>OX453004.1:22782007-27782007 GCA_949699075.1 Asteroscopus sphinx | reverse complement strand
GTAGCGTCACTATCTATCTCGTAAGAGATACCCAAATGCTGAGCGTTATCCCGATCATCTAGTATTTATTAATGTGCAGCTGAAGGCAAACAGTTCGAACATTTAATATAAACTCTGTAAATCTGATTTAATAAAAATTATAACTAAAGAAATCCAACAACTGAATTTTATTTCAAACTTACCTAAAACTAACATTTTTTTTTTTTTCCTCAATTAAGAAGTAGCAATTAGTAAGTGGCATACCATTTTGGAATCCAGACTAAACGCGCCATCTTTTAAAGTTACTTGCCAAAATAGTGTAGTACTTTTTTTTTACACTACACGCGGTTAAAGTTGGGTGATGTAATAATTTTGAATTCAATGTTGGGCAAAAATCTAACATTTTATTTAAAAATGAGGTAGTTATGTTTTAACTTTTAACTGTAATTTACAGAAGGATTATTCATGGATACGTCACAGAAAAAAAACTGACGGAAAGTTAATATTTGTAGCCACAGGACTTGAAAAATCATCACAGGGTATCACTTTTTGAGATTTATTTTTGAATCCATAAAATTTGAAAAGTACATGACCAAGATTTTTTTTATATTTTTCTAATGACTGTCACGACTTGGCCTATTGCCCGTTTTCGGCTTGACGTTGATTTCTGGGACACGTTGTATATCCAGAAACAATAACATCTTCCTATCGACGGTTTCATCATCATCATCATCATCTCCCTTTTCCAAACTTTGTTGGTAATACTTACTGTGAGATCCAGAACGCACCTTAGTCCAAAAAAAAAAAAAAAACTACATAAAAAAAAATAAAAAAAAAAATCTAACTACATGAGTGTGCTAGCTGCTTATTAACCTATAAAAATTGTTATTTAACTCAGGTAAATAGATTTATTATAAAGCTCCCAGATTATCACGCATACCTCAGAAACTGATTATCTTTCCGGGGTAAAAAGGAGTCTATTTGTGTGCTAAAATTCAACCAAACGCGAAAGCTAACGGATTCTCGCATTAAGAGATTATTGTCTAATTCGAGATAATCTTAAATTTTTAAATCTATACCACAGACATATTTTTTAACATGTCTGTGATTTATACGAATAATATCGTCGGTAATTTCGATTGCTATATGAACCACTCTTTATATTTCGAGCGCTGGGCGTAGACATATCAGTAACGTAACTTTCCTAGAATACGAAAATTTGTTTTCAATCGACATGTGCCATTATGTTTCAACATAATGTAAACGACGCGAGAATCTCCCCCCTGGGTTCGCACCCCGGTGTTGATAAGCTAGAGACGGCCCTGTTGACATGGTAAATATCCCGTTATTTTATGTAATACTATTAGTAATATACAAGGTGTTGATCTGTAACCGTGCCATATTTCTAGAGCAAATGATAAATAATGTGCTTAAAAATACTTAGAAAATTCTACGATTATTTAATACCCAAATTTTCACTTAGAAACATAGCGAGGGTTTGAAAATAAATCCCGAACGACTCTGAAAATACCAGGCCCCTCAGAAAGTATTGCGAAAAAAAGTTTTTATATATGGGAGACTGGCCAGTTATAATGTTTTTCGAAAATATGATTATTTATAAGTAAAAATAAGTAAGTTCCAATTTCAAAATTTCCCTCCACATTTTTTGCGAGTTAATTCAAAGTATTGTGTCTCACTGAAATATGGATCTGCGCCGGGAACATTTTAGAGCTATGATTTTATACGATTTCAAGTGTCGCCTGAAACCGGATGAATCGTACGATAGACTTCAAATGGCATTCATGGATGAAGGCCCTTCCAAGGCAACCGTGTATCGTTGGTATAACGAATTCAAGCGCGGTCGACCAACTTTGGGGGATGACGAAAGAAGCGGTCGCCCTTTGACGGCTGTTACCGAAGAAAACGTGCTAGCAGTGAAAAATTTAATCCAAGACAATAGGCGAATTACATATCAGGAGATTCAACACATATTGAAGATTGGATCGGGAAGCGTTCACGAGATTCTACACAGCCATCTTCGCGTGAGGAGGATAGTATCACGCTGGGTGCCGCACAACCTCACCGATGCTCAGAAGCAGGCCCGGGTGGAATGGTGCCGTGATATGCTTAACAAATTTGAAGCAGGCTCGTCTCGGCGTGTTTACGACATCGTTACAGGTGATGAGTCCTGGATTTATCAATACGACCCAGAAACCAAGCGCCAGTCGACTGTTTGGGTGTTTCAAAATGAGCCAACGCCTACCAAAGTGAAGCGATCTAGAAGCGGGGGTAAGATTTTGATCGCTAGCTTTTTTAATTTGACTGGCCACTTGGTATCAATTCCCTTACGGGATCAAAGAAGCATTAATGCCGAATGGTATACTACCAAATGTTTGCCAGAAGTTTTCTCTGTTATAAGCAACAAGCGACCAAACACAGGGCTCCGCGGGCTACTGCTCCACCACGACAATGCACCTGCGCACACCGCACTCAAAACGAGGGACTTCCTGGACAGCACGCCAGTCAAACTCCTGGGTCACCCTCCTTACAGCCCTGATCTAGCACCGTGTGACTTCTTTTTATTCCCAAAAATAAAAAATCAGCTCAAAGGGATACAATTTTCGTCGCCGGAAGATGCGCTGGCTGCGTTCGAGCAGGCTGTAAACGAGGTGTCTGCGGCGGACTGGAAAAAGTGTTTTGAAAACTGGTTTAGGCGCATGAATCTTTGTATAGAGGCTGGTGGAAAGTACTTTGAAAAGATTTGATAAAAATATATGTACGTATAGAACAATTTTTTTTAGTTTCGCAAAACTTTCTGAGTGTCCCACGTAAGTCATCGGTGGCATTGACAAAGGGTGGAAATACCTGCAAATTGTTTTGGTGGTTTCGCATCCATCATTTTTGTGTCGCACGCGACACTTGGAGGCAAATTGTTTGTTTACAAATAGGCATTTAAACAAAAAAAAAATTGGGTATTGATTTTTTTATTGATTCGTGTTCAGTATCAGTGGTATAGTCACCTCCTTAAATATGACACGAATACAGATCAAGACATTGTATAATCTTTAACTTAATCACAAAATAAACACAGGCCGATACCCAAACATCTGCGGACCTATATACCTATACGATTCAACATACTTATGTATAAATAAATGGTTCCCTTAAGACCACAAAGAAAACGCCACGTTTTTCGCCCTAATTGCCATACGTTATATTTTCTCTTCATATTGCCCCGGGAAACTTGTTCCAATATGTTATAATCATTTGCTGAACGTAAATAACTTGTGCGTAAGACGTTTGTATCAATAAATGAGGGTTAAATGTTACGGGGAAGAAGACGTTATGTTTTCTAAAAGAAAAAATATGTTTGAAGAGAATTGGGTGCGAAAAAAATATATTGCTGTACATAAATATAAAGGTGGGTATTCGTGAGTTCTAATGGGCTGATGGAAAGGTTGCAGGGTTAAGTATGTGTATTAAACTATTCGACGTGTATCAGAAATGCGTGGTCATTTCAGGAAATGCTATAAAACATCTTTTACAACGAGGGCAACCCTGTAATCTTGTTTTTAGGGTTCCGTACCCGAAGGGTGCTAAACGGGACCATATTACTCTCGCTACGCTCTCCGTCCGTCCGTCCGTCCGTCCGTCCATCTGTCTGTCACAGGGCTGTATCTTTGTAACGGTAATAGATAACTAGTTGAAATATTCACAGAATATGTGTTACTATGGTGCCTATCACGACAAATACTAAAAATAAAAAGTCTAAAACCAAAGGATACAAGAAACCTCGAAAAACATGCATTTTTTTAACGTTTTTGTTCCTGCTCTATTTTTAAAACGATAACACATACCAGCGTCAAGCTTGGTCTGATTATAGTGCATACTATGTAGTTTAGCAGCAAATACAAAAATTCGGGAAAACATAGACATATGTGGTGGTACCTGTGTATGAAAGAGATGCAAAAATTCACATTTCGCGCACGGTACGTTGATGTCTTTTGATGAACTCTCGTAAATTAAATTAGTTTCTATGGGATATCAGGTCGATGGGTGGTACAGAACTCTTACTGCGCGAGTCCAACTCGCACTCGGCCGTTTCTTATCTTTTACATCGATAGCTTGTTATCAGACTTCGGAACTATGTTATGACCAATTTTACAGAAGTAAGAAAAAATAGTCTATTTTAGGCGTTCTAAAAGTGGGGGCACTCCCTGTGATGACATGTTCCCTTTACATGTCACAGGCGAAGTGTTAAAAAGACGCACACTAGATACCTAATTGTAGGAGTATAAAATTGCGGCGATGAGTAGGCGCAGCATTTTTATTTTAAGTAGTAGGGGCATGGTAGAATAAACTTTGAGAATGCCTGGTTTATACAATTATAATTATGTTTATATGAGCTACTTATATGTATTTGATTGAATATCATATTAATTTTATCATACTAACTGACGCTCACGGCATCCCTCCCAAGGTATGTCATAACATGGTCTATCTGGGATCCAAAATTTCATCTAAATCTATTCAGCCATTTCAGCATTAAACATTTATTTGTGTTTTAGCTTGATCGAAGGACAAACAAACAAAACCATCCATACTTTTGCATTAAAAATATTAGAAAGATAAAATCATCCCAATAGACCCCTCAGGAGATCAACGCTTGACACGGGATAAGCCCCGCTAAGCCCTTTACGTAAGGGCTTGTGGGTAATGAGCCCCGAGTATTGATTTCTTTGCACGTTATGAAGTATGAAAATGTGTGTTACTTCCGCATTCTGAAACCTTATCAGAGACAAAATTCCGTAAAAAAGTGATTTTTATATGGAAGGTTATTCAATTTTCTCTTTGCGAATATTGAAATTGAATTATGGTGTCCTCCACGACATGTCTGTCAACGGCGATATTCAGACTTGCATTCAGAGACGAATAAGCGTAAACTCATGCTTCCAACTGTCAAATAGTACTGAATTTTGACAGTTGGAAGCATGAGTTCTAGCTTATAAGAGTGCCAAGTGTAACTTTAGTACTTACCGCATACTCATCGAATGAACAACAATCTCAACTTTCATTCCTAAATCAGTAGCGCCCCTGGCGGAATCGAGAAGGAACTACTGATTTATGAATGAATGACAACGCGTTCAATCGAGCATTCAATCGAGTATGGGAGTGTCAACTCACACTAGGTATAGGTGTAACGTAGTGATTATTTTCTCTGTGGGTATAGGCACTCAGCGCCTGGCATGCGCTCGCATATGACTCACAAAGCCAAAGTTCGTTTTAAATGTTTGTATACAAAGAAAAGTTTGTTTGTTTGTTCCGTGTGGTGCCGGACGTAAAGAATTGCACCACCCTATATCTTCTCATGGGTGTCGTAAAAGGCGACTAAGGGATTCACCAGAGGATGGGCAGCAGCGTTCTCTGAGTATTTAACCAACCAACTGCGATCGCCAACCCGCCTGCCAAGTGTGGCGATTATGGCAAATCCCCCCCTTTTGTGGGAGGCCTATGGCCAGCAGTGGACGTCTTTCGGCTGAAATTATGATGATGATAATAACCGGGCTTAGGGATAATGTTACGAAATTAACAGATTCAATTGAAAGGACAAAAGATTTTCAAAAAATTAAATTGAAACAAATGAAATGTAATTTCCTGAAATGAATAGTATTTTTTTTAAATATTTTGTTTTACTTACTTTTTGTACTTCCTTGTTTCAGGTAAACATCTGATGTATTTTAGCTGTATTGAATTCGTAAGTAACAAGGGATTGGTAGAATGAAAACATCGGCCATACAGTCCATAGACGCCTCGTAACAGGCGACCGTTATCTGTCAACACATCTAACTAATAGATCTGATGTAGGTCGCTACTATTCGCCACTTGAAAACTTCAAATAAAGAAGAAAAGAAAGAAAGAAATAAATAAATAATTTATTTGCCACAAACTAGGGACACAAAGGGGACACAAAAAATTTAAATAAAAAATGTAGATTTATATAACATTGTGTGCCCCACGGCTGTGCCAAATAGGTCCAGTTCAGTATATGTCAGGTCACTAGTACCTGACGTTGGTTTTCAACTGAACCTAAATGAAATCGGTTTAGACCGTGACCGTTTAGATGTGAGCCGTCAATACTGCGATGCGGTGAGTTACTGTGATGCGTTAGTGATTAGCCAATAGACACCTTGGTAGGGCCAATCGGATTGCAGGACTCCGCTTCCTCATACCTCAGCTAGTTGACAGAATTTATTATACGCATTATATTCAACAATAGGAGTCTATTGGGTTGTATGTTCGATGAATGAAACAGTCGAAATTATGGAAAAAAAACAACAATCAATTTACAAATTAATGGTATGTAAAACTCCAAAATCCTGAGAGGTAACATGAAAATACGACGATACCACGAGACGACGGTAACATGGAAGCTCAATAATTTCAAGTTCTGCGTATTAAAAGAAAATTCATAACTCATAATTTAATCTCTGGATGGATTTGTGTTTCTCGGTATTATAATCATTATTGTCATGAATAAGAAAAAAGTAATTTTGAATATTGGTATTGAAGACCGAACCAGCTTGCAATTAAAGCTGGGTCGGCTAGTTTACCTACACTGGACCACTAAAACCATCAAAACAACATTGAATTTAAAAAAACATGATTTGGTTTTAGTGGTCTAGTAATTTTTGTACTGCTATTACCACATAATACATGGAGTAACTGGCAGGCTCTAACAAAATAAATAAACAACAAGATACCAAAACTATGCATAAAAACTTAATCAAAAGCCTCTTTTAACATTGTCGCACTGTACAACGTAACAAAAATATAGCATTCGAAATTCAAACATACCAGGAGTGCAGAACTTTCAGTGTGCCCTATGTATTTCAAAAATACTGTTGTATTTGCACTGCAAGATGAACAAACATTTTATTTAAAAAACAACGTTATTCAAGTGTCGTGATGAATGTGTCGGGACAAGTTATAAATGAGTGCTCACACGACGCCAGACTGAACAGCAGGAATAAGACAAAAAGTAACACAATGTTATTAACTGGGATGTTGCAGGAAAAGTAATGATTATACCAGGCCCCTCAGAAAGTATTGCGAAAAAAAGTTTTTATATATGGGAGACTGGCCAGTTATAATGTTTTTCGAAAATATGATTATTTATAAGTAAAAATAAGTAAGTTCCAATTTCAAAATTTCCCTCCACATTTTTTGCGAGTTAATTCAAAGTATTGTGTCTCACTGAAATATGGATCTGCGCCGGGAACATTTTAGAGCTATGATTTTATACGATTTCAAGTGTCGCCTGAAACCGGATGAATCGTACGATAGACTTCAAATGGCATTCATAGATGAAGGCCCTTCCAAGGCAACCGTGTATCGTTGGTATAACGAATTCAAGCGCGGTCGACCAACTTTGGGGGATGACGAAAGAAGCGGTCGCCCTTTGACGGCTGTTACCGAAGAAAACGTGCTAGCAGTGAAAAATTTAATCCAAGACAATAGGCGAATTACATATCAGGAGATTCAACACATATTGAAGATTGGATCGGGAAGCGTTCACGAGATTCTACACAGCCATCTTCGCGTGAGGAGGATAGTATCACGCTGGGTGCCGCACAACCTCACCGATGTTCAGAAGCAGGCCCGGGTGGAATGGTGCCGTGATATGCTTAACAAATTTGAAGCAGGCTCGTCTCGGCGTGTTTACGACATCGTTACAGGTGATGAGTCCTGGATTTATCAATACGAACCAGAAACCAAGCGCCAGTCGACTGTTTGGGTGTTTCAAAATGAGCCAACGCCTACCAAAGTGAAGCGATCTAGAAGCGGGGGTAAGATTTTGATCGCTAGCTTTTTTAATTTGACTGGCCACTTGGTATCAATTCCCTTACGGGATCAAAGAAGCATTAATGCCGAATGGTATACTACCAAATGTTTGCCAGAAGTTTTCTCTGTTATAAGCAACAAGCGACCAAACACAGGGCTCCGCGGGCTACTGCTCCACCACGACAATGCACCTGCGCACACCGCACTCAAAACGAGGGACTTCCTGGACAGCACGCCAGTCAAACTCCTGGGTCACCCTCCTTACAGCCCTGATCTAGCACCGTGTGACTTCTTTTTATTCCCAAAAATAAAAAATCAGCTCAAAGGGATACAATTTTCGTCGCCGGAAGATGCGCTGGCTGCGTTCGAGCAGGCTGTAAACGAGGTGTCTGCGGCGGACTGGAAAAAGTGTTTTGAAAACTGGTTTAGGCGCATGAATCTTTGTATAGAGGCTGGTGGAAAGTACTTTGAAAAGATTTGATAAAAATATATGTACGTATAGAACAATTTTTTTTAGTTTCGCAAAACTTTCTGAGTGTCCCACGTACAGGATAGAGTAGAAGCAAACCAAAACGACAAATATCTATTTAAAAATGAGGGTAGTGGTGTATCATCATCATCATCATCATCATCATCATTTCAGCCGAAAGACGTTAGCTGCCGGACATAGGCCTCACCCAAAAGGGGGGACATGCCATAATCGCCACGCTTGGCAAGCGGGTTGGCGATCGCAGTTGGTTGGTTAAATACTCAGAGAACGCTGCTGCCCATCCTCTTGTGAATCCCTTAGTCGCCTTTTATGACACCCATGAGAAGACATAGGGTGGTACAATTCTTTATGTCCGGCACCACACAGAAGTAGTGGAGTATCATCATCATCATCATTTCGGCCGAAAGACGTCCACTGCTGGACATAGGCCTCCCCCAAAAAGGGGGGATATGCCATAATCGCCACGCTTGGCAGGCGGCCAACAACAACAGCAACAATAGTGGTGTATATTGTTGGTGAAAGTGAAATATCTTCTAAATATATATTGTAAACAAGTTTAACCGGATTACATTGCATATATTATTTAACTTGAAACTTAGTCATCTCATAATTATTAAAGGGGACAAGATGATGATTGCATTATATAACACTTACCCCCAGTTTCCGAAAGGCTGATCAATGCAAAAATTAACTAATTAGCTGTCAAATCTCAGGTCATGCGATGTGATTGGTTGTTATCATTTTTGCCGGCCAATCACAGGAGCTGACATTAGATTTTACAACAGATCAAATTGATCAGCTTTCCAGAAACTGGGGTTTAGTCCCGAATTCTAGAAATTGTTCTAGAATTCGGGAAGATGAAGCAATATTATAACCTAGATTCAAGAACTGTCACTCCATACCTACGCTTGTCATTTGTTTTGACGTCAATGTATGAAAATAAATGACACTTCTTAATTCTAGATTCATAGGTACTTGAACATTGTTCAGGAATACGGGCCATAAGCTATGAGAACATCAAATAGAACAGCCCCCCTAGCCAAGTTGACAATCTACAATCATCAACGCTAGTAGAAAACAATCAAAATGTATGGGAATGACATATCTCAACGAAAAAGTTATTCGTTGAGATGACATATTATAAAATTGGCAACACCATCTTGTCAGCGCATCATACAAATTTTCAGATATTCAATTTTATTTTTATACAGTTTACACATCAACCTATTTTCAATATAATTATACTACATACATTCCCAAAAAGCAAAATTATATTAAGAAGAGACCATTTTACAAGAAATAAGAAAATAAACATTTAAAGAAGAAAAATATACATAAGTCACCATGAGTGACAGATCTGTCGTCAACAATATAAATGAAAAATTTCAAAATCTTGAAACCGGAAAAAATTGTGTGGTGATTAAATGTTGACAAGAGCTAGAGCCAAAGCAAAAAATGCACGCCCAACATCCCCGGACTCGCCGCCGAGCTCCGCCTCGCAGCAGCAGGAACCGGATCCTGCCTCACCCGCTGCTGCAGTAGCGTCGAGCTCCAGCGACGAGTATTACTCCCCGCCGTCGTCGCCACCACCTGTACGTCGTCGGGGAGGTTGCCGGCCACCGGATTGTTTGGGACCCCGAGGCCCATCGGCCTCTGAAAGGGCCCCCGCTCCCGTCGGAAGTGTGTCGCGCATGCGATGGTCCCAACAGATCAATCTAAGTGTTATGCGCGCATACTATGGGGCTACAGAGGGGGGCACCAACCTGACTGCGTACCGTGGTCGGATGCTCGCTCTGTTTCAGGTGCTTGAACCAGCTGTCAACGTTTCGGCCCAACGACTGTCCGACCAAGTGCGGGCAATCCAGCGTGGTCACATGTTGGATGACACCGTGCTTGATCGACTGCGCTCAGAAGTACATTGTAGCCCGGTCATCTCTCCCCCGTCACAAGCTGTGGAACAAACGCAAAACCTACCCGTTGCATTACCGCGGCCAGAGCACGCTGAGGAGGTAGTTGATGACAGAGCTACAATCGTAAGTACACAGTGCAATGAACATTTGAGGAGTGCTATGGAGGATGCGATTCTGGAGTTCAGGTCCATACAACCCGAATTTAGACCACATATACCGCGTTTGCCTATGCACAGAAAAAACAAGGCGCTGGTGTGCGCCCTAGATTCGATACTGTCAAGTTATTTTGACAGTAGCGAAAATCTCGGTGATACTCACTCGATCCTGTACTGCGCGGCTGTTGCCGCATGTCGTGTAGCTCATGTTCAATTTCCAGATGGTAATAGAGCTACACGACCAAAAAACGTCGTACCAGCTTGGCAGTGCAGGATTGAACATCGGATTGCCGAGACTAGGGTGCTCATCGGCAAGCTGATCAGTTTTAGGAAGGGAAATAATAGGCCAAGAGTGATGCGCTTTGTGAGGCGGGCATTCTCGGGAACTGATGTCAACCCTCGAGAGTACATGTCACGCGTCACAGAGCGCATCGACTTCCTAAAACAAAAAATCTATGCATGGGCAAACCGTATACGCAGGTATAGGAAACGAGTCGACCGATTTACCCAGAATCGCATGTTTGATAGCGATCAAAGGTGGGTTTACAGAGCTTGGGAGCGCCCAGACCAAGGTGTGAGTGACGTGCACTTGCCGGATGAGGATGCCATGAGTTCATTTTGGCGCAGCATCTGGTCAGTGCCCGTCAGTCACACCGAAGGTGATTGGATACGGAATGTCGAGCGCGTGTGTGAACAAATACCAGAGGTGGAGGCTGTTGTCATCAGCCCCCAAGACGTGGCCAATGCAGTCCGTCCGTTGCCAAACTGGAAATCACCAGGGCCGGACGGGCTGCAAAATTTTTGGATAAAATGGCTGCGTAGTTCACATGCGCGTTTGGCGTCCCAGTTCCAGTTAGCTTTGGAAACTGGGGCGCTCCCACAGTTTCTAACAACAGGTATTACCCACTTGCTCCACAAATCAGGTAGTACCGTGGAACCAAAAAATTATAGGCCGATAACATGTTTACCGACGGTCTATAAGGTTCTTACATCCATTTAGAGAACAAAAATTACTAATCACATAGACAGTAATTCTATTATGTCTCCGTCTCAAAATGGATGTAGGAATGGGTCCCGCGGTACTAAGGAGCTACTCCTCATCGACATGGCCATAAGCCAACAGGTTCGTCGATCCCGAAGAGGTCTGTCGACATGTTGGATTGATTATAAGAAGGCCTACGACTCGGTGCCACATACATGGCTCATGAGGGTGCTGGAGTTGTACAAAGTTAATACAACCCTGCGCGCCTTCCTGTTGACATGTATGGGGCAATGGAAGACGGGCTTTCACTATCCGGGATGCCGACGGACTCCGGGGAACGACGAATTTATAACGATTGAGCGGGGAATATTCCAGGGCGACAGTCTGAGTCCCCTGTGGTTTTGCTTGGCCCTGAATCCTCTTAGTACTTTACTGGAGGAGTCGGGGCTTGGCTATCGGTTGAGAAGAGGAGGTCAAGTAATATCTCACCTGCTCTATATGGATGACCTTAAACTGTTTGCCCCCACCGACTTGCAACTGATGGAGCTACTAAGGGTAACTGAAAACTTTAGTAATTCTATCAGGATGGAATTCGGTGTGAACAAATGTGCAGTCATGCATGTAAAGCATGGTGAGATTGTGGAATCCGAGGGTGTTCAACTCTCGGATTCTACACATCTTGGGTCCCTCTCCCCAACCGACACCTACAAATACTTGGGTATGGCGGAGGCGTTAGGCATCAACCAGGCTGACATGATGCAATCGTTGCAGGAGCGCTTCTTTGGCCGCCTGAAAAAGGTTCTCAATAGTCTTTTATCAGGCGGAAACAAGGTGCGCGCCTTTAACGGTTGGGTCATGCCGGTCTTAATGTACTCCTTCGGTATACTCAAGTGGACTCAGACGGGTCTTGACGCTCTGGATCGGAAAGTCCGCACACTACTGACGGCATATCGTATGCATCACCCACGGTCATCGGTGATGAGGCTGTACATCCCGCGGAAGTGTGGGGGTCGTGGCTTTTTAAATGCAAAGACCCTCCACAACCGTGAGGTGTGCAGTCTAAGGGAATATTTCCTTCACTTGGACGTGGGTATGCATCGAGATGTTGTTGCAGTGGACAAGGGACTCACCCCGCTCTCTTTGGCTAAAGAGAACTGGCGCAAACCTGCAGTACTTAGTACCAAAGATCGCGAGGAGGTATGGCAAAGCAAGGAGCTACACGGGCGCTTCTATCAGGCTCTTCATGGACCCGATGTGGATGGCTTAGCGTCCGTGGCCTGGCTACAGTTCGGTGATCTCTTCGGAGAAACCGAAGGTTTTGTATGTGCAATTATGGACGAAGTTATGATGACGAACAATTACCGAAAGTATATTGTGAAGGATGGCACGATTGACATCTGTCGGGCATGTCACCGTCCGGGAGAATCTATCCGACACATTATATCCGGATGTTCGCGTCTAGCTAACGGCGAGTATTTGCACAGGCACAACCTAGTAGCCAGAATTATTCACCAGCAACTTGCTTTGAGATACAATCTTGTGGAATCAGAAGTACCGTACTACAAGTATGTGCCCGACCCAGTTCTTGAAAATGGCCATGTCACATTGTACTGGGACAGATCTATCATCACTGACAGGACTATTGTTCACAATAAGCCTGATATAGTGGTGATAGATCGATCTGAGCGCCGCGCAATGATTGTTGATATCTGTGTCCCACATGACGGGAACCTTGTGAAAGCTGAAAAAGACAAGCAAATTAAATATCTTGATCTAGCACACGAGGTTGTCGACATGTGGGAGGTGGACTCAGCAACCATTGTGCCGATAGTTGTTACGGCCAATGGCCTTTTAGCAAAGAGCCTCGACCACCATCTCATGAGGCTCTCGTTAGGCGGCTGGGTCAACGGCCTAATGCAGAAAGCGGTTCTCCTAGATACGGCGCGTATTGTTAGGAGGTTCCTTTCTCTGGAGCCCTGACCGCCGGTAGCTTGGTCCCTGTACCCGATACCGGTGGGCCACTATTTTTTATATTTTTAAATGTTTTTTGTTTTTTTTGTTTTGTAAAAATATTTAAAAATATAATGAATATGTTCAAGCAATTGAATAAAGGAAATAATAATAATAAAATCTTTATTTCAGATCACAGATCCATATAATGTTAGTATGACCTTAACCTATTGTTAGTAATATAATTAAACACAAAATTTCCTAATTAGGGACATACATGTCTCTCCGTACATGTATACCCGCCCAGTGCCTGATAAATGGTCCATCAATTTTGTCCGCCAGTGTGGCTAGAATACTATTAGGACTACCCCGGAATCGCCTCAGCATTGAGGCACATCGCTTGCGCATAACTATACAGTTTCGCTGTGTAAAAGTAAAGAAACTTTATGTAAGCAAATTGGAGTTACACCACTTTTACAGTGAAGTACTCATATAAAAGCTCCTAATAATACATATTTTCATGAATACTGAGACTTGATTTAAAAAAAAAACTTAAATTAGAAGCAAATGGCAGCTTTGGTAACAAAAATAACAACCAATAATAGCATCTGAGAATTTTATACCAGAAGAAATAAAACTAACAACGTTAAAAATAATACGACTTCCCAAGATACCACGGGAAAAAATAAAAGCTGTTTTAGAACAAATATTGGAAACCACGAAAATGCGAGGAAATTGAAATCTCTGATAGCAATTTTATGCTACTTACTACTTGTAGAAGTTTTTTAACTTTCGTGAATTTCACTCATATTGAACTATGTTTACGGGACTTGTCGCGCACAATTAAATCAAAATATAACAAACATTTTGACTAACCTCGACGTTTCGGCCGAGTTGCATTGGCCGTGGTCACGAGCAGACAGAAGTATGTGGGTGTCATCGTCTTGAGCGGCGGGTGTTTTCTCGAACTACCCGCGGTTGGTTTTTCGTAACGTCGCTGTCCGTAACAAGATATGCTGAATCACGACACACAATGCTGACAGTTTCGGCTGATCAACGCAAAAATTAACTAATCGAATGTCAAATCTCAGGTCAAGCGATGTGATTGGTTGTTAACATTTTCGCCGGGCCAATCACAGAAGCTGACATTAGATTTGACCATAGATCAAATTGATCAGCCTTCCAGAAACTGGGGGTTTGTCTAGTAAACAATTTTGAAACACTTATAACATTGGCATTATTATATTTAATTGGGTTTTTGATTTTTGCCAATAGTTGTAAGACTTCTAATAAAAAAATTATAGTCAAATACCCTATTCCCTATATGTACGAATCTGAGATTTGTGTCCACAACCACGGTACAGAAGTTAAGCCCGCCGCATACTTAACCCAGCCCAGACCAGTTCCATGCGGCCCGTTTATGTATTTTGTTCGTAAATGCTTCTCACGTGGCAGTGGGTGACATGGGATGGGACCAATTTAATTTACAGTGGGCATTTTTTTTAAATTTACAGTGGGCAAAAAATGTTGTGTCTTAATTTGGTAAACATTCTAAAGTCTTTATGGGCAACAAACTATCCTATTGCAATATCAAAATCCTCGCTCGCTTTTGTCCTTATTCACCCCTGCATTCCTATTCACTCCATTTTACCCGGTACCTAATATCTAATATGAAATGAAAATAGCACAGTTGAAAATACATCATAGTTATTGTAACGAATGATTTTGACGAAACAATAGATACCTACATTTACATAATTTAGGTATGTAGTTGGAAGATGAATTAATGATTGCAATACGAATACGATTCTTGGGGGTATG
This sequence comes from Asteroscopus sphinx, assembly GCA_949699075.1. Taxonomy (NCBI): domain Eukaryota; kingdom Metazoa; phylum Arthropoda; class Insecta; order Lepidoptera; family Noctuidae; genus Asteroscopus; species Asteroscopus sphinx. The sequence goes on along the minus strand of OX453004.1, from coordinate 27,766,878 downwards.
TCATTCTAAGCGAAATGTAGTTATGCGAATGAAAACATCAAGTGAATAATTAATATGAAATGAATATTTATTTATTCGGGTAAAACTGAGCAAACCAGATAACAATGACACAAAACAAATTCCATCAAAAACGCCAGCCAAGGATAACAAACTGATTGAAACGTCAGAATTGTTTTATTCTATCCATAAATTAAGATATTTCAGTCCAATCATTCTGCAAAGATTGAATTCTCGTTAAATTGTGTGGATAATGTAGTGGGCTGCAACATTACCTTATACAAATTTTCTAACCCTATAATTGATGTCTTATGTTGTAGCTGTTTATTATCCCTCAATAAATAAAATAAAATAAATTCGGCTGCGAACAAACCACGGCATCTAGTAATAATGTTAGTTTTAACGCTAAAGCAGTTAAAGAAATGTAAATAATTGCCAACAACAATTAACTTTCTACGTCTTCAAAGTATATTTTAATTGCATTTAATTATGAGCAAATTAACTTCATATTTCTGAATGAAAACATGATTTTCTCATAAACTTATGCACTGAAAGCCAACAGAAGGATCCGTCTGGGCTGGGCAGCATTTGGCAAACTTCGCCGAGTCTTCTCGTCGCCTATACCGCAAAGTTTGAAGACAAAGGTCTTCAACCAGTGCGTCCTGCCAGTCATGACTTACGGTGCCGAGACGTGGACACTGACAGTTGGGCTAGTCCACAAATTTAAAGTCGCTCAGCGAGCTATGGAGCGAGCTATGCTTGGAGTTTCTTTGAAGGATAAAATCCGTAACGAGATTATCCGGAGAAGAACCGGAGTGACTGACATAGCTTGTAGGATCAGTAAGCTGAAGTGGCAGTGGGCTGGCCATGTCTGTCGAAGGACCGATGGCCGTTGGAGCAGACGAGTCCTTGAGTGGAGACCGCGAATCGGCAAACGCAGCGTAGGGCGCCCCCCTGCCAGGTGGACCGACGACCTGAAGAACGTGGCTGGGGGGGACTGGATGCGGAAGGCAGAGGACCGAGCGTTGTGGCGCAACTTGGGAGAGGCCTATGTCCAGCAGTGGACTGCGATAGGCTGAGTTGATTATGCACTGAAAACGTATGAAAACTCTCGACTGCCTTCATTACGTAGAAAGCTTACATACATAGCAATAAATAGGTAGCAATCCTGTGTGATTAAAAGTGTACGCTCATGAAACTAACTCGACTTACATAAGTAGGAGTTAAGTAGGGCACCGCGATACAAAACGTTATGCAGGAAAACTCAGCATTTTACTTAAGAAGCCTTTTAATTAATGAGAATAATTAATCATTTAGTTCGTCTGATGTTGTAGTAGTTTACAGGTTGAAGGCAAGTTTTCAGTAATAAAAGTTCAGATTTTTTATAGAAGTATATGAAACTGTTGCGTAATTATTAAAACACGAGTGTGAGTTTAAAAACAGAGCCATAGGCGAGGTTGTTAATAGTATAACACGAGTGTTTTAATACCTAGTTATGTGCAGTTTCATACACTACTTTATCTAAACTCATACGACACAAACAATACGTAATAGGTAATTATCTATTTAAAATAAAATAAAAAGACCAAACAAAAATCTTGGTAACATTGTCCTAACGCAAAAAAATTATATTAGAAAAAAAAAAACGAAACAACCTTATTCTTAGTTTATACTAAACCTGAAAAGGGGTCATTGAACTCATCATTTTGAGTAATTTGATTATTTTTTCGTGATTGGTGGTTGGTCTAGTATTAAAAGTTGTTCATAATGATGAGTACAATGATCCTTTTTCAGGTTTAGCATAAACATAGAATAAGGTTGTATAACTACTAATTATAACCGTGTTCTTAAGAAATAAAAGCTTAAACTTTAATCCCAGCCCTGCTACCAACCTGTAGACTGGCTATTTTTTTTCCCACGGCATGAGCTATTATAATTTTATTATTGTGTAGCTCATGTTGACACAACCCTTGATAAAGTGCGTATTGTTATGAGGTACCTTTCTCTAAATTTTATTTTAAAATTATACAAGTTCAACCGGATTTCATCGCTTATATTATTTAAATTGGTTTTCCTGACGTTTCGAAAGCTTTGCAGCGTTCTTGGTCGGTTCGTGGTTCTTTTAAATTTTTTTTTACTAAAATATAAATTGATATGTATACGGTTATTTTTAATATACCAAAAGAGTTTCAAGTGTAGTCTCTGCTGATTATTATGCACAACTTTTGCTATGGGACTAACTCTAGAACCGTGTAAAAACAATCAGCTAATCCATAATATGTGGATGATCGTCCAACTCGATCAAAATATGTGAAACAACTATTTTTATTTTCACGATTCCAGAATAAGTTGTAAATAAATCCCATCGTAAAAGTTTTGAAGTTTGATTAACAGAAACTATATACCTAATATATTAAAAATAACCACTTATAAATAATAATATTAATATGACAGATCTGAGCGCTTAAACTAACAAAAATAATTAAAATGTAATAATAACAATGACAGCTAGAAAACAGACGACTGGTTGCACTCATATTAAGCTCGTCATAGTCTATGTGCTGCACATAATCTCCTCAAAGAAAGGGAAATAGTACCGTACAGAAATTAGGCTGTACGCATGCACTGCAAGTCATTTTCATGTACCAGTAGTAGTAGGTACTCGCATATTTTTATGGCCGCTCTGAAGTGAAGATAGCGCTACGCAGCGCCACCCGCGCCCCAGATTACATATAAGCCCGCGGACTCTAAATTTCATTACTGCGCAGGATACGCGGCGTGTTCAAAGCGGCGATAAAGATTAGCCATACTACATAATTGTAAATGCTTAGTAGTCAATTGTATGAAAAGTATCTAAGTACCGTATACCTAGGTAATTTATCTTCACAGGCTTTAGAACGTATAATAAGCTGTTCGTTGATGTTGCAGTGGCGAGTCCACCGGGAGGCGCTGGCGCACCGCGGCAGGAAGCGCCGCCGCGGCCCCCGCCCCCTCCCGCGCCCCGCAATGGCACCCCTCCCAGTAAGCACGGTTATAGAACTATGGCGGTTGTGGCGATGGAAATCTTTTGTCTTAGAACCTATTTCGTTTCTTGAAAACCCCTGCCTGCTAAACGCAACGGCACCAATTTATTTATTTATTTAAGCAAGGCACACCAACGACATATTTACAATTTAAATCTATAATTAATGTTCATAAGTCTTTAGTACGGTGTAAACACGTCACTTATACGGTAATTTGTTGAGATGGTAGTCAGCTGATCTCGTTGTACTTTGTGTAGGATTAAGATGACAAAAAAATTTGTTGAAGTAAAACATAATATTAGATCACGCGATGATAGCTTTCATGAAACGTGGGTTGGTATAATCAATTAAAATGCCAATAAAAACACATACAAAACCGTTAATATTCCTGAATCCTCAACATGATAAGACAACTGAAACTTGGAATAATTAGGCTTAGACCCGCATTAGTCGCACGCGGAGTTTTTTCAAATTTAAGTTGGCCTTTAAAGGCTACTTTCAGTACAGTTTATACGCGCTAATGTCGATTGTTTTTGTACTTCCACTTTGAGCGGAACTTTTAATAAAACTATCACTCTATATTTTATTTGTGACTAAAAATATGACACCAAGTAAAACCAGAATTTTCTCCTAACGTTATGAAAATCATTTAAATTCAAAAGAAGTACCTAGCTAACTACGTACCAACTAAAAGGGTTGAAATCATTGAGATAATATGTACTACGTACTGGAGCAGACATCAGGAACAAAAAAAATTGCACAACTTGCTGGCCGCGGAGCACGCGCGCGGCGAGCGCGGCTAAGCGAGTGAGAGTGCAGGAGCTCTAAAACGTGCTACAAACATTTTGTTTGAAGTGTCTTCTCTTGTACGTAGTACATATTACCTCAGTGGTTGAAATTAATAGTTTCACGAAAGTTCGTAAAGTGATTTGCGTGTTGAAATGGAATGAAGGGCGAAGAGGGTTCGGAAATGTAAATTTTTCGTTACACATGAATAAACATTGTTGTTTACAGATTGTAGCAAAGTATTTGAAAAAAATATTTATTTAAAAATAGTCGAAGCCAATGATATATAAATGTTTTCGATATGTTACTTGCGCTCGCATCTGAATACTCGAAAACGTCCTAATTAGGACTTTTTTCTATTAATCAGCGTCAAGTAAGGCGCCGAGCGTGACCGGTAACTAAAAAAAACTAAAATCCCTTCGTGGGTGTACAAAAAGTGTTACAATTATGACGCGAAAGTAACTTGAAGTAACCAATTTACTTTGTACTAGATAATGTGTATTGTGCTGCCGCTGCGTACGGAACATTTTTTTCGTTTGTTTTTTTAAGCGTATGACATATCTATACTTTTCAATATCATTGGCGAAAGCTCTATTCAAATACTTTCAGGAAAAAAAAATAGTTCGTAAAATGTAGCTTAAGTCCTGAGAGATGCCAAATACGTGGTATTTTCAACGTATTTGACACCTTATGCCTTACAAAGTAGACACGGCTTCACATCAAGGGTCGATTTCACAGCCTACGAATGAAGTTACACTAATGAGATCGTGACACAAATGATATCCAAATCACACTAATAATGTGCATATTTTTATTGGTTTAAAAATGTAAATTAAGTCTTCTTATGATCAATATTAAAACCTTTGACATCGAAACAACAATTGATAATTTTTTTTACAATTTGTTAACAGTAATCTTCATCAAGATGAATAAGGCTAACCTTACTTTGTAAACCAATTAAAATATGCATGCCATTAGCGTGATTTATATTTCATTTGTGTCATGATCTCATTAGTGTAAAATCATTCGTGGTACCCAATTTTATGTGAAATCGACCCTCAAGCTATACATATCCAGTTTAAGCTGACTACGCATTGTATAGGCTTTCCGTACAACGAGAGGCCAGCTTATACCTACTGGAAATTTATTACTTGATGTGTAATCGTGCGCATAAAGTTTCAAAAGATATGGTATCAACTACCTATTTCTCTGTTTCAAATAAAATCTATCGCCACAGCCGCCATGTCTCGTGCACGTTACATTTCGTCTGTCGTCGTTTGTTTTTTGACTCCCGCGCATCCAACACTTCACGCTTGCGTCTTTACGAGAGATTGTTACAGCTCTTCTACACAATGGCCAATGCTGGCACATTTTCGACGTATATTAGAATATTACCAACTAATTCAACGTCTCGCGTACCTACTACAAAAGCAATGTACGTCAAAATGTGGGTACTATGGGCCATTTTGTACTAGCCTATCCAATTTTAGTCTCTTTGCGTAGTTTTTGATGGGATTTCCTTACTCATACTCTTCTAGCAACCCTACTCTTCTATAAACACTTATCAATATACATAATATACATGTATACAACGTGGATATGACAATACGACAATAAATGGAAACACGGTTATTACTAGTCTATAGAAGCATTTTAAACACATAAATAAGATGACTGAAGGGGAAAATATGCAAGACCATGATTAGACCTGCCGTCTTGTATGGATCGGAATGTTGGGCTACGAAAGGGAGGAATGAAAGGCAATTACATGCAGCTGGGATGAGAATGTTAAGAGGAATGTGTGGTGTAACGAGAATGGATATGATAAGAAATGAGTATGTGAGAGGGAGTTTGAAAGTAGTGCCAGTGACGGAAAAGTTGAGATGCTGTAGATTGTCATGGTATGGACATGTGATGCGGAGAAATGAGGAGCATTTTACGAAAAAAGTTTCGTGTATGAATGTGGATCATCATCATCATTTCAGCCGAAAGACGTCCACTGAATGTGGATGAATGTGGATGGCTATAAGAAAAGACGGAGACCAAAGAAAATATGGATGGATTGTGTGAAAGACGATATGGATAAAAAGAAAGTGAACACGGAGATGACGGCTGATAGAGATATATGGAAGAAAAACACATGCTGCGCCGACCCCAAATAAATTGGGATAAGGGCAGGAGGATGATGAAACAAGAATTTTATCGAAAATTAAAAAAAAAAAATTTGAACAAAATAAATATTAAAATATCGAAACAATAAGAAACACCATTTGTAATCATCTGTAATAATTGAAAAAGAGAGTTTAAAATCATATGGATTCGCACAGGTCTTTGACCTAACGATCTTTGCCAGAAAAATGATCTTACATAAAAATTAATAAAATTTAAATAATTTCGCGTGGATAAACTATTAACTGGATTTGATTGATTTTTACAATCAAAGAACGAGATACTTTGTACGTGGGTTTATTTAATGTCGTATTATCATCTTCACTTTGTATACAGCCTTATTCTTAGTTTATACTAAACCTTTTAAGGGGTAATTATGAACTACTTTTAGTATGGGACCAACCCTGAAATGGGGAGAAAAATATCAGCTGATCCCTACGAGAATTCAGGGTTTGTTCCATAATAAAATTTGTTCATAATGATGAGTAATACTCCTTTAGAAGTTTAGTTTATACTAAGAATAAGGTTGTATATACCTATATACTCGTAGTTTTTTAAATCCCTAAATTTTATTGTTATTTTAACTTTTATTTGTTCCCAGACATTGTAGTTTCAGTTCTCATTACACTCTGAAATGCTTAGTACTAGTACCTTGTAGTAGTGTTATTGTAGCTTTTACTACGTACTTAAATCTCCGGTACCTATATTAAAAACGTGATTAAAACATGGACGAATAAAAAAGGTGGACGGAATCTCACTAAACAATAAGTGAAGCACCCATAGAAAGTCGGCTCGCTTGAAAGTACGGACTGAAACGCACACTTTCATACCCATAGTAAGCCAAAAAGCCGCCATTACGCAATAAATCTCGTGTGATGGTAGTCGTTGTCGTAGTGTTCTAAATTAAATAAAAATATACCGTCTGATGTGTTAATATGATTGTGGGTTTAAAAAAAAATTAAGTAATAATTATTATAATTGGCGAGATTCCGTCCGAAAAATATATTTTGAAATGTTGCTAGAACTTTTACAACTTTCACAAGCCGAGGCTATCAAATATTCAAAGCATTGGCATGCCATACAAATATTGAAGTTTTTTTTTTGAGATTAATTTAATTTACAGGGACCTTGTTGGACGTCAGTCTGATTTTCTTAATTTGGCACACGGGATTGTCAACATAATATTGGTTCTTTATTGATCCAGCGGTCTAAACCCTTTTATTTGCATTACACATCTCCCTGTATTAATACTAAATAATGAAAGACTTGTAAACATACAACGTTACTTTGTGTTTAAGCAATTTGAGAAACAAATTTGTTCAGAATCACGAGGAAAATCAATTGGGATAGTTTTTATATCATGTTATTTACCAAAAAGAAATTTTTGATCTCTATTTGGTGATTTTGGTTACCTACATTAGTGGTAGTGTTGCATAAAAATCGACTATCGATCTATCGATAGTCCCCCCCTGAAATCAGTCATACTATCGATAGGCCTATCGATAGTATTGATTGTTCGAAATCATACAATACTATCGATACGATATATTTATATCAATATATCTATACCTTATTTACGTTGTCATATTGGCCCCTCGTATTAATGTTTGACGCATTTCTAATGATTGTACATTATGGTTATAATTCGAGAGGTTATCTATAATATTTGTCTAGCTGTAAGTTTTCCGAAAAATAAAAAATAAAATAAAATACTATCGATATCTGATCGATAGTATCAATACTATCGATAGGCCTATCGATAGTATAGATGATTAGGGGTTTTTCGATACTATCGATAGACAATCGATAGTCTATCGATTGTTAGGCAACACTAATTAGTGGATCGTGAGTACTTGAATAGGTCCTTAAGGTCCAACAAGTTAACATCGATTTTCCGTGCATCAGGTTGTTCCTACACGACATTTTCCACTTTGATCGCTACTCACTAGGGAACTTACAGTAGCTCTAAAGGCATGGAATTTTGTGATTTAGAAAAAAATACTTCCCAATCGATTTTCCTCGTGATTCTGAAGAAACTAGTTTCACAAATTACGTAAACAAAAAATAACACATAACATAACATAACATCACGCCTGTATTTCCCCGAAAGGGTTGGCAGAGGTGTATAGTACACCCACAAAAATAAAAAAAAACTAATAAAAAATAACGTTACACACATCATTCGTTTTGACACCTGTTCTGTTGCTGCTATAACATCAACTTCATTCAGAGGCAATATTAATGTTACAAAGAGGAAAATTTCAAGAACTATTACATCTATCATACTATTTTTAGACAGGACATCTAGGAATCAAAGTACTGAAAGAAACGTGTGAAAATCATTACCCAACACATCACTATTCTTAACAATACACAACGCTTAAATTTCCCTTCATTTCAGTACACTGTAAACGAGCAACTCAGATGCTTGCTGACTGTTGAAATATATTGTTTATGCAAAAGCTGTACAGGGTTTACAGCTGCAATAAATACAGGAATACAATAAAACATCCCATCAGAACATACGTGTTTTGTTTAGGGTCAAGATTCAAATGTAGATCTGCTTTCTATAGTACTTACCTTTTTTAAAGCTTGTGTGAAACTTTTTTTTGTATAATTCTTCTGAATGTTGTAATTTTTTTTAAGCTAATCTCCTATATCTTCGTTGCGCGCTCGGCTCCGGGGAATAAACTGAGAAAAAAACGTGACCGTTAACTCGCGCGTGCGTTGTATTCTCGCCTCGATAGACTACAAGTCTTGGGTAGCACAGCAAAAAAAAGTGATAATTGTGCGAAAAACTTTTAAAAACTGTGCTATCACACTGCGCTAGCATGATTGAGGCGAGGCTGCACCCTGTACTGTATGATGTATGTGCTTGGGTGCACTATGCATAGTAACATACACTCACATGCCACAGATAACTTAAACGTTCTCTCCTCGCCCGCGACTTGCGAGGCATCGATATCGTGGTAGCACGATATTATAAAAAGAGTGACTGACTCTTTTTGAACTAATGAGTAGATACGATCGCGCTGGCACGTGTGTTGGGCTACCCAACACTACTCGTTTGCAAATGCGAGAGGCTTCGCTTCTGTAGAGCGTCCCCCAACACCACCCGTTTTTATTTTCGAATGTGTAAAAAATAGTAAAAATTATTTCGTTATTTATTTATTTCCTTATTGTAAGTATTGTCCTTCGAGGTAACAAAATCATAAGTACTCTTTTTAATGCAATGCTCGTTTTTTTTTCTTACAAAGTATGCCTTTAAGCTCTCGGTGTATTTACTTTAAAATTACGTCTACATTTAAAACACCCTCTGTTGTTTCGCATGGGTGGGAAAGTTTGCTTCTCATTAAATTATTGTCTTTCACTCTGTTAATTATGACTACGTTTGTTAAATCGTGTAAATACTAAATATCCTTATTTGTTTCTTAGTTAATGCGATTCTCTCTGTGTTGTATAATTACTGTACAGTCGCCTGCATGACAGTGGTAACACGTCAATTCGAAAACCGCCCTAACTGCTTACGAAATAAAGATGCTGCTAATGTTAAAGTGTTACCACCGACGTGCGGTCGACCGTACCTACATGGAATTATGTGAAATGTGTTTGTGTTTAGGAAATTCCAGAAATGTATTGTGATCATTATTAGTATTTGTATATTCTGTTATCCTCGCTTTATGAGCACTAACCACAGCCATAGTAAAAAATATAGACGAAGTAACAATCGTAACAACAACAACAACAACAACAATCAACAATCGTAGTTAAGCCAAAAAAAACTATGCTCCTTCGTTAACAACCAGCGCTCACGGACACACTATGCACCTGAAGGATATTTGCTTTCGCGGTGCTTACTGGACGATGCCGCGACATGTGTTCTGAGAGAAGTGAGCACGGTTTGAGATGCATGTGTGTGCGTGAGCGCTCGTTGTACACGAAGGAGCATAGTTTTTTTTACTTCACTATGATTGTTCGCAGCACTTCGTCTATATTTTTTACTATGTACAGTCAACAAATCGGAATCATGACCCACGATAAGCTTAATATCCTACACACATTTAATACAATTAGGTTGAATTTTGCTTAAACAGATATTTCCCTGGCAACAGACTTGTTATCAATTTTTTTAGCAGGTGACAGTGACAGTTTACCAATAAATTATTTTAAATGTCCTAAGTGCAGCATAGAAGAAAACCTTATTGTTTTGACGATTTCAAACGAATTATCAGCTGAGTGGGTCATGATTCCGATTTGTTGACTGTACATCGTCTTTATATTTTTCCAAGAAAAAAGAAGTATTTTTTTAAGCAACAACAGTCATCACGGAATACGATTCTTTTATGTTAAAGACCACAAGAAAATTTCATCATAATAATAATGTACAACATATCGAAGTATACAAATACCAATATACCAGATATTGATATGTAACCGTACCATATTTCTAGAGCAAATGACAAAAGATGAGCTTGATCATCTAAAAAAACCTTAACCAATTTTACGGTTATTTAATAACCACATTTTCACTCAGAATCATTAGCGAGGGTTTGAGAATAAATGCCGCACAACTCTGAGAATAAGTCACCGGCGGCATTGTTAAAAGGCGGAAAAATTTCGAGTCGCGTGTGACACACGGGGTGAATTTGTTTGTTATTTAAGATAAAAAAGTTTTTTTTTGTATGATTTTTTATTGATTCATGTTCAGTATCAGTGGTATGGTCAACTCCTTAAATATGCCACGGATACAAAACAACAGCTTGTATTGATAAAATTGTGAAAAGAAAAAAAAACACTCATAAGCAGGGGGTCCACTCGCGTTTCGATATTCGATAAATAGTACCACCATTCATCGCACAATTTGCTACTCAGGTCAACCATCGTTCTCAACTCGCATGCGATGATCGTGTTTTGATTTTTGTTTCTCTGATCTCCGGTCAGTTTCATACAACAATGAACCGTAATATATCTTTATTGTGCCTTTCATATGTGCCTATCTTTATTGTGTTGGTATCAGTCGGAAGGGGCTCGTGGCTAAGTAGCAAGCGTGTGGATTGTACGATCTGCAAGGTTAAGCTGCACTAGCCGCGGTCAGTCTGTGGATGGGTGACCGTTTCGTTACACATCGAGACCCCTTCGTGCCTCGGAGAGCACGTAAAGCCGTCGGTCCTGCGCCTGATCTTTCTCCGGTCGTGTCGAATTGCCGTCCCATCGGATTATGTGAGTGAGGGAATAGAGAGTGCACCTGTCTGCGCACACACTTGTGCACTATAATATGTCCCGCGCAGATGGCTAGTCTCCATTGAGATTGGCCGCCGTGACCGAAATTCGGCCGGGAGGACATTATTATTATTATAATCAGTCGGGACGACAGTTACTTCATTTGTAGCAAAAAGAGTAGACTCCCAGGATTCGAATCTTTACACGTTCGTTTAAATTGATCACTCGAATATGCGCATGTTCAAGTTATTTGCCGCGCATTATATCAACCGACATTATTATACTGGGTGTAAGGGGAACGCTTCCGAAAACGAAGATAGATGCTGGTGATTACTGATACGAAACCACGAAAAAATATATGCGCTTCTTTTTTTGATTTTTTCATACATTTTTTTTTTGCATGTTTCATACAGCTTTGGGTAGTTAAAACTCATACATAATGAAAAATGCAAAAAAAAAAATTAAAAAAAAGAAAAGAATCGCATTTTTTTCGTGGTTTCGTATTAGTAATCACCAGCACTATCACCTATTTTCGTTTTTGGAAGCGTTTCCCTGACACCCTGTATATATATATTTTCTCATTTCTAAAATACAAAACCAATCTCCCTTTATCTCAGATACCCAACAACGGTCTTGTTTGAATAAATATAAAATACATAAAATACAAATCAATTTTGACAAGCCGAAGTTACTGAAGTCTTAAAAAATTGCCGGATACAGATAAACAAAATTCATATTTTTTTTAACAGCCTCTAGTTTCCATCCGGATCCGTTTTCATATAAAGGTGTTTGTTAAAAGCTTAGCACTTAAAATAACAAGGTTTTAACGAGGGGTTTTACTGCCTAAACGTGAAAGGTACGCTTCCATCAAAATAGGAAAAAGTACTTTATTGGTTACTGAGATATTTATAGGTTTCGTAAAAACTGACAACTGTTAATGTCATCATAAGATAACTGATTTCATGTAAAAAAAAATACATTACATTATTTATTTATTTCCACACAAAAAATACATACATTTGGCAGTGTAGAACATAAACCAGTTTAGGTTTTTCTGTACACCGCTTGGTCCGTCGACATTCATTACAACAAGATGTGGGATGTGTGATTCATTACACCATCACAAAATATTTAGTTCTTCTAGAGTTAAATTGTGGAAATGTTTGTAATTAGTTTTCCTTCTTAGTATTTTGAATGAATGAAAAATGAATGTTTTAAGATCTTATCAATGCAAGACTTGAGGTTGCACTGAAGATGAACATGTGGAAGACCAACATCATGACTACACCAAGAAGCACACAAGTATACCCAGACAATATGACATTTCCAGAAATATCTTTACTTGAGCCTGTGGTCTCCTTCTAGGCTAAACAAGACAAAGAAGTTCCTAGATGCACAGAAAACACAAATAACATGCCTCTAAAAGACTAAAAAAGGCTACATCTCAGCATATGCTACAATACCGAAATGTTGCAGCGCTGGTTTTCGGATGAGTCCTAATAGTGAGGCCACGGGTAAATACGAGCAAATTAATATAATTACAGTAAACCCATCGATATATATGTACAGGTACTAGATGTGCTTTTCAAAAGAACAACATGGTTACACAAAGTAGTGGTTCCGGAACCACACTGTCATCTGTCATTAGTTCACTTGACAGTTGTCTCGCAAACACACGTAAATTTTATCAACGGTTGCGTCAACTGAATTTGGAACATGCTGCTTATATGAGATCGCGTGTCTATATATTGGCGTCGTTGAGTAAACCTAATATATTTTTGTTTGTATGTGTGACAATGAGTGGTTAAAAAATAAAATAAACATCTCTTTAAATGTGCCAGGTGTGCCTCCACCTTTTAGATCTGCATTTGTCTATGACATGACAAACGAAGGGACACCACGTCAATGCGCGAAAAGCAAGGTTCCATGATCAAAGGAAAGGCTCTTAAATTTTATTCTATGGCACCATACTAAGCAAAGCAAGTGTCAGTGTAAACTGTCAAAGCAAAGAGTAAACAAGTTATTTATCCAAATAAAAAAATCAACATTAACATTTTAAAATAAGTACCTACGATACAAAGTACATACGTGCATAGTGTTTGAGAGTGTATCATAATATGTTATATAAACTAAAATGTGTTGGGACTAAAATGCCCTTAGCTCCGTTGACTTGTTACCTAGTTTCATACCTTGATATTCAGACAGTTATATCTGCTTCATCTTGCTCTTCAAAGGGGCTTGTGGTTAATTAAAAGGTTAACCTGCGCATGCTACAGTCGTTACGCAAATACATATTATGTGAATTATTATATGTCACGGGATATTTACCGTGTTAATAATCCTTTTCTGTGTTCTCGATAATTTTGGCACTGTTACTAGCGCCATGATGGTCACTGGTACAGATATTATTATAAGGTTAAATCAAATTACTGCCTGCCTCGTTGGTCTAGTGTTCGCAAGCGCGACTGCTGAGCGTGGGGTCCTGGGTTCGATTCCCGGGTCGGGCAAAGTGTTATTAGGATTTTTCATTAGGAAATTCTCAGTAGCAGCCCGGAGTCTGGATTTGTGCCCGGTCAATGGCAATAGGCTCGCCCCCTATTACATGGGACTATAACATAACTGGCGAAATGTGGGTGTACTATTACACCTCTGCCTACCCCTTCGGGGAAATACATGCGTGATGTTATGTTATGTTATGTGTTGTTAATAATCCTTTTCTGTGAGTTCCCGATAATTTCAGAACTGTTACTAGCGCCATGATGGTCACTGGTACACATATAAGGTTAAATAAAATTAGTTGACGAAACTTCACAGCCATTATGGGTGTCGATATCTAATGATAACAAAACAAAAACATATGATTTTCTAAACTCATCATTTCATTCAAGTCAGCTGATCACGAGCTCAACAGTCACAGGACGCATGACCTTGTAGGCTTACAAGAAATATCAAAAACCATAATACTACAATTGTTTTTAAATACTAAAAAAATACTTTTTGCACGTCACGCGGACGTTGACCCCGTGATCAGCTGGCTGTAGTTCAAATTATGAGTTCAGAAAATAATAATTTTTCTTGTTTTATTATCATTAGGTATCGATACCCAACACGTGTGTGAAGTTTCGCCGACGAAATTGATTTAAATTTAGATATACAACGTGTTATTGAAATAACTAAAAACCTCTCAATAATAAAGGGGTCATTGTAAAAGTTGTTCATATTGATGAGTATCAATATGAACAACTTTTACAATGGGACCAAACCTGAAATCGCGAAAAAAAATCTGCTTATCCTTACCTTTGTGTTCACATAAATCGACAAAATGTAAGGATTAGCTGATTTTAATTTTGCGATTTCCGGATTGGTTCCATAGAAAAAGTTGATCATAATGGTTAGTACAATGACCCCTTAAGAGGTTTTCAGTTATTTCAATAACACGTATAATGATATACCTAAGTAGTTTGAAAACTCATGTTACGCAAGTAGTTGTCCTTTGGATGTGTTATACATCTAGACATCTGCGTGCCTGAAGTTCCATTACTCCTTCCTAGAAGACACGCATCTCATAAAAAAAACTTTTAAAAGTGCCTTATCAACTAAGCCTATCGCAGTCCACTGCTGAACAAAGGCCTTTCCCAATCTGCGCCACAGCACTCTTCCACCTTCCGCATCCAGTCCATTCCTGCCACCTTCTTCAGGCTACTGGCTGGGGGGCGCCCTACACTGCGTTTGCCGATTCGTGGTCTCCACTCAAGGACTCGCCTGCTCCAAAGGCCATCGGTCCTTCGGACAGACATGGTCAGGCTATTGCATTATCACTTCAGCTTGCTTGTAAAAGTACCTACTTAATCTCAATAGGAAATCTGTATTTTTTACGATAGCCAGAAATGGATCTCTGCGCCCTATTCCTTGTGAGACTACACGTCCTTAATAATACTAACATAACCTATTTCCTACCCCTCCGGTTCAATTTGCCCGAAACAAAATGCGATGCGCAAATACGAAGACAAACTAAAGTTGGAGAAACGACTAGTAGCTATGGCAACGCCACGAGTGTACTGATTTATTTATTCAGCTGTATTTAAAATTTTCGCATAACAGTTTTCAGACTGATAACCTAGGGAACATTTTCTCTATAAACATTTTATTGAACGAATCAACATTTTCATTTAGTTTATTCTATAAAAACAACAAAAACAAACCTGTCGCAAACAAATCGTAGCGTCACAGTAAAAATAATCATACAGTATGGAAACTACGTCCCAACGCTCCAGATTGAATCACTCACACAGACGCACGCCTCAACAAGAACTTAGCGGACGTAGGTCTGTCACAGTCAGTGCAAACACCCGCTTAGGGGCCTAGTTTACGCGTGCGTCTGTGTGAGTGAGTTGCTACGAGCGTTTGTACATAGTTTCCGTAATGTGTTATGTTTACTGTGGTAGCGGGTGGAAATCCACAACTCAAATTTAATTTTTATTTTATTTCATATAGGTTTAAGCAAATTATAGGCACTTTTGAATCGTTTTTTATTCTAGTTGCTATGTTCCTCCAAATGGTGGTAGTCGCTGCCCTCCCCAATGCTAAATAAGCGTGATAATATATATATATATGTATATACGAATGTATGCTGTCCTGCCGCGTAACTTTACAGTGTGTCTTCGTGCTTCTAAGCCAGGGACCCGATCCACGTGAGTGAGATCAGATCACTATTTCTCAGGCTCACTTGCAATGTTAACTTTTTAGTAAGAGACTCCTAAAGTAGACTATCCTAACTTTAACTGAATTCAGGAAGAAACTCCTACGTTTTAGTTTAGTTAAATCTAAGGTACAGTGAGGTTATTAATGCTTATCTAAGCTTTAGGAAAAGGTTTACGAAAGAAATGCTTTCATATAATAGGAACCACATAAGAATCCTGACAAGAACCCTGCAAACTGAATAAATACTTTCACATAATGGATCTTTGTGATACCACAGTTTGCAGTTTTTGTCACAAAAAGTATGAGGCGCTCATCCATATCCTATGCTTATGTGATGCAGTGCACCAAATAAGAATCCAGCACCATGAAGGCTACGAATTCTGAACCCAGGAGATCAAATCCCCCTCCCCCAAGGCCATACTCTACTTCATGATTGACTTGCAACTTGAGGAGGTACTGTAATTCTGCAAGAGATGTCACAATAGATCTTTTCAGGTCGCAGTGGCTTAGAAGCGCCCAAGACCCTACGTCTTTCCTCAAAATAATAATAAATACTGCTTATTGAGTGGCTCTGTTTTGTATTGGTACTGCTTATTATGGAGAGAAGCATATTAAAAATAAGAAAAATACATAAAATAAAAAGTGAAATAATAAGACAAAAAACCAAGATAACTGATGCACTTATACAAGCCCTAAAACTAAAGTGGCAATGGGCCGGTCATATATCACGTTACACTGATAACCGTTGGACAATACAAACAATAAGATGGAAGGGACCAGCAGGAAAAAGAAAAATAGGCAGGCCAAATAAACGGTGGGCTGATGATATAATTGAACGAGCAGGGAAAAACTGGTTGACCCTAGGCAGAAAAAGAGAGTCATGGAAGAAGATGGAGGAGGCCTTCACTCAAAGAGGGGTCCATATCCCAGAATCTAACAACTAACCATACTAACAACTAGTAAGTAAGCAAAATTACTAACAAATAACTAATAAAACATTGCAATGTAAATAGGGATATGGAAATAAAAGGCTTTTTATTATTTTATTATTGAGTGGCTCGTGGATAAGTAGCAATCGCGCGGGTTGCATGGTCTGCGAGGTTAAGCAACACTTGCCGCGGTCAGTCTGTGAATGGGTAACCATTTCGTTGCACATTGAAACCCCTCTGTGCCTCGCTGTCGGTCCCGGTTTCCATACGAATACCTATGGCAGTCGTTACGAATAGTCAGAAGCCCGAAACTCTGACATCTGGTCTAACCTCCGAATAGCAGTATTACCATGTATACCAGTAACCAGGTTGCAGGGGTCTGATGGCAGTCACTCCGAGTAAAATACTGATGTTCAGCCGCACCTGGTTAGGCTGGAAAACGACCCCAACATATTTGGAAAAAGGCGAGAGAAAGATTCGCTTATCATCAATACATGAAGAAACATGAAAGCAGAATAAATACAGTAGAAATGAGAGCTTTGAGAAGTATGTGTGGTGTTACTTTAAGAGATAAAGTAAGGAATAACGTGATAAGGGAGCGTTGTGGAGTGAAAGAAGATGTAGTGACAAAGATTGAGAAGATTATGATGATATGATACAAGTGAGCTAAGTTGACTATTATACTCGAGGCTGGATTGCAGCCCGAGCCGAAGGCGAGGGCGTAATGAAGCCGAGAGTATAATAGTCAATGCTCACGCGTGTCATACGACGTTTTTCAACACACTTGCGAGGAAAAAAACAAATTTTAGACAAATATTGAATTTGTGAAAAATGGCGCGCAGATTACTGTAATGTAATCGCACGGTGAAATACAGCTATGCGCGCGCAGGTGGTCGAAGGAAACCGCCATACAGCCTAATGTGAGAAATATTATAAATATTTTTTATTATTTAAAACACAAATTAATATTAATTAATTTACAAAAATGAATAATTTTATGAAATGAAATGTTTATTTAGCATAGTTTAATTAATACAGTTGATTTATTCCAAAAAATTTTTAATTTTGTTTAGGCATAAAAACTCTTTGCTGCGATTTAAAAATAAACTGTAAAGTAAAAAGCACTAGTGCAATAATATAATAAAAAAAGCACGCGTGCGTTATAAGCTACATTATGAACCTAAAATCGGTGCAATAAGAGCCACTTTACGAGCAAGTGTGTTGAAAAGGTATGTTAAGATGTTTTGGACACATAGAGAAGATGGACGAGAGGAGATTGACGAAATTAGTATAAGAAGCGAGTGTGGATGGGAGAGTTGGAAGGGGACGACCTCGGCGAACGTGTCGCGTTCAAATCGCGGACGTTCTCAAAAAATGCCAGGTTAAGAGTACTCTAAACCGACGAGCATGCATGACGAGGTTAATGGACGTAGATGAAGCGAAAGACGTGTGTCAGGATCGTAGCAGGTGGAAATCCATAGTCTCTGCCTACCCCAATGGGATACAGGCGTGACAATATGTATGTATATGTATGTATGTTTTCTCATTCTTTCTTCCAATTTAGTTCAAGAAATAAACATTTGATCTCTTACACAATAAATAAAGATAGAGCAACAGCTTACATAAAACATTTGGTGCGATAAAACAATTCTTATATCAAAAGAGTTCCCTTCATATTTATCACAAATAAGTTATTTGTTACAAAGATTGCCTATTTACTTTGTGATGAACTGCGAAAACGGTTCAGTATCGTTGATGATATTATAGTTGTGATTGAAGTTTTTTATTTTCAGCTTTGGTATATACTTAAAAATATAAGTTACACTGTAAGCTGTAACACTGTTACACTTTCCTTCTTATGTCTCAGTATGGCGAACGCAACTTACAATACGATTTTGGAAAGTCTGGGTGGTATTTAACTGCAGTTGTTATGGGCAAAGGCGAATCGAGCTAAACGCCCACATCATTTTGCACATCTTTGCCCACAGAAATAGATAGAATGGTTGTAATCACAATTTTACTTGCGATTCATGCGTGGCAACTTTCGGACAAACCACGCCTCCCATGTTGACATCATTAATTTTTTTAGATTAACTTTAATGAAATTTACTTTACAGCTTTTGTTTTTGCAGTTAGAAACAGCGCAATAAGGCATTTTTGCGGGTTTTTGTTACAGTATTTACAGAAACAATTCAAGGCGTATTGAGAAATGTTTTGAAATGCCCTGTGCAGAGAGTTGGCACGCGCGCCCCGCCCACTTTTCCATTCTATCTTTCTATTACAGCGCAGCATATATCGGAACGAACGTGCTCATGTCATAAAAAAACCAACCAACTGCGAGTCGGACTCGCGCAGTAAGGGTTCCG
The DNA here is from genome assembly GCA_949699075.1 of Asteroscopus sphinx. Lineage (NCBI taxonomy): Eukaryota > Metazoa > Arthropoda > Insecta > Lepidoptera > Noctuidae > Asteroscopus > Asteroscopus sphinx. The sequence continues at coordinate 27,747,687 of OX453004.1, read as the reverse complement.
TACCTCTCAACGACCTGATACCCCATAAAAACTGATTTAATTTACGAGAGTTTATCAAAAAAAAACAACGCACAGTGCGCGAAATATGATTTTTTGCATGTCTTTCTTACGCAGGTACCAGTCTACCACCACATATGTTGTGAATTCAACATCAAAAAAATTCGTGTTTTTTGAGGTTTCTTGTATGGGGACCCCCTTTGGTTTTAGACTTTTTTTTTGTTTTTAGTATTTGTCGTAATACACCTCATAGCAACACATATTCTGAGAAAATTTCAACCGGTTACCTATTACCGTTCAAAAGATACAGCCCTGTGACAGACAGACGGACGGACGGACAGCGTAGCGAGAGTAATAGGGTCCCGTTTGGCACCCTTCGGGTACGGAACCCTAAAAATGCAATATACACCAAATCAACTGTCGTATTTACTGATCAGTCCGGACTACACGCCGCACTGCAGGATATCATCCACATTTGGTAGAAATCCGTACTATCAGGACCAAGCGCTTTGAGAACTCTTTCATAATGCGCACAGCCAAGTTGTGGAATTCACTGCCGGCATCTGTATTTCCGGGCACTTATAACCCTAACGCCTTTAAAGCTGGAGTGAATCGGCACCTAATAGGTTTGCTCGCTCCATCGTCGACCACATCCTGACAAAGCTGTCTAGATTGTGGTCAAGAGGAGATCTATACATCATAAAAAAATAAATAAAATAAAAAACATTTACAGAGAAAATCGGTACTACCACTAGGATGTTAATATTTTCAAAAAAGCATTTAACCATATATATAGATAGTAAAACTGTGCCGTAACCTTCGCGGGCGTACACAGAACAACTTAGCAAAGTTTCATCACAATCGAATTATGAACACATAGAGGACGAACATGCAAAGAAACATTCATTTTTATGTATATAGATGTAAAATATCTGTGCCAACTATTATAAATAACTTAAAGCACGTTTTACTAAAATTAATTAGACTGGCTTAAACAATGTACATTTATATACAAAAAAAAACTTATTTCTGAACGTTTATTTTGTTTCATAAAACCATTTTTGAAGTAGGTATAAGTCATAAAGGTATTATACTGACATAGAAATGTCTTTGGTATAAGTAGTCTTCTTAAGCTCGTTATATACTTTGTGGTTATTGAAAAGCTGTTGAAGAGTCGATATAGACGGTCGTTATCTCCCATGTATGGCTCCAAATATTGCTGAAAGAAACTTAGAAACTTTACTGCAGAAAAAACTTTATTGATTTTTTTGGAAAATGGTGTTAAAAGTGCTAGCTTTATGTAGCCAGATATACAAAATCGGCACAAAATTCATTTTCAGCGCTAGTCGCACCTTTGATTAAAGAAAATTATATAATTTTTCTTTAATTAATGTAGTCAACAAATTTTTTTTTTTCGACAGAACGGTCTATACCTACATATAAATATTAGTTTTAAAACATCGTTGAACTATTATTTCCATGGTAATTTATTTCAATAGAATAATGTCATATTAAATCTGAAAACCTGCTATTTCCTTAAAGCATTTCCGCAAGTCACTATTTCTCAATCTTGGAAAGATTTAAGTTTAAAAATAGCAGAAGCATTTCACTGAAAATAATGTTCAGTGAGCAATCAAATTAGAATTTCAATTTGTCTAGCCAGCAATGCAATTTCTGGGTTGCTACCGATCCGTTGCTATGGTAACGGACCGTCAACAGACAGAAAGATAAAGATACGATCTCAGTTCTAATTCAAATAGTTTGAATTCTGTCGTGAAGAAACAGAAATGGTGATTGATGGCATTTTGAAGCGAAGCTTCTACAGCTTCGTTGCACGCTCTGCCAACGGGGAGTAAATCGACAAAAAACGTCACCGTTTACTCGCGCGTGCCTTCTATCTGCATTTATAAATGTGTAGAAGCTTGGCTTCTGTCGGGCGTCCTCCGACGCCAACCGTTTTGTTTTTGTTAGTCTATTAACCTAATCACTGTTACGGATTAACGATAAAAGTATTGTGAACATAACATAACATAACATCACGCCTGTATTTCCCCGAAGGGGTAGGCAGAAGTGTAATAGTACTAGTACACCCACATTTCGCCAGTTATGTTATAGTCCCATGTAATAGGGGGCAAGCCTATTGCCATTGACCGGGCACAAATCCAGACTCCGGGCTGCTACTGAGAATTTCCTAATGAAAAAACCCAATAACACTTTGCCCGACCCGGGAATCGAACCCAGGACCCCACGCTCAGCAGTCGCGCTTGCAACCACTAGACCAACGAGGCAGTCCAAAGTAGCAAGTAGTGCAAGTATTGTGTTTGCCAATGTTTTTCCGAATTTTCGATAAAAACATGGGGAATATCACTGAGGTAATATGTACCACGTACTAGAGTAGACATTACGAACAAAAAATATCGCGCAACTTGCTGGCCGCGGAGCACGCGCGCGGCGAGCGTGGCTAAGCGAGTGAGAGTGCAGGAGCTCTAAAACGTGCTACAAACATTTCGTTCGAGGTGTCTTCTCTTGTACGTAGTACATATTACCTCAGTAGGAAATATTTAAGAAAATAACATTGACGTCTCAGGACGTGTGCGTGCCTCACTATGCTACTTTTTGTAGATACTTGACTGACATCGAAGTCACTTTGGAATTTTAACACCGATGAAGGCTCTCACATTTTATAATACAGCCCCAACAGTGAAAACACAAAATGAAAATGAACTATTGAAATAATAATTTTCAGCAATGAAATTCGAACAAAGTATCTACACAAATTAAATTTTTATATAATAACTATCGTGAGTTAAAATCATAATGATTAATATAAACGGTTTCACTCACGTTATTTCATCGGGTGTGCCCGACCGGTTTCGGTGGAAATAACGTGAGTGAAACCATTTATATTAATCATTACAAATTAAATTACAAGAAGCAGAAAGGTTTTTAAAGCAAAGTAGATATTATTATTATACTTTAGCAGACTACATTATCATTATTTTATGAATTATACACTCTTTTTACCTGTTACAAAAAAGATTCAATTACGTTCAGGGGATAACAAAAGTAATTTTCTTTAAAATTCTTATAACAATAAGTCTTTGTTTTGAAGTCTATTATAATAATAAATTTTTCTAAGACGTATTTTACCGATGTACTTAAATGTTTGGTTTTAGCTGTGATTATAATGTTTTGAGTATAATTAGTTTTTTAAAGAGCTGTTTGCCATAATTTTGGTAACTGACAGACTTTTGAAGCAAAGCTTCTACAATAATTGTCGTTGCGCGCTTGGCCTACCGGGGAGTAAACCGTCGAAAAAACGTCGCCGGTAACTCGCGCAGACGTTTTGTCTGCACTTGCAAATTCATAGAAGCTTCGCTTCTGTTGGGCGTCCCCTGACGCTACCAGTTTTTTATACCGAAGTATTTTTATATCAGATTTATTGCTTGGCGTAATTTAAGTTTAACACTGAATTTACATTGATTCACTACCTATTTACCATGAGTTTGAAATACTTATTTTCTGTTAAACAAGCTCAAAACGTGACAAACGACTCCCGGCAAGTCTCAAAGGACACTAAACTTTCTTGACACCGGCAAACTTAATTAACCCATAAATACAATTCTAGGAATTTAAAAGAAAATCAGTTTCTTCCCTCTTTTACATTGTTTTATGATAACATACTTCTTAGTAGAGACAATCGGGAAGAAAAATAAGAGTTATACCATGTCCTTTTTTTTCCCAGGTCAACACGGAAGTCTAATAGAGAATCGTGAGTATATCATTCAAAAATAGCAAGACTTAGTAACCAATTAACATGAAAATTCTCTTTACCTTTAACACACTAACAAAACCGCTTTTAAAAAAAGCATATCACGCAAACACCTGCATGTATTCACTATTCTAGAACCACGTGCAAGGCTATGAATGCCAGTTATATAAAACTGTATTACACCTACGCTATTTTGAATTCCAGTTTTCCATATTCGAATCTCGATCATTGATTCCGTGAATTCCAGTATTCCATATTCGAATTCCGATCATTGGTTTCGTGAATTTGGTCAGTTTATTTTACGTCGTCCACACAAGTGACACGTACGATTTTCGTATTCAGAACAGCCACGTTTGTTAACTACCAATATACAGATAGTCTGACGGATACCAAAATGTGGAAAAAGTTAATTTTAAATCCATGTGTAGCCAAACAAACAAATTAAAAAAATGATTTAAATGACTGGTTTATTTTTCTCTATATCAACGGATTAAAATGCACCTTTCTGTTTTGTTAGATACAAAATTTATAACGAACAATTTTGTGTTTGAAATATTCAATAACAAAACAATATAATAAAACAAAGTTTAACCGGATTAAATCGCGTATATTATTTAAATTGGTTTCCCTGACGTTTCGAAAGCGTTTCGTTTTTATGTGTAGTGATCGCGAAAACCTAAGAAGTTATTAACAAAACAATAATTAAATACGGTTTTCATGTGCGTGTACAAAAACAATTACGGTTTTCATTACAAAACAAAGTAATTTAGAAATTAAGGTTTAATTTGTTCAAAAACTTACAGTTCAAAGCACTCGAATGCAGCTAAGAGCTAAGTTAATCAAAATTAGGTACTGAACTGAACATAATTATTTGATAAAATTATTAACTTATAAACAATATTAGCAAACCACAATGATGTAATTTAATTATGAAGTTAGTAGACTTTTTTATTAAGACAATATTTAAAACTAAAGAAGATTGAAAAAATATATAATTTAATTAGTGTGATTTCAGTCCATAAATACAAAAATTAATACCGTAAAAACGAAACAGGAGAACCTAGTGTGCCAAGTATATTTTTTTTAAAGAAAAAATAAGACCCCTAATCATTCCTATTTTACGCTCTGACTAATTACCGGTCAACTAAACAAAAGCTTGTGCACAAGTTTAAGAAGAATCTCTATTTGAGCACAACTTCCAAAAAAATTATGCATTTTCGTCATTCCACACAAAAAAGTTATGCAGCTCGCACACTGTAGACATGCCACATACTCAATGTCTGCGTCACCACAATTTTCTTGTATTGAACTATATTTATGGGACTTTTCGAGCACAATAAAATCTAAACAAAACAAACATATTGACTAACTTCGACGTTTTGGCCAAGTATGTGCTCGTAACCACGGCCAATGCAACTTGGCCGAAACGTCGAGGTTAGTCAAAATGTTTGTTTTGTTTTGATTTTATTGTGTGCGAAAAGTCTGGTAAATATAGTTCAGTATGATTTAAATTCGCGAAAGTTTAAAAAAAATCTTGTAATTTGTTTGCTCGTTACTGTTTATAAAAAAAAAAATGTACTAACGTGCACACCGAAATCATAATTTATCTGTAGTATAGCTTTGATAGAAAATGACGAGGTTTACCACATGATAGATAAGGATTAGTTAAAATGTGGCATCACAACACAACTATTATACTTACTACAAATATGTATCCAGTGTGCCACCTGCCTTAATAGTTTATACATAGTTTTAATATTACTGTAATTGTGCAAAGTGTTTCTCAAAGAGCTACTCTACTTAGGCTAAGTTGTAGTCTTGGATACAAATAAGATCAAGGTTTTAGAGTCCTTGTAAAAAGATACACTTTTTCCTGTAAGAATAGCAATAAAATTAAAGCAATGTCCACACATTTCCAAGTCAGAGATTTCCGAGTTTCCGGGCCGTGGTGCTATGCATACGAATTCGGACCGCTCACGTGACGTCCGTATCAACGCTAGTACAAAACCCGTATAAAGAACCACAGCCCGGAAGCTCGGAAAGCGCTGACTCGGAAATGTGTGAACAGTGCTTTAGTTTGACATGTCGTGCATGTATTTTCCCTCTTCTCTATATCTTTTCGAATGTATATTTTAAATAATAGAAATTGCATTGTAGATTGAATGAATCTGCATGTGATTGAAACGTTTATAGTTTATATTTTTTACAAACTTTAAATGTACGTTTATTTTTAATGCAAGCTGTATTATGGTTTGATTTAATAATAAAATAGCAATGATTTGGTTAGTCTGAGACACGAATGTGGTATTTCTACAAAGAACAATAAACCCTTTATCTCAATTTCTCTTGTAAATCGCGTTTTATGCACAAAAAAAACTACATTCATCTAAAACATTGCTATTTTAACCGGTAGATCTATCACTACACTTCTTTTCAAACCAGCCCTAAAACCTTATAACCTGTACCTCCTTTGTCCACAGAACAAGGTGCACTCACGATAGTGCGTCGCTCCTCAAGCCGCAGTAAGGCTTCTGAGAGTTGTCCAACGCCCACTGATGAACAACTCGACTCACTTGACTTGGACACCGAGCACTTGCCCGCCGTCGATACGCCCGACGCGTGCGACAAAGCCGCCCTTAGGTAACACTCATTTTACTAATATAATAGCCATATTGTTATACAAACACAGTTATCCAACGCCCACTGATGAACGATTTGACTAACTATACTTAGACACCGTGCACTTGCCTGCCGTCGATATGTTCGATGCGTGGGACAATTTTCTTATGTAACACTAATTTTATAATAGTAATAGTTTAATATAAACACAGTTGCCCAACGCCCAGTGATGAACAACTCGACTCTTTTCACTTGGACATGCTCGATGCGTGTGATAATAATATCTTTGGGCACACTTAAGTAGGTATAAACATTTATTTTATGGAACCCAAACACGGTTCGTATACTTAACGCAATTTGTTAAAATTAAACGGTTTTTGCTTATTCGCGGAACCATGTGTTCTTATCAAGAGAACTCACTTTAGGAATCCCCGATATAAACACAGTTGTCCAACACACACCCACTGACGAACAACTCATCATCAGCACATTACGAACAGCTCGATTTGGACAAATACCCCTTAAAATAAATCTTAACATTGTTTGTTTCTTACCTCTCCCACAGATAATATAATACTATACTAGTACCTCTCCTTTCAGTGTTGTATTTGCTATAAAAAGAGCAATGCAAACATGGGGGACTGCATATTCTGAAACAACAATAAATGTTGAAAACTAAGTCAGATCACGCTTGATACAAAAGTTCCTCTTGATATCATCATTATTCATTACCGTCATAAGTTCTTAGGTTTTCGCGATCACTAGATCACATTAGCATTATCATTACCATCATTCAGCCGGAAGACGTCCACTGCTGGACATAGACCTCCCACAAGCATCGCTACAACGACCGGTCCTGCGCTTCCCACAACCATAGGATTTCCGCGCCCAGCTCGTCAATCCACCTTGTGGGAAATGAAAATACTTCGAGACCTTACATTTTAAGAAGCTGGAAGATCTAGACATATACCGCCATAAAAAACCGGTATTTTTTTTCTGTAAAGTTTAATCATCAATCATAGCCAAGGCCATAGTATGAAACTTTGACAATAAAGCATAATATAATAAATTAGAAGTACTTATTCTAAGGGAAACAAACAAACAAGTCATCCGGATATACACTTGTGTTAGTTTAGGACGGCTACAAACTCGGTAAGCCTTTTATACTTTGAATAACCACGAAGTCTTTAATATCTCGACTGAAAGATCTTTTACAAATAACTTTAAGCACATAGAAAGAAGTAATTTTAATATATTATCATAAGAACAATACATTTTCTCAAATATGAGACTAAAATTAACAATAATAAGAACGAATTAATAAATCGTCAGCCATATCGATACTACATATGGAAATGTCAAGATTATTGTCCTTCGAATTTACCCACTGATATTTAGAAGCTCCTTTGCAGCTAACCACATATTGGAAAAGGAATAGTTTGTTCCATATGGGATACGTTCAGTTAGTGTTGCCGATCGATAGTCTATCGATAATACTTGAAATAAACAATAGTATCGATACTATAGTGTAACTGATTCTCAAGGTCAAATATCTATAGTGAAACTGTCGATAGTTTGGCAACTCTACGTTCAGTGGCTTAACTCGAAATGTTTACGCCAGTTAGAAAAAAAAATTGTTCGCATGTACTACTCGTTTGTAGGTCCCCCACTCAGCCAATGGACATCGCACACCTGGCTTACCTATCCTAAACGTTGAGGCCGCACAGGGAGAAGGGGCTCGCCTACTAGTGCTGAGCCGGGACATGTCGGGGGAAGATGAAGAATGCAAAGTATGTCCCACGCCCCTGGCCAAAGGTAGTTGAAAGAACACCGTGGTGGTTTTAGTCGGTAAGAGTCCGCATACGGCTCCGTCTTCCCTGGGTGGAGAGCGTCCATGAGAATTTCCGCACGCAAAAAAAGGAAAAGAATTTTTTTTTCATATTCTATTTACAATCAATCTTTAACTTTCATAATACTACAATCACGCCTAAACAACCTTAGATCCAGCGATAACATTAAAATCGGCGCCATCTTTAATTTTATTCACATCCCTATTCAACCAGCTTAATAAAGTTTGTGGTACACTCGGATATTTCCATTCAGTTGTCATGGCAATAAGGTCAATTATTCCGGTTGATTTCGTCGGAAGTATCGGAGGGATCTGGACGGAAACTGGATTGCTTTTAAACAACGCTTATGAGTCGCAATGAATGGATATTGTTGAAAGTATTTTTCTTTATAGGTCATTTTGTTTGCGCTAAATAAATTACAGTTGATTTGTTCACTGTCTAGACCGCCGTCTATCTAATTAGTAACCGTTTGTGTAGTATTCGTTGGAGTATTTTTAGCTATGCCCTTTCATAGACAGATTGACTGGTTGAACGAGGGCTGTTCAGTACTTGATTCTGGTTCCAAATATGTATAAAAATGGCACCTTAATTTTTGCAACATTTTCCCAATAAATTTCATCAATAACTGTGGACATTATTCCGCGCTTACAAATCAAAGTTTCATGCAGTGAGGTGATGCACCTAGCACGGCAGTGTCCATCGGTCGCTATTTCTTGGTCTTTATGGAGTTTTTCGCAGCAGCGTTCTCTGAGTATTTAACCAACCAACTGCGATCGCCAACCCGCCTGTCAAACGTGGCGATTATGGCATATCCCCCCCAAAATATGCTTGGGGGAGGCTTGTGTCCAGCAGTGGACATCTTTCGGCTGAAATGATGATGATGATGATGAAGTTTCTTGCCGGTTCTTTTCCATAGGACCCACAATTTGGAACCGTGCAACTAGAGCCTGACGTTTCAAAAGTGCCTGTAATTAGGCTTATTTAAAATGAAGATTATTTGAATTTGAATTTGAATTTCCACGCTCTCCGTCTTTTGTACTAGCCCTAGACAGAGCTTCATCATCATTCATCATTTCAGCCGAAAGACGTCCACTGCTGGACATAGGCCTTCCCCAAGCATCGCCACAACGACCGGTCCTGTGCCTTCCGCATCCAGCGGATTCCCGCGATCTTCACCAGGTCGTCGGTCCACCTTGTGGGGGGCCTACCCACGCTGCGCCTTCCAGTACGCGGTCGCCACTCCAGAACTTTACTGCCCCATCCGCCATCCGTTCTGCGAGCAATGTGCCCCGCCCACTGCCACTTAAGTTTGGAAATTCTTCGGGCTATGTCGGTTACTTTCGTTCTCCTGCGAATCTCGTCATTTCTGATTCGATCACGCAGGGACACTCCGAGCATAGCCCTCTCCATTGCCCTTTGAGTGACTTTGAGCCTTCTTATCAGGCCCATTGTGAGCGACCACGTTTCAGTACCGTAAGTAATTACTGGCAACACACACTGGTTTCGTCTTGAGACACTGCGGTATTTTGGACGAGAAGATATTGCGTAGCTTCCCGAACGCTGCCCAACCGAGTCGGATTCAACGATTGACCTCTTTCTCGAAGTTGGACTTACCTAGCTGGACAGTTTGTCCTAGGTATACATAATCGTCAACAACTTCGAGTGTAGATTCTCCGATGTTTACGGGAATGGGTGCTATATGGGAATTCGACATAACTTTTGTCTTGTCCATATTCATTTTAAGACCCACTCTATCAGAAGCTCTACTGAGGTCATCGAGCATTGTACCGAGGTCCTCCATGGTCTCAGCCATGACTACTATGTCGTCGGCAAACCGAAGGTAAGACAGATCTTGCGCGAGCATTTTTCCTCCTGTATGCGTGTTTTATCGTGGTTTTTTTATATATTTTTTTTCATTATATGTGCGTAAACTGTCTGCCATATTCTTAATTTCATTCGACCAAATTTTTTTGCGTCCTTTCTGTACCTTTACAAGGACATGACCTCAAAAGTTCAAAACATAAGCTTGACATTATGAAAGTATTTTTGTATAAGACAGGAGTTGCGTGAGCTAAAAATTACACGATTTTTTTTTATAGTTCCGTACCTAAAGCGTGCAAACCCTATTACTCTGCCTACGTTGTCCATCTGTCCGTCACAGGACTGTATCTTTTTAACCGAAATAGGTAGCCAGTTGAAATTCGTTGACACAGAAGATGTGTCAGTGGCGTGCATTGGCCTACTTCACTTGAATTTAATTGTGGTGTAAGTTATAGATTTTTTCATGTAGGGAGATTAATTTAGCATTAATAGGTCTATTTTAAGATAAATAATCATCGTACTCTGAAAAAAAGATAATAATTACACCACTATTGAATTTGAATGAGGAAGGCACTGGGTATTGCCTAATTGCCTATATGCAATGCACGCCACTGAGATGTGTTACTATGGCCTCTATCCGGGTAAATAATAAAAAGTATGAACTCAAAAGGGGTCCCCATTCTACAAACCTCAAAAAAAGCATCTTTTCAATGGTTTTTGTTTGCTGCTGCCTTAAAAATGGTTATACATATTATATAGCCTATGCACGTGGGTGAAGCCGCGGACATAGGCTAGTCTTGAACTAATTTCAATGCAAATAACCATATCGTGTGTGCAGCTCGATGCCGCCAAGGCTCCCATTGAATTTCCACCACATAGAAATTCCTGCAACCAGATAATAACGGATCTCACATACAACGTTTGTACACACGGCTACACATCAAGCTATACAAAACCAGTATAGGCTGACCTCGCGTTGTAAGGAAAACCTATACAATGCGAGATCAGCTTATACTGGAAATATACAGCTTGATGTGTAGCCGTGTGTACATAACATAAACTAGAGACTAGAGTATTCTACACTGAGATCTACCTCAAAGCTATCAATATTAGACAATACGTAGGGAATTGGTACAATCGTGAATTCTAATTAAGGATCCATATAGAGTTGAATATATTATCCAAGTGCATCCGTCTTAAGACGAAAGATGGGTGAACTTTTCTCCATACAAACGGTATGAACTGTTGTCTTTCTGGTTTATAACCCTAGAGCAATGATTTTTTACTAGTAAAATAAATAATATCTTTTTGTATGTCCCTATGTTATCGTTTTTGTTGATAAATTATTTCAAGAAGCCTTCAAAATTTCTCAAAATTTCCTATTTAAACCGCTGTTTACGGAGGCCTAGTGTATAAATTTGACAACGATTAATGAAAAAGAAAAAGCATAACGACACAGTAATCATTCTTTTTATTCAGTTTATGAAATATCTTTTAAATTGGTCCCGTTTCAGAGGAGACAATAGTCAAGAGCCAAACTTCGAATTATGACTTTTTTACTAAGGTCATTCAGTCGGAGATGCAGTTGTCCTTATCGCACTTATCTGAGGGTGAGCGCTCGCAAAGCAACAGCGATAGTATTTCAAATACCAAAGGACATCCCTAAGGATAGACCTATGTCTGTACAAAGATAGTAAAAAAACCCGCCGAATACAAAACCTCCTCCTTTTTTTGAAGTCGGTTAAAAAAGTACGACAATTACAGTCGTATTTTTACATTACTTACTAATCATCGTATTTAATGCTGACAGTACAGTAAACATTTTTTATTTTAATAGTTAATCGAAATATAATAACGTGAATGGCTATGATACTCCTTTTGACTTCATATTTTTGACCAATCCCTTGTAAGTACTCTATGGTTTTATAATGTATTACGTTGGCACCACTGTTAAACAAAGCCAATGATAGCCAACCTCTTGTCACCACCTTCACCATGTGTAGGAATAGAAGAGTAAAACTATTTAGTTGCTAGGCAGCCACTTGTTTCAAAGTTATTTATATTTTAATGAATTAAACATCTTTGGAGTACTGTCCGTTTATTAAAATTGATTGCAACACATTGCCCTCATCGAATTGTATATGGTTGCAATAATCTTTTATGCATATCATCTATCATCCATAGGCTGGGCGTTAATGGAACTTTAGAAATGTCCTATTGGCCCGTATTTCGTCTTAAAGCCTGCGACGGTAACTTGGTACTAGGGAATCCTCTGAGCTGAGAACAATCGTGATATAATTGGTAATGGTCATAATAGATCAAACGATTGAATGCAACCTGATTGTGTACGGCTCAGTGGCAGCCATGTTACAATAGATATTACATGTATACACGTATCTGTATTATAGGTATACCTAATTGATACAGGATTAGGTACAATTTTGTTAAGTTTTTAGAACTCTAGGGCTAAACAACCCGTGGAAACGTGTAACTATTATAAACTTTTTAAGTGTAGATCCTGGCTTGGCTGACTAGAAGTTGCAGTGGAAAGCAGTGGAGGATAAGCCAATTTTTTTTTTCCTAATTATATATTATAGTATTTAAAGTTGGGAAAAACGGCTTAAAATCGTAAGCGTGCTTAAACGTTGTGCTTTTTTCTGCCAACGATTTTTTTTACGCTTTTGACGCTTTTTGTTTTTCACTTCTAAAAAAATTTACTTTTCTTCGTCTACATTACACTATTTTATTTACAATTAAACTATTTACAAAGTTCACTAAAAACTATACAAACAAGCTACAATTGTCGCGTAATTACCGAGGAGAACATTGAAAAACGCATTCACTCGTTGACAACAAAAGATAAACTAAGCACCAAAACGAAAGCAAATCAATCAAAACGTTTAAACGATACAAAAAAATACAAAAAAGTGCTTTCTCTAAGCAAATTTTAGGTAAACGAATAAAATTTAATTCTGCCGGTTATTAAACCACACGTCAACTTTGAAATTGGGTCTTATTCTCATAAAAATAAGGCTACATTTCAATCGTACTATTGAAAGCGTAAGTTTGGTTTACGAAAAAGTCTAAATGAAATCTTCTTTAATCACAAAGCGTGCTTAAACGCTTTTTTTTTAATTAGACTTTTTTAAGCGCTTTTCGTTTAAACGCCCACTTCTATATAGTATGCATTATTATATGTTTATTAGAAACGTACCGTATGGTGCCGGATGTAAAGAATTGCACCACTCCATATCTTCTCATGGGTGTCGTAAAAGGCTACTAAGGGATTCACCAGAGGATGGGCAGCGTTCTCTGAGTATGTAACCAACCAACTGTGATCGCCAACCCGCCTGCCAAGCGTGGCGACTATGGCAGGTCCCCCCCGTCAGGGGAGGATAGGCCTGCCCTGACGGGGGGTCCAGCAGTGGATGTCTTTCGGCTGAAATGATGATAATATAACATAACATCATGCCTGTATTTCCACGAAGGGGTAGGCAGAGGTGTATAGTACACCCACATTTCTCCGTCCCATGTAATAGGGGGCGAGCCTATTGCCATTGACCGGGCACAAATCCAGACTCCGGGCTGCTACTGAGAATTTCCTAATGAAAAAACTCAATAACACTTTGCCCGACCCGGGCAAAGAATCGATACCAGGACCCCACGCTCAGCAGTCGCGCTTGCAACCACTAGACCAACGAGGCAGTCAATACAATACAGTACAATTAATAATGATTTAATATTTAATTTGATTATTTTTACGGAAGAGTTTTTCCAAATTACTTGTCCTTACGTATGAATATCGATACTGATAACGTACCTCACAGGAACAACAGGGTTTTTGTTACATATTGTATATTATAGTATGTATTACTGTATGTTTATTAGAAACGAACTGCCTCGTTGGTCTAGTGGTCGCAAGCGCGACAGCTGAGCATGGGGTCCTGGGTTTGATTCCCGGGTCGGGCAAAGTGTTATTGGGTTTTTTCATCAGGAAATTCTCAGTAGCAGCCCGGTGTCCGGATTAGAGCCCGGTTAATGGCAATAGGCTCGCCCCCTATTACATGGGACTGATAACATAACCGGCGAAATGTGGGTGTACTATTAAACCTCTGCCTAGCTTCGGGGAAATACAGGCGTGATGTTATGTTATGAGAAACGAGCTAACGGCAGCGGGTGTTATAATTAGTATATAAGTATTTCTATAGTTTACGGAGTAACTGTAAGATATTAATTCACAATAAAAACCCGTTCAAGTATATTCACACACATACTATGTGAATTTGGCACATCAATCGTTTTTACCACGACCTGTTATTAGTAGGTCTTTGCGTTTTTATGTAACCACTATTATATGCCCGCGGCTTCGCCCGCGTGGATGTCAATTATCGCGCATCCCTCGGGAACTGTTCAGCTTCCCGGGATAAAAAGTAACATATAACATAACATCACGCCTATATTTCCCCGAAGGGGTAGGCAGAAGTGTATAGTACATCCACATTTCGCCAGTTATGATATAGTCCCATGTAATAGGGGGCGAGCCTATTGCCATCAACCGGGCACAAATCCACACTCCGGGCTGCTACTGAGAATTTCCTAATGAAAAAACCCAATAACAATGAAAAAAAAAAATACTAAATGTTATTCCGGGTTATGTTCTATCTAGAACATTTTTTTTATGTATTACCTTATAGTTATGCACTATCTATTACTTTTTAAGTGACAGGTAGCGAAAGTTCGGCTTCATTTAACTTATTTTTTCAGTGTTCGGTTAAATAAACAGATTGCGTTTTCTCCAATAATAATAAAGTTAAATGGGCCAATAAAACATGGAGAGCGATAAATTTGTTAAAAGAAAAAGACAATGGAGTCGTTACCACTCCGAAGAGCGGATCGATCGCGTTTTCACGAACGAACGATACTTCGCGTGAATGAAATATAAGACTTGGAAATCCTTTTAAAACATTATCTTTGCGTAAAATGTTTTGCTTGAACAATTTCCTTTTGTCACTTTAAGAGGTTATTTTTTTATATTTACTCTTCTAGCTTTAGGCGGGTTGATAAAGAATTAAGTTTTCTAAGGTTTTTCTTTGAAGAAAATTGTGCAGTAATTATTGACTTTTTGTTTTAAAACTTCATAATTGAAGATCAAAGATTTCAAAATATGATTATCCTAGTTGAAAATATTCTGGTGGGATTTTTTTATTTTATTAAAAAGCCTAGTGGTAAAATTAATGAATAATTGATATGCTACACATCTTATGACGGATCTTAACGTATCTTCAGGCTTTTCCAATCTGGGGTTCGTGGACTCCCGAAGATCTGCAAGCCACATACCTAAATATAAATGAGAAAGTAAGAAAGAAAGAAAAAACAATTATTTTACACGACTAAAAGAGACACTTTTTTGAAAAATAAATATAAAATCATACAAAGCTTTGTATCGTAAACACACAATATCGAATTTTGAAAATTATAAGCCAGAAGGAAGAAAACAAGGAGAGTAAAAACTTTTTTTTACATTATACAGGTGTCAAAGAGTTCACTGACAAAACACAAAGAAAAAACAAAAAAAAGTTGTTTCTCACACTTGCTGGGAAATTGGTTCATTATTCAATATACAGAATACATCAATCGGCACTTTTCCGTACGCAACGAAATAACAGGCCGGTAATATCCAACACGACAATAATAGAAATTGCTGGACAGTTTATTATTATTATTATTATTATTAAGAGCCTGTACAGTCCCACTGCAGGGCAAAGGCCTCCCTACTCTCCTTCCACCTCTCTCTGTCTGTGGACAGTTTAAATTTTTTAAATTATGCTTCCGTGATTTTTATGTATACACATAAATTAGGTGTTTTAGGTACAAAATACTTATCCATCATCATCATCAACATTTCAGGCGAAAGACGTCCACTGCTGGACAAAGGCCTACTACTTATCATTATAAAGGCTGAATGCACACTTTTTTTTTTAAACTTTGAAAATAGAACAAGAACTGCGCGTGGACGAATTAGCGCGAATGAAAATTAGATACTGGTGTCGATTCTCTTGTTCACGAACCAAACTTATTTTAAACTATCGCTCTCTTTTACTAAAAGTAGATACAAGAAAGGGATGGCAACCATTTTAGAACTGTCAAATTAGTTTACGTGTTACATTTCTTTGTATTTTAGTGGGCATTTTGTATGGAAAATTTAATTTCGTCTAATTTGACAGCTCTTAAATGGTTGCCATCCCTTTCTTGTATCTACTATTAGTAAAAGAGGGCGATAGTTTAAAATAAGTTTAGTTCGTGAACAAGAGAATCGACACCACTGTTGAATTAATTTGTGTATTGTTTCCTCGCAAATGAGTGAAAAGTACTATACAAGTCTCGGCCGAAATGGCAATTAACGGCCTCGTTTAGTTAAAAAGGACGTTTCTAGCGCCTCGTCCTTTTAAAATCACTTCGGAAGTAATATTACTCAGCCGTAAAGCAATTGTGCTTCATTTCAGGCCTCGACTACTATGTTTTTAGAAGATTTAAATATTCTTGGATTTTACTCATATTACTACTACGTTGAGGTTAGTCAAAATGTTCGTTTTGATTTAGATATATATGCGCGAAAATGTCCCGTAAAGATTTTTTTTTTCATTTTTGGTCTCCTAAGGGTCCACTGCTAAAAAAGGATGATACCGTAGAAGCCATATAAGCATATCATAGCCGTACGCTATATATGTAGCTTGAAATTATACTCACGTTGCGAGATAAACGCCCATGAAGATGTATCTAAATATGATGCAGAACTCCAGCCATCATCATCAGCCCATTACTGAACCTACTGCTGGGCACGGGTCTCTTCTCAGAATAAGAAGGTTTTGGCCTTAGTCCACCACGCTGACCTTGTGTGGGATGGCTGATTAAACACACACAATCTAGAACTGTATGGAGAAAGAAAGAATTTTTTTTTTTAACCGACTAACAGAGACACTGGTAAAAAATAAATAAAATATAGTTACACTTTGTTAAAAAAGAAGTAAAAGATAGTCACAATTATTAGGTAGAAAGAAGAAAACAGAGAGAGAAATAATTGTTTCTATTTACATTATACAGCTGTCAAAGAGTTCGCTGATAAATCATGAGTCGTGTGTGTCTCAGAGTTGTGGAGCACTCCCAGGTGTGCAGGTTTCCTCACGATATTTTCCTTCACCGTTAAAGCAATTGATAATCAAATTCTGATCCACACATGAATTCGAAAAGTCTGAGGTGCGGGCCGGGTTCGAACTCCTTCCTGCATGGAAGGAAAGCGCTCAACCGCTAGGCTATCACAGTTGCAAGAACTCCAGCCATGTTCCAGGCAAATGTAAGCAACGTGTAACATTGCATCATTGCATGTACCCTTCTCAGCGTTGCCAGAAGGTATCTTTTGTTACCTTTTAGGTAACTTTCAGCTCCATAAGGTTACTTCCAGGTAACACTACTCAAAAGGTAACTTTTAGGTAACTTTTCGAAATCGAATTACCTAATAATTTAATGGCAATGTTGGAATTAAAGCAAAATCAGAAACAAAGATTATACCTAAACGAGTATATGAGTAAAGTAACCTCTTACTTTCTCTCACTAATTAATACTAGGGACGCAAAATTATATATATTTAAATAACAAAACAGAGATTGTTACAGCGTTTCTTCTTAAGTGCACCTACAGCTATAAAACACCAAAGACTTAAAATATTGTGACTTGGAAAAACGTTGAAAGCAACCTACTTACACAAAATACATTTAGTTTTTTGGATTATCTCATAATAACTTTGTTCAAGCACAGTTCAAGGAAGCTCATAATAAAATAAATAAATAAATAAAATGTTTATTTTCATAAAATAAACATAATAATGGTAAATATATGACAATCGTCCGTGTGGTGCCGGACGCAAAGAATTTCACCACCCGATATCTTCTCATGGGTGTCGTAAAAGGCGACTAAGGGATTCACCAGAGGATGGGCAGCAGCGTCCTCCGAGTATTTAACCAACCAACTGCGATCGCCAACCCGCCTGCCAAGCGTGGCGATTATGGCATATCCCCTCATGCAAAGCACAATTATAAATCGGCCCCTAGTCCCCGGCGGCCCCGCTAGCCCTGGTTACGGTAGCGGCCTAGGTAACGGCGGGGCAGGGGGTGCTAAGAATCCCCGGCAGAGATCCGGCTACCATAACAAAAAAAGACTGGACCTGGCAGCATACAACACACGTACACTGCGGACCGACGAGAAGCTTCGAACTCGAGGAAGAATTGAGCAAGTTACGATGGGATATCGTAGGGTTATCTGAAGTCCGAAGAGAGGGGGAGGACACGATAATCCTCAAATCCGGTAACTTGCTCTATTTCCGGGAGGGCGATCAACTTTCCCAGGGCGGTGTCGGGTTTATCGTCCACAAGTCTCTTGTGAACAACATAGTGAAGATCGAGAGTGTTTCGACCAGGGTGGCGTACCTTATACTCAGAATAACCGAAAGGTATTCGTTGAAGGTTATACAGGTATACGCCCCGACCTCGAATCACCCCGACGATGAGGTGGAGACCATGTATGAGGATATCTCGAGAGCCATGCATGGCTCTAAAACTCACTTCACTGTTGTCATGGGAGACTTCAACGCGAAACTGGGCAATCGCTACAATGATGAGCTGCGAGTGGGGCAATTTGGATATGGATATCGGAACCACCGGGGTCATCTACTGGCCGGCTTTATGGAGAAGGAGGGACTCTATATGATGAACTCTTTCTTCAGAAAGCGTAAGCATAGGAAGTGGACCTGGTTGGGCCCTGATGGTGTAAAAAAAATGAGATTGACTTCATTATGTCGACGAAGAAGCAAATATTCAATGATGTCTCTGTGATCAACGCGGTCAAAACCGGAAGCGATCACCGTTTGGTAAGAGGCACATTGAATCTGAACATCAAGCTAGAAAGATCTCGACTGATGAAGTCTACGCTCCGTCCAGAACCGATCCAAATCCAAAACCCCGAGAGCTTTCAGCTCGAACTTCAGAATCGTTTCGAATGCCTAGGGAGCACAGTGGACGATTACAACGATGGGTTTGTGGAAACTGTCCATACGGTCGGGTCTAGGATCTTTAGGACCCGTCGTACAAATAGAAATAAAAAGCTCTCTGACCACACTCTCGAGCTTATGGCGGAAAGACGCGAGATGATTCTGCAGTCCTTGAAAAGTGACCTACGCCAATTTAATACGGAACGTATTAAAGACGCAATAGAGAAGAACAAGGGCTCCAAAGTCTTCGCAAGAGACCTGTCTATTGGGCAGAGCCAGCTTGCAAAACTGAGGACCGACGATGGCAGAGTCGTATCCTCCAAGCCAGAGCTATTGAAGGAGGTCGAGAAGTTCTATGGACGGTTATACACGTCCACCCGGACACCCGCTGTAAATCGGGCTCATGACCCAAGAGCTCGATTGACCCGACACTATACCGAAGATATCCCGGACGTCAGCCTGTACGAGATTAGGATGGCTCTGAAGCAGCTCAAAAACAACAAGGCACTGGGTGATGACGGAATTACGGCCGAACTCCTGAAGGCGGGTGGAAAACCGATCCTTAAGGCCCTTCAGAAGCTGTTTGATTCCGTCATTCTCGAGGGAAGAACGCCACAGGCATGGAGCAGAGGTGTGGTGGTACTCTTCTTCAAAAAGGGCGATAATGCTCTACTGAAGAATTATAGGCCCATCTCACTTCTGAGCCATGTCTACAAGCTGTTTTCGAGAGTCATTACGAACCGTCTTTCGCGCAGGTTTGACGACTTCCAGCCTCCCGAACAAGCCGGTTTCCGAAAAGGCTTTAGCACCGTAGACCACATACATACGCTGCGGCAGGTTATACAGAAGACCGAAGAGTATAACTTGCCTCTTTGTTTAGCGTTTGTGGACTACGAGAAAGCCTTTGATTCGATCGAGACTTGGGCGGTACTACAGTCTCTTCAACGGTGCCAGAATGACTATCGGTACATCGAAGTGTTAAAGTCTTTGTATGAAAACGCCACTATGTCAGTCCGATTACAGGACCAAGCCTCGAAACCTATCCTTCTGCAGCGAGGTGTGAGACAGGGAGATGTGATCTCTCCGAAACTGTTCACTGCTGCATTGGAGGATGTCTTCAAGGTTCTGGACTGGAAGGGGCTAGGCATTAACATAAACGGCGAGTACATCACTCACCTTCGGTTTGCCGACGACATAGTAGTCATGGCTGAGACCATGGAGGACCTTGGTACAATGCTCGATGACCTCAGTAGAGCTTCTGATAGAGTGGGTCTTAAAATGAATATGGACAAGACAAAGGTTATGTCGAATTCCCATATAGCACCCATTCCCGTAAACATCGGAGAATCTACACTCCAAGTTGTTGACGATTATGTATACCTAGGACAAACTGTCCAGCTAGGTAAGTCCAACTTCGAGAAAGAGGTCAATCGTCGAATCCGACTCGGTTGGGCAGCGTTCGGGAAGCTACGCAATATCTTCTCGTCCAAAATACCGCAGTGTCTCAAGACGAAAGTCTTTGACCAGTGTGTGTTGCCAGTAATTACTTACGGTACTGAAACGTGGTCGCTCACAATGGGCCTGATAAGAAGACTCAAAGTCACTCAAAGGGCAATGGAGAGGGCTATGCTCGGAATGTCCCTGCGTGATCGAATCAGAAATGAGGAGATTCGCAGGAGAACGAAAGTAACCGACATAGCCCGAAGAATTGCCAAACTTAAGTGGCAGTGGGCGGGGCACATTGCTCGCAGAACGGATGGCCGATGGGGCAGTAAAGTTCTGGAGTGGCGACCGCGTACTGGAAGGCGCAGCGTGGGTAGGCCCCCCACAAGGTGGACCGACGACCTGGTGAAGGTCGCGGGAATCCGCTGGATGCGGAAGGCACAGGACCGGTCGTTGTGGCGATACTTGGGGGAGGCCTATGTCCAGCAGTGGACGTCTTTCGGCTGAAATTATGATATGACAATAAAGTTGAAAACTACTTTTCAAATTCGCTTAAAATGGTAGTCTTGATGTTTTTGCAAAAGCCAAAAAACTTTTCGGCCGCTTCGCTCGCGCTACGGTACGAGGTAATTTGTGACTATGTCCCATATTTTTGTAAAAAAAAATTTTGCTAAATGTTTTGTTTTGCTAATTTTTTTGTTCTTCATAATTTACTAAATAATACTCAACACACATTGGCAACTTAAAAAAATGCAAAAAATAATAATTTAAATGGTAACTTTTTGATCACTCTCAGGTAGGTTTTGACAAAAGCGCGCTGGCAACACTGACCCTTCTACTTCCAAAGGAGATAAAAAGTTCATAGTCTCTTCAGCATCGCATATAGCGTGTCTGCTCAAGTCCTCATCAATCACTAGCCCCTAGCGACCACGTCTAGACGAGGGTATCCAGCGTTTACGAGACAAATTGTGCCATCCAACTATAATACATTTAACTATAAGACTCGTTAGGTACTTGTCCGACCGAGTTGTGGGTCGTTTTGCCTATAATCAGTTTGTTATTGATTATATAAATAAAAAAGACGAAGCAAATCTGAATAACACAGGTGTTACTAGTTATTTTCTGTCGGAGGAATATAAATGTTTAGTTTTTAATTTAATTAATCGTCCGGCGCACCCTAGGTAGTCAGCCCCGCTACCAACCTGCTGCCTGGCTAATCTTTTTCCCAAGGCATGAGCTATTAACTTTATGTAGCTCATGTCGACACGATAGAAGAAGAAGATTGTAGATAAGAAAAAAAACTGACTTCAGAAACCTTAACTAAAATTTCAATTGAATTTCAATTTCTTAATTTTTTTTTTACAGTACCAGGCCCCTCAGAAAGTATTGCGAAAAAAAGTTTTTATATATGGGAGACTGGCCAGTTATAATGTTTTTCGAAAATATGATTATTTATAAGTAAAAATAAGTAAGTTCCAATTTCAAAATTTCCCTCCACATTTTTTGAGAGTTAATTCAAAGTATTGTGTCTCACTGAAATATGGATCTGCGCCGGGAACATTTTAGAGCTATGATTTTATACGATTTCAAGTGTCGCCTGAAACCGGATGAATCGTACGATAGACTTCAAATGGCATTCATGGATGAAGGCCCTTCCAAGGCAACCGTGTATCGTTGGTATAACGAATTCAAGCGCGGTCGACCAACTTTGGGGGATGACGAAAGAAGCGGTCGCCCTTTGACGGCTGTTACCGAAGAAAACGTGCTAGCAGTGAAAAATTTAATCCAAGACAATAGGCGAATTACATATCAGGAGATTCAACACATATTGAAGATTGGATCGGGAAGCGTTCACGAGATTCTACACAGCCATCTTCGCGTGAGGAGGATAGTATCACGCTGGGTGCCGCACAACCTCACCGATGCTCAGAAGCAGGCCCGGGTGGAATGGTGCCGTGATATGCTTAACAAATTTGAAGCAGGCTCGTCTCGGCGTGTTTACGACATCGTTACAGGTGATGAGTCCTGGATTTATCAATACGACCCAGAAACCAAGCGCCAGTCGACTGTTTGGGTGTTTCAAAATGAGCCAACGCCTACCAAAGTGAAGCGATCTAGAAGCGGGGGTAAGATTTTGATCGCTAGCTTTTTTAATTTGACTGGCCACTTGGTATCAATTCCCTTACGGGATCAAAGAAGCATTAATGCCGAATGGTATACTACCAAATGTTTGCCAGAAGTTTTCTCTGTTATAAGCAACAAGCGACCAAACACAGGGCTCCGCGGGCTACTGCTCCACCACGACAATGCACCTGCGCACACCGCACTCAAAACGAGGGACTTCCTGGACAGCACGCCAGTCAAACTCCTGGGTCACCCTCCTTACAGCCCTGATCTAGCACCGTGTGACTTCTTTTGATTCCCAAAAATAAAAAATCAGCTCAAAGGGATACAATTTTCGTCGCCGGAAGATGCGCTGGCTGCGTTCGAGCAGGCTGTAAACGAGGTGTCTGCGGCGGACTGGAAAAAGTGTTTTGAAAACTGGTTTAGGCGCATGAATCTTTGTATAGAGGCTGGTGGAAAGTACTTTGAAAAGATTTGATAAAAATATATGTACGTATAGAACATTTTTTTTTAGTTTCGCAAAACTTTCTGAGTGTCCCACGTAAATGTATGAAATTTGACGCACAGATAGACCATATACAAAAAACGTGTGCGATCAGGATTGAAGTTCGCGGCGAAATTCTATATATACAATATACCTACTTTTGAAAAACTTTATTATCACTACTAGTTTTGCCAATACTATGAATGATTTTCACTAATTATTATATGAGTCATTTACTGGCCGATTCTGTAAAGATTAGTTGTATAGAATCCACAATTTTAATGTTTTGAGCCTCCATCATCACTGGCGATAAATGGCGGTTATCACATGCGCTCAATATTGACCGGTTCATTATAATGCTGAATTTCGCAACCATAATACAAGTGTAGATGGCGTCGGACTGAGATACCTTAGCTCCTAAGTTCGATCCCCAGAAAAACATGTATTTTTGTATATTTTATTTAATAGTTAAAATCTGACGTGACGTTACATTTTCTCCCGAATAACACGTATAGCAAGCCGCGATACGGAACTTCGTTCCAAGCACCTTTTTACTGACATACTACGCACGGGAGTGAAGCCGTGAGCATATTGCATTCAAAACTTTGTTTTATGTAGGCCTGTGGCGTATTCCGATAGCAGAACGCCAAATCATTCTAATCCCCCCAACGTTTATCCATATCACACAAAAAATTCGTCAAAGAAATTGTCTCCACCGGCGCATCGCGGTATTGTTGGGACATTCAAATTAAACCTCAAACTGTTTTGTCTGCCGTTTTAATAGCCCGTCCGGGTGTCTATCCGAGCCCTCTCCATTCTATTGAATTTCGATTGCCGTTCCCGAGTTTTATTTTTCCTGTTCGGGTTCCGCGAATAGGTGCATCGTTTCGCTTGTTACCGCAGCTCGTAGTTTAGTTGATTCCGGAAAAATAGTGGTGCTAGCAGCTTACGTGTAGTGATTGCTTTATTGATGTTTCTACTACTTTTTGACGGAGATTACAATAGCAAACTATAGTATCAACTTCTTCTTCTTCGTCGTTCCCTCACTGCTGAGGATCGCGACCACATACGACGCGTTTCCAAGCTATGCGGTCTTCCGCTATGTTGACCGCTCGGTGCATGCTGCCTCCGACAGCCCTCTTAATCGCGTCTGACTATCTTGCCGGTGCTCTGCCTTGAGCGCCCTTTCCTTCTATCCGACCCAGTATCATGAGCCTTTCCAGACAATGTCTAGGTAATCGCATAATATGTCCAAAAATGCTGGTGGCAAGTTCCTGGCATACTGTAGATAGTCGCTTGGCGATGTTGACCTCCTCCAGTATGGACTCATTAGTTCTCATGGCGGTCCATGGTATCCGAAGTATCAACTTAGGGGAATTAAATCTAGCAGTGAACTAGGAAATGTTAAATTGGCATAAGTATCTAAGATCATAATAAAACAAAGTTTAACCGGATTAAATCGCGTATATTA
The DNA here is from genome assembly GCA_949699075.1 of Asteroscopus sphinx. Taxonomy (NCBI): domain Eukaryota; kingdom Metazoa; phylum Arthropoda; class Insecta; order Lepidoptera; family Noctuidae; genus Asteroscopus; species Asteroscopus sphinx. The sequence continues at coordinate 27,723,066 of OX453004.1, read as the reverse complement.
TTTAAATTGGTTTTCCTGACGTTTCGAAAGCTTTACAGCATTTCGTGGTCGCAGGTAGACTAAGATGACAAGCGTCTTTACAGATAATTCTAAAACAAAAAAAAACTACCGTACAACATTATTAATTAAAATCGTTTCGATGCACGCAGTAATCACTTACAATATCATTATATTTTACAGTGTTGCGTGCTGTTTGGGACTTGATAATTTTTAGGACTGGGTTCCAAACAGGTGGTAGCTGCCCGATCCGGTTAAACATTGTTTTGTTATAATGTGTAGTGATCGCGAAAACCTAAGAAATTATTATCTAAGATTAATCGAAACGGTCGCTAAAAACAAATGATTTCTACTTCATATTACTGCGAAAAATGTCCGTCTCACTCCCTGATTTGTAATCTTGTCAAACTGTACGGAGGTCTCCTCGACAAAGACCAATCACAGTGTTTTACAAGTGAATACATCCACACCATGACGTTATTAGTTCACGAGCATATGCTGATGAATATAATCAAATTCTCCACGCTTTGGTCACTTGGGATGATATATATATAAGACCAGATAATGGAGCATAGATGGGACAAATACGAGGCAGGAAAATCAAAGCAAGCTTGAACAATTTAATCTAGTACTGAACCAGATAAGACCTTTTTAAAGGTATATTGCACGAGCATGCCTCCAATGTAACCTTGTGAGGATAAAAGCAAAAACATGAAGCACTTAAGCTTTTTCTCATCTCAGGCAAATAAGAATTACTACGAGAAATTACCTGTTGAGTTTCAAACGACCTTATATCTTGCACGAAATGATACTCAAGCGAATATCTTTCTTTTTCTTTTGTCGCTATTCTGGCTTGTTATAACTTTTCTTTTGTCGCTATTCTGGCTTGTTATAACTTTTCTTTTGTCGCTATTCTGGCTTGTTATAACTTTTCTTTTGTCGCTATTCTGGCTTGTTATAACTTTTCTTTTGTCGCTATTCTGGCTTGTTATAACTTTTCTTTTGTCGCTATTCTGGGTTGTTATAACTTTTCTTTTGTCGCTATTCTGGCTTGTTATAACTTTTCTTTTGTCGCTATTCTGGCTTGTTATAACTTTTCTTTTGTCGCTATTCTGGCTTGTTATAACTTTTCTTTTGTCGCTATTCTGGCTTGTTATAACTTTTCTTTTGTCGCTATTCTGGCTTGTTATAACTTTTCTTTTGTCGCTATTCTGGCTTGTTATAACTTTTCTTTTGTCGCTATTCTGGCTTGTTATAACTTTTCTTTTGTCGCTATTCTGGCTTGTTATAACTTTTCTTTTGTCGCTATTCTGGCTTGTTATAACTTTTCTTTTGTCGCTATTCTGGCTTGTTATAACTTTTCTTTTGTCGCTATTCTGGCTTGTTATAACTTTTCTTTTGTCGCTATTCTGGCTTGTTATAACTTTTCTTTTGTCGCTATTCTGGCTTGTTATAACTTTTCTTTTGTCGCTATTCTGGCTTGTTATAACTTTTCTGTTTTCAACAAAAGTGTTATTTTTTCGTTTTTTATTGATCCATTAGTTTGGAAATTGCTATTATTATCGCAGAGTGAGTCGCAGGAAAATATTATCTTATCGCTAGGTTGAATCTTGAAGCTTATCAAAAAGAAAAATCCTTTTTCGTAGTTTTACACCGTAATGTAAAAGTGACATAATTGTCCATATCCGTAAAGAGCAGTTCGATGTTTTATCTATGTATCATTTTTCATACGATATAACAACAAAAGTATCAAGAATTATGGTTTTGTTTTGTACACCATGGCAAATCTGACGCCTCCATTGCATATTAGATTTATTTAATTCTTTATGTTCAACTGGGTACAAAGGCGGTCTTAACGCCATAGACGTTCTATACCAGACAACCTTAGGTTAATGCAGAGACAAAGAATAAGGTAGATGCACCAGTAAAGTAGTAAAATAAGTTTAGTACTACAGACTTATAATTACATATAATAAAAAATAAACAATACATATGTACATTATACATGAAATAAAATACACATATTTTAAATACCTACATGTATAACTGAGTCTAAATATCGTTAACATGAAGGTCACACGCATGAACCATTTCTATATCTTCACTTAATTGTGTATAATGATTGATCATTTCTGAAAAGAAGTCTAAAGACTTTGTTTCTATCCCATTTGACATCGTCTTCCCTGTCACTACTGAAGTTGAAATCAAATAAAAGGGCAATATTAGATATCGGAAATCTTGGATAAGTACGTGTAAAGCATTAGGCGGCCAATCCAATTTATATCGGGTAGGGAAGTGTGAACTAATATTGGGGAACCCTTCGACGCCCACGGGCAATTGGCTGTGCTTAGTGAGGACCCTTAGAGGTCGGAACTATGGTTCCTTTTGTTCATAAAATAATGCTTAACTCTAAAGTTAGGATAAGTTTTTAGGGTTCCGTACCCAAAAGGTGCCAAACGGGACCTTATTACTCTCGCTACGCTGTCCGTCCGTCAATCCGTCTGTCTGTCACAGGGCTGTATCTTCTGAACGGTAATAGGTAGCCGGTTAACATTTTCTCAGAATATGTTTGCTATGATCCCTATCACGACGAATACTAAACCATACAAGAAACATCGAAAAACATGTATTTATTCAACGTTTTTGTTTCTGCTCTATCTTCAAAACGATAACACGTACCAGCGTCAAACTTGATCTGATTATAGTGCATACTATGTAGTTAAGCAACAAATACTCAAAATGGGGCCAACATAGACATATGTGGTGGTACCTGCGTTGGAAAGAGATGCAAAAATTCTTATTTCGCGCACTGGGTGTCGATGTCTTTTGATAAACTCTCGTAAATTAAATCAGTTTCTATTGGATATCAAGTCATGGGTGGTACAGAACCCTTACTGCGTGAGTCTGACTCGCACTTGGCCGGTTTTTAATGTGATTATAAATTTTCAAATTATAGAGAGAAAACTGCAAAATACTTAAGACGTACTAGTTCAAAAATCATTGACCTCAGGGGAAAATGATCTTAGCAAAGAATGCTGCTTTAGTTACTTTCTATTTGAAGAAATCATAAAAAGTACCTATGTGTTATGTTGACATGACACACTTCTTAAATTTGGCCCGCTAGATGGCGCTGTATAACAAAACGCTCTGAGTCGCCAATGCAGCCGTCTATTGCAAAAACTAAAATAACAACTAGATTCATAATTAACGTTTTGAAAGAGCAAACTTTTGACTTTGACTTTGAGGCATGATTAATATTCGATTTGATTCGTTTGTAATTACACATATAGATAGCTACGGAACTCTATAATACTGAGCATGGCCCGACATGCTCTTGGCCGTTTTTTTTCATCTTGTGTTGATGAAATTTAAGATGGTGTACGTGTCTGCTAGTGGCAGGCGAAGTTGTTTTAGCAAGTATTTATGTACGAAGTTGCCAGACTTTCAAAGTAGTTAAGTATGCTACATTTATGAATACTGTTTACTTAAACATGCACCCTCACAATACAACTTTTTTATAAAAAAAGTTGAGGTTCTATCCTTGTACGAATAAAAAAGGCGGACGGAATCTCGCTAAACAAAAAGTGAAGCACCCATAGTAAGACGACTCGCTTAAGATTACGGGTTGGCACGTACACATTCACACCCATAGTAAGACAAAAAGCCGCGATTACGCAACAAATCTCGCGTAGTCATTGTCGTAGTGTCACAAATAAAATAACAATATAATATCTAATTATTTAAAATAATATCAATTAATCAACTTTTTTAATATAATATCTGGTGTGTTGAAATTCTGTCGAAATTATAGTGGGTTTAGGAAAAAAACTAAGTTCTTTAATCTTTTCTTAGCGAGATTCCGTCCTCCATTTTTTATTCGTCCAAGGTTATATAGTTGAAAAGTTATAAGATTTTAAAAGAGTACAAGGCTGCAACTAAAAATTATGAATAGACCATTTATCAAAATGTTGAGCGACCGATATTCAACCAAAATTGAATGAACCTAAAGGGGTTACAACCAAAAATATTCCTACCCGCACTGTCATCAAATAATTCCCAACGAAACGAAGTACCGCCATAATTAACCCTCCCACTCCAACACATAAAATGTACCACCTAATAAATCACTTGTAATTAATTTTATCCTCTCTTTGTTCACAGATTACGCTATCTCCTAAGACAATTGAATAGGGGTGAAATATCCGCAGAGACTTTACAAAAGAATCTACAGTATGCTGCGAAAGTTCTTGAAGCGGTTTACATCGATGAGACCAAGTATGTATCATAGTTTTTGTGGTATTTATGGTTACTCCTTAAGGGGATACTGTTGAGGAAGACTATGCTTCGGTTTCTATGGTGTTATTAACAAATTAATAATGTGGAAGAAGCTTGTAACTTTGTAAAAAACTAGCGGCCCGTCCTGGCTTCGCACGGGTGGACATGAAAATATATAAAAAAATTGAAATCGGCACAGTAGTTGTTCCGTGTGGTGCCGGACGTAAAGAATTGCACCACCCTATATCTTCTCATGGGTGTCGTAAAAGGCGACTAAGGGATTCACCAGAGGATGGGCAGCAGCGTTCTCTGAGTATTTAACCAACCAACTGCGATCGCCAACCCGCCTGCCAAGCGTGGCGATTATGGCATATCCCCCCAATATATGCTTGAGGGAGGCCTGTGTCCAGCAGTGGACGTCTTACGGCTGAAATGATGAAAAAAAAATGACAGTAGTTTTTGAGTTTATTCATTACAAACATACACACAATAACACAAATCTTTCCTCATTATAATATTAGTATAGATGTAATGGAGATTATTTTTCCTCTCTAAATGAATTTTACCGAATAATTTGGAAGTCCAGGTTTACCTAGCAAAAATCAAACTTATCCACATCAAAGACGTAAACAAAATGTTATTATTGATATCATGAAATCCGACCTCTTCATATAAAATAAACTTCACCATCGCAACCGAATCACTAAAATTGTTTACTAAAACGACTTCTATCAAAGTCGACTCGTATTGAAACTAAATGTGCCGTAACTTTTTAATTAACACCAATATCATACAGCTTGATATTTTCAGTGATGCAAGTTTTCCGTATGAAGCGTAGTTTTTCTCGACGAATAAATTCTATAGTCGAAAAAATTTATAACTTCTATGTTTCAGATTTCTGTAGCAGTATAATATTTTACGTCGTGATCATAAATTTTATTCATAACACACAAAACAGAGTATTCATGTTTCATTGTGGGAGCGTTCATTTTGCTTTGAAATACTTATTTTCTGTCACCCTCAGTATTTCTCTTTTGTAGTATCGGAGCATTTTCGTTTACTTCAACAAAGTAGCGTCTATCTTATATAACAAGCGTGATTTCTGGTTTCTATATGGTTGGAATATGAAAAACGGTATTCTATTTTTCAATGCTACCTCAATAAGAACAATTTGTCTGAAAATATTTGTGTATTTTATTCAGATAATGGAAAAGTCAAGTATGATGCTTATTCAATTTTCACTTATTCACCGCTTTTGTTTTTGCCATTACAATTTTCACAAAGGATTTAGGTCAACAAGTGTGACCTGTACGTAAGTACGCCAAAAAACAAAATTAATTGTATATGTTACAGTCAAAAGTCTTAAGCGGTCGTAAGTACTTTTAACCGCAAAAAAACGGACTATAGTACTTTCGACTAACAAAAGTAGTTTTGAGTGGCAAAAAAAAACAGTCACTACTGCTTTTCACAGCAAAATATCGGTCAAAACTGGTTTTGATCAAGAAGCATGCAACTGAGTTTACCCTGCCAGAAGACTAGTGATGCGACTCGAGTCCGATTTTACCACTCGAGTCATTCGAGTCTTTTTACAATTTTACTCGAGTACTACTCGAGTGGTTCACGATTCACTCAATCACTCGCCTCTATCAAGTCATTCGTCACAATCCTTGAATTAATTATTTTTTAGTTGAGGCTTAATAAAACGAAAAGCATGAAGTTTTATTTCAAAACATCGTCAGTCATACAAAATCAACTGTTATGTATCGAAATTAATATTAATATACTAATAAAAATAAATGAATAAGCGTTCTTAAGAATAAAAACTCATCATTTCGCATGTCTCGGTGAGTGACTCGCGAGTGACTCGACTCCGAGTAAACTGGAGTCTATATTTTTTTAACTCGAGTGCGTTTTTTTTCAGTGTCACTCGAGTAAAAGTGGACTCGAGTCGCATCACTACAAAAGACTCGTTTTGTCGACCCCTTGTTTCACTCGCACACTCGACCAACGCTACGCTCGCTTCGTTCCCGCTACGTATCGGTCTCGTGCACTCGTTATACTTGATTCCTCCTCCGCGAGCTTCTGGCTCCACGCTTTTATAAAACACCGGAGTAGGACAGAGTCTGACCTCATTCAGTCGGAGTGCGCTTTTAATCTATTTAACACATTTTGACCCTTTATTACAAAATCATTATACTTAAGGCTAAATTCAATTTATTATGAATCTTGACCGATACAATTAGTCAAAACTAATTTTCACCAGAATTTCAGTGAAAACTAGTTTTGACCAACCTCCTTAGCCAAAACTGGAAAAGTACTGAATCTTACATATACAATAAAATCCTTCTTCTTTTTCCTCGTCTTTTCCCAATTATGTTGGGGTCGGCTTCCAGTCTAACCAGATGCGGCTGAACATCAGTACACGGGCTGACTGCTATCAGACCCCCACAACCCAGTTACTGGGTAGTACCGACATCCTAAGGTTGTCAGATTTTCTGACTTGTCTACTCGTAATGACTGCCATAGATATTTGTATGGCAACCGGGACCGACCTGAAAATGCATTTTATAAATTGTCAACTACTACTTTCGTATATTTTAGGTACAAGAATCGCTCCTTCCAATATCTCAAAGTGGGCAAAGTAAATATTGCAAGCTCTTATCGAAAATCCACTCCAGCGTCAAATGGGCGATTTGTCCAGAAAACTGCTTACTATCATTTCTGTGACCAGATATTTTACAAAATATTACTTTGTTTTATTACCAATGCATCTTCAGAAACTGCAGAGTCTGTAAGCATTTCGGAAAATACGACTGCCTTAGTTGTGTTTAAGGTATAATTTTAATCTATCAATAATTTCATCATTTTGGCATTTTCAAAAATACAGTTCTAAAATACAGGCCTAGGCTTAGTTTAGACTCCAGATCGCCCACAAATTGCAATTTGCCAAAATTCTTGTCAACTGTATTTACTTATAACTCGAACAAATAAAAAAAGGCAGACGTAATCTCACTAAGGAAAGATTGAAGCACTTTGTTTTTTCCTAAGCCCACTATAATTTTGACAGAATTTTAACACACCAGATATATTATTACATTGTTATTTTATTTGTGACACTACGACAATGACTACCGTCACACGAGATTTTTTGCGTAATCGCGGCTTTTTGTCTTACTATGGGTGTGAATACGTTCGTGCCAGCCCGTATTTTTAAGCAAGCCGTCTTAGTATGGGTGTAACAGTTTTTGTTTGGCCAGATTCCGTCTTCCTTTTTTTTATTCGTCCAAGACTGATAACATGAAAATTTTAATTTGTGGAGATAAATAAAATATTTTTATTTATTTATTTTTATTAAAAAGGCAAATTTCAACATTTTCTATTAACACATTGTACTTTATTTTTTCTGATAGTAGGTAGGTCACAACACACACACACACACACACTCACAATCCATCAGGTAAAAGGAAACTAAAATTTATATTTTTCAATATGAAGACAAAGAAAAGAATCTACGTCGTTGCGTGTGCGCAATAGTGCGAATCCGCGTAAGAGTAACTTGTAAAGACCGCGTAACAGCAAAACGGGCTAAATTCAAATATCGTACTAGCCGATTCTAAACGCCTATTGACTTATACTAGACTAAAAACATCGTAAAATCATCAAAAAGCAAATACGCGGTCTTTACAAGTTGCTCTTACGCGGATTCGCACGCGCAGCGACGAATACCAAGACCCTTAAAATGAGACCGTAAAAGTAGAACCTAATTAAAGTGCCCCTAATCACGACGACAAGCGAGTCAGGTTAATTAGGGCAAAATGGTTTGCTCTAGTGTCCTTGAAATTTTTTGCGAAAGTCTTAGGCGTAATTAATTGGCCTTACAAGGCTTTTAGATGCTTTAAATTGTTTTACTCTTTTTATAGGTTGTAAAATTTAAAATAAAGCTGTAACCCGCATGCTCGTTCGCCCTCCTATGTTAAAAAAAAATAATACAAAAAAACTTATTGTCACTCAGTTTTCTCTTGTTTATAAATCCTATTTTTGAGGTTTCTTACCCGATAAATAGAATAGAATCCTTATTTAAATGTAAGTATTTAGTACAATAATGACGCTGACCCTACTGTTTACGAACTAAACCATTATAGTCTCAGTATAGTCAGTATGTAGGTATGTCTCTTTCTAACAAAATTCATACGGAAAGGATGAAAGATATCAGTCCTGTGATCCTGTCATATTAATCCAATAGTTTTTTAAACAAGAATTTAGTCTATTTTGCGATCACATGAGACTTTCCATCTTCATGTCTCAGTTTAGCGAACTGACTTGCGGTACCATTTTGATAACAGCCTAGGTGGTATTGAAGTTGTTATGGGCAAAGGTAGCCGCTTAATATCGGGACCCGTGAATTATTTTAACAATCTAAAATCAAGTTAAAAACTTAGAGAAATGTGTAACCTTGGCGATATTACAGTTCAATTAATAATATTTGTAAAAGATACGCTGATATTTTTAAAATAAGAACAGTATTCGAAAGCATAAAACATAATTGGTTTGGACATATAGAGAGGATGGACGAGAGGAGATTGACGAAACAAGTATACCAAGCGAGTGTGGATGGAAGAGTTGGAAGGGGACGACCTCGGCGAACGTATCGCGATCAAGTCGCGACGTTCTCAAAAAACTCTAAACCGACGGGCATGCATGACGACGAGGTTAATGGACGTAGATGAAGCGAAAGAGGTGTGTCAGGATCGTAACAGGTGGAAATCCATAGTCTCTGCCTACCCCAATGGGAAACAGGCGTGATAATATGTATGTATGTATGTATGTAAAACATAATTTACATTATATATCTTTCCAACCTTAAGCTGTGACAAAAGAAAGAAAATCAGTTGTAGCAGAACATGTGAGAAAAATTAAAAAAGTAAGAACTAACAGCCAAAGTTATTTAATGTGAGCCAAAAACAATGTGCAAACTTCAGTCACACATAACTTCTATAAATGTGAGTACTCCATATTGTCCCATAATTATTAATTTCCATTAAAGTTACTTTGTTTTAACATTATTATTTTTAATTATTTAAATAATTACCAGTGAAATAGTAATAATAATATGGATAAGTAACTTTCTTTTTCCTTTATATAGCAGTTAAGTAAACTTGTAAACTTTAGTGTGTGTTAGTGCCTACACTTATGTATGGTAGTGAAAGTTGGGTATGGCAGAAGAAACATGAAAGCAGAATAAATGCAGTAGAAATGAGAGCTTTGAGAAGTACGTGGGACACTCAGAAAGTTTTGCGAAACTAAAAAAAATTGTTCCATATGTACATATATTTTTATCAAATCTTTTCAAAGTACTTTCCACCAGCCTCTATACAAAGATTCATGCGCCTAAACCAGTTTTCAAAACACTTTTTCCAGTCCGCCGCAGACACCTCGTTTACAGCCTGCTCGAACGCAGCCAGCGCATCTTCCGGCGACGAAAATTGTATCCCTTTGAGCTGATTTTTTATTTTTGGGAATAAAAAGAAGTCACACGGTGCTAGATCAGGGCTGTAAGGAGGGTGACCCAGGAGTTTGACTGGCGTGCTGTCCAGGAAGTCCCTCGTTTTGAGTGCGGTGTGCGCAGGTGCATTGTCGTGGTGGAGCAGTAGCCCGCGGAGCCCTGTGTTTGGTCGCTTGTTGCTTATAACAGAGAAAACTTCTGGCAAACATTTGGTAGTATACCATTCGGCATTAATGCTTCTTTGATCCCGTAAGGGAATTGATACCAAGTGGCCAGTCAAATTAAAAAAGCTAGCGATCAAAATCTTACCCCCGCTTCTAGATCGCTTCACTTTGGTAGGCGTTGGCTCATTTTGAAACACCCAAACAGTCGACTGGCGCTTGGTTTCTGGGTCGTATTGATAAATCCAGGACTCATCACCTGTAACGATGTCGTAAACACGCCGAGACGAGCCTGCTTCAAATTTGTTAAGCATATCACGGCACCATTCCACCCGGGCCTGCTTCTGAGCATCGGTGAGGTTGTGCGGCACCCAGCGTGATACTATCCTCCTCACGCGAAGATGGCTGTGTAGAATCTCGTGAACGCTTCCCGATCCAATCTTCAATATGTGTTGAATCTCCTGATATGTAATTCGCCTATTGTCTTGGATTAAATTTTTCACTGCTAGCACGTTTTCTTCGGTAACATCCGTCAAAGGGCGACCGCTTCTTTCGTCATCCCCCAAAGTTGGTCGACCGCGCTTGAATTCGTTATACCAACGATACACGGTTGCCTTGGAAGGGCCTTCATCCATGAATGCCATTTGAAGTCTATCGTACGATTCATCCGGTTTCAGGCGACACTTGAAATCGTATAAAATCATAGCTCTAAAATGTTCCCGGCGCAGATCCATATTTCAGTGAGACACAATACTTTGAATTAACTCGCAAAAAATGTGGAGGGAAATTTTGAAATTGGAACTTACTTATTTTTACTTATAAATAATCATATTTTCGAAAAACATTATAACTGGCCAGTCTCCCATATATAAAAACTTTTTTTCGCAATACTTTCTGAGGGGCCTGGTATGTGTGGTGTAACTTTGAGAGATAAAGTAAGGAATAACATGATAAGGGAGCGTTGTGGAGTGAAAGAAGATGTAGTGACAAAGATTGAGAAAGGTATGTTAAGATGGTTTGGACATATAGAGAGGATGGACGAGAGGAGATTGACGAAACAAGTATACGAAGCGAGTGTGGATGGAAGAGTTGGAAGGGGACGACCTCGGCGAACGTATCGCGATCAAATCGCGGATGTTCTCAAAAAATGCCAGGTTAAAAGTTCTCTAAACCGACGAGCATGCATGACGAGGTTAATGGACGTAGATGAAGCGAAAGAGGTGTGTCAGGATCGTAGCAGGTGGAAATCCATAGTCTCTGCCTACCCCAATGGGAAACAGGCGTGATAATATGTATGTATGTATGTAAACTTTACACAAACTATTCTTTTAATTATTTATGGAGTTCACAAGACAACAAGTCTAATGACCCATGTCCTTCTTTAGCACATGAACATCGAATTTAAGTCATAAGTCATTTATTCATTTGTGTAACATAGGTACAAAAAATAATATAAAGTTCTTAAATACAATAAAGAGACCGCTATGTTATGCCAGCAGGCGTACATATGTGTATTTAAAATCTAAATGAGAAATTTGAATCAATATGCTAGTGAAAAAAAAAACATTATACAACTCGAAATGTCACAAAATAATGAAATGTAATGATGTTATAAAATAAAAATGTCAAATGGTATTCTTGGTCACTAATCATAATATTATTAAAATTTATTAAATTAATTGGGCATTTAAAAATTCTTCTATCGAACAATAAAAAATTTCAAGTAATAGTAGTTTCATGCGTTTTTTAAACTGTACCACATTTAGACGTTTAATGGTATCAGGTATTTTATTGTATATACGTGGAGCCATGCCTAGAATACTTTTATATAATAAAGCAGTGGACATACAAAACACTGTCTCGATATGTTTCACATTTCTGCCACAGCGTGCGCTGCGATCGATTTGACTGCCCCACCGCCATCTTTCACATAGCCAATACTTGGTGTGATAGTGAACCAATGAATTGAACTAAGCCCTATACAATGGATTCTACAATATGGATATATGATTTTATATTGATATTATTATCTCTTGAATCACGGCTTATTTATCTTGAGGAAGAACCTTTGGAAGGCTTTCTAGAGGATCCATCGCAGTCAGTCCTTTGAGAATTTTACTCTAAGGTATTAAGGTATTTTACTTTAAGGTGGGATAGGGTACCAACCAACAGACAGACAAACCACAGCTGCACAATAGGAGAACCGCCATGAATCATGTCAAGAAGGTGCAAAACTATTGCAAAACATGATATTATTATCCCGTAGCGTATCACTAAGGTGGGATAAGGTTCCAAACAACAGACACACAAACCACAGCTGCACAATAGGAGAACCGCCATGAATCATGTCAAGAAGGTGCAAAACTATTGCAAAACATGATATTGTTATCCCGTAGCGTATCACTGCAGGGCAAAAGCCTCCCTTCTCTTCATGTATTACATAAAAGAAATAAAACCAGCCCATTACTCAACCATTATTTTTACTTAAAACATCTTACTTAATGCCTCTAATATCATTTGAAATTAAATTTTACCCTGCCAAAGGAATCTCCCCATATAAAATATTTATCAAGACAAAGATTGCTCTTAGGTGCCTGAACATATTCACTCATTATACAAGAGAATTTTCGAGACGTATTTAAACGCCTAATAATTGCCAAAGGCTTATTTACATTATAATGTGCGTATAATTTTGTAATATATTAAGCGAATGTTATTTCTGTAGTCACATTTCAGATTGTAGCTTTAATAATAGAAGATTGTTATTATTTAAGACATTGTAGCCTCTTGGCTAATTATATTATTAATGACGTGTCATACAATCTTTTGTATGACACGTAATTTGAATATACCTAATATAGCCAGCCAGTATAGATGTAGCCAGGAGTTGCAGGTTCGAATCCTGCTCGTGAGCGATTTTTTCTTTCCACAATTTGAATCGTTATGCCTAATATAATTAGAATGGGTTTTTTCATTAGGAAATTATCAGTAGCAGCTCGGAGAATGGATTTGTGCCCGGTTATTGGCAATAGGCTCACCCCCTATTACATGGGACTATAACATAACTGGTGAAATGTGGGTGAATTTGGAAATACAAGCGTGATGTTATGTTATGTTATGTTATATTATGTTATGTTATGTAATTAGAATCACACTAATATTATAATGCGAAAGTTTGTGAGTGTGTACATACATGTTTGTTACTTCTTCACGCTGTAACGGCTGAACGGATTTAGATGAAATTTCACACACAGATAGACCATGTCTTGGATTAACATATAAGCTAGTTTTTACTCTAAGAAAAGAAACAATTCCTGAGGGATGCGCGATAAACGACGTCCACGCGGGAGAAGCCACGGGTGCCCTCTGGTATAATATCATTTCTGCGCACAGACATAGTAAAAAATATAGACTAAGTACTGCGAACAACCATAGTGAAGCCAACAAAAACCGTGCTCCTTCATGTACAACCAGTGCTCACGTACACACCATGCACCTGAAGGAAATTTGTTTTCGCGATGCTTACTGGACAATGCCGCAACATGTGAACTGAGAGGGGTGAGCACGGTTTAAGGTGCATGTGTGTGCGTGAGCGCTGGTTTGTACACGGAAGAGCACGGTTTTATTGGCTTCCCTATGATTGTTCGCAGCACTTCGTCTATATTTTTTACTATGTCTGTGTTTCTGCGTAAGTATAAAGGCATAGGTCTCTACCAAGTTACGGCACAACACTCGGTCCTCTGTCTTCCACATCAAGTCCTCCCCAGCCACCTTCTTCAGGTCGTCGGTCCACCTGGTGGGGGGCGCCCTACGCTGCGTTTGCCGATTCGCGGTCTCCACTCAAGGACTCGTCTGCTCCAGCGGCCATCGGTCCTTCGACAGACATGGCCAGACCACTGCCACTTCAGCTTACTGATCCTACAAGAAATATTCAGATCTTAATCCACCAGACTGGCCTAAAGTGGGTTGGCGGAATATATACAATACTAGCGGACCAGGCAGACGTCGTCCTGCCCGGAAAAGCAGCGTCACATATCATTAAAATCGTGCTTGCCGTTTAGAAGATCACAATCACAAAAGAAAATCAGGTGGTCCCCACATTTTACCGATTTAAGTGAACACAAATGTAGGGACCAACTGATATTTTTTTCGCGATTTCAGGGTTGGTCCCATACATGTTGTTTGTTACGATGAGTCGATTCACCACTTCAAATATTTCTGATTAATAATGTAGGACCTTATATATAATATATTAAGAAGATACATAATTGTTTCAAACCAATTTTTTCTCAAGTTTCATTATCGTACTTATACAAAATACAATTCAAAACATTTTCTCAAAAAAATCACGTTTCCCACATCTGTCGCAGTGCTAAAACTATCAAAACAAAAAATATACAATTAAAACGAACCAGCATCTGTGACATTCATACGAAATACGCCCACTGCTCCAAATGAAACGCGCGACCCGACGTAGCTTTATGTAAAGGCAATATACCTACGAGTACGAATTACGTAGGTATACAACTGAATCAAAAAAGTTATGAAGTCACATTGGGCTACTGGCTGTAGAAAATGTATGGAAATTCTTGAATAATAAAAATGTCCGCCAACATAAGCTCCAGGAAACACAACAGAAGCAGTGAGTGCTCATAAATCAATAGTAATGAAATATTCCCGCCTTCACCCCGTTTGGGAGCTAACCCCTTTGTATAAATTACCAGCACCTTTCATAAATAAGCCATCTCACCTGCCTTTCTCTTAATCTTGGTACAATTTTCATTTTACACTAAATGATGGATTATTACAATGACGCATAGCTTTTTACAACGTCATTTCTCAAAATGGAAATAGTAATAAATTTCTGTACCGATATTAGATGGTCCTATCCTGTACTCAATAAATTTTAATTGATTAATATCAAGGCTGCAGTAGAAGGTATCAGTCTTTACTACACTGTAATTTTTCTTACTTGTATTATTTTGTAAACAATCTTGGCATGCCTTTGTAATGCTATTTGTCAATAATTATTATTAAAAGACATTATGTTAACAATTTCGCACACTAAATAACATTTTATAACATAATTACATGTGCAGAACTAGTAATTATATTTTATGAGCAGTTATTTGAATAAAAAGACATGCCAAGATTGTTTACTAAACAAGACAAGAGAGAAAAACAGACTAGATATTTTTGGTACATCGCACTCTACACATCTTATTCAAACAATTAGAAATGTCAAAGTATAGATGTTTTAATAAAACAAAGTTTAACCGGATTAAATCGCGTATATTATTTAAATTGGCTTCCCTGACGTTAAATAATATACGCGATTTAATCCGGTTAAACTTTGTTTTATTATAATGTGTAGTGATCTCGAAAACCTTAGAAGTTATTATAGATGTTTTGTTCGTCCTTCAACCACGCTAAAATGGCTGAACGGATTTGGATGAAATTTAGCACACAAATAGACCGTTATCAAAATTTAGGCTACTTTTTATCCCGGGAAAGTAAACACAGTCCTTCTGTGATAAACCGAACTATATGCGGGCGAAGCCGCGGGCATAGGTTAGTCATCATCATCAACATCAACTCAGCCTATCGCAGTCCACTGCTGGACATAGGCCTCTCCCAAGTTGCGCCACAACACTCGGTCCTCTGCCTTCCGCATCCAGTCCATAGGTTAGTACAATAATGTAATTAATTACGATTTTTTTTATATACTAGCAATAAACTAGCTGACGCCTGCGTCTTTGCTCCTGTGTTATGGCAATAACAAGTATCCTGTGTTAATCCAACACATATGTGGTCTATCTGTGTTTCAAAGGACATGACCAGTGGGACTATGAGCGCTTGCCTAGGTGTCAAAATCAATGTGCAGCAAAGATTTTTCTATTTTTGCAATTGCTGTATTCTACAGTTTACAGGTAAAACGTTTCAGGAGTCTGCAAGCTCAGAAAACTGAAAAATCCAAATCCGTTTAGCCGTTTCAGCGTGATTGAAAGACAAACAAATTAATTCACTTTTATAATATTAGTAGGATAACAGACATCTGAATAAATTTACCTTGAGACCTTAAATATATTTGTAAGGAAACTTAACTACCTAAGTCTTTAGTGAAACGTAGTGCTCCCCTTTACGCAAGATTACTAGAATGAACAAAATGTTGACGTCAACTTTTTTATGGTGCTTGAGGCTAGACGTTCATCATTGACGTCACTTGTCAATGCTTTGTTAAGTTTTAAAAGAGCTTCAAGATTTCAACGATCTGTTAAAACGTAATCTCATGACGACAGCAAAATTCAGTGAGTTTTTTTAAATGCTGTATTATTCTAGATTCCAATGTCCACAACATTTTCAAAAAAGATTGAAAACTTTTAGTTAAATAATGATGATGCTAAGTCTTTCTGTGTTAATATTTCAATAAATCAATGGCTTAGTTATCAGACTTGGTATCTTCGTTTTGATCAATATTACAGGAGGAAGAAAAGCTTGTCTATTTCTATGCGCGGAAGAGAAAAAAAGTGTGTGCATGAGGCACGTATACAAACAAGCCGGATCGGCTTACTTATGTATGATTGAATATCATATTTATATTCTATTATGATGCACCTAATCAATTATTATTAATTATAATATTCAATTGAAAACAAGAAAAATTGAAATTTTAGAAATTTGAAATTTTAGAAATTTGTGCCTTAATTAGATATTTTTTTCGTTCTCCTATAATATTGATCAAAACGGAGTAACGAAGTCTCCTAAGTGATAATTAAGCAACGCAAACTTTAAAAAGTTTACGTATTGGGGTGTAAAATAGTATAAGCAGAAAATATCATAAGTACAAAGTTCGAATACTCTACTATTTAATAGAAGATTCAGTTTAAGTTTTTATTTATTTATCATGGAATCAAAGAAGATACAATATTTCGTAAAATCTTTCGATAAAAATAAAACTTCGGTAGTTCCATCCATCCACGTGCCTTTACTTCTAAACAAAACCAATAACAGCTGACTAAAATTGTCAGTCTCTGTGTTTGTTCGCAAGCTCGTTGAGTAAGCGTCAACATGAGAATTTGTGTCAATACGAGAGATGTTGCGTCAACTTCGGCCATGGTTGGAATAAATCATAACACTATGTAATTTTGATAAAAAAAATTGATGCTACAACGAAATATATGTTAAGACATCATTGTGATGTCAGAATATTTTCAACGAGTACTATAAGGCTGGGACTCCACCAAAGCAGAGATGTGTGCGGTGTGCTGTGTGCTCTGCGAGAAGAGATGTTTTTCAGATCGGGGGACTCCACCAAAGCGGAGATGTGTGCGGTGTGCTGTGTGCTGTGCGAGAAGTGTGCACGGTACTAGCAAGATGGCCAACTGGCGCACGTGCGGGGCTCTGCGGGTTGCCGGCAGGCGAGAGGGGGGAGGGTGACATCGCTCACTGCACGCCGCACACATCTCTCGTCTCCACTGCGCGTCGTCCGTGCCCAGCTCACATCTCCGCTTTCATCGCGCCATACAAATATTACACATCTCCGCACAGCGATCTCCACTGAAGCTGAGCGGAGAGGAGATGTGTAAATAACACAATTCTATTGGTTGTTTAAAAAACAGCTCTCCGCTCGTCTCGTCTCCGCTTTGGTGGAGTCCCGGCCTAAAAGCGGAGTTTTGCAACAACGGACAGAAGAAAGTAGACACACTCTTTGTACTTTTAATAATAGTTCATTACATGTTTACTGTGACATTACTGTCCATAACATAACATAACATCACGCCTGTATTTCCCCGAAGGGGTAGACAGAGGTGTATAGTACACCCATATTTCGCCAGTTATGTTATAAGTCCCATGTAATAGGGGGCGAGCCTATTGCCATTAACCAAGCATAAATCCAGACTCCGGGTTGTTACTGATTACTGTCCAGGCCTGAAACAAAGCAATTGACGGCCGAGTAATATTGGAAGGACGAGGTGAAGCCGAGTACTTCCAAGTTCACAATTAGAATTATCAACAACTGGTAAAACAATGTTCAAATTCATTGCCTGCAATAATATTTAGTTTGTACAAAATCATGAGTGTTTTCCATTCTGTCATGTAAAAATAAAAGAACCTCAGATAAACGAAAAAGAACCATATTTATTCCAAACAGACACACGATTTTCTCGCTCATTCGCGCAGAGAACATGACGTCATACCCGACGTTGACAGCAGCCGACGACATGTGACGTACACAGGCTCCGGGTTCCGATTGAAAATTGTGGTTTCCGATGACCGTCCACTTCCAACAAGGGATTGTAGTGGTTGTTTTGTGCACGTGTTTTCTTACCACAAATCTGTTGTACGGTCGACTGCATGACAGTGGTAACACGTCAATTCGAAAACCGCCCCTGCTGCTTACGAAATAATGATCCTGTAGGTCTACTCGCGTTTTACGAACGACAAACGAAGAACGAACGTTCGTTCCGACTGATACTTACATAATAAAGATAGGCACATAAAAAAGGCACAATTAAGATAGACTAAGGTTCATAGTCATATACAATTTACCGGAGATGAGAAAAACAAACGTCAAAACACGATCATCGCATGCGATAAGGAAACGATGGTTGACCGGAGTAGCAAATTGTGCGATGAATCGTACGATTTATCGAATATCGTCGAATGGGAGTAGACCCCCAGCTAATGTCAAAGAGTTACCACCGACGTGCGGTCAACCGTACATATAGTAAATGCCCCAGTTACCGACAGTACCCCATTGTTCGACAAAAAAACCAACTTCAGTAAATAATAGCAAAATTATAATTTGGTATACGGTTAAATTTATCTAACAAACATTGAAGTGTTACATAGTGCACCACAAGTACGTAAAAAATCATCACGAAATGTATTTAAAAAAAAAACTTGTGATTGTCCCTTTACGTTAGTATTATTAGATAATCTGTGCTTAAAGTGTCGATAATTGGGGATGTTACTACGTATATGCAATGCATGTGTTAAATTTAGTATATCATAAAAATAAACTGTTAATAGAATTACCAAGTAGGGACCTTGAGGATTTTATATCCTTGATTGAATAAAGTTTTAATGGATGATAATAATGATTTGTAGACAAGACTCCTTGTCTTACCTGTCTGCAAAAAAAACAACGAATGCAAAGAATGTACAAATTCTTGATGACAGGTAACGTACCTAAACGTTCATCTGCAGTTAGCTTGCAGAAAATTCGTCAAATGAGGTAATTCCATAGAAATCTTAATAATAAGGTAATAGAAGTGGCAAAGGCGCGTGAACTTGTCGCCGCGTACAAGTGTCTCATAGGACACCAGTGCGCGAACCTATTGCTTCATCATGTGTGCTGTTTTGGACGCGGAGTCACTAACATTTTGCAGCATATCTAACAGCGGTTTGTTGTTAGGCTTAATTTATTTTGCATTGAATGCTAGAAACATGGGTGGGCGTAATGTTTAGCTCCCCTCAAATGTTTGGCTCAAAAATGTATTTTGATTGAATGGATGGGCGTAATCGCTTATGGCCCACGGTGGTTCCAACTTGCATTTTGTACGAAAATGTTGCGACCACGGAATAACCTTTAGTTAAATTTTCTGTGGTTGCGACACTTGGGACCCATGGTGGTGCCAACAAACACTTGATGGGGTATTTATATGTTGGTAGCGGCAAACCGGCGACACGCTTTCCAGTATTAAAAGACATAGATAACATTTCTATTACCTTATTATTAAGATTTCTATGGGTAGACCAGATAAAAGTAAAAAAAAAACGGACAAGTGCGTGTCAGACTCGGGTTCATAAAAGCACACATGTCTGAAAAGTGTTTTTAAAAATGCATGTTTTCTTCGAGGTTTCTGTGTAGGGACCTCCTTTGGGTAAACGTCTACCTATTAAGGTTACAAAATATACAGCCCTGTGACAGACAGATGGACGGACAGACAGATGGCACCCATAGGCAATAAGGCAACACAGGGCACAGAACTGCAATGTAACACCTAGATATTTTTTTTGTATTTTTGGAATAATTCAAGGAGAAAGCAATCTGTAAAACAACAAGTCAGATTGACAACTGATTTATTTCCATCTACCGACATCTATATTAATACTCATACCCTACAAAGACTATAAGCTCAGCGTAAAGGAATAAGATAGACGGAGCGCGTAGAACTAGTGCATGAAGCCGAAAAAATAATACGAAATGGCAAAGGAGTAGGTATAGTAGCCGGCATGAGTCGTGAGCACAGATGGACAGTAGTGGGGGCAAGTTCGCGCATGTACACTTTCGACCAAAATTATTTAGCATCTTTGTTGACTAAATTTCACCGTTAGCGTTTTATAAGTATTATGGATAGTTATAGAAAATACAATCTTTCTCGAATTTCACCCATATTATGATTTTGAAACATTTTTTTTACGCATGGATAAATATTTTTTTTTTCTTATTACTTTTAATTTATTTTTTACTATTTAGATATCGCTGGGTTTTTTAACTCGCATTCGTATTCTCAGCAAATCCTTTAATTTGATACCCATATTGTACAAAATTACAGCTCAATAGGTTGAAGATATCTGCTTCAAAATTGAGTTGCAAGATTCCACCCTAACAAATATATTTACATACATACATACATTGCAAGTTAAATACAATCTCGTAATAAATAAAGGAAGATGAAGAAGAAAAAATAAACAATTTTTAATTCAAAATATTAAACACTCAAAAATCAAAATATAAATTAATTACAACAAAAGAAAAATAAACTGTTTTAAATTCGAAAATGTGAGTCATTAAAGTTGAACCGAAAGTGTACGGTAGCCGAATGACACCTAACTGTCCAATAGACGACGAGCATCGACTGACTGACCAATAACGTAAATACAATGTTCGACGTTGGCACCCCGCGCTCCTGTCATTCCACCAAACAGATCTATAAATGAACTTCTGCGCAGGTGAAGTTTGTGCTCACGACTCGTGCCGGTATCTGTACCTACTATTCCGCCCACAGTGTTAGCGAGCCGCGGTTGGGTTGAAAGCGTCAATCTTATTCTTTTAGTTTGATTATTAGACGTACGCTCCAGATTGCGGCTCGTAAACACTGTGGCCGGAATAGTAGGTACTCCTTTGCCATTTTGTATTCCTTTTCTGGCTTAATTCGCTAGATGTACGCGCTCCGTCTATCTTATTCTTTTGGTCTGAGACTAATAGTAAATATTTCACCAAGGAATTAACTATTTTATCAGCTTGTATTACATAAATAACGGCCCTCCAGAAGAATTAATTACTGAAGCAACCGTCCCAACATAACTTTCTCACAGAACAGTAATAAGAAGTAATAAAAAGCTATGTTATAAAAACGTTACCGGTCGTAAAAACGCTGTATAAATACATAAAGAGCCATCTGAACAGCTTACATAAAGGGTAGTTATAAAAGGTAGTTACAATAGCGGGAAAGCGTAATGATATTTTCACAACGTAACGACTAAGGTAGATGGGCCAAAGAGATATTGCTCTGAATTCCATTTTTAAATGGTACTTAAACTTTAATGGTGGGACGTATTCTTTTAATTTTGAATATTTTCTAGACTGGTCGAGGTTGTAAATGTTTTCTTAAATATGTAGAGGATACCTAAATACGAGGCTTTTAGTCCTATTTTTAATTATATTATTTAATCATAAGAATTTTATAGGTGTACTATCGACCGCGTGTCAGTGATAGGCACAGACAGTAGATAAAGTTCCGCTTAAAGTTGAAGCACAAAAACAATTGATGTGTGTGCAAGCGGTACGTAAAATGTTCGCCGACATACAATAGGCGCGCGTAAACTATACTGAACTTAGCCTTTTAAGGCCAATTTGAATTTGCTTCACTCCACGTGCGACTGCTACGGTTCTAAGTCTAGCCAATTCTAAGGAGCCACCAAAGAGGTTTTTGAGTTATGTTTTCTAAAAATACCACAAATCACAATAATATTATAATAAATTTGAAACGATATTGTTGCTTCTTCACGCTGTAATGGCTGTACGGATTTGGATGCAATTTGGCACACATGAGGAAGATAAATAGTTCCCGAGGGATGCGCGGTAAACGACAAAGAAATTATTTGACGACAACCACTCGGCATAATACGTTCAGGGTGTCAAAAATTAACGTCAAACTAATGCGAGAGGATGAACAGTTCCCGAGGGATGGCCTTTTTTTTACCTACTCTCGCCTTGGTGGATGAGCCGCGAAAACTGCAATGCATGGCATTCGCGACCCATCCAGCGTAGCCCTTTTTCGGGTCCCTCTTCTTATAATGACGCTCTTTAGGCGATGTCCGGGCACACTTGGGACATCACCACAACTTAAAGGCCGTGCAATGCGGACGACTGACTCCCCAGTCTATCGTCCGCTGGCCTCTGTAAGGGCGGTATCAGTTCGGCGTAAAGCCGCCTGCGCCGACCCGTCCTCTTGCGGCGGATTAGATCAGCGAAGGAGTCTTCTTCCCTGACCCGCTCCGCCGCTTCCTTCTGTGAGATAATCTCCTCACAGAAGGATGCGACCGCCTCCCACGCCTCCACACTGTCAGCCATGGCCTTGACCACAGCCGGCAGTGAGAGGTCTCCCCCAATTACTGTAGTGAGAGCACGGCGCCGCACCACCCAAGCAGGACAGTATGCAAGGGTATGAAGGGCCGTGTCCTCACTACAGTCGCACTGATGGCACATGGGAGTTGCCTCCCGTCTCGCCACTTTATGCAGGTATTTGCCGAAGCAACCATGCCCCGACAAAACCTGCACCAGACGGAAGGACAATGTTCCATGTCGCCTCCGTACCCATTCCTCAAGGATCGGCTGGATAGCCCCCACAGTCTAAAGACGCACTGGGCGTTTCCAGCCTCCCCGAGGGATGGCCTTGGCCTAACTTAGGCCAAGTAATTGTTAGTGGTATATAGGAATCATTACCCCTTCACGCGGTAAAGGCCCATTTTCATTGGTGGGTAGGTAACGCATTCGGGGTGCGGGAGATTTAGATCTTTAGTAAAACGCTTACCCATAAGACTTGCTTTCGGGTAACCAACCATCCCCGCATGCTGTGTAGTTATAGACCAAGTTAACGACCAATGAAACTTAGTGCGGCATCCACGCGAAATTGGACACTGAAAAAGTGAGTTTTAAAAGAATATTAAAATTGTGACACTGAAAAAGTGAGTTTTAAATTGAGTTGTAGTAGAGCTGTAACGAGGCTAAACTCGTTACGCTGCTCACCACCTTATTTTTAGATTTCCTGGCCACTTTATTAAAACTTTACCTATCCAAATTCAAAATTTTAAATTCTTCTATAATTTTCTATTTTTATCAAAAACAACAGACTTATATCGCAACCTTGGCCGGGCATGGACGTGTCCGACCATTACAGTATTTTTTTATATTATTTTACCTAACCAGTTTCTATATTGTACGCTGAAAGACACTCATGTGTCTGTGACTGTGTCTTATAATCATTACATTATTTTATTAACAATAGTCAATGTATCAATTTACCAGTTGAGTGAGATACAGTATTCCAAAAACGTCCCTTGTTGTGTTTTTATTGTGTCTGTGCCGACCTACCAACCTACCTATCTGAATCCTGAATCCAGCCCGAGCTCGCTGCATGGACATAGCAGCAGCTCAATTGTTTTATAGTCGGTGTTGACCTACCACTCCTCCGGCCCTCCGTACTACTGGTCCTCTGTGCCCTCATACCTCAGAAGAGTTCCATACCTCCATACCACTAGTTCCTGCAGTTCCTGTACCACTAGTTCCTGTTGTTCCTGAGTTCTGTTCCTGTAGTTCCTGTTCTCCTCCTACTTCCGTGTGTCACCGTGTGCCAAGCCACCGAACCTTCGACCCTGCGAGTCTCCTGCCCGAGCCACCCACACCGGCCACGACGTGACAGAGCTCCTTCGTGAAAGAGCTCGTCCGGGGAAGTACTACCACCGTACCTACTTCTCCGTCAAATAGTGATGCTTGCATTGCTGTGTGTGTTTCGGTCTGAAGGGTACCGGTGCCGGTGAAATTACAATCACATGAGACTTTCCACCTTCATGTCTCAGTTTGGCGAACCGACTTGCGGTACCACCTAGGTTGTGGCAACAGCCTAGGTGGTATTGCAGTTTTTATGGGCAAAGGTAACCGCTTAACATCAGATGGGCCTTTAGCTGGTTTCGCCACCCTACACTACGAAAAAAAAAACACGCAGGCGAAGCAGTTGTTGTAAAAATATTCAACAAGACAAAAGTGAGAAAACAAAGACAAAGCAAAAACCCTAAAGGACTGGAATCCCTTAAAATGAAATTGCGAACACAAAACGAGACCTAGAAAGACTTGCCCCACTTATCACAGAGATTCTAAAAATCTCAACCCTTGTTAAATCTGACGCGTCCTATTACTCTTGAAGCCGACATGTACGAAACCAAACGGGTTTCATTACCAAAATTGTGTTTGTACCTTGTTATTTTCGGAGAGAATTGCTAAATCTTGTATAAACAGCAGATTATAAGAATTTAATTTTTTGTCTGAATTTTTGACTTGACTTAGCATTATAATGTCATCCCGCCCGAATTTCGGTTACGGCGGCCAATCGCAATGGAGACTGGCCATCAGCGCGGGGCATATTATAGTGCACAAGTGTGTGTGCAAACACAGGTACACTCTCTATTCCCTCATTCTCGTAATCCGATGGGACGGCAATCCGACACGACCGCAGAGAGATCAGGTGCAGAACCGACAGCTTCACGTGCTCTGCGAAGCACGGGGTTATAGTACCGCCAACTTCCTGACTCCAGGCTACTACTGAGAAATTTTCTTAAAAGAAAAATCCTAATAACACTTTTTTCCCGACTCGGGGAATCTAACCCAGGCCCTCATGCTTAGCGGTAGCGCTTGCGACGACCAGACCAACGAAGCAGTCATGACTAAGCATATCTATTACTTAAGAAACAATCTGCCTCTAGTGGTTGCAAGCGCGACTGCTGAGCGTGGGGTCCTGGGTTCGATTCCCGGGTCGGGCAAAGTGTTATTGGGTTTTTCATTAGGAAATTTTCATTAGCAGCCCGGAGTCTGGATATGTGCCTGGTCAATGGCAATAGGCTCGCCCCCTATTACATGGGACTATAACATAACTGGCGAAATGTGGGTGTACTATTAAACCTCTGCCTACCCCTTGGGGGAAATACAGGCGTGATGTTATAAGGAAAAGTATACTAACGGCCAAAATTAATATCCAATCTATCCACGATTTGCCCTACTAAAGATAGTATTTTGACATAAGCTCCATACAAAATATGTCAAAGGACATTGCCCATTCTCTTAGGAGCTTTAGGCCCCTCAAAAAAAATTGCTATGTCACGGCCGTTTTAGTCTTATTTTGTAGACCAAGAATTATCTTTTATTATTCTGCAAACGATTTTAATTTTTTCACCCTGGTTTAAGAGAAATCTAATTTTTTCAAACTCCTTAACTGGTTTATAAGTACGCTCCGTGCATCGTTGGGCGATATAACTGAACGCACCCATAAGGACATCCAGAGACACCATGTATGGTGTTGCAAGATATAATTATTTTGTTAATCGATTTTTGAAGTCGATTTTGTAGTATTTTTTAAATAATAACATTGCAAGCTTTTATGTTTTTGGGTTTATTAATTAATATCAATTTTATAAGTAATATTTCAGTTAATTTAAAATGATTTTAACAATATTTACAATAAATGCATAGGTATTTTAAAGCAAAGAATCGTCTTATTTTTCTGTACAAAAAGATTTCAAAAATATGTTTTGCAATTCCTTTTGATGACGTCATATGAGTGATTTTTTATCATTTTTAACGGATTTACGCATGCGAACCGAAATCTAAAGATATAAATTGTGGAAAGAAAAAATAAGAAATCAATCAATCAAGATAAGTCTAGTATAATAGCATCTGAAACACAGTAAAAGTGAATATCATAGAAGTATCGCTATTTAAAACCGATTCCGATTATTTGTTGAAATAGTCTGACATCTGGCCACATTTTCGTTCAGTTTGAATGGAGGATATACTTACGATTCAGTTTAATACATATTTATTATGTTTTTTAATTAATGCTAGGTTGAAAGAAATGTTGATAAAGAACAAATAAACATGAAAAAATAAGACATATTTTTTGAATAACATACAGTTTTGACATGGCGCCAAAAATGGGCCCATCCGTGGGCATTGTCCTTTCTGTCTCTAGTAGGGTAAATCGTGGATAGATTGGATATTGATTTTGGCGGTTAAATGACTAAGTAAGGGTCAATATAAAACGTCTGTATTGTCTTTTTGACCAATATAATAAAAATAAATGTGCCTATTTGTGTACAAAAACAAAGGATTCTACATTTTATTACTAGACTCGTGTAGAACCTTGTTGTGGAGAAAATTGCAAACTCTCAACTAACAATAATTGGAATTAATTTAGTCCCGCATTTCTGTACGATCAAATTGCTCAATTTTGGCTATATGATGCTGGCGTTTATATACACATTAATCTAGCTCGATTAAAATTTGATACCATAGATACCTATCTATCATAACTGGTAACGTTACTGTTATTGAAAATGGGTTATTATTAATCACGGTATCAGTTAATTACGAACACCAACATGCTAGCAGGTTAAAGCATCGCAAGATTATTAAAAAATAATCATCATCATCACCATTATTTCAGCCGAAAGACGTTCACTGCTGGACATATGCCTCCCCCAAATAAGGGGGGGAAATGCCATAATCGCCACGCTTGGTAGGCGGGTTGGCGATCGCAGTTGGTCGGTTAAATACTCAGAGAACGCTGCTGCCCATCCTCTGGTGAATCCCATAGTCACCTTTTACGACACTCGTGAGAAGAAATAGGGTGGTGCAAATAAGCAATTGAAAAAAAAAAAGTTTTTTTAATTCACGATTTTTTTTTAGTGACGAGCTTTAGTTATCAAAAACATCATCATCCTCCTGCCCTTATCCCAATTTATTTGGGGTCGGCGCAGCATGTTTTTTTCTTCCATACATCTCTATCAGCCGTCATCTCCGTGTTCACTTTCTTTCTATTCATATCATCTTTCACACAATCCATCCATATTTTCTTCGGTCTCCCTCTTTTCTTATAGCCATCAACATTCATACTTAAAACTTTCCTATTAACATGCTCCTCATTCCTCCTCATCACAGTTATCAAAAACAATCAAGTTTTATTTCTATATAATTCAGTCATGAAAAATTATGAATTGCGGTTGAGTTTCGACCATTGGGCGACCTCTCGTAATTTATAAAATGACCAGAAAATTCTCAACGAATGCTGTCTTTTGTTTGCAACATTGTATCCACAAGCAAAGAAACTCAAAATTGCCCGAACAGCTAATAATAAAGGAGGAATCATTTTCTAAAAATACCAGAAAATACTTAACAGAAAATGCTGCCTTTTGTTTGCAATACTCTGCACCTCTAGTTCCCGACAATATTCATTCACCTTTGCAAATTCATTCCATGTTTCTAAAGTGTCATTTATAGAGCGCTCCAGACCAAGTTCTTGGTATAATATTCCAGTTTTAAACGAACGCTTTATTATTTTGTATTTTTTTATTGTTTGAGGGTCTTACCGCATAATACCTAATATCCGCACGGATTTTTCAGTCAAATGCATATCACAGTAGGTAGCGCGTATTGGCCTAACCAGTTTAAGTAGAACATGTCTTCTATAAAATTCACATACTAAGCCAGTTTTGCTTATAATGGTTTATTTATTTATTATATTCTTTACTGGCTTCTGCTCGCTGCTTCGCATGCGTGTTATTCGGCTTGTCACACAAAAAAGTTATTTGTTAAAATAACTACAAAAACTAAAAATAATATTTCAAAATTAAAAAAGTTTGCTGGGCAGCAGCGGGATTCGATCTCAAAACTATCTACAAAGTCTACCCTTCAGGCCACCAGGCCACGAATCAAGTACAAAACATGGTAAAATAACAGTTCATAATTCAAATTCTCTTCGCCTAGCAACTTCTATATTTTTCTCAATAAATCCTTCATGACTTCCGATTTCGATGTAGGTAAAGTAGAGTGTTTAGTTGCATCGCAGGACCAAATAAAACCAGTAATTGAGATAAGATATTTCCTATATGTAGCTTCAGAAGGTTCCAAAGTTTTTGCGTGATTGGGGAACAAACATGTTTAGCTAACAGACACAGTTTTGACATTTCTACTGTTTTATTATAATGTATTTATTTATCAAATTTTTGCACACAGAAAAATAAGAATAAAATACATAGAAATGAATAGTATAAAGGCACTGCCTATTTCTTTAAGAAATTTCTTTCAGCAGACCTGCGAGAGGATTTGAAGCAAAGAGATGTAGACACAGTGTGTCAAGTAATACTAATAAATATACCTACTTAAATACTCATACATAAACTAATATAGAACGCGAAATAAATATAGTATAAAAATAATAAACATAGTCTAGGTATACCTAAACAATAACAAAATATAAATCATACATAACATTATTACGTACAACCTATGTGGATGAGGAACTTTTATTTTTTATTTTATTATGTGGAAATTTTACGTTTTTTGAATATGGAAACACTTTTACAGTCGCGTATCTCAGGCAGAAGCGAGTTCCACAACCTGACCGCGTGCACAGATAAGGAGTAGGAGTAGAAGTCGGTTTTACAGGATGGAAAAAAAAGTGGTTTGTTGTGGTTTTGTAAGTATAGATATAGATTGTACAATGTACATACACTAAACGAAAACACTTTCCTCAAAATAGGCGATTACTTTCACAGACTAAAAATTTCGCACCACTGAATGATATATGCAAGCAGTGAGACAATTTGCATATGAATGTAATATTTTGCATAGATGTCCCACTTTAAATTCAAATTGAGTTTTCATCGAATTTTGCTGAGAAAAATTACTTTTTTGAAGTAATTCACTTTAAAACGAATATGGTTTATAAAATGTTATGGATATTAGCTAATGAATGAGGTTTCAAAAGTGCCTGTAATTAGGTTTATTTGAAATGAAAAAACATTTGACTTTTAATTAAAGAAAACATTAAGAAATAAATAGGTAATTAAGGTTGGTCCAGTTTATAAACTAACAATCGAATCAAACTTTAAAGGTTTCAGACGTTCACGCATCAAACGAATCCTTACAAATCTTCAATTCAAACAAAATTAAATTGAAACCAAGGAAATGTTGTTATTGACACTGTAATTTATTTACGTTTTTCACTCTAAACGAAAATGCTCCGACACATGAAATGCTTTATTAATTTAATTACCTGAGGGCTTTTGAAGATTATTTTTGTTTAATCATATAAGATCATGTTCGCGACGATTGTCTTCAACGCTAACAATTCTAGGGTGTTTATAACAATGGCTGTGAACGGATGTGTCGTCGCGCCGCCAGTGATTTTGTCTAACGCAGGGATAGGAGAGTGGCGGAGCAGCCGCGTGCGCAGCAGTCGACGCTCCACATGCGACGCCTGCGCACCCCCTGCTGGGCGAGGTGCTCAGTAGAGAAACCAAACGAAGCAAAGTTAATACCGTTACACCACCGCCGACAATGGCCAAGTAGTCGCGCCTCCCTTCTGTCCAATCTGTGCGATTAGGTCTTTCTGTTCTGTTCAAGCTTCAGTTTATGATACTCTCTCAGTTACCTGTCCTCCTGTTAGATTAGTGTTTCCATCCGATTTTGTTTGCTATTTTTATCAGTTTGGATTTGTACCCAGACTGGTAGTTTCAATTTTAGGTTTTATTGGTTACTTTTGACTTATGACTTATGACTTGATTCTGGGTGACCAATGTCGGTGAACAAGTTACGTGATACCAAATATCTTGCATTTTGATGTACTGATACTAAATAAAACCTCACGAAAGTAAAGCGTAACTTGATCCCAGGTAGTATAGCATTTTATCTGCGTCTAAATTACGTTTAGTTTAGTTCTGGAACCTAGTCCTGTGTGCCGTTTGGATCCTGTGTTACTTGTCTTTGTGATCGTCCAAGTCTTCAGCTCAGTCTGTGTTTTTCCTATCCTTAGGCATGTTCATTTTCATACTTGTCTGGGTGACCCCTGTGTAGCGTCATTCCATTAAGCTTATCCTTTGTTTTCTGAAATATTTTATTTTCTGTACACATACCTGTGGTTTCAACCTTTATTCTTCAAGAAACCTTTTATAATTAGTTTATGTACTTACACGATGTTATTTTATTTATAGCTGCTACCACTGCTTCCAAAATATTTTGTTTAAAGTTTTGGGATTCTATATTCTAGGTATTTTTTCGAATAGCTTTTTTAATGTTTTACGACTTCTTCATATTGTGTTTTATTTTTAAATGTGTGTATTGTATATTGCAGATGTCATTGTTTTATAAAATTTATAAGCTGGTTGTGTCATTTTGAATTTCACTACTAAAAAGATTTCAATTATTTAATTTCATTACTATTTTTCAAAAACACAACTTTAACAAAATGAACAACTAGCTTTCGTTCGCAATGGTCCCTCTCCTTGTGTGATCCCTGACTCTGTCCCAATGACGGCGTGTTTTATTTTAGACCGGCAGTGGCGCGTCAGCAGTCGGCCCCAACCCTGGTGTTTAGGTGTGTCGATGTTATCACTTTTTATGCCACTCACAAGTTCACAACACTTGAATCAAACCAGAATTAACCATCAAAATTGAAAACCTCTTCACCAAAATATTCGGAAATTCTAATCAACTATATTGTGGTTTCATTCAAGTAGTAATGACAATACGACCCCGAATTAACCTTGAGCATCCCAAGAGAATCGCTTGTTTTGTCATGTTACTGTTTTGTGTACTGTATTGCTTTCCATTGTCTCGAAGCTTTGACTAAAACTATTATACATAACTTAATAATGAACTGATAAGCGCTTTGACTAATGTATTAACATTAACTTTGATGTTCGTAAATTCATTATCCATATTCGCTGCTGGACGCAAAAAGACTTAAGTGCACTTTTTTTATCATCAATTAATAAAACGAAAGTCACGACGCTAAGCCAATATAAGGCTTCCAATGAAATGGCTCTTTTTTGTCATCGGTACTCTCTTAATTAGAAATTTCACAGGAAATGCTTTATTCTGAGGCACTTTGTGCTACGTCTTCTCCATAAAAACTGTTCGCAAGAATACTAGCAACGCTCACTCAAATGCAGTAGGTATAACTGTCTCGTGAATGACATATACAGCGATTGTTTAAAAATTGTGTCTGCTTCGCGGACTGTATTTAACGAAACTTCATTACAAACAACAATCCAAAGAAAAAAATTAATAACAAAAACAAATATAGAAATTGTGTCAAAAGTTTCACTATCCTTTGTAAACAAAATTTCAAGAAACGCTGATTGTGAAATATAGCAGAATTCATTGCTAAAGAGTTTTATACGATAAACCTAATTGTAAAGCTAGCAACTTTATTGCTGCTGACAACCCAATGGAAAGCAATTTAACAGCATTAAGAAATCTTGAGCACGCTGCATGCAATATAGGTAACCAATACCCATAGCTAGTGAACCCAAATTAGCATGTTCTGATATCTGCCAATGGTCTACTTCATCATATTTGGTTTTATTGGCAAATAAAGTCTTTACACATCGATATCCAACACCCAATACTTGGAAGAAACACTTTTTTTATTTCAGGACTGTAATTTTGTTTGAACTTTTTTGTCCACAACAAAAGATATTTCACAAGAGTTCTGGATAAAAATCTGGCATATTGTTCTACAAGGTCCCACGCAAAGGACTGACTATATTTTCCATTTAAATTGTGGAAAGAAAAAATCGCTCACGAGCAGGATTCGAACTTGCGACTCCTGGCTTAGTATTTTTTCTTTCCACAATTTAAATCGTTAGATTTCGCTTCGCATGCGTAAATGCGTTAAAAATAATAAAATAATTATATTTTAAATGTTTTGTGTTCACAAAAATATGCCTGATTTGGAAATCTTGTGGGTGGGACTTTGTATACACCGTATTTTTATCATGCAAATTTTGTACTGTTTGAAGATAATTGCAAATAACACCACTTTATCTTTAATTAACTAATAACTAGTAGTTTAGATCGAACAATTCATTAAAATTCCGCATTTTCTATACTAACAAGTTAGTAAGTAACATACGAATAGCTGTAGTTGTGAGCGAACTAATTAAGATTGTATAACTTTGATAGACTAACAATGTACAGCTTTACATAGTTAATAATAATTAGATTTTAAAGTTTGCTTAGAAATAGTTGTATGATTAAAAAAGTATTAAATCATATATCAGTATTATTAAGAATGTTATAAGTTTATTAACAAGAATTTATACAATAGGATGAAAAGGTAACTTGTTTTACATTATCCAAAATTTTGTTGTTAATATCAAAATATTTTATAAAAGTAAAATCAAGATATCTGAAAGTATTATCCGACGATAATTTTGGATTTAAAAAGGAAAGAAAGGTGATTTTGAATGGGACCCTGCCGACAATAAGTCGAATCATTTTATTTGCAGCGCTGATTGGCACGAAAAGATGCCCCAACAGCTTCGCAGCTTTTAATGGTAAATGGAGCCAATAAGGAAATGCTGTCAAAGTTTTCTTAGGGAAATATAATGCTAATTGAGTCATTGGGATGTGAAGCTTAAGCTGCGAAAACTAGCTTACTTGCTGAAGGTTTTCATGACACTAATCATATTCTGGGTTGTGCACAGGCGGCTGGCTGACGAAGATGACGAGTTGTCGGAGGTGCAGCCGGACGCTGTGCCTCCTGAGGTCCGGGAGTGGCTGGCGTCGACCTTCACGCGGCAGCTGGCTACGGCGAAGCGGAAGTCTGATGAGAAACCAAAGTTCCGATCGGTGGCCCACGCGATTAGGGCAGGCATCTTCGTCGACAGAATCTACAGGCGGGTCGCCAGCACTGCGCTCATGCAGTTCCCTCAAGATGTTATCAGAGTGCTTAAGGTAAGAACATTGATATTTTTATTGTATTTGTATTTATAAGTTTCCACTCCTCAAGGTAAGGAAGTTCGTTCACTGTTTTAGATGTGTAACATTCTAAACTCAGTCCGTTCTTTATGTTCAAAATATTGACTTAATTGATTAAGATCATCTAATCTAACTATAACAAGTTTTTTTAAATAAACTAGCTGTGCCGTTGCGTTCCAGCGCACATTTTTTTTTCGTCAAAACCTTTGCGAGTGCGCCCACGATATTTCCTACAAACTTTCACACCCTATTTTACCCCCTTAAGAGTTGATTTTCCAAAAACACTGAAACACGTTTTTCTTTATTTTCAACCAAAAAGCCACATACCTTTTTTATACATCTGTCTTCAAAAATTACGGATTTTCATACAAACTTTAGACCCCTATTTTACCCCCTTAGGGGTGGAATTCCTAAAAATCCTTCCTTAGTGAATGCCTACGTTATAAAAGGTATCTACTTTCAAAATTTCATTTTTCTAGCCCCAGCGGTTTAGGCTCTGCGTTGATGTGTCAGTCAGGACAAGTAATTATATCTATAGGCAATTCCTCAGCTGCATAAAAATATTATAATATACCGCATGTAATGGAAAAGCTAACGCAAACTGTAACCAGGGATTCAATACATAATTCTAAATACCCTAGCGCTAGAATTTTTCATCAGTCTTTAAAATAATCAGTTGTTCCAACATTTTGTCCAGTTATGTGATCATAAAATCTGTGGGACGAAACTGTTTTTTTTTTAAACCGATAAAAAACTCCAACGCTGCAGGACTCGGAATCATATAGGTACTGAATTCCTGGTTACAGTTTTGGTAATATGTCCCTGAGGTGCAATGCTCACAGAAGAGACATGGCATGGACTAGACATAGACGTGATACGAACATCACTGTAACGTGTCCCTCCCGCGTCCACGCCCCGTCCGTGCCCTGTCATCTCTGTGTGCATTGCACGTTTAATAACATGCAATGGACGAGTAAAGGACGAGCGTCCGTGCCTTGTCCGTGTCTGTTGTCCGCGTCCTGTCATCTCTGTGTACATTGCGGCTGAAGCGTTTGCTACACGGTGATCAACAAGCCTCCACACCAAGGTGACAGCCGTTGACAAACAAAATTTAAAAAAATAAATAAAAAAAAAATATGTTTATTTGACGCTATAAATACATGCTTCAAAAATTTTTACAGTCAATATCGTAAAATATTATGTATTGCAAGAAATCTGATACTAACCCGCAAACTAGGCCTGGACCTGTATCTTGGGGGTTAGTAATTTGGTGACAAACCACTGTCTACATGGTTAGAAACCAGCAGTCACCTTAGTGTGGAGGCTAGTTTGACACCGTGTAGCAGGCGCTTTACACGTGATATAAACACCCTATAGGTAAAGTCGACAGCATTTCAGTGGTAACAGTTTGACCTTGACAGTGTCATTATTTCGCAAGCAGTAAGGGCGCTTTTTGTAATTTAATTGTTACCACTGAAGTGCGGTCGACTTTACAAATATTCAGCAAGATGCTACCAACTATTTATTCCATATCTTCAAACTAAATTAATGGGTCTGAAGTATTTCGAATTCATTTTATTAGACCGCAAGAGTTTGAACAATCCAATTAGCGCTACAAGATTCCCGTAATGAGAGTGTAGTTTTAGCTAAAATAGGTTATCAATATAAATGTGATTTTAGCAGACGGTGGTATGTTATGATAGAAAATGACAGACTTATAGTAGTAGTAGAGCTCTTTGTGAAGGAGTTCGTCCGGAGATGTACTACTACCGCCCTACTTCTGCCGCCAAACAGTCATGCTTGCATTATTGCTGTGTGTCGGTGTGAAGGGTACGGGTGCCGGTGAAATTACAATCACATGTGTACCTAACTTGAATAGGTCATGCACTGATTCTCTTTATTTTTGTGGATTTCTAATTATTTATTGAAAATAAAACGACTTTTCTGTTTGACACATTTTTTAGTTCTTTTTAATTCGCCACCTGCCAAGATATACTCAACGATCTTTGGTATAATACTCCACGGAGGCACGGCGTTAACATCCTCCCCACTTTGAAAGTAGCTACTGCTTTCAAGAATTGCTGCTTGCCTGTTCACTGGATGCTTCTTGTTTCTTCTCCAGTAGCCGCTTGCTGTTCCACTGGTGCATTGTCGTCCAGTGGCAGTGGGCAAATTTTGGAGAATGCACGGCGAGTAATGCTCTTTGCAGTTTTGATGCTGGCCGCCCTTGAGACACCATCTTTGCCTGGAAAAACTTCAATAATGCGTCCCAGACTCCATTTCAAAGGAGGCTGGTTGTCATCCTTGATTAAAACGAGGGTGTCCTTCTTCAAGCTGTCAGTCCCCTTCTGCCATTTCACTCTCGCTTGCAGCTCGGAGATATATTCTCTGGACCACCGGTTCCAAAAATGTTGTCTTATTTGTTCAACCCTTTGATAGCAGGTCAGTCTGGATGATGACACGTTGCTCAGGTCGGCGCTGACAGGTGCATTCAGTGGACGGCCAACCAAAAAATGACCAGGGCTTAGTGGAAGGAAATCCTGTGGATCTGACGACAGTGGAGTTAGAGGACGGGAATTCAGCATGGCTTCAACCTCTGCCAAAACCGTGCTGAACTCCTCAAACGTTAAATGTGCGTTGCCCACAACACGTCGCAAATGATGCTTGCAACTTTTCACGCCAGCCTCCCACAGACCCCCAAAATGGCTTGCATACGGAGGGTTCATTTTAAATTCTATACCTTGAGACAATGCGTATTCTTTTATCTCATCGGAACAATTACTAAGAAATTTTTTAAATTCATTCATCAAGCCTACGAAATTCTTTCCGTTATCAGAAAATATAACAGCCGGTTTACCTCGGCGTGAAATAAATCGCTTGAGTGCAAGTAAATAAGCGTTAGACGAGAGATCACTGACTAACTCTAAATGAACTGCCCGTGTTGTGAAGCATACGAATAAACAGATATATGACTTGACTGTTTTTGCACCCCGACCTCGACGGTTCAATATAAGCACTGGGCCGGCGTAGTCGACGCCGCAATGTATGAACGGGTATCCTGCATCCAATCTTTCATGTGGTAAGTTTCCCATTATAGGTGTAAGAGTTTTACCTCGCATCCTAGCACACGTGA
Organism: Asteroscopus sphinx; assembly: GCA_949699075.1. NCBI lineage: Eukaryota > Metazoa > Arthropoda > Insecta > Lepidoptera > Noctuidae > Asteroscopus > Asteroscopus sphinx. Next base: position 27,686,953 of record OX453004.1, on the reverse strand, counting down.
CGCAAGCATGACAAGTAGTTCTCGCCAAGTTCCTCCCACCTACGGGCCACCACGATTCCCGTATCGAATACAACAGTAGCTGCGGCGCCGCATGCATTAACTGCTTGTGCTTATACCGAAAATATAGAACGGCAAGATGATGTTTACTTGAAATCAAAATGGGGTGCTTCTTATCAAAATTAAATTTAGAGGAATATCCTATGCGACCTCCAACTCTAATTAATTTGTTTTTATCTAAAAATAAATTTAATTTTGACAAGTGAGCCTGCGTTTTACTAGCACAACCGTTTTTAAGCAAAGAATTATACACGTCAGGAAACGCTTCCTGTTGCGCTAACCTTGCTAACGTTAAGACAGATTCATTCAACTCGCCCGCACTCAACATGCCTCCTCGCCTGAGACTACGATTGCGCGCGTTATGTATAAAGCGGAGTACATACGCGAAGGCACGCTGCATGCGTACGAAATGTGAATATCTAAAAAAGGGAAATAGTGTTATATTATTTTGTTGTTTTGTACCACAATAATAATTATGTGTGGCGTGTGTAGACTTTAGTTCTGGCAAATCTAATATAGGTGGTGGACTAGCCTCCAATGTATGCTCAAATTCTCGGTTTCGTAGGAACTGAGGTCCTCCCCACCACAAAGTGGAAGTACTGAGACTATCTACATTACAACCGCGTGACAATAAATCGGCAGGGTTTTCTTTTCCATTTACATGATGCCATGTATGCCCTTTAGTTATATCGAGAATTTCTGAAGTGCGATTTTGAACATAAGTTTTAAGTTGTGTAGGTGCAGTGTGCAACCACCCTAACACTATCGTGGAATCTGTCCAGAAAACAATTTTATTAAACTGAGTGCGAAGTGAATTTATAATTTTTGAGTATAATCGGGCACTTACTAGTGCTCCGCACAATTCTAACCTCGGTATCGTCATAACCGGTTTAATTGATGCTACTTTACCTTTAGAACACAGCAGGCTGACGTTCACAACAACACCTGACGAGTTATCTATTGTGCGAATATAGGCACAGGCGCCGTACGCTGCCTGAGATGCATCACTAAACATATGTAACTCTATAGATATATTGGGCATTGAGTTGTTATTCATTGCGTATCGTGGCACTCTGATACTATTAAGTAATTTTAAGTTACTTACGAACCGATTCCAGATTTTTGTAATCTCCTCTGGTACCGGCGCGTCCCAATCTAACTGTAATACCCAGCACTTTTGTAATAATATTTTTGCTATTGTAATTACAGGACTTAATAGCCCAAGTGGGTCATAGATCTGTGCTGCACTAGACAAGATTATACGCTTTGAAATAGGTTTCGTGACGTCTTGTTCCAACTGTGTGTGAAAGTATAATTCATCCTGCGTAGGGTACCAACCTAAACCTAGGGTTTTACTGTGAACATTTTCGCCTACTGATAAATTCTTTGCTAGTGTGTGTGACATAGTTTGGGAATCATTTTCGAAATTATAAACCTATTTTCTAAGAGGAAAACATGCTGACTGTAATACATTCATTGTACCCTCACATATTTCTAATAGTCTTTCTTTACTGGAGGCTGAACAAGACATGTCGTCAACATAAAATCCGCTTAATATTGTTTGTGCGACATCGGGATCGTCAGATTCTTGTGCCAATTCTTTTAAACACCTGCAACTCAAATAGGGCGCGGACGCTGTGCCGTAAGTGACCGTGTTAAGTCTGTACACGCTTATTTCATCAGCTGGACTGTCACGCCATAAAATTAACTGTAAGTCGCGTTGTGATTCGTCAATTAGTACCTGCCTATAAAACTTCTCTATATCGGCGCAAGCGACATATTTATTTTCCCGGAATCTCAATAAAATGGACACTAAATCGCCTTGTATCGGCGGCCCAATCAGCTGGAGGTCATTTAACGATACTCCGGTAGTAGATGCGGCGCTTGCGTCGAACACAACGCGTAGTTTTGTAGTTATAGCATGCTCCCGAAACACACCATGATGTGCGAGAATATAATGAGGTGTCCCGTAAGAATGCACACGACTCATGTGACCTAACGCGATATATTCGTGAATAAAATCGGTGTACATTTTTCTATACGTTGGATTGCGATCTAAGCGTTTCTCAAGCGCATATAAACGTCGCTTTGCTTGTGTGTATGTGTCACCTAAAGTTTCGGGAGAATGCTTGAATGGCATGCTCACACAAAACCTGCCGTCGACTTCACGTTTAGTTGTCTTTAAAAAATGATTCTCACATCGACTTTCTTCGTCGTCAAGCGAATCAGCTGATTTTGAATGAGCAGGCAATTCTTCCAATTCCCAAAATCTACGTAACTGATTATCTATAGACTGCATGGTTGCAGTTTGCGTGAAGTTACAAGATATATTGTTTGACCTTTGACCTTTAACATTTGTGACGGAACCAGAAACTACCCAACCTAATTTCGTGTTTTGTAGAAAAGGGCCGTTAGGTAAACGCATTTTCCCTGCACTAAGCAAATCCCAGAATAAATCTACACCTATTAATAGATCTATAGGTCGACTTTCGGAAAACATAGGATCAGCCAAAGAAATATTATAAGGAATTTTAAATAATTTCATGGGTACCGACACTTTAGGCAAAGTTGAAGTTAATTTTTCTAAGACTAGGCACTGTACGTGTGAAATAAACGTGCCATCCGTCGATCTAAGTTCAAGTTTGCAGGATTGGGTACACTGCGTAGCTATATTGCTGACACCTCGAATCTGCTGAGTGGACTGTATAAGTTGAACATTTAATTTATCACATAACGACTTGGTCACAAACGATCGTTCACTGCCACTGTCGAGGAGTGCGCGCGCCCTGTGTAAGTTACCTAAACTATCAGGTACATCGACTAGTGCAGTTGATAAGAGAACGGATTGCGGTGGTGACAGTTGCGTGCTATAGATGTCGTTATGTGTGTTATTCACCTGTATAGAATAACTTTGTGCGTGTGTGATATTTGATGTACCGGCAGCGGCTTGGATCGCTGGCGGTTTGTTTTCATTCGTCGATTGAAGGTCGGCCGTGCGGGTCTGCGTTTGACTACCAATGCTAAGATCACATATTAATGTATTATGTTTTTTCTCGCATTTTCTGCACGGGCCGTACCTACATTCAACGGATGAATGACCTGCAAGAAAGCAGTTCTCACACAATTGTTTATCTTTTATCATCCTTTGCCTGTCTTTTAAAGTTAAATTGAGAAACTTCTGACATGAGTACAAAGGATGTGGTATGTTACATAATAAACATAACCTTTTGCGTGCCTGTTTTTTGTGTGAGTTATATTTAGTGTGATTGGTACCTTCTGATTTTTCTGTAAGTATGTTACAGTGAACCTTTTGTGAATGTAATTGTTTTTTGTCATGTGTGCTGTTAGACTTCTGTGATACGAATAATGTTTCTAACATATCTGCTTTATCTCTGAGGAATTTTAACAAGTCATCGACCTTAGGCTTTGAAGACTCGCCAGTCATAGCTGAAATATTTTTAAATTGCTCCCACTCGCGTTCCGTGGTTTGATCTAACCTGGACACAATCATAAAAATTATGAGTGTGTCCCAGTGATCAGTTGACTCACCGAGTACTTTAAGGGCACGTAAATTCTTTAATGTTGTATCAATAAGCTTACGTATTTGAGCTGGCGATTCTTTCGAAACCGTAGGCATTGAAAACAATGACTTAACGTGATTGTGCACGAGTAATTTACTATTATTATATCGATTTGATAATAATTCCCATGCAACAGTGTAGTTATTAGCAGAAAATTCTATGGATTCAATAACTAGCTTAGCTTCTTTTTTTAATGATGATTTTAGATAATGGAACTTCTGTATTTCGGAAAGACTTTTAGAAGAATGGATTAGGGACGTAAACGTGTCGCGGAATTCGAGCCAGTGCTCATATGAACCGTCGAATTCTGGTAACGTAATAGTAGGCAATTTGACTGACTGCGGTAACTTATCAGTGCAAGTTGGAGTAAAATCGTCATCCAGCATGCACTGTGCTTTGGATAATATGGAGTAATATTCTCCATCAAAACATTCTCGCACTTCTATTTGTTCCTGTAATTTACTCTCAGGAATCAACACGTCAATTTCATTTTGAATTCCGTGATACTCTGTGAATAAACTATTTATTCCCTGAATACGCATTCTCACCTCAGCGCGTTGTTCGACTGACAAAGTAATTCCTACTAATGAAAGCACATATTTCTTGAAACTGGTTAATCTACATTTTATAATACCTCTTTTCCTATTAAGATCTTTAATTAAAACTTTACTATCACTGTGTTCACTTTCGTTTGCCATTATGTGGGTATGCGGGAGTACTCACGGTTTTTAGCTGCTTCTTTGCACGTTACACCCCTGGAATAAGCAGCCAGGCGAATGCAGGATGCAGATTATGCGTGAAGTGAGCAGGCACACCACGTTCAAGGCAGCTCAACACTGGAATTTACCAAAGGCACAAAGTCACACAAAGGAAAACTGTGGGCGGGAGGATTTTGGCTGGCTCGTCTCACCAAAATGCGCTGCGATGCTGCTTTTGCCGGTTGCGGCTGGTGATTATGACGGTGATCTGCGATGATCTGACCAGGCACTGGATTCTTCTGAGGAATTCCTTTTCCTCGCCGCTTGTATGTTCTAGTCTTCTAGTCGTAGGTTTTATGCATTCATACAATTATCTTCACTCCGTAATTGTATTCGGCACGATGGACCAAATCATGTACCTAACTTGAATAGGTCATGCACTGATTCTCTTTATTTTTGTGGATTTCTAATTATTTATTGAAAATAAAACGACTTTTCTGTTTGACACATTTTTTAGTTCTTTTTAATTCGCCACCTGCCAAGATATACTCAACGATCTTTGGTATAATACTCCACGGAGGCACGGCGTTAACAACATGAGACTTTCCATCTTCATGTCACAGTTTGGCGAACTGACTTGCGCTACCATTTAGGCAACAGCCTGGGTGGTATTGCAGTTGTTATGTATGGGCAAAGGTAACCGCTTAACATCAAGTGGGCCTTTAGCTCGCTTCGCCATCCTATAATTTTAAAAAAACCTATTTAAAAAAATTGTCCACAGTCTCACCATTAGTATGTTCAGTTAACCACACATCAGTGGTAAAACTTAAATTACGAAAACCACCCTCATTGCTTCAACATCATCATCATCATTTCAGCCGAAAGACGTCCACTGCCGAACATATATCGATAGATAGATAGATAAAACGTTTATTTAGTACAAAAACAAGACACAGGACTTACAAGTAAAAATACAATAAAAAGTGTGATATGTGTCTCAGTATTGTACCAAATGGGTGTCCAGCTCAGCATGTGCCAGGTATTATACCTGACGCTGGTATTCTGCTGGATCCCTGCAGTGATATACGGATGCCGAGCAGACCAGATACATGAGAAACATTAAGGAACGATTGCTTTGTGTTTTACATAGGCCTCCCCCAAGCATCACCACAACGACCGATCCTACGGTTTTCGCATCCAGCGGATTCCCGCAACCTTCATCAGGTCGTCGGTCCACCTTATGGGAGGCCTACCCACGCAGCGCCTTCCAGTACGCGGTCGTCACTCCAGAACTTTACTGCCCCATCGGCCATCGTTCTCCTGCAAATCTCCTAATTTCTGGTTCGATCACGCAGGGACACTTCGAGCATAGCCCTCTTCGTTGCCCTTTGAGTGACTTTGACCCTTCTTATCAGGTCCATTGTGAGCGACCACGTTTTAGTGCCGTTAGTAATTACTGACAACACACACTGATCGAAGACTTTCGTCTTGAGACACTGCGGTATTTTGGACGAGAAGATATTGCGTAGCTTCCCGTTTTCCTCACAGTTTACGAAATAAAAACTCTGTCAAAGTCAAACTGTTACCACTGCCGTGTGGTCGACTGTATGTAAGTTTAATCGAGACTTGAAACCTTAAACATACCTTAGGACTGGATGAAAATGCAATGTTAACTCGCTTTCTTTTTAAAAACGTAGTTTAAAAAAATAAATTTTAATTTTTTTTTCTACAATTCTCTTATTTGACAACATAATTAGTTATTGAGAACTTGAAAATTCCAGACGTTACTGAAAATGTTCCAATAAATTAATCTAATTACACAGCCCGACCTGAAAATCGAATGTAGTAGGTACTCAAGGTGAGTCGAGCTTCAGTAGACCAATCAAGCAGCCGAGATTCCAAGACAAACCTAATTATAGAAATTGACTTAGTAAATGGACTAAATAAGGTCCCAACCTAATCAAGTGTGGGCTAGCAATCCCTCACAGGTATCAAATATACAGAATCAACAAGGGTTGAGCAAATTTACTTGTACTAAGAGTGATTAATTTCAACACGTGTACATTTGTCTCAATCTTAATTCATTGGCTGTGTACAAGCACCTCTGTGCCCGCAAACTGTTTTAGTGGAAAATATATGGAGCGGTTGAAAGGCCTTTCCAATTTTGTTTACTTACGCCGAATTCAACACGGTAAAGGGTGTGGAGTCTTTAGTTACAGCTTATTGTTAGAATGTGAAGTGGTAATATTTTTAATTCATCGTCATCATCATCATTTCAGCCGAAAGACGTCACTGCTGGACATAGGCCTCCACCATAAGGGGGGATATGCCATAATCAGCACGCTTGGGCTCGCCTTTTACGGCACCCATGAGAAGATATAGCATAAAGTTACTATACTTACGTCAGTGTAAAAATGTCTGAGATATAAGGTGGTCAAATGTCAATATTGAAAATTCGATTGCTCATAGAAATTCGTCGGCAATCCGTACGCTGTAGATAGGTGGACGCACTACGCTATACGGATTCGTTAAAGGCTGGGTCAAACCAACTGCACCACAGCGCAGCGCGTCGCGTTACACAGGTGACGTTGTAATGTATGAAATCGTATGGTTTATGATACACCAAGCGCCGCTGCGCGTAGTCGACTTATACGACGTATACGATTTCATAGATTACAACGTCACCTGCTGCAACGCGACGCGCTGCGCTGTGGTGCAGTTGGTTTGACCCAGCCTTAATAAAAATCCGTATAGCGTAGTACGTCCACCTACCTATCCGCAGCGTACGGATTGCCGACGAATTTCTATGAGAAATCGAATTTTGAATATTCACATTTGGATGCAGATGATGTCATCCGCATTTTTTAATACAATGCGATGCGTACGATGCCGATAGGTGAACGCGTGGCTTTAGTCGCCATTTCGTTTATTAGGTTAGTTCCACTACGTCGTTCAATGTTTCAACAATGCATACAATACCAGTAGCTACTGTTCCATTTATAATATTCAGAACTTTTGGTCCCACTCCGTCCCAGTTTTATTTAGTTACTTGTTCGTTTTTCTACACCAAAACTAGGGGCCGTCAATTGTTTTTCTTTGTCCCCGCCACAATACTTGACGTCCCACTCGAATTGCTTCTAGCGTTTTAATGTAATTAACATCTTACACAGTTATATTTATAATTAGCTTTTTAACCTTGTCTTCTCTTGTACGAAACATTAGCTCACGTTTGAAGTTTTAGGAGTAGAATTTAGATACCATCTCAGTTGTATTAATAATGTCATGTTCTTTGATTTCATAGCAGATTATGCGAGTTAATGAAGATATTTCAAATAGATCTGAAAATCAATAATTGAATTCTGTTGTTTTATAAGTTTTGTTACAGGAGAAATGTATTTTAAAGAGATCTTGACCGCCTCAGTTTTTCCTTTAATAAGTACCTACCTAGGTAGGAAATACAGACACTATCTATTTTTTAAAAAACCGACATGGAAATAACTTAGATGCTAACGAATAACTTGATTTAAATATCTTATTGACGACCTCTGTGGTCTAGTGGTTAGAGTGTCGGACTGCTGTTAACGAGGTCGTGGGTTCGATTCCCACAAGACACAAATATTTGTGTGATGAACATAAGTGTTTGTGTTGGTCTGGGTATTGCTTATGTATTATAAGTATGTATTTACAAAAAAAAAAGTATATAAGTATTATATCCATTGTCTAGTACCCATATCACAAGCTCTGCTTAGTTTGGGACTAGATGGTGCTGTGTAAAATGTCCCAAACAAATTTTATTTTATTTTTTTATTTACAAAATTATTTCATTTTATATATACTTTCGAGAAATTATTAAGTTCTAAAGCTTGGTAAAAGAGCTTGAGAATTTATAAAATACCATTGATTATTTTTAACTAACGTTATTTTACTCTTTGCTGCCATAAAAGTTATGCAGTCTTAAAACAATCTAGTAATATTGTAAACATCGCTTTTATGATCTCTGATCACAACTGTTATAAACAACTATATAATTTCCATTGCATAGGTTCTTTCGATGTAATGTTACATCAGCAGCTGCCTAATTGTGTAACTTACTCGCCATCGCAATCATGTTCATTACTCCATATTTTTGACAACCCATCCTATGGGCAACAAACGAGTTTCAAAATGACAGCTACATCATTGTAATTGTTAGTGAATTAAATAATTATACCACAGTATTACGAAATCTGTCTTAAACTCTTCTGCCTCTTTCGTGTTTTTTTGAGGAAATGTGGGCAGAGAGACTTTTAAAGATTAGGGTATTTGAAGAAACTATCGCTGTCGCTTTGCCTCAAGTAAGTGCGATAAGGACAACTGCAGTTCCAATTGAATAGCTTTAGTAAAAAAGTCATATTTCAAGGTTTGGCTCTCGACTATTTTCTCCTCCGAATCTCGACCAATTTTAAAGATATTTCAAAAACTGAATGAGAAGAATGATACCGCGATATAGTTGTCAAATGTATACACTAGGCCTCTGTGGACAGCGGTCTAAATAGGCAATAAGAATTTTTTGAAGGCTGCTAGAAATAATTTATCAACAAAAAATAAACATAGCGGCATAGAAAAAGCTGATAATATTTATTTTATTCTAAAAAATCATTGCTCTGGGATTATAAAGCAGTAAGAAAACAGTCGAGAGCGTTTTTGTGGAGAAAAGACAGACATCTTATTATACCATGGAAAATACCACCCGCATTTCCTCTTAAGATGTTATGATTTTTTTTGGTAAATGTATGAAATTTCAATTCCATTTCCATTTTATAATAGCTCCACTTAAGATCGCTCTTAGGCCGCGATATTGACTCGTTTATTAACTGCCATGAATATAATATTATTATTGTACAGTCTAACAAAGCAATTAGTATACAGGGTCACCAGATATAGATGAAGATTTCTCAGGAAATTATTATAGAACGGTTTGATTAGGGTTTTGTATAAATACAGTTTAACTTTGTCCGTTATTAAAATGATATTTCACTCGAAAACATCCATAATCTTCTTATAAACTTCATTTATATCGGCGACCCTGGATACTAATTGCTTTTTTAGACTGTACGCACTTTATTATATGATTAAATGACTCTCATTGTTTGACGTCATTTGACAGGTCGGTAGATATTTTATCTATTTCCTCTGTTTCAGACACTGGACGAATGGTCATTTGATGTGTTCGCCCTACACGAGGCGTCCGGTGGGGCGCCTGTCAAGTACCTCGGCTACGAACTCCTGAACAGATACGGCATGATCCACAAGTTCAAGGTATGATACTGTTATGGGATGTATACTTGAAATAGGGATGCAGATATAAATGGTTAAGTATTTTATCTACACTCGTATCGTAAAATTCGAATTATGAACTCGAAAGTAATGTCATAATGACATACTTTACGCACATGCACCTGTTATGAATTTAAAAAGTTTCATTACGATACAGTTTGCTGAACAAAACAATGCGGTAATTTAATATTTTTTCCATAACCGCACACTTCAGCCTAACTAAGGAGTTTTTAATGCCACTTCGACCTAACCAAGGAGTTTTCAAACCTTTTTTTTAGCAGTCGTACAGTTTGGCACCAATGAGTACACAAAATTCAGGGTGGCGCCCATGGAGAAAAGAAGGGAGCGGAGGTGTTGCAAGGCAAAATCTCTTTAGAAAGAAGCGTCGCCTGAATGCGGGTGACAGGGGGACGAGGTACAGCAATGGCTCCACCTCACTATGGAAAATCCGCCCATTTTTTGTAAATCCATCTAGCGGTGAAATGAATTATTACAGCGTAACAGCACTAACAATTTTTCATTTTAGTTTGTCTACTCACCACTGTGGCGTACAAAGCACATTATTTTATTCCAGAACATTCTATGTGCGTTTTTGTGGTGAGAACATAACACTAATGAAATTGAATTTTACACAAATGACGTGGTCTTTAAAATGACTGATTAGAATTTGAAAAAAAGTAACGAAGTTGAAAAAGGTTAAAAGGGTATAATGTAAGGGTACCATATGGCACTTGCGGCTTGACCTTCAGATTACCAGTCCAGTATGAGTATTAAATAACGTCTAACTACACAACTTTTGTTTTACAACTTTACACAAAAGTACGTTAAAAACGTGCCATACATAGCGCCTAGCGCAATAAAGTATCCTCATGTAGATCACCTTGAAAATCACTCAAACCATCTTTTTAATTGTATAAACTGATTACTTTTGCTTGACTTCAAGTTAAAATTTTGTTGTGATTCGTTTTTCCATTTGTCAGTTGCCATTCGTTTTTCCACTTGTCCGTTGCGATTCGTTTTTCCACTTGTCCGTTGAAGTTTCACTTCTACTATGTGTCCCAGCACACATTTCGTTTTTTTTTCGCAGTTTTACTGCAAATTATGTTTTGGTTAGGTTAGGTACATTTTAAGTGATTTTAATGAATGCATTTTTTATTTAAACATATTTTATTTTATCAAACAAAAAAACTGAATTAAATCCGGAACCAAAAAAAACATCCATTTTTCTTTCTCTCCCTCCGCCGCTATATATCGTCTACCCCCTCCACGCGGCCGTAACGCTTTTTCGTGAGAGAAAAATCCTAATATATAGAAGAAGATATATATATCTATCTTCTATATATAGAATTTTCACCATCATCATCATCATCATCATCATCATCATCAGCCTTTCAATCCCTCCGCCGCTGCCGTCTCTCGCCAAGCGATATATTGTCTACCCCCTCCATGCGGCCGTAACGTTTTTTCGTGACTAAAAATTCCTAATACCCCCCGTCTATACAGAAGTTTCACTTCAAAAAACGTATCCAAGGTTCCTTGTTTTTATTTCTCACTTAGATACCTTAGAATCACCATCGCCCGCTTCATTCAAGACCTTGTTATGTATTTTTGTTTTATAAAATCATGGTTATGAATGTTGTCCAGCTAGCAAATCATTAGTGTCCTACACATTTCATTCGCGATTAAAGAATTTCATTTGTGTAAAAACTTATTCATTCGTGTTTCTATTTTTTTGGTTTTCTTCTATTTTTAACAAGATGCGCCCTGTATTTTTACATAGTATGTGTATAACTTCATTATAGCAAACGTTAAATACCATCAGATAACAATAAAACGGGGTTTACAAAAATCGTCAAAAATGTGTCATTTTAATTCGAAACATGAAATCGACCCTATTACTGACTACTCACCGATAGATGGCCTGATGGCCTATTTTTCTTATTTTAAATTGCTCTTATTTCATGTAATTATGTAATTTATCTATGAAATAACTAACATTTTAGAATTTAAAATGAATTAAAACAATGTGTTTATTATTTTCGTCATAATATGCATTGATAATGTAAAACATGTTATCGGTGAGAAGTGATTAGTATGCATCTTTTCGACGACAGATGTCCCGAGCAACAATTTGGCGAAGAAACGAGAAAATGCATGTTTTAAAATTGAAAATATAAATATATGTGACTTACACATAAAATGTTATACCATCAATATGTTTTAGTTTTGATCCTGAACAATTTTTACATCCAACAACAGCGCACTTCATTGTTAAAACAAGAAAAATATTCAAAATCCTCTCAAAATCTATTTAAATCGAAGAGAACCGAACGCAGTGATGATTCACTTGAAATTAAGCTTTGCGGCTCCGCCCACTGTGACGTCATGACCAAATTGAAGGCGCATGACCAAATTGCCTTGCAGCACCTCCGCTCCCTTCTTTTCTCCATGGTGGCGCCACTTGTCATACATTGAAAATTTTTATCGTTTAAAATCGCGTTTTTGGCAGAACTTTTGATTGTCATATTGCTTTTAATTATATTTAAGTGTTTACAGGCATATTTTTTGTATGATAAAACAGAGATTGACGGAATCCTGACAAGGATAGAAAATTAGTTCCGATTATAATGTTGTCGCCAGACAATATTTTATTATCTGTGTAGGCGCGCACCAGCGCGCAGCGCGCGTGCGCGGCCGCGCGCCTGGCCTACTGGATATGGACATCGTTACTTGTAAATTTATTGTTATTGTTTACGTTATTATTATGGTTTTGTATGTCGAAAGTTTTATTCTGGGCAAAAATATCTGACTACAGCAGTGATACTGAACTGAGGAAAATATGACCCCGCCTGAATTTCTGGATGCAGCAACGTAAATGACGAACAATCTTTTACCAGAGAAATCAAGAAAAACAACGACAATGTTACTAAGATTTTGACTTTGGTATTTTATTTAAAATTGTATGAGTGTAGATAAAATAGTGTATGAAACTGACATAATTAGGTATTAAAACACTCGTGTGATACTATTAAAAACCTCGCCTACGTCTCGGTTTTTAAACTCACACTCGTGTTTTAATAACCCCTATTATGCAACAGTTTCATAAACTACTATTAACCTAAAAAAGGTTCTGCTATAATTTGATATATATTCTTAACCTTCTGGCTTTGTTGGCAACAAAGTATGTTAATTCACCGTCAAAAATCTTTTGTGAGAAGGAATGTACAGTCTAACAAAGAAACAAGTATCCAGGGTCGCTAGATATAGATGACGATTTCTCAGTAAATTAGGATAGAAACGTTTGAATAGGATTTTGTATAAATACAGTACAGTACAGTAATACAGTTTAACTTTGTCCGTTACTAAAATGGTATTATTATCGAAAACTTCCATAATCTGAGGAAACTTCATTTTTATCTAGTGATCCTGGATACTTATCTCTCTGTTAGACTAGGTATACAATAGTAATTATTAGGCACGGATAAAAAAACTGAAAAGGTTTTTATAAAAACAGTCTGCTGAAAGCATAGAGCAACCGCAACTTCCGTGTTGCTTAATGGCTGAAAGACACTCTCTGGCAGCACAAAAAAATAAAATTCCCTATTTAAATAATTTCAACGTAAATTCTATTTGGTACTTTCTAGATGATTAAATCACAGCATGATTGATAATGTTGTTGAAGTCTTGATAAAGATAGATTTTGATACATCACCATTAATCAAAATACATTAAAATGTTTTCTCGAAATCCTTCTATATATACAGATATCAATAAATTCACATTTATACCAAGTTATCAATCAACTTTCGCATACATAAGCTGTAGCATTATTAGCCGAGATACTTTTAAGGGGGATTTTTTTCGATTTATTTGAACACAAATGTAGGGAACACCTTTTTTTTCGCGATTTCAGGTTTGGTCCCATAGTAAAAGTTGCCTGATCTCTCTCCGGTCGTGTCGAATTGCCGTCCCATTGGATTATGAGAGTGAGGGAATAGAGAGTGCACCTGTGTTTGCGCACACACTTGTGCACTATAATATGTCCCGCGCAGATGGCTAGTCTCCATTGAGATTGGCCGCCGTGACCGAAATTCGGCCGGGAGGACATTATCATTATTATTAAAAGTTGTTCATACCAAGTGGTTTGCAGTTATTTCAATAACATGTTGTATTATACTTTTCACAAAAAAAAAATACGTGAACATTTTGTACTGTGACGTTTTCATCGGAATTTGTCGGCTTCAGATAATAACGGTCTTCCGCAACCCTTCCGGATCCGGTTGTAAGCAAATAATATGAGATGAATGACATAGGATATGAGCAAAATAAGGTCCCTGTTTCCTTTTCAAGAGCTCGGCGACTTGTTATTTAATTAATGTAGGTAATGCATGCTTTTTAAACGACTTCAAAAAAGGAGGAGGTTCTTAATTCAATTGTAATTGTTTAATTTTTTAATTTTTGTTTCCTCAGAACTCCGTCATTTATAAACCGATTTTGAAAAATATTTTTTTCAAAGGATATACTTCCAGATTGGTCCCATTTTTATCAAAATCCGGTTCTGGTAATGGGATCCATGTGGAATTGAGGGAACTCTTCAAATATTAGAGGCATACATATAGCGTTTTTGATATTTTCATCAACAAATCTAGCATTTGCATTTAGAAAGTATCTTAACTGGTGAAACTCTGATGAAGATCTTCGGAGATAAATAAGGGAACTCTTCAATGGATGACAGCAAATAATCCAGGATTGCAGCTATCACTTGTCTATTTTTGCATGCTTAATACAAGCAGAATATAGCACTGTTCCTAAACCACCAATTTTATATCTGGTTTCACCTGTATTCTACGCAAATAAATTATTATTTCTTTATTTCTTTCTATTGGTATGCCACTCAAAATGGAAAAATAAAATAACTTCAAAAAAAGTAAAAACCGACTTCAAAAAGAATAAAATAATTAGTTTGAAACAGTTTAGGATGTCGGTGCCAATTTTTTTTTACATCCAACATCAGGTGGGCCTTTAGCTCGTTTCGCCGTTTGTTTCACACAAATTATTGTATTCTTTTTGAAGTCGGTTTTTACTTATTTTAAACTTACTTAATACCAAAATGATACGATGAATTATAATATTATCATGGCACAAAAAATAGTAGTAATATTATCAAGTTTTAGTACATCATTATGTAGTGCTCTAAGTGAATTCGTAAGCATTACTTGTCATTTGTTATAGAATTTAGTTACCATTATCACTGTAATTTATTGAAACACTAGCTGACGCCCACGCCCGTGCTTCGCTTCCGTGTTTTCTTGTTGTCACGTCGTGTGGTCGTCAGGGTGAGGGTAGCTCAGGTAGGAGTAGAAGGTGTAGAGGAGTAGTAGCCCAGAGACAGCAGAGACATGGTGGCTCGGTGCCTTTGACCCACTGTGTCTCTGATACTCTGTACCTCCGTGTCTACGTGTCACCGTGCCTCTGAACCTCCCAGCCTTCGAGCCTCCGTCTCTGCGTGCCCCCGTGTTCCTTCAACTACTTTAGCCGGGGGCGTGGGAACCCGTGAGTATTCACACAACCACCCCCGACAGGCCCGGCCCGCCACAAGCAGGCGAGCCCCTTCTCCCCGTGCGGCCTAACGTTGGCCACACCCTCCTAGGCAGCGCACACGGAACACTGCACGCCACCTCACCGCAAGGGCCTTTACCAGCTGCGCCAACTACACTAGCTACGCTAGCTACGGGTTGGGTAGCAGACTACCCCGAGTCTGCTGCTTGCAGGCCCCATCCTACCGTAATTTTTGTAGATTTTTCTTCTTCGCGGTCCGGGCGGTGAAGCCAAGACCCTCGGTCCCAAGAGGCGCGAGAAAACTACTCAGCGGGCACTCCTGGGGTTACGAGATCGACGGGGGCAGGGAAGGACAATCCCCCCGCTGCCTGCCCAGTGGCAGGGTGAGTGCACACCGGGCCCGCCCCTACTCCTCCACTGTGCCCTCTGCTGACGTCAGAGGGACACGTGTAGCAACTCCCCGTTGGCCCACATGGGACCCCTCCCGTACCAGAATATTCGCCACAGGCAATAAGATCCCCCGAAGGTTAATCCCTCGAAAGGATTCTATTGCCTGTACCCAGGATGCACCGGCCTAACAACTGCCGTTCCCTCCAGACGTGTCCAGAGGGACAAGCAGCCGTCAGACACACGTGGAGGTTTTCTGGCCAGCACCCCTCCGCTTCACCTCCTACCCTCTCCCTGAAGACCTTTACGACGTGACAACTTTCAACCCATATTTAACCCCCTTAGGGGATGAATTTTCAAAAATCGTTTCTTAGTGCACCTACGTCGTCTAAGAAAAACAAATTGTGCAAAATTTCTCCTCCTACCACTACTACCCACCGGTTTAGGCTTTGCGTTGTCTTTCAGTCAGTTTTAAGAATTTTAGTAGATTATTGGTAGGCTTTTGCTTTAGGTGAATAATTATACCTGTAGTGTTAGTTGTATTGTAAGTGTTAGTAGATAAATAAAGCACCAATTTTTGTCAAATAAAAAAAACAATTTTTGTTTTTTTCTGGCGAAATGTGGGTGTACACCTCTGCCTATCCCTTCGGGGAAATACAGGCGTGATGTAATGTTATGTTATGTTAATTTTTGTCAATATTATGTTATCAATTTTAAAAATGGTAGAAAATCAACGACAATAAACTCTAAAGACTGATGAACTGTTCCAAAGCCAGTTGGAAAATCAATTGCCCCAAATCGAGTCTGTAAAAATGTCGATAAGTTAAATTAACCTTCGTTGTTTTGCAAGACATTAATTCATTTTGTCGGTTTGTTACTCTCGGAAAACTTTTCGATCTTTTCTTTCATTTATCTTTTGATTAATTTCGAGGGAAAAGAGCTCAAAAGATTTCACATAATGATTTTTGTCGTCGTCACATGGTGTTTGCTTCACATCACATTTTAGTTTTGTCGACCGTATCATCATGTTTTTATTTGTTTAGGTTATTTGTATCTATACCGTTAGAGGGGCTAGTAGCGAAACAAAGACTGTAGGATCGACGGATTGTAGGATCTGCAAGGTTAAGCTGCACTTGCCGTGGTCAGTCAGTGGTTGGGTGACCGTTTCGTTACACATCGAGCCCCTCCGTGCCTCGGATAGCACGTTAAGCTGTCTGTACCGGTTGTCATACAAATATCTATGGTAGTCGTTACCGGTAGTCAAAAGCCTGAAAGTCTGACACTGGTCTAACCTCCGAATGTCAGTATTACCCAGCAACTGGGTTGCGGGCGTCTGGTGGCAGTCGCTCCGTGTAAAATACTGATGTTCAGCCGCATCTGGCCAGACTGGAAGCCGACCCCAATATAATTGGGAAAAGGCTCGGAGGATGATTTGTATCTATACCGTTCTTTATAGTATAATCAGCCTCTATCTACATTATAAAGCATGGAATACAAAAACAAAATCTAAGTATTTCAACATAAAAAATTACTTGGCCGAAAATAACTTTCAAGAAGTTTCATGTCGCTACATTTTTTTAATATTAAACTTCTGATTTCGGGAAAAAAATCATCAGGCGAAGTCTCTGGAAGTTTTAATAGACTGCCGGCCGACGTTAACTTGAAAAAAGTTTAAGATTGCGCATTGGCAGGAATTTTTAACGAGTGCTACTTATACTTACATACTCTTTTGTGAGACGGCGAATTTTAGTGAAATAATGTGGGGAAGACTTTGCAAGTTCTTTTGATAATGTCTTATTAACAGCTGTGTTGTATACAATATTTTGGAGGGATCCCGACGATTAATGTTTCAGAATCAATCTTGTCAAGCGGGTTTGTTATTCAGATAACTCCGTTTTGATAATATTGGTTGCCCGCTTGCTTTCATATTAAATGTTTAAGTTTTGGGTTTCCTCAAGGGAGTGTATTAGGTCCAAAACGGTGCCGATTTTGTTTCGCAAGTGCGACCATTGTATAATTTATTCATTTTACAATTCTGTGAACAAAACTTTTCCATAACAATTCCAAATGTTGAAAAAAAACTGGAGCATTTCAATTTCTACTTCAGACTAAGCAAGTGGGAGAAAACTTAGGTACTTACTTTATTTTGTACAGTCCCGGCAGTTCTGCATGATTGAATTGAAATAGGATTCCCGAGTTTCTAACTTTAGCGGATAACGTTGCATACTGGAAACTACTTTCAAGTCTTCTACTTTCTTTTACTTACGGGTCTTTCATTTGAATAAGTACTCATGTTACGTCTGAGATGGAAGTTTGGTTTCAATTGATTTTTTGAATAACATAACATCACGCCTGTATTTCCTCGAAGGGGTAGGCAGAGGTGTATAGTACACCCAAATTTCGCCAGTTATGTAATTTTATGAATAGTTTCTGCAATTTAAATATTGCATAGAAATAGATAATCGATGGATGATAAAAAAATATTTTAGTCTTCTTTACCGTGCAACTAGAGCCTGACGTTTCAAAAGTGCCTGTAATTAGGCATATTTGAAATAAAAAACATTTGATTTTGATTTTATTTTTTGTAGCTAAACTCTCCTGGCGATTCTCTCGTAAATCAAGAAAGTTATTTTCATGAAAAACGACGTGATCTTGTATTATACTGCCGTAGCCTATAAACTTTCTGCTCATAAATTCTTATGTTGTAAAAATCACGTTATGATTTTAAGGTTCAAGTAGGTAGTCGGAAGCTTATTTTATTAGACTTTTGAGGATCACTTTACAGCGCTATTCGCAGTTTCCTTAACGCTGTCATCTCTCAAGTGGCAATAAAACCCACGAAGTTGCAAAAAACAGCCAGCTCAGCTAAAGGACTTAATACATAGCAGTGTTATGTTAGACAATATTTGAAGCCCTTAAGTGTTAGTATTAAATATTAATTTTATTTAAAGCATATAGTTACCTAACCACAAACCGTCGTATTTTTTTTTGTCTTTAGGTACTAAATTATTAAGAAAAAATAAAGATTGTTTGTTTTTTTTTTGTTTGGGATAGATTTCTTAATGTGCTCTCGAGGTAGGCAGCGTCTCGATGTGTAACGAAATGGTTATCCATTCAGGGACTGACCCGATCTTGCAATTTATGCTGTTCTGTTATTACAAAGCCACGAGCCCCCTCCGCCGTTTGTTTTTTTCTAGTATAGGATGGCGAAACGAGCTTAAGGCCCACCTGATGTTTAATGGTTACCTTTGCCCATAACAATTGCAATCCCATCTAGGCTATTGCCAAAATGGTATTACAAGTCGTTCGCCAAACTCAGACATGAAAAAGGAAAGTCTCATGTGATTGTTATTTCCCCGGCACCCGTATCCTTCGCCCGGGGATACAGCAATGCAAGTTTGACGGCAGAAATGACAGCGGTGGCAGTACTTCTCCGAATGAGCTCTTAAAATATCATTTATATTGATTAACTCTTCACCAGGTGCCGCCCACGACGCTGGAGAACTTCCTCAACAGGATAGAGGAAGGGTACTGCAAGTTCCACAACCCTTACCACAATAACCTACACGCTGCCGACGTCGCACAGACAGTTCACTATATGCTGTGTCAGACTGGACTGATGGTAAGTCTTGTAAGATATATGTAAGATAGGCAAGTACCTATCTATTGAATTATTGCTAGCTCAGAGATATCAACTAACAAAAATATAAGTATCCAGGGTCACCAGATATAAAAGAATATTTCTCAGGAGTTAATGGATGTTGCTGAATGGAATATCATTTCAGTAAAGGAAGAAGTTAAACTGTATACCAGGCCCCTCAGAAAGTATTGCGAAAAAAAGTTTTTATATATGGGAGACTGGCCAGTTATAATGTTTTTCGAAAATATGATTATTTATAAGTAAAAATAAGTAAGTTCCAATTTCAAAATTTCCCTCCACATTTTTTGCGAGTTAATTCAAAGTATTGTGTCTCACTGAAATATGGATCTGCGCCGGGAACATTTTAGAGCTATGATTTTATACGATTTCAAGTGTCGCCTGAAACCGGATGAATCGTACGATAGACTTCAAATGGCATTCATGGATGAAGGCCCTTCCAAGGCAACCGTGTATCGTTGGTATAACGAATTCAAGCGCGGTCGACCAACTTTGGGGGATGACGAAAGAAGCGGTCGCCCTTTGACGGCTGTTACCGAAGAAAACGTGCTAGCAGTGAAAAATTTAATCCAAGACAATAGGCGAATTACATATCAGGAGATTCAACACATATTGAAGATTGGATCGGGAAGCGTTCACGAGATTCTACACAGCCATCTTCGCGTGAGGAGGATAGTATCACGCTGGGTGCCGCACAACCTCACCGATGCTCAGAAGCAGGCCCGGGTGGAATGGTGCCGTGATATGCTTAACAAATTTGAAGCAGGCTCGTCTCGGCGTGTTTACGACATCGTTACAGGTGATGAGTCCTGGATTTATCAATACGACCCAGAAACCAAGCGCCAGTCGACTGTTTGGGTGTTTCAAAATGAGCCAACGCCTACCAAAGTGAAGCGATCTAGAAGCGGGGGTAAGATTTTGATCGCTAGCTTTTTTAATTTGACTGGCCACTTGGTATCAATTCCCTTACGGGATCAAAGAAGCATTAATGCCGAATGGTATACTACCAAATGTTTGCCAGAAGTTTTCTCTGTTATAAGCAACAAGCGACCAAACACAGGGCTCCGCGGGCTACTGCTCTACCACGACAATGCACCTGCGCACACCGCACTCAAAACGAGGGACTTCCTGGACAGCACGCCAGTCAAACTCCTGGGTCACCCTCCTTACAGCCCTGATCTAGCACCGTGTGACTTCTTTTTATTCCCAAAAATAAAAAATCAGCTCAAAGGGATACAATTTTCGTCGCCGGAAGATGCGCTGGCTGCGTTCGAGCAGGCTGTAAACGAGGTGTCTGAGGCGGACTGGAAAAAGTGTTTTGAAAACTGGTTTAGGCGCATGAATCTTTGTATAGAGGCTGGTGGAAAGTACTTTGAAAAGATTTGATAAAAATATATGTACGTATAGAACAATTTTTTTTAGTTTCGCAAAACTTTCTGAGTGTCCCACGTATATACAAAATCCTATTCAAACCACTCTATCATAATTTCCTGAGAAATCTTCATCTATACCTGGTGATACTTTTCTCTTTGTTAGACTGTACATATCATTCTACACCAAGCCATAAATGACTCAAAAATTTAATGGGATACTCCTAGAAACAAAGAAAAACTCTTTTATTTTCCAAAAACAGAATGGCAGAGGTCAAAAATATTGGAAAGATATTTGGTGACGACTCAGTGATCGGATTCGTAACAACAAGTCTTCCAGATTAAAATGGGAGTGGGTGGGCTATATTAGCAGTATGCAACCAGAACGGTGGGCAAGGATCACTACACATTAGGTGCCTCAGGAAGGAATTCGTCGCCGGCGTAGACCGAGGAAACGCTGGCGGGACGATCTGGATATTTTTCTGCAGAATTGAACTGAAGATGCTACTGATAGGGAAGTTTGGAAGAACATTGGCAGTCCTTTGCCCAGCAGAGGGACAGTATAGGTTGACAAAAACAAATTGGTGACGAAGAACAGACTCAGGTTTCAAAACAGATCTATTGCTTTGAGCAAATCTATGTGCCTCCTACATCAGACTATGAAATCACCAAAAGGAAAACTCATCTTATCCTAATATCTAGGTCAAACACACCACAAGTCATTACAAGTTTTATCCCGATGATCTTAATAGTCCAAACTGATATAGTAATACATATAATTAAATGCAGTCCCCACTACTCCCCACTGAATCTTTAACCAATTTTAATTACTGAACCCAATAAAACATGAGCTACAATTAAAGTTCACGAAATTGCCCCAAAAAGTTTTCAAGAACACACTTCCGGCGTAATTTTGCCCAATTTAGTCTTAAAACTTTAAATGGGTGACTAATTAAATATTCTTTTCGACTTTTCACCTGCCTTACAATTATTAAATCACTTTCACAATAATTTGAAAACGAAGACTGACGAAGAGTAATAATTGTTACGGTCAAGTTTGAGAAATGATAACTCAATAACGATGAATTTAAGGGTCAATTAAAAAGTACCCAAATTGTAACCAAGTGCTTCGGTCACTTTTTGATCACATTAATTATCACTTAGATTTGAATTAAAGTTCTCACTACACATAAAATCATTTCATCATCATCATTTCAGCCAAAAGACGTCCACTGCAGGACATATGCCTCCCCCAAGCATCGCCACAACTACCGGTCCTGCACTTCTCGCATCCAGCGGATTCCTGCGACCTTCACACGGTCGTCGGTCCACCTTGTGGACCTAGCCACGCTGCGCCTTCCAGTACGCGGTCACCACACCAGAAAAAGCCCTTTTTACTCGACCACAACATTATACCTCATCATTATCATTGCGGCCTTATAATACCCATTTTTGGGTGTAGGTCTCCTGCGAATTCCTCCACTCCTGGCGGTCTTGAGCCTTTGTCATCCAATCCAGGCGTATGTGTCGTCGGATGTCGTCCACCCAACATTTGGGTGGCCGTATTCGCGGTCTAGTGTGGTGTCGTGGTCGCCATTCCAGCAGTCTCCGCGTCCATCATTCCTTGTCGATTCGAGCAATGTGTCCCGCCCATCTCCACTTACGCCTAGCTATTATGGACACTACGTCTACATTACACCTATCGGAAAACATAGACAAGGAATTCCACTCTCTAGCGGTACGCCCAATAAAAGTTTTAGCAAAACGCTTCGTGCGTAAAATCTAGAAGTTGAATTAACTTATATTTCACAGAACTGGCTATCAGATCTGGAGATCTTCGCGACGCTGGTGGCGGCGGTAGTGCATGATTACGAGCACACAGGCACCACCAACAACTTCCACGTGATGTCGGGGTCCGACACGGCCCTGCTGTACAACGACAGGGCTGTGCTTGAGAACCATCATATAAGCGCTGCTTTCAGGTAAGAAGCTATTAATATTTCAGCAACAATTTTAATAAAAAAACAAAGAGTTATGATTCCAAACCCTGACAATAGGAAACATGTGGTGGTATCACTTCAAAAAGTCAGGAAGTCCCTTGCAAAAAAAGATGAAGTGTACACGAGTAGACTACACAATATTTCCATAAAATAAATGTTATTTTAATTATTTATCCCTAAGCGATTTACATTTTAATCAAATACAAGAGCGTCCGTCCGATATTGTTCCCGACGTTTATTTCAAAGGAAAAATTGCATTTTATTTGAAGACAAACAATGATGGTTTTAATTTTAGATGGCTTTTTTTCGAAGTATTTAGCGTGAAAAAAACTTAAATCCTGGGACATACTATTATTATATTATCTGAGAACGTGGTAACTTATTTTATTCCTGGTTAATGATGTTTTATTAAGCATCCTGAAAAGTGCAATAAAAGAGCGTTCAATATAACATTTTAGGATCACGGTTTTTTTTCACGACGGGTTTGTTATAACGCTATTCTGCTACATATTCTGCATTTAAAAATATTAAAGCTTTTCTCCGTACAAATAAAATACAATGTTACTGAATAACAATGCCTAATGATTGCGAGCAAACGACAAAATAACAAAACGTTCACAGATTTTTAATCGACGTCGATTTTATACGATGCTGAAAGAAACACGCGTGAAAAAAGGTAGCATCACACAGATTAAGTACCTATAGCATCACATAAATGAAGAATAACAAAGGGCAAAGATATTGATGGAAATCCCGAATCAGCGGACAAAAGAGTCTCGCGTTTAGGATGAGAACTTGTTACAATACAATATAATTTCCCCTGAGACATGAATATGGCTATTTTTCACGCGATGAGTTCCTTGAAATGATTAAAAACCTCTTAAGGGCTTACTGTAGTCATCAGTATCAATCAACTCAGCCTATCGCAGTCCACTGCTGGACATAGGCCTCTCCCAAGTTGCGCCACAACGCTCGGTCCTCTGCCTTCCGCATCCAGTCCCCCCCAGCCACGTTCTTTAGGTCGTCGGTCCACCTGGCAGGGGGGCGCCCTACGCTGCGTTTGCCGATTCGCGGTCTACACTCAAGGACTCGTCTGCTCCAGCGGCCATCGGTCCTTCGACAGACATGGCCAGCCCACTGCCACTTCAGCTTACTGATTCTACAAGCTATGTCGATCACTCAGGTCATCAGTATGAACAACTATTATTATGGGACCAATACAGATGTCTCGAAAAAAAATCTGCGTACATTTTGTCGAGTTATGCGAACATGAATTTAATTCTTGAAAATAATTTCGACTCAATCCAGCTACGCAATGATATTTTCCCATACAAAATGTATAACCCTATTGCATTCTCTTTTAGGAATAATTTTGGAAAAAGAAAAGATAAATGTTTCATTACTTACTTTAATGATTATTTTTCCCAAGTTTTCAGTGATTCGTACAAAAAATTGTATTACAAATGCGAATGCATGGGTGATTGTTTATTTGTCCTTCAATCACGCTGAAACGGCTGAATGGATTCGAATGAAAGGCACACAGTTATACCATGTCCTGAATTATCACATAAATTTTATCCACATGCCACGATCGCGAAACCGCGGGCGTCAGCTAGTACGTGCAATAATAATAAAAATATACTTGACTCGTAAAGGCCAACAGTTTCAGGGCAAAACGCGTAAACTGATTAGTTTCAAAGACATTAAAATATGTAATATTAAATATCTTTGGTTTCTTTTTACGAGCATTTTAGAACAGTGCAATCCTAGACTTAAAATCAGAAGTGAATGAGCTTGTTTCCTAACAAACTTCCCTTCATTTGAGTTCAACTTAAACAGAATTGCTCACTCACCACCCAAAAAATTTCACTCAAATGCAAGCCACAAATAAAGTAAATCATATCAACTTTGAAAAAGATAATTCCCCTCGTGTTCTCATAATAGAAGCAGCGTTTAATCGATTGTCAATCATCGATGAATGGTTGGCATTCGACGGACACGCGTCGATACATCAGCAGTAAATGGTCTGCATTGGTAATAATTAATCTGTGCCCTGCAGCGTGCCGTGCCACAAATACCACGATCGGTTTTATTTTTATTTTTTTCTGATGAAATTCAAATTCAAAATTCAAATGTTTTTTATTTCAAATAAACCTAATTACAGACACTTTTGAAACGTCAGGCTCTAGTCCCATAGATCCCTGCGGTTTCGCTCACAGCGCCATCTATTTAGATATTGTGATTTTCTTTTTTTGGCACTTAACCATCCTGTAGACAGATAGATAGAATATAATTTATTGTACAATACAATGTACACCCTTACCAATAACAAAACATATGAACAACATTATAATAAAACAAAGTTTAACCGGATTAAATCGCGTATATTATTTAAATTGGTTTCCCTGACGTTTCGAAAGCTTTGCAGTATTTCGTGGTCGCAGGTAGACTAAGATGACAAGCGTCGTTACAAATATTTCTAAAAAATTATTTTAATCTACCGTACAATATTATTAATTAAAATCGTTTGGAACCCAGTCCTAAAAATAATCAAGTCCCAAACAGCACGCAACACTGTAAAAGATAATGATATTGTGAGTGATTACTGCGTGCATCGAAACGATTTTAATTAATAATATTGTACGGTAGATTAAAATAATTTTTTAGAAATATTTGTAACGACGCTTGTCATCTTAGTCTACCTGCGACCACGAAATGCTGCAAAGCTTTCGAAACGTCAGGGAAACCAATTTAAATAATATACGCGTATAATCCGGTTAAACTTTGTTTTATTATAATGTGTAGTGATCGCGAAAACCTAAGAAGTTATTATTTGAACAACATGTCAATAAATTTTGAATATGAGTCATTTTGGTCCTTATTCAAAGAATTTGTTAATAAAACCTGACTACAGTAGCTTATTTGGATCCTAACATAGCTATGAAGTTACGTTAAGAGACAAAACAAATATATTCTGAGAATATGACCCCAATCGGTCAAGTCGATCAAAAGTTACACGATTACTAACACACGCATCAACATAAGACTAACACTACTTTGACTAATTACTATACTTACCTCATCATCATCATCATCATCATTTTAGTCCGGTATCACGGTGTGTGTCCCTCATCCAGCATCCAGGTGTTTCCTGCGGCTTTGGCGATTTTATTGTTATTTTGTTTCGTGTGGTGCCGGACGCAAAGAATTGCACCACCCTATATCTTCTCATGGGTGTCGTAAAAGGCGACTAAGGGATTCACCAGAGGATGGGCAGCAGCGTACTCTGAGTATTTAATCAACCAGCTGCGATCGCCAACCCGCCTGCCAAGCGTGGCGATTATGGCATATCCCCTCCACTTGGGGGAGGCCCATGTTCAGCAATGGACGTCTTTCGGCTGATATGATGGCGACATCATCAACCCAGCGCGCTACTATCCTATAATTACCTACTTTAATTATTTCTGCCGTTTGGATTACAACTCCTTGTTTTTGAAGGGATGATCAGCATAATTTACATAATATCTTGTGTCAAATCAAATCTCATGTCAAATGATATGGTAGTCATAAGTCGGCCAATCACAGCAGTTGATATTAAAGTTGATTGAGATTTAACATCAAATCTAAACTACTTTCGGTAAAAGCCTTTGTCTTTGTATGGGTCTATATCTTCTTCTGTCGTGTCGACATGAGCTACATAATGATAATAGCTCTTGTCGTGGTATAAAGATTAGACAGTCAGCAGGTTGGTAGCGGGGCTGACTGCCCAGGGTGCGCCGGACGATCAATTAAATATCGTCACTCGTGGAGGCTCTTCAAATGCACTCATGGGTCTATATCATGCAGTATGTGTTTCTTCCCTAATTTCTTTTATCGACCAAGAGCTCTTTTTTGCGTTTTCTATGCATCTAGCACACATACCTAGCACTTTTCTTTATCCTTGCCTGGAAGGAGACTCATTTTCAGCCTATTGCAGTCCACTGCTGGACATAGGGCTCTCCAATGGCTCGCTACTGACTCTTATCCTCGGCTACTTTCATACAGTTTCTACCAGTCATCTTGCTTATATCGTCACTCCACCTAGCCTGAGGGCGTCCTACGCTACGTTTTCCGATTCGCGGTCTCCACTCTAGATAGAACACGTCTACCCCAACAACTATTAGCCCGTATTATAAATAGGTATTAATGGATTATATTCAACCTCCACACAACCAATTTCTATGCTATGCATAGTACTATTTGTCATTATCTTGTTCTTTGTCTATTCATTGCTAGTCCGATGGTAACTTCGAGGCTCATTTGTTCGAACATAAGATTTAGCGCAGCTGTCGAAGAAGAAAATAAAAACAATGTCGTCGGTGAATCGGAGACTTGTCTTATTAATAAGACAAGATAGAGATTTTTGAAAATTAGGCACTCGAAGAAACTATCACTGTCGCTGGAAGGCGCAGCGTGGGTAGGCCCCCCACAAGGTGGACCGACGACCTGGTGAAGGTCGCGGGAATCCGCTGGATGCGGAAGGCGCAGGACTAGTCGTTGTTGTCGCTTTGAGACCGCTCGGCCTCAAATAAGCAGCTCCGACGCCTATAGCCTAAGTAAAAAAGTAATTTTCCTTCTGTAGCCGTTGTCAAATTTATACACTAGGCCTCTGTACCTATACAGCTTGCTCTAGGGTTTTAAACCAGAAAATAAAACAGTCGGGAGCGTTTGTACGTAGAAAAGAGCATCCGCATTTCCTCTTAATCTATTTTCCCTTCCTTTCCTGGACTCATTTTTAATTAAACCTTCTAACAAATAACCCTATTCGCACGAACATGAGTTACTAATACCTGCTATGTCCCACCTACGCAAGCAAAAACAGAGGGACGATATACTTAAGGAACCTTCAGTTTGCTTACAGAGTACTCATTGCAGGCCATTTTCATAGA
The DNA here is from genome assembly GCA_949699075.1 of Asteroscopus sphinx. Lineage (NCBI taxonomy): Eukaryota > Metazoa > Arthropoda > Insecta > Lepidoptera > Noctuidae > Asteroscopus > Asteroscopus sphinx. The sequence goes on along the minus strand of OX453004.1, from coordinate 27,659,399 downwards.
AATAGGATATTTAATATTCGACGCCGGTGATTGATGGACGATGACATCAGCTCAATATTATATGCAAATTTTTATAGCGAAGCGTTTTAAACAAGCAACGACGACGGAACGACGGGAATAGGTTTTTTACAGATATAGGTAGATCGGATTTTACTTTAAATCTCTCGACGGATGCAAGGTCACCGGCAGTATAAAAACAATAGAAAATCCCGTAAACACCGCGGCGTTTGGCGCGCCGTTCTTTATTTAATTAAAAATTATTTCGTCTTGATCGTTAGCGATCGTTCAATACAGAATGCAATCATATACACAACAGCAAGTACAATGAACAAATGGACAATAAACATGTTTTTGTATGGGAAGTCAAAGTTTCACAGACTATTTTGTTCATCCAGGATTTTTCCTTCGGATTTAGGTGCAGTTATTACATTGCTCATTGTCGAAGGGTCGGCACTCGAAGTTGTAACGGAATACGTCTACCTAGGGCAGGCAATTCAGCTCGGTAGATACAACTTCGAGAAAGAAGCCAACAGAAGGATCCGTCTGGGCTGGGCAGCATTTGGCAAACTTCGCCGAGTCTTCTCGTCACCTATAGGTGACGAGAAGACTCGGCGGTATACCGCAAAGTTTGAAGACAAAGGTCTTCAACCAGTGCGTCCTGCCAGTCATGACTTACGGTGCCGAGACATGGACACTGATAGTTGGGCTAGTCCACAAATTTAAAGTCGCTCAGCGAGCTATGGAGCGAGCTATGCTTGGAGTTTCTTTGAAGGATAAAATCCGTAACGAGATTATCCGGAGAAGAACCGGAGTGACCGACATAGCTTGTAGGATCAGTAAGCTGAAGTGGCAGTGGGCTGGCCATTTCTGTCGAAGGACCGATGGCCGTTGGAGCAGACGAGTCCTTGAGTGGAGACCGCGTATCGGCAAACGCAGCGTAGGGCGCCCCCCTGCCAGGTGGACCGACGACCTAAAGAACGTGGCTGGGGGGGACTGGATTTGGAAGGCAGAGGACCGAGCATTGTGGCGCAACTTGGGAGAGGCCTATGTCCAGCAGTGGACTGCGATAGGCTGAGTTGATTGATTACATTGCTCTTAATGTGATCTGATTTTATCTTGTCTTACGGCCAAAATGAATACCCAATCTATCCACGATTTGCCCTACCAGAGATAGGATTTTGAGATAAGCTCCATACAAAATATGTCCAATTTCTATCTCTAGTGTGTGTAAATTTATTATAATAAAAACTAGTTGGGGTGTCTGAGTTTTTGAGTTATTCCAATAACACATTGTATAAATACGATCTGATGAAACAGGCAAACTGAGGACATAAAGTAGTATAGGTATAGGTAGAGGTCTACCTATCCCTATGAGAATTAGAGGCTTACCTAACCGTTTTATATTACCTGCTAGCAATAAGTGCGCATGTGAGGATGAAGATAATGAATTAAGTAGTTTTAATTAGGCAAATGCACTCCCTATGGGACATTGCTAATAAATTATAGTAGGTGCCCCCTGTTGTTTAATTACTTAATTAATTGTCCCAAAACGGTAAAACAATGTGGTAAGAATAACTGAACTTAACATCGTGTAGTCTAGACTCTAGACTAAACTAATTTAAAAGTCAAACGTTTTAAAACCACACCTGAAAGAAAGGCAGGCTTCGGGTTGGAATTCTGGAGTTGTTACTGAATAAATACTAAGTTATCAAGTCAAAAATTATGATGACTTGCGACTTCTTTTAAAGGTATAGAAGGGACACAATTGTTAAAAAATATTAATTAACAGTAACAAAAAACCCGACTGCGTGTAAACATAACAGAAAAGATATAAACAAGACTTATCAACACGCAGTCGGAGGTTTTTGTGCATGAATTACATAATAGTTCATAGGTAGCCTCCGCTTGCGTGTAGATAAGTCTTGTTTATATCTTTTCTGTTATGTTTACACGCAGTCGGGTTTTTTGTTTTTGTTAATTAATATTTTTATTTTAAATTTTTTAGTTTTGTCATGTTTTATTTATCATACTATACTATTAATGTTTTTTTTTGAAAAGTCAAATTCATTTTTAACGTTGAATATTTTGTTGTTTTTTAGCATTTCTCATTCCAAATTACATTTAAACATATAAGTTGTATATATTTTCGTAAACCATTTATAAAACCCTTTAATTTGATACCCCACTCGATAGATTTTGACCAAAAAAAATTTTTTGAAGTACCATAAAATGGCTCCAAAAAGTGGCCATTTCGATTTTTATAATTTTGATATACCCAGTGTCACTCTCACAATTAAGATGAATCCAACGACACCTCTCAAGCTAAGATCCATCAATCCGTTTAGGCTACAGAGTGTGCCAAAGAAATATACATACATACATACATACACTCGAAAAACATAACCCTCCTTCTAGCGCAGTCGGGTAAAAAGCCGGCCAAGTGCGAGTCGGACTCACGCAGTAAAGGTTCCGTACCACCCAACGATCTGATACCCCATAGAAACTGATTTAATTTACGAGCATTCATCAAAAGACATGAACGCACCGTGAGCGAAATATGAATTTTGTACCATCATATGTCTATGTTTACCCTATTTTTAGAAATTTTTGCTAAATTACATAGTATGCACTATAATCAGACCAAGTTTGACGCTGGTATGTATAACCGTTTTGAAGATAGAGCAGGAACAAAAACGTTGAAAAAAATGCATGTTTTTCGAGGGTTCTTGTATGGGGACCCCGTTTGATATTAGACTTTTCTTATTTTTAGTATTTGTCGTGATACGGGTACACATATTCTGAGAGAGTTTCAACCAGCTACCTATTACCGTTCAAAAGATACCTGTGACAGACAGACGGACGGACGGACGGACAGCGTAGCGAGAGTAAAACAGTCCCGTTTGGCACCCTTTAGGTACGGAATCCTATTTTTTTAAATTAAAGTTGGAAGAGATGATGAAGATGCTTATATTTTTTGAATTAGTATCGAGATTTTTTTTTTTATCGACTTCCCTGTTGACCTGTAGGTTTCTGCGCTGTTTGTATTATCACTGCTCAACAGAAAACGGAAAAAAAAAAAATCCATGATATTGGAACCTACTAAAGTGAGTACACACGGTTACATATCAAGCTAAACTTTCCAGTATAAGCTGACCTCTCATCGTATAGGCTTTCCGACAATGAGAGATCAGCTTGTACTGGCTAGACGTACATACCTTGATGTAGCCATGCGTAGGTAGGTACTTGAATCTCTTTTCTACGAGAAAAGAAAAGATTTTTCTTTCCAGAAAGACTCTTATTTTTTTCTCCAAACAATTCATCCCTTTTAGCAAAGGCTAGAAGCTTTGTCACCAGAAAACTTAATATTGTGATATTGCTGTACCTAAACCTAACTACAGCAATATATTTTGTAAATAAAAGTTTCACAGACAATATTCTTTTATTAGAGCAATATATTCGAGGGCTTAGCAACTTATAAACGAGGTCCCAATTATGGTTTTAGAAAAAAATATACACAACCATACCTCAATCAATCAACTCAGCCTATCGCGGTCCACTGCTGGACATAGGCCTCTCCCAAGTTGCGCCACAACGCTGGGTCCCCCGCCTTCCGCATCCATTCCCCCCCAGCCACGTTCTTTAGGTCGTCGGTCCACCTGGCAGGGGGGCGCCCTACGCTGCGTTTGCCGATTCACGGTCTCCACTCAAGGACTCGTCTGCTTCAACGGCCATCGGTCCTTCGACAGACATGGCCAGCCCACTGCCACTTCAGCTTACTGATCCTACAAGCTATGTCGGTCACTCCGGTTCTTCTCCGGATAATCTCGTTACGGATTTTATCCTTCAAAGAAACTCAAAGCATAGCTCGCTCCATAGCTCGCTGAGCGACTTTGAATTTGTGGACTAGCCCAACTGTCAGTGTCCACGCCTCGGCACCGTAAGTCATGACTGGCAGGACGCACTGGTTGAAGACCTTTGTCTTCAAACTTTACGGTATAGGTGACGAGAAGACTCGGCGAAGTTTGCCAAATGCTGCCCAGCCCAGACGGATCCTTCTGTTGGCTTCTTTCTCGAAGTTGTGTCTACCAAGCTGAATTGCCTGCCCTAGGTAGACGTATTCCGTTACAACTTCGAGTGCCGACCCTTCGACGAATATTGGCCTCGGCATGACATGCATATTGAACATGACTTTAGTCTTGCCCAGATTCATGCCGAGACCGACACGTCGAGAGGCTCCGTTTAAGCTGTGCAGCATTTCGACCAGTTGTTCCAGCGACTCAGCCATTACAACGATGTCATCGGCAAAACGGAGATGTGAGATGTTCTCGCCGTTAACGTTGATACCCTGACCATACCTACACATGCTGAAATTTTAATCGCTTATTTCCCGAAAAGGGGTAATTTTACTCATTATTATAAACAACTTTTACTATGGACCAAACCTGAAATCGCGAAAAAAAATCAGTTGGTCCCTACATTTTATCGATTTAAGTAAACACAAATGTAGGGACCAACTGATTTTTTTTTCGCGATTTCGGGGTTGGTCCCATAGTAAAAGTTGTTCATAATCGTGAGTACCTTTTCGGGAAATAAGCGATTCTTTCAGCATGTATACTTGGGTCAATCAACTTATTTTTGACACTAAATCCTTATTTTTTAAACAAAAGATATAAATAGTGGAAAGAAAAATAAATAATAAATAAATTACAATAAGATTTCATAATTATTATATTTAATATATATTTAAGAATTATATATATTAAGATGAATTTATCTTATAATTCACTCTTCATGAAAATTGATTAAAAGACTTATCCGCGCAACCGTACAGTAGAAAGACATTGGTCGTTGTAGTCTGCTCACATAAATGTAGGGAACAGCTGATTTCTTTTTTGCGTTTTCAGGGTTATTATTATTATACTTTATTGTACACACATATTATTACTCTAGGAAGCTTATGTACATCGGCGAGCTTAACTCAAAAATGAGTTTTCTTACTGTGAGTTTGCACTGACGAAACATTCACATAAAAACATGTTGAAAAGTCAGTTTTCTGTCCATGTATCGAATCGCGTTCACATTATCACACAACTACAACTTGTTGTAACGAAACTTGTTTGACATTTCATAGTCTATTGACATGTTTCACAATAAATTTCGATACACTTCAAAGTATCTGCTTTCTGCCATACATGTTTACCGACCTCATTGGAAAACACAAAAAAACGAGATTTATACAAGTTGTGAGACATGATTAAGGATCAGTGCGAACGTCAGCCGTGACAAATCTATAGACAATCATGTCAATGTATAAGTTTTTAGTCACTGCAAACACAGCCAACAACAAATCTTGAAATTTGTCAAAGAATTTACCCAGTTTTCTGCAGTGCGAACGTAACAATCAACAAAACAAGTTGTGACATTAGTTTCATATGACAAGTTTCGAGACATTACATGTTAAATGTTTTTTGGTGCAAACCCACAGTTAGAGCGATAGAGAGATGTTGATATATTAATACAGGATAAAAACAAGTGTACAACAGAATAACAAAGATTGATTGGTTGATCCCATAGTAAAAGTTATTCATAATGATAAGTACAGTGACCCCTAAGAAGTTTAGTATAAACATAAAATAGATAATAATAATTATTGTCTATTCTTATGGTATAAACTACGAATAAGGTTGTATAGGTAGGTACGTAATTGGTAAAGTAATCACACTTACTCTCAACACTTTATTAACAGGGTCTAATCTCCCGAGATTCACGGAAGGTTTACCGTAGACCTGTTTACGATCCGATCATGGCGACCATCCATCAATCCAGTGACGTCACCGCTGACCTTACGCTAAATTACGAGGGGACCAGCCATTATATACTGGCATTTTTATCGTATAGATTTTGTTAGAGCTACCTCGATGATTTAGTAGAGAACTGCTTTTTTTTGCATTTTTAGCGTAGTAGGTACACACGGTCCATTTTCGTTGGTTTTGGAAGAGAAAAGGGGTAATTGTACTCATCATTACGGACAACTAAGAAGAGTAATCGAGAAGTATAATCTGGTGGTCTTCAAGGCTCGAGTGAATAGTTTTTGCTGGGCAAGCGTGAACCATCTTCGACCGCACCATCGTTTAACATCAGGTGAGGTGGCGGTCAAACGCAATCCCGTTAAAAATAAAAAATGAAAAAAACTGACTTTGGGACCAACCCTGAAATCGCGAAAAAAAATCTGCTGATCCCTATATTTTGTCGATTTATATGCACACAATTGTTGGGATTAGCTGATTTTTAAGTCTCCTTTAAGTAAAATTTCATATTTCCAATATTTAAAGTTCTTTCCATCCATGAAGCATAGCAATGGGACAGCCTGGAATATACCCTAGGCCCCCCCCCACAAGATGGACCGACGACCTGGTGAAGATCGTGGGCATCCGCTGGATGCGGGAAGCGCAGGACCGGTCGTTGTGGCGATGCTTGGGGGAGGCCTATGTCCAGCAGTGGAAGTCATTCGGCTGAAATGATGATGAATAATGAATATAACAACATAACATAACAACATAACACTCTAGTAATATACAACCTTAGGTGCTCTTAGTTTATACTAAACCTTTTAAGGGGTCATTGTACTCATCATTATGAACAACTTTTCTATGCAGCTATGGGACCAACCCATAAAACGCGAAAACAAAATCTGCTGATCACTACATTTGTGTTCTCATAAATCGTCAAAATTTAGGGATCAGCTGTGGCTGACCAGAAAGCCTCTAGACGCCGATTAGCCGGATACCCCCGGTCACAAAGCATATGCAGTAGTACTGCATATCACACGCCCCGCCACCAATCGGAAGTCAGTCCGTCAGCGAGCGGCACCAATCATACGGAATCATACAACCGAACTTTTGAGCCGACCAACCATAACGCGCCGTCCGCCCCCCGATCCCCGCCAACATTTTAGACTGTGTTCTCATGCAAAACTTTGTTTATGCGGCGTCTTGAGGCTTACTGGTCTGTGGGATCAGCAAATTTTTTTTTTCGCGATTTTTGTTTTAGTCCCATAGTAAAACTTGTTCATAATGATGGGTACAATGACCCCTTAAGAGGTTTTCAGCTATTTCAATAACACGTTGTATACTGCTAGTTACGTAGTAACTAATAGGTAATCTGTGCTGCTAGTCTGTTTACCACGGCCCAAAGAATATAATAGGGCTAGGTATATTCTAAGCCACAGCCGCAGAAATTGATAGAATGGCGAAGTGGGCAGGGCGTGCGGCACTCTGCATAGTGCAGTGCATTTCAAAGCCTTCCTCAGTACGCCTTATGACTTGTTTCTGTAAATACTGTAACAAAAACCCGCAAAAATGCCTTATTGTGCTGTTTCTAACTGCAGAAACAAAAGCTGTAAAGTACCTACATTTGAATAATGTTAATTAAAAAAAAATTATGATGTCAATATGGGAGGCGTAGTTTGTTCGAAAGTTGCCACGCATGAATCGCAAGTAAAATTGTGATTACAACCATTCTATCTATTTCTGTGGCCACAGCCCTAGTTCTATCGTTACGTGAGCAGGCTACTACGGTGGTGTTTTTCACAATGATTGGCAGTAATTGGCAGTAGCAACGCGCTATGAATTTAAAACGAGTTGAATAAATGTTTTGACCATATTTCACCGTCAGTATAACGAACTGACGAGTTAATCTATGATGGAATTTGTTATTTATTTGTGCGGCTATTTCCTTTAGGTATTTCTTTGTCGGCTTTAGGCCAAAGGAAACACTTTCGAAACACAGGAAATAGTGGGCCTATAATGTAAGATAGACGAGATAAAACACACTTAATTTTGATAAAGATTCTAGACAAATGTAGGTAGGAAATTACGTTAGATTTGGTAGGACAGGAGGTATATAATAAATTGCCATCTAATTTAAAAAATGTGAGCTCATTTAGTGGTTTTAAGTCTCAATTGTCTCAATATATAATAGAACATTTTCCACCTTCCTGTTGAGGCTATGAAACTATTGACTGAGTGTTCGGCGACCATTAGAATAAGTTTACTAAAATGTTAAAACTATTTTCATGTAAGTGGCATGTTTTTGTCTTTTTGAAAATAAATTTCTTTAAACCGAGGACCTTAGAATAATTAGGTATATACGCGTAGTAGCAGTGAAGCATTCTTTTTTTCGAATGGACTCTCGCAGATTGGTACCCAAAATAGGTACCCTAACTGCTTAACCAGGTGGGTGGCGGAGAATCCCGTTAGGGACTCCATCCGCCGAAAAAAATCCCTAAACCTAATTTATTAACTAAAATCGCGGTTGCAAAACCGCATAAGGGCGTCCCCCAAGGGAGGGCTCGGACCTCGGCTTACTGAACAGCCGTTTCCTTGGCAGCCGTTGCTGCATCGGGAATGGTTTTCTCGAAAGTGGCGGACTTTCGGTACCTATATCGGGTGGGTGACGGCAAGCCTCGCCGGCGAGGGCGAAGACTTACCTAATCCTAACCCAAAGTGAAGCAATTTCAAGTTGGCCTTAAGAGGCGTTCCTGCCGCGGGGTTTTAGCTACATTCTTCTATACGTTGGCTTTTTTATATTAATTTTATGATTGTATGATTTCATACGAGGCACGAACTATGATAACCGAACTAGCCTTTATTACCTACTGCCTACCTACTGATTTGCTTTAAAAAATTGATTTCAAAAATAGAAAACAAGATAGGTACATTGAATTATTCTTTTAAATTACGCAGTAACGCAAGCGGGACGACAATTTATATAGTCGGTAGAAAATGTTTTATTATTCAACGTAGCCATTTTATGATTCGCTCCATTTAATGGTGCGTGATCAGCCATACGAAAGAATTATCGATAAAATGTGTTTATAAAAAAATGAGGCGTAAAAATAAAAATAATTGGTAATAGTACATTATGATACATGTAAGCTAAGTTGACTATTATACCCGAGGCTGGATTGCAGCCCGAGCCGAAGGAGAGGGCGTAATGGAGCCGAGAGTATAATAGTCAATGCTCACGCGTGTCATACGACGTTTTTCAACACACTTGCGAGGAAAAAAACATAAATTACACATTTTAGACAAATATTGAATTTGTGAAAAATGATAAAAATGGCGCGGTGACATACAGCTATGCGCGCGCAGGTGGTCGAAGGAAACCGCCAGCCAGCCTAATATAAAAATATTATAAATAGATTTTTTTATTTATAACACAAATTATTATTAATTTGTTGACAAAAATTAATAATTTGATGAAATGAAATGTTTATATATAGCATATTTTAATTAATACGGTTGATTTATTCCCAAAAATGTTTAATTTAGTTCAGGCATAAAAACTCATTCAGGCATATAAACTGTAAAGTAAAAAGCACTAGTGCAATAATATAATGAAAAAAGCACTCGTGCGTTATAAGCCACATTACGAACCTAAAAGCGATGCAATAAGACCCACTTTACGAGCAAGTGTGTTGAAAATAATATTATGTTGTCTGGAAGAGATTGCCTTGTACGATAAGACCGCCCATTTTACTTACATTACATGATCTTTCTGTAGTATACTACTCTTTCTTTTCGTTTGGTGTATGTATGTACAATAAAGAATATAATAAATAAATCATGATAAGGGATTTTAACGTCAACGTTAAATTTTACTCGAATGATTAATAATTTCACCCAAGACAGAATTATGTAGCTTTATACCTATAGATATCCCATCCTACTATTCGCATCCTACTCTATTCCCATGCTACTATATCCTCCCTACTAATATTATAAACGAGAAAGTTTGTGAGCATAGATTTGTGAGGATAAATAGATGCATATGGATGTTTGTTACTCTTTCACACAAAAACTACTGTATGGATTTTAATGAAATTTGGCATACAGACAGAACATAAACCGGATGTTGATCCGGGTGAAATTACCCCTTGATGGATTGACGTCAATATCCTCTCGTCCATTATGGAACAAGTATACAAAGCGAGTATGGATGGAAGAGTTGGAGGGGAAAGATCTCGGCGAACGTATCGCAATAAAATCGCGGACGTTATCAAAAATGCCAGGTTAAGACTACTCTAAACCGACGAGCACGCATGACGAGGTTAATAAACGTAGATGAAGCGAAAGAGGTGTGTCAGGATTGAAGCAAGTGGAAATCCATAGTCTCTGCCTACCCCAATGGGAAACAGGTGTGATAACATGTATGTATGTATTATGTTCCTATGTACACTCGACGCTTTGGCTTGTGTAGTAACTAATAATACTCACTGCTTTGATCATAGGCGTCCCTATTGATAGCCAGCCACCCTCAATCCTTAGGGAAAAGCGGGAAACGCGAGGCGAACAGGTATTCACAAAATGCATACAACCTTGTCCCTACGAAGATATTTATGGACAACTTTTACTATGGGACCAATCAATAAATCACGAAAAAAAAATCAGCTGATCCCTACATTTTGTACAGACCCAAGTATTAGCACTCGGATCTCCGAATACGGAAATTTCATGTATCTACATATTTTAGGCAGGTATCTTAATCTTTCTGGATCTTCAAGAAAAGCTTTTGAACATTTTGAAAGATCCCAAGATTTTTATCCGCAAATCAATTTGAAACCAGTCGTAACTTTAATGTTCCATAACTTTTATAACCTATAACTACTAGTTGTACCTCATAGAACTTGCAATTTCATGTAATTAGGACAACACATTCTACGAATTTACATTTTTATGGCGCTATCATAACATTGACATAGTTTCTAACGATCGGATTTGTCGTCCTATCCTGTGTAGCCTAGTAGGGTAAAGTTTACATAGGTAGTCCTAATAGCTCTATTAGATACATAGGAATCCTGATCAGAACCCTTACCACAAACTGAATAAACACCTTCACAAAATGGGCCTTAGTGATACCACAGTTTGCAGGTTCTGTCGTGAAAAGAATGAGACACCCATCCATACTCTATGCGAATGTGATGAATTGCACCACATAAGAAGCCAGCACCTTGGGGACCACGTTATCTCAATACAGGAGATAAAATCCTCCGCCCCCAATGCCAATCTTCTGAATATTTACATAGTCCTAATACCTCAATTAGAGACGATAAGAATCATGACCAGTATTACCCTTACCGGGCACTATACATTGAATAAACAACTTGAAAAAAGGGGCCTTAGTGATACCACAGTTTGCACGATCTGTCGCGAAAAGGATGAGGCGCCCATCCATATCCTATGCGAATGTGATGAAGTACACCTGCTCCACATAAGAAGCCAGCACCTTGGAGGCCACGTTATCTCAATGCAGGAGATCAAATCCTCCGCCCCCGGGGCCATAGTTGATTAAATGATTGGCTGTAACTTGGGGAGGTGCTGTAATATTGCAAGAGGCGTCACAATAGATCTTTTTAGGTCGCACTGGCTTAGGGGCGTCCAAGACCCCTACCTCTTTCCTCAAAATAACAACAGCTCAATTAATTACATCTATTGTCTCCAAAATCTCGCGAATAAATTGATATAAAGGTCTTCATTGCATAGACCTTTCTGCTTTGGCTTTTTGAAATGTCAAACTAGTTCGCGAAATTCTGGAAGCCAGTTTAGGTATCTATTAATTGATAGATACGTAATCAAGATCAACACACACACACGCTTGTATTTCCCTGATAGGGTTGGCTGTGGTATACACCACATAGGTATACCTACACCTATCTACTTTAATACACCCACATTGTGCCAGTTAAGCTACAAGCGACCACTAGACAAAAAAAGTCCGGTGCAGTCGAGTACCTAATAATCGTAGAGCCAAAAGTGTTTCTGTGGAGTTTATACACAAGAGCTCACTTTACTAGGTCCACAATTCACCACAATCAACGTCAAAAGGGTCATAGCTGCGCTTAAAAGTAGGTCCTAGTCCTTGGCTCCTGGCGCCTATCTAGGTGCGAGGTCGAAACCAGCTACAGTCGCTTTCTGGATAGTAGGAAAAACAGAAAAAGTACCTACGTTGACAAAAACGGAACACAAGTCTCTTCGTGGTTATGTTAACTTATTATTAATGAAAACAAATCACCATATTCCAGGCTGATGCGCGACGAAGAATGCAACTTACTCCAGAACTTATCCAGAGAGGAGTTTCGAGAGTTCCGTAACCTGGTCATCGATATGGTGCTGGCTACAGACATGTCGTTCCACTTCCAGCAGCTGAAGAACATGAGGTCATTGCTGACGCTCGCTGAACCCACAGTGGATAAGTCAAAGGCAGCCTCCCTAATTCTACACTGCTGTGATATCTCGCATCCTGCTAAGGTAAGCAGTACATTTTTTTTACTCTATTAAAAATGTCGATGGTGCATTGATAGTGCCGGCGCGTCGCCACTACAGGTGAAACAGGAGGCGGTGCGGGGGCTGGGGACCAAGGGCCCAACTAGACCGGCCGCTTGCGCGCCCCTCCATCTTCGTCAATCAGCTCATCGACGCGCTGGACTGCGGACATTTCCTTAGTTCCAATTGTAGAATTTGTTTTACGGCATTAAACGCCTATTACGTATTACACAGTCCACCTTTTACTTATCTACGTAAGTCCCAGTGAGGCCTAAATAGCGGATAAACGCTTGCTTTCCATGCAGGAAGGTCTGAGTTTGAACCTGACCAGAACCTCGAGAGTTCTCTATACAGTTCTCGAGAGTGCAGTACGCCAAACCACAGTAGGTCAGTGTCACAGAATATCTAATAGTACTAACGTACAAAACGGACGCTCACCGCCCCCCACCAATTTAAGATTCCTCGCCCGCGCCCCGCACGCACCCGCAGTCTGACGGCAATTGGACTGCAACATTGCAATGGATGTCAATCGCCTGTCACTACACAAACACGCCAAGAAGTACTGAGAAGCGCTTGGAACCCTTTTGGCATTACGAGCGGCGAGCATCCCTAACCTACTAGTGTGTGCGTTCGTATAGGTACATACGTAATCTTGTGTATGTAGGTGGTGCTAGCTTTTATATTTGTATTGAGTGTCCGAGGTGAGCCAGTGTGGTGGACTACGAAGAGGCCCGTGCCTAGCAGTGGGACAGTAATTGGCTAGTTATGTACCTATGTTATTAAAAATGTAGGTATGAAATGTGTAGTCATGTGAAATTTCTTTCAAAGCACCTAGGTAGGAAATCCATAGTCTCTGCCTACCCCAATGGGAAACAGGCGTGATAATATGTATGTATGTATGTATGTAGGTAGGGCATGAGGATTTCCACCCAAAAAGAAAAAAACTGGCCAAAAGCATGTCGGGCCATGCTCAGTATTATAGGGTTCCTAATTACAAACGAATCAAATCGAATATTAATCATTGCTATTTTAGTTTTTGCAAACAGCGCCACCTAGCGCTGGATTTAAGAAGCTAAATTTAAGAAGTGTGTCATATCAATAGGTATAGTTTTTTTATTAGGGTTCCGTAGTCCTTAGGAAGGAACCCTTATAGTTTCGTCATGTCCGTCCGTCTGTCCTTATCCTTTACAGCTTAATAACTTCTCCAGTTATAAATATAAGTAAATGAAATTTTGTTAAAAAATGGTTTAGATATAGATCTCAATTTTAAAATAATAAAAAAATCTTGATAACGTATTTTAGGGGTGGCGCCCATACATGTGAAATGGGGATGAAATTTTAACCAACCCTGAAATAGCGAAAAATAAATCAGGTGGTCCCTACATTTTATCGATTTCAGTGAACACAAATGTAGGGACCAACTGATTTTTGTTCGCGATTTCAGTGTTAGTCCTATAGTAAAAGTTGTTCATAATGATGAGTACAGTAACCCCTTTTCAGGAAAGAAGCCATTAAAGTTTCAGCGTGTATAATAACTAAACGTCAGGAAAACCAATTTAAATAATATACGTTATTTAATCCGGTTAAACTTTGTTTTATTATAATCACAAGTTAACTGTTCTCACAAACTGTTTCAGAGATGGGACCTGCACCATAGGTGGACGATGAGCCTCCTCGACGAGTTCTTCCTCCAGGGTGACAAGGAACGCGACTTAGGCCTCCCGTTCAGTCCTCTCTGCGACAGGAACAACACCTTGGTAGCCGAGTCTCAGATAGGTTTTATCGAGTTCATCGTGGAACCCAGCATGGGCGTGTGTGCCGATATGCTTGAATGCATATTGGGGCCTCTACATTCCAGTAAGAACTCCACCAGCTCAGCTGAGCCTATCAATGAAGAGAGCTCAGGTATGACAAGTAAGTACATTTTTTATACATACGATGACTAGGTGCCTACAGACGACCAAAAACATCCAACCAATAATAATATCCACAGAAATAGATAGAATGGAAAAGCGGGCAGGGCGCGCGTTCCAACACTCTGCACCATAGTGAAGGGCATTTCAAAACCTTTCTCAGAACGCCTTATGACTTGTTTCTGTAAATACTGTAACAAAAACCCGCAAAAAGGCCTTACTGTGCTGTTTCTAACTGCAGAAACAAAAGCTGTAAAGTACATTTGATTAAAGTTATTTTTAAAAAATTAATTTAAAAAAAAATTAATTTAAAAAATAATTAAAAACGTCTATATGTAAGGCGGAATCCGCTGGTTGCGGAAGGCACAGTAGGTCTACTCGCGTTTTACGAACGACAAACGAAGTACGAACTTTCGTTCCGACTGATACTTACATAATAAAGATAGGCACATAAAAAAGGCACAATTAAGATAGACTACGGTTCATAGTCGTATACAATTTACCGGAGGTTAGAAAAACAAACGTCAAAACACGATCATCGCATGCGATAAGGGAACGATGGTTGACCACTGGTTGACCGGAGTAGCAAATTGTGCGATGAATCGTACGATTTATCGAATATCGTCGAACGGGAGTAGACACCCAGGACCGGTCGTTGTGGCGATGCTTGGGGGAGGCCTATGTCCAGTAGTGGACGTCTTTCGGCTGAAATGATGATGATGATATGTAAGGCGTAGTTTGTTCGTAAGTTGCCACGCATGAATCGCAAGTAAAATTGTGATTACAACCATTTTGTCTCTATATATTTCTGTAAATGTAACCAATAATAATAGCTTGGAGAATTAGAAACTCATGAATTCAAATCCTTGAACAAATTCATTTTATGTCCGTACTGAAATAACAGTCACAAAAGAAATATGAGATGACGTTATAGAAAATCTCTCTTATTTCAGGGAATGAAAATAGCAGCAAGTTCAAGATTAGAAAGCCTTGGGTCGCGTGTCTCAGCGACAATAAAAAGATATGGAAAGAGCAAGCTGCAAAGGGTAACTATAATTTTACTATTTGACGACCTCTGTGGTCTAGTGGTTCGAGTGTCGGACTGCTGATTACGAGGTCGAATTGAAATTTTACTCGAAGAAGATCTTGATAATATTATTTAAGTACTAAAAAGAAAAAAAATATAGTCTAGTTGTCCGAGTGTCAGACTGCTGATCACTGATCACAAGGTCGTGGGTTCGATTCCCACAGGACACAAATATTTGCGTGATGAACATAAGTGTTTGTGTTGGTCTGGGTGTTTCTTATGTATTATAAGTATGTATTTACAAAAAAAATGAAAAAATTATATCCATTATCTAGTACCCATAGCACAAGCTCTGCTTAGTTTGGGACTAGATGGTGCTGAACTAAGTTTACGGGACTTGTCGCGCACAATTAAATCAAAATATAACAAGCATTTTGACTAACCTCGACGTTTCGGTCAAGTTGCATTGGCCGTGGTCACGAGCAGACTGAAGTATGTGGGTGTCATCGTCTTGAGCGGCGGGTGTTTTCTCGAACTACCCGCGGTTGGTTTTTCGTAACGTCGCTGTCCGTAACAAGATATGCTGAATCACGACACACAATGCTGACAGTTTCGGCGGACATACATGTAGACATACCACGACGCAAACACTTCTCGATTACCGGATTCCACGAGGAGGACAACCTATATCCATCTTCCCGATTGAAATTTCACCATCAATCACCATCCCCGCCAATTACGGTCTGTTGTGAGATCGTTGGTGGACCGAGCCTATGACCTTTGTGACCCTGAAAACCTACCATCGGAGTTATCGCATGTTCAGGAGGTACTAAAACGCAATGGTTATAAAGTAAATGGGAGGCAGCCTAGGCGTAGATTCCATAGGAAAACGGGCTTCGATGTCAGCCGACAACCGGTGTTTATGCCATATGTGAAAGGAATAACGGATAAAGTTGGAACAGCACTGAGAAACTACTCCATTAAGACTGTATTTATTCCGTTATCTAAAGTAGCACATCAGGTCAGGACAGCGAAGGATGTGATACCATTCCAAACACCGGGGGTATATAAGGTTGACTGCAGCTGTGGTAGCTCCTACATTGGACAGACAAAGCGTACTATCGCGGAGAGAGTGAAGGAGCACATCACAGCGGTAAGGCGCCGTCAAGTGGACAAATCTGCCATAGCCGAACATTTGCTCGATTCAGGACCAAACCATTGGATTGAGCTACACGACCCGAAAATCCTCTCCACTGATCGTCATTACTATCCCAGAATTGTACGAGAAGCGATTGAGATAAAGAAATATAAAAATTTCAATCGGGAAGATGGATATAGGTTGTCCTCCTCGTGGAATCCGGTAATCGAGAAGTGTTTGCGTCGTGGTATGTCTACATGTATGTCCGCCGAAACTGTCAGCATTGTGTGTCGTGATTCAGCATATCTTGTTACGGACAGCGACGTTACGAAAAACCAACCGCGGGTAGTTCGAGAAAACACCCGCCGCTCAAGACGATGACACCCACATACTTCAGTCTGCTCGTGACCACGGCCAATGCAACTTGACCGAAACGTCGAGGTTAGTCAAAATGCTTGTTATATTTTGATTTAATTGTGCGCGACAAGTCCCGTAAACTTAGTTCAATATGAGTGAAATTCGCGAAAGTTTAAAAACTTCTAGATGGTGCTGTATAAAAATGTCCCAAAAATATTTATAATTATTTTCCGGTAGGCAGAAGTGTCGAAACTAGTGTGCAAACATTTTGGGCTATTTAAAGAGCTAATTCTAGGCTAAACACAAAGCCGTTCGAAGTTAATTGCATATACAACATGTTGATCTGTATTCGTGCCATATTTAAGGAGGTGAATATACTACTGATACTGAACACGAATCAATAACAAAACTACTAACAAAAAATTTTTTTTTTTTAAATACCTATTTGTAAACAAACCAATTCCTCCCGTGTGTCGCGTGCGTTACAAAAACGATGCGTGCGACACCACCAAAACAATTTGCAGGTATTTCCACCCTTTGACAATGCCGCCGATGACTTATTTTCCGAGTCGTTCGGGAGTTATTCTCGAACCCTCGCTATGTTTCTAAGTGAAAATATAGGTATTAAATAATCTTATAAATTTTTAAGTATTTTTAGGTGACTATGCACATTATTTATCATCAGATCTAGAAATATGGCACGATTACAGATCAACATCTTGTATTCCTTTTGGAGACAATGCGGTACGCCTTTTGTCAGACAAAAATTGCAAGGCCGATACTACTAAGAATGTTATTATCGTAAAACGCCTGTACGCTGGCCAGCTAAACGTTAACCACAAGATGACAAGAAATGCCGTTCCGAATAATCAAATAGAAAAAATCTTTTCAGACGCTGAGGCACGAACTAAACAGGAGGAGGAGAACAACAGCGTCCCACCGACAACAGAGGAATAATATTTAGCCTCAATTGTAAATAGAGTTAGATCTAGTTGTTGCAACATGTTCTATTCATTGTTGAAGAAAAGCTAAAGCATACTATATGATATGCATACGTGTGCAAGCTTCATTATACGTTGCTTATTAATTAAAAAATAAAATTGTTGTGTGTAACGCACAAATATACGACTTGGAAGCACAATGCGAAAAGCCTGGATGTATAAAGTTTCTCAATGTGGAAGACAACACAGTGAGCTAATTCGAACAGGCGACATACCGCCGAGCGGTAACGCCAGTAGTGTAGGTAAATGATTCATTATTATTCGCTGCTAAGATTTTAGCCTAGCCTAAAGATTAAGTCTAAAGCTTTGAAGATTTCTCGTTACCAAGAGTCCATTGCGAGAAAACAGAACAGTGTTAAATAAAAGTGTTCTATGTAAAAAGGTTTAGATGTAGACCCAAAACAGTTCCCTGAAGAACCCTTAAATAAATTACTCGCAATAGACTCTTGGCTGTACCTATATTTGAGAATATATTGATAGATCACACTATTTTCTACTCATAATTGAATTAATTAATGTGTAAAACTGTACTGAACTCATTTCAAATATAGTTGTTAGGAGCTAAATGTATGTGTAAGTATCAAACGCTGGTAATGGAGCAAACTATATTAATTTATGTAATCATAAACACATGTGCACTTCACTTCAATCAAACACTTAACTATAACTTAAATGTAGCTTAATATTAGTGTTAAATTTAACCCATAATATGATGAATACGCTTATTAATTTTAATGTTTCCGATTAAATTGGAGAGTCTTGATATTCTTGACCAAATGTTATTTAATATGAAATTATTTTCTAAATGATAACGCCATTTCAAATTCTAGTAAATAGGTAGATAGTACATTAGTAAATCTTCATGATACAAGTTAAGATTTTTGTCTTTGTTATACAATATTGCTAAGGATAATGTAGTAAATCTCAAATATTTATGAACTTTGAAGCTCGTGCTCAAATCAGATGGAGTCGGACAGCTTTCTGTAACAATCAACTACCTATAAGATCTAATAGACTGAGAGACAAAGGCGTCACAGCCCGAGGACGAACAGGAATTCTTAGGTAGGCATAGACTTGAACATAACAAGCTTTTGTGGAGGACCCAAAGTAAATGTACCGTCCTTCAACTAGAATATCTATTGACGAACGGAATTAAACATTGAATTTATTATTATCAAAGATATTAAAGGATTTTAGCCTAGGCCAAGTGTTTACTCACAGATGCCAAATTTTCGTCTAAAATCTAAACTGAATCTGCTTAACATAGGAATTTTTGTAACCATACAAAATTTATGGTCATTCAGTAATGTTTCGAGCGTATATCAGAGGCCTAGTTTTCCTGGTAGGTACGTGGGACCATTCTCATTGAATATCAGAACAAATTAATCCATAATCATGATAAATTATTAGGTCCCTTATTTAATTTCGGGGATGGTAAGGATATAGATTTATAATCTGGTGACGCTTATTGTAGACAAATTTAACAATAGATTTTTTTATAATAAGTATATTTATCATCTATATTTTAATTACTTATTAGAGATTTATTAAATTCTGTATATTGTGCATTTAGTGTACCTATTAATAGTTCATAGGTACTAAATATTAAGAATAATCAAAATAAGTTAAACATACCTACTTAAGGTCGGCGCTCACCAACTGTATGGCACGGCAAAGGATTTTTGTAAGCTAAAATTATTTTGAATCTTATTTTAATAACCTTATTGCTCACATTTAATTAATATTCCTCACAAGGAGACTTGCCGCCGTATGATAGTCTACTTGTGACATATCAACGAAATGTCACGCTAAGATTATTAAATAAGATTCAAAATTATTCCAGCTGAAAAAATCCTTTGCCGTGCCGTCCCGTTGGTGAGCGCCAACCATTAATTTGAAATGTAGTCTAGTAATGCCATTCAGATTGGGGATATAGCTTTATAAAATTGTAGAATTTAGTATACTGAGCCTTATGTATATGATTATTAATTGTTGTTTCTGTATTATAGCTTCGAGCAGTACATAGGCCCTTCCTTGATAATGTAACCTTTCTCAGACTTATGGAAACCATTTTTGTACAAGATATTGCTTTTAAATGTGACATTATAACATTCCGAATGAGTAAGTATTCAATTGTCATGTAATTAAGCTATTTAAAGACCTGTATAGTAGCCGGCAAATAACCTGAACATGCGCAGTGGCACCATCTTTGTTCAAGTTATTTGACGACTAATAGACACTGCTACGGTTTAAGAAAGTCAAAATAAAAATAAATTAATAAAATAGTAGTGGACTGCATGACAGTGGTAACATTTGGCTTAGAAAAACGCGTTACTGCTTACGAAATAAAGGCGCTGTTAATGTCAAACTGTTACCACTGACGTGCGGTCGACCGTACCTATCCTACAATGCCGTCAAATATTTTTCACACAGTGTCCTGCTTAAAATATCACCAATAGTTCACTCCATTAAAAGTAAATAAGTATACAAATTCATTCTCATAATATTATAATATTAAATGTGTAAAAAAATGTTATTTATAAAATTCTAAGTAAAACTCCAAAACTTTTCTATAATTATTGTATCCCAAACAATAAGGAAAACATGAAATTCAAAGAAAATGTGTTAAGCGAATTATCAATATGTAAGTACCTACCTATGCAAACGTGTATTAACAAATCACAATGTTTTATCTTTAAAAAAATCATAATGATTTTATGTAAAACAACACAAAGATCTTTGTATGAAACTGTATTTTCTCTCTAATAAAATGAAATCTCAAAATCAAATGGTTTTTATCAACTTAACAGTCTTTTTCTACGTGTGTGTAAATAGATATAAAACACCTTTTAGTAATGTGTAAAGTATATGTAAAATAAAATAAAGATTTTCGTAGAAGAAATGTTTACTTTAATACCCTTAGATAATAATTTTATTATAATTAATAATTAACTCTTACACGAGGCATGAAAGTCATGATGCATGCTCTTATATATCTAAGAAATAGAAAGCAAATTTCTATGAAATGAAGATCTAATTCGCTTAATCTTATTTTATAACTATTATAATAATCGTTAACAAAATAAAGAGGATTCCGTAAGCAGATTATGCACTAGGCTGCTGACAAAATTCTCAGCCCCAAATACTCAAACGCAACTCAATTTATTGCTCTTACAAGTCTCATGCTATCACTCTAAGGGACTTTCCACATGACGCGACGCGATGCAAGCGATATCGCATCGATTGTCGACTCTAGTTGTACGTACGTTCTAATTGATACCAAAAATATTTCTAACAGATTACTAGTTGCGCTACAGAAGTCGCTCATCGATATCCCGAACAGAGAATCGCGTGCAAGTCGAAACAAGTGCCAGCGCTCGCACGCCCCGTACATTTATTTGAAATTGGATCGCAGGTCATTAGAACGTACATGCAATTCGATATCGAACAGATCTGTGAGCGATATCGTCAATCCATGCGATCTTGTCTGAAGACATTTGCGATTTCAATACATTTTCTTCAGAACACATGTTGTTGCGATATCTGACCGATATCGGCAATCCATGCAATTCTGCGTCGCGTCGCGCCATGAGTAAAGTCCCTAAGTGGGTGCATTATAAAGTAATAGAATGGTTTTTAAGAACATCCTAAAGTTAACTCTAGATTGAGAATATTTGGGGGTCAATGTCTTAAAATGTGATAATCATTTTAATAATGATGGCTTACATAAGTAAATAAAATTACTAACAATAAACTTACAGATCTATTTTTTTATAAAATTAAACACAATGATAAATAAGTGTTAAAATAATTATATGTCTAATTTATAAATGAAGTATAGTCTCATTGCAACCAACTGATTAATTAATTGAACTAGCTATGAGCTGCCTAGTGCATTACTATAGCCTTTTTCACATAGCATGGGTCTGGTAACAGGTGTCAAACTTTAATACATGTTTTGTGGTGAAGTGTCTTTTATACTTACTCATAAGGCATTTTTCTTTCCTGCTGTCACCCTACCCATGCTACGTTAAAAATATAATAACTTATGGAAGCAAAACTTAAAATCATTTAATTCCCTTATAACATTACACATACATGAAATGATGTATTTGTAGTGGGATGTTTGACATAATCTATGTGTATGATATAAATGATGAACACACTAACTCGCTGGTGAGTATCTCAGTTTCTTAAAAATAGATGATAAAAACAGAATTCCTATTGATATTTATTAACTATCTCACCATATTTAATGCTATCTCTTAGCTATATACGAACATATCAAAATTATGCTTAATAAAGAGCAGCGGAACATTGCAAAATATATTTGCAATTAAACAATCATCAAAAGGCACACCAAGCAGTTAACAACAGTTTCTTAAAACATTGGCACTTACAAAATACAACAGGCTATATAAAAACTTGGATATCACAACTAAATTAACACAGAAGATATTTATGACTCCTGCCAAATATATTGATCTGTATGGATAAACCTCTAACATCAGTTTTCTGTCTACTGCAAACTATCGTACCCTCAATAACATCTCCTTGTTTGACCTCCTTACAATCCCTGAAATAGAATATGGTCTGCTTCCAATGCGTTGGTGTTGCATGAGGCCCAGTTGAAAACTCTATTGCATTTGGCAGATCAAAAAATGTATCAAAATAACCAATAATTGATGTCAAAGCGCCATCTTTTACAATAGGAAGTTTAAACTCAGAAGTAAAGTCCATGACATCAATATTACATGTATTAATATCTATTTCTTTAACCACACAAGGTGCGGATATGATATTTTGTGATGCAACTATGTCAATACTTGCTTCTCGTACAACTTCAGATTTCATACAATTCATTTTGTAGCCATATACGTCTGACCAATAGTCTATTAATCTTTTGTGTGTATCTACATCACCATTGGCAATGAGGCTTATATTGCACCTGTTGGGTAACAACAGTCCACCTGGCTTGAGACAGTGGTCTCTTGCATAAATAACACTGTCCAACATCCCTTCAAAGAGTAGAAAGTATCCCATCCATTCAGAGACAATAATATCAACTTTTTCATCTAACTTTGTGTCTTCGAGTCTTCCTTTGACTAACTTTATGGTATCCTGTAAGTTATTTTCTCGAACAATATCCATTGCGTGGTATATAATTTCAGATTGATCTAATGCGTAAACCTTTTTCGCTCCTGCTGTTGCAGAGAACATCGATAGGATTCCTGTACCACAACCAAGATCTAAAACAACTTTGTCTTTAAAAGTTTCCTTGTTTTTCAATATTGAGTCCCTGTAAGTTTCTGTGCGGACTTTGTCCGAAAGCATGTCATAATGGATACCGAAATGTGCATAGGTACTGAAGTAGCCTTCATCACTCTCTAGGGGAACTTTTGCTACACAGTTAACGTTTAGTGGAGGTTCAATATTACTGTTGTTCAATTGACCACCGTCTACCATTACTTGCATTGAATTCTGCATTGTGTTTATGTCATCTTTTGCATTCTTCAGAAGTGTTGCGCTTTCTGTCAGTTGCTGAGTTAAAAACTGTATTGTCTGCTGAAGTTCACTGAAGTGTGCCTCTGATAAAGTTACTAAGCCATTTTCTACATTAGCATGGTATGTTTTTGGTGAACTGGGTTTGTCAGTAAGAGAATCAAAGTCGTACATGAGCCACTCATCGTGTTCCACAGGTTTTAAATACTTCTCGTCGTCCCATACCACTTTCTTACTGTTAGTTATAACCTCAGAGGTGGGTTTGTGAGTCTTGATGTAATTAATCAACTTTATGTATGAATAGCAGTCCATGTTGAATTTCAACTTAAGTTGGTTCAAATCAAATTTGTGGACAGACTTGCAATGTATGAATCCTTCTTCAATATTCGATAAAACGTTGGTACAAAATAAGCACGTTACCGTTGTATCACTTGTTTCCATTTCTTGCCATTCATCGTCCTCGAAGTTATCCTCGTCACTACTGAGATCTGGCACATCCGACATGTTTTCGTTTATTCAATAAAACAGAAGTAAATTCTTCGTATTTGCAGAGTTAATTCACAATTTTCTAAGATTTACAAAAGGGAACACGAACATGTGAGAATGAATAAACTGTCATCAATCGTGACAATCAAAGTGACAATGACATTTTGGATGACATTTTATTTCATTGTCAAACAAAATGATAAAATTATTTTTCGTTCAGAAATTAGAAAAAATACAGACTAACATTGATGAATGATGACGATTTTGAATGGAAGAATATAATGTGAATGTTATATTATTATTTATTATACACTACTAAGAAGTATACTTTACAACCATTTTCATATTAATAGGATATCAAATATGAAAATAATAATGTAGACAATTGCAGTTGCTGGCAGGTTTCGCAAAAAAAAAGTACGGTCGCCATAAAATAAAAAAAATAAAAATTCTTTTTCTTTTTTTGCGGACAGCCTTTCGGACCTTTTCGGAAAGCGTGGGATAGCGAGTTCCAAGCACAGATCACTCAGTTATACAAAGTCTTTGAGATCACTATAACCCCGGCTCCACACGTTGGCCCGAACGTTGGCACCAACGCTATTCGCTAACGTGTGGATCGGGAAATTAGAGTTGGCCCGAACGTTGAGGCGAGCATAGCTGTTTTATCAAAAGAATTATGCGCCAACAGACGACAATACAATTAATTTAGCATGAAAAACTTAGAAACAGTGCCATTTGGTTCTTATTCTTATTCTTTATTGTACACACAGATATACATTTAAATTACAGTAGGAAAGTTTATGTACATCGGCGAGCTTAACTCAGAACTGAGTTTTCTAACAGCAAACCTTAGAGCGATAGAGAGATGTTGAATGTAGAGGTTGTTGGTTGTTGGTTGTTGCTGAAACGTACTTCCTTTTTTGGCAGTGCTTCGGCCGTAGCACTGTTGATCTTTTTCCATACAAACACGGCTTTTCTACCGAAAGTACACGGCCGCTTAAAATTTTTCATTGACAACACTGGTCAGAATACGTGGGTTGGCCTACCTTTGGCTTTGGCGGAAAAAATCGGAATGTAGTGGATTTCGTATTATTTTCAAAAAATTGTGTTTTTTCGAGTGTTGACTGTTCCTTGTAAACACTAAATTCTCCTAATTATTGGAAAAAAACTAATTTTTTATCAGCCTGGCCTCTGGGTCTACAAGAAACAGTCACATGTTTAATGTGTAATAATGGTGGAAAAAATGGTAGTAAAAAGGCTGGTAAGAAGTTAAAAAAAGTGACTTTTCATATTATCTCACTAATCTCTCAAAAACCTCCTAGTAGTAGTTCAATCACTTTATTAGGGTGTGTTTTACTAAAGACTCCGCTAAAAGGTCTTAGCAACCAGACCATAGAACTACTCTAAAAAATGATAGAATACGACTTGCGCACGCCGACCGGCGCGAAAATTTGTATAATCCTGTTGTCATGGCATCAGTAAGAAAATAATTTCACAACAAATCTGTAAACATAATCAAGGAATCATGAAATTGAAAATATCTACTTTTAAAGAACCCAAACATGCTGGTGTTGTTGTTTGCGTTAATTGGAATAATACAGAAGACGTATTTTCTTGTGGGTAAGTTAAAATTTCAGTGACCGAAATAGGGATGTAGCTGGAGTAAAATTGAGTAAATATATTGAGAGAGAAAAAACAAAATGATTTCATCGGATATTTGCTGATTCATCATGTGACTATTATTATTTACCCACTTAGTATTCTAACTATTTATTTTATAATCTTTGCACTTAGAGTGGATTACGTTGATAGTAATGTCACAGATTAATGCTAAATGAGTAATGTGATCGTGACTGAGAATTCGAAATCCATGTTTTTTTTTTTTGACACTAGACCTATCACGCATTCACGCCTGAAATGTCCATATAGGGTTAGGTTGAGATGTAGGCGCAATAGGATACGTTCGTTTCATATATCAATAACGCTGTTATTACAGAGACGACCACAAACTTCTGAAATGGAATCTAGTAAACAGCGAATGCATTGTAATTACAACATTCCCTGATGATTTTTATCCCAATGACATGCATCTGTTTCCCAAAATCAGTGCTGGTGGGAATAAGCATCAACATGATGTAATTCTGATTTCGACTGCAGATGGCAAGTAAGTGAGATTTTTTCTACTTTGTTTAGGTCTTTCTGTTTCATAACATCATTCTCGCAGGCTTTTACCCTACGATAATCAGGGTCAGCGGTCTATTTGTTTGATATCAATAGTTAATTTTGATTACGCATTAAAAGCTGAAATAGGTAGCTACAATATTACCTATAGGCAAAAGGAATAATTACCTAATATTAAGTAGTCTATTAAGGGGAATGTAGCAGACAAGTGGCCCCTATCATTAAATAAAACCGGCCAAGAGCATGTCGGGCCATGCTCAGTATTATAGGGTTCCTTAAGTAGGTCTAATTACAAACGAATCAAATCGAATATTAATCATTGCTGTTTTAGTTTTTGCAAACGCGCACTAAATTTAAGAAGTGTATAACACACATCAATATAACACAAAGTTTCTTTTTGTGATTTTTTTAAATAGAAAGTAACTAAAGGAGCATTATTTGCTAAGATCATTTTTCTCTAAGGTCAATGACCTATGAAATAGGACGTCTAAAGTATTTTTCAGTTTTCTCTCTATAACTCAAAATTTTATAATCACATTATACTCAAAATAATTTTAAAAGATAGTTTTTATAAAGGTTTATCAATGTGGAAGACTATAAGTTTCTACGTTGCATAGTTTAGAAATGGCAGGGGGGGACACATTGCAAGCCACTTTGGCGAACTGTATTTCGCAGATGGTATACCTGATAAAAAAGTTATGTATGAAACATTACCTTAATTTTAGTAGACCTATTCAATGATACCCCACATGAGGGGGTGCAGCAAAAAAAAAAAATTCATCCCCATTTCACATGTATGGGCGCCACCCCTAAAATACGTTATCAAGATTTTTTTATTCTTTTAAAATTGAAATCTATATCTAAATCATTTTTTAATAAAATTTCTTTTACTTATGTTTATAACTGTAGAACTTATTAAGCTGTAAAGGATTAGGACAGAACGGACAGACGGACGGACATGACGAAACTATAAGAGTTCCTTGTAGGACTACGGAACCCTAAAAAGATAATACTCGCAGAATACATAATTTATCGAAAATTAGTTTTTAACTATTGAAGTAACAGGTAATGTAGTTTAATCAGAAATTGTATGTAGGTATTGTACGATACATATTACATTTCACTCGAATTATTTTGGAGATACTAAACTAATTACTTTTTATTGCTTATTCTTTGATTAAATAATCTTTCAGATTTCACATAGTAAATCACAATGGGCGTATAGAAAAATCGGTAAATGCGCATCAGGGAGCTTGTCTCATAGCACAATGGAGTCCTGATGGAGCCGGACTTCTTACAGGTATAAGAACTACTCACGAAACGATAGTTTATTGATAATACCACTACAATACGCACAATTGCGCTACCATTAGTAACGGCTTGTAAGCAACTAAACACCTCTCGAGAATCATATTAAAGAAACTTATTACATGTTATACTTCATTGGCTTTATAATATCTCAGAATTGTTAATTTCAGCTGGTGAAGACGGTTTCGTAAAAGTATGGTCACGCAACGGTCTTCTGCGATCGACCATAGTGCAATCAGATGTGCCTTGTTTTAGCGCCGTATGGAGTCCTGATAGTAGTGCCATTTTACACACCAAGGGGACCTCCCTCGTCATAAAACAACTTAATTCTAGTAATAAAATAACGAAAGTATGTATTGGTACAATGTTAATTGTATCATATCGGTATTAGTAAAACAGTTATTTTTGGGTATTTATATTGCTTATTAATTATGAAGTTATGATAGCTTATCTTCTAAAATGTGCTTTTTTGAAACACAATTATATTGCGATGTTTTAAGGAGTTTTGATTCATCAAGTCAATTTCCTTTTTCAGTGGAAAGCTCACGAAGGTCTTATTTTGTGTATCGCATGGAATGCAAACAACAATTTAATTCTCTCTGGTTCCGAAGATGGATTTTCAAAGGTAACATTTCAGAAATTCTTCACTTCTAATTTTATCCATTTGCTGACTATTTTCTATTTGATAGATTTGGGACACCTTCGGTCAGCAAATATCAGTGAGTGTAAAACATGACCAGCCTATCACAAGCGTGAGTTGGTCACCCGCCGGAGATATGTTCGTTGTAGGTAGCTATAACCTCATACGACTATGCAACTCTAATGGGGTAAGTTTTACCCAATCATTCGATTAATTGATATTAGAGTAATTTTGGCCATGAATTACCTAGTTTTGTTTCTGATTTATCAACTGTTTCTAGTGGTCTCACTGCCTCGATCGACCAACAACGGGCAGCATCTACAACATAGCCTGGTCATCTGATGGAACTCAATTGGCAGCCGCTTGTGCAAACGGTCATGTTTTGTTCGCTCATATCATCGATCGGTAAAGTATTTGACAGTTTTAAAAGTATATTCAGTACGCAAAATACACGCTTGGACGTGGAGTTACGGAAACCAGCCCGTTATACTATACTACTATACTAAAGTATATTTTCGGACATATGTAAGCCGAAGCCATAGATTATAGGAACACTAAAGTTTCGTCACCTTTCAGAGAATATACTTGGAAAAACTACGCTTGCAACCAAATAGGTCGGAAAGTAATCGCTATAAGAGATATCATATCCGACCAGAGTGACCAACTGGACTATCCTGACAGAGTCATACAAATTGCTTTGGGCTTCAACCACTTGGTCATCGCAACGGTCAAACAGTGTTTTATACATAAGCTGACATCTTGGAACACGCCTGTTACGTTCGATCTCAAAGAAGGGACGATTAGCATGATACTGTTGGCTGAAAGGTAAACTGTAGAATTAGGTATTAGAAGTTCCACCATAGCTTTGGAATTGAAGTTTATCTTTTGCTTTTGACTTTATCATTGGCTAACGGCCAAAATTAATATTCTATCTATCTACAATTTGCACTACAAAAGATAGATATTGGACATAAGTTGTACGGAGCTTATGCCAAATGTCTATCTCTAGTAGGCTAAATCGTGATAGATGTCTCGGTCCTAATTAATCCGAGGGTTGAGTTTAGGATGGTAATAAGCTTGAGCTACGGTTGCTTTGCCCAGCCTGGAACAATAGCTTTCTACAATTATGTGCCTTTTGTCTTTAATGCTTAGCCAAGTTATTTTATGAGCTCAACTGCCAATTAAAATAATACAATAGTTAA
This sequence comes from Asteroscopus sphinx, assembly GCA_949699075.1. Taxonomy (NCBI): domain Eukaryota; kingdom Metazoa; phylum Arthropoda; class Insecta; order Lepidoptera; family Noctuidae; genus Asteroscopus; species Asteroscopus sphinx. The sequence continues at coordinate 27,630,321 of OX453004.1, read as the reverse complement.
ACGGTGGACGTCGTCTTTAAAAGGTGGTATGGCATACTAAGGGTTATAGTTTCTTGTCCTCGCTAGGATACTACGAAATATTATGTTGTGTTGATTTTCAGATGTATATGTATAGTAGAAAGAGCTGGACTCTCGGTGTACAGCTATATGGGTCGTCTTCTCGCCAGTCCTCGTTGGGGTGCCCGACCGGAGTCGTTAGGACGAGCTGGCGTATCACTAGGTCCCGATTCCTTAGCTGCCATCGACCAAGGTGATCGGAAACGTAAGTAATTTATCCGATAAGAGTAGCAAAAATACCTGATTTTGGTTGAATTAAGCTGGGCGCTCATTACAGAAGCCTGGATCCACTGCTGTACGTTGAACCAATAGCGTTTATAGCTGGATACAGACTTCCTATAGAATAGATGGATAGCATGATAAAAAAACACTCATTTTCAACAGTGATCCACGTATTCGATCTGCCTACTGGTCTGATAGTCCGAAGTTCAGTAGACAACACGGTCACTAAACTCACGCACAAGATGACCGTATCCACCATCGCACTAAGTCAAACAGGACCTATCAATGAGAGACAACTGGCTTTGTTGGACTACAACAGAGATCTGTATGTCGTCACTGTAAAGGATAGCAAGCCGAAGTTTGTTAAATTAGGTGAGCAATTCAAAGTATTTTGCTAATCATATACAGTTTATATTTATTGAATAATAATTTATTAGTGAATGCCTTCTCAGCTTCTCGGATCCAGTCGAGTGTAGTCAACGAAAACATATATAATATATCGAATGTTGAATACCTAATATCCAGTTGATGTTATCATCATGATAAAAAACAGTACTTTTTCACTAGCATAGCATCGATAAAAAATATAAGTAATTTAAAGGTCGACTACTCATAATGTAAACTTATTTACAACACAATTTTAGTTGACGATTGGGGGAATTACTTTTGTCAGACAAAAAAACGAACTTGATATTTTGTTCGATTTTGGTAAGCCGAAAAATAAAAGAATTTATTTTAAACATCAATGAAACTAAATACAATTTGGCAAATATTTTGTTGAATAAGTGGTACTTGAAGCTTCCACACTGCCATCCGACCTCAGTAAAATCACTGAGACTAGTTCTCCACACTTTGAGCTTCTGACTACCCGTGATGATTTTTTAGCACAGACCAGTAAGCCTTAAGATACCTCATAAGCAAAATACACGCTTGATCGTGGAGTTGCGGAAACCAGCCCGTTATACTATACTATACTATACCTCATAAGCAAAGTTTTGCTTGAGAACACAGCGTAAAATGTTGGCGGGGACCGGGGGGCGGACGGCGCGTTATGGTTGGCCGGCTCGAAAGGTCGGTGGTATGATTCCGTATGATTGGTGCCACTCGCTGACAAAGTGACGTCCCGATTGGTGGCGGGGCATATGATATGCAGTGCTACTGCATATGCTTGGCGGCTGGAGGTGTCCGGCAAATCGGCGTCTAGAGGCTTACTGGTCTGTGTTTTTTAGGCATCATGGCTTATCTGACATTTTGACAATGAAGCATGAGCTTCTCATTCTAAATACCCTTATTATCGGATTATATTTTAAATTTTTAAGTAAAAACTAAGATTTTTGCCAGGTTCTCAAATCCTCAGTATATGCTGGAGCTGCGAAACTGAGTTGCTGGTAGGTTTGCGTGCCAGCTCCGTAGTGGCGTGGTGTTGTCCAAGAGCAGCTATGCAGCCAGACTGGCTTGCTCTTACGACTGTCAGCAAGGATGTTGTGTTAGTATACCAGTTTTTGTTGTAACAAATGAGGCCGAAAGTCCATGAAACTTAAGGTAGCGAAATATCATCTTACATTGCTGTTTTATTTTAGGGACCTAGGCAGAAATCCTTCAATTCTAAGTGTTGAAGATGGCGTAGCTCATATTTGTCGCGGGAATGGCTCGATATTGCACCTATCTATTGCCGCATTTCCAGAAAAGCTTCTCAAACATATAGTTGCGAATATGTGGCAGCCAGCTCTTCAGGTAAAAGTCTCTCTTAACATTACACTCGTTTGAAGTAACAACATAGTAGATTCAATAGTCGTCTTTAGAAAGACAGGTAAAAAAAAAAACCTTGGATATAATATGATTTTAGCTTTGTCGCACCGTTGAAGATGAGACTCTCTGGGCGTGCCTGGCGGTTCTTGCTTGGCAGAATCATCAACTACCCGTAGCTGAAGAGGCGTTCGCTTTAATACGCCAGTATCCCCAAGTCTGCTATATACAACATCTTAGAGTTAGTACTTAAATTTTTTACCTTACGGTTGGATTTACGTAGAGAATCTTGCTTGAAATTCATTTGCTAGAAACGAAACCAAGCTTATTCTTCATTTTTTGTTTTCAGAGCAATATACCGGAAAAACTTTCGACGAATTAGGAAATTATATCTTTTAAATTAAATTATAATGATAATTATTTATAATTTCGCTGTCTGAAGTTTTACCTACTACCAAATTCTTAGGTAGGTATTCTTATTTACTACTTATTTCCCTTTTTTTTTACCGAATTTATTCTTCGGCTGAGAGGCCATTTACATATAATTTAAATATTCTGTAAATTATGATAGCCAATACCTTCAACAAAATTCATGTACCTACTTTAGTTGCTTATTTAAATAATTTGATTAATAATATTATAATGATTAAAATGCGTTACTAATTATTATTTTGATATGTACCTACGCTATTTTTAATTAAGTATGTTATTATTGGCTGATATGAAAATGTTAAGTTGTTTTGGAATGAAAAATATAATATCAGCTATCTATTTATTCAATGCATACCTAATTGCATACCCAAAAAGATCACAAAATCAAATTATTATTTTCCCAACACTAAAACTTCAATCTCATTATTTAAAAAAAGTATTTATTTATTTAATTTATGCACACACAGATAAATAAAATTAAAATACATAGAAATGAATAGTACAAAGGCACTGCTTATTTCTATAAGAAATTTCTTCCAGCAGACCTGCGAGAGGAAAATTTGAAGCAAAGAGATGTAGACACAGTGTGTCAAGTAATACTAATAAATATACATACCTACATATATATATATATATACTCATACATAAACTAATATATAACGTAAAATAAATATGGTATAAAAATAATAAACATAGTCTAGGTATACCTACACAATATCAGAATAGAAATCATAATACATTACATAATAAAATTACGTACAACCTATGTGGATGAGGAAAGATAATGCTCTTTTATACGTTTTTTGAAGGTGGAAACAGTTTTACAGTCGCGTATCACGGGCGGAAGCGAGTTCCACAACCTAACCGCGTGCACAGTTAAGGAGTAGGAGTAGAAGTCAGTTTTATGGGATGGAAAATTGAGGATGGTTTTAAGATGCGACCTGCAGGGTGCGTACGGAGGACGAGTGTAGGAAAAGCGTTCCCGCAGGTATGATGGGGATGTCGGATTATGTAGAATATTAAAAAGGAGACACAATATCCGAGTGTTCCTGCGAAGACGAATAGGGAGCCACTTGAGAGTTTTGCGAAAATCAGAGACGTGGTCGTACTTTTAGTATCATTCCTTGCTTCATTGCATTCACAGAGTACCTACATTGTAATATACTGAAATAGAGACCAATCTTCAACCACAAAACAGGTAACCGATTACTAGCGCCATCTGATACTTTTAGTGCGATACTACTGTTAGTACATCATCTGAACTAAAAATAAAAAATGCAAAAAGAGAAACATTTTTTGAGAACCGAAACCATGTCCTGCGTTTATAAATCTGATCGCAAGATCGTACTGCTACCAACACTTACATCTGACTTGCGAATTTTAGCACTATAATCAACCTGTCAAAATCAATAAAAGTAGAATACTTTATTATTCAAAAACCGGCCAAGAGCATGTCGGGCCATGCTCAGTATTATAGGGTTCCTTAAGTAGGTGTTACAAACAAATCAAATCGAATATTAATCACGGCTATTTTAGTTTTTGCAATAGACGGCAGCATTGGCGACTCAGAGAGTGATGTCAGAAGACGCTAGATGGCGCTATACAGTGCCAAATGTAATACACGGCACTTGACGGCAGCATTGGCGACCCAGAGAGTGTTGAACGACGCCGCTAGATGGCGCCAAATTTAAGAAGTGTGTCGTCAACATAACACAAAGTTACTTTTTGTGATTTTTTCAAATAGAAAGTACCTAAAGGAGCATTATTTGCTATGATCATTTTTCTCTAAGGTCAATGACCTTTGAACTAGGACGTTTTAAGTATTTTTCAGTTTTCTGTCTATAACTCAAAAAATTATAATCACATTATACTCGAAATAATTTTAAAAGAGAGTTTTCACAAAGCTTTGTGAAAACTCTCTTTTAAAATTATTTAAAGGACTAACTAGATATGTATTACAACAATTTTCGAAAATAAAAATTAATTTTGTTTTTCTCACTTTTCAATGAAACCTTAATAACTTTATAATTATACAAAAAAAATACCATAGGTCTTTCTGCCAAACCTTTATCGTTACTATAGCTATCGAATAAAAACATAAAATGGACATGGCCGCAACTAAGGCAAAATAACAGACTGTGCAAAGGTCTATCAATGTGGAAGATTATAAGTTTCTACGTTGCATAGTTTAGAAATGGCAGGGGGGGGGGGACACATTGCAAGCCACTTTGGCGGGCTATATTTCGCAGATGGTACACCTGATAAAAAAGTGATGTATGAAACATTACCTTCATTTTAGTAGACCTATTCAATGATACCCCACACGAGTGGGTGCAGCGAAAAAATTTTTTTTTTCCCCATTTCACATGTATGGGCGCCACCCCTAAAAAAAGTAAAAACTATTTTTTTATTCTTTTAAAATTGAGATCTATATGCAGACTATTTTTTAACAAAATTTCATTTACTTATGTTTATAACTGTAGAAGTTATTAAGCTGTAAAGGATTAGGACAGACGGACAGACGGACAGACGGACAGACGGACAGACGGACGGACATGACGAAACTATAAGGGTTCCTTGTAGGACTTCGGAACCCTAAAAAAACAACAAAAATTGCTCTGAAATGGATACTTATTTAATAATGTAATATTTGGTGAAAAATCAGTACAATTATCTCGTGAAATGAAATATTAATCTCTTCGGAGCAATTATCCAATATGGGGTCATGTAGCGACATCTATCGAATATTGATTAAACTATTACAATATCTCGTTTCTTAAATTTGTAAAACCTGCCATCTATTACTTTTAGTCCGTAACAGTAACAAATATAATCATAATCATTTATTTGCATCTTGAAAAGTATAATGCTACTAAATTAAAAACCACCATCTTACCTGTTATCTACAAGCATTCGAAGTACTACGTTTTTTTGCAGCGTTCTAAAAGCTGTTGTACCCGATTATTTGTTTTATGATTGAGCACCCGATTGCATTGCATTCTATGGTTCTAACTTTCCGTATGTATAAATGTACTCTGTGGTTCTAACTTCTACATTCAATCGAAGAAGTTGAAACAGTACTGCCAGTTGGCGGGGAATTCCCCGATTGGTGGGTAATGAGAGATTTCGGGGAATTGACAAATTAATCAAACATATAGTTACTAGGTTTTTTGAACTTATCAATTTATTTATCAAACAAAATGGTTGTCTATGCGTGTCATGAACATCATGAACATGCTGAAGGCAAAAATATAAGGGGAAAAACTATCTATTTTTATTGATTTATTTATGACCTACCTATATCTATAATAATTGATTACTAACATTGATTAATACTACTGTAAATGAAAATAGTAGGTACCTATAGAATGGCAAGCTATATTTGTGAATAATGTAACAATTAACCCAAATAAAATGTGGGGGAATTTGCGGGGAATTCATAAAAGAGCTACGGGGAAAAGTGGGGAATCAAGCTTATTGCGCCGGGGAATTCAAAAATATGTAGAGGCAGCAGCTGAGCGCATTACTGTTGATTGAAATGACCAAAGAATTTTTACCCAAGATAGAATGCGGACGGAGAAATTTAAGAACTTCAAAAATTAATAATATCCCTTTCATACAAGGTCAAAAATCTTTTATCAAAATCGGGGAGAAAATACCGGTCTAGCCCGGTGTTCTCAGATAGTATTACCGAGATCCCGCTGTCCCTTTCCTGCATGTATGGACACCCTATAGAAAGAGAATAGGCTCCCCAATCATCGGACCGAATTTTAGTCTGCCGAGTGCCGTCCGCTTTCCAGCTTGATATATAAGTTCTTTGGAAATGACACACATATTCGTTCGTTCTCGTTCCGTAGTTCCGACGATTCGTTCATTCGTTTTCATTCAATTCAGTGATTCTGTCAGTAGTGTTTATGTTGGACGTGTTTTCTGTGTGCGTGCTCACGTATTTAACTTCGATACTAATATATTTTTCATCGAGTATTCGCAATGAAAATTGTTATCACTAAAAGTTAATCAAATTCACTAGTAGCATTTATGTGTGTAGTGACTTTCTAAGACAGCAATGCGTACAGTGACTTGCCCTACATTAAAAACATCTAAGGTTACCGATTTACGAAAGAAAGTTTAAAAAGTTCGTTTTGTTGTGTGATGTGAGAGAATGTGGAAGATGGGTGTTTTTAAGGTGGAAATAGTGTTGCTACTGAACCTGTTGTTGGTTAGTGGAGACGTGAATAATAATGATGTAAGTGAGCATTCTTTGGAGTTGACCCAATCCTTGAACTTGGCGCGGCAAGAGCTGATTCAGGAGACATGTAGACGCTTTCCTCCGAAATACGGGTTAGATGAGGTTCCTCCGAGCCAACTGGAGCATATCTTGATAGACGAGGAACACAAACTTCTGTACTGCTATGTGCCAAAGGTGAGTTTTTCAAGGTGAACCGGATTTTTGTACAGCTGATATTCTTATTTATAACTTTACCTGCTTAGAAATATCTAATCGCGGTAAGACGTCCGTGATATAATAATTTATTATATTATATTATAAATAGCTTGTCATTGATTTTGTTAGCTTCCTGACATCATAATTAATAACTTCCTGAAGATGATCTTGAATTTGTAAAATTTTATAGTAGATAACAATTACTTGCTACCTGGTTTAGGTATTTGTAAATTAAAATTTTAATTGACCTTTACACTACTGATTTTAATTAGGTTTTGTTATCAGTTAAAAAGTACCTATTCTCTTTCTTTGGTCATTTCTATTTCCTCATCTAGAGTTTGCAGGCAGAGGTATAGGTATTCAATTTAACTACACATAACATGCAGTAAAATAAACCTAAAGAATAATAATATTAAGGTTTATTTCCCGGGCTATTTTACTTACAGCACTTTTAAATAAAATACTTAGGTACCTAGTACCTACATAAATAATATCCAATCTCTATTGAACAGAAAATTGTAGAAAAGGGGGTTCACATTATTTGAAAAAAATTAATTATTCATTATGCGTTCAAGCATGTTCAAGAGACTCCCGGTAGTCTAAACAATAGATATCTTACCGTCTATTTAATTTTAAATAAAATACTTACCTACATAAATAATATCCAATCTCTATTGAACAGAAAATTAAAGAAAAGGGGTATCACATTATTTGGAAAACATATTATTTATTAAGCATTCAAAAGCAAAACCGGTAGTCTAAAAAATAGATTTCTTACCATCTACACAAATAATATAATACTATCCATCTATATAAAGCTGCATGAAAGTTAAAAGTCAATGATGGTCAATGACTGAGCATGTTTGAATTTAGAACTCAAATTTAAAAAGGTTTTATTTTTGTAGGTGGCCTGTACAAACTGGAAGCGGATCCTCATGATACTGGCTGGCAAATGGAATGACACAGACGTGTTGTCTATTACAGCCAGTATAGCCCACACTCCTGGAATGTTCCGGAATATGAGTACAGTAAGCCGACCGGAGAGGGATTACATGTTAGAAAACTATCACAAGATGATCATAGTCAGGAACCCTTTTGAGAGGTTGCTGTCAGCATTTAGAAATAAGTTGGAGGGTGAAACTCAGAGTGCCAAGTATTTTCAGGTGAGTTTAATATCATAATTTTATATTTAAAAATCATGGTTGTATAAGTATCATGTTTAAAATGAATATACATAGGTCAGCCTGATATGCAGACTAATTAAGGAAGTGCATATTACAAGTTTCTGCTCAATATTAAATAAGTAACTGATAGCTTTTAAACTAGTTTTGATTAATTAATAATTAATCTTTTCTAAAAGTTTTGACAACATTGGTTGCTGTGAGTAACTTGAAAAAATAAACAAGTCCCATTATTAGCAAGGTCATTAGAATTTACTATAAGATACACAAAATTGATGCAGATAAATATAGGTATAATTATAGATACAGTCGACCGCACGTCAGTGGTAAAACTTTAATTACAGAAACCCTTACTGCTTACGAAATAAAAACGCTGTCAACGTCAAACTGTTACTACTGACGTGCGGTTGACTGTACTTTCTATGATAAATTGTTATAATAGAATTGTTATATTGTTGTTCAGTGGAACAACATCAATGTACATAAAGTATCTTAGTGTTAATCAGTAACTTTATAGGTAGATACTTTCACTACTACACGACTCATGAACACTGTTATTAAAGATTATAATAATACACCAAGTTATAATTCTTATCATTTGACACGCTATTTTGTGATATCGTACAAATACCCATACATCAAAATTTGTCTACTGAAACACATTATTCTGATAAATAAAACAAGATTAGATAAGCATAAATGACATGCCCTGTTACCTAATAAATGATACAATGTAAAGAAAGTAACTTTTCAAGTTAATTAAGTCAGGATACATATTGTCGATACAAAAATTCTCTCACGAACAGGGATCGAACCTGCGACTCCTGGTCAGTACACGAGTGCTTTAGCCGAGCTACCGTAAACTCTGCTGCTGGTATCGAACTTAACTTCCATTTAATACGTCTTTTGGTGATTTCATTAACATCCCATGGAGAAACAATTATGAAGTACGTAAGGCATCCATTAAGCGACCCTGGGGAGGGCAGCAGCACATGGTGGTCGCGTGCTACTGTTGGGAAAACCCATCGTCCATATACCCCATAGACGCCTCATTAATAGCGACCGATGTTTGTCAACACATCAACTATTTAGCACTGATGTCATCATCATCATTTCAGCCGAAAAACGTCCACTGCTGGAAAAAGGCCTCCCCCAAAGGGCAAAGGATATGCCATAATCGCCACGCTTGGCAGGCGGGTTGGCGATCGCAGTTGGTTGGTTAAATATTCAGAGAACGCTGCTGCCCATCCTAATGTATGTAGGTCGCCGCTATTCGCCACTTGAAAACTTCAAATCTGTTTCAACCACTCATGTGAGCCGTCAAAACTTCTGCGTTAGTGATTAGCCAATAGTCGCCTTGGTAGGGCCAATCGGATTGCAGTAAACCGCCTCAGCTAGTTGACCGAATTTATTGTACTGTATGGTAGATGGGAAAACTTTGTTGTTTCCCCGGGACGTGCTAAAGGCGTAGCACTGGAGGGGTAGGTACCGGCGCCTTCCACTGCGGAGTTCCCGGAGCTCCTCTTTTTTGTGCTGAGGGCGGACTCTTACCGAGTTAAACCACACGACCATTCATCGTGTGGTTTAAGTCGGTAAGAGTCGGATATACCCCTCCGCTGCCGACCTTCCTAAAAAATTGAGCCTAACCACAGAATATACATCTATAGTTTATTCTGTACTTATGTTTTAAATAATTAGGTTATCAGGTGCCTACTTATGTCACAAAATTGCACGCACCGTTTTGCTAATAGCTTTATCATGCGTACCGCTAAAGAGTGGAATTACTTGCCGTCAGTGTTTCCCGAGAAGTAGGAATTTATAACCTGATGGTCTTCAAGGCTCGAGTGAATAGGTTTTTGCTGGGCAAGCGTGTAACATCGTCGACCGCACCATCGCGGTGGCGGTCAAAAAAAATAACGTTAATATTTTGTTGAGGCCAATCAAATGTGGTCAAACAGCTAGGGCACGCCCCTATTTTTTTAGAAATAACAAAAATATAGTCGCAGGAGACGTAGCTTTAATTACTGTTTAATGATTAGGTACCTAGATCAATGGATCTGACCGCAATTGAATCTATATGTCAACTGCTCCTTTAATGAACTAATAAAAAATAGCTCCAAGGCTCCAACCAATTGGAACTTGTTGGGGATAAAACATACGACGAACGTAAGACTTTTTTGGACTAATAACTAAATAAAACTCGTTTTGAATTTAGTTTTTGCTGTGCCACAATTGTGGTACTTAAGCGAAATAAATTGTAGACACAGGTGTGCTAATTGCCTTATAAAAAACTTGAATTACCACCGTTTTCATGCCATAATACACGTTATAATATTTCAAGACAGCACAGCAAGTGGTGTTTTACACCAATAAAGTTCCATGTGTGTTGGGGCGGATTCTTCTGACTCTGGGCATTTTTATAGGCGAAACAAGCTATAGGCTCAACTCACCTGATCTTAAGCAATTAGGTACCTACTTTTGCCCATAACAATTGCAATACCACCTAGGCTATTTAATTGCTTAACGGCCGAAATTAATATTCAATCTATCCACGATTTACCCTACTAGAAATACAAATTTGACATATTTTGTATGGAGCTTATAAACTTATAAATGGTAAGTAAGTAAACTTTATTGTTTCTGATTGAGTGGTTACAGTTGTTATACATCTTGATAGTGTTAGATGCATCAATCAGCCCATTTTGGGCATACAATAATTTTTAGGATAGGTAATATTATTAGTTATGTTAAATCTATAAATTCATTAAAATAACAATCAAATTAAATTATTTTTACATTCAAAAAACTCCTTAATTGTATAGAAACGTTTTTCAGTTAGCCATTTTTTTAACTTTATACGAAATAATCTTAAGGGTAATTCTGGTATTGCAAGTCAGCCAAATTGAGACATGAAGATAGAAAGTCTCATGTGATTATAATTTCAGACGTAGGTATAACCTTCACACCAGAACACTACAAAACTAGCACTACTGTTCGGTAGTAAAAATAGGTACGGTGGTATCTCCGGACTATCTCTAATAAGGAGCTCTACTCTACTACTACTAAATTACTAAATTCTAGACTACCCGATGATATTTTAAAAAGTACAGATATGTTGTTGTGCGTATAATCTGTAGACTCGAAAACGTCCAAATTGAGACATTTTGCTACTAGACTGCAACAAGCAAGGCGCCGTGCGTGACGTGTGACAAAAAAATAAACAAAAATGCCGTCATGTATGTACAGAAAGTGTACTAATTACTAAAAAGTAACTAACTATAATAAAATGTGTTGTGTGTACATAAATAAATAAATAACTTACTTTGTAGTAGTTTATGTGTATTTTACTGCGTACGGAACATATTTTTCGTTGGTTTTGTTAGGGTATGACATATCTATACTATTTAAATATCATTGAGACTACCCCTTTTCCGACATACGGCCAAAATTAATATCGAATCTATCCACGATTTGCCCTACTAGAGATAGGATTTCGGCATAAGCTCCATACAAAATATGTCAAATTTCTATCTCCAGTAGGGCAAATCGTGGATAGATTGGATATTAATTGTGGCCGTTAGAGATTCAATCCTCCTCAAGACCTCTTGATTAGCTGCCGCGCTTGCGAGTTGCGACCATTACACCAATGATGGTTATATGTCAATAGATCATAATGATATAATTAAAACCAGTGTCCCTGCTAAAATAGTTTTTTTATCCTAAATTAATATCAGTACCTACCTATATTACTATCTATAACTTATTGAGTGTCTAAAGTCAAAACTCTACTACAACATTTAAACATCACTTATTTATTTGCATTGTAGTTAAGTACAACAAAGCTTCAACTGATAGGGACATCCGTTAAAAACCCACTGATATTATGGAAAGTTTATGAATAAATTCACATAATAATCAATTATTTCTCTTCGCTTCTTCATCATGTATGACATGACCATTGGCTACTGCTGGTGTAGGCCTGGTAGGCCAATTTATAGAGCTCAAAGTCGTCGGTCTATCAGAGAGATCTGCCAACACTTAGAAGCTCATTCTCGGCACTTCTCGTACTCTATTCTTTGTTCAGATTATCTTCTCTCCATCTTATTCATTACTCATTTCATCTAATTCAATTTTTTTTGTGTTTGTTAAATATGTCCATGTTATGTTTTTTTTTTTTTTTTTGTTTATTATGTTAAAGTACAGTTTAATCTTTAATCACCTGATCACTACTTAAATGTGGAATCCTTATTCAAGCGTGTCTTATTTAATGACACGAATATAAACTGAAATAGCAAAGAAATCTGTACTCCAGCGTGGTCTCGATCTCGACCACTCTTGAGTGATTCTCTGCTCAAACACCTAAGCAGGTGACAGTGTCGAATAAAGCTAAACTCAGCTGAACTGTGATTAACGAATCTATGTTTGAGGAAAAAATCTAAAATACGAGCCTATAGTTAATTTCTTTATTTTTGAGGGAAACGTACAGTAGAAATACCACGGAAGAAAATAATTGTTTCCTCTATGAGAAATACATACAAACAATAGGTACCTACTTAAGCCAAAAAGTTTCCAAAACAATAAAATAATGTGGTATCACACTAATTGCAGACATAGAAACTTACTATCACCATTATCACTCTATTCATAAGAATAGACAATAATACTAAGTTCTAAGTTTGAATTAAAACGTAAGAAAACATTTAGCGTGAAGCATAAATCCAATTATATGTCCAGCAGCGGAGGTCTTTCGGCTGGAATGATGATGATGATAAATCCAATTGCGATATAAACAATAATATTCTAAACTTGCTATGCTATACATATAGACACGACTAAAATAAGCTTGTTTTAAACAGAAGTAAACATGAAGAACATGAAGAACCTAATCTATACTATAATAAAACTGTAAAGGTCGAAAAGTCTGTACATTGAGTTTTTTTTCGCGAAAACCGGCTAGGGGGACTAGAAATACGCTATAGAACACGAATCAATCGTTTAAAAAATTTATGTCTGTCTGTCTGTCTGTCTGTCTGTCTGTCTGTCTGTTTGTTACCTCATCACGTAAAAACGGCTGAACGGATCGTAATGAAACTTAGCATTTGTATTGGTATTAGTCTAACTTAAAATATAGGGTATGTTTTATCTGAATCGGTTGAGTAGATCCAGCGATACAGCTTGACCCCTCTATTGTATTAAGTTGCATACAAAGTAGAGGTCATGATTGTTGGTTGGATGCAGGTTCCTAAAAATACAACTGGATTCTATTAGTATTTATAGAAAATATAGAAAAACATAACATAGCCCATCACTGTCCCGCTGCTGGTCTGGTCTTCTTGGAATGAGAAGAGTTAAGGAACTGGATAATGTTAGTGTAATAGATTATCATAACATAATCAGCTCATTACCTACTGCCCCACTGCCGGGCACGGACCTCTTCTCGGAACGAGAAGAGTTAAGAAACTAGAAAATATAGAATAACATAACGTAGTCAACCCATTACTGTCCCACTGCTGGGTATGGCCCTCTTCTCAAAATGAGAAGAGTAAATGAACTGGATATTGTTAGTATTATAGAATAACATAACATTACCAGCCCATTTGGTTTGGACATATAGAGAGGATGGACGAGAGGAGATTGACGAAACAAGTATACGAAGCGAGTGTGGATGGAAGAGTTGGAAGGGGACGACCTCGGCGAACGTATCGCGATCAAATCGCGGATGTTCTCAAAAAATGCCAGGTTAAGAGTTCTCTAAACCGACGAGCATGCATGACGAGGTTAATGGACGTAGATGAAGCGAAAGAGGTGTGTCAGGATCGTAGCAGGTGGAAATCCATAGTCTCTGCCTACCCCAATGGGAAACAGGCGTGATAATATGTATGTATGTATGTATGTATGTACCAGCCCATTACAGTCCCACTGCTGGACACGGTCCTCTTCTCAGCATAAGAAGAGATGTGGTTAGTGTTATAGAATAACTTAACATAATCAGCCCAATTACTTCCCACTGCTGGGCACGAGCGTCTTCTCAGAATGAGGGAGTTTAGGGCTAACATAACATAACATCACGCCTGTATTTCCCCAAAGGGGTAGGCAGAGGTGTATAGTACACCCACATTTCGCCAGTTATGCTATAAGTTCCATGTAATAGCGGGCGAGCCTATTGCCATTAACCGGGCATAAATCCAGACTCCGGGCTGCTACTGAGAATTTCCTAATGAAAAAACCCAATAACACTTTGCCCGACCCAGGAATCGAACCCAGGACCCCATGCTCTGCAGTCGCGCTTGCGACCACTAGACCAACGAGGCAGTATTAGTTTAGGGCTAATTCCATGAAATTCCATCACCTTAGCCGGTTGGTTGTAAAAACAAAATATGGTATTGTCGGTAAATAGTGTAGTCGTCTGTGTAGGCGATTAAATGTATATTAGAAGACATTGTGTTCATAAATATGACACGATGTTATTTTCCGACATCCACGCGGACGGAGTCGCGGGCACAGCTAGTAAAGAATAAAGTGCATACTTCCGTGCTTACTTCTCCGCCACTTAGTGATGCTTGCATTGCTGTGTTTCGGTCTGAAGGGTACGGGTGCCGGTGAAATTACAATCACATGAGACTTTTCATCTTCATGTCTCAGTTTGGCGAACCGACTTGCGGTACCATTTAGGCACAGCCTAGGTGGTATTGAAGTTGTCATGGGCAAAGGTAACCGCTTAACATCAGGTGGGCCTTTAGCTCGTTTCGCCATCCTATACTATAAAAAATAATTAATTAACAAAACCAAAAAACCCAACTGCGTGTAAATATAACTTAAAAGATGTAAACAAGACTTGTGTAGGTATATCTGAAAGTATCAAATCAACACGCAGGTGGAGGCTACGTATGTTTTTGGTCATTAATTACATATGTAGTTCATAGGTAGCCTCCGCCTGCGTGTTGATTTGATACTCAGATATACCTACACAAGTCTTGTTTACATCTTTTAAGTTATATTTACACGCAGTTGGGTTTTTTGGTTTTGTTAATTAACTTTTTTATTTCAAAATTTTTAGTGCTGTCATGTTTTATCGCGCTATTAATGTAATTTTTTTAAAGTCACTTATAAATATATAGGGTACCCAATTCATTTTTAACGTTGAATATTTTGTTGTTTTTTAGCATTTCTCATTCCAAATTACATTTAAACATATAAGTTGTGTATATTTTTGTAAAGCATTTATAAAACCCTTTATTTTGATACCCCACTCGATAGGTTTTGATGAAAAAAAAAAAATTTTTGATGACGTAATATGGCTCCAAATAGCGGCCATTTTGATTTTTATAATTTTGATATACCCAGTGTCACTCTCACAATTAAGACGAATCTAACGACACCTCTCAAGCTAAAATCTATCAAGCCGTTTAGGCCACAGAGCGTGCCAAAGAAATATACATACATACATACATACATACATACATACATACACTCGAAAAACATAACCCTCCTTCTGGCGCAGTCGGGTAAAAAACCGGCCAAGAGCAACGTTTTTGTTCCAGCTCAAAACGGTATACATACCAGCGTCTACCTTAGTCTGATTATAGTGCATACTATATAGTTTAGCAACAAATACTAAAAATATGGTAATCATAGACATAGTGGTGATTTGTGGTGGTACCTACGTAAGAAAGAGATGCAAAAATTCATATTTCGCGCACAGGCGTTGATATCTTTTGATGAACGCTCGTAAATTAAATCGGTTTCTATGGGGTATCAGGTCGATGGGTGGTACGGAACCCTTACTGCATGAGTTCGACTTGCACTTGGCTGGTTTTTATTTCTCTCTGATTTAATTTTATTTGGGTTTCCAAACAAACCTGATAATGGTCGCCAGTTGCCGCTGACAGAGCCGATAGTTGTGGAAATCTACAGTGGATGTCTTTCTGTTGATATTATTATTATGATGAAGACATTGGTATTTCCAACTTCGTATAAATAAATATGGATTATCCAATGTTTACTTGTATTGATTACGTCCCAAATATTCCTCTGGCCTTGCAGTTGTTTTTGTTCAAATTGATAACAATTCGGTCCTCGTTAAGCTCGTTGACTTTTGACGTTGGTCGTTGATACTGATAATGGAAGCTGTAAAATATCCATGAACTTAGTTTTTGGGATCATATGTGTAAAAAATAGTATAGATATAGATCTCAATTTTAAAAGAATAAAAAAATCATGATTACGTATTTTAGGTGTGGCGCCCATACATGTGAAATGGGGATGAAAAACTTTTTTTTCCCTGCACCCCCTCTTGTGGGGTATCATTGAATAGGTCTACTAAAATGAAGGTAATGTTTGATACATCACTTTTTTATCAGATGTACCATCTGCGAAATATAGCCTGACAAAGTCGCTTGCAATGTCAGCAATGTCCCCCCCCCCTGCCATTTCTAAACTATGCAACGTAGAAACTTACATTGATAGACCTTTGTAAAAACTCCTCTCTTTTAAAATTATTTCGAGCATACTGTGATTATAAATTTTTGAGTTATAGAGAGAAAACTGAAAAATACTTAAAACGTCCTAGTTCAAAGGTCATTGGCCTTAGAGAAAAATGATCATAGCAAATAATGCTCCATAAGCTACTTTCTATTTGAAAAAATCACAAAAAGTAACTTTGTGTTATGTTGACGACACACTTCTTAAATTTGGCGCCATCTAGCGGCGTCTAACAACACTCTCTGGGTCGCCAATGCTGCCGTCAAGTGCCGTCTATTACATTTGGCACTGTATAGCGCCATCTAGCGGCTACTGACATCACTCTCTGAGTCGCCAATGCTGCCGTCTATTGCAAAGACTAAAATAGCCGTCATTAATATTCGATTTGATTTGTTTGTAACACCTACTTAAGGAACCCTATAATACTGAGCATGGCCCGACATGCTCTTGGCCGGTTTTTTTATTTTCAACGTTTTTGTTCCTGCTCTATCTTCAAAACGGTAATACATATCAGCGTCAAACTTGGTCTGATTATAGTGCATACTATGTAGTTTAGCAACAAATACTAAAAACAGGGCAAACGTAGACATATGTGGTGGTACAGTCGACTGCATGACAGTGGTAACACGTCAATTCGAAAACCACCCTTACTGCTTACGAAATAAAGATGCTGCTAATGTCAAAGTGTTACCACCGATCTGCGGTCGACCGTACCTATGCAAGAATAAGATGTAAAAATTCACATTTCGCGTACGGTAGTTGATGTCTTTTGATGTTTATCAAAAGACATCAACGATCGTAAATTAATTATTAATTTTCTCGTAAATTAAATCAGTTTCTATGGGATATCAGGTCGATGGGTGGTACGTAACACTTACTGCGTGAGTCCGACTCACACTTAGACGGGTTTTTATGCAATTCGTCAATAATAATTATTAAAAGACATTATGTTAAAAATTTCACACACTAAATATATTTTTTAACCTAATTACAAGTGCAGAACCAGTAATTATATTTTATCAGTAGTTATTTGAATAAAGAGACGTGCCTAGATTGTTTACTAAATAAGACAAGAGAGAAAAACAGAATATACGATCAGACTGGTACTTCGTAAGGTACGAATAACGAGTCCGTATATTCGTTTTTTTTTTCATTTTATTTGGATATGGCTGATCAAATATTACGTACCTAATACATATACTACGTACTAAATACATATAGGTATACTACGTATATGATATGTAGATATGTTGATTTTACCTACTTTTTTTCTTGTTGTTTCGACTAGTATCTCGTTATGACTTTTGAGCTCATTAAGTTAGATTTAGTATGCAATTAAACGAAACGAATGCTTACATGTTTTATTACTTTTTTTGTCCATAGTTAAGTACCTACCTAAGTCTTTAGTTTTTATTTATGATCACGGAAAATTTGTTGCGAAAAATTTTTTTTTTTTTTGAAAACCATATCCGTGTTCATGCTTATTAAAACCTCAGAAAATGTGCAAATTATGTTTTTCGATGATATTAGCTCTGTACCTTTTTAGCACTTCGTTTGTTTCTACAACCAGTATTAAAAAAATCTTATTTTCACAGGACCGTGTGGGAAGACGCATAATCAAGGCGTACCGCGAGAATCCTTCGAATGAATCTCTGGAGCTGGGCCATGACGTCACGTTCAAGGAGTTTGCGCTGTTCCTCACTAACCGCTCTGAGGAGATGGCCGATGTGGTGAACAACGAGCATTGGCAGCCCATCACCAACCTGTGCCATCCCTGCCTTATCAAGTACACTTTAGTTGGTAAGTAGTAGAAATTAAACTGTTGGTATTAAATTAATATTTTTTAGCAAGAAGGTTTTACTTTATCGCATTTACAATGGGGAATGCTCTGAGGAATTGTTTGACCTTATACCAGCCGCTGACTTTCACCATCGTACCACTCGCCATAAATCTAAATTCCATCCTCACCATCTTGATGATTGGCGATCAACTACTGTACGTTTCACACGTCATTTTTTGCCTCGTACAGCAAAACTGTGGAACCAACTACCGTCAGCGGTTTTCCCGAAACAATTCGACATGGCAGCCTTCAAGAAACGAGCATACGTCTTTTTAAAAGGTCGGCAACGCATCGGTGATTCCCCTGGTGTTGCGGATGTCCATGGGCGGCGGAGATTGCTTACCATCAGGTGACCCGCTTGCTCGTTTGCCCCCATATGTTATTAAAAAAAAAAAAACAGTAGGTAGGTTTGGTGCGCGACGCCGCCGCGTAACCAGCTCATGATTAAGGGCTCCGTTCGAGCTCGAAACCGGTCGGGCACACCCGATGATATAACGTGAGTGAAACCGTTTATATTAATCATTATGAATTTAACTCACGATAGTTATTATATAAAAGTAGGTACATACCTACCTAAGTTTTTGGAACGAAGTTCCTTATCGCGGCTTGCGGTAGGTGTAATTCAAAGTCATAGTCGACTTCATGATTGACTTGCAGCTTGGGGAAGTGCTGTAATGCTGCAAGAGGCGTCATAATAGATCTTATCAGGTTGCAGTGGCTTAGGGGGCGTTCAAGACCCCTACCTCTTTCCTCAAATAATAATAAAAGGTGTAATTCGGCGTGTAATGTAACGTGACTCAGATTTTAACAATTATTATTATACAAAAATACATGTTTTACTGGGGTTCGAAATTAGGCCCTGTGGTATCTCAGTCCAACGCTTGATGTTCCCTGCCATCTATACTTGTATTGTAGTTGCGAAATTTTTGCATTATAATGAATCGGTCAATACCTTTAATTTCGCCACGAACTTCGATCCTGATCCCTGACCGCACAGGTGTTTTTATTTATTTTTAACAGCAAATGAGAAGAGTTTTAGGTTTTAGTCCGCCACGCTGGCTTGGTGTGAGTTGGCGGACTACACACACCAAAGAGAACAAGTTCGGACCTCTCTATGGCGTTTATCGGAATTTTCTTTATTCTTTTTTTTTTTGGCTTATTATGGCGAAACGAGCTAAAGGCCCACCTAATGATAAGCGATCACCTTTGCCCATAACAACTGCAATACCACCTAGGCTGTTGCCTGAATGATAAAGTAACTCGCGTTCGCCAAACTGAGACATGAACATGGAAAGTCTCATGTGATTGTAATTTCCCGGCACCCGTACACTTCGCACCGAAATACAGCAATAAAGCATCACTAGTTTGGTGGCAGAAATACAACGTGTTGATTGATCTGTATTCGTGCCGTATTTAAGGAGGTGACTATTACTGAACACGAATCAACAAAAAAATAATACCAAAAAATATCTTTTTCTTTATATACCTATTTGTAAACAAAAAAAAATCCCTCCGTGTGTCGCGTGCGACACAAAAACGATGCGTGCGTAACTAGGTTTACATTTCAATGGCGAAACCACCAGAAAAAATTGCAGGTATTTCTACTCTTTGACAATGCTACCGATGACTTATTTTCGGGACCACTACGTTTCACCGAAATACGATCTATCGAAACACGTTTTACCGACAGCTATTCGTCGAACGTATCATTCGCCGATGCAACACTTGGTCGAAAGTACATTTAGCCGACGCACGTTTCCCCGAATTTTTTTTCGTCGAAACATTATTTGCCGATGGCTTCTTTTACCGACGTACCTTTGACCGAAGGCTCAGTTTGTTGAGTCGTAGTTTGGGTATGTCTAGAGTATGTAAACTGTATTTTTATAATTTTATCGATACATACATACATATTATCACGCCTGTTTCCTATTGGGGTAGGCAGAGACTATGGATTTCCACCTGCTACGATCCTGACACACCTCTTTCGCTTCATCTACGTCCATTAACCTCGTCATGCATGCTCGTCGGTTTAGAGAACTCTTAACCTGGCATTTTTTGAGAACATCCGCGATTTGATCGCGATACGTTCGCCGAGGTCGTCCCCTTCCAACTCTTCCATCCACACTCGCTTCGTATACTTGTTTCGTCAATCTCCTCTCGTCCATCCTCTCTATATGTCCAAACCATCTTAACATACCTTTCTCAATCTTTGTCACTACATCTTCTTTCACTCCACAACGCTCCCTTATCATGTTATTCCTTACTTTATCTCTCAAAGTTACACCACACATACTTCTCAAAGCTCTCATTTCTACTGCATTTATTCTGCTTTCATGTTTCTTCTGCCATACCCAACTTTCACTACCATACATAAGTGTAGGCACTAACACTCCCCCATGAACAGCCAGCCGTGCCTTTTCCGACACTTTGCGGCTGTTCATGAAGGTGTGTAGTGCCCCATTCACCTGATTACCAGCACTCACTCTCCTTTTATCGATAAAATTATAAAAATAGTATAGATATGTCATACCCTAACAAAACCTACGAAAAATATGTTCCGTACGCAGCGGCAGCACAATACACATAAACTAGTGCAAAGTAAGTAGGGGTGCTGGCCAGAAAACCTCCACGTGTGCCTGACGGCTGCTTGTCCTTCTGGACACGTCTGGAGGGAACGGCAGTTGTTTGGCCGGTGCATCCTGGGCACTGGGGATTTTATTGCCTGTGGCGAATATTCTGGCGCGGGAGGGACCCGTTCTGGGCCAGTGGGGAGTTGCTCCACGTGTCCCGCTGTTGCCAACAGAGGGCACAGTGGAGGAGCAGGGGCGGGCCCGGTGTGCACTCACCCTGCCACTGGGCAGGCAGCGGGGTACTGTCTTTCCCTGCCCCCGTCGAACTCGTAAGCCCAGGAGTGCCCGCTGAGTAGTGTTCTCGCGCCTCTTGGGACCAGCAGCTGGCGTAGCTGGTAAAGGCCCATGAGGTGAGGTGGCGTGCAGTGTTCCATGTGCGCCACTGAGGAGGGTGGGTGCGGCCGACGTTAGGCCGCATGGGTAGAAGGGGCTTGCCTGCTTGTGGCGGGCCGGTACCTGTCGGGGGTGGTTGTGTGAATACTCACGGGTTCCCACGCCCCCGGCTAAGGTAGTTGAAGGAACACCGTAGTGGTTTTAGTCGGTAAGAGTCCGACACTGGCTCCGCCTACCCCGGGCGGAGTGCGTCCTTGAGGATTTCCCCACGGCAAAAAAATAAAAATAAGTGCAAAGTAAGTATATTTATGTATTTAGTTTAATAAGTTGTCTGCAGAATAACGGCATTCCGGACAAACCCCCGTGGTTTTTGGTTTGCTTTTGTCATAATAATGTATGTTTAAAAAAAAAAAAGGAAAAAAAAAAAAAACAAAAAAAAAAAAAGTAAGTTATTTTCTTTAATATATTTTTTTATCGATAAAATTATAAATATACTTTTTACATACTCTAGATATACCCAAACCACGATTCGATAAACTGAGCCTTCGATCAAAGGTACGTCGGTAAAAGAAGCCATAGGCAAATAGTGTTTCGACGAAAAAAAAAACGGGGAAACGTGCGTCGTCTAAATGTACTTTCGACCAAGTGTTGCATCGGGGAATGATACGTTCGACGAATAGTTGTCGGTTAAACGTGTTTCGGTGGATCGTATTTCGGGGAAACGTAGTGCTCCCCTTATTTTCAGAGTAGTTTGGGATTTATTCTCAAACCCTCGCTATGTTTCTAAGTGAAAATTTGGGTATTAAATAATCGTAGATTTTTAAGTATTTTTAGATGACTAACATAACATAACGCCTGTATTTCCCCGAAGGGGTAGGCAGAGGTGTACACCCACATTTCGCCACTTATGTTATAGTCCCATGTAATAGAGGGCGAGTCTATTGCCATTGACCGGGCACAAATCCAGACTCCGCGCTGGTACTGAGAATTTCCTAATTAAAAAACCCAATAACACTTTGCCCGACCCGGGAATCGAACGCTCAGCAGTCGCGCTTGCAAAACTAGACCAACGAGGCAGTCAAATACAGACGACTAAGCACATTATTTATCATTTGCTCTAGAAATATGGCACGGTTACATATCAACGACTGTGGGTACGGCGGTAGTACTTCTCCGGACGAGCTCTTTCACATGGAGCTCTAGGTTCTAGCGTACTACTACAACCAATGATATTATATGTCGTACCCTAATAAAACCAACGAAAAATATGTGCCGTACGCAGCGGCAGCACAATACACTTAAACTAGTACAAAGTAAGTTAGTTAGGTACTTTAAGTTAGTTTCGCGTCATAATTAGTATACTTTCTGTACACACATGACGGCATTTTTGTTTTTCATTTTGTCACACGTCACGCTCGGCGCCTTGCTTCACGCAGACTAGTAGCAAAACGTCCCAATTAGGACGTTTTCGAGTCTTCAGAATGCGCGCGCAACAATATATCTGTACTTTTTAAAATATCATGGACTACAACTCTTTTAATAATTTACATTAATCAGGCATTTCGACCTTTGATAAACATTTCGATTAATTCAAACGCATCTTTCTGGTTAGGGCATTACATGAAGAGCATGATTAATAGTATGTATCTAAATACATGTACATGTGTATGTATGTATGTATTAATAAAACCATACAGCGATCCATAATCCCCGTCCATAATCCGCCTGGCGAACCTAGTGATCATGGCATTAACCTTTCAGGGTTCACTTCACGCCTTTGTGGCCATCTGTAGAGGCCGTTGTCCCATAATGATGATCTATGACCACCATCAAAGAGTTTATACACCAGGGTAATATTTCATACACAAATACGATATTATAATATTCTAAAGAATATTTTCCTGCAAAAGACGATGTTGGCAAAAAAATTGTGCCAATCAAACTTCAAGCATTGCTTGTGGTCGATAAAAAACTGTTTGTGGTTAAACTAATTTAATTGCTTTGTTTTGTAGTAAGTACGGTCGACCGCACGTCAGTGGTAACAGTTTGACATGACAGCGCCTCTATTTCGTAAGCAGTAAGGGCGGTTTTCTAATTGAGTTAATTCAATGAACTTAAAACACGAAAATTATATTGATATTTTTCTCAAAAACAGATTGTTAAGCAAGGAAAGGCAATTTTCTTCCTATATATTTCTGCAACTGTCTGCATAAAGTTGACCAGTTGAACTAAATACAATGTAGTAGATTTCACGACCGCGTAGATCGTTTTCGGTACAAGCCCAAAAACAATTTTTTCGGCCGAAAATGATTGAATACGGCCTAAAACCGAAAACAAAATTCTGTTGGTCTCTGCCTATATGTTTATCCGGGTTATGATCTATCTGTGTGCCAAATCTGTTAAGCTGTTATAGCATGTAAAAGTAACAAACATACACACAAACTTTTGCATTTATAATATTAGTAAGAAATCTGTAATCGATCATTTGCTTGCTTGCAAATTCTCAGAGTTAGTTGTCCATTTTTAATGCGTAAACATTATATCAATGTCACGTGCAAAGTGCAACAACAGCAAAATAGGCGTAGCACGTGTTGATTGGCCTTAATTTACTATTTGGCACATTGTTCTATTAGTTAATTGATCATTTCTATCTATAGTCTTCGCTTTTGATAAGGCAATAATAAGAAATTGTCATCAAGCAAAACTTAATTCTACAGGATGTTATTGAAATAACTGAAAACCTCTTAAGGTGAATGCTACAGGGTAGCCCGCGAAATTCAAAATTTCTTGCGTTTTTTGCAAATTGTAGTTATAGATCGAGTTTTGTATAAATCAAAATATGATTCGCGGTAGTAGTAACAATATATCTACTGAATAATACTCATAAAAAATATTAAACTAGCTCTATAAGCTGTACAAGCTCGATTATATTAATTTACGATGAAATTATCGATTATCGAGCTTCTAGAGCAGCTATACTCAACTTGCGGCCCGAGGGCCGCATGCGGCTCGCCGGGCCTTTGTTATTGGCCCATCTAAAGTTACAAATTTATTGTAAACCTTTTTAAATTTCGCGCCCATGAGAGAATGGGTGTTTCAGAACGGGAATGTGAGCCGAGCGCTATCAGCGATTTTTTGTTCCCCAAAAATATAAAAGCGTCCAAAGATGTGCTCAAATCCTACTAACATTCTTTGGGTCTACGTATGTGTGCGAATCGTCTTTTTCAAGAATGAAATACACAATGAACGTTTACAGAAACAAACTTACAGATTCTCATCTGGATGATGTTATAAGGATAGCATGTAGCAACAAGTCAGATCTTTTGAAAAGAAGAAAAAGAAGTTTTGAAAAAGTGTCCACAGCATCAAAAATCGCATTAAGACATCTTTGTTAAAACTTATTTTTTCATTAATGAAGTAACTACGTCGTTAACTTGGAATTACGTTTAAAAATAATTTTTGCTTGCGGCCCTCGACACCAAGACTGAAACGTGTTTGTGGCCCCTATAAAAAAAAGATTGAGTATGGTTGTTCTAGAGCTTATAAAGCTATGTTTACGTTTTTTATAAGTATTATTCAGTAGATATACTGTTATTACTACTGCGAATCGTATTTTGATTGATATACAACTCAAAATAGAGCTACAATTAGCAAAAAACACAAGAAAATTTGAATTTCGCGGGCTACCCTGTAGCATTCACCTTAACGGGTCACTGTAATCATCAGTGTGAACAACTTTTACTATGGGACTAACCCTGAAATCTCAAAAAAAAAACGGTTGTTCGGTACAGCTAAATAAACAAATATTTTGGGACATTTTTACAGAGCACCATCTAGTCCTAAACTAAGCAGAGCTTGTACTATGGGTACTAGACAATGGATATAATCAGAGAAATAGATAGAATGGTTGTAATCACAATTTTACATGCGATTCATGCGTGGCAACTTTCCGAACAAACTACGCCTTACATTTTGACGTAATTATTAAAAAAAAAAAAAACAATAAAATGTACTTTACAGCTTTTGTTTCTGCAGTTAGAAACAGCACAATAAGGGATTTTTGCGAGTTTTTGTCACAGTATTTATAGAAACAAGTGATAAGGCGTGCTGAGAAAGGCTTTGAAATATCCTGTACTATGGTGTCTATGGTGCATGGTGCTGCCACGCGCGCCCTGCCCACATGGCCATTCTATCTATTTCTGTGGATATAATACTTAAATACTTTTTTTTTGTAAATATATACTTATAATACATAAGAAATACCCAGACCAACACAAACACTTATGTTCATCACATAAATATTTGTGTCCTGTGGGAATCGAACCCACGACCTCGTGATCAACATTCCGACACTCGAACCTCTTTGTGTACACTTAAATCGACAAAATGTAGGGAACAACTGATTTTGATGATGAGTACAATGACCCCTTAAGAGATTTTGAGTTATTTCAATAACACGTTGTAACAAACAATGCCCTGCCATCAGAAAGGCAAGCCTCTCAGAAATCCTGAGTGACTATTTTGCTGGACACGTGAGATTTCTTTATTGACATAATTAATTGATTGCCAAAATTTATATCCAATATATCCACGATTTGCCCTACTAGAGATAGGAGTTTGACATAAGCTTCATACAAAATATGTCAAACTATCTCTAGTAGGGTAAATCTTGGATAGATTGGATATTAATTTTGGCCGTTAGCTAGAAGTGCAGGAGATAAAATAATACAATTGTGAAGGTTTATAAATACTTGATACCCCGATTTATTGGAAAAACTAAATTTTATCAGAACAGTCACATTATAAATATAAAAGGGAAACAATGCATATTAATTATAATTACACACATCATTAGGTCTCTTGAGTCAACTCATGATCACGCTTAGGGAATCATATGACACACAGTGCGTCGTTATGATAGGCTTGCATTCAAAGTTCATACCTTATCAGTAAATTCAGTAAGTACTGTAATGTAAACCACATTACATACCGCATTTGATATACATATAATACTAAACCTGTCGAAATTATTTATTCAAATTCGTTGAATTGCATCTCTTCCTCCTTCAGTGGTGTTCCTGATAGCTGAGGGTCGTGAGGTCGTGACCTCGCCAAGGGATCCCTTTCTTGCGAATGATGTTCCGCCGTCTGTTGTGATCACCTACGGCATGTACAGCGGCAGCGTCGTGAACACGACGTAAATACGATGATAAATTATCAACTCAGCATATCGCAATCCACTGCTGGACATAGGCCTCTCCCAAGCTTCGGCACAGCACTCGATACTCCGCCTTCCTCATCCAGTCCACCTGCTACCTTCTTGAGGTCGTCGGTCAACCTGGCTGGGGGAGTATGCAGGGCATTCTTAAAAGCTAACCCTAATAAGAGGATTAACAACCATTTGAATACTTGTTAGTACAGTCGACTGCATGACAGTGGTAACACTTCAATTCGAAAACCGTCCTTATTGCTTACGAAATAAAGATGCTGCTAATGTCAAAGTGTTACCACTGACGTGCGGTCGACCGTACTGTGCTCATGTTTGTTATAACTTTATTTAGATTTTTATGGTGTGCAAACAATAAAGTATACTCTATCTATCTATCTAACAATATCTGACATGTAACACACATACCTATAAAATATTGACAATCCAAAGATTAAATGGACAGAAAGAAGGATTTATGTGTCCGAACGTTAAGATAAACTGATAAAGATAATATTTTATTATCTAAATCTATTCCTCATACGGCGATTAAACTCTGAAGGCTCCCGGATGTGTCACATTCTACAGTAAATGTATTATTACCTGATTTTTCACCTTTGTGTGATATTCTGATCTTGGCTGTCATTAAGAAAACGTAGGAACAGCCGTTATTTTTATAGTTTTTAATATAATTTGGCACTAACTAGGTAAATAAAAAATAAAATGGAATTCAGATATTTGACAAATCTTCTTGGGGAGCCCTGCTAACAGAACGCGCAGTTGATAATATCATTTTTGTCTATTATCACGATATTTTGTTTAGAAGTTATATTAATGACGTAGTAGTGATTAGCTAGGTACAATTATTACTGTGATTTGCTAAATCGGTTAATCAGTTGGCAAGGGTCGCCATGTGAAATGATGCTATAATTACCTTCATTGCTCTGCCTTTTAAATGCCGCCCCGTAGAGTCTAAGTCGTAGAGTAGAGTTCTATGTCACTATATTCTTATTTCTCTAATAATCGTAATATTACGAATAAATGAATTATTCGACCTTCACGAAGGAAGAATTTTGGCCGAGAGGTGTTGTGTTCCGGCGATTCCGAGGACGGATACCCGACACCGCGCGACTCACGACGGCGACGCCGCTATTACCTAATGTTTAGATATAGATTATTTAATTTTTATGTTTTATATTATTGTACCTACTTTATATAATTGTATATGGTTTTATGTATTTTTTATGGGCCTAGATGCCTGAAATAAATGAATTATTATTATTATTATAAATGATCCTTGAAAATCAATTCCTCAATAAATAATCTAACTATCTACGTTGAAATATACCAATCTAGCTTGGTCATCAACCTGTACACCAAAGTCCTTATTCCATTTTATTTGGAGTCATCGCAGCATTTTTTTTTCTTCCATACATCTTTATTAGCCGTTATCTCAGTGTTCGCTTTCATTCTATCTATATAATTTTTCACACAATCCATCCATCTTTTCTTTGGCTTGCCTGTATTCTTATAGCCTTCCACATTTCACAGATAGATAGATAGAATATACTTTATTGTACACCATGAAAATAGTAGTAAACAGGAACAACGTATAAATTATGGGTACATGGGCGGTCTTATCACTAAAAGCGATATCTTCCAGACAACCAAAATACTCGAAACTTTTCTCGTAACATGCTCTTTATTCCTCCGCCTAACATTTCCGTACCATGATAATCTGTTTCTACTTAACTTTTCTGCTCCTGGCGCTACTTTCAGGCTCCCTCTTATTAACTCATTTTTTACCCTATCCATTTTCGGTACACCACACCATAAAATCTAGCTGTATACTAGACTAGTATTATGAATACACAGACATGCATAAATAAACGGTATAATTTCCAATTGTTGACTAACCTATTGACAAAATGCTAATTATACCATACATACATTACCAACTAATGAAATTAGAATCAATTGAAAAACGTACGATCTTGAATGTATTATGAACATGCCACAAATTGACAGTTCAATTTGTAGTCATTGTGGTATGTGGTAATAGTTGATGGTATCAATTGTATTACTTCTGTCGTCAGTATAAGGGTAATTAAAGAAGATTGGCAAATTAATCTCAATCAAGCTTGCTTACGTGTTCTCTGTAACTTGGCAACGTTTAATTGCGTGGTGAAACGATATTAAATAAATAAATAAATATCTTTGGGACATTTTTACACAGCACCATCTAGTCCCAAACTAAGCAGAGCTTGTGGTATGGGTTCTAGACAATGTATATAATACTTATATACTTTTTTTGTTGTTGTAAATATATACATATAATACATAAGCAACACACCCAGCCCAACACAAACACTTATGTTCATCACACAAATATTAAACCGCTTTAATATAAGATTTACTATGACTAAGATTTAGCTATGGTTTAAGGAAGATATCAATTTTCGAAGGTCCATAAATTATAGTAGTAGTACTTACTCTTACCCTTAATTTACAATAATTATAGTTTAAAAGCATAATCTATCTAATCT
This sequence comes from Asteroscopus sphinx, assembly GCA_949699075.1. Lineage (NCBI taxonomy): Eukaryota > Metazoa > Arthropoda > Insecta > Lepidoptera > Noctuidae > Asteroscopus > Asteroscopus sphinx. Next base: position 27,601,203 of record OX453004.1, on the reverse strand, counting down.
TTCTATAGAAACAAAGACGGACGGTTTCTATTAAAAGCAGCGATTAATAAAGATGATGTATTCACATTATTTGGTATACGCTTTGGATTCCAGTGATCCAATTGCAACTTCTTACTACGATTGATGTAACCACCTAGCACCCGTAACAAAGGTTGACTCCTAGCTCGGGACTGGGTTTTGCTCTGTCTCCCACGTAAAATTCCAGATGTATCTGTCGCTCAATCTAGTACGTAAGTTAAACTGTACCCATAAGTTTATAAATAAAAAAAAAAAAAAAAAATCGTCCTACAGAATCACACCTTGACGGTTAAAACAAATAGATTTTAGTTCATTATAGTAGACATAATGCCATGGAGAATTAGACCCTGAAGAAACTTCTGCCAATTTTGGACTAGACATAACGCGCTCTTATTGGCTCGGGCAATGTAACACGTGGACATGGCATTGCGCGAGCGCGCTCCTACTGGCCTATTTCTTATTTATCTATACAAATTAATAGAACAGTTTCGTAATTGGACAGCCCTTAATTCGTTTCTATAGGATTTAATTCTCGGTTCACAATGCAGACAGCTGTGACGTGTTGTGGTTGTGTCACGTGCAGCTAAGCTTTTACCTGTGAACGTTTTTTTTTATCGTTTCATCGGAATGTAATCCCAAAACAATCACCGAATGATCTTAAGTTTGGACGTAAAGCTTGATTGAGCAAAAACGTTATGTTTGCGACCTACACATACATGTAAATATGTAAGCCCATAACCGGTAGAGGATGTTAAATGATGTGCGTGCTAAGCGGATGTCGGCGACCCCATAGGAGTGGCTGGCTGCACGTGGGACGACTGTTGACTGTTGACTGTTGTTGTAGCAATGCGGCAATGGTATTTAATTCCATGCGTTGATAAACTTGATATGTTATAGAAATCCGCAAGATTCGAGGCAAAACTTCCGGAGGAAGTTTGACTTGGCTCAGATAAAAGGCTCTGGACATTTACGGCACAAATTAATATCCAATCTATCCACGATTTGCCCTACTAGAGATAGGAATTTTACACCATACAAAATATGTCAAATTTCTATCTCTAGTAGGGTAAATCGTAGATAGATTGGATATTAATTTTGCCCGTTAATGGACATCATACTTTAGTTACATATCTCCGAAAATACTTGGCGAGTCGAATTGTCATACGGTCAAAACGAATATCATATCTGTGCACGATGTGCCCTACTAGAAATAGTATAAGCTCCGTACAAATTATCTCAAACTAGTCTTTTCCCGCGAGTTTGCCGGCGTATCATTTGGCTCATCACAGAAAATCTTATCGCGCATCCCTCGGGAACTGTTTATTTTCCCGGGATAAAAAGTAGCCTATATATTAATCTGTATTATGGTCTATCTGTGTCAAATTGTGTGTGTGTGCATCAAATTTCATCCAAAACTGTGCAGCCGTTTTAGCGTAACAAACATCTAAACATCTTTACAAACATTCACGTTTTAGTAAGATTTCTATTCCCAGTAGGGCAAACCGTGTATAAATAGGATATTTCAATTTGGCCGATAGACAACCCATTCATCGTACGATTCGTCGATTGTCATTAATTCTTTGTAGGTACAACGTGTTATTGGAATAACTCAAAACCTCAGACACACCAACTAGTTTTTATTATAATAAATTTATATGGAAAGTAATTATAAATTTTCATTTATTATTGTATAATATATTTGTAATTTTTGGTATCATGGTTACTCTAATCGATTCATAGCGCTAGATTCATTCTAAAACGTGCCACGCTCTCGACGCTACTGTGTCGAGAGGCGAATAACCTCTTAAAATTAAGTTAAGTTTTAATAGTTTTAGGAAACAAATGTTGTCCAAAAGTTTCCATCACACTTTTTAACTGGGTCTCTTGGCCTTTGCGCTCAGCGTCGCGTCGTCGTATAAAACTCTTAGACTCGGCATGGTATGAAAATATTTTTGTATATATCATGGTATGTAAAAATTAACCTATGTTAAAAAGTAGTGTAATGGATTCTACTGACGATTCTGAACAAACTTGTTTCAGGTTTTCAGTTAATTCAACAACACGTTGTATATAGCCTATACTGAAACGGAAAATATTATCCTGAAACATTAGCCTTTTTCCATAAGCCGTTATTAGTAAGGCACTGTCCAATTTTTTCCTCAAACTCGAAATAAATGGTTCTTTCTCTGTGTCCCTTATTACCGGTTTTAATTTTTATACCTTTGCCTTTTTCTGTCTTGTAAAGGGTTCGTGAAATTTATTAAATTCACTCAGTAATGTGTTCTTGATTGCGATTGTTCAATCTACTTACTTTATTAAAGTTAATCATGTACTTGCGTACATGAATGAAAACATGTTATGATACATAATTATTATGTCGACAGACTTGCGTTTGCTTCAATCTATGGCAACTTCATAGCTGTGTATAATTTAAGAAATATATAATTGCTTAGAGATTATTGTAACTGATTAAAAGTTTGTATAAGTATAATATCTATTGATTAATCTTGCATAGAAACGTTTCATCTTTCTTGTATTCATGTCAAATAATTGTGTCAAAGCAACTGAGCTTACTTCTGCTTCCTAGTATTGCAAACCAGATTGTGGTGAAGTTGTCTATTTTATTCACGTAACAGACCGGTATTGACGTTCTATAGAGTATCTACAAACAAATTAATCGTTTGTACGTCAAACTGGGTATTGCCCACGTTTTGCCTTCAGCCTTCACTACACGTGCTAGTGTTGTAACTTGCAAGATTTTCGTGTTATCGATGACACATATTTATCTTTTACGTGTAAAAAGTTGAATCATAGATTACACTATCAATTTACGGCCACCTGTCAGGCTACTTAGCTAGTTGCTTCAGGTTTTTTATCAATAAGTTAGGCAGATAAACAACTTCGAAGCAGGGTTGTTGCTGATCCAGAATTTTATCACATCAGCGGATGCTGATGCTGATGCTGATTTTTGACATTGACATCAGCGGATGCTGATGCTGATGCTGATTTTTACATAATTTTTAACCATGATAATTTTATTGACATTCATGAATTTATTTCAATGGAAAAGTTGCACATTTTATTTTATATTCAAATAAAAGATTTAATATAAATTTATGATTTTTAATAAACGATATAAATCAGTGTTACACAATTGTAATGTCCATTTTTTACCCATTTTTATTTTTTTATTTACCTATTCATACTGGAATTTGATTAGGGGTAGATTGTATTTTAAAAACAATAGCTGTGCTGCTTTTTCGGCTTGAAGTCTGTTTCGAGAAGGTTTGTATATTAACCCAGCACTGCTGAATAATTGTTCGCTGGGAACACTCGCCGGCGGTGGAGACAAAAATTTTCGAGCTAGTCTTGAAAGGTCACTATAATTATTTCCATTGATTTTCCACCAATCAAGTGGGTTTTGTGACACAATAAGTTTCTTCTCTTTACAATATTGTTTTAACTGCGCCTTCAGTTTTGTATCTAAGTTTTGTACGTCTTCGGTGTCACTATTCTCCTCTTCACTTGAATCAAGCAAGTTTTCCAGTTCATTTTGCAGAGTTAATCTGCAATCCTTGCTGGTTGACGGCTGATTTGAGTCTCGTAAATCTATATTTTCTCTTAGGGGGACAGTTCTTGACCTTTTTGGAGGACGTGGGCCGGTTTCATCTGTATTTTTTTTTAGTTGCTTAAGAATTTCAGTTTCAATATTTTCCTTCAAAATGCTACTGTAAAATTTTGTTTTGTATCGAGGGTCGAAATAAGTTGATATTGTGTACAGAAAGTTGTTTTCCACATTGGCAAATCTAGCATTAATTTCAGCCTATAAACGCTATAAAGTTGTAATGAAAATTATCATCGCTTCTGAGTTATCTTGTTTATCCAAATTCTCGTCCAGTTTCTTTTTAAGTAAATGAATGAGAGGAATAACCAATGAAATCGATGCATTTGAATTGCTTGGTTCCCGTGTAGTTTCTTCAAAGGTTCGTAACAAATCTACACAGTCTTCCATAATTTTCCATTGTTCAGAAAAAATTCTAGGTATGTCGTGGTTATTACTGTAAATGCTGATTGAATCTTTGATCTTTAAATACCTCTCCATCATAAAAAAAGAACTATTCCATCTTGTAATGCAGTCTTGAAAAACTGTCAACCTTGGTTGATTAAGTCGATCTTGAATAGCATTTAGTTCTTTTTGTGCTATTGTCGAGTGATTGAAATGGTTAGCGATTTTTTTTAATTTTTGTTTCATATCAATTAAGATTTGGTGTGACTTCAACCCATTTTTCAGACACAATTGTAGTTTATGCGCTGCGCAATCTACATCGTTAAATTCAGATAGCGTCATGGCCCTCTTCATGTTTGACCCTTCGTCTCTAATAATGCAGTGTACTTGCTCTTTGGAAATATTCCATTCCTCTAACATTGTTTCGTATTTCTCAGCAATAATATCACCTGTTTGTCGATCTTCGAATGTCTCACATTTTAATATGATAGATTTGCGTTCAAAATTTTCAGTGATGCCATGACATGTCAAACTCAGCAAAGAAACATTGGCACCTGGGTCTGACCAAATGTCGGTTGTAAACGACATGTTTTTGAATTGTTCTATTAATCTTTTCACTTCAGCAGCTACTTTTTCATATAAATTCTTGCACACAAAGTTGGTAAAAAAATTGCGACCTCTTAGATTATATTTAGGCATAATTGCTTGCATAAGTCTTCGGAAACCAATACCCTCCACAAAGTGGAATGGTAAATCCTGAACAGCAATCATTTCACCAATCAGTTTATCAACCATTACACACTTCGGGTTGTTATTGTCTAATTGTTTATTTTTTTGAAGGCTTTCTTCTATTGATAATTGCTTTTTAGCATGTTGTATTGGTGTTAATATTTTACCTAAAAACAGATGGATAGACTCATTTAAGTAGGTAAAGAAAGAACCAAATAAAAATTGTTTATTGTCCCCGTTAACGGCGCGCAACATTTAAATAATAGTGCAACAGGTACACAAACAGGTAACTAACAGGTGGGTATACAAAGAAAGTAAAACGAAAAAACACATACAATATAAGGAAAGTACATAAGATACCAAGCCAAAGTAGATACCCTACTCAAAAAATAAATAAGTTTCTGCACTATGCTAGGTAAGATTAGGTATTGTAACTATATGATTCAAAAGGATTCATGTGATTTCTTTCCACCTTTAGGTAAAAGCGAAGATTTCGAGCGAAACCTAAGTAGCTAACCAGGTACACAACATAAATCTTTGATATCCTACATATCAACCAAATAAATAGTTTTGAAGTTAGAATTTAGGTACTTACTTTCTGCAGTCAAATCCGAAGTCGAAGATAATAGTTTGTCAGTTTCACTTTTTAAATATATATCATATTCTTCAGAATGTTTGCTCCTCAAGTGATTTTTAAGTGAGGTATTTGTACGTCCTTTACGTGAATAGTTATTTTTACATATATTACAACATGCAGTTTCCTGGTTTATTAACTGAAAATACGTCCATATTTCGCTTTTTAGCGGAGGCGGCATTATATATCTTATTCACTTCACTAACACAACGATTCACAAAAAAATTATTATAACTTATGTAGCACTTTCTCGCGCGTTGTTAATCGTAATAGACAAGTTTGTGTTTGTTTAGCTAAAAAATCACCGGGAAGCAAGGATCTGTGCTATGATTAGTCGAAACTCACAAGCGAAACCAAAACACGTGCCGTAAGCCTCGCCCCCTTCGGTCACGTTGCGACACGAACATCAGCATCAAAATCAGCAACAATTAATGCGGATGCTGATGCTGATGTTGAAAAGAATGCTGATGATCAGCGGATGCTGATGCTGATGCTGATGTTCGCAACAACCCTGCTTCGAAGCACAATAGTGAATATTTTGTGTTCGATCGAACTCGCCTCCCCGGAGCCTGTTCATACTTTAGAAAAAAGTCGTTTGTTCTTAAAAAAATTACGTTCTTACAACGTCAAAAAGTAATCATGTAGTTGGTACCTATAGCTCAACCAGTTTTCTGTGTATTTTTACTCGGTGCTCGTGTATTAATGCTCGAAATGAGGAATACGAGTCTTCTATACAGACTATTAATTTAATCACTAGAATAAAAGCTAAGCTTGCAATTTTAATTATGGAGGTGAATCAGTCCATGATATACTTACTACCCCGATCAATAAAACCGTTAAATATTTCACCAAAATGTCTTACTTTTTGCTACAAACGTAGAAACTAGTAAAAGGTGAAGTATAGAGGGAAAATTTGAACCTTTTTCAAACGTTTTGCGAATGTGAGTGCTCAGCTGTGCGTGCATGCTACAGGTTATTGACCCGGCATGGGTGCGTAAATTATTATTACTCTTTCGGACAAGGAGTTATCAAAATTATTGCATTTAAATTGATTTTAGTTCAACAGTGTTTTGTTAGTTTTGATTCACGGAAAACTACGTCACCTTTGAATATTGCAGGTGACAAAATTAACGCTCTGTATAAACGGGCTAAAATAGACCTTAATCGTATTATTTACTTATAAAATCTACGCCTACAGTCTATTTATAGGAATTAATATCAACACGATGAGTAATCTGAAGAATTAATCGCACTAAAAGTTCTCCTAATTTCTAAAGTAAACAGGATATTGGCTTAAATCATACATTACGGGATTGAACAACATAACATCACGCCTGTATTTCCCCGAAGGGGTAGGCAGAGGTGTATAGTACACCCACATTTCGCCAGTTATGTTATAGTCCCATGTAATAGGGGGCGAGCCTATTGCCATTAACCGGGCACAAATCCATACTCCGGGCTGCTACTGAGAATTTCCTAATGAAGAAACCCAATAACACTTTGCCCGACCCGGGAATCGAACCCAGGACCCCACGCTCAGCAGTCGCGCTTGCGACCACTAGACCAACGAGGCAGACTGGGACGGGACTGAAGTATTTACATTTGCTAGAAAAGATCGGTCTGTTTACTAATACATACTGTGTTTGATCTTTGATTTTGCCGCTCAGTTACTTCAGTTAGCGAAATAGACGGATTATTTTGAAGAAGTCCTTACTCCTTACCTAAGCGATCAAATAAAAATGTTGCCACATTATTTCGTTATAAAAACTCAAATATAGTTAAACCTTCGTTTTGACTTCTACTTGTATCAGAAGAATGCCACATCACAGTTCATCACATTTGCCACAACATGTAACAGAATAAACGCAAGTCCTCAAAATAGTTTGTTCAGAATCACTAGAAGAATCGAGTGGTATGGTTTTTATACCACCGCTACATTTAAGCCAAAAATATTTTTTTTTTGGATACTAAGTAGGATGTTATAAATAATTATAACAGCGGATCCCGAGTAGGTCCTTGAACCCCAGGAATACCAAAGAAATGGGTTTCCTAAACGGCATCTTGCAGCTATTCAGCAAACAACTCGGGAACTTTATTTATTTAAGCCTTTATTGCTGATAATAAAATTGTTTTAACATATTAAACATAAATTCTAAAACATTGGGTTTCCCGTTTTAGTGGTCAGCGTGTCCTGTGACTTGTAGGCCTCTTCCAGCTGCTTCCATACTGTCCTTTTTTTGTGTTTCTTAACCAGATTACACCTCCGACTTTCTTTATGTCATCTGTCCATCTCTTTACTTGTCTTCCTCTTTTCCTTTTTCCATCTCGTGGTTGCCATTCTGTTATAATTTTTGTCCATTTCACCTTGCTGTCTTTTGTCATGTGTCGCCACTTCAGTGGCCTAACTTTCTCTATTATCGGGATTCCTAAAAACCAAGTAATTAGTTATTTTATAGTAATTAGTTTTTTTTGTAGTAAGTAGTTATTTTATGACTATGAAAAAAGTACTGCGATCACTGTACCATTTGAGGAGCTTGGTACCTAGTCATGGAAAGACGTCTCCCACGACCGTTCATAGTAATTTATATTGGGATTCCTATCCATTTTCTGCAGTAGATCTGAGACAAAGACAAACAGCCCTGAAGATACCGCATTAGATAATATTAGGCCCCAAAACTTACTTCACGGCCATCAGTTTTTGTATCCGATGCGTTATATTGCGGTTACGCAACCAACCAGTTCTTCAAATAAAGATTTATGCGCATAACCTTGCGATCATAAAAGTCTGAACTAATGGTTAGCGAATATTTTATTGATGTCATCCGTGTTAATTGATTGAATTGTTCTATATTTTTATTATTGCCGTTATGTGAGCTAGAAGCTACTGATATCGAAGAAGAAATGCCCGAGAAAATTTGGTTGTAGGCATTGATGGCTTAACAGAGTTGTTTTAATGTATTTTTACAATAACTTCGGGGTTATTTTCATAAATAAAAATGCCTTTTCAGTTCAATAAGTCCGCCGAAAAAACCCTCTTCGGCTGCCAATCAAATTCATCGCGGGTTTTTTAAGTATAAATGGATGCTGATAAGCAATAGTATGTCAACCTACACGGAAGCCATTTCGAGTAAATCGTGTTTCAAAATTACGGCGCCAATTTAATTAGTTTGTTCAATAATTTGCTGCAAATATTGATGATATGCAGTCATTATATCATAATATAAGTTTAGATCAAATTTCTCCCATTAAACTTGTAAAATCTGTTATATTCATTCCAAAAACCGTTAAATTTGATATTACAAAATGCGCCAGCAAACATTTTATTTGAATAAACATTTCAAGTCTTATAACACATTATTGCTAAACTGAAAACAATTAATTTAAATTCAATTTGATTAATGTCAAGTACCTTAACCCTATATTGATAAACGTATTATTAAGATAAAAATTGTAATGTTAAGGTGTTACCAATAAAAGCCATGATTTCTTACAATATTAAAATATTTATTTACCTCTTAAAAACGGAACAAATTAGGGACCATCGAGCGTTACTGTCTTCAAGATTTACTTTGAATACTTACCTACCTACATCATAATCAACATTATCTAAATTAAAACAGTATTTAAAAATCAAAATCAAACTACCCACAACAAAATAATTTCGTTTCGTTCGACTGGTTAGGGTATCAACGTTAACGGCGAGAACATCTCACATCTCCGTTTTGCCGATGACATCGTTGTATGGCTGAGTCGTTGGAACACCTGGGCGAAATGCTGCACAGCTTAAATGGAGCATCTCAGCGTGTCGGTCTTGGCATGAATCTGGACAAGACTAAAGTCATGTTCAATATGCATGTCATGCCGAGGCCAATATTCGTTGAAGGGTCGGCACTCGAAGTCGAAGTAACGGAATACGTCTACCTAGGGCAGATAATTCAGCTTGGTAGACAAACTTCAAGAAAGAAGCCGACAGAAGGTTTTAGTTAGGCTGGGTAGTATTTGGCAAACTTCGCCGAGTCTTCTCGTCGCATATACCGCAATGTTTGAAGACAAAGGTCTTAAACCAGTACGTCCAGCCTGTCATGACTTCCGGTGCCGAGACGTGGACACTGACAGTTGGGCTGGTTCACAAATTCAAAGTCGCTCGGTGAGCTATGGAGCGAGCTATGCTTGGAGTTTCTTTGAAGGATAAAATCCGTAACGAGATTATCCGGAGGAGAACCGGATTGACCGTCATATCTTGTAGGATCAGTAAGCTGAAGTGGCAGTGGGCTGGCCATGTCTGTCAAAGGGCTGATGGTCGCTGGAGCAGACTAGCCCTTGAGTGGAGACGCGAATCGGCAAACCAAGCGTAGGGCGACCCCCACCAGGTGGACCAACGACGTGAAGAACGTGGCTGAACGTGACTGGATGCGGAAGGCAGAAAACTGAGTGTTGTGGCGCAACTTGGGAGAGGCCTATGTCCAGCAGTGGACTGCGATAGGCTGAGTTGATGATGAATCAGACAACTCATTGGGCTCGGACTGAATAGTTGCTGTATGATGAATAAGCTCAATAATCGACGAATGAGCTAGTGTTGTATTATCAGCCATAAACAGCAATCAACAGCAGCTAGAAACTCCAATAAATCCAGAGTATTCTCAAAGTCCAGATCTTGATCAGAAATATAAATATTCGGAAGGTATTTTTCTGCTGGCCGAACTTCTGGAAACTCCTCATTGAGACTGCTATTTGACGGAACCATACGCCTCTTTTCTTCAACATCGTGGCTAATAACCTCACACTGAAACTCCTCGTCAGAAGTAGGACGCGACGCATGGTTTTCCTCGTGAGGTATTAGGTACATGATCCGCAAACATGGCTTCTTGATCTTGGCGGTGGCATTCTGAAACTAATTATAAAAATAAGACACAACTTGCAAAATGAGGGTATGTGCCAAAATGTAATAATTTTGAGAACCTGAAGATTTGAGACAATGTCTGTCTACCCTGTTTGCGGATACTTACAGTCGTGAACCTGTTTGTTTTATTAATTCCCTCATTCCACGTTTTTCAAAAACGTTTCAAGTCATTTAACATACTATTGAAATAAACGAACGAACAAGTGAACGAGATTTTTTTGTAGCAATAACGTGTCAAGCTTTATAAAACTTTTACAAGCGCTAGTCAATAGTAGAATGTTTGTTAAGCAATAACCTGTTAATCAAAAATATTACATTTTGCTGAAATTAGGTAGTTAAGATAAGTAATATTACCACTGTTAGTATGTAAAACGTATTTAAATGTAATTTTAAACAGTATTCTGTCATAAAAAAGCGTTGTTTTAATAATTTTACCGGTAAAATGACCTCTAAACTTGTATAGCTAAAATCCTTATATTTATGTAATATTTGGACTTACCTTTGATGATCTTATATTCCCCAAGTCTTCTACTGCGTTTTCCATGTAGTATTCGTGGCTAGTAGTCTTGTGAGGCCCACTTTATATGTATAATTTTAATTAAATATGGGCCAATGTTGTTTACACAGCCGAAAAAGGATAATACTAATTACGCAATAACCGATCATGTCCCATAACTTCTTTTGACTTTAAACAGATGGCGCCTAGGGTCATCAAACAATGTTTCAAGTGCCTAAACATCTTATTGCAAAATGTCTTACCCTTTGAACTGATTTCGTGTCAACCTTTTTATACTCATTTTTGGTATAAAAACCATTCAATCAGGTTAAAACCCTATTGAAAAACGTTCTTGGTCAGCCAAAGAAGCGTACTGCATCATTAACTCAATTTTCGAATTTTTGTGGGTTGACACATTATTGCTTATCAGCATCCAAATATAGGTATTCAAAAAACATATTATTTCGAAAAGTGATAAATGTATGACACGTACGTACATACGTCCAGACACTTAAACCTTCGCTATATGAAATCCGTCTAACTGGTTTCAGTCGATCTCCTAATAGGTAGTTATATCTTCGTATTTTTTCATTCGATAAAACAGGTTATTCAATACATACTGCTGAAGTAATTTGGTACGTAGGTAATATAATTATTATTATGAGCTTGAAATTCTTATAAAAGGATTTCCTTACGTCTTCCTACATTGTTTCAAAACTCCCAAATATTCTAAGAGTTTTCCGTGTGGCATGCGAATTTCCGCTTTAATTCCTGCATCCTGCAATAAATGCTGTTGCTATTTCAAACTATTATTTAAACGGAAGCAAAACTCGAATGTGAGTTCAACACATGAATTTAATGAAGTTACAATATCAGGAACTTGTACAACTTAGGTCTATATAGTAGAAAAATATTCGTCCTGTTAAATACTCGAGCAATGTCACTGTCATTATTCAAGCCAATAAAAGTGCGAATATTTTTCTGTAGTGGATACTTTTCAGTAGATTTTAACATTGTGTCAAACTCTAGAGGTAATTAGATACGTTTATGTTTGGACGGCGATACGTAAATATTATGTAGTGTGTAACAGAGCATGAATAGGGTCCGGCAACATTACCCTTTGATTCAGTGTAATTTAGGCTATCAATGTTGTAAAACTGTATTGTTTTTTACTACTGCTTAGGATATTATAATATGCCACTTGTTTCCACTTGCAAAATTTTGAACCTACATCACAGAGTAATTTTTTTAACCTTACTGAACTTCTACTCAATTTTATGTTCTAGACTCGGGTGATTTAGGCGGTCTGTTTAATTTTTAGAGATTTGTCTATTCTTTTCTCGACTCTTGGAATAAATAAAACGGGTGGCCATGGTTTCGGGGGACGCCCGATGAAAGCGAAGCCTCTACGCTTTTGCAAGTGCAGAAGAACGCGCTTACGAGTTAACGGTCACGTTTTTTCTCAGTTTACTCCCCGACGGCCGAGCGCGCAACGAAGCTATAAAAGCTTCGCTTCAAAGAAATCAGTGGTGTCGGGGTACGCCCGACCAAAGCGAAGCCTCTACGCACTTGCACGCGCGTTCTGCTCGCACGAGTTAACGGTCACGTTTTTTCTCAGTTTACTCCCGAGGACAAAAACACTGAAAGACGCAAAGACACCGAAAGCTACGCTTCAAAAAAATATCAGTAATTGCATAAATTATTCTCACGGTGCGGTGATCATCATCATCATCATCATCATCATCATTTCAGCCGAAAGACGTCCACTGCTGGACATAGGCCTCCCCCAAGTATCGCCACAACGACCGGTCCTGCGCCTTCCGCATCCAGCGGATTCCCGCGACCTTCACCCGGTGCACGGTGCGGTGATATGTTCGAAGATTCAAAACCTCATCGTTAAGATTTATTACTGCAGTTATTTCATAAACTAGACATACTTAAGAGACGTTCTGTTAATTAGTCATTATGTACGCACGTAATTCCAACAGATGTGCCCATAGAAATATAAATAATAAGGTAATAGAAATGTTATCTAAGTACTGTCTTTTAATACCAGAACGCGTGTCGCCGGTTCGCCGCTACCAACACATAAATAGAATAAATATGCAATTACGCCCACTATGTTTCTAGCATTGATTGCAAAATAAATTAAGCCTAAAAAATTCCGCTGTTAGATATGCTGCAAAATACAATTTTTATTGACTCCGCGTCCAAAACAGCATTGGGTTCGCACACTAGTGTCCTATGAGACATCTGTACGTGGCGACAAGTTCACGCGGCTTTACCACTTCTATTACCGTATTATTAAGATTTCTATGTGTGAACACGAATCGTTTCGCGACGCAGCTTATGTACGCCCGACGTTCTCTTAAACCCTTAACCACAAATTTTCACCTCTAGACTGTAGTTAGCTGCTTTGATACATCTTTGCGTAAAAGTCATAAAACAGACTGCATAAGTCTTATAAATACCGGTTTGGAAACTTATTCGTCTAGTTATAAGTTACGAGCAGAATTCGCGGTAGCTTAGTGGCTAAATCACTGGTGTTAGTGGCGTAGCTATGTAACCAAGGGCCCCGGGGAAAAAAGTTAAAAGTCGAACATTCTTTATAGATCTAGAATATTATATAACTTTTTCGAACGTCGTTCATGGGGCCGAGGGGCTCCTTGAGCTTGGGGGCCCCGGGGCACTGCCTCGCCTAGCCCTACTGTAGCTACGCCACTGACTGGTGTACTGAACTAGAAGTCGCAGGTTCAAACCCTGCACATAAACGAATTTTTATAAAAATAAAAATTAATGTCTTTATATTTCTCTGCGCATGCGTAAATGCAAATGCAAATGTAAATAATATAAAAAATCATCTCTTTGTCTATTAAACTTAAATAATAGCTTACAACGATGCTTCAGATATTTGCTGACTGCTCCATAATTAGGAACAAAAAAATACTATTCAAATTGTCTCGAACCTGTAATTTGCAGCCATAAATAACTCTATGCCTTATTAAGTTAGGTATATTATTACATTTTATAACTTCGTTACATTTTGAAACTCAGTAATTTTTACTGTTTTTAACCGACTTCAAAAAAAGGAGGAGGTTATGTATTCCGCGGGTTTTTTTTTTTTTTTTTTTTTTTTTTTTTTTTTCATGTATGTACACCGATTACTCCGAGATTTGTGGGCCGATTTGCGTGGTTGTTTTTTTATTTGGTAGAGGAAGTCCGCGCGGTGGTCCCATATAAATGTTATTGACTTAGGTCGAGTAGTTTTTTAACCAGCTTCAATAAATCAGTTTAATTTAGCTTCGCTTACCTAGATGATCTCCTAATAGTTTAGTTTTTCTGTGAATTATCAACTAAAAAGTATGAAATAAAAACTTTTTAACAAAAAATATAAAACCGACTTCAAAAACCTTAACTAAAAAGTAAAAAATAATCGTTGTATGTATTTCAAAATATTAACATAAACCAAAATTTTGAAGGCGGCGCGTGTTTTTCATGTACCAGGCCCCTCAGAAAGTATTGCGAAAAAAAGTTTTTATATATGGGAGACTGGCCAGTTATAATGTTTTTCGAAAATATGATTATTTATAAGTAAAAATAAGTAAGTTCCAATTTCAAAATTTCCCTCCACATTTTTTGCGAGTTAATTCAAAGTATTGTGTCTCACTGAAATATGGATCTGCGCCGGGAACATTTTAGAGCTATGATTTTATACGATTTCAAGTGTCGCCTGAAACCGGATGAATCGTACGATAGACTTCAAATGGCATTCATGGATGAAGGCCCTTCCAAGGCAACCGTGTATCGTTGGTATAACAAATTCAAGCGCGGTCGACCAACTTTGGGGGATGACGAAAGAAGCGGTCGCCCTTTGACGGCTGTTACCGAAGAAAACGTGCTAGCAGTGAAAAATTTAATCCAAGACAATAGGCGAATTACATATCAGGAGATTCAACACATATTGAAGATTGGATCGGGAAGCGTTCACGAGATTCTACACAGCCATCTTCGCGTGAGGAGGATAGTATCACGCTGGGTGCCGCACAACCTCACCGATGCTCAGAAGCAGGCCCGGGTGGAATGGTGCCGTGATATGCTTAACAAATTTGAAGCAGGCTCGTCTCGGCGTGTTTACGACATCGTTACAGGTGATGAGTCCTGGATTTATCAATACGACCCAGAAACCAAGCGCCAGTCGACTGTTTGGGTGTTTCAAAATGAGCCAACGCCTACCAAAGTGAAGCGATCTAGAAGCGGGGGTAAGATTTTGATCGCTAGCTTTTTTAATTTGACTGGCCACTTGGTATCAATTCCCTTACGGGATCAAAGAAGCATTAATGCCGAATGGTATACTACCAAATGTTTGCCAGAAGTTTTCTCTGTTATAAGCAACAAGCGACCAAACACAGGGCTCCGCGGGCTACTGCTCCACCACGACAATGCACCTGCGCACACCGCACTCAAAACGAGGGACTTCCTGGACAGCACGCCAGTCAAACTCCTGGGTCACCCTCCTTACAGCCCTGATCTAGCACCGTGTGACTTCTTTTTATTCCCAAAAATAAAAAATCAGCTCAAAGGGATACAATTTTCGTCGCCGGAAGATGCGCTGGCTGCGTTCGAGCAGGCTGTAAACGAGGTGTCTGCGGCGGACTGGAAAAAGTGTTTTGAAAACTGGTTTAGGCGCATGAATCTTTGTATAGAGGCTGGTGGAAAGTACTTTGAAAAGATTTGATAAAAATATATGTACGTATAGAACAATTTTTTTTAGTTTCGCAAAACTTTCTGAGTGTCCCACGTATGTTCGCATAAACTGTTTTTTACTATAGATAAGCGCTCGACAGTACATTATATTTACATGACGCAAAGGGACAGTCACGCGACGCCTACAAAATTTTGGTTTATGTTAATATTTTGAAATACATACAACGATTATTTTTTACTTTTTAGTTAAGGTTTTTGAAGTCGGTTTTATATTTTTTGTTAAAAAGTTTTTTTAATTTATATGGAACTTGTTACTGTTTTTAATTAATATGGAACCTATATTCATTATAATGGTCGTACAATTACTGCCTCGTTGTGTTAATGATCGACTGCCTCGTTGGTCTAGTGGTTGCAAGCGCGACTGCTGAGCGTGGGGTCCCGGGTTCGATTCCCGGGTCGGGAAAAGTGTTATTGGGTTTTTTCATTAGGAAATTCTCAGTAGCAGCCCGGAGCCTGGATTTGTGCCCGGTCAATGGTAATAGGCTCGCCCCCTATTACATGGGACTATAACATAACTGGCGAAATGTGGGTGTACTATACCTCTGCCTACAAAAAAAAAATACACACAAATAAATACATAAAAATAAATACAGGCGTGATGTTATGTTATGTTATGTTATTACAATACCAACATTTCAAAATAACCAACTCGATATCAGTTTAATTATGTACTATATAGTTTAATAAATGTTTTAACTTTGGGAATAATTTATGTTAACCCTGTCAGGGATCGCATAAAGATGAACATTTTAGTAGTAGAAGTAGTAGTAGAGATTCTTGTGAAGGAGCTCGTCCGGGGAAGTATTACCACCGTACCTACTTCTGCCGCCAAACAGTGATGCTTGCATTTCTGTGTTCCGGTGTGTAGAGTACGGGTGCCGGGGAAATTACAATAACATGAGACTTTCCAACTTCATGTCTCAGTTTGGCGAACCGACTTGCGTCATCATATAGGTAATAGTCTAGGTGGTATTGTAGATGTTGTGGACAAAGGGAACGCATCAGTTGGACCTATATAGGTCGCTTCGCCATCCTATACCAAATATAAAAAAATTAAATTAAATTAATTAAATCAAATTGACTGTTTTGACAATTGTTCTCGAAAATATGTCTCGAACTCGGATCTTGGAGTCTCACGATAGCGCGGCAGCATGACATTACAATGACAATTTTGTCATTGCAACAAAAATAACGAGTACACACGATGTAACAAAGTAATTAAAGGTTACAGAAATCAAGTAAATAAGTACCTACTTGCACGACAATTGACGAGTTCATGGTAATGTGACTCGACCGTTTTATTTTCATTTTTTAAATGATACACCGCATTATTGATGAAATTATAGACAGGACAATAACAATGAGATTAATCTCGACCAATCAAAATTTAGATGAAAAGGACGACTAACAAATTTTTCAAAATCGGTTCCATCCTAATGCATCTGCCGAAACAACTCGGTGGGAATTGAGCAAAAATTAGAAAGGACAGGTTATATATGTCGATATCACGCGACTGAATATATTAAAATCAAATTGAGGACAGTGAATTATAGTCCTCGGATCATCTGTCAAGGTTAGTTCACTGGTTCGTTCACATCAGTCCATTATACGAGTTCATGTTCCTAGTCATAACAATAGATTTGATTCTTTTTTGGTATAGAGATCGTGCGTCTCGTGTTATTGTTATTAAAAAAATAGTTTTCAAAATAATATAGATTTATTTTTAGGGACGGCCGCCATTGTTTTGAGACTTATTTAGATAAATAAGAAATCCAAATGATTAAGAAATTGTAAGCATGAATTTCACTGGTAAGCATCAATCAAATGATTCTGTAATTTTGGAAATGCTCGAAGCTATATTACACACTTATCCCTTATCTCTTCTCATGGGTGTCGTAAAAGGCGACTAAGGGATTCACCAGAGGATGGGCAGCAGCGTTCTCTGAGTATTTAACCAACCAACTGCGATCGCCAACCCGCCTGCCAAGCGTGGCGATTATGGCATATCCCCCCCTTAATTGGGGGAGGCCTATGTCCAGTAGTGGACGTCTTTCGGCTGTAATGATATTACACACAGAGTAGCGAGGCTAAGGCAAATAATTATGATCCAGAATCTCACACTAAAATCGATGTAACTATTTCATAATTTACTTTTAATTAGTAATGTCACTTATGGTAATGTGGTGTTAAGTTTACATGGGCTGGTATGAAATAATTTGAAAATATTTGTCAACCATTATGATTTTAAGACACATATGTATTGTCGACATTCAAGTGTTTAACCTTCAATATATTTTTTTTGTATAGGATAGCGAAACGAGCTAAAGGCCCACCTGATATTAAGTGGTTACAAAAGTAACCGCAGAAGCCCATAACAACTGCATACCACCTAGGCTGTTGCCTAAATGGTACCGCAAGTTGGTTCGCCAAACTGAGACTTGAAGATGGAAAGTCTCATGTGATTGTAATTTCACTGGCACCTGTACCCTTCAGACTAAAACAGAAATGCAAGCATCACAATTTGGCGGAGAAGTAGGTATGGTGGCAGTACTTCCCCGGACGAGCTCTTACACAAAGGAGCTCTACTACTACTAAAGTTCACTCATTCACTTCATTGTGAGTAAACTCGAATGTAAATTACGTATTAAATTGAATGAGCGAAATACTTTGGGAATGATAATAAGTCTACTTGACCCATCCGTGAACCGCTGAAGTCTATTGAAGATTTTGACAATCATTACGTAATAGTAATGACGGACTATTGTTCGCACTTCTAATTTATCTACAACAAAACATTTGGAAGATTTCGCAGCTTTTTCTTAATTTAAGCAAACAATAAATAATTATAGAGAATACCTGCAGATACACAAGAATTCACAAAATACAAGATGTGACTTATAGAATACTAGCAGTTGCACAGATTTCTAATATTGCGGTTGACCATCCAAACCTCAAAAAGATTATCAGTGAAGAAATCTTCGCTTAAATGTGTAGGATGTTCTTGCGAACAATCACAAAACCCGATACACAATATCTTTCCAATATATGTTGATAGTAAATTTCCATTTTGCCTTTGGCACCAGATGGTTAACCACTAAAGCCCGAATTCTAGGACAACGCAAGCAAACAAGAACTGTAATTCCCTCATTGCATACATCTTTGTCATTTCTTTTGACGTAAATGCATGAAATTATAGATAAACGGCCAAAATGAATATCCTATTCACGATTTTCCCCCTACTAGAGATATAAATTTGACATAAAATGTATGAAGCTTATTTTAAATTTCTATCTCTAGTAGGGAAAATCCTGGATAGATGGGATATTAATTTTTGCCCGTAATTCATCGTTGTTCTAGAATGCGGGTGAAATAAGTCCTAACTAACTATGTAATTATCCGTTTCAGACTACACGAAACCATTGCCCCTGACAAAAATCAGACATTGTGCAACCCCATTAAGTTATCTCAAATGGATCTTTAAGCATATTCCTAGGCAGTCATTATTCGTCACTTCTATTTCAATTAGAAATGATTGGCTGACAACCAAGCAGTGATAAGCGATTTGTCTATCTCTACTTTTCAAAGCATGGCAAAAAACGATCATTTGTTGTGTTGTAGGTACGTTTAGCGTAGCTATGTACCCAGTAATTTGTCGGCTTAAATGATCATAACTGTGTTTTGTGTTATGTTATGTTAACATGAGACTTTCCAACTTCATGTCTCAGTTTGGCGAACCGACTTGCGTCATCATATAGGTAATAGTCTAGGTGGTATTGTAGATGTTGTGGACAAAGGGAACGCATCAGTTGGACCTATATAGGTCGCTTCGCCATCCTATACCAAATATAAAAAAATTAAATTAAATTAATTAAATCAAATTGACTGTTTTGACAATTGTTCTCGAAAATATGTCTCGAACTCGGATCTTGGAGTCTCACGATAGCGCGGCAGCATGACATTACAATGACAATTTTGTCATTGCAACAAAAATAACGAGTACACACGATGTAACAAAGTAATTAAAGGTTACAGAAATCAAGTAAATAAGTACCTACTTGCACGACAATTGACGAGTTCATGGTAATGTGACTCGACCGTTTTATTTTCATTTTTTAAATGATACACCGCATTATTGATGAAATTATAGACAGGACAATAACAATGAGATTAATCTCGACCAATCAAAATTTAGATGAAAAGGACGACTAACAAATTTTTCAAAATCGGTTCCATCCTAATGCATCTGCCGAAACAACTCGGTGGGAATTGAGCAAAAATTAGAAAGGACAGGTTATATATGTCGATATCACGCGACTGAATATATTAAAATCAAATTGAGGACAGTGAATTATAGTCCTCGGATCATCTGTCAAGGTTAGTTCACTGGTTCGTTCACATCAGTCCATTATACGAGTTCATGTTCCTAGTCATAACAATAGATTTGATTCTTTTTTGGTATAGAGATCGTGCGTCTCGTGTTATTGTTATTAAAAAAATAGTTTTCAAAATAATATAGATTTATTTTTAGGGACGGCCGCCATTGTTTTGAGACTTATTTAGATAAATAAGAAATCCAAATGATTAAGAAATTGTAAGCATGAATTTCACTGGTAAGCATCAATCAAATGATTCTGTAATTTTGGAAATGCTCGAAGCTATATTACACACTTATCCCTTATCTCTTCTCATGGGTGTCGTAAAAGGCGACTAAGGGATTCACCAGAGGATGGGCAGCAGCGTTCTCTGAGTATTTAACCAACCAACTGCGATCGCCAACCCGCCTGCCAAGCGTGGCGATTA
Organism: Asteroscopus sphinx; assembly: GCA_949699075.1. NCBI lineage: Eukaryota > Metazoa > Arthropoda > Insecta > Lepidoptera > Noctuidae > Asteroscopus > Asteroscopus sphinx. Next base: position 27,580,856 of record OX453004.1, on the reverse strand, counting down.
TGGCATATCCCCCCCTTAATTGGGGGAGGCCTATGTCCAGTAGTGGACGTCTTTCGGCTGTAATGATATTACACACAGAGTAGCGAGGCTAAGGCAAATAATTATGATCCAGAATCTCACACTAAAATCGATGTAACTATTTCATAATTTACTTTTAATTAGTAATGTCACTTATGGTAATGTGGTGTTAAGTTTACATGGGCTGGTATGAAATAATTTGAAAATATTTGTCAACCATTATGATTTTAAGACACATATGTATTGTCGACATTCAAGTGTTTAACCTTCAATATATTTTTTTTGTATAGGATAGCGAAACGAGCTAAAGGCCCACCTGATATTAAGTGGTTACAAAAGTAACCGCAGAAGCCCATAACAACTGCATACCACCTAGGCTGTTGCCTAAATGGTACCGCAAGTTGGTTCGCCAAACTGAGACTTGAAGATGGAAAGTCTCATGTGATTGTAATTTCACTGGCACCTGTACCCTTCAGACTAAAACAGAAATGCAAGCATCACAATTTGGCGGAGAAGTAGGTATGGTGGCAGTACTTCCCCGGACGAGCTCTTACACAAAGGAGCTCTACTACTACTAAAGTTCACTCATTCACTTCATTGTGAGTAAACTCGAATGTAAATTACGTATTAAATTGAATGAGCGAAATACTTTGGGAATGATAATAAGTCTACTTGACCCATCCGTGAACCGCTGAAGTCTATTGAAGATTTTGACAATCATTACGTAATAGTAATGACGGACTATTGTTCGCACTTCTAATTTATCTACAACAAAACATTTGGAAGATTTCGCAGCTTTTTCTTAATTTAAGCAAACAATAAATAATTATAGAGAATACCTGCAGATACACAAGAATTCACAAAATACAAGATGTGACTTATAGAATACTAGCAGTTGCACAGATTTCTAATATTGCGGTTGACCATCCAAACCTCAAAAAGATTATCAGTGAAGAAATCTTCGCTTAAATGTGTAGGATGTTCTTGCGAACAATCACAAAACCCGATACACAATATCTTTCCAATATATGTTGATAGTAAATTTCCATTTTGCCTTTGGCACCAGATGGTTAACCACTAAAGCCCGAATTCTAGGACAACGCAAGCAAACAAGAACTGTAATTCCCTCATTGCATACATCTTTGTCATTTCTTTTGACGTAAATGCATGAAATTATAGATAAACGGCCAAAATGAATATCCTATTCACGATTTTCCCCCTACTAGAGATATAAATTTGACATAAAATGTATGAAGCTTATTTTAAATTTCTATCTCTAGTAGGGAAAATCCTGGATAGATGGGATATTAATTTTTGCCCGTAATTCATCGTTGTTCTAGAATGCGGGTGAAATAAGTCCTAACTAACTATGTAATTATCCGTTTCAGACTACACGAAACCATTGCCCCTGACAAAAATCAGACATTGTGCAACCCCATTAAGTTATCTCAAATGGATCTTTAAGCATATTCCTAGGCAGTCATTATTCGTCACTTCTATTTCAATTAGAAATGATTGGCTGACAACCAAGCAGTGATAAGCGATTTGTCTATCTCTACTTTTCAAAGCATGGCAAAAAACGATCATTTGTTGTGTTGTAGGTACGTTTAGCGTAGCTATGTACCCAGTAATTTGTCGGCTTAAATGATCATAACTGTGTTTTGTGTTATGTTATGTTAACATGAGACTTTCCAACTTCATGTCTCAGTTTGGCGAACCGACTTGCGTCATCATATAGGTAATAGTCTAGGTGGTATTGTAGATGTTGTGGACAAAGGGAACGCATCAGTTGGACCTATATAGGTCGCTTCGCCATCCTATACCAAATATAAAAAAATTAAATTAAATTAATTAAATCAAATTGACTGTTTTGACAATTGTTCTCGAAAATATGTCTCGAACTCGGATCTTGGAGTCTCACGATAGCGCGGCAGCATGACATTACAATGACAATTTTGTCATTGCAACAAAAATAACGAGTACACACGATGTAACAAAGTAATTAAAGGTTACAGAAATCAAGTAAATAAGTACCTACTTGCACGACAATTGACGAGTTCATGGTAATGTGACTCGACCGTTTTATTTTCATTTTTTAAATGATACACCGCATTATTGATGAAATTATAGACAGGACAATAACAATGAGATTAATCTCGACCAATCAAAATTTAGATGAAAAGGACGACTAACAAATTTTTCAAAATCGGTTCCATCCTAATGCATCTGCCGAAACAACTCGGTGGGAATTGAGCAAAAATTAGAAAGGACAGGTTATATATGTCGATATCACGCGACTGAATATATTAAAATCAAATTGAGGACAGTGAATTATAGTCCTCGGATCATCTGTCAAGGTTAGTTCACTGGTTCGTTCACATCAGTCCATTATACGAGTTCATGTTCCTAGTCATAACAATAGATTTGATTCTTTTTTGGTATAGAGATCGTGCGTCTCGTGTTATTGTTATTAAAAAAATAGTTTTCAAAATAATATAGATTTATTTTTAGGGACGGCCGCCATTGTTTTGAGACTTATTTAGATAAATAAGAAATCCAAATGATTAAGAAATTGTAAGCATGAATTTCACTGGTAAGCATCAATCAAATGATTCTGTAATTTTGGAAATGCTCGAAGCTATATTACACACTTATCCCTTATCTCTTCTCATGGGTGTCGTAAAAGGCGACTAAGGGATTCACCAGAGGATGGGCAGCAGCGTTCTCTGAGTATTTAACCAACCAACTGCGATCGCCAACCCGCCTGCCAAGCGTGGCGATTATGGCATATCCCCCCCTTAATTGGGGGAGGCCTATGTCCAGTAGTGGACGTCTTTCGGCTGTAATGATATTACACACAGAGTAGCGAGGCTAAGGCAAATAATTATGATCCAGAATCTCACACTAAAATCGATGTAACTATTTCATAATTTACTTTTAATTAGTAATGTCACTTATGGTAATGTGGTGTTAAGTTTACATGGGCTGGTATGAAATAATTTGAAAATATTTGTCAACCATTATGATTTTAAGACACATATGTATTGTCGACATTCAAGTGTTTAACCTTCAATATATTTTTTTTGTATAGGATAGCGAAACGAGCTAAAGGCCCACCTGATATTAAGTGGTTACAAAAGTAACCGCAGAAGCCCATAACAACTGCATACCACCTAGGCTGTTGCCTAAATGGTACCGCAAGTTGGTTCGCCAAACTGAGACTTGAAGATGGAAAGTCTCATGTGATTGTAATTTCACTGGCACCTGTACCCTTCAGACTAAAACAGAAATGCAAGCATCACAATTTGGCGGAGAAGTAGGTATGGTGGCAGTACTTCCCCGGACGAGCTCTTACACAAAGGAGCTCTACTACTACTAAAGTTCACTCATTCACTTCATTGTGAGTAAACTCGAATGTAAATTACGTATTAAATTGAATGAGCGAAATACTTTGGGAATGATAATAAGTCTACTTGACCCATCCGTGAACCGCTGAAGTCTATTGAAGATTTTGACAATCATTACGTAATAGTAATGACGGACTATTGTTCGCACTTCTAATTTATCTACAACAAAACATTTGGAAGATTTCGCAGCTTTTTCTTAATTTAAGCAAACAATAAATAATTATAGAGAATACCTGCAGATACACAAGAATTCACAAAATACAAGATGTGACTTATAGAATACTAGCAGTTGCACAGATTTCTAATATTGCGGTTGACCATCCAAACCTCAAAAAGATTATCAGTGAAGAAATCTTCGCTTAAATGTGTAGGATGTTCTTGCGAACAATCACAAAACCCGATACACAATATCTTTCCAATATATGTTGATAGTAAATTTCCATTTTGCCTTTGGCACCAGATGGTTAACCACTAAAGCCCGAATTCTAGGACAACGCAAGCAAACAAGAACTGTAATTCCCTCATTGCATACATCTTTGTCATTTCTTTTGACGTAAATGCATGAAATTATAGATAAACGGCCAAAATGAATATCCTATTCACGATTTTCCCCCTACTAGAGATATAAATTTGACATAAAATGTATGAAGCTTATTTTAAATTTCTATCTCTAGTAGGGAAAATCCTGGATAGATGGGATATTAATTTTTGCCCGTAATTCATCGTTGTTCTAGAATGCGGGTGAAATAAGTCCTAACTAACTATGTAATTATCCGTTTCAGACTACACGAAACCATTGCCCCTGACAAAAATCAGACATTGTGCAACCCCATTAAGTTATCTCAAATGGATCTTTAAGCATATTCCTAGGCAGTCATTATTCGTCACTTCTATTTCAATTAGAAATGATTGGCTGACAACCAAGCAGTGATAAGCGATTTGTCTATCTCTACTTTTCAAAGCATGGCAAAAAACGATCATTTGTTGTGTTGTAGGTACGTTTAGCGTAGCTATGTACCCAGTAATTTGTCGGCTTAAATGATCATAACTGTGTTTTGTGTTATTTCATGTTTGTATTCTATTACGCTTACAATGGCTCGCAGCGAAGCAACGACTGCGTGGATTGTACGATCTGCAAAGATAAGCTGCACTTGCCGTGGTCAGTCTGTAGATGGGTGACCGTTTCGTTACACATCAAGACCCCTCCGTGCCTCGGAGAGTACGTTAAGCTGTCGGTCCCGGTTGTCATACAAATATCTATGGCAGTCGTTACGGGTAGTCAGAAGCCTGAAACTTGAAAGTCTGACAACTGTTCTAACCTCCGAATGTCGGTATTACCCAGTAACTGGGTTGCGGGGGTCTGATGGCAGTCGCTCCGTGTACTGATGTTCAGCCGCATCTGGCTAGACTGGAAGCCGACCCCAATATAATTGGGAAAAGGAGTATGATGATACGCCTACAAGAATCATGAAAATTTACATATCTGCTTAGATTATTAGAACTTTTGCAAAAAGCTGCAACCGCTTTAAAAGTTTTCCTTTTATTTGTAATCAACACTGAATGAATATCATACATCAAGATTTTAATCTTGTACAGCTGTTTAAATCCCCATCTTAGGCTGGTCTTCAAACATACATAAAATAATTTGTATTCGCCGGCTAACATTTTTTGTGCCCTCTCCGGAACCTGCTTAGGCGGTTGCGTCATAGCTTCTAATAATATATAAAATTTTAACGATGCCTCCTTTTTGGGTTCCGTGGTTCATTGATCCTGAACATTATACAATGGTGTCTGCGAAACTGTGGGTACTGATTAAATTTCATAGATGCCTTCATTCGTGTACGGGTTAAACGAAATGTATAACAAAAAATTTACAGCTATCCATAGAGTCAATCCATATAGCTTGAAAAGCTCGTTGTTGCGTCGTTTACTTCAATAATCTTTTGGGTCAAAAGTTTTGGTATTTCAGCCGGAATCCTAGTCAATTTATATTTTTAGTTTCTTGCTATTTTAATTATTATAATCCATAAAATTTTATTCTCCTTCACACCTCAAAAGAAATGTGCTAAAGAATCTTGTAAAATAATTGACTATCTACTTAAATATTTAGGTTTTTTTTTCTATTTTGTTTTTATTTTTCATTATTTTTCTTCTGTCTTGCCGAGATGAGCTTCATAATAATAATAGCTCATATCATGGTGTAAAGATTAGCCAGTCAGCAGGTTGGTAGCACGGCTGACTGCTCAGGATGCGCCGGACAATCAATTACATGTCGTCACTTATGGAGGTTCTTTAAATGCACCCTATCGTTATCATTTATCTATTTAAATTATCATCTATTTTTTTATCTATTTATCATTAATGCTGTGGTAAAGATCCATTTATATCTGGGTTTACGTTTACTAACTTTCTGATTTCTGATCCTAAATTCTACTTAAAAATAAATAAAACGTTCTATATCCTATGCATCTCTAATATTTTAGACAAATCCGCACGTCAAGAGTTTTTGCTATTCGCACTTGTATCAGCTAATCTTGGACTTTTTTAATGTAATTTATAACTTATACAAGAAACTATTATTTATAGTTTGAACTTACAAAAATGTAGACATGAGCTAGTAAATCAAGGCGTAGCAGTATAGCGTAGGCGTAGGCATTTCAAGCGGTTTTAGGGGTCATAAGCAGCCAGCACTTCTTCATCCCTTTACAAGAAGTCGGTCCATATATATTAGTTCTAAATTTCCAGGAACTCTTCTTAGTTATAAAATAATAATAAATTTATCAAAACTTTAAATAAAATCATTTATACTGCCTTCCTCCAAAGAGTCTAAGAGCTCTTACAACCTCCGGCAAATAATTGTGACGAGCTTAATACAGACCTTGAACTTTGTATAATTATTATAACCACGCCATCGACGCGACGCCGACGTCACATTTTTTGTAATTATGTTGACTATACAACGTCTATCTGCCTTGTTTAATTATTCTTTTTCTTTACTGTCATACATCGGCTACTTGAATGTGTCATGAACCGAGAGCAGTATGTAGCAGTATCCTATAATAGACCCCTCAGAGATTTTGAGCAACAAATACGATACTTGAGTAGATACGACCAGCACACCATCATCCTCGGCCTCAGCCTCGTTATCACCACGGCATCGGCAGGACTGCATAAGCTATTCTATGATTACATGAGAGAAGAATAGACAGCAACTATCACCTACTAATAGTTTTGAAAATGATTTCATGAGCATAATGTTGACAGTATCTTTAGGAGGTTTCGGTGCCATGACGTTACGGTCCAGGTTAGTACGAAGTTACAACAATACTAAACTGGCTCGTAATGGCATTTCATGAGGCAAATACCATATCAAACCCTCGACTACCACTCTTAACACTCTTATTACTGTAACTCTTGTAGGTATGTCAGGATCTATAGAGCCGATCAATGAATTCGATAATAAAAAAACACCTAATAACACTTACCTAGCCTAGCATGTTTTTGAACTTGAACTATCTTGGAACTCTCAACGAAATATTTAGAAGAGAAAATCAGATATCTAGTAGGAAAAGAAAGAGTAGAAGATAGAAAATCAGTTATCCTTTTGTGGAAGACAAAATAATGTAAGCATTATAAGCCGTTGATGCTATAGTGATTATTTTTCGACACTTGGAAAAGACATTAGACACACAAAAACAATTTGCGTCATTAATGTCTTGCCCACACTTCGAGGCTATTCAGTTTTTTCTTGAACCACATCACTGAAACAAAATTATGCTGCTAGCTGGGTTCTTCGTATATAACTCCTAAGTTTAGTAAGTAGGCCGAATATTTTTGACGACGGTATCGCGTGTCAAAATTCTAGGAACATTTTTAGGCAGTCGCAGCTTGTTGCATTCCTAAGTATTTCGGGAAGCCATTGCCAGACAGAGAAGAATACTGATATATGTTTTGTAGTTAGAAAGAAAAGGATGACATTGTAGCGGTATAACAAAGCCAGTGAGTGGCACCAAAAATGGTGGTTACTATAATAAACAACATAATTAATATTTCTGAGCTACTACAATTTCAATTGGAGCGAGCTAATTAAAATAGTTTTAATGAGCAAGTGCAGTAGAACTGTAGTAGTTTTTAGATGTATTTCAAACAATAATAATTTCGATACTGTTTCTAAAAATGGAGTTGTTACATTAGAACAGTTTATTGGTGAAACTTTAAGAATGACACTAGTCACAAATGACTAGTAGTACAGCTCCTTTTAAAAGAGCTCGTCCGAGGGACTACTACCGCCGTAGCCGTACCTATTTCTGCCGCCAAACAGTGATGCTTGCATTGCTGTGTTCTGGTGCGAAGGGTACGGGTTGCCGGTGAAATTACAATCACATGAGACTTTCCATCTTTAGGTCTCAGTTTGGCGAACGCGGTTTGCAATACCGTTTAGGCAACAACCTAGGTGGTATTGCAGTTCTTATAGGCAAAGGTAATCACTTAACATCAGGTGGGTCAGCTGGTTTAGCCATTCAAAAAAATCTATACATAAAAATTAACATTCAGTCTAATGGAAACTGAGTTCATAAGTTATAAATAGACTAGTCTGATCAGATGAGAATGACATTAAAACATTTTGTTATATTTCATCCGTTGTACCAAAACTGTTGCTATGGACAGTATTACTTTGAGTAGGTACTGCTGTACTAAGATCAGATGATATAATCAATTGATCATTCAACAACTATTAGAATTCATCTATGCGGAAATACGTCAGATTTCCGTTCTACGTCTACTTTGCAATTTACCAATAACAAATTGATGACCAAATGTTTACTCTTTAGTTCCTGTCACTAACTCGCCTGTTGCAATGCCCAACATTGTTTTCCTAGAAACAGAATTCTGAGTATGCGTATATTATACTGTTCTTGACGCTATGTCCGGCCATATTCGTGAATTTTATCTAGATGGAATATAAATTAAAAGAGCTAGCGGAATTTAACTGGGCTTAGTACTTTGGACATCCTTAGCAGACAACGGTTATTTTGCTCATCTAGTCTGTGTCAACATACCAATTGAATCTATTAAACGCCGTGTTAATTTTAATTCATTGGTGGATTGGCTACTTGATGATATTGTATTGTATCTGATGAAATTCACAGTTTTTGCAAAAAATTGTGACTTTAGCAGACGTCAGTATCCATATTCAAAAGCAAAACATTTTGATCATTTAATATGAGTATTTTCGAAGATTTTACGGGACTTTATTATATACCGCTATCAAGTATGCGTCATGTTTTGTGCCAAAATTTAACCGATCCGGGACTGGTAGCTATCCCATAAGCCCCATAAGTATAACAAGTAATACGCTAGTATTATTTATTATTCTTATGGCTGTACTATCTGCCGCGGCTACATGTAACCATAAAAAAAAGAGTTATTAATTAGATTATATAAACTGCATATTGTATACATAACAAATGGTAGTCGCACAAATAAACTAACGTTAGGATGTCGGTATTAGTTATTACTTATTACCCAGTTACTGGGTTGCGTGGGTCTGATAGTAGTCACTACGTGCAAAATACTGATGTTCAGCCGCATCTGCGGGGTTACTCTTGAATATAATTCCAATCTCAATCCAATAAAAAAAGGCAAAATTGCATTTAAAAGTACGAATTGGCATTATTCCAATGCCGATCGATCGGAATTATTTTCAAGAGTAAGGCAGCTGGTGAGACTTGAAGCCGACCCCAACATGTAACTGGGAAAAAGCTCGGAGAAAGAAAGCAGGAGACCATGACAATCTTAGGCATCAATTCTAATCCAAACCTTCTTTAACTTCCAGGTAAATACGAGACATTACTAGACGACTCCCTGCTCGCCTTACATACGATCAACGCATCCCACATCCAGTTCCCGCGCCTGGACCACACGTCAGGAACCTCTGAGAAGCTCCACAGGTACTTCTCACAACTCGACCTGCCCCTCATCAGGAAGCTGTACAAACTATACAAACACGACTACAGGATATTTAACTACGATCTAGACAATATTGTGGGCTTTGATCTAGGGTAAATTAAAAAATAAATTGTAAATACATGAAGGATGTGCCTTGTAACTTTTAAAGTTAAACACCGACAAGGGTGACAGCGTCGGATTGACTTTTGCGACTGTACTTGGGCCTGTATTAATAAACTATTTCTCAACATGATGTAGGGAGCAAGCTCCAGAGTCATAAGGTGATAAAGTAGAATTTCATAAAGTTGGCAATTTTTTTTGTAGTCTACATCTTAACTCCTATCTTGAAAGATAAAACCAGGAAGGTCTCAAATGAGAGCTATTTATCAATATGGGCCTTAGATTGTATTTAGTGAATTGTAGATTTTAGTCCGGTCGATTTAATTGTAATCCAGTCAAGTCAATACGTCTTGCAGGTCATACTGATTTTTAATCAGCTCAGGTTTAAACCTTTTGTATCACTCGGAGCCTTATTATGTAACTGTATGTTCGAGTACATTTTAATTATAATTAGGTCGTCATAAGCCATAAACGATTTGTTTTATTTTGATTTTGAGAGGATCTTTTATTTTCCAAATATGCTAATATTAAGACTCCCTTGCAGACTACAAACTATCGCCCGATAGTTGGCTGATGACATTTTTGTACGGGGAATCGAGTCTGATGGTGTATGTCTTCCATATGTCTCACGTATGTCCTCGTACCGTTCAGGAATCCAACAATCGACCAATCAAAAGTCTGTAGTTTATGGAAGTCTTAATTTTAATTCACCAGACTAATTTAACCTAGTGTCGGAATTGGAGAAAGTACATTACATAGTTTTAGCAGAAAGTTTTGCGTGTTACAGTTATAAGTGGCTAGCTGGGGAAAAGTGTTTTAGGTATGACAAAATGTATTTCAGTATAATTAATAATGGTACCTACTCATGCATTATTTCTGTTTTGCTAAAATGTAGTGCAGCTTTTAAATGTGAAGGGATAAGCCTTGGGTTCTGAAAGGCTGAATAACGCATACAATAACCATGATAAAAATATATAATATAATAAAGGTAAAAAATATCATGTTAACTTGACAGTTATGTGATCGGTTATATAGTAGCCGGTAAATAACTTGAACACATGTTGCTGCACATGTTATTGTACTGACAAAGGTTAGAAACTTGTAAAACGATCACTACGTATGTTCTCGTTATTTGCCGCGCACTATAAATATTGTAATCAACCAATCACAGAAGGTGGTTTGAGATTTAACAACAGATTTCAGTAAAAAAAAACTGTGAGCTAATGAGTTAGTAAGTTACATGATATAATAAGATGTTTCACCAGGTACTCTCTTCCAGTGACAGCTAGGTCACGTGATTGCCTCCGTACTACGTCATCGGCTGTGGAGCCAATAGCGGACTGTTAGCGTGACACTTGTCAGTTTGAAGTGCTGCCACTTTGTGTAAATAAATTACCCGAGCAAAATGATTTTTTTCATTTACTTGCTTCTATAAAGAATCACACTTGAACTAGTCATTTCGTCTAGGCCTATCTTCATTATTTTTTTCGCGCTTACGGGGTTGGTCCCGTGGTAACAGTTGTTGAAATAGATGAGTACAATCATCCCTTAAAGGATTGCCAATTAATTCAAATTCATCTTACCGGTTGACTTTTTCCGTAAAAAAATTGTGAAAAAAATATCTGCCATCCATACATTTTGTCTACGGAAGTTAACTTTTATGTTTGAAACGGCAATTTTTTTTCGTATTTTATTCCTATATTTATTCTATTACAGTACCTAACTGATCATATTTTATTCTGTTTTTTTGCAGACAGTAAAAAATTACATCCGGTATATAATACAAAAGATGTATAAACCATGCATTTCACTAATCAAAGGCATTTCAACGATAAATGTAAAATATGAGATCTGATTCACTTTGCAGTTAACCTAGTTACTTGCTACGTACTTTTTGATCTCCAAAGAATTGCATTTTTATGTCAGATAAGAATTAAAAGTAACCCACGTACGTCGGTAGATTGTCCAGAGCTTGATATGAAAATTATCGATAAATACTATCTAAAGCAATAAAATTCAATAAATACATTACGTCAGTATACAAAGTCTTTGAAATACATTCAATGTTTTCGAAGTATCCAACCTTCTTTCTCTGAATTTTTACAGTATGAATTTTGATAGATTGCTTGACAAATGAGAAAAAAAGAGATTGGCCGGAAAATGTTGGTATTGTCAAATTCAATTTGTTTTTATTCAAGTAGACCTAAATTCATGAGTCGATTCTAGTTGCACGGTTCCATAGTGGGTCCTATGAAGAAAAACCGGCAAGAAACTCCATGGATATACGTATGCATATTATTATAATTTCAATAGGCAATACAGACATAATCCGCACAACATTCATGCAATACTGACACAATTCGGGCAATATGCATGCAATCCTGACAGAATTCGGGCAATATGCATGCAATCCAGACAGAATCCGGGCAATATGCATGCAATCCTGACATAATCCGGGCAATATGCATGCAATCCTGACATAATCCGGGCAATATGCATGCAATCCTGACAGAATCCGGGCAATATGCATGCAATCCTGACATAATCCGGGCAATATGCATGCAATCCTGACAGAATCCGGGCAATATGCATGCAATCCTGACATAATCCGGGCAATATGCATGCAATCCTGACATAATCCGGGCAATGTGCAAATTGTACATGCATTTAATCATTTTATTATAAGTAATTAAAAACTTTTATAATCAATTTATTGTTACTTTAATTACGTTGTAGTTTTTAATGCAAGCATATCTTTAAGTTGATGTTTGTTAAAGTATTGCATACTTTTGACAGCTAATTAAAAGTACAAGTAAATGTAATTTAAAAGTATCAATATTTTAACGAATTATTTAAATAATTCTGTTGGAGGTAATGAATCAAGCATAATTTGAAAACTAGTCTTTACTTTAGGACCGATCGATTTCAAAAATTAGTCTCTAGCGTAAAGGGCTACTTTTTAAAAATGTTGTAGAGCAGAAGGAATCACATAGTGAAATCAAAAATCTTCTAAATACAATTCACAGTGAGAATGAAAGAGATTCAATTCAAAAGTCGGGGAAATCGAGTTAAAATACATAAGACTTGAAAAAGCATACCTACATAATCGTTCTATGTATTTAACTCGATTTGTGCCCAATATTTATTGTTTTACAATTTAAATTTATTTCCAAGGTATAACAGTACAATTCTTGACAAAGGAACATGTAATCAAAAACACGAAAAATAAGGGTTAAGTCATTGCTTCCCAAAATAGAGCGGTAAGGCCTTGTATTATGGGATATAAGCATTTTTTTAAGTCTCTTTCATTTTCACCGTATGAAATGTTTCCTAAACCTATAAAATTTTTTAAGTAATTGACTCGTTTGTAAGTACGGGCCTCCGCCTAACACACAATATTTTGAAAGTTATAATTAGTTGTTATGACCACGAGCATGCTCCTAACCATATACCACAAGAATAATAAATAATACTTACTACGAGTATTATTTAGAATGTTTACGACAGTGTTGTGTTCCAAAAATACCAATAAAGGTAACAATAAGGTAAGGTAGGTCAGGGACAAAACATGGCACGAATGGTCAAACACGTACGTACCTACATGTAGATGCGAGGTGGATTTTCATAGAGTACAAGTAGTTGTCCGCAGCAAAATGGGTCAAAAATGTCTGTCTACCAGAGATAATTTCTGAAAATTGTTCCCAAAATGTCTGTAGGTCCTAAAATATGTTTCGGTATCAATTATACCTAATAACGGAACATTGTTTTCTTGTTACGGAGTACAGTACGTGAAGAAATAGATATTTAGTTTTTCAGAAACAGAATATTTCATCCATCGTTGTATTTCACATATGAAACAAGGATTTGGAAAATTATGTACTGTACTGTACTTTCAAAACGCAGGCATAAAAATATTCATGATTTTTGGCTAATTTGTGTGTTCAAATCGCAAAAAAAAATACAAAAAATCGAATGCTTTAAAACAACAGCTAGTGTTTGCATTCTAAAGATTTTTATGTTTGAATAGACAAAATTACTTTGTACCAAATTAACACTATGAACGCCGCCGTCACATTTCTAGGTCAAATGAAAAAAATGCGTTATAATTCCATGGCTAAGTAAATAATTTTGTTTTTAATCGTGTTGCTGATAATTATAAACATGATTTTAATTAAAAAGTTCGACGTTCATTAGGTTAGAGGGAGATATTATTAACTAAAATAAAATGTACTTTATTAACATTCCACAATGATATTCCAAAGCTCCCTGTGATAAGCTCTGATGCAGTAGTCTTAATTAAATGATCGATAACGATTTTTTAATAACATAGTGTAGTTGATAAGGATTTTTATCATGTTTTATCATCTTACTTTCCGATTTAATAATTAATTGTTTGTAGTTGCTAATGAACACAGTTATCGATAGATATAACGATTTTGTTGTGCAATTTTTATATGAATATTATTTTGAGTATTATCTTGTATACTTTAATTTTTAAGTTATCTGTATTTATATTGTTATTATTATACCACTCTATTGTATTTTCTTTTGTATGTTTTATTATAAATATCGTTATTCATTTATGTAGGTAAGCGTTCTCCAAACCTGTGAAAAATATATGAAACTGCATTTAGAATACATTTTAAGTAGGTACCTATATTTATTGTGTGATCTTGTTGCCAGCTGCAGTCAAAGGGTTAGCTATATTTTCGCCTATCAATTATAATAACCTGTGCCGAATAAAATGAAATTCATCACTATTGCAGGCACTTGTTTTTCTCACAGTTGATTCACATATTTCGCAATTCCAAGACTGCAGTTTGATTTAGTAAGGTACCTATTTTTTTTGTTGAGAGTGTTGTAATATATAGGTACCTATTTTTATTATTAAGAAGTCGCTACATATCTATCAATATTACATAAGCATAGTAATTATGTACTGCCGAAGCAAGTACATTTCTCGCAAATAATGAAAGTTCTAGAAATAACATTCGATTCTCATCATATTGAACAGGCGTTTTTTCTGTTTTCTTATCGTATTTTCGGGTCATAGGTCGTTTTGTGATAACACAGTTGATGTTACTATAAATTCTATAGCTTTTACGTCAATGATATAATTTTGTTCATACTTTTTTACATTGTAAAAAGTAGTCAAAAGTTGTTTATTGTCGAATTAACCTTTAACTGCCACGGACGCGATAGCGCGAGGGATTCATAGAATTCTATTGTTTCAATTATTTGCGGTATTCAACTTTCGATATTCAACAGGTTAGTGACTAGATTATTTTCTTTTGTATAAATTCAGCAACATTTTAACTCAAGACAACTTAAAAACCTTTTAAATTACAACAAAAAAAACGCAACGTTCGCCAAAAGCATACACACAACAAATTGGTATTTTCAAATATTGTTAACGTCTTCCTTTTTTAGGGTTCCGTACCCGAAGGGTGACAAACGGGACCCTATTACTCTCGCTACGCTGTCCGTCCGTCCGTCCGTCTGTCTGTCACAGAGCTGTATCTTTTGAACGGTAATAGGTAACCGGTTGAAATTTTCTCAGAATTTGTGTTGCTATGAGGTGTATCACGACAAATATTAAAAACAAAAAAAAAAACTAAAACCAAAGGGGGTCCCCATACAAGAAACCTCAAAAAACATGCATTTTTTTCAACGTTTTTGTTCCTGCTCTATCTTCAAAACGGTAATATATACCAGCGTCAAAGTTAGTCACATTATAGTGCATATTATGTAGTTTAGCAACAAATACTAAAAATAAGACAAACATAGACATATGTGGTGGTACCTACGTAAGAAAGACATGCAAAAATTCATATTTCGTGCACTGGCGTTGATATTTTTTGATAAACTCTCGTAAATTAAATCAGTTTGGGGTATCAGGTCGTTGAGAGGTACGGAACCCTTACTGCGCGAGTCCGACTCGCACTTGGCCGGTTTTTTTTATACAATGTGTGTAGCGACTAGCGACCTGCGTATCATTAATATTTTAATATTGTTAATTTATTAACAAGATGATTGTACTCAACAATTTAAACAACTTATATTATGACACCAACTTCGAATTAGCAAAAAAAAAACTACTATTCCATATATTTTGATTGTATATGAAACATTTTCTATGAAAAGGAATGTTTTTTTTTACTAATTCAATGTTGGTGTCCTAATTAAAGTTATTCAAATTGATGAGGGACCCTTTAAGGGATAATTGTACCTATTATCCCTTAAAGGGTTGTTAATTAATTTACAATAACCATGTATGCTTGGTTAAAATATATTTAACATGATTCATGTATACTCAATACTGGTGCTAATAACAAAATGCCATTATAACTTTATTGTGTATAACAAAGTATAAAATGGCATAAATGGATATTATTTTAATAAAATGTATATAATAATGTAGTTAATTTGAACAAGTGTTTATTTTAGTATTACGGATTTAATGAGGTCATCACTGATGGTGATAAAAAAAAAATATGCAAAAAAAATTTTTTTGTTTAATTAATGGATTGTAATGCCAATTGAAATCTGTTTGCAAATACATTTGTGCGTTTGAACTCAACTTTTTGTTTTAGTTTATTTTTATAGAATGAAAATTAAGGCTAGGCTCCCAAAATTAGGTGACTTTTTGAAAACATATGCTGAGTCGAACACATGCTTGATGAATGTCATTAGATATATGTAGACTCGTCTAACATTCATTTGTTTTTCACTACATTCATTTGTTTTTTACGACATTCACTTGTTTTACACGACAATCATTTGTTTTACACGACATTCATTTGTTTCCACAAAAGTAATTTGTTTTTTACGACATTCATTAGTTGTTGTGTGTTGTAGTATAGGTCCAATATAACAATGGATTTACAGAGAAAGAAAGTTCTTGGTTGATCCACTTCTTCAAAATTGGTTCCAATGAGAAAAATAATTCCCAATAGATCCATTATGGATCTCATGGATTTACACAATGGATCTAACGAGAAAGAAAGTTCTCAATAGATCCACTTCAAAAAAATTGGATCTAAAGGGAAAAAAAATCTCCATAGATCCATTATGGATCTAGACTATGGATCTAACGAGAATGATCCGGCCTATGTCCAGTGGATGTCTTTTGGCTGAAATGATGAATGATGATGATGATGAATTTGAATTTGATTGAGTTTTGCGCACCTGCTCTTAATTGTGCCACATGTGCGATAGCCGTTGGGCACTTCCGCCTTGTTTTCTATTCTGTTACTTTTATACCTAATTCTTCGTTAAAATAAGTAGCTACCCAATGAATTTTGTATGAGAAAAAAAAACCAGATTTATAAATTTAATCACCTTTTAATTCAAAATAATGAGATAAAAATGATGGAGGACCGGTCGTTGTTGCGATACTTGGGGGAGGCCTATGTCCAGCAGTGGACGTCTTTCGGCTGAAATGATGATGATGATGATGATGATTTTGATAACTCGCTTTCAGTCATGTCTGTCTGTTCGGTACAAATTTTACAAGTAACTTCCCCGATGAGCAAGTCTCTACTTGAAACCTTAAACATAGCTCAGGACTGGATGATAATGCTATATTAACTCGTTTTCACTTTAAAAACGTAGTTTATAAATAAAAAAACACCTTATTATGTTTATAGCTTGATAGCAGATAATACTTCTGAAAAGCAGAAACATGAAAATGAAATTATTTCTCGACAATATAGGTACAAAGTTTTCTATTTTCCTAATCTTTTTGCTTTTTAATATATTATTTCGTCAGAATGATAAAATTCATTATTTATTCTTATACAATAAGAGATCCTTAATCGAAATTATTCATCATTAAAATTATGTGCCGATGGGTCTGAGATCGCTCTGTCCAATGATGTCTGCCGGCAGCTTGCAGTCTTTCCACGGCTCCGAATGTATTGTGAATGGACCAGACCCGGGGAGTATCACTGAAAGGAGGTAATTACTAATATTAATGACAAAAGACAGGTACAGTCACGAGTCACGATCCTTTTCGGTGATATATTTTGTCGACAAAGTCCCTTGAACGTATCCTGCTACATTACACGTACCTACGACTGCCGTCGAACACTGAACGCAAGCGATTTTAGCCTTAGTGATTCACCGGAAACTTTACTGAACCTACTTACTTTAAAAACTCCATAAGTGGCTATACCTTTGACGACGTCTGTGGTCTAGTGGTTCGAGTGTCGGACTGCTGATCACGAGGTCGTGGGTTCGATTCCCACAGAACACAAATATTTGTGTGATGAACATAAGTGTTTGTGTTGGTCTGGGCGTTTCTTATGTTTCTTCTTTCTTAAGGTGAATGCTACAGGGTAGCCCGCGAAATTCAAAATTTCTTGCGTTTTTTGCTAATTGTACCTCTGTTTTGAGTTGCATATCAATCAAAATACGATTTGCGGTAGTAATTACAATATATCTACTGAATAATACTTATAAAAAATATAAACCTAGTTTTATAAGCTCTAGAAGCTCGATAATCGATAATTTGATCGAAAATTCATATAATCGAGCTTGTACAGCTTATAGAGCTAGGTTAATATTTTTTATGAGTATTATTCAGTAGATATGTTGTTGTTACTACCGCGAACAATATTTCGAATTATACACAACGCAAAATACAACTACAATTAGCAAAAAACGCAAGAAATTTTGAATTTCGCGGGCTACCCTGTAGCATTCACCTTAAGCATGTATTTACAAAAAAATCATCCATCAAAAATTATCCATTGTCTAGTATCCATATTACAAGCTCTAATTAGTTTGGGACTAGATGGTGCTGTGTAAAATGTCCCAAAATATTTATATTTATTTGTTATTATAATCTAAATACTGACTGCCTCGTTGGTCTAGTGGTTGCAAGCGCGACTGCTGAGCGTGGGGTCCTGGGTTCGATTCCCGGGTCAGGCAAAGTGTTATTGGGTTTTTTCATTAGGAAATTCTCAGTAGCATCCCGGAGTCTGGATTTGTGCCCGGTCAATGTCAATAGGCTCGCCCCCTATTATATGGGACTATAACATAACTGGCGAAATGTGGGTGTACTATTACACCTCTGCCTACGCCTTCGGGGAAATACAGGCGTGATGTTATGTTATAAATAAATAAATAAATAAATAAATATCTTTGGGACATTTTTACACAGCATGATCTAGTCCCAATTGCTAAGCAGAGCTTGTGCTATGGGTACTAGACAATGGATATAATACTTATATACTTTTTTTTTGTAAATACATACTTATAATACATAAGCAACACCCATACCAACACAAACACTTATGTTCATCACACAAATATTTGTGTCCTGTGGGAATCGAACCCACGACCTCGTTATCAGCAGTCCGACACTCGAACCACTAGACCACAGAGGTCGTCAAAAGGTTTTATGTAATCTAAATAATAAGGTGCAGTAGACATGAACTTTTAATGCTAAGTCCATGCAGTTAGACAATGTTTCAACGGACGTGTAGACGGGTCAGATAAGTTTGTCAGACTTCAAACGCATACTAAGATAGGTACTCTGTGCCACTTAATCATAATCAACATTTCTGTCTTTGCTTGCATTTAAAAACTGACCTCCCCTCCACACTCGGGAAGTTTATGTTTAGTATTACCATAAGAATAGACAATAATACTAGTCTTTTCTTATGGTATTACTACGTAACTTATGACCTCCGTGTAATACAGTCTAACAAAGCAATTGGTATACAGGGTAGAGCGATATAAATGAAGTTTTCTCAGAAGATTATGGATGCTTTCGAGTGAAATATCATTTAAATAACGGACAAAGTTAAACTGCATTTATACAAAACCCTAATCAAACCATTCTATAATAACTTCCTGAGAAATCTCCATCTATATCTGGCGACCCTGTATACTAATTGCTTTGTTAGACTGTACGAATGTTTATATTTGACCTCACCTGTGATCCCAGGTGCTAATGTGATGTTATATTTGCCGTCGTTCAGCACTAGGCGCCACTGATCGTCCAGTGAGGTCACGATCAGTTTTGTGCTGTTCGCTGATATCTCTAGCGTTAAGTTCGCGCCGAGATATTTGATGCCTGAAAAAAATTCGAAAAATTCGAAAATGACTCGCGCAGATAAATAATGGAATTGAAAATGGCGGCACTTCTATTGTTGTGTGTGCCTCTCGCTCACACAATACCGTGCGTGAAAGTGAGAGGCTAATAAGAAAGCCACCATTTCCAGTCCCATTCATCTGCGCGAGTAGTAGTATTAATAGACAATGCCTAGGTATGCCTGCAGCGATTAGATTAACCTTGAGTCTTTTATGCAGTGACCAGAGAAATTGAACTTGACAGTGACTGA
This sequence comes from Asteroscopus sphinx, assembly GCA_949699075.1. NCBI lineage: Eukaryota > Metazoa > Arthropoda > Insecta > Lepidoptera > Noctuidae > Asteroscopus > Asteroscopus sphinx. Next base: position 27,561,010 of record OX453004.1, on the reverse strand, counting down.
TTTACCACGGGTACAAAAAGTAAACCATGGAACACCTAGGTGAACTACGTAGGTAGACCACGAGTGCGAAACCATTTTGTCATCTGTGCTAAGTATGACGTCTCACAACTTAATTTAAAAATATGATTGATAGATGGCTTTATCTCGAAGCGAAAGACGATAAGATAAGACTTGATAAGACTTCTTATTGTATTTTTACTTGTATGTCCTACTGTGTCTTGTTTTTGTACTAAATAAACGTTTTATCTATCTATCTATCTACTTGCCGCCAGGCAGCAGCTATCGCTTTCGTACAAGGCATTTTTTTGCCGTCCGCAGCCAGCTGGCGATCTAGGTACTGGTTAGCGGCCAAAATTAATATCCAATCTATCTACAATTTGCCCTACTAGAGATAGAAATTTGACATAAGCTCCATACAAAATATGTCAAATTTCTATCTCTAGTAGGATAAATTGTGGATAGATAGGATATTAATTTTGGCTATTTGTAATCTCCAGAAATAGATTGATCCTTTTGTAATAGTAGTTTGTAATTAGTATTTTGTAAAAATTTTTTTTTTTTTTATAAATAATTATTTTGAAGCCTAAAAAGCAAAGGTTGGATATTATTCATCCCATCAAAAGCCAGGTCAGCCTATGAAATTCTTTGAATACAATACAGCAGGTTTTTTTTTTATAGTATAGGATGGCAAAACGAGCTAAAGGCGCACCTGATGTTGAGCGGTTACTTTTGCCCATAACAACTGCAGTACCACCTAGGCTCTTGCCTAAATGGTACCGCAAGTCGGTTCGCCAAACTGAGACATGAAGATGGAAAGTCTCATGTGATTGTAATTTCACCGGCACCCGTACCCTTCAGATCGAAACACAGCAAACCAAGCATCACTATTTGGCGGAGAAGTAGGTACGGTGGTAGTACGGACGAGCTCTTTCACAAAGGAGCTAGGTACTACTAAAACAAAATACTAATTACAAACTACTATTACAAAAGGATCAATCTATTTCTGGAGATTACAAAAGGCCAAAATTAATATCCTATCTATCCACAATTTATCCTACTAGAGATAGAAATTTGACATATTTTGTATGGAGCTTATGTCAAATTTCTATCTCTAGTAGGGCAAATCGTAGATAGATTGGATATAAATTTTGGCCGCTAACCAGTACCTAGATCGCCAGCTGGCCACGGACGGCAAAAAAATGCCTTGTACGAAAGCGATAGCTGCTGCCTGGCGGCAAGTAGATAGATAGATAGATAAAACGTTTTTTTAGTACAAAAACAAGACACAGGACATACAAGTAAAAATACAATAAGAAGTCTTATCAAGTCTTATCTTATCGTCTTTCGCTTCGAGATAAAGCCATCTATCAATCATATTTTTAAATTAAGTTGTGAGACATCATACGTAGCACAGATGACAAAATGGTTTCGCACTCGTGGTCTACCTACGTAGTTCACCTAGGTGTTCCATGGTTTACTTTTTGTACCCGTGGTAAATCAGTCACTGTCAAGTTCAATTTCTCTGGTCACTGCATAAAAGACTCAAGGTTTATCTAATCGCTGCAGGCATACCTAGGCATTGTCTATTAATACTACTACTCGCGCAGATGAATGGGACTGGAAATGGTGGCTTTCTTATTTGCCTCTCACTTACACGCACGGTATTGTGTGAGCGAGAGGCACACACAACAATAGAAGTGCCGCCATTTTCAATTCCATTATTTATCTGCGCGAGTCATCATAATCATCAGCCTATATTAGTCCTGGACATAGGCCTCCTACCATAGGCGTAGCACGCCACTGGTATCGATCCTCGGGCTTGCCACATTTTGCCAATATCATCGCTCCACCGAGCCTGAGAGCGTCCTACCCTACGTTTACCGATTCGCGGTCTTCACTCAAGAACCCGTCTACCCCAACGGCCATCGGTTCTTCGGCTAATGTGGCCGGCCCACTGCCACTTCAGCTTGCTAATCCTGTAGGCTATGTCGACAGCTTTGGTTCCACAGACCAGTAAGCTCCTAGACGCCTATTAGCCGGATACCCTCAGTCACAAAGCATATGCAGTAGACTGCATATCTTACGCCCAGCCACCAATCAGGACGTCACTCCGTCAGCGGGCGGCACCAATCATATCAGCGAACATTTGAGCCGACCAATCATAATGCGCCGTCCGCCCCCCGGTCCCCGCCAACCTTTTACGACTGTGTTCTCATGCAAAACTTCGTTTGTGTGGCGTCTTGAGGCTTACTGGTCTGTGTTTGGTTCTCAACAACGTATCAATAGCTCTATGGACATAGTAGGTACTTCCTCAATAATATTTTGTGCAATAATAATATTTTTTTTTTTTTTTTCGTACTTTTTCTTCGAGACTGGTAATTTTTCATTTAATTACAGCACTAAAACTCCCCGACTGGCAATCTTCAGCACAATTAGGGGGCCCGAAGATGCGATTCGGACGTCCAATACCAATTAATTTAATTCTCCTACCTCTGATCGTGAACTTGGTAGCATTGGGTGGCAAACGAGGCTTGTTGATCTCCAGCTTATCCAGGTGTATGCTGATGCCTGCATAGCCGAAGATAAGCGTCTGCAGGAACCCCCCCATGCCGGTGAAGAAGTTCACCGCGCCTATATCCGGGCGACGGAGTTCACTCCAAACCTGGAGAAGAAATTAAAGGTTTTATGATGGCTTTTCGATTTAGAGCTTTTTAACCTCAACTGCTATCACAAAGGCCTTTTGGATTTTGTTAAAGGAGAGGATTTGGTGTGTGACTGACCTGCCACAACAATGGTATAGGTACTAGATAAAATTATTTAGTTAGTTCTACAGTAGGTACAGGAGCGAGGCCATAGAGTAACACGGGGAATCAATTGGCGTTTCTTTCGACATCTCAAAGGCCTTCGATAGGGTCTGGCACGATAGCCTTATCAGCAGCTTCCCTAATTCGGCCCGCCCTCTGGTTTGTGTAATTGGATTTCAGACTTCTGGATCGATCGAACCAAGTTGTCATTGACGGCTGCTCGTCCGACCATTGGGATACAAATACTGGAGTCCCTCAAGGATCTGTACTCTCCGCAACGTTGATCTTGCTGCATATAAACGGTCTAAAGGCCGGTTCTCGTAACTAAAAACATTCAAAATATAGTTCCACTATTCCAAACCAAGCCAAGCTTTAAATTTCAGTCTTCTGAGAGTAGATGTCTCCGATTGACGTTTATCGGTGACATTGATGACCTAACGGCCAAAATTTATATCCAATCTATCCACGATTTGCCTATAGAGATTGCCGATAGAGATAAGAATTTGACATAAGCTTCATACAAAATATGTCAAATTTCTATCTCTAGTAGGGTAAATCGTGGATAGATTGGATATTAATTTTGGCCGTGTCACAAGTGGCTAAAGCTCGGCTAATATACCAGGCCCCTCAGAAAGTATTGCGAAAAAAAGTTTTTATATATGGGAGACTGGCCAGTTATAATGTTTTTCGAAAATATGATTATTTATAAGTAAAAATAAGTAAGTTCCAATTTCAAAATTTCCCTCCACATTTTTTGCGAGTTAATTCAAAGTATTGTGTCTCACTGAAATATGGATCTGCGCCGGGAACATTTTAGAGCTATGATTTTATACGATTTCAAGTGTCGCCTGAAACCGGATGAATCGTACGATAGACTTCAAATGGCATTCATGGATGAAGGCCCTTCCAAGGCAACCGTGTATCGTTGGTATAACGAATTCAAGCGCGGTCGACCAACTTTGGGGGATGACGAAAGAAGCGGTCGCCCTTTGACGGCTGTTACCGAAGAAAACGTGCTAGCAGTGAAAAATTTTATCCAAGACAATAGGCGAATTACATATCAGGAGATTCAACACATATTGAAGATTGGATCGGGAAGCGTTCACGAGATTCTACACAGCCATCTTCGCGTGAGGAGGATAGTATCACGCTGGGTGCCGCACAACCTCACCGATGCTCAGAAGCAGGCCCGGGTGGAATGGTGCCGTGATATGCTTAACAAATTTGAAGCAGGCTCGTCTCGGCGTGTTTACGACATCGTTACAGGTGATGAGTCCTGGATTTATCAATACGACCCAGAAACCAAGCGCCAGTCGACTGTTTGGGTGTTTCAAAATGAGCCAACGCCTACCAAAGTGAAGCGATCTAGAAGCGGGGGTAAGATTTTGATCGCTAGCTTTTTTAATTTGACTGGCCACTTGGTATCAATTCCCTTACGGGATCAAAGAAGCATTAATGCCAAATGGTATACTACCAAATGTTTGCCAGAAGTTTTCTCTGTTATAAGCAACAAGCGACCAAACACAGGGCTCCGCGGGCTACTGCTCCACCACGACAATGCACCTGCGCACACCGCACTCAAAACGAGGGACTTCCTGGACAGCACGCCAGTCAAACTCCTGGGTCACCCTCCTTACAGCCCTGATCTAGCACCGTGTGACTTCTTTTTATTCCCAAAAATAAAAAATCAGCTCAAAGGGATACAATTTTCGTCGCCGGAAGATGCGCTGGCTGCGTTCGAGCAGGCTGTAAACGAGGTGTCTGCGGCGGACTGGAAAAAGTGTTTTGAAAACTGGTTTAGGCGCATGAATCTTTGTATAGAGGCTGGTGGAAAGTACTTTGAAAAGATTTGATAAAAATATATGTACGTATAGAACAATTTTTTTTAGTTTCGCAAAACTTTCTGAGTGTCCCACGTATATATATTAATATATATATATATTGGCTAGGTACGCAGACGACTGCACCGTTGTTGAGAGCTACATATACAATGCAGTATAGTGCTGCACTACAATGCAGTCCTATTGGGGCTTTTTAGCCAGGGACATGGCCATAGGTACAGTTAAAAAAAAAAGACGTGTGGCACTCGGAGACTGCCGCGGTAAAGCTATTGCATAGCATTTTTTATGTAAATACAAAGAGGTGCCCTAACGCCGAAACTCTAAGCAGGCATGTGTCACCAGATTGCGGGGCGAAGAGGGGGATTACGCATGCGCAGTAACGCCGATACAACCAATGCCACCTAGAGGCGATTTGCAGAACTAAAGAGACAAGCGTGATATTTCAAAAAGTCATTAAAAGTTCTGCTATTCATCGATAGATGGCAAAACTAAAAAGTATCACCGCTGTGCCGGTCGGAGTGGGGGGTGTTAGGTTATTTTCGTTACGGAATTTCTGGATTCGGTCTCCACGCTCAAGGCCCGCGATAGAAGCTATGCAATAGCTTAAAAATAGTACAGTAACAATAGCTATTAGGAATCTTACCACTGTCCCTTACCTTAAAAGGTTCTCTAACAAAGCCTGCATAGCTCATATTGAACACGGCATCAGCCTTGCTATCGTCATCCAGCTGTAAATGGCCGATGGTGTGCATGCTCCACGTCATGGCTGGACCATTCTCGCGAGTCATTGATTCGTAGTACGTCAGGTCGTTTAGTCGTGTGGAGCTGGGATAAGACAACACTTAGACATTAAAAAAGAATTTAGGTTTAGGTCTTTAAACCTATTCAAGATCCACTGATCCGGTCTGGTTATTATTTAACCATAATAACCAAATTATTATTCCGTATAGTGCCATATATAAAGAATAGGACCACCCTCTCTCTTCTCATGGGTGTCGTAAAAGGTGACTAATGGATTCACCAGAGGATGGGCAGCAGCGTTCCCTGAGTATTTAACCAACCAACTGCAATCGCCATCCCGCCTGCCAAGCGTGGCGATTATGGCATATCTCCCCAGAGGAGGCCTATGACCAGCAGTAGACGGCTCTTTCGGCTAAAATGATGATGATGATGATGAACCAAATTGAGTTTCAATACTACCACCGTACCTACTTCTCCGCCAAATGCATTGCTGTTTTTGTCTGAAGGGTACGGGTGCCGGTGAAATTACAATCACATGAGACTTTCCATCTTCATGTCACAGTTTGGCGAACCGACTTGCGGTACCATTTAGGCAACAGCCTAGGTGGTATTGCAGTTGTTATGGGCAAAGGTAACCACTTAACATCAGGTGGGCCTTTAGCTCGTTTCGCTATCCTATAATATATATATAAAAAAAACTGAACAAACTAGTTTCTCGCATTGCGTAAATAAAAAGTAACATAACATAACATAACATCACGCCTTTATTTCCCCGAAGGGGTAGGCAGAGGTGTAATAGTACACCCACATTTCGCCAGTTATGTTATTCGTCCCATGTAATAGGGGGCGAGCCTATTGCCATTAACCGGGCACAAATCCAGACTCCGGGCTGCTACTGAGAATTTTCTAATGAAAAACCCAATAACACTAGACAAAAAGTAACCTTGTACATATTCTATTGCTTTTGCAAAATATACACCAGACACATACAAATTCATATTATACTGTAGAGGGAACCCAAGTAGCACAGCATCAGCTTGCTTGATCTTATCTCCTCGTTCGTAGCCAGAGAACTGCGGATGATAGTCGAACTCCGGGTCGTAGGGCAGGGCCAGACTCCAGGCGATGTCGGCCCAGTGTTCCTGGTCCTCGGCCATATAGTATGACTTACAGAGGCAGGCCACGTAGCTGGAATTGATAGAAACATACACTTTAATCCATTAGGTGGGTGGAACCCAGAAGGCATTAGACATAAAGCATAAATAACTCGACTCGACTTACTTTGCTAAGTAAAGGGAGTATCCAGCGATGACGTTGGTAAATACTGAGTTGTTGACATTCCTGTGGTCTTCATCAGGACCCATCACATCTGAAATGAAATTATTTTACTATTATAGTAAGGGGTACCTTTTTTTGTCAAGGAGGAAACCTTTCAAAGGCTACCAGCCTCATGGGGCTGATGTGGCTAAGAGGCTGGTGTGTGTGGGATTTTTACCGCACTAAAACCTCCCGGGTGGCCATCTCCAGCACAATAGAGGGGGAACTCTGGGAATGGGTTATGCTACCGGTGCCCCCCCTGTGCTACGCTTACAAGGCACGTCCTAGGGGAGACGTTCGTCTCCCTGAACACCTTCCTGATGCGAAAACAAATCGTGGCACGGGACCACCCGTGCCACCACATCATTTATAAATCCGAAAGGACATCCACAAAGTTGTAAATTCATGCTTGAGCAGAGATTTTATCTGTAATCACGTTTTGATCGAGACAGCACTTAACTTTAAGCACACATTTCTTTGCTATTTCAAGTTAAATAGTTGGTAAATTTAAGTTTATAATTAGATACCATATTCAGTGGCGTAGCTATGTAACCAAGGGCCCCGGGGCAAAAAGTTAAAAGTCTAACATTTTTTATTCAACTAGGATATTATATAAATTTTTCGAACGTCGTTGAAAGGGCCGAGGGGCCCCTTGAGCTTGGGGGCCCCGGAGCACTGCCCTGCCTAGCCCTACGGTAGCTACGCCACTGACCATATTGAAAAAGACTGATGCTGAATGTTTCCGAAAAGGCTTTAGCACCGTAGACCACATACATACGCTGCGGCAGGTTATACAGAAGACCGAAGAGTATAACTTGCCTCTTTGTTTAGCGTTTGTGGACTACGAGAAAGCCTTCGATTCGATCGAGACTTGGGCGGTACTACAGTCTCTTCAACGGTGCCAGATTGACTATCGGTACATCGAAGTGTTAAAGTCTTTGTATGAAAACGCCACTATGTCAGTCCGATTACAGGACCAAGCCTCGAAACCTATCCTTCTGCAGCGAGGTGTGAGACAGGGAGATGTGATCTCTCCGAAACTGTTCACTGCTGCATTGGAGGATGTCTTCAAGGTTCTGGACTGGAAGGGGCTAGGCATTAACATAAACGGCGAGTACATCACTCACCTTCGGTTTGCCGACGACATAGTAGTCATGGCTGAGACCATGGAGGACCTCGGTACAATGCTCGATGACCTCAGTAGAGCTTCTGATAGAGTGGGTCTTAAAATGAATATGGACAAGACAAAGGTTATGTTGAATTCCCATATAGCACCCATTCCCGTAAACATCGGAGAATCTACACTCGAAGTTGTTGACGATTATGTATACCTAGGACAAACTGTCCAGCTAGGTAAGTCCAACTTCGAGAAAGAGGTCAATCGTCGAATCCGACTCGGTTGGGCAGCGTTCGGGAAGCTACGCAATATCTTCTCGTCCAAAATACCGCAGTGTCTCAAGACGAAAGTCTTTGACCAGTGTGTGTTGCCAGTAATTACTTACGGTACTGAAACGTGGTCGCTCACAATGGGCCTGATAAGAAGGCTCAAAGTCACTCAAAGGGCAATGGAGAGGGCTATGCTCGGAGTGTCCCTGCGTGATCGAATCAGAAATGAGGAGATTCGCAGGAGAACGAAAGTAACCGACATAGCCCGAAGAATTGCCAAACTTAAGTGGCAGTGGGCGGGGCACATTGCTCGCAGAACGGATGGCCGATGGGGCAGTAAAGTTCTGGAGTGGCGACCGCGTACTGGAAGGCGCAGCGTGGGTAGGCCCCCCACAAGGTGGACCGACGACCTGGTGAAGGTCGCAGGAATCCGCTGGATGCGGAAGGCACAGGACCGGTCGTTGTGGCGATGTTTGGGGGAGGCCTATGTCCAGCAGTGGACGTCTTTCGGCTGAAATGATGATGATGATGATGATGATGCTGAATGCTGAAGTAACGATTCTATGCTGTTTGCTTTTATCACGTGGTGTACTTGAGGAACATGTCGTAATATCGACATAAGTATAATAGAGATTATTCTTATTCTTAATAGAGATTATTCTTATTATTAATAGAGATTATTCTTATTATTAATAGAGATTATTCTTATTTTTAATAGAGATTATTCTTAAGACTACGTGTTAGACACACAACGTAACTACTTAGGTATTATCAAACTTGAGCACGTCAGGCTGCCCCTTGAGTTATCCTTGCTGCCAACTTCTAATTACATTATTCTAGCCAAAGCATGAGCTTTCCTCGTACCTATTGGTAACTCGGGTCACGCTGACAGGAAAGAAGATGAAGCTTTCTTACTTGAGATCTCGTACAGGCCGGTGCTGTAGTTGATCACAGCACGGGATGCCCAGAACTCTGCGATGTTAGTGACGATGTCGCAGCCACCATGCTGGAAATAACGTGACGAGTTTCAATGAATTTTCACTGCCGGCATCTGTATTTCCGGGAACTTATAACCCTAACGCCTTTAAAGCTGGAGTGAATCGGCACCTAATAGGTTTGCTCGCTCCATCGTCGACCACATCCTGACAAAGCTGTCTAGATTGTGGTCAAGAGCAGATATATAAAGCACAAAAAAAAAAAAAAAATATATTATATTCTCATCGATAGTGATATCGTTTTCACTAACAAAACGTTTCGTTTTCGTTTTGTTTGTTTTAATTAACAACCTTTTTAATTATTTATAATTTTTAACGCATCTTACGCATGTGAAACGAAATCTAACGATTTAAATTGTGGAAAGAAAAAATCTCTCACGAGCAGGATTCGAACCTGCGACTCCTGGCTCAGTACGCCAGTGCCTAAGCCACTAAGCTACCGTGAACACTGCTCGTGGTAACGAAATTCTCATCCACTTGGTACATATTTGGGTGACGACAGCGATATCTTATTAAGAAACAATGTTTCTTAACCGACTCGACTAACTGAACTGTCACCCAAAGATGTACCAAGTGGATGAGAATTTCGTTGCCACGAGCAGTGTTCACGGTAGCTTAGTGGATAAAACACTGGCGTACTGAGCCAGGAGTCGCAGGTTTGAATCCTGCTCGTGAGCGATTTTTTCTTTCCACAATTTAAATCGTTAACCTTTTTAATATTGTTCTATAGAGTCTCTATTCGAAGAATTTCCTTTCCCAATGGTTGTCACAATGTCACAGGCTCTAGCAATAAAAGTACAGACGACATACATAATGCTGGAGATAGCCATTTGTTGGAAGCGGTTCGAACCCGTTAGAAGTGAAAAATTTATCTTTGACATCTCTCGATTTAAAAGACTGAAATGATGAATTGTTTGATAATCTAAGATGATTGCTGCGCTGTAGCCCACGAAATTGAAATTGAAAATTTCTTGAGTTTTTTTGCAAATTGTAGCTATATTTCACGTTGAAGGTATATTGATCGGAATATGCTCGGCGACAATAATCACAATAATATATCTACTGAATAATACTCAAAGAAAACAAACTAGCTCTTGCTTAATAAATAATAATAATTTAATAATCTCTTGCTTAATATTAATTAATTTAACATTATTATTCATTTTATAAACATAGGTAAATGTTTTTTTTTTCAAATGTGAAATAGATCTACAATTTACAGAAAACGCAAGAAATTTTGAATTTCGCGGGCCAATGCGAATAGTACCTAATCACGTTAAATCAAATCAAATCAAATGATTTTATTTGCAAATATTATTATGTGTAAAATAATAGATCATCATTTCAGCCGAAACACGTCCACTGCTGAACATAGACCTCCCCCAATGGGAGGAATATGCCATAATCGCCACGCTTGGCAGGCGGGTGGGCGATCGCAGTTGGTTAAATAATAGATGTTGTTACATAAATAAAAAGTCCTTGTTCCATATTTTGCCATGCAAGCCGTGCAAATTAGTCATCTTTTAATGACAATTAGTTTCAACATCATAGTAGTAATGAAATATTAAAATTTAGATGTACCTACTAGAAATCTTATTCTTGGATAGATTACCATTATTCATTAATCTAATAAATTCATGCAAAATAGTAATAATAATATGATCTAATATATAGGTAGTCAGTATTAATTGAGAGGTAAATCGGATGTTTCAAATTTTAGTCTCCTTTTGCTTGTCATCAATAAAATCCAGAACAGAGTAATAACATTTATTGACTAAGAATTTACGCAGGCATTTCTTAAAGATGTCAATACATTTCTGACTCCTGATAGTTTTTTGGTAAATTAATGATTTAGTTAAACGAGCCACTCATGTGTTGTCCAAATATCGTCATATCTACCCCAGTATAAGAATCTGTCACGAAAACAATACAAACCTTCAGCCAGTCCTCGTCTCGAGTGGTGGCGAGGTACTGCCTGGCAGCGAACGAGATGCAACCACTGATGTGCTGCTCAAAGATGGCCACGTCAGGGCAGCATGGTTGTGTTACTTCCACTCCCGTGTACGCACTCTCCCATGGAAACCTGGCAATTAAGGTAAAAAAAAATTAAAGCAACAATATCTTTAGAATAATAGAGATTATACTTATTATTAATAGAGATTATTCTTAGAGATTATTTATTATTTTATTTTATTTGGAAGATCAACAGCGTTATTTAAATATGTTTTTTTATGTATGTTGACAATTTAAGAAGCATACAGTCAATTTAAGGTCCTCATTTGAAGAATCAATGTAAATAAATAAGTGGACAACAAAATAAGTAACATTACACAAAATAATGATATGTACGTGGGACACTCAGAAAGTTTTGCGAAACTAAAAAAAATTGTTCTATACGTACATATATTTTTATCAAATCTTTTCAAAGTACTTTCCACCAGCCTCTATACAAAGATTCATGCGCCTAAATCAGTTTTCAAAACACTTTTTCCAGTCCGCCGCAGACACCTCGTTTACACCCTGCTCGAACGCAGCCAGCGCATCTTCCGGCGACGAAAATTGTATCCCTTTGAGCTGATTTTTTATTTTTGGGAATAAAAAGAAGTCACACGGTGCTAGATCAGGGCTGTAAGGAGGGTGACCCAGGAGTTTGACTGGCGTGCTGTCCAGGAAGTCCCTCGTTTTGAGTGCGGTGTGCGCAGGTGCATTGTCGTGGTGGAGCAGTAGCCCGCGGAGCCCTGTGTTTGGTCGCTTGTTGCTTATAACAGAGAAAACTTCTGGCAAACATTTGGTAGTATACCATTCGGCATTAATGCTTCTTTGATCCCGTAAGGGAATTGATACCAAGTGGCCAGTCAAATTAAAAAAGCTAGCGATCAAAATCTTACCCCCGCTTCTAGATCGCTTCACTTTGGTAGGCGTTGGCTCATTTTGAAACACCCAAACAGTCGACTGGCGCTTGGTTTCTGGGTCGTATTGATAAATCCAGGACTCATCACCTGTAATGATGTCGTAAACACGCCGAGACGAGCCTGCTTCAAATTTGTTAAGCATATCACGGCACCATTCCACCCGGGCCTGCTTCTGAGCATCGGTGAGGTTGTGCGGCACCCAGCGTGATACTATCCTCCTCACGCGAAGATGGCTGTGTAGAATCTCGTGAACGCTTCCCGATCCAATCTTCAATATGTGTTGAATCTCCTGATATGTAATTCGCCTATTGTCTTGGATTAAATTTTTCACTGCTAGCACGTTTTCTTCGGTAACAGCCGTCAAAGGGCGACCGCTTCTTTCGTCATCCCCCAAAGTTGGTCGACCGCGCTTGAATTCGTTATACCAACGATACACGGTTGCCTTGGAAGGGCCTTCATCCATGAATGCCATTTGAAGTCTATCGTACGATTCATCCGGTTTCAGGCGACACTTGAAATCGTATAAAATCATAGCTCTAAAATGTTCCCGGCGCAGATCCATATTTCAGTGAGACACAATACTTTGAATTAACTCGCAAAAAATGTGGAGGGAAATTTTGAAATTGGAACTTACTTATTTTTACTTATAAATAATCATATTTTCGAAAAACATTATAACTGGCCAGTCTCCCATATATAAAAACTTTTTTTCGCAATACTTTCTGAGGGGCCTGGTATAACCAGTTCTTTCTAATTTTTGCTCAATTCCCACCGAGTTGTTTCGGCAGATGCATTAGGATGGAACCGATTTTGAAAAATTTGTTAGTCGTCCTTTTCATCTAAATTTTGATTGGTCGAGATTAATCTCATTGTTATTGTCCTGTCTATAATTTCATCAATAATGCGGTGTATCATTTAAAAAATGAAAATAAAACGGTCGAGTCACATTACCATGAACTCGTCAATTGTCGTGCAAGTAGGTACTTATTTACTTGATTTCTGTAACCTTTAATTACTTTGTTACATCGTGTGTACTCGTTATTTTTGTTGCAATGACAAAATTGTCATTGTAATGTCATGTTGCCGCGCTATCGTGAGACTCCAAGACCCGAGTTCGAGACATATTTTCGAGAACAATTGTCAAAACAGCCAATTTGATTTAATTAATTTAATTTAATTTTTTTAAATTAGGTATAGGATGGCGAAGCGACCTATATAGGTCCAACTGATGCGTTCCCTTTGTCCACAACATCTACAATACCACCTAGACTATTACCTATATGATGACGCAAGTCGGTTCGCCAAACTGAGACATGAAGTTGGAAAGTCTCATGTTATTGTAATTTCCCCGGCACCCGTACTCTACACACCGGAACACAGAAATGCAAGCATCACTGTTTGGCGGCAGAAGTAGGTACGGTGGTAATACTTCCCCGGACGAGCTCCTTCACAAGAATCTCTACTACTACTTCTACTACTAAAATGTTCATCTTTATGCGATCCCTGACAGGGTTAACATAAATTATTCCCAAAGTTAAAACATTTATTAAACTAATTAAACTGATATCGAGTTGGTTATTTTGAAATGTTGGTATTGTAATAACATAACATAACATCACGCCTGTATTTCCCCGAAGGGGTAGGCAGAGGTATAGTACACCCACATTTCGCCAGTTATGTTATAGTCCCATGTAATAGGGGGCGAGCCTATTACCATTGACTGGGCACAAATCCAGGCTCCGGGCTGTTACTGAGAATTTCCTAATGAAAAAACCCAACAACACTTTTCCCGACCCGGGAATCGAACCCGGGACCCCACGCTCAGCAGTCGCGCTTGCAACCACTAGACCAACGAGGCAGTCGATCATTAACACAACGAGGCAGTATTGTACGAACATTATAATGAATTTAGGTTCCATATTAATTAAAAACAGTAACAAGTTCCATATAAATTAGTCTACCTTAGTCCACCACACTGGCCTAGTGCGGGTTGGCGGACTACACCCACCATCGGGAACTGTATGGAGCACTCTCAGGTGTGCAGGTTTACTCACGATGTTTTCTTTCACCGTTAAAGCAAGTAATAATCAAATTCTGATCCACACTTGAATTCGAAAAGTCAGTGGTGCGGCCCGGGTTCGAACTCAGACCCTCCTGCATAGAAATCAAGCACTTAACCGCTAAGCTAAGCGCTGGGCGTCGGGTGGTACCTATTAATTAATCTATATAAGGTTAAATCAAATTAGTTGGCGAAACTTCACAGACGTCATGGGTACCGATATCTTATATACTTACGTAGAGACGTATAGACGTTGGGTACAGCTCACCCATTAATGTTGTAATTGTCAGTAGTTGTATTTATTATTGTATTTATAAAGACTGCGATTTAATCTAATTTAATTTAAATCTAAAATCAAAAATCAAATCAAATTAATTTAAATCTATTATGATATTTTATTGTATTATATTTTATTGTGATATTTTATTGTAATGTATCATCTAATTTGTATAACTATGGTTCCTACCGAAATAAAGTGCTAATAAATAATAATAAATAAATAAATAAATATGATAAAAAAAAACAAGAAAACTATGATTTTATAAACTCTTAATTTTAACTACAGTAACAGCCAACAAGAAGCCAGTAAAAACAATTTTAATGTTATCATCATCCTCCGAGCCTTTTCCCAATTAAATTGGGGTCGGCTTCCAGTCTAGCCAGATGCGGCTGAACATCAGTATTTTACACGAAGCGACTGCCATCAGACCCCCGCAACCCAGTTACTGGGTAATACTGACATTCGGAGGTTAGACCAGTTGTCAGACTTTCAGGCTTCTGACTACCCGTAACGACTGCCATAGATATTCGTATGACAACCGGGACCGACAGCTTAACGTGCTCTCCGAGGCACGGAGGGGTTTCGAGGTATAACGAAACGGTCACCCATCCACAGACTGACCGCGGCAAGTGCAGCTTAACCTTGCAGATCGTACAATCCGCGCAGTCGTTGCTCAAAAAAAAAAAAAAACAATTTTAATGTTATGGTATCTGATATTTCTTAAAAAATTTCAACCAATTTCTAAACTGTGCATTTTAGCTAAAGTGTTCGAGAGAGTGATTTATGATCAAGTTTACGCAGCGATTAGACAGTCTTTTAGCCCTTCTCAGCATGGATTTCTTAAGAATCGTTCAACAGTATCTAACCTTACCTTGTAGAATGACTTCATTATTGATAGAATGGACAACGGAGCACAAGTGGATGTCGTTTACACTGATTACAGCAAAGCTTTTGACAGAATTGACCATAACATTCTAAAAATAAAACTTTTCAACAATGGCATAAGGGGAGATCTACTACGTTGGTTTTCTTCATATTTAGAATATAGATCTCAAGCTGTCGTTATCAGCAATTACATTTCGAGTTGGGTCTCGATTCCCAGCGGTGTTCCTCAGGGCTCTTTAATGGGTCCTCTACTCTTTATTATTTATGTGAATGACATCGAATCTTGCATACATAACTCTAAACTTCTTTGTTTTGCCGATGATATGAAGATATTCTCATCGAAATCATCGGTTGAGGACATGATGACCCTTCAGTCTGACCTGGGTCGGTTGGATGAATACTGTCAAATCAATGAATTGGATTTAAATCCTGCGGAAACGCCTCCCATTACCTACTAGTTACGGACTGAAGGGCAAATCATTATCAAGATGTGACGGAGTACGGGACCTGGGTGTCTATCATGACTCTAAACTTCAATTTGACGTACACGTTGAGCAAATAGTAGCTATAGCCTCAAAATCGTTGGACTTTGTAATGAGACTTGCGGGATGTTTTAAAAAAGCCAAAACCCTTAAAGTTTTGTATTGTTCATTTGTAAGGAGTCACCTTGTTATAGTCCGTGTGGTGCCGGACTTAAAGAATAGCACCACCCTTACCTCTTCTCATGGGTGTCGTAAAAGGCGACTAAGGGATTCACCAGAGGATGGGCAGCAGCGTTCTCTGAGTATTTAACCAACCAACTGCGATCGCCAACCCGCCTGCCAAGCGTGGCGATTATGGCATATCCCCCCTTAATTGGGGGAGGCCTATGTCCAGTAGTGGACGTCTTTTGGCTGAAATGATGAAGGAGTCACCTTGAATATGCATCACAAATTTGGAACCCGTGTTATGATAAATACATCAATCGTATTGAAAATATCCAAAAAAGATTTATTAGTTTTTTGTGTTTTCGTCTACGAATACCATATCGTTCTGAAAATTACATAAATCTCTGCAGGAAGTTTCACTTACAGCCATTTGTAAATCGTCGTCGACTAGCTGATTGCACATTTCTATTAAAAATACTGCGTAATAAAATTGATTGCCCAGATCTTCTACAAAAGCTACGATTTAATGTTCCCCGAAAAATGATTAGGTTCAATCCACCTATCTCCATCCCCTTTTGTTCCACGAACTATAGGCAAAATTCATTTATCGTGCGGGCGAGCAAAGACTTTAATGAACTTTGTAAAGAGTTCTCATTTGACCCATTTACTTCAAAAAGCTCTACGGTACGCAATGTGCTAAACCTTGACTTCTTTAGAATGACTGAATAAGTAATATTCAAGTATTTTATGTAATCTTTTTCAACTCTAATCAATTGTAGTTTTTGTGCTTGCTAGTGATCGTTAAAATCAGTGTTAATTTATCCTATTACTATCCGTGGAAACCTGTAATTGGCTAAATGTAACCTATGCTAGCTGCTTATTAATTTTTATATAGCTGTTGGTTTTCGTAATTATAAATAAATAAATAAATAAATACCATGTAAACCTACAAGGTCACCTGTCCCGTTGACTGTTGATCCCGTGATCAGCCACATGAATGAAATTATGAGTTTAGAAAATCACATTTTTTCATAGACTTATAATCATTTCATTTTTTATTATTTTGTTATCATTACATAGTTATACCCATCACGTCTGTAAAGTTTCGCCAACTAATTTGATTTAACCTTATATAATCTATATCTCCATATAATCTCTATCTAGTAATCTCTAGTTACCTACCTATATCCTTTATGGCCAGTTATCTTGGCTAGTTCAGCTGCAACATATGCCTTGTCCAGACGGTACTGCAGGAGTTTCTTCGCATAATCAGGATACAGCAGCAAGATCGAAGGGAACATCCAGGTTTCTGTGTCCCAGAAGTTGTGACCTGAAATTACACACTGTTCTGTTAAAGGACATGTTTAGTGCAGCAATTGAGGGTTTTATTTTCTGAGTTATGGACCGCAGGTTTGATGTCCGGACAGAACGGAATTTGTTTGGACATTGATATGTGTTGAGTTGAAATATTAGTGACTGCTTCGTTGGTCTAGTGGTCGCGAGCGCGACTGCTGAGCTCCTGGTCCTGGGTTTGATTCCTGGGTCGGGCAAGGTGTTATTAGGTTTTTTCATTAGGAAATTCTCAGTAGCAGCCCGGAGTCTAGATTTGTGCCCGGTTAATGGCAATAGGCTCGCCCCCTATTACATGGGCCATACATATACATACCCCTTATTAATGCTCACAAAATTATTTTATAATAATGTCCTCTCGGCTGAATTTCGGTCACAGCAGCCAATCTCAATGGAGACTAGCCATCTGCGCGGGACATATTATAGTGCACAAGTGTGTGCGCAAACACAGGTGAACTCAATTCCCTCACTCTCATAATCCGATGGGACGGAAATTCAACACGACCGGAGAGAGATCAGGCGCAGGACCGACGGCTTTACGTGCTCTCCGAGGCACGAAGGGGTCTCGATGTGTAACGAAACGTTCACCCATCCACAGACTGACCGAGCCTAGTGTTGCTTAACCTTGCAGATCGTACAATCCACACGGTCGCTACTTAGCCACGAGCCCCTTAACAAAATTCTTTATAATGCTGTTATTAGTGCTCAATGATTACCTATAAAGATTCTATCAGTCCTCTGTTAATTTTCAATAAGCAGTGCGCACAGAGGTGACAGGAGGCGGACACCGGACACGGACTAGGCACGGACGCTCGTCCTTTACTTGTTCATTGCATGTTATTAAATGGTGCAATGGTGACAGGGCGCGGACGGGGCGTGGACGCGGGAGGGACACGTTACAGTGGTGTTCGTATCATGCCTCTTGTGTGCATTGCCTACAATGTTCATACCTTCATAATCTTCGAAGGTGCCCCCTCTCGCCAGTCCGGTGGGGCTGAGTCCATAGTACCGGTCCAGAGGATGGAACGACTCCTCCGAAGGCAAGGACGTCAGGAAGTAGTACCATATACCGTTTACTATCTTAGCCTGAAACGTAACGTTCTAATAGATCGTAAAGATTTTAGAGTACTTGAAATAGCGTTTAAATTGATCGTTGGTGCAATCAAGAATAAATTTTAGCGTTTTATAGTATTTTTTAAACAACGCAATAAAAATATATGTAATATGAAGGATGTGGGTGTCGACCTCAGGACCAGCTGCTTCTCACATGGACAACTGTACGTCACTTGCTCTCGCGTCACCAGCCCTGACACTCTGTACATTTTGGCTGCTGAAGGTAAAACCTCGAATATAGTTTATAGATAAGTTTTGTAAAAAGGCTTTGTATTGTATACATTCACATCATTCTGTATTATTTTTGTAAATTATGCTCAAAATTTGTTTGTGGCCTAGGTGTTTACGCTTTAGTCTTTGACTTTGCCCCCAGCGCTTTAACAAAAAAATAATGGCAAAAAAATAATTATTGCTATCAATAGACAAACCATTATCTTTCGGCTATCGGCAACGTCCAGTAAGTATCGCGGAAGCAAATATCCTTCAGGTGCATAGTGTGTGCGTGAGCGCTGGTTGTACACGAAGGAGCATAGTTTTTTTTGGCTTCACTTTCGCAGTACTTCGTCTATATTTATTACTATGTCTGTGTGTCGTACCCACACAGGAAAATTCGTAATGCTTATGTAAGGCAACATTTTTCTTTAAAAAAGTCTTTAAAGCCACTAGAACTTCAGAGCCACTCACCAGCTCCAAGTTTCCTTCAATATCCATGCCGCCCTGCTGGTACAGCTGTCGCCAGTGCTCCACGTGCTTCTGGAACAACTCCTCGCCATCCTCCTGCAATACTATGCAAGCGTGTAACTTTACCATACGTGGACAACGGCTTTTAATTCTAATTTAAAAAAATTATACAAAGTGGGTTAGAGCTTACAAATCACTTTTAAAATAACCGTATTGAAGAGTGAAGATAATTTGTGGAAAATAAATTTAGTCAAATGAATTGTCGCCTTTTTTTACACCTAATGGGTTTCCGTTTTTATTTCAACTCACCTGATGTTAAGCAATGGTGCCGTCAACGATGGTACACGCTTGCCCAGCAGAAACCTATTCACTCATCAACATCATCAACTCAGCCTATCGCAGTCCACTGCTGGACATAGGCCTCTCCCAAGTTGCGCCACAACACTCAATCCTCTGCCTTCCGCATCCAGTCCCCCACAGCCACGTTCACCGTTGGCCCACCTGGCAGGGGGGCCAACCCTATCCAGAGGGGTGAAATCTATTCACTCGAGCCTTGAAGACTACCAGATTATACTTGAAACTTGGGAAACACAGACGTAACTACCGTAATGATTAAAAAATACTTAATAAATAAAGTGCAAAAGGTGTTTTACCAGACAACTAAGGGATTTATTATTAGGAGCAGTATCTACTTGGATATTGATTAACACACAGAATAAATACCATAAAATAACCATTATCCGTCGTAAAAGGCGACTAACGGCCAAAATTAATATCCAATCTATCCACTATTTGCCCTACTAGAGATAGGAATTTGACATAAGCTCCATACAAAATACGTCAAATTTCAATCTCTAGTAGGGTAAATAGTGGATAGATTGGATATTAATTTTGGCCGAAAGGGATTCACCAGAGGATGGGCGGCAGCATTCTCGTGAGTATTTAATCAACCAACTGCGATCGCCAACCCGCCTGCCAAGTGTGGCGATTATGGCATATCCCCCCATTTTAGGGGAGGCATATGTCTGGCAGTGGACGTCTTTTGGCTGAAATGATGATGAACCATTCTCTAGAATTTGTCATAAAGAACGAAATTACCCAATTTTGAAAACCCATGAGGCATCATAAATAAATTAAATTAAGGCACAAATCACCTTTGACCAGCTCCTGTCTAGCGATCGTCTTATTTTTATCAGCTGACATAGCGAACGTGAAGACCCTGGAGCCATGTTGAGGGACCACCAG
Source organism: Asteroscopus sphinx (assembly GCA_949699075.1). Classification (NCBI taxonomy): domain Eukaryota; kingdom Metazoa; phylum Arthropoda; class Insecta; order Lepidoptera; family Noctuidae; genus Asteroscopus; species Asteroscopus sphinx. The sequence continues at coordinate 27,540,754 of OX453004.1, read as the reverse complement.
ATGATCAGGCACAGATGTCCAGTAGGCACACACGTCCACAGGCAACGGTTGATAAGTTAGATCTTCGGATTCCTTCGTCTGCCCGCAGGCACTCCAAACTGTCCTGCCGTCAATTATTTCTGGTATTGGGTCCTGGAAGGCAATGTCCTTGCTTTGTTCTCCTGGCATCAGTTTAATTGCTATCCAGATTTCTTGATTTATAAAGTTGGGGTCTGAAAATTAAAGACAAGTAGGATAATAGTAATAGTAGGGTGATTGTAGGTTATTGAAACATAATAAAGTTTTAAAATGGGGGAAAGAAAAATTCACTCGCAAGCAGGAAAGTTTTTGACACATACCTAATAAAATTATTTCTCATGAAATGAGCAAAAGATATAAAGATTTGAAGTAGATTGTATCATAAGGGAAATAACATTTTTACGGCGAGGGCGCTTTTTGGATCCAGAGCGAAGTCACAGAATATCTAATAGTACTATCGCGAAGTGAGGGATTTTTTAGTAGAATCCTGAACGTAGCGAGGGATTCAAAGAACGTCGGCAGAGCCAAAAATATATTTTGCGCCCGAGTGATACACTATACTTTTCATCACCCTGTATGAGAAAATAAAAGGCGCCTGTAACAAAACCGTATGTGAATAAGACAAGTATCTATCGAAGTACAGGTTACAATAAAATGCGCATTTTAAAACACTATGGATATACTTTACTAATCCACCATTACATGGTTACTTTTACGGCAAGAAAGACTTTGTGCCTCATTAAGGAAAGTCTCCGCGTTTTTGACTGAGAACACTTTGGATTTTTTAGGTTTAAATCCATCAGACATCCTCTTCAGATACGCTATTAATTTCGAATATGTGTCCAGTTTTACGTCGTTATTAGAACTGACGGTTGATTTTAGCATTGAGTAGGTGTTCCAAAGAGTGGAAGGTTGTTTAGTTTTGGCTAAGTACTGGAAGTAGGCCAAAAACACAGATTCTGAAGAATTCGTGGTGCCTCTTGCATTTCTCCATTCAATAAAATGACCATAGGCTTTCATGTATTTCTCCCGCGATTTTGCAGGTAATAGATTAGGTATCCATCACATTTCTTGCGTCAGGTCTAATACTTTCAGGAGTTAATTCTATACTTTTACTGTCACTTGAAGAATTCATTTTTCACAACAAAATCATGAATTTCTAACAATCCGTGAAAATTGACGAAAACGCGGGTTGTAGCTCGCGCGTTTTTAATTTGTATTTTTTTTATTCAGAATCAGAATCACGGCGGCGCGACTATGGGCCGTCGTGCCAGCCAGTCTTTATTCAAACAATATTTGCGTTCGATTTATTTGGCGCTGAACACTAAGGTACGTTAGTACTATTAGATATTCTATGTTCCAAATTCAAAAATTGCGCGGCAAAGATAATTGCGGCGCACTTATAAAGAGCATTAAAAACTCATTACTGCCCGCTAAAAGTTTCTTAAAACACCACCTTTGGGTGCACTTAAAGGCAAGCCAAGTCGTCCTTTTCGTATAGATGGAATGAAAAAAACTTTTTTTAATGCGCCTGATCAACTGGTAACAACAATCTCACACAAACACAAAATTTACTCGTAGTTTTGTACGGCGAACACAAACTAGTAAGCCAAGAACCATAGTAAAACAGGGCCCCGAGTCTGCTAATTGACAAACGCTTCAGTTGGGTGTCGGTGGAATAGTTTTAGCCATTTGGTATTCTACTAGTTATTTTGAGACCAATGGCTTTCCAATGACTTTCCACTGAACTGCCATTGACTACAATTCAACTGCCATTGGACTATTTGGTATTCTGCTGTTATTTGACGTTTACCACAATCGTCTTACGATGATTTTTTTGCCATCATATTTTTTTTTTAATAATTTTTTTTGGTGATTTCAGCTTAGGTTTCATAATAAATGTTTTTCATACATCGAATGTGTACAATGACCCCTTAAAGGGTCATTAAACATATTGTTTTTTTTTTGCGATTTCAGGATTGGTCCCTTAGTAAAAGTTGTTCATACAGATGAGTACAATGACCCCTAAAGCCATTTTCAAGAACACGTTTTATGTCTATAGTATTGCCGGGTAGTACCTACGCTAAAAACGTAAACGTAAAAGTTGCTCATACGGATGAGTATAATGACCCCTTAAGAGGTTTCATTAACTCGTCGTATGTCGATAGCATTACCGCGTTGCACGCTCAAAACGTAAACGTAAAAGTTGTGCATACGGGTGAGTATAATGACCCCTTAAGAGATTTTCAATAACACGTTGTATGTCGATAGTATTGCCTCGTAGTACGCTAAAAACGTAAACGTAAAAGTACCAAAAGTTGCTCATACGGATGAGTATAATGACCCCTTAAGAGGTTTTCAATAACACGTCTTATGTCGATAGCATTACCGCGTAGTAAGCTAAAAACGTAAACGTAAAAGTTGTACATACGGATGAGTATAATGACCCTTTAAGAGATTTTCAATAACACGTTGTATGTCGATAGTATTGCTGCGTAGTACCCTAAAAACGTAAACGTAAAAGTTGTTCATACGGATGAGTACAATGACCCCTTAAGAAGTTTTCAATAACACTTGTGTCGATAGTATTGCCGCGTAGTACGCTAAATATCAGCTCTTCCCTACATTTGTGTTCACATAAATCAAAAAAATGTAGGAAACAGATGATTTTTTACGTTTGATGTGTTTTAATTATTTTATAGACATGAAAATTTTGTAGGTAATATCAATAAAATCCTTAATTTAAATATTTCATTGATAATAACTCAAAAAAAGTTTGATAAAAAACAATACAACTACTAATGGTAGATATAAATGGGCAACATCGATTTGAAAACAATTGATATCCCATTACCATTCTATTGCCATTCCGACGAGATTGACATTTAAGTTTTAGCAGAATACCATTTTGTCACAGTTGTATAGGAGTGTCAGTAGGATGTCGGTGGAATGGCGATGGTTGGTGGATTCACGTAGTTGCTTCATGTTCCAATAGTTACGTAAACGACGTAGCGAACTTCGCTTCAAGTAACTTTAAGCTAAGTTGGCTATTTATCATACTCGAGGCTGGATTGCAGCCCGAGCCGAAGGCGAGGGCGTAATGGAGCCGAGAGGACAATAGTCAATGCTCACGCGTGACATACGACGTTTTTCAACACACTTGCGAGGAAAAAAACATATGAACGTATTTTAGGCAAATATTGAATTTGTGAATAATGGCGAGAGGATCACTGTAATCGCACGGTGACGTATGCGCGCGCAGTTGGTAGAATGAAACCGCAAAACAGCCTAATATTAAAAATATAATTGTGATTAAATTTATTATTTATAACACAAATTAATGTTAATTTGTTGACAAACATAAATAATTAAATGAAATTGAATGTTTATATAACACAAATTAAATAGTTGATTTATTCACAATTTTTTAAAATTTTGTTTTGACATAAAAACATTTTGATGCTTTTAAAAAATAAACTGTAAGTAAAGTAAAAACTAAAAAGCACTAGTGCGATAATATAAAGTAAAAACCACGCGTGCGTTATTATAAGCTATATCATGAACCTAAAAGCGGTGCAATAAGAGCCACTTAACGAGTAAGTGTGTTGAAAAATAATTGAAACATTTCAAACGTAAAAACATCTGCTGTTCTCTACATTTCGTTGATTTATGTGAACACAAATGTAGGGCCGCAAAGTCGGGAAAATGTAGAGAACAGCTGTTTTTTTTCGCGATTTCAGGGTTGGGTTCATAGTAAAAGTTGTTTATACTGACGATAGTATATATGTCGATAATATTGGCAGGTACCACTCTATCGATACTATCGATAGAGTAACTGATTCTCAAGGTTAGCTATAGATACTATCAAAGCGATCGTTGCTATCGACCGTATTGATAGCTTTTTATGCAATACTATTCATAGCACTATTAGTGTCCAATACTATATAGACACTAACGATAGTATTGCTATAATGTGTCGATAGTCAATAGTACATGCCAATCGATTGTGTAACTGATTCTCAAGGTCGCATCTCTAGTCTAAAATTGAATATTATCGTCGAATTAAATTACTACATTACACAATTCAACTTTATTTTACAAAAAAAAAGTTCAATTGTTACAACAATAACTGCAAAAAAGGTATGTTTGCAAAATGACCTCTCAGTTGTAGTTCGATGGCAAAAAGTCATTGAGAGACGATTGTCAGAAACGTCAAATAACGAGTAGACTACCGAAACTTAAGCTATCGAGAAGACATTGATACACTATTGGTTTACAGAATAGCAAATAGCCCAATGGCAGTTGAATGGTAGAAACGAATGGAATAAAAATGAAAATGCTATGCTGTGTTCTATAGGTACTATGTAATTTGTATGCCTTTCAAGGTTAAACATAGTGTGACTTAATATGTTAATTTTCCACAAAGTTTTTAACTTTTACCTATGTTTCAAAAATAAATTATTTTGATTTTAATTTTGATTTTGATTTTATGGTTGTCAATTTTATTGTAGTTCAGTGGAAAGTCATTGGATAGTCATTATTCTGATGATGATGATGATGATGATGATTCGGATGAGTACAATGACCCCTCAATAACACGTATATCGTTTACGTTTTTAGCGTACTACGCGATAATACTATCCGACATACGACGTGTTATTGAAAACCTCTTAAGGGGTCATTGTACTCATCCTTATGAACAAATTTTACGTTTCCGTTTTTTGTGATTTCAGGATTGGTCCCATAGTAAAAGTTGTTCATACGGATGAGTATAATGACCCCTTAAGAGGTTTTCAATAACACGTATATGTCGATAGTATTGCCGCGTAGTACGGTAAAAACGTAAACGTAAAAGTTGTTCATACGGATGAGTACAATGACCCCTTAAGAGGTTTTCAATAACACGTATATGTCGATAGTATTGCCGCGTAGTACGGTAAAAACGTAAACGTAAAAGTTGTTCATACGGATGAGTACAATGACCCTTAAGAGGTTTTCAATAACACGTCGTATGTCGGATAGTATTACCGCGTAGTACGCTAACAACGTAAACGTAAAAGTTGTTCATACAGATGAGTATAATGACCACTTAAGAGGTTTTCAATAACACGTATGTCGATAGTATTGCCGCGTAGTACGCTAAAAACGTAAATGTAAAAGTTGTTCATATGGATGAGTATAATGACCCCTTAAGAAGTAGGTAATATCAATAAAATCCTTAATTTAAATATTTCATTGTTAAAACTAAAAAAAAAGTTGATAAAAACAATACAACTATTGGTAGATTTTAATTGGCAACATCGATTTGACATTACCATTCTATTGCCATTCCGACGAGATTTAAGTTTTAGCAGAATACCCATTTTGTCACAGTTGTTTATGAGTGTCAGTAGGGTGTCGGTGGAATGGCGATGGTTGGTTTTTTAGTGTAATTAGCAGACTTGGGGCCCTGATCTCATGTTAATAGTAAAGAAAAACGTAAGTTGACGCACTTTTGAATCTTGTAAGCTAAATTGTAGTGCTTAACTTCTAATGCAAAGTGAACAGGTGAACGCCTGACAAAATATTTCGGAAAGGTAATGGTTATTGCCGATAACAGCAGATGTTAGTTAGCAGTTCTTTTCTAATACCTAATAATAATGTCCTCCCGGCTAAATTTCAGTCACGGCGGCCAATCTCAAAGGAGACTAGCCATCTTCGCGGGACATATTATAGAACACAAGTGTGTGCACAAACACAGGTCCCTATTTCCTCACTCTCATAATCCTATGGGACGGCAATCCAATACCACCGGGGTGATATCAGGCGCAGGTCCGAAGGCTTTACGTGCTCTCCGAGGCACGGGGATGTAACACCGCCAATTTCCTGACTCCGGGCTGCTTGAGAAATTTTCTTGACAGAAAAATGCCATTAACACTTTTTGCCCGACCCGGGAATCAAACCCAGGACCTCACGCTAAGCAGTCGCGCTTGTGACCATTAGACTAACGAGGCAGATATTTATTACGTGTTAAAACTATTACTAAAGTTGGGTATGGCAGAAGAAACATGAAAGCAGAATAAATGCAGTAGAAATGAGAGCGTTGAGAAGTATGTGTGGTATAACTTTGAGAGATAAAGTAAGGGATAACGTGATAAGGGAGCGTTGTGGAGTGAAAGAAGATGTAGTGACAAAGAATGAGAAAGGTCTGTTAAGATAGTTTGGACATATAGAGAGCATGGACGAAAGGATATTGACGACACAAGTATACGAAGCGAGTGTGGATGGAAGAGTTGGAAGGGGACGACCTCGACGAACGTATCGCGATCAAATCGCGGACGTTCTCAATAAATGCCAGGTTAAGAGTTCTCTAAACTGACGAGCATGCATGACGAGGTTAATGGACGTAGATGAAGCGAAAGAGGTGTGTCAGGATCGTAGCAGGTGGAAATCCATAGTCTCTGCCTACCCCAATGGGAAACTGGTGTGATAATATGTACGTATGTGTGTAACTATTACTATAGAAAACATACCGTAATGCGTCTTAGAATCCACTTTTATCTGGTTCACAATAGCTCTAGTGTAGAATCTGTGGGCGTATACCCGTTGCGTCACCACCGACCTCTCCCTATCCACCCTCACTTTGAAGACCCCTTCCTTCGTATCAAGGCTGTACACGGGACTATAGGGGTGGTGGGTCAGGGTGGAGTTGAGCCTGATATTGGACCATGCTGGGATCCTGGCGCGGTGGCTGTACCCAGCCTGGCCATTATATAGGCCGTTCATATATACCGTGTCACTGAACACATTTGTAGCAATATGTCCGTTCCCGATCGATGGCATGAACTTGTCGTTTGATGGGAGGCTGAAACGGTTAAAATGAGGTTGTTTAAAAGTATTCTAGTAAAAATATACAAGCTGTTGATCTGTAATCGTGCCATATTTTTAGAGCAAATGTTATAAAATGTGATCGATCATCTAAAAATACTTCACCAATTCTACGGTTATTAAATAACCAAATTTTCACATTGGGGTTTGAGATAAACCCCGAACGACTCTGTAATGCGGCAATGTAAAATTGCGGAAAATCAGATTGATTTTTTGGTGGTTTTGCTGGCATCGTTTTAGTTTAGCTTGGCGCGCAACACACGGGGTGGATTTGTTTAGGTATTTTAAAAAAATGGTAATGATTTTTTTATTGATTCGTGTTCAGTATCAGTGGTATAGTCACAGTCACCTCCTTTTTTTTCGTAGCTTAAAAACTACTTTTACTTCAGTACTTTGCTTACTGATTAGGACCAAAATAGATACGTAAACGAAACAAAAGTTTAAAAATAAAGATTTATTGATATAAGCAAACAAGGAAAAAACAAAGAATGGGTTTTTAGGTAGATTTTCTTGCTCCGAGTGGTGGTAGGTATCGTAGTTTTACATTTTTATACACGAAAAGCGCCTAGTGGATTAGTTAGATAACATTAGTTTTAATTCAGGCGCTATATGTGGCAATTGTGACTTGCAACCATTGCTGAATGTTTTATTGTAGGCGTTCTTTGAAAGTAATAACTAATGAACTTTTAACGCGGATAGTGGATAATGCATAATAAAAGCCTACGGTGTCATAATAATTATGTGAGATACATTAGGCTTTAGACTTTCTTTCTACATGTTATTAAATCAGTTAAGAATACCGACTTAACCAAAGCTATGCTTATTGACAAAGTATTTCATAATGAATTAATGTATACCTACTTCCATCTAAAGACCCTGAGTATTTACTCAGGTTCACAGGGGTACTGATTAGTATACTTATTACATCAGTAGATGTAGATTCAACAGGTTTGTAACAACTTTAGAAACTGACTCATGGCATGAGAAGTTGAGAATGTGTTCAAATAATTTTTAAATCAACAACTCACTCGAATGTCGAGAAAACATGAGTCGCCGGACTTATGTCTTCTGTCTCCTCCATTCCACTGTCTTCAGCGGCATTACTGCCACCCTTGGTGGTCAGCACAATCGCCACCACAGCCGCCACCGACAGCAACCCCAACATCGCGGCCACCTGCTTGTTATTCGCCAAAAAGGTCCACATTCACACAAAAGTTAAAAATCTCTGATGACAACGGAAAAGGTTGAATAGCTTGTCACTTTTGTTGTAAAAATAATTAAACGTCAAATTGAGGATCAAATGGGCGGACTTTAAATAAATGTCAATTTTGAATGTTTGAATTTGGAAGCAGATTATCGAATGATTCAGATGATGCGCGGACGTTTGTCTGCGCGGGAGTCCCGTGCGCTGCGGTCAGCCACAATGTGTTGATTACGTGACCTGCGACCTACATGACACACTATATTGTTCTATTATAACGAAGATAATAATTAGGGTCATCGCTTTGTTATAAATCGCTGTACTATACAGGGTGATTTGTAATTCGACCTATTCCATGAAAGGGATCATACTAGAGCTCATTTGCAACAAAAGTGATCCCGTGGAACAGGGGGCGCCCGTCATTTGTTTCCAATTATAGCAGTTTTAAGATTTATTTGATATTTTCCGTCTTTGGGTGGAAAAATCTTGGACGAATAAAAAAAGGCGGACGGAATCTCACTAAACAAAAAGTGAAGCACCCATAGTAAGACAAAAAGCCGCGATTACGCAACAAATCTCGTGTGACGGTAGTCATTGTTGTAGTGTCACAAATAAAAAAACAGTATAAATCTGGTGTGTTAAAATTCTGTCGAAATTATAGTGGGTTTAGGAAAAAACTAAGTGCTTCAATCTTTTCTTAGCGAGATTCCGTCCGCCATTTTTTATTCGTCCGAGGGAAAAATGCTAATTGTGAAAATACTACCCTACTCTGGGCACTCAATTGACACTTTCCTGAAAGCTGACGAATGAGCAATGACCTCAAGCACACTTTCTCCCTATTCTGCATTTACTGCATTTTTTTCCAAGCCTTTGCGCAACTTGACCACATCTGTACCATTTTGGAAACCTTATAAAATGAGTACCTATGTTATTTCTGTAATTTGTACGCCAAATGTCACACTTTTTTTTCGAGTAATTCTCTGCAATGTAAAGGATACTTAGATGATTTTGTTTTATAACTTATGATTTATGACCATTTATTTCCGAGGTTATGAAAAGGTTGGCCTTGAATTTTATATGATAGTAATTGCTCATTCATCAGCTTTCAGGAAAATTTCAATCGAGAGCCCAGATTACGATATTTTTCACAATTAGCATTTTTCCATCCGAATACGGAAAATATCAAAAAAAAACTTAAAATGCTAAAACAAATGACTCGAAAACAAATGACTGGCGCCCCCTGGTTCACGGGATCATTTTTGTTGCAAATGAGCTCTAGTATAACCCCTTTCATGGAATAGGTCGAATTACAAATCACCCTGTATAATCAATGAGGTGCAGAATTGAGATAATTTTTGCCGAAGCTCTATCATGTTTACAACAATTTTCATGTAGTGTTGAAATACCTACTATTGATCATCGACATTTGAATATCTATGAGTATTATGCGTAAAATTAAGTGTTTATTTATATCGTATCAATAAACAATTAGGTACTGATTTAATTATCGTGCCATTTTTTGTCATTCTAGATATTGTACCTAACTTTCTTTTTGACAGCCCTAAACATAGACCTGTTCGTCATTCCGAGTTTAATTCAATTGTCGCTTCCTTATTACTGAACTAGATGGGTACCCTGCTTAGCATAAGTCATCTTAAGATTGGATTAATTATCCTAATTCCCAATGCCAATTAAATAATAAAAAGCAGGTCTTATTACTTTAGCAAGTCGAGATTATAATGGATAAGATAAAGTTTGGATTAAGTTTGTCAATTTTTGTTATGATAGGTACAACCCTAGTGGGTTCTGTTGTGTAAATATGCAAAGGTGTCACGTAACCAAACAATTTTTATCTCTGATCCCGTCGTTACTCCCACCAGCCTCAGTTGCAGACGGATCTACACTATTTACCTATTAAATGAGAAAATTAATTTAAACAATCTTATTTTTACATTATGACCTCAGAAACACCCGATGATCTCAATACAATGACCGAACAAACGTTATTTTTAATTACATTATCATAAATGTCATTCATAGAGCAATGTTTGATCGTCCGATTGCCGTCGCTTGCGCGCGCGCAGCAGACCGTGTACCCTCTAGTTACGCTCTGGTACTTCCGATGAACTGGTGAACACTTTTGGTAACGATTCGCTTGTTACTTCTGGGCACAGGTGCTATGGATCAGTTGATTTACTATCGAGGTCCATTCACAGCGGTTGGGCAATGTTGTAAATGGGTTTCTAATTTGACAGGTGAATGATTTATCATAAGGTGTGAAGAAATTGGAGTTGACGAAAAAAGTCAAATTATTTACCCGGTAGATTATCTTGTGAGGTTTTCGTAATTATTAAAGTAAGGCATGTCTCACCATGGGCATAGTAAAAGTACCGTATGTCTCGCCATGGGCAACGTAAAAGTACCGCATCTCTCGCCATGGGCATCGTAAAAGTACTGCATGTCTCGCCATGGTCAACGTAAAAGTACCGCATGTCTTGCCATTGGCATCGAAAAGCAACCTCTACGTTTATGCCAAGATAATGAGTAACAAGTCTCCAGTAACCAAAATCTCCGTATGTGTTATAATAAAAACATAGGTAGGTACTATGATCACCATTTGAAGCTCATATCTAGGTACTTTACCTTACGGCTAGGTACTCGTTGCAGCGTACCTACTATTATTGATCGAAGGTTGCAGCAATCTTTAAGAAAACACCATACACCACACCTTAATCAACTAATTCTACACACCAAACAACAGTTTACCACTATATACGGACACATATTAAGTTGTTATTAGAATTCTAACCTTAAAGTATTCCTGTTTGCACTTGCAGTTGCTCTATGACACACTCAATCCGAGTTATTTTCTCGATACTTTCAGACTTGCGTTTATCGTCACACACGTCAAGAAACAACGCTCAAGAGACCTGCAATTATCGGAATTCAATTCAATACTAAGCTACTACTTGACTCGTACACTGTATACAACATAAGGAAAGCACAATAATTTTAATCACCTACCGGCTTGCCTTCTTTACGGTATTTCCTTATCTTTCAAAAGTAAATCAATTATTATTGGTTGATTGGGAGCTGACGTAACGCAACGCAGCACAGTCGCCTATTTAAAGTAATTAGAATTTAGAAGCTTAGCCCTATCCCTATTTATCCCAATCATCGCTCCATGATGGAAGGGAGTCCTCGTATACCCATACGAGGACTCCTTTCGGTCACATTATCTTTTTTTTTACGTTTAATTTATTTCATTTCATTTCATTTATTTATTCATTAACAATTTTAATTGTGTCAGAATATTTCAGCAGGTACACTATAATAAAATATATAATAATAACGTAAAAAATTTGATACAATATTACTACACATCATAAAATACAATAAAAAGGTACAAGGTATAATTAGGTACATAATCAAAAATACATGATTTCTTATTTAATTAAACGTCAATAACAATAAAATGCCAAGTAAATTGAGATTCCAGATAATTACATCAACAATACAATTAACATGTCAATTAAATATAAACATTTGATGCAGCTCTAGACATTAATTCATAAATTAAAGTACTAATGAACAATACAACACAAAACTCATTACTACATTTCAAAAATAAATAAGATTAAGATGAATGCTACAGGGTAGCCCGCGAAATTAAAAATTTCTTGTGTTTTTTGCTAATTGTAGCTCTATTTCGCGTTGTATATCAATCAAAATATGATTCGCGGTAGTAATAACAATATATCTACTGAATAATACTTATAATAAATATAAAACTAGCTCTATAAGCTCTACAAGCTCGAAAATCGATAATTTGTTCGTAAATTAATATTATCGAGCTTGTACAGCTTATCGAGCTAGGTTAATAATTAATGAGTATTATTCAATAGATTTATTGTTATTACTGCCGCAAATCATATTTCGACCGATATACAACTCGAAATAGAGCTACAATTTGCAAAAAACTCAAAAAAAAATGAATTTCGCGGGCTACCCTTACCTTAAAATAATTCTACTAGGTATTAAGATGCATAGACATGAATTCATCTAAAGGGTAAAAACACGCTTTAGTACGCTAAACCGCACCAGACCAGAGCGTGGACTAAGGCCCTTCTCATCATCATCATTATTTCAGCCGAAAGACGTCCACTGCTGGACATAGGCCTCCCCCAAGCAGTTTGGGGGGATATGCCATAATCGCCACGCTTGGCAGGCGGGTTGGCGATCGCAGTTTGTTGGTTAAATACTCAGAGAAAGCTGCTGCCCGTCCTCAATCCCTTCTCAATCTGCATTTATTATCTGCTTTGAACTCATAGAAACTCCTCCCAATACTTGTTACAAAGTGAACCTCTAACCATAACTAACCAACCATGAACCTCTCGTGGCATTCACTTAGCTATACTTTAGCAATAATGACGCTGACAACAGCCAAGTACCGCAAATACGCTTCTTTTAAAAACATTTTTAGCTGTATCTATTCAGTTTATGGGAGTGAAATAAATATATGGTAAGCTTGATCGTATTTCCAAAAACACTATTGTTTCCTTGAAGTTTTCTCAATAGAAAAAAATTGTAAACTAACCTCTTAAAACAAGCTTTAGAGCAAACAATTACTTTTATGTACAAAATATTATAAATGAAATTATGAAGACATAAGAAAGACAATAATCTAAAACACAGTTGTTTCCGTTTTTCAAAAATCTTTTAGTTTTTATTTAAATAAATATATTGTTAATTTTCATTCAAGTTGAGCGACGCATCCGACTTAGCGTCTTCTCGTTAGAGAGGCACTCTTTCAGTTATGTTTAAAACGACAGTGACCGCAGAGTTCTGATTTTTTTGCTGCAGTTGTCAGCCTCTTAAAATACTTTGAACCTTTAACATTCAAAACCTGGATTACCAAAAATATAGAAACCTCATTTATCATTTAGTTCTTAAGCGATAACCTGTCCACCATAAAGCAACATAGTATGGTATCTATTAAGAATCAGTGGCGTCTTGAGGCTCCGAGTCTCCGAGGTGGATGGCCTGGCAACCGGAGCGGAGCCGAGGGCGCCACGCTCCGCCGCGCACCACGGTAATGACACTGGATCTTGAGTTCTTGAGCCAATCATATCTCACTGACGCTCACGTTATTAATTCCAGCAGGTTGGACGGAAAGTTTTATGTAATTTTTAACTGGACACCTGAGTTACCGCTTCCTGAATGAGAGTCATTCTATTTTTCAAAATAATGTCGAGATTACGAAACAATAACAATTTTGTATAAGTTTCGTATTAATAGAATATTGAAAATCTTATAACAAATACAAAATGGGCGGAGCCAGGTCAAGTTCAAGGACGCATTCGCAATTTTTTTTTTTTTTGGATTCTGACGCTTGAGCGGTAACTATAAATATCATTATCATGTACAAAATATTCTTCTTTATCAGCCATATTAAATACTAGGTAATTGACCGCTTTATTTGTAATAATGTATGATTGATGCGCTATAAAAAAATATAGTGATTGAGTGAATAATATGCGAGTTTTTATTTAACAGATAAGCATGCGCAATTATGAATCTTGCAGATTTTGGGTAATTCCAGTAATAATTAAACATTTTTTTATTAAGTTGAATTATATAATTATACTATAGTATTACTAAAATGATTTGTTTTGCTAAAATTATTAAGGCCTATGTCCAGCAGTGGATGTCTTTCGGCTGAAATGATAAAATGATTAAATAAACAAAGCTTAAATCTCGAAAAAATATAATATGTAAGTATAAGTATAGAAGTTTTTAAACTTTCGCGAATTTCACTCATTTTGATTTAAATATGCGCGACAAGTCCCGTAAACATAGTTCAATATAAGTAAAAGTAATGACATATCAATAAATTATATTGATATTATTATTTGATCGAAGATTACATCGCTACATCCGTTGTAGTCAAAAGAGCTGAGCCAGGCGAGGAATCAACTGTTTGCCGATCGGGCGAGCCGAATGAAAGTTAAACATTGTTGATGTTTCTTTGGGTTGGTTATGTTGTTTAATACAAATTGCCGACCCGAACATACTGAAATGAAATTATTCTGCAAATCGGATGTTAAAATCACTTTTACACGTCAGTTCTTTTAAAAACTAGATGGCATCGGCATTTCCTATGTAACTACCTTTGTACTGAATTTTACTGTGCTTTAAAGGGTCCATAATTGTGGTAAGCTATGTAGTTATGTTTACCACCTAATGTACATTGTGGATGCAAATAAATAATATGAATATGAAGAAACGCTGAAACAAACTCAGGTAACAAAGTCTCTTTTAAAGTCCAGACATTTAGGTATCTTGTTTTAAGAATTTGTGCGAGAAAAATGCAGGGCAACGGCAACGCCTGGACTGGTCCCAACCAGTGTTGCCAGATCGATTAAACGAAAATACGGTGCACAGTGGGTCAAAATTACCAGAAATACGCTAAATCAGTTTAAAGAAATACGGCAGATTTACGGTGATAAATTTTCGGAATTTTTTGCCTATAATTGAAGGCAATACTGGTGATTGCGATGTAGTAACACTCGAAACTCAAAATTTCTTTCGTTTTTTGCAAGCTGTAGCTATATTTCACGTTATATACCTTTTGATCGGAATATTTTTCGCGACAATAATCACAATATCGTAATAATATAGTGAGTAGTAGTAGGTATTTAGTACTAGTAGTATAACATCCTAGTTTTATAAGATCCACAATATAAAGTTACTATCAAATTATCGATTATATTATCGAGCTTATAGAGCTAGGTTAATGTTATTATGAGCATTATTCAGTAGATCATCATCATCATTTCAACCAAAAGACGTCCACTGCTGGACATAGGCCTCCCGCACCTCCCCCAAGATTGAGTAGATATATTGTTACAACAACCTACAACGTGATTTAGAGCTACAATGTGCTAAAAACACGAGAAATTTTGAATTTCGCATGCTACTAGGTGCACACTGACTTGAGTAGCACACTAAAGTGATACAATTTTTTTTGGAAAACTACCAGTTCCAGGTGGGATTCTAAAAATTACGGTAACTTTCATACACCGTAATTTATGATTACGGTAGGTGGCAGAAATAAAAATAAAAGCCAAAATTACGGCAGATCTGCCGTAATTATGGTGCATATGGCAACACTGGTCCCAACTGACGGCACGCATGCGTCAGCCATCGTGTAGCTCAACCACAGAACAAGCTAGAATGGAAAAGTGGTCGGGGCGCGCGTGCCAACAACATTTCAAAACCTTTCTCAGTACGCCTTATGACTTGTTTCTGTAAATAAATACTGTATCAAAAACTCGCAAAAATGCCTTATTACGCTGTTTCTAATAGCAGAAACAAAAGCTGTAAAGTAAATGTGAAAACCGGCCAAGAGCATGTCGGGCCATGCTCAGTATTATAGGGTTCCTTCAATCAACTCAGCCTATCGCAGTCCACTGCTGGACATAGGCCTCTCCCAAGTTGCGCCACAGCGCTAGGGTTCCTTAAGTAGGTGTAATTACAAACGAATCAAATCGAATATTAATCATGGCTATCTTAGTTTTTGCAATAATTGGCAGCATTCGCGACTCAGAGCGTGTTGTTAGTAGCGCCATCTAGCGATAAATTCAAGAAGCCAAATTTTAGAAGTGTGTCATGTCAAAGTTACTGTTTGTGATTTTTTAAAATAAAAAGTAGCTAAAGGAGCATTATTTGCAAAGATCATTTTTCTCTAAGGTCAATGACCTTTGAACTAGGACGTTTTAAGTATTTTTCAGTTTTCTCTCTGTAACTCAAAAAATTATAATCATATTATGCTCGAAATAATTTTAAAAGAGAGTTTTTATAAAGGTCTATCAATGTGGAAGATTATAACTTTCTACGTTGCATAGTTTAGAAATGGCAGGGGGGGGGACACATTGCAAGCCACTTTGGCGGGCTATATTTCGCAGATGGTACACCTGATAAAAAAGTTGTGTATGAAACATTACCTTCATTTTAGTAGACCTATTCAATGATACCCCACAAGAGGGGGTGCAGCGAAGAAAAAATTTGCATCCCCATTTCACATGTATGGACGCCACCCCTAAAATACGTAAAAACGATTTTTTTATTATTTTAAAATTGAGATTTATATGTAGACTATTTTTTAACAAAATTTCATTTACTTATATTTATAACTGTAGAAGTTATTAAGCTGTAAAGGATTAGGACAGACGGACAGACGGACAGACGGACGGACATGACGAAACTATAAGGGTTCCTTGTAGGACTTCGGAACCCTAAAAAAGGAGGCATTTTTTATCAAACGTGAGTATTTATTACCATTCAAAAAGTAACATTGCAAGTAAAATTGTGATTACAACCATTCTAGCTTGTTCTGTGAGCTCAACCATATTTAAGGGAGCTCAACGCCCCACGCCCAACATTACTACCAACCAGGACAATTCAAATAGACCTTAAAAACCCAAACCGCCAGACAGTTATACTACAAGTATAACGGTAGGCTTAGGCCTTAACCTTTCCACCGCCACGGTGTCGGAGTCGTCAGCACCGTATTTCACAGTTTTTAGCACCACGTCCTCTATAGAAGACAAATCTCGTCTAGAGATTAGTACAAAGTTATAAAGTCGTGGCGCTGAGGGAACGACATCAATTGTCTTCTATAGGTGTCATTGGCGGTAAAAAGTTTAATAATGCTCACACTTACAATTTATAGCAAAATGTGTAAATGAACAGACTTGGGACATGTCAAGACATTTCAGGATAAATACTGACCTGACTATGTGTAGGAATCGGATGATGAGTAGGTACATATAGCAACCCTCACTCGTGAAGGCTCTTTTATAAAAATAAAAAAAGGCTTTCCTTCCGTGCTACAGTTGCTACAATAATAATTACACACAATTTTGACATGTACACATTTTTTTTTGTCTTGAGTTTTCATCACAGACAAGTAAGCCTCTGTGGTTTTCATGCATCTATTGTAGAAGGCTCTTTTAATTTTAATGTACCCTAAATCACAGATCATCTAGATTTCCAATGAATATATCACTCCGTGGATGTTAAAAAATAAGACAGAAGGTGCTAAAATAAATACACATACACTTATAAAGATACAATCAGATTATCTGTGGCATCAGTTACTTAAGTTTTGGTAAGCAAGCATCCGGTTCAGTTATACTTTCTTATATTTTTAATAACTGTTTTGCGTACTCACCTTTTTATTTGTTTTATCCTGATCGTATTCGTGGGTATCAAGGTGGACCAACCGACCTGGTAAAGGTCGCGGGAATACGCTGGATGCGGGAAGCGCAAGACCGGTCGTTGTGACGATGCTTGGGGGAGGCCTATGTCCAGCAGTGGATGTCTTTCGGCTGAAATAATGTTTTTTTTTTTTTCGTGAAGAATTACCCAAAACCTTATAATGGACGCACTCCGCAGCTCCGCCCGGGGAATGCGGAGCCAGTGTCCACTCTTACTGACTAAAACCACCACGGTGTTCCTCTAACTACCTTTGGTCGGGAGCGTGGGTTACACTGTGCATTCTCCTGCCTCTTCCGACAGGTCCCGGCTCGCCACTAGTAGGCTAGGCCCTGCTCCCCGTGCTGCCTAACGTCATCCGCAGCCGTGACCATCTTCTGAAAGGCGCACGTGGTATACACAGCGTGCCACCAGCACTGTCACGGACATTGACTGGTCAGGCGGCGGATTACCCCAAGTCTGCCTCCCACAGGCCCACTCCTAGAGTGGCTGGAGTTTGAGCTCCTGCGGCGCCCGGTCCGTCTCCTGCAGTGGGGAGTGAAGTCTACGCCTTTGAACACCTTGCAGAAGGAGACGATGCCTTCCCAAACGTTTTAGCTCCCGACTATGGACAGAACCACGGCCGGAAGCGAGAGATCGCTGCCGCCTACAGCAGTAATAAGGTCACGGCACTTTGTGGCCTATGCTGGGCATTTCGCCAGTATGGGCTGCGCCGTGTCCTCAAGGCAGCTCCCGATATTATTGTATGGACCTTACATCATTAACTTTTGATAACTTTGATACGTTGAACTAAAAAGTTATATTATGAGCATAGTCACGCCCTGTGACATAATAACTACAACTTCACTATCACACTATTTATTATTACTATAATAAGAAAATAATTTATTATGGAAGAAGGCATGATTATTTAATTAGACAATACTTAATTAATCGTCACGTAATAATTCTGTGACACTGTTTTCATGACAATAATCTGACAAATATGTGCTGATCTCTAACTTCTATCATTTGTAACCTTGTACCAGCTATCGCATTTTTCCTGTTAATAAAGGTTATTCTATTCTATTCACATTATTGGAGTAGTTCCGACCCGGTTAAAACAAAATTATCACTTCTCAAACTTTTTCTTATAACATTAAATTAAAAGCTTAAAAACTGAAAATCCTACTAATCGTACTAAATATTATAAATGTGATAGTTTGTGAAGATTTTTGGATGTTTGTTACTCAATTACTCTGAATTGACTGAACGGATTTGGATGAAATTTGGCAAACAGGTAGAACATAACCCAGATTAAAGTATGGGTTACCTTTTATCTCGGAAAATATATTCCTGAGGGATGCGCGATAAGTATTTCCGTGATAAGCCGAATTAACGCGGGCGAAGACGCGGCTGCCTCGTTGGTCTAGTGGTTGCAAGCGCGACCGCTGAGCGTGAGGTCCTAGTTCCGATTCCCGGGTCGGGCAAAGTGTTATTGGGTTTTTTCATTAGGAAATTCTCAGTAGCAGCCCGGAGTCTGGATTTGTGCCCGGTCAATGGCAATAGGCTCGCCCCCTATTGCATGGAACTATAACATAACTGGCGAAAGTGGGTGTACTATTACACCTCTGCCTACCCCTTCGGGGAAATACAGGCGTGATGTTATGTTATGTTATGAAGACGCGGCCAGTCCAGTAACAATATAATTTTATGAAGTAGGTACTAACAAACTTTCTAAGAAATCAGCATTTCAACAACAACAAAATAATGTCTCTAGAATCAAAACAGCAATTTGGTATCTATTTAATGTCAGCTTCTTCAAGCGGTCTCGGCTGGGTACGCGTCACGCTCCGTGGACCATGCCAACTCATGGCAGCAGGTGCAATACTCGACCACTTTATAATTGACTATTATTTTATAACATGTTAACGATGCCCTTTAAACCCTCGATTCCAAGCTGTGATGGCCACAATACTTGTTATGACACTTTTATGAAGCAACCAAGTGGGCGACGTATTTGTAACTACTGCTACTTGTTATGCATTTCATGCTATTTTTTCACTGCTATGAATCAACGCTAGACTTTATGCGAATATTACCTATGTCTTCCGGTCTGAAGACGTTGTGTGGGATACCCAGGGTTTCTAATAGTTTCAGGTTATATCATAAAATACAAATAATTCGGTTATTTATTTACTGGATTTAAAATTCAATAACAATCATACCCGTATGGGGAGTTTAGCAGCAAAAATACAGATTATCTAAATTCTATGAATCAATTGATGTTTTTTTATTTGCTGTTGTTGTTTTGTTATTGTTGTTTTGTTATTGTTGTTTTGTTATTGTTGTTTTGTTATTGTTGTTTTGTTATTGTTGTTTTGTTATTATTGTTGTTTAGTTATTATTGTTGTTTTGTTTGTTATTGTTGTTTATCAATTGTTATAGTTGTTGTCTTAAGACCAAAATAGCATGAAGATTAAGAGCATGAATTGTCTGACTAAAGATTGAAAGGGAACTGATATAAATCTATATCCAAAAGTTCAATCACTGCTTCGCACCGGAACATAGTTAAGAGATACTGTTTGGCGGCAAAAGTAGGTACGGTGGTAGTACTTCCACAGACGAGCTCTCACAAGGAGCTCTACAAAGTACAAACTAGTGTGCTTTAGACCACACGACTGAAGTAAAACTTCACTAACTTACATCTCCCCTTCAACTTCTGTTCGCCTCGCCCGATCACACTTTTCGTAACGCATTCACCAGCTTACTTAAAAACTTCTTTACGGACGCTTAACTTCGGGAAGTCAAGCGTGCGTAAAGAAGTTTTACTTCAAAAAATCCATTTCTTTTACTCAAGGTAAATGTAAGACTGAAAGTAACACAACACTGCATCAAATTGTCTCCGTGACGCACTTGAGATTGAGCTGGTCTCAAGTGGGTGGTCCTGACTAATGGCTGCCCACTGCGCTGATGATGTTTGCACTGTCATACCCTCGTTATAGAGTGAGTAGGTCGTCATTTACCTAATGACTGGACTGAATAATCGTCAGCCTAGTGTGCGCAGACTGAAGATTTTTTATCAAATGAAAACATAATGAAGACTGTTGGTCCTTGGGGTCGGCTATGTAAAGTAAAGTTTTGGTCTTTTAGTTCGGCTATGAAAGATTTTCTCAAAAACAATGTAATGTTAAGGAACAATGTTTCTTAATAAGATATCGCTGACGTCACCCAAAGACGTATAGTGGAGGATAATTTCGATACCACGAGCAGTGTTCATGGTAGCTTAGTGGCTAAAGCACTGGCGTACTGAGCCAGGAGTCGCAGGTTCGAATCCTGCTCGTGAGCGATTTTTTCTTTCCACAATTTATATCTTTAGAATTCGTTTCGCATGCGTAAAATGCGTTAAAATAATAAAATAACAATGTAATGTCTTTGGATTTTCTAGTAGACCGGTTTTGATAGATATATAGATAGAATATTCTTTTCTCGCACTTGCTCGGAAATTGGTTCTTTATTCATTAAAAGAATATATCAATCGGCTGACTGCTCTTTTACGTACGCAACGAAATAACAGGCCGGTAATAGCCAACACGACAATAATAGATATTGCTGGACAGTTTTTATTATTCAAATTATGCTATGCTATATTTTTATTTTGGTGGATTTGTCGGACACCTAATGTGTAAAAACATGTATATTTAACATCTTCTGTACCACATCCTTGCGAATAAATATCTTTATCTTTATCTTTATAGAGGTTACACACACACCCCACACAACACAGACACTTGTGAAGTACGACACATAATTTATGTATTTTTAGGTACAAAATATTTATCATTATAAAGGCTGAATGCGCATTTTCTTTTTTTCAAAACTTTGAAAATAGAACAAGAAACGCGCGCGGACGAATTGGCACGAATGAAAATTAGATACTGTTGAATTTATTTGTGTACTGTTTCCTCGCAAATGAGAAATTCAAAAAAATTTATTAAATATTTCGAATAATCATTTACATGCACTTTCAAAACGTTAAGAATCTAGTTGAGAGAAAAGTACTATACAAGTCTTGGCCAAAATAGCAATTGCTATTTCGGCCTATTAAGCCTATTAAGTTTAACTAAACGAGGCCTGTAATTAAAAACCTCGCTTAGTTAAAAAGGAAAGGTTTTAGAATCACAATATTACACGGCCTTCAATTGCTTCATTTCAGGCCTCGACAGTAGTGTACTATTTTATTGTACACCATTAATATTATTAAAACTTAGAACTAACTTAAATACTTGTAAATTAAGGGTACATTGGCGGTTTTGCGTTAGGTAGATGAGTTCATCGTTGTTGTTGTTATTAAAACATCTTTAAGACCACCGTCGGGATGTCACTTAAGCGAAACGTAACAATAGCAATTTAGCCAGTTTTCGGGCTCTTCTCGTCGAATGTGTGTGTGTGTGTGTGCGAATTATGGCCGGAATACACATGCCTGTAAAATGGAGCAGTAACTTGCATACTAGCTACTAGATGTGCAAGTAACTGGCACCCTGTGGATACATTTGCAAGTAAATCTGCATGCAATTTTCTTAGTTGCATGCCTGTAACTGGCAAGCAGTACACACGTGGCAGTACGCCACGCTACCGACGTCTTGACACCACATTTTCTAGTTTTAGCATTAACGGAAAACTTTCGACATAACACATAATAACAACATAACATAACATCACGCCTGTATTTCCTTGAAGGGGTAGGCAGAGGTGCATAGTACACCCACATTTCGCCAGTTATGTTATAGTCCCATGTAATAGGGGGCGAGCCCAAACTTTCGAAGTTAATTAAATAGTGTCATATTGTTACTAGCAGAAGAATGTGTGCTGAATTAATAAGACACAAAAGAAGAGAAGAAGATGGATTCGGGTGACACTGGCATGCCTGTAGCTGCCACGTACGTTCACACGTGCCGGTTGCGCAGCCCCCTCATATAACATCCCAGAAAATCAAATGTTGTGCAAGCTCCTTGTTTTCCAGGTACAGGCATGCCAGTTAACGTATACACATGAAAGTAACTGGCACGTACAAGGAGCTGGTATGCAAGTACAAGGTAGTGCATGTGTATCAGAGGCTTTAATGACCAACCATTGCCAAACTATTTTCCGTAAAGTGTTATAGCTCTTCAAAACAACGTCAACAACAATCAGATCCTGTATTCAATAATGTGATAAACTGTAATTAGATACCAAACTAATAATTTTAATTATTATTATTTTTATTTATTTTTTAATTAGGAAACTAATAATTTTCAGTTGCTCATGAAAATTATTCTCATGAAAAAACTACACTAATTACGCTTCTTTTGATCTCTGTACTAAACCCAGAAGCTCATAAGCCCTGCGAACATATTTTTCATCGATCTAAATGTTAGCCCCAAGTACTGTATCTATACTGCCACCACATCCATATCCTTAACACACCAATGCAAATACCTGTGGTACATACCTACATACCCATAACAAGAAATGTCACATCATAAACTACGATTAAAGTATTAGAACATAAATAGTGAACCTACAACACAGGCCTACCTGACATTTTCCTTATTACTATGAGAATGTTGCCCAGAAGAAAATCAATAATTACCGCTGCTAACCACAATTGCGTGTGTACTCGTTCAATGTAGGGAGCGCTTAAATAGGCCGTGTGTTACACCGACGTGTAAGGAAAGGAGAACGCGAGTTGAAATTTTCTATCAGTTTTTAATATGTTTTTTTTTGTTAAACACACAGTCTATCACTGAAACATAGCGAGGGTTTGAGAATAAATCCCGCACGACTCTGAAAATAAGTCATCGACGGCATTATCAAAAGGTGGAAATACTTGAAAATTGTTTTGGTGGTTTCACACGCATCGTTTTTGTATCGCACGCGACACGCGGAGGGAATTTGTTTGTTTACAAATAGGTATTTAAATTATTGATTCGTGTTCAGTATCAGTGGTATAATCACCTCTTTAAATATGGCACCGATATAGATCAACATGTTGTAAATATGCATAGACCAGTAAGCCTCTAGACGCCGGTTAGTTGGGCACCCCCGGTCACAACGCATATGCTCTACCACTGCATATCATACGTCCATCCGCCAATCGGAACGTCACTCAGTCAGCGAGCGGAGAGTTCGGTGGTATGATTCCTTATGATTGGTGCAATCATAAGGAATCATACCACCGAACTTTTGAGCCGGCCAATTATACCGCGCCGTCCGCCTCCCTGACCCCACCAACGTTTTACGACTGCGTTCGAATACAAAACTTTGTTTATGCGGAGTCTTGAAACTTACTGGTCTGTGTAAATATGTCATACATTGTACGCCATTGTCAAATTTGTACGCCTATCAAGGCAAAACATAGTGATACTGGATTATTTAAAAATTAACACCATGTCTTGTACATCACACCTATTAAAAATGAATAATTTAGAATTTTTGATTTTGAACATTTTCTCTTGAACTTATTGTAAGTATTCAATTAAGTTATGGTTGTTTGCCAATTATGATTATTGAAAATAAAGTACGCTGACTCTACCTACATTATTAAGCCACTATAATAGTTCCCATAGCCGTGAAACATGACTCGTCTCTGACGCATTTGTCAAGCGACCTCGATGATGTTTTTTTGCGATTTAAGTGTAGGCCCGTTGTTAAAATTGGTAGCAATAACGTTAACTGGGCCACCGATGTAAGAAAGCAAAAACTTATCGATGGGATATTTACCATGTAAATTTTCTTTCATCATCATCATCGTCATTTCAGCCGAAAGACGTCCACTGCTGGACATAGGCCTCCCCCAAGCATCGCCACAACGACCAGTCCTGCGCTGTTCTTTTCTTTAGTTTTCGATATTTCCATAATAATAATAATGACCATGTTAGTTTAAAAACTCATATGTCTGTATGTATTATTGAGTTTTGTTTTAAATAGGTATTAAGTATTGAGATTCCTTGGCGATCGCAGTGAGAAAAAACTTCTTAGCAATTGTAAGATGGTTAAAATGACTGTAAACAATTAGAATAAGATCTTTGTGTACCTAAAAACACTATTTTTTTATAGTATAGGATGGCGAAACGAGCTAAAGGCCCTGATGTTAAGCGGTTACCTTTGCCCATAACAACTTCAATACCACCTAGGCAGTTGCCTAAATGGCATCGCAAGTTGGTTCGCCAAACTGAGACATGAAGATGGAAAGTCTCATGTAATTGTAATTTCACCGACACCCGTACCCTTCAGACCGAAACAGCAATGCAAGCTATGTATATTTTAATTCGAGTTATCCATATAATCAGTTAATTTATTCTCACATTCTCAGCCACAGAAATAGAAAAAATGGCCATGTGGGCAGGGTGCGCGTGGCAGCACCATGCACCATCATCATTACAGCCGAAAGACGTCCACTACTGGACGTCCACCATAGTGCAGGTTATTTCAAAGCCTTTCTCAGCACGCCTTATGACTTGTTTCTATAAATACTCTAACAAAAACCCGCAAAAATGGCTTATTATGCTGTTTCTAATTGCACAAATAAAGGCTGTAAAGTACATCATCCTCATCCTCCGAGCCTTTTCCCAATTATATTGGGGTCGGCTTCCAGTCTAGCCAGATGCGGCTGAACACCAATATTTTACACGGAGCGACTGCCATCAGACCCCCGCAACCCAGTAAAGGCTGTAAAGTACATTTTTTTTTTTTTTTTAAATTTACGTCAAAATGTAAGGCGTAGTTTGTACGGAAAGTTGCCACGCGTGAATCGCAAGTAAAATTGTGATTACAACCATTCTATCTATTTCTGTGTTCTCAGCCCTTTATGATATCAAATAGAATCCGTTTGATGTTAACGATACTCAATGATCACGCAAAAAATCTTTAATACATAAAATTGAAATTTTATGTTACAAATATTTAATACTTAATACAATAATAATAATCTAATTCTTATTAGAATGCATGATACATCTTTGACTTGTGTATATATTTGATACCTATATTGACTCTAAAACCTAATTGATAAGTTTCCTATTCGAAGTTTCAGCATTTTTTTCCTTACGTATATGCTTAAAAAAAAACGAGTGTGCTTTAGAGCACACGACTGAAGTAAAACTTCACTAATTTATATCTCCCTCAATACTATTTCAATGAGAACAAAGGAATGGCGGCGCGGCGCGCGTCTGCTCTGCCTGCGCTGAGTCGCGTGGCCGGCCGTCACACGAGCCTCGTTCCCCGCGTCCCACACTACCCCCTCCGTTCGCCACACTTTTCGTAACGCATTCACCAGCTTACCCCCAAGTCAAGCGTGCCTAAAGAAGTTTTAATTCAATTAAAACTTCATGTTACGCCACGGTGTGAGCGTCAGCTCTGTTAATTTATTGTAGCACGTGCGGTCAGCCTGCTCGTTAAGGCCGCGTAATGAGCCACCCATATTTACGAGTGTATCATACATAATGTACCAGCCGATATCGATTCGCTTTGCAAGGTATCGATTATTTTGTGGATCGACTATTGCATTAATTAGAGGTTATTGTCGTTGCAGTTTTAGTAATTGCAGTTTATCATACACACAACAACACCGACTATACAATTCAAGACGTATCGATTACTTTGGGCAATCGATTTAAGCGCTAACGCTAATAGCATAGTTATATTAATATTTAACAAAAGATAATGGTATCGATTCTCTTGTTCATGAACTAAACTAACTAACAAATTAGTCGGAATTTAGATTTCCATACAAGTTTAGTCGTGATCTCGGAACGTGCCCACTAAAATACAATGAAATGTAACACGTAAACTAATTTGACAATTCTAAAATTGTTGCCATCCCTTTTTGTATCTACTATTAGTAAAAGAGAGCGATAGTTTAAAATAAGTTTAGTTCGTGAACCGACACCAGTTTCAGTTATTGAACGTATGTATAATTAAATTACTTATTTCTTCGCAAAAAATAACATAACCAGCCCATTACTGTACTACTGCTGGGCACGGGCCTCTTCTCTACGAGAAGGCTAAGGTCTTAGTCCACCACGGTGGCCTAGTGCGGGTTGGCGGACTACACACACCATTGAGAACTGTATGGAGCACTCTCAGGTGTGTAGGTTTCCTCACGATGTTTTCCTTCACCGTTAAAGCAAGTGTTATTCGAATACATGACTTCGAAAAGTCAGAGGTGTGGGCCGGGATCGAACTCACACCCTTCTGCATGGGAGGCAAGCTTTCAACCACTAGGCTATCACTGCTGCAATAAAGATATTTATTATTATATCAAGCTACTACTATATACTCTGTGAACGTTTGTATTTACCTTTCATCGATTACTTTGCTCAATCAATGATGATTTGAATCGATATTACTCTCTGTGTAGGCGAATCGTAGATTAAATGATAGCGTCGCGTCTAGTTTAATGGTGGCGTTTATCTTAACTAGAGCTGAAGAATGTTGGCGCACCTGCGAGATAGTTCCAGGCTAATGTATACTTGTGGTTGAATGCCATTTCTTTGCCGTATTATCATGTACAAATAGCACACGGCGTATAATATACGGATCTTGGCAAAGATAGAATAGATCTAAATAAACGTAAAGGTATTTTTTGGTCAGGAAGCAAAGAATCCTACGAAACAGGGTACAAGGTTATTTTTTAATCATTAATAACTCGATTATTGTACGCATCAATTTGATCAACTTTTATTATGACACCCATGACACCAACTTTGAATTACGAGTATCATAGGTGGTAGTGACCAACCCCGAAATCGCGAAACAAACATTTTGTCGATTTATGTGAACACAAATGTAGGGAACAGCAGATATTTTTTTCGCGATATCAGAGTTGATCCCAAAGTTGTTCAAATTGATGAGTATGGTTATCCCTTAAGGGGTTGCTAATTAATAAATAGAGATTTATCTACCAAAGGGGTGATTCTCGCGTCGTAGACATTATCTCTAACTCAACATAATGTCGAAACAAGATGGCGAACGTCGATTGAAAACAAATTTTCGTATTCTCAGAATGTCACTTTAGAGATATGTCTAGTAGTAGTATCTCTAGGTTAGTTAGGCGTAGACAATGTCAACAAAACAAAATCACTCGCTCTGAATACAAAGAGTGGTTCAAAGTTGTTTTATATTAGAGCCAGTGTCAAATGAACATTGCATTTTTGTTAGGACTACCTTCAAAATATTTTGTTTCTAATGTTTATTTTTTGCAATATGCCCAACAATTTTTTTTTTATTATTGTATTAGTTAATTCTCATGTAAGTGAATGATTGTATTCTTGTGAGAAATAAAGTTATCTTAAACCTCAAAGTAGTTGACGTTACCGGCGACATTTTTCGTAGATATTTAAAATTAGAGATTATCTCGAATTAGACATTTATCTCTATAAAGCGAGAATTGGGGCCCAGTAGAGATAATTTATGTCCCAGAAAAATGCATGTCTTCTATAGAATAAAGAACTTCGATTAAAATATGTACATGTATCATCAATCATCATCAACTAAGCCTATCGCAGTCCACTGCTGGACATAGGCCCTGAATTGTGCCAAAACACTCGGTCCTCTGCCTTCCGCATCTAGTCCCCCCCAGCTAATTTCATCAGGTCGTCGGTTCACCTGGCTGGGGGGTTTCCCTACACTACGTTTGCCGATTCGCGGTCTCCACTCAAGGACCCGTCTGCTCCAGTGGGCTACACCGCGGGTAACAGTTAGTACTTTTTTATTCGGGTGGAAATCCTAATGGATATCCTCCGTCTGGGGAAGGCGGAGGGATATGTCGAACTCTTACCGACTAAAACCACATGGTGGCCATCTTCAGCACAAAATAGAGGAGCTCCGGAAACTCCAATGGACTGCACCGGAGCCCTCTAGTGTTACGCCTTTGGCACGTCCCGGGAAACAATACTGTTTCCCTCACAGCAGGACGTGACCACCACGGACTGCTATCCTCTCCAGAATCGCTTAATAGACGCCACGAGTCCCCAACTATTAACGTCCACGATCCCGGAGGTCCCCTGCCAGATGCGGCGGCAGGGGATGCTGCGTTTCGCCCTATCAGGGCATTGCGATACATATTACGACAGTTCATTATGGCAGTTATTGGATGGCCAATGATTAGCAGTAGAGGTTTACGTATAGGTACCGATATAAAGAAAGAAGTATAAGCATAAAATAGATAATAATACTAGTATATTATTGTCTATTCTATATTGTTTGTATAAGGTCGAGTGAAGACTTGACGTTCGTTCGTGACGTTGGCCTCAATCCAAAGTCCATTGTTTCTTTTGTTAAGGTACAAGATGTGTACCTTAGTAGTTTAGTAGTTGGTGGATCATCAATAAATGTGGGTCAAAAATGTGTTAACGCTATGCAGCCGTTCGGTTACGTACAGTTATGTCATCGTCATCATGTTTATTGCAATGGCTGCTTGTTTTAAATTAATACCTTTCTACTGAATTTATTTAGTAAATACTTTACATTGTTTACCCAGAAAACCTATTTTAATGGTAGGTTAATCAGGTAGCCTGCATTTATGGCTAAGGTTCCATGGTGGGATATTCACAATATCCTAAAGTAATCTTAGGTTTAAAACCGGCCAAGTGTGAGTCGGACTCACGCAGTAAGGGTTCCGTACCACCTATCGACCTGATACCCCATAGAAACTGATTTAATTTACGAGAGTTCATCAAAAGACATCAATGCACCGAGCGTGAAATATGATTTTTTGTAACTCTTTCTTACTCAGATACCACCACATATATGTAATATGTGGTGGTATCTGAGTAAGAAAGAGTTACAAAAATTTGCCCTATTTTTAGTATTTGTTGCTAAACTACATAGTATGCACTATAATCAGATCAAGTTTGAGTCTGGTGTGTATTACCGTTTTGAAGATAGAGCAGGAGAAAAACGGTGAAAAAAATTTTTTTTTTTAGGTTTCTTGTATGGGGACCCCCTTTGGTTTTAGACTTTTTTATTTTTAGTATTTGTCGTGATAGCAGTCATAGCAACACATATTCTCAGAAAATTTCAACCAGCTACCTATTATCGTTCAGAAGATAACGCCCTGTGACAGACAAGACGGACGGACGGACGGACAGCGTAGCGAGAGTAATAGGGTCCCGTTTGGCACCGTTTGGGTACGGAACCCTAAAAACGATCCTTTACTTAACTTGCTTAAACATAACTTTTCCAGTATACATCAGATATTGAAACAGGGTATTCAATATCATCATCATCATTTTGCCCGAAAGACGTCCAGTGCTGGACATAGGCAATATACAGGGTTATTTTTAACTTTATGAATGATTGTACTCAGGTGAGTCGAGAGCGTTTGTGTGGAGAAAAGACCAATATCGTAGAACCTTTTATTTGGAATTTCTACTAAATATAAAATCAATAGCAATTTTAGTTGGCATATGATTCATGGAGCTTGAACGGTAATCGGTGTCAGTTTCAATTGGCATTTGAAATCACGAGAGTAAACAGCTATAGAAAACTGCGGAGATTGAGTTTGATTTTATATTACTAGGCGGCAACGGTGCTGGGTAAAATTATGGACGAATAAACAGTTTTTACTAAACCCTATTAATATTATAAATGTGAAAGTTTGTGAAGATGTTTGGGATATTTGTTACTCAATCACTCTGAAACGGCTGATCGAATTTGAATGAAATTTGGCAGACAGATAGAACATAATCGGAACGGTTACTTTTTACTGCGGGAAAATAAATAGTTACCAAGGGATGCGCGATATATCTTTCTATGATTAGCCGAATTTTACGCGGGCGGACACGCGGATCGTAAAAAAACTGAGTCTATTCTCCTTTTTACGGGACCCTAGGCAATTTTTTTTTTTGCTTTCGCATGCGTAAAAATGCGTAAAAAAAAATTTTTTTTTTTCTTAAGTCTGCTTTTATTCACTGAGTACTGCAATAGGTTGAGTTGGTGATTAATATTTGTAAAGAAAAACCGGCCAAGAGCATGTCGGGCCATGCTCAGTATTATAGGGTTCCTTAAGTAGGTGTAATTACAAACGAATCAAATCGAATATTAATCATGGCTATTTTAGTTTTTGTAATAATCGGCAGCATTTGCGACTCAGAGCGTGTTGTTAATAGCGCCATCTAGGGTTAAATTCAAGAAGCCAAATTTAAGACGTTTGTCATTTCAAAGTAACTTTTTGTGATTTTTTCAAATAGAAAGTAGCTAAAGGAGCATTATTTGCTATTATAATTTTTCTCTAAGGTCAATGACCTTTGAACTAGGACGTTTTAAGTATTTTTCAGTTTTCTCTCTATAACTCAAAAAATTATAATCACATTATACTCAAAATAATTTTAAAAGAGAGTTTTCACAAAGGTCTATCAATGTGGAAGATTATAAGTTTCTACATTGCATAGTTTAGAAATGGCAAGGGACACACACATTGCAAGCCACTTTGGCGGGCTATATTTCGCAGATGGTACACCTGATAAAAAAGTGGTGTATCAAACATTACCTTCATTTTAGTAGACCTATTCAATGATATCCCACACGAGGGGGTGCAGCGAAAAAAATTTTTTTTTCTCCATTTCACATGTATGGACGCCACCCCTAAAATACGGAAAAACGATTCTTTTATTCTTTTAAAATTGAGATCTATATGTATACTATTTTTTAACAAAATTTCATTTACTTATGTTTATAACTGTAGAAGTTATTAAGCTGTAAAGGATTAGGACAGACGGACAGACGGACAGACGGACAGACGGACAGACGGACAGACGGACAGACGGACAGACGGACGGACATGACGAAACTATAAGGGTTCCTTGTAGGACTTCGGAACCCTAAAAAGGCAAATCTTTTTACCATCCTCGATTTTAATTTTTACCTAAATAAATACCTAAAAGATTTTTTTACTCTCGCGAACACATACTTTGTAAAACACACAACCTCTGTTTTAACTGCGGTCTAGGGTAAAAAAAACAATTAACGAAAACGAACAATAGGTACCGTCGCCATTTTATAAAACGCCCACAGCCAACATTGTCTATTAAGAGTCCATGTTCTGTGTTCCTGCTGTGATGTAGTCCACCACGATAATACACCCTTTAAGGGGAATGTAGCAGCCAAGTGGCGCCCCCATCAGTAATACATCATTTATCGAAAATTCTTTTTTAACTATTGAAGTGGAGTTATTGGACAACTCGGCCAACAGAATCTCGGCCAAGTGGCCGAGTTGAGACGATTTAATTTTGTATTGTCAACCCGGCCGACAGTAAAAATTTCAAGTACTTCTGTACAGTCAGGAACAAAAATAAAATGAAAATATTCTTATTCAAATAACGAATTTAAAAAAAAATCTTCAATAAAATAGATTTAGGTATTTCCGCTGGATGCGGAAGGCACAGGACCGGTCGTTGTGGCGATGCTTGGGGTAGGCCTATGTCCAGCAGTGGACGTCTTTCGGCTGAAATGATGATGATGATTGATGATGAGGTATTTCAAAAATCAAAATTTTCTCCAACGCAAAATTAGCACGCTTGCTTTCATAATCTAAATTCATTTTAATTAAAGTAAAATAAAAGTAAAAACAAGATGTACCTACCACAACTATATTACGTTTTAGGAGATATTTCTAGTATCTCCCGAGAATTATAGAAATAGAAAACGTACCCCTTACTTTGTTATGTAGTCCTGGTACATATTCAGTATCTATCTCCCGAGGGTTTTAAATATATAAAACATATCCCTTACTATGTTATACAGTCCTGGTACATATTCAGTGTCTATCTCCCGAGGGTTTTCGAAATAGAAAACATAACCCTTACTTTGTTATGCAGTCCTGGTACATATTCAGTATCTATCTCCCGAGAGTTCTAAAAATAGTAAACGTATCACTTACTATGTTATGCAGTCCTGGTACATATTCAGTATCTAAGGAATAAAAATGCAAAAATAATGTAGTCCACGGTTATGAAATCCGAATTGCAACCATTCTTGTTGTTAAATAAATTGTAGACGCACGAAACATTAATAGATAGTCCTATGGAACGAGATAGTAATTGTTTTTATTTCAAAATAATATTGACATAAAATGCCATAAGTATTCTGCAACCGACTGTACTTTAGATGCTTGGCCGGGTTGTCCAATACAAAATTAAATCGTCTCAACTCGGCCACCTGGCCGAGATTTTATTGGCCGACTTGACCAATAAATAACTCTTGAAGTGCAGGTATTGTAGTTTAATCAGAAACTATTAACTCTGTAAATTATAATTCGCTTTAGTTGTAGATAGAAAAAGTGTGAAAATTGGGCACTTTTGGCATTTTTTCTATCTGCAACTACTGCGAACTATATTTTACAGAGTGTATTTTACTATCTGTGACAGAGTTAATAGTTTCTGATTGAACTACAGTACCTGTACTTCAATACAATTAATAACTTCTTAGGTTTTCGCGATCACTACACATTATAATAAAACAAAGTTTAACCGGACTAAATCGCGTATATTATTTAAATTGGTTTCCCTGACGTTTCGAAAGCTTTGCAGCATTTCGTGGTCGCAGGTAGACTAAGATGACAAGCGTCGTTACAAATATTTCTAAAAAATTATTTTAATCTACCGTACAATATTATTAATTAAAATCGTTTCGATGCACGCAGTAATCACTCACAATATCATTATCTTTTACAGTGTTGCGTGCTGTTTGGGACTTGATTATTTTTAGGACTGGGTTCCAAACAGGTGGAAGCTGCCAACCATCTTCTCTATTAAAATTAGGATGTTTTTTAATTTCAATAGCCTCACGGAGCATTCTAGGTACATATCGGTTTTCCTTCGCCAGAACTTGTGGTTTATCAAATCGAAGAAAATGGTTGGGTTTTGGGTTGAAGAATTGGTCATATCTTGAAGCGTGCTTCTATCAAAACCTATTTCAAGCCCCAAAGAAAGATCAGCCAACTCCTCAGACCGGTGAAGTGTCACATTCCCTTACAAGATGCAGGGGTCTACAAGATTGATTGTGATTGTGGGTTATCATACATAGGGCAAACAAAGCGTAGTATAGCCACTAGAATTAAAGAACATATAGCTGACGTCAAGAACAGACGCTCCACAAAGTCTGCAGTGTGTGAACATGCCCTAGACAAACCCAACCATTTTCTTCGATTTGATAAACCACAAGTTCTGGCGAAGGAAAACCGATATGTACCTAGAATGCTCCGTGAGGCTATTGAAATTAAAAAACATCCTAATTTTAATAGAGAAGATGGTTGGCAGCTTCCACCTGTTTGGAACCCAGTCCTAAAAATAATCAAGTCCCAAACAGCACGCAACACTGTAAAAGATAATGATATTGTGAGTGATTACTGCGTGCATCGAAACGATTTTAATTAATAATATTGTACGGTAGATTAAAATAATTTTTTAGAAATATTTGTAACGACGCTTGTCATCTTAGTCTACCTGCGACCACGAAATGCTGCAAAGCTTTCGAAACGTCAGGGAAACCAATTTAAATAATATACGCGATTTAGTCCGGTTATACTTTGTTTTATTTCAATACAATTGTTAAAAACTAATTTTCATTAAATGATGTATTCAGTGACTAATATTTTTTTACTGACGGGTACACTTGGCTGCTACATTCCCCTTAAGAACATATTAGCAGTTAATTACAATATGTACTCTGTTAAATGTAATCTGATCTTAGGGAATTATTATGAGCGGTGGTTACAACAACCGGTGATTACAATAAGCTGATGAGATAATGGTAATACTCGTGCAGCGCCGTGACCAATGCAGTAGGCGGAAGCGATCTCTGGCTTCTGGCTGTGGTTCTGTCCAAGGTCGGGAGCGAGAGCGCTTGGGAAGTTGCCGTCTCCTTCTGTGAAGAGGTGAAACTCACGAAGGAGGCGGCGGAAAGGGTGCTAGAGGCGATGACCTCTCTCCCCACGCCAAGGAGACGGACCGGGCACCGCAGAAGGGTGAACGCCGACCTCCAGCCACCCTAGGCGTGGACCTGTGGTCTCTCAGGAGGAGGGAGCGACCGATGTTGAGGCTGCACAGGGAGCCTGCTAGTGGCGAGCCGGGACCTGTCGGGGATGGTTGGCGAATGCAGAACGTTTCTCATGCCCCCGGCCAAAAGTAGGTCTAGACGAACACCGTGGTTCATTTTATGGGTGTCAGTTGAAGGCGGAAGGCGAGGAAACATTCGCAGTGCTAAGTGCCTAACTTCATTCCGGCCAAGTTAGATTGCGCGTAATGTACCTTTATTCCACCAATCACTAGGTACGCCTGGAATTGTGTGTGGGATAGCTTAAGACTCAGATTCTGTTTTTCAACGTCACTGACCTTTGTCCTTCGTCAGATCTTGATAATACCGGATAAAAAATATGCAGCAGTAAGATATACAAATCGGATAAATCTATACATTGACACATGACACCCAACTCGCCCGAATTCTCACCATAAGGTGCGAATGTGCCTTTTATAATTGGCGGCTTCCAAAAGCAAATGTTTGGGAATCTCGACATTTACGCCAAATATTTGACGATGGAAGCCACGATCAAATGTATGTTGGCTTTGACGGCTGTAAGCCGCAGTCAATTAGTCGATCAATGCTGGTATGTTTTATTTATTTAAATTGTTCCGTTATTAATCTGTTTGCTTTGGTTCCGTATTATACTTGTTTGGATTTCTGTGAAATACATATGAAAGTTTTTATAAATGAGAATAAAATTATGATTATATTAAATTCTACAAACAGAAATGTGTTGCTCGAGAGATTGTTGCACTGCTTCTTCCCAGCATAAACACTAGGGTCCGTATTAGTTTAAAACTAGTTTTAAGTTGAGATTTAATTTTAGAATATTCCTCAAGCAGAGATTTATTGATCACCGTTCAGCTGAGTTTAGATTTATTTTATTATAATATTTTTATTTTTATTTTTTTTATTTGATCTATTATCAAATTGTTAATCTAATTCGCTAATTTTGCGCGAGCAGGAAGAAGCTCACGAGGGAAGCGAGGCCACTATTATGCATTGTGTCTATTTCTTTTATACTGTCTCCTGTTTCGGTTTTAGAGCAGAGATTTGATTTGTAATCACACAAGTGTGGTCGAGACCAGGTTTGATTAGAGATTTATTTCCTATTTCAGGTTATATTCGTGTGCTATGTTTTTGAATTGAAGATTATAATTACGGTATTGGAATAAGAGCGATGCTCAAGTGACGATTCTATCCTTAAGTAGTGATCCGGTGTTTGAAGTTTAAACTGTACTTGAGGAACGTTCTGTAATACAGACCTAGGAAGTAATGAAGGGCGGGCGTTTTTGGGGGCTGTCTTATTGTCGACGTTCAATAAGCGTTAATTTGCTCTAGCCTAACGGAGGTCTTGGAGGGGCCGTGCCCCTTCTTTCAACAAAATATGATTGAAAGTAATTTGATCATAAGATTAATAGGTAAACTAGACTAGTACTTAGATACCTTGCACCTAAATGTTACATAACGATCATAGCCACTCTAGTCCCAGTCGCGACAGGCGCCTAACTGTCTTGAACAGAACCTACCAATGATTTAATATGTTTACTAAAGCAAATGTAGGCTTGTGTGACTGTTCTTCTGCTCTCGTTGGTTCTAATAACTCTGGAAAATAAAGAGAAATAGGGTGATGTTTTAATGAAAAATGTTTAGGTACCTTTAAGAGGTATTTCATGTGTCACAGCCTCGCTCTAATTTTAAGCCTTTTTTGAAGATTTAAAGAGATTTTAGGCGATATTGAAAAATTTAATCAATTCAAGTGTATCATTCAGTGTCATTATCATCACAAATAGTTAAACAATGGTTTTATTTCCATACATGATTTACAGACGGTGAATTTTCGTTGGTTTTCTAAACGAAAAGGGGTCATTGTACTCATCATTATGAAAAACTTTTAATTAAGGACCAACTCTGAAATCGCGAAAATAAAATCAGCTGATCCCTATATTTTGTCGATTTATGTGAACACAAATGTAGGGATCAGCTGATTTTTTTTTTGCACTTACTCCTCCCCCAATGGGGGAATATGCCATAATCGTCACGCTTGGCAGGCGGGTTGGCGATCGCAGTTGGTTGGTTAAATACTCAGAGAACGCTACTGCCCATTTTCTGGTGAATCCCTTAGTCGCCATTTACGACACCCATGTGAAGATATAGGGTTCATTGAGGGATGCTATCGAACAACTTTTTCTACGGGGTCAAACCAGAAGTTGCGAACATTTTATTAGCCCTTCCATACATTTCAGTTGAACGGTATTGCACTTTTCTATGAAAATGCTTTTTTTTCACGATTTCAGTGTTGCCACTACATTAAAAGTCGCTATGCTAAGCCTTGAATGCGCTCTCCAAATATGACCACGCATTTTTATACACATTGTATGGATCACTCGAATGTATTTGGTTCGATCATGCTACTTCCTACTAATATTATAAACGTAAAAGTTTTTTTTTTTATATTTGGTACATTTTACACAGCACTATCTAGTCCCAAACCATGCAGAGCTTGTAATATGGGTACTAGACAATGGATATAATACTATACGACAATAAATGAAAACATTGTTATTACTAGTCTATTTAGAAGCATTTTAAACACATTAAAAAAATTGTTTATCGAAAATAAAAGAAACTATAATTTTTTTTAACAAAATAAATATTCAAACATCGAAATAATAAGTAACACCATTTGTAATCACGTATATTTATTGATTTAGAGTGTTTAAAATTACATGGACTCGCACAGTTCTTTGAATTAACGATCTTTGCCTAGAAAAATGGTTCAACATTCAAAATTAATGAAATTAAAATAATTTCCTGTGGCTAAGCTATTAACTGGATTTGATTAATTTTGTGTATACGATCAGAGGACGTGATAATCTGTAGGTGGTTTTATTTAATGTCGTATTATCATATCCACCCTGTATACTTCTTTTTTAGAATGTAAATACATACTTATAATACATAAGAAACACCCAGACCAACATAAACACTTCTGCTCATCACACAAATATTTGTGTCCTGTGGGAATCGTGATCAGCAGTTCGACACTCGAACCACTAGACGTCTAGACGTCGTCAGTTTGTGAGGATATTCATCCATACGGATTTGTGGATGTTTGTTATCCTTTCACGAAAAAACTACTGTATGGATTTTAATGAAATTTGGCATACAGATAGAACATAACCCGGATTAACATAATATAGGCTACTTTTTATCCCGGGAAGATGAACAGTTCCCGAGGGATCACAGAACATTATACTCAAGAGAAGAACAACAACTTCATACAACTATATTGCTTACATGAGAGCACACTAGCGCGCCCGTTTATGCCATGCCATCGGAAACTTTCGTGGAGCGCGGGAATGGCGGGCACAGAACAGTTGAACAGTTGTTAGTTTATTTTTAATTTCTTAAACCTACAACAAATTTTCATTTTGCAGTTTTTAAACAATGTATGCATTATAAAATGTTTATAATACATACTCTGCATTAAAAATTCGCCGTAATAGAATGTCAAAGAAAACAAAGTTTTAGACATTTTTAATACATTTATTTTTCCTTTCATTGCTTTTAAATGCTAAATAAATTTGCGGCGTTCTCTACTACCGTTTCACAGATATTGTACTGGACGTAGTTTAGACTGCTTCTTTCATCATAGTATTCCTTAAAATGATGTAAGTATAAGAATGATATAATATTTCAGCGTTTGGATCCGCAAGCATAATATTTTTACAATTAAAGCAACCAATTACCATATTTTTATTATAAAATTGCAAACTTATGTTTACTTATGTGCACATGCTAGCATTTCACCAGAACACTGAGTTATGTATGTCAATATCTTCTTCACCCGAGGGTGAATTTATTAAAAATAAGTGATACAAAATATTTTTAAACCCTTCTCTACATCTTATCTAGTTATATTGAATGTCTCGACATTCAATATAACTAGATAAGATGTAAAATAATTTTAAACCCTAAGAGAAGGGTTTAAAATTATTTTGTATCACTTATTTTTAATAAATACAAAAAAATTACCACAATTTTCGATATTCACATGAGTATATACTTAGATTTATCAAAATACTGGTTTAAGCGCTGCAATAAATTGAACTGATGTGGGGTTTGGATTATATCTACAGTTAATTGCTACTTATGTACCCAAATTTAATTGTTATTAAATTGCATTCCTAGATTTGACAATTATTATCCTAAAAATTCTTATATGCCCATAACGGGCTGATTGATGTATGCAACACTATCATGTAACAACTGTAAATACTAAATCAAATAGAGCTTACTTTACTTAACAAAACAGTTGTGGTAGCAGATCTTGTTTAAACCTCTTTACAGTGTTCGTATATTAGGGCATTTTCGTTCAAATGTGTACTGTGTGTACCCAATATTTTAGGATAAATACCAGGCCCCTCAGAAAGTATTGCGAAAAAAAGTTTTTATATATGGGAGACTGGCCAGTTATAATGTTTTTCGAAAATATGATTATTAATAAGTAAAAATAAGTAAGTTCCAATTTCAAAATTTCCCTCCACATTTTTTGCGAGTTAATTCAAAGTATTGTGTCTCACTGAAATATAGATCTGCGCCGGGAACATTTTAGAGCTATGATTTTATACGATTTCAAGTGTCGCCTGAAACCGGATGAATCGTACGATAGACTTCAAATGGCATTCATGGATGAAGGCCCTTCCAAGGCAACCGTGTATTGTTGGTATAACGAATTCAAGCGCGGTCGACCAACTTTGGGGGATGACGAAAGAAGCGGTCGCCCTTTGACGGCTGTTACCGAAGAAAACGTGCTAGCAGTGAAAAATTTAATCCAAGACAATAGGCGAATTACATATCAGGAGATTCAACACATATTGAAGATTGGATCGGGAAGCGTTCACGAGATTCTACACAGCCATCTTCGCGTGAGGAGGATAGTATCACGCTGGGTGCCGCACAACCTCACCGATGCTCAGAAGCAGGCCCGGGTGGAATGGTGCCGTGATATGCTTAACAAATTTGAAGCAGGCTCGTCTCGGCGTGTTTACGACATCGTTACAGGTGATGAGTCCTGGATTTATCAATACGACCCAGAAACCAAGCGCCAGTCGACTGTTTGGGTGTTTCAAAATGAGCCAACGCCTACCAAAGTGAAGCGATCTAGAAGCGGGGGTAAGATTTTGATCGCTAGCTTTTTTAATTTGACTGGCCACTTGGTATCAATTCCCTTACGGGATCAAAGAAGCATTAATGCCGAATGGTATACTACCAAATGTTTGCCAGAAGTTTTCTCTGTTATAAGCAACAAGCGACCAAACACAGGGCTCCGCGGGCTACTGCTCCACCACGACAATGCACCTGCGCACACCGCACTCAAAACGAGGGACTTCCTGGACAGCACGCCAGTCAAACTCCTGGGTCACCCTCCTTACAGCCCTGATCTAGCACCGTGTGACTTCTTTTTATTCCCAAAAATAAAAAATCAGCTCAAAGGGATACAATTTTCGTCGCCGGAAGATGCGCTGGCTGCGTTCGAGCAGGCTGTAAACGAGGTGTCTGCGGCGGACTGGAAAAAGTGTTTTGAAAACTGGTTTAGGCGCATGAATCTTTGTATAGAGGCTGGTGAAAAGTACTTTGAAAAGATTTGATAAAAATATATGTACGTATAGAACAATTTTTTTTAGTTTCGCAAAACTTTCTGAGTGTCCCACGTATATGAGTATTTTTTCAGTTTTGTTACATAAATACTCATACCACAACATGCTCATAAATGTAAATAAACAGTTGTTCTAATAACCAAGATTGATAAATTATTCTTAATAAATCATTCTGATATGCAAATCAACAAGATACAGTCCATTTTTCAATAAGATGTGATTTTTTGGGACAAGAAAGCGAGTCATGTGTCGCTTTTGTGACATTTTGCAGTTAAGTAATAATAACAAAGTTATTCCTTGTGTCTTACAATTTATGTAAATGATGGCTTCATTCACTTTACCATCGTTCAACTTTTTATAAATCTTTGTTTCGAATTAAATAAATAAATAAATTGTCTTAGTAAATATGAAATACTTAAAAAATTAGGGAGTTCAGTACTTAGTTTCATCTTACTTTACAATTATTACAGTAAAATCACTAAAATAAACTAGTTTAGACCAAGATTACATAATACATTTTCTAAATAAACAGAAAACTATAATAGATGGCCTTTGGTTTCTTAATAATTTATAGGACAGCGCAAAATGCAAAGGGTACTCTTTATTGTAAATGCCCATTATATTTATTACTAGACTTTGACCGCGGCTTTGCTCTGGCATAATTTGGCTTATCACAGAAAGACTTATCACGCATCCCTCGGGAACTGTTTATTTTCTTGGGATAAATCCGGGTTATTATCTACCTGTGTGCTAAATTTCATCCAAATACATTAACGGCCAAAATTAATATCCAATCTATCCACGACTTGCCCTACTAGAGATAGGAATTTGACATAAGCTCCATACAAAATATGTCAAATTTCTATCTCAGGTAGGGTAAATCGTGGATAGATTGGATATTAATTGCCATGGTGGAAAAACAATCCAAAAGCGTCAGTATCGAACAAATACATATAATGAAATCAATCAGATAAACTACACAAAAGCTTGAATTTCACACTGGAGTCTCTATCTCATAAATTGTTGTAACATAAGGAAAAAGTGTAAATTTCACACTAATAAGTCTCTATCTTTCAGCAAAATTCACAACATTGAACTTTAGGAAACAATCCGGCACAAAAACAAGATTAATCGGGCATAAATTCGAAATAAAAATTAGGAAAATCCGTTTTTTATTTTTTGACAAGTGTAGTAAGTGTTGCCATTTCATAAAAGTGAATCCTATCATAATTTAGGTAATCTTCAAACACTGAAATATACTAAAATGGTAGATATGTATTCAATCGCGCTTGTTTCTACTATCTCATTCTTTCGTAGAGCGCTGTTCCATTTTTGCAAATCCTTCCAGTGCTGGCATTCGTCGCTTAGGAAGTTGACACCCCCTGCGAGGGATACGCGATAAACGACATTCACGCGGGCGAAGTCGCAGGCATAGGCTAGTTGTCAATAATTTCAAAACTTAGCACAAGAACAAGCCAGTATTTACTCGTTATAACATAACTATGCTCTAGCGCTAAATAAGGGGCATTGCGCTAGATATAAATCTGTCGCAACGAGGTGCGCGCGCGGCGCCTGGCGGTCTTGCGGGCTGCGTCTGCGCACACCTTGTAACGTCACGTGGTACGTACACGACGAGAAAATTCCCCTTGTTTACGCACGAAACACACTTTGAAATTGTAAACTAGCGATTTATACAAAGTTTTTGTAAACACTGAATAACTGTGGTATTTATGGATAGTTTTTGCACGAAAACAAGTTTATGATTTGTGACGATGATTATTCTGCTTTTCCGAACGGAAAAGTTTTGCGAACTTGTGCTACTTATTTGAAAATCAACCACACCTTACCAAACTCATGAATTTATACCAATTCATATTGTGTCACCTTTTTCTCCCCTACTTCTGCAGTGTTTGCGTTTTCCTGACACCACCAGCAACCAGCAGGCGTACCATGACCACTCTAGACAAGAGATTTGTCTACGGAAGAATAGAAAAAACGACATTGGTGTAGGATGGCGAAACGAGCTAAAAGCCCACCTCATGTTAAGCGGTTACCTTTGCCCATTACAACTGCAATACCGCCTAAACTGTCGCCTATACATAAAAAAATCAGTTGGTCCCTACATTTGTGTTCACTTAAATTGATAAAATGTAGGGACCACCTGTTTTTTTTTTCGCGATTTTGCCTTTGGTCCCATAATAAAAGTTGTTCATAATGATGAGTACAATGACCCCTTTTCGGGAAAGAAGCGATTACAATTTCAGCATGTACTGCAAATCGCTTTCGCCAAATTGAGACCTAGAGATGGAAAGTCTCATGTGATTTTAATTTCACTCACCAGCACCCGTACCCTTCGCACGGGAACACAGCACTGCAAGCATCATTGCATTGGCAGTAGAAATAGGTACGGTATATGTGAAAATAGGTAATCTTGTACTTATTGATGCTCTTGCTTGCCTTTCCATTCCCTTTTACATTAATTCGTTTGTGTACAAGACTATAACACAACGACTTTATTATCCCAACAAACACAATTTTCTAGCTCAATAATCTCATAATTCTAATAAACACCGCGGCCTGTTTTCGAACTCGTAAGTCCTGTAGACAAGATCGGTGTGTGTTCGCGAAAGCAGGATCGGCCTCAGGACACAAATCATGGCGGGCACCGCCCTCTCTTACACAACGGAGCCAGGAAACTAGTCTCTTGGACTAAAAAAGTTTGGTTGTGGCAATAGATGTGGTACTGTGGCTCTGCTTGTGATTTTGTCGTGAAAAAATTGGCTTTTCTAAAAAGTAATGAACATGGATTAATAATAATAATAAATATAAAAACTAAGCAAAGCTTGTACTATGGGTACTAGACAATGGATATAATACTTATATACTTTTTTTTTTGTAAATACATACTTATAATACATAAAGAACACCCAGACCAACACAAACACTTATGTTCATAATACTAATATTTGTGTCATGTGGGAACCGAACCCACGACCTCGTGATCAGCAGTCCGACACTTGTAGGTACCACTAGACCACAGACGTCGTCAAAACCGTACCTACTTTTTATTACCTAATTCTATATTTGTTCCGTGTGGTGCCGGACGTAAAGAATTGCACCACCCTATCTCTCCTCATAGGTGTCGTAAAAGGCGACTAAGGGATTCACCAGAGGATGGGCAGCAGCGTTCTCTGAGTATTTAATCAACCAACTGCGATCGCCAACCGCCTGCCAAGCGTGTCGATGGCATATCCCCCTAACATGCTTTGGGGTGGCCTATGTCCAGCAGTGGATGTCTT
Source organism: Asteroscopus sphinx (assembly GCA_949699075.1). Lineage (NCBI taxonomy): Eukaryota > Metazoa > Arthropoda > Insecta > Lepidoptera > Noctuidae > Asteroscopus > Asteroscopus sphinx. The sequence continues at coordinate 27,497,387 of OX453004.1, read as the reverse complement.
TCGGCTGAAATGATGATGATGATGATGATGATAATGATGATTACTTAAGCTCTGCTTTCCGTTAAAGCTATTAAATTGTTCTGTAAATTATTGATGTGTTCTGCAGAGCTACTATTTATGCTGCGGATATTTTGAAAGAAGTTACGAGTATTCTCAATGAACCACCGCTGCACCGTACGAACAGAGGAATACAGTGTGCCACTTTTTTCAACTAAGTTGAAGCTACACATAATAAGAAGAAGACCAATGTTACAGTACGTGCAATCTAACTTGGCCGGAGTGAAGTTGTCACTAAACTCTCGCAGTAATCATTTTATGGGTATCAGTTGTAGGCGGGAGGCGAGGTAACATGCGCAGGGCCTTTTTTTTTTCATGGGTAAGTCCTCATGGACGCACTCCGCCCGGGGAAGGCGGAGCCAGTGTCGGACTCTTACCGACTAAAAACCACCGCGGTGTTCCTCTAACGACCCTTGGCCTGGGGCGTGGGAAACTTTTATTCTCTTAACCATCCCCGGTAGGTCCCGGCTAGTCACTAGTTGGCGATCCCCTTCTCCCCGTGCGCAACCGCATCGACCGCACCCTCCTCTTGAAAGGCGCGCGCGGAACCGTAGGTGCCACCGTCACGGGCCTTGACTGGTCGGGCGGTGGGCCAACCTGAGTCCGCAGCCCGCAGGCCCACACCTAGGGTGGCTGGAGGTCGGCATAAACTTCACTCCAGTGTCTCCAGCCAAGTTTGATTGCGCGTTTAGTAATCGTGATAATTAGAAATCAGAACAGCACAGATCGTACAGCCGTATTCATAATTTCCTACATCTCTTACACAGTCCCAATATGGAGGCCGATGGATGCTCACAACAATTAGTATGAAGCAACATCTTGCAGCGAAAGTGAGTGGCGTGTAACTTACTGGCTGAATCATTGAACGATTTACGAGAAGCACTGTTATTACTGTGAACTAATTTTGAGAAGTTATTGTACTTTGAGTTGTAATTGAAAGATGATGTTGCGAAGGAGGTTTGGGATGTAACAATATCATCATCATCATCATTTCAGCCGAAAGACGTCCACTGCTGGACATAGGCCTCCCCCAAGCATCGACCGGTCCTGTGCCTTCCGCATCCAGCGGATTCCCGCGACCTTCACCAGGTCGTCGGTCCACCTTGTGGGGGGCCTACCCACGCTGCGCCTTCCAGTACCAGTACGCGGTCGCCACTCCAGAACTTTACTGCCCCATCGGCCATCCGTTCTGCGAGCAATGTGCCCCGCCCACTGCCACTTCAGTTTGGCAATTCTTCGGGCTGTGTCGGTTACTTTCGTTCTCCTGCGAATCTCCTCATTTCTGATTCGATCACGCAGGGACACTCCGAGCATAGCCCTCTCCATTGCCATTTGAGTGACTTTGAGCCTTCTTATGAGGCCCATTGTGAGCGACCACGTTTCAGTACCGTAAGTAATTACTGGCAACACACACTGGTCAAAGACTTTCGTCTTGAGACACTGCGGTATTTTGGACGAGAAGATATTGCGTAGCTTCCCGAACGCTGCCCAACCGAGTCGGATTCGACGATTGACCTCTTTCTCGAAGTTGGACTTACCTAGCTAGACAGTTTGTCCTAGGTATACATAATCGCCAACAACTTCGAGTGTAGATTATCCGATATTTACGGGAATGGGTGCTATATGGGAATTCGACATAACCTTTGTCTTGTCCATATTAACAATATGTGGACAAAGAAATGCACAATCAATTAACTTAGCGCAATTTCAGTGCAGTGCTGATAAAACGATGTTTGCTATGGATTCAATTCAACTTTTATCTTATGGTCGGTCAACAATGTCGGTGCCCACAACTCTGCCAATGTCAAGAGTTTTGGAAACGCGTAGTTACAAACACGGGCGAGAAAAAAAGAAGGACTCTGCGTGTAGGTAGAACAAAAGTGAAGCACCGGCTTGCTTGTATACGTGCCTCACGCACACACGTCTTGGTACGCCGCCGATCGATCATCACGTGGCGGCCATCCATTACGCGGCGTTACTTTTCTCAAATTACACACACATAGTTAGGTACGGTACTTCACTTTCGTGAATTACGATTTACAAATAAAACTCGAGTGAATCTACTCAGGGGTATTTATGTAATGCACTCACAATGACAACAGTTTTCATTTTGACTTTACAGCAATATTCATTGCGTGTATAATTGCCAGTAAGACAGATTGTCAAAACATACAGGGCAATTAATATTGAAATCAACATTATTGCAATTGCAAGTGAGGTACACAATAAAGCAGGTAACCCTCACAATAGTCTTTTGCCAAAACAAAATCATGAATCCTACTAATATTATAAATGAGAAAGTATGGATGTTTGTTTACTTGTTTGATTATTTGTCCTTCAATCATGCGGAAACGGCTGAACTGATTTAGGTGAAATTTGGCACACAGATAGACCTTAATCCGGACTAACATACATGTTTTTATCGCAGGAAGGGAAACAGTTCCCGAGGGCTACGTGCAATGATAACGTCTTTCGGTGAAAAACCGAATTATATTCGGACGAAGCCGCGGGCATATGATAGTCATTCTATAATTTAGAAGCTATCACATAATAATTTATATCTCAACATATCAAATAAATACAAGAGCGTATCTACACTGCTATAAACAACTTGTATCACGTCTCAACAACAATGGACAATTGGAGCTCATTTCCCAAATATCTAATCAAGTTATTACACCTTAATATGAATCTTAATACCGTGTTTGTCGATATGAGATTTTAAATTACAACGCAAATAATTCATAATGATTCTGCTCGTGACTAATCTCGTAATTGTATCGGCATGTTTTTGATATGAGCTTCTTTTCAAGTCGCATGAAGTGTTGAAGAAAGTTCAACTTTAGATATGGAAGCAAGTTGTTACAGAGCTCTTTTTCTTAAAGCGCAAACCACACACAGCGCGGATGCGGGTCAGATCGTGTTGCTCGCGTGAGCCGCACTGCTTGTTGTGGTGTTCACACACAGCGCGGGACGGCCGGCGGCGGCAGGCGGCGCGGTGCTCTCTGTATGGATGCCTATCTGTGTATACCATATGTATAAATGTACTCTGTGGTGAATACGTACAAGAAGTTACTCTATGAATACGTATATTACGTCGAATGTCATTGATGCTACGCCCGCTCCCGACACGCGCCGCCCGCGCTCTGTAGTGGCGGAGACACGCGCGGCTCTCGCGCTCCTCCCGAGGCAATATGGCGCCAAAAAGCAGCCATTTTAATTTTTAGAATTTTGATATAACCAGTGTCACTCTCACAATTAAGACGAATCTAACAACACCTCTCAAGCTAAAATCCATCAAGCCGTTTAGGCTACAGAGCGTGCCAAAGAAATATACACACATACATACATACATACACTCGAAAAACATACACTCGAAAAACATAACCCTCCTTCTGGCGCATTCGGGTAAAAACAAGTTAATTTACCCGACGCGGGCCCGACCCGGGCCTGACCCGTACCGCGCCCGACCCGCACCCGCGCTCTGTGTGGCTTGCGCTTAAAGGTTATTTTGTTTTATTTATATTTTATTTATTTGGGAAAATAAACGGTTACACTTTAAAGTAGGTATTACATATAATTATAAACTAAAAAATTAGTAAATGTATAACCACAGAAAATCCATGTACAACCAACGACATTTTCCACATATTATTATTATTAATTGGTCAATGGCAATAGTCTCGCCCCCTATTACATGGGACTATAACATAACTGGCGAAATGTGGATGTACTAGTATACCTCTGCCTACCCCTTCGGGGAAATACAGGCGTGATGTTATGTTATGTTACGTTATAATTTTTAAAAATAAAAAACTTTTTAACAAAAAATTGAACCGACGAAAACAAACTGAAAAGCGAAAAATAACTAATTATGAGTCGGCGCCAAACGAACTTTTAACAAGCAAAGTGTGTGCAAGTTGCAAGTGGCCGAGCGGAGAACGCATTTTTGGAAAGTTATTGTTTATCGTTGAAAATTTCACGTTGTATTTGATGTGACGTTGTTTTTAGGGTTCCGTACCAGAAGGGTGCCAAACGGGACCCTATTACTCTCGCTACGCTGTCCGTCCGTCCGTCCGTCCGTCCGTCCGTCCGTCTGTCTGTCACAGGGCTGTATCTTTTGAACGGTAATAGGTAACCGGTTGAAATTTTACCAGAATATGTGTTGCTATGAGGTGTATCACGAAAAATATTAAAAACAAAAAAAAGTCTAAAACCAAAGGGGGTCCCCATACAAGAAACCTCGAAAAACATGCATTTTTTTCATCGTTTTTGTTCCTGCTCTATCTTTAAAACGGTAATACATACTAGCGTCAAACTTGGTCTGATTATAGTGCATACTATGTAGTTTAGCAACAAATACAAAAAATAGGGCAAACATAGGCATATCTGGTGGTACCTACATAAGCAAGAGATGCAAAAATTCACATTTTGCGTACACTCGTTGATGTCTTTTCATAAACTCTCGTAAATTAAATCAGTTTATATGGGATATCAGGTCGATTGGTGGTACGGGACCCTTACTGCGTGAGTCCGACTCACACTTGGCCGGTTTTTTTATTATTTATTTAAAGTAATTTAATGATCTTCGTTGATTGGTTGTTTGGCCCCGACTCATAATTAGTTATTTTTCGCTTTTCAGTTTGTTTCCGTCGGTTCAATTTTTTGTTAAAAAGTTTTTTTTTAATTTTTTTGTGGTTAAAATCTAACTCCAGGTCTCCATTATGTCGTAGTGTCTAGAACTATATTTATGTGTGTCAAGTTTCAACAGAATCGGTTAACAGGTAAGAATTCAGTGGGTGAACAAACACTCATCCCCTGTTTTACTACCCTTAGGGGTAGATTTTGATTTTGAAATTTAAATGGGACCAACTTCAAGATATACCCTATCCATTAACAAAAGAATCATTAAAATCGGACCACTCTGTAAAAAGTTATGCGTGGTCAAATATAAAAAATAATAATAATAATATTCGCGTCGAATTGAGAACCTCCTCCTATTTTCGTCGGTAAAAAATTAAGAAGAACGAGGTGCGATACGGTGCGATACTAATTACATCAAAAACTAAAACAGAATGTGGTTAAAAACAAAACTAAATTTAAGGTATAAACCAATATAAACATTCACAAGGGATATCTGCATTATTGGCACATTGACTTTTTAAATGATAAACCTTAACATGTGTATTCCATTTTGATAATTTTTATAATTGTATATTGAAATAATATAATAAAATTTTAATATTTGTACGCCTTCCATGCCATAACATGTTGAGCTTTATAATATGTACCTATATACTAGCTTTTACCCGCGCACAGTCTGTTATTTTGCCTTAGTTGCGGCCATCCTTATTTTTTGAGGCTTTTAGAAAGATAATAACCAAACAAAACTTCTATTAAAACCCCCGTGGTTTTATGTGTCATAGTTTTCAACATATTTCGAAAATCGAGAAAAATCCATAGAAACAATAGAAACGTGTTTTAGGCTCTCATAATGAACATTTTACAATAAATGTTTCATGGCACGCTAGCCATTAACTTAATGCATCATTACATCTATTTTATCTTAAAAAAATGCGTTCTACTAGGCGTCAATTTTATTTTTTCTATGATTTCATAATAATTTTTTTTATGGTCATTCTTAACATGGTCGCATTTTATTTTTGTGTGTCAATGTTTAGTACAATACTAAGTATTACCACAAAAAAAATAAGAAGCAACGAACACAAGAACTCGGAGATATTCAATTTTAAAGTTTTAATTTAGGGTTGTCAACTAATGTAGGCGCCTCTAACAAACGACCAATTTCGCTCGGAATAAATTTGCTTCTTCAATTATTATAATTTCCTATTACTATTTCTGAAGCATTATCCTTGGTCTAATCATGTCTTAACTAACACGCTTTTATTAGATTCACCTGTAACTAACAAATCATGAAACAAATCTTGTTTATTATTCTTTTTTGTTTTGTAAGTGCATGCACTTACATCAAAATGAATCTTCGATGAAGGATATTATGTGGAATTGGGAAGGGGTCCGCCCTCGTTAGATAGAATGTCAAAACCCAATTTCCATACATAATATCTGGAGAAGCGGGGGTGAGGTGTCATGGAGCCGTCAAAGACCCATGGCACTGCTTTGCCTCAGCAGGTACTGACCCGTCCTGCTGGGGGATGTCCTTCTGGGCCCCGACCAGAGGACTTAATGCAAGGGGGGCATGAGGGCGCCAACCCTCATGCTGGTCAGCGAGTGGCAACTCCAACGACTAACAACGAAAGCACGAACACGGATCTGAAGAAATCACTCACGAAATTGGAAATTTATAAAATTTTGGTAGATAAGGCACATTTGCACGGGGTTCATAAAAGACCTTTGGATCTCGATTCAGAGGAACGATGCCTAATCGTATTAAACACTTTATATCCAAATGGAATTCCGAACAATATCGATAGCCAAAACAATGAATTTAAATACAATCTTTCAAAATTTTTAAGTAAATGTGAAACTTTATATCGCAGTAGTAAACGGAATTTCAAACGATTTTGTAATAAAAACAAACACTGGCTTTCCACTATTTTTGATATTGAAATACCAAAAGTGAATATCGAGGAAAGTCCTTTACCACAACAAAGTATTATAGAATTGGATGAGGCACATTTTTTATTACCAAATAATCCTTCAACTTCGAGAAGTAGTAGCTATGCCTTACAAAAAACTTCAAGACACCAAGAACCGGAAGACCCGATACCTGAAACTTCTTTTGGCGCTCATTCCAGTTTCACATCAAATACACATTTATTACAAAATAATCCTTCGACTTCGGGAACTAGTAGCTTTGACTTACAAAAAACTTTAAGACCCCAAGAACTTGAACCTTCAATAGATCCGAAACCTGAAACTTCTTTTGATGCTTCATCCAGTTCCACATCTACATTTTATGAAAATTTAAGTGATCGCCAAAAGCGCCGTGCACGGAAAGATCTTGAGGAATCGCTTGACGGAGAACCTCATTCAAAACTAATTAAAGTTATGTCGAGAATAGTAACAGACGAAACCGGCGAAAAACTAAATAAAAGTTCTGCTCAGGAGTTTGAGTTTATAATAAAGGAATGCTTGAAAAGTCCAACTCGGCCTAAAAAAATCGCGGGAACCATAAAGTCAAAATCGGAACCCAAACCCTATTCTCCTGATGAAGCTCTTTGTTTAATGATTGATATAAAACTATCAGTGGAAGACTATATCTACATGCAACAAGGTGCCAAATCTCGAGGATTTAATATTTACCCTCCCTATTATAAGATACAAAAAGCTAAAAAACATTGTTATCCTGATGTTGAAATTGAAATATCAGAACGAGAAGCCAAAGTACCTTTAAATGATTTACTTATGCACACGTTTCGACGAATCATTGACTCTTGCGACCAAAGGGTTTCGGAATATTGCAATCAAAAACAGTTAGATACACTTCACTGCGTTTTTGAGGGTTCATGGGGTTTTGATGGTAGCACAGGACAGTCAACATATAAGCAAACGTTTTCTGATAAAATTGATGACGAACACTGCCTCTTTGCTACTACCTACATTCCGTTGCGCATAAAAAGTCTTGATGGTTTTGTCTTATGGTCAAACCCAAATCCCCAATCTTTTAGATTTTGCCGACCAATAAAAATACAATACAGATCAGAATCAAAAGATCTGATTCTGGAAGAAAGGAACCGGGTAGAAGAAGAAATTAAAAATCTTTCACAAATTTATTCGGAAATTTCTGCTGGATATGTCGTTGTCGGAGATCCAAAATTATACCTCACCATAATTGACGGAAAAGTCTTTAATGTCATCACAAATACCAGCTCACAATTACGGTGTGCGTGTTGTGGAGCTACTTGCACCGAGTTTAATAAACTTGACGAAGTGGCAAAAAAACCATTAAATCAGGAAGCTTTACTTCACGGAATAAGTCCACTGCATGCCTGGATCAGAATATTCGAATTTTTGTTGCATTTAGGCTATAAAAATGATCCAGACGTGCAAAAATGGAGAGTTACAAAAAACTCTCCCGAAGGTCGTATTGTGGAAAGAAGAAAAAAACAAATTCAAACGGACATTAGAAACAAAATGGGTTTGCTGGTAGATGTAGTAAGGCCTAATGCAGGAACAACCAATGATGGCAACACTGCCCGTACTGCATTGTCAGATTCAAACCGGAAAACATTTGCAGATATTCTTGGAATTGAGGAATGGCTTGTTGAGGATTTACACACCATTCTTGTGACATTATCAAGCGAGTTGGAAATCGATTCTCAAAAGTTTCAATATTTTTGTGAAAATCTCGCTGTTAAATACGTGCAAAAGTACAACTGGTGTTATATGTCAGTTACTCTGCACAAGATACTGATGCATGGAGCAAAAATAATAGAATCTATTTCCTTACCCATTGGAATGCTGTCAGAACAAGCCGGTGAATCAAGGAACAAGTTTTGGCGTTACGACCGTGAGCATCATACCCGAAAATTAGATCGCAAAACAACAGTGTTCGACTTGTTTCACCGCGCGCTAGAGTCTTCCGACCCATTCCTATCGCTGATGTCCATTGGCAACCGACATAAAAAGAATAAACGTTCCGTTCTTCCCGGCAAGGTTCTGTCACTCTTAAAACCGACAATGGAGAATATTATTACCCATGATCCACTACCGCAAAGTTTTGATGATATTCCTAATACTGAATTGGTAACAGACGCTTCTGATGATAATATACTCGTATTATCATCAGAAGAAGTTTTGACAAACTCCGATGATGACTGCTAGGTTAGCGTCACGTATCGTTGTAGTCTTAGAGCATTGAGAACATTATAGTAATTGTTTTCAGACAACAGAAACCCAGAAAGAGACACAGAAAGACACCAGAAAGAGTTTACTCAAAGTTAGTTAAATACTTGGTAAATATCTGGCACTTTTATTTAATTTTTTTATTTATTCAATTGCGACAACCCTATTTCCATAGAAATTTCAAAAATATTTAGAAACTCTCTATCTTCGTATTCCTGCTATTGACGCATGTCATATTTTAGTGTATTATTGACAATAACATTACGCATATATTTAAATGAAAATAAGATGCGACCGTGATAAGAAAACATGAAAAAAAAATGTTTTGTGTTAATCGGTAAAAGTAAAAAATCTCCTAATATATCAAAGGTACGATGCCCCATTTTTTTATCTAAATATATATTATGCTGTTACTTTATTTAAAGGACTAACTAGATATGTATTACAACAATTTTCGAAAATAAAAATTAATTTTGTTTTTCTCACTTTTCAATGAAACCTTAATAACTTTATAATTATACAAAAAAAATACCATAGGTCTTTCTGCCAAACCTTTATCGTTACTATAGCTATCGAATAAAAACATAAAATGGACATGGCCGCAACTAAGGCAAAATAACAGACTGTGCCGCGGCTCCGCTGGCGTTAGATTCTGTTAACCCGTGTGACGGATACTGTAATTTTACATATGTTATAACAAATAAGTATATCTTTATCTTTAATATTACATGAATATTATATACATTAACGTTACATTAGGAAGACTTTATGAAAATTGTATGACATTATTTTTGAATGATGTTTTTATTTTTAAATTTAGTTTTTGTAACTTTAGTCGCTGTGTATCTCTTTTAATTTAGTTTTTATTTATAGGTTTTGTAATCTTAAGTCGCTGTGTCGTAAAGCTCCATTTCTTTACCACCCTGAATATTGTACATCTTATGGATATGTTACAGTGAAACTGTTTTATGTTTTAACATCTGTATTTTCAATTACCTGTGACAAACAATAAAAATCTATTCTATTCTATTCTATTGGCTCAGTAAAAACAATCCACCTAGCTACTAACTAAATGAAAGCCTTAATCCAGCAAATCAGTTTCTATTTCAAACATTCGTGACTAAAAATATCATAACAGTTCCATTCCAGGTCAAAGATCAAACCGTAAAATAAAAATTCTAAACATCAATAAAGTATCGGAATACGATACTTTATTCAGATATCTGCATGAAATATTCAAATCCAGGCAATTATTCGGCCGTTTAGACTAAAAAGATAGCGTTTTGAAGCGTGTGAGCGTTATCTGAACGTTTTGTGGCTGGAAACAATAAGGCGAGGAGAGGTGAGGAGAGGCGAGGCGAGGCGAGGCAATCAAAGCTCGCAATAGAACGCTAGGAAGCGGAACGCGACAGTTATTCAGCTCTTCTCCAAGTAACGGTCCCACCATTTGCAGTACTTTTTCTTTATGCTTAACTACTCTGAGCAACTGTGTTTTAACTCGTTTTATTCTCGCTCCAAATTGTATCTTCGAATTTGATTTTGAAATTGAAGGACAAGGTAAATAATAATTCTAATGAAAGGGAAATTATTTTTCGACATAGATCATCATCATCATTCATCATTTCAGCCTTAAGAAGTCCACTGCTGGACATAGGCCTCCCCAAAGCAAATGTTGGGGGGATATAGATGATTAACAATAAAAAAAATTGATTAGATTGGTTTTTAGTACACCACCTTATTCACAGTTTACAGTTTATACTAAACCTCTTAAGGGGTCATTGTATTTATCATTATGAAAAACTTTTACTATGGGACCAACCCAGAAATCGTAAAATCATCATTATCAGCTGATCCCTACATTTGTGTTCACATAAATCGACAAAATATAGGGAATAGCTGTTTTTTTGCGATTTCAGGTTTGGTTAACTTGGGGGAGGCCTATATCCAGCAATGGACTGCGATAGGCTGAGTTGATGACAGCTAAGCGCATAAGTCAATGGTGACAAAACCATTATAAGCAGATCATATCTCGTATGAAAGTTACATACTTATTTTTATTTTTAGCTTAAAACGGTTTTGTTACTATTGAAAGAAAGAAAGAAAGAAAGAAAAATATTTATTTGACACAACTGAGACACATACAAAAGAAATATACATGAACAAGAAATAGATATAGTGAAGAAGTAACAAAGCGAGGAAAAAAGTCATTGACAGTCATGCGCCATGTGTGTCTCAAAATTGTGACAAATGGGTGTCCAGCTCAGCATATTGCCAGGTATTGATGTGCAGCTGACTGTGCAAACTGGGAGTCAACCTTAACGTATTTGGAAAAGGATAGGAGACAATGATAATAACTTCATGAAACATTTCTGATATTTTCCCGCTTTTTTGATAAATACATTCGAATTTCAGTCACGGCGGCCAATCTCAATGTCTCAATGGAGACCACAGAGTACATTATAATATTTCAATGGAGACTGAGACTGAATTGTGCACTATTTTCTGCGCGGGACAATAGTGCACAAGTGAGTGATGTCAACTTAGCTAGATCTAGCCATTTTTGCAACCCCGTCAGCTACAACTTCAAAAAGTTTGTAGATTAGTTTCATATTTCTAGTTTTTTTTTACTTTAGATACTTTGCAGGGTAAAATTGGGGTGCATTAAAAGAGTGACGATATTTAATTGATTGACAGTCAGCCGCGCTACCAACCTGCTGACTGGCTAATCTTTTCCCCACGGCATGAGCTATTATCATTGTGTAACTCATGTCGACACGATAGAAGAAGAAGGGTAAAATCTGGTGATCTGGCAACTTTTGCAAAAGATCTAGCTACAAAGGCGTAGACAGAGAATAAAGGTAGACATGCTCTTAATTGCGAAAGTGAGATGACACATATGTCAAAATGTATGTGTGTGAGCAGGATATAACATTTTTTTTCTGTCTCTATTTGCGTATCGGTTTTTTGTTGTTTGCCACCACTAGTCATTGGTGGCAAACAAGTTGTGGTGTCAAAAGATTTTCGTTGATAAAAACTGTAAAACGCCTATTTTGTGTGATTTGTGACTATTGATATTCCAAAAGGTAATATTTAGTATGTAGTGATGGTGAATTGCTGTATATATGGCTGTAAAAGCCGTAGTGAACGAAATCTACCAAACATAACCTTTTATCGGTAAGTAACATTTTTTATCTATTACAGCAAGTAAATCAAAGGATAATTGTACTCAAGACTGTTTTCTGTCAATAATAAGCAAAATGTATTCATAACTACATCTAAAAAGACGATAAAATCATAACTTGTTGAAAATAAATCGAACTATCTCTATCTCATACGGCTACGCTGAGGACTTGTCTATTCTATTCTCTGTCTACGTACAAAGGTGATGGTGCAGTTGGCAACACTGGCACAAGTGTGTGCGCAAGAGGTACACTCTCTATTCCCTCACTCTCATAATCCGATGGATTTTGAAGAATAAGTCGTATATAGCGCTAAAAAGTGTAAATCTTGTGAGTTACAGTGGTAGCACATTATGGGTACATTCACCACGCTTCGTGTCGTTTCGATCGCGAGCAGTTAGTTATTTTGAATTATTTTCTACTACACGACCTTTTAGTGTTTGAGACACTTTCTAGTGACAGTTTTTGCAATGTTTTTTCTCATTCTAGTATGAAAATTTTGTAGATTTTGATGAAAAAGTTAAATGAGTAGTAAGTTTTCAAGTCAGTATTTTTTTTTGAATAGATCATTGCCGTCATTTTCAGCAATGTGCTCCAAATATTTGTAATACTTTTTTCCAACAAATGAAAAGGACAAGCATGCCTTCTCAAACTCCGCTACTAACTATACAAGATGTGGATCTGTAACCGTGCCATATTTCTAGAGCAAATGAAAAATACTTTGTAGTAAGTAAAGTAATCTAAAAATACTTTGAAAATTCTACGATTATTAACATAACAACATACATAATCAGCCCATTACTGTCTCACTGCTGGGCACGGGCCTCTTCTCAGTATGAGAAGGTTAAGGCCTTAGTCCACTACGCTGGCCTAGTGCGGGTTGGCGGACTACACACACCATTGAGAACTGTATGGAGCACTCTCAGGTGTGCAGGTTTCCTCACGATGTTTTCCTTCACCGTTAAAGCAAGTGATAATCAAATTCTGATTCAACAATAACGTCATGCCTGTATTTCCCCGAAGGGGTAGGCAGAAGTGTAATAGTACACCTACGTTTCGCCAGTTATGTTATAGTCCCATATAATATGGGGTGAGCCTATTGGCACTGACCGGGCACAAATCCAGACTCCGGGCTGCTAGTAAAGACGCTTGTCATCTTAGTCTTCCTGCGACCACGAACGCTGCAAAGCTTTCGAAACGTCAGGAAACCAATCTTAATAATATACGCGATATTATCCGGTTAGTTGAACTTGTTTTATTATAATGTGTAGTGATCGCGAAAACCTAAGAAATTATTAGGTATTTAATAATTTTTTTGTTATTGTTTTTTTGTTGATTCGTGTTCAGTATCAGTGGTATAGTCACATCTTTAAATATGGCATGAATCTTATCTTATAATATATATATGTATAAAACGTATATTAACTAACAAGTTAACTAGCAAGTACACACAATTCGCTGGTGCCACCGAATAGTTCGAAAGAACTTATCGACCTTACACTTCTACAAATATTGATGGGACTGATTCCCTTTTTATCAAGTGTTTGGTTGTAGCACTTGTAGCCCTCAATATATTTACCCACAGAATATATTTTGCTCACAGAAACAATATAGGTAGGCACTCCCATCAAAGTTACAGATTTATTCTAGAGCGATCTAAAAAGAAAACCCGCATGTTCTCAGTAAAGCATAGTATTAAGTTATTAGAAGGGTGTTTACTTTAAGTATCGTACTTATAGGTTCGGCCGGGGGCTCTCGATAGCCTGTGTTATAAATCTAGGCTATATCATAGAATCTCCAATAACCACTGACTACCGAGCGACCGTTAGCCGCTGCTCAGATCGAGGATAATGCTAAAAATAATTGCGGATTCTAAATTATGATGTGTTTAGTTTTGAGCCACTTTCTTGACTTTGTTGTCGGTTTGATCCCAAGAATGGACAAAAGCATACGTTATCATATTGTTGCACTTTTTCTTGTTATTGAGTCGACGGAAAATTAACGATTAAAATTGTGGAAAGAAAAAAATCGCTCACGAGCAGGATTCAAACCTGCGACTCCTGGCTCAGTCTTCTTCTTCTATCGTACCGACATGAGCTTCATAACGATAATAGCTCATGCCGTGAGAAAAAGATTAGCCAGTCAGCAGGTTAGTAGCGGGGCTGACTGCCCAGGGTGCGCCGGACGATCAATTAAATATCGTCACTCGTGGAGGCTCTTTTGATGCACCCCACTTGAACTTCCACTTGGTAACGTCTTTGGGTGACGTCAGCGATATCTTATTAAGAAACAGTGTTTATAAACCGACTCGACTAACTTTGCAGATTTTTGATGGAAAATTAGTTTTTGTTGGCCCAGTGTTCCGCAACACGCATTGCATTTTTGTTGGCGTTCATTAACTCCTCACGCGTGCAGTAGGCCAATTCAAGTAACTAAAGAAGTGCAGTTGCAGTGCACTTGCAGTTAAGTTTTGATAAAAAAGCGCTTTTCGTATTCTCTCATCTTCGGCGATTGCTGTCAGATACATAACTGCAGCGTCACTGCAACTTCATCGGTGCGTAAAATTAGGGCCCAAGTGTCAGGGCACGCGTCACAAGATATAAGGTGAGCCATTGTTTGAGGGACGACGCACACACTGGACGTCTGGACCATGAACCCCCAGTTTTAGAGATTTTATTTATTTATGTTAACTTGAGTTCCAAGTCTATTTAAGGATTTCCGAGTTGGCCACGGAAGTGCATCCCCAGGAGTTGAGTTGTTGGAGTTGAGTTTCCGATGGTCTTACAGAGAAAATGGGTGGTTCAGACGTTTGTCGCCAGAGCGCCTCTTTCTTGTAGAACTGACACTCTCAAAGTCGACATTGTTTTTTCTAGAGATGAAAAACTTGTGAGAACTTCGATACATATTAATTTTAATGTCAGCGACAAGTTCCTGGCTCGCAGTGATCAACCCACCAAGCATTATTGCATCACCTCCTTGCTAAGGGCTACCTATTACTGGACTCAGGCCTTAGCCTTCTCTTACAGAGAAGAGGCCCGTGCCCAGCAGTGGGACAGTAATGGGCTGGTTATGTATGTATGTTATGTAAGGGCTACCGACGACACAATTAGCTGAATTGACAGAGGCTGAAATTGCAATTCTCCTCCAATGCAGGAGGGTCTGAGCAAAATCTGTAACACATGGAATCAAATGCAGGTGGAATCATATGCACTGGCGATTAAAAATCGCAGTGGAAAAAACAGCGCGAATAAAAATCGCGCGATTAATATCGCTGTGCGGGGTAGACCTAAAGAGAGTAAATGCACGTACCTTGAGGGCCGCCTGGATGGATGGCCACTGCCAGCGACGCGCACCGGCTCCTCCGGAGCTTCTCGTGCGTGAACGGTCTCGCATAAATGTAGTGGTTACATTTTCTTTGGTCTTTGGTTTTTTTTTTTTAAGAGATTTTTTTTTACCCTAGACCGATATATGTACTTGGTTATTATTATCTATCGTTCACACACACAGTTTCTTCGTCCGTGTGTCACTGTAGGGTGCCAACTGAAAATCAGCGCTGGATGTTCCACGCCAGCACATGCTGAATTGGTGACCCTTTTGGCATGGGCAGCAACTTCATGTTTTACTTATAACTTACTTTAATATTTTTATTAATGTTATTGCTGTGCTGTCACTGTTCTGTGCCAAATAAAAGTTTTTCGATTTTTTCTGTCTTTCTTTCTTTCTTATTTTTCTTTGTGTCAGTAGTCGCTTACAGCGGTGTGGTGGCCAGCAGGATACAGATCGTTCATGAGGTTTGCTAGCAAGAAGGATTTAATTTAGACTTAAATCACCTCAAGTGAGAGGGTGGCGCCAACAGCCTTAATCTTCTCATTCTGATAAGAGGCCCATACCCAGCAGTAAAACAACAATGGGCTTATTATATTCATAACTATGTGAACCAACAAGCGTGTTTTCCTGTATTTCCAACTGATCTATAAAAAGAGCGACCTTCAAACCGTTTTTCGTCATCAACTTTCTTAAAGTTACAAGTGATCCCTTAGGTAAGAGCTGATTTTACTACAAGAGTCATCTTATATCCCGATTTTTTCTTATTCAATTGCTGCTATGGCATACATCGAAGAATAGCAACATTCCAGAGCAAGCAATACGAACCACTACTACTTAGATTATCCAAATAAAATAAATCGTCCGGAGAACCGTAATTGAAGTAACGATCAAACATAACCATTAATTAATCGATAAGAGTATGGAAACATGCTACCAGCTACCTTACATAACGTTCTTACGTGTCCCAGTCAAAATGATAGTGACTACATTGATAAGCATTTTATGGTTGATAAATTTGGTCATGTGCAAGATGGAACCCTTCATTGTTGGAGGGAATTACGCGCATATATCTCATTTTCCACATTCAGCATTCATGAGTGTTCAGTGTGTTAAAGAGAATGAGTTAACACTTTCTTGGATCTGTGGGTCTTCAATCCTGAACCAAGTAATGACGTTGACGGCAGCACACTGCTTGTTTGAGTGTGGTGAAAACAGCACGATCAGCGTCGCCGTAGGGCATTCTCACCGGAACGAGGGTGTGGAGTCAACAGTCCACAGCTACCTGATACATGAGGACTATGATGTGGCATTAATCAGCAGTGACATTGCGCTGGTGAGGCTCAAAACTAACATCAAATTCAGCGAGAATGTGAAGAGAGTGATACTGTTGAAGAATCCACCTTATTTCGAGAAGGCGCAGGTTGCTGGCTGGGGACTTACAGACGTGAGATTTTTTACACACTTATCCAATTTTGATATTTTATGTATCTTTTTGGAACTTTTAATATTGAGTTATAAAATGTAGAAAGAAAAATTAGCTTACGAGTAGGATTTCAACCTGAGACTTCTGGTTCAGTCTACCAACCGTTTTAACTGCTAAGCTTCTGTGAACTTTGCTCTTGGTATCGAAATTCACTTCCACATTGAATCCGTCTTATTTAGTTTTTTTTTTTTTAGCATAACGTAACGTATCATCACGCCTGTATTTCCCCGAAGGGGTAGGCAGAGGTGTAATAGTACACCCACATTTCGCCAGTCATGTTATACGTGCCCATGGTTTTTTATTTTTTATTATACATAAATGTTACACAGTATACATTTACAATAGTTATGTAGGTTCCGTGTGGTGCCGGACGTAAAGAATTGTACCACCCTATATCTTCTCATGGGTGTCGTAAAAGGCGACGAAGGGATTCACCAGAGAGTTGTCTGTCTGAGTCTGTAGAGCATTATTTAAAATCAAACACACCTTTTATATTTCCCCCATCATCTCCCCTCCCCCGACGGTTCAAATAAAACAAGGAGCTGACAGATTATTACGATACCGCTTTATTAACATTCGTTTCTTTTTGCGTACATAAGTAGGAGCATAATACCGTATCGCAAGATACAAATCGCAAAATAATTATCACACATACTGCAGTACTTCAAGGCACACTCCTTACCTTACTATAGCCCTTGTGTCACTCCCAAAAATAAATCCTGTATCCAGCCTTGTTTGTCAGTAAATTGTAAGGCTATATTGTATGGAATACTTTAAGTTGTTCACACAGAGCCAATGTGGTATTTCTCAAAAACGGGATTTATCGCATTGGCTCTGATGAACAACCAAATATTTAATACAATATTTACTGTCACTATTCTATTCGATAAAATCTCGTAAGCAATATACGGGAAAAATATAGTCGTCTGATCGTGGCCTAAAATGAATTTAACCAAAATGACAACATGAAACAAAATGAAACAGTCAAATAACATCCCATGCGTGAGTTATAGTTACATTCACGACCAGTATTTGTTCACCTTTTCAGGAAATAAAGAAGACGACAACAGATCTCCTGAAGTTCGTCGATCAGTTCGTGTGGCAAAGCAACGATTGCAAAAAGTATATCGAGGTGACGTCCAAAGGCACCATCTGCGCCAGCAGTGGAAAAAACGACGAGTACTCAACATGGTAAGACATTTATGATTCACAATCGGTTTGTCAATATTTGACTGGCCTTTTTCCAACAACATTTGGATCTGCTTTCAAACCTTCGTGACCAAATTAGATAGACGTTTCCAGACATTTCACTGTTCTAATATGGTTCTATCTTTAGGTATTAGCTATCATAAGACTAGATTAGCGTAACAAAAAGGACGGTCGTTTTGACGTCATTTTCAAGGCATGAAAGAGTTCTACTGTCAGAATCAGTCTGGGAACTAACTGTGGCAACTACAATAGTTAAACCTTGCAGATCGATTAACTTAAACCAATAAACAACTTTTTGAACAAATTAAGAAAAAGCAGAATTGAGAGAAAGCTACATGAGCACCAAGATATATCTACATATGTGGGTGGAGTCGCAGGCTCTTCTAGTGTTCAGAATGGAAATTTTATTCATTCATAAAACAATAACGACCTACTGTAATGGTTAATTAAGTGATAAGAGTCCATGACTCCGTAATACGCAACCAAGATAGAACAAGTTAGTCGATACGCGGGATTATAAATATGCTAGAAATTAGATCTGTTTTCGTTTTCATAAATTGGATAGGCGTAATCAAATGTCAAATGGAACCTTTTGTTGTTGGTGGTAAAGATGCCAATATATCTAGATTTCCACATTCCGTGTTCTTGAATATTCACTGTGTCGGACCACAAAGTACGTATGGTGCCTCTTGGCTCTGTGGTGCGTCTATTGTGAACGATAGGATAATGTTGACGGCAGCACATTGCGTGGTCGACTGCAGTGAGAAAAGTTCCATCTCCGTCTCTGTGGGCCATGTGCACAAGCTGAAAGGTGCCGTGTCAAGCGTGTTCAGTTACCTAATACATGAAAAATACAATTCCTATATAACATCCAATGACATTGCGCTAGTGAGACTCAAAACTCTATTACAATTTAATAAGAACGTGAAACGCATAGCCCTGATGAAGAATCCACCTTATGACGAGAAAGCGCAGATAGCCGGCTGGGGAATGGTGAACGTAAGTACCTTTTTCCATAATTGTCCTTCAGGATATCTAAATTTTTTGTATGTCACCAGCTAAAACATTTTGATCATAACACTTATGAAATGATGCTCTAAGGTCTAGAAATACTTAACAATTTAGAAATATTTATCATTCAGTGCCGTAAGTAACTGGCAACATACACTGGTCAAAGGCTTTTGTCTTTGACCAGTGTGTTAAAAGTTCTGGAGTAGCGACTGGAAGGCGCAGCGTGGGTAGGCCCCCACAAGGTGGATCGACGACCTGGTAAAGGTCGCCGGAATCTGCTGGATGCGGGAAGCGCAGGACCGGTCGTTGTGGCGATGCTTGAGAGAGGCCTATGTCCAGCAGTGGACGTCTTTCGGCTGAAATGATGATGATGATGATGAAGATTCATCATTCTTTGAATGAGCCTTTCCCCAATTATATTGGGGTCGACCTCCAGTCTAATCAGATGCGGCTGAACATCAGTATTTTACACGGAGCGACTGCCATCAGACCCCCGCAACCCAGTTACTGGGCAATACCGACATTTGGACGTCAGACCAATATTCAAATTCAGGTTTCTTACTTCTCGTACGACTGCCTGTGTGTTTGCAGGAAGATACGAAAAAAATGGGACATACATTGAAGTACATAGATCAATACGTGTGGCCAACGAAGGATTGCAAGCAAGTAATATGGACGGTGCCCGCAGGTACGATTTGCGCCAGCAGTGGGGAAACGAAATCGTATTCTAGTAGGTAAGACGTGTAACATAACCAGCCAAATGAACTCGCATTTAACGTTTAAGACAGCACCATCTAGGTCTAGTCCCAAACTAAGCAGAGCGTGCTATGGGTACTAAACAATGGATATAATACTTATACAAAGTGGAGATGACAATCAATCAATCAATCAACTCAGCCTATCGCAGTCCACTGCTGGACTTAGGCCTCTCACAAATTGCGCCACAACACTCGGTCCTCTGCCTTCCGCATCTAGTCCCACCTGGCCGGGGGGCGTCCTACACTGCGTTTGCCGATTCGCGGTCTCCACTCAAGGATTTGTCTGCTCCAGCGGCCATCGGTCCTTCGACAGACATGGCCAGCTCACTGCCACTTCAGCTTACTGATTCTACAAACTATGTCGGTCACTCCGGTTCTTCTCTAGATAATCTCGTTACGGATTTTATCCTTCAAAGAAACTCCAAGCATAGCTCGCTCTATAGCTCGCTGAGCGACTTTGAATTTGTGGACTAGCCAAACTGTCAGTGTCCACGTATAAGAGATGACAATACGACATTAATAAGCCACGTACAGACTATCACGTTCTCTGACTGTACACATCAAGAAATTGCCTAATGGCACGGTTTGTGCCAGCAGCGGAAAAATCAATTCTTATTCCAGTCGGTAAGATGAGATAAATGGTTTGTAGATTATGTATTCAACTCACAGGTTTCTTAGTTATCCTTGGTAAGTAAATGTCACTATGTACGGTCGACCGCAGGTCGGTGGTAACACTTTGACATTAGCAGCATCTTTATTTAGTAAGGTGTAAGGGCGGTTTTCGAATTGAAGTGTTACCACTGTCATGCTGTCGACTGTACCAGCTTAGTCTTAAGCTACAGATCATTGGATCATCAGGCTGTTAGTTTTCCTAGCGGTAATCGTCCTTCTTGTGGCCATAATTAGAGACTGTCTTGGCCCAGCTTCCATCAATCGATTTTCGCCCTAAAACTACATTATTTTAAAGATTTAAATTGTGGCAAGAAAAAATAGCTCACGAGCAGGATTCGAACCTGCGACTCCTGGCTCAGTACGCCAGTGCTTTAGCCACTAAGCTACCGTGAACACTGCTCGTGGTATCGCAATTATCCTCCACTATGGTACGTCATTACATTACATAACAATTACATTACTACATTATTATCTTGGTAATAATTAATTGTCACTATAAATTATTTTTAAGCTTCCAAATTCGACTCTGTAAGATTAGAATTCATGTCTAAAATTCAATTCAGCCAAAACTTAAGGCATCTAGCCAAGATTGCTATCAACTGTTATTTGTAACCAACGGAAAGAAGAGAAAAAAAACACGAGAAGTTTAGAGGTGACCCTCATGAATGCATCACGCAACATATTGAAATCAGTGAACGTTCTCAACCATAGGGTAGAGGGTAGGGTAGGGTAGGGTTTTGTCTGGGGTGCTGGCCAGAAAACCTCCACGTGTGCCTGACGGCTGCTTGTCCTTCTGGACACGTCTGGAGGGAACGGCAGTTGTTTGGCCGGTGCATCCTGGGCACGGGCAATAAAATCCATTCGAGGGATCAACCTTCGGGGGATTTTATTGCCTGTGGCGAATATTCTGGCGTGGGAGGGGCCCGTTCTGGGCCAGTGTGGAGTTGCTCCACGTGTCACGCCAACAGAGGGCACAGTGGAGGAGCAGGGGCGGGCCCGGTGTGCACTCACCCTGCCACTGGGCAGGCAGTGGGGGGACTGTCCTTCCCTGCCCCCGTCGATCTCGTAACCCCAGGAGTGCCCGCTGAGTAGTGTTCTCGCTCCTCTTGGGACCAAGGGTCTTGACTTCACCGCCCGGACCGAGAGGAAGAAAACCTCTATAAAAAATTACGGGAGGTAGGGCCTGCGAGCAGCAGACTCGGGTTAGTCTGCTGCCCAACCAGCAGCTGGCGTAGCTGGCACAGCTGGCGTAGTTGGTGCAGCTGGTAAAGGCCCATGAGGTGAGGTGGCGTGCAGTGTTCCATGTGCACCACCGAGGAGGGTGCGGCCAACGTTAGGCCGCACGGGGAGAAGGGGCTCGCCTGCTTGAGGCGGGCCAGGACCTGTCGTGGGTGGATGTGTGAATACTCACGGGTTCCCACGCCCCCGGCTAAGGTAGTTGAAGGAACACCGTGGTGGTTTTAGTCGGTAAGAGTCCGACACTGGCTCTACCTACCCCGAGCGGAGTGCGTCCATTTGGATTTCCCAACGGCAAAAAAAAAAAGGGAGGGTTTTGTCTATAATTTGGATAAAATTATTGACATTGACTCTTCTTTATTTACTCTTATTATCCTTTCTTTATTGTAAGCAATATTAATAAAAATTAAAAAAAAAAAACGCTATTTTACATTTGAGTTCACCTGTAATGAAAAAATTCAAGACAGTCGGCTGTGATAAATTAAAATGTGTTTTGTTTCAATTGCTTCAGATTTAATCGAAGCAGCATTTATACATTAATATAAGCCTCGTATGCTAGAAATTTGATTGGATGTAATTCTTAGAATTTTAATATGCGTCATTTTCATCAATTCAGCCGAAAGACTTCCACTACTGGACATAGGCCTCCCCAAGCATCGCCAAAACGACCAGGCCTGCACTTCCCGCATGCAGCGAATTCCCGCGAATTCACCAGGTCGTTGGTCCACCTTGTGGGGGCCCTGCCTACGCTGCGCCTTCCAGTACGCGGTCGCCACTCCAGAACTTTTCAGCCCAATCGGCCATCTGTTCTGCAAGCAATGTGGCCCACCCACTGCCACTTAAGTTTGGCAATTCTTCGGGCTAAGTCAGTTACTTTCTTTCTCCTGCAAATCTCATTATTTCTGATTCGATCACTCAGGAACACCCCAAAGAATAGCCCATAACCACGGACGAACAAAAAAAGGCGGACAAAATCTCGCTAAGCAATAAGTGAAGCATCCATTGTAAGACGGTGATAATTACGGGCTGGTACACACTCATTCACAACCATAGTAAGACAAACAGCCGCGATTACGCAATAAATCTCGTTTGACGGTAGTCGTTGTCGTAATGTCACGAATAAAATAACAATATGCCGTCTGGCATGCTAAAATGCTGCCAAATTGGGTTTAGGAAAAAAAACCGACATCAAAAAGAATAAAATAATTTGTGTAAAACAGTTTAGGAGGTAGGTGCCTTTGATTTGGTTTGATTTAAGAAAAACTTGGCATTGACTTCCTAAACTGTTTTACACAAATTATTTTATTCTTTTAGAAGTCGGTTTTTACTTTTTTCAAGTTAATTTATTTTTTTATTTTGAGTGGCATTAACAATAGAAAGACAAGCGATTGCTGCAATCGCGGATGATTTAGTGTCATCCATTGAAGAGTTCCCTTCTTTAACTCTCATCAGATCTTTACCAAATGATACTTTAGATAGATAGATAAATCATTTATTTGTCAGAATATGGTACAATACAATTGTTATAGAAAAAAATTGGATCCAAGATATGCAAATGCTTGATTTGTTGATGAAACTATCAAAATCTATAATCTAATATTTGAAGAGTTCCCTAAATTCCACATGGATCCCATTATAAGAACTGGATTTTGATGAAAATGGGATAAATGTGGAAGTATAATATTGTATCCTTTCAAACAAAAAAATAATTTTCCAAATAGGTTTGTAAATGACGGAGTTATGAGGTAACAAACATAAAAAAAAATACAATCCAAATGAGAACCTCCTTGAGAACTTTTATTGAACTCGGTAAAAAAATTACTGTGTTATGTGCTTTTTATTTTTTTTCTTTTTTAATATTTTCTTAGCGAGATGCCATCCGCCTTTTTTATTCGTCCGTGCCCATAACCATCATAATATTCGACTTCAATTTTATCCGTTCATAAACTAATAATGACCCAACGTAATTAAGCGATAAGGGCGAACCAATGCCAAAGACCATTCAGTACGTGTGGTAGCAAACATGCGACAAAATGTATATATTTTCGCTATAATAAGTTTGACAGACCTCGTTGAATGAACTGGAAGCTTTCGTGGTTGGGGGCAAAAAATGCAAGAATAACACAATTCCCACATTCCGCGTTCTTGAAAGTTTTATGTATAGATGCTATGACCGGGAAAACTATCCCTTGGATATGTGGGGCATCGATTGTGAATGAAAAGATAACGTTAATGCATGGCATTGCTTAGAAGGCTGTGACGTCAACAGCAACGTCACGGTTGTTGTCGGCCACGTGCAGAAAAGCAGAGGTGCCATGTCTGTTACGTCTTACACGAAAACTATGATGCCCTTAGAATAGCCAATGATATAGCGCTAGTTTAACCAGAACGTGAAAAGTGTGTCACTGATGAAGTATCCTCCTTATTACGAAAAGGTGCAGATAGCTGGCTGGGGGGTGATTAATGTGAGTTTGTATTTTCTTCTATTACACAACATTTTTCTTTTGGAATGTCTAATCTTTTTCTCACGAGCAGAACTAGCACTCTATATTATGAGTATTCTGCTGATTGATCTAAACAATGCTAAACTATTCATGCTTTCAGGAAGACACGTACAAAACTGAAAAAAGATCCTTATGTATGTAGATCAATACGTATGGGCGTCAAAAACATGCAGACAATTGATCACCACGGTACTTGAAGGTGCAATTTTTCTATCGTAATCGTAAGTCGTAAGTATTCTATCGTAAGAAGGAGGAAAGCATAAATTACACTTCAATTTGGGGATCAAAAAATACTAAAATGGAAAAATATAATTTATTTTGTGTCTTTACGTATTTTGGTGGTATGGCTCCGCTATTTCAAGCTTATTTGAAGCAGACGCGGTATGTCATCAAAACAAAATGCTTTAAAATCCGTAAAAGACAATTTTTTTAAAATCCTTTATTTTTATTAAGACATACATTACATGACACAAGCAAACCAAAACCACGGGGGTTTGTCCGGAATGCCGTTAATTCTGCAGACAACTTTCAAGCGACACTATCCGATGAAAATATCTAGTAAAAAAAAAGCTGGATGCACTTCTATAAACTATAGAAGAATTGTTGTGGTTGAAAACTACGCAGTTACTGTTCAAATTTAGTAAGCAAACTTAAGACTTTCTGGTTCAGTAACAATACTAAAGATGTTCAAAATAAGTAGGATGAGTGTAGTCATCAATCTTTTTGCCACATGCCATATTTCATCTGCACATTCTTCAAAACCAAACTGTACCTTTGTTCTCATGTCCAAAACTTAGAAAAATCTTTTTTTTTTTATTTGCACCTTAAAATTTACATACGTTTACTTATAACATAGGGTTAAAACAATGGCAAGGTAGTAATACATTTACAAGTTAAGGTTGCAGCTGATACCTAAACTAAGATAAATGAATATCTTGTAACATAGGTATCAGCGCCCACCCTCAAGGACAAGAAGCCGAAAATAATTAGTCCTAACAACAATCCCGTATTAAGTTTTTGATGTTTTATATTTTATAAAAATTATGTGGGTACGTTCTAAGTGCAAAGTTAGGTAAGTTGTTTTTTTTTTTTTTACATTTATAATTAAAAGAATATTAACTAAGAATAGTTTAGCAATAATGAGAAACAATAGAAAAAGGTAAGTATTAAATACATTTTCAACACACTGGCTCTTATTGCACCGGCTTTAGGTTAATAATGCAGCTCATTAAGAGCATGAAGAAAAAATTTGAATGAAAGAAAAAAAATTAATTAAGCATGCGTGCTGTTAACATTACATTATCGCACTTGTGCTTTTTACTATACAGTTTATTTTTAAATCTCAGCAAATAGTAGACATTTTTGTGAATAAATAAACTGTGTTAATAAGATAAATAAACATTTCACTACATCAAATTATATATTTATGTCAACAAATTAGAAATTAATTTGTGTTATAAATTAAAATGAAAAAATCCATGTATCATATTTTTAATAGTAGGCTGTTTGGCGGTTTTCTTTTACCATCTACGCACTCAAAGCCATACGTCACTCAGCCACATGTATGGCGTGCGATTACAGAAGATTCACTTCAATTTCAAATTCAAGGAGAACATCAGCATCACTGTTTGCGGTCTACAAATAAGTTAGGCAATTGAGAATGGAAATCTTTGGCAGATTTAAGTAATAGAAAATAGCAATTTAAGAAAAATTTAATAACCCATTAAGTAATTTATAGTCTAATAAAAACTTCGTAAAACAAATAATGAGTTGACTAAAAAGGGGTACACAGTCGACAAAGCTACCTAGTAATACTCGTGTCAAGAAATATGCAAATCATTTCATATCATTTTATTATACTGAGCCTGATATGTTATATTGAATGCAATATGGTACCGTTTGTAGTTGGTGGAAAAACCGCGAGTATAATACAATTCCCACATTCTGCTTTCTTAAATGTTTTGTGTTTTGTTAAAGAAGATCGTATCCCTTGGATCTGTGGAGCGTCCATCGTGAATGACAGGATTATATTGACAGCGGCTCATTGCTTAGCTGGCTGTGGGTCTAGAAGTGCCATGACTATCTCTGTGGGTCATGCGGACAGAAAAGCTGGAGCCGTATGCAGTATCTCCAGCTATGTGATACACGAACATTATACTCCCTTTACGTCAGCTTATGACATAGCACTAATAAGACTCAATACTATATTACCATTCGGTGATAAAGTGAAACGCGTGGCACTAATGCCTGACCCACCATACTCTGAGATGGCTCAGATAGCCGGCTGGGGAATTATGAATGTAAGTTTTATTTTATTTGATTCCACAACCAGAAGAGGCTTCATTATAATAAAACAATTTTAACCGGATTACATCGCGTATATTAAAATTGGTTTTCCTGAGGTTTCGAAATCTTTGCAGCGTTCGTGATCGCAGGAAGACTAAGATAATACGCGTCTATACAGATATTTCAAAATAATTTTTTAATCTACGGTACAATTTTTTTTTCGATACACGCAGTAGTCAGTCACAGTTTCATTATGTTTTACAGTATAGCGTTCTGTTTGGGACTTGATTATTTTTGGGATTGGGTTCCAAACGGGTGATAGCTGCCAACCATTTTCTCTATTAAAATTAGGATGTTTTTAATTTCAATACCCTCATGGAACATTCTAGGTAAATATCGGTTTTCCTTCGACAGGACTTGTGGTTTATCAAATTGTTGAATAAAATAATAACATACAGGATGTAATCTGATTAAAATTGTTTTATTCGGAAGGGAAATTATTATCTGAAGAGGCCTCGTTGATCATCAGTACAAAAAGATTAAATTACTGAATAAGATATAGCAAAGCTGTTAAATTCAATTGATATTTCCAGGAACAAACAAACAAAAGAGGAAATTTCCTACAGTTCGTAGATCAAAATGTGTGGAAGTCGAAGGCGTGTCGACAGCTAATCACGAGTTTGCCCAAAGGCACGATTTGCGCCAGTAGTAGAAAAAGCGAGACTTTTGTTAGTCGGTAAGATATATTAGAAAAGAGATAGATATTTGGAGATGAAAATAGGGAAAAATATAATAAAGGTATGTCAGTGCCGCCTAATTCGAAAGACAAGGTAACCGGTTTCGAACAATCACAAAAAGCTTGTATGAAATGTTTCAATTTTGTCTGACTGTCCCTTTGAAATTGATGCAATATAAAGCAGGATTGTAAACGTTAATGTTGCCTATGATTTTACTATTCAGGTGGCCATACTTTAAACTACATTGACTATCAAAAGTGATGTAAGTGTGAGCGAGGTGAGACAGTCCGTTTGTATTACTTAATATTAGTTACTAGAGGTGTGTAACTCAGCTCAGAACCAGTTCAAATATGCAGATCAATAAGCTTGAGCTGTTGAGCTGCAGCTCAATGACAAAATACGCAGCTCACGGCTCAAAGAATAGTATATATCTGGGCGACAACGTTCGTTGCACGGAAGATAAAAGATAGCCATATCAATAAAAACCTGTTTGAACCAGTGAGCGGGAGCGGCGACAGATGCCGAGCAAATCGCAGACTGAGCGAGCGAGTGCAGCTCAAATAGATCGAACGCTCTGTAAGCTCAGTGACTCGCATCATAGATCATAACTCGAAGTAGGCAGAGACACAAATTGAGCTGATCTGTGAGCCGGTTCCCACAGGTGAACCGTGAGCTGAACTGCAGCTTTTGCATTTTTGTTGAGTTACCCGTGTCTATTAGCTACACCGTGAATTGAACATCCAATATGGGTGCTAATGCGCGATTAGGACAACGATGTCTGATAATAAAGACGGTACGGTTGAGAGATGCCACATGGTGGAGGTGAACCTATGGGGTCGTAGGCGCTAAGAGTAGGGGAACTCAAGGCGTCCATTAAGCGACCCTGGGGAGGACAGCAGCACGTATTGGTTGCGTAGTGCTGTTAGGGAAACATTTTCATCACCCCGGGACGTACCAAAGTTGTAGCACTGGAGGCGCGGCCCACTGGTGTTACCGGAGCTCCTCCATTTTGTGTTGAACAAGGCCACCGTGTGGTTTTAGTATGTAAGAGTCCAACATACCCCTCCGCCTTCCCTAGACAGAGAGTATCCATGAGGACTTCAACCAGAAAAAAAAGGCAGGTAAGTTTAGTTTTGCTTTCAGTATCGACTACACAAACAACGTGTAACGGAATAAACGCGGGTCCTGAAAGTAGGTAGTTTGTTCAAAATCACTAGGAGAATCGATTGACGTCTGTGGTCTAGTGGTTCGAGTGTCGAAATGCCGATGACGAGGTTGTGGGTTCCATTCCCACAGGACACAAATATTTATGTGATAAACATAAGTGTTTGTGTTGGTCTTTTGTGTATTAGGAAGTATGTATTTACGAAAAAAAAAGTATGTAAGTATTATGTCCATTGTCTAGTACCCATAGCACAAGCTCTGCTTAGTTTGGGACTGGTGGTGTGTAAAAATGTACCAAAATATTTATTTATTTGTTTATTTTTTGTATGGTTCTTCTAAAAACTAGAACAGAACTAAAAACTGTAAAAAAATTATGTACCTAGTTAAAGATAGGGAAGCCAAAAAATATGTGTGCAAAAGAATATTATTATTATGTATTATGCAAAATATTTGAATGTTCGCGCGTAAAATGAGAGAAAGAGAGAAGTGCCTACCTACTACTTACATTATATCTATAACATGGGTTCCCAACCAGTGGGGTGCATAAAGTGGCCCATGGGTAGGGTTGGTTGCCAGATCAAAATAAGAAAATCCGGAGAAACTCCTGGACATTTGCAGAAAAATATAAATATTTTCATTGAAATTTCTAATTTCACGGCCGTTGCGGAAGTTGAAGTGAAGAAATTCTAGACTCCATAGAATTACTCCCAAAAGTAATAATAAGTTTCATCCTAACAAGCAAGGGGAAGACAAGGCAAGGGGGGGGCGTAGTGATATCAGGAGAATGCTAGTGCAGTCAATCGCACTGCAGTGGAAACACTTGAATTACTGTTACGAAATAAAGACGCTGTCCAGGTCAACCTGTTACTACTGACGTGCGCTTGCCGGCACACATTGGAAATTTGTATGAAACTATTACTCTATGTCTTATTATTATTAGTCTAAGTAAGTAAGGCTAACGTATGTATTGGGCTGAATTGAAAACTTCTGTGCTATGTTTCGCTTTAGCACAACACAGTAAATAAAATATTACTCGCTAAATACATCACTTATCGAAAATTAATTATTAACAATTGAAGTAAGATACCGTATAGTTTAATCAGAAACTATTAACCCTGTAAATTATAGTTTGCTGTAGTTGTAACAGAAAAGTGCGAAAAACGGCCACTTCTGGCACTCTTTCTATCTACAACTACAGCGAACTATATTTTGCAGAGTTAATAGTTTCTGATTAAACTACAGTACCTGTACTTCAATTGCTACGTTCAATTTTACGTTAGCGTTACTTACTTAGACTAATAATAATATTGTAATACATAAAAAGTCTGTGCCAAGACATTGTGCATTTAGATATTGAGTGTTTTGTTGATGTCTATCAGTTATTATAAAGTATCAAACTAAAGTTAAAATGTTCGTAAGGTGAGTTAGCCTAAGAATTATTTGTTAAAATTACTGTAAATAATTAGAATAAGATCTTTTTGTGTGCCTACTTTTTATTATTATTCCAATACAGACTTTTAAAATCAATCAATCAATAATAAGACATAGAGTAATAGTTTCATATAAATTTCGATTAGTGATGTATTCAGCGAGAAATAATCTTTTTACTGATGCGAAAATATATTGGCTGCTACATTTCCCTTAAGTTAATGTTGCGCATCTGCGCTTAATTGTGCCACGCGTGCGGTAGCTGTATGCCACTTCCCCTTGTCTTCTTTATTCCATGGTGTATACATACCTGGCCATGGCTTCATAATACTCTTTTTTACGCACCGCCCTCTCAAATCCCTCGGCCCTGATCAAATCCTTATAGAATATGACGCAACTTAAAGTATTCCTAACATGTTCTTCTCTTTTCTTCCTCAGTGGTGACTCGGGCAGCGCCTTGGTGGTGCGTGGCTACATCCAGATAGGTATCGTTTCCTACAAGATGCCCAAGATCAGCAGGAGTCTGGTGGTCTACACCGACACCGGCTACTTCTTCGACTGGATCAGAAAGAACTCGAAAAAACTTCATTGTATTTAGGTTATTTAATTTTAAAATAAATAGGTTTATTATGCCTATTAGGTTTATTAGGCCTGTGGGTGTCATATACGAGCCGAGCCTACAATGTCCTGCGCGTACAATACAACAACGCCTTCAGGATGCTGTTGCGGCTGCCGTGGTGATGCAGTGCGTCGGGAATGTTTGCTGAAGCTCACACGGATGGCTTTCACGCCATCATGCGTAAGAAAGGGGCTTCCTTACTGCAGCGCTTACGTAGCACTCGGAACAGCATTCTGAAAATGATTGTTGAAAGACCGGACTGTCCCATTCAAAGACACTGGGTGGAGGTCGCTATAGGTACACATAAATAATTTATTGTTACTGTATTATAAGTACTAACAACACTAATATAGCAAATAAGCACAATCTGTTACTAACTCATCACTAACAACTTATGGGCTGATGCCTGAAATAAAGCTTTTTTTTTTTTAATTATTTTTATTATTATAAGAAATGTATAGAATTGAAGCCTACGAAGAAAATATGAGAGATATTCTTACACATACAATTTTTTTTTTTGAGAGCAATTGTTTGTCCGATGACAGTAAAATTGTAACAGCGTGGGGCAATTTGGTGCTCAAGTTGCCCTATATTGCTTTGAATTCTACGATTTTGCTCTTTATTTATTTGTGACATTAGAGAGTTGCCTCATGTGGCCATGATGTCAAAATTACCAGGTGTTGGCAATAATTTGGGTATTTTAATAAAAAAACAAACAAAAGACAAAATTGTAAGACAAAAAGTGGTTTTAACAAGGCCATTTTTTTATAACATAGGAGAGCAAACGAGCAAGTGGGGTCACTAGATGGTAAGCAATCTCCGCTGCCCATGGACATATGCAGCATCAGGGGAGTCGCCGATGCGTTACCGACCTTTCATCACTTTAAAATTATCGTATCTTAAATCTCTTTAGTTTTTAACAACTTTATAAGGTACGTACTACTTAGAATGGGTAAAACTAACTTTGAAAGAAAAAAAAAACTGTCATTTTTATTTTGACTAACAATTTGGTATAGTTGACTGCACGTCAGTGGTAACACGTTAATTGCGAAAACTTACTGCTTACGAAATAAAAACGGTTACCACTGATGTGCGGTGGACTGAAGGGAGCTGTTTTTGAATGTTTATAGATAAATTACATCATCATCATTTCAGCCGAAAGACGTCCACTGCTGGACATAGGCCTCCCCCAAGTATCGCCACAACGACCGGTCCTGCGCCTCACCTTTTGGGGAGGTAACGTATGTGGAATGAATCCCGCGTTGCTTGCTCAAGGTGGAACACCGTCGCATGGGAAGGCGTCGTCTCCTGCGAGGAGGCGACGGGCTCTCTTCCCATCCGCAGGAGACGACCTGGGAGCCACATGATGCCAACCTCCAGCCACTCTAGGTGTAGGCCTGTGGGCGGCGAAATCGGAGTGGCGCTCCGCCTGACCCATCAAGGCCCGTGACGAAGGCGTGTTATGTTCCGCGCGCGCCAGTCAAGAGGAAGGTGCGGCCGATGTGGTTGCCGCACGGTTACAAGAGGCTTCCTTCCTCGCCTTCTAGTGGCGAGCCGGGACCTGCTCGGGTTGGTTGGGCCAATACAGGAGTTTCCCACGCCCCCGGCCAAGAGTCATTGGAGGAACACTGTGGTGGTTTTTAGTCGGTAAGAGTCCGACACTGGCTCCGCCGTCCCCAGGCGGAGTGCGTCCATGAGGATTTTCCCAACGAAGAAAAAAGTTGAAACACCGCACCGTGATGGTTTTAGTCGGTCTATCCGAGTGATATACATGTGGATTTAATCACGTATAAATACAGTCCCCTTATGAAGGGGACTGTCCTTTCAATAAGCGGTAGTTACTACAAGGTTAATATCTTGAGCATTAGTATTATCTTCACGCTTCACGCACGTGGGCATAAACAAAAGCAACAGCTGCATGTCAACCGTAGTGTGCTCGGCATTCAAAATCACCACTTGACAGGTATTACCGTTTGGAACTTCTAATTATATCACTTCTTCAAACCGGTATAACCTACCTTTGATAAATAATAAATACCAAAAAATCAAAGAAGCCCTTTCCTGCTTTTTTTTTTAAAAGCAAGAAAAATCTGTAAAAATATCTGCATCATGTTAGGTTTGAAAATTTTTTGAGTATCTGTAAACTTAATGCCTAATGCCTAGTTTACATCAGCTTAGTAACTAATGCTTACTACTTGTTACTTACACTTCGGTACACTTTGCATGTAAATGGTTTAGTTAGTGATTAGTATTACAGTAGGGGCTCGTAGCGAGGCAACGACTGCGTGGATTGTACGATCTGCAAGGTTAAGCTGCACTTGCCGCGGTCAGTCTGTGGATGGGTGACCGTTTCGTTACACAGCGAGACCCCTCCGTGCCTCGCTGTCGGTCCCGGTTGTCATACGAGTATCTATGGCAGTCGTTACGGGTAGTCAGAAGCCTGAAAGTCTGACAATTGGTCTAACCTCCGAATGTCAGTATTACCCAGTAACTGGGTTGCGGGTGTCTGATAGCAGTCGCTCCGTGTAAAATACTGATGTTCAGCCGCATCTGGCTAGACTGGAAGCCGGCCTTGTATAATCGGAAAAAGGCTCGGAGGATGATGATGATGATGAGTGATTGGTATTAGTGAAACTGCAAGGGCGAGTGAATAGAAACCGATTCTATTTACTAAGCGTCAAACAGCACTAATGAAAAGTATACTGAGATCGTTTAAACCAAAGACTTTGTATAATTGGTTTGGTAACTTTATGGTTTAAACTGAACATTACTGTTTGGTTTCATTCAAACGCCCACATTTATCTAGTCAACGTAGTAGGTACTTAGGCCGATATTCATCAACGGTAATTATCTGATTAAATGCCCAATTACTCGAAAAATTTACTGGAATTGTGGGTAAAAGCATGGAACAAATAATAGTAGTAGTAAAATGTCGTTAAACCAGAGAATTATCTTTGGTGAAATAAAGCCTTAATCGTTGAAAGTCACAACCATCAGTATACAAATGTCTTTGGTCACAAGTAGTCACAACCAAGCCAACAAACATCGATGAACAAAATCAAGTAAATTACACAGACATAGTAAAAAATATAGACGAAGTGCTCCGAACAATCATAGTGAATCCAAAAAAAAACTCCTTTGTGTACGGTCGCGATACATCCCGGTGGTACATTTTGTCGACAAAATTTCTTGAACGAATCCTGCCACATTACACGTATATACCGCTGCCATCGAACATTGAGTGGAAGCGATTTTAGCCTTAGTAGTGGTTCACCGGAAAGTTTTTTGACTGTACAACCAGCGCTCACGCACATATCGTGCTCCTGAAGAATATTTGCTTTCGCGATGCTTACTGGACGATGCCGCGACGTGTGTTATTAGAGGGGTGAGCACGGTTCGATGCATGTGTGTGAAAGAAAGAATGAAAGAAAAATATTTATTTGACACAACTGAGACACATACAAAAGAAAGGATATACATGAACAAGAAATAGATATAGTGAAGAAGTAACAAAGCGAGGAAAAAGTCATTGACAGTCATGCGCCATGTGTGTCTCAAAATTGTGACAAATGGGTGTCCAGCTCAGCATATTGCCAGGTTATTAAACCTGACGCTGGTATTCTGCTGGATCCCTGTTGTGTTGTGTGCGTGAGTGCTGGTTGTACACAAAGTAGCATAGTCTTTTTGTCTCCACTAGATTATTCGCAACACTTCGTCTATATTATTTACTATGTCTGTGGTAAATTATTACAGCGTTGACTAGTCTAATTGCAAACTAAAAAATCAATTACACCTGTACGCACAATTAGTCAGAAAATAGAATGAAGACAATGCAGGCGTCATAGTGAATAACAAGGGCGAGATAAGATAATGGGATCAGCCATCACCGGCCCTGTAGCTAAGGAGTGCGCGGATCTGTGGCCCCGTATCGCGTCAAACGCTAGCTCTATAGCCTGAGTTTTAATATACGGTTAATTTACATATGCGTAAATGTGTCTACATATTTTACCTACATTTAATAGTATACACCATTATACACATAGGCCGGGAGCCATTCACGGTGTATCGAGCAGGAAGGCCGCCGGGAAATGCTAATTGTGCAGATAACAGCCTGCGGGTGCTTGCGGAAGTGACGTCACGCACAGGTGTCTGCTGTATAGCTGATAGTGTAATTACTGCATGTTTCTTAGCGGGAGGTAGCTAGGGTTTATCTATTTGTTTTGAAACCAGCTGCGTAATTGAAAAATATACAGTTTACGTAAATGTTATATAGATTCTACAAAAAAGGATAAAAAACAGGGCAAGTGCGAGTTGGACTCACGCAGTAACAATTCCGTACCACCCATCGACCTGATACTCCATAGAAACTGATTTAATTTACGAGAGTTCATCAAAAAAAAAAACATCAACGCACCGTGAGAGAAATATGTATTTTTGCATCTCTTTCTTACGCAAGTAGCACCACATATGTCTATATTTACCCTATTTTTATTATTTTTTGCTGAACTATATGTATAGTATGCACTATAATCAATCCAAGTTTAACGCTGGTATGTATTACAGTTTTGAAGATAGAGAAGGAACTTAAAAACGTTGAAAAACATGGTTTTAGACTTTTTAATTTTTAGTATTTGTTGTAATAGGGTCATAGCAACACATATTATGAGAAAATTTCATCCGGTTATCTATTACCGATTAAAAGATACAGCCCTGTGACAGACAGACGGATGGACGGACAGCGTAGCGAGACTAAAAGGGTCCCGTTTGGCAACCTTTGGGTACGGAGCCCTAAAAAGGATAAGGAAATACAGTACATAAAAAAGGGAAAGAAAAAGAGGAGAGGAGAGGAAAAAGATTTTTATGTTAAATATCCCGTAACAAAAATACCTAATATGAGTGTTAGTGACCATGTTTTCCTTCTATATTAGCCGACCGATACTGTTCGATCGGTTCTTACCGATATTCGGTTAGTTCGTATTTGAGACCACACACCAGTGATTGGACCACCCACCCACTAGGCGCTACTTAGAGCTCTATATTATGTTTAATAAAAGTCTGACTGGAATCTGACTAACGGTAGCGGTTCAGTATTAACCCGGTTATGAATCAACAGTTTTGTACAATAAAACTTTAATCACTTGCATTACAAGCAAAATTGCTTGAAAAAACGACTCGATCAACTTGAAATGTAACTTGGATATTAAAGTGTTGAATGTCATAAATAAGGAAATTACGAAGATATTTTCATTAGGTTTTTTTTACTGCCCTTAAAAAAGTGACTTAAAGACAAAATGTCGAAAGGCATTTCGTAAAAAAATAAGGAAGACAACTTCAGGAATCCATGTGGATTGCAAGATCTGTGAGCTTAAGTTGCACTAGCCACGGTCAGTACTCGGATGGGTGACCGTTTTGTTGCACATCGAGACCACGCCCTCAGAGAGCACGTAAAGCTGTCGGTCCCGGTTGCGATACGAATATCTATGGCAGTCGTTACGGGTAGTTAAAAGCCCAAAAGACAACTGCTCTTACCATGTTGGTATTACCTAGTGACTGGGTTGCGGGGGTCTGATGGCAGTCGCTCCGTGTAAAATACTGATGTTCAGCTGCATCTGGTAAGCCTGGAAGCCAAACATATCCAGCGCTCCAACATTTTATTGTTGCAGCATATTCTGAGATGAAAACCTTTTGTAGTCTTTTTTAAGCATGTTATTTTTCATTTTGATTTCGTCGATGGTCTGGTGGTTCAAGTATCGGACTGCTGATCACGAGGTCGTGGGTTCGATTCCCACAGGACAAAAATATTTGTGTGATGAACGTAAGTGTTTGTGTTGGTCCGAGTGTTTCTTATGTATTATAAATATGTATTTACATAAAAAAAGTATTTAAGTATTATATCCATTGTCTAGTACCCATAGTACAAGCTCTGCTTAGTTTGGGACTAGATGGTGCTGTGTAAAAATGTCCGGAAATGTTTATTTATTTATTATTTTATTGTTTTTACCAAATTAATACTTTTTTATTTTATTTTTATTTATTTAGCACACCAACAGCATAATCACAACAATGCATATAGACAAAGACACTAAAAAGCATAACTTACACAGTGACTACACAAATTATAGGCATGCATGACATTGAATATAAATGTTATAGCAGAGACTACAATTTTGAAAAGTAGGTACTGTTATCTGTTTTATCGGTACAATTTTTACAATCGATTTTATGCTAACTTCCCGATGAGCTAGAGATTTGAAACTTTCAACATAACTCAGAAGTAGATGATAATGCAATATTAATTCGCTTTCGTTTTATAAACGTGGTGTACGAAAACAATCTTTTTCATCACATTATTTTATTTGTTTTCGCCTACAACGAGACTTAAATAATTATTACATTCTTATTTCTTTCTAATTTCGAAAAATACTCGGAGAAAGAACTTCATCCATCTGCAGTATCAATGTATCGCCTTTTGACAGTACAGTTGTACAGTTGCGCAGGAAAGTGAAACACGTAGGACATCGAACGTGGTTCTAACTTTGGCCCTAACATCCGACCACAGACCACACTTCATTGTGTTCTATATTTGTAACTCCCACGAGATGACCAATTGTGGTCCAAAGGGATTACTCGATAGAAAGGAAGCTGGTCTTATTTTGGAGAGAAAATTGCACTGGTCGATTGATATGGTAGGTAATGTTCTTGTACCTTAAAGGGTGAGGCCCCAGGCGGATGGGTCCCACCTTCGCGTAACATGAGCATATTGGGAACTAGGAATGCGATGGTAGACGAGATTGTAATAGGTTAATTACTAGCACACTGTGTACAGTCGACTACATGACAGTAGTAACACTTCAATTCAAAAACCGCCCTTACTGCTTACGAAATAAAGATGCTGCTAATGTCAAAGTGTTACCACCGACGTGTGGTCGACCGTACTTAAATAGTCAGGTTTTATAGGTGAACGTTTGATATTTGTGATGGTAAGCTTGAACCATCGTCGTCCGCACCATCGCTTAACATCAGGCACACCTCGGACACTCAATACAATATAAATGCTAGCACCACCTTACATACACAAGATTACGTCTGTATACGAACGCAAACACACGTGTAGGATAGGGATGCTCGCCGCTCGTAGTGCCGACTGGGGTCCAAGCGTTTCTCAGTAGTTCTCAGAGATGGCGTGCTTGTATAGCGACTGGCGATTGACATCCATTGCAATCTTGCAGTCCAATTGCCGTCAAACTACGGGTGCGTGCGGGGCGCGGGCGAGGAATTTTAAATTGGCGGGGGGCGGTGAGTGGCCATTCTGTTAGTACTATTAGATATTCTGTGCATCAGGTGAGGTGGCGGTCAAACGCAATCCCTTTAAGAATGAAAAAAAATTGTAAGTTCGAGGTGTCAGTTTTATTTAGCATTAATGAAAAAACGGCATATATCAGCGGTTACCTATTAATTCTATAACATTTATCTTGTCATTTATCTTTATCTTACCTTATTCTACAAATTCCATGAAAAAAATTTGCGGTCCGATGGTCTGAGCATAGCATGAGTTTTTGAGCTATCGTATAGGCAAATTTATCGTGTAGTTATCGACAAATGTTATATGGGAATATTACCACAGCGCCACCGTGTGCGTATTTGAATCTAAACAATTCCACACTTGTCGGTAACGACAACATAGCTCAAACTCTCATGCTAGGGGCTCTGGTATAGTCATTAATAAATCTAATAATCAGATTATCATTGGGTAAAACAGCTACAAGATCAGCAAGCTGATTAGTTGAAAATCCGATAACCGTTGGAGTAGACGTGTTCTAGAGTGGAGACCGCGTATCAGCAAGCGTAGGGTAGGATGCCCTCAGACTCGGTGGAGCGACGATATTGGCAAGGTGGCTGGTAGCAGCTGGGTGCGATTGACTGAGGATCGATGTCAGTGGCGTACCATTGGAGAGGCCTTTGTCCAGCAGTGGACTAAAATAGGTTGATGATGATAACAGCTATGGCACCCTATCACTTTTGATTTGTATTTCTCTATAATCATTAAAACGGGAAACACCATGGAGGCATAAATTGTATAAACATAAACATAACCAGCCCATTACTGTCCCACTGCTGGGCACGGGCCTCTTCTCAGTACGAGAAGGCTAAGGCCTTAGTCCCCCACGCTGGCCTAGTGCGGGTTGGCGGACTACACACACCATTGAGAACTGTATGGAGCACTCTCAGGTGTGCAGGTTTCCTCACGATGTTTTCCTTCACCGTTAAAGCAAATACAATAAATTGTATACCTGAAGTTAATTCCAGTCCTAAGTTCCAGCCTTAAATTAAACAATAACCACAGAAACAAACAGCCGAACACGATCTTTGACTCGACCAATGTTGGCTATCTGTTAATAAGCAACATTGTCGAGGTTCTGCGGCGAAGGCCTATAAATAACGGCTTATCAAACGTCCCAAGTGTAGGCCTACTTGTTTACACGTGTCCAAACGATCGATAAAACGTTGATC
Organism: Asteroscopus sphinx; assembly: GCA_949699075.1. Lineage (NCBI taxonomy): Eukaryota > Metazoa > Arthropoda > Insecta > Lepidoptera > Noctuidae > Asteroscopus > Asteroscopus sphinx. Next base: position 27,458,380 of record OX453004.1, on the reverse strand, counting down.
GATAGGGGCGCACGCGAAAGTCGATAGTCCGCTTGGCTCACCACTAGTAAGTATTCCCGCTTACGACTTTCTACGTGTCGATCGATACGTCAATTGTCCTTACCGTTGTCGGTGATTGTACTTAATAAGGGTTAACTAATAGCTTTTGTGTTTGTTTTATCGATGGTTTAGACAAAGGCAAGGCTGTGTACTTGTGTAGTTACCATGCTGGTTAAGTGATAAATAAGTTAAGGCAACTTAACGGAGTCGATACTTCAAGTTGTAAAGTACTATCGAAAAGATTAATTCGTAGACTTATTTCTTTCAAGTTAATTTTAATAATACACTCGGGAGCAATGAATCCGAGTCACCAACGAAAACCTTAATATCTCGGAAACTAAGAATGATAGCTTATTCAAATAAAAAGTATTTTATAGACTATTCATTGACAATTGCTGAGCGTGGGGTCCTGAGTTCGATTCCCGGGCTAAGTGTTATTGGGGTTTTTTTTCATTAGGAAATTCTCAGTAGCAGTACGGAGTCTGGATTTGTGCCCGGTCAAAGGCAATAGACTCGCCACTCTATTACATAGGACTATAACATAACTGGCAAAATGTGGGTGTACTATTACACCTCTGCCTACCCCTTCGGGTAAATACAGGCGTGATATTATGGTATGTTGTTATTAACAACATTAGACTATTGTTTTTTCAATAGACCTATTTATTATCAAGATTTTTATTTGAATAAGCTGTCATTCTTAGTTTCCCAAATATTTAGTTTTGTATTGAACTATATTTACGGGACTTGTCGCGCACAATAACATCAAAACATAACAAACATTTTGACTAACCTCGACGTTTCAGCCATGTTGCATTGGCCGTGGTCACGAGCAGACTGAAGTATGCGGGTGTCATCGTCTTGAGCGGCGGGTGTTTTCTCGAACTACCCGCGGTTGGTTTTTCGTAACGTCGCTGTCCGTAACACTATATGCTGAATCACGACATACAATGCTGACAGTTTCGGCGGACATACGTGTAGACAAAACACGACGCGAACATTTCTCGATTACCGGATTCCAAGAGGATTCATTGCTCTTGTGTGTATTTTACCATTTTTTCCACTCTGGGTAGCTTTCCAAGACTTAGGCACAGAATCAAAATCATAAGCTCGTCTAGTTCGTAGATGAAAATAGAATATACTTTTACAACTTACGATGTTATTCTGTAAAATTTCTCTAGCAAACACACTTCTGAATTCGCAGTTTAAAGTAATAAAAACAATACAAAAAAAAGATTGTACTGCGCTTTCTGAATCAAGTTTGCTACTGAGACTTTACAGAAAATTTCACAATTAAATGTAGCGTATTGTGAAAAACCATCTTAAGGCATAAGATTAGTGCTTTATCACAACCACTAACAGCCATAAATTCGCTCATATTATGAGTTAAGTTCTAAACCTAAAATATAAGGTCTTACTTTAATAATGACACGGACATAGTAAAAAATATAAATGAAGTGCTGCAAACAATCATAGTGAAGCCAACAAAAACATGCTCCTCAGTATACAAATTAACTCTCACGCACACATGCACCTCAAATCGCTCTCGGTACACATGTCGCGGCATCGTCCAGTAAGCATCGCCAAAGACAAATATCTTTCAAGATCATGTGTGTGCGTGAGCGCTGGTTTTGTTGACTTCACTATGTTGTTCGCAGCACTACGTCTATATTTTTTACTATGTCTGTAAATAATGGCAAATATTTAAAGTGGTGAATCTACTCATCATAACGAACAACATTTACTATGGGAGCAACCCTGAAAACGTGAAAAAAAACAACTGATCCCTACATTTGTGTTCACATAAATCGACAAAATATCAGCAGATTTTTTTTCGTGATTTCAGGGTTGGTCATTGGTTAGTTGGAATTATTTATGGGATGATTGTATTCATCAATTTGAAATTCAAAATCATGCAGTATACATCTCAAAGTTATCCAAGACGCAGTGCTAAATTAACTATCCAATAAACAGTTCTTAATTTTCTAACAAACGTGGGAAACCATAAGACGCACTTGTAACTTGCATAAACAACCACCCTGAGCAATTGGTTGCCATACAATCGCGAGCCGTCGCCTAACCCTTGAGCAGTGTTATCTCTCTCCTTATACAGAACATGGGTACGTTAGTGTCACGCGGACATAGTACACGATTTATGTGTACCGTACATCGTCGGGACGTGTACTGTGTATGGTACCTATGTATGTTCCTATGGTATATTATGGTAGTTTGCAAGTAGGCAGGTGCATTTTCGCTAGTAATAAAACTGCGCGTGAGGTAAATCCATTATGGATCTAGACTATGGATCTAACGAGAATGATCCAGAATTTCATGTGTTCTCTGAAATTATGACGTGGAGAACTGTTCATTGGAAAAGTCATTTTGTCATTTTTGCACATATTTTAGCCTTGTACAGTCAGTCGCACAATTAAAAATGTATACACTTGGCAAAATTAAACGTTAATTTAAGAAAAAGTAGGGATTGAAATCTTTCAATATTGTACACTTAACATCTGCTATGAAAAAGAAAGTGATAAATAATGTCAGCTTCATCATCCTCCGAGCCTTTTCCCAATTATATTGGGGTCGGCTTCCAGTCTAGCCAGATGCGGCTGAACATCAATATTTCACACGGAGCGACTGCCATCAGACCCCCGCAACCCAGTTACTGGGTAATACTGACATTCGGAGGTTAGACCAGTTGTCAGACTTTCAGGCTTCTGACTACCCGTAACGACTGCCATAGATATTCGTATGATAACCGGGACCGACAGCTTAACGTGCTCTCCGAGGCACGGAGGGGTTTCGAGGTGTATCGAAACGGTCACCCATCCACAGACTGACCGCGGCAAGTGCAGCTTAATCTTGCAGATCGTACAATCCCTTAGTCATCTAAAAACATTTTAAAAATCTACTATTATTGAATACCCAAATTTTCACTGAGAAAAATAGCGAGAATTCGAGAATATAAATAAGTCATCGGCGGCATTGTCAAAGGGTGAAAATATCTGCAATTTTTTGGTGGTCCCTCCCCGTACCGCACGCGACACACGGAGGGAATTAGTTTGTTTACAAATAGGAATTAAATAAAAATATTTTTTTATATTGATTTTTTTATTGATTCTTGTTCAGTATCAGTGGTATAGTCAGTGCCTTAAATATGGCTCGAATACAGATTAACATGATGTATAAAGATTTAACAGACAACTTTTTCTTAAATTTTCGTTTTAATTTCGTAAAGTGTATAACATCATCGTGCAGCTGCCTGTACACTTGCAACAACATTTAACATACCTGAAGTTTTTCATTTACTTTTAATTTACAATAAATAGTTTACCTACAATGCTAACTGTAGTAGGTTGTGGACATGGACACCACACACTTTGAAAGTATAATAAAGACTACAAATCCAAGACGATTCAGATGTGGTTGACGTGGACACTGTAATTGTCAGAAAGAAAAACTACATTTACGACGTACGTGTTCTGTTCCATCGTACTATCTGTTTAAAAAAACCGGCCAAGTGTGAGTCGGACTCACGCAGTAAGGGTTCCGTACCACCCATCGACCTGATACCCCATAGAAACTGATTTAATATACTAAAGTTTATCAAAAGACATCAACAAACGTACGCGAAATGTGAAAATTTGCATCTCTTTCTTACGTAAGTACCACCTCATATGTCTATGTTTGTCCTGTTTTTAGTATTTTTTGCTAACTACATAGTATGCACTATAATTAAACCAAGTTTGAAGCTGGTATATATTACCGTTTTGAAGATAAAACAGGAACAAAAACGTTGAAAAATCTGCATGTTTTTCGAGATTTCTTTTGGTTCCCCCTTTGGTTTTATACTTTTGTTATTTTTAGTATTTGTCGTGATACATGCCATAGTAACACATATTTTGTGAAAATTTCAACTAGTTATCTATTACCGTTACAAAGATACAGCCCTGTGACAGACAGACAGACGGACGGACGGACGGACGGACGGACGGACGAACAGCGTAGCGAGAGTAATAGGGTCCCGTTTGCACCCTTTGGGTACGGAACCCTAAAAAGAGGAAAATAATAAGATAAACATCAAAATGATCTTTTTTTTATTTTTTTTTATTTTTTTTTTGAGGCTTTAGTACACCGCGTTGACTATGCCAGCCTCATAGGTACCTCATATTATTGTTACATTAAAAAATATACAAAACTATACTATGTACAATAAATAATATCAACATATATCCTCGGACCTTCTTAAAAAAACATAAATGATCTTATAATCGAAAACAGGAAACGTTTACATATCCATTAACTTGCCAATTGAGTATTAAACTTTAGCTACCAGCAATCTTATAGCACAAAAGAAATCGTGTGCACAATAGAATTAAAAATAAAAACAAAATGTTCTAGCTAACCGAATCTTAACAAAAGTGTAACGGTCTAAAATCACCCGTATCATTGAATCGTGAAAGATCTTTTTAGGTATCGATTTCTCTGACACACAAAAAGTAATCGAGTCAGCGAAAAAACCGAGTGACTTTTTCGATTTAATTCATCATCATATCGATTTTTTCGCGTGTCGCGTCGTTAAGCTTGGTAAATGTCAAAAAGAAGCATAAAGTGAAATCTTTACGGTAAAAGGTGACTCAAAATTTACTTTTATTATTTTTAAAAGACTATGCCAACAGCATGAATCCATTTCTCGTCTAGTAAGTAAAATACTCTGGGAAGCAATGGTGTCGTTTATTTTAGTCAATATAAAATTATATAATCATAAAAAATAAAAAATAATTTAATAATTATTATTATTATTTTATTTATTTTTTTATTTATTATTTTAATAATTATATAATTATACAATATTATATTTTGTTGTTTATATCGTAAGCAACAAAAGATGAACTTCTGCAGGTTAGATTTAAGGAAACTGGAAATTATGCGTAGTGTCAGTAGATCTATGAAACTAAAAATACAATTCTTTGTCATAATGTTTGGATATACAATTGGGACATGAAGAATTTTGAAAGAAAACCTGAAAGACAGAATTATTTAGAATATCGATGCTAATGATCATAGATGATGATCTACATTATTATAATTTAAGTAATAAACTTGTTTATAAAAATGGTACATTACCACTTACACTATTCAGCAAAAATGTAAAAAAAATAAACAATAAGTACAATAATAACTTCTTAGGTTTTCGCGATCACTACACATTAAAAAAAAAGATAATAAAAAAAAAAAAAAAAAAAAAAAAAAAGAAAAAAAGATAATGATATTGTGAGTGATTACTGCGTGCATCGAAACGATTTTAATTAATAATATTGTACGGTAGATTTAAATAATTTTTTAGAAATATTTGTAAAGACGCTGGTCATCTTAGTCTACCTGCGACCACGAAATGCTGCAAAGCTTTCGAAACGTCAGGGAAACCAATTTAAATAATATACGCGATTTAATCCGATTAAGATAAGATCCGATTTATAAGTACAAATTTAAAAGATTTTTTGTAACGCATCAAAACGCGTTTGTCGCCTGAACCTTACTATTCTTAATCTATTGTTATAACATAACATCACTAAAAATTGTTTTTATGTATAATTAATAATATATTCTTAGAAAATAAAATAACCTGATTTTTTTTATGTTTAAAATGAACGACTCGCCGTACACAGATAAGTCCTTAGCGGTTTTCGTGTACGGCAATATCATTAATCGTGTAGAACAATGTATATTGGAAATTAATAAATAAATAAATAAACTTTGTTTTATTATAATAAGTACAATAGTTTTATAAAATATACAAAAAAAATCACTATCATTCATTCTCTCGCAGAACTTCTTAAGTTCTGACAATAAATCTCCGATCACTCGCAAACACGATATCACTTTTTATGTCCCAATAAAATAATAAGGAGGTTTAGGTAGTAAATAAGTATAATAACCTATGAAAAAGTTTAAAAAGTTAATTTACCACAAAGAACCCAACAGTAGAACTGGAAAGTTTAAAAACGCGCTCTAGTTTTACTTTTACTGCAAAAACGTTACAATGGCTATAATAATAGTGAAAAAGTGGCTTCATAACGCTTTCTACATTCAGACGTGAGCTGAGCTAGCTCTGTGGGGAACATAAATTGAAGAAATCTGAACAAACCGCAATGATTTGGTGCAAGATACAGGCAGCAGCGGTAAAGCAGAGCGTTTTAATGTTCGTGGTCATTGGCAGATTTAGTATTGAAGTAGTTGTAATGAGTGTCAAAGTTGGAGCAGGACGAGGTGAAACAGAAGTTACAACTACCTACATACCATAACATAATCAGCCCATTACTGTCCCACTGCTGGGCACGGGCCTCTTTTCAGTACGAGAAGGCTAAGGCCTTAGTCCACCACGCTCAATCCCTGACAGTCCTATATATGTATGATACTCTGAAACACTGATTTTGTTCTCCGAGTCAAAATTCTAGAAAAATTACTACTGTGGCTCACGCAGCTAAAATGAAAATATATGAAAATAAAAAAACCGGCCAAGAGCATGTCGGGCCATGCTCAGTATTATAGGGTTCCTTAAGTAGGTGTTACAAACAAATCAAATCGAATATTAATCACGGCTATTTTAGTTTTTGCAATAGACGGCAGCATTGGCGACTCAGAGAGTGATGTCAGTAGCCGCTAGATGGCGCCATACAGTGCCAAATGTAATACACGGCACTTGACGCCAGCATTGGCGACCCAGAGAGTGTTGTACGACGCCGCTAGATGGCGCCAAATTTAAGAAGTGTGTCGTCAACATAACACAAAGTTACTTTTTGTGATTTTTTCAAATAGAAAGTAGCTAAAGGAGCATTATTTGCTATGATCATTTTTCTCTAAGGTCAATGACCTTTGAACTAGGACGTTTTAAGTATTTTTCAGTTTTCTGTCTATAACTCAAAAAATTATAATCACATTATACTCGAAATAATTTTAAAAGAGAGTTTTCACAAAGATCTATCAATGTGGAAGATTATAAGTTTCTACGTTGCATAGTTTAGAAATGGCAGGGGGGGGGACACATTGCAAGCCACTTTGGCGGGCTATATTTCGCAGTTGGTACACCTGATAAAAAAGTGGTGTATGAAACATTACCTTCATTTTAGTAGACCTATTCAATGATACCCCACACGAGGGGGTGCAGCGAAAAAAATTTTTTTTTCCCTATTTCACATGTATGGGTGCCACCCCTAAAGAACGTAAAAACTATTTTTTTATTCTTTTAAAATTGAGATCTATATGCAGACTATTTTTTAACAAAATTTCATTTACTTATGTTTATAATTGTAGAAGTTATTAAGCTGTAAAGGATTAGGACAGACGGACAGACGGACAGACGGACAGACGGATAGACGGACAGACGGACAGACGGACAGACGGACAGACGGACGGACATGACGAAACTATAAGGGTTCCTTGTAGGACTTCGGAACCCTAAAAATGAAAAAAAAACCTGCCGAATACATAACCTCCTCCTTTTTTTGAAGTCGGTTAAAAATCATGAGCTGTGTCATAAATTAGTATAAAAACAACAATTTTAGTTTCGAACTCTTGTATTTTTTTTTTATCAGTACTTTTCAAAGAATATCCTACTTCCTATCCTACTAATATTTTTATAAAATGAATGTGAAAGTTTGTGAAGATGTTTGGATATTTGGATGTTTGTTACTCAATCACGCTGTAACTGCTGAACAGATTTGAATGAAATTTGGCACAGATAGACCATAGCCCGAATTAATGTAAGTATAGGCTACTTTTCATGCCATGAAAAAAAACTGTTCCCGAAGGATGCGGTAAGTATTTTTGTGATAAGCCGATTTATCCACGGGCGAAGCCACGATCAAAATCTAGTTTAAAATAAGCATCATGTTGACAAAGTAAAAAATACAAACCAATTTTTATAAAAAGATCATTTATCTTAGACCAACGTCTTTTACGCTGAATGCGAACTATAATAGGACTTTCTCGAGAGAAAAAGCGTAAAAATTGTCGTATTATGGCGATTTGAAGCCATAAAATTGTTTTAATATAAGAATAAGAATAATCTTTATTTTCTAAATAGTTTACAGATTTACAATTCGCATAAAGCTAGTTTTACAAACTTTACTTATATCTAAGGTAGAGCACCTGTTACAGATAGTAACAAAGACTTCCTGCACTAGGCTAGGCCTGTATCGCAGGGAGCTTAATTTATTTTTCCTGAATTCACAACTAATAATACCTATTGTGCATTAAAAAAAAAAAAAGATTATTTGGTATGAAAGAGCATGTTGAGCATGCATAAACTTAGAAATAGGATATAATAATTTAGTTCGAACTTAAAAGTAGCTACTTATGTATCTAATGTTACATAATGAACTCAAAACACTTATAATCATAATATAATATTTATTATGTTTATTACTATAAAATGTGAGATCATGTTAAACTTCTAAGGTATAAAGTAAGTGTTTTAAAAAGTCCTCTGTTTTGTCGAATGTCCAGGTTAATAATTCTTTTAAAAGTTTCGCCTTTGCTTCACGAACTGATAGGTTTCTTAGGTCACAGATTTTGTTTACATTGTTAAATACTAATGGCTTCATGTAGGCGCAGAATCTTTTTGCAAACGTAGTCTTGACGGGGATAAGAGGAAGCTTGAAATTACGCTTTTTGACTATATCATTGTAATCACCCAAGTTGAGTACTTCCTTGTGGGTTAAAAGAGCAATTTTTAAAATGTAAAGTCTTCTCACGCTGAGTAATTGGCGCTGTGATCGCTCTAAGCTAATAAGGTGAGTGGTGGCAGTGCCACCCCAGGCCAGGATACAGTATGACAAGACGGACTGGCATAATGTGACGTAAACCCTCTTTAGCAAGCTCAATATATAATTCTAATGGTCTCAAATTATTGTCCTTATTTTATTGATCTTAATTCTGTAAAGTGGGTTTGCTAAATAAGCTTTAAATAATGTATTTGAATATATACCGTGTACCAGAAATGCGTGGTCATATTTTAAGAGCTCACTCAGGGTATAGTATAGAACAATTTCTACTAAGGGAACAACCCTGAATTCGCAAAAAAAAACATTTGCTATAGAAGTTTTTAAACTTTCGCGAATTTCACTCATATTGAACTAAAACCAAAATGTTCGTTATATTTTGATTTAATTGTGCGCGACAAGTCCCGTAAACATAGTTCAATAAAACATTTGGTCCCTAGAAAATCATGATGTCGCCCGACAAAATGTAGGGATCAGCTGATATTTTTTTCGCGATGGTTGACACCGTAGTAGAAGTTGTTCTATGCTATGCCCTGAATGAGCTCTTAAAATATGACCACGCGTTTCTGATACATGTTGTATACAACGTGTTATTGGAATAACTGAAAACCTCTATAGGGGTCATTGTACTCATCAGTATAAACAACTTTTACTATGGGACCAACTCCGAAATCACGAAAAAAAAACAGATGCTCCCTACATTTGTGTTCACATTAATCGACAAAATGTAAAGAACAGCAGATATTTTTTTTGCGATTTCAATTTTGGTCCCTTATTAAAAGATGTTAATACTGATGAGTACAATGACCTATTAAGAGGTTTTGTGTTATTTCAAATACACGTTAACTAAATACGATGGCAATTAATTTATAGTTGTTATATTACAGATTAAGAAAAAAAGAAAGAAAAATGCTTTTTTCTACACTCTGACAAAAACTTATGACCAAATTAGATACATTGTACATAATTCGTTTACAACTTGTTTCAAAACTAAAAGACACATTATTGTTGTCAATTTGACCATTGACAACACTGCGTACATAATTAAAATATTGTCTATGGCATAAGGGCAAGTTTAATCTATAGCAGTAAGTATTAACTGCACATTAAATGACATTTATTGCTTTTCAGTATTACTTTACACAGTTTCACTACATTTATATTTTATTTTGACTTTACATATCGGAACTTTATTGAAACAAAACATTTAATCGAGCCTAAATCAATCCAAAAATTAAGCAATAAATATCAAGCACGTTATTTTATGAACTAAGTAAAGTAGTATCATAGGACTATACTGATCTTATCTCTAAATTATGATAGGTTTAACTAAACTAACGATTTAGCCAAGCTGCTTAAGTTGGTTTTCGTGGGCGATGGATATCAAACTGCCAAGTGTGTAATATTTCAAGCTTTTATGGTATTGTCACTACCTACAGTTTCAAATAAATATACAATGTATCTGATTTCAAACGGTTAAGAATGTTGCACCAAATATCAGTAATGAATATTTAAAAAGTTGACGACATAATATCAATACAGAGAACATTACAAAAGTTGACGAAATAATATCAGAGATAACACTTAAAATTAACACATTACCTACAATCATAAATATTTCAAGAACAGTAGAACACTTTACAGTTTTGTAGCTTGGTTCATATGAATAATTTAGTTTTGATTTAGTAATTTCAACCAGTGTTGAAAGGAGATTATGATTATTCATGAAATTAAGGCTGATTCCGGTTTGGGCCTAAAGCAACAACCAAAAAAATCCCTTGGGTTGCCCGAAGTATGTCACAAAGTCCTTATTCATGCCTAGTTTTTTCCGCTTCTTGATTATAAAACAGTCAAACATAATGAGTAAAACAAATCCATAATCTTCCAAAATCTTCTCTTCATGTTCTTCTATCTTTTTTGTAACTTCTATTTCCTTTTTTACTTCTTTCTTCTCTATGTAAGCAGATACGATACAGTAGTATCGCCCAGCACCAGTGATGCCACTAAGAGACCACGGGACTATTACAATGTAACCCGTGAATTCTTCCAGTGCCATTGCCTGTGCATAGTGCGAGTTCTTCTCTTCTGTTGTATGTTCTTGCTCATTGTGTTCCAGTTTCTTGGTCTTCTTTCTTCCTAATAAGGCTAGGTCATAAGCTAAAGAATTACACAGACATTTGACATTGAACTCTTAAACGTATCTTACTATGTAGAGCACAATCAATATACCTACGTTTTCCTCAAAGTTAGTTACAATAATTTCGGTGCTTGTCAACACTTAAGCCAAAATGAGTGGTAAAAATCTTACCTAAATAAAATGAACATCATACAACCTTTGGTTTCATTACAGTTCACAATGTTTCATTATACACTTTGGAATAACAAGCCTCTCACCATACCTACACCAAAAACATTGAGTTTGGTCGGTTCAAAGATTGAGATAGTGAACTAAATAACTCGTAATCTACGAGCATCTTTAAAAAGCTCTTAGTTATTATCTCATCATTAATCTTGGTTCGCTTTTTCGTTTGTTTTGATTACACATTTCAATCGAGCTTGCAAAATAAAAAGTGTGTTAAAGTTTAAAATGTAATTCGATGTAACATGTGTTATGTTAGGACTGTTAGTTACATTATCAGTTTGTTTTATCTTTATAATCTTGTTCACTCAAAGATCACATATCAATATAAAAACAGCAAATCATTTGATTTAACACATTCAGTGTTCAGTCAGATCCCAATTTAACACCGTATGCATCCAATCAGCGATAAGATCCGAACAAATATTTTGGAGGTGAATTTGTCTGTCATTAACCTACATTATTCTCACACAATTCTTTCCAATTAATCATGTAACAAATCATTGTACTATTATAATTTGAAAAGAGTATATCCATGGAGTTTCTTGCCGGATCTTCTCCATAGGACCAACTTTTTGAAACCGTGCTGCTAGATTCATAATGCACGTTTTGAAAGTGCATGTAAATGTTTATTCAAAATAAAAACTTTTGACTTTGACTTTGAGGAAATGTCTTTTTGAGTTTTAGAATATTCTTACTGTTAGATTACATTACATTTAATTTGCTGGCAATTCATGCAAATAATTATTCTTCTAGATTTGTTTGTAAATGAACAACACCCAACCGATCATGTTAAAACAATTTTTTTTATCAAATTTCAAGAACACCTTAACTAAACTAGAACTTTTTGTTACAAGAAGTAATACCCACATAATAATTGTGTAAACAATTAGAGTTAGCTCCTAGTGCTACTAGTCAGTAGTTATGGACAGTTCTCAATAAAATCAAGTTAACGGTTTTATTTACGAGCTGCCAGTGTATTGTGTGCGGTAGCGATGCGCTTCTGTGGTAGCCCATAAGGACACATGCAAACATAGACACTGAAATAATTCAAGTTTTTACTACAATTAGAATTTTTTATGACAGACAACGACGTCATTGACAGGCTATTAAAGCTAAAATTAACCATCTTTCTGGTAGCGAATAAGTTTAAAACAATTCGTACAGATAGATACTAATATCTTGATTTTTTTCAGCAAAAACATTTGATAAATAATAGAATTATGCGTTACTATGCAGAAATCCATGACACAATATTTGGTGCTGCATACTGCATCCAAGCTTGGCGAACTAGTTTTGGTCTTGATTCTCTTGTTAAGAAACTAAACTAATTTTAAACTATCGCTCTCTTTTACTAACCGTAGAAACAAGAAAAGGAATAAATTATTCTATATTCTTATTATAATATATTCGGAATAAAGTTTTCCATACAAGTTTAGTCGTGACGTGACCTCGGGACGTGCCGACTAAACATACGAAGTAGTGTAATACGTAAACTAATTTGACAGTTCCAAAATTCTTGCTCTCTTTCTTGTTTTCACTATCAGAAAACATGTGAAGAGTTTAAATTAATTTTCCTTGGACAAGAGAATTTACACCATCGTAATTCCATTACTTTTTTAATAATTTGGAAATGTAAATATCACCATCCATATTTGAAAAACATACAAGCACGTCGCATAACAGTACTCCCCCATTACGTACTAAGCTACTTCGCGTCCTGCGTGTACAAGCCCTAAGAGATGTTTATCCGGCGCGCGCGCAGGTTGCAATTAAAATTAATGAATGGTACAAGTGTCGCTGCAGGTTACATACAGTAAGCTAGTACACATCTGTTTCACTCTATGTGATTCAGTACAGCAATTAGAAGAAAACGGATGATGGATTCATCGATTAGAAATAGTAATACCAAGTTTACTTTTGATCAAGGTAATAAGTTGTAGACATGATAAATAATTGAAGATCTGTGTTTGATTTAGTCGTCCCTGCAGGGAACCCTTGTTTTAAGTGCTCGCTAGATGATGTGAATGATAATAAGAGTTAAGTTAATGTTAAATACGTTAAAGCCCCATAAATGTAAAGCAAAACGCAAATGAGAAATTTTACAAATTTCTAGAAAATGATGGCAATAAATGACATAGTAGGTATGATTAAAATTGGCTATATTAAACCATTTCGATAGCCAATAAACAAGCTTTCAATCACAGATGATATAAAGGACATCAAGAAACATGATTTCTTTTGAGTAGGTACACACGTATAAATCACGAACGTTTATGAACCCGACAAATTCGTTTAATACAACATAAACTTGATACTAAATGAACGATGTACATAAAAATTAAATAACGCCAGGTGTGTTCTTAGAAAACTGATGCAAAACGCGATAGATGAAATCGCCGATACTTAAAATACCGACACGCGAACAGAAAGTTTTATATCTCCCGACTCATGTTGGATCTAAATTTAATCTAGATATCTAAGAGATGACTATTACTCATATAGATTTATGTGTTTAGTTCCTGCTTGTGGGTACAAATTCTGATATTGATTGAATGAAGTTAACGACGCACGCGTTCGGTCTTGGCAGCTGACATCACTATTTAAGTTAAATAAAGGAAGTTCTTTACAAATTGTAAAGTTAAATCATTAGGACCGATACAACAAAAATACAACCTTATTCTTAGTTTACACTAAACCTCTTTCGGGGTAATTGTACTCATCATTATGAACAACTTTTACTATGGGGCCAACCCAGAAATCGCGAAAAAAATTAGCTGATGAAAATCAAAAGTAGGGAACATTTTGTCGATTCTTCTTCTTCTGAAGAAGAAGCTGATATTGTTTTTCACGATATCAGGGTTGGTCCCATAGTAAAAGTTGTTCAAAATGATGAGTACCTCTTAAGAGATTTAGTATAAACTATGAATAATGTTGTATAATAACAATAGGTTGGAAAATATATTTATGTATTGCAAGCAATCAAATGAAAACCACTATGCTTATCGGTGTTAGACAATCAAATCTTTAGGTTCAGATCTATCGCTGTGAGTTATTGGATTAATTAATGGAATGATAACGACAATGGAACGTGCCAGATAATGCACCTTATTTTGTATAACTATCGGAGCCAATATTAGCCACGTCAGTACACTTTGCTGTAGAAACTTATCAATAAATCTGTTCGGAATTAAATAAATCAGTGCAAGCAGGGCTGTGGTATCTGGCGATGCATCTCCTTGGCCTGTAATTGGGCTTCTCTCCTCACCGTATTTATTTAATAATACGCCTCTATTTCCGCTGACAACATCAGACGAGATGAATCTGACGAAGAAATGCAAATAAACCATGTTAGCATACAGCCCACAGACACAAATTAAAAGTTAATAAGTTAAGAAATTGCGTTAGAACACGAAGGAGAGTTAATTGAACAAATATGGGAAGCGTTTGATAAATCCAATTTAATCCAGATTCTAAATAAGTGTGGTTATTTGTATAAAGATTAGATTTCCAATTACTATAGATGGTTTGGATAATGAAATACTAAGATTTTATAGATGCGTCTAACAGTTCCTCGATAACCACTAAGCAAACATGCCTTAATAAGTAAATTGAATATCTGAGGTTATTACATCCAAAGCTTGCCAACTAATGAGTTTTCAATCGAGTATTTCCTTTTAAAATTGGTATACAGGTGTTAATATCTACAATACAAATCTAAATACAATAAGTAGGTACATCAAAGGTATAACAGTAGATGTTATACAAAAAGCGCGCAGACGACGTAGTTAGGTATTAAGTTTTAACCATCAATTACCTATTCAAAACTCAAACCGATCAGCAACAATTACATATCCCAATTAAAACCAACGATATCGATTAAAGCAATTTAAATCGATTCCATGGGAATCGTGGTTGCATTTCCCAGCAGATTAGCTCCTCGCTGCCCAGAGTACTCGATGTACTGTTCGAGTAACAGTCATGCTGAGATTTAATGCTCTGCTTACAAGCAGCGACTCACGAACCACAACCCCAAGTCCCTAACACATACCGACACGTTTACGTTACAGCTCAAACTAGTTTAATACTAAAGGCAAACGCAAACGTGAACTGTTGATATGCAAAATTGTTATGGGACTAACAAGCGCTGGGAAAAGAAAATTGGCAGTGAATTGAATAGCAATAACTAAGTGCGAATTTGCATTGTCCGTAGCGGGTTGTCTCCGATCGTTATAAATAGATCTGTGGCAATAAATAAACGTTTTATCTTATCGTTAAGCGGACGGCGATAAATCTCGGTATATCAGATAAAGCAGCTTATTTATCTATTTATATCAAATCATTCATTGTGTGAATAATTCATAATACTAACAATAAAAAATACGTCACAAAACAACTCATTAAGGTATAGTTAGGTTGAATTTGTCATCATCACAGAGTAACAAATCTTTCAGTTTTCCCAGTAATTTTAAATGTTAATCAAATGTTAATCAATACAGGAAAAAAATGTAACCAGTGCGCAATTTTTTTTTGGTGGTTCTGTATGAGTAATAGAACACATTTCCATTAATTGTTCAATACTTTTTTTATATTTTTATCCGACTTAAATCAGCAAAATATGAACATAATCTGTTCGTAATAACATCAATGAAAACGCGCGACGGCTGGCTCATGCGGCTGCGAGTTTGCATCGGGGGTACAACCCCCTCCCGGACAGCCGCGTGAGCCAGCCGTCACGCGCTTTCATTGATGTTATTACGAACAGATTGTGTCCATTTTTGCTGATTTAAAGTCGGATTAAAAAAAGATAAAAAAAAAAAGTATTGAACAATTAATGGAAATGTGTTACTCATACCGAACCACCAAAAAAAATTTGCGCACTAGTTTATTTTTTTCCTGTATGCAGGTACGTAAAGAAAGGGTCTTTGATACTAGTCCCCTATAGTCTGACCACGCTAACTCCACAGTGGAATTATAGCAACACCATAAACAATAAATATTAAAATCTCTGTTATGATCTTTTATTCTAAAGCAGAGTTAGCTTTGTCAGACCAAGCAAGTAAGTACAGACCAGTAAATTTAACTCTGCATTGGAATAATATAATTATTACAGAGATTTTGATAGTTATTGTTTACGGTGTTGCCACAGTCTAAGGAACTCTAGCTCTGCTCGTGGTGTTGCCATAATTCCATTGCAGAGTTAGCGTGTTCAGACTCTAGGTCCTACGATGATTGATGGAACCAGTGAACAAAGAAAAGCAGCGGCCTCTCGATACCTTATTCGTACATAAACGTATAGAAATAGATAAATACTGAAATTCATCCGAATGAGAAAGGGTAATAAATAACTTAACTGTGAACAGTATCACAAACAGTAATTTCAACAAGCATATAATCAAATGGATGTACACACAAATACGACAATCATCAACAACAACAAGCGAACATAAATTATGCGGTGTCGCCTAATGCCGGCAAATGTAAGCCAACAATAGATTTATCTCATTACGGATTTAACCGTTCGCGACAGCAGTTGTCACGACGTTAAAATATTTCCATTGTAAACAACCCCGTTTCCTGATATGTCTGTTAAATTATTCGCGGTGTTTGGTAATAAACTTGAGGCAAAATTGTGCGCACGCGCCGCAGGAGGGAGTCTCACGCACACACACTCAACAACACATACGATACGGCACATAGTAAATAGATTCAGAAGGTCTATATCACAATACACAATATTAAATATCTCACGCGCCGCGATAAAAATATGAAGGTATGTTATGGAAACGCGTGCAAACTGCCACAGCAATGGATAAAGACTGTTTCGTTAACCGTAGTTTTCAGTGATTTTATGAGTATGCACCATTGTCGAGCGCACGATCGCATAAAAAATATCAGGTGAGGTAGTGCCGATGCCGTGGTCAAACGCAAACTCATTTAGTATTGAAAAGCCTCTTTTTTCGAAGGGCCTGTGTACCACCTTAGTCTGTACCTATAGTACAGCCTATGCCTACACAGCCTATGGTAGTTAAGTGGAAAAAGTGGAAAGTGGTAGCTATTCTAAGTGGAAAAGTCGTGTAACGGTCAAAATTAATAACCAATCTATCCACGATGTGCCTTACTAGAGATAGAGATTTGACATGAGCTCCATACAAAATATGTGAAAATTTATATCTCTAGTAGGGTAATTAACATCCTATCCATGATTGCCCTACTAGAGATTTTATATCGAATTTTATCTCTAGTATTTTATTTTAATCGTGGATAGTTATGATATTAATTTTGACCGTTAGTGGATAGAATAGGATCACGTGAGTGAAACCGTAAACCTATATTTTAATATTCCAAGTTAAATTCACAAAAAAAACTATTTTCAATTAAATAGGACAAATATAACACACAGATCACCCCTGTATTCCCCGAAAGGGTAGGCAGAGAGGTGTATGATAGTACACCCACAATTCGCCAGTTGTTATTAGTCCCATGTTATTAGTCCCAAAAGTAAAGATACGTCATACCCTAACATAAAAACGAGAAAAATTGTCGTGTGCAGCGGCAGCACGATACACATAAACAAAGTGAGTAAATTGGTTACTTAAAGTTACTTTCGCGTCATAATTGGAACACTTTCACTAAAATATCTTTACTTTTAAATATCATTGGTCCCATGTAAAAGGGGGCGGGCCAAAATCCAGACTCCAGGCTGGTAAAATGTAATGAGAATTTCCTAGTATAAAAGTAATAGTAGTAGATCTCATTATGTAGTACGTTACAAATTAGTACCTAAGAAATTGCTAGTTTCTAGTAATAAAGATTTTTTCTCAGGGCGTTTAAGTCAGCAGAACCTTTATAAAAAAACTTTTTAACAAAAAATTAAACTGACTTCAAAAACCTGAACTAAAAAGTAAAAAATAATCCTTGTATGTATTTCAAAATCTTAACATAAACCAAAATTTTGAAGGCAGCGCGTGACTGTCCCTTTGCGTCATGTACCTAAATATAATGTACTGTCGAGCGCTTATCTATAGTAAAAAAAGTTCATGCGAACATACATAAAAAACACGCGCCTCCTTCAAAATTTTGGTTTATGTTAAGATTTTGAAATACATACAAGGATTATTTTTTACTTTTTAGATAAGGTTTTTGAAGTCGGTTTTATTTTTTGTTAAAAAGTTTTTATTTCATACTTTTTATTAGTTGATAATTCACAGAAAAACAAAACTATTAGTAGATCATCTAGGTAAGCAAAGCTAAATTAAACTGATTTATTGAAGCTGGTTAAAAAACTACTCGAGCTAAGTCAATAAAATTTATATGGGACCACCGCGCGGACTTCCTCTACCAAATAAAAAAACAACCACGCAAATCGGCCCAGAAATCTCGGAGTAATCGGTGTAAATACATGAAAAAAAAAAAAAAAAATACCCGCCGAATACATAACCTCCTCCTTTTTTGAAGTCGGTTAAAAAATAGTTGCACGTTATCCCACTTTTGTACCTCTCTGTATTGTAAACTCAGTCTTACCGTATCAGTAAGCTGCATTTCGAATTAGACATGTATGAAATTGGTATGATGGAATTCTTAATACATTTGTGTTCACTTCATATATATTATTGAGAAACGGTAAAGTTTGCAAACCGTTAGGCTGTGCCATCTTCGGGAATTGAGCGAATTTTGCTTTTGAGATGTGTCTAGTTTTTATGTGCATTAAAATTATTATTTTTGTAGTTTTTTTTAGTTTTACTAGAAAAATAGTCTAGGAGCATGAATCACTTTTATGCAAAACTAATAAAAACAAAATAATTTTTATGTAAGTAATCATTTTCGAAAGTACCAAAACGTACAAATACCAAATATAAAATCTCATACCCAAGTACAATTAGTGTTCCACTTTCCTGTTTTGTGTCTTATTTATTTCCTCCTCGCGCTTCGTGCGTGACCCCACGTCTGAATTCGTTTCCTCCGCAATTATGCAGTTTTGCCCTGTCCTCGATGATGCGTACCTTGATACTGTTGCTATGTTATTTTTGTACTGTTCTCAAAAAGTGTTGCTTGCTTACGTCAGTGACTACATTTGTACAATACATTTTGCGACACGCTAAAGTACAAATTCCTGAAAAGAAGCTAAGAAACTTTAGCGTAATATTTATTAAACCTGCTGTTTGACCTTATAGCCAGTTAGAATGAGTGAAGTGATATATTACCTAAATGAAATTTTATATTTTTAATCAAATAATTTATACCAATCTTTTTGTTTATTATTGAAATCATAAATTGATTTGAGTTTACAATTTGAATGACAAAAATATACTCGGACACAAAAATCAATTACAAGAGAACATCATTAACGCTACTAATCTAACCTTGTTATCTCCTTCTCAACAGTAAAATTTAAACCATTGTCCAATCAAACAACAACAAAATACCACCAGCTGTAAAAATAAGAAAACCATTTTTCCCAGCGGAGGCTGTGGGCCGGCGTCATCCCACATCACAGGGCACGACAGAACGGGTGGGCGTCCCAAACGCTACCGTGTGCCGGCGGGGCTAATTAATTCGAGCGGACCCCGCGGGCGGCCAGCTCCCGGCCTACACTGCGCCAGCGCATCGGTTTGTGACAAAAAATAGGATTGACTAGATAGTTTATTGACAGCCGTGTGAAAAGATTTTAAATGAATACTGTGATGGTCTTTTTATAACCCTAACGCCTTTAAAGCTGGAGTGAATCGGCACCTAATAGGTTTGCTCGCTCCATCGTCGACCACATCCTGACAAAGCTGTCTAGATTGTGGTCAAGAGCAGATCTATAAATCATAAAAATAAAAATAAATAAAATAAAAACCTTTGAAAGAAAAATGCTCACTGATTGAAAATTCAAGCAAACTAAGGGAAGTGAAATTTTACTCGAAAAATTTGAAAAAGAATGACTCATGAAATTTTTTTTCCAACGTCCATACATTTTTTCGATTAGATTTTCCCTTATTCAAAGAACTAACTAGCTGAAAAATCAAACTTAACATAAACAACATACTAGAAGTATAAATTATGAACTACACAAATCATCGTTAAACACTAATGAGAGCCCTACGGTCGCTCCGCTTCCCTTAAGGGGCTACATGCTCGCACGCAGGAGCAAATCATTAAACACTAGGAACTAAGGATCTGGTCATTCATAATTCAGCTTTATGTTAGTCCATGTCCCGCGGCTAATAGTTATGAGTATTGATTGAAAAATATTACTTGCAGCAAACATTTATTTGTGAAAGGAGAATGTTTGGAATGATTGGGAAGAAATTTTCTTACTAGGGAGTATGTGATTGAAGTAAAAGTAAAATATACTTATTATAGCTTACGTATGGGGAAACTAATTCTCCGTACTCAATTCCATAATCCCAAGACTTTGGTAAAGATGGCTCATAGCAACAAGACCGCCAACTCAAATGTTTCGCATCACAATGTGGTAATTTTGGGTGTATTGATTATTTCGATATATCTTTGTACCTATTGGCACATAAAACTATAATTGGTACTGGTAACAATTTAGGTTTATAAACCTAACACACTAACATACATATATGTGACTTTTACATAAAATTTATACCAATACTTCAATAAAAAATTTCAACCCCAAATTTTACTTTTAATAAGAAACAGCACAGCACAAAACTACCAGGCGCTAATAAATCACAAGGAGCAAAAAGACAAGTTCAATTAAACCAGGCGAATCATAAAGTGTCCACATCGAGTTAAAATTAATCGAAGTTCATTAAATCGTGTCTTCATCGTATGATTGAGTGTTATTGAATCAACACTATATTAATGAATACTGGAAAACATGTTCATAATTACAGTTAGAACTTGTGCCTATAAATTAAGTTATCATCATCCTGTGCTTTTGCCAAATCCTGTTGGAGTCTGTTTTCAGTCCAACGATATACGGTCACTTAATAAAGGAACCTGGAGAAGGTCTTTGGTACATGCGGGATGATAAAGCAGCGAATATATTCAGGAGCCTTATCTAAAGAAAGAAAAGAAAGGAGTTGGTTTTGAGGAAGTGGTTGGGGTCTTCAATGCCCCTACACCACGAATTGTGTATATAAAGGTTATAATTGCTATATTAATATTTTGATGAAAGTGGTAGGAGTCTTGGACGCCCCTAATGGCCAAAATTAATATCCAATCTATCCACGATTTGCCATAAGCTCCATACAAAATATGTCAAATTTCTATCTCTAGTAGGCCAAATCGTGTATAGATTGGATATTAATTTTGGCCGTAAGCCACTACGGTCTAAAAAGATCTATTGTGACCCCTCTTACAGCACCTCACCAAGTCGCAAGCCAATCATGAAATCAACTATGACCTTAAGGGTTGAGGATTTGATCTCCTGCATTGAGTTGATATGGCCTCCAAGGTGCTGGCTTCTTATGTGGTGCACTGCATCACATTCGCATAGGATATGGATCTTTTCGTGACAGAACCTGCAAACTGTGGAAACACTAAGGCTCATTCTGTGAAGGTGTTTGTCCAGTTTGCAGTGCCCAGTAAGGGTTCTGGTCAAGATACTTATGTTGTTTCTGTTCGATGAAAGGGTTTCTTTCGTAATCTTTTCCTAAAGCCTAGGTACTAGAAGCGCTTTCGAGTGTTCTAGGCATGGGGATTTTTGCCAAAGACTAACGCATTGATTAACTCTCCAATGTTTAAAGTACCTTCTTCATAATCACCAAGTTTGGCAGATAGATTGGTAATCACAGTATGTTATTTATATTTATGTTATTTATGTTTTCTCAGTAGCAGCCCGGAGTCTGGATTTGTGCCCGGTCAATGGCAATAGGCTCGCCCCCTATTACATGGGACTATAACATAACTGGCGAAATGTGGGTGTACTATTACACCTCTGCCTACCCTTTCGGGGAAATACAGGCGTGATGTTATGTTATGTTATTTATATTTTTCGATACGTTCTTAGGCCGATATAGACGTTGTTAGGCCTATGTCCAACAGTGGACGTCTTTCGGCTGAAATGATGATGATACGTTCTTGACAGAGTGGTTGTGGTAATTATTTTAGGTTTAGTAACACGCTTGACAATCCATTCCCCACTTCTTACGTACAGTCGACTGCATGGCAGTAGTAACGGTAACACCCTTACTGCTTACGAAATAAAGACGCTGTCAATGTCAAACTGTTACAACTGAAGTGCGGTCGACCGTACTATCTTCTTTCTCGTTAATCTTAACAACGAGCGATCTGCCGTGGGTTCTTTGTATTACATACTTATTAGCAAATAGGATGACGCTGCTACTATGGACAAAAGATATTCAGTTACTTAGCAAAATATGGTGAATCATCAAATACCTTAAACGCAAATTCTATCGATTCCCTAGTTATCAGCACATCAGTACTTATTTGTATTACAAATCGTGCCGTTAACGTAACCAAGGGAATTTTCAGTAGTTTATGTTAAACATCGGGAGTTGGGACATTCAAGCGATTATAATGTATTCAATTTGCCGTACATGGCGTGTTTATAGAATGAGCTTTCCTAATACATGGCTTCACGGTCGTGTGTTGGTTAGGCTTAGGCCACACTTGTATAATTAGGGTTGTTAAATATTTCTGAAAAGATTGGCTTATCAATCTTTCGAGCGGCGTAACACAAAAACAATCACAATAGATATAAGACACATTTTTTTACTGTTTCCAATCATAAATTTTAATCGAAGGTCATTGAACTCCTCAGAAATATGAACTAGAGTAAGCAGCTACGGTTTCTCTTTTTTTCTTATTTAAAATTAATAAATTACACTCAGGAATGTGATTATGCAGTCTGTTCCTTTTCCTCGTCTCTTTTGCTTAATTAGTGGACAATGATGTGAACAAAAATATTATTTATTTATTTATTTAATGGTGTAACTGGTTATAAAAGAAAAATAAACAAAGTAAACTTTTGTTTGCAAATCCCGTGTGCTTGATGAATAAAATTAAAAGTAATAATTAAGGATAACAAACTATCGTTTTTAAATATAGTATTGCTGGCTTGCAACCAGATGGGCCGATTATCTAAAAAAAAAAAAGTAGTCGGGGTTAATTGGATGCGGAAAGAGGAGGACTAAGTTTCATAGCACAACTTGGGAGAGGCCTATGTCCAGCAATGGACTGCGATAAGCTGATTTTATTAATTGTATTTAGCATTATAGATGGCAGTGGAAATAACCAATTTCAATCCAATTTTTCAATTTTCAATTATGTTTTTCATTTTTAATAAAATATGAAAGAATAAAGCTAAGAAAAAGTCAAATGCTTGTTGAAAAAGTCAAACGCTGTTTGCATAGAGCCAAAAACTCATCCAAGAACAAGAAAAAATTATGTAGTACAAGAAAAGGTTTATATCAGATAGGCAAATTAAATTTTCTAAGCTCATCTTCCTCGTGTATTCCATCCCTAATCAAGCTAAACATAAAGTAGGCCTTAAGGTCTATTTAGACGCGTTCGTGACTCCGCGGCAATTCTAAGTCTCTGTGCCGTGGGAGTCAAGTCGCCATTACCAATATTCCGTGCTATTTGAATTTGGAACCTCCAACTATTTCGGTATAGTGAATGTCCCGTACAGCGAACATCGAACACAAACTTAAACTAATTTTGAAACGTGAATACCCAGTTGTTTTTGCAAAACTCAAACGTCGTGTTATCTAAATGACAAAAACAATGTGCGTTGCCTGATGTCCCGCTATTGGCGGACATCCCGATATTCAGCACTCTCAGGACACGTCCCGCCACGCCAGCACCCTAAGCGGGACACCCAAAATCCCGCTTTTTAATCTAATTAGTTAAATGAAAAAATGCGTTACTTAATAAAATCAATCAGCGAAGGAAGAAGCCACGTGGGAAGCGAGGGACTGCGGATTTTAACCACTATTATGCATTAGTTAAACCTGCCAAAAGTTCATAAAAATTCCGTAAGAATTAACCGCAAAATTAACTTTTTTCTTTAAATACATCGAGGTTTGGCTCAAATGTCTTGTGAGAATTCTCTATACCCTATACCTACTGACTACGGAACCCTACCCTGTGCGTGGTCAGACACGATGAGTTTCTTTGAAAGATAAAATCCGTAACGAGATTATCCGGAGAAGAACTGAAGTGACCGACATAGCTCGTAGGATCAGTAAGCTGAAGTGGCAGTGGGCTGGCCATGTCTGTCGAAGGACCGATGGCCGCTGGATCAGACGAGTCCTTGAGTGGAAACCGCGAATCGGCAAACGCACCGTAGGACGTCCCTCCGCCAGGTGGACCGACGACGTGAAGAACGTGGCTGGGCGGGACTGGATGGGGAAGGCAGAGAACCGAGTGTTGTGGCACAACTTGGGAGAGGCCTATGTCCAGCAGTGGACTGCGATAGGCTGAGTTGATTGGAGCTGTAATTTATGACTGCCAATTAGAACACAATTATAATGTTTCCAGTTCTCACAAATGGACATAGCTCATTTTGAAAACCATACTGTTTTTAAAATAATGAAACAAGACATAATTGTAACGTGAATGTCACAAATAAGGCCCCAGTTATCAATCTTGGCCTGGGGCACTCGTGTTTGACTAACGACAAAACGTAGTACGAACTTTCGTTTCGACTGATACCTACACAATAAAGTTAGGCACATTAAAAAAGGCACAATAAGGATAGACTACGGTTCATAGTCGTATGAAATCGACCGGAGATCAGAGAAACAAACGTCAAAACACGATCATCGCAAGCTAATAATATAATAATGCTAATATGGATACGATGGTTGATCGGAATAGCAAATTGTGCAATGAATGCTACGATTAATCGAATATCGTCAAACGGGAGTACACCCCCTGAATCATTGCAGCTAAATTAAGGCCAATATTACAGACCGTTTCTTAAGCAATGATCACTGTTTAAAACTAGTTTTGAGTTAGGTTTTAATTTTAGAACATTCCTTAAGCTGAGATATATTGATCACAGTTCAGCTGAGTTTAGCTTTATTTTATACTGTCACCTGTTTCGGTATTTGAGAAGAGATTTGATCTGTAATCACACAAGTGTGGTCGAGACCACGCTTGAGTAGAAATTTATTTCCTATTTCAAGTTATATTCGTGTGCTATGTTGTTGAATTGATGTTTATAATTACCGTAATGATAAGACCGATGCTCAAGTAATGATTCTATCCTTAAGTAGTGATCAGTTGATTGAAGAACAAACTGTACTTGAGAAACGTTCTGTAATACGGACCTAAATGTCCAAACTCATTATGGAAACCACTCTGTTTCAATAAAAATCAAACAAACTCTTATCAGGACGTAAAAGTCAAAATTAATCGTAAAAGAAGCTACTAGGTATACATTTTGAACAAAACTTGAAAAAAGTTACAATAAATGAAAATCATTAGCTTATTTAAAATACTCGTACGCCAAAGTTAAGTCAACGATAAATCGTTTTGTTTATGGGGGCCTTTAGATATATGAGACTAATAAAAGTTTGTAAGTCACCGATCGATATTCTAATAAATTAGTTTGCTGTTAACACTACTGTATAAAGTTAAGTGTTTTGTTTTACTCATGTTAACGATAATGTACATTTTTAAGAATTGAATAAAATAAAGGGTTAAGAAGCACAAAATATAAAATATTTCATAAGTCATTTATTCATTTGTGTAACATAGGTACAAAAAATAATATAAAGTTCTTAAATACAATAAAGAGTCCGCTACGTTATGCCAGCAGGCGTACAAATGTGTATTTAAAATCTAAATGAGAAATTTGAATCAATATGCTAGTAAAAAAAAAATATATACAGCTCGAAATGTCACAAAATAATAAAATGTAATGATGATGTTATAAAATAAAAATGTCAAATAGTTAGGTTAGGGTGCGGTCGTATTAAGAGATATTAACTATTAGATAGTGAGCTATTAAATAGTTGGTTAGTAAACTATTAGCCAATGGCGATCACGTTCATTGGCTAATGAGCTACTATCGTAGTTACGTACATAGACGTCGAACTGCGAGCGAGTAGATACACATAGTACTCTTGCACTAGTCGCAGTAGCTGAGCTGGAATTTTAGTAGTTGATAATGTGACCCGAAAACTAGTAAACTATTATATTCAAATTCAAATTCAATTTTTTTTTCATATAAACCTAATTACAGGCACATTTGAAAGGTCAGGCTCTAGTTGCACAGTTCCAAATTGTGGGTCCAATATATTGCTAATTCTGTCTATCCTTGTAGATCAAATTGCAGTTTAGCTCTTCTTGAACTACAAAATAGCTCCTAGCTACTAGCAATGGGACCACGCTCTTAAGCGATATAATATATAATTAATATATATAATATATGTATTCTGTTTTTTCTGTCTTCTCTTATTTAGTAAACAATCTAGGCATGTCTCTTTATTCAAATAACTACTGATAAAATATAATTACTAGTTCTGCAAATGTAAATAGGTTACAAAATGTTATTTAGTATGTGAAATTTTTAACAAAATGTCTTTTAATAATTATTATTGACAAATTGCATTAAAAAGACGTGCCTAGATTGTTTACTAAATAAGAGAAGTCGGTTAAAAAGTAAGAAAAAACAGATATTAACAACTACAACTAATGTGCTGAGTGTCTGTGCATGTCAGATTTGTGTTTGATAGCGCACCCACGATACAGGAGCTATCCAAGAGTGTGTGACAACGTTAAAAAAATAAGCCTATGCCCGCGTATAATTCGGTTTACTACAGAAAGACGTCATCGCGCATCCCTCGAACTATTTATTTGGCGAGAAAAATTTAGCCTATATGTTAATCCGGATTATGGTTTTTCTGTTTGCCAAACTTCATCCAAGTATGTTCAACCGTTTCAGCGTGATTGAAGAACAAACAAGTATATAAACATCTAAACTTTCGCATTAATAATATTATATAGTAGGAAGTAGGACGATCTTATTAACAGGTTCGGTATCTATGAAGCAAACACAATGGTTAAACAAGCGCCATGAATCATATGTGATCCACGGGTCATGGAAAGGTTAAAGCTCTTTACAATTAACTAAATGAGCACTATTATATTAATTTTTAAGAATGTTATTTACTTTTTTTTTTAAAGTTATGTTAGGGTTTTTCTAATAGAGGCATCACACTAAATTTAAAATCTTAAAAAGCTCGCCAGCAGCTTCTTCATTATAAATCACTAACGACCCGCCCCGGCTTCGCACGGGTAGCAATTATAGCCTATAATCTTTTTACATAATCTCTCTTTTTATTGGTGAAAACCGTATGAAAATCCATACAGTAGTTTCTGAGATTAGCCCAAACAAACACGAAATCAGAGCGACGGGGAACTTGAATATATAATCTGTAGTTAAAATTTAATATTAATTACCTACGTTAAATTAAGCATTTAGCGCATAACATAAGAATTTCATGCGTGGTCTTTCATGTGTGGATTAACGGTGCAGGAAAACATTGTAAGGAAACCTGCACACCTGAGAGTGCTCCATACAGTTCTCGATGCTGGTGTGTGTAGTCCGCCAACCCACACTAGGCCAACGTGGTGGACTAAGGCCGTAACCTTCTCATTCTGAGAAGAGGCCTGCCCACCAGTGGGACAATAATGGGCTGATGATAAAAAAGAACTATCAGCACTCGAGATTTTTACAAATATAAGTAAATCCTGTTTAGAGTTCAGTTATGCCATGCAAACCACTTAAAATGCAACGCATACAATGCTTTACGGCCTCATGGACGCTACAGAACAAATTGTTGCCTATTTTGAAGACGGACCAATAAAAATAATGGTTTGGCTCCGGTTCACGAGACTTTTTCTAATGTGATTTGTCACATGGCTAGATAGTTTGTCGAAGATTGTATCGTCATACCTTCTATGATTTGATCTTTATTTTCAACCTGTTTACAATAAACCAGTAACATATATGGTTCTCCTTTTATAAATTGTAAAATCCAATATACTAAGCTGTTTTAACTAACATCTAAACTGTTCATACATTTAACTATTTAAGGAATATTATAGTTTCGAAATCCACTAAAATAATCCAGGCAAAGATTCACTAAAACTAAGTAGTTAAGAGGACGCTCCCAAAACGCAATTCCCACCCTCGCACTCCCCTTACACCCCTAACTGCGGGTCGCTCTCGTAAATTTTATGCGAGTTGCAATAGAACACATTTTCGAAAAATTCATTCCCGCGCGTTTTGCACACGGAAGTAAATGACGTAAGTCTCAAAACAGTTTCCGTTTTATTACAAGAATATTAAACAATCTGTACAAATTTCCTCTAGCCAGGTTTTAGTAAACTTTATTATCTGCCTATATGCATAAATTTTGTACAGCTAAGTTAATTAATAAAGGAGAAATATTGGGAACATCTCTAAAAACGCATGATTTTGAAAAGATTAAAGTATCGAACAAAAAACAACTAATTATGTAACTCTCTAATCAAACGATAGATAAAGGTTCAAAAAAACATATACCTATGTAAATTTGACATTCATCAAGCATGTGTTCGACTCACATGTTTTCAAAAAGTCACCTCATTTTGGGAGCCTAGCTTAATTATTTCACAAAAAAACAGAAAATATTAATATTTTGAACCCGCTGTCCCACGACAGGTCGCATCTGTTTTGTCGCGCAGTCGCATCATCCACGGAACTTCGTAAGCGCGAGGCGCGCGCGCAGGTCGCCGGGACGAGTTCCACAGGTTGTATGAAACTGGTTTGAATATTCATAGAGTACGAGTGCCAACGGCCGCAGCACTATGCCGATGACATAATGAATCCGAATATTTATTGGATTCATTCGATATCAACTTTGTTGTGAACTTGTGATTTAAGTTACTAAAAGAACCGTAGTATAAGCTTTTCATGTCAATTAATTTATTAATGTTATCGATTCTAGGGAGGTAAAAACTCGCTAAAAGCTTGTCAGTTTAATTTGGAAATAAAACACTAAATTAAATTAATCTTCATAAATTAGATTTAAATAATTCCATGGCATAAAAATAAACATCATTTATTCATTAGATAGAATTTTTATTTTTAACAAAGACGCACTGTGTTGTATAGTTACAAAATAGACTCTTGTTGGTACCGCGTCTTAAGTAAACTTCAATGCAATGGAAAGGGCT
The DNA here is from genome assembly GCA_949699075.1 of Asteroscopus sphinx. Lineage (NCBI taxonomy): Eukaryota > Metazoa > Arthropoda > Insecta > Lepidoptera > Noctuidae > Asteroscopus > Asteroscopus sphinx. The sequence goes on along the minus strand of OX453004.1, from coordinate 27,429,040 downwards.
TGAACACAGTTTAGTCCAAACAACTTCTAAACAATTTTTGTCGTATTATTCAAAAAATAGAATAGATATTGGATTTGTTACTACTATCTAAGAACTTTTCTTGATGACTGACTTTTCAGACAATAAAAATCTAGATGATTATTAACATACCTTCAAATCAACATCCTCTATACAACAAGTTATGAAGTAATGTTTATAAAAAATATGACATCTACTTTATGATAGCAAAGAACTATATGCAATTAAAATGAATAAGTCATCGACATGTTGTTGATTAGTTCATATATGTATATGAACTGTTGCATATTTTCCTATAAAAATAAAGAAAAGTTAATCAAGTGTTATTTATTATCAAGTTAATAAATTATGCGATCGTATTGACAAACTCGTTCTGTCGCCTACTTACATTTTAATGAGCCTCACTTAAGGAATTACGATCAATGTCACAACCAATTTGACAACCAATAATGGAGGTGTTATCGACACCTTGAATTAACTATGCAATTCGTAACAACATTAAATTTTGAGGGAATAAAAAGCAAAACAAACAAGGTACATAACAAGGGTTGTTTTTTTTCTGCGTCATTACATCAAATTAATTTATAAGGAATTAATTGCCGCGTCAGGTGTGTTAGTTTTTCATCGCTCCAAGTTGTATACAACCGGTTTCGCGAAAATACATGACATGAGCGACGATGCGCCGGCGCATGACTCATGCGCACATGGGCCGGTACTACGAACGAGCGAATTTCGGACAGATAAATTATTATCTTTATCAAGATCAAGGTCTGCAGTCGTCAACTTCGCCAACACGTGAAGTTTTAATTATAAGCAATTTCCGGAACGTGGTGTCATTTTAATATAATTTACTTGCTTGGCGAGTAATTGTTTTTCATTCGCTAAGAAAACCGCGTATGCTGAAAATCGGTTCATGACCAACGCAGTTAAAAAACTTCTATTTCTGCTATGAGTATTTGACTAACATTTTACATAACGTATGTATGTGTGGCAAAATAAATGGTTTAAATGGTTTTACGCAGTGTTCTTTGTTATGTTGTTTAGTAGTAATGAGTATTTATTATTGTCACTGGAAACCTAGTCTATTCGATAGTTACCACACAATCACTCAATCGATCAATCAAAAGCAGTAACTAAGAAGTGAGAAGAAAATTAAATATTCCTTGTTTTGTTACCTACACATTTAGTTAAATGTGCAAAATACTTTATTTATTATCCCAATTTACTTGCTTGTAATAAAATTCTACTTCATTGCATTTAACCTGTGAGTTATATACATAACCTACATAATCAGCCCATTACTGTCCCACTGCTGGGCACGGGCCTCTTCTCAGTACGAGAAGGCTAATGCCTTCCACCACGCTGGTTTAGTGCGGGTTGGCGGACTAAACACACCATTGAGGTCTGTCCGGAGTAGTCTGCAGGTGTGCAGGTTTCCTTACAATGTTTTCCTTCACCGTTAAAGCAAGTGATAATCGTACTCCGATCCGCACAAGAATTTTAAGAGGGGTCATAGCAACACATATTCTGAGAATATTTCAACTGGTTACCTAATACTGTTCAAAAGATACAGCCCTGTAACAGACGAAAACTGAGTACAGGCCTTAATTCTGCAAGCCTAGCGTGATCACATGCGTTGTCAGCTAAACGCAAGCTGAAACGCAACCTATTGTTGCTCCAATTTCAGTAGCTAAGCGAAAATAGTAATAAAATGAGAGAAAAACATATACCTACAATGATATTGTCAAGTGGCATCCGCAGTTATTACTCACTGAGTTGACGCGACAGGTTGGACGAGTTCGTTTCCCTCCCGGACTCGAAACGAGTCCGATTGGGGTTCCTTAGCGTTTTGTACGGAAACGGGAGCCAACCCTCTATAGAAAGGAAAACTTTGGAAATTTTACACGTTACTTATTACATACATACATATTATCACGCCTGTTTCCCATTGGGGTAGGCAGAGACTATGGATTTCCACCTGCTACGATCCTGACACACCTCTTTCGCTTCATCTACGTCCATTAACCTACTTACTACAATGATTACTTATTAAAATGGTTATTCCGATAAATTAATGCCATCGACACGACACAGTGATGATAGCAAATATTTTTTCCTAGAACGTTCAATAAAAATGTATGGAAAAGTCTTTAAAAAAATTATCAAAAACGTGGCAAGGTTGTGCCGAAATAATTAATAGCAATTTTTTATCATGTTAGATACTGTAAGTATTTTATGTGGTAAATTTACAGTAAGTATCGTGCTACCTTATCAACTATTTGTCAGTTTTGATGACGATAAATAATATTTTAGTGTCCAAACTAATGTTCAGAAATGAGCTCCCGGTTTAGAAATAATAACTTTTTAGACTAAATTTTCATGTATCAATATAATACAATATATAGTATAATATAATATTGATACCAGTGGCGTGCATTGCATATAGGCAATTAGGCAATACCTACTGCCTTCCTCATTCAAATTCAATAGTGGTGTAAGTTATTATATTTTTTTCACAGTACGATGATTATGTATCTTAAAATAAACCTATTAATGCTAAATTAATCTTCCTACATCAAAAAATCAATAACTTACACCACAATTAAATTCAAGTGAAGTAGGCCAATGCACGCCACTGATTGATACATAGTGAACAACCGACAAGAAATATAGCTGTTTATGATGCAAATATTAGCATAATCCTACTTTATTTATATTGAAACAAATAAATAGTCGAGTTTCGTGAAGGAAGCTTTTCATCGTCCACTTATAAACGACTTCTACAAGTTTTAAAAGACAACGATCGTGGGAATTATTACCAATATAATTTATTTTATTTTATTTTCGATAGGTGAAAGTTTTTACTGCTACACATTTTGTACATATTACACACAGCTTGTACACATTTTGTTCTGTTTGGTCTCACTAGTTATCAATATAAAGTAGTTATGCATTTACGGCCTGATAATTTGGATGTAGGTACTGTCAAAATATACCTTGTTTAATACTAAAAACATGCTGCCTTATACGGGCGTACGATAGTGATAATTAGACAGGTAAAACTCTAGTTGTAACTGACGTAATGTCTATTTTCTTATACCACTAAAAGTTATAAGCTTATATAATAACTACCCTATGCCTACGACTTCACCCGCGTGGATGTCGTTTATCGCGTAGCCCTCGGGAACTGTTCATCTTCCCGGGATAAAAAGTAGCCTATATGTTAATCCCGGGATAAAAAGTAGCCTATATGTTAATCCCGGGATAAAAAGTAGCCTATATGTTAATCCGGGTTATGTTCTATCTAAACAATATGAGTGAAATTCGCGAAAGTTTAAAAACTTCTATGTTCTATCTCACACTCCATGCCCCTCCACACAAATAACACACACAACACCCCCCACACAAACAACACACACAACACCCCCACACAAACGACACGCACAACACCCCCCACACAAAAAACACACACAACAACCCCCCACATACACACCCACACACATACACAAGATACCAATATTTTTAGCTGTTTTTTTGTTTTTTGTTTTTGTTACTTATAACTCATTGACCATTAAATTCATTCTAAACCGTGTCAACTATGTCTTCTGGACTGAAAGAGACTAGACCCCACGACACAGGGAATCCTAGTGTGAGGTCTAGGCTCTGCGGTCTAGGGCTTTAACCAATGTTATGTATATTTTTTGGCACAATAAAGTTTTTTTTTTTTTTTATCTGTTTGCCAAATTTAATTAAAATCCATATAATAGTTTTCGCGTGAAACAGTAACAAACATCCATACAACCTCACAAACTTTCACGTTTTTTATATTTATATATAGATATCTAGGCAACAAAATTCGTAAAAGTAAGTAATATTACAAATGAAAAAGGCTTTTGTTTACGTGAAAAAAAAAATTTTTACTCAATCTAACCTACAATATTGATTCATAATACGAAAAGGAGATTTTCAATTAATTATTGGTACTTTCTCACCGTTGAAAATTGGTTACGACGGAACCCCTTTTTACAAAATGACGCATCAATCAACCGGTTTGCCATTGCCCTCGTAAACTTGTCGATCAGTTTTCATAAATCGTCCATGGAAATGGCAATGTGTAATTAGTAATAAATGTAATTGAATAGATAACAGTCTGCACTTGAGTTATAATGTCACTCGCTTTAAATGTTGTACCGCATTAATAAATTATTATTATGTCTTTAGCTTTCATTTGCAAGCTTTTAAAATTTTAGTTTATGTTCGGGATGGTCCTGCCTGTAATGTGGTTTATTCCACTTTGTTCACCCAGGTGATATCACCTGGGTGAACAAAGTGGAATAAACCATTTGATGTAATACTTTTTGTGAATAAACCCCCACAACACATTCACTATTATAATAATTATGCACATCACTAAATAACAACTTGTTTTAATAACTACAGGCTAGAGATCTTGTTCACGTAAATGGATACTATAGTGTTATGTCAATCCAATTAAATGAAAAGGTAAAATTATCACACAATCACTCACTAAATGGAATTAGTAACACATTCATCCGTACTTAGAAGATTTGAACTTGATAGCTCACCGCTTTTTCCAACAATATTCGTTTGATTATCATTATTAAATTGTTTTTGTAAATTCACTTGGTAGCCTGCTACAAGAAAAACCACTTATAAAGTTCAACAAGGTCTAAAAAAAGCTCAGTTTTTCTAACTCATTGAATAAATCAAATCGAATCATTCAATTAGTTAATTGATTTGTAATTGACACTACAATTGAACATCACTACACACTAAATGGTCGGGTTAGTGACCCGTTTATTTACCTTTATGTTTAATTAGATTGACATAGACTTTACATACGTACATATTATCACGCCTATTTCCCATTGGGGTAGGCAGAGACTATGGATTTCCACTTGCTACCATACACTGATAATTAATTATATGCCTGTTACGATCCTGACAAACCTATTTCACTTCATACGTTTAGAGGATACTTATAACCTATAATCTTCGATCAATAATAGTACCTATAATACAGGTATATCCTTATTTAGATATTAGTTGGAAAAACAAGACTAAGATAAAGTAAACTCTGTAATTAAGAACAGCGAAATGTAATGTAGTATTTTCTTGCGGAACTAAATACGTTTTAATTTATTTATTTAAGATAAATATCACACTGTCTTATTCAGCTCGGTAAACAACACATTTCATTTTTAACCTTCAGATACACATGATATTGTTGCTTCTCATCATTCTATCAAAGCGAGTCTCGAATCTCTATATTCTTCATTAACAAAATTTTAAAAACTTCACATGGGCCTTTTGAATGTTTCATCCTCCGCAATGACTTGAAGAAATATGGCAATACTCTCACAAAAGTCGTATAGAAACGCATAGCTATGTCAATAAGCGACGCGAGTTCAAAGGTCCATTCTACGTCGATATTTTTCTGATGCAACCAGATAATTGTTCTAAGACAGTTTGACAGCCATACCGTGCCATGTGGGCGTGTGTCGCTGCCTACGTTAATAACCCCACCCAGTTATTCTCAGATTTGTTTTCCTTTAACTACTTTTTGCATGCGATTTTGCATTCTGTTGCATGTTGTTGGGGATTTGCATAATTTTCTGAATTTGCTTTTAATTTTTGAACGATAAGAGACAGCCAATGTCATGAAATCTTTACTCAAAAATAAAAAAAATAACATACTCCATCCAAAATTTGAAAAAAGAACTCGCAAAAGTTTGAGCGCGTTCCTGTCACGTACAAATATACCAAACCCGCCACAAAAACCGCAATAAAACTAACACACTTGACGCGTAATGTGGCCTCTAATGAACTGAAACATTAGCATTTTTGGGGAACACATTGGCCGAATGCACGTAATGGTAATGGCCCCCGGACAGCGAGGCGTGAGAATAACCGCTAACAGACACATTACTGATTATCTACAGAGCATTAATGTGCCTCGTTCACATTTTATTTTACCCACAATTAATTTAAAATAAACTTTTAGTGATATCGGCTGCTTTCATCTTTTAAAAATAGCATCATACTAGTCATAAAAGTGATGTGCGAAATTAACTGTGTACTAAAATAGTTACAAAGTAACGCTACTTGCAGTGATAGATTTTATTAATTAATTTCGCATGTCTCATACTCGGCAAAAAAATAAACAGGTAAAAGGGAAAGGTATTATTTATAGATATAGGCAATTACCCACATTATGAGTCGATACTCATAATGTGGGTTTAATTTTAACGATGTATCAACATACTTCCTAGTTTGGGCTTGGTTAATCTTGAATATAACCAAAAAAAGTTGGAAATTATATGTAGGTACATTTTATTTGTTTCCCATAATTCCTTCATCGATTTTGAAAAATAAACAAAGATACATAATGATTTTGCTTGATATGCAGAGAATTCAAAGATATTTATTTTGTTAACTAAGTGCACATAATGGTGTAATAAATAAAATAGTTCTACTAAACATAGTTACCTTTAAGGTATACCTTAGTTGCGTTGCAAAAGAAAAACTTAAATAAGGACTCTTAAATAAAATTATTTTTACCTAAATATAATGTTATTTAAGAGTCCTTAACTGAGTACATTTTTAATAATCTGAAATAAAAGAACTTGGCTACCCTATTAAAATTGAAAAATTGTAGTGGCAATTGTTTCGTGTTTTTTTTTAACAAAAATTTAAAAAATTTGAAAATTCTGTTTTTTTTTGAAATTTAAACTTTAAAAACTGCTTGGTATCATCTTCATTAATCCATATAGGATGCAATATAAACTACAAACAAGGCGTGTCTGAACGAAAGCCAGCTCAGGAAACCATGAACTTGAAGACAAGTCGACAAGTCAACCGGTGTATACCGGTGCGACAGGACGACTCGTTTCCAAACGGAACAACCAATTTCATACGCCGGCAGTCCGGTATCGACTATCGATATCCACTTGATATACCCGTTGGGTAACATCACTATCACTAAAAATAAAGCCTGTGCGGTTAGACGGTTAAGATTATGGCGAGTATTAAAATTAATCTGTACGTACAAAACAGTTTTGACTGCCTGACTCGCATATAATGCAAAACAACTGAGTTTAGAAACTTGAGATTTTTCACAGAGCCTTTTTACATAATGAAACTGTGTAACTAACTCACTAACCCACCGAGGGTTAGTGAATTAGTTACATTATGTAAAAAGTTCTAGATTTTCTAATCAGCTGTTAAATCTCAAGTTAAGCGATGTGATTGGTCGTCAACATTTTGGTCGACTAATCACACAACTAAACAGCGCTATTGTGTGGATAAACAACGTTTAACAGTACTTAGAAACAGGGTATAAGAAAGGCTTATTCAAAATTTGACCTCGAAAGGGACGTAGTGGGGGTTCAACGTTAGAGCTAGCACCAATGATATTACATACTTATGTAAAATCATTGGCTAGCACTAAGGTACGGTTCAGACCAAACATAGACCTACTATACCAGCCAGCACTTTTGCACGATCTACATTTTTCATGTAACGATCTACAATGGCTGGTGTGGAAGTCAAACATAACATAACATCACGCCTGTATTTCCCCGAAGGGGTAGGCAGAGGTGTATAATACACCCACATTTCTCCAGTTATGTATAACTCCCATGTAATAGGGGGCGAGCCTATTGCCATTAACCGGGCACAAATCAAGACTCCGGGCTGCTACTGAGAATTTCCTAATGAAAAAACCCAATAATAACACTTTGCTCGACCCAGGAATCGAATCCAGGACCCCACGCTCAGCAGTCGCTTGCGACCACTAGACCAACGAGGCAGTCAATCACAGCCAAAATTAGTATCCAATCTATCCACGATTTGCCCTACTGGAGATAAAAATTTGACATATGCTCCATACAAAATACGTCAAATTTCTATCTCTAGTAGGGCAAGTCGTGGATAGATAGGATTTTAATTTTGGCTGTAAATCTTCTTCGCACTCAAGTGGGTTGCTGCAGACTTAACATGTGTAAATGGAGGTTTACAAATCCTAATCTTGCTCAATGTGACTGTGGTGACGACGGTGACCCAGAGCAATGTATGTCACATTTGCTGGTGTGTCCCTTGTGCCTGAACACCTGCACGAGAGACGATCTGTATGCCGCCATTAATAACGCCATTGAGGTGGCCACTTTTTATTCATATAATATTGACACGATAAGATGATGCTCATAATTTTCAACCTTATGTATGTGTACTTTATGTATGTTATGTAGTCAGCGGCTGTCTCACGTTTTGTGTAGGAAGAATAGGGATGCAACCGTGACTTATAGTTTACGCGGTTACACTGCGGGGGTAAATTTATTTAGAATAATAAGGCCGATGTTTTTCAACGTTGATTTCCTGGTTAAACAGCAGGTTAATCGAAAAATTTATTTGAATTGAAAGTAAACGGTCGTTTGTAATTGTCGATGGAGAACCCAAGTCTTAGTAGGTATTCTTTGTGCAGATGCAATATTAAATTATACTGACAACATACATTGTGTGATTGGCACACTAGACGAAATACTGCGAACAATCATAGTGAAGCCAAAAAACCATGCTCCTTCGTGTACAACCAGCGCTCACGCACACACATGCACCTCAAACCGTGTTCACCCTTCTCAATACACATGTCGCGGCATCGTCCAGTAAGCATCGCGAAAGCAAATATCCTTCAGTTAAATGGTGGTGGTCAGTTAACTGGTTGTACACGAAGGAGCACGGTTTTTTTGGCTTTACTATGATTGTTTGCAGCACTTCGTCTAGTGGATTAACATCACACCATTCTCTTCTTGTGCAATCCATATTTTCCCAAAATTACAATATCACCCTGCTTTGCTTAACAACGTAACTACTGTCTATCAAAGATAGGCCTTTGCTGCACTAAATCAAAGTATAACTACCTTGTTAGTCTTGAGAACGAGGTTTATTAAATAAGCCGAAAGCTCTGTTACCAAAGACTATAAGAAGCATAACCTGATTTATTGCCATGATCTGCCTTCGCTTGTCATGTTCCTTAAACTCAAGATGTTAGTTCTAAGCTGGTTACGGAAGTGGCAGACTAGTTACAACCAAATATAACAAGTCGTATTCAAGAAGTTAACATTTTTATAGGAGCAATGACGCCAAACTACAATACAATACAAATTACGTTAAGAAAATCAAATTATTTGAAGTTACAAGGTTAGCAAATGTTATTAAATAAGTACATAGATGGATAGAGTACTCTTTATTGTAAAGTGTACCCAAAGTACATTGGCGGTCTAACAAGATTAAATATTTTGTTAGTAATTTAGTAGTAAAGTAACATTATAATACGCAATATCGTATTAGTATTCACATTTAAGTAACGTACCTACGTTAAATACTATAGAATATGTGTCAGACTATAATAAAAAAGCCTAAAGGTAACCGCTAGACGCTAGATTTTTTTAAACGTGTATTTAACGTTTTCACAACTACACGGTTCATAAAACAAAACAGTTAATCAGCGATTTGTAAGCTTGCGTCAGTAAAACGAGCATCAACCGTTGGTCTACTGTGTAAGTGTGTATTAAGCCTAAGTACCTTTCAGGATAAAAAAACATCTTAGAGCCATTCAGCGTTAGAAGTTTTTAAACTTTCGCGAATTTGAATAACGGATAAAGTTGGAACAGCACTGAGAAACGACTCCATTAAGACTGTATTTATTCCGTTATCTAAAGTAGCTCATCAGGTCAGGACATCGAAGGATGTGATACCATTTCAAACACCGGGGGTATATAAGGTTGACTGCAGCTGTGGTAGCTCCTACATTGGACAGACAAAGCGTACTATCGCGGAGAGAGTGAAGGAGCACATCACAGCGGTAAGGCGCCGTCAAGTGGACAAATCTGCCATAGCCGAACATTTGCTCGATTCAGGACCAAACCATTGGATTGAGCTACACGACCCTAAAATCCTCTCCACTGATCGTCATTACTATCCCAGAATTGTACGAGAAGCGATTGAGATAAAGAAATATAAAAATTTCAATCGGGAAGATGGATATAGGTTGTCCTCTTCGTGGAATCCGGTAATCGAGAAGTTTTCGCGTCGTGGTATGTCTACATGTATGTCCGCCGAAACTGTCAGCATTGTGTGTCGTGATTCAGCATATCTTGTTATGGACAGCGACGTTACGAAAAACCAACCGCGGGTAGTTCGAGAAAACACCCGCCGCTCAAGACGATGACACCCACATACTTCAGTCTGCTCGTGACCACGGCCAATGCAACTTGACCGAAACGTCGAGGTTAGTCAAAATGTTTGTTATATTTTGATTTAATTGTGCGCGACAAGTCCCGTAAACTTAGTTCCATTCAGCGTTTCTATTGAAATGAAGACAATTTGAATATTCTGATCTTACGAGACGTAACAGCGGAGTATGTTCTCCCTAAAAGCCATATTCTCCCTAAAAGTCCAAGAATGCAAGTGTTTAAAAGGTGTTTCTATTTACACGGTGGTTTTTTTTTCAAAAAGACATTGGAACCCTGAATCACATTCTACTATTATCATTACAAATAATATATATTCACACGGATATATGATTATCATACAAAATTACAAAATTCACGCGTAGGCGAGTAATTGGTGTGCCCACGACTTTTTATTTGATTGACCTGACCTTTATTGCAAACGGTAAAAATTGAATACGTCTTGTTTAGGATTACACGCGTATGGCAACATCAAAATAACTGTCATTATGATTTGAAATTGGAATTGACGGATGTTAACGACGTCCCATAGCATTGAGAGACATGAGAGCCAAAAAGGGAAGCCTATTTGAAACTATGGATTACATGGCTAACGGCCAAAATTAAAATACAATCTATCCATGATTTTCCCTACCAGAGATAGAAATTTGACATAAGCTCCATACAAATTATGTCAAATTTCTATCTCTAGGGGTACGTTCAGTATTATCGTCGGACGACGGCGGACGACGCCCGGAGCGTTCTTAGGTCGTTCAGTTACTCGGAGTGATCGTCCGGGCGTTCACACCAAACCGTTCAGTATTGTGAGCGGGCGTCGTCGGGCGATCGCACCGGTCACCCCGTGAAATAGTAGGGTAAAAGACGCCCTGCTGTCATGTTGACAGATAATAGTATGAAATTACAGATAATTTGAGGTTTCGATTGTCATAATTGTCAGTGCTTCATTGTTCTAGTGTCAGTTTCATGAGGTTGCCCGAAGTCGTTCAGTAACTCTGAGAAAATCGTCAATGATCGAGCGATATTCGCACCGGGCGACTTTCACACTGAGTGCGTAGTAAGTGAACGTAGCCCTGTAGGGTAAATCGTGGATCGATAAGATATTAATTTTGGCCAAAAGACTGGTAAATAATATGATGCGCGCCAGGGACGAGGCCAGTTCACGAGTCAGTTCAGTCAACAGTCCAGCCCCCCTAGACAAGTTGGCAATCTACAATGGTTAACGCTATAGAAAACAATCAAAATTTATGGGAATGACATATCTCAACGAATGATTTTTTCGTTGAGATATGTCATTCCCATACATTTGGCCCTAATTCACGTAATTTCATGACGCGTCGATCAAGTTGCAGTGACGCTGCAGTTCGTTTTTGACAGTGTTCGCCGTAGTAAAAGAATACGAAAAGCACTTGATCGAAACTTAACTACAACTGCATTGCAACTACACGTTTTTAGTCACGTGAATTGGCCTACAGTCCTTGGCCTTTCACTGGCATCGTGTACGAATGTATTTTATATTTGAAGAAAGTTCAGTGAGTTATTCAGTAGGTCTTCCTACTAGGTTCTCTTGACCGCGCCAATCTTTTTGGCAGCTATGAAAACGAGTCGTATGCCTGCACAGCAGCAAAATTCAGATGTCGTGTGTGGAAATCGGAAAACTCCACAGCCGCCATAAAAATTGGTACGTACAGTCTAACAAAGAGATAAGTATCCAGTGTGGCCAGATTTAGATCAATGAAATTTACGATAGAACGGTTTGAACTACAGGATTTTTTATCAAAAAAGTTTAACTTTGTCCGTTATTCAAATGTTAATCCTCTCGAAAACATCCACAATCTCCTGAGAAAACTTCAGTTATATCTGGTGACTCTGGATACTTATCTCTTTGTTAGACTTTAACTGAACTGACTCACTGACTTGTGAATTGGCCTCTATCCGGGACGCTTGACATCCATGAACAAGGTGATAATTATAAACTTCAATTATAGTGTTTCTATATTATATTATTATGACGATAAAAGTAGTAAAACGTCTTATTTCATCATTGGACTACCTACGATTAAGCTTAAATATTAAAGCTCAAAATTTAACAACATATGAAGACAATTTTTTTAGGGATCGAGTCACCCACGTCTCTAAGAGAGTACCCCCTTTTCCGAATCCCTACACATGATCCCTGAGTGATGCAAATCAGGTGGTAGGCCACGGCCGACGGCTTGCGACCACCTACCGGAAAAAGACGTGCCGCTAAGTGACCTAGTCGTGTTCCGGTACGATGCCCGGTGTAGCCACTTTTTTTTATAATACAGGATGGCGAGACGTGCTAAAGGCCCACCTGATGTTAAGCGTTTACCTTTGCCCATAACAACTGTAATACCACCTGGCTGTTGCCTAAATGGTACCGCTAGTCGGTTCGCCAAACTGAGACATGAAGAAGGAAAGTCTCATGTGATTGTAGTTTCACCGGCATCCGTACCCTTGAGACCGAAACAGCAATGCAAGCATCACTATTTGGCGGAGAAGTAGGTACGGTGGTAGTACTTCCCTGGACGAGCTCTTTCACAAAAGAGCTCTACTACTACTACTTGAGAGGATGGGTTGAAATTTTTTACTGCCATCCTCTCATCTTTGCTGGGCAAGCGTGAATTATCGTCGACCGAACCATTGCTTAACATCAGGTGAGGTGGCGGTCAAACGCAAGCACGTTGAGTATAAAAAAAAACTAAAGTGATAATTTGGAATCTGTTATTTAATTTCTGTCACTCATAGAACACATCAATCTCCTAACAATCAGTTAGCTATATACCAATAAAACCCATGGTCATGCAAATATAGGTAATCTAACGGTAAGTAACAAACGGAGTTGGTTACTAACTACTGGTTACGGTATTGTTATAAAACATAGGTTGACCTTCAATCATATGTCAATGCATTTTATACAGGAAATAGAAATTGAAGAAATAGTAAGAAGCAAAAATAAATCTATAACACATTACTTCGCAAGTCTTTGCACTTTTCAGCAACAATATGAGAATGAAATTTACGGATCAAAAGTCGTCATTTACGCATCCCCTGGTATAGTCTAGACAGTTTTCTTCTTTTTAGGATGAAAAAATTGCTCCAAATAAAGGATTATACATAAAAAGTAGTTTCTTAAGGTGATTGCGACGCAGTAGCCCACAAAATGCAAAATTTCTTGAGTTTTCTTGCAAATAGAGCTACGTTTTCACGTTTTATATTGATCAAAATTTCATTTGCGACAATAATCCAAATATAGCTACTAAATAATACTCATAGAAACATTACTCTATAACATGTTATTGAAATAACTCAAAACCTCTTGAGGGGTCCTTGTCCTTGTCCTTATCAGTATGAACAACTTCTACTATCAGACCAACCCTAAAATCGCGAAAAAAAATATCTGATGTTTCCTACATTTATTTGTGTTCCTAACAGCAGATTTTTTTTAACGATTTCAGGGTTGGTCCCATAGTAAAAGTTGTTCATACTGATGAGTACAATAACCCCTTAAGAGGTTTTGAGTTATTTCAATAACACGTTGTACATACCAATAAGATATTTGTTCGATAATCGATAATTTTATAGTAAAAATATTATACAACGTGGAGATGACAATATGACAATTAATGAAAACACGGTTATTACTCTATAGAAACATTTTAAACACATAAATAAGTTGTTTAACGAAAATAAAATGAAAAAATTGTACATTACTGTCGAGGCCTGAAATGAAGCAATTTACGGCCGAGTAATATTGGAAGAACGAGACGAAGCTGAGTACCTCCCAAGTGATTTTAAAAGGACGAGGCGCCAGCCGAGTCCTTTTTAACTAAACGAGGTCATTAATTGCTATTTCGGACGAGACTTGTATAGTACTTTTCTCTCATTTGCGAGGAAACAATACAAAAATTAATTCAACAGTATCTAATATTCATTTGCGCCAATTCGTCCGCGCGCGTTTCTTGATCTATTTACAAAGTTTTGAAAAAATAAGTGCATTCAGCCTTTATAATGATGAATATTTTGTTCCTAAAAACACCAAATTTATGTAAGTGTGTACTTAAAAACCTCCGTAGCATAGTTTAAATAATTAAGAAAGAGAGCTTAAAATCATATGGATTCGCACAGGTCTTTGACCTAACGATCTATGCCAGAAAAATGATCCTACATTCAAAATTAATAACATTAAAATAATTTCTTGTGGGTAAACTATTAACTGGATTTGATTGATCTTTTGATACATTCAGAGAACGTGATACTCTGTACGTGGTTTCATATAATGTCGTATTGTTATCTCCACTTTGTATACAAGAAATTATGATTTTCACAGGCTACTGCGTCGCAATCACCATAACGAGATTAAACTTGTAATATTAACTTGAAACCAAAAACTACGGAAGACAATCCAGAAAATATTGCCTCCGTGTGAAATAAAATCATAATATTACTTTTTTTCCAGGAACATTGTAACATTAGTGTAGGTAATGCTCATTCCCACGTGTTCACGTTTAGGTGCGCAAGCGCATAAAAATGCGCGGGTCGTGAACTCGCCCAATGACGACACACTTGCAGTTGTACTACAGTAATATTAATGTGGTTTTAGTGTTAAAATGCATAACTTACTATTCTAGGAAGTATGTGAAATGTACTTTTGAAAAATGAAGACTACTTTTAGTGGTTAAGTATCCCGTTAGGTACAATCGACTACATGACTTTGATACTTGAATTAGAAAACCGCCCTTACTGCTTACGAAATAAAGGCGCTGTCATTGTCAAACTGTTACCACAGACGTGTGGTCGACCGTACCCACTTATTAAGCACTTTTAAAATATGAAAACTTACCAAGATGTTGGTCACTTGTTCACATGTAAATTCTGAAACAAAAGAAAACAGATGATTAGTTCATTGGTTTTATAGGTTTCTAAGGGCCGGTATTAAAAAGTTGAATAACTTTCTACCTGAGGAATAAATGAAATATTTTAATAGATTTTCTATACAACAATTATCAAACTAAGGGCCAAGTTTACCAATAAAATAACAGACGTGATTTGTAAACATCCATTTAACGACTGTTTTCATATTAAACTTCGGTTGTTGTGTTGGTGAACTAGACCCTTAGTTCTTAGATAAAAGTAAACTGGCGTTTGATAAACCGGTCCTTAGAATAATACGTATTTTCAACATGTAATAAAAGGTTTAAGATATTTATTTTATAAAAATAGTACCAGATCTATAATTTAGCGGTAAGTACATAAAATGTATGTGCCAATTAATGCGACATAATATAAGAATCGCAACTATTAATTTCTTTGTGTGCGTCCTTTGATTGTGGAGACACGATTGTTTGCATAAGTATGTGTAAAGTAATTTGTTGCTGACAAGGTTTATCTCACATCCCACTACAGGTGTGATACCATAGAACAAATAATAGTTGTACGGCTATGGTTATGGCTTTTATTATTGTACCTATGTTTGAGAAATAAATCAAAGTACCGTATCGCTTTGCAATTAGCATAGGAACAACAAAGTAAAGATGAGTCGATATTATATTGCAACTTTGTACACACGGCTACACATCAAGCTGTACTTTCCAGTATAAGCTGACCTCGCATTGTATAGGCTTTCCTTACAACGCGAGGTCAGCCTATACTGGTTATGTACAGCTTGATGTGTAGCCGTGTGTACTAGGTACTGCTAGCATGTAAGAAGCATTTAACGATGTTTTCCTTTTAAATAAATTATGTTAAGTAATTATGCACATTACTTTTAAAATATACAATACTCATCGACCATCGACTAGAGTACTAGATAGACTAGACTAAGCCTGCAGCTTCTCTCGCGTTTAATTAGGTTTTGATCGAAGGGTTTATCACAGCAATTTTTTTTTTTCATAATTCAATAACGATTTAATAGATATTTGTATAAACTAGGTAGTTGAAGAATAGGGCGCCTCCATAGGTACACAGCTCACTGGCCAAAATACCACTAGTGATTATTACGCATCCCTCGGGAATTGTTTATCTTCCTGGGATAAAAAATAGCCTGTCTGTCTATAGTTATGTCTAGCTGTGTGCCAAATCTCATTCAAATCCGTTAAGCGTAGCGTAAGCGTTTAGCGTTAAGCGTATTTAAGCGTGATAGAAGGGCAAACAAACAAACGTCCATACTCTCCCGCATTTATAATGTTATTTAAATCTGCAATGGTATAATAATTATGATACGACCAATGTTAAGTGTCAACTGAATAATTTTTGATTGACTTACGACTTGCCTCTTTAATAAATTTATCGAAAACACAGTTCAACACTTTGTTCGCATCTCTAACAACTTTCGATTCTGAATCGATCATTTCGAATCGACGTTTGAGCAAAATCACGTGCACAATTCGAAATTTTCCGATTACGAAACGATTGCATTCGATTAGACTTTCACTTCACGAAATTAGTTGAAGTTAAATTTTCTCCGATATCTATCAACGTTTGCGCTGCAATGATTGCGGGTGGAAGGAAAAAGAAAGTCGACGTCATAAATGCAATATTGCTTTTATTATACTTGAATTTAAAATTCAATTAAATTATCTTCCCTGCACAGTATCAATACTGCAGTATCAGTACTGCATTGCATATTCGATATAGGCTCTCAAAGGGCGTAAACGACATTGCCTACTTTATAGATGGATAGAGTAGAAAATGTTTTTCTATCTACAACTACAGCAACTATATTTTACAGAGTTAACAGTTTCTGATTAAACTACAGTACCTGTACTTCAATTGTTAAAAACGAATTTTCGATAAATGATGTATTCAGCGAGTAATATTTTTTTCATTTCTCATACTCGGAAAGTAGTGTTTGTTTGATCCAAGTAGCGGGTGGAAAACGCTGATTCCCTCCCTAGGGCGGAAAAAACTCATAGTAATTGCATTCCACCCTAGGGCGGGAATGAATTTTAAAAATAGAATATCCAATAAAATATGTATTTTAGAAAAACTACTATTTATTACTTTCCTTATATTCGAAATGAAAAGTAGAGTTTTTAACGCGGGTGAAAGTCATCAATTCCTACTCGGACTATAGCCGCCCTCGCTGCGCTCGGGCGTCTAAATACCTCGTATGGGAATTGATTCCTTTCGACCCTTGTGTAACAATCTACTATTTTACTGATGGGGGCGCCACGTGTCTGCTACATTCCCCTTACTGCTTTTCGTGCGATTCTCATTTTAAGTCCGCGTACACATGATTTTACAAATTAATGGCGCCACGTGTCTGCTACATTCCCCTTACTGCTTTTCGTGCGATTCTCATTTTAAGTCCGCGTACACATAATTTTACAAATTAATTACACTATGTACTGTAAATATAATCTAAAACATTCACATACAAAATTATTACTAAAATGTTCTAGTATAACATAGTTTTGTTTTTTTTTTCAAATCGTTTAGGCATGATCTTCAATTTAAATGTAAATCATTAAAAGACGTATATCCTTGGCTTATAAGGAATAAGAACAAACGCTACGCGTGTTAACACTAAAAAGTACGTCTAAAAAGTGCGTCTAACATGTGTTACTCTGTAAACAGTTAATAAAAAACTAATCAATCCCCCATGTAAAGTGTCGACATCAGATTAAGTTCTCAAATTAATTCCGCCTGTTCTACACGTTGGCTCGCTGCGATTGGTGCCATTACAACACCTGTCGGCCTGACCGGTCGGAGTCACGCACCAGTGCTGCCTACCTCTAATGCAAATCAAGGTCGTGAACCCGATGTGTAAAGCTGCCATGTTTTATGTATGGATTACTAGGTGATGGATAAGAAGCGGTTAATTGAACGACGTTACCGAGTTGATGTATTGGGCGTTGGGATTAATTTGTCAACGTTCTTTATTATGTTGTTTTAATTGTAGAATCGAATATTTTTGATATAAGCTGACAACATAATTAATGTTGTGACATAAAGATGACCAAATTCGAATATTCAAAACAAATATTAAGTTGCTCGGATTTCCAATAAAGAAATCAAAAGACCGTCAAAGATGCACAAATGCTTTTATCCACTTTGCTTATTTTTGTCAATCGAGGGGCTCGTGGCTAATTAGCAATCGCGAGGTTTGTGTGATCTGCGAGGCTAAGCTACACTTGCTGCGGTCAATCTGTTGATGGGTGACCATTTCGTTGCACATCGAGACTCCTCCGTGCCTCGGAGAGCACGTTAAGCTGTCGGGCCCGGTTTTCATACGACTATCTATGGCAGTCGTTACGGGTAGTCAGAAGGCCGAAAGTCTGACAACTGGTCTAACCTCCGAATGTCAGTATAACCCAGTAACTGGGTTGCGGGGGTCTGATGGCAGTCGCTCCGTGTAAAATACTGATGTTCAGCCGCATCTGGTTAGACTGGAAGCCGACCCCAACATAGTTAATAAGTTAGTGAGTAACGGCATTCCGGACAAACCCCCGTGGTTTTTGGTTTGCTTTTGTCTTATAATGTATGTTTTTAATATAAAAGAGAAAATAAAAAAAATTGGTAAAAGGCTCGGAGGATGATGATAATGCTTATTTTAGTCAATCAAAGTAGAGATAGTAAATTTCTAAAAAGGATTCTGACAATAACCTGGGCTAACTCTAGGTACTAAAGGGATCACTTAACAACCAAGACATGGTAGAAATCTGACAAACATCGACACGACTATCTCGTTCTTCAAATCTAAGATCAAAATAGCTAACGGTACATTCATACGTCAATTAATTTTAGTAATTAAACATCTGCCGAAGCCGATAACACTGATTCAGGCTTTAATGTCACATTTTGTACAAGGATCTTGATCGACCTCGTGGCTTCGAAGAAATTCATGTAATTTTCTGTAATCAATCACTCGCCGATTGATATTTGACGTAAGCATTTTTTCGGCGAATTATGCTTGCCTGTCAACTTCGAATACTTGAATAATGATAATGATGTCTTTTGACATGGAACTTTGCATATGCTTAACTATACAACGTTTATCAGAAATGCTTGGTCTTATTTTAAGAGCTCTTTCAGGGCATAGCATAGAACAACTTTTACTACGAGGTTATATCCTGAAATCGCGAAAAACAAATCAGCTGATCCATACTCCAGCGATATCGATGATTTACTAGGGAACAGCTGTTTTTTTTTTGCGATTGAACCCATAGTAAAAGTTGTTCTATGCTATGCCCTGAATGAGCTCTTAAAATATGACCGCGAGTTTCTGATACACGTTGTATAATTGGTTCACTATTAATCTTCAATATCGTTTTATACTAAGTCTGAAAGCAGCGCCAGCGACGGCAACAGATTATCATGAAAATCCCTAAACTGACTGCGGACCCAGGTTGGCTGACATGAGCAAGTGCGGTTTTATAGACCAGACAACTATAGCCTATACATGCTCTCTATGTCCTAGCGTTACAGCCCGGTCACACCATACATCTGCGTTGATTTAAGTACCTACTACTCTTACATACAAACAGATGGCGTTTGTACATGCGCCAAATGTGTGTGTAACAATAGGGCTGCGGCCACCAATGACCTCCGTGTAAATTCAATTTGTAAACAATCTTTTCGAAAATGTTGTTAATTAAATGACAGTCTAAATTATAAACATGTCATATCGCAATCGAATATGTTGAACACAGAACAAAATAATCAAATTTTGTGACAGTAAAATTATCCATTTAATGTGCCAAGTTCCTTACTTGAATTCATCCTTTGGGAAGTGAAAACATAGCACAAGTAACTGCTATCTTTAGTAGAATTAGAAAGTATTTCTCAATGCTTACACAAAACGAATTAAAATACAACGCACGCGTACAACGTGCGTCGCTTAGAGCAAATGAAGTGGGGTCTGAAATCCGGGCGGAGTGAGGTAAGTGGGATCGGTGGGAGGACGTGAGTGGCCATTCTGTACGATTTGTTCTGAGCTAGCGTTCGATATTGAGCGACCTCATCAATGCCACTAGCATTGCAAGAGACGTAGTAAAATTCCTGGCACAGCACTATCTGATAGCTGCCCTACCATCAATGTACCATCGACACAAAAAAGAAGAATCATGGTATGGATATATTATGTGATACCGAAGAATCTGGAGCATGTTACGAGAAGTGGATGGCTTTAAGAAAATAGGCAGATCAAAGAAAAGTTAGATGGATTATGTGAAAGATGATAGGACAGAAAGAAAGTGAACTCTGAGTTAACGGCTGATAGAGATGTCTGGAAGGAAAATACATGCTGTGTCGACCCCAAATAAATTGAGATAAGGAGAGGAGGATGATGATCGTTTTATACAGAGCTAGCCAATAATTCGATTTTCATGTCATATGTTAGCTAATGTCCTCAAGTCTAAAGTTCATTGATATTAGGTACTTTTTTTAAACAAAACCCAACGCCCATACGTGACACTAACAAAAAACATGATCTCTCGTATGTAGGTGTTAAACAAGAACCTACATACATGAAACCTCAATTATGTATGACATTGTATGCAGCACGATAACGATTAGTAATGTAATATTGAGAAAACATAAGACAATAATATAAAAAAATGCTGTTACATGTATACAAAGATGCGCATGTTGTGAATACTTTAAATTATTTATGCGGGTGCGAGCCGTCAGTTCCGCCTCTTAAGGTTACCAGCTTTAAAATGCTGACTTTATTGAAGTATTCGTAGACATCTAAGTTCATATACCGTCAAACACGGCAACTTTACATATTTTTTTAAAATTGTGTAAGCACGAGATAAGTTAAATCCATCACGAAAAAAAATATGGAACGTCATTTTAAAAGCTAATTGCACCATAGACAAAACATACACGAAAAGACAAAAGTATAATCCATTCATTTGGAGTTCCGCGCGCATTCTGACGATCGATCACTTCGCTTGGAACCACTTGGCGGTAATCTTCCCCGACTGCGACCGTGTGAATGCGGTCACGATGTTGCTCGGAGGCGGTCTATATTTTATGGACGGTGTTGCAACACTATGGGAAACGTACCAAAACGATGAATGATTAGAACGTACGCCGTTTGCAATTTCTGATTTTCGAATGTAACTGTTGAGTATCCTAAGGTGGAACTGGTGCCTAGTAAACTACAATGACGCAAAATTGACATAAAAGAGAAAGGATTATAAAACAATGAAAAAAATCAGGTACTTATTGTTATATTGTTGGTCCTGTTAACTTAAAGTACTGTAAGTATACAACGTGTTATTGAAATATCTGAAAACCTCTTAAGGGGTCATTGTACTCATCATTATGAACAACTTTTACTATGGGAACAATACTGAAATCGCGAAAAAAAAATACATTTGTGTTCTCATGAATCGATAAAATGTAATCGATAAGTATACAACTTACAATACTTTAAGTTAACAGGAGTTAACAGGACCAACAAGGGTCCCAAATTAAATTAAAAAAAACCGGCCAAGTGAGAGTCGGACTCGCGCAGTAAGGGTTCCGTACCTCTCAATATGTCTATGTTTGTCTTATTTTTAGTATTTGTTGCGAAACTACATAATATGCACTATAATCTGACCAAGTTTGACGCTGGTATGCATTACCGTTTTGAAGATAGAGCAGAAACAAAAACGTTGAAAAAAATGCATGTTTTTTGAGGTTTCTTGTATGGGGACCCCCTTTGGTTTTAGACTTTTTTTTTGTTTTTAGTATTTGTCGTGATACACCTCATAGCAACACATATTCTGAGAAAATTTCAACCGGTTCAAAAGATACAGCCCTGTTACAGACAGACGGACGGACGGACGGACGGACAGCGTAGCGAGAGTAATAGGGTCCCGTTTGAAACCCTTCGGGTACGGAACCCTAAAAACATGGTACATAATGTACATATTAGCAAACATATTTTTAAACTTATAATTAGGAATATCAGAAAGAATCAACAACAAATACGAAATAATAAATTTATAATCACAGTCTTATAACTTTAACTTATAACGCAGAATTATAACTTTACAACACAGCGCAAGATTTATCCAGTTAAAAGTTTTTATTCGTAGTCATATTATTTATTTATTTATTTGTTCAGTGGTATACATAACAAAAACATTCTAAAGATGTAAACATAAACTCATTAGAGTTTTACCGATAATAATTTTTATGTAATTTATCTCGATAACATCAATTAAGGTTGGTTATTATTGTTACTGGATACGAAAGTATTCTGAGATCAAAATAAACGAGCAGGATATTACGACCACATCCGCGCAGGGGACCAAAATTAAGTGTACAATTACAATGCTTTTATAGCATTAATTTAAATTGGAAATGTGAAATTATTAACGCTTTACATACTTATTTAGATAAGACGTTAAATAGCTATTGATTAATAAAACCTGACAGGGGACGACAACGGCGGCGACGATGTCAATTTATAGTGAATTAATCAGAACTTACGAATGAAAACGTCTTCAACAAAAGTTGATAAATTATTCAGTCATTTGTCAAATGAGAGCGCGTACTTAATAGATTATTGGATAGAATGGTTGACTGCGGGGTGGGGTCGGGTCGGTGCGTGCCAAGTCTCGTCCGTGGTAGTCCCACCAGGCTGCTGATGTACGATCCTGTCCGACGCGGATATACGACGCGAGGCGAGAAAATACTACAGCTAGCACGCGAGGACTGCATGCTCAGGGACGGATTTGAATTGGTAAGAGGTGCATAGCTTACATCAATCTTCGATACGCTTTTAGTAATGTGTTGACAGAAAATACAGGCTTGAAATGGGACATGCTTTATTTACTGTTTATTGAATCCAACGTTATTGAGAAAGGACGAAATAGCTTCTTAGAATTTGTGGACAAAACCATTCTCTCGATTGACTTAGGCTTACATTTAGAGATGAATCTAAGCGTGAACTCATGCTTCTGACTGTCCAATAGCACTGCATTTTGACAGTTGGAAGCATGAGTTCATGTTTATATTCGGCTCGGAATATATGCCTTAGTGGTTATCTCTGTTTTGGAAGAGAGTTGGATTTCAATAGTTGTATTATTTATTGAATCGGGTTATCATTTTTTAATCATTTATAATTACTGTTTACTTAGTTAAACATAATTACTAAAAGTTTAAGCACTTAAGCCAACGTCTACGTGTCTCCTCGATTTCTTAACCTTCCCCCCTAAGTTGACAATCTACAATCGTCAACGCTATAGAAAACAATCAAAATGTATGGGAATGACATATCTCAATGAATGACTTTTTCGTTGAGATATGTCATTCCCATACATTTTGATTGTTTTCTATAGCGTTGACGATTGTAGATTGTCAACTTGGCTAGGGGGGCTTATCTTTCTAAATAGCAAAAATATAGATTTTCCTTATAATTCTTGAGTTAAAATATTCATTCCGAGGAGTACTTTAAATAACGCCACTTCGATATTTCAGCCTTATCTCTCTAACTTGTGTATCGATTTTCTATGTGCTACGTTTTATATGGGCCTGTCTTCTCTCCCATCGGGGGACATTAAGTACGGCAGCAACGTCATCATTTAGCGAGCATCCGGCATGCACCTCGCACGTCCGAGTGCGGCCCTGGCAGTCACGTCCATAGACGAACAAGCGCGCGAACGCGATTGAGGGAGCATTTTGACTCCTAAACGAGTTCGTTCACACGGCAGAGGTTCACGGTCGACTGTCTCACACTCACAGTTTAGGATTCTAATGTAGGATGTACTGCTGTATATATGTATGTTACTATAGCCATTAGTGTATATTATATGTATGTACAGTCAACAAATCGGAATCATGACCCACTCAGCTGATAATTCGTTTGAAATCGTCAAAACAATAAGGTTTACTTCTATGCTGCACTTAGGACATTTAAAATATTTTATTGGTAAACTGTCACTGTCACTTGCTAAAAAAATTGATAACAAGTATGTTGCCAGGGAAATATCTCTTTAAGCAAAATTCAACCTAATTGTATTAAATGTCTGTAGGATATTAAGCTTTTCGTGGGTCATGATTCCGATTTGTTGACTGTACCTATGAGAGTAATGAGTGTATCTTTTGTTTATAATTTCTACGCCGATCTGGCTGTTGGAAACTATGAATAATTGTTGGCTCGCATCAGTTGCAACAAAGTAAAATAATTTATGATGTATGCAGGCAAAGGCAACCGGTTTCAACTTATTTAAGAAAGTACGTTTTGGCTACGGTGCCTGTACAGTTACCTAGTATGAGAATAAACACACACACACACATACACATAAACTGACCTTTATGAGTTTTATGGCTAGAAGAAAATATCATCAACGTCATCGGCCCATTATTGTCCCACTGCTGGGCGTGGGCCTCTTCTTAGAATGAGAAGGTGAGAAGGAAAGATACAAGGATTTAACTTAATAAGTAATTAAATAACATGATACTTACCTTGTTTCGCAAACTGCAGAAGATAAATTAATTAACACTTCGGTATCGTATCGAGACCATGAATCTGTATGTGTTTGAGATAAATATCATGAAACGTTAACAAGGCAATGAGGGTTATAATTATGATCAGAAACTTCATAGGTAGGAAAATAGGTTATGTTATTTTTATAGATTTTTTGTTTATCTGTTTTCTTTGTATTTTCCTTTTGCTGTCTCAGTTACCTACATAATCTGTGCAAGATCATAATAAATATTTATACTTTATTATCTCGATCAATGTTGGAATAATAAACCTATTCAAAAAAAAGTTTTTATAGGAAAGCGTATTAAAAGAGAACATAAGTTTTCTTTCACTACGACCACTGTTAAAGCATTGTTAGTACAAATGACGAACATTCAATTTAATTAACTGAATATTACTTTAGATGATGTAGCAACTATTCCTTGTCATTATCCAACTGATCGCTTCTCCATCGTCAGTAAATTCTATCAAAAGTTCATTCACTACGCTGATCTTATTTAAAAATATAATTACAAGACATAATTAATTTCGATGTGACCAACAGAAGGTTCACACAATTATAAATATATATTATGCTTTGTTTGAAACACTAAACGCTTAGAGTTCGTTAACCACTGTTGTCTCTATGACTTACCACGTCTTTGTTTGTTATTTGTTATAATTAAACTTTATAAGGATGCCACTCATCTAGAAAATTTATCCTGATTTATTTTTAGATTACAGAAAAACTGTAGGCAATTTAGGCTTACAGCTGCCCAATTCAGAATATTTTTGATATGCTGTTGTCGATCGTTTTGGTTTGTTATCTCATTTCGTCTATGGTTCACGTAGCGAAAGAAAAAATGAGATAACAAATAGAAACTATTGACAACTGCTTATCGAAAAGAATCTGGGGGTCTACTCCCGTTCGACGATATTCGATAAATCGTACGATTCATCGCACAATTTGCTACTCCGGTCAACCATCGTTTCCTTATCGCATGCGATGATCGTGTTTTGACGTTTGTTTTTCTCATCTCCGCTAAATTGTATTCGACTATGAACCGTAGTCTATCTTAATTGTGCCTTTTTTATGTGCGTATCTTTATTATGTAAGTATCAGTCGGAACGAAAGTTCGTACTTCGTTTGTCGTTCGTAAAACGCGAGTAGACCTACTGAATCGGGGAGAAGTTCACGATAGCCAAAATGGTTTAGAAAATTTTATATGGATTTGTCACCCCTACCCTTCCACATCAATTCAGAACAATTTTTTACCAAGCAAGGAACGATCAGTAAGAAGCAATTTAGAATGTTCAAATGTTTTTTTTCTTGACCAAAATGCAGCTATATCAAGGTAGCTACTTTCCGTCTGAAATAAACAGTAGAAGGAGATAACTGCTCATTAAACAACAGTTTATTATTGGACTGAAAAAATGGTTATACGTCTCAGCTTTGAAATATAATTACCTGTTGAATAACACAAAACATAGTAATCATATTAAATTATTTTGTGTTCACATAACAACCAGCCAATTACGCGTTTCGTGTCACCTACAAATGCAAATTGTCGTGTAAACCAGTAGCGACTGCGCGAGTCGCGACCGGTATCGATTTACATAATAATACTCCATTACCGAATATCTTTGCGTACTACCAATTGATCGTGTTTCAACAATCGATATTACGATGAGAATAATTCGGACTTAAATAATACTTGGTAGATACTTTACAATGCAGAGATAGGCTTCTATAAAAGCTTTCTTCTATATAAGACTATACCTATAATTTGAAATATAATAATTCTTCTCTTATAACATATTACTGCCTCGTTGGTCTAGTCAAGCGCGACTGCTGAGCGTGAGGTCATGGGTTCAATTCCCGGGTCGGGCAAAGTGTTATTGGGTTTTTCATTAGAAAATTCTCAGTAGCAGCCCGGAGTCTGGATTTGTGCCCGGTTAATGGCAATAGACTCGCCCCCTATTACATGGGACTTACAAAATAACTGGCGAAATGTGGGTATACTATACACCTCTGCCTACCCCTTCGGGGAAATACAGGCGTGATGTTATGTTATGTTATGTGTGTTATAACATATTATAAAAAATTACGTCAAGACATGAACAAACTCTACCTTCAATTATCTTGTATTTATTCTAAACACCTAGAAAAACAATGAAAATCCTTAATTTTCTCGACATAATGTAGGTTTATGTTAAGATATCTATCCCACGGTTTCTCGATCTCATCAGGGTGTACGCTCTCCCCATTGTCTACCTTTCCCACAACGCCTCACCATACGTGAAACCAATAATCGTTGGAATTTATTATTGGTTTAAATTAACAGGAATTTCAATTCTTTATGTAGTTACAGGTTACTGTTAATTAAAAACTACACAATAATAGCCTACTCAAATTGCGCTGGAATAAAATTATTGATATTTTCTTCATACAATAATGCAAAACATAGTTAACCTGTAACCTCTAAAGAGTGAAGAGACATCTATCAATAAAATAATAGTCTTAAGTCTACATGAAATAGATGCTATGGTACCGTATGTGTACCAATTTCTGCCACCAACCAGGAAAACTTAGGTGCAACAACTTAGGTGGTATTGCAGTTGTTATGGGCAAAGGTAACCACTCACCATACCATACATTACCATAAAAAAGGAGTAAAAAGACATCAAAAATATCATACATAACCTCTATCAAGCATCTATTTAGTGTCAAAAATATACATCTGCTTCGTGAGACCGATACAAATCGTAACCAATACATAAAAGATGATGCAAAAAAAAATTCTAGAATCAAAAATAAGGCTGCCAAAATTCTAAGAATTGTATACCTATTAACAGAGGAAGTCTGTTGTGTAATATATATTACGTTCTATAAATAAAAGTATTAGTCATACCTACTAAACTTGAGTCTATTATTTCCTCGTTTACTAAGATCGAATCTCGGTTTGCTCAGTGTTAGTTTTGTAATTGATCCAATTTTATATGACAACTTGAAAAGATATTCTGTTGATAAAGAAACCTTAGAAAGGTTTCAAGTTTCATGAATATAAGCTATTAAGTGGTAATAACATGATTTTAAAGACAATTCAAGAACTCGAAAGCAGGAAATAAGTAGGTAATTGCTAAGTATACGATTAACAATGATTACAAGTCGTTTTGAGAGTAAAAATCTAACCTTACATTATGATGAACATGATTTATGAGATAAAGTAAATAATTCGTTCAATAATAAGTAGGAAAAAAGTGAAGCATTTAAACCAAGATATCACAAACGATTCCGCGCTTAATTCAACAATCAAAATTCCAAATCAAACATCGGCCACTAAAAAAAACCAACGGATGAGAGTGCTAACTATTCTGTAAAGTTGAGTCAAGCAGCAACATAATACTAAAATATACACATTACACCAATATCAACCATAAACCTTACAAGTAAGAATGTTATTTGATGTTTAGGAGGAAAACTTATCTTTGTATTACGTAGAGTACAATTCGTGGACGGTAAACAGAATTGGAAAGCAAATACGGCATTGTGGCCGATTCAGTGTTCAAACATTTCCATCCGCGGGCAGAATGCTCGGTATTTAGCCCAAATATCCAAGTGGTGCATAACTGCATAACAATAAAACTATTGTATGTTAGTTTATGTGGGAGATTCTCTGAGCATTCCTAAAATTTCTAACTTTGTTCCCACATTAATGAATTCTTGTTTTAATAACTCTGTTTTTGGATTTATTGTAGGGGTGCATTCTTTATTTTAGAAAGGATTACTCTAAATATATTATGTTTCTTGACTACGATTTCACTCTTGTCTTCCTTTGTGAGCAGTGTTTATTATTAGTTTACTTTGGATAATTAAATACTGATTTATTGTTATAATCAATGATCATTTTTGTGCTTTCCAATGATCGTTAAGAATAATGTTAATTTATCCTATTACGAGTCGTGGAAATCTGTAATTGACTTAATGTACCCTTTGCTAGTTGTGTATTCATTTTTTATAGCTGTTGGTTTTCTTATTTATAAATAAATAAATAATATAATATCACTGAACTGAACTTTCCAAATATTCTTACACAATAATTTACCTTGCAACTGAGTCATTTAGTGCTACAAATTCAATATAAACGGCTAAACAGCAGGTACCAAAGTTAATAGTTTTTTTTTAAATATCTAGCTAATTGGTCAAGACACTGAATCAGATAGTTAGGTATTATGTGCCTTGCACGATTGATATTTCTAATTGTCCACGCGTCATATCCTACTGCGGTATTATAGTTGTCAATCATGTCACGTCTTCCTACAATTTACTTTAGTGTTCTTAGTTGAATAGTTTCTTGCGATTTTCCTTCTTTGCAATGTTGATTGTATTTTATTTACTTTGTAAACAATTTTCTCGATCACTTTATTTAGGTTTCTTATTTATTTAATTCTTATTACAGAAAGATATACGAACACAACACCGCTCAAGACGAAGACGACTTAGAGGTAACCTCAAACGTCCCTAACATCCTTATGAGTGAAGTAATAAATGCTATAGATAGCCAAAAGAGAGACAAGGCACCAGGACCAGATGGTATAAACAATGAAATCTTAAAAGAAAGTAAAGAAGTTATAGCACCAGTCCTTACCGACATATTCAACGAGATATTAATCACCGAAATTATCCCACAACAATGGACAGAATCAAACATTATTCTTCTATATAAAAAAGGAGACAAATATGAAATCGGGAACTATCGCCCCATCAGCCTAATGTCCAATTTATATAAAGTATTTGCTAAGATCTTACTAAATCGGATTGAGAAAACATTAGACGAACACCAACCCATTGAGCAGGCGGGTTTTCGTAAAGACTACTCAGTGCTCGACCACATTCACGTAGTACGCCAAGTTATGGAGAAGTATAAAGAATACCAATTGACCTACTATATAGGATTCATCGACTACAGCAAGGCGTTCGATTCTTTATTTCACGCAAAGATATGGGAGTCATTAAAAGAACAAGGAATTGACCACAAGTATATCCGCTTAATTAAAAACGTTTACAACAAGAGTACAGCGAGAATACAACTGGAAAAGAAAGGTGAATGTATCAAAATCGGCAAAGGCGTACGACAAGGAGATCCTCTGTCACCAAAATTATTCTCGGCGGTGCTTGAGTCAATATTCAGAGGTCTTCATTGGGAAAATCTCGGTATCAACGTAGATGGTCGTTCACTAACTCATCTGAGATTCGCGGATGACATTGTGCTATTTGCAAAAACTCCCGAAGATTTAACAAAAATGATAAACGATTTGGCAATGGAGAGCAAGAAGGTAGGGTTACAACTGAACCCAGAGAAAACTAGGGTGATGACCAACGGAGAGAGAACAGCTATAAACTTAGGGAGTAACCAAATCGAGTATACGGAAGAATATGTTTATCTGGGACAACTAATAACGAATGATAACCCCATGCGCAAAGAAGTTGAAAGAAGAATATCCAATGGCTGGAAAAGGTACTGGGCTTTAAAAGAGATTATGAAGGATAAAAATCTGCATATTAATATAAAAAGCAAACTTTTTAACACCTGCATATTACCAGTTCTCATGTACGGTAGTCAAACATGGACCTTGTCACAAAACCTGACTAACAAACTTGCAACATGCCAGCACGCAATAGAAAGAAGCATGATGAATGTGAAAAAATTGGACCGACTGAGAAACTGTGTAATAAGAAGCAAAACAAAGGTTACAGACATAACGTACAAAATTAAAAGACTGAAGTGGCGATGGGCGGGGCACATGATAAGAGGAAGAGATAAATGGAGCAAAAATGTGACGCAATGGTATCCAAGAGAAGGAAAAAGGAAAAGAGGGAGACCACAAAAAAGGTGGGATGATGACATCAGGCAAGTGGCAGGCGTCACATGGAACAGAGTGGCTCAAGAAAGACGTGAGTGGAAAAGGTTGGAGGAGGCCTTTGCCGACTGGCAAACAGATCTTCAAAAAATAAGAAAACCTCAATTATAAGACTAGATTAAGGATAACAGTAGTATTAAGCTTTGCATATATTTCTCTTATTATGTAATTTTGATCGGAATAAAAGGCTATATTATATTATTATTATATTATATTATATATTTATTTAATAAGAATGAGAATGAAAAACAATTCATTGATCCAAACTGTTTTATTATTCCCAATCTTTTACTTTTACAAAAAAATCTGCATCACTTCTTTGACGTCATAATTGGATGACAAACATCTGATTCATTATCATTTTTTTCTAGTCCTAGATCATCATAAAACCTATTAAGCAATCTAAATCCATCATTCCTAATACTAGAACTTCTTTGTGGAAAAATTGCCTGCCCTTTATAAATCGGTTCTCCTAATAAGATGTCGACTACATCACGGGGAACCGTGATGTAGTCGACATCTTATTAGGACTGACGTCACAATCTCATTCACAATATTGACAATCAACATAGCGAACAGTTTTCCGCAGTGTTCTCTTTATTTTATCGAGTAAATGTTTAATATGTGTTCAACGCATATCAATGACTTGAAATAAATGGTTACCATTCAAGTTTATTGTCTATTAGTATAGTTTCAAAGAACACAGCCGTGTAAACTGAGGGATCCCTATTACGGACTATGTTAGCCTTGAGCTGGTGATAACCTTCATTTATTTATTTATTTATAGTTAATTAACACGGTACAAAACCAATTACATACTTATGCTTAGGCTGTAAAGTACTAATACTTTACAACTCTGGAGCTTTCTCCAGTGAACGCATACCTACAGAACTAAGACTAATACTAACATCACAAATAAAAGGTTTCTTTATATACTTGAGGAGACTAAAGTAAAAAAACGCGTTTAAGTAATAAGTTCTTCCCAGAATGCTAGTCCATTGCACTACCTGACCTTTAAGGTAAAGGACGGTAGTCGGGAACAGTTGGCGGACGGGTGCGCACACACCTGCGCAGGCACATGTCACTCCCCACCCGTCGCACACGTGCCGGGTACAATGGATGAGCCTTTTTATTTTATAACGGATCTACACATCCTGTAGGTTAGATGCTGCAGCTGAACTTTTTAACGAACACCTTTTATTAAATATGCTAACCTCCTTTGAACTCAAACTGCTTTACTCGAATCTTGAACATAAAGATGTGTCTGCGCACGTGTGAACATTACTCCATAGAGGTGGTTACTGAGGTAATAAAAGGGTCTTTCAAGGTTGACCATTGAATATTTATCATTATAATACGCAGTCGGCATTGAACAGAATATTTTTGTATTTATCCTAGTGACCAGTTTTTTTTTGTATTTTAATAATTATTTAATATGAATGATTCAGCTTCTGAATCCTAGGACGTTTTTTAAAAGAGAATACAAATTCTTTAATAATAACATTAATTAATTGTTTGTTAAGAAAAATTAGTTGAGTACTTTTATGATTTTAATGATCGTGAATATTCATCAATCAACTCAGCCTATCGCAGTCCACTGCTGGACATAGGCCTCTCCCAAGTGAATATTCGTGAATATTATTTATTAGGTATTACAAATCATAGAGTAAAAACGCCTTCAACAATTCATTCAAAATGCCCACTAATAAAAATTTGGTTTAAGGCCCTAAAAACTCTCTACATTACATTCATCATCCTCCGAGCCTTTTCCCAATTATATTGGGGTCGGCGGAACGACTGCTATCAGACCCCCGCAACCCTGTTACTGGGTAATACTGACATTCGGAAGTTAGACCAGTTGTCCTACTTTCAGGATTCTGACTACCCGTAACGACTGCCACAGATATTTGTATGACAAACGGGACCTACAGCTTAACGTGCTCTCCGAGGCACGGAGGGGTCTCGATGTGTAATGTAACGGTCACCCATCCACGGACTGACCGCGACAAGAGCAGCTTAACTTCGCAGATCGTACAATCTGAGTTGTTGTTACTTCGTCACGAGCCCCTCACTTTCTACATTACATTGATAAACTCAATTAACGGGTAGTTAACATAACATAACATCACGCCTGTATTTCCCCGAAGGGGTAGGCAGAGGTGTATAGTACACCCACATTTCTACAGTTATAAGTCCCATGTAATAGGGGGCGAGCCTATTGCCATTAACCGGGCACAAATCCAGACTCCGGGCTGCTACTGAGAATTTCCTAATGAAAAAACCCAATAACACGGGTAGTTGATACACAAGAAATCGTTGAGCTAACTGTTAGCCACACCGCATTGACACACATAACAAGCTTCTAGTGTCACACCGTTGAAAAAACTGGGAAAACTGGCAAAAACTCGCATTACTGGAAACTGGGAGCTAGAAGCTGGAAACTGGTAGCTGACGCTATTCGCTGAATATGAAAGTTTAACTTCTCAACTAATCAGACTTATTACTGATTAATGGATGCACTTATTTGTGTGATGGGTATGACCAGAACCAACGTTGGTTGGTGATTAGTTACTTACTAACTTACTACTGACTGAAGTAGTCAATGGTGATCTTTGAATATTAAACCAACGTGGTAATCAATTAAAGTTGCCACGTGATTTAAAATCTTCTTACAATCTCTTATTTAATTATAAACGTGTTATATTCATAACAGAGGTGATCCGATAGAGAACCAAAGTTGTTGATATAGGCTACAGGATCAGCAAGCTGAAGTGGCAGTGTGCCGGGCACACTAGCCGAAGAACCGATGGCCGTTGGAGTAAACCTGTTCTTGAGTGGAGACCGTGAATCAGCAAACGTAGGGTAGGACGCCCTTAGGCTCGGTGAAGCGATGATATTGGCAAGGTGGCTTGTAGCAACTGGATGCGAGTGCCCGAGGATCGATGTCAGTCGCGAGACATTTGAGATGCCTATGTCAATCAATGGCTAATATACGCTGATAATGATGACAAAAATTATATTAATTATAATTAAGCATTTTAGGAATATCTAAGTGAATTGATTGTTTGTGTGTTGCAGTTGAGATTTCAATTCAAATTTTTTTTCGTTAAACGCTATACTTTACAAATGCATAAAATACTGATATTCAGCCGCATATGGTTAGACTGGCAGTCAACCTCAACATAGTTGAGAAAAAGTTACAAGCTTATATCCAATCATTAATCTAAGGCTTCTGAAAATCTTAGCACTATAGAGTATGGTTTTCTAGTGAGCTCTTACAGATTAGCATTGCAGAAATTAGTTTGCTAGTGAGATCTTATAGAATAGCACTACACTACAGAAGTTAGTTTTCTAGTAAGATCTTACAAATTAGCACCGCTGGCAGTTTTCATTGCTACTCAAGTAATAAGACAGATTAAGCTATTATTTGAGTGATGGGTGTGACCAGTAGTGACGGTATTCAGTTAGTAGTAACTACCTTCTGATTCGAGTGGTCAATGAGAGCTGCCCACGTGCTTGAAATTAACACGACTGTAATGCAATTAAATATGATTGTATATGAGTGTGTTTTGTTCATTAATGCATTTTTATGCTATTGATATAGCAATCTTTTTTCTCCGAGCCTTTTTCCAATTATGTTAGGGTCGGGTTCCAGTCTTAAGACTAGAGTATACCACCTCCTTGCCCATACAAAAAGTGTCAACAGTTTACCACCCCTAAATGTTATCCAATTTCGATGATATTTATATTTTATCTACACCGTAAAACCGTAACTGAGCATATCAGCGTAGATCATAATCAAGGTAAGCGATTGCTATAAAAAACAAAAGATTTTGTTAATACTTAGGGGTGAAAACAGTTTTCCCCGAAACTAAAATTTCATCAAAAAATGTAGGAAGTATGGAAGAATGTAACTAAAACCTCGCGGCAAGACTTATAGATGGGCATTCCACCGGAGTTTAATCCCGGTGCTTGGGTTAAAACCCGATAAACACCCAGAAAACTAGGTGTATACTGTATTTTTATTGGGTGTTTATCGGGTTGTAACCTAAGCACCGGGTTAAAACTCGGTGGATTGCCCATCTATAGGCAGGACAGGACGGTGAACATCAGTATTTAAAACGGAGCAACTGCCATCAGACCACCGGAATCCAGTTATTATATATTGTATATATTATTATTTTCGGACTTTTATACACATCACCATCTAGTCCCAAACTAAGCAGAGCTTGTACTATAGGTACTAGATAATGGATATAATAATTGTACTTGTATTTTTTTGTAAATTCATACTTATAATACATAAGAAACACCCAGATCAACACAAACACTTATGTTCATCACATAAATGTTTGTGCCCTGTGGGAATCGAACCCACGACCTCGTGATCAGCAGTCCGACACTTGAACCACTGAACCACAGACGTCATTAGGTAATACCGACACAAGGTATATAAATAAATAAATAAATGAATATTTTGGGACATAGTACTATTTATTGATCGAAGATATAATCCTTACATACATTTTTTTTGTAAATACATACTTATAATACATGAGATAGATGGATAGAATATGCTTTATTGTACTCCATAACAATAGCAGAAAACAGGAGCAACATGTAAATTAAGGGTTCCTTGGTGGTCTTCTGACTACCCGTAATGACTACTATAGATATTCATAATTATGGCAACCGGGACCAATAGTTTAACCGTTAACGTGCTCTCCGAGGCACGGGTGGATCTCGATGTGCAACGAAACGGTCACCCATCCAACGAATGACCGCGGCTTGCTCAGCTTAACTTCGCAGATCTTGCAATCCACGCGATTATTACTTACGGCCAAAGTTAATGAATATATAGATAGGATATTAATTTTAGCAGTTAGCCACGAGCTATTTTTATGGCAATTACGCACTTTATTATGCAAATAACAATAATATAATCTTAAAATCTTTAAAAGTTTCATAAGCTCATTGAGCTTCGTTCAGAAAGCTTTCACACTTTAATAAAACGTAAAACGTAGCACTTGTGCAATAAGTTGTAACATTAGCAAATTTATATATACATTACGATATGGCGCAATCGATGCTTCTTTACTTATTTTAATAAATTTTTATGTCATATTTCAACACCAATTTGGTGTTGGAAAACAGCAAGTTACCATCCAAATTAAAATAATGGGTAAAGAATTTTAAGTTTCGAATTCTCATTGAAAAAAAAGTTACCTGACAGTTACTGTCAAAATTAAGTTTAGTAAGATACACATTTATTCATCTCTACGGGAGCTTAGTTAATACTGATAAAAGTTCAATAAAATTATTTGAATAACATTAAAACCAATTTCATAGCTTAAAGGGTACTAGAGTAATACAATACGATTTTGATTTATACCTATAAGTTTTCCCTTCTAAAATAATATAGATAAAAGGTCTCTACAGATGAGCCATCGACCTCACGCGCGCCAATCCAAGAACGGGATTCAAATATCGAATGTCGATGTCAGCCGGACTCGAGCGCGGCCGACGATATTA
This sequence comes from Asteroscopus sphinx, assembly GCA_949699075.1. Lineage (NCBI taxonomy): Eukaryota > Metazoa > Arthropoda > Insecta > Lepidoptera > Noctuidae > Asteroscopus > Asteroscopus sphinx. The sequence goes on along the minus strand of OX453004.1, from coordinate 27,392,869 downwards.
ATTTACTTTTAAGCTTTCCTTATTAACTTGAGTTTGGTGTTAAGTAACCTCCTTGGTATTAAAAATATTTAAATAATGGTCATTCATAGCAATTATGACAATGAAATAATTGTAAGTGGGGAAAAATATAAAGGAATATTATTAAATTACTTAAAATTACAGATTGATAAATAGATTTTATGGGTGCTGCCAATCGTATTTTTTTAGTCAGTGTATTATTAGACTACCGTTCCTCCTTTATTATGAGATTTTCAGATATGTCAACTAATGTCAAGTTACATCAAAATCGTTATCGCATGAAATAGTATCAGAATCACTTAAAGTTCATATTTCATTGAATGGTTTCATAATCACATTGTATTTGTTATTATTATTTTTATTAATACACATTACAAAAAAGTTTTGTTGATGAATCTAAAAAAAGTATGCCTATTGACATTTTATTAGTTGCTAACAAAACTGAAAATTTAAATATTGAACTTTGCACAGTACTAGAAATATACACTTGTGTGCATTTAAATAGCAAACTCGTAACATTGTGAATATTTATGTGCATTAGGTATAGCGTCAGCTTTTTAAAAATAATTAATCATTCCCCAGCTCAGCACTAAACTACTAAATATCGAATAAGACAATGATATTAAGTGTAATTAAAAATATCAGTACTAAACGGTAGTTAAGGCACACCATTAACTAAACTTATTTTTAAATATTGTTATCTTTTACTAACAGTAGACAAAAGAAATAGATGGCAATAATTTTAGCTTTCAAATTAGTCGGAATTGAATTTTTCATACAAGTTTAGTCGTGATCTCGGATCGTGCCGACTAAAATACAAAGAAATGTAACACGTTAACTAATTTGACATCACTAAAATTGTTGTCATCCCTTTCTTGTATCTATTACTGGTAAAAGAGAGCGATAGTTTAAAATAAGTTAGTTCGTGAACAAGAGAATCAACACCATTTGCTATTGTTCTAATTTTCAACGGTTTATGAATGCTTCTAAGTTTATTTCCCATCGCACATTGCATCAAGTGATATTAACAAAAAATATTAGAAGTGGTTACTGTAGATCTGCCCACATCATAAAAGGAAAGGCATGAAAATACATTGTAAAGTACTCATAAGGGACTCTTATCAATTAATTCAGTTACAGCAGGAATATTTAATCAACATCCAATTATATCTTTGCTGAAAATAATTAAATAGGTACGTGTTTTTCGCTTTAGTATCACTCAGTAATAAAATATTGAGATAGTGCATCTAAAAATTTCGTTTGATTTAGCAACCATACAGAAATTGATAATTTTTTCGAGATTTTTTTCTTATTGCGAAAAGTTTTCATACATTTTTTTTTAATGGAATCCAAAAAATACCTACCTGTAGACCTGAAAACCTGTTTGCCTATAGAAATTTGGATGGTGATTAAAAAGTCACATGTATACTATGAAAACTTCTTTCACGGCTCTGACATGTACCTACTATTGATTCTATTAAATCAAATACAGAATTAGTTTTTAAACTCACATAGTCACTTACACTAATATTATTAGATATCACGGGATATTTAACATGTAAATAATTTTATTAATTTCCCGATATTTCGTGACCATTGCGCTTGTTCCGAAATATCGGAATGTCAAAGAAAATTATTTACATGGTAAATATTGTCCTGTGATAATAAATAAATATAGAAGTTATATTTGGCTACATGTAGATATGTCAGTATAAAAGAGCTATAAAATTATCTCAAATCACAAAATATTCTATACACTTCCAAAATTACTTACATAAACTGAAATAAACAGCACACCGGAGACCTTGGACTTCGATTAGACTACCAAAGCCCTCACTTAGTTCACACAAACTTCATACAAACTAATTCTCAATCCATTGCGGCACAAGTTTACACTATGCACTGGCACTAACGACTGACCTCTTCAATGTATAGCGCAGAAGAGAACATAATCGGTTCGGAATGTAGCTTGAAAGTGTCGTGGTAGGGGCAAGCATCGTTGCGTGACGACTAGGTACGTTTGAATACACGTCATGGCAATTACCATGTCCCTCGATTATCATTCTTGGCAAAGCATTATTCGTCTGTTGAGCATTTTTGGTTAAAAACTTAAATTGGTGTGTTAAACATGGAATGGATGTAAGTGGTCGGAATGATCTTTGGAACCTGCATTTTCTTCTTGTCTTTATCTTTTCACGCGATGGTTTTTAGTCGTATTTATTTCAGCGGAAGCAACTACTAGATTCTGTTTCCTTTTAAGCAGCTACTTGGATAATATTGAGCACGTTTTTATTGATCTTAACAACAAAATGTTTTCAGTTTTACACGCGTTAACTTCGATGACACGTCAAAACGTAAAGCAGACATCGACAATTCACAATTGGTATTATTTTTAAATCTAAATGGCCAGCAATTCTGTGTTCTCATTTCAAATTGTAGGTATGACAACTATTTTTATTGTTGGTGGCCAGCATGACAAAAAATTAAATGTTTTTGGGGCCCACAGTCATGTAATGAGTTCGGATGACGCATTCAAATTCAATGCACTACACTTGTTATAGAAGCACTATGTTAAAAACTAAACTTGAATAGGTATCTAGTTAAATTATAAACTCACCAATTAAATTCCTGATTCGAAGTTGTTTTGGCATGTTAGAAATCCCATCGTTCTGAAACAAAACAAAACATTTTATTAATTTTTGCATTAAAGGGCTGAAAAGGTTTTTCTTCGACTTTTAAGGATTCTCGTATTTTTTTTACGAATTAGCTATCGATATTCCAAGCACAACATTAAAAGCAGTGATTCAATATAGCTAAATGTTTCAATGCTTGTCTTTCATGCAGGTCTAAGGTTTGAGTTCATCTGTGGATCAAAATTTGATTGTCACTTGTTCTAACGGTGAAGGAAAACGTCATCGGCTGATAATTTCAACTTATTCCGTAGGTAAGGTAAACATTTTTCAGTATATGGCAGCTGCAATGTCTGTATATAAAGTTTATGAGTAACGATGCAGCGCCACGCGTCCCTTATATAAATATTGAAGTAAAACGTTCAATGTTTTATAAATTCATTCAAATAGTTATGTAAATTACAACTGCTGTAGAAAACTTTAACATTGTACGAGAGATTTGATGATTGTTATTTTATTTGCTTATTTTAGAATTTTATCGTAAATAATGTCCATAGAGTATGTTACTATAAACGGCCATTTTCACATTTATAATATGGTGCCATAATGATCTAGATCTAATAATAGAAGAAAAACATGGTTTATCAGGGCCCGTTTTATGAAGTGTTAGGACCATCACTGTTCCATTGCGAGAAAGAGACAGAGGACGGAGAGTATGAAGGACATATAGCACCATCCATCTCTCGCACCGGAACAATGTTGACTGTAACATCACAAAATACGGCCCCAGGTGTATGTTACACCGTGTAAGTACCTATCAAACAGTCTATTATTTTAACGCATTTTACGCATGCGAAGCGAATTCTAATTTAAATACCTACCTGTTCACGGTAGCTTAGTGGCTAAAGCACTGGCGTACTGAGCCAGGAGTCGCAGGTTCGAATCCTGCTCGTGAGCGATTTTTTCTTTCCACAATTTAAATCTTTAAAAAGATCAGCTGTAAATCTTTAGGAATTTTCATTTTATAAGCAGTTCAGTTCAAACTTATCGCTATTTATTTATTTTTATTTATTTATTTGTTATTGGTATCTTCACAACTTACAATATTTTATTCAATTCATTAATCTAGACATTACGCCAATTACGAAGCACACAACTAATTAAAATCACAAACCTATGCAGAGAGCCTCTTGGGCATTTATACAATATCTAGTTGATATTGGTAGTGTCAGTGTGTGTGTACTGTAAGAGTGTGAAACATGTGTGTGGTGAGGTGATGGGTAGAGAGGTATACGTGAGAGTCGTGTAATTTCGGGCACTAAGCGGAGTTGACCTGTGATAACGTTTTAAGGATTTGTTTTTTCCACATTATTTTTGAGGAGTTAAAGGGGTCTAGCGATGTTTTTTTTTTATTATACAATGCTAGAATACGAATGAATGGTGACATCTTTAGATAATTAGAAATATAATTGAAATAAATGATAATGATTATGACTAGATTTCCTATCCTATTTACTTTTACGTTCCCGCTATGTGAAAAATGCAGCAGCATGCATATCGATTAATATAAACGGTTTCACTCACGTTATTTCATCGGGTGTGCCCGACCGGTTTTATTATATAAAAATAGCATGCATATCCAATAATATTTTCTATATTCAAAATTTTCCAACAGGACAAAGGCGCGAAACCACTAGTTAAACGTCAATAATTCAAAATTGGAATATATCGCTCCATTATCGGCACACTGGCATGCTGACGGTGGGCGCTATTGTAATGGACTCACCACCTCAACCTATTGTGCGCATCTGATATCTGCCAGTAATCCTTAATATCAAATGTCTGGAGTACTACATTGTGAAGCTTTTCTAATTTTTATTTGAACAGTATTTGCTTAGTTTAACTATTTAAATTGTGAAAAGAAAAATCGCTCACGAGCAGGATTCGAACCTGTGACTCCTGGCTCAGTACACCAGTGCTTTAGCCACTAAACTACTGTGAACACTGCTCGTGGTATCGAATTTAACCTCCACTTGGATACATCTTTGGGTGACGTCAGCGATATCGCTTCGCATGCGTAAATGCGTTAAAAGTAATAAAACAATTTACTTAGTTTTCTCAGAGAATTATAATGCTATCTTTTAATTTTACTAGGAAAGAAAACGAGTAAATGTTGATTTTGGAACTGGAAACTAAAACTTTTTTTTCTTGCATACTTTGACCGCTACTGAACATAGTTTTTGCGATCACTCAGGTAATATGTACTACGTACTAGAGTAGACATTACGAACAAAAAATATAGCGCAACTTGCTGACCGCGGAGCACGCGCGGCGCGAGCGTGGCTAAGCGAGTGAGAGTGCAGGAGCTCTAAAACGTGCTACAAACATTTTGTTCGAGGTGCCTTCTCTAGTACGTAGTACATATGACCTCAGTGCCTACGACATGCTACGGCGCGGGAACTACGAGCTTCTACGATAATCTGAATTAAAACACCTGTAATTCTGTACAAACCTAATATTTCATTAAATCTGTTACGGTCATTAATCAAATGTATAATCATAATTTTATTTTTACATAATTCATAACGTAATAATTCTATAAAATCGAAGTTCATATAAATTCTAAGAGAAGAACCTTTAACTAAATCTTCACCACAATAAGGCTTAACAAATCAGCGGTTCATTACGATCGCTTCCATTCAATAAATCTATGGCTGCGCCGGCGCCGACGCGGTAGAACTTTCAAAGCTTTGTCCCGAGGCATACGCTGCGATCCCTATAACTGATAAGGCATTGTATTATGGACTAACTGTTTTCAAGCTGGAAATTTGGATCATAAATTCTATACTTGATCTAATACAACTATTTTGAATTACTGAATAAGATTGGATTTTATCCAGAAGATTAATGTTGTAATAATACTCTTAAAAGGCACAGAGGAGAACTTATCGTTTAACAAAACATATCATCATTACTTAGTAGCTATAATTTATGCCTAACTGTGTGATAGAGTTATACGCACTATAGTTCGTGAAAAATTGCTCGAGTTATATGACAGATGTCCAATACATACGTACATTTTTAACATATTTTAACTTTTTAACATTATTTGTGCGTATTTGACATCTGTCACAGGACTCAAGCTTTATTTTACGAACTTATAGGTAGCTTAGCTTCTTAAATCGTTGACTTATAGCCACTCAATTTTTATGATGAAAAGATGACTTTCCCATATTTTTCCCGTAAAGCCACAGGCAGCCGCGAAACAATATAAAATCTATCGTTTCTCATTAGCCGTTCTATAATTAATTAATTTTACCTACAATAAAAAAGCGATCTTCAAAATTCAAAAATCAAAGAAAAACTCTTTTAATAATGAACTAAAAATACTGGCAACAGGGAAACGTTAGAGAGATTCGCGAATCGCGCCATTTCTTTTTTTTTAAGGTGCGATTTCTCGTGTGACCTTTGCGCGGATGCTTCCGAACACGGCCAGGTTTTTGCACAAAAATGAATGGCGACGGAGGATAGAAATCTTTCTCACGCCAGAAGCCATGGGAAATTAATTGAAGTGACGCGAACGTTGTTGTATCTTTTAAACACTTCTGCACTGAATTTTATGTCTGTGTTAATTTAATTTATTTAACTGTTAGTACATATCTATATCTTTTATTTATGAAATTAAATTACTAAATATACCTACTATAAAGAATCATCGTTGATAATGTTTGTTAACCGTCAATGTATATTGCCATTTTAAAATCCATAATTCACTCGATATCCACGTTATTTAATACTCATCACTACCTCAACAACGTTTGATAAATCGATTACAAAATACACTAATCCCCGTTCTTCAAACAGAAATAAAAAACAAATTAGGATCTATAGGTATAGCAAAGATGAATTATTTGCTAATTTTGTTACGCGTAGGTATGTTTTTTCATGAAAATCGACTAAAACCGCAGCTAGGCTAGATGCGGTAGTGGGGATAGAATAATTAGGCGAAGTGGTGGGGCCGGGTCATTGACCGTAAGCCTCCGTGGATCCGTCAATAGATGGCGTCACTGGTAGTTCAGTTTTTTACCGAGCTTCACTTTGTCTCCCACGTTCAATTCTCAAGTAGGTATAATTATGATGAATTTGAATTTTATTGACGTTTCATACTATTTATATTTAACTATGACAAACAGTTTTGATAATAATGTAGAACATAATAAGAGTTAGGTAAGAATTTATAGCCATAAATCATATCGAGCTCAGTTCATCTATTTGGATAGCAATAATCTTGGTGTTTGGATACCAACAATTTAATTTTAATTTAATTCAGAATACTACTCACTATCTCCAAGGACAGTTCAAAATCGAAGAATCATACCTATGTACCATGACGCATATCACACTACAAATGCAAACGTAACCGTACGCGTTATATTTCGGAAACACCCGATTGTTTGAACGGTACACACTCACTAAATTCACACGACTCACTTTAAAAACAATTACAAATCTATTGTACACCACTCAATAACATAAACGTCATCCAATATACAAAAGTTGATTGGCAATCATTGCTGCTCCCGCGCACAATACCACAATAAAAACATCAGTTTCAATCCGCCTGTAATTCTCTTTGATTATGATTATACGGCGCTTATTAAGGCAATTATTTGTTAGGATTCGGATAGCATCTATTGTGAAGGTGAATTAGCATAGGTTACGTCATTTTCGTCGATGGTGAGACGTGGGAAAGTAGCCAGTTAATAGGAACTGATGGTGAATGCATAGAAGCTGGCCGATGATTCGGCGTACGAAACAATTGACGGGAGGCCGAATAAACGGCTGAAGGAGAGCTACGTCTGATCAATATCGGAACGTCTTTTGTTGTATTTTATTAGTTTTAAGTTTGCTTTCAGGTTACTTCCTTGTACGACTAATGGATAAAAGCATTCAAGCCTAGATTAGTGGAGTTCTTATTATTTTGTTGTAAATCATAATTACTAGAGATGGGCAGACTACTCACCGACTAGTATTGGCGACTAGTCGGCAAAAATGGCCGAATATTCGGAATTTATTTTGAAAGATACTAAAAAATTAAAGACAAGAAAAATACAAAATCATTCAACTAGCACTAACAAGATTTATTTTCATAGATATTCTCAGCCTCATAAAATAATGTTTCACTATAGGCAGTGCTAGTAGGATAGCTTAGATATAGTTTGGCAGTACAAGCCATTTCTGGAAATAAATAAATAGTAATAAAAATTGGGACATTTTTACACAGCACCATCTAGTTCCAAACTAAGCAGAGCTTGTGCTATGGGTACTAGACAATGGATATAATACTTATATACTTTTTTTTGTAAATACATACTTATAATACATAAGAAACACCCAGACCAACACAAACACACCATATTTCTGGAAATCTCCTATTATTCTGTTGCCACCACTCACAAGTCTTCTCTGGAGACTGCAATCGTCTCAGCAAGCAAGAGATGCTCAGACCGAAGTAACCAGCCAAATAACCGGCATTTTTCTAAGCGATTAATCTTCTAGTTGGCTGATCGGCAAAATAATAATAAAAACATTAATACAGTTAATAAGAAATGCGATGTACACAGAGTTCACTAACAGGCATAATGTTGGGCAAGGCGACCAAAAAATTTTTTTTTTTTTTTTTTTTTTCAAGCCTAGTCCAGCCTGGAAATTATTAATTTAAACAGTAATACATAGTATAATATCTTGTTCGTCTTTTACTGCCTGAAGGCCTGACTCGCTTGAGATGACTTAATAACGCCCAAAAAGCGTATACCGTGCGTTCTTAATGACAGAAAATGTTGCCACCGCGGGCAGTTCACGTAATGAATATTTAATTGCATGGAAATATTGTGTGACTGATTCCAGTGGTTCTAGCTTTGTTAGATAAATTGCAGTGATTATGTATACGAAACCTGCAAAATATTATTATATATTCACGAGGTCATTGTCCCAACTAAACAAACGAGTCTTACTAATTTTAAGCGTTGCCTGTGGCTCTTACACACATGTAAAGTTTTAATTTCCCGGGATGAAAAATATTTGATGCCCCATTTACAGTTAGGCCGTATAGTAACAGGCAAACTCATTTTTGGAATTGTAATACACATTATTTAGAGTAAACTATTTTGACATTAAATATTTTAGTCATATTTTAGTTTAGTTCATGAATAGTGAAGGGCTCAAAATGTCTGGGCAGTAACATTAATTTGATAAACGTCAAATAAATAATGGAGTTTATTTTACCACTGAAATGTGTTTGTGACACTTTCCAATCACAACTATTGCAGATATTGTGATTCATTTGACGTGTAGGTAAATGTATAGAGCAAAATTGTGCAAACATAAAAGCTCATTGCTAAATGTAATGCACCAATTTAGAATGTATGTTTTTGGAGGATGAGCCACTCTAGCACTAGAATTACCTAGCCTCTCCGGTTTTATGAATTTAATCTGTGTTCAAATCTCTCCTCGGCTACTGTCATTGGTTTACCAAAATACTATCAGCCAATCACATCACTTGACGTCAGATTTGACAGCTGATAAGTTAATTTTGCGATTTTTTTTAAATCGAGAATAAATCCGATTACGTTGTTGAAAATTTAAAGTCTAATTCTGTTGAGTCCACTACATTAAAAGCGCTTTACAAACCACGTTGGCATGACATACACTATGTGTGTACACACGGCTACACATCAAGCTGTACAAAACCAGTAAAGGCTTACCTCGCGTTGCAAGGAAATCCTATACAATGCGAGGTCAGCTTATACTGGAAATGTACAGCTTGATGTGTAGCCGTGTGTACATCTTATGCCAGCTCTATCTACTAGAATGAAAGATTGACACATCAGACGATTTGAAGGAACACAAAAATACCCATCACTACTTTATTTGTTTTCAAAATCATAACTACTATTCAAACAATCCATAACAATATCTTCACCAAAATCAATTTCCATTTATTTTCGAATACTTTACTTTCAAATAATGGGATTAAATAGTGAAGTGGCCAGTTACAGCTTCAAACCAAACCATAAAACAAACAAGCAACGTTTTTCTTTTTTCTTTCTAAGGCAGAGTACACTCGGCCAGCTTCGCCCTGTCATTGGCATAACGGTAAACCGAATAGATACTATGACTGTGCATGATTCCTTTATAATTGAGACCCACTCTGTGCCTGTACAATTTCGTTTCGAACGTCACGAAAAGCATTACTGACTTATACCTACCTCATTGTACGTAGGTATCTATACAATATTTGGTGTATTATTTAGATGCTTGTTACACCACGAAGACTATTTTCACTTAAACATGAAATACAAGCTACTTGTAAATTTAAAAAAAGTCGCCTACCTACTACAACTGAAAAGCGTATCGACCTATCGGTATCGTACGCTTTGTACGGATCGCGGATTGCGTAGTGCATCCACCTATCGGCAGCGTACGGATTGCCGACGAATTTCTATGAGCAATCGGATTTTCAATATTGACATTCGGATGCCAATGACGTCATCCGCATTTTTTCATAAAATGCTATCCATCCGATGCGTACGATACTGATAGGTGCCCGCGTGCCTTAATAGAATTGCGTACAATAAAGGTCGCTCAAAGGTATGCTGGTCGTAAACCCATTTTTGATTAAAGCTCGCTTTTGTACATTACTATTTATAATTTAATGCTGTATTTTACTGGTGTACAATAAAAAATACGAATAAGATACAAAAGAGCTAAGTTATTCATAACACTCGAGGCTGGATTGCCAGCCCGAGCAAACGAAGAGGGCGCGGCGTAAGCGTAATGGAGCCAAGAGTGTAAAGACCAATGCTCACGTTTTTAACACACTTGCGAGAAAAAAAAAACAAAAAAACAAAAAACACAACCATATTTAGACATAATAAATATTTGTAAAAAATGGCACGCGGATTTATTTTGTCGCCGTGCCTGGATGAGTTAGCTATACGCGCTCAGGTGGAAGGAGTAGCATTTATGGGCAGATGTAATTAAAACGATCGCCCTAAACGACGATAATTATTACATAACATAACATCACGCCTGTATAACCTGTATTTCCCCGAAGGGGTAGGCAGAGGTGTACAATACACCCACATTTCGCCAGTTATGTTATAAGTCCCATGTAATAGGGGATAGGGGGCGAGCCTTTTGCCACTAACCGGGCACAAATCCAGACTCCGGGCTGCTACTGAGAATTTCCTAATGAAAAAACCCAATAACATTTTGCCCGACCCAGGAATCGAACCCAGGAACCCACGCTCAGCAGTCGCGCTTGCGACCACTAGACCAACGAGGCAGTCAATCAAATAATTATTACATGAAACCCTAAAATACTTAAAGTATAAAACAGAGCCCAATATTGAACATGATTAATTGTTACTTTACAGCAACCGAATAACCCTAAAACAGCACACCCACATTAAAACATAAATGCTTAAACTTGCATGTATCCACACAAGACAAGTTGAACTATCACTAATAAAATGGCCCCGGACATGCTATCAAAGCCCTATGTTAATGTTCTGCTACCGCCATCTTAGACGGGCCCATATAACATGACGACTTGAATGGAAGGACTTTAGGTATTAATCAGCGTTAAAGAGACGTAAATATTGGTATTTTATAGTAACATGTATTGTAATAAAACAAGTTTAACTGGATTATATCGCGTATATTATTTAAATTGGGTTTCCTGACGTTTCGAACGCTTTGCAGCGTTCGTGGTCGCAGGAAGACTAAGATGACAAGCGTCTTTAAAGATGTTTCTAAAAAAAATATTTTAATCTTATTTTTTTAATTAATGAATTGTACGGTAGATTAAAATTTGCCAAAACGTGGATCCACGCGAGACGTAGGTAATGGAATTTTAACTGTGTCCGGCTGGAACTGTGATATTCAACACGGTAGATACACCGTGTATTTTTAGTGATTGAATTTTTTCAGTGGTGAAAACACGGTAAATACACCGTGTATTTTTAGTGATTGTTTTTTTTCAGTAGTGAATACATAACTTTTTATTAAGGGCAATGTAGCAGCATGGTAGCAACTAAGTAACGCCCCCATCAGTAAAACAAATATTACTAGCTGAAAACATCATTTATCGTGAAATTTGTTTTTAAAGATTTATTATTATTATTTAAAAGATTGAAGTACAGGTACCTACTGTAGTTTAATTAGAAACTATTAACTCTGTAAATTATAGTGCCATGTAGTTGTAGATAGAAAAAGTGCGTAAAACTACTCTAGTTTAATCAGAAACTATCAAATCTGTAAATTATACTTCGCTGTAGTAGTAGATAGAAAAAGTGCCATTTGGCATTTTTTCCACCTACAACTACAGCGAATCATATTTTACAGTTGCGAGTTAATATTTTCTGATTAAACTACAGTATCTGTACTTCAATTGTTAAAAACAAATTTTCGATAAATGATGTATTCAGCGAGTAATATTTTTTTTTACTGATGGGGGCGCCACTTGCTGCTATATTCCCCTTAATAAAAAAGTTATGTTTTCACCACTGAAAAAATTCAATCACTATCAATGCGATGAAACTAAAAGCCTTTTACTTAAGCCAAGGTTAAGATATTAATTTCGTAGGTTTTCGCGATCACTACACATTATAACAAAGCAAAGCTGCAAAGCTTTCGAAACGTCAAGAAAACCAATTTAAATAATATACGCGATATAATCCGGAGCACATAATATTATAAAATAATCTTACGATGTAAAATTTTTACACCGTAAACAACCAAATCTTTACAGGAGTTTTCGAAATATGGAAACCAAAACATTATCAAATCAATATGATCATCAAATGAATATGGGCCTTTGCAAGAAATATTGTCATACGACTAAAATTAATATCTTATCTACGATTTGCTCTACTAGAGCTGATAGCGAACTTATATATCTAGTAGATAAGACAAATCATGGATAGGTAGGTAGGTTATTAATTTTGGCCAGTAACCACCTGCTTGACGTATGGATTAGTGAATCAGTAAAGAGATCACATCACTGATTTATATCGAATAGCTTGGTTGCTTCATCGAGCAGGCATATGGGACGGTATGCAGAGGGAGAATCTGCAGCCCTGCCTACTTTCTTTAATAGGACCAATCCAGCCTCCTTCAAGCTGGAGGGAAACACGCTGTGACGGAGACAGTTCATGAAAAGCCGCCTCAGCCTGTCCCTCATAGCAGCCATAGCCAGCACCCAGACACGACCCGGGATACCGTCAGGTCCTGGCACCGTATTGGCCCACAGCCTTGGCGGTATTGCAGTAATTATGGGCAAAGGTAACTGCTTAACATCAGGTGGGCCTCCCCATGCTATACCATAAAAGAACAAAGGACATGCTTTCGTCACCTTTTAAGACACACAAAAATTATCAAAAAATACATCCTTTTTCAACTTCTTGAGGGCCGACAGTCAGAACAAAAGATTTTCATAAAAAAACGATTAACTTCCAACCATGTTTAATGTAAGATAAAGGAACCTGTTTAGTTTTAACTGCGGTATTATATAACGCCGTGAGAGCTGGCAAGTATCCGTCCCGCCCGTCTGATGGTTAACCGGCCGTATCGAAACGAATGCTGCCGAAGAGCCGATTCTTTTGAACATTTACTTGACTTTATAAATATTGTTGTCTTTTTCTAACGGGTGAAACAAAAACCGGCCAAGTGCGTATCACCCATCGACCTGATACCCCATAGAAACTGATTCAATTTACGAGAGTTCATCAAAAGACCAACGCATCGTGTGCGAAATATGAATTTTTGCATCTCTTTCTTACGCAGGTACCACCACAAATGTCTACGTTTATCCCATTTTCTGTATTTGTTGCTAAACTAAATAGTATGAACTATAATGAGATAAAGTTTGACGCTGGTATGTATTACCGTTTTGAAGATAGAGCACTTCGATCAATAATAGTACATAAAGCAGGAACTTAAACATGCATTTTGGTTGTAGACTTTTTATTTTTAGTATTTGTCATGATGGAACTGCCTCGTTGGTCTAGTGGTCGCAAGCGCGACTGCTGAGCATGGGGTCCTGGGTTCGATTCCTGGGTCGGGCAAAGTGTTATTGGCTTTTTTCATTAGGAAATTCTCAGTAGCAACCCGGAGACTGGATTTGTGCACGGTTAATGGCAATAGGCTCGCCCCCTATTACATGGGACTTATAACATAACTGGCGAAATGTGGGTGTAAAACACACCCTTTGGGGAAATACAGGCAAATATGAAAAAAAAAAAAATTATAATAAATAAATAATAATAAATATGTTATATGTCATGATAGAGGTTATAGCAACACATCATCATTTTCATCATTTCAGCCGTAAGACCGTCCACTGCTGGACAAAGGCCTCCCCCAAGCATATATTGGGGGGATATACCATAATCGCCACGCTTGGCAGGCGGGTTGGCGAACAACAACAACACATATTCTGAGAAAATTTTAACCAGCTACCTATTACCTCTGTGACAGACAGACGGACGGACAACGTAGCGACAGTAATAGGGTCCCGTTTGGCACCCTTTGTGTACGGAACCCTAAAAAAGAACAGTATAAGAAAATTAGCTACTCTTAAGAACATAGGAAAATGTTATCAAAGTTTGTGCAAATAACCATACTAATTTGATCTTCTTGCTGAAGGATATGACGCTTGCAACGTCATATCCTGTGGAGCCTCCTCGTAATCACAGTAATCTCTCTAAAGGCTTGCTCGGACGGCAATAGTAATAAAATTTATACCAACATGCATGTCTAAGTAAAGTTATAAAAGCGAAGTGTTCAATAAAAGCGTAACTTAAAACTATGAAGTTTACGCGTACGTGTAACTTAAGTTTTACTCGTGAACTTAAGTGTTACTTGCGTATAAACACGGCTACAAATAAAGCTTTACTTATTTATTTATTTTTATATTCTTTATTGTACATTACACCAAACGAGAACAAAGAATAGTTATAGTTAGCTTTATGTTGTAGGATAATCGGACAAATCGAATCTTTGCGAAAATCCTAGGATGATTGCAAAAGTCTCATAAAGATTTTCGGTATCATACGAGCAAAGCTATTATCTGGATCATTGCAAAAATCCTAGCTTGTTAAGGACGATAGTGTGTTTGACAATTTTTGAAAATGTACGTAAAACGATGGCGAAACATCCAATTAAAGCATTCATTAACAAATAATTACTAAAATATGCTTGTAAAATTAAATAATCAAGATTTTAAATTCTCATTTTTAATTTCGCACTAAAACGCTAAGTCACGTGACATGGGTAAAAGTATCTTTTGCATGGGACCTAAAATATATAATAAAATACCCAAGCCCATCAGGCTATTAAATACAAATTTATTTAAAATTCATTTAAAAAAATATTTAGTGGGAAAATGTTACTATGACATCAATGAGTTCCTAAATGATCGCACGTAACATTCCACGACCTTAGTACTTAGTAATTATTTCAATGTGTGTGTAACGAGTATGTATGTGTTAGTATGCCTGTTCTCCGACGAACTGTATTTTTGACATCTCATTTTTATTATTGTTTTAATTTTCTACCTATTCCCATTTTTTTTACCTATCATGACATTGTTAGCCTAATTTTATTACATTGACATTATATTCGATTTTCATATCTTTTTATACTTATTGTGTCCTTCTGCAATAGGTAATTTATTTTATATAATGTAGAACAAGAAGAATTGCATATTTTTGCAAGTGTCAATGTAACCTAGAATCAAAAGTATTTGTACGCCCCCAGTGGCAAAACATTGTAGCTGCTATACCTACTATATAAACACCTTACATGCATGTGAATACCTACCTACCTAGAATGCTCCGTGAGGCTATTGAAATTAAAAAACATCCTAATTTTAATAGAGAAGATGGTTGGCAGCTACCACCTGTTTGGAACCCAGTCCTAAAAATAATCAAGTCCCAAACACGCACGCAACACTGTAAAAGATAATGATATTGTGAGTGATTACTGCGTGCATCGAAACGATTTTAATTAATAATATATAGATTAATTTTTTTTTTTTTTTTAGAAATATTTGTAAAGACGCTTGTCATCTTAGTCTACCTGCGACCACGAAATGCTGCAAAGCTTTCGAAACGTCAGGGAAACCAATTTAAATAATATACGCGATTTAATCCGGTTAAACTTTGTTTTATTATAATGTGTAGTGATCGCGAAAACCTAAGAAGTCATTCATTCATTATCGTCAACCTACGTCACTGTTCTAGTTCCGGTCAGTGTTCCGGTCAGTGTTGCCGGAATTCCCATAAAAGTACAACACGCTTACCAAAAAGGTACGAATTTGACAAAAAGTAAAAAATCGGAACGCGGTTTTTTTTTGTCACATGAGACATGACTAAAACGTTTTGTAGTTTGTGTTTGAATCACGCACATACAAAACAAAAGCTTTTAAATTACGTTCAAATTACCTACAAATGCTTATTAGTTTAATTGTTAGTAAGTTATAAAGTACATAACGTGGCTCAATGAAATAAAAATGAACCTAAATTAACAATTAACATGAATATAATCATTAATAATATACCTACTATAAAAACTGGTAAATTAAATTTTTACGATCATGGAAACATTTAGCTCGCCCTACGTCGTACAGGACTATGACGTCACCCAAAATGGAGGCCAAGCCTCAAGACGTTTTGTATCACGTGATCAACAGATTAAAAAATCAAAATTTCAAACAGAAAAATAAAATATTTAGAATATATTTAAATTAACAAAACTTAGTAAAAGTTAATCTTCAACCTAAAATCTACGTTGTGTACAATTTTCATAATTTTTGGCAATACCTGTCAAACACCCTATTGGACACTTGAACGCTGATTGGCTAATCTAAGAGTCGATTTATAACACCTTCATTCTAGTTGGTCAGAACATGGCTCGAATGACGAAGGAATGTACGTAAGCCAATCAGCGCATCTGTCAGTGCATAGCGGTCATATCAGCCAATCAGCGGTCATTATGTGAGCGATTATTCGCGACTACCCTAAATAAGCCGGATTTTTGCAACGATCCTAAAAATGGCTCGGATGTTAACGAAATTTTTCACAGATTCCAATTATCCGTTCCTTTACAATCGTCCTAGGATTTTCGCAAAGATACGATTTTTTCGATTATCCTACGACATAATACACAAATGTTGTGAACCTGTTCTATATGAAACTTACATACTAAGCTAGTTCTGCTTATAATGGTTTAACATAACATAACATCACGCCTGTATTTCTCCGAAGAGGTAGGCAGAGGTGTAATAATGCACCCACATTTAATTTAATTTCACTTGTTTTTTTATAATGGTTTAATTATCATTGATATGCGGTTATACGTCAACATCATCATCATTTCAGCCGAAAAACGTACACTGCCGAACATAGGCTGCCCCCAATTAAGGGAGGTTATGCCATAATCGCCACGCTTGGCAGGCGGGTTGGCGATCGCAGTTATACCTACTAAAGCTGAAATTGCCGCACAAAACAAAATAATAATGTCATCAAAACTATGTTATTTGATATTTATTATGTGTCCACACTTTACTTAGCGTGGGTTATTGTCAAAGACATTAAAATACTTACTAATATTTAATCTCTTTGGTTATTATTTATTGATTTATGAACACACCAGACTTTGCCCACGGCCTAATCCGCGTAAAATATGGCTTATTACGGAAAGACTTATCGCATATACCTCAGGAATTCTTTATTTTCACGAGATAAAAAACCTATATGTTAATCCGGGTTATGATCTATCTGTGTGCTAAATTTCATCCAAATCTGTACAGCCGTTTCAGCGTGATTGAGTAACAAACATGCAGACATCTTCACAAACTATCACATTTATAATATTAGTAGGTCTTCAAGGCTCGAGTGAATAGGTTTAAGAGTGTACCATCGTCGACAGTACTCTATCCTATTAAATTTTAATGACTTACGGTGCCGAGACGTGGACACTGACAGTCGGGCTAGTCCACAAATTCAAAGTCGCTCAGCGAGCTATGGAGCGAGCTATGCTTGGAGTTTCTATGAAGAATAAAATCCGTAACGAGATTCAGAGAAGAACCGGAGTGACCAACATAGCTTGTAGGATTAGTAAGCTGAAGTGGCAGTGTGCTGGCCATGTATGTCGAAGGACCGATGGCCGCTGGAGCAGACGAGTCCTTGAATGGAGACCACGAATCGGAAACGCAGTGTAGGGCGCCCCCCAGCCAGGTGGATCGACGACCTGATGAAGGTAGCTGGGGGACCAGATGAAAGTTTGGATGCGGAAGGCAGAGGACCGAGTGTTGTGGTGCAATTTGGGAGAGGCCTATGTCCTGCAGTGGACTGCGATAGGCTGAGTTGATGATACCATAGTGTTCAATGTATTCAATTACATAAAGCTTTTGCAGTTATCAATAAACCCATCAATCATAACGATGCGTTTGAGCAATAAATTATCGCTCTCGGCTTGTCAGTGTCACAATCGCTTAACTTTAACAGGTTTTAAGCTAAAACTCCTAACAGTTTAAATTATTCTCTTTAAAATAACAGGGCCACCATACATTAAGTACTAACCATGAGCGATACGTGAACAAATTACTTTAAAAACTTATCCCTGGTACTGTTTACCGACAAGGCAATGAGGTGCTACAACGCTACAAGCGATTACTATGTATTACCACGATATTTTTAAAGAGAACTTGTTAAAACAAGTTACAAATGTACGTGTAATTACAATTAGCTCGCGCGCCGTACATCAAGCTGCGCCTGCGCAGTTACCCGCCCCGTTAAAACGGTTACTGCAACGATAACCGTTTTGATGCCATATACCCGGCTCGTTGCTTACTTACGGGAATAAAAACGGGGAAATGATATTGAAGCATTCACTTGAATTCACAAAATAATCGTAGGTACATGAAAAGCATTTTGGCAAAGTTTATGCTACTCGTATTTTAAATGTTCTCTGAAACATATTTTTTTCTTCTAATTTAGAGTAATTTCAGTCATAATTAATTAATCAGTTATGATTATGGGACTTTTCACGCACAGAAAAATCAAAACAACATTTTGACTATCTTCGAAGTTTAGGCCAAGTTGTATTGGCCGTGGTCACGAGAAAACTCAAAATAACCTCAGATAAATTCCCAAAAAATACTCGGTAGGACTAAAGCCATCATAGAATGACCGCCAGCAGTAAATGTCGATTAGCAATCGCCTACTAGGTTTAGTCGAGTCATATCGATAAACGCGAATAACGACCGCGTGCGTACATAAATCACTATCTCGGCCCCGATCGCTCGGTTAAACTTTTAATACGTTGTCATCGGTGAATGTCAAACGGAGCGATACATCTGTATTAGGATCGGATCGTTCTTGATTCGAATCGGACGATCGAACGACGTGACGAGATTGTTTCATTACTAGTGATGTAGTAAAGACAGCTAGTCATATGGCCAATAATATGTTTTTATTATATGAATGAACTACATGACAACCATTGCATTACATCATAACATCACGCCTGTATTCCCCGAAGGTATAGGCAGAGGTGTGTAGTACACACACACGTTTTTGGGTATAATAATCATTGGCTGCTTTTGCTGGCTTGGCACCCGCTCATCATCACTTGGGGTTGCCACTGAAAATCAGCGCTGTGTTGTGAGTCACGTTACAACACAGCATCATGCTGAGTGTTGACCTCTTTGCCGCAGCTACGACATCATCATTTCAGCCGAAAGACGTCCACTGCTGGACATGAGCCTCCCCCAAGCATATGTTGAGGGGATATGCCATAATCGCCACGCTTGGCAGGCGGGTTGGCGATCGCAGTTGGTTGGTTAAATACTCATAGGACGCTGCTGCCCATCCTCTGGTGAATCCCTTAGTCGCCTTTTACGACACCCATGAGAAGACATAGCTACGACATGCAAAGTAGGTATCATACATTGATAAAATGATTCAAGAAATGTACCTAATTAAGTATTTTTTATGTGCACCTACCGCATGTCGTCTTGTTGTGGCAATAAATATTTTTTCTTTCTTTCTTTCTTTCTTTCTAGTACACACACATTTCGCTGGTTATGTTATAAGTCTCATGTAATAGGGGTCGAGCCTATTGCCATTAACCGGGCACAAATTCAGACTCCGGGCTGCTACTAAGAATTTCCTAAATAAAAAACCCAATAACACTTTGCCCTACGCGGGAATCGAACCCAGGACCCCACGATCAGCAGTCGCGCTTGTTACCACTAGACCAACGAGGCAGTCAACAACCAGAACAACCATTGCAACGGAACAGAAGTATCAATGAAATGCTTGATGATAACATTTTCGAATTATGTAGCCATTATTTGACAAAATAATTTACAGCCAGGTAGACCGAGCGACGACCTGAGTAAAGGTCCTGGGTGAGACTGCGGAAGGCGGAGGATCAAGTGTTATGGCGCAACTTAAGAGAGAGGCCTATTTCCAGCAGTGGACTGCGATAGGCTGAGTTGATGATTTGACAAAAGATACTAAATCCTGCATATTTATTACCCATAGAAACGAAAAAAAATACGAAATTCCTTTATTAATATTAATTAAACTGCAATGACTGTAACTTAACTATGGGTGAATTTGCCTAAAATGAAATGTTTTTTTATAGAAGCTTTATTTGAGTTCTCATAAATACAACCCTGTAGACTCTTTATCAACGCTTTATTTAAAACTAGATGAATTTTAATCCCAATCCGTGCAAATCCAAGTTCTATTACTATCAATAGAGGCTTAATAGTATTTGATCTGCATACAATAATTGACAATATTTATAGCAAAGAATGCACACCGCCACGGCTCAATGGACAAAGGCACGCCATAGTTCCTGTACCATGGGAATGAGGTCAACCTAACTAATGGCTAATTTTATAATACGTGAGTTTGTTTAAAACAAGACGAAAGTTTAGAAAATAATGATGAAATTAATGTCACATAACTGTGAACCGTATCCTACAAATATTATAAACGCGAAAGTGTAGATGTTCGTTTGTTTGTCTTACAATCACGCTGAAACGGCTACACGGATTTGGATAAAATTTGGCAAAAAGATAGACCATAACTTGGATTAACAATAGGCTACTTTAGATCCCGGTAAGATAAAACATTTCCCGAGGGATGCACGATAAACTCTTTCTATGCCGAATTATACGAGGGCGAGGCCGTGGGCATGACAACTGTTTTAATCATCTCGGCATGTCACTCGATAGCGACAAATATACCTCAGATAGTTTAATAAAATACCAAAATAACCTAAATCTAATTTATTAATTTAATAGATTAACAAGAAGAACCATATTTAACTACTAATAGTATTAATTTAGCAAAATAAAGCATCAGCGATGCCAAGAACAGAAGCAATAGACGCAACGCAAGTGACGCAACATATTCATATTAAATTCGGAAATCATGACACATCTATACTTTCGCATTTATAATATTAGTAGGAAGTAAGATAAAATACTGGTAGGGGTGGGATTCTTCGGCTAAATATAAATCTAGCGGCAAGGAAATTAGTTATAACTGCATGAAGACGACCTAGGACGTATGTTTAAGGAGCGTATAGTTGTATAGTATATCCATTCGCTTGAGAACACCACAGCAACCAGTTTCCCTCATTTGAGCCTACTTCCGCAGGTCGACAGGCAGGTCCCATAATAAAGAAACATAACTCATGAGTTATTCTAAAACGAAGACAAAATGGAGCACAAAGGTATCATAAGAATAATTCCGTTGTACCTCGATAAAGATTCTAGTAAAAACTAGAATAGTGAAGGTCTACAAACTTTAAGAAAGAAGGAATACTAGTAAAATAAGAGGTACAATTTTATTTACATAACAAGTCACATAACAGACAAATAAAAGTTTTATTCAATGACAGCCAGACACAGATTTTTTTTATTTTTTTTTATTCAGTAGCAGCCTGGAGTCTGGATTTGTGCCCGGTCAATGGCAATAGGCTCGCTCCCTATTACATGGGACTATAACATAACTGGCGAAATGTGGGTGTACTAGAGGTGTACCTCTGCCTACCCCTTCGGGGATATACAGGCGTGATGTTATGTTTGTTGTTGTTATTCAATGACTTCATTCAGTATAACGATTATTTAAGTTGGGGGAAAAATTACAAAATCGAGAAATATTAAAGAAACTAACCAACAATAGAATAAGAGAATGTGTGAAGTTTCGTATTTGGACCTACTAAAATAAACGTAGACCATTCGCAGCTTTTACCAACCCATTGCAGGATATAAGCCTCCTTTCTTTTACGCCGTTCTTCCCGGTTTTGCAATCTTGTCCAGGTTTTAATGCCAAAATTGACCACGTCATCAAGCCATCTTGCCATCGGCCTTCCGACGCTTGCCCTATCTTGGCCACGTTAAGGGATCTACAGCTAATATTTAGTTACAGCTAAGATTTCAATCCACCACCTGCAGTCGACTAAAAGACGATAACCACATTGCCACCTACTACGGCAGAAGTAATTACAAGCCAGTTCTGCCCCATTAGGTGTACAGTTTCAACAGTACTTAGTTCCTCCACCCACGGTCAAGTCGCTACAGAGGAAATACAGTAGCCGGTGAAGCATCCTACGCTTACCTTGCTGTAACGTTTACTATGGTTAAAGAGGTTTATGTGTTTAGCAGTAACTGAAACTGATTATTTAGCTACTAATTGTATGTGTCACCATATTTAAACATCATGACGTCATTAGAAGCCGTAGTGTCCTACTGAGTTCCATTACTTTATACTTTTATAAATATTACAGCGCTTTCTGTTACCCATACCCACCAGGGACAGTAATGCTTATTTCGTGTATGTTTACTTGGACAGTTTCAAGATCTTCTACCCGAGGTATTATACTAGGGGGCAGTTTAAGCAATCAGATAGCAACTCATTAGAAGCTGTAGTGTCCTACTGATTAGAAATATTACAGCGCTTTCTTAACAGAAAGCGCTAACCCCATACCCACCAGGGACAGTAATGCTTATTTCATGTATGTTTACTTGGACAGTTTCAAGGGCTACCCAAGGTATTAAACTGGGGGGCAGTTTACACAATCAGATAGCGACGTCATTAAAAGCCGGTGTGCCATATAAATCCTACGCTTCCATTGATGTAGTCAGTAATACGCATGTACATGTACAATGTGCACCTGTCTGTAACTGTTGTATCAGAGGAGTTACATCTATGGGAATTTGTTTGAGCTAAGTTTATTCAATAGAACCGTTAGTATAAATATTGCTTAGTTGAGTATCTATTTATAAACCTTCCATTTGTATTAAATAAATAGACTAATTATTGCTTCAATACCAATATTCAACAAGCAAGGTGTCCGAGCTACTGA
This sequence comes from Asteroscopus sphinx, assembly GCA_949699075.1. NCBI lineage: Eukaryota > Metazoa > Arthropoda > Insecta > Lepidoptera > Noctuidae > Asteroscopus > Asteroscopus sphinx. The sequence continues at coordinate 27,369,767 of OX453004.1, read as the reverse complement.
AATATTAATTGCATCCTAATAAGAGCCAGAAATGGATCATGTAAATCAGAGTAACAATCATGGTTTAGTCAAAGACATTTCTATACTGATACCTTTATGGGTTTAGTGCTAGTTATATCAGCCACTGAATACAACACACACAACAGAGAAAACAAAACACAACAGAGAACGCTAATACCACCCACCCCTTCACCACCAACCAAATCTCAATAAGGCCACCTACAAACTTGGTAGCAGCAACTGTGCCACGTACTCCAAAGGGTACCAGTTCGTACAAAGTAACCGATAGCGAAGCAAGTTAACATGTAGCCGTGGCAAATTTAACGACTCTATTAGGCATGTTCGCGCACAGCGGTCCTTTTCTCCGCTTCGAGGAAACTGTAAAACTACCAATTTAGATGTTGTAGGACATTACGTGTTTATAATAGAGATTTCAAGGTTTGTTGTGTTTTGTTTTTGGTTATACTTGTCGCATAAGCTGCTTTATTAAAAGATGTAAGATTAGATTGGAGTATTTTTCGGGGAATTTCTTGTTGATTAGATTGTAATATTCTTGATTCGGTGCCGTATTGTCTGGTTAGAGCTGACTTTGTTTGTACCTTCTGTTTAACTGCACTTCTTTTCATGAATGTAATCAAGTCACTTTCTCCTATTTTTTTAAAGGTATCTGCTGTCAACTACTACTGACATGATTGCCAGCCCTAATACAATGTGTAATTGAAATAACTGAAAACCTCAAGGGGAATTGTACTCATCAGTATGAACAACTTTTACTATGGGACAAAAAGACACGCGATCTCTTATAAGCAGCATGTTCCAAATTCAGTTGACGCAAGCGTTGATAAAATTTACGTGTTCGCGAGACAGCTGTCAAGTGTCAATTACAGATGACAGTGTGGTTCCGGAACCATAACTCGTGTAAACATGTTGTTCTTCTAAACAGCGCATCTAGAAAGTAGTACATTTATAATTTATATCGATGTATTGGACCAATTCAGAAATCGCGAAAAGCAAATCAGCTGTTGCCTACATTTTATCGAGTAATGCTAACATGAATTTATGTAGCAGCTGACTATGAAATTATGTAAAAGGAAAGTAAAATAATTATCTTGATAACATTTAATATCAAATACATTGAAAAATTACCTACTATCAATTTCTTGGAAGAAAACTGCTCGCTATCAACTGAGCCTTCGCTACTATTTTACCTTGTAAGTGCTTAAGTAGGTTATTGAATTCCCAAAATCATTATCAGGCTAGATACTAAATTTTTTATTATCTCTCTAAAGTAGACTGTAGTTTTATCGTTCATTATGAACAAAATAGTGTTTTCTTCAACTTATTGCCTAAAATCCTTTCTTTATAAGGTCTTACTTTAATAATGGCGAATATTTAAAGTGGTGAATCTACTCATCATAAGGAACAACATTTACTATGGGAGCAACCCTGAAATCGCGAAAAAAAACAGCTGTTCCCTACATTTTGTAGATTTGCGTGAACACACAAATAGTAGATTCAGCATTAAATAATTGTCATTATTAAAGTAAAACAGAAAGGATTTTGAGCAAAAGTTAAAGAAAACCAACCACCATCGATATATATGTACTACGTACTAGATGCGCTGTTTAGAAGAACAACATGGTTACACGAGTTATGGTTCCGGAACCACACTGTCATCTGTCATTAGTTCACTTGACAGCTGTCTCGCGAACACACGAAAATTTTATAAACGGTTGCGAATTTGGAACATGCTGCTTATAATGATTAAGAACGTCGTTGAAGAAAACACATTTTTATAGAAAAATAAACTTTATTTACAGTGCATTGTGTGATTTTTATGTTTATCACCTAAGTACCTATAACATGAATAGAAGATAAAACTAATTAATAAAAACTCCGAGCAAAAATTTTCTACTTGAAAAGTAAAGAATAAAATACCTTAAAATATAGAAACCTTCATGAATTAGACACTAAACGAATAGGATACAAACGATTTATCCTTCCAACACAGTAAGCGAGCGATAAGATAACATTCATATTAATTACCTTAATCAAACAAGCAATAGCAATAAATACATAGTTCGGTTAGATTTATAGCATCCGTTTGAACAATATCTCAGCTATATCTTAGGACCTGTAGAAGAATGTGTATTTAAATCATTTGTTAGCTAATACAAACATAATCTGAACCAATCTACAATTTTTGTTCTCACGTTTCGATCAAACTTGTTTTAAGCTAAAATTGGTAATAAAAAAATAACAATTAATTTATGTTTTTATTTTATTTTATTGTTATTTTATTATTTTTAACACATTTACGCATGCGAAGCGAAATCTAACGATTTAAATTGTGGAAAGAAAGATCGCTGACGTCACCCAAAGACGTGCCAAGTGGATGAGAATTTCGATACCACGAGCAGTGTTCACGGTAGCTTAGTGGCTAAAACACTGACGTACTGAGCCAGGAGTCGCAGGTTCGAATCCTGCTCGTGAGCGATTTTTTCTTTCCACAATTGAAATCGTTATTTCTTAGATATTTGTACCTAAATACACATTATTACCAGTTTTAATGATAAAATTACTGACACCATTTAATAATGGCGCGAAGACTGAATGAAAAAAAAAATTAAAAAAAAAAACATTCACTTGTGACTTTGTTTATTACTGTTAACCACAGATGTCAAATCCAGTGTCATTGTTTTTTACTGAAAACCATTGAAGTCAAATCTGTGCTGAAAACCAATTAGCAAAGCGAGCAATTTTTTTAATTATCCTCCATTTTGACGGTCATACAACAACTGAGGAGCGTTTCATAAAGAAATAACAGTGAATTCGAGGATCTCTAATTAATTTCATTGCAAACGTTTACGACTTTAGGCGTTCCACTTTGTAACGTTCCAGTCCGCTGTAAAATAAAATATGGCAGCTCACCGGCCATTTTCATTGTTCACGTGATTAGAAAGTTAACAACACGGTCGAACTGAGATCGTTTATCGAAATTAATTAATTGATTTAATAATACTAGATGGACATTTTTCGTATAGAAAATTTTTGTTCGGAGTTTTTATTTATTATTTTTACTGTCCATTCATGTTATAGGTACTTAGTACTTAGGTACAAAACTTTACAAAATCGAACAATGCGCTGTAAATAAACTTTTATTTTCTATAAAAATTATATATTGGTTATTATTTGATTCACAATAAAGTTATGTTTACCACTAGTTTGTTAGGTTGTTACAGATTCCAATCTAAATGTATCGAAATTATATTCTATAATTTTCACGTTCAATGCTACAAAAATGTTTTACATTTCAGTGTAATAAATACTGACACTGTTTGGGTCAGTGTTGGCCGTCGCTGGGTAGTTTTTCTCCTCATCATAAATATTGTAAGATAAAATCTGTGATAATTCGACTGTAACAGTTCAATATTTCTCATCCCTCACTATACAAAATAAGATAAGGTTTAAATATTTACAATTGTTACTAAATATTTAAACATGACAAACACATTCTTTAAAAAAAGCAGTGATATAGCCCAGTGATTGCACGCTAGCCTTCCATGCAAGAGCGTCTGAGTTTGAATCCGGCCCGCATATCTGATTTTTCGAATTTATGTGCGGATCAGAATTTGATTATCACCTTGCTTTATCCCTGCGTGATCGAATCAGAAATGAGGAGATTCGCAGGAGAACGAAAGTAACCGACATAGCCCGAAGAATTGCCAAACTTAAGTGGCAGTGGGCGGGGCACATTGCTCGCAGAACGGATGGCCGATGGGGCAGTAAAGTTCTGGAGTGGCGACCGCGTACTGGAAGGCGCAGCGTGGGTAGGCCCCCCACAAGGTGGACCGACGACCTGGTGAAGGTCGCGGGAATCCGCTGGATGCGGAAGGCACAGGACCGGTCGTTGTGGCGATGTTTGGGGGAGGCCTATGTCCAGCAGTGGACGTCTTTCGGCTGAAATGATGATGATGATGAATGATTGCTTTATGGGACTGGAAGGCAGAGGACCGAGTGTTATGGCGCAACTTGGGAGAGTCCTATGTCCAGCAGTGGACTAGGATAAGCTGGGTTGACTGATTGCTTTATTGGTTGAAGGAAAAAATCGTAAGGAAACCTGCACACCTTAGACTGCTCCATACAGTTCTTGGTGGTATGTGTAGTCCGCCAACCCGCACTAGGCCAGCGTGGTGGACTATGGCATAACCCTACTGATTCTGAGAAGAGTCCTGTGTCCAGCAGTGGGACAGTAATGGGCTAATTTAAATTAAAATTCAACACATTCTTTATACAATCCGTTATATTATAATATTTTTTTCAATAATATTTTAAGTGCACCACTTCCGAGTTAAACAAAATAAAAATGTTACGTCAATTACCATTTCACAAAGTACTTTCACCGATAGGCACAATTGCTGTCATTATAGATGATGAGATATTATAGCATATTGACCGTATTTCCAACACATATGCATAACCAACAATAGTCGATGCTGAATGGGCCTCTATCAAAAACATAATTGTTACCCGCGAAAGTGGCGTACGCAATATCCGCCAAGGAAATATCGGTTATCGCTCAAACAATCAAAAGGGCCGAAACAGACTGTGATGCAACAGGGCGAACAACGAGCATGTCATTATGAAGCACCTATCTAAATTTGAACTTCCACGCCTCTTAAAGATGCTCGGATTAAAACGCGGGAGACGCACACGGTTGATATTTCAGAGGTCTCCGTCGGCTGGATGAGAACGAATCTCAAGCATTTGTGGTGGCCGAGTAGTTTCTCCCAATTACATCGTCTCTAGCCGGCGATTGGCCGCTCCACGAGGAATCCGGCCTGTCGTGACTGTGATAAAAAAAACTGACGCAAATTGCCGATACGCCTCGTGCACACAATTTCATGCTCCGACTTCTCAACGATCAGTCTAGATTCATCATAGTTTCCAACATTGTTACTGGAACACATGAAACTCAATTCTGGCGCGAATCTGCCACAGATTAAATTAATTAATTGTTCCAAATCTGAAGCTAATGACTATTTAATGCGTGTCGGTAAAAACAAAACGATCGTTCACTTTACGAATGGAGTTTTATTCAATTGTATTGTTCTAATTGGTGTTTTTTTGTCGACATTTATCATTGATGTGGCTGAAGGCATTATGGTACTGACAGTGATCTTGGAGGCACATTAGTCTCGTGGAAAGGTTATGAGAACGGAACGCGACGAGCGAGCAGCGAAGACAGCCACGTTTTATTAGTTCATTTCCCGTTTAATAACTGTTTTACATACTTTGTTTGTTTAATGTTGTATTCCGCTGACATTACTATATTTTATGATGATGATTTTATTTTTGTTTTCATCAATGGTTTGCAATAAATTTATTGTTAACAACTAACCTCAACCATTTTGCTGTCCGTACTCTATAATAGTCATAGAACTGCGGAGGAGGCTTGACGGCACATACAGATCGACCAGTCATCGCGCTTTGTCACGGATCGGCTCGAATTGTCGCTAACTACTAAACGTTTTTGTGTTCAACTGGGTTGTCATATATTTTTAAATAAACTATCAAACTTGTTACGATCACGATATGAAAAGGTGATTTCTGGCAGAATGTCCTAAAATATACGCAAATATTTTACACTGAAACCACCTACCTACCAGTAGTAGAATTTCCCACGTTTTATTCACTTTAGGCCATTAACAGATGAGTCGATTTTATCTAAATAAAATTATTAATCGTAAAACAAGTCTATTTTTTTCTGAACAAAATTCAAACTTTATTTTTAAATAAAAATATAAAACTCTGTTATGACCAAATAAAGTTTTGTAAAGTCATGCTCACAGCCACACCCCTCAGAAATCAGAACATATTTTATATCACCAACATTATTATCAAATACTTTGTCATTGCCTGCAATGAGAATGTTCCAAATATATGTTTTTATCGAATCACGATCGTCTCTCGTACCGTTTTTATAGCCCTTAAGTGCTCAGGTGTGTCTATATGCCTGGTTATTATCAATGGGCTGACGTCACCCTTTAACTTGGGTTTTAACGGTTCCTTCTACATTTGACAACCCTATTATACAACCAACATTGAGTAAGCTTCTTTCTTCTCATGGTCTTTTATTAGGTGCTTTATGACTTATGACAGCTATAGTTTTTAGGAACTGCTTCTTTTGCTCTTCTCGTGTCTACCGTTACTGAAACACGTATTCAGTTTAGCTTGGATCATTAATCCAAGTATATTTCCAGTTATATTTGTTATATTTTTTAGACAGAATCCGAAAAACTTTGGGAGCTACTTCTATGGCCAGTTTCTTCTTATCTTTAGTGTCTCCACCCAGTGTTTCTCTTAAAACAAGCTCATCTGTTTCTACTTTAAGTCATCATTCATCATCATTTCAGCCGAAAGACGTCCACTGCTGGACATAGGCCTCCCCCAAGTATCGCTACAACGACCGGTCCTGCGCCTTCCGCATCCAGCGGATTCCCGCGACCTTCACCAGGTCGTCGGTCCACTTTGTGAGGGGCTTACCCACGCTGCGCCTTCCAGTACGCGGTCGCCACTCCAGAACTTTACTGCCCCATCTACTTTAAGTACTTACTTAATTTTCGTTCTGATTTCGGCGATGTTTTCTTCCAATTAGATGTGGCAACACAGCCTGATGGTTATCTACGGACGATTCGTTCCGGGCGGAGGACGCGGCGCGTGACGCCCGCCGATTAGAAATCTCGTCTCGGATGCCGCAACTCGACGTGCTGTCGATTGGCCAGCTCTATTAAACTGTTCATGTTCCTATTGGCTTAATTTTTTCATGATTTTATTTATTTTTAGTGGAATCAGTTCGATTTGTTCGTTACGGTGAGTTAGCTTGGCTCGAGGTTTAAAAATCTCGGTCTCATAATTTCACGGCGAAATGTTTTTAACAATTGAGAAAAGCTAGGCAAAATTTGATAACAGTGCCAATGTTAAAGCTAATAAACTAAATATTAATGACGCATGTCAAAAGACGCAGCGAGGATCATGTTGTACAGATCGCTTTAAAACTACCGGTACAGAAGAGAGGTAAAGGCCGCCCGCCATCAAACATAGAAAGAGACCTCAAGCAAGCCCAATTGCCAGAACTGACAACCCAAGACAGACCAGTAACTTTGCGCAGAAATGTGATGAGACCCGACCCCAAATAATGGGACCAGGAAAGGAAGAAGAAGAAGAAGATTAATGACGCAGACCATTAACATTAATACAAAATAAATGAGCGAGAGAACATAAAAAAATATTCAACATTTACATAGACATATTCAAATCGTGGGCAGCATTTATCATTCATAATTAAATAATACCTCATTAATGCTGTTTAGTATACAGGATTTGTGTATTTTGAAGATAAAATGGAGCCAATGACCTTGGCATTGGAAATTCACGGGTTCAAAGTTTCCACTTCTGCAAGGTCGGATGTTTCGAGAATAGTATAAGTAACAGAGCGGAAAGTTAGAAAAACGTGGCTCCTGTAGATAATTTTGGGTAATTAATAAGATTCTATGTAATAATATGAACATGTTAGTGAAGTAATTATTAATCTAAGCGAAGCTGTGTCTTTACGGTGAACTTTAGGAATAGGTGGTAATAAATACAATTATGAGAGCTTTAATTTACTCAAACAAACTCCTTGTTTAGGACTTAAAAAAAAAATTACAACCGTAAATTCTTATTCAGACTTAAGAGCAACGAATGGTAGATCTTTTAATAAATTAAACACTAACCCTTTATTACAAAAGCTTAGACCAGGTTTAGAACCTTGTTTAAACCGAGTTAAACGTCAAACTCCGTACATAAAAAAGTGTTTAAACCTGGCTTAAGCAAAACCTATTATTAAACCCGATTTTGTAATAAGGTAGATAGACTTGAGTTGTTACGGCTTCATTTTCCTAAATCCACATAATAGTTTAAGCAACAGATCAAAACAACAGGAACAGAAACACGTTTGAATCACAATACCTAGGTCTAATGCAGTTTTAATGATGATGATGATCTAAATATAGGAAGTCCTTTTAGTGATGTGTAAACATTTGAGGCAATAGTGTTAAAATTCATCATCCTCCAAGCCTTTTCCTAATTATATTGGGGTCAGCTTCCATTAGTAGACAAATTCGTCGTTGATAATATACCTAAGTAGAAAATAGACAATACCTGCCGTTGACAAGAGGCAAAGCACCAGTCCAGTACTTGGATAGCGATAGAACCAATGATGATGTTGTGAACAGCTATAGGATCAATCATGATGAAGTGGAAATTATTTGAATTGGAAGATATACATTTCAGACTCAAGAACTTGCAAATGTAGTGTTCTTTGTTTAGTGAGATCCTATATGGAATTAGATTTAATTTAGTTATTAACCAACTTAGAATATGATGATGAAATCATGAAAAAGCACATTATACCGGTAAGTAGGTACAGCAAACAAAAACTGTTTTCTTCACCGTTTTCATTGAGCAACGGGATTATGTTTGAACTCTTGAGCAAAAGTAAACCTCACAAGTCGTTTCCTTAATTGAATTTGAAACTTCGTTTTATTTCCATAAAGCTTTATTAAAATCTACATATCGATAAGAGTCTAATGCCGCCCACTCTACCGTTACCATGGTTACCATTTACTTCGGGTTATTTCGGTGATTCGTTCCTGTACATGATAAAATCGATTTGCTACGAATCAAAACCGAATTTTAACACCTGTATCGATTCTCCATAAATATTTTTCTAAATGGTCTCCAACACTTCACGAGTTCTAGAACTTTTATGAGTTTCGACAAGAATACATTTTATTATGTAAGCATTGTTCAGTTAGTGTGTTCTGTATAAATAAATGTTTTACTTAATTGTATTTCTTACCGATTTTGTTGCGACACTTGACAAATAGGTTTTTGCTCGCACATTCAAGTAGGTATCCGAGTTTTTGTTACTTTTTGCTACATAGTTGGTAACGACAATGACGAAACAATTCAAAACTTTGAATAAATAATGACAAAGATACGTTTTTTGTGAACTTGCATGGCAACTGGGTACGGTCGGCAGAAAACTACAGTTTTAACAATTCTAGAGCGTTACAGATGAAAGAAAAGGCGTTTAGTGCAACATTATGAAACAACAGTGCACGAAATACAAAAGAACAATGACCCAGATCCGCCAAAGATAACCATCGAAGTGACGCATGTGTGGAATCGATAACAGTAGTGTACACGCACGCACTCGCGGACGTTATCGAACCAATATTTACTCAGGTAACAGAAACACGCGAAACGCAGCGACCGTGTGAACGCGCCCGACTTCTACATTCCACTAATTGTGTTAAAGAGAACCCTTAGACGTCGCTGAAAGGGCGAGCTAATTCAACAAAACGTCACGACACACTCGGTGAATAAAAATCATACCTACCTATTCACCGGCCAACAGCTGCACCGAAACGGAACGGCAGATGCGCGTGAGCAGCCGACGCTGTTATTATAGAAACTACAAAAAGCGGCAGCCAGTTTCAAAGTATGCGTGGATTTTTCACGGAGATAGTGTGGAAAACTTACCGTCTGACATGAGGCAGTGGCGCGGTGGCAGCGGCGGCGCACTCACTAACAGCACACGTGCACGAACGCCGCGGGCGCGCACCTGTCGCGGAATGACTGGCCATTTCCATATTAGATAGTATTTATGAACGGGCGAGGCGCTCGCGCAGCCCGACACGCCGAGGTGGACTGACTGCCGCCGCGCGCGCTACCTGCGCCCACCTGTCCCCCTCCGCCCCACCACCAGGAACCGGATGGTACTCCAAAACAAAACGGCCAACAAAGGACGTGCCGCGAATGTTCGCGCCACTGGTCCGCTCCATATATCGACGAGGGTCGGCGAGCCCCCCGGCTGGACAGCCCTGCGACTGTTTACTCGCGACACCTGACTCACGCGCCGAAAACCCAGCCCCCGTCGATCAGACCGATGATTTACGGTGACCCGATACCGCGATCGACCCGAACTCGGCCGGTGTTTTCCTAAATGAACTGACTTAATTTAAGGATGATGTTTCAAATGCAAATATAGTAAACGATGAAGAGAAACACAAATAAATTGTTGACACACGAGGCGATGACGTTCGGTTACCTGCTGAATTTGCATAATCGGAAAGAATGATTGCTCAACTGATTGTTGTAGTACTTGTAAATACAAACAATACTTCAACACCGGGTGGACATCCGAGGCCGGTTTCGTCGTCCGTTTTGTTCATAACAGTGATTTGGTTACATTAAATTTATTTACAAATCGGTTCCTGTGTTATTTGTAAACGGTCGCTGTGGACGCCGTCCGTTATTTATTCTTATCTGTATCTGTAGCTGATATGATAACGGACTACCCATTGGTGCTACAATCAAATCTTTTCGTGATTTCGTCCGCATTAACGTTCAACAATGCCATCAGTCAATAGCCAGCCCAGAAGGTTTAAGTATTTTCTTTGCCTTCTCCTTAACCGTGGAACCACTTAAAGCAGTTACTGTAAATCAAATTTCCATTAATCCCTTGTGATCTAAATACTAGTACGCAGCCATTAAATTCTCATCATCTTTCATTTTTTGCGTTGACACTGCGTGTGTGTAGGTATGTGAGCTCAAAGATTTTGTCCCATAATTACGACATATGTCCTACTTACCGCTAATCGACTCGAACTTCTTTTTATTTTTATTTAAACTCACACAAATCTTTACCAAAGTAGATGGGCTTATTCTTTACTCAAACAAGTACCAAAAAGAAAAGAAATTCTTATGATCATCTACTCGCATAAAGAGATATTTGTATTTGGAGAAAATAATTACATGGATATCATTGTCGTTGGCACTAGTACTGGAACGATTTGTGTTCACACAAAAGTCACCAATAATAAGCAACAATAACAAATAGCAAACGATGACTACTAAATAACTTAACCTACCCCCCCCCCCCCCTCGATACAAAGAGTATTCACATAAAGGATACAATAATTGCCATAATCACCGCGCTTATCCATCGACTTTGCTGCAGTTCAGAATCACAACGATTTAACCCTACTAATATTATAAATGCAAAAGTATGTATGTTTGTTTTTTTGTCCTTCAATCCCGCTGTAACTGCTGAAATTTGGAATACAGATAGAACGATGAACACAAACTGGATTGATATATAGGATAAAATATTTTGTGGAAAGAGGTAGGGGTCTTGAACACACCTGCGACCTGATAAGATCTATTGTGACGCCTCTTGCAGTATTACAGGACCACTCTAAGTTGCAAGTCAATCATGAAGTCGAGTCTAGCCTTGGGGGAGAAAGAAAAGAAAAAGAAAGAAAATATTTTATTTGGCACAGGACAGTGACAGCACAACAATATCATCAATAAACATAAACAATAAAGAGGAGGATTTGATCTCCTGCGTTCGTTGAGATGACGTGGTCTTCAAGGAGCTGGCTTCTTATGTGGTGTACTGCATCACTTTCGCTTAGGTAGGATATGGGATGGGCGTCTCATCCTTTTTGCGACAGAACCGGCAACCTGTGGGATCACTAAAACCAATTCTGTGAAGTTGTTTATTGAGTTTGCAATGCCCAGTAAGGGTTCTTGTCAGTATTCTTTTGAAAGAAAGAAAGAAACATTTATTTGACACAAAGCACATAGATACACAGACACAATTCAACAGGAACACAAATAAATATACAAAAACGGATCATAGATGCTGTGTGTCTAGCGACTGTGCCAAAAAGGTCCAGTTCAGCATAAATGCCAGGCAACTAGTGCCTGACGCTGGTTTTAAACTAAATCTTCATTCGTAAACGTAACGGATGTAATTAATAAAATTATAATAATTGTAATTTCTTTACATAAAAAAAATTATTAAATAAATATAAAACTGTGACTTAAACTGTGTTATAAATATAAATAAAAGTAAATAAATAAATATCTTTGGGACATTTTTACACAGCACCATCTAGTCCCAAACTAAGCAGAGCTTGTGCTATGGGTACTAGACAATGGATATAATACTTAAATACTTGTACATGTGAATAAGGTGCACTTTTGTTTGCAGGTAATTAGCGAGAGAAAAAACACTCCGTACACTTTGACAACTTTATTTGCACTGAACTACAGATTAACAAAAACTAATACACTATAGACTAAACATACCGGCCTCCAAAAACAACAGTTTTTTACTAAATTCTTAAGCGACAGTATGGTTATGGTTTCTTATTGTTTACACAATCAAATCAATCAAATAGATATACCTTAACACTTAATAAGCAGTGCAAGGTAATCCCTATGCCTACTTAAAACAAATTAAATAAGAGTTACATAATTGGTACCTATGTAGGTAGATACAGATTAATAGGCTACCAAATATTTTTAATCAAAGTGATAAACATAACAATAGCCTACCTTACTCACAACATTTTTGAACAATCCAGGTTGCTTTATGTTAACCAAAGGGGTTTATCAATTATTCATGGAATCATGAATTCATGTCAGTAATCTGTCATATACCTAAATACAACAAATTAAAAGAATAATTTCATAAACTAGTATTTGTTTAGCTATCAAATAGAGTGGACTGTATAGTATAACAATATTAAACTATGTATTTATCATCTCATGGGAATAGTAACAAGCAAAACAAAGTAACTAATTACTAAAGAATTAGAGTTAACTCTTTCAAATTTAATACAAAGTTGAAAATAATTTTATAATTATCAGTAACTAAACAATATTTTATGAAGCTTAATCTACATACACCTTAGTTTGTTTAGATCTGAAATATACATCAGAACATCACGCCTGCATTCCCTTAAGGAGCATGCAGAGGCATTTATTACCTACAAAATTTTCACTTATATTGGAACAAAACATTGAAATAATGTACTAATTGCAGGTCTACCTATACATTTATCAATATACCCAAATTAGAAATATGAAATCAGCTGATCACTATATTAATGATTTACTCACTATAATGATTTACTCACTATCTTTGGATTGGCAGTAAGATTAACTTGGACAATGGTCTCTTAAGAATATTATCGCCCTTGCATTGTACTGTTACCACGCGAACTAGTTGGTCAGTACCAGGATGTAAAGTAATGATTTTTCCTAACAACCATTTTGCAGGAGGGAGGTCATCTTCTTTTATAATAACTATGTCGCCAACACTTGGGGAAGGCACACTGTTTTGCCACTTATGACGTTGCTGCAAGGTGTTAAGATACTCAGATTTCCATCTTCGCCAAAATTCTTGTGTCCTGTTTTGTAGAAATTGCCATCTGGACAATATACTTATATTCTTATACTCATAGTTAATTTCAGGTACATTGATCAATGGTTCACCAATTAGGAAATGACCCGGGGTAAGCGGGTCCAATGTTTCTTTTGTATTGTCCGAATGACAGATAGGTCTCGAATTAAGACAGGCCTCTATCTGTGCTAGTAGTGTAGCCATCTCCTCATAAGTCAACTTAATGGAACCATTGACCCTCATCAAATGTTTCTTTACTGACCGGACGCCAGCCTCCCATATACCACCGAAATTTGGGGCTTTCGGCGGGATAAAGTGCCATGTTGTGCCATCATTTGCTAGGAGTTCAGCTACCTCTGCCGCCAGATTAGTCTTGCCCTTCTCAAACATACTTCTTAATTCCTTGGCCGCTCCAACAAAGTTCGTACCGTTGTCACTCCACAAGTGACAACAGTGACCTCTTCTTGCAACAAATCGCCTGAATGCTGCAATGAAGGCTTGTGATGTTAAATCAGTAACCGCTTCAAGGTGCATGGCTCTGGTGGACATACAGACGAAGACACAAATGTACCCCTTAGTAGATCCATGTCCACGCCCTTTGGTCGTTCGCAGCTGTACGGGTCCGGCGTAATCCACTCCACTATTGAAGAATGGACGATTAGGAGTCACCCTTGGTGCTGGCAACTCACCCATTAGCTGCTGTTTTATTTTTGATCTATATAATATGCAGGTTTTACAATCCCGAATAAATTTCCTTACAGCTGATTTGAGCCCAATTACCCAGTATTTGCCACGTATATAAGTCAGCATCTGAAGGGAACCTCCATGCAAAGTTCTTGTGTGGGCTTCATTTATAACAAGTCGAGTAATGTGTTGTTTACAAGGAACAATGACTGGGTGTTTTGCATCTTCTGATATACTGGCTTTACTCAGTCGCCCTCCAACTCTTAGCAACTCGTTCTTGTCTAAGAAAGGTGTAAGGCTAATTAAAGAACTTCTGTTCTTAACCCTTCCAATCTTCTTCAGATCTTCAATTTCAGTTTTATATATTAAGTGTTGGTAATATTTTAAACATCTTTCTTCAACTTTATTCATTTCTTGAACTGTTAAATATTTCTCTCTTTCTTCCTTAGGTTTCGAAAATCTTAAACATTGTGCTAAAACTCTCTTCATTCTGGACATGGATGAAAATCTTTCCCAAACAGGTTTTTCTTCTAAGGTGACATGACATGATTTCTTTATCTCTAAATCTGTTTGAGGAATAGAACTCTTAGTAAAGTCTATTTGTTTATTTTTCAGCCAGTCGGGTCCAGTCCACCAATTATTATTATTTGCTAATTCATTTGGAGCTATACCTCTTGACGCAAGATCAGCAGGATTGTCGGCTGATCGGACATGATTCCACCTGTCATTGTCAATCAATTGAATTATGTCAGACACTCGGTTGCCAACAAACACTTGCCATCGATTTGGTTGACCCTGTAACCATGACAGGACCACCATCGAGTCTGTCCAGGCATATATTTGATGCATACTTATATTCCATAAGTTAGATACTTCGTGCAACAGCTTTGCCAATAACACTGCAGCGCAGAGCTCCAATCTTGGGATGGTCAGCTGTTTCAGTGGCGCAACCTTGGTCTTTGATGCCACCATAGTGACATGAACAGTATCGTTTTCATCTAAAACCCTTACATAAACTACTGCTCCATATGCAACAGATGAGGCATCTGCAAAGCCGTGTAACTGAATTTCTTTACTGGTCGACGTCTTCTTTATCCAGCGCGGTATTTCTATGGTTTGCAACCCTTTGAGTGCCTCTCTGTAGCTCAGCCATTCAGTCACTAGATCCGATGGCAATTCATCATCCCAGTTGAGATTGTTAAGCCACAATCTTTGTATCATAATTTTAGCTGTAATAATGACTGGTGACAGCCAACCAAACGGATCAAAGAGGCTGGCCACCTCTGATAATATTAATCTTTTTGTCATACCAGAAACCATCCTTGTATCTGGTAGGTCGACGGTAATTCGGAAAGTATCATTTTTCCTATCCCAGGTAAGTCCAAGTATCTTTATTACCTTATCTAATTTAATTTCTATTTTGTGCACAGGTTCCGATGCTTCCTTGCCACCCTGCAAGAACTTCAAGACTTCATCAGAGTTGCTGGACCACTTCTGCATTTGAAACCCACCAGCTTTCAACAGGTTGTTAACCTCCTCACAAATTTGTTTTATTTCAGACAAATCTTCATGTCCAGTCATCAGATCATCCATGTAGAATGAATTCTTAATGACAGCTGCTCCCCGAGGATATCTTTCCATTTCATCATCAGCTAGTTGATTCAAAGTCCGTACAGCAAGGTATGGTGCCGCTGCGGTCCCAAACGTCACGGTAAGTAATTGATAACTTTCTATATTTTCACATATATCATCTCGCCAAACTATTCGTTGTAAATCTGTGTGTTTGTTTGTCATTCTTACTTGACGGTACATTTTCACTATATCGCCAACAACACAGATTTTGTGAGCCCTCCAGCGAATGATAAGAACACGAAGATCAGGTTGTAGCGTAGGGCCGATCATCATGGTGCCATTTAAGGATTCTCCATTAGATCCCTTAGCAGAAGCGTCAAAAACAACTCTTACCTTGGTTGTGTCCTTATCCTCTCTGACGATCGCATGATGTGCTAAATAAATTGCTTCATTATGATCCTCCTTTTCAACCCCTTTCATATGACCCATCTTTAAATATTCTTGTATTACCTTCTTATACTCTGACTTCAAACCTTCATGTTTTTCAAACTTCCTTTCCAGTTGCTTAAATCTTATTAAAGCTTGCTGTTTAGTCTCACCACAAGTCTTCACTGTCTCTTTAATACTTTGTTTCAAAGGTAAGTGTACTACATACCTTCCTGATGCTTCTCTTGTTGTTGTCTGTATGTAGTGTTCTTCACATTTTTCTTCTTCCTTTGTCCACACTTTCTTAGGATTGTAGTCATCGGTTTCAATTTCCCAGAATTTTCTTAAAAGGTTGTTGTCTTCTTCAACGAGCCTGGTAACATGTAAACTTATAATATTCTGTGCACAAGTAGGATTAGAGTACATATCCCCTGATAATATCCAACCCAAGTGTGTATGTTGAGCAATAACATTGCCGGGTCCTCTTAATAAACCTGAGTCTATTATTGTGCCAAACACATCAGCCCCAAGAAGGATGTCAATCCGACCTGGTACATTAAAAGAAGGATCAGCTAACTTCATATCCCTAAGTTGAGGCCAGTCATAACCTCTTAACTCCCTAGAAGGTAGCCTACGAGTCAATGATTTTAATACATAAGCCTCAACATCAAAAGAGAAATTACTTTCATACCTCGACTTAATATGTAATCTCGCTGAATGATGAATAGAAAGTTTGTTACCTTCACCAACACCAGAGACCTCACCGCTGATTTGATTCCTTTTCAGACCCAATAACTCGACCACTCGCGCAGTCACAAACGAAGCCTCTGAACCCTGGTCAATCAGAGCACGGAAGATGTGTGATTGTCCAGTTCTTGATGTCATATCTACCAATGCTGTTGCTAACAAAATCTGTTGACCAGGTTGTTCTTCACTTGACACATGTGCTGTTACCTTGCTAACCTCTTCTTTATTTGTTGTATTTTCTTCTTTAGTTTGTATCACTTCACCTGCTTGTTTCTGAAAATCTCGATGTAATAAGGAGTGATGTCGTCTTCTGCATATTTTACATGTATTTGATTGTTTACATTTGAATACGGAATGATTTGGAATTAAACAGTTGAAACATAAGTTGTTTTTCTTCACTAAGCTATATCTTTCTTCTATTGGTTTTGAAGTGAATTCTTTGCAGTTAAAAATATAATGGTTCTCCTTGCATAAGATACATTGTTTCTCTCCACTGGTGGCTGCTGCATGAAATGTCTTGGGCTTAACTGGTTTGTAGGTTTTATTTTCAGGTTCTACCATTTCTAGCGTACGAAACCGAGTCTCCAAGAAAGTCTTAAGCCTTTCAAAATCAGGTAAGTCATCAGAACTGTCTTCACTAATCATAATCTCCCATTGTTTATGTGTTTCAGGGTTTAGTTTTGAAACAACTACATAGTTCAACAATGCATCCCATTTTGTAAGTATGCCAAGGTTTTTCATTGAGTTTACACACTCAACTGACGTATCTAATAATGTTTTTAAGGAGGAAGCCGACTCTTGCGTTATTGCTTTTTGACTGAAAAACTTTTTAAAAATGCAATTAGCAATAAATCTTTTGTTGTTATAACGTTTTTTCAATATCGACCACGCCTCAGCATAATTTTCACCGGTGACTGGAACCTGACGTAATAGGATCTCGGCATCACCCTTCAAGCTGCTTTTCAGATAATGAAGTTTTTGAACATCTTCTAATGACTCATTCTTATGTATCAATGCCATGAAGAGGTCGTGAAAAGATTGCCATTGTACGTAATTTCCTTCAAAAATAGGGATGGAAATTCGTGGTAATTTAATGTCACTACTGTAAGCTATTGGTCTATTTTCGTCTAATTTTTCCAATCTATCAGGTTTTTTCATGACCGGTATCAACTTGTTTAATGCAGTTTTCATTTCACCTTTGTATGTAAAATACAACTCTTCAAAGTTATCGAACATGTCTTCTACAAAATACGGTAACTTTTGTTTGTTTTCCTTGTCAACAGTCGTTACTAATTTCTCGTGAATACACTTAAATTCTTTCCAATATGTTTCTAAAGTATCCATCCTAGTTTGTAGATAACATTCGGTTATTCTGTCCTTGGACGATTTTTTGTAATTCGAACAGGCTTTTTGCACTTTTCCAAACACATCGGCTTGAAGTAACATTAGCTTGTCGATGTTCTCCATCCTTTATACTTGTGATTTTCCAATAAATATACAAAGGATGTAAAATCGCGAAACAAAATGCCGAATTGATGAACTTCACTTTTCTTCCAAGAAGTTTTTGTTCGTAATAGGTATAACCTATAAACACGTGCATGAAATGTTCCCGAGTTTTTGCAGAATTACTTTTACACTCGTAATTATTGTTGTGTTATTTCACTGCACTGACTTAGTAAACACTGTTGTTCTCCTTAGTTTATTATTTCCGTATTTTTCGATCGTAAATCCAATATTACATCTTTTTGCAAAATATTCACATAATTTTTGTAGGTCACGACTACAACATCCGTCTCGATAGGACCATATGTACATGTGAATAAGGTGCACTTTTGTTTGCAGGTAATTAGCGAGAGAAAAAACACTCCGTACACTTTGACAACTTTATTTGCACTGAACTACAGATTAACAAAAACTAATACACTATAGACTAAACAATACTTTTTTTTTTAAATAAAATTATGTTAAACGAAACAAAAAATAATTTACCGTTACCGATGGGATACAGCTTACGTTAGTGTAACTTGTGTTAATGTTAACTAACTTGTGTAATCTTATGTCATTCCTATTTAAAGAAAGGATTTTTAGGATATGAGGATTTAAAATTCCTCGTCGTTCGATTAATCGAACTGTGCGATCGAACCACGCGGCCGGAAAGTACTTTTTAACGACATACGGTAGCAAATCTGCGGGTGTCAGCTAGAAGATTTATTATAATTAATAAAACACAAGGAGATTCTGCTAGCAAGGCTCCTTCTGAAAACATGTTTTAGTAACCTCTTATAATATCCACCTCAAAAGATGGGTTTATTCGTGACTAAGATCACTTGGCTAAGAACACAAGTGTTAACAAATATTTAGAAAATAAATGCAGAAATGTAGTCGCATCAAGTACGGTTAAGATAAGAAATAAGAAACCAACTCAAAGAAATGGAAAAGACTCCAAATGAGGATGAACGATGTGACGATCTTATAAAGAATTCCATGCTATGTATCAACGCTTTGCGTGCTTTCACACTTCATAAAGTCCCACTATTTACTGCACATTTCACGCCACAGAGAGCCAGCGAAAATTATCAACCACACAATAAATAAACAGTGTTCTTAAGTAAAACTATTCAGTCACAGCTGGAGTTTATCAAACAGAATGTATGTACAAGCAGTTGTAGGATTTACAGCAAATTCACTTTAGTCGTGTTCGGGGAGCGATAAACGCCGCATGAGGTGCGCAAGTGACGATAGCGCACCACGTCACAGCACCTGCTGATAACGGCGACTGAACGCTGAATTTTACGCACTTTTTACACACAACGGCTTAAGAGGTTTGACAAATAAATTCCCAAGACATGCAGAATTCGTTTTTTTAACGGTAAGAAAGAAGAAAGAAAGAAAGAAAAAATATTTATTTGCTTCAAAAGTTACGCACAAAATTACCAAAAAAATTCAAGTACACAGAACAAATACAGGTACAGAGCCAAGAAGTGTGGTAAGATATGCGTCACATCCGCGCAAACCGGCCACCGCTCAGCATATTGCTATGCCTCATGCACGGAGCAAAGACACAGCGCTGGTTTTCAGCGACATCCGGAACTGAAATTGGTCTCTTTCTATATTTAGATGCAGAGTCACATATTTACTTTGACAAAAAGAGCTCATCTGAAGAAGTACTACCACCATCCACCGTAGCTATTTCTGCCGCCAAATGCTTGCATTGCTGTGTTCCGGTGCGAAGGGTACGGGTGCCGGTGAAATTACAATCACATGAGGACTTTCCATCTTCATGTCATTGTCTCAGTTTGATGAACGCGATTTGCAGTACCTTTTAGGCAACAACCTAGGTGGTATTCATCATCCTCCGAGCCTTTTCCCAATTATATTGGGGTAGGCTTCCAGTCTAGCCAGATGTGACTGAACATCAGTATTTTACACGGAGCGACTGCCATCAGACCCCCGCAACCCAGTTACTGGGTAATACCGATATTCGGAGGTTAGACCAGTTGTCAGACTTTCAGGCTTCTGACTACCCGTAACGACTGCCATAGATATTCGTATGACAACCGGGACCGACAGCTTAGCGTGCTCTCCGAGGCACGGAGGGGTCTCGATGTGTAACGAAACGGTCACCCATCCACAGACTGACCGCGGCAAGTGCAGCTTAACCTTGCAGATCGTACAATCCGCGCAGTCGTTGCTTCGCTAGGTGGTATTGCAGTTGTTATATTATGGGCAAAGGTACTCAACTAACATTAGGTGCGTTTAGCTCGTTTTGCCATCATCATTATCCTCCTCACCTTTTCCCCATCATGTAAGGGTCGGCTTCCAGTCCAACCAGATACGGCTGAACATCAGTATTTATTTTACACGAAGTAACTGCCATCAGACCCACGCAACCCAGTTACTGGGTAATACCGACATTCAGAGGTTAGATCAATTGTCAGACTTTCGGGCTCCTGTACCCGTAACGACTGCCATAGATATTCGTATGGCAACCAGGATTGACACGCTCTCCGAGGCACGGAGGGGTCTCGATGTGTAACAAAACGGCTACCCATCTACGGACTAAACGCGGCTAGTGTAGCTTAACCTCGTAGATCTTGTAATCCACGTGGTTATTACTTAGCCACGAGCCCTACTACTACTAATAATACTATCGTAATTCATACGAAAGTTAGTAATGAAAACGTTGAAAGTTTTTCATTAAAATGTCCACAATCTTGGTACATTATACCGTATTTCTCATTCAGAAACAACTTCCCTTTCTTATAACCGCATATCCAATACCGTCGGTCTCGTCTCTAAGATATCAATGAACCGAGGGCACAGGATGTAGCTCATCCGTACTAGAACAAAAACTACTCCCAACCTCCGGGACTAGGGATTCTGAGATGAGGTTGTGAGGGGAAATAAAATATCACGGTACTTCCCGGTGGTGCAAATTGTCAACAAAATCCCTTGAATGAATCCTGCTATATTACATGTAGCTACCGTTGCCATCGAACATTAAGTGCAAGCGATTTTTAACCGACGAAAAAAAGGAGGAGGTTCTCAATTCGACGCGTATATTTTTTTTTTTTTTTTTTTTTTTTTTTATGTATGACCACGCATAACTTTTTACAGGGTGGTCCGATTTTGATGATTCTTTTTTTATTGGATAGGGTATATCTTGAAGTTGGTCCCATTTAAATTTCAAAATCAAAATCCACCCCTAAGGGTAGTAAAACAGGGGATGAGTGTTTGTTCACCCACTGAATTCTTACCTGTTAACCGATTCTGTTGAAACTTGACATACATAAATATAGTTCTAGACACTACGACATAATGGAGACCTGGATTTAGAGTTTAACCACAAAAAAATGAAAAATAAAACTTTTTAACAAAAAATTGAACCGACGAAAACAGAAACTGAAAAGCGAAAAATAACTAATTATGAGTCGGCGCCAAACAACCAATCAACGAAGATCATTAAATTACTTTAAATAAATAATAAAAACAACGTCACATCAAATACAACGTGAGATTTTCAACGATAAACAATAACTTTCCAAAAATGCGTTCTCCGCTCGGCCACTTCCAACTTACACGCACTATGCTTGTTAAAAGTTCGTTTGGCGCCGACTCATAATTAGTTATTTTTCGCTTTTCAGTTTCTGTTTTCGTCGGTTCAATTTTTTGTTAAAAAGTTTTATAACCATAGTGGTGGTTCACCGAAAAGATTTCTGACTGTACATACATACAATTTTATCGTAAATAAGTACGCAGTTTCAATGAGTCATGTCATCATTTCAGCCGAAAGTCGTCCACTGTAGGACGTTGGCCTCCCCCAAAAGGGGGGGATATGCTATAATCGGCACGCTTAGCAGGCGGGTTGGCAATCGCAGTTGGTTGGTTAAATACTCAGAGAACGCTGCTGCCCATCCTCTGGTGAATCCCTTAGTCGCCTTTTACGACACTCATGAGAACAGCTGTTACAGGTTACTTATATGAATATCTGGTGTTCACAAAGCTAAGTTGCAAAGGACAGTTCACAGAACTAGATAGAATGGTTTTATTCACAATTTTACTTGCGATTCATGCGTGGCAACTTTCCGAACAAACTACGCGTTACATTTTGACGCCTTTATTTAAAAAAAAAAGTAATCAAATTTCCTTTACAGCTTTTGTTTCTGCAGTTAGGCATAAGGCATTTTTGCGAGTTTTTGTTACAGTATTTATAGAAACAAGTCATAAGGCGTGCTGAGAAAGGCTTTGAAATATCCTGCACTATGGTGCATGGTGCTGCCACGCGCGCCCTGCCCACATGGCCATTCTATCTGTTTCTGTGGGACAGTTGCTCCGCGTAAAATACTATAGGTATTCAACCGCATCTGGTTAGACTGGTAGCCTGGAAGCCGACCCCAATAAACTTGATAAAAGGTTAGGATAATGTAGATGATGTCTCTTTATCCTGTCATGTCCGTTTACCGTGAGAACTGACAATATAATCACACATTGAGACAGTATCGTGGGTCATTCACACATTTAAGATCGTGCGCGAAACAGTGGTATTACGAAGCGTCAGCTTTTAAGGTAACTCTTATAATGTTTGTGGTTATGAAGTATGAAGTGTGATAAATCCTTATTTTCTAAAAGGTGATAGTTTTAATGCAGTGTATCGTAAATAAAAGACAGCTGATAAGGGACCGAGATTGGGAATTAGTCTATTACTTTGAATTCTGGTCTCCTTGAAAATAAAACAAAAATGAATAGGTAAAATGCCTTTTGAAGCGATGCTTCTATAGCGCCGTTACACGCCAAGCTGCGCCGGCGCACAGAGTCAGGCAGTAAACCGAGAAAAACGTCACCGTTAACTTCCCCTTCCATTAGCGTGTGGCTACATCCTATCCATCCTATCCGCGCTTGCTTAGATGCTTCGCTTCTGTCGGACGTCTCCCGACGCCACCCGTTTTTTTCTGATTATTTTCCAATATTGCAGTATTGTGTAAGACTAACGGTTGTGAGGCTTGGACACTAACGCTTAAGGAAGAGGACAAGCTTTTGGTTACAGAAAGGAAAGTACTCCGTAAAATCCTGGGGTCGACAAAAACACAGCATGGTACGCTGAGAGTCCGGAAGAATGCCGAAATCGAAGAGCTAATGGACGAGCCTAATATCATTGGCGTAATCAAAGCACAACGTTTGCAATAGCTCGGCCACGTCGAACGCATGGGGGAGGATCGAGGAGCCAAGAAAGCGTATCTGGGCCAACCAACCAGACGTAGACCAGTAGGTCGCCCTAGATATCGCTGGGGAGATGCTGTGGAGGTTGATCTACGTGAATTTCAAGCTACCAACTGGCGAGATATCGCGCAAGATCGAGGAAAGAGTTCTCGTTTCGGAGGCCATGACTCACTTTGGGTCGCTGATCCAGAGGAGTAAGTAAGTAACTGTAAGACACCTGTCAGGCTCTGTTAAGTCATTATAATCATCCTGCCCTTATGCGCTGGGGTTGCGGTTGCTCTATGTGCGCGCCGGACAACTGAACTGACACGCGAACGGTAGGCCAATTATCGTAAATAAAGAAGTGCAGCTGCAGTGCAGTTGTAGTTAAGTTTCGATCAGAAAAATGCTTTTCTTACTCTCTTATCTATGGCGACCGCTGTCAGAAACGAACTGCAGCGTCACTGCAACTTGATCGGAGCATCATAAAATTACGTGAATTAGGGCCATCGACTCATGTCCGGCGCGCATTATTCAAATTTATTTGAGGACGGTGCGGGCGCAACAAAAGCTTTTCTTCCATACATCTCTATCAGCCGTCATTTCAGTGTTCACTTTCTTTTTATCCATATCATATTTCATACAATCCATTCATTTTTTTCCTAGGTCTGCCTTTTTAGGGTTCCGTAGTTCCTACAAGGAACCCTTATAGATTCGTCATGTCCGTCCGTCTGTCCGTCTGGCCGTCTATCCGTCTATCCGTGTGTCCTTCTGTCCTAATCCTTTGCAGCTTAATAACTTCTACAGTTGTAAACATAAGTACATGTATTTAGTTCTAAGTTTTAACCGTGCTCATTCAATCAAAGTTCAAATCAAAGCAAAAATCAAAATTTAATATGTACAACATGTACAAATTTTCGTAGACTATTGGTTAGTTTCTGGTTCCATGCGGGGCGTTCGACGTTCAATTTTGTCTGCTGATCTCTACTTTTACTGTTTACCGTAAGCCTGAAACAGCCCACTGCTGGGAAAAGGCCTCACCCCTTGATTTCCAATATGTGCGGCTTAGCGCCAGTTATGGCCAGTCTGTAGTACTTTTGTCCAGCTCCTCCCTCCATCGCTTTCGTGGTCTGCCTCGACGTTGCTTCACTTTGCCAGGGCTCCACTGTGTAGTAAATTTGGCCCACAGCTCAGACGGCATCCGGTAGACGTGGCCAGTCCAATCCCACTTTAGTTTAGCGGCTTCTCTACTAACATTCTTATAATGGGCTTAGCTCCTTTTACATCTCTCTAAAAAGCCCGCCCCACATTCGCGGTCGCGAACACTCGATAAAGATGTATGAGGTACGTACGGTTGGCTAGATATCAAGCTATAATTTCCAGTATAAATTGACCTCTCATTGTTTTATTTGGTTTAAGTATGTATTTACAAAAAAAAAGTATATAAGTATTATATCCATTGTCTAGTACCCATAGTACAAGCTCTGCTTAGTTTGGGACTAGACGGTGCTGTGTAAAAAAATGTCCCAAAAATATTTATTTATTGCACGGAAAGCCCATACAATGCGAGTTCAGCTTATACTGAAATACGTCACAATAGATCTTATTAGGTCGCAGTGACAGGGGCGGTCAAGAGCCTTACCTCTTTCCTCAAAATAATATACTGGAATAGCTATACAGGGTGTCAGGGAAACGCTTTCGAAAACGAAGAACTATCTTAGTTTTCGGAAGCGTTCCCCTTACACCCAATATAAGCTTGATAAGTAGCAGTTGTACATTGCTCTAGCTCTCAGTACAACCATAATCAATAAATAATATTTGGTGAAAAAATGTACATTGCTTCGTTGGTTCACGGCCGCAAATGTAGAGCGGGCATAACAAAAACATTGAAAGCACTTTATCTAGACTCAAAGCCATGTATTTTATTGCCAGTAAAAAAACAATGGTACTCTGCTGTTCCAGGTCACAACTGATGTAATAGTTGAGATAACACACTGTGGCATACAGCATGCTGTACGTTTGTAATGTCTATGAATATCGGGTGCCATTAACGTGTTCTGAACTTTAAGAGCATCGTAGTAATAATACATTACTGTCGAGGTCTGAAATGAAGCAATTGACGGCCGAGTAATATTGGAAGTACGAGGCGAAACCGAGTACTTCAGAAGTGATTTTAAAACTAAACGAGGCCGAGACTTGTATAGTACTTTTCTCTCATTTGCTAGGAAACAATACACAAATTAATTCCACAGTGGTGTCGATTCTCTTGTTCACGAACTAAACTTATTTTAAACTATCGCTCTCTTTTACTAATAGTAGATACAAGAAAGGGATGGCAACCATTTAAGAGCTGTCAAATTAGACGAAATTAAAATTTCCATACAAGTTTAGTCGTGATCTCGGAACGTGCCCACTAAAATACAAAGAAATGTAACACGTAAACTAATTTGACAGTTCTAAAATGGTTGCCATCCCTTTCTTGTATCTACTTTTAGTAAAAGAGAGCGATAGTTTAAAATAAGTTTAATTCGTGAACAAGAGAATCGACACCAGTATCTAATTCTCTTCCGCGCTAATATGTCCGCGCGCGGTTCTTGTTCTATTTTCAAAGTTTTGACTTAATAACCTCGCGAGGTTATTAAGTCAAAGCGAGGCCTCGCTAGCATGATTAAAAAAATGCTAATAAATTTAGCAACATTAACTGCATATACATATACTCACACAGAAACTAATATATAACGCAATATAAAAATAATATTAGTATAGAAATAATAAACATAGATATTCAACAATATGTTATGTTATATTATAAAACTTGGTACCTAGTCAAGTCAAGAAACAAACGACTTCCATCAAGAGTTCTGCTAATTTATGCCCAACGAACCCTGGCACACATTGTTGGCAACACCTTGCACGCAATAAGTAGGAGGAGGGGCAGCGGGCAAATGTTCCTGCGACTCCAGGTATCACACATCTGCCTCCCACGGCTGCGCCTGCGACAAAATAAATGCCAATGTGCAATAGTACACGATAAAACAAGATAATGATATGGTACGATTAAAATGTAGGTAAAGCAGATGGTCAATATTTAGAACAGGATTTTTATCAAACTGAAGATGTACGTTTAAAATTTACAAAAAAACAACAATAAAATTCAACTACATAAAACCACATTAAACTTGTAACTACATCAAACTCAACGATTTATTTAACTTTTCTTATGGTTTAACGTTATCACCAGTTAAGTAGATCTACGAGAATTCGGGTAAATTCCGGAAAAGCTTCTATAGCGTCATCTTAACTATTATAAAATTGTAAACGTCTGTTTGTTTGTTTGTTTGTTCCAGCATCACGCTAAAACTACTGGACCGATTTTGATGTTTTTTTTTTTTGTTTGAAAGCTGATGATCTGACTTAAAAACTGGTATGGGTTTTGAGAAAGAAAGAAAGAAAGAAAACAAGAAAAAAATTAATTCGTGGGTTGCGTACTCACCCGACAGATCGAAGCTTCTATGCATTTGCACGAGCGGATAGTAATGTACGATGGAGTGGAGTGGAGTGGACAGGGGATGGGACTGGGGATGGGACTGGGGACGGGACAGGGGACGGGACTGGGGACGGGACAGGGGACGGAAAATGGGACGGGAAATGGGACGGAACCTGAGACGGGACATGGGACAGGACAGTGGGACGGCACATGGGACTGGACATAAGATGGGACATGGGACAGGATATGGGACATGGGACGGGACGATAGTGATATAGTGGGAGAGTGGGACAGTGGGCCGTGGGACAGTGGGATAGTGGGACAATAGGACAGTGGCAGTGGGACGGTGGGACGGTGGGACAGTGGGGCAGTGGGGCAGCGGGGCATTGGGCCAGTGGGGCAGTGGGATAGTGTGGCAGTGGGCTATTGGGGTAGCGGGACAGTGGGGCAGTGGGGTTGTGGGGAAGCGGGGCAGCGAGGCAGTTGGACAGTGGGGCAGCGGGGCAGTGGGTTACCGGGGCAGCGGGGCAGTGGGGCAGTGAGATAGTGGGGCAGTGGTGCAGCGGGGCAGCGGGGCAGCGGGGCTGTGGGGCAGTGGGGCAGGCTGTGGGGCAGTGGGGTAGCGGGGCAGCGGGGCAGTGGGGCAGCGGGGCAGTGTGGCAGCGGGGCTGTGGGGCAGCGGGGCAGGCTGTGGGGCAGTGGGGTAGCGGGGCAGTGGGGCAGCGGGGCAGTGGGACGGCGGGGCTGTGGGGCAGCGGGGCAGGCTGTGGGGCAGTGGGGAAGCGGGGCAGTGGGACGGCTGGTCAGTGGGGCAGCGGGGCAGTGGGGCAGCGGGGTAGCGGAGCAGCGGGGCAGTGGGGTAGCGGGGCAGCGGGGCAGGGGGACGGCTGGGCAGTGGGGCAGCGGGGCAGGCTGTGGGGCAGTGGGGCAGCGGGGCAGTGGGACGGCTGGTTAGTGGGGCAGTGGGGCAGCGGGGCAGGCTGTGGGGCAGTGGGGTAGCGGGGCAGTGGGGCAGCGGGGCAGTGGGGCAGTGGGACGGCTGGGCAGTGGGGCAGCGGGGCTGTGGGGCAGCGGGGCAGGCTGTGGGGCAGTGGGGTAGCGGGGCCGCGGGGCAGTGGGACGGCTGGGCAGTGGGGCAGCGGAGCAGCGGGGCAGTGGGGCAGCGGGGTAGCGGAGCAGCGGGGCAGTGGGGGGCAGTGGGGCGGTGGGGTAGTGGGGCAGAGTGGCAGTGGGGCAGAGGGGTAGCGGGGCAGTGGGGGCAGTGGGGCAGTTGTGTAGCGAGGTAGCGGGGCTGCGGGGCAGTGGGGCAGTGGTGCAGTGGGGCAGCAGGGCAGCGGGGCAGCGGAGCAGTGGGGCAGTGGGGCAGTGGGGTAGCGGGGCAGCGGGGCAGTGGAGCAGCGGGGCAGTGGAGTACTGGGGCAGTAGGGCAGTGCGATAGTGGGGCAGCGGGGCAGTGGGGCAGCGGGGCAGTGAGGTAGCGGGGCAGTGGGGCAGTGGGTCAGCGGGGCAGCGGGGCAGTGGGGCAGCGGGGCAGTGGGACAGCGCGACAGCGGGACAGTGGGACAGTGGACTGGACTGGAATGGACTGGACTGGACTGACGTGGGTTAGCAGAATTTATCGCGAGCGGAGCCGCGGGTAAAAGCTAGTTGCGTATAAAAGCGTGACCGTTAACTCGCGCGCGCTTTATATCCTCACTTGCAAATGCGTAGAGGCTTCAATTCTGTCAAGCGACCCCGATACCACCGGTTTTTTATTATTATTTTTCGGGCTTTACCCAAAGAGATACTTCCAAGTTTATCGGATAAAACTAGGTATAGGTACCCTTTCTAAAAATAAAACACCCGTAACATATACATTATTGAACGGTTTTTCAATCATCTGATAACATCTAGCTGAGAAATAAACGTGTCAAAATGTCAAACTTATTCCTCAGATATGAGTTAAATGGAGATTAAAAACTGGCCCTAAACAATAAAGAACAATTGACTAACTTACTGGACAAGTTAAATGACAGCTTGCAATAAGTACAACAGAATGCAAGAGAGGTTCTGTCTACAAAGCAACTTACAAACTAAGTTCAAAGGATAACAACTGAACTCAATACCAGTGTAAATAAACAGTTAGGCGTCGTCCTAATACATCGCGATTACGCGACTTTTCTTTGGATCACATTATCGCACGAATGCCAATTAAGACACCAATTCGACAACTGTACATTTGATCGCTGGCTCAATCAATCAACTCAACTTATCGCACTCTACTACTGGACATAAGCCTCTCCCAATTAGCACCACAACACTCGGTCCTCTACCTTCCGCATCCAGTCCCCCCCAGCCACGTTATTTAGGTCGTTGGTCCACCTGGCGTGGCGGGGGGGCGCCCTACGCTGCGTTTACCGATTCGCGGTCTCCACTCAAGGACTCATTTGCTCCAGAGGAGGCCATAGGTCCTTCGACAGACATGGCTAGTCCACTGCCACTTCAGCTTACTGATCCTACAACCTATGTCGGTCACTCCGGTTCTTCTCTGCATAATCTCGTGTTGAATAGGTGTCCTAATTAGCATTCGTGGAAGAGTGCGATATCTGAGCAAGATCGCGCGAATTTTATTCATGTGAGCCCGCGATCAAACGTACAGGTGTCGAATAGGTGTCCTAATTGACAATCGTGCGATAATCGCGCGATAATGTCATGTCACCGCCGACCGCGTTATATTAGGACATTCCCTTACATTTTCATTCAGAAGTAACTAAAATTACATTATTCGTAAGCCTCAGAAATCAACGATGGAGTACACAATCGTGATATATTGACAACCCTAACAGAGAAGGCTCTATAAATTACTCTTAACTCGGTTATGCGTTTAGTGAAATAGGACATGGGCTTTGTAATAATCAATAATCCGGGTCCCTGTTAACACAACATGTAGAAAAGTTACAGAGGGTGCATTTCACGCAAGGTGCCATTATCCTCTCACGCATATACAGGATTATTTTAAATTAATTTCTTAAGTTTTCGCGATCACTACACGTTATAATAAAACAAGTTTAACCGGATTAGTTTGCAGCGTTCGTGGTCGCGGGAAGACTAAGATGACAAGCGTCTAAAGATTTTTTAAAAATATTTTTTTTCTACTATACAATTTTTTATTAAT
Organism: Asteroscopus sphinx; assembly: GCA_949699075.1. NCBI lineage: Eukaryota > Metazoa > Arthropoda > Insecta > Lepidoptera > Noctuidae > Asteroscopus > Asteroscopus sphinx. Next base: position 27,339,698 of record OX453004.1, on the reverse strand, counting down.
TTAAGCGTTTCGATGCAAGCAGTAGTATTGTAACATTATATAATAAATAATAAATATCTTCGGGACATTTTTACACAGCACCATCTAGTCCCAAACTAAGCAGAGCTTGTGATATGGGTACTAGACAATGGATATAATACCTATATACTTTTTTTTTTGTAAATACATACTTATAATACATAAGAAACACCCAGACCAACACAAACACTTATGTTCATCACACAAATATTTGTGTCCTGTGGGAATCGAACCCACGACCTCGTGATCAGAAGTCCGACACTCGAACCACTAGACCACAGAGGTCGTCAATTTATTTATATATATTATATATATTTATGATACCTGTATGTGTAATATATTTTGTGCTATTTATTTATTTTATCCCAAGGTTGTCTGGAAGATATCGCTTTTAGCGATAAGACCGCCCATGTACCCATAATGTATACGTTGTTCCTGTTTACTACTATTTTCATGGTGTACAATAAAGTATATTTTATCTATCTATCTAGTCACTCACAGTATCATATATTTTACAATGTGGCGTGATGTTTGTGACTTGATTATTTTTAGACCTGGTGCCTAATTGCGTAACTCACTCGCGATCGCATTCATTCGGATTTTAATGTTCATTGCTCTGTGTGTTTTGACATTCCGTCATATTGACAACTACGTACCACGCAATGAATATTGCTGTAATTTCAAAATGAAAGCTGATGTCAATGTGATTGCATTACACGATTACCCCACTGGGTCCCAAACAGGTGGTAGCTGCCAACCATCTAAAATCAATCGGTCCTTCTGAGAATCCTTATTTTGTGTTATAAGGCTTTATTGTATCAATAATAATCCGTGTGGCTATTGGCGACGCAACGGCCTTACGGGTGGGATGCGCGGGAGACGCGCATGCGCGCGGCCACATCTGCGCGCGCAGCTGGCCTGCGCACGCGCCGCGCGCCGGTCGCAACGTGGAGGCTTCGCACAAAACGGTTAAAAAGACAATAAGGTTTTTTTAATTCGAAGTATATAAGGCAATACAAACAGCTGGTTTTAACACTTAGGTCGGTAACTGCTATACCTTCAAAAGGGATGCCATCTACCAGGGAAACATGGCTATAAATATTTTTATGTCAGGAAAAAACCATTTTGCTAGAAAATAACAAAAAAGAAAAGAGTATAAAATCCGTAACGAGATTATCCGGTGAAGAACTAGAATGACCGACATAGCTTGTAGGCTGAAGTGACAGTGGGCTGGCCATGTCTGTCGAAGGACTGATGGCCGCTGGAGCAGACGAGTCTTTGAGTGGAGACCGCGAATCAGCAAACGCAGCGTGGGACGCCCCCCGCGAGGTGGACCGACGACCTAAAGAAGGCGGCTGGGAAGGACTGGACGCGGAAGGCAGAGGATCGAGTGTTGTGGCGCAACGTGGGAGAAGCCAGCAGAGGACTGCGATAGGCTGAGTTGATGAATAAAATAGAAAAACTGTAATTAAGTACAGCAATACCAACTAGGACCGAGAAACGGTTTCTACTAAACAAAAGAAAAGTGTTAGAAATAGTGAACTTTCTAATTACTTAATTATTTTATTGATTCTCAGCATTAGGGCCGAGGACAGACAGCAATCGCAATTGTAAATCCGATTTACGGAACCATATTTCTCGCATCCGCTGGATGTGCTAATAGCGTTATTATTGCGTTATTAGTGTAATTATAAAAGTGGCAGTTTTACAACAGGAAAGCAGTCGTGCGACTTAGATTGTAATTTCACATCATTAGCTTAGCTTAGCGTTTTCCCAATTATGTTCAACTATGTTGAGGTTCTGTGTGGTACCGGACACAAAGAATAGCACCACCCCATCTCTTCTCGCGGATGTCGTAAAAGGCGACTAAAGCTCGGAACAAATTATAAGACGCGACTTATAGTCGCGACCGTCGGTCGCGTCTTATTAGTGTGCACAATCGCGTCAGACGCCGTGTTCAGTCGCGTCTATATTGTCTTTGGTCGCGTCACTCGGACGTTTCACCGTCTTACACGGAACCACAGATTACATAGAGATACTACGTATTGAATTGATAGCAGCTTCTACATGTTATTATTATGCCAAAAGAAAGTTATAAAGTACTGACTGGTTATTTAATAACTTTTTGTACGTTAGTCAGATGCATACAATAAAATAAAGCAAAATACTGTGAAAAACACAGATTAAGTAATAAACTCCTGCGTCATTAGTGACAGCTGGCGACTGACAGCCGCTCGGACGCGAACGATCACTGTGCATATGCAGCTGAGGCAGTCAGACGTCCGAGCGCTCAAGGTCATGTCAAGGTCATGTCCGCGACTTATTGCTGACAGTTTCCACATGTAGGTGTAACTTCATTTTCCAGATACAGCATCAGCCGTGAACGACGGTCGCGACCGTAAGTCGCGTCTTATAATTTGTTCCTAGCTTAAAGGAACTTCACGCATAGAAATCTCAATAATAAGGTAATAGAAGTGACTAGGGCGCGTGAAGTTGTCGCCGCGTACAGGTGTCTCCTAGTAGGACACTAGTGCTTGAATCTTTTGCTTAATTATCAGTGCTGTTTTAGATGCAGAGTCACTAAAATTGTAGCATATCTAATAGCGTAATATTTTTAGGCTTGATTTATTTTGCATTGAATGCTAGAACCATGGTGGGCGTAATTGCGTATTTATGTGTTGGTGGCGGAAAACCGACGACACATGTTCCGGTATTAAAATACAGTAGATTCCATTTCTATTACCTTATTTAGATTTCTATGGGTTCCACAGAGGATGGGCAGCAGCGTTCTCTGAGTATTTATTCAACCAACTGCGATCGCCAACTCGCCTGCTAAGCATGGCGGTCATGAAATATCCCTCACTTTTGGGGGAAGCCCATGTCCAGCAGTGCACGATTTTTGGCTGAGATGATGATGATGATGTTGAGGAGCAGTGATAGCAGCGGTTGAGCACTTGCTTTCTATGCAGGAGGGTCTGAGTTCGAACTCGGCCCGTACTTCCGACTTTTCAAATTCATGTGCGGATCAAAATTTGATTATAACTTGCTTTAACGGTAAAGGAAAACATCGTGAGGAAACCTGCACACCTGAGAGTACTACATACAGTTCTTGATGGTGTGTGTAGTCTACCAACCCACACTAGGCCAGCGTGGTGGACTAAGCCCTTAACCTACTCATTCGGAGAAAAGGCCTGTGCCCAGCAGTGGGACAGTAATGGACTGCTTATGTATGTAGGCCTATTTCCTGCAGTGGACGTCTTTCGGCTGGAATGATGATGATGATGATGACATGACTGTATGTATGTTGGGTTATAATAGTTTTCAGACTAACTAGACACAGCTAGACGGGTTGATGGCCATTTGACTTCTGAAACCTTTGAGTGGACTTTTATCCTATTATGATTGATGCCTATGGTCAAGCAAAAATGGTTTGTCTACCAAAAGTAGCGTTTTTTTGCTAAACTGGGCATTTAAGAGGGTATTTACTCAGCCCAGCCGAGTGCCAGACAGCTAAAATGACGGCGACGCGTTGATGTCTTTTGTTCACAAAAACAGCTGATTGTTTTAGACCAAAATAAGGTGCGGCATTACTTTATGTACATAGGTATAGATATATATTTTATGTTCACTAATATGCCTAAACTATTACATGCAACCTCCTTTAAGTGCAGGACGTAATGCAACAATTAAAACATCACACTTATAAATGCGAAAGTAACTCGGTCTGTTTGTTACCTCTTCATGACTAAAGCTCTGAACCGATCGTAATAAAATTTAACTATAAGGTGAAGGTGAGAACTGGAGAAAGATATATGCTACTTTTTATCTCGGGAAGATAAACAGTTCCCGAGGGGTGCGCAATAAACGACATCCACACGGGCAAAGCCACGGGTGACTCTAGTAAACTACATATTATAATAATGATTTAATCGTTCTAGCCCAGGAAAGCGTGCCCCACTTAGCGTGTACTTTAATTTCTTTCTGTATATTTAGTACCTGTTTTGATAAATAAATACTCATCACCAATACAAAACATAAATATTGTTTCACCGCCTATCAATGACATGAATTCTGTGACAACCCAATTAACACCTTAAATAAAAATCTGCCACATGACGAACAAGTAAAAACCCAAGCAGAACATTTACATATGTCCATGGAAAATTCAATTGTAATTTTCATACAACACACATGAATCAGAAATGATGAGATTGCAGGAGAATGAAGGTAACCGACATAGCCCTAAGAATTGACAAACTTAAGTGGCAGTGGGCGGGGCACATTGCTCGTAGAACGGATGACCAATGGGCCCGTAAAGTTCTAAAGTGGCGACCGCGTACTGGAAGGCGCAGCATGGGTAGGCCCCCCACAAGGTGGACCGACGACCTGGTGAAGGTCGGGGGAATCCGCCGGATGCGGAAAGCGCATGACCAGTCATTGTGACGATGCTTGGGGGAGGCCTATGACCAGCAGTGGACGTCTTTCAGCTGAAATGATGATGATGATGATGACACATGAATAGTGATAGCTATCAAAAGTTCTTCCTTCCTTTACCTTCTTGCTCTAAGGTCAGTAGACTGAAAACCTGCAGATGGCATAGTGCCATCCCGATTATACAAAGCTACTTTTTCTTAGTACCATTGAGAAACTCGTTAACTTAGAATCACGAGGAGAATCTTCTAAACCACAAAATTACATGCTTTTAGAGTCACTGTAAGTTCTCCAGTTGGTAGTGTAGAAAGTAAAGAATGTCGTACAGGGATTAATCGAGCTGAACTTCCTGGATCTTTAGGACCTATTTACAATCTGCTGGTGTATAGAATTTAAGCATAATAACCACATGGCACAGCAGTGATAGCCTAGTGGTTGAACGCTTGCTTTCCATGCAGGAGGGTGTAAGTTCGATTCCGGCCCGCACCTCTGACTTTTCGAATTCATGTGCGGATTTATATTCGATTATCACTGGCTTTAACGGTGAAGGAAAACATCGTGAGGAAACCTGCACACCTGAGAGTGCTCCATACAGTTCTCAATGGTGTGTGCTAGTCCACCAACCCGCACTAGGCCAGCGTGGTGGACTAAGGCCTTAGCCTTCTTGTACTGAGAAGAGGCCCGTGCCCAGCAGTGGGACAGTAATGGGCTGGTTATGTATGTATTTATGTAACCACATGGAGTATCAATATTTTTTGTTAAAATGCAACATGATTTAAAAGTATACTAATCGATTCTCCAAGTAATTCTGAACCAACTTGTTTCGCAATAGTGTCAAGTCTGAAATCGTATAAAAAATCTGCTGTTACTTTTGCTGCAGTTAACTCATTGCTATACAGTTTTGCTGCAGTTTGCTCATTGATGTACAGTTTGCTCATACACGCAACATTTTCTTTGGAACGGATGATAGTTTTTTCACGATTTTACAGCCGGTACCGTAGTAAAAGATAAAAAATAACCCATGATATATCTATATAAAAAATATGAATAAATATTCTAAAATTGTATCCTTAAATTTGTGTGAGGTGTTTGTCACACAGTTTATACTAGCACATACACCACCGTTGACTCTATCTTAGTAATATATATTATATCTATACAGTTAACTGTGTTTTGTTAGTACCTATAAGATAGAAAAATTTGTACCTGTCTTTGAAAATAAATAATATTTGATTTGATTTGAATATTATAGATCCTTAGATTACCTACCACTATCTTTCCAACAACACATGCTCCTATGTACATAAAATAAAGGTTTAAAACTCTGTCTTGTACTCTATTAAATTCTAATCGTAATCGTATTTGCGGTGAACGATCTGCGCTTCACGGCCCCTGCACATGCTTAATTACAAAAATAAAATGGCGGTGCTCTATGGCAGCCATTGTCCAAGCTGTAACTAAGAATTAAGATTTTTTGCGGTCAAATAGATGGTTTTTTAATAAAATAACCTTCTAGAAACTTTATGTGTACACTAGCTTTTGCTCGCGACTTCGTCCGCGTAGAAGTCGAAAATGGTTCTAATAGGATTTTTAGTTGGTTTTTTACGTTACTAAATTTTGCAATTATATCGTTCAAATATTTATATAAAATATAACAATCTTTATTATAGTGTAGGGATTTAAAGGTTAAATAAACGTGAAAATAAAATTAAATTTCGTTATATTTTGTGAGCACGAAGCTCGGCCTTTGATTTGGTGAAAGTTACCACAAGGGTATTATCTTTTTACAACGAAATCGAAATACTACACCTACCGCAGTATTTCTTTGTAAACAATATTTTTTGTATTTCCTTCGGGAGCTAGAATACCAGGCTACACGCTATACGCTTACTCTGGAGCATGCCACATACAACTGACCGTGAGAGAAGCAGCTTTCCCTCAAGTCTATTCCCGCTACCTTAAGAGTTTGACCTTGAGCTTTGTTTATAGTTATTGAGAAGCAGACTTTGATGGGAAACTGCACTCTCTTGAATTCGAAGGAGTAATTCGATGGTGTTAGGGGAATCTTTTTTTGAAGTCGGTTAAAAATTGCGAAAAACAATAAACACTAAATTAAACTTCTAAGACAAACTAAAAGAAAACTATAAGTATTATATTATACACGACAAATCAAACACTGATATTTTTAGAGACCTTCCAATTTTAAAGAGTATTTGCTTACCCCGGCTCCACACGTTGGCCCGAAAGTTGGCGCCAACGTGTGGATCGAGAAAATGTAGTTGGCCCGAACGTTGGGGCCAGCATTGGCAGTTACCCCGGCTCCACACGTTGGCCTGAACGTTGGCGCCAATACTATTCGCCAACGTGTGGATCGGGAAAATGGAGTTGGCCCAAACTTTGGGGCGAGTATTGGTAGTTAGCCGTCGCGTGTCGGTTTTATCAAAGAAATTATGCGCCAATGTTGGCGATGCGCCCACACGTTGGCGGTTTGCTCAGTCATGCCGCAGCACTCATGCAGTAAGGTGCATCAAATGAGCTTGTTCCTACGGTCACCGTGTCTTGAAAATGTCATCCGTGTGGATGAACGCAACAGTTATAGATTTTTTAGAAAAAAATATTTATGTTTATTAACAAATAATAATGATATTCTCTTGTTTGTCAAAACATTTTTCAAAGACGACGTCCACTATTTACGTATTGTATTATTTTCATTGACAGTTCAGCTCTTATGCACTCAAAGTGCGCAGTGCAACATCTATTTCAGACGTCTTTACATTGGCTCTGACGGAACTGAACTAACATTATCTCCAACGTGTGGACGCTAGGCAGGATTACGGGCCAACGCTCGTCCCAACGTTGGGGCCAACGTGTGGAGCTCGCCTTATGTTTTTAAGTGAGTTCGACCTTTTTTGAATAAAATCGGATTAAGTTTTCAAACATGTATCAAAATAAAATATAATTTAAATCAAAAGCACTAAAGAAGTATTGATATCAACTTCGAAGCAAATCGCCGCCAAAGTAACTAATTACTCCTTTTTAACCCCGTTAGGGGATGAATTTCTTATCGGATGCCTACGTCATACAAAGAACACATCCTCCAAGTTTCAGGTCTCTACGATCAGCGGTTTAGGCTGTGTGTTGATCCGTCAGTCAGTCATTCGGGACAAAGCCTTTTATATGTATAGATAAGTATCTAAATTACTCTTTTATTTTGTTAATGTTTTTTTGTTTTATTTAAATTCAAATGTTCATGAACGTGTGTGGTGATGGTCTTTAAATACCGATATTACTCTACAGAGCCACTAAAATTGTATACGAGATTTAATACAAGTTATCGTTAAACTTTATTTAATCTGTGGTTAAAGAAATCGATCTAATCACAGCAAATTAAGGCTTCAAACTTAAATTATTATTTGTAAGCAATAGTGAAGTATCGTAGTAGTAGTAAGCACTGACACGTGGTCGCTCACAATGGGCCTGATAAGAAGGCTCAAAGTCACTCAAAGGGCAATGGAGAGGGCTATTCTCTGAGTGTACCTGCGTGATCGAATCAGAGATTCGCAGGAGAACGAAAGTAACCGACATAGCCCGAAGAATTTCTAAACCTAAGTGGCAGTGGGCGGGGCGCATTTCTCGCAGAACGATAGCCGATGGGCAGTAAAGTTCTGGAGTGGTGACCGCGTACTGGAAGGCGCAGCGTGCTTAGGGCCCCCACAAGGTGGACCGACGACCTGGTGAAGGTCGCGGGAATTCACTGGATGCGGAAAGCGCAGGACCGACAGGTCGTTGTGGCGATGCTTGGGGGCCTATGTCCAGCAGTGGACGTCTTTCGGCTGAAATTATGATGATGAGTGGTGAAGTATCGATTACTTGCTCATGGCCAAGTAATAGCCGCGCGGATAGTACGATCTGCGTGGTTAAGCTGCGCTTGCTGCGGTCAGTCAGTGGATGGGTGACCGTTTCGTTACACATCAAGACCCCTCCTTGCTTCGAAGAGCACGTTAAGCTGTCAGTCCCGGTTGTCACACGCACATCTATCGTTACGGGTTACGTTAATCGTTACGAGTAGTCATAAGCCTGAAAGTCTGACAACTGGTCTAACCTCCTAATGTCAGTATTACCCAGTGTAACTAGGTTACGGGGGTCTGATGGCAGTCGCTCCGTGTAAAATGCTGATGTTTAGCCGCATCTGGTTAGACTGGAAGCCGACCCCAATATAATTGGGAAAAGGCGAGGAGTGAAGTATCGATTACTGACTTCTGTTGGTAGACCCCACAGAGATAGATCTAATGAAATGTTTTCTAATCTACATCATCTTGTATGTATCTTGTTGTACAATCTTTCATCCAAATTTGTTCAGCCGTTCCAGCGTGAAAAGGTCACAAATATATATACATCGCATACACAGTCAAAAAACTTTTGTATTTATATTATTAGTGTGATAACGCTGGCTATGTCTAAAGCTTTAGAAGTTATGCTTTGCGAGTCCACTAACGGTGCTCACACACAACATTAACTTGCGTATTTACGGGAATCTTACCTTAATGTGCATTTTTAGTTTACAAAGACATACCTCAAGCGTATGCTCTGTTTCGCTTCTCATACAGTAGAACATTAAAATACTTGTTTATTTTGTGGAATTTTCTACATTAAAAATGGCTGTCGACAACTGGGAGATGGCAACGCGGCATGCACCTCACCGAAGGTGGTAATATGAACTCGACGCTTTTAAGAATTAATGGCGATCTGCAGGCTGATAATAGACTCATGAAGAAGTATTAGCTCTACATTGAGACCACAGAAATAGAATGGAAAAAAGGGCAGGGCGGACGTGCCAACACTCTGCACCACAGTGCAGAGCATTTCAAAGCCTTTTTCAGTAAGCCTTATGATGTGTGCCATAAATACTGTAACAAAAACCCGCAAAAATGCCTTATTGTGCTGTTTCTAACCGCAGAAAGCAGCTGTAAAGTACATTTGATTGAAATTAATTTTTAAAAATTAACGACGTCAATATGGGAGGCGTAGTTTGTTCGAAAGTTGCCACGCATGAATCGCAAGTAAAATTGTGATTACAACCATTCTATCTCTATATATTTCTGTGATTGAGACGATAAGGGCAAATACATTTAGGGCAGTAATAGAAATAACTGAAAACCTCTAAGGGCTCATTGTACTCATCATTATGGACAACATTTACTAATGCAGAAATCGCGAATAAAAAACAACTTTTGCCGAGTTATGCGAACATAAAGCAGCAGTATTTTTTTCGTGATTTCTGGTTTGGTCCCATAATAAAACTTGTATTTAATACTTATAATATTCACAGAGGACGGCTGTGGCGACTGGCGACAGTCGTGAGAAGTTAACTGACAGCAACTAAACTCTGGTGTCATTAACATCTAACCTAGGGGCAGTTTTAATTAACAATTTATTAGTAGCTGTTACTTTGTGATTACAGCATGTGACTGGCATTTTACAGACAGTTTAACAAGGTATTAAAGCCCCTGGGTTCCTTAATAAGACGCTAGTCTGTCTGACTGTCGCTTGCATTGCTTGCTTGCATTTTAGAAACAAAACGCAAACTTGGTGTGTCTACGTTAACTACAGCGGCGTTCCTATGACCACCTTCCAGCTCCATCATCAGACCATGAAAACCAAATGTCAACGCTCCATCAACGGACCAGCTTCTAAGCACCATAATATTGCATTTTCAATTTCAAATTCTTTTGAATCACATGTTCATAAGATGTGAACAAATTAATATAATAGAATCAGTCAGATCCCACCATTGAGGCATACAATTCTGCAATGAGTCATCCAGTTCTGTGCTATATTTAATATTTCAAGTCTCTATTCGATTATCACTTGCTTCAACGGTGAAGGAAAACATCGTGAGGAAACCTGCACACCTGAGAGTGCTCCATACAGTTCTCGACGGTGTGTGTAGTTCGCCAACCCGCACTAGACCAGCGTGGTGGACTAAAGCCTTAGCCTTCTCGTACTGAAAAGAAGCCCGTGCCCAGCAGTGGGACAGTAATGGGCTGGTTATGTTATATTTCGTCGGAAAGTTAATTAAAAATCGATTGCATTTGTACATTTAGTACCGAACAGACAGACAGGACGGAAAACGTGCTAAAATAAAGCTTGTTTTATTTCATTTTTTATTTTTAAGAAATCGTACAGCTTGGTAAGGTTTAAATTAACATCTCTTTTTTAATGAAATTGACGTCTGATTGTTGTACATACATACATACATATTATCACGCCGGTTTCCCATTGGGGTAGGCAGAGACTATGGATTTCCACATGCTACGATCCTGACACACCTCTTTCGCTCTGATTGTTGTGTAATTTTAAATTGACATTTTATTTTATACTTTATACAGGGCGTCCCACGGATATGCCACATGGAGGGAAAGTACCTTGAATATTGTAGATGGAACATTTTACTGAAAGAAGACATTATTTGAATTTAAAAAACAATTTAAACTGCATTCATCATTCATTCATTTCAGCCGGAAGACGTCCACTACTGGACATAGGCCTCCCCCAATTAATGGGGGGATATGCCATAATCGCCACTCTTGGCAGGCGGGTTGGCGATCGCAGTTGGTTAGTTAAATACTCAGAGAAAGCTGCTGCCCATCCTCTGGTGAATCCCTTAGTCACCTTTTACGACACCCATGAGAAGAGATAAGGGTGGTGCAATTCTTTAGGTCCGGCACCACATGGAACAAACTGCATTCATAGATATTTAAATAATTACATGGTTGAACCGAAAATCGAACCCGTTACATGAGAAAAATAATCAGCTTGTAGCGCATTGTTGTATTATAATGTCAGTGACACTATGTTATCTAGCAAAAAATAATCCTTATGATGAAGCCTTTCGATCGGTATGATAAACTGTGTCACAAATAAAAGGAAGACCATGAATTTTAACATTTGATGTGAAATTTTTTTCAGAAAAATGAAAATCTGACATTGCCTGCCTGGACATACAACTGACATTATCATAAGTACCTATTGCTAATAAATGTACCCACTTGAGAAGTACGCATCATTTCCCTATTATAATTTAAATGCATGATCAAATTATAAAGAGATACGTATTTAGTAGGTACCTGGTTGTATGCAATAAATCGAGCCGTATCCTGAGCCGAAAGACGCGTAAATTATTTTTACGACTGTGTTCTCATGCAAAACTTTGTTTATGCGGCATCATAGTTCATAGTTATTTATTGATAATAGTAATTATTATAAGTCACATTTAAAGTAAATAAAATTACATTTTCAGTTATCATTATTACATGCTACATAAATTATTACATTATTAAAATTTATTATATTCTTATTTTGACATATATTCTCAATTAATCATTATTATATTTTACACTTAGTAATTATTTACAACAAAAATGTTATAAACCGCAGTCTGACTATTTAAGTAGTGACCTACCCTATAAATTGATCTGTATGGGACTCACCCAGGAAACGCAAAAAAAAGCCAGCTGTTCCCTAGAAAATCACCGATGTCGCTCGTCAAAGCTGGATGGTTGTTTTTTTTCGCGATTTCGGTTTTGACTTCGTAGTAAATTTGCTTAAAATTTTCCTCTCGCAGGTCTGCTGGAAGAAATTTCTTATAGAAATAAGCAGTGCCTTTGTACTATTCATTTCTATGTATATTATTATTATTTCTCTGTGTGTGCATAAATTGTATAAATAAATAAATAAAAATGTTTATTCCGTGTGGAGCCGGACACAAAGAATATAGCACCACCCCATCTCTTCTCGTGGGTGTCGTAAAAGGCAACTAAGGATTTCACCAGATGATGGGCAGCAGCGTTCTCTGAGTATTTATTCAACCAACTGCGATTGCCAACCCGCCTGCCAAGCGTGGCGATTATGGCATATCCCCCCCCCCTTTTGGGGGAGGCCTATGTCCAGTGGACGTTTTTCGGCTGAAATGATGATGATGATGATGAGTAAAATGAATGAACTCTTCAAATGTAATAAAAATCAATTACATGATTGATTTTTATTCCCAAGTCTTAAGAAATATTTTCTATTTTACGGAGGAAGCAGGTCACTAATTGCTTGGCTGCCCACTGCCCACATCCTGGATGTTCTCTGTTCTAATTATAGTTTTTTGTAATGAGCCCTCGAGATCATTTCCTTTCACTCAAAACGCTTACTGTGCCTACTGTGCTTTGTCCCAAGAAAATTACTTATGACATTTTTATTTCTAGATTACCGTCGATTTTTGTCGATTTTAGTACCCATACCACAAGCTCTGCTTAGTTTGGGACTAGATGGTGCTGTGTAAAAATGTCCCAAAGATATTTATGAAGAAATTTTATTTTTTTATTTTTTATATGAATAGTTATTTATTTTATATAAGACACACCAACAGATTGCACATTATTAAAATCATTGTGTATATATACATGTTTTTTTTTTTTTCTCCCTTGGGGAAATCCTCATGGACGCACTCCACCCGGGGTAGGCGGAGCCAGTGTCGGACTCTTACCGACTAAAACCACCACGGTGTTCCTTCAACTACCTTAGCCGGGGGCGTGGGAACCCGTGAGTATTCACACAACCAACCCCGACAGATCCCGGCCCGGCACAAGCAGGCGAGCCCCTTCTACCCGTGCAGCCTAACGTCGGCCGCACCCTCCTCGATGGCGCACACGGAACACTGCACGCCACCTCACCTCATGGGCCTTTACCAGCTGCGTCAACTACGCCGGCTGTGCCTGCTACGCCAGGTGCTGGTCGGGCAGCAGACTACCCCGAGTCTGCTGCTCGCAGGTCCTACCTCCCGTAATTTTCTATAGAAGTTTTCTTCCTCGCGGTCCGGGTGGTGAAGCCAAGACCCTCGGTCCCAAGAGGCGCGAGAACACTACTCAGCGGGCACTCCTGGGGTTACGAGGTCGACGGGGGCAGGGAAAGACAGTCCCCCCACTGCCTGCCCGGTGGCAGAGTGAGTGCACACCGGGCCCGCCCTGCTCCTCTACTGTGACCTCTGTTGGCAACAGTGGAGCAACTCCCCACTGGCCCAGAACGGGCCCCTCCCGCGCCAGAATATTCGCCACAGGCAATAAAATCCCCCGAAGGTTAATCCCTCGAAAGGATTTTATTGCCCGTGCCCAGGATGCACCGGCCAAACAACTGCCGTTCGCTCCAGACGTGTCCAGAAGGACAAGCAGTCGTCAGGCACACGTGGAGGTTTTCTGGCCAGCACCCCATATTAATAGATCCTGATATGTACACCTCTTACAAATGTACATACTTGGAATTCACAACCTGTGATTGCAATAATAAAATTATACAGCTGTTTTAGTTTAAAAAAAAAATGAAACGTACATAATAAAATATAAAAATTCACAGATCCTTTGAACACAATTTTTGTTAAGAAATAAATTACTTAATTAATAAATAGAAGGTATATTATATAACTGATAATTAAACAACATTTTGGTGAATATTAAAACTACTATTAAAATTAATTAGCGTTAGACTTACCACCGGAGTATAAATTAAATAACATGGCTTAGTATGAAGGCTTATCCTATTCCTACATTACATATTTTCTTAACGATCATTTACGTTTTTAGTATGAGCATCAATTTTGTAAGCATGCAGATGGTGTGGTTTCTAGTCCTCCGTTATTCCTACCATAACTCTTTCTTAGGCAGGTTACCAGCACCTAAACATGGGCATATGTGGTGATACCTGCGGCAGGTATCACCACATAAGTTTGCCATATTTTTTGTATTTTTTTTTGCTAAATTACGTAGTATGCACTATAATCAGACCAAGTTTGACATAACATAACATAACATCACGCCTGTATTTCCCCGAAGGGGTAGGCAGAGGTTGGAGTTGCATCAGGGCGGCACTTGAATTTCATCGAGTGCCGACCTACCTCCGTCACATTATCGGGGCCTACTTGACGGACAGGGCCGTCATCTACCCGGGTCGGGAAGGATGGGGTCGACGAGAGATGTCGTGCGGTGTTTCACAGGTTCATAGTTTCATCGGTTTTGGGGCCGCTCCTGTGGAACATCGGTTACGACTGGGTGCTACGCGGTGCACTTCTCCACGGCGTCGGCGTGACGTGCTACGCCGACGATACGCTGGTCACGGCGAGGGGGAAGACGCACCGTGAGGCGACCATGCGGGCGACAGCAGGGGTTGCGCTAGTCGTTGCAAAGATCCGGCGGTTGGGTCTCGAGGTGGCTCTACATAAGTCTGAGGCCCTGTTTTTCCATGGGCCTCGAAAGGGGCCGCCTTCGGGATCCCATATAGTGGTAGGAGGCGTCCGTATCGGCATCGAGTCGACGATGAAATACCTGGGACTCGTCCTCGACAGCCGGTGGGACTTTGGGCCGCACTTTAAGCGGTTGGCGCCCAAGCTGTTAGGGGCCGCGGCTGCGCTATCGTGGCTGCTGCCAAACTTGGGAGGGCCAAATGCCTCCTGCCGGAGGCTCTACCAGGGGATCGTACGGTCCATGGCCCTTTATGGGGCTCCAGTGTGGGCGGACACCCTGACGCCGGGCAATGTCACGCTGCTGCGTAGGCCGCAGCGTGCGATGGCCATCAGGGTGATTCGAGGATACCGTACGGTCTCCTTTGAGGCGGCGAGCCTTCTAGCCGGATCAATGCCCTGGGATCTGGAAGCGAGGGACCTTGCGCTGAGGTATCATCAGCGTGAGGACCCACCTGATCGGAGCGAGGTCCGCCAGAGGCTGAATGGGAGGAGCGACTTGCGCAACCCAGCGCAGGGCACGCCGCAATAGCGGCGGTAAGGCCCGTCATGGAGGAGTGGCTGGAGAGGGGCTATGGCGCCCTCACCTACCGGCTGACGCAGATACTCTCGGGGCACGGTTGCTTCGGGAAGTATCTGTGTCGCATAGGCCGGGAGCCGACTCCCGAGTGTCATCACTGCGGGAGCTGCCTTGAGGACACGGCGCAGCACACACTGGCGGAATGCCCAGCTTGGGCCACGCAGCGCCGTGACCTTATAACTGCAGTAGGCGGCAGCGATCTCTCGCTTCCGGCTGTTGTTTTGGCTATGGTTGGGAGCGAGAACGCTTGGGAGGGCGTCGTCTCCTTTTGCGAGGAGGTGATGCTCGCTAAGGAGGCGGCGGAGAGGGTTCGAGAGGCAACGACCTCCCTCCCCACCCGCAGGAGACGGACCGGGCGTCGCAGGAGGGCGTACGCCGACCTCCAGCCACCCTAGGAGTGGGCCTGCGGGCGGTGGACTCGGGGTAGCCCGCCGCCCGATCAGTCAAGGCCCGTGACGGTGGCGCGTCGTGTTCCGCGCGCGCCTGTCAAGAGAAGGGTGCGGCCGATGATGCCGCACGGGGAGAAGGGGCTCGCCTACTAGTGGCGAGCCGGGACCTGCCGGGGATGGTTGGACGACTATAAGTTTCCCACGCCCCCGGCCAATGGTTGGAAGAGGAACACCGTGGTGGTTTTAGTCGGTAAGAGTCCGAAACTGGCTCCGCCTTCCCCGGGCGGAGTGCGTCCATGAGGATTTCCCTACGAAAAAAATAAATAAAAAAAAGGGTTAGGCAGAGGTGTAATAAAAAAAAAATAGTACACCCATATTTCGCCAGTTATGTTAAAGTCCCATGTAATAGGGGGCGAGCCTATTGCCATTGACCGGGCACAAATCCAGACTCCGGGTTGCTACTGAGAATTTCCTAATGAAAAAACCCAATAACACTTTGCCCGACCCGGGAATCGAACCCAGGACCCCACGCTCAGCAGTCGCGCTTGCGACCACTAGACCAACGAGGCAGTCAAGTTGTTTGAAGCCAAGTTTGACGCTGGTATATATTACCGTTTTAAAGATAGAGCAGGAACAAAAACGTTGAAAAAAGTGCATGTTTTTCGAGGTTTCTTGTATGTATCATCAACCGGCTACCTATTACTGTTGAAAAGATATAGCCCTGTGATAGACAGACAGACGGACGGACGGACAGCGTAGTGATAGTAATAGGGTCCCATTTGACACCCTTTGGGTACGGAACCCTAAAAACAGAGTTTACTTACCTGCACCCTTATTCATAACCGTCCGAAAGTATTTCGAACGCTACGCTATTCGCAATTCCATAATCGAAAACTGACAATTCTAGACGAATCGAAGACGTTAATTTACAGAATCCAGATGTAAAAATTTTTTTTTTTTTTTTTGTAGTATAGGATGGCGAAACGAGCTAAAGGCCCACCTGATGTTAAGCGGTTACCTTTGCCCATAACAACTTCAATACCACCTAGGCTGTTGCCTAAATGGCATCGCAAGTCGGTTCGCCAAACTGAGACATGAAGATGGAAAGTCTCATGTGATTGTAATTTCACCGGCACCCGTACCCTTCAGACCGAAACACAGCAATGCGAGAATTAGATACGGTGGTAATACTTCCCCGGACGAGCTCTTTCACAAAGGAGCTCTACTACTTCTAAAACAACATTATAAAGAACCATAAATAGATATAGATGCTTCATATTTTTTGTACTACCAAAACATAGCCAATTAATATGTAAAAAATTGCTGTATAACTTTTTTGTCAATAAATATTTATTATTATATTATATTATATTATATTATATTATAAAAAAAAAACCCGAATCCGTTCGGTTCTCACGGAAAATGAAAAGATTTTTCGTTTCGTTTGCTGATCAACTTTCACTTCGGATACGGAAGCATTTCGGACGCTTGAGAATAGCACTGCTGGGTCCACAGTCTGTTACACCAACAACAACCACCACCAACCAAAAAAACATGCGCAAACACCAACCACACACCAACACCAACCAAATGACACCAACTAAAATGGATGGCTGAATGCAGCTGGCGGAAGGCAAACGATTTTATTCTATTCCATTTTTTCCATAGATTTTTTCTCAATTTTATATATATTAATTTATTTTACAATCTCGTGTCATACACAAGTAAATCTTTTCATCCACTTTTTATGCCTTACTCATTGCCCATAATACCTAATTAGATTAATTTTTCATAGCCTTTTATTATGACCACCGCGATAGTACCACACACTATGCTTAGAGAAGCATAGTATATGTGTGTGTGAGTGTGTGTGTGTGTGAAGTAGAGACTTCACCCAATAGTTGAACGATCTACACTAATTAACGGTGTAGAATTAATATTATTTGGATCTAATTAAAGGAAGTATGAAGCAACTAAAATAATTATTTCTTTCGGGCCCTTGATAAATGTTTATGTAATATAGAGATTAATTATTTCACTAATTGTTTTAATGACTATGAATAAGAATATTACTAGCCTGTGCTCGCGGCTCCACTCGCGTGTAATTCGGTTTATTCCTCGGGAAGTGTTTATCTTCTCGGGATAAGAAGTATCTTATATTTTTACTCAGGTTATGGTCTATAAGTGTGCCAAATTTCATCCAAATCCGTTCAGCCGTTTCAGGGTGATTGAAGGACAAACAAATATCCATACTTTCTCATAATATAATATATATAAAACAAAGTCGGGTTAGTTACATCATTTATAACTCAAGAATAGCTGGACCGATTTTAATGAAATTTGTCATACAGACAGAACATAATCCGGATTAACATATAGGCTATTTTTTTATCTCGGTAAGATGAAAAGTTCTCAAGGGATGCGCGATAAACGACATTCACGCGGGCGAAGTCGCGGGCATAGGCTAGTTTTTAATATTAGTTGGATATATTTTATATAAGTAGAGTCTAAAAACGTTACATAATATAGGAAGTACATTACATGTATTAAATAATTTAATAAACGTTATCATGAGGATCGAACACCTGTTTTAACACTGCTGGCAGCCGTGAAATGTTGTTGAAAGTTCAATAACATCATAGGATTATTGTATAAGCCATAGACAAAATTACGCCTACGTACATTTTAACTCGTTTCCCTTTAGCTCAGTCTCGCGTGGGCTGATGAGCACCTGACTCTAAATTTCCAATTTAGCGTGGAAAATTAACGTGTAGTTTATTACGGAACCCTAACTTTCCCTCACGCTCCAAAATGCGAGAATGATGGTTTTGTCTTCATTAAATGAAGCTTAGTATATAAGTACTAAATTATACCTTAATATCTAAACTATGCCTCATATCATATTAGTCCATTTCTGTTGAACAAGCGGTTTCTTTTTTTACATGACTGCCCAAAAAAAAGAGTGTAATGTTTTATAACTGTCAAGTGTCGATGCCCGGGGAGAAAATAAAGCAAAGTTTTTATAGTACATCTTTAGATGGTAAATAAATATAAATCCAATTTATACCTTTATTATGCCTTTCAGTAAGTAATACAGCGCGAAATTGTTTACTGATAAAACTAACAACTAGTACCTATTAAAAAAAAAAACAAATTGAAAAAATCTCAAATCCTCATCTAAAGTGACTTGAACATGATTACAAGCGGCAATCACAATCGCTCGACATATCGTGACACATCGCACTTCGTGAAACAATCCGGCGCAATGTGCCGAATCGGCGCGAATCGGACGGTTTCTAACAAGAGCCGCCGGCGCATGTGAATGAACCCGCGCTGATGCAACGCGCACAATTAGGTACATTTTGTAACCAGCCTTCATATTATTATTAGTTGGTTAATTTTGTATTGTTGCAGGACTTTTGTTTTGAAATGCTTCGTTTGCACTCAATGTGGAGCTGTCCTAAAAATAAAATTCGAACTGACAAAATTGCTTTTTCCCGGAAAATGGAAAGGGATTGCTAAAGACGAAAAAACAACATAAATAACTAGGTACTATAGATAGCTAAGATAGATGATAAAATAGGATAGAATAGGAGACAAATCAAATGGGGTGCTGGCCAGAAAACCTCCACGTGTGCCTGACGGCTGCTTGTCCTTCTGGACACATCTGGAGGGAACGCAGTTGTTTGGCCGGTGCATCCTGGGCACGGGCAATAAAATCCTTTCGAGGGACCTTCGGGGGATTTTATTGCCTGTGGCGAATATTCTGGCGCGGGAGGGGCCCGTTCTGGGGCCGCCAGCCCGCCAGTGGGGAATTGCTCCACGTGTCCCTCTATTGCCAACAGAGGGCACAGTGGAGGAGCAGGGGTGGGCCCGGTGTTCACTCACCCTGCCACTGGGCAGGCAGCAGGGGGACTGTCTTTCCCAGCCCCCGTCGATCTCGTAACTCCAGGAGTGCCCGCTGAGTAGTGTTCTCGCGCCTCTTGGGACCGAGGGTCTTGGCTTCACCGCCCGGACCGCGAGGAATAAAACCTCTATAAATAACGGGCGGTAGGGCCTGCGAGCAACAGACTCGGGGTAGTCTGCTGCCCGACCAGCAGCTGGCGTAGCTGGCACAGCCGGCGTAGTTGACGCAGCTGGTAAAGACCCATGAGGTGAGGTGACGTGCAGTGTTCCGTGTGCGCCACCTAGGAGGGTGCGGCCAACGTTAGGCTGCACGGGGAGAAGAGGCTCGCCTGCTTGTGGCGGACCAGGACCTGTTGGGGGTGGTTGTGTGAATACTCACGGGTTCCCACGCCCTCGGCTAAGGTAGTTGAAGGAACACCGTGGTGGTTTTAGTCGGTAAGAGTCCGACACTGGCTCTGCCTACCCCGGGCGGAGTGCATCAATGAGGATTTCCCCAAGGCAAAAAAATTCAAAAAAGGAGACAAATCAAATGTAGATCAAATCTTTTCACATTTAGACCCCTAGGTCTAAACTAGGCTTTGTCTTTATCAGCTATTTTTGTTGTCTTTTCATCCTCAATCCTCACTAATCCCTTGCGTTCAGACGCACGGGTAAATAAATGACCGTGTGGTCAGTTGCCTGCCTGCATAATTATGTATGAAAAACGCTAACTCATGCGCGAACTTTAATACATTTTCATATGTCCTATTCAGGTTGGCATTTGATCGTCATTTATTTAACCACTCATTAACCTAGCCTTACACAAGTATCATGGAAGAACAAAGGGATAAATTGAGACAGGCAAGTATAGAATCGCCACCGAGGAGGCGCAGCCGACGCGACGTTCTGAGGTCACGGGCGTCCAGAGTGGAGACTTTAGGCGCCCACTGGGTGTCTCAGGGATGACGGTGGCACGCTGTAGTCCCGTGTCGTCCTATGCTTTTGCATCAAGAAGGTGTTCAGGGAGACAAAAGTCTCCTCTGGGATGTGCCTTACAGGCGTAGCACGGGGGGGCACTGGTAGCAGTGGTAGCATACCCCTTCCCGGAGTCCCCTCACTATTGTGTTGAATATGGTCACCGGGGATGTGCAGTTTAGTGCGGTAAAAATCCCGCACACCCCAGCCCAGCGTCTACCCAACGAGGCCGGTAGCCTTTTAAAGGTTTCCTCCTAGTAAACAAAAAAAAGGTCTCATGGGAAGAAGGGGCTCGCCTGCTAGTGGTGAGCCCCTTCTTCTTTCTTCTTTGGTGAGTGGGGGGGTTGGCGAATGCAGTCTTTCCCATGCCCCCGGTCATAGGTAGTTAGAGGAACACCGTGGTGGTTATATTCGGTAATAGTCCGACACTGCTTTCGCCTTCCCCCACGTTCTTGATTATTTATTTTCCCACCAAAAAGTGCAGATTTATGATGCCTTCGAATTAAAGAAAACTGGACAACTACTACTACCTTTAAAATTCCCATATCCATCCACAAAGATGTCACAAAATAGGAAGTGTATGTCCAGCAATAGCCGTTCCACCTATGCTTGATGATGATATTAAAAAAGAAGAAGGCAATTAATCTAAAACAACCTTCGTTATGAAGTAATTACCCTATTATCCATGAAAACTACTTCCAAAAAAATCCCGAATATCTAGTTTCCTTGCAGTTCCCAAACGTTTCGAACGGTTCCCATCCTCATTACGGAATAAACATGAAATTTAAAACGAGAATCTCACATTTCTAAGTAAATTGACGACGTTGCGAACAGGGGCTTTGACCCGACGACCCGCCTGCAGTTCCGTCGCCGTGCTCGTAAAGAACTCAGGCCTCAGGCAGAGCCGAAACACCGAATTACAGATAAAAGTGAATCGCTTTTCTTGTCCAGACTACTTAGGGAACGTACCCATACGTCACGACCCGTTCAGGGGGGAGGGTTGTCTTCAAAATACCACGCTTGGTCACAGGGTAGGGGGGAATCTTAGATTTTCGTCATGTAGTCAATATCCTCTAGGGAAATCTCGCGCTTTTTCGAGCTATATTCAAAAGGGATAGGGGGGGGTAAAAAATTAAAAAAATGGGTCACGTAGTTTGGGTACGTTCCCTTAGGCTTACATTCAGGACGAATCTGAGCGTGAACTCCTGCTTCCGACTGTCAAATAGCACTGCATTTTGACAGTTGGAAGCATGAGTTCACGCATACATTCGTCTACGAATATATTCCTTAGGGTTAGAAGCTGGGAAGGTTAGTATATAGACTTTTGTTGGTGACTGTACTGAACTAAGAGCAAGACCACCATTTTATACCTACTAATAGTATATATAAACTAGCCTATGCCTTCGGCTTCGCCTGCGTGACTGTCGTTTATCGCGCATCTCTCGGAAACTGTTCATCTTCCCGGGGTAAAATAATGGGTATGTTAATCCGGGTTATGTTCTATTTGTATGCCAAATTTCATCCAAATCAATTCAGCCCTTACAGCGTGATTGAGTAACAAACAAACATCCAAATATCCAAACATCCGGTCGACACTTCACGTGGCCTAAAGGCTGGCCTTTACTTTGATCAAAGAATAAGCATTGCCATGCAACGTGGAAATGCTACCAGTCTTCTTGGCACGTTACCAGTTGACAGCGATACGAAGGAATATTTTGACACTTTTATTTAGTTTTTGCTTTAGATTTATTTTAGAGATTTTTGATTTATAAATAAATTGCATTACATTTGGAAGTTGGAAGTTTGGAAGGCGAAGCGTGGGTAAGCCCCTACAAGGTGGACCGACGACCTGGTGAAGGTCGCGGGAATCCGTTGGATGCGGAAAGTGCAGGACCGGTTGTTGTGGCGATGCTTGGGGGAGGGCTAGGTCCAGCACCAGGAGTGGACGTCTTTCGGCTGAAATGATAATGATGATTATGACATAAGTTAGTAAATAATTTTCGTTAATTCAATATCTGACAGTTTTAAGCCTTAGACCAACAGAAAAAAGGTAGACAGAGTACCGCGCTGTCACAAGGAAGCAGGGTAAAGGAAGCTGAATTTGAAATAGGAAGCTGATCGCGTTCCAGTGCGACGCGAGAAACCGAACGCGCTAGACGTCACATTGACAGTATTGTTTATGGTCTTAATATGCCTTCCTGTGTTGTGAAAACGTGTAAAAATAACTCGCTGACACAAAAAAAGCCTTGCGGGATTACATTTCACAAAGAAGTACTCGATTTTACGTAATTTTAAATTATAAATACAATAAAATTTTGTAATGTACTGTTGGAACACAAAACCTGACGTATTGTTATCGGTGTGACCAGCAAATCGACATCAAAAATACCCCCAAAATACGGGTGACGTTTGGGTCTGATGGTGTTATTAGGATTAGTAACTTTCGTAATTTGGCCATCGGTTTGATGTTTTTATTTATTTTGAACCTTTCATATAGTACTTAATTTAATTACGATGTGTTATTTCAATGCCTTAAAACTCCAAACACCCCAACTTATTGTAATAAATTGGTATGGCAAGTAATTATTTATTTTCATAAATTATTGTAGAATTTACAACGTATTATTGAAATAACTGAGAACCTCTTAAGGGGTCATTGTACTCATCAGTATGAACAACTTTTACTATGGGACCAATCCCGAAATCGTGATAAAAATCATCTGTTACCTACATTTGTGTTCACATGAATCGACAAAATGTAGGGATCAGCTGATTTTATTTTCGCGATTTCTGGTTTGTTCCCGTAGTAAAAGTTGTTCATACTGATGAGTACAATGACACTTTTAGAGGTTTTCAGTTATTTAAATAACACGTTGTAGTGGTGATTTTTGTTGTCATACTTCGTCAACGCATCCTACTCTGCCCGCCGCACACCCCCGTGGCCATTTTCAAAGGATAGTAATATCACTATTATATGATACACGTGATCACGTGTATCACGTACCTATATGTACCTGTTAATGAAAAGTACCTAAAGATAAGATTCCATCATACTTTATATCTAAATTAGATGGTATACCCAGAAGTCGGTAAGAAAAGACAGTACTACCGGAAATTAACACAACACAAAGGTTTTTAGTATTATTCTCTTTTATTTAACGTATCACTAGAAAAATATGTTTTATTTACATTGCTACATATTGTCCTTAAAATATAATATTTAATATGCGAAAATTATATTTATTCCTACATAAATATAACAAAATAATTAAATATGCGAAAATGGGGTAAATTTGTTTTCGGTGGCAACATTTTTTACTAAGCACACAGATGCATGGCAACTGCGTACGACACAAGGTCACGCACACAAGTTTGTAAAACATGCATCACATCTTTGAACGCTTTTGTTAACACATGCGCCGTCTACCTTTTTTCTGTTGGTCTAAGTTTTAAGCGAATTTTGGTACTTTCGTCAAAGTTAGTATTGAATAAAAAGTACAAAGTTAAAGTAACCAGAACAAAAAGCTCTCGTCGTCACGAGTTCGGAAACTGATTAAAATTTCAATCCGTGCCGAAACTCTTTAACAGTCAAAATGTAGCGTAAAATATAAAAATCGTGCGGTCGATGCACTTGCCGTGAACTGAAAAGTTTCACATTGAATTGAGTGTTTTGCTGTGAATGTGTGCAAGCAGTGCCGTAACTAGCCTTTTAAGGCACGCGTCGACCTATCGGTATCGTACGCATCGTACAGATCACAGTACCTATAGCGTAGTGCGTCCACCTATCCGCAGCGTACGGATTTCCGAAGAATGTCCATAAGCAGTCGGATTTTCAATATTGCCATTCAGATGCCGATGACGTCATCATACAAATAGTTTGAAAACCGTTTAAAGGTAAAAGTAAAAGCAAATTTACATCGAAGGAAAACCGATATGTAGGTACATAGAATGCTCCGTGAGGCTATTTAAATTAAAAAACAGCCTAATTTTAATTGAGAAGATGGTTGGCAGCTACCACCTGTTTGGAACACAGTTCTAGTCCCAAACAACATGCAACACTGTAAAAGATAATGAAATTGTGAGAGAGATGTATTTTAATTAATAAAAGTTGTACGGTAGATAGCTATAGCGATAGCTTGTAGGATCAGTAAGCTGAAGTGGCAGTGGGCTGGCCATGTCTGTCGAAGGACCGATGGCCGTTGGAGCAGACGAGTCCTTGAGTGGAGACCGCGTATCGGCAAACGCAGCGTAGGGCGCCCCCCTGCCAGGTGGACCGACGACCTAAAGAACGTGGCTGGGGGAGACTGGATGCGGAAGGCAGAGGACCGAGCGTTGTGGCGCAACTTGGGAGAGGCCTATGTCCAGCAGTGGACTGCGATAGGCTGAGTTGATTGTTGATTGTACGGTAGTTTTTTTTTTTTTAAATATCTAAATGAATACAGAAATATATGTAAAGACGCTTGTCATATTAGTCTTCCTGCGACCACGAACGCTGCAAAGCTTTTGAAACGTCAGGAAAACCAATTTAAATAATATACGCGATGTAATCTGGTTAAACTTGTTTTATTACAAATGTAGGTACATCTCCAAGTCTTACAAAAGATGTTTAATGACATTCATCAACATCATCAACTCAGCCTATCGCAGTTCACTGCTGGACATAGGTGTCTAATGACATTCGCAAAGTATTAATTCTGTACAATCGGGTTTTTCAATACTTTAAGTTGTATATACAACTTTAATATTTTGCGGATGCCATTAAGCATATTTTTAAGGCTTGGCGATGTATATCGACTTTTACTTTAACCTTTTAACGGTTTTGTGTTACTTGGGAATGCGATACGTCCGATACGTCGGATACAGATAGGTGGACGCGTGCCTTTATGCGCCTGTTGCTAGCTTCTATATCTGAACCCTTGCATGACCCAAAACTTGGTCCTGGTCTTGTCATTTCTGCGCTCCTCCAGGATCTTGCCCCCACTGGGCACCGCTGGCACCACCCTAGTTACGGCACTGTGTGCAAGTTATTTAAATCTTGTTAGAAATTTAATTTAAACGAGTAATAGAATAAACGCAAGCAGGAAAAAGTCATTCGTTGAGATATTTCATTCTGATACATTTTGATTGTTTTCTATAGCGTTGACGATTGTAGATTGTCAACTTGGCTAGGCTGCTTAGTTTGGGACTAGATGGTGCCGTGTAAAAATATATCCCAAAAAAAATATTCATAAGATTTCCGGCCACCCTCTCTCTAACTATCGGTATCGAAAAAGCACACTGAAAGATTTTAATAAGAGGATAAGTATTAAGTAATCTCATGATAATTATGGCACTTTCTTTTTCTTCACCCATCAATCAATCAATCAACTCAGCCTATCGCAGTCCACTGCTGGACATAGGCCTCTCCCAAGTTGCGCCACAGCGCTCGGTCCTCTGCCCTCCGCATCCAGTCCCCCCCAGCCACGTTCTTTAGGTCGTCGGTCCACCTGGCAGGGGGGCGCCCAACGCTGCGTTTGCCGATTCGCGGTCTCCACTCAAGGACTTGTCTGCTCCAACGGCCATCGGTCCTTCGACAGACATGGCCAGCCCACTGCCACTTCAGCTTACTGATCCTACAAGCTATGTCGGTCACTCCGGTTCTTCTCCGGATAATCTCGTTACGGATTTTATCCTTCAAAGAAACTCCAAGCATAGCTCGCTCCATAGCTCGCTAGCACCCATCACCGGACGCAAAATAATTGTAAATCTATTTATGTCTTTTTTGCCGGTTTTTGATGTATTAAGATTCTTAATACATCAAAAACCGGCAAATAAGACATAATTTAAGAGTCAAAACACAAAACTGCGAGTCGACATGATGCCGATGTGAATATGAAACGTAGAAAGCTGCGACACGAATTGCTGTGATGCGATTTGTGCGACAAAGCGTCTTGCTAGCCATAATTCGGGAAACCATGGCAACCATAGAAATCTAAATAATAAGGTAATAGAAGTCGTAAAGGCGCGTGAACTTGTCACCGCGCGTCTTGTAGGACACAATTGCGCGAGCCGTTTGCTTCATCATCAGTGCTGTTTTGGGCGCGGAGTGAAGTGACTAAAATTGTATTTTGCAGCATATCTATCAACGGATTTTGTTGGCTTAATTTATTTTGCATTGAATGCTAGAAACATGGTGGGCGTAATTGCGTATTTATGTGTTGGTAGCGACAAACCGCTGACACACGTTCCTGTATTAAAAAACATTAGATAACATTTCTATTAGATCTAGATAAGACGACCTGTGTGGTCTAGTGGTTCGAGTGTCGAACTGCCGATCACGAGGTCGTGGGTTCGATTCCCTCAGAACACAAATATTTGTGTGATGAACATGAGTGTTTGTGTTGGTCTGGTTGTTTCTTACGTATCATCATCATTTCAGCCGAAAGACGTCCACTACTGGACATAGGCCTCCCCCAATTAAGGGGGGGATATGCCATAATCGCCACGCTTGGCAGACGGGTTGGCGATCGCAGTTGGTTGGTTAAATACTCGGAGAACGCTGCTGCCCATCCTCTGGTGAATCCCTTAGTCGCCTTTTACGACACCCATGAGAAAAGATAAGGGTGGTGCAATTCTTTATGTCCGGCACCACACGGAACTTATGTATTATAAGTATGTATTTACAAAAAAAAAGTATATAAGTATTATATCCATTGTCTAGTACCCATACCACAAGCTCTGCTTAGTTTGGGACTAGATGGTGATGTGTAAAATGTCCCAAAAATAATTATTTATTATTTATTACCAACCATTTCGTCACCGCGTCGCGTCGTGCGAGCTCATAGATTTTTGCCATGCGACGCCGCATCACAGTTTTGTGCAGAGTTCACAAAAGCGGTCATTGGCATGTTCTGCAATGCAATGGACGTCTGTGTGATGTGATGTGGTGATGTGTGACGTCACATTATAACGGATTATCTCTCAATCACAATGTCCTGGGAAGCTAACTTGTCGTCACTTATCGGGCACTTCTAATCTCTGTCTATAATTGTTTCTCACAGAAAAACCAAATTACACTTTGTCCCGACTTGAAAAGAATACGGGGAATCTAAAGCAACGTTCGTACTAGTCTAAGGCCCGTATTACAAAACGAAACTCAAGCTTTGATTACTGTTTAAAACAAGTTTTGAAACTAGTTCTTATTTTAGTTGTTTCTAGTTTTAATTTTAGGGTATTCCTCAAGCATAGATTCATTGATCATAGATAAACTGTCTACTGCTTACGTGTTTTAGTAGACTGCCTCGTTGGTCCAGTGGTTGCAAGCGCGACTGCTGAGCGTGAGGTCCTGGGTTCGATTCCCGGGTCGGGCAAAATGCTATTGGGTTTTTTCATTAGGAAATTATCAGTAGCAGTATGGTAGCAGCCCGGAGTCTGTATTTGTGCCCGGTCAATGGCAATAGGCTCGCACCCTATTACATGGGACTGTAACATAACTGGCGAAATGTAGGTGTACTATTACACCTTTGCCTACCCCTTCGGGGAAATACAGGCGTGATGATGTTATGTTATCACTCAAGTGTGGTCGAGACCACGCTTGAATACAGATTTCATTGCGATTTCAGGTTAAATTCGTCTGTTATGTTGTTAAATTGAAGTTTATAATTATTGTATTACAATAAGACTGGCGCTTGAGTAACGATTCTATGCTTAAGTAGTGATAAGATCAAACCGTACTCAAGAATCGTTCTATAATACGGACCTAAATATAAGTATATTACACTAGACTTACACGCGGCTTTGCTCACGTATAATTCGGTTAATCAAAGAAAGACTTATCGCTTATCGCGCATTCCTCGAGAACAAATGATTGTTTTTGGGACAAAATGTAGCCTCTATTTTAATCCGGGTAAGACCATATATATCTGTGTCCCAAATCCGTAAAGCATTTTAAAAAACATCCAAATATCCAAACATCTTCTCAAACTTTCACATTTATCATATTAGTCGGATTATATTGGTGTCGATTCTCTTGTTCACGAACTAAACTTATTTTAAACTATTGCTCTCTTTTACTAATAGTAGATACAAGAAAGGGATGGCAACAATTAAGGTGCTGTCAAATTAGTCGGAATGAAAATTTCCATACAAGTTTAGTCGTGATCTCTGAAGGTGCACTGAAAAAAAAACTTGATAACACTAATAAAAAAAATGTTTGCAGCTATCAAGGAACTTGTTTATATACGAGCACATAAAGTAATATGATTATGGCAATAAAGTTATGTTGATTGTGCAACAGACAAGTTGTCTTAATAAAATCAAACAAAGTAATTGTCAATGCAATCAAGTTTGGTTATCATGCCAATGACTTCTGTTGATTGATGTTATAACGAACTTGGTAATGGTTATCAAATATTTTAGTAGTTTCAGTAATATCTACGCTTAATTTTATAAGGTGATTGTATTCTGCAATCAAAGGACCTGATTACTGGAATCGGTAACTTGATTCATTTGATTCGGTTCGATACTAGAATCAAATATTTATTGTGTAGAAATAGGGTTCTAGGCCCTAACAGAGGAATCATCCCTTTGATATCGTCATCGGTAAGCGCAGAAAGCGCCTGCAGATTAATTTCATATTCTGCGAAACAATCGTCGATTAATTGATGTGAAACCTAGACATAGTAGAAAATATAGACTAAGTGCTACGAACAACCATAGTGAAGCCAACAAAAACCGTGCTCCTTCATGTACAACCAGTGCTCACGTACACACCATGCACCTGAAGGATATTTGTTTCCGCGATGCTTACTGGAAGATGCCGCGACATGTGAACCGAGAGGGGTGAGCACGGTTTAAGGTGCATGTGTGTGCGTGAGCATTGGTTGTACATGAAGGAGCACGGTTTTTGTTGGCTTCACTATGGTTATTCGCAGCACTTAGTCTATATTTTTACTATGTCTGTGATGTGAAACATCATATTATCATCTTTGCTAAACGGTCAGTTTAGGTACTTGATACTGATAAAATTGGCACGTAATTTGGGCAGCCTCCAAGCCTGGAGAATTTCACACACTTCTTCCATCACAAACAGGAGTATAAAACCACTACGACGGCTACTGAGATTCACTCACAGCACGATTCACTGAGTTCATTGGATACTTGGGGTGTTAATAATGATCAGTGGGTTTTGCTATTGGGTGTAACCGTGCAATAACTTGAAATTAACCAATTAACTAAATAATTTACTCCGCGTAACAAAAGCGTGCCATGCTTAGGCTCACGAACGAACGGAATGAACAAGTCTAGACCTGAAACACTGACGACTCCGACCGACAACAAAGGGCGTGTTTACATTGATCATCTGACTTGATTAAATCTGTGATGTGCCATGTTTAGACTATCTTAATCATGCTATCTTTATTCCTTGTATGAAGTGAATGATAGAGAAGAGTTGATCATTTTAACTTTATTGTGACAACAAACCGTGATTAATAAATTTTTATAAGTTTTTGATTGCTTCATTCATTTTTTTTTCTATCAAGCAAAATGTCATGCTTGATTGGCCCGATTTTTTTCAGTGTGCCGACTAAAATACAAAGAAATGTAACACGTAAACTAATTTGACAATTCTAAAATCGTTGCCATCCCTTTCTTGTATCTACTTGTAGTAAAAGAGTTTAACATAGGTTTAGTTCGTGAACAAGAGAATCGACTAAAAACGACTAAATTTACCAAGCTCTCGTTTAAATATGCATTCAACCAGTCCGTATGTAATGTCTATAAAAATATATAATAAACTTCCGCCAGTGATAAAAAACTAAGAAAAAGACAATATTTTTACAAAAAAACTAAAACAACTCTTATTAAATAAATGTTATTATGACATAAATGAATTTTTGATGATTATTTTACATAAAATACAATAACTAGATACCTACTTGATAATAAAGTATATAAAAGTGACTCCTCCTCTCTCCTACTTTTTGCCGTGCCCGACAGGTCCCACATATGATACTTAATATATAATGTAACACCTTTAAATACTTGTGGAGTGCAATAAATGAATTGAGTATTGACACCATAATCTTATTACATTTGTTAAGGATAGTCACTGAGGTAATATGTACTACGTACTAGAGTAGACATAACGAACAAAAAATATCGCGCAACTTGCTAGCCGCGGCGCGTGAGAGTGAGAGTGCAGGAGTTCTAAAACGTGCTACAATTATTTTGTTCGAGGTGTCTTCTCTAGATAGTCAGGATTTAAGACAAGGTGACCTGCCCCCCTAGCCAAGTTGACAATCTACAATCGTTAACGCTATAGAAAACAATCAAATGGGAATGACATATCTCAACGAAAAAGTCATTCGTTGAGATATGTCATTCGCATACATTTTGATTGTTTTCTATAGCGTTGACGATTGTAGATTTTAAAGTTGGCTAGGGGGGACTGAAATCAACGCCACATTGATGACAATTTTGTTAGTCTTTAGTTGTATGTGTGTCCTATTTGAATAGACTAAAAATATTTATCTTGGTTCATGAATATGCAGCAGAGTCAACATAATATAATAAACCACCCATTGTACTTACATCATCTTTCTGTAAACTACCGTCTTTATTTTTGTTTGGTGTATGTACAATAAAGAAATATAATAAATTAATTAATAAATAATAACAATTTCACAAAATGTACAGTATAAGCACAGTTTTAATGGCAAAACTGTGGTATAAGTTTCCAGCTCTTGTCCTCGGTCTACAGCACTGATAAGTTAACCAGGAAAGTATACCTTCGTCTCTGGTTGACTTTAAACGCCTGGAAAATGGATTGCCCAAAAACTGTTTTGGCTGTCAACCCCGTCATCCCAGAGACAGTGGGATGAGTCGCTAGCTCTGTAGGTTGTTACGGAATTGTACTTATTTTATTATACTAGGGTACAGGTAGCTGATGCCCACGACCTCGCTCTCAGCACCGCCTGTCGGGTCCAGATTTTGAGATTTTTGCTTTTTGGCACTTAAACAACATATTATATTATGAACATGTGTCATTTCGGTCCTTCAATATAAAATTTATTATTTACTTGACTACAACGCCGCCTATCGGATCCTAGAGTAGCTATGAGCCATCATCTCGACAAAATAAAAACTTCGAAAAAAAGTAAAAACCGACTCAAAAGACTAAAATAATTCATGTCAAACAGTTTAGGAAGTAGTTGGCTTTGATTCGGTATGTTTTAAGAAAAAAATGGCACCGACTTCCCAAACTGTTTGAAGTCGTTCTTTACTTTTTTGTAAAGTTCATTTTATTTTTATAGTTTTAGTGGCATTAACAATAGAAAGACAAGTGATTGCTGCAATCCCCGATGATTTGCTGTCATTCATTGAAGAGTTCCCTTCTTTATCTCCGAAAATCTTTATCAAATTTTTACCTTTCTGAATGCAAATGCTTGATTTGTTGATGAAAATATCAAATCGCTATATGTATGCCTATAATATTTGAGGAGTTCCCTCAATTCCACATGGATCCTATTATCAGAACTGGATTTTGATAAAAATGGACCAATCTGGAATTAGGTATATCCTTTCAAATAAAATAATAATTTTCCGAATCGGTCGATAAAGGATCGAGTCGAGTCGAAATCGAGTTCTCAGGTAACAAACATAAATAAAATAAATATAAATACAATCTAATTGAAAACCTCGTCCTTTTTTTAAAGTCGGTTAATATATTATTGTGTAAATATGACCTCAATCGGTCAAATCGTTCAGAGGTTACATGATCAGTGATCACTAACAGCACCAATGATTAAATATGATTATCACCTCAACATTCTTTGACTCAATCGCAATTGCGTGTCTAGAGTGAACTTTACTTTGAAATTGCAGGAAGAGTTTCCCATTTATTTTGTCAGAATCACAGAAATATATATGTAGAATGGAAAAGTGCGCAATGAATAGGCGCGCGTGCCAACACTGCACCATAGTGCAGGGCATTTCAAAGCCTTTCTCAATACGCCTTATGACTTGTTTATTTAAATACTGTAACGAAAACCCGCAAAAATGCCTTATTGTCCTGTTTCTAACTGCAGAAACAAAAGCTTTAAATTAAAGTACATTTCATTAAAGTTATTTTTAATAAATTAATGAAATCAATATGTAAGGCGCAGTTTGTTCGAAAGTTGCCACGCATGAATCGCAAGTAAAATTGTGATTACAACCATTCTACTCATACCATGACAACTGTGTCACTACCGCTCCATATCGAAGCCTTTGTGCTCCTTAATCTTCCTCACAACACTTGTTGTAGTGTTCTTTCAAAGAAACGCCAAAAGAGCCACAAAAGCATTCTGCTTTTGTTCCCGGAAGTTCGCTGAAAAATAAAAAATATGACAATTTTGAAAAAACCCGCAATAATTATAAAAAAAATTACCAAAATACACGTAAAGTTTGATGTCTGTTTTATAAGGGCCCCTACAACCGCTACAATACTAACTTGATCCCATCCGGCCAAACAGATGTAATATCGCACTATAATTATACTTTTTCCGAGTAATGAGCTATGTGTCGCACGCCGTTACACGGACGAAGGTGTTTTAGCGCAAAAGTCACACCATTTGCCAGTAGGGCTGAACGGGTTGAGAAAATAATTATAAGCTGCCAAAGGATATTTTTTTAACAGTTTGGATTTAAGTCAAGACCTACAAAAAAAATTGATATATGGTGAGTGGCTGAGTGATAAAATCAGTCAACAAATTCGATAATCAGTCCTCAAAATCGACAACTCCATTGTTGTGTTTTTGAGTGCTAAAATCAGTCAACAAATTCGACAATCAGTCGTCAAAATCGACAACTCCAACATGTGTTTACAAAAAAAAAACAACAATTCATATTAAGTACCTACATGTGTTGCATTAAGTAAAATCAAATATTTAATCAAATAGGTAGGTACGTATGATCTGTAGTCAAAAAAAAGAAAAAAAACTCAAGGCTGCCAACCTTCAAATTCTGTCAGCCCTACCATCCCAAGTGTCAACATCGAAATAAAACTAAACTGGTTGTTCGGGATTAATTGCCAGAAAGCTGTCGTGGAATCGTTCCCACGACTGCACGGATCCCCTGAGGTACGGGACACATTTACTTAGATCTTGCCGGGAACGATATTTAGTGAGATAGTTTTAGTTCCAAATTATGTTATTTCTTTTCGGTTTTGCTGTGTAAATTTTGGATACTTGCTTGTGGACGTCAATTGGCTGGGTAAGAGAAACTTTTGAAAGGACATTGCTAAAGTTCCATAGTTCCCAGCCTTGAGAAGTTCCGAATAAATGATGATGTTCATCCACAGACACTACAGACAAGAGACACACACACACACACACACACTAGACACTACTGTCTGAGTGTTAACCATATAAAATCTGATGAAGGCAATGTGTTGCAATCTATTTCAATTTAATAAATGGACAGTATACTCCCAGATGTTTATTCATTGTATGTTGGTTGGTTATGTTTTGCTTACAAAACTTATGTCAAAGAAGTGGTTGCCTAGCAACTAAACAGTTTTTTGCTCCTCTATTCCCGTAGATGTAAAGGTGCCAAAAAGAGGTTGGCTATCTTTAACCGTGGTGCCAACGTAATACATTATAAAACCATAGAGTACTTACAAGCGATTTGACAAAATAATGAAGTCAAATGGAGTATCACACCCGATCACGTTAGTATTGTGTTGATTAACTCTTTAAAATAAAAAAGGTTTAATGTACTGACTAATGAAAAAATACGCATGTAATTGTCGAATATTTTATATATATGTAGATTTGTGGTTCGTGGCACAAATAAAAAAATAATATTACAACTTCGTTCTGACTTCTTTCACAGCTCCGCACACACTCCGCCATTATCGTTCTTCATTCTTTTTCTTTTTCTCTCTCTCTTTTACACAATCATTCCCTTTCACTCACACATCTACGTTCCATACTACACAACTTTCATACAATTTCACCGATCCTACATTCGGCCGTCCTGCACTCATATCTGCCCTCAGATATGCATCCTCATTGCACCTTACATAACTCTTTCATACACTGTTCATACACATAACATCTACTTAACAACAACAAAAATCTTAACATAGTTTTACACAGAATTACATAAACAATCTTAAGGTTAAAATAATGATTCTGAACATATTCTTATTTTAAACACAAAAAAATTATCTTAGAATGTCAAATCTGCGTCTTATATCGCAGTGTATTATAATAACACATAACTTAGTATGTTTGTGAGGATACTGAGCAGTATCATTGACACAAGCTAACTACACCCCAAAAAAAAAACAACAAACACACATCATCATTCATCCTTACCCGACCATTTCTTCATGTTGTCCGCTGAACTGGAGGACTTCTTTGGCCCTTCTGTGGTATCATACAACTTCTCAACATCATACCTATCATTTCTTTTAACCTTAGTAATCCTGTAGGGTCCTAAAAACTTCAGTTTTACTTTGAGGCCTGGATCGAACTGGGTTCTCTTGATAGCTACTAGATCATCCAGTTCATAAGTTGAACTAGGCTTTCTCTTTTTATTATAGGTCTTCTTATTCATGTTTCTGATATAATAATCTCTTCTTATGGCTTCTTTAATTTTTCTTACCGAAAAATGACCATTTTGGTGAACTTTCTTTATTACTTCTTTCTCCATTATCCTAGGAACCACTAATTGTTTCTCTTCACCTTTGTACAGAATCCCGTTGTCAATCCAGAAGTCATGATAATGACCATCTTTCAATATCAGCTGTCTGATAGCATTCAGTTCTTCATCAGTCTCCTGACCTAGCCTTATCTCTTCTTGCAGGCTCACCACTGCCACACATGGGTTTCTGCTAAGGGCGTCTGCATGTTGCATTCTGCTACCAGCTCTGTGCTCGATTTCATAATCATACTC
Organism: Asteroscopus sphinx; assembly: GCA_949699075.1. Classification (NCBI taxonomy): domain Eukaryota; kingdom Metazoa; phylum Arthropoda; class Insecta; order Lepidoptera; family Noctuidae; genus Asteroscopus; species Asteroscopus sphinx. The sequence goes on along the minus strand of OX453004.1, from coordinate 27,304,222 downwards.
GTCCAGCATGAATACCCATCTAGCCACTTTTGGTGTCAAGTCTTTTTTCTTCAACGTCTGTTCAAAGGCTTTACAATCCGTTACGATTTTAAAATGTATTCCATATAAATAATGTCTAAACTTCCTTACCGCTTCCACTACTGCAAGTGCTTCTAGCTCGTAACTTGAGTATCTACTTTCAGCGTCAGTCGTCTTATGACTCATATAATGTAAAGGATGCAACTCACCGTCTGGATGTAATTGGAGCAGTATTGCAGCCAAAGCATGGCTGGAGGCATCGGTATGTAGCTCCGTTGGTAAATTGGGGTTGTATATTTTCAATACAGGATCACCGGTCAGCTTCTGCTTCAATGTATCGAAAGCACATTGTTGTTCATCTCCAAATATAAATGGAACTTCTTTCTTCAACAGACCCGTCAGTGGTCTGGCAATCTTTGCATAATCCCTGATGTATTTCCTGAAATAAGATGTTAAACCAATGAAACCCATGACTTGTTTAACATTTTTAGGTTCTGGGTACCTTGCTACTGCTTCAACTTTCTCTGGGCTTGGTCTGACTTCTCCATTCTTGATTAGATGACCCAAATATTCTATCTCACGGCTAATAAGTTTTACCTTTTTCCAATTTATCTCGAGTCCAAACTGTGCAGCTACATCTAAAACTTGGGTAAGCCTCTCCAGCGCTTGGCTCTCTGAATCAGCTAGAATGACAATATTATCAACGAATATTACCATGATGCCCCTCGCTATCAATTCTCTGAAAATTATTGTGACAAATCTCATAAAATATTTAGGTGAGATGGACAGACCAAACGGTGCACGTAAAAATTCAAACTGTCCATGATGAGTTATGAATGAAGTATAGGGCACCGATTCCTCGCTTATTTGTAAATGGAAAAAACCATTTTTTAGGTCTAACACACTAAATACCTTCGAATCCTTCAACTTATCAATCAAGTCATCTATGATTGGTAGCGGGAATTCATCTTTTACTATCTTTTTATTTATTAAACGGTAATCAACACAAATTCGGGTTGAACCATCTTTTTTCTTTACTAGCACTAGTGGACTAGAGTATTCTGAAAAACTGACCTGTACTATTCCCTTTTGTAGCCACTCATCTACCTGCTCCTCCACAATTTTTTGTTCCATGTGTGATATTCTTCGAGGTCGCTGAGCTATTGGCACGTCATCTTTCAACACTATCTTCATTTTAATTGGAGCTTCCTTCCTCTGAATGGGCTTATACTCTTCAACAAGCCGCATTACTTCCGTCTTTATATGATGATTAGCAATATGACCTGTAACATCAACAGCAGTCACACAACAATTCATCCTACACAACCATTCGTCATCTTGTGTCAGCAACAACACAGCACCCTCACGAACCACCATCACAACATTCTGTAGGAACTCTTGCCCTATAATCAACCTATAGGGCATTGACCCTTTGGGCACAATATGAAATACTACATTGGAATAGCATTGTTCGTCTATACTTAAATAAATGAAAATCTTTCCGTACGATCTTATTTTAGAAAGTCCAAGTCCAGATAATACCGTGCTATCGTCGTCACACGGCACATTTAACTCGTTCCACAAGTCCTCTGATATTAAATTTACGTCACTACCGGTATCTATTAACGCATTAATTGTTTTATCGCCTAATTTCACAAATTTGACTGCTTTATTTATGTTACGTTGCCGGGACATCGGTTTGACATTCATGACATCGACGTCATCCTTGACATCCTTCATCTGGAAATATTCATCATGGCTGCCATCCGAAACGCCCTGACTGGCTGTCGACGTCACTCCGAACATACCCGAATGTTTCTTCGTTCCCGAGTCGAGTTGTTTTACCGACGAGCTCGTCTGCGCCTGCTGATTGGATGATCCGACTGTTCTTTGTGGCTGTTTTACCGACGTCGTCGCGCTGGTCGAACCTCCACTACTTCCTGCGCTCGGATTCGTACAATTTGGGCTAATATGGCCGAATTTATTGCACCGAAAACATTTTAGCCCGTTCTGGCATGCACTCGCTCGATGTGTTTTTTCCCCACAATTATAGCACCCCTGGCCTGATGCAGACTCTTTGACCGACGTCGTAGCAGCCTGTCTCACAGTTCGTTCAGCGTTTTGTTTGGCAGTTTTCTTCTTAATTTTTTCGTACACCGACAACTTTTCTTTCAGCGTCGGGTAAGTGGCTGCGCCGTATAAAATCGCCTTGTTAGTTTCCAGGTCCGTGATTCCGTCTATTATGTACTGGATGGCAACGTAATCTGGGAACTTGGCCCGTTTCCCCATCGCTTTCATAATCAGCATGTACTGATAGTATGACTCTTCCTTGCGCTTCTTGCGCGCCGCCATCAGCTCGTGCATTTCCTTGCTGTTCGCGGTATCAGGAAACTCTCGCAGCACAGCCGCCTTTAGATCTTCGTACGTCTTATGGACCTTTTCCGTTCTCAACCACAGCTCCGCGGTTCCTGTCAGGGACTTACGGGCTATGATGAGACGCTGCTGAGCAGACCACCCAAAAATCTCCGCGTTGTCATCCAGATCTTGCGCCCATTTCGCGGACGTGTAAGTGTGGTCTTCTCCGTTGAACTTCATCGTTTCATAGCATGTCATGTTGAAGAATGCGTCCTTGTTCTCCGTCATGATCTCCGTCGTTGGTGTATGCGTATTTTCGTCTTTGTCGTCTTAGCGTCTTTTATATTCTGAAGCACGTACCGCGTTCGCCGTTTGTTTTTTTGAAAGGCCACGATCCCGGACGAGCCCCCAAAATGTAGATTTGTGGTTCGTGGCACAAATAAAAAAATAATATTACAACTTCGTTCTGACTTCTTTCACAGCTCCGCACACACTCCGCCATTATCGTTCTTCATTCTTTTTCTTTTTCTCTCTCTCTTTTACACAATCATTCCCTTTCACTCACACATCTACGTTCCATACTACACAACTTTCATACAATTTCACCGATCCTACATGTAACAGACTAGCTATTCCTATCCTAGCAATGTCGTTTCCATGGGTACACCGAGTTTAAAAACTAGGACAAAAATAAGAAACGTCTAATAGAAACACCGAGAAACATTAACTAAATTAACTTAATTTGTGACAAAACAGTGTCATTATGTACCTCAAATTAAAACTACGTTCTCATAGGCTTAAGCCTAACCAAACAAAACAACCCGAGCTTGCTCTTCTTAAACAAATGAAAAAAGGAACGTATAACGTTTACCAGAACATACAAGACTTAACACTTCCACAAAATGCAAATCTCAAAAAATTAATTAAATTTAATTACATTTACAGCAGAAGGACGTCACTCAGAGTGCTGATTCATAGATTGAGACTTACATTTTCGCTATCGAAAACGCTACCGAATGCGTCGACTTTTATTTATAAATCAGTAGTTCCGCCTCGTTTCCGCCAGGGGCGCTACGAATTTTGAATGAAACTCGACGTAATCGATCACGCATATGTAACTTTCAAACTCGCACTAGGCATTCTGATTCCACCAGAGAACAGTTTATTAGTTTCTTTATCACGTCCTATCTGCTCCAGATGGAAATACCACTAATCCGTTCCGCTCAGCGTCCGTGTCCACCAAAAAACACCTTCAGGAATGTCACTTACGCAACCTGGGACGGATATATAGGGCTGACAAAGCTAAGCTGCCTAATTCTCATGGAATTAGAAAAAGAAACGCTACTTAATTTTGACTTTATATTTTTTTATTTATTATACAGCGTGTTATTAAAATAACTGAAAACCTCTTAAGGGGTCATTGTACTGATCAGTATGAACAACTTTTACTATGGGACCTAACCTGAAATCGCGAAAAAAATATCAGCTGTTCCTCCCAACATTTGTGTTCACATAAATCGACAAAATGTAGGAATCAGCTGATATTTTTTTCGCCATTTCAGGGTTGATCCCATAGTAAAAGTTGTTCATACTGATCAGTACAATGACCCCTTAAGAGGTTTTCAGTTATTTCAATAACATGTTGTATAACATTCCTAATCTACAATTATAATTATTACAGTCCATGATTATAATTTTAATATTTATTTATTTTTGCGTAATTGAATTTAATTTTTGGGGTGCATTAAAAGAGCCTCCACGAGTGGCGATATATATTTGACCATCCGGCGCACCCTGGGCAGTCAGCCCCGCTACCAACCTGCTGACTGGCTAATCTTTTTCCCACGGCATGAGCTATTATCATTGTATAGCTCATGTCGACACGACAGAAGAAGATTGTATTTAATACTAAACTTGAAATTAGATGCATAATATTATTATGAAATAATTGAGTATTTGGCATTGCCATAAAGGAGAATGTACTGCGGACTGCAGTCTATATTTTTTTGTATTTAATTTTGTATTTTTGTATTTCATTTTGTATTTGTACCTACATTGAACGCAAAAAAATATGATTTGAAGGAAAAATGCGAGGTTTTTGAAGATGTATTGAGTTAATTGGTCGGGTCTAGGATCTTTAGGACCCGTCGTACAAATAGAAATAAAAAGCTCTCTGACCACACTCTCGAGCTTATGGCGGAAAGACGCGAGATGATTCTGCAGTCCTCAGATGATGCGACTAAGTACCGGCAGCTCAATAGACAGATCTCAAAGTCCTTGAAAAGTGACCTACGCCAATTTAATACGGAATGTATTAAAGACGCGATAGAGAAGAACAAGGGCTCCAAAGTCTTCGCAAGAGACCTGTCTATTGGGCAGAGCCAGCTTGCAAAACTGAGGACCGACGATGGCAGAGTCGTATCCTCCAAGCCAGAGCTATTGAAGGAGGTCGAGAAGTTCTATGGACAGTTATACACGTCCACCCGGACACCCGCTGTAAATCGGGCTCATGACCCAAGAGCTCGATTGACCCGACACTATACCGAAGATATCCCGGACGTCAGCCTGTACGAGATTAGGATGGCTCTGAAGCAGCTCAAAAACAACAAGGCACCGGGTGATGACGGAATTACGGCCGAACTCCTGAAGGCGGGTGGAAAACCGATCCTTAAGGCCCTTCAGAAGCTGTTTGATTCCGTCATTCTCGAGGGAAGAACGCCACAGGCATGGAGCAGAGGTGTGGTGGTACTCTTCTTCAAAAAGGGCGATAATGCTCTACTGAAGAATTATAGGCCCATCTCACTTCTGAGCCATGTCTATAAGCTGTTTTCGAGAGTCATTACGAACCGTCTTTCGCGCAGGTTTGACGACTTCCAGCCTCCCGAACAAGCCGGTTTCCGAAAAGGCTTTAGCACCGTAGACCACATACATACGCTGCGGCAGGTTATACAGAAGACCGAAGAGTATAACTTGCCTCTTTGTTTAGCGTTTGTGGACTACGAGAAAGCCTTCGATTCGATCGAGACTTGGGCGGTACTACAGTCTCTTCAACGGTGCCAGATTGACTATCGGTACATCGAAGTGTTAAAGTCTTTGTATGAAAACGCCACTATGTCAGTCCGATTACAGGACCAAGCCTCGAAACCTATCCTTCTGCAACGAGGTGTGAGACAGGGAGATGTGATCTCTCCGAAACTGTTCACTGCTGCATTGGAGGATGTCTTCAAGGTTCTGGACTGGAAGGGGCTAGGCATTAACATAAACGGCGAGTACATCACTCACCTTCGGTTTGCCGACGACATAGTAGTCATGGCTGAGACCATGGAGGACCTCGGTACAATGCTCGATGACCTCAGTAGAGCCTCTGATAGAGTGGGTCTTAAAATGAATATGGACAAGACAAAGGTTATGTCGAATTCCCATATAGCACCCATTCCCGTAAACATCGGAGAATCTACACTCGAAGTTGTTGACGATTATGTATACCTAGGACAAACTGTCCAGCTAGGTAAGTCCAACTTCGAGAAAGAGGTCAATCGTCGAATCCGACTCGGTTGGGCAGCGTTCGGGAAGCTACGCAATATCTTCTCGTCCAAAATACTGCAGTGTCTCAAGACGAAAGTCTTTGACCAGTGTGTGTTGCCAGTAATTACTTACGGTACTGAAACGTGGTCGCTCACAATGGGCCTGATAAGAAGGCTCAAAGTCACTCAAAGGGCAATGGAGAGGGCTATGCTCGGAGTGTCCCTGCGTGATCGAATCAGAAATGAGGAGATTCGCAGGAGAACGAAAGTAACCGACATAGCCCGAAGAATTGCCAAACTTAAGTGGCAGTGGGCGGGGCACATTGCTCGCAGAACGGATGGCCGATGGGGCAGTAAAGTTCTGGAGTGGCGACCGCGTACCGGAAGGCGCAGCGTGGGTAGGCCCCCCACAAGGTGGACCGACGACCTGGTGAAGGTCGCGGGAATCCGCTGGATGCGGAAGGCACAGGACCGGTCGTTGTGGCGATGCTTGGGGGAGGCCTATGTCCAGCAGTGGACGTCTTTCGGCTGAAATGATGATGATGATGATGATGATGATTGAGTTAATTCACTTATAGAATTAGCAATTACAAATTTCAATCTGCACAATAAGTGTGATTGAAAAGATATTTTAAAATAAGTTGAAGAAACTCTGTCATGATTTTTAATTACATGAATTGCTCTTCTTTAGAGTTCACAGATTAGGTAATCATGACATTTCAAAAATCTAAACTTGAAAGTGAGATTATAAAAATAAATAGAGACCACAGTACATTTATTGTTACTAAAATAGTTAATTAAATGCAAAAAAAATATATTTAAAACTTTAAAACAAATATAGCCTTAAAAAGCAACATTTTCTTACTTCCCAAATGGATAACATTTTTCTTAGGACATGTTCAATCCCATTTCGCAAACAGAATTTCGCCTTCGTTGTTAATATGAAATATGCTTTCGAAATCGGAGGATATAGAAGCAAAATGTAGTCGTCCTATGTAAATCTAACCTCAGGCAGCCCTACTGATAGCTTGGCCAATTGCTGGTGGAACGCCAAGATCTATCCACGCCACTACTCACGCTATTAGACAATATAATACTAGCAGAATCGTCTCCCATACCTCTACAGTCTACACTTGTTAAATACTAAATTGCTCACTTCCTCCGATTACCACCGTATTTTAATACATACCTACCTATAATTATGGACATGTGTAAAATAGCTTATATTATGATCGTGCAATGACAGAAAAATATACATGCCTATATTATGCCTGTCATAAGTGCCATACCACCTTCATTTGTAATTTTTTGAGGGATGATTGTACTCATCAATTTGAACAAATTTTACTATGGGACCAAACCTGAAATCGTGGAAAAAAAATCAGTGTTCCACACATTTGTGTTCACATAAATCGACAAAATGTAGGGAACAGCTGTTTTTTTTCGCGATTTCAAGCTTTGGTCCCATTGTAAAAGTTATGTTAATTGATGAGTACAATCAATAATTGCAAATTAATGCAAAATCATCCTGTATAAATACTCATATTATTAATTATTATTGATAGATTGATATAATAGTTTGATAGGTTGATAGAATAGATTCAAAGAACAATGGATTGATTGAATTCTAATAAAAACATTAACCTAATTTTATAATTGCTCGATAAATTTACTATCAAATAACCGATTAATGAATGTGACATCGAACTACAATTTTCAAAAAACTCAAGGAATTTTGAATTTCGCGGGTGACTGCGTCGCAATCACCTTGATGGAGCGTATTATATCGAAGTCTGTAAAGTATACTATAGACTATACCTATAGGAATACTATTCCAATAGGTGCTTCATATTTTTTTTTATATTTGGAGTATTGTGATTGAATCAATTAAAGTACCTTGGCTACGCGTTACCTTCGTTAAACTCTAGCATTTTCCTAAGCCACTTTCTTTAATTGTTACAGGTACATTGATTATCCCTGAAAACAACACATAAGAAACATTGCGATGCGAATGAAATCACGACAAACACTTTCTCAAGCCAAAAGTATCACTAGCTCAGCTATAGTTAGAAGTTCTCACAAACATCCAAACGCGTGGCGGCAAATTACGCGGACAGTCCCACGGCTGCGCGTGACTCAATCTACCCAATAGTAGAAGACTGTTATAACGATATTGAAACGTTTCGTATAAGGCGACAGGATATTTTCACACGCGTTTTGTATCAATTGAATTTTATAGTAATTTAATTTGAACTTGTAATACTTAGATTATATTCCGACCTATATACAACGTGGATATGACAGTACGACAATAAATGAAAACATGGTTATTACTAGACTTAAGAATCATTTTAAACACATAATTAAGTTGTTTATCGAAAAATAAAAATAAACTATTTTTTTTAGGATTCCGTACCCGAAGGGTGCCAAACGGGACCCTATTACTCTCGTTACGCTGTCCGTCCATCCGTCCGTCCGTCCGTCCGTCCGTCCGTCCGTCCGTCCGTCCGTCCGTCCGTCTGTCTGTCACAGGGCTGTATCTTTTAAACGGTAGTAGGTAACTGGTTGAAATTTTCTCAGACTATGTGTTGCTATGATGGGTACCACGACAAATACTAAAAACAAATCATCATCATCATCATCATTACAGCCGAAAGACGTCCACTACTGGACATAGGGCTCCCCCAATTAAGGGGGGGATATGCCATAATCGCCACGCAAAAACAAATTGAAAAAAATAAATAAAAAATGTCTAAAACCAAAGGCCTCCCTTTGGTTTTTCTTTCGATACAAGAAACCTCAAAAAACATGCATTTTTTTAATGTTTTTATTCCTGCTCTATCTTCAAATCGGTAATACATACCAGCGTCAAACTTGGTCAGATTATCGTGCATATTATGTACTTGAGTAACAAATACTAAAAATAGGACAAACATAGACATATGTGGTGGTACCTGCATAAGAAAGAGATGCAAAAATTCATATTTCGGCAACTGTACGTTGATGTCTTTCGATGTACTCTCGTAAATTAAATCAGTTTCTATGGGGTTATCAGGTCAATGGGTGTTACGGAACCCTTAATGTGCGAGTCCGACTCGCATTTGGCCGGTTTTTTTAATAAAATTAATATTAAAACATCGAAATAATGGACCGACGACCTGCTGAAGGTCGCGGGAATCCGCTGGATGCGGAAGGCACAGGACCGGTCGTTGTGGCGATGCTTGGGGGAGGCCTATGTCCAGGAGTGGACGTCTTTCGGCTGAAATGATGATGATGATGATCGAAATAATAAGTAACACCATTTTTAATCATCTGTAATCATTGAGAAAGAGTGTTTAAAATTATATGTACTAGCACAGGTCTTTGACTTATAGATCTTTGCCTAGAAAAATGGTTCTACATTAAAAATTAATGAAATAAAGCTAAGCTCTAAGCTAATAACTGGATTTGATAACTTTTTTGTATACGATCAGAGGACGTGATACTCTGTACGTGGTTTTATTTAATGTCGTATTGTCATATCCATCCTGTATCTATATTACTATAATAAAACTGTAAAGGTCGAAAAGTCTGTACATTGAGTTTTTTTTCGCGAAAACCGGCTAGGGGGACTAGAAATAAGCTATAGAACACGAATCAATCGTTTAATAAAATGTATGTCTGTCTGTCTGTCTGTCTGTCTGTCTGTCTGTCTGTCTGTCTGTCTGTCTGTCTGTCTGTCTGTTTGTTACCTCATCACGTGAAAACGGCTGAACGGATCGTAATGAAACTTAGCATTTGTATTGGTATTAGTCTAACTTAAAATATAGGGTATGTTTTATCTGAATCGGTTGAGTAGATCCAGCGGTACAGCTTGACCCCTCTATTGTATTAAGTTGCATACAAAGTAGAGGTCAAGATTGTTGGTTGGATGCAGGTTGCAGGTTCCTAAAAATACAACTGGATTCTATTAGTATTATAGAAAATATAGAATAACATAACATGTCCCGCTGCTGGGCATGGCCCTCTTCTTGGAATGAGAAGAGTTAAGGAACTGGATATTGTTAGTGTAATAGATTATCATAACAAAATCAGCTCATTACCTACTGCCCCACTGCTGGGCACGGACCTCTTCTCGGAACGAGAAGAGTTAAGAAACTAGAAAATATAGAATAACATAACGTAGTCAACCCATTACTGTCCCACTACTGGGTATGGCCCTCTTCTCAAAATGAGAAGAGTTAATGAACTGGATATTATTAGTATTCTAGAATAACATAACATTACCAGCCCATTACAGTCCCACTGCTGGACACGGGCCTCTTCTCAGCATAAGAAGAGATGTGGTTAGTGTTATAGAATAACATAATCAGCCCAATTACTTCCCACTGCTGGGCACTACTTCCCACTGCTGGGCACGAGCGTCTTCTCAGAATGAGGGAGTTTAGGGCTAATTCCATGAAATTCCATCACCTTAGCCGGTTGGTTGTAAAATCAAAATATAGTATGGTCGGTAAATAGTGTAATCGTCTGTGTAGGCGCTTATATGTATATATTTGAAGATATTGTGTTCATAATTATGACACGATGTTATTTTCCGACATCCACGCGGACGGAGTCGCGGGCACAGCTAGTAAAATAATAAAATAGCTTTATTAGAATGTACTTAATATAATCTGAATAAATAATTTCCGACTTGTTTGTTCGGATGTTCCCTTTGAATGTTTCCTTTTTAGGGTTCCGTAGTTCTACAAGGAACCCGTATAGTTTCGTCATGTCCGTCCGTCTGTCCGTCTATCCTAATCCTTTACAGCTTAATAACTTCTACAGTTATAAACATAAGTAAATAAAATTTTGTTAAAAAATATTTTACATATAGATCTCAATTTTAAAAGAATAAAAAAATTGTTTTTATGTATTTTAGGGGTGGCGTCCATACATGTGAAATGGGGATGAAAATTGTTTTTTCGCTGCACCCCCTCGTGTGGGATATCATTGAATAGGTCTACTAAAATGAAGGTAATGTTTCATACACCACTTTTTTATCAGGTGTACCATCTGCGAAATATAGCCCGCCAAAGTGGCTTGCAATGTGTCCCCCCCCCCCAGCCATTTCTAAACTATGCAACGTAGAAAGTTATAATCTTCCACATTGATAGACCTTTGTGAAAACTCTCTTTTAAAATTATTTCGAGTATAATGTGATTATAATTTTTTGAGTTATAGAGAGAAAACTGAAAAATACTTAAAACGTCCTAGTTCAAAGGTGATTGACCTTAGAGAAAAATGATCATAGCAAATAATGCTCCTTTAGCTACTTTCTATTTGAAAAAATCACAAAAAGTAACTTTGACATGACACACTTCTTAAATATGGCTTCTTGAGTTTATCGCTAGATGGCGCTACTAACAACACGCTCTGAGTCGCGAATGCTGCCGATTATTGCAAAAACTAAAATAGCCATGATTAATATTCGATTTGATTCGTTTGTAATTACACCTACTTAAGGAACCCTATAATAAGCATGGCCCGACATGCTCTTGGCCGGTTTTTTTTTTTTAAGAGTTGAGTTGACAACAAAAGCAAAATGACCCGGAAAGTTTTCATCGTTATTGAATGAAAGTACTTTATACGGCATGCATTAAATTATGAATGAATAACTGCTTATAACTGCTGCTGCTTGCTGATTATTGCAGAGTGCGTGCGAGCAGCAACATCATCTTGAGTGTGATAGCGAGCAGGTATGACTGGCCGTTTTTTGAAAAGTGGATTAGTTTGTGTGCCTAAAATTGTTGTTTATTGCGTTTTTTTTTGTCTGTATGATTTCATTTGTGTGTCTTGGTTAATTTTATAGAATAGGAATAGTAACATAGTTACCTATTAAGTAATTTTGTTACTAACACATTGAGCCATTGTTACTTGTGAAAATGAAATGTATTTATTTATTGTTATAACTTTTACAAGACGTCAAAATAAACGTGTGAACAGTTTCCATATTCTTCGATGCAACGAAATGATCTTATCTCAAAAAGGTCCAGAACTTCTGGATTACTTTCAGGATTAACGTGATCTTAAAAATAATCTACATAACTAACAGCAACGTGAAACTTCACGAAACTAATTATAATTTCATAAAAAACAAGTATGTAATTCGGAAAAATGCAGGTGGCATTTAAAATTTCCCAAAACGAAGTAAAAAATAAAACAAAATGGCCACTGGTGCGCTTGCGCATACAGTTACATGACGATGACGGATTCCGTTAAAGCTGCCAAATGATCCACATGCAGTAGAGTATTCGATCAATTTTATATCTACAAGTGTATAAAATTTACAACCACCGCAAATCTGAATTAAAATTATTGCGACATGACGATAAACGGTGGTTTCTCGTTTTATCGTCGATAAAGATAAGATGGTTCAGTTGTTTACGGTCAGTCAGAGCGTGATTCATTTGGGGTGCTGGCCAGAAAACCTCCACGTGTGTCTGACGGCTGCTTGTCGTTCTAGACACGTCTGGAGGGAACGGCAGCTGTTTGGCCGGTGCATCCTGGGCACAGGCAGTAAAATCCTTTCGAGGGATTAACCTTGGAGGGATTTTATTGCCTGTGGCGAATATTCTGGCGCAGGCCCCCCTGCGCCAGAATGGTGCCCGTTCTCGGCCAGAGGGGAGTTGCTCCACGTGTCCCTCTGTTGCCAACAGAGGGCGCAGTGGAGGAGCAGGGGCGGGCCCGGTGTGCACTCACCCTGCCACTGGGTAGGCAGCGGGGGGACTGTCCTTCCCTGCCCCCGTCGATCTCGTAACCCCAGGAGTGCCCGCTGAGTAGTGTTCTCGCGCCTCTTGGGACCGAGGGTCTTGGCTTCACCGCCCGGACCGCGAGGAAGAAAACCTCTATAAAAAATTACGGGAGGTAGGGCCTGCGAGCAGCAGACTCGGGGTAGTCTGCTGCCCGACCAGCAGCTGGCGTAGCTGGCAAAGCCGGCGTAGTTGGTGCAGCTGGTAAAGGCCCATGAGGTGAAGTGGCGTGCAGTGTTCCGTGTGCGCCACCGAGGAGGGTGCGGTCAGCGTTAGGCCGCACGGGGAGAAGGGGCTCGCCTGCTTGAGGCGGGCCAGGACCTGTCGGGGGTGGTTGTGTGAATACTCACGGGTTCCCACGCCCCCGGCTAAGGTAGTTGAAGGAACACCGTGGTGGTTTTAGTCGGTAAGAGTCCGACACTGGTTCCGCCTACCCCGGGCGGAGTGCGTCCATGAGGATTTCCCCACGGAGAAAAAATAAAAAATAAAAAAAAAGATTTTTTTTATTATTAAATAGCAGTATACTTGCGGTGCCATTTAGGCAGCAGCCTAGGTGTTGTTGAAGTTGTCATGGGCAAAGGTAACCGCTTAACATCTGGTGGGCCTTTGGCTCGTTTCGCCATCATATACCATAAAAAAAAAGTACAGTCACGGTCTTTCCCGGTGATACATTTTTGTCGACAAAGTCCCTTGAACGAATCCTGCTACATTACACGTACCTACGGCTGCCGTCAAACACTCGCTTGCGCTCATTTAGCCTTAGTGGTAGTTCTACGGAAAGTTTTCTGATACTTATAATATTATACTTTGATGCTAAGCTCTTACATCGTTGACGTGCTCTCGTCTAAGTAAGCACGGTCATTCGAAATTTTTTAGGGTTCTGCACCCAAAGGGTCAAAGTCAAAGTCATAGTCAAAAGTTTTTATTTCGAATAACCAAATGCACTAATGCACTTTCAAAACGTTAATTACGAATCTAGTTGCACGGTTCCAAAAAGTTGGTCCTACGGAAAAGAGCCGGCAAGAAAATCCAACGGGTGCCAACGGAACCCTATTACTCTGCCTACGCCACCACCGCGCCGCGTCGTCTTTACGTCCTTCCGTCCGTCTGTCTGTCACAGGGCTGTATCTTTTTAACCATAATAGGCAGCCAGTTAAAATTTTCACATAATACGTATTAATACTACGGCTCCTATTATGGCAAATGTAAAAATAAAAAAGTTTAAATCCCCATACAAGAAACCTCTATCTTAAAAATAGTAATACAAACAAACGTCAAAATTGGTATGATTAAAGGGCTACTCTACTACTAGCCACTCAAATGTTTGGATCAAAAAATGATTTTTTGGATGGACGGATGGGCGCCATCTCTTATGGCGCGCGGTGATTCCAACTTACATTTTGTACGAAAATGTTGCGGACCACCGGTTGTCCGGATATAAATAAATGGAGACCCCAGATAATTGGATAAGGCTGAGGGAAAGAAGAAGAAGTTGAATGAGTAGTTTTTGAATTTAAAGATATTTCTTAAATTGAGGAGGACTTGAGCTGAAACACCTTTTATACACGTACCTCAAATCACGAAACCAACAATTAGAAGGGCCTATTTAGTAGTGATCAATTACCAACAGGCTGTCATGCTAATAAGAATATTAATAGTGACTACCGGGTATCGATACCCTTACAATAGAAAAAAAACTTTTTCTTACACTCATATTCAACTTACATAACACAACAGTGAAAGTCAAATATATTCTTTTTTTTAAGAAGTACAATCTAAAAAACACATTAGGCCATCAGAATGTGATTACACCAATTGGCCCTGTAATATCTCATAAAAATATTTACTTAATCGAAACTCTATTCGTGTGGCCACAAAATGCGTTTGCAGCAAAAAAGCTAGGCTTAGGTATTCAGCGGGTTCAATGAACTAGAGATGGCTCCGTCGACTCGACTCCTCGACGAATTGATTGAGAATCGAATAGTTGGACACAGATCGATTCGACGCGAATCGAGATGATACGATGTTAATTTAGAAATATTTAGAATAACTTTTTATATATTATTGTGGCGATGTCTATTAAATTTTACTGGATTCAGACACGTTCGGAATGACATTGGTTTTGATTCTATTGCTCACCAACTTAATTTAATTGAAACTATTCATATATTTTTATAATCGTGAAAATAGGAAAGTGAAATAAATAATTTTAGAACTGTCAAATTAGTTAACGTGTTACACTTGTTTGTATTTTTAACCGGCACGTTCTGAGATCACGACTAAACTTAAAGAAATTCTAATTTAGACTAATTAGACAGAACTAACATTGTTGCCATCCCTTTCTCGTATCTACTATTAGTAAAAGAGAGCGATAGTTTAAAATAAATTTAGTTTGTAAACAAGAGAATTAATACCATTGATTTGGCAGTGGATGGCATTAAATAGTACTTATAAGTTTTAACATCATGTTAACAATCGCCATGATCATCTTTAGAAGGAAATCGTAAGTGTTTTTTCTTAAAAAAAAACTTTTAATCTCGAATCAAGGATGGGATCTCGAATGGCCGATGCGGGAGATATAATATCAAGAAGAGATATAATAATATCAAAATACTGACTGCCTCGTTGGTCTAGTGGTCGCAAGCGTGACTGCTGAGCGTGGGGTCCTGGGTTCGATTCCCGGGTCGGGCAAAGTTTTATTGCGTTTTTTCATTAGGAAATTCTCAGTAGCAACCCGTAGTATGGATTTGTGCCCAGTTAATGGCAATAGGCTCGCCTCCTATTACATGGGACTATAACATAACTGGCGAAATGTGGGTGTACTATACTATACATAACATAACATCACGCCTGTATTTCCCCGAAGGGTGTTATGTTATGTTAAAATACTGAAGAAGGACCTGAAATTCGTGTAGACTGTGGGAAAAGTATATGCAGGCGACTTATGGAGCCCTCCACGTCCAGTATAATAACGCATTCAGGATACTGATGGGGCTTCCATGGCGATGTAGTGCATCGGGCATGTTTTCGGCGTTGCGTGTAGATTGTTTTTACACCACGATGCGAAAGCGCGCCGCGTCCCTTGTACGACGAGTGTGGACCAGTTCCAACAAGGTCCTGAAAATGATAGCTGACAGGGGGGAGGACTGTTCATTTATAATTCACTGCTGTCAGCTAGATATTTCAGTATGTGAATATGTTTACTTCTTCTTCTGTCGTGTGGACATGATGATAATAGCTCATGAGCGACATGTCGTGGTGTAAAGATTAGCCAGTCAGCAGGTTGGTAGCAGGGCTAACTGCCCAGGGTGCGCCGGACGATCAATTAAATATCGTCACTCGTAGAGATTTAAAGATTAAATGCACCCCTAATGCATATGTTTACTAACATTTAGGCTTAAGAAAATTGTTATTAACCCTATGAGTACATATGTGCTTGAAATAAAGTTTATTCTATTATATTGGGGTCGGCTTCCAGTCTAACCAGATGCGGCTGAACATCAGTATTTTATACGGAGCAACCGCCATTAGACCCCTGCAATCCATTTACTGGGTAATACTGACATTCGGGGGTTAAACCAGTTGTCAGATTGTCAGGCAACTGACTACCAGTAAAGACTGCCACAGTTATTCGTATGACAACCGGGACCGACAGCTTAACGTGCTCTCCGAGGCAAGGAGGGGTCTCGATATGCAACGAAACGGTTACTCATTCTGGACTGACCGCGGCTAGTGCAGCTTAACCCTAAACCTTGCAGACCGTATAATCGGTGCGGTTGTTACTTCGCCACGAGCTCCTTTCCTGAAATCCTCAAAATACGCCTTAAATTAAAATATCAATAACAATACGTGTAAAATGTTATCCAAGTATGCAATAATCAGCCTTGATTTCGATCTAAAACCATTATTTACGTAGTGATTATTTTCTCTGTGCATTATTTCTCAACTATATAACTTCAGCCAAAGCCGTAAGCTTACATCTGACAGTGACAGTTCAGTCTTTTCAAGACAGTGACAGACCCACAGACCATACAAAAATGCGGAACAAACCACAGACCATAGTAACAAGACAATGGACACAGAGGCTTTTATTAGTGAGTTCCACAACAATGTGGCTACGATCGATCCATATCTAGCGTGATGACAGATTGACCGCTTCCCGCGTAATGTGGCGCGCGGAATGCGCAGGCGCATTGATCTAGCGGCGGTCGCCATCGCCATTACATATGGTATGTGGCGGGAAATGCGATCAGTAATGTGTTGAAAGCTTAAAATGTGATGATGGATGGTAGATGCGTGATATTAGAAGCAACGCCGGAGTGCCATGTGCTCAGTTACAAGATTGTTGGGAATTATAAAGACGTGGACATGATGGCCCGGAAATGGTTCAATCGATGGCAGTCATATTGACATAGGTACTCAGTATTGATGATTGTTGTTATATACGCATATCTGATGAAACAATACTTCGTTTATATTATCTTAACATTGTCAAATATTACCTATCTATACTGGCAGAGTGCGGGTCAGTACCAACAGCCTCCTGGCCGGCGTCGCCGACAGACTGGACGGGCCGTTTCTAAAACATTGGCTGGCCTTACATGCACCTGTTTATCAGGCATGGGGCAGATAAATAAAACTTAATATGTACCAATCTATGTAATAATTTTATATATATTAGTAAATATTAATATACAATTTAATTTAAAATTTAAAATAATTTAATTAAACAATAACGTATACTAATAATAATAACTAATATACTAATAACTAATCTATATTCTATACATATATATAATGTATTATAATTCATATACTTCCGACAAAAGTTGAGAAGTTGAACCCAAACTCAGTTTAATATTATAAAGAAGAAATATTTATTTGTTTGTTTGTTGGTTTGTAATCGATAAACTCTGAAACTACTGAACCGATTTTAATAATTCTTTTACCATTAGAAAGCTACTTTATCCAAAAGTAACACAAGCTACATTTTATTTCAGTACGCGGGCGAAACCGCGGGCAAAGACTAGTATATTAATAAAATTGTATGCCAGTACCTACCTTACTAGTTGAACATGTAGCTCATACAAAATATTTTTGAACACCTTATTGTTTAAGGAAAATGAATAGGTACTACCTATTCTATTTCATACTACTCTTTAAACGAGAACTTTATTTTCCAGCGTAATAAATCCTACTAATATTATAAATACGAAAGTATGGATGTTTGTTTCTTTATTTGTTTGTCCTTCAACTACGCTGAAATGGCTGAACGGATTTGGATGAAATTTGCTTAAACAAAACCTATTATTCAACCCGATTTTGTAACAAGGTGGAAAAAGTTGCATTAAAATCAGTCTACCGCCCAGTAGTTTTTACGTGATGCTGGAACAAACAATCAAACAAGCAGACATTTACAGGTTTATAATAGTTTGGATTAGGACTAGGTATAAAATGATGCTGGTCTCCGCTAACAAAACAGTGTGCGCATTAGAGCGTAAATCTTCGTTAACAGTAATTTCTCTAGAACGGACGCTGAGTGATGTTATCTCGTCTTAAGTGTAACAAGACCAATACATTCTTGGCAACCATATTATTACATTTTAATATTAAAATAGTTTCATTTGCAACTATTTCTTCATCTAAGCGGCTATGATCTTTTTATTTGCAACTGTTGCTTTACTTAACTGAGGTTTCTAAAGTATTGCTGAAATCTGCATTGGTTATGGGACTGGTCCTTCAATGCATAGAAAATAAACAAACTCGTATAATTATTTTATCTAAATGGTTTCTGGCTGTACCATCAATGGAAACGCATCAATGGCTTCGCTAGACATGTAATATTCATGAACGGAGATTATCTTCTAACTTCAAAAGATGTCTTTTCTATTATAAACAACAACGTGGACCTTACGGTTATTGAATAACCAAAAACTACAATCTCATCTTTATGTTCTACAACAATTGAAATCAAACTACTTCTGTTAAAACTATGTAGTGCGTTGCTTCATAAAATGGAAGGCATACAATGTGTGTTCCGGCTATGCTCATTACGGTGTTTCTCAAGTAACAAATATGCCACACATATGGAATGAATGATCACAAAAGGTTGGCACATCAATATTTTAGTTATCCTTTGTAAATAAAGCTTCATCTACAACAAAAAAAACCTATTATAATAAAACAAAGTTTAACCGGATTAAATCGCGTATATTATTTAAATTGGTTTCCCTTAACCAAAGTTAAGGTTAGTTGGTTTGGTTGGTTTTTATTGGTTGGTTGGTTGGTTGGGTTTAGTTGGGATTGGTTTGATTTTCGAAAACCTAAGAAGTTATAATATAAGTATAAGGTTTAGCCTGACTCAGAACTTCACTGGATTCTGTTAGTATTGTTACGAGCTGGGGGTTCGTATATAGATAGAAAGCCGATTAAATGCGTAGAGAACACTTTATTACTGAACAATTACACTGAATCGCTTATTACCACACAAAGTTACTAGTTAAATCGCTCCGAATATCGCTTCGATGTTATCGCTTGTATCGCTTGATCCAAACTGAACTCCACTGGCGCTTTTTTTTTTTTTTTTTTTTTTTTCGAATGGGCTCTCGCAGGTGGGACCGAAGTCCCATTTCTGCTTAACCGGACTTAGTTGGCGGAGAGTCCCATGTGGGACTCCATTCGCCGAAGGTTTTTTCCCTACATACTTACAAACTAGATGCGCGCGGCATCAATACCGCGCGTAAGCGGGCGCCCCCCGAGGGGGGGGCTCGAACCTCGCTGGGGCATTGCAGGGGGACCCCGCAGTTCCTATGTCCCCCTAGCAGCCGTTGCTGCATCGAATTGGATTTCCTCGAAAGTAGCGGACTTTCGGTCCCTATCGGGTGACGTGCTAAACGCCGTGAAGCGGCAAGCCTCGCCGGCGAGGCTAAGACCTACCTAGAAAACCTAACCAGTGGCTACGCAATAGCCTGCTCCTAGGAACTACTCTAGAGCATAGGGCCGGTCTCGCGTGACGAGATTATCTCCGGTTGCTTACACCGTGAGGGCGTCCCCAGGGGGGAGCTCGGACCTCGACTCAGGGTGCAGCAGGGGGACCCCGCCACTGATCCCCCCAGCAGCCGGTGCTGCGTCGGCATGTGTTTCTGTTTCTCGAGAGTCGGACTCTCGGATTCTGTGTGTGTGTCGCGTCGGTCCTCGCCGGCGGGGACGATATTTTGGACGACGGCGTCGGAGTGTGCTTGTACTTTTATCTGACTCCTGGAGGAGTGTAATAGCGTCATCGGGCTCAATGAGTGTGTGTCTGGGACGTCGGGTTTTGCTAATAGCAGATGGCTGGTAGACGGTGGCCGCCACGACCAAGGGGTTGGGGTGCTTGGGAGCGGAATCGAAATAGCGTTTTGAGACACGCTTGAAAAACTGCTTGATGGTCGGCAGTTTGAGGTCTAGGTGGAGGTCGACATTGCGTACGTACCAGGGGGCGCCTACGGCCCTTCGCATGAAACGGTTTTGGAGGGTTTGGAGTATGTGAATTCTCACCGGCTTAACGTGTGCGAACACAACGCTAGCATAGGCGAGTATGGGGCGGATACAGGTGGTGTATATCCTTACTTTGAGAGGAGTGGGCAACTTACTGTGCGCATTGAGTAGGGGGTGGAGACGTCCGAGGACGAAGGCGGCACGGTTTTTCACCTTGCGGATATGCGGTCTGAAAGTCAGTCTACGGTCAAGGATCACGCCAAGGTATTTGGCTTCTCGTTGCCATGGGATCTGTTTTCCGAACATTGAGACTGGTACGCTTAATTCTTTACGATACTGTGACAGGGGTCTCTTATCGAAGAGGACCGCTGCACTTTTTTCGGGATTGACTTCGATTCTCCATTTCCGGAACCAGTCACCTAGGGTGTTGGCCGCGGATTGGAGGGTACGAGAAATAGCGACATGGCTCCTGCCGGAGTAATAGATTGCCGTGTCGTCGGCGAAAAGGGCAATACGGGCTGCACCGCATTTTGGAATATCGCTGGTGTACAGCGTGAACAGTAGGGGGGAGAGCACGGAGCCTTGTGGCACACCGGCGTGAATGGGATGGGGGGAGGAGAGAGCCCCTTCTATGCGATAGCAAAAGGTACGATTCGATAAGTAGTCTCGGATGATGAGCACCAGACGATGTGGCACATTCATAGTGTACAGCTTATATAATAAGCCGTTGTGCCACACTTTATCGAAAGCCTTTGCTACGTCGAAAAAGAGAGTACCGGTCATTTGACCGCGTACGAAGCCTGCACTGATGTGTTCTACAATGCGGTGCAGTTGATTAACGCAGCAGTGCTTTGTACGAAAGCCAAACTGCTCGTCGGGAAGGAGTTTATTTGAGTCGGCGAAATCTTTGAGTCGCTTATAAATAAGCTTCTCGTAGATTTTACCGAAGACATTGAGGAGACTAATCGGCCGGTAACTACTCGGCTCGGCTTTTGGTTTGCCCGGTTTTGAAATACCGATTACCGTAGCCTGTTTCCAAGCCTGGGGAAAGATGTTGTTTTTAAATGCCGCATTGAAGATGACGGTCATTAGAGCGATTAGGGTGGCAGGGAAACGTTTCAACACCTTATTGGTGATGCCGTCTGCGCCGGGGGCTTTTTTGGGCTTAAGATCCTTGACTATAGAGAGAACTTCGTCAGGGGTGATCGGTGGGAGCGGGTCATCAGGGTCATCTATTGGGGGGGGGGGGAGGGCTGACCTACGCTCTACTTCTGAATTAACCTTGTCAAGGTGGGTTTGGCTTACGGGAAGCGTACTGAGAGTGCACTGAGACTCCAAGCTGTCGGCTAAGCATTCGGCTTTTTCGTCATCATCAAAGGCCGGCCTTTGATTGGGTCGATTTAGGGGGGGCATAGCTGCCGTGGTCTCGCATTTGAGTTTGCGTTGAAGTGCCCAGAAGGCTAAATGAGACGGTTGGATTTCGCTGACTTCCTTGTCCCAGCGATCCTCCCGTACCTGAGCTACACGTCTTTTTACAGTATTCTGCAAAGAGCGCATATGGGCACGGTTGGCTTCGTTGGGAAAAGCGTCATAGGCACGGATGGCCGCGTTCCTCTCGGTCCTCAACTCATTTACATCGTCCGGCAGTTTCAGACGCTGGTCATCCAGCATCGGAACCTGCCGTGAGCATTCGCCCACTACGGACTGTACATGGTTGGTGAGCGAGGTGATCGCGGCCACCGTATCCGCGACTGTCTCGATGGAGTCAGGGATTGAATCTAGTTGGGGGGATGAGGTAGATTTGAGGCGGTCCTCTAGTCTCCTCCAATCGGTTATTGTTTTAGTTAAGGGTGGAGTACCGGGATCCGAGGGACCACCTCGGGGACCCAGTTGAATGATCACAGGTCGGTGATCTGAGTCTAATTCTTGAATTACCTCGATAGAGCGAATACCGAGGTTTACGCGCTTTAAGAGGGCTATATCTAGGATGTCGGGCCGTTGCCCTACTGTGTCGGGAAAGTGAGTGGGACGCATCGGGGCGATGACGTCAAAGGAAAGTCTGTCGCTAAGTGCTTCTAATTGAACACCAGCGGTGTTATTGGAGACACAGCTCCATGAGCAATGTTTGGCGTTTAGATCGCCTGCTATAATTACAGAATTACTAAGATCGAGTAAGGATTTTAGGTCGTCCTCGAGCAGACTCGCGGGTTTGTTTGAGGACCTATAGGCCGAAACTATGGTGATGGGCTGGTGCCCTGTCATGCCTAGGCGACAGATTGAAGCCTCCAGGCATGCTAGCTCTGGGGGGTCAATGGGGATGCAATATAAAGAATTGCGGTAATAGATTAGCGTTCCGCCTAGTGCGGTGTACGTTCTGTCGTTTCTAATCAGCCTATAATTGGCTATGTTGGGATTACGACAGTGGGGCTTGAGAAAGGACTCTTGAACGAGTAATATGTCAAGTTGGTGCTCACGCAAGAAGACAGCTACGTCATCGCGTTGACCACTAATGCCTCTGGCATTAAAGAAGCCTAAATTTAGGGAACGGGGTTTGAATCTTTTGGGTGGGGCCGTATTATACATTATAATTGGAATTAAGTATTCTATAGATGTCTTGGTACTTGGTAAGTACCTGAAGGCGCTGCTCGTGGATGCCTTGGGTAAAGGCCCAAAGTCTAGAGTAGGCGTCAATGCGGGATTCCCCTGATTGGGGTTCGAGGTATTCTCTCGGCAGAAGGCCGGGGGAGTTTACCGGAGGGGGGGTTCTCATGGGGGGGGGGGCTTTAGCTGCTGGTGCAGTTTTGGGCCTGAGAGAAGGTGCGGGGATGGGTAAGTTCATCAGCGCGGGGGGCTCTGAGGCCGGGGGCGCGAGACGAGAGGTCGGAAGAGGTGGGTATTGGGGCTTTTGATTACCCTTAAACCAGGGGTTGGGCCCGAGTGGGCCGTGGAAATTAGGGGAGGGCCCGAGTGGGCCTCTAGGGTTTGGTGGTTGGTAATGGAAGGGGGCTGCGTAGGAGGGGGCTTCCCTCTCAACGCGGTCGGAGGCGCGTTTTGCCGTTTTGGCGTTGCGCATTTTGGGGGCTTTGGGGCATCCGCGATAGTTTGCTGGATGCCCGGCTTTACGGCAAAGGACACAGCTAGGGGGCTCCGTGCACTGGTCCCTCTCCTTGGGACGCTCGCACTCGGTAGTCCCGTGATCGCCTAGGCACTTAACGCACCTGGGCTTTGCGTAGCAGTTACGCTGGGAGTGACCATACAGCTGGCAACGGTGGCATTGACCAGGCTGGTTCGACTTGTGGGGGCGCTCGACCGTGATGCCTGATAAATTGCATACGGTCTTTATATTATAGATATTTTTGGCGTTTTCGCCAGGGTGGCAAATGACAAGGACCATGTTATAGGGTTCCCCGTGCTTACCACGGAACATACGGTGGGTTATTGCAA
The DNA here is from genome assembly GCA_949699075.1 of Asteroscopus sphinx. NCBI lineage: Eukaryota > Metazoa > Arthropoda > Insecta > Lepidoptera > Noctuidae > Asteroscopus > Asteroscopus sphinx. The sequence continues at coordinate 27,280,632 of OX453004.1, read as the reverse complement.
CCGGGATCCCTTGACGATCGAGGTCGGCGTGCACTTCCGTGCAGCTGACTTCGGACGGAATCCCTCGGATCACCACTCTAAGGAGTCGGTCCTCTGGGAGTGCGTAGGTGTGAAAAGACACACCACGCTCGCGTAGCAACCTGGTAAGGTTGCGGTAATCAGTGGGGGTGGGGACAACTACTTTAATGCCCTGCTGTGTGGGGCGGGCACTAGTGAAATTTATCTTATTTTGATTGCACCAGTCGGATATCCTGGTCCAATATTCCTTATCCTGGATGAATAAGGGAGGCGGGATGGGCACCTTCTTCTGGGAAGGTGAGGTATGTTCCTGAGGGGAGGGGGGCCTGTTATCCTGCGAGGAGGAGTGAGAGGCGGGACGGGGGGTAGGGGCCGGGGCAGAGTTTGCCTCGGAGAGTTTTAGAGATTTTGAGGCGAGAGCCTCGGCCTTGTTAGTTTTCCGGCTGCGTTTTTTACCTTTGCCCACTACCGTGGTAAAGGCACCGGCCTCGTCTGAGTTGACCTCACTGTCCGAAGACATCTCTTGGTCTGATGGGATTGGGGAGCGATCAGGATATTGAGTGGGGGCTGGGGTGGGGAGAGGTGAGGGGGTACGGTCCTTATGGTCCAGGCTGGCTGAACGCCTAGGCGGACCACGCGGAGACCTCGGCCTCTCCTCATCACTGTCGGAACGGGCGGGGCGCCTATTCCTCCTTAGGGGCGGGGGGGTATCGGGCGACTCTGGAGAGTCGGGGACGTCAGGTTGTTTGGCGGCAAAAGCGCTGCCAAACAAGTCGCCATAGTTGGCGATAAAGGTGGGGTCCTTGAAGAGGACGTTTTTTAGGATGCTGAGAAACTCGGCATCAGACACCATCATATAGATGGTGACTAAGCCAAGCCTAGCAACAACGAGAGGGGGAGAAAATTAGTGGCGTACTAACATGGGGGTTTGCTCCTCGGGTGGGTGTTCCCGGGAGTGTGTTCAAACCCTCCCCGTCGGGTATAGACGGGGAGGTTGTGTGCCTACTGGTGAGCCCTAAGCTTGCACTCCTGATTGCCAGTCTTAATGTGCAACCAGGTCCCTAAGTCTCTAGTGTGCAATGGGTGTAAACCCCTAGAGAATGCTAGATAGGACGAAACGGGGGTAAGCTAGGGAAGACTAGGAGATCCCCCAAGGCCTTCTGGCCCTAGCTTCTTCCAATTTTGCTTTGCCCTTAAGGAGCGCAGCTGGCGTGTCGGGTCAACGCCCCTCGGTTTGTTATCACCGTTAGGTATCCACCGAGAACCACAGTAAATAAGTGGGTTTTTTCCTGAAGGGACACTACGTTTTTGACGAAACTCTGTCTAAAGAGACAAAAGCGCGCCCGCTGTCTTGAAAAAGACAGCGAATGTGCTTATCGGGCTGCAGTCGGCGGGGCGACTGCGGAGGGCGCTACGGTGAGCCGTAGCGAAAAATATTCGAGCACTTAATTCGTCACGAGAGGACGGAGCGGAGCAGCACGACCTCTCGGGGCGAGTGTCAGAGCGAGAATCTCCACTGGCGCTCAGCTGCGCCGTTTATATAGGCCGCGAGTCGTGGTACTGGAAAGTCCTCGAACGTCATCTATCCTTGTCATAAGATAACTCTTTCTCACTTGCACATTCTCGAAATAGAAAGTTCTCGAACCTCGTCGAACCTCATCTATCCTCTATCTCACTCACTCACTTCTAGAATGGAATGTTCTCGAAGCTTGTCGAATCTCGTCTATCCTTGTCTTATATTAGCTCTATCCTGCTCACTCTCTTCCAGAAGGTTCTTCGTCTATCCTTGTCTGATATTTAGCTCTATCTCGCTCACTCATCAACAATTTTACATGTGGGTGTCAAATGGCCATAAGGGGTCCTGAAAACGCCTGAAAATGGGTTTTCAGGAAATGTCGGCATCGGATTTGTTGGCTCCTGAAACGGCCTGAAAACATGTTTCAGGCGCCTGAAAACAACGGCAACTTACTCAAAATTTCGATTCTTTGGTATGTGATAGAGCCTCCTCTGATACGGACTGAAAATGCATTTCAGCCTGCTGAAAACGTCTCTAAGTCCAGGAAAATCGAGGTTGAAGTATTTCAGTCCACTCTGCTTAACCCTCCGTCGTAACACTACCCCCTCCTAAGACATGCTCGTCCCGAGCATCATTATCTCCGTAGTACCGGGCCAGTCGATCAATGTGTACAATCTTCGGTTGATTGCGTCCGTCCTTTCGGATTCGGTAGGTGACATCGTTGATCTTCGTGATGATTATATACGGCCCATCCCAATCAGGTTGTAATTTTGGAGATTTTCCCTTCCGGCGTACCGGATTGTGCAACCAAACTTTGGAACCTTCCTGGAATACTTCATGGTTCAGCTTTCTGTCGTACCGCGTTTTCATTCTTGCACTTGCCTGGAACTCCGATTTTCTCATGTGCTCTTGTATGTCATTCATCCGGTTTCGCAATTCATTTGCATACTCCGTTATGTTACTAGGTGTATTCGGTGGACATCCGGTAAGAAGGTCTGCCGGTAAACGGAGTTCTCTCCCATAATTTGCGTAGGCTGGAGTTACCGATGCACTTTCATGTACTGCAGTTCTGTAAGCTAAAAGAAACAGTGGAATATACTCGTCCCAGTCCTTTTGATGCTTGTCCACTACTTTTGCCAAATGCCTCTCTAAGGTCTGGTTGAATCGTTCCACCATTCCATCAGATTGTGGATGGTAAGATGTTGTACGCGTTTTGTGAATGCCCATTATTCTACAAGTTTCTTGGAAAACTTGGGACTCAAAGTTTCTTCCCTGATCACTATGAATTTCCAATGGTACCCCGAAACGACAGAACACTTCGCTGACCAATTTTTTTGCTACCGTTGTGGCTTCCTGATTAGGTATAGCGAAGACTTCTGGCCATTTGGTGAAATAATCCATCACGACGAGGAAATAGCGATTTCCGCTTTCTGATATCGGGAATGGTCCAGCCACGTCCAATGCTATCCTTTCCCATGGAGCTCCAACATTATACAGTTTCAACGATCCTCTGGTACGAGTATGTGGCCCTTTTACACCTGCGCAACTGGTACATTTGCGACACCAATCCTCCACATCGTCTCTGCAGTGAACCCAGTAGAACCGTTCTCGTATCTTTAACAGAGTTCTTTTGACGCCTAGGTGACCACCCGAAGATCCATTATGGTACTCCCGTAAGACATCAGAAATTTTTGATTTGGGCACGACTAGCTGTAGGTGCGCTTCGTTTCCTCGTGCATTCTCCCATTTTCGACATAGAACACCATTGTGAAGAAGGAAGCTGTCCCATTGAGCCCAATAGCTTTTTGTTGTAGTGCTCATTCTGGCGACATCACTCCATTTGGGTTTGGGACTTCCAGCTTGCATCCATTCTACGAGAGGTCGTAAATCATTGTCCTCTAGTTGCGCTCTTTGCATGGATGCATCACTCCATTCCGCACTCACTGTGTCCGTCCTTAACATCTTAACTGACGCTATTTCTTTGGCCTCTTGCCTTGTACAGTGTTTACATTCGTCTGGACATGGTCTCCTTGATAGAGCATCTGCATTCCCATGTAATTTCCCACTACGATGCTCAATGGTGAAATTAAACTCCTGCAGTTGTTCTATCCAACGCGCCACTTGCCCTTCAGGATCCTTAAATTGAAGTAGCCACTTTAGTGCAGCGTGATCAGTTCTAAGTCGAAACTGGCGCCCTAACAAATATTTACTGAAGTGCTTCAAAGTCTTGACCACAGCGAGTAACTCTCTTCGAGTAACGCAGTAGTTCCTTTCTGGTTTGCACAGAGATTTGCTGAAGTAGGCTATAACTACTTCTTGATCTCCTCTGCGTTGTGACAACACTCCGCCTATACCGGTGTTGCTGGCATCAGTGTCTACGACAAATTCGCCTTCGATGTCCGGGTATCCAAGAATGGGTGTATTGCACAGATGGTTTTTCAGTTCCCTGAATGCAGCCTCACAGGCATCATCCCAAACAAATGCCCTCTTTTCTTCAGTGAGCTTATGTAAAGGTTTTGCTATATCTGAGAAATTTTTCACAAAGCGTCGGTAGTATGAGCAAAGTCCCAAAAACGCTCGAACTCCTGTCTTGTCCTTTGGTACTGGCCAATTCTTAACAGCCGCCACCTTTTCTGGATCCGTGCGAACCCCTTCAGTGGAAACCACATGTCCCAGGTACTTGACTTCTCGCTTGAAAAAAGAACACTTTTTGGGACTTAGTTTCAAGTTTGCTGCACGAATCTTTTCCAAAACACACCTCAAGTTTCGAAGATGGCTGTTAAAGTCCTGCCCAACAATCACAATGTCATCCAGGTACACCAAACAGGCTTCGCCAATTAATCCAGCGAGCACTATTTCCATTAGTCTTTCGAAAGTTGCAGGGGCATTACATAGGCCAAAAGGCATGACTTTGAATTGCCAAAGGCCCTGACAAAGCCCTCCTGTCGAAAAGGCTGTCTTTTCCTTATCCTTAGGATCTATCTCCACTTGCCAATAGCCACTTTTTAGGTCTAGTGTTGAAAACCACTTCATCCCAGCCAGCGTGTCCAAAGTGTCATCTATCCTCGGCAAAGGGTAGCTGTCCTTCTTCGTAATGTCATTAAGTTGACGATAATCAACACAAAACCGCATGCTTCCGTCCTTTTTCTTGACCAAAACCACAGGAGAGCACCACGGACTTGATGATGGTTCAATGACGTCACTCTTCTTCATTTCCTCAATCATGTTCTGAACCTCCTTTTCACGTGCGACTGGCACCCTTCGTGCTCGCTGACGAATTGGAATTTTATCACCAGTGTCAATTTTGTGTTGAACAAGTCCAGTCCTTCCAAGATCAGCATCATTTGAAGAAAACAAGTCACTGAACTGCTGCAGCAATGTCTTAGCTTGGGAAAGCTCTTCCATTGACAGATCCCGTTGACAGCCCTGCAGCAGTGACATTATGTCAATGTTGGATTGCGTAATGTTTTCTCCTCCGCACGGTTGTTGACATTTGCGCAACCACGAGACTTGGCCGCAGGTTCCAACAACTGTGTTCCTTTTTATGGTTTGCTCGGTATCGCTAAAGTTCAGGATTGATACAACATCCATGCCTGTTCCTTTTATAAGCGTTCGTGCCGTTATCCAAGGACTATTGTTATCCACTTTTTCCACAATTACGCAGCGATGATTGTTTCCAATATTACCTCGAGCTAAACGAACTGGAACCGTTGTTTGTGACCATGGAGGCAAAATGGTCTCTTTCGCGCAGTAAACATTCCCAACAGATCCTCCTTTCAGGAATATTTCTTCTGATCCGCAATTTAAAACACCATGCTTTATGTCAATCTGGCAGTGGTGTGCTCTTAAGAAATCGAGTCCAATAATGCAGTCGTCGACGATATCAGCAATGATGGCCTTATGCGTAAACATCATCTCACCAAGCTTTACGTCCAACTCCCTCTCCCCCTGGACGGCTATGTGCTGGCCGGTGGCTGTCACAAGTTGAACGTTTCTGTTCCGACAAGGTTGGTTCCCGCGGAGACGTTTCACAAGCCCAAAGCTGATAATTGTATGTGACGCTCCTGTGTCTACTGTCATTTCACAGGGAATTCCATCAATCTCACCGTCGATTATCAGGCTATTTCCGTCTTGGGCTTGCCTAATCTTGAGTTTCGGGGCTTTTTGAACACCAGCCAGCACCCGCCCCTCGGTCCTGGCGTTTACTCGTTTCCCTGTAGCGGCTCGGTGGTGGCTGTTCCCACCGCTCTGCTTGTGAACCGACGAGGTTCCTCGCGCCTGGCTTGCTTCGGACAGCTGTTTCTGATGTGACCCCGTTCTCCACACAGGTAACAAATTGGTCCCCAACTTGCTTTGTTGCGTTCGGCCACTTCGCGGATCCGACTTGTCTTAGGGTCCGTCCGAACAGCTTCTACTTCCAGTGCATGTGCCAGTGCGTCCTTCAATGTCTGGTGATGTCCGAGTCGCACAGTCGCTCTAACTTCCGAATCTCGTATTCCATCGATAAAGGCCTGTACTAGTAGGTTATCGATGAGCACAGGCGTGGACCTATAGGCCTTCCGTACAAGCTTTTCCACCTCCAGCGCCCATTGCTGTAAGCTTTCGTTATAGCGCTGAACACGCTCTTTCAGTTGGGCCCGGAAGACGTGTTCTAAATGGGCGTCACCAAATCGTGCTTCTAGGGCCTCCAAAAGCTGCTCGTAGGCGACGTTCTCACCGAGTGCTTCCAGCACCGTCAAAGCCTGATCCCGAAGCCCTAAAATAAGAGCAGTCTTCGTCTGGTCATTGGTCCATCCATTTGCTGTTGCCACCGATTGGAATTGCAGCTTATATGCGGTCCAAGAGGAGGTTCCGTCAAAGGGTGGAACCTTAAACCTTCCTAAAGACACCCCTGTATTACCAGCGGAAACGATGGGAACTGGTCCAAGGTGTGCACTGTTGACCTTCTTTTCTAACTGCGTAATCCGGTGGTCATGAGCCATAACCTTTTTCTCATGCTCATCTACTTTAATCTCCACCTCATCTACCTTGATCTCCACCTCATCTAGTTTGTTTTTAGCAGAGAGATAGAGTTCCTCCAATATTGCTCCTCGCTCAAATATCTTCTCCATTCTACAGAACCGCTCTTCTTGCCTTGCGGCTTGCTCTTCCTGTCTGCGTACTTGCTCTTCCTGCCTTGTGGCTAGTTCGCGTGTTTCGCGTACTTGCTCTTCCTGCCTTGTGGCTAGTTCGCGTACTTGCTCTTCCTGCCTTGTGGCTAGTTCGCGTGTTTCGCGTACTTGCTCTTCCTGCCTTCTTGCCATTTGCTGCATCAAGTTGAATAAGCTGGCAATATCGTTGTTTCCACCTTGAGGCTGAGGTCCCTGTTGGACGACCTCCTCCTGATTCATAGTTCTTGATGCGTCCTGAGCTGTCTGTCTCGCCGTTAACTGTCTCGTCTGCATCCGACTCGGCGTTTCATTACCAGTCGGTTCCTCGTCTCTTGGCGTAATCGGCATTTTCTATCCCGCTTTCTGACACCAAATGTTACGAGCTGGGGGTTCGTATATAGATAGAAAGCCGATTAAATGCGTAGAGAACACTTTATTACTGAACAATTACACTGAATCGCTTATTACCACACAAAGTTACTAGTTAAATCGCTCCGAATATCGCTTCGATGTTATCGCTTGTATCGCTTGATCCAAACTGAACTCCACTGGCGCTCAGCTGCGCCGTTTATATAGGCCGCGAGTCGTGGTACTGGAAAGTCCTCGAACGTCATCTATCCTTGTCATAAGATAACTCTTTCTCACTTGCACATTCTCGAAATAGAAAGTTCTCGAACCTCGTCGAACCTCATCTATCCTCTATCTCACTCACTCACTTCTAGAATGGAATGTTCTCGAAGCTTGTCGAATCTCGTCTATCCTTGTCTTATATTAGCTCTATCCTGCTCACTCTCTTCCAGAAGGTTCTTCGTCTATCCTTGTCTGATATTTAGCTCTATCTCGCTCACTCATCAACAATTTTACATGTGGGTGTCAAATGGCCATAAGGGGTCCTGAAAACGCCTGAAAATGGGTTTTCAGGAAATGTCGGCATCGGATTTGTTGGCTCCTGAAACGGCCTGAAAACATGTTTCAGGCGCCTGAAAACAACGGCAACTTACTCAAAATTTCGATTCTTTGGTATGTGATAGAGCCTCCTCTGATACGGACTGAAAATGCATTTCAGCCTGCTGAAAACGTCTCTAAGTCCAGGAAAATCGAGGTTGAAGTATTTCAGTCCACTCTGCTTAACCCTCCGTCGTAACAGTATGCTTACAGTAAGGTCCTTGTTCAATTCAAAGCTAGAGTCAATTTTATAATCGGCAGGTTCGTGCGGTTGACCAAGCAAAGGACTTCTAATAAATAATAAATATGCCGGAGATAGGTCTCTCCCAAGTCCTTTACCTTCTGCATCCAATCCACCCCAGCTACCATCAGATCGTCGGTCGATGGGGGGACTACGCTGCGTTTGGCGATTCGCGGTCTCCACTCAAGGATTCGTCTGCTCCAATGGCCAATATGGCCATCGATCCTTCGACAGACATGGCCAGCCGACTGTCATATCAGCTTGCTGATTCTAATATACAAGCTTTAAGGTGGTACTCCAGTTCTTCTTTGCAAGCGGATTGATGACAACGAATCAGCTCTCAATGCTTTACTTGACCTGTAATGTTTTAGACATACAGTAGGATGATTAACCTCGCCTGCCACCGTGCTTTGGTTGGTTGGTCTTTTAAGAACCTTGTAGGGAAAACTAGTTTTTATTTCTTCTAATCACATTTCATAATGAGACACTCCTTTTTTCCTAATCACAAAACCTTGAGAACCACTCCGAACAATAATGAACGCGTGCGCATACGAAGCCGAAGGGGCCCGAGCGTGACGGGTGCCCATCCACTCGCCAAGCGAGATAATACACAGATTACATCTAAATTACGAAAACGCACTTACTAGACCGACTTTGTTTCGACTGTCCAATGTAGAAAAATTGGAAGGGCAACTTTACTCAAGTACTTAGGTATGTGCTTTAGCCACGAAAGCCTGCGGTTGTGTAAATAATGCAGGGGTGAATAGGGAAAAATGTGGGCAATGATTTTAACATTAAAATAAAATAGTTTATTGCCCACAAAGACTTCAAAAATTTTCTGCCATAATTTTCTAAAGTATTTGTGGGCAGCAAACTATATTATTTCAATATTAAAATCTTTGCCCACTTTTGTCCCTATTCACCCCTGCATCTCTAGTCACCCCGTTTTACTCAGTACTAAATACGCGCTGCTTTAAATATCCAGCAATTAAAAGTTAGATAATCCGCGTAATTTTGATCTTCCTTTTCAAAGTTGAATTTTGAAAAATAATTCCTTAGTGTAAGATATTGACTGAGTAAGGCAAATCCGTGAACAATATCAATTTTTTAAACACTGAAGTAGTAAAGGTGATTAATAAGTGGCTTCTAAGCCCGACTTACTAAGAGACAGAAAATCTTATTACTCCAATGGTGTAGCACATTACCCAACCATATTACAGACACACACACCCCACTCCACACACACTACTCTCTCAACATACACACACACACACCCCCTCACACAAATACTCTACGCATATGAATGTTTTTCATTAGCTTTAAGTATAATTTTAATTTTATATTGTTTTCCATTGTACACTTAAAAATGTAATTGTTATTATTATGTACTCACATTGGGGATAGGGACTGGTATCTTTAACACAGGTTACTTCGTAATCTAGCTAGGATGCCAGTTGAGACCCGTATTAAAAAAAAAAAAAGGTATACATTCGTCTTTCAGTCAGTCAATGAACTGATTTATAGCATATCCATATCTATAGATATTTTTAGTAACCACGAACTCTCTTTCATAATAACATGCCTTCGATTTCTAAAGTTTATTATGTGGCACTGTACTTTATTATGTAGAAGAGTCAGATATAAAAACTGAGGACTTAATGGGTAGTTCTGGGAAAATAAGAAGACGCTTGTACTCGTAAGCTAGCGACATAACGCTGTTTACAGTAGGTATATTTACTGCAAACATTACTGTAAAGCTGTTATGTATTTTATAAGTAACTAAATAAATGATAAATCATGTAACCCATAAATGTCCGTATTCGCAGGTGAACACTGGCTGATCACAGAGCACTTTTAGCTTTAAAATGTGGGTACTACTGTACCTATCATTAGACTTCATAAACAGGGAGATTTATTGTGCGTATTTAGGTGTCGCCACTTTTCTCCCACTATTTACACGAAAAAAATGCCAGGTTAAGAGTTCTCTAAACCGACGAGCATGCATGACGAGGTTAATGGACGTAGATGAAGCGAAAGAGGTGTGTCAGGATCGTAGCAGGTGGAAATCCATAGTCTCTGCCTACCGCAATGGGAAACAGGCGTGATAATATGTATGTATGTATGTATTACACGAACACAGAAACAAAAACAATAAGTACGGTGCACACACTCATATTTTCTCACGTCCACCAATAAGCACGCAGCAACACAAGTAAACTTGCTAGAGCAAGCATCTTCAATCTGTAAGCGTTCGGTCACATAAAAATTCTGATTTTGGTCACGGACCTCCTAATGACTGTTAAGTTCTTGAGGGTTAAGTTTTATTTATTTATTTGGCTCTTCAACAATGAGTACACCGATCATGAAACATGAACACATTTCAAACTTAATCTAAGTGCCCCATTACCCAATATTCCACAATCTAAGTTCCTATGTATTACGGAAAAAAAACAAGAAATGTTGCTATTAATAAAATTCTCCTTATGTGGCCAGAAGCATATCCTACTCGAATATTATACAAGTTGTTGATCTGTAACCGCGCCATATTTCTAGAGCAAATGATAAATGATGTGCTTAGTCATCTAAAAATACTTCAAAAACTCTATGATTATTTAATACCCAAATTTTCACTTAGAAACATAGTGAGAGTTTGAGAATAAATCCCGAACGACTCTGAAAATAAGTTATCGGTGGCATTGTCAAAGGGTGGAAATACCTGCATTGTTTTGGTGGTTTCGCACACATCGTTTTTGTGTCACACGCGACACACGGAGAGAATTTTTTTGTTTACAAATAGGTATTTAAACCTAAAAATAATTGGTATCGATTTTTTTATTGATTCGTGTTCAGTATCAGTGGTATAGTCACCTCCTTAAATATGGCACGAATACAGATCAACACGTTGTATAAATAATAGGCACGGTCACATACCATACAAACGCTAAATAACCCTCAGTACACAGTTGATTCTGTAGAATAACTGCCTAAGAGCCTACACCTACCTATAAAAAAGCGGATTCTGTAGAAACCACGCTACGGACGTGAAAAAACTAAATAAATTGAATAAATTTACTTATTAATTAACTTTAGCAAAGATTTTGCATCAGAGTGTAAAGATTAAAGATAAAAATCAGATTATGAAAATATTACGTTACTTAAACTGTACAGTAATAGCAATATAAGCTAGTATACTATGTATGTTTATTTCTAGAAGGCATCTAACAGCTTGTAACGTTAATGCAAATAATCCAGTTTTGAATGGTCTGCAAAATTATTAAAACTCCCCTTTATTCTTAGAAAAATCTTCACTACATGAAATAGTTTAAAACAGGTTGGTTTACGTAGTAAATGTATAAAATTAAAACAAACTTGCGTGTCTACATAGTTTTCCTCAGAATTTACCACCTGATGTCATCTTAATTTTCTTCTGCAATTATGTACACCTATTAACCAAAATTAATTCTCCAATAATCTTACCCTAAAATTGGAGGTTTTTCTTGTTTTCTACAAATAAATTTATCGATTTTAGTGATTATTAGTAAAAATAAACGCCGCTACCAACCTGCTGACTGGCTAATCTTTTCCCCACGGCATGAGCTATTATCATTAAATAGCTCATGTCCACAAGATAGATTCTTCTTCAAAAAAAATATATATCTTTGGGACATTTTTACACAGCACCATCTAGTCCCAAACTAAGCAGAGCTTGTGCTATGTGTACTAGACAATGGATATAATAACTTCTATACTTTTTTTTTGTAAATACTTACTTATAATACATAAGAAACACCCAGACCAACACAAACACTTATATGTTCGTCACACAAATACTTGTGTCTTGTGGGAATCGAACCCATGACCTCATTATCAGCAGTCCGACACTAGAACCACTAGACCACAGAGGTTGTCAAAACATCAGATGAAAAGCAAGTGCATGCAGCTGAGATGAGAATGTTAAGAGGAATGTGTGATGTAACGAGAATGGATAGAATAAGTATGTAAGCGGGAGTCTGATAGTAGCGCCAGTGACAGAGAAGTCAAGTAGCAACAGATTATCATGGTATGGACATGATGAGGAGGAATGAGGAGCATGTTACGAGGAAAGTTTAAAGTATGAATGTGGATGGCTACAAGAAAAGAGGCAGACCGAAGAAAAAATGGATGGATTGTGTGAAAGATGATATGAATAGAAAGAAAGTGAACACGGAGATGATGGCTGATAGAGATGTATGGAAGAAATATACAAGCTGCGCCGACCCCAAATAAATTGGGATAAGGGCAGGAGAATGGTGATGATCAGCCTTTGTTGATCACAGCTGTTGCCCTAAAACGACAAAAACTGCATTTTTACGTTACTTGCATAGGCAAGCGCAAGCTATTATACTATATCTAGCATGTTAGATATAGTATAATGATTGTTGCAAAGGTGCATAAGTAAAAACGATCACCTTTTAATACTTATGATAAACTAACCACCTTGCCCCTTATTCATAAGTACCTAATAAATTCTAAACTTTACGAGCTCTATCAACCGCAAAAGCATCTGAAAAAAAATTAAGAAAAGAACTTCATACAACATTCATGTATGCCGCGGGCTGCATGCGGCCCTCGCAATATAATGATGCGGCCCGCGACCTTCAGGTACTTCAAGGCAGTAGGCGGCAGTGATCTTTCGCTTTCGACTATGGCTTCTGTCAATGGTCGGGAGCAAGAGCGCTTGGGAAGGTGCCGTCTCCTTCTGTGAGGAGTTGATGCTCGCGAAGGAGGCGGCGGAGAGGGTGCGAGAGGCGATGACCCTACGATGGCTACACCGAGTCCGCCGCAGACCAGTAAAAAAGGCTTCTATAACTTCTTTCACAAGAGTGCGCGGAAGGCCCACCATGCGATGGACTGATTTAATGAAGTCCTTCGTAGGCCGGCCTTTACATGAATGAACCAGAATAACCGAAAGCAGGGAAGGGAGGCGAGGCATCGTGAGGACAGCACCGGCATGATGGCCAGGACCGCTCTGTCAAGAGCGAAACGACAAAGAAGATGAAGATAACGTCTTTCTACTTTGAAATTTTTCATACTTCTCTCCCTTTTCATTTTAAAAACTTTTATTAACAAAAGCGTTTATAAGAGATGATTATTAAAATAAAAATTTTTTTTTTTCCGTATGCTAGAAATCTTACAAGTAAACAATCTGCTGCCAAATTACGTAACTCACTCGCGATCGCAATCATCTGGATTTCAATGTTCATTACTCCGTGTGTTTTGACAATCCGTGTTATCGTCAACTACGTACCACGCAATGAATATTGCTTTAATTTCATAATGAAAGCTAATGTCAAAGTGAACGCATTACACAATTGCCCCACTGTTCCTGTTATTTAAGCAGCCTGAAATTAAGCATACCTTCCTACACTTGTAATTCTGATGACAACACAATAGCATGGTCTAATTATTCTATTCATCATCATCATCATCATTTCAGCCGAAAGACGTCCACTGCTGGACATAGGCCTCCCCCAAGCATCGCCACAACGACCGGTCCTGTGCCTTCCGCATCCAGCGGATTCCCGCGACCTTCACCAGGTCGTCGGTCCACCTTGTGGGAGGCCTACCCACGCTGCGCCTTCCAGTACGCGGTCGCAAATTCTCAGATCGCGTGTTAATCGTGGTAAGATTTCGCTTCGCATGCGTAATGCGTTAAAATAATAGAATTATTAAGGGTAGACATATCTATACGACTTTGAATTAACTGCAAAGTTAGTCGAGTCGGTTAAGAAACACTGTTTCTTAATAAGATATCGCTGACGTCACTCAAAGACGTGCCAAGTGGACGAGAATTTCGATACCACGAGCAGCGTTCACGGTAGCTTAGTGGCTAAAGCACTGGCGTACTGAGCCAGGAGTCGCAGGTTCGAATCCTGCTCGTGAGCGATTTTTTCATTCCACAATTTAAATCGCAGCATGGCCTAACTTTTTAGTTTTTTTATTGATTACTAAACACACCATTTTTAAACTTATTTACATCACATTTGTCGTCTGTGGTCTAATGGTTCGAGTGTTGGGTCGATTCCCACAGGTTACAAATATTTATGTGATGAACATAAGTGTTTGTGTTTGTGTTGGTCCCAGATCAGGTCAGATGTTATTTTTGCCTAATGTTTGAGGGGTATGGCGTTGTATACCGAGATACAGGACCTGTCCTACTTCGGATACAGATGCTCCCATGTTGTATACGTAAATATTAGCCCTTAAGTTTTGCTATAAGTGGTTGTATAAATTGTTGGTGAAATAGACGTTATTTATTATTATTATTATTAGATCAACACAAACACTCATGTGTTTCTTATGTATTAGAGGTGTGTATTTACAAAAAAAAAAGTATTAAAGTATTATATCCATTGTCCCATAGTACTAGCTCAGTAGTTTGGGACTAGACAGTGCTGTGTAAAAATTTCCAAAAATATTTATTTTATTTAAATGAAGCAACCTTACAACCTAACAATTTTGCCCACACCTTCGAATTATAACTATAAAATCTTGCCTGTATATCCTAACAATTACCTTAACCCGTGACACAGATAATATAACAGTATCCCATGATTAAAATTCCAAGAATGGCAAAACATCCATCAAGGCTTACAAGATCAATCGATTCCAACAATTCAATACATTTACAAAAAAACTATTAGGTATAGAGTGCCCAATATACTTTGATAGGAGGCAAAGTAGACAACTCGAATTTGGCATGTAATGTTGATATTTGTCTAAACAAGCAGCGCTGCATGGAAAGGCCCGGCCCAGTCCAGCCCACTCGGGTGCCAGAGGGCGCGTTTATATATTTTTAACCGACGAAAAAAAGGAGGAGGTTCTCAATTCGACGCGTATATAATTTTTTTTTTTTTTTTTATGTATTACCACGCATAACTTTTTACAGAGTGGTCCGATTTTGATGATTCTTTTTTTAATGGATAGGGTATATCTCGAAGTTGGTCCCATTTAAATTCAAAATCAAAATCCACCCCTAAGGGTAGTAAAACAGGGGATGAGTGTTTGTTCACCCACTGAATTCTTACCTGTTAACCGATTCTGTTGAAACTTGACACACATAAATATAGTTCTAGACACTACGACATAATGGAGACCTGGAGTTAGATTTTAATCACAAAAAAATGAAAAATAAAACTTTTTAACAAAAAATTGAACCGACGAAAACAGAAACTGAAAAGCAAAAAATAACTAATTATGAGTCGGCGCCAAACAACCAATCAACGAAGATCATTAAATTACTTTAAATAAATAATAAAAACAACGTCACATCAAATACAACGTGAAATTTTCAACGATAAACAATAACTTTCCAAAAATGCGTTCTCCGCTCGGCCACTTGCAACTTGCACGCACTTTGCTTGTTAAAAGTTCGTTTGGCGCCGACTCATAATTAGTTATTTTTCGCTTTTCAGTTTCTGTTTTCGTCGGTTCAATTTTTTGTTAAAAAGTTTTATGTTCGCAATGCTTCCCACGTGGCACTGCGAGACGGCTCGACGCGTATTACAGAACCATCCACGTCGTGTGCTGGGCTCGTGATGGTGAGCCTATGGCCAGGATGTACTGGGCGTCCTGTATCTAAATACAAGGAAAATCTAGTTTGGTAGATATAGTGGATGAGTCAACAGCGTGAAAACGTACTATCAGCATACTTTCTGGTGAATCACCACTAAGGCTAAAATCGCTTGCGCTCAGTGTTCGACGGCAGCCGTAGGTACGTATAATGTAGCAGGATTCGTTCAAGGGACTTTGTCGACAAAATGTATCACCGGGAAAGATCGTGACTATACGTCATCACACCATAATGATTAGTTTGGCAATTGTTTCTGGCGTTCCACGTCGCTGAGTGCCCACAATCGGTTGACACCTGCGTAGTAAATCGGCCTTCCGACCTTTTACATTCGATGCTTAGCTATTAAATTAGTTTTATAGAAATGTCGTACAAATGGACGGTTTTCTGCATAGAAATCTAAATAATAAGTTAGTAGAAATTTTATCTACCGTCCTTTAATACCGGAACGCGTGCCGCCGCTGGTTTGCCGCTACCAACACATACGCCCACCATGTTTCTAGCATTCAATGCAAAATAAATTAAGCATAAAATAATCCGCTGTTAGATATACTGCAAAATACAATTTTGTTGACTCCGCGTCCAAAACAGCACTGATGATTCTGGTGAATAAGCAAATGGTTCGCGCACTTCTTCTATCGTGTCGACATGAGCTACATAATGATAATAGCTCATGCCGTGGGGAAAAGATTAGCCAGTCAGCAGGTTGGTATTGGAGCTGACTGCCCAAGGTGCGCCGGACCATCAATTAAATATCGTCACTCGTGGAGGCTCTTTTCATGCACACCGCGCACTGGTGTCCTACGAGACACCTGTACGCGGCGCCAAGTTCACGCACCTTTACCACTTCTATTACCTTATATTTAAGATTTCTTTGGCTTTCTGTGTTTGAGCAGGAGCCACCAGACAAAAGCTCAGTTACATTTATTAAAATTCGTCGTTTCATCATCATAATATCACGCCTGTATTCCCCGAAGGGGTAGGCAGTGGTGTATTGTATAGTGCATTCACATTTCGCCAATTATAATATGAGTCCCATATATGTAATAGGGAGCGAGCCTAAGCGAGTCAAAATTTATTCTTTCGTCAGTGTTTAAAAGGAACTATACAAGAATTTAATGGAATTTTTAAACCATATTTTGTGATTTCAAAAATTAAAACTCATCTAAGCTATATTTTGTAATATTCTGACTTTTCTGTAAACAAAAGGAGTCTTTATTGTGATCAGGAGACTGCTACCGAATTGCGTAACTCACTCGCGATTGCAATTAATAGGATTTCAATGTTCATTGCTCCGTGTGTTTTGACAATTCGTCTTATCGGCAACTATGTACCACGCAATGAATATTGTTATCATTTCAAAATGAAAGCTAATATCAATGTCAATGCATTAAACAATTACCCCACTGGTTTTGATCACGTATTCATCATCATCATCATCCTAGCCCACCTCGTTGGTCTAGTGGTCGTAAGCGCGAATGCTAAGCGTGGGGCCCGATTCGATTTCCGACTTTTCATTAGAAAATAATCTAATAACAGTCCGGAGTTTGGATTTGTGCCCGGTTAATGGCAATAAGCTCACACCCTATTACATGCGGCGAAGTAGGCATACTACACACCTCTACCTTCGGCAAAATTATGGCGTGTTATCAATCCTAGCCCGGTATCACCCATCGCTGAGTATAGGCCTCCTTTCGTTTTTTCCGGCCTCTTCGATCTTGTGCGTCCCTCACCCAAGTGCTTCCTTCGGCTTTGGCGATGTCATCGACCGGCCCGGGTGTCTTCGACTTGACCTTGACCACCACTCGGTCAAAGCTTTACTCCATCGGTCATCCCCACGCCTGACTAAATGTTCTGTCTGTAGAATTCCACTTGATAACTATGTAATGTCATCATCACCTTCATCATCATTCCAGCCGAAAGTCGTCCACTGCTGGACATAGGCCTCCCCCAAGCATCCCCTCAACGACCAGTCCTGCGCTTTGCGCATCCAGTGGATTCCCGCGACATTACCAGGTCATCAGTCCACCTTATGGCCTACCGCCACCGTGGCGTGCCGCCTACCCACGCTGTACCTTCCAATACGCGGTCGCCACTCCAGAACTTTAGGCCCCATCCGTCATCCTTTCTGCGAGCAATGTGCCCAGCCCACTGCCACTTAAGTTTGGCAATTCTTTGGGCTATGTCGGTTACTTACGTTCTCCTGTGAATCTCCTCATTTATGATTCGATCAAGCAGGGACACTCCGAGTATCCTCTCCATGTCCCTTTGAGGGACTTTAAGTCTTCTTATCAGGCCCATGTTATGGGTACTATGTAATGTACCCCATAATAATTACTCATGTAATAAAGAGGAAAAAGCGTGACGCTACCATAACCCATGTTTTCTTTTACGACGTTCGTTATAAACTACTTTCTCAAACTCAACAAATTGATCTTGATAAAACTGCGTGTTTTACAATGGAGGCTTACTATGTTAATTAGAAAGACTTTGTTAATTACTAACAACGTGTAATTGAGAGGAAACTGTATAGTGAGACATGAGTAGACATTCCCATTCTTTATCGTAGTTTTCCTAAAATACAACGAAGGATTGTAATTTAATAAGGCTGAGACAGCTAGAGTCTGTGTTTCTTGATACGTATAATCTCAAGGCTCAATTTAATCGGTTTTTGCAAGCGAGTAGATAGATAGAATATGCTTTATTGTACACCGTGAAAATAGTAGTAAACAGGAACAACGTATAAATTATGGGTACATTGGCGGTGTAGGATTTTGGGTTAATTTCCTTTGCCTATCACCGACTGCAAGTGCCGCCATCTCGCGGAAGCGTCCGTATTCAAGTCCGTATCCGTATTCAACAGGCGGTCTTGTCGCTAAAAGCGATATCTTCGAGACAACCTTTGGATGGACAAAGAAGACGTAAGATCTAGATCATGGGGGCAGTCCGTGGCGTGGCGTATACTATCAACGACTGGATCATCGCTTAACATCAAGAAAGAAATAAAAAATAAGAATACTGCCTTTCCAAATAAATTGTAATTTATTAAGACATTGCCTATGTATCCAATCTCTATTCTAAATTGTAAGATTATTTATATATATATTATATATATTTATGATACCTATATGTGTAATATATTTTGTGCTATTTATTTATTTTAGTTTAGTAGTACGCCACGGACTGCCCCCATTATCTAGATCTTACGTCTTCTTTGTCCATCCAAAGGTTGTCTGGAAGATATCGCTTTTAGCGATAAGACCGCCCATGTACCCATAATTTGTACGTTGTTCCTGTTTACTACTATTTTCATGGTGTACAATAAAGTATATTCTATCTATCTATCTATCTAACATCAAATGAGGTAGTCAAACGCAGGCATATTATTAATGATCATTCATTGATTTTATCTATGGCTCGAAAATGTACGGAAATCGGAGCCGGACCAATGTCTATAGTGCCAGAGACCCAGGAATTACGTTTGTAAGGCTGTAATATAGTATTATTTTCAATGAAATTTATCTGAATATTTATCAAAATAACTAGGTATGTCGTTGTCACTCGAAAAGAAGACTGCCATCAAAAGAATGTTTACCGGATGTACATCCTATTATGATCCTTATTTCGATATTGATGGAAAATTTCTCCCAACAGCTTTGCCAATGTTTGCTACGCTTTTTGATTGGTAACAAACAATCAAAGGAAAAGAAATCGTCACTATCGGTGCATATCAAACCACGGGTTTCCGTCTCCAGTGAACCGAAGCCGAGGACTATGGGCTTCCGAATGCCAACAACATTCATCATCTATCCACAAAATTGAATATTTGAAACAGACTTACAAGTAATGGGTGTTCTAATCCAATTTATTTTTGGAATTGCTTATTCAATTCAAAGCCGAATTGGGAAGCCTCTATTAAAGTCGTGTGTATTTTGACTTTCTATTCGATATTTGGGTTTTCCTCATTCTTAAGTAAAGCAATTTATTGTGTACTTAATGGGATTACTTACGGATTTCAATTGCCACACACGTGTAAGCGAATGAAACTATCAACGACTTATTTGATTTTCACCCGAAAACAAAAAAAGTACCTACATCAACAGGTGAACTTATTTACACCCATTGAAAATAATGCACTTATATATGTTGTTTATAAGATACCAAAAAAATTTAGTTACTACTAAGAAGTACCTACATTTATTAAGAAGAATTAAGAAGTTTCATAATAAAAAGCTCTAGGTAACATTAACGTCCGCCTTAAAATAATTTAAATTATAAATACTTCTACGGAAGGAATGTACCAGAATATAACAACCAGCTCTTTTACATGCTTCATAATTTTAATTTTCCAAAGATAATCTTGTTCAAGAGCCACGACGAGGCTGTTGGTAGCGGCCCGTTACGCTTCACGGATCGGGCGAAGACCTCGACGACACTTTTTTCGACAGCTAAAGAAAAAGTCAAAACGAATAAAAGCTACCGCTTACGAAATCACGAAAACTCGTGTCGGCAAAATTGCTTTAAATACATATTTTATTTGCTGTTTAAAAAGCTACGTTTTGAACAATTTTCGGCTCTAAACATGTGGATTAAGATTGAAACTTTTGTTGTTCTAAAGGCAGCCATGATAGTTCGTGCGTACTCTGACGGCCACAAATAAATTGCCTCCATCAAGCGACAGCTAAACGCATAGAAATTTGTCGGTAATCCCAATGGTTAGTAACACTTCTTTCCACAAAGGGCTTTGATGTTAGTGGCGCAATTTCAACAATAATTGCACCGTAATGTGCTCCCGTTTGAACCACGTTCTTTATTTTATTCTTTTGAAATGCCTTTTCTAAGCAACCATTTTGGTTTGCGTCTGTAACAGCTTACACTGTTGAAAGAAACTATTAAATGTGAACAAATGCCAATTATTTGTTGTAAGATAAACTGCATACGAAATTCTACTTGTCTATTTTTTCATTTGCTATCATTATCTTACAACAATGCCTAAACGCCTAACAATTCATTCAATTTGTATGCCAATCTATCTATGGCTTTTTAATCTTAACTAGTCTTTCAACTTTTTCTTTCTCATGTTGGGAACAAGTGTTTTGTGGGTATTTTATTAAGCTAAAGAAGTCGTTACACAATCATTTGGGTCTTGGACGAAGCCTAAGCTTCGATCCAGCTTACTGTGAAGCCATTTATTCTCCTAAATTATCTGCAAACAAGTCCCAAAAGTCGTGTTTTTCAGTTTTTACTTGTGAACCACGTTTTTTTCTGGTTTTTGTACAAGACGAATACGAACAGAAGCTATTCTTTATAAAAATTTCGTTCGTGGAGTGTCTGTGCGGTTGATGACCGCGGCTCCGTCATGGGCGAGCGACCAGCAACTCCTGCGCAAGCCACGCTCTTGCCATCACACACCGACATTATGATAGGTACATTATTATTCATTTTTGTGGATTAAGGATACGTTAAAACCGGATTGTTATTAATTAAAACATGTATGTGTAGTTTGTATGAAGAATGTTTCCTTGCGATTGTTCAAATAACTTTAAGCCGGGTGATGCAACATTACCTTGGATATGAAACATTAGGAATACACAAATATATGGCTGTTTTTATGTTTCCATAACGTGGCTAATTGACAACCTCGGTCGATTTTATCTATCTATATCTATTATATATCTTAAGATTATTATTTTTTTAATCTCGACACCCCTTTACAGCAGGCAGGTATAGATACCTACCAGTAATAGCAATATTAATTACAATCACATGAGACTTTGACTTTCCATCTTCATGTCTTAATTTGACGAACCGACTTGCGGTACCATTTAGGTAATAGCCTAGGTTGTATTGAAGTTGTTATAGGCAAAGGTAACCGCTTAACATCAGGTGGGCCTTTAGCTCGTTTCGCCAACCTATACAATAAAAAAATAAAAAAATATTGGTTAAAGCTGGACCTAGATTATCACTTCGATCTTACTTTCTTACGATGTGCGTGTTTGTTACTCTACATTCATTACACGGTTACACCTCACCATATTATCATCTTTTTCACATATCATCGGCGACAGCAGGATAGAGCGATGTCTTATCAATAAGTGTAAAAGAGACTACCACAAAAAATAATTATGTAGGTATTTAACGCATGTCACAGTACCCACATATGCTATGTGAAAAACATTACAGTTTTACAAAGTCAAATTGAAAACACGTTTGAGACAGCCAATCAATATTGTCAGTCATTAAAACTGCAAAGTTATGACCGGACGTGACAGGTAGCCAACCCGTCCTTTATTTATTGACACATCAACAACCCTTTCCTTCCAGACTTAACAATGACAAAACTCAATAAGCAGCTGAAAAGTAACGCTTGCATTACTGACGTCATTAACTTAACTGTCACAAGCAGTGCCGTAACTAGGGCGGTCCCAGCGGTGCCCAGGCACAGGGCGCAGACCCTGGAAGGGCGCAGAAATGACCAGACCAGGACCAAGTTTTGTGGTCAAGGGCGCATCTATAGAAGCTCGCACCGGTCACTTAAAAGGCTAATTACGGTACTGCACACGAGGGTCAATATTCTAAGAATAGTGTTTATTTAATCAACTAGAAAAGAAGATTATTGGTCAGCAGAAGGTACAAAAAATTATGTGCCATTTGTGTAGAAATGCCAACAACCTGAAACAAGCTCTGGCTGTTGCGTTAAGCATCACGGCGCGGCGTGCGCAGGCGCATATTATGCACCCTCGCGTAACAGTAATTAGCTGTAACCTTTGTATGATGCTGTTAAACTGATCAAAACTGGTTGTACCTTCTTTTGAATAGAATTTATTTCAAAGGTGAACTAAGTAACTTTATGTAGGTACAGTTGTAATGAGTTCAATGTTATAAAATTTTAGGAGTTTCTGGGTCCGTAACAATATTTATTTTAGTAATAGTGCGAATATCGATAGAACAAGTAGATTTAAGTATGAAATATACAGCTCCCTAAAATCCTAGTAACCCTAGTTCCTAAGTAGTGATGCCGCTCGACAGACGACTATTGATAGAATATCGAGAGTCAATCGATAGTCCATAGTTGTTCATATTGATGAGTACAATGAACCCTTAAAAGGGTTTCAGTTATTCCAATAACACGTGGAATATCAGAAATAATATCTTTAAACGATCGATCGAAAGATCTACATGTACTACACTAACCAAAATCTAAATGACGTGCCTTTACTATTCATAAACAAGTAAACCATTGAAACTTGAAACCATTTATTTTACCACTCACACATAAAATATACATGATGTTTATTTTCAGCAATACTTACACGAATATCCCAGAAGGTATGGACAGTAAAATAAATGTGTAACAGAGCCCGCAATTAAAAAAAAATCCTAATAAATCCTCTAAAGCAACAAACAAGAAATCCCATCAAAATCGAAATAAGCATGCTTCATAACCAAAAAGACAATAAAACAAGGATCTCGGTAATTAAAATTAATAACAATAGGCTGCAAGGATCGTCGCTTGCGCAGGAGCGTCGACCTGCCACGCGCGAGCGAGCGGCGCGCGCGCAGCCACCGTGCGGGCGCGGGGTGCATGACACTGCGCAGGTGGAGCGCCCCGCACCTGCCTGGGAAGTGCCTCTAGACGCTCTGCTGACCTTTATGACGGAACAAGTTAAAGGGCTTACGTAAGGGTGAATAGTTGGGGTTGTCAGCTGTAGATTCAGAACCGTTGAGGCATGTTTTGACAAGACAAGCTAACTAGCTACATGGGCCGTCGTTGGCTTGCAGAATACTCTTGTTTGATTTCTAATCTAGTTGTAGAATACATAAGATATAAACTGTGGAAAGAAAAGTTCGGTCTCGCGCAGGATTCGGACCTGCGACTCCTGATCCACTACACAGGATCTACCGCCGTATCAGCCGTATCATGATACGCCCCCTGAGCTACAGGGGCTCGGACGTTTTCCACAATCTCAAATTCTTAGTGATAAGAGGCCTGTCATGAATGTGTAATGAAAATAATGGTAGTTTTTAGTCTGTAGCAACTAGAACAAATTAATCATTTGCGTAAAATATAACCCCCTTTGGGCATTGCCAGAGTCGGGTAAAAAGGGGCCCCCTGATACAGGGTCCATTTAGGTCTAGCTACGCCACTGCCGGTTGGTGTAGTGAGTGGCACCAGTGATTTAGTCCACTCATCTAATGTGAACTCGTGGTATCGAATTTAACTTCCATTTGGAATCCGTCTTTGAGTGACGTCAGCTACATCTTATTAAGAAACAGACTGTGTTCCTTAATATATGTTTAGTCACCAGTTATAAGAAGGTAAAATTAGAGGAATAGTCAGTTTTGTTTTCTGTTTTTATTGCGGGATTACTAGCGAATAGGGGTCTTCGCACTCTAGCTCACTTTGAAAATGCAATAAATCTTAAATTATGGTTGTCCTTGCCACCGTTAGGCATTATCTCAAAATAAATTAATTAATCTAGACATGACATCAAGACATAAGTCGTAATTAACTGTTCTGTCGATTAAGCTAGTTATATGCCCAAAAGATAACATCAAAAACGGAATAAAATAGTTATAAAGTCATCACTGAGGTCTTTGGAACCACTCCGTTATAGCCTAGTCTTTATCTGCATTAAGCTTACACCATTACGATATCTACAAGCACAGAGCATGCCCGATTAGAATCCCAGCCTATAATACAAATAGAACTTATGAAACCTGGTTCCTTTCAGCCTGCTTAGCATAATGTTACGACTGGAGGTCAGCCCTACGCTGTTGTTATGCTAAGTAGTTCATACAAATGCGAAATAAATAGGAAGTAGAGGTTCTATCTACAGGTTTTCTCCCATTCTTTTTTGTCTGCTATCCTCGGAAAATGTTATCCAAAGTGATTGCACAGATCATCAATATGCATGGTTTTTATAACAGGTTGAATTCCTTACGTGGCGATGCTTGGGGGAGGCCTTTGTCCAGCAGTGGACGTCTTTCGGCTGAAATGATGATGATGATGATGAATTCCCTACCCAAAGTTCGAAAAGTTTATCGTAATAAATCTTTCAGTGCGGTATTTCAGGCTTTTCAGTGATAGCTTTTCCGGACCATTTGATAAATGATACATTATAATTTCTTTATTTTTACTTTTAGTGCAGACCTTTAGCAATGTTACTCTTTCATTGAAACAAATGAATATGAATATTTCTGTCTTCTAAGAAATTTTTGTAAAGACATGGCGTGCTAACCGGAGTGCTCGCTCGACTCGCCCATTACCGCGAATGACATCATAATAAAATTACCAAGTTGAATGCTCCCCAGCTGAATAAAGTGCGCCTTAGGAAGTAATCTCGCAGGCAACCAACTGGTGGTCGGTGGTCGGCATAACGGATTCTTTGCTTAGAGTAAATCACCGTATTTGGGACGCAAATCATCAAATTATAATTTGCTACACGGTGTGTTGTTTCACTCGCAATTAGTTTCTTAGAAAGTTGTTAATAAGTTATGGTAATGACGCCAACGCCCAACGATTCTCTCAACAGCTTGTAAAGGAAATGCTTCCTACTTTGATTTTGAACCATTATAAAATCTCGTCCTTTAGTCCCAGCAATATTCCCTCTTCATACGAAATACGAACGAAAATAAATACGAGGGACTCGTGGGGAAGTAACAACCGAGCGTATTATACGATCTGCGAGGTCCAGCTGCACTTACCGCGGTCAGTCCGTGGATGGGTGACCGTTTCGTTACACATCGAGACCCCTCCGTGCCTCAGAGAGCACGTTAAGTATCCACTCGGTCCAGGTTGTCATACGAATATCTGTGGCAGTCGTTACGGGTAGTCAGAAACCTGAAAGTCTGACAACAGGGGCTTTACTCCCGTCTAGATCGAGTGCTGTATAAATAGAATTCGAATTCGAGTTAGTGTCAAATCGTACTGCATTTTTCTAGGAATTGTCATTAGCTCGATTTGGTTCAGAGCTCGAACCAGTCAGGAGTCAGGAGTAAGGCCCCTGTTCTAACCTCCAAATGTCACTCACTATAACCCATCAGTAAATGAGTTGCAGGGGTCTGATAGGTGATTAGCTTTTTATGAACTACTGAAGTTAGACTGGATAATTGGGAAATATAATTGGGAAAAGGCGAGTAGGATGATGATGATGATACGTAAAGGTGATTAAAGACTACACGAATTAGTATACAATTATGTATAATTGAATCTTTCGTCCAGTATCAGCGAAGCAGCTACCAAGCAGCCACGAACCAGTACCACAGAATACTTATTAGTTACCCAGTACCTACGTCCGGTAAGCATGAAACGACGGCAGCTATGCATAATATCCGATGAAATTGTGCATAACTAGTCAATGACTTATGACGAACATAATAACATTTTTACCACAACGCATCGTGTACCAGCCTCAGTAATTAGTCAGCTAGATATAATTAAAATTTATCGCGTCTTTCATTAGAAGCTTGGCCACTCGGCGTGGCGAGCCAGCGGACCGCGTAGCTTTGTCTTGCTTTCTTGCGCCGCGGCTTTTACATTCACTATCAACGGTAAATCTTGGCACCATACTGTTCAATTTATCAAGTAAGCATCTTTCCACGCAACTGTTATGACTATGAGATAAAGGTAAAGTAAGAAGCGAAATTACTACGATGCAGGTAGGTAAATCAAAATCAATAATTTTACAATTACTTTAAGGGTCGGTCTTTCAATAGCCAGTTAACTTTTAACTGAGGAATAAGTTTGACATTTTGACAGTTGTAGTATAGAAAATCCGTCAACACGTCACATTTATTCCTCAGTTAAAAGTTATCAGACTATTGAAATACCGGCCCTAAGTCTTACTTTCAGTGCCTGCGCAAACACATAGACCAGGGGTTCCCAAAGTGTGCGCCGTGGCGCCCTGGTGCGCCGTAGAGAGTAAAGAAGGGCGCCATGAGGCACTCCTGTTTACCATTCTCCCGAAACTAAACTTAGGCATTCGTGGTTACAAAATGAACAATTCAAATCACGCGTGCTGCATGCGTCGCTCACTCGTCGATGGTTAGGTAAATACTTACATACTTACGCTCGGAAATTCGGGTTTTTTTTATGTGAAGTCTGATTTTCAGCTGTAGCTGTAATAAAAAGCCAATATCGCTCAAAGATCAATGTGGAGCATTAAATGAGAGTAGCGGTGTCAAGCCTTATACAACGCTTTGAAAAAATATGTGGAGATCACCAAGCTTATACGTCCCAATGACTAAGTTGTCATTGTATTTTAACTCCTATTTTTCTTAAATAATAAATGTTTTCGTGTAGTTATATAAATATAAAAACTTAGCTTTATATTGTGGATGTTTTAATTTTTGTACCTATCTATTTAGTATCATTGTACCCTATTTCAACTAGCTAGGGCGCCGAGAAAAAAATAATACTAAACCTGTAAGTGCGCCGCAAAATGAAAATATTTGGGAACCCCTGACACAGTGGCGTGCAGTGGCCTACTTCAATTGAATTTAATTTTGGTGTAAGTTATTGATTTTTTTATGTAGGAAGATTTATTCAGCATTAATAGGTTTATTAAAAGATAAAGAATCATCGTACTTTAAAAAAAATATAATAACTTACACGACTGTTGAGTTTGAATGAGGAAGGCACTGAGTATTGCCTAATTGCCTATATGCAATGCACGCCACTGCCCTGACATAGACAGATTACTAAGCGTGGCCTATGCCTATCCTATGTGATAAGTGGTCAGGTACCTAACCTACCTTTGTAGGAACCTAAGTACTTCTAATTTTGACACTAGGTACTTTGGTTCCTAAGCATACAGATAATAAGTATCTTCTAACCATGTTCTGTTGGGTAAAAGCCATTTAGAGGTGATAATTGCCTTGATTGAATGCTCTCAATTCAACTGATGTATACCTAACAACATAGATTCCTAAGCAATAAGTATCGGGTAACCGGACACACCACAGCGGATATGCTGCTGTGTCTTAACACAACTGTCGAACGAAAAAGAGAAAAATGGAGCATTAAGTTTTGTGGGCAGCGGTCGGCATCACGATTTCACGGGCACGGTAATGGCAGCCATTAGACTCGTAGCGACACGGAAAATGGCGGCCGACGACCCGAACGACGCGATTTATCGTAGCCAAGATACTTTAATTTGAACAGGTTAGTTTTTCAACGGATGTTCGGGACGCAAGCGATTGACGGTAACCGCGACGCTCTGTGACATCCTGCGGCGCTTAATCTGTGTAAGTGTGTAGATACTACACTTTCAAATAGGGTTTGTTCTTCTATCGTGTCGACATGAGCTACATAATGATAATAGCTCATGACGTGGGGAAAAGATTAGCCAGTCAGCAGTACAAGATCGTGGATCAGCCAACCCAGAGAGCACTTCTTATCAGCGGAAGGAACGAATGAAGTCACTATGTCTTGTATTTAGAGTCATTTATTATACTTTCAATTCATCATAATTATATCAAGCCAATTAAATTATTAAATAAATCTCGTCACTAGCCATATTATATTATTTTAGCCTATTTATCAATTTGTGTTGGTCTGGGTGTTTCTTATGTATTATAAGTATGTATTTACAAAAAAATAAAAAAAGTATATAAGTATTATATCCATTGTCTAGTACCCATATCACAGGCTCTGCTTAGTTTGGGACTAGATGGTGCTGTGTAAAAATGTCCCGAAGATATTTATTTATTTATTTATTTACTTATTGATGTATCGATTAAAAGTTTAATCACGTTGGCAACACTAGATTCCTAGAAATTATAAAATAACGTGTAACTTTCATTCCGCCCGCTGTTGGCTGTGAAACTCCGAATAAACAACATGTCTTGACGC
Source organism: Asteroscopus sphinx (assembly GCA_949699075.1). Taxonomy (NCBI): domain Eukaryota; kingdom Metazoa; phylum Arthropoda; class Insecta; order Lepidoptera; family Noctuidae; genus Asteroscopus; species Asteroscopus sphinx. The sequence continues at coordinate 27,252,297 of OX453004.1, read as the reverse complement.
TTCGTGTTACTGCATTCATCACCTGCACCCAGGTTCAAGAGAACCCACACACCATGGTTCACTTCCAGCAACCCCTTCGTAACAGTTGGTAACAGGGCTGACTGCACAGGGTGCGCCGGACAAACAGTTCGTCACTAGTGGAGGCTCTTTTAATGCACCCCAGTTTCATGTTTCAGTAAATATATGCCTCGGAGAGCACGTAAGGCCGTCAGTCCTGCGCCTGTTCTCTCTCTCTCTGAAGGAAATGGCCAACACGCCAAAGCCTGAAGCGATAACCCATTATTTTTTAGAAAGTCCTGATGGAGGACTCCGCCCGAGGAAGGTGGAGCCAGGGGGTACACTCGCGTCTCGCGAACGACAAACGAAGTATGAACTTTCGTTCCGACTGATACATACACAATAAAGATAGGCACATAAAAAGGCACAATAAAGATAGTCTACATATATATAGTAGTAGTAGTTATAGTAGTCGTCTATATATATATAGTATAGTGTAGTGGCGAAGGGTCCATATAACACGATTCCCACCGGCTTCCCTTTAAGAAAAACTTTACAGATCAACATTTCTATGCTAAGTTATTGTTCTAAAGTACAAAAAAACAATGTAAAATTAAATTGTTGTTAAATTGTTTATTTTATTTTGTTAAAGTGCGGTCCTATGAAATTGACCGAAAAGCAATGAAAACATCTATCGCATGCAACATGCAACGTTACGCAGCAAATTGTGCGATAAAAGGTACCTACGATTTATCGAATATCGTCAAACGCAAGTAGACCCAGTATCGGATTCACCACGGTGTTCCTTCAACTACGTTTGGCCAGGGGCATGGGATAGACTCTGCATTCACTGACCACCCCAGGCAGGTCCCGCCCGGCTTGCGACATAGTAGGCGAGCCCATTCTTCCCGAGCAGCCTATCGTTGAAGCCAGTTGAAGCGATAATAAAATACATCACAGTCAGCGGTAACATAAACACCACGAACTCGAGCTTTTTTATTTTAAAGAAAATGTTGCCCTACTTTGGACTTCTTCTGTACCTATCGTTGTGCACCTTCACCAACACAAAACGTTGCCCCACTATTGGATTTCTTGTATCTTTAGTGCATCTACACCAGCACAAAACGTTGCCCCACTACTAGATTTCTTCTGTACCGTTAGTGCATTCTACACCAACACAAAACGTTGCCCCACTACTATGTAGATTTCTTCTGTACCGTTAGTGCATCTACACCAACACAAACGTTGCCCCACTACTAGATTTCTTCTGTACCGTTAGTGCATTCTACACCAACACAAACGTTGCCCCACTACTAGATTTCTTCTGTACCGTTAGTGCATTCTACACCAACACAAAACGTTGCCCCACTACTATGTAGATTTCTTCTGTATCGTTAGTGCATCTACACCAACACAAACGTTGCCCCACTACTAGATTTCTTCTGTACCGTTAGTGCATTCTACACCAACACAAACGTTGCCCCACTACTATGTAGATTTCTTCTGTACCGTTAGTGCATCTACACCAACACAAACGTTGCCCCACTACTAGATTTATTCTGTACCGTTAGTGCATTCTACACCAACACAAAACGTTGCCCCACTACTATGTAGATTTCTTCTGTACCGTTAGTGCATCTACACCAACACATCTACAGACACAATACACAGACCTGGAACAACTATCAGCAAATATTTTTTCATGCGGGAATCGAACCGCGGCCCGTCCGTAGAAGCCGATCTTTATAACGTCTAAAAGTGTAAATAAAAAACGTCAATGTTGGTATTCTCTTGTACAGCGCACGTGCGGTGTACTTAACAAATATATATATCTTTCAAACATCAGTGAAAAAGGACAGAAAATATTTAGAATCGCAAATCCTTGTAGTTTACGGGAGAATAGTAGTTACGGCGATGGCAACTAAATTAACGTTGGAACAAGCACGTGGTGATTTCCCCACGGCAAAAAGCACGTGAGACGTGAACTAATTTGACAGGACTACGACAGGACGTTAATCATCAATCCTTTTCTAATTATTCTAGACAGAGACATTCATAGAGATACTAATTTAGTTCGTAAAGTAGAATGAATGCCCTAATCATGGTATAATAACACCAGGCAGTCTCTTCCCGTGACAGCTAGGTCACGAGATTGCCTCCGTACTACGTCATCGGCCGTGGAGCCAATAGCGGGCTGTTAGCACGACACTTTTCAGTTTGATGTGCTGCCACTTTGTGAAAATAAATTACCCGAGCAAAATGCATTTTTTCATTTACTTTCTTCTATAAAGAATCACTTTTTAACTAGTAATTTAATATAGTTTCCTTTATTAACAAATTAGATGAATAACACGAGATAACAAATAGTTAGGCTAGTTAGGAATTTATTTTATATTCATTATGATCAAAAATCTCCTTAAGTATATTGAAGATATCAATCAATGGCAGCACTGATCGTGACTTAGCTTAGAGGCATCGCGCTGTCATTGCGGGAAGAGAATACCTGGTGAAACATCTTATTATACCATGGCCCTAATGTGGCCCAAGTTATTATATTATCTGTGCCCAAGTGTTAAGTGAGCCCCACAGACCTATTACCATATCTAGCCTAGAAAATAAGAGATGAGCCGATTGCCGATTGTCTATACCTGTGGTCTATACTATACCACACCCACCGCCACTTGTCGCTCATAATCGTCACCGACAAAGCGAAGATGAGAAGAGTTTGCTAACCTGAATGTTTTAGACTTTTTTTTTGTTATGTGTGTTTGTGCATGTGCTTTTGTTTGTTTGTATTCATGTTTTTCTTGTGATGTGTGACCTCACCACATCACTCGCTACTTCAAATAGCTACAAGAAAACACCAAAAGTAATATAAAAAAATAGTTTTATTTAACCAGTTCAACAATAAAATTATTTACACCTTAACTATACAGAGAAGGGAGAATAACTTACTCTATATTTACAGAGAGTGATAAGTGATAAGCAGTGACATTGGACCCAGCATCCGCTTTGATGTAGAACGCTTTTTGTACGTGTTTAGATCAAATCACTCTTGTGTTAACTATACCTATGCCTGTTCCATAGACCATACAGCCCACAGACGCCTCATAACAGGCGACCGATGTCTGGTCAACACATCAGTCTAATAGATCTGATGTAGATCGCCACTATTCGCCACTTAAAAACTTCAAATTAGTTTCGACCACTTACGTGAGCCATCAATACTTCCGCGTTAGTGATTAGCCAATAGCCGCCTTGGTAGGGTCAATCGTACAGTACCCCACTTCCTCGTACCTCGGCTAGTTGACAGAATTTATTGAACGTTGAACGCATTATATTCAACAATAAGCGTCTATTGGACTGTATGGTCGATGGCCTGTAGGTACTTATGATATTTATGGAACCCAAATGCGCCATTTCGTCGGTGAAACTGCAATAGCGCGTGATTAGCTTTAGTAATTTATACCGTGTATTCAACAAAACTCGCCAAATTCAAATTTATCTTTGGTGGGTTTCTGTAAGAAGGTAGCACGCGTCAATTAAAATCCTAGGCAAGAGACTTTCAATTAATATAAATATTATAAACACTTATTAAAAATTTGTAAAAGTAATTAGGTTTTCCCCCTTTTTGTAAGGTTTTATTGAAATCAGTTACGCGATATTTCCCAATGCTAGTTAAACGCTATTGCAGTTTCTACGATTGTCAAATTATAATCGATACTATAGTCAACACCAATGCTCGTGGCAGTCGCGATCAGAAAACGTGGGAACGGCATAGATGTTGCGCTCTCGCTCACACTAACGAGCCTTATTGGAAAGTATAGTGATGCGCCGGGTGACTATCGATTACGCTAACAACCAGTAACCCTAATGATAAAGAAAACTATCATTATTATGTTTGAGAAGTAGATATTATATTATATCGTATATATTTATCGAATACCTTGAAATACAGATCAGTAAGCCTCAAGACGCCGCATAAACATAGTTTTGCATGAGAACACAGTCGTAAAATGTTGGCGGGGGACCGGGGGCGGACGGCGCGTTATGATTGGTCGGCTCAAGAGTTTGGTGGTATGATTGGTGACGCTCGCTGACGGAGTGACGTCTCGATTGGCGTAAGGGCGTATGATATGCAGTGTTACTGATCTGTGCTTGAAATATAAATACACTAAAGTATTTTTTTTGTATTAGCAAGATGCCACTACGGGCTTCACTAACTCTAAATCGAACTACCTATAATGAGTACGGCTAGTGTCTAGCACATAATTCATTGAAGAAATTCGGCTTATGCGACATAATTAATTTTCTATTGCTTTGCGACCGCCGGTGGCTTTGCGTCCGTAGATTGTTTTATAATCGCGACTACTACGAACGTTTGACTTTAGTATAATACATTTACAAAGTTACGGTACTGTGTTTGTGTGTGCAAATTAAACGTAAAATTATCATCTCGGTTAACTTTGACATAACTCTATAAAATTTTGTTTATGAATTTGTTTTTAATTCACGGCAGTTGTATTCAAATGGTGTAAATTTTTCATTTATACTGCAAATCTGTGGATGTATGTGTGGATTTCTCACAAAACATGGTGTTTTTGTCAACTGAGCCTACTTGGTGCAACTAAGGTAAGTAACGCATCATGCGTAAGCGCATTACCTATTGTGATGGCTGCGATTAAAGTAGCTACTCTGATTTATCTAAGGTACAGTCAACAAATCGGAATCATGACCCACTCAGCCGATAATTTGTATGAAATTGACAAAACAGTAAAATATTCTTCTTATAAGCATCGTGCTGCACTTAGGACATTTTGAATATTAAGGAAACTGCGTTAATACGGGTCAGAGGTCTGTGCAATTTTGAGCTTTTTTATTAAATGCAATAGATTAATAATTGGATAAAAAGTTACGTTATTGATAAAGCTAGAATTATGTTTTGAATTTCTAATTAATTGTCGTTCCGCATAGTTTACCTATAAAAAAGAAGTAAACAATTTTTATTTTTCAAAAACCTATTCAAACTCTTTCAATTCCAGAAGAATATCAATCAAATTAAAAGAAACTAACTGTCAATGTACAATATAATTGATAACAAGTTTGTTGCCAGGGAAATATCTTTGAGCGAAACTCGACCTAATTGTATTAGAATGTTTGTAGAAAATTAAGCTTATGGTGGGTCATGATTCCGTTTGGTTGAGTGTACGTCATTGTACAGTAAACCACACGTCAGTGGTAACACTTGAATTACGAAAACCGCCCTTACTGCTTACGAAATAAAGACGATGTCAAAGTCAAACTGTTACAACTGACGTGCGATCGACTGTAGGTCAGATTGGCTACTTTGTATTTCTTCCAGATGTTGCCTGCCTTATAATAACGTGTGAAATGTTATAATACAATATGCCATCTCCAATAATTTAATCCTCTCTGGAATGCCTTTTAAAAAGCTACGTTATGGCATAAATCTTTTGTGGAAGCAGTATTTACAAAAATATATCTTATATATCTAACAAAACATATTAACAATAAAAATTGTTATACATTTTTTTAGATTATTCTCTTACATATATTTACAAGTAAGTACAATCTAAAAAAGCAATTAGTATACAGGGTCGTCAGATATAGATGAAGATTTCTCAGGAAATTATTATAGAACGGTTTGATTATGGTTTTATATAATACCCGCGGCACGCTATGATGGCGATTTTGACATTTTCCAATAGTGTTGTGACACATTTAAAATTATTATCTAAAAATATAGTCAAGTGCGAGTCGTACAAGTCTTTATGAGCAGGCAGGTAGATAGGTAGTATTATCTACAAAACATGTTTTAATAAAAAACATGAAATATTCACTTTCCGTCGAAAAACAGTAAAAACAGTAGAGATTAATAGAATTCGAGTAATAGATTCGTAATTCGATTTTTTTTATTGCTGTAGCAGTGCATCACTATTGACAATATAGTAGGGCAATTGTTCCTTCATACGTAGCAAGTTTAGTCAATATTAATCTGAATATTATTATGAATCTTCATGAGCAGGCAAACGTCAAAAACGCCATCATAGCTTGCCGCGATTATAAATACAGTTTAACTTTGTCCGCTATTAAAATGATATTTCACTCGAAAACATCCATAATCTTCTGAAAAAACTTAATTTTATACCTGGCGACCCTGGATACTGCTTTGTTAGACATTACGTTAAACGAAACAACTAAATTAACAATTACAACAACTGTACAGTCAACAAATCGGAATCATGACCCACTCAGCTGATAATTCGTTTGAAATTGTAAGGTAAAAACAGTAAGGTTTTCTTCCATGCTGCACTTAGGACATTTTGAATATTTTATTGGTAAACTGTCACTGTCACTTGCTAATAAAATTTATAACAAGTCGGTTTCCAGGGAAATAGCTGTTTAAGCAAAATTCAACCTAATTGTATTAAATTTATGTAGGATATTAAGCTTATCGAGGGTCATGATTCCGATTTGTTGACTGTACAAAGAATTTTGATCACAGACCGAATAGTTTCCTTAAAATATGACAAATACTTTTTTTATCTACAATTTTATGTTAATTTTCAAAAATGTACAAAGAGATTAAAATAATTTAGCTTGTTAACATTACACAACAAGTATGAAATGAATGTTGTTACCATTTAAAAAAGTCGGCAATAAGTTTTCCTAAATAGTTAGTGTTTTTCATCTTTTGAAATAAATTAAAACTAAGAAATTATTCTATGGTTTTTAGCACATCTTACACGTTTCATATAAATAACTAATATTAGTCTTACACATATGTGATTATGTAAGTATACCTACAATGTTTCACTTAAAATAAGACTGCATCTAAGTTTTAACTGGCCATAGTGATAGGTATTTATTTTTGTCTTTTGTACAACATAATAAGAAGAAAAACATTAGATTCAGTCGATTAATGTTATTTTATTGTATTTATGTAACTTACAAAATACTTTCTACACATAAATATTTTCTCTACAAATAAACACTACACCGAAACAATAAACTTTGATTCTATTGTTCACCAACTGAAACTATTCATATCTTTTTCTAAAAGTTAAAACAAGAAAGAGATAGCAAGAATTTTATAACTGTCAAATTAGTTTACGTGTTACAAGTCTTCGTATTTTTATCGGCACGTTTCGAGACAATGCAAGTGGCATGGAAATTTCAATTAAGACAAATTTGACAGCACCAAAATTGTTGCCATCCCTTTCTTGTATTTACATATAGTATGAGAGAGCGATAGTTTAAAATAAGTTTAGTTTGTGAACAAGTGAATCAACATCACGTTTATTTTCGAAAACTGTCCGATTCACAACTTTGTCAGCAAATTGTTGTCCACATTGTCGCTTTGCTTTCGGCAGTTTTCAGAAACAATTGTTTCCAGTGCGCCTACAGGCGTATTCACTCAATATTACGTACAGGCGGTTCCAAAGAATAATGCTCAATAAATTCCCTACATTACATACAAAAACATAACACCAAATATTTTATTAATGTTTATATTGCAACCTAACAATTTTTTATACATAATATCTATAATTAAACATCCTGGACAAACAAAATCGAACATAGGGTGTCGTCCTAACAGAACGCGATTACGCGATTATCGCGTAAGCAATCCGATCATCGCATGTTCGCGCGATGACAAGAATCGAGTATTCTAATAGGATGGTCGTATCATGTAATCATCTTGCATTGACGTTACAGACACTACGGTAGCGCGAATGTCGGTTAGAACACCTAACCGACAACAGGGGTATACTCGCATTTATCGCGTTTACGAACTTTCGTCTCGACTGATACCTACACAATAAAGATAAGCACATAAAAAGGCACGATAAAGATAGACTACGGTTCATAGTTGTATGAAATTAACTGGAAATCATTGAAACAAACGTCAAAACACGATCATCGCACGCGATATGGTAACGATAGATAACCGGAGTAGCAAATTATGCGATGAATAGTACGATTAATCGAATATCGTTAAACGTAAGTAGATCCCCTGAACGTGTGATCGCGGGTTCACATGAACAAAATTCGCGCGTACTTACAATGTTCGCGTAATCGCGTTGTATTAGGACGACGCCTTACACTCATTTATTTTAACTAAGTATCAAAACTCAATGACTATTTTTGATATACAACCTTTTAGAATTTTTAATTTATTAGATGGCTTAAAAAGTACGCCTACGTCTTTTATTGCAGCCAGCATTCAAATATTTTTCCCGAAATATCTAGACATCGTCATTTATCCGCGGATAAAACATCGACAGGCTGACAATGCCTTAATAGATTTCATTTCCCCGCTAGCATGTCCTCCAATTATTTATTGTTATAATTTATTAATATAATATGAATGACCGGCCTTACAGCAGATTGTAAAAAACCGAGAGTGGATGCATGGTATGGTATAAGATGTTGCACCAGGTACTCTCTTCCCGTGACAGCTAGGTCATCTGATTGCCTCCGTACTACGTCATCGGCTGTGGAGCCAATAGCGGGTTGTTAGCGCGACACTTGTCAGTTTGATGTGCTGCCACTTTGTTTAAATAAATTACCCGAGCAAAATTCATTCATTTACTTGCTTCTATAAAGAAGCGCTTTTGAAGTAGTAATTTTACAGTTTCCTTTAATAACTAATTAGATGAATAACACGAGATAACAAATAATAATAATAATGTCCTCCCGGCCGAATTTCGGTCACGGCGGCCAATCTCAATGGAGACTAGCCATCTGCGCGGGACATATTATAGTGCACAAGGGTGTGCGCAATCACAGGTGCACTCTCTATTCCCTCACTCTCATAATCCGATGGGACGGCAATTCGACACGACCGGAGAGAGATTAGGCGCAGGACCGACGGCTTTACGAGCTCTCCGAGGCACGAAGGGGTCTCAATGTGTAACGAAACGGTCACCCATCCACAGACTGACCGCGGCTAGTGCAGCTTAACTTTGCAGAACGTACAATCCACACGCTTGCTACTTAGCCACGAGCCCCTTAACAAATAGGCTAGTTATGAATTTATTTTATATTCATTATGAACAAAAATCTCCTTAAAATCAATCAATGGCATCACTGATCGTGACGTAGCTTCGAGGCATTGCGGGAAGAGAATACCTGGTAAAACATCTTATTATACCATGGGTGGACCAACATTCTTCTACCTCAGAATCGGAGTAACACCGCTGAATCAGTCTGCTCGTGACCACGAACTGTGGAACCTGGTCGAAACGTCGGGCTTAAAATAGGTATGTGCTCCTTAATTCCCGTTTCATATTATAATAATAAGTTATAATGAACTACTTTTTATAATGACAACCTCCCCTTTTATCCATTGATATTACCATTCGACACAAGATTTCGAATTCTATTTACAATTTATAAATGTAGACAATTGCTTACAAAAATTACACTAGCAATACACCTCACGCCAACCCATACAATCCCATAGGGATTGACCGAACAGAAGGCCTGTACAAATTCACACGCACTTGAAAAAAACTTCAATGTTTGATATACTATCACCATTTGCATCTCGGAGGAAATACACTGGAATCATAGTACTAAGTTGAACTGCCCCTGCATTAGCGGGACTTCTCTATTCCATTAACGTCACAATGTGGTAGAAAGAGACGAAGATAAATGTTGTCTGTACTGTCTTTATGTAAAAAAATTGGAATGAAGCCTTTTAATTTTGCTTGAGACATGCCCTTTTTTATAGCTTGAGTCACCAGTTTGGCGACTTCCTAGTAAAGATTTTGACGTAAAAACGGTTGACATTTGAAGGCCATGCCGATTGTAGATAGCTATCTCTTTCTGTCACGTTGCTGCCCGTATAAGACAAAAGATAGCAGCTATATGAGAAATGTTCATTTCATTACTACGACTCCAGGCTAGTGAATTCCTCCAAGATTAGCACAGTCTGTCGTAAAGTTAGTATCACACTTCACCATGTGGTGACATAATATATGTTACAGCGACGGTTCTACTCGTCGCTGCTCGTATCCTAGCTGTCGATATGGTCGGGCTCCATCTTAGGGCCGGAGCGGACGACCATCTGATTCTTTTCTTCGCCGTCACCCTCGTGAACAGTTTCGATGGTCAACATCATCTTCTCGTCGCAACTTTCATCGCCGGAGTCCGAGTACATTGATTGGGTTGATGTTGCCACCTCCTAGAATTTAAAGTTTTTATTGCACCGAATTAACACAGGATGGTTGAAATGGCGGCAGGTCACGGGAACTACATGTGACTCCCGAATTCCTCTTAAACTGAAGGGGAAATCTATAAGACCATGATAAGACCTGCTGTCCTGTATGGATCGGAATGTTGGGCTACGAAAGGAATTAATGAAAGGCAAGTGCATGCAGCTGAGATGAGAATGTTAAGAGGAATGTGTGGTGTAACGAGAATGGATAGGATAAGGAATGAATATGTAAGAGGGAGTCTGAAAGTAGCGCCAGTGACAGAGAAGTTAAGTAGCAACAGACTATCATGGTATGGACATGTGATGAGGAGGAATGGGGAGCATGTTACGAGGAAAGTTTTAAGTATGAATGTTGATGGCTATAAGAAAAGAGGGAGACCGAAGAAAATATGGATGGATTGTGTGAAAGATGATATGAATAGAAAGAAAGTAAACACAGAGATGACGGCTGATAGAGATTTATGGAAGAAAAAAACATGCTGCGCCGACCCCAAATAAATTGGGATAAGGGCAGGAGGATGATTGCATTAATTATTAAATTAAATTATTATTAAATAAAATTAATAATTTTAATTATTATTAATTATTTATTATTAAATTGCAATGTATTGATGTATTGACGTTTATAATTTATTAACAACGATGTTACCAACGTCGACATCGGTGTAATGAAATAAAATAAAATAATTTATTGCGCAAACTGGATGTCATGACATGTCGGTTATTTTAAAAACTTCACGTAGTCGGCATTTCCTATTTGACCTCAGAAACGAAATGCCGAAACAAACTCAGGGGTCTCTTTTAAAGTCCAAACATTTATATTATCATACGAATTGAAATGAGGACAATGCAGGGCATACACCTGGACAAGGCCACTTTCGAATAAAGTGCGAGATCAGTTCGAGTGGACCGGTCCCAACCTGTGGACTGTTTGTGTGACTAATGGCATGCATCCATCAGCCATTGTGTACCTCAACCATATCTTAAGGAACTCAACAAACTAATGCCTATTCCATATAATATATTCATCATCATCATCTTGCTTTCACAATGGGAACTATGTAGTCTTGTACCTATAATAAATGTGTATATAATCCATTGTGAGAGGAATAAATGAATAAATTATAATATTATTATTATTTCAGCCAAAAGACGTCTACTGCTGGACATAGGCCTCCCCCAAGCATCGCCAGAACGACCGATCCTGCTCTTTCCGGATCCAGCGGATTCCCGCGACCTTCACCAGGTCGTGGTCCACCTTGTGGGGGGACTACCCACGCCGCGCCTTCCAGTACGCTTCCTTCTAATATATTAGTTAGTTAATCTTTATTGTATATGCAGAGAAATCCAACAATATGTTGCAAACAGAAATGACAAATGTTACAAATGTGTTTTGGAAAAGTCAAGCCACACCGATCAGCCCTAGAACAGTTAGTGAACGAACTCACCGTGATTCTATTCTTGGTGTGTATCCGCACGTGCTTGGCCAAGTGGTCTGAGCGCATGAATCTCTTCCTGCACTCCGGGCATTCAAACCTCTTCTCACCGGTATGGGTTCGCCGATGACGCTGCAACTCATCCGAGCGAGTGAACCTGGAAATAATATTTATAGGTTATATATAGCTTCTGCCCGCTGCTTCGTAATACGGTTTATCACAGAAAGACGTCGTCATGCATCCCTCGGAAACTGTTTATCTTCCCGGGATAAGAAATAACCTATGTCCTTCTCCAGGTCCCAGGCTACCACTTTGCCAAATTTCATAACGATCGGTTCAGAGGTTTACTTGTGAAAAATTAAAAAACAAACAGACAGAGTTACTATCGCATTTATAATATTAGTGTGATATTATAATCTGGTTAATATTATTATGTTTCTTTTGTTGCAGAAGAAATAATACATACTTTATACTTTATTAACCCTGTGTTTCAGGAGTTAGTTCCTTCCCAATTATTGGTAGGTTTAGTATTTGGCTATGATTAGTATTGAATACAAAATTACGAAAGAATAATGGTAAAAAAATACAAGAAATAAGACAAAACACACATGACATTAACCATTCGCATGGTTTATGAGTTATAATAAATTGCAATGGGGTGTAATGAGGTAGTGCACAACACCCAGTAGTCTTCCCCAAACGTATTCTAGTACTCGACAAGGCAATCTTGACAATCGACAGAGAGCGAGGCATCCATTGAAATTGCTAGTGTATTTACTCCAGTTTAAATAGTAATCAGCAACTGTACTTGCGTAAACAATGGCTGTGTTGGTTCCTTCTCGATAAGAGAAGAGGACGCTTTTTGCAGTAGGGAGAATTACGGGTTGGTATTGCAAGTGGTAACTTAGGAGTCTTTTTGAGTATCCTTACTTATTTTTATTAAATTAAGGGTTTCGAATTTTGAAATAGTCATTACATTGCATGTTATCCAAGGTATACCAAGTGCTTAAGTCCGACCGAGATCTCGGTCTCGGCCATTCTGGCGCATAATTGACAAAATTGCTTTTCGTAGCTTATATAACTACTGTTTTACTTTGATTATTAGGATGGTGTATGTATAGGTACAAAACGATGAGATTATTGTATTTATTTTTTTTGTTTTCTCGATCTCGGTCACGGCCGATAATTTATTTTACCCTCGGTCTGGGCCGAAACCAAGCGCCTTAACTACGGGCAACGCTTTCTTTCTGGGAGACGCCTATATCAAACAATGAACTACAACAAACTGGATTAAAACAACTACTAAGATGAAGATATTTTACCTCTTGCCACAGAACAACCAATTGCAAAGGAAAGGTCTTTCGCCGGAATGCCACCTGAGATGAGCGCGGAGATGCGAGGTCTTCCCGTATACTTTGTTGCACCCCGCTATATGACATACGTGCTGCTTCTTGCGATCCACCAGGCGACTGCAATGAAAATGTCCTGTTAGAGTATACGAATGAGTGATGTGAGGATAAGACGTTCAATCTGGCATCAGTTCAATCCGTGACCTAGAATTGAAGGACTGACGCCGAAAATCAAAATACTTTGATATTTTTAATCAATCCATCAATCTATAATACCATTACACGATCAATCTAACCAAGGTCATGCATTGAACTGATGAAAGATTGAAAGTCTAATTGTCACTTTAGCTATCAAAGTGATGAAGCAAGTTTTGCAATGGTTCCTGGAGATGTATTATGAAGTCTTAGAGCCATTATTATTTTGCTATTCGTTTGTAGAACTCCATCTTTTTCTCGCAATAGCACAATGACGGCTCTTAGGGTCCATTCAGACGGAACACAAATGCGGCCACAACGCAACCACTCGTAGATAGTCATGTTAATTAACTCTTTTTTTATCTAACTAAATATTCAAAAAATCTTAACAAAAATTCAGAACTTCATTAATCTCTTGAGTTGTTTAACACGAGTATAGTTCAAATTGTTTTTATACTTGTGATCTTGTGTGATTAGTATGACCTTCTAAATTTTTGTCAAGTTTCTTTTTTGAAAATTCGCCCTGAAGCAGAAATAAAAAAGTGTGTGTATGACAAAAAAAACCAGCTGCGGGTGGTTGCGCTTCGGCCGCGTTTGTGGTCCGTCTGAATGGACTGTAACGCTTCATAATACGCGTCTTCTGGTTTGATTTGTGCCGACAAAGACTATTAGTTTGGGGAGACTTCTCGAGTTTGTCGGAAAAGGCAATTATGTATAAGTACCTAATTGGTTATGTAAGAGGACACAATCGGCGCAATGATGAGCGATCGGCCGCTGCATAAAAGTTAATGGTTTTAATTCCCGAACTGATCAAATATTTGTATGGCCTACAGATAGTGTTCTGGGTTTGAGTGTCTATGTCATGTGAAAATTGTGTATGTAAACGGACCCAATAGACCTAGTGTGGGACAAAGTTAAACAAAGTCAAGGGAATGATGATGCAGGAGCATCCTCCAGTGAGCATTGGAGGTTGATGTTTCAATAAGGTACTAAAATAATATCAGAGACAGGCATTAAACCCTACAGAGATGAAGTCTACTGTTAAACATTACCAAAACTATTATATTATTTAAAAGAAGGTACAGAAAGCATGAGATTATCCGAAGAAAACCTGGAGTGACCGACACAGCTTGTGGGGTGTGTCAGTAAGCTGAAGTGGCAGTGGGCTGGACATGACTGTCGAAGGACCGATGGCCGCTGGAACAGACGAGTCCTTGAGTGGAGACTGCGAATCGGCAAACGCAGCGTAGGGCGCCCCCCTCCAGATGGACCGATGACCTGAAGAAGGTGGCTGGCGACTGGATGCGGAAGGCAGAGGACCGAGTGTTCTGGCACAACTTGGGAGAGGCCTATGTCCAGCAATGGACTGCGATAGGCTGAGTTGATTTGATGACAGAAAGGACAACATTGTTGAACAAAATATATGAATATGAAAAAATGGAAGGGATACACGCTTTTAAAGTTTTTTTGTTCTTGTCGTGCTAAACGGGCATTGTACAGAGAGATGTCGAAGTCTAACTATGAAGGTTTTAAACAATGACGCCCTACTTTGATAGTGCTGCCTGTCTAATAAACGAATTTAAATCGCTTATAACTCGGGAATTTAATAAAATATTTTATTGTTTTTTTTTCACTGTTGCTTATTTTTCTTGAAAGAGTTCCGAGATTTCTAATAAACAAATATTGACAACTTCTCTATTCCAAAACTGTTCTATTAATTATTTACACAGATAAATATCTGGCCACGAGCGATGTTCCGCCCACTCGTGGCATTGCCCGAGCCAATAGGAGCGCTTTACGTCTAGTTAAAAAGTGGCGGAATTTATTTCAAACAAAGCAGATAAGATTACGTCTCTATAGCCTATAGGATTAAACGCTCGTAGGAGAAACCAAAAATCTATAGACCAATTTCCAAAAAGTGAAAGCCTTTCCCAAAAAGAAAGGTTAATATTGCCCATAGATAGCATTTGCAAACGGTTGGTGACCATAAAGTTAGTCCTTTCGTGCCGGTTTCGCTAGACTGAATAAATTTTTATTTTACGTATAACATTTACGGTAGATTTCGTACTTATTTGCCTCCAACACCAAGTGACCACTGCATGCGACGATTATGTACGAACTCGTTAACAAATCCAAAATTTCAACCTTCTGAATATGTGATCAGCTGGTTATCGTGTGGTTCTGAATCGCGTTCAGAACCACACGATAACCAGTTGTCGACCGGTTCGGTTTGTTATCTCGTTTCGTCTTATGATTCACGCAACGAGATAAAAAGGGATAACAAACCGTATCGGTCGACAACTGGTTATCGTGTGGTTCTGAATCGGGGTCAGAGCAGAGATCGCATGAGTTTTTGCGATATCGTATAGTTAACGTTATTGTGTAGTTATCAAAAATTTTGTATAGGGCTTGGCTTGGCTCCCATAAAAGATTTGGCGCCGGTAAAATTCCTAATAAAGTAAGTCGATAACTACACGATATCGAAAAAACTCATGCTAGGGGTGCTGCCTCGAGAAATACCGAATAGTTTTAAAGCCATCCCATCATGTATGTGGTAAGTTCCTCGAATAACAAACAACTTCTGGCTAGGTGGTTCATTGGCTCAAATTTATTTATTTTAAAATTGACACACAGTACAAACGACGCCATAGGTCCTATGGAGATGAGCCAGCAGGAAACATCATAGGCTGTAATGCACTTCCCTTCTACACCCCAGTAAGGTTAATCAGACCCTTATGATCTTTTTCACATAGCATGGGTACGGTGACTGGTATTAAATACATATCTTTTGTAGTGAAGACTCTTTTACACATTCATAAGACATTATATCCTTCACCGTACAGCAGTGGCGTGCATTGCATATAGGCAATTAGGCAATACCTACTGCTTTCCTCATTCAAATTCAATAGTGGTGTAAGTTATTATCTTTTTTTCAGAGTACGATGATTATTTATCTTAAAATAGACCTATTAATGCTAAATTAATCTTCCTACATCAAAAAATCAATAACTTACACCACAATTAAATTCAAGTGAAGCAGGCCAATGCACGCCACTGCCGTACAGCCCAGTTAGGTTCATCAGTGTCGGAGCCTCCGTTTGTACACACTTCTGTCGTGTCGACGTGAGCTATATAATGGTCGCGGGAATCCGCTGGATGCGGAAGGCACAGGACCGGTCGTTGTGGCGATGCTTGGGGGAGGCCTATGTCCAGCAGTGGACGTCTTTCGGCTGAAATGATGATGATGATGATGATATAATGATAACAGCTCATTCCGTGGGAAAAAGATTAGCCAGTCAGCACGTTGATAGCGGGGCTGACTGTCCAGGGTGCGCCGAACGATCCATTAAATAAATATATAAACTGTGGAAAAAAAAAGTTGCTCCTGAACGTATTTTTTTCACAATTTTTATTTTTAGATTTCGCTTCGCATGCGTAAAACTCGTTAGATAATGAGGGAATGAGGCTCTTTTAATACACGTACTAACGGCCAAACTTAATATCCAATCTATCCACGATTTGCCCTACTAGAGATAGGGATTTGACATAAGCTCCATACAAAATATGTCAAATTACTATCTCTGGTAGGGTAAATCGTAGATAGATTGGATATTAATTGTGGCCGTAACACTACAAACACAGAAATAGATAGAATGGTATTCAATCAATTCAATCACAATTTTCCTTGCGGTTCATGCGTGGCATTTTCGGAACAAACTACGCCTTTCATATTGACGTAATTAATTTTTAAGCTATTGCATAGCTTCTATCGCGGGCCTTGAGCGTGCAGACCGAATCCAGAAATTCCGTAACAAAAATAACCTAACACCCCCCACTCCGACCGGCACAGCGGTGATACTTTTTAGTTTTGCGATCTATCGATGAATAGCAGAACTTTAAATGACTTTTTGAAATATCACGCTTGTCTCTTTAGTTCTGCAAATCGCCTATAGGTGGCATTGGTTGTATCGGCGTTACTGCGCATGCGTAATCCCCCACTTCGCCCCGCAATCTGGTGACTCATGCCTGCTTAGAGTTTCAGCGTTAGGGCACCTCCTCTTTGTATTGATAAAAAATGCTATGCAATAGCTTTACCGCGGCAGTCTCCGAGTGCCACACGTCTTTTTAAAAATGTACTTTAATCAAATGTAATTTACAGCTTTTGTTTCTGCAGTTAGAAATAACACAATAACAATAAGGCATTCTTACGGGTTTTTGTTACAGTATTTACAGAAACAAGTCATAAGGCGTACTGAAAAAGGCTTTGAAATGCTCTGCACTATGGTTGCAGTATTGGCACGCGCGCCCTGGGGAGCGTTCAAGTATTACGTACGCAATTTTTGGAGGTTTTTGACCCCCCCCCCCTCCATGTAACGCGACCGTTCTGAAGGGTTAATACAATATTACGTAACGCGTAGTTCTAAACCCCCCTCCCGCCCCTGTAACGCACCGCAACGTTTCAGAAGACCCCCTTCTCCCCCCAAATTCGTTACGTAATACTTGAACGCTCCCCTGCCCACTTTTCCATTCTATCTATTTCTGTAGACACAAAGCTATAAGCGTATTGGATTTAGGGTATGAAAGTATAAATCGAGTTAGATTTCTAATAAATATATTGATACAGAAAAGCTAGTTTGTAAGTGACAACAAGAGAGAAACAAGAACATCATAAAAGAAGAAAACTGTTCGTAGTTTAGTTAAAGAGTTCCGTAACACCTTTAAACCTATTTTTCAACACACTTGCTCGTAAAGTGGCTCTTATTGCATCGCTTTTAGGTTCATAATGTGGCTTATAACGCACGCGTGCTTTTTTCATTATATTATTGCACTAGTGCTTTTTACTTTACAGTTTATTTTTAAATCGCAGCAAAGAGTTTTTATGCCTGAACTAAATTAAACATTTTTGGGAATAAATCAACTGTATTAATTAAAATATGCTATATAAACATTTCATTTCATCAAATTATTAATTTTTGTCAACAAATTAATATTAATTTTTGTTATATATATATAAAAAAAAATATATATATATATATTAGGCTGTATGGCGGTTTCCTTCGACCACCTGCGCGCGCATAGCTGTATGTCACCTTGCGGTCCGCGCGCCATTTTTATCATTTTTCACAAATTCAATATTTGTCTAAAATGTGTAATATTTGTTTTTTTCCTCGCAAGTGTGTTGAAAAACGTCGTATGACACGCGTGAGCATTGACTATTATACTCTCGGCTCCATTACGCCCTCGCCTTCGGCTCGGGCTGCAATCCAGCCTCGAGTATAATAGTCGACTTTGCTCACTTGTATCATAATGTACTATTATATTTAACAAAGTGTGCAGTACTAACTTCTCGCCCTGATCGCAGTTGGGGCAGGTGCAGGCGACCCGCTTCATGAGGCGCTTGCCGGCCTGCGAGGGGCTGGAGGGCCTCATCTTGGCGGCCTCGCACTCGGTAGGCTGCGGCGTGCTGGCCGCGCTGCCGTTCCCGCACGACGCACTCACGCTCACCACTTGCCACTTGCCTGGCTCGTTAGGATCTTGCTGGATTTGCTGGCCTGCAAAACGAAAAAAATTGTCAGCTAAAAATGCTGACGTGATAACTCCTTTCGTTCGATTTTACATCTATAGTACATTACTGCAGCGGCTGCCAACAGAGACATTGATCAATGCCTGGGCCCTAATTCACGTAATTTCATGACGCGCCGATCAAGTTGCAGTGACGCTGCAGTTCGTTTCTGACAGCGATCGCTGTAGATAAGAGAATACGAAAAGCATTGTTTTGATCGAAACTTAACTGCTACTGCGCTGCAACTGCACTTCTTTAGTTACTGATTGCAGCCAAGGCTATAAATGCTTCTCTTCTTTTCTCAAATAATGCGCGGAATTCCAAAGACAAACAACAATAATTTTTCAAGTCAATATGTTAATTTGTTTCTTTTTGACTTTAAAAAGCTCTATTTGCAAGTCAGTTCGATATTTAAATAAAATCTTTATTATGTAACCTCCTTGGTTGCTATTTTTTGGAGCAAAAAGTTCGTTGCATTTTTAAATTACACGACAGATATGATATGAGTTTTCATAGTAATGTATTTGGCCGCTAACAGGATAGATATGGATTTTTATACTAACATTGCCGGCCGCTGCTCGATGTATTTGACCGGTACCTTCAGCATTTTCGATTTATCTCGAAGCAGATTGTCAAAATAATTTACAAGCATGTTTGAGATAGATAGATAAAACGTTTATTTAGTACAAAAACAAGACACAGGACATTTTGCACAGGAATTCCTTAGATAATTTAGGTGAGCACTAACAGCCAAAACCAATATCCAATCTATCCACGATTTACCCTACTAGAGATAGGAATTTGACATAAGCTCCATACAAAATATGTCAAATTTCTATCTCTAGTAGGGTAAATCGTGGATAGATAGGATATTAATTTTGGTCCTTGGAGAGGATTTTTGAAAATTCATCCCCTAAGGGGGTTAAAGAGGGAAAGAAAAGTCGGATGGTTCCTGAAATATTACTGATGGGAAATTTCATCGGGCACACGGCTAGTCATATTATAAAACTATCTGAAAACATTATATGATTCATATCAATAATAATTTAGGGCCTATTGACACGACGTATTTTCTACCCGCAGACAACGTGCGTTTATGACGAATCTGCGGGTTTTATACAAAAACGCATACCTAACTAATTTTTTTTACGTGTTCAAATGTTTCCGGCTGCGACTGACGCGCGTGTGTAAAATATGTATATGCATAGGCTCTTATTGAATGTAAAATCGTATAAATGGAGTAATCAGTTTGCATTTTAGTTGACAAAATGTTCCGAGGCAATGTTAATTTATCATAGTGCCCTCCATCCATCCATCACCAACCACCTGCAACTCTTCAACAGAAAATTACAAGGTGCAAGATTTATAATAATATGTTCAAAATTCAGTATATAAGATGATAAAATGTAGTGCAATATACCAGCTAACAGCTGTATACAGAACCAATGATTACTAGGTTTTCCTTATTTTATTAAAATCATTATCATGAACTATGCACCACAAGTGCCTCTATTGGTTTGATTTTCATAGAATATTATGAAATAAGTACCTACCTAAATGGTTAAATAAGATGGGTTTTTTGTAATCATTCCATATCGACAAGGACATACTTATTCAGCAGAACATCCATGCCTATACACTTTTTATACAACTGCGGCGAAATCCAAAAGGAGGGTTTGTAACGTATTGGAAAAATTATAACAAGAAGTTTCTTGAAGTTTTTCTTACCTATGAGTGGTTGTGCAGACTGAGGTTGCGATTGCTGCAGCTGAGCAAGTTGCACTCCCGGCAGCCCAAGAGCCGGTACCAACTGCACCGCACCACCCAAGCCGCCCACGCCCAGCGTTGGGACCTGGAAATACACGATAATATAGCTGTGTGGCCAATTACCTCACAACATTCACAAGGTCGAACGAGTTTTAAGCCGCCGAGCAACAAAGAGGTTATGTTTTCAACATAAAATATTCATTACCCCTAACATAACCTAGATGCCGTTTACAAAATGAAAATTCGTTATATATCTCATCTACCAAGGCAAACTATCACCAAAATGTGTTGTTTTAATAATAATGGCAGGTACCTAGGTAATTACTTTAAATCTGTCAATTAGCGTACGTAATATGGATCCGCCCCAGTAGACAGGAATACAGAGTATACACAATAGAATTTAGCAGTGCATAACAAATATAACATATGGAAAATAGTAAATAAATAATCCTTAACTACGTACAAACCCGTTTCCAATAAAATTTTAACCTCACAAAAACCAATCGAAAATATAACCCACAAACGTCGCGACTCGCGCAGACTCACAGAAAAGAAACGACGCGACGACGCGACGGCAATAAACTCGTTCGGAATCTAAAAACACATGACGAACAACAATAACGGTTACGCTTCGGGAATATTCGTGCTGTGCCGAAGATAGCCGAACGCAATACCTGTACAAGGTTCGTGGCGCGTACATTGTTCGAGGCGGGAATTACAGTGACTTGCTGGCCGGTTGGTGTGTTTGTTATAATCGTCTGTGACGGTTGCTGCTGAAGGTTCCCAGAGTCCGCTTGCATGGGGTTCGAAACCGCCTTTATCCGTATCCAAGCAGCGTGATAAATATAAATATTGGCTTTTAATAATTATAACGAATAGGATATACATAAGTATTACATTACGTACATAGGATTAGTATGATTGACATAGTCATGATATAAGTACATATTATTAATAAAAAACAAAAATAAATCTTTACATCTCTCATATTCGGTAAGTAAGTCCTTATTACCCCCAAATGGGGCGTGTAGGTAACTAATTAGCGCTCTAGGGTAATAATGTAGCTAGAAAAGCCCTAGGGCGGTAAGTAATTAAAAAAAAACTCTTCACTCTTTCAAAAAGTTCGCGTACATCTAACCATCATACTGGCAATAGACATCATGCATTCAGCCCAATGACAAAAGAGGTCGCTTCGCTATTCAGCCTTGTCTTCGTATAATAGTCATCAATTTTAAATATCGAACGGCGAAGCTCAATTTCGTTCATGAAATTTTTTTTTTAAAAAGATGAAAAAAGGCTCAACCAAATAACGAAAACTATTCAGCTTTCAAAAAATGAAACATCTTTCTCAAGAGATGATCCGCAACCATCAACTTCTGCTGAAGAAAGCTTCATCCCGTCAAATTTTATCTATGACCAACAAATATCACAATCTCAAACTATTAACATACCCAAAAAACACCTGTCCCTAAAATTTGAAAATTGTTCTCATTTCACTATAAATTTTAACTAATAAAATGTTTTATTCTTGTAATGCCGGTTTTTTTCTACTTACCTCACAATCGAGATGTAAAGCAGAGTAGTTAGCTCGGGTGTAAGCATCAATTGCACCCTCGAACTATAGGCGCCCTCGCTGCGCTCGTGCGCCTAAATATCTCGGGCTGCAATTGATGCCTTACAGCCCTTGGCTACTAATCTACTATTATTGACATAAAAAGTTGCGTGAAGTCCCCAACTCCTGTGCTAGGTGAAGAGTCAGTGATTTCACGCAATAAAATTATAATTAGTACTTGAAATGAATGAGAATAAAAGAAAAAATATAATTAATAACAAAATGAAGGAGTTGGTGAATTATGTGAAGTCTAAGAGCTAAAAGTCTGAAACCTAAGCTGTCTTTATGTAATTTATTTAGCACTGATTTATTAACGGCCAAAATGACTATCCAATCTATCCACGATTAGCCCTACCAGAGATAGTAATTGACATAAGCTCCATACAAAATATGTCAAATTTCTATCTCCAGTAGGGTAAATCGTGGATAGATTGGATATTAATTTTGGTCATTAAACCACCAAACCACTGACCTGTCAAAGATATTATTAAGTTTTCACAGTAATCTGGGAAAACAACCTTTTACAGGTACAGGATTCTTCATTTCCACAGTTACAGTTACTGTTTTGAATTCTTGATTTATTGAAATTTAATACTCACACATTTTAAATATTTTAGTAAATAATACGACAATAATATATATTGCATATTATAGTACATATAAGCACATTAACAATAAAACTTGTTTAAGAAAATTAAACTGTGTTTTCAACTGACACTGTAACAGCAACATAACTGACGCTAACTTTCAATTTAAAATAGACAGAATGAATATACAATACAGCTATGCACTTACATAAAAAAACGGTCTCCCCAGGTACTTGTGTAACCCATCTCTGTCACACTTTGCGAGCGAAATGAGACTCGGAAAAACACCCCACGCCCTTTTTTGTACACCGGCCAAAATTATTACCCTATCCATTTCATCCATGTACGATTTGTCCTAATATAATATAGAGATAGAAATTTGACACAAGCTCCAAATGTCAAATTTCTATCTCAAATAAGGCAAATCGTATATAGATAGGTAGGATATTAATTTTGGCCGTTAATCGGTCGGTTCATGTCAGTTTAACGGCCAAAATTAATATCCAATCTATCCACGATTTGCCCTACTGGAGATAGAAATTTAACGTATTTTGTATGGAGCTTATGTCAAATTTCTATCTCCAGTTGGGCAAATCGTGGATAGATTTAATATTAATTTTGGCCGTTAGATAACTCAGCCAGATCGCTTCTAATTTTTTTGAAATTTTATTAGTATTCAAAAACAATTAGGTATAGCACTTTCTTTTGCAAAATAGAAAATTAATTTATAGTGGACTAACTTCCCAACCATACAGCAGTTAATATTATAGCAATGTAAAATAAGTTTTTTTTTTTTTAAGAATGCTATCTTGCTTAAAACACTGAACACGCAATATTGGTATGAATGAGTAAATAAATAAATAAGTGAAAATAAAATGTTAAAAAAATAAATATAATGAAAACTGAAATAATAAAAAAGATTTTACCGGCATTGTGCATTGCTCCATAAAGGTGAATCTAAGGTGAAACCCGACAAAAGGCGCAAAAATACACAATACAAAATAAAGGCATGTCGAAGAATATCCAAAGAACATAATAATTAACTTAGGTTATCGCGATCACTATACATTATAATAAAACAAAGTTTAACCGGATTAAATCGCGTATATTATTTAAATTGGATTCCCTGACGTTAAATAATATACGCGATTTAATCCGGTTAAACTTTGTTTTATTATAACATAATAATTATTAATACACTTATGCTGTAGTTGAGGGATGCACCTCCCTTCATTCATGTTTTTATTTTGTTGATGTTGTTATTGATCGAAAGTTCGGTTTTACCAATTGAAGTAAACTGACAGAAACAGAAACTACTAACTCTGTGAAACATAGTTCGCTGTAGTTAAAGATGGAAAAAGTGCCAAAAGTGGCCATTTTTCGGATTTTTCTATCATCGCCGCCACTCGGTCGGTTACCCCTCATGGAATTATCACATGATATCACAGACATCTGTACAGAGCCTTTCCTGTTGCAGCAATACATGCCTCATAGAACTACTTCTCACCTGCAATGTGATGGTGCCAGGCGTTTGTCCAGCACCCGCAGTCGCCTGGTTGCCCGCACCCTGTTACCAAACCGACACCCAGCTTATATTTACAGCCGATAGACCTTATTATCTTATAACTAGGTGTATAATAGCAACAGGAAGATTTGGATGTAGGGAAGTCTTCAGGAAATATTACTTCTAAGAATACTGAGCAAGCCGTGGTGTCTGAAGGTATTATCCAATTAAAAGGAGACCGCTTGCAGACCAGTACATTTTTACAGGATCTCAAAGGAAGACCCTTCCTACCTTAGTAGAACATGAACCATATTGGAAATCGGAAACAATAATAATGGCACAAAGAGGAGCGACGCCTATGATTGTATAATGAATGCCATTGTTTTTGCGAAGTATTTAAATAAATTACCTGACAATGGCCTGCTGCCTTTTTTTTTTTTTTTTTTTTTTTTTTTATAGTATAGGATGGCGAAACGAGCTAAAGGCCCACCTGATGTTAAGCGGTTACCTTTGCCCATAGCAACTTCAATACCACCTAGGCTGTTGCCTAAATGGCATCGCAAGTCGGTTCGCCAAACTGAGACATGAAGATGGAAAGTCTCATGTGATTGTAATTTCACCGGCACCCGTACCCTTTTATTTAAATATTCATATTTTTACCAATTCTATTAAAAATAGAGGTTAGAGCTCTGTGTATCCGATATCCATTCTTCTTCTATGCTAGTGCGGAACATATTTTATTATATAAAATAAAGGTTAGAATATATTTACCTGCACATTAGCTAGTGAAGCTATCTGTATCTGTTGAATCTGCCCCGATGGTGTAAGTACACTCGCCATTTGAGGTTGTGCTTGCATCTGCACAAAAATTAAGCCTTCAATATCAACCCATAAATGAAAACAGGCACTTGGGCACTTGGGCCTCCTAGGCGACTACTTACTTAACTAAAATATTACAAATTAGTAAACGCAGTCTTCGACAACCTAGCTTACTTGTGCTGCCAATGGTAAGAACAAACTACGCAAAAAAAAAAATACCTATGAAGGAGCACAGCTATATAATAAATTGCCATCCAATATAAAAAAATGTGAGTTCATTTAGTGGTTTTAAGTCTCAACTGTCTCAATATATAATAGGACATTTTTCACCTTCCTATTGAGCCTATGAAACTTAAATGAGTGTTCGGCGACCATTACAATAAGTTTACTAAAATTTTAAAACTATTTTCATGTAAGTAGCATATTTTGTCTTTTTGAAAATAAAATTTCTTTATACCCACTACAATAAATCTATGCATAAATTGAATAGTGGCATATATATAACCAAATACAACTGTTTTAAAAGGAAATGCGGGTGGTCTTTTCTCCATATAAATGCTCTCGACTGTTTTCTGGGTAGGCCCAATCGGTTTGCTGTACCCCGTTTCCTCATACCTCGGATAGTTGGCAAAATTTATTATTCGCATTGTTTTAAACAATATGGGCTGTATATTCGATGCTCTGGCTCTGTTCAGTACAACAGACCAGACACGGACGCTCTTTGTGGTTTAAATATACGATAATAGTTATTGCATTGTGAATTTGTGTCGACGCCGGCTGTTGCTGAAATAACCAGCGCTGTCTTTGCTCCGTGCATGAGGCACAGCTATATGCTGAGCGGTGGCCGTTTTGCGCGGATGTGACGCATATCTTACCACACTTCTTGGCTCTGTACCTGTATTTGTTCTGTGTTCTTGAATTTTTTGGTAATTTTGTGCGACACTTTTGAAGCAAATAAATTTTTTTTTTTTCTTTTTTCTTTCTATAATGCTTATTTGAATATACATATAAAACAGAATACAAGAACACGTTGACGCTGTCGTCAACACTAGAGTACTTTCCGACAATTGTACTACGTGCGTGTGACGAAAGGGATGTATTGTCTTATAGTTGTACAGTCGACTGCATGACAGTGGTAACACTTGAATTAGAAACCCGCCCTTACTGCTTACAAAATAAAGACGCTTTCAATCTCAAAATGTTATCACTGACGTCCGGTCGAACGTACGATAAATGTATTGCACATTTCGACGACGTGTGTGGTCTAGAGGTTCGAGTGTCGGACTGCTAATCACGAGGGTTCGATTCCCACAGAATACAAATATTTATGTGATGAACATGTGTTTGTGTTGGTCTGGCTGTTTCCGAGGTATTATAAGTATATGTATTTACCAAAAAAAAGTATATATGTATTATTTCCATTGTCTAGTACCCATAGTACAAGCTTTGCTTAGTTTGGGACTAGATGGTGCTGTGTAAAAATGTCGTAAATACTTTAAAATAGAATAGTATTTATTTGCATCAAACATGGTACAATAAGGTGTTAGAAAACATTTTTTGGAATAATACATGTTCCACCAGGTACTGGTATACAATTTTTTTCATAATGCGTGTAATATTTGACAATACTTATTTATGGTTTTTGTCTGTGATGCGTCTCAATGACTGTCAAACTATATTACCTGCTGTAATTGCGGTATGATCTGCAGATGTTGCGGCGCGTGTACGGGCAGATGGACGGTCTGGTACACCGTGTGTCCGTTGGACATGCTCACTGGTACTTGTACCGGCACCATGCCCATCCCGCCAACGCCGCCACGGACGGCGATACCACCGCCACCGCCTACACAGAATCATAGGGTTATATTATGTTGATTTGCTTCCATCCATCGTCGTAAGTGAGAGATAAGACGACGTAATGGGACTCGATTTGATTTAATGAAAAATTTAATTAACCAGAAATACTTTTGGGCTTGAGTTCACCAACAATAATTCTCTATTTAAGGGGCATGTATCATCATCATCATCATCATTTCAGCCGAAAGAGGTCCACTGCTGGACATAGGCCTCCCCCAAGCAGTTTGGGGGATATGCCATAATCGGCACGCTTGGCAGACGGGTTGGCGATCGCAGTTAGTTGGTTAAATACTCAGAGAACGCTGCTGCCCATCCTCTGGTGAATCCCTTAGTCGCCTTTTACGACACCCATGAGAAGATATAGGGTAGTGCAATTATTTACGTCCGGCACCACACTGAATACATAATTTATCGAAAATTCGATTTTAACTATTGAAGTACAGGTACTGTAGTTTAATCAGAATCTATTAACTCTGTTAAATATAGTTCGCTGTAGTTGTAGATAGAAAAAATGCCAAAAGTGGCCGTTTTTCGCACTTTTTCTATTACAACTATAGCGAAGTATAATTTACAGTTTACAGTTTCTGATTAAATTACAGTACCTGTACTTCAATCGTTAAAAACTAATTTTCGATAAATTATGTATTCAAAAGTAATATATTTTTCTCCCACTTGCTCGGAAATTGGTCCATTATTCAAAAACCGGCCAAGAGCATGTCGGGCCATGCTCAGTATTATAGGGTTCCTTAAGTAGGTGTTACAAACAAATCAAATCGAATATTAATCACGGCTATTTTAGTTTTTGCAATAGACGGCAGCATTGGCGACTCAGAGAGTGATGTCAGTAGCCGCTAGATGGCGCTATACAGTGCCAAATGTAATACACGGCACTTGACGACGCCGCTAGATGGCGCCAAATTTAAGAAGTGTGTCGTCAACATAACACAAAGTTACTTTTTGTGATTTTTTCAAATAGAAAGTAGCTAAAGGAGAATTATTTGCTATGATCATTTTTCTCTAAGGTCAATGACCTTTGAACTAGGATGTTTTAAGTATTTTTCAGTTTTCTGTCTATAACTCAAAAAATTATAATCACATTATACTTGAAATAATTTTAAAAGAGAGTTTTCACAAAGGTCTATCAATGTGGAAGATTATAAGTTTCTACGTTGCATAGTTTAGAAATGGCAGGGGGGGGGACACATTGCAAGCCACTTTGGCGGGCTATATTTCGCAGTTGGTACACCTGATAAAAAAGTGGTGTATGAAACATTACCTTCATTTTAGTAGACCTATTCAATGTATATAAAATAATATACCCCACACGAGGGGGTGCAGCGAAAAAAATTTTTTTTTCCCCATTTCACATGTATGGGTGCCACCCCTAAAAAACGTAAAAACTATTTTTTTATTCTTTTAAAATTGAGATCTATATGCAGACTATTTTTTAACAAAATTTCATTTACTTATGTTTATAACTGTAGAAGTTATTAAGCTGTAAAGGATTAGGACAGACGGACAGACGGACAGACGGACAGACGGATAGACGGACAGACGGACAGACGGACAGACGGACAGACGGACGGACATGACGAAACTATAAGGGTTCCTTGTAGGACTTCGGAACCCTAAAAAAAGAATACAACAATCGGCTCTTTTCCGTACGCAACGAAATAACAGGCCGGTAATATCCAACAGGACAATAATAGAAATTGCTGGACACTTTTTATTTTTTAAATTATGCTACCGAGGTTTTTAAGTACACACTTACATAAATTAGGTGTTTTTAGGTACAAAATATTTATCATTGTACAGGCTGAATGCGCATTTTTTTTTTCAAAACTTTGAAAATAGAACAATATCCGCGCGCGCGCGAATTGGTGTGAATGAAAATGAGATACTGTTAAAACAATTTGTGTCGTGTTTCCTCGCAAATAAGAGAAAAGTACTATACAAGTCTTGGCCGAAATAGCACTTAACGGCCTCGTTTAGTTAAGCTAGTTAAGTTAAAATCACTTGGGAAGTACGAGGCGAATAATTGCTTCATTTCAGGCCTCGACAGTAATGTACTATTTTTTACTGATGGGGACGCCATTTGGCTGCTACATTCCCCTCAAGTAACCGTTTACCTAAAATTCTAGTACATTTTTCGAGTAACCGGCTGTTTAATCAGAGAATTAACATTGATTAACACCAACCTTAGGCAAAGTATTGAGATTTAAAGGAGCTTAGCCCACCCAAATACCGAATTGACCGCCCTAAAACCGAAGAAGTCCCCCAAAAATATTTGGATATATTAGATATATTTTATATATCACATTCCGTGGTGATGACGCTCACTTACAACGATAGGTTACAAAAAGATCACTACCTACATAGATACAATGCGTAATTACTGTTGTGTATTGCTGTATAGACCTTTATAGACAACACTGGCCACTTTTGTGATAGATCTTTTATGAAGTGTTAGTCTTCGCTTTTTAATATCATCTGTCAATCACATGGTTTTTTCTGGTTCTGAATATATTTACAAGTCTGTAAATCTATAAATATTTTTATTATACTCTTTCATTCAAATAACAATCCAACAATAGGTTATGTACATTAGCCTGAGCGAAGCTGCAAGAGAGGCGGTATTCCTCAGGGCGCTGCTACGGGAACTGGAGTTTCCGTGCCATGTTATTATGTCGTGTGACAACCAGTCCGCAATAAAACTGGCAGGGAACCCAATACACCACAGGCGTACAAAACACATTAGTGTACGCTACCATTATGTAAGACAGATTATTGATGTTTTTGGCTTTGAGCTGGTCTATTTGCCTACGGGTGAAATGGTAGCAGATATTTTTACAAAGCCTTTGGGCAGTATCAAACACGAAGGCTTTACCGAGCTGCTTGGGCTTCTGTAAGCAAGATTTAAAGGTGCCTGTGTTGTGGGAGGGTGTTGTGTATTGCTGTATAGACCTTTATAGACAACACTGGCCACTTTTGTGATAGATCTTTTATGAAGTGTTAGTCTTCGCTTTTTAATATCATCTGTCAATCACTTGGTTTTTTCTGGTTCTGAATATATTTACAAGTCTGTAAATCTATAAATATTTTTATTATACTCTTTCATTCAAATAACAATCCAACAATAATTACAAGCTCGATCACTGATGAAAAAATTGACGCTGTACGAAAAGATAGCTTTGCGGAACACGCGCAATCTGAAACTTTTGTGTATATCTACGACCGTTTTGCATTTACGCAATGAATTTACCGTTACCGTACCGATTTTAGACCGTGTCTAATAGATAAACTTAGGAAATTTCTTGAGATTTTCGATTACTAGGTATGTATACTTTAATTTCGAGTTGCTAATTTTGTTAGCAGTGAGCCTTCTGTACTTGTTATTTTGGCTGACATCACAATAATTGTGAATATCAAGATAAGCTAAAATTAATTGTACCTGGAATTAAAATTCATGGTATTTAAAAGATTATATCATAAATTCACTGTTTTTGAAGTGATATAACATCTACCCTACATATATTCTGGAATATTGAATCAGAGAGAACCTTTATTTTTTATGAAATAATATCCTTTGAAATGCATAATTTCATGTGTGATCTAGCTATTAAATAAACAGAATGTGCCTATATGTTCAAAAAACAAAGCTCTAAATTAGTGTGCTTTTAAATGCTATTTATGTGCAATTATGTGAAACCTGTAGCACCAAACTAGATCAATCTATGAAACGCAAGATATCTAAGGATCCCCCACACCGAAGCGAATAATTCAATTTGGGAACCCCTTTATATTTTAACGTCCCAAAGTTCTTAGTTAATCGACCTCTACCGCTAATTAAGTGTATATAATGCATTATAATTATGTTAAATAATGTGAACTAATGAGAGCGACAGTGCATGAGAAAATATACACAAAAAGCAAATAAAATGTAAATGCAAGATAATAATGTAAGCTTGGGAGTCGAAATATTAGGTTGATGACATCAACTTGACGTGTATGGACTATGGAGAGAATTCATAGTCACGTTAAAAAATAGATTGTATATTTTGAAAATATTAATTAGAGATGAGACCACATATCACTTAATCGAATTTGTATCGAGGAGAGACTTACCTACGTAATTTTTTTTATGGTATTTGCAATGTACATGTTACGGCTAAAAGTCAGCTACTCGTAGGTATAGCTAGCCACCGCGCGGCTTAAATTAAAACCCATGTAGAGCATGGTATAATAAGATGTTTCACCAGGTATTCTCTTCCCGCAATGACAGCGCGATGCCTCCAAGCTACGTCACGATCAGTGCTGCCATTGATTGATATCTTCAATATACTTGAGGAGATTTTTGTTCATAATGAAAATAAAATAAATTCCTAACTAGCCTAACTATTTGTTATCTCGTGTTATTCATCTAATTAGTTAATAAAGGAAACTATATTAAATTACTAGTTAAAAAGTGATTCTTTATAGAAGAAAGTAAATGAAAAAATGCATTTTGCTCGGGTAATTTATTTTCACAAAGTGGCAGCACATCAAACTGACAAGTGTCACGCTAACAGCCCGCTATTGGCTCCACGGCCGATGACGTAGTACGGAGGCAATCACGTGACCTAGCTGTCACGGGAAGAGACTACCTGGTGTTATTATACCATGGTGTAGAGGAACTTTGTCAATATCTCAATTCTCAGAATTTGAAGTCACATCATGTCAAGTCTAAGTGGAATCTTTAATATTCAGACCACTTCAAGCCAGCTCAATCATGACGTAACAGCGCAACTTTTAGCCGTAACACACACAATATTAACACGATGTCTGAATTTCCATTATTATGATCAAAATATTCTCCACATGTGAGCTCGGCACCAACCTTGTCCGTTGGGGCTGTTGGATTCCTTGCTCTCTTTTCCGTTGGCCTGCTTGTCCGAGGCGACGCCCGCCGAGCTACACGGGATGGTTATCGTCTGACTTGTCGGGATGGATATGGCCTGACTTGTGGGGATCTGGATCCCCGGAAGCGATATGTTCGAGCCGGGGATCGTGATCATCTGTTGGTTCCCGGTCAAAGCGCTTAAGGGAATGGTTATGTTAGTGCCCGGGATGGTGACGGTCGCCTGCTGCTCTGTTAGCGGAGGGGTGGGGGGAGCGGAAAAACACAGATTAGTATGACAGTAGTACGTTAGAAGCAAAGAACATGCGATGGTGGTGACTAGTTGTGATGTCTTGCACAAAGTCATAACAGAACATTGTTTGTAAATGTTTTAGAACAGCTATACTCAACCTGCGGCCCGCGGGCCGCATGTGGCCCGCCGGGCCTTTTTTATTGGCCCATCTAAAGTTACATTATTGTAAACCATATTTAATATCGCGCCCATCAGAGAATGAGTGTTTCAGAAAGGGAAGGTGAGCCGAGCGCTATCAGCGATTTTTTGTTTCCCAAAAATACAAAAGTGTCAAAAGATGTGCCCAATTCCTACTAACATTCTTTGGGTCTATGTGTGTGCGAATGTCTTTTTCAAATATTTATTTATTTATTTTATTTATTTATTTCCAATATACATTGTTCTACACGATTAAATACACAAAGAACGTTTACAGAAACAAACTTACAGATTCTCATCTGGATGATGTTATAAGCATAGCATGTAGCGCCAAGCCAGATCTTGATAAAGTTTCGAAAAAGTGTTCACTGTATCAAAAATCGCATTAAAACACATAAACATCTTTGTTAAAACTTATTTTTTCATTAATAAATAATTTTTGCTTGCGGCCGTCGTCACCATGACTGAAACGTGTTTGTGGCCCCTATAAAAAAAGGTTGAGTATGGCTGTTTTAGAGGAACCTGGGGCCGTATTATGAAGTATTAAAGCCATAGTGGTTCCAGTGCGAGAGAGGGATGGCGCTACTCGCCCTGTATAGGTCTTTCTCTCTCCCACAACGGAATAATAATGGCTTTTATACTTCATAATACGGCCCCTGATGGTCATAAGGTTTGTAATTTAAATGAAAACATCTAAGAGAATCATCTAGAAATGTATAAATAATAATTGGGCAGCCAAAACCAAAGAAATTGAATTTGAAATGAAATATCTATCACTTCAACATCAACTAATGAAATTAGACAGAAATAATTAAATTGACAATCATGCAATGTTTACAATTTTATTGAAATAAATATGTTTTTATCATGTTTCAGATCTATTCTACTTTAACTTCCTAGAAATTACAGTAGAATTCATTTATAACGACTTCGCTTATAACGACTAACCGGTTTTGGCGACGATAATGTTTACTCAAGTTAGGATTCATAGTTAGGTACTGAGAAAATATAACCGTTTAGTGCGACTCCGGTTTAAGCGACCAACTGCTTATAGCGACCATTATTTATGATAATACGTCCGGTTAAAACGACGCGCAATGTTTTTTTTACAAAACCTACGCACCAATACCTCGGCGCCCCAACTTCACCCCGCCCCGCGCGCTTCACCTCTCCTTATTGGCGCGCGTAAATCACAGTTAGTGTTTGTCACCTGTTATGACAAGTTTTTAAAGCTCGACAAAATAGGTTCTGTGAAGCGAGTGTTATACAATTGAAGAAAAAAAAAAAACCATATGTGATTCCTACAAAATGTTTTATTTACCTTAATAGGAAAATCAAACATTCGCATTTATGGTACATATGTATTTGTAAGTTAAGTACAATGTACTTAAGAAATAATCCTGCCGTTTTGTACGTCATCCGGTTAGTACGACATAGTATCGCCGGTCCCTTGAAGGTCGTTATATCAGGATTCTACTGTATTATGTTTTTACGGCCAAAATTAATATCCAATCTATCCACGATTTGCCCTACTAGAGATAGGAATTTGACATAAGCTCCATACAAAATATGTCAAATTTCTATCTCTAGTAGGGTAAATCGTAGATAGATTGGATATTAATTTTGGCCGTTAGTCGGCATTTCGGTACAGAAAAATGATTATTTAAGTTTGAAAGCGAAGCTGTTGAATGGAAAATTAATCCCGAAGCAATCCCGAAGCTGACGTGAGACTTAGTGAGACCAAAGCTTATGAAAAACCTATTGTAATGAATGCCTAGTCCTATCGCCTAAATAACCTATACAAGCGATTGTAATCCTCTTCTAGACGTGGTTTTACTGCAGAAGATGAAAATAATTTTCAGTAAATTGATTGGTTCCAGTAAGTCTATTGTGTTGTATTAAACATAATATTCAGCCATCGTAAGTTATCCACGGCTGTCGGAAAATACAATGTGTTATTAAAATAACTGAAAACCTATGAAGAGGTCATTATACTCTTCAGTATGAACAACTTTTTTTATGGGACCAATACTGAAAACGCGTAAAAAAAACAGCTAATCATTTGTGTTAACATAAATCGACAAAATGTAGGGATCAGCTGATTTTTTTATTCACGATTTTGGTTTGGTCCCGTAAGTAAAAGTTGTTCATACTGATGAGTACAATGACCCCTTAAGAGGTTTTGAGTTATTTCAATAACACATTGTATAATTGAAAATCTAAAACGCAATTTTAATATCAGATAATAATCATTGAAATATAAATACAGACTTCTAGAAAAGACTTCCTGTTTTAAATTTTTTTAAACCACAAAGATATAAATTAGATATTTAAATTCATTTCCTGCAGTACTAAGCATATAAAAAGATCATTAAATATGTAAGTAAATAATAAACATGTGTATAGTATGTACATACCAGTCGGTAAATGCATGACGTTTTGTAGGAAGCCAGCGGGCAAGACCGGTGTCCTCACTAGCTGTCCGTTGACCAGGCTTACTTGACCCATCCCTGAGAAGTTCTGTAAAAGGAAAATCCGTTTTAAACATTTAGGTGAAAGTTTGAATTGTTTTGTTTTGATCAGAGAATAGGGTGTTTGACAATTTTTGAAAATGTACGTAAAACGATGGCGAAACATCCAATTAAAGCATTCATCAACAAATAATTACTAAAATATGCTTGTAAAATTAAATAATCAAGATTTTAAATTCTCATTTTTTATTTCGCACTAAAACGCAAAGTCACGTGACATTATCGTCAAACTACGTCACTGTTCTAGTTCCGGTCAGTGTTCCGGTCAGTGTTGCCGGAATTCCCATAAAACTACTACACGCTTACCAAAAAGGTACGAATTTGACAAAAAGTAAAAAATCGGAACGCGGTTTTTTTTTGTCACATGAGACATGACTAAAACGTTTTGTAGTTTGTTTGAATCACGCACATACAAAACAAAAGCTTGTAAATTACGTTCAAATTACCTACAAATGCTGATTAGTTTAATTGTTAGTAAGTTATAAAGTACATAACCTGGCTCAATAAAATAAAAATTAACCTAAATTAACAATTAACATGAATATAATTATTAATAATATACCTACTCGTTCAAAAACTGGTACATTTTATTTTTACGATCTTGGC
The DNA here is from genome assembly GCA_949699075.1 of Asteroscopus sphinx. Classification (NCBI taxonomy): domain Eukaryota; kingdom Metazoa; phylum Arthropoda; class Insecta; order Lepidoptera; family Noctuidae; genus Asteroscopus; species Asteroscopus sphinx. Next base: position 27,216,901 of record OX453004.1, on the reverse strand, counting down.
AACATTTAGCTCGCCCTACGTCGTACAGGACTATGACGTCACCCAAAATGGAGGCTAAGTCTCAAGACGTTTTGTATCACGTGATCAACAGATTAAAAAATCAAAATTTCAAACAGAAAAATAAAATATTTAGAATATATTTAAATTAACCTAACTTAGTAAAAGTTAATCTTCAACCTAAAATCTACGTTGTGTACAATTTTCATAATTTTTGGCAATACCTGTCAAACACCCTATTAGGGAAAACCCATAGACCAGTAAACCTCTAGACGCCGGTTAGCTGGACACCCCCGGTCACAACGCATATGCTCTACCACTGCATATCATACGTCCCTCCGCCAATCGGAACGTCACTCAGTCAGCGAGCGGCACCAATCATAAGGAATCATACCACCGAACTTTTGAACCGGCCAATCATAACGCACCGTCCGCCCCCCTGACCCCACCAACGTTTTACGACTGCGTTCGAATACAAAACTTTGTTTATGCGGAGTCTTGAAGCTTACTGGTCTGTGGGAAAACCACACATAAATTGTACCAAACTTAGAATTACTCATTGATCACGAGACCGTTGTTTCGGTTCGAAAAAAGTTTGTAGGCATTTGTGAGTTTCTGCCTACCTCCGACTTGGGTATAAGTAGTGATGCCGCTCGATAGGCGACTATCGATTATCTATCGATATCCTACCAATATTTTACGAAAATACAATAGTATCGATATAGTATCGATAATATCGATAGTATTGCCACTATTAGTGTCCAATACTATCAATAGTATTAGCACGAACCACGCTATTGAAACTATCAATATCCCCATCGATAACTGATTTTCAAGGTCAACTATCGATATCAGGACTATCGATAGTTCGACATCACTAGGTGTTAGTTAAAATGATTAAACAAAAGTGTAAATAAAATAAAAAACTACCGGCACAACCCATTCACTCATTCATTCTTTCATTCACTTTACACATTCATACACTAATTCGCCACAACCAATAAATACTACATAGTATACAAAAATTTCATATTGATTGAACAAGTGAAAGTAGCTTAGAATCTCTCACCAATTTATCCTCATTTCTCTTTCCTGCTCCATCATCAGACCCTGATCACCATTTATCTATAACCTATTTATTGAAAAATTTAAACCATTCCAATGAGCCCAAACTCGACATCTCTGCTGTAAGTTGATTAAGAGTTGGGTATCCTGCAGATTCCAGGTGACGCTGCAGCATCAGGATCAGGTTACCATGTTTTTGTAACTGCCATGTTCTTGTTCTTGTCATTGTAGTATTAGAGTAGTAAATTTCAAATCGATCAACATGTGGAAGTTGCTCACATCCCTTCATCAACTAGAAAAGAGCTGATGATCTTCAAACGGCTGAACAGATTCTGAATCATAGCTAAGAACACTCTCGATCAAGTCACCTTTCAAACAAAAAAACTAATTAAAAAAAAAATTAATTAAATAATAAGTTTGATTTGAGTTATGGACTATCTGCAATGGTGGCCAGATAGTCCATGTCAATCCGGGTCATCATTCAAATCCGTTCAGCCGTTTCAGCGTGATTGAAGGATAAACAAACAAACGAACAAATATCCATTCTTTCGCGTTTATAATTTTATGAACAGCGATAGCGCTAAAAATAATAATTTTAGGGACATTTTTACACAGTAACATCTAGTCCCAAACTAAGCATAGCTTGTACTATGGGTACTAGACAATGGATATAATACTTATATACTTTTTTTTTGTAAATACATGCTTATAATACATAAGAAACACCCAGACCAACACAAGCACTTATGTTCATCACACAAATATTTGTATTCTGTGGGAATCGAACCCACGACCTCGTGATCAGCAGTCCGATACTCGAACCACCAGACCACAGACGTCGTCGAATAGAAGTCTTTAAAGTTCACATTTTTTTGAGGTGACATAAATTCACACAAACTAAACAATCATAAAAGCAAAAAAAGATTATTTTATCGGCACTACAAACACCACTATCGCTATATTCACCAACAGCATTATTACTCTACCTACCTAAATTACTATCGCTATATTCACCAACAGCATTATTACTCTACCTACCTAAATTACTATCGCTATATTCACCAACAGCATTATTACTCTACCTACCTAAATTACTATCGCTATATTCACCAACAGCATTATTACTCTACCTACCTAAATTACTATCGCTATATTCACCAACAGCATTATTACTCTACCTACCTAAATTACTATCGCTATATTCACCAACAGCATTATTACTCTACCTACCTAAATTACTATCGCTATATTCACCAACAGCATTATTACTCTACCTACCTAAATTACTATCGCTATATTCACCAACAGCATTATTACTCTACCTACCTAAATTACTATCGCTATATTCACCAACAGCATTATTACTCTACCTACCTAAATTACTATCGCTATATTCACCAACAGCATTATTACTCTACCTACCTAAATTACTATCGCTATATTCACCAACAGCATTATTACTCTACCTACCTAAATTACTATCGCTATATTCACCAACAGCATTATTACTCTACCTACCTAAATTACTATCGCTATATTCACCAACAGCATTATTACTCTACCTACCTAAATTACTATCGCTATATTCACCAACAGCATTATTACTCTACCTACCTAAATTACTATCGCTATATTCACCAACAGCATTATTACTCTACCTACCTAAATTACTATCGCTATATTCACCAACAGCATTATTACTCTACCTACCTAAATTACTATCGCTATATTCACCAACAGCATTATTACTCTACCTACCTAAATTACTATCGCTATATTCACCAACAGCATTATTACTCTACCTACCTAAATTACTATCGCTATATTCACCAACAGCATTATTACTCTACCTACCTAAATTACTATCGCTATATTCACCAACAGCATTATTACTCTACCTACCTAAATTACTATCGCTATATTCACCAACAGCATTATTACTCTACCTACCTAAATTACTATCGCTATATTCACCAACAGCATTATTACTCTACCTACCTAAATTACTATCGCTATATTCACCAACAGCATTATTACTCTACCTACCTAAATTACTATCGCTATATTCACCAACAGCATTATTACTCTACCTACCTAAATTACTATCGCTATATTCACCAACAGCATTATTACTCTACCTACCTAAATTACTATCGCTATATTCACCAACAGCATTATTACTCTACCTACCTAAATTACTATCGCTATATTCACCAACAGCATTATTACTCTACCTACCTAAATTACTATCGCTATATTCACCAACAGCATTATTACTCTACCTACCTAAATTACTATCGCTATATTCACCAACAGCATTATTACTCTACCTACCTAAATTACTATCGCTATATTCACCAACAGCATTATTACTCTACCTACCTAAATTACTATCGCTATATTCACCAACAGCATTATTACTCTACCTACCTAAATTACTATCGCTATATTCACCAACAGCATTATTACTCTACCTACCTAAATTACTATCGCTATATTCACCAACAGCATTATTACTCTACCTACCTAAATTACTATCGCTATATTCACCAACAGCATTATTACTCTACCTACCTAAATTACTATCGCTATATTCACCAACAGCATTATTACTCTACCTACCTAAATTACTATCGCTATATTCACCAACAGCATTATTACTCTACCTACCTAAATTACTATCGCTATATTCACCAACAGCATTATTACTCTACCTACCTAAATTACTATCGCTATATTCACCAACAGCATTATTACTCTACCTACCTAAATTACTATCGCTATATTCACCAACAGCATTATTACTCTACCTACCTAAATTACTATCGCTATATTCACCAACAGCATTATTACTCTACCTACCTAAATTACTATCGCTATATTCACCAACAGCATTATTACTCTACCTACCTAAATTACTATCGCTATATTCACCAACAGCATTATTACTCTACCTACCTAAATTACTATCGCTATATTCACCAACAGCATTATTACTCTACCTACCTAAATTACTATCGCTATATTCACCAACAGCATTATTACTCTACCTACCTAAATTACTATCGCTATATTCACCAACAGCATTATTACTCTACCTACCTAAATTACTTCCGGAATTTCGTCACAATAAAATATTTATAGACGGTGGGCTAAGGCCGTCTCCATACGGGGCTACACATCGCAACAAAATCGGTTCATCCGTTTGGGAGCTAAGATGCCACAGACAGACACGCAGATACACACGTTAAACACAAATAACACCCCTCTGTTTGCGTCGGGGTTTAATAATACCGAACACCGGCTACGGAGCCAGAGCAGCATTAAAAAAACGGCTGTCTCCTTGGATAGTAGTTCTAATCTTTAATATTTGGATCTTCTCTTAATTATTTGTGCACTGCCATCCAGCCTGTGAACGGTTTGTCCGTCTACGGTGACGACCTGTATGGGGTCCACGAAACCCGCTTGTTGCTGTAGCATGTATCGACGAAACCCGCTTGTTGCTGTAGCATGTACCGGTACATGCTGCGCTGGTATGAAGAGCGCGTCCTGTCCGCCCATTGCGACGGCCTTCATGGAGGCCACATCACCCGCTTTCTGCTGTAACATGTACCTGTACATACTGCTGCGCGGGTATGAACCTGCATGGGTGCCACACTACCCGATTTTTGTGTAACATGTACTTGTGCATGCTGCGCAAATATGAAGAGCGCGTCTTAGTGACAGCCTACATAGGGTCCATGGTGACGGCCTGCATATGGGCCAAGCCACCAGCATGTTGCTGTAACATGTACCTGTGCATGCTGTGCGGGTATGAAGAGCGCGTCTTGTCCGTCCACGGTGACGGCCTGCATGGGGGCCACGCCACCCACTTGTTGCTGTAACATGTATGTACCTGTGCATGCTGTGCGGGTATGAAGAGCGCGTCTTGTCCGTCCACGGTGACGGCCTGCATGGGGGCCACGCCACCCACTTGTTGCTGTAACATGTACGTACCTGTGCATGCTGTGCGGGTATGAAGAGCGCGTCTTGTCCGTCCACGGTGACGGCCTGCATGGGGGCCACGCCACCCACTTGTTGCTGTAACATGTACGTACCTGTGCATGCTGTGCGGGTATGAAGAGCGCGTCTTGTCCGTCCACGGTGACGGCCTGCATGGGGGCCACGCCACCCACTTGTTGCTGTAACATGTACGTACCTGTGCATGCTGTGCGGGTATGAAGAGCGCGTCTTGTCCGTCCACGGTGACGGCCTGCATGGGGGCCACGCCACCCACTTGTTGCTGTAACATGTACGTACCTGTGCATGCTGTGCGGGTATGAAGAGCGCGTCTTGTCCGTCCACGGTGACGGCCTGCATGGGGGCCACGCCACCCACTTGTTGCTGTAACATGTACGTACCTGTGCATGCTGTGCGGGTATGAAGAGCGCGTCTTGTCCGTCCACGGTGACGGCCTGCATGGGGGCCACGCCACCCACTTGTTGCTGTAACATGTACGTACCTGTGCATGCTGTGCGGGTATGAAGAGCGCGTCTTGTCCGTCCACGGTGACGGCCTGCATGGGGGCCACGCCACCCACTTGTTGCTGTAACATGTACGTACCTGTGCATGCTGTGCGGGTATGAAGAGCGCGTCTTGTCCGTCCACGGTGACGGCCTGCATGGGGGCCACGCCACCCACGCCGCCCACTAGGCAGCCGCCGTACACGCTGCCCGCTTGTTGCTGTAACAACGAATACACATTAGTTTGTAGACGCCTTTCGCATATGGATGGTTTATTCATAGTTCAATGATACGTAACTCTTCTTCTTCTTCCTTCCCTGGTCCCATTAATTCAATGATACGTAACTATTTATGAAAAAAACGAAACCATCAATGGTGTGGTAGGTTCATTGGTGGATTTAAGTAGAGGCGGACATGCCATAAGCCATTGCATGGACGTGCGTTAGAGTAAGAATGAATTTATAATTACTAAGGAAAATGTTGGGCCCTTCTGCAATGTGCACCCCAGAAATAATCCTGTTTCCCTTATAGCTGATTGGTAGTACCGGCTGAGGGTAACCTACATTCACTTTTGAGTTTTCATTCCACATACAATATACTGACTTTAACCAACCGGGAAAAGCCAATTCCAACATACCTGTAATAACTGGGGATGTATTTGCAACAGTTGTTGTGGTGAGTTCTGATAGGTAGCGCCATCTCCCGACACTACGCCGCCTCCTAATAGCGACTGAAGCTGTTGCATTGATATCACCTAAAAAACAAAGTCACTATTATTAGAGCAATAAAGCGAAGCGAATAAGTGTTATTGGGTTTTTTCATTAGGAAATTCTCAGTAGCAGCCCGGAGTCTGGATTTGTGCCCGGGCAATGGCAATAGGCTCGCCCCCTATTACATGGGACTATAACATAACTGGCGAAATGTGGGTGTACTATACACCTCTGGCTACCCCTTCGGGGAAATACAGGCGTGATGTTATGTTGTTGTGTTAAAGCGGATATAATTTTTTGATTTTAATTGGTAATCGTGTTTGGGTTATTTAGTTAGCCAAGTTTTATAACATAGGGCCAGATCTCAGGTACCACAGAAATAAAATAGTTATTGGATTATAAAATCACCTGTGGTTGTTGTACTTGGATTCCATTTGGAACTGAATTTGCTGCATTCACTATTGCTGCTGATAACTCATTGCCCTGAAAGCATAAAAATATAAAATAATAGAACAAGATATTTTATTTAATAAAGAAATTGTAGTATAATTTATTGTATAACAGCCAAAATTAGTATCCAATCTATCTACAATTTGCCCTACTAGAGATAGGAATTTGACATAAGCTCCATACAAAATATGACAAATTTTTATATCTGGTACAGTGATTATATACTCTTAGGGTAAATCGTGGATAGATTGGATATTAATTTTGGCCATAAACGAAATTGGATCTTACAGATAATCCTTGTGCCCTCAACTGCTGCACTACTGCAGAACTAATAACCCTAAGTTGCGGCTGTTGCTGCTGCTGTTGCAGGTACTGTTGCTGTATCGCAGCTATAGTCGCCGCGTCACCTTGCACTTGTTGCTGTATTAGTTGCGCTTGTTGCTGTGCTTGTTGCTGCGCTTGTTGCTGCGCCTGCTGTTGCTGAGCTTGTTGTTGCTGTTGCGCTTGTTGCTGTGCTTGTTGCTGCTGCTGCGCTTGTTGCTGTTGCGCCTGTTGCTGTTGTTGGGGACCTGTAAAAATAAATAAAGGTTGATTTCATTACTGAAAAGTGCAATAAAGATTTTATTTTTGTATTTGGTTCAGCTTGTGAGGTTTCAATGATATAGTGACACCTTTCTCATTTCAATTTACAGAAATATAAAAAATTTGCATAATTAGGGAATGCGCTTACTTATAAAGTAAGGTACTTTGTAGCATCATAACAATCACAGACAAAAAATCAACCGCCTTATAACTTTATGTACCATTTCGTGGATGGTACCCTAACGTATCAAAGTATACAAAACCAGATAGTAATACTAACTGAAGTGTTGTTGTTGGTCTTTACTCTCCTGCTGCTCTGGACCCATAGTGGCGGCGCCGAGCCGGCTGCACGTCGCCGCCAGGAGAGCTAGGGGCGACTGCGTGCCGTTGCCTTCCTGTAACCATGCAAGATTGATTCAATACTTCACTGCATCATAGCGGTTGGAGTCTCTGCCTACCCCAATGGGAAGGAGACGTGATTGTATGTACTTCATACATGCTGAAATTTTAATGGCTTATTTCCCGAAAAGTGGTCATTGTACTCATCATTATAAACAACTTTTACTATAGGACCAATCCTCAAATCGCGAAAAAAATATCAGTTGGTCCCTACATTTGTGTTCACTTAAATCAATAAAATTTAGAGACCACCTGTATTATTTTTCGCGATTTCAGGGTTGGTCGCACAGTAAAAGTGGTTCATAATGATGAGTAAAATGACCCCTTTTCGGGAAAGAAGCTATTAAAGGACAATGCCCACGGATGGGCCGATTTTTGGCACCATGTCAAAACTGTATGTTATTCAAAAATGACGTCTTATTTTTTCATATTTATTGTTTTTTATAAACATTTCTTTCACCCTAGCATTAAAAAACATAATAAATATGTATTCAACATTCAACTGAATCGTAAGTATATCCTCCATTCAAACCGAACGAAAATGTTGCCAGTTATCAGACTATTTCAACAAATAATCGGAATCGATTCTAAATAGCGATACTTCTATGAATTCACTTTTACTGTTTTTCAGATGCTATTATATTAGACTTATCTTGATTTGATTGATTTCTTATTTTTTCTTTCCACAATTTATATCTTTAGATTTCAGTTCGCATGCGTAAATCCGTTAAAAATTATAAAAAATCACTCATATGACCTCAAATCAAAAGAAATTGCAAAACACAGTTTTGAAATCTTTTAGTACAGAAATATAAGATGATTCTTTACTATGCAATACCTATGCATTTATTGTAAATATTGTTATAATCATTTTAAAATAACTGAAATATTACTTATAAAATCGATATTAATTAATACACCCAAAAACTTAAAAGCTTGCATGTTATTATTTAAAAAATACCACAAAATCGATTTCAAAAATTGATTAACAAAATAGTTATATCTTGCAACACCATACATGGTGTCTCTGGATGTCCTTATGGGTGCGTTCAGTTATATCGCCCAACGATGCACAGAGCGTACTTATCAATCAGTTAAGAAGTTGGAAAAAATAAGATTTTTCTTAAACCAGGGTAAAAAATTAAATCGTTTGCAGAATAATAAAAGATAATTCTTGGTCTACAAAATGAAACTAAAACCGCCGTGACATAGCAATTTTTTTTGAGGGGCCTAAAGCTCCTAAGAGAATGGGCATCATCCTCCTGCCCTTATCCCAATTTATTTGAGGTTGGCGCAGCATGTCTTTTTCAACCTGTATAATAATAATATGTTCTAGTACCTACTTGTTGAGACTTTAGTATTGTAAGAGCTTTAAGAGCTTCAGGTACATATTACAGAACATTCCTCAAGTACAGTTTGATCTTCAATCGCATGATCACTACTTAAGGATAGAATTGTTACTTGAGCATCAGTCTTATTCCAAAACAATAATTATAAACTTCAATTTAACAACATAGTATACAAATATAAAAAAATAGCAAAGAAAGCTGTACTCAAGCATGGGATCGACCACACTTAAGTGATTACAGATCAAATCTCTGCTCGAACACCTAAGCAGAGTGACAGTGTAGAATAAAGCTAAACTAAGCTAAACTGTGATTAATGAATCTACAGTTGAAAGGACATTGCCCATTCTCTTAGGAGCTTTAGGCCCCTCAAAAAAAATTGCTATGTCACGGCGGTTTTAGTCTTATTTTGTAGACCAAGAATTATCTTTTATTATTCTGCAAACGATTTTAATTTTTTCACCCTCTTTTAAGAGAAATCTATTTTTTTCCAACTCCTTAACTGATTGATAAGTACGCTCCGTGCATCGTTGGGCGATATAACTGAACGCACCCATAAGGACATCCAGAGACACCATGTATGGTGTTGCAAGATATAATTATTTTGTTAATCGAATTTTTAAATCGATTTTGTAGTATTTTTTAAATAATAACATTGCAAGCTTTGCAGTTTTTGGGTGTATTAATTAATATCGATTTTATAAGTAATATTTCAGTTAATTTAAAATGATTATAATAATATTTACAATAAATGCATAGGTATTTAAAAGCAAAGAATCATCTTATTTTTCTGTACAAAAAGATTTCAAAAATATGTTTTGCAATTTCTTTTGATTAGACGTCATATGAGTGATTTTTTATAATTTTTAACGGATTTACGCATGCGAACCGAAATCTAAAGAGATAAATTGTGGAAAGAAAAAATAAGAAATCAATCAATCAAGATAAGTCTAGTATAATAGCATCTGAAACACAGTAAAAGATAATTCATAGAAGTATCACTATTTAGAATCGATTCCGATTATTTGTTGAAATAGTCTGACATCTGGCAACATTTTCGTTCGATTTGAATGGAGGATATACTTACGATTCACTTTAATACATATTTGTTATGTTTTTTATTTCTAGGGTGAAAGAAATGTTGATAAAGAACAAATAAACATGAAAAAATAAGACATAATTTTTGAATAACATACAGTTTTGACATGGCGCCAAAAATGGGCCTATCCGTGGGCATTGTCCTTTTAATGGCTTCTTTCCCGAAAAGGTGTCATTGTACTCATCATTATGAACAACTTTTACTAAGGGATCAACCCGGAAATCGCAAAAAATATATTTGAGGAATAGTCTAAAATTAAAGCTCGGCTCTAAACTAGTTTTAAACAGTGATCAAAGCTTGAGTTTCATTCCGTAATACAGGACTCAGGCTTTCTTATAATTATATTTATTGGTAATTTGAAAGTGCTTCTTGACAGACACTTGCCTTTCTTATGACAGTGACGCTGAGTGGAGGAGAATTTTTGCAACTATGCATACAGATTACATTGAGTGAGGTTGAGTGGAGTCGAGGAATTTTCAAATAAACATCTTAGAACATGGGCGATAATCTCTTGCAGGAAAATTGATATGAAGTCATACATATTCATGAGAAAAATAATGCTCATTGGCAATTAAATTTTTTTAACACAACCACAACGCTCCCTTATCAATCAAACCAAATCAAAAGTACCTACTTGCTAAACTGTTTCATTTCTGAAGTCAGTTTTTACTTTTAAAGTTAATTTTATTATTCTTTATTTACTAACTAGTAGGAATAGTAGAATTAAATACTGGAAATTCGTCTGTTAAAAACATTAATCTACGTCTGGAGCAAAGGGTAAATACCATTGATTTTTTACCAAAGTCCATAAGTAATGGGTAGCCATATCTGACAAAGTAGGTATAGTTTTTTATATGGTTTACCTTGTATCTATAAAAAGAATCAGGTATGTAAACTTTATCCTCATAAATTCATTGCCTGATCTATACTATGTTTTTTAAGTGTATAATAATATGGTATGTGTAAAAAGCAAGGACTGGTGATAAAAATATTGTGCAGATACTAACGGTATAAAAATCCATGGGAAAGATGTGTACCAAGAGCTGCGAGGTTTTTTTTATATTTTAGTAACAAGTACTTCCCACAATGGGTGCACCTATAGAAGTTTTTATACGTGTTTTATTATGAAAGGTCGGTCGCGTTATGCACAAAAGCGAACGAGGACGGAATTAAAAGGGGGAAATGTCAGTGGCGTCGCCTCCGGCCCTTTATTATTATGCTCAAAGGAAGAACCGACGTGGAACCCTTTTTACCGATCGCAATGCAATAATAATATTCAATCTATAGATATCTATTAATGTAACACTTATAATTTTAATGCTTACCTCAAGTAAATGTGGTGTAAGCATTCCATACAAAATAATAATAAACAAATTACAAACAAAAATCAATATACAATTTTCTTTCATTTCGTAATTCGTAATCTGTCAAATAAATAAAAAGTCAAAAAAGAATGAATGGTTTGTTTATTTTTTTTGGTTTCGTTTTAGTTTTTTGGTCTGTGGTATTTTTTTATTTTTTTTAAAACCACCATAAACATGTTGTTCTTTATCGTTTGTTCAGTTTTAATTTTGTTTATTTTTGAAGGCTTTTTCTCTTGGGATTTAAAGGTTGGTTTTAGAAAAAGTTGTTTTCACGTGTGTTTGTAAAGTTTGACGTTACGAAAATTCGCAAACTTTATACATCTTAATAGTTGTGATTGTGAGTCGACACGCCTTTTCCTAACAAGTGTCGGGAGTCGTCGCACGCAAGGCCGCCGCCGCCCTTTGATCCACCCACCTCAAATCGCGTGACTGATTTTTATGCAGCTGCTAAAGCTAAGTAGGCTATCACAGCAACATATCGAACACGTTAATTATAGGTATGTACACAATTTATTTTTTATTTTACAACTTCAATTCGCAAGAATTAACTTTTTAATTCATGTTTAAAAAATGGCTTCCTGTACTAACTTCAATATATCAATGTAATTTATGCTTTTTGTGATGGTTGCTTTTTGGAGAATATGATTCATAGTGATAAACAGATATTTGAGTAATATTAGAAATGGGTGGGAATAAATAGTAAGTGGAACCGGAGGAGGATGCTGATGCTATTTCGGCAAGGGAGTTGCTCGCAACACGGTCACAACCTCCCGCGTGTGGCCTGGCGGGCCCCACACGGCCGGGGCCGCACTCGCCCCGCCCTCCCCCTGCACCGACCGACACGAGACCGCTGCCCGCTGGCGTCCGATCTGTTACACAATAACACTGCATCCTTTCACTTTGCACTCTTTACCTTGCTAGTTTTGTCCTCGTTTAAGTATTCCACCTTCACTTTTGTGGGCTCAGACGACATCATCTACTTTACACTTGCAAGCAATTATTTCCCTTTGTTCAATAACAGAAAGCACCATCCTCACGACCGGCCGCCAAACTGTGGCGAGCGAACTGGCGAGTCGCGTCGAACGCGCTCGGCAATTTTCGGAGATCCGCCTCCTATCGCGTTCGGTGTTATATCGTTTATACACATTTTTATCAAATATTTCAGACTCATAAGGATTCAGAAGTTGCTTCAGGTGTCATATAATTCACAAGGTACTCTTTTTACCATCTTGATTTACAGATGGTTAGGTAATCATTGAAATAAGCTCATATTTCAACTTTTCCGCGGTTAGCTCCATCTCTCTCTAACTGAGACAGGTCTTGATTATTGGTAGGCAGCAGCTGCGCCTCTCTCCACCTCCCCGTCGCGGGAACGGCGCCGCCGCCCGATAATAATAATTGAAAGTAGGAAGGACGTAATAATGGGTGTATAACCTCGTGCCCGCGGCCTCCTTGGGCGGGCAAAAAATGCACACATGTCGTGCCGGTCGGCGCGCCAGCCGCATCGTCTAACAAGACGTGGCCTGTAAACAAACGATAAGCATACGCCGTTGCACTTACGATTCTTTGTTCATTTGACTCCCTACCGTATGTTAGATTACGACATACTCACTCGTGTGTCTGAGAAACTCTTATCAGTGTTGGATCGAGTTCGCCCATTATATGGTTATGGCAGGAATTTAATTCTTTGCGATTTAATGTAGATAGGCACTTAGCAACGTGATCAAAATCTGATCTAGATTTGTTTTTTGCATCGATTAAATAGATTGGTTTGTAATTTTGTGTTGGTCATTGCGTAGCAAAAAAACAATGAAGTTACACTATATCACATGATTACCTGGGTACCTACCTACCTACAAGAAGAAAAGAAAAAAGAAATGAAAAATTAAGAAATGTAATTGAAACAAAAACAAAAAAAAAATAACAAAAACAACAAAATATCATTCAAGTGAAACTTTCATGTGGTTTTCTTGCATTCATAAAACACTGTAGAACCTTATAGATTAGGTAACCAGTGACCATCACACGTCATCGATAGAGAATGAATTATAATTAGTAAAGGGCTTCATTAGAAGATAACTAATGGCTTAGATATCCAAATTTCTACGTCAGCAGATATAGCGGCCCCATTATTTATAGGTTTAGACTGGTTTGGAATGAGAGTGAAAGTTGGACCACGTTTTGTCAAGCGTCAGTCGCGTCGCTTTACTTCGAGTCCATTATGCACGAATGAACAGCCGCCCCGAGAGAGCGTGTGTCCCCGGGCTTAATTATTTCATATATCTAACGGACCATTTCGGACCTAACACTATATCGTTTAAAGTTTAAACTTCTATACAAATATATCTCGAACATGCATACGCAAGTACGCAGTTTTCCTTTTTACTGATGTTTGATTTTGATCCTTAACAAAACGCAATAAAGTTTCAAATATCTTTTGATCGTTTGTGAATATACGCCATTATAAGATGTTTTAAAATCTATTATGGGTGTACCTTGTTGGCGTGGCGCGGCATGCGGTAGTAGAGTGACGTGATGCTGTTTGCGTATAACAATTTAATTAGTCAATGAATTGTGTTGATGAAATCATCGGCGTTCATTGTTTTCGGTTCACTGTTCGGTTCGCCAAATGTGTCACAAAACAGATCTTTAGTAATGCGAGTAGTATTTGAAGTGTGAGTCAAAGCCAAGATACTTTTATGTAACCTGATAATTTAAATTATTTAGTGACTGGATAAATGTAGTAATATTAAAAGAAACGTATATACCTATATCTAATAAAAACCTAATATGGCACTTATTACTTATAGTAGGTACCAACCTAGGTACCTACCTGATGGATTTCCAATTCGTATAGGTACAGTCGACTGCATGACAGTGGTAACACTTGAAACCAGAAAACCACCCTCACTGCTTACTAAATAAAGGCGCTGTCAATATCAAACTGTTACAACTGACGACTGACGTTCTGTCGACCGTACAACCAAATATTATACGGTGAACAGTTCGTAACGGAAAATTTGCAAAGTTCTCAAAAGCAGTTTACCAAAGTAAATTACCTATAAATTACAAGTTCAAGCGCACGTAGATAATTTAATACTAAAGATTGTAACTAATCAAGATGAATGGCTTTCTCTCTGGTTCGGACTGCAAACTTCAGAGTCTTTAAAAAAAAGAATGAAAAATCATGCCCATGTCCACCGTACCACAAATGGCCAATAGCTAGGTAGGTACTATATATGCCTAGGCCCATATCATCCAGCCATAGCTAAGCAAAGGCATCCCTTGATATTTCCAGGCCTTTGACCCTTGAAATAAATTAATATCTGAGTTGGTAAAGAATTAGTTTTTGGTCCAAGCATTAGAGGAAGCAAGTGCCCCTCGGTCCTCCATGGCAACGCCTATGCCCCGCAGTGTTTATTTTGCCGGTCAGTATTGTACAAGTATTATTATTTAATTGTAGGGCTACGTGCTACGTATAAGACCACTTCAATCGAGTTAGTATTGACAAAAGAAACATTTCATTGTAAATGTGCACATAAAAGAAGACTGATGTGTTAGGCGTAGTCAGGGTGAGTCTAATAAACCCCTGGGTCTACGTCAACCATAGGCAAGATCATGAGCGCCACCAGGATTACTTTCAGGGAGGTGCATCTGCATCTACACATTATACTATTAACTAATATAAAATATAGAATTATACATGTATATTATGTAGATAAATGTAATGTCAAATCGCGCGGGTATTTGATTGAATATATTTCGCTCATCGAAAGCATACTTAATCTCTGTAGTCGATTTATTATTTCCTGCCAGGGGGGTGCAAGTGCACCCCCTTGCACCCTGCTGCTGGCACCCAAGGGCAAGATGCATAATGTTGATAACTCCTAAATGCCATAATGTTACTTTTACTAGAAATAAATGTGTACTCAGAAATATATATTTGCTCCTCCCCCCTCCTCTCTTATCCTGACTACGCCCATGTCTATGGGCGAATGCATATATTATGGAGGTGGAAACCTTACAGCAGAAGCATGACTGCAAATGACGAGTAAAGAATGAGTGACGCAGATAATCTTTTCAAAAAAGTTGTACTTAGACATACATATTTGAAGAGATTCCCCATATTAGGGGTAACGTTCCTATAATACTATTTAATAACGTATGTATGTATATTTAACAACGCACTATTTTCAGAAGCTAATGTTTCCTGGCTGGGTTTGCTTCTATTTTGCCTATAGCATTCAAGCAAAGGAATATTTTTGAAGTTATCAAGCACGAACTGTATAGATAAACTTTGTGTGTGTGTGTGTGTTTGTGTGCACAAAGTGATCGTGGGCAGTCGTCGTCTATGAATCTAGTTGCTACTGGTCAGTAACATGTTAACTTACCACCCAAACTTTTTTGTCAAGTTAAGTAGGTACATCACAATCGCATGAATCTTATTATTCACAACAAGACTACGACTCGATACAATAAGGCTTAGCTTACAGCTTATCAGAAGAGAAAACATGTGCACGAGCTCTTTGAAAAACCGCAAAATAGCTAGGTCTTCCATAATGATATCATAAGTAAGTACCAATTTAATAACAGCCCCCTAAAGATTCAAAATCATTCGTCTATTCATAATTTATTTATACTAATTATCCAATGGCAATCCACTACCAGACATCAACTTCGATCTCTCCAGTAGTTCACCATTGTACTCGACCCTGACCCTTCTTATCTACCTGCTATCACTTGCTTTAAAGTCGAAGTAAATAAAATATCGTAAGGAAACCTGCACACCTGACAATGCTCCAAACAGTTCTCAATGGTGTGTGTAGTCCGTGAACCTACACTAGGCCAGCGTGGTGGACTAACATTCTGAGAAGAGGCCCGTGCCAAGCAGTGGGTCAGTAATGCATTGATGATGAAGTCACTTCAAACCAACATTAGATATTTTATTACCAAAGCTTCCGTTCTAAAGACATAAATTGTAGTTTATCGCGGAAACGAATAAAAAGTAATGAACACGTTTAATATTTAAACCTGTCATTACGATGATTGACCGACATGATACACGTAACACATCTCAGTAACACACTTCAGCTTACTGACCTTAAACGCAACTTATTGACAGAGCATTACTTGTTCGAGTTTTGTGAAATAAGAATTAGGTAGATATGTACCTACCTATATACCTACATAATGTATAAATAGCTACTGGTTCTGTAAGTCTCACTTTGCTCAGTCCTAACAATGATAAATGTACACATCATCATCAGTTATTGCGTAAGAGCAAACGAAATCCACCTGTCTTAGATATAGCATAGTAATATTTACAAGGGTTTTGTAGGTGGTCCTTGCGACTGCAGTCAAAGAACCGTAGGGTTCATGGGCATACGGAAGCGGAAGTAACGGTGGGCGGACCGGACCGCCTCACCACCCGCCCCGTGACCAGACACGCCCTAGTTCTCACGAGGTATGCTGCATCTCAGTAATTAGCACATCAACATCACATATATTTGAGTAATATCCTCAAAGGCATAGCAGTAGTATTAAAAGAGTCGGCGCAAAAATTCAAGTGGGCGACAAGCTTCCCACCCACACGACGGCGACGCTTGGTTCAATGTACGGGCCCATTAATCATGGTGCGTGTGTTTTCAACCTCGATGAGTATTTGTTTTAATTAATTTGAGGAAAATTGCGCTGTTCTTTGTTGTGATACAAATAAAGTAAGTAAACTTTTATAGTTTGAAGTTAATCAGAGTTGCATTTAATGGGCTTCATTACCTGCCCACGTAAAAAATTTTTGAAGATAAAGATTGATGCAAGTTAAGATGGATGAATTATCATATTTAGATGACTAAAAAAAAACATTCACTTCGTTAGTAATTTTGTGGCTATAAAGAAATAGGAATATGGTTGGCACAGTGATTTGACGACGATGTTATAAAAAATACGTCAAAATTTATAAAAATCTCAATAAGTATATTGAAAACCTTTTCCGAAACCACCATGCTATGTTGAAAGTAGGTACTTAAGAAGTTAATGTAGGTAATAGGCCTTAAAGGTAAAGCCAGAGGAGCATAAGTAAAAAAATTCATGCTTAAAATATCTCTATAAAAGTTTTAGAGACAAATATATGTTGTATTTGTTTTATATAAACTGAAACATAAAAACGACGAGTTTAACGTAAAATACCGTAAAAAACACATTATGAAATCTCGGTTAAAAAAATAAACAAAATACCTAATCAATAAAACAGTACCATATCGAGCCCTTTACGAGTTAAACATAGCTTATCGAAGGCCACGAGAGCCCCCTTGTAATGATTCCTGACTCAAAAATTCATAAGAACGCGGAAGAGACGCGCCCACCCACCGCCCGCCCGCGATATCGGCCGCGGGGGCGTAACCGCCGCCCTACGCCGCGCCCGAGGCCGTGTAACTTTTCCCGCCAACTAATTTCTAACAACTCTTTTCATAAACAAAGTTTTCCTTGGTTACCGACTGTTTCATAGAAAACGACGAGCTAAGCAAATCTGCGAAACGAAACCCTTAAAAATCATTTTTCGACAAAGTTAGTAAATGTTGCCCTACGTTGCAAAGGTCCTTGCGTATTGATTTTCGGATCGATAGCGCAACGGAATAAGCAACGTGATGTCGCGACGTTAGATATTTATGTCGATGATTGCGTTGATTCGATGTGAATGATTTATTGATTTGATAGACATTCGTTCATTCATTCATCATCCTAATATTGTCTATGATACGGGATTTTGTTGCAATGTAGTTGTTTTACTTACCTGTGTGCGTAACTGCTTTTGAATAAAAAGGGGATAAGCAGTACCTACAAAACGTAGTGGTTATATTCTCTTTGGTACCTACTTATTGTTGTTATACACATTAATCGAATGCCATATTATACGTGGTATACAGTGTTATTGAAATAACTGAAACTTCTTAAGTGGTCATTGTACTCATCAGTATGAACAACTTTTACGATGGGACCAACCCCGAAATCACGAAAAAAGAATCAGCTGATCTGCTGATTCCTACATTTTTTCGATTTATGTAAAGTGAACGAAGTGAACACAAGGAAAATAAAAAAACTAAAATAATAAATAATGAATGGTGAAATATAAGGATCAGCTGTTTTTTTTCGCGATTTCAGGTTTGGTCCCATAGCCATAGCACAATTCAACAATATATTTAAATTGTGGCCATAGTAAGAGTTGTTCATACTGATGAGTACAATGACCCCTTAAGAGGTTTTCAGTTATTTCAATAACACATTATTTAAGCAAATGATATAACCAGATGCTGTATTAGGTAAACTATTTGGAGTCAATGAAATGAAATGTTATAGGTACTTACCTATTATTAAAGGCAAACATCAGGTCTGGTCAGGTTCACTGGTCCGGCTGCCTGAAGGATCGAATTTCATATAAAATACGCTAGCGGCAATGATTTCAAGCAGCCATCAAATTCGGTCAGATTTCAAAACCTGACTTTCGGTTTTCATACCTGACGAACCAGACCGAATACCTACGCTACGATACGATCATGGAAAAACCGAATCATGGGTATGCAGCACTAGAAAGGTCATTAAAAAACCTATGGCCATTCTCTTAAAAAAAAATCTTCATCTTTTTATACTAAGTTGGGTCGGTATCTTTTGGTCTATATCTCGATATGTCTAGGCTGCCAGTAAGACTAGATCGCGAAATGACGGGATCTCGTCGCTGAAATCTCGAAAAAAAAACAGCTGTTTTCTAATACCTACATTTTGTCGATTTATGTCAACACAAATGTAGGAAACAGCTGATTTTTCGAGATTTTAGGGTTATCGGTCCCATTGTAAAAGTTCATCAAATTGATGCGTACCTACAGTCATCCCTTAAAGGGTTATTGTTGAACTAAAACAACTCCGTTTACAGGGAGATTTGTGAGGGGCGACACACAGGGCGACCTATTCCATGAAAGGGGTTACTAGAGCTCATTTGCAACAAAAATGATCCCGTGAACCAAGGGTCGTCAGTCATTTGTTTTGGAGTTAGGTATACAAAGTGTTATTGAAATAACTAAAAACCTCTTAAGGGGTCATTGTACTTCTCAGTAGCTATGAACAACTTTTACTATGGGACCAAACCTGAAATAGCGAAAAAATATCAGATGTTTCCTACATTTTGTCGATTTATGTGAACACATAAATAGTAGTAGTGGTAGTAGAGCTCCTTTGTGAAAGAGCTCGTCCGGGGAAGTACTACCACCGTGCCTACTTCTCCGCCAAATAGTGATGCTAGCATTGCTGTGTTTCGGTCTGAAGGGTACGGGTGCCGGTGAAATTACAATCACATGAGACTTTCCATCTTCATGTCTCAGTTTGGCGAACCGACTTGCGGTACCATTTAGGCAACAGCCTAGGTGGTATTGAAGTTGTCATGGGCAAAGGTAACCGGTTAACATCAAGTGGGCCTTTAGCTCGTTTCGCCATCATATAGGAACTATAAAAAAAAAAAAAAAAAAAAAAACAAGGAACAGAATAACACGTTGTATAGCAGTTTTAAGATTTTTTTGGTATTTTCCGTCTTCAGATGGAAAAGTACTAATTGTGAAAAATATATCCTACTCTGGGCACTCGATTGACACTTTCCTGAAAGCTGATGTATGAACAACCTACAACCTACTGACAAATTTTGTGTTGTAGTACTAACCTAACCTACTACAACACAAAATTTTCATAACCTAATAAGTTATAAAACAAAATCTAAGTAGGTACCCTTTATATTGCAGAGAATTACTCGAAAAAAATTAATGGCATTTTGCTTACATGTTACAGAAATAACATCTTAATTTTATAAGCTATCCAAAATGGTTGGTACTTAGATGATTTTGTTTTATAACATGTGATTTATGACCATTTATTTACGAGGTTATTAATTTTGGCCATGAATTTTGTATGGTAGTAATTGTTCATTCATCAGCTTTCAGGAAAATGTGAATCGAGTGCTCAGAGTAGGATAGATTTTTCACAATTAGCATTTTTACATCCGGAGACGGAAAAAAAAAAAAAACTTAAAACTGCTTGGCTCAGATTACTGAATAAATTAATCTGTGCTGCTAGCAGCGACAACACAGCCCCACTGGCTGCTACTGGCTGGTACTCGAAAACAAATGACTGGCGCCCCTTGTGAACCAAGGGGCGCCAGTAATTTTTCGGTCGGTAGTCGGGATAATTTTTGTTGCAAATGAGCTCTAGTATAACCCCTTGTGGGGGGCCTACCCACCCCGCAGCGTGGGTAGGCCCCCCACAAGGTGGACCGACGACCTGGTGAAGGTCGCGGGAATCCGCTGGATGCGGAAGGCACAGGACCGGTCGTTGTGGCGATGCTTGGGGGAGGCCTATGTCCAGCAGTGGACGTCTTTCGGCTGAAATGATGATGATGATGATGATAACCCCTTTGATGGAACAGGTCGAATTAAAAATCACCTGCCTGTATTATGTAACTAGTGGTTTGCCCCGAACGGAGACCTGACGAGAGACACATTTCTCTCAAAAAAATACAATTGGAAGACTATGAAATTAGTGTTGCAATGTTGTGCGTATCAAAGAGTATATAACCACTACGTTTATGCGTATCTTTTTCTAACGTAAATCTTATTTTTGTTGAATATTGACCCTTCAATGTACAGCAGAGTTCGAAGACTGGCCAGAAAGTGTTAGCAAGAAAATGATTTTGCTTTTAACTTTATTTCCTACTGATAATAAATGATAAGGTTTAGTTTTTTTATTGCGGGGTTTAAAAAATATTTTAAATGCCGAAAAAATTTGTTTAGGGACCAAGGATCAATAAACTATTTCAACATCTTTAAAAATCTTTTTTTTGTACAAATCAATGGATCTCGCCATGATCATTTCAGTATGATGAAGAAAATAATGTTGAATTTCGATTGTAACTAAATAAGCCGCTTCGCCGCCACTCTGACGGTTTGCGCTGCTGACCCTTATTCAGCCAATAGTTGTATTCCAGTACGACGACAGGGAGTGCGCACACCGTTCCCATTTAAAAATTATATTACCCAACTATAACTTGACTATGCCGATGCCAGCTATCTAGATCTTACACAGGCACAATTAGACAAGCTTGAGCGACTCCAAAATTTTTGTATCAGATTTATATTTGGCTTACGCAAATATGATCACGTTTCCCAATTTCGCACTATTAAGCTCAAGTGGCTTCCAATACGGCTTCGCCGGAATACTCATATTTTATCACTTCTCTACAGTACTCTTTTTAATCCTAAAACCCCCATTTATCTCAAAGAACGTTTTATGTTCCTTCATGACACACATACTCGTTACTTAAGATCATCGAAAAACTTGAGACTTCAGATGCCAGCACACTCAACCAGATTCTATGATAAATCTTTCACAGTCCAAGCAGCTCGTTTATGGAATGCGTTACCTGGGGGCCAATTCCACTAACGAAATTACGTTTAAAACGCAGCTGAACGACGGCTGTTAGCTATTTTCTTATTCTGCTAATGAACAACGATCCAGCTACAGTTACGTTTCAGCTGAAGCTAACGATCGATCGAGTGTTCGTATTCCGCTAACTCGATCGAACATCAACGTTACGTTTCGTCCTATTCCACTAAAATTCTGACAGATGTTTGGGCTGACACGCAACTGAACTTTAGCCGTTCAGCTGTCAAAATTAACAGCTGAACATCAGTCGATAAACTTGTACTTTTACTGGATCGTTGAATGTTTTGACGAAGATTTAGACTTAATTTCGTTGATTTTACAAAAGTTAAAGGGTGTATTTTGTTGTCCTTGCCACTAAGGTTAACATTGGAAGAGTTAAAAAAGAAATTAGTCGACAAGCCGACGAGTTCCAAACAATGCATTTAATTTTACTAACCGAAAGTTTGTTAGTTAAAATATAATAAAGACTCACTGAAAACCTTGCAAAATCTCTGACTGAGGAGATTAGCCCTCGTATTATGCTGCATTCATACGGATACAAAGGTAAGATCGCCTGTAATATAAGTTAATATTGATGCAAGTAATTGCATATGTTGTACCTACCTAATAGGTAAAGTAAAATGTCTTTATTGTCTTTTTTAGATTTTGGTGACACTGGCATTTTATGCAACTAGCTCGTCTTAGGTTATATACTCTTTGCTAGCTCGTAGGTACCAAATGCTAGTCCCTAAGGCGAAACTCTGACCCTTGGCCAATAACCAAGTGAAAGATGAACTGAATCTAATAAATACCTATGTGAAGCTCCAATTCCCTAGAAGATCTTGATGAAGAAACGAAAAGGTATGTTATACTGAAAATTAATTAATTTCAGTTTGTGTGACTTATGACAAGCAAGTAATTTATAAAAGTGTGATTATATTTTTTATTCGCCGAGTTGTATTGTGTAATTTTACGATTATATAGAAAGTTTTACATGCCTGTGTTATGGGGTGCATAGATGTCGCTATAGTTCTTCTAAATAATAATAAACGTGAAGAGAATATTGTTAATATAAAGGGATATCATTCCTTGAACATTCATATTTTGAGTAGGTACCTACCTACTTTATACCTACATGGGCGTTAAAAGGGGGAGCAAGGGGGCAGCTGTCCCCCCCATAGACCAGAACCTAGAATATTTTAATATTAAAGTCGACAAAAATTCACAAAAAACCCAAAAAGATTGTTTTAATTAAGATTTTTTTTCTTATAGTAAGGTATTACAACATTACAAATTGTATTTATTTTGCTTAAATTATGTCCTCTATCTATCATCTTGCCCCCCTCCTCCTGGCCCATTGGTTTGCGACACCCTAGTATAGGTACCTATTCTACTATTGCAAATTAAATTGTATCTCATCGTCATCCTCCTGCCCTTATCCCAATTTATTTGGGGTTGGCGCAGCATGTTTGAATTAAATTGCATCTACTAATTTTATTTGTTGATACTGTAGCCATACCTGCAGTAATAAATTTTAATAAAACAAAATTGTTCCAGATTTGTGATTTAAATGCCCGTGATGACTATTGGTTGTAGTACCTACTTATCAACAAGGTTTGGAGCAAAATCTGTGGAAGACTTAATAAATAAATAAAACTTTAAAAATATTTTTATGGTTTTTTTCCCCTAACATTACTCTCTCTTTTTTTTACATCAGTCACATGTCTCCTGCCATAACACATACTATTTTTTATTAATCATGGTATCTCAAATGAAATCTCTCTCTCAATCTTATTATTTACTAGCGGTTGCCTGCGGCTTCGCCAACCTGGATGTCGTTGATCGCACCTCCCTCGGGAATTGGTCATCCTCCCGGGACAACAAGCCTAGCCTATCCAATATGTTAATCCAGGTTATGTTCTATCTGTACCTATGCCAAATTTCATCCAAATCTGTTCAGACAAACGAACATCCAAATATCTTCACAAACTTTCACATTTATAATATTAATTATAGTAGGATATGGAAATTAGGATGAGGAAAGCGTAAGGCCGGTTGTTTTGGCGATGCCTGGGGGAGGCCTATGTCCAGCAGTAGACACCTTTCGGCTGAAATGATGATGATATGAAAATTGTGATGAATAAGTCCCATTTCAACGAAAACAAACATTAATTCAGTTTTTATTAAATTAAAACAATATTATGTTATTTTACTAGTTACTACAGTAACATTTTAAGTTATACAGATATAGGCATTAATAGAATTTCCTACTACAGAAATTATGTAGTATACAACGTGTTATTGAAATAACTGAAAACGTCTTAAGGGGTCATTGTACTCATTAGTATGAACAACTTTTACTATGGGACCAACCCTAAAGTCACGAATAAAAAGATCTAATTTTTGCAATTTCAGGGTTGGTCCAATAGTAAAAATTGTTTATACTAATGAGTAATGACCCCTTAAGAGGTTTTTAGTTATTTCAATAACGGGTTGTAGGTAAAGTCTGTTTTTACTCTCTTGTCTTATTTAGTAAACAATGTTGGCATGTCTCTTTATTAAAACAAACTACTAATAAAATATAACTACTCGTTCTGCACATGTAATTAGCATTAAAAATATATTTAGGGTGTGAAATTGTTAACACAATGTCATTTAATAATTATTATTGACGAATTGTTAAAGACATGCCAAGATTGTTTACTAAATAAGACAAGTAAGAAAAAACATAGTGTAGGTATACAAATTTTTATAAGGCATGCAATATTATTATCAATTTAATCTACAATTTGCATGACAAAAAAAGTTTCATACATGTCATAACATAATAGAAAGAAATTAATTAAATAATTTAAAAAAAATACAGAAATGTCATTGATTAATTGTCACCCAAAGTTATTTACTGAATATACACTTTGTCAATTAAGAATATTGTATTACTAGACAAAGTTCTACTTATAGTAACCTTATTATTGATTTGTTGTTATTTAATTACAGACAAGGAGAAATATTGCAGATATTTTTATATCAAACAATGTTGAAAGTTCAAAGTTCAATAAAACTATTTAAACTTATTTAGTTTTACTAAAATGAAATAATATTCGAAGTGAGTAGTCTAGACAGTAAATATAACAAGCTTTTTTATATATTTGAATATAAAAATAAAATTACATCAATTTCAGCGATAATTTGATACTACTTTTATCAGGATCAACCACATAAAATTAATGTTTGTTTTCAAAGTTTTTTTAATAAACTTTGAATTTTATTTTTTAAGTTATTACTTAAACGTATTAGTGTACGTCTTCCTATCTCACCAAACTAATAGTGTCACCATCCGTCAGCCAACTACCTACTCATTGAGATAAATCTAACAAGCCCAAACTCGATGTGTCTGCGTTACCCACAGCGGAGATCCTGTGACCATCTTCCGACTCCATCATCAGACCAACTCCTAACTCCAAAGCATCATAATATTGTTTAGTCATTGGGTTTACATATCAGCCAATTGAAATGTCATGTTAAACAAAAGCTTGTAAAAAGATTCTTGTTTGTCCAACAACAACATCAACGAGTAATCTGAAACACAAATATTAATATTAAAATCCAAGCAACAAACTTTATACACACAAAAAAACACTTGTTTCAGGACAAAGTAGGGTAAATTTTACAATTGTAGTTGCTATACTAGATGCTTTCATGTGCCTCTACTTTCACAAACAAATCTTATTACCTACTTATGAATATAAAAAACTATTATTCATGAAGTGTTATAGTACCTAAAACACAAGTGATCCATAACATGAAAAAAATATGAATATTATAAGCATACCTCTAAATTCATAACCGGATCTCTGCGAACTCAAATTATAGGACCCATATGAGAGAAGCCACCTTGTCCTGCAGTTTGTTTAAAAATAGGGCCAAACTAGGTTCACCCCCCACTTTACTCCAATATTCTTTAAAAAGTTGGATCACTTTGGATTGTACCTGGCTTGTATTCATATTTAAAATAATTCCAAAACTGAAATGGAAATAAATTATAATATTATTTCTTTGTTAATGTAACATGAACTTCATACTACATGCATATTTTGTAAGTTTTATGTTGTAAAACTCATATTGTAACATTTACCTACTTGAACTCATATTATAAACTCTATTTACCATACAACACAATATCTAATTCTGATGTAAACATAATGTTTGCATGTAATTTTTTTAATTAAAAGTACCTATATTGATTATTACTCTCAAATAAACAAATAGATGTACCTATGTTTCTATACTTGTATGAATACTTACCTACCTTTAAAACATTCCGAGGTATTATCGATTTCACTTTTCCCATAGGCACCTTTAAAGCACTCCATATATTGGTTGAAAAGCTTTGTTTGTCTCGCCGAAGTAGACTTTCTTCAGGGTAGGTACCATTTAGGTCTATAAAGCATGAGACATAAAATAAGTTTCCTATTAAATTAAAAGTAAATACAAGCAGTTATGCTTAAAATACTCACAGTAATTTATTTCACAGATAGGAAATTTTGTATACTTTATTAGACTTTTTTTGTATTAAACTTATCGTCTGGGAAAGGGATGTCAACACTCGTTTTACCACGAGAACACCTTTCACAAAAACTCAACACTGCTCCAGATGGCTCCAGGGATGTGTCCAGTATAAATACGTAGTATTAAATCCACTTTAGTGTAAATAGATTATATTAAATGTAAGTCTTTGTTTGAGCAGAGGAGCTTGTTCTAATCTGCTTGATTTTACAATACAAGCAATAGCGTAATTGTTTATTTCACTCGCCTACATTTCTACTCGCTTGTATTTGCTTACATTGCATACCACATAACAATGGCATATTGTATTATTCAGACATAGATTTGATAATATTTAAATAATTTCGATTTCCTCCGCGGTTTGTTTACGTTATTTTGACAAGTAGAATGAACGAACATAGATTATAATTTATGTATTGAATGAACGATAGCCTAGATTTTCTATTAAAATCTATTTTTAACTATTTTAAATTATTTAAACGTATTGAAAAGACGTATTTTATTAATGTAAGTATTTTAATATAGTCAAAAGTAGTTTTTAATCATTGAACTATAATAGCTCAATGTTATTTTCATGATTAGTAGAGTCAGTAGTAATGAATACTTTTTATATGGTAACATTTCAAGACAACGGCTATGATGCGGTTACGTTCCAGCTGCGATCCATGTTCGTTTCAGCTCATGTTTTTAGTGGAATAACTTTTTATGTTATCATCGAACGACGAACGCAGTCGAACCGTTGCTGAACCGTTGCCGCTAATCAAACGTTGTAAATTAGTGGAATTGGGGCCCTGTGCCCATAAGACGTGCTCAGACGCTAGCTTCTTTTAAAAAGCTTGTAAAGGAACATTACCTCTCTGTATAAATTGTTATTTTATTGAGATGTTGCTACACTGGTATATACACGCATTTTATTTTCTTTTTTAACCGACTTCAAAAAAAGGAGGAGGTTATGTATTCGGCGGGTTTTTTTTTTTTTTTTTTTTTTTTTTTTTTTCATGTATGTACACCGATTACTCCGAGATTTGTGGGCCGATTTACGTGGTTGTTTTTTTATATGGTAGAGGAAGTCCGCGCGGTGGTCCCATATAAATTTTATTGACTTAGGTCGAGTAGATTTTGAACCAGCTTCAATAAATCAGTTTAATTTAGCTTCGCTTACCTAGATGATCTACTAATAGTTTCGTTTATCTGTGAATTCTCAACTAAAAAGTATGAAATAAAAACTTTTTAACAAAAAAAACAAAACCGACTTCAAAAACCTTAACTAAAAAGTAAAAAATAATCCTTGTATGTATTTCAAAATCTTAACATAAACCAAAATTTTGAAGGCGGCGCGTGTTTTTCATGTATGTTCGCATAAACTGTTTTTTACTATAGATAAGCGCTCGACAGTACATTATATTTTTACATGACGCAAAGGGACAGTCACGCGCCACCTTCAAAATTTTGGTTAATGTTAAGATTTTGAAATACATACAAGGATTATTTTTTACTTTTTAGTTAAGGTTTTTGAAGTCGGTTTTGTTTTTTTTGTTAAAAAGTTTTTATTATTTAAGAATACTATTTGTTGTTAAATTTGTATATATTGTACCTATATATATTTGGTATTACTATTTATGGATATTTAATAGAATTTATTTTCTATATTTATACATGTAATATTTTCTATGGTAGGTAAATATTTATTTATTTATTATATATTAGTAAACTTTATGAAAGTGCACCACATACTGCCCCCATCTATTTTTCACGTCTTCCTTGTCCATCCAAAGGTTGTCTGGAAGAATCGCTATTAGCGATAAGACCGCCAATGTACCCTTATTTTACGTGTTAGTCCTAAGTTTAATAATGTTAATGGTGTACAATAAAGAATATTCTATCTAATAACTTCTTAGGTTTTCGCGATCACTACACATTATAATAAAACAAAGTTTAACCGGATTAAATCGCGTATATTATTTAAATTGGTTTCCCTGACGTTTCGAATGCTTTGCAGCATTTCGTGGTTGCAGGTAGACTAAGATGACAAGCGTCGTTACAAATATTTCTAAAAAATTATTTTAATCTACCGTACAATATTATTAATTAAAATCGTTTCGATGCACGCAGTAATCACTCACTTGACGACGTCTGTGGTCTAGTGGTTCGAGTGTCGGACTGCTGATCACGAGGTCGTGGGTTCGATTCCCACAGAACACAAATATTTGTGTGATGAACATAAGCGTTTATGTGCGTCTGGGTGTTTCTTATGTATTATAAGTAAGTATTTACAAAAAAAAAAAGTATATAAGTATTATATCCATTGTCTAGTACCCATAGTACAAGCTCTGCTTAGTTTGGGACTAGATGGTGTTGTGTAAAAATGTCCCAAAAGTATTTATTTATTTATTCTATCTATTCTATCTATAGGCCGACAGTTGTCTGTAGGTAATCTATAGTCTGGGGGGGCTCAGGAGTAATGTGTAAATTGACTATACACCCCAATAGAGCCTCATAAAAGGCGACCGATGTCTGGTCAACACATCACTCTAATAGATCTGATGTAGGTCACCACTTGAAAACCAGTGCTGTGTACTATAAGCAAACTTTCCGGTGAACCATCACTAAGGCTAAATTCGCTTACGCTCAGTGTTCGAGCCGCAGGTACGTGTAATGTAGCAGGATTCGTTCAAGGGACTTTGTCGACAAAATGTATCACGGGAAGGATCGGGACTGAACATTGACTATACACCCCAATAGACTCCTCATAACAGGCGACCGATGTCTGGTCAACACATCACTCTAATAATAAACAACACACACACACACTCTAATAATAATTTGGGTCGCCACTTGAAAACCAGTGACGTGTACATTGACTATACACCCCAATAGACGCCTCATAACAGGCGACCGATGTCTGGTCAACACATCACTCTAATAGATCTGCTGTAGGTCGCCATTATTCGTCACTTGAAAACTTCAAATCAGTTTTGACCACTTATGTGAGCCGTCAAAACTTTCGCGTTAGTAATTAGCCAATAGCCACCTTGGTAGGGCCAATTGGATACGACAATGGCTGCAATACCCCGCTTCCTAGTACCTCAGCTAGTAGACCGAATTGATTGTACGCATTATATTCAACAATAGGTGTCTATTGGGCTGTATGGTCGATGGCTGTGTAGATGACAGTGTGTCAGTGAGTGAGTGTGTGATGTGTGTGTATGTGTTGTCGTTTGTTTTTTTCTTAAATTATAAAAGTATTGAATACCTAAGGAAAAAAATAGAGTGAACGAAATAAAAACAGCACTTTGTGATTTAAAATCAATTTATTAGCACAATAAACTCATTAAGAACTTTAAAATACATACTAAATTGTACCTATCGTTTGTGTTCGATAGAGAACAGCGTTCTTCATAGTGTACTAACTAATGTCTTACCCTCACTTCGGAGATTCCGTACCTATCTGAGAGTTTAACCCTCAGATATTGTTTGAAAATGAAGCCCAGGCTTAATAACAAGTGTAACACACGTCTTGTATAGTGCCAAGCTCCAGCTACATAAAAAAACCATGATTTTTGTGTGATTAATCTCTGAATTTAAGGCTCTTTGATTTCTCCAATTTAAACCTAATTCTGAATTGACTAGGTCTGACCCCTTTTTTACATTTTATCATCCTAGGAGCTTACCACTTAAAATATAGTATTGAATAAACATGTAACAAATTATAAAACATCGCATTTCGACGGTATTATTGATATTTTTTTTAAATACATATATCATAACAAAAACAAATAAATAAATCGTCTTAAAATTAAAACAATCACATATCAAATCCATCTTAAAAATAAGGAACATGAATCAAAAAATGTCTTAACATATTGCTGTCAAACTATACAGGGTGACTGGTTGAACGAGGGGACTTATTGAAGGAGGATGTTGAGTAGGTAATTGATTCTTATTCCAAATTTAGACAGGATAATTGAAAAAATACCCGAAACCTTGAAGTACCAACTTCGTATCAAGACCCTGAATAACGTTTGTTCTACGACTTTGGCCAAAACTAAACAGGTTAGCTAAAAATAAATAGTTTTTGTTAATTTGTAGTGTGTAAAATTTGCGTATACTATAATACTATAGCATATAATACCGAAAGCCCATGTGCGTTGGTACTAGCCGCGCAGCCCCGCCAACGTGACCCCGTGCGGCCTCTCGCCGGCCGTCTAGAATATGCAAACTACAGAGTATTTTCATATTTTTGTATGAAATAAAAAGTTTTGTATTATCAACAGTCGTAGAAAAACATTGTTCTGGGTCATAATACAAAGTTAGTGCTAAGAGGTTTCGGGTATTTTTTCAATTACCCTGTATAAAAAACGATATATTAAATTTTGAAAAAAAAAATCAAATTGGTTTCATCAATTACTGTGGAGACTATTTTGCGCTTACAAATCAAAGTTGCAAGCACGGCAGTGCCCATCGGTCGCTATTTCCACCCATGGGCGCCGGCAGAAATAATTTCCAGGTGGTGCAGATTATCTTTGCTGTATATGATTGTTAATAAAAAGTTGTTGCTTTTTAAATGAGAATTGTGTAATTACTGCCTACTAATTATTGTGAATAAAAAAATGATTTTCAACAGACGGCTTTTTATTTCAATAATTCCTGTTGATCCCGAGATTCCCAAGGGGTGCAAGTGCACCCCCTGGCACCCCCCTGCCGGCGCCCATGTTTCCACCCTCTCCGGCTATTGTTCTAGGCAGCAGAACCCTGGTCAGTGAGAGCGTGCGCAAGTATTTTTACTTCTGGAGGCGTGATTTATCGTGAAATATTTTATTCTGTATTTTTTTTATTAAGTGTACGCACATTCTACCATATTTTTGAATATGTCCCTCGTTCACCCAAGCATGCTGTATAAAATTAATGATTCAAAAAAATCATCTTTGTTTACCTACTTACGTTGTCTAAAACAATAATTATACTGGACGTACTTATTTTATATAATTGATTGATGTTAGAATTTGTAACAATGACGGTAGTTATGTATATGTACATTGTACATACAACGTGTTATTGAAATAACTGAAAACCTCTTAAGGGGTCATTGTACTCATCAGTACGAACAACTTTTACTATGGGACCAACCCTGAAATTGCAAAAAAAAACTGCTGTTTGTGTTCACATATATCCACAAAATGTAGGGAACAGCGGTATTTCTTTTCGCGATTTCAGGGTTGGTCCTATAGTAAAAGTTATTCATACTGATGAGTACAATGACCCATTAAGAGGTTTCCAGTTATTTCAATAACACGTTGTATACATATAAATCCCAATAAATAAAAATGTAGGTACTCTAGATTTGAGAAATAATACTTGTGTCTTGCTTAGCGCCTACTTTGTTGCGATAATTTCGATACCTGTGAATAAGAAAGCTTTATTAGTACTAAATACATTAATGTTGGACTTGGAGATGTATATGGTCCTACATTATTAATCCGAAATGTTTGAAGTGGTGAATTTACTCAATATTATGAACAGCTTTTACTATGGGACCAACCCTGAAATCGCGAAAAGAAATCTGGTGGTCCCTACATTTTATCGATTTAAGTGAACACAAATGTAGGGACCAACAGATATTTTTTTCGCGATTTCAGGGTTGGTCCCATAGTATATGTTATTTGTTATGATGAGTAGATTCACCACTTCAAATATTTCGGATTAATAATGTAGGCCCTTATATACAACTATTGCACCACATATCCTTATGTTGTAAGTTGTAGGTATTCATTTACTTGGAGTTTTTTTTAATGATTTCTCAGACCTCTGGGAAATTCAATAAAGGTACGGTCAGCACAATAATTCGAAGACTATTTCTATTTTTTTATTAATTAAGATTTTTTTATTAATTATATAAGATTTTTTTATATTAGTCATTACAGTATTGTACCTACTCTATCATAATTTGTTACAAAAAAAAAAGTAATAAGTTTCATTTAAATTAAATTAAATTAAAAATTCTTTATTTCGGGCATCTAGTAGACCCATAAACCAAATTGAACAATTTATAAATAAATTACAATTACATTAAATAATATACCTACACACATAAAAAAATAAAAACAATCATAAAATAATAATAATAATTAATATAATAATTTTAATATGATGGCAACTTTACCCTAGGTTCGCCCTAGTCCCCACTACTGATTATGGAGTCGCATCCAGTGGGCGAACATCGGGCTGTCCCACGTATTTATCATAATAAAATTCACTTGAAAGTTTGAAATTGGACAGTGTTAACCTGCTTTCGTTGATGACTGTACGTGGTTTGAGAAACTCTACTTCATAGACAGCAAGTGGTTCGGCTTACTTCGGGCGTATATGTCTTCGACACTTGACGTGGTTATATGCCTGCCGGATAGCGTACTTCCGAAAGTACAAGTATCAGTGGGGCGCCAGACGCTCACCTGTACGCGTACAGAAGGTATAATAATATGTCTGCTTGCAACTAACGCCTGGGATTATTGTTGAAAAAATTAAAGCTATTATAGCGTAGGTATTTTCGCTTTTGTATGGGAGTGATGTATCTGTTACGTAGTAACTATTATCTAATCTGTGCTTCAGTTTTCCGGCCGCTGGCAAAGCGTATTGTATCTTTACTCCTTTAAAAAAACTAGTACCTATTTGTTTGTTTTTATTTCCGTAAAAAGGTAACTCCTAAAGGTCCTTTCTCCTCCAAGGTCCTCAAGGTTCTTTCTATGTACCTAACTACATTGTTGAATTGGGTATAAAACTGTAATGATAATTTGTATGTTTCGAAAAAAAGACGTGTGGCACTCGGAGACTGCCGCGGTAAAGCTATTGCATAGCATTTTTTATGTAAATACAAAGAGGAGGTGCCCTAACGCCGAAACTCTAAGCAGGCTTGAGTCACCAGATTGCGGGGCGAAGAGGGGGATTACGCATGCGCAGTAACGCCGATACAACCAATGCCACCTAGAGGCGATTTGCAGAACTAAAGAAACAAGCGTAATATTTCAAAAAGTCATTAAAAGTTCTGCTATTCATCGATAGATGGCAAAACTAAAAAGTATCACCGCTGTGCTGGTCGGAGTGGGGGGTGTTAGGTTATTTTCGTTACGGAATTTCTGGATTCGGTCTCCACGCTCAAGGCCCGCGATAGAAGCTATGCAATAGCTTAAAAATGAAAAATCACTTTTTTTGCTTTGCTTTCTTTATGCGCGAAGCCGACACAATCGCTGTGAACCATAATAATATGTTAAAGGTTTATCAACATCATCATTTTAGCCGAAAGACGTCCACTGCTGGACATAGGCCTCCCCCCCATGGGGGGGATATGCCATAATCGTCACGCTTGGCAGGCGGGTTGGCGATCGCAGTTTGTTGGTTGAATAGGTACTCAGAGAACGCTGCTGCCCATCCTCTGGTGAATCCCTTAGTCGCCTTTTACGACACCCATGAGAAGAGATAGGGTGGTGCAATTCTTTATGTCCGGCACCAGACGGAACAATTAAAGGTTAAACATGTCTAAATATGATTCGGTTTTGGCAGAAACTGAGACCGAGGCCGATTATTCGGTTTTGGCTTTGGCTGAATATCCTGTTTCGGACACTAATTTCTACTATTATTACCATGTGCGTGATGTCTACAGGCCACCGCCACTCCTCTCGACGGAGATCTTCTTCTTGAGCATCTCCTGTTCGTGGTGCTCCTCCTCCATCTCAGCCATGCGCGCGAACCGTGAGTACGCCACGTGGCCGGACTTGATGGCCGACATCATCTGCGTGAGAGTGGGGGTTAGAAAAGTGTTGCGGAGTTGGACTTAGTTTGTGTTTATTTGTAGATGTCTAGCAGCCAAATTCTCAAACGACAGTCAAAGGAAATCATTATTTTTCGAGCATTTTAGACTTTTTGTTATAACTCTAAACTACGGCACCCATCGACCTTTTTTTTTTTATAGTATAGGATGGCGAAACGAGCTAAAGGCCCACCTGATGTTAAGCGGTTACCTTTGCCCATAAAAACTTTAATACCACCTAGGCTGTTACCTAAATAGTACCGCAAGTCGGTTCGCCAAACTGAGACATGAAGATGGAAAGTCTCATGTGATTGTAATTTCACCGGCACCCGTACACTTCAGACCGAAACACAGCAATGCAAGCATCACTATTTGGCGGAGAAGTAGATACGGTGGTAGTACTCCCCCGGACGAGCTCTTTCACAAAGGAGTTCTACTACTACTGACCTGTCGATGTCGGCACCGAATAGGTGAGTCAGTATTTCGAAAAATATTTATTTTCTGTTTTAAACCCAAATACTGGTTTAAATGGTTTTTTATAATGTACTTATTAATTGTGACATTACGACATTTTATTAATTAATTAGCCATTGTTCATTCACAATAAACAATGAATACGAAAATACCCGCGAATTCGTGAATACCCGCGGCACGCTATGATGGCGTTTCTGACATTTTCCAATAGTGTTGTGACACATTTCAAATTATTAGTGATTGGGACCAGGTTTATTGCTTTGACCAACTCCAACTGGCTATTATGAATAATATCTACATAAAGTAAATAATGTATCAAATTATTCAATAAACATAACGTCTAGCCATTGTGTTTAATCGCTATTTAATCAAATCTGTGACATACATAAAAAACAGTAGAAATAAATAGAATTTGAATTTGGATAATAGATTCGAAATTAAAAAAAAAAAATTGCTGTAGCCGTGCATCACTATTGACAATAAAGTACGGCAATTGTTCCTTCATACGCAGCTGTCAATATTTACGGATCTTTATGAGCAGGCAAACGTCAAAAACGACATCATAGCGTGCCGCACCTATAGTAATCTTATTTTAGACATTGTTATTTGTTAAGTATTTTGAATTTAGCATGGCATGATATGGCGATCTTTTATATAATTTTAACTATTGTAACACCATGTATAGGTACCCATATTCCGCAAATAAATAATATTGAATTGAATTGAAATATTGGTGGTGAAAAATCGCTCTACCATCCAGAGTAATTTTATACGATTTTTTTTTTTTTTTTTTTTTTCTGTTATCTTGAATTAATGCACAGTATCTATTATACTATTTTATATTATACTTCTACTAATACTATACTAACTAACGTAATACTATTTTATAGTATACTATTTTATAATCATACAACTTATTTGTTGCTAATTAAGTGTTGCATGTTTACGTAAGAGTAAGATAGTATACATATGTATGAGCGCATCTCGCCGTTAAACTTGATAGTTTGGCGAGTTTTCTAGTTAAGTAAAACTAAAGAAATTGTACCTGTGATTAAATAAGTCGTTTGAAAATTTGGGGGTATATAAAAAAATCAAATAATTAAGAAGTAAGCAATGGAAGTTAGGTTAATTTAAAAGGTATCGTTGATAAATAAATAAAGTAGATTATAGAATATTATGTAAACTAGATAAGTACTGCTGTATAAATAATGAAATTCTTGAATTTGGTGTGTATAAATAGGATCTTTATTTTAACTTATCTTTTACTTACCTTCAAGATTTTATTTTAATGATGTTTTATTAAAGCAAAAGAAAAGCCAAAAACCATGGGATGTTAGTGCAAACATAAAATTAATAAGCCTGCAAGTAATGCAAAAGGCAACAAAACACGTAAAAATGTCCAAGGGAGGACATTTTTACGTGTTTTGTTGCCTTTTCAACTAGAATAATACCTACTACTATTTATAATGAGATATGTTATTACTCCGCGATACATAATGGGATAATGTTTTAAAGCTCAATATATGGGACTATGTACCATGGATATCGGTTATTTGCGATATTTATTTACTTTGTTTGTCCTATGGTATATGTATCAGATTGACGCCTGTTTGAATGTTGACGGCAATGTCTTTGAAGTGCTGCCAAACTAAACAACTAACTTACGAAAAAAATCATCTGACCTACTTGGCGCCAAAATGTGAAGACAAACGATCTATCGACGTTATTTGTTATCTAAGAAAAACCAATATATTTACGCAGATATATTACTGTGTCTACAATGCTATTAACTTTAAACATCTTTTGTGTACTTAAATCATCAAAATGTATGTTAATGTAGGTATGTACTGTTGTGTGTAAACCAAACATATATTTTGATGATTTAAGTACACAAAAGATCTTTAAAATTAATAGCATTGTAGACACAGTAATATATCTGCGTAAATATATTAGTTTTTCTCAGATAAGAAATAACGTCGTTTCTAACTAGTTCTAACATGCAACTGCACATTGATATACTTGCACTAAACTCTGTTTTTCTTACCTACTTATTTTATTTAGTAAATAAACAATCATTAATTATGAAAAGGCAATGATGTCGATTCACTTGTTCACGAACTAAACTTATTTTAAACTATCGCTCTCTTTTACTAATAGTAAATACAAGAAAGGGATGGCAATGATGTAAACTAATTTGACAGTTCTTAAATTGTTGCCATCCCTTTCTTGTATCTACTATTAATAAAAGAGAGCGCTAGTTTAAAATAAGTTTAGTTCGTGAACAAGAGAATCGACACCATTATGTTAACAAATATTAAATAATTTATTTTATCAGTAGTTATTTAAAAAAAAAAAATTAATAAGACATGCCAAGATTGTTTACTAAATAAGACAAGTAATATAAGGGTTCCTTGTAGGAACTACGGAACCCTAAAAACAGAGTGTACCTGTGGAGTGTAGCTACTTTCACGGAAATTCTACGGAATACTTTGGACGTCAAATTTTTAAACAAATAAACTAAAATCTAACTTAAGTACTCCAAGTACCAAGTACCTACCACATGAAAAAATTACATTTAGAAACTCAGACCAACAGAAAAAAAGAATATAAAGTACCTGGCCATTCACTTGCTACAAAACCATTCCATCAAGCAAAGCCAGAAAAAAATATACATATTGAAACCAATAGGCCATAGAAAAACAAACAGGATACACAAACGATCACACGATAGAGACCTGCAAGTACTCGTCGAGTTCGACCTGTCCGTTCATGTTAGTGTCGATCTCTCTCAGTATTTCGTGCAACTGTTCCCCGGTCAACTGCTCGCCGTAATTCTGTGAACCATACCCCACATCAACAAGCGTGGACATGACACGTGACAAAAAGAAAGAAGTACTGAATCCTTGTCATAGAATATATCGGAGAATAGAATCTTATTCATTTATGTACAGTCAGTGTCAAGAATATCGTGACAGACTGTTCAATGGTTTGAACTTGGAACAACTAAGGGTTGGTTCGACCAAATGCTACTATATCAGAGTAACTAACCATCGAATAGTTTTTCTCTTTGGTCTTACTCTCAAATAACTTAGTTTGCGTTTTTCCATCGCAAACGTAGAGTGGCCAATACAGGGTATCGTTACTCTAAACGT
The DNA here is from genome assembly GCA_949699075.1 of Asteroscopus sphinx. Lineage (NCBI taxonomy): Eukaryota > Metazoa > Arthropoda > Insecta > Lepidoptera > Noctuidae > Asteroscopus > Asteroscopus sphinx. Next base: position 27,178,939 of record OX453004.1, on the reverse strand, counting down.
TGGTGAATTAATGATGAATGTAAATGTAAGCTAACTTAAATCGACATACAATTGTTTATAAAGCGCAATGCAAAATTTAATGTCCACATAATTTTGCCGTCTTATAATGATGTCAATAGTCAATGACAACATAATCAAAATAATCTCGGATCATATCATACTCCTGCCCTTATCCCAATTTATTTGGGGTCGGCGCAGCATGTTTTTTTCTTCCATACATCTCTATCAGCCGTCATCTCCATCTTTCACACAATCCATCCATATTTTCTTTGGTCTCCCTCTTTTCTTATAGCCATCAACATTCATACTTAAAACTTTCCTCGTAACATGCTCCTTATTCCTCCTCATCACATGTCCATACCATGACAGTCTATTGCTACTTAACTTCTCTGTCACTGGCTCTTTCAGACTGTCTATCCATGAGTGTATAGACATGGATAGACAGTTATTCCTGGATTAAGATTTGGGAAAACGAAAAGTTCTCTACCTCTAGAATAATTAGTGATTTTACTAGCAGGATAAGTCTTATACAAGTTTGGTCAAATCCGCCCTGAATTAAAATCCTTTCAGAATAGATAGTTGTCATGTACGGCATTCATTCTGGAACACCCCTTGTTTCATTGAGATATATTTAATGTTATTAGTTGTTCAGATGATTTTGAACAGTCTGTTCGTTCCAATACTTTTTATGCTGACTGTACACAACACATTTAACAGAAACTAAGGTACTGCTTCGTTCTTAATTCTTTCGTAACTTGTGATTCGTCAAAGAATTAATCCAATATATTGCATAATCACAATAAGCTGTGAATGAAAACGACTGCAAATAATAACTTGAATGATCGATTAAAGTAAGTGCCTATAACAAAGATTCTGTGCAACTTATCAACATTTTTGGATTGAAATTACGCACATAAAATAAACAAAAGTCTTCAACAACTCTCGAACCATCTTAGTGTAAAAAATAAGCATCGAATTGAGAACCTTCTTTTACTGAAGTCGGTTAAAAGCCTTTTGTTTCTAATATCTGCATGATTTCAAAGCGAGACCCTCATTATATCCCTTAGACGTGGACGATAGCATGACGACGACTACCCAGCGCATTCCCAAATATTCTCTCTACCTGAAGGTAGTCCTGTAACTCCATCTGCCCATTGTACGTGACGTCAATCTCGGACAAAATGGCGCTTATCTCTGCATCGCCAAGTCTCAGCCCCATACTCTAGAATCGGCATTTAAATACTATGATTAACTCGGCCTTTTGCAATCAGCTGCTGGACATAGGCCTCTCCCAAGTTACGATACTTTATTATTCAGAACATGACAGTCAGCTCCATTGGTAGTCTGACAACTGGTCTAACCTCCGAATGTCGGTATTACCCAGTACCTAAATGGGTTGCGAGGGTCTGATGGCAGTCGCTCCGTGTAAAATACTGATGTTCAACCGCATCTGGTTAGACTGGACGCCGACCCCAACATAGTCCAACATAGTTGGGAATAGACGAGGAGGATGATGATGACAGTCAGCTCCATAATCCCTTTCTCGATGGTGACATAGGTCCCATTGCAATATATGGCACATTACCGAACCCAGTCAATCGAGTGCAGATATATTTTTTTTTTTTTTTGTTAGATTGCGGTTTCAAAAGGACCTTCTTCTTCTTTCGTGTCGACATGAACTAAATAATGATAATAGCTCATACCGTGGGGAAAAGATTAGCCAGTCAGCAGGTTGGTAGCGGGGCAGACTGCCGAAAAAGGACCGAACGAAAAGTAGGAATCGAACCCAATTTATCCTTCTGCAAGATTTGGTTACTCGTTTTTATTCAAGAAACAATTCTTTATTAGGAATTGAAAGTATGGCAACAAGAGAAAGCTCTTTACTTTTATTGAATTTTTAGATTTGTAGCTTTTGTATGGCGCTATTAATTCCGAATTTAGTCAGAATAAAAATTATGAATCTTGCTAATCATCAACTCAGCCTATCGCTGTCTACTGCTGGACATAGGCCTCTCCCAAGTTGCACCTCAACACTCGATCCTCTGCCTTCCGCATCCAGTCCCCCCCAGTCACCTTCTTCAGTTTGTAATCTTGCTAATAAATCATAGTAAACAAGAAATTAACCTGAAAAGAAAACTTTTATTAATCTCTTATAGTCCTACAGTTATCTATTTTCTATCGTCCATACCTTAAGACTCCTCCTAATGTCGTTGATGGAGACGAACCCTTTCCTATCCACGTCGATGATCTGGAAGCGCTTGATGTAGGTCTGGATTTCGTCCTTGCTCAGGTTGATCGGGATCTTGTCGCGGCTGGCGCGGTTCACCATCTGGCCCATCTCGTTCGCTAGAAACTCGCCGGCTTCTTTGATTTGTTTCTGGAATTTTGTGATGTTGTATTAAGACTTGCCACCATCGACCATATAGCCATAATGTAATAATAAATTCTAATTGTGAGTCAACTCGGCCGCCTGACGAGCTAATTCTTCTAATTCAGTTTATTAAATATCTTTCAAATTGGTCCAGTTTCGGAGGAGAAAATAGTCGAGAGCCAAACTGCGTATTATGACTTTTTTACTAAGGCTATTCAGCCGAAACTGCTGTATTACTGTGAGTTTGCACTGACGAAACATTCACATAAAAACATGTTGAAAAATCAGTTTTCTGTCAATGTATCGAATCGCGTTCGGATTATCACACATCTTGTTGAAACGAAACTTGTTTGACATTTCATAGTCTATTGACATGTTTCACAATTAATTTCGATACACTTCAAAGTATCTGCTTTCGGCCATACATGTTTACCGACCTCATTGGATAACACAAAAAACGAGATTTATACAAGTTGTGAGACATGATTAAGCATCAGTGAGAACGTCAGCCGTGACAAATCTGTAGACAAACATGTCAATGTATAAGTTTTTAGTCAGTGCAAACACAGCCAACAACAAATCTTGAAATCTGTCAAAGAATTTACCCAGTTTTCTGCAGTGCGAACGTAATAATCAACAAAACAAGTTGTGACATTAGTTTCATATGACAAGTTTCGAGACATTACATGTTAAATGTTTTTTGGTGCAAACCCACAGTTAGTCCTTATCGCACGTACTTGCTTACTTGTACTTCGCCGAGTCTTCTCGTCGCCTATACCGCAAAGTTTGAAGACAAAGGTCTTCAACCAGTGCGTCCTGCCTGTCATGACTTACGGCGCCGAGACGTGGACACTGACAGTTGGGCTAGTCCACAAATTTAAAGTCGCTCAGCGAGCTATGGAGCGAGCTATGCTTGGAGTTTCTTTGAAGGATAAAATCCGAAACGAGATTATTCGGAGAAGAACCGGAGTGACCGACATAGCTTGTAGGATCAGTAAGCTGAAGTGGCAGTGGGCTGGCCATGTCTGTCTAAGGACCGATGGCCGCTGGAGCAGACGAGTCCTTGAGTGGAGACCGCGAATCGGCAAACTCATCGTAGGGCGCCCCCCCGCCAGGTGGACCGACGACCTGAAAAACGTGGCTGGGGGGGACTGGATGCGGAAGGCAGAGGACCGAGTGTTGTGGCGCAACTTGGGAGAGGCCTATGTCCAGCAGTGGACTGCGATAGGCTGAGTTGATAGCACGTACTTGAGGCAAAGCGACAGTTACAGACAGATATTTTCTTCAAATAACTAATCTTCAAAAGTCTCTCTGCCTGCATTTCCTCTTAAATCTTTTTCCTTAGTCATCATCATCAGCCCATTACTGTTCTACAGCTGGGCACGGGCCTCTCCTCAGAATGAGAAGGGTTTCCTTAGTACAACTTCTAACAAAGCAATTGTTATACAGGGTAGAGAGATATAAATGAAGTTTTCTCAAAAGATTATGTATGTTTTCAAGTGAAATATCATTTTAATAACGGACAAAGTTATACTGTATTTATACAAAACCCTAATCAAACCATTCTATAATAACTTCCTGAGAAATCTTCATCTATATCTGGCGACCTTGTATACTAATTGCTTTGTTAGACTGTACTTTTTTTTTTTTTTTTTTTTTACTATAAGGTACCTTTGATACTTTATTTTAATTACAATCTAGCCATGAGGCTAATAAGTAATTTAATTTTAACCTATATTCCTATGTAAAAATGTTCTAAGAATACGTCCAATAACTTTTCTTAGTTTCAGTTAAGAGGAAGACACTTTGTTCATGTGTTCTTTATAAGCAGCACTTATCACTACATGTTGTCTGTCACTACACTAATTCAAATGGCTTTGTCCGTTTTAGTCTTCGCACTATTTCTGTGTTATCGAGGAGCTGGATTGCCTCGACATTCACGTGGTGGTGAAGTCTAAATTGATGAGCTTCTGCGTAATTCTTTATGACTGTGTCTATGACGTCCACATTAAGGTCCCGGTGGAGGTCGGCATTTCTGATGTACCAGGGTGCATCTTCATCTATATCTGGGACCCTGTATACTAATTGCTTTGTTAGACTGTAGAATGACTGTAATATTCACCTTCTTCTCAGCCTCGCTCCAGTTGAGCTCCTCGGCCATGATGTCCACGATGGTGGGCAGGGCCTCGGAGGCCGCCTGCACGTTGAGGAAGGCGAGGCGCAGGCGCCGCGCGATCATGTCCACCGCCGTGCACGCGTACTCGCGGACACCGTACCTTATAGAAGAACATAGTACGGTCAGCAACGTACGTCAATCATTATTTCGAAATGTTTGTTAAATAATGGTGTCGATTCTCTTGTTCATGAACTAAACTTATTTTTAACTATCACTCTCTTTTATTAATACAGTCAAACCTGGGTGATTGAGAACTGGATAAACGAGAAAACTCTACAAGTGAGAGTAATTGCCAGGTCCCGTCATTTTAGGCCTCGAAAACCTCTATATGAGGAGTCGGTTTTCACGTCTGGACCTCTATAACTGAGACTGTCATGCCCTGTACCTCTATAAGCGAGAGTTGAGCGTATTTATTATCTGTTATGACACTTTCTAAATTTCGTGGAACAAACGCACGTTCGCCTAACTAACAAAAAAAACAACAAATCCAACAAAACCCAGGTCATTGTTTTTGCACCGCATTCTTTTAGAATGGCCAAATATGCATTTGCACCGACCTTTTTGTCAAAATTATTACAGTTGATATGTATCAATTTCAAATAAACTTTCTACAGCTATTTGGTTACCTCTGTAAGTGAGAAAAACCGCTCCTGCACCTCTATAAGTGAGAAACTTGGTTAAGTGAAAAACCTCCATGAGCGAGAAAAAGATTCCGGTCCCTTGAACTCTCGCTCAACCAGGTTTGACTGTAGTAGATACAAGAAAGGGATGGCAACAATTTTAGAACTGTCAAATTCTTCAAATCTTTTTTTAATGCTACTGTACGTCATACAGCTTATCGTAATAGCTGAACTGCCTCCTTACAAACAACTTTTTACAAGACTCGTTTTATAATTTAGGTATTATTGAATGATGAGATATCTCAACCATAGTCATATGCAAGTTCAGATGCAAATTAAGGCGCGATCCGTTTATATGGTTTATGTTCAATCTTTACTTACCTAATTTCGGCATCTATGTACGGGAACTCGGGGTGGACCTTCTTACCGATGATCGGCCACCTCTTGCCGGTCATTGCCGCCATCTTAGCGACCGCGAAAGCTCTGTCACCGTAAGACTTGGCTAAGTGTTGAGCTACCTGAAATTGATCAGTAATAATAATAAATAAATAAATAAATATCTTCGGGACATTTTTACACAGCACCATCTAGTCCCAAACTAAGCAGAGCTTGTGATATAGGTCCTAGACAATGGATATAATACTTATATACTTTTTTTTTTTTTGTAAATACATATTTATAATACATAAGAAACACCCAGACCAACACAAACACTTATGTTCATCACACAAATATTTGTGTCCTGTGGGAATCGAACCCACGACCTCGTGATCAACAGTCCGACCCTCGAACCACTAGACCACAGACGTCGTCGGTGTAATGGTTTTAAGGTGGACATTACTTTCGTGCCTGCACACCAAGCTCAGCTTAGATAGGCTTTAAATTATTCCGGCAGTCATCCATGCTTATCTGTGAAGTTTTGGAAAATACTATTTAAAAGTCCAAGTCGTTAAAGTGACAAAAAACCTTTATGTAAAAAAATCTGCAGTTCCGTCCAGATGTTATAGCTAGCAATTCCCGCAGTTAACTACAACCGTCACATCAAAATCTAAACAAGATAGTGACAGAATTCCCTCAATTTTTTTGAAGAAACTCTTGTTCAACTAAAATTGTTACCTTCTAATGATAAGGGAAATGCGTACGCACCATGTACGGGACTACTTTGAATTATAAGTTTTATAGTTTTGATATGATAGCGAGCACACGCGACGAAGACCTAACGCGAACTCAATCGAATTATGCACGCGGTAGAAAATTGCTGATTCTAGGTAAAATGAAAACTGTACGATTGCATCGTACACACCCGTTCAGATGAACGTCGCTGAACGGATGCGTACGATCTCCATACATAAGTGGTGTTTTCTATGGACAAAAGGTGAATGGAGCTAAATAAGTGTAGTTACTCCCTAACGGCCAAAATTAATATCCAATCTATCCACGATTTACCCTACTAGAGATAGAAATTTGACATATTTTGTATGGAGCTTATGTCAAATTTCTATCTCTAGTAGGGCAAATCGTGGATAGATTGGATATTAATTTTGGCCGTTAGTCGGTCTATTACACTTCGATCTAAGATATACTCACTTCCATCTCCAATCCGAAATCTTGCACTAATCTAATGTACATGGTGGGGGTCCAGCCATGCGCGCCCTCTATTAAGAACCCGTCCGTCTGGCATTCCTTGAATAGTGGCTTCAGGTTGGCGCCTGAAATATAAGATTAAAAGTAAAAAGCTGTGACCCAGAACCAAACACTGGTCCCAACATACTGAGCCAACGTTGGCTTGACCATGTCCCAAAAGGTGCATCTATTTTGCCGATCCACCCACCAGCTTTGACGGTTGGGTTATGAGCATTGTGTGGAATTGGGCAAGGTTAGGTGGGATGGCTAAGTGGGCCAACATATACTGAGACAACTATCAAATTTGCCACCCTAGAAATCCTGCATCAGTGTTATAGATGTGCGAGGTCTCGCTCTGCTATTGTCGACTCGGTTACCTAGCGTGGTGTCAACGGACTGTCTCCGTGTTTGGACACACGCAGAAGTCCAGCAGCTGGCCAACACCTAAAGTCAGCGTCAAAAATTTCGAGATGAACAGACTACAAAATATAATGATATCATCTGTACTCACTCTCAATCGCAGCGTCAATGGTTTCGGCAGCCATGGATCTGTAGGATCTGTAGGTGCTCCACTTGCCACCCACGGTGGTGAACAGGCAGGCGGGCGACAAATGCAGGATATCGTAGATATCATCTGTACTCACTCTCGATCGCAGCGTCAATGGTCTCTGCAGCCATGGACCTGTAGGTGGCCCAGTTACTGCCCGCGATGGTTACGAGGCCGGCTAACGACATGTGCAGGATATGGTGAATCACCTGTACTCACTCAATGGCATTAAAAGAGCCTCCACGAGTGACGATATTTAATTGATCGTCCGGCGCACCCTGGGCAGTCAGCCCCACGAGCAACATGCTGACTGGCTAATCTTTTCCCCACGGCATGAGCTATTATCATTATGTAGCTCATGTCGAAACGAAGAAGAAGAAGAACTCAATGGCAGCGTCTATGGTCTCGGCAGCCATGGACCTGTAGGTGGTCCACATACTACCAGCGATGATGACGAGGCCGGCGGTTGACACGTGCAGGATATGGTGGATATCATCTGTACTCACTCTCAATGGCAGCGTCAATAGTCTCGGAAGCCATGGATCTGTAGGTGGTCCACTTGCCACCCGCGATGGTGACGAGGCCGGCGGTTGACACGTGTACGATGTGGTTACGAGCTAGCGACTGTGTGTCGGGCTTGTTGGGGTCCGACACCAGGGGCCTGATGCCCGACCATGCGGACAACACGTCACCGCGACGTACTGGAATATACAGAGGACACAATGAAAAAATATTGAACAGTGTTTTGGCAATGGGGAGATATGTCCTAACACACTACTCGAATAGTATGCTAAAGAAACCTAGAGCTACCTAGAGTCCGATCACGCTAACTCTGTAGTGGAATTATTACAACACCGTCAACAATAACTATCAAAATCTCTGTAAGATCGTATTATTCCAATGCAGAATTAAATTTACTGGTCTGAACTTACTTCCTTAGTCTGACAAAACTAAATCTCCTCGTGGAATCCGGTAATCGAGAAGTTTTCGCGTCGTGTTATGTCTACATGTATGTCCGCCGAAACTGTCAGCATTGTGTGTCGTGATTCAGCATATCTTGTTACGGACAGCGACGTTACGAAAAACCAACCGCGGGTAGTTCGAGAAAACACCCGCCGCTCAAGACGATGACACCCGCATACTTCAGTCTGCTCGTGACCACGGCTAATGCAACGTGGCCGAAACGTCGAAGTTAGTCAAAATGTTTGTTATGTTTTGATTTTATTGTGCGCGACCGACAAGTCCCGTAAACATAGTTCAATAAAACTAATTCTGCTTTGGAATAATAAGATCATTACAAATATTTTTATTATTGGTTATTGTGTACAGTGTTGTCATAATTCTATTGCAGAGTTAGCGTGGTCAGACTCTACTTGTTTGAAAATTTAAAGTAGACCACATTTTTAAGTTTTTTAATAGTTTTAATTTAGTATAGAGCTAATTCTGACACCAACAGATACAAACCTTCAACATCAGGGTTAAGATAGTTCTTAACTTCGGTAAGGATGAAGAGGATCTCGTCTTCTGTGGGTTTGGGGTTGTGCGTGACCTTGCAGGGCAGGTCCGTGGTGCCGGCGATGGTGCCCTTCAGCCAGGGGAGGAAGAAGATGACGCGACCATCTGAAGTGGCAGGATCGAGGAGACCCATGTGTTCCGGACTGGAAAAGATTTTTACGGAAATCGTAACATAGACCGTGTAATTTGATGCTGCACGGAAAAAGTATTTGTATTGTCTACAGACTGTGTTGTCGCTGCAGAGGACCTAGTGCGAGTTTATTTATTTAAAATTCATGCAACATGTGTACAGTCGACCGCACGTCAGTGGTAACACTTGAATTATGAAAACCACCCTTACTGCTTACGAAATAAAGACGTTGTCAATGTCAACCGGTTACACTGCTGTGCGGTCGACTGTACATAGGCGGACTTAATGCCTTGGGCATTCTCTCCCAGTCAACCTTTATTAGGGTGATACAGAGATGACAAGGCAGGTGCAATATTGATTCACGACACGAGTTGTCACGACACAAAACAAGATGAGAAATAAATCACTCTTACCTAATTACTCTTACTTTCATCGAATTCGTCGACATTCATTCCATAAGTCAGTAGTTCTCCCTCGTATCCGCCAGAGGCGCTATGGTTTATGAATGAAAGTAATCGAATTCAATGGTAGTATCGGTACGTGCATGGTATAATAACACCAGGTAGTCTCTTCCCGTGACAGCTAGGTCACGTGATTGCCTCCGTACTACGTCATCGGCCGTGGAGCCAATAGCGGGCTGTTAGCGTCACACTTGTCAGTTTGATGTGCTGCCACTTTGTGAGAATAAATTACCCGAGCAAAATGCATTTTATAATTTACTTTCGTTTATAAAGAATCACTTTTGAACTAGTAATTCAAATAGTTTCCTTTATTAACTAATTAGATGAATAACACGAGATAACAAATAGTTAGGCTAGTTAGGAATTTATTTTACATTCATTATGAACAAAAATCTCCTTAAGTATATTGAAGATATCAATCAATCGCTGCACTGATCGTGACGTAGCTTGGAGGCATCGCGCTGTCATTGCGGGAAGAGAATACCTGGTAAAACATCTTATTATACGATGGGTACGTGTTAAACCCACACATGGATTTTTGATTACAGTTTCTGGTCTGGGTGTTTGTAAATGTGAGGGTTATTTTCTGTATATTAATACGCGATTGCGCACTCACGATACAGGATAACAGGAGTTGTAATAGTTTAGGGCACCGTTTTTTTATTAAAGTAAACTCCAGAATCTTGCGGACTGGGTTGACATTTCAAAAACGTCAAATTGATCGAAGGCTGTGCCTACAGCCTACTGTACGTAGATATAATAGGTCATATTTATTAGATTATACCCCATTATTTAGATCTTACGTCTTCTTTGTCCATCCAAAGGTTGTCTGAAAAATATCGCTTTTAGCTATAAGACCGCATGTACCCATAATTTATACGTTGTTCCTGTTTACTACTATTTTCATGGTGTACAATAAAGTATATTCTATCTATCTATATTTGCGTAAAATCACGCAATTATTACCAAATGACATAAGATTCTTTGCCGATAAAGATACGCGGTCCCTATATGAACTAATCGATGTACAGTCAAGATCCTTCCCGGTGATACACTTTGTCGACAAAGTCCCTTGAAAGAATCCTGCTACATTACACGTACCTACGACTGCCGTCGAACACTGAGCGCAAGCGATTTTAGCCTTAGTGATGGTTCACCAGAAAGTTTGCTGATAGTACTTATTTTCTACGACTCGTGGCTTCTTACACAAAGTCGATTAGTTTAAATATTTGTCTCATCTATCTTTGCCGAGTAGTAGCCTCGACTATAAATAGATCATCTCATTACTGGCCTTGAGTGTTGTAAGACACACAACATAACTACAAAGCTATTGTTATCGTAGACTTGTATATTAGTATTTAAAACATTTTGTTGGTTACCTGTAGTATGTAGGTACAAATAGCAACACTTTTCTTGTGAGTTTTTGATTTAATTGTGTGTAACGGAAAAACACATAAAATTAAAAAGAAGAAAAGTTTACATAAAAAAAATAACGCAAAGAATAAAAACTTAGACTAGACTAAGGTACGTATAGTAATAAAATTAATCACTTCTAAAGTCGGTATCAAGTCAACCACGTTAGTAACGAAGAATTTCAATCTACACCGAATTGAAGGCTTCGGCGCTGGCAACCGTCCTAATGAGAATCTAGGTACTCCTTTCCAGAAAATAGTCAAAAATACGGCCCATAATCAGACAAATGGTCAAAACTTTTCATTTAAATAAATAAATAGCAAAGCCCAAGTTCCAGTCTAAATAAAATACCTGTAATATCCAGGCAACACGATGTGCACACCAGACGAGGGACAGCAGATGTCTTTAACTGTGCTGTCGTCCATCTTCCGGATGCTGTCGGTGAAGGGGCCGGTCGCGTTGATGATGCACTTGGCCTTCACGTCCCATTCCTTGCCCGACATCTCATCCTGGGAACATTTTTATAAAGTTAGAATGATGTTTTGTCCCGAAATGTTCTTTGGCAATGAACATGGGTAACTTCCTGTGAATATTTAAAGGCAACTTAGGATTGAGTAAACAGAAAGGAAAGAAAAGAAAGTCTGATTTGACTTGCACAGATGAAAAATATGACAAGCCGACCAAGCTTGTATATTTAATTGTGTTTGAAGCGGTTGGCCTCGGTTGAACGACTTAATTTCCCTGAGGCAGCTAAAATATTAGAAGAATCGTTTTATATGGACGATCTGGTCCATGGGTCACATTCTGTCGAAAAAGGAAAGCAGCTGATCGAGGATTTGAACAGACTATTAAAATCCGGCTCGAAGGACCATGTAAAGTTATGGAGTTAGCTCAATGATACTCAAAATACCATTTAATTAATTTATTAATGGACCAAAGGCAAAGTCCATCTCAAGCAAAGTTAATTCTGTACCTAATAAGCGGTCTCCGCGTGTGCTCCCTCGCACTAATTCTGTATTCTTAACTTTTGGTCCATTAATAAATGAATTAAATGGTATTTTGAGTATCATTGAGCTAACTCCAACCCTTTACAGTGTTCCTGTTTAATTGTGTCTGTGTATCTATGTGCTTTGTGTCAAATAAATGCTTCTTTCTTTCTTCTTTCTTTCTGTTCACATAGACCTGCTGGGAAAAAACACGCGCATTATGCCGGGTACAGACCGAGCCAACGAAGGCAAGCGAAGGCGAATAGTGATTTTCGCCGACGGACACCGCACGCTCGCTCGCCTTCGGTGTTGTGTCCGCATAAAGTGAACGCCAGCTAAAGAGCACGGTCTTCACTGGCTCTAGTTAAAGCGTCCACATTGAACGTGCGCGTTCGCTCGGTAGACTTCGCTTGCCTACGTTCGCTAGGTCTACCAGGCATTAAGAGCAGCCGACCGGCTAAACATTCTCTTGTGACAAAAGTTGTGAAATGTAAAAATAATCTATGCATCTCTATTTTCATCATAATTCATCATTTCAGCCGAAAGACGTCCACTGCTGGACATAGGCCTCCCCCAAGCATCGCCACAACGACCGGTCCTGTGCCTTCCGCATCCAGCGGATTCCCGCGACCTTCACCAGGTCGTCGGTCCACCTTGTGGGGGGCCTACCCACGCTGCGCCTTCCAGTACGCGGTCGCCACTCCATCTCCATCCATCCATCTCCATCTCTATTTTAAATACCATCAAAGTTTGCTCTGCTCTCCGAGACAGTCTGTGAATGGACCCTTACATTCTTTTTCCATATTTTGTTTACCTTTAGCCTAGCTCCGCAGAGCTTGCCATTAGTCTTGTGCAGCTTGGTGACGCTCACGTGGTTGGCGATGGTGGCGCCGTGACGAGCCGCGGTCAAAGCTATCGCTAAGTTCATACGCGCGTCGTCTTGTTGACCTATATAGGAAAATATTGTGTTAAAACATTCCCACAAATATTGTAAACGTTAAATTTTGTAGATAGATGTTTGGATGTCTGTCACTCAATCACGCATAAACGTTTAAATAAATAAAATCATTTATTGCAGGCATACACCCATATAACTTACACATACAATTTTAATTTAACGAACACAAATAGTAATTAAAAGATTAAGTAAATAATTTAATTCAAACCACCAGAAGATGTACCGGACGGGCGGAAACTCGATACCGTGTGTATGAGCCGCTGACGCCCTGTACCTATAGATTCTTGACTTCACGCGCCGAACTGAAGAATTTGTTACGGGTACACCGGGAGAATTTTCAGGGAATGAAAACACCGACTTGACTGTTCATGAAGAGCTTGAGGCCTCTGCTTACTCCATTTGTTTGAAGGCTTGACTATATGTGGTAGAATTACGCTACTGTGGTAGTTATATATTAGCTATACATACTATGCTATCTATCTATCTATCTATTCGGTTCTATAAGCATGTATAGCTATAACTGTATACCCGGTAACTATTGGTATTTTCGCTATAACTCTTCAGGTGATAATAGTATATATATATAATTTAGTTTAAACGGATTTAGATTGCGCTCAGAAGTACCGTTTTTTTTTTCGGTTAGAAATCCTCATGGATATCGTCGTTGTGGCGATGCTTGGGGGAGGCCTATGTCCAGCAGTGGACGTCTTTCGGCGGGAGCTATGATGAAGATTGTAATCCTCCGTCAGGGAAAAGCGGAAGACATGTCGGATTCCTACTGAATAAAAGCATACTGAGGCCATCCTCAGCACAAAATAGAAGAGCTTTGGGAACACCAAAGGACTACGCCGATGCCCCTCTAGTACTATGCCTTTGGCATGTCGCGGGAAAACAATATTGCTACCCCATACTCCCCATAGCAGCATACAACCACCACGTGCTGCTGTCCTCCCCAGAGTCGACTAATGGACGCCTTGATGTACTAACGTATTTTTGTGATAAACCGAATTACCTACACGCGTATGAAGCAGCGGGCAGAAGCTAGTACAAAATGAAATTTATCCAGACAGAAATAGGGTGTATTTTGGTTTGACCAAATAACGCGACAAATACGCCAAGGGAAGTGCCAGCATGAAAGTAAAGACTCACCGTCATAATACACGATGCCACCGCACAGGTTGTCAGACTTCAACATGGGGAACAATTCGAGGGTATTCTTCTTGGACAAGTAGTATGAGCTCTTGACGTTCCTGTCTCCCGCCACCACATCGTACATTTTGATACCGAACCAGTAGTAGGGAACTTGCCACCATCTGAGAAATGAAGAAGATTAGGTAAGACTAAGTAGGTATATGGGGACTGGATGCGGAAAGCAGAGGACCGAGTGTTGTGGCTAGGGATGGGGAAAATTCGTGAAATTTTTTGACCATTGAAATTTTGCAAAATATTTTTCACCTCGACTTCAATCGACAAAAATCTCAATAGTCGAAAAATTTCATGAAATTTGCCCAACCCTAGTTGTGGCGCAATTTGGGAGAGGCCTATAATCTCCCCGTCGTAACTTATGAGGCACAGACTTGGTCCTTGACTAACATTCAGAAGCCAACGAGCTATGGAGCACAGTATACTATAGGTGTTAAAACAAAGTTTAACCGGATTAAATCGCATATATTATTTAAATTGGTTTTCCTGACGTTTCGAAAGCTTTGCAGCATTTCGTGGTCGCAGGAAAATACTATACTGTACTGTGGTTATACTTTGTTTTATTATAATGTGTAGTGATCGCGAAAACCTAAGAAATTATTATAGGTGTTAAATTAACAGATCGTGTTTGAAACACTATACTGCGCTCTAAAACACAAATAGCAGACCTGGCTCAAAGGGCCATTAAGCTGAAGTGCTAAGAAGTAAGACTGGGCAGGACATGTACTGTGAGCCTAAATTGCACAGCAGAACTGGTCTCCCGAGGTAGTTACACGAGGTCGCAGCAGGCCACGACAGACGGAGATGTTGGGACGAAATCGATACATTCCTTTATAACTGGAAGGCTGAGGCACTGGATCGGGAGAAGAGGAAGAAATAGAGGTAGGCCTTTGCCCAGGAGTGGGACAGCATAGGCTGTTAATAAATAAATATTTAATTCGTGGACTTGGTCCTTAATCGCATACTGGAATTATTTGGTATTATTTTAAGACCACTTCTTTAAATAACTGTTAAACAGGAAAAGGCAATGAAGTAAGCTGTTTATGCAAATTTGTCCCCCGTAAACTTCAATTACAAACGGCCAGGTTCTGTGCCAAAGCATCGCTTGTAATCAGGCTAGCAACAAATCTGGTGAGTCGAAGAGTCTGAAATAATCCACACAAAGACGTATCTGCAATTCAGATTAATTTGCAGATACGTCTTTGTTCTACGACTACGACGTTTTGGTGCCAAGTTGTTAAATGATCGACTATCTAATTGCACAACGTTGTTTACAGTTCTAAACCCAGACATGTAAATGTGATTGTATATCTACGATTGTTTTGTCTCCACCAATTCAATTATAAACAGGCAGCAATGTGGTGCGACCCAGTGGCGGATCTGGATCGCTTACATTTTAGAACATATGAACTCTTTTAACTAGCACAAGCTTTTAACTAGGCCTATGTCCAGCAGTGGACGTCTTTCGCCTGAAATCATGAACTAGCACAAAAAAACTGTCAGGACAACTATCTATAATAAGGACCTACTATAAAGAACAAGCGCTTTGAGAACTCTTTCATAATGCGCACAGCCAAGTTGTGGAATTCACTGCCTGCATCTGTATTGCCTTTAAAGCTGGAGTGAATCGGCATCTTATAGGTTTGCTCGCTCCATCATCGACCACATCTTGACAAAGCTGCCTAGATTGCGGTCAAGAGCAGATCTATATCTCATTTTTAAAAAAACTATGACCTAGGTGGCCTGGAAAGCCTTGATCAAGGTTAAAGCCATCACAAGTCAGCTTGTCTTTCATTAAACCTACTTAAAAGGAGGAGGAAAGATTAACATAACGGAAGAGTCGAAGGGCCCTGCAGCTCACTTATAAACAGGCTGCAATGGTCTAGTAAAATGCGGCGCTACTCTCGTGCAGTCTTTTCCACCATCTTGCAATCCCTCAACCGGCTGCGGACTCAAGTCGGTTGTTGCGGAGTTGTTTGTGCAAATGGGGAATGCGATACTCTTCCAATACTAAGTACGATTACGGGGTCCCCATTCAGTCCATGGCCCATTTGCTTATACGTCGTTTGTGCCCTTCCACCTATACAAGTGCTGACTTAAACGAAGCCACGAGCAAAGCCATAGAAGTGGCCAAACATTTAATATGAAAAAAGTGTGAACCATTACACGCAAGAAGAACATCTTGTGCTCATCGTAATAGAGTTTCTCTTCGAACAAATATACTTTAGATACCGTAAAATGCCCTAACTTGGCCCACAAGCCCTACTTTGCCCAGTTATTTTTTGAGTAAACTATAATAGCTATGATTTCCGAACTTGGCAAGATTTTAAAACTGTGACAACGCTAACGCTTTTGGTTCAGTTATAAAGAGTCAATGCGTGTAAAAATTAAGATAATACCTTAGGCAAAGTACGGCTTGTGGGCAAAGTTAGGGCATTTTACGGTACACGGTTTTGTACAAAATCAAACCCAAAAAACGTCTCCGCGATAAAATAAAGTGTACTTGTAATCATGTTTACGACAACGACAGTAACACACTCCATCCTTTGTTTGCACATTTGGAGTATAGTTTTTATTTATTTTTCTACACATTTTACCATTGTGAAACGTATTACCGCTGTCGCGGTCGTGAAGCGGCTGAGAGCGAAACTGTGCACGAGACTAATTATTGCACAGTTTTGATGGCGCAGGGCCCTAACTCACGTAATTTAATGACGCGTCGATCAAGTTGCAGTGACGCTGCAGTTCGTTTCTGAGAGCGATCGCCGTAGATAAGAGAATACGAAAAGCGTTGTTTTGATCGAAACTTAACTGCTACTGCGCTGCAACTGCACTTCTTTAGTTACGTGAATTGACCTACTGGTTGTCGAGCGCCTATCGTGCACCTATAGTATATTTGATCGAAGAATTGCATGGTTTAACCACTGGCTAACAGTCATCCTGTTCCTACTCATCTATAATAACTTAAATCACTCACTTATAAACAGGCAACAATATAGGCAGTGGTCTTGTCAAATGCGGGGCCACCTCCAGCATGTTAGCTCTTTCATGTAAAGCTTCCTTCACCATCTTGTACTGGTCGTAGTCGAGCTGCATGATCGCCTTCTGTAGGTACCGCACTCCTCCGTGGATGAGCTTGGTGCTGCGACTCGATGTGCCGCTGGCGAAGTCATCTGCTTCCACCAGGGCCGTGCGGAGACCTGAAGGAAATATAGTTTTGTTTTGAATACTAGCCTGCAAAGTCCAATGACTGGTCAACTCGGTTCCGTTCTGACCCTGCTGGGACGTTCTTCACCCAGCCGATCGTACCCTAAAGCACCGCTGAGACGAATTCGTCCTAGCAAAACCAAGTCATTTTATACTCTGTTTCTGATCTATGAAGGTTCAAATTCTATTGAATGACGCATGCGCAGGGTGCCTGAAGGAGTTTTCCCGAATGGCTTTCGCATTGCCTCAGTGAGTGAGTCAACTTTACCACCCCTTTTCTGTAGAGATGGAATTTCAAAAATCAAAAATCTCAATTTAGTGCACCTCTAGGGTACTCAAGGAAAATTTCCTCCAAATTTAAAATCTCTTGGTCCACCGATTTAGGCTGTCTGTCAGTCAGTGTTACATTAGAGTTTTAGTAGAAGATGTAAAAGTTAATAACGTTAATAATATTTTATGTGTTTTATTTTATACTCAAACACATTATAATTTCTAATTCATCGGATTTAGATGGGTGGCAGGGTATGCATCCTGGATTATGGACGGAAAACATTAGACTACATCACTGTTTTTAATCTAGAAAAGTAACATATCTGTATGCGAGAAGTTACTTGTTCTAATTAACTTTTAAACCATTTTATCTTCCCACTGTCATAATTTTTTTATCTACAGCTCTATCAGCCATAAATTGGACACTCAGTAAACACTCATTTAATTATGTATTACCTTCCCAGCTTAACGACCACTATCATCAAGCGTGTTCGATGACTTGATGAAGCAAAATAATAATGAAATCTAATATACTAACTAGTCTCATTCTGACCGAAGAGTCTCACTCACTACATAATACTTCCGGTAAGCTGTCGTTACTAACTGATTATTTCAGCCACTCGATCTAGATCTCTCAATCAAAGCTATGGTTTTAATCAAATGGGCCACTTCTTATAAAGGTCCCACAACCCACCCCTTGTGCACGTATTGTAACGAGGTCCAACTCGTTATGCTGCTCACCCTATTTGGACTTCCTGGCCACTTTATTAAAACTTTATCAATCCAAATTCAAAATTCAAAATTATTTTCAAAAATGGCTAATTTTCCACTATTTTAGCTCAGTTTCCATATTGTACGCTGAAAGACACTCATGTGTCTGTGACTGTGTCTTATAATCATTATATTATTTTATTAACAATAGTCAATGTATCAATTTACCAGTTGAGTGAGATACAGTATTCCAAAAACGTCCTTTGTTGTGTTTTTATTGTGTCTGTGCCGACCTACCACCTACCTACCTGATTTCCTGAATCCAGCCCGAGCTCGCTGCATGGACATAGCAGCAGCTCAGTCATTTTACAGTCGGAGTTGATTTACCACTCCTCCGGCCCTCCGTACTACTGGCCCTCTGTGCCCTCATACCTCAGAGGAGGTCCATACCTCCATACCACTAGTTCCTGTTGTTCCTGAGTTCTGTTTCTGTAGTTCCTGTTCTCCTCCTACTTCCGTGTGTCACCGTGTGCCAAGCCACCGAACCCTCGACCCTGCGAGTTCTCCTGCCCGAGCCACCCACACCGGCCACGACGCGACACTGGCGCCCAACTGTATTTTGATTATTTTATTCTGATATATTTATTTTCTTTGTTTTTTTATAATCACCCACCATTTATTTATTTTTTCAAAATTCTAAAAGTCACCGGGCGACAACATAATCATTTTTATTGTTCTTATTTGGCCATCATTTAACTTATCATTTTCACCTGTTTTATAACCCATAAATTTCTTGATTTCTTTTTTATACCAATTTGTTAAAAAAATAATCATTACAAAAAAATTACACACATTTTAATCAGACAATTAATACAAATATACAAACATAACTCCATACAAAACTATACAGTATACAAAGCAATAAACATACTGCATTTACATACAAAAATACCGCACCGGTTGCTCAACAGCAACTACACCCACTGAAGGCACTTGAGGTTTAAATCCAACTTGAGAAAACTTGGGTTGGATTACCAAAAGTCGCTGGAAGATAACACATCCTCGTCGAAGGAGAATATCCTTCCACTTGGTACTGCCACATACTCCCAACGGTATATCCATAGGTCTTCGAGACCGACTCTGGTGTACTGTTGCGGAGCACACATTACAATCACTACTCACACCATCAATAATTAATTAACCGGTAATATCAAGTCTTGAAAACGTTTAATTTGATAATTTTATTTTATTGACATATCGCAAACTGTCAATCAATCGTGAATTTTGCAATTTTGAATATAGAAACCTTACTTGACCTATTCTACACTTTTATTCTTCTTCATTCGACAAAGAGTATTTACTACGTATATCTTATTTAATTAAAATGGATTTATCACTGCTAAACAAACCAGAAATTATATACGAACTTAAACTACGAAGTGTTCTATTTAATTCAACAGACACTTCAGACAATTTACGTACTTTATTGATAGAATCAACCTCTTGCTCACAGTTAGAAATTAGCCCATATGAATATAACCAAGACGTACAAGAATTACAAAAATGCTTAGATTTAATTTCAACACTAATCTCTGCATATCCGGTACGTAAAAATAAAATTAATCCATATTTATCTCACGTCAAAAATAGATTAAATCATATAGAAATTACTACGGAACAGTCCGTACAGGATTTAGAAACTTATAAAACTCTTTGGGTTAGATATAAAATTTACGAAACAAATTATAGAGATTTAGAAACACCAATACATTCTGCATATCATTCCGCACAATCGTCATCAACAAATTTAAATTCGTTACCAACATTTTTGGACAATCTAACAAACAAATTAAATAACATAGCCGACAAAAAACCGAATAATGAAATAAAAAGATTTACTTACAAAGGCGAAACTTGTCCACGAAATTTTATTTTACAAGTGGAAGAATTCGCAACGGCTAGATCGATTAACCAAATTTCATTATATAATCATATTTATGATATACTTACTGGACCAGCTCTAGATTGGTTCAGAGCCAATAAAGATTCAAACAAAGATTGGCCAACATTTAAGCAATCATTTATAAAATACTTTGAAATTACAGATTATGATTATAACATGAAAAAACAAATAGATTCACGCAAACAAAAACTTAATGAACGTGTTATTATTTATTTCGCAACAATGGAATCACTATTTTCTAAATTAAATGAACCATATTCGGAAAAACATAAATTGGAAATTCTACGACGAAATTTAAGACCAGAATTTGGACATAGACTTCAACCAAAAGACTTAGAATCAATTAATAATTTAATAGAATCATGCAAATGGATAGAAAGTTGTTTACAAATATCAAATTCTGATTCGCCATCTACTAGTACACAAAATAATATCACTTCAAAACCAAATACAATAACACAATACTCATTTCATAATATACCTACTTATCCCTATTCTGCTCATCATCAAGCAGTACACACAGTAAACGTTACTCGACCTCCTTCACAAACGAATTTTTTTCAATGTCCGCGCTGTCGTACTGATAGTCATACATTAGCAGACTGCACAAATACTAACAAAGTTTGCTTTCGTTGCGGTAAAAAAGACGTCATATTTACCAATTGTACATCATGTAATAAATACAACCAAAAAAACTAATTACAGAGGATTGTAGAGTTAAAACATTAGCTAAAAATTCAAATTTTGACTCGACAGATTGGCAACAGTGGCTTGATAAAATTAAGTTATTTTTTAAATCATATAATGTTTCTACACTCCTCTTTAATAACTCTACAGATTTTGAACGTACATATTTACAGATTAAAGTAAATAATTTAACTTTAAATGGACTACTCGATAGTGGTAGTGCTATTACTATTTTAGGGAATAATTCACATGAAATTTTATTAAAACATGGTTTCAGTATTGAACGTAACCATATTGTTCATGGTACAGTAGCTAACGGACAATCGATTCACTCGATAGGTACTATTACATTACCAATTATTTATAAAAATCATTTTTCTTTTATAACAGCACATATTATACCAAGTATCACACAACCATTTATTCTTGGAATTGATTTCTGGAAAATATTTAATTTAGCTCCAGATATAATTTCCAACGTTTCCACTCACAGCATTAAAAATCCACCATTATTTTTAGTTAACACTGATCACACACACTTACATATATACGATAATCTCTCTGAATCACAACGTATCATTGCAGATGCATTAATTGAAAAATTTAAAAACATTTCAACGGAAAAGTTACCATTAGGTAAAACTCATCTTGCAGAACATAGGATAGATACAGGCGATCACCTTCCCATTCGTCAGCGATGTTATAGGTTATCTCCGGAAAAACAAAAAGCTCTTTGTGCTGAAGTTGACAAAATGTTAGAACTCGATGTTATTGAACCTTGCGAAAGCCCGTGGCTTAATCCAGTAATTATTACACCTAAAAAAGACGGAACCTGGCGTTTTTGCGTTGATAGCCGTAAATTAAATGATATTACTAGAAAAGACGCGTATAAATTACCTTTTATTTCGGATATCATAGATCAACTTAAAGATTCTAAATTCTTATCATCAATTGATATAGCAAAAGCTTTTTGGGAGATTCCATTACGTAAAGAAGACCGTCCTAAGACTTCTTTTCACGTTCCAGGCCGTGGAACTTATCAATTTAAAGTCATGCCTTTTGGGCTCACAAATGCACCAGCTACTCAGCAAAGATTTATAGATAATTTACTTTCTAATGATTTTGATAATTCAGTATTCTGTTATTTAGATGACGTAGTCATAGCAACAAAAACCTATGATGAACATGTCATCTTGCTTAATAAAGTTTACGAAAAACTTCAACAAGCTAACATTACCGTAAATTTTCCAAAATGTTCATTTTTCCGCAAAGAACTTAAGTATTTAGGATACGTTATCGATGAAAAAGGTCTTCACACCGATCCTGATAAGGTTAGGGCAATTTTAGAAATCAAACCACCAAAGTCTGCTCGTGAAGTTAAAAAATTTCTAGGCACTGCCAGTTGGTACAGACGTTTTATCCCGAATTTAAGCACTTTAGCAGCTCCATTGACTAAACTAACTTCTACTAGTAAAAAAGCACCACCTTTCAAATGGACCGATAAAGCAAATGAATCTTTTATTCAAATAAAACAAGCTTTAACATCTACTCCTATCCTTGCTTGTCCAGACTTCTCTAAACCTTTTGCAGTACACTGCGATGCTTCCGCTTATGGATTAGGTGCAATGTTGACCCAAGATTTTGATGGTGTCGAAAAACCAATTGCTTATATGAGCAAATCTCTTACAGGCCCTCAACGAAATTATTCAATAACCGAACGGGAACTTTTAAGCGTCATTACTGCCCTTGAATATTGGCGTTGTTACCTTGATAATGGTCAAAAATTCATTATTTATACAGATCATTCTGCCTTACAATGGTTTTTACACCTAGACAATCCTACTGGTAGACTTGCTAGATGGAGTATTCGTCTATCAATGTTCAATTTTGAAATCAAACATAAACACGGCAAAGATCATTTAGTTCCAGACACTTTGTCTCGTTTTCCACCAGTTAATATAATTAACATTAACCATTTAACTTCACAAGACGATTGGTTTAATTCAGTCTACCGCAAATGTAAATCAAATCCTACTTCCACGCCGGATTATATAATTAAAAATAATAAACTCTATAAATACTCTCGTTCAAATACACAATTTTATTCGGAGTTTAATTGGAAACAAGTTATACCTTTAGAGGCAAGGGAGGAAATTATTTTACGAAATCATTCAACACCAACCTCAGCACATTTCGGTATTTTTAAAACATACAATCGCATAAAGCAATTTTATTTTTGGCCAGGCATGTACAAAGATGTTGCGGCTTTTATTTCAAATTGTGAAACTTGTTTAGCTTATAAGCATAAAACTCAGCAAACTTTAGGCCTTATGGGTAAACCAAAAAATGTTTCTCGTCCATTTCAATGCATATCTATCGATTTAATAGGTCCATTACCTATGACACGTAAACTTAATAGATTCATATTTGTTGTTACGTGTTGTTTTTCTAAATACTGTCTTTTGTTTCCTATCAAAAGAGCTACTTCTAACATATTAAGACATATTTTAGAAAATTTAGTTTTCATGACATATGGAATTCCAGAAACCGTCATCTTAGATAATGGTCCTCAAATGATAAGCAATGAACTTAAAGACTTATTCACTGCTTATAATATACCAAAAATACATTACACTCCATTATACTGTCCACAAGTCAACACAGTAGAACGTTATAACAAAACAATTATTACCGCGGTCGCTTCTTTTGTTAATAATGACCACAGAACATGGGATCTAAATTTAAATAAAATTCAATTTGCAATAAATTCCGCAGTAAATGAAACTACTAAATATACACCAGCATTTTTAGTTTTTGGTCGAGAACTTGTTCCTTGCGGTTCAGTTTATAATTCTAAAGATAATACTGAAGAATTCATATTTTCACCAAGAGATGAATATGCTGAAAATGTGGGACAACTTAGTTCATTAGTTTCAAGAGTTCAAGCTCGCTTATTTCACGCTCATCAAACTAATGCTCATCACTATAATAAACATCATAAAAATTTTGAATTTAACAATGGTGATGTCGTTTGGAAAAGAAATCATCCCATCAGCTCTTCAGATAAACATTTTTCGGCAAAATTAGCACCTAAATTCAGTTAATGCGTTATAACAAATAAAATATCACCACTCATTTACGATCTTGCAGATTTCGCAAATAAGTCCCTAGGTCGCTGGCATATCAAAGATATAAAACCAGTACAACGTACATCTAATTAAAATATTCAATTTATTATATACTTATTTTTTTTATATTCATACACATTATATTAGGTATCATCATCATCGTGGATGAAAATCCATCATATATTATTAATTATTTTTATCATACTATTTAATCACGAATACAATATAGTACTATTAAATTACTATTTAATCAAGTACAAATTATAATTGATTATAATTATAATTATTATATTCATATTTTATTATTTTATTATTTACTGTGATAACAATCACTTACTCTATTACTTACTGTGATAACAATCACTACTTCTATAACTTACCCTATTACTTACTGTGATAACAATCACTCTATTACAAAGACCTCTCTTTGTTTTATAAATATTTTAATATCAAGGCATTAAAACATGCTTTTATTTAAATTGTGTTTAAAGCACATATACTAATAATAGGTATATAGTTAAGTTTTTAATCATGTTTTTTCTTTATCACCAATTATGCCAGCGGGTAGTGACTGACATAACTGAAAGCCTACACTAATTAAAAAGGCTTGCCTCTTGAGAATACTTAGGGTTTTGTTAAGTACCTATTTCTCTATTTTGTTTGTCTTATTTAATGTAATTTTAAATATAAGACATTTGTGGAAGATATGAAAGAGTGTATGAATGTTATTAATGTTGTTGAGGCTAACCTATTGTAAATAAACATTGTAAATATCACCCACATTTCAAAATTAATCACCCATATCCATTTTTTTTTAACTAATTGTATTTTTTTTAAATTTTTGTAACTTTTATTTTAAGTTTTGTAAAAAAATCTTTTAAGAGATTTTTTTACACCGGCCCACCCGGGTAGTGTAACGAGGTCCAACTCGTTATGCTGCTCACCCTATTTGGACTTCCTGGCCACTTTATTAAAACTTTATCAATCCAAATTCAAAATTCAAAATTATTTTCAAAAATGGCTAATTTTCCACTATTTTAGCTCAGTTTCCATATTGTACGCTGAAAGACACTCATGTGTCTGTGACTGTGTCTTATAATCATTATATTATTTTATTAACAATAGTCAATGTATCAATTTACCAGTTGAGTGAGATACAGTATTCCAAAAACGTCCTTTGTTGTGTTTTTATTGTGTCTGTGCCGACCTACCACCTACCTACCTGATTTCCTGAATCCAGCCCGAGCTCGCTGCATGGACATAGCAGCAGCTCAGTCATTTTACAGTCGGAGTTGATTTACCACTCCTCCGGCCCTCCGTACTACTGGCCCTCTGTGCCCTCATACCTCAGAGGAGGTCCATACCTCCATACCACTAGTTCCTGTTGTTCCTGAGTTCTGTTCCTGTAGTTCCTGTTCTCCTCCTACTTCCGTGTGTCACCGTGTGCCAAGCCACCGAACCCTCGACCCTGCGAGTTCTCCTGCCCGAGCCACCCACACCGGCCACGACGTGACAGTATCTACGGTTCATCCTACCCCAGTAGCGCCTCCTCCAACGATAAGGATATCGAAGGGGTGTCCAGCTTGCAACGCAGCCACCTGATGGGTCGCGAGTCGCTAGAGGTCGCTTCTTACGTCCCATCTCCTATGTTATCTAGTACTAAGTCTTTCAAATTACCCAGCTCTTGTACAGGAATCTAGGGCGCACCCTACGCCAGTGGCGCCTCCTTCAACGATGAGGACATCAAAGGAATTAAGGGATGTCCAGTTTGCAAGGCGGCCACCTGATGGTCGCGAGTCGCTAGAGTTCGCTTCTTACCTCCCATGTTACCTAGTACTAAGTCTTTCAAATTACCCACCTCTTGTACAGGCATCTAGGGCGCACCCTACGCCAGTGGCGCCGCCTCCAATAATGAGGATGTCGAAGGTGTGTCCGGCTTGTAGGGCAGCAACCTGATGGTCTCGAGCCGGAAGAGGTCGCTTTTTGCGTTCTGTCTTAGCTGACACTGTGGCTGGTTTGTACCAATTCTGTGGATGTGGATAAAACCGTTTACAATTTATATTATAAGAGTGTTTTAAAATATACCGAAGCTTATTTATAGTATGACTGGGTGAACGAGGGACATATTCAAGAATATGGTAGAATTTGCGTACACATACTGAAAAAAATACTCCACAATAGATCACGCGTATAGGAGAAAAAATGCTCGCGCAAGTTCTAACTGACATCAGAGTCCTAGACAGCACAAAAGGCGGAGAGGGTGGAAATAGCGACCGATGAACACTGCCAAGCTATATGCATCACCTCACCGCATGGCACTTTGATTTGTAAGCGCGGAATAGTGTCCACAGTTATTGATGAAATCGATTGGCAAAATAT
This sequence comes from Asteroscopus sphinx, assembly GCA_949699075.1. Classification (NCBI taxonomy): domain Eukaryota; kingdom Metazoa; phylum Arthropoda; class Insecta; order Lepidoptera; family Noctuidae; genus Asteroscopus; species Asteroscopus sphinx. The sequence goes on along the minus strand of OX453004.1, from coordinate 27,152,591 downwards.
CTCAAAAATTAAGGTGCCAATTTCATACATACGTGGGACACTCAGAAAGTTTTGCGAAACTAAAAAAAATTGTTCTATACGTACATATATTTTTATCAAATCTTTTCAAAGTACTTTCCACCAGCCTCTATACAAAGATTCATGCGCCTAAACCAGTTTTCAAAACACTTTTTCCAGTCCGCCGCAGACACCTCGTTTACAGCCTGCTCGAACGCAGCCAGCGCATCTTCCGGCGACGAAAATTGTATCCCTTTGAGCAGATTTTTTATTTTTGGGAATAAAAAGAAGTCACACGGTGCTAGATCAGGGCTGTAAGGAGGGTGACCCAGGAGTTTGACTGGCGTGCTGTCCAGGAAGTCCCTCGTTTTGAGTGCGGTGTGCGCAGGTGCATTGTCGTGGTGGAGCAGTAGCCCGCGGAGCCCTGTGTTTGGTCGCTTGTTGCTTATAACAGAGAAAACTTCTGGCAAACATTTGGTAGTATACCATTCGGCATTAATGCTTCTTTGATCCCGTAAGGGAATTGATACCAAGGGGCCAGTCAAATTAAAAAAGCTAGCGATCAAAATCTTACCCCCGCTTCTAGATCGCTTCACTTTGGTAGGCGTTGGCTCATTTTGAAACACCCAAACAGTCGACTGGCGCTTGGTTTCTGGGTCGTATTGATAAATCCAGGACTCATCACCTGTAACGATGTCGTAAACACGCCGAGACGAGCCTGCTTCAAATTTGTTAAGCATATCACGGCACCATTCCACCCGGGCCTGCTTCTGAGCATCGGTGAGGTTGTGCGGCACCCAGCGTGATACTATCCTCCTCACGCGAAGATGGCTGTGTAGAATCTCGTGAACGCTTCCCGATCCAATCTTCAATATGTGTTGAATCTCCTGATATGTAATTCGCCTATTGTCTTGGATTAAATTTTTCACTGCTAGCACGTTTTCTTCGGTAACAGCCGTCAAAGGGCGACCGCTTCTTTCGTCATCCCCCAAAGTTGGTCGACCGCGCTTGAATTCGTTATACCAACGATACACGGTTGCCTTGGAAGGGCCTTCATCCATGAATGCCATTTGAAGTCTATCGTACGATTCATCCGGTTTCAGGCGACACTTGAAATCGTATAAAATCATAGCTCTAAAATGTTCCCGGCGCAGATCCATATTTCAGTGAGACACAATACTTTGAATTAACTCGCAAAAAATGTGGAGGGAAATTTTGAAATTGGAACTTACTTATTTTTACTTATAAATAATCATATTTTCGAAAAACATTATAACTGGCCAGTCTCCCATATATAAAAACTTTTTTTCGCAATACTTTCTGAGGGGCCTGGTATTAGGAACAATAATCAAGTACTGAACATCCATGGAATAAGTCCCTCGTTCAACCAGTCATCCTGTAAATCGGTACGGTGGAGTTTCTGACAACAGTTACTAAGGTCAGAATCCGTTGTATATTAAGTTTCTCAGCTGAGTACCCAGTATCTTAAACTAACTGTTAAACTAAAGCCGTGTCTCCTGCGACCAAAATCTAACAAAACATGTTAACATTTTGCTTAGGCCAATCAAATGTAGCCAAACAGCTAAGCGACGCCCCCATTTTGTTAGAAAAACATGTTAGATGTTAGAAATAACAAAATTATGGTCGCAGGAGACGCGGCTTAACAGTGAAGGATCCGACAGACCAGTGGTCACCTCAAATATCACTGGAGAGATGCTGTGGAGGCTGATCTGCGTGATCTTCAAGTTACCACCCTGGCGAGATATCGCGCAAGATCGTGTGAAATGGAGAGTTTTCGTTTCGGAGGCCATGACTCACTTTAGGTCGCTGAGCCAGAGGAGTATGTAATGGATGCAAAAAATGAAACGCAGTTTTTTTATGAATATGCTGCGAAAAATCTAGTTCAAAAATGTTATCTCTACGAAAATAATTTGGCGCCGTTTATCTACCAATATAATCCACCGAATCTACCGGTACCTACTACAGGCGGCTGATATTAAACCGGCAAAAGGAAAAGCTCTGTTATCAGTCCCCCAGATAATGGCGGGTTTCCTCGCGATACGTACCGCCGGTGAATCATCGGCTGCTACTGCCCACGCGGTCAGCGCTGCGCCTGCGACGCCTGCCGCGCCAGCAATCAACAATTTTCTGCGAGACATTATTCTGAAAAAGAAAGAAGTACCGGTCAGTAATTTTTTCTTAAATCCTTAAACCATAGAATTAATGTGCCTTAAACCTAGCTTGACCTCAGCTCAACTCAATCTGGTTTTTGTGTATTTGTCACTGCAAAAGTTCAATAGGTATTTAATAGAAGCCTGGTATATGTTTGTTTTTTTTGGTAGATGTTCAGCAGTGGAACCTACGATAGTCGGGACTTTTTGGTCGGGAATATTTGTGATTAGGAGATTTCTTCGCAGTAGCCCACGAAATTTCTTAATATTAATTTACTATCAAATTATCGTTTATCCAGCAAATATTGCTTATTAGAGCTACGTAAATGTTTTCTATTGATAATATATTAGTATTATTCGATTTTGTGTCGCCAATCGCCAAACATATTCCGATCAATATACAACGTGAAATACACTGAGATAATATAACATTATTATTATTGTAAATAATAATAAACCTTACCTCAGTGGTGAAATAGAGCTACAATTTGCAAAAACGCAAGAAATTCGTAGCAATCACGTTAGACGAAAATTACCCTGTGTTTAGCAGATTTTTTTTTTTATAGTATAAGATGGCGAAACGAGCTAAAGGCCCACCTGATGTTAAGCGGTTACCTTTGCCCATAACAACTGCAATACCACCTAGGCTGTTGCCTAAATGGTACCGCAAGTAGGTTCGCCAAACTGAGACATGAAGATGGAAAGTCTCATGTAATTGTAATTTTACCAGTACCCTTCTGACCGAAACAGCAATGCAAGCGTGATGCTTGATATTTTGCGGAGAAGTAGATACGGTGGTAGTACTTCCCCGGACGAGCTCTTTCACAAAGGAGCTCTACTACTAACTAAGTACTACTAAACTAGTGATTACCTATAGTCGTTCCTGTATTCTGTTGCTATCGAGTTAACTCCTGCATGAGAATTGATCACTTAACGCTACAGAAATATGAGCCCTGCATGGTTAATTGCATGATTACATCATTACACATGATGTCTCGATAAACACGACAATACAATAGCGAAGTATTTATGTAACACCAGCATTTGATAATAATTAAGACGACCTTCTATTATAATTGTTGAAATAATAACACGACCGCCATGCAGATATTATTTTATATTTCAGCGATTTGACTACAGAGGGCGTATCAAGGTTGTACGCACGGCTACTCATCAAGCTGTACATTTCCAGTATAAGCTGATCTCGCATTGAACGTCAAGTTGAGGTCAACTTTTACTGGAAATGTACAGCTTGATGTGTAGCCGTGAGTACTCACAAGGGACTTCGATTTCGAGGAAGGTTTTGACCTCATAAAGCTTTTTACCGAGGCGGAATGAACTGTAATGTATGAATAATATGAATGAAATTTGAATTTCCAACTTTAGGGAGGGAATGGGGTGGAATATGTAACCCCTAATAACTTTATTCTGATTTCACGGGCCACGGCACATCAAGCATTTGAATAAATTAATATTTAGGCACTCACTTAACAAACAGGAACTTTATAATTCATCAATTCCGGAATCCACTAGAGTATACAATATTGACCAATGTATATTGACCAAACCTTCAAATATTTTTTTTTATAGCCAAGCTGCTGATCACAAGAACAGGCGTTTAAAGCCTCACTGATAAAAAATGTGTCTATCACAGCCTAATAGTGGACTGAACTGTAGCAAACTCCTTTAAACTGTGACACGAAGTGATTAAATGTTGATAGATGTGTCTGTGTCTTTGTCTACACAAATTTTGCTAACTCATCATCGCTTATCATAATAAAAACCATTACACACGGAAAATGGTTATCAGTCGGTACTGTAATATATTACATCAGACGGATTTTCCTTATTTCATCACTTTTGGTTGCAAGAAGTGTAATGCCTGATTTACATTGGTCAAGTTGTAATTGGGTCCATGGATGAATAAGAAATTACTGGTCTATGTTGGGTCCAGTTGGGTCCCAAAAAACGCTCAGCGGCGTCGGCGTCGCGGCAGACCTAGACGACGATAGCGAGACGAGCTTGACGCCTACATAAAGGATTGGACCACACTGGCTCACACACTAGTCCGGTTAAGCAGCAATAGTACCTAGGTACTGCATGCGAGATGTCCTTTCGAAAAGAAAAAAAAACTGGCTCATAACCGAGATGAATGAAAGAAGGAAAGGGAGGCCCTTGCCTTGCAGTGGGACAATACCAGGCCCCTCAGAAAGTATTGCGAAAAAAGTTTTTATATATGGGAGACTGGCCAGTTATAATGTTTTTCGAAAATATGATTATTTATAAGTAAAAATAAGTAAGTTCCAATTTCAAAATTTCCCTCCACATTTTTTGCGAGTTAATTCAAAGTATTGTGTCTCACTGAAATATGGATCTGCGCCGGGAACATTTTAGAGCTATGATTTTATACGATTTCAAGTGTCGCCTGAAACCGGATGAATCGTACGATAGACTTCAAATGGCATTCATGGATGAAGGCCCTTCCAAGGCAACCGTGTATCGTTGGTATAACGAATTCAAGCGCGGTCGACCAACTTTGGGGGATGACGAAAGAAGCGGTCGCCCTTTGACGGCTGTTACCGAAGAAAACGTGCTAGCAGTGAAAAATTTAATCCAAGACAATAGGCGAATTACATATCAGGAGATTCAACACATATTGAAGATTGGATCGGGAAGCGTTCACGAGATTCTACACAGCCATCTTCGCGTGAGGAGGATAGTATCACGCTGGGTGCCGCACAACCTCACCGATGCTCAGAAGCAGGCCCGGGTGGAATGGTGCCGTGATATGCTTAACAAATTTGAAGCAGGCTCGTCTCGGCGTGTTTACGACATCGTTACAGGTGATGAGTCCTGGATTTATCAATACGACCCAGAAACCAAGCGCCAGTCGACTGTTTGGGTGTTTCAAAATGAGCCAACGCCTACCAAAGTGAAGCGATCTAGAAGCGGGGGTAAGATTTTGATCGCTAGCTTTTTTAATTTGACTGGCCACTTGGTATCAATTCCCTTACGGGATCAAAGAAGCATTAATGCCGAATGGTATACTACCAAATGTTTGCCAGAAGTTTTCTCTGTTATAAGCAACAAGCGACCAAACACAGGGCTCCGCGGGCTACTGCTCCACCACGACAATGCACCTGCGCACACCGCACTCAAAACGAGGGACTTCCTGGACAGCACGCCAGTCAAACTCCTGGGTCACCCTCCTTACAGCCCTGATCTAGCACCGTGTGACTTCTTTTTATTCCCAAAAATAAAAAATCAGCTCAAAGGGATACAATTTTCGTCGCCGGAAGATGCGCTGGCTGCGTTCGAGCAGGCTGTAAACGAGGTGTCTGCGGCGGACTGGAAAAAGTGTTTTGAAAACTGGTTTAGGCGCATGAATCTTTGTATAGAGGCTGGTGGAAAGTACTTTGAAAAGATTTGATAAAAATATATGAACGTATAGAACAATTTTTTTTAGTTTCGCAAAACTTTCTGAGTGTCCCACGTATAGGCTAAAATGAATACTTAATAATAAATAAGTGTTTAGCAAAGTAAATAAGTACAGTGGGTAAGGACAATGTGTAAGCCGATCGGACAGTGGCGAGTCAACCTGGGGTGCTGGGCCAGAAAACCTCCTCAATTATCTGATGGCTGTTGATCCAACTCGATACATCTGGAAGGAACAGCAGTTGTTGTTGTTGTTGTTGGGCCGGTGCACCCTGGGCATGGGCAATAACTCTTCTTCGGGGGACCTTATTGTCCATGGCGAATATTCTGGCACGGGAGGGGCCCGCTCTGGGCCAATGGGGCGTGACTACACGTGTCCCTCTAAAGTCAGCAGAGGGCACAGTGGAGGATACCATAAAACGGGGTGAATAGGGACAAAAGTAGGCAAGGAAATAAGTTAGTCTGTTGCTCACAAAGACTAGAATGTTTTTGAAGTCTTTGTGGGCAACAAGCTTATTTTAATGTTAGTCCCTTGCCCACTTTTGTCCCTATTCACCCCTGCATTCCTATTCACCCCGTTTTACCCGGTAACCTACTATCCTTACTCAGTGGCGTAGCTACCGTAGGGCTAGGCGAGGCAGCGCTCCGGGGCCCCCAAGCTCAAGGTGCCCCTCGGCCCCATGAACGATTTTCGAAAAAGTTATATATTATCCTAGTTGAATAAAGAATATAAATTGTGGAAAGAAAAAATCGCTCACGAGCAGGATTCGAACCTGCGAATCCTGCTCGTGAGCGATTTTTTCTTTCCACAATTTATATCTTTAAAATTCGCTTCGCATGCGTAAAATGCGTTACAATAATAAAATAATTAGTAAGGGTAGGCATATCTATACGACTTTGATTTAACTGTAAAGTTAGTCGAGTCGGTTAAGGAACAATGTTTCTTAATAAGATATCGCTGACGTCACCCAAAGACGTATAGTGGAGGATAATTTCGATACCACGAGCAGTGTTCACGGTAGCTTAGTGGCTAAAGCACTGGCGTACTGAGCCAGGAGTCGCAGGTTCGAATCCTGCTCGTGAGCGATTTTTTCTTTCCACAATTTATATCTTTAAAATTCGCTTCGCATGCGTAAAATGCGTTAAAATAATAAAATAATGAATAAAGAATGTTTGACTTTTAACTTTTTGCCCTGGGGCCCTTGGTTACATAGCTACGCCATTGTCCTTACTGTAAGTACTTATTCACTTCGTAAATAGGGCACATTTCTTTTGCAATTATATAATTTCGATGTATCGATCAAGTCATATCCTCGGAATAAACCGCTTCATTGTTTCGACGTTTCATTTTCCTGAATGGTCGCTATTATTGTAGATCCTAGCTTACAGAAGATGCAGTGGTTGAGAATGTGTGGCGGGTTTGCCCCATTTTTAACCGACTTCTTTTGTATACTTACCACAATACCACTTAAATTAAAGCGAATATAGGAATGTCGGTAGGTGTATTATCAGCATTTACGGTACGCGTATGAACATCTTTTTTAAACGAAGGTTTTATTTATTTATTACATAGGGAAAACAAACAGTAGCATATTAAACATATACAATGGTTTCTTAACAGTAATCTTAACAAATATACTACCCACAACATTTTCCACAGATTACTTAGGTAAAATTTATAACTGTTAGCAGACGTTAACTGTTGACAAGGTTAACTAACTGTAATAGAAAACAAAATTAAGAGATAAAAAAAAAGTGGCAACAAAATAAGAAAAAGTAGTTACATCCAATGACTTTGTATATAATGACGTTACATCACATTATAATAAAACACTTGTTGGTGTATGTGTAGTGATCTCGAAAATCTAAGATTTTATTAATTACTAGCTTTTACCCGCGGCTCCGCTCGCGTTAAATTCTGCTAACCCACGTCAGTCCAGTCCATTCCAGTCCAGTCCTCTGCCCCACTACCCCGCTGCCCCGGTAACCCACTGCCCCGCTGCCCCACTGCCCAGCGGCCCCACTGCCCCGCTGCCCCGCTACCCCATTGCCCCACTGCCCCGCTGACCCACTATATCACTGCCCCACAGCCTGCCCCGCTGCCCCACTCCCCTACTGCCCCGCTGCCCCGCTACCCCACTGCCCCGCTGCCCCACTGCCCAATTGCCCCACTGCCTCGCTGCCCCACGGCCCCGCTACCCCACTGCCCCTCTGCCCCACTACCCCGCTGCCCCGATGCCCCACTGCCCCACTGCCCCGCTGCCCCACTGCCCCGCTACCCCACTGCCCAACTGCCACCCACTATCCCACTGCCCCGCTGCCGCGCTACCCCACTGCCCCACTGCCCCGCTGCCCCATTATCCCACTGCCCCTCACCCTGCCCCGATGCCCCACTGCCCCGCTGCCCTAATTTCCCGCTGCCCCGCCGCGCCACTGCCCCGCTGCCCCACTGCCCCACTGCCCCGCTGCTCCACTGCCCCACTATCCCACTGCCCGACTGCCCCGCTTCCCCCGTAAACCACTGCCCCGCTGCCCCACTGCTCAGCTGCACCGCTGCCCTACTGCCCCGCTTCCCCAATGCCCCACTGTCCCGCTGCCCCACTATACCACTGCCCCACAGCCTGCCCCGCTGCCCCACTCCCCTACTGCCCCGCTGCCCCGCTACCCCACTGCCCCGCTGCCCCACTGCCCAATTGCCCCACTGCCTCGCTGCCCCACGGCCCCGCTACCCCACTGCCCCTCTGCCCCACTACCCCGCTGCCCCGATGCCCCACTGCCCCGCTGCACCACTGCCCCGCTGCCCCACTGCCCCGCTACCCCACTGCCCAACTGCCACCCACTATCCCACTGTCCCACTGTCCCACCGTCCCACCGTCCCACTGCCACTGTCCTACTGTCCTACTGTCCCACTATCCCACTGTCCCACTGTCCCACTATCTCACTATATCACTATCGTCCCGTCCCATGTCCCATGTCCTGTCCCATGTCCCATCCTATGTCCAGTCCCATGTGCCGTCCCACTGTCCTGTCCCATGTCCCGTCTCATGTCCCGTCCCATTTCCCGTCCCATGTTCCGTCCCCTGTCCCGTCCACTGTCCCGTCCCCAGTCCCGTCCCCTATCCCGTCCCCAGTCCCATCCCCAGTCCCATCCCCTGTCCACTCCACTCCACTCCTGTCCACTCCATCGTACATTACTATCCGCTCGTGCAAATGCATAGAAGCTTCGATCTGTCGGGTGAGTACGCAACCCACGAATTAACTTTTTTCTTTTTTTCTTTCTTTCTTTCTTTCTCAAAACCCATACCAGTTGTTAAGTCAGATCATCAGCTTTCAAACAAAAAAAAAATCATCAAAATCGGTCCAGTAGTTTTAGCGTGATGCTGGAACAAACAAACAAACAAACAGACGTTTACAATTTTATAATAGTTAAGACATGACTTTCATGAATGTGTTATGCATAAACAGAGATATAATCATTCGTTATGGAACCTACGGGCATACTGCTGTTCTTTTAGAATTTTAATTACATTATTTTTATATTTATTCTTATTAAGAAAGAATATGTCGATTGCACCGAATTGCTTGTTGTATGTGTCTACTAGGTTCAAAATCAAAACCATTCTTACTTTGAAAATTCAAAGTAATTGTCCCCATGTCACGCCACATTAAAATATAGTGTTTATAATTTTATTTAGATAAGTAGATACTAAAAATTACTACAAATTTTATCAAAAGCATGCGTTAGGACATGATATCGATATCTATCACGGGGCTATCACGCATTGAAGGCACAGTTTCTGTGCATACCACGTCATGCCACGCCGTGATAGTAACGATACGTGTTACGTGATAGAGCTTATCTCATAATAATGTTTCCTATTCGTAATATTACAATCAACTCGGTCTATGGCGATGTTGCCGAGCTGTAGGTACGCACGGCTACACATCAAGCTGTACATTTCCAGTATAAGCTGATCTCGCATTGTACGGAAAGCCAATGCGAGGTCAGCATAAACTGGAAATGTACAGCTTGATGTGTAGCCGTGTGTACGTACGGAGTGCAAAGGATTTTTCAATGGATACACGTTTGCACACATCATCACAAGATTTGTGTGTCATTGACTCCAGAGTATTATAATTACTATCTGTGAATTCTGTGATTACTATGAGGTAATTGAAACAAGAAATACCTACGTAGAGACAAAATACAATGATAAGAAAATTGGAAAATTATAAAAATAGCGTAAGAAATGTTTTTATGCTACAAGTGTGGCTTCTAAACACGAAGTTTTAATTTCTAAAAAAAAAATACAGTTGGATGTTGCTGGTTGACGACCACTTCAATGATACTGGTTGACCATCAGTTGTATGATACTGGTTGACGAACAGTTGGATGATATTGGTTGACGACCATTTGGATTTGAATGTAATATCCAAGCGACTCATTTTGCTTGCCGGAGACGATTACCATAAAATGTATGGAGCTTATGTCAAACTATCTCTAGTGGGGCAAATCGTGGATAGATAGGTTATTGAAAACGGCCGTTAGATACCTAATCCCATATCTCATTATCATTATCGAAATTTAAGCGTTTTGCCAGACGATCGATCCATCATTTTGATTGATAAAACTGTAATATTAATCTCAGAAGAACTCGAGTCTGGCGGAAAATTATATCATAGGATAGATATAGATAGATTATAAAAGACATTTTATAATCTGAAGATACTATGATACCTACTATTAGTTGACAAGACAAGAAGTACACGTTTCACGCTGTTTCTAGAAATACTATAGCATGACGTCTTACGACTTCACGCTGTTACTCGTAGTACCTATACCTACCTATTGTTTGGTCGATACTCATCGAATTGATGTCACAACAAGACACACTTTACTTTATTACTTGAAAGTCAACAAGCCTTGTTTTCCTTTAAAAACACCATCGAGAACAGGCTTGAGTGGCCTAACAAGTGAACTTTGTTACCTATATAGGTTGGCAATTGTTGTTAACAATATTGAATGGGACGGACGGTGCGAGGACTGAATCTTAATTGAGGCCTTGTACCTACCCAAAAGACAAGTAGATAGATTTATGACTCCGTACAAAAAGAACGTAAAAGCGCAAACGTTCGAAAAGATAACAATAATGAAAAGTTGTTATAATTTACATATTTACTAAATCGCGAACAGTTTAGCAATGGTTTGGCATTTTGCCATATATTCGACATAGTAGAGTCAGACATGAGCTAATTGCTCTCGTGCTATAATCAAAGATACCTGTGACACGGAATATCTATACATATTTTTTATTTTTATTGTTTAGGATGGCGAAACGAGCTAAAGGCCCACATGATGTTAAGCGGTTACCTTCGATTCCGTGGACTGTCTTATCTAAGTTTTATGTTATATTCTGAATTCTGATCTATATCAAGAATAAAGTCTAACCCTACCTGTGAAGCGACTCAGTAGAAGGATGCTAGTGCCTAAAAGTCAAAATTACAATTGTTGTCATAAAATTACTCATGCAGTAAAAATGCACTTTACAACCAAATTCTTTAGTGATAACTACGAAAAACTCACTCGTTTATCTCTAGCGTTTTTAAAAGCAGGACAAACTGAACATTTTTTACACTCGTACTCACAAGAGTCTTGAGATCGGGCAGATAACATACGTTTAAGGTCACAGCCAGTATTTATGGCGAAAGTCGATCTAACACATTACAATCTTGTGAAATCACGTCGGCATTAAAACAACAGACTTGCAGCTATTCACGCCTTGAAACACTTATGACAAAGACGGGATGCGATGATTTCCTCTCAGCACTTACGAACATTAATTTCAATGTCCTAGATCCTAGAATGATCCCCAAAGTATCTATGTTTACATGGTAAGCTAAGCCCTTGTCTATAATTGAAATATAAATTATACCGTATTGTACACATTGGAAATGAATGTTCAAAAAACAAATATGATCTTTACGTTAACAACTAGACATATAATAACTTCTTAGGTTTTCGCGATCACTACACATTAGGTAGACTAAGATGACAAGCGTCTTTAAAATATTTTTTTAGAAATATTTGTAAAGACGCTTGTCATCTTAGTCTACCTGCGACCACGAAATGCTGCAAAGCTTTCGAAACGTCAGGGAAACCAATTTAAATAATATACGCGATTTAATCCGGTTAAACTTTGTTTTATTATAACTAGACATATTATAAACCATGCTCTAGATATTTTACACAATGTGCAAATAGATCTATTAACCGTAGCCGGTCTTACGATATTCCTGAAATGATTGCACTATTATTTGTTCTAAAAATACTATTTTTTTTTTTTTTTTTTTTTTAATAATAATAATAAAATATATTTATTCAGCCAATTACACAATACATTTAAATACATATAACATTTTTGTGGCAAACATGTAGATACAACAGAGAGGTCAATAATTGTTAGATGAAATTATTAGGTACATCTTAATGGCTATAAAAAAGTGTAGCATTACAATATGAACTTCCGACTCTCAAACTAGGAAAACCTGTAACATGAGTGTCGGTTATTCTCACGCAATATGATAACAGCCTTCTATCGGACGCTATTACTTAAAATTAAAATCAACTAATAACGTATTTTGACGATAATAGTATACATGCATATTGAAAGAACATATATGTGAATGTCAGTGTGTTTGTGTTAGTGTGAAGTGTATAGAATTGTATATGGGATTGTGTGTGAGGTTTGTGTAGGAAAGGTAAGGGATTTATTTCATATCAGTAAATCTTCAGTTTTTTCATAATCTTGGGTTTGGATCCATTCACTAACTTTCTGTTTTACTTTAGTTTTATGTAGCTTAACAAATTTTAAGTCCATGTTAAGTTTATTATATAGAGAGGTACTCAGAAAATAATAATGTCTACCTGCAAATGTTGTATTGATTATTATATAGGGGCATGGGGGTGGCTTCCGTCGCTTGTTGGACTTTTCGTCGATATCTCCTATCTGCACCGACGAGTGTTTGCGTAGTATGACTTTAAGCACAAAGAGCTGTCTAACCGTTAAGACTTGGGTTTCGTAATATAACTGTACCGTGGGATGCCTGTAGTGTTTGAACATCATGACTTTAAGTACAGCTCTCTGAGCCCGCTCCAACCCTATTAATTTAGTTTTAGCTGCACCACCCCATACGGGAATGCAATATGATATTAGCGATTGGCATAGGGCGGTATAAACCATTTTTATCGTCTCAATATCAGCAGATCCACGCAGATTTTTCATAATAAATATAACTTTCCTAACGCGGGCTGTTAATATCTGGATATGTTTATTCCACTTGAGATTTTTATCTATCTGTACTCCTAAGTACCTAATATCTGAGACTCTTGATAGATTTACGCATTTACAGTTTAGTTGGTTGGCACGGCATGAGTGAGCTTTAATTGTGAAATCATCGGGTGGTTGCGTAGAGTTCACAATCGAGAACGTGATATACTTGGTTTTATCCGAGTTAAGAGTTAAAATGTTATCGTGTAGCCAATTTATAACAATTCTTAAAGCTTTTTCTGCATGTATTTTTACATCTGACCAGTCCAAGCCATGAACAAGGAGAGCCGTATCATCGGCATATGTGACAATGCTGCAGTTAGGAAGGGCGAGATTACACAGTCCATTGACATATATTTGGAATAGCGTAGGCCCCAGTATACTACCCTGTGGTACGCCAAACTCGATATTTTCCTCATCACTCACATACTTGTCTATTTTGACGGCTTGCTTACGATCCATAAGGTAACTTCTGAAAATATCCAATGCAACACCCCTTACTCCGACATTCCCCAATTTGTGTAGCAAAATTGGGACAGAGACAGTGTCAAAGGCCTTGGATAAATCCAGGAAAATACCTAGACATTTCTCTTTACTGTCCAGCTTTTTGACGATCATATTTGTCAACTCCATAACAGCATCCTCCGTAGATCTTCCTGCCCTAAATCCAAATTGATTGGGAGCAATCAATTCATATTTACCCAAAAATTTCACGAGGTTATTATTGAGGACTCTTTCAAGAACTTTCGACAATGCTGGAAGTATTGAGATTGGTCTATAGTTAATGACACTGTCTCTGCAGCCACTCTTGAATATTGGTAGAACCAAGGCCTTTTTAAGAGCTTTCGGAAAGACGCCAGTAGCGATAGCAATGTTACAGATGTGTGTAATAGGAGCTACAAGAACATGGCGTGAACTACGTAATATTTTTGCAGAAATTCCATCGCAACCTGTCGCGCAATCAACTCGTAGTCCCAGTATGATCCCATCTATTTCGTTTTCATCAGTCTCAAGGATGACTAATGAGTTACATTGAGTGGAGGGGGTGGTATACACAGGTGGTAGAGTTGATGAACCAGAGTTGCCAAACTTAGATGCTAAAGATTTGCCCAGATTAACAAAAAACTTGTTTACATCATTAACGGAACTTCTAGGATTATGGGTGATGTTCAGTAATTCACTAGGGGAAGAGGGTATACAATGCATATGTGTTATATCCTTTATTACTTTCCATGTGGCCGTAGGGTTATTTTTCGCCTTCTGTAACTGGCATTTTTCATAGTTTCTCTTGATCTTTCGTAATAAATCGTTACAGAAGTTCCGGTAACGCGAGTAACTTATCTTTAAAATTAAATCTTCACTATGTTTTTTGAGCTTTTTATGCATTTTGTCCCTGTTACGAATACATTTCAACAAGCCTGGGGTGATCCAGGGTTTGATGTTTCTGTTTTTCTTGGGGACTTTAACTTTTTGTGTATGCTTCTGGACAACTGTGAGGAGACTAGACAGCAAGAAATTTGTGGCCTGATTGGCATCATGTGAATCCATAATTGGAGAAAAGTCAATTTGTTCAATGTCTTTAATAACCAAGGGATAGTCGATTCGATTGATGTATACGTTAGCTCCATATTTTAAACGTTTGAGATTAATGCAAAGGATAACAGGAAGATGATCAGTTATATAAGACTCAATGACTATTGCAGAAGCAGTTTGATTGCTTTTAAGTAGCGCATGGTCCAGACAATTCTCGCCCCTGGTTGGATAGGTGTGGCAAGGCAAAAGACCATGGGACGCATTTAAATTCAAATATTCATTTGAATGCTTGTCTACATTGTTAAATTTAATGTCGATGTTTACATCTCCAATTACTGCAATATTGTGGTAATCTTTTAATGTATCTAGTAAAATGTCGAGACTGTTGATATAATTAGTGGCATTTTTGTAAGATGGCGATCTGTAAAACGCTACTAATACCAAATTGTTTGTCCCTATTTTACAAATTAAACAGTTTGCGTCTATAAAGGGGGGTTCAACAATAGTACAAGATATGCTTTGTCTTATATACCAGGCCCCTCAGAAAGTATTGCGAAAAAAAGTTTTTATATATGGGAGACTGGCCAGTTATAATGTTTTTCGAAAATATGATTATTTATAAGTAAAAATAAGTAAGTTCCAATTTCAAAATTTCCCTCCACATTTTTTGCGAGTTAATTCAAAGTATTGTGTCTCACTGAAATATGGATCTGCGCCGGGAACATTTTAGAGCTATGATTTTATACGATTTCAAGTGTCGCCTGAAACCGGATGAAACGTACGATAGACTTCAAATGGCATTCATGGATGAAGGCTCTTCCAAGGCAACCGTGTATCGTTGGTATAACGAATTCAAGCGCGGTCGACCAACTTTGGGGGATGACGAAAGAAGCGGTCGCCCTTTGACGGCTGTTACCGAAGAAAACGTGCTAGCAGTGAAAAATTTAATCCAAGACAATAGGCGAATTACATATCAGGAGATTCAACACATATTGAAGATTGGATCGGGAAGCGTTCACGAGATTCTACACAGCCATCTTCGCGTGAGGAGGATAGTATCACGCTGGGTGCCGCACAACCTCACCGATGCTCAGAAGCAGGCCCGGGTGGAATGGTGCCGTGATATGCTTAACAAATTTGAAGCAGGCTCGTCTCGGCGTGTTTACGACATCGTTACAGGTGATGAGTCCTGGATTTATCAATACGACCCAGAAACCAAGCGCCAGTCGACTGTTTGGGTGTTTCAAAATGAGCCAACGCCTACCAAAGTGAAGCGATCTAGAAGCGGGGGTAAGATTTTGATCGCTAGCTTTTTTAATTTGACTGGCCACTTGGTATCAATTCCCTTACGGGATCAAAGAAGCATTAATGCCGAATGGTATACTACCAAATGTTTGCCAGAAGTTTTCTCTGTTATAAGCAACAAGCGACCAAATACAGGGCTCCGCGGGCTACTGCTCCACCACGACAATGCACCTGCGCACACCGCACTCAAAACGAGGGACTTCCTGGACAGCACGCCAGTCAAACTCCTGGGTCACCCTCCTTACAGCCCTGATCTAGCACCGTGTGACTTCTTTTTATTCCCAAAAATAAAAAATCAGCTCAAAGGGATACAATTTTCGTCGCCGGAAGATGCGCTGGCTGCGTTCGAGCAGGCTGTAAACGAGGTGTCTGCGGCGGACTGGAAAAAGTGTTTTGAAAACTGGTTTAGGCGCATGAATCTTTGTATAGAGGCTGGTGGAAAGTACTTTGAAAAGATTTGATAAAAATATATGTACGTATAGAACAATTTTTTTTAGTTTCGCAAAACTTTCTGAGTGTCCCACGTATAGGACCAAGCCATCATTTTGGTTTTTATTGTTTTGACTACTATGCAAAGTGTATCCATCCAGAATAGGGACATGGGCTGTCTTGCTGAGCCAACATTCTGACAGCACAATTATATCGAATTGCCACTGAATCAAAACAAGCAATGCACAAAATTCTTCAATGTTCTTGTTAATGCTCCGGATATTCAAATGTATAATTTTTATGCAATTTGTTCTATTCTTAAGATCTAACTTGCTACACTCCTCCGAGGTACACTTGATAGATTGCGATACACTTAGTTTATCAATTCCATCGCTTAGGGTTTTTGAATTAGCCATTTAAAAATTTAAATTTGATTGAAAGAGATGCAACACTTAGCTTAGGGAGTGAGTGAGAGTGTGAAAGTGAGTGTGAATATGTGTGAGAGGGTGGAACTGGGTATGAGTGTGAATATATTTCTGTGGGAATATGAAATTGAGTATGAGTAAATTTTGAATAATATGACATAATTTTGAATATGTATATGAATTACAATAAGGGCATAGGATAGACCCTTGGGGAACACCTTTCCTAACCGTTAATAATTTGGTTACACTGACTAAAACCGTGACGTTCCATGGACGTGTGATTGAATGTAAGTTCAATCACGCCTCGAAAATGGTATTGGTGTAATTTTAAGCACATTTTATCATTTCGGAGGCTCCATCAAGCCTCCTGGACCCAATCAAATGCTTTTCCAATTCCAAACTTTTTTTCTTTCTTAAGATTCAATTTGGAGTGTGTTGGAAACAATAAACACAATCACAAAGCGTGACGTACCCAAGGTTTCTGGTTAGTTTCGTTACATTTTTAACACGTCTCACGTAAAACTAAAATTCTAATTTAGTCACTACACTATACATTATACGTGTCGTGTTTGACAAGGCTCTACACTGGTGTGTGAGGATATCTACTTCATACATTTCCAAATCAATCTCTGCTTATCCTTAATGGTGTGTTGTCATCGGATCATTAGGATATACAAAAGGAACATTAATGGTACCTATTACCTATCAGTAGACTGTTTCCAAGCTAATTTAGATAGACTAGTGTAAACTTTAACGTGACCTATCATTATATTGTTTGATAAAGATAACACTACCGTATGATAAAAGGATAATATAGTTATACGATAATAAGTGACGTTTTTAATGATTTGATCATTTGTGCTATTAATAAATATGAAACAGTTTACATAAAGAGAGTTAGAGAGTTTAGTTTAGAGGTGCTGTCCAGATTTCAACTCCGACACTCTGACACTCTTGCAATGAAGGCAAACAATCAATCGCAATCTCTTGTAATTCAACCACTAGGCTACCATTGATTTTACTTGAACTCACAAGCAAGGGCGGATCCAGGGGGGGGTCATGGGGGTCATGGCCTAGGTCAACCACAGTATTTTTCCTGTTTACATAATTTACTAAATGAATATACAATGAATGAATGAATGTTTGTATGTGTTACAAGTACATACTAATGTAATAAGATACACACATAAAAATTACTAAATTGACGTCGCTCCCGAATTCGTTCGTTCATTGTGAATAATATTCGCGTGATTTTGCAGCATCTCTTCTCCAATCACTCCGTTACGTCTGATCGCCTGAATATCGATAACGAATCGATTGAATACTTAACTTACCATCAACAACAGAAATAACTACGATGTTAGCCTTACAAAACCTGGCCGAAGTAAAAATAATTAACATCGATATTAGAAGATATATAATTGGTTTTTTGAAAATCGGAGCTCTTAGAACGGATGTTTGCAAAAAAGTACCAAAAAATTTCGTGCTCGCTGCGCTCGCGCTTAGGCTATATTTCATTGCCCATACAGGTGTAGGACTGCCATAGCGTGAATCTATATTTACTTATCTACGTTATGGTGTCTACTATTAGTCGCTCTAGGCGCCGCAAGAATGGGTTGTGCTCAAATAAATGCGTACTCTTTTGTCACAGAATGTCTATGTTTTCACAGTTTTTGTGAAGAGCTAATCGGTTTGTTCAAGAACAGTCCAAAAAATTTCGCGCTCGTTACGCTCGCGCTTGTCTTTCTATCCTTCCTTTTTCTGCGTACTGGACGTATGTTGTAAGCAACTATTCTGTTACGTATGTTAATAGGAACAAAGCCAAAATTGGAAAAATGTTCGCGCTCGCTTCGCTCGCGCCTGAGTATTTTAATCGTTTCGTCTTTTTTAGCGTTTAGGCTAGGCGTGCAATAGCAAGTAACTATTCCGTTACATTAATATTCTACAAAGAGAAAATTCTAAGGTCTTAAATTCACTAAAATTTATGTTTTAGCAAAAATTACGAAAATCCTAGAATTTTATGGGTCGAAAGATTTTTCCTAAAGGGTCTAACTATGCATCAAAAAAAATTAAATCCAGGGCTGGATATAAGTACGCGACCCCCCCCTGACACAAAGGCTGGATCCGCCCTTGCTCACAAGGTTTGATTACTCACACTGGTAATTAAAATGTAAAGCAATTTACAGCAACTAATTTTTGTGGTAACAAAGATTATTTTAATATTAGAGGTAATTTTAGATCAACAGGTACAAGTTTTTCCTTCCAAAGGACAAGATTATTTTCGGACGGAAAATGAGCTTAGACTCCGGGAGCCGATAGATCTAAAGACAAGTAATTTTTGGTAAAATAACACGATCATCCCTATCCATAGCAATATTTATGAGCTGCTTCCCGATCAATTGCTGGTAATAAAGCCATTATTGTTATCGGCCCTAATATCGCTTACCAGTATGAATCAAATAGGTACCTAATCATTGTGGTGAGTAAATCCAATCTATAACACACTATCCTTATCTAAATCTATCACCAGCCGCCATTAGTCAGGCACAGCTTTCCAATTAATTTTCTTCATTTCGTTACTCTCGGTTAGATTATAGGCCAGAAAAAATATATTATTATAGCAGATTTATGACAATTAACGACATTTCTGTTACTAGCACCTCTAATCAAATTGATTAATTTCCGCCATGTCTGTTGTAGTGAGTGATAGCGCTTATCAAGGTCAAACACGTGTTTGCTTTATCAGTTTTTATCTGAGACGTCTGCTGTTTATTTCACGAACAATAGAGTAACGAGTGTACGTGGGACACTCAGAAAGTTTTGCGAAACTAATAAAAATTGTTCTATACGTACATATATTTTTATCAAATCTTTTCAAAGTACTTTCCACCAGCCTCTATACAAAGATTCATGCGCCTAAACCAGTTTTCAAAACACTTTTTCCAGTCCGCCGCAGACACCTCGTTTACAGCCTGCTCGAACGCAGCCAGCGCATCTTCCGGCGACGAAAATTGTATCCCTTTGAGCTGATTTTTTATTTTTGGGAATAAAAAGAAGTCACACGGTGCTAGATCAGGGCTGTAAGGAGGGTGACCCAGGAGTTTGACTGGCGTGCTGTCCAGGAAGTCCCTCGTTTTGAGTGCGGTGTGCGCAGGTGCATTGTCGTGGTGGAGCAGTAGCCCGCGGAGCCCTGTGTTTGGTCGCTTGTTGCTTATAACAGAGAAAACTTCTGGCAAACATTTGGTAGTATACCATTCGGCATTAATGCTTCTTTGATCCCGTAAGGGAATTGATACCAAGTGGCCAGTCAAATTAAAAAAGCTAGCGATCAAAATCTTACCCCCGCTTCTAGATCGCTTCACTTTGGTAGGCGTTGGCTCATTTTGAAACACCCAAACAGTCGACTGGCGCTTGGTTTCTGGGTCGTATTGATAAATCCAGGACTCATCACCTGTAACGATGTCGTAAACACGCCGAGACGAGCCTGCTTCAAATTTGTTAAGCATATCACGGCACCATTCCACCCGGGCCTGCTTCTGAGCATCGGTGAGGTTGTGCGGCACCCAGCGTGATACTATCCTCCTCACGCGAAGATGGCTGTGTAGAATCTCGTGAACGCTTCCCGATCCAATCTTCAATATGTGTTGAATCTCCTGATATGTAATTCGCCTATTGTCTTGGATAAAATTTTTCACTGCTAGCACGTTTTCTTCGGTAACAGCCGTCAAAGGGCGACCGCTTCTTTCGTCATCCCCCAAAGTTGGTCGACCGCGCTTGAATTCGTTATACCAACGATACACGGTTGCCTTGGAAGGGCCTTCATCCATGAATGCCATTTGAAGTCTATCGTACGATTCATCCGGTTTCAGGCGACACTTGAAATCGTATAAAATCATAGCTCTAAAATGTTCCCGGCGCAGATCCATATTTCAGTGAGACACAATACTTTGAATTAACTCGCAAAAAATGTGGAGGGAAATTTTGAAATTGGAACTTACTTATTTTTACTTATAAATAATCATATTTTCGAAAAACATTATAACTGGCCAGTCTCCCATATATAAAAACTTTTTTTCGCAATACTTTCTGAGGGGCCTGGTATTAGGAACAAGCCGAGTGCAAAATCTAATAATCTAATACAGTTCGTGTTCGTACTGCGTAGATATCACCAAAAGTACCTCATCATCATCATCATCATTTCAGCCGAAAGACATTCACTGCTGGACATAAACTTCCCCCAATGGATATGCCATAATCGCCACGCTTGGCAGGCGGGTTATCGATCGCAGTTGGTTGGTTAAATACTCAGAGAACGCTGCTCTACCTGCCTGAAGATGTTTTGGTCAATCTAAGTTACCTATACATATATATATAATTTTTTAATTAACATAGCAAATTAAGGGGCGGCATTGGAAAAAATTGTGATTTTAGAATCAAAAATATTTTCATTTGTGTAATACACTACGTTGATCTAATCTTCATATTTAAGATTTTTCATTATATTTACTAGATTTTGGTGTAGGAAAAACACGATTTAATGAAATTTGCTGGATAGGTTTATTTTCCAAAGTAAGGTCTGTTTTTGCACTATTTCGCATTGCATTTAGAAATTCCAATAGTTTTTACTATTGTTTTTTTTGTGAATAAGATATATCTTGTACATATCTAAATTCTGGTGTAACAGATTTTTATTTAAATGTTTATTCGCTGAGATATTTGCAAAAATTTTAAAAAACATCAAAACAGCGCGATTCCGCTCTGTTCTCACACGCGTAATTTGCCGTATGCTAGAAAGGGACGCGCGGACCGTTGCAAATTCAATGCAGCACCAAAATTAGCGCTCATCCGGCTTGTCGCTTTTCAGCATCGATTAGGTCTAAGGGTACCTAGATACTTTAAGTAAATTAATCAACCTAAACCGTTTTTGTCTGGCTCATAATCACATTAAGAAGGAAAATGTTATGTAAGAAATCTCATCGGGTCATGCTATATGGAAGTTATGCAACGTAGTTCATTGAGCAGAGAATACAGTAGCATAAAATATTTTTTAAATGTAATATTGCTTGCGGAAAATGTAGAGTGCAACACCGGTTTATTAGCAGGTAAATCAATGATATTTAAAAGTACCTATAGATATGTCATACCCTAACAAAACCAACGAAAAATATGTTCCTTACGCAGTGGCAGCACAATACACATAAACTAGTGAAAATTAAGTAAGTTAGTTACTTTAAGTTATTTTCGCGTCATAATTAGTACACTTTCTGTACACACATGACGGCATTTTTTTTCGTCATTTTTTCTTTTCTTTCTTTATTCATTATTTCTTTTGTCACACGTCAAATACTAGTCTAAACAGGTATATAAAAATATACCTGTTTAGACTAGTATTTGTGGGATTTCTCAGAATAATTTTCCTGTTTTTCAATCTTGTGGTGGCAAGAAGTTGTTCAGATTTTAATCCTTTTGCTTAGAACAGTAGTATTAGGATGCACCAACTACAGCTTTGTGAAGACAGACATTTTACGGCAACGTCTATTTAGGAACTTAATTGCCTTTTTGAATCAGAAAAATCCACATTCAATTATTTCAGAATACAAATGAATAAGAACACTGATTAGAATGCAACAAAAGCTTTGTGTATACAGACACTTTATTTTGGCAACGTCTGTTTAGAAACTTGTGTTTTTGAATTAGAAAAATCCACTTTCAGTCATTTCAGAATAAAAAGTATTTAGAACACTGATTACGATACAACTCTGAGATGCAACTAAAGCTTTTAGCTTTGCATAGACGGATATTTTATTTGGGCAACGACTAGGTATTCTGAAACTTGTGTTTTTGAATTAGAAAAATTCACTTTCAGTCATTTCAGAATAAAAAGTATTTAGAACACTGATTAGGATGCAACAAAAGCATTTAACTTTGTTTAGACGGATATTTAATTTAGGCAACGTCTATTTAGAAACTTAAATGCCTTTTTGAATTAGAAAAACCCAATTTCAATCGTTTCAGAATGAAAAGTATTTAGAACACTGGTTAGGACTTAGGAATGCAACAAAAGCAAATTTAGCTTGGTGTAGACGGATATTTTATTTCGGCAACGTAATAGACGTTTCGTAGAAACTTTCTTGCCTTTTGGAATTAGAAAAATCCACTTTCAATCATTTCAGAATGAAAAGTATTTAAACAATTGAATGATCACATACTTTTTAACACGATCATTATGGCACATTGTAAGAGACAGTGTTGTTAAAATGTTGGCACGGGTTCGATGTACGCCGAATTCAGTTCCAATTTTATTTGAGCCGACGGTGAAAAATAGTTTCACGTTGTACACATGCTGATACTATCACGTAACAGCGTGAGAACTGAAGAAGAGACGTCAGTTTTTTTTTGCGGAAATACGTAACACCTGCGCCGACGCGAATAGCTGAGGGGTGAAAATTCCAGCTGAGCGGAGAGGTTACTGACCGCTGAACCCGCGCTTTTTGCAACATTCAGCCGGCATTTCAAGGTCGGTCACGAACTGTGTTACTGTATTTTGCACTGTGTTCACGTTGCATAGTGTAGTTCAAAGCATAGATTATATACTATTACTAGAGTTCAGAGCAGCATGTATGCTACGCATTGATACTCAAGCCAGAACTAAAATAGCATAGTCTTGTGAAATTATCGTTGTCGTATGGTTTAATAGTAGTCAGGTGACTTCACACTCACTGAGAGAATGCAGTGTTTTATTTTAAATAAATAGGCTGCTTGCTTTTAGTAGAATGTCTTCATCTTATTATTTTAAACTATGATTGTAGTTACTTATTTCATAATGTGTGTTAAGTATAAGCTTATTATTTAAATAGATACTCTACTTAAATACCTACACATTACTTTGAAGCAATGTTCAGATTTTTTGCATTTTATTAAAAGTATGTTTAAGTTATACTGCCGTAGCCAAACACCACTTTGTCAACATTCTATAGACTTGCTAAAACCTACAAAAAAAGTCGTTAAAAAAAACGTACAATACATAACCTCCTCCTTTTTTTTGAACTCGGTTAAAAAAGCGGATTAGAAATGCGGATACAGACTAAATACATCGTTATAATTTATAAACAGTTTCGGTCAATATCAAAGACAAAGCGTAGGAAATAAATACGTAGTACCGTAATCTGGAAGTCCTTGGTTCAGGTCGCTCATGATGTCATAAAAATGCCGGTTTCTACTTAGCCTTATACTCAAATCTTTACAAGCAGACGATCGATTTACATCACAAATGATGACGCGAAAAAATATTGATCCAGCCAACATTCTAACAAAAATTACGTGTCTTACACAAAGAAAAAATAAATTAAAATGTGTCGTAAATTCAACCCTATCGTACCTACACCGTTGCGTATTCCGGATCCTAATCTTTATTCTTTATTGTAAAACGAGTTATAATAAATAAACGTATAAACAGAAATATTTTATGTTATAACTTACCTTAAATAATATAGGTGCAAGGAAAACTACGATGAAAACATGTAATCTATTTTAGGTAATTTTAGTTTGCAAGGCGTTTGTAATTATTCGTTATTTAAGTAAAAAAATGCGCGTTAATAATAGCACTTATTGTTTCAGTTTCACATCACTATTTGATTCAGCTTTTTTTAATTATAACTATTTGCACTATGTAACTTAATTCTAGCACATATTAGCTAAACATGAGTAGCACCCACGACGCACCAGTTCCGAGCGACCTACTGACTGACCTAAGCATAAGCATAGCACATTCGATCGTGCACCATGCCGTCAAACGTGAGTCATTGTTCTCCTGACATTGAAACACAACTTCACGCTAAAAATACGGAAAATGCGACTAAAATAAAGAGTACCAGCTATGAGGACGCTACTGGAAAAGTCGTCTGATTAGCAACTCTATAACGTTCGTGTAAATAGTTCATGGAAATTCCGCAGTATTGTGCGCTCTACATTTTATTTTGCCAGTTATTCTCACTAGAGACATCTGGCATAGAATGATAAAACTATCTGCGGTCCACAGTATGCTTACTTGTTGGAGAGAAAACTATGACACGGATAGATACTTGAAAAGGCAAATCTAAAACTACGTATGCTTACGATAAATTGGAGCAATGTTTGTATCTTTTCTGTAGATCTATCTATTTTGGTACAGCATCATGCACAATCTAATTTTAAAAACAGCGCCATCTAGTTACTTTTAGAATAACCAAGAAGTAAATTATTGCTCTACGAAATAACTACATAACTGTAGTACATCAATAATTATTTAGTTAAAGCATACCTGGGGACGACGTTGGATCAATGAATCCTGAAATAACAAAAATCAATCAACTCAGCCTATCGCAGTCCACTGCTGGACATAGGCCTCTCCCAAATTGCACCACAACGCTCGGTCCTCTGCCTTCCGCATCCAGTCCCCCCCAGCCACGTTCTTTAGGTCGTCGGTCCACCTGGCAGGGGGGCGCCCTACGCTGCGTTTGCCGATACGCGGTCTCCACTCAAGGACTCGTCTGCTCCAACGGCCATCGGTCCTTCGACAGACATGGCCAGCCCACTGCCACTTCAGCTTACTGATCCTACAAGCTATGTCGGTCACTCCGGTTCTTCTCCGGATAATCTCGTTACGGATTTTATCCTTCAAAGAAACTCCAAGCATAGCTCGCTCCATAGCTCGCTGAGCGACTTTAAATTTGTGGACTAGCCCAACTGTCAGTGTCCACGTCTCGGCACCGTAAGTCATGACAAAAACAAGAAATAACAAGTAAAACTATATTTTGTAACTTGTAACAGGCTAAGGTAACAGGCCATCACTCTAGTAGCACATGTGATCCAGACCTATTTCCAACACTCACAGTGTTTATACACTGGTGAAAAAAAATCCCTGGGAAAACCAAAAAAAAAAAGAAATATCAAACAACAAATAACATAAGACATTAGTTTATTAAGAGTAATAGTATTACAATAATGTCAGACCTTAATATATTTGTGGGAAAGAGACAGTGCGATCACTTCTCCTTCTTTTCAGAGGAAAGAGAGTTGTAAATTTTGGTGATCTCGTTGATGACAACAGTTTGGACGATGGTGCCGTTGGTGTCAATGAAGTTGGCGAAAGACTTAGTGATGGAGGCTTCGCGGTACTTGCCACTGACGTCACGCATCACCAAAACTAGGTTGTACTTGTCATCATGCCTGTTAGAGAAAAGGTTTTATCATTAAATGTAGCTAGTTGAAAGCTTACTTTGAAATTGTAGTATTAATTCAGTGGTGTTATCCAACTGACTACGAAAACATCACATTGTACCATATTCAAGCAATAAAATGTAACATGGTATAAAAGCCTTACCAATCGATCTCCTAGTGATTCTAAACAAACTACTTCTAGGACTTGCGTTATTATTATAATTGTATGGCATTTTTATAGGCTATCTATACATCTATATTAATTTTATAATTTTATTCACAATGACAAATTGATATTATATTATATATAATTTAATTAGTATGGCTGCATAGAAATCTTAATAATAAGGTAATAGAAATGTCATCTATATCTTTCAATACCGGAGCGCGTGTCTAGTTTGCCGCTACCAACACAAAAATACGCAATTACGCCCATTATGTTTCTAGCATTCAATGCAAAATAAATTTAGGCTAAAAAGAAATCCGTTGTTAGATATGGTGCAAAATACAATTTTTTATTATTTATTATATTCTTTATTCTATTGTTGTACATACACCAAACGAAAACAAAGACAGTAGTTTACAGATAGTTTATGTAAGTACAATGGGCGGTCTTATCGCACAAGGCAATCTCTTCCAGACAACCTTTGTATGGACTAGAAGAATGGGAACCGATCGTGGGTAGTTACGGTGTAAAAGTAGGTACGTATTTATTAATTATTAGGTAATTTTTGTGACTCTGCATCCAAAACAGCACTGGTGATCAAGCAAACGATTCTGTACGCGGCGACACTTTCACGCGCCTTTGCCACGTCCATTACCTTATATTATATTATTTAGATTTCTATGGTATGGCTACCATAATATAAACTATTAATGAGCAAGTTGTCAATAGTTTATGAAATGATTTAATTTGAAGTGAAATTATGTAGACTGCATAGTCACTGTTTTAATCACTAGTAAATGTGAGCATAATGTAGCCATTAATTGCATAGTATCAGATCGACAAGTTCCCTCCTATTATGGTTGAGCCTAAACATAATATCATTATTAATTGAACAATGTGGGAAACTGGATGATGTGCAACATGGTGGAATGTGTCTGTAACGCTGATAAAAGAGTCCAAATTGTCAGTAAATATAATGTTAATTTAAGTAATGTAGGTGTTTTCCATACTGAACCAAATTCTGATGCAGCTAGAATGTTATTCTCCTTTAAAATTCAAGTTGTTTATCTCTAGTTAGTGTAGATTAATTTAGAATAAGGTACCATGGGATTGGCATCGCCATTTTTATGTACAAAAATCTCTTATAATAAATAAATAAAATAAAAAATATGAATTAGTATACTTCAGTGAATTTGTCTCACTCATTACTCATTAATCTACATTATTCTCACACAATTCTTTCCAAATCATGCAACAAACCATGGTACCATTTATTACTTGAAAAGATCCATGGAGTTTCTTGCCGGCTCTTCTCCATAGGACCAACTTTTTGGAACCGTGCAACTCGATTCTTAACGTTTTGAAAGTGTATGTAAATGCTTATTCGAAATAAAAACTTTGAAATTTTTACTTTTGAATTTAGAGGAGACCTAAGTTATTGTAACAGCTAGAATTACCATTGTACACACGGCTACACATCAAGCTATACAAAACCAGTAAAGGCTGACCTCGCGTTGTAAGGAAAACCTATAGGTACAATGCGAGGTCAGCTTATACTGGAAATGTACAGCTTGATGTGTAGCCGTGTGTACCATTTATTGCTTGAAAAGAGTATATCCATGGAGTTTCTTGCCTGCTCTTCTTCTTCTCCATAGGACCAACTTTTTGGAACCGTGCAACTAGATTCTTAACATTTTGAAAGTGTATGTAAATGCTTATTCGAAATGAAAACTTTGAAATTTTTACTTTTGAATTTAGAGGAGACCTAAGTTATTGTAACAGCTAGAATTACCATTGTACCATTTATTGAAAAGAGTATATCCATGGAGTTTCTTGCCTGCTCAATAAAAACTTTTGAAATTTTGTGTTTTTGTCTTTTGAAATTTTGAGTTTTGTCTTTTGAAATTTTGAGTTTTTGTCTTTTGAAATTTTGACTTTTTGACTTTTGAATTTAATGGAGACCTAAGTTTAAGCTAACCATTGTAACAGCTAGAATTATTCATGTCTAAACAAATGTAAAAGCAGAATGAAAATGGGGCAATGTAAGGAAGATAGAATAATCTTAATTTTTATACAACATGTATCAGAAATGCGTGGTCATATTTTAAGAGCTCATTCAGGGCATAGCAGAGAACAACTTTTACTAAGGGACCAACCCTGAAATCGCGAAAAAAATATCAGCTGTTCCCTACTAAATCATCAATGTCGCTTGACAAAATGTAAGGATCAGCTGATTTTTTTTTCACTATTTCTGGATTGGTCCCATAGTAAAAGTTGTTCGATTAAGCTCTTCAAATATGACCACGCATTTCTGATACACATTGTATACAAAATAACTTACTTCTTAACATAGGAGCTGGCTTCCCACACCCTGTTGGTATTCCCATTCTTTTCCTTTGCCACCACAAAGACACCCTTCTCTTTGAATGTTGTATACAGAGTGAGAATGCCCATCAGAATGAAGTATGAAGACACACAGATTATGAGAACCAGTCTACAACAAAGAAAACAACGATATTATTAAATTATTTTAAAACATTAACCATTTATATTCGCATTTACAACGCATGCGAAACGAAACGTTATCTAAAGATATGAATCGTGAAAAGAAAAAACATAATAGCTTAGTGGCTAAAGCGCTGGCGTCCTGAGCCAGGAGTCACAGGTCTGAATCCTGCTCATGAGTGATTTTTTCTTTCCACAATTTACATCTTTACATAAATCATTGTTGCAATTTTAAAATCTCCTATGTGACATTTTCTACTGGCACTAGACCACAGTGGTTGGCAGGCAAAATAGAAGGACTATGCCTAGGCTATGATTTGATCATGCAGGGACACTTCGAGCATAGCCCTCTCCATTGCCCTGTGGGTGACTTTCAGCCTTCTTATTAGGCCCATTGTGAACAAACATGTTTCAGTGCCATAAGTAATTACTGGCAACACACACAGGTTTTGAATAGCCAGCATATTTTATACATGCTGAAATTTTAATAGCTGCTTTCCCGATAAGGGGTAATTGTACTCATCATTATGAACAACTTTTACTATGGGACCAACCCTGAAATCGCGAAAAAAATATCAGTTGGTCCCTGCATTTGTGTTCACTTAAATCGATAAAATGTAGGGACCACCTGATTTTATTTTTCGCGATTTAAATTTCAATGTACAGTAAGAGTACAATGACCGCTTTTCGGGAAAGAAGCGATTTAAAATTTAAATCGCGAAAAAAAATCAGGTGGTCCCTACATTTTATCGATTTAAGTGAACACAAATGCAGGGACCAACTGATATTTTTTTCGCGATTTAAACAGTACGAGTACAATGACCCCTTTTCGGGAATGAAGCGATTTAAAATTTCAGCATGTATATTCTTGGAAAGTTACTTTCTGCACATGAGAAATTTTAAATTTACTCCAACTAACTATATGCACGTCGCCTATACCGCAAAGTTTGAAGACAAAGGTCTTCAACCAGTGCGTCCTGCCAGTCATGACTTACGGTGCCGAGACGTGGACACTGACAGTTGGGCTAGTCCACAAATTCAAAGTCGCTCAGCGAGCTATGGAGCGAGCTATGCTTGGAGTTTCTTTGCAATCTTAAAACATTTTTTTTTTTTTATTAATTTAAAGCCACCACTGATTGCAATCTATTGTCTCATTAGCTGTATTTTGATGTACTACTCTGATTTTTTGTTCCTAGAAGCAACAAGCGTCAACCACAGCATCGCTTAACATCATGTGAGGTGGTGGTTAAACGCATGGCCATAAGGTATAAAAAATATATATACAGTATGATGATTATACAGATAAATAAGATATTTCTTATTCCTTTTTCTTCTTATAAATAAAAACATGCAGCAGCACAGAAATAGATTGAATGGTTGTAATCACAATTTAACTTGCGATTCATGCGTGGCAACTTTAGAACAAACTACGCCTCCCATATTGACATCATTAATTTAAAAAAAATAACTTTAATCAAATGTACTTTACAGCTTTTGTTTCTGCAGTTAGAAACAGCACAATAAGGCATTTTTGCGGGTTTTTGTTACAGTATTTGTAGAAACAAGTCATAAGGTGTACTGAGAAAGGCTTTGAAATGCCCTGCACTATGGTGCAGTGTTGGCATGCGCGCACTGCCCACTTGGCCATTATATCTATTTCTGTGTGCAGCAGTCAATTTACAGCATTTTGGCTATCATATAGGACATATTCATATAATGAATTAGGAGGAGAAATATTAATTTTATAACATTTTTTTTGATGATTATAAAGTTAAGGCACAATGTAAACTTAACTAGGAGATTATAATTGCATACCTTGACTGAGGGAATGGGTACAGGTAATCCCAGAGCAGGGCGTAGAGAGCCACACCAACAGCTAGTGCACAGAGGAAGAGCCTCCCGTCAATGAGGGCAAAGCTCTCTTTGCATTTCAGATCTCCAGTCAGAACCTGCAGTCATTTTTATTTATTTTGTTGTTAGCTGGGACATAAAAATTACATTTGAAGATATAGACCAAAAGTAGTAGTTACCTCTCTGATGGCATCATCAATGGCATTTTTAGCGGCAGCACCATCCCACTTATTGATTTTAACATTCTGAAATCAACATTGCAATCTGTACTTAACATTAAGGTGGCATATTTTTTCTTCTAATAAATCACAATGCTTAAATTCAAATGTTAGATAAATAAAGGAAAATAAATTTACAATAAAAGGAACAATACACAGTAATAATCACAAAACATTCAATAAACGTGACGTGTCCAATCGGGTTTATGATTATTTTAACATGCGTACGAGAGGAAGTATAAATTAAGTAGTACTCAAAATTACCTCTGTCGTTTCAGTCATTTTACGAAATCCTATAAAGGAATATACAAGATAAATCAATAGAATACTTTTCTATAACTTTTTATTTCCGCTATTTTCAGCTAGCTTGGTTGGTTAAAAATTTGACAATGACATTTAAAAAGTTTGACGTGCGGTGTGCGGTAGAGGTGAGGCGTATATCGATATTAAAAAGTACTCTGTGGCGTATATACTGGAACAGGTTATAAGACTAGGGCTATGTTCACTTATTATCACGCACTCAGTGAGTGTGAAAGTCACCCGGTGCGAATATCGCACGATCATTTTCGATTTTCTCAGAGTTACTGAACGACTTCAGGTGACCTTATGAAACTGACACACTAGAACAATGAAGCACTGACAATTTATGACAAGCGAAACTTCAGATTATCTGTCATTTCATACTATTATCTGTCAAGATGACAGCAGAGCGTCTTTTACCCTACTAATTCACGGGGTGACCGGTGCGTACGCTCTACGACGCCCGCTCACAATACTGAACGGTTTGGTGGGAACGCCCGGACGATCATTCCGAATAACTGGACGTCCAAAGTACGCTCCGGGCGTCGTCCGTTCGTCTGACGATAGTACCATGATAGTACTGAACGCACCCTAGGTTTCACTCAAGACTAGGTAGGTATCTGATCGGCGTCCAAACGTGTATCGAGTATTTAGAAGTATTGACAAATTTGGTGAGTCGTATACTCCAAAACGCACACAAACTTACTAATCCAACGGAATCGCATGACTCAGATGTGCTGAGAGACGCGAACGGAAACGCGATCGTTGGTTGCATGTGTGAGCGAGGTGGAATCCGATCGATAATCGACCCTGTTACTCAATAATAAAGATTGTTTTTACTACGTTATTTTTGATTGTTTATGTACCTATTTGTGAACCTAGTGTTTTTATGGATTAAAAGAAATTGAATTAAATATTAACTTTAAAAAGCTAAAAACCATAAGCCTTATCATTCTATGTACCTATTATGTAGGAAGAAAGTTTTCAATTTCAAAATCATTTAATTTATGTCTTGTTTTTTATATTTCAATAAAATAAAATAAATTTGATGGGTTTTGTTATTATTGCCAGAAAATTGTCTAGAGACTAGTGTAAGATAGAGTCTAGCTAGACTATGAAAACTTCTTTACGGGTACCACAAGACGCATACTTCTACATACTCGTTTTTTTAAAAATAGGTTTTTAAGATAACGAATTGTTAGATTGGACTTACACCCAACAGCCCAACATACTGATACTGGCAGATAGCATCATCCTGGATTGCAGAACAAAATCAAATCAATTTTATTATTTTTCGTGGAACTAGTTTTTGGAACACGTATTTTCACGTACTCGTACTCGTAAGACTTAGTGCGTATTTTGCCTAGTACGACTCACCTCTAGTGTACGGCGGTATGGGTATGACTTGTAGATGAAACGTCACAAAGTCGCGGTCCAAAATACAGGGCTGCGTTCACTTATATCGCCCGAATTAGAAACTCTTGAAAGTGGATCTCATTCAGAAGGCACTAGGGCCAGTATTACAGAACGTTCCTTAAGTAGAGATTAAACTTCAATCACCTGATGACTACTTTAAAGATGAATCGTTACTTGAGTATCGATCTTATTCCAATACGGTAATTATAAACTTTAATTCAACAACATAGCACACGAATTTGACCTGAAATAGAATAGAAATCTCTACTCAAGCGTAGTCTGGACCACACTAGAGTGATTACAGATCAAATATCTACTCGAATACCAAAACAGGTGACAGTAAGTTAAACTCAGCTGAACTGTGATCAATAAATCTCTGCTTGAGGCACGTTCTAAAATTAAATCCCAACTCAAAACTAGTTTTAAGCAGTGATTAATGCTTGAGGAACTTTCTGTAATACGGGCCTTAGAGTACATACCTGTCTCTATTTTTCACAGCTATTTTTACTCGAGTATTTATGGTATTTGTCCATTTTGAGCCTTGATTTTGAGTATCGATGACAATAATCGAAATATCAAATAGCGATGGGACATTTACTCTAACTTCATGGATGGGACGAATCATATTTTTTTCAACTCTAATCATTCGAGTTGAAGTGTTCGTTAATTCGAATCACTATTTGAGTTGATTCGACTCAGTCGGCAGTACAGAAACGCATGGTGCGAATGCGACGCTTATGGTCTAATGTATCGAGCCGACTCTAGCCACCGAGTCAGCGAGTAAGCGAGCGGCGTCGAATCGGGCCAGTCATGTCATTTGTAAGTATCGATAGAGTTGATTCGTACACGAATTGTGACGATTTCGCACCGCCTGATATTTTTTTCTCACTTGAAGTCGTAGTTTGCAGCTTTTCGCTGCCTCACTCGCTCGCTTACCGCCACTTGCCCGGGAAAGCGAGCCACTGAGCCGAGTGCTGGCGAATAGCTACGTAAAACCAATCAACTCGGTTTTGAAATCAACGAGTTCAAAGGATAACTCGAGTTATTCGAGTTAAATGATTCGAATCGCCCATCGCTAACTATAAAATTATTAAAAAATAAAGTCCAAAAGTCTGTCTTGTCTATTGCGCGGTCCTCAACAAAAAAAAGCAATGAATTAGAATGATAGAAAAAATAAATTCTGCTTGTTAATAATGTTTCGTTTAATTTGTGAAAAAGTCTAGTATTTTGCATACATTAGTATTTCAGTAAATGCAAGAACTACTATTAGATCAAAAAAGTAATGGTATGTAGTCAGCTTGTATCATGAAATGTTATTGCTGTTCCATCAATACCAACCGGTGGCTTCATTGCAGGAATTCACAGGAGACTCAAAACAGAGCGTCCCGGGTGGAAAAAAACACTTATTATCATACTCAAATTCATCGTTGTCTTTTATTTTTTAATATAACCATGTGGCATTGACAGCAACGAGAAACAACAACGATCGAAAGAGGTCACTGTATGCCCAACTGTATTCTGAGTAACTATGATGTGAAAAATTTACGTTTTTAGGTTGTATGTTGCTGCACTAAAATAGTACAATGGCGAAAAGAAAGAAGGCAACGACAAAGCCCGTGGCAACGCGTCGTACTACTCGACGCACCAAGCAGCAGGCTGCAGCCGCAGCGTCCGCAGAAGGCGAAGCCTCCACGACCGTCGAGCCTACTTCCTCCAAAACCAGTCAACAAGATGCAGAGAGTGCGGCTACTAGTGCAACTGACCCGCAAACATCAGGGCCATCAGGAGTTCCTACCACTAAACCCTGTCAAGTACCAATTGTAGCATTGCATAAGAAATTTGGTAAATATCGTTGCTTATTCAACAATGTTGATACTTTCACTAGAAAATATGATCTTGGCAGTGATAGTGAAACAAATAGTAGCGTAGAAATTAGGGTTGTTGATCCTTGCGCGAGTTCTGAGTCTGATTCTAATGCTCCAGTAGATACACAGTCTGATACAAACAGTGGGGCAAATTGCAGCCCAAAAAATAGTACAATAAATACACGGAGCAGTTCCAGAAACATATCACCTATACCTGCAATAAATAAACCATCTTCTAATAGTAAAATTCCATTACTAAATAAAGGTGAAGTAAATGAGAAGTTCATAGACTTAACTACTATTGATTTAACAGAAAGTGATTCAAAGCTGAGTGCTACTACTGAACAAATGTTCGAAAGTAAAGATGAGTGTCAAGTTATAGATGATTCTTCAAAATCAAATGAATCAAAACCAGAGGAAGACATTCAACACATTCCATTTGAGGAAGAACAAATAGATTTTACAGGTGATGATGATGAAGTCATCACAATTGTTCAGATTGTGGAAGATGATCACCCGGAGTTGTATTATAACATCAAGATGGCAAGTCCACAAGAACAACCAATTGATAATGAAGAAAGTAAGGACATTGCTCAAAACAGTGACTTTCAGAAACATTTTGAGCAGTTAAATCTCACAACAGAATCTGCAGTAAAAGTTGAACCTCCAATGGATTGTTCTGAATCAATTGATATCAGTATCCCACCATGCGGAACTCCTGACATACCATTCCCTAAAGAAAATGTAAATGATGCTTTAACAAGACCAGACCCTAGTATAACACCAAGTTCTACACTCTCAGATGACAGCAACTCATCCAGAGTTACTGAACAGAACCAAAACAACTCAAATGATTCAGCAGAATCCTCACCCACGGGTGTTAGGCGCTCTAGCCGAATTAAGACAATAAGTACCATGAAACAGAAAACCAAGGGGTATGGATTAGTCAAGACACCTTTGAAGAAGGCTTTGATTATGCAGACAAAGTTGAAACTTGAAGAAATTGGATCTGATAGTCAGGAAAAAACAGGTGAATCACTGCTAAGTACCACACCAAACTCTCCATCATTTCCTGTGCCCTCTGAGATGCCTGTGAAAGTGAAGTCTCGTTGGCGTAGGTCTAGTGAGCTGGAGATGGGGGCCAACTCCCCTGCAAACTCACCTTTAGCTAGCCCTAGCCTGCCTCAGCGTTTGCCCCTAGTAACAGAAAGTCCCAGCCTCCCAGAAGAAGAACCATATGTCACTCCTTTGAGCAAAGAAGCTTATGATAAGATAATTGAAGAGAGGATGAACCAGTACCAACATTTGGATGAAAATGAGTATTTATGTGAAAGAATGATCAGTAAAGAGACAAAGAAGATGATTTGTGATTGTTTTATGACCAAAGAAGAGTTGGAGCGAGGGGAACTGGCTTGTGGAGAGGACTGTCTGAACAGGCTGCTCATGATAGAATGGTAAGACTTTCCATTTCCCAGTATAACAATTTTTCCAGTCCCTACCAAAATAAAGATGTTCCTGCAAGAAGATTGGCATTTCCCTTATGAAAAAATTAATTTATATTAATCCAAGCATGACATGTGATGTTACTTTTCCAGTAACTCCCGCTGTCCAGTAGGGGATCGCTGTACAAATAGAAGGTTTGAGAAGAAAGAGAATGCTCCTCTGAGGGTTTTCTATGCTGACAAGAAGGGCTGTGGTGTGGAACCTAGTGTTGACATCCCTATGTAAGTATTGTTGAGAGGCATTACTGCCATATTAATTCATTTACTATGCATTTGCGATAGAGTGGTTTAGTAGAGAACTTTTCTTAGTAGGTACATTTGATAATTTCGAAGATGTTTCCTATAATATAAAAAGATAGCAATTTTCGGCAATCTTGTGAATGTTATTTTTTATGAAACACAATTTTCCAGTAGCTCTAAGTAACTAGTAGTGTAAAAGTAAATAAAGTAGTTCCATTACAAAATTTGTTTAAATACAAGATTTTTTCAGAGTTGTTTCAATTCAATTACGGTGATTGGCTAGAAAAAAAATTGCTTTGTGTTCCTAATACAATAATAATTCGTAAAATTATCGAATTTCATTCTGTATATTGATCAAATCATAGTAAATTGAAATGTTCATTATTTTATGTGAACAAGTTGTTGTCTTTTGACAGTCTTTGGTCATAATTAATCATCTCACTGTACTTTTATGTCTGATATGAATGGTCATTATGCTGTTTCCTCTTCTTTACTAGAATGCTTTGCGAATGCAGATAGGTATATTCTGTTTTTTCTGTCTTGCCTTAAACAAACAACAACAAAACAAACAATAAAAACAATCTTGGCACGTCTCTTTATTCAAATAACTACTGATAAAATTTAATTACTAGTTCTGCACATGTAATTAGGAAAAAAATAAAATTGTGTGAAATTGTTAACATAATGTCTTTTTTTTTTAATGATTTATAGATCTGCTCTTGACCACGATCTAGACAGCTTTGTCAGGATGTGGTCGACGATGGAATGAGCAAACCTATTAGGTGCCGATTCACTCCAGCTTTAACGGCGTTAGGGTTATAAGTGCCCGGAAATACAGATGCCGGCAGTGAATTCCACAACTTGGCTGTGCGCATTATGAAAGAGTTCTCAAAGCGCTTGGTCCTGATAGTAGGGATTTCTACCAAATGTGGATGATATCCTGCAGTGCGGCGTGTAGTCCGATGAAAGAAAGGAGATGGCGGAATAAGCTCATGTGCACACTCTCCAAATAATAACTATCATGTGTTAAATTCATAATTATTAATATAAACGGTTTCAAAAAAACATTCCAATCAATTCTCTTCGTGATCCATAACAAACTAGTATCTTAAATTGTCAGACATTGACCCACGTCATGTAGATTATTAAGAACCGTATTACAAATACAAGAAATCTGCGTTTAAGCTACATTTTGGTGTCGTAGATTTCAGTAATAGATGTGTTTATTTTAATTTTTGTTAGTGGAATATTTATTTTTACTCATGTTGTAGTGACAACAACATAACATAACATCACGCCTGTATTTCCCCGAAGGGGTAGGCAGAGGTGTATAGTACACCCACATTTCGCCAGTTATGTTATAGTCCCATGTAATAGGGGGCGAGCCTATTGCCATTAACCGGGCACAAATCCATACTCCGGGCTGTTACTGAGAATTTCCTAATGAAAAAACCCAATAACTCTTTGCCCGACCCGGGAATCGAACCCAGGACCCCACGCTCAGCAGTCGCGCTTGCGACCACTAGACCAACGGGGCAGTCTAGTGTAGTGACAAAATATTGTATAATTTTTATTTATTGCGACTAAGACTAACAATAAACTTTTTCCCCTCCGCTAAGTTGGTTAAACGCTAAAAAGCGGTATTTCAACTTCCTGGATCTCAGTTACCTTTTGCTATAACTTGTTTAAACCATTGACCATAATATTGGAAATGTTTTTTTTTTCATAAAAAATTCAACTTTTTTTTAAAATATCTCCGGTTCAGCTATCTGACCACTTTAAAATACCTATTTTTACCAGAAAATAGGTTTTTTTAACCACAATTGTCTCCTAAAACTTAAATTTTCAAAACAAAAAATATACCACTTATAATATTTTTGTATATATATATTTTGCCAACATAATAAAGTTGAAATATGAAAATAATTAAAAAATATCTTATCATAAACTTAAAATCAAAAGACTTTCTTGCACTCGCGACGTGGGCTCTGTAGTTCTGTACCAGTATCAAGATATCTAATTCAGTAATGGAAATTTCTATAATCTTTCTAACAAATGAAATCTAATTATCGTTGCTGTTTTCGACAAAAGAGGGCTCTTAAAATTACCGAAATTACTACTCCAATAACAATCTAAATTGGTTTTCCTGACGTTTCGAAAGCTTTGCAGCGTTCGTGGTCGCAGGAAAGAAAAAGCTTTCGAAACGTCAGGAAAACCAACTTAAATAATATACGCGATGTAATCCAGTTAAACTTGTTTTATTATAATGTGTACTGATTGCGAAAACCTAAGAAATTATTATTATTATATTAATCAAAAAATCGTTTTCCAGGGGTGAATTTCTTCTAGAATACGTAGGTGAAGTCCTCGACTACGAACAGTTCTACAAGCGAGCGCAGGCTTATTCTGATGAGAACAACCTGCACCACTACTTCATGTCGCTGAAAGGCGACACGGTCATCGACGCGACGCTTAAAGGCAACATATCCCGTTTCATCAACCACTCCTGTGATCCTAACGCTGAAACACAGAAATGGACTGTGAATGGTGAACTCAGAATTGGGTTCTTCAGCAAGAGAGACATTGTTGCAGGCGAGGAACTCACGTTCGATTATCAGTTCCAGAGGTTTGGGTAAGTCACTTCAATCATTTTATGATCTTACTTTCTTTAAAATTGGTTTTTTAGGATAATATTCAATAACGAATGCGAGTCTCATACATTGATTTGTACAAAAAAATAAGATTTCTAAAGAATTCAGAATGGCGTTATATTGATCGATGGTACCTTAGGATTTTAAGGTGAGTTCGCAAACGAAGGGATAATTTATCCATTCCATTGTTATCATTGCAAAACATGTTTTTTTTGTTTCTGAACTAGACTAAATTGACAGGTGGCTATACGACGAGTTCAGAAATTAGCTCAATTTCAAATGATTTACTTAGATGTATTATATTTTATTTTATTGTTCTTTAGAGACCAAGGATGAATAGTAAAACTATTCCAATTTTACAGAAAATCATTATTTTAATGTACAAATCCTGCATTGATTCTTTTAGCATCGAATTACTTCCCAATGTTGCATTGTGATGATATTAGGGAAATCAGTTATTTTTCCAGGTGTGTACTAATTTGTGTTTAGTTTCCACAGCTGAAATTGATTCGTATAACAGCAGATAGGCTTGACTCACAAATATTTCAAATTATTTGATTAGTAAATAGGGAATACTAAGAAATACTTCTTGATCATTGCTTGATATGATAATGAAGTACCTAGGTATATATATATTATTAATATTTTGTACAGTATTGTACAAAATATTAATAATCCAGTTTTTAGGCCAATTAGGCATGTTTAGTTTAATTTTTTTCTTTAGGGGTTTTTAGGCATTTTTGTTTATAAGTAAAGAGTTAAGCATGAGTCCATAAAATGTGATGAAAGTGAGTTTGTCTGTCTGTTACCTTTACAATTAAACTACAAAACAGCTTTGAGGAAACTTGGCACTGAGAAACTAGTACTGGCTAAAACCCAAAGCAAGACATGATAATTTTTATAGACAAATCCACTACGTAAACGAAGTCACGGGCGTCATCTAGATTTACAAATAAGTAAAAAATTGCCAAAAAGGTTCCCATCTCGATCAAAAAATCTGTGATCGTGACTAAGGTATCTCTCGTCTAGAATATCAATAATCCTATAACATAACAACATAACATCACGCCTGTATTTCCCCGAAGGGGTAGGCAGAGGTGTAATAGTACACCCACATTTCGCCAGTTATGTTTTAGTCCCATGTAATAGGGGGCGAGCCTATTGCCATTAACCGGGCACAAATCCGTACTCCGGGCTGCTACTGAGAATTTCCTAATGAAATAACCTAATAACACTTTGCCCGACCCGGGAATCGAACCCAGGACCGTGGGGTGTGGTGTGGTGAGCGTGGGCTCAGCAGTCGCGCTTGCGACCACTAGACCAACGAGGCAATTATCCTATGTATATGTAATATAGCGATATCTTGGTCACAAACATTGATTTTTGATCCAGTACGTCTATTACGAGTTTTACAAAATATTCAAATCTACTGTCGCTATCAACTTATTGGCTCGAGCAATGTCACTTTCAATGTCCAAGCCAATGAGAGCGCGAATATTTTTCTATAGTCTTAATACTCATAATAGAGGATGATCGCATTCCAGATCACCCCAGTTTCTCTTCACATATTTTGTTAATACTATATACAACATAAGAAATGTGCTCATCTGACAATACGGACTTATCGGTTCCAGTGCGTTTGGTGTTGGTGGGTAACAGTTGTTGTTTGTGCAGAAAGGTGGCGCAGCGTTGCTACTGCGGCGCGAACAACTGCCGCGGCTGGATCGGCGGCGAGCCCGACTCCGATGACGAAGACGATGAGGAGGTACGCGCCGCTCGGGTATTCATGTCCATCTGTTTAGCTTGCCATGCATCTGCTTATTCGGATAGTAAGGAACCAGTTTTGAAATACGTTATGGACCAATCATTCAAGTCTACAGTCCGATCTGCATGTTAGTTGAGGCTGGATCAAGTGAATTGGACCACCAGTAACCGGAGTGGATGTGTGGATTTGCATTACAAGTGTGAGAACACAAACAATTTTCGATATTTTTGCCTTGAACGTGTGTAGGGCTCTATTTATAAAACAGTAATAATTAATATTCACAAACTAGACTTTGGAAGCGCTTAAACTACAAGTTTGATATTTCAAAAATGTCAAATTTATCCAAGCTTGTAGACCTAAAGTTCATAATTGTATAAGATTACGCAATTATGACCAACAAAATCAATTCAATCAATCGAGATTCTGTGGGCCTAGTACGAGTTTCACACTTACGAATACTTTCATCGTTTTCGTCGACTTTCATTCATAAATCAGTAGCGCCCCTGGCGGATACGAGGAGGAACTACAGATTTATTCATGAAAGTCGACGAATACTTTGAAAGTATTCGTAAGTGTCAAACTCGTACTAGGCCCCCTGAAGTCTGGTTTAGTTATAGTACATTACTGCTGCGGTCTATAATGACTACTTTGCTGGTCGCGCTGATGATGGCCGACAGCGCAGCGTAGCGCAGCTCCACGCCGACACAGCGCGGTCAGCGTGCAGCACTTGTTGGACGAGCTGAGATAAAGGCCGAGGCCGTAGGTCGAGGCCTTTACAGCGAGGACAGCAAGGGCAGCAATGATGGCCAAGCTGGAAGGCCTAGAGCGTAGCTAGGCTAGCTCGAGGCAATCATAGCGTGACCAGCGAAGCAGTCATAGTGGGCCAAGGCTTGTATAGTGCTTTACTCAAAAATTCAAGTACCTAATCTAAATAAAACCAGCAAGTAATTTAAATAAAATATATAATAATTAACTAGAAATTTAATTAAAATGACAATTATGAAAAGTACAGTTACTAAAATTCAACACCGACTTTCCCGGTTTGATATTACTAATAGTTTGCGATAATTTTAATGCGGTGTTTGACTGCTGTATTATTTCTTCATTTATTACTTCATTTTCCACTGCACAAATTTTTCATATGCAAGCTTATATTTTTCCTTTGAGTTTCGCGGTATTTAATTTTCACCCACTAATTTAGCTTCATCTTTAATGTCTGGCGGTGTTAAACATATTGAATCGGAAGAATTTTCGCTTTGAGAAGCTCATTTTTAGCAAAAAAGTCACTACATAAAAATAAAATTTTCGCTGAACCGCGCTTTTGTTACTTCTCTGTTTTTTTTTTTTTAGCAATGGTAGTTGGAACTGTACAGCCAAATATGGAATAAAATCTT
This sequence comes from Asteroscopus sphinx, assembly GCA_949699075.1. Classification (NCBI taxonomy): domain Eukaryota; kingdom Metazoa; phylum Arthropoda; class Insecta; order Lepidoptera; family Noctuidae; genus Asteroscopus; species Asteroscopus sphinx. The sequence continues at coordinate 27,110,897 of OX453004.1, read as the reverse complement.
TTTGTACCTATCTCTATAAATACAAACAGCTGTGTTTTAAATAAAATCTTTTTGCATTTGATTTTTTAAAACGTTGAAACGTCAAAATAGCGGCCGGAAATGTTTTGCCAGCCTGTTAGAGCGACCAGCAAAACTTTGCCGGCCGCTCCTTGAAACAACGGCAAGGTCGACTTTGCCCAAACAAGGTGTAAACAGTTTTAATGATTTTAGTAAAATTTAAGTCACGGAAACGATTTTCTGATTCAATTTCAACAATTTCTTACCATACACGACGAGGCTCTCATACTGTAGATGTAATACTTACTGAAAAAATTGGTTCAATTAAGTAAATCCAGAATGATACATAAAAATGCATGCCTTGTTTGAAAATATAGTATTTATAGTGAATTACATACATTTATCAACACTGTCACTTGTTTTTCCATAACGTAAAATCTAATTAAGGTTTCCTTTTGCCTGTCTCAGGAGGATGAGGATGTTAGCACTTCGAAGTTACTAACAGAATTGTCGGAGGAGGCCCTCGCTACGCCCACGGAACAGCCTCGGCCAAGACTTCGCAGACCTAAGAAGGAACGCACTTATAAGCCGAAGGCACCTGACTTGGTACAAGATGCTGATGTGAGTTGCTACTGTTTTATTATTGGTTTTTTTTATTTTATGGTGTGGCTAGCAAAAAGATCCTGTTTAGGAATTTAATACTTTTATGAAAATTCTTTGTCTTGATTAAAGTATAGGCTCTTGAAGTTAGTTATTTCTATGTATACTAGCCGGCATATAACTTGAACAAAGATGGTGCCACTGCGCATGTTACTGTAATGAAATGAATGTTCATGTTATTTGCCGATACCTATACATTAGATATTAATTAATAATCTTAACATAGCATCTACTAATTGAAAATCTAATTTAAAGTCACATATTTGTGCTCTAAAATGATCTACTGCACTGCATTTTTCATTTATCCTATCTAGAATTTCGAGGCCTCAAAAATTCTTCATACTATTCTCCATCCCTAGATTGAGGAAGACCTGGAAGCTCTTGGTCGTACTGGCGTCAAGAATCAGAGTCACACCCTCCGCCTGTCCCGTACCGTCGTACGAGCTAAGACACGTCGCGCCCAGACGGCGTTGCTGCGACTACTGAGGGACGCCGACCTGCCGTGCAGGAGACTGTTCCTCGACTACAGGGGGCTGAGGCTGCTGGCGCCGTGGTGTACTGATGCACCACTTGACTTCAAGTAATTATAACTTTGGAATTCTAGCTAAGGTAGCGGGAAGACAACAGTTACCAGATGAATTGGATGCTGTAACATTGTAGCCAAAACGCTGGACAGAATATTTGGCTTCAAGCATGATTTGATTGTTTCAACTTTGCAATAAACTAATGCGATTACAGGCCAAAATTAATTATCTGTCTGTCAACGATCTATGCGGCGTCTTTGGGTTATGGTCGATGGCCCTACTAGAGGTAGAAATTTGACATAAGATTTGACATTTAACTTGTATTGAGCTCATGTCAAATTTCTATCTCCAGTAGGGCAAATTGTGAATAGACAGGTTAAGTATTAATTTTGGCCATTGACATAAGTTGTCTCCGCTCATTGAAATCGTCATTTCAGTAAAGCTACGTAACTCTTTTTTTTGTCAAAGATATCTAGGCCTTAACACAGTTAATGAAGCGTGCTAAATAAATATAATTGTCTTGCAGGCTAGAAATGCTACAAACGGTAGACCGTCTGCCGATCCCGAACAAGACGATGGTACAAGAGAGCCGCTTCTTCACAATCGTGGAGCGGTGGCTCAGCGCGGCTGATGCTGCGCCTGCGCCGGACAGCGTGTACATAGACGAGGCTACCGGTAACACTGATACAATACGACATTTACAACTTAACCTCCGTCATTTACAACTTAACGTCCGTGTGGTGCCGGATGTAAAGAATTGCACCACCCTTATCTCTTCTCATGGGTGCCGTAAAAGGCTACTAAGGGATTCACCAGAGGATGGGCAGCAGCGTTCTCTGAGTATTTAACCCACCAATTGCGATCGCCAACCCGCCTGCCAAGCGTGGCGATTATGGCATATCCCCTCTTAATTGGGGGAGGCCTATGTCCAGCAGTGGACGTCTTTAGGCTGAAATGATGAAAAAAATGATGAACTTAACCTATCATTCTGCCTCTGGCCAGTCTGGCCTGTGTTGGACGTAACAGGCTGACGTCATTTGTACGTTCTAAAAAGACGATAATTTACTGACACTACGTCATTTGGAAGACAATGAGTGACGATTATGGGACAAGGGGCTCGTGGCTTAGTAATATATGCGTGGATTGCAAGCTCTGTGAGGTTAAGCTGCACGAGCCGCTGTCATTTTTTGGATGAGTGTCCATTTCGTTGCACATCGAGACCCCTCCGTGCCAGAGAGCACATCAAGCAGTCAGTCCCAGTTGCCATACGAATATCAATGGCAGTCGTTATGGGTAACTAGAAGCCAGTGGCGTGCATTGACCTACTTCACTTGAATTTAATTGTGGTGTAAGTTACTGATTTTTTTATGTAGGAAGATTCTTTTAGCATTAATAGGTCTATTTTAAGATAAATAATCATCGTACTCTGAAAAAAAGATAATAACTTACACCACTATTGAATTTGAATGAGGAAGGCACTGAGTATTGCCTAATTGCCTATATGCAATGCACGCCACTGCTAGAAGCCCAAAAGTCTCACAACTGGTCTAACCTACCAACTGGTATTACCCAGTATCTGGGTTGCAGGGGTCTGATGGCAGGCGCTCCGTGTAAAATACTGATGTTCGGCCGCATCGGGGTAGACTGGAAGCCAACCCTGACATAATTTTGCTGTTTCCTCAGTAGGTAGTAGCAGATAGGCAGTAAAAGATTCTTGATATATTCGACAGGTTTGCCTGTAGACCTACTTAACAGAAGTAGCCAGGAGAATCTCGCAGGTCCAGACAAGGCGAAGGAAAATGCTAGCATATTGGAGAAGATCAAGGACCTGTCTAACCAACTGTTGGAAAGATGGTCCAGTTTGAAGGTAAGGTTTGAAATACAGGTATTTTTATTTGAATGCTAAAGCTGCAAACCCATAGTGAGCGGAATTGAAGCGGGACGGAACTGAAGCGTATCGTCGGCGGGTGTCGTCGTGTTATAATGTACTGAACTGTATTAGACATTGCACACAGCCGTCTTACCAGGCGTTTTGACGGCGTGACCGATTCGCTGGCGTTGTATTATATGGGAATGCATAGTAGTAGTCCAAAGACCAGTAAGCCTCAAGACGCCATATAAACAAAGTTTTGCATGAGAACGCAGTCGTAAAATGTTGGCGGGGACCGGGGGGCGGACGGCGCGTTATGATTGGTCGGCTCAAAACTTTGGTGGTATGATTCCGTATGATTGGTGCCGCACGCTGACGGACTGACGTCCTAATTGGCGGCGGGGCGTATGATATGATATGCATATGCGTGGTGACTGGGGGTGTCCGGCTAATTGGCGTCTAGAGGCTTTACTGGTCTGTGTAGTAGTCACACAGACAGCGGAACGTTTTCTTCTGCCACTGTCATTGCATTGATTGATTTTAGATATAACAGAACTAGCCCATTACTGTTTCACTCCAAGTGCCTCTTCTTGGTATGAGAAGGGTTTTTAGATATAATTTTCTTATACAACTTTGTTTTTAGTATATTGCAAATCTGAAAGTAGTTTGTCCAGAATCACTTGAAGAATCGATTGATATAGTTTTTTGACCATGTTACAATAAAACCAAAAAATACTTATATTCAATTTAGTTATTATTATGGGTAAATTTGGTACATCAGCAAATCACGAATAGGTTTTTTAGCCCCAGGCAGTTCAGCTTGATGAGTTTCCGTGCATCAGGTAGCCCCTGCACGACATTCTTTACTTTCTCCGCTTTTTACCTGAGGAACTTAGAGAAACTTAGAAGAAATATGTACTACTCGCGCAGATAAAGAATGGGATTAGAAATGGCGACAATTGTATTTGCCTCTCGCTCATACGCAAGGTATTGTGTGAGCGAGAGGCACATAGATATATAGAAGAGCCGCCATTTTCAATCCCATTCTTTATCTGCGCGAGTAGTATTGTCAAATGGATCTGATGGAAATCTTTTTGGGATGTTTGAGATTTGCACTATGTGACTATATACAAAAGTAAAGTTGTTTATAGGAATTCATAGAAATCTTTCTAATTGTAGGAAGTATTCAAAATACCGAAGAAAGAGCGGATACAGCAGATGAAGGAGCACGAAAGACAAGCGAACGTCGAAAGGCGAGCAGCTGACTCCAGCGGATCGCGTGATCGCGACCGCGACCGTCGGGAGGAGCGCGACCGACGCGAAGAACGAGACCGAGACCGGGAGAAAGAGAGGGACAGAGAGAGGGAGCGAGAACGCGATAGGGACCGGGATAGGGGAGACAGGGATCGCGGTGAACGAGACCGTGACAGATATAGAGAGCGGGACCGAGACCGTGATCGGGAGCGGGATAGAGATGATCGGGACAGGAGGAAAAGGAGGACCAGTCCTGAGGGCAGGAGGAGTATAAGGTAAATATTTTTGAAATAAGTTTCATCGATGTTACAAGAACATAGGTTGTGTCTGATTCTTCTTCCGCCTAGCATTTTCCCAACGACCGAGGTAAAGGCTTTAATTTCGTAAATTAAATTGGCGTTTAAAAATTAATATAAAGGTCATAATGAATACTTACTACCAAACACAGAATACTACCTTTCCAAATAGATTGTAATTTACTAAGACATTGCCTATGTATCCAATCTCTATTCTAAATTGAACGATATCATCATTCATCATTTCAGCCGAAAGACGTCCACTGCTGGACATAGGCCTCCCCCAAGCATCGCCACAACGACCGGTCCTGTGCCTTCCGCATCCAGCGGATTCCCGCGACCTTCACCAGGTCTTCGGTCCACCTTGTGGGGGGCCTACCCACGCTGCGCCTTCCAATACGCGGTCGCCACTCTAGAACTTTACTGCCCCATCGGCCATCCGTTCTGCGAGCAATGTGCCCCGCCCACTGCCACTTAAGTTTGGCAATTCTTCGGGCTATGTCGGTTACTTTCGTTGTCCTGCGAATCTCCTCATTTCTGATTCGATCACGCAAAAATTGAACGATATATTATGAGGTATATATTTATGATATCAATATGTGTAATATATTTTGTACTATTTATTTATTTTATTTTATAACATACAGTAGTACACACGGCTACACATCAAGCTGTACAAAACCAGTAAAGGCTGACCTCGCGTTGTAAGGAAAACCTATACAATGCGAGGTCAGCTTATACTGGAAATGTACAGCTTGATGTGTAGCCGTCTGTACGCCACGGACTGCCCCTATAATGTAGATCTTACGACATCTTTGTCCATCAAAAGGTTGTCTGGAAGATATCGCTTTTAGCGATAAGCCCGCCAATGACCCCATAATTTATACGTTGTTCCTGTTTAATACTATTTTCGTGGTGTACAATAAAGCATATTCTATTTATTTATCTAATGGCGTGATTTTACGCAATTATGACCATTATGTCTCCAGGCTTGGAGGAATAGGGTATTTGCTAAAAAAAACCGGCCAAGTGTGAGTCAGGCTCACGCAGTAAGGGTTCCATACCACCCATCGGCGTGATACCCCATAGAAACTGATTTAATTTACGAGAGTTTATCAAAAGACATCAACGACGTACGCGAAGTGTGAATTTTTGCATCTCTTTCTTACGTTAGTACCTCCACATATGTATATGTTTGTCCTGTTTTTAGTATTTGTTGCTACACAGTTGTATAGTATGCACTATAATCAGACCAAATTTGACTCTGGTATGTATTACCGTTTTGAAGATAGAACAGGAACAAAAACGTTAAAAATGTTTTTCGAGGTTTCTTGTATGAGGTCCCCCTTTGGTTTTAGACTTTTTTTATTTTTAGTATTTGTCGTGATAGACACCATAGTAACACATATTCTGTGAAAATTTCAACTGGTTATCTATTACCATTACAAATATACAGCCCTGTGACAGACAGACGGACGGACAGCGTAGCGAGAGTAATAGGGTCCCGTTTGCACCCTTTGGGTACGGAACCCTAAAATCACCAAGGTACTGTGCATTCTCCTTTCAGTGGTAGTCAAATACGCTATTATGGAATTAAAAAAAAACTCAGTAGCAGCCCGGAGTCTGGATTTGTGCCCGGTCAATGGCAATAGGCTCGCCCCCTATTACATGGGACTATAACATAACTGGCGAAATGTGGGTGTACTATACACCTCTGCCTACCCCTTCAGGGAAATACAGGCGTGATGTTATGTTATATTTATGTTATGTGTTATAATATAGGAATAGGGTATTTGACAAAATAATTTAACACCAAGGTACTGTGCATTCTCCTTTGACATAACATAAATCACGCCTGTATTTCCCCGAAGGGGTAGGCAGAGGTGTAGGTGTGTAGGGGTGAGGTATGTGTGTGTGCTATGCTCGGAGTGCCCCTGCGTGATCGAATCGGAAATGAGGAGATTCGCAGGAAAACGAAAGTAACTGACATAGCCCGAAGAATTGCCAAACTTAAGTGGCAGTGGGCGGGGCACATTGCTCGCAGAACGGATGGCCGATGGGGCAGTAAAGTTCTGGAGTGGCGACCGCGTATTGGAAGGCGCAGCGTGGGTAGGCCCCCCACAAGGTGGACCGACGACCTGGTGAAGGTCGCGGGAATCCGCTGAATGCGGAAGGCACAGGACCGGTCGTTGTGGCGATGCTTGGGGGAGGCCTATGTCCAGCAGTGGACGTCTTTCGGCTGAAATGATGATGATGATGATGTGTGTGTGAGGTGTGTTCTCCTTTGAGTGGTAGTCAAATACGCTATTATGGAGTCAAGTTGACTTGTTGTGCAGGCTAAGCGAGCGGGTGCTGGCAGCCGTGCCCCCCATGAGCAAGGAGGAGCGGCGCCGCGCCTTCGCCGAGGCGGCCGCTGCTGCCGACGAGTCGCGGCGCCAGCGGGAGCGCGTGCAGCCCTGGCCCACCTACTGGCCGCAGCCCGACGCCTTCCCGCAGGTATGCAGGAAACCAGAGATAAAACATAAAACAAGGGATAATTGCCGAACACAGACCAATAAGTCTCTAATCACAGACCAATAACGACCAAAATTAATATCCAATCTATCCACGATTTACCCTACTAGAGATAGGAATTTGACATATTTTGTATGGAGCTTATGTCAAATTCCTATCTCTAGTAGGGCAAATCGTGGATAGATTGGATATTAATTTTGGCCGTAAGTCTCTAGACGTCGATTAGCTGGATACCCCCGGTCACTAAGCATATACAGTAGCACTGCATATTATACGCCCCGCCGCCAATCGGAACGTCACTACGTAGCGAGCGGCACCAATCATACCACCGAAATTTTGAGCCGACCAATCATAACGCGCCGTCCGCCCCCCTGTTCCCCGCCAACATTTTAAGACTGTTCTCATGCGAAACTTTGTTTATGCGGTGTCTTGAGGTTTACTGGTCTGTGTTGCCGAATAAATAAATATTTTTGGGACATTTTTACACCGCACCATCTAGTCCCAAACTAAGCAGAGCTTGTACTATGGGTACTAGACAATGGATATGATACTTATGAATACTACTAATACATAAGAAACACCCAGACCAACACAAACACTTATGTTCATCACACAAATATTAGTGTCCTGTGGGAACCGAACCCACGACCTCGTGATCAGCAGTCCGACACTCGAACCACTAGACCCCAGACGTCGTCAATAGGAAGTAGGAAGTCAACGTAGGAAGGGATATTCGATTCGATATGAGCAAAATGATCACATCGCTGACGGAACGCCCGTGATCACTTTCATTTGCGATTCGGTCGCTCCCCACAAAAGAGCTCCATAAAATCATCGAAGTATGTCGTGTAAAAGTGTGCAAAAACAGAAGTATTATCCTCCGAGCCTTTTTCCCAATTATATTGGGGTCGGCTTCCAGTCTAGCCAGATGCGGCTGAACATCAGTATTTTACACGGAGCGACTGCCATCAGACCCCCGCAACCCAGTTACTGGGTAATACTGACATTCGGAGGTTAGACCAGTTGTCAGACTTTCAGGCTTCTGACTACCCGTAACGACTGCCATAGATATTCGTATGACAACCGGGACCGACAGCTTAACGTGCTCTCCGAGGCACGGAGGGGTCTCGATGTGTAACGAAACGGTCACCCATCCACAGACTGACCGCGGCAAGTGCAGCTTAACCTTGCAGATCGTACAATCCGCACAGTCGTTGCATCGCTACGAGCCCCTCTCAAAAACAGAAGTATTAATCATCATCATTTCAGCCGAAAGACGTCCACTGCTGGACATAGGCCTCCCTCAAGCATCGCCACCGTAACATAACCAGCCCATTACTGTCCCACTGCTGGGCACGGGCCTCTTCTCAGTACGAGAAGGCTAAGGCCTTAATCCACCACGCTGGCCTAGTGCGGGTTGGCGGACTACACACACCATTGAGAACTGTATGGAGCACTCTCCGGTGTGCAGGTTTCCTCACGATGTTTTCCTTCACCGTTAAAGCAAGTGATAATTGAATATAATCTAATAATCTTATATAATCGCCACCGTAAAGGTTAAGTTTATATTAGTACAGTCTAACAAAGCAATTAGTATATAGGGTAGAGATATATAAATGAAGTTTTCTCAGAAGATTATGGATGTTTTCGAGTGATATAATTTTAATAACCAACAAAGTTAAACTGTATTTATACAAAACCCTAATCAAACCGTTCTATAATAATTTCCTGAGAAATCTTCATCTATATCCGGCGACGCTGTATACTAATTGCTTTGTTAGACTGTACAGCCATCGAAGTACTAATAGAAACTTTTTTTGTTTGTTTCTGTGTTTGTAAAATAAGCGGGGGAAAAGCGGCGACACCCCTAAGGCATATAATTAAATCAGTGCCTCTATGCCTTTAGTGGTAAATAAATCGAGTGGTAATGTCCGGACGAATTTAGAAGTCTCACTTCTACAGATACAAATTGTGTGTCGTACTAGTGCTCTTTCAATCTTCAATTGGACTTTTTCGAGTTTTGAGAAAAATATGCATGATGTTTCTTTCGTACCATAGAGAGTAGAGATTAAAGTGTTTTTTTTTGCAAATAAATTTGATTGAAGGCACTAAGAGTTTGTTTTCCTATAGCAAATGTTTCCCGGTGGCATGGTTCCCGGCGGACCAAACATGCTGGGTAACATGGGTAACCTGGGCAACATGGGTGGCATGGGCAACATGGGCGGCATGGTGTGCGGCGTGCCCGGGCTGGACGTGCCCCCCGACTGGATGCAGCACGACTTCCCGCCCGCGCCCTTCTGCCCGCCCTTCTGTATGCCGCAACCTAAGTGAGTAATGAGAAACAAATACATCCAAGGTTTATTGTTTTATAAGTTAAATCATAAAACTTAAAACAAGCAAATAATTTTGTGCTATGTGGCAAAAGCGAACTCTGCAATTGTTAACCAGTGTTAAGCATAGCTACACTATGTAGCCTACATAATATTTATGAATCAAGGTACTCAAGATATTTAATACGTTCTAAAGACACTTACACCCATATTCTAATACATCTCCTCGACTCTGAATTATTCGAGGTTACCTTGAGGATTACCTCAAGGAATCCACGAAATTGGTATTCTTAAAGCTCATCTTGAGGAACCTCGAATGAAGTTGAGTCGAGAAATTATTGTATGGAGTATCATACAAATTATTAGAAATTCATTTAAACAACCTTGAAACAATATTCGAATAAAATAATCACATTGAAACACTGCTTATAAGCGAAAATCTTTCCTTGCATGTTAAGGTAGGTCTCGACGTACCTTGAGTTTGACAGTTGTTTCCTTTCTTCGAGTGAGGAAAAATGTTGAGTGACGCTGAGTGAAGGAGATTTTTTGCAACTATGCATACAGATTACATTGAGTGAGGTTGAGTGGAGTCGAGGAATTTTCGAGTAAACGTCTTAGAATATGGCCGCACACGCCTCCACTCTAAAAGAGGCCTACTCTTTTAGAGTGGAGGCGTGTGCGGCTGCCACCCTAAAAATATCTATTAGTTCTTCTGTCGTGTCGACATCAGCTACATAACGATAATAGCTCATGTCGTGGTGCCAGTCAGCAGGTTGGTAGCGGGGCTGACTGCCCAGGGTGCGCCGGACGATCAGTTAAATATCGTCACTCGTGGAGGCTCTTTTAATGCACCCATATATCTATGAGTGAGGTACAGTCATAGACCAGTAAGCCTCTAGACGCCAGTTAGCTGGACACCCCCGGTCACAACGCATATGCTCTACCACTGCATATCATACGTCTCTCCGCCAATCGGAACGTCACTCAGTCAGCGAGCGGCACCAATCATAAGGAATCATACCACCGAACTTTTGAGCCGGCCAATCATAACGCGCCGTCCGCCCCCCTGACCCCACCAACGTTTTACGACTGAGTTCGAATACAAAACTTTGTTTATGCGGAGTCTTGAAGCTTACTGGTCTGTGGGTACAGTCTAACAAAGAGATAAGTATCCACAGTCGTCAGATATAAATGAAGTTTTCTCAGGAGATAATGGATGTGTTCGAGTGGAATATCATTCCAATAACACTTGAACAACAACACTTGAATAACGATAGACGTGCCAGATCTCTTTTTACACCAGAAAACTGAACAATTTCGGCATTTTTCTCGGATCACAATCACTCGCGCAGGTCGATTCAGTCTAGCAAAGCTTCCGGCCGCAACTGGTTTTAAATAGGGTGCATGGCCGTGTGGACTTGTACTTTGACAGAGGGGAATGCCTACGCTTGGCGTCTCCTTTCCTTGTTGCTCATTGGTCTTAAAGGATACCACGTCATAACCCTAACTCATGTTTGTCCGCAGTATGATGGGCATGCCAGGTTTCCCGATGGGTGGCTTCATGTTCGGGCAGCAGGTGGGCCCGGCTGGACAGCCGCCCTTCCCGCAGCTGCAGCAACCTGACCAGGCGCAACCAGTGAGTTGGATACTTATTATTATAACTCTGCCGTAAAGTCATGGAGAAAGTTGTTAGTTTAATTCCTGATAACTTGTGCAACTTTATATTTATTTTTATTTAATAAACATCGTTTATTTGCATCTTATTTAAATATTTTGATTCAATTATCTCATGTACAATTATACAATACGCCTTATATAACTGTGCCCCTCTGCAACCAGGCGAAGTTTGCGAGAACAGTGCAGGTACAGTCACGTAATAAGTGTGAGTAGGATATAAGGATGCATCGAATGTTAACGAACGACTGAGACAGCGAGAACATTCAGTCCCGCCATCTTGGCGCTCAGATGAACTATCAATCTGAATCTTGCCGCCATTACCGCGCATGCGCGCTACTGTTTTGTTTGCAAAATTGACTACTGCGCAGCCACCTGTTGCGCACTTGACAGCGCAGAGTTATTTTACGCGTATTGTACCTTGCTGTTACTAAAACATCTTCTCACACCTCAGCTTCCCGAAACGCCATCGAGCGAGCCCAAGGAGATAGTACTGCCATCACTATGGCGCAGTGCGACTGACGACCAGGGTCGCACGTACTACTACCACGTGAAGCTGCGGCAGCCGCAGTGGTTGCCGCCGTTACAGCCCACTGAGCCCGGTACGTAGCGCCTTACTACATCTACACAAGAAATTTTATTAGATATCGTGTGTTATGTTATGTTATGTGGATGGCTATAAGAAAAGAGGCAGACCGAAGAAAACATGGATGGACTGTGTGGAAGATGATATGAATAGAAAGAAAGTGAACACGGCGATGACGGCTGATAGAGATGTATGGAAGAAAAATACATGCTGCGCCGACCCCAAATAAATTGGGATAAGGGAGGATCTCAGGAGGATGAGGATGATGATGATATTTGACCATTGAATCGTACATAGTTATATTAATTTATTCACTTATATTAGAGTACAGCAAATCCGCTTATAGTCTTATGACTGATTGCAGAAAAAAGTTATCACGGGATACTTACCACTTAAATCACTTTTTTCGAGTTGCCGATATTTCAGCAGTGTTATAAGCGCCTTGGTCACGGGTTACTGAAGCATTTGCGGGTGGATGTTTATGAGCAGATAAACCGATCTACCTGATGCAATTTTTTTTCGATTCTCTTGTTCACGAACTAAACTAATTTAAGACTATCGCTCTCTTTTACTAATAGTAGGTACAAGAAAGGGATGGTAACAATTTTATTGCTGTCAAATTAGTTTACGTGTAACATTTCTTTGTATTTTAATCGGCATGTTCCGAGATAACGACTAAACTTGTATGGAAAATTTAATTCCGACTAATTTGACAGCTCTAAAATTAATGCCATCCCTTTCTTGTATCTACTATTGGTAAAAGAGAGCGATAATCTAAAATAAGTTTTAGTTTGTGAACAAGAGAATCGGCACCGTTATCTTTTCCCGAGTTACAAGCTATCTGTTTTGTATCTGTGCTCTATCATGTTTCATCAAAGTCCATTCAGCGCTTAAGGGTCGGCGCAAACCGACGGAGTGGCGGTGAAGCGGCTTATTTAGTAACAATTGAAATTCAACCTTATTGCTTCAGCATAAGACTGAAATTTAAACAGCGAAATAAAATCATAGGAGGCTTAAAGCAAAACAGCGGTCCAGCGACCACAAGAGTTGTCCATAAGAGTTGCTTTGCCTTGCAACCAGTGAACTTCTCTTAGGCTGATCAACGCCTATGCCTTTACATTTACATGTATAATATTAGTAAGACATCAAATCTCATTATAGAAGAGAGTTCATCAGAGGAAGAGGAAGAACCTCCGTCATCAGGCCTCGACAGTCCGCTAGTCAGACGACAGACCAAGGGCAAGCTGGTGGAGGGAGTCAACGGCATTTACGAAGGTGGGGAGACTCACTGTATGTATTTGTAGCATAGTATTTTTTGATTTATTTTTTGTCAATTATGTGACGTTCCATTTATCTGGGCAGCGTTTCCTGGCATTATGTCAAAGTCCTTTTTTTTGTTTGTGGTCGTTTTCCATAGTATAGTTAAGACAACAAGACTAACCATAATAATAAGAAGAATAGAAATAATTACATAATAGAGAGCATTGTCTATTATTGTCCATCGACCATACAGCCCATAGACGCCTCATAGCAGGCGACCGATGTCTGCAACACATCTATGAAATTTGACTAATATAGGTCGCCACTATTCGCCACTTGAAAGCTTCAAATCAGTTTTGACCACATAAGTGAGCTGTCAAAACTCCCGCGTTAGTGATTAGCCAATAGCCGCCTTGGTAGGGCCAATCTGATTGCAGTACCCCGCTTCAGCTAGTTGACAGAATTTATTTTACACTTTTATTCAACATTAGGCGTCTATTGGGCTGTATGGTCGATGGCATTGTCGTAGCTGGAGTGAGTCTGGATGCAGAAGGCAGAGGACCGAGTGTTATGGCGCAACTTGGGAGAGGCCTATGTGCAGCAGTGGACTGCGATAGGCTGAGTTGATTGATTAATTGATTGATTACAACCCATAGCACAAGCTCTGCTTAGTTTGGGACTAGATGGTGCTGTGTAAAAATGTCCCAAAAATATTTATTTACTTATTGTCGTAGTATCATTTTATTTCCCTCAATTAACGATCAAAATTACCATCCTATCTTTTTTTATTAAATATCTAATGGGCTTGCGTTTGACCGCCACCTCACCTGATGTTAAGCGACTATGCGGTCGACGATGATACACGCTTGCCCAGCAAAAACCTATTCACTCGAGTCTTGAAGGCCACCAGATTATACTTATCGGGAAACACAGACGCGGCGCAAAGAATTCCGCTCTTTAGCGGTACGCATGATAAAGCTATTAGCAAATCGGTTTGTGCGATATGCAAATAGCTTTAAGCGATTAGCTCCATACAAGTTATGTCAAATTTCTATCTTTAGTAGGGCAAATCGTGGATAGATAGGATATTTTTTTTGGTGGTTTCAAACCGGCGAGGCGAGGATTGAATGGGATGGGCGTGAATTTAAATCTCGCTGACCCTTTCACACCGAAAGATGTACACTCGACCAAACGGAATCAAGACCCACCATAAGCTTAATTTTCTACAAACGTTCTAATACAATAAGGTCGAATTTCGAAGTTAAATTATGTGGAACGACAGTTAATTCGAAATTCAAAACATAATTCCAGTTCTATCAAAAACGTTTTTTTTTTTCAATTATTATTCTATTGCATTCATAACAACGCTCAAAATTGCACAGACCTCTGACTCATATTAAAGCAGTTTCCTTAATATTCAAAATGTCATAAGTGCAGAACGAAGGTACTAAGAAGAAAATTATGTTTTGACAATTTCATACGAATTTTCGGCTGAGTGGGTCATGATTCGACTGTACATCGCGAGCTCGCGCCAGGCACGCGCCTGCTCGCGATGTACCGTTTTGCAATGTAATAAATACTCTATTCCTTCAGCAATAAAGTTTAATGTTGCACCAACAAATATTTCAATTCTCGCCTCGCACATCCTCGCCTATCCAGACCTTTCACACCAAAGATGGCCGGCCCATCCACGCTACGCCTCGCTGGTGTGAAACCACCATAAGAGCCCTAAGTAGTGACCTACGCCAGTTCAAGGAAAGCCATTCGATACTAGAAAGATTTGTATCCGGTTTTTTCTCATTATAATATGCTGCCTTGATGGTCCTTTTACTTTCGATATTTCACCCTATAATTTATCGTGTTCGCAGTTATAAAAGAAGGTGGTCACAACGGGTTGATTCCTGACCATGCGCTAGTCAGCATAAAGCCAAGAAAGCGAAGACCTGGACTCGTCTCAGAAAGGCCTATTAGTGTAAGTAACAGTTATTTAGACCAATAGCTATTTTTTGAAGCGAAGCTTCTATATCGTCTTTTCGCGCTCGGAGTAAACTGAGAGAAAAACGTCACCGTTAACTTTCCCCTCCATAAGCGTGTGGCTACACTACCGTCTCGAACACACACACACACACTGCTCTACGTGTGCACGTTTTCATGAAGCTGCGCTTCTGTTGGGCGTCCCTTGATGCCACATGTTTTTTTTTAAAATTAATAACTACAATAGTAACTTTGTGGTTTGGTTTTTGGTTTACCTATACCTTTAAACACTGAAATAACCTTGCTTGTCTGAAAACTTGGAAACAATTCTCATTAGTAAAATGAGAAAAAAAAACTGCTGATCCCTACATTTGTGTTCACATAAATCGATAAAATGTAGGGATCAGCTGTATTTTTTTCGCGATTTGATGGTTGGTCCCATAGTAAAAGTTGTTCATACTGATGAGTACAACGACCACTTAAGAGGTTTTCAGTTATTTCAATAACACATTGTATACTAAATTGTCTCTATATGTATACATTATAGCCCCGAACAGAAGAGGATAAGTTAGCTGGTCGGCTAGAAGTGAAGAGGTACAAGCAGACTAAAGAGAAGCTACGGCGTCGACGAGAGAAGTTGTTGCAGAAAGTGCGGATACTCGCCGCCAACAAGTCGCAGCGACGACTTAAGGGCAGCATGCTTGATTTGAAGGTTAGTTACATACATATATATGAGATGTTTGGTCGTCTTGTTTAGCGAAATGTGGTACTATTACACATCTGCCTACTCTTTCGGGGAAATAAAGGCGTGATGTTATGTTTTGGTCGTCTTCTAAACGTAGTTTTACGCATGGTATAATATGATGTTTCACCAGGTATTCTCTTCGCGCAATGACAGCGCGATGCCTCCAAGCTACGTCACGATCAGTGTTGCCGTTGATTGGTATCTTCAATATACTTAGAGGAGATTTTTGTTCATAATAAATATTAAATAAATTCCTAACTAGCCTATTTGTTATCTCGTGTTATTCATCTAAATAATTATTAAAGGAAACTGTATAAAATGACTAGTTCA
The DNA here is from genome assembly GCA_949699075.1 of Asteroscopus sphinx. NCBI lineage: Eukaryota > Metazoa > Arthropoda > Insecta > Lepidoptera > Noctuidae > Asteroscopus > Asteroscopus sphinx. The sequence continues at coordinate 27,094,883 of OX453004.1, read as the reverse complement.
AAAGTGATTCTTTATAGAAGCAAGTAAATGAAAAAATGTATTTTGCTCGGGTAATTTATTTTCACAAAGTGGCAGCACATCAAACTGACAAGTGTCACGCTAGCAGCCCGCTATTGGCTCCACAGCCGATGACGTAGTACGGAGGCAATCACGTGACCTACCTGTCACGGGAAGAGACTACCTGGTGAAACATCTTATTATAGCATGGTTTTACGAAGTATTGTCACTATACTCTGTCCACCAGGTTATTCGCTTTTTGACAGATGACACATTTTACATTTCTCGGTTTACCACATTTCTAAAACTGCTTACAAGTTGACGTAACCTTGTAAAGAGGTAATGCTAAATAGAGCTTATTTCTTTTGTATGGGATATAATTTGCTAGACGCTAGTAAAAAGTTATGTCGTCAACTTTGTATGACTGTCAAAAATCTAATAACCTGGTGGTCAGAGTATAAGTGTAATTAATAACAGTTTTAGTTTAGTGTGGTAAGGCCTACTTTGCACTAACGCTTTTGAAAGTGCTACTTTATCATATATGACGCATTTGTCTTATAAGAACTTTTATACAGGGTGACTTGTTGAACGAGGGACTAATTGAAGGAGGATGTTCAGTACTTGATTCTTTTTCCAAATATGTTGAAAAATGGTACCTTAATCATCAATTACTGTGGACACTGTTCTGCGCTTACAAATTAAAGTTGCATTTTCTTCGTGTCGATGGTATAATATGTTAGAGTAATCTAGACATGGGTAACTCAACAAAAATGCGTGAGCTGCAGCTCAGCTCACGGTTCACGTTAGTGAACCGGAGCTGTGAACCGCCTCACAGATCAGCTCAATTTGTGTATCTGCCTACTTCGAGTTATGATCTGTGATGCGAGTCGCTGAGCTTACAGAGCGTTCGATCTGTTTGAGCTGCGCTCGCTCGATCACTCTGCGACTCACCGCCGATCTGTCGCCGCTCCCGTTCACCGGTTCAAACGGGTTTTTATTGATATGGACATCTTTTATCTTTCGTGCAACGAACGTTGTTGCCCAGATAGATACTATTCTTTGAGCCGTGAGCTGCGTATTTTGTCATTGATCTGCAGCTCAACGGCTCAAGCTTATTGAGCTGCATATTTGAACCGGTTCTGAGCTGAGTTACACACCTCTAGAGTCCTTTTTCTGTGTCCTGTCTGTGTTGTCCTGTGTCCTGTCTGTGTTGGCCTGTGTCCTGTCTGTGTCCTGGGTCAGGCTTGGCAAGCCAAAAACTTTCCATTTCAACGGCGTTATCAGTGGCAGCGCAAAGGTCGCCCAGGCTACAGGTGCTGGGGCACAAAGGGCAGTATAAGAGGTGACCCAAAGATAGGGGTCAGTGCTACAACCACACCCTGCCGCTGTTTTAATATAGCCCCACTTGGCGAGATTGGACGTACTTCTTCCTACTTAAGTTTGAAGTTGCATGTGGTGAGGTGATGTATCTATCATAGCAGTGTCTTCGGTCGCTATACTCACTCTCTCCGACTTTTCTACTAGCCAGCAGACAAGGCCGTAGACAGGAGGGGGTTTTGGGGGTTCAAATAATGCCTTAGCCAACCCACCGTTACATACATACCTACTTGCTAAAATATTTTCGACTTGTTCGGAATGTAATGTATTGGACCCCCTCCCCCCGCCCCGAAGTGAATTTCTGGCTATTGGACTTTCTTTATGTGTACGCACATTCTACCATATTCTTGAATTGTCCCTCGTTCATCCAGTTATCCTGTATAATGCGCGTTGAAAAAACGTTCATGCGAATCGGGCCTCAATGTGCCATGTCCTACAAAATTCTAGGAGTAGTTTTTTTTTTTTTTTTTTTTACTAGCCTGTTTTGTCCCACTGCAGGGCAAAGGCCTCCCTTCCTTTCTTCCACTTTTCGCGGTCTATGGCAATTTGTGGCCAATCCTTTAAGTAGGAGTCCAGCTCATCCCGCCATCTCTTTCTGGGTCTACCGCGTTTTCGTTTCCGGCTGTCTGGGATCCACTCTGTTGTGAGTTTCGCCCATAGCCCCTCCGGCATGCGGCAGATGTGGCCAGCCCAGTTCCATTTTAACTTGGCAGCCGTATGACCTACGTCTGCAATTTTAGTTTGGGAACGCAGTATCGAGTTTCTTACACGATCAGTAAGTTTGACCCCCAAAATACTGCGTTCCATTGCTCGCTGACAGACCTCGAGTGCGGACTTTTGACGAAGTGTTAACGAAGGAGTAGTTGTAATTTAAAAAAGGATGCTACCATATTTTCCTTCCTTCTGATGCTATATGGAGCACTATTTAAAATTGTATGTATATGTTACGGCCAAAGTCTGCAGAGGGTGCAGTGTCAGCTCAGCCCGGGCATTGTCGACATCGCACAGGCCCTCTAGCACAATATAACTTATTAGCGGGCCTTTCCCGGATTATAATGTGCATTGTCATCACTGCCCTTTATAAACCGGGAAGAGCCTCTAACTTTTCGAATTCATGCGCGGTTTGGAATTCGATTATCACTTGCTTTAACGGTGAAGGAAAACATCGTGAGGAAACCATACAGTTCTCAATGGTGTGTTTAGCCCGCCAACCCGCACTAGGCCAGCGTGATGGACTAATTCCTTAGCCTTATCGTACTGAGAAGAGGCCTATATACCACCTAAGCAATTTAAAATGTCTTGCACAACAAAGCTTTTCCATTTAACACTTTGGTATATCACAGTCTTACACTGCCACACGTAGAATTAGCAATGTCAACAATGCCCAATCAAAGTTGGGCAAAGTACACAAATAAATAAAATCTTTCAACACTTCAACAGTGCCTACCGTCACTCAGGCAGTCTTGACAATGTCGATTATAAACCGGGCAGTGCCTGATAATAATTCATATTTGTGGACATTGCCCAGCGGGCCTGTGAAATTTCAACAATGCCCGGGCAATGCTTACTGCACCCTCTGCGGACTTTGCCCGTAACAAAATGCTAAAATTATGTTGAGCTTAATGATTTATGGTTCGTCATATTTTCATTGTTAATGCTTACCAAAAAGGAGAAAGATAAGGAGAAGAAAAAGGATAAAGAAAGAGACAAAGAAAAGGAGACTGAAAAGAAAGAGTTGGAAGAGGTACTAAACACCATGTTCTTATGTATTTTTATTATGATTTTTTATAAAAATAGATATATCATCGATATATAATTTTTTATGTTGACATAATATTTTAGGAGTATTATTAGGGTATGCTATATTAGATTTATTAATAAAATAAACTAATAAATCTGCTATTTAAGAGCCCTCTCTAATTTTTTTGACGAAACAGCAACGAGAAGTGGATTTTTGGCATTCTTATTCTATTCTATAGAAAGATCTATCGAAATTTCCATTACATAATTAGATATCGCTATAGTGAGCCCAGATCGTGTGGTACAGAGCAATTGTCGCGAGTGCAAGAAAATATAATAGTCTTGATTTTAAGTTTATGATAAGATTTTTTATTAATTATTTTTATATTTCAATTTTATTATATTGGCAAAAGTCTGAAATTTCATGTGGTATGTTTTTTGCTTAGAAACTTTATTTATTGTAGGAGAAAATTAAGGTTTAAAAAATCTATTTTCTGGTCAAAAAATTGGTATTTCAAAGTCATCATTTAAAAGAAGAGGAGAAATTTAAAAAAAAGTTGTAAATGTTGTATCAATGGGAACATATTCTAAATCATTTCAGCCGTAAGACGTCCACTGCTGGACACAGGCCTCCCCCAAGCATATATTGGGGGGATATGCCATAATATTCTAAATATTATGGTCTATTTTGGAATACTTTATAGCAAAAGGTAACAGAGATCCAGGACGTTAAAATAACGCTTCTTAGCGTTTAACCAACGTGGCGGTGGGGAAAAAGGTTATTGTTAGTCTTAGACGCAATAAATGAAAATTCTACAAAATTTTGTGACTACAATACGAATAAAACTATCATATTCCACTAACAAAATTTAAAATAAACACATTTATTACTGAGATCCACGACGCCAAACAGTAGCTTAAAACGCAGATTTCTTGTGTTTTTTGTAATACGGCTCTTAATATAAAAATCACAATCCTTTTCAACAGCAAATGGTGGATCTAGTCGACTCGGACACCGATTCAGAGGACTCGTCTACCGAAGAGATAATAGTCGAAAAACCTGTCGAGATGCCGATCGTGATCGAAGCGTCCCCGCCACCCGCCGTGGTGCCACCATCACCAGACCCCGTTCCCGTGGTGATGGAGAATACCGTTATCTTGAGTACTGAGGAGACGGCACGGAAGATTAAAGAACAGTTCCGCTGCAGCATGGCGAGGGTCATGGTGCAGCATCTGAATCCCTACAGACATCCTGATGCGCCAGTCGGCCGTATTACTTGCACTGCTGACTTCAAACATCTGGCTAGAAAGGTGAGCAGTAGACTCTTAAGTTTCAGCTTTCGTTGTTCTGGCGTTATATCAGCCTGTTAGCATTTCAGTTCAAGCTTTATGGGACTTATTTAATAACTAGGCTATGCACGCGGATCAGGTCCCTTGTTATGTCGATAAAAAGTATCCTTTGTCTTAATCCAGGACATGTTCTTTTTGTGTGCCAAAGGACATTGCTAAAGTTCCATAGTGCCCCAGCCGTTGGAAGTTGCGAATAAAAGACGACGCTTTCCATATAAAATTCGATGAAGGCAATGTGTTGCAATCTATTTTAATAAACGGACAGTACTCCACAGATGTTATTCTTTAAAATATTAACTATTTTGAGGTTATGTTTTGCTTACAAAACTTGTTAAACAAGTGGTTACCAACTAAATAGTTTTACTCTTCTATTGTAGATGTAAAGGTGCTAAAAAGAGATTGGTTATCATTGGCTATATATTCAGTGGTGCCAACGTAATACATTATAAAACCATAGAGTACTTACAAGGGATTGGTCAAAAATATGAAGTCAAATCAGCATGATTGAAGGACAGCAGAATTTAGTTACCATTATTACTAGTATTTTTTTCTTTTTCACTTAAATGAAGATATCTACCGATGCATCATACTGTTGCAGTAAATAGTTTTTCTTTCTTTCCTACAAGTATATTGCTAACGATTTTCACAATGAGAGAAGCGTAACAGTTCCCGTGCTAGAACACAGCCAGCTGTATCAGTATTATGTAATTATAGTTTCCATTATAAAACTTACAATGCATATTATCTCCTCAGCTAACCCACTTCGTGATGCTAAAAGAGTTGAAACACTGTCGTTCGGTCGACGAGCTAGTGGTGACCGACTCGGTGCGTTCGAAAGCGAAGATGTTCGTCAGGAAATACATGGCCAAGTTCGGGCCCGTGTACAAGCGACCCGCTGAGGAGGTCGACTAGCGGAAGCAGGCCGCACGTCGGCCGAAGACATAGCACTGAACACACTTGTACCTGAGGAATAGACGTAGCAAAAGATGACCAAGCGGGCCTAGCCCAATCCAAAATCCTCCTGTCCTACCTCAACTGACAATTGACCTAGTAGCCGGGACCGGTAGGTCTAAAATCTTCCTGGATCACCCCAGGATCAATCTTAATCAAAAAAGACTACCTAAAATTCAAGATTCTGAAATTTGACGCTACACAGAGTCAAAAATGAAATGTGTGTCAAATAAGACTTAATGCAGTCCGGGAAAGATATAAGGGCATCACGTTTCAAATCCCTTGGCCCTCTCATCCATCAAAAATCATCTAACGCTTGCTACGATCTTGGCCTGAGGCTGCATCACTGCTCTTGAGGACCTCTCAGCCAGACTGATACTGAAAGAACAATGGACGAAGTGCTAGTTCTAATTGTAAGTGATTAATTTGATTTATAATTGGTGATACATTGAATACTGATTGATCAATGTGGCACTAGATTGATATTTTTGCTATGTGCACTGATTATAGAACTTTAGCTACAGTGAATTTGATAATTTATCGATTAATTATACAATAGTTGAATTAAATCCACAACTTTGTTCATATAGATATAATTTAATTTAATCTGATTAAATTTTTATTATCTTCAACGACATGAATGTAATTATTGTAATATTTTGTATGACGATGAATACCGGTTTTCTGTTGTGGTTATAGAAACAAACTTTAATACATTAACAGGACAAAGAAATTAGGGATAATAAGAGTGATACATGAAGAAGTAATCTTCAGGTTTTGAAAGTATGTACTGCATAGGAAAATAAAGGGGTGGTTCACACTTAACGCTTGGTCACAGTCAGTCGCCGAATGTGAGCTACCTGTACGTGGTTTGTTGATTTTTCACAATAGTCGTTTGCTGATTTTATTTGCGCGTAGGGTTGCCAGTTTTTTCCAAAAAAACGGAGGTCAGTGCGAAACTATGTTCATTCGTATTTTTTGTCCTCTTTGCTATATTTTATTGATGAACGTTCATATTTTACTTTTTATCAAATCTCGTCTGTTGCATACATCAGTTAAAATATGGGACAGAGTCTGTCCCGGCGGGACATTGAAGATTATGCCTGAAATACGGAACGTCCCGGCCGGGATATACGGAACGTCCCGGCCGGGATATACGGAACGCTATTTACGCTACAACCCATAGTCGGGGGACAGCGAATAGTCATAGTAATTTATGTCCCATAATACCATCATTATTATTTTACCATTGGGTGATTTAATGAAAAAGTTATTTTTAATACCACTTTATTACAACTAAAACGAGTTAATATTGGACTGTCATCCAGTTCTGAGCTATGTTTTAAGTTTTAAGTCCCTAGCTCATCGGGAAGTTAGTTTAAAATCGATTGCAAAGTACCAAACAGACAAAAAGACAAGAAAGCGAGACAATAAAAACGTGTTAAAATGCAGTAATTATTAAATAATAAAGATATATACTTCGCATGCGCAAATGCGTTAAAAATAATAAAATAATAAATAAATAATACATTGTTCACAATTACATAAAATCCGGTACACACTCATTAAACTTATTCAATGCCTGCTCTCAACTAGCCACATTTTTCAATTTATGTTTAAATTAGTTTCTTGTAGGCGAGAACGTTCTCTGGCAGTCGGCGACTGACTACGTGTTTGATGTGAACTGCCCCTAAAACTGAACTAAATTGTAAATATAGTTTTATAAGTCAATAACTGTCATTTTGTTTTAAGTAAGTCCTCCTTAGGTTAGACTGTATTATAATTAGATGATTCTATGTTCTTAGACATGATTTAAATACAACTACACGGGATTTATGCAAGAGAAAGTATTTATTATTGTACTATGATCTCTACGGGAGTTTGCTAAGTAAAAAACCGAGAGGGCGACTCGAATATGAACTGCAGCGGTTAAAGTACACAGTATTATAAATAGATTTTAAACATTATGACGTGTTGTATGCCACTCTGTTTGTTTGTCTTATTGTGGAGACGACGTCGAATGTTGTCGAATTGTCGAAGGATTGCTCGATCTCGCGAGCCATGTAGTTATTGTGAATAATGAATTCCTATACACATCCCTGTCAAGAAATCTTTGTAAGTGTGCTCGTTTCAGCGGACCATAGAAATCTAAATAATAAAGTAGAAAAGGCGCGTGAACTTGTCGCTGCGTGCAGGTGTCTCGTAGGACTAGCGATGGGTCATTGACGGTTTTCGTGTCAATGTAATGTAACCATTTTTTTCGAATAAATAACAGGTTGAAAAAGCTGTTTCTTTTCAGCAGGTTTGAATACAGCAGATTTTATAATTTTCTCTAAATTTATCGTTCTTGCGTTTAAAACAGTTTCATTTTAATTCCAACGTCATATTGAAATAAAATTGAGTTGGTTTTTTCAAAACTTTTAGTTTATTAATGCCTAAGTTTTTTGTAATCTGTTCGTTTGTCAAAAGGCATACATTTTTTTTCAACCTGTTTTTTGAGCAATGGAAAACAGTTTTTCGTTTCTGATAAAAAAAGCTATTTTAAAAAGCTGTTCCTTGATTCAATGCGCACCGCTATAGGACACCATTGCGCAAACCGTCTGCTTGATCATAAGTGTTGTTTTCTTCGCGGAGTCACTTCCTACTTCCATCGTGTCGACATGAGCTACATAATGATAATAGCTCATGCCGTGAGAAAAAGGTTAGCCAGTCAGCAGAATGGTAGCGGAACTGACTGCCCAGGGTGCGCCGGACGATCAATTAAATATCGCCACTCGTGGAGACTCTTTTAATGCACCCTGCGCGGAGTCACTAAAATTATATTTTGCAGCATATCTGACAGCAACATTTTTTTAGGCTTAATGGTTTTCCATTGAATGCTAAAAACATGGTGGGCGTAATTGCGTATTTATGTGTTGGTAGGTACCGGCAAACCGGCGACACGCGTTTCGGTATTAAAAGACTGTAGATAAAATGTCTATTGCCTTATTATTTAGATTTCTATGCAGCGAACCGAAAACTATAGAATTTGTTTATTTGCGTTTAAATGCTAAATTAAGTAGGCAATCTTTTATTTCGATTATGTGGTCCATTTCTACTGACACAAAATTCAATGTTGTGTAAGATTTAGCTTAACGAAATTAGCTGATTCTTAAACCTAAAAATATTTTTTATACCTAATTCTTAAGCGATTTGAAAGTAGTAATAAACAAAATAAATGTGCACTGTGTTGTAAAATAGAGCCAGATTACAGATTTCAGTCTTTCAGTTAAACTTGATTTTAGATAATACACATACCAGTAAGTCTAAAGACGATCACCAAGCTTATGCAGTCGACCAATATCTGCATAAGAACCGCCCTGCCGCCAATCGGTACGTCACTCCGTCAACGAGCGGCACCAATCGGGTATGATTGACAAACTTTCGAGCTGACCAATCATAACGCGTCGTCCGCCACTTGTCCCCCGCCAACATTTTACGATTGTGATCTCAAGCAAAACTTTGTTTATGCGGCGTCTTTAAGCTTACTGGTCTGTGACATTATATTATATTTTATCAATTATTTTAATGATGTGACATTGATTCATAAGCCGATGACAACACGACGTATTTTAGATAGATCAGTGCATGGTATAATAATGTTTCACCAGGCATTCTCTTCCCGCGATGGCTCAAGGCTACGTCACGATCAGTGTTGCCAGTGGAGATTTTTATTCATAATGAACATAAAATAAATTTCTAACTAGCCTATTTGTTATCTCGAGTTATTAATCTAATTAGTTATTAAAGAAAACTGTATAAAATTACTAGTTCAAAAGTTACTAGTTCTTTATAGGGTAATTTATTTACACGTAGTGGCAGCACATCAAACTGACAAGTGTCACGTTGACAGCCCGCTATTGGCTCCACAGCCGATGACGTAGTCTTTGGCAATCACGTGACCTAGCTGTCACGGGAAGAGAATACCTGGCGAAGCAAATTATTATTATTGTATGTACAGTCAACAAATCGGAATCATGACCCACTCAGCTGATAATTCGTTTGAAATCGTCAAAACAGTAAGGTTTTCTTCTATGCTGCACTTAGGACATTTTGAATATTACAGAAACTGCATTAAAACGGGTTAGAGGTCTGTGCCGTTTTGAGCTTTGTTATCAATGCAATAGATTTATAATTGGATTGGAAATTATGTTTTTTATTAAGCAGGAATTATGTTTTGAATTTCGAATTAGCTGTCGTATCACGTGTTTTTCCTACAAACAACTAGGTATATTTTTTAAGAAACCTATACAAACTTTTTCGATTACAGACCATTAATAAAATAAAAATAAAAATTACAAATATAATGTCAAGTATGAAAAGGTGTCAAACAATACTCTTAATATGTGGAACCTCGGACGAATAAAACAGGCAGACGGAATCTCGCTATTCAATAAGTGAAGCGTCCATAGCAAGCCGGATCGCTTAAAAGTATAGTATGCCAAAAAGCCGCGATTACGCAAAAAATCTAGTGTGACGGTAGTCATTGTTGTAGCGTCATAAATAAAATAACAGTATAAATCTGGTGTGTTAAAATGCTTTCGAAATTATAGTGGGTTCAGGAAAAAATTAAGTGCTTCAGTCTTTGTTTAGCTAGATTCCGTCCGCCTTTTTTATTCGTCCGAGTGTGGAAAATACTTTTATCTACACTCGTATCGTAAAATTCGAATTATGAACTCGAAAGTAATGTCATAATGACATACTTTACGCACATGCACCTGTTATGAATTTAAAAAGTTTCATTACGATACAGTTTGCTGAACAAAACAATGTGGTAATTTAATTTTTTTTCCATAACCGCACACTTCAGCCTAACTAAGGAGTTTTTAATGCCACTTCGACCTAACCAAGGAGTTTTCAAACCTTTTTTTTAGCAGTCGTACAGTTTGGCACCAATGAGTACACAAAATTCAGGGTGGCGCCACTTGTCATACATTGAAAATTTTTATCGTTTAAAATCGCGTTTTTGGCAGAACTTTTGATTGTCATATTGCTTTTAATTATATTTAAGTGTTTACAGGCATATTTTTTGTATGATAAAACAGAGATTGACGGAATTCTGACAAGGATAGAAAATTAGTTCCGATTATAATGTTGTCGCCAGACTATATTTTATTATCTGTGTAGGCGCGCACCAGCGCGCGTGCGCGGCCGCGCGCCTGGCCTACTGGATTTGGACATCGTTACTTGTAAATTTATTGTTATTGTTTACGTTATTATTATGGTTTTGTATGTCGAAAGTTTTATTTTGTCAAAAATATCTGACTACAGCAGTGATACTGAACTGAGGAGAATATGACCCCGCCTGAATTTCTGGATGCAGCAACGTAAATGACGAACAATCTTTTACCAGAGAAATCAAGAAAAACAACGACAATGTTACCAAGACTTCAAGATTTTGACTTTGGTATTTTATTTAAAATTGTATGAGTGTAGATAAAATAGTGTATGAAACTGACATAATTAGGTATTAAAACACTCGTGTGATACTATTAAAAACCTCGCCTACGGCTCGGTTTTTAAACTCACACTCGTGTTTTAATAACCCCTATTATGCAACAGTTTCATAAACTACTATTAATTTATAATATCCTCTGTACCATATTTCACGCAATAAATGATAAATAAATAAATAACAATATTTGAAGTTAAACATCAAGAATAAAATTAGAAAAATAATTTTATTGGTAAACTAGCTGTAACTGTCAATAGCTAACAAAATTGATAACAAGTCAGTTGCCAGGGAAATATCTGTTTAAGCGAAATTCAACCTAATTGTATTAGAATGTCTGTAGGATATTAAGCTTATTGTGGGTCATGATTCCGATTTGTTGACTGTACAGTCTAACAAAGCAATTAGTTTTCAGGGTCGCCAGATATAAATGAAGTTTTCATAGAAGATTATGGATGTTTTCGAGTGAAATATCATTTTAATAACGGAAAAAGTTAAACTGTACAAAACCCTAATCAAACCGGTCTATAATAATTTCCTGAGACATCTTCGTCTATATCTGGCGACCCTGTATACTAATTGTTTTGTTAGACTGTACGAAATCCAAGAGAAATATTTGCTACTTGCAGCAAACAGATAATTTTATTACGCTTGACCTGCTTTCGCTTGCTGTAAGTGCTTATGCAGGCTAGACAAAATCTTTTCAAGAACACTGACTATTAGATTATGTAAGTTATAATAATAAATATTTGTGGAACAAAACCAAAATGAGTTTGTCGTGAAACTAAATTGTAAGCTGATATGAAATTATGTTACATGTAAACTGTATAAATCTCTGATTTCGAGATAGTTTTATGTGATCTACAATGTTGTGTAAATAGTTGTAAATACGAGTGAAATAGATATTGTCTGTTCGGGTATAGAGTGAACGGTTTTATTTTTATGTGGTAGTGAGTGGTCGCATGTGGTCGCGGACCGTGGAGACGCTGACGAGTAATTTAATACATTAGTTTGACGATCAGATCGAAGCCGTCGGAACAAATAAAATGTTATTTCTTTTAATATGTTTTTGTTTTATTTATGTTCATAAATCTGTCGAGCCAATCGTAGATACATAAACATACCTATTATAATTAAAATAATAATAAGAGGAAATTGGGTAATTTGGGTACTAAAAACGTGAATTTTAAATAACGATAACTTTTTTTTGTATTAATTAATAAAAAATAAATGTATTTCTTCACATGTGCTATAAACAGGGTTGTTTTTAATATACCAAAAACATTAAAAGGGTAATTATTTTTATTATTTTAACGCATTTTACGCATGCGAAGCGAATTCTAAAGATATAAATTGTGGAAAGAAAAAATCGCTCACTTTTTGATTTTAGATTTTTTTATTTGACTTTGATTTAACTGTAAAGTTAGTCGAGTCGGTTAAGGAACAATGTTTCTTAATAAGATATCGCTGACGTCACCCAAAGACGTATAGTGGAGGATAATTTCGATACCACGAGCAGTGTTCACGGTAGCTTAGTGGCTAAAGCAATGGCGTACTGAGCCAGGAGTCGCAGGTTCGAATCCTGGTCGTGAGCGATTTTTTCTTTCCACAATTTATATCATTATAAGGGTAGTCTCTACTCAGCATTCTGCTATAGTTTTACTATAGGACAAACTCTGAAATTGTAAAAACAGCTGATTGATGTATGGAACTGTTTCTGAGTTGGTCCCACAGTAAATGTGCAAAATGATGAGCAGAGGCTACCCTTAAAGGTTTTTGGTAAATTAAAACAGAAACCATAGAATAGATATACTTATGCCGAAATGACAAATCCAGGCATTGGTCGTGGTCCACCTGCTTAGTTCACCTGGGTGGACCACGGGCACAAATCTTAGACAACACTAGACTCGGAACAGACTCAGAATAGTCCCATTTTACAGAATAATCTCAGACCCTTCAAGGTAGTCCACTGGACCACCACTTCGCAAGAAATACTGGCAGCTTCCAAGTGTTGTATTATTTATAGCGACAGAACGACTTTTAAGGACGTTTTAAAGTTGAGTATCGTTTTTTAGACACGGACAGCGTTGCGAGAGGAATAGGGTCCCGTTTGGCACCCTTCGGGTACGGAACCCTAAAAACCACACTTGTTGGTAATCCAACTTTGTTGTTAAGCAGCAGACAAGAGAACACTTTTATAGTATAGGTTGGCGAAACGAGCCAAAGGCCCACCTGATGTTAAGCGGTTACCTTTGCCCATGACAACTTCAATACCACCTAGGCTGTTGCCTAAATGTTACCGCAAGTCGGTTCGCCAAACTGAGACATGAAGATGAAAAGTCTCATGTGATTGTAATTTCACCGGCGCCCGTGGTAGGTACCCTTCACACCGAAACACAGCATCACTATTTGGCGGAGAAGTAGGCACGGTGGTAGTACTTCCCCGGACGAGCTCTTTTACAAAGGAGCTCTACTACTACGTTTGAGTATTTGGGGGTTAGGAACCGAGCAAAAAGAAAACAGTCCGAGTTTTAAATAAAACAGGCGGGTGCAACCGCGGGGCACAGCTAGTATATTTTTTTTTATTATAAGGGGCTGGGTTAACATTTAATTTTATTAGAATTGATTTCGTTCAAGTATTGTGACAGGACCGACTTGCAGGTGGCTACGTTTCGTGAAAGGGTCCGACAGCTGTACGGAAAAGAGCCGAGTTGACAATCTTACTAGAATATGAAATACTAGAAAACGTAAGACTTAGAGCCAGCGTCCACCGACGGAGTGGCGACGAGCAGTTCACTGCAAAGAAAGAAAGAAAGAAATAATTTATTTCTTCACTGGTTGCAAGGCAAACCGACTCATTGGCTCTTATGGACGCTTGCAGCTGTAACCGCTCGACCGCGCTTTGATCCGCCTGTGATTTTATTTGCCATTCAAATTTCAGTCGTATGTTGAAGTGCGTAAGGTTGAATTTCAATTGTTACTAAATAAGCCACTTCGCCATTCTGCCGGTTTGTGCTGACCCTTATGAACTATATAAGATCCTTATATAGTTTGTTGCTGCCTCCAAAACTCTTCACGGTTCTCCAGAAACCTGATGGCTTCCTCCGCTTGTTTGAGGACTACGTCGTTCTTCTTATCGGCTATGGCCAAGTCCGGATTCTTCAGCAAGTTTTCAAGATAGATTTTGTCAGAGTTCAACTGTCCCAGAACAGGTTTGGCAGATTTTGACCTATTCTTCCCTGTTTTCTTAACCACTTTGACCGAGCCAATGGTGTTTTCTATTGCTTCCTGGAAAAACAGACACAACTGAGTAAGTCTGGCAGTGTTATTTTGAATAAGTTGGTGCATGGGATGGCAAGCTTTAACGCTAGTATTATAAGGCTTGTAAAATATTCTGAAATGATTCTCAGTGTGCAATGCTCAAAGAGCAGTGACTACACGCAATGATTTGTATTCGGAGACGTAGAGACGTTCGGAAGTTCGCTTCGATTTTTTTTTTTCTATAGAGCATATTCAAATAATTTATTCTGCAAATTGGGTGTTAAAAATAACTTTTACAAGTCGGTTATTTTAAAAACCGGCCAAGTGTGAGTCGGACTCATGCAGTGAGGGTTCCGTACCACCTTATTCAAGTATTCCGTGGTACCACCCATCGACCTGATACCCCATAGAAACGGGTCGTTCCACGAGGTCCCACTACTTTGCTCCACTGGTGGGACCACGAGGAAATAAACTGATTTAATTTACGAGAGTTTATCAAAAGACATCAACTATCGTACGCGAAATGTGAATTTTTGAATCTCTTTCTTCCGTAAGTACCACCACAAACGTCTATGTTTGTCCTGTTTTTAGTATTTGTTGCTAAACTACATAGTATGCACTATAATCAGACCAAGTTTGACGCTGGGATGTATTACCGTTTTGAAGATAGAACAGGAACAAAAACGTTGAAAATAATGCATGTTTTTCGAGGTTTCTTGTATGGGGACCCCCTTTGCTTCTAGACTTTTTTTTGTTTTTAATATTTGTCATAATACCCCTCATAGCAACACATATTCTGTAAAACTTTCAACTGGTTATATATTACCGTTACAAAGATACAGCCCTGTGACAGACAGACGGACGGACGGACAGCGTAGCGAGAGTAATAGGTTCCCGTTTGCACCCTTTGGGTACGGAACCCTTTTTTTTTCCGTGGGGAAATCCTCATGGACGCACTCCGCCCGGGGTAGGCGGAGCCAGTGTCGGACTCTTACCGACTAAAACCACCACGGTGTTCCTTCAACTACCTTAGCCGGGGGCGTGGGAACCCGTGAGTATTCATACAACCATCTCCAACAGGTCCCGGCTCGCCACAAGCAGGCGAGGCCCTTCTCCCCTTGCGGCCTAACGACGGCCGCACCCTCCTCTGTGGCGCACACGGAACACTGCACACCACCTCACCTCACGGGCCTTTACCAGCTGCGCCAACTACGCCAGCTGCTGGTCGGGCAGCAGACTACCCCGAGTCTGCTGCTCGCAGGCCCGTCCTCCTGTAATTTTTATAGAGGTGTTCTTCCTCGCGGTCCGGGCGGTAAAGCCAAGACCCTCGCTCCCAAGAGGCGCGAGAACACTACTCAGCAGGCACTCCTGGGAGTACGAGACCGACGGGGGCAGGGAAGGACAGTCCCCCCGCTGCCTGCCCAGTGGCCGGGTGAGTGCACACCGGGCCCGCCCCTGCTCCTCCACAGTGCCCTCTGCTTTCTCAGAGGGACATGCGGAGCAACTTCCCATTGGCCCACATCGGGCCCTTTCCGTGCCAGAATATTCGCCACAGGCAAAAAGGTCCCCCGGTCCAAAGAAGACTTATTGCCCGTGCCCAGGGTGCACCGGCCCAACAACTGCCGTCCCCTCTAGACGTGTCCAAAAGGACAAGCAGCCGTCAGACACACGTGGAGGTTTTCTGGCCAGCACCCCTGGGTACGGAATCATAAAAAATAGATGGCATCGGCATTTCCTATATGACTACCTCTGAGAAGAAATACCGAAACAAACAAGTAAACGCAGTATCAACCAACTTTCGCATTCTTTCATTATACATATAGTTACCGTTCCGACCGTTACTGTAGGTACAGTCAGAACCAATAATATCTGTCTATCGACGGATTTAAAACTACCCTTAATATCTGTCTTATCCAAGCCACGCGAATCAATCAATGACTATAGATAAAATGCGGCCGCTGAGAGAATGCGTTTTACGGCCAAAATTAATATCTTATCTATCCACGGTTTACCATGTCAAATTTCTCTCTAGTAATTCTCTCAAATCGTGGATAGATTGGATATTAATTTTGGTCGTTTAACATCACAAATTTTTTGCGCTGAACGATTGTCAGCAGTTGTTTGTTGTTACGTTAATTAATATGAATAATTTTGATAAAAATTCTATCTATCTAGTATTTGTAGTCTCAGTGTGCATATAGGTAAATGAAATTTTTTTTTCGTCTTATATTGTTTGCCACTTAAAAATAATAATTTCAGGCATTGGTCGTAGTACGGCACTTTTTCTAGCCTGTAGTTCACCTTAAAAACAGGAACTGTCAAAGTGTCAAGAACGTATTCTCTCAGCGGCCGCACTGTAGTAACCTCTTCTATACATAGGCACACATATTTACATTCTATCCATATTTAGATAGATAGCAATAGCTTGTGATTTTAAAACCGTCGATAGTCAGATATTATTATAGTTAATGTTCATATTATAAACGAGTATTGTTCACCTGTGCTTTTTGTACTCCAAGTCTAAAGTCATTTAAGTCGGGCCTGGCCCTCAGTCCCCGATGGTAGTGCACGAGGCTCATTTCGAACTCTCCGCAGTAGTACAGGGCCTCGGCCTTCCGAAGCAGTGACTTCGCATCCTTGGGGTCCAACCTTAAGGCCGCTTCTGCGTCTTGCAGTGCCGAGCGAGGTTCGCCAAGTAGGAGGTAGCATTTGCTGCGTGAGACGTACGCCGCTTTCTCGTCAGGAGCTAGTTCGATGGCCTGAAAGGATAGGTTTGCACTTCATAGAAGTTATTTAAGTGTTATGAATAAAAGTTTTTAAACTTTCGCGAATTTCACTCATATTGAACCAAGTTTACGGGACTTGTCGCGCACAATTAAATCAAAATATAACAAACATTAGGTTAGGTTAGTCAAAATGTTTGTTATATTTAACCGACTTCAAAAAAAGGAGGAGGTTATGTATTCCGCGGGTTTTTTTTTTTTTTTTTTTTTTTTTTTTTCATGTATGTACGCCGATTACTCCGAGATTTGTGGGCCGATTTACGTGGTTGTTTTTTTATTTGGTAGAGAAAGTCCGCGCGGTGGTCCCATATTAATTTTATTGACTTAGGTTAAGTAGTTTTTTAACCAGCTTCAATAAATCAGTTCATTTTAGCTTTACGTATCTAGATGATCTGCTCATTGGTTCCTCATTCTGAGAATTCTTGGCCGATATGCGTGTTTTTTTTTCACGATAGTGATTGGACGTTTGGAAGAACATGAGCGAGACCTTTGCCCAGCAGTGGGATAGCAAAGGTTAATAAAAATATATTCTCAAATTGGTTATATAAACATTTATGAATCAACCCTCAACTAAAAAGTATGAAATAAAAACTTTTTAACTAAAAATAAAACCGACTTCAAAAACCTTAACTAAAAAGTAAAAAATAATCATTGTATGTATTTTAAAATCTTAACTTAAACTACATTTTGAAGGCGGCGCGTGATTTTCATGTACGTTCACATAAACTGTTACTATAGATATTGCGCTGGACTGTACATTACATGACGCAAAGGGTCAACCACGCGCCGCCTTAAAAATGTTGTTTAAGTTAAGATTTTAAAATAAATACAATGATTATTTTTTACTTTTTAGTTAAGGTTTTTGAAGTCGGTTTTATTTTTTGTTAAAAAAAATTTTAATTTAATTGTGCGCGACAAGTCCTGTAAACTTAGTTCAATATGTTATGAATAAGTTGGTAACGGCCTGTTTCACCACTCCCTGATAAGTTCCGGTTAGCTTATCTGGCAGATAATTTCACACAAATCTTATTCTATTATCGATTTATCTAGCAGATAGCGCCTATCCGACTTTTGGGCCGAACCCTACTTAAATTCGAGATTAGTAACGCCAGGCAGCAGAAAATTGTATTCTACGCCACTGAAAAAACCAAGTGTACTCGAAAAATTTAACCATTGAAACGATACAACAAAAATTGTTATTTTTTTTTTAAATGAAGACGATATATTATTGAATTTCAACGATCACTTGATGTTTAATAACAACAAAAACGTGTTAATAATTTTCCATGTTTAGGTACAGTCGACCGGTGGTAACATTTTGACCTTGACAGTGTCTTTATTTCGTAAGCAGTATGGGCGGTTTTCGTAATTCGAGTGTTACCACTGACGTGTGGTCGACTGCACCTATAATATAAATATCTATAAATCGATTTATGAGCACGACTTGATCTAACCCGCGATATACCTTATTGACGAATAAAACAGCAGTACGGTAGCGTTCCCTCATCATCTCGGCCCTGGCCAGTGCCAGCAGTGTGCCGGCGTCGGCTTCATCAGGTAGATGCAGCGCACTACTCCGCTCCGCTTTGTCTTTCAGATTCAGTGAATGCTTGATGTCCTTGGAGCCCATCACCACGGCGGCTGCACGGTCCTTATCTGTGTACAACTCCTCCTCACGCTTCCTCCTCTCACGCTTTGGCTTCCGTTTCCATTTCTTCTTCGGCTTAACAGACTCCTTCCTCTCTTTAACGGAGTGCTTCTCAATTTCAGCCTCCGGTTCATGGCCCTTCTCAGCGGACTGTGGGGCTCTCTTGCTGATCGATGCTTTTTGAACCGGAGTTTCTTCTTCGTCATCAGCTATACCGACTCGGACGAAGCTTTGCAAGAATTCTGCGTCCTTCGTAGGTCCGAAGATGGACCGGGCTTGAGCTTTTGCGTTTTCGAAGGCGTCCATCCTGACGTGTTACGTTAGTCCTCGACTGGTTACGTAATGTGTAGGTGTGTGGACAGGCGTCAGTATCGACGCCCCGGCTGTCGTCGTCATGGTGACTGGATGTGTTTTCGCACCCACTTCTGACACACTAGTAGTGTATGGGCCGTTTCGAGAAGCGGCTGTGTCGCAGTTTGTAATGACCGGAATGTTGCTCTTGGGAACAAATTCTGTTTACTTGTGCAGTATTTTACACATATACGGTTTAGATTATCAGCATTACTTAGTTGGCTCCTACTTTGCTCGCATTAGGCAGTTCATTAGCCTTCATTTCAGTTTCAGGTGTAAGCTTGTAATCAGAAAAATTCTTCACATTCCTCGTAAAGCAATTTAATTTTTAAGAGAATGCATGAATGCACCACCTAAATTGCCAACTAGTAGGTACTTGTATTGGTTTACATCACAAGATAGATAGTAGGAAGTTAACTACTGTGGTAGACAAGTGGCGCCCCCATCAGTAAAAAAATTATTACTCGCTGAATACATAATTTAGCAGTGATAGCCTAGTGTTGAACGCTTGCCTTCCATGCAAGAGGGTGCGAGTTCGATCCTGGCCCGCACCTCTGACTTTTCGGATTCATGTGCGGATCAGAATTTGATTATCACTTGCTTTAACGGTGAAGGAAAATATCGTGAGGAAACCTGCACGCCAGAGAGTGCTCCATACAGTTCTCGATGGTGTGTGTAGTCCACCAACCCGCACTAGGCCAGCGTGGTGGACTAAGGCCTTAGCCTTCTCATACTGAGAAGAGGCCCGTGCCCAGCAGTGGGACAGTAATGGGCTGATTATGAATACATAATTTATCGAAAATTCGTTTTTAACTATTGAAGTACCTACAGGTACTGTAGTTTAATCAGAAACTAAAATTATAGTTGGCTGTAGTCGTAGATTGAAGTACAGGTACTGTAGTTTAATCAGAAACTGTTAACTCTGTGAATTATAGTTCGCTGTAGTTGTATATAGAAAAAGTGCGAAAAACGGCCACTTTTGGCACTTTTTCTATCTACAACTACAGCGAACTATAATTTAGAGTTAACAGTTTCTGATTAAACTACAGTACCTGTCACAGAAATAGATAGAATGGAAAAGTGAGCTGGACGCGCGTGCCAACACTCTGCTCCATAGTGCGTGTCCACAGTGCACTTCAAAACCTTTCTCAGTATGCCTTATGACTTGTTTCTGTAAATACTGTAACAAATCCCGCAAAAATGCCTTATTGTGCTGTTTCTAACTGCAGAAACAAAAGCTGTGAAGTACATAAATTAATGACGTCAATATGTAAGGCGTAGTTTGTTCGAAAGTTGCCACGCATGAATCGCAAGTAAAATTGTGATTACAACCATTCTACTCTATCACCACCAAATGGTACCACCGTATCTACTTCTCCGCCAAATAGTGATGCTTGCATTGCTGTGTTTCGGTCTGAAGGGTACGGGTGCCGGTGAAATTACAATCACATGAGACTTTCCATCTTCATGTCTCAGTTTGGCGAACCGACTTACGGTACCATTTAGGCAACAGCCTAGGTGGTATTGAAGTTGTCATGAGCAAAGGTAACCGCTTAACATCAGGTGGGCCTTTAGCTCGTTTCGCCATCCTATACTATAAAAAAATACTATTTCTGTGGTATTCCAGGGTTCCATAGTAAAAGCTGTTCATAATAATGATGAGCTTTATTTTGCCTTGGGGAAATCCCCATGGACGCACTCCACCCGGGGACGGCGCGGCTGAGCCAATGGAGCTGATTCTCTTGTTCACTAACTAAACTTATTTTAAACTATCGTTCTCTTTTACTAATAGTAGGTACAAGAAAGGAATGGCATCAATTTTAGTACTGTCAAATTAGTCGGAATTAAAATTTCCATACAAGTTCAGTCGTGATCTCGGAACGTGCCCACTAAAATACAAAGAAATGTAATACATAAACTAATTTGACAGCACTAAAATTGTTGCCATCCCTTTCTTATCACTTCCGTGACAGACATGATAAGTTGCAGTTTAGAAATTAAATGCTTGACCGAAAGCGTAATCGCTGAACTGAACTGGAAGTAGCGAAAAATCTGCTACGAAACCATATCTAGCGTAGCGAGGAAATCAACGCGTCAGCTACAACGTAGCAACCGCGTAGACCTTACGAAAACATCTACAACGATGACCAAAATTTTTGCGAGATTAATCTTAAATACTTATACTTACCTTGGCTAATGAATTGAGTCCGCGATCGTAGTTGCCGTTCTTGATATGTCCTGTGGCCTCATCACGGTGTTTCTTCGCCTCCACGGGGTTCGTGATCGGCAGCTCCGGTTCTTTGCCACGACCCATAGCGAATTATAAGACTGGTACACAGCACAATCTGCAAACAATTAAGATTTTGTTTGAAAACTATACTGCATATCTGAGAGTGCTCCATAGCGTAACAATAGGGTGGCAAGACTGGCAATGCCAGGGGTCCCCGGCAAGTGAGCACAGGAGGATCCTAATATTTATTACTATAAAATTCAATAAGTTTTGTATTCAATTAATTTAAGTTACCTCATACACAAATAAAACCAAAAAAAAAACAAGATTTGAACGCATTTGCGGCATTTGTAAGTAAATGATATCGCCCAGTTTTAGAGCACATCCACTTCAACTTTGGTTGACCTTCCTTACATTGAGGGAGGGCCCCATCCGATGAATTTGCCACGGGCTTCTTACAGTACAGTTTCTGCATACAATATTCGATGGTGTGTAGTCCGCCAACCCGCACTAGACAAGCGTGGTGGACTACGGCCTTAACATTCTCATTCTCAGAAGAGGGCCGTACCCGTCAGTGCGGCAATAATGTGCTGTATAAGTATGTCATATTTTGTCAGCAATTTCTAAACATTAACCAAGACTACCTGGCGGGGGGGAGCCCTGGATGCGGAAGGCAGAGGACCAAGTGTTGTGGCACAACTTGGGAGAGGCCTATGTCCAGCAGAAGACTGCGATAGGCTTAGTTGATGAAGCAAGGCTAAACTCGATTCTGGGTACTACCCACAATATTCCCCATTTTCATAAATATACTCATCATCATCATCATTTCAGTCGAAAGACGTCTACTGCTGGACATAGGCCTCCCCAAGCATCGCCACAACGACGCCATTAATATACTACGAAACCGAAACAACTCCCAACATTATATCCAGTTACCGAAAAAATATTAAAATGATCCTTAAGTACTTGTCAAATATTTATCTTTGACTTGCCTTCCTGTAATGTATTAGGCAAATGTTTACGCTGTTACTGTAGCCAGACTATGATGGATGATGTCCCTGCCACGGTAGACGCTGCGGTCATAAATATTGCTATTTCTACCCCTATTTGTGTTTGGTTCTAATCAGATAATTTTTAGCGTTGGGGCTTGAAGAGAGCGGTGGAAGTAGCGGAGCGATTTGAACAATGAAGAAAAAACTAAATTGTTTCTTATTATTAAAAGTTATGAAATAAGTTAGTAAATAACCTTGTAATCAATTTAAATAAAACTAAAATCATACACTTTCACCCCAAGTAAAATACCACCCAAAATTAGTATCAATTATAATAACTGTGAAATAGAAAAAGTAAAAGCTACAAAATTTCTAGGTCTATATATACTAGATAATCACCTTAACTGGAAGACTCATATAGATGAGTGATATGAGTGATATAGTGTGTGTTATATATATTTTATTTTATATGCATAAAATTAAATAAATCAGCATTCGAGCTCTTCCAAATATCAAAATAAGTTAATAGACACGCTTTGCTAACTGCCTACCACGGTCTAGTAGCATCAAATTAGCGTTTTGGTATCATACCAGGCCCCTCAGAAAGTATTGCGAAAAAAAGTTTTTATATATGGGAGACTGGCCAGTTATAATGTTTTTCGAAAATATGATTATTTATAAGTAAAAATAAGTAAGTTCCAATTTCAAAATTTCCCTCCACATTTTTTGCGAGTTAATTCAAAGTATTGTGTCTCACTGAAATATGGATCTGCGCCGGGAACATTTTAGAGCTATGATTTTATACGATTTCAAGTGTCGCCTGAAACCGGATGAATCGTACGATAGACTTCAAATGGCATTCATGGATGAAGGCCCTTCCAAGGCAACCGTGTATCGTTGGTATAACGAATTCAAGCGCGGTCGACCAACTTTGGGGGATGACGAAAGAAGCGGTCGCCCTTTGACGGCTGTTACCGAAGAAAACGTGCTAGCAGTGAAAAATTTAATCCAAGACAATAGGCGAATTACATATCAGGAGATTCAACACATATTGAAGATTGGATCGGGAAGCGTTCACGAGATTCTACACAGCCATCTTCGCGTGAGGAGGATAGTATCACGCTGGGTGCCGCACAACCTCACCGATGCTCAGAAGCAGGCCCGGGTGGAATGGTGCCGTGATATGCTTAACAAATTTGAAGCAGGCTCGTCTCGGCGTGTTTACGACATCGTTACAGGTGATGAGTCCTGGATTTATCAATACGACCCAGAAACCAAGCGCCAGTCGACTGTTTGGGTGTTTCAAAATGAGCCAACGCCTACCAAAGTGAAGCGATCTAGAAGCGGGGGTAAGATTTTGATCGCTAGCTTTTTTAATTTGACTGGCCACTTGGTATCAATTCCCTTACGGGATCAAAGAAGCATTAATGCCGAATGGTATACTACCAAATGTTTGCCAGAAGTTTTCTCTGTTATAAGCAACAAGCGACCAAACACAGGGCTCCGCGGGCTACTGCTCCACCACGACAATGCACCTGCGCACACCGCACTCAAAACGAGGGACTTCCTGGACAGCACGCCAGTCAAACTCCTGGGTCACCCTCCTTACAGCCCTGATCTAGCACCGTGTGACTTCTTTTTATTCCCAAAAATAAAAAATCTGCTCAAAGGGATACAATTTTCGTCGCCGGAAGATGCGCTGGCTGCGTTCGAGCAGGCTGTAAACGAGGTGTCTGCGGCGGACTGGAAAAAGTGTTTTGAAAACTGGTTTAGGCGCATGAATCTTTGTATAGAGGCTGGTGGAAAGTACTTTGAAAAGATTTGATAAAAATATATGTACGTATAGAACAATTTTTTTTAGTTTCGCAAAACTTTCTGAGTGTTCCACGTATTTTGGGGTAACTCCACGAATAGGGACCTAATATTTAAAGCGCAAAAGAGATGCATACGCTCCATGTGTGGTTTGAAATCAGATGATAGCTGTGTACCGTTATTTAAAGAATTAAAAGTTCTAACTGTACCTTCGCTGTATATTTTGGAGATCAGTGTGTACGTCAATCAAAACAAATATGCAACTTTTTGAAAAAAATTCGACAGTACGAGATGTTCCAATCCGTAGTCAATATAAAAACTCATTGTGTAATTATAGATGCAAAACTGCTTTATTATATAAAAGTATTCTAGGTATGGCTCCACGTATATACAATAAAATACCTGATACCATAAAATGTCTAAATGTGGTACAGTTTAAAAAACGCATGAAACTACTATTACTTGAAAAATGTTATTATTCAATAGAAGAATTTTTAAATGCCCAATTCATTTAATAATATTATAATTAGTGACCAAGAATACTAACTATTTGACATGTTTATTTTATAACATCATCATTACATTTTATTATTTTGTGACATTTCGAGTTGTATAACTAAATATTTTTTTACTAGCATATTGATTCAAATTTCTCATTTAGATTTTAAATACACATTTGTACGCCTGCTGGCATAACATAGCGGACTCTTTATTGTATTTAAGAACTTTATATTATGACTTATGATAGTTGATGTCTTCATTAACTGAATACATAACTGAATTTTTATATAATAACTATAGTGTGTTTTGGTACGCGACGCCGCCGCGCAACCAGCTCATGATTAAGGGCTCCGTTCGAGCTTGAAACTGGTCAGGCACACCCGTTGGAATAACGTGAGTGAAACCGTTTATATTAATAATTACTTAAGGTGAATGCTACAGGGTAGCCAGCGAAATTCAAATTTTTTGGCGTTTTTTGCTAATTGTAGCTTTATTTCGCGTTGTATATCAGTCAAAATATGATTGGCGGAAATAATAACAATACATCTACTGAATAATAGTCATAAAAAATATTAACCTAGCTCTATAAGCTCTACAAGCTCGAAAATCGATAATTTGATCGTAAATTATTATTATCGAGCTAGTACAGCTTATAGAGCTAGGTTAATATTTTTTATGACTATTATTCAGTAGATGTATTGTTATTATTTCCGCCAATCATATTTTGACTGATATACAACGCGAAATAAAGCTACAATTAGCAAAAAACGCCAAAAAATTTGAATTTCGCGGGCTACCCTGTAGCATTCACCTTAACTGAATTTGTCAGATTCATGAATTTCATGATATATTGAAGCTAATCAGTTAATCTGCAATGGGGTTTCTGGCTACTTCTGATGTTGTCACCTGTTTTTTTTTTTGCTGTCTGCTTGAATATAATATTAGGATTCTGATACCCAGCAAAAGGACATCATGCTGAGAATCTGAAACCTGCAGTACAGATGGGGTTGCTCTATATTTTTTTAATATAATTATAATTGTTTATTATGGAAAAATAAACAATTATAATTATAATTAATATAGCTAAGGAACTCGTGAGAATGATAATGTAGTAAGGGCGTTTTTCCACAACCCGACAATAGTGGCCTTTACGCTCGCTCGCTCTATCGTGAAGGATTGGAGCGTGCAGGATTGCGCGCGGGAAAACTTGCCCGTACAGTCGCTCGCTTTCCCGTCCCGAGTCCCGATGCCTTTACACACGCGTTCTTTTGCACAGAAATTGTCGATACACTCGCGACGCGAAGAACGAGCGTTTAAAGCCCACTAATAATAAAAAAATAGACTGGGAAACGCTACGTTGATTCGCTGTTTCCGTAGCTCCACTTGAAGCCACCGTTCAATTGGATCGCTTCCGTGATGGCCGCCTATTTCTCTCGGCGCTTATCGGGACATCTTCAGTTCAATGTCATCATTGCCATTTACCGACGTTATTGGGGTCTCGTGGGGTGCATTAATTTTACTTTTTATCGTACGGAAGAGAATAAGTCGTGGTTTTTATTTGGGTTGGCTTTAGCAATATGGTATTGATATTGAGAATTAAGTAAGTACTGGAAGGCGCAGCGTGGGTAGGCCCCCACAATGTGGACCGACGACCTGGTGAAGGTCGCGGGAATCCGCTGGATGCGGGAAGTGAAGGACCGGTCGTTGTGGCGATGTTTGGGAGAGGCCTATAGCAGTGGACGTTATTTGGCAGTTTTGATGATGATAATGATTGAGAATGAATGGTATGGTCAGATTTAAAAGCAGTTATAGGCTGTGGTTGAACTCTTGCTTTTCATGCAAGAGGGTTTGTCTTCGAACCCGGTTCGCACGTTTGACTTTTCGAATTCATGTGTAGATCGGAATTCGATTAAGTATCACTTGCTTTAACGGTGAAGGAAAACATCGTGAGGAAACCTGCACACCAGAAAGCGCTCCATAAAGTTCTCAATGATGTGTGTGGTCCACCAACCCGAGGACATGCCGAATTCAATCCAAATTCGTTCAGCCGTTTCAGCGTAATTGAAGGACAAACATACCGTCGCATTTATAATAGTAGGATTTTCAGGTAAGTAAAAGTTCTAAATACATGTGATGAAGCCTCAAACCAAAAAAATAAGATAGACGGTGCGCGTACAACTAACTACTGAAGCCAGAAAAGGAGTATAAAATGTATTCCTTTTTCTGGCTTCATTCGCTAGTTCTATGCGTTCCGTCTATCTTATTCTTTGTCTGAGGATGAAGCCTATTCCTTTTTACGACTTCTACTTGCAAATTTAAATCAATGGAAGTTCTGAATTCTAAATTAATCGCATTTGTATAAATTACTAATAATAACATCCCAAAGCCCCAAAATTAAAGCTTAAAAATATTCCGTAGTAGGTAGATACCTTATTCTCAGTTAAACCAATTTACTTTTTAAAGCAGATTGGCGTGACATCTCCCACTTTCCCCGTCAAGGGAGAATGAATCCGGCTTCACAGTAGCATTATGAACGTTTTTGCAAAACTAAATTTTTAATCTATTACTTTATTTGCTTTACTGCTTTTAAAACTGCAATCCATTCGTAAGCTATTATAGGTATTTAAAACTTTGCTTGTAGCTATATTCTGAGCTTGTAGCTCAAGTTGCGTGGCTTCGCTGACATTTATCATACTTTTTAACCGACTTCAAAAAAAGGTGGAGGTTATGTACTCGGCGGGTTTATTTTCATATATGTAGGTACACCGATTACTCCGAGATTTCTGGACCGATTCACGTGGTTGTTTTTTTAATTGGTAGAGGAAGCCCGCGCGGTGGTCGCATATAAATTTTATTGACATAGTTTTTTAGATACAGATTATGTTTTTGTGTAATATTGTAGTAACAATAGCTACAAATATCTGTAATCCTGTCATCTCTCATGAAGGACATGCAGCTATTATAAGGAGTTCATTAGATTTTTGAAATAAAAAGGCGTTTAACTTTCTACACCCTTTTTTATCTTTTGTAGTAGTTATCCCGTAGGTAGGTATTGCTTTACTTAACTGAAAGCAAGACTAAAAATTTGCTACTTTAGATACATTTGCTACTTTAGATACATAAACACCGCGCCTGTATTCCCCGAAGGGTTAGGCAGAGGTGTATAGTACACCCACGTTTCGCCAGTTAGGTATGTTATAAGTCCCGTGTAATAGGGGCGTACCTATAACCGGATACAAACATAAATTCCGGGCTGCTACTGAGAATTTCTTAATGAAAAAACCCAATAACACTATGCCCAACCCGCATCGAACCCAGGACCCCACACTCAGCAGTGGCACTACTAGATCAACGAGTCAGTCAACAATAAGGCAGTTGAGGTGGCTTTAGATATCATACTTCCTACTATCCTACTAATATTATAAACGCGAAAGTATGTGAGGATTTTTGGATGTTTGTTACTCTTTCACGCAAAAACTACTGTATGGATTTTATTGAAACTTGGCATACAGATAGATCATAATCCTTTTATTAACATATAGGCTGCTTTTTATCCCGGGAAGATGAACAGTTCCCGAGGGATGCACGATAAACGACATTCACGCGGGCGAAGTCGCGGGCATAGGCTAGTTCTTTAAAAAATAGTCTTATCCCGTTGTTACCCCAAGTTGCATAAACAGCTTCGTTCGTGCAGATATGATTCAAAATAAGAATTCTCCAAAAAAATTGATTGACAAATAACTACGTCATGATTATGCAATGGACTCGTAAATTATCGTGTACTAGGCAAGCAGGGCTGTGCCGTCATAACTTTGGCATCGGTTGCTCATTATCAAGCTTATTATTCATGCAAGCTTGCCAGCGGTGCCTGCCTCACGACATGCCATATCATAATGCAGGGAAGCCTATGCAAGTAGATTCTGCTGTATCATTGTTGATGGCTAATTAATCAACTAGTTCATAAAATTTTATACAGATGTTATGTATTGCTTTGAACGCTCGTTAATTGTTTCTGCTTAGTCCCGACCACAGATAAGTCCCGACAAAACCATACTCCTGTCTTGATATAAGAAGTCTTAATTTTCTTTATCTTCTAACTATAAGAATTATAGATTTACGGCCAAAATTAATATCCAATCTATCCACGATTTACCCTACTAGAGATAAAAATTTGACATATTTTGTATGGAGCTTACGTCAAATTCCTATCTCTAGTAGGGCAAATCGTGGATAGATTGGCTATTAATTTTGGCCAATTTTGGGCGATAATCTACCTATCAAAACACAAGCATTTTCTGCTGTCATTTTGCAAATCTTAGTCACATCATGGTCCTCCAACAAAATTTCTGGTCGCGCCAAAAAGGTTTTCTTCTCATTAATTAAGACCTCTTTTCATCAGAATATATAAGCAGTGTTTATGAGGTATCGACGAGTTATCGTAGCTATGCTATATGATATCTAAGATCGTGAAACACGCGAGCCCACGATACGGCTGCTTTACGACCACAAAAATAATGAAATTAACCATTATTTGGTCTGTAATCTGGTTCACTGGGTAAACACAGCCGAATCGAACTAGATATCTTTGGTAGATAGCGCAGAATTTACAACTGAAATATATACGTAGAATGTAGTTTTGATTTGAATTGATGTCACTGTGATGAGCACCGTCATTTGTTTCTATCTTTATCGTACCCTGGAAGCTTATGAAGGTTATCTAGTCTATCAATCAGACTGCCATGGTCTAGACAAAAAAGGAATAACATATTTTCAATTTGCGACCTAAAACGATGAAAGTTCTTTTGTCTTCGGTAATGCCTTCGCATGACCTGTGGTCCTGTATAGCTCAGGACTGAAGCCCGAAAACAGCTAGACATGTTCGCGGTAGGAGATTACGATACGAGTTGGATGTCTTTCTTGAGAGCTGGCTAGAGGTGGCGAATAGAGAAGAATTTAGGGAGTCCTCCGTCCAGTTGTGGGATAGTACAGACTAATAAATAAAATCCTTCGGAGAAAAACGTGTGGGGCTCATGCGTGTGATGATGTAGACGGGCCGTTAGTGTAATTATTGTTAATTTATTAAATAATCATTGCTATCCTATCCTAAGATTTTTTAAAGTAGGTACCTTTAGGTAATAATGTCCTCCCGACCGAATTTCGGTCACAGCGGCCAATCTCAACAGAGACTAGCCATCTGCGCGAGAGATATTATAGTGCACAAGTGTGTGCGCAAACACAGGTGCACTCTCTATTCCCTCACTCTCATAATCCGATGGGACGGCAATTCTACACGACCGGAGAGAGATCAGGCGCAGGACCGACGGCTTTACGTGCTCTCCGAGGCACGAAGGGGTCTCGATGTGTAACGAAACGGTCACCCATCCACAGACTGACCGCGGCTAGTGCAGCTTAACCTCGCAGATCGTATAATCCACACGGTTCTTACTTAGCCACGAGCCCCCTTACCTTACCCCTTACCTTTAGGTAATGCTTATACGTTACACCGAAGACAAAAAATTCTTACATTAATTGAAAAAATCCTGCATACGAACTGAATTGAGAAACGAATGCGATTTTTAATCAAAGTAATTACTTCAAAACAAACAAACTTATGGAGTGGCGATTATGGCATATCCCCCCTTAATGAGGGAGGCCTAAGTCCAGCAGTGGACGTCTTTCGGCTGAAATGATGATGATGATGATGATGTTATCAATGGTGAAATTTGCTTTACCTTATAATCCTCCTTATTTGGTCACTCACAAATCATCCATGTAAGAGCTTTAATTGCAAAAAATTGAATGAAGTTTTTCTTTCCACAATTTAAATCTTTAGATTTCGCTTCGCATGCGTCAAAAATAAAGTTATTTTTTTTAAATTGAATTAATATCTACTCAACTATTTTAATTACACAATCAACTCTTTCGAATTATCGTCGCTTTAAGGAATGAACCACAGGCAGTGACAGTAGGTTGCAGACTGAGCCACTAGTTGATCGGGTTCGACTTACCCCTAATGAAGGGGTTGTTTATACTGCACGATGCTCAGTGCTCACGATGTTTCAGTATTTTTACGTTCTTCATTAAATTTGTCTTTTTAATTCAATTCTGTCCCACATCAAATAATTTAATCAGTATATAATTGATCATAAAACTTTTTAACAAAAAATTGAACCGACGAAAACAGAAATTGAAAAGTGAAAAATAACTAATTATGAGTCGGCGCCAAACGAACTTTTAACAAGCAAAGTGCGTGTAAGTTGCAAGTGGCCGAGCGGAGAACGCATTTTTGGAAATTTATTGTTTATCGTTGAAAATTTCACGTTGTATTTGATGTGACGTTGTTTTTATTATTTATTTAATGAAATTTAATGATCTTCGTTGATTGGTTGTTTGGCGCCGACTCATAATTAGTTATTTTTCGCTTTTCAGTTTCTGTTTTCGTCGGTTCAATTTTTTGTTAAAAAGTTTTATTTTTCTTTTTTATGTGGTTAAAATCTAACTCCAGGTCTCCATTATGTCGTAGTGTCTAGAACTATATTTATGTGTGTCAAGTTTCAACAGAATCGGTTAACAGGTAAGAATTCAGTGGGTGAACAAACACTCATCCCCTGTTTTACTACCCTTAGGTTAGGGGTGGATTTTGATTTTGAAATTTAAATGGGACCAACCAAAATGGAATACTTACTAGCTTATTTACATACTCTTCAAATATAGTAGAAAACAAAACAGGTTTATTTCTAAATATACAACATGTACCAGAAATGCGTGGTCATATTTGAAGAGCTCATTCAGGGCATGTTCCTTGTGGTGCCGGACATAAAGAATTGCACCACCCATTCTCTTCTCATGGGTGTCGTAAATGGCGACTAAGGGATTCATCAGAGTATGGGCAGCAGCGTTCTCGGAGGTTTTAACCAACCAACTGCGATCGCCAACTCTCCTGCCAAGCGTAGTGATTATGGCACATCCCCCCCTTATTTGGGGAAGGCTTTTGTCCAGCAGTGGACTTCTTTCGTCTGAAATGATGATGATGATTCAGGGCATAGCATAGAACATAGAACAAATCTTACTACGGGTTCAATCCTGAAATCGCGAAAAAAAAGCAGCTGATCCCTACATTTTGTCAATTTATGTGAAAAAAATTTCAACCTGCCTAATCGTAGTCGTACTACTGCTGGTGGCCTTTTGGCACTTACATATTTTTTATTTGTTATGATTTATGTTTGTTCTTTTATTTTTGTAAAGATTGTTTGTGCCAATTAACACATTTTCATTCTGTCTTGCTGCTTGCTCTAACAAAGATAAAATGCAATATTCAGTGGCGACATTTCAAAATATTTATTATTTTCCTTCTGTCTGTAGCACATTGTAAAGAACGATTTGCACTATCAAAATATAATTCTGTATCTTTTTCCAGACCTTTTAAATCTGCCATTTGTGTTAAACAATGAAAATGTTGGTAATTTGTTTAGTTTTCCTAAAATGACGTCTTTGTTTATTTTTTGCTCGATTATGAGGGACCTGCCCGTGTTTATTTCAATAAAGAAATGAGTAAGGGCACGCAACGTCAATAATGAACCCCGTAATCTGCTCGCTACGGGCATTTTGTTATGAAAAAGTTTCGACTCGAGCAAATAAAATTATGCGGTATAAAGGAGTAAATATCTACATTATGACTAGAAGCTTCATCGATTGAATATTACAGGTTGATATATACAGCAGTAACATTACTGAAATCCAAACCTCAGCTTTTAGTTATTTGTCTGTTAATGTAGATAATAAACTTAGGGTTGCATATCTTGGGGTATGTTTTGTGAATAACTTAAATTTATAACTGCTGTTATTATTATGGTTTGTATCCTTTTGGAATCTCAGCTTGATGCTGGAGGTTTGACGAACCAATCACGGGTTTACACCAAGTGGGATGGTTCGTTGCCTACTAATGTGGGTGTTTGTGTAGTAGACGTCAGGAATCGCCTAACTATGGAGCATGTGTCAAGTATAACTGATTTATGTAGTGGTATGTATGTTGTCTTGTGTATGTCTAATTCTTTTAGTGATGTGTGTAGTGATTTAGGGATGACTCCTGTAGATGAAATTATAATGGGTATTCTTTTAACTGTACCACATTTGGCGTATTTCATCTGCTAAGGGAATATATTTCTGTATTTTTTCTGTATATTTCTTCCTAAGATTTTCTGAGTTGGGTACTATATTATTATTTTATTATTGCAGGTAACATTGCTCGCAGAACGGATGGCCGCTGGGGCAGTGAAGTTCTGGAGTGGCGGTTGCATACTGGAAAGCGCAGCGTGGGTAGGCCCCCCACAATATGGACTGACTACCTGGGGAACGTCGTGGGAATCCGCTGGATACGGAAAGCGCAGGACCGGTCGTTGTGGCGATGCTTGGGGGAGGCCTATGTCCAGCAGTGGACGTCTTTCGGCTGAAATGATGATGATGATGATTATTATTATTATTATAGCAGTGGTAGTCTAGTGGTTGAACGCTTGCCTCCCATGCAAGAGGGTCTGAGTTCGAACCCGGCCCGCAACTCTGACAGAATTTGATTACCACTTGGTTTAACGGTAAAGGAAAACATGGTGAGGAAACCTGCACACCTAAGAGTGCTCCATAATGTTTTCGAAGGTGTGTGTAGTCTGTCAACCCGCAGTAGGCCAGTGTAGTGGATTAAGGCCATGAATCCTTCTCAGCTTGAGAAGAGGCCCATGCCCAGCGTTGGAACAATAAAAGAGCTGGTTATGTTATATGTCCACTTTACTCGAGTTGACAACAAAACGTGCACCGTGGTAGGATACGACTTTATGCTTGGCAGCCGTGATTACTACTGAAGCAGTCAAAATATACGTAAGGTCTTCCGAGGTGAAATAAAGACACCATAAATTCCACTTTGTTCACCCAGGTGAACAAAGTGGAATAAACCTTTGCTTTATTCTCAAAAATAATGTTAACTAACTACTTAATAATTTTTATTGTGAAATATAAACAGAATTCAACGCCGGTTTATCAACCCTCGTCGACAGCAAAATACAACCTAGAGATAGGGTTGTCTAAAACTTGTCTACCACAGTTAACTTGAAGACAAGTGATGTGGAATCAACGCGTGCAATGCGTTGGCTGTTTGATATCAGTGGTTGAGTGCCATCAATCAATGTGTTTTAGCTATTGCTTTACCCCATGAATATAATGTTTTGTTTATAACATAGGGGGGCAAACAAGCAAGTGGGTCACTTTTATTTTTTATTTTCATTTATTTGTTTATAGTTAGTTTGTTTTGTACACGGTACAAAAACCAATTACATTAATTAACACAGAAACGATACACGATATAAAGATGATATTACAATTTACATACCTATATGACAAATACCTTAACATGGAACTGTGGACACCCTCGCATACATTCTCTCACAAAACATCAGACGTACTCGCAAAATTTGATTCCATCCGTCCGTAAACACATCACATTCAGGGTTAGCAATCAGGAGGGCGTTGAGCGCCTCACACTGGGGATTCTGCCCTGGAGACAGTTCGACATGACGGCTGGGCGAATCGCTGGCGCCCATGCCATGGACATTCACAAGTTCGCAACACCAGTTGAGTTGCTAATGCGTTGCCGACCTTTTAAAATACGAAGGTATGCACTTTTATTGAATATTCCCTCCCATGTCAAATTTGTTCGGAAAAACCGCTGACGGAAATTGGCTCAAAATATGACGTATGAAACGTTCAGTAGGGTAGGTAATGCAAAACACTTTCCTACATACGTATACGTACATATTATAACGCCTGTTTTCCATTGGGATAAGCAGATACAATGGGTTTCCACCTGCTACAATACTGACATACCTCTTTCACTTCCTCTACGTTCATTATCCTTGCCAGGCATGCTCTTTTAGAGCACTCTTAACCTGGCCTTTTTTGAGAACGGTACGTTCATAGAGGTCGTCCCCCTGTAACTCATCCATCCACTCTCACCTCATCATCATCATCATTTCAGCCGAAGGACGTCCACTGCTGGACATAGGCCTCCCCCAAACATCGCCACAACGACCGGTCCTGTGCCTTCCGCATCCAGCGGATTCCCGCGACCTTCACCAGGTCGTCGGTCCACCTTGTGGGGGGCCTACCCACGCTGCGCCTTCCAGTACGCGGTCGCCACTCCAGAACTTTACTGCCCCATCGGCCATCCGTTCTGCGAGCAATGTGCCCCGCCCACTGCCACTTAAGTTTGGCAATTCTTCGGGCTATGTCGGTACTCTCACCTAAGTAGGTATAGTTCATAGTTCATAGAAAAAAATAAAACTAAAAAAATATATTTATACACGCTGAAATTTGAATCTAAGCGATTCAAATTTCAGCGTGTATAAATATATTTTTTTCCCGAAAAGGGGTCATTGTACTCATCATTATGAACAACTTTTACTATGGCACCAACCCTGAAAATGGGAAAAAATAATCAGGTGGTCCCTACATTTTATTGATTTAAGTGAACACAAATGTAGGGACCAACTGATTTTATTTTCGCGATTTCAGGGTTGGTCTCATAGTATAAGTTGTTACAATGACCACCATTTCGGGAATGAAGCGACTCAAATTTCAGCGTGTATATACTGCAAGCACATTTATAAGGTACATTTGTATACAATTTACCCTTTTTGTAGTTACCAGCGATCTATTGCGTTTCGTAGAGTGGGCGGACAGAACCTTGTAAGTTATGTGACAATATAGTACTTAGTCTAGTTTACTTACATAATAAAGACATATTAACAGATATAAAATGGGTGAACTAAGTATTAATTCAAGCATTAGTTTACCTGTTTGGATCTCAATAACGAATTTTACAAGGGATATTATGCTACGACTAATTATAATTATTTTGTTTACTAGGCTGTTTATACTAAACAACTTCCTACGATTCCTACTTGCTATTTTATTTAAAGATATTCATATATCTACCTATTATAATTAATACGATTTTTATTGGTTATTTGGTTAATAAGAGTCAGTTCGATTATCTGAATAAATCGGTTTTCCGAACTCCCATGTCCACCAATTAAATAGATAGATAGGTAGAATATTCTTTATTGTACACCATTAATTTAATACATACATACATACATATATAGGTACATAAATTACATGAATACATATACATTAATTAGTTCGGATAACCGACGCTCTATTTTTAATTTTCAATCGATTTCATCAAATACCGTGGACACTGTTCCGCGCTTACAAATCGAATTTACAAGTGGTGAGGTGATGCACTTAGTTCGGCAGTGTCCATCGGTCACTATTTCCACCCTCCTCGCCTTTTGTACTAACCAGCAAAACCAAGGTCAAGTCAGAGCGTGCGAGAGCATTTTTACTCCTGGATTTTTTCTTTACTATTTTCTTTTTTTCCGAAGTCCTACAAGGAACCCTTATAGTTTCGTCATGTCCGTCCGTCTGTCCGTCTGTCCGTCTGTCCGTCTGTCCTAATCCTTTACAGCTTAATAAGTTCTACAGTTATAAACATAAGTAAATGAAATTTTGTTAAAAAATAGTCTACATATAGATCTCAATTTTAAAAGAATAAAAAAATCGTTTTTCCGTATTTTAGGGGTGGCGTCCATACATGTGAAATGGGGAAAAAATAATTTATTTCGCTGCACCCCCTCGTGTGGGATATCATTGAATAGGTCTACTAAAATGAAGGTAATGTTTGATACACCACTTTTTTATCAGGTGTACCATCTGCGAAATATAGCCCGCCAAAGTGGCTTGCAATGTGTCCCCCCCCCTGCCATTTCTAAACTATGCAATGTAGAAACTTATAATCTTCCACATTGATAGACCTTTGTGAAAACTCTCTTTTAAAATTATTTCGAGTATAATGTGATTATAATTTTTTGAGTTATAGAGAGAAAACTGAAAAATACTTATAACGTCCTAGTTCAAAGGTCATTGACCTTAGAGAAAAATGATCATAGCAAATAATGCTCCTTTAGCTACTTTCTATTTGAAAAAATCACAAATACTTTGAAATGACACGCTTCTTCAATTTGGCTTCTTGAATTTATCGCTAGATGGCGCTACTAACAACACGCTCTGAGTCGCGAAAGCTGCCGATTATTGCAAAAACTAAAATAGCCATGATTAATATTCGATTTGATTCGTTTGTAAAATACCTACTTAAGGAACCCTATAATACTGAGCATGGCCCGACATGCTCTTGGCCGGTTTTTTTTTCATTATGTTTACGCACATTTCGTTCATACGTTATCTAATGCTGTATAATAACATAACTGTTCTATAAAATCATGGTTAAATCCTTCCTAACAAAAGCAAAATAAAAAATACCGAGCCATACTGAAAAACTGCACCAACTATCGTAACTTTCTATTAACTAACACAAATTTTCCTATGCTGTTTGCCGAACTTTATTACAAGGAAATTAAGCTAAGATTGCGATGTTTTGGTTAACTTTATAAGGTTGTAAAAGGTTTTCTTGTCACCGCGTTTGATGCACGCAAGCCCAACATAATAGAGTTAATCAGTGTCGCGAAGATTGGCGCTTTAACTTAATGATTGGATCCAACGAAAGTGAAAAATACAGGGTAAGCGACTTCCTGGTTAGAAGGTGAATAATTATAGCGATCATGTTTGCTTTGTTTTGGAGCTGAAACACGAAATAGAATAGGGCTTGGGCTTGTATTAAATTGCTATAATAGAATAGTGTCCTTTCGCTTTACTTTCGGCGAGAGTACAGTGGGATTACCTCATTTCATTCAGTAGGAACCATAGAAATCTTAATAATATTACCTCGGACGAAAAAAAAGGCGGACGGAATCTCCTTAAACAAAGATTGAAGCACTTAATTTTCCAAAGCCACTATAATTTCGAAAGCATTTTAACACACCAGATTTACATTGTTATTTTATTTGTGACACTACGACAATGACTATCGTCACACTAGATTCTTTGCGTAATCGCGGCTTTTTGGCATACAATGGATGTGAATGTGTGCGTGCCAGCTAGTACTTTTAAGCGATCCGTTTTACTATGGATGCTTCACTTATTGTTTAGCGAGATTTCGTCCGCTATTTTATTCGTCCATGAATATTACCTTGTTATTTAGATTTCTATGGTAGGAAGAAACATATATATTGACCCCAAGCAGGGGCGCTGGCTTTGTCCAGCGCATCTCAAAAGTCTATGTAATGTGGTTTGCGAACTTTGCGATAGACTCAATTAAATAATTAATAATAAATAAATCTTTATTCAAATAACCATGGACTCAAATTGTTAGTAGTAAGTAATATTTATCTTTATTTCACAAAATTTATGATTATATGACTTATCGTTGCTTCATCCCATGAGGGATGGCGCAACAGCAACCCACATATGCGCATTGCGCAGTCCAGTCTGCCAGCAATCATGTCTAGGATACTGTTAGAGCTGCTGGCCTGCATCCTGCGCACTAAAGAAAGGTACGCTTCTTTACGCATTGTTGCGTAGAAACAATCTACATGTGCATCCGCGAACATTGCCTACATATATCATTAATCTGTGAACATTGCCGATGCGCTACAGAAGCGGGGCAGCCCCACCAGCACCCTAAACGCGTTGTTATACTGAACACGGATTGCGTTGTTCGATCTTTGCGTGTATTTAGCCCACAAGCTGCATATTGTTACGAGCTGGGGTTCTTAAATGGATAGAAAGCCAATTAACTGCGTAGAGAGCACTTTATGACAGAAAAATCATACTGAACCGCTAATTAACACACAAGGTTACCACTTAAATCGCTCCGAGTTATCGCTTTGATGTTATCGCTTGGTCCAAACTGAACTCCAATGGCGCTTTTTTTTTTTTTCGAATTGATTCTCGCAGGTGGTACCGAGGTACCATTTCTGCTAAACCGGACTGGTGGCGGAGAGTCCCATGTGGGACTCCATTCGCCGAAAGTTTTCCCTATTCCTAAACTTAAAAACTTAAATCGCGGTTGCAATACCGCATATGGGCGTCCCCCAAGGGGGGCTTCGGACCTCGGCTTACTGGGGCATTGCAGGAGGACCCCGCCGTTCCTATGTCCCCCTAGCAGCCGTTGCTGCATCAGGAATGAATTTCTCGAAAGTGGCGGACTTTCGGTATATCGGGTGTGTGTGGGACGCACTAATCGCGAATCGCCGTTAATCGGCAAGCCTCGCCGGCGAGGCTAAGACCTACCTAACCCTAACCAGTGGCTATTAAGCCTACTCCTAGGAAGTCCACTGGCGCTGAGCTGCGCCGTTTATATAGGCCGCGAGTAGTTCTCGAACGTCACCTATCCTTGTCATAAGATAACTCTTTATCACTTGCACATTCTCGTAATAGAAAGTTCTCGAACCTTGACTAACCTCATCTATCCTCTATCTCTCTCACTCACTTCTAGAAGGTTCTCGAATCTCGCCTAACTTGTCTTATTTTAGCTCTATCTCGCTCACTCTTCAAAAATTTTACATGTGGGTATCAAATGGCCATAAGTGGTCCTGAAAACTGGTTTTCAGGAAATGGTGGAATCGGATTTGTTGGCTCCTGAAACGGCCTGAAAACACGGCAACTTAGTCAACATTTTGATTATTTGGTATGTGATAGAGCCTCCTCTGAACGGACTGAAAATGCATTTCAGCCTGCTGAAGACGTCTCTAAGTCCAGGAAAATCGAGGTTGAAGTATTTCAGTCCACTCTGCTTAATCCTCCGTCGTAACAATATACAGGAGAACAATATTCCGAGCCTACTGTACGACTACAGTAGGCTCGGAAGAGCGTGAGCTTAACAGCATCTGAGCAACGTCCACACCTGCGAGTGATTAATGAGGGATTCATTGCACCTTCACCTCTTTTGACTTAACATTTAATAATTTTAATATATTACCAAGGGGTATTTCTAGGGTAAGAAATAAAAAAGCCATTTCGATCATGATCTTTATTTGATACACATCAATTTAATGAGATATGCACATCAAACTATATTTTTTTCTAAAATAGAAATTTTTTATAAAAAAATACACAGACTAGAGTAAGTTCTACTAAGGTACAGATTGAGCTTAGGTTACATTAAATATTAATATTTGGTATAAAATATTCAAAAGGTTTTATAAAGTTTGCTAGGCATAAATACTTTTTTTAAATTGTTCCGAATGTTTATTTATTGATATTATGTAAAAGTATGTTTGCCTTTATTTGATACTTAAAAAGCAGCGGGTAATAATTTAGGGTTGACACAGTTCTATATTATGATAAGTCATTAGTCAATTGAAGTTAGTTTATTTCTAGACAGTAAACAGAATAAATGCTTAATAATACTTCGAAGTTCCATCAAGTTAAAATCGGGAAATTAACCGTGAATTTTTGTCGTTAGCATAACACAAACTTTCAGGGGTGACACCTAAATATTTATTATTAGGTATATTTCTAAAATTCGGAGTATGTATAAAGTGTTTTAATAACGATTATTAGTTATATACATCCCCAAAAATAGTCTAATCCACCAAAAGTCCACGGTGTATATCACGGTGTATATTACAATACAACGTTTATTTTTATATGCTAATTCATTTTTTTTTTTTTTTTTTTTTTTTTTTTTTTTTTTTTCGTATACCACTTAATATTAAGTGAAATCAAACCCGCTGAGAAACTCATTTTCTTCGTTTAGTATCCTCCATGTAATTAATACGTTTCCAAAAATATCTTCAGTCAATTTCACACTTTTTTGTCTTTTCCATAACCGTTGCCGCCAGTAGAAAGTATAGACAGACAAATAGGTAGATAGAATATACTTTATAGTACACCATGAAAATAGTAGTAAACAGGAACAACGTATAAATATGGGTACATGGGCGGTCTTATCGCTAAAAGCGAAAAGCTAAAGTATCTGCTTATTGTGAATATATCTTCGCACAGTTGTTATAATATATTCATATTTTGAATAGATTCGCTCAGTTGTATCTTAGGGTTGTCGCAATTCAGTCGCCAGATAACACGATTGTTGGTAGTGGTGTTTTAGCCCTGCATGTAACCGCCAAAGTAGGGCACGATATCTGTAAACACAATGTACTTTTAATTAAAACCCTTTAAAATTTTCAAGAATCGGATCAGATAGAAGAATTTTATGTTAATTGTAAGTTAGCTCAGTCATTAATTTTGTGCATGTTGTGGCCTCCTGTAATTGAAAGACACCAGATAGAATTCTGTATCTGTCACTTTAGATTTTTTATGTATTTCTTTTGTTGGAGGACCTCAATAATACAAATAAAAAAATAAAAAAAACCAGTTAGGCTGGGCAGCATTTGGCAAACTTCGCCAAATCTCTTCGTTGCCTATACAGCAAAGTTTGAAGACGGAGTTCTTCAACCAATGAGTCCAGCCTGTCATGACCTACGGTGTCGAGACGTGGACACTGACAGTTGGGCTAGTCCACAAATTCAAAGTCGCTCAACGAGCTATGGAGCGAGCTATGCTTGGAGTTTTCTTAATGGATAAAATCTGAGTGACTGACATATAGCTTGTAAGATCAGCTTGCTGAAGTGGCAGTGGGCTGGCCATGTCTGTCGAAGGACCAATGGCCTTTGGAGTAGAGAGTAAAGACTCAAAGGAGTAGAGACGGTGCAACCGCAGGGTAGGGCGTCCCTAGCCAGGTAGACCGACGACCTGAAGAAGGTAGCTGGGGGGGACTGGATGCGAAATGCGCAGAATCGAATGTTGTGGCGTAACTTGGGAGCGGCGTTTGTCCAGCAGTGGACTGCGACAAGCTGAGTTGTTGATTTTAATATAAAGTAGGTATACTACACAAACCTGGTCACCAATCTCAGACACAGCAGACAGCCTCCGTTTGGACATAGCACTGGCCGACCTCTGTCGCCTTCCCTCCAACGTCAGATTAGACACACTGGAGGTGTTAGAGAGCCTCCTCCTCACAGTACCCTCGTCTTCATGAATGCTGACGCTTCGCTTCGCTTCAAGTCTCACTAAGCGTTGCTTCGCCTGTCGTGCTGCGTTCTCGCGAATTATTTGATCAGCCCTAATGCGGAGTACTTGAGCGGCTCGCTTGTGGTGTTTCAAGGCGGCTTCGAGATCGCTTCGTGACAGAGCGAATAAGTTTGCGTAGCCGCGGGATCTGAGGGACGTAGCAAACAGTGTCTGTTAATTGATAGTTTATGTAGTGTAATGAATTTGTTGACAAATCGCGTCAAAAACTAGAACTCAAAATTGGCGCCCAACATGGGGCCAATTTCAGATAATGAAGTATGAATACGATATACAACAATGGTATTTCTTGATTAAAAGATAAGACTGGATATCGTAATTATGCTTTGACGAACCTACTTCTCTTCATTATTTCTATAATTACATAAGTCCCATGCTGGGTGCCAATATTTTTATGGTATATCAGAAAAATCAAAAATAAATTAATATTATAGTTTACCTGACCGTAGCCGTTCGTCGTCGTAGTCCTTCAATGCCTAGTAGACTGATCTCGCCAAACACGGAGCCTTCTTGCAATGTCGCCAACACTTCTTTTTCATCCTGTGACATTACCTGAAAAGTAGAATACCAAGTATTATTCGCGTCCATCGCGAGATTATCTTTCAATAGCCTACACTCGTGATGAAAAACAACGCCGGGTCTATATATATCTATATATAATATGCATTTAAACTATTGTACAAATGGCGGCCTTACCATAAGATTAAATAAATAATTTGAAAGTGTTAAGCAATATTATGTATTGTGTTCTTTTGTAAAAGTGCAGCAGTGAAACCATTTAACGCGAGTAAGTTGACAGCAGAATTAAAGCCAAAAGTTACCTAATGAAATGGTAAAAGTTCTACGTTTAAAATGTTCTTATTGGTAAGCCTAAATTATAGAATAGTAAAAAAAAAAACATTACATCAAATAGGCAGATACATACGCAACATTCGCCAGAAGAGATGATATACATCTGATGTCCCACGTCACCTCTTCGCACGACCACGTCACCGGGGAGAAAGCAAATTGGACGCAGTTGGAGAACCAGGTCACGGAGAAGAGAGGCCGAACAGTCGCGAAACAGTTGAACCTGCAATATTATATCGTTCAGTGACATTAAAAGATTCTTTTAGGACAGGCCTTTGTTCAGCAGTAGATTACAAAACAAGAATAAGCATGATTTTCTAAACTCATCAATTCAAGTCAGCTGATCACGGGATCAACTGTCACGTGGCGCGTGGTTAATATAGTATTTTTTTCAAAATACCAGAAACCACAACACTACAATTGTTTTTAAATACCTACATAAAAATACTTAGTGAGCAGTTAGCGCGCTGTGTGGCCCTTGACCCCGTGATCAGCTGTAGTTGAAATAACGAGTTTAGAATATCTTTTTTTCCCATCACGTCTGTGAATTCACGTATTAATGTTAGAAAATATTATAATTACTTTGCTCAGTGTCGTCATGTGTACTTCAAGCGCAACATCTCTCTTCATATTAAATGGCAATGAGTTCAAAATCCTGGGTTCGTCTGCAAAAGTAAACAAAAATATTATTTTCTAACCACCACTTATTTTGATCGCTTCCACTTAGTTCAACTATAAGTTCAATCAGTTGGAACTAATTTGACAAAGATGTTCTAATTAGTTTAACTTTCTAACT
Organism: Asteroscopus sphinx; assembly: GCA_949699075.1. Classification (NCBI taxonomy): domain Eukaryota; kingdom Metazoa; phylum Arthropoda; class Insecta; order Lepidoptera; family Noctuidae; genus Asteroscopus; species Asteroscopus sphinx. The sequence goes on along the minus strand of OX453004.1, from coordinate 27,051,720 downwards.
AATGGTTAACAGTTACCTGAAAGTTGAAATAAATGGAATATTGTTGTCCAATAAGTTCAACTAAAATAACGTTAAACAAAACAGGGTTCTGCTATTATGACTATTTATGACCTCGTTTTAATGGCACCCAGTGTGGGACAGTATTATTATTTGGCACCCAGCATGGGACCCAATATGGAATATAATCTGGCACCCAATATGGGACATTTGTACATTATTTTCAATTAACACAAAGTATAATAAATATAACATTACTGACCAAAACAACGCTGTTTAGCCCATGTGTAGTTGAACCACGATGCGACACGTCTCTGCAGTGGAACTGGCATATTCAGGCGACGAAGGTAGCGACTACTACCATCAAGTGTTTTACGGTACTCCGTCTGTGAAAACATAATCATGATTATTATTGTTTCCGTTTGATATAATATATCCTTATCCTTCCTTAATATTATAAAGGAGAAAGATTTGTTTGTTTGTAATCTATAAACTCTGAAACTACTGAACCGATTCATCGACAAAAAACACCGATACTCGTTTTTCAACCACACTAAATAGGCACTTACATATTTTTCAAGAATAGGAAATAGCAAGTTGAAGTTTTTAATTATTCCCTACACGGTAAAACACAGTAAAAAATATGAGTTACTCACTCTAGCCCTCGTAGCTGTCGCAATGATATCCCTTATCTGACCAATGAGCAAAGCGAAGACGAACACCCCCATCAGCCAGGCCGCAGTCATAAACAAATATTCTATAGTGTTCTCAGGTTTAGGGTTCTTCCCGATAGATGTCGCAGTCTTGGTCGCGAAGTAGAAGCAGCGGATGTAGGCTGAGCCTTGATTGTCGTAGACCCAGCCGTTGGAACCGAGGCCTATGAAGTCACTCATCGCGTAGTAAGCACAAGCGTTCAGGTGGATCAAGTAGAAGATATAGAACAGGGTTTTGCCGATTCGCACCTGTAAAGGAAAGATGTCAGTTGGTTTGTGTCGAAATTACAATTACTTAGGTAACTCTCATAGATTATTTGAGATCAACAAAGGAATTAATAGAAGTGACGTGATCAAATCAAAATCAAAACATTTATTCCGTAAGTACTTAGGTTGTTTTTAACACTTTAAAATGCCACTATGCTAGATGGCTTCGACGTGTCCTAGTTATTATGTGACCACTTTAGAAGAAACGTCGAAAAAAACTTAGGTGACCCTAACTAAGTCTTAAGTTCTTGTTATTTAAATATATATATTTTAAAGTCCAGAAAAAATTGGCATTTGTGTGTAAGGTACAGGTTGTCTGGGGTTTGAAGTTGATCCTTTCCTAGTGATGGTCCACATTTATCAGCAACCATGCAGCTCACTACTCAACCCTATTTAGGGAACTACACGATACCACAGATAATATATACTATCCGCTAGACAAGAATTCAATCTAATATACTAGGTACTAATAAATAATCTGTTCTACTTTATCATTCATCAATAGCGTGATACAGATAGAAGTTGTGTTGTTTTGGAGCCATATAAGGGCCATCATTTATTGACGTATTTTTTCCTATAGTCTTTTTCCTTAATGAAGTTAATTATTATGTATGAGTGTTGTGGAATCGATCCTTGTTTTGTCAAAGTTATTATAAGCAATACACTTAAGATATGTTGCTTATAAAGTAATATGATTCCCTTTGTATAACTTACAACATATGGCGACGAAAGCACTCTATCCATGGCCTGGTGAAACTCCCAGAAAGTCTGAAGTTTTAACAGTCTGGGTGCGCGGAGAATCACTTTCTGAGTCCCGAAGTAGATGTAAAACAAGTCCAAAGGAAGTAAAGATATCACGTCGAACTGAAAAAGAATGAAAATAATAGGTAGTTAATTTATACCACAAGTATAAAATACAAGTAAAAAATAAAATTACATAAAATGGCGCGCTTAGGCGTCAAAGTATTCCTCCACACCACTGCCATCTGGAAAAGTGCCCAGAAGACTGGCAGCGTTGCCACGTTCGTTGATTCATTAATATACAATTATCTAATGAATCTGAAAAGATTTAACTAAGGAATAATCGTCTATTCCATGTTTATAATATTAGAGGGTTTTATGAAAGCTCTTAAGGTGAATGCTACGGCCTTCTTCCGAACATTTTCCCGCTAGATGGCGTTGAAGTCAACATTTTACCTTTTTTATTTTTTTGTGCAGAATTGGTCTATTACTGAACCGTAGGACCATTGTTTGCGTATAGAAAACATTGCATTCTATATAATTATGGCATAATATTACCTAAAAATTCACGTAAATAAACATAAATAACGATTCCAATATCTGTCACTTAGATTTATGAAATTCACGCACACATGGACGATAGGATTGTTATATACTAGAATGTCGGTAATGTACATAACTCGTTTTACTATAGAGACCACTAGATGGCGTTTACTTGAAAAATATGAAGTTGGAAATCTTTGAGGGGAATTTTATACCTTTATAAATATCTTATGTAAAGCAGATTTATTTTTGAAAATGAAAGGTATAGTAACAGGTGTAGAAATGTTATTCTGATATTGTAGGAAATTTAATACAAATAAAAACCATTCAAAATATTATATTTGTTTATTATTCAAGTCCCTATGCTAGACGGATCCGACATTTCCTAGCTGAATGACCTCTTGAGAAGAAATGCCGAAAGAAAATAGACTCAAGTTGTGATATTCTTTATTTTCTTTCATTATAATTTCACTTTCTTTTCTTTTACATGTGGTGTAGAAGAAGAAATGAAGGAGGCAAAAAAATATTTCAGAAGATCGAAGCACATACATTGTTTCAAAAGAGCAGCTAGTTGAGCTGGAGGCAGAACAACAACAACAACTAACAACTACTACTAGTAGCAACTGAAGAATTTCATACCTTTTTGATACATTACATTAGTATTATTTTACCTTTTTCTACATAGTGAATTAGCAACATTCATTATTTCTTAAAATTAAATGTAACAATGATTCATACACAATGATAAAAAACAGATTCTACACAAACTACAATATATTAGACTAAATAATTGATGTCTTCACTCTCTGCCTTATCTTCCTGTCTTCAAGCCGCTACAAAGGAATAAGTCTTTTTAGTTTATACTTGACACATTTTTTATAATAATGACTGCCATTATTTTCAAATTTACTTCAATATGTAATAAATTACCATCAGTGTCTCCATAACTGCTCTTAAATAAAATCTTATTGTATATTCTAATCTTGAATTGATGTTGCAGGACAATTTTTTACTAGAACAAAAGAATACCATATTTGATTACGAAGGTGATACAAGTTTACAAGTTATACAGAAAATAAATATTTTTAGTAATTTCTTGTACCTGTAATTTCATTCAAAAAGATTCAAACTTCTATAACAGTCAGAGGTTGTGACCGAAATGCAGCATATGAAGAAACACTTATCCATTTTACTGACACGCAATTGTCCTTGAACCTGAAATGAATTAAAATTATACTAAGAGAAAATAAGTTACTTAGAGAACTTATAATGTGGATATGCAACAGTATTAGTAACTTCATCATCATCATCATTTCAGCCGAAAGACGTCCACTGCTGGACATAGGCATCCCCCAAGTATGCTAGGGGATATGTCAAAATCGCCACGCTTGGCAGGCGGGTTGGCAATCGCAGTTGGTTGGATACTCGGAGAGTGCTGCTGCACATCCTCTGGTGAATCCCTTAGTCGCCTTTTACGACACCCATGAGAAGCGAGGTGCAATTCTTTACGTCCAGCACCACAGGGAACAATAGTAACTTACTTGATAGTAAGTCATGCTTTTTATTCATAACTAGACTGTTTTTATTATCCAATTTTAGAGCAAAATTATTCTTTTCTTTTGCTGCTGTCTCTAGACTTTGATTTTTCCACATCAAGGACGGAAACCACTTGATTACAATGACAGCTTTCTCATCATCAATTATACCTGTAACAAATAAACTTATTGAAATTATAGAAATCAAAATTATATAAATTGAAGTAATAGAGCTCCTTGTAAAAGTTCATTTGAGGAAGGAAGCTATGATGTCAGCCTGTAATTCTCCTAGTGCAGGCGTCCTGGAAGGCAGAATCGTGAACATACATAGAATCAGAATCATTTGATTTGTGTATGGGTAGATAAAGAAACTCCCTTTTTTGTCAGTTAAAACTACTGCAACACTTACCATTCCAAATTGACTAGCAGTTAGACGGTGTATAAATCATTATCATGCTGCACTACAGTAGCCACTTCAATGGATGCTATGTCTTCTGGGATCTTCTGGAATTCCGCTCACCTCTGTTCACATTGTATTTTTAATTGTGCTACATCAATATCAACAGGATCACAAGCTTCAGGCAGTTTTCTTTTCGTTGTATTTTTTTTTTATGTGTCAGGCGACTTTATCCATGCAGTTTCATGCCACTTTTGTCCAGCAGCTGTGACAATCCTATAAATATAATGAACAATTTTTATAAATATTATCAATCGTTCCGTGTGGTGTCAGACGTAAAGAATTGCACCACCCTATATCTTCTCATGGGTTTGTGTATCCACCAGAGGATGGGCAGCAGTGTTCTCTGAGTATTTAACCAACCAACTGCGATCGCCAACCCGCCTGCCAAGCGTGGCGATTATGGCATATCCCCCCAAGCTACTAGAGGGAGGCCAATGTCCAGCTGTGGACGTCTTTCGGCTGAAATGATGATGATGATGATGATTATCAATCGTTATGGATCGTCAAATAACACCGACGCGGCGACGCAGAGTTGAAGAGCAACGAAGCAACACTAAAATTATACCTACATAGCATTGACCTCTATTTCCACACAGTAATGTTATATAAATGTATGCAATAATGTAATCATCATTTCGGCCTAACGAAGTCCACTACTGGACATAAGCCTCCCCCAAGCATATGTTGGGGGGATATGCCATAATCGCCACGCTTGGCAGGCAGGTTGGCGATCGCAGTTGGTAGTTTATATTATATAATTCTTTCAGATCACTTTCACTGGCAGATGTTTTATCAAAATTGCAGTAATAATCCTTGCTTCATGTTTTCCTAATAAATGAAGTGGACCGTTTCTCAAATCTGCTGCCATTGTAGGCTTGCTACTATTATACATTATAATTTTCCGTGCTACTAGAATAAGCTTCATCAGTTCTGGCTTCAAAATATTTCACCCATAAAGAGGGAGTCTGGTATTCGCTAAAATCTGAAAAAACAAACAAAAATATTAGGTACTTACACACTGACCTTGAGATGTAACTTTACTACTATGAATTATGTAGGTAATTAATTTTATTTCTTTTTTTTAAATATGTAGCATTTCTTTTATTCAAACATTGCACACTTTTTTATCAGCACTTGAGGTAAATATATGGAATAAATTACTAATGAAAGTTGTTTATGCCACCTCAATCTACTTTTTCAAAAACAATCTTGACAACTGATTATAAACAAAGAAAATCTATCACAACTGCAATTCGATTGTGAAAGACTTTCAACACTGTTTGATACAGACACATGAGCTACAAGCTGCTTGTCTATAAATAAATAAATAAAAATTAAATTACCTTGTAAAGGGCACTGGTATAGTTCTTGATAACATGATTCTTACATTCCTTTTTTTTTATTAGATTTCCATATGACACTTTCTCTTTCAAGTTTGCAAGTAGAATGTCCAGTATTTTTTACAGCAATTATGCGCTTTCATGTTGATGTTTCTTCTCATAATATTGACAAGTACTTATAACAATATTTATTTAGAACTCAAAGAAACAGTAATTTCTTAGTTTGTTTACCAATAATGCAGGCCTGAAAATATAAACATTATTTGAAAATTATGCTAATAATAAAAGTCAAATAAAACTAACTTTGTAGTAAAGAAGATATAAATTTGCATACATAATTGACACCTACAGATTTGATATATTTTTTTAGAGTATGACTCAGCAGTGATCAATATGTATTTTGCAATGCAAATCATGTAGGTATGTACTAAAGCTGACAATTCAAAACGGATTTTTAGTTTTACACGTTCATATGTTCTTATTTGTAAAACTGCACTGACAGAAAGAGTAAAATGTATTGAAATAAATTGACAAAATAACCAGGTTGGTTTTACGTGCATCATATTTGGTACATATATAATACCATAGAAATGTTATATGTCTATGTATAATACAATCATCATTGACTTGTTCAATCAGCGGTTTAGTCTTCGTTTTTTGAGAACGCAAGAAAATGTTACGGCTGCGGCTGCAATAAGATATGCATAAACAGAGAAAAAGTTGTTGGGTATTGAATCACGAAACGAAATGGCGGGACCGGGAACTTATTTTGTCATTTCAAGTGATTTCCGATCGAACATAGCCTCCACTTTTCGAAAATGCCGAGCACAAAAATAGAATAACACTACACACGTATACTTACGAAGTTTCATCAATCCAATTATTCAATTGTATTGAAAAACATAACCGGCGCGGCGTAAATATAATTCGCACTTGCAGTCATAGATCATAGAGTCACTGACTGCGTTCGAAAATACAACTTGAATAAAAAAGGATTACAATATTTTACATAACTTTATTTTTCTGGTAGCGTTTGCTTGTTTGCACAAACTAAAAATATTGAATAACCCAATTTTACAAGTTGTTTATTATTATTGATCTATAAGATTAGAGTGAATTAATATTTTTTTAATAATTAATTAGTATGTAATTGATTTGTCTCGTTTTTTTCCTAGTTCAGAACGCACCTAAATTATTTCTCTAGTCTAGTGCTAGTGTGACACAAATCTACATGTACTACAATAATTATAATGCCTGAATGTCTGTCTGTTTTCTTTTGCATAAAAAGTATTTATTATACGATTAAATTATTTCAATAGAATAATGTCTTTGAGTTTCAATTATTCAATTATCCAGTCTCGTAGGTACCTACATGCTTTTTTCAAAATGTCTATTAGGCAAAAATCACCTGTTCCCTACATTTGTGTTCACATAAATCGACAAAGTGTGGGGAACATCAGATTTCTTTGGCGGTTTCATGGTTGATCCCATAGTAAAAGTTGTTCATACTGATGAGTACAATGACCCCATAAGAGGTTCAGTTATTTCAATAACACGTTGTAGTTAGTAAATCCATAGTTATTAGAAAAACCTCTTAAGGGGTCATTGTACTCATCAGTATGAACAACTTTTACTATGGGACCAACACTGAAATCGCGGAAAAAAACACCTATTCCCTACATCTGTGTTCACATCAATCGACAAAATGTGGGGAACAGCTGATTTTTTTTGGCGATTTCTGGGTCGGTCCCATAGTAAAAGTTGTTCATACTGATGAGTACAATGACTACTTACGTTAAGAGGTTTTCAGTTCTTTCAATAAGACTGTAGATAATAAGTCCATAGTTATTAGGATACGCGATAAACGACATTCACGCGGGCGAAATCGCGGGCTTGAGCTAGTTGATTATAAGATTGACCCTGAAAAGTAATAACGTCGACTATTGTGAGTTTGTGAGGAAATTACAGAATGCTGATAGATAGTATAGTAGGTACCTACTTTAGGATATGGAATAAAATTGTGATCATGATAATTATAATTAATGACGATATTGAAATAGTATAATAAATCCAAATCGAAATCAAAATAAATAATTTGTAACATAATAATATAATTCAATAATCCTACAAATAATATGACAACAGTGCAACACGCAACGAAACCGCGCGCAAAAGTTAGTGTCAAACATGAAACTTCGAAATCTAGTTATTACGCCGAGCGACACACTAAGGTCACAAGGGCATCGGTTTGGCAACGCGCCGCGTGGGAATTCCTAGAATCGTAGGTACTGCATCGACATCTGAAAAGAGCGGCAACGTCGCGTTTATTTCAATAAAATATACTACGATAATTTCATTTTTTAAGATAGCGCCATCTATCAAGTAAAATGTAAACTAACGCTGTTATGGCATCTTCTTTATATACTATCGTATGATACGTTGGTATATACGAAGATCTGTCATAATTATTACGCACACAAAGATCGAAATGCCAAATTTTGCTCGAATTTCATTATTGTTTTACTGAGTAAATACTGCAACTTATTTCGTGAAAAGTTAGTATGCGGATACAGTTTTGTGTAGAAAAGTGATAAAATGATGTGAATTAAGCAAGAACTGTCTGTGAAATAGTGGACGCTCAAACGCAAAATGTATGGACGGAGCCATCGGAGCATCCACCTTAATGAATTAATTAGCTTCTGAATATTACCAAATACCCAAGTGTAATTTGTGAATAATTCATTAATTGAATATTTATCTGATCTAGCTGTCTAAAATTAATATTTGGTCAAACTTGAAATAATTCTTACCTTATATTGCGTCTTACTTCTATAATTTTTCCGAGTTTCTTTAGGATCGTCGAGCCAGAAACCCTCATGCAAGAACATAAGCCTGGGCTTCACGAACGCCACGTCTAGTAAGTAGACGACATCGCACAGGTAGTCGGCTACCATCCAGTAAGGCGTGTTTTGAGGAGTTTGGTAGGGGAACGTGGCGCGAAGAGCAACGCACCAAGCATTGTAGCTGTAGCAAAACGTTACTAGGAGGAGCCAGCTGATGTATCGACGACCTAAAATTAAAGTTACGTAATGTGGTTTTATAAATATGAAAGGTCATTAACCAATTTGTGGGGTATTAAAACAAGATGCTTGGATTTTTACAAAGAAGGTACGTAAACAACGTTGTTTTTTGTTAACGCAATTTGAGAAACTACTTTTTATTCAGAATCACGAGGAGAATCGATTGGGATATTAGTCATATTATAATAAAACAAGTTTAACCGGATTATATCGCGTATATTAAAGCTTTCGAAACGTCAGGCAAACCAATTTAAATTATATACGCGATATAATCCGGTTAAACTTGTTTTATTATAATGTGTAGTGATCGCGAAAACCTAAGAAATTATTAGTCATATTAGTTTTCATACCATGTTAAATTTAAACACAGGCATAGTAAAAAATATAGACGAAGTGCTGCTCAAACCGTGCTCATTGCTCTCAGTATACATGTCGCGGCATTGTCCAGTAAGTATCGCGAAAACAAATATCCTTCAGGTGCATGTGTGTTGTTTGTTGGCTTCACTATGATTGTTCGCAGCACTTCGTCTATATTTTTTACTATGTTTATGCATTCTGACCAAAATATATTATTTAGAAACACAATTTGGTTACTATGACTAAATTCAGTACATCAGCGGATCGTGAATAGGGCCTTAAGGTCTAGCAAGGTCAGCTCGATTCGTTTCTTAGATAATAAAAAAACCCCTATCCCAATCTATTCTCTTTGTGATTCCGGACAAACTACTATCTCAAATAGCGTTAACAAAAACTAATAAGTAGGTTTACCCGTTTTCTATTTTTATTAGTATTTTTTTATAAAGCGCAATTATTTAACCTATCCCTTAAAATTTATATTACTTTCGTCGGTTACTTGAGCATAAACTTATCTAATAGATTCCTTAACAATCGTCGTGACACTTAATTGGCGCCCAACTGGGACCGGCAATTACGGCAATTTAAAAAGAATTTACTTCAATGGCATACAATGACTCACCTTGGGGGTCTATTGGCATGAAGGGTTCGCAGAAGGACGACAATCGCGAGAGACCTTTGCATGTTTGTTTACGTGAAGGAGAAATTGGCACAGGACTTTGAGGAGTCTCAATTAAGGCGTCGATTTTATCATCTTCAGGTGGTGGTCTGTGAAAAACAAAAGCAAATTCCATAATACCTATACTACTGGGTTGAAGTTAATATTTTTTGCAATAATAACTCACCTTTCTGGCGAATTATCTCTTGATTTTGACGGTTTGAACTCTTTTAGTTCCGTGTCAGCTTCGGTAATGTCATTATTATGTTTGTAATCGGGTGGCGGACTAGATGTGAAAAGTCGAACCTTCTGCAGTTGACCAATTATGCTGAAAGTTTTCCAAAACAATCAGTAGCCTGTTCCGATGCTGTAATTTAAGAGACGGTTTACACCAAACGTATAGTCAGCCGTTGACTGTACGCTCGCTGTAGTGAAAATGTATTATACAACATGTTGCTCTGCATTAGTGCCATATTTAAGGTGGTGACTATACCACTGATACTGAACACGAATCTGTAAAAAAATCAAAACCAAAAAAATGAAAAAATATGTTTTTTTTTAAATACCTATTTGTAAACAAACAAATTCCCCCCGTGAGTCACGTGCGACACAAAAACGAGGCGTGCGACACCACCAAAACAATTTGCAGGTATTTCCACCCTTTGACAGTGCCGCCGATGACTTATTTTCCGAGTCGTTCGGGAGTTATTCTCGAACCCTCGCTATGTTTCTAAGTGAAAATTTAAGTATTAAATAATCGTAGAATTTTTCAAGTATTTTTAGGTGACTAAGCACATTATTTATCATCAGATCTAGAAATATGGCACGATTACAGATCAAAATCTTGTATAAAAATATAAAAATCATCAAACTTTCTATCGCTAATTAATTCACACTCAGCGGCTCGCTGTGAGCGATTAGATTGAACCGTCCATCCCTAAATCGAAGACTATTTTATGTTTTATTTATATTTATGAAAGCAATTTATGAACCTACTTAAACTTAAAAAGTACGTTGTTTAAAAGATTAAAATATATTTGATAAAAAGATCGGTGAAGGGCATAAATATTTCAGTAGCAATAACATAATTTTTATGAGTAGGTATTGATGGAAGATATTATTCCGTTGAGGATAAGCACTTATTTTGTGAGTTAATCAAAATAATAAATTTTTGCCATGGTTTTTCATACCCATTCATACCTTTCTTTATTCTGCGTATCTTCATGAATTTCTGTTTTAGTTTCGATATTCGAATTCGTTTGTGTCAATCTGAAATAAATCGACGTTATTTGTTACTTTTTGTAAAGTTCTTCTTGATTAGGGAATGTTTCTAAAGTTATTCTTATGGAATACCTACTACCACTAAGCGTTATTAAAAAAAATCTTAATAAATTTACTTACGGCCCAAATTAATGTTGGCCGTAAATCATCAGACGGCTTAGAATCCAAAGATATGTAATAAATAATAATAAATAATAAATTTATTTATTTCAGGCAAAATCCACCCATAGTTACAAGTTACAGTCATTGCATTTATAATAATACCAATAATATTAACAACAACATAATTTTATCATTATTACACTAAATTAAACGAATTTCAAAGACATGGAATTAGAATAGCTTAATAACTAACTTAACTTAACTTAATGTATATTTGCACACCATATAATGGTGGAATGTAAATGGGCCATTTCAATTTAAGATCATACATGTACTCCTACATTCTGGCAAAGAAATGAATGATAATGAATTTTATAGAGAAAAAAAACTCGGCCTAAACATACTTTAAAGTTAACCTGACACGGCGTTCCTCGGGTTAACTGGAAGAACTTATGATCTACAATTTCCACTTACGTATTATGAGCCGGGGTAGACTCAGGTGTGCACCAAGAGCCACATGATCCTTTGAGTATTGGCTTTGCTACTGGTTTGGCCGAAGTCGACGGGTGAACCGCGTGCTGAAAATATTAAAGAAAACTGTTTAGTTGGTTGAACGAGAATAGACCGTGGAGATCTCCACAGTTGTGGACTAGCTACTCTAAAGAACTCCACATCGAAAATAAACTGTAGGTACAACATGTAACAGAATAAACGCAAGACCTCAGTCACCTCAGTTAGAATATAATTAATACTAGGTCACACATAACCAAAATACGGCCCACAAGGTGGACGTCGCTGGAATCCGCTGGATGCGGAAAGCGCAGAACCGGTCGTTGTGGCGATGCTTGGGGGAGGCCTATGTCCAGCAGTGGACGTATTCCGGCTGAAATTATGATTATGATGAAGATGATGAATAATAGGTTATCTGGTATTTTTCAAAATCACATTGTTTTTAGGCATTGCAATAAGTTAGTTGAAAAAAAACAACGTAATTAGTTTAAGGTGAATGCTACAGGGTAGCCCGCGAAATTCAAAATTTTTGGCGTTTTTTGCGAATTGTAGCTTTATTTCTTGTTGTATATCGGTCGAAATATGATTGGCGGAAATAATAACAATATATCTACTGAATAATACTCTTAAAAAATATTAACTAAGCTCTATAAGCTGTACAAGCTCGATAATATCAATTTACGATCAAATTATCGATTTTCGATCTTATCATTCAATAGATATATTGTTATTACTACCGCAAATCATATTTCGATTTATACACAACGCGAAATACAACTACAATTTGCAAAAAACACAAGAAATTTTGAATTTCGCGGGCTACCCTGTAGCATTCACCTTAATGTAAAGTTATTTGCAGCATTTACAGCGTAGAACTTACAGGTGCAAAAATGAGTTAGTTGCTGGATAATTGCAGGATGCCATGAAGTATTATATTATATGTGGTTCAATTAAGCTCTTAAGATTTTAACATTAAATTGAGAATGCAGATCCTCGTTTCATCATCTTTTTGTATTCTCTGGACCTTTCTCGATGAAACGACGGAGTAAACGAACAACACAGGGTGAGCTAGTACGCCATAGATTGCTCCGTCGTAGACACGCATGAATTTCCCCTCGTATGTCAACAATCGACGAGTATATATAAATGTTACCGCATGTTACACCTTCCGGTTGGCACCATTTATACATCACTCCAGTAGTATTGCCTCGTGCTACTCTGTGACGTCATAGGAAATTTGCCGCCACTGGATGAGATCCAGGTCAATCACTATGTTTGATCGGCGTGTACAGTAGAACAATTAATTTCTCCTAATTTTCCGAATGATATACAATGGACCATGATGGGTCTTACGTCCATTTTAATGCTGTCGTAAAAGTCATAACCCATAAACGTCGTCCACTCCTTATGCCATATTCTTGGCAATGAGTGTTATCTATAAGTTTCGTGTGTGTCGTTTCATGTCTTTACCCATTGTGCGATGAGACGATCATTTTGATATTAGATTAATAAAATCTGCAGCTGTCTTTTATTGAGCTTTTTTGTTTTGTTATAGGTAGGTAATTATCAAGAATTTCGTGCCAGGCTTATGAAATTATGTGACAAAAAGCTTTCATCAACTCAGCCTATCGCAGTCCATTGCTGGACATAGGCCTCTCCCAAGTTGCGCCACAACACTCGGTCCTCTGCCTTCCGCATCCAGTCCCCCCCAGCCACGTTTTTCAGGTCGTCGGTCCACCTGGCGGGGGGGCGCCCTACGCTGCGTTTGCCGATTCGCGGTCTCCACTCAAGGACTCGTCTGCTCCAGCGGCCATCGGTCCTTCGACAGACATGGCCAGCCCACTGCCACTTCAGCTTACTGATCCTACAAGCTATGTCGGTCACTCCGGTTCTTCTCCGAATAATCTCGTTTCGGATTTTATCCTTCAAAGAAACTCCAAGCATAGCTCGCTCCATAGATCGCTGAGCGACTTTAAATTTGTAGACTTGCCCAACTGTCAGTGTCCACGTCTCGGCGCCGTAAGTCATGACAGGCAGGACGCACTGGTTGAAGACCTTTGTCTTCAAACTTTGCGGTATAGGTGACGAGAAGACTCGGCGAAGTTTGCCAAATGCTGCCCATCCCAAACGGATCCTTCTGTCGGTTTCTTTCTCGAAGTTGTGCCCACCAAGCTGAATTATCTGCCCTAGGTAGACGTACTCCGTTACAACTTCGAGTGCCGACCCTTCGACGAATATCGGCCTCGGCATGACATGCTTATTGAACATGACTTTAGTCTTGTCCAGATTCATGCCGAGACCGACACGCCGAGAGGCTCCGTTTAAGCTGTGCAGCATTTCGCCTAGTTTTTCCAGCGACTCAGCCATTATAACGATGTCATCGGCAAAGCGGAGATGTGAGATGTTCTCGCCGTTAACGTTGATACCCTGTCCAGTCCAGTCCAGCGTCTTGAAGACGTCTTCCAACGCGTTAAAAAGCAAAAAGCTTTGCTCAGGTCTAATTCGGCTTATGGCAGAAATACGTTATCGCGCATCCCTCGGGAACTATGTATCTTCCCGGGATAAAAATTATCCTATGGCTTAATCCAATATAAGGTCTATGTGTGAGCCAAACTTCATCTAAATCCCTTGATCCGTTTCAGCGTGATTGAAGGATAAACAAATAAACGAACATCTATGCTTTCGTATTTATAATTTTATTGGATTAAGAAGGATTAAATAAGTAGGACTGGACCTACTGAAAGACCAAATCTTTGTTGCATTTGTCTAAATGGAATAAAATATAATTTGTTTCATAGTCTGCTTTATTGATGTCTGTCATCAATGCAAAATCAGTTAGTTCAACAAAATTACCGACCGTCTCAAATATAATGCATGCAGATAGAACCATTTACAAGACCAATTCGTCGCTAAGATGTCTGGATCCAGTTCCTCTACATATACAATAAAGCTATCAATATGTTCATCAATTCATTACGAAGTGTCGGTTGGATGACCATAATATTTCATTGTTTACTGGCGCAGTAAGAAAGCACTTAACGACTTTTTTGTATTCAAATCACAGTGAGGTGCTCGGAGGATAATGGCGTTGGCTCGATGGCCTTGCCTCATTGACAACCATATCGGGCCCAGATCTCCATAATGCGGGTTTCGATTTCTGTCATTTTCTAGACAAGAAGCCTCAGTTGATAGAGGATTTCGATTTCCGTCTACGCCTCCAGGTGAATATTTTCGGCTGTCATTTTGTACAAACATTTTGATAAGTTAACTTTCAAACGTTATTCGACTCATAATAATCGTATGTAATAATTATAAATCAAAATTTTATTGTTGATTTATGCAACTGATTTGACTTGGCGGCTGATGACAGCAATCAAAAAACCTCGTGTGTCGAGACCTCTTTATATTATCTAGTAAGAGGCATCTATTAAAGTACCAGGATAGGTAGTTCAAGTTAAGGTATAAATGGTGGATAAATAAATAACCTGTAAGTCTTGAATAAATAACCTGTAAGTCTTGAATAAATAATGTGTAAATAACACGTTAATTTTTGTAACAAAAATAAAAAACAATCATTTCAGCCGAAAGACGTCCACTACTGGACATAGGCCTCCCCCAATTAAGGGGGGGATATGCCATAATCGCCACGCTTGGCAGGCGGGTTGGCGATCGCAGTTGGTTGGTTAAATACTCAGAGAACGCTGCTGCCCATCCTCTGGTGAATCCCTTAGTCGCCTTTTACGACACCCATGAGAAGAGATAAGGGTGGTGCTATTCTTTAAGTCCGGTACCACACGGACAAATAAAAAACAATAAAAATAAAAATATGGGACTTTTTTACTCATCACCGTCTAGTCCCAAACTAAGCAGAGCTTGTAATATGGGTACTAGACAATGGATATAATACTTAGATTCTTTTTTTTGTAAATACATACTTATCATAATAAATGTCCTAAAAATAGTTATTTATTTTATAAGAAATTTTTTATAAGAAACACCCAGACCAACACAAACACTCAAGATCATCACACAAATATATGTGTCCTGTGGGAATCGAACCCACGACCTCGTAATCAGTAGTCAGACACTCGCACCACTAGACCACAGAGGTCGTCCAATTACTATCAAGTCGACACCTACGGTACACAATCATACCTACCTATCTAATTAATATCACAGAGTCATATAGGTACCTATAGCTGAATAAATTATCAATTTAGAAGCAATGATGTTAGAATAATATATAGAAAGCCCTAAAATATTTAGCTTGCACGCTGTTGATATAATCTAAAACAGCGTTTCTCAAACTTAATATAAATGTTGCTATGTTTACCTCATACTCGCAAAATATTGCTTCCGTCTCATTGAAATTAATGATAGATAGACATAGTAATTCGAATAATAGGGAGTGGTATTGTCCACTTCGGGAAATACTGATCTAAAATATAGCAAAAGTAGCTAGTTAGGTAGAGTAATTGAAGACTGGGTGCGGTAAATTAGGTAAGTCATCTGTAATACAGGAATACCTAGTAGATTTGCATGTAGATATGTTACTTGGTGGTAATAAAACAAACAGACACGTTAATTGGAATAACAAGTATAGAATGCTGGTAGAGTTTAGACTTTAAGGAAAGGTGAGTCATGTTTAAGCTGTTGTATTTTTAATTTACGCAAAGACACTCTGGACTCTAGACGCAATTTTTTTTTTCTTTCTTTTCTTATTTACTGAATTCTGTGTAGCCAGTTTTCGTCATAATATTAATAATACTTGGTGAGAAAATGTACCCGTATTAATTTTGGCTAGCAGCTTTTCAGAATTTCGTAACACCACAATAAAATACATAAGTCAGTTTATCCATCTACTTATGCAGAACTATTTATTGTTAAAAAAAACTTTTCCTTTTATAATGGTAGGCTAAACTGCTAAAAATTATAAGCAAACGACAGATCCAGCTAGATAATATTCTCAGTTACCTATTCAGTTTCAGTTTTATGTACCTTAATTATTTATTGGCCTTCGCGATACTTCTTCACAATCACCATAAAGTAGCTACCTACTCCTAAAGTAAAGTGAAATACCTAATGAGTAAGAAGTTTTGACATCTCAAAAATAAAACTAGTTCATAAAGAAAAGTTTAATATTTTTTTATAGATACCTACTCTGTACCAAAGCATGATATTATAGCGTTATAATAGATAAATAGTGTAAGTAATATTATAGATAAGTGGTATTGGGAACTTGGAAAGCCTAACTGATAGTTAACAATTAACGAAAAAGTACAAAAATATAAAAAGTTTCGAATATTGTTTTTATAAAGTAGTAGGTACATAACAAGATGTAACATCTAAGAACCAAGAACCAAGTTTTCAACTTAATGAAAATTTATTATATTGATAAGTTTATTTTTAATTAGTTTGCGTACAGTATTGGTGTCCTGTCCTATATAAACCTCCAAATCCACATTCACGCTGGCTTTACCGTACTAAAACTGAAAGTGGAAGGGCATTCAATTAACTGAATTAAAAACTTACCACCTCAACTTTTACTTCCATTTTTACTCACTAATAAACCGATCACATTTTAAAACCGTTTGTGTCTAAGTTTAATTTATGGCGGCAAAGGTAAATAAGAAAATTGAAAGGAATTTTCCGGTCAACGAAACACGCGACTACCGCGAAGGCGTTTAAGCGACTGTACAAATAAAGTTAGCCTGCTTGTAGTTCGGAACAATAACGGCGATTGTATTGGACCCAACGTTTGACCCAACGCTATAAGAATGGACTGGACTTGCAATCCACACCTCCAATGGCTCCCATTGTTGATTTGTTTAGTAACGTAGTGCTATACGTAGAGCTATAGAACTTAATAAAAATGCCATTACAATATAAAATGTACACCCTTAATTGTGTTTTGGATTTGGAAGAAATCTTAAACTCTTCAAAATTCTAAACAGTGACCAAAAATAATTTCTTCTCGAAAGGTTTTTTCTCTTAGGGTTTTTATAACAATCCCAATCATTGCCAAAAAGACTATTGGAAAAGTAAATTCTATTGAATGGCGGGAAAAGCGGTTACCGATATAAATGCGTTCGCCTAATTATTTTATACTTAATCGACTTCTGTTACATTTCAAATGGAATTAAACTGCAAGGAACTTTAATTAATGTATTGATTCTATCTTCTACATTTTAAATGCTTGCTGTGTTCGTGGAAGCTCGGCATATAGTTATTTATAAAACTTGGTGCTGAAGAAACAAAGGTAGAATTAGTCTGGTGCCCTTCAAATGATCAACCAGCTATCGATTGAGACCATCATCATTGCTATTGTGGCTATGTGCACGACAGGGGTGCCGCTTAGCGGTCGCAATAAAAAACATATTTTCGGGACCCGTGAATTATTTTAATTATTGATAATATCTACTGAAATCAAGTTAAAATCTTAGAGAAATGTGTAACATTGACGATATTAAAGTGAAATTAATAATATTTGTAAAATATTCGCTGATATTTGTTAAATAAGAACAGGGTTCGAAAACATAAAACATAGTTTACATAGGTAATATATCTTTCCAGCCTGACGCTGTGACAAAAGGAAGAAAAGTTGTATCCGAACATGAGAAAAATTTAAAAAGTTAGAATTAAAGTTAGAATAAAGGCCAAAGTTATTTAATATGAGCCAAAAACAATATTATTAGGCAAACTTATAAATGTATAAATGTAAGTACTCCAAATTGTGTCTTAATTATAAATTTCCAGTAAAGTTCTTTTGTTTTAACATTATTATTTTTAATTAAAATAACTAATCAGTGAAATCGTAATAATTATATGGATATGTAACTTGCTTTTCCTTTATATAGCAGTTAAATACCCAATTCTTTCTTTGCTCCAATTCCAAGGAAACTTTTAAAATTTACAAAAAACCATTTATCATTATTTGTGCAGTTCACAACACAACAAGTTTTAGCATCCATTTCCTTCTTTAGCTTAAATACATCTAAAATACAGTGAATTTAGCGTGGACGTACAAAACACAGTCCCGATATGTTTCAGATTTCTGCCACAGTGTGCGCTGCGATCTATTTGACTGTCCCCACCGCCATATTGCACATAGCCAATAACATGAGTAACACGGTAGTTACAGAAGAAGCACGTGCACTTCAAATAATTACGTCACCGTACTCATTTTCAACTTTTATTTGGCCTTAATCTTCTTAGATCTTTCAGCCCTGATTCCAAATTACTTAAGGTCGGTGTAATACGTCTTTTTCTTCAATTTTCCTCTATCAGCCTTCATCTCATCATTTACTCCCTTTTCACGCAATCTGTCCATCTTTTCTTTGGTCTCCCTCTCCCCTTTCCATTTCTGAACATTCATGTTCATCTTCTTAGATCTTTTGCTCTGCAGTACATGAAATACGAATGAACTTTTCCTAATGAGTTTAGTCAGGTCGCAAATTTTACTGTGTTTAATGTGTATGTAGGTATATTTATTTATATATTTTTTCCTCTTGATGTAGGTACAATAAAGTATATGTAGGTACCAATTATATAATATATATATTATATTTATTCAATATTTCGCAATTTCCAGAATTATCCCACGAAGAAAATTCTTTTTTTTTTTTTTCTTGTAAATTTTCTTTCATCTAGAGACGCTAACATCTGTTGATCTAAGACGCAAACGCAAACTTCTGTTGGTCTAAGACGCAAACTTTGACGAGTCAAAGGTTGTAATCTGCCTAAGCATTCATTGTGATGATGATGATAGGTACTCGGCGGCTAATTGTTATTTTACTGCTGTATACTCCTACGTGCTTTTAAAACGTACCTACGAATATACGAAAAAACTGGAATAAGGAAAAGAGGAAGCTCTGTTTCTTTAATTATTTTAAGTATAGGTAGGCTTTTAATCTTTTATTTAGAAAGTTTAAAATTTAGGTTTTTGTCTACCATAAACATACCTATAAGAAAGCAGAAAACAAATGAAAAACCAAAATAAAAGAAAACGCTTTAATTAAACTAGGTATATCTAATTAATTTCAGCAGTCGATCAACTAACTTTAGCCAATGCGTCGCACATCAGTTTGTTATCATGAAATCAATACATACCTATCCCTCTAACGAGATCTTACAATGTTGACAGATTTTGATAAATCACAGATTTCTTTCAAGAAAACACATTACTAAAGTGATTTAATACAGAATAATACATGGATTCTGAAGCAAAAAAATTGACATAACTACAAACCATAGAATTGTTATTAAATCTAAGATCTTTTTTCTGTTGGTCTAAGTCCAAGATACAAACATTAAAGTAAGAATAATGAAATTACAGCTAAAACTTACCTTCCGATGGATTTTTAAGCTTTCAAATACCATTTTGAATGGTTTTAAATTAACAGTATTACTTTTATCTCCATTTTATTACTGATGAAGCTTTCTAGAGATTATCAGAACCGGAAAGCTGCGTCGATATGTACCTATCACTTGTCAATTTTACGACCTGAAAGATTTCTAAACGGCTTATTTAAAACTGTGATTAGTATTGGGAGTCTCCTTACTGCAAACGGCATTTTCAATTTGTTCGCATAACCATGTATTTGGGCGGGAAGTAAATATTTGTTTTGATGACATTGCTGTCCAGTGTCTGTAAATTCAGCTTTTTAGCGCTTTATTTTTACACGACTGCCCAAAATAAGAGGGTAATGTTTTTAGTGTAAAATTTTGTTTCAAACACATTTGTTTTCTTTTCAGGTAAATAAATAAATTCCTCAAAAAAGGTACCTAACCAAGTAATAAAATCTTTCTGATATTCCTAGGTACTTTTATTACTTTAATTACTCGAAATGGTAATGGTAATCTAAAAACAAATCTGCAAAATTACAAATGAATACGTAAATATTTTGTAAATTTTTAGTAGGTAGTTACCTAAGTAGCTACTTAGGTAATATTTTGTATTTTATAATAAAACATTTCTATTTTATACAGACATAGGTACCTATTTACATAAAAACGCATATTATATAGGTACCTACCTTGTCCGTGCTGTCGCAGCTTCGCGCGTCACTGGTAAAAAGACACAGTATGTCAAGATTGTTTACCTTTAGGAAGTAGGTAGGTACATAATTTACTCAACTTTGAGAACCATTTGAAGTCAACGACCATTTGAAATTATTTTTTCCGAATTGCCTTTATAAATAAATTCATCATAGAATAATTCATGCTGCATTGATTCAATTATTTTAATTACTCAAAAAAAAAAAAAGAGAAAGAGAGAGAGAGTGCATTAAAAGAGCCTCCACGAGTGACGCTATTTAATTGATCGTCCGGTGCACCCCACAGAGTACATTTGTATATATGAGAGTGCACCCTGGGCAGTCAGCCCCGCTACCAACCTGCTGACTGGCTAATCTTTTCCCCACGGCATTAGCTATTATCATTATGTAGCTCATGTCGACACGATAGAAGAAGAAGATTACTCAATATTTTGAGACGTTAAATCAAAGAACTAAAATAAACATAGGTAGGCATAAAAACCAAAATTTGTTTATTGTTTTTTTTTGCAGCAATTCAACACACAGGGCCGCGTTCAGTATCATCGCCCAACGTCGTCGGATGACGCTCGGGCAGTTGTGGTTGTCATTACTTGTCATTGTGCCTTGTGGTCCCTAGTATTATGTTCCTTGCTTGTCAATTTGTCGATGTGTCAACAATTGTAACAATTTAACGAGTAATTTTTTTAAAAATCAATTTAACGATTCAATGACCAGTGTTGCCAACTTAACGGATTTCCCGTCAGATCTAGCGGATTAGGATGAGAGGTGATAACGGGATAAATTACATTCTAACGGCTGACGGATTTTGTAACGGAAAATTTTACGAGATTTATTAACATGTCTATTATATTTTTCCAATATAGTAGTCAGATTTATGAAAACATTTTAACTTTTTGTTAATTTTTCACTATTGCAAAGTGCAGTCCACGGTGCTCAATGGTTTTCAATGTCTTGCCAAAAAAGAGTAGAAAGCGGATTTCCATGCTATATGTGATTTTTTTGCTTCGTCAATTGTTACTAAACCGTCTAAATATATCATTAAAATATTTAACGGTTATTATCGAGGGGAATTTTATTTTTTGACGGAATTTTGACGGAAACACAACAAATTCAACGGAATTCCAAAAAAAATATTCTTGGCAACACTGTCAATGACGTGTGGTACTGCGGTTGTTGTCTTTTTTTGTTTACAAATAAATGTGTGTAAAAAAGAGTATATTTCACTTTTCACTTACAATTTCATGGATTAAAGCGCTGAAAGATAGTATTTTTATCGAACATTGCGCGCGCATTTCTTGGTCTTATATTTTGTCGGTAAAACAGTGGTATGGCCTTCATGAGAATATGAGAAATGTGTCGATTATCATGTGGTCCGATATGATTATCGAGATGATATTAAACCGATAGTTCAATAAATGAAAATACGAAATATATCAGCGTAAGAACTCATTAATGACAATTTACGTGTGAAAGTTTGTTAGCCCTCAGGATACATCTATAATTACAACTAAAACAAAGACGAAATAAGTGCAGTTCAAAATGGATGCAGGCAAGTGTTTTTGTTTTTCTTGTGATCGTTTGTTTGAATAGATACTAAATAAAACCAAATAATCAAAAGTGCCATAGGTAAAACTTTTACTGTTTTTAATAAAAGCTATATAATATAAAGTTAAATTAGGTATATAATATAATTTATTTTATAGTTAATTTCAGCGTAAGAACTCGTCAATATAAAGTTAAATTATTATAGAAGTGCACATATGAACCAAAACTAATATTTAACTAAGCAGTTTAGGTATGTATTTACTTCATATCTTTAACCAGAACTTTGGGGAAACCTTGAATACGGCGGTCGTGTTTTTTCTTTCCAAGTGAATTTTAATTTCCTAAAATAAGTTTGTTGGGATCTTTTTGTGTAAATACTTAGTTTTTTGTTTATATATTTTTAGTAGTTAGTTTCTTTTAGTGTGTATTAATAGTTGGTAAGTTTTAAATCTTCTATTATGGACCCTCCAGGGGATCCTGGGGGGTCGATATCTCCGGTCATAGCTCACTACGTGACAATTTCGAATAATGAAACCAGTGTTGATACTGATTGTTCAGTATCAACAGTAAATAATAGTAAAAGGAAGAGGGTTTCAGCTCGGCCCAAAATTTGCAAACATTGCAACAAAAAAAAGGCGCAAAAATGGCGGCAAAAAGGATTGTAATTGTGCACTAGAGAATCAGGAGATGGAAATTTCTCATTTCGAGAATGGTTCAGACCCCTCACAAAAAACTACTACTCAGGCATCTAATGAATCAATCATAGTACAAAATAAAATAACATCTCCACAGTCTGCAACTCAGTTGGCTAGGTTGACTTTTAAGTCATCAGATGCTGCTCCATATGTTGTTCATGTGCAACGTGAACAAGTCACTGAAAAAATATTCCTTCATCCCATTTCTTTTGGTCGTTTTTTGAAAAGAAATAATTTTAAAAATGTGATAAATGGTAGTCTGAAAAAAATCGGCAGAAATCGAATTTCATTGGCATTTTCTCACTATGAAGATGCGAATCTGTTTTTAAATAATACAAAATTAGCTGAAGAAAATTATAAAGTTTTTATCCCTGCTTTCTCCATCACCCGTATGGGTGTTGTAAGAGGCGTTCCTGCCGATTGGTCCGATGAGGAGGTTCAGGAGGCTATTTCTGTCCCCATAGGCTGTGGAGAAATTTTAAAAATTAGGAGGATTAGAAGGAAAGTAATGGTTGATGGTAATAATATATTCAAGAACACGGAAACAATTATAATTACATTTGATGGGCAAGTTCTACCAAAGCGGGTGTTTATGTGTTACACAGCCTTGAGTGTTGAATTATACATTTACCCAACTATTCAGTGTTATAATTGTTGTAGGTATGGTCATGTAAAAAGTCTTTGTAGGTCTAAGCCTAGATGTTTTAAGTGTGGTGATGGACATTCAGGTGAGTCCTGTTCAGTTCAAGATGATGATGTCTCTTGCTGTTTGTGCAGGGGGTCTCATGAAGCTACTAGTAAGAAGTGCCTTGAATTTGAGAGATAGAAATCGATAAAAGAAACAATGTCAAAAAGTTGCATTTCTTATGCAGAAGCATCAAAACTACATCCTTTTGTTTCTAAGAAGTCATATATTGACGCCTTAACTACCACTCATGTGTCAGATAGCTTTACTCCTTCAGTTCCACGGGTTAATCCTACATCTAATCAGTCATATTCATATAAAAAAACCGTTTATACTAAACCTCGTTCACCTACAAAATCCTCTATAGGTTACGATCGTCAATCTCATCATGACCTTATTAAGGACTATAATAACACTTCTTCACTAAATAATGGCACTGCTCTGATTCCTAAGGACAATCTATCTGAAACTACAAGAGATTTAATCATAGCATTAATTAAGTCTTTGTCACAGTCTAATTTAATTTCACCGTCTCACGTTGCCTCTGCACTCGAAGCAGTTACTTGCACTTCTAATAATAATAATGGACAGTCCAGCCAAGGTAATCCAATGGAATTGCCGAAGTGCAATTTCTAAAAAAACTGAAATAATTTATCTTATAAATAAATATAATCCATTTATTTTTTCTTTACAGGAGACATGGCTTAGTCCGGACTCTTTGTTTAGGATTCCGGGTTATGCATGTCTCAGAGAGGATCGATTTGATAAGTATGGTGGAGTAGCCTTACTCATCAAACATCCTCAATCTTTTACTCATTTTTCCATTCCTGCTCATAATAGTGATTTTTCTATTATTGCAGCAGTTGTAAATAAAGTTTGTTATGTTTCTGTATATATTTCTCGACCATCTACTCTGATTTTCGATGAAATTGTAAATATTCTTTCGATTCTTCCAAAACCTTTTATACTATTAGGTGATTTTAATTCTCAGCATCAATGTTGGGGTAGTTCCTTGACCAATAGCTATGGGGTTAGTCTTTTGGATATGATTGACACTCATAATCTTTGCATTCTTAATAATGGTTCTCCAACACGACGCACTGCTCCCAATGAGGAAATAAGTGCTCCTGACTTGTCAATATGCTCTCCCAGTCTTACACCTTATTTATCTTGGGAAGTCTTAACTTCTACTCATGGTAGTGACCATTTTCCAATATTACTTTCATTTCCTTTTTATAATAAGCATTATTCTAAACCTCCTCCACGGTTAAAGTATAGACTTGCAGATGCCAATTGGTCATTGTTTAAGGAGCAGTTGGATTTGAACATTTCGGAACTTCCTGAAATTAAATTTGGTGATGAACACTTATGTGCTGAAGCTTTAGCAAAATTAATAATAAGAACTGCTGATAGTCTTTTTCCTATAAAAAATACAGCTCTAGGTTATATCCCATCCCCTCCATGGTGGGATAGGGATTGTTCAATTGCAGTTAAAAAGAGGAAACAAGCAGAGATTCAATATTATGCCAACACTACAGATGAAAACTTTGATGTTGTATGTTCTGCCATTACTGATACTCGTAAATTATTCAAACAAAAGAAGTTCGAAAGTTGGAGACGTTTTTGTCAGAACATATCACCCAATATTCATCCATCAGTTGTGTGGCGAAACATTCGTAGGTTTAGATCTGCATTTAAGGAGTCTCCCTCATCTTTGCTTCCTTCTTCAATGAAAGACCAATTTTTAGATAAGCTAGCACCTTCGTATGTCCCTGAGGAAATAATTATTTATTCTATACCTCTTTCCGATTATGTTAATCTTGCAGAACTCAATAGTCCATTTTCTCTTGCTGAACTCAAAGGTATTTTGTCCCACCTAAAAGATTCTGCACCTGGAGTTGATGGTATTCCATATTCCTTTATGTCAAATTTAAGCGAAACGTCACTTGACTATTTTTTAAATCTTATAAACTCTATTATGGTCACTGGCAACATTCCCACATCCTGGAAATCCCAAATAGTTTTACCAGTTTTGAAACCTGACAAAAGCCCGTCAGATAGTAATGCCTATCGTCCCATTGCACTTTCTTCAGTTTTATTAAAAGTTACAGAGCATTTGGTAAAGAACCGTTTAGAATGGTTTATTGAGAGCAATGATTTATTGAGTGACAGTCAGTTCGGTTTTAGGCGGGGCAAAAGTACTTTAGATAGCTTAAGTATTTTTGTCACGGATATTAGGTTAAGTTTTTCTGTAAATAGTCACCTTATAGCTTCGTTCTTAGATATTACTTCCGCCTATGACAATGTAGTTATTCCGATTTTAAGAAATAAATTACAAAAGTTAAATGTGCCTACAATTCTTTTTAATTTCATTATGAATATTTTATCTGAGCGACGTATTAATGTTTTATTAGAGGATTCTACTTATGAATCTAGATTAGTGTGGAAAGGGCTTCCTCAAGGGTCTGTTTTAAGTCCTATATTGTATAATATATATACATATGATCTCGAATCTTCCCTGGACAGTAAAGTAAAAGTTCTCCAATATGCTGATGACCTGGTTTTATACTGTTCTCATCGCTCTATCGAAACGGCTTGCTCTTCACTGTCTTCTTCTCTTAATCTTTTAAAAACATGGCTTGATCGTAATGGACTAGAGTTATCATCTTCGAAAAGCTCTGCTGTTTTATTTTCACGAAAGCGGCTTCCTCCTCCTTTTTCTATATATTTTGATGGTCAACCGATTCCAGAAAAATCTTCAGTCAAATTTTTAGGAGTTATTTTAGACTCCAGGCTTTCTGGTATTCCCCACTGTGAATATATTTTATCTAAATGCGAAAAAAGGTTAAATATGTTAAGATGCCTGGCTGGAGTATGGTGGGGTGCCCATCCTTATTGTTTAAAACTGCTATATAATGCTATAGTTAGAAGCGTATTAGATTATGGGTCTTTTTTGTTAGAACCAGGGAGTATTGTTGCTTTTAAAAAACTTAACAATATACAGTCAAAAGCACTAAGAATAATCACGGGAGCTATGAAATCTAGTCCAATTAATGCCCTTCAACTTGAATGTGTGGATCCTCCTCTTTCACTTCGCCGTCAGTTCCTTTGCGATACATTTTTATTTCGTTCATTGCAATTTTCTAACCATCCTCTATATACAAAACTTCCATTACTTTTAAATCAAATAAATTCTTCTAATTATTGGTCTCATAAAAATCCACCATGTCTTATTCAGAGTTACAAAAAGTTTATTGCCTTACAGGCTCCAAGCTACAGTTCAAATTTATATCCTCTTTTTTGCAGTAATTATGAATCTCTAGTTTCTATTCCTGACATACATTTTTCCTTGGGTTTAAATAAAGGGGATGATTTTACGAATTTCTTATTTAATTCAATCAAATATAATTATTGGAAAGATTGGCATCATATTTACACTGATGCGTCCAAACACAATGATTCTGGTTGTGTAGGAGTCGGAGTTTTTCATTCTCAATACAATATAGTTCAAAAGGTTAAACTTCCGCCTGAATCATCAGTGTTCACAGGAGAATGCTTTGGTTTATTCAAAGCTGTAGAATATATACACATTATGAAATTAAAAAAGACGGTCATATTTTCAGACGCTTTGAGTGTTTTGCAAGCTCTTAGCAAATTTCCATTAAAATGTAAAACAGTTTATCCCTTGGTAATATCTATAAGAAATCTATTGTACAAATGTTATCAGCAAGGGCTTGTAATTAGCTTTGCATGGATTCCGGGACATAGCAACATTTTGGGCAACACCAGGGCTGACCAGCTTGCCAATGAGGCTGTTGATTGTGGAGATCGTTTTCCGTACATTAATTATTGTCATGATCTTGCAGGTCTCCCCATGACGTTCCTTCGGGAGTCTTGGGGAGACTTATGGTCAGACAGTTCAGTATTAAAAGGTAAATTTTATGCCACCATACAAACGTGTATCCCAAAAAAACCTTGGTTTTTTAAATTAAAGTTAAATAAAACTTCCACCAGTTGTATTATCCGTATGAGACTGGGACATGTTTGTACTCCAGTTCACCTTGCACGGCTTCATATCATAGATAACGATATTTGTGAGTGTGGTGAAAGTGTGGGGGATCTGAACCACATTTTCTTCTCGTGTTCTCTTTATAATCATTCTCCTTTTATGGACTCCTTAAATCGTCATGAAGTTCCTCTTCCTACTTCCATTGTTACTCTTTTAGCATCTAATGATCCTATAATATACAACTGTTTATCTATTTTCATTAATTCTAACTCAATCCGTATTTAGTTTATTATATATTTTATTTGAAATTTTTTTCCTTTTCCGATCCTGACCAATTTTTATTTCCAAATTCCGTTCAGATACCATTCTTTAATTATTATAAGTTTCCCCGTTTTTGTTAGTGGCAAATGCGCAAATAGCGACTTGCCAAGAGAGAAAAAAAAAAAAAAAAAAAAAAAAAAAAAAAAACCAGAACTTTTTTTTTTTTTTTTTTTCTTTTTTTTTTTGATAACGAGGTCGTGGGTTCGATTCCCACAGGACACAAATATTTGTGTGATGAACATAAGTGTTTGTGTTGGTCTGGGTGTGTTGCTTATGTATTATAAGTATGTATTTACAAAAAAAAAGTATATACGTATTATATCCATTGTCTAGTACCCATACCACAAGCTCTGCTTAGTTTGGGACTGGATGGTGCTGTGTAAAAATGTCCCAAAGATATTTATTTATTTATTTATATTAAAGTTCAATATTATTAATAAACAAAAGTTAGATCATCAATGACCTTTTGGCCTGCCAAAGCAGAACTTACTATTTTAAATTTAGAATTTATTTTTATTTGTAGAAGGCAAGAGAAAACTAGTAAGTTTTGACCAGCTGACAGCTCTCCTAGAATTTCTCAAAGAACATGAAGACTTTGCAAAAGGTCTCACTAGGGGGCGTCACCGTCGTGGCAAGTTCCACACAATGAAGATCTGGAACATGTGTGCTAAGAAGCTAAATGCCATTAAAGATGGTGCCATAAAAGATGGAAAGGGATGGTCTAAGGTACGATTAATTTAATTTTAATCTAAGTATTTCAGACCTAAACATAATAAAATAAATAAAATATATTTTGTACAGATGAGCTGGCAACTAGAATTATTACTGAAAAGTTGATGTTTGATTGTACTATGATATGTGTATGTATATTTTTTCTTATTAAATTTTCAGTATTGGTGTGACTGGAAATACAGAGTTCGGAGACGGGCATTAGAGTTGAAAGCAGCTAAGGATGGTGACAGACCGTTGCCTGAAGGAATCTTGCCTTTGTCACCAATGGAAGAAAATATAATGACCCTCATAGGAGAGAGTGCTGTTGAGAATGTGATCATTATGAATGATCCACTCTCTGAGGAAGTATGTCATACAGTTCTAGGTATAGGTTAAATAGAACTTGAAATTGTTCTGTGCAGCTCTCCACAGAGAATAAACCCTATGCTCATGAATGTTGTAGAAAGCAATTTAAGGAATAAGCTTAACTGGAGGGTGGACAATAGTTCCTACCTACAGTATAGTCCATCTGCTCAGCTAGTAGCAGTACATCCAAATGCCATGCAGGAATTTAATGTAATATACAACATGTTATTGATATAACTGAAAACCTCTAAAGGGGTCATTGTACTCATTAGTATGAACAACTTTTACTTTGAACCAACCCTGAAAACGCGAAAAAAATAAAGACATTTGTGTCCACTTAAATCGACAAAATGTAGGGAGCAGCAGTTTTTTTTTTCGCGATTTCATTGTTGGTCCCATAGTAAAAGTTGTTCATACTGATGAGCAGTGGCGTGCATTGGTTTTTGGCCTAGGTAGGCAGTCACTAAGCAGACGGAGCAAGTTACTATAGTGTAAAATTATTAAAAAATCTGATACTTACCTACACACATTTCATACAAAACAGACACGAAAACGACGTTTCAAAGTAAGAGACACTAGCAAAAGACTATTAAATTTGAATGACGACACCAGTTACAGTTGTATTAACGTGTTATGTAATAGTCATAAGATTTTACCTTTTCTTGAGTCAAATACAGATTTTGATGTGTTTGTCTACTGAAATGCACTTTTTTGTTTTGTCAACAAACGAAAACTGATTGAATGGGTTTCTCGTAATTTCTCTAAGCATAGTCTTCCCCACAAACCGAGCACTCTAATTTATCCATGTTTACATCAATATTTTTACAAAAAACTTCACAATTCACAATAAAACGAACTAATTATTACACGATTTATGCAATTCGTCACGCATATGTCAAGTTCTGTCAAGTGTCAACAGCCAATTAGAGTTGGGCCATAGTAAATCTATGAGTTGGGCGTTATTTAACGTCGGTTTGAGAAAATATTTACGAGGGTGATAATCGAATACATAGTACGTTGGCATAGTAATGTAACGATTATTTTACGTACAAAGTTACACAATAGATTTTCGGAGCACGAAAACAATAGATTTTCTACAATTATTATACACCATTCGTTATTACATTAGTTAAATAACGTTATAAATCTATTTATCGTTATTTTGTTATGAGCGTATATTGAGCTTCATTATTTTACGATGAATGTGTAGCACAAACAATCGTCAAAATAATAATAAATATTGTAATCTTTTAATTCGACCCTTCGAATACCATTTACAAATTATAAATGTGAACACTTAAATGCAGTAATTTCAATAAAACAATAATTATCTTTATTTCGCCGCTATTTTTCAAATGTTGGGTTTAGTTTTATTATAACGATCACTTTGTATGGAAATATCTAGTTACAAAATAATAGGATTCAAAACTACTAACGCATAACAGTTACGTGTAAAAAACGTTACGGACAACCCACGACTATTGCCACTAGGGCTACGTTCAGTTATGTCACCAGCGACGTTTTCAGAAGCAGGTGACGCATGATAAGACGGCTAAATTGCGAAATGTCAAATGTTAGTTATTTACGCATAGCCATATCGTGATTCATTTTTTTGTCGTATGACTTCGGGTATTAGCCTAAAGTAGTGTGTGTGTATAATAGTGTATATGGTTACCAAAAAGGTTTGATTGTGTGTGTGAACGTGACAGGCAATCGTGCGAACGCACATTGCACATTGAGGTACGTTTTGCATTAAATTCATACATTATTATTGAGTACATATGTTAATTGTTTTTTTTTAATACGCTGATTAATTGATTTAGTAATATTTAATATTAAATTCTAATGAGGTAGGCATTGCTTATTTGCCTATATGGAATGCACGCCACTGCTGATGAGTACAAAAGGTTTTCAATAACACATGGTAGAGGTGGCAGAAAAAAATATGGTGGCATTTTTATTTTATTCATAAGAATAAAATTAACATAATATCACGCCTGTATTTCCCCAAAGGGGTAGGCAGAGGCGTAATAGTACACCCACATTTCGCCAGTTATGTTATAGTCCCATGTAATAGGGGCTGAGCTTATTGCCATTGACCAGGCACAAATCCAGACTCCGGGCTGCTACTGAGAATTTCCTAATGAAAAAACCCAATAACACTGCCCGACCCGGGAATCGAACCCAGGACCCCACGCTCAGCAGTCGCGTTTGCAACCACTAGACCAACGAGGCAGTCAAATCAGTCAGAATAAAATTAATCATTTTTAAATGCTATTCTTCATCACTAGAAGTGTCTTCCGAAACATAGGGCGCCACTATTTGAGCGGATCGACCTTACCTGCTTGCTCAACAAATAACACTCATGAGTCATGGTATTAAAAATAGTTTTTCCATGACTGGTAGGTACAGTCAGCAACACAGTTGATGATTATTTAGAGTTTTTAAATTATCATACACCCCAATTATTAGTTTAAATATATCAATAGTATTTTCTACTCTATAATAAATTGTTATAAATAAAATAATACAAGTATTGTTATTTTTAGTTACATTATACTGTCTTTGTTTTTGTTTGGTATACACCAAGTACATACATACTGTACATTGTACAACTAGCCTATTGCTGTGGCTTCGCCCGCGTTGATATTGTTTATCGCGCATCCCTCGGGAACTGTTCATTTTCCCGGGATAAAAGTAGCCTATATGTTAATCCGGGTTATGTTCTATCTGTACGCCAAATTTTATCCAAATCCGTTCAGTCTGTACAGCGTGATTGAGTAACAAACACCCAAACATCTTCACAAGCTTTCACATTTATAATATTAGTAGGATAAGTAGGATAAAGAATACAATCAATCCTATCCTGCTAATATTATAAACGTGAAAGTTTGTGAGGATGTGGGTGAATTTTCAAAAAATCTTACCAACTATTTAGAAAGTCATTAAACTCTTCTTTTTTTTTTAAATTAGGTTCGCAAACTGGACGTTACGACACCGTTCTTGAGTTGTTTAACACGATAAAAGTCCAAATTGTTTTTATTCTTGTGATCTTGTCTAATGGTGAATGTCTTATGGGACAAGATCACATGAATAAAAACAATTGGAACTATTGTCGTGTTAAACAACTCAAGAGATTAATGACTTTCTAAATTGTTGGTAAGATTTTTTGAAAATTCAGCCATGTATGGATGTGTAGATGTTTGTTACTCTTTCACGAAAAAACTACTACATATATGGATTTTAATGTTTGGCATAAAGATCAAAGTCAAAGTCAAAAGTTTTTATTTTGATTATGCATTTACATGCACTTACCATAACAACATAACCCGATAGAACATAACCCGATAGAACATAACCCGGATTAATATACAACGTGTATCAGAAATGCGTGGTCATATTTTAAGAGCTCATTCAGTCCATAGCATAGAACAACTTTTACTATGGGACCAACCCTGAAATCGCGAAAAAAATATCAGATGATCCCTACTAAATCATCGATGTCGCTCGACAAAATGTAAGGATCAGCTGTTTTTTTTTTCGCGATTTCAGGATTGGTCCCATAGTAAAAGTTGTTCGATAGCATCCCCTGAATAAGCTCTTCAAATATGACCACGCATTTCTGATACACGTTGTATAGGCTGCTTTATATCCCGGGAAGATGAACAGTTCCCGAGGGATGCGCGATAAACGACATCCACTCGGGCGAAGCCGCGGGCATAGGCTAGTAAATAATAAGTTTTCATTCATAAATCACTTTTGAAGCTTTGGAAAAGTGTCGTTGGGGACTGTACACAAAACTTGACAGCAAAAATATGTGAATATTTCGGAATTACAAAATTTATTGGTATATCAGCTGTTAATAAGATTGTTTGTCTAATACTATTCTTTAGAGCATAAACTTCTCTAGGTATAGGTGTCTGTTGACTGTTAGCAAGAAAAATAATTGACAAGTTTTCAGTCGTAAAACAATTTTGGAAATTTGAGCAATCATTAATTAGGTACTTGGTTTAAATAAACCTAACTGAACCTTGCAATGTCCATGCCATGAAATTAATATACAAGTTGTTGATCTGTAACCGTGCTATATTTCTCGAGCAAATGATAAATAATGTGCTTAGTCATCTAAAAATACTTGAAAAACGTTTGCAGAATAATAAAAGATAATTCTTGGTCTACAAAATAAGACTAAAACCGCCGTGACATAGCCATTTTTTTTGAGGGGCCTAAAGCTCCTAAGAGAATGGGCAACGTCCTTTCACTTAGAAACATAGCGAGCATTTAAGAATAAATCCCGAACGACTTTTTTACAAGTAGGTATTTAAAGTTTTTTTATTTTTATTGATTCGTGTTCAGTATCAGTGGTATAGTCACCTCCTTAAATATGGCACGAATACAGATCAACACGTTGTATAAGTACGGTCGACCGACACGACATCGTCTTTATTTCGTAAGCAGTAAGGGTGATTTTATAATTCAACACTAACGTCTATACCATTTTTTTTATTTTATATTACGTAAACTAGGTACAGTCACGATCCTTCCCGGTGATACACTTTGTCGACAAAGTCCTTTGAACGAATCCTGCCACATTACACGTACTACGGCTGCCGTCGAACACTGAGCGCAAGCGATTTTAGCCTTTGTGGTGGTTCACCGGAAAGTTTGCTGATAGTACATTGATTTTCAATATTTCAGGGTTTATATGAAGCAATACAAAACTACACACACCCCCAAAATGATAGCCCAATCAACCAATATTTTGGTGAGTCTTCAATAAACCAATATTTCATTTGATATTTTGTTTCATGGAATTTATGGACTCCAAAAAGCCAAAAAAAATATGAAAAAACAGCTCCACAAGGAAAAAGTGGTATAGAGGCACTGCAGTGTGATTTTAATCATTTTTAATGTATTTTGTAGAAACTGATACTATGGAACCACCAGCCAAGAACCGAAAGAGACGACAAACTTCGTACAACGATAATGCTGGGCCAAGTAGTCCACCTGAAAGGAAACCAGACACCACAGGTGGAAATATGAGGAGTTCAAGTAAGTAGGAAAGTAGTAGTAGTAAGCAGTGGCGGCTGCTGGGTCAGATCAGTCTTTTAAATTAAGAAAAATTGTTTTGAAAAGTTGCTTTTAATAAATACTACTACCACAGTTTTACTTTATATTGTTAAACTGTGCTACTACTATAGCAGTCAACATTGAAGACAAATGCAAATTTTTACACCATTAAAAAGTCACAGTAACGTAAAAACACTAAATAATAATAAAACAAGGAGAAATTTAAACGAGCGCGGGAACTATGACAAGGAGAGGGCAACGGCCCCTACCGCCTTTCGGCCGGCTCGCATTGGCTCGCATCGAGTGCATTTCGTCAACGATCGGACAATCTCGGTAATATTCGGGCCGTGCGGCGTACGAATCTAGGCTAGTTACTTCATAGTAATTTTATTAAATATCTTCCGTCTCACGCGCCAGGTGATGTAGCTCGTATTTCATAGAAGTTGTATGGGCGCTCTGCGTGCTTTCCGCGAAGCGCACGGGGCTTTTTTGTTTGAGCGAAAATAAGTCTTAATATCTTTAGTTTAGAGATTAAATTGATTTGTCGTTACTTCATAACTATTCATAAGTATAAAGTAGGTGCGTAATATTGATGTTATAGATATTTTGTGATTCTTTTTAAAGGTATTATGAATTTATGAACTGGTAGTGCAGCGCACGAGTGCACTTAAGGTATAGCCGCCACTGGTAGTAAGTAGGACGTAAAGAATTGCACCACCCTCTCTCTTCTCATGGGTGTCGTAAAAGGCGATTAAGGGATTCACTAGAGAATGGGAGCAGCGTTCTCTGAGTATTTAAACAACCAACTGCGATCGCCAACCCGCCTGCCAACGTGGCGATTATGGCATATCCCCCCTCTTTGGGGGAGGCCTTTGTCCAGCAGTGGACGTTTTTCGGCTGAAATGATGATGATGATGATGAAGTAAGTAGATACTTTTTTATACAGGGTAATTGATAGAATACCCGAAACCTCCAAGTACTAACTTCGTATCACGATCCAGAATAACGTTTATTCTACGACTTTGGCCAAAACTAAATAGGTTAGGCACTATGTTTTTTTTTTTTGTTAATTTGAAGTGAAATTTGCGTATACTATCAAATCAAATCGTCTTTATTTGCGTTCAATGTAGGTAGATACATAAGTTGAAAACACATAATAAGTTCTAGTACATTCTACCTTACGGCATGCAAACTTTTCAACCATTTAACAGGCAATTAAATTAAATTATACAGAGCAATCTGTGGAAATATTGTGTCATGTCATGAATATTAAAATTATCATAAACCTGGACTTCAAATTATTATCAAATTAAATCATATTTTTGTAGCACGTTTCTATAGCGCGTTTGTACTAGCCGCGCAGCCCCGCTGCCGCGACGCAACCCTGGCCTATAGTGAGCCGTCTAGAATATGTAAACTACAGAGTATATTTGTATGAAAAAAAAAGTTCAAGTGTCCAATTCATAAGAGTGGTGACAGAAGTCATGTCGATAACTACCGGCCTATATCTATTTTACCATCCATATCAAAGGTACTGGAAAGAATAATAAATGTAAGACTAATAAACTATTTTCAAAAGAGTAGCTTGCTTTCCGATAACCAGTATGGATTCCGGCAAGGTAAGTCCACTGAGCAAGCCGTAAATAAGCTAATAGATTTTATTTCATCAAACTTAGATAGTCGAAAAAAATGTCTTACTATCTTTTTAAACTTGGCAAAGGCGTTTGACACGATTTCTGTTTCCATACTTCTAGAAAAACTCGAGAGGATGGGAGTTAGAGGGACGCAGCTAAAACTTTTTCAAAGCTATCTTACTGGGCGATCTCATTTAGTCCGTAGGGCAGCATACTGGGACCTACATTATTTCTCGTCTATATAAACGAACTCACAAGTTTAAAACTTACCCAGGGCGAAATAATATCTTTCGCAGATGATACTGCCCTCTTTTTTTCCGCCGATTCGTGGGATGAGGTCCACGATGCTGCTCAGTTGGGTTTTCGTGTGGTGGGAGACTGGCTGCAGAGCCACATTCTTACGTTAAATGTAGACAAGACCAAGTATGTCTGTTTTGGCATAAGGAATAAATAGTGCTAGTATCTGCCGTAAAATCATATCGCATGAGTGTCAATCTGGAGGAAATTGCTCGTGTCCATCATTGGAGTGTGTACACACTATAAAATATCTTGGAGTTACCATAGATAGTAATCTTCGTTTCAATGAGCATACATGTTTGCATGAGTAGACTAAGAAAACTAATTTATATTTTTTTAAATCTAAGGCACGTCTCTGATCCTGAATTGCTTAAACAGATATATTATGCACTGTGCCAATCGCTCATAACATATTGCTTATCATCTTGGGGAGGCGCGTTAAAAACTATCCTAAAGCCTCTTGAGATCGCCCAGCGTGCAATATTGAAGGTTAGTATTTTCAAACCTATTTACTTTCCTACTGCGGCACTGTACCAGATCTGTGGAGTTCTAACTGTTAGACAACTGTTTATATTAAGTATTGTTCTCTTACAGCATAGTAAACAGCCATATAACCCGTTATTCTTACAGAAACGTAGGAAAGATATGGTTTGCGATAGACTGACTCTTTTTAAAACCAAGTTTTGCCAACGTTTAAAAAAAAAAATTGGACCCTTTTTGTTTAACAGATTAAATAGAGTCTTAAATATATACCCCCTTACAAAAATGCAATGTAAGAAAAAAGTGTGTGAATACCTTCAAACACTGAACTATGACGAGACTGAACTTTTACTGTATATAGCACAGTGATTAAGATGACAAACTTGTTGGATGCATACAAATCATTCACAGATAGCACATTCACAAATTCATTCTAAATGCTCAACACTGTTTTACTACAACTTACACTTACACGCTCATACTCACCCCACACTTCACTCACATACACTTTCATCGTACACAAAGAGAGGTCATGCATGCACCTGATAATATCAAAAATAAGATTTACGGTTAAATGAAACTTACAGGATAATATTAATTTCAATGGCTACGATAATGATGTATAATTCGAGGGGATTAGCGCTGATAGCCGAAATACAGGCTTTGCCTAGTTTGGCTACAGATGCTTCATATTTTTTTGTACTACCAAAACATAGCCAATTAATATGTAAAAAATTGCTGTATAACTTTTTTTGTCAATAAAAAAAAATATATATATAATAATTGATTGTTATTGTATGAAATAATAATATATACTAACATTAACACAGATCTAAAATGTAACAAGAGATTTAATGTATCGAAAATATGAACATAATAATAATATATAGAAAAATCGATTATTATTTTAAAAAAATCGATTTTATTGGAACTTAACAGAATCGATTATCGTTTTATTATTAATAAATCGATTTTTTTTTACCGCTAAGTCACACCCTATACGTAGATCTAAAAGTCTGTTTTTTCTCTCTGGGCCGCGTTCAGATATATCACCCGACGTCGTCGGACGACGCTCAGAACAATCCTTGGGCGTTCATTTGTATAATCGCTCACAACATATAAGTAGTTTTTCTAAGAAATGTATGTATGTAATCTTGTTGTTCAATAAAGAGGATTATTATTATTATCGCTCTGAGTAACTGAACGACCAAAGTACGCTCCGGGCATCGTCGGACGATAAGACTGAACGCACCCCTTGCCTTATTTAGTAAACAATCTTGACACGTCTCTTTATTCAAATAACTACTGATAAAATGTTATTTAGTGTGTTAAATTGTTAACATAATGTCTTTTATTAATTATTATTGACGAATTGAATTAAAAAGACATGCCAAGGTTGTTTAATAATTATGACAAGTAAGAAAAAACAGAGATACGGATCCGGAATGAAATAAAAGTCGTTCGTTATCTAAATAAAATGAAAATATGAATCTCACAAAAGATTTCTTTCAACTGATCTAAGAAGAATTATAAAAATATGTCATGAATTATGAATATTATATGAAGCCCATACTCGTTAAAATAAAGGCGATACGATCCATGGGCATTCTACTTTGTCGACTGTTTGATTTCATATTTATCATAAAATGTTAGTAAAATTTGTTGCCTCAAAATATGAAGTTGTTGTTGTGTGTGAAGAATTACTAGATTTTATAGTCAATTTTGAAGACAAAAGTCTTCAACCAGTGCGTCCTGCCTGTCATGACTTACGGTGCCGAGACGTGGACACTGACAGTTGGGCTAGTCCATAAGTTTAAAGTCGCTCAGCGAGCTATGGAGCGAGCTATGCTTGGAGTTTCTTTGAAGGATAAAATCCGAAACGAGATTATCCGGAGAAGAACCGGAGTGACCGACATAGCTTGTAGAATCAGTAAGCTGAAGTGGAAGTGGGCTGGCCATGTCTGTCGAAGGACCGATGGCCGCTAGAGCAGACGAGTCCTTGAGTGGAGACCGCGAATCGGCAAACGCAGCGTAGGTCGCCCCCCTGCCAGGTGGACCGACGACCTAAAGAGCGTGGCCGGGGGGGACTGGATGCGGAAGGCAGAGGATCGAGCGTTGTGGCGCAACTTGGGAGAGGCCCATGTCCAGCAGTGGACTGCGATAGGCTGAGTTGATTGATAGTCAATTTGCTACTTTTTAAGAAAAGGGTCTTTTTGAAAAATACGATTTTTACAAACTATCATGCTGACTTATTAGACACTAGCTGTACCCGTGGCTTTGCTCACGTTATCATAAGGTAAACTTTCAAATAAGTCAAATTTCAAAGATAATGGACGAATGATAGCAATAATTAATTTTTTGCCATTACTTTTTTGTTAAAACGCTGGACGCAAAGTCAAAGACTAAAACGTAAACCGAGAACCTAGGTCACAAACAAATTTTGAGCATAATTTACAAAAATAATACAGAATAATGTGAATGTATACAATAAAACGCCTTTTTACAAAACTTCTCTATAAACTATATTCGAGGTTTTACCTTCAGCAGCCAAAATGTACAGAGTGTCAGCGCTGGTGACGCGGGAGCAAGCGACGTACAGTTTTCCATGTGAGAAGCAGCTGGTCCTGAGGTCGACAGCCGCAGCCTTCAGTGTGCGACTTACTCACAGGAAACTGTATGCGCTTGAATTGGAAAGGGTAATTGTGGAGAATCAGTGGTACACGTGGAATAAACACCGTCTCGCCAGCGGCACACCCAGTGAGAATCTCTGCCTCTATAATGTGCCTCTTCAAGGATATGACTTTGAGGTGGGTCCCGTTACACAGCTTAGGCGGTGTTAAGTTCCGTAAAAGCATAATCTGGACACCGACTTTAAGTTTGATAAGATGGGCAGGAAGTCCACTTGCAGTGTGGGTAGTGAGTAGCGTCATCTAGATCCAAAACGGTGTTTATAGAAGTATAAACCACTTCATTCTCTTGAATTTCTGAGAGAATGCTATCGTTAATCGCAGCGGCTTGGTAATTTTTTGGTGTTAAAATGGCCCTCTCACACAACCAACAATTCTGCTGGTGTGAGATTTGGCTAATGTCCCCATAAAAAGAACGAATTAGGTCCTTTACCGTAGAGACCACTCTACAAAGCGTTTCCGGTAGGTCCACCTGGCCATTCTCTGGATAAGAGCGTTTTAACCAAGCATTCACCTCATCAGCCCTAGTACCTCGCGTCACCACAGGCAGCGTCTGCCGGAAATCGCCGCTAAAGAGAACTGTTACCCCACCCATGATGTTGTGGTTCCTGCGGATGTCTTGCAGAGTTCGGTCAACAGCCTCCACTGCCTTTCTGTTCGCCATCGTGCATTCATTCCATACAATTAGAGAGCAGTCTCGTAGAACAGCGGCCTTTTCACTGTTTCGTGAAACTGCGCAAACGGGCGTCTCGTTGCTCTCTAACGGCCAAAATTAATATCCAATCTATCCACGATTTGCCCTACTAAAGATAGGAATTTGACATAAGCTCCATACAAAATATGTCAAATTTCTATCTCCAGTAGGGTAAATCGTGGATAGATTGGATATTAATTTTGGCCATTAGTCTATGGGAATCTTAAACATTGTGTGCGCAGTTTTGCCACCAGGGAGCAGTGTTGCGGCGATTCCGGAAGACGCTTCTGCGAGGGCTATTTTTCCTCGCCTTCTGACTTCTGCAAGGATGCCTGAAGTAAGAAAGGTTTTGCCTGTTCCTCCAGGAGCATCCAAAAAGAAAATATTTCACTTGGTAGAGTTCAACGCTCTGCAGGATAATTTCGAATAGCTGTCTTTGCTCTGAGATGAATGATGAACAATGACAGACATTGCGCTCGGATTGTAGTCAGTTTCGGCGGCGTATTCACGATTAACACCGGGATGATGAGCCACAGGTTGGGGAGTCGGTAAACCGTACTCACCCAATGAATTGCAGCCGATCGATACGACCATGTCTTCAAGTGAACAAAGACAGCTATTCAAAACGCGTTCATCATATCAACATAGGTCCGTAAGTATCGCCAATTGGTCAGGTGTAAAATATCGCAATTCGTAGTTACTAAGTATTTCAAGCCAACCAAAGAAGCAAACACAAAGACAACAAAGGTAACCCCGTTACTCTACCCATAACATCACATTTTGTGAACGAAACCATAGCGCGATCTAATTCGACGTTAACGCCATCTGGTTAGGAAAGAAGTATATTAAATTAAGTTAATTATTTTACAAAACTAAGTAAGCGGGAGACGTCGTCGTAAATTGGTTATATTATCCATAGGTTAAGGATAACAATACAAATAAATTTTCACGAGTTTTTTGGTTAGGGGACTCAGCAGTTAGTAAAATAAGTGGTTCAATGGCACTTTCTGCACCGATTTCAATATTTGTTTCACTGTTAAATAGGTAAAGCACTTTTTAGCAAACAATACTTTACTAAATTACTGTTAGATAACTACTATTTGTGGTAGAAAGTAAAATATATACGGAAGCAGAAAATAATCAACACAATGCACTATTGCTCACCCTTCATACCAAATAGCGTGATCATGTGTTTTATAACTTAATAATCCGCTCTTTAGCCGACGTTGTTGCTAAATAACTTAATTTGTTGAAGAATGTTGAAGTTGTTTTTTTAAAATAACAAAATGCAAAAAATAATTCAAAAACTAAGATTAAGGCTGAGATTCGATCTTAGAACAACACAATCGTGATCCACACGCCAAGCCACCAGGAAGAGTAATTATTTACGGGAAACTACGAAATAAGCATTTTCATTGTTAACATCTGTCGCTTAGCTCCCTTTATATATAGCGTGATGGTTATTTTTTCTTAAATTAATTTTGACGTTCTGATAACGAATTATTTTAGTCTTTTTTAGTCTATAAATTATAACATTTCAATATATTAGCTGTAAAACATAACTTTGTAGACATTTTGTTACTCTACTCACCTCCCATGTA
Source organism: Asteroscopus sphinx (assembly GCA_949699075.1). Classification (NCBI taxonomy): domain Eukaryota; kingdom Metazoa; phylum Arthropoda; class Insecta; order Lepidoptera; family Noctuidae; genus Asteroscopus; species Asteroscopus sphinx. The sequence goes on along the minus strand of OX453004.1, from coordinate 27,010,288 downwards.
CAAAAGCGTGATGATTTGTAGCCTATAACCTGACCCGGTCTGTAACCGACATTTTTGCCAAATTTCAACTAATTCTGTTCAGTAGTATAGGCGTCATGCTCAAACATACAAACAGACAAACAGACAGAAATTCTAAAAATTGTAGTTTTGGCATCAGTATCGTTCCTAGTATGCGCAGCAGTGATTTTTTTCGAAAAATATTCAATGTACAGTTTTTTCATCTCTACGATTTTATTATATGTATATAGATTTTGTTTTGTTTTTTTGGTTTTGCTCGCAGAACGGATGGCCGATGGGGCAGTAAAGTTCTGGAGTGGCGACCGCGTACTGGAAGGCGCAGCGTGGGTAGGCCCCCCACAAGGTGGACCGACGACCTGGTGAAGGTCGCGGGAATCCGCTGGATGCGGAAGGCACAGGACCGGTCGTTGTGGCGATGCTTGGGGGAGGCCTATGTCCAGCAGTGGACGTCTTTCGGCTGAAATGATGATGATGATGATGATGATGATAGATTTTGTTATAGCTACTGGGACAAGATCATCCAAAAGTCGCCGAAAGCAACAATCACCAAATAATTCAGACATAGAGCTAGGCGGGTCCAGCAGTCCCACCGAAAGGAAACCAGAAGTAGTTATTGCGAAAAATGAAAATTATGTTGAGTCAGGTAATTTTAAATAACTGTAATTCATTGTTATAAATGTGAATGTTTGTATATTTTGACGTTGGTCACTCATCCATGCCAAAGGGTCAGTTTCCACCAAACGGAATAATCCTCGAGCACTTCTTTGTTTTCACAGAATAAGTAACTGTATCAGTAAAAAAGTATAAAATTCAAAGTATACATCAAGGGCAATGACTACTTAAAGGCAATACGAATTTTGTACTTAAAGTCAATACCGATACAGTTACTTATTCAGTTAAAAATAAATTAATTAATTCGCAAGAGACCTGTCTATTGGGCAGAGCCAGCTTGCAAAACTGAGGACCGACGATGGCAGAGTCGTATCCTCCAAGCCAGAGCTATTGAAGGAGGTCGAGAAGTTCTATGGACAGTTATACACGTCCACCCGGACACCCGCTGTAAATCGGGCTAACGACTCAAGAGCTCGATTGACCCGACACTATACCGAAGATATCCCAGACGTCAGCCTGTACGAGATTAGGATGGCTCTGAAGCAGCTCAAAAACAACAAGGCACCGGGTGATGACGGAATTACGGCCGAACTCCTGAAGGCGGGTGGAAAACCGATCCTTAAGGCCCTTCAGAAGCTGTTTGATTCCGTCATTCTCGAGGGAAGAACGCCACAGGCATGGAGCAGAGGTGTGGTGGTACTCTTCTTCAAAAAGGGCGATAATGCTCTACTGAAGAATTATAGGCCCATCTCACTTTTGAGCCATGTCTACAAGCTGTTTTCGAGAGTCATTACGAACTGTTTTTCGCGCAGGTTTGACGACTTCCAGCCTCCGAACAAGCCGGTTTCCGAAAAGGCTTTAGCAACGTAGACCACATACATACGCTGCGGCAGGTTATACAGAAGACCGAAGAGTATAACCTACCTCTTTGTTTAGCGTTTGTGAACTACGAGAAAGCCTTCGATTCGATCGGGACTTGGGCGGTACTACAGTCTCTTCAACGGTGCCAGATTGACTATCGGTACATCGAAGTGTTAAAGTCGTTGTATGAAAACGCCACTAACGGCCAAAATTAATATCCAATCTATCCACGATTTGCCCTACTAGAGATAGGAATTTGACATAAGCACCATACAAAATATGTCAAATTTCTATCTCTAGTAGGGTAAATCGTGGATGGATTGGATATTAATTTTGACCGTATGTCAGTCCGATTACAGGACCAAGCCTCGAAACCTATCCTTCTGCAGCGAGATGTGATCTCTCCGAAACTGTTCACTGCTGCATTGGAGAATGTCTTCAAGGTTCTGGACTGGAAGGGGCTAGGCATTAACATGAACGGCGAGTACATCACTCACCTTCGGTTTGCCGACGACATAGTAGTCATAGCTGAGACTATGGAGGACCTCGGTACAATGCTCGATGACCTCAGTAGAGCTTCTGATAGAGTGGGTTTTAAAATGAATATGGATAAGACAAAGGTTATGTCGAATTCCCATATAGCACCCATTCCCGTAAACATCGGAGAATATACACTCGAAGTTGTTGACGATTATGTATACCTAGGACAAACTGTCCAGCTAGGTAAGTCTGTGGGTAACTCACATCACATTCACATTATTCTCATAATAAAATAACACACTATAATTAACAACTATATACATAACAGTAAAAAGTATCAAAATTATATTTACAATTTATTTATTATCTAATACTCACTCACGTTACAAACAATCATACAGTAGTACATTATAATTTGATAATATCGCATTTAAATATTAACGGACGATTATTCATAGTTCGCAAAGTAAACATCACACTGGACACGCACCTCGCTGCGGGCCGCGTGACGTAGGCGCTATCGCATTCCACAGCGCGCACGTGGCCGACTCAGGTGTACACGTGATCGGCCATGCCCGCAGCGCGCGTACGAATAACTCGAGCCGCGGTGCGCCCGCTTCTCTCGCCAGTCACAATCTGAGCTTGTTGACGCAGGACGTATGTTCGTGTCCGCCTACCGAATCCTATTTCGCTTTGTTTACGTTTGTATTCTAACTAATCTAAAGGCTTGCTAGTTAATGCCGCTTATTTACTTACTGTGCTAGTGCTGTGCTTATCATAAACTCCTTTTTGCACCTTCAATTATATTAAATTGGTTTGTGAAGTGTGGACAATAAACGATATAGTTTATACATCAGTTGTCGGACTACTTATCTACAACCGAACTGATATCCACACAACCCCACTACCAAACTGGTGACCCCGAAAGAACACGTTAAGGATTTTGTCAAGATGAGCAGCGACGACAGTGACACGGCAACATCGCAACGCGGCGTTACTACGCGCCGGCCAAGTAAGTGCGAGCGTGTTTCCACTGACCGTGAGCATCCGTCATTGGAGTTATTTAGAGTTGGAGTACGTATTCCACCTTTTTGGCCTGAAAAACCACAGATATGGTTCTGCCAAATTGAAGGCCAATTTAAGCTAGCCAGGATTACGGATGATGACACCAAGTTTAACTACGTCCTCGCACACCTAGATCGGCAGTACTCTGTAGAGGTGGAAGATGTGATAACGGAGCCACCGGATACCGGCAAGTATGAAAAGCTCAAGAGTGAGCTCATCAAACGTCTATCCGTGTCCAAGGAGAAGAAGGCAAAACAGCTTCTTCAGTCAGAGGAACTAGGTGACCGCAAACCTTCCCAGTTCTTGCGGCACCTGCAGCACCTAGCAGGACCAACAATTCCTGAAGACTTTCTGCGTACAATTTGGACCAGTCGCTTGCCAATCAACTTGCAGACCATCATTGCGTCCCAAATTAGTCTATCCCTGGCAGAATTAGCGGACCTTGCAGACCGAGTGCACGACATGGCGCCTTCTACACCACAAGTTGCATCAGCATCCAAGATCGCAGCAGGCCCATCCAACGACATGATGGGGTTCATCATGGAGCTGACGAAGAAAGTGGACGCACTGACCACTGAAGTGCATGGTCGCTCCCGCTCTCGGAAAAGGCAAACCTCAGACAGAAGTCGCACGCCATCAAGAAGATCGCGGTCAAATTATAGTAAGTTCCCAAATTGCTGGTACCACCATAAGTTTGGCAACCAGGCAAAGAACTGCATACGCCCTTGTAATTTCAATTCGGAAAACGCCCGGGGCAGTCAATAATGGCGGCTGAAGATTGCCCATCTACAACCGGTCGCCTGTTTGTGACAGATCGCAAATCAAAAGTCCAATTTCTCGTGGACACTGGAAGCGACTTATGTGTCTTCCCTCGATTTGCGCTCCCACAATTTCGACATGCGAAGACTGAGTACCAGCTGTGTGCAGCCAATGGCTCAACCATCGACACCTACGGTTATCTTCAGGTTGTTTTAAATCTAGGCCTTCGTAGGGATTTTGCTTGGCGTTTTATTGTAGCCGATGTCACCAAGGCCATAATTGGTGTAGACTTTTTATCTTTCTACAACTTAATTGTCGACATACGCAATCAGCGTTTAATTGACGGCACTACAAATTTATCAGCTGTAGCTTCTGTAGCCTCTATTACTGATAGCTTAATTTCTAGTGTAAAGGTCGTGACTGGCGATAGTGGCGATTGCAAATACCGTAACTTGCTTTCCGAGTTTCAGGAAATCACACGGCCTGCAGGCGCTCCATTCATACCAAAACACAACACATTACACCACATTCGCACCACATCAGGCCCCCCAGTATCATGTTCCCCGCGAAGACTAGCTCCAGACAAATTTAAAATTGCCAAAGCTGAGTTCGAGGCAATGTTGGCGAACGGTACGGCTCGACCCTCGGAGAGCCCCTGGTCGTCACCTCTTCACCTCGCCCCGAAGAAAGACAATGGTTGGCGTCCTTGCGGTGACTACAGACTTCTCAACGCAATGACAATCCCAGATAAGTATCCCATCAGACACATTCATGACTTTGCCCACAGTCTATCTGGTTGTAAGATCTTTTCCACCATAGACCTTGTTAAGGCTTACAACCAGATACCAGTTTTTGAGCAGGATATCCCGAAGACTGCGATCACTACACCCTTCGGAATGTTCGAGTTTCCGTTTATGACGTTTGGTCTGAGAAACGCTGGTCAGACTTTCCAAAGGTTTGTTGACGAAATGACTCGTGGCCTAGACTTTTGTTATCCCTACCTCGACGATTTTCTGGTCTTCTCAAGGACTGATGCTGAGCATGAGGAGCACCTTCGCCTACTCTTCACAAGGATGAAGGATTATGGCATCCTCGTAAACACTGCCAAATGCGTCTTTGGTGCAACGGAGGTAACATTTCTAGGCTACCATATCTCTCAACACGGAACGAAACCTTTGGAAAACAAGGTGCAGGCTATCAGGGAGTTCCCTGTACCCAAAACAGCAAGGCAGCTGAGAAGATTCCTGGGCATGGTAAACTTTTACAGGAGATTCATACCTCGTGCTGCCCAGATCCACGCGCCTCTGCATGCCTTACTGACGGGAACTGTAAAAGCTTCGCAACCTGTCGACATAAACGGAACCTCGTTGAAAGCTTTCGAAGAGTGTAAGGATAGCCTTTGCAACGCAGCTTTGTTGGCACACCCTGACTCTGAAGCAAAGTTGGGCCTAGTCACGGATGCATCCGATTTTGCCATAGGTGGAGTCTTGCAGCAGCTTAAAGATGATAGTTGGCAGCCCTTAGCCTTTTTCTCTCGCAAGCTGAGCCCATCTCAAACAAAATACTCTCCGTATGATAGAGAGCTCCTTGCTATCTACGAGAGCATCAAATATTTTCAGCATTGGCTGGCAGCTACCACCTTTACGATCTATACTGACCACAAGCCGTTATGTTACGCTTTCCATCAGCGGAAAAGTAACTGCTCGCCACGTCAGTATAGGCATCTAGACTACATCTCGCAATTCTCTACCGATATTCAGCACATCGCCGGGAAAGATAACGTCGTTGCTGACACACTTTCCCGCGTCGATGAATTGCAGAGTCCCGTAGATCTAGATGTGCTAGCCAAGGCACAAGACTCCGACCCTGAGCTCGCAATTTTCTTAAAAGAAGATACTTCTCGGCGCATTAAAAAGATGAGTATACCTGGAAGTCGTAATGAATTGTACTGCGATGTCAGCACAACGATTCCCAGACCCTTCATTCCCAAATCACTGCGCAAACAAATCTTCGACACGTTGCACTCATTAAGCCATCCCGGCGCTAACGCAAGCGCAAAACTTGTAGCACAACGCTACGTTTGGCCACAGGTTAGGAAAGACTGTCGCGAGTGGTCTAAGGCATGTTTGGCTTGCCAGCGCACAAAGGTGAATCGACACGTTTCCACCCCCTTGGGTACCCTCGATTTACCTTCAGCGCGATTCAAATATGTCCACCTAGACCTTATCGGACCAATGCCTCCTTCCAATGAATATCGGTACTGCCTGACACTCATCGATCGCTTCACGCGATGGGTTGAAGTCGTCCCTATTACCGATATTACAGCGGAAACTGTAGCCAAAGCGTTTTTGTCGGGTTGGGTAGCTCGATTCGGTTGTCCTACCGATATTGTCACCGACCGCGGTAGACAATTCGAGTCAGCCCTATTTCAACATCTTTCAAAAATGATTGGTTTTAGACATCGCAAAACCACTGCTTACCACCCTCAGTGCAACGGCTTAATCGAAAGGTTTCACCGGCAGCTTAAAGCAGCCATTAAATGCCATGCTGATACTAGCTGGTCTGAATCATTGCCATTCGTACTACTCGGCATAAGAAGTTCCTTCAAGGAAGATCTTCAATCATCTTCTGCCGAGCTAGTATATGGCGAACCTTTAAGACTGCCGGGTGAATTCTTTGGCCATAAGGTTGACAAGTGTACGACTGATATTACTGATTTTACAGCCCGTATCAGAACATTTGCCAATAATTTACAGCCAGTTCCAACATCGCACCACTCAAAAGATAAAATCTTTATTCACAAAGATCTCTCATCTTGCTCCCATGTCTTCCTTCGGGACGATGCGTTGAGAGGTGCACTCCAACCGGCATACACTGGTCCCTATGAGGTGATCGAAAGAGGTGCCAAAGTTTTTAAATTACGTGTGAAAGGAAAAATTGTCACAGTATCTTTAGACCGATTAAAACCAGCCTATATACTGTCTGACACCAGCAACACCCCTACGACACATGTTGCTGATACACCACCTTCCACTCCAGCGGTAAAAACCACACGTTCTGGTCGTAAGGTTCGATTCCCGGACTACTATCGCCCGTAGCACGGTCTCTGGAGGGGAGTGATGTGGGTAACTCACATCACATTCACATTATTCTCATAATAAAATAACACACTATAATTAACAACTATATACATAACAGTAAAAAGTATCAAAATTATATTTACAATTTATTTATTATCTAATACTCACTCACGTTACAAACAATCATACAGTAGTACATTATAATTTGATAATATCGCATTTAAATATTAACGGACGATTATTCATAGTTCGCAAAGTAAACATCACACTGGACACGCACCTCGCTGCGGGCCGCGTGACGTAGGCGCTATCGCATTCCACAGCGCGCACGTGGCCGACTCAGGTGTACACGTGATCGGCCATGCCCGCAGCGCGCGTACGAATAACTCGAGCCGCGGTGCGCCCGCTTCTCTCGCCAGTCACAATCTGAGCTTGTTGACGCAGGACGTATGTTCGTGTCCGCCTACCGAATCCTATTTCGCTTTGTTTACGTTTGTATTCTAACTAATCTAAAGGCTTGCTAGTTAATGCCGCTTATTTACTTACTGTGCTAGTGCTGTGCTTATCATAAACTCCTTTTTGCACCTTTAATTATATTAAATTGGTTTGTGAAGTGTGGACAATAAACGATATAGTTTATACATCAGTTGTCGGACTACTTATCTACAACCGAACTGATATCCACACAACCCCACTACCAAAAGTCCAACTTCGAGAAAGAGGTCAAACGTCGAATCCGACTCGGTTGGGCAGCGTTCGGGAAGATACGCAATATCTTCTCGTCCAAAGTACCGCAGTGTCTCAAGACGAAAGTCTTTGACCAGTGTGTGTTGCCAGTAATTACTTACGGTACTGAAACCTGGTCGCTCACAATGGGCCTGATAAGAAGGCTCAAAGTCACTCAAAGAGCAATGTAGAGGGCTATGCTCGGAGTGTCCCTGCGTGATCGAATCAGAAATGAGGAGATTCGCAGGAGAACGAAAGTAACCGACATAGCCCGAAGAATTGCCAAACTTAGGTGGCAGTGGGCGGGGCACATTGCTCGCAGAACGGATGTCCGATGGGGCAGTAAAGTTCTGGAGTGGCAACCGCTTACTGGAAGGCGCAGCGAGGGTAGGCCCCCCACAAGGTGGATCGACGACCTGGTGAAGGTGGCGGGAATCCGCTGGATGCGGAAGGCACAGGACCGGTCATTGTGGCGATGCTTGGGGGAGGCATATGTCCAGCAGTGGACGTCTTTCGGCTGAAATGATGATGATGATGATGATTCAGTGAAAATAAAAAAGTGCTTGAATATCCGCGAGGATTTTCCGTTTGGTGAAAACGGACCCTAGAAAGGTCAAAGGACTTTGATGGAACATGGTACAGAACTGATTTAGTCTGAAACCTGGGAAAGGATATACAAATTGTTCACAGTAACTTGACGCGCGGAGAAAAAAATAACTAAATTAAATGTACTGCTGAATTTGACGAATGAATGACGCTTTTCCTGGACGTGGTACAGTCAACAGCATGACAGTGGTAACACTTCAATTCGAAAACCACCCTTACTGCTTACGAAATAAGGATGCTGCTAATGTCAAAGTGTTACCACCGACGTGCGGTCGACCGTACCTATACGATACTTTTCATCATGGTATAATAAGATGTTTCACCAGGTATTCTCTTCCCGCGATGACAGCGCTATGCCTCCAAGCTACGTCACAATCAGTGTTGCCATTTATTGATATCTTCAATATATTTAAGGAGATTTTTGTTCATAATGAATATAAAATAAATTTCTAACTAGCCTATTTGTTATCTCGTGTTAATAATCTAATTAGTTATTAAAGGAAACTGTACAAAATTACTAGTTCAAAAGTGATTCTTTATAGAAGCAAGTAAATGAAAAAATGCATTTTGCTCCGGTAATTTATTTACACAAAGTGGCAGCACATCAAACTGACAAGTGTCACGCTAACAGCCCGCTATTGGCTCCACAGCCGATGACGTAGTACGGAGGCTATCACGTGACCTAGCTGTCACGGGAAGAGAGTACCTGATGAAACATCTTATTATACCATGCTTTTCATCAACTTACTACTCGAGCAAACCCGCGAGCTTCAGTTTCCCTACAGTTATTATTGGACTGGTCCTTTGAGGCGCTGTTAAATAGTACAATACTGTCGAGGCTTGAAATAAAGAAATTGGCGGAATTATTTGAAAAATGAACGAGGCCGTTTTTTGCTATTTCGGCCGAGACTTGTATTAGTACTTGACTTCTGTGGTCTAGTGGTTCGAGTGTCGGACTGCTGATCACGAGGTCGTGGGTTCGATTCCCACAGGACACAAATATTTGTGTAATGAACATAAGTGTTTGTGTTGGTCTGGGTGTTTCTTATGTATTATAAGTATGTATTTACAAAAAAAAAAGTATATAAGTATTGTATCCATTGTCTAGTACCCATAGTACAAGCTCTGCTTAGTTTGGGACTAGATGGTGTAGTGTAAAATGTCCCAAAAGTATGTATGTATGTATGTATGTTCAACAGTGGACGTCTTTTGGCTGAAATGATGATGATGACATTTTTATTATTATTATTCTACATTCAATATTAATGCATACCCTGTATATAACTTCCACAGATGGCGAGGACAAAGCTTCAGCCTTTTTATCCATAGAACGAGAGAAGGTATTAGGAACTGGGAAAATAATACAGACATTAGAAATGATACACACCGAGATAGCACGACTCACAACTGTCATGGCCGACATTAAAGACTATTTAATAACAAATTACCGCCAAATTAGTGTAACTTAAGAAATATTTTTTAATATTATTTTATAATTTAAGTCCAAAATTGCAATTGTATGTAAAACTAATGTGATATTTTTAACCGACTTCAAAAAAAGGAGGAGGTATGTACACCGATTACTCCGAGATTTGTGGGCCGATTTACGTGGTTGTTTTTTTATTTGGTAGAGAAAGTCCGCGCGGTGGTCCCATATAAATTTTATTGACTTAGGTTAAGTAGTTTTTTAACCAGCTTCAATAAATCAGTTTATTTTAGCTTTACGTATCTAGATGATCTGCTCATTGGTTCCTCATTCTGAGAATTCTTGGCCGATATGCGTGTTTTTTTTTCACGATAGTGATTGGACGTTTGGAATAACATGAGCGAGACCTATGCCCAGCAGTGGGATAGCAAAGGTTAATAAAAATATATTCTCAAATTGGTTATATAAACATTTATGAATCAACCCTCAACTAAAAAGTATGAAATAAAAACTTTTTAACAAAAAATAAAACCGACTTCAAAAACCTTAACTAAAAAGTAAAAAAATAATCATTGTATGTATTTTAAAATCTTAACTTAAACAACATTTTGAAGGCGGCGCGTGATTTTCATGTACGTTCACATAAACTGTTTTTACTATAGATATTGCGCTGGACTGTACATTACATGACGCAAAGGGTCAACCACGCGCCGCCTTAAAAATGTTGTTTAAGTTAAGATTTTAAAATACATACAATAATTATTTTTTACTTTTTAGTTAAGGTTTTTGAAGTCGGTTTTATTTTTTGTTATGTATTAAAATTAGCGAGTATATCAATAATGTCATTGTTTTTACTACTCGTTTTAAGCGTAGGTACTACTTAGTAATATGCTTATTGTTGTAGAATATTATAAGCTATTTTAAGCTGTAAAATTATAATTATACTATTGTTTAGTGTTTATTACAACGTTTATTTGTGGAATCTTACATTGTTATCATTTCGTTAACTTGACCCACCGCAGAGTTAATAATATATTAGAATAGGCAAGCCACGCGAAATTAGACAAGCCACTCAAAAATAATTCAATAGACGCTTTTGTCTATTTACATTTCGAGTGGGTAAAATCTATAACGGCGCAGTTATTTAATTTCTACTCGTTATTTTCTGTTTGTCATTTTTTTCCAAAGGAAATAAAAGTCTACAACTAATAGAAGCATTCGTTGAATTTTTTTTTTTATTTTTTTTTATTTAATTCTCCCACAAGTTACATGCTTAATTATGTGTTAAACTAAGTTAATAAGAAGATGGGAGACAGGAGCCCATACTAAGTAAAACCTGTGCTACGGGTCTCCTGGTCTCCTTATCTCAGATGGCTGGAGCTGGACTGGAGAGGCATTATACAATAATAGGGAGCATTATAATTATATTCTATGTTAGTAAATTGTGTTGTGTAAGAGTTAATTTAGCTATGTTACAGAGGCTCAAGGTTTTCGCGTTCGTGTGTGTAGAGGTTTGTGTATGTCACTGAGTTGTGCAAATATTCCGAACTACTTAATTATTTCATACACATACAGTAATTCTGTTATATTAATATCGTGTCTATGATTTTTCTGTTCTACGCGTCATTTATCTGATAAAGTTGTCTTATAATTTTCGGAATTTCCTGTTTACATTAATTTTGTTTTTATTTTCATGAATCCTCGAATGACCGAAACCTTCATTTTAAATTACAAAGAATATTAGTCAAATTAAAGGTTCCTCCATCATTTTCATTTGTAATATACCTATGTATATTTTACATATTATTATTCATCATAAATCATCATCATTTCAGCCGAAAGACGTCCACTGCTGGACATAGGCCTCCCCCAAATTATTATTATATCGTATTACTTCTAATAATTATTATTTCGTGAATGTAGAGTGATGAATATATCTACATTTTATCTACTTAGTTAAACCTAATCATAATGTATTCATCACCGACTAGTCAGTCTCAAGACGCCACAATCAAAGTTTTGCATGAAAACACAAGCAAAAATTTTTTTTTTGGTTTTTAATTTTTTTGGTGGCGGACGGCGTGTTATGATTGGTCGACTCGAAAGTTCGGTGGTATGATTGGTGCCGCTAGCTGACGGAGTGACGTACCGATTAGCGGCGATATTCATAGACGATAGAATAAAGTAAATAGGTTTAGTACGCTGTTGCAATACCAATAAAAAAATAAACAGATTCAACGTGTTTTCAGATAGTAGAAACATGTTTTAAATATCAAATTAAATGTTTTCCCCCTTATTAACTACCTAGAATGTCTTAGGTTCCTACTTATTTTCTTACGGATTCTACATGTAGGTAAGCTTAAACGACCCATGAGATATTCATCATCATCAACATTTCAGCCGAAAGACGTCAACTGCTGGACTTAGGCCTCCCCCAAATATAGGGGGGGATATGCCATAATCGTTCCGTGTGGTGCCGGACGCAAAGAATAACACCACCCTTATCTTTCCTCATGGATGTCGTAAAAGGCGACTACGGGATTCTCCAGAGGATGGGCAGCATCTGAGTATTTAACCAACCAACTGCGATCGCCAACCCGAATGAGATATTTCCAGGACTGTATTTAAGATTCGTTGATCTTTAAAACTGATGATCTTATATTTTAGCTCATCTAACGGCCAACATTAATAACCGATTTATCCACGATTTGCCCTACTAGATATAGAAATTGGACATAAGCTCCATACATTTTATGTCAAATTTCTATCTCGGCCGGTAGTGTCTCGTCCATTGTTTTGTGGTGTGGGTGGACCTATATGCTGCAATCTAAGTAGTAAGTAAGTATGTTGTGTGTAAATACTGCCCTGGATTCGACGGGCTCTCCTTGCCCAGCGTAGGAACTCTCGAAACAATACTTTTCTTGAAGAGAACCTGTATTTAGCAGTGTCTTCTTTCTACCTACAGTAGTTTTATAGGCACCTTGGCAAATTACTTGCCTTATGAGAACGAAATCATCATCGGCTTAGGTACTGCAAGAACTCGCTGCGTAACTCTAAAGCATTTTCTTTGAAAGTAAATGGCTTACGTTAGCCGATGTTATGTTAGCCCCTATGGGCTTGTTATAGCGCATGCCAGGCGCTGGCTGGATGTCGCCGTCGACGGACACGTCGTGGAGGACATCATCATCATCATCATCATCATAGTAGCTTGTTGTTATTGTTATAGCCTATGGGTACACTTAGGCCTGCCATCCGTCCGGGTTTCCCGGATTTGTCCTAGTTTGGGGGGAGTCCGGACGGGGTTCTTAAGAAGTGTTCAAACCAGGAAATCCGAACGCTCGCCACATTGGTGAAAAATAACATTTAATAATAATAAAAAATGTATGTGTGTCCGGGGGAAAAACCTGGTTTCGCCCAAATGTCCGGGGTTTTAGAAGTCTTTGTCCGTAATTTAGGTAATGGCAGCCTACGTTCTCCTCATCTGAGAGATTAGGTCTAGTGGTTCCAGTGTCGGACTGCTGATCACGAGGTCGTGGATTCGATTCCCACTGGACACAAATATTTATGTGATAAGCATAAGTGTTTGTGTTGGTCTGGGTGTTTCTTATGGTGGTTAATACCTAACCTAGGTTGGTTTTTTGTAAATATATAGGTACTTATAATTAAGTACCTATATATTTACAAATAAAACTTTTTAAGAAAAAAATTGAACCGACGAAAACAGAAACTGAAAAGCGAAAAATAACAAATTAAGAGTCGGCGCCAAACAAACTTTTAACAAGCAAAGTGCGTGCAAGTTGCAAGTGGCCGAGCGACGAACGAATTTTTGGAAAGTTATTGTTTATCGTTGAAAATTTCACGTTGTATTTGATGTTACGTTGTTTTTATTATTTATTTAAAGTAATTTAATGATCTTCGTTCATTGTTTGTTTGGCGCCGACTCATAATTTGTTATTTTTCGCTTTTCAGTTTCTGTTTTCGTCGGTTAAATTTTTTGTTAAAAAGTTTTATTTTAACTTTTTTGTGGTCAAAATCTCCAGGTCTCCATTATGTCGTACTGTCTAGAACTATATTTATGTGTGCCAAGTTTCAACAGAATCGGTTAACAGGTAAGAATTCAGTGGGTGAACAAGCACTCATCCCCTGTTTTCCCACCCTTAGGGGTGGATTTTGATTTTGAAATTTAAATGGGACCAATTTCGAGATATACCCTATCCATTAAAAAAAGAATCATCAAAATCGGGCCACTCTGTAAAAAGTTACGCGTGGCCATATATAAAAAAAAAAAAAAAACAAATATACGCGTCGAATTGAGAACCTCCTCCTTTGTTTCGTCGGTTAAAAAGAAATTTAAGTATTAGGTATATCTATTGTCTAGTACCGAACCGATATTACAAGCTCTGCTTAGTTTGGGACTAGATGGTGCTGTGTAAAATGTACCAAAAAATTATAATTATATATATATAAATTATTATATCCCTGCAGGGCACAGTGTGATAAGATCCCGGTTTTTGTCTCACCGTGTTTTTATTGAGTTAATCGATAGAGTTTACAATTCCGAAGATTAGACTAAAACTCCGGGTTCGCTAAGACTTGAGGTTTTTTTTTAAAAAAATGTCAAAGTTTCGCAATATCCGACTCTTGAAAAATGAAAAAAATATCATTATAATTTAATGGAAGTACTTATTACAGAATTTATTTATTCTATCGAAAAATGGAATAATAGCCGACCGTTCTACCAATTCCTGTTGCATTAGTATGAATGGGTCGAGAGATATGATTTTTTTTCTCATTTTTCGTTTTCATTTTTTTATTCATCTAAACCGCCGTAGTAGGTGGTCATTCCTATATCAAAAAATTGCTGATACTTTCTATTATGTGTAGTATTAATTCCAAAACCTAACTCGTTGGTTTCCAGGAGTTATTGGAAATTTTAGTAATATCCGAAATATCCGTACTTAGGGCTGCCACTTCAACCAAAACATAATTTGTTTATTTTTATTAAGTTTTAGCTTCCTTATCACGACCATAACAAGATATCATTATTTTGTGGCTTAGATGGCAAAGATTGAGTAATTTTTTAAAGGAAATTAAAAAACTAATGGAGAAATTGGTATCATGTTGACTGTTACACGTTTTTTGTAAACCGTCTATAAATTCTAACCCAAAAGACTCAACTAATAGTAAATAAAAGAAAATCCTTTCCGATGTCTCATAAGTATATAAATCAACATTAAACATGAGTAATATACCTATATCAACATTTTTGACAATTTATTAAATATTCTTAGTCAATTTAGTTCTTTGTTATTAATTTTACAATTCTTTTAAATCAATTTTGTTTTACTTTTTAACCGACGAAAAAAACGAGGAGGTTCTCAATTCGTCTTTTTACAGAGTAGTCCGATTTTGATGATTCTTCTTTTAATAGATAGGGTATATCTCGAAGTTGCTCCCATTTAAATTTGAAAATCAAAATCCACCCCTAAGGGTAGGAAAACAGGGGATGAGTGCTTGTTCACCCACTGAATTCTTACCTGTTAACCGATTCCGTTGAAACTTGGCATACATAAATGTTCTAGACACTACAACATAATAATAATAATAATAAAATATTTTATCTTCAGAAAACAACATTCCATAATCATTTTTGTTAGTAACAATGAAAAACTTAAACAACTATGTTAGTAAACACAGATAACAATCATTAATAAATATTAACAAATGTCGAGTCATTGATTCGCACCTCTCACATGTAAATCAATGAAACGACTGAGGACGGCGGTGTCCATCCTTCCCGCTAACATCTTCAGGATTCCATTGCTACTCCCCCGCATCCTCTGCACAACAGACGCAATTTTCTTGCGTATGATGGCATGAAAATCATCCACATGTGCATCCGCAAACATGCCTGAAGCACTACAATACCGAGGGAGGCGCAACAGAGCCCTGAAGATGTTATTATACTGAACTCTGAGGGCATTGTAGGATTTTTGCGTAAAGTTAACCCATAGACCACTCGTGTAAAAACTTTGACAGTAAGCCTTGAATAATGTAAGCTTGACTTCTACCGTACAACGAGTGAATCGATGAGCCAACATATTGCCACGCACCGACAATGCCCTCCTTTCCCTCTCTATATCCGGGTCATCGCGTAAAGTTTCAGTAATAATGTGCCCGAGATACTTAAACTGAGGAACACGGTTCAGCTGAACTCCATTCAGAGTCAAAGGTGGAACACTGTTAGGTCTCTTATTCTTTCCAACCAGAACCATAAACTCACTCTTTTTCTCATTATACTTTAAACCGTGTTCCTCAGCATAAACTTCACATACGCTGAGAAGTTTCCTCAAACCGCCGATTGACGGGCTCAGCAGCACCATATCGTCTGCGTAGCTAATGTTATTAACACTAACATTATCCATTCGGCAGCCGACATGCATGCTGCTCAGCCCCTCAATCAGCTGATTTACATACAAATTAAAAAGTCTAGGAGAGGTTAACCCTCCTTGTCGCACACCACAATTTAATGAGTATTCATCTGAATAAACATTTGCCCATTTTATAATATTTTTCTGATGACCGTACCAATATGAGAACATTTCTATGACCTCCAGAGAAACACCCACCTGTTTCAACTTAGCCCAAAGTAAGTTATAGGACACGAGATCGAACGCCTTAGATAGATCTAGGAAACATGCATAAATTGGTGTTTTTCTTTCAACATAGTAGTTCACAGTATGCTTAAGTGACAAAATCGCCGTTTCCGTTGACAAACCTGATTGAAAACCAAACTGAGCGTCCTGAAGTTGTATGCATCCACTAAGGCGCTCGTCCATTATCCTATCTAGTACTTTTGCAATCACAGTTGCAAGTGAGATTGGTCTATAATTATTTTTGTCCGATATATCTCCCGTACGATTCTTAACAAGTGGTACAACAATAGTTTTCATTAAGTCTGGTGGCAAATATGAATGCCTTATACACAGAGTATACAACATAGACAGCAACCTATGTATGTGAACACCCGCATACTTAAGATGCTCCACACTGAGCCCGTCATGCCCCGGCGATTTTCCTCTTTTCATATTGCCAATAGCCTGACGTACCTCCCCACTAGTAATTCGAATTGGATGTGTAACGCAACAGACATCACTGGTAACAGTGCTAGGTAAGACACACGTTTTTAAAGGTGACTCCACTTTAAAATGATGTTTAAAAACGTCGGCAATATGTTTAGGGTCGGGTTTATAATGGAGACCTGGAGTTAGATTTTAGCCACAAAAAAATTAAAAATAAAAATAAAAATTTTTTCTTTCTTTCATTTTCTTTCTTTCAAATAGCCAACTCCATACTAATTATTAAAAAGTATTTAAAACATCATCTTTTTTTTTCAGATAAAATATATTCTTATTGTTTTTTTTTCTGATACATGAAAGTGTCACCCCTAAGGAAAATTTTGAATCTCCAATAACTCCTGGAAACCAATGAATTAGGTTTTGGAATTAATACTACACATAATAGAAAGTATCAGCAATTTTTTGATGTAGGAATGACCACCTACTACGGTGGTTTAGATGAATAAAAAAATGAAAACGAAAAATGAGAAAAAAAATCATATCTCTCGACCCATTCATACTAATGCAACAGGAATTGGTAGAACGGTCGGCTATTATTCCATTTTTCGATAGAATAAATAAATTCTGTAATAAGTACTTCCATTAAATTATAATGATTTTTTTTTCATTTTTCAAGAGTCGGATATTGCGAAACTTTGACATTTTTTTAAAAAAATACCTCAAGTCTGAGCGAACCCGGAGTTTTAGTCTAATCTTCGGAATTGTAAACTCTATCGATTAATTCAATAAAAACACGATGAGACAAAAACCGGGATCTTATCACACTGTGCAGGGGTAGCATGACCAGTATAGATAACAGATTTGCCTACGGAAGTATAGACAAAACGACACGAACAGAAATTGTCATTTTTGTCTATTCTTTCGTAGACAAAACCCTTGTTTACGGTGATCATGGTACGCCTGCAGGGTTACACGCTCAAATTATTTAAATTATCTTCAATCAATGAACGTTGTCATAAATAACATAAAGGTGGCACCTGATCGGGAGCATTTGAGTGCAATGCAAAGACTAATATATGTCTGTCTGGTTCGAACATCAACTCTCAACCAACTTTGGCTGGAAGGCCTCCTAAGCAGTGTTTGTGAATACACTACGTTGCTCCACTCAAGGACTCGTCTGCTCGAACGGCCATCGTCTATCGACAGACATGGCCAGTCCATTGCCACTTCAGCTTACTGATTCAGTAAGCTATGACGGTCACTCCGGTTCTTCTTCAAATTATCTTATAACGAATCTAATCATTATTAGATTAGCTATTCTGGCTGATAGCGAGGCTGGCTTGGGGTTTGATGCAGTGCCAGCCTTAGGGTAGAGCGAAAGGAGCGGCCGCTTTAGGCGCCAGGTGGAAAGGGGCGCCAAAATCGGAAAGGGATTCGCGATTGAAAAAACATTTTAACAAACGCATCCTGGGAATACACGGAATGACACTGATTCGATTCTAAACAACAGATTTTCTATTGAGTTTACTTTATCTGCTTGAAAGATATAGGACCAAAATTGATATCCTATCTATCCACAATTGTCCCTACTAGAGATAGAAATTTGACATAAAATATATGGAGCTTATGTCAAATTTCTATCTCTAGTAGGGAAAATCGTGGATAGATAGGATATTGATTTTGGCCGTCAGTGTAGTGGCTAGTCCGCCACTGCGTAGGTAACTACTTAGTTAGTCTAGTCTTAGTTATGTAACAGAAACTGAATTAGATTGATTTCATGCTGTTAACCAAAGGGCGCTGTAAGTCAGTCTCGCACTACCCTGATAAAGGGCTAGGGCCACCGCTGGTCTAACCGCAGTCACTCCGTGTACTACTACTACTATTAATACTACTGACGTTCAGTCGCATCTAGTGAGACTGGAAGCTGACCACAACATAATTGGGAAAACGCTCGAGAAAGAGAAAGGCTTTCAACAGAAATGTGGGTAAATAATGCTCAAAGTCGAAATAAAACACAACTAAATGCTCCAGATCAGTGTGAACCTTAAGCCGTCTCACAAATACCTACAAGCTAATTTCAGCGTATCGGTATCAACATCGTGGGATCAAATAGTTCAAGTGATAATGTTAGCAGGGATGTCGCAACGTACTTAGTAGTTTGCGAGCCATGTGTCAATACAACGTATCACGTTCCAGTTAATTAGGTTAATCAAATAACTTAAAATGAAGCATGTGATTTGTATTCTTGTTCTGTGTTCAATAAGGTAAGTTTTCATTTAAAGTTTGCTTTTCATTCATGTTGGGAACTCGTATGAGAATTGTTTTTGGGGTAAAATATAAAAACAAAACTTGTAGGTAGTGCGTTAAATTTAAATGGCTTACTACAAAACACAGTACGATTTTTAAATTGAATAGGTACTACATAAAAACTTTTTAACAAAAAATAAAACCGACTTCAAAAACCTTAACTAAAAAGTATAAAATAATCATTGTATGTATTTTAAAATCTTAACATAAACAACATTTTTAAGGCGGCGCGTGGTTGACCCTTTGCGTCATGTAATGTACAGTCGAGCGCAATATCTATAGTAAAAACAGTTTATGTGAACGTACCTACATGAAAATCACGCGCCGCCTTCAAAATGTTGTTTATGTTAAGATTTTAAAATACATACAATGATTATTTTATACTTTTTAGTTAAGGTTTTTGAAGTCGGTTTTATTTTTTGTTAAAAAGTTTTTATTTCATACTTTTTAGTTGAGGGTTGATTCATAAATGTTTATATAACCAATTTGAGAATATATTTTTATTAACCTTTGCTATCCCACTGCTGGGCAAACGTCTCGCTCATGTTCTTCCAAACGTCCAATCACTATCGTGAAAAAAAAACACGCATATCGGCCAAGAATTCTCAGAATGAGGAACCAATGAGCAGATCATCTAGATACGTAAAGCTAAAATAAACTGATTTATTGAAGCTGGTTAAAAAACTACTTAACCTAAGTCAATAAAATTTATATGGGACCACCGCGCGGACTTTCTCTACCAAATAAAAAAACAACCACGTAAATCGGCCCACAAATCTCGGAGTAATCGGTGTACATACATGAAAAAAAAAAACCCGCGGAATACATAACCTCCTCCTTTTTTTGAAGTCGGTTAAAAAGACGATAACGGTGACATATATTTTAATCGACTAGATTAAAATAGGTACCCGGTACAAACATCAGCCACACTGAAAAAAATAATAGCTGAACTAGTTTATTTACTTCAAAAATTGCCTATATTAAGTAGAAATCAAATTTTTGTTATAGGTAGTAAGTAGCTAAACTGATTTGCTGCACCTCTCAAACTAGTTAGCTACTAGTAGCGTCAGTTTATTAGTCGTCTTTATATGTTACTAGCAGCTATAATTTGTGCTACTCATACTCATAACTAACTTTATTTTTCAGTGCAGTTGAGTAGTTACTAACGGCTAAATTTATTAGCCCTATCCACGATTTGCCCTATTATAGTCACTAGTAATAAGCTCCATACAACAGAATTTATTTAAAATTTCTATCTCTAGTAGGAAAAATCGTGGATAGAAATAATATTAATTTTGGCCATTAGGGGAAAGGGATAAGTAGGTAACTACACGTAAATACTAGATATCCTAAGTCTTTTGAACTGAATGTACATTGGTTAGTCCTTGAAAAGTAGCCTAGTTACCTACACATTCACCATTCAGACCAAACATAACAACCGTCTTGTTTCAAAATATTGACGTCTGTTAAACAACATTTTTGAACAAAGATTACTTGTTTTTTTGCTGTTTTAGTTATGTATTTATCATTTAACATTCACACTTTTAATCAGCTCATTAATAATACAACGACTCCATTGTTTTCCAGTGTATTTGGCAAAGTCGTCGTCAGTGACCACGATTTAGGTATTTTAATATTAAATCCAACTAAAACCCAACAAAGTATTATTAACAAAACGAGTGCAGAGAAAGAAAATAGCGATAACACAATTCACGAGAATTTGATTCATGAAAACAATAACAATGTAACTGAGAAAACGTGGAGCCCACACAAAGATGTATCAGATAACGCATTAGATGAAAATCATAATGAAACAAAAATCACAGGAAATAATGATCCTTTTATACCAGAAGTTAAGGTTGACAATGGCACAGCCTTGATATTAACACCATACATAAAAGAAGGCCGAGTAAAGGAGGCGCGAAAGGCTTCGAGGGTCGATGGAAAGCTATTCTTGGGATTCAAGTGTCACTCTGGCTTCTTGACGGTGAACGAGACGTACAATTCGAACCTCTTCTTCTGGTACTTCCCCGTGGTGAACAAGCCGGTAAACGCGACCCCATGGATAATCTGGCTGCAAGGAGGACCTGGAGCCTCCAGTTTGATTGGACTTTTTGATGAAATTGGACCTTTCACTGTGTTAAATGAAACATTGAAACGTAAGTAACTGTTATTGTCATTGTTATCTTATTAGCCCTAAATCAATCAATCAACTCAGCCTATCGCAGTCCCCTGCCGGACATAATGGCCTCTCCGAAGCTACGCCACAACACTCAGTGCTCCACCTTCCGCATCCGGTATCCAGCCCTAAACCGTCATCATCATCATTGGAGCCTGTCGTTTATCCAGTTTTGGATGTAGGCCTCTTCCCTCCTTTCCATTCCTGGCGGTCTTTTGCCCGACTCATCCAGTCATGACCTCCGTGGCATCTGATTTCGTCGTCCCACCGCTGCGATGGTAGGCTCTGGTCTCCACTCTAAAAATGAAACTCGTCCAGTTATTGGTATCCATTCTTGCAATGTGTCCTGCCCATGCCCACTTCTTCCCTGCTATAGAAGCCATCACGTCACTCAGTTTGGTTTTGCTTCTGATCCATTCGTACCGCTTCCGGTCGCGCAGTGTTATACCGAGCATCGCCGTTTCTATGGCTCTCTGCGCGACTCTGAACTTCTTAGCCCTAAATATCCACTACTAAATCTATACCTTTATTTAAAACAGTGCCAAGTGCGCAAAAACTAGTTGTATAAAAGACCATGGAACGTTTTGTAGGAAACTGTTTTTGGTTCTGTAAATCACCAAAGAACGTTTTTTTATTGTGTGACTTGACAGACAACGCACAACAGCCTACACCAGTGGATCTATATTCTACAGACTTAAAAATTGGATAAAATATCCTCGAGCAGGTAGAGATTTTTTGAATCCATCTCTAAAGGGGGTAAAGTTTGTATGAAGAAAACACGGGAGCGAAGCCACGGGCCTCAGTTATTAGTTACTTACATAAGAAAAGTCAAATGACTTGGTCCTTTGCCTTTTTTTGTGAGAAAATCCTCATGGACCCACTCCGCGCGCCGGGAGAGACGGAGCCAGTGTCGGACTCTTACCGACTAAAACATCACAGTGTTTCTCTTACTACCTAGTTTTGGCCAGGGGCGTGGGATTCACTCTGCATACTAATTTCACCCACGGCAGGTCCCGCCTCGCCGCTAGCAGGCGAGCTCCTTCCCCTATGTGGCCTCAGCATCGGCCGCACCCCCTCCTGACTGTCTCCTTTGCCTGATTTTTTTGGTGAATCCCAACACCAAATATGACATGGCTAATCATCCCTGCATCGCGAAAACATACCGGAATTTCGATTTAATCTATCGATGTACACTTTCGATGCTCTTCGAGAGAAATGACTTGAGAGGATGACTAACGGCCAAAATTGATATGCAATATATCCACGATAAAAAAAAAAAAAAAAATTAAGCTAAATGTTGCTATTTTCAGTCTGAGAAAACAAACAAACATCTCTATTCCTCGGGTATCTAGTTCCCGGAATAGATAATAACACAGATGTTATTAAGACGGGGGATTTTGATTAGCTTACAATCAAGGTTCGCAGGGGTCACGTTAGAATGATTATAATTATGTATCACACACATAACACAGCAGTACTTATGTCGCAGAGAAAGTATATCTTGACTCCAGACTTTACTGAAATGGCTGACTGATTTATTTTATGGTGTAATTACAATGCAATACAATACAAATACTCTTTATTGTACACACAAAAAAAATAAGCAAAATATATTACTTATACAATGGGCGGTCTTATCGCTCAAGGCGATTTCTTCCAGACAACCTTAGTATGGACAATATGGGCAAGTAAAGAGAGGGGTAGCAGTGTAACAAAATAATAGAATACATATACTACATAACATAAATACTATAATGATATAATACATATATATCTATAACACAACTACATAAATATGAAATACAATAAACGTAATAAATACAATATAATATGTCTAGATTATTATTACCTATTTATATGTATAGTTATTGATTGATGATTATTACTTATTTAACTATTTATATGAACGATTGCATGTTAATTATTGTCTTGTTTTACAAGAAAATAAAAGGCTTTTTATTTATTATGTAAATATTACATAATGTACCTGCTGGAACAGTTACAGTTAATCAATTACCCTAGGGCCACACTCATAGTTCGGCGAATATTCGTGTCATCGCGATAGCCCGAAGACAAGAAATGTATGCAACTTCTGAAGAATTTGTTGGCCACAGTTATCGCGATAACACGAACCTTCGCCAAAACCCGACAAGTGTAGCCGTAGAGAGATTGGGGACTGGATCTAATATTGACAGCGGTGGCTGTAGCCCTTTATCAGGGTAGAGAAAAAAATACTATCTTTCGGTACACTGTGGTCGTCATCTTCGAATCAATTATAATTTAGCAAAGATTTTTTATTGTTATTTCATATTTATTTATTTCATAAAATGTGGTACAGTCTGTTACAAAAATATAGTATAAGCTAGGGATCGATCTTCAATAGTAGTAACAAATACAGAAGTAGAACTGGCTTCCTAGTTAGGTTACAAAGTAGCCTGTGTTAAGGTCCGCCAGCCCTTGATTCCCTTCTTCAGGTCTTCTTGTTATAGAAGTTCCTAAGAAGTTGTAATTTAGTCTCTGAATACCAACGTTTTTAAAAAGCAACAATGATGAAATATTGTCAATAGGTGGTTATACCAAAAAAGCGCCAAAATGTTTTATGGTGCCCTTTTGTTTTAAACCTGCCTGACGCCGAGAGTGCCCGCTCTCTCTACGCCGGGTATTATATGATCTGTGCTTGGGGTTAACCAAATCATCCCTATGGCCGAATGTAGATACTGTGAACAGTGAACTGTAGAAAACTGTGCTCAGAATTCGGACCCTTTTTTTTGACTTAGGCACCAGAACTGACATAGAGCGGAAATTTACCAGGCGACTTCGGGGTCTTCGGGCAACTTTGCGACTAGTGTTGTGCCTGCTTCACGTTCTAACAACAATTGGTCTGTCATAAATTGGAAGATAGGCAGTTAGGTAGGGCTCTGCTCCGCCTGCCACCGCCTGTCTCTGAAAATCTTTCTCTTTTGCTTATCGTTATTTTGATCCTGTTACGTTGTTGGGCATCTTGGACATATGCCCTTCATCGGATCTCTGCATTACTGTGTCCCGATAAGCCTAACACGATGTGTTCTAGCATCGACCATACAGCCCAATAGATGCCTATTCATTCAAATAAATTATCGTTTTGAAAACGAAGAGCGGTCATTGTATTCATCATTATAAACAACTTTTACTATAGGAACAACACAGAAATCGAGAAAAAAAAATCTTTGTGTTCACATAAATCGACAAAATGTGGGGATCAGCAGTTTTTTATTCCCGATTTCAGGGTTGGTCCCATAGTAAACGTTGTACATTGACCCCTCTTTGTTTTCGAACCGACAAAATTTTCAGCGTGTACAATTGTACATACCTATATGCTAATGTAATTCGTCGGTTCACGTCATGGACATTTTCTTGAGTAACTTCTGTTGCTGTTGGCGGACGACCAGATTCCAAAGAGAATATAACCACACCAGCTTTCACACCTGTGTTCACACCAGATTCTTTCGGAAAAAATACGTTTAAAAAAATTAAACATTTCGTTTTAATGAAATGTTCCATTTTCAAGTTTAGCAGCAAATTAGGTACCAGCCTTTACGATGGTGTGTAACTTGCCAGTGTCAAACCAATGAGTAAGGAGTATCGTATCTAATTTCTTTTGGCATGACCCTCGTAGGTAGGACGCTTTGATAAATTAATAAGATACCGATCGGATTGCCGATTGAGATGTCGTGACCGTGAGTACAAAAAAACCAATACCGGAGTTACTTTTCTCATCCAGTGACCACAGGCCCATAATCACAATGAATAAATTAAGCTTATCTCAGTCTTTATTAGGTAATTACAAAACAGGAAAATGTGTCTAAAGTAATTTATTACTAGAATTCCTTATAGTTAAAACATCTGCATTTAATCAGGTAAAAAACCGTATCATTAGCATTCTATGTTAGCAATAGAATTTTATTGTGCGCATTGTTATAAAAGGTCATTGGTTGCTAAGTATTGTTTACTCGACGAAAGAAAATCCCAAGATTTTATATATTTTTTATTATTATTATATTAAGATTGCGCGGATAGTAAAGGATATTCTTAAGTAGATATACTCAGTTCGTAATAATGATGGTAACTGTTGATATTAAGTAGGTATATATTTATGGAATGATGACTATCATGACTATGACTAATAATTAAGGAGATATCTTTGAATCGAAATAACTACTTCTAGATTCTGTTCTAAATTTCAACTAAAACTGAAACAAATTCGACCGAACCGTTTGCTGAACCAAAATGGCGGATCGAAAACTGTTAACAGCCGGGGTTTGAATGAAATTACATTTATTAATCCGTGGTGCTAGGCAGCTGGGTTTATCCCAGTTGCTAACATCTCTTTCTTGCACTATGGCCTTTTACTCTATTCTGTCTTCTGCTTGCTAAGTAGGGAAGTGGTTTTTTTTTTTCTACTTACTTCTCCTAATTCTTTTTTGATTCATTTCATTGCGGGTTCCAACACAGTTCAATCATTTCACCGGTGCGCTTGCAGTGTTGTTTCGGCGTTTTTCTGGTTGATCGCCATTGTAGATCCTGGCTTTTAGGAGTTGCAGTGGTTAGGGAAGAGTGACGAGCTAGTCCCAAAAAAACCCGGCCAAGTGCGAGTCGGACTCACGCAGTAAGGGTTCCGTACCACCCATTGACCTGATACCACGTAGAAACTAATTTAATTTACGACAGTTCAACAAAAGACATCAACGCACCGTGCAAGAAATATGTATTTTTGCATCTCTTTCTTACGCCGGTACTACCACATATTACCATGTTTGCCTATTTTTAGTATTTGTTGCTAAACTACATAGTATGCACTATATACAAACTAAGTTTGACGCTGGTATGTATTACCGTTTTGAAGATAGAGCAGGAACAAAAACGTTGTAACAAATGCATGTTTTTCGAGGTTTCTTGTATGGGGACCCCCTTTGGTTTAAGACTTTTTTTATTTTTAGTATTTGTCGTGATAGTAATACATATTCTGAGTATAGTAATACATATTCTGAGAAAATTTCAACCGGCTACCTGTTACCGTTCAAAAGATACAACCCTGTGACAGACAGACGGACCGACGGACAGTAGCGAGAGGAATAGGGTCCCATTAAGTGGCACCCTTTGGGTACGGGACCCTAAAAAGATTACATTGCCAATTAAATTTTGTTAACAGTAGAATGAGTCCCCCTGTTTCGAATGGCTACGTTGTTCTTGATAATTTATAATACGAATATATAATGATGGTCGCGGGAATCCGCTGGATGCGGAAGGCGCAGGACCGGTCGTTGTGGCGATGCTTGGAGGAGGCCTATGTCCAGCAGTGGACGATGTATTGTGACGATGATGATGATGATATAATGACGTAGTACATTCCAGGGAACCCGCACACCTGGCTGCACAACCACTCGCTGCTGTTCATTGACAACCCTGTGGGGTCTGGGTATAGCTTCACCGACCATGTTGAAGGATACACCACAGATATGGCTACGGTAAGACGTATTCATATGATATCATATTCGCAGGGCCGTCTCAACCCGGGGGTGCCTCGGCACTCTATATTTACATTCATCCTTGTACAGTCGACTGCACGTCAGACGTCAGACACTTGAATTTGAAAAACGCCCTTACTGCTTACGAATTAAAGACACTATCAATGTCAAACTTTTAATATTGACGTGCAGTTGACTGTACCTACCTGTATACGTTACAAATTAAAACTATTTTAAGCCGTTACCAAATCTACACCACTGAGGGTTATGGGGTCGCCTAAGCTGGGTTCGTACTGCGGCGCCAGATTAGGTAGGTACTAGAGATTGCTACGGAATAGAAAATACAGGAGATTGCCCTGCATATTCTGACAGGCTTAATTTATAGGCAAGAATAGTATTTTTGTCGTGGGTATTGAATCCGAATGGTTTAATCTCTTACCTACCTCGACGTTCCTCCTATCGCATATTAATTTTTGATATAGGTATATAATCTGTGGGAGTTCTCAAAAGTTTGAAAAAATCAAGAATCCTTTAGCTTGTTGATGAATTTGAATTATAAATTCAAGGATCAATAACATTTCAAAAATCAACACACTTAAAAATGTACTTAAATTTTTTTTTTCTTGTGATTGCTGTTCGTATTACGGCACCCGTTTTCTTATGGCGCCTAGAGCGACCGCGCCTCCTCGCTCTACTCCAAGGCCGCCACTGATTTTACTCAAATATTTTGTTTCCAGTACTCCAACCACCTCTACTCAGCTCTGAAGCAGTTCCTGCAAATATTCCCTGAGCTGAGGGTAGCTCCACTGTATTTAGCAGGCGAATCATACGCGGGCAAGTATGTGCCCGCCATGGCGATGGAGATACACAAGCGGAAGAACAAACCGGGTTCTGATATTAATCTGCAGGTACAACTATATCCTACTTATGTTGACGTTGACCTCCACCTCAGCATTTTCAATCTCATAGGGGCCTGAGAGTAGTACTCGCGAAGCTGTCAAAACGTAAATGCCATTGCAAGTTCATACGTTATTAGTCAGCATCTTAAGTTTTTTTTTTATAGTATAGGATGGCGAAACGAGCTTAAGGCCCACCTGATGTTAAGTGGTTACCTTTGCCCATAACAACTGCAATATCACCTAGGCTGTTGCCTAAATGGTACCGCTAGTCAGTTCGCCAAACTAAGACATGAAGATGGAAAGTCTCATGTGAATTTCACCGGCACCCGTACCCTTTAGACCGAAACACAGCAATGCAAGCATCACTATTTGGCGGAGAAGTAGGTACGGTGGTAGTACTTCCCCGGACGAGCTCTTTCACAAAGACGCTCTAGTACTACTGGCTAAAGCACTGACGTACTGATCCAGGAGTCGCAGGTTCGAATCCTGCTCGTGAGCGATTTTTTCTTTCCACTATTTAAATAGTTAAATAACATATTCTTCAAAATTACATTACGTTAGTTGTTTTATAAATCATTAATTCCCAATTCTTTGCCCAGGGTATGATAATGGGCAACGCATACGTGGACCCTGAGATGATATCGCACATCGCGTGGCCGTTCTACTACTTCGGTCTACTGACCAAGGAGCAGATTGAGACAGTTAACCCCTTGGTCGACTCGATGCAACAGGAAATCAAAGCTAACAACAGCGTGGGGGCCAAAAACGTAAGTATATCTGTTCATTCATCATTATTAATTCTCTGGTCCTTCTTCGAGGCAGAAATTGGCCACTTCAATTGCGTTGTCTGTAGCATAATTAACATCGCTCAAGGTGCAGGTGTAAGGGCAAAGAGAGCAAGATAATAAATGTGGCCTTGATTGAGGATTAATGCCACATGTACAGGCTGTCAATCTTTTACTGTTCAGGCTGTGCGTCTGTGGAATGAGTTACCTGTCTCTATACGGCGAGCTCAGTCACTGTTTTCATTTAAAAAAATAGTTAAAGAATACTACCTTTCCAAATAGATTATAATTTATTAAGACATTGCCTATGTATCCAATCTCTATTCTAAATTGTATGATCATTTATATATATTTATGATACCTACGATGATGGACAAGAGACGTAAGATCTAGATAATGGGGGCAGTCCGTGGCGTACTACTGCATGCTAAAAAACTTTTTAACAAAAAATTTAACCGACGAAAACAGAAACTAAAAAGCGAAAAATAACTAATTATGAGTCGGCGCCAAACAAACAATCAACGAAGATCATTAAATTACTTTAAATATATAATAAAAACAACGTAACATCAAATACAACGTGAAATTTTATACTTCATATTTTATTTACCTATTAACTTTAGTATTTTTATTAATGTTATTGTTGTGCTGTCCTGTGTTCTGTGCTAAATAAAAGTTTTTCTTTCTTTCTTTCTTTCATTCTAAATTTTCAACAATAAACAATAACTTTCCAAAAATGCGTTTTCCGCTCGGTCACTTGCAACTTGCACGCACTTTGCTTGTTAAAAGTTTGTTTGGCGCCGACTCATCATCATCATCATCATCATTTCAGCCGAAAGACGTCCACTGCTGGACATAGGCCTCCCCCAAGCATCGCCACAACGACCGGTCCTGTGCCTTCCGCATCCAGCGGATTCCCGCGACCTTCACCAGGTCGTCGGTCCACCTTGTGGGGGGCCTACCCACGCTGCGCCGACTCATAATTAGTTATTTTTCGCTTTTTAGTTTCTGTTTTCGTCGGTTAAATTTTTTGTTAAAAAGTTTTTTAGCATGCAGTAGTACGCCACGGACTGCCCCCATTATCTGGATCTTACGTCTCTTTGTCCATCCAAAGGTTGTCTGGAAGATATCGCTTTTAGCGATAAGACCGCCCATGCACCTATAATTATTATTTTCTTAACAATACATTAAATAAGAAAACTAATAATGCAGTATAAAAAACATTAATTATTGTTTGTTTTCATATATAATGTTGTGTTATATGTCTATGTATAATGTATTGTTTAGAAAATGATATGTTTTTTGTTGTTTTCCGAAACCTATCAAAAATCACAAATGGAACTTGGCAGGCGCAGCGACGATACGTTGTTCCTGTTTACAACTAATTTCATGGTGTACAATAAAGTATATTCTATCTATCTGTCCATTTTGTCTATATAGCCCCATTTGCTCATATTTAGCTTTGCTTGCATCAGCCTACCTTCTGGGTCCGCAGGCGATTAGGGAGTTCCATGAAGGCATGTTTTCTCGTTAAACTACTGTTTATCTCAAATTCCAGTAAAACTTTCGAGTAAATATTTAACGAGATAGTAATTTGTTGTTCGAGATTGCATTCTAACTGGAAAGATTGAGTTAGATCCCGGTCCGCGTCTCCGACTTTTCGAATTCATATGCGGAACAGAATTTGATTAGCGCGTTGACGGTAGCGCAGCGTACGGGGCTAATGACTGCGTGGATTGTACGATCTGCAAGGTTAAGCTGCACTTGCCGCGATCAGTCTGTGGATTGGTGACCGTTTCGTTACACATCGAGACCCCTCCGTGCCTCAGAGAGCACGTTAAGCTTTGTATAAACAAATATCTATGGCAGTCATTACGGGTAGTCACAAGCCTGAAAGTCTGACAACTGACCTCCGAATGTCAATATTACCTAGTCACTGGGTTGTGGGGGTCTGATGGCAGTCGCAAAAACGTTTAAAACCAGTCTGAAGCGCTGGCTGATTGAGCAAGGCTTTTATCACTGGGATGAATTTATAGGATAAGTCACTACTTAAATTGTCAGAATGCGGTTTATAACATTTTTGTTGTAAATAATTACTAATTGTAAAATAGAATAATGATTAATTGAGAATATAATATGTCAAAATAAGAATATTATTATAATACATTTGAATAATGTAATAGCATGTAATAATGGTAACTGAAAATGTAATTTTATTTACTTAAAATGTGACTTATAATAATTACTATTATCAATAAATAACTATGAACTACTATGAACTATGAACTACTAAAATACTGATGTTCAGCCGTATCTGGCTAGACTGGATGCCGACCCCAATATAATTGGGAAAAGGCGAGGAGGATGATTATTATTTTAACAAAAGAGGTAATGCAAGTCCCTTATGTCACTGCGACCTAAAAGATCTATAGTAACGCCTCTAATAGTAGACTACAGCACCTCTCCAAGCCGCAGGCCAACCATAAAGTCGACTATAGCCTTGGAGTTTGAGGATCTGATCTCATCAGCTGAGATTGTGTGGCCTCCAAGATGCTGACTTCTAATGTGGTGCATTGCATCACCTTCGCATAGGATATGAATGGGCGTTTCGTCCTTTTCGCGACAAAATCTGCAAACTGTGATATCTGTGAGGCCCATCCTGTGTAGATGTTTGTTCAGTTTACAGTGCCCTGTAAGGGTTCTAATCAGGATCCTTATATGGTTCCTGTTAAGCGAAAGCGCTTCTTTTGTAAATCTCTTCCTGAAGCCTTCTAGAAGCGCTTTCGAGTGCTCTTGGCCTGGGTTTTTTCCCAAAGTCTAATGCTTTGATGAGTTCGAATAGCCGAGGTGATGCATTTCGGAACCCCACAGATTGGCTCCGGCCCTACAGTGGAGCATTCCCCACCAGCTCTAGCGAGTTCATCAGCGGCTTCGTTACCCCTAATTCCGCAGTGTCCTAGTGTCACAGAATTTGTTTTTCCTAGCGAATTTAGTAGCTGGACACACTCCTTGATAAGCTTGGAGTCGATTTCCTCTGATTTTAAGGCCATTAGGACTGCCTGGCTATCAGAGAATATAAATATTCGCCTTTTTATGTAGGCCCTTTGCAGGCTTTCGCGGATACAACCAATGATGGCAAATAATTCCTCTTGAAAAAAGAGGAGGATGATGGTGACGGTAAAGAAAAATATCGTGAGGAAATTGCATGCCTGAAAGTGAATCAATACATATAAAAAGTTCTCGATACTGTTTGTAGTACGCGAAACCAAACCGGCCAGCGACGTAGACCAACGCCTAAACCCTGCTTACTCTGAAAAGTGGTCCGCGCTTAGGACACGGCACTAAGGCCCTCCGCACATTTGTCACCTAGTGAATATACGGCTTACGCCCGCCGCAAATGGCAAATGCCCACACTCGCACT
Source organism: Asteroscopus sphinx (assembly GCA_949699075.1). NCBI lineage: Eukaryota > Metazoa > Arthropoda > Insecta > Lepidoptera > Noctuidae > Asteroscopus > Asteroscopus sphinx. The sequence goes on along the minus strand of OX453004.1, from coordinate 26,978,481 downwards.
CGGTCATCACGCGCCGCGACGTAGTACCGACTCACGCGTCGACGCAGGCACGTACATGAGTGTGAACGCGCGTGTTGTGCTAGTGGCCCTAGATAGCTGTGACACGTTTTCTGGCGGGAGTGTATGTAAACGAATTGACGTTTGTTATTGCTTCCGCTAGGCGGCACCCCTGACGTCCTTATAGCCACAATAGGCAGCGTTTCGCTGTCGCTGCCACTCGCACGCGGCACGTGAGACCAATGCGAGTGTGCGGCAGGCGTAAGCCGTGTATTCACTAGAGGACAAATGTCTTGTGACACGTGTCTCCAAAGACAACGCGCGAAGTCACACGACGCTACTTCACGCGACGTCGTCGCGGTGTCCGAAATCTCGTAGGTGTTGTCCTTTTTTTTTCGTGTCGGAGAAAATGCCTATCGCATGTCACACCACCCGGGGAGGTAGTGTGGTTATGTGGTGTTCGCACCCACTAAAAACTCCGCCGTGTACCTTTTTTTTTCCGAGTAGGAAACCTTCAAAAGGCTACCAGCCTCATGGGGAAAACGCTAAGGTGTGTGGTATTTTTACCGCACTAAAACCTCCCCGGTAGCCATCTTCAGCACAATAGAGGGGGGACTCCGGGAATGGTTATACTACCGGTGCCCCCCCTGTGCTTTGCCTATAAGGCACGTCTCAGGAAAGACTTTTGTCTCCCTAAACACCTTCCCGATGCGACAACAAATGGTGGCACGGGACCACTGCGTGCCACCGTCATCACTGAGGTCACCCAGTGGACGCCCAAAGCCCCCACTTTGGACGGCCGTGACTATAAAGCCCCTGTCCTATTGACAGAGCAGCGGGATGCGGCGTGTTGCCCTAATGAGCTAGGCACCGGAGCGGTTGCCTCTCCGACGCCGCCTTCTCCGAGCAGGATCGGCCCTGTCTCAATCCCGCTCCATCCGCCGTGTACCTACCGTGTGCCGTGTGCCTTGGTGGATGAGCCACGAGAACTGCAATGCATGGCATTCGCGACCCATCCAGCGTGATCCATTTTTGGGTACCTCTCTCTGTAGTGACGCTCCTTAGGCGATGTCCGGGTACACTTGGGACATCACCACAACTCGAAGGCCGTGCAATGCGGACGACTGACTCCCCAGTCTATCGCCAGCTGGCCTCTGTTAGGGCGGCATCAGTTCGGCGTAAAGCCGCCTTTGCGGACCCGTCTTCTTGCGGCGGATTGGATCAGCGAAGGAGTCTTCTTCCCTGACCCACTCCGCCGCTTCCTTCTGCGAGATAACCTCTTCACAGAAAGATGCGACCGCCTTCCACGCCTCCACACTGTCAGCCATGATCCTGACCACGGCTGGCAGCGATACGTCTCCCCCAATCGCTACAGTGAGAGCACGGCGCCGCACCACCCAAGCAGGCCGTGTCTTCACTACAGTCGCACTGGTGGCACATGGGAGTAGCCTCCCGTCTCGCCACTTTATGTAGGTGTTGTCCTAATACAACGCGATCATAACCACCATCGCAAGTTCGCGTGAATTTTGCATGCGATCAAACGTCTAGGTGATGAATAAGTGTCCTTATTGGCTTTATTATTTATTATATTCTTTATTGTATGTACATACACCAAACGAATACAAAGACAGTAGTTTACAGAAAGATTATGTAACGCCCGCCTTACATAATCTTTCTGTAATTACAATAGGCGGTCTTATCGCACAAGGCAATCTGTTCCAGACAACCTTTGGATGGACTAGAAGAATGGGAACCGATCGTGGGTAGTAGTGGATAATGTCATGTCATGGATGGATATATATATATACAGGGTTATTTGTAAAACACCGTTAACCTCTCAGGACTACGTTACTAACATCATAAACAACAACTTTTGTTCTATGACTTTTTACAAAACATAATACATTTACCAAAAACAAACCTTCAAGATTTTGTTGTCCTATCTAACACATTTCAAGTCTGTATTTTGCTGTACCTACCTACGTCTGCCGCGACGCAAGCGCATCAAAGCGACCGACCGACTGAGGGCCACCCGTAAATAGGCGCCCCCGCCGCCCTAACCCCGCTCCCCTCGCTATTTAACTATCGCGCTTTCTTTTGCTTCGCATGGACTTCGTAACATTTAGAGCGTTCAATTTAAATATTTTTATTTTTGTATGAAAATCTGATGAACTAAAATATGAATAAGAATTAAATGCTCGTCATAATGTATATTTGCACACCATATGTAATGGTAGAATGTAAATGGGCCATTTATATTTAAGATCATACTTGTACACCTACATTCTGGCAAATAAATGAATTGAATTGAATTGAATTGATGAATTTTTAAAAGTCATAGAACAAAAGTTGTTGATTATGATGTTAGTAACATAGTCCTGAGAGGTTACCGGTGTTTTACAAATAACCCTGTATAGGCCCTATATGTTAATCCGGGTTACGTTCTATCTGTATGCCAAATTTCATTAAAATCTATACAGTAGTTTTTGCATGAAAGAGTAACAAACATCCATACCATACATCCTCACAAACTTTCACGTTTAGTAGGATTATAATTTAGTAGGATATAGTAGGAAGTAGGATCAATAATTATATATTTTTGTTGATCGATTCGCAAAACACCTGGATTTGAAGACCTTTATGAACGAAGTTACAAATCCACAGAAATGGAACAGCCTCATCACGATACTGCTGTTCATGAGTCATCAGAAGCATGCCTACAACTTCCTCCGCGACGACCTGCCCGTGGGCAAGTTCGTCAACTTCCTGAAGACCTCGGAGGTGAAGAGGGCCATCCATGTGGGGAACATTGACTTCACATGGGTCAATACGACGGTAAACCTGCAGCTGGCGCCTGACTTCCTGAGCACAACTAAACCGATGTTTGAGAGGCTATTGGAGCATTACAGAGTGCTTTCTTATTGGTAAGAGTTTTGGTTCATTATACACTGACGAGCAATATAAAAAAACTGGCCAAGTGCGAGTCGGACTCGCGCAGTAAGGGTTCCGTACCTCTCAACGACCTGATACCCAATAAAAACTGATTTAATTTACGAGAGTTTACAAATAGACATCAACGCACAGTGCGCGAAATGTGCATTTTTGCATGTCTTTCTTACGCAGGTTCCACCACATATGGTCTATGTTTGTCTTATTTTTAATATTTGTTGCTAAACTATATAATATGCACTATAATCTGACCAAGTTTGACGCTGGTATATATTACCGTTTTGAAGATAGAGCAGGAACAAAATCGTTGAAAAAAATGCATGTTTTTTGAGGTTTCTTGTATGGGGACCCCCTTTGGTTTTAGTTTTTGTCGTGATACACCACATAGTAACACATATTCTGAGAAAATTTCGACCGGTTACCTATTACCGTTCAAAAGATACAGCCCTGTGACAGACAGACGGACGGACGCACGGACGGACGGACAGCGTAGCGAGAGTAATAGGGTCCCGTTTGTCACCCTTCGGGTACGGAACCCTAAAAGGCACTTGCAAAGTGCTTAAAAACTAAATTAGTCAATTGAAGTTTTGTTTCCATTTTTTGTTCTAATTTTGTTTTGTTTCCATTGTTTCTCATGCATTATAAAACACACTTGAATGTTGCTTTTTACTTCAAGAAGCTATCTTGCGTGGTATCGGAAATATTTCATGATAATTTAGTGGCTTTTTTTTATTGCTCGTCAGTGTATTTTAAAATTACAGAACGTTATACACGCTGAAAATGTAGTCGTTTCGAAAACGCTGAGGGATCATTGTACTCATCATTACGAACAACTTTCACTATGGGACCAAACCTGAAATCGCGAAAAAAAAAATCACCTGATCCTTAAATTTTTTCGATTTATCATCATCATCATCCTCCGAGCCTTTTCCCAATTATATTGGGGTCGGCTTCCAGTCTAGCCAGTTGCGGCTGAACATCAGTATTTTACACGGAGCGACTGCCATCATCGCGAGATGATCCTGCAGTCCTCAGATGATGCGACTAAGTACCGGCAGCTCAATAGACAGATCTCAAAGTCCTTGAAAAGTGACCTACGCCAATTTAATACCGAACGTATTAAAGACGCGATAGAGAAGAACAAGGGCTCCAAAGTCTTCGCAAGAGACCTGTCTATTGGGCAGAGCCAGCTTGCAAAACTGAGGACCGACGATGGCAGAGTCGTTTCCTCCAAGCCAGAGCTATTGAAGGAGGTCGAGAAGTTCTATGGACAGTTATACACGTCCACCCAGAAACCCGCTGTAAATCGGGCTAATGACCCAAGAGCTCGATTGACCCGACACTATACCGAAGATATCCCGGACGTCAGCCTGTACGAGATTAGGATGGCTCTAAAGCAGCTCAAAAACAACAAGGCACCGGGTGATGACGGAATTACGGCCGAACTCCTGAAGGCGGGTGGAAAACCGATCCTTAAGGCCCTTCAGAAGTTATTTGATTCCGTCATTCTCGAGGGGAGAACGCCACAGGCATGGAGCAGAGGTGTTGTGGTACTCTTCTTCAAAAAGGGCGATAATGCTCTACTGAAGAATTATAGGCCCATCTCACTTCTGAGCCATGTCTACAAGCTGTTTTCGAGAGTCATTACGAACCGTCTTTCGCGCAGGTTTGACGACTTCCAGCCTCCCGAACAAGCCGGGTTCTGAAAAGGCTTTAGCACCGTAGACCACATACATACGCTGCGTCAGGTTATACAGAAGACCGAAGAGTATAACTTGCCTCTTTGTTTAGCGTTTGTGGACTACGAGAAAGCCTTCGATTCGATCGAGACTTGGGCGGTACTACAGTCTCTTCAACGGTGCCAGATTGACTATCGGTACATCGAAGTGTTAAAGTCTTTGTATGAAAACGCCACTATGTCAGTCCGATTACAGGACCAAGCCTCGAAACCTATCCTTCTGCAGCGAGGTGTGAGACAGGGAGATGTGATCTCTCCGAAACTGTTCACTGCTGCATTGGAGGATGTCTTCAAGGTTCTGGACTGGAATGGGCTAGGCATCAACATAAACGGCGAGTACATCACTCACCTTCGGTTTGCCGACGACATAGTAGTCATGGCTGAGACCATGGAGGACCTCGGTACAATGCTCGATGACCTCAGTAGAGCTTCCGATAGAGTGGGTCTTAAAATGAATATGGACAAGACAAAGGTTATGTCGAATTCCCATATAGCACCCATTCCCGTAAGCATCGGAGAATCTACACTCGAAGTTGTTGACGATTATGTATACCTAGGACAAACTGTCCAGCTAGGTAAGTCCAACTTCGAGAAAGAGGTCAATCGTCGAATCCGACTCGGTTGGGCAGCGTTCGGGAAGCTACGCAATATCTTCTCGTCCAAAATACCGCAGTGTCTCAAGACGAAAGTCTTTGACCAGTGTGTGTTGCCAGTAATTACTTACGGTACTGAAACGTGGTCGCTCACAATGGGCCTGATAAGAAGGCTCAAAGTCACTCAAAGGGCAATGGAGAGGGCTATGCTCGGAGTGTCCCTGCGTGATCGAATCAGAAATGAGGAGATTCGCAGAAGAACGAAAGTAACCGACATAGCCCGAAGAATTGCCAAACTTAAGTGGCAGTGGGCGGGGCACATTGCTCGCAGAACGGATGGCCGATGGGGCAGTAAAGTTCTGGAGTGGCGACCGCGTACTGGAAGGCGCAGCGTGGGTAGGCCCCCCACAAGGTGGACCGACGACCTGGTGAAGGTCGCGGGAATCCGCTGGATGCGGAGGGCGCAGGACCGGTCGTTGTGGCGATGCTTGGGGGAGGCCTATGTCCAGCAGTGGACGTCTTTCGGCTGAAATGATGAATGATGATGATGACTGCCATCAGACCCCCGCAACCCAGTTACTGGGTAATACTGACATTCGGAGGTTAGACCAGTTGTCAGACTTTTAGGCTTCTGACTACTATTTTTTCGATTTATGTTAACACGAATGTAGGGATCAGCAGATTTTTTTTCGCGATTTCATTATTTGTCGCATAGTAAAAGTTGATTGTAATGATGAGTACAATGACTCCTCAAATACACGTACGTACACAAATATTTGTGTGATGAACATAAGTGTTTGTGTTGGTCTGGGTGTTTCTTATGAAATGCAAGAATGTTTAATTAAAAAAAATAAAAAAATATATAAGTATTATATCCATTGTCTAGTACCCATATCACAAGCCCTGCTTAGTTTGGGACTAGATGGTGCTCTGTAAAAATGTCACGAAGATATGAAGATATAAATATATACAAAATAGATGTAATATAGATGTATAAAATTTTGTGTTTTTAGGATTAATTAAAGCCTAATAGAATTAAAATGGGCAGCAGCGTTCTCTGAGTATTTAACCAACCAACTGCGATCGCCAACCCGCCTGCCAAGCGTGGTGATTATGGCATATCCCCCCCTTAATTGGGGGAGGCCTATGTCCAGTAGTGGACGTCTTTTGGCTGTAATGATGAGAATTAAAATGGTGTATTGTTATATTTTTAATCAAGAATACCGATCTATTCTTGTCACTTTTTGACATCGGTGTTGGCTTCAGATTGGAACATAGACCAGTAAGCCTCTAGACGCCGCTTAGCTGGACACCCCCGGTCACAACGCATATGCTCTACCACTGCATATCATACGTCACTCCGCCAATCGGAACGTCACTCAGTCAGCGAGCGGCACCAATCATAAGGAATCATACCACCGAACTTTTGAGCCGGCCAATCGTAACGCGCCGTCCGCCCCCCTGACCCTACCAACGTTTTACGACTGCGTTTGAATACAAAACTTTGTTTATGCGGAGTCTTGAAGCTTACTGGTCTGTGGATTGGAATTATTATTTTCATGAGTAACCCCATCGGAGGTTAATGAAGTCATTGGGGACCTTGTCTTTATATGCAGCTTAGCTCCTAAAAATTGTATGACAATGCATTTTTTTGCACGTGAGACAGACATAGAATCAGTTAGGCTTGTAGCCGCAGATTGAACTCAGACCAGTCGTAGCAGAGTGCTAGACGGCGCGTTTATATCTTTTGTTCGCAAATGTATGCGCAACTGCTTCCAACGGCAACCTGGCACTGAGTAACTTGGGACTTTGGGAGTCGTGATTCGGCGTGGCATTACTTTACACGTTTTACAAAACCGTCAACGCCGTGTGCTGTGTATGGGCTGGGTTCAATATGCGGCAGGCCTTATGACTGGCAGAGGGCCAGCCATATCAAATACATAATGCATAGAAAATCTGATTTATTTATCTAATTTCATTTGCACTGATTCCGAATTTACATAGTTACATACCAAAAGTGTAAAAAAGGAACCCTATGGTGCGACTCCCTATCATCCATCTGTCCGTCTGTCATAGCGGCATATTTCAGCAACTGCTAATGCTATAGATTTGGGAATACTTTTAAATATTGCTTACCAAAAAAGGATTAAATATTTTTATTTTCTTTGTGCGTGGTGCCGAAATCAGGAGTCAAAAGTAGTATTCCCAAAACTAGGCTGAATTTGCATCATGCGTCTTAACCATTTACATATAAAAATTATCTTTTGATAAAGGTTTCACATAATTATATTTACTTTAGTCTTAAAAAATTGGGGTTTATTTAGGACAAAACGATATTACAAAACATAACCTCCTATTATCAGAGGGCTTAGTACGAGTTTGACACTTATGAATACTTTCATAGTTTTCGTCGACATTCATTTATAAATCAAATAGTAGATACAAGAAAGGAATGGCAACAATATTAGTGGTGTCAACAGTTACGCGTTACACAATTCTTCGTATTTATTTTATTCGGCACGTGCCGTGATCATGACTAAACTTGTATGGAAATTTTAACTCCAACTAATTTGACAGCACTAAAATTGTTGCCATCCCTTTCTTGTATCTACTATTATTAAAAGAGAGCGATAGTAAAATAAGTTTAGTTTGTCAAAAAGAGAATCAACACCAGTACTAAACATTTAAATTAATAAATAAATATTTTTGGGATATTTTTACACAGCACCGTCTAGTCCCAAACTAAGCAGAGCTTGTGCTATGGGTTCTATCTATACAATGGATATAATACTTAAAATACTGTTTTTTGTAAATTCATACTTATAATACATAAGAAACACCCAGACCAACACAAACACTTATGTTCATCACACAAATATTTGTGTCCTGTGGGAATCGAACCCACGACTTCGTGATCAGCAGTCCGTACCTCGAACTCTGTGCTCGAATCTGTGCCACAGACGTCAAAATGACAAATGATGTCAAATTTCCTTGTAATGAACTAAAATGTTTTCTCAGTTTTATTTTTTAAGTAGACAAAATTTTGTTCCTAGTCTATCTAGACTGATACTCTGACCTTTAAAAGTGTCGTTATGTCTATTGTTATGTAGCTACAATTGTTTTTGTCCATTGTCATTTGACCTAGAGTCCGGGAAGTGATGTTAGATATTATCACATAGTCTCGTTTTTTTCATTCGTGTTTTGTTTGTAAGCGTATATAAAGCACACAACAGTAGCCTTTGATCCGATACCTTTCACTAATGTAAAAAAAACACAGAAAAAACTAATGTTTTTTCTGTACGATGTTACGATTGAGCATCCTTTTTTATAATAGAGAGGTACAGACGAGCAAGCGGGTCACCTGATGGTAATTCTTTTTTCGAGTGCGTTTGTCTTTTTTCAAACCTTCTGATGCTCCTTGCAGATCTCACCTTAAAACTCTTCTTAAATTTCAACCTCACAAAACGGATTTCTATTCTTATGCTTTCTCTGTGCATGCAGTGAGATTATGGAACTCACTCCCGCCTAACATACGGGATTCTCAATCCATATCTGTCTTCAAAAGATGTGTTAAAGAGTACCTTACCTCATAATTTGTTATTGCATAATATTTATATCATATTTACCTATACCTCTATAATTTATATGTATTTATTTAAGTATCTATTGCTTTATTGGAACTAATTTTAAGTTTCCTATCTTTTTACACACTGTTACATTTCTGTGACATTTCTTACTTATTTCTCCTCTGGCAGATCTGCTGGTAGAAATTTCTTTGAAATAAGCAGTACCTTTGTACTAAATAATTTTAATGCTGTCTCCTTTCATATGTTATTGTGTACATAAATTATAAATAAATAAATAAATGGTAAGCAATTACCGCCGCCCATGGACTTCCGCAGAACCAGGGGTCTCATCCATAAAGAAGACTTGGCTTCTTTTTTCTGTGGTCTCATTGATGCGTTGCTGACCTTTTAAAAAAACCTCTCATCATCATCATCATTTACAGCTTTTATTACCCCACTGCAGGGCGCGAGCCTCCTTCCATTTACAGCATTCTTTCCGGTTTTGCGCCAATCTTGTTCAGGTTTGTCCGACGAATGGACCACATCATCAACTCATCTAGCCATCGGTCTTCTGACTTTACGCTTTAGATATGACATTTACTTGGTGACAATTGAAACATTTTTCTCTATATTTGGAACGTTTTAAATTACGAAAATTGGCCTTCTGCCTTTTTTGTTGGTCTGTGTTCTGAGATATGTTTAAAGTTTCAAGTCTAGCTCATCGGCAAGTTAGTTTAAAATCGATTGCAAAATTTGTACCGAACAGATAGACAAGAAAGCGAGTTAATAAAAATGTGGTAAAAAATAACACTGTTAAAGGTTACCACTTGCCATTGAGCTGTTTGCCAACCTAGTAGGTACTATCAACAAACTTTCCGGCGAACCACCACTAAGGCTAAAATCGCTTGCGCTCAGTGTTCGACGGCAGCCGTAGGTACGTGTAATGTAGCAGGATTCGTTCAAGGGATTTTGTCGACAAAATGTACCACCGGGAAGGATTGTGGCTTCACGTAAAACAACCCTCGTATCCTCCATTATTATTGTAGTTTGAACTACCAACCCTTTCTTCCAGCGGTCAACTGGACCAGATGCTGCCGTGCGTGTTCACATCCGAGCACTACCGCACCTGGCAGTGGAACGGCTCCAAAGAGTTCCTGAAAGCCACCAGGTTCCCCTACATATACAACAACAAGGTCGCTGGGTGAGTACGTCATTATTATTGTAAGCTGGTTGTTGTTGCTTGTAACTAGCGGACCCGGCAGACGTCGTCCTGCCCGGAAAAGCAGCGCCACCATCCAGGAATCCATTGAAATATACACACAAAATTTCATCCAAATAGGTCCTGCCAATTAGGAGGAGTTAGGTTTTTTTATAACATAGGGGGGCAAACGAGCAAGCGGGTCACCTGATAGTAAGCAATCTCCGCCACCCATGGACATCCGCAACACCAGGGGAGTCACCGATGTGTTGCCGACCTTTTAAAAAGACGTATGCTCGTTTCTTTGCACAGGACCGGTCGTTGTGGCGATGCTTGGGGGAGGCCTATGTCCAGCAGTGGACTTCTTTCGGCTGAAATGATGATGATGATGATGATGCTCGTTTCTTGAAGGCTCCCATGTCGAATTGTTTCGGGAAAACCGCTGACGGGAGTTGGTTCCACAGTTTTGCTGTACGAGGCAAAAAATTACGTGACAAACACACGTACAGAAGAATTATATATGTAACTAGCCTATGCCCGCGACTTCGCCCGCGTAAATATCGTTTATCGCGCATCCCCCTGGAACTGTTCATCTTCCCGGGATAAAAATTAGCTCATATGTTAATCCGGGCTATGTTCTATCTGTATGCCATTAAAATCCATACAGTAGTTTTTCCGTGAAAGAATAACAAACATCCACACATCCATACATCCATACATCCTCGCAAACCTTCACGTTTATAATATTAGTAGGAATTAGGAAAGATCATCATCATCATCATTTCAGCCGGAAGACGCCCACTGTTGGACATAGGCCTCCCCAAGCAGTTTGGGGGGATATGCCATAATCGCCACGCTTGGAAGGCGGGTTCACGATCGCAGTTGGTTGGGAGAACGCTGCTGCCCATCCTCTGAAGGAAGGGTAGGAAGATATAAATAAAGTCTTTAATAATCGTTGGTGCGTCTGTTAGGGCTCGTTTATGGACACGCGTGTTTGGGCAACATGCTGCTGTTCTTTCAAAGATTGCTTGATATATTTATTTATTATTTTTTGATTCTGAGAAGAGGCCCGTGCCCAGCAGTGCGACAGGAATGGGCTGATTATGTTACGGAAAATTCCTTGACCGTTTGGTTCATGTGCCTCCCCTAACCTATTGCTCTTCTTTCTAGCTACCACAAGACCGGTGGTCGGTTCACAGAGGTGGTGATCCGTGGTGCGGGCCACATGGTGCCGCTGGACAAGCCCGCCCCCTTACTGAACCTGGTCGCAAAGTGGACGCACGGACAGCCCTTCTTTCCTCGATACAGCTTGCTTGAAGGCTCCTTCGTCACGGATTTCGTCAGGAATAACTCTATGATACACTACCTCTGATTATGTTAATAAACTATTTTTAGTATTTACCCGCTGGCTTATTATTAACTATAACAACATAACATAACATCACGCCTGTATTTCCCCGAAGGGGTAGGCAGAGGTGTATAGTATACCCACATTTCACCAGTTAGGTATGTTATAGTCCCATGTAATAGGGGGCGAGCCTATTGCCATCAACCGGGCTCAAATCCAAACTCCGGGCTGCTACTGAGAATTAATAATAATAATTAATAATAGTTAATTAGGGGTTATGGTATTTACTATTATTAATTATACTAAGTATTTAAAGTACGGCCACAGTATAAAAAGACACATCCTTACTCTGTGGTACGGCGCTCTATCTTTGTATAGATAGGGCTTGGGTAAGTCCTTACTATGTGGTATAGCGCTCTATCTTTGGATATATGGGGCTTGGGAAAGTCCTACTATGTGGTACTGCGCTCTATCTTTGGATATATGGGGCTTGGGAAAGTCCTTACTATGTGGTACAGCGCTCTCTATCTTTGGATATTTGGGGCTTGGGAAAGTCCTTACTCTGTGGTACAGCGCTCTATCTTTCGATATATGGGGCTTGGGAAAGTCCTTACTATGTGGTACAGCGCTCTATCTTTGGATATATGGGGCTTGGGAAAGTCCTTACTATGTGGTACAGCGCTCTCTATCTTTGGATATTTGGGGCTTGGGAAAGTCCTTACTCTGTGGTACAGCGCTCTATCTTTCGATATATGGGGCTTGGGAAAGTCCTTACTATGTGGTACAGCGCTCTATCTTTGGATATATGGGGCTTGGGAAAGTCCTTACTATGTGGTACAGCGCTCTCTATCTTTGGATATTTGGGGCTTGGGAAAGTCCTTACTCTGTGGTACAGCGCTCTATCTTTCGATATATGGGGCTTGGGAAAGTCCTACTATGTGGTACAGCGCTCTATCTTTGGATATATGGGGCTTGGGAAAGTCCTTACTATGTGGTACAGCGCTCTCTATCTTTGGATATTTGGGGCTTGGGAAAGTCCTTACTCTGTGGTACAGCGCTCTATCTTTCGATATATGGGGCTTGGGAAAGTCCTTACTATGTGGTACAGCGCTCTATCTTTGGATAGATGGGGCTTGGGAAGGACTGGTTGTAGGTCGTGCAGTGGACACACCTAGGACCAATCTGGGGGCTGTTTCTAAGTACTTATAAAATTGTGAATAAATCACAATCGAACCACATCCACCTGATTCGAATCAGGAATTTCAATCAGGCTTTTAGTTGTTCGTGATCTAAACTTTTCGTTAAATAATTAAGAGATTCTTTGTTGCCCGGTAGAAATTGCTAAGCGTAACTTTCGCAAGATGTTACAGTTCTCAAGTTCTCACAGCACATTATATTTACCTAAGTATGTACAATGTACGTACATTGTATATAAGAACAATATAGATTTTATATTGTTCTTTCGTTCGCAGTCACCTCGAGTATGCCTCTCAAGTTTGGAATCCTAATTACAATATTTATATTAATCGCATAGAGAGCATACAACGAAATTTTTTAAGGTACATTCAATATGGGTCAAATTCATATTGCCCACTTACCATGTGTACGGTGCAGCCGTACCTAAATAGCAACATAAGCAACTCTTTTATAACACGCGGTTAACCCGCGTCATAACTTCAGTCGTATGTCGTAAGTCGTAACGGAACAAAGACACGGGCTCCACCAAACACGCTCCGCGGTCACATATCAGTGCAAATATATCGTTTATAATTAAGTGTATCGGTCTTTTATTTGTGGGCCTCATCGTACGCCCTACAAATTGGTCCTTCGAGCCGGAACATTATGTAGAGGTGTTGTTTATGGAATAGGAGAAAAAGCGAGTAATTCGAAAGGAATGATCAGCATAACGTGTATGTCAATTTATAGCGACTATACGTTTAATACGAATGTAGTAATTATGAACAACCTTATCAAAAACTAACCTATGAAGAGTTTAGCACCCTATTAGCACAGCTGGAAGCATGTCTAAATTCCCGACCCTTATGTTCGTTATCTGAAGATGTGGAGGACTTGGATGTTCTAACTCCTGCACACTTCCTAACTAGTAGAGCTGGAACGACCGTTATCGAGACAGAGCATGACGCTAGAAGCAGGTGGAATTTAGCATATAAATTATCTCAGGACATCTGGAAACGATTTAAGACGGATTATCTTACGCAATTATCGGTTCGAAGCAAATGGCTAAAACAGCAAGCGAATATGAAAGTTGGAGACTTGGTGACAATCCAAGATGAAAATCTACCACCTGGTAAATGGATGATGGGACGAGTTACAGAGCTCCATCCTGGTCAAGATGGTTTAGTCCGGGTAGTCTCACTAAAGACAAAAAATGGTGTGTTAAAGCGACCGATCGTAAAACTCTCAGTTTTGCCTATAGACACCTCTAGCGAAAAAGAAAAATATGAAAACAGGAATGTAAAGGCAACAAGCAAAAAAGCGGTATCAAAAATTACAAGCAATTTTATATCATTAGCGATGTATTTTATATTATTTATGACGTTAGTCAGTGGCTCGTACGCCTCTTATAATATAACTAAATCAAATAGATATCAAGGACTTTATTTCGACAAGATCGGCAACATGAGGATGACACGAGATCAGTCTAAGTTTGTCGTTTATTATAACATGGATCCGTACTGGCAAGGAATGACAGCACTAGATAAATATCAAAAATACCTTGAAACCATGTGTGCATCAATAAACACGGTATCACACTATGACGTAATTATCTTGCATATACGTCACAGTTTATCAGAACTAGAGTTCAGTAACCGAGTTTTACTTGGTCAGCAAAACGGCACGCGTACTCGTAAGAGGCGCGGCCTTATCAACGGAATTGAGTACCTTGCGAATGCATTGTTCGGGGTACTAGACGAGCAGTTCGCTGAACTATATCAAAAAGATATTACTCACATAAGAGAAGATCAAAAACATTTAGCGAAGTTATGGAGAAACCAAACAGCGGAAGTTGAAGGGGAATACAATGTTCTTTAACGAATTGAAGAAACAATAAATAAGTAGCATGAAGTGAAAAACATACGTATGAACGAATTAAGTAAAGCAGCGAACACATTGAAGGAAGAAATTCGAAGCGTAGAAATTGTAAATGAGTTTATATTATTGGCTATGATAGCCAACAACTTAATCTTGAACATAAAAAACATTCAAGATCAATTGGTCGACATGCTCACCGATGTTCATCATCAGAAATTGAATACCCATATTCCTTCTCCACAACTACTACTAGACCAATTGAACATTATCTCCAGCCATCACAGCCAGGTGACAAAGGATCTGTCGCTGCCAATCGAAAACATTCATCAAGAGCTTGTCAAAATATATCAGTTACAGATTACAGATCAACTTGCAGAAGGACACTTACCTGCCCTTGAGCGAAAGCAAAATACAACAGTGTGTAAACAGCGGCTCTTTTAACTATTTATGCAACATGCATACAACTATTTATCACATGAAGAATTATCAGTTTGTGTATTTACGATCCAAGCACCCGAAAATGCCAAACAAGCATCGCTGCGTGTAGTTATAGCAAGTGGACACAATTAAGTAAAATAAATAGCTTTTTATCATTCTGTTATGGACCATGTGAACTGCGCTTTATGTGTAGAGATCAAGTTACAATTGAACAGATGACTGGTCCTTGTATAATTAACCATATCGGAAACAGTTTAAAATTGGACATTAATTTTCATATCTAAATAGCTACTATCTTTTGTTATTTTATGTAATTTTTGGCTTGGGAGCATGTACGGTGCAGCCGTACCTAAATAGCAACATAAGCAACTCTTTTATAACACGCGGTTAACCCGCGTCATAACTTCAGTCGTATGTCGTAAGTCGTAACGGAACAAAGACACGGGCTCCACCAAACACGCTCCGCGGTCACATATCAGTGCAAATATATCGTTTATAATTAAGTCTATCGGTCTTTTATTTGTGGGCCTCATCGTACGCCCTACACCATGTTCGCTGTAAAAAGTTCCACATTCTTCCACTCTATGAACGCAGAAAAATATCATATCTGGCACATCTTTTAAAAATCATAACTGGATCGACTGACACTTGTTCAACAACTCGGAAGTTGTTGAACAAAATTGGGCTGCGCGTACCTCATGCGTTTCTGCGTAGACCAGACTTGTTGCATGTCCCCGCCGTGAGAACAACGTACAGACAAAACTCCTACCTTGTAAGGGCGTGCCGAATGTACAATGCGACCTGCCGGGAAGTTGATATCGATCTATTCGACTGTAATTGGCCTTATTTATGTTGTATATTGTCCTCTCGTATTAATATTTGACACATTTCTATGCGAGACATAATAGATTGTTCATTATGGTTATAATTCGAGAGGTTAACTATAATATTTGTCTAGCTGTAAGTTTTCCGAAAAATAAAAAATAAAATAAAATTGTTTCCTGTCAGCATTCGATCGAGTAAGTAATACGATGCTTGCGATAAATCTTGGTAGAAGTTTTTAAACACTCATATTGAACTATGATTACGGGCACATACTATGAATCAAAACAACACAAACGTTTTGATTTACATGTGCGCGAAAAGTCCCGTAAACATATTTCAATATAATCTAGGTACATACCGGGTACATTATTTTAATATGTGTCTACGGCATGCGAGCAAGGCAAGCGCGATGGCAACACGTGCCGATATTGTTATTTCCCACGTGCAACTATTTTCATAGTTTTACAATGTAATACTGTGCTATTATCTAGATCACATTGATATATTTATGTTGCAATATTTTGTAACATAACATAACATCACGCCTGTATTTCCCCGAAGGGGTAGGCAGAGGTGTATAGTACACCCACATTTCGCCAGTTATGTTATTAGTCCCATGTAATAGGGGGCGAGCCTATTGCCACTAACTGGGCACAAATCCAGGCTCCGGGCTGCTACTGAGAATTTCCTAATGAAAAAACTCAATAACACTTTGCCCGACCCGGCAATTGAACCCAGGACCCTAGCATTCAATGCAAAATAAATTAAGCCCGCTGCTAGATATGCTGCAAAATACAACTTTAGTGACTCTGCGTCCAAAACAGCACTGATAATCAAGCAAACAATTCGCGCACTGGTGTCCTATGAGACACCTGTACGCGGCGACAAGTTCACTCGCCTATACCGCTTCTATTACTTGATATTATTTTGATATCTATGGTGATATGCCTTGATTAGATTGTAGTACCTCGCCTCAGCTAGTTGACATAATTTATTGTACGCATTTTATTTAACATTAGGTGTCTATTTGGCTGTATGGTCGCTGAGCTGAGTTGATGATGACTGTACCATACAGTAGCCTGTAAGTAGGTAAGTAGTATCTATAGAGATACGAATAGTAGTTACCTATCTACAAACATAAGACTGATAACAATAATACATGCACAAAACAAGTGTAGGTATGCAATTAGTTTTTAAAAATCGTAGCGTGTAATATACGTCACGAATTATTTACTTACGGATAAATAGTTAATTAACTACCTACTAAATATATATGTATAATTAGATCTGACAGTTCGTAGGTGGTTGCTACTAGACGTAAGTAAATAGCTAATTAAGACAACAGCAAAAAAAAGTCTTAAACTCTTAAGGTGAATGCTCAGGGTAGTCCGCGAAATTCAAAATTTCTTGCGTTTTTTGCAAATTGTAGTTTTATTTCGCGTTTTGTATAAATCTAAATATTATTCGCGGTAGTAATAACAATATATCTACTGAACAATACTCATAAAAAATATTAACCTATCTCTATAAGCTGTACAAGCTCGATTATATTAATTTACGATCAAATTATCGATTATCGAGCTTCTAGAGCTTATTAAGCTAGGTTTATATTTTTTGTAAGTATTATTCAGTAAATATATTGTTATTACTACCGCAAATCGTATTTTGATTGATATACAACTCAAAACAGAGCTACAATTAGCAAAAAACGCAAGAAATTTTGAATTTCGCGGGCTACCCTGCAGCAATCACCTTAAGAAGAGAAGACATAATAAACCATTTAAACTTTTATTCGCATGATCCTTAAACATTCATCAAAAAGGCAATAAAAAACATCATCAAGCAAAGATAAACACTTTGATTTGTTAAAAGACGTCATAACAAGTGTTCTAAAGTCAATGAGTTTTGTTACATTAATTAAAAAATATATTGCATTGTTCTTTATCTTTATACTGTGATAATTAGTGTAATAATTTAACTTTCTATTAGTTGTCAGAATCCTACCTACCTGTCAAAGTTTCGTGGGAACTTCATTGTCCTGTTTGTCTGAAATATGTCTGTAAAATATCTATGTCAGTGGAAATAAATGTAAGATGCTAAAATGAATGTTGCAAAAACTGATTTTAAGCTAAAAATTCAAGTTAAGCAATTTTTTCAAGATGCCTATAGATTTTTATTTCCAAGAGATTATCCAAAAATATCGTGTTGCCAATGGCCCCAAACAAAACAAGTTTGTATCTTGGGTGCCACTAAAGTGGGTTTACCATTTTTTTAAATTTTAACGTCACACAAAGGAAATAAATAAATCTTAAAAGTAAAAAAAAAAACATAATAAAACGAAAATAAAATTAATTCGAAAGTGTGTAGTGTAGTGCCGTATGCTTAGAGCATTTAGAATGCTCTAAGGCAGTACGTGAGGGTGAGCCACAGAACGTGTTACTAACTTACTATGGCCTAAAAATAAATAGGTTCTTATAATAACTTCTTAAGTTTTCGCGATCACTACACATTATAATAAAACAAAGTTTAACCGGATTAAATCGCGTATATTATTTAAATTGGTTTCCCTGACGTTTCGAAAGCTTTGCAGCATTTCGTGGTCGCAGGTAGACTAAGATGACAAGCGTCTTTACAAATATTTCTAAAAAAATATTTTAATCTAGCGTACAATATTATTAATTAAAATCGTTTCGATGCACGCAGTAATCACTCACAATATAATTATCTTTTACAGTGTTGCGTGCTGTTTGGGACTTGATTATTTTTAGGACTGGGTTCCAAACAGGTGGTAGCTGCCAACCATCTTCTCTATTAAAATTAGGATGTTTTTTAATTTCAATAGCCTCACGGAGCATTCTAGGTACATATCGGTTTTCCTTCGCCAGAAATTGTGGTTTATCAAATCGAAGAAAATGGTTGGGTTTGTCTAGGGCATGTTCACACACTGCAGACTTTGTGCAAATGCTGCAAAGCTTTCGAAACGTCAGGGAAACCAATTTAAATAATATACGCGATTTAATCCGGTTAAACTTAGTTTTATTATAATAGGTTCTTATATTTAAAGTCTAAACAAAAAACATTAAAAAAATGCATTTAACAACTTTTTTGTTCCTGCTGCCTAGTTGCGTAACTCACTCGCGATCGCATTCATTCGGATTTCAATGTTCATTGCTCTGTGTGTTTTGACAATCCGTCATATTGACAACTACGTAGTAGCTGCTTAAATCGTTGACAACTACGTACCACGCAATGAATATTGCTGTAATTTCAAAATGAAAGCTGATGTCAATGTGAATGCATTACACAATTACCCCACTGCTCTATCTTAAAAACGGTAAAACATAAAATCATCTACGGGCGCGGAGAATTATTAACTATTAGATTGTGAGCTATTAACCAGTAGACAGTTGGCTACTAAACTATTAGCCAATAGCGGTCACATTAAGTGGCAGATCCAGGATTTTGGTATGGGAGGGGCTTGACCCAGCTGAGGGTAGGCTTTATCGAGATTAACACTAAACTACAACTAAACTGGATTAAGTAAGGATGAGTGATGAAAATTGTACTGTAGGTAGTGTAGTATAATAAGAAAGTAGTAAGTAATTTGAGATTTTTTAGGGGTGGACCCAGATGATTTTGAGGGGGGCTTGAGGCCCTTAGCCCCCCCAGATCCGCTGCTGGTCACATTCATTGGTGAGCTTATGAAACAGTTAAATATCGTAGGTATGTCCATAGACGTCAAACTGCGAGCGAGTAGATACTACACTAGTCGCAGTAGCTGAGCTGGCTCGCAATCTGCAGAGCAAGGACGTGCTTTGTTTGCAAATTATAGTGTAGAAGCAGTCTCTGCTAACAAAAACATTCCGATGCACTGCAGAACCGAGGCAGCCCCGACAACGCCGCGTTAAATCAAAATTAAATTAAATTATCACGTAATACCCATATAAAATAATACAATAACACAAATACAAAATTAAAGAACATAAATAAATAATCCAATAGTAATAATAATAATAAATAGAGAACACTTGGAAACCCCCTACCTTTTATTTTTATCTCCCACAAACATTGACGAATATAGTACCTACATCTCTGAATATAAAATCATGTTGTACCGTTTTTTGTTGGTCTAAGGTTGTACCTAGGTACGTAAATGTAGAAAATTGTAACAAATATAATTTATGTATAAATGAGTTTCTTTGTTGGTTCATAAGGAAGATGTAAACAAGACTTGTGTAGGTACATGTAGGTATATGTGAAAATATCAAATCAACACGCAGTCAGAGGCTTCGATGTTTTTGGTCATAAATTACAAAAGTAGTTCATAGGTAGCCTCCGCCTGCGTGTTGATTTGATATTTTCACATATACCTACATGTACCTACACAAGTCTTGTTTACATCTTTTCAGTTATATTTACAAGCAGTCGGGTTTTTTGGTTTTGTTAATTAACGTTTTTATTTTAAAATTTTTAGTTCTGTCATGTTTTATCGCACTATTAATGTTGTTTTTATCATTTTTCATTCCAAATTACATTTAAACATATAAGTTGTGTATATTTTTGTAAAGCATTTATAAAACCCTTTATTTTGATACCCCACTCGATGGGTTTTGATGGAAAAAAAAAATTTTTTTGACGAGGTATTATGGCGCCAAAAAGCGACCATTTTAATTTTTATAATTTTGATATACCCAGTGTCACTCTCACAATTAAGACGAATCTAACGACACCTCTCAAGCTAAAATCCATCAAGCCGTTTAGGTCACAGAGCGTGCCAAAGAAATATACATACATACATACATACACTCGAAAAACATAACCCTCCTTCTGGCGCAGTCGGGTAAATACATTTTTACTTCAAAATTAATGTTTTATTTACAAGTTAACTTTGAACAAAAACAAAAGCTTTCAGTGTCCATTCATTTCATGTTCATTTTCAAATATCTTTATTCATCAGCAAAATGAAATATGTACTAGCTTCTTATCTACATTGACAACAGAGATAATAAATAATATTTTATGAGGCTAAAAATGCGCCTTTAAAATACCTCTGTGGTCTAGTGGTTCGAGAGTTGGACTGCTGATCACGAGGTCGTGGGTTCGATTCCCACAGGACACAAATATTTGTGTGATGAACATAAGTGTTTGTGTTGGTCTGGGTGTTTCTTATGTATTATAAGTATGTATTTACGAAAAAAAAAGTATATAAGTATTATATCCATTGTCTAGTACCCATAGCATAAGCTCTGCTTAGTTTGGGACTAGATGGTGCTGTGTAAAAATGTCCCAAAGATATTTATTTTTATTTATTTATATAAAAAATACATCCACATAAACGTATTACAACGTAAACTGATCCAAACATGCAACAGCAAAATGCAAATTATTTTGCTAAGAAATTACTACTAGATAATTTTGCTTATTTCATATTCATAATTTGTAGTTAAGTTGACAAAAACTCATTAGCTGCTTGCACGGTCGCGGTGGTTCAGTGATTGCGTTAGACGGAAGTATAGCTTTATGAATAATCATGAAGCCTTTTATAAATTATGCCCTTAGCGTTTAATTAAGTGACGTTTAACACGATACTAACCCCCAGTTACTGGAAGGCTGATCAATTTGATCTATTGTCAAATCTAATGTCAGCTTCTGTAATTGGCCGGCAAAAATGTTAACAACCAATCAGATCACTTGACCTGAGATTTGACAGCTGATTAGTTAATTTTTGCGTTGATCAGCCTTTCGGAAACAGGGGGTAAGTTATTAAAGCTAGCATTTTGTTCAAATAAAATAAATAAATATTTATAGGACATTTTACACAGCACCATCTAGTCCCAAACTAAGCAGAGCTTGTACTATGGGTACTAGACAATGAATATAATACTTGTATTTTTTTTTAGGGTTCCGTACTCAAAGTGTTGGCACCCTATTACTCTCGCTACGCTGTCCGTCCGTATGTCTGTCACAGGGCTATATCTTTTGAACGGTAATCGGTAGCCGGTTGAAATTTTCTCAGAATACAGTTTGCTATGACCCCTATCACGACAAATACTAAAAATAAAACAGTCTTAGGGTCCCCTTTGGTGTTAGACTTTTTACCCATACAAGAAACCTCGAAAAACATGCATTTTTTTCAACCTTTTTGTTCCTGCTGTATCTTCAAAACGGTACTTACCAGTGTCAAACTTGGTTCGATTATAGTGCATACTATGTAGCTTAGCAACAAATAATAATAAAAATAGAGTAAACATACATATGTGGTGGTACCTGCGTAAGAAAGAGATGCAAAAATTCATATTTCGCTCACGGTGCGTTTATGTCTTTTGATGAACTCTCGTAAATTAAATCAGTTTCTGAGGGATATCAGGTCGATGGGTGGTACGTAACCCTTATTGCGTGAGTCCGACTCGCACTTGGCTCTTTTTTTTTCAAAATCAATTGATGATATAAAAAGAATCGTTGCATTAGGTAGAGACCTGTGGTAGAGACCTAAGTTACTTGTTTTTAATAGAACAGAACGGCAACAGTGGAATCTAAGCCCATGTTGGGTTACAACCAGATTCAGCTGAAACACACACTTTTGCGTAAAAAAATAGTCTATATTTAGAATTATCTATACTAATCTTCTATTTATAGTAATAATAATATTATAAAGACGAAAATTTCGTTTGTTTTATTGTTTGTAATCGATAAACTTTGAAACTACTGAACCGCTGCCGAATTGCGTAACTCGTTCGCCATCGCAATCAATAGGATTTCAATGTTCATTGCTTCGTGTGTTTTGACAATTCGTCTTATCGGCAACTATGTACCACGCAATGAATATTGTTATTATTTCAAAATGAAAGCTAATGTCAATGTCAATGCATTACACAATTACCCCACTGGTTGTAGATAGATAGATAGATAGAATATACTTTAGAATATAATTAATATTAATAGTAATATTATAAATAGGAAAGATTTGTTTGTTTGTAATCGATAAACTCTGAAACTACTGAACCGATACTAATAATTATTTCACCATTAGAAAGCTACATTATCCAGAAGTAACATATATTTTATTTCAGAACGCGGCCGAAGCCGCCGAGATAAAGATAGAACACCAGTATTCAGTATTCTGACAGTTTATCTGTACCCAAGGAAAGTTTTAACTCTATGGTCACAAATTTTCAGGTTTTAATGCAGTATGCGTGATGAAATGGAAATGCATTCAAAGTTGGAAGTTGAAAACTATTATAAACGTAAATATGCAACCTTATTCTTAATTTATACTAAACCTAAAAATCAGCTGATCCCTACATTTATGTTCACATAAATTGACAAAATATAGGGATCAGCTGATTCTTTTTTCGCGATTTCAGAGTTTATCCCATAGTAAAAGTTGTTCATAATCATTAGTACAATGACCCCTGAAGAGGTTTAGTATAAACTAAGAATAAGGTTGTGCAGTATGCGTTATGAAATGGAAATGCATTCAAAGTCTTAAGTTGAGAACTAATTACAAACGTAAATATATATTATGTATACAACGTGTATCAGAAATGCGTGGTCATATTTGAAGAGCTTATTCAGGGGATGCTATCGAACAACTTTTACCATAGTAAAAGTACCAACCCTGAAATCGCGAAAAAAATATCAGCTGACTCCTTAAATTTTGTCGAGGGACATCGATGATTTAGTAAGGATTAGCTGATATTTTTTTCGCGATTTCAGGGTTGGTCCCATAGTAAAAGTTGTTCCTTGCAATGCCCTGAATGAGCTCTTAAAATATGACCACGCATTTCTGATACACGTTGTATATTATGTAGATAAAAAAAACCGGCCAAGAGCATGTCGGGCCATGCTCAGTATTATAGGGTTCCTTAAGGAGGTGTTACAAACAAATCAAATCGAATATTAATCATGGCTATTTTAGTTTTTGCAATAGACGTCAGCATTGACGACTCAGAGAGTGTTGTCAATAGCCGCTAAATGGCGCTATACAGTGCCAAATGCAATAGACGTCACTTGACGGCAGCATTGGCCACTTAGAGAGTGTTGTAAGACGCCGCAAGATGGCGCCAAATTTAAGAATTTTGTCATGTCATAATAACACAAAGTTACTTTTTGTGATTTTTTCAAATAGAAAGTATCTAAAGGAGCATTATTTGCTATGATAATTTTTCACTAAGGTCAATGACCTTTGAACTAGGACGTTTTAAGTATTTAACAGGTTTCTCTCTAAAACTCAAAAATTTATAATCACATTATGCTCAAAATAATTTTAAAAGAGAGTTTTTACAAAGGTCTATCAATATGGAAGATTATAAGTTTCTACGTTGCATATTTTAGAAATGGCAGGGGGGGGGACACATTGCATGCCACTTTGGCAGGCTATATTTCGTAGATGGTACACCTGATACAAAAGTGGTGTATGAAACATTACCATCATTTTAGTAGACCTATTTAATGATACCCCACACGAGGGGGAGCAGCGAAAAAAATTTTTTCATCCCCATTTCACATGTATGGGCACCACCCCTAAAATACGTAATCAAGATGTTTTTATTCTTTTAAAATTGAGTTCTATATCTATACTATTTTTTTACAAAATTTCATTTACTTATGTTTATAACTGTAGAAGTTATTAAGCTGTAAAAGATTAGGACAGACGGACAGACGGACGGACATGACGAAACTATAAGGGTTCCTTGTAGGACTACGGAACCCTAAAAAATGCGTCATTAGGCAGTTGTGCAATTTCTCTGG
This sequence comes from Asteroscopus sphinx, assembly GCA_949699075.1. NCBI lineage: Eukaryota > Metazoa > Arthropoda > Insecta > Lepidoptera > Noctuidae > Asteroscopus > Asteroscopus sphinx. The sequence goes on along the minus strand of OX453004.1, from coordinate 26,954,024 downwards.
TTGGCGCGAGTCGGAGTTCACCCATAGTAATCTGTGGTTCAGTGGTTCAGTCCGGTTGGCAAACTCGAGGCCGGCGCGCGCTATTGTGGCTTTTATTTAAAACTTAATAATTACTCCAATACATCGGCTCCAAACTAAAGTTTTTAACATAAACTCAAAACTCTTTGTGGTGCAAAATGAAAGTGTTAATTGGATTATTTTTATTAGCGAGGTAAGTTATGACTTTTGATTTTATTGTTTTATTTCCTGTAACCTTCAGCGAGTGTCTATTTTTTTTTAATGAAGTTTATTAGTACAAGTGCATGCATTATAATCAAATTATCTGCTGGCTTGCTTCACAGAAATAACTTTATAATAGTCGCACACAGGCACAATTCGATGTCGTTGCACTTGCAAATAAATTAAATTGATTCATTCATTCACTGTCGTTCCAATAGGGGTATTAAATACTAGACTTTGCCCGCAGCTTTGCCCGCGTATTAAAACAAAATATAGCCTATGTTACTTCTGCTGGATAAAGTAGCTTTCTAGTGGTGAAAAAAATGGCTAAGTGCGATTCAGACTCGCGCAGTAAGGGTTCAGTGCCACTCATCGACCTGATACCTCATAAAAAACTGATTTAATTTACGAGAGTTCATGAAAAGACATCAACGCACCGTGCGCAAAATATGAATTTTTGCATCTCTTTTTTACTCAGTACCATCACATTTGTATATGTTTGCCCTATTTTTAGTATTTGTTGCTAAACTATGTTGTATGCACTATAATCAGACCAAGTTTGACGCTGGTATGCAGCGACAGCTGTGTTGTCGCTGCTGGTATGTATTACCGTTTTGAAGATAGAGCAAGAACAAAAACGTTAAAAAAATGCATGTTTTTCGAGGTTTCTTGTATGGGTAATTAATTTGATTATTTTATTGAAGAGTTTTTCCAAATGACTTGCGTCTTGTGTGTATGAATATCGATTCTGATAATGTACCTCTCCGGAACAACAGGGTTTTTGTTACATGTTGTATTGATCGAAATAGGTTTGGCGTGAATAATCACAATATATATCTATAATATTCACAATGTATATCTATAATACACACAACCTAGCTCTATCCTACTTCCCGAATAGTAGGAAATAATACATATTCATCATCATCATTTCAGCCGAAAGACGTCCACTACTGGACATAGGCCTCCCCCAATTAAGGGGGGGATATGCCATAATCGCCACGCTTGGCAGGCGGCTTGGCGATCGCAGTTGGTTGGTTAAATAATAGATATTGTGCATTAATTCCCATTTCATAGTACCTATAATAATAAGTTACGGAATTATATATTTATGATAGCCAACACCGGTTAATTTGATGACTTTTCGAACTTTACGATTTTATTATATTACATACCTACATATATCTACACGCTGAAAATTTAGTCGTTTTTAAAACGAAGAGGGGTCATTGTACCTACTCATCTTTACCTACGAACAACTTTTACCAAGTATGGGACCAACCCTGAAATTGCGACAAAAATCAGCTGATCCCTACATTTTATTGTTTTATGTGAACGCAAATGTAGAGATCAGCTGTTTTTTTTTTGCGATTTCAGGTTTGGTCCCATAGTAAAAGTTGATAATGATGAGTAGAATGACCCGTCTTCGTTTTCGAAACGACTAAATTTTCAGTGTGTTTAAAGATAAATTTAGGTTAGTAGAGCTAAGAATACCACTTTTATTTGTGCGTAGAAATTTTTGTCAGTGTGCGTCCGATTGTTTCTTAAATGATAATTGTTATGATATTAGGTATGTACTTAAACTGATAAATAAATTGCCTGATAATTATTAGGTTTGTTTGTAATCAGGTCACGTCTTTATTATGTTTTCACCATGCATTTAGGAAGTATAATTATTGAATCTAAACTGTTATTATCAAACAATGATGTTGAGGTTGACCCCACCGCCCAGGGCCGCCAAACAGGTTTATTTCAAGAACATTTTTAACATTCAAATTTTGTTATAAATGCCCAATAAAAATATAATTCAAGAGGAAGAATCTGTTAATACACATAAATTGATAATAAATTGTCGTAATTTGTAGCATTCGTTAGCTCATGTTTCAATTAAAATAGACAGCCCTAAAATCTTTTAATAATCGTGAAATCAATAACGTATGCAATTAAAATGTGTTTTTATTTTTAGCTTATCATCAACGCTGGCAAGGTCACCGGCTCTGATCCTCACGCGCCTTATAAAGAAGAACTTTGTAGAACAAGCAAGAAATCTGTCTTTGGTAGATCCTAAGCTGTTCTTCAATAGAACAAGCTACTCTGGCTTCTTCACGGTGGATGAGAAGTACAACTCCAATCTATTCTTCTGGTACTTCCCAGCGGAAAACTATAAGCCAGACACTCCATGGATAGTGTGGTTGCAAGGCGGGCCAGGAGCTACCAGCCTAGCTGGTCTCTTCGATGAAATAGGACCCTTCGAATACGTTAATAATGAGTTAAAATGTAAGTATATCTTATCTCTTTTATAAATTTTTATTTTGTTTCTAGTATCTTGACAATTCACGAGAGGTAATAGGAATTTTGCAATAGGAATTCTAAAGCTTCTTATAAATTCTAGACGTCATTTGAAGTAGAAATACCTTCATGGATGATTCCGATGGTTTAAGAACAATTCTCCAATTCACCTAGTCTTCTCTAATATTTTTTTTTGGAGATTTGATAAAACTCGTCTAAGAAGGATTTTATTTTCAAAATTTTAACTTTACTAACTTGATAAGGTTTTACCATACAGTCTAAAAATGGAGACTGAAACGTATCATTTACATGTACCTAATAATCATTTGGAAATCTCACTCTCATAGTCTGTTTTTCCATATGCCATATTCATATTAATTGTTACACGTTACATTACACGTAAATGACACAAGTCAGTTGGTTGGTTAGAAAGAAAGAAAGAAAAACTTTTATTTCGCACAGAACAGTGACAGGACTGCACAACAATAACATTAATAAAAATACTAAAGATATAACATGAACAGAAAAACATGAAGTTGCTGCCGGGCATGCCCGGGTTGTTGGTTCATCAACCCTAGCTTAAAAGTCACGACTGTCACGTCGCGTCGCCGTCGTCGAAACATTAAATCAATAATGCAGTTCTTACACCGGAACTTGGTACTTAAGTCATAAGTCATAAAGCGAGCCACATAATGAAAAAACTTACTAAATTACATAACAAAACAAGATGGTTCAGCTCCAAAAGATTTAAGAGATACCTACTTACGGCCAAAATTAATATCCAATCTATTCACGATTTACCCCACTGGAGATAGAAATTTGACATATTTTGTATGGAGCTTATGTCAAATTCCTATCTCTAGTAGGGCAAATCGTGGATAGATTGGATATTAATTTTGACCATTAGTAGTTAACTTGGCCGTAGCTCTATATTAACGTTAGCTCATAAAGGCTTTTGAGTCTTAGGGCAGCCAGTTATGAAGCCTTTTATAAAGGTCCTTCTTTATTCATACTTAGTGACCCAATTATTCTTCAGGCATCGGATCTTCCGGTAAACAACATTATATCTACAAGTGGCAACGCGACGGTAGCAGCCCCCCCACGATAGTTCGCCAATCTTAAATGGATTGCAACTGAGACTTCCCATCAATTACTGGCCGAGCGAATCCGCTGGGGAGCTAAAAGGACCCCACAATCGGCAGCTGCGCTTGCGATCTCTAGAGCTAGGATATGATAGACAGTCCATCATATTAACGTAACCAGATCAGGTCATATTCTTATTCTACATTTTAGACACATTTATAAGGTTACTTTTTGTGTAGTGAAAACCTAAAACACCCCAATAGGATTTCCATCAGAACTAAGTTTGTATGTGAGGTTTTTTTTCTAAATTATGATAAATATGGGTCTCCCGGAGAAGGTTTCAATGAACAATTAAAGGGGTCATATCATAATAACACACTTATTGGTAATCCAACTTAGTTGTTAAACAGCAGACAAGAGAACGCTAAGTTTTTTTTTTATAGTATAGGATGGCGAAACGAGCCAAAGGTCCACCTGATGTACCTTTGCCCATAACAACCTCATTACCACCTAGGCTGTTGCCTTAATGGTACCGCAAGTCGGTTCGCCAAACTGAGACATGAAGATGGAAAGTCTCATGTGATTGTAATTTCACCGGCACCCGTACCCTTCAGACCGAAACAAAGCAATGCAAGCATCAAGTTCTGTCCATCATCTTTAGATAGGAAATCTTCAACCCATTTCATGCCCAATGAGTCCTATATTTATAGTACAGGGCAATTGTTTAACTATCATAAATAAATAAATAAATAAAAATAAATAAATATCTTTGGGGCATTTTTACACAGCACCATCTAGTCCCAAACTAAGCAGAGCTTGTGCTATATACTATATATACTAGACAATGGATATAATACTTAAATACTTTTTTGTAAATACATGCTTATAATACATAAGCAACACCCAGACCAACACAAACACTTATGTTCATCACACAAATATTTGTGTCCTGTGGGAATCGAACCCACGACCTCTTTATCAGCAGTCCGACACTCGAACCACTAGACCACAGAGGTCGTCGAAATCATGTCTGCTTGCTGGACAGTTTTTACCTCTCTTCGTGAAGATGGCTTTTTATCATTTTCCATGAATCACACTGAACACTGGACAGCTCAGAATTTATTATTAACCCAGTAAAGTACTTTTAACAGAATTCTGCTTTGCACGGGATTTCCCAATGGGACAAATTAAGGTTGACTTGTCTCTGTCATACGGTGAACTCAAACGCAATGACGTCAGTTCCGTTTCGGACACATTTGATAATTTTAGGCCTCTCGTACGTATTGAATTAGGTATGCTATACATTATAAGTTCAAACGATACAATATGATATCTCAATACTAACAATCAGTCTGATTGCTCAGCTGCCAGAAGTTGATATGAAAACAAAATAAACCAATTTGTCAGCTTTTGTCCTACATTTTTAAGTGATTAGATTTATCTGTAAGTACAGTAGGCAGCTGTTGAAATAAATAAATAAATACTCATGAACAGTTTTTTTTCTTTATGACAAGAGATGCTCCTTTTCAAAGAATTTGGTACCTACGTAAAGCAACTTTTTACAAGGATGCAAAATTATGCAACCATTCCATGAGTTATTATTTCTTTAGTGGATTCAAATAAATGGCAAAATCAAATTAAACACATACATTGTAAATAATTGACGTTTATCAACCAGATAATGAGGTTATTAACTGCAATTCTAGATGCAAGAGTGATTTGTCTCTATAGGTAGATTAGATTCACGATGAGCTCTTACATCCTAGAGAAGGCTTCTTGTTTATAAAGGTATTTTCCTTGTTTGTTCATCAATTCTTTTATTGCAAAATTCGTTTGCGTTTTGGTTTGAATGACTTTTGAGGTAATTGAAGCTATTAATACGATACCTTTTTATAGCTACAAATAAAATGATAAGTAGATATATTATTATATATTTTTACTTTCATCATCATCATGAGCCTATATGTCCACTGCTGGACATAGGCCTCTTCAATAAAACGCCACTGACCTGAATCCTCGGCCAATTTTATCCAGCTACTACCAGCCACCTTGCCAATATCATCTCTTCGCCTAGCCTGAGAGCGTTCTATCCTACGTTTGTGGTACTCACTCAAGAACACCAACCCCGATATCTACCCTAATGGTTATTGGTTCTTAATAAATAAATAAATAAATAAATATTTTTGGGACATTTTACACATCACCTTCTAGTCCCAAACTAAGCAGAGCTTGTACTATGGGTACTAGACAATGATTAATTTATTTATGGTCCATTGCCAGCTTTCTGATCCTCTGGGCTATCTAAAAAACTTTGGTTCTCTGTCGGATCATCTCGTTTCGGATTCGATCCTTCAGGGAGACTGCGAGCATAGCCTGTTCCACAGCCCACGGAGCTGCTTTATATTTTTTGTGGGCTAGACATACCGTGAGTGACCACGTCTCGGTTACGTAAGTCATGACAGGCAAGACGCACAGATTGAAGACAGTCTTCAGGCTATGGAATATGTGGCGAGAAGATTCGACGAAGTTTCCTGAATACGGCCCAGCCCAGCTGTATTCTTAAAATACAGGTTTATCTCGAAGTTGTTTTTACCAAACTGCAAGTTTTTTCGAACAACTTCGAAAGCGTCGCCGTTGACAACAGCTGGCTCCGGAGTTAAATGGCTCATTGAAGATAACTTTGGTATTTTTAAAGTACATTCGGAGACCCATGTGTAGAGAAAAATCAACTTTCAATTTTCAACTCTAACGGCCAAAATTAATATCCTATCTATCCACGATTTGCCCTACTAGAAATAGGAATTGTTGTTGTTTGATTTGTTTACGCAATTTGAGAAAAAAGTTTCTTCAGAATCATTAGGAGAATCGATTGGGATAGTTTTTTTTCTAAATCCCGAAAATGACATGCTTTTAGAGTCACTGTAAGTTCCCCAGTCGGTAAAGGAAAAAGTGAAGAATGCAGCGACTACCTGTTTCACGGAAACTAATCAAGCCGAACTTCCTGGACCTTATGGACCTATTCACGATCCGCTGAAGTACTGAATTTAGCCATAATAAACTAGTTTCTCAGATTGCGTAAACAAAAAGTAACGTTGTATATGTGTTATGTAAGGAACAGTTGTTCGGACTTATAAGTTGCAACTATCCAGATGGGCAGTGCCGGATTTACCAGGCTAGGCTAGGGCGGCTCATTTTAGGGGCGGCAAATTTGAAGCCAACATTTTTTAATGTCTTACGCGCCGCAGTGCTCTGGAGCCGAAGCGGGGTAGTGCTGTGTAGGCAATTAGGCATACGCCACGGCCACGTATTATACCGAATGTACCTACATTACTGTGTAGGGTTACCCCGCCTTATTAAAAGTACATGATTTAGCTTTTATTAGCTCAGAAATATACCGAATAACGATTTATTGTGCAATCTTAACTAAATCGTTGGATTGTTAAAATAATCCAAGAATTGACACTTTTGGTTGTCGGCAGGAGTGGCAAAATTTTAATAACCTACTGGCGGCAAATGTGTAAAGCCACTACAGATGCGGTTGGGAATTCCGTAGATATGGTAAATAAAAACTTTTTCCTTCCGTATGGTTTGTGCGCATGGAGTAATTTATAAGTATCGGTTTGCCATGGCGGCTACGTTCAAACTGTTCTCGGGGAATTCCTGATTGTCACCGTTACACGTCTTACTATAAAGAACAACACCTACTTTTAGAAAATAATTGAAGTGGTTAAAAAATGTGGAAGATCCATAAAATGTTCTGCAGACGATTTTTACAGACATATGAAATCTGTTTTGTGTACTAGTTAATGTTCAATTACATTCCACGATCACTTTCGATTTATATCGCACTCTTTCTGTCGCCATTTCTTACTATATCGACAGCATAAGTACATAACAACTATTCAAGGTGAATTTTCAGACTTATTACCGGTTTTCGAGGACCAGCAAATGTTGCGAATGAAATTTTTGTATAACTGGTTTTTGATAAAAAAAATACTATGTATTATGAGATTTATATGAGGTTAATGAGAAGGCGTCCTGCCATGACTGCTTATGATGGGCTGTGTTGACTGATTGAAGTAAAGGGAAACGGATGTTGACTCAATGACTGCCACATTAGCGGCCAGACACAAACGTTAGAGAATTGCAAGCATCTTTTATTTTTTTGATATGGGTTATATAATGTTGAGTTGGTATGAGTTTATTTGTGAGTCAAAAGATGAAAGGTGAAGTGAGGTGGCGGATGTGGCGCATATCTTACCACACTTTTTAGGGTTCCGAAGTCCTACAAGGAACCCTTATAGTTTCGTCATGTCCGTCCGTCTGTCCGTCTGTCCGTCTGTCCGTCTGTCCGTCTGTCCGTCTGTCCTAATCCTTTACAGCTTAATAACTTCTACAGTTATAAACATAAGTAAATGAAATTTTGTTAAAAAATAGTCGACATATAGATCTCAATTTTAAAAGAATAAAAGAATCGTTTTTCCGTATTTTAGGGGTGGTGTCCATACATGTGAAATGGAGAAAAAAAAATTTTTTTCAATGCACCCCCTCGTGTGGGATATCATTGAATAGGTCTACTAAAATGAAGGTAATGTTTGATACACCACTTTTTTATCAGGTGGACCATCTGCGAAATATAGCCCGCCAAAGTGGCTTGCAATGTCCCCCCCCCTGCCATTTCTAAACTATGCAATGTAGAAACTTATAATCTTCCACATTGATAGACCTTTGTGAAAACTCTCTTTTAAAATTATTTCGAGCATAATGTGATTATAATTTTTTGAGTTATAGAGAGAAAACTGAAAAATACTTAAAACGTCCTAGTTCAAAGGTCATTGACCTTAGAGAAAAATTATCATAGCAAATAATGCTCCTTTAGCTACTTTCTATTTGAAAAAATCACAAAAATTAACTTTGAAATGACAAACGTCTTAAATTTGGCTTCTTGAATTTATCGCTAGATGGCGCTACTAACAACACGCTCTGAGTCGCGAATGCTGCCGATTATTGCAAAAACTAAAATAGCCATGATTAATATTCGATTTGATTCGTTTGTAATTACACCTACTTAAGGAACCCTATAATACTGAGCATGGCCCGACATGCTCTTGGCCGGTTTTGATCCTGTGTTCGTTTTAATATCTGTTTTCGTTGATGTTGACTGCTGATCACGAGGTCGTTCGTGGGTTCGATTCCCACAGGACACAAATATTTGTGTGATGAACATAAGTGTTTGTGTTGGGCTGAGTGTTGCTTGTGTATTATCATTATCAGTATGTATTTCCAAAAAAAAAAAGTAGATAATTAGGTATTATATCCATTGTCTAGTACCCATAGTACAAGCTCTGCTTAGTTTGGGACTTGATGGTGCTATGTAAAAATACGTCCCAAAATATTTATTTTATTTTATTTATGTTTTTGGTGATCTTGTGCGTCACTTTAGACGCAAACGCAAATAACTAATGTTTCTTTCTTTCTTTTCTTTCTAAATGACAGGTCATGTACCTAGGTATACAATATGCGCTAAGCAAATAAACTCTATTCATTTAGTTATGCAAGTATGCAAGCGTAATTTTGTGCTTATTAGGAAAATAATTGATATAATTGCAATGTCACATTTGAGATTACCTATAGATAAGTATTAGAAGGAAATGTTTGAATTTGGTACTATTGAAATCAAACATTAACCTTAGTATAAGGACAAGTTCTATACTTGACCTTGAATAGTTATGCCTCCATAAGTCAAGTGTCTTGACAAATACTCCGTTTTTTTTTTTTAATTCTTGAAATTTTTAGTAAGTAGGAATGAGTTTATTTTAAGCAGAAGCAAAGCACTTAACTGTCTGAACATAAGGAAACCTTTAACAAGTACATACTTTAAGTATATTAAGTTTTATACCACAAGTCGGTGAATATGGATCTCTACAAGCCAACGGTTCAGAGGAAAAATTATGGGATAATTAAATCAGAGATTAGGTACTTTACGCAAATAAAAACAAATTAAATTGGTACTTATCATTTATTAGGAACTACAAAATCTAGTGGATCTAATAATATCGATAGTTTAATAATTACTTTAATTGCGTCAATTTAAAAACAATTAATTCCAATTTCAGTACGCAAATCGTCATGGGCGAAGGATCATTCTTTGCTGTTCATCGACAACCCTGTGGGCGCCGGTTTCAGCTTTACGGACAGCCCTAAGGGCTTCATACAGGACATGGCCACGGTAAGAACCTTACTTCCTTTTATGGGTAACACAAATTACCTACTGTATGTTATTGGGTCATAAAATTATGTGCGATTCGATGTAATTATTGTGAGGAGAATTTATAAATTGACATATAAAAGTTATGTAAATGGTCGAGTCGGCACTTAAAGAGGTATTCATAATGATTTCGCAATACGATCTGTTGCATACGATTGAAAACAATAGGTAGCATTTATAACTGGTTTGTTTGAGTCACGTTTTTGCTAGGAGCCCATTGAAGCGCGTCCAAAAGGCAAAAACATCCGCATAACCGCATCTAATAAAGTTTGCTTTGTTATTGAATTGGACAGAGCTTCTGTGGTTTTTATATCTTGGGCATTGAGGATTCTATACACTCAAGTTATTGCCATTTATTTACTGTGTACCTACTTATAAAAACACTACGTTTCAAAGATCTTCAAGTAGGTAACAAATGAAGGTGTGTCTGTTTCCTCGAGGCGACGTTATTATAGGTACAACGTGTATCAGAAATGCGTGGTCATATTTGAAGAGCTTATTCAGGGGATGCTATCGAACAACTTTTACTATGGGACGAACCCTGAAAACGCGAAAAAAAAACAGCTGATCCTTACATTTTGTCGAGCGACATCGATGATTTAGTAGGAAACAGCTGATATTTTTTTTGCGATTTCAGGTTTGGTCTCATAGTAAAAGTTGTTCGATAGCATCCCCTGAATAAGCTCTTCAAATATGACCACGCATTTCTGATACACGTTGTAGTGAGTGGTTTGTTGGTAAATAAATAATCACAAGCCCCAAAAGATGATCTGAAGAATTTAGTCTTAGAATCCTACTTCCTATCCTATCCTACTAATATTATAAACGTGAAAGTTTGTGAGGATATATGGATGTTTGTTACTCTTTCACGCAAAAACAACTGTATGGATTTTAATGAAATTTGACATACAGATAGAATATAACCCTGATTGATATATAGGCTACTTATTATCCCGGGAAGATGAACAGTTCCCGAGAGATGCGCGATAAACAACAATCACGAGGGCGAAATCGCGGGCATAGGCTAGTGATGTATAATTTGCAGTGAAAGAATGCCGTCCGATTAAAAAATAGATTTCATATTATTTTTGTGGAAGAAGATACCTAGAAATTATTATTTATTTATTTCGGGACCTGTTTTTAGTATCTTTTAAGTTTATATAGATCAAAAGCAAAGAAAGCGATCCGATTATACGTTTGATGTATTTTCGCAGTGATTACATTTTTGTGGAAGTACCTAGAAAACCGAGTAGAAAAGACTATTTATTTATTTGGATACCTGTTTTTACTATCTTTTATTAATACTAACGTCTGATTTCTATACATCAAAAGCAACGACAGCGATTCGATATGTTTCCAATCGTATGTCTGGTTTACGAAATAAAAATTCTAAAAATAGAGCAATGTCAGACGGTTATGCAGGATTGATTGCATCCATCTTCATGAATAGGTTGATACGAGTTCTCTGTTCTCTGTTGATGATAAGGAAAAATTTAGATCATAGACGACTGACGTTACAATTTTTCTGTAAAGAAAATTTATGAAAATAAGCTTTTTTTTTTTTTTACTTGCCTCAAGATGTTGTCTTCATCATGATTATAAGCCCATTACTGTCCCACTGCTGAACAAGGGACTATTCTCATAATGGGTCTTAGTCCGCCACGCTGGCCTAGTGCACTAGGCCAGCCGGGTTGGCGGACTACACACACCATCGAGAACTGTATGGTGCACTCTCAGGTGTGCAGGTTTCTTAAAGTATGTTTATTAAAAATCCTTACATAATCTTATGTTTAGCAAAAAGCGAGGGCATCGCAGTAATTTTTTTTACCAATCTGCCCCGGTATAGGGACAGAGGCACCGCCGCCGGGGTGGATGGGAGCAAGTCGGTTTATAGAAAAGGTTGAAAAGGACTGTGATAGCAGAACACCAAATAATTCCATTTCCCCCAAATTTAATCCATATCGATTAACTCACAAAAAAACGGTCAAGAGCGAGCCGGGCTAGCGCTGTCAGGGTTCCGTATGAGAATTTTACTATCGCGCTTACATGATTGGGACTTAACAGAAATACAGATGTAAACTAAAATGCGTTAACAAGAAAACTGCCGATATATCACAATTATTACGTATATAATATATATACGCCGATATATAACAGCTACAGCCTGCATGTGTGGCATTGTTCCTCAATCAATGTCACACTTGCTATGCTGCTCCTTGTGTCCAAGCACTTGCACATTGAGTGACCTTATCAATGCCACAGACAACGCACAAGAAGGGGCAAATTTCTGGGCCAGCAGCGTGTGATTACTGTGCCACTATCAGTAAATTTTTTGTACCGTCGACACGAAGAAGAAGAATTACGTATTTCTTAGTCATCAAATTCTTTATTTTCAGTCAGTTACATTCATCTTATCATGTAGAATCGAAATATACTTCAGTATAAGTTGACCTGCACTAAAGGGTAAAAGTACAAAGGGGAACCAATTTCAATTTGTCAATTTTAAGTACCTATTTAATTTAAGAATTTTCTCCACATTGCCACAGATAATATAAGGTTCATGCCAAATTTTGATGCCTAAGTCCACGCGATGTACCCCATAGCACAGAGTAAAGATGTTAAAACCTATGGGGGTTTTGATGAGTCAGTGACCTAAAATCTTTGTCGGGCCGTAACTGTTAGAAACTTGGTTATTTACAGAACTATTCGGCAATAATAGATTTGATATTAATTTCAGTTCATACCTTTAGGAATTAATAGACGGACAGACAGATGGACAGACAGATAGACAGAAAGACAGACAGACAGACGGACGAACAAAAAAGTGATCTAACAAGGATCCGTAAACTGTTCCGTTTTTGTTTTTGATGTACAGAATCCATTTTTTTCTTTCTAAAAACGTCTCCACCGGCGTTATTGTGGGACTTTCAAATGAACCTGTTTTGTCTGCGGTTTTAAAAGCGCCTCCGGATGTCTACTTCGAGCCCCTCCATTCTATTGAATTTCGATTGTCGTTCCCGAGTTCCGACGTCCTAGCCATACCGGGCTGGCTAGAGGCCTCCTTTAATTTTTACCAGCCTCTTCAATCTTGGACGTCCCTCATCCAGGAGTTTCCCGCGGCTTTGGCGATATCATCAACCCATCGCGCTTTCGGACGGCGGTTTCTTTGACCTGACCTTGGCCACCACTCGGTCAAAGCTTTACCTACTCCATCGTCCAAAGCTACGTCGGGCTAGATGTCATGCCCAACTCCAATTTGAGCTTAATCGCCCTGTCACGGACACGTCGGCGTTCCGTCACAATACCGACTGAAGACATATTGTCTTATTGGAGCAAAGTTCCTTAACGCACGTCACACTCCAAACCTATATAGTATATTCCTTGCTCCAGACACTTGGCGAATGAGAGCAAAAAAGAAAGGAACTTCGTTCCAACCATGGTTACAACCGGGTGTCGTGCGACATCCCTCGTATTTTTAAAATTATATTATCATATAACTGACTGCCTCGTTGGTCTAGTGGTTGCAAACGCGACTGCTGAGCGTGAGGTCCTGGGTTCGATTCCCGGGTCGGGCAAAGTGTTATTGGATTTTTTCATTAGGAAATTCTCAGTAGCAGCCCGGAGTCTGGATTTGTGCCCGGTCAATGCTGGCAATAGGCTCCCCCCTATTACATGGGACTATAACATAACTGGTGAAATGTGAGTGTATTATTACATCTCTGCCTACCCCTTCGGGGAAATACAGGCGTGAAGTTATATTTATGTTTTGTTCATATAAGAGTGACAGTTATTATTATTTCTCAGTTTTCTCGCTAAAAGTACAGTAGTTAGCTGATATTTATTGGGTATCGCGAACTAGTAATGAAAAAACATGTTGATTTTCCTCCATTAATACATTGAGGTAAAAATAAATCATTATCCTCCTATCTTTATCCCAATTCATTTGGAATCGGCGCAGCATGTCTTTTTCTTCCATACATCTCTATCAGACGTAATCTTCGTTTTCACTTTTTTTGTATCCACATTATTATCTTTCAAACTGCAACTAGATTAATAATTAAAGTTTTGAAAGTGCATGTAAATGCTTCATCATCATCATCATCATTTCAGCTGAAAGACGTCCACTGCTGGACATAGGCCTCCCCCAAGCATCGCCACAACGACCGGTCTTGTGCCTTCCGCATCCAGAGGATTCCCGCGACCTTCACCAGGTCGTGTAAATGCTTATTCGAAATAAAAACTTTTGACTTTGACACAATCTGTCCATCTTTTTTTGGTCTTCATCTTTCCTTATAGACATTCACATGCTCCTCACTCCTCATTCCTCCGCATCACAACTTTATTACCTGCCAAACAATAATATTAATAAACAGCTAGCTCGAAAATTGTACTACACTCCAGTGAATCAATTTGTATTTTTATCTGCAAGTTCAACGGCAAGGTCGTAGAACACAATATCACGAGTGAGTGTATTGTAACATGATGCCATATGACTCAATTGAAAATGGACTTTTATAAACGAAATAGCCATAATACACCATTTCAGCCCGCTTCATCTTCATATCGATAGCTTTGACTTAGATGGAATTGGACCAGAAAGTGGCACATGCTATTCCCTTGTTTGTAGCCGTTTTTTCCTTTTTTTTTGTTACTGACAAAATGCCTATCGCATATCACACCATCCGGGGAGGTGGTGTATGTGAGACTCGCACCCACTAAAAACTTAAACCCTAAACATAAACTAAAACCCTTGTTTGTAGCCTGCACCAAGTTCTCCCGGGAGCAGGTGGGCCACAACGGGAATGCAAGTAGGTGAACGGCTCTTCTCTTAGCCAAAAACCTGCCGATTGTAATATCCATAAATATTCAGAAGGTTCAGCCCACTAACGACTCGAACGACTCTTCTCCATAGGACCAACTTTTTCGTATCGTACATCTAGAGCTTCTGGTAAAGAAGCAAAAATGAAATTTCAAGTTGCTACGCATGAATCGCAAGTAAAATTGTGATTACAACCATTCTATCTATTTCTGTGGTGAGAAATTGAATATGAGCCTTTTAATAATGTATGTATATGCTACAAGGAAAATTCTAAGAAGAAATTGCTAAAGTCACCGCGCGCATTTGAACGCACGGCGAATACCCAACGATAGTCGTTTGCATGTGGTTTGCATACAGACACCAGGGGGCCTAGTACGAGTTTGACACTTTATAATACTTTCATAGTTTTCGTCGATTTTCATTCATAAACTACTAGTTCCTCCTCGTATCCGCCAGGGGCGCTACTGATTAATGAATGAAAGTCGTCGAATTCGATGGAAGTATCGGTAAGTGTCAAACTCGTACTAGGCCTACAGACAGTCATCAGTCTCAATAATCCTGTTTGATAGAGTGATGCTACATTAGGAAAGAGATCAATCTATAAAGACTATAATGCTTTTGCCAGACCTGTAGGGCTACTCTTGAAAATAATTTTCAATCTCAATCCAATACCAATACAATACAATACAATACAAATCCTCTTTATTGCACAACAAGATTATATTAATTTCTTAAATAACTACTTATGCGCTAGTGTACAACTGGCGGTCTTATCGCTCCACGGCGATCTCTTCCAGACAACCATTGAATGGACTGGAATGTCATGGAAGAGACAAAGGGTAGTTACCGGTGCACTTAAATGATATCGGAAACTTAACTAATTAAACTAACTTAACTAGTAAAAAAATATAAAAAAATATGCCAAAATATACATACATGTATTATCCTCTAAAAAAAAATGTCAAAAAGTTACAAGAATAAATGGGTATTCTTGATTAAAAATATACATAATACACAATTTAAATTCTAATAAGGTTTAATTAATACTAAAAACACAATTTCAAATCAATTAACGGACAAAATTAATATCCAATCTATCCAAGATTTGCCCTACTAGAGATAGAAATTTGCCATAAGCTCCATACAAAATATGTCAAATTTCTATCTCTAGTAGGGTAAATCCTGGATAGATTGGATATTAATTTTGGCCGTTAATGCATCATGCCGATCCAATGCAGATCGATTGGAACTATTTTCAAGAGTAAGGCCGCTGTTACTACGAAAGCTCTGTAAGTGAGCTTTCTAAATGCTTTATGTTTGAAATGAATGTTTAAGTAATAATAACAATAAATATTTTCGGTCATTTTTAGTTTTACACAGCACCATCCAGTCCCAAACTAAGCAGAGCTTGTGCTATGGGTACTAGACAATGGACATAATACTTATATACTGTTTCCTTGCATCAGGTAGCCCCTGCATGACATTCTTAACTTTCTTTTTTTCCTACAGGGGAAATAACTGCAAAAAAAAACATGTAATTTTGTGATTTAGAGAAAAATAAACATTTTCTCAGATAGACGAAAATCTTTTTAGGGGGCTTGAGTTTCCACTATTTAAAAAAAATGCGTTGTATGCTTAATAATTCAATTATGGCGACGTCTGTGGTGTAGTGGATCGAGTATCGGACTGCTGATCACGAGGTCGTGGGTTCAATTCCCATAGGACACAAATATTTATATGACAAACATAAGTGTTTGTAATAAAACAAAGTTTAACCGGATTAAATCGCGTATATTATTTAAATTGGTTTATCTGACGTTTCGAAAGCTTTGCAGCATTTCAGGGTCGTAGGTAGACTAACGGCCAAAATTAATATCCAATCTATCCACGATTTACTCTACTGGAGATAGAAATTTGACATATTTTGTATGGAGCTTATGTCAAATTCCTATCTCTAGTAGGGCAAATCGTGGATAGATTGGATATTAATTTTGGACGTAAGATGACAATTGTCTTTACAGATATTTCTAAAAAATAATTTTAATCTACCGTACAATATTATTAATTAAAATCGTTTCGATACACGCAGTAATCACTCACAATATCATTATCTTTTACAGTGTTGCTTGCTGTTTGGGACTTGATTATTTTTAGGACTGGGTTCCAAACAGGTGGTAGCTGTTGGCAGCTGGTTGGCCATCTTCGCTGTAAATATTCACTAAGCAGAGCTTGTACTATGGGTAATAATTTATTACCCATAGTACAAGCTCTGCTTAGTTTGGGACAGATGGTGCCACATGGTGCTGTGTAAAATGTCGCAATAAATATTTATAAATATTTCTTTTTCCTTCCAGTGCTCAAGCCATCTATATAAGGCCCTGCGGCAGTTCTGTATGGTCTTCCCAGAGCTTGTCAAGGCTCCCCTCTACATAGCTGGCGAATCTTACGCAGGACGGTATATACCAGCCCTAGGCGTGAAGATCCTCGAACAAGACAGGAGTATCGGCGTCCTGGATGTTAATCTGCAGGTATGAATAGAATATCTTGTAGGGTATCTATTATCAGGGTTGCCAACTTTTCATAGATGAAACATGGTAGTTTCGATCCCCAGCACCTAAAAAACAGTAGGTATTTTGCACAGGTTAATTTAAGCAAGCAAGTTAGGAAGGAATTCAAAATTTCATGATGTACCAAATTAATGTAACGGGGTTCCGCAGATGAAACATGAAAATTGGGGGCGAAAGCTAGTTCCAATGTAAAATTTGAGTGACTATATTAGCATGAAAACATTTTGCGACGTCTTTGGAAATCCAAAGAATTTGTTGTTGTTATGTGTTGTTGGAAATCCCTTAAAGAAAACAACGGGGTTTCACCAGTGCCACCTGCCAAGTCTAATAATACACCTCCTTATAATAGGTACTTACCCTTCTTGCTTGAACTCTACACTTATTGTTTTTTTTTATGTAATGGATCTCAGTAAAAGGAAAAAAATAAGGTATAGCTAAATTTTAAAATAACATTGTTAAATGTAGTAGTAGTAGAGCTCCTTTGTGAAAGACATCGTCCGGGGACATAATACCACCTCAGAGACTACCACCGTGCCTACTTCTCCGCCAAATAGTGATGCTTGCATTGATGTGTTTTTCGGTCTGAAAATGAAAATGAATACCGGTGAGATTACAATCACATGACTTTCCATCTTCATGTCTCAGTTTGGCGAACCGACTTGCTTACCATTTATGCAACAGCCTAGGTGGTATTGAAGTTGTTATGGGCAAAGGTAACCGCTGAACATCAGGTGGGCCTTTAGCTCGTTTCGCCATCCTATAATATAAAAAATATGATTTTTATGCCAGTACCTGAAGAAATGCACCGATTAGTTCATAAAAAAGTTTTGTAACACTTCCTATAAATTCATAACCAATGATAAAATGCATTGTATCGTACCAAACTAGTCGGCCTACCAACATTGTAAAACTGCCCATTTAACCGAGGTTAAATACCCTGACACCATACTGAAATAAACTATAATAACTACGCATCTACACTCAATAAACACGAATGTCAAATATAATTGACAAGGCCATGTTGCAATCGTTTACGGCTAATAATAATATGCGTGAAATTGTTCTTGATTGTTTAAAAAAATAAAATGATGAACGGTCATTGTCAATAGTTATTCATAGCAGGAATTTTGACTTAAAATCAGAGACATGACATTTACCGCCGGATTAAAATGCAATAGAGAGACGCCTCTTCACATGACGTTGCTTAGAATTTGCCAGAGATTTGACATCTACCGCCGGTGGTAGACAGGGACATGACATTTACCACCGGGTTTACCGCAGGTCATTGAATTAATAAACCTAACTGTGGGTTTGTACCAAAAAACATTTAACACGTAATGTCTCAAAACGTGTCATATGAAACTAATGTCACAACTTGTTTTGTTGATTGTTACGTTCGCACTGCAGAAAACTGGGTAAATTCTTTGACAGATTTCAAGATTTGTTGTTGGCTGTGTTTGCACTGACTAAAAACTTATACATTGACATGTTTGTCTATAGATTTGTCACGGCTGACGTTCGCACTGATGCTTAATCATGTGTCAAAACTTGTATAAATCTCGTTTTTTGTGTTATCCAATGAGGTCGGTAAACATGTATGGCCTAAAGCAGATACTTTGAAGTGTATCGAAATTAATTGTGAAACATGTCAATAGACTATGAAATTTCAAACAAGTTTCGTTTTAACAGGTTGTGTGATAATGCGAACGCGATTCGATACATTGACAGAAAACTGACTTTTCAACATGTTTTTATGTGAATGTTTCGTCAGTGCAAACTCACAGTAAGTCAATGCCGCAGGTAGATATCATATCTGTGGTGGTAGATGTCAAATCTGTGGAATATGCCACCATTTTTTTTTGGAATATAAGGTCGCGATGCATGCACTTCAGTCAGAAGGCCAGTTCTCTAACTAAACGTTCAAAATATATTTCCAAACTTATTTCAATGCTTTACATCTCAATCTCCTGACAGTAGATGTTCCAGTTTACCGTTTATTTGTGACACTTAGGTCATTAATGTCACCAATAAACGGCAATCAGAAACATGTACCTACTGTCAGGAGATTGAAGATTTAAAGCATTGAGATAAGTTTGGAACTAGGTATAGTTCAACAACAAAAAAAATGTTTTTAAACATTTTTAATTACGAGAACTGGCCTTGAGATTGTTTAACATAACTTGATTCTTCTACATCGTTATTACCTACCTATACTATTATTATTTATATCCTTTATTCAATCGAGTTTACATATAAATTATATTTTTTAATATTTTTACAAAACAAAAAACATTATTATTTATTATTATTATAGTTATCGTCCGTGTGGTGCCGGACGTAAAGAATTGCACCACCCTATATCTTCTCATGGGTGTCGTAAAAGGCGGACTAAGGGATTCACCAGAGGATGGGCAGCATCGTTCTCTGAGTATTAACCAACCAACTGCAATCGCCAACCCGCCTGCCAAGAGTGGCGATTATGGCATATCCCCGCCTTTTGGGGGAGGCCTGTGTCCAGCAGTGGACGTCTTTCGGAATGATGATAATGATGATTATTATAGTATTATACAGTATGTAACAAAAACCCTGTTGTTGCTGTGAGCTACGTTATCAGAATCGATATTCATACGTAAGGACACAAGTCATTTGAAAAAACTCTTCAATAAAAATAATCATATTAAATAATAAATCATTATTCATTGTAAATTTAAAGCGATTATATTACTCAAAACTGACGCACTTAGTGATTATATCAATAAAAATAACCAAATTAAATGTTAAATCATTATTAATTGTAAATTGAAAGTGATATAATCACTTTTAATAATGGTTGAATTTGATTATTTTTATTGAATAGTTTTTCCAAATGAGTTGTGTCCTTACGTGTGAATATTGATTCTGATGACGTAGCTCACAGGAACAACAGGGTTTCTGTTACATCCTGTATTATCTCCGAGCCTTTTCCCAATTATTTTGGGATCGGCATTGTATTTACTTAATCTTTAAAACAGGACTGTATATAAAATTTGTTTCATAACTTGATTCAAAACAATGTTAGACCAAGAAGCACAAGCTGTTGTTTATAAAATACTTTTGAAACTATTTATAATGCTCACGTATGATCTGACAGTACTGTATGGAATACCTATTATGTTATAAACAAAATTTTAATATTATGTTAATTAACTGTTACAAAAAGCAGCAAAAAGTAGGTACCAGTTTTTCGGATATTTCCCGTAGTGAACTAGCGAGACATAGAAAGTATGACCTATTATGTAATCTATGATTTCAGTAGCTAATACCGGTCTATACTAAACGGATTGGTCGTTTCAACCAAGTATATTATGTAACCTACTTTTACTGACTACTATTTTTTATCTTTGCCACTGACGTTATGATTCGTCATTGAACACAATCCCCGAATAATAATAGTCAAAACGTTAAATTTTGGTAAGCATTGACTAATATAATATTAATGCGTACTGCTATTTAAAGTCCCGGAGTCCGCCTGGAGTCTGGATTTGTGCCCGGTCATTGGCAATAGGCTCGCTCCCTATTACATGGGACTATAACATAACTGGCGAAATGTGGGTGTACTATTACACCTGTGCCTACCCCTTCGGTGAATTACAGGCGTGATGTTATGTTATGTTATGTTATGTTGTTACTATTTAAATCAATGTTTGTAAGTGTATTTTATCACTTATCTAATTAATAATTTCCAGATTCTAGCATAACATAACATCACGCCTGTATCTCCCCGAAGGGGTAGGCAGAGGTGATGATGATGATGGTAATGTCCAGATTCTGGTGGTAATTAATTAAATATTGGCTACAATTGACCAACTGAAGCAAGGTCTCAGAGTTAACTAGGTTGCTCTGCACTTTATCCGTCTGTTTGTCTGTCTGTCTGCAGAACCGTATAACTTCCAATCCAAATGACATAATTACTTCAAAATCTCACATTATACGTAAGTTTGGGCCAAAGCCGAAAATGATGTTTAAAATATTATACAAAAAATGAGGACATACAAAGAGGGGACAATTGTTTTTTCTTTCTACTAGGGCATGGGAGTATCGTTGAAATTAACTTCTTAACAGTGTATAACATTACTTTTAGAAAAATTCTAGGTCATAGATTAATGTGGAGGGCATTAAAAGTAGCTATTTTTAGACCTACATTGTCCCGGGGTCTAACTGAAAAACGGCTCCACGTCAAACGATGTTACATAAAGATGATTTCAGTAATATCCTGTACTTCTTCTTCTTCTTCGTGTCGACATATGCTACATAATAATAATAGCTCATGTCGTGGGGAAAAGATTAGCCAGTCAGCAGGTTGGTAGCGGGGCTGACTGCCCAGAGTGCGCCGTCGTCACTCGTGGAGGCTCTTTTAATGCACCTTACATCTTGTACTTAAACAACAAATACTAAAACTAAGCAATTATCTGTAAGAAAAAAAGTTATACCGACGCAATAAAAGCAAAAAAAAAATCTCACTAGCACTTTCTGGCGAGTCTGAACTCTGCTGTATATTCAAGGGTCATCATCATCATTATCATCATTTCAGCAGAAAGACGTCCACTGCTGGACATAGGCCTCTGCTGGATATGCCATAATCGCCACGCTTGGCAGGCGAGTTGGCGATCGCAGTTGGTTAGTTAAATACTCAGAGAACGCTGCTGCCCATCCTCTGGTGAATCCCTTAGTCACCTTTTACGACACCCATGAGAAGATATAGGGTGGTACAATTGTGCTTAGAGTTTCGGCGTTAGGGCACCTCCTCTTTGTATTTACATAAAAAATGCTATGCAATAGCTTTACCGCGGCAGTCTCCGAGTGCCACACGTCTTTTTTGTTTTTTAGGTGCTACCTTTATATTTTTTTATTTGAGAGAAATGTGTCGGTTTAGTTCGTCAAAACGTTCATCGCGAGGTCTCAGTTCAGGGCGATCCACTAGTATTTTTAATAGTTCGTTATAACACTTATCTAATTAATAATGTCCAGATTCTGCTGATATTTAGCTTCATCATTGGCTATAATATTTTCAACAGGTTTGTTTATTTCCATTATTTATTCGGAAGATATTGTGGTTGAACTTGGGAGAGGCTGTCTTGCCTTGTACTTAATAAGCTGAATAATTGGAAGTCCCAATATGGTTATTCAGCAAAACAAACCCATTTTCCCATGATAAGGGCATTGTCTATGTTTGTAAAGCAACATAACCTTCATACGCCGGACATGCATTGTTTATGATATCAATACATAGAACAAACGATCAAATATATCATAGATGCACGATCACCGCTAGAAAAACGGCCGCATCAAAACTGTGCAATAATCAGTCGCGTGCACAGCAAAGTAAAAAAACTTAATTGAGAGTTACATTTCGCTCTCAGTCGCTTCATGACCGCGCTAGCGGTGAGACGTTTCACGATGCTAAAATGTGTAGGAAAAAAAAAACTCTACTCCAAATGTGCAAATAAAGGATGGAGTGTCGTACTTGTCGTTGTTTTAAACATAATTACTAGTACATTTTATCACGGAGACGTTTTTGGGTTGATTTTGTACAAGACCGTGCATCTATAGCATATTTGATCGAAGCATAGAACAGAAAAAACTAACAATAACTGTGGGTGTAACTCGTTCCATATTTTCTGAGGACAACAGTATGGTTTTTAGGGTTCCGTAGCCAAATGCCAAAAAACGGAACCCTTTTCGGATTCGTCATGTCTGTCCGTCCGTATGTCACAGCCACTTTTTTCCGAAACTGAACCGAAGAACTATACTGTTGAAACTTCGTAAGTACCAAGTTGTTGTGGTTCTGTGAACCGCATTAATATTTTCACACAAAAATTGAAAAAAAGCAATAAATTTTGGGGATTCCCCATACTTAGAACAGAAACTCAATTTTTTTTTTTTTCAAACCCTTGAACTCTGTGGGGTATTTATGGATAGGTCTTCAAAAATGATATTGAGGTTTCTAATATATATTTTTTTCTAAACTGAATAGTTTGCGCGAGACACTTCCAAAGTGGTAACATGGTTGTCCCGCAATTTACCTTTAATTCATGCAACTCAAATATAAAAATAAAAATAAAAAATTTAATTTCATAAACATAAACCTTATTTAACCACAGTTATAGCTAGATGAACCACTAAATAACTTCTTATACGTTCAAGGAAGGTACGGAACCCTCGGTGCGCGAGTCCGCCTCGCACTTGGCCGGTTTTTATTGTTATTACAATGTTGCATAACCTCCCTACATGACATTATTTTTAACCTAGACTTTGCTCGCAGCCTCGCCGGCATACAATTCGTTTTATGAAAATACGGTATCGCCAATCCTTCGTCGGGAACTCTGTATCTTCCCGGGATGAAAAGTAGCCTTTATGATAACCCGAGTTATAGTCTTTGTGTGTGCTAATTTTTATCCAAATCCATTCAGCCGTTCTAGCGTGATTAGACGGCAAACATTTAAACAAGCAAATAACAAATTCCATACTCTTTTCGATTTTTTTTTTTCTGGTTTGGTCCAATAGTAAAAGTTGTTCATACAATTCAGTTATTTAAATAACACGTTGTATGATATTAAAATAACATAGGTATCTACCTAGTATTTTTTTGACTGACGACTAGGTATAGAATAAATTAAAACCGATGAAGCACATGCAGTTTTTCGACGGTACTTTTTGAATCACTGTTT
This sequence comes from Asteroscopus sphinx, assembly GCA_949699075.1. Taxonomy (NCBI): domain Eukaryota; kingdom Metazoa; phylum Arthropoda; class Insecta; order Lepidoptera; family Noctuidae; genus Asteroscopus; species Asteroscopus sphinx. The sequence goes on along the minus strand of OX453004.1, from coordinate 26,930,072 downwards.
AAAACTAGTTTTGAGTTGAGATTTAATTGTAAAACATTCCTCAAGCATAGATTCATTGATTACCACAGTTCAGCGGAAATTAGTTTTATTCGATACAGTCACATGTTTAGGTGTTTGAGCAGAGGTTTGATCTGACGCTTCTCAAGCGCCGCCTTCAAAATGTTGGTATATGAAAAGATTTTTACATTTACAAGGATTATTTTTAATTTTCAGTTGAGGTTTTTGAAGTAGATTTTTTTTTGTTAAAAAGTTTTTATTTCATACTTTTTATTTAATTTATTGCTAGGGTTGATTCATACCTACTCAACTTATGGCCTAGCAATCCGCAAATTAGAAATCACCAGTAGGTAGGTAAATAATGTAACACAAATAGGAATGTGCGTCAATTCAGATACAATAAGATCAAAACAATATTTCTCCAGCTGAATGTATGGAAGGCAGGAAGGGTCAAGGCTGACAGTGCTTGTCCGGAAAGTGGCGGGTATTCCCCTGGACACGCCCATGTGTCGATTGCCTTATCAAATTCTATTGAAGCTGCTTACAGAACTATTAAACCACCATAAAATTGTTACAGAAACAATTTGAGAATATATTTTTATTAACCTATAGGCATAGACCAGTAAGCCTCTAGACGCCGGTTAGCTGGACACCCCCGGTCACAACGCATATGCTCTACCACTGCATATCATAAGTCCCTCCGCCAATCGGAACGTCACTGAGTCAGCGAGCGGCACCAATCATAAGGAATCATACCATCGAACTTTTGAACCGGCCAATCATAACGCGCCGTCCGCCCCCCTGACCCCACCAACGTTTTACGACTGCGTTCGAATACAAAACTTTGTTTATGCGGAGTCTTTTAGCTTACTGGTCTGTGCCTATAGGTAACGTCCCACAGCTGGGCAAAGGTCTCGCGTATGTTCTTCCAAATGTCCAATCATTAATCTATATTAACAAACACGCAAATCAATCAAGAATTCTCAGCAAAACACAACTATAGCACATCATCTAGAAAGGCAAACTTAAAATAACCTCCATTTTCGAAGTCGGTTAATAAACTGATTTTTTGAAGCTAAAATACAAAAATACTCAACCTTAGTAAATACAATTTACATAAAACCACCGCGCGGGCTTCCTCAACCGAATAAAAGAAAAATCATCTAAATCGGTCAAGAAATCTTGCAGAAAACGAACGGTGAACGGTGTGTGTGAAATTCGCGAAAGTTTAAAAACTTCTAACGGTGTACAATGTATATACATGAAAAAAAAAACGTGTTGAATACATAATCTCCTCCATTATTTAGTCGGTTATTAAAAGAGGAGCACTCGGACATCACAACAAGAGTGCTTCAATACCAAACGGCTCACAAATATAATTACTAATTAAGTTGTTGTATTTTCGCCTCTTGAGGGTCGAACTAGGAAGATGGGATGGTGCAAGGGTTTCGACGACAGTGTCGTCCCACACCAGAGGCCTACCCACCTTCCTTCTATAGCAATAAAGTCATTCCATGTTCTGGTCTCCTGCCATCGTCATGTACCAAGACATTTGGTTCTAATTAAGCTGGAGTGCCGGCGACAAGAGCACGACGAATTATGTCATTTAAATTAGGGTGCCGTGCCATACGTGCCACCTGCAACTCCTGCTGAAATACAAGCCATTCACCACAGTAACAGTGATGTGGAGCGCATTCAATTTTAATAATTGTTTCCAGGGCATAATAATGGGCAACCCAGTACTGAGTCGCGACAGCATAGCAGACTACAGCTCAATCTTCTACCAGTGGGGTCTGATCGACAGCCAAGGCTTCCTCGCCGTCAAGCCTATCCAGGACGCCTATGATAAAGCCATAGCCAGCGAGGACTCGGAATCTGCGTCAATTGTAAGTGGAACAATTAGTAAAAGAAACCTTATTACTTTTATCGCGAACGCACGTGTGTAGGTATTTTACCAATCCCCTAAAACCTGTAGACCTAGCACAAACCATTTTGACGTATCGAAACGTTAATGTTAGCGTTTTTTAACATAACATAACATCACGCCTGTATTTCCCCGAAGGGGTAGGCAGAGGTGTAATAGTACACCCACATTTCGCCAGTTATGTTATAGTCCCATGTAATAGGGGGCGAGCCTATTGCCATTGACTGGCACAAAACCAGACTCCGGGCTGCTACTGAGAATTTCCTAATGAAAAAACCCAATAACACTTTGCCCGACCCGGGAATCGAACCCAGGACCCCACGCTCAGCAGTCGCGCTTGCAACCACTAGACCAACGAGGCAGTCATTACATTTGATTATATATTACATTTTGATTTCATTTTATGCATCATGCGCACTTTCTTTGTTGACATAAAAAGTTGTTACAAGTTGTGCTAAGTCCCTGACTCCTGTGCTTTGTGAGAAACCTTAGTTACAAGAGTCAGTGCCCTCTCCCATGTGCAGAAAAACATTTAATTATTATGCAATAAAATTATGAGTAAATGCATTTAAAAAAAACATTAACAAAATTTCAATTACTTATGTTTATAACTGTAGAAGTTATTAAGCTGTAAAGGATTAGGACAGACGGACAAACGGACAGACAGACAGACGGACAGACGGACAGACGGACAGATGAACAGACGGACAGACGGACAGACGGGCAGACGGGCAGACGGACAGACATGACGAAACTATAAGGGTTCCTTGTAGTCCTACGGAACCCTAAAAAGAACAAGTAATAAAAAATCTTTAACTAAGAATGTGTTAGCAGGATATATTTAGTGATGTATGTATGTAAAATAAGAGGGGTTTTAGTGCTTTGTGGGTGTGGGGGTGTATGTGTGGGTTTGAGCGTATGTAGGTGTAGTGTGTGTGTGAGGTATCATACAGAAATCTGGATAAAATCTTTAAATTAAATGAATATTTTCAGATTTAAAGTTCACTCACATTTATACGTTTCGATACGTCAAAATGGTTCGTGCTGGGCTACTGAACTCTTCTTGATACGATAATGACCACTCTATGTTAAGCGTAGACCCTCCTTGATGATTTCCTTGTTAAATAATCAAGTAGTTAAAAACTAAACGGTAGAACCTAGGATTGTAAAAGTACCTGAAGTAAACCTCCTCTTTCCAAGTCTGTATAACATGGCAAATGGTATAAGTTTTTTTTTACTTTTCCAGCTTCGCGAAGACCTGCTAAATAGGCTTGGTGAAATGTCGATGCAGCAGCAGACGTTCAATATCCTCGTCGACAGGATATCAAACCTGGATTACTTTGTAAGCTTTATCCGTAGACCTGAAGTGAGCGAAGCTCTGCATGTTGGCAGTATAGAGTTTGCTTTCCACAACGGTACCACCCACACGAAGCTGATACCGGACTTCTTGAGCGAAGTCAAGTCGAAAGTCGAGATGCTGCTAAATCATTACAGGATTCTCATTTATTGGTAAGTAGGTACTTAAGGTGGACCGACGACCTGGTGAAGGTCACGGGAATCCGCTGGATGCGGAAGGCGCTGGACTGGTCGTTGTGGCGATGCTTGGGGGAGGCCTATGTCCAGCAGTGGACGTATTTCGGCTAAAATGGTGATGATGATGAGGTACTTAAATAAGTCAGAAAATGTGTGGATTTGAAACAATCCTCTATTAGCTCTAAAGCGTGGCCTGTTTTACGACCAAAATTAATATCCAATCTATCCACGATTTACCCTATTAGAGATAGAAATTTGACATATTTTGTATGGAACTTATGTCAAATTCCTATCTCTAGTAGGGCAAATCGTGGATAGATTGGATATTAATTTTAGCCGTTAGAGGACCAAAAGCTAGAGTTGTTTTTCCTATCTGTTTTAAATCCTTGAAAGTCTTCTTATTACATTCGTCATGAAAGATATACCTACAAACATCATGTTCTTTACAGCGGGCAGATGGACCTAACGGCTCCTTGTGTGCCCAACGCCAAGGCTCGGAGGAAGCATTGGCACTGGAACCATCGCGACCAGTTCCTCAACGCTTCGCGTTACCCCTGGTGGTTTGACAACAAAGTTGCTGGGTAAGTCAAATATAGGTACCTATAAACTGATGATATTTTTTTATCTCCTCCGTCTCTAGGCTAAGTCAAGTCGAGTAGTTAAGTCAGGCGCTATGTTCCACACTCGAAACATGGTTACAGTTTCCTTAGGATGTTTTGTTTCCCCGTTTACACTGAAGAATATACAAGGTTAGGTATACAATACAAATGATAACCAAATTCTGTCAATAATGAAATGTAGTTGCAGAGTGAGGGGTCAAAAACATAATCATTAGTGTTTACCAAACACTGTTTAGTCATCATCATCATCATTTCAGCCGAAAGACGTCCACTACGGGACATAGGCCTCCCCCAAAAAGGGGGGATATGCCATAAACGCCACGCTTAGCAGGCGAGTTGGCGGGTTGGCGATCGCAGTAGGTTGGGAGAACGCCGCTGCCCATCCTCTGGTGAATCCCTTAGTCGCCTTTTACGACACCTATGAGAATATATAGGACTATATATAGAGCTGCTCATGAATTTGGTAAAGTTAAGTGTTTAGTAACTTTACCAAATTCATGAGCGTGTTTTACACGACTGTCCAAAAAAAGGAGTGTAATGTTTTTAGGGTTCATGTATGTATGTATGCATTTAAGTAAGTATGTATGCATTTAAGTAAGTATGTATGTATGTATGTATGTATGTATGTAGGTGAGTTTCTTTATTCCACTATATCTCCTAAACGCCTGCTCCGATTTGAATAGAAGTGGTATCTCTAGAATCCTTGCATTATCCCGGGTGACATAGGGTAGGTTACATCTTTAAAAAAAATGGGTTAGCTATGGTTACGTTAGTACTATTAGATATTCTGTGCTATGGTACATGATTAAAACCATAATTGATAAAAAAATAACAGGATTTTAATAAAAGTATGATCATTGTCTAGAAGATTTTATGGAGATTCCAAAAATATATAATACTACCATCCAATAACCAGTACTTTCCTAAAAAAACGCTATTAAAACTGCCAATAAGCGGTGACTGGCTAGGATTAATTTTAAAAAAACCGGCCAAGTGCGAGACAGACTCACGCAGTAAGGGTTCCGTACCACGCATTCACCTCTGATTTAATTTACAAGAGTTTATCAAAAGACGCACAGTGCGCGAAATATGAATTTTTGCGTCTCTTTCTTAGGCAGGTACCACCACATATTTCTATGTTGGACCTATTTTTTTTACCCGACTGCGGCGGAGCTAAAAATTAGGGTAATGTTTTTGGTTGGTAGGTATGTACATACATATACATATACTCAGACATACATATGTCTGAGTATATGTTCCCTCCTAGAGATAAATGAGTTTGTATGTCGATTTTAACAAATGAGGTGTCTTTCGAGTAACATAGGCTACAAAATTTTACAAAAATTCAACCGACTAGGACATTTGTCCTCCGACTGCAATAAATTTCCTGAAACTTGCAGACTTGGTTGTGTTACCTATGCTGAAAAGTATTAACTTGATAGTTACTGAAAAGTATTAACTTGATAGTTACTGAAAGTATTAACTTGAAAGTTATTAGTTGCTTCTACTGTACAATGCTTACAGATGTAGTCAGCTATCTTCTTTCTTTCTTTGGATTCATGATGCATTCTCCTCGCCAAGTGCAGGATTTCTCCAGTATCTTGTACCCACCTTAAACTAACACAACTTGTTTTTTAACCGACGAAAAAAAGGAGGAGGTTCTCAATTCGACGCGTATATTTTTTTATTTATTTTTTATGTATGACCACGCATAACTTTTTACAGAGTAGTCCGATTTTGATGATTCTTTTTTAATGGATAGGGTATATATCGAAGTTGGTCCCATTTAAATTTCAAAATCAAAATCCACCCCTAAGGGTAGGAAAACAGGGGATGAGTGCTTGTTCACCCACTGAATTCTTACCTGTTAACCGATTCTGTTGAAACTTGGCACACATAAATGTAGTTCTAGACACTTCAACATAATGGAGACCTGGAGTTAGATTTTAGCCGCAAGAAAATTAAAATTAAACTTTTTAACAAAAAATTGAACCGACGAAAACAGAAACTAAAAAGCGAAAAATAACTAATTATGAGTCAGCGCCAAACGAACAATCAGAGTCATAATTAGTTATTTTTCGCTTTTTAGTTTCTGTTTTCGTCGGTTCAATTTTTTGTTAAAAACTTTTATGACTTTTTAGTTCGTTTGTAATTGGTTGGTTACTTGGCTTTTTTTGGCAGTCGTGTTTTTTAATTACTTAATATACATGTAATTTCTACTTTCAGTTACGTCAAAAGCGGCGGTAGTCTAACAGAAGTACTGGTCCGCGGCGCGGGCCATCTGGTCCCGATGGACAAGCCAGCAGAAACCGTCGAACTGATCACCTACTTCATTAAGAATTATGACCTCCCACTGCCAACTAATTACCATGTTATGGCCCAGGATACTGCGAAGTATGTTGATGATGACTTCGAAGGAATTTCAAAGACGATACTGCAAGATCCTAGTACTGAATCTGCTGGTACCCGAACAGCGATGGTAGTAAGCGCTGTTCTTAATGTCCTGCTGGTTTTGGCTATCGTTTGTGGCCTGGTGTATGCTCTGAGGTGGAAGAAACGGACGGACGCCTATTTATACGATACAGTGGACGAGACCAGCATCTCGTCCACTATGTTTTAAGAATCCTAGTGAAATGGAAGTGTTCAGAACTCTTGTGTTACTCAGGTTGTGCTAGAAATCATTGACATGGTTGTGCGAAGCGTTTTTGGGCGTTGATTTATAGTGACTTGGGGTAAGTCGAGACATGGGGTAAGTTCGTTCAAATGGATTTTCCGCAGTGTCGTCCAAATATTACAACAAAATATTATAGACGTTAATCACCAGATCTCAGCATGTATTGAATAACTGTGCGATTGGAAAAGCCCCTTATACAACATATAAAGAAAACCCTGTCCAATCCGTAAGGGGTTGTTAGGTATCGTGATATGATTCTATTCATGTAATAATAATAATTCATTTATTCCATAAATATTACAATCCATTTTGGTAGTAACACATAACTTAAAAACTATGTTAGTACAACACACAATCTCTTAAAATACAATCACACAATCACAATTTTTTTTTTGTTTACCGCTTTTTACGCTTCGTGGGTAAAACTTGCGTCTTAGTCCAGTGCCTGAGTATGGGGCCGTCCACCCCCTCAACCACTGTAATCAGGACATTCGTCAGGTTATTCAATAATAATAAAAAAAAGACTAACTAGATTTTTTATGGTCAATGTTCGAATCGAGCTAGTCAAATATAATAAAAATAAAAGAAAATTTGGGTAATTTGGGTACAAAAAAACCTTGCATTTTAAATCACAATAAGTTACCTTTTTTTAATCATTGATGATAAAAACGTATTTCTTTTTGTAATGTTATTGCGGCACCTGTGTGCCCTTTTGGGATCGGACGGGGTTTATTTACACATTGTATTGCATACGAAAATAAATTACTTACAGAATAAACTACAAAATGTTTAGCACCAAATTATTGAAGGACTACTGATGTCAACCTTTTGAATGTATAAACTAGTCTTAATTATATTTCTGCCAAGGTCTCACCATTTTCCTCAGTGCCTTTTAGTTTTAATACGTACTGTTGTAAATATTGTATTATTTTGTAAGATGTAGAAATAAAACTTATTTTGTACATAACTAGCATTTACTTAAAGTCTTGTATGAAACTGTCGATCATGAACTTGGCCACCTCTGGCTGGTCCATTGGCACCATGTGTCCGGCGCCTCGTACTAACACCTCGACGAAGTTGCCACCTGCCTTTTTGTACCTGAAATTGAGACATACTCATGTTTTATTTCACGAACACATTCTAAAATTCTACCTACTTGTTAAACTTTTGACCGCCACTGATGTCTATAAAAAATAAAACTTGCTAATTTTTGACCCTTCAGCACCGCCACTGCCTTATTACTTTCTACTTTTGTCCAAATTACATTAAATACAATATTTGTCTTCTAATAAAGACGTGGACACTATATCTTCTCATGGGTGTTGTAAAAGGTGACTAAGGGATTCACCAGAGGATGGGCAGCAGCGTTCTCTGAGTATTTAACCAACCAACTGCGATCGCCAACGCGCCTGCCAAGCGTAGCGATTATGGCATATCCCCCCTATTGGTGGAGGCTTATGTCCAGCAGTGGACGCCTTTCGGCTGCAATGATGAATAAAGACGTGGTGCTGAGGGGACAAAAATATCGACGAGGTCCATGACGTCTAAAAGGTTAAGAAAAACTGAAGCTTTAAAGAAGAAGTTTTAGAAGGAATTAATATTAGTATGACTGAATGCTGCAGCCCATTTGGATCGTAAGAAATAATGTAGAAAATAAATATGCAAAGTACACCATAATTTTAATCTTTTTCTGCCCATTGCTGGACATTAAAAGTACTTTTATAGGCCTCCTCTATAAATTTCCATATCAAACGGGTTTGAGCCGATTCCATCCAAAAACCCTCATTAGGCTTAGGCTCACTGTCTTTTTGATTGAGAAATGAGGTCCCAGTCCCATCTCAATCTCAGTTCATCCAGTTCGTGATCTCCATTTGAGGACCTTGCAAAATAAAAACGTCTCTTACGCAACAACGGATCCGTTGGCGTATCTGCGCAGGCGCCGGCGCGGGGCTTGCACGTAGGCATCGCGCTGCGACCACTGCAGCGTGCCATACATGTGCTTCGACAGGCTGTAGGCCAGGATCACGTCCAGCTGACCACTACATAGTACAAAAGAAATTGTAAGTACAAAATACAGGGATAAGTATAACACCCCTAGGACCCGATTCACAAGTAGCGTGCCCAGTTACAAAACCAACCCCCCTAGCCAAGTAGACAATCTACAATGACATATCTCAACGAAAAAGTCATTTGTTGAGATATGTCATTCCCATACATTTTGATTGTTTTCTATAGCGTTGACGATTGTAGATTGTCAACTTGGCTAGGGGGGAGGAGTTATTTTATTTGTAAACATATGAAACATTTTGAGTATTTTATATTACGAGAGGTCGACTAATGGTCGAAAATCGACCGTAATTCATAAAAAAAAAATGATTTAACTAAGTCAAAAAAATATAGGTACTGTACAAAAATAAAAGAAAATCGGTTGACAGAGGACAAAATGGTATATAACTGTTTTTTATTTGCCCATTTATTACTATATTTATAGAAGATTATGTCAATCATTCCAATAAGCCCGTAAAGTCTGCACATTAATATGTATAAATGTACTCTGTGACATTAATCCCACGTAACACAGTGCTACGTCGCTACGTGGAAAGCGTTTGCGAACAAAAGACTTAAACGCGCAATCTGACCGTGTGCTGAGCTGGCTTTGGCTGAGTTTAATATGATAAGGGGCTACTTTTTTACCCGACTGTGCCAGAAGGAGGGTTATGTTTTTCCACATCTATATTTACGACCAACACTAATAACTTTGACTATATACTAATAAACTGTATCCACGATTTTCCCTAAAAGATATAATATAGAAATTTAAGTACCATACAATTTCTGTCAAATTTCTATCTCTAGAAGTTGGTGTTGTCGTGTTGTCATTGTGAGAAAAGCCCGGGAATCCGGTAATTGACTACTATTAAAATATAACAAAAATGTTATGTTATTTAAAAGAAGCTACAGAAACGACAACATTAGTGAAAATAATAATAAAAACCATGAAAAAATTAAAGAGATACACGCTTTTTAAGTTTTTGGAGAGGGCATTTTCTGTCCTTGTCGTGCTAAACGGACATTATACAGAGAGATGACAAGTTTCTATGAAGGTTTTGAACAATGGCGTCATACTTTGATAGCGCTGTCTCTGTCTAGTGAACAAATTTAAATTGCTTATAACTTGGACATTTTATTGAATATTTTATTATTTTTTTCACTTTTCCTTATTTTTCTTGAAACAGTTTCGAGTTCTCTAACAAAAACAAATAAAAATAATTGTCTCCTTCCATATTGACTTTGACAAATTAATAAGGTATTGAACTGCCTATAGGTACATTTGTATCAAGTCCCAACCCATGACCTCAGAGACCTATAGCAAAATCAAATAAAATTCTTAAGCGAGGCTTACCTGTAGCTCATAACTCCATAATGTTCCAAAAGCTCTTCAACGAAAGGCTTTGTAGTATTGGCTAAGTCTGGCAGCATCTTCTCGTAGACCAGCTGGTTGTTGTAGTCGAAGGTGGCATTGCCCACGTGGATCTGTTTTCTGACGTCACCACTGTTAATGTACCCCTCGAACTCTGGGGGTGCTGCTGACGAGTCCTCAACGAAGTTGTAAATGCTGACTCCACTCTGCTTCTTGATGTATTCTATTGTTTCGTTGAATTTCTGAAAAGCGATGCTTAGAATCAAATATTACAAATAAATGCATTATTGAAGCAAACTTCTTAATACATATTTGGGATGATTCACTCACAAAAAGTTAACCGTTACGAACGCGGCGATGAAACACATGTCATTGGCTGGTCAGCACGTATTGTTGCCCATAAGAGTGAGCGAGGCAGAGTACAACAGAGTACAGAGTACTTCTATCGGGTTTCCCACTACATCTCACGCCTTTTTTATTTCAATAGAAAATTAAACATCAATGATAAATATATGGTATAGATACCTTACTTCAATGCCATGCTGTCGCGAAACCTGACCAAGAATCTTATCGAGACTGTAAACTATGACAGATAAAAGATATTAAATTTCTGTTAAGTACGGGGACAAGCTTACATTTGCAGCATCGACCATCTTCCCGTCGTCAATAAGCTTGATGACCTGTCCTTCCAACCCCTTGATATGGTCGATCTGGTGACCTTCAAGCAAGCCTAGCACTTCACAGAGATCACTGTAATGCATCATATCTCGGAGTTCTACCAGACCGTTGCCGATTGCGATGCCCTGAAACATAATTGAAATATTTTTAGAGTATACTCACTTCTGAATCCGTAGTGAAACATAGAAAAACAATCCGAAAAAAAAACGCTGCGGATTTAGAAGTGAGTTAAATTGTTAAATTTTCTAGAATAGCAGTACAGGTATATTCTATACGACAGTACTTTTCAACCTGTCGCCAACGCTATCTAGTTTTTATAAGAATTGACTTGTAAAAGTGATTTTAACATCCAATTAGCGAAATAAAATTATTTCATTTCATTTCTCTAGTGTGAGAGCGTCGTTTCAAGCGTTTGTACGTAGTTTCGGTTATGCTTTAGCTAAATATTTATTACCGAGCGTTGTGGCGCAACTTGGGAGAGGCCTATGTCCAGCAGTGGACTGCGATAGGCTGAGTTGATTGAAATAGTTATTGTGACTCAGGTCTCTTTAATTATTTATTGCTTTATGTAAGAAAAAATATACACAGAGGCGGACTACATGCCATAAGCATTCTCTACCACTCAATCTTAGGTTATGGGTACCAATTATGCCAAAACATGAGAATGTTAACATTATAGGTCCTGCCTTTTTGTAGATTCATCATTCATTAGATCATCCTCCGCGCCTTTTTCCCAATTATACATGTAACAAAAACCCTAAGAGTTTTTCCAAATGACTTGTGTGTTGTATGAATATCGATTCTGATGACGTACCTCACAGGAACAACAGGGTTTTTGTTACATACTGTATTGAGGTCGACTTTCAGAGATGCGGGTGAACAAGTCGCTCAGCCGATGTACAGTCGATGTACATCGGCTGAGCGACTGCCATCAGAGCCCCGCAATCCAGTTACTGGGTAATGCTGACATTCGGAGGTTAAACCAGTCAGAATTTCAGGCTTCTGACTATCCGTAACGACTGCCACAGATATTCGTATGACAACCGGGACCGACAGCATAACGTGTTGTCCGAGGCACGGAGGGGTCTCAATATGTAACTAAATGGTCACCCATCTCCGGACTGACCGCGGCAAGCGGAGCTTAACATCGTAGATCGTACAATCCGCGTGGTTGCTTTGCCACGAACACCTCGTGCTGCCTTTTTGTAGTGATTAAATTAATTTGCTTAGTTACAGTTGCAATCATACTTAGTTTGTTGGATAAAAATTCGATTTATTCTGTTTGATTCAATGTTTTCAGATGGACTGAATTTATAGAGATGGATTCGTTTTCTGACCTAGCCAATGTAGTTTTTATAATACCTTCAAGTTGATGGTTTCATTAGTTGTATCCTGATTGTGCCTGTGGATCTGGATGCCGAGGGCAGGTACGTACTTCCCCGCGTAGGACTCGCCAGCAATGAACAGCGGTGCGGATCGCAACTCGGGGAACATCTCCAGGAACTGCTGCAGGAACTCCAGCATTTGCGCGCCGACCTGAAATTTGGTATTTATTTATTACATTTAAACCATTTATTTTGCCACACATACACAAAATATACATATTACATGCAAAGGTAACAGGACAAATTAATGAGAACACAACATGCATACAACATAATATGTGTGGCAAGGGATCCAGCTCAGTATTTGCTGTGCATGTAGGTATGCACAGCACTGATTTTCAGCTGGTCCCTCCCATCATAACATCTCACCATACATAAGGTTCACCCACAGTATACATATTACTATTACAATGAAATACAGTTTTGTCACAAAAAACCGGGAGTTTTGTGGTTTTGTCCTTATATGTACGCCAATTACGGGTCAACACAACATTGGCTAATCAAGATAGTATATTTTAGTAGTAGTAGAGCTCCTTTGTGAAAAGAGCTCGTCCGGGGAAGTACTATCACCGTACCTATTTCTCCGCCAAATAGTGATGCTTGCATTGGTGTGTTTCGGTCTGAAGAGTACGGGTGCCGGTGAAATTACAATCACATGAGAATTTCCATCTTCATGTCTCAGTTTGGCGAACCAACTTGCGGTACCATTAAGGCTACAGCCTAGGTGGTATTGAAGTTGTTATGGGCAAAGGTAACCGCTTAACATCAGGTGGGCCTTTAGCTCGTTTCGCCATCCTATACTTAAAAAAGAAGAAAAAAAAGATGATATATTGTTAATTAAATCTAACACAGAGCTAATTTTTAAACTATTACAAAATATCTACTCATATATCGAGTGTCATTGAACACCCCAATCATAATCATTAAAAAAATCAAGAAGATTTTCGGGAAAACTATGTAAATCTTATCCAATCCTTACTACACCCCTACTTCGCCGAACCTTAAGAAAAACTCGGTCGTAAAAAAATCTCAGTCGACGATGCTACCCAGAGTTGGTGCAAACAGGCTATGACCAAGCGCTAAATAATCTAATTTCAGAATATTGCGTAATTTAGCCATATAAGGAAGAAATTAACAGTTTTAAACGATCTAACGAGCAATTAGCAAGTTTACATCGCAGGAAATTCACAAGACCTTAACCTTGTAATAATTTTCGGGCAACCATGGAATATTAAAAACACTTTCTGTAATCCGTGCTAGCAAAGACATGAAAAGTGGCGAAATATACATATAATACGTCATACATAACATTACACCTGTATTCCCCGATGAGTAATTGGGGTATATAGATAAACGTGTAGTATTACACCCACATTTCGCCAGTTATGTTAGAAGTCCCGGGAACAAATCCAGACTCCGGGCTACTACTGAGAATTTTCTAATGATAAACCCAATAACACTTTTCCTGACCCGGCAATCGAACTCAGGACCCCCCACGCTTAGCAGTCGTGCTTGCGACCATTAGACCAATGAGGCAATAAGCTAATGGCGATCGCATCTTTCTTGTATCATGCAAAAGTTGAATCTTTAGTTAGTAAACAGGACATTGCACCCTGACCTTTCGCGCACAACAGCCAGTAAAATGATATTTTTACTTCATCTCGGATCCTCTTTCTCAACTGGTTTATTTGCATTTCCATTAGGCCATAAAGATTATGATTAGCTTACCTAGACTGATTGGAAGTATTTGCATAAATTGATATTATAGCGCCTCAAATTACAGCTATTCGTAAATGACCACTTCTGGGCCCCAATTCTCGCGTTATAGAGACAAATGTCGAATTCGAGATAATCCCTAATTTAAAATCTCTACGAAAAATGTCGCTGATAATGTCAACTGTTATGTATTTACACTCTAGGTGAAGACATATCTCTAACGTGACATTCTGAGAATACGAAAATTTATTTTCAATCGACATTCGCCATCGTGTTTCGACATTATGTCGAGTTCGAGATAATGTCTACGACGAGAGAATCATCCCCCTGGTCCTCTATTGATGACTTCAATTAATTGTATGACAATGCATTTTTTTCCATGAGATACTTAGGCATATAAGGAGTAAGAGTTTGGCCTTTTTTATGAAAGTCCTCATAAGGAAGACTAAGGAAGGCGGAAGAGTATGACGGACTCTTACCGACTAAAACCACATTGTGGCGATCCTCAGCACAAAATAGAGGAGCTCCGGGAAATCCAGTGGACCGGGCCGTGCCCCTCCAGTGCCACGCCTTTTTCTGCACTTGCTGGTTCGACCGTCAACGCTACGATGAATGTTATTTAATGAAGATTCCTTCAAAAGTGTCACAACCACTCTTCGAGCAACAATTTGTTGCTTGTAACTTCCTCTTACGGAAATTAGGTATATACTGGAATCTTAGAGAATCGAGCAATTTTCAAATCGATGTGTGCAGCTCGAAGGTCCTCTGATTGGATGAATAAAATATAAACAATCACAAAGAACAGGACTTGACATGAAGTTTAATTTTAAAATTTTTCGTTGGTCAGCCTTGCAGGAGCCGTTGGTAACTAATTGTACACCCGACTGAAAAGGGTCACAGTCAGAAATATTTCATGTTACACGTTACACCTACTCATTACATCGCTGTCAACACCTTAACACGGTTATACCACGTTACCTCACTTGGAAGGCAGTACTGTCAGCAGTAGGTACAGTCACGATCCTTCCCGGTGATATTTTTTTTCGACTAAATCCCTTGAACGAATCCTGCTACATTACACGTACCTACGGCTGCCATCGAACACTGCATGAGCGCAAGCGATTTTAGCCTTAGTGGTGGTTCACCGGAAAGTTTGCCGATAGTACCTACACATATTTGTATTAACTCACATCATCCTCATTGTCGGGGTATCCTCGCTCGTCATCGGTGAAACTGAAGCCAGCTCCGACTGGGTTGTCGAGGAACACCATCGAGTGATCGTCTGCCCATGATATATTTCTTCGGCCCACTGGAAAGTATCAGAACTTAGTTGAAAAATTGTTAGTAATAAACAAATAATTCTCTAATAATCCTTCTTAATAATAACTTGAAAACTTCATGGTGGTTTTTTCTACAGAGTTAATGGGGATGCACGAGAAAAGTATGAATTATATTATAATGATATTATTTTTTGGCTCATTCTATGTACCCAATGGTCGAAATTCGACCGTACCTAATCCATAAAAAAATTGTAACCGAAAAAAAATACTATTGCAATTTTTTATTGAATTCAAGCACTATAAAGCTCGTCAATAGCTACTAAACAAAAAAGAAAATCGGTTGACAAACAGAGGAGAAAATGATTCTGGCCCGTTTTTTCTTTGCCTATTTATACCTATTTAGATTCTCCTTATTATACTTCCCCTACTTGTCACCAAGAGAGTAGTAGACGAGTCTTAGAGCAAAAGAGCAAAAATGGACACCAGTATTCACAATATTATTCCAAAAATCTGGCCATCTAGTTATTTTAAATGTGTTAGAGTTAGAGGATACATATTTTTCTCTCTGCATCACCTTCGAGGTTATCACCTTAAGGTTGACTGGGAGAAAATGCCTCAGGATAAAACCAGATAATGAAAAAGGAATTATGGTTTGGTAGCGAGCTAACAACCGATCTTTTGAGCAAAATGGACTCCACAAGACCAGCTGCCGAATTGCGTAACTCACTCGCGATCGCAATCATCTGGATTTCAATGTTCATTGCTCTGTGTGCTTTGACAATCCGTCATGTTGACAACAACGTACCACGCAACGAATATTGCTGTAATTTCAAAATGAAAGCTGATGTCAATGTGAATGCATTACACAATTACCCCACTGGATTTTATTACATTAGAAGGGTAGATTCTTGTGTGTTTGCGGCCTAAATGTAGTGCATTTTTTTATAATTATGAAAATAATAAAGCATTTGGCCGTGTCAAAGAGTGAATTTTTCCTTCGCATTACAACGATAAAAGTAACAGTTAATCAATTAGTTACGAATATTATCAACGCACTTCATTATAAAATATAACAGTAAAAAGTGACTATAGTATGTATTTTTGTTTTGTAACTGAAAACTATAGAACAACTTCTAGTAACTGTAAAATCACTTTAAAAAATATTAGAAATGGCAGTGAAAACTATTAACTCAAAGTAGAGGTTATTCAGAGCCCAGCAAGGAGAAAAGTCAATAAAAATCAAATCAAAAGTCGTCGCCTATACCGCAAAGTTTGAAGACAAAGGTCTTCAACCACTGCGTCTTGCCAGTCATGAGTTACGGTGCCGAGACGTGGACACTGACAGTTGGGCTAGTCCACAAATTCAAAGTCGCTCAGCGAGCTATGGAGCTATGCTTGGAGTTTCTTTGAAGGATAAAATCCCTAATGAGATTATCCGGAAAAGAACCGGAGTGACCGACATAGCTTGTAGGATTAGTAAGCTGAAGTGGCAGTGGGCTGGCCATGCCTGTCGAAGGACCGATGACCGCTGGAGCAGACGAGTCCTTGAGTGAAGACCGCGAATCGGCAAACACAGCGTAGGGCACCCCCCCGCCATGTGGACTGACGACCTGAAGAACGTGGCTGGGGGGGACTGGATGCGGAAGGCAGAGGACCGTACATATATCATTAATGTGTGAGAGGACCGAGTGTTGTGGCGCAACTTGGGAGAGGCCATTGTCTAGCAGTGGACTGCGATAGGCTGAGTTGATGAAGGAGAAAAGTACATATCTCATGAAAACATGAGTCATATTGTTCTATTACGCATAATATCACCTATTTCATAGCATAGAATATAGATGATGTAATAGGGTGAAGAAAAAAAATGGTGAAAAAACCGACAAACACAGAGGGTTTTTTCACAATTTTTTGAAATATGAATTTGAATATGAACTTTGTACTCTGAAAACCACAGAAATAGATAAATAGAATGGTTGTAATCACAATTTTACTTGCGATTCATTCATTGCAACTTTCGAATAAACAACGCCTGCCATGTAGATGTCATTAATTTTTTAAAATTAATAGCTTTTGTTTCTGCATTTAGAAACAGCGCAATAAGACATTTTTTGCGGGTTTTTGACACAGTATTTACAGAAACAAGTCATAAGGCGTACTAAGAAAGGTTCTGAAATGCTCTGCACTCTGTCAGGTGCAGAGTGTTAGCACGCGCGCCTCGGCCCACTTTTCCATTCTATCTATCTATGTCTGTGGTCTTCTTCTTCGTGTCGACATGAGCTACATAATAATAATAGCTCATGTCGTGGGGAAAAGATTAGCCAGTCAGCAGGTTGATAGCGGGGCTGACTGCCCAGAGTGCGCCAGACGATCAATTAAATATCGTCACTCGTGGAGGCTCTTTTAATGCACCCCATTTCTTTTTTCTGTGGTGTAGTCTGACAACCCACAGCAGACATGCGTAGGTGGAAAAAGGGCTCAAACCCTTCATTTTGTGATAAGAACCGTGCCCACCGTGCCGGACTAAAATAATACGTCAAAAATTATTTAGCATAATTATGCTAAACGATTCTTTGGTTTAAAAATAACCTATCTCATAAGAATCAGCCTTTGTGCTTCGTTGTGTTATTATTGCCTGAATAATGAAGCTGCATTAAATCGAATGTGGAAGAGAGACCGAATGTTGTAGCGAAATTTGAGAGCCCTATACAACGTTACTCTTTGTTTACACAATTTGAGAAACTAGTCTGTTCAAAACAATGACCATACAGCCTATAGACGCCTCATAACAGGCGACCGATGTCTGCAACACATCTATGAAATTTCACTAATGTAGGTCGCCACTATTCGCCACTTGAAATATTAAAATCAGTTTTGATCACTTACATGAGCCGTCAAAACTGCCGCGTTAGTGATTAGCCAATAGCCGCCTTGCTAGGGCCTTTCGGATTGCAGTAGGCCTCAGCTAGTGGCAGAATTTATTGTACGCATTATATTCAACATTAGGCGTCTATTGGGCTGTATGGTCGTTGGTTCAAAACCACGAGGAGAATTGATTGGGAAAGTTTTTATTTAGTAATCACAAAATTACATGCTTTTAGAGCCATGCATAAGTTCCCCAGTTGGTGCGGAGAAAGTGAAGAATGTCGTGCAGGTAGTCCTGATGCACGGAAATTAATCGAGCCGAACTATTATTCACGATCCACTCTCAGACGAATAAAAAATCGCGGACGGAATCTCGCTAAGAAAAGATTGAAGCACTTCGTTTTTTCCTAAACCCACTATAATTTCTACAGAATTTTAACACACCAGATATATGTTGTTATTTTATTTGTGACACTACGACTATGACTACCGTCACACGAGATTTGTTGCGTAATCGCGGCTTTTGTCTTACTATGGGTGTGAATGTGTGCGTGCCAGCCCGTACTTTTAAGCGAGCCGTCTTACTATGGGTTCACTTTTTGTTTAGCGTGATTCCGTCCGCCTTTTTTATTCGTCCAAGGATCCACTGATGTATTGAATTTAACCTAACCAAATTGAGTTTAAAATTAATTTTTTTCGCGATTTCCAGTTTGTATCTGTAGTAAAATTTGTTCGTTAATGATGAGTGCATTCACCCCTCTTCAGCTAATAATGTTACATCTTATACAACCTTATTCTTAGTTTGTACTAACTTCTTAAGAAGACGGTGGTGTCGATTCTCTTGTTCATGAACTTAACTAATATTAAACTATCGCTCTCTTTTACTAACAGTAGAAACAAGAAAGGGATGGCAACAATTTTAGAACTGTCAGATTAGTCGGAATTTAGATTTCTATACAATTTTAGTCGTGATCTCGGAACGTGCCCACTAAAATACAAAGAAATGTGACATAACATAACATATCATCATGCCTGTATTTCCCCGAAGGGGTAGGCAGAGGTGTTATAGTACACCCACATTTCGCCAGTTATGTTATAGTCCCATATAATAGGGGGCGAGCCTATTGCCATTTACCGGGCACAAATACAGGCTCCGGGCTGCTACTGAGAATTTCCTAATGAAAAAAACCAATAACACTTTGCCCGACCCGGGAATCGAACCCAGGACCCCACGCTCAGCAGTCGCGCTTGCAACCACTAGACCAACGTGGCAGTTTCGAATTTTTTCGCGATTTCAGAATTGGTCCCATAGCAAAAGTTATTAATAATTATGAATACAATGACCCCTTAAGAGGTTTAGTATAAACTAAAAATAAGGTTTTATATCTGGAGTGACCCCTTACTACTAACTAACATTACTATCATGGCCAACATAATACATTAAATAAATACCTTTTCCATTCTCCACTTTGATAGGTCCAACGATGTCAAACAGTCCTTTCATAGACGAGATTCCAGGGCCTCCTTGCAACCATATTATCAGCGGTGTTTCAGATAGATTGCCGGTACCAGGGAAGTACCAAAAGAATAGATTGGAATTATATTCTTCCTTCACTGTTACAAAGCCAGAGTAGCTTTTGAGACTGAAGGAGTTTGTTGAATCCACTTCAGATAGTTTTCTTGCTAGTGTCGCATTTCCATTTTGGATGTAAGGAGTTAAAATGAGACAGTCATTGCAGGAACTCTCTGCTGCTAATGTGAAAGTCCCGAAGACACAGCTGAAAAAATAAACAACAATTTTAAACTCTATTAGATGAATCTTATGACACATTTTCTCTTAATTTCTATGAATTAAAATCATGGAACTACACTCTGTTTTTTTTCCTTACTTACACTTATATACCTACTTTTTCGTACTTGTCTTATTTAGTAAACAATCTTGGCATGTCTTTGTAATGCAATTTGTCAATAATAATTACTAATAAAAGACATTATGTTAGCACTTTTACACACTAAATAACATTTTAAATCTAATTATATGTGCAGAACTAGTTTTAAAAAAACGTACTTGAACTTTTCTAAGTATTGGATCAATTTTCCATAGAATATTCATTCGAAAACTATTTATTTTCTTTTTAATACTTTGTACTATTTCATAAATTATTTAATGAGAAGCGTAACGTCAATCATCGTCAAATTAATTAAAACAAAATTATTCACAGCACAACGTTCGTCTACATTACCGAGGCTTCAACACTTATGAATATTAACACTTGAATCGAAGTACTAATAATTTATCCAGCACTAACCTTAGGGCTGCTACCAACGCTAACAGAATAGCTCGTTCCATGACTGTCTTCGATGCAAACCAGTCTCGTTATGGGCTTGTACTGCATCATTATGTCTGCACCTTACTTACTTATAGCAAAAAATGCGTAGAGAATTGATGACGAATATAAGGAATATTGGTGAATAATTCGATTCATATTAGGTATCTTCTGAAGAGTATGCGCGAATTTCCTTTAGACCCCTTTCCTTCTGGGTTTATGTCACATTCTATAGATTTGCTATTTCTATTGATTTTGCCTTTTTGGGCACATAACTTAATTTTTTGTCATTAACTGATAACCTATTCTTCAGAATCATTTATGGAATCACAATTTATCATGGATGTAATAAGCTAATTGGATTTCGGTATTACCCAGTAACATAACATAACATAAAATAACATCACGCCTGTATTTCCCCGAAGGGGTAGGCAGAAGTGTATAGTACACCCACATTTCGCCAGTTATGTTGTAAGTCTCATGTAATAGGGGGCGAGCCTATTGCCATTAACCGGGCACAAATCCAGACAAACCAATAATAATAATTATACACACCACACGCTACATTTACTTGGCTCCCAGCTCGTAAATGTAGTTAAAACTAGCCAAATGGCTAAGAAAAGATAAAATCACCCGAAAATTATAATTATCTTATTCTTACCCAGTAAGAATAATATAATTATCTATACATACTAATATAATATAATAATATCCTACTAATATTATAAATGTGAAAGTTTGTTAAGATGTTTGTTACTCAATCACGCTGTAAGGGCTGAACCGATTTGGATAAAATTTGGCATAGTACCAATAAAACATAACCTGGATTAACATACAAGCTACTTTTTATCCCGGGATGATGAACAGGTCCCGAGGGATGCGCGATAAACGACATCCACGCGGGCGAAGCCGCGTGCATACTCTAGTAATATTATTATAAAGAGGGAAGATTTGTTTGTTTGTAATCGATAAACTCTGAAACCACTGAAACGACTTTAATAACTCTTGCACCATTAGAAAGCTACTTTATCCAGAAGTAACATAGGCTATATTTTATATCAGTATGCGGGCGAAGCCGCGGGCAAAGTTTAATAATATAATATAAACATAATTTCGGTAAGATAAGAAAACATGGCAACGCTGAGCATATGAGATCAAGGTAGTGGCAGACAGTTTGTGGACTAGGACAGCTGGGAATAGAATTCTGTAGAGGCCGTTGGGGGAGGCCTTTGCCGACAGGCAAACAGATAAAACTGTCGAAATATTTTGTTAAGGAAAATATTAAAAACCTAAAAATATCTGAATAAAGGCTACTATCATTACCATCATCATCATCATCATCTGCCTATATTAGTCTACTGCTGGACATAGGCCTCTCCAATGGCACGGCACTGACATCGATGCTAGGGGCCGTAATTTTTGTCGGCTTGCCATAGAGGTTGTAACCATAATACCCACGCTGTTATTATTATATTACCCAGTAACTGGGATGCGGAGGTCTAATGGCAGTCGTTCCGTGTAAAATACTGATGTTCAGCTGCATCTAGTTAGACTGGACCCCAAAATAATTGAGAAAACCGGCAAAGTGCGAGTTGGACTCGCGCAGTAAGGGTTCCGTACCTCTCAATGACGTGATACTCCATAAAAACTGATTTATTTTACGAGAGTTTATCAATAGACATCAACGCACAGTGCGCGAAATATTAATTTTTGCATGTCTTTGTCTTTCTTAAGCAGGTACCACCACATATGTCTATGTTTTTCTTATTTTTAGTACTTGTTGCTAAACTACATAATATGCACTATAATCTGCCTAAGTTTGACGCTGGTATATATTACCGTTTTGAAGATAGAGCAGGAACAAAAACGTTGAAAAAAATGCATGTTTTTTGAGGTTTCTTGTATGGGGACCCCCTTTGGTTTTAGACTTTTTTTGTTTTTAGTATTTGTCGTGATACAACTCATAGCAACACATATTCTGAGAAAATTTCATCGGGTTACCTATTACCGTTCAAAAGATACAGCCCTGTGACAGACAGACGGACGGACGGACGGACGGACAGCGTAGCGAGAGTAATAGGGTCCCGTTTGGCACCCTTCGGGTACGGAACCTTAAAAAGGCTTGGAAAATTAGAGAATTACCTCATTTAGACTACGGGTTAAGGCCCAAGGGACGAGTTAACTTTCAGTAGGTTTAATTATTAACAATTTTTTCATGAGTTACATGAACAAATATGAAGACGAAACCTCTTTATTTCACTTGATGTCCTTAACTTTAATGTCAGCCTCATTTTGTGGGTGTGACAATTTTCACCAATCGCAAACTTTTACGGGCCATATACGCCGCGGAAATCCGCTCCTGAACCGAACTAGATACAATTTAATATGAAAGTATGCTGCATACTACATTGCGCCGTTTCCCGTCGCGGCTTACAGCGGGAGAAATATATATATTTATAACCGATAACCGCTCCTTCAAACTACATGATGGCGGTTTCCCGCTATTTAATCATTATATTAATATAAGAGCTGCAAGAGCAGTGATCATTGGCGGATCCATGTTGAGTAATGAACAAAAGACAGCGATAAACCGCATTCCGTGTAGTTTGATGGTCTGCGGCAGCTTTCTTGAGCGGATTCCCGCGGCACGGCCAGGAGAACCGCCAGTGTAGTATGGCCCTAAGTGCTGGACTTTTTCTTTCTTCTCATTCAAAGATGTAGCACGTGCCCAGCTGTGGGACAATAATGGGCTGCTTATATGTGTTTGTGTATGTGTATGTGTGGGTTTTTTTTGTAGATACTTTGACTTTAACTTTTTCTCTCTAGATCTATCTACCTTTATCCTTGTCCTGGTTTCCTATGTTTTCCCCTCTCTGATTTCATGTAGGTATGATCTCATTGTTACATGACATATGAGGAAGGATGACCTTTTCCCCCTAATTATTCAAAAACCTAGTTGACAAAAATGTTTTGTTAACTTTATTCAGTTTTCTCTCGCTTTAAGTTAATAATGGTGCCGATTCTCTTGTACACCCACCTAAACCTAACTATAACTAAAATTTACAAATTTTAGTTTAGAAAATCATAAAACTTATTCTGTGTTTACCTTTTTCTTATTTTAGAAAACTTGTTGACGGCTCTAATAATTGAGTTTGACGCATCTAAGTTGAATTGTTGGTGTTACCAGTACATCTTAAATTTTTTATTAAAGAGTGAATGGAATGACCGAAAGTTCACAAAAACAGAAGGAAATTAAACAATAATTATATTTGGAATTATTCGTTTATCATTAAAATTAAGAAGAAAAAATCATGTCACGAAATAAAATACATTTTTGTTTTATATTTTCAATAAAATATATAAATTGGAATAATGTGATCAGATTAAAGAGCTAGGTTATTATTTTCTACAGCCCGTATTACAGAACGATACTCAAGCGTTGATCACTGTTTAAAACTAGTTTTGAGTTGAGCTTTGATTTTAGAATGTTCCTCAAGCAGAGATTTATTGATCACAGTTCAGCTGAGTTTAGCTTTATTTTATACTGTCACCTGTTTCGGTATTTGAGCAGAGATTTGATCTGTAATCAATCACTCTAGTGTGGTCCAGACTACGCTTGAGTAGAGATTTCTATTTTAATTCAGGTCAAATTCGTGTGTTATGTTGTTGAATTAAAGTTTATAATAATTACCGTTCTGGAATAAGACCGATACTCATGTAACGATTCTATCCTTAAGTAGTGATCAGGTGATTGGAGTTTAAACTGTACTTGAGGAACCTTCTGTAATACGGGCCTAAGAGTACCTGTCAAAGGAGATATATTGTTATTATTGCAGCGTATCATATTGTATATCTTAAACAACGAGAAACAGAACTATTTGCAAAAAACGCAAGCACCTTTGAATTTCATGGGCAATCACAAAAATAAACTATTTCTTTAATTTAAAAAGCTGGAATTTCCCTTTTTAAAGACGTGGTTAAAAAGTTCTAGCACCCAGGACACGAAATTTCTCAAAAAAGTTGAATAAATTAGAATATAAGCTAAAAAGTACCACACAGGATTACAAACTTGGAGACTTTCTCCCCAAAAGAGGGAAAATTTGTGAATTCAGGCTTTTTAGGGACACATATTAGCATAAAATGATAGAATTGAATGTCAAACATAGATTTTTTTTTCCCATTGTATGGATTTATGTACTTCTTATCCTTTATTATATAGGTACCTCTTCTTATCGAAACTATAAATTTCATTGTATATTTCTATGAACAATTTACCTTTCTGCTGAATCTACAACAGCTGCAACCACATAGTAGGCATCCATTATTTATTTTAAACTACCTAAAACCTATAAAAATGAATAAAATAAGCTTTGCAATTTTAGTTGTTGATAACTAATTATAGTCGACATGTATTTTGATGCCTTCTAAAAATAGTCAGATTTAGGTTAACATTTCTAATATTAGGTGAAAAACGTCAATTACAGAATAGCAAAATGTCAATTTTTACTAAGTTGAATAACTAAACAAATTTTGGTCCTGTCAAACCAAAAATTAGTTTTAAAGTGAATTTCAGAATAGAAACGTCGTTTGACAGGACTAAACTAAATTTAGGTGATTTTTAGTTTAGTTTAGAGAATTTTGTGACAAGAGAATCGGCACCAATATCAACTAAATTTAAAAAAATACTGGTCAAGTGCGAGTTCGACTCACACACTAAACGTTCCGTATCACTACACATTATGTCCATGTTTGCCTTATTTTTATAAACGAAAACTTTTTTTATTTTTTTGGTATCACACCAAGTTTGGCGCAATACCATTTCTAGAACAAAAAAAGTTGAAAAAAATGATATTTTTTCAAGGTTTCTTGTAAGTATTTTAAGTATTTGCCATGATAGAAGGCATAGTAACATATATTCCGTGAAAACTGCAGCTATACTACCTATTATGATTCAAAAGATAGAACTGTGATAGACAGACGGACGGACGGATGGACGGTTAGATGGCGTAGGCAGAGTAATAAGGTTCCCATGGGTACGGAACCTTAAAAATACATAAATGGGGTGTATGAGAGGAGCCTCCGTGTGTAACAATATTCCATTGATTGTCTGGCGCTCCCTGGACAGTCAGCACCAGTCAGCACCTATGCCAATCAGCTGACTGGCTAATCTTTTTTCCACGGTAAGAGCTATTATAGCAGTAACAGCCTAGTGGATAAACGCTACCTTCCATGCAGGAAGGTCTGGGTTCAAACCCGGCCCGCATCTTTAACTTTTTGATTCATGTGCGAATCAAAATCTGATAACCCTTTTCTTTTACGTTCAAGGAAAAAATCGTCAGGAAACCTGCACACCTGAGAGTGCTCCATACAGTTCTCGATGGTGTGTGCAGTCCGCCAACCTGCACTAAGCCAGCATGTTGGACCTTCTTATTCTGAGAAGAGGCCCATGCTCAGCAGTGGGACAGTAATGGGCTGATGATGATGAGCTATTATCATTGCGTAACTCATGTGTACGCGACATAAGAAAATGACTTGAACATTATAATAAAACATCGCGTATATTATTTAAATTGGGTTTCCTGACGTTTCGAAAGTTTTGCAGCGTTCGTGGTCGCAGGAAGACTAAGATAACAAGCGTCTTTACAGATATTTCTAAAAAATCATTTTAATCTACCGTACAATTTTTATTAAAATTGTTTCGATGCACGCAGTAATCACTCACAATGTCACTATCTTTTACAGTGTTGCGTGCTGTTTGGGACTTGATTATTTTTCCATTGAGATTGGCCGCCGTGACCGGAATTCGGCCGGGAGGACATTATTTTTAAAACTGGGTTCCAAACAGGTGGTAGCTGCCAACCATCTTCTCTTTTAAAATTAGGATGTTTTTTTAATTTCGACCAACCATGTAATCGCGAAAAAAATCTATGTGCTACATTTGTGTTGACATAAATCGTCAAAATGTAGGAAACACGTTGTATTTAATAGGGGTGAGTCCATCATTTTCACGACCTAAAAAGCCAGGTAAGCAGCTCGATAGACGCTTTTATAACCACTGCATCAATTATGGTGGAAAACTACTACAGAACGAATCGGTGAACTCAATACGACGCGACGCAGTTTTCTAACCGCATTTCCCTACACTTACATTTTTTTACCTTGTGCGAAAAGATAAGGCTGTTATTCATCCAATGTTTTTCTTTTACCTGCTACCAAGAAATAAGATTCATTTAGTTTTTGTTTTGATTCCGTTTATTTGGTACCGTGTGGTGCCGGACGTAAAGAATTGCACCACCCTATATCTTCTCATGGGTGTCGTAAAAGGCGACTAAGAAATTCACCCTCGTATTTAACCAACTAAATGCGATCCCCAAGCCTGCCAAGCGTAGCGATTATGGCATATCCCCCCATTTTGGGGAGGCTCATGTCCAGCTGTGTGTGAGTGAGATGAGTATTGTTGGATTACGCACAAAAGGGTATGATTAATACTTGAAGGATTAATATACCTGCATTTTTGCTTAAGTAACCACTTTCTTCATTCCGTGTGGTGCCGGAAACAAAGAAATGGACCACCTTTTTTTTTTCCGTGGGGAAATCCTCATGGACGCACTCCGCCCGGGGTAGGCGGAGCCAGTGTCGGACTCTTACCGACTAAAACCACCACGGCGTTCCTTCGACTACCTTAGCCAGGGGCGTGGGAACACATTAGTATTCACACAACCACCCCCGAAAGGTCCTGGCCCGCCACAAGCAGGTGAGCCCCTTCTCCCCGTGCGGCCAAACGCTGGCCGCACCCTCCTAGGTGGCGCACACGGAACACTGCACGCCACCTCACCTCATGGGCCTTTACCAGCTGCGCCAACTTAGCCAGCTGTGCAAACTACGCCAGCTGCTGGTCGGGCAGCAGACTACCCCGAGTCTGCTGCTCGCAGGCCCTACCTCCCGTAATTTTTTATAGAGGTTTTCTTCCTCGCGGTCCGGGCGGTGAAGCCAAGACCCTCGGTCCCAAGAAGCGCGAGAACACTACTCTGCGGGCACTCCTAGGGTTACGAGATCGACGGGGGCAGGGAAAGACAGTCCCCCCGCTGCCTGCCCAGTGGCAGGGTGAGTGCACACCGGGCCCGCCACTGCTCCTCCACTGTGCCCTCTGTTGGCAACAGAGGGACACGTGGAACAACTCCCCACTGGCCCAGAACGGGCCCTCCCGCGCCAGAATATTTGCCACAGGCAATAAAATCCCCCGAAGGTTAATCCCTCGAAAGGATTCTATTGCCCGTGCCCAGGATGCACCGGCCAAACAACTGCCGTTTCCTCCAGACGTGTCCAGAAGGACAAGCAGCCGTCAGGCACACGTGGAGGTTTTCTGGCCAGCACCCCGAAATGGACCACCCTATCTCTACTCTACGGGGACTAAGGGATTCACGAGAGGATGGGCAGCAGCGTTCTCTGAGTATTTAACAAACCAACTGCGATCGCCAACCCGCCTGCCAAGCGTCCTGATTATGGCATATCCTCCCAACATGCTTGGGGGAGGCCTATGTCCAGCAGTTGACATCTTTCGGCTGAAATGATGAATCACTTTTCTAACTGCAATACATCACTTTATATTGATAATTTTAGAAATGTAACGGTAATTGATGAGGTCGGTAATAGGGAGGAGCTCTTTCACAAGGGAGCTCTAACCTAGTTCAAACTGTGTTTTCGACGTAAAGTCATACAACGTGTTATTAAAGTAACTGAAAACCTCTTAAGTGGTCATTGTACAAATTTTTTCTATGGGACCAACCCTGAAATCATGAAAAAAAAACCGCTGATCTCTACATTTTACCGACCTATGTGAACACAAATGTAGGGAACATCAAATTTTATTTTTGCGGTTTCAGGGTTGATCCCATAGTAAAAGTTGTTTATACTGATGAGTACAATGACCCCTTAAGAGGTTTTCAGTTATTTCAATAACACGTTGTATATATTTTTTATCTAATATCGCCAATATAACTGTGCTGATGCTCCATTTAATTGATTAATCGTTCTAGTTGGAGCAGATAAGTCCTTGAGTGGAGACCAATCGGCAAGCGCAGTGTAGGGCGCCCCCAGCTAGGACCGACGAACTGAAGAAGATAGCTGTGGCAGGCTGGATGCGAAAGACGGAGGACTGAGTGTTGTTGTGCAATTTGGGCGATACCTATATCCAGCAATGGACTGCGGTAGGCTGAGTTGATGACAGCGACCATAGACCATAGACGCCGCATAACAGGCGACCGATGTCTGCAACATATCTATGAAATTTCACTAATGTAGATCGCCACAGTTCGCCACTTGAAATCTTCAAATCAGTTTCGACCACTTACATATCAACTCAGCCTATCGCAGTCCACTGCTGGACATAGGCCTCTCCCAAATTGCGCCACAACGCTCGGTCCTCTGCCTTCCGCATCCAGTCCCCCCCAGCCACGTTCTTTAGGTCGTCGGTCCACCTGGCAGGGGGGCGCCCTACGCCGCGTTAGTGATTAGCCAATAGCCGCCTTGGTAGGGTCGGATTGCAGTAGCCTCAGCTAGTGGAAGAATTTATTGTATGCGTTATATTCAACATTAGGCGTCTATTGGGCTGTATGGTCGTTGTTTGATGATGATGATGTCCAGACCTAGTAAAACTTATTTTACCATGCTCCTAGGTTTTTCCATTGTATGTGGACTCGGCTTGTTTGTATATCAATTCACAGGAAAAAAAAGACCCGTGACACTTGCTAGGCAACAGCGAAATAAGAGCAACCTTCCTGTTTTCAAACCGCAAATGATTTAATTTATCCTACCTTCTAATATTATAAATGCGAAAGTGTGTTTGTTGGGTTATTTTCACTCAGCAACGAAGCAATGGGTCGACGCACAAAAATAGATAAAATGGAAAAGTGGGCAGGTCGCGCGTGCCAACACTATGCACCATAGTGCAGTGCATTTCAAAGCCTTTCTCATTACGCCTTATGACTTGTTTCTGTTAATACTGTAACAAAAACCCGCAGATATGCCTTATTGTGCTGTTTCTAACTGCAGAAACAAAAGCTGTAAAGAACATTTGATTAAATTTAATTTAAAAAAATTTATGACGTCAATATGTAAGGCGTAGTTTGTTCAAAAGTTGCCACGCTTGAATCGCAAGTAAAATTATGATTACAACCATTCTATCTCTATCTATTTCTGTGGGTCGACGTGATTTTTTTCATAGAGATAGTTTATGGGCAGGAGAGTTACATAGGCTAAAGAATCACGGGAGCCTTCGCTCACCGCAGGTAAAAGCTAGTTTATATAAAATAATTATTTCATGACAGGAAACCTCTCATGAAACCTACTATACCATACCTACAATAGCGCAATAGCACTACACCGGTAAAGTAAGAATGTCTAGGAAATTATCTACATGTTTAAGACTGCCGATAAACTGTTCTGCAGTTTGGCAGGAGATTTTTGTAAAATTATGTCTAATTATTCGTTGAAAACACAATAAAAAATTTGGTCTATTCATCAATAGTCATAGTTTTGCTAGGTATAGGTGTATCCTTAAGCTAGGCGTGTACCTACTTAATTGGTCAGTGTCATAAGTCATAACTATGACCACGGCTGCGCCACTACTAGCAGCATGCGACCATTTATATGCACGAGTATGTATGTATCATTAGAGTAGTAGTAGAGCTCCTTTGTGAAAGAGCTCGTCCGGGGAAGTACTACCACCGTGCCTACTTCTCCGCCAAATAGTGATGCTTGCATTGCTGTGTTTCGGTCTGAAGGGTACGGGTGCCGGTGAAATTATAATCACATGAGACTTTCCATCTTCATGTCTCAGTTTGGCGAACCGACTTGCGGTACCATTTAGGCAACAGCCTAGGTGGTATTGAAGTTGTGATGGGCAAAGGTGACCGCTTAACATCAGGTGGGCCTTTAGCTCGTTTCGCCAACCTATACTATAAAAAATAAAAAAAATAAAAAATGATTTATACCATGCAATCTGTACTATCGATTGTGATTATGACAAGGTCATCAGTTGTACTTGACCGTGACGGTAGTAGAGCGCCTGAATTTGAACAGAAGTGTCGATGACTCAGCTCACTCCGCAGCGGAGTCTCCGCCACAATCTCACGGGGCACAGCCCATAAAGATTCGAACACATTAGCATAGGCTTAATAAACTTAATGTGTTTTTTACGAAGAAATCGCGTTCAAAATTAATAGTTCGGAAAAAAACCCCGCGAAACGTAACCCGCTGTCCGGTTTTACGAGCGTGGGAACTTCGGTTATCATCGAAGTCAGATCACGCACATCGTAATGCGCAATTATGTATTACATCCACGTATTTAAATGTATCGCATCGATGTTTGTTTTACTACGAACATCCTAAATATAGAGCAAATCACTTTTAAGAGCGTGCAAGAATCTATCGCGAATATCTGAGCGTGGGAGCGCGTTTATGCTAAGCAGGTCATTGGTACCCCGCGCCTTACCTCGCGGTACACAGGGGGCTCCAAAATTCACGCGGAACAATAACACCAATTTTATTTTATTCCAAACCTTTTTAACTAAAATATTTCTTAGTACATATGTGTTTTTTAGTTAACAGTTTTCAGGTAACAAGATCAGGCCCCAACGAAATGGTTACTGGGAAAAATAAATACAATATACTTAGTGGTAACAGCCAACCATGGGAAACCAGCTGAGAAGATCTTCGTACAAGTTAAGCCCGCTCTGTTGCAGTGGGTTGTGTGAATTTGTAAGCGAATTATTATTTTTGTTTATATTTTGAACGAGTTTATTAATTTCATTAATGCCCATTAGTTACAGTCCACTGCAGGTAGATTAGATTTGTTAATCATGAAATAAATATAGGTAACAACGTCATTACTATTTAAAGTTTATTATAAAAAGTTTTAATCAGTATTAATAAAGTCACAGTAAAGTAAGGACGTTTGTTTTTTATACAAATACATAAATACTGTTTCATAGTCTCTACAACGTGTTATTGAAATAATTAAAAACCTCTTAAGGGGTCATTGTAATCATCAGTATGAACAACTTTTACTATAACACCAATCCTGAAATCGCGAAAAAAAAACAGCTGTTCCCTACATTTTGTCATCATTGGGATCAATTGTTTTTTTTTTCGCGATTTCAGGGTTGGTCCCATAGTAAAACTTGTTCATACTGATGAGTACAATGGCCCCTTAAGAGGTTTTCAGTTATTTCAATAACACGTTGTATAAGAAAGTAAACCTTACTTCATAAGTAATGAGTTACAACAGTTAGTTTTTTAATAGGTACTACTTTTATTTAGAATTTGGTAGAATTATTAATACGATCAAGTTATAATACTTTACCACTTCTTTATTTTATCATTATTAAAAACCTTAAAAAAAAGGAGCACGCTGTGTAAAAGATCGAGATAAATCCAAGTTCAAGACGCAAGTGCACGTTGAAAACTGGCTGACTATACAAAGTTCCCGAGGCTAGGACGCGGCCCATTCCGCCGTGGAAGACGACACGCGAAGCACCCTCGCCTGATAGTGACGCAACAAAAACAAAATGATCGAGCTTTTGACATTAGCGTTGTTGACGTGAGTTCTTTTTTTAATTTGTGTTATGAAAGAAAGGGTTGTTTGTGGTGAAGGGCTTTTTGAATTAGGAAAACATTTTTAGTTTAATTAAATAATTATTTATTTATCGTTTTTTGTACAGTTACTTAAGATGGCGTAATTATTTTATTCCAATTCATTTGTTTTTTTAACTTCCTCGATTGACGACAAAGTAAATTAGGTACTTCCACATAATAAGGAAAATATGAAAATCGAGAACTTAATATGACACTCATGTCACTGTTTCTTGTGGTTTCTACAATTCAACGAACATCCTTCCGCAACTTTATTGCGCATTATTTCCGCAAATTTATTAGTAATTTTGGCACTCTACTCACATCACATACCTAATCTTATTCAACCCAATCCTTGGTTCCTTAAAAAAATTACTTGAAAAAATTTAATGGTCATTTAAATAACTTAATTAGTATACACATGGAATGCAAGGGATTTGCTTATTAGGATGTTTACGGCCGAAAATATTAATACAATCCTTCTAATCAAAACTCTTATACAAAGGGTACTTGATATAGTTACATTGGTACCTATTTAGTTAGTTGGTGGTTATGTTAGTAGGGTTGCCATAATTGCCAGGAAGAGATACGGGATACAGGACGTTTAAGTGCTAAATAAATAAAAAACATAAAAAAAGTGGGAATGCAATTGTTTATTCTCATAAAATAGTCAATAAAACTTATGTAATTATTGATTGATACTCAATTATAATTAAATGAACTAGGTACGATACGCAAGAAAAAAGTCCAGAAAGGGGCTTTTCTTTTTTCGACCCGACCTTTTTTTTTCGGCCAGTTATATTTGAAGTCCATTTTACTTTCGCCCCCGGCTCCGAGTTTTTACTCGTTTTATGAATTAACGGGATAAATTGCAAATCGGGACCCTATGGTAAGATACGTATCAGGTACGGGATGTATGGCACACTATTATATTAATTATTAAACCTTAAGACCGAGACATAATTTTTCATAAAAAGATAATCAATATGTACCTCTACCTTCCCACAACTTTCTTTTCATCGATTTTTCTTATAAACATTATCTACATGACAGATGCGCACATCAAGCGATAAGTACAGACCGGTCTCCCTTGCCGGATCTCCCGCCAGGTGAGGCTCCGGAGCCTATCCTGACATTCATGGAAAGGACCTACAAGACTGGCCGAGCGAGGACAACGTTCGACGCCGGCTCTCCTCTCCTCCTCACTCCGTATATCGAGGAGAAAAAGCTGGAAGAGGCTAGGAAAGCAGCCTACGTTGACCCAGAGTACCTGCTGCCTGATATGGACAGCTACGCTGGATATTTGACTGTGAGTGTCTGTGGTTTTGTTTATTGATATTAGACTTACACCCCCTTATTACAAAAGCATAAAATTAGCTTAGGTTTAGACCCTTTATTAAACCGGGTTAAACATCAAACTCCACATAAAAAGGTGTTTGAGCCTGGTTTAAGCAAAACCTATTATAAAACCAGATTTTGTAATAAAGTGGATGGAGTTAAGTAACTAAATGCAAAGGACCCGTTATTGTATGGGTGCCTTCAATTTACATGGTACTTTAGTAGGTACTTCGCCAGGGGGAAGTTGAACCGATATGTGGAAATCTTACTGACTAAAACAAAACACGGTGCTACTCACAGAATGTTTGTTTTTTTGTTGTTGAATGTGTGTTCTGTGTTCTGTGGCTACTCCAGGGCACGGGATTCGGTCGGCATTCGCCGTCCCTCCGGAATACCATAAATATGTCACCTATATGCTGTGATTTTTTTTTCGTTTAATTAGTGAGTAACATTATTTTTGATATAACATATTTTCCTGTTTAAGAAAGCTTGTTTCAAAACATGTTTCCTATCTACTTAGATTCGATCAAAGTCATCTCTATACTGGAATACCTACTTATAAATTTTATTGTTTACAGATCTATAATTATCTGAAAGATTTGTTTGTTTGTTTGTTATCGATAAAATCTGTAACTACTGAACCAATGTTAATAATCCTTTCACCGTTAGAAAGCTACTTTATCCACAAGTAACATAGGCTATATTTTATGTCAGTACGCGAGGAATTTTTCTAACTTCTCAAAATTCCTCTAGGGTCATTGATCATAACGATTGCTTACTGAACCCCTGGTGTGATTAAAGCATGGGAAGAGAAAAAAAAATAAACGGTGTCGTGGTGTCGGCCTTTATTAATGATCCTCATCACACAGTGATCATTTGCCTTCCATGCAGGATGGTCAGAGTTCAAACCCGACCCGGCGCAAAAAGCTCCGACTTCTCGAATTCATGTGCGGAATTGCGGATTAGAATTTGACAGTAATGGGTTTTTTTTTCTAATGCACTCTCGTAGATGGTACCTAGATAGGTACCCGAACTGCTTAACCGGGCAGATAGCGGAGAATCCCGTTAGGGACTCCATCCGTAGTAATGGGCTGTTTAATACGAATGTTTATGTTATGATCCTAAATAATAGGTGCCAGTAAGTTACATAATTATCTTTTGCATTATAATGAACTAATTTTAATCACCCTACTGGACTCTTGGTTACAAGCGCAGCTGCCCCATAGACCTGCCGTCCAGGGCTCTAATTCACGTAATTTTATGACGCGCCGATCAAGTTGCAGTGACGCTGCAGTTCGTTTCTGACAGCGATCGTCGTAGATAAGAGAATACGAAAAGCATTGTTTTGATCGAAACTTAACTGCAACTGCACTTATTCAGTTACGTGAATCGGCCTACAAGTCTGCCGGCCAGTTGGGTTTGTCTGTTGGATACGTAGGTACCTAGGTAATTCTGAAAGACAGAAGCCCGAGATTTCGAATTATGCAAGTAGGATGGCGAATAGGTCGCCCTCTGATACACGTGACTCACGGCCAAAATTAATATCCAATCTATCTACGATTTACCCTACTAGAGATAGAAATTTGACATATTTTGTATGGAGCTTATGTCAAATTCATATCTCTAGTAGGGCAAATCGTGGATAGATTGGATATTAATTTTGGCCGTTAATAGGTACGTCATCGACCAGATGTTGGTGAAGGTACAAATAGTTATACGCCTCTACCTACCCTTTAAGGCTATACAGGCGTTAACATACATGGGTTAATCTCAGAATACAGAAAAATCGGGCGAAGTTTATTCATGAGACCTGTACCTAGGCCTCAGTGACCTAGGCCAGTTCACATAACTAAAAAACCAAAACAATGGTTTTCGTATTCTCTTATCTACGTCGATCGCTGTCAGAAACGAACTGCAGCGTCACTGCAGCTTGATCGGCGCGTCATGAAATTACGTGAATTAGGGCCTTGCCAGCCAGCCATAAGAGCCATAAGACAAAAATACTGTGTTTTATGGGTCTACTCATAAGTATTTTTATCTACACTCGTATCGTAAAATTCGAATTATGAACTCGAAAGTAATGTCATAATAACATACTTTACTCACATGCACCTGTAATAAATTTAAAAAGTTTCATTACGATACAGTTTGCTGAACAAAACAATGCGGTAATTTAATTTTTTTTCCATAACCGCACACTTCAGCCCAACTAAGGAGTTTTTAATGCCACTTCGACCTAACCAAGGAGTTTTCAAACCTTTTTTTTTTGCAGTCGTACAGTTTGGCACCAATGAGTACACAAAATTCAGGGTGGCGCCACTTGTCATACATTGAAAATTTTTATCGTTTAAAATCGCGTTTTTGGTAGAACTTTGGATTGTCATATTGCTTTTAATTATATTTAAGTGTTTACGGGCATATTTTTTGTATGATAAAACAGAGATTGACGGAATCCTGACAAGGATAGAAAATTAGTTCCGATTATAATGTTTTCGCCAGACTATATTTTATTATAATAAAACAAAGTTTAACCGGATTAAATCGCGTATATTATTTAAATTGGTTTCCCTGACGTTTCGAAAGCTTTGCAGCATATTTTTTTTTTTATTTTTTTTTTCTTTGTTTTATTATAATGTGTAGTTATCGCGAAAACCTAAGAAGTTATTATATTTTATTATCTGTGTAGGCGCGCGGCAGCGCTCGTGCGCGGCCGCGCGCCACGTCCTACTGGATTTGGTCAGCGTTACTTGTATGTATATGTATAATTTATTGTTATTGTTTACGTTATTATTATGGTTTTGTAAGTCGAAAGTATAATTCTGGTCAAAAATATCTGACTACAGCAGTGAAATACTGAACTGAGGAGATATGACCCCGCCTGAATTTCTGGATGCAGCAACGTAAATGACGAACAATCTTTTACCAGAGAAATCAAGAAAAACAACGACAATGTTACAAAGATTTTGACTTTGGTATTTTATTTAAAATTGTATGAGTTTAGATAAAATAGTGTATGAAACTGACATAATTAAGTATTAAAACACTCGTGTGATACTATTAAAAACCTCGCCTACGGCTCGGTTTTTAAACTCACACTCGTGTTTTAATAACCCCTATTATGCAATAGTTTCATAAACTACTATTGTGTGATATTCGCCGGTAAAATTACAATTCAAATGACATTTGCCATCTTCAAGTCTCAGTTTGGCAAACGCGATTGCAACACCATTTAGGCAATCGTGTTTTGTTTGATCATATTAGGTAAGTGGGTAAAGTGGGCCTATAGCTCGTTACGTTATTCTATACCATAATAATACAATACCTAGGTAGGTTTAAGCTCCTTTGTGAAAGAGCTCGTCCGGGGAAGTACCATAAGAAAAGAGAAGAGAAGTATTATTACCTATTCTATGAAAGTACTACCACCGTATGCCCCCCCCCCCCCTTTTGGGGGAGGCCTATGTCCAGTAGTGGACGTCTTTCGGCTGAAATGATGAATGATGACTACCACCGTACCTACTTCATCGCCAAATAGTGATGCTTGCATTGCTGTGTTTCGGTCTCAAGGGTACGGGTGACGGTTAAATTACAATCACTTGAGATTTTCCATTTTCATGTCTTAGTTTGGCGAACCGACTTGCGGTACCATTTAGGCAACAGCCCAGGTGGTATTGAAGTTTTTATGGGCAAAGGTATTAGGTAACCCCTTAACATCAGGTGGGCCTTTAGCTCGTTTCGCAATCCTATACTACAAAAAAAAAAAAAAAACCTACATGAAAACTTACTTAGGCAATAAACTAACAAAAAAGTTCCTAAATTTTTTAATTAATCTCATTCTAACAGGTGAACAAAGAGTACAATGCCAACCTATGGTTTTGGTACTTCCCGGTGTCAGGTAAATCAGTCGAAGACACTCCTTGGATCATCTGGCTTCAGGGAGGACCGGGCGCCTCCTCGCTGTACGGCCTCTTCACAGAAATTGGACCCTTCTTTGTCAGCAAAGACAATAATTTAGAAGGTGAGGTATTGAGTTTTCAGGGTTGATTTCGGCTCATGTTTACTGACGAAGTGACATCATGACTTGCAAAATAGACCCCAGCGTAACAGAAACTTCATGTTAAAGTGGATTGCGCATATACAACGTATCATTGAATTAACTCAAAACCTCGTAAGGGGTCATTATACTCATGAACAATTTTGACTATGGGAACAAACCTGAAATCGCGAAAATAATACAGCTGTTCCCCACATTTGTGTTTACATTAATTGATAAAATGTTCGGAACAGCTATTTTTTTTTCGCGATATCAGGGTTGGTCCCATAGTAAAAGTTGTTCATACTGATGAGTACGAGGTTTTGAGTTATTTCAATAACACGTTTTAGAGTCGTGTAGAAACGCAGGTTTGATTCTTATTAACATCAGGTTAAGTAAAATCCAGATGAGTGAAATTGTTATTTTATGAAATTTTATTAGTTTGGCTTAGATAGAGTCCGCAACTAAAAGGGTATATTTTTCCAGAAATCCAGCACTCGTGGGGTAAGAACCACTCGTTGCTGTTCATCGACAACCCTGTGGGTACCGGCTTCAGCTTTACCGATGACGACAGGGGATATGCCACCAATCAAACAACGGTAACAATAGCACAGAGTACATTGTAATATACTGAAAGCCAAACACAAAACAAGTCATTTATATTCAATCTTCGTCTAACCTAGACACAAAGTTTTTTTCCAATCTTGGCCATATGTTGCTTTCCCGTAAAGAAACGCATAACGCAAATAGAACTGAACTTTATGGTTAACCTAAAGCAGATCATCATCAACATCATTATCATTTCAGCCGAAAGACGTCCACTGCTGGACATAGGCCTCCCCCAAAAGGGGGGGGGGGGGGTTATGCCATAATCGCCACGCTTGGCAGGCGGGTTGGCGATCGCAGTTGGTTAAATAAATACTCAGAGAACGCTGCTGCCCATCCTCTGTTGAACCCTTAGTCGCCTTTAACGACACCCTCGAGAAGAGATGGGATGGAGCTATTCTTTGTGTCCGGCACCACGAGGAATAAAGCAGATATCATTAGCGTATCCTTGTTACAGTTTTGTTTTGGCTTCTCATGATAGTATCGGGGGGATCTTCTCAAAATCCTCCGTAAAATCATCTCAGTGTGAACGTCAACAATGAAGTTTAGCGTGTCCCGAGAAGACTGAACTTGTGTTGCGCAACGAAGCATTATTTTAAAGTTTCAATATGTTTACAGATCGGAGAGAACCTGTACGAAGCTCTGCAGCAGTTCCTGACAATCTTCCCTGAACTTCGCAAAGCACCTCTGACTATTGCAGGAGAGTCTTACGCCGGAAAACACATACCTTCACTGGGAGTACAGATCCTTTGGAACAAGCACGAAAATGAACCTATCAATCTGCAGGTGAGGTGTCAAGAGTCAAAGATGCGAAAACTTTCGCACCAGAGTTTCTAATAGTTTTAATGGAACTAAATCTTGTTGGACTCTTCAAACATATACAGGGCGTCCCACGGATATGCCACATGGATGGAAAGTACCTTGAATATTGTAGATGGAACATTTTACTGAAAGAAGGCATTATTTTAATTTAAAAAACAATTTAAACTGCATTCATAGATATTTAATTAATTACACAGTTGAACCGAAAATCGAACCCGTTACATGAGAAATAATCACCCTGTAGCTTTATCATACCGATCGAAAGGCTTCATCATAAGGATTATTTTTTGCTAAATAACAGAGTGTCACCAAATAAAAGGAAACCAACTGACCAAAGAACCAACCACTGAACCAAGAACTGTGTGGCTATCCCTACTAGTAGGGATAGCCACATAGGGTTGTTATTTCCTAGAGGAATGAAGTACGATTTGACACTAACTCGAATTCAGATTCGATTGATACAGAACTCGAAACAGTCGGGAGTAAAGCCCCTGACTACAGAGAAACCACATGTACAAGTCATCGTTACAAATAAAATTAAGCAACATGGCTACCACAACATTGATACAAAGAAAATAACATTAAAACATGTCTCTATTTCCAGGGTCTCGCCATCGGAAACGGTTTCATAGATCCTCTATCACTACAGAGGTACAGTTACTTCGTACGAGAAGTAGGATTGGTTGATGACAAAGTGGCTGACTCCATGAACCACCTAGAGACAGCAATCACGCAGTTCATCAATAATGGAGAAATGGTGAAAGCTTATGCGGTGAGTATTATTTTATTCATCAATAAAATTCACTATAACGTTACCCTCAAACAGGTTTCTGATATTATCAGATGGACCGACGACCTGAAGGATTAAATGGATGGGGAATGTGGAGGACCGGTTGTGGTACAACTTGGTACCACTAAAAAAAAACTTGGACTAGGAAAATATGTCCAGAATTGAACTGTTGTAGGCGGAGTTGAATTATATCAACTGCCTAAATTGCTACAGATGGACTGAGACTTCCGTGACATACAACGATGATCGAACGAATGATCTTAGGTGTGGACGCTATGATCACACCTATTGAGCCCCGGTCCCCGCTAAATTTGATCCGGCGCTCCTGATACCAATCGTTCATTAGATAGTAGCCTGACTGGCCTTGACTGTCTCGATGGTCTATTAGCGGTAAAGGTGTTCAACCGTAGATCGTGAGGTCCTGAGTTCTATTCCCGGGTCGGGCAAAAAGTGTTATTGGGATTTTTCTGTCAAGAAAATTTCTCAGTAGCAGCCCGGAGTCAGGAAGTTGGCGGTGCTACACCCCCGTGCCTCGGAGAGCATGTAAAGCCGTCGGTTCTGCGCCTGATCTCTCTCCGGTGAATCGGATTGCTGTCCCATCGAATTATGAGAGTGAGGGGAGGCAGAGTGCACCTGTGTTTGCGAACACACTTGTGCACTATAATAATATGTCCCACGCAAATGGCTAGTCTCCGTTGAGATTGGCGGCCGTGGCCGAAATTCAGCTGGGAGGTCGTCCTAATACGACCTTCACTGAAAGTAGGGCTAAGCATTATTTGAATCTTATTTATCTTTCTCTATTTTCAGTACTACAACTACCTGCTCCAACTATTCCTGACAAGATCACATCTGTCGAACCTCTACAACTACCTTGAAGATGACATTGACCTAGAAGGTGCCTACATGGACTACATTCAGAGGTCCGAAGTTCGAAAGGCTTTGCACGTTGGCAATACCAACTTCACGTCAATAGGAGTTGTGTACAGGAAGCTAGTGCCAGACTTCATGGGTAGTGCGAAAATGTGGCTCGAAGAACTGCTGGAAAACTACAAGGTTATGCTTTACAAGTAAGTGTAATTCCTTACCGGTGACGCCGGTTTTTTCCGAGAAGTTGGTTTTCAAAGCTCGCAAGTGCATAGGTTTTTGCTGGACAAGCGCTCTACCATCGTCAACCGAACCCATCAGGTGAGGTGGCGGTCAAACGCAATAAAAAAGTGTTTTACTCCGGTGAATATTTTGTACATGTGCCTTTGAGGTGAAAGAATGCTCAATCAGAGCGTTGCCCCGTGGTATTCACGAACTCTTCCACACATGACAAGGTGCTTAGTTAATTAGTAAAATGGGCTTTAAAACTGTTTATGACTTTGCACTCGATAAACATGAAAAATATGAGGCACTTCGAAATTAGTTGATAACTCTAATGGCTGCCTAAGTGCCTAATGAACTTTTGTTACTCACGATTGATATAGATAGGTAATGGACTTATTTTTATATTTTAATACTTATTTTAATTTGATAAAACACAGTGAGACTTTTATA
Organism: Asteroscopus sphinx; assembly: GCA_949699075.1. Lineage (NCBI taxonomy): Eukaryota > Metazoa > Arthropoda > Insecta > Lepidoptera > Noctuidae > Asteroscopus > Asteroscopus sphinx. The sequence goes on along the minus strand of OX453004.1, from coordinate 26,888,899 downwards.
GGTATTTTAATAACATTCAGATATGACTTATTTTACCAGATTCAAAAACCATACAGCCCATAGACGCCTCATAACAGGCGACAGGTTTTGGGGTGCATTAAAAGAGCCTCCACGAGTGACGATATTGAATTGATCGTCCGGCGCACTCTGGGCAGTCAGCCCCGCTATCAACCTGCTGACTGGCTAATCTTTTCCCCACGACATGAGCTATTATTATTATGTAGCTCATGTCGACACGAAGAAGAAGAAGAACAGGCGACCGATGTCTGCAACACATCTATGAAATTTCACTAATGTAGGTCGCCACTATTCGCCACTTGAAATCGTGAAATCAGTTTCGACTACTTACATGAGCCGTTAATAGTAAAAAGTTAAGAGTGATTAGCCGATAGCCGCCTTGGTAGGGCCAATCAGATTGCAGTACCCCGCCTCAGCTAGTGGCAGAATTTATTGTACGCATTATATTCAACATTAAGCGTCTATTGGGCTGTATGATCCGGTCGTTGACCAGACTTAATCAACTCAGCCTATCGCAGTCCACTGCTAGACATAGGCCTCTCCCAAGTTGCGCCACAATACTCAGTCCTCTGCCTCCCGCATCCAGTCCCCCCAAGCCACGTTCTTCAGGTCGTCGGTCCACCTGGCAGGGGGGCGCCCTACGCTGCGTTTGCCGATCAATCAAATACATTTTTGTTTTTTTAAATATCAGCATGATAAACTCTATATATACCGAACAGCTTTTATTCTGTGTTTTATCCTTTATTTCCAGTGGTCATTTGGACATCATCGTGGCCTACCACCCGTCAGTCAATACCTATGACTCGTTGTCTTTCTCTGGATCATCAGAATTTGCGAAGGCGACGAGATCTCCGTGGTACCATGACGGGAAATTAGCTGGGTAAGTGCCAAGACGTGGAGAGTGGCGAGTGGCGTCGGGGAACGTCCAACAGAAGCGAAGCCTCTTCGCATTTACAAACGCAGATAGAACGCGCATGCGAGTTAACGGTGACGTTTTTTCTCGACGCTATAGACGCTTCGCTTCAAAGTTTTGAGAGTAACGTGGACAAATCATTGAAATAATTATTTTATGCCTTTTTGCAGATATTACCGCGTGGCCGCCAATCTCACAGAAGTCATGATTCGCGGCGCCGGCCACATGGTGCCCGCTGACAAGCCAGCCGCTGCCCTCGGTCTCATCTCGGCCTTCGCCCGCGGCATCCCACTGAACGACGACACTGGCAGCTTAGTGGATTCAGAAAAAAACTTGCTGCGACGACGTCAACTGCCCCTCAAGTAGTCAACTCGAAACTTTTATTATACGCTTATATTCTATTATTATCGGTATTACGTTTTCACGATAAAACTTTAATAAATAATTCCCCAAGTTATTATGACTCTTCTTAAAACCTCCCTATGTGTATTATGTGTTGTGATTCCTTCCTAGGTATTGATGTTCGGATTTAAGAGGAAATGGATATCATCCAGGCCATCCAGCTTCCCTGACCAGATCCAGACTGTTTTACCTACTTCGTTCAACCCACAAAACTAGTGCAGACGTAAGACGCATGTTCAACGTGTCAAAGCCGACGATGGTGGTTAGGGTCAGATAGGGCAAACATATAATTCAATGGATAGGGCCAGCTCGTCCATATAGGCGAACTAAGCAACCGCCTAGGGCGCTCGAATTTGGGGAGGCCCCTGACACTGCCCTACGATTGGCCTGTCGCGTAAAGAAAACGTCACTCCCAGCGGTTTGGATGGCTACATGAATATGTTTTCCGTTACAAATTTACAATATCATGAAAAATTACGAAAATAATAAAAATGTAATTGAAAACATACTAGCCTTTTGATAATTTTATTTTTATTGTTATTAATATTCTTGTTTTAGTTTAATTAAAATGACAACAGGCCAATAATAATTATAGTAAAATTATTTATAATTTTTATATAAAATATCTATTTATATAATAAAGACAACAAAGCAAGCTCGTACATATATCATTAATCTGTGGATTGCAGGCCGGGCGGATAAGAAGAATGCCCTCCAATGTATGGCTCTTTGACTAGACCCTAAGTCGATGTGATGATGATGATGTAGAATCATCAATGAGTACAACACTTTAACCAGTCATATACACGATTTGGACGTATTTCACGACAAACTTCAGGGTTTCAAAAAAAAAATCAAATCGTATCAGCTTGAGAGCTCGTCGTAATACTCGTAATAGATATTTAGGAAATGTTTAAAAAATCTTTCAAAGGTTTCACTGCTTTTTTGTTTTGTTTTGATTTAGTCTGATTTTGATATTTTGATTTAGCCCGAATACTCGGGCTGAATCAAAATATCAAAACCAGTTTGTATTTGTTTTAGTTTTAATGTATGCACTTGCCTATATTATGTAATTGTGTAACATGTAATTCAAATTTTTACTTCTCTTTGGCGAATTATGTAGCCTATAGCCAAATAATTATAAGTGTTATGTACGCCGTTATTGTCATGTACATCAGACCAGTTACAGATTAGTTAAGAGTATAGTGATTATTTTAATGTACGTGATGTGGCTGTACTTCTATAAATAAATAAATAAATAGATGTGGCACAAACAAATATAGTGTGTTTGGAGGAGAACAAAATGCTCTTTCCATTTGACTACTTAACTAATTGTTTTTTTAAATTCCTACCAGCAACTCCTGCTTTTTATTCATTTAATATTTTGAGGTTAAGTTGGCAAAAATAACTGATTCAAAGTACCTATGAAAAATTGAAAAAAAAAAACCAGCCAAGTGTGAGTCGGACTCACGCAGTAAGGGTTCCGTACCACCCATCGACCTGATACCCCATGCCCATAGAAAATGATTTAATTTATGAGAGTTCATAAAAAGACCTCAACGATCGTGCGTGAAATATGAATTTCTGCATCTCTTTTTACGCAGGTACCACCACATATGTCTATGTTTGCCCCATTTCTAGTATTTGCTACTAAACTACATAGTATGCACTATAATAAAACCAATTTTGACACTGGTATGTATTACCGTTTTGAAGATAGAACAGGAACAAAAACGTTGAAAGAAATGCATGTTTTTCGAGGTTTCTTGTATGAGGACCCCCTTTAGTTTTAGTCTTTTTTTTATTTTTAGTGTCGTGATAGGCACCGTAGTAACACATATTCTGTGAAAATTTCAACTGGTTATCTATAAGCGTTACAAAGATACAGCCCTGTGACAGACAGACGGACGGACGGACGAACTTTCAAAACGGTAATATATACCAGCATCAAACTTGGTCAGATTATAGTGCATATTATGTAGTTTAGCAACAAATACTAAAAATAAGACAAAAATAGACATATGTGGTGGTACCTGCGTAAGAAAGACATGCAAAAATTCACATTTTGCGCACTGTCCGTTCATGTCTATTGATAAACTCTCGTAAATTAAATAAGTTTTTATGGGGTATCAGGGTGTTGAGAGGTACGGAACCCTTACTGTGCGAGTCCGACTCGCACAATTGGCCACGACTTGGCTGGTTTTTTTTTTTTTTTTTTTTTTTTTTTAATTTATTCATGACCATTGATACATGTCCTTCAGTTGTAATTAACTTCATGGTTGTAATCATTGGACATATACTTATATCCTAGTAAAGTGATGGAAACTTTACTAGGTTTCTGAGGGGATGATGAGATAATACGAAAGTCATGTTTTTCAACTTTGTACCATTTATCCACACCTGTACACGTTAACGAGCATTTAAAATTTAATAATCCACCATTATTACACATTAACACTCGAAAAACACTAATTTTGGAAAATAATAAAAAATCTACAACACGATCTTTACGAATTTTCCCGCCAACCCCTTTTTTATTTTCTTTATTTTATTTTATTTTCAATTTATTCATGACCATGGACACTTGTCCTTCAGTCGTAATCATTGAACATATTATACTTGTATCCTAGTAAAGTGATGGAAACTTTACTAGGTTTCTGAGGGGATGATGAGATAATACGAAAGTCATGTTTTTCAACTTTGTACCATTTATCCACACTTGTACACGTTAACGAGCACTTAACATTTAATAATCCACCATTATTACACATTAACACTCGAAGAAACACAAATTTTGGAAAATAATAAAAAATCCACAACACGATCTTTACGAATTTTCCCGCCAACCTCCTTTTTTATTTTCTTCGCCATAGTGTTGCCTGACAATCGATAGTATCGAAAAACCTCCAATCAATCATACTATAATTGTTTTTTTTTTTTATAAATATTTTGGTACATTTTTACACTCCACCATCTTAGACAATGGATATAATACTAAGGCCCGTATTCCAGAACGATACTCAAGCATTGATCACTGTTTAAAACTAGTTTTGAGTTGAGCTTTGATTTTAGAACGTCCCTCAAGCAGAGATTTGTTGATCACAGTTCAGCTGAGTTTAGTTTCGTTTTATATTGTCACCTGTTTCGGTATTTGGGCAGAGATTTGATCTGTAATCACTAAAGTGTGGTCCAGACTACACTTGAGTAGAGATTTCTATTATATTTCAGGTCACATTCGTGTGTTATGTTGTTGAATTAAAGTTTATAATTCACCATCATCATCATTTCAGCCGAAAGACGTCCACTGCTGGACATAGGTCTCCCCCAAGCATCGCCACAACGACCGGTCCTGTGCCTTCCGCATCCAGCGGATTCCCGCGACCTTCACCAGGTCGTCGGTCCACCTTGTGGGCCTAGTTTATAATTACCGTTCTGGAATAAGACCGATACTCAAGTAACGATTCTATCCTTAGGTAGTGATCAGGTGATTGGAGTTTAAGCTGTACTTGAGGAAGCTTCTGTAATACGGGCCTTAGACTAAGATACTTTTTTTTTTGTAAATACATACTTATGATACATAAGACACCCCCAAACCAATACAAACACTCATGTTCATCACACAAATATTTGTGTTCTGTGGGAATCGAACCCAAGACCTCGTGATCAGCAGTCCGACACTCGAACCACGAGACCACAGAGGTCGCATATATAGGCCTATCGATAGTATAAATAAATAAATAAATAAATATAAATATCTTTGGGACATTTTTACACAGCACCATCTAGTCCCAAACTAAGCAGAGCTTGTGGTATGGGTACCAGACAATGGATAATAATATTTATATACTTTTTTTTTTGTAAATACATACTTTTAATACAAAGCAACACACCCAGACCAACACAAATACTTATGTTCATCACATAAATATTTGTGTCCTGTGGGAATCGAACCCACAACCTCGTTATCAGCAGTCCGACACTCGAACCACTAGACCACAGAGGTGTCAATCGGTGTATCGTGCTATCATTTACGACCAAAATTAATATCCAATCTATCCACGATTTGCCCTACTAGAGATAGGAATTTGACATAAGCTCCATACAAAATATGTCAAATTTCTATCTCTAGTAGGGTAAATCGTGGATAGATTGGATATTAATTTTGGCCTTTAGATAATATTGATGTATAAGGTACTATCGATAGAATCGATAGTATTGTATGATTTTGAACTATCGATACTATCGATAGACCTATCGATAGTATGACTGATTTTAGGGGGGGGGGGACTATCGATAGATCGATAGTCGATTTTTATGCAACACTGCTTGGCCGCGTTCAGTATTATCGTTTGTCGTCCGACGATGCCCGGGCTGGGGTGCGTTCGGCGTTCAGTATTGTCGTCCGACGATGGCGAACGACGCTCGAAAGTATATTGTACATAAAGTAAAATAGCGAGAATCAATCCAATCCAAAACCCAAAATTGACAACACTGCGTTTTTGTAATATAGCAACACTGGTAGTGGTGACATCTCTACTTGGTCTGTGGTGGTGACGTTTCCGAGAGTGCGCAGGCAAAACGGAATTTCAACGAAATAAAATAAGAATATCTAAATAAACGTCCCTCGATTGTTACTGTGTTCTCGTTAATTAAGATTATGTAGTTTTCAACTTCACAATTATAATTAATTACTGTATTCGTATAGTAGTTTAGCAACGGAAGTCGTGTAATAACATCACGTCATGTCGTTGTATGTGGTTTGCGCATTGCTGCTTTTGACGCCTATTCGTGCGTTTTACTTGCCGGGTTTAGCTCCTGTGAACTACTGTATAGCCAGTGATGACACCAGCAAGTCGTGCAAGGTGGGCAATAATTAATTCTTGAAGGATTCTGGTTTATAATCATCATTATGTTGTGCCGACATCTCATGCATTTCGTCGAAATCGTAATGCTTTCATTCAAGTTCTATTTTGTCTACTTTGGTTTTAATCGTGAATATTGAATCAATATTATAATCACAAGTTTCACAATATTTGCAACATGTTTAGTACATCCGTTTTTGATAATATCAAAATACATAGTAAAAAGCCTATAAACGCGATAACAATTTTGAAATAAACACATCAGAAAAGCAATTAACGTATTGATAATTATTATTTTATTTCAGACGGAAATCCCGCTGTATGTAAATAGATTGAACACAGAAGAATCAGTAATTCCATTTGAGTATCACCACTTTGACTTCTGTACCAGTGATGAGAGTCAATCACCAGTCGAGAATCTTGGTCAAGTAGTCTTTGGCGAACGAATACGACCGAGTCCCTACAAGCTCGAATTCCTCAAAAATGTGGACTGTCAGAGTGTTTGTACAAAGACATATAGGGGCTCGGATACAGATTCTATCAAACGGTTGAATCTGCTGAAGATGGGCATGGCACTCTCTTACCAGCACCATTGGATCCTGGATAACATGCCTGTGACTTGGTGCTACTTGGTTAATGAGGGAGGAAAGACTTACTGCAGCACTGGGTTCCCCATGGGCTGCCAAGTGCGCAAAGATATGGTGAGTTCAGTTCTTCTTATAAAAGCCCGATTTAAAATTTTTAATTAAATATTTTTTATTAATCATTGATGTTCCATGGAATGTATGTCCATCACATCTATTTCGTTTACTTCATTCATTTATAAAATTATAAAAACTTTCGCTATTTATTTATTTAAGATGAATCAATCAGTCATGTATGAGTGCACAATTTAAGTGGTCAATTAGTTAAATAAATATTTTTATAGAATAACTGAAAGTGTTTTATAGAACGGTGCTGAAACCAACTTTATTTAATATTTTAATAGAAATTTTAAGAATTTCAAATGTAATTGCACCACTATCCTTTTGCATGTAGGACTCGTTTTTAAAAAAGACTTTGTAAATTACATGCTCTTTTTATGACTTTTTAAGGGAAACATAGCATTAATTGATTCTGTATGTAAAGGAAATACCAGTTCACTATGGTTTGTAGTATGCTATATTCGGCATATCATAATAGGCACTTTTTATCAACATTTTATTTATTTATTTATATTTTGACAAAGGTCTCAAAGAAGAATTTTATTTCAAACAGACTATGCTAGAAATAATGAACTCTATGGTACTGCAAACTAATACTACTTGCACAGATAAAGAATAGGATTGAAAATGGTGGCATTTCTGTTTGCCTCTCACTCACACATTCAGTATTGTGTGAGCGAGAACCATAGAACAATATTATAGAAGTGCCACCATTTTGAATCCTATTCTTTAACTGCGCCAGTAGTACATTTGTTGTTGCATATCACATATTCAAATAAAATAAGAGCAGATGCTATGAAAATTGTTTGATGGATGACAGCACTTGATATAATCTGTTGCATACAATTTCATAGAGCATTCCAAATGCGGCGCGCGCCCCGGGCGCTTGTCTTAACTTTAGCCTTAAGAATAATATATTATTATGCACATAAGGGTCAACTCACACCAAAGTGGCAGCGGTCGACAGCGCAGCGGCTAGCAGTTTCACTAATAAGCCATGTTAAGCTTTATCTCAATTTGGAAATGCATAGTATCGCTTGAAAAATACAGATCGGATGCACGACTGCCGGCCGCGGGTGGCTGCCGCTGGTGGTAGCTTTTGCCCTTCCCTGCAATCTAAAGCTAATGGAGATAAAGCCTAAAATGGTTTGACAGTGAAACTGGTGGCCGCTGCGTTGCCAACTGCTACCACTTCGATGTGAGTTGACCCTAAGGCATAACACAGCCTGTTTACTTTTGACATTACCTATGTTGTCAGCTGTAAATTGGAGACAAGACAACAAACACGGGTTACATTGCTTAATTATGAAATACCAAGGATTAAAGTTGTAATCTTATGCCTATTTTCAAATCAGCATAGCACAAGTAGAACTTGCTGCTCAATCAATAAGTTTTGTATAACCAACAAAAAATATTGATGTTGTTCACAATAATTATAATGTAAGAGAATAAGGGAACTCGTTTATTTTCATCTACATAATCTAATCTTTACATTTTAATGTCATTTAAAATTTCAGTCTTTTATGAAGGTAAGTATTATAGTAAGAAAAGGTACCTTTATGCTGATCTTGCGTCTCGATTAAATCATCGGTAAAATTTAAGAAACAGCGTCGAACAATATCGCTTATATCGAAACAGCTTTTTAGGGTTCCGTAGTCCTACAAGGAACCCTTATAGTTTCGTCATGTCCGTCCGTCTGTCCGTCTGTCCGTCTGTCCGTCTATCCGTCTGTCCGTCTGTCCTAATCCTTTACCGCTTAATAACTTCTACAGTTATAAACATAAGTAAATGAAATTTTGACAAAAAATGGAATAGATATAGATCTCAATTTTAAAAGAATAAAAAAATCTTGATTACGTATTTTAGGGGTGGCGCCCATACATGTGAAATGGGGATGCAAATTTTTTTTTCGCTGCACCCCCTCGTGTGGGTATCGATGAATAGGTCTACTAAAATGAAGGTAATGTTTCATACACAACTTTTTTATCAGGTATACCATCTGCGAAATACAGTTCGCCAAAGTGGCTTGCAATGTGTCTCCCCCCCCTGCCATTTCTAAACTATGCAACGTAGAAACTTATAGTCTTCAACATTGTTAGACATTTATAGAAACTCTCTTTTAAAATTATTTTGAGTATAATGTGATTATAAATTTTCGAGTTATAGTGAGAAAACTGAAAAATACTTAAGACGTCCTAGTTCATAGGTCATTGACCTTAGAGAAAAATGATCGTAGCAAATAATGCTCCTTTAGGTACTTTCTATTTAAAAAAATCACAAAAACAAACACACTTCTTAAATTTAGCTTCATAACTTTAGCGCTAGGTGGCGCTGTTTGCAAAAACTAAAATAGCAATGATTAATATTCGATTTGATTCGTTTGTAATTAGACCTACTTAAGGAACCCTATAATTCTGAGCATGGCCCGACATGCTCTTGGCCGGTTTTTATTTTTATTTACTTTTAAAACCTCAATTGCTTAAGACTAAAATAAATACAGAAAAAAAATGTAACCAGAGCGCAATTTTTTTTTGGCGGTTCAGTATGAGTAATAGAACACATTTCCATTAATTGTTCAATACTTTTTTTATCCATATTTTGCGAATTTTAAGACGGATAAAAAAAAAAGTATTGAACAATTAATGGAAATGTGTTCTATTACTCATACCGAACCACCAAATAACCAAATAAAATTTGCGCACTAGTTAAAAAAAATTCCTGTATATTGTGAAATCATAATTCAAAAGATGTTTTTTAAATTAAAAATTAATGGATAAGACGTATCAGCAACGAAACTTCAGCCTGATTTTGGGTATACTCCTTAACCTGTACCTCGTCCACTATTACAACCTACATGCTCATCTATTCATGAGCAAATTTTCTTTTTATTTACTCATCATATGCTTCTGCCTACCTACTTGGGAAATAAAAGCATGATATTACACATTATTTAAGTGTGCACTATTAACGATGTTAGTTTATCAGTATGTTCAGTAACATTATTTGTTAATTAGCAGCATTTTATTTTATCGCTATATCCTTATTTAAGTACTTATTAGTATTGTTAAATTTGTTACTTTGGTAATAGTATTTTTGTACAGGAATTAAATGGTGCGCGGTAATGGAATTAGATCATGCTCCAGATTATATTTTCGATAATTCATGTTTAATGTAAAGATACCTATCTATTCAGATATTTGTTGCTGTTAATTATTTATCTACATAAGTAACAATGAAATTCTCTAATCACATAATTTTAACCCCTCAGATTGAAGTTTTCATGACATTCCGTAGATCATTAAAATGTTTGCCCTATGAACCTGAACCACAGGTTCCTCTGTGCCTGAACCTTGACACCACCACTAACAAGCTGTAATGATAATAAGATAAAGGTACATAAAAAAGGTACCCAAAGTAGGGAATAGACCTTATCTTGTAGTAATAAAACTTTAGGGGTAGTAAATACACTAAATTTTATCAGTAATAATTTAAAAAACCAAAAACCCGACTGCGTGAAAAAGAACTGAAAAGATGCAAACAAGACATAGCGATTTAAAATTAAAATTTTCAGTAGCAAATCATAAAACGCAGTCGGAGGCTACCTACGAACTATGTAATTCACAAATATACATAGCCTCCGACTGCGTGTATATTATATATTTTTTGTCTCCACCGCCATTTTGCATTTCATGGCCGCCATCTTGGTTAAAAAAAACAAAACCTATAACCATTGCACAATTTAGCCGAATCGATAGACACCTCATTCATTAAAATCCATCGAAGCATTGAGATGCTTTGAGGGTATAAATAATCCCACATACATAATTGATACGCGTGAAAAACATAACCCTGTCTTTGCTGTCGCGCAGTTGGGAACTACAGAAAAAAAAAAAACTAAGGATTTTTTTTTCTTTTATGCATTGTTTTGTTAGTTTTTGAGTTATTCTGCACATTATTAAAAGAATCACAGCTCTAAGTCAATAATTATAAGAGTTATTGGTGTCGATTCTCTTGTTCACGAACTAAACTTATTTTAAACTATCGCTCTCTTTTACAAATAGTAGATACAAGAAAGGGATGGCAATCATTTTAGAGCTGTCAAATTAGACGGAATTAAAATTTCCATACAAGTTTAGTCGTGATCTCGGAACGTGCCCACTAAAATACAAAGAAATGTAACACGTAAACTAATTTGACAGTTCTAAAATGGTTGCTATCCCTTTCTTGCATCTACTTTTAGTAAAAGAGAGCGATAGTTTAAAATAAGTTTAGTTCGTGAACAAGAGAATCGACACCATTGTCGCTTAAAAAAAGCCCCGCGTTTTTATTGATAAAATTAAATGTAATTACCGTCCTTAAAGTTTTATTACTACAAGCCGGGACATATTGTATATAACACTCATACATAATGCATAGAACTGTACTGGTTATCAGTCCTTGAACTAATTCTTTGTGCTTGTATTATGAAGCCCTGAGAAGAGAGACAAATGTGATGCACTTTACATGTTAAGGCTCATTTATGTTGATTGGAGTGATCCAATAGTACATTATGATACAAGTGAGCTAAGTTGACTATTATACTCGAGGCTGGATTGCAGCCCGAGCCGAAGGCGAGGGCGTAATGGAGCCGAGAGTATAATAGTCAATGCTCACGCGTGTCATACGACGTTTTTCAACACACTTGCGAGGAAAAAAACATACCTACACACATTTTAGACAATTATTGAATTTGTGAAAAATGATAAAAATGGCGCGCGGACCGCGCGGTGACGTACAGCAGGCTATGCGCGCGCAGGTGGTCGAAGGAAACCGCCATACAGCCTAATATAAAAATATTATAAATTTATTTTTTTATTTATAACACAAATTAATATTAATTTGTTGACAAAAATTAATAATTTGATGAAATGAAATGTTTATATAGCATATTTTAATCAATACAGTTGATTTATTCCCAAAAATGTTTAATTTAGTTCAGGCATAAAAACTCTTTCCTGCGAATTAAAAATAAACTGTAAAGTAAAAACCACTAGTGCAATAATATAATGAAAAAAGCACGCGTGCGTTATATGCCACACTATGAACCTAAAAGCGATGCAATGAGAGCCACTTTACGAGCAAGTGTGTTGAAAATATATATTACTAGCCTGTGCCCGTGGCTTCACCCGCGTGGATGTCGTTTATCCGGCACCCCTGGGGAACTGATCATCTTCCCGGGATAAAATGTAGCCTATATGTTAATCCGGGTTATGTTCTATCTAGATGCCCAATCCATACAATAGTTTTTGCGTGAAAGAGTAACAAACATCCATACATCCTCACAAACTTTCACGTTTATAATATTATAGTAGGAAGTAGGATTAAAAGGATGGATTTACTCACAATCGGTGAATAGTGTGGGATGAGAAATGGCATATCATCGCTAGGTCTACAAATTTCATGCTACTGTGGGGGAAACAATATTGTTTTTCCGGGATCTGCCAAAGGCACAGCACTATAGGGGCACCGCACTATGGAAAATGGTAGAACAACGGCAGATCAAAAATGGTTTTTCCAATGTTGTTATTGACATACTTTTTTAATTTTATTTAATAGTTTAAGGATCAAACTAAACTATAACGTGGAAATTTTACATATGTTTTGTAAAATATTATTTTTGCGATGGCTCAAACTTTTTGTTTTTACATACGTCCATGACAATGCTGTTCACTTCATCACTTTCAAAGTGATTTTAATGTAAAACTTTGTAGATAGAGATATAAAGTATTATATATTTTTGAAAAGGTCATTCTTTGAAGATTTTGAAACAACTAATATGTTTATAATTTTATGTTGACGGTTACGTTAAAATAATTTCTAAATAAAATAACGTGAAAATATTTATTTATTTATTTCATCGAGACTTTTGACAGTTACCCACGCTTCCCCACGCTTTACATTTAATGTTGATTTGTAGAATAGTTATTCATAAGAAACATTTATAATAATTGGCTGCGGATATTTGCGGATTCAGAAGCTATATGCATATGTGTGATAAAAGTCAGGAAACGGAAAACCGCTAATTAAAACAAAATTGGCAGTTACGCTATGGAGAATGCCTGGATCTATGTGAGTAATTAATTAATTATGAATGGTACTATAAGCCATCTTCAGTTCACAAAATTTTGATTCTTGGAGAAAGTATCATAAAGCATTTTGCAATGCTTCCTATTGGTCAACTTTCGGAAGATGAACAAGAATCCCGCCATAATGATTATAAAAAATCTCGCCTACATCATGCTAGAAAATGCTCTCGATCAGGTAAAAATGTTTCATATTTCATACTCACACAATATTTCATACTCTTCTTTATACTTCAGAATCTTCAGATCCGTACATAACCAGTATTAGTAATCCGTATAGTAAAAACGTGAAGGAACTTGATGAAATTATACTAGATCTTTTAAAAGTAAACGAATTAATTTCAGATCCCGAAGTTCACCAAGTATAAATAGACTTACAAAATCTCTTAAAACTATATTTACCCGACTGCTCCAGAAGGAGGGTTATGTTTTTAGAGTGTATGTATGTATGTATATTTCTTTGGCACGCTCTGTAGCCTAAACGGCTTGATGGATTTGAGATTGAGAGGTGTCGTTAGATTCGTCTTAATTCTGAGAGTGACACTAGTTATACCAAAATTTAAAAAATTAAAATGGCCGCTTTTTGGCGCCATATTACCTCATCAAAAATTTTTTTTTTTCCGTCAAAAACTATCGAGTCGGGTATCAAAATAAAGGGTTTTATAAATGCTTTACAAAAATATATACAACTTATATGTGTAAATGTAATTTGGAATGAAAAATGCTAAAAAACAACAAAATAATAATAATAAGTATAATTATAAGTCCGTAGTACGAAACTGACTGAACTGCCTCGTTGGTCTAGTGGTTGCAAGCGCGACTGCTGAGCGTGAGGTCCTGGGTTCGATTCCCGGGTCGGGCAAAGTGTTGTTATTGGGTTTTTTCATTAGGAAATTCTCAGTAGGAGCCCGGAGTCTGGATTTGTGCCCGGTCAATGGCAATAGGCTCGCCCCCTATTACATGGGACTATAACATAACTGGCGAAATGTGGGTGTACTATTACACCTCTGCCTACCCCTTCGGGGAAATACAGGCGTGATGTTATGTTATGTTATGTTAGTACGAAACATATTTTTTTTTACTTTACTGATGCATCTACCTTATTCTTTGTCTCTGCATTACCCTAAGGTTGTCTGGTAGAGAACGCCTATGGCGTTAAGACCGCCTTTGTACCTTGTTGTGCATAAAGAATAAATAAATAGATAAATAAAATATTCAACGTTAAAAATGAATTTGACTTTTCAAAAAAAACATTAATAGTATGATAAATAAAACATGACAAAACTAAAAAAATGTAAATAAAAAAATTAATTAACAAAAACAAAAAACCCGACTGCGTGTAAAAATAAGAGAAAAGATATAAACAAGACTTATCAACACGCAGGCGGAGGCTACCTATGAACTATTATGTAATTAATGACCAAAAACATCGTAGCCTCCGACTGCGTGTTGATAAGTCTTGTTTATATCTTTTCTGTTATTTTTACATGCAGTCGGGTTTTTTGTTTTAGTTAATTAATTTTTTTATTATTTAAAATTCATTCTAAACTCCATAAAACATTGTATATTTCATTATACAATCTGTAATATACCAAAGCGAGTCATGGCCTCCGAAACGAGAACTCTCCACTTTCCTCGATCTTGCGCGATATCTTGCCAGTTGGTAGCTTGAAGCTCACGCAGATCAACCTCCACAGCATATCCCCAGCGATGTCTGGGGCGACCTACTGGTTTATCTGTAATATGAATAAATACAATGCTTTTTGTTTCAGGACACGTGCACACCGATTGTTAACGGTCACTCGAGTCGTATCGGCGCTTACTACCTTTTCAACCACGTAGACTTGGAGATCACATACCACAGCGGCGGAGAAGAAGAATGGGGCGTAGCATTCGGTGAAAACGGAGGACGTATTATATCTGCTAAGGTAATGTATGAACAACTTAACAAGTGATGCTGCTTTAATTACGTCTTAAACACGTAACTTGAGTCTTGAAAAAGGACATATTTTTTTTGGTGAGATTTAGGATTTCGGTATTTGTAATAACTGCTTTCCAGTTATCTTTGTGATATAACTTGTAGTTATTCCTTACGACAAAAAATAAAGAGCGAAGTGCCATATTTGTGCAAAAGGAGAAATAACCAGATTCTTGTTCACAGGTCAAACCAGCCAGCATTCGACATTCAAACCCGAACAGTTTGGACTGCTCTGCCCGTGGGGCCGAGCTCCTGATACCAACTCAACTGGACTCGGGCCAAACCTTCAACGTGACCTACACATACCGGGTCACTTTCATAAAGAATAACACCATCAAATGGTCCTCTCGATGGGACTACATTCTTGAGTCTATGCCACAGACCAACATCCAATGGTTCTCTATTCTGAACTCTCTGGTGATTGTCTTGTTCCTCAGTGGAATGGTTGCCATGATTCTGTTGAGGACTTTATACAAAGATATTGCGAGATACAACCAGATGGAGTGTGGAGAAGATGCTCAGGTAAGGAACATCTACATATAAATCTCGAATTAATCTTACTAATATGATCAAAGTGCTAAATAATATTGAAAATTACAGGAAGAGTTTGGCTGGAAGTTGGTACACGGTGACGTATTCCGCCCTCCACGCCGTGGTATGCTCCTCGCTGTGTTCATTGGATCTGGATCTCAGGTAAGCCAACCAGACTTTCTGATCTAGATCTAAAAGGAAAAGGTGCATTTATACCTATTATGGTGGCTTATACACAATGGCTCGAAAATATCTAAGGGGGTTGTCAGAAAAACGAAAAAGTACACAAGCGCACGTAAGTCACCTGCTCCATTCATACTCGTTGACGATAATTTAGACGATTCGGTAGGAATTTTGCATCCCCCAAAACTTATTTTGTAGGAAATCATAGACTCCTGTTTTAGTTTTGAGTAAGTTCTTAATATGGCCTTGCCCCAGCGGCCTGCAGGCTGCGTGTTTGTGAGTGCGCATTCTTGAGATTTGCGCCCCTGGGAGCTGGCCCCGCGGCCAGTCCCTAGCTACGACGCTGGTATAGCTAGTAACGGACTACAATGCATAAGCAACATGGATATACTCCTATTTGTACATGAAAATCACAATCCTTCTGGGTACAAAATGGTGGGCTTCGATCTTTTCACTACCAACATCCACTTAAGGGGAATGTAGCAGCCAAGTGGCGCACCCATCAGTAAAAAAAATATTACTCGCTGAATACATCATTTATCGAAAATTGGTTCGAAATGTTCTGTTATAAAAATTTACTCCACAGATGCGGCATTGGGCCCCATTTTTTATAAATAACCGAATATCGGTTCTTCCACAGACGAGAGGTTAACTCTGTAAAATATAGTTTGCTGTAGTTGTAGATAGTAAAAATGCCAAGTGCCAAAAGTGGCCGTTTTTTGCACTTTTAATAATAGTTTCTGATTAAACTACAGTACCTGTACTTCAATCGTTAAAACGAATTTTCGATAAATGATGTATTCATTGAGTAATATTTTTTTTACTGATGGGGGCGCCACTCGGCTGCTACGTTCCCCTTAACTTCCTCGCCTCAGCTACAAAATGTTAACCGCAATGAACTTTCCACGTTGTACAATATTTTTCCAGGTATTCGGCATGACCCTGGTGACTCTCGCTTTCGCTTGCCTCGGTTTCTTATCCCCGGCTAACCGCGGTGCCCTGATGACGTGCGCGCTGGTCGCGTGGGTCCTCCTCGGTGCGGCCGCTGGCTACGTCAGCGCCAGGATCTACAAGAGCTTCGGAGGGAGAAGGTGGAAGAGCAATATACTGTTGACGTCGATGGTGTGTCCTGGGTGAGTTACAATATATTTTTTTAGAGATTTGAGAAGGCATCGGCGTCCGCCTAGACTACGATTCATCATCATCATCATTTCAGCCGAAAGACGTCCACTGCTGGACATAGGCCTCCCCCAAGCATCGCCACAACGACCGGTCCTGTGCCTTCCGCATCCAGCGGATTCCCGCGACCTTCACCAGGTCGTCGATCCACCTTGTGGGGGGCCTACCCACGCTGCGCCTTCCAGTACGCGGTCGCCACTCCAGAACTTTACTGCCCCATCGGCCAGACTACGGCTAGACTACGATTACTAGCCTATTATTAATTTTCTACGATTATTCAATTATAAATTCTCTGATAATTGTAGTATAATGAAATTTCTTTATTCTAATACCATTAAAAAATAGAAATATTTGTACCCCAGAAACGGCAGAATATCATGGATCCATTTTTTTTTGTACCAACTGTATTGTACCGTATTCTGACAAATAAATGATCTGTCTATCTATCTATCGATCTCAATGGAATCGAAGGTTCAAGTTCAGCTCATATTTCGCACCAACTCTCGATATCGACTTGATTGTGCTTTTTAGGGTTCCGTAATCAAACAGATAAACCCAAACCCTTATAGTTTCGCCATATCCACCCATCCGACTGTCTGGAACAGCCATTTTACTCGAAGATAGCGAGTGCTATGGAGTTGAAATTTGGCATGGTTATACATTGTCATAATGCCTACAAGTAATGGAAATAAAAGCTATAAAGTTTTTTTTGGGGTATCCCCCTACATGTAAACTGAGGGTGCTTTGCTTTAGGAATGTCCAAAAAATATTAGGGGTTGACTTAAAATCTTTTTTGATACAGGGTTCAATTTACGGAATATTAAGGTCATATAATATTATTAGTGGCCATTTTTGTCCCCACCCTCTACAGCATAGTTGGGAAAGGCTAGGTAGGGACCTTTTTAATAACTGAGCTCGGTTTTTGGCCACTCTCATCCAGTAGATGATTGTTAAACTTTTCAACGTCAAAGCGTCGTAATGTTATCGTGCCCTCAGCGACAATTAGTACAAAATTATAAAGTCGTGGCGCTGAGGGCACGAAATCGTTTATCTTCTATAGGTGTCATTGGGTATGAAAAGATTTTTTTTTCTAACAAAAGCCTATTCTGATTCCAGTGTGGTATTCTCGCTGTTCTTCATCATGAACCTGGTGCTGTGGGGCAAGGGCTCGTCCGCGTCTGTGCCGTTCTCGACCCTGGTGGCTCTGCTGGCGCTGTGGTTCGGAGTCTCTGTGCCTCTCACTTTCATCGGAGCTTACTTCGGATTTAGGAAGAGGGTGAGTTGATAAGATCATCATACAATAATGGTGTAGATTCTCTTGTTCACGAACTAAACATATTTTAAACTGTCGCTCTCTTTTACTAATAGTAGATACAAGAAAGGGATGGCAACAATTTTAGAACTATCAGATTAGTTTACATGTTACATTTCTTTGTATTTTAGTGGGCACGTTCCGAGATTACGACTAAACTTGTATGGAAATTTTAATTCCGACTAATTTCAAATCATTAAAATTGTTGCCATACTTTTCTTGTATCTACTGTTAGTAAAAGAGAGCGATAGTTTAAAATAAGTTTAGTCCGTGAACAAGAGAATCGACACCAATATCAGAGACACATCATTGCTAGATTAACGGCCAAAATTAATATCCAATCTATCCACGATTTGCCCTACTAGAGGTAGGAACTTGACATAAGCTCCATACAAAATATGTCAAATTTGTATCTCTAGTAGGGTAATAAATCGTGGATAGATTGGATATAAATTTTGGCCGACAGGCCATTTAAAAAAATAAGTCGGTACCAATCGCCAATTCGCCACCCATGATGGCACTCTGGCTGGTTACTTTTGACTACAGGAAACCTGGATATACTGCACAGCAAGACATTAATTTAAAAAAAAACTGATGCATATGTTGGAAATGGAAAAAACTTGTTACACCAATCACTGGGATCATCTTACTTTGTGCGTGATGAAGGATAGTTACCGCTAAAGCGAATTTATAGTTTAATCGACACTACAACATCATAACATACCATCACAACTGTATTTCCCCGAAGGGATAGGCAGAGATGAATTAAAAGTGCACTAACATTTCGCCAGTTATGTTATACTAAGTTCTATGGAATAGGGGCCGAGCCTATTGCCATTAACCGGCCACAAATCCAGGGGGTCTACTCCCGTTTGATGATATTCGATTAATCATATCATTCATCGCACAATTTACTGCTCCGGTCAACCATTATTGCCTTATTGCATCCGATGATCATGTTTTTACGTTTGTTTCTTTGATCTCCGGTCAGTTTTATACGACTATAAACCGTAGTCTATCTTTATTATGCCTTTTTTATGTCATCATCATCATCATTTCAGCCGAAAGACGTCCACTGCTGGACATTGGCCTCCCACAAGTAGCTTGGGGCGATATGCCATAATCGCCACGCTTGGCAGGCGCGTTGGCGATCGCAGTTGGTTGGTTAAATACTCAGAGAACGCTGCTGTCCATTCTTTGGTGAATCCCATACGGCCAAATTAATATCCAATCTATCCACGATTTGCCCTACTATAGATAGGAATTTGACATAAACTCCATACAAAATATTTCAAATTGCTATCTCTAGTAGGGTAAATCGTGGATAGATTGGATATTAATTTTGGCCGTTAGAAGCCTTTTACGACACCCATGAAAAGATATAGGGTGGTGCAATTATTTACGTCCGACACCACACGGAACACGGAACGCGTCCGACACGACACGGAACGGTCCTTTTTTTATGT
Source organism: Asteroscopus sphinx (assembly GCA_949699075.1). Lineage (NCBI taxonomy): Eukaryota > Metazoa > Arthropoda > Insecta > Lepidoptera > Noctuidae > Asteroscopus > Asteroscopus sphinx. The sequence continues at coordinate 26,869,229 of OX453004.1, read as the reverse complement.
GCCTATCTTTATTGTGTAGGCACACCTCGGCCACTCAATACAATATAAATGCTAGCACCACCTACTACATCACAAGATTACGTCTGTATAGGCACGTGTAGGTTAGGGATGCTCTGACTGGGTTCCAAGCGCTTCTCAGCAGTTCTCAGAGATGGCGTGCTTGTATAGCGACTGGCGATTGACATCCATTGCAATCTTGCAGTCCAATTGCCGGCAAACCGCGGGTGGGTGCGGGGTGCGGGTGAGGAATCTTATATTGGCGGGGGGCGGTGAGTGGCCGTTCTGTACGATAGTACTATTAGGTATTCTGTGGTGTAAGTATCAGTCGAAACGAAAGTTCGAACTTCGTTTATCGTTCGTGAGACTCGAGTAGACCCCCAGACTCCGGGCTGCTACTGAGAATTTCCTAATGAAAAAACTCAATAACACATTTCGACACTACAAGATCTACCCTATGACTAAATAATAATAAATACATTTCTTATATCTTTTTCAGATCCTGGACCACCCAGTTCGTACGAACCAGATCCCGCGACAGATTCCGGAGCAGTCGTTGTACACTCAGCCCGTCCCCGGCATCGTGATGGGCGGCGTGTTGCCTTTCGGATGCATCTTCATTCAGCTCTTCTTTATTCTTAACTCCCTTTGGTCCAGTCAAGTATGTATCGCCAAATATATTTATAGAACATTGCTAGGAATAGCCTTAGTCTTGTTACAAAGATAAAAAATATACGACACTTACGTGCGTATTTTATTATTACTTATATTCATCGTATTTAATGCGGACAGTACAATGAACATTTTTTTCTCTCTTGCTCGGAAATTGGTTCATTATTTAAAAAAAAGAATACATCACTCGGCTCTTTTCCGTACGCAGCGAAATAACACGCCAGCAATATCTAACACGACAATAATAGAAATTGCTTGACACTGTCGTACCCTACACTAATAAATGTTCGGATTCTTTGTCGTTTATCGAATTCATAGACAAAATATTGTGATTTTTTTACGCCGTCATAGAAAATGTACAGAGTCATCATCATCATCATTTCAGCCGAAAAACGTCCACTGCTGGTCAAAGGCCTCCCCCAAGCATCGCCAGAACGACAGGTCCTGCGCCTTCCGCATCCATATATGCCATAATCGCCACGCTTGGCAGGCGGGTCGGCGATCGCAGTTGGGATCGATTGCGATCTATCATGTACAGAGTAAATGAGTCGAAAACAAAAGAAATATTGTCTATGACATTTACAACTAAGAGTAGAGTTAGGACCAAAAATTGACGATTAGTATCGTTCGTTACTTCGTATAAACGATAGTTAAATCGACATTACTTAGGCCGGTGTTCATCAACGTTAATTCTTTGATTAATTGGCCGATTACTCGAAAAATATACTGGAATTGTGGGTAAACGGTTGTTTAACAAGAGAATTATCGTTGGTGAAATCAAGCCTTAGAGTAGGTTTCGACACGATAAATGTCACGATATATCGATTATCGTTTTTGATAATGATGTGACTTTTATAAAACGGTAAATTTTTCATGTATTTGTCAAATTTCTGTACTGAATATATTTTATTATTTTTAACGCATTTACACATGCGAAGCGAAATCTAAAGATTTAAATTGTGGAACGAAAAAATCGCTCACGAGCAGGATTCGACCTGCGACTCCTGGCTCAGTATGCAAATGCTTTAGCCACTAAGCTACCGTGAACACTGCTCGTGGTATCGAATTTAACTTTCACTTGGTACATTTTTAGGTGACATCAATGACATCTTATTAAGAAACAGTGTCCCCAAGGATCTGTTATCGTTCAAAAATGTAGAGTATTGAATGTTTCCAGATGTACTACATGTTCGGTTTCCTGTTCCTGGTGTTCGTGATCCTGGTGATCACGTGCTCGGAGACCACGATCCTGCTGTGCTACTTCCACCTGTGCGCCGAGGACTACCACTGGTGGTGGCGTGCCTTCCTGTCCTCGGGCTCCACGGCCGGCTACCTCTTCATCTACTGCTGCCACTACTTCGTCACCAAGCTCAACATTGAAGACGCCGCCTCCACTTTCCTCTACTTCGGCTACACGCTCATCATGGTCTTCTTATTCTTCCTCCTCACCGGCACCATAGGCTTCATGGCTTGCTTTTGGTTCGTCAGAAAGATCTACAGTGTCGTCAAAGTGGATTAATTTATTATGGTGTTAGGTTAAGCATCATCGAGTGTTGGTACAGCGGTATTGCCGTGTCCGTCGCGGTATGGGCGCATTGTTATGTAAAATTAAGCCGAGTTGTTACACCAAAGCGATGTTTTTCTGAAAAAAATCCAAGAGCATGTCGGGCCATGCTTAGTATAGGGTTCCGTAGGTAGGTGTAATTACAAAAGAACCAAATAGAATCTTAATCATGGCTATTTTAGTTTTTCTGTTTTTGCAATATATGGCAGCATTGGCGACTCAGAACGTGTTGTTATACAGCGCCACCTAGCGGGTCAAATTTAAGAGGTGTGTCATATCAACATAACATATAGGTTCTTTTTGTGATTTATTCAAATAGAAAGCAACTAAAGTTTGCTAAGATCATTTTTCTCTAAGGTCAATGACCTTTGAATTAAGGCGTCTTAAGAATGTTGTAGTTTTCACTCTATTACTCGAAAGTTTATAATCACATTATGCTCGAAATAATTTTATAAGAGAGCTTTATCAACGTGGAAGATTATAAGTTTTCTATGTTGCACAGTTTAGAAATGTCCGGGGAGGACACATTGCAAGCCACTTTGGCGGGCTATATTTCGCAGATGGTAAACCTGATAGAAAAGTGATGTATGAAACATTACCTTCATTTCCGTAGACCTATTCAATGATATCTCAAACGAGAGGCTGCAATAAAAAAATTCATCCCCATTGCACATGTATGGGCGCCACCCCTAAAATACACAATTTCAATTTTTTTATTTTTCTAAAATTGAGATCTATATCTAAATTTTTTTGAGCAAAATTACATGTACTTACGTTTATAACTGTAGAAGTTATTGAGCTGTAAAGGATTAGGACAGACGGACGGACATGACGAAACTATAAGGGTTCCTTGTAGGAACTACGGAACCCTAAAAACGCTGATTTGTTGCGTGAGAAACTTTCGCCTTGTGCATTTGTTTATATCGAAATATCCTGTGGTTTGAGCGCGTGGTGGTCTACGAGACCGCTATTAGGAATTGTAACGAATTAAACATCAAATCACAGACACTACTTTAATTGCAATGGACGTTGAGGTGAAAGCAACGTGCAGTTACTTCAGCTGCGCATGCGTCGCCGGTCGTGTGTTGAGAGTAAAGCGTGTGCTACACGGTGAGCAACTAGCCTCCCCACCAAAGTGACCTTGGTGGGAGGTTGGGCGCTGTCAGCCGTCGTCAAACAAAATTTGGTGACAAACCACTGTCTCCATGGTTGGCAACCAGCAAGGTCACCTTGGTGGGGAGGCTGTTGTGTCACCGTGTAGTAGACGCTTAATATGGCAGTGTGACAAGTGAGACTGCTGTACACAATGTGATTAATTGTATAAAAGTTTATAACGCTAATAAATTTATAGTCTACTGTGCGTCTTTTAATCGTTTGTTTATTATTTAGATTTTAATTTTAATGTTAGGTCGTATACATATTGACTGAAACGTCTGTAGTATATTGTAACACTATGGTTTTAATTTCATTATACCTGGAAAAATATTATAAATTATAAAAAATGTGGTAAGGTTCTTCAATGTGTATGCGCCTTTAGTCGCTAGCTGTGTAAGTTTTTTTTATGTGAATGAAAATCAAAGCTGTTTATTTATTGTTTGAAATCAGCAAATACTTATCATCCTGCACAAGATATTAATCCGTGAATTGTCTGATAAAAAGGATGGACTACTAAAATAGTACTTAAATGTGCGCAATTCAAAACGAAATGAAAAACTAGTAATTTGATGTACAAATAAGTGATTCTTTGATATTTTACGTGTATCATACAACACTTTCAATGAAAATGTTTTAAAGCAAGTGAGATTTAGCATTTTTTTAATGAAAATTAGGGATAACAGATACTTCGGATCTCGTAACCTACAGATGTATTTTTCTCATCTATTTTATGTGAATTATCACTGGTGTTGAATACAAATCCTTATTGACGGTAAAACTTCGAATTGGTAAAAAAACTTAGTTCACGTAGCTACAAAAAAAACAGGAAAATTAGCTCCAAGCTTATAATTGACGAAATATAAGCAGTTGGTGGTGAAAAGTAAAGAAAATAGTAAATTATGATATAAGTGAGCTAAGATGTTCATTATACTCCGAACCGAAGGCGAGGGCGTAATAAAGCCGAGAGTATAATGAACATTGCTCACGCGTTTCATACGACGTTTTGCAACACACTTGCGAGGAAAATAAAATCATAAACATAGTTTAGACAAATATTAAATTTGTTAAAAATGGCGCGCGGATTTCTGTAATCGCACGCCGTGCCTGTGGTTGAGTGATGTATAGCTATGCGCGCGCGCAGGTGGTGGAAGGAAGCCGCCTAACAACCTAATATTAAAAATATTTTTTTTTGTTTTATAACACAAAATGTTAATTTGTTGACAAAAATAAATAATTTAATGAAATGAATTATTTATTTATCATATTTTAACTGACACAGTTGATTTATTCACAAAATGTTTAATTTTGTTTAGACATAAAAACTCTTTGCTGAGATTTAAAAAGAAACTGTAAAGTAAAAAGCACTATTGCGATAATGTAAAGTAAAAAACACGCGTGCGTTAGAAGCTGCATTATGAACCTAAAAGCGGTGCAATAAGAGCCACTTTACGAGCAAGTGTGTTGAAAAATATATTGGTTATCGGCAGTAGATGTAATACAAGTCGAATTAAATCATTAAGTAGTCATCATTCTCAACTCCCATTTAATGACTTGACATTATTATCACATTTTGATTTTAGAAACTATTGCATTGTTTAGAAATAGGTACAATTAAATACTTGTATCGTGTGCATACTATGCAATTTAATTTTATTGTAACATTATTTTTAAAACTATGCTTAATTAATTGAAACAGTTGCATGTAAATAATAAAATTACTATTTTACAAATGCTTTTCATTTTTATTGTAAGATTGTAAAAAATTAAATAAATTAATCACTATCACTTTCTGAAAGTTCCGCTTTCTCTTTCGGTTGTATAGCCTTCCTTTTAACATGTTTCCTCTTTTGATCAAGTTTTGTTTTTCTGAATAATTCTATTGCTTTCATTTTGTTTTCCAATAAACTCTTTTTCCCTTTCTCTCTTTGGGGAATGAGTTCTTGGAAACGATCAGATTTTGGAATTCTGATTTCAAACTCTGATTTTCCATCTTTCACATGGGATACAACTCTTACACCTTGATTGATAAGTAAATTTTCTTCATCATTTTTTCGCTGTTTTGTAACAGATGGTCCTGCTTTGCATATACTTGCAGAATTGTTGTTCTTGGTAGCTTTTCTTTTTGTGGCTAGTTTTGTGTTTATTTCAGTCTTCTCGATTTCTTCTGCTAGAGGAATTTCGGGACCCATTCTTTGAACTGCAGCTTTAACTCTTTTACTCATTTGTTCCTCAAGAGATTGGAATTCAACTTTTCTTTTGAAAAAGTCTTGCACAGATCTCTGAGTTTTACGATCTTGCAATCTTTTTATGACTGGTTTTATAATTTCATCTAACTTGTTTTGAGACCAACCAAACTTGGCTTTAGTATAATCTCTCAATATTGTGATGTCTAACTCGCCCCATGTGAACTTGTCTTCACTTTTTTCTATGTTTGGTTCCAAATAAGCTTGAACAACCTTGAAAATTAAGACGTCTTAATAACTACTACATATGAAGTCATGAAATAATTTATCATCATTAATCTACATCACAAATTAAACTTACCCGTACGCTGGGAAAATCTTCTGTAAGTGAAACATTTTTCAGCTTTTTCTTGAGACTAGTATTGTCAGTCCTCTTGCCAGCCCTGACCCACTGCTTGAACTCTTGTAATCCTTTCACTATTTGAGCATACTGAGCTTGCTTTGAACTTTCGCTGAGGAACTGCCTTTTATTAAATGGAAATGAAGCTAGAATCTCTAAGGCTGTTACAGGCCCAACACCAGTCACTCCAGTTGTATAATCACTGCCAACTAGCAGAGCTAACAGTACTAATTGCTCTCTATTTAAATCTGGAAATATATTACTATTTAATACAGTAAGAGCAATTACTAGCAATGACAGGTACTTAAATTGAACCTGCATTTTGAATTGTAAACATTTATTAGGAGGGAAGATTTACTGATTATAGAAGGAAACCAATAGATAAAAAACTAAAAGCTATACTTACTAAAAGATTTCTCAATCCTTTCAGATAAAAACTGTAAAACATGTTTCTTTTGGTTGAAAAAGTTCTTATACACGGTTCTGCCGCCAAAAAGCCAGATATCACTATCATCTGTTATTGTACCGTCAGTTAAGTTTACACTTTCAAGGAACGCGCATTGCGCTTCAGCCTCCATTGGAGCGACAATGTATGGGATACCAAATATTTGAAGCAGTTCTTGAGCTTCTTTGGTCATTTGTTCTGTGATATTTCGACCAACACGATCCAATCGCCCTTTTTCTTGCAATAAATCCTGTTCTTCATTTTGCATTTCTTCAACTAATGAATTGAGTTTTTCTGTAGTTAGAATTTCTTTAGGCGGATCATTAGGCTTAGCCTTTACTAGATCACGAGGTTGCTCTACCTGCTCATTATCCTTTACCGTGTCAACTGACAAATCATTGTCAATTTCAATCGTATCATTTGAGTTTGTAACGTCTGATTTCTGTTGATCTGTTATAACTTCATTTTCTACATAAGTTTTACTAATGATAACGTGAGGTGGCACTGGATCTTGTATACATTGACTTTCAGGCATTTTAATATTTTGTACAAGAATTTTATTGCTATTTTTAAGTACAGGCACCTCTGGGATTTTAAATACTTCATCTGGTACAATACCTATGGTTCCAGTACTTATATAAGATTTATGATCAGTCTTTAAATCTTTTATAGCTTCTTTCTTGTCTGAAACAAGTTCCTTCTTATCTTCGAAGATGTCTTCAAATATATCATCGTCAGGCGCATCTCCCATATTTAATATAAGTTCTACAACAGGCATATTTGGTTTAGTTTCTTCTTCTGGTACTTCTTCAAACTCACTATCACTAGAATCACTTTCATTTTTATTTTTTGCAATTGGGATTTCCTCGAATTCGTCACTAGAGTAATTTTCTTGCTTTATATCAAGTACTTTTTTAGATTCGTTCTTTAATTCATCTGTACTAGAATCAAGGGTTATGATATCCTGCGCAGGATTTTCAACATAGACTACTGATGCTTGAGTTGAATCCAAGTATTTCTCTAATGACCCATGATCTTCTGATGGTTTATATTTAGTAGAAACTTGGTTATTTCCATCACTACTATCAGACGATACTTCATCCTGGATACCATCCTCATCACTAGATGATATTTCTACATTATCAACAATAACTAAGTTCTCTTTATTAATTTCTTCCAATATTTCATCTACTTTAGGCATTTTTTGTTTGTTTTGACTTTTTTTTCTATCAGTTATTAGTTTATCAATGGCTCTGTATGAGAAATCTGTATATTGTTTGATATAAGATTTAGCACAGGACATATCTGGTTGTTCAAAGCCATCATCATCATCTTCAGAATCAGTATTGGAATAATCCGTGTCTGTCATGCATGATGTCCAAGAGTCATCAGTTTTAGAAACTACACTTGTGTTTGATTCGTTTGGTTCATCAATACATTCTAGTGACATTTTGATTGCTTTTTGTAAATCATCTTCTAATTCATCAACTTTTTCTGGTTTTTCTTCAGCTTCATTAATCTCTACAACTTTGCTAGTTGTTGGTTTGTCTTTGTCTTCCACTTCAGTTATTTCTCTTATTTTGCTGGTTGTTAGATTGTTTTCCAACTCTTTTCTTCTTTTAGCATCTGCCAAAGCTTTTTTGACATCTTTAATAAGTAAAAATCGTGTTGAAACATTAGAAGCAATGCGCCGCGTGGGTAGTGTGTCTATTTTGGTATCAATGCCTTCTTCGTTTAGTAAAGATTCTAAATCATTTAAAGACATCCCACTATCACCCATTTCTTTTTCGGTCTCCTCAAGACATTCTTGTACCTTCCTTCTTTTTAGCAGCCTCTGCATCTGCAATAAATCAATTAAGCATTTAATTGTGGTGTTGTGCAGAAAACTTATGGTAGGTTTTTTAAAAAAATTGTATTTAATTACTTGAAAATCAGAAAAAGTGTCACTCTTTTTAGGTAATTCATTAAGTCTCCCCCATGAATTCATTTTCCTTGTTTCCTTTAACTCTATAAGTAAATCATACTTTTCCTTAACTCCTAAATTCTTAAAGGTATCGGATTGTATATCAACTGTATGAAGATCAATGCTGGAACCACTTGAGTTTTGTTCATCTTCAGAACTGAAACACAGAAATCAGTTGCTTTTATCTCTCTTCTAGCTTCAGTTTTAAACCAACAACCATATTTTTATAGACTGTTTTTGGGATAAATTCTGTTTTAATTGAGCAATACAAAAAGGTTAAAATTGACCTTGGCCAAATGGCAAAGATTAGTCATGTTCATTTTCATGTTTGTTTGTTTTTTAGATTTGAGTACTGCCATTAGGTATAATGTTTTATTTTAATTAAGACTTACTCTGATTCACTTTCTTCTTCTTTCTGTGGTAATGCGGGCAGTTTAAACATGTCATCATTATTCAAACTTGTATGGCTGTTTTTCTGCGGTGATATTTCTTTACCCAATAAACTGTTGACAGCAGTTTTCTTACTCAGTAGAAGAACAAGTTCTCTTTTAATTCTTTCAGATTCTGAATTGTACTTTGCTTTACTGTCTTGTCTCTTAGCCTAAAATGTTTTATTTTTACAGTTGAATCAAAACAGCTGTTATAGTTAGGTTATTATTGTTTTAAAATATAAACAAACAAAAAAACTTACAATAGTCTCTTTTTTCAATTCTGGAAAAGCTCCATCGAATACAAAGACTGGTTTTATTCTAAAGTACAACAATTTGCAGAGGCGCTGGAACAATCCCATAAGATGTGCGTTTGGTAGAGGAGCCCCTTTTGCATCTTGGTAACCTTTCACCACCTGGTGCAACCATATTGATATATCTGATGAAGATGTAAATAAGTTTTAATTTTGTTAATTAAAAAGTATTGCTCAATTAACAATGTGTAATTAACATTGGATCTTCATCTTACCGACAGCTAACACTTTGTTTTCCAAGGTCTCGACCGGCACAGGCTTGCCGGCTGGCTCTATTAGTCTCCACAGTCCAGTGACTCCCATCGCGTGCGATTAAATTCCAGAATAGATTTTTTGTTTATACTAATGTATATATCAGTGTACATAACAAAGGTCGTTTCCCACGAGATCTCCGGTCAATCGTCGGTCTCTTCCTCACACATCGCAACTATTTCGCTCCATATCATGAGCTCAATGTACCCTACGGTTACACACACATCTACAAAACGAAACGACTGCTACTGGCGCACTGCGTTCGTAAATATGTGTTCGGTTCACTACAACATATCAAATGTTTTACTACGCTGCGAACGCCCACTCTTTCCCACACTTTATTTTCTCACGCCCCATGCGTAACCCCACATCCTATGACCGGCCGTCTGTCAGTCGGCGCGTCGCGGGTCGACCGATCCCTCATCGACTCGACTCGATTCAATTCTGTCGATTCGCGCGCGTGTTGTCGACAACACGCCTGCAAACTCTCTGTGTCTAACTGTCTATGGTCAATTTTGACAGATCGTGCATCTGGCGTTGTCGTATTTATACTCGAATAAACAGAAGTTTTGTCAACTTTTAATAAAACAAAATCATAAATCGAAAACTGCCGGTCTGAGGACGAGGACGAGTGTCCCCGGTCGCGAGTGGCATCCGACGTTACGTCGCCCCGTCTCATCCAAAAATTCCCTCGTCGAACAGGTGTCTCGAACGAAATGTGTGCTAGTTCCCAGCGTAATTAACTGACGGGGGGCGTGAATAATACAAAAGTGTATCGATCGGTGAGATAATCGGACCCGGGGGAAACGGCGTCTCGGCTAAACACACCCGTCGGCCGCGAGCCTCCGATCAAGGACTACGGAGGACGCTCGAGCCGCGTACTGGACGGCCGGCGATGTCCCACCGACGCAGTGACGCCAGCTAGGACACATAAGCATCGTCCTGCGCGGCCCGAGGTCGGGTGCGCGCTATGCGGGCGGCAGCAAGGTGAAGGCAGCCGTGGCGAGCATGCCGCACCAGTTCGGCGGGGCGGGCGCGGGCCCGCTGGCGGGCGGCGCGTCCCCGCCGGCACAGCACGCGGCGCTGTTCCCGCGCTACGCGGGCGCAGCCGGGCCCGGCGCCGGCGCCTACCGCCCGGAAGAGCGCCGCCTCACGCGCGAGGCCATGGAGCGCTACCTGCGCGACCGCTCCGACATGGTTGTGGTCATCCTGCACGCGAAGGTAGCTCAGAAGTCGTATGGAAACGAGAAACGGTTCTTCTGTCCACCACCCTGCATCTACCTGTTTGGAGATGGCTGGCGACTGCGACGCGAGCGTATGCTACGGGAGGGAGAGACTGAACAGGCAGCACAGCTGTGTGCCTTCATTGGCATTGGCAACTCAGACCAAGACATGCAGCAGCTGGACCTCAACAATGGCAAGCAGTACTGTGCTGCAAAGACTCTGTACATATCTGATTCTGATAAGAGAAAGCATTTCATGCTCTCGGTTAAGATGTTCTATGGGAATGGTCATGACATTGGTATTTTCAATAGTAAGAGAATAAAAGTGATATCTAAGCCCTCTAAAAAGAAGCAATCATTGAAAAATGCAGACTTGTGTATTGCAAGTGGAACAAAGGTAGCTTTATTCAATAGGTTGAGGTCACAAACTGTATCCACGAGGTACCTCCATGTAGAGAATGGTAATTTCCATGCATCCTCAACGCAGTGGGGAGCATTTACAATTCATCTACTGGATGACAATGAGAGTGAATCGGAGGAGTTTGCTGTTAGAGATGGTTATGTTCACTATGGGTCCACTGTCAAGCTAGTATGCTCAGTAACTGGCATGGCACTACCCAGACTAATAATAAGGAAGGTAAGATCACTCATTAAATTATGTTAAGAACCTTTTAAATAATACCTAAATGACAAAAATTGCTTGTGTACATAAAATTGTGCTATAACACTTCTTAAGAGTTAGGAGATTTTCCTATTCAAATATTAAAAGGTAGAGTACCACAATTTTTTTTTAAATGGTTAACTTAGTTTATTAGAGCCATTATCACAATTACACTACAATAAAGTGCATTTTTACTGCAAAAATAGTCCTTATCACTTTATGTTTTTACATTTTGAGTTGTTTTTTCTGCAAGCAAAAATTCATTTATAACAAGTGTTCAGTTAAAACACTCTAAATTTATTTAGCACTAGACTGCCCGCGGCTTCTCCCGCATACTGAAATTAAATAAAGCCTATATGTTACTTCTGGATAGCTAGCTACTACTAGATACTAGCTTTCTAATGGTAAAAGAAGTATTAAAATTGGTTCAGTAGTTTCACGAAACCTTTAAGCGGAAGCACTGACACCTTATCCACCGCTGTTATTGGGACTTAAAGGTAAATTAGGCCATGCCTGAAAGTAAATTAAAGGGTGTTAAATTTATAATATTCATAGAAACAAACAAACATCTTTCCTCTTCATCATATTAGTATAGATAAAAGTTAAATTGAAATGTATTCAGTGTTAAAATAAAAACGGTGATTAATTGCTTGAGTATAAAAAATAATAATACTAATAAATAATTTATTCATTTATTCCTCTCACAATAACATAACATAAACATAACATAACATCACGCCTGTATTTCCCCGAAGGGGTAGGCAGAGGTGCATAGTACACCCACATTTCGCCAGTTATGTTATAGTCCCATGTAATAGGGGGCGAACCTATTGCCACAATAATAACAATAAAACCTAATTGCGCATTTCTTAATTGACTCTACCGAAAATCTTAACTTCTCAAATAACTGAGCTCAACAAAGCATCTATTTAAACACCAAACCTATCTGTAAAACACAAATTAGTCTTTATAAAGGATGTTTATTATTTTCTATGAATTCTTCATAATTAATTTGTATGATATTAATTAGTCTATCCCCCAAATATTCAAACATATAATTTTAAGTCAGGGCTTAAGTCTCATGCTATCACTTTCACTCTTGAGGGCAATAAAAGTGACAGAACTACTAAGAATGTCTTAAAGTTATGTTTTCTATAATGTGGTTAAGTGTCATTTGAATATTTGGGTGTATATTCATCCAAAACGAAATATAAGCTTCTTGAAAGACTAAATTAACAACTAAATTTTCTGATAATGTTCCATATTATCAGAAAATCTGGCTAGCAGATTGATGATTATTCGGTGTGGTTATCATACATATGTACCATAGAGTTCAGTATACAAAGTCTTAGATATGTACTCAACCTGTCTTGGGAGCAGTAAATCACACAGATAATATAGTGGCAACACTTGTAATTGATGAGAGCACAATGTAAAATTTAAAAAATCATACATATTAAGTTATACTGGTGCCGATTTAGCTAGATGACATTTAGATTTAAAACATTTATGTGAACAGAAGGAGTTGTGCTATTTGCCTTAGTTGTGTATTTAGTTAAGTGTTTTTCTTATTAACCCCCAGTTTCTGGAAGGCCCCCAATTTGATCTGTTGTTAAATCTAATGTCAGCTTCTGTGATTGGCCGGCGAAAATGTTAACAACCAATCACATAGCTTGACCTGAGATTTTACAACTTATTAGTTAATTTTTGCGTAGATCAGCCTTTCGGAAACTGGGGGTAAGTCTTCTGCTGTATTAACAGTATTAAGTACAGTATCCTAATTACCCTCTATTTCTACAGGTGGACAAGCAAATGGCCCTACTAGAAGCAGATGACCCCGTATCCCAGCTACACAAGTGTGCATTCTACATGAAGGACACAGAACGCATGTACCTGTGCCTGTCTCAAGAACGGATCATACAGTTCCAAGCCACGCCATGCCCTAAGGAGCCCAACAAAGAGATGATCAACGACGGAGCCTGCTGGACTATCATCTCCACTGATAAGGCTGAATATCAGTTTTATGAAGGAATGGGGCCTGTCAGGTATGTTTGTGCTTTATTGATACTTCTTGACTTACTGTTGTAAAAGTATAGAATTAAAAATATTAAGAAAAATTTGAAAATTGGATGTCAGAATCAAAGATATGACAATATGAATTAGCAAGCAGAGAAGCCTTAACCTTCTCATTCTGAGAAGAGGCCCATGTCCAGAAGTGGGACAGTAATGGGCTAATCATGATGAAGATGATGATGAAGCAGAGAAGAGAGAAGCAGAGCAAAGAAAGATATATTTTCGGTGAGCTTTTTCGAAATAGAACTGATGAATTAATAGGATGTGACTGAAAAAGGTACTTAACACCATTTAAAAAATAAAATGGTTTTGAGGCTGAATATTGGAACTGTTTTGTAACTTTGTTCTTGTTGTCAGCCTTTGTTGTGTTAAAAGATGCTTCAATCCACGGTATGGAAAATTCCTGATTTTACACGTAAAGCGCAGCTTAGTTTCGGCACCTTTTCAAAAATCCATGTCTACATAAAATTACCTATTTAGTTGACCCTGTTCAGACCAGACTCCCACGGCATAAAAGTATCACCCCATTAATTTTACTAGAATTAGCATAAAAACTATCAGGCGCGTCCAAATCTTCTTTAAATTCTTCATTTAGTGGTCGCTGTAAAACTACAGGGTTATCACTATAAAGGATTCTTAATAAAACTTTTTAACAAAAAATTGAACCGACGAAAACAGAAACTGAAAAGCGAAAAATAACTAATTATGAGTCGGCGCCAAACGAACTTTTAACAAGCAAAGTCCGTGCAAGTTGCAAGTGGCCGAGCGGAGAACGCATTTTTGGAAAGTTATTGTTTATCGTTGAAAATTTCACGTTGTATTTGATGTGACGTTGTTTTTATTATTTATTTAAAGTAATTTAATGATCTTCGTTGATTGGTTGTTTGGCGCCGACTCATAATTAGTTATTTTTCGCTTTTCAGTTTCTGTTTTCGTCGGTTAAATTTTTTGTTAAAAAGTTTTATTTTTCATTTTTTTGTGGTTAAAATCTAACTCCAGGTCTCCATTATGTCGTAGTGTCTAGAACTATATTTATGTGTGTCAAGTTTCAACAGAATCGGTTAACAGGTAAGAATTCAGTGGGTGAACAAACACTCATCCCCTGTTTTAATACCCTTAGGGGTGGATTTTGATTTTGAAATTTACACACATACACATACATGAAAAAATAAAAAAAATTATATATTTATATATATATACGCGTCGAATTGAGAACCTCCTCCTTTTTTTCGTCGGTTAAAAACTATAAGCGATAATGTATGAAAAATATGAAAATTCTAAAATACACAGGATGCCAAATTACAATAATTTATCAACAGTGTCTAATTAAGAAAAACAGAAGAAAGTCGCACGCTCATCATAACACGTAACGTTTGGCACCTTGGGAACCACGGATCCACCTGTCACGCTAAATGAGAACTAACTTTCCAGAATGATTACCACTTTTTATCAATATATTTATCTCCAATCGAAGAAAAGTGAAGAAAAATCACACGCTCATCATAACGGTACCCTTGAACTTGATTTGATATCCTGAGAACCACGGCACCACCCGTCACGCTGAGCATGAAAGATTGATCCGATTTACTTTCCAGATTATTTCCAAATCCTCCAACAGCCTCCAACCTTAGTTTTAGTGATACTTCACATGAAAGAAAACAAATTAATTTCGCATGCGCATCATAATATCTAACGTTACATCATAATATTTAACGTACAAGTAAATGGGATAGAGCTGGACCCTGTTGAGTCAACTATTTTCCTTGGCATAACTATAGACGCCAAGTTGCAGTGGGGCCCACATATCGACAAGTTGTCAAGTAGACAGTTCTGCAGCCTACGCTGTTAAGAAAATTCGGAACATTACTGATGTGGATACAGCCAGAATAGTCTATTTTAGTTATTTTTATACTTATGGGATTCTCCTTTGGGGTAACTGTGCAGACATTAATACCATCTTCGTTTTACAGAAAAGGGCTGTTCGAGCCATTTACAAATTGGGTCCAAGGGTTTCTCTCAGAGAAAAATTCAGAGAGTTTGGTATTCTGACTGTAGCTTCTCAATATATTTATGAAAATTTATTGTATGTGCAGAAAAATATTACAGATTTTTTAAAATGTCCGATGTTCACAGTTTTAACACAAGGTACAAACACAACCTTGCTGTACATCGTACTCGTCTCCACAGAGTAAGCAACTCGTTCATGGGTCATTTTATACGTTTTTACAATAAACTTCCCATTGAGGTCCGTAGTAATTTATCCTTTAAGAGATTTAAAGCTTTTATTAAAATTAAACTTTGCAATAATGGATACTATAAAATTTATGATTATCTTGATGATAAAAAAGCTTGGGACTGATCTGCTCGCTAGATACAGGCAATATTGTCTTTTTGATACTACATATCTACGTTTACGTCATCTTTTATTTTATACAGTTTTTATTGACATTGGATTATACCGTTTTTTTGACATGATTTATACACCTTTGTGACATTTTATTTATACTTTAATTTGACAATTTGGTTTATATACATTTTACCATGCATATTTATTATATAATATAACAAACTTGTCTTGTCTTGTTGTCTGGACTTTAAAAGAGACTATGATCCCTGAGTTTGTTTCGGTATTTCTTCTCAGAGGTAGTCATATAGGAAATGCCGATGTCATCTGGTTTTTATAAATAACCGACTTGTAAAAGTGATCTTTAACATCCAATTTGCAGAATAAATGATTTGTATTTGAATTATTTCTATTTGATTAATGCCCTGAGGACGGCAACACTACCTCATGACGAACACGAGTAAGAGTGCACCCGCTAGCAATATTTTAAGGATCATACAGTATATTATCAATAAAAACATAGAGAAAAGTCGCACCTCATTATTACACGTTAAATTTGATGCCAATATTTTTGGCAACATATTAAAGAAAACAGAAAAAAGTCACACGCTCATCATAACACGTAGAGTTTGATACCTTAAAAACCGTGGCACCACTTGTCAGTCTAACCATGAACGATTGATCCTCTATAATTACTGACACTCTTTTAACATAAAATAAAAGAAAACAGATTACATACGACATTCATCATAACATGTAACGTTCGATAACCTGAGAATCGCGACACCATCAGAAATGAGGAGCTTGAGCGATTTAAGCTAAATATTTGGCCAGACTTGTCATGTTTCACTCCAGAATTACTTTCAGTGATTATATTTTTGACGTCAGCTGAGAAAAGTCGCACGCTCATCATAACAAAGTAGCGTTTGATACCCTGAGAACTCCGGTGCCACCTGTCACACTAAACATGAACGATTGACGTGACGTAGTAGCCAGATGTAGTGTCAAACAGTATTCAAAATTATAAACATAGCGTTCTAGCAAATCTTTATGAAAAGTTACAAACAACTAACTCAATCGTATAGGAGTCACCCTCAAAGATTTTTTGCCACCCCTGTTGCCGCACCCTCATTTTATTTGATGCCCTCAAAAACCTAATATTATTTGGTGATCGGCAAAATGTATTTGTTGCGTTGTCATATTAAGTGCTGATTATTGATATCTGCTATTTGATGACGTCGGAAATCTTTGGTGGCCCTCAATTCTCTAAAATAAAACACATTTATCGCATCCTATCACTGTTTAGATGTATCCGACCGAACTTTCGGTTTCGGCAATAGAGACATTCTCCAGCACTCCGATCCCACACCGGATAATTTGGTTCGATGTAGAATTCCATAATTCAGATTGAAACGTCGTCGTCATCCAATCTTCCAACCTGTTTCTGAAACCATCTTCTGACATACGACGTCACATCCTATCCTAGTAATGGAGAAATAGGTAATAGATTTAAATCTCGATGAGAAAGTCGGAGAAACACCCTCAATGCAAGAAAAACTAAAAACGACCAAGTGAGTGTCTGACCACGCACGAGGCAGGGTCCCATAGTCAGTACATGCTATACAGAATTCTGAGCAAAATCGATGTATTTTAAAACTTGCAAAGATTATTTTACGATTCATTTCTATGAACTATTGACAGACTCAACTACATGGCTAAGATGGACGTAACTAGACAAGCCTAATCTTCCGTGATAGTTTTCTTTTTATATTCGTTATATTTGCTAATATACCGACCGAGGACCGAGTGATGTGGCGCAACTTGGGAGAGGCCTATGTCCAACAGTGGACTGCGATAGGCTGAGTTGATTGATATTTGCTAATATTCTGGATAGTTTCCAAATGTTCTGTATTAATGGTTTAGCCTGTAGGGTGTGGGGACATGCAACTCTAACAAAAATTACCACTTTTTTGTTGAAATACCTATTCAATGAAAAACTACACTAAAGCTTAAGCGAATGAAAAATAATCACCGCCACTTTACGTTTAAGGGAGGTACCCTAAAAAAACTTGTTTTATATTATTTTTTTCATAACTTTGTACGTGCCATAAGAATGTATAACCATGCCAAATTTCAACTCAACTCGCAGTCTGAGTAAAATGGCTGTAACAAACAGACGGACGGACAGATAGTCATGGCGAAACTATAACTAAAAAGTTCGTGTAAAATATATCCATGACAAAATAACTTCGTTCACGCAGGTCTCCCGTAACGCCAGTGCCGTTAGTCCACTCCTTGAACCTGAATGGGGGCGGTGACGTGGCGATGCTGGAGTTAGCCGGGGACAACTTCACGCCGTCCCTGCAGGTGTGGTTCGGCGACGTGGAGGCAGAGACCATGTACCGGTGCGCGGAGTCCATGCTGTGCGTCGTGCCTGATATCTCGCAGTTCCGGGGGCAGTGGCTGTGGGTGCGGCAGCCGACGCAGGTATATTATTCAACGTAATAAACAGCGTTTAAAGAACTTTTCTCCCACTTGCTCGGAAATTGGTTCATTATTCAAAGACAAAGACAAAGACGTTTATTGCTCAAACTGTGTACATAAATGTAGGTATTTATCAAAGTTTGGTATCAACAGCCTACCCAATCGGGTGTAGCAATAGAAAAAAAAAAAAAAAAAAAAATTATAATACTTACATCAATCGGCCCTTTTCCGTACGCAACGAAATAACAGGCCGGTAATATTCAACACGACAATAATAGAAATTGCTGGACACTTTTTATTTATTAAATTATGCTACCGAGGTTTTTAAGTACACTTTCATAAATTAGGTGTTTTTAGGTACTAAATATTTATCATTATAAAAACTGAATGCGCATTTTTTTAAACTTTGAAAATAGAACAATAACCGTGCGCGGGCGAATTGACGCGAATGAAAATTAGATACTGTTGAATAAATTTGTGTATTGTTTCCTCGCAAATGAAAGAAAAATACTATACAAGTCTCGGCCGAAATAGCAATTAACGGCCTCGTTTAGTTAAAAACGACTCGGCTGGCGCCTCGTCCTTTTAAAATCACTTAGGAAGTACTCGGCTTCGCCTCGTACTTCCAATATTACTTGGCCGTAAATTGCTTCATTTCAGGCCTCGATGGTAATGTACTATTAATACTGGTAGTGATGTGATTATGACGAGTTCGGAAGTACTTAAGTCGAGGCTCGGGGGGGCTATTGCCCCCATTGCCCCCCTCTGGATCCGCGCCTGACTATAACCAGGGGCTCCACTCGCGTCAAACGAAGTATGAACTGTCGTTCCGACTGATACCTTAACAATAAAAAAAGGCGCATAAAAAGGCACAATAAAGATAGACTACGGTACATAGTCGCATGAAAATGACCGGAGATCAGAGAAACAAACGTCAATACACGATCATCGCATGCGATATGAAAACCGTCACCCAAAGACGTACCAAAGTGGAAGTTAAATTCCATACCACGAGCAGTGTTCACGGTAGCTTAGTGGCTAAAACACTGGCTACTGAGCCAGGAGTCGCAGGTTCGAATCCTGCTCGTGAGCGATTTTTTCTTTCCACAATTTAAATCGTTGGTCTATTAGACTTACGTTAGGGGAAGCCTAAAGCGAATTTTAAATACAGCTCTGAAAACTTTCTATAGGAAGAGGAGGGTGGAGGTACCACATTAATTACACTTCATATTATTAAGTTGTGCTCATTGACTTCTGCACTCAACAATGTCTGAGAAACCTGAAAAAGCCATCCACAGTCGGCTGCAACATGTGTTCAAACACTTTTCGAGTCGACATTTTTATCACATACAATTTATCAGATCTCTGTTCTAGTAATTCCCTTTGTCAGGAAGTTCCCATCGCGATCGAAGCATTCAATAGTTAAGGACTTCAATACCACTTTAATTCGTCCTGAGAACTCGGTCGCAGTCGTTTTCAAAATACCAATGTTATATTACGTCGCCAAAAGGACTAGACACACTTGTGCCGCTACAGATGATTAGAAAACAATCTACATAATATACAAACAATAACTACGTTATTAAACTACTTATAATTGGCCTCGAGAACGATTGTTCTAAGTCTTTAAGCCTAGAACATCTGCTTGGTCACTTGATACGGCGACACTTTATTATTATTCTGTACGTATTTTAATAATATTTAGAGGCAAACAGGATATTTAAAAATATTATTATCATCAAAACTAGATTCCTATAGTAAGATTAAACAAATTTATACGAATTAAAATGTCATATTTGAAACCGCAGTGGTTTCTTTGTGTTGTGATCGGATCGATTTGATAACAGGCTCTGCGTTTGGCGAAGACTAATTATTAAGAAGATAATTTATATGTCCCTAGTGGAAATTGATACTTTAGTAATAGAGCAAGCAACGTGATCCCCCTACTTTAATATTCCACTACTTCGTTACGTATCTTCATTTACAAGTTTGTTATTATCACCTACCACAGATAATTATAATACCTACTAAGACTTGGATAACTTGTTCATTGTTAGTGTCATGGATTTATTTTAAAAATATACCAGTCAAAAATTGTATAAGCATTGTATGTTCATTACCATTACTGGTAGGATGAAACTTACAAGCAGACAGTTAATTTCTCGTGTGATTTCCTATAGAATAATTATCCACCCCAGACGTGTTATGGATAGACGCAGAAAACGTCCACGAGATAACCTTAACAGAATGGGTTAAACTCCCGCCTACTAAGGCCGCATCCTGACTTACCGGTGCGGTATCGTTTTATTTACATGTTACTTTCTGTACCGATCGAACGAGCGCCTATATTTTAATGAGTCCTCCCTATCATGCGCGGTATGCCCAGGAGCGGGCGGGAAGGGATCCGTTCTACCGCATCTCGGTAAGAACGATCAGTAAAGGCGCGGAAATCTTCTGACGACGACATTATCTTACGACGGCGACGGCACAACTATTCTGCAAGATTCTCCCGAAAGTATACCGACAATTGGGGATATGAAGGCTACATCGGTAAGCTATCGGTAAAGCTGTAAATACCACACCACACACAGATGCTGCACCCGACCAGATCCCACGCATACCGCGCAAATCAGTAGGATGTAATAAAATATAGGCGCTCGAGCGTTCGGTAAAGAATTGTATCGAAACTGTTGACAAGTCAGGGAGCGACCTTACGCTAAAACAACATACTGAAATCACTAGCCCGTTGGCTGAGGGTGGTTTTTTTTCACGATTTCTAATGCTGTTAATATGCGGCGCAGACGGTTAAATTAACCCTTTTGTCGCAGTAGACGTTTACTAGTTGACGTTCCATGGACAACTATTTTGCATTCTGAGCCCATTTTTACGAAATATTGAATCATCAAAATTATTTTATTTTTTTCAAACGTGGCCTTTCGGCCCAATAGAATTATTTGTTACGACCGTACGTAATTCAATTTAATAGTTTTCTCTTTCGCTTCAGGTGCCGGTGTCGCTGGTGAGAAACGACGGCATAATATACGCGACGGGGCTCACGTTCACGTACACGCCGGAGCCGGGCCCGCGGCCCGGATGCCCGCCCGTCGATGACGTCATGCGGCCCGAAACGGCCACCGGCTGGCACCACGACGCACACAACAGCCACAGGCTAGCCGACAACACCCTCCAATAGCCAATAGACTGCAGGCTGGACGACGACAGCCTGCAGTTATAACTTACTCTGTGGCAACTCAAAAACTGTGTTAATGTGACTCCAAAGAACGAAGCCATCTCGTACGACAACGGACAAGTGACTTTCGTAGAACTCCACGAAAGACATTTGGTGAGTGATTCAAAGACAATTTGTAATTGTATAATTTCGATAGTGCCTATTAATGTGTCTATTCATCATAGCATGATCTCTGGCGAAGTTTTGTGCTACAGACTATATGGACGAGTGGGTAATATTTTTGAAATTAAATTTTAAGTCGTTTAAATGAATTGTATGCTGTTACAAATGGCGTAAATATTTTATTCGCGCTTGAATAAATAAAATACATAAATGCATAAATGACACGACCTGCGATTAAGGCGGTATCTTCACGAAGGGGAAATGTAAAATAGAAAATGTCCAGCTCATTAGCTTGTGCAATATTAAACAATTAACTTTTGGGACTGATGTCTTATTGACGACATCATACAAATGGATGTTTCTGTATACAAAAGTCCCACTTGTGTAGATGTGGTCCTAATTTGTTTGTGAAAGAGTGCGTATAATAATTTGAGATATACGTTTTAAAGATCATGTTAGGGTCTATAGAGTATAGAAAGCTTTATTATTAATGAAAGTGCCACTTCGCGAGTCGATCGCTTTGCTTGGGAGCTTAGGACCGCGTGGCGCCACAAAGAAGGTGCGAAAACGATCGACGCGTGCCTATAAATATATAAAGTATATGTTTGTATATCTACGAGATTATGACACCAAAACTATGATTAAGGTAAAAAATTCAGCAATAAAAAGCTAGTTGTGACAACAATACATAACACTTTAGTAGTGAAAATGGAACTTGTTCGATATCCTTTAGGTATGGCTCTACTCGTTAGGATTGGTGACGAATAGGTCTATTGCAGCTAGGAAAATAACTTTTATTTTGTTTTCGGGAAATAATTGATACTGTTGTAAGTATCAACAATAGGGCATTTGACTCCATATTTATATATAAGAAATTTTGAAACTTATAAAAATATAAGTAACAGTGAAAAAACTAAGGAAATATTTTAAATAATGTCTAATTTTTATAAGCGTTCCAAAATAATTTTTTGATAGGGACAGCAATACTGGGCACTGAAGGCATAACACATTAACGCCATTACTACTACTCTACTCAGTACAGTCAGCATCATAAATATCGGGACGAAGAAGATATTTAGTGATCTGAGCAACTAAGGCTTATATTCTTCCAACTGTCAAAATGCAGTGCTATTTTTTGACAATTGAAAACAAAAAGAAAATTAAACTTTATCAGTTGGAAACAAATAGAGAATTAAACTTTACCTTAATAACACAAGCGGTGTTTCAGAATAAACACAGCATACGCCAACTGTCATTCTGAAAAGAATTGTATCCCATTGAGAAAAAGTTTAATTTTCTTAGTTGCCTAGAACATTTTGAACATCTTCGCCCCGATATTTATGACGCTGTCTGTACAACGTCTGTTTCGGCGCGATAAGAAAAGGAAATTCCGAAATTTATAAAACTGTTATTATGTAGCACTTACAATTTTACATTACACTTGCTTGTTTATTTTGAGTAACGGTCAAATACCCTATTGTTATAATATCGCACCCCTAGACCAAACTATATTAAATCAAAAAACTATGATTTTTCAGTTAATTATTTGTGCTAATACTGAAAACGAAGCTGCATAAAACTACAAAACAGATTTTTTATAATGCATTTTACAGTCACCCAAAGAGATAAGTATCCAGGATCGCCAGGCAGATGAAGATTTCTCGGGAAATTTAGATAGAACGGATACATTTAATACAGTTCAACTTTTTCCATTATTTAAATGTTATTCCACTCGAAAACATCCATAATCTCCTGAGAAAACTTCATTTATTATCTGACGACAGAAATGCGGAAAAACTGGTGCTCATGTCCCTGTAAGTGTTTGGCGTTTGTCGTATACTTTTATGAATACAATGTATGTACAGTCATCATAAGAGATAAGTATCCAGACTTCACCACCACCATGTGAAGATTTGTCAGGAAATTAAGATAGAACGGTTTGAACAGGGTTTTGTATAAATTTAATACAGTTTGACTTTTTCCATTATTTAAATGTTATTTCACTCGAAAACATCCATAATCTCCTGAGAAAACTTCATTTATTATCTGACGACAGAAATGCGGAAAAACTGGTGCTCATGTCCCTGTGCGTGTTTGGCGTTTGTCGTATACTTTTATGAATACAATGTATGTACAGTCATCAAAAGAGATAAGTATCCAGACTTCACCACCACCAGTTCTTCCGCATTTCTGTGTTCGTCTTTTTTTTTTGTTACTACAGTTTAGATCTAGGGGTGCGTTATATGAATTCAAGTGAAACGATGAGTAGAGCTGTAACTTTGAAAGTGTAATCTATTTCACCCTGTATTTATTGTAATAAATTATTATTATTTTCACACGGTTGGCGGGTTGAAAGTGGGCTAAATGCGACAGCGGTTATAAAATCGATAAACGCAATAGTATCATGTCTTATGAAAGAAGAAGACGTAATATTTCTTCAAACAAAACATTCTACAATTTCCGTAGAAGTAAGTAAAAATTCTCGTACTGAGAGACCAGCAGTGGGACAGTAATGGGCTGGTTATGTATGTTATGTAAGTAAAAATAAGAGATGCACCGACATTCCTTTCAGATTCGGTAACACCGAAATTCGGCTGCTTTTACCGAACTTCAATATTCGGTAGATATTCATGGTTCGTGAACCGAACATACGGCAGCGTGAACTGACTAACATACTTAGTACCTTTCCTTTATTTTGTCAGCTTAAAATCAATGATTAATCTTGAATCTACCTAGCTAACTAAACATGTAATTAACAACTTTGGTAATTTTGGTTTACATTGGTAATTGGTATACCATTATAAAGCGCGCGAAATGCTATCGAACTTCGGCGGAATTTCGGCTTCGGCACATGTTTTAACCAAATTTTCGACCGAACACCAGATTCGGCAGAACACACGTTCGGTCCATCACTAGTAAAAATATCATCATTAGGCCTTGTCCAACCTGACAGCTGATTTAAGCAGTGTCTATAAGAAATAAGTTCGCTCAACTAATTATAAAATGTACTAAAACGAAGTAATTAAAGAAAATTAAAAAGAAACAGAAGAATAAAAGAGAGAACAGAAGTATAAGAATACCGAGATTATTTTTATGGTATACATGGTGCAAACTCAACATAACAAAATTTTGCTGCAGTCGATTTGTGCATTTTCTTCAACCCGCTAACTTGTATTCTCGACTACGATACTTCTGTATTTTTTTTTTCTATTTTTAATACCTGTTTGGTAACTCCTAGTCCGTAATTATGGTTTCACACAATTTCTTAAGCAATTATTCGCTTTTAAAGCGCTTATAAATGCACATCTATGATTAAATTACTTGCAGTAATTGTCAAGAGCTCATAAAAATGTAGTTTCTCAAACATTGGTTTGAACACTGATATAGGTATACAGGGAGGTAGTTCCTACTCCGGCATTTAATATTATACACCAATTTTAAAATAGTTCGTTCATCTTCATTGTCATAAAAACACAGACATAGTAAAACATATAGACGAAGTGCTGCGAACAATCATAGTGAAGCCAACAAAACCGTGCTCCTTTGTGTACAAACCGCTCTCAGTATACATGTCGCGGCATCGTCCAGTAAGCATCACGAAAACAAATCGTCGGTTTAGAGGTAAAATTCACTAATGGCCAAAATTAATATCCAATCTATCCACGATTTACTCTACTAGAGATAGAAATTTGATGTATTTTGTATAGAGCTTATGTCAAATTTGTATCTCTAGTAGGTCAAATCGTGGATAGATTCGATACTAATTTTGGCCGTAAGTGACATTATCAGCAAAAATTACTTTTTTATTTTTCAGATAAATATTTTCATTTATTTTAGCGAAAATCCCTTTTTTAATTTTCGGCATTAATAAATAAAAATTATTATGTGAAAAAAAAAAAAGATTTGTTTCTGATAATGTCACTTAGTGAATTTTACCTTTTAACCGACGGAATATCCTTCAGATGAATGGTGTGTGCGTGAGCGCTGGTTTGTACACGCAGGAGCACGGTTTTGTTGGCTTCACTAACGCTGGGTTCCTATAATTTGCTTTTACCGACGACGGCTCGTTTTTCCTTGAAAAAACTTCTAACTTGTCAATGTCAATATTTGACGTTTTTTAAGGAAAAAACGAGTGACCGTCGGTAATGGTAGATTATAGGAACCAGGCGTATGATTGTTCGCAGCACTTCGTCTATATCTTTTACTATGTCTGTGCATAAAAAGAGATCTCTCTGCTCTTAGATTTGTTTCTTTGGGGCCAAATAGTTGTAATATCCATGACAAGTCATTGCGTTTATACTATAAATACTATTCTAATTAAAATAAGTTTAAATACGTTTGGGTAAAGGAAAATAAACTCTACGAGATTGATTTTAAGAGTGATTTGATGTAATTGGTTTGTATAAATTAAGTAGATATCCTAGTTGATTAGTTTATTACAATCGAGTTAGAGAAGAGCCAAATAAGTCCTTTTATCTCAGAATACTTGTTACAGTATTTTTTCTAATACATTAGCGTTTATTTTCTTATTTCTATTTGCTTCTTTGACTGCGTCCTCAATGTGTATGCACAATTTATCTAATCACTACACTTTGTTGACGAATATAATACAATCCAATTAAAGACACGTAGTGCTGTCACTGTACGTATGTATATTTACGGAGATTTTAAATGAACAACACAATTTGTAGTTTAGTAGCTAGCCTTAGTCCATAGATCAGTAAGAGCTCTACACATCGAATGCGATGCGACGCAACGTCGTACGATTTTGTACGCAGACACAAATTTTATTAATACGTCTCGTAAAACGCGTTGCACGCATATTTTTGCATCGCGCTCGATGTGCGGACCTCCTAATAATTAAACGAAAAAAAACTGAAATTATAAATTTAAAAATTCTATTTATTTTATGCCAATATTTTTTTTTTGAAAATGGATTTGATGTGTATTTTTAATAAAAACGTGTGATTTCGAACATTCCATGTGGAAAGAGTAATAAGAAGTACAAAAAATATCAATATTTTTGTAGCAAACCGTCGAATTACGATATAATCTTATGGAATTGGTAAAGTTACAGTATTACAAGGAAATTAGTATTAAACGCGATGAATAGACAGTAATTATATCGTCAATTTTGTAAAACGATAAGTAAATGAATTGTCATTTTAAAAACTGTTTACTCCTTTTTATCATTTTACATTTGGTATTTTCTATATTTGGAAATGGTCATATTGAAGCGTTGACTGCTCGGGAATGATATTGTGAACGGTGTACAACGCATTAATGATATTCGGAGCAGTGATTCTGAAATATGAATAAATATTTTTTAATAAAATTGAATTTAAATAACAAAGTTTTTTAATTTTAACTATTCTTATAACCGCTAATTATCTTCTCATTAAAATTCAAAGCCCAGTCATCTTGAATAATTAAAATAAAATTTCTCACAGTCAAACTGTTTTGCGCAAAGCGGATCTCATTGCCTGATTTCTCATTGTTTTAATTAAAAACTTGAGAGGTCAAGTGTAATTATCTACTTATGAATCAGTGTTAATCGAGGAATCAGTGCCTCGACCGAAGTCTGTGGGAACGTCTTCAAAAACTCTTCACATGATAATAACAAGTGTCTTCCCCTACATACCGTTCCGCAACAGTGGGTTTGACCTCAGATAATTATCACAAGTTTATACCCATTCCGCCATTGTTTGCTGCCGAGATTCACTGTAATAAACTGGATAATATTTATGACATGTGATCACGTCGGGAAGTTCGACTGCCACAACATAAATTGGAAGGTAATTGAGTCAATTGATCTCCGATCTATAGGGTATGCCAGTGCACTGGCCGCTGCGAGCTGCGACGAGTTCTATTTGATTTATTTATTTATATATATTGTACACTTTAAAATACATTATACAAAATATACCCCCAGTTTCAAAAAGGCTGATCAACGCAGAAATTAACTAATCAGCTGTCAAATCTCAGGTCAAGCGATGTGATTGGTTGTTAACATTTTTGCCAGCCAATCACAGGAGCTGACACTAGATTTGACAACAGATCAAATTGATCAGCCTTTCAGAAACTGGGGGATAGTTGCATTAAAACCTTCGATCACTATTGTTGATCGAAGATTTAAACTGTTGTACAATTCGGCCCTGCTAAGAAAAAAAAAGGATAGGTCGCAAATTGAATGATATTAAGTTATACAACGCATAACCTCAAACACCCCAATTAGAATATTATGAATAATATCTGAAGGCCAATTTTCGTACTTAAAAACTTTCAAAATGTAGTTCCAAACTAATCTCAATGCTTTAAATCTCATTCTCCTGGCAGTAGATGTTCCTGTTTGCCCTTTATTTAAATAAAAATAAATAAAATGAATATTTTTGGGACATTTTTACACGGCACCATCTAGTCCCAAACTAAGCAGAGCTTGTGCTATGGGTACTAGACAATGGATATAATACTTATATACTTTTTTTTTGAAAATACATACTTATAATACATAAGAAACACCCAGACCAACACAAACACTTATGTTCATCACACAAATATTTGTGTCCTGAGGAAATCGAACCCACGACCTCGTGATCAGCAGTCCGACACTCGAACCACTAGACCACAGACGTCACACTTAGGTAGGAGGTGATTTGTGACCATAGACCAGTAAGCCTCTAGACGCCGCTTAGCTGGACACCCCCGGTCACAACGCATATGCTCTACCACTGCATATTATACGTCCCTCCGCCAATCGGAACGTCACTCAGTCAGCGAGCGGCACCAATCATAAGGAATCATACCACCGAACTTTTGAGCCGGCCAATCATAACGCGCCGTCCGCCCCCCTGACCCCACCAACGTTTTACGACTGCGTTCGAATACAAAACTTTGTTTATGCGGAGTCTTGAAGCTTACTGGTCTGTGTTTGTGACACATAGGTGATTAATGCCACCAGTAAACGGCAAACGGGTACATCTACTGTGATTTAACATGGTTTTTAGGCATCATTAAATTCCCGAGTTGGTTGCTGGATAGCAGCAAAATTCCGTTTAGGGGTAATTTGACACACGGAAACCCATTTCGCTGGTCTTCCTAGACCTTAAGAACTTACTCGGGATCTGCTAATGTACTTATTTATCCTTAGTATCAAAATGAATTTTGAAAAAACAAATTGGGTTAAATGTAACATGGTAGCTATAAAAAGCATACCATTCGACTCCTAGTGGTTCTAAATAAACTACTTTACACGTTGTTTACACTTTATTGTAGATACACCTTAAACACAATATATAACAATACACAATGCATTTAAACTATTGTACAATTCTGCCCTGCTTAGAAGAAAAAGCATAACTCTCAGATTGAGTGAAATTGAGGCAAATACACTCCTGGACTTAGCAAAAACTGTATGACTTTTCTATCTAGTGTTTTTTAAACCTAAACAAAGATTCAGCTTTGCAGCTCGGCTCTAAAAACATGCAGGCATGCATGTGCTGTTTGACAGTTGGAAGCATGAGTTCAGTGTAAATAGATAGAAATAGAGTAATAAACTAAAGCGCTAAGTTTTTCAGTTTATCTTACAACTTGTCAACAGTTGTGCTTTTTCTTCTTATAAAACGTGTATCAGAAATGCGTGGTCATATTTTAAGAGCTCATTCAGGGCATAGCATAGAACAACTTTTACTATGGGACAAAGGACGAAATCGCAAAAAAAAATGCTGTTTCCTACAAAGTTATCGATGTCGCTTGACAAAATGTATAGAACAGCTGATTCCGTGTTGACTTCGTAGTAGTTGTTCGATAGCGTTCCCTGAATGGGCTCTTCAAATATGAATTTTTGATAGAGAGGGCAGAATTGGCGACCTTATCGTGATCAGCGATTTCTTCTAAGCGTCCTGTGTTTTATTCTCGTTATAACAACTTAGGAGGCTTTACTGATAGCTATGGTGATGATGAGAATACAATTCCAAGTATTTTCAGTGCAATTACGTTCATGCAATGAGTGATGCGACGCAACGTAACACATGATCACTTAATTGGAATGCCTCTGATCGCTCGTACACATGGAAACTCGTAAAAAAACTGATGATATTACCCTAATGATGGATACTGTTTCAATCATCACTGGTTTTACCCATGTCCTGTTTGTTTCTTAAATGTGATGTTAATGATACGGATGCTAACTTTTATCATCTGCAAATTATCTTAATCATAACTTGAATTATTGCAGGATGTCGGTAATTCAATTATAATTATTTCGTTTCATATAAATGTTATGGTTTATTTTTAGTTTATATACCTAATAAGGATTTTTTAAAGAGGAACCAAGTCTGAAAGATTGTTCCATTCGATTATAAGATCAGCGTTTTAGACTCATGCCAATCTGAAACATGAAACATAATCGTCAGTGGTGTCGATCAAAACTTATTTTAAATTGTCGCTCTCTTTTTCTTATAGTAGATCCTGTAGATCCAAGAAAGGGATGGCAACAATTTAAGTGCTGTCAAATTAGTTTACCTGTACCACTTCTTCTTATTTGTGGGCACGTTCCGAGATCACGACAAAAACTTGTATGGAAATAATTCCGACTAACAGCGCTAAAATTGTTGCCATTTAATGATTTTCTACTTCAGAAAATCATTGTTGCAATCCCTTTTTTATCTTTTGTTGTAAAAGAGAGCGATAGTTAAAAAAATAGTTTAGCTTGTGAATAAGAGAATCAACACACAAATCAGAGGAAAATTAATCGATTGCTGTGTACTGCATGCATATAAAATTTTTCGTCACGGATTGAGAAGCAAATATCTTCAGCTTACCTTTAACGCATACAAGCATTATAAACTACAACATTTCTTCGCACTGTTGGCACAGCCAGTGTGTTGCGTGACTGCAGGCATTATTTCCCAATCGGTGACGTGCACAAGAAATCATGACGTTATACTACAAGCACGTAACCATTCATTAATGCGTGCAAAAAATGACATTGTTTTGAAAGAAATGAGGACCTGTACATCCTGCTCACTACCGAAGGGAAACTGCCACAACAGGTTTTCCCTAATCCACTTCCTTTTTGGCTAGAGTTCGCGCCGGAACATTGGTTGGTCATTTACCTGCACCAATTAACCGTATGACGATTATATCTATGCGGGGACTGTGAGAAATCTGTGTGCACACAATTGAATCATTGTCTGCGTTTTTACATTCTGCCAGGTTGATCTATGGTGCCAAGATATGCAGAGTGTGGGAAATGTTCAGCAGTACCGGTGCTCGAATGTTTTCCAACGTGTCATCTCCTTCCGTGTGAAATGACGCCAGGAAACTGACGTGATTTGTGTTAATAATTAAAATTAGCGTTTTGTTTTTGATTGTTTTGAATAACATGTTGTCAAAAGTTCTGCAGAGGACATCTTCTAACAAAAAAAAGATTTTTGTTACTAAACTCGATTTCATATAAACTTTGGAATAAATTATCTAATTGTACGTACCTACCCAATCATATTTCGGATTCGTAGGTTGGTATGTACCTATAGTTTTCCAACAACCTCGTATCTTAGAGCTGTAATTTTCTGCAATTTGTGTGGTTTTTCCGCATTGGCTATTCAGAGAAGTGGGTGGATCCATTTATTTTGGCGAAAACGCCCATTGTATTCCGAGCAAAAAAGTGTACCACACCACGTCATCCGAAATAATCTAGAAGCTGTATTGTTTATTTAATAGTTTTTATAGTTTCTCGTCTTCAACCGGTGCGTCCTGCCTATAATGACCTACGGTACAGAGCAAAGGCGTCGCTAGGGGGAGCAGGGGAACAGGGGGGATGAGATTCGAACCTAGAAGATTTTAATAATAAAGTAGTTGAAAAATTCACAAAAAACCCAAGGAGATTATGCTTTAAGTTTTTTTTTCTTGTAGTAAATGATTTTAACTTAACAAATTATAAGTCGGTATTTGGCCAATTGGTTGGCGACGCCCTTGGCACAGCCCTTGGTGCCGAGACGTTGACACGTGACATTTGGGTTAGTCCGCAAATCCAAGGTCGCTCAGTGAGTTCTGGAGCGAGCTATGCTTGCAGTTTCTTTGAAGGACCGATCCGTAATGACACTATCCAGACTCCGGAGAAGAACCAGAGTGACCGAAATAGCTTGCAGGATCAGCAAACTGAAGTGGCAGTGGGCTGACCATGTCTATCGAAGAACCGATGGACGTTGACGTGCAGACGAGCCCTTGAGTGGAGACCACGAATCGGCAAACGCAGCGTAGCTTCAGGCGCCTCCCAGCGAGGTGGACCGGCGGAGGTAGTTGGGGTAGACTGGATGCGGACGGCAGAGGACCGAGTGTTGTGGCGCAGCTTGCGAGAGACATGTCCAGCAGTGGACTGCAATAGGCTGAGTTGATAATTATTTATTTCACTTCACGTAATTATTTTTTTACTGATGGGGGCGCCACTGAGCTGCTACTAGCGCCAAAATAATCTAAGACTATAACGCATGAAATCAGCAATGCCACAGACGGCCATGTTTTCGCCGTATTTTTTTCAAGATTCGTCTCCTGCACTTTGCGGGTCAAATAAACTTCAAATCCAGACTCAATTGCTGAATTTTACATTTTGTCGATATAGGTATGTGAACACAAATGTAGGGATCAGCTATTATTTTTCACGATTTCGGGGTTGGTCCCATAGTAAAAGTTGTTCATAATGATAAGTGGTTTAGTATAAACTAAGAATAAGGATGTATACAGGGTGTCCCATTGCGAAAGTGTGTTTCATTGCGAAAGTGTGTTTTTTGGTTTGTTCCTCTTTCACGCAGTAACGGATTGACGTGATTTTTTGCATAGATATAGTTGATGGGTCAGAATATAATATAGGCTACTTATATACCTACAGGTGTCCCATTCCGATAGTGGTATCGATTCTCTTGTTCACGAACTAAACTTATTTTAAACTATAGCTCTCTTTTTAACCGACTTCAAAAAAAGGAGGAGGTTATGTATTCGGCAGGTTTTTTTTTTTTTTTTTTTTTTTTTTTTCATGTATGTACACCGATTACTCCGAGATTTGTGGGCCAATTTACGTGGTTGTTTTTTTATTTGGTAGAGGTAGCCCGCGCGGTGGTCCCATATAAATTTTATTGACTTAGGATGAGCAGTTTTTTAACCAGCTTCAATAAATCAGTTTATTTTAGCTTCGCGTATCTAGATGATCTGCTCATTGGTTCGTTTTTCTGAGAATTCTTGACCGATATGCGTGTTTTTTTTTCACGATAGTGATTGGATGTTTGGAAGAACATGAGCGAGGCTTTGCCCAGCAGTGGGATAACAAAGGTTAATAAAAAAAAAAACTCATATTGGTTATATAAACATTTATCATGAATCAACCCTCGCAATTATCAACTAAAAAGTATAAAATAAAAACTTTTTACGAAAAAATAAAACCGACTTCAAAAACCTTAACTAAAAAGTAAAAAATTATCATTGTATGTATTTTAAAATCTTAACATAAACCAAGATTTTGAAGGCGGCGCGTGATTTTCATGTACGTTCACATAAACTGTTTTTTTACTATAGATATGCGCTCGACTGTACATTATATTTACATGACGCAAAGGGTCAATCACGCGCCGCCTTCAAAATGTTGGTTTATGTTAATATATTAAGAGGACGCTCCCAAAACGTAATTCCCACCCTCGCACTCCCCTTACACCCCGCAACTGCGAGCCGCTCTCGTCAATTTTATGCGAGTTGCAATAGAACTCATTTTGGAGAAAATCATTCGCGCGCTTTTTAACACTGAAGTAAATGACGTAAGTCTCAAAACAGTTTTCGTTTTATTACAAGGATACTAAACAATCCATACAAATTTCCATAAACCAGTATTTAATGAACTTTATTATCTTCCTATCTGCTTAAATTGTATATACTTCACTTAAATTATGAAGGAGAAATATTCGAATAATCTCTAAAAATGCATGATTTTGAAAAAATAAAAGCATCGAACAAAAATCAACCAATTATGTAACTGTCTAGTCAAACGATAGATAAAGGTTCAAAAAAACACACATCTAAATTTGACATTCATCAAGCATGTGTTCAACTCAGCATATGTTTTCAAAAAGTCACCTCATTTTGGGAGCCTAGCCTTAAAATACATACAATGATTATTTTTTACTTTTTAGTTAAGGTTTTTGAAGTCAGTTTTATTTTTTGTTAAAAAGTTTTTTACTAATAGTAGAGGGATGAAAAGAATGGCAACAATTTAAGTGCTGTCAAATTAGTCAGAATTAAATTTTCCATACATGTTTAGTCTCTCGAACGATCTCGGAACGTGCCCACTAAAATACAAAGAAATGTAACACATAAACTAATTTGACTGTAATAGTAGTACTAAAATTGTTGCCATTCCTTTCTTGTATCTACTATTAGTAAAAGAGAGTGATAGTTTAAAATAAGTTTAGTTCGTGAACAAGAGAATAAACACCATTGTGTTTGTTGGTTTGTTCCTCTTTCACGGAGCAACGGATTTATGTATTTTTAGCATAGAGGTAGTTGATGGGCCGGAAAGTGATACAGGCCACTTATATACAGAATGTCCTATTGCGAAAGTGTGTTCGTTGGTTTGTTCCCCTTTCACGCTTCCAGTAACGGACATTTCAGTAACGGACATCCGGTATACTTTTATCCAGGAAAAATGCACGATTCTCCTGTGGGATAAAAACTAACGGGGCGAAGCCGCGGGCAAAAGCTAGTCCTTAATAAATTCTATAAGTAGGTAATATTTATAACATAACATAACATTACGCCTGTATTTCCCCGAAGGGGTAGGCAGAGGCACAGATAATATAATAGGCAGAGGTGTAATAGTACCTACACGGCTACACCCACATTTCGCCAGTTATGTTATAGTCCCATCTAATAGGGGGCGAGCCTATTGCCATTGACCGGGCACAAATCCAGCCTCCGGGCTGCTACTGAGAATTTCCTAATGAAAAAACCCAATAACACTTTGCTCGACCCGGGAATCGAACCCAGGACCCCACGCACAGCAGTCGCGCTTGCAACCACTAGATCAACGAGGTAATATTTATGTAATATAATAATAATAATATATATCTACCTAATGATTAAAATTAAATAAGAAATAATGACTATAAAGGATTTCCATCCGTCTAGCGTTGAAGTGATTTTACTGCCAACAGATTAGAATCCTGAGCTGCGATTAAGACTGTTTCCTCCGCCGCTGAATGAGAGATCATCTGTGGCTGCAATTATTGTGTTCTGCGTGACGCAAACGTGATGAATAGCATACGGAAGTGACCACTATACTTTTATAACTTACGAAACCTTTGACCAAGTTTTATTAGTGTGATATTACTTTGATGGTGACGCGAAGTCCAGAGTACCTACGTATAGTAACTGGTGATGCGATTTTTTTTTTTAGATAGGTACCTACCCACTGTTTACCATTTTGATACCGAAAAACGAAGCTGCGTAAAAAAATACTAATATTTTTAAATGCCTCTTTTCTAGGAGTGATGACGAAATATTGATCAGAAGGATGCTAGAACCTTCTGGTTTGAGTTGTTCTGATCAATATGTCGCTTTTTCGCTTGCCTTTGCTTTACTTTTTCGCCAACACATTTGTTTTGGTCCTTCTAGCCGAATATATCTACACAAAATGCAACTTCGATTTTTTATGGAGCAGGTACTGCTCACACCTTTGGAATCGTTCGACTAACTGTAAATATCAACTCGACACTTTTGAATTGGTTAAGAGGCGTGCCAAGAAGCTCAGTGGCAAAGTTGCTATGGTCTATATTATCTGTGCTATGGTCAACGCTAAACTAACTACATAGCCTTACAGATCGACGCAATCTTTAACAACTTTAGGCTGTCAGTTTTTTACCCGACTGCGCCAGAAGGAGGGTTATAATCAAATGCATTTCGCTGAGTGTGTCTTGAGATTGCACAATTGTGCAAATCCAAATCCAATCAAAGCAAATCCAATTGGATTCACCCAAGCCAATTCCATCATCGGATGATCAGGTGCACATATTATGCTAACCGCTAAGGAGTTAGAATTTCTTGCCAGCATCTGTTTCCTGATACGTAGGTATTCCTGATATGATGGTCTTCAAGACTCGCGTAAATAGGTTTTTGCCATCAGGCGAGGTGGTGATCAAACGCAAGCTTAATAAGCTACCATTAGCTAGCTAGCTAGCTTGCTTGCTGCTAGCTTGGTTTTGACTACCCACTGATGATGTAGGAAGAAACCATTTAATCAGTAAGCTTAATAATTGCCTTATAATATTTATAGACTTTTGGCGAGTTTGCCTTTTTGAAAAGTTGCCTAGCAGACGAACTGTCTCCTGGAGAATTTGTTAAGGTGTCACCCCAAAAAAAGCGACTAATAGAGTAGACAGTGGTAGTGGGTAGATAGTGGTTTAACGGATAAAAACCTATCACAAGATGTGATTTTAACTCTATGAATAAATATGAGTTTGTGCATTTCGTCTCTCTCACATCTCACATCTCTGAACTTAGAGTATGAACAACTGAAAAGCCTTGCAAGATATTTAATTTAATCTACCTAGTACCGACGACAACGGCGACATCGGATGGGATTTCGACCTGTAATTTGTTACGTGCATAGAAATATAATTTGTCTATGGTTACGTGCATAAGTTACCACCTTTTAAAGATACTTCCAGTCGTTGGTCTCAATGGTGCACAACCCTTTCATTTCCTCCACCTGTCTGTTCTTCTAATCTAAGAAGAACTGTTCTTCTTAAGAGAACTATCTATAAAAATAAATAATGCTTGGGATCTTCATTTTGAGATACTTAGGTATTTTTAATAGATTATTAGATTGTTTCGTTGATGCGTTAACTAAGCACACTTTTGTTCGTGTTGTAAAACGAAAAACGAACATACAAAATTGAGAATTATGAAAACAGAAAACTCTAGAAACGTATAAAACAAGCAACAATCAAACACTACTTAGTCATCGGCGGAGTTTTTTGACATCTCGTGTAGCGGCAGTAGGTACGGCCGTCACCAAAATTGCACACTTTAGGATGAGAAATCAGACACGAAATTGCTCTAAACACTCATATTCTTGATGTTAGATAAATGACTTCCTGCTGCTGCTACAATAGAGGCATCATTATTCCTCGGGCGCCGTGAATAGGTCGCGCTGCCGTGGGAGACTCTCACGACTTTATTGCGGATATATATTTTTTGTTTGTTCTAATTAACAGTTTTTCTAATAGTCTGCTTTTACTTTAATTGTTCTTGCTCATTCTAAACCGTGTTTTGAGCAATTTTTGGTAAAATAACTTTTAAATATACCTAGAATGGACGTCGTAGAGGGCAATCAACTATTCTGAACTGAGAACTGTGTAATTGTGTGATTATCAAAATTACTATGTTAAGACGGGACATTTGTAGGATTTTCCTCTGACGTCTAATCACAGACCAGTAAGCCTCTAGACGCCAATTAGCCAGACACCCCCGGTCACAACGCATATGCAGTAGCACTGCATAACTTACGCCCAGCCACCAATCGGGACGTCACTCCGTCAGCGAGCGGCAACAATCATATCACCGAACATTTGATCCTACCAATGATAACGTGCCGTCCGCCCCCCGGTCCCCGCCAATATTTTACGACTGCATTCGAACGCAAAACTTTATTTAAGCGGCGTCTTGAGGCTTACTGGTCTGTGCGTCTAATGAAGATAAAGACAAGCATTATCTTTCTAAGAACTTTTGTCTTTTTTAGAAGACTTTCTAAGTTATATATGCTTACAGGGAAATGAACTGTTATATAGATGTTCAAATAATATTCCGTAACGGTCCGGTAAATCTGGCTTTTCCTGAGATTGCAAATGGAAATTGTGGTGTTCAATATTCTTACACCTAAATATTTATTGAAATAGTTGTTGTCTAACATTGTAGTCCCATAAAAAAATACACAGTAGGTAACAGTGAATCTATTATCTGCTTGTTAGTTATCATCTACGGAAGTCGGAGGGACACAGCTCGCTGTATCTACTCGTAGTCGGCTTGTAAACAGTAGAGATTGGAAACTACGTTGCCATTACAGGCGATGCTAGCTGAGCCCCCAACAAAAACAGAATAATCTTATCTCTTCTAATTAGACTACCTAATTTCACCCAGGATTTCTATCCTACCTAGGTACTCCTAAAGGATTTTAAACGCCATAATATGTAACTACCACTTAAAAAGTATAAAAACGGCCAACTGTTTCCTCAGGGAACTAAGTTCTTCTAACTAACCAAACGGGCATCCATCAACTCAGTCTATCGTGTCCACTGCTGGACATAGACCTCTCCCAAGTAGAACCACAACACTCGGTCTTCTGCCTTCCTCATACAGTCCTCCCCAGCTAAGTACCTTCTTCAGGTCGTCGGTCTACCTGGCTGGGGGATGCCTTACCTTGCGTTTACCGATTCGTGGCCTCTAGGGCTCGTCTGCTCCAACGGCCATCGGTCCATCGACAGACATTGCCAGCTCACTGCCACTTCAGCTTGCTAATCCTGCAAGCTACGTCGGTCACTCTGGTTCTTCTCCGGATAATGTCATTACGGATCTTATCCTTCAAAGAAACTCCAAAGCATAGCTCGCTCCATATCTCGCTGAGCGAAGTTGGATTTGCGGACTAGCCCAGCTGTCACGTAACCACGTCTCGGCTCCGTAAGTCATGACAGGCAGGATGCACTGGTTGAGGACCTTCGTCTTCAAACTTTCAACAGAGTGACCGACATAGCTCGCTGATCCTGCAAGCTTTGTCGGTCACTCTGGTTCTTCTCCGGTAATGACCGTAATGACGGATATTATTCTTCAAAGAAATTCTAAGTAGCTTATAGCATAGCATATAAACGGGGATCATCGTCATCATTTCCACTGCTGGAAAAAGAAAGCATATAAAAGGGGCAAAAGCTGCAAAATTGTGGAAAGAAAAAATCGCTCACGAGCAAGATCCAAACCTGCTACTTCTGGTTCAGTCGCTTTAACCACTAAGCTACCGTGAACTCTGCTCATGGTAGGTATCAAGTTTAACTTCTGCTTGCTAAATGATAGAATAATGGGCTTATGCTTTATGTTATAGGTGAAACTGTCAGATCAAACTGGCTACGCTGTGATCCACAGAAATCTAAATAAAGGTAATAGAAGTGGTAAAAGCCCCTGATCTTGTCACCGCGTAGAGGGCCCTATTCACGTAATTTTATTATGACGCGCCGAACAAGTTGCAGAGACGCTGCAGTTCGTTTCTTTAGGTAACTATGTATTTACAACAAAAAAGTATGTAAGTATTATATCCGTTGTCTATTACAAGCTATGCTTAGTGTGGGACTAGCAGATGCTGTGTAAAAATGTCCAAAAAAAATACAAAGAGAATTCGAAAAGCATTGTTTTGATCAAAACTTAACTACTACTGCACTTCTTTAGTTATGTGAATTGGCCTACTGGTGTCTTTTAGGGCACCAGTGCGGAAACCGTTTGGTTGAACATCATCAGTGTTGTTTTGGACGCAGTCACAAAAATTGTATTTTGCAGTTTATCTAGTATCTAGCAGCGGTTTTTTTTTTTTGGCTTAATTTATTTTGCATCACAGACCTGTAAGCCTCCAGACGCCGATTAGCCGGATCCCCCCGGTCACCAAGCATATGCAACAGTACTGCATATCTTGCGCCCTGCCGCCAATCGGGGCATCACTGCGTCAGCGAGCGGCACCAATCATACCACCGAACTTTTGAGCCGACCAATCATAATTTCTATTACTTCATTATTTCGATTTCTACGCTGTGATCTGACAAAACCGGGTGACATTTTAGGGAAAACAGCTGAGAGTAGGTTTTGTTCAGCGGTTTTCTCTCGAATTTTGTGATTCCTAGTTAGTTTAAGTTCGATATTTTCTATCGACTTCCTTCTGTTAGTACCTAGGTGAGTTAGTACGTCTAGACCAGTTGTTACAGCACCAGCAAGATTTTTCATCACAGTACCTTCTAGGCACTGTATCTCTCAGTAGCCAAAGTAAAAGTAAAAATTATAAGAAGTGGCTATTTTCTTAACTAATCACATGTTTCCCTAACAGCATTGAGCAAGACTTGATTTCTATCAGTAACGTTCATCTTATTCTCCATTGGTTATATAATACCTACATGACGTGTTATTTTTTCTGTAAAAAATGTGTTTTAATAAATTCGAAAATGCAGGCTTCTTTCCTCTTTTTTCACTACAACGAGGAGCTCAAAAACTCGATCTGCATTTTAGTACCTATACCGAAAAACTTACCTGTACCTGAGTACCTGCTGATACTTATATAGTGAATAAACACATCACATAGTGAACAATATTGTAAAGTAGGTAGGTTCTCTTTATCGTTATAATTGGATTAAAATTCAAAT
Organism: Asteroscopus sphinx; assembly: GCA_949699075.1. Lineage (NCBI taxonomy): Eukaryota > Metazoa > Arthropoda > Insecta > Lepidoptera > Noctuidae > Asteroscopus > Asteroscopus sphinx. The sequence goes on along the minus strand of OX453004.1, from coordinate 26,829,291 downwards.
TATCTTGATTAGAATCTTAACGATGCATTAAAATATCGTTAAGATAAAACATTTAGGTAGGTAATAGATAGCTATTATTATTATTAAGATCTCATCATCGATAGACGTAAAGGCAGATATCGTAAAGGGAAATTTTCGGAGATATGAAAAAAATAAAACACTCAAATCATTGTGACTCATGTTTACAACCACTCACAAATGCAACATTTTTACTTTAAAGCGAAATTAATAAAACAAACAATGTAATTTATTGTCATCGAACTCATGGCATGACATTGACAATCAATTTTACACAATACTTACGACAAAATTCCTTTACCTATTAAATAAATACATTGATGTTACCTATGCATTACATAATAATATAGACGTTAAGCTAAAGGGTTACTTTTATAAATATATAAACATCTAAATTCATTACGATATATGCAAATTGCTCGATTTTTATCGATATCTTGTTTTTTCGGTAATTTAATCTCACAAAATAAAATCAATATCAATGTTTGATTGATATGAAATGTTATATCTTTTGGATTTGATTTTTAAATCAATAGAAATCGAGTAATTCTGTGAATCAGTGCACCGAAGCACTGTTAATTATTTAAATAATTTCCGGTAATATAAGACAGTGCTTTCATATAAGTTATAATTTACGAGATATCTAGATATCTATCTAGCCAAAATGCCTGATAATATCTCAATTTCTGAATCGTAAATATATAAATTCAGTTATCAGTGAATAGCACTGCAAGCTAGGCACTTATTAGGGCAATAATTAGCAAAACTAGATAAATCCATAACATGTTATTTAACCGAACACCTAATTATAAATATATTGTAACAGATCTTTTTGACAACCTACTTAAATGTTAATGTTTAATCAAAATAAATATGATATAAAATATTTAGGTACCAAGAAAGACTGAAACATAATTTTAATAAATATCACCTCATTAACTAGGTTAATTGACAGGTTTAGGCAAAGATACGTATTTCAGATAGTAATTTCCATTGGAGCATTCAAAGAACAGATACATACTTAGATCGTTGTACTTAATAACTATAACAGAATGGATTTGGAATATCAGTAACATCGTTCAATATCTAGACATATTTCATTCTTAATGTATGGACGGATACACTTAATCTATACAACGTGTATCAGAAATGCGTTGTCATATTTGAACATCTTATTCAGGGGATGGTATCGAACAACTTTTATTACGGCAACAACCCTGAAATCGCGAAAAAAAAATCAGCTGATCCTTACATCTTGTCGAGCGACTTCGATGATTTAGCAGGGAACAGCTGATATTTTTTTCGCGCTAGTTGGTCCCATAGTAAAAGTTGTTGTATATAATAATATAGAATATATATAATGTCCCTGAATAAGCTCTCCAAATATGACGACGCATTTCTGATACACGTTGTATATTTTGTTTCTATGACGCGAATGTGACAAATAATGCGACCACAAAATTGTGCATCAAGTTTATATTTTACAATGATACAGCGCACTTGTGATTTAGATACAGCGCCTAATATGTCTCGGCAGGCGGCCAAAATTGGAACTAAATTTATATTATACTGAATTTGGAATAAGTTATTTTTCGTTTTCGCCAGCACCCACCAAGATATATTAAAAACTACGCAAAACATTAATATTTATAAGCATTCTGACTGTATGTAAATGCGGCTAATCTTATGTTAAGTTAAATATACCGCTGGGAAGCGTGCGAACTTAACGATAAGCGGATAAAAAATTATTGTGTAGGTATATGGTCGGAATGTTTGACTACGATGACGTCATAAGACGCGTTAAGGGTCATTTAGACGGGGATAGTTTCTCGAAGCGAGTTTCATGCTATCTCTGTTGTAAGACAAAGACAGAACAAGTCTCGCTCCGAGTAACTATCCTCGTGTAAATGAGCCTTTACTGTGGGGTTACTTGACGCGGACAGAGCGCTGCTTGTTCATATTCGTGAGCATCAGCGAGATGTATGACGTCAGCAAGTCGTCCATCTTGTATCCTAGGGAGGTCTCGCAGAGCAACTTGGACCCTCGCACGAGGTTGCCAATCGTCATGTGGAAGTAAGTGTTGCCAGACGACCAGTTTGATATTCTCGTGAACGGGTGTGTTACTAGGATGTCCTGGAAAAAATAAATTTATGGTTAGTCTTTCTACAGAGTTACACCATAGACTAAAGGCATATTGCGTGCATAATCTCAAAGTGTAGAGCCGGATTTTCTATTAACACAAAAAAAAAATACTCTATTGCCAAATTCATATCGTGCAAAATAATACACGCGATCGGATACGCCCGCGCAGTCTCGAGCATGTATCACTCAAACAATTTTGCACTTATGTATCGTAAAAAAGTAATAAAGTATTTTTTTGTGTCAGCAGAAAAACCTCTGCTCTTCGCATCGCCATATATGCGCCCTAATAGACTTCAAACAACAGAGAAAGGTAAGCTCAAAAATAGTTGTTGCACCGGAACAACCCAGTAATTGCTTCTGTATTTAGGTATAACGCGGCAACGGCACAATTGTATTTCCACCCAGGGAAATTAGGCAATACCAGCTCTTACGTACAGTACTGCAGAATAAATATTGTGTATCGGCAAACATCGGAAACACTCGGAATTGTAAATTACAAAAACGATTGACAAAAGTAATTTAGTCCTAAAAACCCTCGCAAATCGCCATTTCACCTTTATCAGAAACAAATAAATGTCAATGTCATTACTAAGAAAAGCAATTACTTGTTTAAATACGAAGTTAGCCGATGCCCAATATTTATCTTGTACTGTAGTACAGTATCGTTTCATATATATTTGCGACTTTGAGTATCCATCGCGTAAAATCATGCAAGAAAGCAGTTTTTACCTTCGTCTGAGGATGTATCAAGCTGACTCCGTGCTTATTTATAGCAATCAACAACAGCTCAGGATAATTTGGTTCTGTGGTCTGCTTGACCTCAAAGAAGGCGGATCCGAACGTCGGCCAACGGTAGATGACCTTTAGGAAGGTAATCTTGGCGTCTTCAGGCGTCATGCCAGCGTCCGTGTTGTATGAAGCTACAATCGCTCGTTTCCAGTCGGCGGAACTCTGCAGCTTTATCAGATCCGCTGGGATCAGCTCACGAAGCATTTGCCTGAAAAAAAAAAGGTAATAATAGAGATATTGGACTTGCAATATTGTTTTTATCATTAAAATCAGTTGAATTGAATCAGATAAGTTTATTCATAGGAAATGGGTGGGGCATTGATTTTATCGTCGTCCTATTATATTATGTTGGTCGTGACGTGATCCTACCTAAAAATATAGCAATTGTAGATTTTTATATTTGATATCATGAAGCCAATATTATACACGCCGAAATTTGAATGGCTCTTTTCCCGAAAAGGGGTCATTGTACTCATCATTATGAATAACTTTTACTCCATAGTAAAAGTCCATAGTAGTAGTTTTGTTGGTCCCATGAGCAACACTGAAATCGCAAAAAAAAAAAACAGGTGGTCCCTACATTTTATTGATTTAAGTGAACACAAATGTTGGGACCAACAGAATTATTTTTTTCGCGATTTCAGGGTTGGTCCCATAGTAAAAGTTGTTCATAATGATGAGTACAATGACCCCTTTTCGAGAATTAAGCGACTCAAATTTCAGCATGTTTAAATAAGCTTAAATTTTATTTTTAATAATCCGGACAACTGAAGATTAAAAATATTGTGGACCTAGAATTGAACCCTAAGGAACGCCTTTAAACATTATTTTGAACAAACAAAATTATAAGAATTTCCTGACGAACGTTCTGATAAGTTATGTCTATCTATAAATTTTACGCACTTTACGTAATTTGTTGTTACCAATTATAGATTTATACGTTTAGAATAAATATTTATATTATGCTTACGGTATAGCCTGCAACTCCTGTTTGTTGTCTCCAAACCGAGCCCGGTACGCTAGCGCAGCCAACCGCGCGGCCTCGTCTCGTCCACAGCGGTGGTACCCGCGCAGCAGCTTGGGCAACTCCTGGTGGAAGTGGAAGATCACGTCTGCGGCGCGGTCCTTACCAGGGACTGTGTTCGTCCATAACTTCTTCATGAAGAACACCTACGGGGATGGGAGAAAGAGGTTAGTTCTTGATATATATTGTTTTCGTCCGTGACACTTCAAACAAGGTCGAGTTGAAAACCAGCGCCAGACACTAGTTTTCTGGCATTTTTGCTGAACTGGACCTATTTGGAGCAGCCGCGGGGCACACAATTATACTTTTAGGAGTTGTATTATATATAATAAAATTGTATATTATTGTTATTGTGTGCCTCTGACTGCAGTAAAAAAACATTTTTCTTTCTTTCTTTTCTTCATATATTTAAGACGACTTTGTTAAAAAAAAATTGTCATACGTATAAATAAATTCATCGCTTGGTACCCATTTATGGAATTCCAACCAATTCGCTCGAAAGTGAACAATCATCATCATCATTTCAGCAGAATTACGTCCACTGATGGACATGGGCCTCCCCCAAGCATGTTGGGGGGATATGCCATAATCGCCACGCTTGACAGGCGGGTTGGCGATTCCAGTTGGTTGGTTAAATACTCAGAGAACGCTGCTGCCCGTCCTCTGGTATACACCAGGAATACCCCTTAGTCGCCTTTTACAACACCCATGAGAAGAGATAGGGTGGTGCAATTCTTTATGTCCGGCACCACACAAAGTGAACAATAATGTTTCTAAAACAACGACTGGTTGTCTGGTTGTGGAATATAAAGAATCAAGGAGCTGCTTCTTTAAAAAAACGTATAACATAACCTATGCTCCATTAATAAAATGATCCTAGTAAATAGATTACTGAAAATACTTATAGTGTGGTCTTACCTGGTAAGTAAACTGCGGTGTGATGCCGTCTCGCGTAGGCCGCGCCTTCTTGATCCAGTCCGTGAGGTGCCGCACAAAGTCGAAGAAGAAGTCGCCCTCAGGGACCGATATCACCTTATCAGCTATCTTAACGAATAAACTAAAGCCTTCACTAGATCTGAGATTCAGTCTCTGAGCTATATTCTGACAGAAGTCCTTTGCTCTAGTAGACGAGTCTACTTCAAATGCTTCGTCTGTGTCATCAGGGAAGTATACCTTATGGAATATCTGAGTAGTCTTATGCTGAATTGCTTCCACCTCCACCTGGTGAGGCGGATATTTCCTCTGCCCATTCCTTAAAGTCTTTTGAAGTCTTTGGAGTGAGTCTTGGGCTATTGGATATCTCCTAGTTCTCAAAAACAGTGTTAATTCTCTAAGCAACCCTTGACTACATGCAAATAAACCTGTGGCTAACCACATTAACTCCCATCCCCTTTCCTCCGACATTCTGTTTCGATTATCAGTCAGCTGTTTCATTGCTTGGCAATATATCTCGTCCCGCAGTATCTCGTGTTTTAGTGGACCGTCGAAGATGTGATCTGTGTACTCATTACCGATGCGGGGACGCTTTGAAGGCAAGTCACCCATGTATTTGAGAATGGCAGTGAATGCGAAACATGCTTCTTCAGCTAATTCCTCTTTTGCTTGCAGTTTCTTCAAGAGAGGTTGTTTTATCGGCTCTCTAGAGTGCCGCCAGAGCTCATCAGATCCTCCCCTTTTTGCGGTGGAAAGTGTAAGAGCCTTGGATACAGTGCGTTTCGGTGGCAATCGGAAATGATCTAATGCGTATTCTAACAAAGTATGTGGCTTGTCTTTAACTTCTGTTCCATTGTATGTGGCAGTTGGCGGTCGACGACCATGTGATGCACCTTCTTGACAGAACAGAAGCAATATATCTGGAGGTGGTTTAGTCAGTGCCGGTAACACATAGACGGTCTCCGCCGGGAAATCGCCCCTTTCCATTGTTCTTTCACAGCGACCGATACACCAACCATTATTCAATACAGACTCCCCTGTACTGTCTTCTTCTAAGATAATCAGATCTCCTTTGTTGAAATTTAAGAAACTAGAGCCCTCACCAGGTGCTTTGTAATCCTGTAGAGCTATGACAAATTTGGATCGCTTTTTCAAACCTTCCAGGAAGTATACCACTAGATCTCGAATGTCTTCAGCATTCGGACTTTGGAATGTAAACTCTTCGCCGCGAACGGTCGAGAGACTGAAGGTTTGTGTGAACACTTTGTTGGTTTTTTGACTGGAAACAGTAGTAATTTCGGGGAACGACAATTCTAATAATACTTGTTCTTGATCGTCCACTACATACACACCGGTCCAATTAACTGCTATGATAACATCATTTTTGGGTAGATTTGGTCCAGAGTTTCTATAAGCTTCATAGAACCTAGAGAACAATAGAGGCCACTTGAACTTTGCATAACTCACTACGTCTTCTTTTACTCTGTAAGCAGGAATTTTTTCTTTGACATAATAGCTCTTTTTATATGCTTGCACCACTAGAGCACCCCACCGGTCAACAGCTTTTTCAACACCAGTTAGACAATAATCTGGTATGTAATTTGGCAGTAACGTATACAGTCGTTCCGTATTCATGTCTTGGCCGTATTCGATGTAATACTGTTGAGCGGCTATCATAGCTAAGTCTTCTTCTTTATCGCATCTATATTCACCAAATTTAACGCCCCTGACAACTTGCTGATAAATGAGATTTGTGGCTACTTGATCCTCTGTAGGATCGTGCCATGGAGCAAATATCTCCTTTCTGAAAAATAATCTCCATGGTGCATTTCTTTCTTGAGCGCCTTGTTCTTTAGCATACTGTTCACATTGAGATATAGCATCCATGACGTGATCACCTCCGCTACCAAGTGAACTGACCTTATCAAACAGAGCAATGTATAGCGAGAAACCGAATTGGTCTTTAAGAGCAATTTTATCAGATAACTGATTGCACAGTTCTCTGGCAGTTGTTGCTGAGTCCGCTAGCAACGTCTTTGTGTTTCCATCCATGAATGTTATGGGTAACATTATAGGCTTTTTCGACTTTGTTGCTTGAAGTTCTAACCAAGACGGTGGCTGGTTTCTGGTGCCATTGTTAAATGTTCGCTTCAAACGGTCTTCACAGTACGGTGCGTAGCCAGGGGGACCTTCCCTGATGAAAGCCCGCAGGTAATTGACGAACTTTTCACTAGGAGCAAAGCATCCAACACACAAAGAAAGTAAAATCCATCCTCTGGCATGAGAGGACTTTGAGGGATTGTTTGTTAGCTGTTTACAAATCTGACAATATATTTCGTCTCTCAACTCAGCCCGCAGAATACCGTGCCCAATTATGAAATGTAATTTTTCTAGATTTGATGTTGGACGTGATTCTAACCACGACTGATAGCTGTCTGCTGTGTACTCCTCATCCTGGAAAAGATAATATGGTAATTATTAATCAACTCAAAAAACTCTGATAACAAAGGAAATTATTTAGAAACCAAACTAACCTGCAACTTTCTTCGTACATCTTCTCCGAGCTTGTTCTTCCTCTTCAGCGTTAGAGAAACAAGCTTGTGTCTGATGGACCTCGGCTTCTGTTTGTTCAGATATGCGTCAGCGTCGACGCCCATCATCTGAGCTTCCTGGAACTCCTTGGACCTGATAAAGTTCCTGCCGAGGGTTGCTGTGACTTTGGACATTACTGACGTGTTGTCCCGGTCCATTGTGTGGTACCTTGGTTCCGGTAGGTCGCCAGTGAATCGTAGTATTGTGATCCATAGCGCTTGGGCCGCCTGCAATGTATTTTCGATTATTTAAATGAATAAGCACATTTGCATCTAAATCGATCAGATAATTGCCATTGATTAGATTGATAGCGAAAGTATTTCAGCTTGCGTATAAACAGGATTTAATATTTATTCATAGCTGATAAGTCCAAAGAAACTACAATGTTTTACGAGTATTGTAAAGTGTCGATTACCAACGTTCTTGAAGTAATACTAGAAGCTATTGATGATGCAATGTTACGAAAAGTCAATCAATAAAATGAATGTCGGTAGAATTTGATAATTTCACACTTTCATACCACAATTAATATTTCGCAATACATTTATATTGCCATCTTCTTCTTCTACAGTTCATTATGAAATTATTAGGTATAAATGATTCACTTACCAGCTGGTCCCCTTGCGTATGTAAAGGCAATAATGGATGCTTCAGTGGTTTCCTGGAGTACTGATGAGTGACATTTCCTTGGAAATATGTGGCTGCGAACTTCTGGAACTTGAACTCTGACAAATCTTCTTCATCTTCGGATGTGGTTTGCATCGGTGTTACCATCTGGATAAACATAAATGAGAGACTTAGGGATGAACATATAACATATATATGAGTGCGAAAGATGTAAGAAAACATAATATATAAATTGTGGAAAGAAAAAATCGCTCACGAGCAGGATTCGAACCTGCGACTCCTGGCTCAGTACGCCAGTGCTTTTTAGCCACTAAGCTACCGTGAACACTGCTCGTGGTATCTCTGCTCCTATCCTATATCTATACGACTTTGATTTAACTGTAAAGTTAGTCGAGTCGGTTAAGGAACAATGTTTCTTAATAAGATATCGCTGACGTCACCCAAAGACGTATAGTGGAGGATAATTTCGATACCACGAGCAGTGTTCACGGTAGCTTAGTGGCTAAAAAGCACTGGCGTACTGAGCCAGGAGTCGCAGGTTCGAATCCTGCTCGTGAGCGATTGTTTCTTTCCACAATTTATATCTTTAGAATTCGTTTCGCATGCGTAAAATGCGTTAAAATAATAAAATAAAACATAATATGTTGTACGGTGCTAAGATCGTAAAAAATTCACGGTGGAATGAGAAACATGGTGACAATTTTTTCCATTATTTTGAACAAAGGCAAACTAAAGAAAAGTTGGATAGATTGTTTGAGAGATGGTATGGCAGCTTCGATCGGTACTATTATTGATCGAAGTATAGCAGCGTAGTAAATGAACACCAAGATGACGGCTGATGGGAAGTGTGATGAAAAGACATGCTTCACCGATCTCAAATAATTGTAATAAAAGCAGGAAGATGGTGATGTTGGTGGTGGTGAGATTTGTTTTTGAAAATCAGGATTCTCTTTAGTTCGAAAGTAGGTCAATTCGTGTGCTTTAGCGAATAATATCGATTTTGATAAATAATTTGATAAAGAAAAGGACGCATATGAACAAGCCAGAAGTGAACTTTGAGATGTATATCTGTTAGTGAACGATCAGATACAGATCAGAGATTGAACAGCAATGCAGTGACGTGAATATTATGCTGGCCAATTAGCATATTTTGGTCATGATGGAATAGATACCTATTGTCGATAAGGTAAGGAACACGTCCCCAAGGGGGGGGAGGATGTTTACAATGCGACTGGAACGCGTTGAACGTCTCAAATCCAACCGGCGTCGGAGCGGAAGAGGTGGAACGTGACAATAGCGGCCTCGACCGGCGACGTCTAACTTTGACAGCTGACAGCTGACAGCCAGATATACTTTCTCTCTACTACGAACTGACGACAAGAGCGCGGACGCAAAAAATCTGTCGCGAATATTTTAATCTCAAACTTGTAAAAAATAGACAAATAAAACGTAGAATCAATATAACAGAACCTGTTTTCTTGAAGACGACCCCAACATTTGGTGACCATTATAAAAACAACTAAAGTATCCCAGTGAGTTGTAGGTTCATTCAAAGAAGATAAGGCACGAAGATTTTTAGCGTAGTAATCTATCATATAGCGAAGTGACTTGTAATTTTCCTTATTAATTGCTTCAAAATTCAGAAGAGCCATTAAATGATTATTTATAAATCTTAGTATGTAAGCGTATATTCTTTGCAATTAATAAGGAAAATTACAAGTCACTTCGCTATATGATAGATTACTACGCTAAAAATCTTCGTGCCTTATCTTCTTTGAATGAACCTACAACTCACTGGGATACTTTAGTTGTTTTTATAATGGTCACCAAATGTTGGGGTCGTCTTCAAGAAAACAGGTTCTGTTATATTGATTCTACGTTTTATTTGTCTTAAGCGTTCAATCAGCTGGTAGAAAACTGATTTTTTTAAATTCATTTTTGTGTTTGGATATATCTGTCTAGTATTATAATTGTTTTGATAGATTTCTTCACGTCAAAGTTTTTCAATAAACTTATTTACATATCATTGTTGTGTGGCACAACAATGATATGTAAATAAGTTTATTGAAAAACTTTGACGTGAAGAAATGCGGTGATAAACGAGAATTTACAGAATATTGTAATCAATTAGCATTATGGCTCAGTAACACTAGCCAAGAGTGCACGCACTCGGTCGACTGTGAACAATACAACAACGTTTTCATGCTGTATTGTTTGCAGCCAACCAAGTGCGTGTACTCGCTCGCCAATCTGCTCGGCAGGTGTGATCAAGGCAGGCTTTTTAGTAACCGTTTTGATAGATCTTGAATCGTCGTGTTGTAAATTCAAACCAAGAAATACACTCTAGGTCACTTTGTTTGATGATACCATGTCATTAAACTGTATATTCCCAGTGTAGACGGAATACCCATGCCACTTGCATTTATATCTATCACAAAATAAACAAGTTTCATGATTTACCTCTTGCTGATCAGCTCTCTGTTGTGGCAGGTCGCTGAACACCGACGTATCCTTAGGTGCAGGTGCTTCACTGCTGGAGTCGGGCAGGAAATCAAACATGGCTTCCACCAGCTTGCTATCATCCACAGGCTCGTCCTGCTTCCTTGCTGCCTCTTGGAGTAACGTCCTCTTTGCTTCTAACTGCTTCTTCTCTTCCAGGGCCAATTCAGCTTCGCGCCTTTCTAACTCGTACATGCGCTCCTGTGGAAAGAAAATTCTATGTATTATTTTGTGTCATTTCTACTTCTATTTGGCGCGTTCAGGTATAGCATTTGCGAGGTTTCGCTAAATCTTTTTTATAATACAATGCTTGGTTACTGGCATTCATATATTTGATATAGTTTGGTGTAATAATGTGATGTAATTTCAAATAAATTTCTTTGGTTTTCGTTTAATATAATCTACCTACCGACTGTTTTTAATTATTCATAATAAAAGTTATCGATCGTATTGTTCATTGCATAATTCCTATGTTTATTAGTTAATTCAATACGTGACTAGATCTGATTATTTACTTTCGGAAGTTTAATACCAGGAAGAAGATAAGCTAGTCTCTTATCGCTTTTTATATCTTTCATTAACGTTGTGTGTGTGTGTGTGTCTGCGTGCACGCAAAGCTACACGACTACAGCTCCTGAAGCATATAAGGAAACAAAATAAATAAACCAAGTAAACAAACACAAATAGAGGATTTGACGACACGATTAGCGCAAGCTGAGCGCTTGGTAGCTGTATATTTGTATGTAGGTTCTTTCCTCGTAGATTTGTATAGAGAATCGGGGGTTCGAATTCCGCACGAAACAAGTTTTTTTGTTCCGACGTTTGTGCATGTGAAAAGTACCTGCGTAAACGTACCCACGATCCTAAGGTCCGTATTATAGAACGTTCCTCAATTTTTGTTCAGTTGCCATTATATTCGGTGGGAACAAAACGGGTGGAGGCTACACAGTTTGATCGTGAATAACCTGGTCACTACTTAAGCATTAGAATAGTTAGGTACTTGAGCATCGGTTTTATTCCAATACTTAATTCTATGACGTTAATCAATCTAGACGACCAAGAATCGGCTGAATTTTGTGAAACTGTACTGTGTGCATCTATTGTGTGTTGTTAAACATCAAAAATGTAACCTGGAATAGCAAGGAAATCTGTGCTCAAACGCAGTCTCGACCACATTGCGTGGTGATTACAGATAAAAATTTTGCTCAAGCGTGAATCTACAACTGAGTAAGTAACATTGTTGTAGAAAAGGGAATTAAATTCGAGGGACTAAGTTGGATCCCGAGAGCAGATAGATAGATAGATAGAATATACTTTATTGTACACCATGAAAATAGTAGTAAACAGGAACAACGTATACATTATGGGTACATTGGTGGTCCATTCGCTAAAAGCGATATGTTCCAGACAACCTTTAGCAGCTAAGGATTAGAAAAAATCCTGAGCGTGAACTTAGTTGAACTATGATCTATGAATCTTATGCTTGAGGAATAACTATTCCAAAATTATCTAAAACTCAACTCAAAACTAGTTTTAAACATGGAATAAAATATGAGCCTTTAGTAAATAAATAAATAACTAATTGTGTACTCACAACAAAACCACCCACACATGGCAAGTCGACATGATACAGATCAAATACGACATTGTTACAAAAGTTATTAAACCACAAGTTCATCATAATGCACCGACAACCCGCAAACGGACGTCTGTTTACAACAAAAAGTTACTCCACATTACTTACTACATATTACGGCAGGTTACGGGTTACGTTAACCAGCTGGGCAACCAAGCACGGCGTGTGGTACAGGTTGCACTGCGCTTGCACAAGAAGTACGCTTGATTGATTGGACGATATTATTCAATTACGCAAAATCACCACTAATATTACACCTGCTAGCATCTAATTGCCCCCGGTAATGCCTCAGAGAAATTACGTTTTCACTACGGTTTTTGGAACGTAGTTCCTTATCGCGCGTTGTGAAAGGGGGCTAGACGGAAAAAAATCTCACGAAAAGTTGTAACGACACTTTTTTTTTTTTTTTTTAGTATAGGATGGCGAAACGAGCTAAAGGCCCACCTGATGTTAAGTGGCTACCTTTGCCCATAACAACTGCAATACCGAATCGAAAGGAACTTCGTTCCATCCGGGTGTCCCTTGACACCTCTCAAGTTTTTTTTTATTGTTGTGTGGTTACCGGCAGAGAGAAAAAGGTGCTCGTGGCTAAGCGCATTGTATGAGAACAGCATGTATTGTACGATCTGCAAAGCTCTTGGGCACTGCGATTTTTCGCGGAAAAACTCCCTCAGGCACCGCGGCGCATGCGCCGTTCAATAGAATTTGAACCTTCACAGATCAATAATAGAGTCTAAAAAGACTTGGTTTCACTGGGACGTTTTCGTCCTAGCGGTGCTTAAGAGTACTAAAGATTTTCTGGGTGAAAAACATCCCAGCGGCACCTGCGCTTGGCGCAGTCTGTCTGTGGATGGGCGACTGTTCGTTACACATCGAGACCTCCCCTTGGCTTGCAGTCGGTCCCCATTGTCATACAAAAACTATTGACAGATGTTACGGTTAGTCAGAAGTCTGAAAGTTTGACAACTGGTCAAACTTTCGAATTTCAATATTGCCCAGTAACTGGGTTGCAAAGGTCTGATGGCAGTCATGATTATCAGCCCATTGCTGTCCCACTGCTGGGCATGGGCCTCTCTCAGAATGAGAAGGTTAAGGCCTTAGTCCACCACGCTGGCCTAGTGTGAGTTGACGAACTACACACACCATCGAGAACTGTATGGAGCACTCTCAGGTGTGCAGTTTCCTTCACCATGATGGCACCGCCGCGCCATCCGCCGTTCCGTGTAAAATACTAATATTCAGCAGCAACATAATTGGATCAAGATGTCAAAAAGTCTGCACATTAGTTCCACGTCACATATTGCTACGTAGGAAGCGTTTGCGAACAAAAGACAAACGCGCTATCTGGCTGTGTGCTGAGCTGTAGGTACAGGTAAGAGCAGTTATTTTTTTTTATATACTATGTTTTATTATAAAACATAAAAATTACTTAACTTCCACAATTTTATTATTAGTTGTAGTTTAGATTCGATCAAAACAATGCTTTTCTATTCTCTTATCTACGGCGATCGCTGTCAGAAATGAACGGCAGCGTCACTGCAACTTGATCGGCGCGTCATGAAATTACGTGAATTAGGGCCCTGGGCATAAGAAAAGAGAACATATTACCTATTCAATGCCCATGACTTAACTTGACTTGACTACTTTTTTAACTAACACCATAGAACAAATAAAACTGTTTACAAGACATTCGACAGCATAGACATTCATTTTCATTTTCATTTTTTTGACTTTTTTGTCTGACATTCGTCTCAAGTCACCAGCTTAAAACATAACATAACCAGCCCATTACTGTCCCACTCTACTGGCCTCTTCTTAGAATGAGGAGGGTCCAGGCTTAAATCCACCACGCTGACCTACTGCGAGTTGGCGGACTACACACACCATCAAAAACTGTATGGAGCACTCAAGCGTGCAGGCACAGATAACCTATTAGCTACTTGGTGCAGGTTTCTTCGTAACGTTTTCCTAATGTTCGTACATTGTAGTGGTTTATGCGGCGGCCTAGGTATATCGAGCTTCTATAGCATCGTTTCGAGTTCGCCCACTGGGGAGTCAGCCGAGAAAAAATGTGACGTCAGCGTCACCGTTAACTTCCCCCTTCCATTAGCGCGAACACACACACAGCTCTGCGCGTGCACGTTCTACCTACGCTTATTCAGAAGCTTCGCTTCTGTCACCTTCCGTTTCTTTTATGTTCCAGAGAATTTTAGATACAGTCTTTCGAAGATCACTTTCTTACTATTTTATTTATTCTTTAAATTGTTATAAGATATAAATTTTATTTTTATTCAGATGTACTCTTGAGGGTTGGGACTTAACTCACTCACCTGGTAACATAGAAGATACCAGAGTGCCGTTTGTGGCAGACGTTCATCAATAATCGGCAGGTACAACAACGGGTTCAAACATAATTCTTTAACAGCTTTTTTATATTCACTTATTGTCATCGTAAACAGAATTTAAAACACCACTAAACTGAATAATTTAATTTTAATGGGCATTCTTTACATTTTTCTTTATTTTATTAATTCTTTAACATGAACGAAAAAAAAAAGTTAATTTTCAAAAAACGAATGTTGCACTTTTTAACAGCACTTCTTTTTATTTTTAAGAACTTCACATGCTTTCCTTTGTCAGTACAGTATCTAAATGAATTCAGATATAATTTAAGTCAGTCATCGATTGTTATCTCTCGATAAAAAAGCGGCATTTATTTTGATTTATTATTAAATATAATTTGACTATCTATCGATCGCTACTGATATCGATGAATGTGTAACTCTTATCGCACTGAGTAGCTGCTGCTTTATACAGATGAAATATTAAAAATGTTTATTTACTTTTATAAAAGTAACTAGTTATTTTTTGTATTTTTATAGTTAGTTAAAAGGTTAAAAGAATAATAAATATAATTATGTTTTATATAATCACAACGTGGTTATTAATTTATGGTGATATTTCTTCATAAGTAATCATTGCATTCGATTCTACTTATCAGCTTTCGATTTTTAGAGTAACATCCCTAGTGTTTAAAAAGAAATAGGGTTAACTGACGCAACATTGTAACGACGTTCAATTCTTTAGATCAGAAATTGTTAAGTTTATTAAGTTAAGAATGGTTTATTAGTGAAAGCAAATCGTAAAATTACTCGTATCGGTCATTATTACCATAAATATGTAATAGTAATTGTATGTAATATATTATTTTATGTCCGCCGTTACAAGGTTACGTTGTTGAATTTTGATGAATTGTCAAATGTTACCTATTAAAATGACTCCACTTTTTACAATACAGTATCAGCCAACTATGTTAATTAGTAGGTAGCTACCTACCTACCCAGTATAGTACAGGACAACACAACTCAATTACGCCACAGCCGAATTTTGCCGAAATAAATCCGAGTACTATTACCGAGTAATACTACCTAAAATTTTGCGAACGTGGTCATAAAAAAAGCATATGACCTAAATAAAATCTATGTTACGTTTATAAACTTGAAAATTTATCATACGATAGTATTGAAATTGACTGAAGCGTCCACGAAGCATCTGACTTGTGTACAGTCAAGCACATAACATATCGATGGTAACAAAACCAATAAATATAAGATATTACTTTTAAGTTGGTAATCTACTCATCATAACGACCAACATTTACTATGGCAACAACCCTAAAATCGCGAAAAAAAGTCAGCTGATCCCTACATTTTTGTTCACACAAATGACACAAATCGACAAAATGTACATAACATCTGATTTTTTTTCGCGATTTCAGGGTTGGTCCCATAGTAAAAGTTTTTCATACTGATGAGTATAATGACCCCTTAAGAGGTTTTCGGTTATTTCAATAACACGTTTTATAAGCAGAGCCTAACTTACATACTGAGCAAGTTCCGCTTATAATGGTTTTGTTACTATAAGAAATGTGGTTGACCGTGTTATACTTTATTTACCTTTTCGTATATTTAATTATTTAATAGCACGTTTGAAGTGTTCCGGGGTAATCCAACTAATGACACATTTTTAATCATGAAAGTTATCCCAGTGAGCGGTGTATCAATATTTGACATCATACTGTATCTTCATATTGTAATAAGCTACGTAATCGAAACTGGGTATTATTTACTGATATTAGAACACATGCAAGCTGAGTATATTATAAATATATATATATATATTTTTTTTTTGAATTTATTTTATATATTTATACATGTAATAATGGTAGGTTCCAAATATGTATTTATTTATTATATTAAATATTAGTAAACTTTATGAAAGTGCACCACATACTGCCCCCATCTATTTTTCACGTCTTCCTTGTCCATCCAAAGGTTGTCTGGAAGATATCGCTATTAGCGATAAGACCGCCAATGTACCCTTATTTTACATGTTAGTCCTAAGTTTAATAATGTTATTGGTGTACAATAAAGAATATTCTATCTATCTATCTATGTATATTTCATAAAAGATAGGGTTTTATATGTAGGTTTTAAGTATTGCATATTATTATGATTTTCCTAGGAGTAGGTACCTAATACTCATAGAAATCCTAATAATGACCTTATATAACTTAGATTTCTATGCTAATACTTTATTGTAACCCAGTATAGCTTCTACTTAGACCTGATAAAATTTAAGAATCGAAGAGTTTTCAGAAATACGCGAAAGTAATACTTATGATTATTATTTTATTGAAATTTGGATAAAGCTTAGGTCCTTCAGGTTTTTTCTTAATTACATAAAGTAGGATAGGAGTAGTAACCTAACTGAGCAAAGTTATTTTTTTGGTTCTAATCTGATTAATCAAAATCAGATAATATTTCAGATAAATAACTTATTTTGACACAGACAGATCTAGATAATATAATAATTATCTATCCAGCCAACAGTACCTATCCTAATTTTAATTTGCAAATTTTTACTGGAAATGACAAAAACTGAGTAATTACTTAAGGTAATCAATAAAATCTATTGATATCTAATCATGTGACATGCTACACACACCTCTATTATATTTTACATTGTTTGTTTCTGATATTCACTTTTAAATTAACCGACACAGACGTTGAATTAATTATAATAATGTAATTTTATGTGATAAAAATTGAATGTTAACTATAGCATTGCACTTGAACTAGTACAGTTCATTCAACAAACAAATAAAAACATGATACAAGTCTGAACCCTTCTCATTCAAAGAAGAGACCCGTGCCTAGGGTTACCTTATGACAGGCATTTATCGTATTTGACAGGCATTTGTCCTATTTGACAGGCATTTGTCATAATTAACAGGCATTTGCCGTATTTGACAGGCATTTTAAGTAAGCCTAGTGGTTGAACGCTTGCCTTCCATGCAGGAGGGTGTGAGTTCGAACCAGGCCCGCACCTCTGACTTTTCGAATTCATGTGCCGATCTGAATTTGATTATCACTTGCTTTAACGGTGAAGGAAAACATCGTGAAGAAACCTGCACACCTGAGAGTGCTCCATACAGTTCTCGATGGTGTGTGCAGTCCGCCAACCCGCACTAGGCCAGCGTGGTGGACTAAGACCTTAGCCTTCTCGTACTGAGAAGAGGCCCGTGCCCAGTAGTGGGACAGTAATGGGCTGGTTATGTTATATGTTATGTTATAAGTACATATGACTTAGGTATCACTGACTCTACTAGGACACAAGTATTAGTTTGTACATCTTACCCTATAGTTCTGCTCGGCGATCTCCTTGGCGCGCGTGTTGCCCTGGTGCTGCAGGCGCTGCTCGTCCTGGCGGCGCAGGCGCAGCGCCTCGGTGTGCGCCAGCGCCTCGAGCCGCATGCGCCGGTAGCGCCGCATCGCGATCAACCGACGCGCGTGGCTCTGGATCTTCACGATAGCCCACATCTTGTGCCCGTACGACCGCCGGACTAGGTAGCCGCGAGCAGCAGCCTATAAAAATAGTAATAGTAATAAAAAATTATTTCTCTCTTCACAAAGGTTGGCTTAATATAAATAGGTACCTTAGAATTACGTAACAAATAGGTGTGTAAAAGCTCCTTTGCGAGAGACTGGAGTCCGTACTAGGGAGAAACCTGTGTTACTGATCACCAGGCCCTCAATAGTGCATTACTGTCGAGGTCTGAAATAAAGCAATTGACGGCCGAGCACTTCCGACGTGATTTTATAACAAAGTAACTAATTTTCATTCGCGCTAATTCGTCCTCGAGCGGTTCTTGTTCTATTTTCAAACTTTTGTAAAAAAAATGCGCATTCAGCCTTTATAATGATAAAATATCGTGTACCTAAAGACACCTAATTTATGTAAGTGTGTATTTAAAAAACCTCGCTAGCATAATGTAAAAAAAAAACTGTCCAACAATTTCTATTGTGTTCGTGTTGAAAATTGCTGTCGTGTTATTTTGTTGCGTACGGAAAAGAGCCGATGGATGTATTCTTTTTTTTAAATAATGAAGCATTTTCCGAGCAAGTGGAAGAAAATGTAAGTTATATTAATTTGGAACTTTATTTAGGAGATAGAACGATAAGCATCTAAGATAATTTGAACCTACAAGGAAGCTAATTAATGAATGTTAATGCTATCGATATTGTCAGTTAGATATTTTGTTTGATATGAATATTTCTAATCGTAATTTTTTTGCATATCTACAAATCTAATAAAACTATAAACTCACTTGTAAAGCCACAATGTGGCCACGGAGATGCCTGAATCGGTGGGCCAGTACTCTTGCACGAATCAAAGCTTGTAGTCTTGCATATCCAACTTTCATTTTGTTGTACCGAATCCTCTGCAACTTTCCTCGCCAGTGACGTTGGATTAGAATAGCAGCCGCCCGCATCTTTAAGAACCGTCGTCGATACACCCACCCTCGAATAGATCTTTGGAGAATTAATATCTTCCTAGTGAGAACTCTGTCTCTTTCCTGCTCCAGGAATAAGTCATGAGCATCCTTCAGAAAAACTTTGGTATGGCCCAACTGGTAATCAGACTTGCCAAGGACTGTTGCACATATTTTTGCAGTAGCTGAACGGCAGTCAGTTTTGTGCGCTGGGGGAACGCCAGAAATTAAAAACCGGTATCTTTCAACGAACTCTTTGAAGCTGTGCCGGATAGGGTAACCTGCTCTCCTGATTCTGATCGTTTCCATCATACCAGAGTACCGGAGTTGCCTGCAGCAAAGACCGCGATCGAACAACATTGGTTTCTTGAATTCATTTGGTTTGATACACCGTATGAAGAACGGTTGGCATGTTCCTAACGTCCGCATCAATAAGTCAAGAGACTTCTTGAATTGCGTTGAAAGTGTTGGAGTTCGTTTTCGTGTTTCAGATCCCATTGCAATGTCATTCTGGAAGATGTGCTGCAGGAACTTGTTCGTAGAAATATGAATTAATTGCAATAAATCAGCACTAAATGTATCTCTGTTTTTCTCGAGAAAACCACGCGTATCATAGAACACTATACCAGCAAAGTGGTTGAGACCAAAACTGGTATTTATATCTGACTTTGGCTTGAGGTAGTTTCTGTGGAGACCGTGGGTCTTGTGTAGCTTGGCTAACATAGTTTGGTCAGTACCCTTAGGGAACTTCGACTCTTCATCAATTAAAGCCATAATATTAAGTTGTTTTAGTGCAATCAAATCCAAGGCATCTTGATTGTCAACGAATTCGATATGTTGCCAATTGATCCCTTCATGATTATATTCTTCCTGTTCCAATTTGAAAATATGCCTAACGAAGAATTGCTGTAAGTTCTCGTTGGCGAAGTTTATGCAAAATTGTTCGAAACTGTTCTGATCGAAATTTTCGAATCCGAATATGTCTAGGACACCAATAGCTGTTCGCATAGTTGACTTAGGCCTATAGATTGCAGAGTTGATTTTCTTTACGATTGTGACGAATAATCGTCCATAGATTCCTTTTACGAAGGCGTCCCTGATGTCAACGGACTGGGTTTTGCTAAGGGTTGATATGACTGTTTCTCCGTGGGCAAACAGTGTCTTTCTAGTGAGCGCGTCTATTAGCGATTGCATCGGTACACCGAGCAACGTAGCTACTCTCCTTACATTGGCTTGCTCAATAATTTCCGTAGCATCTAAATTGTCGACAACCGTTGCTTCGTATTTAATGTTACCGCAGTGTAGAACAGCAGCTAACAATTTCAGTATTTCCCATATTTCTGGTTCAGTGAACAACAAGACCTTCATGGCTGATCGTATGTCTGCGAATTCGGCAGCATCGTCCCTGCCTTCACATGAGAAGCTTCCACCCTGAAAACGTGAAAAACTATAAAATGAATCATATTACGTGATACATAAGGTCCACTACAACAAGATACCTATCATTATCAACACTATTGTGACTACTTATCTGTTACTTACATGATATTACACTACAAATATCGTTATAATCAGCTATAGTTCTTGTTATTATCAATAAATCCCTTAAATAATTTCTAAACATTGAATAAAGCTGACAATTTGCTGTCAGCTTAATTTATTCAAGGATTACTAAGATATAAATTTCTTCTTCGTAAGGGACGACTTTTTAATCGTTCGATAAATTATCGAAAAAAAATTTTTTAGACAAATGATTTTCTATGTATGGACAGTAAAATTGTCAAGGTTTAAAATTAAAAAGTTCAGGAGAATTTGGTTTGAATTGAAAGCCATCATCTAACACATTACTTACAGCAGATAAGTATCTATACTCCGACGGTTCAGTCAGTTCTAATTTCTTCTTCTCCTCTTTGGACAATCCTGCCAGCAGGCAGTAGAAGACGTGGTAATTCCTTTCCTCCGCTCCCTGGGAGACTATTCTGGACTTTTCTAGAAGGTACTGTTCGATCTTGGCGCCTTCGATGACGCCGCTGTTGTTGAAGTGGATGTCGATATACTTGCCGAACCGCGAGGAGTTGTCGTTTCTGACCGTCTTCGCGTTGCCAAAAGCTTCGAGGATGGGATTTGCTTCTAGAATCTGTAAAAGAGGTGTTCACTGTTTTAAATATGTATGTATTTGAGCTGTAGGCCAATTAATTCACGTAACTAAAGAAGTGCAGTTGCAGTGTAGTTGCAGTTTCGATGAAAACAACGCTTTTCGTATTCTCTTACCTACGGCGATCGCTGTCAGAAACAAACTGCAGCGTCACTAAATTACGTGAATTAGGGCCCTGCTAGTATAAATGTAAATTGATGCTATTTAATGTGGCGTGCTGTATTTTCTGATATCTCTAGTGATTTCGATAAAAGAGGACTAGAGAATTATGGTATGCACTTATATTTTACAAGGTTAGGTTAGGTTAGGTTAGTTAAATTTATTTGACCCTAAGGTTGATTCAAATAAATTTTCATGAGTTTTGACCGAAACAAATGTTCAAAACTACTTGACTGGAATTTCAACCAAACCTGCTTTTGACTGAAGCCTGTAGTCAAAACTAGACTGCAGGCTTCGGTCAAAAGCCTGGCCGACTGCCTGTTTTCGTCAATCAGAACTAGTTTTTACCGGGACTGTGTTTTGACTGTGAGTCTGTGACCTATAAATAGTTCACGAATGACATAAGTACCTAACATGAAAAGATAGTTGCTACCTTTACGATACCCCGTAGCCATATTCAGTGAACTCGTTCAGTATCTAATCATAATTAGTCGAGTCCGAAATACGTGTCCAGATTGTAGATGTTAATCGTTTTTTTTGTTAAACATGTGAAAAACACATTCTAGTTTCGTAATAAGATAAGTAATTATTACAATTGTCTAATTAGCAAACATGCAAATATAGGTAATTAGACTTTGTTTGTCAATTCCGTATTTTTGATAAATGTTTAGAATTAAAAACAAAATATTATTTGTATGGTAATAAACATCAAGATAATGGTCAAGATGGCCAACAGTATTACTGCCATAGGCTAAGTTGTTTAATTAATTGAAGTAGATAGTTACATGAGTATATTGCATACTATGACACAATGGGATTTTCTATGAGAATTATTGGCAAAAGAAGTGTTTAGTATTTTAGCATTTATGGAAATCTTTTTACAGATTATCATCGGTGTAAACACTTTATTTGCTAGATAATTTATATAGCTGCCTACTTACGGTGCAATCTGACTCAGAATTTGTTGTTACAATCAGCTATGAGCCAACAAATTGCAACGTGTGGGTGTGTGTTTTTTATATTACTGGATGGCGAAACGAGCTGAAAGCCCACCTGATGTTAAGCGATTACCTTTGCCCATAACAACTGCAATACCACCTAGACTGTTGCCTACATTTTACTGCGAGTCGGGTCGCCAAACTGAGACATGAAGATGGAAAGTCTCATGTGATTGTAATTTCACTAGCAACCGTACTTGGCTCTCATGTAGCTTGGAAAGGAGCCACAACACGTTGCAATTTCTGTTGGCTTACAGCAGATTTTAACTACAAATTGTATGTCAGATTCACAGAC
This sequence comes from Asteroscopus sphinx, assembly GCA_949699075.1. NCBI lineage: Eukaryota > Metazoa > Arthropoda > Insecta > Lepidoptera > Noctuidae > Asteroscopus > Asteroscopus sphinx. The sequence goes on along the minus strand of OX453004.1, from coordinate 26,806,589 downwards.
CAGTAAGCTTCAAGACTCCGCATAAACAAAGTTTTGTATTCGAACGCAGTCGTAAAACGTTGGTGGGGTCAGGGGAGCGGACGGCGCGTTATGATTGGCCGGCTCAAAAGTTCGGTGGTATGATTCCTTATGATTGGTGCCGCTCGCTGACTGAGTGACGTTCCGATTGACGGAGGGACGTATGATATGCAGTGGTAGAGCATATGCGTTGTGACCGGGGGTGTCCAGCTAAGCGGCGTCTAGAGGCTTACTGGTCTATGGTCAGATTGCACCGTGAGTAGAAGCCTTAAGATATGTTGCACTGACTCTAAATAAATAAATAATAATTAATATTTTTGCTACATTTTCACAAATCACCAAACTAAGCAGAGCTTGTACTATGGGTACTAGACAATGGATATAATACTTAGATACCTTTTTTTTTGTAATTACATACTTATAATACATAAGAAACACCCAGACCAACACAAACACTCATGTTCATCACACAAATATTTATGTTCTGTGGGAATCGAACCCACGACCTCGTGATCAGCAGTCCGACACTCGAACCACTAGACCACAGAGGTCGTCGTAAAGTTTTCTGAGTCTTATTATTCCATCCATAGTTTGAGTTATCTATAGGTCTTTGTTAGTCTACTCTGAGTAGAGTTTTAGAGTTGTCTGTTTGACTAGATGCAAACCTCCGAAGTCAAAGAGGAAAATATAATTGCTGATACTTAATACGTACTTAGTTTTCATTAGAAATCATTCATTCATTGTCATAACACCAACCTGTTGTTCAATCCACGAGTGCTTTCCACTGATCGCGGCAAGGTACTGCAGGATCAACTTCGTGGACTCCGTCTTCCCTGCGCCGGATTCACCACTGATGACGATGCACTGATCCTGCTTGTACCGGCGCATGTGCGCGTACGCATTGTCTCCTATCGCGAAAATGTGCGGCGGCAGCTCCCCTATCTTCCTCTCCTTGTACAACTTGATCTGGTCTGCCGTGTAGATCGGCAGTATTTGGTAAGGGTTCACCGCTACTAATATTGAACCGGTGTATGTCTGAAATTATAATGTTCTGATTAATTTAGTAACCTAGAAGACTTTGAACTGTTTTGTAGACTTTCCCTCTACAGCATTTATTCTTTATTCTATTCTTATTTTCTAAATTAGAATATCATTGATTCTTATATTTAAATTTTGAGAAAAGATACAGCACTAAAAACGTCCGCCCCTAGCTATTTGTTGCACAGATTACAGGATACAAACGTAGAAAATAGCTTATTTCCCACGCCCCCGGCCAAGGGTCGGTAGAGGAACACCGTGGTGGTTTTTAGTCGGTAAGAGTCCGACACTGGCTCCGCCTTCCCCGGGCGGAGTGCGTCCATGAGGATTTTCCCCACGGAAAAAAATAAAATAAAAAAAAGCTACTAATGAGATATTACACGATATATAAGGCGCTTAGTTATAAGTTCCTATATAATGTAATTTAGGAACTTTTGTACATTTCGTTGCAAATAAATGTTTGATAGTAGTCGCAATGATATTTATAAGTATTACCTAGTCGTTAAAGATATAGAGACATCCATATCGAGAAGATAAAAAACTGTGGCCTGATTCACAAACGTTCGAAAAGTTTCCGTTTCCGAGGTGAAATTTGACTGGCAAATAAAACAAAACGACCACTTCTTGCGACCATGAACGCTGCAAAGCATTTGAAACGTCAGGAAAACCAATTTTAATAATAATACACGATGTTATTCGGTTAAACTTGGTTTATTAAGAAACAATGATTTGAGAACCGAACAGATTCGAAAATGCAACGCGAAATTCATGGAAACTCTCCCGTGAGCCATTTGTTGTCGGAAAGCACTCGATGTAAAATTAAAGAACTATGAATAGCGTTTCCGAATGCGTTCGATTCTCAAATAGTTTTTTTCCGTAATAAAACAAATTTGACCGGATTACATCGCGTATTATTATTAACATTGCTTTTCCTGATGTTTCGAATGCTTTGCGTCATTCGTGGTCGCAGGAAGTGGTCGTTTTGTTTCGTTTGCCGGTCAAATTTCACTTTGGAAACGGAAACTTTTCGAACGTTTGTGAATCAGGCCACTGTTGCCTGATTCACAAACGTTCGAAAAGTTTCCGTTTCCGTCACTTAAGAATCACAGGACTATCGGGTTTCTCTTAACCCTTTGGTCTTTATCAGAGGTTAAATGTAGGCTATATTTTTAACCGAATTATGATATCTGCCTCTCTACGTGGGACACTCAGAAAGTTTTGCGAAACTAAAAAAAATTGTGCTATACGTACATATATTTTTATCAAATCTTTTCAAAGTACTTTCCACCAGCCTCTATACAAAGATTCATGCGCCTAAACCAGTTTTCAAAACACTTTTTCCAGTCCGCCGCAGACACCTCGTTTACAGCCTGCTCGAACGCAGCCAGCGCATCTTCCGGCGACGAAAATTGTATCCCTTTGAGCTGATTTTTTATTTTTGGGAATAAAAAGAAGTCACACGGTGCTAGATCAGGGCTGTAAGGAGGGTGACCCAGGAGTTTGACTGGCGTGCTGTCCAGGAAGTCCCTCGTTTTGAGTGCGGTGTGCGCAGGTGCATTGTCGTGGTGGAGCAGTAGCCCGCGGAGCCCTGTGTTTGGTCGCTTGTTGCTTATAACAGAGAAAACTTCTGGCAAACATTTGGTAGTATACCATTCGGCATTAATGCTTCTTTGATCCCGTAAGGGAATTGATACCAAGTGGCCAGTCAAATTAAAAAAGCTAGCGATCAAAATCTTACCCCCGCTTCTAGATCGCTTCACTTTGGTAGGCGTTGGCTCATTTTGAAACACCCAAACAGTCGACTGGCGCTTGGTTTCTGGGTCGTATTGATAAATCCAGGACTCATCACCTGTAACGATGTCGTAAACACGCCGAGACGAGCCTGCTTCAAATTTGTTAAGCATATCACGGCACCATTCCACCCGGGCCTGCTTCTGAGCATCGGTGAGGTTGTGCGGCACCCAGCGTGATACTATCCTCCTCACGCGAAGATGGCTGTGTAGAATCTCGTGAACGCTTCCCGATCCAATCTTCAAAATGTGTTGAATCTCCTGATATGTAATTCGCCTATTGTCTTGGATTAAATTTTTCACTGCTAGCACGTTTTCTTCGGTAACAGCCGTCAAAGGGCGACCGCTTCTTTCGTCATCCCCCAAAGTTGGTCGACCGCGCTTGAATTCGTTATACCAACGATACACGGTTGCCTTGGAAGGGCCTTCATCCATGAATGCCATTTGAAGTCTATCGTACGATTCATCCGGTTTCAGGCGACACTTGAAATCGTATAAAATCATAGCTCTAAAATGTTCCCGGCGCAGATCCATATTTCAGTGAGACACAATACTTTGAATTAACTCGCAAAAAATGTGGAGGGAAATTTTGAAATTGGAACTTACTTATTTTTACTTATAAATAATCATATTTTCGAAAAACATTATAACTGGCCAGTCTCCCATATATAAAAACTTTTTTTCGCAATACTTTCTGAGGGGCCTGGTACTTTAATAATTCTTGACACAGAGCGACTTGTCCTTGCTAAAAACCGGAATTATATTTTTCCACGCCAAGTCAATAATAATAAATGAGTATTCTAATAAAAAAACGTGTTAACTGAAATAAAAATGTATTGAGTCACCGGTCGAAAAGGATTTAGTCACGATAAAAATAGCTATAAGCGTAAAGATATCGTTTTAACTTTATAAATATGAACAACTAAACAGCTGTTATAATATTTTGAACACATGTATAATTAAGTACGCAATAGTTACACTATTTGCACACACTAAAAACATTAAACAGTGAATACTCACATAAATGAGATTCTCATTGTATCTTATAAGTAGATTCCTGAGTATGCCAGCTTCGTGCAGGTCACCGAGTGATATCATGTCCTCGACGCCATGCACGGAGGTGGAGTGCATCGCTTTGATGCGTCGCTCGGGCGGCAGCCATTGCTCGTGGCCGTCGTCGTCCCGGACGCGAATCCGACGCCCTTCGGCCGCGAGGACGCGTGCGCCGATTGCCACATCGAACTCCCGACCAGACACCGGCTCGATCCATATGTAATCGCCCTGGAAATGATAATAATGGTTTTTAGTATCATGGAATTATGGTGTATGTCTTTGTGTATGCATTTTAGGCGTACAACATCCATTAGCTTGTGAACCTTAATTAAGGCAGTATATACGATGCACCTTGACGAGGCCCTGATTGCTTTGGTAGGCGATGGGCAGTCTCGTCGTTTCAAGGAACTTGGCTGAGCCAAGCGACACTTTAGAGCCAGGCTGGTTCTATAGTTTCGGTTGCCAAGCGTGGTTGACTACAGAAACAAATAAACATTTCGCGAAAATGCTGTACTGAACTACGTAAAGTTGTGAAGAAATATCGACTCCAAACTTGACCATACTCGGGCTCGGAGAAACAAATTCAAGTTCAATCGAAATAAGGTAGAAGACCGTATAGGATTAGATATTCTGTGGTATAGGTATCTACATCGCTCTTATATTATAGAGTTCAGTTGCAGATTTTGTACCTACAAACAAAATTTTTATTAGCTTCAAATCATTATATATTTTTATTGAATCAGGTTTAAGACAACTCCCCTTTTTGGGCGAAGCAATGATGTGACAAATGATACAGGAAACTTGACCATATTCATATATGCCAGAAACTAGTCGAACAACTTTTTAATAGTGCTCTCCTTGGCTTATGCGTCCTAATTAGATTTTTGAAAAAATCTTTTAGATTTATAGAGCAGGATTAAACTTAATGGTTTAACTTAATAGCTATTGATCTCTTTAATGTCGCTAGACAGCTTTCGTAAAAGTGCGATTTCTTGTTTCTTGTTATTCATCATTGAGTGATTGAGTCGAATGAGTCGATGATAGTACCGATAGTACCTTTTCTTTTTGTTTTCGAGTGAAAATCCTCATGGATACCCTCCTTCTGGGGATAGCGCCTCCTGCGCTATATCGGACTCTTACCTACTAAAACCACACGGTGGCCATCAAAGCTATAAAATAGCGGAGCTCTGGGATTTCTAACGTACCACGCTGGTGCCCCTCTAGTGCTACGCCTTTGTCTTTGGGATGACCCGGGAAAACAAAATTGTTTCCCCGAGTCGATAGTACCCTATACGATATAAACATAGTCAACTCATTGCTATCCCTTTGCTGGGCATGCGACTCTTCTCAGAATGAGAAGGGTTTAAGGTTTAGGCCTTAGTCCATCAACCGTCCAACCACCATACATTATAGTCCGATTCGGGTTGGTGGAGTACACAAGTAGGTACAATCAGAAAACTTTCCGGTGAACCACCACTAAGGCTAAAATCGCTTGGGCTCAGTGTTCGACGGCAACCGTAAGTACGTGTAATGTAGCAGGATTCGTTCAAGGGACTTTGTCGACAAAGTGTATCACCGGGAAGGATCGTAACCGTACACACGTCGAGAACTTTTTTGAAGCCCTCGCAAGTGGGCAATTTTAAGATGTTTTCCCCTAAATGATAACGCAAGTTCACTAATAGGGTCAGATCAAAACTCTACTAGGTTTTCCCTGGACGTGCCAAAGACGTAGCACTAGAGGGCACCGGCGTGGTCCATTGGAGTTCCCAGAGCTCTTTATTGTATACTGAGGATGGCCACGATGTGGTTTTAATCGGCAGGAATCCGACACATCCCTCCGCTTTCCCCAGACGGAGGATATCCATGATGATTTCCACCCGAAAAAGAAAAAGGTTTATAATAATGTAACTTTAAAAGAAAGACTTTCCTATACACGGTGGTTTTCGTTGGTTTTGGAAACGAAAATTGAAGACTCGTATGCTGCTTCGTCTTGTCTGCTCATAGCCACGGCCAATGCAACTTGGCCGAAACGTCGAGGTTAGTCAAAATGTTTGTTTTGTTTTGATTTAATTGCGTGCGAAAAGTCCCGTAAATCACAGATAATATAATACTATACTAGTACAGATGTTTTATCTCAAGAAAGCGGGTACATGCACATTGCCTTTGCGTGCGTAAGCTCGCGGGAGCGCTCATTTTTGGCACAGAGTAAGGATGCTTTATACTGTGGTTTTGGCCGAGATTTGACTTGACTTTGTAGTTACGTACACAAGAGCGCGTGTCTATACGCATTATAACTACAAGCATGGCTCACTCGCTTTCGTGCGATAAAACAACTGTCATAGTTCGATTTGAGTGAAATTCGCGAAATTAAAAAAAAATTAACATGGTAGGTATGAAAATCATATATACAAATATCCTAGTGATTCTAAACAAATTACTTTCAGGACTAACGTTTATTCTGTTACTCGTTGATGTGTGATATCACAAGAGTCCTATACCTACGTCATAGAAACAAAGACAAAGTAGATATTTTCAATGATAACCAAACCTTAATTAATTAATGAGATTGATTTGCATTCCTTCCATAAAACAAAGATCTTGAAGATAATACAATATCTGATCGTGATTGTATGCATTAGGAAATTTTGTAGATTTTAATTATTCATGTTTTAGTTTTAAATCGGTCAGCAGACGTATTACAAAAGAAACTTTATTTGATGCAAACACCTTGTATCGACCGATCATCAATCAATTCATTAAGTAAAAATCTGTGCGACTTCCAAAGTCAAGAGGAGACCTTCTGCCGAGGGTACGAGCAGAATGTAGCGCGGAACCTAAATCCACGGCCAAAAGCAGTAGGGGAAACACCGTGGTGAATTCAGTCAGTAAGAGTCTGACATAGGTTTCGATCTTCCCCAGGCAAAAACACGGTGAAAACCTTTGTCCATCGGTGGGATAACCCACAGGCTAGTTAATTGTAACAGTAATAATCTTGGAAATTAGGACGTAGCTTATAAGCTACTATAGTACATGAAAGAGTTTGGATACCTGGGTTCTATATTTACGAGAGATGGGAAGAATATGAGGGACACTGAAAGGAGAGTGAATGCTGTTAATCAGGTGAATGGGACGGTACAATTTTTCATGAACAGAAGAAAAAGCAAGGTGTCGGAAAAAGCACGGCTGGATGTTCATAGGGGAATTTTGTTTGGTGCTGACACTTATGTGTGGTAGTGAAAGTTGGGTATGGAAGGAGAAACGAAGCAAAATAAATGCAGTAAAAATCGAGCATTGAGAAGTAGGTATGTGTGATGAATTTTTGAGAGATAAAGTAAGGAATAGTGTGATAAGAGAGCGTTGTGGAGTGAAAGAAGAAAAAAAGAAAAGTATGATAAGATGGTTTGGGCATGTAGAGAAGATGGATGACAAAAGATTGACGAAACAAGTATACGAAGTGAGAGTGGAAGGAAGAGTTGGAGGGGGAAGATCTCTGCGAACGTATCGCAACCAAATCGCGGACGTTCTCAAAAAAGGCCAGTTTAAGAGGTATCTAAATACCGACGAGGGCATTGAACGCAGATGAAGCGAAAGAGGTGAGTCAGGAATCAGGATCGTAGCAGTTGGAAATCCGTAGTCTCTTTCTAGTTTCTACCCCAACGAGAAACAGGGGCGTGATAAATTATGTACGTACCTAAGTAAGTACAATAGTAACATTTGGATGCAATTATAATTCTGTCCTAATCGATTTTCTCATAATACGGAGTACTAATAGGTAAGCAGCCAATATAGCATCAGCTTTACATGTAATGCATGCTTTTATAGATAATTACGATCGTATTATTAGATCGTATTATAGTATTTGTAAATTAATACTTAGTTCACCGTATCAACGCCACAGCACTAATCGCATCAAAAGAAATTCCGCCCCTAATTATCCGTATTTATGCAATTAATCGGGCAGTGATTTATTTTAATATCAGCAGGATTTCGATAAATAATTCTACGTAACAGAATCACGTCATTGTTGCCGCTACGAAGGTAAATCTGGACGGAATTCCGAACAAGCCATCACACATCATGATCGTATTTCCGAAAACTTTATATACAGCATGACTGGAACAGCATGCATGGAAGAATGTGCAAACATGAAAAAAAGTGTTGAAAATAATATTCCACGATAAATCACGATCACGCGTACAGGAGAAAAAATGCTCGCGCAAGCTCTGATTGTCTAGGGGTCTGCGCTGGCTAGTAAGCAAGCCGAAAAAAAAATCTGCTGATCCCTACATTTTGTCGACCCACAAACCCGTTTGTCCCATAGATAGATAGATAGAATATGCTTTATTGTACACCATGAAAATAGTAGTAAACAGGAACAACGTATAAATAATGGGTACATGGGCGGTCTTATCGCTCAAAGACAACAAGTTATCTTCCAGACAACCTTTGGATGGACAAAGAAGACGTAAAATCATCGCCCATAGTAAAAATGGTTCATACTGATGAGTATAATGAGGGGTCATTGTACTCATCATCATCATCATCATCATCACAGCCGAAAGACGTCCACTACTGGACATTGGCCTCCCCCAATTAAGGGGGGATATGCCATAATCGCCACGCTGGGCAGGCGGGTTGGCAATCGCAGTTGGTTGGTTAAATACTCAGAGAACGCTGCTGCCCATACTCTTGTAATTGTACTTATCCCATTGTACTCATCAGTATGAACAATTTAAGAGGTTTTCAATTATTTCAATAACACGTTATTTGTATAGATAGATAGACAGAAGATAGATAGAAGATAGATAGATAAAAGATAGGTAGACAAGTAGGTACAAGCAACACGCGAGAGGAGCCGCGGTAAAAGCAAGTAACAGCTATAACTCGTAATCCACTAGAGCCGGAACTAATACAAAAACAATGGTGTGTCAGTAACTATAAAGTTATAGAAAGTTGGCCGTCCCTATTGCACGCACCGTCAATACTTCGCGATGGCTATCATAATTATTAATGCTTATTCTTAAATGTACACGTTTTATTAAATCATGATGACATATTAAATATCAGAATAAATCTTTAATATCTTCGTAGTTATAAAAAAATAAAAATAAAATACATTCATTTATTACAGACCCACCTACACGATAGATAGATAGATAGAATATACTTTATTGTACACCATGAAAATAGTAGTAAACAGGAACAACGTATAAATTACGGGTATATGGGCGGTCTTATCGCTAAAAGCGATACCTTCCAGACAACCTTTGGATGGACAAAGAAGACGTAAGATCTAGATAATGGGGGCAGTCCGTGGCGTACTACTAAACTAAAATAAATTAATAGCACAAAATATATTACACATATAGGTATCATAAATATATATATAAATAATCTTGCAATTTAAAATAGAGATCCACGATCCATAAATAAAAAAAGTAAGTCTCTAAAGTGTCTCTTATTAACCGACTTCAAAAAAGAGGAGGTTCTCAATTCACCTGTATTATTTGTGTATTCGGGTTATGCAACGATTTGGACTAAGAAGATTTGTTTTTTTTTTTAAAGAATTTTCTCCCGAGATAGTCCCATTGAAATTGGTGAAGATCTGATGAAGGTCGTCCGATGTAAAGAAGGAAACTCTTCAATGGATGACAGTAAATCACCCGTGATTGCAGCAATTGCATTTCTATGAATTGTCTATACAACACAAAGAAGTCGATTAAATTGAAAAATAAGAAAAACTTTTAAAAAAGTCATAAAGACTGACTTCAATTAAACAATAAAATAATTTTTGTGAATCAGTTTAGGAAATCAGTGCCAATTTTCTCGAATCAAAGCATCTACTTCCTAAACTGTTAGTAGGTATTCACAAGTCATCGTTTTATCCTGCTGTCACCGTAGTACGGCTACACATCAAGCTGTACGTTTCCAGTATAAGCTGAGCATTGTACGGAAAGCCTATGCAATGCGAGGTCAGCATAAACTGGAAATATACAGCTTGATGTGTAGCCGTGTGTACAGTCACGATCCTTCCCGGTTGCACATTTTGTCGACAAAGTCCCTTGAACGAATTCTTGTACATTACCCGTACTATAATGTAGAACAAAAATCCGATCATTACCGTAATAACCACAGATCATGTATTGTTTATGTCCAGTGTTGTCAGTTGTCAATTTTACTGTAACTATACTAATTTGTCATGAAATTGTAAAGTATTATGTATTTATTATTAAGTATTATGTATAAGTTTTGTAGTGTGTGCGTCAAATGGAGCGCAAGAATAAAATCTTTTTCTTTCTTTCTTTCTTTTCTAATGGCAGTCACGCTGACAAGGCAGACAAATGATACACATGACATTTGACACGTCATGTCTGCGTTTTACGCAAGGGTTTTACGTGCCTATAGGTCTACTCGCGTTATACGAACGACAAACGAAGTACGAACTTTCGTTCCGACTGATACTTACATAATAAAGATAGGCACAAAAAAATGGCACAATTAAGATAGACTACGGTTCATACTCGTATAGGTACAATTTACCGGAGATGAGAAAAACAAACGTCAAAACACGATCATCGCATGCGATAAGGGAACGATGGTTGACCGGAGTAGCAAATTGTGCGATGAATCGTACGATTTATCGAATATCGTCGAACGGGAGTAGACCCCCTGCTGTATCGCAGCTTACGCAGCTCTGTGCATGTTCATACGTTACAAAATCTGTATATACGTATATGTGTATATCCGTAAAATACGGAATTTTGTCGTCTGCATCCACAGAACAGAAAGCGTTTTTCTGTTATGCACCTGGGTCTCAGCATTGATCAGCAGCTTCTCATACGGCTAGGTCGCGAGTTGAACATTCGACTATGAAATTTTATATAAGTAGGTAGATAGTTGCAGTTTTGATTGCAGTAATAATAATCGTGTATTACGTAATTAACGTATGATTAACAAAAAGCGATGATTAAATCTTAAAAAGTCATATAACTCAGTACTTAATTTAAATAACCACAATTTTATTGTAAGAAATCTTATGATTCAAGTTAATGGAATCTTGACCGATTTAACACAAATTGTAATCTAACAATTTTACAGTACCTACCTATAACCAATGAATAATTACTGTGTAACCGGTATTTAAATAACAACAACACAAAACATTTACATTTACACTATTTAAGTAGTACATTACCTCAAAATATATGGTTTCCATAGCAACACATTACAGGACCAATAAATATTGCAAAAAAACTCATCCACATAACTTGCACATAACCTATGAATAACAAGTGCCGATCGATCAGTTTATCGCTAACTGACCGCGTTATTCTCAGGGCAGTCAGCGGTTAGTTTATTATAGTTATCAATCACGATTCGTTCATTGAGTTCAACGTGATTCATGTGACGTAATTAGAAGTCAATATTCATTCATTTAAAAGTGGAACATGTTTTGGTTTAGGTGGCGTAGCTACCGTAGGGCTAGGCAGGGCAGTGCCCCGCGGCCCCCAAGCCCCATGAACGACGTTCGAAAAAGTTATATATTATCCTAGTTGAATAAAGAATGTTCGAGATTTAACTTTTGCCCCGGGGCCCTTGGTTACATAGCTATACCCCACGCCCACAGAAATAGAATGGTTGTAATCACAATTTTACTTGCGATTCATGCGTGGCAACTTTTCGAACAAACTACGCTTCCCATATTAACGTCATTATTTAAAAAAAAATAACTTTAATCAAATTTACTTTACAGCTTTTGTTTCTGCCGTTAGAAACAGCACAATAAGGCATTTTTGCGGGTTTTTGTTACAGTATTTACAGAAAGAAGTCATAAGGCGTAGGTACTGAGAAAGGCTTTGAAATGCACTGCACTATGGTGCAGAGTGTTGGCACGCGCGCCCTGCCCACTTGGCCATTCTATCTATTTCTGTGGCTACGTCACTGTTAGGGAAATATATGGATGATTTGAAAAGAAAAACGTTAGACGTCTGTTTCACACATCACACTACTAAATCCATGTGTTCAGTAGAAAACTTTACGGTGGAAACTTAAAAATTAAAATAAATGTAGGTAGATACGAGTAGTAGTAACATGGTAACGCGGCTGACATTGTGATCGTTTTGCCATGTTAACTGAGAGGAAATGCGGGCAGAGAGACTTTTTAAGATTAGGTATTTGAAGAAACTATCGCTGTCGCTCTGCCTCAAGGAAGTGCGATAAGGACAACTGCAGTTCCGACTAAATAGCCTTGGTAAAAAAGTCATAATTAGTAGTTTGGCTCTCGACTATTTTCTCCTCCAAAACTGGATTAATTTGAAAGGTATTCCATAAACTGAATAAGAAGAATGTGTACTGTGCCGGTATGTTATCAATTTTCGGTAATAGTTGAATAAATTATATACTAGGCCTCTGTAGACAGCGGTCTAAATAGGAGATTAAAAAATTTGAGGGCTTCTAGAAATATTTTATCAACAAAAACTAAACATAGGGGCATAGAAAAAGCTGATATTAATTTTACTCTAAAAATTAATTGCTCTGGGATTATAAACCAGAAAGAATACAGTCGAGATAGGAGAAAAAACCACCTGCCCCCCTCCAAGTTGACTATTTACAGTCATCAACGCTATGGAAAACAATCAAAATGTATGTATGTATCATTTTGCCATCCCATTGTAGATTGTTAACTTGGCTAGGGGGTCTGCATTTCCCAATAACAATGACGTTTTTAGATATCATTGCAATGGTTTTTCTGAAAAACACAGGGTGATAGGTGCACTTGAGTACACTAACTTTATGAAAACTTGAAAATAATACAAAAAATAATCAGCTGTTTTTTTTCGTGATTTCAGCGTTGGTCTCATTGTAAAAGTTGTTCATACTGATGAGTACAATGAGCCCTTAAGAGATTTTCAGTTATTTCAATAACACGTTGTATAATAAAATATAGCCATAACATAATTGTATAACAAGTATCAAAATCAAATTATTTACACATCATTTGCAATTCAACTGAACTAGTGTCGAATGTTAATGATAATACATTCATGTTCTTGTTTAGGAAGCTTTCTGTACCGGTTATAAAATTGCTTTCTAAATAATGTATGGCCTTCGCTAGTTAGAATTAGAAGAAAGCGAAATTTAAATGTTAATGTTGAGCAGAAACTAAAGAAAACTCGTCATTTACAACTTTTACAAGTATATAATACACGCTGAAATTTGAGTCGCTTAATTCCCGAAAAGGGGTCATTGTACTCATCATTATGAACAACTTTTACTATGGGACCAACCCTGAAATCACGAAAAAATATCAGGGGACCACCTGATATTTTTATTGATTTAAGTGAACACAAATGTAGGGACCAACTGATTTTTTTTCGCGATTTCAGGGTTGGTCCCATAGTAAAAGTTGTTCATAATGATGAGTAAAATGACCCCCTTTCGGGAAATAAGCGATTCAAATTTCAGCGTGTATAAATATGTATGTTGACTATTGTCTATCCTACATACATACACATAGATCAAATGTTAAGTTTAAAGCTTGTTTTACTTTTAAAAAACCAGACGCAGTTTGTTCAATTGGTCTAAAGGTGGCTGTACACGAAATCACTAAGTGATGCGTCATTAGTTCATCATCATCATCATCATTTCAGCAGAAAGACGTCCACTGCTGGACACAGGCTTCCCCCAAGAATCGCCGCACCGACCGGTCCTGCGCTTCCCGCATCCAGCGGATTTCCACGACCTTCACCAGGCTGTGCCTTCCAGTACGCGGTCGCCACTCCAGAATTTTACGGCCCCATCGGCCATCTGTTCTGTGAGCAATGTGCCCCGCCCACATAGTCATGTATTACTTCTTAATGATACATCATTGGCGATGTAGTTCCCTAAGTATGTAGGTACACTAAATCACTCAATAAATTATACATCACTAAAAGATACATCATTTGAGAGATGCGTGATAAGTCTTTCTGTGTTATGCCGTATTATACGCGAGTAAATAAATACATAATTATTTGAATCTGCAACGTCATAGCGATGTTATCAGTAGATACTCGTAGAACCGTTAATGCGTACTTGTTTTGTGAAGTCAAAGTACATTTCATAGACATTATAAAAAAATCGCTTAGTTAATTTTTCGTAGTTATTTTAATAAACAAAGATGCAAGCAACGATTTCTTCTTTAGTACTTTCAGCCAGATCGACCGAATTTATTTCAAGTTTTTTTCTAGGTCAGAAAAGGAATCGATGTGAATCAAAACGTGATGTACTGAAATTTTTAGTAGTAGTTGGTTCACATTTTGGTGTCGACTGTAGTGTACACACTACACACGGTTCAGCTGTGATTAAGGCTTAAACATGATCGGTCATCACATTGCTGCCTAAATGGAAAAGGGACGCGAATCAAAACCAATGATGGATGTCTATCACCGCATTTTTTGAATAAAAACGACTTTGTTTATTTTTGATTTGTGGCACTTTTCTATTTAAGCAACGACATATTAAAGAAAGAAAGAATAAGAATAAGAATAATTATATATAATTATTATAATATTATATTATAAGCAATATTTAATGGAAAGTCCAACGTTGCCGCCATCCGTTTTACAAGTCCTTACATCGATTTAGCAACCGGAATATTATGTAAAACACTATTATTTACAATGTATAATCCTTAGTAGTTCGACATCCTTAGTAATTTAAATTTAGTGTAGAAAATCGAATCAGACTCTTCGAGGTTTAAATAATTCAATACTTCAAGTTGATCTGGGAACTGCATCCGGACTGGAAGTATCGAGAGATATTGCGTACAAAAGGACCAAAGGATCAAATTGACTAGGCTATCTGTCTTTTACAACAGCAATGCATTACTAATTTCGAAATTTAAAGCAATTTCTTAATAATGTTTCAGAACAATAAACAGGTCTGCTCAAATCGATATCAATCGTCTTGGTTTTGAAACCCGTCGGTCCTAGTTTCTCTCCCACTCGCGGTACTTTACGAGTCATTGTGTCCACTCTCCCTCTCGTTTTGGTAGTCGACCACTGACCAGCTTGCCTCACCCATATCTGAACACTGGCTACACATTGGCGATTTAGCAACGGCAGTAATGCATATCTCAACAAAAAAGTCATTCGTTCAGATATGTCATTCCCATACATTTAGATTGTTTTCTATAGCGTTGACTATTGTAGATTTTCAACTTGGCTAGGGGGGCTGATTAGTATTTTTTTGCGTTTATCAGCTTTTAAGAAACTGGAGGTACCATAAAGTTACTATACTGACGTCAGTATACAAATGTCTTTCGGAGGTACATGTAGTAGATTTAGTCCTGAGTCCTGGCAATTTACCCACTTGCAAAATTGCCAACCGACGTGGGCGTGATGTTGGCTTACTGACTGACATGACTTTGCCTATATTAAAAGCTTGGTAGGTGTTTGGTTTGATGAGATAATCGTGCTGAATCGCTCAACTTAATCGCTAACATGAAACCGGTCCAACATTTAGACAATCATACCTTTTACGAAATCTAGTATCGATGGCAAATAGCTCTAGTTTAAATAATTTTGTATTTATATTGTAGCAATTTAATAAACATTAGATTTGATTTGATTTTTTTGGTTTGACTGATTTTGACGAATAAGAATTTTAAATATGAAACATATATTTGACCGAGCGAGGTCAGCAGAACTTTGTCCGTCTGCCATATTATGCCTTTCTGTCAGAACTTTATAAGTTATTATAACTTAGGCACCAAATAATACAATGACTTCAAAATCTCACACAGTAGGTACGTAAAACTTCAGACCAAAACCGAAAATAACTCAAAAATATTCACCAAAAACCAAAAACCAAAAATTTATGTTCGGAAAAAATACGCAAAACACCAATTTAACAGTCTTCCAACTGTATTATTTTTATTTGAGAGAAATGTGTCGATTCCCCGAAGGGGTAGGCAGAGATGTAATAGTACACCCACATTTCGCCAGTTATGTTATAGTCCCATGTAATAGGGGGCGAGCCTATTGCCATTGACCGGGCACAAATTGAGTCGATTTAGTTCGTCAAAACCATAGAAATGTGTTATATGTCTATGGTCAAAACATTTATCGCGAGGTCTCCGTTAGGGGCAAACCACTAGTAATTTGATGTCAAATTAATTATGGATTTAATTTAAATTAGCGGATGCCTTTAATAGCATAGTGTAACTCCATAGTTTCAAACGACTAGGTATCATAAATTTTGTAGTTATGCGATTGGCTGTCACAGCCATGAATAAGTTATTTTGTTGACCACATTCGCCTGCGATTTATTAGAAATTCTCACTTTGACGTTTTCCAAAATAAGTTGTTATACTTTGATCTCACTATGTAAGAGTGTATATGTTTATAGTGTGTTTGCATGTATGTATTGGTCAGCGAGGTGAACGCCCTCAGTGCTGGATTCTGTGGCGGACTGACGGAATGTGTTGCCAAACGCACTGATCGGAACTCGGCGAGAATGTACCGCTTTGGGCACAAGTAGGTAGCTCACCGCGTCACCGTCGACGATGCCGACACACCATTTTTTTCTTTTCATACGCGGAAGTTGTAGCTTTTGACAGCTAACCTCTTTTGAGTTCCAATCACATAAAAATACCAATTATTTAATTTTATTTCCTATTCAGTTTGTTGCAACATGGTTGCAACAGAATTGACGTTTCATTCAATGAAACAAAAGTCTAGTGTATCGAATCCTTAATATTTTTTTAATTTCTGTTTAATGTTTGCGGCTTAATTAAGTGGTCATTGGTGCCGATTCTCTTGTCACAAAATTCTCTAAACTAGACTAAAAATCATCTAAATTTAGTTTAGTCCTGTCAAACGACGTTTTCTATTCTGAAATTCACTTTAAAACTAATTTTTGGTTTGACAGGACCAAAATTAGTTTAGTTATTCAACTTAGTAAAAATTGACATTTTGCTATTCTGTAATTGACGTTTTTCACCTAATATTAGAAATGTCAACCTAAATCTGACTATTTTTAGAAGGCATCAAAATACATGTCGACTATAATTAGTTAACAACAACTAAAATTGCAAAGCTTATTTTATTCATTTTTATAGTTTTTAGGTAGTTTAGTCAAAGTCAAAGTATTTTATTTTGCGTAAAATAGGTTGGTTACAAGATCTTATTGAATTATGAAAAACATAATAATGCTCTCTATTTTGCTAACATACATAAAATAAATAATGGATGCCTACTATGTGGTTGCAGCTGTTGTGTAGATTCAGCAGAAAGGTAAATTGTTCATAGAAATATACAATGAAATTTATAATTTCGATATGTAGAGGTACCTATATAATAAAGGATAAGAAGTACATAAATCCATACAATCGGGAAAAAAAATCTATGTTTGATTGACATTCAATTCTATCATTTTATGCTAATATGTGTCCCTAAAAGCCTGAATTCACAAATTTTCCCTCTTTTGGGGATAAAGTCCAAGTTTGTAATCCTGCGTGTTACTTTTTAGCTTAAATTCTAATTTATTCAACGTTTTTGGGAAATTTCGTGTCCTGGGTGCTAGAACTTTTTAACCACGTCTTTAAAAAGGGAAATTTTATTATTGTGATTGCCCATGGAATTCAAAGGTCCTTTGGTTTTTTAGGGTTCCGAAGTCCTACAAGGAACCCTTATAGTTTCGTCATGTCCGTCCGTCTGTCCGTCTGTCCTAATCCTTTACAGCTTAATAACTTCAACAGTTATAAACATAAGTAAATGAAATTATGTTAAAAAATCGTCTACATATAGATCTCAATTTTAAAAGAATAAAAAAATAGTTTTTCCGTATTTTAGGGGTGGCGTCCATACATGTGAAATGGGGAAAAAAATATTTTTTTCGCTGCACCCCCTCGTGTGAGGTATCATTGAATAGGTCTACTAAAATGAAGGTAATGTTTCATACACCACTTTTTTATCAGGTGTACCATCTGCGAAATATAGCCCGCCAAAGTGGCTTGCAATGTGTCCCCCCCCCTGCCATTTCTAAACTATGCAATGTAGAAACTTATAATCTTCCACATTGATAAACCTTTGTGAAAACTCTCTTTTAAAATTATTTCGAGTATAATGTGATTATAATTTTTTGAGTTATAGAGAGAAAACTGAAAAATACTTAAAACGTCCTAGTTCAAAGGTCATTGACCTAAGAGAAAAATTATCATAGCAAATAATGCTCCTTTAGGTACTTTCTATTTGAAAAAATCACAAAAAGTAACTTTGAAATGACACGCTTCTTCAATTTGGCTTCTTGAATTTATCGCTAGATGGCGCTACTAACAACACGCTATGAGTCGCGAATGCTGCCGATTATTGCAAAAACGAAAATAGCCATGATTAATATTCGATTTGATTCGTTTGTAATTACACCTACTTAAGGAACCCTATAATACTGAGCATGGCCCGACATGCTCTTGGCTGGTTTTTTGCAAATAGCTCTGTTTCTCGTTGTTTAAGATATACAATATGATACGCTGCAATAATAACAATATATCTCCTTTGATAGGTACTCTTGGGCCCGTATTACAGAAGGTTCCTCAAGTACAGTTTAAACTCCAATCACCTGATCACTACTTAAGGATAGAATCGTTACATGAATATCGGTCTTATTCCAGAACGGTAATTATTATAAACTTTAATTCAACAACATAACACACGAATTTGACCTGAATTAAAATAGAAATCTCTACTCAAGCGTAGTCTGGACCACACTGGAGTGATTGATTACAGATCAAATCTCTGCTCAAATACCGAAACAGGTGACAGTATAAAATAAAGCTAAACTCAGCTGAACTGTGATCAATAAATCTCTGCTTGAGGAACATTCTAAAATCAAAGCTCAACTCAAAACTAGTTTTAAACAGTGATCAACGCTTGAGTATCGTTCTGTAATACGGGCCGTAGAAATTATAACCTAGCTCTTTAATCTGTTCACATTATTCCAATTTATATATTTTATTGAAAATATAAAACAAAAATGTACTTTATTTCGTGACATGATTTTTTCTTCTTAATTTTTATGATAAACTAATGTTAGTTAGATGCGTCAAACTCAATTATTAGAGCTGTCAACAAGTTTTCTAAAATAAGAAAAAGATAAACACAGAATAAGTTTTATGATATTCTAAACTAAAATTTGTAAATTTTAGTTATAGTTAGGTTTAGGTGGGTGTACAAGAGAATCGGCACCATTAACTTGAATTTCTTAAACTCGAATAGGTTAATATCATTATTACACTTATTTACCTTCTCATTCCGAGAAGGGGCCCGTACTCCAGTGGGATAATTACTGGACTGTTTATGTATCTATGTATGTTTATGTATTACACTTATTGAATAATTAAGACATTCAGCAACTTATTTTAATGTTTGTATTTTGCATTTTTCAGTGTTTGATTTTTCAAATGGGATATGAACCTATTATAGTTTTACCTTAAAACTACTTTTAAATCAACTATGTAATGAACTTTTTCATTGTAGGTCATATTAAAGTTGATAAAGTGAATAATTTACGACATAAAGAAAATATATTTTTAGTTAAAGGCCTTATTTGGACTTGCCACCTATTATTGTTTGGTTAACAACTTACTAGCATACAGAAAATTACAGAAAATACAAGAAAAGAGGTACTGCTTATTTCTAAAGAAATCTATCTATAGCATTTAATGCAAAAAATCTTTAAGGTGAATGCTACAGGGTACCACGCAAAATTCAAAATTTTTGGCGTTTTTTCCAAATTGTAGCTTTATTTCGCGTTGTATATCGGTCAAAATAAGATTGGCGGAAATAATAACAATATATCTACTGAATAATACTCATAAAAATATTAACCTAGCTCTATTAGCTGTACTAGCTCGATAATATAATTTACGATCAAATTATCGATTTTCGAGCTTATACAGCTTATAGAGCCAGGTTAATATTTTTATGAGTATTATTCCTTAGTTATATTGTTACTATTTCCGCAAATCATATTTTGACCGATACACAACGCGAAATAAAGCTACAATTTGCAAAAAACACCAAAAACTTGAATTTCGCGGGCTACCCTGTAGCATTCACCTTAAGTCCAAATAAAGTAGGTACATCCCAGATTGCAATACAATATCTTTCGAAAGGTCTACGGTTACACCGGTTAACTAGAATCAAATGATCGTAAACCAATTAATAGGTGGGTGAATTTCAACAAATGCTATTTTTTTTATCATTTCGGTGAACTTTTTCATTTATATTTTTTTTGTATATTTTTCAGGTTTTATGTAATCTTTAGGATATCAAATATCCCCAAATTTAACATCATCAACGTATCATTTAAGACTAAGGAGAAAATTCAGTTTGAATTCTGGTTTCCACCGATATGACAAACCGGCACCGATTATTTTTTCTGTACACCGATATGTTAAGTTTATCCACCGGAATGATGTACATTTCCAGCGATATGATAATCTATCCACCTTTGAACATCAAAAAGGAAATAGTTAGTAGGTACCTAGGTAGGTAGGTAGGTAGGAGAAATACCAGGCTTATTATCTCGATTTTTCGGTAGCGATTCTGTTACATCATTGGTCACTGAAACACTTGTTTGCTTGTTTCGGGCAACATTTGCCTTAGCTTTTTTCCTCTGATAATATGCACGGGCACTGAATCGGTTTTTTTTTCGTATTGCACAAACGACGACGTGCATGGCAGTCATTTGGCTTCGGGTTGGGATAAGTCCGGCTGCCTTTTGTCTAGCTTTAGGATTATGACCAAATTAACGTTTAATACTTGCCAAAGGTCTTCAATCAGTGGAACTTACGGAACCGAGACGTGGATTTGACTAGACTGTACTTTAAATTTGTCCACAAATTTAAAGTACAGTTTTGTGGCTCGCACATATAAATATTTTATGTGCGAGCCACAAAACAGGAAGCTGTCATCGACAGGCTTTCTAAAGATTTCGACTTGAACACCATACTTAACGAATGAGGTGTGTACATAACTCTGTTTGCGTGGAGAGAAACATAGCCAGGTACAGGAATTTTCTTCAATCCCGTTATCTACGTAATGTAGAAAAGAAAATGAAATATAGACAAGAAGTTTCAGCATGTTTGTTTTTTAACTATCCGATGTCCTCTATTCTTAAAATGATTAGAAATGCAAGTATATAATATAAAGGACAGAATGACACCATGCTCCTGAAGGATATTTGTTTTCGCGATGCTTACTGGACGATGCCGCGACATGTCTACTGTGAGCGATATGCACGGTTTAAGGTGCATGTGTGTGCATGAGCGCTGGTTTGTACATGGAGGAGCACGGTTGTGTTGGCTTCACTATAATTGTTCGCAGCACTTCGTCTATATTTTTTACTAAGTCTGTGATTCCACTAAAGATGAGAAGAGAAAGAACCTACCCTGGTAACGATCACCATGATGACGGCGGCATGTGGTCACCGGCCCGATCTGAAACAATAAGAAAACTGAATTGTAATTTGTTGTACACACACAACACATAACATCATGCCTATATTTCCCCAAAGGGATAGGCAGAGGTGTATAATACACCCACATTTCGCCAGTTACGTTGTAAGTCCCTTGTAATAGGAGGCGAGCCTATTGCCATTAACCGGGCACAAATCCAGACTCCGGGCTGCTACTAAGAATTTCCTAATGAAAAAACCCAATAACGCTTTGCCAGACCCGGGAATCGAACCCAGGACCCCACGCTTAGCAGTCGCGCTTGCTAACCACTAGACCAACGAGGCAGTTAACAACACAACATTAGATTTGTTGTACAACACTAGAAAAGGTTTTACAATTATAATTATACAAAAACCGGCCAAGAGCATGTCGGGCCATGCTCAGTATTATAGGCTTCCTAATTACAAACGAATCAAATCTAATATTAATTAATCATTGCTATTTTAGTTTTTGCAAGCAGCGCCACCTAGCGCTGTATTTAAGAAGCTAAATTTTTAAAGTATATCAAATCAATGTAACACAAAGTTACTTTTTGTGATTTTTTTAAATAGGTAGTAACTAAAGGAGCATTATTTGCTATGATTATTTTTCTCTAAAGTCAATGACCTATGAACTAGGACGTCTTAAGTATTTTACAGTTTTCTCACTATAACTCAAAAATTTATAATCACATTATACTCTAAATAATTTTAAAAGAGAGTTTTTATAAAGGTCTATCAATGTGGAAGATTATAAGTTTCTACGTTGCATAGCTTAGAAATGGCAGGGGGGGACACATTGCAAGCCACTTTGGCGGGCTGTATTTCGCAGATGGTATACCTGATAAAAAAGTTGTGTATAAAACATTACCTTCATTTTAGTAGACCTATTGAATGATATACCACACGAGGGGGTGAAGCGAAAAAAAAAATTTCATCCCCATTTCACATGTATGGGGGCCACCCCTAAAATACGTTATCAAGATTTTTTTATTCTTTTAAAATTGAGATCTATATCTAAACCATTTTTTAACAAAATTTCATTTACTTATGTTTATAACTGTAGAATTTATTAAGCTGTAAAGGATTAGGACAGACGGACGGACATGCCGAAACTATAAGGGTTCCTTGTAGGACTACGGAACCCTAAAAAGCCTTATGGACGTTTTTTTTCAACATTCCACTTTTATCATTTTGACTGTCCCACGGTCAGCCATGAGTTTAGAAAAATGTGCTTACATCGCCACAGTCATGCCCATCATACAAAAATAATATCTTAATAAAACCAGATAGTAGACTCCGACGAATAAAAAAGGCGGACGGAATCTCGCTAAGAAAAGATTGGAGTAATTATTTTATTATTTTTAACGCATTCACGCATGCGAAGCGAAATCTTACGATTTAAATTGTAGGAAAAAAAAAAACACTGTTTTTTAATAAGATATCGCAGACGTCACCCAAAGACGTGCCAAGGGGATGAGAATTTCGATACCACGAGCAGTGTTCTAAGCACTGGCGTACTGAGCCAGGAGTCGCAGGTTCTAATCCTGCTCGTGATCGATGTTTTCTTTCCACAATTTAAATCGTAAGATTGGAGTACTTTATTTTTCATAAACCCACTATAATTTCGACAGCACACACACACACACATTAGACACACACACTAGACATTATTGTTATTTTATTTGTGACACTACGACAATAACTACCGTCACACGAGATTTGTTGTGTAATCGCGGCATTTTGTCTTACTATGGGTGTGAATGTGTGCATGCCAGTCCGTACTTTTAAGCGAGCCGTCTTACTATAGATGCTTCACTTATTGTTTAACGAGATTCCGTCCGCCTTTTTTATTCGTTCATGGTAGTACATTTATTTTTCTCGGGATGCGCGATATGTCCTTGTGATAAGCCGAATTCAAGGCGGGCGAAGTCGCGGGCGAAGTCGCGGGCAAAGTCTAATTATTAATAATCATAATAAGCATTAAAAAAAAAAAAAAAATTTAATTCTTTACCTACTTGAATAGTTGCTTGCTATGTGCAGGGAAACACGTGCAATTACGTCACTATGACTATCGATAGGTGCTTCTTCAAGGAAATTACTCACAACTATTTATAGAAACCGTTTTTGTATCTAACTTATTAAATAATCCTTTGACACGTATAAAGTTTACTAGGAAATACACTATTTACAGTAAAGTTATAAATAATTAAAAGAAAAATTAGAGTAGGATTTGGACCTGCTATTTCAGCAGTCTGATTCAGAAGGATTTGATAAGTTGTCGAACGATTTGCTTTGTTATTTCTTTTTCTCTCGTTACGTGAATCGTAGACGAAACGAGATAACAAACCGAATCGATCGACAACCACTTATAGAAAATGTTCTGAAACGGGGAGCTAGATCGGCAAATCAGCCGCTTTTACCATTAAGACCGACGTAAACTCAGAAGGTAAAATTAAAAAAACTATTATGTATTGTTGTGATTTTCTTGTGTGCAATAAAGAATAAGGTCTACTCGCGTTTTACGAACGACAAGCGAAGTAAGAACTTTCGTTCCGACTCAAACCATTTATGAGAGTTCATCAAAAGACATCAAAGCTCCGTGTGGAAAATATGAAATATTGCATATCTTTCTTACGCATGTACGACCACATGTGTCTATGCTTGCTCTATTTTTAGTATTTGTTGCTAAAGTACATATATGTATGCACTATAATCAGACCAAGTTTGATGCTGGCTGGTATGTATTACTGTTTTGAAGATAGAGCAGGAACAAAAACGTTGATAAAAATGCACGTTTTTAGAAGTTACTTATATCCCCATATAAGAATCCCCACCCCCTTTTGTTTTAGACTTTTATTATTTTTAGTATTTGTCGTGATAGCAACCATTGAATTATATATAGCAACACATATTCTGAGAAAATTTCAACCGGCGCTACCTATTACCGTTCAAAAGATACAGCCCTGTGACAGACAGACGGACGGAAGAACAGCGTAGCGAGAGTAATAGAGTCCCATTTGGCACCCTTTGTGTACGGAACCCTAAAAAAAGAGACATCGTACTTATTACCGTTTATTAAATAAATACGTTTCCATCTGATTAAATTATTGCAGGGCTCAAACGAATAGCAGAAAATTCGACCTACAAATTCAGGTTCTCCATTCAGAACAAACTAAAAACATTGGTTGTAAAAACTTTACCTCGTAATAAAGTCATAAAAATAAACAAGCCAGTGACTTTTGCTCAAGTGCTGTACACACATAAAAGCCAAGGTTTACCTGCCATAAGTGACTAAGGCTTGCAGTATAAATAAATGATTCCTTTTACACAAGAATCCGCTTGACTTATTAAATTCTAATAATGAAAAGATAACACGGTGTGGATGATAGTAAGAAACTCTCTGAAGTATAGACTTGCACAAATAGAAGAAAATTTAATTAATTAATTTATAAAAAGTCAAGTCAAAGTTAAGTCTGCCTCGTTGGTGTAGTGGTCGCAAGCGCGACTGCTGAGCATGGGGTCCTGGGTTCGATTCCTGGGTTCGATTCCCGGGTCGGGCAAAGTGTTATTGGGTTTTTTCATTAGGAAATTCTCAGTAGCAGCCTGGAGTCTGGATTTGTGCCCGGTTAATGGCAATAGGCTCGCCACCTATTACATGGGACTTATAACATAACTGGCGAAATGTAGGTGTACTATACACCTCTGCCAACCCCTTCGGGGAAATACAGGCGTGATGTTATGTTAAGTTATGTTAAAAAGTCAAGGGAAAGCCTTGGTATTTTTATCGCATTTTTTTATTCGTATTTTTTTCGTATCTTCTTGTATAGCAGTTGTTAGCCGGATTACTTGTTACTTACTAAAAATAAAGGCAGCCAGAATAAAAGTAGCGAGACCCATAATTAAACTAACACCTAACACATGGACATAAACTACATAATTTGATTTAGGCTATTAATAAAAAACCGCGAGTCGGACTCGCGAACTAAGGGTTCCGTACCAAGCATCGACTTGATACCTTGAAGAAACTGATTTAATTTATGAGAGTTCACCAAAGGTGCAGCACTGCACGTTGATGTCTTTCATATTTGCATTTATTTCTTAACCGGGTACCACCACACATGTCTGTACTTTGCTTAATTTTATTAATAATTAATTAACTACTGAGATTAATAAATTATAGATATGCACTGAACATTGCTCTAACGAAAAGGTAAGTTGGTTTGAAGGGCAAACTTAATATTGCAGTGGAAAAGATACAACAGTAGAATCTGGTTGTTTTTTTTTTAATGTATTACATCGGTCTACATCATGGTTGATTATCCAACTGCAAATGCAAGTTTGTAATCGAAAAAAAAAAAAAACTATGATGTAACCACAAATTCATATTTTCTTGCTAAATTTCATGATTCTAAAAGTACCCTAAAGGTTTTGATGTGTGAATTTGCGAGTATCAAAATATGTGACATAAATGGCCGTATCCTTTGCTTGCGTTGACTTGGAAGCTTGAATTTTAACTCCGAGGGACCGTTGACCGTAATTGATATTATTTTCAGCTCTGATAGCTCTGCTCTGTTGCTGATATAAAAATTCTTGACAGACGGACAGACACTTGGCCAACAAAGTGATTCTATAAGGGTTCAGTTTTTTCCTTCTGAGGTACGGAACCCTAGAAAAGGGTTTTATAATAAATAAAGTTTTCCTAAAGTTATTGAAAAGTAGCTCTTTCCTTCGGGATTTTTTTTTTTTAAATATTATATCCATTGTCTAGTACTCATACCACAAGCTCTGCTTAGTTTGGGACTAGATGGTGCTGTGTAAAAATGTCCCAAAGATATAGAGCTTCATTATGAGTTAACCTAAGGCATAATTTAGATCAGCCATTCGCAAAGTGGGCGATAACGTCCCCCTGTGGCCGCTGCAGGCCTAAAGGGGGGCGGTAAGAGATCCAAAAAAAAAATGGGGGCGTTGTGTAAAGGCTTGGGAGCGATTTGTAAAATGTACGTAGATCTACGTATACCTCACTTAAAACCGGTTGAATACAGCCTTCGTCTCAATGGGTTTGCGTATGCAAAGTACTTGCATAGAACAATGCACTCAATAGACTCAATAAGACCATCACAATATCCACATCAAACAATGGAGGATCATTTGGAAAAACAATCCGATCTGTGGGTGACTTGTGGGCTACTGATATGAACTTCATAACGTAGGTACTTTAAGATACGACCAACCGATCAATTTGACTGACCCATTTTCTGAATTTTCATTTCAAAGATTTACTAATTTAAAAATATGTTTTGTTTATTATGTCTACCTCGTTGGTCTAGTGGTCACAAGCGCGACTGCTGATCGTAGGATCCTGGGTTCGATTCCCGGGTCGGGAAAAGTGTTATTGGGTTTTTTCTTTAGGAGATTCTCAGTAGCAGCCTGGAGTCTGGATTTGTGCCCGGTTAATGGCAATAGGTTCGCCCCTTATTACATGGGACTTATAACATGACTGGCGATAATACAGGCCTGATGTTATGTATTTATGTAAAATATGTTTTAGGTACTTGAGACTGGGTTTGTGTAGATCAGCGGTTCTCAAACTTTTTTGGTCACGGAACCCTTTTGACAAGCAAAATACTTGACGGAACCCTACAATAAAACAATAGTTTTTAAAAGTGTATTCTTTATTATATAAGCATAATAAAAGTACAATGTAACAGTTACTAATTATTACTTACTTTAACCACATGCCAAGTACAATAATAGAAGATATTAAAAATGAAAAAATCTTAACTAATGGGAGGTATGAAACTGTTTTTTATTTTTCATCAATTGGTTGATATCAGGTTTGATAGAAGACATTTGAAGTCTCATATCAGGTTCGGCGTCCAGTCTATTGCGATATTTTGTTTTCGTGGCTGCATAGGTTGAGAATCCTGTTTCGCACAAATATGTTGTTGGGAACGGGAGAAGAATATTCAGAGCCATTCTGCCAAGCATTGGATATTCATCACGGATTCTGCACCAAAAATCGTTGAGAGGCGTCGTTTTGAACAGTGACTCCATACTTGTGTCTGATGACATTTCTAAAAGAGATTCATATATCTCGTTTGACATACTTTCGGGCTTTTGCAAGTTGGGTAAAAAAGGATTATGAATTCATGAATTTAGCTTCATTTTTGTATTATGTTCTTCGGGAAAATACTTTACAAAAGATGCGCGCATCGAAGTGAGATATTGGACCAATTCTTCAAACACATCATCTTGAAACATTTCCGAGTCGTTATCGCTAACAAACTCACTGAGTGACGTAAAGCTTTCTATTTCTCTCTTACCAACGCAAATAATCCAAAAATCTAATTTTCTTTTGAAGGCAGTTATTTTGTTATAGGCCTGGAACACTGTTGTCTGTTTACCTTGCAATGATAAATTCAATTCGTTCAGTTTTTGAAAGATATCCGCCATAAAAGACAATCGGAACAACCAAGTTTTATCATACAAACGGTCTTTCAAATTAAAAGAAACTGTATCTGCTGAAAGAAACATTTGTAACTCGGCTCTAAGTTCAAATAGCCTTGTTAAAGTTTTACCCCGAGACAGCCATCGCACTTCTGTATGGAGCAGCAGTGTTTTATGTTTGCTGCCATAATCTTCACACAATAATGAGAACAATCGGGATTGTAGTGGTCGTGATTTGATAAAATTAATTATTTTTACCGCTTCATCCATAACTAATTTTAGATTTGACGGCATTTGCTTCATCGCAAGTGCTTGTCTATGCAGAATACAATGGCTGGAACTACAATTAGGCGCTTTACTTTTTATTCGTGATACTGCTCCTGCTGTTTTACCTGTCATCGCCTTGGCCCCATCTGTACAAATGTCAATGCAATCGTTCCAACTAAGATTATTTTCTTTAAAAAATATGTTTATTTTATTAAAAATTTCTTCCCCGGTAGTGTTTGTGGGCAGCGGTGAACACATAAGCATGTCTTCTTCAAAAGAACGTTCATATGGATATCTCACGATAACCAGCAAGATAGCCAGACCAGTGACATCAGTTGACTCATCCATTTGCAAGGCGAATCGTGTTTTTTGTAGACGTGCAACTAGTTCTTGTTTGACGTAGCTTGCCAGATCATGGATTCGCCGTGAAACAGTATCGTTTGATAGCGGTACAGTAGAAAGATGCTTTGCAGATTTTTCATCGAGCATACATTTTGTTATGTCTAACACACATGGCTTTATTAAATTCTCAGCGATAGTGTGCGCTTCACCTGCTTGTGCAATGCGATAGCTAACTAAATATGATGCCTCCGTGGCCTTTTCATTGATAGTTTGTGTTACATGCATCATATTTTTTTGACTTTCCAATAACTGTTCTTTTTTACGAACAAAAAATTCTTTATTCTTGTCTTTAGACTCGGGGTGTACAGTTTCTAAATGTCTGCGTAATTTGGCAGGTGCCATGGAACTATTAGGAAGCAGTTTACTACATAACATGCAGAGAGGTGAGCCGTTGGAATCAACAAATCCGAAACTGATATATGATTCATCATACTTCCTTTTTTTCGTCTTTGAAACCGTGGAGCTTGACGTCGTGGCATCATCGTCTGGATCGGTAATTGCTGTATTCTCCGCGCGTACTGCTTTTGAACATTCAGCGTCATTAGAAGATGTCGTTGCAACACGTTTAACACCTTTAAGCCAACGTTCCATTCTTCTTTATTAATAATGTTACACGTCAGGATGGTAGGGTCAAAATAATGCACAATCGTTACTGCGTTTATGAGACAAAGTTTAGTCCAAAGAAGAAATGTACAAAACTGATACAATCAGAATACAGCGGGCAGTAGAACTTACAAGAAGGCAGCAGGCTAGCCAGCTTGTAAGTAGGTAGGTACGAACTTATCGCTCCGAACGCTAATCGTCAACTGACTGACGAGGCGCGACTTTTTTTATATAATAGCGCTTTTATACTTAGTCCTAGACTCGAACTCGAACATTCTCAAAAATACTCGAGTCGGCGCCTTTGATAAACAAAAAGCGGAAATAAAAATATAAATACAAAAAAATGCGTTGTAAACAATCTCGACTTTATGCTTTTGAAGATAGAGCCGAAAGTCGCTTGTTCACAACTATAGCGTCTAATTCAGAGGCGGCTTTTATCAAAGGGACTGCGCGCTCACAAGTATACGCGCGGCGGGCGGATTCAAAACGTTCGACCAGTGACCAGAGAGAGGTGTTTTGTTTTTTTTTTCTAAATTCTTGCGGAACCCCTACAGGGGTATCGCGGAACCCTAGGGTTCCGCGGAACACACTTAGAGTACCGCTGGTGTAGATGATTCCAAAGGTGAGATAGGATTCCAAAGTCAATTTGTGACGCATCGGAGTAGTTATAGGTACTCATTTGGCTGAATTCTACCCTCACCAGCCTATAATAATATGGCTCCACATGTTCCATTTTTTTGTTGGTTTAGAAATAAATAAAAATAAATAAATATCTTTGGGACATTTTTACACAGCACCATCTAGTCCCAAACTAAGCAGAGCTTGTGCTATGGGTACTAGACAATGGATATAATACTTTACTTTTTTTTTTGTAAATACATACTTATAATATATAGCTGTGCCCGCGACTCCGTCCGCGTGGATGTCGGAAAATAACATCGTGTCATAATTATGAACACAATATCTTCAAATATATACATATAAGCGCCTACACAGACGATTACACTATTTACCGACCATACTATATTTTGTTTTTACAACCAACCGGCTAAGGTGATGGAATTTCATGGAATTAGCCCTAAACTCTCTCATTCTGAGAAGACGCTCGTGCCTAGCAGTGGGAAGTAATTGGGCTGATAATGTTATTCTATAACACTAACCACATCTCTTCTTATGCTCAGAAGAGGCCCGTGTCCAGCAGTGGGACTGTAATGGGCTGGTAATGTTATGTTATTCTAGAATACTAATAATATCCAGTTCATTAACTCTTCTCATTTTGAGAAGAGGGCCATACCCAGTAGTGGGACAGTAATGGGTTGACTACGTTATGTTAATCTATATTTTCTAGTTTCTTAACTCTTCTCGTTCCGAGAAGAGGTCCGTGCCCAGCAGTGGGGCAGTAGGTAATGAGCTGATTATGTTATGATAATTTATTACACTAACAATATCCAGTTCCTTAACTCTTCTCATTCCAAGAAGAGGGCCAGGCCCAGCAGCGGAAAGAGGGCCATACCCAGTAGTGGGACAGTAATGGGTTGACTACGTTATGTTATTCTATATTTTCTAGTTTCTTAACTCTTCTCGTTCCGAGAAGAGGTCCGTGCCTAGCAGTGGGGCAGTAGGTAATGAGCTGATTATGTTATGATAATTTATTACACTAACAATATCCAGTTCCTTAACTCTTCTTATTCCAAGAAGAGGGCCAGGCCCAGCAGCGGGAAGAGGGCCATACCCAGTAGTGGGACAGTAATGGGTTGACTACGTTATGTTATTCTATATTTTCTAGTTTCTTAACTCTTCTCGTTCCGAGAAGAGGTCCGTGCCCAGTAGTGGGGCAGTAGGTAATGAGCTGATTATGTTATGATAATCTATTACACTAACAATATCCAGTTCCTTAACTCTTCTCATTCCAAGAAGAGGGCCATGCCCAGCAGCGGGACAGTGATGGGCTATGTTATGTTATTCTATATTTTCTATAATACTAATAGAATCCAGTTGTATTTTTAGGAACCTGCAACCTGCATCCAACCAACAATCATGACCTCTACTTTGTATGCAACTTAATACAATAGAGGGGTCAAGCTGTATCGCTGGATCTACTCAACCGATTCAGATAAAACATACCCTATATTTTAAGTTAGACTAATACCAATACAAATGCTAAGTTTCATTACGATCCGTTCAGCCGTTTTCACGTGATGAGGTAACAAACAGACAGACAGACAGACAGACAGACAGACAGACAGACATAAATTTTTTAAACGATTGATTCGTGTTCTATAGCTTATTTCTAGTCCCCCTAGCCGGTTTTCGCGAAAAAAAACTCAATGTACAGACTTTTCGACCTTTACAGTTTTATTATAGTATAGATAAGCAACACCCAGACAAACACAAACACTTATGTTCATCACACAAATATTTGTGTCCTGTGGGAATAGAATCCACGACCTCGTTATCAGCAGTCCGACACTTGAATCACTAGACCACAGAGGTCGTCAAATAATAAATAATGTCATTCATCTCTATGGTGATTCGATGCATTACCTAACGGCTCAGTCGCCAAGGCTTGGGACAGTTGGAACTGTAGTTAGGGTTGCCAGAAATCCGGGAAAGCCCTGCAATTTTGCGCCTGGTACCGTGTCCAGTGATTATACGTTACTGTCCCGGATACTAGTTTTTTTGGCAAATTTACGACACGGTACTCTGAGGTACGGAGGGTCGGAGGAGTGGTAGGTAAAGCTCCGACTATACGACGATTGAGCTGCTGCTATGGCAATGCAGCGAGCTCTGGCTGGAGACAGGAACCAGTGGGGTAATTGTGTCATGCATTGACATTGATATTAGCTTTCATTTTGAAATAATAACAATATTCATTGCGTGGTACATAGTTGCCGATAAGACGAATTGTCAAAACACACGGAGCAATGAACATTGAAATCCTATTGATTGCGATGGCGAGCAAGTTACGCAATTTGGCAGCAGGTTGATAGGTAGGTATATGTAGGTCGGCACAAACAATAAAACACAAGCAAGAACGTTTTGGAATATTGTATCTCACTCAACTGTTAAATTGATACATGGACTGTTCGTTAATAAAATAATATAATGATTACAAGACAGTCTCAGACACATGAGTGTCTTCCAGCGTACAATATAGAACTCAAAGATAATATAATCACTACGTTT
This sequence comes from Asteroscopus sphinx, assembly GCA_949699075.1. Classification (NCBI taxonomy): domain Eukaryota; kingdom Metazoa; phylum Arthropoda; class Insecta; order Lepidoptera; family Noctuidae; genus Asteroscopus; species Asteroscopus sphinx. The sequence goes on along the minus strand of OX453004.1, from coordinate 26,774,304 downwards.
TAATAGAACTCAGCTAAAAAAGTAGAAGACTGGCCATTTTTGAAAATAATTTTGAATTTGGATTGATGTAAGTAATAAGTGTAATAAGTATAATAAAGTGGCCAGGAAAATCAAATAGGGTGAGCAGCATAACGAGTTTAACCTCGTTACACATTGATTGCTTCAGGAGGTGGTTACAGGTAAGCACAATACATACATACATTATACAGGATAATTGAATAAATACCAAAAACATTTTAGGGAAGTCTCTGCACACCGTTCTGCACAACTTTTACTATAGGACCAACTCTGAAATCGTGAAAAAAACAGGCGTTCCATACATTAGATCCAATTAGGTGAGGTATCCACTTGTGTATGGAATATCACTAATATCCATTTTTGGTATTTTTGCAATTAAGAAAGTACCCTGTATAACGATCGGACTTAATTAAACCATCAACAACAAGACGCGATAGCACATTCCAAAGAAAGAGAGAATAATGATTGTTTTCAAGCCTCTGAAATTATTTTTACAAGCTTTTATAAATAAATAAATGTTGTTATTAACAAAACTTTCCGCTGCAAAAGCTAAAATTTTAATTATAATTTTAAAAACTGCTAAAAGATTTATCTGCATGACTGAAAGTCAGACCCAACATACTGAGAAAATGATTAGGTATTACGGTATTTCAAGGTGATTGTAAGTCTTTACGACTGAAAAGAGGTTGATAAATTATTATTTTAAAGTGACCTAAATCAGGTATTTTATGGTGGTATGTTTATAAAGCCGGTAGCCCTAATCGCAACAGGTGTAAAGTGGCCCATTGTTCTGTTATTAGTTTGCTGCATTGTTAACAGCGGCCTGTGGAACTGCATTGAGTTTAAATTGTAGAGGCGTACGGATTGAACTGGTTTGGCTAGAGAATCCCGTAGACTACAGACTTATTTTTAACTTATTCATTTTTCTTTCATAAAATAAGAATCACCTGTTTTCAATTAGTTATTTTCTTATTATTTGACGTCTATGGTCTAGTGGTTCGATTCCCACAGGACACAAATATTTATATGATGAACATAAGTGTTTGTTGGTCTGGGTGTTTCTAATGTATTATAAATATATAAGTATGTATTTACAAAAATCGCGGGAATCCGCTGGATGCGGAAGGCACAGGACCGGTCGTTGTGGCGATGCTTGGGGGAGGCCTATGTCCAGCAGTGGACGTCTTTCGGCTGAAATGATGATGATGATGATGATGATTTACAAAAAACCGGCCAAGTGTGAGTCGGACTCACGCAGTAAGGGTTCTGTACCACTCATCGAACTGATACCCTATATAAACTGATTTAATTTACGAGAGTTCAACAAAAATATGAATTTTGCATCTATTTCTTACGCAGGTACTACCACGTGATGTCTATGTTTGCCCTAGTTTTAGTATTTGCTGCTAAACTACAAAGTATGCACTATAATCAGACCAAGTTTGAGCCTAGCATTTATTACCGTTTTGAAGATAGAGCAGGAACAAAAACGTTGAAAAAAATACATGTTTTTCGAGGTTTCTTGTATCTAAAACCAAAGGGAGACCCCCTTTGGTTTTAGACTTTATTTTATTTTTAGTATTTGTCGTGATAAAAGTAACAACAACAAATATTCTCAGAAAATTTCAAACAGCTACCTATTACCGTTCAAAAGATACAGCCCTGTGACAGACAGACGGACGGACGGACGGACGGACGGACATCGTAGCGAGAGTAATAGGGTCCCGTTTGGCACCCTTTGGGTACGGAACCCTAAAAAAGGTACATAAGTATTATATCCATTGTCTAGTACCCATAGTAACTACAAGCTCTGCTTAGTTTGGGCCTAGATAGTGCTGTGTAAAATGTCCAAAAATATTTATTAATTTATTTTGAAACCGATTCCAGTCTCTTAAAATGCGTCAAAATAGATACTATTTGGCATGATTCGCCTAATACGCATCATCAGTTCGCATCTCAATCACAAAGAACACCGTGGTGGTTGTAACATTTATCCCTTCTTATTTCTTTATTACTACTTTATGCATAAACTATTGTACAGAGGCGGACTTAAGGTCACGTATGCACTACGTCCGATCCGAATCCGAGAAATCACTATCCGGTAAAACTCGGTGGGAAATCTATGTATTTCGGATCCGGTGCAGTGCACAACCTATCCTACAAAAAGTACTACGACTACTTCGGACCGTGTTTTCTCTAATTCGGATCGGACGCAGTGCTTAACCGCCCTTAGGTATTTTCTAGCAGTCGACCTTTTGGTGGTGGGTGATAGGTGGTTCGTTTTCCCCATGGCAAAGGGTATCTACGAGGATTTCTTCATGTAAATAAAGAAGGAAGAAGCGATATCGTAAGGTATCCCAGTTACCAGTTTGATTGTCAGTAACGAGTATCATGGAATAATCGTATAAAAACCGGGATCGATTATTTTCCATTCTCTCCAAGGAATCCAAGGCACAATTATTATTATTGTTATAGCAAGCAAATATAATTTACAGCTAAGTTATACCCCAAAATCAAATATTGTTACACTTACTATTGCTAGCAAACGTTCACTAGTGATTTATGCCCAATTTCCTGATGCAATGAATCCGATTTCTCCACATTGAAATTGCGAGCTGCAACCTCCTTACTACGAATTTATTGTAACATATTCACATAAATAAACGTGCGCAACATTACAATACAAAGTATTAAATGCACCAATATCTATGCGTATTGGGAAACGTTGCATTACCTAACTACGAACTCAGACTGAGAAATCTCTTCCGCATATAAAGAAGAAAGAAAGAAAAAATATTTATTTGCTTCAAAAGTAACGCACAAAATTACCAAAAAAATTCAAGAACACAGAACAAATACAGGTACAGAGCCAAGAAGTGTGGTAAGATATGCGTCACATATATAATTATATAGGTACTTAGTTATAGACTAGCATCTAGATATGCGGAAGATCGAGATTCTAGTCCATCCACCCCAGCTACCTTCTTCAGGTTGCGCCAGCACAGCAGAGAACCAAGTGTTCTGGCGCTACTTGGGAGAGATGACCTACATACGTTCGGCAGTGAACTGTAAAAAAAATGCTAAAAATAAATACCAATTGCTAACTGCTAATAATAACTGCTTTATAAATAATAAACTGCGATAGGCTGTTTGGTTTCTGATTGATTAAATTTAATATCAATCAAACACATGTTGATCATGATAATTATTATCATGGATTAGTTATATTTAGTATTCTAGGATATATCATGATAAATATTAAATTTTCTTCTTCTTCAAGTCTTCTTGAGCTTAAATAAGCGTTGAACAGAATTTGGTAAAGTCAACAGCATATCAGCGTAGACCAAAGATATTGTAGTCCTTTACATATTTTTAAAATACATAAAGCCCTACACACTAGTTGTCTGATTTGAACATATCCATAATAGTTAGTTCAAATCAAACAGAAAACACCTAAGTACAAACAAAGCAAACCCATCGCATATAACAGCACTTTTAAAAGCTTTACAATACGCAGATGACATTATAATACGCAGATCGTGCTCCACTCCAGCGCAGCTTACTAAGGTGCGTGCGCGCATGTCCCAGCGTAATAGTGCAATCACTCAATAGATAAACGGATAAAAGGTCCGCTCTAAGCAATCTGCTATAACGACTAAGAATTGTATATATGAGAATGCAATATTGAGCTGGAGTTCGTCGAGCCTCTATTTATGTGCTAATTGTAGATCAAATAATACATCCATTACTTTCCCACTGTTGGGGACGGGCCTCTTCTCTGAATGAGAAGGTTAAGACCTTAGTCCACCACGCTTGCCTAGTGCGGGTTGGCCAGACTGCAGTCTGCAACACACCATCGAGAACTTTATGAAGCACTCAGGTCAAGTCAGGTCAGGTTTCCTTATGATTTCCTTCACCGTACTAGGGCGTAGCAGTAAATTATTTAGTTCCAAATACGCACACGGTGGCGCTAGTAACATTTCCATACAAAATTTGTCGATCATCATCATCATTTCAGCCTAAAGACGTCCACTGCTGGACAAAGGTCTCCCCCAAATATGCCATAATCGCCACGCTTGGCAGGCGGGTTGGCGATCGCAGTTGGTTGGTTAAATACTCAGAGAACGCTGCTGCCCATCCTCTGGAGAATCCCTTAGTCGCCTTTTACGACACCCATGAGAAGATATAGGGTGGTGCAATTCTTCAATTTGTCGATAACTACATGATAACGTTAACTACAAGATACCGCAAAAACTCATGCTAGGGGCTCCAATCATAGATTATTATAGAGTTAACTTCTGTACTTTCTTATTTTGTGTTAACAGCGCAGGCGCACGTGTAAGTGAGCGGCGGAACTAAACGGCGGAAGTCCTTTATCTGTCGGGCGTTCATCTCGCGGGACAATACCGCTGTGATGCTGTGAACTCTAAGCTTTTACTATTAACACCGTGGAATTTTCGTGAAACTAGATCATGGACATTCATGGGTTCAGTTAGGTGCTGAGTTCACTGTTTTGATTCTGGTTTTCAAACTTATTTAGTTTGTACCTATTTGTGGCAAACTTCGCCGTCTTCTCGTCGCCTATACCGCAAAGTTTAAAGACAAAAGTCTTCAACCAGTGCGTCGTGCCTGTCATGACTTACAGTGCCGAGACGTGGACACTGACAGTTGGGCTAGTCCACAAATTCAAAGTCACTCAGCGAGCTATGATCCGAGCTATGCTTGGAGTTTATCTGAAGGCTAAAATCCGTAACGAGATTATCCGGAGAAGAACTGGAGTGACCAACATAGCTTATAGAATCAGTAAGCTGAAGTGGCAGCGGGCTGGCCATTTCTGTCGAAAGATCGATGACCGCTGGAGCAGACGAGTCCATGATTGGAGACCGTGAATCGACAAACGCAGCGTAGGGCGCCCCCCGCCAAGTGGACCGATGATCTGAAGTAGGTGGCTGGGGGGGGACTGGATGCGCAAGGCAGAGGACCGAATTACTGCGGCGCAACTTGGGAAAGGCCTATGTCCAGCAGTGGACTGCGACAGGCTGAGTTGATGACCTATTTGTACATTAATTTCGGCTACGCAAGCGAGGAAAGGACTTAGTAAAAAGCCTTAAGAAGCAAAAGCTTAGATTACATGAAATGAGACTTTTAAAAAAATACTACGATGTCTTGTTGACTTGACTACATACGAAATTTTATTTGTATAGTTACATGCAGCATGTTATATTTTACAATTTTCACTGCGATTTTTAACTTCATGCAGCGTACCTATCCATAGAAAAATATAGTGCTGCTGTTTACCGATTGCTACTTGACAAAATACTTACCACAATCCACCAGCAACCACACAAATCACATAACATTGCATCAAAACCTAGAATCACTGTGCACATTTACTTTGCACTTCTGTAAACTAGAATCCAGTTAGCGTAGAGATTTCTTAGAAACTATAGTAAAATACTCGTGTGGCATGTGGGTACCATATTTGTCACCTGAGCAAGACAACCCGCTATGTAACGGAAAGGGGACGCAAGTGGCCGATCTCAGATTGCGATTGTAAGCACCAACGTTTTACGTATTTGTGTACAGATGGCAAAATAGTTAGACATATAGTTAGATGTCGTCCAAAATACCGCAGTGTCAAGACGAAAGTCTTTGACCAGTGGCTGTTGCCAGTAATTACTTACGGCACTGAAACGTGGTCGCACACAATGGGCCTGATAAGAAGGCTCAATGTCACTCAAAGGGCAATGGAGAAGCTATGCTCGGAGTGTCCCTGCGTGATCGAATCAGAAATGAAGAGATTCGCAGGAGAACGAAAATAATTGCCAAACTTAAGTTGCAGTTGGCGGGGCACATTGCTCGCAGAACGGATGGCCGATGGGGCAGTAAAGTTCTGGAGTGGTGGCCGCGTACTGGAAGGCACAGCGTGGGGGGCCTCCCCACAAGGTGGACCGACGACCTGGTGGAGGTCGCAGGAATCCGCTGGATGCGGGAAGCACAGGATCGGTCGTTGTGGCGATGCTTGGGGGAAGCCTATGTACAGCAGTCCACTGCTTCGGTCTGTCTTTCGGCTGCAATGGTGATGATGGTTGTTAGATACACAATACAGGCAAATCTTTTTTAAATTATTATGATGAATGATCTTGTATTTGACCGCTGCCTCACCTGGTGTTAAGCGACCATGCGGTCGACGATGCACGCTTGCCCAGCCAAAACCAATTCACTCGTGCCTTTACAGATTATACCTATTCGGAAACAGTCTCCTTCTTATATATTTTTGCATTGCCTTATAAGTTCAATTCAATTCAAGTTATAACTGTTTATACTGCCCCCGAATTGGACAGCCACAAAAATAAATTTTAAACCGACTATCTGTAAAAGACGGAAAAAAGATTTTGAAAAAGACTTGGCCACTCATCCCAGGTTCTAATAAAATGCGAATATATAACTATACATAAAAATATAACACATATATGTCTATGCAACTATAGTTGGCTAACTTGCCTATTTTTCCCACTGTACTATCGATATCAGTAGATAGCGTTCGATTGCCAATAAATTGTGAGAAGATTCAAGTGGTTTAGTGGTCTACCAATAGTTGAATAAATAATCTTTACTTCTCTTTCATCATAAAGTATATTTACATATACTGGCTTTCTCATGGTTTGCTATGTAATATAGTTTGCAAAAGTCTGTTTAGTTTATAATGTAGGTTCTATCTATGCATGTGCAATTGAGCATGCTTTAAGTATAATGCAATCAAGTCATTGATACTAATTATTTAACGATTAGTTTTTTAACATTAAAAATAAAGGCTCTTTAAAAATACATTTTTATTTTCACATTTCATTATATTCCTTATTTATACATGAGTAAAACCTGCCGAAATCCAATAAGAATTTTGAATACTCTCGGTATTCAAAATTCTTATTGGATTTCGGCAGGTAAAGCGATAATAAAAATAAAAAAAGTCATTTTTAAGATAAGATAATTTTGGAACAGACGCGTAGATGGTATGAAAACTTCGTAGCCGCGTAGCGAGTATTTGTAGCAATGAGCTATCTATTACTTTACCGAAACTTTTTGTATTGAATTTGATTTCGTAGTAAACTATTCCAAGTTTCAGGTTTATAAAATTTGATTCATATAATTTTCAATTCATCACTTTTTGTATAATCGAAAAACGTTTAATCGAAAATACGATTCGAACCGATCTCGGTGCTTATAATAACGTTTTACTTAACTCGATTTATTGAAATAGGTGGATTGCTTATGGCACTTGCCGGCCGCCGATGCGGCACCGCTCGCTTCGCTTGCTCGGCTCGTGCGTGTTGTGACAGTTCTAATATAACCTAACCTAACTAGCAGCTATCTGTCATCAGTTTTATTTCTTCGCACGCATCGCCCCCAGAAGCCACTCGTCGGAACTTCGTCCTTGGTCCCCTTTTGCCTAGGCTTCGCCCCCCGACACCCTAATAACCAAAGTTCGACGGACAGATAAAATTAGAACTGAATTAAGTAAGACAAAAATTATAGGAAAGACAACTTCCATGAAACGTTACCTCGATGTACTAATAAAATAATTATATGTTGATTATCAAGGAAAACACAGTTCGAGCAAATGTATGATCGATTTAGGTAATTATACTTCGGCGGCTTATCAATCATTAAATAAAAAAATCTGCAAATAGTGTTACTAGAAACAAAAATCCATTATTCGGTTTTTTTATTACGGATTACCATAGCAATGACTAGCGTAGGTTTTGGTAACTAGTGGTTATTATGATAATGCGGAATTCATTAAAGTGTGTCAAATACTACGATGGATGTTTAAAACGCATTGTCATCCTCATCAATGTGTCATAATGAATATTTTAAAGAGAATATTACATTGACTCGTAAGGTTTTTATATTTTTAAATTCATTAAACCGTCAAACAGATAATGAACAACAGTTACTTGGTAGTGCTATACCAGTTCCGTGTGGTGCTGGACGTTGAGAATTGCACCACCCTATATCTTGTCATGGGTGTCGTAAAAGGTGACTAAGGGATTCACCAGAGGATGGGCAGCAGCGTTCTCTGAGTATTTATCCTACCAACTGCGATCGCTAACCCGCCTGCCAAGCGTGGCGATTATGGCATATCCCCCCAACATATGCCTGGGGGAGGCCTATGTCCAGCTGTGGACGTCTTTCGGCTGAAATTATGCTATACCAGTGACAAACAGCATCGTCTCCGATAGGACAGTAGAGTGATCTTGGCTGTCACAAAACAACTAAGTACCTACGTACAGTCGGAAAACTTTCCGGTGAACTAAGGCTAAAATCGCTTGTACACAATGTTCGATAGCAGCCGTAGCTACGTGTAATGTAGCAGGATTCATCCAAGGGATTTTGGCGACAAAATGTACCACCCCGGGACGTATCGTGACCATACCGATCCAGCGTGGTGTCTATGAGCTACGGACTACTGGCGTCTTACAGGAGTTATCATTTGTTTTGCAGAAAACTAAGAAATAGGAGAAGTGAAATGATAATTTTCATTTCACTTCTCCTAATAATAATAATTTTGATAAGTTCTTAGGTTTTCGCGATCACTACACATTATAATAAAACAAAGTTTAACCGGATTAAATCGCGTATATTATTTAAATTGATTTCTCTGACGTTTCGAAAGCTTTGCAGCATTTCGTGGTCGCAGGTAGACTAAGATGACAAGCGTCTTTACAAATATTTCTAAAAAATTATTTTAATCTACCGTACAATATTATTAATTAAAATCGTTTCGATGCACGCAGTAATCACTCACAATATCATTATCTTTTACAGTGTTGCGTGCTGTTTGGGACTTGATTATTTTAAGGACTGGGTTCCAAACAGGTGGTAGCTGCCAACCATCTTCTCTATTAAAATTAGGATGTTTTTTAATTTCAATAGCCTCACGGAGCATTCTAGGTACATATCGGTTTTCCTTCGCCAGAACTTGTGGTTTATCAAATCGAAGAAAATGGTTGGGTTTGTCTAGGGCATGTTCACACACTGCAGACTTTGTGGAGCGTCTGTTCTTGACGTCTGCTATATGTTCTTTAATTCTAGTGGCTATACTACGCTTTGTTTGCCCTATGTATGATAACCCGCAATCACAATCAATCTTGTAGACCCCTGCATCTTGTAAGGGAATGTGACATTTCACCGGTCTGAGGAGTTGGCTGATCTTGATGATTTTTTAGAAATATTTGTAAAGACGCTTGTCATCTTAGTCTACCTGCGACCACGAAATGCTGCAAAGCTTTCGAAACGTCAGGGAAAACAATTTAAATAATATACGCGATTTAATCCGGTTAAACTTTGTTTTATTCTAATTTTGATAAGATTTAGTTGAAGTAGGTTGAAACCTCTTATCAGTTGAACGCTTGTCTCATAGTCTTAAACTCGCTTCATAAGAGAGAAATATCGTAAACCATACACATTTTCTTTAAGCTGCCATATCTTACAGTAAAGTCAAAGACAGCTGTGGCATGCCATGTTACGGTTCAGTGCGGGTCGCTTGAGTTATGGCGAAATGCCGTATGCGCTATTATATATACTATTATATACTATTTGTTTCAGTTTATATACTTTGTCCACAGCCCGGCCTGCGTACTGAAATAAAATATAGCCTATTTTACTTCTGGATAAACTAGCTTTCTAATGGTGAAAGAAGTATTAAAATCGATTCAGTAGTTTCAGAGTTTAACGATTACAAACAAACAAACAAGTCTTTCCTCTTTATAATATTAGTATAGACAATGCTGCTCCCTTATCGGTATCAATTAAAGGCATGTTGTAAGTAAAGTAACTATTTTTTCAAAACTTTATAGTCTAAAATACTGTCTAAGTTATTTTGATCAAATGCTCTCATATCTTATCACATAATTTAATTAATATTACAGCATAATTGAATTATATGTGAGTTTATAAATTCAGCTTCAACATCGCTATAACTGCTGCAGCTTATTTTTAACCAACGAAAAAAAGGAGGAGGTTCTCAATTCGACGTATATTTTTTTTTTCATGTATGACCACGCTAACTTTTTACAGAGTAGTACCGATTTTGTTTTTTTAATAGGAACTTTAGGACTTGGGCTGATAAAGGGTGCAGAAGTTAATCCATAAGACTCAATTGTATACCTAACACAATTGTTCAAGAAAGAGACAATTTATGAGTCCAGCAAACATTGCATTAGTATAGAAATCTTAAAGGAATTGTATTAGATACACTTCAACTAGCTTATCACTATAAACTACCTAGTATCGATAGCTTAATTAATTGTCATGATCATGTTTTTCCCATAAACTGTATTCGCTGAAACATGCCCCATTTCATAAACCACAATAATACGTTGAATAATTACTTATGCAAATACAATAAAACGAGGTTCACGACTGTTCAAAGTAAATAATACACATACATAGGGCGTGTATTGATTGTGTAGTTACTAGTTAGGTATGTATGCGCGTGCGGCGTGATGTTTACCTCCGCGGGCAGTCCGCGCCTCCGCGGGAGGGCCGTGACCCGCCACCTGCCGGTCTCGCGTGAGCGGAGCGGCTGTTGTAAGCGAGTACCTCACTATCACCGTTGATCACAGTACGCCTTGATGCCTTGTCAGTAAATCATGTGTACAACTTCGAAAAAAAATAGATGTTTACTTGAAGTTCGATATTTGAATCGGTCATATCATCATCATCATTCCAAGCATTTATCAACCCACTGCAGGGCATAAACCTCATAATACTTCCACGTTTTACGCCAACATTGTCGGTTTTCCAAGAAAAATGGACTAAATCATCAAAAAAATCCCATACAAAAAGTGTTTAGTGTTTTTTGGCGGAATTAACACTAAATTTTTTAACTTCATATTTTGTATGTCATAGATTTCCGCAAAGTAACGCTTGATTCCATTATTTATTTAGAAAAATCCCAAACGAAAAAAGGTAAATAAACTTTGTCTCAATGGGATAAAATCCTTGTCGGAGCGATGGTTGGCGTGCAATGTGTTTATTCTGAAACACACCTTGTGTCATTAAGAAATAGCTTAATTTTCTTAGTTTTTCAGATGAGTCTGTTCGATCTAATATTTTTGACGATGACAATGTGATCATCGACCCATCTAGCCATCAGTCTTTTAAATCAGAAGACCGATGGCTAGATATAGTGGATGGAATGGTCGATCTTCTGATGCTACGTTTGCCCACTATTGCGGCCACCAATCTATCAGGGATCTACTTACCCGTCGGACATGAAAAATTCCAAACGGAAAATTATTAAGTGATATGGCGAGAAGTTTGCGTCTGTCTACTACGAGAGAATTTTACTCTAGAAAAAACTATGAGCCTACTAAAGATTACCTTACTAGGTACGTACCTAGCATGAGAAAATATGGAAATCATTGTCAAATGTGTTACGAAATGTTGTTTAGCTAATAACAATAGATAGGTATTAGGCATGGATGGTATGATAAAGAATATGGTAATTTCCTTTGTATTAAACTGTTGGGTACCATTAGGTAGGGGTGTCGATTCTCTTGTTCATGAACTAAACTTATTATAAACTATCGCTTTCTTTTATTAATAGTAGATACAAGAAAGGGATGGCAACAATTGTTATGCTGTCAAATTAGTTTACGTTTTCTTTGTATTTTAGTCGGCACGTTCCGAGATCACGACTAAACTTGTATGGAAATTTTAAGTCAGACTAATTAGACAGCACTAAAATTGTTGCCATCTCTTTCTTGTATCTATTATTAGTAAAAGACAGTGATAGTTTAAAATAAGTTTAGTTTATGAACAATAGAATCAACACCAGTGTTTTCTAAGAATTTAATCTCTAGGTAGTGAATTGATTTCTAATTGACTCATGCATTTCATGTTTTCACCATGTTAAATAAATATGCGAGAGAGTTCCAGTAAACCAATTACACTGAAAGGAAACTTGTGATAGAATGTGGATAGCTATATGAAAAGAGGCAGATCAAAGAAAACATGGATGGATTGTGTAAAAGATGATAAATTATGAATAGAAAAAAGTGAACACTGAGATGACATCTAATATAATGTAAGAAAAATACATGCTGTGCCGACCCTTAACAAACTGGGATCTATGCTCCTTCGTGTACAACCAGCACTCACGCACACATATGCACCTCAAACCGTGCTCACCCCTCTCAGTACACATGTCGCGGCATCGTCCAGTAAGCATCGCGAAAGCAAATATCCTTCAAGAGCATGGTGTGTGTCCGTGAGCGCTGGTTGTACACGAAGGAGCATAGTTTTTTTGGCTTCACTATGATTGTACGCGTAAGCAGCACTTCGTCTATAGTTGGTAGGGGGATGATGAATTACACTGAAAGAAACAACGAAACAGAAAGTAATATCTAGTTACGTGTTTCGAAAACACAAACTGTCAATTATTGCCAATTATGCTTGCAAGAGCGCGTAGTTGCGTACGCGTCGCAAAAGTGTCGTTATTATGTAAACACCGATGTTTGTGCGTTCAGTCGGAGGCGCATTCACACGCGACTGGGCCCCGCTTCCTGTCGCCGTCCGCCTCTGGGAAATGCGCTCATTCATGCGTGCGCCTGCGACCATCGGCCGATCTGCTTCAAACCCCTGCGGGTCTACTCCCGTTTGACGATATTCGATAAATCGTACGATTCATCGCACAATTTGCTAGCTCCGGTCAACCATCGTTCCCATATCGCATGCGATAATCTCGTTTTACGGTTAAAGACATTTATTTTCTCAAAAGATTACAATAATCACTTATAGAGAAAATACAATTATATTTTATTAACTAATGGTTATCGATTAGCGATTATGGTTTTGACGTTTTTTTCTCTGATCTCCGGTCAATTTTATACGGCTATGAACCGTAGTCTATGTTTATTGTGCCTTTTTTATGTACCTATCTTTATTGTGTAGGTATCAGTCTGAACGAAAGTTCGTACTTCGTTTGTCGTTCGTAAAACGCGAGTAGACCTACAGAGGGTCTGCGATAAGGGAACGATGGTTGACCGGAGTAGCAAATTATGCGATGAATCGTACGATTTATCGAATATCGTCGAATGGGAGTAGACCCCCTGGTACGTTATGTCGTAATCATCGGTCAGAACAACCATCAGGGTATGGTTCAGCTAAGCCGATGTTTGATCGGCCTTCTTCTTCTATAGTGTCGACATGCGCTAGCTCATGCTGTGGGAAAAAGATTAGCCAGTCAGCAGGTTGGTAGCGGGGTACCTGCCCAGGGTGCATCGAACGATCAATTAATTTTGACGTCTGTGGCCTAGTTTTTTTTTAATTTTTTTTTTTATAGTATAGGGTGGCGAAACGAGCTAAAGGCCCACCTGATGTTAAGCGGTTACCTTTGCCCATAACAACTTCAATACCACCTAGGCTGTTGCCTAAATGGTACCGCATGTCGGTTCGCCAAACTGAGACATGAAGATGGAAAGTCTCATGTGATTGTAATTGAGTAGTTCGAGTGTCGGACTGCTGATCACGAGGTCGGGTTCGATTCCCACAGGACACAAATATTGGTGTGATGAACATAAGTGTTTGTGTTGGTCTGGGTGTTCCTTATGTATTATAAGTATTTACAAAAAAAAAGTATATTAGTATTATATCCATTGTCTAGTACCCATAGTAACAGCTCTGCTTAGTTTGGGAATAGATGCTGCTGTGTAAAAAATTACCCAAAAATATTTATATTAAATAGCCTCACTCGTGGAGGCTCTTTTAATGCACGCCAGCATGCTACTGTAGTATAATTTATTGTGTAGTAGGTCTTGAATTTTCACCAATTTGCATCTGCTACAAAATGTGCTTGCGATTATCTCGAAAATGCAAAACGATTGAATTTTAAATACATTTAAGTGTAAAGTATAATATTTACCTATATTCTTATGAGCAGACTGGTATTTTGGTGTCAGCTTACTTTCAAATTAGCAAAACCGTTGACCGATCGTTTGTTAAAATAACGGCACACTATAGTAATTAAATACGAAATTCTATACCTCGAGACTAAATTTTATCGCCAATAACTATTTCAACTTCCTGATTTTAGTATTTTTCAACGTTTTATGTTACCAAACATCGTCATTTTCAACGTTTTATGTTACTAAACATCGTCATTTTCAACGTTTTATGTTACCAAACATCGTCATTTTCAACGTTTTATGTTACCAAACATCGTCATTTTCAACGTTTTATGTTACCAAACATCGTCATTTTCAACGTTTTATGTTACCAAACATCGTCATTTTCAACGTTTTATGTTACCAAACATCGTCATTTTCAACGTTTTATGTTACCAAACATCGTCATTTTCAACGTTTTATGTTACCAAACATCGTCATTTTCAACGTTTTATGTTACCAAACATCGTCATTTTCAACGTTTTATGTTACCAAACATCGTCATTTTCAACGTTTTATGTTACCAAACATCGTCATTTTCAACGTTTTATGTTACCAAACATCGTCATTTTCAACGTTTTATGTTACCAAACATCGTCATTTTCAACGTTTTATGTTACCAAACATCGTCATTTTCAACGTTTTATGTTACCAAACATCGTCATTTTCAACGTTTTATGTTACCAAACATCGTCATTTTCAACGTTTTATGTTACCAAACATCGTCATTTTCAACGTTTTATGTTACCAAACATCGTCATTTTCGTCTTGATTTGCCACTAACATAAAAATTCACTTTTATAAATACTTATTTCAAAATATCAATCACCCTACTTGCACACATTGTTAAACTAATTTATGTCCCAAAGAAGAACAAAAAATATTCAAGTAAGGTGTTTTTTTGTTGAAAATTTTATTTAAATTTTATTTTTCAAGACAAGCTTTTATAAAAGACACGGATTCGGTCACAGAAATAGATAGATATAATGGAAAAGTTGTCGGGGCGCGCGTGCCAACACTCTGCACCACAGTGCAGGGCATTTCAAAACCTTTCTCAGTACGCCTTGTGACTTGTTTCTGTAAAAACTGTAACAAAAACCCGCAAAAATGCCTTATTGCGCTGTTTTTAACTGCAGAAACAAAAGCTGTAAAGTGAATTTGATTCATCATCATCATCATCATTTCAGCCGAAAGACGTCCACTGCTGGACATAGGCCTCCCCCAAGCATCAATCAATCAATCAATCAAAATGTTTATTTGCATCGCCACAACGACCGGTCCTGTAGGTCTACTCGCGTTTTACGAACGACAAACGAAGTACGAACTTTCGTTCCGACTGATACTTACATAATAAAGATACGCACATAAAAAAGGCACAATTAAGATAGACTACGGTTCATAGTCGTATACAATTTACCGGAGATGAGAAAAACAAACGTCAAAACACGATCATCGCATGCGATAAGGGAACGATGGTTGACCGGAGTAGCAAATTGTGCGATGAATCGTACGATTTATCGAATATCGTCGAACGGGAGTAGACCCCCTGTACCTTCCGCATCCATCGGATTCCCGCGACCTTCACCAGGTCGTCAGTCCACCTTGTGGGGGGCCTACCCACGCTGCGCCTTCCAGTACGCGGTCGCCACTCCAGAACTTTACTGCCCCATCGGCCATCCGTTCTGCGAGCAATGTGCCCCGCCCACTGCCACTTAAGTTTGGCAATTCTTCGGGCTATGTCGGTACTTTCGTTCTCCTGCGAATCTCCTCATTTCTGATTCGATCACGCAGGGACACTCCACTCATAGCCCTCTCCATTGCCCTTTGAGTGACTTTGAGCCTTCTTATCAGGCCCATTGTGAGCGACCACGTTTCAGTACCGTAAGTAATTACTGGCAACACACACTGACTTTCGTCTTGAGACACTGCGGTATTTTGGACGAGAAGATATTGCGTAGCTTCCCGAACGCTACCCAACCGAGTCGGATACGACGATTGACCTCTTTCTCGAAGTTGGACTTACCTAGCTGGACAGTTTGTCCTAGGTATACCTAATCGTCAACAACTTCGAGTGTAGATTCTCCGATGTTTACGGGAATGGGTGCTATATGGGAATTCGACATAACCTTTGTCTTGTTCATATTCATTTTAAGGCCCCCTCTATCAGAAGCTCTACTGAGGTCATCGAGCATTGTACCGAGGTCCTCCATGGTCTCAGCCATGACTACTATGTCGTCGGCAAACCGAAGGTGAGTGATGTACTCGCCGTTTATGTTAATGCCTGGCCCCTTCCAGTCCAGAACCCTGACAAAATAATTTAAATTAGATTAAAGTTAATTTTTAAAAATGTATGTCTTCAACATGGTAGGCGTGGTTTGTCCGAAAGTTGCCACGCATGTATCGCAAGTAAAATTGTGATTACAACCATTCTATCTATTTATGTGAATTCGGTACTGTAAGCTGAACAAAATGAGCCCAAACACCTTCGATAAAAAATACCTTATTGCTCGAAGCCAAACACTAACAGGCTTCTGTTATTCATTGAGGTGTTCCGTTGTCTACCTTTCATCACCATCATCAAATCAGCTCGCTAGCACTATAATATATTTGGTCGGTTTTACATATATGTATATACCATATTTTAGTCAATTCTCAAAACTTAAAAAATTTGTCCCTAACAAACAAACGAGTTGAAGTTAAATAAAAAGCTTGTTATATACAAGCTATAAGCAAGCAAAAGCATATATAGAACCAAGTTAAAGAACCAATAAAAATATTTGTAAAAGTATTTACGCTATAGTAAACTTTACCAAAAGCCATAAGGAGAAAGTTTTCATTTGATGCAACGTCTTGTATTGAGTTTGGAATGACAAGAATAATTTGTTCCATATTTTTTCCGCAGTCTCAGATCTTCAGATTGTGTGTTCTAGCTACGATGGTAACCTACATTTGCTAGTTCTGAACTAATTTTATATCTCGAACGATAAGAGAATCTCACACAATTGCCGCAGGTACTTAATTAAGAACATTCATATCATCTTAATTTGCATAGTCTTACGTTTATCAAGATAAAACTGCTTACGATGTCAGAGCCAAAACATGTTTCATGAGATTTTTTTTACTGAACAGAGTACCCCTGCCGTCATTCACAAACAATTGATTAAGTTGCAGGTAATTCGCGTAAAATAAAAATCGGCCAAGTGCGAGTAGGACTCGCGCAATAAGGGTTCCGTTATTTGTTGTTAAACTAGAAATGCGCTATAAATAATACCTAAAGTGGGGAGTGTGCCAAGCCTGGTATGGGGTTTAAACTTTATTAATAAAAAAATAAATGGTAAAAATAAAAAGCCTAGGTTTACTGGTTATACAAAACCCGGAATAACATATAGGCTACTTATCGCGGGAAGATGAACAGTTCTCGAAGGGTGCGTGATAAACGACATCCACAGTTCCACACTAGTTTATAATATTAGTAGGAAAAGGGATAGGTAATACGCCAATACATGCCTCGGGCGTTTAGTGGCTACGAGGTTGAGCGTATTGTGAGAGTAGTATGACCGGAAAATGTAGTCCGACTTCACGTACATACTGAGACTCACAGTGAGCTTGCTCACAGTCGGTGGCTAACTATACGTTTGGTGTGAACCATCCCTTACCTACTGCACCAGTTTAACGAAGAACTAAAGCAATCAAGTCACGTGCGTAAATAATTATAATGATATTCGTTATTGTCAGCGAATAATCGCGTGTTGCTTATGTTCATGATTTCCATGTATTTATGATTTAGTATCATCATTTAACATGCTTTCAATCACCGATCCGAGTCTCGATTCATTCTAAACGTAAGTCTGGGAATTTAACTGTTAAGTTTATAACGATGTTCCATTTCTTCGAAAATTTTCATATAAATATATTTTTTTAGATTCATAGAATTATAATCGCTCGATTGTATTATCATTTCCATCTCAATAGGTTGAGTAGGTCTTCTTAAAATAACTCTGCATTTCCTGCAGAAGACTGTGTAAAAAGACTTTTAAAAGCGGGCCTCGCAATAACTGGAATAATGGTTAAAATACAGTTTGTCCGTCATACCAATAAGCATAACTATCGATCTCGAAACAAAAATTAAAAATTCAACCCGCTTTTTCAAAAACAGAAGCCCGCTTTTCGATCAGATAAGCCGTCAAACTTCGCTTTTTAGCGGCGCAAGCGCATGGAAAAGTGGTTGATATGCGATGCGACACAGCGCCACGCCACGTTCGTAACTTCGTATGCGACGCACATCATCTGACCCACATTTTTATGTGGTCGCGTTCAAAAACTTCTCAACATAATTGGATTTTTTCTCAACAAGTTCACCGACTTTACGACCGGAACCGCGGGAGACAGACTTTGTTTTGAATTCAAGACTTGTTTACAAATCAGGCATTACTTAATCCTTATTTTTTTCACTTATTCTCACTTTCATTTGAACGTGGTTTGCATTCAGAATATATTAATTGTTGAAGTAGCTGATTGATCGAAATTTTACTTTTCCCATTTTACTTGCGTAATAATATGTATTCGCAACTTAAATGTCTACATATTCGCAAGTACCGGAATACAGAGCTGATTGCACAGAACGTCGAGGCGTGAAAACATTTCAAAAGAATAACTACGCTCACCACGTCACTCAGACGCACGATGGCAATTTACTAACAACAAAGATACATAGTTAGAACTCACTACACTGAATCTTCACGTCAGCGTCATTGCGAACATTTCTTATCGCCTCGTAAAATAAAGAGAATAGTTTATGTCAACAACGGCGCAACGTGACTTTGTATAGCACCGGGTACTTGTCACTGACGTGTCACAGCCGACCAGCCAGGTAGAACGCCCCTGCCTCCCGCATCAATGGTCGTGACAGGTGAACACCCACTAAAACTGAAGGCCTAGTTATATTGGCAGATCATAACCAGACGAGGCAAGCCAATTATCGCTTGAGAATGTCACCATCAAGCTCACTGCCTGCAGAATGTTCGTGATGCTCTCATAAAAGAAGCATTTTGTCAGAAATATTGAGCTATACTCGTAATTACACATGACTGTGAAGGAAAACGTCGTCTCTAGAAACTAGTACATATGGCTTGTAGAGTAGGTAGTTATTGAAAATTCGTAAATAGCTATACCTCGTACGGATAAGATCCATGTGTATTCATGTCTTGTGCTACATCCTGTATTTCAACTGAGTTATTAAGATCGTATGAACGTTTTTGTATCCTGTACAGAAACAAATATGGCGATCATATCGATAACAAGTGATGCAACTATGTCTTTTTATTATTAACCATTTATTTCGCCATTCATCTTTAATATGGGTTTATATGCCTGTCTTTAATAACATAGATTACGCTGGTTTTCCTTTTCCATTGGTTTCTCCTCAAATGTAGGAAGCAAATCTGTTTGAAAGGCTTCCGGGGACTTCATTCCAACATGCAGAGTTAAATCTTTATTTTCGATTTAAGAGGATAACTTGAATCATAAGTATGAATTCGTACAGTCTAACAAAGCAATAGGGTGTTTGACAGGTATTGCCAAAAATTATGAAAATTGTACACAACGTAGATTTTAGGTTGAAGATTAACTTTTACTAAGTTTTGTTAATTAGAATATATTCTAAATATTTTATTTTTCTGTTTGAAATTTAGATTTTTTAATCTGTTGATCACGTGATACAAAACGTCTTGAGGCTTGGCCTCCATTTTGGGTGACGTCATAGTCCTGTACGACGTAGGGCGAGCTAAATGTTTCCATGATCGTAAAAATGAAATTTACCAGTTTTTGAACGAGTAGGTATATTATTAATAATTATATTCATGTTATTTGTTAATTTAGGTTCATTTTTATTTTATTGAGCCAGGTTATGTACTTTATAACCTACTATCAATTAAACTAATCAGCATTTGTAGGTAATTAGAACGTAATTTAAAAGCTTTTGTTTTGTATGTGCGTGATTCAAACACAAACTACAAAACGTTTTAGTCATGTCTCATGTGACAAAAAAAAACCGCGTTCCGATATTTTACTTTTTGTCAAATTCGTACCTTTTTGGTAAGCGTGTCGTCCTTTTACGGGAATTCCGGCAACACTGACCGGAACAAGAACAGTGACGTAGGTTGACGATAATGTCACGTGACTTAGCGTTTTAGTGCGAAATTAAAAATGAGTATTTAAAATCTTGATTATTTAATTTTACAAGCTTATTTTAGTAATTATTTGTTAATGAATGCTTTAATTGGATGTTTCGCCATCGTTTTACGCATGGTATAATAAGATGTTTCACCAGGTATTCTCTTCCCGCAATGACAGTGCGATGCCTCCAAGCTACATCACGATCAGTGCTGCCATTAATTGATATCTTCAATATACTTAAGGAGATTTTTGTTCATAATGAATATAAAATAAATTCCTAACTAGCCTATTTGTTATCTCGTGTTATTCATCTAATTAGTTAATAAAGGAAACTATATTAAATTACTAGTAAAAACTGATTCTTTATAGAAGAAAGTAAATGAAAAAATGCATTTTGCTCGGGTAATTTATTTTCACAAAGTGGCAGCACACCAAACTGACAAGTGTCACGCTAACAGCCCGCTATTGGCTCCACGGCCGATGACGTAGTACAGAGGCAATCACGTGACCTAGCTGTCACGGGAAGAGACTACCTGGTGTTATTATACCATGGTTTTACGTACATTTTCAAAAATTGTCAAACACCCTATTAGTATCCAGGGTCGCCAGGTATAAATGTTAAAAAAGTTTTCTCAGAAGATTATGGATGTTTTTGAGTGAAATATCATTTTAATAACGGACAAAGTTAAACTGTATTTATACAAAACCCTAATCAAACCGTTCTGTAATAATTTCCTGAGAAATCTTCATCTATATCTGGCGACCCTAAATACCAATTGCTTAGTTAGACTGTAGTATCTAACGGTTTTTTAAAAAGAGGATTATATCCATTGATTGTATTAAAAGTACAAGTAATACAATCAATGATTATATCCGTTTAGATATTGTACCTACATGTTCCTGTTGCACTGGTGTATGAATGTGCGATATTAGAATCGGCTTATCGATCATAGCATTAGAGTAAGTTATTGAGCAGCACAGTCTTACGGCTTCCTTGTTACTTCGCATTACACAAATAATAAAATTAAAAATGACAATGTTCCACACTCGAAGTATCGTAATAATACTGTCAACGTTTTTGAAGATGCCCAAAATAACAATAACTGCCCCCCTAGCCAAGTTGACAATCTACACAATCTACAATCGTCAACGATAATAAAAAACAATCAAAATGTATGGGAATAACATATCTGAACGAACGATTTTTTCGTTGAGATATGTCATTTCCATACATTTTGATTGTTTTTTATTATCGTTGACGATTGTAGATTGTGTAGATTGTCAACTTGGCTAGGGGGGCAGGTATATCAACAGCATTGGTATTTTGCTGAAAATGATGTCTTGGATAAAGATTGAAGCTGATTGCTGAACAAAAATATTTTTAATTTCACTAAAGTGTACAGTTTATTGACAGTGATACACCTGAATAAGATATAGTAAGAGACAACGTTGATAAAGACCCTAACGCAGATCTTAAAATTACCTATACAACAAATGATTGACCCAAAAAACTATAAGATAATTTCGCCCAGTAGCATACTGCTACTGCAAGACAATACAAGCTGAACTGCAAACCTGATCCAAGTCACGTCAAGACACAGGTTAACAAAACAAATGATCGTCCTGCCGGTGACGGTGTTCCAGTGAAAGTCGACACAATATAAACAAAAACTATTTTGTAATGCCAGCCGCGTTTCGTCCACTGTTTGTAAATTAGGACATTTTCAAATGACATTCCTGCAGGTATGGCTACTGTTTCCTGTGGACGATGCTGAGCTATTCAATGTTTTATAACTTTCTAAGGGCGATGGAATTTTGAATTTGGAGGTCAATAAGTAATAAAAACCGGCCAAGTGCGAGTCGGACTCGCGCAGTAAGGGTTCCGTACCTCTCAACGACCTGATACCCCATAAATACTGATTTAATTTACGAGAGTTTATCAAAATACATCAACGCACAGTGCGCGAAATATGAATTTTTGCATGTCTTTCTTACGCAGGTACCACCAACACATATGTCTATGTTTGTCTTATTTTTAGTAGTTGTTGCTAATCTACATAATATGTATTATAATCTGACTAAGTTTGACGCTGATATATATTACCGTTTTGAAGATAGAGCAGTAACAAAAAGTTGAAAAAAATGCATGGTTTTTGAGGTTTCTTGTATGGTGTCCTTTGGTTTTAGACTTTTTTTTTTTAGTATTTGTCGTGATACACCTCATAGCAACACAATTTCTGAAAAAAATTCAACCGGTTACCTATTACCGTTCAAAAGATACAGCCCTGTGACAGACAGACGAACGGACAGACGGACGGACGGACAGCGTAGCGAGAGTAATAGGGTCCCGTTTGGCACCCTTCGGGTACGGAACCTTAAAAACTACTAAATATCTTTCCTTTGCTAATAAGCATGATAGCAGGAGGATATATGAGGAGGTTTACTTATCATACTATGAGGAGTACGAAGAAGGATACTATGTTACGCATTGTCATCATGTCAATATTCTCCGATTTTTTTTTGCTTCTTGGTTTAAGAGAATTTGCAATCAAAGTGCTGCTCCGAATGGAGTTGGTTTTTTAAAGAATATAAAAGTCTGAATTTATATATATAATTCTTCGTAATAATAACGACATTCATCTCAATCTTGACAGTTCAGAGAACATTCAAAGCAGTTGCAAGTCAGATGGCTTCATGTGAATAGCACAATGAGAGGAAAATCAATCAAACACGAGATTGCTCCTTATCCGCTCTTGTTCCATTCATCTGTCAAAGTGCTCATATGCTCCGATATTTATCTTGAAGGGGTCTATTCACAAAACCAACAGTCGATATATCGTGACATTTGTCGCGTCGAAACCTAGTCTAAGTGAAGTCGATTTCACTATCGGTTATAGGTACGAAACAAAGAACGATACTAATCGACAATTTTATTTTCACTCGTAACCCTAAGCTTTACTCTTGGTTGTAAATGTCATTGACTGGTTTTTGACTCATTCCTCCAAACGTTATCTACATCGTCATAAAAAATCACAATACATGTCTATGAATTCGATAAACGACAAAGCATCCGAAAATTAGCGTATGGTACCGACCGATATATTCGAGTCACTATCGTGTTGTTTCGATTACGTCGCTGTCGATTTTGCGAATAGACCCCCAACTTCTATTAATACATCCAAAGAAATACTGGATACTTTTCTTTTGAGTAATAAATTAGAGGCCAATAGGTTGAGAGAGTGCAAGTTAATAGTGTCAACAATGAGGTTCTAGAACTGTTATGCCATTTACGGGATCTTCCTTTTATGGAAATAATTTGCCATAAGTAGTAAAAAAAATCTTTTCAGTACGCTACTTATGAAAAGTTACGATATAAACGTAAATCTTAACTATTATAAAAAATGTCTGTTTGTTTGTTCGAATATCACGCTAAAACTACTGGTTCGATTTTGTTGAAACTATACTTAAAAACTGATGTGTTCAGTGAAAAAAATGGATGAACTAAAGAACAGCGGGAGCGGTTCCGCGGGCATAGGCTTATATAGTTGAAAATTAAGTAGATGGAACTTTATTCATGCTATTATCTTTTGGTACTTACATGAAAAAGGGCATTCAAATAGAGCTCAATATAAGAAAGAAAAGGTACATACTACATAATGATTGTATGGAACGAGCAAAAACGAGTGTAGCAGTAAAATAAAATAATGTTTTGCTGACTTAAATTATAACGTCCAGAAATATAAAAAAAACATTGCTATACAACATCCAAGTTCAGTGTCGGTCACGGGCTCAGCGTTCTCAACCGAAAAGCGAAGTTCAAGTGTTCAACCAAGTCGATTTAATGCTACGCGCCAGTTATAATTAAATACAACACCAACCAGGTGCAATCTTGAACTTTATCGTATACAACAAAAGGTTCATTATCCTGTCAAACAATAAGAATAAATCTATAAAAGAAAATAATCGCTGTCCGTTGCTCAATACGATCGTGATAGGTTCCAACATAAATTTTATTTTTGCTACTTTTAATTTTTACTTGTCAAGTTTTAAGTGTGCCCCTGTATCAATGCGTTTTAGATATATCAACTGTATGTACAGGTAATAAAGCTGCAAATTCTATATTATTTTTCAAAGGGTAACTTTGCCAATGTGTTAATAAAAATAAGAGGCTTTTTCAATGGAATAGTAATTTTAATTCCTTTTGCTTGCTCATGCATATTATTAAATGAAAAACTTTCGACTTCTTGCAACGTGCCATTATGTGTACCTACACTCTGTTTTTCTTACTTGTCTTATTTCGTAAACAATCTTGGCTTTTTAATACAATTCGTCATTAATAATAATTAAAAGACATTATGTTAAAAATTACCTAATATTTTAGCTATTTTTTTTTCGCTATTTGCGATAAGACCTCCAATGTACCCTTATTTTACATGTTAGTCCTAAGTTTAATAATGTTATGGGTGTACAATAAAGATCGTTTATAATTTAAGCAGTCACAGCTATGTATGAGAATTATTTGGCATTTCATAACTTTTCTAATAACTGTTACGTTTATAAAACATTTGGATAAGTCGTATAAATTATGAAAGCAGTCGGACAAAAAGAGAAATTTACGAAAAAATAACACCATTATATAATTTCCAGGCTAAATGACGACATAATAACAATTCAAGTCAAACATTTGAAAATCATTAACATTTAAATGAACGACTATGTATCATACATTTGTTGCTCATACTCTTATTATTAATAACAATAATTTTCGAAACTCAACACATAATCATAAACTCTTGTAAACATTTGAAACATAAGGAAAAATTTAAAAGATTACGTCAAGAGTCGTTGATGTCTTTTATATGTGACGTAGCAACTGAAGGACGTAGCACAAACTCAACTTTGATCCTACAGTTTCGTGTTTTTTTACTAATCAATATAGGAATCAAAAGAGCGTTTGAATTATTTAATTGAAAATTTAATATTTAAATTGCGACACGTTTAGGCGACAATTACCAAAAAATAATAATTACATAAAATAAAGTTTTGTACGGTATTTAATAATTTAATAGAACAAAACTGACTATGACACTCAGTTGTTAGTGAACATACTTAAAGATACTTATACAAATGGTAAATTCAAGGTTTCTGCACTTAATCATAAATATCTATAGCCTTGAATAATAATACTCATTTTGCATTCTTAACAATCTCTTAAATAGAACATTACCACAGCCAAGGATTTTGCAGATGCTACTAATGCTGTTTTAGTACAAACCAGGAAAACATGATACTCATGGATGGAAGATTTGGTAATATAATGTGCTATGTGCAAAAAGCAGCAAAATATAGCCATAGATTATAGATTATTAAAATTAGAGTTGATATGTTCAACAGTTCTTATATTGAAACGAAACGAAAGTTTGGTTAGTCAAAATTTCGAAATCATAAACAGTGCATATAGCAGACATTGGTTTGACATCGACACTGTGTCCTACAGTGAATAGATCACAAATGTGAAATTTTAATGATGCCTTTATAGCCAATGATGTTATTTATCAAAATATTTGATACTCAATACCACAGTAACGTGAAAGATCATTCTCAGATAGTTCTATAAAGAAACGTGACAAGTGTAAAATCACGTGCAAGTAAATCAATACAAGTAATAGTGTCACGACAAAACCGTTAACACCTACTTGTTAATATCTCAAGATCAAACTATTATTTAATTGCTGTCAGAGTGATGGATCGTGATAGAAATTATCCAACATGTTATGTGACGTTATATCCACACTAATATTATAAATGCGAAAGAAGCTCTGTCTGTCTATCTGTCTGTCTTCTTTTACCTTTTCACGATCGGTTCAGAGGCTAAGGCATCGTCCTAATACAACGCAAACACACGACCATCGCATATTCGGGCGAATTTTATTCCTGCAAACGCGCGGACAAACATGCAGGTGTTGAATAAATATCCTAAATGGTATTCGCGCGATAATCGCGCGATAATGCAATCTCTATTAGGACATCTAATCGACACCTGGAGCTCTATTCGCGTCAGACGAACGATCAAACGAACTTTCGTTTCGACTGATACCTTAATAATATAGATAGATACATAAAAAGGTACAAAGGAAATTGCCCGGAGATCAGAGAAACAAACGTCAAAACACGATAATCATATGCGATATGGAAACGATGGTTGACTGGAGTAAGTTGTGCGATGAATTGTACGATGAATCAAATATCGTACAACGCGAGTAGACCCTTTATACGTTTGATGTACTCTGTGACGTTTGACCGCGGAGTCACACGAACAAAATTCGCGCGAACTTGCGATGGTCACGTAATCGCGTTGTATTAGGACGAAGCCTCTGAACCGATCGTAGTGAAATAGCCCGTGATCTCGAGAAGGACATATGCTACATTTTATCCTGGGAAGATAAACAGTTCCCGACGGATGCACGTCATCGTCTTTTTGTGATAAACCGAATTACGCATGCGAAGCAGCGAGCAGAAACTAAAGCTAGTAGACAATAATATCAACAGTTGAATAATGTGGATCTGTTGTTGAGTCTTGCTAAATTATATCAACAAATACAAGCTCAGAATACGTGAGAATGTTGTTAAATGAAGACTGTTTTCATCCTATGACGAAGACATGATATTTATTATGAAAACATGGTCTTGCCCGCTTCTGGAAATTATCGGAATATCGGAATAGTCCCGAAAACTTCATGATGGTTTTTCGTGCGGCAGAATTATTTAATTTTTAAGTGTTTAAACTGAAGGTAGGCAAATAAATTCTAAAATAGTTTTAGCATGTATCACATGTACCTACGTGCTAAAACTTAACTATTTATAAGTAATTCACAGTTCAGTAGATGAAATGTAAGAGTTTGCAAATCAGTTACGTAAAGGAAGTTTTTACTTGAAAAGCAAGTATAAGAGAAATCGACAAGAGTAACTTTGGTAGATATTCTGTGCTTTGGTGCTGCTGGGAAATTATCTGTTAGGTACTACTAGTAGAGGACAGCAAAGCCATTGCCACCTTTTTTTCTTCTTGATAATTTCGTCATCCAAGTCATCCAACCGTCATTCGTGTCTTGAATTTTAATTTTATTTAAAATTTCCTACATTTTTCAAACATTTAGCGGCTTTAATTTTTTTCTTCTTGAAGAAGTTTTTTGAAGACATTTATCATCTTATACAACATTGTATTTTGTTTATATTGTATACCAGTGATTATATTGTTGCTATGCCGCCGAAGTCAAACAATCAACACATATTAGAGATCAATATAGTTTACAACTTTCTATGGGAACTTTATGCACCATTGTTCGTTCGAGGAGAGCGTTTATTGACAACACGTCATAAAAAAAATGCACATATACTATACGCAAAAAGTTTCATTTTCATCACAAAGTAGATAAGGTTAAAAACCATGGCTAGGGTAGGGACATAAAACTAAGCTGTTGACGAAACAGGATTTCATTTTGGCAATGACTCACTTATGCAGATGCAAGAGGCCTACTCGCGTTTGATGATATTCGATTAATCGTACCATTTATCGTACAATTCGCTACTCTGGTCAACCATCGTTGCCGTATTGCTTGCAATGATCGTGTTTTGACGTTTGTTTCTCTGATCTCCGGTCAATTTCATACGACTATGAACCGTAGTCTATATTTATTTAGCCTTTTTTATGTGCCTATTTTACTGTGTAGGTATCAATCGGAACGAAAGTTCGTACATCGTTTGTCATTCGTCAAACGCGAGTAGATCCCCAGGATTATTCGTCGCGGTCGGAATCAGTCGTTATAATTATTGTCGTAGGAATGATATCCATAGTTATTGAAATATTTCAATTCCATGATTTGCAGTTTAAAGTTGAAGTCAACATTTCTAATTCTACCTTCAAATTTTGGGATGTAGCCGATGTAGGTAACTGCTAACGATTGCATCAAGATTGTGAAATTTCATGAGTCGTCCACAAATGTGCCTGGTTCATTAATGAATGTGTCTCGAACGCATAAAATGACAATTACGTACTATTAATTAACGTGACTCATAACTTGAGTGTCAATTAAAATCCAATAAGATTCTCGTGCGGTCTAATCGATTGAACAGCGAAATAATTTTACCTACATATTTGCTGATCCTACTTTCCTTTGCAACGGTAAAACCGAGTCCATAGCATATCAGCTAACAATACTAAACTAACAAAACTTTCTTTAAAGAAAACTTATTAAATGTAAAATGGTTATTGTCGGCAACACGAACTCATCCGATACAGGTGTCATAATTCACGTGTAGGTAAACACCGCTACGGGCTACGTGGAAGAAATCCAGTTCTCGCGTTCGAATGTGGAACAATGCGCGTGCGACTGTACCTGATTAAATTAATGATCTTTTATCAAATAAAAGTACAGGTGGAATACATATTTATACACCATCACCTGACTGGTAAACACTCAGGTCATATTGTCACGTTTGACGAAATTTACCGTTAAGATCCGCTGCTGATTGGTGCTCGGTCAAACGCCGGAGCTGGTCCTCGTCATATCACAGACACAAGCACTTTTTGTTAACTATCACTAGGATACGATCACTGCACCCGATCACCGATGATCCCCGTACATTTCGTCGGTCGCGGTTCGTGTGTTGTATGCGAGGGCCGCGTCGTGCGCATAGAACCAGCAAATGCGACGGACCGTGAATCTTAACCTACCTGTAGCGCTTGCGTGTCGCCCGTCGACGGCCTGCCGACCGGCCCCCCTGCTGTACCGACTGAGACCGCCGCCATGTTTTATACAACCTCCTCAGTATACCTTTACGTGACTTTAACAACACACCCTTATAAAATACTTCCCTTATTTAACTTTGATTATAAATATGTGATGAAAACTTTCTCTTCTGCGGCAAATACTCATGGATCGGTATAAAGATAGGCGTAAAAGCCTTAATCTGCTTTACCGACGCACACCACCGCCATCTGAGGTTATTGACTAACACCTGTAACACACTCACCTAAGTTGATGTTAAGGCGCATGTAACAGCCAAGTGGCGCCTCCATCAGTAAAAAAATATTACTCGCTGAATACATCATTAATCTAAAATTCGTTTGTAACAATTGAAGTACAGGTATACTGTAGTTTATTCAGAAACTATTAACTCTGTAAATTATAGTTCGCTGTAGTTGTAGATAGAAAAAGTGCGTAAAACGGCTACTTTTGGTACTTTTTCATCTACACCTTTTCTATTTACCGCGTAAGTCAAAAGACATCAAGGGTCAATTGGAAAAACTTTTTTTTAAATAATAATGAGTGGCCGAAATGATAACAAGTTTTCCGATGCATTACATTAGATTTTTTACACCTAAGCAAAATAAGTTAACTGGTACAGGTATAAACTAGTAAGGTGAATTTAGACTTTGATCTCATACTAAGTTAGTCATACATGAAAGGCACAGATGGAGCTACCTACCTCAATGTAAAGCCTTCATTCAACATTGTCGAAGGCATTGTTTGTTTTGCGGATCATACGTCATAGGTGTTTACAAAACTACAAAAATAGTTGTTATTTTAGGATTTCCTTCTATCGCAGGTTGTTATGTACAAACCAATGGTGTATTTTATTTTTTCAAGTTCATTAAATGATAAATTACGTAGTCATCAATATTTTCATCAGCCCGTATACATCGAAGCTTTTTTTAATAGAATTAAATATATTTACTACAGAAACAAAACACTATGCACTTAATACCTTTATCATTCTATTAAGCTACATTGGAAAAATGTAAATTGTGGAAAGAAAAATTCAGACAGGAGCTAAATTCAAGCAGTAATAAATAGATAAAAGTTTGGGATTTTTTTACACAGCACCTATAGATCTAGTCCCAAACTAAGCAGAGCTTTTAGGTACTATGGGTACTAGGCAATGGATATAATACTTATATACTTTTTTTGTAAATAAATACTTATACTTATAATACATAAGAAACACCCAGACCAACAAAAACCAAAAAGCAATAAGAACCAAATTAAAAACGAGCGCTAATCCCGCCGACAAACTGTTACACAGTTTGGCGGGTTTATACAATGTGTAAAAATGTTTTGGTCCTGAATAAATTTTTTATTTATTTATTTTTTATTTAACATAAACACTTATGTCCATCACATAAATATTTGTGTCCTATGGGAATCGAGCCCACGACTTCGTGATTAGCATACCGACACTCGAACCACTGGGCCATAGACGTCGTCTAACATATAGCAGTGATGCTAGCCTAGCAGTTGAACACTTGCCTTACATGTAGGAGGGACTGAGTTCGACCCCAGCCCGGCCTCTGACTTTTCGAATTCATGTGTGGATCAGAATTTGATTATCACTTGCTTAACGGTGAAGGAAAACATCGTGAGGAAACCTGCACAACAGAGAGTGCTCCAAATACAATCTTCGATAGTGTGTGTCATCGACCATACAGCCCAATAGACACCTAATGTTGAATATAATGCGTACAATAAATGCTGTCAACTAGCTGAGTCGGGGCACTGCAATCCGATTGGCCCTACCAAGGCAGCTATTGCCTAATCACTATAATGTGGAAGTTTTTACAACTCACATCATCATCATCATCATTTCAGCCGAATGACGTCCACTGCTGGACATAGGCCTTCCCCAATGGGGGGATATGCCATAATCGCCACGCTTGGTAGGCGGGTTGGTTAAATACTCAAAGAACGCTGCTGCACATCCTCTGGTGAATCCCAACAACAACACAACATAACACATAACTCACATATTATTTGAGTTATCACATAAGTGACAACTCGCACAATATGTGAGTTATGTGGACATAAGTGGTCGAACGAAACTGATTTGAAGTTTTCATATGGTGAATAGTGGTGACCTACGCCAGTGAATCACTGTGTTCACAGACATCGGTCGCCTTTTGTAAGGCGTCTATGGGGTGTACGATCGATTGTGTGTGTGTAGTCCGCCAACCCACACTAGGCCAGCGTGCTGGACTAAGGCCTGAAACCTTCTCATACTGAGAAGAGGCCCGTGCCCGGCAGTGGGACAGTGGGCTGATTATATAAGCTGAATTCGAACCTGCGAGTTCTGGTTCAGTAAAGCAGTCGCTTTACAACCGCTAAGATTAGAGTTACACGGTGGATAAGGTTAGTAGCACAGTAGCTTGGTGGTCAAAGCGACTTTTGTACTGAACCCAGGGCCGTCTGACCATCTCAATCCGGGCCTCCAACGCTGAGGCATTAAAGCGCCTTTTCGTCGTAAACGCTGGCCCTCTGAGGGCGGGTGCCGAGTCTTCGAGAGCGCCGAGAACCGAGAAATTATTTTACTCATCTCAAACTGCACTCCGTCGCCACCACGCTGTAGCAGTCATTACCAAACCTATACCACTGATGGGGGGAGGTGTAAGGGCCTAAGGGGCGCCTGAGCTGGGTTCGCACCCCAGCGCCAGATAACCTAGAAACAGCCCTGACTAAACCAGAAGTTGCAGGTTGTAAGTGAATTTACTACTGCTCAAAATTTATATCTTCATTATCATAGAATAATTATCTACAGTCGAATATTGCCAACATCCGCCAGTTTGCAAACGAATTGATAATTTATTGAGATAATGACGCCGTCTGCGGCCCCTTCTCGTTAAAAAAACCGGCCAAGAGCATGTCGGGCCATGCTCAGTATTATAGGGTTCCTTAAGTAGGTCTAATTACAAAATAATCAAATCGAATATGCTATTTTAGTTTTTGCAAACAGCGCCATCATCATTACAGCCGAAAGACGTCCACTACTGGACATAGGCCTCCCCCAATTAAGGGGGGGATATGCCATAATCGCCACGCTTGGCAGGCGGGTTGGCGATCGCAGTTGGTTGGTTAAATACTCAGAGAACGCTGCTTCCCATCCTCTGGTGAATCCCTTAGTCGCCTTTTACGACACCCATGAGAAGAGATAAGGGTGGTGCTATTCTTTAAGTCCGGCACTACACGGACTACACGGCAAACAGCGCCACCTAGCGTTAAATTTAAGAAGTGTGTCATATATTGATACAAAACACTTCTTAAATTTAGCGATAGGTGGCGCTGTTACTTTGTGTTATCAATATTAAACACAAAGTTTCTTTTTGTGATTTTTTTAAATAGAAAGTAACTAAAGAAGCATTATTCATACGATACATCATACGATCATTTTTCTCTAAGGTCAATGACCTATGAACTAGGACGTCTTAAGTATTTTTCAGTTTTCTCACTATAACTCAAAAAATTATAATCACATTATACTCGAAATAATTTTAAAAGAGAGTTTTTATAAAAGTCTATGAACGTGGAAGATTAAAAGTTTCTACGTTGCATAGTTTGGAAATGGCAGGGGGGGGGACACATTGTAAGCCACTTTGGTGGGCTATATTTCGCAAATGGTACACCTGATAAAAAAGTGATGTATGAAACATTACCTTCATTTTAGTAGACCTATTCAATGATACCCCACAAGAGGGGGTGCAGCGAAAAAAACATTTCCATCCCCATTTCACATGTATGGGCGCCACCCCTAAAATACGTTATTAAGATTTTTTTATTCTTTTAAAATTGAGATCTATATCTAAACCATTTTTTAACAAAATTTCATTTACTTATGTTTATAACTGTAGAAGTTATTAAGCTGTAAAGGATTAGGACAGACGGACAGACGGACAGACGGACAGACGGATAGACGGACAGACGGACAGACGGACAGACGGACAGACGGACGGACATGACGAAACTATAAGGGTTCCTTGTAGGACTACGGAACCCTAAAAATGGTCTCATCGAGCCAAAACAGATTTTTAAGACTAACGATTATTTTATGGAAGCGATAGATAATTTAAATCTCTTAATAAACTTTCGTCTCTAAGTTACTAGAGTTAAATAACGATATTATTATACTAGCTTTTACCCGCGGCTCCGCTCGCGTTAAATTCTGCTAACCCACGTCAATCCAGTCCAGTCCAGTCCATTCCAGTCCAGTCCACTGTCCCACTGTCCCGCTGTCCCGCTGCCCCACTGCCCCGCTACCCCACAGCCCCGCTATCCCACTGCCCCGCTGCCCCACTATCCCACTGCCCCGCGACCCCACTGCCCCGCTGCCCAGCTGCACCGCTGCCCCACTGCCCCGCTGCCCCGCTGCCCCGCTGCCCCACTGCCCCGCTGCCCAGCTGCCCCACTGCCCAGCTGCCCCGCTGCCCCACTGCCCCGCTACCCAACTGCCCCACTGCCCCGCTACACCACTGCCCAGCTGCCCCGCTGCCCCACTGCCCGCTTCCCCGCTACCCCACTGCCCCACTGCCCCTCTACCCCACTTCCCCACTGCCCCGCTAACCCACAGCCCCGCAGCCCCACTGCCCCGCTGCCCCACTATCCCACTGCCCCGCAGCACCGCTACCCCACTGCCCCACTGCCCCACTACCCCGCTGCCCCACTATCACACTGCCCCAAAGCCTGCCCCGATGCCCCACTGCCGCGCTGCCCCACTGCCCCACTGCCCCGCTTCCCCACTGCCCCGATGCCCCCCTGCCCCACTGCCCCGCTGCCCCGCTGCCACACTGCCCCATTGCTCCGCTTCCCCACTGCCCCGCTGCCCCGCTGCTCCACTGCCCCGCTGCCCCACAGCCCCGCTGCCCCACTGCCCCGGCTCCCCACTGCCCCGCTTTCCCACTGCCCCGCTTCCCCGCTGCCCCACTGCCCCGCTGCCCAACTGCCCCGCTGCGCCGAATCCCCACTGCCCCGCTGCCCCACTGCCCCGCTGCCCAAATGCCCCGCTGCCCCACCATACCACTGCCCCACTGCCCCGCTGCCCCACTATCCCACTGCCCCGCTGCCCTGGTAACCCACTGCCTCGCTGCACCACTGCCCCGCTATCCCACTGCCCCACTGCCCCGCTGCCCCACTGCCCCATTGCCGCGCTGCCCCACTATCACACGGCCCCACTGCCCCACTATCCCACTGCCCCACTGCTCCGCTGCCCCGGTAACCCACTGCCCCGCTGCCCAACTATCCCACTGCCCCGATAATCCACTGCCCCACTGCCCCACTACCCCACTGCCCCACTGCCCCGCTGCCCCAGTATCCCCCTGCCCCACTGCCTGCCCCGCTGCCGCACTCCCCTACTGCCCTGCTACCCCGCTAACCCACTGCCCCGCTGCCCCGCTACCCCACTGCCCCACTATCCCACTGCCCCGCTGCCCCGGTACCCCACTGCCCCGCTGTCCCACTGCCTCGCTGCCCCGCTTCCCCGATGCCCGACTGCCCAACTGCCCCGCTGCCCCACTAACCCACTGCCCCACTGCCCCACTGTCCCACCGTGTCACCGTCTCACTGCCACTGTCCTACTGTCCCACTGTCCCACTATCTCTCTATATCACTATCGTCCCGTCCCATGTCCCATGTCCTGTCCCATGTCCCATCCTATGTCCAGTTCCATGTGCCGTCCCACTGTCCTGTCCCATGTCCCGTCTCATGTCCCGTCCCATTTCTCGTCCCATGTTCCGTCCCCTGTCCCGTCCACTGTCCCGTCCCCAGTCCCGTCCCCTGTCCCGTCCCCAGTCCCATCCCCAGTCCCATCCCCTGTCCACTCCACTCCACTCCATCGTACATTACTATCCGCTCGTGCAAATGCATAGAAGCTTCGATCTGTCGGGTGAGTACGCAACCCACGAATTATTGTTTTTCTTTTTTTCTTTCTTTCTCAAAACCCATACCAGTTTTTAAGTCAGATCATCAGCTTTCAAACAAAAAAAAAATCATCAAAATCGGTCCAGTAGTTTTAGCGTGATGCTGGAACAAACAAACAAACAAACAAACAGACGTTTACAATTTTATAATAGTTAAGATAACATTTACTAATAAATAAAATATAAACTTATGTTTATGGATGAATGATCGGTTTACACAATTCATCTTTTTTTTGTTTTCGTGCCCTCAGCGCCACGTCTTCTATAGAAGACAAATATTGTATGCACGTTAGTCAATGAATATGAATAAGTCTATGACGTTAGTACAAAGTTATAAAGTTTTGGCGCTGAGGGCAGGAAATCGATTGTCTTCTATACAAGATGTTGATCTGTAATCGTGTCATATTTCTAGATCTGATGACAAATAATGTGCTTAGTCACCTAAAAATACTTGAAAAATTCTACGATTATTTAATACCTACATTTTCACGTAGAAACATAGCGAGGGTTCGATAATAAATCCCGAACGACTCGGAATATAAGTCATCGGCGGCATATTCGAAGGGTGGAATGGAAATACCTGCAAATTGTTTTGGTGGTGTCGCACGCATCGTTTTTGTGTCGCACGTGACACACGGGGGGAATTTGTTTGTTTACAAATAGGTATTTAACAAAAAAATATTTTTTTGGTATTGATTTTTTTACTGATTCGTGTTCAGTATCAGTGGTATAGTCACCTTCTGAAATATAGCACGAATACAGATCAACATGTTGTAGGTGTCACTGGCGGTGAAAAGGTTAAATAAAGTAATGGTTAGGAAAGTGTGTGATCAGATGGATATCCTAACATTTACATATTATGACAACTGCATCCTCTGAAAGGCTGATTAGAAGTGTACCATTTTATGCCTATTATAGTCCACTGATGGACATAGGCCTCTCCCAAGCTGCGCCACAACACTCGCTCCTCCGCCACCTTTGCTGCGTACGCCGATTCGCGGTCTCCACTCATGGACTCATCTGCTCCAACGGCCATCGGTCATTCAACAGACCACCAGTCCACTGCCATTTCAGCTTGCAGCTACTGTAGGACATTCCGGTTCTTCGCCAGATAATCTCACTTTCGCTGATGGTAGGTAAGCGTTAAGTCCGTAAGTCCTATGAAGGACTCTTTAACAAGTTCGCTGTCCTCGAAGCAGACAGAACAGTTAAACAATTATATTATTATGTGGTCCACGGGACAGGGAATAAATAATTAAATTAAATTGAAAATTAAATATGAACTTTAAGTATATGGCCATGACATTAAGAATTTGCACTATCCTTAAAGTGTAAGGGAAATTTTGCGAATAAACTAAGCGTGTGCAAATTTTTCATTTACTAGGCACCGGATGTCATAGAATAGAATAGTATTTATTTGCATCAAACATGGTACAATAAAGTGTTAGAAAACATTATTTTGAACTAATACATGTTTCACCAGGTACACACGGCTACACATCAAGCTGTAAATTTCCAGTATAAGCTGACCTAGCATTGTATAGGCTTTCCGTACAATGCGAGATCAGCTTGTACTGAAAATGTACAGCTTGATGTGTAGCCGTGTGTACTAGCATACAATTTTTTTCATACCTTTTCATAC
This sequence comes from Asteroscopus sphinx, assembly GCA_949699075.1. NCBI lineage: Eukaryota > Metazoa > Arthropoda > Insecta > Lepidoptera > Noctuidae > Asteroscopus > Asteroscopus sphinx. The sequence goes on along the minus strand of OX453004.1, from coordinate 26,737,781 downwards.
GATATTTGTTTACAGAAGCATTGCTGTGTGAACTGTGTAGTGTTAATTACTACGTCACATTATGTTACTTTACATGTTGAGGTACGTATCATCACATAGATAGTTATAACCCGATAGTTATGGTGGGTCGATCAACTTTTTTTAGTCCATAAAGTAGGTACCTAATACTTGTAATGTAACTAGCTAGGCAGAGGACTGAGTGTTGTGGCGCAACTTGGAAGCGTCCTATGTCCAGCAGTGGACTGCAATAGGCTGTGTTGATGAGGTAATACTTAATGATTCGTAAATAAGATATTTTTTTCTGCATTTTTATTGAATTATTTAATATGTAAACCTATCTTTTACAATGACTGACATAACAATTGAAATTATTGTAAAGTGGGTGACTCGGGGGACATCAATGTTCCCAATGAAAATATAGTCTGGGCAACCACATTTTCCCATGAAAATCTTTATATGTTTAGTGGGTATGACATACCTGAGTAATGAATTTTCAAAAGGAACTAATTATAAGATCAACTCGTATTTACACTTGGCAGGTACACAGATAACGGGGTGTTGGCCAAAAAACCTCCACGTGTGCCTGACGGCTGCTTTTCCTTCTGGACACGTCTGGAGGGAACGGCAGTTGTTTGGCCGTTGCATCCTGGGCACGGGCAATGAAATCCTTTCGAGGGATTAACCTTCGGGGGTTCTTATTGCCTGTGGCGAATATTCTGGCGCGGGAGGGGCCCATTCTGGGCCAGCGGGGAGTTGCTCCACTTATCCCTCTGATGCCAACAGAGGGCACAGTGGAGGAGCAGGGGCGGGCCCGGTGTGCACTCACCCTGCCGCTTAGCAGGCAGCGGAGGGACTGTCCTTCCCTGCCCCCGTCAATCTCGTAACCCCAGAAGTGCCTGCTGAGTAGTGTTCTCGCGCCTCTTGGGACCGAGGGTCTTGGCTTCACTGCCCGGACCACGAGGAAGAAAACCTCTATAAAAAATTACGGGAGGTAGGGCCTGCGAGCAGTAGTCTGCTGCCCGACCAGCAGCTGACGCATTGACGTATCTGGCACGGCTGGCGTAACTGGCACAGCTGGCGTAGCTGACACAGTTAGCGTAGCTGGTATGCTAACCTGGCGTAGCTCACGCAGTTGACGTAGCTGACAAATCTGACGTAGCTGACAAATCTGGCGTAGCTGGCACAGCTGGCGTAGTTGGCGCAGCTGGCATAGCTGGTAAAGGCCCTTGAGATGAGGTGGCGTGCAGTGTTCCGTGTGCGCCGCCTAGATGGGTGCGACCAACGTTAGGCCGCACGGGGAGAAGGGGCTCGCCCGCTTGTGGCGCGCCAGGACCTGTCGGGGGTGGTTGTGTGAATACTCACGGGTTCCCACGCCCCCGGCTAAGGTAATTGAAGGAACAAGGATTGGTTTTAGTCGGTAAGACACTGGCTCCGCCTACCACGGGTGGAGTGCGTCCATGAGGATTTCCCCACAGCAAAAAAAAAATTGTTCACAGATAACTTTTTACAATGATTAAAAAATAAATGACAAAAAAAAGTTGATCGACCCAGGTACCTCTTGTTTCATGATTAAAATTATCATGTACGAAATTCACCTCCGATTTCTGAATTCAACAAATCTATCAAATCATTGACCTCCTCGATTCCACCAAAAATACTAATTAAAATATTTTAAATGAGTTTTTTTTCAGACGTTTAGTAAGATGTTTGCAATTTTAGAGACCCACACATTAACTATACGTACATTTGTTTTTTTTAATGGGCTTGCCTTTCACTAAGGCTAAGCCCACACAGCGATTTTTATTCGCGCTGTTTTAATTCGCGCACTGAGATGTTTTTTCCAACGCGATATGATTCCATGTGTTAAATAAAGATTTTGCGATAAAAAATCGCGCGATTAACAATCGCTGTGCGGCCTTCACCAACTTACATGGTACACGCTTACCTATCAAACACCTATTCACTCGAGCCTTGAAGACCACCCCATTATACATATCTGGAAACAAACAAGGAGTTCACTCAGATATCGCTATTACATACATATACCAAATCTTTTTTGACATTTAGATCTACTTATTTTTTGAAGTAAAACTTCTTTAGGCACGCTTGACTTGGGGAGTAAGCTGGTGAATGCGTTACGAAAAGTGAAGCGAACGGAGGGGGTAGTGTGGGACGCGGGGAGCGAGGCGTGCCACGCCCACGCGCCGGCAGAACAGACGCGCGCCGCGCCGCCATTCCTTTGTTCTCATTAAAATAGTATTGAGGGAGATATAAGTCAGTGAAGTTTTACTTTAGTCGTGTGCTCTAAAGCACACGTGTTTTTTTTTACTTATACATATTTTTGCGGTGCATTAAAAGAGCCGCTACTGTCTCATGTCTGTGTAGCCATCCTCGCTACCAACCAAAAGTTTGTGTTGATAAGAGAGATAAGAGAAGATATTTTTCTACCCAAACGTCCCCAAATGTTTATTTTTAGGGTTCCGTACCCAAAGGGTGCCAAATGGAACCCTATTACTCTCGCTACGCTATCTGTCCGTCCTTCTGTCTGTTATAGGGCTGTATCTTTTGAACTGTAATAGGTAGCCAGTATAGCAACCCCTATCACGACAAATACTAAAAATAAAATGGGCTAAAAAATCCAAAGGGGGTCCCCATATAACAAGAAACTTCGAAAAACATGCATTTTTTTAACGTTTTTATTGCTGATCTATCTTCAAAACGGTAATACATACCAGCGTCAAAAATGGTCTGAATATAGGTAGTTTAGCAACAAAAACTAAAAATAGGGGAAACAGAAAAACATGCAAGACATGCAAAAATTCAAATTTCGTGCACGTTGCGTTGATGTCTTTTGATGAACTCTCGTCAACTCTCGTACATTAAATCAGTTTCTATGGGGTATCAGGTCAATGAGTGGTACGGAACCCTTACTGCATGAACCCGACTTGCACTTGGCTGGTTTTTTTAATAGATTTTCATTTAAACTATTAATTTATTTGATAGAATAACAATAGGTACGGTCGACCGCACGTCGGTGGTAACACTTTGACATTAGCAGCATCTTTATTTCGTAAGCAGTAAGGGCGGTTTTCGAATTGAAGTGTTACCACTGTCATGCACTGTACCTACTCCTTATTTAGCACGTGTTGCTTGAGAACCTAAATTAGTCACATTTTTCTTTTTCGATACACAATATTAAAGGTATGATTGGTTAGCCAATAAACAGGTTATTTTAGAATGGAAAATAATTCGAATTTACCTATAAGGATTCCGTTACCACATCTTTGGCACAGGACTCCAATAAAATTCGCGTATCAGGTTGCGTCATAAATTTAGGTAAGAGGTAGACCGCCCGGCGGCCGTTGTGACTCCGAAACAGGTATAATATATGTATAATACATGCATAAGAGGTATAATATATGTATAAGAAATATTGATAAAACACGACACTAAAACTCGAATAAACGACGCAAAAAAAGCTATATAAAAGAAGTAAAACCATCAACGTTTTAGAATTAGATATGTAAAATGGAATCAATAGATACTAATATCTTCATGAATAAAACAATATGAAAGTTTGAAGTTGACCTCATACTTTCCTGATCTTACCGTAAACTTGAGCGTCTCCAAAATTTTTGTACACGTTTCATATTTGGCTTGCGCAAGTATGACCATATATCGTAATTTCGAATCAAACTCAAGTGGTTACCAATCCGCCTTCGCCGGAATGCTCATTTACTATCTCTTCTGTATAATGTGCTTTTCAATCACTCTAATCCCTTTTACCTCAAAGAAGGATTCGAGTTCCTAAGTGATACGCATACGAGGTCTCTTAGATCATCAGAGAACTTAAGGTTAATGCCGACTCATTCCACAAAGTTCCTCGATAAGTCCTTTACAGTGCAGGCTATTCGTTTGTGGAATGAGTTACCTGTAGGGATTAGACGTGCACTCACTACCTATTTTCAAGATTTGTCCCAGTAATGACATGAGAATGTTGTTGTCCTATCTTCATTAGGTATATATATATAGCTATATTTATTCATTGTATCGTATGTAAGTTTATGATGTTATAGAGGATAATACATTGCATGTATGTATATTTTGGTATATTTATTTTATGTTATTCATTAGTTAAGTTAGTTTAGTTTAATTAGTTAAGTTTCCGATATTTTATTATTAAGTGCACCGGTAACTACCCTTTGTCTCTTCCATGAAATTCCAGTCCATTCAATGATTGTCTGGAAAAGATCGCCGTGGAGCGATAAGACCGCCAGTTGTACACTAACACATAAGTAGTTTTTTTAAGAAATTCATGTAATCTTGTTGTGCAATAAAGAGGATTATTATTACTTTCCGAAATGTCATTTTAAAGTGATGTATTTTCTAATAGGTATATTAAATAAAGATTAAGCACAGAATTCTGAGCCACGTCAATATTTGAACTATTGAACTTGAGTCAATATGTGTATAAACTCCATCCACTCTATTTAAAATAATAGATTAATAGGACATTGTATCGAACACACATGATTGTAAGGCCCGTATTCCAGAACGATACTCAAGCGTTGATCACTGTTTAAAACTAGTTTTGAGTTGAGCTTTGATTTTAGAACGTTTCTCAAGCAGTGATTTACTGATCACAGTTCAGCTGAGTTTAGCTTTATTTTATACTGTCACCTGTTTCGGTATTTGAGCAGAGATTCGACCTGTAATCACTCTAGTGTGGTCCAGATTACGCTTGAGTAGAGATTTCTATTCTATTTCAGGTCAAATTCGTGTGTTTTGTTGTTGAATTAAAGTTTATAATTACCGTTCTGGAATAAGACCGATACTCAAGTATCGATTCTATCCTTAAGTAGTGATCAGGTGATTGGAGTTTAAACTGTACTTGAGGAAGCTTCTGTAATACGGGCCTAAAACTCGATCGTGAGTGCCAAGAGGGGCTCGAGGCATAAAAAAAAACATAATTCAAATATTTTTTATTTCAAATAAACCTAATTACTGGCACTTTTGAAACGTCAGGCTCTAGTTGCACGGTTCCAAATTGTGGGTCCTATGGAGAAGAACTGGCAAGAAACTCCATGGATATAATAGTTTATTGTTTAATCAAATTCAGTCAAATAATGTGAGTATTGTAAAAAGATTAAAAATTGTAATATTGATGTCGATTCCCTTGTTCACGAACTAAACTTATTTTAAACTGTCGCTCTCTTTTACTAATATTAGATACAAGAAAGGGATGGCAACAATTTTAGAACTGTCATATTAGTCGGAATTTAGATTTCTATACAAGTTTAGTCGTGATCTCAGAACGTGCCCACTAAAATACAAAGAAATGTAACACGTAAACTAATTTGACAGTTCAAAAATTTTTGCCTTCCCTTTCTTGTATCTACTATTAGTAAAAGAGAGCGATAGTTTAAAATAAGTTTAGTTCGTGAGCAAGAGAATCTACACCAATGCCTTTAGAAATAAACCTTAAAAGAGTTGCCATAGTATGTAGATGGCAGGGATATGTAGAATTACTGTACACACGGCTACACATCAAACTATACAAAACCAGTAAAGGCTGACCTCGCGTTGTAAGGAAAACCTATAGGTACAATGCGAGGTCAGCTTATACTGGAAATGTACAGCTTGATGTGAAGCCGTGTGTACCTATCAACATTTGGCTACATGCTTAGGCCACATAATACATTTGCATTTTATTAAAGTACTAGCTGTGCCCGCGACTCCGTCCGCGTGGATGTCGGAAAATAACATCGTGTCATAATTATGAACACAATATCTTCAAATATATACATATAAGCGCCTACACAGACGATTACACTATTTACCGACCATACTATATTTTGTTTTTACAACCAACCGGCCAAGGTGATGGAATTTCATGGAATTAGCCCTAAACTCCCTCATTCTGAGAAGACGCTCGTGCCCAGCAGTGGGAAGTAATTGGGCTGATTATGTTATTCTATAACACTAACCACATCTCTTCTTATGCTGAGAAGAGGCCCTTGTCCAGCAGTGGGACTGTAATGGGCTGGTAATGTTATGTTATTCTAGAATACTAATAATATCCAGTTCATTAACTCTTCTCATTTTGAGAAGAGGGCCATACCCAGTAGTGGGACAGTAATGGGTTGGCTACGTTATGTTATTCTATATTTTCTAGTTTCTTAACTCTTCTCGTTCCGAGAAGAGGTCCGTGCCCAGCAGTGGGGCAGTAGGTAATGAGCTGATTATGTTATGATAATCGATTACACTAACAATATCCAGTTCCTTAACTCTTCTCATTCCAAGAAGAGGGCCATGCCCAGCAGCGGGACAGTGATGGGCTATGTTATGTTATTCTATATTTTCTATAATACTAATAGAATCCAGTTGTATTTTAGGAACCTGCAACCTGCGTCCAAACAACAATCATGACCTCTACTTTGTATGCAACTTAATACAGTAGAGGCGTCAAGCTGTATCGCTGTATCTACTCAACCGATTCAGATAAAACATACCCTATAATTTAAGTTAGACTAATACCAATACAAATCCTAAGTTTCATTACGATCCGTTCAGCCGTTTTCACGTGATGAGGTAACAAACAGACAGACAGACAGACAGACAGACAGACAGACAGACAGACGGACAGACAGACAGACATAAATTTTTTAAACGATTGATTCGTGTTCTATAGCTTATTTCTAGTCCCCCTATAAACCGGCGTTTTCGCGAAAAAAAACTCAATGTACAGACTTTTTGACTTTTACAGTTTTATTACAGTATATAGATAAGTTACCTACTCTCGGCTTAATCTATAGTTGATCATGTCAATAATGATTAAATCTCAACTATTTACTATTACATTAATTCACGTTCAAGGCATTCTTCCTTTATAACAACAACAATTCTACAAGTAACAGCTATTAATAAAGTTCAAGTTCACGTGCAAGTTATATAGATTCATTCATGATTGCAACTGCAACTAGCTGTTATCCAGTTGTTGTTAATTGCTTCAATAAATATTCATGGCTGTTGTAGCTCACTCTGCATCGCCAATGTCACAATTATTCTATGTCGCGTCGCTCATAATATGAATAGGTGGATAATTTTTTTTTTGTATTCTGATTTATTCTAGTTTTCTAGTAATAAGTAGTTTCAGGTAGTTTTAATAAATTTTTAGAAATATTTGTAAAGACGCTTGTCATCTTAGTCTACCTGCGACCACGAAATGCTGCAAAGCTTTCGAAACGTCAGGGAAACCAATTTAAATAATATACGCGATTTAATCCGGTTAAACTTTGTTTTATTATAGTTTCAGGAATGTAAATGCTTTAGTCAGTTAAAGTAATTAGTGTTTGTACTTACATGTAGGTGACTATTTTGTTTTTTTTTGTTCGTTGCTTCGAGTCCTGTGGGGCTCTTGGCACCCACTATCCCGAAGGTCCCCCGCCATCAGTTACCTACGTTACATTTATATCATCATTTATTTAGGTAAATGTACCTAGTACCAAAGTTATTTGATGTATAGGCAAGTACTAATAATGTGTTCAGTGGTTATGACGACAAGGATTTTGGTACATGTATCTAGTACTAAAGTTATTTTTATGTATCAGCAAGTACTAATAATGTGTTCAGTGGTTATGACGACAAGGATTTAGGTACATGTATCTAGTACCAAAGTTATTTTTATGTATAGGCAAGTACTAATAATGTGTTCAGTGGTTATGACGACACGGATTTAGGTACATGTATCTAGTACCAAAGTTATTTTTATGTATCAGCAAGTACTAATAATGTGTTCAGTGGTAATGACGACAAGGATTTAGGTACATGTATCTAGTACCAAAGTTAGTTTTATGTATCAGCAAGTACTAATAATGTGTTCAGTGGTTATGACGACAAGGATTTAGGTACATGTATCTAGTACCAAAGTTATTTTTATGTATCAGCAAGTACTAATAATGTGTTCAGTGGTTATGACGACAAGGATTTAGCTACATGTATCTAGTACCAAAGTTATTTTTATGTATAGGCAAGTACTAATAATGTGTTCAGTGGTTATGACGACACGGATTTAGGTACATGTATCTAGTATCAAAGTTATTTTTATGTATCAGCAAGTACTAATAATGTGTTCAGTGGAAATGACGACAATGATTTAGGTACATGTATCTAGTACCAAAGTTATTTTTATGTATCAGCAAGTACTAATAATGTGTTCAGTGGTTATGACGACAAGGATTTAGGTACATGTATCTAGTACCAAAGTTATTTTTATGTATCGGCAAGTACTAATAATGTGTTCAGTGGTTATGACGACAAGGATTTAGGTACATGTATCTAGTACCAAAGTTATTTTTATGTATCAGCAAGTACTAATAATGTGTTCAGTGGTTATGACGACAAGGATTTAGGTACATGTATCTAGTACCAAAGTTATTTTTATGTATCGGCAAGTACTAATAATGTGTTCAGTGGTTATGACGACAAGGATTTAGGTACATGTATCTAGTACCAAAGTTATTTTTATGTATCAGCAAGTACTAATAATGTGTTCAGTGGTTATGACGAGTAATGACGACAAGGGCAACTATTAGATATTCTGTGACAAGGGTCAAACAACGATTGTGGCACTGTGTCTCTTCAAGAGCCATTGGTTTCGATTCTCTTGTTCACAAACTAAACTGATTTTAAACTATAGCTCTCATTTACTAATAGTAGATGCAAGAAAGGGATGGCAACAATTTTAGTCTGTCAAATTAATTTACGTTTTCCACTTCTTCGCTTTTAAGTGGGCACGTTCCGACATCACGTCTAAACTTGTATGGAAATTTTAATTTAGACTAATTTGAAAGCTCTACAATTGTTGTCATCCCTTTCTTGTTTCTACTATGAGTAAAAGAGAGCGATAGTTTAAAATATGTTTAGTTTATGAACAAGAGAATCAATACCAATTTCTAAAAGTTCTAAACTAAAACGAAATAAATATAACTTCAAAATTATTATAAAATATTATAGATAGGTAGGTACATAAATTAAATAAATACCATGATAGATATTTAAAAGCTAGGTATAATTGGAACCCGAAATAACTAAGATAAAATAAATAAACTAAAAAAATTATATAAATAATTATTATGATAGTAATTATTAGTAACTTATAAAAAATTCAACAAATCTGAAAGTTACGAAACAGGACGTAACCTAGCTTTAATTAAATGATAATTTATAAAATGATATAAACGTCTCCACATATGTAAACACAGGCTTCGATCATAAATAATATTTATTATTAATTGTTTGTGTAGACCTCAGATGTGTAGACATTAAGAAACCGGTATGATTTTTTATTTATAAGATTATAAACGAAGTTGCTATAAACATAGTTCCATTATATTTTAGTCCGCACGTTGAGGTCATGAGAATTAACTATGAAATTATTGTAATCAAAACGGAACCTTTTAAAGATTAATTTGAATAATATTTCTATTTGTGCACATCGTCACTGTTGATGTTGTTTTATCATCAATAGATATTGTCGGTACTTAGTAGCTACTTAGATATGCGCATATAAACTAACTTTAGACAGAGGCGATGGTAGAACCATAGTGATCAATGCAACGACCAGTATATTATCTTTGGCAACGACCATACAACCCAATAGACGCCTAATGTTGAATATAACGCGCACAATAAATTCTGCCACTAGCTGAGGCGAGGTACTGCAATCCGATTGGCCCCAACATGGCGGCTATTGGCTAATCTTTAACGCGGCAGTTTTGACGGCTCGTGTAAGTGGTTGAAACCGATTTGAAGATTTCAAGTGGCGAATAGTGGTGACCTACATTAGTGAAACTTCATAGATGTGTTGCAGACATCGGTCGCCTGTAATGAGGTGTCTATGGGCTGTATGGTCCAACGACCAACCATTTGATCCAACGATCAAAGTGACATTTTCCTCAAAACACATAAAGCATAAAGACTCCTCACAAAAATCTTAAATAAGTTTCTATGGTGACATTACCATCCCATTTTTATATTAATTTACATCAGTACTATATAGTATACCAAAAACGTTCCTGCTTGTGTTTTTATTGTTTGTGCCGACCTACATCTACCTACCTACCTACCTATCTACCTACCTGAATACTGCCTCCAGCCCGAGCTCGCTGCATGGGCATAGCAGCAGCTCAATCGTTTTATAGTCGGAGTTGACCTACCACTCCTCCGTCCCTCCGTACTACTGACCCTCTGTGCCCTCCATACCTCAGAGGAGTTCCATACCTCCATACCACTAGTTCCTGTAGTTCCTGTACCACTAGTTCCTGCAGTTCCTGTTCTCCAAGTTCCTACTTCCCTCACAAGGTGGAACGACGACCTGGTGAAGGTCTCGGGAATCCGCTGGATGCGGAAGGCACAGGACCGGTCGTTGTGGCGATGCTTGGGGGAGGCCTATGTCCAGCAGTGGACGTCTTTCGGCTGAAATGATGATGATGATAATGATGATGGTGACATTACCTAGACTTCTGTCTAAGTAATAATTATTATATTACAAATGTTTTGTTGATGTTCACCTTAGCGGCGATCTCTATACTTATAATGTCATCAATCGTATCCGGATGTTACAAAATAAGTTGAAAACATACCTAACAACACAAAAAGAAATATTATAATAAATCTACGTCTTATTTAATATCAGTTTTATAATGGATTCATGTTGTAGCTTTTATAATAACTCACATAATAATAAGGATATTAATTTTGATCATATTAAAAATTATTAAAAAGTATAGGTATATCAGGAACATGTGTCCCAGGTTAGGTCAAACGCGTCATTTGTAGATTAGTCACGAAAAACAAAAAAAACATTAAGCATAATTATGCAAAAATAATAATCGAAGTTTTATTGTAGGTATAGAGCTAGTGTTAGGCTTAGGCCACACAACAGTGTCAAGAGCATTATAATAACGGACCGTGTATTTATAACATAACTTTGTATTACCTTCTAAATAACAATATAATGTGTAATAACGTGACTTGATTAACATGTTGACTGATAAAATAATATTGAACTTTTACATAAGTATATCATTCACAAGGCAATCCTCCATGATTCTGTGCCTACCTTTGTGATTATTCTAATTTTTACATTCACTAACGGCCAAAATTAATATCCAATCTATCCACGATTTGACCTACTAGAGATAGGAATTTGACATAAGCTCCATACAAAATATGTCAAATTTCTATCTCTAGTAGGGTAAATCGTGGATAGATTGGATAGGTATTAATTTTTGCCGTAAGTCAAAAAACTAATAAAGATATTTAGTACTGGGATGGAACAACAAACTCAGTCTTGCCATGAGAATAATAATTCTCAATAATAATAATAAATGAAACATATAAATATTTAGGATACATCCAAGCTAAACAAATACAACACAAAGAAATTAAAGTTCAATTAACGCAACAGTTCAAACACCGATTGAAATCTGTATTTAACACTCAGTTACATGCTAAAAACACTGTTAAAGCTATAAACACTTATGCCATCCCCGTTCTTACATACTCTTTTGGTATAATAAGCTGGACCAAGACCGAACTTATAAAATTACAACGCGTCATAAATACAACTTTGACCAGTCATAGAAAGCACCACCCTAGATCTTGTGTGCAAAGGTTAACACTGCCAAGGAAAGAAGGGGGAAGAGGCATAATAGACATCAATAACCTACACAATAAGCAAATTAGTACCTTAAGAACATATTTCAATGCAAAAAGTACCACATCATCCCTTCATAAAGCCATAGTCTATAATGATCGTAAATATACGCCGTTAAATATGATAGATAAAACAACACAAAGCAACGAAAAACAAACTGACAGACAAACGAAAATATTAGAGTGGACCCAGAAGTCACTGCACGGGAGGCATCGCCATGACCTTAGCCAAAGCAACGTCGACAAGTCCGCGTCGAACGAATGGTTGAGTCGCGGTGATCTCTTTCCTGAGACTGAAGGGTTTATGTTAGCAATTCAGGACCAAGTCATAGAGACCCGTAATTATCAAAAGCATATTATGCGAATTCCTATATCCACAGACACTTGTAGGCGATGTAATAGTTCCTCCGAAACTATCCAACACATAACTGGAGCGTGTAAAGCTATAGTTCAAACGGATTACAAGCACCGACATGATCAAGTTGCCAACATAATACATCAAAAGTTAGCTATTAAATATAATTTAATTGATACACCACCAGTACCTTACTACAAATATTGTCCCGAAGTTGTTCTGGAAAACACCACACACAAATTATATTTTGACCGTGCAATTCTCACCGACAGAACTACACACTACAATAGGCCAGACATTACATTATTGGACAAAATTAATAAAACTGCGCAAATAATAGATATAGCCGTGCCTAACACACATAATCTACAGAATACCGTAGCTGAAAAGCTGTCAAAATACACAGACTTAAAAATAGAAATAAGCCGCATGTGGCGATTAAACAACGTCACTATAATTCCAATAGTTTTATCAACCACCGGTGTCATCCCCAAACAACTTCACCAATCTTTAAGAACACTAGACCTACCGCCTAACACCTATCAAAACCTACAAAAAGCCGTTATCCTGAACACTTGTAGGATTGTAAGAAAATTTTTACAAACTGATAGTGCCACACAACCACACATAACCGAATCATCCACACAAGCACCAGTCACCACACGAATACCGACGCGCTCATCACAAGTTCACAATATCTCATCTCATAATTCACACCCCCTAGGTTAGCACTTGGCTTCGGCCCGTGTTTGCCTATTACATTCCGGCAACAGCCGAGATACATAAAAGTATACCAACAAATAATAATAATATAAATTTATTGATACAAAAAACCTTAAAGAATTCTTAAGACTAGAATACATTGATTTTTATAGTTAAAGGTCACACGAATAGAGTAAACCCTGACTCCTAAACTAGGTGGACCTGTGACTTAGGAGTCAGTGTTCTGCTGTCACTGTGATAGCAAAAACCTTTATTAGGTGTGTTCTTACAGTATCCAAAGCAAATAATTGATTTCCTAGGTTTTCAATGGAACCATCATGACGAAGATGATTATGATGATGAACGAGAATGATTCCTTTTTAGGGTACCGTAGTCCTACAAGGAACCCTTATAGTTTCGTCATGTCCATCCGTCTGTCCGTCTTTTTTTTTTATTGCCGTGGGGAAATCCCCATGGACGCACTCCGCCCGGGGTAGGCGGAGCCCGTGCGGCCTAACGTCGGCCGCACCCTCTTCAGTGGCGCACACGGAACACTGCACGTCACCTCACTTCATGGGCCTTAACCAGCTGCGCCGGCTGCTGGTGGGGCAGCAGACTACCCCGAGTCTGCTGCTCGCAGGCCCTACCTCCCGTAATTTTTTTAGAGGTTTTCTTCCTCGCGGTCCGGGCGGTGAAGCCAAGACCCTCGGTCCCAAGAGGCGCGAGAACACTACTCAGCAGGCACTCCTGGGGTTACGAGATCGACGGGGGCAGGGAACTGGCCAGAAAACCTCCACGAGTGCCTGAGGGCTGCTTGTCCTTCTGGACACGTCTGGAGGGTACGGCAGTTGTTTGGCCGGTGCATCCTGGGCACGGGCAATAAAATCCTTTCGAGGGATTAACCTTCGGGGGATTTTATTGCCTGTGGCGAATATTCTGGCGCAGGAGGGGCCCGTTCTGGGCCAGTGGGGAGTTGCTCCACGTGTGCCTCTGTTGCCAAGAGAGGGCACAGTGGAGGAGCAGGGGCGGGCCCGGTGTGCACTCACCCTGCCACTGGGCAGGCAGCGGGGGGACTGTTCGTCTGTCCTAATCCTTTACAGCTTAATAACTTCTACAGTTATAAACATAAGTAAATGAAATTTTGTTAAAAATTGGTTTAGATATAGATCTCAATTTTAAAAGAATAAAAAATCTTGATAACGTATTTTAGGGGTGGCGCCCATACGTGTGAAATGGGTATGAAAATATATTTTTCGGTGCACCCCCTCGTGTGGGGTATCATTGAATAGGTCTACTAAAATGAAGGTAATGTTTCAGACATAACTTTTTTATCAGGTATACCATCTGCAAAATACAGTTCACCAAAGTGGCTTGCAATGTGTCCCCGCCCCCCCTACCATTTCTAAATTATGCAACGTAGAAACTTATAGTCTTCCACATTGATAGACCTTTATAAAAACTCTCTTTTAAAATAATTTCGAGTATAATGTGATTATAAATTTTTGAGTTATAGTGAGAAAACTGAAAAATATTTAAGACGTCCTAGTTCATAGGTCATTGACCTTAGAGAAAAATGATCTTTGCAAATAATGCTCCTTTAGTTACTTTCTATTTAAAAAAATTAAAAAAAAAAACTATGTCTTATATTGATACGACACACTTCTTAAATTTAACTTCTTAAATTTAGCACTAGGTGGCGCTGTTTGCAAAAAAATATTGCAATGATTAATATTCGATTTGATTGGTTTGTTTGTATTAGACCTATTTAAGGAACCCTATAATACTGAGTATGACCCGACATACTCTTGGCCGGTTTTTAACAGATATGATGCACGATTTATTTTAAGCCAATCTCTCAAAATATATGCATGCATGGCTTATCGAAAACCTCTCAACAAAAAACAGAGGTGAGGAGCCCGATTGAGTTACCTACCGTTCTTTCTCTGAATTTGTTTAGGTAGGTATAACATTATTCCAAGAGGTGAAGATAATATTCATAATTATACTGCATGCTGTGGCGTTACTTGACTGACTCGTTGGTCTAGTGATCGCAAGCGACTGGCTACGGGGTCCTGTAGGTCTACTCGCGTTTTACGAACGACAAACGAAGTACGAACTTTCGTTCCGACTGATACTTACATAATAAAGATAGGCACATAAAAAAGGCACAATTAAGATAGACTACGGTTCATAGTCGTATACAATTTACCGGAGATGAGAAAAACAAACGTCAAAACACGATCATCGCATGCGATAAGGGAACGATGGTTGACCGGAGTAGCAAATTGTGCGATGAATCATACGATTTATTGAATATCGTCGAACGGGAGTAGACCCCCTGGGTTCGATTATCGGGTCGGGCAAAGTGTTATTGGATTTTGGCGAAATGTAGGTTTACTATACGCCTCTGCCTACCCCTTCGGGGAAATACAGGTGTGATGTTATGTAATATGGCGTTACGTTTTCTTGAATTCCTTCTTTTTGCAAATCAGACTTAAAAATGTTGGGAATAATAATAGTAATTAGTAGTATTATGTGTATGTGTATTATGGAGTGGCGACCACGTACTGGAAGGCACAGCGTGGGTAGGCCCCCCACAAGGTGGACAGACCTGGTGAAGGTCGCGGGAATCCGCTGGATGCGGAAGGCACAGGACCGGTCGTTGTGGCGATGCTTGGAGGAGGACATAGGTCCAGCAGTGGACGTCTTTCGGCTGAAATGATGATGATGAGTAGTATTATATAGTAATTGCGTATTTACTTGTTGGTAGCAGCAAACCGACGGCGACACGCGTTCCGATATTAAAACACAGTAGATAACATTTCTATTACCTTATTATTTAGATTTCTATGGATACAATGTTTAATTCGAAGTGTGGGCAATATCCCACTCTACAAACATACCAAAAAAATGCAACATCGTCATCATGCTTTCGACTTTGTCAATCCTAGCCTAGCCTGGCTAGTTTAGCCTTTATTAATCTAAGCATTTAGCAAAAGTAAAGCACCCTTAAGTAAGCTGACGGCATGTTTGTATACGTCCCCCACGCACACACCTACGTCGTAGTACGCTGATCCACCGCCATATTATGCAGCGTTACGTTTCTCAAATTACGCACACATAGTTAGGTAGGGTGCTTCACTTTCGTTATACCGGGTCATTTTTAATTCATCAGCCATTCTGTGACTGTAAGGTACAGTCATCCCTTACAGAATGGCTGATGAATTAAAAATGACCCGGTGTGTGCCGCGGAGTTTTTTTTTTTCTTGTCTGTGGCTCCAGTATTCAATCAATCAACTCAGCCTATCGCAGTCCACTGCTGGACATAGGCCTCTCCCAAGTTGCGCCACAACGCTCGATCCTCTGCCTTCCGCATCCAGTCCCCCCCGGCCACGCTCTTTAGGTCGTCCGTCCACCTGGCAGGGGGGCGCCCTACGCTGCGTTTGCCGATTCGCGGTCTCCACTCAAGGACTCGTCTGCTCCAGCGGCCATCGGTCCTTCGACAGACATGGCCAGCCCACTGCCACTTCAGCTTACTGATTCTACAAGCTATGTCGGTCACTCCGGTTCTTCTCCGGATAATCTCGTTTCGGATTTTATCCTTCAAAGAAACTCCAAGCATAGCTCGCTCCATAGCTCGCTGAGCGACTTTAAACTTGTGGACTAGCCCAACTGTCAGTGTCCACGTCTCGGCACCGTAAGTCATGACAGGCAGGACGCACTGGTTGAAGACTTTTGTCTTCAAACTTTGCGGTATAGGCGACGAGAAGACTCGGCGAAGTTTGCCAAACGCTGCCCAGCCCAGACGGATCCTTCTGTTGGCTTCTTTCTCGAAGTTGTGTCTACCAAGCTGAATTGCCTGCCCTAGGTAGACGTATTCCGTTACAACTTCGAGTGTCGACCCTTCGACGAATATCGGCCTCGGCATGACATGCATATTGAACATGACTTTAGTCTTGTCCAGATTCATGCCGAGACCGACACGTCGAGAGGCTCCGTTTAAGCTGTGCAGCATTTCGCCCAGTTGTTCCAGCGACTCAGCCATTACAACGATGTCATCGGCAAAACGGAGATGTGAGATGTTCTCGCCGTTAACGTTGATACCCTGTCCAGTCCAGTCCAGTGTCTTGAAGACGTCCTCCAACGCGTTAGTGAACAATTTCGGGGATATTACATCCCCTTGTCTCACCCCTCTGCGCAGTTGGATTGGCTTCGTCTTTTGGTCCTGGAGCTGAACAGTCATGGTAGCAGCGTTGTATAGGCATCTCAGCATCTCTATATACCGCTCATCAATGTGACATCGCTGAAGAGCATCCAGAACTGCCCAAGTTTCGATGGAGTCGAAGGCCTTCTCGTAGTCCACGAATGCCATACACAGCGGCTGATTGTACTCTTCAGTCTTCTGTATGATCTGCCGAACAGTATGGATGTGATCTACGGTGCTGTAGCCTTTTCGAAACCCAGCTTGCTCTGGTGGCTGGAATTCGTCGAGTCTTCCGGCGAGACGATTCGTGATGACCCTCGAGAACAGCTTGTATACATGACTCAGTAGTGAGATGGGTCTGTAGTTCTTTAGTAGGGTTTTATCCCCTTTTTTGAAGAACAGTACCACCGCACTCCCGCTCCATGCCTCCGGTGTAGAGCCTTGTTGGATGACGGCACTAAACAGACTCTGTAGCTCCTTCAGGACCGGAGCCCCGCCTGCTTTTAGGAGTTCAGTGGTAATGCCGTCATCGCCCGGAGCTTTGTTGTTCTTAAGCTGCTCGAGGGCCGCCCTAATCTCGCCCTGGTCAACGTCCGGAAGATCCTCGGTGTAATGGCGCGTGAGCTGGGCTCTTTTGTCGTCATTGCTAGGAACTGCTGGTCTCGCCGTTTTGGTGGAATACAAATGCCCATAGAAGTTTTCGACCTCATCAAGCATCTCGATCTTAGAGGTGACTATTTTGCCATCCGCGGCTTTCAGTTTCATCAGATGGGTCCTCCCTAGCTGCTGAGCGAAAACTTTCGACCCCTTATTTAGCTCAATCGCAGCCTCAATGGCGCGGGTGTTGGAGCGGCGGAGGTCACGTCGCATCAGCTTCCTAATCTGTAGGTTTAAGGACCTATTATCTGATGAAAACGAATGCGCGGCTGACATTTCCCGTCTTTTCCTCATCAGATCGAGAGTCTCAGTCGAAAGCTTGGGCATCTTGCTTCCACGCTGCGGCGGAAAGAATTTTCGAGACAGTTCCTGCAATGTTTTGACCAGTGTGTTGGTTTTCTCCTCAATATTGCCCGTGGTTTCCAGCGAGTCGAATCGATTTTGAAGTTCCGCTTGGAACCTTTCGGAGCCCAAACTGGTTTGGAGCGGCGAAGGTCGGAGAGTAGACTTAATCAAGCGCGTTCTTTCAGCTCTAAAATTGATATTTAGAGTGCCTCGGATAAGTCGGTGATCGCTTCCGGTGTTGAACCTATTGATCACAGAGACATCTCTAAATATGTGCTTCTTATCCGTCATGATAAAGTCTATCTCGTTCCTTGTCACCTTGTCGGGGCTTTTCCAGGTCCATCTTCTTTGGGGCTTCTTCTTAAAGAAGGAGTTCATTAAGAAGAGCCCCTGGGACTCCAAGAAGTTGACCAACATTTGGCCCCTGTGGTTTCTGCGCCCCAAACCGTAAGGTCCGATTCTCGATTCGCCGCGTTCTTGTACTCCCACTTTAGCGTTGAAGTCCCCCATAACAACGCTGTAGTGAGCCTTAGCGGTACTATTCATAGCCTTCGCTATGTCTTCGTACATCGCTTCGGCTATATCGTCAGAGTGTGTCGAGGTCGGCGCATATACCTGCACTATTTTCAGCTTGTACCTATCATTTAGCTTTAGTACAAGGTACGCTACCCGTGTCGACACACTACCGATTTCCACAACGTTGTTTACGAGGGCCTTATTGACAAGAAAACCAACACCACCTTGGGAGAGCTGATCACCTTCGCGGAAGTAGAGTAAGTTTCCTGACTCCAGGGTTATCGTGTCCTCTCCCTCTCTACGGACTTCGGATAACCCCAGTATATGCCATTTTATATGACTTAACTCTACTTCAAGCTCGGCGAGGTGATGGTCCAGTCTCAACGTTTTTCCATTGTACGCTGCCAGATATAGTCGTCGGTTTTGGTAGCCTGCCGTAACCCGGAGATTCCTAGCACCCCCCGTCCCACCGTTACCACGACCGCTACCGTAGTCGGGAATAGAGGGACCACCGGGAACTGGGGGCCGTTGTATATGTTGTGCGTTCATAGGGATGTATGCCCATAGTCACCACGCTGGGCAGGCGGGTTGGTGACCGCAGTGTGTGATGTTGCACGATGTTGGTGCACAGAAGGACGCTGCTGCCCATCCTCCTGATTTCAAACCTTAGTCGCCTTTTACGACACCCATGGGTAGAAGGGGGGTGGTCTATTCTTTTCGGCTCCAGTATTAAACTTATAATATTGTAAAATGCTGTTGGCCTTCCAAATAAAAATAAATAAATATAAGTATCATATTCTTTATTGGACAGACGAAGTCATATGCAGCTTTATACATGATTCAGTTAGCAAGTAATATGGCATCCTGGTAAACCTGGCTTCTATTTCTCACGTGCCCCAATTTAAAGAGGACAAAGTGCGTCATTGTCGCAAACCTTGAAACTGTAGAGATCCATCTTATTTAAGCCGCTCAAAGGATTAATAAGGCCCCCCAAATTAGGAAATATTGCAGCTTGATTTAAATGATCTAAACTAAAATAAGAAAATATTAGTTTTGACAGATTAGATTTATCGAGGACAGCAGTCGCGGGTTATCCAGTTTGAAGCAGATTAAGTTAATACTTTAAATAGCCACTCATATTAATTTGACAGTCTTCTCGATCACATGATTCCTGAGTTCCGAAACGGGGGGTAATTAACCCCCGCGAGGGGTAAAACAGCTATTCTGCAGCGGGGCGATTCCATTATCGCGGGTGCAATATTTAGACGCATTTAAAGTTTCTCACTGATCACATAAAACACATTTAAAATGAAATTATTCTTTGAAGTCGGAATTAAAATTTCCATACAAGTTTAGTAAACTGATTTGACAGCACTAAAGTTGTTGCCATCCCTTTCTTGTATCTACAATTAGTAAAAGAGAGCGATAGTTTAAAAAAGTTTAGTTCAAGAGAATCGACACTACTAATCTTCACACTGACTGTCATTTGTGCCGCTCGCTGACGGACTGACGTCCTGATTGGCGGCGGGGCGTATCATATGCAGTACTACTGCATATACGTTGTGACCGGGGGGGTGTCCGGCTAATTGGCGTCTAGAGGCTTACTGGTCTGTGACACGGTGTTACGTTTCTTTGTTCGTTCGTTTGTTTGTTCCGCGAAAATCGTCAGTTTTCGAGAAAATCGCAATGGTAGTACTTCAAATTTAAATTGTAAGAACGTATATTTTTGTGCAATTTATTATTATGACTAAAGACACACACACGCATGCACATGCAAAATTTTAAAGGGGGGGGGGGGTAAAAACCGTTTCCGTGTTCCTTCCACCAAACAGGTGTGGTTACTACTGAGTACTGAGCAGACAAAAAAATTACATTTGAATGATTTTTGAATTTGGCTAAACCTTTAAAAAATATCGTAATTTTTTTTCACTAGTATTGTTATATTAAACCAAATTATAAGTTAAGAGGTGAGACCGGTTTACCTTTCGGAAAACAACGCAATCAAATAGGTTAGTAAAAATATTAATTAATTAACTCACCTACATGTGCACACGCCTTAAACAGGTGGCCATCCTAGTATAAGTTCCGGCTAGCAGTGAGCTAAACGAGCAAAATATACTCACAAATATTATTGACTAGTACGACATGAGTACCCGCCAAAACTCCACCATTTTTACTTACTTTTTACTGGTACCTACTGACATCAACACATCCGGCTCCGCTGCACTACGGAAGCACAGCGTGACTCACTTTTAATTGAAACCTAGCAAACAGCAAAAATAATGGACAAAACCGACAAATATATAATTGGCGAACCGACTTGCGGTACCATTTAGGCAACAGCCTAGGTGGTATTGAAGTTGTCATGGGCAAAGGTAACCGCTTAACAGCAGGTGGGCCTTTAGCTCGTTTCGCCACCCTATAATATAAAAAAAAACTGCTGTTTGCTAGGTTTCAATTAAAAGTGAGTCACGCTGTGCTTCCGTAGTGCTGCGGAGCCGGAAAATGTAGGGACCACCTGATTTTTTTTCGCGATTTCAGGGTTGTTCCCATAGTAAAATTTGTTCATAATGATGAGTAGATTCACCACTTCAAATATTTCGGATTAATAATGTAGGACCTTATATACAACGTGGATATGACAATGCGACAATAAATGAAAACACGGTTATTTTATTTCTAGTCTACAGAAGCATTTTAAACACAAATAAGTTGTTTATCGAAAATTAAAAAAAAAAGATTTTATTATTCAAATTAATATAATAATTAAAATAAGTAACACCATTTGTAATCATCTGTAATAATTGAGAAAGAGAGTTTAAAATCATATGGACTCGCACAGGTCTTTGACCTAACGATCTTTGCCTAGAAAAATTGTCCTACTAAAATAAAATTAATTTCCCGTGGCCAAGCTATAAGCTATTAACTGGATTTGATTGATTTTTTGTGTACAGTCAGAGCCAGGATGTGATACTCTGTACGTGGTTTTGTCATATCCACTCCGTATAGTATACCATACCATATTCAGAATGACGTAAGGGGGCCGCTAGATGAGAGGGATCTGCAGTATCAATGCGGATATAATACTCCTTACTTTTTCAATATACGATGATATGTATATATGTATGTAATTGCATTAGTATTGCTTGAGAAAATCTTATTGTAGATGTGTTATTTACCTAAGCCCTTGACGCTAATAACAGAACTAGCATGTGAGATATCGATGTTTATATTTTAATGGCACAATGTCAGAACATCAGGACCGCGGCAACTTTAATAAATAAATAAATATTTTTGGGACATTTTTACACAGCACCATCTAGTCCCAAACTAAGTAGAGCTTGTGTTATGGGTACTAGACAATGGATATAATTCTTATACACTTTTTTTTTTTTGTATTTACATACTTACTTATAACTTATAATAGGTACATAAGAAACACCCAGACCAACACAAACACTTAAGTTCAACACATACATATTTGTGTCCTGTGGGAATCGAACCCACGACCTTGTGATTGGCAGTCCGACTCTCGAACCACTAGACCACAGTGACGTCGTCAATAATAGACTTATAATCAATGATATTTAAAAGTATAGATCAGATATGTCATAATTTCCTAACAAAACAAACGAAAAAATGTACCGTACGCAGCGGAAGCACAATACACATAAACTTGTTCAATGTTAATAAGTTGGTTACTTCAAGTTACCTTTGCGTCATAATTGTAACACTTTCTATACACACACGACGGCATTTCAGTTTTTGTTCTGTCACCGCTCACGCTCGGCACCTTATTATTATAAAAACGGCCGCAAATTATTATAAAAACGACCTAATTAGGACGTTTTCGAGCCTTCTAAATATCATGTACTTATAATCAACCACCTATAGGCATGTGCAACAGTTTTAAGAAAGAGAAGAGAAAGAAAGAAGTTCTGAGCTCTGCGTAACCCTTCGCTTCTGGACCGAGCGTTTGTCAAATTGTCAATCGCATGTCTTGGAAGCTATTTAGTTTGCGACTGCGCAATAAAATCCCATGATTAGATTTTTTCAGCTCACGCAATATCATGAAAATTCGTCCATAATTACGTCAGTAAAACGGCCTTCTTTCAAATTATGTCGTCCAAGTTTGTTTTCATCATGATGGTATAATAAGATGTTTCACCAGGTACTCTCTTCCCGTGACAGCTAGGTCACGTGATTGCCTCCGTACTACGTCATCGGCTATGGAGCCAATAGCGGGATGTTATTGTGGCACTTGTCAGTTTGATCTGCTGCCACTTTGTTTAAATAATTACCCTAGCAAAATGCATTTTGTCATATACTTGCTTCTATAAAGAATCACTTTTGAACTAGTAATTTTATACAGTTTCCTTTAATAACTAATTAGATGAATAACACGAGATAACAAATAGTTAGGCTAGTTAGGAATTTATTTTATATTCATTATGAACAAAAATCTCCTTAAATATATTGAAGATATCAATCAATGGCAACACTGATCGTGACGTAGCTTGGAGGCATCGCGCCGTCATCTCAGGAAGAGAATACTTGGTTAAACATCTAATTATACCAGTGTTTTTATGAAATCATTGTTTTGAATTCAGAAACAGTTAAAGTACTTATATTGAATTGAACTATATTTACGGACTTGCCCAGCAGTGGGACAGTAATGGGATGATGATGATGATATTTGCGGAACTTTTCGCGCACAATAAAATCAAAACAGTTTAAGGTATCTTCTCGTTTTCACTTAGAACAAATGGTGAAATCGGTTTCCAGGATTTTAAGCGTTCTTGTTTATATTAATTTTAAGGTAACAGCAGGAACGCCCATTTTTAACGTATTTTTCTAATAGGTGTCCAAGGAACATCATCATAGGCAGGTTCCTATTAACATATCTATCGCATTATCGTAACTAAATATAAGACAGACGGACATTTTAATCTCAAATAATATTATTATTAACCATACCTAGCTTGACGGATGTAACTATATTAGTGAGAACAAAAATAAGTTTAACTTCGCGTGTCGGTGCTGACTGTCGAGTTTGACCTTCAACACGGCACCCCCCGCTAGCAAATCTAATTCAAATAGAATTATAATGTCCAAAATTTTATCTTTATGTCATTTTACGTATAGATGTGCAAATTATCTGCGATCAAGTCACTGGAAGCCAGAGTGCCAAATTGGTTTCATTAAGTTTATCTTAGTTTTTAAAGACCATCGAGATAATTTTCAAAACATTATTTTCTCATATCAGTAGATTTACTTGGCAATTATCATTTTGAATACCAATAAGTT
Source organism: Asteroscopus sphinx (assembly GCA_949699075.1). Classification (NCBI taxonomy): domain Eukaryota; kingdom Metazoa; phylum Arthropoda; class Insecta; order Lepidoptera; family Noctuidae; genus Asteroscopus; species Asteroscopus sphinx. Next base: position 26,713,977 of record OX453004.1, on the reverse strand, counting down.
TTCGTGACTGAGACCTTTATAAGAGTCGGTGTCATCATCATTATCAGCCCATTGCTGTCACACTGCTGGGTACGGGCCTCTTCTCAGAATGAGAAGGTTTAAGCCTTAGTTCACCACGCTGGCCTTAGTTCAGGTTGGCGGACAACTACACACACCATCAAGAACTGTATGGAGCACTCTCAGGTGTGCAGGTTTCCTCACGATATTTCCCACCAAGAGATAATCAAATTCTGATCCACACATGAATTCGAAAAAGTCAGTGGCAGAGTCTGTATAAAAATCTGTTTATATTATATTTATTTTTATAAGTTTTGTTTTTTTTTATGTTTAAGCTTAGCTTCGTTGAATAGGGTGCCTATATATTTTATAAACAGCAGGATCAATAGATAAATGCCATGATATTTAACTGACCTTGAACGCTTTTACTAGCAAATTTAACCCGGATAAGTGTTGTCAGTTTGAGTAAAGTGCGTTAGCGGAACTTCGGTCCACCTAGGAACATTAATTATGCGTAAGGAATGTGCACAAAAACACGAGATCCGCGATAATCCGTTCATCTCGACGTAGGTATTAATTACACCTTCTGAAACGTATACGCTCACGCATTCACGACTATGCTATTTCGTACAGGATATTATCTTACGTAATTTCGCTTGTTATTGCATTATATTATTATTTATCTTTCTCTAACGCGGCACTAGCTGTAACGAAACGGAACCCCTTTGCTGAGTCACTGGCTTTATATCCGTCATTTATCACTTAAATTAGAGACTTGTCTGACGTACCTTATAGCCGACTGTGTTAGATATCTACTAAATATAGATTCTAATTTATAATAATATATTTTGAAAAATTTGACGAAGTCTGTGGTCTAGTGGTGGAGGGTCGGACTGCTGATCACGAGGTCGTGGGTTCGATCCCCACAGGACACAAATATTTTTGTGATAAACATAAGTGTTTGTGTTGGTATGGGTGTTTCTTATGTATTTTATGTATGTATTTACAAAAAAAAGTATATTATTAATATATTCATTGTCTAGTACCTACCCATAGCACAAGCTCTGCTTAGTTTGGGACTAGATGGTGCTGTGTAAAAATGTCCCAAAGATATTTATTTATTATTCTTATTATTTGTCCATAATCCGTCCAATATGTTAGACTCAAATGCTAACAACAGAGCCATCTTATGTGTTAGAGCAACCCACAGACCAGTAAACCTCGAGCAACCCATCCGCATGTAGCGCCTACACGCACCTTTATACAAACCATTTCGCATAGACAAACATTTTAGGCTTGTAAAATATACATAAAAAAATCAACGACCAAAATAAATAAAAAATAATTATTCGTAGGCAGTTTGATTTTTTCTAAATTCTCGTATTACTGGGATATTCCAAATATTTCTTGTACCTACCTAAGTCTACACTCGTTGAATATTTAACTCAAGTTACACTGAAATCGGTGATCTACCAAAATTAATAGCTGTCTGTAGTATTTTGTTCACCGCAATTAGGTTTTCCCACTCTTGGAATTCCCAAGCACATTTTCAACAACAATTTTTATTTACTTAACACTCTGTGGTCAGCGATAATTAAGGATCTTTTGAGAGTTACCATTGGAGAAGCTGTTCACATTGTACGGAACTTGATCACCTACTTAATAGATATGACATCCGTTAGTCTATTCGTCACTGTCATTACATTACATCGGCAAATTTTCCAACAAATTTGCTACTAGCTATATTGCCCGCTGCTTCGCACTCGTGCTGATTCGGTTTATCACAGAAAGTCGTTATCACGCATCCCTCGGGAGCTATTTATTTCCCCGGGATAGCAAGTAGCCTATTCTCCAGATCCCAGACTACCGCTTTGCCAAATTTAATTACGATCGGTTCAGAGGTTCAGTCGTGAAAAAGTAACAAACAAACAGACAGTGTTGCTTTCGCATTTATAATACTAGTGTGTATTATAGGATTTCAAAACATATAAACATTCTTTGCTAAAATATATTAGTGTCGTTCCGAGGGTCTCGAAAAAGTCGAGCAGTCTAGTGGCTATTACGTGACTAGACAAAGAGGCGCGGGCGGGCACTGCCAGCCGCTGCCACCGCAGTGTGAATTGAGCCTCACCGACTAAAACTACCACGATGTTTCTCTAACCACCTTTGGCCGAGGCCGTGTGATACAATAGGCTTTGCATCCTCCCAATTACCCGCGATAGGTCCCGGCTCGCCATTAGTAGGCCTGCCCCTTCTCCCCGTGCTTCTCACTGTGCGCCACCGTCACGGGCCTTGACTGGTCGGCCGGTGGGCTACCCTGAATCCAACGCCCGCAGGCCCATTCCTAGGGGAGCTAGAGGTCGACGTAAGCCCTCCTGCGACGATCGGCCCGTCTTCAGCGGCCGGAGAAAGAGGTCGTCGCCTTTCAGACCCTCTGTGCCGCCTCCTTCACGAGCATCACCACCAGTCCACCAGTGTTCTGCGTCGCTCGTGTCCTCAAGGCAGCTCCCTCAGTGATGACCCGGTAGATTAGGCTAGGCTAATTTTTTTTTAAATCCAAATAAGGGCCTACTTAGTGAATGAGTTTCAGTGAAAAGTTTGTTATGTTTATTCATAATTGGATTTAAATAGATATGAAATTATAAAATGACTTACCTGAAAAGACCTATTTAATGTCGTATGCACTAAAATATACAAACCTTACGTGGTTTTCAGAGTTAGTGTCCTTATATTTCCATGTTAATTATATTTCCATGTCTCTTAGTTATCTCACGTCTCGCGAGTCCAACAAGTGTCAATGAGTGGATGACAACAGTTGGACGAGAAGAAGAAAGGAGGAACTGTAAAGTATGATTGTATATCTATCAGTAGCAAGTAGGTGTTGCGGGCTGCATATTCTAAAATTTCCTTGCAAGGTACGGTGCGTGTTTTATAGTAACTTTATTGTGTTTTCGTCGCAGTAGTTCACCTATCAGGTGAACCACGGGTAATACTTTTTAAATCATTACCCGTAGTTCACCTATCAGGTGAACCACGGGTACTACTTTTTAAATCATTACCCGTGGTTCACCTGCTGGGTGAACTACGGGTACAAAAAGTTAACCGTGGAACACCTAGGTGAACTACGTAGGTGGACCACGGGTACGAAACCCTATTCAGGAGTCTCCAGACCATAGTTATTCGCCAAGAAACATTTAATGCGCGGAAATCCGCCTAATAACTCGGAAGACAACCTCTCCCAGCTTCTCACCAGCAAAATAAGCACTTTGCACTGTTGCAGCAGCTACCGAAGTACCGACAGACACGTGGGTTTTTGGATCTATACATGTACTAGCGACCCGTCCCGGCTTCGCACGGGTGCAATGCTGCTATATTATGCATTCATTATACATATAAACCTTCCTCATGAATCACTCTATCTATTAAAAACAACCGCATCAAAATCCGTTGCGTAGTTTTAAATATCTAAGCATACATAGGGACAGACAGCGGGAAGCGACTTTGTTTTATACTATGTAGTGATACGTGTTTTTTACATTTTCGACACGTGTTTGTGTCAAAAAACAAAATGTTATGACTAAGGTAGGTAGGTACGTAGCACACTGTAAAAAATAAAGGTAATTAAAGGTTATAAACGCTGACCAAGGAGACTTAACGAACTTCTGGTGGCGGGATAATCATTCAGTCATCTTGCCAGTCTAAAAATATCCCTAGCCAGTAACTAAAGGACAGCAGCGTTACTAGTGCGAAGAGTCGGTTTTGCGGTCATCTACCTGCATAACCTACTAAGATCGTTAAACCTGTCAGCAATGTCTCCTTTTTAGGAAGTCTATGCTTACCGTTGTGGACTGCGTTGGATTGATATTGATGATAAAGACTGCTGTTTGTCAAGATGACTTGTCCATTTCATTTAGATAAAAAGGTAGTTTATCATAAATAAGGTGTGTACTTGTGAAAGAACTCGTCCGGGGTAGTACCACCACATCTATTTATGCCGCAAAACAGATAACTATTAATCATTAGCTTGTATTGCTGTGTTCCGATGTGAAAGGTATGGTGTGGGTGTGCCGGTGAAATTACAATGACATAGGACTTTTCAGCTTCATGTCACAGTTTAGCGAACGCGTCTTGCAATACCGTTTAGTCAACAGCCTGGGTGGTGGTATTGCAGTTGTTATGGGCAAAGCTAACCGCTTGACCAATAAAGGTGGGCAATTCGTCGAAGGGTCGGCGCTCGTAGTTGTAACACTTTACGTCTACCTACATACAACTACCTACAACTTCGAGAAAGAAGCTGACAGACGGATCCAGTTGAGCGGCGCCGCATTTGGCAAACTTCGCCGAGTCTTCTCGTCGCCTATAGCGCAAAGTTTGAAGACGGTGGTCTTCAACCAGTGTGTCCTGCCTGTCATGACTTAGTCCACAAATTCAAAGTCGCTCAGCGAGCTATGCTTGGAGTTTCTTTGAGAGGTAAAATCCGTAACGAGATTATCTGGAGAATAACCGGAATGACCGACATAGTTTGTAGGATCAGTAAACTGAAGTGACAGTGGGCTGGCCATGTCTGTCGAAGGACCGAAGGCCGTTTGAGCAGAGGAGTCCTTGAGTGGAGACCGCGATCGTCAAACGCAGCGTAGGGCGCCCCCCAGCCAGGTGGACCGACGACCTGATGAAAGTAGCCGGAGAGACTGGATGCGAAAGGCAGAGGACGAAGTGTTGTGGCGCAACTTGGGAAGGGCATAGGCCCTATCAACCTATCGCAGTCCTCTGCTGGACATAGGTCCAGCAGAGGACTGCGATAGGTTGAGTTGATGAACCGCTTAACATCAGCTGGACCATCGTTTCGCCATCCTATACTATAAGAAGTATCTTTCATGTTACTATTAAAACAGACACTATTATAATAGACCGTAAAAGAAAGACAAGTGACAGAAAATATGAGGAAGGATATTGTCAAGTAATGCTGACAATCACGATTGCAAATAGCATTGTCGCTGTCGGTCAAACGCTAAACGACGCGCGTGAATACGGAACTAAGCCCGAGGCTACAGTTATTGTAATTGAGGCTGGATAATAGATAATGATCGAAAGGTAATCGATTAGAGTAAAGATTGTACACACAGTTAATAAACAGCGATTTTTTAGAACCACAAATAAGTCAGAAGAAGCAACTGATTGGTAGAGATGTAGAGAAGTATTGGTTGAATAAAATTGCTAATGTGAAAGCCATTGGTTCGAGAAAGAGGAGTGACGCATGACACGAGTCATATACAAAAATGTTGAAAAATATTGAAAGACAAAAATCCGTGGTTGGATATCTAAATAACTTTTAAAAAGAATATGGCATCGTTTGGACATGAATCTGTGTTTTGTAAGTCTTTCGGCCTCATTTGTTACAGTACCTATTCGCCAATCTTTATGGCTCCTCTGAGGTTAGACGTTACCCTGGGCCCAGCTTTCCATTAATATCCACGCAAATCTAAATTTCGCTACAGCACTAGCATATCCTGCAAAATCAAAGCAGCTATCAAGATTGATGCGTACTATTCCTACTTATAAGCCTCTACGCACTGTACACGATACAACAAGACGCAAAACGAGGCTTCCTGGACAGCAAAATACGTGCAAAATTAATTCGCTAACGGAACTGCGCGGTTTCGAGTCACGACTCGCTCGTCTCCTCCACGTGCCACGTCCACGAGGCTCATTACTCGTGTGTAAGGCTCTTTAGAGGAATGCCGGCCGCCCCCCGCTGCGGACGACCGGCTGCGGACTCACACAGATCGCATTCTTAACATTCCTCCGCATAGTTACGCCGCCTTTAATATATGTTTCATATTACCGTAAAGGTGACGGCTTTAATGTAATGGCAGGACTTAACATAGGGTAACTAGTGCGGGACGAATGGATGAAAAACTTGGTTAGATTTGTTTTTTTCTCATAGTACCTGACAGAGACCTAAAGATCAACATTTTTTTTATTCCATATTGAATAGGTATGGCCATGTTAGCTTTACAGGAGACCTAAGTTTGTGTTCTTCAAAATCAAAACTCATTCTACTTCCTGAAATACCTTGGTATGACTGAAGAGTCACAGACAAGTGACAGGAAGGGGAAGGGTGCCTTCGCATTTCAGGCAAATGAGTGTTCAAAGTTCGAAGCTACCCTTGAACTTCAGTCTTAAGCTTAGACAAGCAAGATTTTTCTGCCCATCACTATTAAATGCTTCTAACGCAAATATTTGTGCGCTGTTATCATCCAATCAAAGTCAACAAAACCTCATTCGTATGCCTATGCGGATTCTCAGAGATTCCGGCTCACTACCAAGTATTTATTACGTTTCGACACGATCTATGCATGTTTTTGCTTATGTTTTTATAATTATTTCCCACGGGTACAACGGCAGAATAGCAATTCATCCGTTCGTAATAAATGGAAGACATGATTTTAAGGCTTTGTGAGATGTGAGCAAAACATTGGAGAAGGTCAAGTTGAAAAGGTAGTCGGACATGTCCTTCGAGTATTTTGATTTATGAGCGTGTTATACCTTTTTCATTAGATCATATGAAAAAGGCATTCAGAAATAAAATCAAATAATCTATAACCAGTCACCATTGCTTCTCAAATCAACATAACTCTAACAACTGAAAGCGCTAATTTAATAACTCCTTTGCGGTTGTTCGGTTCATTCATCGAATATTTTTCATTGTCGTTACATAAGAAGACAAAGTTCACGGTCAACGAGCTCCATCGCCGGGTCATTTTCACTCGAGCATCGGGCGCTCTATAAACAAGGCGTGTCTAGATTGTTAACTCGGAGGCTGCATCCGGGCCACCGCAGGGATCAAGTTACGGCGGGGGCGTGCGAATGTCAAGGAACCCTAGCGCCGCGAGGGCCCGCGCGCTCGTCTCGCGTCAGTCGCAGCCGACATGTCTGCGCGCGCGCCTGCCTGCCTGCACGCTGTCACCGCATTCTGCGCGTTCTTCGTACTCGCGCGGATCGACAGTGAGTACTACGATATCCGATACAATTACAAATCTAATGTTAACTTTGGAACTAGCGGCAATCTTAGAGCAGAACAGAACTCATCTAATAATTTCAGGACCTAATTTTTTTTTAAGAAGTAATTAGACTTAACTTATCACTTCTTTGACCTATACATGTCCGGGGATGATTTGAAAAAGATCAAAGTAAACTTAAATATCCCTTCTATTTTTTCAGATGCCCAGGGGTTCGAGTGTCACAGGGACGGCCTTCATACAGACTATGAACAAGATTGCCAAAAATATGTGCGGTGCAACAGTGGTGTAGTGACCAATCAATATTCATGCCCCGCGGGACGGGTGTTCAGCGAGGCCGAGGTTGCATGTGTGCCGCGCGCAAGTCGCCCCTGCATCCGACGGGAGTGCGCACCCGCCGATACACTCGCGTATGCAAGCCCTGGCACAGCTTGCCGACACTACTACCGTTGTGAAAACGGTACAGCAGTAGAACGCGTCTGCCCGACGGGCGCATGGTTTGATCTCGAACGGCAAGCATGCACCCGCGGCGCCGGCACCTGCTTCGAGCCCGTTTGTGCTGGGCTGCCGGACGGCGACTACCCTGATGCATCCCACGAGTGCCGTCGCGTACTGCGCTGCCGCGGTGGAGAGCTGCGCGCGGTATCATCGTGCAAGAAAACCTGTACGGCACCATGCCCGCCACCTCGTGCTGCCGCCGTGCCGATGCCGGCTGGTGATGCAGACTTCTGCTCCGACGAGGCGTGCTCGTCTATGTGCCGCGACGTTCCTAACGGTGCATACGCAGATCGTACGACCAGCTGCCGCGAGTATTTTGTATGCGAGGCGCATCGAGTGATCCGTCGCGGGGTGTGTGAGCCGGGTCTCCTGTTCTCAAATGGTGCGTGTGAATCGGCCGCGCGTGCGTCGTGTCCCCCGCCTGCACTGAGCCCGTGCTTCAACAGGCATGATGGACTACACCGTGACTGGCAAGACTGTGCTTCCTGGTTCGAGTGTCGGCGTGAGCGAGTTGTTAAGCGTGGCTCTTGTGCGCCTGGACTTGTGTTCGACGGCAGCGGCTGCACGTCTTCTGACGATTTCGTGTGTGATGGGCCGGCGCTCTCGGTCGAGTGTGAGGGGCTTCCGAGTGGCACATATCAAGACCTCGACTCGAATTGCACGCGTTACTTCCACTGCGAGGGCCCATTAAGCACCACGCTGGCGTGTCCTCCGGGGCGTGTGTTCGACGGGATGCGTTGTTCGCCAGCTTCGCATTACCTGTGTCCGAGTCTAGAACGCGAGTCGTGCTATGGACGGCCGGACGGTCGATATCGTGCCTCCGATACCGGATGTCGTGGATACTACGAGTGCGTTCGCGGGGAGAAGTCGATATACGCATGCCCGACAGGACGCATATTTGACGGCGAATCTTGCGTATCGTCGCGTCCCGGATTATGCTTGAGGGAGGACTACTCATGCGAAGGGCTTTCGAATGGGTACCACGCCGAGATTGAATCAGGATGCCGCAGGTATTGGTACTTTATTTTTATTTTTGCCTAGCGGTGGTTATGCGTGTATCTTTCACTAAATTAATTGTGTAAAAAACCAAAAAACACGCTTTTAGATGTACTGTAATCCATCATCAGATCAGCTCGATTGTACCAAATTATTGTATTGTCATCCGGATTACATATATGTACTTGCAAAGTTTCAAACCGATACGAAAATTAGAAGTAGTTTAAAATCGACTTCATAGATTTTTTTACATAGTTAGTTACAAGAGAAGCTAATATAAGCGTGTTAAAAAGGTTTACTCTACATGACCTTTTTGTTTTTTTCAGATACTTTTACTGCGAGCGAGGAGACCGGCTCGTCACCCTGTCCTGTCTTGGCGGCAAGATGTTCGACGGGCGCGCCTGCGTGAAGGCTTCCCCATTCAAGTGCGGAGGTACACCGCTCAACTCGGTCGAGAACGACGGGAAGAGGTGCGAGCGAGACGGCTTCTACGTGCAACAAGGTACAGAGTGCAAACGGTACTACTTCTGCGTGAGCGGGACAAGGACGTATCTCACTTGTCCCGCGGAGCAGATGTTCAACGGGCAGGTGTGCGTGGCGCGGGCGCAGTACTCGTGCCCCGGTTGAGCGCGGGCGCGGACAGCGGAGACCGAGCTGACGACAGCGGAGACCGAGCTGACGACAGCGGAGACCGAGCTGACGACAGCGGAGACCGAGCTGACGACAGCGGAGACCGAGCTGACGACAGCGGAGACCGAGCTGACGCCCGCGGGCTCCTCCACGCCGGAGACAAGGCTTGGAGACACTCACGATGTACCTGAATACTTTATTTATTTCGAGGCTGTGAACTTTATGTACCCGGAACACCGCTCGATCGTGTTATTGATGCGCGCACAATGATATTTAAAAGTATAGCTGATATGCCATACCCTAACAAAACAGACGAAAAAAATTAACCGTACGCAGCGGCAGCAAAATACACATTAACTAGTACAGTCGACTGCATGACAGTGGTAACACTTCAATTCGAGAACCGCCCTTACTGCTTACGAAATAAAGATGCTGCTAATGTCAAAGTGTTACCACCGACTTGCGGTCGACCGTACAAAGTAAGTTGGTTACTTTAAGTTGCTTTCGCGTTATAATTAAAACACTTTCTGTACACACACGACGGCATTTTTTTTTTTTTTGTCATCGGTCACGCTCGGCGGCTTACTTTACATTTACACTGATTAATAGAAAAAAAAACTTCTTAATTATGATGTTTTCGAGTCTTCCGTTGCGAGTGCAAGTAACACGTCTGTACTTTTACATATCATTGTGCGCGCACTAAGACTATGTTTAACATTCTGTTCCATTCCATCTACCTCCTATTTCATAATAAGACACTTTTACTTCTTACTTTTTATTGGCATAGAAACTTTCAAGCGACCTAAATACTTCTAATAGTAATTACACATTGACTATATCTTACAGTATTACTTTACAAATGAATAATAAGCTCCATTAATAGAAAAATAAAATCTCTTTTAACGACATAAAAGAATAGTTAATTTATTTATTTATATTAATATAGATAATATTTTCTCGACCTTAAATTAACACAAATTATAAGGAAAATATCTTCATATTAATGATAATACTTGTCATATTGTTTTAGATATAGGTGGTATATTTTTACTATAGCTATAATAAAATAAGTAATATTTCCAAACCCTTTGATATGACAAATGTTATCATAACAATAAACTTAACTGTAAAAATAATATAATAGGAGTAAAAAAATCTGCATCCGAATACAATCCGTGTATTCACGTTATTACGTGCAGAATAAGTAAAAATTGATAAATACGTTTACCTAAACAATTTTGGCATTGTTCATAACTAGAAAAGCATGTTTAAATAATTTACATATTTATTACGTATTTAATAAACGATCCAAGTTATAATCTCCGTTTATATTATTTTAAAAACTGGCGCCTTACTTTGGAGACAGACTTTAGCGGCGATGCGAGTAGGGGGGTGGGGGGCTGTTTTGTTAGAGAACCGAAATAACCGTATGATTTATGTTATGCCATAAGAGGGTATTTGATTAATATTTTTTTTATATTATTTTGAAGAAACAATGGTAGAAATAACACGATTTGTTAAAAATAAATAAAATCGATGACAAAATGGATGGCTTTTTATGTTTTTGGAGGGGGTATTGTCTGTCCTTGTCGTGCGAAACGGACATTGTGCTGAGTGGTTTGTAGTTACAATAGCGTTAATATGTTCTGACGTCAGTGGCCAATAGTACTGTGCCTCACTAGTAAACATTTTTGAAACGGTTATAAAAATATTTCATAGTTCTTTTCATTGTTGATTTTTTTTTCGAATCGTTTTAGTATATCTAGTAAAAATAATAGTCAAATACCCCATAGTTCTCTTGCAAGCTATACAGGACATATAGCGCCAACAATCTCTATTATAACAACAGAACAAGATCTACGTTTCTGGAACTATGTAACTAAATTTTCATTTGATTTTTTTAAACCATTATATAAAGAAAAAGGTTTAACATCTGCGATTTTATTATTTATTATGGCTATAACACTTCTAATGCGGCGCCAGTTCTTCACTAGGAATGGAAAACCACCACTCATCCCCTACACCTTAACACCGCGGCTACGACTTTCTCAAGGCACCAGCTAAATAAATGTGTTTTATACATTTTTATACAAAAATCAGTTACAGAATTTTTAAACAAACGACTTACTTGCCCATCCGGACACGTTACAATAGATTACCTATGTTTATACAGGGGTTTTTATAATACACATTTTCAATTGGTCCACGCCGAAAATGTCAAGATACACTTGCTCGAATTCAAAATTAAAAGTTAATTAAACTTACTGTTACTGCTGGTATCACCAAAAGTAACTTGGTGAAATTACGGGCGCGACCAATCGGTTATTTCGAAAGCGGAGCACTAGCTAAAAGGACAACTCTATTTGTTCGTTGAATATATTGGAAACCAATGAAAACATACCTGCACAGGGTGACTCGACATAAGTAAAAGCACCTTTTCCTTAAAATTCCCGATTAGATCGTTAGTTTTGTCTATAAATAGTGTCGATAAATTATGACAGTGCATATCACTAATGAAATAGGCGTAGATATATAACATATTTATTGTCAGATTCAATAGTGTAATTAAATAGGTAGTATGAATAATCTAATCGATTTTCGTACCTTTTAAATTATTTCATAAAAGTAAATGTAATTAGCTCAATTTATGAATATATATTCAAGAATTATTAACCCAAATTAATCTTAATAAAATTAAACATAATTTTAAATTTGTTTGATTATGATTACTATGTCACAATATCAAGTACAGTCGACTGCATGACAGTGGTAACACGTCAATTCGAAAACCGCCCTTACTGCTTACGAAATAAAGATGCTGCTAATGTCAAAGTATTACCACCGACGTGCGGTCGACCGTACAAGTTAAAATAAAGTTTATAATTAAGATATTTTTTATTAAAAATACAAGCAATTGCCTTCGATGCAAATGTCTTTAGCATTGCCAAGTTTGGAATATAAAAAGTGTGTTAAAATATAATTAATTGGAATTATATTTTCTCGAAATCAAAAAGTATATATTTTAAGTAATATATAACTAATATATATATCTAAAAGTAAAACACAAAATACTCGTAAGAGTTCTAACAATATAAGAAGTTTACATCAAAGGTATCTAAAGACGGCATTTTGCACAATCCGCATACAACTTTACTTATTTAGATTGTGCAAAAACGTAGGTATAATTTGCATATTTGGTGGTTCCGGTAATATGGGGACACTGACATCATTAGTTATTTACATTGGATCATTGGATTTTTGTCTATTACATAGAAATAATATACCTTTGATGGAAACTGAGATCTATTGTTACACGTTGAAACATCCACATAAGCTTAGCTTTATTTTATCTCAGTACAGTGAACATGATCACTAAATATATGTAAGTCTATTTGAGCTACTTGAAAATAGATGAAAGAGCAAAATAATGTGCCAGATTTCTAATGATACGTTGTCTTACTTAGAAAATGCGGTGTGATGCTGCGGAGCTTAAAAATAGTCTGGACTAGAGCAGCTCTAAAAATACTTTTTCATGACAAAAAAATAGTTCATGTAATAAAGGCCGTTCATGTGGATGTTGAATAACAGCCCATTTACACGATAACGGTTCTTTATCTTAGTACACCGATACATTTAATAATTCTGAAGATATAAAAGTAAAGGATGGTTGTCGTGTGAACGGGCCGTAACGTGTAACAATGGTGTAACAAAACGTTCACGCTCGCGGATCTAGCCGCATTCACAGACTTCGTATCAACTTATTTCTCAGACACACAACACTGGCCAGAGACACCGTTAGTTCCACATTTTATACTAAGGGCCTGTTTTGAAGCGAAGCTTCCTTAGCTTTGTTGCGCGCCCGGCCGGGGTGTAAGCCGAGAAAAATATCACCGTTACCTCGCGCGCGCTTGCAAATGCGCAGAAGCACCGCTTCTGTCAGGCGTCCCCCGACGCCACCCGTTTTTTCAATCGCCAGATAGTTTTTTTCGGGGAATAAGGGCGCTGTCCCATTGGAGGTATTAACCATTAGATAGTGAGCTATGAACTATTAGATAGTTGGCTAACGTTAGCTAATAAACTATTAGCCAATGGCGGTCATATTCATTAGTGAGCTACTAACTATAAAAAACCCGCGGAATACATAACCTCCTCCTTTTTTGAAGTCGGTTAAAAACAGTTACAATATTGTAGTAAGTCCATTAAAGTCAAAATGCGAGCGAGTAAATACTACACTTGTCGCAGTAGCTGAGCTGGAATTTTAGTAGTTAATAATGTGACCCGAAAACTAGTCAACTCTTATATTGCCATTTCTGTTTAACCTTGTAGGTCAATTAAAACAAGTTTAACTGGATTACATCGCGTATATTATTAAAACTGGTTTTCCTGACGTTTCGGAAGCTTTGCAGCGTTCGTGGTCGCAGAAAGACTAAGATGACAAGCGTCTTTACAGATATTTCAGGAAATTATTTGAATCTACCGTACAACTCGTAGATCAAATTGCAGTTTAGCTCTCTTGAACTACAAAATAGCTCCTAGCTACTAGTTAATAGCTCTCAATGGGACCGCGCCCTAAGCTTGTCATTTTGTTGGTTTTTTATAGAAAATCTGGCAAAAAGTTAAATTATTCCTCAGATAAAAGTGATCAGACGATTGAAAAGTCGACCCTAAGTAGATAAATAAACCAAATCCCTGAAATGATTGTCTGTGGACCGCCATAGCAGATGATTAAAATTAAAGAAATACTTCATTGAGTGTATGTTCAAATCAATCGACAGACTTATGTACACATACTGTGTAAAAGTGCCAGAAATAGACGATTATTTTTTTGATCACACATAAAAAATAGTTTTGAGATCTTCGTCTCTTTTTTTGTTATTTATACAATATATGATGACACTATTATATTTACTATCAATAATAAACGACACACTCTGAAAGTCTCAGTCTTACCTCACGACAAGTGACACAAAGCAAAACTTTCGTTGGACTATCAACAACAAATATATTAGATACACATTAAATAATAATATTATAACGACTATAACATTAATGCAAACAGCCCGATGAAATATATCCATCAATTTTCTTTTGATTCTCCTTTACAATTCGCGATATAGGAAGTTGTCTCAAAACGCATATATTGGTGTCGATTCTCTTGTTCACGAACTAAACTTATTTTAAACTATCGTTCTCTTTTACTAATAGTAGATACAAGAAAGGGATGGCAACAATTTTAGAACTGTCAAATTAGTTTACGTGTTACATTTCTTTGTATTTTAATGGGCATGTTACGAGATCACGACTAAACATGCATGGAAATTTTAATTCGGACTTATTGGACATTGACAGCTCTAAAATTGTTGCCATCCCTTTTTTGTATCTACTATTAGTAAAAGAGAGCGATAGTTTAAAATAAGTTTAGTTCGTGAACAAGAGAATCGACACCATTTTCTTAAAACTGTATTTTATACATAGATCAGTTAATTTTATTACTATTTTTAAATCGTTGTGTAGCAGAGTACTGGCTGAAAAATTGTTAAAGTAATTCAAAAAAGGAAACATATGTGACCTTGAATTGTTCGTAATTGAAAGTCACACGTGTTTTTGGTTTTTGGTACATGGTATATTTCACCAGGTACTCTCTTCCCGTGACAGGTAGGTCACGTGATTGCCTCCGTACTACGTCATCATTGACTTGTACCTATGGACCAGTAATACCTACGAAATAAGCGTGGTATACCTACAATATCCGGGCCACCGTTATGGTGGCCATAGCTAGGGAAGTAAGTAATCAAAACTAAAAAGTATCGATATCGATGCTCGTGTTTCGTACCAGAGATGTGTGCTGATTAAAATCATTTTCAAGTAGTAATAAATAATGCAATTATATCAAATTTTGAGAACTCTTTCATAATGCGCACAGCCAAGTTGTGGAATTCACTGCCGGCATCTGTATTTCCGGGCACTTATAACCCTAACGCCTTTAAAGCTGGAGTGAATCGGCACCTAATAGGTTTGCTCGCTCCATCGTCGACCACATCCTGACAAAGCTGTCTAGATTGTGGTCAAGAGCAGATCTATAAATCATAAAAAAAAAAAAAAAAAAAAAAAAAAAAAAAATACTAAGTTCGGCTGTCCCTAGGATATAAAAAATCAAGCTTCTAGGTCAAGGCAATCATACGGCTATGTCACATTTTGATACTCGCAAACTCACATGAAAAACCTATAGGGTACTTCGCATTGACCTAGAATCATGAAATTTGGCCAATATATCGAAATATCTTTTTTTTTTTAATATATCGAACTCCGATTGTATATTTAAAAATATCGATAGATCGAAAATCTGATATTTAAAAAATATCAACAGCCCTAGTTTGTTTACTTGACAGCTCATGTACTATGGGCCACATTGCGGGGTAAGCGGGGTTGCCACGCGGAGTAGGTATTTTGACATCCCGTAAAGATGTTGCCAAACAGAGAATATACAAATAGCATGCGATCTCTTTCACCAGACGACATAACACGTTGGTTAACAAGAGACAAAGAATAGTTTCATAATTCAATAACGATTTAATAGATATATGTATAAACTAGGTGGATATAGAAGAATGGGCCACTTCCATAGGTTTCTTAATTCAATGTACGTCATACGTCATCGGCTGTGGAGCCAATAGCGGGCTGTTAGCGTGACACTTGTCAATTTGATGTGCTGCCACTTTAGTGTAAATAAATTACCCGAGCAAAATGCTTTTTTTCATTTACTAAAGAAGCACCTTTGAACTAGTAATTTTATACATTTTCCTTTATTAATCATTAGATAAATAACACGAGATAACAAACAGGCTAGTTAGGAATTTATTTTTCTCCCACTTGCTCGGAAATTGGTTCATTAATCATTAAAAAGAATACAACAATCGGCTCTTTTCCTTACGCAACGAAATAACAGGCCAGTAATATCCAACACGACAATGATAGAAATTGCTGGACACTTTTTATTTTTTAAAGTTTGCTACCGAGATTTCTAAGCATATAAACTTACATAAATTAGGTGTTTTTAGGTACAAAACCTTTATCATTATAAAGGCTGAATGCACATTTTTTTTTTCTAAACTTTGAAAATAGAACAAGAACCGCGCGCGGACGAATTGGAGCAAAGGAAAATTAGATACTGTTGAATTAATTTGTGTATTGTTTCCTCGCAGATGAGAGAATTTATTTTATAATCATTATGACAAAAATCTCCTTAGTCGTATTGAAGACGTCAATGGCAATGGCAATAGCAGCACTGATCGTGACGTAGCACCGAGGCATCGCGGGAAGAGGATACCTGGTGAAACATATTATTATACCCTTGGATGAATAAAAAAAGGCGGACGGAATATCGTTAAATAAAAAGTGAAGCACTCAAAGTAAGACGGCTCGCTAAAATGTACGGGCTGACATGCACACATTCACATCCATAGTAAGAAAAAAGCCACGATTACACGACAAATCTCGTGTGACGGTAGTCATTGTTAAAATTGTTTCTGAATAAATAAATTGAATTGAATTGAATTGTCGTAGTGTCACAAATAAAATAACAATATATCTGGTGTTAAAATTATGTCGAAATTATATCGACGACTTCTGCGGTCTAATCGTTCCGAGTGTCGGACTGCTGATCAGGAGGTCGTGGGTTCGATTCCCACAGGACACAAATATTTGTGTGATGAACATAAGTGTTTGTCTCTTAGTCCACCTGCGACCAAGAAATGCTGCAATGCTTTCGAAACGTCAGGAAAACCAATTTAAATCGATTTAATCCGGTTAATCTTTGTTTTATTATAAGTGTTTGTGTTTGTCTGGGTGTTTTTTATGTATTATAAGTATGTATTTACCAAAAAAAAAGTATATAAGTATTATATCCAATGTCTAGTACCCATACACAGACATAGTAAAAAATATAGACTAAGTGCTGCGAACAACCATAGTGAAGCCAACAAAAACCGTGCTCCTTCATGTACAACCAGTGCTCACGTACACACCATGCACCTGAAGGATATTTGTTTTCGCGATGCTTACTGGACGATGCCGCGACCTGTGAACTGAGAGGGGTGAGCACGGTTAAAGGTGCATGTGTGTGCGTGAGCACTGGTTGTAAATGAAGGAGCACGGTTTTTGTTGGCTTCACTATGGTTGTTCGCAGCACTTAGTCTATATTTTTTACTATGTCTGTGTACCCATAGTACAAGCTCTGCTTAGTTTGGGACTAGATGGTGCTGTGTAAAATGTCCCAAAAAAAATAGTGGGTTTAGGAAAAAACGAAGTGCTTCAATCTTTTCTTAGCGAAATTTCGTCCGCCATTTTTTAATCGTCCATGATTATAGCATGGGTTAGTAAAGCGACATACATGTTATTGAGCAGCTTGGTACCGTGCCGCGGCTAGTGGTCGGCGGCGGAGGGGCGCGGCGCGGGCGCCAGCAGCATGCCCACGTCCCACACCTTGAGCACGCGGTCCTTGCCCGCCGTGCACATGCGGCCCGTCGCCTCGTCCATGTACAGCGACGACACCGCGTGCTTCATGTCGTGGAATGACGCCAGCGATTCGCGACTGAATAGAATAGAATTTATTTATTTGTAAAAAAAAAAAAAAAACACGGATATTGCTGTCGATTCTCTTGTTCACCAACTAAACTTATTTGAAACTACCCTGTGCCCGCAACTTCATCCGCGTGAACATCGTTTATCGCGCATCCCTCGGGAACTGTTCATCTCCCGACGATAAAAAGTAGCCTATCGGCCAAAATTAATATCCAATCTATCCACGATTTGCCCTATCTTGAATTTGACATAAGCTCCATACAAAATACGTGGGACACTCAGAAAGTTTTGCGAAACTAAAAAAAATTGTTCTATACGTACATATATTTTTATCAAATCTTTTCAAAGTACTTTCCACCAGCCTCTATACAAAGATTCATGCGCCTAAACCAGTTTTCAAAACACTTTTTCCAGTCCGCCGCAGACACCTCGTTTACAGCCTGCTCGAACGCAGCCAGCGCATCTTCCGGCGACGAAAATTGTATCCCTTTGAGCTGATTTTTTATTTTTGGGAATAAAAAGAAGTCACACGGTGCTAGATCAGGGCTGTAAGGAGGGTGACCCCAGGAGTTTGACTGGCGTGCTGTCCAGGAAGTCCCTCGTTTTGAGTGCGGTGTGCGCAGGTGCATTGTCGTGGTGGAGCAGTAGCCCGCGGAGCCCTGTGTTTGGTCGCTTGTTGCTTATAACAGAGAAAACTTCTGGCAAACATTTGGTAGTATACCATTCGGCATTAATGCTTCTTTGATCCCGTAAGGGAATTGATACCAAGTGGCCAGTCAAATTAAAAAAGCTAGCGATCAAAATCTTACCCCCGCTTCTAGATCGCTTCACTTTGGTAGGCGTTGGCTCATTTTGAAACACCCAAACAGTCGACTGGCGCTTGGTTTCTGGGTCGTATTGATAAATCCAGGACTCATCACCTGTAACGATGTCGTAAACACGCCGAGACGAGCCTGCTTCAAATTTGTTAAGCATATCACGGCACCATTCCACCCGGGCCTGCTTCTGAGCATCGGTGAGGTTGTGCGGCACCCAGCGTGATACTATCCTCCTCACGCGAAGATGGCTGTGTAGAATCTCGTGAACGCTTCCCGATCCAATCTTCAATATGTGTTGAATCTCCTGATATGTAATTCGCCTATTGTCTTGGATTAAATTTTTCACTGCTAGCACGTTTTCTTCGGTAACAGCCGTCAAAGGGCGACCGCTTCTTTCGTCATCCCCCAAAGTTGGTCGACCGCGCTTGAATTCGTTATACCAACGATACACGGTTGCCTTGGAAGGGCCTTCATCCATGAATGCCATTTGAAGTCTATCGTACGATTCATCCGGTTTCAGGCGACACTTGAAATCGTATAAAATCATAGCTCTAAAATGTTCCCGGCGCAGATCCATATTTCAGTGAGACACAATACTTTGAATTAACTCGCAAAAAATGTGGAGGGAAATTTTGAAATTGGAACTTACTTATTTTTACTTATAAATAATCATATTTTCGAAAAACATTATAACTGGCCAGTCTCCCATATATAAAAACTTTTTTTCGCAATACTTTCTGAGGGGCCTGGTATCTCTATCTATCAAATTTCCATCTCTAGTAGGGTAAATCATAGATAGATTGGATATTAATTTAGGCCGTAAATGTTAATCCGGGTTATAAAACTACATTAAAATCTATACAGTAGTTTTTGCGTGAAAGAGTAACAAAAATACATACATACATCCATACATCCTCACAAACTTTCACGGTTATAATATTAGTAGGATTCAATTAATCCAAGATGGATTGGGTTGCAATTTAGCTTGGAGATGGAAGATTAAATTTAAAAAATTATATATGTATATTATGATTATTATTTTGGGATATTTTATTTTTTCTTAGTCATTTGACTAGATTTAACTATATTTACGGGACTGAACCAAGTAAATGTAGCGTGTGGTGTGTAAAATGTAATGTGTTAATGGTGTGTTTAATTTTCTTCTATTTGCATGAACTTTGTTACGATACGGCACGTGTTCAAAATTGCTGCTTTTTGTAAAGTAATATAAAGAGATTCTTTCAGGTCTATTATTTTTAGGCTATGGAGAAGATGGTTAGGAATAACACCTGTTGTAGAGAGGTTATTATTATTATTATTTATTATTATATTTTTATTTAATAAATTGTGGAAATAAAAAATCGCTCACGAGCAAAATAATAAATTTATTAGTTATTTATAAAGGGTAGTACGACTTTGAATTAACTGCAAAGTTAGTCGAGTCGGTTAAGAAACACTGTTTCTTAATAAGATATCGCTGACGTCACCCAAAAGACGTTACCAAGTGGAAGTTAAATACGATACCACGAGCAGTGTTCACGGTAGCTTAGTGGCTAAAGCACTGGCGTACTGAGCCAGGAGTCGCAGGTTCGAATCCTGCTCGTGAGCTGTTTTTTCTTTCCACAATTTAAATCATTAGATTTCGCTACGCATGCGTAAATGCGTTAAAAATAATAAAATAATATTTATTTATTTAATTCTTTATGCACAACTGGGTACAAAGGCGGTCTTCTACCAGACAACCTTAGGGTAATGCAGAGACAAAAAATAAGGTAGATGCACCAGTAAAATAGTAAAATATGTTTCGTACTACGGACTTATCCTACTAATATTATAAATGTGAAAGTTTGTAAGTATGGATGGATGGATGTTTGTTACTCTTTCACGCAAAAACAACTGTATCGATTTTAATTAAATTTGGCATACAGATAGAACTTAACGTGGATTAATATATAGGCTACTTTTTATCCCGGGAAGATGAACAGTTCCCGAGGGAGGCGCGATAAACATTCACGCGGGCGAAGTCGCGGGCATAAGCTAGTAATTACATATAATATCTAAGAACAAATCAATAAATTATAATGTGTTTAGGGGGTGGGGCGTTAAAGTCGTTGTGATTAAGCACTAAACTTGTTGAATATATAAACTTTACTTCTGGTACCAGACATGTTAAACAATTAAATATACTACATTATAATTACGAATTATTACGACCAGCAGTCGTCTCCCCGCAGCCATACAGTTTATGGCTGCGGGGAGACGACTGCTGCGCTACGCTAATACAATTAAGCGCCTTGTACTAAACCCATGCGTCAGCAGTGTCCCTACATATGCATAAGAGATACTCACGGCTCATGCCTCAAGGTGTCGTAGCAGACCGTGCAGACTCGTTGCGGAAACTCGAAGCCCATGACCGGCAGCGGCAGGCGGTGCGGCGAGCAAGCCGCGCAAACCGCCGCGCCGCACCAGCGACAGTGGTGCTGTCGGAGACCTACAATCAAATACACAACAAAACTCAAATTGGAGCAAGGTTTGCGTGGAGCGAAACCTTTCATTGGCCGGGTGTTTAACTACGAATTAGTCCTATTGGATTCCGAATGTAGAGATGAGTTTGGTTTTCTTACTTGGGTATGATGATGATGATCGGTACTGTACAAAACAAGACAGAGGTTCCATCGGCTAGTTCCGTCACAGACGAATTTGGCCGAACGAAATGTGAGTACAATTAAGTAAACAAAATATAAATTTTATGTCTTTACATTAAGGTACATAGTTCATCAAAATGTTCAAAATACCGTTACGATCTAATCTCATTGTTGTAAATGTCAATCTCATGACAGGATAGGTTCCTGTTTGACGTTTATTTGTGACATTTTGGACATTGATACTAGATCGGAACTATATTTTATTTTTTATTTTATTTTTAAATTACGAGAATTGACCCTCAGGTAGGTACTTGTGGCTTGTGTTGTTCCTGGTTCAATATCTGCCTACAACTATTTAATACAAATCTTACCAAGCTGTTTCTTCTCCATCATCGCTCTAACATTCCATATGAAGGGAGCGCGGCACAGCTGGCAGAGGTCGGACTCCTTCCAGGCGGGGGTCTCGCGGCGCCGCACGCCCATCTCCCACACACCCAGAGCCCCGTCTTCACCCGCTGAGATAAGGCGTTCGCAACTACCCACGTACCAAAGTCCTGTGACCTTGTTGCTAAAAGTAAGTGTATATCTTTAAGCATGGGTTAATTATGAATCTAGTTGCACGGTTCCAAAAAGTTGGTCCTATGGAAAAAGTTGGGTTCCCTCCTATTATGGTCGAACCTAAATATAAAATCATTATTAATCATTAATTAGTTTACTTCAGTGTATTCTCAGTCATTAACCTACATCATTCTCACACAATAGGGTGTTTGACAGGTATTGCCAAAAATTATGAAAATTGTACACAACGTAGATTTTAGGTTGAAGATTAACTTTTACTTTAATTTAAAAATATTCAAAATATTTTATTTTTCTGTTTGAAATTTTGTTTTTTTAATCTGTTGATCACGTGATACAAAACGTCTTGAGACTTGACCTCCATTTTGGGTGACGTCATAATCCTGTACGACGTAGGGCGAGCTAAATGTTGCCATGATCGTAAAAATAAAATGTACCAGTTTTTGAACGGGTAGGTATATTATTAATAATTATATTCATTGAACAGTGACGTAGGTTGACGATAATGTCACGTGACTTAGCGTTTTGGTGCGAAATTAAAAATGAGAATTTAAAATATTGATTATTTAATTTTACAAGAATATTTTAGTAATTATTTTGAATGCTTTAATTGGATGTTTCGTCATCGTTTTACGTACATTTTCAAAAATTGTCAAACACCCTATTATTTTTAAATCATTTAACAAACCATTGTACCATTTATAATTTGAAAAGAGTATAAGAGTAGTTTGGAGTTTCTTCCTGCTCTTCTCCATAGGACCAACTTTTTGGAACCATGCAACTAGTCTTAATTAAGGTTTGGAAAGTGCATGTGTTTTTGTTTGTAGTGTGTGTCGTCATCATCATAATTTCAGCCGCAAGACGACCTCTACTGGACTTAAGCATCCCCACAACGACCGGTCCTGCGCTTCCCGTATTCAGCTGATTCCCGCGACCTTCCAGGGCGTGTGGGCGCATGTGGAGGGGCCTACCCAGGCTGCACCTTCCAGTACGCGGTCGCCACTCCAGAACTTTTCGGCCACATCGGCCATCCGTTCTGCGACTTCTGCGAGCAAGGTGCCCCGCCCACTACCACTTAAGACGCTGACAACAGCCAAATACCCCAAATAGGCTTCTTTTAAAAACATTTTTTGCTGTATCTATTCAGTTTGTGGCAGTGAAAAAAATATATGTTAATCTTGATCGTATTTTCTGAAACTGTATTGTGCCCAAAACACGTTTTCTTGAAGTTTTCTCGATAGAAAAGAATTGTAAACTAACCTCTTAAAACATGCTTTAAAGCAAACAATCTCTATTATTTACTAAATATTATAAATAAAATTAAGAAAACATTTGAGAAAGACAATAATCTAAACATTTGTTGTTTCTGTTTTTCAAATAAGCTTTTAGTTTTTTATTAAAAAAATAATTTGTTAATTTTCATTCAAGTTGAGCGGCGTATCCGACGTCCCACGGCTCGTTGCCTCTCTTTCAGTTCTGTACGAAACGACAGTGACCGCAGAGGTCTGATTTTTTAGGTGTTGTCAGCCTCTTAAGTTGCGCAATTCTTCGGGCTATGTCGGTTACCTTCGTTCTCCTGCGAATCTCCTTATTTCTGATTCAATCACGCAAGGACACACCGAGCATAGCCCTCTCCATTGCCCTAGTGTGTGTAGTGCTTATTAGAAATAAAAACATTTAAATTTGACAGACAGAGTTTCTTTCGCATTTATAATTTTCAAATTTTTTGTATACACAATACACAATAGTGAATTTCATTCTGTAGGTGTAGGTTCCTCAAACAATATGGATGATATAAGAAGGTAGTATGTGAACAAAATATTATAATTAATTACCTGTGGCCTTGTAGTTCGTACGCCGTGCCCTTTTGCCCGCCTATGTCCCACACTATTATCGTTTGGTCGAATGACCCGCTGAATAATAGCTGAGGCAGTGGGGCCCAATTAAGTACTCGTACAGAACTGAAAAAAAATTGGATTATTCTGATTACCGTCAAATAATTCGAAGTATATTCTGTTTTTTTCTCTCTTGTCTTATTTAGTAAACAATCTTGGCACGTATACTCAAATAACTACTGAATATAATTACTAGTTCTGCACATGTAATTAGGTTAAAAAAATGTTTAGTGCGTGAAATTGTTAACATAATGTCATTTAATAATTATTATTGGCGAATTGCATTAAAAAGACATGCCAAGATTGTTTACTAAATAAGACAAGTAAGAAAAAATAGAGATTAGGTAAAATTATTATCATTCGTTTATTCATTTTATAATATTGAAATAAAAAAAATGTTGTCTTGAATAAAGTTACTGCAAAAAAAGGCTGTCATATGAGCAAAAAGAGACCTTACCTGTCGTGACGTGGGAATGGAACCCAAATGGCGTACAATAGTCAAACACAAATAATAGCGTCGATCATAAATTGATATTAGCTGATGGTGGCTGAGTTGGTCATCGGAACTTCTCTTGAAAATAATTCTGATCGATATGCATTGCACTAAAGTCAAACCTTGCTTTTGAATGGAAGATTATCATTAAATTTGTTTAATATTTAGTATTTTAGAATTAATTTATCCTTATTAGAACATAAATTGTGACTTTTTGAAATTGGAATTGGATAGCGATCAGTATTATATTCAAGAGTAACCCCACAGTTATAGACATTGTATTTCTATTAAATGGCGCCTCCCAGCTAATTTTTAACCGACTTCAAAAAAAGGAGGAGGTTATGTATTCGGCGGGTTTTTTAACCGACTTCAAGAAAAGGAGGAGGTTATGTATTCGGCGGGTTTTTTTTTTTTTTTTTTTTTTTTTTTTTTTTTTTTTTTCATGTATGTACACCGATTACTCCGAGATTTCTGGGCCGATTTGCGTGGTTGTTTTTTTATTTGGTAGAGGAAGTCCGCGCGGTGGTCCCATATAAATTTTATTGACTTAGGTCGAGTAGTTTTTGAACCAGCTTCAATAAATCAGTTTAATTTAGCTTCGCTTACCTAGATGATCTACTAATAGTTTCGTTTTTCTGTGAATTATCAACTAAAAAGTATGAAATAAAAACTTTTTAACAAAAAATAAAACCGACTTCAAAAACCTTAACTAAAAAGTAAAAAATAATCCTTGTATGTATTTCAAAATCTTAACATAAACCAAAATTTTGAAGGCGGCGCGTGTTTTTCATGTATGTTCGCATAAACTGTTTTTTACTATAGATAAGCGCTCGACAGTACATTATATTTACATGACGCAAAGGGACAGTCACGCGCCGCCTTCAACATTTTGGTTTATGTTAAGATTTTGAAATACATACAAGGATTATTTTTTACTTTTTAGTTAAGGTTTTTGAAGTCGGTTTTATTTTTTGTTAAAAAGTTTTTACGTACGGCTTTGCTGCAACTATACCACATTCATTTCATTCAAGGAATTAAAACACAAAAGGCAAACAGTGTGCTACCTACTTGACAATTATCGCTTGTGTTTCGCATTATTGAACCTCCTATACCTGGCACAAAACAATAGGCCTCATTCGACACATTTCAAAATAGTATCCATGGAGGAAGTACCTAGCCTGGAGTATCTATATATATAAAAATGAATTGCTGTTCGTTAGTCTCGCTAAAACTCGAGAACGGCTGGACCGATTTGGCTAATTTTGGTTTTAAAATATTTGTGGAAGTCGAGGGAAGGTTTAAAAGGTGAGAAAATTTGGAAAAATTGCGAGGAAAATAGTAAAAGCAACCATTTCATTTTCCCATGCAAACTGTTCCTACCTGTCAAACATTTGATGTTCGTCCCGTTCGGTATGGTAAACTCGGGTCCCCTCTAATTTAAGGAACGTATTAAATAAGATTTGGATGAAATTTTGATGGGTTCCTGGATGGTTTAAAAACACAATTGGACCCGGTAGGTGGCGCTGCTGTCGGTATATCACTGATCACCTAAACTGATAGATGATAGATTTTAATGATATTTTTTGTGTAGGTACGTTCGAGTCCGGGTCCCTGCAAGGTTTGAATTAACAAATGGACCCAGTAGGTGGCGCTGCAATCGTTGTGTCACCAAATTTGATTTGCTGAACAATTGATAACATGGGACGGGACATGGGACGGGACATGGGACAGGACATGTGACATGGGGGACGGGACATGGGAAGGGACATGGACCGGGACGGGACATGGGACATGAGACGGGACATTGGACATGGGACGGGACGGGACATGGTACGCGACGGGACTGGACATGGGACGAGATAGTGAGATAGTGGGATAGTGTGATAGTGGGATAGTGGGATAATGAGATAGTGGGATAGTGACTGGACTGGACGGTCCGAATGAAAGGATGGATGGAACTGGACTGGACTGAATTAACAGGTTCCGTCACGTGGGTTAGCAGAATTTGACGCGAGCGAAGCCGCGGGTAAAAGCTAGTTAGTAATAAGTTAAACTGCCTCCGCATTGGTGGGACTCCTCTATTGCATAATCTACACAATGTGTTAGAAAGAGACAAAGATATGTTGTCAGTACAGTCTTCATGTGAAAAAAAACGGAATGAAGCAATTTGTTTTTCTTGAGTCACGCCATTTTGTATGGTTTTAGCCACCAGTTTGGTGACTCGCTAGTACAAATTTTGACAAAAAATCGTTTAAATTGACATTTGAAGGCCATACTGATTGTAGATATGTATCTCTTTCTGTTAAGTTCCTGCGTGTGTAAGACAAAATTAGCAGCTATATGAGCAGTTTTCATTTCATTACTATGACTCCAGGCTTGGCACTTCCTCTAAGTTAGTAATAGTTATCCCTGAATATTGACATTACATGGAGTATTTTGACTTGAGGGGGCTCGTAGCGAAGCAACGACTGCGCGGATTGTACGATCTGCAAGGTTAAGCTGCACTTGCCACGGTCAGTATGTGGATGGGTGACCGTTTCGTTACAGATCGATACCCCTCCGTGCCTTGGAGAGCACGTTAAGCTGTCGGTCCCGGTTGTCATACGAATATCTATGACAGTCGTTACGGGTAGTCAGAAGCCTGAAAGTCTGACAACTGGTCTAACCTTCGGAGGTTAGTCGGTATTACCCAGTTACTGGGTTGCGGGGGTCTGATGGCAGTCATCATCATCATCATTTCAGCCGAAAGACGTCCACTGCTGGACATAGGCCTCCCCCAAGCATCGCCACAACGACCGGTCCTGTGCCTTCCGCATCCAGCGGATTCCCGCGACCTTCGCCAGGTCGTCGGTCCACCTTGTGGGGGGCCTACCCACGCTGCGCCTTCCAGTACGCGGTCGCCACTCCAGAACTTTACTGCCCCATCGGCCATCCGTTCTGCGAGCAATGTGCCCCGCCCACTGCCACTTAAGTTTGGCAATGGCAGTCGATTGATGGCAGTCACTCCGTGTAAAATACTGATGTTCAGCCGCTTCTGGCTAGACTGGAAGCCGACCCCAATATAATTGGGAAAAAGGCTCGGAGGATGATAATGGAGTATTTTGACTAATCCAATCGAGCCTATTATTTTGTGGCAGGTTTATCAAAGGAATGATTTCAATGTGGGTAGTAAGTATTTTGTTATTTTACTTCCTTGACCATTTCACTTTTTACCTAGGATTATCACCATGGAAATAAGATATACTCACCCAGTATGACCCTTGAGTGTAGTAACGAGAGTAGCACAGTTATTATCTAACTTCAACATAGTTATCTGCCCGCTGTAGTCCCCGATAAACGCATATTTAGACTGGGAGTCGAATCTGATGTGATGTTTAGGAGATTCGTTTGCAGTGATAAAATTCTGTCCTTATCTTCAAATGAACTCGAAAATTGGTTCTGTTTATTAGTTTTAATTATTTAAACCCGTTACAAGTCTGAACGGATACACGTCCGTTTATAGATTTGAGTTACAAGGCCTCAGCTCTCTTGGCTTAATTTCGTGTAGTAAATAGATTAATTAATCTATCGATATAAATTGTGGAAAGAAATATCGCTCACGAGCAGGATTCGAACCTGCGACTCCTGGCTCAGTACGCCAGTGCTTTAGCCACTAAGCTACCATGATCACTGCTCGTGGTATCGAATTTAACTTCCACTTAGTAACGTCTTTGGGTGACGTCAGCAACATCTTATGAAGAAACATCTTTGCAGTTAATTCAAAGTCGTATAGATGTGCCTACCCTTACAAACTATTTCATTATTTTAACGCATTTTACGCATGCGAAGCGAAATCTAGATATAAATATAATATAATAAAATAGATATAATTTAGATTTCGCTTCGCATGCGAAATAATAAATAAGATAATCTATCAATAATAGCATTATTTATACTTTTTCACAGAATCTAACTCATCAACAAAATAAAATGGGTGCATTAGGGAAAGGGAATGAGACTATTGTCAAATTCGATGTTTAAATTAGTTATTTCAAAATTCAAACAGGCATCTCTCACTTTTAAACGGTCGAGAACCTAGTAGGTTCCATAAAGTTGGTCCCATGTAGTCGCATCAAAAGGCGATAATGTTTATGCTGTTGAAGTTGAACGTGCTATTTATCCTCTCATTAAATTAAGACTTAATTATTCTACAATTTCCGTGCTAAAGAAATGTAAGGATAACCATTAACAGATAACGAGCGACGACAATCCATAAGGTTGACAGAGTTTTGTGTCAATACAGTAGAAAGCAAACAAAATAAATGCAGACTGGTGTACCACACAACACATAACATCACGCCTATATTTCCCCGAAGGGGTAGGCAGAGGTGTATGTACACCCACACTTCGCCAGTTATGTTATAGTCCCATGTAATAGGAGGCGAGCCTATTGCCATTGACCGGACACAAATCCAGACACCGGGCTGCTACTGAGAATTTCTTAATGAAAAAACTTTATCAAATGGGCTTGCGTTTGACCGCCACCTCACCTGTTGTTAAGCGATGGTGCGGTCGACGATGATACATGCTTGCCCAGCAAAAACCTATTCACTCGAGTCTTGAAGGCCACCAGATTATACTTTTCGGGAAGCAAAGAATTCAACTCTTTAACGGTACGCATGATAAAACTATTAGCAAATCGGTTCGTGCGTAAGGGTAGAATGTCTACTATATAACGGTGGCGCATCGCCGTGCGTCTGGTTGTCCGATGTTGAAAAGGGGGGGAATAACACACAAGTGTACCTCACAAGTCTGAAATCATTTGAAACTATATCATCTATTTCTTTATCATCAAATAATACTTTCCGGTCCTCAAATGATAATGCCAGTTTATTTTACTAAATAATAAAAGGATACTGCAAAGATGTGCACCATGCTTCAAAGGAGTACCCTCCAATCCTGCGGCCGGTCTCGCTGCAGTGATACGCGAAGAACTTGTCTCGACTGACGGACAGGACCCACTCGCAACTCAGTGAGAAATTGACAGCAGTCACGCGTGCCGTGTGCGCCAAATATTCGCGAGCCTACGAGAGAGCGCAAAAAAATTGTATAAATATTAGGTTTAAAGATATAAATAAAATTGTGGAACGAAAAAATCGCTCTAGAGCAGGTTTTTTTTTTTATGCTGTATGATGGCGAAACCTTTGCCCATAACAACTTTAATACCACCTAGGCTGTTACCTAAATGGTACCGCAAGTCGGTTCGCCAAACTGAGACATGAAGATGCAAAGTCTCATGTGATTGTAATTTCACCGGCACCCGTACCCTTCAGACCGAAACACAGCAATGCAAGCATCACTATTTGTCGGAGAAGTAGATACGGTGGTAGTACTTCCCCGGACGAGCTCTTTCACAAAGTAGCTCTACTACTACTAAGAAAAAGGATTCGAACCTGCGACTGCTGGCTCAGTACGCCAGTGCTTTAGCCACTAAGCTAACGTGAACACTGCTCGTGGTATCGAATTTGACTTCCACTTACGTTTTACGGTGACGTCAGCAACATCTCATTGAGAAACAGACCGTGTTTCTCAACCGACCCGATTAACTTTGCAGATAATTCGAAGTCGTATAGATTTGCCTACCCTTACTAATTATTATATTATTTTCAATAATGCATTTACACATGCGAAGCGAAATCTAAAGATATAAATTGTGGAAAGAAAAAATTGCTCACGAACAGGTTTTGAACCTGCGGCTCCTGGCTCAGTACGACAGTACTTTAGCCACTAAGCTACCGTGAACACTGCTCGTGGTAATTTAACTTCCACTTACATCTTACGGTTCGAATCCTGCTTGTGAGCGATTTTTTCTTTCCACAGTTTATATCTTTAGATTTCGCTACGCATGCGTAAATGATCGCCAAAACCTAAGAAATGATTAAATTAGATACAGTTGGAAGATAAAATCAAAATCTGCATGCTGCTACTAACGGCCAAAATTAATATCCAATCTATCCATGATTTCGAGGTTGTGGGTTCGATTCCCACAGGACACAAATATTTGTGTGATGAACATAAGTGTTTGTGTTGGTCTGGGTGTGTTGCTTATGTATTATAAGTATGTATTTACAAAAAAAAAAAAAAAAAGTATATACGTTTTATATCCATTGTCTAGTACCCATACCACAAGCTCTGCTTAGTTTGGGACTAGATGGTGCTGTGTAAAAATGTCCCAAAGATATTTATTATTATTATTTGCCCTAGAGATAGGAATTTGACATAAGCTCCATACAAAATATGTCAAATTTGTATCTCTGGTAGGGTAAATCGTGGATAGATTGGATATTAATTTTAGCCGTAAGAGGCGTGTTCAGAGTAATGTAAAGACAGGGCAATTATTTATTATTTTAATGCATTAACGTTTGTGTGATAAGTCGAATCATCAGTGCAAATGGTATTTCCTAAACTATAACCTACATCTTGAAGCGAGTCAATAATTTGAAACATTATTCAGATGAATAGATAGCACTTGGGGCCTATTTTTCGGTTACCGAAAAAACTTTACTTCACAGAGATCTAAGGATTTCTACCTTTGACATTTTTCTTGGATTCTAAACAAATATATATATACAAATATATTATAAGATATATTCAAACATCCCATCACATTTATTAAATTGAATCAAAGAGAACCTCTCTTTGATTTAGCTATCAGCTATTTGTAATAATTATTTGTACACAACAGTTTAACACTGATAACAAATTGTCACAGGTTTTAAAATAAATTTTACAAGTAAAATATATTATGCAAATTATGACAAAGATAATAAGCCAACTTTACTACAAACATTTTTGAAGGGCACTGCGAAATGAAGTCAAGGTTAGCTTACATTTTGCTAAGTATGCAGATAATCACTAATATAAGGACATGACAAAGAGGTTGTTATGGGCAGGTAGCATCATTCTTGTGCTTTTACAACATACTGCTTCCCTAGTTTACGTGGCGAGATGATGTATAATTCATTAACTACCCAAGAGACTCCCGGGAGTCAAAAAAAATAATTTAAATTTTCTTTACATTTTAATAACTAAACTTTCTGTTACATTTTCATCCTCCATATCTTATTTCTATGAACAAGTAGTAGTTAAGCTCCTATAGAAGGACCTCATCCAAGTACTACCTATTTCTGCCACCAAACAGTGATGCTTGCATAGCTGTGTTTCATTACAGGTGCCAGTGAAATTACCATCACATGAAACTTTCTATTTTTAGGTCTCAGTTTGGCAAACACGATTTGCAGTATCATTTAGGCAACAATCTAAGTGGTGTTGCAGTTTTTATGGGCAAAGGTAACCACTCAACTCAGGTGGACCTTTAGCCCGTTTTGTCAAACTATGCCATAAAAAAAACTTTATTAGAGTTTAGCTCTTCTCATTGACACTGTAAAACATTAACTTAGTAACAATTTAAACTCTGGAAAGAAAAAATCACTCACAAGCAGGATTCCAACCTGTGACTCCTAGCTCAGTAGTCTAGTGCTTTAGCCACTAAGCTACCGTGAACACTGCTCGTGGTATTATTTTTTCCAGTTTATATTATTAGATTTCGCTTCACATGCATAAATTCATTAAAAATAATAAAATTATTAACTTAGTACATTTTAAACTGATAAGATAATTAAGTTTAAAATACTCACAGGATTTATTCTGTTACAGTCTGTAGCTAGTGTAAACTCGGAAACTGTTCCATTCTCCTGGCCAATAAATAGCTGCCTTGTCTCTGGCGTGTAGAACATTGAAGTGCAACCTGATGGCATGTATTGGCAAATAGATGGCCAGTACTGTCCCGAGTCACGCTTCAGCCATACTCGCACTGTCCTGAAAACATTTTCTCTTTTAAAAATCTTAATTTTGTTGCAAAAGAAATACATACAATAATTTTGGTATGGTAGTGTCCATTATCTAAACTAATTAGGGGACATGGGTGTTGGAAAACTGATTTATTCAAATAATCAAACTACATACTTTTTATTTGATTTATTTTACCAGCAAAAATTATATTTATAATATAAAATTCTCTTTTATTACAATGGCAAGTAGGAATCAACGTTATTTAGTACAGACAACCTAGTGAACTAAATAATACATAATGCATGTATATAATTAATTCATAAAAATCACAGTAGTTCAGTTAAGTAGTTTGGTAAAGCGGTCGTTCGGATGACAGACATTTGGATATTAAAAACATAGTGGGAAGCCCACAATCACTAGTTGATGTTTACCAGAGACCAGACCTGGCATGGAAGAAGAGATTATTATAACAGTTCTATTGAAGATTGAACCAATATCTTAAGTTTAGATTTTATTGCTTGAATTTTAGGAAGAAAATAATAATTATAGTTGATAGTTCAATAATACAATCTTAGGCCCATATTACAGAACGATACTCAAGCATTGATCTCTGTTTAAAACTAGATTCAAGTTGAGCTTTGATTTTAGAATGTTCCTCAAGCAGAGATTTATTGATCACAGTTCAGCTGAGTTTAGTTTTATTTTATACTGTCACCTGTTTCGGAATTTCAGCTGAGATTTGATCTGTAATCACTCTAGTGTGGTCCAGATTACGCTTGAGTAGAGATTTATATTCTATTTCAGGACAAATTCGTGTGTTATGTAGTTGAATTAAAGTTTATAATTACCATTCTGGAATAAGACCGATACTCAAGTAACGATTCTATCCTTAAGTAGTGTGTAACTGTACTTGAGGAAGCTTCTGTAATACGGGCCTTAGAGAGATAATGTATTAATGACTGGCTCAGTACCTAAGAATGTCATGAATATAAATAATCAATTAAAGCTTATTTTAAGAATATGGTTATTGAATAAGATTTTAAAAAAATGTTTCATTATTATTATTATTCTAATTTATTGGCTCCATCGTTTTTCGATGATTTTGCCAATGTCAAGGTAGGAAAAGACATGGTGATTGGTTCTTAGTTTCGAGAGCTGCTAATTTATTACATACTATTGACCGCTTTTTGTAGAAATGAGATCAATTAAACTGAAAAAGGACAAAACATTTTTTTTTTTAACAATATATAAAATTTAAATTGTGGAAAGAAAAAAATCACTCACGAGCAGCATTCGAACCTGCGACTCCTGGCTCAGTATGCCAGTGCTTTTAGCCACTAAGCTACCGTGAACACTGCTTGTGGTATCAAAATTATCCTCCATTATGGTAAGTCTTTGGGTGACATCAGCACCCACACTGCACCAGCACTGGCATACTGAGCCAGGAGTTGCAGGTTTGAATCCTGCTCCTGAGCGATTTTTTCATTCCACAATTACATCTTTAGATTTCGCTTCGCATGCGTAAATGCGTTAAAAATAATAAAATAATATATAAAATGTTGTGTCATATCAATAATAAAATAATTAGGAAAAAACATTACAATAACAATGATACATATTTTTGGTCAGAGTGTCGCCTTAGGGGCGGAGTATTTCTTAAAAATTAGAACCTAGTTGTACATTTAGTACCATAATGGAATGTTTACAACCCACATAGGAGGGGGTGATTTCGAATACGGTGACAGTTTTAATGAGGGTACAATGTAAACATATTTATCAGAAAATAAAACAGATTTTAATGTTCTGTTATCAAACAATGGAAGAAATATGAGTCAGAAGTCTTACTTATCATCACAAACGCTAATTACACCATCCTCGCCAGGTATAACGACCGCTGCATTTACATCGTCGGTGCATCCTTCCAATTTACTCAAAAGAGCAGGTTTTTTTGTCGTGGAAAACCTATCGTTGGGTGTCCTCGGCGCAGGCTTGATTTCAGCAGCCATATTTCAATGTTATATAGCAGAACTGTGTAGCAGAATTACTAAATAAACACGATAATAATCGACACTACTTAATCCTTTCAGCGAAAAGAAAAACGTCATAATAATTTTGACATTTCGGTTTTGGGGTGGCTATTTAGTGTTGCCCACAGAGTACTGTAATATATTTGCCTAAAAGTCCATAGACTACGATTGTCAATCGACGGTATCGAAAAACCCCAATCGATAGTATAGTATCGATATTATTAACCTATTTTTACAATACTACCGATGATATCAATATTACCGATAGTAGAAATAAGTAGTAAGTAGTGGTTTTTAAGTGAATTTTAAATCATAAAATAAATCCCAGATTAAATATTGTAAAGCATTGTGTCCAATATCAAGCTATTAAATTATTCAATTGTTTGCCAAATGAATTACAACAACATTTATACAAAATAAATGTATTTAAAATAAAACTAAGGACTTCTTGTAGCATAAAACTTTTTAACAAAAAATTGAACCGACGAAAACAGAAACTGAAAAGCGAAAAATAACTAATTATGAGTCGGCGCCAAACGAACTTTTAAGAAGCAAAGTGCGTGCAAGTTGCAAGTGGCCGAGCGGAGAACGCATTTTTGGAAAGTTATTGTTTATCGTTGAAAATTTCACGTTGTATTTAATGTGACGTTGTTTTTATTATTTATTTAAAGTAATTTAATGATCTTCGTTGATTGGTTGTTTGGCGCCGACTCATAATTAGTTATTTTTCGCTTTTCAGTTTCTGTTTTCGTCGGTTAAATTTTTTGTTAAAAAGTTTTATTTTAAATTTTTTTGTGGTTAAAATCTTACTCCAGGTCTCCATTATGTCGTAGTGAGTAGAACTATATTTATGTGTGTCAAGTTTCAACAGAATCGGTTAACAGGTAAGAATTCAGTGGGTGAACAAACACTCATCCCCTGTTTTACTACACTTAGGGGTGGATTTTGATTTTGAAATTTAAATGGGATCAACTTCCGAGATATACCCTATCCATTAAAAAAATAATCATCAAAATCGTTCATCAAAATCACTCTGTAAAAAGTTATGCGTGATCATACATAAAAAAAAAAAAAAAAAAAAATATTATAAAATATATATATATATATACGCGTCGAATTGCGAACCTCCTCCTTTTATTCGTCGGTTAATTGGGGTTTGAATCCCAGAGAACTTAGGATCTTTACAGATGGATCCAAAACGGAATCAGGTACAGGATGTGGGGTCTTTTCAGAAGACCTAAACATATTCATCTCTACGCCACTGGGTGTCTACAACACGGTATTTCAAGCTGAGTGTATAGGCATCTTACTGGCAACTGCAGCAGTCATGGCACGGGAGGTAAAATATCACTCTATTAGAATACTCTCCGACAGCATGGCGGTTCTACTGGCTCTCAACAGTTGTACTGTCAACTCTGGGCTCATCTACGAATGCCACCAGAAATTAAATCAGGTAGGCAGCTCCAACAATATAACCCTACAATGGATTAAAGGTCATAGTGGTTCTAGAGGCAATGACGCAGCGGATGAACTCGCTAGGAGGGGATCGAGTACAGACGTGGTAGGACCTGAACCCATAATACCTCTCCCTTTCGGTCATTTACGTACTCTGGTAAGGAAACGCACTAGGGACAAACACAACTACTCCTGGATAAACCACGAGGTATGCAGACAGGCTAAGGAAGCACTCCCCGTCATCGACGGTAAGATCACCAAACAGCTCCTCCGGCTGTCAAAACAACACCTACGTACGGTGACAGCCGCCTACACCGGACACGGTTCATTTAACAAACACCTCTTTGTCATAGGTGTGACTGACAGTCCTCTGTGCAGAGCCTGCATGGAGACAGAAGAAACAGCGGCCCACGTGCTTCTCAACTGCCCGGAGGTCGCCTCATACAGGGCTAAGTACTTCGGAGATCCGGGTACTCTCCGAGAGACAGTCAGCAACATCAAGCGTCTGCTGGCCTTCCTCGAGGAGCTGGGGTGGCTCGAGTAAACAAGTTATTCCCACCCACACGCAAAAAACACGCCGAGCGTGGAGTTGCGGAAAATGGCCCGTTATACCAATACCAAATTCGTCGGTTAAAAAGTGTTTTTACTCTATAGATGAATTCATATCTATGCATCTTAATACCTAGTTGAAATTTTTTAATCTTATCTATTTTTGAAACGTAATAAAAAAAAGGTTTGAAAACTCCTTGGTTAGGTCGAAGTGGCATTAAAAACTCCTTAGTTGGGCTGAAGTGTGCGGTTATGGAAAAAAAATTAAATTACCGCATTGTTTTGTTCAGCAAACTGTATCGTAATAAAACTTTTTAAATTCATTACAGGTGCGTGTGCGTAAAGTATGTCATTATGACATTACTTTCGAGTTCATAATTCGAATTTTACGATACGAGTGTAGATAATAGTAGTTTATGAAACTATTGCATAATAGGGGTTATTAAAACACGAGTGTGAGTTTAAAAACCGAGCCGTAGGCGAGGTTTTTAATAGTATCACACGAGTGTTTTAATACTTAATTATGTCAGTTTCATACACAATTTTATCTAAACTCATACAATTTTAAATAAAATACCAAAGTCAAAATCTTTGTAACACTGTCGTTGTTTTTCTTGATTTCTCTGGTAAAAGATTGTTCGTCATTTACGTTGCTGCATCCAGAAATTCAGGCGGGGTCATATCTCCTCAGTTCAGTATTTCACTGCTGTAGTCAGATATTTTTGACCAGAATTATACTTTCGACTTACAAAACCATAATAATAACGTAAACAATAACAATAAATTATACATACGTGGGACACTCAGAAAGTTTTGCGAAACTAAAAAAAATTGTTCTATACGTACATATATTTTTATCAAATCTTTTCAAAGTACTTTCCACCAGCCTCTATACAAAGATTCATGCGCCTAAACCAGTTTTCAAAACACTTTTTCCAGTCCGCCGCAGACACCTCGTTTACAGCCTGCTCGAACGCAGCCAGCGCATCTTCCGGCGACGAAAATTGTATCCCTTTGAGCTGATTTTTTATTTTTGGGAATAAAAAGAAGTCACACGGTGCTAGATCAGGGCTGTAAGGAGGGTGACCCAGGAGTTTGACTGGCGTGCTGTCCAGGAAGTCCCTCGTTTTGAGTGCGGTGTGCGCAGGTGCATTGTCGTGGTGGAGCAGTAGCCCGCGGAGCCCTGTGTTTGGTCGCTTGTTGCTTATAACAGAGAAAACTTCTGGCAAACATTTGGTAGTATACCATTCGGCATTAATGCTTCTTTGATCCCGTAAGGGAATTGATACCAAGTGGCCAGTCAAATTAAAAAAGCTAGCGATCAAAATCTTACCCCCGCTTCTAGATCGCTTCACTTTGGTAGGCGTTGGCTCATTTTGAAACACCCAAACAGTCGACTGGCGCTTGGTTTCTGGGTCGTATTGATAAATCCAGGACTCATCACCTGTAACGATGTCGTAAACACGCCGAGACGAGCCTGCTTCAAATTTGTTAAGCATATCACGGCACCATTCCACCCGGGCCTGCTTCTGAGCATCGGTGAGGTTGTGCGGCACCCAGCGTGATACTATCCTCCTCACGCGAAGATGGCTGTGTAGAATCTCGTGAACGCTTCCCGATCCAATCTTCAATATGTGTTGAATCTCCTGATATGTAATTCGCCTATTGTCTTGGATTAAATTTTTCACTGCTAGCACGTTTTCTTCGGTAACAGCCGTCAAAGGGCGACCGCTTCTTTCGTCATCCCCCAAAGTTGGTCGACCGCGCTTGAATTCGTTATACCAACGATACACGGTTGCCTTGGAAGGGCCTTCATCCATGAATGCCATTTGAAGTCTATCGTACGATTCATCCGGTTTCAGGCGACACTTGAAATCGTATAAAATCATAGCTCTAAAATGTTCCCGGCGCAGATCCATATTTCAGTGAGACACAATACTTTGAATTAACTCGCAAAAAATGTGGAGGGAAATTTTGAAATTGGAACTTACTTATTTTTACTTATAAATAATCATATTTTCGAAAAACATTATAACTGGCCAGTCTCCCATATACAACGTGTCCCAGAAATCAACGTCAAGCCGAAAACGGGCAATAGGCCAAGTCGTGACAGTCATTAGAAAAATATAAAAAAAAATCTTGGTCATGTACTTTTCAAATTTTCTGGATTTAAAAATAAATCTCAAAAAGTGACACCCTGTGATGATTTTTCAAGTGCTGTGGCTACAAATATTAACTTTCCGTCAGTTTTTTTTCTGTGACGTATCCATGAATAATCCTTCTGTAAATTACAGTTAAAAGTTAAAACATACCTACCTCATTTTTAAATAAAATGTTAGATTTTTGCCCAACATTGAATTCAAAATTATTACATCACCCAACTTTAACCGCGTGTAGTGTAAAAAAAAAGTACTACACTATTTTGGCAAGTAACTTTAAAAGATGGCGCGTTTAGTCTGGATTCCAAAATGGTATGCCACTTACTAATTGCTACTTCTTAATTGAGGAAAAAAAAAAATGGTAATTTTAGGTAAGTTTGAAATAAAATTCAGTTGTTGGATTTCTTTAGTCATAATTTTTATTAAATCAGATTTACCGAGTTTATATTAAATTTTCGAACTGTTTGTCTTCAGCTGCACATTTGGATATCTCTTACGATACATTCTTGCTGCAGCATTGGCGTTGCATAAGCATTCTCCATAAATAAGATGCATGTTGGCGTATTCCTGTGCGGTGTATCGAGATGGCATGATAACAAACTACACAAAATACGGGATTACGATTAAAACAAGTCCGGGGTCGTCAGAAACAGTGCAGATAAATCAAAATCACAATGCGAATGAAGTCCAATAAACAAAGCCACAGTTGTAAGTATGAAGTCACTACAAATACAAAAGGATGCTTAGAAAACGAAAGAGCGTAACGTGCTGCAGTATTGCACAATTTACCTAACGCATCCCTGTTTCGCCAGAGTGGCGTCTCTATCTGTTTCACTCACACAGACGAAATTATGTGTCAATCCGTCTCGCTCTTAGATAAAAGTAGCGTCACTATCTATCTCGTAAGAGATACCCAAATGCTGAGTGTTATCCCGATCATCTAGTATTTATTAATGTGCAACTGAAGGCAAACAGTTCGAACATTTAATATAAACTCGGTAAATCTGATTTAATAAAAATTATAACTAAAGAAATCCAACAACTGAATTTTATTTCAAACGCACCTAAAACTAACAAATTTTTTTTTTTCCTCAATTAAGAAATAGCAATTAGTAAGTGGCATACCATTTTGGAATCCAGACTAAACGCGCCATCTTTTAAAGTTACTTGCCAAAATAGTGTAGTACTTTTTTTTTACACTACACGCGGTTAAAGTTGGGTGATGTAATAATTTTGAATTCAATGTTGGGCAAAAATCTAACATTTTATTTAAAAATGAGGTAGTTATGTTTTAACTTTTAACTGTAATTTACAGAAGGGTTATTCATGGTTACGTCACAGAAAAAAAACTGACGGAAAGTTAATATTTGTAGCCACAGGACTTGAAAAATCATCACAGGGTGTCACTTTTCGAGTTTTTTTTTTGAATCCATAAAATTTGAAAAGTACATGACCAAAATTTTTTTTTATATTTTTCTAATGACTGTCACGACTTGGCCTATTGCCCGTTTTCGGCTTGACGTTGATTTCTGGGACACGTTGTATAAAAACTTTTTTTCGCAATACTTTCTGAGGGGCCTGGTATATGGAGCAAGCAAAAATTAGGTGATTCAAATCACCCACATCAGCGCCACAGGCACACATAGGGCTCTGCACGATGCCAAGTCTAGCCAGATGAGCCGGAGTGCACACATGGCCCAAGCGCATAGGTATAATGATAGAAGTAATTTTTTTGCTGAATGGGCAAAATGGTGAATCTCACCACCATCCTTGTCAGTTAGCTACCGTGGAGTCCGTGGCCAAATCTTTGTTAAAGAGAGCGCATTGCATCTGCAACGCCGACCACCTGGCAGGGGAACTTTACCATGTGTAGCATGTAGAATAGCAATATTAAATTGGTGCAATATAATTAATAAAACAATAAAGCGCACAGATGTCTTGAGGTTGCAAAATGTTCACCTCCAATCCAACAGAAAGCATGAACCAAATGTAAAACCAAAAAAAAAAAAACTTAATTTTAACGTATTTTATTGTCAACATAATTTCTAAAATATTCAAAATCATGAAAAACAGGGCCTGTCTCCTTTCAGAGGCTTAAAAGGCTAGTTTCCAAACTATTCTGGCCCTGACAAGTGAAAAGACCCGAATTCAGATACCACAACGAGCGACCAGTCATACTAAAATATAAAAAATAACAAACGTCTCTTTCATTAGTCACAAATTCGTAATGCGATATTTTTTGTATGGAAGATTACCGTCTGATGCGTAGCATCTCTAGTACGTCTGTGATCTTTACCAATAGCACGATAGTATCGGTACTATTGCATGACCCAATCGATTCTATAGCTAATATCGATACTATCAATGCTACAATTGATAGTATGATTGATTCGGGTTGGGGGGGGACTATTGATAGATCGATAGTCAAATTTTACGCAACACTAGTACTATTCACAGGGGACAGGGGTCACAGGGGTGCGCAGTTATCTTGCTTGGTCGACGACGGCGCTCGACCACAGATTACTATATTAGTAGCTAGCTCTTTGGTAGCTAGACGGTGCGGACGACGCACGGGGCGTTCAGGTCCGGACCCACGCCGACCCTTCTTGCCCACAGACAGACCCGGACTGGCCGGATGTCCGATGGGCTGGTGTGACCGATTGACCATCGACTTTCTTCTGCTATTTAATAAAAAAGCATCGCGATTCGATACTCATGGTTTTACGTGAAGCACTTCATTTCCATTCCAGTCCCAGATACCTGATAAACTCGATTCAAACGGCTTCCTCTACCGTCAAGTCGAGTACTTAATACAATTTACGTTATCGTCGTTGGGCTCTATTTCTAGTAGTTGTACTCTAAGGTCCGTATTACAGAACGTTCCTCAAGTACAGTTTGATCTTCAATCAACTGATCACTAGCACCCGCCATCGTAGTGATTATTTTCTCTGTGGCCGTCGTCAGACGACTCGCTCGGGGCGTTCGTTGATCACTAGGTACTTTATAGTTCCTTAGTCAAAGGGTACTTTAGATTCTATCCTGAGTAGTGACAGTGGCGGTTCTAGGGGGATGGGGTCGTAGGGGTCATGCCCCCCCCCCCCCCAAAATCGTACACGTAACGTAATATTGACAAATCTCCTAAAAAT
This sequence comes from Asteroscopus sphinx, assembly GCA_949699075.1. Lineage (NCBI taxonomy): Eukaryota > Metazoa > Arthropoda > Insecta > Lepidoptera > Noctuidae > Asteroscopus > Asteroscopus sphinx. Next base: position 26,672,664 of record OX453004.1, on the reverse strand, counting down.
AGACAATTTACAAAAAAAAATTAAAAAAATTCATGCTTAAACGTCCAAAAGTAAACAATGAAATCAAAACTAGGTAAGTACTACTTAGGTACTTACTCAAACACGACATCACACGACTAGGGCTTCGATTCCGAGATTCCGAGATCTCGAAATATCGGAATTTCGCTACATTTTCTACGTATTTATAATATCGGTATTAGAGATTAAAATATCGGAATTCCGATATTTCGATATTTTCCAGAAAATGTATGTGAACATCAAAACATCAGAGAGCTAGTTATTGTTTAAGCAAAGACTAGTGGTGTGCCTCGAACGGAGACCTTACAACAAACTCTTTAATTTGTACTTAATGTATTTTCCATTCATAAATCTTATATTTGTTGAATATTGATCCTTGGCAGAGTTAGAAGACTGGCCACAAAGTGCTAGTGTGAAAATGCTTTTGCTTTTATTGCTTATAAAGTTTTTTTTCACTTATTAATGACATTTTTTGTTATTGTTTTTGAAGTACAGACCCATCTCACTTCTGAGCTATGTCTACAAGCTGTTTTAGAGTCATTACGAACCGTCTTTCGCGTAGGTTTGACGACGTCCAGCCTCCCGAACAAGCCAGATTCCGAAAAGGCTTTAGCACCGTAGAGTAGACCACATACATACATTGCGGCAGGTTATACAGAAGACCGAAGAGTATAACGTGCCTCTTTGTTTAGCGTTTGTGGACTACGAGAAAGACTTCGATTTGACCGAGACTTGGGCTGTACTAGTCTCTTCAGCGGTGCCAGATTAACTATCGGTACATCAAAGTGTTAAAGTGTTTGTATGAAAACGATTACAGGACCAAGCCTCAAAACCTATCCTTCTGCAGCGAAGTTTGAGTCAAGGAGATGTGATCTCTCCGAAACTGTTCACTGCTGCATTGGAGGATGTCTTCAGGTTTCTGGCCTGGAAAGGGCTGGGCATTAACATAAACGGCAAGTATATCACTCACCAACGGTTCGCCGACAACATATAGTCATATCTGAGATCATAGAAGACCTCAGTACAAAGCTCGATGACCTCAGTAGAGCTTCCGATAGAGTGGAAATATGGACAAGCCAAAAGTTATGTCGAATTCCCATATAGCACATAGCACCCATTTCCGTAAATATCGGAAAATCTACAACCACAGTTTAAAAAAAAAAAAGAGGTAAAGTCTTTGCAAGTCCCTTATGTTACTGCGACCTAAAAGATCTATTGTAACGCCTCTAATAGTAGACTACAGCACCTCTCCAAGCCGCAGGCCAACCATAAAGTCGACTATAGACTTGGGGTTTGAGGATCTGATCTCCTCAGCCGAGATTGTGTGGCCTCCAAGATGCTGTCTTCTAATGTGATGCACTGCATCATATTCGCATAGGATATGAATGGGCGTTTCGTCTTTTTTGCGACAAAATCTGCAAACTGTGATATCTGTGAGGCCCATCCTGTGTAGATGTTTGTTCAGTTTACAGTGCCCTGTAACGGTTCTAATCAGGATCCTTATATGGTTCCTGTTAAGCGAAAGCGCTTCTTTTGTAAATCTCTTCCTGAAGCCTACTAGAAGCGCTTTCGAGTGCTCTTGGCCTGGGGTTTTTTCACAAAGTCTACTGCTTTGATGAGTTCCCCAGTCCTTAAGAATAGCTGAGGTGATGCATTTCGGAACCCCACAGATTGGCTCCGGCCCTACAGTGGGGCATTCCGCACCAGTTCTAGCGAGTTCATCAGCGGTTTCGTTACCCCTAATTCCGCAGTGCTCAGGTACCCATCCTAGTGTTACTGAATTTGTTTTCCCAAAGGGCCTATATAAAAAGGCGAATATTTATATTCTCTGATAGCCAGGCAGTCCTAATGGCCTTAAAATCAGAGGAAATCGACTCCAAGCTTATCAAGGAGTATGTCCAGCTACTAAATTCGCTAGGAAAAACACTCGAAGTTGTTGACGATTATGTATACCTAGGACTTTGACTAATCCAAGACCTAGGACAAACTGTCCAGTTAGGTAGGTCCAACTTCGAGAAAGAGGTCAATCGTTGAATTCGACTCGGTTGGGCAGCGTTCGGGAAGCTATGCAATATCTTCTGGTCCAAAATACTGCAGTGTCACGAGAAAAAGTCTTTGACCAGTGTGTGTTGCCAGTAATTACTTACGGTACTGAAAGGTGGTTACTCACAATGGGCCTGATTGCCAAACTTAAGTGGCAGTGGGCGGGGCACATTGCTCGCAGAACGGATGGCCGATGGAGCAGTAAAGTTCTATAGTGGCGACTGCCTACTGGAAGGTGCAGCGTAGGTAGGCCTCCACAAGGTGGACAGACGACCTGGTGAAGGTCGCGGGAAACCGTTGGATGCGGAAAGCGCAGTTCCAGTAGTTGTGGCGATGCTTGGAGGAGGCCTATGTAAAGCAGTAGACGTCTTTCAGCTGACATGATGATGATGATGATGACAGGCCGTACAGGTTTATTAGATCATAAAGACCCATTAGTTTTGAAAAGCAATTTTTTTTGCATTATCTCCTCTTTTTACTCTACAAACAAGATTAGGTTTTCATTATAAATCAAGTCCTAGTAGTAGTATTTAAAAATATTGTATCTCAATATCGGAATCTCGGAATTCCGATATTTTGAGGTCAATATCGGGTCTAATTCCGATATTGGAAAAAAGGCGATATTGAGAAGCCCTACACACGACATAGCTACTCGTACGTCAAAACTCAAAAAATCATCATCACCAAAAAATACCTAACATTATTTTAGAGTTTTGTTTATGTACTGAAGTTCAATTTACAGCATAGGTATTATTTTGCTCAAAATAAAGTATGAATGATATTTCCAGTTTAATGACAAATAATATCACATAAGACGGCGGTAGTTCATTTTGTTGAACAGTTTGCGCTACTTTACATGAACCTGTCGTTGCGATCGGACACTATATCAAAGGCGCAAGCGATTGAAGCTTTGGCGGTGAATAGAAAAATTCAAGCTCGCTTCTCTCGCGCTTCTTCATTAACGTACATAGCCTACAACTCCAAAAAATACACTTAAATTGAAGTCAACTTTCGTTTCCTCTTTTTTGACTTTCATTTTGTAAGTAACAATTCTGTTACTTAATAAACTAACTCCAAACATTACCTTGTCTTTGCTTAAATAAAAATAAAAATGGTAAATTTGGACCTTGTAACTGTACGTAAGCCAAGTTGACCCCCCCCCAAAATCTTGGGCTGGAACCGCGCCTGAGTAGTGATCAGTTAATTGAACTTTAGGATAGAATCGTTACTTGAGTATCGGTCTTATTCCAACACGGTAATTATAAACTTCAATTCAACAACATAGTACACGAATATAACCTAAAATAGGAAATAAATCTCTACTCAAGCGTGGTGTCGACCACGCTTGCTTGAGAAATTAGTGATTACAGATCAAATCTCTCCTCAAATACCGAAACAGGTGACAGTACAAAATAAAGCTAAACTCAGCTGAACTGCGATCAATGAATATATGCTGGAGGAATGTTCTAAAATTAAATCCCAACTCAAAACTAGTTTTAAAAAGTAATCAACGCTTTAGGAAGGTTCAGTAATACGGGCCCTAGCCACCTAGCTACCGTCTCTAAAGCCTCTGATACACATGCCTGTAACTTGCACGCTTGAATACCAGCTCCATACACGTGCCAGCTACTTGTGTTTACGTTAACTGGCATGCCTGTAGGTACCTGGCAAACAACTGCATGTAGCTTGCACAACGTTTGATTTACTGGCATGCAATATGAGGAAGGGATTGCAGGGGGCTGCGCAACCGGCATGTGTGAACGTACGCGGCAGCTAAGGCATGCCAGTGTCACCCATTCGTCTTCTTCTACTCTTCTTTTTTTGTCTTATTAATTTTGCTACACATTCTTCTGCTAACAACAATATGACACTATTAAATTAGATTCGAAAGCTTTCCGTTAATGCCAAAACTATAAAATGTGTTGTGAAGACAACGGTAGCGTGGCCTGCAACTAGACAGGCATGCAAGTAAGAAAATTGCATGCAGGTTTACTTGCAAATGTATCCACAGTGTGCAAGTCACTTGCATATGCGGCATGCAAGCTACTGCTCCATTTTACAGGCATGTGTATTTGTGCGTGCCAGCTCGTACTTTTAAGCGAGCCGTCTTACTATGGGTGCTTCACATTTTGTTTAGCGATATTCCATCCGTCTACCTACACTATTATTGACAATGACTGACCCGGAATATTTGCCACGTAGTGGTTATATTCTCTTTGCTCGACAGGACTCGGCTGAGAGCTAAGATGGCTGGAGGCACAGAGTACATTATAATATACTGAAATAGAGACCAATCTTCTACCACAAAACTGGTAACCGTTTACTAGCGCCATCTGATACTTTTAGTTTGGAACTGCTGTTAGTACATCAACAGAACTAAAAATAAATAATGCAAAAAGAGAATCATTTCTTGAGGATCGAACTTACGCCCTGCGTATATTAATCGGACCGCACGATAGTACTGCTATTAACACTTGTTACTGTCTTGCGAATTTTAGCACTATAATCAACCAGTCAAAATCAGTAAAAGTAGAATACTTTAATGTTCAAGAATCAACAAAATAGGCTCTGAAAAAGATACTTATTTATTATTATAATATTTCGTGAAAAATCAGTAAAATTATCTCGTGAAAGGAAATCATAATCTCTTTGGAACAATTATCAAATATGGGGTCATGTAGCGACATCTATCCGATATTGAATAAACTATTACAGTATCTCGTTTCTTAAATTTGGTAAATCCGCCATCTATTACTTTTAGTCCGTAACAATAACAAATATAATGCTACTAAATTAAAAACCACCATCTTACCTGTTATCTACAAGTATTCGAAGTACTACGTATTTTTGCAGCGTTGTAAAAGCTGTTGTACCCGATTATTTGTTTTAAGATTGAGGACCCTGGCTGGAGGGCTGGAGAGACGATGAGTGACAGACAGTCAGAGTCAGACTTTGTCAACTATTGTCAACGATGACAGAAAACAGTGATCAAAACAAAATTATATTTGACAGAAAATATCTCAAAGTCACCACTGGTTATATTCTCTTTGGTCACCACAGTAGTGATTATAATTATTTTGTTATCTACACTGTACATTAAAATTAACAATAAACAACAAGAAAATGTTGAAAATACAGTAATACCCGGGAGTTTTGGTAAACCGGAGAAATCCGACAGTACCTATGGTAAATCGAATTTATAAAATTATTTTGTTATCACAGACATATTTGTTATTCATATAAGGCGTGCGTCAAACTGAAGCTTTTATACGGATACGGATAGCACTCATGGATAAGCCACATACTATTATGATGCTAGGTTAAGCTTTATTTGGTGCTGGGCCAGACGGGCCAGACCTAAGGCGACACTCTGACCAGAAAACCTCGTGTGCCCAGAGGCGGCGTATCATGTGTTACCACCCGGGGCGGTTTTCTATTGAGCACCCCCAAGTGATTTTATTTTGCTAAAATATTCAATGACATTATCAAGGTTAGTTGCGCTTGGCTCAATGCGGATCTTTCATTATCTTTAATTTTGAAAAAGAATTTTTCACAGGAAGCCACCGAAATGACAAGTCCAGACAAATCTTAGGCCCGTATTACAGAACGATACTCAAGCGTTGATCTCTGTTTAAAACTAGTTTTGAGTTGAGCTTTGATTTTAGAACGTTCCTCAAGCAGAGATTTATTGATCACAGTTCAGCTGAGTTTAGTCATGGTATAATAAGATGTTTTACCAGGTATTCTCTTCCCGCAATGACAGCGCGTTGCCTCCAAGCCAAGCTCCAAGCTACGTCACGATCAGTGCTGCCATTGATTGATATCTTCAATATACTTAAGGAGATTTTTGTTCATAATGAATATAAAATAAATTCCTAACTAGCCTGACTATTTGTTATCTCGTGTTATTCATCTAATTAGTTAATAAAGGAAACTATATTAAATTACTAGTTAAAGTGATTCTTTATAGTATAGAAGAAAGTAAATGAAAAACTGCATTTTGCTCGGGTAATTTATTTTCACAAAGTGGCAGCACATCAAACTGACAAGTGTCACGCTAACAGCCCGCTATTGGCTCCACGGCCGATGACGTAGTACGGAGGCAATCACGTGACCTAGCTGTCACGGGAAGAGACTACCTCAGTATAATGTTCTGTGGACTACCTGGTGTTATTATACCATGAGTTTAGTTTTATTTTATACTGTCACCTGTTTCGGAATTTCACCTGAGATTTGATCTGTGATCACTCTAGTGTGGTCCAGATTACGCTTGAGTAGAGATTTCTATTCTATTTCAGGTCAAATTCGTGTGTATTGTTGTTGAATTAAAGTTTATAATTACCGTTCTGGAATAAGACCGATACTCAAGTAACGATTCTATCCTTAAGTAGTGATCAGGTGATTGGAGTTTAAACTGTACTTGAGGAAGCTTCTGTAATACGGGCTTTAGAGACAGCACTAGACCACAGAATATCTCATAGTACTTACTAACGTAACTACAGAAAATCTAACCTCGGAACAGATTCAGAATAGAATAGTCACATTTTACAGAATAATCTCAGAAGCTCCAAGGTAATCCACTGGACCGCCACTTGGGAAGAAATACTGGCGGCTTCCAAGTGGTGCCGGTGCCACACCCACTTGTCACCCCTTGATGCTTGGCACCCGGAGCGGGCTGCCCCCATCAGTGACATCACCCCCCTTTACGCAGCCACTGCGTGTGCCTGACGGCTACTGGTCGTTCTTGATAGGTCTGGAAGGAACAGCCATTTTTGGGCCAGTGCATCCTGGTCACGGGCAAGAACTCTTCTTTGGCCCTGCCCGGGGGACTTTATTGCGCGGGGCGAATATTCTGGCATGGGTGGGGCTTGATCTAGGCCAATGGGGCGTGACTCCGCGTGTCCCTCTGTAGTTAGCAGAGTGCACAGTGGAGGATAAGGCAGAAAACCTCTATAAAAATTACGGGAGGATAGACCCTGTGGGTGGCGGACTCGAGGTAGTCTGCTGCCTAGCGTAGCTAGCGTGGCTGGTGTTGCTGGCGTGGCTGGCGAGGCTAGCGTTGTCCTCTTGGCTAGCAAGGCTGGGGAGGCACGCGTAGCTGGCTTGGCTAGCGTGGCGAGCGTGGCCGTTACATCGGTGTGTTAATTACATCACGGTGCTCGTACGGGGCCCGTGAGGTGGCGTGCAGCGTTCCGTGACGCGCTGCCGGGGAAGGTGCGACAAACGGGGATGGTTGTGCGAATACAGAGTGCTCCCACGCCCCCGGCCAAAGGTAATTGGAGAAACACCGTGTGGTTTTACGGCTAAAATTAATATCCAATCTATTCACGATTTGCCCTACTGGAGATAGGAATTTGACATAAGCTCCATACAAAATATGTCAAATTTCTATCTCTAGTAGGGTAAATCGTGGATAGATTGGATATTAAATTTGGCCGTTAGTCGGTCAGAGTCGGACACTGGCTCCATGACGATTTCCCGGAGGCAAAAAAAAAGCGTTATCTATTGCGATTCGAATGACCTTTCGTGACTTTGGCTGATAACGTGTTCCTGGACGATTTTGACGCGCACCGCGCTGCTTTTTTTTTTTTTTTTTTTTTTTTTTTTCATTTTTTCATGACCATGCATACATGTCCTTCAGTCGTAATCATTGAACATTTATATTATATCCTAGTAAATTCAAATTCAAATTCAAATAATTTATTTTGTGATACACAGGTAATAAATAGGTTTTAATAAAATACAATACAGTACCATCTGTGATCAGCCTCATGGCATACAAAATTACAAATGTCATAAAATAAAAAAGAAAGAAAGTGATGGAAACTTTACTAGGTTTCTGAGGGGATGATAAGATAATACGAAAGTCATGTTTTTCAACTTTGTACCATTTATCCACACTTGTACACGTTAACAAGCACTTAACATTTAATAATCCACCATTATTACACATTAACACTCGAAGAAACACAAATTTTGGGAAATATTAAAAAATCCACAACACGATCTTTACGAATTTTCCCGCCAACCTCCCCCGCCTCCGCGCTGCTAGCTGTCCGGTGTTGCCAGATGTTTTTTGTTAGTAATCGTACACAAGTAAGAAAAAAAAATCGTATAAAAGCAAAACACATAGGATGGGTGTGGGTGTTTTGCGCTTTACTTTGGGAAAGACAAAAAAACGTACATATTTTTCATTTTATTATTACTAGCTTTTACCTTAAGGTTCTTTATTTAATTCGCTCCCGTGGTTCTTTATCCCACAGGAATCATGCGTTTTCCAGGATAAAAAGTAACCTATGTGACTCTTCGGCCCCTAAACAATCTCTGCAAAAAATCCCGTCAATCCATTCCAACAAACACATTTCCCTGAATAGTATATAGTACCTCAGAGGAAAGTCCCCCAATAGTCAGCAAATATTCGTTAAGTAATTATAAACAAAGAGCATTGTTCAGTAGATAATTGTTTTGTTTGGTTACACTTTAAAATCCGAAAAAAAAAACATGTACTATTAAAAAAAAATGTATCTCCATCTTACATTAATAAAATGGGCAAAAAATTATACGAATACAATTTAAATCTTATGTCTGGCAATGCTGGCGCTGCTGCGAATTATGACGTTTGCACGGAATGTTGTCAGACTATAACACAGACCAAGTAGAGATGCTACGCATGACTATAACAAATTCCTTGTTAAGAGATAAAAATTAACCGACTCTTGACAAAAGTTTATTTGAGTTTAACGATATTTTATAAATGACTTACGTGTAATTAAGTCCAAGTACCTATATTATGTTGTCTAATCCTAATACCAAGTCAAGCTTTCCTATTTGTAGAAATAGTTAATATTTTTAATTAATAATCTTTTTTGTAGGAAATTTAAAGTTTGGTGTGGGAATCCCTACACTTCCTGCCTAATTTCCGATAAGATTCACGGATATTACGGCGGAGCTGCTGTGGTGGAATTTTAGTTATTAGCTTAATATTATCACTCACGCAGCAGTCACAGCAAGTGTAGGACAGTATTAAAAATGCCTCACGTTTTAGCAAAATTAACCACTCAAGTGCTTGCAAGAAATAATTTGGATCTTCTAAATGTTGCTGTACGAGCTAACAGGTAATTTACCCGGCATTTTGGATATTTACGTAATACCTACTGTGTTAGAAATAAATAAGTGCAGTCGACCGCACGTCGGTGGTAACACTTTTATTACGAAAACCGCTTACTGCTTACGAAATAAGGACACTGTCAAGGTCAAACTGTTACCACTGACGTGCGGTCGACTGTACCTAAACTTATAATAATTTAGATGTCAGCTAATAACCAGTCAACCTATGACCACGTTTTTGCTTTATCAAAATATTTCATTTTTCTTGTAATAAATGATGTGGCCACTAGGATGGTGCACAGCTGATGTTCTGCACTTATAAAATAAGTGTTATTATTTGCAGGACATAACAAATCATATTAATTAAGGCAGCAGTAGCCTTATATACAATATTAATAGTTTATGTATCTTCCTTGAATTTAAAATTAATCTAATTCTATTTAAAGCCATAATTATAAACAAATCATAGAGTATTTTACTTTATATTTAAAAAGATATAAAAACTGGCCAAGTGCGAGTCGGACTCACGCAGTAAGGGTTCCATACCACCCATCAACCTGATACTCCATAGAAACTGACTTAATTTACTAGCGTCCACCAAAAGACAAACAAATAAAAAAACTAAATTTATATAAGTACCTACACATAATAAACATAATCAAGTGATCATATGTTTTGCGTAGGTACTTATAAAAAAAAAAAAAGTTATACATGCAAACATATCTATGTTTACCCTATTTTTATTATTTGTTGCTAAACTATATGGTATGCTCTATAATCAAACCAAGTTTGACACTAGTAAACCGTACCGTACCGTAGTACCGTTTTGCAGATAGGGCAGGAACAAAATCATTTAAAAAAATGCATGTTTTTCGAGGTTTCTTGCATGTATGTGTGTAGCTTTGTAAAAACAGAGGACTAACTCGCAAGTAATATGTCTGTCTGACTGATGTTAAAATATGCTTTTTCTATTGTTGGCAGCACTTTTTGGGGCAATGTTCAGATGGGCCCCCCTGATGTAATCCTGGGCATCAGTGAGGCCTACAAGAGGGACACTGACCCTAAGAAAGTCAACCTTGGTGTGGGTGCCTACAGAGATGATGAGGGCAAACCCTTCATACTGCCATCAGTGAGAAAGGTCAGCATTATTCTTATGTACGGTCACAATACTTTGCAGTGGTACATTTTGTTGACAAAATCCCTTGAATGAATCCTGTTACTTCACATGTGCCTACCGCTGCCATCAAACATAGAGTGCAAGCAATTTTACCCTTAGTGGTGGTTCACCAGAAAGATTTCTGATTATACCTTGTTATCCATTATTCTATTGTTCTAGATACATATTACAGTTATCTTATGTGCGGCGTTTATGATAATGAAAGTCTATAATAATATGTTGATAGTTGAAATAAACAAGTTTTTTAATGAACTAAGCATATTACAAGTAATTGTAGGTACCTAGTTAAAAGGACAATGCCCACGGATGGGCCCATTTTTGGCGCCATGTCAAAACTGTATGTTATTCAAAAATTATGTCTCATTTTTTCATGTTTATTTGTTCTTTATCAACATTTCTTTCACCCTAGCATTAAAAAACATAATAAATATGTATTAAACTGAATCGTAAGTATATCCTCCATTCAAACCGAACGAAAATGTTGCCAGATATCAGACTATTTCCACAAATAATCGGAATCGATTCTAAATAGCGATACTTCTATGAATTCACTTTTACTGTGTTTCAGATGCTATTATACTAGTCTTATCTTGATTGATTGATTTTTTATTTTTTCTTTCCACAATTTATATCTTTAGATTTCGGTTCGCATGCGTAAATCCGTTAAAAATTATAAAAAATCACTCATATAACGTCAAATCAAAAGAAATTGTAAAACATATTTTTGAAATCTTTTTGTACAGAAAAATAAGATGATTCTTTGCTTTAAAATACCTATGCATTCATTGTAAATATTGTAATAATCATTTTAAATTAACTGAAATATTACTTATAAAATTGATATTAATTAATACACCCAAAAACTAAAAAGCTTGCAATCTTATTATTTAAAAAATACTACAAAATTGATTTCAAAAATCGATTAACAAAATAATTATATCTTGCAACACCATACATGGTGTCTCTGGATGACCTTATGGGTGCGTTCAGTTATATCGCCCAACGATGCACGGAGCGTACTTATCAATCAGTTAAGGAGTTGGAAAAAATTAGATTTCTCTTAAACCAGGGTGAAAAAATTAAAATCGTTTGCAGAATAATAAAAGATAATTCTTGGTCTACAAAATAAGACTAAAACCGCCGTGACATAGCAATTTTTTTTGGGGGCCTAAAGCTCCTAAGAGAATGGGCAATGTCCTTTGGGCAACATTAACATTTAAAAAGGTTTGCTGTTCCCTTTATGATTTTGTTGAAAGTAAAAAATAAGTACATGTTATTTTAATAAGGTAAAACTCGGAGTACCTGACCCCTGACCCTGTCGTATGTTGACACTTTTAGACTCTGCATGATACATTTTTTATAAATTATAAAATTACCTATATGTAGTCCGATTGAATAAAATTTTTGGTTTTTGTCCGTTTTCGGCCAAAAAAATCATTTACGGCCGAAAAAAAATTTTTTTTTCGGCCTGTTCCGAACACGGTCTACTCGGCTGTGATATCTATTATTTAGTTCAGCGGGTTAAGTTTATGCAGCACGGTGCAGTAATGTATAGGAATAAAATTGCCTTTCCTTGCTAACAAAACAGTTTTTTGAAAAATTTAAGTTAATTTTCGTATGTTTCAAGTTTAAACATTTGATCATTAAATTATGTGCTTTAATGTTAAAAATATTGATATTTAATAATATTTAATGTACTTATACCAAACAGCATAAAAGAAGTAGTAAATGTTATAATATTTTTGCACTTTTTGGTTTCGGTTTTCGGCCGAAAATATAGTTTATGCCGAATTTCGAATTCTTTATCGGCCGAAAAAAATAACCATATTTGATTTATCTCTACCTATATGAAAAAGTAGTGTAAATCATTCTACTCACGATTTTGAAAAAACTAGTTTCAGGTTTTGAGTTATTTGAATAAAGTTGTATGTTGATTATGTTGGTTACACACATGAGGGGGCTGTTTGATTGCAATTTTTAAGTTTATTCCATATTACAGGCAGAAGAAATTCTCCACTACAAGTGTTTGAATCACGAGTATGCCCCAATCAGCGGTGAATCTTTGTACACGGATGCTGTCGCCAAACTTGCCTTTGGAGAAGGTAGCCAAGCTATCAAGGATAAAACAAACTGCACTGTACAGGTGAGTCAAATATATATATTTTAACGAAATTGTAAAAGGGAAAAAGTCTGCACAATAGAAATATTTTAATGAAAACCAGCCAGGGTCTCTAGAATTATACATATAACTGCTATTTTAATTTTTATGAATTCTTCCTAAATCTAGATTTTATTTCAGACTAATTCATTATTAAAAATAACAATATGCCAAATTTCATTGAAATCCGTTCAGCCGTTACAGCGTGATTAAGTAACAAACATCCACATTTTTAATATTAGTAGGATGGGCTTGCGTTTGACTGCTACCACACCAAATATTATGTGATAGTATGGTTGAAGGTAGTGGCATATATGCCCTGCAAAAACCTATTCACTTGTGCATAAATAACCAAATCCAAGTAACTATGTGGGTATAAATAACCAAATCCAAAATATCTTCGTATCCTAGACACTGTCCGGCACCGGAGCGCTTCGACTCGGCCTTGAGTTTATTTCGAGACACTACAACAAGGCAAAGGAAGTCTGGCTGCCTTCACCGACATGGGGCAACCACCCTCAGATCTGCAACATGCTCAACCTGCCACACAAGAAGTACCGCTACTACAATGCTAAGACCAACGGCTTTGACCTGCAGGGTGCCTGCGAAGATATCTGCGTAAGTGACAATTTTTTTTATCTTATCGTCACTTATTATGACTCGATAGATGTCCATGTTCATAATCGTTATCATCTTTATTGTGTATTGTTAAGTAATCGTTTCGACAGCTAATACGACTTACGTAAGAGCTGATGTTGGTCTGGAAAAGGCTTCCGGGTTTTTTTAATTATTACAAAACATCTCCCCATGATAATTATAAATCCGAGAATACACAAGTTTCGGCTGGTTTCTGGCCAAAACCGAAACTATGGCTGAACCTAGATTTTTTGGCCGAAACCTAAACTTCGGTCGGTCACTAATTAAGGGTTCCATTTTTGGCTCCGGAACCCTAAAAGGTGTCATGTCAGGTCAAAGGCTCCGAGAAACACAGACAACTGGATTTGTAACAGCCAATAAAATAAGTTGTTGTCTAACTAGAAATTGTAGAATATTAAAATTAACACTTTGCCTCTAAAATGGTTAGCATGTGTCAAAATAGTTCTAAATTCACCTTATGTCTGCTATTATGTTGTGTTAGAATATAAATTAACGAGGTTTTTCAAAGTGTAAACTACTTTAACCACCTCTATTACGCTCAAATTTAGGTGGTTTTGGAAACGAAAAGGGGTCATTGTACTCATCATTATGAATAACAAATACTATGGGACCAACCCTGAAATCGCGAAAATACATCAACTGTTCCCTATAGTTGTGTTCACATAAATCGACAAAATATAGGGAACAGCAGATTTTTTAGCGATTACGCGCGCGATGGAGCGTTTTGCGTAGACTAAGGGGGGGTCCGGACCCTCCAAACATCCCCCTCCCCCTATACATACAATACGCCCATGAGCTAACCCCTCGCCCTTTTTTGTAAGGCGTTTTATACTTACACCGTCTTGGTGTTGGTGTTTTTATTTTTTAAGTGACTGCGACCCCCTGTACAAGGTTCACGATCCCCTCAGGGGGTCGTTGAAAAGCACTGATCTTACGAGCTAACCCAGTTGTAAAGTTACTTTTCTGATCTAACTGGAAACGGGAAAACGTAGACGTTTTTTTCCTATCAGTATTAATTGTACACAAGCCTACGTATCAAACTATACATTTCCAGTATAAGCTGACGTCGCATTGTATAGGTCTTCCGTACAATGAGAGGTCAGCCTATACTGGAAATCTATAACTCGATGTGTAGCCAGCCATGCGTACATCCACTATAATATATGTAATAGATAGGCTGTTGTTTTCAGTATTAGTTATCATATTAATTACATCCAGATATAACTGGATTGGGCCTGACAAAAATATATTTATCTACTCTTTCTTGTTAGATAAAACGATAAAGGCGTCCACGAGCTAAACGCATGATCGATACTATACATTGTATGGAAATAAGTATTTACTACACGTAGGTTCATACTTCATGTACGAAATCTGTATATTAAGTCTTGATTTCGTAAAATTCGTAATATTATTTTATCTACACTCGTATCGTAAAATTCGAATTATGAACTCGAAAGTAATGTCATAATGACATACTTTACGCACATGCACCTGTAATGAATTTAAAAAGTTTCATTACGATACAGTTTGCTGAACAAAACAATGCGGTAATTTAATTTTTTTTCCGTAACCGCACACTTCAGCCCAACTAAGGAGTTTTTAATGCCACTTCGACCCAACCATGGAGTTTTCAAACCATTTTTTTACCAGTCGTACAGTTTGGCATCAATGAGTACACAAAATTCAGGGTGACGCCACTAGTCATACATTGAAAATTTTTATCGTTTAAAATCGCGTTTTTGGCAGAAGTTTGGATTGTCATATTGCTTTTAATTATATTTAAGTGTTTACAGGCACATATTTTGTATGATAAAACAGAGATTGACGGAATCCTGACAAGGATAGAAAATTAGTTCCGATTATAATGTTTTCGCCAGACTATATTTTATTATCTGTGTAGGCGCGCGCTAGAGCGCGTGCGCGGCCGCGCGCCATGACCTACTGGATTTGGTCATCGTTACTTGTAAATTTATTGTAATTGTTTACGTTATTATTATGGTTTTGTATGTCTAAAGTTTTATTCTGGGCAAGAATATCTGACTACAGCAGTGATACTGAACTGAGGAGAATATGACCCGGCCTGAATTTCTGGATGCAGCAACGTAAATGACGAACAATCTTTTACCAGAAAAATCAAGAAAAACTACAACAATGTTACCAAGATTTTGACTTTGGTATTTTATTTAAAATTGTATGAGTTTAGATAAAATAGTGTATGAAACTGACATAACTAGGTATTAAAACACTCGTGTGATACTATTAAAAACCTCGCCTACGGCTCGGTTTTTAAACTCACACTCTTGTTTTAATAACCCCTGTTATGCAACAGTTTCATAAACTACTATAATCTCATCGCGGTGATAAAAAACTGTTGATGCGCGATTGTCAATTGTCCACGACACCCAAGCGAAACCAGACTGATTAGACCCTGGCCACACTAAAAAAGAGTTTGGCGAATGTTCCTGTTATCGCGACAGCCCGAAGATAAGGAATGTATGCAATTTCTGACGAATTTGTCGGCCACAATTATCGCGATGACACGAACCTTCGCCGAAGCCCGACAATGCGGCCGTAAGGTTAATAATAAACCAGTTTGGGGGTGCATTAAAAAAGCCTCAACGTGTGACGATACTTATGAAAGTAAAGTCAACCGCACGTCAGTGGTAACACTTGAATTACGAAAACCTTCTTACGTCATAAAGACGCTCTCAAGGTCATACCACTGACATGAGGTCGACTTTACGTCGGGCACACCTTGGGCAGTCAAGTTCGCTACCAACTTTGCTGACTGGCTAACCTTTTCACTGCGGCATTATGAGCCTACAGGAGTAGCTATTCTGAGCGGTATTACTTAAGAAACTGCTAAAATATAAGGTGTAACATGCTTGGGTTCTTTTGAGGGGTGAATGTACAGTACGCATAATATAACTGTGCCCCTCTGAATCCAGGCTTTGCGAAGGGCGGCGCAGGTACAATCGCGTAATATGTGTAAGGAGGACATAAAGATGCATCGAACATTAACGGTCGACTGAGACAGCGAGAACATGCAGTCTCCGCCATCTTGCCGCTAAGATGAACTACCTATCAGAGTCTTGCCGCCATTACCGCGCATGCGCACTGCTGATTTGGTTGCAAAATTGACTAGTGCGCAGCCACCTATTGCTGTTTTCACAGGGGTAGAGCTATTTTACGCGTATACATTTTGTTGGACGACATCGATATCCACCCAACCAATATTTACGCTTTCTTCTATCTTGTTCTAAAGCTTCATAGATAGGATTTCAATTCTATAGGGTCTATTTTTGGTCCGCACTGTGTAATACTCTTTAGTCGAGTGAGGCCGCTTGTGCACTGTTTTTTTTTCATTCTTTTTAAGAACCGTACTGAATTTTAAGATCCGTAGGTCCGTAATTTTACTCCATTCGTTTGTCAGTAACATTACGGATGCTGCAATATGGCAAAACTGAAAATTACGGATAGTGCACAAAAGCATACGTAAATTACTGGTCTGCTACATCAGACCTGAAAATATAGGTAGGACCTTTGTGGTTAGTGGCTACTAAGGTGGTGGTTAGTGGCTCTGGCTAGGCATAGCTAACTCCAAAGCTGAAGCACTCCTTCACTTTCAAAAAAATAAACATATGTTATATCCGAGTAACTCTGACGCCCGACATTCGACATAGACGACAACGATATGGAACGAAAAACTAAGTTTAGATAATCATTTTATGTATACACAACATCATCATCATCATCATCATCATCATTTCAGCCGAAAGACGTCCACTGCTGGACATAGGCCTCCCCCAAGCATCGCCACAACGACCGGTCCTGTGCCTATACACAACATATAATACTTGATTTTTAAATACGTCTTTCATTTTTTTATTTGATAGACAGTCCTAAGCCTGTAAAGTATGAAAGGAAATAAATTATTTTGTTACTGAAGTGACAACGTAATTGTTCCGCGGATCTATCAAATCGGCTACAATATATCCAGCCTCACTCCGGTGCATTTATTTAGAAGCTGGAGTTTTTAATCTCAGACATAGCATGCAACGTAAAGTTAATGCAGTTCCGGATATATTAAGCGGATATGGATATGCTAATCGAACACATACCTTTACTTGGAATGATATATTATATATCCAATCTTTAACCGGAGCTAGTTAGCCCATGTCTATTAGTGGCTACTAAGGTGACTACCATACTCCGTCGCCGATTTTCCGCCGCACAAGATCGGCGACGGAAACTATTCCCAAGATCGGCGACGGAACCTCCGCGCACAATGTGACGAGGCCCTTACAAAACATATCTTATCAAGTTATATCTTAGGAGATATAAACCCCAGATCGACCACCGCAAACATCAGAGAATTCTATCAACATTAGCGGTTTAGCAAAAGTACACTAACTCTCTTTGCACAAGATCGATTTTAATAGCTGGTTTTATAGGAACAATAATAGAATTTCTGTTCAACAATTGATATTACCGCATTAAAACATGACTTATCGTAGTTATTTGTATTACTATACCTATAATCAATATACTAAGCTTGACCCTGAATAAGTAGGCTAACAGAAGCAAGTATAATCGAACAAAAAGGTAACTATGCAGGATTGCCACATAAAGTACACTCTGTTTTTCTTACTTGTCTTATTTAGTAAACAATTTTGGCATGTCTGTTTAATACAACTCGTCAATAATAATTATTAAAATAAATTATAAATAAATATTTTTGGGACATTTTACACAGCACCATCTAGACCCAAACTAAGCAGAGCTTGTAATATGTGTACTAGACAATGGATATAATACTTATATACATTTTTTTTGTAAATACATACATATAATACATAAGAAACACCCAGACCAACACAAACACTTATGTTCATCACACAAATATTTGTGTTCTGTGGGAATCGAACCCACGACCTCGTGATCAGTAGTCCGACACTCAAACCACTAGACCACAGACGTCGTCGTCATTAAAATAAAACTTTGATTTCTGGATTGGTCCCATAGTAAAAGTTGTTCATACTGATAAGTACAATGACCCCTTAAGAGGTTTTCAGTTATTTTCAATTCCACGTTATATACAACGTGTAACAGAATTAACGCAAGACCTCAAACACCCTAATTAGAATATTATGAATACTATTTGGTAATGAGTTTTTTTATTATTTCAAAATTACATGGTTTTTATTAGGCATGGGTAAGTTCCCGAGCTGGTTGCCCAATAATTTCAGGTTGCCGTTTAGGGGTTACTTGACACAAGGAAACGTGTTAGTGTTTGAATATTACGTTGCCATATAGATTATATTTGCATAAAGTCAGCATCATCATCATCATTTCAGCCGAAAGACGTCCACTGCTGGACATAGGCCTCCCCCAAGCATCGCCACAACGACCGGTCCTGCGCCTTCCGCATCCAGCGGATTCCCTTAAATACAAATCATTATTAAAATCCGAGGTTGTTTATATTGTTATAGACCATACCAGAAGGGTCCATCATCATGCTGCATGCGTGTGCGCACAATCCCACCGGCGTCGACCCCAAGCAGAGCGACTGGGAAGTACTCTCCAAGGTAAATATTCACATATAAACTTAGATTAACAATAGTAAAGATAAAGATATTTATTCGCAAGGATATGGTACAGAAGATGTTAAATATACATGTGTTTACACATTAGGTATCCGACAAATCCACCTAAAGTACCTATACTATATAAATTTTACCTTTCCTGTAAAAAAGTTAGTGGGACGAGTCCGCTTTTGTTCGCCAGCTCCTTATTTTAAAAAAAACATTCATCATTGGTAGGACATAGAGACACATTAGACTATACTTAACACCTGTTTTATTTTACCTATATTCACAAATAAATTATTTGAATTTGAATTCGTCATTTGAAAATCACTATTTTCAAGGCATATTGCCAGTCATTTTACACGTGCAGCCTGTGGGTTAGACATACGCAGAAGGCTTACAACGTTCTCCGTGTCCAGTTTAATTACGCTTTTAGAATGCTGTTGGGGCTTCCGCGTTTCTGTAGTGCGTCAGGCATGTTTGCTGAAGCGAGAACGGATTGTTTTAATGCCATTATGCGGAAGCGAACGGCATCCCTGACGCACAGGATTCGGGAGAGCACCAACAATATTCTAAAAGTTATTGTAGACAAACCAGACTGTCCATTCCTGGGGTACTGGACCCGTATGTACAACTGCGGGTGGAGTACAGCTGGTAATGGACAGAGGTATAAGAATTAATTTATTATTATGATTGTAACTACTGGGTTTCAGGGAAACGCTCCGGAAACTGAAAGGCTATTAATATACTACCTAAACACAATCGAATACCAATAACCATTAGCCTTATACTCATTGTTTTAGTGATTTGGTATTTTGCAAACCCGCAATGTAAAGCGTACAAAACTCGGAATCAATGCCGCGCGTACCTAACCTACCTACGCTCGCTACGACACGGACTGCGCATGCGAGCGGATGTCGTTCACCCCTAGCGCCAGATGATATTTAATTTGAATTACATTGCGAACTTTAAAAAAAAATGTAAATAAATGGGGATATTTGGAAATCAATTTTATTTAACTGCCCAAAGCTGGTTATGTATGAAAATTCAAAAACAAATATGAAAAAATCTTAGAACAGAATCAGCATTTTTTTTGTGGTTTCGTATCAGTAATCACCAGCACTATCACCTATCTTTGTTTTCGGAAGCGTTTCCCCGACACCCAGTATTTGGTATGTAAAGGATAAAATGTTACTAACATAGTCTATAAGCGATTTTTACCAACACATGGAATTTTGTGATCTATTTGAATAAATAATAATAATAATTTATCCTGAAATCCGTAGGTGATCAAAGAGAAGAAGCTGTTCCCATTCTTCGACATGGCGTACCAAGGTTTCGCGACCGGCAGTGTTGACAACGATGCGTTTGCCGTGCGTTTATTCGAAAAGGAGGGTCACCAAGTGATGCTTGCCCAGAGCTTCGCCAAGAACATGGGTAAGTGTATATGTATCATATCTAGAGCTGTCATTGGTGAAATAATTAATCCAGCTCCATATGTTTGAAAACGTCGAAGGTTGAAACGTTTTTGCGCTAAGTGCAATGCTTATTTAATTCGCGCACCGGAGTATTCTGACCTTTTTTCGAGTCCTGCGCCTGCATTGCTTTATAGTAAACCTAACCAGATGATCTCTGGACCATGGATGCCCACGAAATAGGGTGACCAAATATCCTGTATTTTACAGGACATTCCGTTTTTCAGCTAATAAATTTGCCATGACTCATTGCCAAAACCGATACGAGAAACTAAATATATTGTATTATAATAAAAGAAAGTTAACCCAAAACCTAAGAAGTTATTAATTATATTTTAGTTATTTTTCTTTATATAACATATACATAAACTTAGGGATGCCAGTTTTATTTTTAATTTGTCGATTGTATTAAATTTTTGTTCATTTTAGATTTTGATGATTTCTTTCGCTTATTTTATTCCTAAATCCCGTACTGTATGCCAATGTCCCGTAAAATGTGAAATCTCGCCTGGTCAATCTACTTCAAAAATAGGATAGATACTTGATACAATAGGATGTAAACCCGAACAGATAGCAGACCTTAATCTATCACACCCTTTGCTACACTTTAACGGAAAGTCAGATCAGGGCCAAATGTATTTTTAATAAGATTTTAGACACATGTAATACATACCCAATACTACGTGGACGTTAAAAACACATTCTCTTTAGTACAGTCTTAATTGGTGCATTTAATTGCAGAGTGCAAAGAGTGCTGAAGATTTCGTAGATAAATGCAGACATTGATGAATTATTATTATCTGTCGGAAAGTACCCAAATATTTGACATGTGCATGTGAATGTTGTCTCATCATGACGCGACGCGACGTAAGACTTATCAGTCGCGTAGATCGTTGTAAGATATAAGCGAATTATCGTTTTAATACAGCGTGTTATTAAAATAAATCAAAACCTGAAACTATTAGTTTATTCAGAATCGAGAGTAGAATTACACAACTTTTTAATACAGGTTAATGTTGACAAAAACTTTTTTTTTTTGTATCTTGTCGAGTCTAAAAGTTTCATACAACGCGACGCAGAGCGCAGGACCGATGCCTGGTTAATAGAACACGTCATAATATTATCCTTTGGCAATAGCCGCGGGGGTCCGGAGTAGAGAGTGGGGCGCGTCGATTAGAATAAGTATGACAACAGAAATTACCAATATTTTCTACAATAATTTATGAATATAAATAATTACCTGCCATATCAGTTTATTACAACAAAAATTAGTTTGGTATCTGAAGTTTTAAGCCATTAAATTAACACAGTGTATAAGAGGTATTATTATAAGTTAGGTAGTTATGTACTTATTAGGTAATTTTTGATTTACGACAGTTAGGGCTTCCAGCAGGCGTAATATGACAAGAGTTTTGTTTACGAAAGAATAGATAAAATGACATTTTAGTTCTATACAATTTCATTTTGTTTTTTCCGTCTAAGATAAAGAATACTAATAGTACTTTGTTTTCCTTAGACAAATCTCTTGTCTAGTTTTCCAGAGAAAAATCTGGACATACGAAGAAATGTAAGAAAAATCTATTTCGCTTTATATTGATCGTTTATTGGTTATCATAGGTAGCACAATTTTTGAAACACATTTTTTTTCATTCCGGACGTCTAAGAATTTCCCCCGCATACCGGACAGTACCAAAATTCCGCGAAGTTGTCTGTAAAACTCCAGACGTATGGCAACCCTAACCACAATTGGTTAGAAAAAGTACCCATATTCCATAGTCTATTTTATGGCTGTCCATGCAATAACGGTAGCTTATTTTTTTTTTATCAGCTGTTGTCAAGTCTCCCATGTCCTCATCCGTCACACTTGTTTATGAATGATGAACCGTGTTTACAGAACTGACCTTGTTATCTTATCCGAGTTTTTATATTACGTCAATTGGGTCGATTTCTGTTATAGGATATATTTTAAACCAGAAAATTACGTCTTTCTATCTAGAATACACTGGATATGTTTTTTAGGGTTCCGTACCCGAAGGGTGACAGACGGGACCCTATTACTCTCGCTACGCTGTCCGTCCGTCCGTCCGTCTGTCTGTCACAGGGCTGTATCTTTTGAACGGTAATAGGTAACCGGTTGAAATTTTCTCAGAATATGTGTTGCTATGATGTGTATCACGACAAATACTAAAAACAAAAAAAAGTCTAAAAACAAAGGGGGTCCCCATACAAGAAACCTCAAACAACATGCATTTTTTTCAACGTTTTTGTTTTTGCTCTTTCTTCAAAACCGTAATATATACCAGCGTCAAACTTGGTCAGATTATAGTGCATATTATGTAGTTTAGCAAAAAATACTAAAAATAAGACAAACATAGACATATGTGGCGCTACCTGCGTAAGAAAGACATACAAAAATTCATCTTTCGCGCACTGTACGTTGATGTATTTTGATAAACTCTCGTAAATTAAATCAGTTTTTATGGGTTATCAGGTCGTTGAGAGGTACGGAACCCTTACTGCGCGAGTCCGACTCGCACTTGCCCGGTTTTTTATTTATACTCACATAACATTTATAAAATAAAGACATTATTTCATGTAATGGCTTAGTATAAATATTAACAAATAATTATTTTTACAATGTGTAATTAAAATAAAATGCAATTTATAAATTGCGCCAAAAAAAAAATTACATTGGTTGAAGCCCACACACACTAGGATTCCCTGTGTCGTGGGGTCTAGTCTCTCCAGAAGACACAGTTGATAGTATTTGAAATAAAAGAAAGTCTTAACTATGACCCATGTCACTGTACTCATCAGTATGAACAACCTTTACTATGGGATATATGCGATCAATTCAGAAATCGCGAAAAAAATACTGTTGTTGCCTGCATTTTGCCGAGTTATGTTTGCCGTTTATTTATTTAAAAACTAAACACTCGATTCAGAAGGCCAATTCTCGTAATTAAAAATGTTCAAAATATAGTTTCAAACTAATCTCAATGCTTTAAATCTCAGTCTCCTGACAGTAGATGTTCTATTTGCCGTTTATTTGTGGAACTTAGGTCTTTAATGTCGCCAATAAACGGCAATCAGAAACATCTACTGTCACGAGATTGAGATTTAAAGCATTGAGATTAGTTTAAACCATATTTTGAACGTTTTTAATTACGAGAATTGGCCTTCTGAATCGAGTGTTCAGTTCAATGGGGCGCGATTGACTTATACGGAATCCATGCGGAGCGTTCCCGTACGGAGCAATCCGTGTGTCTCCGCTCCGGAGCAATCCGTGTGTCTCCGCTCCGGAGCAACCCGTGTGTCTCCGCTCCGGAGCTCCGCGCGGACGGTACGGTGATAAAACCGCATTGTTCCAGCCTTATTCTGAAAATAATTTTATCCCATTGAGATAAAGTTGTTCAGACCATTTTAAGTCTGTTCGTACCGATATTTTTGACGCTGACTACTTCACCTTTCGGTAGATTGCTAAAACAAAACCAATAGCTGACAAATACGCAACAAAGTGAAATACGCGCAAGCTGGGCCCGATGGCAGAGTTTTATGAGTGTGTCTTATTAAATCAAGTGTTTTCACAAGGAATTTGAGTATAAAATGGAACTTACGACAGAAACAAATATATACAACGTGTATCAGAAATGCGTGGTCATATTTTAAGAGCTCATTTAGGGCATAGCAAAGAACAAATTTTACTATGGGACCAACACTGAAATCGCGAAAAAAATATCGGCTGTTCCCTACTAAATCATCGATGTCGCTCGACAAAATGTAAGGATCGGCTGATTTTTTTTTCGCGATTTCAGGGTTGCTCCCATAGTAAAAGTTGTTCGATAGAAAGAAAGAAAAATAGTTTATTGTCACAGTTAATGACGCGCAACATTTAAAACACAGTGATAAACACAAGCAGGCAACTTATAGCATTCCCTGGATAAGCTCTTCAAATATGACCACGCATTTCTGATACACGTTGTATACTATATACACAACAAAAAAACTATAAATTACATTTGTTTTTCATGGTATTACCTTTACTATTCCAGGCTTATACGGCGAGCGTGTGGGAGCCCTGACATTCTTATGTGGTGACCAGGAGACCGCTGCCAAGATGATGTCGCAGGTTAAAATCATGATCCGCACAATGTACTCCAACCCTCCTATCAACGGCGCACGCCTCGTGTCGGAGATCCTCAACACCCCTGAACTTAACAAACAATGGTAAGCTGTCTAGAAATCGTACCATGACGCTTTTATTATTTCGTTACGAAAAGGAGATAGAGCTATACAGGATGAATAGAGCCACCCATAGATTCCATAAACAAGGGAGATATGCCATCAATGCATAATTGTTCGTGTTTAGGTGTCGCTGCTATCTCCTAAATTTTTTTTTACGAGCCCATTTTGTTCCACTGCAGGGCAAAGGCTTATTTAATTTATTTAAGAATTTATGCATACAAAAAAAAAACTCACGCACTCCAAGAAGCACGCAGCAACACTAGAAAACTTATTAATTGTACATAATAATATGCAAAAAGTTCTTTAATCTGTGGGCATTCCGTCGGCAATGTGATCATTTTGCGCATATCGAAGCGTCAAGCGTTGTTCCTACTTGGCATATCTCCCTTGTTTTATTCATCTATGGCGCCACCCCTCTTTCACAACGTAACAATGATATCTAATCTTCATACTACGGTAAAAACAAATCAGACAAAATACAGGTAGTAAGATCTCTGGTCCACTATGTCCCGTCTATTCAGCATACAATAATAAATTATGTATCAAATTAATAAATTATACATGATTTTTAGAAATTAATAAAAATACACACACTCGAAAAACATTACCCTGCTTCTGGGGTAGTCAGGTAATTTTTCAAATCATTAAATAATATAATGTCATCATTGATTTAAATAATTAAATTAACTACACATCTTGCACTACCACTGCTTCTAGCACTTATTTTTGAATAAATAAAATTACTTGCACGCTGTTCTGTTTCAAGTCTATTTTACCGCATCAGAAAATATTTAACAAGAAAATGTACGTGCTTCCAGGTTACAGGATGTCAAGCTAATGGCTGACCGTATCATCACCATGCGCAAGCAGCTCCGCGCTGGCATCGAGGGCGCCGGCAACAAACACAACTGGCAACACATCACCGACCAGATCGGCATGTTCTGTTTCACTGGACTCAGTCCCGACCAGGTATGACCATGTTTCGTCATCATTAGCCAAATAATAGATCCTCTCAGATCAGATCTCTCTCTCTCATCAGCCTACTAAAGCAGAGAATACCTAATAGTACTATCGTACAGAATGGCCACTCACCGCCTCCCGCCAATTTAAGATTCCTCACCCGCACCCCGCAAGAATAAAAAAGGCGGACGGAATCTCGCTAAACAAAGACTGAAGCACTTCAATATTTTCTAAACCCACTATAATTTCGAAAGCATTTTAACACACCAGATTTATATTGTTATTTTATTTGTGACAATACAACAATGACTACCGTCACACTAGATTTTTTGCGTAACCGCGGCTTTTTGGCATACTACGGATGTAAATGTGTGCGTGCCGGCTCGTACCTACTTTCAAGCGAGCTGGCATACTATGGATGCTTCACTTATTGTTTAGCGAGATTCCGTCCGCCTTTTTTATTCGCCCGAGTGTATATCAACCCTATTTGAAAAGTAGAAAGGGTTATAAATATAATATTGTTTATCAGTAAACCTGTCCATTTACTACACCATCGAGACAGGCAATGAAGAAATAATTATATATTCCGGATACGATGTTTGCTAAAAAATGCTTTTACAAAAACAAATATATCACCTCTACACTGCAAAATACAAATACACTACAGAAACAGTTCTATAAATACAGCGATATCTGTTGTTTGTCGTTCTCGATTGCATGTTAGGTAATGCAGATTTGTAGCTAGTATACTTACATATACTTTCGCACTGTTTCCAGGTCGCTCGTCTCACAAAAGAATTCCACATTTACCTCACAAAGGACGGTCGCATCTCGGTGGCTGGCATCTCGTCAAAGAACGTTGATTACGTCGCGGAGGCGATCCACAAGGTCACCGCTACCGACAAGGTGAAAGCCTAAACGCAGCATTTGGAACATAAATTGGGTAAATATATTTTTTTTGTATTTTTTTTTAATATACTTGGTAATTGGAAAAATACCCGAAACTTCTTATCACTAACTTTGTATTATTACCCTGAACAACGTTTGTTCTACGACTTTTGATAATTTCGATTTTTTTTCATACCAAAATACTCTGTAGTTTGCATATACT
Organism: Asteroscopus sphinx; assembly: GCA_949699075.1. Taxonomy (NCBI): domain Eukaryota; kingdom Metazoa; phylum Arthropoda; class Insecta; order Lepidoptera; family Noctuidae; genus Asteroscopus; species Asteroscopus sphinx. The sequence goes on along the minus strand of OX453004.1, from coordinate 26,646,122 downwards.
AGACGGGCGACGAGAGGCCGGCTGTCTAGTTGTCGCTTTGGCGGCGGCAGGGCTGCGCGGCTAGTACTGTAAACGCGCTCGGGTTTGCAGCATAATATGCTATAGTATACGCAAATTTTACACACTTCAAACTAAATAAAATAAAAAATTGCCTATCCTATTTAGTTTTGGACACAGACCAGTAAACATCGTTTTGGACAAAGTCGTAGAACAAACGTTATTCAAGATCGTGATACGAAGTTAGTACAGTCGACTGCGTGACAGTGGTAACACTCGAGTTAGAAAAACGCCCTTATTGCTTATGAAATAAAGACGCTGTCAATGTCAGACTCTTACCACTGACCTGCGGTCGGAGGTTCCGGATATTTTTTTCATTTACCTTGTATAAGGTCTTACTTTAATAATAGCAAATATTTTGGTGAATCTACTCAGCATAACTAACAACATTTACTATAGGAGCAACAATTAAGTCGCGAAAAAAATCTGCTGATCCCTACATTTTGTCGATTTGTGTGAACACAAATGTAGGGAACAGCTGAAATTTTTTACGTTTCATGATATTTATGTAGAGGCTGACTGGGTTTATAAAAAAAACCTGGAATGATTTTATTTTTTTGTTCTCTAGTTCTAATTTTATTGCGCAAATTTTATCCAGATCATTCTTTACTTGTTGTAATGATCTTTTTTGGCAGAGATCACAGAAATAGATACGATTATATTTAAAAACATGCATGTTTTGTTTCAGCATTACATAAATCTTACCCAATCGCGTCGCCTCGTGTTTTTACGACGATTGCCAAGGATGCCTTAGACAGCTAACACTCAAATGTACCGAAAGAGCACAGTATTTATGAACCAGTTTGTTTTTAATATTTTTGATTTGCTTTACGTTATACTTTTGTATGTATATTATATTTTATTTTTTAAATTAAAAAGAAGTTTATACAACATCCCTCTTTTTTAATAACTGTCCATTTTACACGCCGTATTTTAGGATGTAACGATTTTTCCATTTGGTTAGTTTAAGTTATAAAAAACATCAATATTTTGATTAAAATTTTATTCGTTAAAATAAGTAAGTAAAATAAACTTGCGAAACCACAGAAAATTGTATCAACATGTTTGATTCTACCACGGTACTAGGTATCTCTACGCAAAATATTTACAGCTGACGAAACAAATGAACATCTTATTCTATGTTTATAAAATAAACTGATGCAGGTCAATCATTAACATTGCCTTGAAACTTTAACAAGAATTTATACAATACATGGATCCTTCAAGGACACTTACATAGAGGGAACACATTTTATCCACAATTTTATTGCATCATGGCAACAATCTTAAACATTCACCTGCATCTGTTGACATAAACCTATTAACAATAATTCACTAAACTACATCAGTTTATTGTAGGACATACATAGATATCCAAAAATGCTTTCTCGTACATTATTATGATACAAAATATACTAATACATTTTTATAAGTTGACAGTTGTCAATGATATTTTCAATAAAAATAGTAATGTTAAAATTATATTTACAAAGTCATAGAACAAACTAATCGCTACCCATGGCACTATTTCTTTAGAATGTACAATCATTCTATTTAAAGCAAGAAATATGTACCATTAATATTCACACCTCGAGTTTTGAGGATCGAATCCCTTAACTTGAACACTGATGGGCACTTCTGGCTTCAATTGGGTCTCAGTTGGAGGAGGCTTAGGGTTAGTTCAGATCGGCCACAACGGTTGCGTTCAATCTCAATTTATGGCTGCGACAACGCAACTTCAGGCGGTTGTAAGGACACCATTCACACTCAACCATTTTCTGGCGGTATTTTGCCGCTGTGGCGTGGTTTTTGCGTGGCCCGTCTGAATAGACCCTTAGATACAACAAATTACATATTCATATTTTGTGGAAGCTTTATTAAAAAGCTAAGAACAGGTTTAGACCTTTGTTTAAACCGGGATAAACGTCAAACTCCATACATAAAAAGGTGTTTAATCCTGGCTTAAGCAAAACCTATTATTAAACCCGATTTTGTAATAAGGTGGTTGGATTGCAACAAAATAAGTTTCAATACTTATCCACATAAGCATAACATTAGGAAACCTACTTAATTCTTGGGTAAACAATATACACAATCAAAAAACTTTCCTATAATATCTTAAATACGTCGAATTGCTCTGATTAAAAGAAACATAAGTATCATGTAGCACCACCCTTTTTCAAGACAACCTATAAATAACTACACTACATCATAACTGCCTTCTTCCATCTCGGTAACCTTCGACCAGCGATCCCACACCTCATCAGTCGGTAAGTTTACCCAAGAACTGGTTAAAATAAATCAAGTATGTAACTTTTTGAAGTGGTTTATTTACATCACCTAATAGTGTTATTTTAAAACTATGTTCTTTTTCTTTAAATTACTGACATTAGGCCTATTTTGATTGAATTTACATGTTGGGCTCCACTGGATACATTCAGAATGTATTATTTTCATAAAATAATATTAATATTGCACAATTATTATTGTAGGTGTATGGGCCGCCTAAGAGCTGAATGTTTTAATTTATAATATAATGAAAATAATTCATTCTGAATGTATCCAGTGGAGCCCAACATGTAAATTCGTCTTTCAATCTCACCCCGAAACGGTCAATATCATTGCGCAATTGCAAATATTGCACAATTATATTGTAGGTGTATGAGCCGCCTAACTCAATGGGTGTTGCACTGAATATACAGGTACAGGGTACTACTCGTGCCATTGACCATACAGCTCAATAGACGCCTAATGTTGAATATAATGCGTACAATAAACTCTGTCAACTAGCTGAGGCCGCGTACTGCAATCCGATTGGCCCTACCAAGGCGGCTATTGGCTAATCACTTACGCGGAATGTTTTGACGGCTCGCATAAGTGGTCGAAACTGATTTTGAAGTTTTCAAGTGGCGAATAGTGGGACTGGATGCGGAAGGCAGAGGACCGAGTGTTGTGGCACAACTTGGGAGAGTATGTCCAGCAGTGAACTGCGATAGGCTGAGTTGTGAATAGTGGCGACCTACATTAGTGAAATTACATAAGATGTGTTGACAGTTGTTCGCCTGTTATGAGGCGTCTATGGGGTGTATGGGTGATCATACAAGGTAATTGGAAAAAAATACGAGCAACGGATATTCCATAGAGTGGATACAGCAGATTTTTTCAAGATTTTAAGAGTTTGTCCCATGGTAAAAGTTGTGTAAAATGACGAGCAGAGACAGACTACCCTTAAAATGTATTTGGTATTTTTTTCAATTACCCTGTATAACTAAAAGTATCGAATTATATTTTGTGTTTCTGTTTAGCTGTGCTATTTGTAGAGTATAGTGCAGTGTGTAATCTGTTTGGTATGATTTTTCATTATTATTATTGTATACAATCTGTGCATGTCAAAATATATTTTTCATTTTTTCAACAAAAGGTATGTATTTGTTTTACTATAGCAGCCTAATCAATGGCAACTTCTTTGGATTTTTAAGTAAATTCTACGATTTATAAAGCTATACTAGCTGAAGCTATACTAGCTATGATTTATACTAGCTGAAGCGCGCGGCGTCACCTCCGTGGTACGTTGATAAAAAGTGCTATCCGTGTTAATCCAAGGTTATTAAGGTTGTCTAGAAGAGATTGTCTTGTGCGATGAGACCGCCCATTGTACTTACTTAATCTTTCTGTAAACTATTGTCTTTGTTTTCGTTTGGTGTAATGTACAATAAAGAATATAATAAATAAATAATCCAGGACATGGTCATCTGTGTGCTGAATTCCATCCAAAGCCGTTTCAAGGTGATTGAAGGACAAACAAACATCCACACTTTCGCATTTATAATTAAGGATTAATAGGATATGTTTGGTGAATGTTTCGAATGACAGGAAATTACAGATTTACTTGATTCAAATTTCGAATAATTTCTTGAACTGGCACAAATGTAATAATTATATAACAGGACGACCGCTTCACTCACAGCACACTCGGCTATCCATGTTTACTTAACATAGATTTGACAGATAATAAGCAAATGTAGCTTCTTATTTTTTTTGTAAACTGAAATGAATTAATGTGGGTGTACTCTATACCTCTGCCTACCCCTTCGGGGAATACAGGCGTGACGTTATGTTGTTGTAAACCTATCCACATTTACTATAGCTTGTAAATCCAAATATTCGTACCATCTCGCCGATACAACATAAACTTTATTCTAATAGATATATAGTATATTTTGTACATGCCAAACAACGCAAATATTTGGACAAATACGCTGTCTGGCATTACAATATTTTAGGATTTGCCATTGATCAGGATATAATAGTGAAATAATGTATTTCAGTGTAACTACTGATAAAAAACATTCCAAGCAATAATTACATTTTTCGCCTTATGCATAACTTCTGTTAAAGAAACGAATACACTAGGCTATTTAATGCAGTAAAATTAATGTTTATGATACATTTTAATGTACATCTCTATTGTTATTTAACAAATTATTATTAATATACTGCTATGTTTGCTATACACTATTAAAATTTAGTAAATTGATACGCACCCCAGGTAATTTTATTAGAATACTTAGTAAAAATATTGTAAAAAGCTAGTGAAATAAATGTGACTTAATAATAAAGGTGACTGTAATTGTATTAGTATATTATATGAAAAAATAAATAAAAGAAAATGTGTATTAAATAAAATTATTCTATATATTTATATACCAGGCCCCTCAGAAAGTATTGCGAAAAAAAGTTTTTATATATGGGAGACTGGCCAGTTATAATGTTTTTCGAAAATATGATTATTTATAAGTAAAAATAAGTAAGTTCCAATTTCAAAATTTCCCTCCACATTTTTTGCGAGTTAATTCAAAGTATTGTGTCTCACTGAAATATGGATCTGCGCCGGGAACATTTTAGAGCTATGATTTTATACGATTTCAAGTGTCGCCTGAAACCGGATGAATCGTACGATAGACTTCAAATGGCATTCATGGATGAAGGCCCTTCCAAGGCAACCGTGTATCGTTGGTATAACGAATTCAAGCGCAGTCGACCAACTTTTGGGGATGACGAAAGAAGCGGTCGCCCTTTGACGGCTGTTACCGAAGAAAACGTGCTAGCAGTGAAAAATTTAATCCAAGACAATAGGCGAATTACATATCAGGAGATTCAACACATATTGAAGATTGGATCGGGAAGCGTTCACGAGATTCTACACAGCCATCTTCGCGTGAGGAGGATAGTATCACGCTGGGTGCCGCACAACCTCACCGATGCTCAGAAGCAGGCCCGGGTGGAATGGTGCCGTGATATGCTTAACAAATTTGAAGCAGGCTCGTCTCGGCGTGTTTACGACATCGTTACAGGTGATGAGTCCTGGATTTATCAATACGACCCAGAAACCAAGCGCCAGTCGACTGTTTGGGTGTTTCAAAATGAGCCAACGCCTACCAAAGTGAAGCGATCTAGAAGCGGGGGTAAGATTTTGATCGCTAGCTTTTTTAATTTGACTGGCCACTTGGTATCAATTCCCTTACGGGATCAAAGAAGCATTAATGCCGAATGGTATACTACCAAATGTTTGCCAGAAGTTTTCTCTGTTATAAGCAACAAGCGACCAAACACAGGGCTCCGCGGGCTACTGCTCCACCACGACAATGCACCTGCGCACACCGCACTCAAAACGAGGGACTTCCTGGACAGCACGCCAGTCAAACTCCTGGGTCACCCTCCTTACAGCCCTGATCTAGCACCGTGTGACTTCTTTTTATTACCAAAAATAAAAAATCAGCTCAAAGGGATACAATTTTCGTCGCCGGAAGATGCGCTGGCTGCGTTCGAGCAGGCTGTAAACGAGGTGTCTGCGGCGGACTGGAAAAAGTGTTTTGAAAACTGGTTTAGGCGCATGAATCTTTGTATAGAGGCTGGTGGAAAGTACTTTGAAAAGATTTGATAAAAATATATGTACGTATAGAACAATTTTTTTTAGTTTCGCAAAACTTTCTGAGTGTCCCACGTATAAGTAGACTATCAATACTTATTATACTGTTTATATGTATATAAACATTGGTGTTGAGTTTAGGCCACAGACTAAACTAAAAGTAAAAAAAAACTACCATTTGTAAAATGGTATAATTTTATTTTTTTTACCTGCAAATAAAATATTAAAATATTTTTATTGCAGTCGGGGCCCACTTAAGTCATCATTGCTGTGTTAAATTAACTCTTTACACGAAATTTTATCCACAGTGCTGATAGGCAATATACACAACTGTTGAATTCTCAAACGCAATTCAATTTCAAGTCACTGTAATTTCGAGGTGCGACAGAACGACTTTTCAGGAATGTCTTAAAGCCAAGTGTCGTTTGAGTATTGGAGATAAGACTCATACAGGGTGAGTTTGTGAAATGGGAATTGGACCATAACTAAAACAACTACAAGAGGGGAAGTAGTTTTATACAGGATAAAACAACTGCTTTTCAAGATTTCTATAAACTGCTGGGCTAAGCAAGTATTTCAACTCTCAGTTTTAGGGTTCCTTACCCAAAAGGACCATGGAACGGGCCAACAAGACCCTGTTATTAAGCCTACGCTGCACCATCTGTCTGGCTGTACATTTACCGTAATAGGTAGCCACTCGAAATTTTCACAGAATGCAATGTGTTATTGAATGAACTCAAAACCTGGAACTAGTTTGTTCAAAATAGAGAGTAGAATCCATTACACTACTTTTAACATAGGTTAATTTTTACCAAAAAAATATTTTCATACCATGCCGAGTCTAAAAGTTTCATACGACGACGGCGCTGAGCGCAAAGGCAAGCGAGACCCAGTAAAAAAGTGTGATGGAAACTTTTGGGTTACATTTTTTTACTAAAACTATTAAAACTTAACTTAATTTTAAGAGGTTATTCACCGACACGACACAGTAGCGTCGAGAGCGTCGCACGTTCGTGGATGAATTTATCGCTATGAATCGATTGGAGTAACCATGATAACAAAAATTACAAATATCTTCTACAATAATAAATGAAAATTAATAATTACTTTCCATATCAATTTATTATAATAAAAACTAGTTGGGGTGTCTGAGGTTTTGAGTTATTCCATAAACAAGTTGAATATGGCCACTATTGCAAATACTGCTTAGTAAAATTCTTAGAACTGACTGACAGACAAAGCACAGCTGAAACTGGTGGGTCTAGGAGGATGAAATTTTACACAGAAGTTTCTTAGATAACGTAAATGAGCTACGAGCCATGTAAGTAAATGAGCCACTAAGAAAGGATTTTTGAAAATTCTACCCCTAATGGGATTAAGTAGGAAGAAAATTCGGATGGTTCCTGAGATGTTACGGATGGGAAATCCCATTGGGCACACGGCTATTTGCAATTAATAATAAATCTGAGGCCGCGGCAGGCTACGAAGGAGATGGCGGGACAAAATGGATACATTTCTTAAAAACTGGAAGGAAGAGGTTTGGGGACAGTGGAAGAAATGGAGAGAAGCCTTTTCCCACTTCGCTCTTTAAAAAAAAGTAAGCCGGTGGTGGTACGGAACCCTTAGTCCGACTCACTTGGCCACTATATTTTGTAAAACAGTGGTTTATTCCATCCACCGATATTGTTGCTCATAAATATCAAATCCGAATAGCATTTACAAAACCGGCCCACTCCTCTGCCCCATTGTTTAGGCATTCTTCTTCGAATGTGAAGTGACAACTGGCCTTAGTCCACCACGCTGGCCTGGTGTGCGGGTACACGAACTTCACACACTATCGATAAAAAAGTGTGCAGTATTTCTGAACAAGCGCAAGCGCAGGTGATAAACAAATGATCCGCACTTGAATTAATTTGAAAAGTCAGGGGCCTTACTCCCGACTGGATCGAGTTCTGTATCCATCGAATTTGAATTCAAGTTAGTGTCAATTCGTACTGCATTCCTCTAGGAATTGACATTAGCTCGATTTGGTTCAGAACTCGAACCAGTAAGTAAGTAAGTAATTTATTCGCAGAAGATATGGTACATAAGTTCTTAAAAATATAAATCATGTTCACATCTCGCCTTTAGCAGGCATGCGAGAACTTCAGTTTATGCGTCCAGTAGGCCTAGTACGAGTTTGACACTTACGAATACTTTCAAAGTATTCGTCGACTTTCATTAATAAATCTGTAGTTCCTCCTCGTATCCGCCAGGGGCGCTACTGATTTATGAATGAAAGTCGACGAAAACGATGAAAGTATTCGTAAGTGTGAAACTCGTACTAGGCCCACAGTAGGGCAATTGCGCAACCACACTCACAACAACAACAGCTTCCATTTCGACATTACAGCAACATTCATTGGGTGGTGTATAGTTAAAGTCGGCAGTAAGGCCCCAGATGTGCGAGCTGGATCGAACTCGACCAACTTGATGGAAGTTTTCGTAGCCCACGTCTTATTGATGATTTTAATACAAATGCGATGAATTACTTCAACCTTTGGAATTTTTTTATTTAAAAAAAATATGGCTGGCTCCAAGCTAGACCAGCTGAATTATATTTCTATTTTTGTTAGTTTATAGGTGAAAAAGTATAAGAATATTAAATAAAATGAAAGAAAAAAGTGAGCTACATCTGCCAACAAACTGCTTTACAGTTTGACAGAAGTAATATTTTTTGGAAAATTGTTATTTCTGAAATTAAACAATTTTCTTTTTTTATTGAAAATCTAAAAAGTAGTTGTATTTTTCTCGAAAAATAAGATCATGAAAACTGTTTTTTCTTCTTTTTCTCCGTTTTAGTCATGTAGTGCAAACCTATCTCAAAAACTCACCTCAAACAGTCACAAACAAAACTTAAAATTAAATCAAAGTCGTTTTGCGGAATTATTGCATTCTGAATCATTGGTAAGTAACATCAGATATCAATAAAAATTTATAATAAAGTAACTAAAAATCTAGAAACAATTTGTGCGTTTAACGTCAAACGTGTAGGTACTTTATGACAAAGTTCCCGTAATGAACTAAATCTATGAAAAATTAAAATTTAATATTTCTATAGGTACATTTCACAATAAAATATAGACGCAGGACCACACCACGACCGAGACTGAAATAAAAAAAATATTTCTTTCTTTCTTTTATTTTTTCACACAGTAAGCCTCAAGCTCTATCGGTAACGGAGGTGGTCATTATATTTTACTAAAAATAACATTTAAAAACCCAGACAACCGCCACATATACAAAATATGATATACCACTGAAACCCATTACTGCACTACACTGCACTGCTATTACGTAAACTTGTAATACAGTGTGTCTCCATAAAGTGCTCATAACTATGAAATTGGGTGAAACTAGACATAATTTAACATAACATAACATCACGCCTGTATTTCCCCGAAGGGGTAGATAGAGGTGTATAGTACACCCACATTTCGCCAGTTATGTTATAAGTCCCATGTAATAGGGGGCGAGCCTATTGCCATTAACCGAGCACAAATCCAGACTCCGGGCTGCTACTGAGAATTTCCTAATGAAAAAACCCAATAACACTTTGCCCGACCCAGGAATCGAACCCAGGACCCCATGCTCAGCAGTCGCGCTTGCGACCACTAGACCAACGAGGCAGTTAGACATAATTTACAAACATATAATTTCGAATAATAAAGAAAACACCGTGCCTCAGAGAGCACGTTAAGCTGTCGGTCCGGCTCCCCGATTCAGAACCACACGATAACCAGTTGTCGACCGGTTCGGTTTGTTATCTCGTTTCGTCTTATGATTCACGCAACTCGAGAAAAAGAGATAACAAACCGAATCGGTCGACAACTGGTTATCGTGTGGTTCTGAATCGGAGAGCCAGTTGTCATACGAATATCTATGGCTGTCGTTACGGGTAGTCAGAAGCCTGAAAGTCTGACAACTGGTTTAACCTCCGAATGTCAGTATTACCCAGTGACTGGGTTGCGGGGGTCTGATGGCAGTCGCTCCGTGTAAAATACTGATGTTCAGCCGCATCTGGCTAGACTGGAAGCCGACCCCAATATAATATAATAGGGAAAAGGCTCGGAGGATGATGAAAGAAAACCCCGCGAACTATGTCTCATCCTCTAATCTGTTCACAATGTACACGGATTGTTAACACTGCATAGCAAATAATTGCGAATAAAAACCGGCAAAGAGCATGTCTGGCCATGCTCAGTATTATAGGGTTTCTTAAGTAGGTCTAATTACAAACGAATCAAATCGAATATTAATTATTGCTATTTTAGTTTTTGCAAACAGCGCCACCTAGCGCTAAATTTAAGAAGTGTGTCATACATTGATATGACACACTTCTTAAATTTAGCGCTAGGTGGCGTTGTTACTTTGTGTTATCAATATAACACAAAGTTTACTTTTTGTGTTTTTTTTTTAATATAAAGTAACTAAAGGAGCATTATTTGCTAAGATCATTTTTATCTAAGGTCAATGACCTATGAACTAGGACGTCTTAAGTATTTTTCAGTTTTCTCACTATATCTCAAAAATTTATAATCACATTATACTCTAAATAATTTTAAAAGAGAGTTTTTATAAAAGTCTATTAACGTGGAAGATTACAAGTTTCTACGTTGCATAATTTGGAAATGGCAGGGGGGGGGACACATTGCAAGCCAATTTGGTGGGCTATATTTCGCAGATGGTACACCTGATAAAAAAGTGATGTATGAAACATTACCTTCATTTTAGTAGACCTATTCAATGATACCCCACAAGAGGGGGTGCAGCGAAAAAAAAATTTCATCCCCATTTCACATGTATGGGCGCCACCCCTAAATTACGTTACCAAGATTTTTTATTCTATCTAAACCATTTTTTAACAAAATTTCATTTACTTATGTTTATAACTGTAGAAGTTATTAAGCTGTAAAGGATTAGGACAGACGGACAGACGGACAGACGGATAGACGGACATGACGAAACTATAAGGGTTCCTTGTAGGACTACGGAACCCTAAAAATGAGTCCATCGAGTAGTGAAATTAACATTAACACCTGAAAGTGTTAAAAGAAGCAAGAAATGTGATACACTATCTATTACACACTACATCCCGGGAAAAAAAACCTCTTTTATTTATTTTTATCACAGATGAAAAGCAGAATGTATCACTCGGCCACAAAATTACTTTTTCCTAAGGACCCGGCAGTTTTTCTTTCGCGATTTCAGGGTTGGTACAATAGTAAAAGTTGTTCATACTGATGAGTAAAATGACTCCTTAAGAGGTTTTCAGTTATTTCAATAACACGTTTTAGAATTCCTTCGTTTCACTCTGGATTCAAAATAGCGCCCTCGCCATAAACATACTACTGAGCTCCCTTGTGATACAATCTACCATTTCCTGTCGATACATTTTTATATTTTATGAATTATGATAAAATTATGTCTAGGTTCAACCAATTGCATATGTGTTCTTTATGGACACACTGTATGTATACGCACATTTCTGACTGGGGGTTACATTTTGACCTGTAGTTATTTATATGCACACGAAAATATTATAATTCTAGTTACTGTAAAATATTCATGTTACCTTGATTGTGTATGTAACCAATATAGCAAATGCAAACATGTATCAGTTTACAAGGAATAAATAGTTATTATACACGACGACTATTTTTTATTTCAAAACTCATACTCGAGCATCGCTTACGTAGACATTGAACCTTCTACATATTTTTGTAAGAACATTCTGTTGACTTTTTTTTTTCAAATTAAATTTCCGAAGACGGTTGGTTCTTATAGGGATCCTTACCTCAAAAAAAACGGAGCCCTTATAGCATGCACGAATAATAAAGGCGGCCGGAATCTCGCCAAACAATAAGTGAAGCACCCATAGCGAGACGGCTCGCTTAAAAGTACGGACTGGCACGCACACATCCACAAACAGAAAAAGCCGCGATTAATTACGCAACAAATCTCGTATCACGGTAGTTTCACAAATAAAATAACAAGATTTGATACATGGTATAATAACACCAGGTAGTCTCTTCCCGTGACAGCTAGGTCACGTGATTGCCTCCGTACTACGTCATCGGCCGTGGAGCCAATAGCGGGCTGTTAGCGTGACACTTGTCAGTTTGATGTGCTGCCACTTTGTGAAAATAAATTGCCCGAGCAAAATGCATTTTTTCATTTACTTTCTCCTATAAAGAATCACTTTTTAACTAGTAATTTAATATAGGTTCCTTTATCAACTAATTAGATGAATAACACGAGTTAACAAATAGTTAGGCTAGTTAGGAATTTATTTTATATTCATTATGAACAAAACTCTCCTTAAGTATATTGAAGATATCAATCAATGGCAGCACTGATCGTGACGTAGCTTGGAGGCATCGCGCTGTCATTGCGGGAAGAGAATACCTGGTGAAACATCTTATTATACCATGATTTGATATATCTGGTGTGTGAAAATGCTGTCGAAGTTAGAGTGGGTTTAGGAAAAAAATAAGTTTTCAATCTTTTCTTAGTGATATTCCGTCCGCCTTTTTCTATTTGTCCAAGCCTTATAGGTTCACTTTGTTGTCCGTCTGTCTGTCCTTTCGACTACCAATTTCCGTTTTTATCGAGAACAGCTAATGGTTTCGAGCTGAAATTAATATCAAATACTAATAGCTACTGCCCAACAGTTCTGTAAAAATTCAAGTTTCTAACATATAGCAATAAAAAGCTACGGCCTTTCAAAGATTTTGGGTCACTTACGCATCAAAACCTATGGAGGATACCCGTTGACCTAAGATATCAAAATTTGGCATGAAGGAAGATCTTATACCACAACAAAAGGAAAAAATCAGAAAATTTATAATACCTACTTAAATAGGTACTTAAAACACTACCAATTTAAGTTGATCCCCCTTTATACCAAGTTTACCTTTTAGCACAAGTCAAAGTTATTCTGGAATAACAGACTGTTATGCATTCGATTCTACATGATAAAATTAATGTTACTGACTGAAAATAAAGCACTTGATAATGAAGAAATATACCATTTGTGATAAGTTGGCAGTTTCTTTGTTCACACATTTTAGTTTACCTGTATGTCTGTCAAGTCCCTACAATCATGTAAAAGCGATGACAAAATTCTGGTACAGAACCCTGATAGTGCAAACCCAACTCACTCTTGACCGGTTCTTTAATATTAACACAACTAAACTGCTGTTATGAGATCTAATCTAACTCTTATATGCAGATGAGATTATACATGTTATTGAAATCCCGCGATTTCAGGGTTGGTCCCATAGTAAAAGTTGTTCATACTGATGAGTACAATGACCCCTTAAGAGGTTTTCAGATATTTCAATAACACGTTGTATAAGTATCCCAAAAAGTAATAAGCTGTTTATTTCAATCTGTTAGCCTCTTTATTATGAAGGGGATTATGTAATACACAGATAGTATACAAACACCTTTCAAAAATGTATATTTTAACAGAACAAACAAAACAGCACTATGATAAAGCCTCTCTCGAGACCGACAATGTCACAACTTTACACTTCACATTATATGTCCGAGCTTATTCTAAGTTCATTATATTTTAATAAAGATATTTTCCACAGGCGCCGTCTTTTATTTAACCTAGTTTATTGCTCATTATTTATTTAAAGGCATACTTTCACTTACAGTTTGTGAGTCAGTAGAGTTAGCCGAGTCTTCGCCTAATAATCGGCTGAGTTGGTCGTCAAGCGTGTCGACTCGCCGCGGGCCGCGTGTCTTCGCCTCCACCGTGGCGAAGACATCGTCCCCCGCCAACATGTCACCCTCATCGAGATACGAGAACGAGTCTAAATTTATATCAGAAGTAGTGATTGCAGTGCTATAAATGTCTATTCTCTTCTGTTGTGACCTAGCTTCGGCGACTTTTTCGGAAAGTTTCTTTTTTGCCTTCGTAAGCGCTTCTAAATCTGATTTATCCAGTTTAGAATCGTTCTCTTTTAATTTCTCGATTTTAGTTTTGAGAGCGAACGAGGAATCGTTACTCGACGATCCATCGTCTTGCAGCTGGCTCAGTAAGGTTCGCGTCGCGAGGGACATTGCGCTCGAACTGCTGTACATTTCGCTGCTCTCACCTGAACAAATATTGAGGTTTTCTTACAAATTTATCGGAAGAACAAACAAAAATAAAATAAAGGTGGTATCAAATGTATAGATTACCGCTTGGTGTTGCCCGTTGAATGCTTTCCTGTGATGTTAGTTTGTTTTTTGATTTGTGACTGGTGGATATGTATTCGCTATCGCTGTCACTGGACATGCCCAAGTCAAGGTGTAAGGAATTTAACTTGTCCTCATCTTTTCCCTTTCTCGATACTGTGTCTAGTTCCATTTCCCAGTCGGTTACGCTCGATGAATCTTTGACACCTTCAGATTCCTTAGTATAATTTAATTTACTTTCATCTTTTTCGATTATTGACAAACTGGCCTCTTCTATGGGGACCATTTCTCCTACGCTCTCAGCGGTAGAATCTAAGCTGCTCGCATTGCAAGTTTCCTCTGTTATTTGGTTATCGAAGAGTACTGGTGTGTCAGGGGTTATTTGTGTTAACTTTTTGCAATCATCGGATGTACGAGGCGTATTACAGCTGCGACTGTCTAATATTTCTGACATGGTGGTAGTGCGACCTGTCTGTTCGTTGTTTAACTCTAAAACAATAACATTGCCAGCACACTTTGTCGGGTCCGATTGGTCGGATTTCGACGCTTGCAGGAGTTGGTTAACATTTTTACCCATTATTACTTTGGACATATCGTTTCCATTCTTAGCGAATGTTAACGCTTTGCCTATCGTCGTGCCCTTCTGTACCACAATGACGCTGCCTTTTGCACTAGATGGTCGGACAATAGGATTGGTAATTTTAGGAGTAGTCACAGGCGCTAAACCCTTTACAGGTACTATATCCGCTAAATTAGCAGTTTTTATTGGCTCCACTCCAACTATTTTAGCGTTAGATGGAATTGAGCTGACTGTGGTAGGTTTGGAGATTACAGTCATAGCGGGTGATTTAGTAATTTGTGTAATGGACTGGGAACTCACTGGTAGCAATTTCATAGCAGTAGGTATCCCCTTAAAATGTATTAACGGTATCTGCCCTTCGTTCCCCGGTTTCGTTCGAGCTTTTGCTGGCAACACAACCATCTTTTGCCCAGATTTAGGGTTCAGAACGACTGCTTTAGCAGATACTTTTAAGTCAGTGGCAGGAATGCCCTTAGGTGTAAGTGTTTCTGTTAATTTGTTTGATATGCTGTTTGTACTTGTTGGAGTGCCGTGCTGGGAGCTGACGGCGGACGTAATTATTACTTTAGAGTGTATGTTTTTTTTTTCCGATGATGGTTTTGAGACAACAATCATTTTATCAGCCATCAGCGGCGTGCTAGGATTGCGTGTTTTTGGTATAGAACCAATCACTTTGGTGGTGACTAGCTTGCCGGGCGTGTTCAACGCTTTCTGAGCTGAACTAGGTGCGACGACTACTTGTCTGTTAGACAACAGTTTTATGCCCTCAGAAGGTTTTTGTAATAACTTGATTTCGGACATTTGTACTTTTTTTTCTGTGTTTATGTCACCGCGATTTTTTATAATAAGTTGGCAAGATTTTCCGGATAAAGTTTGTTTAGTGACAGGCGTGCTCTGAGCTTGTAGCGAGGAGGGGTCATCGGGGTGCGCGTTCTCTGACACCTCGAGTTCGTGCGGCACCGTGGCGGGCTGTGTTAGTAGCTGCATGGTCGGGGAGTCTGTCACCATTCCCGGGGAAGACATCACTTTAGGCTTAATTTCATCCATATAGTCTGGTTTTGTTTTGTTACCTAATATAGATTGAGCATAACTAGCCTGGAAAGTGTTAGGGGGGCCTGAATACTCCATTGATACGGATGTCGGATTGTACTGTTTGTTAGGAGAAGCTGGTAGTTCTTGTTTTTTCATTTGTGATTTAGATAGGGCTTGTGCGCCCTTGGTATTTTTATGAGACCTGCTCTTATGCGGCGTAGAGCGCCGCCCGTGACTTTGAGTCGGTTTACTGGTTGATACTTTGCTTACTTGATTATATGAATGTTTGGACTGCCCTGATGGTTTACCTGCAAAAACACATTTATTTTATGAATAATAAATAAACTATCAACTCAGCTAAAACACATCTTACTTATTATGGTTTTTGAAGCAAAACTTCTTTAGGCACGCTTGACTTGGGGAGTAAGCTGGTGAATGCGTTACGGAGTTACGAAAAGTGAGGCGAACGGAGGGGGTAGTGTGGGACGCGGGGCACGAGGCGCGCACTACGGCCGGCCACGACACAGCGCCGGCAAACGTACGCGCGCCTCGCCTCTATTCCTTTGTTCTCATTGAAATAGTATTGAGGGAGATATAAGTTAGTGAAGTTTTACTTCAGTTGTGTGCTCTAAAGCACACTCGTTTTTTTTTTTGTAATCAAACGAGGATTGGTGGGTGGTCATCAATAAAATTGTAACACACTTTTTAAAGAAATTATAAAAAAATGATTATGTATCTTTCAATCATGTAACATGATTCATGTTGAAACAGTTTAATGGATTTTGATGAAAATTGGCACAGGTAGACCAGTTCCATGGATTATATCACATACAATACTTTTTATCTAGATACTATGACAGCGAAACCTCGGTATCAGCTAGTGAACACACACACTATAAGGGTCTATCCACATAACAAGATACACAGCACGTGTGGTCCCAACATTTTCAATTTAAAATAATCCTTATAAGATTAGAGACTATTAATAATTTCTTAGGTTTTCGTGATCACTACACATTATAATAAAACAAGTTTAACCGTATTACATTGTGTATATTATTATACAATTAAACTTGTTTGATTATTGGGTTTTTTCTTGGGAAATTCTCAGTATCAGCCCGGAGTCTGGATTTGTGCCCGGTTGATGGCAATAGGCTCGCCCCCTATTACATGGGACTGTAACATAACTGGCGAAATGTGGGTGTGCTATACACCTCTGCCTACCCCTTCGGGGAAATACAGGCCTGATGTTATGTTTATGTTTGTTTTTGATTATGAATTATTGTTATAATTAGAGACTATGACGGATGGACAGCACGGGTCCAGCCGTCCTCAATGTGCTGCCCACAGAAATAGATAAGAGTCGAATGGTTGTAATCAAAATTTTACTTGTAATTCATGCGTGGCAACTTTCGAACAAACCACGCCTTGCATATTAACGTCATTAATTTTTAAAAATTAACTTTAATCAAATGTACTTTACAGCTTCTGTTTCTGCAGTTGGAAACAGCACAATAAGGCATTTTTGTGGGTTTTTGTTACAGTATTTAAAGAAACAAGTCATAAGGTGTACTGAGAAAGGCTTTGAAATGCACTGCACTATGGTGCAGAGTGTTGGCACGCGCGCCCTGCCCACTTTTCCATTATATCTATTTCTGTGGTGCTGCCATCTGTAATCTTATAGTATAAAGGATTATTTTTAATTAAAATCGTTGCGCCCTTTCCGTGCCCACTAGTCCTATTGTGGCTAGACTTTTACACTTTTAAATCTACTATATAAAAATAAGTCGGGTTTTCCTTCCTGACGCTATAACTCCAGAACGCACGAACCGATTTCCACGGTTTTGCATTCGTTGGAAAGGTCTCGGGCTCCGTGAGGTTTATATCAAAGAAAGTTTTGAGAAAGAAAGAAAGAAAAAAAGAAAAAAAAAAAATCGTGGGTTGCGTACTCACCCGACAGATCGAAGCTTCTATGCATTTGCACGAGCGGATAGTAATGTACGATGGAGTGGAGTGGAGTGGGCAGGGGATGGGACTGGGGACGGGACAGGGGCCGGGACTGGGGACGGGACAGGGGACGGGACAGGGGACGGAACATGGGACGGGAAATGGGACGGGACATGAGACGGCACATGGGACAGGACAGTGGGACGGCACATGGGACGAGACATAGGACTGGACATAGGATGGGATATGGGACAGGACATGGGACATGGGACGGGACGATAGTGATATAGTGAGATAGAGACAGTGGGGCGGTGGGGCAGTGGGGCCGTGGGTTAGTGGGACAGTTGGACAATGGGAAGGAGGGACGGTGGGACAGTGGGACGGTGGGACGGTGGAACGGTGGGGCAGTGTGACGGTGGGACAGAGGGGCAGTGGTACAGTGGAGCAGTGGGGCAGTGGACAGTGGGGCAGTGGGACGTTGGCACGGTGGGGAAGTGGGGCAGTGTGACAGTGGGGCAGTTGGACAGTGGGGCAGTTGGGCAGTGGGACAGTGGGGCAAATGGGGCAATGTGTCATTGGGCCGTGGGGCAGTGGGGCATTGGAGCTGTAGGGCAGTGGTACAGTGGGGAAGTGGGACAGTGGGGCAGTGGGACCGTGGGGCAGTGGGACGGTGGGGCAGTGGGACGGTAGGGCAGTGGGACAGCAGGCCAGTGGGACAGTGGGGCAGTTGGGGCAATGGGACAGTTGGGGCAGTGGGGCCGTGAGGCAGTGGGGATGTGGGACAGTGGGGCTATGGGACAGTGGGGCAGTGGGGCAGTGGGACAGTGGGGCAGTGGGACAGTGGGGCAGTGGGGCAGTAGGGCAGCGGTGCAGTGGGACAGTGGGCCAGAGGGACAGTGGGACAGTGGGACAGTGCGGCAGTGGACTGGACTGGACTGACGTGGGTTAGCAGAATTTAACGCGAGCGGAGCCGCGGGTAAAAGCTAGTTAATTATAAATGTAAATGTATATAAAAGTTATTAAATAAAATACAACTTACTGGTGGCTGGTTGAGAGAATTTAGAATAAATCTGTGATAAGTTCAAATGCTTCTGGTTGGTGTTGACCGGTATGTTCCTAATGTTTTTGTTAGGAGTGCTGGCATCGTCTGGTATTGCACCACCCTCGGGAACTTTCCTCTTCCGACTTACGAGTTCAGTTTCCCAAATCTAAAAAGGTTGCAGTAAAAAATGTAACATGATGTGTTAACAGAAAAATAAAATATAATGATTTCATCTGTAAATACACAAACATAAATTTTTAGGGTTCCATACAAAAAGGGTGCTAACAGGACTATTACTCTGCTAAACCGTCTGCCCGTCCATCTGTCACAGGGCTATATCTTTGAAACTGTAATAGGTGGCTAATTTTTTTTTTCCAGTATATGTGTTACTAAAAACTCATAAGAAAAATATAAGGCATACAAAAAAAAAGGTAATATGTGTGGTGGTATGGAACCCTTAGTGCATGAGTCTGCTCGCACTTGAGCGATTTTATAAAATGATTAAGTAGGTACAGTCGACCACACATCTGTGGTAACAGTTTAACCTCGACAGCATCTTTATTTTGTAAGCAGTAAAGGCAGTTTTCGAATTTAAGTGGGTCAACTTTACTATAATTTCTATTTGGAATAAAATTTTACTGGCAATTACAGTTAATGATAAGCTAATGATTTTTTAAGTTCTGTTTGTTTTTTTTATCTATTTTTGTTTTTTCTTCATATGCATTCCAAACTGTCAAATTTCAACTTTTAAAATGGAATTTAATTTTAGTTGTACAATAACAACCCTAATTTTGTATTTGAACTCATTCTACTAGTTTTACCTAATGTATTTATTTATCAGTTTATGTACACACACAACACTTAGAGAAGATGCATAAAAAAGTTACTTGAGCACAAAGGTACTGCTTATTTCTAAAATAAATTTCTTCCAGCAGACATCCAACAGGAGAGAAGTAGTAACATAATCAGCCCATTATTGTCTCACCACTGGGCCTGAGCCTCTTCTCAAAATGAGAAGGGTTCAGTTTAACAACAAGAAAAAAATAAAGTACCCAATTCTATTCACTTTGTGAATTTCTAATAAAGAGAAAAAAAACTAACTTTAGTAGATTGGTCTTCCATGGCCACAGGAGGATACATGGTCTCATCTATAGCATCATTAGATGTAAGGGCTATCTCTGCTGTCTGGCCCTCAGCATCAGCCATCTCCTCCTCATTGGACTTGGGAGCTATCAGCTTTTCAGCTTCAAGTCTCTTCTGGATCTCCTTATTCTCGGCTGCAGCAGCCTCAGCTGCTTTATCAGCAATTTCTGTGTAAATAGTCTGCGCAACTCCTCGGGGCATCAGAGGCACTCGTCTCCGACCCTCGCTGATCCATGCCAAGCCTGTGTTTGGACCTGATAACCTATTTGTTGAAGCAATAATATTATCAATGAATATGAACTGAACATAGATAATATTTTTATCAAAGTTTATAATTTGATAAAAATAAATTGGAAAATACAATATTTTCTTACATTGATTTTGTTGGATTTATTAATTAAATTTGTTTTATTTCAAAATTTATTACTAGAAATATTGATTATTATTAAATTTTACTAAAAAAATTTGAACAATCTAAAAAAAAATATTTTGCACCACTGGTTGAAAAATGCTATTATCTAATGCACCTAAAGATTTTTTTTAACACAAAACTTTTTCACAGGTATAATAGAAATTAAAAAATAATTTGACATTTCAAATGAATAGGTTATCTGTCAAAATTTCATATAATCATAATTACTTTCAAACACTTGAAATGCATTTAAAGCAGCCAATTATGTTTGCCTAAAGCAGTGGTCAATCCACATTGTCAAGTCAAACATGTATCTACAAGGTTCAGATTCCATTTTTCAATAGATATCTTAAAAAGAAGTTCTAAAAATTTCAAGTTTTACAACAATCTAGTAAGATTACAATGCATACCATCTGTTAGAAATGCTAACAAACAAGAGCAATATGTTAATACCTTTGACTTTCAGTTACTCTCAGCCATCTTTGACTTTGTGTAATAGTGTTTAAAAATAAATCAACAACCCTACTCTGAAATATTGAATATCAACTTACTGATCAGCAATTGTGGCTAATAATTCATCATTAGACACGCGGCGCGCCTCAGCGCTATGCCGATCATTGCTTATATGCAAAACGGCGCGCAGTTCCTCCAGTAGCTTTTTTCTGTTGTCTTCCAATGCTCCTTGTGCTCTAAACACACTGATCATATTCGAGTAGGCTTCCAATTCTACAAACAAATGAATAAACTATGTTTATTTAAACATATTTATAACAAGATTATCAACAAATTAGCTACGAAGCGTTGAGTATAATTTAAGAAAACCATAGGAGGGAAAATGAAAGCCATTTATAGGACTAAATATATACCGAGTCTACGGAGCGTGAGGCGACATTCGTCGCGCGTCATGTTAAGGAGCATGGGCCACATTTTAGACAGCTTTTATTAAACACTAAAAGTTTACTCTTGATAAATGATTTTAAACATATTTTATAAAATAGTCAATTGGCAAATATCCATACTGTTTACTTCAAACGACAATTCGTTCATTTTGACACTTCAAATTAGAAGCGAAAATATACAGCGTCTTGTCTATGTTGTTTAGTGATACTAGCATATGGTTTTCAAAAGTCCCCGTTTTCTTTGAATGGCATAATAATATGGTTGCAGTGTTGGGCAAAATTTAGTTTGATTAATGATTGATGACTAAGATTGAATCCGTCAATCATGACTAATGATTGATGATTGATTAATTCAATCATGGAGTGGTGAGTGATGATTGTTTAGTTTTAACCTTAGTTAAATAATCATGACTAAACTCATGCATGACTAATCTTCTTCTTATATTAACTACTATAAAACAGTAAATGTGTTCGTTTGTTTGATCGAGCATCACGCTAAAACTACTGGACCGTTTTGATGAAACTTTTAAACCTGTTATTTGTTCTATAATAACACTTCCTTACGCACGCTTGACTTGGGGTGTAAGCGCGAATGCGTTACGAATAGTGTGATCGGGTGAGGCGACTTTTATTTTGAGATCCAAGGTGGTGGACGCGACTTTTTAAATAAAATCAATATGGGTATGGATTTCGAGGTTTCCCGGGGTGCTAATTACGAATATAACATCTATTTCGAGATTCAAGATGGCGGACGCGACTATTTAGGTTAAATCAATATGGATATCGTTTTCGAGGTTTCTCGGGGTGCTGATTACTAATATAACATTTATTTTGAGATCCAAGATGGCGGACGCGACTATTTAAATAAAATCAATATGGGTATCGTTTTCGAGGTTTCCCGGGGTGCTGATTGCGAATATAACATCTATTTTGAGATCCAAGATGGTGGACGTGATTTCTGTTTTTTTTAGTGAAGTTTTACTTCAGTCATGTGGTCTAAAGCACACTCGTTTTATTTGTTTTTAAAAGCTGATGATTAGATTAAAAAACTGGTGTGTTTTAAAAAAGAAAGAAAGAAAAAGAAATTAATAAATTCGTGGCACGATGATCTGTAGCGTGCGTACAGAGTTGGTCAATAATTTTGATAAGGATAGGGCTCGATAACGAGTTATACGTGGGCGAAACCGCGGGCAAAGTCTAGTTTAATATACAACGTGTTATTGATATAACTGAAAACCTCTTAAGGGGTCATTGTACTCATCAATATGAACAACTTTTGCTATGGGACTAACAATGTAAAATGAATCGACAAAATGTAGGGAACATCTGATTTTTTTTTCGCGATTTCAGAGTTGGTTCCATAGTAAAAGTTGTTCATACTGATGAGTACAATGGCCACTTAAGAGGTTTTCAGTTATTAACACGTTGTATAAATTCTTGCCTACTGTCAATTTCAAGTTTTACATCATACATGTTGAAGTGGAATGGACTACCAACTACCACCACTCGTGCTTCTGAAGAATTTCTATTAAATAGTAATAATTAAAATTTTACAAAATAATGGGCGGCCTTTTTTGACTATCAAATGAAAACACAGTTTTAGTACTAGTCTTATTAATTTTCGCCGACCTAACAAAACAAAATAGCCGCTCAAATAACCACTCATTGCACTAACCCACGTAGCCCGCCCGTGCAGTGCGAAGTGAGGGCGGGTGGGGCAATGCAGTGGCTCCCTCCACCCTTCGCCACCTACTCGTGCGTTTTTAGGTTAGTCATCAATCAAAACTAACGAATGATCGAATAACTAACTGATTTAGTCATGATTATGATTGAATTTTTCAATCATGATTAAATTAGTCATGACTAAATTAGCCATGACTAAATAAGTCGTGATTGATCAATTGATTGAAAAAAATAGTTGATTGACCCAACACTGTATGGTTGAGATATTCGAAAATTTAAGACGACTGGTGTTTTAACTAAACCATAACTCACATGTTCGGACCCTGCTCGTGAGCAAATTATTATTTCCACAGTATATATCTTTAGATGGCAGTATTATTTGTTAACATTATTTCGCTTGAATCGCCAACAACTCCTCTAATTACATTTTTTAAGTAAATATCGACAAGCTGCCTTCGCGAATCGTTATTCGTGCTCTTTGATCCGGTAACACCACTTTGGAGGAAGTACCTATGCCCCCTTATTACAAAAGCTGAGACCAGTTTCAGACTCTAGTTTAAACCGGGTTAACGTCAAACTCCATACATAAAAAAGTTAATTAACAAAACCAAAAAGCCCGACTGCATGTAATAATAACTGAAAAGATGTAAACAAGACATGTGTAGGTAAGTATATGTGGGGTGCTGGCCAGAAAACCTCCACGTGTGTCTGACGGCTGCTTGTCGGCAGTTGTTGGGCCGGTGCACCCTGGGCACGGGCAATAAGTCTCCTTTGGACCGGGGGATCTTATTGCCTGTGGCGAATATTCTGGCACGGGAGGGGCCCGATGTGGGCCAACGGGAAGTTGCTCCGCGTGTCCCTCTGAGAAAACAGAGGGCACTGTGGAGGAGCAGGTGCGGGCTCGGTGTGCACTCACCATGCCACTGGGCAGGCAGCGGGGGGACTGTCCTTCCCTGCCCCCATCGGTCTCGTAATCCCAGGAGTGCCTGCTGAGTAATGTTCTCGCGCCTCTTAGCTTTACCGCCCGGACCGCGAGGAAGAATACCTCTATAAAAAATTACAGGAGGATGGGCCTGCGAGCAGCAGACTCTGGGTAGTCTGCTGCCCAACCAGCAGCTGGCGTAGTTAGCTCAGCTGGCGTAGCTGGTAAAGGCCCGTGAGGTGAGGTGGCGTGCAGTGTTCCGTGTGCGCCACAGAAGAGGGTGCGTTCATCGTTAGGCGACACGGGGAGAAGGGGCTCGCCTGCTTGTGGCGTGCCGGGACCTGTCGGGGGTGGTTGTGTGAATACTCACGGGTTCCAAAGCCCCCGGCTAAGGTAGTTGAAGGAACACCGTGGTGGTTTTAGTGGGTAAGAGTCCGACACTGGCTCCGCCTACCCGGGGCGGAGTGCGTCCATGAGGATTGACGAACGGAAAAAAAAAAAAACCTAAGTATATGTGAAAGTATCAAATCAACACGCAATCGGAGGCTTAGGCCCGTATTACAGAAGCTTCCTCAGGTACAGTTTAAACTCCAATCACCTGATCACTACTTAAGGATAGAATCGTTACTTGAGTATCGGTCTTATTCCAGAACGGTAATTATAAACTTTATTTCAACAACAAAACACACGAATTTGACCTGAAATATAATAGAAATCTCTACTCAAGCGTAGTCTGGACCACGCTTGAGTGATTACAGATCAAATATCTGCCCAAATACCGAAACAGGTGACAATATAAAACGAAACTAAACTCAGCTGAACTGTGATCAACAAATCTCTGCTTGAGGGACGTTCTAAAATCAAAGCTCAACTTAAAACTAGTTTTAAACAGAGATCAACGCTTGAGTATCCTTCTGGAATACGGGCCTAAGTATGTTTTGGTCATGAATTACATAAGTAGTTCATAGGTAGCCTCCGCCTGCGTGTCGATTTGATACTTTCACATATACTTACCTACACAAGTCTTGTATATAACTTTTCAGTTATTTTTACACGCAGTCGGGTTTTTTTGGTTTTGTTAAATAACTTTTTTATTTGAAAATTTTAAGTTTTATTATGTTTTATCGCGCTATTAATCTTATTTTTTAAAGGTCACACATAAATATAATTCATTTTTAATAACGTTGAATATTTTCATGTTTTTTAGCTTTTTTCATTCCAAATTACATTTAAACATATAAGTTGTGTATATTTTTGTAATCAAATTTTAAAAACATTTATTTTGATACCCCACTCGATAGGTTGTGAGGAAAAAAAGTATTTTGAAGACATTTAATATGGCGCCAAAAATTGGCCATCTCAATTTTTATAATTTTGATAAACCCAGTGCCACTCTCATAATTAAGAGGAATCTAACGACACCTCTCAAGCTAAAAATCCATCAAGCCGTTTAGACTACAGAGCGTGCCAACGTAATATACATACATACTTACATACTTACATACATACATACATACACTCGAGAAACATAACCCTCCTTCTGGCGCAGTCGAGTAAAAAGGTGTTCGAGCCTGACTTAAGTAAAATCTATAATAAACCCGATTTTATAATAAGGTGGTTGAGTCATAGTAATAAAATGAACACTTCTCATTTAGCTGCGTTTTTACGTCAACATTTGTACGGTCGACACGCGTCAGTGGTAACAGTTTGATATTGACAGTGCCTTTATTTTGTATGTAGTAAGGGTGATTTTCCTATTCAATTGGTGTGTCAGGTTCGTAGCAGGTTGAAATCCATAGTCTCTGCCTACCCCAATGGGAAACAGGCGTAATAATATGTATGTAATTGTTACCACTGTCATGCAGTCGACTGTATAGCGAGTTACCAAACTGTTGACTAAATCCATACAAAATGGAGTGACTCAAGAAAATATAATGGCAGCTATTATATTTTCTTGAGTCACTTGGCTTCATTCTGATTTTTTCCACTTAGGCAGTACAGCCTACATACTATCTTTGTCTCTTTCTAACAGATTGTGACGTTTATGCAATAGAGGAGTCCCGCTATTGAATAGCTAGGTACTTCCTACAAGGGTAACATTTCCGTTCTGTCAAATAATTGGACCGAGTTTGGAATGACGGAAGAGTGCCTAAATACGTTTCATAAATATGGAAATTATTTCTTCGGTCCAGTAAATCACGGATATAATCAGCGTGTTTTTCAACGCTAAGCCACTTTCGCAAGTAATGGCGTATCAAAATCGTGCTTTTTTTTATTTATGATTAATTTTCCAATTTATTTGGGACTTTTTTCAACCTCGCAACATACAATGTTTGTACCATACACATTAATGCGTACAATTGCCGTTTTTGAGGATAGTAATGAAATGACATATTTTTATTTTTGTTTCTAAGCAAATCATTACTTAATCAAAGAAAAAATTCTGAATGTTTTGCTTGTGATTACATCAGTGTATCGTTTTGTTTTCGTTTGTAATACTTATGACTTAGTTATGAATTATTATATTGATATCTTATTAAACAAAAATGTCTACGTAACGTTCTCCGCAAATGGCCCTATTATTTGAATAAAAATGTAGCTAACAAGACGTTTTTATTATTATAAATACAATTTACCAATTAAATAAACTCAAAAAAGATTATATAGCAATATACCTAATATGTTTCTAAAAATAATATTATCCGAAGACTGCGGAGTCTAGGGATGTGAAAAAATATTCGATTATTAAAAAAATTGATTATTATTATTTAATAATAGATTTTTTTGGGTCAATTATTATTTCTAGAAAAATCGTTTATTTAGAATACGCCGGATGTGGCTTGAATTCATTGGAACAGAAGAAAACATCAATTCCCAACATAAGGATCCACGTGTGTGTTCATTACACTTTGAGGATTTGTCATTTAATAGGACCCTGCATCTAATAAGACTCCATGATAATGCAGTACCTTCGGTTCACCTTGTAGTAAGTTGTGACAAATCATTATCACTGTCTAAATAACCCATGTCGTCGTATGGCTACCGTTTAGCATTAAAGAGATATACCTGTTCGAGTGTCTACCCATCTCTACGGCAGAGCAAACGCGCGCTGCGCCGGCAGAGAAGACGCGCGCCGCGCCGCCATTCCTTTGTTCTCATTAAAATAGTATTGAGGGAGATATAAGTTATTGACGTTTTACTTCAGTCGTGTGGTCTTAAGCACATTCGTTTTTTTATGTCCTAGGGACAGCCGAACTTAGTATTTGATATAATTGCATTATTTATTAATACTTGAAAATGATTTTAATCAGCACACATCTCTGGTACGAAACACGAGCATCGATATCGATAGTTTTTAGTTTTGATTACTTACTTCCCTAGCTATGGACACCATAACGGTGGCCCGGATATTGTAGGTATACCCATAAAGGTATTATACTGTATATAAATGTCTTTGGGTATACCACGCTTATTTCGTAGGTAATACTGGTCCATAGGTACAAGTCAATGTGTACCTGTGATGTGTACGGTCAACTGCACGACAGTGGTAATGGTAACAGTTTGTCATTGACAGCGTCTTTATTTCGTAAGCAGTAAAAGCAGTTTTCTAATTAAACCAACCACTGTCATGCAGTCGACTGTACTTCGTTAAAAGTATCTGTGTTCTTGGTCTAGTACGTTTGTGGGAGGGAAGTATAGTGTTCCATCCTAAGACATTTCCATACTTAGGCAATTCTCAATTAACTTATTTTACTCTTTGTACTTAGGTCAGTATAATAACTCTATGGTTCCATCATTGACTTATACCTATGGACTTAAAATGCCTACGAAATACGCGTGGCATATTTATAATATCCGGGCCACTGTAATGGCGGCCATAGCTAGGGAAGTAAGTAATCAAAACTAAAAAGTAACTATGTTTATATTTATTATATATTTAATGTCACACACTGTGTCTACGTCTTTCTTTTATCCTTCTTTCCTGTCGCAGGTCTGCTGGAAGAAATTTCTTTTAGAGATAAGCAGTACCTTTGTGCTCAAGTGTTTGTTCTGTATGTTATCTATAGTAAAATGTGTTGTATTACATAAATAAATAAAAAATAAATAAAAAGTCTCGATATTGATAGTCGTGTTTCTTACCAGAGATTTGTGCTGATTAAAATAATTTCCAAGTAGTAATAAATAATGCAATTATATCAAATATTAAGTTCTAAGCTTCTAAGTCAAGGCAATCATACGGCTATGTCACATGTTTTGATACTCGCAAACTCACATAACAAAACCTATTCTACCTATCGACCTAGAATCTTGAAATTTGGCCGATATATCGAAATATTTATATTTTTTTCAATATATCGGACTCCGATATTGTATATTTAAAAATATCAACGTATCGAAAATCTGATATTTAAAAAAATATCATCAGCCCTAGTTTGTTTACTTGACAGCTCATGTACTATGGGCCACACGAATGGCGGCAATGGCTGTGACTGCGGATTGCCACGCGGAGTAAGTATTCTGACATCCCGTAAAGATGTTGCCATGCAGAGAATATACAAATAGCATGCGATCTCTTTCACCAGACGACATAACACGTTGGTTAACAAGAGACAAAGAATAGATTCCTAATTCAATAACGATTTAATAGATATTTGTATAAACTAGGTGGATATAGATGTATAGGCCAATTCAATTCAATCGTTTATTGCGAATATAGGTAAGGTTGGTGTTACATGAATATTGTCATAAAAACAATATTTGTGCAGCTATATTCTGCCATTTAGCATGCAACAGGAAATACATAATTCTACGCCAAGCTATTAACTGAAGCGTCTAAAGCAATAAAGCACATAATACAATACATACGTTCAGAATAATACAATAACTTAATGTCAAAGTGAATATGAAAACAAGTCAAATGTAAATAATTAAAAGTGCTTTATCGTGATGTCAAAACGAAGATTTAATTTTTCATTAAGTTACTCAACCACACTATAATATGCCTTGATTAAACTTAAATGTATCTACGTTCGAACAATGCAATATATCTATAGGAAGATGATTATAAATGCGAGGCACCATACAAAATATGCTTTTACTAAATTGTGCAGTTTTGTTTGATGGAAAACAGATCCTTTGATTATTTCGTTTGCTCTTTAGCTGCTCAAACATAGAAATATGCGTTTTCACAAAGACAGTTACAAATACATCTCCATAGGTTTATATTTCAATGTGTTACATACAAATATAATATGTGATAGTGTTCTGTGGTCTGTGGACCAGCAGTGTGACCGTTTTTGGTATTTACAACACCAAATAGGTATAATTTGGCCTCCGCAAAATTGATTTAGGCCAGTATTACAGAACGATACTCAAGCGTTGATCTCTGTTTAAATCTCTGTTTAAATCTAGTTTAAAGTTGAGCTTTGATTTTAGAACGTTCCTCAAGCAGAGATTTGTTGATCTCAGTTCAGCTGAGTTTTGTTATGTTGTTGAATTAAAGTTTATAATTACCGTTCTGAAATATGGCCGATACTCAAGTAACGATTCTATCCTTAACTAGTGATCAGGTGATTGGAGTTTAAACTGTACTTAATGAAGCTTCTGTAATACGGGCCTTAGTATTTTTTTGGTATTATTGCAGATGATGGTATTTTTTTTGGTACAATTTTAACCTCACAACCTTTTTATAACATATTTTTGGTATTCTTTTCTGGCAGCACTAACTTTCATTCATTGGCCTAGTTTTGTCTCTGTCTGATGTTTACCACAGCTGAGCTGAGCTGTATAATTTGTCTCTTTTTTAAAGTAGTACGTAAATAGTCGGTTACTCCCACAAATTGTTCGCTATCAAGAATCGGGTTTGTTTTCGTAATTTTGGGGGAAAACATCCTTTTTGGAAAAATTTCAATGAATTGTTTGGGGAAAGGAAAATAAGGAAAATACACAGATATTGTACTAGTTTATATAATGAAATGGGAAAGTAATCGTGGTTTGAATAAAGACGAAGTATCGATTTTTTTATTTATCATCATTTTAATTATAATGTTTCAGTTTATTATGTTTAATACAAAATTGAAAAAAAAAAAATTGTTTAATTTATGAATGTCTTATAAGAGTCTATTTTTATTCTATTTGTATCACTTGAATTATTTTTCCAACTTCTTTTATTTTTATTTAGTACTACAATTAGTATAATTGTATTTTAGTATTTTTTAGTAGTGACAACATAATTTTTTAGTTGTTTACCTTTTTTAAGAACGGTCACACTTGGTCACATTCACAGATTAATGATGTATTACTAGGTCACACTGCACCGTAGTCAGTGATGGGCAGTGGATAAATATCAAAATGATAAAAACTCGGATATTTATCAGAAATGGATAAATACTCGTTTTTACCCGTATTTATCGGATATTTATCCAAAATGGTGGATAAATATATTTTATGCGTCTCTGATAGATATTTTTCTGGTTTTGCTTACTTAGCTCTTCCCCCCCCCACGCCCCGTAATATCTAGAACTTAGCTTTGCGTCGCAAAGTGGTTTGAAACTAGAATTTCATACTATTACCTAGGAATTTCAAGTTCTCTTTGATTTATATATTTTATTTTGTTGAGGGATGGAAATCATTGGAAAATAGATACGCACGATCCGCTTGGCAGTCAAAATAAACATTTTTTTTTTAATGCAAGGAAATGCTCCGTGTGCCATATTTCAGAACTGTATGGAACTGTAAAGCGTGTGTGATTGATATAGTGTACTGTCCTAACGTAGTTGTACACCATGAACTTTCCAATCATCTGATAAAGAATGGAATCAGGCGTTACTCGGCGGAAATCCATGACATACAAAATATGAAGTTACAATATTTAGTGTCAAAACTAGGTCGTCAAGCTTTGATGCAATACGCAGCACCGCCCTGCCAGTCCTGCCACCCACTAATATATGCATTTGCAGCAGGTGCCAGAAGGCAAGGCAAGGAAGATGAAGTAGGTGGTTTTTCTTTGTGTTAGACTGAGTCAGGCTGGCTACAATCTTCCATTATGAGGCCCCAGTATATTCATAGAGTAAGTTAGTAGGTAGTTCCATAATATCCCGATAAAATAAATGCAAAAGATCTGATAAACATGTATACAAACTATATAGAGTTGCTATCGCACATGTCTTACGATTTGAACGAACTTGTCTGTCCAACTACTGCAAAAGGCAAAGAACGCTTAAGAGCGTATGCTCGGTCCGTGGGCTGTTTTGCTCAAAAACGTAATTTTTCAAATCTGATTATTCATCAACCACTTACCTTACGAACATATCAATTACTAATAATTTTAGGAAATGTTATGGTCTAAATAGAATATAGTTTATTTTGTTCGATTATTAGAGTATTTGTGAAATCTATCAAGATAACTGAACAGAGGTTTTCTTAATTTCACTTTCAGCGTCAATTTCGAAGCTTCAAATATCTGAAATCACTGACAGACCTAACAAACAAAATTTTTTTACCAACTGGGAAGATCCTTAAAAAAAAAGTTACTAGAAAGGATTTTTTATTTTAGGTTAAATACATAAGAAATAAAAATCCAAACAATGTGAAATTATTCAGAAATTATAGTCGATACAATCATTATTTTCACCACTATATCTTACATAATTTAATATAACAATAAATTACTATAATAGAAGAACATATTCTTTAAAAACTTACACTTGAAAATTTCAACTAAATTAACTCTATAATTTTTTTATAAATATTTTAAAACTACTATAAAACTTCGCGTTCGAATCGATTCAAATCACTTCGCCGCGAGCCCTTCCAGAGAGTGGTCACGTCGCTCGGCGCTCCGTCGGGGGTTGACGACCTTTGCCGTGCGTTTATACACGGATACTGCAAGTTTTTAGGGCGATCGTCAAATCTTAGGACTTTGGTAAATAAAATATGTTATTTTTGATGACCGACAAAATTTTGTAGTATTATCATAAGTACTTGGTTAGTATTTTTTTATGACTGACATTGTTTTATAGTGACAAAAAATTATGTTTTAGACGGTATGGGAAATAAAACAAAGGTGTTTTTTGGCAAGAGAAAACGCAAACATTCTGAAAATTAGGCTAAGGCAAGAGCTAGAAGGTATAGTTATGTTACACTAGCTTCCACCCGCAGCTTCGCCCGTGTGAAATTCGGTATGTTACAAGTGTTCTAGAGTGTGCAATCGATTCAAGTTTGGAACTTGATGTTTTAGGGTTTTGGATAAAAAAATTAGGGGTTAGGGTTTTAATGAAAACAAACGTAAGTTATTCGGGTTTAGTAGAAAAAAAAAAAACAAAATCGTTGGCTTTTTATTTATAAATAATGTATTTTTAAGGTTCCGTACCTAGAAGGAAAAAACTAAACTCTTATAGGTTCACTGTCTTGTCTGTCTGTCCGTCTGTCATAGCCGAATCTGTTGAACGAAAAAAGTTTAAATTTTTGTTCAAAGTTTGCTCTATGAAATTGCCTTCTTTTTACAAGCTTTTTATTAACTTGCAATGTATGTATGTATGTTATTTGTTAAGGTTGAATCTTGCAACTCAATTTTGAAGCAGATATCTTCAACCGATTGAGCTGAAATATCTATGGCAGTCGTTACGGGTAGTCAGAAGCCTGAAAGTCTGACAACTGGTCTAACCTCCGAATGTCAGTATTACCCAGTAATTGGGTTGCGGGGGTCTGATGGCAGTCGCTCCGTGTAAAATATTGATGTTCAGCCGCATCTGGTTAGACTGGAAGCCGACCCCAATATAATTGGGAAAAGGCTCGGAGGATGATTGAGCTGAAATTTTGTATACACGTTTAGTTTGGATGACAATGCATGGTTAGCTGTGTGATGTTATTCTAAATTCAACATGGCGGAACACCCAAGATGGCGGACTAGTTATTTTTAATGCACTCCTACAATATGGGTATCAAATGAAAGGGCTTGCTAAGAGTAACTTGAAAAATAAAGTGACGTCACTCTAAATCCAATATGGCGGACTAAGTTTTTTATGGTTTCTTACAATATACGTACCAAATGAAAGAACTTGCTGAGAATACGAATGCGAGTTAAAAAATCTGTCCAGCGATAACTAAAAAGTAAAAAATAAATTAAAAGTAAAAAAACTTTTTTAAAAACAAGGTTTTATTTAAATGCGCTAGAATGAATAAAATGAACATTCCCTTTAAAACTTTTTATTATTTAACCCTATGCCCGTGACTTGCATAAGCATTAGCAGCCCATTACTGTCCCACTGCTGGGCACGGGCTAGTTTTTGTAATTTATGATACGGAAATATGGAACATGAATGGTGCAACGGTCGGTTGGTCGCTACTTTACTTTTTAGGGTTCCGTACCCAAAGGGTGCCAAACGGGACCCTCAGTACTCTCGGGTACTCTCGCTACCGCTACCGCTCCGTCTGTCTGTCACAGGGCTGTATCTTTTGAACGGGAATAGATAACCGGTTGACGGACGGACGACAAATACTAAAAACAAAAAAAGTCTAAAAGTTTAGACTTTTTTTACCCATACAAGAAACCTCAAACAATTTGCATTTTTTTCAACGTTTTTGTTCCTGCTCTATCTTCAAAACGGTAATATATACCAGCGTCACACTTGGTCAGATTATAGTGCATATTATGTAGTTTAGCAAAAAACTGCCTCGTTGGTCTAGTGGTCGCAAGCGCGACTGCTGAGCGTGGGGTCCTGGGTTCGATTCCCGGGTCGGGCAAAGTGTTATTGGGTTTTTTCATTAGGAAATTCTCAGTAGCAGTCCGGAGTATGGATTTGTGCCCGGTTAATGGCAATAGGCTCGCCCCCTATTACATGGGACTATAACATAACTGGCGAAATGTGGGTGTACTATACACCTCTGCCTACCCCTTCGGGGAAATACAGGCGTGATGTTATGTATGTATGTATGTAGCAAAAAATACTAAAAATAAGACAAACATAGACATATGTGGTGGTACCTGCGTAAGAAAGACATGCAAAAATTAATATTGCACGCACTGTGCGTTGATGTCTTTTGATAAAATCTCGTAAATTAAATCCGTTTTTATGGGGTATCAGGTCGTTGAGAGGTACGGAACCCTTACTGCGCGAGTCCAACTCGCACTTGGCCGGTTTTATTATTCTTATGTACTAGGTCTAGGTACTTAAACGTGTCTATGTTTGAAAGTTAGAAATATATTAGAGAAGAATGTGAGTGCTGTTGTAGGGTTTCCTAAAACTAAGTTCTAAAACATTTAGAACTCGCGCCGATTTTACGCCGATACGCAAATCAGCGGCGGCGTCGTCTAAAATCCGTCGGCGGCGGCGGCGCACTGTGGGATTATTGTAGGTTGGCACCTCTACTATACGAATCTATAAATGACTCTTTGAGGTATTGTAAGGTTTTAGCGTAAAATGCCAATTATCACTTTATCTCCTAGTGTGGTTTTTTTTTTTTTTCATATAAAGGTTTTTTAAAAGCCTAATCGAAGATTTTCGAAGCAGTAGAGTACATTTATTGAAGTTCGGCACAAATAATTTTATGACATAATATAAATTGATAATTTAATATTGAATGTGATTTTAGCTCTGTACATCATTGTTTTATATTTATAAAAAAAAAAATTGTATGCCATAATGTGAAATACCACCTGTATTTACCACATTTTTACAAAATAAATGAATTGAATTGAAATACTATGCAAATATACACACGGAACTTTGTGGTAACGAAAGGTTTTGGCGTAACACGCTTTTCTCTACATACATAAAAAAACTTCAAATTACTAGAATGAATATAATACCTCTACTATACGAATCTATAAATGACTCTTTGAGGTATTGTAAGGTTTTAGCGTAAAATGCCAATTACCACTTTATCTCCTAGTGTCGATTTTTTTTTTCATATAAATGTTTTTTAAAAGCCTAATCGAAGATTTTCGAAGCAACAGAGTATACAGTTATTGTAGTTCGGCACAAACACTATATGCATATATACACGAAACTTTGATGTAACGTAAGGTTTTGGCGTAAAACGTCTTTCCTTCTATGGCTGTATCTCTAAAAATACTTGTAAAACCATATTGAACATTTTTGAAGCATTACAGTATGTATTTATTATAGTTTGGCATCTCTAATATATGAATCTATAAATGAATCTTTGAGGTATTGTGCGGTTTTAGCGTAAAACGCCAATGTTAATTTTATCTTTAGCTGACGATTTTTTAAAAATAAAACCAAATCGAAGATTTTTGAAGCAACAGAGTATGTATTTAGTGTAGTTTGGCACTAAAACTATATGGATCTATACACGAAACTTTAAGGTAATGTAAGGTTTTAACTTAGTCTCCATACAAAAAAAAAACTTCAAATCGCTATCTATATCTTTGAAAATACTTGTTAAATGAAAACACTGAGGTAGCATTTTATATTTGCATTGATAAGTAGAATCCGAATCCGTTATAATATTTCCAAAAAATCACATTTAATTTTTAAATTTAAATTCATAAAAAAAAAATAGTCATAAAATAGATCCTAAAAAAATAAAAGTATCAAAATTATTCGTGCTAACGGTTCAGCACTCACGCACACAGAGGAACCATTGTACCGTGCCGTAGTGAGTGTGCCTTTCTATAGATCGTGCAGATTTTGACTTGCGCTAAATCGAACATACGCTCTTAAATCAAGATATTGTGAATATCATTGAATACCTCAAGACACCCGGAAGATGCAGTGAAATTATTCGAAAGGTTGTATTGAAAAAAGAAAGCTACAAATTCAGTTGAAACGGCATTGGGGATGGTTATATCACCAAATTAACCAAGCCTGGATTGGAATGCTGTTGGAATAATGTGAACCGGCCATAAAATTCAGATTCTGACTCCAAGGGGTTACTTTGACTGATCAATCTGTGATTTTGATGAGTATTTTAGATGAATGATACCTAAGTACTCCTTTTTAGCGTACGTAATCTTTAAGCATGAAGGAGGTCTCAGATAAATTCTCTTTTGCTCACTATATCAAAATTATGACCATTATTTTTATGCGACTGCCCACAATAGAAGGTTCAAGACTTATCTCAGGGTCTACTCAACTAATTGAGATAAAACACCTCCAAAAATTGATGGTTTTTGTTATTTTTCTCATTTTTATCCCCCATAGCCGGGTTTCACGAAAATAAAACTCAATAACAACATCTAGTTCAACTAGATAACTAGACTAGCTGTATTTTTAGGAAACCGCAACCAACCAACAATCATACCCTCTACTTCATATGCAACTTCATACAATATAGAATATACCCTCTACTTCGTATGGAACTTCATACAATAGACAGGTCAAGCTGTATTCCAGGATTTACCTAACAGATTGAGATAAATCTGTAAGTTAAGCTATTACATATGTAAGTACAACGTTTCTTTATGATTTGTTCAGCCATTGTTACGTGATGAGGTACGAACACACAGAAATACATAAATTATAAAAAAATTGATTTGTGTTATAATTCTCATTTTTCATCCCTCTAGCTGATTTTAATGAAAACAAAACTCGATAACAATAGGTATCTAGTTCAACTAAATAACTGGACTAGTTGTATATTTAGGAAACCGTAACCAAACAACAATCCGCGCGTGCGTCGTTAACGGAGACAATAAACCATTTTTCTTTCTTTCAATCATGCCCTTTACTTAATATGTTACTTCATACAATAGAGGGGTCAAGCTGTATTTCAGGATCTACCACATACCTCAATTTTTGCACACAACAAAGTGGAATATACCGTAACTTAGGCTAATACCCATACAACTATAAAGTTTCATCACGATCCTTTCAGCCGTTCTCACGTGCTGAGATAAACAGATAGACAGACATGATTTAAAATAAAGGTTGATTCGTGTTCTATGGACCCGTAGCTAGTTTTCGCGAAAAAAACCTAATAAACAGACTTTTCGACATTTACGACTTAAGTAATAGTGTAGAGATTTGACTATAATAAGGCACAATTCTATAATTTCAGATTTTCATTTAATAATCAATTATTTTGTGTGTAAAATAAGCAAATTTACGTTACATATCATACAAGAAACAAAAATTGTACGCATAAAATATTTATCCGCTGTTTTGGAGAAATACTCGAGTAAAAATGGATATTTATGAGTATTTATCCATTTTTAGTATTTATCCGGATAAATGCCCATCAATAACCGTAGTACACTCAGAATAGTACATGCATGAAGTTATAGTAAATAAAATAGTACTATGGGCGCGCTAGTGTTGCCATCAATTTGTTTACACTTTTTTGACTGAACATAATATATTAATCATTATTACTGGTCAGTATTGAATGTTTCTTCCTGGGTGTTTGTTGAACATTGCGCCATCTAGTGTAATTTGAGAGTAATATAGCTTTCCATAGCTTAGAGGTTTTTAATCTGAGATAGCTTATAACATTAAAATATTAATTTATACTCGGACTCAGAGCAATAGGGTGTTTGACAATTTTTGAAAATGTACGTAAAACGATGGCGAAACATACAATTAAAGCATTCATTAACAAATAATTACTAAAATATGCTTGTAAAATTAAATAATCAAGATTTTAAATTTTCATTTTAAATTTCGCACTAAAACGCTAAGTCACGTGACATTATCGTCAACCTACGTCACTGTTCTAGTTCCGGTCAGTGTTCCGGTCAGTGTCGCCGGAATTCCCATAAAAGTACTACACGCTTACCAAAAATGTACGAATTTGACAAAAAGTAAAAAATCGGAACGCGGTTTTTTTTTGTCACATGAGACATGACTAAAGCGTTTTGTAGTTTGTGTTTGAATCACGCACATACAAAACAAAAGCTTTTAAATTACGTTCAAATTACATACAAATGCTGATTAGTTTAATTGTTAGTAAGTTATAAAGTACATAACCTGGCTCAATAAAATAAAAATGAACCTAAATTAACAATTAACATGAATATAATTATTAATAATATATATGGGCGCGTTAGTGTTGCCATCAATTTGTTTACACTTTTTTGACAGAAGTTAATATATTAATCTTTATTACTGGTCAGTATTGAATGTTTCTTCCTGGCGTTGGTTGAACATCGCGCCCTCTAGTGTAATTTGAGAGTAATATAGCTTTCCATAGCTTATAACATTAAAATATTAATTTATACTCGGACTCAGACCAATTAATGTCTATGCTATATCGAATATCGATGCTTACAACGCAATCTATTGCCATTTTGAGGTAACTAGTTTATACAACGTTTATACTTTTAGATTATGAAGTATTTTGAAATAAATATCCTTTATTTCTAGAATTTGCTATGTAGTTTGCTGTTGTATTTGTTGTACTTTGCAAAGATCATCAAAGATCAAAGAAGATACCTTTTTGTTTAGCAAAGTTTAATATTTGATGATCCGTATTAATTAAATTAATGTTGTGAATAATGTTAATATTATGATAATTATAATTCGAATATTCTAATTAGATTAATGAAATGATGAATTTAAATGTTGTTAATTTAATTTTGTGGTTCTGATAATTCCGCTTTATATTGTTTCATATTTTGATATCTGGCATGATTTGTAGGTTTATATAATGTTTAGAGATTATCTAAATTAATATTAGTTTTATCACGACGACTGGTTAATTATTTTAGTGTTCATTTATAAATTAAAATGTTTTTAGTGACTCCGTTGGGTCTATTTGATTGTAGTAATATAAAGATGGAGACACTGTGCTTTGCGCGGGCTGTCATTCTTGTTGTAAAACTTCTTCTTCTGGTCAGTTCGTGTAATAATCGGAAAATACATAATTTGTAGTAAAGTTAAATTTATTTCGTGATGAATCCTGATGAAACCTTGAGCTACGCGCGGACATATACCTACTCGTTCAAAAACTGGTAAATTTTATTTTTACGATCATGGCAACATTTAGCTAGCCCTACGTCGTACAGGACTATGACGTCACCCAAAATGGAGGCCAAGTCTCAAGACGTTTTGTATCACGTGATCGACAGATTAAAAAATCAAAATTTCAAACAGAAAAATAAAATATTTAGAATATATTTAAATTAACATAACTTAGTAAAAGTTAATCTTCAACCTAAAATCTACGTTGTGCACATTTTTCATAATTTTTGGCAATACCTGTCAAACACCCTATTAATGTCTATGCTATATCGAATATCGATGCTTACAACGCAATCTATTGCCATTTTGAGGTAACTAGTTTATACAATGAACTACTTTTAAATTACGAAATATTTTGTAATAAATATCCTTTATTTCTAGAATTTGTTATGTAATTTGCTGTTGTATTTTTTGTACTTTGCAAAGATCATCAAAGATCAAAGAAGATACCTTTTTGTTTAGCAAAGTTTAATATTTGATGATCTGTATTAACTAAATTAATGTTGTAAATAATGTTAATATTATGATAATTATTATTCGAATATTCTAATTAGATTAATGAAATGATTAATCTAAATGTTGTTAATTTAATTTTGTGGTTCTGATAATTCCGCTTTATATTGTTTCATATTTTAATATCTGGCATGATTTGTTGGTTTATATAATGTTTAGAGATTATCTAAATTAATATTAGTTTTATCACGACGACTGGTTAATTATTTTAGTGTTCATTTATAAATTAAAATGTATTTAGTGACTCCGTTGGGTCTATTTGTGTTGTAGTAATATAAAGATGGAGACACTGTGCTTTGCGCGGGCTGTCATTCTTTTTGTAAAACTTCTTCTTCTGGTCAGTTCATGACATGAACTTCATGTAATAATCGGAAAATACATAATTTGGAGTAATGAGAAATTTATTTCGTGATGAACCCTGATGAAACCTTGAGCTACGTGCGGACATACACTTCTTAGCAAAGAGAATATAATTAGCTAGCTACGTAGGTCTGTGCTAGCTACTAATATAGTAATCTGTGGTCTCCTTAGTCTGTGCACTGCACTGCTTCATATATAATGTACTCTGTGGCACTGCTGTGGACTCTGTCAATATTATAATCATATATGCGTAGCATCTCTACTTGGTCTGTGATTATAATGTACTCTGTGGACTCTGTGGTCAACGTTTATCGAGTTTGAAAATGTTTGAATGAATTTCTTTCCCAGTTTTCTATAACATTTTGTTTTAAATACAAATAATTAATGTTTATTTCTCGTTTATTTAGTATCATTATTATTTTTCTCTGATTTACGATGGCGGACGTAGACGAAATTATTGATTATATAAAATCATTGAAGAAAGGATTTGACAAAGATTTATTTCAGAGTAAAATTGACGAATTGGCATACGCAGTTGATACAACTGGCATAGAATATAATGATTTCCATACTTTATTTAAAGTTTGGTTGAATTTATCTATACGTAAGTAATGATGATGTGATTAAAGTGATAAGACAAACCCAGAAAAACAACAAACATAATTTGTTTTTGTGTGTTATTTATTCACAGCTATAACAAAATGGGTAAGCTTGGGTGCTTGTCTTGTGCCTCAGGATAGCGTCAAGGACCGAACAGTGCAATATGCACTGAGTTGGATACTATCAAATCATGCAGACGAGTCTTCTTTCTCAAGAATAGGTTTTTTAATGGACTGGCTGACGGGTATGTTTCCTTGTGATAATCTTTCCTCACTCCACTGCATCAGTACCTGCAGCCACTGCAGGGACGTAGCTACAACTGGAGTTGGGTTTCCAGATGGGATTTTCAAAATTTCCCCTTATGAGAAAAAAAAAACCTTAATTTAAAACTTTTTAACAAAAAATAAAACCGACTTCAAAAACCTTAACTAAAAAGTAAAAAATAATCCTTGTATGTATTTCAAAATCTTAACATAAACCAAAATTCTGAAGGTGGCGCGTGACTGTCCCTTTGCGTCATGTAAATTAGCGGAACAGAAAAAAAAGTGAGACTATGAGATAATTACGCATATATTTGACGAAAATGTAATTAGACACAAAATAACAAATTGATTAACATCTTTTAACAACGACTTTGAAAAGTCGGTTTTATTTTTTGTTAAAAAGTTTTTATTTCATACTTTTTAGTTGAGAATTCACAGAAAAACTAAACTATTAGTAGATCATCTAGGTAAGCGAAGCTAAATTACACTGATTTATTGAAGCTGGTTCACAAACTACTCGCCCTAAGTTAATAAAATTTATATGGGACCACCGCGCGGACTTCCTCTACCAAATAAAAAAACAACCACGCAAATCGGCCCATAAATCTCGGAGTAATCGGTGTACATACAACTTAACCTCCTCCTTTTTTTGAAGTCGGTTAAAAATATACAAAATCCTTAACTCTACAGATATCTTGAAACTATCTATTCCTTTTTAACTACCTACTTATATAATAACATACTGATATACTTACATAGTAATAAAACATCAAAATAACTAGCATAACCATATATAATTTAATAAGATAATTTAGATAGAAGCTTTACCATAACATTTTGATTGATAAAAACTTCCTCAGACACATTTACGGCCAAAATTAATATCCAATCTATCCACGATTTACCCTGCTAGAGATAGAAATATGACATTTTGTATGGAGCTTATGTCAAATTCCTATCTCTGGTAGGGCAAATCGAGGATAGATTGGATATTAATTTTGGCCGTTACTGAGCATTTTAGTACTTGGCATGAATTTAATACAGCCTCCATTTTTTTATTGTACCACACTAGTGACCTAATGCTTTCCCGGTATGCATATACATTTTCTTCATGAAAATTATCCTCAAGGTTTTTTGTTAATCCAAGTTCCCTAAAATTTTCGTTTTACCCCAAAATTGCAAGAAAACTTCAATTTCGAGACCATGTCTTGGAGCAGCTTGGGCAGAGCCCCAAGGCCGCCAAGCATAGAGGGATTTTCCTCAACAAGTAGATAAAGGGTACCTATTGTACTTTCAAAACTTTTTAACTCTGAATCTCACAGCAACATCTTGTTTACCAGATTACACATATATAACTCAAAACCTCTTAAGGGGTCATTGTACTCATCAATATGAACAACTTTTAATATGTGACCAACAATGAAATTGCAAAAAAAAACTGATGTTCCCTACACATTAATCGACAAAATTTAAGGAAAAGCTGTTTTTTTTGCTATTGCAGGGTTGGTGTCATAGTAAAAGTTGTTCATACCGATGAGTACAATGACCCCTTAAGAGGTTTTGAGTTATTTCAATAACACATTGTATCATCATCATCATCATCATCATTTCAGCCGAAAGACGTCCACTGCTGGACATAGGCCTCCCCCAAGCATCGCCACAACGACCGGTCCTGTGCCTTGTATAATCTAAAATAATTATTTTATTGTTGCATATTATGCTTTAATATTTGTTGAATTAGGAACAGAGTTTGTTAGCATTTTTTAACCGACGAAAAAAAGGAGGAGGTTCTCAATTCAACGCGTATATATATTATAATAAAACAAGTTTAACTGGATGATATCGCGTATATATAAACTTTTTACAGAGTAGTCCGATTTAGATGATTCTTTTTTTATTGGATAGGGTATATCTTGAAGTTGGTTCCATTTAAATTTGAAAATCAAAATCCACCCCTAAGGGTAGGAAAACA
Source organism: Asteroscopus sphinx (assembly GCA_949699075.1). Classification (NCBI taxonomy): domain Eukaryota; kingdom Metazoa; phylum Arthropoda; class Insecta; order Lepidoptera; family Noctuidae; genus Asteroscopus; species Asteroscopus sphinx. The sequence continues at coordinate 26,603,612 of OX453004.1, read as the reverse complement.
GGGGATGAGTGTTTGTTCACGCACTGAATTCTTACCTGTTAACCGATTCTGTTGAAACTTGGCAGACATAAATGTAGTTGTAGACACGAACATAATGGAGACCTGGAGTTAAATTTGAGCTGTAAAAAAAATTAAAATAATTTTTTTTTACAAAGAATTGAACAGTCGCGCCGACTCATAATTAGTTATTTACATAGTAAGGAGAATAGTAATTAAGACTAAAAAGCTTAATTTTATTTTTCGCTTTTCAGTTTCTGTTTTCGTCGGTTACATTTTTAGGGTTCCATAGTACTACAAGGAACCCTTATAGTTTCGTCATGTCCGTCCGTCTGTCCGTCTGTCCTAATCCTTTACCGCTTAATAACTTCTACAGTTATATACATAAGTAAATGAAATTTTGACAAAAAATGGAATAGATATAGATCTCAATTTTAAAAGAATAAAAAAATCTTGATTACGTATTTTAGGGGTGGCGCCCATACATGTGAAATGGGGATGAAAATATTTTTTTTGCTGCACCCCCTCGTGTGGGGTATCGTTGAATAGGTCTACTAGAATGAAGGTAATGTTTCATACACAACTTTTTTATCAGGTATACCATCTGCGAAATACAGTTCGCCAAAGTGGCTTGCAATGTGTCCCCCCCCCTGCCATTTCTAAACTATGCAACATAGAAACTTATAGTCTTCAAAATTGATAGACCTTTATAAAAACTCTCTTTTAAAATTATTTCGAGTATGTGATTATAAATTTTTGAGTTATAGTGAGAAAATTGAAAAATACTTAAGACGTCCTAGTTCATAGGTCATTGACCTTAGAGAAAAATGATCTTAGCAAATAATGCTCCTTTAGTTACTTTCTATTTAAAAAAATCACAAAAAGAAACACACTTCTTAAATTTAGCTTCATAAATTTAGCGCTAGGTGGCGCTGTTTGCAAAAACTAAAATAGCAATGATTAATATTCGATTTGATTCGTTTGTAATTAGACCTACTTAAGGAACCCTACAATACTGAGCATGGCCCGACATGCTCTTGGCCGGTTTTTTTGTTAAAAAGTTTTATAAATTGATAATTTTATCTTGTTTACAGCTGCCATGGAATCTGAATCCATTGATATGGAATCACTGGCCACAGGTTATTGTGTATTCTATGCTTGCTTGACATATGAAGTCCTGGTAAGTATCAGAAACATAATGTTTTTTGCAGAGATTACATTATTCTAACTTCTAAGTATCAGGAATTTTTGTTATAATAATTAAGGAGAATTAAAAAAAATCAAATCGAATTTATTCTTTAGATTTCGCTTCGCATGCATAAGTGCGTTAAAAATGTTAAAAATAATAAAATAATCATGGATAATTAATTGAAGGCCTCAGAGTAAAAAGGGTTCAACTAACAATTACATCAAAAATGAGATTTTTGTATATTGAAGCTGTCATAGTTTAATTAATCATCTAGCGAATGGCACTAATAATAAGATCATCACTAACAGTGGCATGCATTGCATATAGGCAATTAGGCAGTACCCAGTGCCATCCTCATTCAAATTCAATAGTAGTGTAAGTTATTTATTTATTATTTATTATATTCTTTATCGTCCGTGTGGTGCCGGACGCAAAGAATTTCACCACCCTATATCTTCTCATGGGTGTCGTAAAAGGCGACTAAGGGATTCACCAGAGGATGGGCAGCAGCGTCCTCCGAGTATTTAACCAACCAACTGCGATCGCCAACCCGCCTGCCAAGCGTGGCGATTATGGCATATCCCCTCATGCAAAGCACAATTATAAATCGGCCCCTAGTCCCCGGCGGCCACGCTAGCCCTGGTTACGGTAGCGGCCTAGGTAACGGCGGGGCAGGGGGTGCTAAGAATCCCCGGCAGAGATCCGGCTACCATAACAAAAAAAGACTGGACCTGGCAGCATACAACACACGTACACTGCAAACCGACGAGAAGCTTGTCGAACTCGAGGAAGAATTGAGCAAGTTACGATGGGATATCGTAGGGTTATCTGAAGTCCGAAGAGAGGGGGAGGACACGATAATCCTCAAATCCGGTAACTTGCTCTATTTCCGGGAGGGCGATCAACTTTCCCAGCGCGGTGTCGGGTTTATCGTCCACAAGTCTCTTGTGAACAACATAGTGAAGATCGAGAGTGTTTCGACCAGGGTGGCGTACCTTATACTCAGAATAACCGAAAGGTATTCGTTGAAGGTTATACAGGTATACGCCCCGACCTCGAATCACCCCGACGATGAGGTGGAGACCATGTATGAGGATATCTCGAGAGCCATGCATGGCTCTAAAACTCACTTCACTGTTGTCATGGGAGACTTCAACGCGAAACTGGGCAATCGCTACGATGATGAGCTGCGAGTGGGGCAATTTGGATATGGATATCGGAACCACCGGGGTCATCTACTGGCCGGCTTTATGGAGAAGGAGGGACTCTATATGATGAACTCTTTCTTCAGAAAGCGTGAGCATAGGAAGTGGACCTGGTTGGGCCCTGATGGTGTAACAAAAAATGAGATTGACTTCATTATGTCGACGAAGAAGCAAATATTCAATGATGTCTCTGTGATCAACGCGGTCAAAACCAGAAGCGATCACCGTTTGGTAAGAGGCACATTGAATCTGAACATCAAGCTGGAAAGATCTCGACTGATGAAGTCTACGCTCCGTCCAGCACCGATCCAAATCCAAAACCCCGAGAGCTTTCAGCTCGAACTTCAGAATCGTTTCGAATGCCTAGGGAGCACAGTGGACGATTACAACGATGGGTTTGCGGAAACTGTCCATACGGTCGGGTCTAGGATCTTTAGGACCCGTCGTACAAATAGAAATAAAAAGCTCTCTGACCACACTCTCGAGCTTATGGCGGAAAGACGCGAGATGATTCTGCAGTCCTCAGATGATGCGACTAAGTACCGGCAGCTCAATAGACAGATCTCATAGTCCTTGAAAAGTGACCTACGCCAATTTAATACGGAACGTATTAAAGACGCGATAGAGAAGAACAAGGGCTCCAAAGTCTTCGCAAGAGACCTGTCTATTGGGCAGAGCCAGCTTGCAAAACTGAGGACCGACGATGGCAGAGTCGTATCCTCCAAGCCAGAGCTATTGAAGGAGGTCGAGAAGTTCTATGGACAGTTATACACGTCCACCCGGACACCCGCTGTAAATCGGGCTCATGATCCAAGAGCTCGATTGACCCGACACTATACCGAGTATATCCCGGACGTCAGCCTGTACGAGATTAGGATGGCTCTGAAGCAGCTCAAAAACAACAAGGCACCGGGTGATGACGGAATTACGGCCAAACTCCTGAAGGCGGGTGGAAAACCGATCCTTAAGGCCCTTCAGAAGCTGTTTGATTCCGTCATTCTCGAGGGAAGAACGCCACAGGCATGGAGCAGAGGTGTGGTGGTACTCTTCTTCAAAAAGGGCGATAATGCTCTACTGAAGAATTATAGGCCCATCTCACTTCTGAGCCATGTCTACAAGCTGTTTTCGAGAGTCATTACGAACCATCTTTCGCGCAGGTTTGACGACTTCCAGCCTCCCGAACAAGCCGGTTTCCGAAAAGGCTTTAGCACCGTAGACCACATACATACGCTGCGGCAGGTTATACAGAAGACCGAAGAGTATAACTTGCCTCTTTGTTTAGCGTTTGTGGACTACGAGAAAGCCTTCGATTCGATCGAGACTTGGGCGGTACTACAGTCTCTTCAACGGTGCCAGATTGACTACCGGTACATCGAAGTGTTAAAGTCTTTGTATGAAAACGCCACTATGTCAGTCCGATTACAGGACCAAGCCTCGAAACCTATCCTTCTGCAGCGAGGTGTGAGACAGGGAGATGTGATCTCTCCGAAACTGTTCACTGCTGCATTGGAGGATGTCTTCAAGGTTCTGGACTGGAAGGGGCTAGGCATTAACATAAACGGCGAGTACATCACTCACCTTCGGTTTGCCGACGACATAGTAGTCATGGCTGAGACCATGGAGGACCTCGGTACAATGCTCGATGACCTCAGTAGAGCTTCTGATAGAGTGGGTCTTAAAATGAATATGGACAAGACAAAGGTTATGTCGAATTCCCATATAGCACCCATTCCCGTAAACATCGGAGAATCTACACTCGAAGTTGTCGACGATTATGTATACCTAGGACAAACTGTCCAGCTAGGCAAGTCCAACTTCGAGAAAGAGGTCAATCGTCGAATCCGACTCGGTTGGGCAGCGTTCGGGAAGCTACGCAATATCTTCTCGTCCAAAATACCGCAGTGTCTCAAGACGAAAGTCTTTGACCAGTGTGTGTTGCCAGTAATTACTTACGGTACTGAAACGTGGTCGCTCACAATGGGCCTGATAAGAAAACTCAAAGTCACTCAAAGGGCAATGGAGAGGGCTATGCTCAGAGTGTCCCTGCGTGATCGAATCAGAAATGAGGAGATTCGCAGGAGAACGAAAGTAACCGACATAGCCCGAAGAATTGCCAAACTTAAGTGGCAGTGGGTGGGGCACATTGCTCGCAGAACGGATGGCCGATGGGGCAGTAAAGTTCTGGAGTGGCGACCGCGTACTGGAAGGCGCAGCGTGGGCAGGCCCCCCACAAGGTGGACCGACGACCTGGTGAAGGTCGCGGGAATCCGCTGGATGCGGAAGGCACAGGACCGATCGTTGTGGCGATGCTTGGGGGAGGCCTATGTCCAGCAGTGGACGTCTTTCGGCTGAAATGATGATGATGATGATGATATTCTTTATTGTACATTACACCAAACAGAAACAAAGACAATAGTTTACAGAAAGATTAAGTAAGTATAATGCATAGAGTTATTATACTGACGTAAGAGATACACTGTCACCTAATTACGGTAAATTATATATATATAATATACGAAATGAGTATATGTGCGAAATTGACACGTGTAGGAGTGATTTTTTGTGATGTGACATGTACGTTATTGCATTATCGATATAGTTCAACCGGCCGGGCCTTACTTTTAAGGAGTTGTAGTATTTTAAAACTGCTAAGCTATTAAGTAACTATCGTTTTAAAATTACAGATATTAAGGGCTATATTATAATTACATTATTAATGTCACGAAGGTAAGGAATACATAAGTATGAAATAAAAAAAATCTATTAATCATCATTTCAGCCGTAAGACGTCCACTGCTGGACACAGGCCTCCCCCAAGCATATATTGGGGGGATATGCCATAATCGCCACACTTGGCAGGCGGGTTGGCAGTTGGTTGGTTAAATACTCAGAGAACGCTGCTGCCCATCCTCTGGTGAATCCCTTAGTCGCCTTTTACGACACCCATGAGAAGATATAGGGTGGTGCAATTATTTACGTCCGGCACCACACGGAACATTTTACAATTAATCATATTAGTTTTAATTAGGTGTATAGAAAGGTTTTCAATCCCGGAACTAAGTTCCTATACACGATTCCGGAATTGGTCAAATTATTGAATTTTTTATGAAAAATTACAATATCTATGAACTTAACAAGTTTTCTTGTCCAGTCAACTTAAGTTACACATCAGACTTATACATTATAATTTTATCGACTTAGATTTAGAAACATCAGTGTGTCGAGAATTTAGTTGCACGATTACAAAAACAAAGATATAGGATCTTTGTTTTTGAAATCGTGCAACTAAATTCTGAGGATGAAATTGGAGGTGGAGCAAGAACCTGGCCATGATTTTCGATTCGATACAGACGACCGAATCATGTAAAATCAAGTCCGCGTCAGCTCAAGAAAGAGTTTTCTCAGCGGCAGGCTAAATTTGCAACCGGCTAAGAATCTATCTCTTAGCATTCGCATACTTGACAATCTAGCATTTGCAAGAACCCATTTTCAAAATATGGTATATTTTTATAAACTGAATGATCACATGAGACTTTCCGTCTTCATGTGTCAGTTTGGCGAACCCACTTGCAGTACCATCCAGGTAACAGCCTAGTTGGTATTGCAGTCGTTATGGGCAAAGGTAACATAACCATTAACCATTCTGACCGAAACACAGCAATGCAAGCATCACTATTTGGTGGAGAATAGTAGATACGGTGCTTATTCGTTTTAAAATTTGTACCCATCCATTTTTAGGGTTCCGAAGTCCTACAAGGAACCCTTATAGTTTCGTCATGTCCGTCCGTCTGTCCGTCTGTCCGTCTGTCCTAATCCTTTACAGCTTAATAACTTCTACAGTTATAAACATAAGTAAATGAAATTTTGTTAAAAAATAGTATACATATAGATCTCAATTTTAAAAGAATAAAAAAATCGTTTTTACGTATTTTAGGGGTGGCGTCCATACATGTGAAATGGAGATGAAAAATTTTTTTTCGCTGCACCCCCTCGTGTGGGATATCAATGAATAGGTCTACTAAAATGAAGGTTATGTTTCATACACCACTTTTTTATCAGGTGTACCATCTGCGAAATATAGCGCGCCAAAGTGGCTTGCAATGTCCCCCCCCCTGCCATTTCTAAACTATGCAACGTAGAAAGTTATAATCTTCCACATTGATAGACCTTTGTAAAAACACTCTTTTAAAATTATTTCGAGTATAATGTGATTATAATTTTTTGAGTTATAGAGAGAAAACTGAAAAATACTTAAAACGTCTTAGTTCAAAGGTCATTGACCTTAGAGAAAAATGATCTTGGCAAATAATGCTCCTTTAATTACTTTCTATTTGAAAAAATCACAAAAAGTAACTTTGTGTTATGTTGAACACACGTCTTCAATTTGGCTTCTTGAATTTATCGCTAGATGGCGCTACTAACAACACGCTCTGAGTCGCGAATGCTGCCGATTATTGCAAAAACTAAAAAAGCATAGCCATGATTAATATTCGATTTCATTCGTTTGTAATTACACCTACTTAAGGAACCCTATAATACTGAGCATGGCCCGACATGCTCTTGGCCGGTTTTTCTTTAATAACAGCATTTACAGGAAATCTGGAAGTTATGAAGTTAGCCGGTCAATATTTTACAGCATTTTTAGCCCGGCCGGGCATTTTAATATGTTAAAAGCAGACATAGGATTCGGAAAATTCTGTCAGTCTGCGGGGCTGGTACTAAAATTAACTGTATAATTATATATGCCATAGACGTACAACATACTATTATAACATCGTAACAGTATAACCATGGTATAAGGTTCCTGTGCGTCAGAATTTTTCTGTAATCAATGAATGAATCGATTGTGATTTCCTTCCAATGTGCGGCCGGACTAAATCAACCTTTCAATATTTTCAACCGACTTCAAAAAAAGGAGGAGGTTCTCAATTCGATTGTAATTTTTTTATGCAGTATAGGACACTAACTTGTGAGTGTGACATGTATGGAGCTAGGTAGTACAAAAAATATATAATTGAAACTATCGACATATCGATAGATTTTGAGCAATCCTTACGCCAAACGGTTTCATTTTCACGTAAACAATATTTTTTTATCTAACATATAATTATTTAAAATTACATATTATATAGAAAATGGGGTATTTACTGCATGTTATTAATGTATTACTAAATAATTTTAAGAAAAACTTCTATGAAATTAAGCATTATGAAAGTAGTATTGTCCTGCAGATACTTACCTGTGAAACGTCTCTTTCTTTGGGTTATTGATGTAAATTACACAGCAGTATAACACAGAACACTACACCATTACGATTATTGATATTAATTGGATAAAATACAGAACGATTGTGAAATAAATCATAAAATAAAACGAGATTATATTTTGATGGGACGCTATGGGAGATTACAATTTTCAAAATCGGTTCTACTGTCATTTTATTATGTCTCTTTCTAGCATGTAGGTTTTTTCGTAATGATCGGTATTTCAATCGCACACTGGGATGGTCTATTACGTCAGTATGGAAATGTCTTTGGTACAATGGGTGGTCTTATCGCACAAGGCAATCTCTTCCAGACAACCTAGTTATCATATTTTTTTCAAAGTATGGTGATTATTTATCTTTTAATAGACCTATTAATGCTAATTTAATCTTCCTACATGAAAAAATCAATAACTTACACCACAATTAAATTCAAATTAAGTAGGCACGCCACTGGTCACTAAACACATTATGATGGAGATTTTCAGTGCTAAAAGTTTTGTTTAAAGCCTTGGGGCAAAACGAGTTAATTGTGCATTCATTGATAGTAATAATCCAAAACTATGTACCTGTAACTCATCATCATCATCATCATCATTTCAGCCGAAAGACGTCCACTGCTGGACATAGGCCTCCCCCAAGTATCGCCACAACGACCGGTCGTCCTTCGTCGACCTTCACCAGGTCGTCGGTCCACCTTGTGGGGGGCCTACCCACGCTGCGCCTTCCAGTACGCGGTCGCCACTCCAGAACTTTACTGCCCCATCGGCCATCATTTCTGCGAGCAATGTGCCCCGCCCAATGCCACCTAAGCTTGGCAATTCTTCGGGCTATGTCGGTCACTTTCGTTCTCCTGCGAATCTCCTCATTTCTGATTCGATCACGCAGGGACACTCCGAGCATAGCCCTCTCCATTGACCTTTGAGTGACTTTGAGCCTTCTTATCAGGCCCATTGTGAGCGACCACGTTTCAGTGCCGTAAGTAACAACACACACAACAACAACAACACACACTGGTCAAAGACTTTCGTCTTGAGACACTGCGGTATTTTGGACGAGAAGATCTTGCGTAGCTTCCCGAACGCTGCCCAACCGAGTCGGATTCGACGATTGCCCCCTTGCTCGAAGTTGGACTTACCTAGCTGGACAGTTTGTCCTAGGTATACATAATCGTCAACGACTTCGAGTGTAGATTCTTCGATGTTTACGGGAATGGGTACTATATGGGAATTCGACATAACCTGTAACTACCAAACCATAATTACTTGTAAAAGGATGTAGGACACAAACACGAAATCTTGTTGTTGTTCTTCAATCAACAATTATTTGCTGTCACTTTTTATTTAAGGTGAATGCTACAGGGTAGCCCGCGAAATTCAAATGATTAAGCGTTTTTTGAAAATTGTAGCTATATATATCGGTCATAATATTATTGGCGGAAATAGTAACAATATATCTGAGGAATAATACTCATAAAAAATATTAACCTAGCTCTATAAGCTGTATAAGCTCAAAAATCTATAATTTGATCGTAAATTAATATTATCGAGCCAGTACAGCTAATAGAGCTAGGTTAATATTTTTTATGAGTATTATTCAGTAGATATATTGTTATTATTTCCGCCAATCATATTTTGACCGATATACAACGCGAAATAAAGCTACAATTTGCAAAAAAACGCCAAAATTTTGAATTTCGCGGGGTACCCTGTAGCATTCACCTTAATATAGGAACTATGAGTATTTATACTCTATTGCCTAAAGCAAAGCAACAGCTACTAGTAACATATTTACGAGGATTTAACAAGATTTTCTCTAATGATTAAGTAAATATCAACAAATCATAATTTAAACTACTTAAGAGTTAGTTACTAACGATTTAAATTGTGGAAAGAACGCCAGTGCTTTAGCCACTAAGCTTAGTGGCTAAAGCACTGGCGTACTGAGCCAGGAGTCGTAGGTTCGAATACTGCTGATTTTTTCTTTCCACAATTTAAATCGTTAGATTTCGCTTCGCATGCGTAAATGCGTTAAAAATAATACAATGTTAGTTACTACTTTTAAAATAATACAAGACAAAAACCGTCCAAGTGAGAGTCGGACTCACCCAGTAAGGGTTCCGTACCACCCATCTACCTGATACCCCAAAGAAACTGATTTAATTTAAGAAAGTTCATCAAAAGGCATCAACGCACCGTGAGCGAAATTTGAATTTTTGAATCTCTTTCTATCGCAGGTATCACCACATGTCCATGTCTACCCTATTTTTCGTATTTTTTGCTTATGGGGATAATCAAACCTTTGAAGCTGGTATGCAGCCCCGGATCTTGTTTTTTTTCGAAGCAGGGTAAAAACTGCTTTCTGCCGCCCCCACCCCACCAATCCTTTAACTTTTATGTTTCTCTAAGCCATTTTTTTAAAATATTATTATACATATACTTGCCGGACGGAACGGCATCTCAGATGGGGCTCCCTAGTTTTACGTGAAAAATGCATTTTTGATTCAATTATTGTTATTGATCATCATCATCATCATCATCATCATCATCATTTCAGCCGAAAGACGTCCACTGTTGGACATAGGCCTCCCCCAAGCATCGCCACAACGATACATTACCTTAATTTTAGTGTTAGTGTAGTGTTGTTTTTTAGGCTTTTATATAAAAATCGTACAAAATAGTTGTTTACGTACGATACATGCCGTTAAAAGAAAGTTGAATAGAAGCGCGAGCGAAGAGAGCGCGAAATCTTTTAGATATATGCGACACTATGATCTCAATTTAGTGTATTATTGTTTTCTTTATATTTTGTGTAATATTTAAATGAAAAAAAGAAAAAGTGTTGCTCACACCATAAGTTTATGCATGAGCGTTAGCGAAGCGAGCGCGAATTTTATTTTTATTTCATTAATAATTTTCCACTTAACCTATAACGACAATGCATATAGCTCAAACATGAATTGAATTATTTAAAATAATAAAATATAAATGAGATAAAACAAACTGCCAGAAATCCACGACTACCACCCCGGTGATAAAAAATTTCGAAGTTTTCAAAGTGCTATCCTACTCGATTGAATCTTTCGGTAAGCTTCATTCTCGAAGTTTTGTATCTACCAAGCAGAATTGAATTGAAATGGCATTCCATAAGGGTTTTACTCATTCTAATAGGTTAATAATGTAACTGTACAAATATTTCAATTATTCATTTATTAATAATTTCTTAGGTTTTCGCGATGTGTTAATTACAATGTTTATTTATTTATTTTGACTTCTTGAGCTCATAGAAATGTTCAAGGCCTAAGCCTAAGCATAAGGATATTTTTAAGGCTAAGAATTTTTAGACCTAGATTTAAGGCTGTCCTGACGGTGAGGCCCAGAGCCTACCGCCTCTGCCCTGCAGAGAAAGATAATAATTAAGTACTGTGGGTCTCATTCATCGCAAAGTTGCGGTACGCTGGGTGGTGTACCCGTCTGCCACGTTTGATTTTGCCGCTCACTGAAGCTGGCGCCCCCCTAGATCCGGAGCTGCTGCTATGTATAATTTTTTTGAAAATAGAGCAGGAACAAAAACGTTGAAAAAATTCTTTTTTTCGAGATTTCTTGTATGGGGACCTCCTTTGATTTTAGACTTTATTTAGTTTTTAATATTTGTCGTGATATACACCATAGTAACACATATTCTGTGAAAATTTCAACTGGTTATTACCGTTACAAAGATACAGCCCTGTGACAGAGACGGATGGACAGACAGCATAGTGAGAGTAATAGGGCCCGTTAGCACCCTTTGGGTACGGAACCCTAAAAAAGAAACATAACCAATATTCGATACCATAAAAACATAAACTAATTACAAACTTATAAGAGTAATTATCAATTTTTGAAACTGTGTTTGAAAGAAAGGAGTCATAGAGTATGATGGAGTGAATGATGATGGTATTAATGGGTGATAATGATAGATGTGAGTAGGTGCTAGTATGGTGTGATTGGTTCCATGCTGATTGTAACTGCAGCCTGCATGCTATCAATCATACTATAATATGATTGACACTATGAGGCTGGCATAATCATCCAGAGTGTAAGGAAGCCTAAAAAAAACAGATTAAAAAAAAAAAAACTTCAGAAGCTTCTTTCTCGAAATCACCTTTATTCAGTTGAACCCTTTTAACTTTAACCCCTTCAATTATGGATACAATTATGTATAATGTGTACTTTCAGACACCTCATGCAATAAAACTTGTATATACATTGGCAAGACCTGTTGACGTCACACGAAAAAGAGTTCTGGAATTACTAAACTGTGCCGAGAAGAGAGAGGGTAAAAAGGTTAATAAAACTTTCATTTTAATGAGTTAATAAGGTACAGTCACCTGCATGACAGTGGTAACACGTCAGTTCGAAAACCGCCCTTACTGCTTACCGAATAAAGATGCTGCTAATGTCAAAGTGTTACCACCGACGTGCGGTCGACCGTACTATCAGTGCGCGTTAACTTGAGACTTGCGTGGAATCGCTCTCGCTCGCTCCTAACCGTCATTGCCTTTGTCGTAGTGACAGCATACTTATGACATCTTGCCCCTCAATGAACAACCTATCAGAGTTTGGCCGCCATTACCGCGCATGCGCGCTACTGATTTGGTTACAAAATTCACTACTGCGCAGCCACCTGTTTCTCGCTTAACGGCTGCACAGTTATATTACGCGTGCTGTACTTATACTTTTAAATGTTTTTGTGCTACTTGAGATACATTAGGTAGATTGTTTCCTTCCATTTCTTTCATTGTAATAGCAGCCCGGAGTCGGGATTTGTGCCGGTTGATGGCAATAGACTCGCCCCCTATTACATGGGACTTATAACATAACTGGCGAAATGTGGGTGTACCATTTCACCTACCCCTTCGGGGAAATACAGGCGTGATGTTATGTTGTGTTCATCTTACAGAACCTGTTCAGGCAGCTCCAGGTCCTTCTTGGACTGTTCAAGTCATACAAACCAGAGTGTGTGCCTGAAGATGTGCCCGCTATCTCAATCCACACTGCCTTCAAAAAGATCAACACTAATCTCCTGGATAGATTCAAAAGAAAGCAGGTATGTATAGTAGTATAGTTTAGTATAGTATAGTGAGCTGGTTTCCGCAACTCCACGTCCAAGCGTGTATTTTGCGTGCGGGTGGGAACTTACTCGATCCACCCCAACTTCTCAAAAAAGGCCAGCAACACCTTAGTGTTGCTGGTAATCTCTCTCAGGGTACCTGGGTTACCGAAGTACTTGGCCCTGTATGTGGCGACCTCAGGGCAGTCTAGAAGCACATGGGCTGCTGTCTCGTCTTCCACCATGCAGGCTCTGCACAATGGGCTGTCCGTAACACCCATGACAAAAAGATGTTTGTTAAAAGACCCGTGGCCAGTTATAGCAGCTGTGATTGTACGCAGCTGTTGTTTTGACAAACGGAGGGCCCGTTTCGTGAAACGGCCGTCAATTGTGGGAAGTGCCTCCTTGGCCTGCCTGCACTCACCATGGTCTTTCCATAGTTTGTAGTGTTTGTCCCCCTGGTTCGTTTCCTTACCAATTTGCGTAAGTATCCGAAGGGGAGTGGCACTATGGGTTCAGGTCCCACCACTACCATACTCAATACCCTTTTGGCGAATTCATTCGCTGAATCATTGCCTCGGGAACTACTGTGTCCTTTGATCCATTGAATGGTTATGTTATAGAAATTACCTACCTGGTTGAGGTTTTGCTGGCACTCGTGTATCAGCCCAGAGTTTACCGTGTGGCTGCTTAGTGCTTGTAGTACGGACATGCTGTTCGAGAGTATGCGAATTGAGTGATCTTTAACCTCCCTGGCTATAATCGCCGAAGCTGCCAGGTAAATGCCCATGCACTCGGCCTGGAACACGGTGTTATGGACCCCCAGTGGTGTGGCTATGCGTATATTGAGATCTTCCGAGAAGATCCACCCGTACCCCATCCGTGAAGATTCGCACCTCTGCAGGGCACAGCCCTTCGCATTGGTGATCCTTATACAGCAGGTATGTAATCATTACAGCCTTATTTGAAAAAAAACCCCGACACAAACGGTTCACTCATGCCAAGTGTGGGGACCACGGCCAATAAACTCTGTAAGCAATGAAAAATGTACAAATTACCTAGCTATAAGATCTCATTAATGTTACTGATGACTGATTTGTATGTTTGAAATAAATGTTTTGTATTATTTTTCATACACCAATTCGCAACAACCAATACTACATCATATACCCAAAATTTCATATTGATTGAGCTGGTGAAAGTAGCTTAGAATCCCTCCCCAATTTATCCTCATTACTCTTTCCTGCTCCATCATCAGACCCCGATCACCATTTATCATTGAAACCATTCTTGCAATATCATTGAAGTAACAGGATACCAAATTTCGAACCGATCAGACCTGTGGAAGTTGCTCACATCCCTTTAGAAAAGAGCTGATGATCTTCAAACGCTTGAACGGATTTTCTTGACTCATAGCTAAGAACACTCTCGATCAAGTCACCTTTCAAACAAAAAATACTAATTAAAAATCGGTTCATCCGTTTGGGAGCTACGACGCCACAGACAGATACACAGATACTTCAGATACATACGTTAAACACAACACCCCACTTTGCGTCGGGGGTTAAAAAGGTGTTAGCATTATGGACGCTAAATATTTTATAAATAATATTTTGTTTTAGGAACACAGAAACACAATTCATAAGGAGAAACATCGTTTGAGATGGATTAATCCTATTAATTCTGTAAGTATCACTTTATCTTTATAGATAGGCATTGTGTTCGTTGTTTTATCTCACGAAAGCGGGTGAGCCATACTTGTGTGCGTGTGTACATGCACTTTGCGTGCGTAAGCTCGGGAGCGCTCAGTTTTGGCAGAGTTTTGTAGTTACGCACATAAGAGCGCGTGTTATAGACACGCATTACAACTCCAAGCATGGCTCACCCGCTTTCGTGAGATAAAACAACTGTATGTGAATATCAGCCACACAAGGGCGTCGCCAGCCAATAGGCCATAGTAAGATGATATGATTTGTAGGTAAAATAAATACAATTTGTAAAGTTTTAATTGTCTACTACAAGAAAAAATATCGTTATTTTGGGACATGGGACATTTCAGATATTTTAGACAGCACCATCTCCATCTAGGTCGAGTCCCAAACTAAACAGAGCTTGTACTATGGGTACTAGACAATGGATATAATACTTTTATGCTTTTTTTTTGTAAATACATATTATACTTAAGAAACACCCAGACCAACACAAACACTTATGTTCATTCATCACATAAATATTTGTGTCCTGTGGAAATCGAACCCACGACCTCGTGATCATCAGTCCGACACTCGGACCACTAGACTACAGACGTTGTCAAATTAAAACTATCTTCTTGGGTTTTTTGTAAATTTTGCGACTACGTATTATTAAAATCTAGGTTCGAGTCTCAAGGGCGGGGGAGGGTGCAGCTACTCCCCCCTGGCGACGCCCATGCAGCCATGATATGCCACTAAGCAGTTAGGGATACATGATCCAAGTGTTCATGTATTTTTTGTATTGCTGTTATTTAATAATTTAGTTAGATGAAGCTTAAGTATTCCAGTTTTACTTGTAAATTTATTTTTATGTAAATTATAGGACCGCGGCAGAAACAAAAAAGCAGACCCACTGGTTCCAAACACGGAGTTCTTCGGAATTGGCTCAAAGCAGTATGCTGACAAGGAATCTCAGGAGAGTTTCCTAGATTTTACTGAGTAAGTTATCCCATATTTCTTGATAACCACTAGGTACGCACGGCTACACATCAAGCTGTACATTTCCAGTATAAGCTGATCTCGTATTGTACGGAAAGCCTACACAATGCGAGGTCAGCTTATACTGGACTTGTATTGTTACACCCTAGACCTCTTTGTGAAATATTTCGTCCGTGGAAGTACTACACCGTACCTACTTCTGCCGCCAAACAGTGATGCTTGCATTGCTGTGTTCCAGTGCGAAGGGTACGGGTGCCGGTGAAATAACAATCACATGAGACTTTTCATCTTCATGTCTCAGTTTGGCGAACCGTCTTGCAGCACCATTTACGGCCAAAATTAATATCCAATCTATCCACGATTTACCCTACCAGAGATAGCAATTTGTCATATTCTGTATGAAGCTTATGTCAAATTCCTACTTCTAGTAGGGCAAATGGTGGATAGGTTGGATCATGGTATAATAAGATGTTTCACCAGGTACTCTCTTCCTGTGACAGCTAGGTCACGTGATTGCCTCCGTACTACGTCATCGGCTGTGGAGCCAATAGCGGGCTGTTATCGTGACACTTGTCAGGTTGATGTGCTGCCACTTTGTGTAAATAAATTACCCGTGCAAATTTTTTTTTTTCATTTACTTGCTTCTATGAAGAATCACTTTTGAACTAGTAATTTTATGCAGTTTTCTTTAATAAATAATTAGATAAATAACACGAAATAACAAATAGGGTAGTTAAGAATTTATTTTATATTAATTATGAACAAAAATCTCATTAAATATATTGAAGATCAATGGCAACACTGAGCGTGACGTAGCTTGGAGGCATCGCGCTGTCATCGCGGGAAGAGAATACCTGGTGAAACATTAAGATGTTGATGTTGTATTGTACCATGGGTTGGATATTAATTTTGGCCGTTAGGCAACAACCTAGGTAATATTGCATTTGTTATGAGCATAATAGGTAACCGCTTAACGTCAGGTGGACCTTTAGCTTGTTTCGTCATCCTATAATATAAAAATATAAAAAAACCGGCCAAGAGCATGTCGGGTCATGCTCAGTATTATAGGGTTCCTTAAGTAGGTGTAATTACAAACGAATCAAATCGAATATTAATCATGGCTATTTTAGTTTTTGCAATAATCGGCAGCATTCGCGACTCAGAGCGTGTTGTTAGTAGCGCCATCTAGCGATAAATTCAAGAAGCCAAATTTAAGACGTTTGTCATTTCAAAGTTACTTTTTGTGATTTTTTCAAATAGAAAGTAGCTAAAGGAGCATTATTTGCTATGATAATTTTTCTCTAAGGTCAATGACCTTTGAACTAGGACGTTTTAAGTATTTTTCAGTTTTCTCTCTATAACTCAAAAAATTATAATCACATTATACTCGAAATAATTTTAAAAGAGAGTTTTCACAAAGGTCTTTCAATGTGGAAGATTATAAGTTTCTACATTGCATAGTTTAGAAATGGCAGGGGGGGGACACATTGCAAGCCACTTTGGCGGGCTATATTTCGCAGATGGTACACCTGATAAGAAAGTGGTGTATCAAACATTACCTTCATTTTAGTAGACCTATTCAATGATATCCCACACGAGGGGGTGCAGCGAAAAAAATTTTTTTTTCTCCATTTCACATGTATGGACACCACCCCTAAAATACGGAAAAACGATTCTTTTATTCTTTTAAAATTGAGATCTATATGTCGACTAGTTTTTAACAAAATTTCATTTACTTATGTTTATAACTGTAGAAGTTATTAAGCTGTAAAGGATTAGGACAGACGGACAGACGGACAGACGGACGGACATGACGAAACTATAAGGGTTCCTTGTAGGACTTCGGAACCCTAAAAAACCCCTAATATCCTAGTCTTCACCTAAACCTTTTTTTATGGTCATCAAGTGACTAGGGATGTCTACAAACAAAGGAGTATGCCCAAAACCAGGCTGAAGCGTCTTAAATATTATGGGTCTAAAACTTTAAAAAATAATACAATATTAAAATAAAAATTACCACAAGAATAAAATATCGTAAATAAAACAATCTTCTTGGGTTTTTGGAACGAAGTTCCTGAATGCGGCTTTCGGTAGGTGAGATTCGGGAGAAAATGTAACGTCACGTAAGATCACGTCACGCACAGCGCGCGCTCTCTCTTTCTAGTTTGTGTCTGTGTGTGTGTGCGTGAGGATTTTCGTTCCCGACGGGGGTCCTCTGACCGCACACGTTTTTTTTGTGGATTTTTTCGACTACTTACTACGGGGTAGTTACCTCCCCTGCTCCCCCCTGGCGACACCAATGTATGTCTGTTGTATGTGTGATCACAGAAATAGATAGAATGGCCAAGTGGGCAGGGCGCGCGTGCCAACACTCTGCACCATAGTGTAGTCAATTTCAAAGCCTTTCTCAGTACGCCTTATGACTTGTTTCTGTAAATATTGCCTTGCCTTATTGTGCTGTTTCTAACTGCAAAACAAAAGCTGTAAAGTACATTTGGTTAAAGTTAATTTAAAAAAATTAATGACGTCAATATGGGAGGCGTAGTTTGTTTGAAAAGTTGCCACGCATGAACCTCAAGTAAAATTGTAATTACAACCATTGTACCTATTTCTGTGGCTGTGATGCAGCAATATTTTCTAGGAAAACTCTGGCTTAAGGGCTTAAGCCCAAATAGGCTTCTTTTAAAAACATTTTTAGCTGTATCTATTCAGTTTGTGGCAGTGAAAAAATATATGTTAATCTTGATCGTATTTTCTAAAACTCTATTGTGGCCAAAACACGTTTTCTTGAAGTTTTCTCTATAGAAAAGAATTGTAAACTAACCTCTTAAAACATGCTTTAAAGCAAACAATCTCTATTATTTACCAAATATTATAAATTAAATCAAGAAAACATTTAAGAAAGACAATAATCTAAAACATAGTTATTTCTAGTTTTGTGGGTGTACAATACACCTCTGCTACCCCTTCGGGGAAATACAGGCGTGATGTTATGTTGTTAGTTATTTCTGTTTTTCAAATAAGCTTCTAGTTTTTTATTTAAAAAATATATTTTTAATTTTTATTCAAATTGAGCGGCGCACCCGACGTCCCTCCTCTCGTTGCCTCTCTTTCAGTTCTGTACAAAACGACAGTGACCGCAGAGGGCTGATTTTTTAGGTGTTAGCCTCTTAATCAGTAACACTGTCTTCAGCCCAGTATTAGTCCTGCGGTGCAGTGTAGTGCGCTCCGCCTCCCGGCCCTCTCGGCTGCGCGGCTTGCTGTGTAACGCGACCGGTGCCGCTCTGCTGGCGGTGGCCTCGCATGCAGACCAGGCCTTCTTGTCACACGACCTGCATCATCTGCTAAATAGCTGTGAGTATTGATTATTTAACTCCTTAGGTAGGTTAGGTTTAGACATGGGCTGTGCATTCAGAGTGGGTGCTCTGATTGTCCACTAAGTGACTTCTAGGATGGCGGCGGCACGCTGTGGTCACGTGCCGCCATGTGCACTGGGAAGGACACAAGGAAACAATAGTCTCCTTTAAGACGTGCCTTACAGGCGTAGAATAGGGAGGGCTCCGGAGGTATATTAATTTCCCGGTGTCTCCCCTTATTATGCTGTAGACGGTCACTGAGGTGGTTTTAGTGGGTAAGAATCCCACACACTCAGGCCTCCGTCCCCCATGAGACCGGCAGCCTTTTGAAGGTTTCCTCCTCGCAGCAAAAAGAGAAAAAAAAGTTATAGACATGGGCTAACTAGCTCCGGTAAATTATTGGATATCCTACTTCCTACTATCCTATCCTACTAATATCCTATCCTATCCTACTTAATGATTATCTAAAACTTAGTTTTTCCTTCTATACCGTTGTTGTCAGTGTCGAATGTCGGGCGTCGGATTAACTCGGATATAGGATATGTGTATTTTTTTAAAGTGAAAGAGTGATCCGCTTTGGGATATATATCCGAAGATATGGATGTGTCCAGAGTTACCCATGCCTAATTGGGTATCATTATATCTTGTCTTATAGAAAAAAAAACCTTGCCAATGATATTGGCAGCAAGTTTTACTCAAAAAACACCACATTTTATTTGTTGTTTGTCCATATTTCATGGACTGCCTTTACTTTTAGACACTATGTTTGTTGGACTGATTTTGTCTTTATTATTGACCCTATGGGAGAGGCCTATGTCTAGCAGTGGACTGCGATAGGCTGAGTTGATGTGTTGATTTACCCGATCAAGATGTATTGATGGAACATCCTGTACAGCTATCCTCCGAGATGGATTCAGTCTTGAAGTGGGAAATGAAAGAACTGGATAAGATATAGGACACTTGTCAGGTAGAACTAGAAGATATTTTTGCTAATAAAATTCTGTTGTAATAAAACAAAGTTTAACCAGATTAAATCGCGTATATTATTTAAATTGGTTTCCCTGACGTTTCGAAAGCTTTGCAGTATTTCGTGGTCGCAGGTAGACTAAGATGACAAGCGTCGTTACAAATATTTCTAAAAAATTATTTTAATCTACCGTACAATATTATTAATTAAAATCGTTTCGATGCACGCAGTAATCACTCACAATATCATTATCTTTTACAGTGTTGCGTGCTGTTTGGGACTTGATTATTTTTAGGACTGGGTTCCAAACAGGTGGTAGCTGCCAACCATCTTCTCTATTAAAATTAGGATGTTTTTTAATTTCAATAGCCTCACGAAGCATTCTAGGTACATATCGGTTTTCCTTCGCCAGAACTTGTGGTTTATCAAATCGAAGAAAATGGTTGGGTTTGTCTAGGGCATGTTCACACACTGCAGACTTTGTGGAGCGTCTGTTCTTGACGTCAGCTATATGTTCTTTAATTCTAGTGGCTATACTACGCTTTGTTTGCCCTATGTATAAAATTCTGTTGTTTACAAAATGAACTAATTTAGTCTCTCTAACAAAAAACATTAGAGAAGGATAGAAAATTTTCATCTTTTCAGCCGAAAGACTTCCACTACTGGACATAGGCGTCCCCCAAAGGTGCCATAATCGCCACGCTTGGCAGGCGGGTTGGCGATCGCAGTTGGTTGTTTAAATACTCAGAGAACGCTGCTGCCCATCCTCTGGTGAATCCCTTAGTCGCCTTTTACGACACCCATGAGAAGAATAGGGTGGTGCAATTCTTTATGTCCGGCACCACACGGAACTAAAAAGAAGATTTTAGTCCTGTCAAATTAGTCCACTTGTTTGTTAGTTGCCATCTTCAAAGTTTACGATTATTACGGAAAATTAATAGTTAATTATAAGAGTATGGACTAATTTGATAGTTCTAAATACTTTTTGTCCTTTTTCAATGATTTTTGTAAGAAAGAAATATAGTGTTATAAAAGAAAGAAACAAATAGGTGTCGTCGGGGGACGCCCGACAGAAGCGAAGCTTCTCAGCAAGCGTAGCAGCGCGATAAAACGTGCGCACGCAGAGTGTGAGTGTGTGTTCGCGACAGTAGTGTATCCGTGCGCTAATGGAGGGGAAGTTAACGGTGACGTCAACGTCACGATTTTTCTGGGTTTACTTCTTGGCGGCCTAGTGCGCAACGACACTATAGAACAGCCATACTCAACCTTTTTTTTTATAGGGGCCACAAACACGTTTCAGTCATGGTGTCGAGAGCCGCAAGCAAAAATTATTTAGGTCTTAATTAAAACATAATTCCAAGTTACCGATGTAGTTACTTTATTAATGAAAAAAGAAGTTTAAAAAAGGATGTTTACATGTTTTAATGCGATTTTTTATACTGTGAACACTTTTTCAAAACTTTATCAAGATCTGGCTTGTCGCTACATGCTATCCTTATAACATCATCCAGATGATAATCTGTAATTAGTTTCTGTAAACATTTTTTGTGTATTTCATTTTTGAAAAAGACTATTCTTACACATACGTAGACCCAAAGAATGTTAGTAGGATTTGGGCACAACTTTGAACGCTTTTATATTTTTGGGGAACAATACTCCAAAATTCCTCATATTACCTGTTTTCCCTTTTTTCTTTAAACATAACTTCTAGATTGGTATCGTTTTTAAAATCGATGAACTCGTCTAACAACTCGGCCAATAACAAAGGCCCAGCGGGCCGCATGCGGCCCTATACGGCCCGCGGGCCGCAGGTTGAGTATAGCTGCTATAGAAGCTTTGCTTCAAAAGTTATTTTAGTGCGGTGGATAAGAGGATCGGCGCCATTGTAATTATATTTTATTAGCCAAAAAAATAAGCCCGAAAACAAATTAATAAGAGACATTTTCTCTAATTCCCAGGTTTCCTTGAAAAATCTCCTCACAGCTACATAGAGAAGCAGGACCTGCTGTACCGGCTGGCGATACTGCAACACACGCTGATGCAAGGCGTCCCTGTCATCACCAGGTTCCTGGCGCAGTACCTGCTCCTGTGGAACGAGAATGATTTCTTTGCTGAGGTAAGTTTCACAGCTTTGACTGTTGTACATAAGCAACCGATTATTGTTCAACTGCTGGGAACTGGCATCTTCGCTTCAGCTTCTTCGAATCAGAAGGTTAAGGCCTTAGTCCACCACTCTGGCCTAGTGCGGGTTGGCAGACTACAGACACCATCAACAACTGTATGGAGCACTCTCAGATAGCAGGTTTGTCCTCACGATGTTTTCCTTCACCTTTAAATAGGCTTACTATAATTATGTAGCTCTAAGCCGTGACAGGAGCAGGAGCTAAGGAAAAATGAAAAGCCCCCGGGACCCCTCGTGGCCCCCGTAAGAGAGCCGGGGGCGAAGACCCCGTGAGGATGATTACGGGGAGCCGAGCCCCCCGCAATAAGAAATAAAACTGACGGGAGATAGCTGCTAGTTAGGTTAGAACTGTGGCCCTAAATGATTGTTTCAATAAGTTGATACTTTAATTAAATTTATTCTACGTTCGGTGAAACGTTAATCTAAGAACCGAGACTAATTCGAATCGGTTTTTTGATTAAACTTTTTTCGATTTACAAAAAGAGATGAATTGAAAATTAGTTATGTGAATTGAATTTTATGTGAAACAATATTCGTTTTCTGCGAAATGAAATTCGATATAAAGTTTCGGTAAAATGGTGGCTAACCCTTGACACCGCCCGCACACTTTCATCGTAACGCGGGTCAACAACCGGGACAAAACACCGAACCGGCTGGGATGCTGGGACCAATGTCTGAAACCGGGGCAATCCCGGTCAAACTGCATAGGCCTACCGTTAAAGTAAGTGATAGTAAAATTCTATCCGCACATGATTTCGGAGTCTGAGATGTGGGTCGGGTTCGAACTCAGACTCCAGAAGCGTTTGAACGATCCAGACCAAATCAGGGATGTAACGGATATCCCTATCCGAGATACCGAAAGTTAAGTTCAATAATGTGCCTTACAGATTCTGGAGCTGGTCCAATGGGTGAGCGTAGACAGTCCGGACCACGTGATGTATGTGGTGGAGCCTCTAACCAGGATATACCACCGAGCGCAGCCCATCGAACAGTGCGCCATACTCAAGAGCTTGAACAACATGTACTCCAATCTTGTGAGTGTAGCATTATCATTTATAGACACAGACCAGTAAGCCTCAAGACGCCGCTTAAACCATGGTATAATAAGATCTTTTACCAGGTACTCTCTTTCCGTGACAGCTAAGTCACGTGATTGCCTCCGTACTACGTCATCGGCTGTGGAGCCAAAAGCGGACTGTTATCGTGACACTTGTCAGTTTGATGAGCTGCCACTTTGTGTAAATAAATTACATTTTTTCATTTACTTTCTTCTATAAAGAATCACTTTAGAACTAGTAATTTTATATAGTTTCCTTTAATAACGAATTAGATGAATAACACAAGATAACAAATAGTTAGGATAGTTAGGAATTTATTTTATAATCATTAGAAACAAAAATCTCCTTAAGTATATTGAAGATATCAATCAGTGGCAACACTTATCGTGACGTAGCTTGGAGGCATCGCGCTGTCATCGCGGGAAGAGAATATCTGGTGAAACATCTTATTATACCATGGCTTACACAAAGTTTTGCATGAGAACACAATTTGTAAAATGTTGGCAGGGAACAAGGGGCGGACGGCGTGGCGTGTTTTAATTGGTCAGCTCAAAAATTAGGCTGTATGATTGGTGGTGCTCGCTGACGGAGTGAAGTACTGATCGGCAGTGGGGCGAATATTATGTAGGACTACTGCAAAAGCTTTCTGATTGTATTCGGCTTATTGGCATTTTTAGGCTTTTGGTCTGTGTTTATACGTCACTGTAGCACTAATTTTGACTTACAAAGCTAACTGACTACGGCAATCAAGGCGTCAAGACATGATTAATAATGTACAAACATATTCTTAGTTTATACTAAACCTCTTAAGGGGTCATTGTACTCATCACTATGAACAACTTTTACTATGGGACTAACCCTGAAATTGCGGAAAAAAAATATGGTGATCCTAATATTTGTGTTCACATAATCGACAAAATGTAGGGAACAGATGATTTTTTTCGCGATTTCAGGGTTGGGCCCATACACAAACCAGGTCCGCATAAACAATGTTTTGCATGAGAACACAGTCGTAAAATGTTGGTGGGGACCGGGGGACGACGCGTTATGATTGACCGGCTCAAAAGTTCGGTGGTATGATTCCGTATGATTGGTGCCGCTCGCTGACGGACTGACGTTCTGATTGGCGGTGGGGCGTATGATATTCAGTGCTACTGCATATGCGTGGTGACCGGGGGTGTCCGGCTAATCGACGTCTATATATATAGAAGCTTACTGGTCTGTGGTCCTGTTGTTACCTGTTTGTGTACCTGTTGCACTAGTTAAAGCTGTTGCACTGTTATTTAAATGTTGCTCACCGTTAACTGGTACAATACATCATTTTTCTTTCTGTCTTTCTTTTCAATAGTAAATGATGAGTACAATAAACCCTTAAAGAGGTTTAGTATAAACTAAGAATAAGGTTGTATATTTGTATAACAAAAACGACACGAGACGGTCTAACCTTGAACTGCTTCGATGGAACCTATAACTCCTAAAATTCGTTCATAATACTCAACTAATAATTTTGTGATATTACTAGATATATGCTAGTACTAGGCCTCGTCTACATTTCATGGGCACATCGCCATCTCCGTTGAGCTACTCGCTAGTACTGCCCAAGGTCGCGACGGCCATCAGCGACATGTGCAACAAACAGCTGCAAGTTACCCCAGGTAAGTTCTGAGATCCGGTAAAAATCCGATAAAAATCTGAAAAAATAACGCCTTCTAGTCTGGTTTTCCCCACTTGTCTTATTTAGTAAACAATCTTGGCATGTCTCTTTATTTAAATAACTACTGATAAAGTATGTACGTTCTGTTCTGCACATGTAATTAGGTTAAAAATGTTATTTAGTGTGTAAAATTATTAATATAGTGTCTTTGAAGACATGCCGAGATTGTTTATCAAATGAGACTAGAGAGAAAACACAGGTGTGGAAAACTGTGGTAAAAAAAAATCTTTACAAATATTTCTGCTAATAAAAATAACAATTTCCTTGCAAATATTTTCTTTGCTTAAAAAAACTTTTTCTCAAACATGTTTGGAAATTCGAACATTATTTTGACAACCTTCTTCGAGATTAATCGAAAATGCTGTACTGGTCAAATATATGCGAGCAAGCGGCCGGCAGTGTTTGTATGAAAATCCATATCTGTCCTGTTTAGCGGCCAAATAAATTACTATGTAAACTCATATCTGTCGTGTAATATAAAAATGGAACGAACTTTTTACTCCAAAAAATAGCAGCCAAGGAGGTTACTTATCAAAGATTTTATTTAAATTTCGAACTGGCTTGCAAATACAGCTGTTTAAAGTAAAAAAGAAACAAATTAACATATTGGTGTCGATTATCTTGTTCACGAACTAAACTTATCACTCTCTTTTTACTAATAGTAGATACAAGAAAGAGAAGGCAACAATTTTAGAACTGTCAAATTAGTCTGAATTTAGATTTCCATACAAGTTTAGTCGTGACCTCGGAACGTGCCCACAAAAATACAAAGAAATATAACACGAAAACTAATTAATTTGACAGTTCTAAAATTTTTGCCATCCCTTTCTTGTAACTATTATTAGTAAAAGAGAGCGATAGTTTAAAATAAGTTTAGTTCGCGAACAAGAGAATCGATACCAATGACGCGTGAAAAATTATTGTTGTTCGACAATGATTCTTGAATTTACACATAGGTACCACTTAGTTTGAATTTCCGCGCATTATTTGAGAAAAGTACTATACAAGCCTTGGCCGCAACCAGGCGTTGATGGCATCAAAACTCCTGTTGCCGGCCGCGGCATTAATGTACTATATCCTAGCTATCGTGAGTTAACCTTTTCACCGTCACGGCATCGTAAAGGTTTTCATGCCCTCAGCGCCACGTCTTCTATAGAAGATAAATATTGTATGGACGTTGGTACAAAGTTATAAAGTCGTGGCGCACGGCAATATTCAGTAAAAAATAAAAACAGTATAATTTTTAATGAGTATTTTTCTTTTCTAGTATAAATGGATGAAATTTTATGGAAAAAAGTAAAGTTTGATTTAAATCACAGATTTTTATAAAAAAGTCACTTGATTTATATTAAATGATTAAAATCAATCACCCCGAAAGCAAGTTATAATGAGAACATCTATACTATAATAAAACTGTAAAGGTCGAAAAGTCTGTACATTGAGTTTTTTTTCGCGAAAACCGGCTAGGGGGACTAGAAATAAGCTATAGAACACGAATCAATCGTTTAAAAAATGTATGTCTGTCTGTCTGTCTGTTTGTTACCGCATCACGTGAAAACGGCTGAACGGATCGTACTGAAACTTAGCATTTGTATTGGTATTAGTCTAACTTAAAATATAGGGTATGTTTTATCTGAATCGGTTGAGTTGATGCAGCGATACAGCTTGACCCCTCTATTGAATTAAGTTGCATACAAAGTAGAGGTCATGATTGTTGGTTAGATGCAGGTTGCAGGTTCCTAAAAATACAACTGGATTCTATTAGTATTATAGAAAATATAGAATAACATAACATAGCCCATCACTGTCCCGCTGCTGGGCATGGCCCTCTTCTTGGAATGAGAAGAGTTAAGGAACTGGATATTGTTAGTGTAATAGATTATCATAACATAATCAGCTCATTACCTACTGCCCCACTGCTGGGCACGGACCTCTTCTCGGAACGAGAAGAGTTAAGAAACTAGAAAATATAGAATAACACAACGTATTCAACCCATTACTGTCCCACTACTGGGTATGGCCCTCTTCTCAAAATGAGAAGAGGTAATGAACTGGATATTATTAGTATTCTAGAATAACATAACATTACCAGCCCATTACAGTCCCACTGCTGGACACGGGCCTCTTCTCAGCATAAGAAGAGATGTGGTTAGTGTTATAGAAGAACATAATCAGCCCAATTACTTCCCACTGCTGGGCACGAGCGTCTTCTCAGAATGAGGGAGTTTAGGGCTAATTCCATGAAATTCCATCACCTTAGCCAGTTGGTTGTAAAAACAAAATATAGTATGGTCGGTAAATAGTGTAATCGTCTGTGTAGGCGCTTATATGTATATATTTGAAGATATTGTGTTCATAATTATGACACGATGTTATTTTCCGACATCCACGCGGACGGAGTCGCGGGCACAGCTAGTATAAAATATTATTAAACTTTAGGCTTCTTCTAAATATGTCTGTGCGTGTATTTGATGTGATTGTGTCGGCAGAGGACATGGTGGTGCTGCAGGCGGCGGTGCAGGGCGCGGCGGCGCGCGCGCGGGGCGAGGCGCGCGGGGGGGTGGCGGTGGGCGCGCTGGCGCCGCGCCTGGCGCTGGCGCTGCCGCTGCTCTCCGTCTCCGCGGCGCTGTTCGACAAACTCGCCGCACTCATGATACTGTAAGAATATGTTTTTATCTACACTCGTATCGTAAAATTCGAATTATGAACTCGAAAGTAATGTCATAATGACATACTTTACGCACATGCACCTGTAATGAATTTAAAAAGTTTCATTACGATACAGTTTGCTGAACAAAACAATGCGGTAATTTAATTTTTTTTCCATAACCGCACACTTCAGCCCAACTAAAGAGTTTTTAATGCCACTTCGACCCAACCAAGGAGTTTTTAAACCTTTTTTTTAGAAGTCATACAGTTTGGCACCAATGAGTACACACGGCTACACATCAAGCTGTACATTTCCAGTGTAAGCTGACCTCGCGTTGTATAGGTTTTCCTTACAACGCGAGGTCAGCATTTACTGGTTTTGTATAGCTTGAAGTGTAGCCGTGTGTACACAACATTCAGGGTGGCGCCACTAGTCATACATTGAAAACATTTATCGTTTAAAATCGCGTTTTTGGCAGAAGTTTGGATTGCCATATTGCTTTTAATTATAGTTAAGTGTTTACAGGCACATTTTTTGTATGATAAAACAGAGATTGACGGAATCCTGACAAGGATAGAAAATTAGTTCCGATTATAATGTTTTCGCCAGACTATATTTTATTATCTGTGTCTCTGTGTCTCACAAGTGAGTAAAAACATTTTGAATTTGGAACAAGCACAAATTATGAACATGAAATGAATAAAACGTGCTGAACGTACGTACTGGCTGGCTGAATGGAGCTATCATAAAATAAAGAAAATATAAATACTACAGGTTGAGGGCCTTGGAGAATGACGTACTTGAATCTCGTTCCAAATATGTATAAAAATTGTACCTTGTTTTTTGAAATATTTTTATAATCGATTTCGTAAACTGTGGACACCGCGGAATACCGCGCTTACAAATCAAAGTTTCATACAATGAGGTGATGCACCTAGCACGGCAGTGTCCATCGGTGGCTATTCACGAGGGACACAAGGACCGAGATGTTTTCTTTTTTCACGATTTCACTTAGTTTACCATTGACTGCGAGAAAATAAATAGTGGTATATAGCATGACCGGGTGAATGAGAGACGTTCAAGAATATGGTAGAATGTGCGTAACTACACATAAAGAAAAAAAGATGAAAAAAATATTCTACGACAAATCACGCGTAGGTATAGTAGTCAAAATGCTCGCGCAAGCTCTAACTGTTTAGGGGTCTGCTGTCTTGTACAAAAGGCGAAGAGGGTGAAAATAGCCACCGATGGACACTGCCGTGCTAGGTGCATCACCTCACTGCATATAGCTTTGGTTTGTAAGCGCGGAATAGTGTCCACAGAAATTTCGATGCCTTTTTTAGGGGTCCCTAAATAGTCGGAGCTTGCGCGAGCATTTTGACTACTTACTATACCTACGCATGATTAGTCGTGGAATATTTTTTTCATCTTTTTTAGGGTTCCGAAGTCCTACAAGGAACCCTTATAGTTTCGTCATGTCCGTCCGTCTGTCCGTCTGTCCTAATCCTTTACAGCTTAATAACTTCTACAGTTATAAACATAAGTAAATGAAATTTTGTTAAAAAATAGTCTACATATAGATCTCAATTTTAAAAGAATAAAAAAATCGTTTTTCCGTATTTTAGGGGTGGCGTCCATACATGTGAAATGGGGAAAACATTTTTTTTTCGCTGCACCCCCTCGTGTGGGATATCATTGAATAGGTCTACTAAAATGAAGGTAATGTTTGATACACCACTTTTTTATCAGGTGTACCATCTGCGAAATATAGCCCGCCAAAGTGGCTTGCAATGTGTCCCCCCCCCTGCCATTTCTAAACTATGAAATGTAGAAACTTATAATCTTCCACATTGATAGACCTTTGTGAAAACTCTCTTTTAAAATTATTTCGAGTATAATGTGATTATAATTTTTTGAGTTATAGAGAGAAAACTGAAAAATACTTAAAACGTCCTAGTTCAAAGGTCATTGACCTTAGAGAAAAATGATCATAGCAAATAATGCTCCTCTAGCTACTTTCTATTTGAAAAAATCACAAAAAGTAACTTTGAAATTACATTAAAACTTCTTAAATTTGGCTTCATGAATTTATCGCTAGATGGCGCTACTAACAACACGCTCTGAGTCGCGAATGCTGCCGATTATTGCAAAAACTAAAATAGCCATGATTAATATTCGATTTGATTCGTTTGTAATTAAGAAAGAAAGAAAGAAAGAAAAATAGTTTATTGTCACAGTTAACGACGCGCAACATTTAAAACACAGTGATAAACACAAGCAAGCAACTTATAGGTGGGGTTACATAGAAAGTAAAAACAAAAGACACATAGGTAAAAAATTAAGAAGGGACAGTCGATACAAAATATAAGAAAAGTATAGTTGACCGCACCGCACCGTTAATTACACCTACTTAAGGAACCCTATAATACTGAGCATGGCCCGACATGCTCTTGGCCGGTTTTTCTTTATGTGGACGCACATTCTATCATATGTGTCGCCATGATATCTTTAAACATGTTGAATTATTTCTGATGTGACCCTATATCACATTGATTGACGATATTAAAATTCAACATGATAACTACCTACAGCAGACAAAAGTCGGTTCTTCCTCGTCCTTTCCTGCTGAGTTCGTTGGGGCAGGCTTTCAGTCGAACCAGATGCGGCTGTATATACAATAGACCCGTTAACCTAGTTATGATCACAGACAAAAAAACGACGCTATCTTTAAATAATAATGTCACCTTATTTTCAGGTACAAGAATATATTCACCGCAATGAAAAGGTCAAAGAAAATTCCCCAAAATGACGGTACAGTTGAAGCCAAAATTAAGGTTCTAGAAACGTTCACAACTGACCTCATCAACTGCTTGTACAGTGAAGAAATTTTAAGCCAAAGAAACTTAGGTTTCGTATTCAACAAGCTGAACCCAGAACTTGTCAAGAATCTTGCTTCTTTAATTCCTGATGTAGATTCTAAGCTGAGCATAAGTCATAGTTTAGCTTTCGCTCCCTATACATACCTACAATTTAACGCTACAGATCCAAGGGACGCTGATAATAAACTATGGTTCAATGCCGTCATTGACCAGGATTTCAAAAATCTGAGCAGGTTCCTGAAAAGATCAGTGACTGAATTGCGTTATTAGTGATGATAAATACACGCTGAATTTTTTGTCGTTTTGGAAACGAAAAACGTGGAAGAAAAGCCCCACTCGGACCTTTTCCTAAAGCCACTGTAATTTCAACAGCATTTTAACACCAGTTTTAAATTTTTTTTTATTTGTGTCTACGACAATGACTACCGTCCACAGACCAGTAAGCTTCAAGACTCCGCATGAACAAAGTTTTGTATTCGAATGCAGTCGTAAAACGTTGGTGGGGTCAGGGGGGCGGACGGCGCGTTATGATTGGCCGGCTCAAAAGTTCGATGGTATGATTCCTTATGATTGGTGCCACTCGCTGACTGAGTGACGTTCCGATTGGCGGAGGGACGTATGATATGCAGTGGTAGAGCATATGCGTTGTGACCGGGGGTGTCCAGCTATCCGGCGTCTAGAGGCTTACTGGTCTATGCTACCGTCACAAGAGATATGTGTCTTTTTGTCTTACTATGGGTGTGAAAGTGTGCGTGCTAGCCCATACTTTTAAGCGAGCCATCTTACTATGGGTGCTTCACGTAAAAATACAACATATCAATAACAGAATCGATTGGTTTAAAAAATAACAATATTTTAATTTTTGAAATGAGGAGATTTTGGTTTTTTTTTGGATTTTTAGAATGACTGCCTCGTTGGTCTAGTGGTTGCAAGCGCGACTGCTGAGCGTGGGGTCTTGGGTTCGATTCCCGGGTCGGGCAAAGTGTTATTGGGTTTTTTCATTAAGAAATTCTCAGTAGCAGCCCGGAGCCTGGATTTGTGCCCGGTCAATGGCAATAGGCTCGCCCCCTATTACATGGGACTATAACATAACTGGCGAAATGTGGGTGTACTATTACACCTCTGCCTACCCCTGCGGGGAAATACAGGCGTGATGTTATGTTATGTTATGTTAAATGAGGAGATTCGCAGGAGAACGAAAGTAACCGACGTAGTTCAAAGACAAACTTAAGTGGTAGTGGGCGGGGCACATTGCTCGCAAAACGGATGGCCGATGGGGTAGTAAAGTTCTGGAGTGGCGACCGCGTACTGGAAGTCGCAGCGTGGTGGACACACAAGGTGGACCGACGACCTGGTGAAGGTCGCGGGAATCGCTGGATGCGGAAGGCGCAGGACCGGTCGTGTGGCGATGCTTGGGGGAGGCCTATGTCCAGCAGTGGACGTGTTTCGGCTGAAATGATGATGATTTTTTAAATATAAATCAATCAAAATTGTTAAATTGAACTCGAAAAAGTAAATCGTTCTGATTATAGGGGAAAAATACGTTATTTTTTCAAATTGACACTGCTTATCGATTCTGTTACTGTCTACCGAAGTTTTCCGTTTCCAAAACAACTAGAAATTCATAGTGTATAATGTAATCGTACTATATCTGAAGCGTCAAGAGCCTTACTATTGTGTCTGTTTTTATACTGGATAAAGTTTTAGTGCATGACACTACTAAACCAACCTGAAGCCGCGTCCCCTGCGACCATATTTTTGTGATTTCTAACATCTTACATGTTTTCTAACAAAATGGGGGCGTGGCTGTTAGCTGTTTGGCTACATTTGATTGGCCTAAGCAAAATATTAACATGTTTTGTTAGAAGTTTTTGTGCGCAGGAGACACGGCTTTAAATATTACTTTACTTACCTTGTCCATAGTAAATAATAAGATAAATTATTATAAACAAACTTTTCAACACACTTGCTCGTAAAGTGGCTTTTATTGCACCGCTTTTAGGTTCATAATGCAGCTTATAACGCACGCGTGATTTTTACTTTACATTATCGCACTAGTGCTTTTTACTTTATATATTGAGAGCATAGGCTCTCAATATAGATTGACAATATAGATTGTCCCACTGCAGGACAAAGGCCAGCCTTTTTTTTTTTTTTTTTTCCGCGGGAAAATCCTCATGGACGCACTCCGCCCGGGAAAGGCGGAGCCAGTGTCGGACTCTTACCGACTAAAACCACCACGGTGTTGCTCTACCGACCCTTGGCCGGGGGCGTGGGAAATACTCCCGTATTCGCCCAACCATCTCCGGCAGTTCCCAGCTCGCCGCTACCAGGCGAGCCCCTTCTCCCCGTGCGGCAACCACAACGGCCGCACCCTCCTCTTGACTGGCGCGCGCGGAACACTACGCGCCACCGTCACGGGCCTTGACTGGTCGGGCGGCGGGCCAATCCGAGTCCGCCGCCCACAGGCCCACACCTAGGGTGGCTGGAGATCGGCATACGCCCTCCTACGACGCCCAGGTCGTCTCCTGCGGATGGGAAGAGAGGTCATCGCCTCTCGAACCCTCTCCGCCGCCTCATTAGCGAGCATCACCTCCTCGCAGAAGGAGACGACACCTTTCCAAGCGCTCTCGCTCCCGACCATAGACAGAACCACAGCCGGAAGAGAGAGATCGCTTCCGCCTACTGCAGTGATGAGGTCACGGCACTGCGCGGCCCAAGCTGGGCACTCCGCCAATGTGTGCTGCGCCGTGTCCTCTGGGCAGCTCCCGCAGTGATGATACTCAGGCGTCGGCTCCCGGCCTATGCCACACAGATACTTACTGAAGCAACCATGCCCCGAGAGTATCTTCGTCAGCCGGTAGGTGATGGTACCATGGCTCCTCTCCAGCCACTCCTCACTGACGGGCCTTACCGCCGCGATTACGGCGAGCCCTGGCAAAGGCCTCCCTACTCTTTTTCCACCTCTCTCTATTTGTGCCTGTTATGGATCAGTCTTTTTGGAAGGAGTCCAGTTCATCCTGCCATCTCTTTTTACTTTACAATTTATTTTTAAATATCAGCAGAGTTTTATGCCTAAATAAAGTAAAAAAAAATTGTGAACAAATGTATTGAAGGTCGCGGGTATCCGCTGGATGCGGAAGGCGCAGGACCGGTCGTTGTGGTGATGCTTGGGGGAGGCCTATGTCCAGCAGTGGACGCCTTTCGGCTGAAATGACGTTGATGATGATGATGATGTATTAATTTAAATAGGCATGATAAATAAACATTTCAATTCATCAAATCATTTATTTTTGTCAACAAATTAACGTTAATTTGTGTTATAATATTTATTATATTTTTAATATTAGGCTGTATGGCGGCTTCCTTCAACCATCTGCACGCGCATAGCTATACGTCTCTTATATACGTCACTTGACCACAGGCATGGCGTGCGATTACAAAAATCCACGCGCCGTTTTTCACGAATTCAATCTTTGTCTAAAATATGTTTGTGATTGCTTTTCCTCGCAAGTGTGTTGAAAAACGTCGTATGAAACTCATGAGCAATGTTCATTATACTCTCGGCTTTATTACGCCCTCTCCTTCGGCTCGGGTTGCATTATTAATTAATTGATTGATTAAATTGAATTGATTTAATGATTATATTGTACTCACCATTTTTTATATTTTAATAAAAAAATATGATAACAGTTTTCCGAGTTTTTATCATCATACCACGGTTACTAATTGTCAAAGACGTAAAAAATATAGACAAAGTGCTGCGAACAATTATAGTGAAGCCAAAAATAGCTATGCTCCTTTGTGCACAACCAGCGCTCACGCACACACCAAATATAGACGAAGTGCTGCGAACAATTATAGTGAAGCCAAAAATAACTATGCTCCTTTGTGCACAACCAGCGCTCACGCACACACCATGCACCTGAAGGATATTTGCTTTCGTGATGCTTACTGGACGCTGCCGCGACATGTGTACTGAGAGGGGTGAGCACGGTTTGACGTGCATGTGTGTGCGTGAGCGCTGGTTGTGCACAAAGGAGCATAGTTTTTTTTTGGCTTCACTAGATAGTTTGCAGTACTTCGTCTATATCTGTGTTACTAGTTTAGTTTGTACTAGTTTGTGCCACACAACCAAATATATAGTTCATAGAATTACGTCTTTTTAAGCTGCTTATTAGCCAATAGCCGCCTTGGTAGGGCCAATCGAATTTCAGTACCTACCCCGTTTCCTCCTACCTCTTGCTAGTTGACAGAATTTATTGTGCGCATTATATTCGACAATAGGCGTCTATTGTATGGTCGATGTCCATACACATACATCATACACCACACTAGCCCAGACACACTTATGCCTACACCGCACTGCGATTTTTACTCGCGCGATTTTTTATCGCTAAATATGCATACGGAATCATAATAATATGCAGGTGGCCGCACTGGCGATTTAAAATCACGCGAATAAAAATCGCTCTGCGGGCAGAATTAACTACCTAAGTTGATATAAAATAATACATACTGGCCACCTAGTTGCCTCGCCTGTCACGCTGGCGGTGATGACGTCTCTCTGTCTATTAGATATTCAAACGAAATAAAGAATATTGTAATTTATAAAAATGTGTATTTAATAAATTGGCGACGAGGATGTCGAATTATGATATTAAAAAGCTGAAGAAAACCCGCGCCGCATTACGCGGTATAATTACAAAATTAGAAAACTACGTAAACAGTCAAGAAACACTACCATATGAAGAAACAGAGTCAAGACTTCAATCACTTCAAGAAACATTACAGAAATTACAAGAAATACAGCATAACATAGAATTAGAAACACCAGACGAACAACTAGACCAAGAGATAGAAACCAGGTACGATTTCGAAGAAAAATGTATCATCATAAAGACAAAACTTTTGATTTATAAAAACGGAGACAATCGACATGTTTTACCGCTACAAACATCAACATCACAGCTAAGTACAAATACGCACCAAGAACGAGGTCCAAAAATTAATTTTCAGCCCTTCAATGAAAAAGAAACCTTTGTAAACTTTACTAAAAGACTAACTGTATTTTTCTTACTGAACAAGATCGAAGACGCTAAAATGAAAGTTTACACCTTACTTGCTGCTCTATCACCAGAATTACATGAGAAATTACACGATTTATGCTCCCCGGATGATCCAGTTGACATGAATTTTAAGGAGCTCACACAGATACTAGACGAATACGTTGACCCTAAACCTAGCATATGGGCGTCACAACACAAATTTATTACGCGCACACAAAGTGAAGATGAAACAGTGGCAACATACGCATCAGAATTAAAAAAGAAATCTTTGAACTGCGAATTTAAATGTCAACATTGTCAAAAACCTACCCTAGAAAGCTTCCTAGCCCTACAGTTTATTCGAGGATTGAAAGACAGTGATATAAGAACAAAAATTCTTCAAGAAAGAAATACACTACCTTTTACAAAACTGGTACATATAGCTACATCCATAGAAATGGGAAAATCGGAGAACCTAAGAATATCCGCAGACATGCACAAAAATTTGGACACAGTAAACAGAATTACAAGCTCAATAAAAATACCTAAACAGTTAACATCTACATCATCTTCATCTCCGATAACGATAAGAGATTTAAAAGGAAAATGCTTTCGATGCGGCAAAGACGACCATCGATCTAATGAGTGTGGCGCCATCAAATCCACCTGCCTGAAATGCAAGAAGGCTGGTCATCTGGCACGAGTCTGTTTACAGCGAAATGTAAATACCAATCAACTAGACCACAATACGTGGGACACTCAGAAAGTTTTGCGAAACTAAAAAAAATTGTTCTATACGTACATATATTTTTATCAAATCTTTTCAAAGTACTTTCCACCAGCCTCTATACAAAGATTCATGCGCCTAAACCAGTTTTCAAAACACTTTTTCCAGTCCGCCGCAGACACCTCGTTTACAGCCTGCTCGAACGCAGCCAGCGCATCTTCCGGCGACGAAAATTGTATCCCTTAGAGCTGATTTTTTATTTTTGGGAATAAAAAGAAGTCACACGGTGCTAGATCAGGGCTGTAAGGAGGGTGACCCAGGAGTTTGACTGGCGTGCTGTCCAGGAAGTCCCTCGTTTTGAGTGCGGTGTGCGCAGGTGCATTGTCGTGGTGGAGCAGTAGCCCGCGGAGCCCTGTGTTTGGTCGCTTGTTGCTTATAACAGAGAAAACTTCTGGCAAACATTTGGTAGTATACCATTCGGCATTAATGCTTCTTTGATCCCGTAAGGGAATTGATACCAAGTGGCCAGTCAAATTAAAAAAGCTAGCGATCAAAATCTTACCCCTGCTTCTAGATCGCTTCACTTTGGTAGGCGTTGGCTCATTTTGAAACACCCAAACAGTCGACTGGCGCTTGGTTTCTGGGTCGTATTGATAAATCCAGGACTCATCACCTGTAACGATGTCGTAAACACGCCGAGACGAGCCTGCTTCAAATTTGTTAAGCATATCACGGCACCATTCCACCCGGGCCTGCTTCTGAGCATCGGTGAGGTTGTGCGGCACCCAGCGTGATACTATCCTCCTCACGCGAAGATGGCTGTGTAGAATCTCGTGAACGCTTCCCGATCCAATCTTCAATATGTGTTGAATCTCCTGATATGTAATTCGCCTATTGTCTTGGATTAAATTTTTCACTGCTAGCACGTTTTCTTCGGTAACAGCCGTCAAAGGGCGACCGCTTCTTTCGTCATCCCCCAAAGTTGGTCGACCGCGCTTGAATTCGTTATACCAACGATACACGGTTGCCTTGGAAGGGCCTTCATCCATGAATGCCATTTGAAGTCTATCGTACGATTCATCCGGTTTCAGGCGACACTTGAAATCGTATAAAATCATAGCTCTAAAATGTTCCCGGCGCAGATCCATATTTCAGTGAGACACAATACTTTGAATTAACTCGCAAAAAATGTGGAGGGAAATTTTGAAATTGGAACTTACTTATTTTTACTTATAAATAATCATATTTTCGAAAAACATTATAACTGGCCAGTCTCCCATATATAAAAACTTTTTTTCGCAATACTTTCTGAGGGGCCTGGTACAAGTAACATGAGTAACGAAAGCATGGGGAATATTAAAACATGTCGATTGTCTCCGTTTTTATAAATCAAAAGTTTTGTCTTTATGATGATACATTTTTCTTCGAAATCGTACCTGGTTTCTATCTCTTGGTCTAGTTGTTCGTCTGGTGTTTCTAATTCTATGTTATGCTGTATTTCTTGTAATTTCTGTAATGTTTCTTGAAGTGATTGAAGTCTTGACTCTGTTTCTTCATATGGTAGTGTTTCTTGACTGTTTACGTAGTTTTCTAATTTTGTAATTATACCGCGTAATGCGGCGCGGGTTTTCTTCAGCTTTTTAATATCATAATTCGACATCCTCGAGGCAATCTTACGGATAAGCTCCTTATTCTCAAGACTCGACTACGACGCACACCAATCCTAGGCGAACATACTCCCTATGGACTGATGTTCAGTCGGGATATTAGAACTAAGCTGCATGTAATGTTCAAAGACTCGTCTGCCCCGAAGGCTTTCAGACCGATCAACACACAGTCTTCAATCAGAGCTCACTCCCTAGGTGATCGTGTCCAGGCCAGAGCCTACTCCGACCCAAAACGAAGATGGGAATTCGGCACGATAGTGCGTCGCCTAGGCAGGCTTCATTATGAAGTGCGAACTGACGGAGGCGTCGTATGGCGTAGACACCTGGAGCAGCTGCTTCCAGCCCCAGGAGTGAGACAACCAGGAATTGCGGCGGAGGACTAATACATACTGGCCACCTAGTTGCCTCGCCTGTCACGCTGGCGGTGATGACGTCTCTCTGTCTATTAGATATTCAAACGAAATAAAGAATATTGTAATTTATAAAAATGTGTATTTAATATAAAATATTATTGGGAAGTATCCACATCTGAAGAACTACAGAGTTTTCCTACAAAATAGAAGTCTGATAATGTTTTTGTTGGAGAGGGCTATGCTCGGAATGTCCCTGCGTGATCGAATCAGAAATGAGATTCGCAGGAGAACGAAAGTAACCGACATAGCCCGAAGAATTGCCAAACTTAAGTGGCAGTGGTCGGGGCACATTGCTCGCAGAACAGATGGCCGATGGGGCAGTAAAGTTCTGGAGTGGCGACCGCGTACTGGAAGGCGCAGCGTGGGTAGTCCTCCCACAAGGTGGACCGATGACCTGGTGAAGGTCGCGGGAATCCGCTGGATGCGGAAGGCGCAGGACCGGTCGCTGTAGCGATGCTTGGGGGAGGCCTATGTCCAGCAGTGGACGTCTTTCGGCTGAAATGATGATGATGATGATGAATGTTTTTCTTCCTTATCGTCAGAGCACACCGAGTGAGTGGCGGCGAAGAGCAGTTCACTGGTTGCAAGGCAAACCGACTCTTATTGGCCTGTGGCTGTAGCCACTCGACCGCTCTTCGCCGCGCTTTGGGCCGCCTCAGCCGCCTGTCATTTTATTTCGCTATTCAAATTTCAGTCGTATAAAGAAGTAAATAAGAAACTAACTTTACAAGAGAAAGTCTTTGTAAATAAGATTTAATTTCAGCTTTTTCGCCGCCATTACGTTAGTTTGCGCCGACTCTTAGCGTCCTTCATTTCTATTAA
The DNA here is from genome assembly GCA_949699075.1 of Asteroscopus sphinx. Taxonomy (NCBI): domain Eukaryota; kingdom Metazoa; phylum Arthropoda; class Insecta; order Lepidoptera; family Noctuidae; genus Asteroscopus; species Asteroscopus sphinx. Next base: position 26,564,694 of record OX453004.1, on the reverse strand, counting down.
GAAACGCGACTTTGCTACGTTTTCCAATTATTCTCTTGTAAAAAACAGTAAAGGGAACTATTGATCTATCTATTCATTGTAATGCATTACAACGTCAACGATTGTTACGCGAATCCCCTCGCTTCATGAATAATGCACACTAGTTCATCTACAAATCCGTTTATACATGCACACAGTGATTTTTGAATCGAATAAATAAATAATTGTCTGACTCGATGACGCGTGCCACCAATAAATAGGTAGGTAGGTTCATATAGAATAGCCCTATAGATCCCCGGCCTCAGACCTCAGACCTACATATCTACCGATACAACTTGTTATTTAAATAACTGAAAATCCTTAAGGGGTCATTGTACTCGTCAGAATGAAAAACTTTAATTATGCAATCAACCCTGAAATCTCAAAATAGTAAAATCAGCTGTTCCCTACATTTGTGTTCACATAAATCGACAACATGTAGGAACAGCTGTTTTTTATGCGATTTCAGTGTTTGTCTCATAGTAAAAGTTGTTCATACTGATGAGTAGAGGTTTTCAGTTATTTCAATAACCCGATGTATGAGCGTCGTGAAAAATACCTAGTGCTCAGCAGTTCAGCAGCGAGAAATTTCTAACCCCCTTGTTACAAAAGCTTAGACCAAGTCTACACCCTTTAAACCGGGTTAAACGTCAAACTCCGTACATATAAGGGTGTTAAAAGCAAAACCTATTAATAAAAGTAATAAGGTAACTAGTCTATGTTTAAAACACGAAAAAAAGTGATTTGCGATTTTTTTTAAAATGATTAGTTGGCTGATACAAAAAACATGAGCATATAAACAGTTCTTCACAAAGACGTAAGTTACTTTTCCATTTTCTCTTGTTACTGGTGCTCATTTATTTTTCGTGGTCCGCTCGAAAGCATAAATTATGGACACCGTGGCTGGAGACTGCTACGTGGCGGGTGTCCCGGGGACACTTCAAATTAGAAGCGAAAATATACAGCGTCTTGTCTATGTTGTTTAGTGATACTAGCATATGGTTTTCAAAAGTCCCCGTTTTCTTTGAATGGCATAATAATATGGTTGCAGTGTCGGGCAAAATTTAGTTTGATTAATGATTGATGACTAAGATTGAATCCGTCAATCATGACTAATGATTGATGATTGATTAATTCAATCATGGAGTGGTGAGTGATGATTGTTTAGTTTTAATCTTAGTTAAATAATCATGACTAAACTCATGCATGACTAATCTTCTTCTTATATTAACTACTATAAAACAGTAAATGTGTTCGTTTGTTTGATCGAGCATCACGCTAAAACTACTGGACCGTTTTGATGAAACTTTTAAACCTATTATTTGTTCTATGATAACACTTCCTTACGCACGCTTGACTTGGGGTGTAAGCGCGAATGCGTTACGAAAAGTGTGATCGGGTGAGGCGACTTTTATTTTGAGATCCAAGGTGGTGGACGCGACTTTTTAAATAAAATCAATATGGGTATGGATTTCGAGGTTTCCCGGGGTGCTAATTACGAATATAACATCTATTTCGAGATTCAAGATGGCGGACGTGACTATTTAGGTTAAATCAATATGGATATCGTTTTCGAGGTTTCTCGGGGTGCTGATTACTAATATAAAATTTATTTTGAGATCCAAGATGGCGGACGCGACTATTTAAATAAAATCAACATGGGTATCGTTTTCGAGGTTTCCCGGGGTGCTGATTGCGAATATAACATCTATTTTGAGATCCAAGATGGTGGACGTGATTTCTGTTTTTTTTAGTGAAGTTTCACTTCAGTCATGTGATCTAAAGCACACTCGTTTTATTTGTTTTTAAAAGCTGATGATTAGATTAAAAAACTGGTGTGTTTTAAAAAAGAAAGAAAGAAAAAGAAATTAATAAATTCGTGGCACGATGATCTGTAGCGTGCGTATAGAGTTGGTCAATAATTTTGATAAGGATAGGGCTCGATAACGATAAGTTATACGTGGGCGAAACCGCGGGCAAAGTCTAGTTTAATATACAACGTGTTATTGATATAACTGAAAACCTCTTAAGGGGTCATTGTACTCATCAGTATGAACAACTTTTGCTATGGGACTAACAATGTGTTCACATGAATCGACAAAATGTAGGGATCATCTGATATTTTTTTCGCGATTTCAGAGTTGGTTCCATAGTAAAAGTTGTTCATACTGATGAGTACAATGGCCACTTAAGAGGTTTTCAGTTATTAACACGTTGTATAAATTCTTGCCTACTGTCAATTTCAAGTTTTACATCATACATGTTGAAGTGGAATGGACTACCAACTACCACCACTCGTGCTTCTGAAGAATTTCTATTAAATAGTAATAATTAAAATTTTACAAAATAATGGGCGGCCTTTTTTGACTATCAAATGAAAACACAGTTTTAGTACTAGTCTTATTAATTTTCGCCGACCTAACAAAACAAAATAGCCGCTCAAATAGCCACTCATTGCACTAACCCACGTAGCCCGCCCGTGCAGTGCGAAGTGAGGGCGGGTGGGGCAATGCAGTGGCTCCCTTCACCCTTCGCCACCTACTCGTGCGTTTTTAGGTTAGTCATCAATCAAAACTAACGAATGATCGAATAACTAACTGATTTAGTCATGATTATGATTGAATTTTTCAATCATGATTAAATTAGTCATGACTAAATTAGCCATGACTAAATTAGTCATGATTGATCAATTGATTGAAAAAAATAGTTGATTGACCCAACACTGTATGGTTGAGATATTCGAAAATTTAAGACGACTGGTGTTTTAACTAAACCATAACTCACATGTTCGGACCCTGCTCGTGAGCAAATTATTATTTCCACAGTATATATCTTTAGATGGCAGTATTATTTGTTAACATTATTTCGCTTGAATCGCCAACAACTCCTCTAATTACATTTTTTAAGTAAATATCGACAAGCTGCCTTCGCGAATCGTTATTCGTGCTCTTTGATCCGGTAACACCACTTTGGAGGAAGTACCTATACCCCCTTATTACAAAAGCTGAGACCAGTTTCAGACTCTAGTTTAAACCGGGTTAACGTCAAACTCCATACATAAAAAAGTTAATTAACAAAACCAAAAAGCCCGACTGCATGTAATAATAACTGAAAAGATGTAAACAAGACATGTGTAGGTAAGTATATGTGGGGTGCTGGCCAGAAAACCTCCACGTGTGTCTGACGGCTGCTTGTCGGCAGTTGTTGGGCCGGTGCACCCTGGGCACGGGCAATAAGTCTCCTTTGGACCGGGGGACCTTATTGCCTGTGGCGAATATTCTGGCACGGGAGGGGCCCGATGTGGGCCAATGGGAAGTTGCTCCGCGTGTCCCTCTGAGAAAACAGAGGGCACTGTGGAGGAGCAGGTGCGGGCTCGGTGTGCACTCACCATGCCACTGGGCAGGCAGCGGGGGGACTGTCCTTCCCTGCCCCCATCGGTCTCGTAATCCCAGGAGTGCCTGCTGAGTAATGTTCTCGCACCTCTTAGCTTTACCGCCCGGACCGCGAGGAAGAATACCTCTATAAAAAATTACAGGAGGATGGGCCTGCGAGCAGCAGACTCTGGGTAGTCTGCTGCCCAACCAGCAGCTGGAGTAGTTAGCGCAGCTGGCGTAGTTAGCGCAGCTGGCGTAGCTGGTAAAGGCCCGTGAGGTGAGGTGGCGTGCAGTGTTCCGTGTGCGCCACAGAAGAGGGTGCGTTCATCGTTAGGCGACACGGGGAGAAGGGGCTCGCCTGCTTGTGGCGGGCCGGGACCTGTCAGGGGTGGTTGTGTGAATACTCACGGGTTCCAAAGCCCCCGGCTAAGGTAGTTGAAGGAACACCGTGGTGGTTTTAGTGGGTAAGAGTCCGACACTGGCTCCGCCTACTGTAACGTTGTAACGTTATTATTAGTATTTTTAATTTAAAATCATTATTATTAACTTTTTTTTCTTTATTATTTCATTCATTTTAAAACCAAATGCTTAACGGCCATTAGATTCGCGCGCGGTCTCGAGTCACGCACACTGCGATACTTCTTATCGCCTAGCTCGGGCTCGAGTTAATACGTTCGTTCGTCCTGCACCGGGACACCGACTTTTGCCACCGTGGGGGGTGCACGTTTACGGCACCTCGTTATTAGGTGCCGTGACTTCAATCGTGTGCCCTCCACATCATTGGCATCGGTTGTCGCCTGTTTAGTAGGCACCTTAATGTGTTACATATGTTTTAAATCCCCATATTGGGTAAGTGCTGAACAAGTATAACTTTATTTTGTATGTCAGGTAGTTTAGTAATAACGATTTTTCTGTGTTTAAATTTAACTTGACCTTTGAGCCTTCTGCTATATTTTGATATGTAACTTTTCTTTACCATTTGTTTTGCCTATTGTTTTAATTTAAATTAATTCAGTGCTTCTCACATTCCATGTAAACTCCGTTCTGATTGTGACAATCACACACCACCATCACTATCGCAATTGTACTCTCGCTTTGCTTATGCTTCCGGTGGTCGCAATCAGAGGAGACGCTTGTGGTCACGCCACTCACACTGGAACATTAATTCCAGGGTGCTACGCTGTAGCTAACCATCATCTTCATGCTGCGTGGTAGCTGGCCTGCTACATTTTAGCGGCGCTCCACGCGGCCTACCTACGCGCGGCCGTTCGCCGGCCCGGTGACGACCACCTGTCACCATCTCCTGGCGTGATCCAGCCGGCCCATCAACACCTCGGGCTCACCATCTCGGCGGTCTCCACCACTGCGGAGCTGAGCCAGGAGAGTACATGCGCTACCCTCCTTACAAAGTGAAAACATAGTGACGGGTCTTCTACCTACCCACGACCTTCTAATTTAATAAATGTGTATCAATGTTTTGAATGGTTTTAATGAGTTACTTATATAACCAACCATCATTAACTCATATATATATACGTATCACTACCCGGGGCGGAGTGCGTCCATGAGGATTGACCAACGGAAAAAAAAAAACCTAAGTATATGTGAAAGTATCAAATCAACACGCAATCGGAGGCTTAGGCCCGTATTACAGAAGCTTCCTCAGGTACAGTTTAAACTCCAATCACCTGATCACTACTTAAGGATAGAATCGTTACTTGAGTATCGGTCTTATTCCAGAAAGGTAATTATAAACTTTATTTCAACAACAAAACACACGAATTTGACCTGAAATATAATCGAAATCTCTACTCAAGCGTAGTCTGGACCACGCTTGAGTGATTACAGATCAAATATCTGCCCAAATACCGAAACAGGTGACAATATAAAACGAAACTAAACTCAGCTGAACTGTGATCAACAAATCTCTGCTTGAGGGACGTTCTAAAATCAAAGCTCAACTTAAAACTAGTTTTAAACAGAGATCAACGCTTGAGTATCCTTCTGGAATACGGGCCTAAGTATGTTTTGGTCATGAATTACATAAGTAGTTCATAGGTAGCCTCCGCCTGCGTGTCGATTTGATACTTTCACATATACTTACCTACACAAGTCTTGTATATAACTTTTCAGTTATTTTTACACGCAGTCGGGTTTTTTTGGTTTTGTTAAATAACTTTTTTATTTGAAAATTTTAAGTTTTATTATGTTTTATCGCGCTATTAATCTTATTTTTTAAAGGTCACACATAAATATAATTCATTTTTAATAACGTTGAATATTTTCATGTTTTTTAGCTTTTCTCATTCCAAATTACATTTAAACATATAAGTTGTGTATATTTTTGTAATCAAATTTTAAAAACATTTATTTTGATACCCCACTCGATAGGTTGTGAGGAAAAAAAGTATTTTGAAGACATTTAATATGGCGCCAAAAATTGGCCATCTCAATTTTTATAATTTTGATAAACCCAGTGCCACTCTCATAATTAAGAGGAATCTAACGACACCTCTCAAGCTAAAAATCCATCAAGCCGTTTAGACTACAGAGCGTGCCAACGTAATATACATACATACTTACATACATACATACATACACTCGAGAAACATAACCCTCCTTCTGGCGCAGTCGAGTAAAAAGGTGTTCGAGCCTGACTTAAGTAAAATCTATAATAAACCCGATTTTATAATAAGGTGGTTGAGTCATAGTAATAAAATGAACACTTCTCATTTAGCTGCGTTTTTACGTCAACATTTGTACGGTCGACACACGTCAGTGGTAACAGTTTGATATTGACAGTGCCTTTATTTTGTATATAGTAAGGGTGATTTTCCTATTCAATTGGTGTGTCAGGTTCGTAGCAGGTTGAAATCCATAGTCTCTGCCTACCCCAATGGGAAACAGGCGTAATAATATGTATGTAATTGTTACCACTGTCATGCAGTCGACTGTATAGCGAGTTACCAAACTGTTGACTAAATCCATACAAAATGGAGTGACTCAAGAAAATATAATGGCAGCTATTATATTTTCTTGAGTCACTTGGCTTCATTCTGATTTTTTCCACTTAGGCAGTACAGCCTACATACTATCTTTGTCTCTTTCTAACAGATTGTGACGTTTATGCAATAGTGGAGTCCCGCTATTGAATAGCTAGGTACTTCCTACAAGGGTAACATTTCCGTTCTGTCAAATAATTGGACCGAGTTTGGAATGACGGAAGAGTGCCTAAATACGTTTCATAAATATGGAAATTATTTCTTCGGTCCAGTAAATCACGGATATAATCAGCGTGTTTTTCAACGCTAAGCCACTTTCGCAAGTAATGGCGTATCAAAATCGTGCTTTTTTTTATTTATGATTAATTTTCCAATTTATTTGAGACTTTTTTCAACCTCGCAACATACAATGTTTGTACCATAGACATTAATGCGTACAATTGCCGTTTTTGAGGATAGTAATGAAATGACATATTTTTATTTTTGTTTCTAAGCAAATCATTACTTAATCAAAGAAAAAATTCTGAATGTTTTGCTTGTGATTACATCAGTGTATCGTTTTGTTTTCGTTTGTAATACTTATGACTTAGTTATGAATTATTATATTGATATCTTATTAAACAAAAATGTCTACGTAACGTTCTCCGCAAATGGCCCTATTATTTGAATAAAAATGTAGCTAACAAGACGTTTTTATTATTATAAATACAATTTACCAATTAAATAAACTCAAAAAAGATTATATAGCAATATACCTAATATGTTTCTAAAAATAATATTATCCGAAGACTGCGGAGTCTAGGGATGTGAAAAAATATTCGATTATTAAAAAAATTGATTATTATTATTTAATAATAGATTTTTTTGGGTCAATATTATTTCTATAAAAATCGTTTATTTAGAATACGCCGGATGTGGCTTGAATTCATTGGAACAGAAGAAAACATCAATTCCCAACATAAGGATCCACGTGTGTGTTCATTACACTTTGAGGATTTGTCATTTAATAGGACCCTGCATCTAATAAGACTCCATGATAATGCAGTACCTTCGGTTCACCTTGTAGTAAGTTGTGACAAATCATTATCACTGTCTAAATAACCCATGTCGTCGTATGGCTACCGTTTAGCATTAAAGAGATATACCTGTTCGAGTGTTTCGAGTGTCTACCCATCTCTACGGCAGAGCACACGCGCGCTGCGCCGGCAGAGAAGACGCCGTTCCTTTGTTCTCATTAAAATAGTATTGAGGGAGATATAAGTTATTGACGTTTTACTTCAGTCGTGTGGTCTTAAGTACACTCGTTTTTTTATGTCCTAGGGACAGCCGAACTTAGTATTTGATATAATTGCATTATTTATTAATACTTGAAAATGATTTTAATCAGCACACATCTCTGGTACGAAACACGAGCATCGATATCGATAGTTTTTAGTTTTGATTACTTACTTCCCTAGCTATGGACACCATAACGGTGGCCCGGATATTGTAGGTATACCACGCTTATTTCGTAGGTATTACTGGTCCATAGGTACAAGTCAAGGTGTACGGTCAACTGCACGACAGTGGTAATCAAGGAACATAATACTTGGTGGTAATGGTAACAGTTTGACATTGACAGCGTCTTTATTTCGTAAGCAGTAAAAGCAGTTTTCTAATTCAAGCGTTACCACTGTCATGCAGTCGACTGTACTTCGTTAAAAGTATCTGTGTTCTTGGTCTAGTACGTTTGTGGGAGGGAAGTATAGTGTTCCATCCAAAGACATTTCCATACTTAGGTCAGTATAATAACTCTATGGTTCCATCATTGACTTATACCTATGGACTCAAAATGCCTACGAAATACGCGTGGCATATTTATAATATCCGGGCCACTGTAATGGCGGCCATAGCTAGGGAAGTAAGTAATCAAAACTAAAAAGTAACTATGTTTATATTTAGTATATATTTAATGTCACACACTGTGTCTACGTCTTTCTTTTCTCCTTCTTTCCTGTCGCAAGTCTGCTGGAAGAAATTTCTTTTAGAGATAAGCAGTACCTTTGTGCTCAAGTGTTTGTTCTGTATGTTATCTATAGTAAAATGTGTTGTATTACATAAATAAATAAAAAATAAATAAAAAGTCTCGATATTGATAGTCGTGTTTCTTACCAGAGATTTGTGCTGATTAAAATAATTTCCAAGTAGTAATAAATAATGCAATTATATCAAATATTAAGTTCTAAGCTTCTAAGTCAAGGCAATCATACGGCTATGTCACATGTTTTGATACTCGCAAACTCACATAACAAAACCTATTCTACCTATCGACCTAGAATCTTGAAATTTGGCCGATATATCGAAATATTTATATTTTTTTTCAATATATCGGACTCCGATATTGTATATTTAAAAATATCAACGTATCGAAAATCTGATATTTAAAAAAATATCATCAGCCCTAGTTTGTTTACTTGACAGCTCATGTACTATGGGCCACACGAATGGCGGCAATGGCTGTGACTGCGGATTGCCACGCGGAGTAAGTATTCTGACATTTTTTTTTTTTTTTTAATTTATTCATGACCATGGATACATGTCCTTCAGTCGTAATCATTGAACATATTATACTTGTATCCTAGTAAAGTGATGGAAACTTTACTAGGTTTCTGAGGGGATGATGAGATAATACGAAAGTCATGATTTTCAACTTTGTACCATTTATCCACACTTGTACACGTTAACGAGCACTTAACATTTAATAATCCACCATTATTACACATTAACACTCGAAGAAACACAAATTTTGGAAAATAATAAAAAATCCACAACATGATCTTTACGAATTTTCCCGCCAGCCTTCGTATTCTGACATCCCGTAAAGATGTTGCCATGCAGAGAATATACAAATAGCATGCGATCTCTTTCACCAGACGACATAACACGTTGGTTAACAAGAGACAAAGAATAGATTCCTAATTCAATAACGATTTAATAGATATTTGTATAAACTAGGTGGATATAGATGTATAGGCCAATTCAATTCAATTCAATCGTTTATTGCGAATATAGGTAAGGTTGGTGTTACATGAATATTGTCATAAAAACAATATTTGTGCAGCTATATTCTGCCATTTAGCATGCAACAGGAAATACATAATTCTACGCCAAGCTATTAACTGAAGCGTCTAAAGCAATAAAGCACATAATACAATACATACGTTCAGAATAATACAATATCTTAATGTCAAAGTGAATATGAAAACAAGTCAAATGTAAATAATTAAAAGTGCTTTATCGTGATGTCAAAACGTAGATTTAATTTTTCATTAAGATACTCAACCACACTATAATATGCCTTGATAAAAATAAATTGTTTCAATTTAAACTTAAATGTATCTACGTTCGAACAATGCAATATATCTATAGGAAGATGATTATAAATGCGAGGCACCATACAAAATATGCTTTTACTAAATTGTGCAGTTTTGTTTGATGGAAAACAGATCCTTTGATTATTTCGTTTGCTCTTTAGCTGCTCAAACATAGAAATATGCGTTTTCACAAAGACAGTTACCTCATAGATGTAAATACATCTCCATAGGTTTATATTTCAATGTGTTACATACAAATATAATCTGTGATAGTGTTCTGTGGTCTGTGGACCAGCAGTGTGACCGTTTTTGGTATTTACAACACCAAATAGGTATAATTTGGCCTCCGCAAAATTGATTTAGGCCAGTATTACAGAACGATACTCAAGCGTTGATCTCTGTTTAAATCTAGTTAGAACGATACTCAAGCGTTGATCTCTGTTTAAATCTAGTTTAAAGTTGAGCTTTGATTTTAGAACGTTCCTCAAGCAGAGATTTGTTGATCTCAGTTCAGCTGAGTTTTGTTATGTTGTTGAATTAAAGTTTATAATTACCGTTCTGAAATAAGGCCGATACTCAAGTAACGATTCTATCCTTAACTAGTGATCAGGTTATTGGAGTTTAAACTGTACTTGATGAAGCTTCTGTAATACGGGCCTTAGTATTTTTTTGGTATTATTGCAGATGATGGTATTTTTTTTGGTACAATTTTAACCTCACAACCTTTTTATAACATATTTTTGGTATTCTTTTCTGGCAGCACTAACATTCATTCATTGGCCTAGTTTTGTCTCTGTCTGATGTTTACCACAGCTGAGCTGAGCTGTATAATTTGTCTCTTTTTTAAAGTAGTACGTAAATAGTCAGTTACTCCCACAAATTGTTCGCTATCAAGAATCGGGTTTGTTTTCGTAATTTTGGGGGAAAACATCCTTTTTGGAAAAATTTCAATGAATTGTTTGGGGAAAGGAAAATACACAGATATTGTACTAGTTTATATAATGAAATGGGAAAGTAATCGTGGTTTGAATAAAGACGAAGTATCGAATGTTTTATTTATCATCATTTTAATTATAATGTTTCAGTTTATTAGGTTTAATACAAAATTGAAAAAAAAAAAATTTGTTTAATTTATGAATGTCTTATAAGAGTCTATTTTTATTCTATTTGTATCACTTGAATTATTTTTCCAACTTCTTTTATTTTTATTTAGTACTACAATTAGTATAATTGTATTTTAGTATTTTTTAGTAGTGACAACATAATTTTTTAGTTGTTTACCTTTTTTAAGAACGGTCACACTTGGTCACATTCACAGATTAATGATGTACTAGGTCACACTGCACCGTAGTCAGTGATGGGCAGTGGATAAATATCAAAATGATAAAAACTCGGATATTTATCAGAAATGGATAAATACTCGTTTTTACCCGTATTTATCGGATATTTATCCAAAATGGTTGATAAATATATTTTATGCGTCTCTGATAGATATTTTTCTGGTTTTGCTTACTTAGCTCTTCCCTCCCCCCGCGCCCCGTAATACTTAGCTTTGCGTCGCAAAGTTGTTTGAAACTAGAATTTCATACTATTACCTAGGAATTTCAAGTTCTCTTTGATTTATATATTTTATTTTGTTGAGGGATGGAAATCATTGGAAAATAGATACGCACGTTCCGCTTGGCAGTCAAAATAAACATTTTTTTTTTAATGCAAGGAAATGTTCCGTGTGCCATATTTCAGAACTGTATGGAACTGTAAAGCGTGTGTGATTGATATAGTGTACTGTCCTAACGTAGTTGTACACCATGAACTTTCCAATCATCTGATAAAGAATGGAATCAGGCGTTACTCGGCGGAAATCCATGACATACAAAATATGAAGTTACAATATTTAGTGTCAAAACTAGGTCGTCAAGCTTTGATGCAATACGCAGCACCGCCCTGCCAGTCCTGCCACCCACTAATATATGCATTTGCAGCAGGTGCCAGAAGGCAAGGCAAGGAAGATGAAGTAGGTGGTTTTTCTTTGTGTTAGACTGAGTCAGGCTGGCTACAATCTTCCATTATGCGGCCCCAGTACATTCACAGAGTAAGTTAGTAGGTAGTTCCATAATATCCCGATAAAATAAATGCAAAAGATCTGATAAACATGTATACAAACTATATAGAGTTGCTATCGCACATGTCTTACGATTTGAACGAACTTGTCTGTCCAACTACTGCAAAAGGCAAAGAACGCTTAAATCAAGATATTGTGAATATCATTGAATACCTCAAGACACCCGGAAGATGCAGTGAAATTATTCGAAAGGTTGTATTGAAAAAAGAAAGCTACAAATTCAGTTGAAACGGCATTGGGGATGGTTATATCACCAAATTAACCAAGCCTGGATTGGAATGCTGCTAGAATAATGTGAACCGGCCATAAAATTCAGATTCTGACTCCAAGGGGTTACTTTGACTGATCAATCTGTGATTTTGATGAGTATTTTAGATAAATGATACCTACGTACTCCTTTTTAGCGTAAGTAATCTTTAAGCATGAAGGAGGTCTCAGATAAATTCTCTTTTGCTCACTATATCAAAATTATGACCATTATTTTTATGCGACTGCCCACAATAGAAGGTTCAAGACTTATCTCAGGGTCTACTCAACTAATTGAGATAAAACACCTCCAAAAATTGATGGTTTTTGTTATTTTTCTCATTTTTATCCCCCATAGCCGGGTTTCACGAAAATAAAACTCAATAACAACATCTAGTTCAACTAGATAACTAGACTAGCTGTATTTTTAGGAAACCGCAACCAACCAACAATCATACCCTCTACTTCATATGCAACTTCATACAATATACCCTCTACTTCGTATGGAACTTCATACAATAGACAGGTCAAGCTGTATTCCAGGATTTACCTAACAGATTGAGATAAATCTGTAAGTTAAGCTATTACATATGTAAGTACAACGTTTCTTTATGATCTGTTCAGCCATTGTTACGTGATGAGGTACGAACACACAGGAATACATAAATTATAAAAAAAATGATTTGTGTTATAATTCTCATTTTTCATCCCTCTAGCTGATTTTAATGAAAACAAAACTCGATAACAATAGGTATCTAGTTCAACTAAATAACTGGACTAGTTGTATATTTAGGAAACCGTAACCAAACAACAATCCGCGCGTGCGTCGTTAACGGAGACAATAAACCATTTTTCTTTCTTTCAATCATGCCCTTTACTTAATATGTTACTTCATACAATAGAGGGGTCAAGCTGTATTTCAGGATCTACCACATACCTCAATTTTTCCACACAACAAAGTGGAATATACCGTAAGTTAGGCTAATACCAATACAACTATAAAGTTTCATCACGATCCTTTCAGCCGTTCTCACGTGCTGAGATAAACAGATAGACAGACATGATTTAAAATAAAGGTTGATTCGTGTTCTATGGACCCGTAGCTAGTTTTCGCGAAAAAAACCTAATAAACAGACTTTTCGACATTTACGACTTAAGTAATAGTGTAGAGATTTGATTATAATAAGGCACAATTCTATAATTTCAGATTTTCATTTAATAATCAATTATTTTGTGTGTAAAATAAGCAAATTTACGTTACATATCATACAAGAAACAAAAATTGTACGCATAAAATATTTATCCGCTGTTTTGGAGAAATACTCGAGTAAAAATGGATATTTATGAGTATTTATCCATTTTTAGTATTTATCCATTTTTAGTATTTATCCGGATAAATGCCCATCAATAACCGTAGTACCAATGATTTTACATAAGTACAGATATGGTATACCCTAACAAATCAAACGAAAAACATGTTCCGTGCGCAGCGGTCGCACACATACACAATGTTTTACATCACTTACATTTCACAACATTGCCGTGTCGTGTGAAAGAGATGGTGTATGTAAACCAATATGAACAAAAAAGACAGCTAGTGTTTGTCAGCTACGTGTAGTGTATGTGGCCATTTAGGCCAGCCAATCACAGCACGCAGCAGCACGCAGGGTAGCCAATCACAGTACGCAACAGCATGCAGAGTAGCTAATCACAGCACTTTTGGCATAGATTAACGAAAACGAGTAAGTATACAGAAGGTACAAGTATTTTACGCGGCAAGTATTATACCCTACGATTAAAGATCCAACTTTAATCGTAGATTATACCAGGGTTGATTGATTTAAATCAAGTGATTTTTTTGACAATCTTTATTTAGTTCCATAAAATTTCATTGATTTATTTAAATCATAATGTTATGGGACTAGATAAGAAAATTTCATATTAAAATTTATACAGTTTTTATTTTTACTGAATATTGAATAAAAATATGGCATTCAAACTACAAATAGTCAAGAAAATCGAGTTCGGAGTTGCTTCTATTAGATGTTGAATTTACTTTTCGGAACTGATTATAGACCAGTTCTTTTTATTACTGGTCTATAATCAGTTTATTCAAACTTAATAATAATAAACTGTTTCCTACATTTCTGTACTTAATTACTACTGTCATACTAAGATTTATTTATGGTTTTTAGGGTTCCGAAGTCCTACAAGGAACCCTTATAGTTTCGTCATGTCCGTCCGTCTGTCCGTCTGTCCGTCTGTCCTAATCCTTTACAGCTTAATAACTTCTACAGTTATAAACATAAGTAAATGAAATTTTGTTATAAAATAGTCTACATATAGATCTCAATTTTAAAATAATAAAAAATCGTTTTTACGTATTTTAGGGGTGGCGTCCATACATGTGAAATCAGGATGTAAAAATTTTTTTCGCTGCACCCCCTCGTGTGTGGTATCATTGAATAGGTCTACTAAAATGAAGGTAATGTTTGCTACACCACTTTTTTATCAGGTATACCATCTGCGAAATATAGCCCACCAAAGTGGCTTGCTATGTGTCCCCCCCCCTGCCATTTCTAAACTATGCAACGTAGAAAGTTATAATCTTTCACATTGATAGACCTTTGTGAAAACTCTCTTTTAAAATTATTTCGAGTATAATGTAATTATAATTTTTTGAGTTATAGAGAGAAAACTGAAAAATACTTAAAACGTCCTAGTTCAAAGGTCATTGATCTTAGAGAAAAATGATCATAGCAAATAATGCTCCTTTAGCTACTTTCTATTTGAAAAAATCACGAAAAAGTTACTTTGACATGAGAAACTTCTTAAATTTGGCTTCTTGAATTTATCGCTAGATGGCGCTACTAACAACACGCTCTGAGTCGCGAATGCTGCCGATTATTGCAAAAACTAAAATAGCCATGATTAATATTCAATTTGATTCGTTTGTAATTACACCTACTTAAGGAACCCTATAATACTGAGCATGGCCCGACATGCTCTTGGCCGGTTTTTATTTTAATTCTTACAAAGTTGCATACTAGTAAAACTTTTCGTAAAAATATTCATAATAAGTGAAGAAGTAGGTAAGAGTTTTAAGTAAATAGGGAGTAGGTCTTCTTCAAGTTTAGTTTTTTTTATTTTGACGTTGTAATTTTTGTCATAAATATGGAAGATTCTATGTCAGTAGATTAACATTTATGAAAACCATTCTTCAAAACCATACCAAACCAAACCATTCAAACCATTTTATATCTTTAAAACCATTCTTCTTCTTCTTCGTGTCGACATGAGCTACATAATAATAATAGCTCATGTCGTGGGGAAAAGATTAGCCAGTCAGCAGGTTGATAGCGGGGCTGACTGCCCAGAGTGCGCCAGACGATCAATTAAATATCGTCACTCGTGGAGGCTCTTTTAATGCACCCCATTAAAACCATTTAAAAATGATAACTAATTTTGGAGATAAAAAATGTTTTTTTACTTATCTAGTTTTTCTTCGGAGGCATTGGGATTTTTGAGACAATATTTGGAATATAATCAGTTAAGAGTATGTAAAGAATAAAAATCTTTTTTTTGATTAAAAAAAAAAAAAAAACTGTCAACCAAAAAGTCATGATTTTTATCAACCCTGGATTAAACCCCATACATACCCCTGTGACAATATAAATTACATAAACTATGCTTTCATTAAATTGATCTCAATTCAAAATTCGTAATTTACAAAGACATTTCTATACTGACGGTATAATACCTTTATGGTAATTTACTAACATTAGGCCGCGTTCAGTATTATCGTCCGACGACGCCCGCAGCGTACTTTGGTCGTTCAGTTACTCAGAGTGATCATACAAACAAACGCCAAGGAACGCTCCGAGCGTCATCCGACGACGGGTGATAATATTAAACGCGGCCCAGGGCAATATTTACTAACAAAATGGATGCAAATCTGAAATAATGATGATCCTGTCTGGTGCGGGGAATTCAACCATTAAATTGTATGCTTTTTAAAGTGAATGCTACCGGGTAGTCAGAGAAATTAAAAATTTCTTGTGGGGGTATTTACAAATTGTAGCTCTATTTTGCGTTGTAAATCAATAAAAAAATAACAATATATCTACTGAATAATACTCATAAAAAGATTAACCTAGCTCTATAATCTCGATAATCGATAATTTATTGTATTATTTCGCATTTACGCATACGAAGCAAAATCTAACGATTTAACGATCAGTTGATAGATCAAACTGTACTTGAGGAATGTTCTGTAATACGGACCTGAGCTGAGTAACTGAACGACCAAAGTACGCTCCGTGCGTCGTCGGACGATAATGCTGAACGTACCACTTTTCTGCCTACGAGTCGCATCTGCATCTTTATAATCTATGTTTTGTCTTATCGCTCTCGGTACAAAAATATTTATTGTTTTTAAATAGAAATACGCCTATAATCAAAGAGTAAAATAAGTTAATTCCTATAATGCAAATAATTTTTTTGTACTTACAAGTGGTATGTGATCCCTTTTTGTTTGTTTGCTTTCATGTCATAATTAGTACACTTTCTGTACATTCACGACGGCATTTTTGTAATTTTTGTCACCTGTTACGCTCGGCGCCTTGCCTTGACGCGGACTAATAGCAAGATGTCACAATTAGCTTGTTTTCGAGTCTTCAGATATTCGCGCTAGTCACTCATCTGTACTTATGTAATATAATTGCGTAGTACACTCAGAATAGTACATGCATGAAGTTATAGTAAATAAAATAGTACTATGGGCGCGCTAGTGTTGCCATCAATTTGTTTACACTTTTTTGACTGAACTTAATATATTAATCATTATTACTGGTCAGTATTGAATGTTTCTTCCTGGGTTTTTGTTGAACATTGCGCCCTCTAGTGTAATTTGAGAGTAATATAGCTTGCCATAGCTTAGAGGTTTTTAATCTGAGATAGCTTATAACATTAAAATATTAATTTATACTCGGACTCAGACCAATAGGGTGTTTGACAATTTTTGAAAATGTACGTAAAACGATGGCGAAACATACAATTAAAGCATTCATTGCATTCAACAAATAATTACTAAAATATGCTTGTAAAATTAAATAATCAAGATTTTAAATTTTCATTTTAAATTTCGCACTAAAACGCTAATTCACGTGACATTATCGTCAACCTACGTCACTGTTTTAGTTCCGGTCAGTGTTCCGGTCAGTGTTGCCGGAATTCCCATAAAAGTACTACACGCTTACCAAAAAGGTACGAATTTGACAAAAAGTAAAAAATCGGAACGCGGTTTTTTTTTGTCACATGAGACATGACTAAAGCGTTTTGTAGTTTGTGTTTGAATCACGCACATACAAAACAAAAGCTTTTAAATTACGTTCAAATTACATACAAATGCTGATTAGTTTAATTGTTAGTAAGTTATAAAGTACATAACCTGGCTCAATAAAATAAAAATGAACCTAAATTAACAATTAACATGAATATAATTATTAATAATATATATGGGCGCGTTAGTGTTGCCATCAATTTGTTTACACTTTTTTGACAGAAGTTAATATATTAATCTTTATTACTGGTCAGTATTGAATGTTTCTTCCTGGCGTTGGTTGAACATCGCGCCCTCTAGTGTAATTTGAGAGTAATATAGCTTTCCATAGCTTATAACATTAAAATATTAATTTATACTCGGACTCAGACCAATTAATGTCTATGCTATATCGAATATCGATGCTTACAACGCAATCTATTGCCATTTTGAGGTAACTAGTTTATACAACGTTTATACTTTTAGATTATGAAGTATTTTGAAATAAATATCCTTTATTTCTAGAATTTGCTATGTAGTTTGCTGTTGTATTTGTTGTACTTTGCAAAGATCATCAAAGATCAAAGAAGATACCTTTTTGTTTAGCAAAGTTTAATATTTGATGATCCGTATTAATTAAATTAATGTTGTGAATAATGTTAATATTATGATAATTATAATTCGAATATTCTAATTAGATTAATGAAATGATGAATTTAAATGTTGTTAATTTAATTTTGTGGTTCTGATAATTCCGCTTTATATTGTTTCATATTTTGATATCTGGCATGATTTGTAGGTTTATATAATGTTTAGAGATTATCTAAATTAATATTAGTTTTATCACGACGACTGGTTAATTATTTTAGTGTTCATTTATAAATTAAAATGTTTTTAGTGACTCCGTTGGGTCTATTTGATTGTAGTAATATAAAGATGGAGACACTGTGCTTTGCGCGGGCTGTCATTCTTGTTGTAAAACTTCTTCTTCTGGTCAGTTCGTGTAATAATCGGAAAATACATAATTTGTAGTAAAGTTAAATTTATTTCGTGATGAATCCTGATGAAACCTTGAGCTACGCGCGGACATATACCTACTCGTTCAAAAACTGGTAAATTTTATTTTTACGATCATGGCAACATTTAGCTAGCCCTACGTCGTAGGCGGTTGGCGGGAAAATTCGTAAAGATCATGTTGTGGATTTTTTATTATTTTCCAAAATTTGTGTTTCTTCGAGTGTTAATGTGTAATAATGGTGGATTATTAAATGTTAAGTGCTCGTTAACGTGTATAAGTGTGGATAAATGGTACAAAGTTGAAAAACATGACTTTCGTATTATCTCATCATCCCCTCAGAAACCTAGTAAAGTTTCCATCACTTTACTAGGATACAAGTATAATATGTTCAATGATTACGACTGAAGGACATGTATCCATGGTCATGAATAAATTAAAAAAAAAAAAAAAAAAAAAAAAAACCTACGTCGTACAGGACTATGACGTCACCCAAAATGGAGGCCAAGTCTCAAGACGTTTTGTATCACGTGATCGACAGATTAAAAAATCAAAATTTTAAACAGAAAAATAAAATATTTAGAATATATTTAAATTAACATAACTTAGTAAAAGTTAATCTTCAACCTAAAATCTACGTTGTGCACATTTTTCATAATTTTTGGCAATACCTGTCAAACACCCTATTAATGTCTATGCTATATCGAATATCGATGCTTACAACGCAATCTATTGCCATTTTGAGGTAACTAGTTTATACAATGAACTACTTTTAAATTACGAAATATTTTGAAATAAATATCCTTTATTTCTAGAATTTGTTATGTAATTTGCTGTTGTATTTTTTGTACTTTGCAAAGATCATCAAAGATCAAAGAAGATACCTTTTTGTTTAGCAAAGTTTAATATTTGATGATCTGTATTAACTAAATTAATGTTGTAAATAATGTTAATATTATGATAATTATTATTCGAATATTCTAATTAGATTAATGAAATGATTAATCTAAATGTTGTTAATTTAATTTTGTGGTTCTGATAATTCCGCTTTATATTGTTTCATATTTTAATATCTGGCATGATTTGTTGGTTTATATAATGTTTAGAGATTATCTAAATTAATATTAGTTTTATCACGACGACTGGTTAATTATTTTAGTGTTCATTTATAAATTAAAATGTATTTAGTGACTCCGTTGGGGCTATTTGTGTTGTAGTAATATAAAGATGGAGACACTGTGCTTTGCGCAGGCTGTCATTCTTTTTGTAAAACTTCTTCTTCTGGTCAGTTCATGACATGAACTTCATGTAATAATCGGAAAATACATAATTTGGAGTAATGAGAAATTTATTTCGTGATGAATCCTGATGAAACCTTGAGCTACGTGCGGACATACACTTCTTAGCAAAGAGAATATAATTAGCTAGCTTACGTAGGTCTGTGCTAGCTACTAATATAGTAATCTGTGGTCTCCTTAGTCTGTGCACTGCACTGCTGTGGACTCTGTCAATATTATAATCATATATGCGTAGCATCTCTACTTGGTCTGTGGTAGCATCTCTACTTGGTCTGTGATTATAATGTACTCTGTGGACTCTGTGGTCAACGTTTATTGAGTTTGAAAATGTTTGAATGAATTTCTTTCCCAGTTTTCTATAACATTTTGTTTTAAATACAAATAATTAATGTTTATTTCTCGTTTATTTAGTATCATTATTATTTTTCTCTGATTTACGATGGCGGACGTAGACGAAATTATTGATTATATAAAATCATTGAAGAAAGGATTTGACAAAGATTTATTTCAGAGTAAAATTGACGAATTGGCATACGCAGTTGATACAACTGGCATAGAATATAATGATTTCCATACTTTATTTAAAGTTTGGTTGAATTTATCTATACGTAAGTAATGATGATGTGATTAAAGTGATAAGACAAACCCAGAAAAACAACAAACATAATTTGTTTTTGTGTGTTATTTATTCACAGCTATAACAAAATGGGTAAGCTTGGGTGCTTGTCTTG
Organism: Asteroscopus sphinx; assembly: GCA_949699075.1. Classification (NCBI taxonomy): domain Eukaryota; kingdom Metazoa; phylum Arthropoda; class Insecta; order Lepidoptera; family Noctuidae; genus Asteroscopus; species Asteroscopus sphinx. The sequence goes on along the minus strand of OX453004.1, from coordinate 26,544,215 downwards.
TGCCTCAGGATAGCGTCAAGGACCGAACAGTGCAATATGCACTGAGTTGGATACTATCAAATCATGCAGACGAGTCTTCTTTCTCAAGAATAGGATTTTTAATGGACTGGCTGACGGGTATGTTTCCTTGTGATAATCTTTCCTCACTCCACTGCATCAGTACCTGCAGCCACTGCAGGGACGTAGCTACAACTGGAGTTGGGTTTCCAGAAGGGATTTTCAAAATTTCCCCATATGAGAAAAAAAAAACCTTAATTAAAAACTTTTTAACAAAAAATAAAACCGACTTCAAAAACCTTAACTAAAAAGTAAAAAATAATCCTTGTATGTATTTCAAAATCTTAACATAAACCAAAATTTTGAAGGCGGTGCGTGTTTTTCATGTATGTTCGCATAAACTGTTTTTAACCGACTTCAAAAAAAGGAGGAGGTTATGTATTCCGCGGGTTTTTTTTACTATAGATAAGCGCTCGACAGTACATTATATACACACCGGCACAATTAGCGGAACACAAAAAAAGCAGGATTTTAAAATCTTTTACTTGAGGAACTGGCCAGTTATGATATTTTTTTAATTTATTGTCAAATTTGAAAATAGAAAATTAGATGACATACACTTTTTTCATTCATTTGTTTTATTTTCCTGAACAATACGTTTTGTCAACTTGTTCACTAATAACTACGTAATTGTAATTTTTTTGAAAAATTGCACTTAATGGTTTTTTTATAAATTTGTTATTCTATAGGCAATTTTGTTTATTAAAAGCTCTTTATTATGCCTGACTTAACATCACTGGAAATCATTAGGGCTGATGAAATGAGAAGAAATGGCCATACCTACAGATCGATTGCCTCAAGGCTTCGTCGACCAGTATCAACGATTCATCGCAGCATCCAGCGGTACAGATCGCCTAATTCTCTTGTGAGGAGGAGGGGTCAAGATAGAAAAAGATGTACATCGAGGCGAGATGACAGTTTTTTACAACTTGGAGTTCATAGGAATACGCGATTAACGGCTGTACAAGCTCGAAATGAACTGGAAGACGTTCGAGGAGTACGAGTAAGTGAGCGTAGAGTTCGCAGGAGATTTGAAGAAGTTGGTTTAGGGTCGTATATACCTGCCAAAGGCCCAAAACTTGAGAGACGTCACCGCGTAAACCGATTAAGCTATGCGCGAGAACATCGTCATTGGGATTTGAACGAATGGCAGCAGGTTCTCTTTACTGATGAGTGCAGAATTCTTTTAAAACAGATCGATGGGAGACAGCGAATATGGAGACGCAAAGGAGAACGCCACATACAGTCTAATTTTGAACACACAGTGGCTTATGGTGCCGGCTCGATTATATTTTGGGGAGGGATATGTTTGGGAGCTCGCACGGAGTTAGTGATAGTCACAGGAGGGACCATGACAGCAGATCGATACATCAGAGACATTTTAGAAGAACATGTTGTACTATTTGCCCCATTTATTGGTGACGACTTTATTCTAATGCAAGATAATGCTCGTGCTCATAGTGTACAATCGGTACAGGCATATCTGAGCCACGTAGGTATACCGGTGATGCAGTGGCCAGCAAATTCCCCCGATATGAATCCGATAGAGCAGCGGTTCTCAAACTTTTTTGGTCACGGAACCCTTTTGACAAGCAAAATACTTGACGGAACCCTACAATAAAACAATAGTTTTTAAAAGTGTATTCTTTATTATATAAGCATAATAAAAGTACAATGTAACAGTTACTAATTATTACTTACTTTAACCACATGCCAAGTACAATAATAGAAGATATTAAAAATAAAAAAATCTTAACTAATGGGAGGTATGAAACTGTTTTTTATTTTTCATCAATTGGTTGATATCAGGTTTGATAGAAGACATTTGAAGTCTCATATCAGGTTCGGCGTCCAGTCTATTGCGATATTTTGTTTTCGTGGCTGCATAGGTTGAGAATCCTGTTTCGCACAAATATGTTGTTGGGAACGGGAGAAGAATATTCAGAGCCATTCTGCCAAGCATTGGATATTCATCACGGATTCTGCACCAAAAATCGTTGAGAGGCGTCGTTTTGAACAGTGACTCCATACTTGTGTCTGATGACATTTATAAAAGAGATTCATATATCTCGTTTGACATACTTTCGGGCTTTTGCAAGTTGGGTAAAAAAGGATTATGAATCCATGAATTCAGCTTCATTTTTGTATTATGTTCTTCGGGAAAATACTTTACAAAAGATGCGCGCATCGAAGTGAGATATTGGACCAATTCTTCAAACACATCATCTTGAAACATTTCCGAGTCGTTATCGCTAACAAACTCACTGAGTGACGTAAAGCTTTCTATTTCTCTCTTACCAACGCAAATAATCCAAAAATCTAATTTTCTTTTGAAGGCAGTTATTTTGTTATAGGCCTGGAACACTGTTGTCTGTTTACCTTGCAATGATAAATTCAATTCGTTCAGTTTTTGAAAGATATCCGCCATAAAAGACAATCGGAACAACCAAGTTTTATCATACAAACGGTCTTTCAAATTAAAAGAAACTGTATCTGCTGAAAGAAACATTTGTAACTCGGCTCTAAGTTCAAATAGCCTTGTTAAAGTTTTACCCCGAGACAGCCATCGCACTTCTGTATGGAGCAGCAGTGTTTTATGTTTGCTGCCATAATCTTCACACAATAATGAGAACAATCGGGATTGTAGTGGTCGTGATTTGATAAAATTAATTATTTTTACCGCTTCATCCATAACTAATTTTAGATTTGACGGCATTTGCTTCATCGCAAGTGCTTGTCTATGCAGAATACAATGGCTGGAACTACAATTAGGCGCTTTACTTTTTATTCGTGATACTGCTCCTGCTGTTTTACCTGTCATCGCCTTGGCCCCATCTGTACAAATGTCAATGCAATCGTTCCAACTAAGATTATTTTCTTTAAAAAATATGTTTATTTTATTAAAAATGTCTTCCCCGGTAGTGTTTGTGGGCAGCGGTGAACACATAAGCATGTCTTCTTCAAAAGAACGTTCATATGGATATCTCACGATAACCAGCAAGATAGCCAGACCAGTGACATCAGTTGACTCATCCATTTGCAAGGCGAATCGTGTTTTTTGTAGACGTGCAACTAGTTCTTGTTTGACGTAGCTTGCCAGATCATGGATTCGCCGTGAAACAGTATCGTTTGATAGCGGTACAGTAGAAAGATGCTTTGCAGATTTTTCATCGAGCATACATTTTGTTATGTCTAACACACATGGCTTTATTAAATTCTCAGCGATAGTGTGCGCTTCACCTGCTTGTGCAATGCGATAGCTAACTAAATATGATGCCTCCGTGGCCTTTTCATTGATAGTTTGTGTTACATGCATCATATTTTTTTGACTTTCCAATAACTGTTCTTTTTTACGAACAAAAAATTCTTTATTCTTGTCTTTAGACTCGGGGTGTACAGTTTCTAAATGTCTGCGTAATTTGGCAGGTGCCATGGAACTATTAGGAAGCAGTTTACTACATAACATGCAGAGAGGTGAGCCGTTGGAATCAACAAATCCGAAACTGATATATGATTCATCATACTTCCTTTTTTTCGTCTTTGAAACCGTGGAGCTTGACGTCGTGGCATCATCGTCTGGATCGGTAATTGCTGTATTCTCCGCGCGTACTGCTTTTGAACATTCAGGGTCATTAGAAGATGTCGTTGCAACACGTTTAACACCTTTAAGCCAACGTTCCATTCTTCTTTATTAATAATGTTACACGTCAGGATGGTAGGGTCAAAATAATGCACAATCGTTACTGCGTTTATGAGACAAAGTTTAGTCCAAAGAAGAAATGTACAAAACTGATACAATCAGAATACAGCGGGCAGTAGAACTTACAAGAAGGCAGCAGGCTAGCCAGCTTGTAAGTAGGTAGGTACGAACTTATCGCTCCGAACGCTAATCGTCAACTGACTGACGAGGCGCGACTTTTTTTATATAATAGCGCTTTTATACTTAGTCCTAGACTCGAACTCGAACATTCTCAAAAATACTCGAGTCGGCGCCTTTGATAAACAAAAAGCGGAAATAAAAATATAAATACAAAAAAATGCGTTGTAAACAATCTCGACTTTATGCTTTTGAAGATAGAGCCGAAAGTCGCTTGTTCACAACTATAGCGTCTAATTCAGAGGCGGCTTTTATCAAAGGGACTGCGCGCTCACAAGTATACGCGCGGCGGGCGGATTCAAAACGTTCGACCAGTGACCAGAGAGAGGTGTTTTGTTTTTTTTTTCTAAATTCTTGCGGAACCCCTACAGGGGTATCGCGGAACCCTAGGGTTCCGCGGAACACACTTAGAGTACCGCTGCGATAGAGCATGTCTGGGACTTGCTAAAAAGAAGGGTTAAATCCAGAATGCCACCCCCCAACAATTTGAATGAACTTGGAAACGCATTACTTGAGGAGTGGGAGCGGTTGCCTCAAGAAATCATCGATAACATAATCTGTAGCATGCCCAGACGAATGGAAACCGTAATCAGAGCAAGAGGGGGAAACACTCGTTATTAATTTTGCTTTAATTTTATTGTTAAATCATTTAATGCTTACTTTTTTTTATTTTTTGTGATAATCATCTAAAAATTTCACTTATTTCAAATTTCTTTATTTTTCAATAAAAAATAACGAAGACTTTTCAAAGTCATTGTTAAAAGATGTTAATCAATTTGTTATTTTGTGTCTAATTACATTTTCGTCAAATATATGCGTTATTATCTCATAGTCTCACTTTTTTTTCTGTTGCTAATTGAATTGTGCCGGTGTGTATATTTACATGACGCAAAGGGACAGTCACGCGCCACCTTCAGAATTTTGGTTTATGTTAAGATTTTGAAATACATACAAGGATTATTTTTTACTTTTTAGTTAAGGTTTTTGAAGTCGGTTTTATTTTTTGTTAAAAAGTTTTTATTTCATACTTTTTAGTTGAGAATTCACAGAACAACTAAACTATTAGTAGATCATCTAGGTAAGCGAAGCTAAATTACACTGATTTATTGAAGCTGGTTCACAAACTACTCGCCCTAAGTTAATAAAATTTATATGGGACCACCGCGCGGACTTCCTCTACCAAATAAAAAACAACCACGCAAATCGGCCCAGAAATCTCGGAGTAATCGGTGTACATACAACATAACCTCCTCCTTTTTTTGAAGTCGGTTAAAAATATACAAAATCCTTAACTCTACAGATATCTTGAATCTATCTATTCCTTTTTAACTACCTACTTATATAATAACATACTGATATACTTACATAGTAATAAAACATCAAAATAACTAGCATAACCATATATCTATATCTATATACTATAATAAAACTGTAAAGGTCGAAAAGTCTGTACATTGAGTTTTTTTTCGCGAAAACCGGCTAGGGGGACTAGAAATAAGCTATAGAACACGAACCAATCGTTTAAAAAATTTATGTCTGTCTGTCTGTCTGTTTGTTACCTCATCACGTGAAAACGGCTGAACGGATCGTAATGAAACTTAGCATTTGTATTAGTATTAGTCTAACTTAAAATATAGGGTATGTTTTATCTGAATCGGTTGAGTAGATCCAGCGATACAGCTTGACCCCTCTATTGTATTAAGTTGCATACAAAGTAGAGGTCATGATTGTTGGTTGGATGCAGGTTGCAGGTTCCTAAAAATACAACTGGATTCTATTAGTATTATAGAAAATATAGAATAACATAACATAGCCCATCACTGTCCCGCTGCTGGGTATGGCCCTCTTCTCAAAATGAGAAGAGTTAATGAACTGGATATTATTAGTATTCTAGAATAACATAACATTACCAGCCCATTGCAGTCCCACTGCTGGACACGGGCCTCTTCTCAGCATAAGAAGAGATGTGGTTAGTGTTATAGAATAACATAATCAGCCCAATTACTTCCCACTGCTGGGCACGAGCGTCTTCTCAGAATGAGGGAGTTTAGGGCTAATTCCATGAAATTCCATCACCTTAGCCGGTTGGTTGTAAAAACAAAATATAGTCATCCTCCGAGCCTTTTCCCAATTATATTGGGGTCGGCTTCCAGTCTAGCCAGATGCGACTGAACATCAGCATTTTACACGGAACGACTGCCATCAGACCCACACAACCCAGTTACTGGGTAATACTGACATTCGAAGGTTAGACAAGTTGTCAGACTTTCAGGCTTCTGACTACCCGTAACGACTGCCATAGATATTCGTATGACAACCGGGACCGACAGCTTAACGTGCTCTCCGAGGCACGGAGGGGTCTCGATGTGTAACGAAGCGGTCACCCATCCACAGACTGACCGCGGCAAGTGCAGCTTAACCTTGCAGATCGTACAATCCGCGCAGTAGTTGCATCACTACGAGCCCCTCCCAACAAAATAGTATGGTCGGTAAATAGTGTAATCGTCTGTGTAGGCGCTTATATGTATATATTTGAAGATATTGTGTTCATAATTATGACACGATGTTATTTTCCGACATCCACGCGGACGGAGTCGCGGGCACAGCTAGTAATTTAATAAGATAATTTAGATAGAAGCTTTACCATAACATTTTGGTTGATAAAAACTTCCTCAGACACATTTACGGCCAAAATTAATATCCAATCTATCCACGATTTACCCTTCTAGAGATAGAAATTTGACATATTTTGTATGGAGCTTATGTCAAATTCCTATCTCTGGTAGGGCAAATCGAGGATAGATTGGATATTAATTTTGGCCGTTACTGAGCATTTTAGTACTTGGCATGAATTTAATACAACCTCCATTTTTAGGGTTCCGAAGTCCTACAAGGAACCCTTATAGTTTCGTCATGTCCGTCCGTCTGTCCGTCTGTCCTAATCCTTTACAGCTTAATAACTTCTACAGTTATAAACATAAGTAAATGAAATTTTGTCAAAAAATAGTCTACATATAGATCTCAATTTTAAAAGAATAAAAAAATAGTTTTTCCGTATTTTAGGGGTGGCGTCCATACATGTGAAATGGGGAAAAAATTATTTTTTTCGCTGCACCCCCTCGTGTGGGATATCATTGAATAGGTCTACTAAAATGAAGGTAATGTTTGATACACCACTTTTTTATCAGGTGTACCATCTGCGAAATATAGCCCGCCAAAGTGGCTTGCAATGTGTCCCCCCCCCTGCCATTTCTAAAATATGCAATGTAGAAACTTATAATCTTCCACATTGATAGACCTTTGTGAAAACTCTCTTTTAAAATTATTTCGAGTATAATGTGATTATAATTTTTTGAGTTATAGAGAGAAAACTGAAAAATACTTAAAACGTCCTAGTTCAAAGGTCATTGACCTTAGAGAAAAATTATCATAGCAAATAATGCTCCTTTAGCTACTTTCTATTTGAAAAAATCAAAAAAAGTAACTTTGAATGACACCCTTCTTAAATTTGGCTTCTTGAATTTATCGCTAGATGGCGCTACTAACAACACGCTCTGAGTCGCAAATGCTGCCGATTATTGCAAAAACTAAAATAGCCATGTTTAATATTCGATTTGATTTGTTTGTAGTTACACCTTCTTAAGGAACCCTATAATACTGAGCATGGCCCGACATGCTCTTGGCCGGATTTTTATTGTACCACACTAGTGACCTAATGCTTTCCCGGTATGCATATACATTTTCTTCATGAAAATTATCCTCAAGGTTTTTTGTTAATCCAAGTTCCCTAAAATTTTCGTTTTACCCCAAAATTGCAAGAAAACTTCAATTTCGAGACCATGTCTTGGAGCAGCTTCGGCAGAGCCCCAAGGCCGCCAAACATAGAGGGATTTTCCTCAACAAGTAGATAAAGGGTACCTATTGTACTTTCAAAACTTTTTAACTCTGAATCTCACAGCAACATCTTGTTTACCAGATTACACATATATAACTAAAACCTCTTAAGGGGTCATTGTACTCATCAATATGAACAACTTTTAATATGTGACCAACAATGAAATTGCAAAAAAAAACTGATGTTCCCTACACATTAATCGACAAAATTTAAGGAAAAGCTGTTTTTTTTGCTATTGCAGGGTTGGTGTCATGGTAAAAGTTGTTCATACCGATGAGTACAATGACCCCTTAAGAGGTTTTGAGTTATTTCAATAACACATTGTATAATCTAAAATAATTATTTTATTGTTGCATATTATGCTTTAATATTTGTTGAATTAGGAACAGAGTTTGTTAGCATTTATTAACCGACGAAAAAAAGGAGGAGGTTCTCAATTCAACGCGTATATATATTATAATAAAACAAGTTTAACTGGATGATATCGCGTATATATAAACTTTTTACAGAGTAGTCCGATTTAGATGATTCTTTTTTTATTGGATAGGGTATATCTTGAAGTTGGTTCCATTTAAATTTGAAAATCAAAATCCACCCCTAAGGGTAGGAAAACAGGGGATGAGTGTTTGTTCACGCACTGAATTGTTACCTGTTAACCGATTCTGTTGAAACTTGGCAGACATAAATGTAGTTGTAGACACAAGAACATAATGGAGACCTGGAGTTAAATTTGAGCTGTAAAAAAAATTAAATTTTTTTTTTTTACAAAGAATTGAACAGTCGCGCCGACTCATAATTAGTTATTTACATAGTAAGGAGAATAGTAATTAAGACTAAAAAGCTTAATTTTATTTTTCGCTTTTCAGTTTCTGTTTTCGTCGGTTACATTTTTAGGGTTCCATAGTACTACAAGGAACCCTTATAGTTTCGTCATGTCCGTCCGTCTGTCCGTCTGTCCTAATCCTTTACCGCTTAATAACTTCTACAGTTATATACATAAGTAAATGAAATTTTGACAAAAAATGGAATAGATATAGATCTCAATTTTAAAAGAATAAAAAAATCTTGATTACGTATTTTAGGGGTGGCGCCCATACATGTGAAATGGGGATGAAAATATTTTTTTTGCTGCACCCCCTCGTGTGGGGTATCGTTGAATAGGTCTACTAGAATGAAGGTAATGTTTCATACACAACTTTTTTATCAGGTATACCATCTGCGAAATACAGTTCGCCAAAGTGGCTTGCAATGTGTCCCCCCCCCTGCCATTTCTAAACTATGCAACATAGAAACTTATAGTCTTCAAAATTGATAGACCTTTATAAAAACTCTCTTTTAAAATTATTTCGAGTATGTGATTATAAATTTTTGAGTTATAGTGAGAAAACTGAAAAATAGTTAAGACGTCCTAGTTCATAGGTCATTGACCTTAGAGAAAAATGATCTTAGCAAATAATGCTCCTTTAGTTACTTTCTATTTAAAAAAATCACAAAAAGAAACACACTTCTTAAATTTAGCTTCATAAATTTAGCGCTAGGTGGCGCTGTTTGCAAAAACTAAAATAGCAATGATTAATATTCGATTTGATTCGTTTGTAATTAGACCTACTTAAGGAACCCTATAATACTGAGCATGGCCCGACATGCTCTTGGCCGGTTTTTTTGTTAAAAAGTTTTATAAATTGATAATTTTATCTTGTTTACAGCTGCCATGGAATCTGAATCCATTGATATGGAATCACTGGCCACAGGTTATTGTGTATTCTATGCTTGCTTGACATATGAAGTCCTGGTAAGTATCAGAAACATAATGTTTTTTGCAGAGATTACATTATTCTAACTTCTAAGTATCAGGAATTTTTGTTATAATAATTAAGGAGAATTAAAAAAAATCAAATCGAATTTATTCTTTAGATTTCGCTTCGCATGCATAAGTGCGTTAAAAATGTTAAAAATAATAAAATAATCATGGATAATTAATTGAAGGCCTCAGAGTAAAAAGGGTTCAACTAACAATTACATCAAAAATGAGATTTTTGTATATTGAAGCTGTCATACGTTTAATTAATCATCTATCGAATGGCACTAATAATAAGATCATCACTAACAGTGGCATGCATTGCATATAGGCAATTAGGCAGTACCCAGTGCCATCCTCATTCAAATTCAATAGTAGTGTAAGTTATTTATTTATTATTTATTATATTCTTTATCGTCCGTGTGGTACCGGACGCAAAGAATTTCACCACCCTATATCTTCTCATGGGTGTCGTAAAAGGCGACTAAGGGATTCACCAGAGGATGGGCAGCAGCGTCCTCCCGAGTATTTAACCAACCAACTGCGATCGCCAACCCGCCTGCCAAGCGTGGCGATTATGGCATATCCCCTCATGCAAAGCACAATTATAAATCGGCCCCTAGTCCCCAGCGGCCCCGCTAGCCCTGGTTACGGTAGCGGCCTAGGTAACGGCGGGGCAGGGGGTGCTAAGAATCCCCGGCAGAGATCCGGCTACCATAACAAAAAAAGACTGGACCTGGCAGCATACAACACACGTACACTGCAAACCGACGAGAAGCTTGTCGAACTCGAGGAAGAATTGAGCAAGTTACGATGGGATATCGTAGGGTTATCTGAAGTCCGAAGAGAGGGGGAGGACACGATAATCCTCAAATCCGGTAACTTGCTCTATTTCCGGGAGGGCGATCAACTTTCCCAGGGCGGTGTCGGGTTTATCGTCCACAAGTCTCTTGTGAACAACATAGTGAAGATCGAGCGTGTTTCGACCAGGGTGGCGTACCTTATACTCAGAATAACCGAAAGGTATTCGTGGAAGGTTATACAGGTATACGCCCCGACCTCGAATCACCCCGACGATGAGGTGGAGACCATGTATGAGGATATCTCGAGAGCCATGCATGGCTCTAAAACTCACTTCACTGTTGTCATGGGAGACTTCAACGCGAAACTGGGCAATCGCTACGATGATGAGCTGCGAGTGGGGCAATTTGGATATGGATATCGGAACCACCGGGGTCATCTACTGGCCGGCTTTATGGAGAAGGAGGGACTCTATATGATGAACTCTTTCTTCAGAAAGCGTGAGCATAGGAAGTGGACCTGGTTGGGCCCTGATGGTGTAACAAAAAATGAGATTGACTTCATTATGTCGACGAAGAAGCAAATATTCAATGATGTCTCTGTGATCAACGCGGTCAAAACCGGAAGCGATCACCGTTTGGTAAGAGGCACATTGAATCTGAACATCAAGCTGGAAAGATCTCGACTGATGAAGTCTACGCTCCGTCCAGCACCGATCCAAATCCAAAACCCCGAGAGCTTTCAGCTCGAACTTCAGAATCGTTTCGAATGCCTAGGGAGCACAGTGGACGATTACAACGATGGGTTTGTGGAAACTGTCCATACGGTCGGGTCTAGGATCTTTAGGACCCGTCGTACAAATAGAAATAAAAAGCTCTCTGACCACACTCTCGAGCTTATGGCGGAAAGACGCGAGATGATTCTGCAGTCCTCAGATGATGCGACTAAGTACCGGCAGCTCAATAGACAGATCTCATAGTCCTTGAAAAGTGACCTACGCCAATTTAATACGGAACGTATTAAAGACGCGATAGAGAAGAACAAGGGCTCCAAAGTCTTCGCAAGAGACCTGTCTATTGGGCAGAGCCAGCTTGCAAAACTGAGGACCGACGATGGCAGAGTCGTATCCTCCAAGCCAGAGCTATTGAAGGAGGTCGAGAAGTTCTATGGACAGTTATACACGTCCACCCGGACACCCGCTGTAAATCGGGCTCATGACCCAAGAGCTCGATTGACCCGACACTATACCGAATATATCCCGGACGTCAGCCTGTACGAGATTAGGATGGCTCTGAAGCAGCTCAAAAACAACAAGGCACCGGGTGATGACGGAATTACGGCCGAACTCCTGAAGGCGGGTGGAAAACCGATCCTTAAGGCCCTTCAGAAGCTGTTTGATTCCGTCATTGTCGAGGGAAGAACGCCACAGGCATGGAGCAGAGGTGTGGTGGTACTCTTCTTCAAAAAGGGCGATAATGCTCTACTGAAGAATTATAGGCCCATCTCACTTCTGAGCCATGTCTACAAGCTGTTTTCGAGAGTCATTACGAACCATCTTTCGCGCAGGTTTGACGACTTCCAGCCTCCCGAACAAGCCGGTTTCCGAAAAGGCTTTAGCACCGTAGACCACATACATACGCTGCGGCAGGTTATACAGAAGACCGAGGAGTATAACTTGCCTCTTTGTTTAGCGTTTGTGGACTACGAGAAAGCCTTCGATTCGATCGAGACTTGGGCGGTACTACAGTCTCTTCAACGGTGCCAGATTGACTATCGGTACATCGAAGTGTTAAAGTCTTTGTATGAAAACGCCACTATGTCAGTCCGATTACAGGACCAAGCCTCGAAACCTATCCTTCTGCAGCGAGGTGTGAGACAGGGAGATGTGATCTCTCCGAAACTGTTCACTGCTGCATTGGAGGATGTCTTCAAGGTACTGGACTGGAAGGGGCTAGGCATTAACATAAACGGCGAGTACATCACTCACCTTCGGTTTGCCGACGACATAGTAGTCATGGCTGAGACCATGGAGGACCTCGGTACAATGCTCGATGACCTCAGTAGAGCTTCTGATAGAGTGGGTCTTAAAATGAATATGGACAAGACAAAGGTTATGTCAAATTCCCATATAGCACCCATTCCCGTAAACATCGGAGAATCTACAGTCGAAGTTGTCGACGATTATGTATACCTAGGACAAACTGTCCAGCTAGGTAAGTCCAACTTCGAGAAAGAGGTCAATCGTCGAATCCGACTCGGTTGGGAAGCGTTCGGGAAGCTACGCAATATCTTCTCGTCCAAAATACCGCAGTGTCTCAAGACGAAAGTCTTTGACCAGTGTGTGTTGCCAGTAATTACTTACGGTACTGAAACGTGGTCGCTCACAATGGGCCTGATAAGAAGACTCAAAGTCACTCAAAGGGCAATGGAGAGGGCTATGCTCGGAGTGTCTCTGCGTGATCGAATCAGAAATGAGGAGATTCGCAGGAGAACGAAAGTAACCGACATAGCCCGAAGAATTGCCAAACTTAAGTGGCAGTGGGCGGGGCACATTGCTCGCAGAACGGATGGCCGATGGGGCAGTAAAGTTCTGGAGTGGCGACCGCGTACTGGAAGGCGCAGCGTGGGTAGGCCCCCCACACGGTGGACCGACGACCTGGTGAAGGTCGCGGGAATCCGCTGGATGCGGAAGGCACAGGACCGATCGTTGTGGCGATGCTTGGGGGAGGCCTATGTCCAGCAGTGGACGTCTTTCGGCTGAAATGATGATGATGATGATGATATTCTTTATTGTACATTACACCAAACAGAAACAAAGACAATAGTTTACAGAAAGATTAAGTAAGTATAATGCATAGAGTTATTATACTGACGTAAGAGAGACAATGTTGCCGATTCTCTTGTACACCCACCTAAACCTAACTATAACTAAAATTTACAAATTTTAGTTTAGAAAATCATAAAACATATTCTGTGTTTATCTTTTTCTTATTTTAGAAAACTTGTTGACAGCTCTAATAATTGAGTTTGACGCATCTAAGTTGAATTGGCGGTGTTACCAGTACATCTTAAAAAATTTATTAAAGAGTGAATGGAATGACCGAAAGTTCACAAAAACAAAAGGAAATTAAATAATAATTATGTTTGGAATTATTAGTTTATCATTAAAATTAAGAAGAAAAAATCATGTCACGAAATAAAGTACATTTTTGTTTTAAAATAAAATAAAATATATAAATTGGAATAATGTGATCAGATTAAAGAGCTAGGTTATTATTTTCTACGGCCCGTATTACAGAACGATACTCAAGCGTTGATCACTGTTTAAAACTAGTTTTGAGTTGAGCTTTGATTTTAGAACGTTCCTCAAGCAGAGATTTATTGATCACAGTTCCGCTGAGTTTAGCTTTATTTTATACTGTCACCTGTTTCGGTATTTGAGCAGAGATTTGATCTGTAATCAATCACTCTAGTGTGGTCCAGACTACGCTTGAGTAGAGATTTCTATTTTAATTCAGGTCAAATTCGTGTGTTATGTTGTTGAATTAAAGTTTATAATAATTACCGTTCTGGAATAAGACCGATACTCATGTAACGATTCTATCCTTAAGTAGTGATCAGGTGATTGGAGTTTAAACTGTACTTGAGGAACCTTCTGTAATACGGGCCTAAGAGTACCTATCAAAGGAGATATATTGTTATTATTGCAGCGTATCATATTGTATATCTTAAACAACGAGAAACAGAGCTATTTGCAAAAAACGCAAGGACCTTTGAATTCCATGGGCAATCACAATAATAAACTATTTCTTTAATTTAAAAAGCTGGAATTTCCCTTTTTAAAGACGTGGTTAAAAAGTTCTAGCACCCAGGACACGAAATTTCTCAAAAAAGTTGAATAAATTTGAATATAAGCTAAAAACACCATGAATCTATATAGTAGGATAACACACTATGTGACTTAAAACGAGCCGAGCGAGAGGTCCATAAAACTATTGCATTTCTTTCTACTAGGGTGTCCAAATAATATTTATTCGTGGATTTTCTCAAACTTAATGTTATCGTTTCGAAAACTAAGAGGGGTCATTGTACTCATAATGAAGTAGATTATATGCTTTGACTTTATTTATATATTTTTCTTACCCCGAATAGAATCAGTATATCAAATCCGTTCAGCCGTTTCAGTGTTATGGAAGAACAAACTAACATCCATACTTTCGCATTTATAATATTAGTAGGAAGTAGGTATGGACATTGTCAACACGGCCTGCTGGTTTACGGTAGGCAAAGCCGATGTTTTATTAATTTTATTTTCATGGATCATTGGTGTCAATTCTCTTGTTCACGCTACTTCAACAACTCAACTATCGCTCTCTTTTATTAATAGTAGATACAAGAAAGAGATGGCAACAATTTTAGAACTGTAAAATTAGTTTACGTGTTACATTTCACTGTATTTTAGTGGGCACGTTCTGAAATCACGACTAAACTTGTATAGAAATTTAAATTCCGACTAATTTGACAACGTTTAAATTGTTTCCAACCCTTTCTGTTATCTCCTATCAGTAAAAGAGAGCGATAGTTTAAAATAAGTTTAGTTCATGAACAAGAGAATCGACACCATTGCCAACTTTGCTAATTCTACGTGTGCAAACATATTATACAACGTGTAATTGAAATAACTCAAAACCTCTTAAGGGGTCATTGTACTCATCAGTAATAAGCTGTTCCCTGCATTTGTGTTCACATTACACGACAAAATGTAAGGAATAGTTGTGTTTTCGCGATTTCGAGGTTGGTCCCATTATTTAATTAGCATCCCGGGAAACCTCGAAAACGACACCCATATTGATTTTATTTAAAAAGTCACGTCCGCCATCTTGGATCTCGAAATTGATGTTATATTCGTAATTAGCATCCCGGGAAACCTCGAAAACGACACCCATATTGATTTTATTTAAAAAGTGACGTCCGCCATCTTGGATCTCGAAATAGATGTTATATTCATAATCAGCACCCCGGGAAACCTCGAAAACGATACCCATATTGATTTTATTTAAAAAGTCACGTCCACCATCTTGGATCTCAAAGTAGATGATATATTCATAATCGGAAACCTCGAAAACGATACCCATATTGATATCATTTTAAAAGTCGCGTCCGCCTTCTTGGATCTCATAATAAATCTTATATTCGTAATCAGGACCCCCGAGAACCTCGAGAACGATATCTGTATTAATTTTGTTTAAATAGCCGCGTCCGCCATCTTCGACGTCGAAGTAGATGTTGTATTCGTCATGCTCCACCCAATGCGGGTCCGACACGCACCGGCTCTGTGTGGTTTGCGCTTTAGAGTTCCTAAGACTGTGGTACAACCCATACGAAATGGTCTTAGTCATTTGCGAGCCCTGCGAGGACGCAAAAGCCATTTTTAACATTAAAACGGTTTGCCACCTATCAGGCATTAAGATAGAGCGCCCGCACAAGTCCAGTCAGCCTGGTCAGTGCCACCGTTGCCAATTATATGGCCACTCACAGCGTAATTGCTACGCTAAGCCTAGGTGCGTCAAGTGCCTGGGTGATCACGGCACAAGGGAGTGCGAGCGTCCCAAAGAGAGGGACCAGTGCACAGAGACGCGCAGCTGTGTCCTCTGCGGGCAATCTGGACATCCGGCGAGTTATCGCGGATGCCCGAAAGCACCCAAACAGAAAAACGCCAAATTGGCGAAACGTGCCTCCGGACGCGATGGTAGGGAAGCCCCCTCCTTCGGGACCCCTAACCCCAACACCCCCTATCAGCCCCCATTCCGTAGAGGCCCACCTGGGCCCACCCCCAATCAACTCGGCCCACCTGGGCCCATCCCCAATCAACTTGGCCCACTTGGGCAAAGTTTGGGCCCGATACCAAATAGCCACGGGCCCCTAGGACCCAAAGCTAAACACGTGGGCCCAACTGGGCCCAACCCCTGGTTCAACAGGGGAGGCCAGCAGAGCCAATTCCCGCCCCTCCCCCCTTCTCGTTAAGCCCCCACGGCCCCTGCCCCCCCAGCGCTAATGGACATTTCCGTCCCGGCACCCACTCCCAGGCCACCTGCACCCACTAAGGTGCCCTCATTCAAGGCCACGTTGAAAGCCCCCCCTCAGGGAAGGCCCCAAATTCACAACTTACCCCGACTGGTTTTAGGGACACATATTATCATAAAATGATAGAATTGAATGTCAAACAGATTTTTTTTTCCCATTGTATGGATTTATGTAGGTACTTCTTATCCTTTATTATATAGGTACCTCTTCTTATCGAAATTATAAATTTCATTGTATATTTCTATGAACAATTTACCTTTCTGCTGAATCTACAACAGCTGCAACCACATAGTAGGCATCCATTATTTATTTAAAACTACCTAAAAACTATAAAAATGAATAAAATAAGCTTTGCAATTTTAGTTGTTGATAACTAATTATAGTCGACATGTATTTTGATGCCTTCTAAAAATAGTCAGATTTAGGTTGACATTTCTAATATTAGGTGAAAAACGTCAATTACAGAATAGCAAAATGTCAATTTTTACTAAGTTGAATAACTAAACTAATTTTGGTCCTGTCAAACCAAAAATTAGTTTTAAAGTGAATTTCAGAATAGAAAACGTCGTTTGACAGGACTAAACTAAATTTAGGTGATTTTTAGTCTAGTTTAGAGAATTTTGTGACAAGAGAATCGGCACCACTGTCACCTAATTACGGTAAATTATATATATATAAGATATACGAAATGAGTATATGTGCGAAATTGACACGTGTAGGAGTGATTTTTTGTGATGTGACATGTACGTTATTGCATTATCGATATAGTTCAACCGGCCGGGCCTTACTTTTAAGGAGTTGTAGTATTTTAAAACTGCTAAGCTATTAAGTAACTATCGTTTTAAAATTACAGATATTAAGGGCTATATTATAATTACATTATTAATGTCACGAAGGTAAGGAATACATAAGTATGAAATAAAAAAAAACTATTAATCATCATTTCAGCCGTAAGACGTCCACTGCTGGACACAGGCCTCCCCCAAGCATATATTGGGGGGATATGCCATAATCGCCACACTTGGCAGGCGGGTTGGCGATCGCAGTTGGTTGGTTAAATACTCAGAGAACGCTGCTGCCCATCCTCTGGTGAATCCCTTAGTCGCCTTTTACGACACCCATGAGAAGATATAGGGTGGTGCAATTATTTACGTCCGGCACCACACGGAACATTTTACAATTAATCATATTAGTTTTAATTAGGTGTATAGAAAGGTTTTCAATCCCGGAACTAAGTTCCTATACACGATTCCGGAATTGGTCAAATTATTGAATTTTTTATGAAAAATTACAATATCTATGAACTTAACAAGTTTTCTTGTCCAGTCAACTTAAGTTACACATCAGACTTATACATTATAATTTTATCGACTTAGATTTAGAAACATCAGTGTGTCGAGAATTTAGTTGCACGATTACAAAAACAAAGATATAGGATCTTTGTTTTTGAAATCGTGCAACTAAATTCTGAGGATGAAATTGGAGGTGGAGCAAGAACCTGGCCATGATTTTCGATTCGATACAGACGACCGAATCATGTAAAATCAAGTCCGCGTCAGCTCAAGAAAGAGTTTTCTCAGCAGCAGGCTAAATTTGCAACCGGCTAAGAATCTATCTCTTAGCATTCGCATACTTGACAATCTAGCATTTGCAAGAACCCATTTTCAAAATATGGTATATTTTTATAAACTGAATGATCACATGAGACTTTCCGTCTTCATGTGTCAGTTTGGCGAACCCACTTGCAGTACCATTCAGGTAACAGCCTAGTTGGTATTGCAGTCGTTATGGGCAAAGGTAACATAACCATTAACCATTCTGACCGAAACACAGCAATGCAAGCATCACTATTTGGTGGAGAATAGTAGATACGGTGCTTATTCGTTTTAACATTTGTACCCATCCATTTTTAGGGTTCCGAAGTCCTACAAGGAACCCTTATAGTTTCGTCATGTCCGTCCGTCTGTCCGTCTGTCCGTATGTCCTAATCCTTTACAGCTTAATAACTTCTACAGTTATAAACATAAGTAAATGAAATTTTGTTAAAAAATAGTATACATATAGATCTCAATTTTAAAAGAATAAAAAAATCGTTTTTACGTATTTTAGGGGTGGCGTCCATACATGTGAAATGGAGATGAAAAATTTTTTTTCGCTGCACCCCCTCGTGTGGGGTATCAATGAATAGGTCTACTAAAATGAAGGTTATGTTTCATACACCACTTTTTTATCAGGTGTACCATCTGCGAAATATAGCGCGCCAAAGTGGCTTGCAATGTGTCCCCCCCCCTGCCATTTCTAAACTATGCAACGTAGAAAGTTATAATCTTCCACATTGATAGACCTTTGTAAAAACACTCTTTTAAAATTATTTCGAGTATAATGTGATTATAATTTTTTGAGTTATAGAGAGAAAACTGAAAAATACTTAAAACGTCTTAGTTCAAAGGTCATTGACCTTAGAGAAAAATGATCTTAGCAAATAATGCTCCTTTAATTACTTTCTATTTGAAAAAATCACAAAAAGTAACTTTGTGTTATGTTGAACACACGTCTTCAATTTGGCTTCTTGAATTTATCGCTAGATGGCGCTACTAACAACACGCTCTGAGTCGCGAATGCTGCCGATTATTGCAAAAACTAAAAAAGCATAGCCATGATTAATATTCGATTTCATTCGTTTGTAATTACACCTACTTAAGGAACCCTATAATACTGAGCATGGCCCGACATGCTCTTGGCCGGTTTTTCTTTAATAACAGCATTTACAGGAAATCTGGAAGTTATGAAGTTAGCCGGTCAATATTTTACAGCATTTTTAGCCCGGCCGGGCATTTTAATATGTTAAAAGCAGACATAGGATTCGGAAAATTCTGTCAGTCTGCGGGGCTGGTACTAAAATTAACTGTATAATTATATATGCCATAGACGTACAATATACTATTATAACATCGTAACAGTATAACCATGGTATAAGGTTCCTGTGCGTCAGAATTTTTCTGTAATCAATGAATGAATCGATTGTGATTTCCTTCCAATGTGCGGCCGGACTAAATCAACCTTTCAATATTTTCAACCGACTTCAAAAAAAGGAGGAGGTTCTCAATTCGATTGTATTTTTTTTAAGCAGTATAGGACACTAACTTGTGAGTGTGACATGTATGGAGGTAGGTAGTACAAAAAATATATAATTGAAACTATCGACATATCGATAGATTTTGAGCAATCCTTACGCCAAACGGTTTCATTTTCACGTAAACAATATTTTTTTATCTAACATATAATTATTTAAAATTACATATTATATAGAAAATGGGGTATTTACTGCATGTTATTAATGTATTACTAAATAATTTTAAGAAAAACTTCTATGAAATTAAGCATTATGAAAGTAGTATTGTCCTGCAGATACTTACCTGTGAAACGTCTCTTTCTTTGGGTTATTGATGTAAATTACACAGCAGTATAACACAGAACACTACACCATTACGATTATTGATATTAATTGGATAAAATACAGAACGATTGTGAAATAAATCATAAAATAAAACGAGATTATATTTTGATGGGACGCTATGGGAGATTACAATTTTCAAAATCGGTTCTACTGTCATTTTATTATGTCTCTTTCTATCATGTAGGTTTTTTCGTAATGATCGGTATTTCAATCGCACACTGGGATGGTCTATTACGTCAGTATGGAAATGTCTTTGGTACAATGGGTGGTCTTATCGCACAAGGCAATCTCTTCCAGACAACCTAGTTATCATATTTTTTTCAAAGTATGGTGATTATTTATCTTTTAATAGACCTATTAATGCTAATTTAATCTTCCTACATGAAAAAATCAATAACTTACACCACAATTAAATTCAAATTAAGTAGGCACGCCACTGGTCACACACATTATGATGGAGATTTTCAGTGCTAAAAGTTTTGTTTAAAGCCTTGGGGCAAAACGAGTTAATTGTGCATTCATTGATAGTAATAATCCAAAACTATGTACCTGTAACTCATCATCATCATCATCATCATTTCAGCCGAAAGACGTCCACTGCTGGACATAGGCCTCCCCCAAGCATCGCCACAACGATACATTACCTTAATTTTAGTGTTAGTGTAGTGTTGTTTTTTAGGCTTTTATATAAAAATCGTACAAAATAGTTGTTCACGTACGATACATGCCGTCAAAAGAAAGTTGAATAGAAGCGCGAGCGAAGAGAGCGCGAAATTTTTTAGATATATGCGACAATATGATCTCAATTTAGTGTATTATTGTTTTCTTTATATTTTGTGTAATATTTAAATGAAAAAAAGAAAAAGTGTTGCTCACACCATAAGTTTATGCATGAGCGTTAGCGAAGCGAGCGCGAATTTTATTTTTATTTCATTAATAATTTTCCACTTAACCTATAACGACAATGCATATAGCTCAAACATGAATTGAATTATTTAAAGTAATAAAATAAATGAGATAAAACAAAATGCCAGAAATCCACGACTACCACCCCGGTGATAAAAAATTTCGAAGTTTTCTAAGTGCTATCCTACTCGATTGAATCTTTCGGTAAGCTTCATTCTCGAAGTTTTGTATCTACCAAGCAGAATTGAATTGAAATGGCATTCCATAAGGGTTTTACTCATTCTAATAGGTTAATAATGTAACTGTACAAATATTTCAATTATTCATTTATTAATAATTTCTTAGGTTTTCGCGATCACTACATGTGTTAATTACAATGTTTATTTATTTATTTTGACTTCTTGAGCTCATAGAAATGTTCAAGGCCTAAGCCTAAGCATAAGGATATTTTTAAGGCTAAGAATTTTTAGACCTAGATTTAAGGCTGTCCTGACGGTGAGGCCCAGAGCCTACCGCCTCTGCCCTGCAGAGAAAGATAATAATTAAGTACTGTGGGTCTCATTCATCGCAAAGTTGCGGTACGCTTGGTGTACCCGTCTGCCACGTTTGATTTTGCCGCTCACTGAAGCTGGCGCCCCCCTAGATCCGGAGCTGCTACTATGTATAATTTTTTTGAAAATAGAGCAGGAACAAAAACGTTGAAAAAATGCTTTTTTTCAAGATTTCTTGTATGGGGACCTCCTTTGATTTTAGACTTTATTTAGTTTTTAATATTTGTCGTGATATACACCATAGTAACACATATTCTGTGAAAATTTCAACTGGTTATTACCGTTACAAAGATACAGCCCTGTGACAGAGACGGATGGACAGACAGCATAGTGAGAGTAATAGGGCCCGTTAGCACCCTTTGGGTACGGAACCCTAAAAAAGAAACATAACCAATATTCGATACCATAAAAACATAAACTAATTACAAACTTATAAGAGTAATTATCAATTTTTGAAACTGTGTTTGAAAGAAAGGAGTCATAGAGTATGATGGAGTGAATGATGATGGTATTAATGGGTGATAATGATAGATGTGAGTAGGTGCTAGTATGGTGTGATTGGTTCCATGCTGATTGTAACTGCAGCCTGCATGCTATCAATCATACTATAATATGATTGACACTATGAGGCTGGCATAATCATCCAGAGTGTACGGAAGCCTAAAAAAAACAGATTAAAAAAAAAAAAACTTCAGAAGCTTCTTTCTCGAAATCACCTTTATTCAGTTGAACCCTTTTAACTTTAACCCCTTCAATTATGTATACAATTATGTATAATGTGTACTTTCAGACACCTCATGCAATAAAACTTGTATATACATTGGCAAGACCTGTTGACGTCACACGAAAAAGAGTTCTGGAATTACTAAACTGTGCCGAGAAGAGAGAGGGTAAAAAGGTTAATAAAACTTTCATTTCAATGAGTTAATAAGGTACAGTCACCTGCATGACAGTGGTAACACGTCAGTTCGAAAACCGCCCTTACTGCTTACCGAATAAAGATGCTGCTAATGTCAAAGTGTTACCACCGACGTGCGGTCGACCGTACTATCAGTGCGCGTTAACTTGAGACTTGCGTGGAATCGCTCTCGCTCGCTCCTAACCGTCATTGCCTTTGTCGTAGTGACAGCATACTTATGACATCTTGCCCCTCAATGAACAACCTATCAGAGTTTGGCCGCCATTACCGCGCATGCGCGCTACTGATTTGGTTACAAAATTCACTACTGCGCAGCCACCTGTTTCTCGCTTAACGACTGCACAGTTATATTACGCGTGCTGTACTTATACTTTTAAATGTTTTTGTGCTACTTGAGATACATTAGGTAGATTGTTTCCTTCCATTTCTTTCATTGTAATAGCAGCCCGGAGTCGGGATTTATGCCGGTTGATGGCAATAGACTCGCCCCCTATTACATGGGACTTATAACATAACTGGCGAAATGTGGGTGTACCATTTCACCTACCCCTTCGGGGAAATACAGGCGTGATGTTATGTTGTGTTCATCTTACAGAACCTGTTCAGGCAGCTCCAGGTCCTTCTAGGACTGTTCAAGTCATACAAACCAGAGTGTGTGCCTGAAGATGTGCCCGCTATCTCAATCCACACTGCCTTCAAAAAGATCAACACTAATCTCCTGGATAGATTCAAAAGAAAGCAGGTATGTATAGTAGTATAGTTTAGTATAGTATAGTGAGCTGGTTTCCGCAACTCCACGTCCAAGCGTGTATTTTGCGTGCGGGTGGGAACTTACTCGATCCACCCCAACTTCTCAAAAAAGGCCAGCAACACCTTAGTGTTGCTGGTAATATCTCTCAGGGTACCTGGGTTACCGAAGTACTTGGCCCTGTATGTGGCGACCTCAGGGCAGTCTAGAAGCACATGGGCTGCTGTCTCGTCTTCCACCATGCAGGCTCTGCACAATGGGCTGTCCGTAACACCCATAACAAAAAGATGTTTGTTAAAAGACCCGTGGCCAGTTATAGCAGCTGTGATTGTACGCAGCTGTTGTTTTGACAAACGGAGGGCCCGTTTCGTGAAACGGCCGTCAATTGTGGGAAGTGCCTCCTTGGCCTGCCTGCACTCACCATGGTCTTTCCATAGTTTGTGGTGTTTGTCCCCCTGGTTCGTTTCCTTACCAATTTGCGTAAGTATCCGAAGGGGAGTGGCACTATGGGTTCAGGTCCCACCACTACCATACTCAATCCCCTTTTGGCGAATTCATTCGCTGAATCATTGCCTCGGGAACTACTGTGTCCTTTGATCCATTGAATGGTTATGTTATAGAAATTACCTACCTGGTTGAGGTTTTGCTGGCACTCGTGTATCAGCCCAGAGTTTACCGTGTGGCTGCTTAGTGCTTGTAGTACGGACATGCTGTCCGAGAGTATGCGAATTGAGTGATCTTTAACCTCCCTGGCTATAATCGCCGAAGCTGCCAGGTAAATGCCCATGCACTCGGCCTGGAACACGGTGTTATGGACCCCCAGTGGTGTGGCTATGCGTATATTGAGATCTTCCGAGAAGATCCACCCGTACCCCATCCGTGAAGATTCGCACCTCTGCAGGGCACAGCCCTTCGCATTGGTGATCCTTATACAGCAGGTATGTAATCATTACAGCCTTATTTGAAAAAAACCCCGACACATACGGTTCACTCATGCCAAGTGTGGGGACCACGGCCAATAAACTCTGTAAGCAATGAAAAATGTACAAATTACCTAGCTATAAGATCTCATTAATGTTACTGATGACTGATTTGTATGTTTGAAATAAATGTTTTGTATTATTTTTCATACACCAATTCGCAACAACCAATACTACATCATATACCCAAAATTTCATATTGATTGAGCTGGTGAAAGTAGCTTAGAATCCCTCCCCAATTTATCCTCATTACTCTTTCCTGCTCCATCATCAGACCCCGATCACCATTTATCATTGAAACCATTCTTGCAATATCATTGAAGTAACAGGATACCAAATTTCGAATCGATCAGACCTGTGGAAGTTGCTCACATCCCTTTAGAAAAGAGCTGATGATCTTCAAACGCTTGAACGGATTTTCTTGACTCATAGCTAAGAACACTCTCGATCAAGTCACCATTCAAACAAAAAATACTAATTAAAAATCGGTTCATCCGTTTGGGAGCTACGACGCCACAGACAGATACACAGATACTTCAGATACATACGTTAAACACAACACCCCACTTTGCGTCGGGGGTTAAAAAGGTGTTAGCATCATGGACGCTAAATATTTTATAAATAATATTTTGTTTTAGGAACACAGAAACACAATTCATAAGGAGAAACATCGTTTGAGATGGATTAATCCTATTAATTCTGTAAGTATCACTTTATCTTTATAGATAGGCATTGTGTTCGTTGTTTTATCTCACGAAAGCGGGTGAGCCATACTTGTGTGCGTGTGTACATGCACTTTGCGTGCGTAAGCTCGGGAGCGCTTAGTTTTGGCAGAGTTTTGTAGTTACGCACATAAGAGCGCATGTTATAGACACGCATTACAACTACAAGCATGGCTCACCCGCTTTCGTGAGATAAAACAACTGTATGTGAATATCAGCCACACAAGGGCGTCGCCAGCCAATAGGCCATAGTAAGATGATATGATTTGTAGGTAAAATAAAGTTTTAATTGTTTACTACAAAAAAATATCGTTATTTTGGGACATGGGACATTTAAGATATTTTAAACAGCACCATCTCCATCTAGGTCGAGTCCCAAACTAAGCAGAGCTTGTGGTATGGGTACTAGACAATGGATATAATACTGATATACTTTTTTTTTGTAAATACATACTTATTATACTTAAGAAACACCCAGACCAACACAAACACTTATTTTCATTCATCACATAAATATTCCTCCTAGTCCTGTGGGAATCGAACCTACGACCTCGTGATCATCAGTCCGATACTCGAACCACTAGACCACAGGCGTTGTCAAATTAAAACTATCTTCTTGAGTTTTTTGTAAATTTATTAATATCTAGGTTCGTTAGCTATTCCCCCCTGGCGACGCCCATGCAGCCATGGTATGCTACTAAGCAGTTAGGGATACAATACATGACCCAAGCGTTCATGTAATTTTTGTATTGCTGTTATTTAATAGTTTAGTTAGATGAAGCTTAAGTATTCCAGTTTTACTTGTAAATTTATGTAAATTATAGGACCGCGGCAGAAACAAAAAAGCAGACCCACTGGTTCCAAACACGGAGTTCTTCGG
This sequence comes from Asteroscopus sphinx, assembly GCA_949699075.1. NCBI lineage: Eukaryota > Metazoa > Arthropoda > Insecta > Lepidoptera > Noctuidae > Asteroscopus > Asteroscopus sphinx. The sequence goes on along the minus strand of OX453004.1, from coordinate 26,518,540 downwards.
AATTGGCTCAAAGCAGTATGCTGACAAGGAATCTCAGGAGAGTTTCCTAGATTTTACTGAGTAAGTTATCCCATATTTCTTGATAACCACTAGGTACGCACGGCTACACATCAAGCTGTACATTTCCAGTATAAGCTAATCTCGTATTGTACGGAAAGCCTACACAATGCGAGTTCAGCTTATACTGGAAATGTACAGCTTGATGTGTAGCCGTGTGTACTTGTATTGTTACACCCTAGACCTCTTTGTGAAATATTTCGTCCGTGGAAGTACTACACCATACCTACTTCTGCCGCCAAACAGTGATGCTTGCATTGCTGTGTTCCAGTTCGAAGGGTACGGGTGCCGGTGAAATTACAATCACATGAGACTTTTCATATTCATGTCTCAGTTTGGCGAACCGTCTTGCAGCACCATTTATGGCCAAAACTAATATCCAATCTATCCACGATTTACCTTACCAGATAGAAATTTGGCATATTTTGTATGGAGCTTATGTCAAATTCCTACTTCTAGTAGGGCAAATCCTGGATAGGTTGGATATTAATTTTGGCCCTTAGGCAACACCCTAGGTGATATTGCATTTGTTATGGGCAAAGGTAACCGCTTAAGGTGCTGCATTGAATTTGCAACCGTCCCTTTCTAACATACGGCAAATTGCGCGTGTGAAAACAGAGCGGAATCGCGCTGTTTTGATGTTTTTTTAAATGTTTGCAAATATCTCAGCGAATAAACATTTAAATAAAAATCTGTTACAACAGAATTTAGATATGTACAAGATATATCTTATTCACAAAAAACAATAGTAAAAACTATTGGAATTTCTAAATGCAATGCGAAATAGTGCAAAAACAGACCTTACTTTGGAAAATAAACCACCAAATTTAATTAAATCGTGTTTTCCCTATAACAAAATCTAGCAAATATAATGAAAAATCTTAAATATGAAAATTAGATCAACGTCGTATCCACAAATGAAAATATTTTGATTCTAAAATCCCTATCTTCCTAATGCCGCCTCTTAAAATCAGGTGGCCCTTTAGCTCGTTTCGTCATCCTATAATATAAAAATATAAATAACCCCTAATATCCTAGTCTTCACCTAAAGCTTATCACAAGTGACTAGAGATGTCTACAAACAATTAAAGGAGTATGCCCAAAACCAGGCTGAAGCATCTCAAATATAAAAACTTAAAAAAAAAAAACAATATTAAAATGAAAATTACCACAAGAAAAAAAAATCGTAATTAAAACGATCTTCTTGGGTTTTTGCAACGAAGTTCCTGAATGCGGCTTTCGGTAGGTGTGATTCGGGAGAAAATGTAACGTCACGTAAGATCACGTCACGCACAGGCGCTCTCTTTCTTTCTCTTTCTAGTGTGTGTCTTTGTGTGTGCGTGAGGATCTTCGTTCCTGACGGGGGTCCCCTGACCGCACACGTTTTTTTTTTGGGTTATTTTCGACTACTTACTATGGGGTAGCTGCCTCCCCTGCTCCCCCCTGGCGACGCCAATGTATGTCTGCTTTGATCACAGAAATAGATAGAATGGCCAAGTGGGCAGGGCGCGCGTGCCAACACTCTGCACCATAGTGTAGTCAATTTCAAAGCCTTTCTCAGTACGCCTTATGACTTGTTTCTGTAAATATTGCCTTGCCTTATTGTGCTGTTTCTAACTGCAAAACAAAAGCTGTTAAGTACATTTGGTTAAAGTTAATTTTAAAAAATTCATGACGTCAATATGGGAGGCGTAGTTCGTTTGAAAAGTTGCCACGCATGAACCGCAAGTAAAATTGTGATTACAACCATTGTACCTATTTCTGTGGCTGTGATGCAGCAATATTTTCTAGGAAAACTGGCTTAAGACGCTGAAAACAGCCAAATACCCCAAATAGGCTTCTTTTAAAAACATTTTTAGCTGTATCTATTCAGTTTGTGGCAGTGAAAAAATATATGTTAATCTTGATCGTATTTTCTAAAACTCTATTGTGGCCAAAACACGTTTTCTTGAAGTTTTCTCTATAGAAAAGAATTGTAAACTAACCTCTTAAAACATGCTTTAAAGCAAACAATCTCTATTATTTACCAAATATTATAAATTAAATTAAGAAAACATTTAAGAAAGACAATAATCTAAAACATAGTTATTTCTAGTTTTGTGGGTGTACAATACACCTCTGCCTACCCCTTCGGGGAAATACAGGCGTGATGTTATGTTGTTAGTTATTTCTGTTTTTCAAATAAGCTTCTAGTTTTTTATTTAAAAAATATATTTTTAATTTTTATTCAAATTGAGCGGCGCACCCGACGTCCCTCCTCTCGTTGCCTTTCTTTCAGTTCTGTACAAAACGACAGTGACCGCAGAGGGCTGATTTTTTAGGTGTTGCCAGCCTCTTAATCAGTAACACTGTCTTCAGCCCAGTATTAGTCCTGCGGTGCAGTGTAGTGCGCTCCGCCTCCCGGCCCTCTCGGCTGCGGGGCTTGCTGTGTAACGCGACCGGTGCCGCTCTGCTGGCGGTGGCCCCGCACGCAGACCAGGCCTTCTTGTCACACGACCTGCATCATCTGCTAAATAGCTGTGAGTATTGATTATTTAACTCCTTAGGTAGGTTAGGTATAGACATGGGCTGGGCATTCAGAGTGGGAGCTCTGATTGTCCACTAAGTGACTTCTGGGATGGCGGCGGCACGCTGTGGTCACGTGCCGCCATGTGCACTGGGAAGGACACAAGGAGACAAATAGTCTCCTTTAAGACGTGCCTTACAGGCATAGAATAGGGAGGGCTCCGGAGGTATATTAATTTCCGGTGTCTCCCCTTATTATGCTGTAGACGGTCACTGGGGGGTTGTAGTGGGTAAGAATCCCACACACCCCGGCCTCCGTCCCCCATGAGACCGGCAGCCTTTTGAAGGTTTCCTCCTCGCAGCAAAAAGAGAAAAAACAGTTATAGACATGGGCTAACTAGCTCCGGTAAATTATTGGATATCCTACTTCCTACTATCCTATCCTACTAATATCCTATCCTATCCTATCCTACTTAATATTATAAACTTGAAAGTTTGTGAGGATGTATGGAAGGATGTATGGATGTTTGTTACTCTTTCACGCAAAAACTACTGTATGGATTTTAATGAAATCTGGCATACAGATAGAACATAACCCGGATTGACATATGGGCTACGTTTTATCCCGGGAAGATAAACAGTTCCTGAGGGATGTGCGATAAATGACATCTACGCGGGTGAAGACGCGGGCACAGGCTAGTGTAATATAATTATCATTCTAAGTAAAGATATCTCCGATTAGCATATCCATTATCCGCTTAATATATCCGGGACTGAAGTAACTTCACGTTGCAAGCTATATCTGAGATCACAGAAGTGGATAGAGTAGAATGGTTGTAATCATAATTTTACTTGCAAATAATGCGTGGCTACTTTCGAACAAACTACGCCTTACATATAGACGTCATTAATTTTTTTAAATTTACTTTAATCAAATGTACTTTACAGCTTTTGTTTCTGCAGTTAGAAACGGCACAATAAGGCATTTTTGCGGGATTTTGTTACAGTATTTACAGAAACAAGTCATAAGGTACTGAGAAAGGCTTTGAAATGCCCTGCACTATGGTGCAGAGTGTTGGCACGCGCGCCCTGCCCACTTTTCCATTCTATCTATTTCTGTGTCCGAGATCTCCGGCTTCTTAATAAATCCACGGGAGTGAGGCTGCAAGTAATGTAGCCAATTTGATAAATCCACGAAACGATTAAGTGACACAGTAACATAATAATTAATTTCCTTTTATACTTTATAGGTTTTGAACTGTCTATCAATAAAAAATATTGAAATCAATTCAATTATTATGTACAATGATTTATCTAAACTAAGGTTTTCTTTCCATACCGTTGTTCTTAGTGTCGAATGTCGGGCGACGGATTAGCTTGGATGTAGGATATGTGTATTTTTTGAAAGTGAAGGAGTGATACATATCCGCTTTGGGATATATATCCGAAGATATAGATGTGTCCAGAGTTACCCATGCCTAGTTGGGTATCATTATATCTTGTCTTATAGAAAAAAAAACCTTGCCGATGATATTGGCAGCAAGTTTTACTCAAAAAACACCACATTTTATTTGTTGTTTGTCCATATTTCATGGACTGCCTGTACTTTTAGACACTATGTTTGTTCGACTGGACCCTATGGGAGAGGCCTATGTCTAGCAGTGGACTGCGATAGGCTGAGTTGATGAGTTGATTTACGATCAAGATGTATTGATGGGACATCCTGTACAGCTCCGAGATGGATTCAGTCTTGAAGTGGGAAATGAAAGAACTGGATAAGATATAGGACTCTTGTCAGTTAGAACTAGAAGATATTTGTGCTAATAAAATTCTGTTGTTTACAAACTGAACTAATTTAGTCTTTCTAACAAAAAACATTAGAGAAGGATAGAAAATTTTCATCATTTCAGCCGAAAGACTTCCACTACTGGACATAGGCTTCCCCCAAAGGTGCCATAATTGCCACGCTTGGCAGGCGGGTTGGCGATCGCAGTTGGTTGTTTAAATATTCAGAGAACGCTGCTGCCCATCCTCTGGTGAATCCCTTAGTCGCCTTTTACGACACCCATGAGAAGAGATAAGGTGGTGCTATTCTTTATGTCCGGCACCACAATACAATACAATACAATATCTTTATTTGCAATAAATAGGGTACATCGAATGTACACGGAACGAAAGAAGATTTTAGTCCTGTCAAATTAGTCCACTTGTTTGTTAGTTGCCATCTTTAAAGTTTACGACTATTTTCCGAAAAATTATTAGTTAATTATAAGAGTAAGGACTAATTTGATACTTCTAAATACTTTTTGTCCTTTTTCAATGATTTTTGTAAGAAAGAAATATAGTGTTATAAAAGAAAGAAACAAATAGGTGTCGTCGGGGGACGCCCGACAGAAGCGAAGCTTCTCAGCAAGCGTAGCAGCGCGATAAAACGTGCGCACGCAGAGTGTGAGTGTGTGTTCGAGACAGTAGTGTAGCCGCGCGCTAATAGAGGGGAAGTTAACGGTGACGTCAACGTCACGTTTTTTCTGGGTTTACTCCTTGGCGGCCGAGTGCGCAGCGACACTATAGATGTAGAAGCTTTGCTTCAAAAGTTATTTTAGTGCGGTGGATAAAAGGATCGGCGCCATTGTAATTATATTTTATTAGCCAAAAAAATAAGCCCGAAAACAAATTAATAACAGACATTTTCTCTAATTCCCAGGTTTCCTTGAAAAATCTCCTCACAGCTACATAGAGAAGCAGGACCTGCTGTACCGGCTGGCGATACTGCAACACACGCTGATGCAAGGCGTCCCTGTCATCACCAGGTTCCTGGCGCAGTACCTGCTCCTGTGGAACGAGAATGATTTCTTTGCTGAGGTAAGTTTCACAGCTTTGACTGTTGTACATAAGCAACCCATTATTGTTCCACTGCTGGGAACTGGCATCTTCGCTTCAGCTTCTCCGAATCAGAAGGTTAAGGCCTTAGTCCACCACTCTGGCCTAGTGCGGGTTGGCAGACTACACACACCATCAACAACTGTATGGAGCACTCTCAGATAGCAGGTTTGTCCTCACGATGTTTTCCTTCACCTTTAAATAGGCTTACTATAATTATGTAGCTCTAAGCCGTGACAGGAGCAGGAGCTAAGGAAAAATGAAAAGCCCCCGGGATCCCTCGTGGCCCCCGTAAGAGAGCCGGGAGCGAAGACCCCGTGAGGATGATTACGGGGAGCCGAGCCCCCCGCAATAAGAAATAAAACTGGCGGGAGATAGCTGCTAGTTAGGTTAGAACTGTGGCCCTAAATGATTGTTTCAATAAGTTGATACTTTAATTAAATTTACTCTACGTTCGGTGAAACGTTAATCTAAGAACCGAGACTAATTCGAATCGGTTTTTTTAATTAAACTTTTTTCGATTTACAAAAAGAGATGAATTGAAAATTAGTTATGTGAATTGAATTTTATGTGAAACAATATTCGTGGATTCGTTTTCTGCGAAATGAAATTCGATATAAAGTTTCGGTAAAATGGTAGCTAGCCCTTGACACCGCCCGCACACTTTCATCGTAACGCGGATCAACAACCGGGGCAAAACACCGAACCAGCTGGGACGCTGGGACCAATGTCTGAAACCGGGGCAATCCCGGTCAAACTGGGATGTATGATAAGCCTACCGTTAAAGTAAGTGATAGTAAAATTCTATCCGCACATGATTTCGGAGTCGGAGATGTGGGTCGGGTTCGAACTCAGCCTCCAGAAGCGTTTGAACGATCCAGACCAAATTAGGGATGTAACGGATATCCCTATCCGAGATACCGAAAGTTAAGTTCAATAATGTGCCTTACAGATTCTGGAGCTGGTCCAATGGGTGAGCGTGGACAGTCCGGACCACGTGATGTATGTGGTGGAGCCTCTAACCAGGATATACCACCGAGCGCAGCCCATCGAACAGTGCGCCATACTCAAGAGCTTGAACAACATGTACTCCAATCTTGTGAGTGTAGCATTATCATTTATAGACACAGACCAGTAAGCCTCAAGACGCCGCTTAAACCATGGTATAATAAGATCTTTTACCAGGTACTCTCTTTCCGTGACAGCTAAGTCACGTGGTTGCCTCCGTACTACGTCATCGGCTGTGGAGCCAATAGCGGACTGTTATCGTGACACTTGTCAGTTTGATGAGCTGCCACTTTGTGTAAATAAATTACCCGAGCAAAATGCATTTTTAGGGTTCTGAAGTCCTACAAGGAACCCTTATAGTTTCGTCATGTCCGTCCGTCTGTCCGACTGTCCGTCTGTCTTAATCCTTTACAGCTTAATAACTTCTACAGTTATAAATATAAGTAAATGAAATTTTGTTAAAAAATAGTCTACATATAGATCTCAATTTTAAAAGAATAAAAAAATTGTTTTTACGTATTTTAGGTGGCATCCATACATGTGAAATCGGGATGAAAAATTTTTTTCACTGCACCCCCTCGTTTGTGTTATCATTGAATAGGTCTACTAAAATGAAGGTAATGTTTCATACACCACTTTTTTATCAGGTGTACCATCTGCGAACTATAGCCCGCCAAAGTGGCTTGCAATGTGTCCCCCCCCCCTGCCATTTCTAAACTATGCAACGTAGAAAGTTATAATCTTCCACATTGATAGACCTTTGTGTTTTTCTATTTTAAAATTATTTCAAGTATAATGTGATTATAATTTTTCGAGTTATAGAGAGAAAACTGAAAAATACTTAAAACGTCCTAGTTCAAATGTCATTGATCTTAGAGAAAAATGATCATAGCAAATAATGCTCCTTTAGCTACTTTCTATTTGAAAAAATCACAAAAAGTAACTTTGACATGACACACTTAAATTTGGCTTCTTGAATTTATCGCTAGATGGCGCTACTAACAACACGCAAACTAAAATAGCCATGATTAATATTCGATTTGATTCGTTTGGAATTACACCTACTTAAGGAACCCTATAATACTGAGCATGGCCCGACATGCTCTTGGCCGGTTTTTCATTTACTTCTATAAAGAATCACTTTTGAACTAGTAATTTTATACAGTTTCCTTTAATAACGAATTAGATGAATAACACGAGATAACAAATAGTTAGGATAGTTAGGAATTTATTTTATATACATTAGAAACAAAAATCTCCTTAAGTATATTGAAGATATCAATCAGTGGCAACACTTATCGTGACGTAGCTTGGAGGCATCGCGCTGTCATCGCGGGAAGAGAATATCTGGTGAAACATCTTATGATACCATGGCTTACACAAAGTTTTGCATGAGAACACAATTTGTAAAATGTTGGCAGGGAACAAGGGGTGGACGGCGTGGCGTGTTTTAATTGGTCACCTAAAAATTAGGCTGTATGATAGGTGGTGCTCGCTGACGGAGTGAAGTACTGATCGGCAGTGGGGCGAATATTATGCAGTACTACTGCATAAGCTTTGTGATTGTATTCGGCTTATTGGCGTTTTTAGGCTTTTGGTCTGTGTTTATACGTCACTGTAGCACTAATTTTGACTTACAAAGCTAACTGACTACGGCAATCAAGGCGTCAAGACATGATTAATAATGTACAAACATATTCTTAGTTTATACTAAACCTCTTAAGGGGTCATTGTACTCATCACTATGAACAACTTTTACTATGGGACTAACACTGAAATTGCGGAAAAAAAAATGGTGATCCTAATATTTGTGTTCACATAATCGACAAAATGTAGGGAACAGATGATTTTTTTTCGTGATTTCAGGGTTGGGCCCATACACAGACCAGGTAAGCCTCCAGACTCCGCATAAACAATGTTTTGCATGAGAACACAGTCGTAAAATGTTGGTGGGGACCGGGGGACGACGCGTTATGATTGACCGGCTCAAAAGTTCGGTGGTATGATTCCGTATGATTGGTGGCGCTCGCTGACGGACTGACGTTCTGATTGGCGGTGGGGCGTATGATATTCAGTGCTACTGCATATGCGTGGTGACCGGGGGTGTCCGGCTAATCGACGTCTATATAGAAGCTTACTGGTCTGTGGTCCTGTTAGTTACCTGTTTGTGTACCTGTTGCACTAGTTAAAGCTGTTGCACTGTTATTTAAATGTTGCTCACCGTTAACTGGTACAATACATCATTTTTCTTTCTGTCTTTCTTTTCAATAGTAAATGATGAGTACAATAAACCCTTAAAGAGGTTTAGTATAAACTAAGAATAAGGTTGTATATTTGTATAACAAAAACGACACGAGACGGTCTAACCTTGAACTGCTTCGATGGAACCTATAACTCCTAAAATTCTTTCATAATACTCAACTAATAATTTTGTGATATTACTAGATATATGCTAGTACTAGGCCTCGTCTACATTTCATGGGCACATCGCCATCTCCGTTGAGCTACTCGCTAGTACTGCCCAAGGTCGCGACGGCCATCAGCGACATGTGCAACAAACAGCTGCAAGTTACCCCAGGTAAGTTCTGAGATCCGGTAAAAATCCGATAAAAATCTGAAAAAATAACGCCTTCTAGTCTGGTTTTCCCCACTTGTCTTATTTAGTAAACAATCTTGGCATGTCTCTTTATTTAAATAACTACTGATAAAGTATGTACGTTCTGTTCTGCACATGTAATTAGGTTAAAAATGTTATTTAGTGTGTAAAATTATTAATATAGTGTCTTTGAAGACATGCCGAGATTGTTTATCAAATGAGACTAGAGAGAAAACACAGGTGTGGAAAACTGTGGTAAAAAAAAATCTTTACAAATATTTCTGCTAATAAAAATAACAATTTCCTTGCAAATATTTTCTTTGCTTAAAAAAACTTTTTCTCAAACATGTTTGGAAATTCGAACATTATTTTGACAACCTTCTTCGAGATTAATCGAAAATGCTGTACTGGTCAAATATATGCGAGCAAGCGGCCGGCAGTGTTTGTATGAAAATCCATATCTGTCCTGTTTAGCGGCCAAATAAATTACTATGTAAACTCATATCTGTCGTGTAATATAAAAATGGAACGAACTTTTTACTCCAAAAAATAGCAACCAAGGAGGTTATTTATCAAAGATTTTATTTAAATTTCGAACTGGCTTGCAAATACAGCTGTTTAAAGTAAAAAAGAAACAAATTAACATATTGGTGTCGATTATCTTGTTCACGAACTAAACTTATCACTCTCTTTTTACTAATAGTAGATACAAGAAAGAGAAGGCAACAATTTTAGAACTGTCAAATTAGTCTGAATTTAGATTTCCATACAAGTTTAGTCGTGACCTCGGAACGTGCCCACAAAAATACAAAGAAATATAACACGAAAACTAATTAATTTGACAGTTCTAAAATTTTTGCCATCCCTTTCTTGTAACTATTATTAGTAAAAGAGAGCGATAGTTTAAAATAAGTTTAGTTCGCGAACAAGAGAATCGATACCAATGACGCGTGAAAAATTATTGTTGTTCGACAATGATTCTTGAATTTACACATAGGTACCACTTAGTTTGAATTTCCGCGCATTATTTGAGAAAAGTACTATACAAGCCTTGGCCGCAACCAGGCGTTGATGGCATCAAAACTCCTGTTGCCGGCCGCGGCATTAATGTACTATATCCTAGCTATCGTGAGTTAACCTTTTCACCGTCACGGCATCGTAAAGGTTTTCGTGCCCTCAGCGCCACGTCTTCTATAGAAGATAAATATTGTATGGACGTTGGTACAAAGTTATAAAGTCGTGGCGCACGGCAATATTCAGTAAAAAATAAAAACAGTATCATTTTTAATAAGTATTTTTCTTTTCTAGTATAAATGGATGAAATTTTATGGAAAAAAGTAAAGTTTGATTTAAATCACAGATTTTTATAAAAAAGTCACTTGATTTACATTAAATGATTAAAATCAATCACCCCGAAAGCAAGTTATAATGAGAACATCTATACTATAATAAAACTGTAAAGGTCGAAAAGTCTGTACATTGAGTTTTTTTTCGCGAAAACCGGCTAGGGGGACTAGAAATAAGCTATAGAACACGAATCAATCGTTTAAAAAATGTATGTCTGTCTGTCTGTCTGTTTGTTACCTCATCACGTGAAAACGGCTGAACGGATCGTACTGAAACTTAGCATTTGTATTGGTATTAGTCTAACTTAAAATATAGGGTATGTTTTATCTAAATCGGTTGAGTTGATCCAGCGATACAGCTTGACCCCTCTATTGAATTAAGTTGCATACAAAGTAGAGGTCATGATTGTTGGTTAGATGCAGGTTGCAGGTTCCTAAAAATACAACTGGATTCTATTAGTATTATAGAAAATATAGAATAACATAACATAGCCCATCACTGTCCCGCTGCTGGGCATGGCCCTCTTCTTGGAATGAGAAGAGTTAAGGAACTGGATATTGTTAGTGTAATAGATTATCATAACATAATCAGCTCATTACCTACTGCCCCACTGCTGGGCACGGACCTCTTCTCGGAACGAGAAGAGTTAAGAAACTAGAAAATATAGAATAACACAACGTATTCAACCCATTACTGTCCCACTACTGGGTATGGCCCTCTTCTCAAAATGAGAAGAGGTAATGAACTGGATATTATTAGTATTCTAGAATAACATAACATTACCAGCCTATTACAGTCCCACTGCTGGACACGGGCCTCTTCTCAGCATAAGAAGAGATGTGGTCAGTGTTATAGAAGAACATAATCAGCCCAATTACTTCCCACTGCTGGGCACGAGCGTCTTCTCAGAATGAGGGAGTTTAGGGCTAATTCCATGAAATTCCATCACCTTAGCCAGTTGGTTGTAAAAACAAAATATAGTATGGTCGGTAAATAGTGTAATCGTCTGTGTAGGCGCTTATATGTATATATTTGAAGATATTGAGTTCATAATTATGACACGATGTTATTTTCCGACATCCACGCGGACGGAGTCGCGGGCACAGCTAGTATAAAATATTATTAAACTTTAGGCTTCTTCTAAATATGTCTGTGCGTGTATTTGATGTGATTGTGTCGGCAGAGGACATGGTGGTGCTGCAGGCGGCGGTGCAGGGCGCGGCGGCGCGCGCGCGGGGCGAGGCGCGCGGGGGGGTGGCGGTGGGCGCGCTGGCGCCGCGCCTGGCGCTGGCGCTGCCGCTGCTCTCCGTCTCCGCGGCGCTGTTCGACAAACTCGCCGCACTCATGATACTGTAAGAATATGTTTTTATCTACACTCGTATCGTAAAATTCGAATTATGAACTCGAAAGTAATGTCATAATGACATACTTTACGCACATGCACCTGTAATGAATTTAAAAAGTTTCATTACGATACAGTTTGCTGAACAAAACAATGCGGTAATTTAATTTTTTTTCCATAACCGCACACTTCAGCCCAACTAAGGAGTTTTTAATGCCACTTCGACCCATCCAAGGAGTTTTTAAACCTTTTTTTTAGCAGTCATACAGTTTGGCACCAATGAGTACACAAAATTCAGGGTGGCGCCACTAGTCATACATTGAAAACATTTATCGTTTAAAATCGCGTTTTTGGCAGAAGTTTGCATTGCCATATTGCTTTTAATTATAGTTAAGTGTTTACAGGCACATTTTTTGTATGATAAAACAGAGATTGACGGAATCCTGACAAGGATAGAAAATTAGTTCCGATTATAATGTTTTCGCCAGACTATATTTTATTATCTGTGTCTCTGTGTCTCACAAGTGAGTAAAAACATTTTGAATTTGGAACAAGCACAAATTATGTACATGAAATGAATAAAACGTGCTGAACGTACGTACTGGCTGGCTGAATGGAGCTATCATAAAATAAAGAAAATATAAATACTACAGGTTGAGGGCCTTGGAGAATGACGTACTTGAATCTCGTTCCAAATATGTATAAAAATTGTACCTTGTTTTTTGAAATATTTTTATAATCGATTTCGTAAACTGTGGACACTATTCCGCGCTTACAAATCAAAGTTTCATACAATGAGGTGATGCACCTAGCACGGCAGTGTCCATCGGTGGCTATTCACGAGGGACACAAGGACCGAGATGTTTTCTTTTTTCACGATTTCACTTAGTTTACCATTGTCTGCGAGAAAATAAATAGTGGTATATAGCATGACCGAGGGAATGAGAGACATTCAAGAATATGGTAGAATGTGCGTAACTACACATAAAGAAAAAAAGATGAAAAAAATATTCTACGACAAATCACGCGTAGGTACCAGGCCCCTCAGAAAGTATTGCGAAAAAAAGTTTTTATATATGGGAGACTGGCCAGTTATAATGTTTTTCGAAAATATGATTATTTATAAGTAAAAATAAGTAAGTTCCAATTTCAAAATTTCCCTCCACATTTTTTGCGAGTTAATTCAAAGTATTGTGTCTCACTGAAATATGGATCTGCGCCGGGAACATTTTAGAGCTATGATTTTATACGATTTCAAGTGTCGCCTGAAACCGGATGAATCGTACGATAGACTTCAAATGGCATTCATGGATGAAGGCCCTTCCAAGGCAACCGTGTATCGTTGGTATAACGAATTCAAGCGCGGTCGACCAACTTTGGGGGATGACGAAAGAAGCGGTCGCCCTTTGACGGCTGTTACCGAAGAAAACGTGCTAGCAGTGAAAAATTTAATCCAAGACAATAGGCGAATTACATATCAGGAGATTCAAAACATATTGAAGATTGGATCGGGAAGCGTTCACGAGATTCTACACAGCCATCTTCGCGTGAGGAGGATAGTATCACGCTGGGTGCCGCACAACCTCACCGATGCTCAGAAGCAGGCCCGGGTGGAATGGTGCCGTGATATGCTTAACAAATTTGAAGCAGGCTCGTCTCGGCGTGTTTACGACATCGTTACAGGTGATGAGTCCTGGATTTATCAATACGACCCAGAAACCAAGCGCCAGTCGACTGTTTGGGTGTTTCAAAATGAGCCAACGCCTACCAAAGTGAAGCGATCTAGAAGCGGGGGTAAGATTTTGATCGCTAGTTTTTTTAATTTGACTGGCCACTTGGTATCAATTCCCTTACGGGATCAAAGAAGCATTAATGCCGAATGGTATACTACCAAATGTTTGCCAGAAGTTTTCTCTGTTATAAGCAACAAGCGACCAAACACAGGGCTCCGCGGGCTACTGCTCCACCACGACAATGCACCTGCGCACACCGCACTCAAAACGAGGGACTTCCTGGACAGCACGCCAGTCGAACTCCTGGGTCACCCTCCTTACAGCCCTGATCTAGCACCGTGTGACTTCTTTATATTCCCAAAAATAAAAAATCAGCTCAAAGGGATACAATTTTCGTCGCCGGAAGATGCGCTGGCTGCGTTCGAGCAGGCTGTAAACGAGGTGTCTGCGGCGGACTGGAAAAAGTGTTTTGAAAACTGGTTTAGGCGCATGAATCTTTGTATAGAGGCTGGTGGAAAGTACTTTGAAAAGATTTGATAAAAATATATGTACGTATAGAACAATTTTTTTTAGTTTCGCAAAACTTTCTGAGTGTCCCACGTATAGTAGTCAAAATGCTCGCGCAAGCTCTAACTGTTTAGGGGTCTGCTGTCTTGTACAAAAGGCGAAGAGGGTGAAAATAGCCACCGATGGACACTGCCGTGCTAGGTGCATCACCTCACTGCATAAAACTTTGGTTTGTAAGCGCGGAATAGTGTCCACAGAAATTTCGATGCCTTTTTTAGGGGTCCCTAAATAGTCGGAGCTTGCGCGAGCATTTTGACTACTTACTATACCTACGCATGATTAGTCGTGGAATATTTTTTTCATCTTTTTTTCTTTATGTGGACGCACATTCTATCATATGTGTCGCCATGATATCTTTAAACATGTTGAATTATTTCTGATGTGACCCTATATCACATTGATTGACGATATTAAAATTCAACATGATAACTACCTACAGCAGACAAAAGTCGGTTCTTCCTCGTCCTTTCCTGCTGAGTTCGTTGGGGCAGGCTTTCAGTCGAACCAGATGCGGCTGTATATACAATAGACCCGTTAACCTAGTTATGATCACAGACAAAAAAACGACGCTATCTTTAAATAATAATGTCACCTTATTTTCAGGTACAAGAATATATTCACCGCAATGAAAAGCTCAAAGAAAATTCCCCAAAATGACGGTACAGTTGAAGCCAAAATTAAGGTTCTAGAAACGTTCACAACTGACCTCATCAACTGCTTGTACAGTGAAGAAATTTTAAGCCAAAGAAACTTGGGTTTCGTATTCAACAAGCTGAACCCAGAACTTGTCAAGAATCTTGCTTCTTTAATTCCTGATGTAGATTCTAAGCTGAGCATAAGTCATAGTTTAGCTTTCGCTCCCTATACATACCTACAATTTAACGCTACAGATCCAAGGGACGCTGATAATAAACTATGGTTCAATGCCGTCATTGACCAGGATTTCAAAAATCTGAGCAGGTTCCTGAAAAGATCAGTGACTGAATTGCGTTATTAGTGATGATAAATACACGCTGAATTTTTTGTCGTTTTGGAAACGAAAAACGTGGAAGAAAAGCCCCACTCGGACCTTTTCCTAAAGCCACTGTAATTTCAACAGCATTTTAACACCAGTTTTAAATTTTTTTTTATTTGTGTCTACGACAATGACTACCGTCCACAGACCAGTAAGCTTCAAGACTCCGCATGAACAAAGTTTTGTATTCGAATGCAGTCGTAAAACGTTGGTGGGGTCAGGGGGGCGGACGGCGCGTTATGATTGGCCGGCTCAAAAGTTCGATGGTATGATTCCTTATGATTGGTGCCACTCGCTGACTGAGTGACGTTCCGATTGGCGGAGGGACGTATGATATGCAGTGGTAGAGCATATGCGTTGTGACCGGGGGTGTCCAGCTATCCGGCGTCTAGAGGCTTACTGGTCTATGCTACCGTCACAAGAGATATGTGTCTTTTTGTCTTACTATGGGTGTGAAAGTGTGCGTGCTAGCCCATACTTTTAAGCGAGCCATCTTACTATGGGTGCTTCACGTAAAAATACAACATATCAATAACAGAATCGATTGGTTTAAAAAATAACAATATTTTAATTTTTGAAATGAGATTTTGTTTTTTTTTTGGATTTTTAGAATGACTGCCTCGTTGGTCTAGTGGTTGCAAGCGCGACTGCTGAGCGTGGGGTCTTGGGTTCGATTCCCGGGTCGGGCAAAGTGTTATTGGGTTTTTTCATTAAGAAATTCTCAGTAGCAGCCCGGAGCCTGGATTTGTGCCCGGTCAATGGCAATAGGCTCGCCCCCTATTACATGGGACTATAACATAACTGGCGAAATGTGGGTGTACTATTACACCTCTGCCTACCCCTGCGGGGAAATACAGGCGTGATGTTATGTTATGTTATGTTAAATGAGGAGATTCGCAGGAGAACGAAAGTAACCGACGTAGTTCAAAGACAAACTTAAGTGGTAGTGGGCGGGGCACATTGCTCGCAAAACGGATGGCCGATGGGGTAGTAAAGTTCTGGAGTGGCGACCGCGTACTGGAAGTCGCAGCGTGGTGGACACACAAGGTGGACCGACGACCTGGTGAAGGTCGCGGGAATCGCTGGATGCGGAAGGCGCAGAACCGGTCGTGTGGCGATGCTTGTGGGAGGCCTATGTCCAGCAGTGGACGTGTTTCGGCTGAAATGATGATGGTTTTTTAAATATAAATCAATCAAAATTGTTAAATTGAACTCGAAAAAGTAAATCGTTCTGATTATAGGGGAAAAATACGTTATTTTTTCAAATTGACACTGCTTATCGATTCTGTTACTGTCTACCGAAGTTTTCCGTTTCCAAAACAACTAGAAATTCATAGTGTATAATGTAATCGTACTATATCTGAAGCGTCAAGAGCCTTACTATTGTGTCTGTTTTTATACTGGATAAAGTTTTAGTGCATGACACTACTAAACCAACCTGAAGCCGCGTCCCCTGCGACCATATTTTTGTGATTTCTAACATCTTACATGTTTTCTAACAAAATGGGGGCGTGGCTGTTAGCTGTTTGGCTACATTTGATTGGCCTAAGCAAAATATTAACATGTTTTGTTAGAAGTTTTTGTGCGCAGGAGACACGGCTTTAAATATTACTTTACTTACCTTGTCCATAGTAAATAATAAGATAAATTATTATAAACAAACTTTTCAACACACTTGCTCGTAAAGTGGCTTTTATTGCACCGCTTTTAGGTTCATAATGCAGCTTATAACGCACGCGTGATTTTTACTTTACATTATCGCACTAGTGCTTTTTACTTTATATATTGAGAGCATAGGCTCTCAATATAGATTGACAATATAGATTGTCCCACTGCAGGACAAAGGCCAGCCTTTTTTTTTTTTTTTTTTCCGCGGGAAAATCCTCATGGACGCACTCCGCCCGGGAAAGGCGGAGCCAGTGTCGGACTCTTACCGACTAAAACCACCACGGTGTTGCTCTACCGACCCTTGGCCGGGGGCGTGGGAAATACTCCCGTATTCGCCCAACCATCTCCGGCAGTTCCCAGCTCGCCGCTACCAGGCGAGCCCCTTCTCCCCGTGCGGCAACCACAACGGCCGCACCCTCCTCTTGACTGGCGCGCGCGGAACACTACGCGCCACCGTCACGGGCCTTGACTGGTCGGGCGGCGGGCCAATCCGAGTCCGCCGCCCACAGGCCCACACCTAGGGTGGCTGGAGATCGGCATACGCCCTCCTACGACGCCCAGGTCGTCTCCTGCGGATGGGAAGAGAGGTCATCGCCTCTCGAACCCTCTCCGCCGCCTCATTAGCGAGCATCACCTCCTCGCAGAAGGAGACGACACCTTTCCAAGCGCTCTCGCTCCCGACCATAGACAGAACCACAGCCGGAAGAGAGAGATCGCTTCCGCCTACTGCAGTGATGAGGTCACGGCACTGCGCGGCCCAAGCTGGGCACTCCGCCAATGTGTGCTGCGCCGTGTCCTCTGGGCAGCTCCCGCAGTGATGATACTCAGGCGTCGGCTCCCGGCCTATGCCACACAGATACTTACTGAAGCAACCATGCCCCGAGAGTATCTTCGTCAGCCGGTAGGTGATGGTACCATGGCTCCTCTCCAGCCACTCCTCACTGACGGGCCTTACCGCCGCGATTACGGCGAGCCCTGGCAAAGGCCTCCCTACTCTTTTTCCACCTCTCTCTATTTGTGCCTGTTATGGATCAGTCTTTTTGGAAGGAGTCCAGTTCATCCTGCCATCTCTTTTTACTTTACAATTTATTTTTAAATATCAGCAGAGTTTTATGCCTAAATAAAGTAAAAAAAAATTGTGAACAAATGTATTGAAGGTCGCGGGTATCCGCTGGATGCGGAAGGCGCAGGACCGGTCGTTGTGGTGATGCTTGGGGGAGGCCTATGTCCAGCAGTGGACGCCTTTCGGCTGAAATGACGTTGATGATGATGATGATGTATTAATTTAAATAGGCATGATAAATAAACATTTCAATTCATCAAATCATTTATTTTTGTCAACAAATTAACGTTAATTTGTGTTATAATATTTATTATATTTTTAATATTAGGCTGTATGGCGGCTTCCTTCAACCATCTGCACGCGCATAGCTATACGTCTCTTATATACGTCACTTGACCACAGGCATGGCGTGCGATTACAAAAATCCACGCGCCGTTTTTCACGAATTCAATCTTTGTCTAAAATATGTTTGTGATTGCTTTTCCTCGCAAGTGTGTTGAAAAACGTCGTATGAAACTCATGAGCAATGTTCATTATACTCTCGGCTTTATTACGCCCTCTCCTTCGGCTCGGGTTGCATTATTAATTAATTGATTGATTAAATTGAATTGATTTAATGATTATATTGTACTCGCCATTTTTTATATTTTAATAAAAAAATATGATAACAGTTTTCCGAGTTTTTATCATCATACCACGGTTACTAATTGTCAAAGACGTAAAAAATATAGACGAAGTGCTGCGAACAATTATAGTGAAGCCAAAAATAGCTATGCTCCTTTGTGCACAACCAGCGCTCACGCACACACCAAATATAGACGAAGTGCTGCGAACAATTATAGTGAAGCCAAAAATAACTATGCTCCTTTGTGCACAACCAGCGCTCACGCACACACCATGCACCTGAAGGATATTTGCTTTCGTGATGCTTACTGGACGCTGCCGCGACATGTGTACTGAGAGGGGTGAGCACGGTTTGACGTGCATGTGTGTGCGTGAGCGCTGGTTGTGCACAAAGGAGCATAGTTTTTTTTTGGCTTCACTAGATAGTTTGCAGTACTTCGTCTATATCTGTGTTACTAGTTTAGTTTGTACTAGTTTGTGCCACACAACCAAATATATAGTTCATAGAATTACGTCTTTTTAAGCTGCTTATTAGCCAATAGCCGCCTTGGTAGGGCCAATCGAATTTCAGTACCTACCCCGTTTCCTCCTACCTCTTGCTAGTTGACAGAATTTATTGTGCGCATTATATTCGACAATAGGCGTCTATTGTATGGTCGATGTCCATACACATACATCATACACCACACTAGCCCAGACACACTTATGCCTACACCGCACTGCGATTTTTACTCGCGCGATTTTTTATCGCTAAATATGCATACGGAATCATAATAATATGCAGGTGGCCGCACTGGCGATTTAAAATCACGCGAATAAAAATCGCTCTGCGGGCAGAATTAACTACCTAAGTTGATATAAAATAATACATACTGGCCACCTAGTTGCCTCGCCTGTCACGCTGGCGGTGATGACGTCTCTCTGTCTATTAGATATTCAAACGAAATAAAGAATATTGTAATTTATAAAAATGTGTATTTAATAAATTGGCGACGAGGATGTCGAATTATGATATTAAAAAGCTGAAGAAAACCCGCGCCGCATTACGCGGTATAATTACAAAATTAGAAAACTACGTAAACAGTCAAGAAACACTACCATATGAAGAAACAGAGTCAAGACTTCAATCACTTCAAGAAACATTACAGAAATTACAAGAAATACAGCATAACATAGAATTAGAAACACCAGACGAACAACTAGACCAAGAGATAGAAACCAGGTACGATTTCGAAGAAAAATGTATCATCATAAAGACAAAACTTTTGATTTATAAAAACGGAGACAATCGACATGTTTTACCGCTACAAACATCAACATCACAGCTAAGTACAAATACGCACCAAGAACGAGGTCCAAAAATTAATTTTCAGCCCTTCAATGAAAAAGAAACCTTTGTAAACTTTACTAAAAGACTAACTGTATTTTTCTTACTGAACAAGATCGAAGACGCTAAAATGAAAGTTTACACCTTACTTGCTGCTCTATCACCAGAATTACATGAGAAATTACACGATTTATGCTCCCCGGATGATCCAGTTGACATGAATTTTAAGGAGCTCACACAGATACTAGACGAATACGTTGACCCTAAACCTAGCATATGGGCGTCACAACACAAATTTATTACGCGCACACAAAGTGAAGATGAAACAGTGGCAACATACGCATCAGAATTAAAAAAGAAATCTTTGAACTGCGAATTTAAATGTCAACATTGTCAAAAACCTACCCTAGAAAGCTTCCTAGCCCTACAGTTTATTCGAGGATTGAAAGACAGTGATATAAGAACAAAAATTCTTCAAGAAAGAAATACACTACCTTTTACAAAACTGGTACATATAGCTACATCCATAGAAATGGGAAAATCGGAGAACCTAAGAATATCCGCAGACATGCACAAAAATTTGGACACAGTAAACAGAATTACAAGCTCAATAAAAATACCTAAACAGTTAACATCTACATCATCTTCATCTCCGATAACGATAAGAGATTTAAAAGGAAAATGCTTTCGATGCGGCAAAGACGACCATCGATCTAATGAGTGTGGCGCCATCAAATCCACCTGCCTGAAATGCAAGAAGGCTGGTCATCTGGCACGAGTCTGTTTACAGCGAAATGTAAATACCAATCAACTAGACCACAATACAAGTAACATGAGTAACGAAAGCATGGGGAATATTAAAACATGTCGATTGTCTCCGTTTTTATAAATCAAAAGTTTTGTCTTTATGATGATACATTTTTCTTCGAAATCGTACCTGGTTTCTATCTCTTGGTCTAGTTGTTCGTCTGGTGTTTCTAATTCTATGTTATGCTGTATTTCTTGTAATTTCTGTAATGTTTCTTGAAGTGATTGAAGTCTTGACTCTGTTTCTTCATATGGTAGTGTTTCTTGACTGTTTACGTAGTTTTCTAATTTTGTAATTATACCGCGTAATGCGGCGCGGGTTTTCTTCAGCTTTTTAATATCATAATTCGACATCCTCGAGGCAATCTTACGGATAAGCTCCTTATTCTCAAGACTCGACTACGACGCACACCAATCCTAGGCGAACATACTCCCTATGGACTGATGTTCAGTCGGGATATTAGAACTAAGCTGCATGTAATGTTCAAAGACTCGTCTGCCCCGAAGGCTTTCAGACCGATCAACACACAGTCTTCAATCAGAGCTCACTCCCTAGGTGATCGTGTCCAGGCCAGAGCCTACTCCGACCCAAAACGAAGATGGGAATTCGGCACGATAGTGCGTCGCCTAGGCAGGCTTCATTATGAAGTGCGAACTGACGGAGGCGTCGTATGGCGTAGACACCTGGAGCAGCTGCTTCCAGCCCCAGGAGTGAGACAACCAGGAATTGCGGCGGAGGACTAATACATACTGGCCACCTAGTTGCCTCGCCTGTCACGCTGGCGGTGATGACGTCTCTCTGTCTATTAGATATTCAAACGAAATAAAGAATATTGTAATTTATAAAAATGTGTATTTAATATAAAATATTATTGGGAAGTATCCACATCTGAAGAACTACAGAGTTTTCCTACAAAATAGAAGTCTGATAATGTTTTTGTTGGAGAGGGCTATGCTCGGAATGTCCCTGCGTGATCGAATCAGAAATGAGATTCGCAGGAGAACGAAAGTAACCGACATAGCCCGAAGAATTGCCAAACTTAAGTGGCAGTGGTCGGGGCACATTGCTCGCAGAACAGATGGCCGATGGGGCAGTAAAGTTCTGGAGTGGCGACCGCGTACTGGAAGGCGCAGCGTGGGTAGTCCTCCCACAAGGTGGACCGATGACCTGGTGAAGGTCGCGGGAATCCGCTGGATGCGGAAGGCGCAGGACCGGTCGCTGTAGCGATGCTTGGGGGAGGCCTATGTCCAGCAGTGGACGTCTTTCGGCTGAAATGATGATGATGATGATGAATGTTTTTCTTCCTTATCGTCAGAGCACACCGAGTGAGTGGCGGCGAAGAGCAGTTCACTGGTTGCAAGGCAAACCGACTCTTATTGGCCTGTGGCTGTAGCCACTCGACCGCTCTTCGCCGCGCTTTGGGCCGCCTCAGCCGCCTGTCATTTTATTTCGCTATTCAAATTTCAGTCGTATAAAGAAGTAAATAAGAAACTAACTTTACAAGAGAAAGTCTTTGTAAATAAGATTTAATTTCAGCTTTTTCGCCGCCATTACGTTAGTTTGCGCCGACTCTTAGCGTCCTTCATTTCTATTAAGAAACGCGACTTTGCTACGTTTTCCAATTATTCTCTTGTAAAAAACAGTAAAGGGAACTATTGATCTATCTATTCATTGTAATGCATTACAACGTCAACGATTGTTACGCGAATCCCCTCGCTTCATGAATAATGCACACTAGTTCATCTACAAATCCGTTTATACATGCACACAGTGATTTTTGAATCGAATAAATAAATAATTGTCTGACTCGATGACGCGTGCCACCAATAAATAGGTAGGTAGGTTCATATAGAATAGCCCTATAGATCCCCGGCCTCAGACCTCAGACCTACATATCTACCGATACAACTTGTTATTTAAATAACTGAAAATCCTTAAGGGGTCATTGTACTCGTCAGAATGAAAAACTTTAATTATGCAATCAACCCTGAAATCTCAAAATAGTAAAATCAGCTGTTCCCTACATTTGTGTTCACATAAATCGACAACATGTAGGAACAGCTGTTTTTTATGCGATTTCAGTGTTTGTCTCATAGTAAAAGTTGTTCATACTGATGAGTAGAGGTTTTCAGTTATTTCAATAACCCGATGTATGAGCGTCGTGAAAAATACCTAGTGCTCAGCAGTTCAGCAGCGAGAAATTTCTAACCCCCTTGTTACAAAAGCTTAGACCAAGTCTACACCCTTTAAACCGGGTTAAACGTCAAACTCCGTACATATAAGGGTGTTAAAAGCAAAACCTATTAATAAAAGTAATAAGGTAACTAGTCTATGTTTAAAACACGAAAAAAAGTGATTTGCGATTTTTTTTAAAATGATTAGTTGGCTGATACAAAAAACATGAGCATATAAACAGTTCTTCACAAAGACGTAAGTTACTTTTCCATTTTCTCTTGTTACTGGTGCTCATTTATTTTTCGTGGTCCGCTCGAAAGCATAAATTATGGACACCGTGGCTGGAGACTGCTACGTGGCGGGTGTCCCGGGGACACTTCAAATTAGAAGCGAAAATATACAGCGTCTTGTCTATGTTGTTTAGTGATACTAGCATATGGTTTTCAAAAGTCCCCGTTTTCTTTGAATGGCATAATAATATGGTTGCAGTGTCGGGCAAAATTTAGTTTGATTAATGATTGATGACTAAGATTGAATCCGTCAATCATGACTAATGATTGATGATTGATTAATTCAATCATGGAGTGGTGAGTGATGATTGTTTAGTTTTAATCTTAGTTAAATAATCATGACTAAACTCATGCATGACTAATCTTCTTCTTATATTAACTACTATAAAACAGTAAATGTGTTCGTTTGTTTGATCGAGCATCACGCTAAAACTACTGGACCGTTTTGATGAAACTTTTAAACCTATTATTTGTTCTATGATAACACTTCCTTACGCACGCTTGACTTGGGGTGTAAGCGCGAATGCGTTACGAAAAGTGTGATCGGGTGAGGCGACTTTTATTTTGAGATCCAAGGTGGTGGACGCGACTTTTTAAATAAAATCAATATGGGTATGGATTTCGAGGTTTCCCGGGGTGCTAATTACGAATATAACATCTATTTCGAGATTCAAGATGGCGGACGTGACTATTTAGGTTAAATCAATATGGATATCGTTTTCGAGGTTTCTCGGGGTGCTGATTACTAATATAAAATTTATTTTGAGATCCAAGATGGCGGACGCGACTATTTAAATAAAATCAACATGGGTATCGTTTTCGAGGTTTCCCGGGGTGCTGATTGCGAATATAACATCTATTTTGAGATCCAAGATGGTGGACGTGATTTCTGTTTTTTTTAGTGAAGTTTCACTTCAGTCATGTGATCTAAAGCACACTCGTTTTATTTGTTTTTAAAAGCTGATGATTAGATTAAAAAACTGGTGTGTTTTAAAAAAGAAAGAAAGAAAAAGAAATTAATAAATTCGTGGCACGATGATCTGTAGCGTGCGTATAGAGTTGGTCAATAATTTTGATAAGGATAGGGCTCGATAACGATAAGTTATACGTGGGCGAAACCGCGGGCAAAGTCTAGTTTAATATACAACGTGTTATTGATATAACTGAAAACCTCTTAAGGGGTCATTGTACTCATCAGTATGAACAACTTTTGCTATGGGACTAACAATGTGTTCACATGAATCGACAAAATGTAGGGATCATCTGATATTTTTTTCGCGATTTCAGAGTTGGTTCCATAGTAAAAGTTGTTCATACTGATGAGTACAATGGCCACTTAAGAGGTTTTCAGTTATTAACACGTTGTATAAATTCTTGCCTACTGTCAATTTCAAGTTTTACATCATACATGTTGAAGTGGAATGGACTACCAACTACCACCACTCGTGCTTCTGAAGAATTTCTATTAAATAGTAATAATTAAAATTTTACAAAATAATGGGCGGCCTTTTTTGACTATCAAATGAAAACACAGTTTTAGTACTAGTCTTATTAATTTTCGCCGACCTAACAAAACAAAATAGCCGCTCAAATAGCCACTCATTGCACTAACCCACGTAGCCCGCCCGTGCAGTGCGAAGTGAGGGCGGGTGGGGCAATGCAGTGGCTCCCTTCACCCTTCGCCACCTACTCGTGCGTTTTTAGGTTAGTCATCAATCAAAACTAACGAATGATCGAATAACTAACTGATTTAGTCATGATTATGATTGAATTTTTCAATCATGATTAAATTAGTCATGACTAAATTAGCCATGACTAAATTAGTCATGATTGATCAATTGATTGAAAAAAATAGTTGATTGACCCAACACTGTATGGTTGAGATATTCGAAAATTTAAGACGACTGGTGTTTTAACTAAACCATAACTCACATGTTCGGACCCTGCTCGTGAGCAAATTATTATTTCCACAGTATATATCTTTAGATGGCAGTATTATTTGTTAACATTATTTCGCTTGAATCGCCAACAACTCCTCTAATTACATTTTTTAAGTAAATATCGACAAGCTGCCTTCGCGAATCGTTATTCGTGCTCTTTGATCCGGTAACACCACTTTGGAGGAAGTACCTATACCCCCTTATTACAAAAGCTGAGACCAGTTTCAGACTCTAGTTTAAACCGGGTTAACGTCAAACTCCATACATAAAAAAGTTAATTAACAAAACCAAAAAGCCCGACTGCATGTAATAATAACTGAAAAGATGTAAACAAGACATGTGTAGGTAAGTATATGTGGGGTGCTGGCCAGAAAACCTCCACGTGTGTCTGACGGCTGCTTGTCGGCAGTTGTTGGGCCGGTGCACCCTGGGCACGGGCAATAAGTCTCCTTTGGACCGGGGGACCTTATTGCCTGTGGCGAATATTCTGGCACGGGAGGGGCCCGATGTGGGCCAATGGGAAGTTGCTCCGCGTGTCCCTCTG
Source organism: Asteroscopus sphinx (assembly GCA_949699075.1). Lineage (NCBI taxonomy): Eukaryota > Metazoa > Arthropoda > Insecta > Lepidoptera > Noctuidae > Asteroscopus > Asteroscopus sphinx. The sequence continues at coordinate 26,493,051 of OX453004.1, read as the reverse complement.
AGAAAACAGAGGGCACTGTGGAGGAGCAGGTGCGGGCTCGGTGTGCACTCACCATGCCACTGGGCAGGCAGCGGGGGGACTGTCCTTCCCTGCCCCCATCGGTCTCGTAATCCCAGGAGTGCCTGCTGAGTAATGTTCTCGCACCTCTTAGCTTTACCGCCCGGACCGCGAGGAAGAATACCTCTATAAAAAATTACAGGAGGATGGGCCTGCGAGCAGCAGACTCTGGGTAGTCTGCTGCCCAACCAGCAGCTGGAGTAGTTAGCGCAGCTGGCGTAGTTAGCGCAGCTGGCGTAGCTGGTAAAGGCCCGTGAGGTGAGGTGGCGTGCAGTGTTCCGTGTGCGCCACAGAAGAGGGTGCGTTCATCGTTAGGCGACACGGGGAGAAGGGGCTCGCCTGCTTGTGGCGGGCCGGGACCTGTCAGGGGTGGTTGTGTGAATACTCACGGGTTCCAAAGCCCCCGGCTAAGGTAGTTGAAGGAACACCGTGGTGGTTTTAGTGGGTAAGAGTCCGACACTGGCTCCGCCTACTGTAACGTTGTAACGTTATTATTAGTATTTTTAATTTAAAATCATTATTATTAACTTTTTTTTCTTTATTATTTCATTCATTTTAAAACCAAATGCTTAACGGCCATTAGATTCGCGCGCGGTCTCGAGTCACGCACACTGCGATACTTCTTATCGCCTAGCTCGGGCTCGAGTTAATACGTTCGTTCGTCCTGCACCGGGACACCGACTTTTGCCACCGTGGGGGGTGCACGTTTACGGCACCTCGTTATTAGGTGCCGTGACTTCAATCGTGTGCCCTCCACATCATTGGCATCGGTTGTCGCCTGTTTAGTAGGCACCTTAATGTGTTACATATGTTTTAAATCCCCATATTGGGTAAGTGCTGAACAAGTATAACTTTATTTTGTATGTCAGGTAGTTTAGTAATAACGATTTTTCTGTGTTTAAATTTAACTTGACCTTTGAGCCTTCTGCTATATTTTGATATGTAACTTTTCTTTACCATTTGTTTTGCCTATTGTTTTAATTTAAATTAATTCAGTGCTTCTCACATTCCATGTAAACTCCGTTCTGATTGTGACAATCACACACCACCATCACTATCGCAATTGTACTCTCGCTTTGCTTATGCTTCCGGTGGTCGCAATCAGAGGAGACGCTTGTGGTCACGCCACTCACACTGGAACATTAATTCCAGGGTGCTACGCTGTAGCTAACCATCATCTTCATGCTGCGTGGTAGCTGGCCTGCTACATTTTAGCGGCGCTCCACGCGGCCTACCTACGCGCGGCCGTTCGCCGGCCCGGTGACGACCACCTGTCACCATCTCCTGGCGTGATCCAGCCGGCCCATCAACACCTCGGGCTCACCATCTCGGCGGTCTCCACCACTGCGGAGCTGAGCCAGGAGAGTACATGCGCTACCCTCCTTACAAAGTGAAAACATAGTGACGGGTCTTCTACCTACCCACGACCTTCTAATTTAATAAATGTGTATCAATGTTTTGAATGGTTTTAATGAGTTACTTATATAACCAACCATCATTAACTCATATATATATACGTATCACTACCCGGGGCGGAGTGCGTCCATGAGGATTGACCAACGGAAAAAAAAAAACCTAAGTATATGTGAAAGTATCAAATCAACACGCAATCGGAGGCTTAGGCCCGTATTACAGAAGCTTCCTCAGGTACAGTTTAAACTCCAATCACCTGATCACTACTTAAGGATAGAATCGTTACTTGAGTATCGGTCTTATTCCAGAAAGGTAATTATAAACTTTATTTCAACAACAAAACACACGAATTTGACCTGAAATATAATCGAAATCTCTACTCAAGCGTAGTCTGGACCACGCTTGAGTGATTACAGATCAAATATCTGCCCAAATACCGAAACAGGTGACAATATAAAACGAAACTAAACTCAGCTGAACTGTGATCAACAAATCTCTGCTTGAGGGACGTTCTAAAATCAAAGCTCAACTTAAAACTAGTTTTAAACAGAGATCAACGCTTGAGTATCCTTCTGGAATACGGGCCTAAGTATGTTTTGGTCATGAATTACATAAGTAGTTCATAGGTAGCCTCCGCCTGCGTGTCGATTTGATACTTTCACATATACTTACCTACACAAGTCTTGTATATAACTTTTCAGTTATTTTTACACGCAGTCGGGTTTTTTTGGTTTTGTTAAATAACTTTTTTATTTGAAAATTTTAAGTTTTATTATGTTTTATCGCGCTATTAATCTTATTTTTTAAAGGTCACACATAAATATAATTCATTTTTAATAACGTTGAATATTTTCATGTTTTTTAGCTTTTCTCATTCCAAATTACATTTAAACATATAAGTTGTGTATATTTTTGTAATCAAATTTTAAAAACATTTATTTTGATACCCCACTCGATAGGTTGTGAGGAAAAAAAGTATTTTGAAGACATTTAATATGGCGCCAAAAATTGGCCATCTCAATTTTTATAATTTTGATAAACCCAGTGCCACTCTCATAATTAAGAGGAATCTAACGACACCTCTCAAGCTAAAAATCCATCAAGCCGTTTAGACTACAGAGCGTGCCAACGTAATATACATACATACTTACATACATACATACATACACTCGAGAAACATAACCCTCCTTCTGGCGCAGTCGAGTAAAAAGGTGTTCGAGCCTGACTTAAGTAAAATCTATAATAAACCCGATTTTATAATAAGGTGGTTGAGTCATAGTAATAAAATGAACACTTCTCATTTAGCTGCGTTTTTACGTCAACATTTGTACGGTCGACACACGTCAGTGGTAACAGTTTGATATTGACAGTGCCTTTATTTTGTATATAGTAAGGGTGATTTTCCTATTCAATTGGTGTGTCAGGTTCGTAGCAGGTTGAAATCCATAGTCTCTGCCTACCCCAATGGGAAACAGGCGTAATAATATGTATGTAATTGTTACCACTGTCATGCAGTCGACTGTATAGCGAGTTACCAAACTGTTGACTAAATCCATACAAAATGGAGTGACTCAAGAAAATATAATGGCAGCTATTATATTTTCTTGAGTCACTTGGCTTCATTCTGATTTTTTCCACTTAGGCAGTACAGCCTACATACTATCTTTGTCTCTTTCTAACAGATTGTGACGTTTATGCAATAGTGGAGTCCCGCTATTGAATAGCTAGGTACTTCCTACAAGGGTAACATTTCCGTTCTGTCAAATAATTGGACCGAGTTTGGAATGACGGAAGAGTGCCTAAATACGTTTCATAAATATGGAAATTATTTCTTCGGTCCAGTAAATCACGGATATAATCAGCGTGTTTTTCAACGCTAAGCCACTTTCGCAAGTAATGGCGTATCAAAATCGTGCTTTTTTTTATTTATGATTAATTTTCCAATTTATTTGAGACTTTTTTCAACCTCGCAACATACAATGTTTGTACCATAGACATTAATGCGTACAATTGCCGTTTTTGAGGATAGTAATGAAAGGACATATTTTTATTTTTGTTTCTAAGCAAATCATTACTTAATCAAAGAAAAAATTCTGAATGTTTTGCTTGTGATTACATCAGTGTATCGTTTTGTTTTCGTTTGTAATACTTATGACTTAGTTATGAATTATTATATTGATATCTTATTAAACAAAAATGTCTACGTAACGTTCTCCGCAAATGGCCCTATTATTTGAATAAAAATGTAGCTAACAAGACGTTTTTATTATTATAAATACAATTTACCAATTAAATAAACTCAAAAAAGATTATATAGCAATATACCTAATATGTTTCTAAAAATAATATTATCCGAAGACTGCGGAGTCTAGGGATGTGAAAAAATATTCGATTATTAAAAAAATTGATTATTATTATTTAATAATAGATTTTTTTGGGTCAATATTATTTCTATAAAAATCGTTTATTTAGAATACGCCGGATGTGGCTTGAATTCATTGGAACAGAAGAAAACATCAATTCCCAACATAAGGATCCACGTGTGTGTTCATTACACTTTGAGGATTTGTCATTTAATAGGACCCTGCATCTAATAAGACTCCATGATAATGCAGTACCTTCGGTTCACCTTGTAGTAAGTTGTGACAAATCATTATCACTGTCTAAATAACCCATGTCGTCGTATGGCTACCGTTTAGCATTAAAGAGATATACCTGTTCGAGTGTTTCGAGTGTCTACCCATCTCTACGGCAGAGCACACGCGCGCTGCGCCGGCAGAGAAGACGCCGTTCCTTTGTTCTCATTAAAATAGTATTGAGGGAGATATAAGTTATTGACGTTTTACTTCAGTCGTGTGGTCTTAAGTACACTCGTTTTTTTATGTCCTAGGGACAGCCGAACTTAGTATTTGATATAATTGCATTATTTATTAATACTTGAAAATGATTTTAATCAGCACACATCTCTGGTACGAAACACGAGCATCGATATCGATAGTTTTTAGTTTTGATTACTTACTTCCCTAGCTATGGACACCATAACGGTGGCCCGGATATTGTAGGTATACCACGCTTATTTCGTAGGTATTACTGGTCCATAGGTACAAGTCAAGGTGTACGGTCAACTGCACGACAGTGGTAATCAAGGAACATAATACTTGGTGGTAATGGTAACAGTTTGACATTGACAGCGTCTTTATTTCGTAAGCAGTAAAAGCAGTTTTCTAATTCAAGCGTTACCACTGTCATGCAGTCGACTGTACTTCGTTAAAAGTATCTGTGTTCTTGGTCTAGTACGTTTGTGGGAGGGAAGTATAGTGTTCCATCCAAAGACATTTCCATACTTAGGTCAGTATAATAACTCTATGGTTCCATCATTGACTTATACCTATGGACTCAAAATGCCTACGAAATACGCGTGGCATATTTATAATATCCGGGCCACTGTAATGGCGGCCATAGCTAGGGAAGTAAGTAATCAAAACTAAAAAGTAACTATGTTTATATTTAGTATATATTTAATGTCACACACTGTGTCTACGTCTTTCTTTTCTCCTTCTTTCCTGTCGCAAGTCTGCTGGAAGAAATTTCTTTTAGAGATAAGCAGTACCTTTGTGCTCAAGTGTTTGTTCTGTATGTTATCTATAGTAAAATGTGTTGTATTACATAAATAAATAAAAAATAAATAAAAAGTCTCGATATTGATAGTCGTGTTTCTTACCAGAGATTTGTGCTGATTAAAATAATTTCCAAGTAGTAATAAATAATGCAATTATATCAAATATTAAGTTCTAAGCTTCTAAGTCAAGGCAATCATACGGCTATGTCACATGTTTTGATACTCGCAAACTCACATAACAAAACCTATTCTACCTATCGACCTAGAATCTTGAAATTTGGCCGATATATCGAAATATTTATATTTTTTTTCAATATATCGGACTCCGATATTGTATATTTAAAAATATCAACGTATCGAAAATCTGATATTTAAAAAAATATCATCAGCCCTAGTTTGTTTACTTGACAGCTCATGTACTATGGGCCACACGAATGGCGGCAATGGCTGTGACTGCGGATTGCCACGCGGAGTAAGTATTCTGACATTTTTTTTTTTTTTTTAATTTATTCATGACCATGGATACATGTCCTTCAGTCGTAATCATTGAACATATTATACTTGTATCCTAGTAAAGTGATGGAAACTTTACTAGGTTTCTGAGGGGATGATGAGATAATACGAAAGTCATGATTTTCAACTTTGTACCATTTATCCACACTTGTACACGTTAACGAGCACTTAACATTTAATAATCCACCATTATTACACATTAACACTCGAAGAAACACAAATTTTGGAAAATAATAAAAAATCCACAACATGATCTTTACGAATTTTCCCGCCAGCCTTCGTATTCTGACATCCCGTAAAGATGTTGCCATGCAGAGAATATACAAATAGCATGCGATCTCTTTCACCAGACGACATAACACGTTGGTTAACAAGAGACAAAGAATAGATTCCTAATTCAATAACGATTTAATAGATATTTGTATAAACTAGGTGGATATAGATGTATAGGCCAATTCAATTCAATTCAATCGTTTATTGCGAATATAGGTAAGGTTGGTGTTACATGAATATTGTCATAAAAACAATATTTGTGCAGCTATATTCTGCCATTTAGCATGCAACAGGAAATACATAATTCTACGCCAAGCTATTAACTGAAGCGTCTAAAGCAATAAAGCACATAATACAATACATACGTTCAGAATAATACAATATCTTAATGTCAAAGTGAATATGAAAACAAGTCAAATGTAAATAATTAAAAGTGCTTTATCGTGATGTCAAAACGTAGATTTAATTTTTCATTAAGATACTCAACCACACTATAATATGCCTTGATAAAAATAAATTGTTTCAATTTAAACTTAAATGTATCTACGTTCGAACAATGCAATATATCTATAGGAAGATGATTATAAATGCGAGGCACCATACAAAATATGCTTTTACTAAATTGTGCAGTTTTGTTTGATGGAAAACAGATCCTTTGATTATTTCGTTTGCTCTTTAGCTGCTCAAACATAGAAATATGCGTTTTCACAAAGACAGTTACCTCATAGATGTAAATACATCTCCATAGGTTTATATTTCAATGTGTTACATACAAATATAATCTGTGATAGTGTTCTGTGGTCTGTGGACCAGCAGTGTGACCGTTTTTGGTATTTACAACACCAAATAGGTATAATTTGGCCTCCGCAAAATTGATTTAGGCCAGTATTACAGAACGATACTCAAGCGTTGATCTCTGTTTAAATCTAGTTAGAACGATACTCAAGCGTTGATCTCTGTTTAAATCTAGTTTAAAGTTGAGCTTTGATTTTAGAACGTTCCTCAAGCAGAGATTTGTTGATCTCAGTTCAGCTGAGTTTTGTTATGTTGTTGAATTAAAGTTTATAATTACCGTTCTGAAATAAGGCCGATACTCAAGTAACGATTCTATCCTTAACTAGTGATCAGGTTATTGGAGTTTAAACTGTACTTGATGAAGCTTCTGTAATACGGGCCTTAGTATTTTTTTGGTATTATTGCAGATGATGGTATTTTTTTTGGTACAATTTTAACCTCACAACCTTTTTATAACATATTTTTGGTATTCTTTTCTGGCAGCACTAACATTCATTCATTGGCCTAGTTTTGTCTCTGTCTGATGTTTACCACAGCTGAGCTGAGCTGTATAATTTGTCTCTTTTTTAAAGTAGTACGTAAATAGTCAGTTACTCCCACAAATTGTTCGCTATCAAGAATCGGGTTTGTTTTCGTAATTTTGGGGGAAAACATCCTTTTTGGAAAAATTTCAATGAATTGTTTGGGGAAAGGAAAATACACAGATATTGTACTAGTTTATATAATGAAATGGGAAAGTAATCGTGGTTTGAATAAAGACGAAGTATCGAATGTTTTATTTATCATCATTTTAATTATAATGTTTCAGTTTATTAGGTTTAATACAAAATTGAAAAAAAAAAAATTTGTTTAATTTATGAATGTCTTATAAGAGTCTATTTTTATTCTATTTGTATCACTTGAATTATTTTTCCAACTTCTTTTATTTTTATTTAGTACTACAATTAGTATAATTGTATTTTAGTATTTTTTAGTAGTGACAACATAATTTTTTAGTTGTTTACCTTTTTTAAGAACGGTCACACTTGGTCACATTCACAGATTAATGATGTACTAGGTCACACTGCACCGTAGTCAGTGATGGGCAGTGGATAAATATCAAAATGATAAAAACTCGGATATTTATCAGAAATGGATAAATACTCGTTTTTACCCGTATTTATCGGATATTTATCCAAAATGGTTGATAAATATATTTTATGCGTCTCTGATAGATATTTTTCTGGTTTTGCTTACTTAGCTCTTCCCTCCCCCCGCGCCCCGTAATACTTAGCTTTGCGTCGCAAAGTTGTTTGAAACTAGAATTTCATACTATTACCTAGGAATTTCAAGTTCTCTTTGATTTATATATTTTATTTTGTTGAGGGATGGAAATCATTGGAAAATAGATACGCACGTTCCGCTTGGCAGTCAAAATAAACATTTTTTTTTTAATGCAAGGAAATGTTCCGTGTGCCATATTTCAGAACTGTATGGAACTGTAAAGCGTGTGTGATTGATATAGTGTACTGTCCTAACGTAGTTGTACACCATGAACTTTCCAATCATCTGATAAAGAATGGAATCAGGCGTTACTCGGCGGAAATCCATGACATACAAAATATGAAGTTACAATATTTAGTGTCAAAACTAGGTCGTCAAGCTTTGATGCAATACGCAGCACCGCCCTGCCAGTCCTGCCACCCACTAATATATGCATTTGCAGCAGGTGCCAGAAGGCAAGGCAAGGAAGATGAAGTAGGTGGTTTTTCTTTGTGTTAGACTGAGTCAGGCTGGCTACAATCTTCCATTATGCGGCCCCAGTACATTCACAGAGTAAGTTAGTAGGTAGTTCCATAATATCCCGATAAAATAAATGCAAAAGATCTGATAAACATGTATACAAACTATATAGAGTTGCTATCGCACATGTCTTACGATTTGAACGAACTTGTCTGTCCAACTACTGCAAAAGGCAAAGAACGCTTAAATCAAGATATTGTGAATATCATTGAATACCTCAAGACACCCGGAAGATGCAGTGAAATTATTCGAAAGGTTGTATTGAAAAAAGAAAGCTACAAATTCAGTTGAAACGGCATTGGGGATGGTTATATCACCAAATTAACCAAGCCTGGATTGGAATGCTGCTAGAATAATGTGAACCGGCCATAAAATTCAGATTCTGACTCCAAGGGGTTACTTTGACTGATCAATCTGTGATTTTGATGAGTATTTTAGATAAATGATACCTACGTACTCCTTTTTAGCGTAAGTAATCTTTAAGCATGAAGGAGGTCTCAGATAAATTCTCTTTTGCTCACTATATCAAAATTATGACCATTATTTTTATGCGACTGCCCACAATAGAAGGTTCAAGACTTATCTCAGGGTCTACTCAACTAATTGAGATAAAACACCTCCAAAAATTGATGGTTTTTGTTATTTTTCTCATTTTTATCCCCCATAGCCGGGTTTCACGAAAATAAAACTCAATAACAACATCTAGTTCAACTAGATAACTAGACTAGCTGTATTTTTAGGAAACCGCAACCAACCAACAATCATACCCTCTACTTCATATGCAACTTCATACAATATACCCTCTACTTCGTATGGAACTTCATACAATAGACAGGTCAAGCTGTATTCCAGGATTTACCTAACAGATTGAGATAAATCTGTAAGTTAAGCTATTACATATGTAAGTACAACGTTTCTTTATGATCTGTTCAGCCATTGTTACGTGATGAGGTACGAACACACAGGAATACATAAATTATAAAAAAAATGTTTTGTGTTATAATTCTCATTTTTCATCCCTCTAGCTGATTTTAATGAAAACAAAACTCGATAACAATAGGTATCTAGTTCAACTAAATAACTGGACTAGTTGTATATTTAGGAAACCGTAACCAAACAACAATCCGCGCGTGCGTCGTTAACGGAGACAATAAACCATTTTTCTTTCTTTCAATCATGCCCTTTACTTAATATGTTACTTCATACAATAGAGGGGTCAAGCTGTATTTCAGGATCTACCACATACCTCAATTTTTCCACACAACAAAGTGGAATATACCGTAAGTTAGGCTAATACCAATACAACTATAAAGTTTCATCACGATCCTTTCAGCCGTTCTCACGTGCTGAGATAAACAGATAGACAGACATGATTTAAAATAAAGGTTGATTCGTGTTCTATGGACCCGTAGCTAGTTTTCGCGAAAAAAACCTAATAAACAGACTTTTCGACATTTACGACTTAAGTAATAGTGTAGAGATTTGATTATAATAAGGCACAATTCTATAATTTCAGATTTTCATTTAATAATCAATTATTTTGTGTGTAAAATAAGCAAATTTACGTTACATATCATACAAGAAACAAAAATTGTACGCATAAAATATTTATCCGCTGTTTTGGAGAAATACTCGAGTAAAAATGGATATTTATGAGTATTTATCCATTTTTAGTATTTATCCATTTTTAGTATTTATCCGGATAAATGCCCATCAATAACCGTAGTACCAATGATTTTACATAAGTACAGATATGGTATACCCTAACAAATCAAACGAAAAACATGTTCCGTGCGCAGCGGTCGCACACATACACAATGTTTTACATCACTTACATTTCACAACATTGCCGTGTCGTGTGAAAGAGATGGTGTATGTAAACCAATATGAACAAAAAAGACAGCTAGTGTTTGTCAGCTACGTGTAGTGTATGTGGCCATTTAGGCCAGCCAATCACAGCACGCAGCAGCACGCAGGGTAGCCAATCACAGTACGCAACAGCATGCAGAGTAGCTAATCACAGCACTTTTGGCATAGATTAACGAAAACGAGTAAGTATACAGAAGGTACAAGTATTTTACGCGGCAAGTATTATACCCTACGATTAAAGATCCAACTTTAATCGTAGATTATACCAGGGTTGATTGATTTAAATCAAGTGATTTTTTTGACAATCTTTATTTAGTTCCATAAAATTTCATTGATTTATTTAAATCATAATGTTATGGGACTAGATAAGAAAATTTCATATTAAAATTTATACAGTTTTTATTTTTACTGAATATTGAATAAAAATATGGCATTCAAACTACAAATAGTCAAGAAAATCGAGTTCGGAGTTGCTTCTATTAGATGTTGAATTTACTTTTCGGAACTGATTATAGACCAGTTCTTTTTATTACTGGTCTATAATCAGTTTATTCAAACTTAATAATAATAAACTGTTTCCTACATTTCTGTACTTAATTACTACTGTCATACTAAGATTTATTTATGGTTTTTAGGGTTCCGAAGTCCTACAAGGAACCCTTATAGTTTCGTCATGTCCGTCCGTCTGTCCGTCTGTCCTAATCCTTTACAGCTTAATAACTTCTACAGTTATAAACATAAGTAAATGAAATTTTGTTATAAAATAGTCTACATATAGATCTCAATTTTAAAATAATAAAAAATCGTTTTTACGTATTTTAGGGGTGGCGTCCATACATGTGAAATCAGGATGTAAAAATTTTTTTCGCTGCACCCCCTCGTGTGTGGTATCATTGAATAGGTCTACTAAAATGAAGGTAATGTTTGCTACACCACTTTTTTATCAGGTATACCATCTGCGAAATATAGCCCACCAAAGTGGCTTGCTATGTGTCCCCCCCCCTGCCATTTCTAAACTATGCAACGTAGAAAGTTATAATCTTTCACATTGATAGACCTTTGTGAAAACTCTCTTTTAAAATTATTTCGAGTATAATGTAATTATAATTTTTTGAGTTATAGAGAGAAAACTGAAAAATACTTAAAACGTCCTAGTTCAAAGGTCATTGATCTTAGAGAAAAATGATCATAGCAAATAATGCTCCTTTAGCTACTTTCTATTTGAAAAAATCACGAAAAAGTTACTTTGACATGAGAAACTTCTTAAATTTGGCTTCTTGAATTTATCGCTAGATGGCGCTACTAACAACACGCTCTGAGTCGCGAATGCTGCCGATTATTGCAAAAACTAAAATAGCCATGATTAATATTCAATTTGATTCGTTTGTAATTACACCTACTTAAGGAACCCTATAATACTGAGCATGGCCCGACATGCTCTTGGCCGGTTTTTATTTTAATTCTTACAAAGTTGCATACTAGTAAAACTTTTCGTAAAAATATTCATAATAAGTGAAGAAGTAGGTAAGAGTTTTAAGTAAATAGGGAGTAGGTCTTCTTCAAGTTTAGTTTTTTTTATTTTGACGTTGTAATTTTTGTCATAAATATGGAAGATTCTATGTCAGTAGATTAACATTTATGAAAACCATTCTTCAAAACCATACCAAACCAAACCATTCAAACCATTTTATATCTTTAAAACCATTCTTCTTCTTCTTCGTGTCGACATGAGCTACATAATAATAATAGCTCATGTCGTGGGGAAAAGATTAGCCAGTCAGCAGGTTGATAGCGGGGCTGACTGCCCAGAGTGCGCCAGACGATCAATTAAATATCGTCACTCGTGGAGGCTCTTTTAATGCACCCCATTAAAACCATTTAAAAATGATAACTAATTTTGGAGATAAAAAATGTTTTTTTACTTATCTAGTTTTTCTTCGGAGGCATTGGGATTTTTGAGACAATATTTGGAATATAATCAGTTAAGAGTATGTAAAGAATAAAAATCTTTTTTTTGATTAAAAAAAAAAAAAAAACTGTCAACCAAAAAGTCATGATTTTTATCAACCCTGGATTAAACCCCATACATACCCCTGTGACAATATAAATTACATAAACTATGCTTTCATTAAATTGATCTCAATTCAAAATTCGTAATTTACAAAGACATTTCTATACTGACGGTATAATACCTTTATGGTAATTTACTAACATTAGGCCGCGTTCAGTATTATCGTCCGACGACGCCCGCAGCGTACTTTGGTCGTTCAGTTACTCAGAGTGATCATACAAACAAACGCCAAGGAACGCTCCGAGCGTCATCCGACGACGGGTGATAATATTAAACGCGGCCCAGGGCAATATTTACTAACAAAATGGATGCAAATCTGAAATAATGATGATCCTGTCTGGTGCGGGGAATTCAACCATTAAATTGTATGCTTTTTAAAGTGAATGCTACCGGGTAGTCAGAGAAATTAAAAATTTCTTGTGGGGGTATTTACAAATTGTAGCTCTATTTTGCGTTGTAAATCAATAAAAAAATAACAATATATCTACTGAATAATACTCATAAAAAGATTAACCTAGCTCTATAATCTCGATAATCGATAATTTATTGTATTATTTCGCATTTACGCATACGAAGCAAAATCTAACGATTTAACGATCAGTTGATAGATCAAACTGTACTTGAGGAATGTTCTGTAATACGGACCTGAGCTGAGTAACTGAACGACCAAAGTACGCTCCGTGCGTCGTCGGACGATAATGCTGAACGTACCACTTTTCTGCCTACGAGTCGCATCTGCATCTTTATAATCTATGTTTTGTCTTATCGCTCTCGGTACAAAAATATTTATTGTTTTTAAATAGAAATACGCCTATAATCAAAGAGTAAAATAAGTTAATTCCTATAATGCAAATAATTTTTTTGTACTTACAAGTGGTATGTGATCCCTTTTTGTTTGTTTGCTTTCATGTCATAATTAGTACACTTTCTGTACATTCACGACGGCATTTTTGTAATTTTTGTCACCTGTTACGCTCGGCGCCTTGCCTTGACGCGGACTAATAGCAAGATGTCACAATTAGCTTGTTTTCGAGTCTTCAGATATTCGCGCTAGTCACTCATCTGTACTTATGTAATATAATTGCGTAGTACACTCAGAATAGTACATGCATGAAGTTATAGTAAATAAAATAGTACTATGGGCGCGCTAGTGTTGCCATCAATTTGTTTACACTTTTTTGACTGAACTTAATATATTAATCATTATTACTGGTCAGTATTGAATGTTTCTTCCTGGGTTTTTGTTGAACATTGCGCCCTCTAGTGTAATTTGAGAGTAATATAGCTTGCCATAGCTTAGAGGTTTTTAATCTGAGATAGCTTATAACATTAAAATATTAATTTATACTCGGACTCAGACCAATAGGGTGTTTGACAATTTTTGAAAATGTACGTAAAACGATGGCGAAACATACAATTAAAGCATTCATTGCATTCAACAAATAATTACTAAAATATGCTTGTAAAATTAAATAATCAAGATTTTAAATTTTCATTTTAAATTTCGCACTAAAACGCTAATTCACGTGACATTATCGTCAACCTACGTCACTGTTTTAGTTCCGGTCAGTGTTCCGGTCAGTGTTGCCGGAATTCCCATAAAAGTACTACACGCTTACCAAAAAGGTACGAATTTGACAAAAAGTAAAAAATCGGAACGCGGTTTTTTTTTGTCACATGAGACATGACTAAAGCGTTTTGTAGTTTGTGTTTGAATCACGCACATACAAAACAAAAGCTTTTAAATTACGTTCAAATTACATACAAATGCTGATTAGTTTAATTGTTAGTAAGTTATAAAGTACATAACCTGGCTCAATAAAATAAAAATGAACCTAAATTAACAATTAACATGAATATAATTATTAATAATATATATGGGCGCGTTAGTGTTGCCATCAATTTGTTTACACTTTTTTGACAGAAGTTAATATATTAATCTTTATTACTGGTCAGTATTGAATGTTTCTTCCTGGCGTTGGTTGAACATCGCGCCCTCTAGTGTAATTTGAGAGTAATATAGCTTTCCATAGCTTATAACATTAAAATATTAATTTATACTCGGACTCAGACCAATTAATGTCTATGCTATATCGAATATCGATGCTTACAACGCAATCTATTGCCATTTTGAGGTAACTAGTTTATACAACGTTTATACTTTTAGATTATGAAGTATTTTGAAATAAATATCCTTTATTTCTAGAATTTGCTATGTAGTTTGCTGTTGTATTTGTTGTACTTTGCAAAGATCATCAAAGATCAAAGAAGATACCTTTTTGTTTAGCAAAGTTTAATATTTGATGATCCGTATTAATTAAATTAATGTTGTGAATAATGTTAATATTATGATAATTATAATTCGAATATTCTAATTAGATTAATGAAATGATGAATTTAAATGTTGTTAATTTAATTTTGTGGTTCTGATAATTCCGCTTTATATTGTTTCATATTTTGATATCTGGCATGATTTGTAGGTTTATATAATGTTTAGAGATTATCTAAATTAATATTAGTTTTATCACGACGACTGGTTAATTATTTTAGTGTTCATTTATAAATTAAAATGTTTTTAGTGACTCCGTTGGGTCTATTTGATTGTAGTAATATAAAGATGGAGACACTGTGCTTTGCGCGGGCTGTCATTCTTGTTGTAAAACTTCTTCTTCTGGTCAGTTCGTGTAATAATCGGAAAATACATAATTTGTAGTAAAGTTAAATTTATTTCGTGATGAATCCTGATGAAACCTTGAGCTACGCGCGGACATATACCTACTCGTTCAAAAACTGGTAAATTTTATTTTTACGATCATGGCAACATTTAGCTAGCCCTACGTCGTAGGCGGTTGGCGGGAAAATTCGTAAAGATCATGTTGTGGATTTTTTATTATTTTCCAAAATTTGTGTTTCTTCGAGTGTTAATGTGTAATAATGGTGGATTATTAAATGTTAAGTGCTCGTTAACGTGTATAAGTGTGGATAAATGGTACAAAGTTGAAAAACATGACTTTCGTATTATCTCATCATCCCCTCAGAAACCTAGTAAAGTTTCCATCACTTTACTAGGATACAAGTATAATATGTTCAATGATTACGACTGAAGGACATGTATCCATGGTCATGAATAAATTAAAAAAAAAAAAAAAAAAAAAAAAAACCTACGTCGTACAGGACTATGACGTCACCCAAAATGGAGGCCAAGTCTCAAGACGTTTTGTATCACGTGATCGACAGATTAAAAAATCAAAATTTTAAACAGAAAAATAAAATATTTAGAATATATTTAAATTAACATAACTTAGTAAAAGTTAATCTTCAACCTAAAATCTACGTTGTGCACATTTTTCATAATTTTTGGCAATACCTGTCAAACACCCTATTAATGTCTATGCTATATCGAATATCGATGCTTACAACGCAATCTATTGCCATTTTGAGGTAACTAGTTTATACAATGAACTACTTTTAAATTACGAAATATTTTGAAATAAATATCCTTTATTTCTAGAATTTGTTATGTAATTTGCTGTTGTATTTTTTGTACTTTGCAAAGATCATCAAAGATCAAAGAAGATACCTTTTTGTTTAGCAAAGTTTAATATTTGATGATCTGTATTAACTAAATTAATGTTGTAAATAATGTTAATATTATGATAATTATTATTCGAATATTCTAATTAGATTAATGAAATGATTAATCTAAATGTTGTTAATTTAATTTTGTGGTTCTGATAATTCCGCTTTATATTGTTTCATATTTTAATATCTGGCATGATTTGTTGGTTTATATAATGTTTAGAGATTATCTAAATTAATATTAGTTTTATCACGACGACTGGTTAATTATTTTAGTGTTCATTTATAAATTAAAATGTATTTAGTGACTCCGTTGGGGCTATTTGTGTTGTAGTAATATAAAGATGGAGACACTGTGCTTTGCGCAGGCTGTCATTCTTTTTGTAAAACTTCTTCTTCTGGTCAGTTCATGACATGAACTTCATGTAATAATCGGAAAATACATAATTTGGAGTAATGAGAAATTTATTTCGTGATGAATCCTGATGAAACCTTGAGCTACGTGCGGACATACACTTCTTAGCAAAGAGAATATAATTAGCTAGCTTACGTAGGTCTGTGCTAGCTACTAATATAGTAATCTGTGGTCTCCTTAGTCTGTGCACTGCACTGCTGTGGACTCTGTCAATATTATAATCATATATGCGTAGCATCTCTACTTGGTCTGTGGTAGCATCTCTACTTGGTCTGTGATTATAATGTACTCTGTGGACTCTGTGGTCAACGTTTATTGAGTTTGAAAATGTTTGAATGAATTTCTTTCCCAGTTTTCTATAACATTTTGTTTTAAATACAAATAATTAATGTTTATTTCTCGTTTATTTAGTATCATTATTATTTTTCTCTGATTTACGATGGCGGACGTAGACGAAATTATTGATTATATAAAATCATTGAAGAAAGGATTTGACAAAGATTTATTTCAGAGTAAAATTGACGAATTGGCATACGCAGTTGATACAACTGGCATAGAATATAATGATTTCCATACTTTATTTAAAGTTTGGTTGAATTTATCTATACGTAAGTAATGATGATGTGATTAAAGTGATAAGACAAACCCAGAAAAACAACAAACATAATTTGTTTTTGTGTGTTATTTATTCACAGCTATAACAAAATGGGTAAGCTTGGGTGCTTGTCTTGTGCCTCAGGATAGCGTCAAGGACCGAACAGTGCAATATGCACTGAGTTGGATACTATCAAATCATGCAGACGAGTCTTCTTTCTCAAGAATAGGATTTTTAATGGACTGGCTGACGGGTATGTTTCCTTGTGATAATCTTTCCTCACTCCACTGCATCAGTACCTGCAGCCACTGCAGGGACGTAGCTACAACTGGAGTTGGGTTTCCAGAAGGGATTTTCAAAATTTCCCCATATGAGAAAAAAAAAACCTTAATTAAAAACTTTTTAACAAAAAATAAAACCGACTTCAAAAACCTTAACTAAAAAGTAAAAAATAATCCTTGTATGTATTTCAAAATCTTAACATAAACCAAAATTTTGAAGGCGGTGCGTGTTTTTCATGTATGTTCGCATAAACTGTTTTTAACCGACTTCAAAAAAAGGAGGAGGTTATGTATTCCGCGGGTTTTTTTTACTATAGATAAGCGCTCGACAGTACATTATATACACACCGGCACAATTAGCGGAACACAAAAAAAGCAGGATTTTAAAATCTTTTACTTGAGGAACTGGCCAGTTATGATATTTTTTTAATTTATTGTCAAATTTGAAAATAGAAAATTAGATGACATACACTTTTTTCATTCATTTGTTTTATTTTCCTGAACAATACGTTTTGTCAACTTGTTCACTAATAACTACGTAATTGTAATTTTTTTGAAAAATTGCACTTAATGGTTTTTTTATAAATTTGTTATTCTATAGGCAATTTTGTTTATTAAAAGCTCTTTATTATGCCTGACTTAACATCACTGGAAATCATTAGGGCTGATGAAATGAGAAGAAATGGCCATACCTACAGATCGATTGCCTCAAGGCTTCGTCGACCAGTATCAACGATTCATCGCAGCATCCAGCGGTACAGATCGCCTAATTCTCTTGTGAGGAGGAGGGGTCAAGGTAGAAAAAGATGTACATCGAGGCGAGATGACAGTTTTTTACAACTTGGAGTTCATAGGAATACGCGATTAACGGCTGTACAAGCTCGAAATGAACTGGAAGACGTTCGAGGAGTACGAGTAAGTGAGCGTAGAGTTCGCAGGAGATTTGAAGAAGTTGGTTTAGGGTCGTATATACCTGCCAAAGGCCCAAAACTTGAGAGACGTCACCGCGTAAACCGATTAAGCTATGCGCGAGAACATCGTCATTGGGATTTGAACGAATGGCAGCAGGTTCTCTTTACTGATGAGTGCAGAATTCTTTTAAAACAGATCGATGGGAGACAGCGAATATGGAGACGCAAAGGAGAACGCCACATACAGTCTAATTTTGAACACACAGTGGCTTATGGTGCCGGCTCGATTATATTTTGGGGAGGGATATGTTTGGGAGCTCGCACGGAGTTAGTGATAGTCACAGGAGGGACCATGACAGCAGATCGATACATCAGAGACATTTTAGAAGAACATGTTGTACTATTTGCCCCATTTATTGGTGACGACTTTATTCTAATGCAAGATAATGCTCGTGCTCATAGTGTACAATCGGTACAGGCATATCTGAGCCACGTAGGTATACCGGTGATGCAGTGGCCAGCAAATTCCCCCGATATGAATCCGATAGAGCAGCGGTTCTCAAACTTTTTTGGTCACGGAACCCTTTTGACAAGCAAAATACTTGACGGAACCCTACAATAAAACAATAGTTTTTAAAAGTGTATTCTTTATTATATAAGCATAATAAAAGTACAATGTAACAGTTACTAATTATTACTTACTTTAACCACATGCCAAGTACAATAATAGAAGATATTAAAAATAAAAAAATCTTAACTAATGGGAGGTATGAAACTGTTTTTTATTTTTCATCAATTGGTTGATATCAGGTTTGATAGAAGACATTTGAAGTCTCATATCAGGTTCGGCGTCCAGTCTATTGCGATATTTTGTTTTCGTGGCTGCATAGGTTGAGAATCCTGTTTCGCACAAATATGTTGTTGGGAACGGGAGAAGAATATTCAGAGCCATTCTGCCAAGCATTGGATATTCATCACGGATTCTGCACCAAAAATCGTTGAGAGGCGTCGTTTTGAACAGTGACTCCATACTTGTGTCTGATGACATTTGTAAAAGAGATTCATATATCTCGTTTGACATACTTTCGGGCTTTTGCAAGTTGGGTAAAAAAGGATTATGAATCCATGAATTCAGCTTCATTTTTGTATTATGTTCTTCGGGAAAATACTTTACAAAAGATGCGCGCATCGAAGTGAGATATTGGACCAATTCTTCAAACACATCATCTTGAAACATTTCCGAGTCGTTATCGCTAACAAACTCACTGAGTGACGTAAAGCTTTCTATTTCTCTCTTACCAACGCAAATAATCCAAAAATCTAATTTTCTTTTGAAGGCAGTTATTTTGTTATAGGCCTGGAACACTGTTGTCTGTTTACCTTGCAATGATAAATTCAATTCGTTCAGTTTTTGAAAGATATCCGCCATAAAAGACAATCGGAACAACCAAGTTTTATCATACAAACGGTCTTTCAAATTAAAAGAAACTGTATCTGCTGAAAGAAACATTTGTAACTCGGCTCTAAGTTCAAATAGCCTTGTTAAAGTTTTACCCCGAGACAGCCATCGCACTTCTGTATGGAGCAGCAGTGTTTTATGTTTGCTGCCATAATCTTCACACAATAATGAGAACAATCGGGATTGTAGTGGTCGTGATTTGATAAAATTAATTATTTTTACCGCTTCATCCATAACTAATTTTAGATTTGACGGCATTTGCTTCATCGCAAGTGCTTGTCTATGCAGAATACAATGGCTGGAACTACAATTAGGCGCTTTACTTTTTATTCGTGATACTGCTCCTGCTGTTTTACCTGTCATCGCCTTGGCCCCATCTGTACAAATGTCAATGCAATCGTTCCAACTAAGATTATTTTCTTTAAAAAATATGTTTATTTTATTAAAAATGTCTTCCCCGGTAGTGTTTGTGGGCAGCGGTGAACACATAAGCATGTCTTCTTCAAAAGAACGTTCATATGGATATCTCACGATAACCAGCAAGATAGCCAGACCAGTGACATCAGTTGACTCATCCATTTGCAAGGCGAATCGTGTTTTTTGTAGACGTGCAACTAGTTCTTGTTTGACGTAGCTTGCCAGATCATGGATTCGCCGTGAAACAGTATCGTTTGATAGCGGTACAGTAGAAAGATGCTTTGCAGATTTTTCATCGAGCATACATTTTGTTATGTCTAACACACATGGCTTTATTAAATTCTCAGCGATAGTGTGCGCTTCACCTGCTTGTGCAATGCGATAGCTAACTAAATATGATGCCTCCGTGGCCTTTTCATTGATAGTTTGTGTTACATGCATCATATTTTTTTGACTTTCCAATAACTGTTCTTTTTTACGAACAAAAAATTCTTTATTCTTGTCTTTAGACTCGGGGTGTACAGTTTCTAAATGTCTGCGTAATTTGGCAGGTGCCATGGAACTATTAGGAAGCAGTTTACTACATAACATGCAGAGAGGTGAGCCGTTGGAATCAACAAATCCGAAACTGATATATGATTCATCATACTTCCTTTTTTTCGTCTTTGAAACCGTGGAGCTTGACGTCGTGGCATCATCGTCTGGATCGGTAATTGCTGTATTCTCCGCGCGTACTGCTTTTGAACATTCAGCGTCATTAGAAGATGTCGTTGCAACACGTTTAACACCTTTAAGCCAACGTTCCATTCTTCTTTATTAATAATGTTACACGTCAGGATGGTAGGGTCAAAATAATGCACAATCGTTACTGCGTTTATGAGACAAAGTTTAGTCCAAAGAAGAAATGTACAAAACTGATACAATCAGAATACAGCGGGCAGTAGAACTTACAAGAAGGCAGCAGGCTAGCCAGCTTGTAAGTAGGTAGGTACGAACTTATCGCTCCGAACGCTAATCGTCAACTGACTGACGAGGCGCGACTTTTTTTATATAATAGCGCTTTTATACTTAGTCCTAGACTCGAACTCGAACATTCTCAAAAATACTCGAGTCGGCGCCTTTGATAAACAAAAAGCGGAAATAAAAATATAAATACAAAAAAATGCGTTGTAAACAATCTCGACTTTATGCTTTTGAAGATAGAGCCGAAAGTCGCTTGTTCACAACTATAGCGTCTAATTCAGAGGCGGCTTTTATCAAAGGGACTGCGCGCTCACAAGTATACGCGCGGCGGGCGGATTCAAAACGTTCGACCAGTGACCAGAGAGAGGTGTTTTGTTTTTTTTTTCTAAATTCTTGCGGAACCCCTACAGGGGTATCGCGGAACCCTAGGGTTCCGCGGAACACACTTAGAGTACCGCTGCGATAGAGCATGTCTGGGACTTGCTAAAAAGAAGGGTTAAATCCAGAATGCCACCCCCCAACAATTTGAATGAACTTGGAAACGCATTACTTGAGGAGTGGGAGCGGTTGCCTCAAGAAATCATCGATAACATAATCTGTAGCATGCCCAGACGAATGGAAACCGTAATCAGAGCAAGAGGGGGAAACACTCGTTATTAATTTTGCTTTAATTTTATTGTTAAATCATTTAATGCTTACTTTTTTTTATTTTTTGTGATAATCATCTAAAAATTTCACTTATTTCAAATTTCTTTATTTTTCAATAAAAAATAACGAAGACTTTTCAAAGTCATTGTTAAAAGATGTTAATCAATTTGTTATTTTGTGTCTAATTACATTTTCGTCAAATATATGCGTTATTATCTCATAGTCTCACTTTTTTTTCTGTTGCTAATTGAATTGTGCCGGTGTGTATATTTACATGACGCAAAGGGACAGTCACGCGCCACCTTCAGAATTTTGGTTTATGTTAAGATTTTGAAATACATACAAGGATTATTTTTTACTTTTTAGTTAAGGTTTTTGAAGTCGGTTTTATTTTTTGTTAAAAAGTTTTTATTTCATACTTTTTAGTTGAGAATTCACAGAACAACTAAACTATTAGTAGATCATCTAGGTAAGCGAAGCTAAATTACACTGATTTATTGAAGCTGGTTCACAAACTACTCGCCCTAAGTTAATAAAATTTATATGGGACCACCGCGCGGACTTCCTCTACCAAATAAAAAACAACCACGCAAATCGGCCCAGAAATCTCGGAGTAATCGGTGTACATACAACATAACCTCCTCCTTTTTTTGAAGTCGGTTAAAAATATACAAAATCCTTAACTCTACAGATATCTTGAATCTATCTATTCCTTTTTAACTACCTACTTATATAATAACATACTGATATACTTACATAGTAATAAAACATCAAAATAACTAGCATAACCATATATCTATATCTATATACTATAATAAAACTGTAAAGGTCGAAAAGTCTGTACATTGAGTTTTTTTTCGCGAAAACCGGCTAGGGGGACTAGAAATAAGCTATAGAACACGAACCAATCGTTTAAAAAATTTATGTCTGTCTGTCTGTCTGTTTGTTACCTCATCACGTGAAAACGGCTGAACGGATCGTAATGAAACTTAGCATTTGTATTAGTATTAGTCTAACTTAAAATATAGGGTATGTTTTATCTGAATCGGTTGAGTAGATCCAGCGATACAGCTTGACCCCTCTATTGTATTAAGTTGCATACAAAGTAGAGGTCATGATTGTTGGTTGGATGCAGGTTGCAGGTTCCTAAAAATACAACTGGATTCTATTAGTATTATAGAAAATATAGAATAACATAACATAGCCCATCACTGTCCCGCTGCTGGGTATGGCCCTCTTCTCAAAATGAGAAGAGTTAATGAACTGGATATTATTAGTATTCTAGAATAACATAACATTACCAGCCCATTGCAGTCCCACTGCTGGACACGGGCCTCTTCTCAGCATAAGAAGAGATGTGGTTAGTGTTATAGAATAACATAATCAGCCCAATTACTTCCCACTGCTGGGCACGAGCGTCTTCTCAGAATGAGGGAGTTTAGGGCTAATTCCATGAAATTCCATCACCTTAGCCGGTTGGTTGTAAAAACAAAATATAGTCATCCTCCGAGCCTTTTCCCAATTATATTGGGGTCGGCTTCCAGTCTAGCCAGATGCGACTGAACATCAGCATTTTACACGGAACGACTGCCATCAGACCCACACAACCCAGTTACTGGGTAATACTGACATTCGAAGGTTAGACAAGTTGTCAGACTTTCAGGCTTCTGACTACCCGTAACGACTGCCATAGATATTCGTATGACAACCGGGACCGACAGCTTAACGTGCTCTCCGAGGCACGGAGGGGTCTCGATGTGTAACGAAGCGGTCACCCATCCACAGACTGACCGCGGCAAGTGCAGCTTAACCTTGCAGATCGTACAATCCGCGCAGTAGTTGCATCACTACGAGCCCCTCCCAACAAAATAGTATGGTCGGTAAATAGTGTAATCGTCTGTGTAGGCGCTTATATGTATATATTTGAAGATATTGTGTTCATAATTATGACACGATGTTATTTTCCGACATCCACGCGGACGGAGTCGCGGGCACAGCTAGTAATTTAATAAGATAATTTAGATAGAAGCTTTACCATAACATTTTGGTTGATAAAAACTTCCTCAGACACATTTACGGCCAAAATTAATATCCAATCTATCCACGATTTACCCTTCTAGAGATAGAAATTTGACATATTTTGTATGGAGCTTATGTCAAATTCCTATCTCTGGTAGGGCAAATCGAGGATAGATTGGATATTAATTTTGGCCGTTACTGAGCATTTTAGTACTTGGCATGAATTTAATACAACCTCCATTTTTAGGGTTCCGAAGTCCTACAAGGAACCCTTATAGTTTCGTCATGTCCGTCCGTCTGTCCGTCTGTCCTAATCCTTTACAGCTTAATAACTTCTACAGTTATAAACATAAGTAAATGAAATTTTGTCAAAAAATAGTCTACATATAGATCTCAATTTTAAAAGAATAAAAAAATAGTTTTTCCGTATTTTAGGGGTGGCGTCCATACATGTGAAATGGGGAAAAAATTATTTTTTTCGCTGCACCCCCTCGTGTGGGATATCATTGAATAGGTCTACTAAAATGAAGGTAATGTTTGATACACCACTTTTTTATCAGGTGTACCATCTGCGAAATATAGCCCGCCAAAGTGGCTTGCAATGTGTCCCCCCCCCTGCCATTTCTAAAATATGCAATGTAGAAACTTATAATCTTCCACATTGATAGACCTTTGTGAAAACTCTCTTTTAAAATTATTTCGAGTATAATGTGATTATAATTTTTTGAGTTATAGAGAGAAAACTGAAAAATACTTAAAACGTCCTAGTTCAAAGGTCATTGACCTTAGAGAAAAATTATCATAGCAAATAATGCTCCTTTAGCTACTTTCTATTTGAAAAAATCAAAAAAAGTAACTTTGAATGACACCCTTCTTAAATTTGGCTTCTTGAATTTATCGCTAGATGGCGCTACTAACAACACGCTCTGAGTCGCAAATGCTGCCGATTATTGCAAAAACTAAAATAGCCATGATTAATATTCGATTTGATTTGTTTGTAGTTACACCTTCTTAAGGAACCCTATAATACTGAGCATGGCCCGACATGCTCTTGGCCGGATTTTTATTGTACCACACTAGTGACCTAATGCTTTCCCGGTATGCATATACATTTTCTTCATGAAAATTATCCTCAAGGTTTTTTGTTAATCCAAGTTCCCTAAAATTTTCGTTTTACCCCAAAATTGCAAGAAAACTTCAATTTCGAGACCATGTCTTGGAGCAGCTTCGGCAGAGCCCCAAGGCCGCCAAACATAGAGGGATTTTCCTCAACAAGTAGATAAAGGGTACCTATTGTACTTTCAAAACTTTTTAACTCTGAATCTCACAGCAACATCTTGTTTACCAGATTACACATATATAACTAAAACCTCTTAAGGGGTCATTGTACTCATCAATATGAACAACTTTTAATATGTGACCAACAATGAAATTGCAAAAAAAAACTGATGTTCCCTACACATTAATCGACAAAATTTAAGGAAAAGCTGTTTTTTTTGCTATTGCAGGGTTGGTGTCATGGTAAAAGTTGTTCATACCGATGAGTACAATGACCCCTTAAGAGGTTTTGAGTTATTTCAATAACACATTGTATAATCTAAAATAATTATTTTATTGTTGCATATTATGCTTTAATATTTGTTGAATTAGGAACAGAGTTTGTTAGCATTTATTAACCGACGAAAAAAAGGAGGAGGTTCTCAATTCAACGCGTATATATATTATAATAAAACAAGTTTAACTGGATGATATCGCGTATATATAAACTTTTTACAGAGTAGTCCGATTTAGATGATTCTTTTTTTATTGGATAGGGTATATCTTGAAGTTGGTTCCATTTAAATTTGAAAATCAAAATCCACCCCTAAGGGTAGGAAAACAGGGGATGAGTGTTTGTTCACGCACTGAATTGTTACCTGTTAACCGATTCTGTTGAAACTTGGCAGACATAAATGTAGTTGTAGACACAAGAACATAATGGAGACCTGGAGTTAAATTTGAGCTGTAAAAAAAATTAAATTTTTTTTTTTTACAAAGAATTGAACAGTCGCGCCGACTCATAATTAGTTATTTACATAGTAAGGAGAATAGTAATTAAGACTAAAAAGCTTAATTTTATTTTTCGCTTTTCAGTTTCTGTTTTCGTCGGTTACATTTTTAGGGTTCCATAGTACTACAAGGAACCCTTATAGTTTCGTCATGTCCGTCCGTCTGTCCGTCTGTCCTAATCCTTTACCGCTTAATAACTTCTACAGTTATATACATAAGTAAATGAAATTTTGACAAAAAATGGAATAGATATAGATCTCAATTTTAAAAGAATAAAAAAATCTTGATTACGTATTTTAGGGGTGGCGCCCATACATGTGAAATGGGGATGAAAATATTTTTTTTGCTGCACCCCCTCGTGTGGGGTATCGTTGAATAGGTCTACTAGAATGAAGGTAATGTTTCATACACAACTTTTTTATCAGGTATACCATCTGCGAAATACAGTTCGCCAAAGTGGCTTGCAATGTGTCCCCCCCCCTGCCATTTCTAAACTATGCAACATAGAAACTTATAGTCTTCAAAATTGATAGACCTTTATAAAAACTCTCTTTTAAAATTATTTCGAGTATGTGATTATAAATTTTTGAGTTATAGTGAGAAAACTGAAAAATAGTTAAGACGTCCTAGTTCATAGGTCATTGACCTTAGAGAAAAATGATCTTAGCAAATAATGCTCCTTTAGTTACTTTCTATTTAAAAAAATCACAAAAAGAAACACACTTCTTAAATTTAGCTTCATAAATTTAGCGCTAGGTGGCGCTGTTTGCAAAAACTAAAATAGCAATGATTAATATTCGATTTGATTCGTTTGTAATTAGACCTACTTAAGGAACCCTATAATACTGAGCATGGCCCGACATGCTCTTGGCCGGTTTTTTTGTTAAAAAGTTTTATAAATTGATAATTTTATCTTGTTTACAGCTGCCATGGAATCTGAATCCATTGATATGGAATCACTGGCCACAGGTTATTGTGTATTCTATGCTTGCTTGACATATGAAGTCCTGGTAAGTATCAGAAACATAATGTTTTTTGCAGAGATTACATTATTCTAACTTCTAAGTATCAGGAATTTTTGTTATAATAATTAAGGAGAATTAAAAAAAATCAAATCGAATTTATTCTTTAGATTTCGCTTCGCATGCATAAGTGCGTTAAAAATGTTAAAAATAATAAAATAATCATGGATAATTAATTGAAGGCCTCAGAGTAAAAAGGGTTCAACTAACAATTACATCAAAAATGAGATTTTTGTATATTGAAGCTGTCATACGTTTAATTAATCATCTATCGAATGGCACTAATAATAAGATCATCACTAACAGTGGCATGCATTGCATATAGGCAATTAGGCAGTACCCAGTGCCATCCTCATTCAAATTCAATAGTAGTGTAAGTTATTTATTTATTATTTATTATATTCTTTATCGTCCGTGTGGTACCGGACGCAAAGAATTTCACCACCCTATATCTTCTCATGGGTGTCGTAAAAGGCGACTAAGGGATTCACCAGAGGATGGGCAGCAGCGTCCTCCCGAGTATTTAACCAACCAACTGCGATCGCCAACCCGCCTGCCAAGCGTGGCGATTATGGCATATCCCCTCATGCAAAGCACAATTATAAATCGGCCCCTAGTCCCCAGCGGCCCCGCTAGCCCTGGTTACGGTAGCGGCCTAGGTAACGGCGGGGCAGGGGGTGCTAAGAATCCCCGGCAGAGATCCGGCTACCATAACAAAAAAAGACTGGACCTGGCAGCATACAACACACGTACACTGCAAACCGACGAGAAGCTTGTCGAACTCGAGGAAGAATTGAGCAAGTTACGATGGGATATCGTAGGGTTATCTGAAGTCCGAAGAGAGGGGGAGGACACGATAATCCTCAAATCCGGTAACTTGCTCTATTTCCGGGAGGGCGATCAACTTTCCCAGGGCGGTGTCGGGTTTATCGTCCACAAGTCTCTTGTGAACAACATAGTGAAGATCGAGCGTGTTTCGACCAGGGTGGCGTACCTTATACTCAGAATAACCGAAAGGTATTCGTGGAAGGTTATACAGGTATACGCCCCGACCTCGAATCACCCCGACGATGAGGTGGAGACCATGTATGAGGATATCTCGAGAGCCATGCATGGCTCTAAAACTCACTTCACTGTTGTCATGGGAGACTTCAACGCGAAACTGGGCAATCGCTACGATGATGAGCTGCGAGTGGGGCAATTTGGATATGGATATCGGAACCACCGGGGTCATCTACTGGCCGGCTTTATGGAGAAGGAGGGACTCTATATGATGAACTCTTTCTTCAGAAAGCGTGAGCATAGGAAGTGGACCTGGTTGGGCCCTGATGGTGTAACAAAAAATGAGATTGACTTCATTATGTCGACGAAGAAGCAAATATTCAATGATGTCTCTGTGATCAACGCGGTCAAAACCGGAAGCGATCACCGTTTGGTAAGAGGCACATTGAATCTGAACATCAAGCTGGAAAGATCTCGACTGATGAAGTCTACGCTCCGTCCAGCACCGATCCAAATCCAAAACCCCGAGAGCTTTCAGCTCGAACTTCAGAATCGTTTCGAATGCCTAGGGAGCACAGTGAACGATTACAACGATGGGTTTGTGGAAACTGTCCATACGGTCGGGTCTAGGATCTTTAGGACCCGTCGTACAAATAGAAATAAAAAGCTCTCTGACCACACTCTCGAGCTTATGGCGGAAAGACGCGAGATGATTCTGCAGTCCTCAGATGATGCGACTAAGTACCGGCAGCTCAATAGACAGATCTCATAGTCCTTGAAAAGTGACCTACGCCAATTTAATACGGAACGTATTAAAGACGCGATAGAGAAGAACAAGGGCTCCAAAGTCTTCGCAAGAGACCTGTCTATTGGGCAGAGCCAGCTTGCAAAACTGAGGACCGACGATGGCAGAGTCGTATCCTCCAAGCCAGAGCTATTGAAGGAGGTCGAGAAGTTCTATGGACAGTTATACACGTCCACCCGGACACCCGCTGTAAATCGGGCTCATGACCCAAGAGCTCGATTGACCCGACACTATACCGAATATATCCCGGACGTCAGCCTGTACGAGATTAGGATGGCTCTGAAGCAGCTCAAAAACAACAAGGCACCGGGTGATGACGGAATTACGGCCGAACTCCTGAAGGCGGGTGGAAAACCGATCCTTAAGGCCCTTCAGAAGCTGTTTGATTCCGTCATTGTCGAGGGAAGAACGCCACAGGCATGGAGCAGAGGTGTGGTGGTACTCTTCTTCAAAAAGGGCGATAATGCTCTACTGAAGAATTATAGGCCCATCTCACTTCTGAGCCATGTCTACAAGCTGTTTTCGAGAGTCATTACGAACCATCTTTCGCGCAGGTTTGACGACTTCCAGCCTCCCGAACAAGCCGGTTTCCGAAAAGGCTTTAGCACCGTAGACCACATACATACGCTGCGGCAGGTTATACAGAAGACCGAGGAGTATAACTTGCCTCTTTGTTTAGCGTTTGTGGACTACGAGAAAGCCTTCGATTCGATCGAGACTTGGGCGGTACTACAGTCTCTTCAACGGTGCCAGATTGACTATCGGTACATCGAAGTGTTAAAGTCTTTGTATGAAAACGCCACTATGTCAGTCCGATTACAGGACCAAGCCTCGAAACCTATCCTTCTGCAGCGAGGTGTGAGACAGGGAGATGTGATCTCTCCGAAACTGTTCACTGCTGCATTGGAGGATGTCTTCAAGGTACTGGACTGGAAGGGGCTAGGCATTAACATAAACGGCGAGTACATCACTCACCTTCGGTTTGCCGACGACATAGTAGTCATGGCTGAGACCATGGAGGACCTCGGTACAATGCTCGATGACCTCAGTAGAGCTTCTGATAGAGTGGGTCTTAAAATGAATATGGACAAGACAAAGGTTATGTCAAATTCCCATATAGCACCCATTCCCGTAAACATCGGAGAATCTACAGTCGAAGTTGTCGACGATTATGTATACCTAGGACAAACTGTCCAGCTAGGTAAGTCCAACTTCGAGAAAGAGGTCAATCGTCGAATCCGACTCGGTTGGGAAGCGTTCGGGAAGCTACGCAATATCTTCTCGTCCAAAATACCGCAGTGTCTCAAGACGAAAGTCTTTGACCAGTGTGTGTTGCCAGTAATTACTTACGGTACTGAAACGTGGTCGCTCACAATGGGCCTGATAAGAAGACTCAAAGTCACTCAAAGGGCAATGGAGAGGGCTATGCTCGGAGTGTCTCTGCGTGATCGAATCAGAAATGAGGAGATTCGCAGGAGAACGAAAGTAACCGACATAGCCCGAAGAATTGCCAAACTTAAGTGGCAGTGGGCGGGGCACATTGCTCGCAGAACGGATGGCCGATGGGGCAGTAAAGTTCTGGAGTGGCGACCGCGTACTGGAAGGCGCAGCGTGGGTAGGCCCCCCACACGGTGGACCGACGACCTGGTGAAGGTCGCGGGAATCCGCTGGATGCGGAAGGCACAGGACCGATCGTTGTGGCGATGCTTGGGGGAGGCCTATGTCCAGCAGTGGACGTCTTTCGGCTGAAATGATGATGATGATGATGATATTCTTTATTGTACATTACACCAAACAGAAACAAAGACAATAGTTTACAGAAAGATTAAGTAAGTATAATGCATAGAGTTATTATACTGACGTAAGAGAGACAATGTTGCCGATTCTCTTGTACACCCACCTAAACCTAACTATAACTAAAATTTACAAATTTTAGTTTAGAAAATCATAAAACATATTCTGTGTTTATCTTTTTCTTATTTTAGAAAACTTGTTGACAGCTCTAATAATTGAGTTTGACGCATCTAAGTTGAATTGGCGGTGTTACCAGTACATCTTAAAAAATTTATTAAAGAGTGAATGGAATGACCGAAAGTTCACAAAAACAAAAGGAAATTAAATAATAATTATGTTTGGAATTATTAGTTTATCATTAAAATTAAGAAGAAAAAATCATGTCACGAAATAAAGTACATTTTTGTTTTAAAATAAAATAAAATATATAAATTGGAATAATGTGATCAGATTAAAGAGCTAGGTTATTATTTTCTACGGCCCGTATTACAGAACGATACTCAAGCGTTGATCACTGTTTAAAACTAGTTTTGAGTTGAGCTTTGATTTTAGAACGTTCCTCAAGCAGAGATTTATTGATCACAGTTCCGCTGAGTTTAGCTTTATTTTATACTGTCACCTGTTTCGGTATTTGAGCAGAGATTTGATCTGTAATCAATCACTCTAGTGTGGTCCAGACTACGCTTGAGTAGAGATTTCTATTTTAATTCAGGTCAAATTCGTGTGTTATGTTGTTGAATTAAAGTTTATAATAATTACCGTTCTGGAATAAGACCGATACTCATGTAACGATTCTATCCTTAAGTAGTGATCAGGTGATTGGAGTTTAAACTGTACTTGAGGAACCTTCTGTAATACGGGCCTAAGAGTACCTATCAAAGGAGATATATTGTTATTATTGCAGCGTATCATATTGTATATCTTAAACAACGAGAAACAGAGCTATTTGCAAAAAACGCAAGGACCTTTGAATTCCATGGGCAATCACAATAATAAACTATTTCTTTAATTTAAAAAGCTGGAATTTCCCTTTTTAAAGACGTGGTTAAAAAGTTCTAGCACCCAGGACACGAAATTTCTCAAAAAAGTTGAATAAATTTGAATATAAGCTAAAAACACCATGAATCTATATAGTAGGATAACACACTATGTGACTTAAAACGAGCCGAGCGAGAGGTCCATAAAACTATTGCATTTCTTTCTACTAGGGTGTCCAAATAATATTTATTCGTGGATTTTCTCAAACTTAATGTTATCGTTTCGAAAACTAAGAGGGGTCATTGTACTCATAATGAAGTAGATTATATGCTTTGACTTTATTTATATATTTTTCTTACCCCGAATAGAATCAGTATATCAAATCCGTTCAGCCGTTTCAGTGTTATGGAAGAACAAACTAACATCCATACTTTCGCATTTATAATATTAGTAGGAAGTAGGTATGGACATTGTCAACACGGCCTGCTGGTTTACGGTAGGCAAAGCCGATGTTTTATTAATTTTATTTTCATGGATCATTGGTGTCAATTCTCTTGTTCACGCTACTTCAACAACTCAACTATCGCTCTCTTTTATTAATAGTAGATACAAGAAAGAGATGGCAACAATTTTAGAACTGTAAAATTAGTTTACGTGTTACATTTCACTGTATTTTAGTGGGCACGTTCTGAAATCACGACTAAACTTGTATAGAAATTTAAATTCCGACTAATTTGACAACGTTTAAATTGTTTCCAACCCTTTCTGTTATCTCCTATCAGTAAAAGAGAGCGATAGTTTAAAATAAGTTTAGTTCATGAACAAGAGAATCGACACCATTGCCAACTTTGCTAATTCTACGTGTGCAAACATATTATACAACGTGTAATTGAAATAACTCAAAACCTCTTAAGGGGTCATTGTACTCATCAGTAATAAGCTGTTCCCTGCATTTGTGTTCACATTACACGACAAAATGTAAGGAATAGTTGTGTTTTCGCGATTTCGAGGTTGGTCCCATTATTTAATTAGCATCCCGGGAAACCTCGAAAACGACACCCATATTGATTTTATTTAAAAAGTCACGTCCGCCATCTTGGATCTCGAAATTGATGTTATATTCGTAATTAGCATCCCGGGAAACCTCGAAAACGACACCCATATTGATTTTATTTAAAAAGTGACGTCCGCCATCTTGGATCTCGAAATAGATGTTATATTCATAATCAGCACCCCGGGAAACCTCGAAAACGATACCCATATTGATTTTATTTAAAAAGTCACGTCCACCATCTTGGATCTCAAAGTAGATGATATATTCATAATCGGAAACCTCGAAAACGATACCCATATTGATATCATTTTAAAAGTCGCGTCCGCCTTCTTGGATCTCATAATAAATCTTATATTCGTAATCAGGACCCCCGAGAACCTCGAGAACGATATCTGTATTAATTTTGTTTAAATAGCCGCGTCCGCCATCTTCGACGTCGAAGTAGATGTTGTATTCGTCATGCTCCACCCAATGCGGGTCCGACACGCACCGGCTCTGTGTGGTTTGCGCTTTAGAGTTCCTAAGACTGTGGTACAACCCATACGAAATGGTCTTAGTCATTTGCGAGCCCTGCGAGGACGCAAAAGCCATTTTTAACATTAAAACGGTTTGCCACCTATCAGGCATTAAGATAGAGCGCCCGCACAAGTCCAGTCAGCCTGGTCAGTGCCACCGTTGCCAATTATATGGCCACTCACAGCGTAATTGCTACGCTAAGCCTAGGTGCGTCAAGTGCCTGGGTGATCACGGCACAAGGGAGTGCGAGCGTCCCAAAGAGAGGGACCAGTGCACAGAGACGCGCAGCTGTGTCCTCTGCGGGCAATCTGGACATCCGGCGAGTTATCGCGGATGCCCGAAAGCACCCAAACAGAAAAACGCCAAATTGGCGAAACGTGCCTCCGGACGCGATGGTAGGGAAGCCCCCTCCTTCGGGACCCCTAACCCCAACACCCCCTATCAGCCCCCATTCCGTAGAGGCCCACCTGGGCCCACCCCCAATCAACTCGGCCCACCTGGGCCCATCCCCAATCAACTTGGCCCACTTGGGCAAAGTTTGGGCCCGATACCAAATAGCCACGGGCCCCTAGGACCCAAAGCTAAACACGTGGGCCCAACTGGGCCCAACCCCTGGTTCAACAGGGGAGGCCAGCAGAGCCAATTCCCGCCCCTCCCCCCTTCTCGTTAAGCCCCCACGGCCCCTGCCCCCCCAGCGCTAATGGACATTTCCGTCCCGGCACCCACTCCCAGGCCACCTGCACCCACTAAGGTGCCCTCATTCAAGGCCACGTTGAAAGCCCCCCCTCAGGGAAGGCCCCAAATTCACAACTTACCCCGACTGGTTTTAGGGACACATATTATCATAAAATGATAGAATTGAATGTCAAACAGATTTTTTTTTCCCATTGTATGGATTTATGTAGGTACTTCTTATCCTTTATTATATAGGTACCTCTTCTTATCGAAATTATAAATTTCATTGTATATTTCTATGAACAATTTACCTTTCTGCTGAATCTACAACAGCTGCAACCACATAGTAGGCATCCATTATTTATTTAAAACTACCTAAAAACTATAAAAATGAATAAAATAAGCTTTGCAATTTTAGTTGTTGATAACTAATTATAGTCGACATGTATTTTGATGCCTTCTAAAAATAGTCAGATTTAGGTTGACATTTCTAATATTAGGTGAAAAACGTCAATTACAGAATAGCAAAATGTCAATTTTTACTAAGTTGAATAACTAAACTAATTTTGGTCCTGTCAAACCAAAAATTAGTTTTAAAGTGAATTTCAGAATAGAAAACGTCGTTTGACAGGACTAAACTAAATTTAGGTGATTTTTAGTCTAGTTTAGAGAATTTTGTGACAAGAGAATCGGCACCACTGTCACCTAATTACGGTAAATTATATATATATAAGATATACGAAATGAGTATATGTGCGAAATTGACACGTGTAGGAGTGATTTTTTGTGATGTGACATGTACGTTATTGCATTATCGATATAGTTCAACCGGCCGGGCCTTACTTTTAAGGAGTTGTAGTATTTTAAAACTGCTAAGCTATTAAGTAACTATCGTTTTAAAATTACAGATATTAAGGGCTATATTATAATTACATTATTAATGTCACGAAGGTAAGGAATACATAAGTATGAAATAAAAAAAATCTATTAATCATCATTTCAGCCGTAAGACGTCCACTGCTGGACACAGGCCTCCCCCAAGCATATATTGGGGGGATATGCCATAATCGCCACACTTGGCAGGCGGGTTGGCGATCGCAGTTGGTTGGTTAAATACTCAGAGAACGCTGCTGCCCATCCTCTGGTGAATCCCTTAGTCGCCTTTTACGACACCCATGAGAAGATATAGGGTGGTGCAATTATTTACGTCCGGCACCACACGGAACATTTTACAATTAATCATATTAGTTTTAATTAGGTGTATAGAAAGGTTTTCAATCCCGGAACTAAGTTCCTATACACGATTCCGGAATTGGTCAAATTATTGAATTTTTTATGAAAAATTACAATATCTATGAACTTAACAAGTTTTCTTGTCCAGTCAACTTAAGTTACACATCAGACTTATACATTATAATTTTATCGACTTAGATTTAGAAACATCAGTGTGTCGAGAATTTAGTTGCACGATTACAAAAACAAAGATATAGGATCTTTGTTTTTGAAATCGTGCAACTAAATTCTGAGGATGAAATTGGAGGTGGAGCAAGAACCTGGCCATGATTTTCGATTCGATACAGACGACCGAATCATGTAAAATCAAGTCCGCGTCAGCTCAAGAAAGAGTTTTCTCAGCAGCAGGCTAAATTTGCAACCGGCTAAGAATCTATCTCTTAGCATTCGCATACTTGACAATCTAGCATTTGCAAGAACCCATTTTCAAAATATGGTATATTTTTATAAACTGAATGATCACATGAGACTTTCCGTCTTCATGTGTCAGTTTGGCGAACCCACTTGCAGTACCATTCAGGTAACAGCCTAGTTGGTATTGCAGTCGTTATGGGCAAAGGTAACATAACCATTAACCATTCTGACCGAAACACAGCAATGCAAGCATCACTATTTGGTGGAGAATAGTAGATACGGTGCTTATTCGTTTTAACATTTGTACCCATCCATTTTTAGGGTTCCGAAGTCCTACAAGGAACCCTTATAGTTTCGTCATGTCCGTCCGTCTGTCCGTCTGTCCGTATGTCCTAATCCTTTACAGCTTAATAACTTCTACAGTTATAAACATAAGTAAATGAAATTTTGTTAAAAAATAGTATACATATAGATCTCAATTTTAAAAGAATAAAAAAATCGTTTTTACGTATTTTAGGGGTGGCGTCCATACATGTGAAATGGAGATGAAAAATTTTTTTTCGCTGCACCCCCTCGTGTGGGGTATCAATGAATAGGTCTACTAAAATGAAGGTTATGTTTCATACACCACTTTTTTATCAGGTGTACCATCTGCGAAATATAGCGCGCCAAAGTGGCTTGCAATGTGTCCCCCCCCCTGCCATTTCTAAACTATGCAACGTAGAAAGTTATAATCTTCCACATTGATAGACCTTTGTAAAAACACTCTTTTAAAATTATTTCGAGTATAATGTGATTATAATTTTTTGAGTTATAGAGAGAAAACTGAAAAATACTTAAAACGTCTTAGTTCAAAGGTCATTGACCTTAGAGAAAAATGATCTTAGCAAATAATGCTCCTTTAATTACTTTCTATTTGAAAAAATCACAAAAAGTAACTTTGTGTTATGTTGAACACACGTCTTCAATTTGGCTTCTTGAATTTATCGCTAGATGGCGCTACTAACAACACGCTCTGAGTCGCGAATGCTGCCGATTATTGCAAAAACTAAAAAAGCATAGCCATGATTAATATTCGATTTCATTCGTTTGTAATTACACCTACTTAAGGAACCCTATAATACTGAGCATGGCCCGACATGCTCTTGGCCGGTTTTTCTTTAATAACAGCATTTACAGGAAATCTGGAAGTTATGAAGTTAGCCGGTCAATATTTTACAGCATTTTTAGCCCGGCCGGGCATTTTAATATGTTAAAAGCAGACATAGGATTCGGAAAATTCTGTCAGTCTGCGGGGCTGGTACTAAAATTAACTGTATAATTATATATGCCATAGACGTACAATATACTATTATAACATCGTAACAGTATAACCATGGTATAAGGTTCCTGTGCGTCAGAATTTTTCTGTAATCAATGAATGAATCGATTGTGATTTCCTTCCAATGTGCGGCCGGACTAAATCAACCTTTCAATATTTTCAACCGACTTCAAAAAAAGGAGGAGGTTCTCAATTCGATTGTATTTTTTTTAAGCAGTATAGGACACTAACTTGTGAGTGTGACATGTATGGAGGTAGGTAGTACAAAAAATATATAATTGAAACTATCGACATATCGATAGATTTTGAGCAATCCTTACGCCAAACGGTTTCATTTTCACGTAAACAATATTTTTTTATCTAACATATAATTATTTAAAATTACATATTATATAGAAAATGGGGTATTTACTGCATGTTATTAATGTATTACTAAATAATTTTAAGAAAAACTTCTATGAAATTAAGCATTATGAAAGTAGTATTGTCCTGCAGATACTTACCTGTGAAACGTCTCTTTCTTTGGGTTATTGATGTAAATTACACAGCAGTATAACACAGAACACTACACCATTACGATTATTGATATTAATTGGATAAAATACAGAACGATTGTGAAATAAATCATAAAATAAAACGAGATTATATTTTGATGGGACGCTATGGGAGATTACAATTTTCAAAATCGGTTCTACTGTCATTTTATTATGTCTCTTTCTATCATGTAGGTTTTTTCGTAATGATCGGTATTTCAATCGCACACTGGGATGGTCTATTACGTCAGTATGGAAATGTCTTTGGTACAATGGGTGGTCTTATCGCACAAGGCAATCTCTTCCAGACAACCTAGTTATCATATTTTTTTCAAAGTATGGTGATTATTTATCTTTTAATAGACCTATTAATGCTAATTTAATCTTCCTACATGAAAAAATCAATAACTTACACCACAATTAAATTCAAATTAAGTAGGCACGCCACTGGTCACTAAACACATTATGATGGAGATTTTCAGTGCTAAAAGTTTTGTTTAAAGCCTTGGGGCAAAACGAGTTAATTGTGCATTCATTGATAGTAATAATCCAAAACTATGTACCTGTAACTCATCATCATCATCATCATCATTTCAGCCGAAAGACGTCCACTGCTGGACATAGGCCTCCCCCAAGCATCGCCACAACGATACATTACCTTAATTTTAGTGTTAGTGTAGTGTTGTTTTTTAGGCTTTTATATAAAAATCGTACAAAATAGTTGTTCACGTACGATACATGCCGTCAAAAGAAAGTTGAATAGAAGCGCGAGCGAAGAGAGCGCGAAATTTTTTAGATATATGCGACAATATGATCTCAATTTAGTGTATTATTGTTTTCTTTATATTTTGTGTAATATTTAAATGAAAAAAAGAAAAAGTGTTGCTCACACCATAAGTTTATGCATGAGCGTTAGCGAAGCGAGCGCGAATTTTATTTTTATTTCATTAATAATTTTCCACTTAACCTATAACGACAATGCATATAGCTCAAACATGAATTGAATTATTTAAAGTAATAAAATAAATGAGATAAAACAAAATGCCAGAAATCCACGACTACCACCCCGGTGATAAAAAATTTCGAAGTTTTCTAAGTGCTATCCTACTCGATTGAATCTTTCGGTAAGCTTCATTCTCGAAGTTTTGTATCTACCAAGCAGAATTGAATTGAAATGGCATTCCATAAGGGTTTTACTCATTCTAATAGGTTAATAATGTAACTGTACAAATATTTCAATTATTCATTTATTAATAATTTCTTAGGTTTTCGCGATCACTACATGTGTTAATTACAATGTTTATTTATTTATTTTGACTTCTTGAGCTCATAGAAATGTTCAAGGCCTAAGCCTAAGCATAAGGATATTTTTAAGGCTAAGAATTTTTAGACCTAGATTTAAGGCTGTCCTGACGGTGAGGCCCAGAGCCTACCGCCTCTGCCCTGCAGAGAAAGATAATAATTAAGTACTGTGGGTCTCATTCATCGCAAAGTTGCGGTACGCTTGGTGTACCCGTCTGCCACGTTTGATTTTGCCGCTCACTGAAGCTGGCGCCCCCCTAGATCCGGAGCTGCTACTATGTATAATTTTTTTGAAAATAGAGCAGGAACAAAAACGTTGAAAAAATGCTTTTTTTCAAGATTTCTTGTATGGGGACCTCCTTTGATTTTAGACTTTATTTAGTTTTTAATATTTGTCGTGATATACACCATAGTAACACATATTCTGTGAAAATTTCAACTGGTTATTACCGTTACAAAGATACAGCCCTGTGACAGAGACGGATGGACAGACAGCATAGTGAGAGTAATAGGGCCCGTTAGCACCCTTTGGGTACGGAACCCTAAAAAAGAAACATAACCAATATTCGATACCATAAAAACATAAACTAATTACAAACTTATAAGAGTAATTATCAATTTTTGAAACTGTGTTTGAAAGAAAGGAGTCATAGAGTATGATGGAGTGAATGATGATGGTATTAATGGGTGATAATGATAGATGTGAGTAGGTGCTAGTATGGTGTGATTGGTTCCATGCTGATTGTAACTGCAGCCTGCATGCTATCAATCATACTATAATATGATTGACACTATGAGGCTGGCATAATCATCCAGAGTGTACGGAAGCCTAAAAAAAACAGATTAAAAAAAAAAAAACTTCAGAAGCTTCTTTCTCGAAATCACCTTTATTCAGTTGAACCCTTTTAACTTTAACCCCTTCAATTATGTATACAATTATGTATAATGTGTACTTTCAGACACCTCATGCAATAAAACTTGTATATACATTGGCAAGACCTGTTGACGTCACACGAAAAAGAGTTCTGGAATTACTAAACTGTGCCGAGAAGAGAGAGGGTAAAAAGGTTAATAAAACTTTCATTTCAATGAGTTAATAAGGTACAGTCACCTGCATGACAGTGGTAACACGTCAGTTCGAAAACCGCCCTTACTGCTTACCGAATAAAGATGCTGCTAATGTCAAAGTGTTACCACCGACGTGCGGTCGACCGTACTATCAGTGCGCGTTAACTTGAGACTTGCGTGGAATCGCTCTCGCTCGCTCCTAACCGTCATTGCCTTTGTCGTAGTGACAGCATACTTATGACATCTTGCCCCTCAATGAACAACCTATCAGAGTTTGGCCGCCATTACCGCGCATGCGCGCTACTGATTTGGTTACAAAATTCACTACTGCGCAGCCACCTGTTTCTCGCTTAACGACTGCACAGTTATATTACGCGTGCTGTACTTATACTTTTAAATGTTTTTGTGCTACTTGAGATACATTAGGTAGATTGTTTCCTTCCATTTCTTTCATTGTAATAGCAGCCCGGAGTCGGGATTTATGCCGGTTGATGGCAATAGACTCGCCCCCTATTACATGGGACTTATAACATAACTGGCGAAATGTGGGTGTACCATTTCACCTACCCCTTCGGGGAAATACAGGCGTGATGTTATGTTGTGTTCATCTTACAGAACCTGTTCAGGCAGCTCCAGGTCCTTCTAGGACTGTTCAAGTCATACAAACCAGAGTGTGTGCCTGAAGATGTGCCCGCTATCTCAATCCACACTGCCTTCAAAAAGATCAACACTAATCTCCTGGATAGATTCAAAAGAAAGCAGGTATGTATAGTAGTATAGTTTAGTATAGTATAGTGAGCTGGTTTCCGCAACTCCACGTCCAAGCGTGTATTTTGCGTGCGGGTGGGAACTTACTCGATCCACCCCAACTTCTCAAAAAAGGCCAGCAACACCTTAGTGTTGCTGGTAATATCTCTCAGGGTACCTGGGTTACCGAAGTACTTGGCCCTGTATGTGGCGACCTCAGGGCAGTCTAGAAGCACATGGGCTGCTGTCTCGTCTTCCACCATGCAGGCTCTGCACAATGGGCTGTCCGTAACACCCATAACAAAAAGATGTTTGTTAAAAGACCCGTGGCCAGTTATAGCAGCTGTGATTGTACGCAGCTGTTGTTTTGACAAACGGAGGGCCCGTTTCGTGAAACGGCCGTCAATTGTGGGAAGTGCCTCCTTGGCCTGCCTGCACTCACCATGGTCTTTCCATAGTTTGTGGTGTTTGTCCCCCTGGTTCGTTTCCTTACCAATTTGCGTAAGTATCCGAAGGGGAGTGGCACTATGGGTTCAGGTCCCACCACTACCATACTCAATCCCCTTTTGGCGAATTCATTCGCTGAATCATTGCCTCGGGAACTACTGTGTCCTTTGATCCATTGAATGGTTATGTTATAGAAATTACCTACCTGGTTGAGGTTTTGCTGGCACTCGTGTATCAGCCCAGAGTTTACCGTGTGGCTGCTTAGTGCTTGTAGTACGGACATGCTGTCCGAGAGTATGCGAATTGAGTGATCTTTAACCTCCCTGGCTATAATCGCCGAAGCTGCCAGGTAAATGCCCATGCACTCGGCCTGGAACACGGTGTTATGGACCCCCAGTGGTGTGGCTATGCGTATATTGAGATCTTCCGAGAAGATCCACCCGTACCCCATCCGTGAAGATTCGCACCTCTGCAGGGCACAGCCCTTCGCATTGGTGATCCTTATACAG
Source organism: Asteroscopus sphinx (assembly GCA_949699075.1). NCBI lineage: Eukaryota > Metazoa > Arthropoda > Insecta > Lepidoptera > Noctuidae > Asteroscopus > Asteroscopus sphinx. Next base: position 26,451,903 of record OX453004.1, on the reverse strand, counting down.
CAGGTATGTAATCATTACAGCCTTATTTGAAAAAAACCCCGACACATACGGTTCACTCATGCCAAGTGTGGGGACCACGGCCAATAAACTCTGTAAGCAATGAAAAATGTACAAATTACCTAGCTATAAGATCTCATTAATGTTACTGATGACTGATTTGTATGTTTGAAATAAATGTTTTGTATTATTTTTCATACACCAATTCGCAACAACCAATACTACATCATATACCCAAAATTTCATATTGATTGAGCTGGTGAAAGTAGCTTAGAATCCCTCCCCAATTTATCCTCATTACTCTTTCCTGCTCCATCATCAGACCCCGATCACCATTTATCATTGAAACCATTCTTGCAATATCATTGAAGTAACAGGATACCAAATTTCGAATCGATCAGACCTGTGGAAGTTGCTCACATCCCTTTAGAAAAGAGCTGATGATCTTCAAACGCTTGAACGGATTTTCTTGACTCATAGCTAAGAACACTCTCGATCAAGTCACCATTCAAACAAAAAATACTAATTAAAAATCGGTTCATCCGTTTGGGAGCTACGACGCCACAGACAGATACACAGATACTTCAGATACATACGTTAAACACAACACCCCACTTTGCGTCGGGGGTTAAAAAGGTGTTAGCATCATGGACGCTAAATATTTTATAAATAATATTTTGTTTTAGGAACACAGAAACACAATTCATAAGGAGAAACATCGTTTGAGATGGATTAATCCTATTAATTCTGTAAGTATCACTTTATCTTTATAGATAGGCATTGTGTTCGTTGTTTTATCTCACGAAAGCGGGTGAGCCATACTTGTGTGCGTGTGTACATGCACTTTGCGTGCGTAAGCTCGGGAGCGCTTAGTTTTGGCAGAGTTTTGTAGTTACGCACATAAGAGCGCATGTTATAGACACGCATTACAACTACAAGCATGGCTCACCCGCTTTCGTGAGATAAAACAACTGTATGTGAATATCAGCCACACAAGGGCGTCGCCAGCCAATAGGCCATAGTAAGATGATATGATTTGTAGGTAAAATAAAGTTTTAATTGTTTACTACAAAAAAATATCGTTATTTTGGGACATGGGACATTTAAGATATTTTAAACAGCACCATCTCCATCTAGGTCGAGTCCCAAACTAAGCAGAGCTTGTGGTATGGGTACTAGACAATGGATATAATACTGATATACTTTTTTTTTGTAAATACATACTTATTATACTTAAGAAACACCCAGACCAACACAAACACTTATTTTCATTCATCACATAAATATTCCTCCTAGTCCTGTGGGAATCGAACCTACGACCTCGTGATCATCAGTCCGATACTCGAACCACTAGACCACAGGCGTTGTCAAATTAAAACTATCTTCTTGAGTTTTTTGTAAATTTATTAATATCTAGGTTCGTTAGCTATTCCCCCCTGGCGACGCCCATGCAGCCATGGTATGCTACTAAGCAGTTAGGGATACAATACATGACCCAAGCGTTCATGTAATTTTTGTATTGCTGTTATTTAATAGTTTAGTTAGATGAAGCTTAAGTATTCCAGTTTTACTTGTAAATTTATGTAAATTATAGGACCGCGGCAGAAACAAAAAAGCAGACCCACTGGTTCCAAACACGGAGTTCTTCGGAATTGGCTCAAAGCAGTATGCTGACAAGGAATCTCAGGAGAGTTTCCTAGATTTTACTGAGTAAGTTATCCCATATTTCTTGATAACCACTAGGTACGCACGGCTACACATCAAGCTGTACATTTCCAGTATAAGCTAATCTCGTATTGTACGGAAAGCCTACACAATGCGAGTTCAGCTTATACTGGAAATGTACAGCTTGATGTGTAGCCGTGTGTACTTGTATTGTTACACCCTAGACCTCTTTGTGAAATATTTCGTCCGTGGAAGTACTACACCATACCTACTTCTGCCGCCAAACAGTGATGCTTGCATTGCTGTGTTCCAGTTCGAAGGGTACGGGTGCCGGTGAAATTACAATCACATGAGACTTTTCATATTCATGTCTCAGTTTGGCGAACCGTCTTGCAGCACCATTTATGGCCAAAACTAATATCCAATCTATCCACGATTTACCTTACCAGATAGAAATTTGGCATATTTTGTATGGAGCTTATGTCAAATTCCTACTTCTAGTAGGGCAAATCCTGGATAGGTTGGATATTAATTTTGGCCCTTAGGCAACACCCTAGGTGATATTGCATTTGTTATGGGCAAAGGTAACCGCTTAAGGTGCTGCATTGAATTTGCAACCGTCCCTTTCTAACATACGGCAAATTGCGCGTGTGAAAACAGAGCGGAATCGCGCTGTTTTGATGTTTTTTTAAATGTTTGCAAATATCTCAGCGAATAAACATTTAAATAAAAATCTGTTACAACAGAATTTAGATATGTACAAGATATATCTTATTCACAAAAAACAATAGTAAAAACTATTGGAATTTCTAAATGCAATGCGAAATAGTGCAAAAACAGACCTTACTTTGGAAAATAAACCACCAAATTTAATTAAATCGTGTTTTCCCTATAACAAAATCTAGCAAATATAATGAAAAATCTTAAATATGAAAATTAGATCAACGTCGTATCCACAAATGAAAATATTTTGATTCTAAAATCCCTATCTTCCTAATGCCGCCTCTTAAAATCAGGTGGCCCTTTAGCTCGTTTCGTCATCCTATAATATAAAAATATAAATAACCCCTAATATCCTAGTCTTCACCTAAAGCTTATCACAAGTGACTAGAGATGTCTACAAACAATTAAAGGAGTATGCCCAAAACCAGGCTGAAGCATCTCAAATATAAAAACTTAAAAAAAAAAAACAATATTAAAATGAAAATTACCACAAGAAAAAAAAATCGTAATTAAAACGATCTTCTTGGGTTTTTGCAACGAAGTTCCTGAATGCGGCTTTCGGTAGGTGTGATTCGGGAGAAAATGTAACGTCACGTAAGATCACGTCACGCACAGGCGCTCTCTTTCTTTCTCTTTCTAGTGTGTGTCTTTGTGTGTGCGTGAGGATCTTCGTTCCTGACGGGGGTCCCCTGACCGCACACGTTTTTTTTTTGGGTTATTTTCGACTACTTACTATGGGGTAGCTGCCTCCCCTGCTCCCCCCTGGCGACGCCAATGTATGTCTGCTTTGATCACAGAAATAGATAGAATGGCCAAGTGGGCAGGGCGCGCGTGCCAACACTCTGCACCATAGTGTAGTCAATTTCAAAGCCTTTCTCAGTACGCCTTATGACTTGTTTCTGTAAATATTGCCTTGCCTTATTGTGCTGTTTCTAACTGCAAAACAAAAGCTGTTAAGTACATTTGGTTAAAGTTAATTTTAAAAAATTCATGACGTCAATATGGGAGGCGTAGTTCGTTTGAAAAGTTGCCACGCATGAACCGCAAGTAAAATTGTGATTACAACCATTGTACCTATTTCTGTGGCTGTGATGCAGCAATATTTTCTAGGAAAACTGGCTTAAGACGCTGAAAACAGCCAAATACCCCAAATAGGCTTCTTTTAAAAACATTTTTAGCTGTATCTATTCAGTTTGTGGCAGTGAAAAAATATATGTTAATCTTGATCGTATTTTCTAAAACTCTATTGTGGCCAAAACACGTTTTCTTGAAGTTTTCTCTATAGAAAAGAATTGTAAACTAACCTCTTAAAACATGCTTTAAAGCAAACAATCTCTATTATTTACCAAATATTATAAATTAAATTAAGAAAACATTTAAGAAAGACAATAATCTAAAACATAGTTATTTCTAGTTTTGTGGGTGTACAATACACCTCTGCCTACCCCTTCGGGGAAATACAGGCGTGATGTTATGTTGTTAGTTATTTCTGTTTTTCAAATAAGCTTCTAGTTTTTTATTTAAAAAATATATTTTTAATTTTTATTCAAATTGAGCGGCGCACCCGACGTCCCTCCTCTCGTTGCCTTTCTTTCAGTTCTGTACAAAACGACAGTGACCGCAGAGGGCTGATTTTTTAGGTGTTGCCAGCCTCTTAATCAGTAACACTGTCTTCAGCCCAGTATTAGTCCTGCGGTGCAGTGTAGTGCGCTCCGCCTCCCGGCCCTCTCGGCTGCGGGGCTTGCTGTGTAACGCGACCGGTGCCGCTCTGCTGGCGGTGGCCCCGCACGCAGACCAGGCCTTCTTGTCACACGACCTGCATCATCTGCTAAATAGCTGTGAGTATTGATTATTTAACTCCTTAGGTAGGTTAGGTATAGACATGGGCTGGGCATTCAGAGTGGGAGCTCTGATTGTCCACTAAGTGACTTCTGGGATGGCGGCGGCACGCTGTGGTCACGTGCCGCCATGTGCACTGGGAAGGACACAAGGAGACAAATAGTCTCCTTTAAGACGTGCCTTACAGGCATAGAATAGGGAGGGCTCCGGAGGTATATTAATTTCCGGTGTCTCCCCTTATTATGCTGTAGACGGTCACTGGGGGGTTGTAGTGGGTAAGAATCCCACACACCCCGGCCTCCGTCCCCCATGAGACCGGCAGCCTTTTGAAGGTTTCCTCCTCGCAGCAAAAAGAGAAAAAACAGTTATAGACATGGGCTAACTAGCTCCGGTAAATTATTGGATATCCTACTTCCTACTATCCTATCCTACTAATATCCTATCCTATCCTATCCTACTTAATATTATAAACTTGAAAGTTTGTGAGGATGTATGGAAGGATGTATGGATGTTTGTTACTCTTTCACGCAAAAACTACTGTATGGATTTTAATGAAATCTGGCATACAGATAGAACATAACCCGGATTGACATATGGGCTACGTTTTATCCCGGGAAGATAAACAGTTCCTGAGGGATGTGCGATAAATGACATCTACGCGGGTGAAGACGCGGGCACAGGCTAGTGTAATATAATTATCATTCTAAGTAAAGATATCTCCGATTAGCATATCCATTATCCGCTTAATATATCCGGGACTGAAGTAACTTCACGTTGCAAGCTATATCTGAGATCACAGAAGTGGATAGAGTAGAATGGTTGTAATCATAATTTTACTTGCAAATAATGCGTGGCTACTTTCGAACAAACTACGCCTTACATATAGACGTCATTAATTTTTTTAAATTTACTTTAATCAAATGTACTTTACAGCTTTTGTTTCTGCAGTTAGAAACGGCACAATAAGGCATTTTTGCGGGTTTTTGTTACAGTATTTACAGAAACAAGTCATAAGGTACTGAGAAAGGCTTTGAAATGCCCTGCACTATGGTGCAGAGTGTTGGCACGCGCGCCCTGCCCACTTTTCCATTCTATCTATTTCTGTGTCCGAGATCTCCGGCTTCTTAATAAATCCACGGGAGTGAGGCTGCAAGTAATGTAGCCAATTTGATAAATCCACGAAACGATTAAGTGACACAGTAACATAATAATTAATTTCCTTTTATACTTTATAGGTTTTGAACTGTCTATCAATAAAAAATATTGAAATCAATTCAATTATTATGTACAATGATTTATCTAAACTAAGGTTTTCTTTCCATACCGTTGTTCTTAGTGTCGAATGTCGGGCGACGGATTAGCTTGGATGTAGGATATGTGTATTTTTTGAAAGTGAAGGAGTGATACATATCCGCTTTGGGATATATATCCGAAGATATAGATGTGTCCAGAGTTACCCATGCCTAGTTGGGTATCATTATATCTTGTCTTATAGAAAAAAAAACCTTGCCGATGATATTGGCAGCAAGTTTTACTCAAAAAACACCACATTTTATTTGTTGTTTGTCCATATTTCATGGACTGCCTGTACTTTTAGACACTATGTTTGTTCGACTGGACCCTATGGGAGAGGCCTATGTCTAGCAGTGGACTGCGATAGGCTGAGTTGATGAGTTGATTTACGATCAAGATGTATTGATGGGACATCCTGTACAGCTCCGAGATGGATTCAGTCTTGAAGTGGGAAATGAAAGAACTGGATAAGATATAGGACTCTTGTCAGTTAGAACTAGAAGATATTTGTGCTAATAAAATTCTGTTGTTTACAAACTGAACTAATTTAGTCTTTCTAACAAAAAACATTAGAGAAGGATAGAAAATTTTCATCATTTCAGCCGAAAGACTTCCACTACTGGACATAGGCTTCCCCCAAAGGTGCCATAATTGCCACGCTTGGCAGGCGGGTTGGCGATCGCAGTTGGTTGTTTAAATATTCAGAGAACGCTGCTGCCCATCCTCTGGTGAATCCCTTAGTCGCCTTTTACGACACCCATGAGAAGAGATAAGGTGGTGCTATTCTTTATGTCCGGCACCACAATACAATACAATACAATATCTTTATTTGCAATAAATAGGGTACATCGAATGTACACGGAACGAAAGAAGATTTTAGTCCTGTCAAATTAGTCCACTTGTTTGTTAGTTGCCATCTTTAAAGTTTACGACTATTTTCCGAAAAATTATTAGTTAATTATAAGAGTAAGGACTAATTTGATACTTCTAAATACTTTTTGTCCTTTTTCAATGATTTTTGTAAGAAAGAAATATAGTGTTATAAAAGAAAGAAACAAATAGGTGTCGTCGGGGGACGCCCGACAGAAGCGAAGCTTCTCAGCAAGCGTAGCAGCGCGATAAAACGTGCGCACGCAGAGTGTGAGTGTGTGTTCGAGACAGTAGTGTAGCCGCGCGCTAATAGAGGGGAAGTTAACGGTGACGTCAACGTCACGTTTTTTCTGGGTTTACTCCTTGGCGGCCGAGTGCGCAGCGACACTATAGATGTAGAAGCTTTGCTTCAAAAGTTATTTTAGTGCGGTGGATAAAAGGATCGGCGCCATTGTAATTATATTTTATTAGCCAAAAAAATAAGCCCGAAAACAAATTAATAACAGACATTTTCTCTAATTCCCAGGTTTCCTTGAAAAATCTCCTCACAGCTACATAGAGAAGCAGGACCTGCTGTACCGGCTGGCGATACTGCAACACACGCTGATGCAAGGCGTCCCTGTCATCACCAGGTTCCTGGCGCAGTACCTGCTCCTGTGGAACGAGAATGATTTCTTTGCTGAGGTAAGTTTCACAGCTTTGACTGTTGTACATAAGCAACCCATTATTGTTCCACTGCTGGGAACTGGCATCTTCGCTTCAGCTTCTCCGAATCAGAAGGTTAAGGCCTTAGTCCACCACTCTGGCCTAGTGCGGGTTGGCAGACTACACACACCATCAACAACTGTATGGAGCACTCTCAGATAGCAGGTTTGTCCTCACGATGTTTTCCTTCACCTTTAAATAGGCTTACTATAATTATGTAGCTCTAAGCCGTGACAGGAGCAGGAGCTAAGGAAAAATGAAAAGCCCCCGGGATCCCTCGTGGCCCCCGTAAGAGAGCCGGGAGCGAAGACCCCGTGAGGATGATTACGGGGAGCCGAGCCCCCCGCAATAAGAAATAAAACTGGCGGGAGATAGCTGCTAGTTAGGTTAGAACTGTGGCCCTAAATGATTGTTTCAATAAGTTGATACTTTAATTAAATTTACTCTACGTTCGGTGAAACGTTAATCTAAGAACCGAGACTAATTCGAATCGGTTTTTTTAATTAAACTTTTTTCGATTTACAAAAAGAGATGAATTGAAAATTAGTTATGTGAATTGAATTTTATGTGAAACAATATTCGTGGATTCGTTTTCTGCGAAATGAAATTCGATATAAAGTTTCGGTAAAATGGTAGCTAGCCCTTGACACCGCCCGCACACTTTCATCGTAACGCGGATCAACAACCGGGGCAAAACACCGAACCAGCTGGGACGCTGGGACCAATGTCTGAAACCGGGGCAATCCCGGTCAAACTGGGATGTATGATAAGCCTACCGTTAAAGTAAGTGATAGTAAAATTCTATCCGCACATGATTTCGGAGTCGGAGATGTGGGTCGGGTTCGAACTCAGCCTCCAGAAGCGTTTGAACGATCCAGACCAAATTAGGGATGTAACGGATATCCCTATCCGAGATACCGAAAGTTAAGTTCAATAATGTGCCTTACAGATTCTGGAGCTGGTCCAATGGGTGAGCGTGGACAGTCCGGACCACGTGATGTATGTGGTGGAGCCTCTAACCAGGATATACCACCGAGCGCAGCCCATCGAACAGTGCGCCATACTCAAGAGCTTGAACAACATGTACTCCAATCTTGTGAGTGTAGCATTATCATTTATAGACACAGACCAGTAAGCCTCAAGACGCCGCTTAAACCATGGTATAATAAGATCTTTTACCAGGTACTCTCTTTCCGTGACAGCTAAGTCACGTGGTTGCCTCCGTACTACGTCATCGGCTGTGGAGCCAATAGCGGACTGTTATCGTGACACTTGTCAGTTTGATGAGCTGCCACTTTGTGTAAATAAATTACCCGAGCAAAATGCATTTTTAGGGTTCTGAAGTCCTACAAGGAACCCTTATAGTTTCGTCATGTCCGTCCGTCTGTCCGACTGTCCGTCTGTCCTAATCCTTTACAGCTTAATAACTTCTACAGTTATAAATATAAGTAAATGAAATTTTGTTAAAAAATAGTCTACATATAGATCTCAATTTTAAAAGAATAAAAAAATTGTTTTTACGTATTTTAGGTGGCATCCATACATGTGAAATCGGGATGAAAAATTTTTTTCACTGCACCCCCTCGTTTGTGTTATCATTGAATAGGTCTACTAAAATGAAGGTAATGTTTCATACACCACTTTTTTATCAGGTGTACCATCTGCGAACTATAGCCCGCCAAAGTGGCTTGCAATGTGTCCCCCCCCCCTGCCATTTCTAAACTATGCAACGTAGAAAGTTATAATCTTCCACATTGATAGACCTTTGTGTTTTTCTATTTTAAAATTATTTCAAGTATAATGTGATTATAATTTTTCGAGTTATAGAGAGAAAACTGAAAAATACTTAAAACGTCCTAGTTCAAATGTCATTGATCTTAGAGAAAAATGATCATAGCAAATAATGCTCCTTTAGCTACTTTCTATTTGAAAAAATCACAAAAAGTAACTTTGACATGACACACTTAAATTTGGCTTCTTGAATTTATCGCTAGATGGCGCTACTAACAACACGCAAACTAAAATAGCCATGATTAATATTCGATTTGATTCGTTTGGAATTACACCTACTTAAGGAACCCTATAATACTGAGCATGGCCCGACATGCTCTTGGCCGGTTTTTCATTTACTTCTATAAAGAATCACTTTTGAACTAGTAATTTTATACAGTTTCCTTTAATAACGAATTAGATGAATAACACGAGATAACAAATAGTTAGGATAGTTAGGAATTTATTTTATATACATTAGAAACAAAAATCTCCTTAAGTATATTGAAGATATCAATCAGTGGCAACACTTATCGTGACGTAGCTTGGAGGCATCGCGCTGTCATCGCGGGAAGAGAATATCTGGTGAAACATCTTATGATACCATGGCTTACACAAAGTTTTGCATGAGAACACAATTTGTAAAATGTTGGCAGGGAACAAGGGGTGGACGGCGTGGCGTGTTTTAATTGGTCACCTAAAAATTAGGCTGTATGATAGGTGGTGCTCGCTGACGGAGTGAAGTACTGATCGGCAGTGGGGCGAATATTATGCAGTACTACTGCATAAGCTTTGTGATTGTATTCGGCTTATTGGCGTTTTTAGGCTTTTGGTCTGTGTTTATACGTCACTGTAGCACTAATTTTGACTTACAAAGCTAACTGACTACGGCAATCAAGGCGTCAAGACATGATTAATAATGTACAAACATATTCTTAGTTTATACTAAACCTCTTAAGGGGTCATTGTACTCATCACTATGAACAACTTTTACTATGGGACTAACACTGAAATTGCGGAAAAAAAAATGGTGATCCTAATATTTGTGTTCACATAATCGACAAAATGTAGGGAACAGATGATTTTTTTTCGCGATTTCAGGGTTGGGCCCATACACAGACCAGGTAAGCCTCCAGACTCCGCATAAACAATGTTTTGCATGAGAACACAGTCGTAAAATGTTGGTGGGGACCGGGGGACGACGCGTTATGATTGACCGGCTCAAAAGTTCGGTGGTATGATTCCGTATGATTGGTGGCGCTCGCTGACGGACTGACGTTCTGATTGGCGGTGGGGCGTATGATATTCAGTGCTACTGCATATGCGTGGTGACCGGGGGTGTCCGGCTAATCGACGTCTATATAGAAGCTTACTGGTCTGTGGTCCTGTTAGTTACCTGTTTGTGTACCTGTTGCACTAGTTAAAGCTGTTGCACTGTTATTTAAATGTTGCTCACCGTTAACTGGTACAATACATCATTTTTCTTTCTGTCTTTCTTTTCAATAGTAAATGATGAGTACAATAAACCCTTAAAGAGGTTTAGTATAAACTAAGAATAAGGTTGTATATTTGTATAACAAAAACGACACGAGACGGTCTAACCTTGAACTGCTTCGATGGAACCTATAACTCCTAAAATTCTTTCATAATACTCAACTAATAATTTTGTGATATTACTAGATATATGCTAGTACTAGGCCTCGTCTACATTTCATGGGCACATCGCCATCTCCGTTGAGCTACTCGCTAGTACTGCCCAAGGTCGCGACGGCCATCAGCGACATGTGCAACAAACAGCTGCAAGTTACCCCAGGTAAGTTCTGAGATCCGGTAAAAATCCGATAAAAATCTGAAAAAATAACGCCTTCTAGTCTGGTTTTCCCCACTTGTCTTATTTAGTAAACAATCTTGGCATGTCTCTTTATTTAAATAACTACTGATAAAGTATGTACGTTCTGTTCTGCACATGTAATTAGGTTAAAAATGTTATTTAGTGTGTAAAATTATTAATATAGTGTCTTTGAAGACATGCCGAGATTGTTTATCAAATGAGACTAGAGAGAAAACACAGGTGTGGAAAACTGTGGTAAAAAAAAATCTTTACAAATATTTCTGCTAATAAAAATAACAATTTCCTTGCAAATATTTTCTTTGCTTAAAAAAACTTTTTCTCAAACATGTTTGGAAATTCGAACATTATTTTGACAACCTTCTTCGAGATTAATCGAAAATGCTGTACTGGTCAAATATATGCGAGCAAGCGGCCGGCAGTGTTTGTATGAAAATCCATATCTGTCCTGTTTAGCGGCCAAATAAATTACTATGTAAACTCATATCTGTCGTGTAATATAAAAATGGAACGAACTTTTTACTCCAAAAAATAGCAACCAAGGAGGTTATTTATCAAAGATTTTATTTAAATTTCGAACTGGCTTGCAAATACAGCTGTTTAAAGTAAAAAAGAAACAAATTAACATATTGGTGTCGATTATCTTGTTCACGAACTAAACTTATCACTCTCTTTTTACTAATAGTAGATACAAGAAAGAGAAGGCAACAATTTTAGAACTGTCAAATTAGTCTGAATTTAGATTTCCATACAAGTTTAGTCGTGACCTCGGAACGTGCCCACAAAAATACAAAGAAATATAACACGAAAACTAATTAATTTGACAGTTCTAAAATTTTTGCCATCCCTTTCTTGTAACTATTATTAGTAAAAGAGAGCGATAGTTTAAAATAAGTTTAGTTCGCGAACAAGAGAATCGATACCAATGACGCGTGAAAAATTATTGTTGTTCGACAATGATTCTTGAATTTACACATAGGTACCACTTAGTTTGAATTTCCGCGCATTATTTGAGAAAAGTACTATACAAGCCTTGGCCGCAACCAGGCGTTGATGGCATCAAAACTCCTGTTGCCGGCCGCGGCATTAATGTACTATATCCTAGCTATCGTGAGTTAACCTTTTCACCGTCACGGCATCGTAAAGGTTTTCGTGCCCTCAGCGCCACGTCTTCTATAGAAGATAAATATTGTATGGACGTTGGTACAAAGTTATAAAGTCGTGGCGCACGGCAATATTCAGTAAAAAATAAAAACAGTATCATTTTTAATAAGTATTTTTCTTTTCTAGTATAAATGGATGAAATTTTATGGAAAAAAGTAAAGTTTGATTTAAATCACAGATTTTTATAAAAAAGTCACTTGATTTACATTAAATGATTAAAATCAATCACCCCGAAAGCAAGTTATAATGAGAACATCTATACTATAATAAAACTGTAAAGGTCGAAAAGTCTGTACATTGAGTTTTTTTTCGCGAAAACCGGCTAGGGGGACTAGAAATAAGCTATAGAACACGAATCAATCGTTTAAAAAATGTATGTCTGTCTGTCTGTCTGTTTGTTACCTCATCACGTGAAAACGGCTGAACGGATCGTACTGAAACTTAGCATTTGTATTGGTATTAGTCTAACTTAAAATATAGGGTATGTTTTATCTAAATCGGTTGAGTTGATCCAGCGATACAGCTTGACCCCTCTATTGAATTAAGTTGCATACAAAGTAGAGGTCATGATTGTTGGTTAGATGCAGGTTGCAGGTTCCTAAAAATACAACTGGATTCTATTAGTATTATAGAAAATATAGAATAACATAACATAGCCCATCACTGTCCCGCTGCTGGGCATGGCCCTCTTCTTGGAATGAGAAGAGTTAAGGAACTGGATATTGTTAGTGTAATAGATTATCATAACATAATCAGCTCATTACCTACTGCCCCACTGCTGGGCACGGACCTCTTCTCGGAACGAGAAGAGTTAAGAAACTAGAAAATATAGAATAACACAACGTATTCAACCCATTACTGTCCCACTACTGGGTATGGCCCTCTTCTCAAAATGAGAAGAGGTAATGAACTGGATATTATTAGTATTCTAGAATAACATAACATTACCAGCCTATTACAGTCCCACTGCTGGACACGGGCCTCTTCTCAGCATAAGAAGAGATGTGGTCAGTGTTATAGAAGAACATAATCAGCCCAATTACTTCCCACTGCTGGGCACGAGCGTCTTCTCAGAATGAGGGAGTTTAGGGCTAATTCCATGAAATTCCATCACCTTAGCCAGTTGGTTGTAAAAACAAAATATAGTATGGTCGGTAAATAGTGTAATCGTCTGTGTAGGCGCTTATATGTATATATTTGAAGATATTGAGTTCATAATTATGACACGATGTTATTTTCCGACATCCACGCGGACGGAGTCGCGGGCACAGCTAGTATAAAATATTATTAAACTTTAGGCTTCTTCTAAATATGTCTGTGCGTGTATTTGATGTGATTGTGTCGGCAGAGGACATGGTGGTGCTGCAGGCGGCGGTGCAGGGCGCGGCGGCGCGCGCGCGGGGCGAGGCGCGCGGGGGGGTGGCGGTGGGCGCGCTGGCGCCGCGCCTGGCGCTGGCGCTGCCGCTGCTCTCCGTCTCCGCGGCGCTGTTCGACAAACTCGCCGCACTCATGATACTGTAAGAATATGTTTTTATCTACACTCGTATCGTAAAATTCGAATTATGAACTCGAAAGTAATGTCATAATGACATACTTTACGCACATGCACCTGTAATGAATTTAAAAAGTTTCATTACGATACAGTTTGCTGAACAAAACAATGCGGTAATTTAATTTTTTTTCCATAACCGCACACTTCAGCCCAACTAAGGAGTTTTTAATGCCACTTCGACCCATCCAAGGAGTTTTTAAACCTTTTTTTTAGCAGTCATACAGTTTGGCACCAATGAGTACACAAAATTCAGGGTGGCGCCACTAGTCATACATTGAAAACATTTATCGTTTAAAATCGCGTTTTTGGCAGAAGTTTGCATTGCCATATTGCTTTTAATTATAGTTAAGTGTTTACAGGCACATTTTTTGTATGATAAAACAGAGATTGACGGAATCCTGACAAGGATAGAAAATTAGTTCCGATTATAATGTTTTCGCCAGACTATATTTTATTATCTGTGTCTCTGTGTCTCACAAGTGAGTAAAAACATTTTGAATTTGGAACAAGCACAAATTATGTACATGAAATGAATAAAACGTGCTGAACGTACGTACTGGCTGGCTGAATGGAGCTATCATAAAATAAAGAAAATATAAATACTACAGGTTGAGGGCCTTGGAGAATGACGTACTTGAATCTCGTTCCAAATATGTATAAAAATTGTACCTTGTTTTTTGAAATATTTTTATAATCGATTTCGTAAACTGTGGACACTATTCCGCGCTTACAAATCAAAGTTTCATACAATGAGGTGATGCACCTAGCACGGCAGTGTCCATCGGTGGCTATTCACGAGGGACACAAGGACCGAGATGTTTTCTTTTTTCACGATTTCACTTAGTTTACCATTGTCTGCGAGAAAATAAATAGTGGTATATAGCATGACCGAGGGAATGAGAGACATTCAAGAATATGGTAGAATGTGCGTAACTACACATAAAGAAAAAAAGATGAAAAAAATATTCTACGACAAATCACGCGTAGGTACCAGGCCCCTCAGAAAGTATTGCGAAAAAAAGTTTTTATATATGGGAGACTGGCCAGTTATAATGTTTTTCGAAAATATGATTATTTATAAGTAAAAATAAGTAAGTTCCAATTTCAAAATTTCCCTCCACATTTTTTGCGAGTTAATTCAAAGTATTGTGTCTCACTGAAATATGGATCTGCGCCGGGAACATTTTAGAGCTATGATTTTATACGATTTCAAGTGTCGCCTGAAACCGGATGAATCGTACGATAGACTTCAAATGGCATTCATGGATGAAGGCCCTTCCAAGGCAACCGTGTATCGTTGGTATAACGAATTCAAGCGCGGTCGACCAACTTTGGGGGATGACGAAAGAAGCGGTCGCCCTTTGACGGCTGTTACCGAAGAAAACGTGCTAGCAGTGAAAAATTTAATCCAAGACAATAGGCGAATTACATATCAGGAGATTCAAAACATATTGAAGATTGGATCGGGAAGCGTTCACGAGATTCTACACAGCCATCTTCGCGTGAGGAGGATAGTATCACGCTGGGTGCCGCACAACCTCACCGATGCTCAGAAGCAGGCCCGGGTGGAATGGTGCCGTGATATGCTTAACAAATTTGAAGCAGGCTCGTCTCGGCGTGTTTACGACATCGTTACAGGTGATGAGTCCTGGATTTATCAATACGACCCAGAAACCAAGCGCCAGTCGACTGTTTGGGTGTTTCAAAATGAGCCAACGCCTACCAAAGTGAAGCGATCTAGAAGCGGGGGTAAGATTTTGATCGCTAGTTTTTTTAATTTGACTGGCCACTTGGTATCAATTCCCTTACGGGATCAAAGAAGCATTAATGCCGAATGGTATACTACCAAATGTTTGCCAGAAGTTTTCTCTGTTATAAGCAACAAGCGACCAAACACAGGGCTCCGCGGGCTACTGCTCCACCACGACAATGCACCTGCGCACACCGCACTCAAAACGAGGGACTTCCTGGACAGCACGCCAGTCGAACTCCTGGGTCACCCTCCTTACAGCCCTGATCTAGCACCGTGTGACTTCTTTATATTCCCAAAAATAAAAAATCAGCTCAAAGGGATACAATTTTCGTCGCCGGAAGATGCGCTGGCTGCGTTCGAGCAGGCTGTAAACGAGGTGTCTGCGGCGGACTGGAAAAAGTGTTTTGAAAACTGGTTTAGGCGCATGAATCTTTGTATAGAGGCTGGTGGAAAGTACTTTGAAAAGATTTGATAAAAATATATGTACGTATAGAACAATTTTTTTTAGTTTCGCAAAACTTTCTGAGTGTCCCACGTATAGTAGTCAAAATGCTCGCGCAAGCTCTAACTGTTTAGGGGTCTGCTGTCTTGTACAAAAGGCGAAGAGGGTGAAAATAGCCACCGATGGACACTGCCGTGCTAGGTGCATCACCTCACTGCATAAAACTTTGGTTTGTAAGCGCGGAATAGTGTCCACAGAAATTTCGATGCCTTTTTTAGGGGTCCCTAAATAGTCGGAGCTTGCGCGAGCATTTTGACTACTTACTATACCTACGCATGATTAGTCGTGGAATATTTTTTTCATCTTTTTTTCTTTATGTGGACGCACATTCTATCATATGTGTCGCCATGATATCTTTAAACATGTTGAATTATTTCTGATGTGACCCTATATCACATTGATTGACGATATTAAAATTCAACATGATAACTACCTACAGCAGACAAAAGTCGGTTCTTCCTCGTCCTTTCCTGCTGAGTTCGTTGGGGCAGGCTTTCAGTCGAACCAGATGCGGCTGTATATACAATAGACCCGTTAACCTAGTTATGATCACAGACAAAAAAACGACGCTATCTTTAAATAATAATGTCACCTTATTTTCAGGTACAAGAATATATTCACCGCAATGAAAAGCTCAAAGAAAATTCCCCAAAATGACGGTACAGTTGAAGCCAAAATTAAGGTTCTAGAAACGTTCACAACTGACCTCATCAACTGCTTGTACAGTGAAGAAATTTTAAGCCAAAGAAACTTGGGTTTCGTATTCAACAAGCTGAACCCAGAACTTGTCAAGAATCTTGCTTCTTTAATTCCTGATGTAGATTCTAAGCTGAGCATAAGTCATAGTTTAGCTTTCGCTCCCTATACATACCTACAATTTAACGCTACAGATCCAAGGGACGCTGATAATAAACTATGGTTCAATGCCGTCATTGACCAGGATTTCAAAAATCTGAGCAGGTTCCTGAAAAGATCAGTGACTGAATTGCGTTATTAGTGATGATAAATACACGCTGAATTTTTTGTCGTTTTGGAAACGAAAAACGTGGAAGAAAAGCCCCACTCGGACCTTTTCCTAAAGCCACTGTAATTTCAACAGCATTTTAACACCAGTTTTAAATTTTTTTTTATTTGTGTCTACGACAATGACTACCGTCCACAGACCAGTAAGCTTCAAGACTCCGCATGAACAAAGTTTTGTATTCGAATGCAGTCGTAAAACGTTGGTGGGGTCAGGGGGGCGGACGGCGCGTTATGATTGGCCGGCTCAAAAGTTCGATGGTATGATTCCTTATGATTGGTGCCACTCGCTGACTGAGTGACGTTCCGATTGGCGGAGGGACGTATGATATGCAGTGGTAGAGCATATGCGTTGTGACCGGGGGTGTCCAGCTATCCGGCGTCTAGAGGCTTACTGGTCTATGCTACCGTCACAAGAGATATGTGTCTTTTTGTCTTACTATGGGTGTGAAAGTGTGCGTGCTAGCCCATACTTTTAAGCGAGCCATCTTACTATGGGTGCTTCACGTAAAAATACAACATATCAATAACAGAATCGATTGGTTTAAAAAATAACAATATTTTAATTTTTGAAATGAGATTTTGTTTTTTTTTTGGATTTTTAGAATGACTGCCTCGTTGGTCTAGTGGTTGCAAGCGCGACTGCTGAGCGTGGGGTCTTGGGTTCGATTCCCGTGTCGGGCAAAGTGTTATTGGGTTTTTTCATTAAGAAATTCTCAGTAGCAGCCCGGAGCCTGGATTTGTGCCCGGTCAATGGCAATAGGCTCGCCCCCTATTACATGGGACTATAACATAACTGGCGAAATGTGGGTGTACTATTACACCTCTGCCTACCCCTGCGGGGAAATACAGGCGTGATGTTATGTTATGTTATGTTAAATGAGGAGATTCGCAGGAGAACGAAAGTAACCGACGTAGTTCAAAGACAAACTTAAGTGGTAGTGGGCGGGGCACATTGCTCGCAAAACGGATGGCCGATGGGGTAGTAAAGTTCTGGAGTGGCGACCGCGTACTGGAAGTCGCAGCGTGGTGGACACACAAGGTGGACCGACGACCTGGTGAAGGTCGCGGGAATCGCTGGATGCGGAAGGCGCAGGACCGGTCGTGTGGCGATGCTTGGGGGAGGCCTATGTCCAGCAGTGGACGTGTTTCGGCTGAAATGATGATGATTTTTTAAATATAAATCAATCAAAATTGTTAAATTGAACTCGAAAAAGTAAATCGTTCTGATTATAGGGGAAAAATACGTTATTTTTTCAAATTGACACTGCTTATCGATTCTGTTACTGTCTACCGAAGTTTTCCGTTTCCAAAACAACTAGAAATTCATAGTGTATAATGTAATCGTACTATATCTGAAGCGTCAAGAGCCTTACTATTGTGTCTGTTTTTATACTGGATAAAGTTTTAGTGCATGACACTACTAAACCAACCTGAAGCCGCGTCCCCTGCGACCATATTTTTGTGATTTCTAACATCTTACATGTTTTCTAACAAAATGGGGGCGTGGCTGTTAGCTGTTTGGCTACATTTGATTGGCCTAAGCAAAATATTAACATGTTTTGTTAGAAGTTTTTGTGCGCAGGAGACACGGCTTTAAATATTACTTTACTTACCTTGTCCATAGTAAATAATAAGATAAATTATTATAAACAAACTTTTCAACACACTTGCTCGTAAAGTGGCTTTTATTGCACCGCTTTTAGGTTCATAATGCAGCTTATAACGCACGCGTGATTTTTACTTTACATTATCGCACTAGTGCTTTTTACTTTATATATTGAGAGCATAGGCTCTCAATATAGATTGACAATATAGATTGTCCCACTGCAGGACAAAGGCCAGCCTTTTTTTTTTTTTTTTTTCCGCGGGAAAATCCTCATGGACGCACTCCGCCCGGGAAAGGCGGAGCCAGTGTCGGACTCTTACCGACTAAAACCACCACGGTGTTGCTCTACCGACCCTTGGCCGGGGGCGTGGGAAATACTCCCGTATTCGCCCAACCATCTCCGGCAGTTCCCAGCTCGCCGCTACCAGGCGAGCCCCTTCTCCCCGTGCGGCAACCACAACGGCCGCACCCTCCTCTTGACTGGCGCGCGCGGAACACTACGCGCCACCGTCACGGGCCTTGACTGGTCGGGCGGCGGGCCAATCCGAGTCCGCCGCCCACAGGCCCACACCTAGGGTGGCTGGAGATCGGCATACGCCCTCCTACGACGCCCAGGTCGTCTCCTGCGGATGGGAAGAGAGGTCATCGCCTCTCGAACCCTCTCCGCCGCCTCATTAGCGAGCATCACCTCCTCGCAGAAGGAGACGACACCTTTCCAAGCGCTCTCGCTCCCGACCATAGACAGAACCACAGCCGGAAGAGAGAGATCGCTTCCGCCTACTGCAGTGATGAGGTCACGGCACTGCGCGGCCCAAGCTGGGCACTCCGCCAATGTGTGCTGCGCCGTGTCCTCTGGGCAGCTCCCGCAGTGATGATACTCAGGCGTCGGCTCCCGGCCTATGCCACACAGATACTTACTGAAGCAACCATGCCCCGAGAGTATCTTCGTCAGCCGGTAGGTGAGGGTACCATGGCTCCTCTCCAGCCACTCCTCACTGACGGGCCTTACCGCCGCGATTACGGCGAGCCCTGGCAAAGGCCTCCCTACTCTTTTTCCACCTCTCTCTATTTGTGCCTGTTATGGATCAGTCTTTTTGGAAGGAGTCCAGTTCATCCTGCCATCTCTTTTTACTTTACAATTTATTTTTAAATATCAGCAGAGTTTTATGCCTAAATAAAGTAAAAAAAAATTGTGAACAAATGTATTGAAGGTCGCGGGTATCCGCTGGATGCGGAAGGCGCAGGACCGGTCGTTGTGGTGATGCTTGGGGGAGGCCTATGTCCAGCAGTGGACGCCTTTCGGCTGAAATGACGTTGATGATGATGATGATTTATTAATTTAAATAGGTATGATAAATAAACATTTCAATTCATCAAATCATTTATTTTTGTCAACAAATTAACGTTAATTTGTGTTATAATATTTATTATATTTTTAATATTAGGCTGTATGGCGGCTTCCTTCAACCATCTGCACGCGCATAGCTATACGTCTCTTATATACGTCACTTGACCACAGGCATGGCGTGCGATTACAAAAATCCACGCGCCGTTTTTCACGAATTCAATCTTTGTCTAAAATATGTTTGTGATTGTTTTTCCTCGCAAGTGTGTTGAAAAACGTCGTATGAAACTCATGAGCAATGTTCATTATACTCTCGGCTTTATTACGCCCTCTCCTTCGGCTCGGGTTGCATTATTAATTAATTGATTGATTAAATTGAATTGATTTAATGATTATATTGTACTCACCATTTTTTATATTTTAATAAAAAATATGATAACAGTTTTCCGAGTTTTTATCATCATACCACGGTTACTAATTGTCAAAGACGTAAAAAATATAGACGAAGTGCTGCGAACAATTATAGTGAAGCCAAAAATAGCTATGCTCCTTTGTGCACAACCAGCGCTCACGCACACACCAAATATAGACGAAGTGCTGCGAACAATTATAGTGAAGCCAAAAATAACTATGCTCCTTTGTGCACAACCAGCGCTCACGCACACACCATGCACCTGAAGGATATTTGCTTTCGTGATGCTTACTGGACGCTGCCGCGACATGTGTACTGAGAGGGGTGAGCACGGTTTGACGTGCATGTGTGTGCGTGAGCGCTGGTTGTGCACAAAGGAGCATAGTTTTTTTTTGGCTTCACTAGATAGTTTGCAGTACTTCGTCTATATCTGTGTTACTAGTTTAGTTTGTACTAGTTTGTGCCACACAACCAAATATATAGTTCATAGAATTACGTCTTTTTAAGCTGCTTATTAGCCAATAGCCGCCTTGGTAGGGCCAATCGAATTTCAGTACCTACCCCGTTTCCTCCTACCTCTTGCTAGTTGACAGAATTTATTGTGCGCATTATATTCGACAATAGGCGTCTATTGTATGGTCGATGTCCATACACATACATCATACACCACACTAGCCCAGACACACTTATGCCTACACCGCACTGCGATTTTTACTCGCGCGATTTTTTATCGCTAAATATGCATACGGAATCATAATAATATGCAGGTGGCCGCACTGGCGATTTAAAATCACGCGAATAAAAATCGCTCTGCGGGCAGAATTAACTACCTAAGTTGATATAAAATATTATTGGGAAGTATCCACATCTGAAGAACTACAGAGTTTTTCTACAAAATAGAAGTCTAATAATGTTTTTGTTGGAGAGGGCTATGCTCGGAATGTCCCTGCGTGATCGAATCAGAAATGAGATTCGCAGGAGAACGAAAGTAACCGACATAGCCCGAAGAATTGCCAAACTTAAGTGGCAGTGGTCGGGGCACATTGCTCGCAGAACAGATGGCCGATGGGGCAGTAAAGTTCTGGAGTGGCGACCGCGTACTGGAAGGCGCAGCGTGGGTAGTCCTCCCACAAGGTGGACCGATGACCTGGTGAAGGTCGCGAGAATCCGCTGGATGCGGAAGGCGCAGGACCGGTCGCTGTGGCGATGCTTGGGGGAGGCCTATGTCCAGCAGTGGACGTCTTTCGGCTGAAATGATGATGATGATGATGAATGTTTTTCTTCCTTATCGTCAGAGCACACCGAGTGAGTGGCGGCGAAGAGCAGTTCACTGGTTGCAAGGCAAACCGACTCTTATTGGCCTGTGGCTGTAGCCACTCGACCGCTCTTCGCCGCGCTTTGGGCCGTCTCAGCCGCCTGTCATTTTATTTCGCTATTCAAATTTCAGTCGTATAAAGAAGTAAATAAGAAACTAACTTTACAAGAGAAAGTCTTTGTAAATAAGATTTAATTTCAGCTTTTTCGCCGCCATTCCGTTAGTTTGCGCCGACTCTTAGCGTCCTTCATTTCTATTAAGAATCGCGACTTTGCTACGTTTTCCAATTATTCTCTTGTAAAAAACAGTAAAGGGAACTATTGATCTATCTATTCATTGTAATGCATTACAACGTCAACGATTGTTACGCGAATCCCCTCGCTTCATGAATAATGCACACTAGTTCATCTACAAATCCGTTTATACATGCACACAGTGATTTTTGAATCGAATAAATAAATAATTTTCTGACTCGATGACGCGTGCCACCAATAAATAGGTAGGTAGGTTCATATAGAATAGCCCTATAGATCCCCGGCCTCAGACCTCAGACCTACATATCTACCGATACAACTTGTTATTTAAATAACTGAAAATCCTTAAGGGGTCATTGTACTCGTCAGAATGAAAAACTTTAATTATGCAATCAACCCTGAAATCTCAAAATAGTAAAATCAGCTGTTCCCTACATTTGTGTTCACATAAATCGACAACATGTAGGAACAGCTGTTTTTTATGCGATTTCAGTGTTTGTCTCATAGTAAAAGTTGTTCATACTGATGAGTAGAGGTTTTCAGTTATTTCAATAACCCGATGTATGAGCGTCGTGAAAAATACCTAGTGCTCAGCAGTTCAGCAGCGAGAAATTTCTAACCCCCTTGTTACAAAAGCTTAGACCAAGTCTACACCCTTTAAACCGGGTTAAACGTCAAACTCCGTACATATAAGGGTGTTAAAAGCAAAACCTATTAATAAAAGTAATAAGGTAACTAGTCTATGTTTAAAACACGAAAAAAAGTGATTTGCGATTTTTTTTTAAATGATTAGTTGGCTGATACAAAAAACATGAGCATATAAACAGTTCTTCACAAAGACGTAAGTTACTTTTCCATTTTCTCTTGTTACTGGTGCTCATTTATTTTTCGTGGTCCGCTCGAAAGCATAAATTATGGACACCGTGGCTGGAGACTGCTACGTGGCGGGTGTCCCGGGGCCCGGGGGCCACCCCACGACCGCTCGCCGCCCTTCGCCTCAATGAGAAATGTTTCAGGGCCTTTTGTCCCCTTGCCCCTTTTTGCGAGCGACATCTTCAAGGATACTGTGTTAATCGGACCCTGCGATACTTTTTGTGAATCCCGCCTACGGAAGTCGACTGGAAAAACTGATTCTTTTTCTCATCTTCGTTTGCTTTTGATTGTTGTTTGCCTGCTCGGGGATTACCTCCATTAGATTTCTTTACATTATCATTCTAGACTTTTTGCGTGGGCGTCACCTCAGCAAAATTTTGTCTCCTATCGAGATTTTGTTCTTACTGATAATTAGAGCCTCATCTCTTGTAAACGTGGCCAATTTTTTAAATTTGTGCCTCTCGTGGTTTTGGAGTTTTTCACGAAAAACAGATTCTGCTGCGGTAATTTTTCAAACGTCACTGTAGCAAAAAGAAAGTGGTTTGTTGGGTCTAGGTGGATTTGAAGTAGCCAAAAAGATAGCCTATAAATAACAATTCAATGAAAGTAGATGAAATGAAAGAGGTATGTCAGGATCGTAGCGGATGGAAATCCCGTGTTTGGGTAACAAAACTCAAAACACCCAGAAAAAATCCAGTATACACCCAGTTTTCTAGGTGTTTAGTGTCCGACCGAAACTGGTTTTTACGACCGAAACCGAAACCGAATTTCGGCAAAGTCTCAGTTTCGGCCGAAACCGAAACTTCCTTACAAGGATCATGTTTTGAGGGAAATATAAAGAAAAAGTTATAACCAGTCAGTCTTTATTTTTTATCTAGCTATGCTGTCTTCGACATTTTCACTTATTGGTATGATGTTAAAGATAATGATGTTAATTTTATATAAAAAAAAACAATAAGGTACGTAGGTAACTCGACCGAAACCGAAACCGAACTTTCGGTCGAACACTATAAGGTGTTTATCGGGATCCGACCCAAGCTGATTTAAACTCCGGTACATTGCTCATCTATATCACAATAGCTACCTACATAAATCCATTTCGTAGTCGCTTTTGTCGACTATCTAATGTGTGAAAACAAATCATAAAGTTACCAACCTGGGCAGAACTCCTACAATTCAAGTTAAGTACCATCATGTGCAACCGTAAGACTAATAAATATTTATTCAAATAAGCACCAACAGCAACTTACATAACTCAAGAAAGCGAATATTCTCGTGTGATTTAACACAAAACACGGCGCGGTCTCACGGCTCCCAGCGGGTTGTTTTTGCGGGTAAAAATATGCGCAACTGGTAACAATTGATAGGGGTGGTGGTGAGAAGGGTGCACTAGTTCATATCTCGCGTGGAGAACCCTTTGCAACCCCACTTTCCTTTTTATCCCTACTCAAAAATCGCTTCGGGAGACGTGTTTTCGCTGCGAAGTAACTACTGCTCCCATTTTTGCCAAATTGTTGTTTGGGGTGAAATGGATTGTGTAGTTATTCACGTCGTTTGTATGATATCTATTTATCTAAAGCAGACTTTTGCTCAATCATTACATTGTTTTAATTAGTAACTTAAATTACCTACCTATTTATATATCCAAGGGTTCATGATAAGTGAATGCTTATTTTAACTGACATGCACATATCCATGGAGTTTCTTGCCGGTTCTTCTCCATAGGACCCACAATTTGGAACCGTGCAACTAGAGCCTGACTTTTCAAAAGTGCCTGGAGTTAGGTTTATTTTAAATAAAAAACATTTGAATTTGAAATTTGAATAGGTGTGCGGTACAGATTGCATCGCGCGGAAATTATAAATCAGAAAATAAATGATTTGGCATTTGTTTTTTTTTGTACTTCATTAATAAACAAATTGGGTAAGTGCTTGCCCTTGCCGTCGAGCTGCTTGACCGTCTCGAAACCTCTAGTTAGTACAGAATATTACTGCGTTTTTAAAATAATTGGACAAAGACGGGTGACCCGCTTGCTAGTTTGCCACCCTATGTTATAAATAAAAAACCGGCCAAGTGCGAGTCAGACTCACACAGTAAGGGTTCCGTACCTCTCAATGACCTGATACCCCATAAAACCTGATTTAATTTACGAGAGTTTATCAAAAGACATCAACGCACAGTGCGCGAAATATGAATTTTTGCATGTCTTTCTTACGCAGGTACCACCACATATGTCTGTGTTTGTTTTATTTTTAGAATTTGTTGCTAAACTACATAATATGCACTATAATCTGACTAAGTTTGACGTTGGTATATATTACCGTTTTTAAGATAGAGCAGGAACAAAAACTAAGACTAAGACTAAAAAACTAAGACTTTGATTTAACTGCAAAGTTAGTCGAGTCGGTTAAGAAACAATGTTTCTTAATAAGATATCGCTGACGTCACCCAAAGACGTATAGTGGAGGATAATTTAGATACCACGACAAGTGTTCACGGTAGCTTAGTGGCTAAAACACTGGCGTACTGAGCCAGGAGTCGCAGGTTCGAATCCTGCTCGTGAGCGATTTTTTCTTTCCACAATTTAAATCTTTAGATTTCGCTTCGCATGCGTAAATGCGTTAAAAAATAATAAAATAATTAGGAACAAAAACGTTAAAAAAAATGCATGTTTTTTGAGGTTTCTTGTATGGGCACCCCCTTTGGTTTTAAACTTTTTTTTGTTTTTAGTTTTTGTCGTGATACACCTCACAGCAAAACATATTCTGAGAAAATTTCAACCGGTTACCTATTACCGTTCAAAAGATACAGCCCTGTGACAGACAGACGGACGGACGGACGGACGGACAGCGTAGCGAGAGTAATAGGGTCCCGTTTGGCACCCTTCGGGTACGGAACCCTAAAAAAAGATTTGTTTCCGAATTCAGTTTTATGCGATTGGTAGGTATCTTTGTGATATAAAAGTGATTGAATGAGATGAAAGTACTAGCCATCTCCTTTCAGACTTTGATTGTGACTGTAACAGCATTGAAAGCTTTTAGATCAGAATGTTGACAAAGAGGTTTATTATACCTATCATCAACTCAGCCTATCGCAGTCTACTGCTGGACATCCCAAGTTGCGCCACAACACTCTGTCTACTGACTTCCGCATCTAGTCCCCCCCAGCCACATCTTCAGGTCGTCAGTCCACCTGGCGGGGGGGGCGCCCTACGCTGATTAGCGTTCTCCACTCAAGGACTCGTCTGCTCCAGCGACCATCGGTCCTTCGACAGACATGGCCAGCCCACTGCCACTTCAGCTTACTGATCCTACAAGCTATTTCGATCACTCCGGTGCTTCTCCGCATAATCTCGTTATGAATTTTATCCTTTAAAGAAACTCCAAGCATAGCTCACTCCATAGCTCGCTGAGCGACTTTGAATTCGTGGACTAGCCCAACTGTGAGTGTCCACGTCTCGGCATCGTAAGTCATGACAGGCAGGACGCACTGGTTGAAGACCTTTATATTCAAACTTTGCGGTATAGGTGACGAGAAGACTCGGCGAAGTTTGCCAAATGCTGCCCAGCCCAAACAGATCCTCCTGTCGGCTTCTTCCTCGAAGTTTTGTCTACCAAGCTGAATGACCTGCCCTAGATAGACATATTCCGTTACAACTTCGAGTGCCGACCCTTCGACGAATATTGGCCTCGGCATGACATCCATATTGAATGAACATGACTTTAGTCTTGTCCAGATTCATGCCGAGACCGACACGCCAAGAGGCTCCGTTTAATCTGTGCAGCATTTCAGCCAGTTGTTCCAGCGACTCAGCCATTACAACGATGTCATCCGCAAAACGGAAATGTGAGATGTTTTCGCCGTTAACGTTGATACCCTGTCTAGTCCAGTCTAGCGTCTTAAAGACGTCTTCCAACGCGTTAGTGAACAATTTCGGGGATATTACATCCTCTTGTCTCACCCCTCTGCGCAGTTGGATTGGCTTCGTCATTTGGTCCTGGAGCTGAACAGTCATGGTAGCAGCGTTGTATAGGCATCTCAGCATCTCTATATACCGTTCATCAATGTGACATCGCTGAAGAGCATCCAGAACTGCCCAAGTTTCGATGGAGTCAAAGGCCTTCTCGTAGTCCACAAATGCCATACACAGCAGCTGATTGTACTCTTCAGTCTTCTGTACGATCTGCCGAACAGTATGGATGTGGTCTACGGTGCTGTAGCCTTTTCGAAACCCAGCTTGCTCTGGTATTATACCTATATAAACTTCATTTTATGATTCATATTACTATGCCCCCTGCGTAAAATAGTATGGTGTAAAAGCCTACTTTACACGAGAGCCGCTTAAAGATACATTTCTGACGCTTTTAGAGCTATAAATTTGACGTTTGTAAAATATCTTTATGCTCTCCTGTAAAGGCTAGGCTTTTATATCATAGGTAGGGTAGTTTACTTACATAGGAGGCATCGATTATTTAGGTAGGTTTGGTACAATACTTTCCTATCTACTAAAATGCTTTTATCTCGTGAAGCACGTACAGAAGTAATTTGCGGTTGGTGCGGGACCAACATGGTCTGTGTATAGACAGAGACATCCAAACAGCGCAGCGTATGTGTTTCCAAATGTCGAAGCCCTTATAAACCTCTGAGATCTGCAAACACGGGCGTTGAATCGTGTTAGTGTAGGCGAAAGCTCACCCGGCTGCTGTATGTACCCGAATCGATAAAATTCGGGTCCGCGCCCCCGTTCGTTGCCACGGCAACGCGCCCCGAGTCCCCTCCAGCCACCACCCCGCCGCATCTCCGAGAACACCGATGTTGACTTAGACGGATAGGGTAAGAGGCTTATTAATGGTTTTATGTTACTTCAATGTTGTACAACGAGCTACCTTGGAAGGCTTGTCGATTTTAAAGCAGGTTTTATATCCAATTAAAAAGAGAAAACAACGAATTTATTGGTTATATCTCAATAAGGTGCATTTTCCGTCGACGATCCTTGGAGACTGTGGAGAATAGAAAACGGGACAGCCCGCAAGTAGTAGTGGAACATTTCCAGGGAGCGTGCGCCGCCATCTTGCCAGACCGCGTGACGCCAGCCATTACAAATCGAGTGCGTTCACGTCGCGTTGCGCGTCGAGTCGGCGGATCGTCTGCGTTATTTTCATCGGGATTCACATTTCACCTACGGAGCGTGAACTATTTAAATTATTTTCGTTGAGTTTACAGTATGCAAGCAGCTCAGGATGGTTCGTTATGGAAGTTGAAGGGGAGAGCCTAATCTCCAGCCAATTAATATTTTATAGACGATGTTTATGATGATGTTGATCAATGAATAAAAATAAATCACTTATTATAGACCAAATATACATTTAATATACATTTGTTTAAAACCACCAAACTGCGTAACAGTTTGTCGGCGGGATTAGCGCCGACGAAATGAAATGAATGATTATAGGTAAGTATTCTTTGTAGAGTTCAAGTAGAATAAAACTTTTTAACAAAAAATTGAACCAACGAAAACA
The DNA here is from genome assembly GCA_949699075.1 of Asteroscopus sphinx. Lineage (NCBI taxonomy): Eukaryota > Metazoa > Arthropoda > Insecta > Lepidoptera > Noctuidae > Asteroscopus > Asteroscopus sphinx. Next base: position 26,423,874 of record OX453004.1, on the reverse strand, counting down.
GAAACTGAAAAGCGAAAAATAACTAATTATGAGTCAGCGCCAAACGAACTTTTAACAAGCAAAGTGCGTGTAAGTTGCAAGTGGCCGAGCGGAGAACGCATTTTTGGAAAGTTATTGTTTATCGTTGAAAATTTCACGTTGTATTTGATGTGACGTTGTTTTTATTATTTATTTAAAGTAATTTAATGATCTTCGTTGATTGGTTGTTTGGCGCCGACTCATAATTAGTTATTTTTCGCTTTTCAGTTTCTGTTTTCGTCGGTTCAATTTTTTGTTAAAAAGTTTTATTTTTCATTTTTTTGTGGTTAAAATCTAACTCCAGGTCTCCATTATGTCGTAGTGTCTAGAACTATATTTATGTGTGTCAAGTTTCAACAGAATCGGTTAACAGGTAAGAATTAAGTGGGTGAACAAACACTCATCCCCTGTTTTACTACCCTTAGGGGTGGATTTTGATTTTGAAATTTAAATAGGACCAACTTCGAGATATACCCTATCCATTAAAAAAAGAATCATCAAAATCGGACCACTCTGTAAAATGTTATGCGTGGTCATACATAAAAAAATAAATAAAAAAAAATACGGGTCGAATTGAGAACCTCCTCCTTTTTTTCGTCGGTTAAAAAGAGGATTCACGAAAAATATAGGTTTGTGTGACGAGTTCAAAACGTGTGGATCCAACAATTACCCAAATAAGTTGGTGGCACGATCCCGCATTACAAGTAGGAGCAACGACGCAGCATCATAATGTGGGGCGCGTGCCCCCCCAGCCGCGGAGCACCCGGCGGCTCGGGATCGCCGGTAGCCCCGCTTTGTACAGGGAGCGAGGGCGTGCAAACTTTCTCTATCCATAAAACTCTGTTTGCTCAGTACGAGCTTAAACATTTCTTTGCGGGTCAGGATTACTTAGCGATGAATAAGTAAATTGCATTTAAAACGAAATCGTTTTCGTACCTAACATTTTCTTCGTGGAACGTGCGTCGCGTCGTAGCTTTATGAATTTTAAAATGAAGGCGGGCTGCAGATACTTACGGTGGCGTGAGATAAATTCTTATTAATATTCCCGGGGCGCAGTTTTAGTTCTTTTGTCTCGCGCGGCTCGGGCAGGCAATAAAGAGGTAGACGCCTGGAAATGTGCTGCATTTATACAGGTTCTAGACGCCTCTCTCCACCCGCCGCCCGGCGCGGCGTAGCTTGTGCTTTATTTTGTTCGCTCGGCGTTCCTTTGCCAGGCTTTCCCCGCTCTCTTATTGCTCGCAGCTAAGACTAACAAGGTTTTTAATTATTTCCTTTAATGTCACTTTCAGTGACGTTACATACGGAGCTTTGTTGTTCTAACGTCGTACTACACTTACTACCGTACTTTGTGCCCCGTCCGTATCGTAGTTTTATTTATAGCGTTTAAAGCTACTTAGAATACAGTCATGTCTGTTTTAAATTTTTTTATTATGGCGACATACTTCTGCTTCGATGAAAATCTTATTAGGGAGAAAGCTGACGCAATGCGATTTCAATGAATCACCATGAATCTCATTGGCTATTTATTGGAGCGTGCGCGGCGTCGGTCGCTGGTCCTCAATATGGGCGACAAGATATGATGGACGCAGCTTCCGACGGGATTACGTGAGTGGGTTTGACCTCGTTCCTCTGAATGGCTCGCTCACAAACATGTTCCGCTGACGCAACTCACTCCACAATAGTGTTGTGGTTGTGGTGCTATTTGTAGCTGTGTTTGTAGTCCGGGAAATTGCCAGGCATTGTTGACTCTAGCAATCAGTGCTTGGGATGAAGCCTAATCAAGTTTAGCATGCAGTTAACTAGTTCTATTGTTGTAGCCCTGTATCAAGTGGTTTCTCAATAAAACATCATAAGAACCTATAATGACGACTCCAATGTCTTCCTACTTAGTGCAATAAAAAGAAATCGCGTAGTATCGTGTCTCATCACATCATAAAAGATTCATCGCAGTACCTTGTGTAAGACGTCAGACAAGTCTTGCGATAATTATTGTCCGAGTCATTATTTTTTTTACTACGACGCATTTCTAAATTAATTTACAATATTTCTGCACTCATCACCATCCTACCCTTTTTAAAAGTGTGAGATTCGCTTTTCGCAAATCCAACCAGCTCCCCGATTCTGAAAATTTTCGATAAGCATTTCTAGACCGATTCAATTTTTTATCTCTTTTCCTCTCGTTATGTACATAACGAGAGGAATACGTGAATCGTTAGACGAAACGAGATAATCCGAATCGATCGACAACTGCTTATCGAAAATTTTCTGAATCGGGGAGCTGATGCTCCTGAATATCTGTATGTTAGACATAAGCATAGGTACCGACATAAGTAGTATAAATCTCGGTATTTTACGCGAAAAATACTTTCGCCAGCAATAATTTAAACTTAAGTTTGGGTAATTCCAGGGCTAGCGGGGCCGCCGGGGACTAAATGAGTAGATTCGCAGGAGAACGAAAGTGACCGACATAGCTCGAAGAATTTCCAAGCGTGGGCGGGGCACATTGCTCGCAGAACAGATAGCCGATGGGGCAGTAAAGTTCTGGAGTGGTGACCGCGTACTGGAAGGCGCAGCGTGGGTAGGCCCCCCACAAGGTAGACCGACGGCCTGGTGAAGGTCGCGGGAATCCGCTTGATGCGGAAGGCGCAGGACCGGTCGTTGTGGCGATGCTTGGGGGAGGCCTATGTCCAGCAGTGGACGTCTTTCAGCTGAAATGATGATGATGATGATGTGGGTAATTCTATTTTATTTATATCTGTTTTGTGGATTTAAACAAAAATTTTTGGGAACAGACAGTAAAATTGTTTTCCTCGGCGAGTGGCCAACATGAAGCTCATTTGCATAAACACTACATTTAACATATTAGCTGTAGTTTTAACTATGTGTTCTTGCCAAACTATAGGTAACTATCTATCCTATGACTGAGTTTGTACCTAATTTGTAAACCTGTAGTAGGTCTGTCCACTTACGGTGTTATTTATATGGGCGGATCTTCGAAAATAAACATTATGAGTGCGTTAAACTCGGTCCACACAACACCGACTTATGATGTGCAGGCTTTTGCACAGCCTGAAGTTTATGTGATTTCTATCATGGACACGGTACAATGAACAAGTTGACGCGAACTTTAAGCCCACCCGTCTCGTTTGTGCGAAGTTATTTCGACGCAACAATGCAAACTATATACTAATATCTACACTAATATTATAATAAATAAAATCAAAAATACTGTCTCGATTTAAAAAAAAATTCACCATTAGAAGGCTACATTCACCCTGAGTAACAGGCTATATTTTCATGTCCACCCGTGCGATGCCGGGACGGGCATTTGTTACAATATATCAATGTTGTGGAGACTGGACCCTGTACTATGAATACCTGTGTTACAGGTTTCGATGCTTCCAAAGTACCTGGATTATTAAGAAAAATATAAAAGTAAAAAAGTAAAGGAAAGTAATCTTTATTTTTTCTGATTGAGTGGTTACAGTTGCATATGCTATTTACATTATACGTAATACATAGATACCAGGCCCCTCAGAAAGTATTGCGAAAAAAAGTTTTTATATATGGGAGACTGGCCAGTTATAATGTTTTTCGAAAATATGATTATTTATAAGTAAAAATAAGTAAGTTCCAATTTCAAAATTTCCCTCCACATTTTTTGCGAGTTAATTCAAAGTATTGTGTCTCACTGAAATATGGATCTGCGCCGGGAACATTTTAGAGCTATGATTTTATACGATTTCAAGTGTCGCCTGAAACCGGATGAATCGTACGATAGACTTCAAATGGCATTCATGGATGAAGGCCCTTCCAAGGCAACCGTGTATCGTTGGTATAACGAATTCAAGCGCGGTCGACCAACTTTGGGGGATGACGAAAGAAGCGGTCGCCCTTTGACGGCTGTTACCGAAGAAAACGTGCTAGCAGTGAAAAATTTAATCCAAGACAATAGGCGAATTACATATCAGGAGATTCAACACATATTGAAGATTGGATCGGGAAGCGTTCACGAGATTCTACACAGCCATCTTCGCGTGAGGAGGATAGTATCACGCTGGGTGCCGCACAACCTCACCGATGCTCAGAAGCAGGCCCGGGTGGAATGGTGCCGTGATATGCTTAACAAATTTGAAGCAGGCTCGTCTCGGCGTGTTTACGACATCGTTACAGGTGATGAGTCCTGGATTTATCAATACGACCCAGAAACCAAGCGCCAGTCGACTGTTTGGGTGTTTCAAAATGAGCCAACGCCTACCAAAGTGAAGCGATCTAGAAGCGGGGGTAAGATTTTGATCGCTAGCTTTTTTAATTTGACTGGCCACTTGGTATCAATTCCCTTACGGGATCAAAGAAGCATTAATGCCGAATGGTATACTACCAAATGTTTGCCAGAATTTTTCTCTGTTATAAGCAACAAGCGACCAAACACAGGGCTCCGCGGGCTACTGCTCCACCACGACAATGCACCTGCGCACACCGCACTCAAAACGAGGGACTTCCTGGACAGCACGCCAGTCATACTCCTGGGTCACCCTCCTTACAGCCCTGATCTAGCACCGTGTGACTTCTTTTTATTCCCAAAAATAAAAAATCAGCTCAAAGGGATACAATTTTCGTCGCCGGAAGATGCGCTGGCTGCGTTCGAGCAGGCTGTAAACGAGGTGTCTGCGGCGGACTGGAAAAAGTGTTTTGAAAACTGGTTTAGGCGCATGAATCTTTGTATAGAGGCTGGTGGAAAGTACTTTGAAAAGATTTGATAAAAATATATGTACGTATAGAACAATTTTTTTTAGTTTCGCAAAACTTTCTGAGTGTCCCACGTATATCACGTAATTGGTTATTAATCTGTGACGTAATAGGTATCTACCATACTCAAAGCAATAGAACATATTGAGAATACAATAAAGCATGTATAGCTACAGTATTACCGCCAAGTACCGCCAGTACTAGACTATGCTCGCGGCTTCGCCACGTATCCAGTTATTCACAGAAAGATGTAAACGTTCATCCCTCGGGAACTGTTTATCTTCCCGGGATAGCCTATATGTTAATTTGGGTTATGGTCTATCTGTGTGCCAAGTTTTATCCTAATTCGTTCAGCCATTTCAGCGTGACTGAAGCAGAAACAAACAAACAAACATCCATACTTTCGCATTATAATATTAGTAGGAGTAGGGTGTACAACTTACATGTCCTACAGGTACCTATCTGTGAAATAAGTTGGTGTATGGCTAAGACCAGAGAGCCTAACTTTTCCCGTGGGTGTTGTGGCTGCCGAGGAAGTGCATATATCAAATTTTATGGACGGTAAAAGCAAACTTTAGCGCTCTAGCATTTATATCAGTTATCAGAATCTGAAGTCGTGATATCACATTGCGATTACCTGGATTCTTATTGGGTACTAAGGATGCCAGGCAGCAGCCGGTGTTAAAATACGTTGAAAATTGCTCATAATATGCTCAAGAAAAGAAAACAAATAAAAATAATAATTAACAAAAACAAAAAACCCGACTGCGTCTAAAAATAACAGAAAAGATATAAACAAGACTTATCAACACGCAGTCGGAGGCTACGTATGTTTTTGGTCATGAATTATGTAGGTACATAATAGTTCATAGGTAGCCTCCGCCTGCGTGTTGATAAGTCTTGTTTATATCTTTTCTGTTATTTTTAGACGCAGTCGGGTTTTTTGTTTTTGTTAATAAAAATTTTTATTTGATTTTTTTTAGTTTTGTCATGTTTTATTTATCATAATATTAATGTTTTTTTTTTAAAGTCAAATTCATTTTTAACGTTGAATATTTTGTTGTTTTTTAGCATTTCTCATTCCAAATTACATTTAAACATATAAGTTGTATATATTTTCGTAAACCATTTATAAAACCCTTTATTTTGATACCCCACTCGATAGGTTTTGAGCAAAAAAAAAATTTTGAAGTCACATAAAATGGCTCCAAAAAGCGGCCATTTTGATTTTTATAATTTTGATATACCCAGTGTCACTCTCACAATTAAGACGAATCCAACGATACCTCTCAGATCCATCAAGCCGTTTAGGCTACAGAGCGTGCCAAAGAAATATACATACATACATACATACACTCGAAAAACATAACCCTCCTTCTGGCGCAGTCGGGTAATTAGCGATCGACTTTTGTATTATTATTTTCTTTGTCTTCGCATGCTATTTTTTTATTGGTTATTTTTTGTTTTTGCCTGTTACGAGCTCCAAATAAACGGTTTTTTTCTTCTATTTTTCTCTATTTTCTTATTTTTCATCCTCTTGTAAACCAGTCTCGAGTTTGACTCTGAATTACGACAACTCGGTATTATGCCAGGCATATCTACAATGTATTGCTATATGATCAATGCGGGAATAATGTTATGGCACAATCACGATAGATTGATATTGCAATCTAGTAGGAAGCCCTTTGGGGTAATTGGGTAGTGCACTCACAATGACAATATTGAGCTTTCATTTGGCATAATATGACATATTATATTGCAATCTAGTAGGAAGCCCTGTGGTGGGGTAATTGGGTAGCGCACTCACAATGACAATATTGAGCTTTCATCATCATCATCATCATCATCATTTCAGCCTTAAGACGTCCACTGCTGGACATAGGCCTCCCCCTAGCAAATGTTGGGGGGATATGCCATAATCGCCACGCTTTGCAGGCGGGTTGGCGATCGCAGTTGGTTGGTTAAATACTCAGAGAACGCTGCTGCCCATCCTCTGGTGAATCCCTTAGTCGCCTTTTCGACACCCAGATTATATTGCAATCTGGAAGGAAGAAGCCCTGTGGGGTAATTAAGTAGCGCACTCACAATGACAATAGGTTCACGTTGACATTACATCAATATTCCTTGAGTGGTTCGTTGCCAATAAGAACCCCCGCAGACTACAGACCAAACTGTCGGCCGATAGTTGGGTGATTGGGCAATCAAGTCTGCGGTGTGCGCACCGTATGTTCCGTATGTCTATTATTACGCTCGCGTGACTATGTTGCGAGCGTATCTGATAGCGGTCGCAGAAGATAAGAGAATAGGAAAAGCGTTGTAAAGATCAGAACTTATTGCAACTGCAATTCTTTAGTTACGTGAATTGACCTACTGTACTGAACCCGAATAAACTATCGGCCGATTATAAGCCTGCTAGCCACCGTATGATCATGTCTCCTTGTGATGATATCAACGAATTGAGGAGAAGAAGAAGAAGAGATTGCAGACATCGAATAATATTTATAATCTTTGAAAACTTTCCGGATACACGATGAGACACAATCACACAATAGACGTTTGATTATTATTATTACCTTTATAGGCGGGAAAACAGTGTCTCGGAATGTGTTGAGTTACGATTAGATAAATCGCGTGTTTTCAAAGATTTTCGTAATGTGGTTATAGTTTGAATGTAGATCCATCATCTGTAGCCATTGAAATGTATCAAAACATTTAACTTCCTATCAAACATATCGGAGTATCTAGCACCATAGTTATAGCTCGTTATAGGTGTCCGTTCGATAGAATATCCAGCCCCGCACAGCCTCCCCCGGCCGGGTTGGCGGGTCAGCCTCCTCCCGTGACATGTCTGACGCAAGCTTTGTTTTGTTCTCGATAGTGAATATTATTTTAACTTTTATAATTATTATTTTGTATTGTTTTAGTAACTTGCACGTAGGTATGAAATTATGTTATGAATGGTTCGAACATAGAAATTTAAATAATAAGGTAATAGAAATGTTATCTACTGTCTTTTCATACCGTAACGTGTGTCGCCGGTTCGCCGCCACCAACACGTAAATACGCAATTACGCCCACAATATTTCTAGCATTCAATGCAAAATAAAAAATCCGCATTGAGATATGCTGCATTTATGTGATGAACATAAGGGTTTGTGTTGGTCTGGGTGTTTCTTATGTATTATAAGTATGTATTTACAAAAAAAAAAATATAAGTATTACATCCATTGTCTAGTACCCATAGTACAAGCTCTGCTTAGTTTGGGACTAGATGGTGCTGTGTAAAAACGTCCGGAAATATTTATTTATTCATTAAAATAAAATTTTAGCGACTTCGCGTCCAAAAAAGCACAGATGATCAAGCAAACGGTTCGCGCACTGGTGTCCTACGAGACACCAGCACGCGGTGACAAGTCACGACCCTTTACCACTTCTATTACCTTATTATTTAGATTTCTATGTGTTTGAAGTAGCTATATAACGTTCTGAAAATTGTTATAAGAAAAAAGTTTTATGATTAATTATTTACCGCAAACGAAAAACGGCGTGTCGATGATTTTTTTGTAGTAAGAATTTATTAAATTATTGTGGACCAGAATTTAGCCACATAAATAACATATAATAATATGTGAATATTTTACATTTAGCATTATAATTGGCCAGGTCATTTATTGTGCATCATCTCTGGAATGACTCCACAGTCATATTGTGACTGATCTGTGTATCCCCATCTGACTAAGTTGAACCTGCAGTGACTCACCTGGCTTCGAAGTCAGTTTAAGGATCTTCAGGTGGGATATAGTAGTTGGTGGCTCTTCTGCTGGCTCAATAAAGTCAGCTGCTGGAGAGTGTTTTTGCAGCCACAATTCCTCTCGTGTCTAAGTAGGACTGTTGCCTGTTAGTGGATTGGTTGCTTCAAGGAAGCTTTTGCGACTCTTTAATTTCTACATCTTGGCTTCCTAGACCCATAGAGAGGATGTCTGTTATCAATTTTGTCACAATTGCCTAATTGGTTAACACAAAGTGATTTGGAATTAGCCAATTAAGATCCTGTCAACGACGAAGACGAGGCGAGAATAATTATTAGAGGATTATAATCGTCTATATTAATGTTGCTACTTTTCTTTTTCGAAGGCGTAGCGTGGGTAGGCCCGCGGTCGCGGGAATCCGCCAGGACCGGTCGTTGTGCCCCAGTATGGGCGGAAACCCTGACGTGCCGCAATGTCGCGCAGCTGCGTAGACCACAACGTGCGATGGCCATCAGGGTGATACGGGGATATCGTACGATCTCCTTTGAGGCGGCGAGCCTCCTAGCCGGATCATTGCCCTGGGATCTGGAGGCGAGAGACCTTGCGCTGAGGTATCATCAGCGCGAGGACCCGCCTGATCGGAGCGAAGTCCGCCAGATCCTTGTGGCTGAATGGGAGGAACGACTTGCACAACCCAGCTCAGGGCACGCCGTAATAGCGGCGGTAAGGCCCGTCATGGTGGAGTGGCTGGAGAGGAGCCATGGTGCCCACACCTACCGGCTGACGCAGATACTCTCGGGGCACGGTTGCTTCGGGAAGTATCTGTTTCGCATAGGCCGGGAGCCGACGCCCGAGTGTCATCACTGCGGGAGCTGCCCAGAGGACACGGCGCAGCACACACTGGAGGAGCGCCCAGCTGCATGGGCTGCATAGCGCCGTGACCTCATCACTGCAGTAAGCGGCAGCGATCTCTCGCTTCCGGCCGTGGTTCTGTCTATGGTCAGAAGCGAGAGTGCTTGGGAAGGCGTCGTCTCCTTCTGCGAGGAGTTGATGCTCGCTAAGGAGGTGGCGGAGAGGGTTCGAGAGGCCTCCCACCGCAGGAGGCGACCTGGGCGTCGTAGGAGGGCGTATGCTGACCTCCAGCCACCCTAGGTGTGGGCCTGTGGGTGGCGGACTCGGGGTGGCCCGCCGCCCGATCAGTCAAGGCCCGTGACGGTGGCGCGTTGTGTTCCGCGCGCGCCAGTCCTGAGGAGGGTGCGGCCGATTCAGTTGCCGCACGGGGGGAAGGGGCTCGCCTACTAGTGGCGAGCCGGGACCTGCCGGGGATGGTTGGGCGATTACAGGAGTTTTCCCACGCCCCCGGCCAAGGGTCATTAGAGGAACACCGTGGTGGTTTTTAGTCGGTAAGAGTCCGACACTGGCTCCGCCTTCCCCGGGCGGAGTGCGTCCATGAGGATTTTCCCCACGGAAAAAAAAATAAAAAACCGGCCAAGAGCATGTCGGGCCATGCTCAGTATTATAGGGTTCCTTAAGTAGGTGTAATTACAAACGAATCAAATCGAATATTAATCATGGCTATGCTTTTTTAGTTTTTGCAATAATCGGCAGCATTCGCGACTCAGAGCGTGTTGTTAGTAGCGCCATCTAGCGATAAATTCAAGAAGCCAAATTGAAGAAGTGTGTTCAACATAACACAAAGTTACTTTTTGTGATTTTTTCAAATAGAAAGTAACTAAAGGAGCATTATTTGCTAAGATCATTTTTCTCTAAGGTCAATGACCTTTGAACTAGGACGTTTTAAGTATTTTTTAGTTTTCTCTCTATAACATAAGACATGAGACAGAGTGACATAAGACTAATTTGAATCGTATATTTAATTTAATTTATATTCTAGTTTGATCATGACTTGCAATGTGATTTTAAAGCTATTTTTCATTTTGTTTGTCTAATATTATTATAATTGTAATTTTGTACGCTACATTAGTGGCAGGATATAGAGGCGCTAATAATAAATACTTCTGAAATAACAACCATTGTACCTATATTCACGAAAAATAAATGAATTGAATTGAATTGAATTGAAATAATTTTAAAAGAGAGTTTTCACAAAGGTCTATCAATGTGACAGATTATAAGTTTCTACGTTGCATAGTTTAGAAATGGCAGGGGGGGGACACATTGCAAGCCACTTTGGCGCGCTATATTTCGCAGATGGTACACCTGATAAAAAAGTGGTGTTTGAAACATAACCTTCATTTTAGTAGACCTATTCATTGATACCCCACACGAGGGGGTGCAGCGAAAAAAAATTTTTTATCTCCATTTCACATGTATGGACCACATGTATGGACGCCACCCCTAAAATACGTAAAAACCATTTTTTTATTCTTTTAAAATTGAGATCTATCAGTAGACTATTTTTAACAAAATTTCATTTACTTATGTTTATAACTGTGGAAGTTATTAAGCTGTAAAGGATTAGGACAGACGGACAGACGGACAGACGGACAGACGGACGGACATGACGAAACTATAAGGGTTCCTTGTAGGACTTCGGAACCCTAAAAAGGACCGGTCGTTGTGGCAATGCTTGGAGGAGGTCGATGTCCAGCAGTGGACGTCTTTCGGCTGAAATGATGATGATGATATGGACGGTAACCTAATCGATCAAGTAGGTAACTGTTTAAATTAAATTATAATCTGGGGGTCTACTCCCGTTCGACGATATTCGATAAATCGTACGATTCATCGCACAATTTGCTACTCCGGTCAACCATCGTTACCTTATCTCATGCGATGATCGAGTTTTGACGTTTGTTTTTCTCATCTCCGGTAAATTGTATACGACTATGAACCGTAGTCTATCTTAATTGTGCCTTTTTTATGTGCCTATCTTTATTATGTAAATATCAGTCGGAACGAAAGTTCGTACTTCGTTTGTCGTTCGTAAAACGCGAGTAGACCTACTGTTGCTTCTGAAAGTTTCTTCGGAAAACCTCGCCATGTCTAGTCAAAGTTCAATAACATAGCAGTCAAAGTTTGTGGCAGTAGTGTGATATGACGATAGTTTGTTCGCGGCCACCAGTCATACGTTATATTGCCGGCGCGCCGTGTGTCATGTCCCATGAAATATGGCTGCTGGTAAAACATCGCGATGCCTATGAGCCACGAATTGGATAAATTATTTTGCATTTTGATACCAGTCAAAAAGGCTGAAAACACAAAGTAATAGGGGGTAAAAAACTACGACACATAATAGTTAAATGAACCTTGACGATAAGGCCAGGATTTCCATATAATGAATCAAACAACTATAGTCTAACTACTAGTCCGTAGTACGAAACATATTTTACTACTTTACTGGTGCATCTACCCTATTCTTTGTCTCTGCATTACCCTAAGGTTGTCTGGTAGAGAACGCCTATGGCGTTAAGACCGCCTTTGTACCCTGTTGTGCATAAAGAATTAAATAAATAAACTATATTTCAGCGAAGAGAACCCAGCTGTGGGATAATTTATGTAATCGTAGATATGGCTATCTATATCAAAATTGTCAATGGATACAATTAGGTTCTTCAACCAAATGGCGGTTTCAGTTGTAAGGGTGTTAAGATCCTCTGGAGATCCAGAGTATGACAATAAGGGACATATTTGGATTATATGGTCCACGGTGTCTTCTTCGCCGCACTCACATAAGCCAGAGTTGCTCCATCCTCACTTGTGTTTAAGGTCATCTTCCGTGTCCCGTTCTCAGTCTATTCAACCAGCACCACATGTCGGGTTAAGCCAAATCCAGGCAACATTGCGGTGGGGTTAGTTAAGGTTTGCACGCCTGATCTAAGAGTTGCAACAGCAAACAAACAATGGCTGGACAATGATCGGCTGATTCTGATTAGGTATGTTTGTTAAATGCGCCGATGGCAGAGGGCAGGCAGCTGGCGAAACATGCCGCGGAAGGAAGATATGTAATCACAATCTTCTACTTTCCTAGTTCTACTACTCTGCTTCCATCATGTGGTTGATATTATACCTATAAATGTATGTCTACCTAGACATTTCACCAAACTCTCTCATGTTTTTTGAAAATTAATTGGTTCCCTAGGTACAATGACTTAAAAATTAAGATTGAGTGGAAGTTTATCTACAATCAAACTCGGATGAAAAAATATATATAGTATATATAGTCCTCCTTACCGATTTCGGTAACGGCGACGCCAACAAATTATTTCCTAGCATGAGCCCTTATATAGCTCGCTAGACCGAACTTGGTTTTAAATACCCTATCGCAAGAAAAGCAATATAGTTGTCCCGCAGAATTATATGTATATGTATAGGAGGGCTTAGGTCTCTCTTTGCGTATTTGGCGTTTTTCGTCAAGTTTTTCAAGTCGTTGTTCTTCGAATTTCTGTATCTTTTTATAGATAGTAGAACACCAAGATGACCTTTGTGAAGTGAGCTCCTCCCAACATTTAGGATCAATAGAGCAAGCGTTCAGATGCCTTTTGAACACATCCTTGTAACGCAAATACTGATCGCCGTGCTTCCGTTTACCCGTTTACCCTCTGCCATCTCCGAATAGAAGACAACTTTGGGATAGCAGTGATCTTCCATGCGAAGGATGTGCCCACACCACCTTAGTTGACGCTGCATCAGCAGAGCTTCCATGCCATTCATTCCGGAGCGACGCAGAACCTCAGTATTAGGCACGCGGTCCTGCCATTTGATCTTAAGAATGGATCTTAGACATCTAATATGGTATGCGTCTAATTTCTTTATGTCCGATTTATAGAGGCACCATGTCTCTGCACCATATAACAGGACAGGAACGATAAGCGCCTTGTACACACTAATCTTCGTCTCAAGCTTTAAGTCATGGGATTTCCAGACACGGTCAGTGAGTCGTCCGAAATTGGCAGCGGCGTTTGCAATACGCGATGGTATCTCTAAAGCCAGGGTTTTATCATGCTTGATATTACTCCCAAGATACTTAAAATGCGTCACTTCCTCTAGTGGTTTTCCGCCCAGAATCAATTTTGCCTTATCAGCTTCGCAGCCTCGTGGTGGTTGTTTTAACTGTGTCTTGGAGGCGCTTATTACTAGGCCAAAGCGTTGACAAGATTGCTATAATGCCGTCAACATATCTTTGAAGATGCGCCATACTGTCGGACAAGAGGCATACATCGTCTGCATAAAGTATCTCCAATATAGAGATCTTTTGCACTTTGGAATTCGCCCTAAACCTTGAAACGTCAAACACGCCTTTTCCAGTTCGGACATTCAATTGGATTTGATCACCACAACACTGCAGTGCATCTCTCATAACAGCTGAAAAATAAATAGCAAAGAGGGTACCCACCCTCTTTGCTATTTATTTTTCAGCTGTTATGTTATGGCACCCGCCATGACGCACCCTTGTTTAACTCCACATGTAATTTTAATTTCTTCAGAAAGTTCGTTTTCGAGCTAAACCTGCGCTTTCATGCCAACATGAAACGAAACGAAATAAACGTGATGAAAATAAACGTGTAACTAAAGGATACCCATTACGATATAGACCAAATTTATGGCACAATTTCAAATTATCGCACCCCATTATAGACCTACATCTATTTTTTTAATTCCACTCTGATGCACCTCTCCAGCCTTGCTTTATTAATAAACAGGGGTAGCGAACCCTTTGTGAAATTCTAGCTATTCAATATTCGACATGATTGCATCAATAGGCATAGGCATATTAAATTGTATATACAGGCATCAAATTGTTCATTACTGAGTATCAAAGCCGTCTAGCCCCAGATAAAACGAAGCCGGTTCCGAAATACCTTAATTAGTGCTCCCCTGTCTGTCAGTGTCCGCCTGTCGAATACGGAATGCCCGTCACAAAGGTAGCATTAATTAACGAATCCCATATTGAATCCCTTTTGATACATGTGTATACGGTCGTGTGTGTACGTCGGGTGTCTACTTTCGATGTAATTACTCGTCAACATGTCATATGCACACTGAATGTACTTATTTGGGGTGTACAAAGCGACGAGGACTGCTCAAACGTCATGGCGGGTGGTCACAGAAGACTAAATTGAAGTATATCAACAGCGAACACAATTTTAAAATGTAAAGTATCTACTTAACTAGTTTATGGTATTTGGCAGTGTATAAATAAGTCATCAAAATAAAGAGTTAGATGAAAATGCATATTTAAAGGTGTACATCACATCGTAATGCCAAATCGGGGGAAAGTACTTTAAGTATTTAAAATATGGAATTTTTGTTTACTTACTTAATTTATTTTATTTTTAAAAGCAGCAATACTGTATATAAGAATTTTTGAAACACAAAGCGGGGGGGGGGGGGGGATGGAACCAGCACGAACAGAAAAAATATCACCTATATTTTGATGCTATAATAATTTATATATAATAATTTATAGCATCAAAATATAGGTGATATTTTTTCTGTTCGTGCTGGTTCCATCCCCCCCCCCCCGCTTTGTGTTTCAAAAATTCTTATATACAGTATTGCTGCTTTTAAAAATAAAATAAATGTGTGTTAATACACGTTAAATAACCAGACAGCAGACACATAACTGAACAATGCAGTATGTATATACGTAGTACCGATAGAACGTGCTCTTGGGTATATGTCACTGATGAATAATGACGTAAAAGTACTTAATTATTATTTAAATACATGGAAAACAGCGTAATGTATGCAATTTTTTTTGTGCGAGCCCTTTGTTAACTGGCAAATGTGGAATATTTAAATTTCTATGTCGTCTGCTACCGAAGTTCACTATTCTAATGAAAAAACTTTAATAATGGAATCCTACTAATATTATAAATGCTAAAGTATGGGTGTTTGTTGGTCCTGAACCACGCTGAAACGGCTTTAACGGATTTGTATAAAATTTGGCACAAAGATAGACCATAACCCGGATAAACATAAAGGCTTCTTTTAATCCCGTTAAGATAAAAAATTCCCGAGGGATACACGATTAGGGCTTTCTGTGATAAACCGCATTACACGCGGGTGAAGCCGCGGGCGTTGGTTAGTACTTATAAAACTTTTTTTAGTTATCTACTTTCTAAATAATCCAGATATATGTGATTAGTAAAAGGTAATTTTAAAGTTAAAAATATTGACCCACTGTTTCCACACAACTGTGGTTCCACCCGGGCTCGCTGCCCCCTGGGACGAGACCGAGAATCAGGTGGCAGAGAGATGCAATTCACCTACAAACGCTGGCTGCAGCGTTTAGCGAGCGATTATGGACCGTATTTCTAACTCGTTTATAGCTGTAATTGGTTGTATGTGGGCCACGGCCCGGGTAGAGCTGGTGCAAGCTTCTGCCGGTTGCCAATGGTTACATTCGGACATGCGTTATACTCAGTTAATATTTGAATAGGGATGTTCCCAATATTTATATTGGATGGTTAGCTTCCGACTATTCTCGGGGATGGAAAATCAATAATCTTTAGTAGGTACTGAATTTTTGCTGTCTAGGCGCGCTATAGATATTAATTTTGTAACATAACATAACATCACGCCTGTATTTCCCCGAAGGGGTAGGCAGGTGTATAGCACACCCACATTTCGCCACTTATTTTTATAGTCCCATGTATTAGGGGGCGAGCCTATTGCCATTAACCTGGCACAAATCCAGACTCCGGGCTGCTACTGAGAATTTCCTAATGAAAAAACCCAATAACACTTTGCTCGACCCGGGAATCGAACCCAGGACTCCACGCTCAGCAGTCGCGCTTGCAACCACTAGACCAACGAGGCAATTTTGTAGTTATAACTATTTAAACTTTGATGTCTGGTATTACGAGTTTGTTTGGGAGTAATCCCTGGATTTGTGCCCGGTCAATGGCAATAGGCTCGCCCAATATTACATGAGATTTATAACATAATTAGCGAAATGTGGGTGCACTATACACCTCTGCCTACCCCTTCGGGGAATACAGGTGTGGTGTTATGTTATGTGTTAATCCCTGTAGGCATCGTGCGCTGATTGGGCGCTACACAAGCAGTTAAATTTCCTTTGTGTGTGTAGATTCGAATTCAGATAAAAGGCAAATAATCAGGAACTCCTCCCATTTCAATTGAATTTCTTTCTCGTTTTCTTCGTTCTACATACATGTTAATGTATTAAGGATACATTAAAAAGTTCGTTTTCATTCAAGATCTTTGTGTAGTGAAGCGTGAATGCATCTGCAACAGCTAGCATCCCATCGGCAAACAATTTGAAGAATGTTGCGAGCTTTGAGCTATCTTTTGTAGGAGAGGCAAATTATGAGAGGGACTGACATTCCAAACATTGACTATGTAGCAAGTTATACTATATTCTGTAATATCTCACTCATTAAACCTACATTGTTCTCACACAAATCTTTCCAAATTATGTAAAAAACGAAGATTGTACCATTTATTATTTGAAAAGAGTACGTGGGACACTCAGAAAGTTTTGCGAAACTAAAAAAAATTGTTCTATACGTACATATATTTTTATCAAATCTTTTCAAAGTACTTTCCACCAGCCTCTATACAAAGATTCATGCGCCTAAACCAGTTTTCAAAACACTTTTTCCAGTCCGCCGCAGACACCTCGTTTACAGCCTGCTCGAACGCAGCCAGCGCATCTTCCGGCGACGAAAATTGTATCCCTTTGAGCTGATTTTTTATTTTTGGGAATAAAAAGAAGTCACACGGTGCTAGATCAGGGCTGTAAGGAGGGTGACCCAGGAGTTTGACTGGCGTGCTGTCCAGGAAGTCCCTCGTTTTGAGTGCGGTGTGCGCAGGTGCATTGTCGTGGTGGAGCAGTAGCCCGCGGAGCCCTGTGTTTGGTCGCTTGTTGCTTATAACAGAGAAAACTTCTGGCAAACATTTGGTAGTATACCATTCGGCATTAATGCTTCTTTGATCCCGTAAGGGAATTGATACCAAGTGGCCAGTCAAATTAAAAAAGCTAGCGATCAAAATCTTACCCCCGCTTCTAGATCGCTTCACTTTGGTAGGCGTTGGCTCATTTTGAAACACCCAAACAGTCGACTGGCGCTTGGTTTCTGGGTCGTATTGATAAATCCAGGACTCATCACCTGTAACGATGTCGTAAACACGCCGAGACGAGCCTGCTTCAAATTTGTTAAGCATATCACGGCACCATTCCACCCGGGCCTGCTTCTGAGCATCGGTGAGGTTGTGCGGCACCCAGCGTGATACTATCCTCCTCACGCGAAGATGGCTGTGTAGAATCTCGTGAACGCTTCCCGATCCAATCTTCAATATGTGTTGAATCTCCTGATATGTAATTCGCCTATTGTCTTGGATTAAATTTTTCACTGCTAGCACGTTTTCTTCGGTAACAGCCGTCAAAGGGCGACCGCTTCTTTCGTCATCCCCCAAAGTTGGTCGACCGCGCTTGAATTCGTTATACCAACGATACACGGTTGCCTTGGAAGGGCCTTCATCCATGAATGCCATTTGAAGTCTATCGTACGATTCATCCGGTTTCAGGCGACACTTGAAATCGTATAAAATCATAGCTCTAAAATGTTCCCGGCGCAGATCCATATTTCAGTGAGACACAATACTTTGAATTAACTCGCAAAAAATGTGGAGGGAAATTTTGAAATTGGAACTTACTTATTTTTACTTATAAATAATCATATTTTCGAAAAACATTATAACTGGCCAGTCTCCCATATATAAAAACTTTTTTTCGCAATACTTTCTGAGGGGCCTGGTATATCCATTGAGTTTCTTGCCGACTCTTCTCCATAGGACCAACTCCAACCAAAAAATTCCTATGCCAGTCGTTACTGGCACTTAGAGCCCGACTGGCCTCTTTTTATGACACATATGCGACTAGGTTAGTCTGAGTTCGTGCCCAGCAGTGTGACAGTATTTGTTATTTATTCACATGTTATGTTTTAAATTATTTTATTTATACTAATCAAATTGTAGATGAATGAATAATTATCAATGGTTGTTAAATGTAATAATTTATATTGAAATTTTTTGAATTAGTGAGTTTTATTATATGATGAATGAAAAATGTACTTATCTATAAATTGTGACGTATAATTTTAACTAATTATCAATAAAATGTTTATCTGTTTATCTGTTAATGGGCTGCTCATGTTATGTATGCGACGAAATGAGATAGTTTATTCCTTGCTACAAAGCCTGTGAACCACAGCTCAAAGGCAACGTTATAAAACGAACAAAACTCATTCGTTTTAACTTCAACAGCTCAAACCGGAACATAACGTAAAGCTCTACAGTTTAATACACGTTGTATTCAATACACGTTGTATTTAATACACGTTGTATTCAAAGTTCATTCGCGGAAATTACAATTTTGCGAACTCAACCCTCATGATGTCGGCGAAGCGGTCCTGCTCGACGCCATTACTATAAGCTAAACAGTGGCGGACTAGGGGGAGGCGGCAGGGGCGGTCCACCTCGGGCCTGACTGTCAGTGGGGCCTCAAATTCAGGTTGAAAAAAATTTGTCTTATAATATGCTTATGTTATGGATTTTAATGGAAGAAATTTTAATGAATTAGATTTTGAGTAACGACTGTAGGACTACATCAAAAACAATTATATTTTACAAGAGATTTTTCACGCAAAATTACACTGAAAAAAATATTGGAGCTTAACAAAAAAATTGGTGAGCCGTTATTAAAGTTAATTTGATTTAAAAAAACAACGTATAAAAAACAAAAATTTAAGGAGAAATTTGATTCATCATTCATCATAATTTCGGCCGAAAGACGTCCACTGCTGGACATAGGCCTCCCCCAAGCATCGCCACAACGACCGGTCCAGCACCTTCCACATCCAGCGGATTCCCGCGATTTTTTCAAGTGTAGGGGGCCCCATCTAAGATGCCACCTCGGGCCTCCAACAGTGTAAGTCCGCCACTGGAGCCAAATGAGCCCTGATGCCGTTGGCCGAGATAAAGCGCCGCCCGCCGCCTCCGAAGAATTGCTGCTATAAACTTGATTGAATATTTTCTCTCGCGCGTTACACTTCTGTTACCGTCGAGACCGGAGATTTATAGAGGTGAACGTAATCTACCAACCATTTTTTTTTTGTTAAAGAATAAAGGAAATATGTTTTCTTTTATGCTTTTACGACAACACTTATTCCGAGGAGGAATGTCTTCGGAGGGTCGTGTGCGTGCGCTGATTTATTTTTAACACGTTTTTATTAGCGTGGCGTAGTTGAAAGTACGTACCTACATATTTCATTCAACCATTACCCCAATTTGTAATCATAGTGCAGAAATTGTTTTATAGCTGAAGCTACGAGTAAAAAACTGTTTCCACCAGTTTCGTGATTTTTTCCCATTCGCCAACGTTCTCCAAATCTTTGGAATGTTAATACGTTACTAACGATTCGACCTGATAGTTCCTCACACTTGAGTGGTGCCCATGGTCATCACTCAAGTGTGAGGATGGTCGAGCTTAAATATAATATCATTATTAATTAGTTTACTTCAATGAATCTGTCTCAGTCATTAACCTACATTGTTCTCGTACAAATCTTTCCAAATCGTGTAAGAAACCGCTGTACCATTTATTATTGGAAAATAATATTATATCCATGGAGTTTCTTGCCGGCTCTTCTCCATAATAGAACAACATGTTGGAACCGTGTGACTAAATTCTTAACGGTTTGAGAGCGCATGTTTACTTTTGAATTTAAATTTTTTAATCACACCTATCACAGATGGGAATTAGTTTGTATTCAAAGAATTTTTACAACTCGATTTTGATCTACTTTCAATTGTTGTGTTGTTTGAAACTAAAACTTATTAATAAATACAGTTCAAATGCTAATACAAGGTATTGACCCAATATAACCCGGAAATAGATGTAAGATCAGCAAAAACCAAGAATAATTAGTGGACATCTGCGGTCTAGTGGTTCGAGTGTCCGACTGCTGATCACGAGGACGTGGGTTTGATTCCCACAGGACACAAATATTTATGACATAAGTGTTTGTGTTGGTCTGGGTGTTTCTTATGTAGGTTGGGTATTATAAATACGTATTTACAAAAAAAAGTAACAACATAACATAACATCACGCCTGTATTTCCCCGAAGGGGTAGGCAGAGGTGTATTAGTACACCCACATTTCGCCAGTTATGTTATAGTCCCATGTAATAGGGGGCGAGCCTATTGCCATTGACCGGGCACAAATCCAGACTCCGGGCTGCTACTGAGAATTTCCTAATGAAAAAACCCAATAACACTTTGCCCGACCCGGGAATCGAACCCAGGACCCCACGCTCAGCAGTCGAAAAAGTAAGAAAGTATTATATTCATTGTCTAGTACCTACCCATAGCACAAGCTCTGCTTAGTTTGGGAGTAGACGGTGCTATGTAAAATGTCTCAAATATTTATTTGATTTAAAAAGATGTACATTTCATGCCGGAGATATCACACATGGCTTCTGTAGTATCTTCTTCTGCATGACGTGGATAATAATCTCGGTTTTAGCCACGATCATTTCTCAACACTGTCCTTTTTATCTAAGCCTTAATTGGGTTCCGTACCCGAAGGGTGCCGAACGGGACCCTATTACTCAGCCTTAAACAGCCTTCTTGACAAATGTAATTACGAGGCGAGTATCCCAACTTTTAATATAACCCGTATGGGTGTCGTTAATGGGGTTCCCACAGACTTGTCAGAAGAGGAGGCTAAAGCTTACTTAGCAGTGCCTTCCGGCTGTGGGCACATTTTGAAAGTTCGTCGCATAAACAAAAGAGTTGTAAAAGATGATATGACTGAATGGAAGCCAACAGAAACTTGCGTCATCACATTTGATGGCCAAGTTTTGCCTAAGAGGATATTCTGCTGCTACACTGCCTTACCTGTGGAACAATATATATTCCCGACAATTCAATGCCGCAAGTGTTGCAGATTTGGACACGTTGAGTCACTGTGCAGGTCAAAACCACGCTGCAGTAAATGCGGCCATGATCACCCCGGTGATGGTTGCAGCATTGCTGAAGGCGAAGCTTTTTGTGTGCTGTGCTCTGGGAGCCACTTT
This sequence comes from Asteroscopus sphinx, assembly GCA_949699075.1. Lineage (NCBI taxonomy): Eukaryota > Metazoa > Arthropoda > Insecta > Lepidoptera > Noctuidae > Asteroscopus > Asteroscopus sphinx. The sequence goes on along the minus strand of OX453004.1, from coordinate 26,402,290 downwards.
GCCAATAGCAAGGCGTGCCCGGAGTATGGTAGACAGAGAGCCATAAAAACAACTATGGCTGAGAAGTCAATCTCATACGCTGAAGCCAGCAAAACTGTCCCTATATCTTCTCGCAGCTATGCTGACATTGCTAAATCTGGATCTTCTCAGTCTTATCGAAAAACTATTTTCATGAAGCCTAAGACCCATGCCCCTCTTTCCCCCTCTTATGACAAAGTTGCTCATCAGCTATTAACTAGCACTCCCCGATCTTCACAGTCAAATGGCTGCGCTATAAATAACAATAATATCGATGCAGTACAGACTTCAGACAATTTGTCTACTATCATTCAACTACTAGTGAAACTTCTGACAACTTTGTCTAATTCAAATATATCCAACTCACCGTCCAACGTTGCCAACGACTTACTTTCTCTTCTCTCAAACTTTACCAATGGCGGCCCGCCTGGTTTTCCTACAATGGAACGTGAGGAGCGTGTGGCATAAGAAACACGACCTCATATTCCTTTTAAATAAATACAAGCCGTTAGCTTGTTCTATTGCTGAGACTTGGCTTAATCCTAGTCTTAGCTTTCGTATACCACACTACAACATTCTCAGATGCGATCGATCTGATGGCTATGGAGGGTCTGCTCTCTGCATAAACAACCGCGTTCCACTTCTCTCCTTGTCTATGCCTCCCCTTGGAGGAGATATGACTATTGTGGCAGGTAGGGTAGAGGGCATAACCCTTTTATCCATTTATGTAGCGCACCCTAACCAAACTTTTCTTCCAATTTTAAGGAGAACGTTTGAAAGTATTGATGGGCCCTTGCTTGTCATGGGAGATTTCAATGGTCATCACTTCAGATGGGGATCTGAAAGGTGTGACCCCTTTGGGGAAGGTTTGGTGGAAATCCTAGATGACCTTAACCTTTGCGTTTTGAATGACGGCTGTTCAACTCGGAGAACCCCACCTGGGCAACAAAAAAGCTGTGTAGACATAGCAGCATCAGCTCACTGGCAATGCACAAGTCTTACTCATGGTAGTGACCATTACCCTATTGTAATTTCTTTCGCTGATAGAACATTTTTAGAAAAAACATCTCCTCCCCTTTTGAGGTATAATTTGTCCAATCCTGATTGGTCAGAGTATAGTTCATCATTGGAGGACAAAATTGACATACTTCCAAATTTAGATTCCCATTTTTTAGATTCTTCTGGTCCCTACCATGTGGAAAACTGCTGTGCGAACTTTGTTTCGGCCATAACTTCCAGTGCTGATTCCTGTTTCCCAATTAAAAACTCTGCCCTCAATAAGATCCCATCACCTCCGTGGTGGGATCAAGAATGCACAATGGCAATAAGAGAACGGAATGACGCGGAACGTACTTATAACTCCGAGATGATCGTCGACAATCTAATCGCTTATAATAGGTCTCTAGCCAAATCAAAAAGACTGCTCCGGAAAAAGAAACGTGCAGGATGGGTTAGCTTTTGCAGTTCCTTATCTCCTTCTACTCCAGTGTCAGCAGTGTGGAAAAGGATCAACAGATTCAGACGTGGCTGCTCTCCTTCAATTTCTTCCCCTATCACTCGTCAGACTGCAGAGCTCTTTTTTGACAAAATAGCCCCATCATATGTGCCATTGGAGGAAGAGAGTAATTTTTCGTCTATGAACTCTTCGGAAGATCCCTTTGATGCGCCATTTTCGCTGCAGGAGCTAGATACAGTGTTAAAGCATGTTCATGACTCCGCTCCTGGTATTGATGGACTCGTCTATTCATTTATCAAACATGCAGGTCTCAAGGCCAAAAACTATTTTTTAAATATTTTAAACTTTTGTTTAACAAACGGCTTGGTTCCAGATCAGTGGAAAACTCAAATAATAATTCCCATTTTAAAACCTGGTAAACATGCAGATGATCCGAATGGTCTTAGACCGATTGCTTTATCTTCAGTTTTGGTAAAGTTACTGGAACACCTGATCAAGAATCGTTTGGAGTGGATCGTCGAATCGAGAGACTTACTGCCGAAGTCACAATTCGGTTTCAGGAAGGGGTTCAGTACCATGGATAGCGTGGGAATTTTGGTATCAGATATTCACATATCACTCTCTAAGAACCAATCTGTTGTCGCCGCTTTCCTCGACATAGCCTCTGCGTACGACAATGTTCTTCTTCCCCTCCTCAGGCAAAAATTGCAACAGCTGAGGCTTCCGGTGAAGTTGGTGCAGTGTATATGTAGACTGCTTGTTTCGCGGTCTTTGGTTTTGAGAGTCCAGGGTGAGGAGTTTGAGCATAGGCAGACATGGAAGGGCTTACCACAAGGCTCAGTTCTTAGTCCCTTGCTATACAATTTATACACAGCCGATATTAGCTCATGTCTGAATAGCAATTGTCACATTCTGCAATACGCTGATGACCTGGCTCTCTATGTCTCAGATTCCTCTATTAGTGATGCAGCTTCTTCCCTCTCTGTCTCTCTGGACTCTTTAAACCAATGGCTTAAGGACCATGGTCTGAGCTTGTCTGCTCCCAAGAGCTCGATAGTAGTCTTTTCCCGTAAAAGGCTGATTCCACAAATTTCATTATGTATCCAAGGGCATTGTATTCCAGTTGTCAAAATAGTAAAATTTTTAGGCGTCTTTTTGGATCAAAAATTGACTGGCTTACATCATTTAAATTATCTGGTGCAAAGATGCGAAAGAATTATTCCTATTCTTAAAGTTCTTGCCGGTGTCTGGTGGGGTGCTCACCCTTACACCATGAAATTGGTATACAATGCCTTAATCCGCAGTGTTCTTGATTATGGTTCATTCCTTTTAATTCCGTGCAACAAGGGTGCTTTATCAAGACTGGATAGGGTTCAGGCTAAGTGCCTTCGGATCATCTTAGGTTGTATGAAATCCTCTCCGATTAATGCGTTGCAGGTTGAATGCTCAGAACCACCCTTAGCTCTAAGGAGACAATATTTGGCAACTCGATTTTGGGCCAGAATTGTTACCAATTCCTTACATCCGCTTCTACAAAAAGTTAGTGAACTAGATGAGCAATGCAGATCATCAAGCTATTGGAGAAATAAAGAAATTCCCCTACTTGTACAATCATTTCGGCAAATTCAAAATTTAAAAGGCTGCATCATTCAATTCCCTAAACTTCCCATTTATAATTTTAGTTATGAAATCTTATGCTATAGTCCAGAAATATTCTTCGACATTGGTATTTCCAAACGGTCTCTTTCAGCGGATTCAACTTTCAACGCGGCGGTTGGAGAGCGTTGGAACGAATTTGATAGATTTTTTACTGATGCTTCAAAATTGGCAAATACTAGTTGTACTGGGGCTGCGGTTTATTACCAAAACTCCAAGATTATTTTTAAATTCAAGTGTCCTCAGGAAGCTTCTGTGTTCACCGGCGAGTGTGTGGCTATATTGGAAGCATGCCTTTTTATAGAGTCTCACAACATAAATTTTGGAGTAATATTTACAGACTCTTTAAGTTGTTTACAAGCTTTAAAACAAAACCCTTTCAAGAGCAAATTACATAGCCCACTTCTTTTGGAAATTAAAAAAACACTATATTCTTGTAGCAAAAAACTAAAAGTTGTTCACCTGGTTTGGATTCCAAGTCACTGTGGCATCAGGGGAAATGAATGTGTAGACTTACTTGCCAAAGATGCAGTTACGTCTCAATCTGCAGATCTTAAGCATTTTAGTTATCAGGGGTACGATTTGCTGGGCCTTCCAAAAAGGGACTTACAATCCTCATGGCAAGTACAGTGGAATAACACTAGTAAAAAGAAAGGTGGTTATTATTACGCGATACAACCCAGCGTAGATCCTAAGCCTTGGTTTGCCCAGTATAAAAAGACATCAAAGAAGGTTATATCAGTTTTTTGCAGGCTTCGTATTGGCCACTGTTGTTCCCCCGTTTTCCTACATAAAATTCGTGTACGGGATTCGTCTCTCTGTGAGTGTGGGATGGACGAAGGTACTTTGGATCACATCTTCTTTAACTGTTCCAATAATAATCCTTTACTGGATTTATATAGTTTTCTTCCAAAACTTAAAATTCCTATGCCAATAAACTTCCCTTCTCTTCTAACTTATTCCTCTCCAAGGCTCTTTAGAGCTTTGATGTTTTTTATCCGTAGCAATGACATCAGATTGTGACACTTTTTGTTTATGGGGTTGTGGTATATGTGTATTTTAAATGTTTTTAATACTATTTATTTTATTGTATGTATGTATATTTATGTTTTGTGTTTGTTTCAGTGTTCTAACAATGGTAGCAAGTTCTACATCGAGTTCAATTGTCAATCAAAAGATACATAAATTTTCCCATTTTTTTTTCTTGTAACACACGCTTCTCCAAAACTCTTGACATTGGCAGAATTGTCGACAACGGCATTGCTTGCCATACGAAAAAATATAATAGAATACACCTTTGAAAATGGAATCTATGGAAGCGACATTATTGTCTATGCAATTTTACAGATAAGATATTTATAGTCTTCTCTCTTTAACATACGTACAACCACATGTGAAGGAAAGATACGACACTACTTTCATACGTCAGTTTTCCGTGACATTTCTTAAATGAATTACTGAGCGTGCGATTATTTGAAAATCCGCCATTTTTTGTCTCGAGTTGTTGTGGTTAATAAAACCACAAAATCTACGAATTAAAACGTTTATTATCCATTTTAACCCAGGAATCATCACAATTTTTCTGAAACAACTCTATCGATAAGTACTACAATTATATTTTTGTAAAGAACAAGACTACTAGGCGGCCATAATATGTCTCGGACATTTCAAAAATCGACACGGTTTTTTTTCGTTTATGTCAAGTCCAATAGTTCCATAGTCAAAGTAAATCACAGACTATAATGTAGAACAAAAATCCGATCATTACCGTTATAACTACAGATCATGTATTGTTTATGTCCAGTGTTGTCAGTTGTCAATTTAACTGTAACTATACTAATTTGTCATGAAATTGTAAAGTATTATGTATTTATTATTAAGTATTATGTATAAGTTTTGTAGTGTGTGCGTCAAATGGAGCGCAAGAATAAAATCTTTTTCTTTCTTCTTTTTCTTTCTAAATTAAATCAGTTTCTATGGGGTATCAGGTCGATGGGTGGTACGGAACCCTTACTGCGTGAGACCGTCTCACACTTGGCCCGTTGTTATTTTTTTGGCTCAATTTGTTACAATATGCCAATTTATTAAATAATAGAGGTCTTCCGCAGCTTCACCTGCGTGGATGAGGTTTATAGCGCATCCCTCAAGAACTGTTTATCTCCCCAGAATAAAAAGTCTAAGACAATATGTTATCTATGTGCCAAATTTAATTCAAATCCGCGTGATGGAGTAACAAACATTGAAACATCTTCAGAAACTTTCACATTTAATGTTAAGTATATACCTAGGATTTACATGTTAGGAAACCTAACTTCCATTCTTCTACACCGAATAAAGTACATACACATTACCGTAAGCGTTACTAAACAAAGCATGTACACACGGCTAGACATCAAGCTATTACCAAAGAGTATAAGGTGGCCTTGCATCGTATAGGTTTTTCGTACAATGTGAGGTCAGCTTATACTGAAAATGTATAGCTTGATCTGTAGCCGTGTGTACCTACGTATCTTAACTTAATACCTTATACATTCAGCTTCTGTATCTACTAAAGATCTAGCTGCAGAGTTTTATAGCTCGGCTTTATTGTCAGCCATATAATGCAGACACGAGGCTGTAAAGATGCTGATACTGTCATTTTAAACCAGTTTGATTTTTATAACTCAACTAGCTGATGCCTGCAGCTTCGCTCACAGCGCCACCTATCGGGTCCAGATTTTGTGATTTTCTTTATTGGCATGCTAGCTATGCTTCATGGAGGAAATACACTTTTGGAAAATCCTTGACTTGAAAATACTTGCTTTTAAAAATAAAATAAAGTCTTCTTCAAGTAAAATTTACTATTTTCAATATTTAAGCTATTTTCCCTTCATATAGCATGGGGATCGCACATCCTGTATATTGTGAATATGAGTCATTTTGGTCCATAAATATAGAAATTATTATTTACTTGACTACAGTGCCATCTATCAAATCCTAGCATATAGCAATTAACTATTGGCTCGACAAAACAAATATATTGTATGAATATATACACACCGGCACAATTAGCGGAACACAAAAAAAGCAGGATTTTAAAATCTTTTACTTGAGGAACTGGCCAGTTATGATATTTTTTTTAATTTATTGTCAAATTTGAAAATAGAAAATTAGATGACATACACTTGTTTCATTCATTTGTTTTATTTTCTCGAACAATACGTTTTGTCAACTTGTTCGAGTAATAACTACGTAATTGTAATTTTTTTGAAAAATTGCACTTAATGGTTTTTTATAAATTTGTTATTCTATAGGCAATTTTGTTTATTAAAAGCTCTTTATTATGCCTGACTTAACATCACTGGAAATCATTAGGGCTGATGAAATGAGAAGAAATGGCCATACCTACAGATCGATTGCCTCAAGGCTTCGTCGACAGTCTAATTCTCTTGTGAGGATGTAGAAAAAGATGTACATCGAGGCGAGATGACAGTTTTTTACAACTTGGAGTTCGTAGGAATACGCGATTAACGGCTGTACAAGCTCGAAATGAACTGGAAGACGTGCGAGGAGTACGAGTAAGTGAGCGTACAGTTCGCAGGAGATTTGAAGAAGTTAGTTTAGGGTCGTATATACCTGCCAAAGGCCCAAAACTTGAGAGACGTCACCGCGTAAACCGATTAAGCTATGCGCGAGAACATCGTCATTGGGATTTGAACGAATGGCAGCAGGTTCTCTTTACTGATGAGTGCAGAGTTCTTTTAAAACAGATCGATGGGAGACAGCGAATATGGAGACGCAAAGGAGAACGCCACATACAGTCTAATTTTGAACACACAGTGGCTTATGGTGGCGGCTCGATTATGGTTTGGGGAGGGATATGTTTGGGAGCTCGCACGGAGTTAGTGATAGTCACAGGAGGGACAATGACAGCAGATCGATACATCAGAGACATTTTAGAAGAACATGTTGTACCATTTGCCCCATTTATTGGTGACGACTTTATTCTAATGCAAGATAATGCTCGTGCTCATAGTGCACAATCGGTACAGGCATATCTGAGCCACGTAGGTATACCGGTGATGCAGTGGCCAGCAAATTCTCCCGATATGAATCCAATAGAGCATGTCTGGGACTTGCTAAAAAGAAGGGTTAAATCCAGAATGCTACCCCCCAACAATCTGAATGAACTTGGAAACGCATTACTTGAGGAGTGGGAGCGGTTGCCTCAAGAAATCATCGATAACATAATCTGTAGCATGCCCAGACGAATGGAAACCGTAATCAGAGCAAGAGGGGGAAACACTCGTTATTAATTTTGCTTTAATTTTATTGTTAAATCATTTAATGCTTACTTTTTTATTATTCTTTGTGATGGTTCATAATCATCTAAAAATTTCACTTATTTCAAATTTCTTTATTTTTCAATAAAAAATAACGAAGACTTTTCAAAGTCGTTGTTAAAAGATGTTAATCAATTTGTTATTATGTGTCTAATTACATTTTCGTCAAATATATGCGTTATTATCTCATAGTCTCACTTTTTTTTCTGTTCCGCTAATTGTGCCGGTGTGTATATATGATCTCAATTGGTCAAGTCTCGCGTTTTAGAGATAAATAAATAAATATCTTCGGGACATTTTTACACAGCACCATCTAGTCCCAAACTAACGAGAGCTAGTGATATGGGTACTAGACAATGGATATAATACTTATATACTTTTTTTTTTGTAAATACATACTTATAATACATAAGAAACACCCAGACCAACACAAACACTTATGTTCATCACACAAATATTTGTGTCCTGTGGGAATCGAACCCACGACCTCGTGATCAGCAGTCCGACCCTCGAACCACTAGACCACAGACGTCGTCAAAAAATCAAAAGAAGAAAGAAAAAAAAATAAAGAAAAAGAAAAAGAGAAAAAAGAAAAAAAAAGAAAAAGAAAAGAAAAAAAAGAAGAAGAAGGAGAAGAGAGAAAGAAGAAGAAGAAGTCGTAGATACATGTCTAATTTTATTCGAGATAATCTCGAATTTTAAATATCTACGAAAAATGTCGCCGGTAATGTCAACTTCTACGAACCACTCTTTGTATTTAGAGCGTTAGGCACAGACATAATCTAACGTGGAATTCTGAGGATACAATTAATTATTTTCAATCGAAATTAGTCATCTTGTTTCGACATTATGTCGAGTTCGAGATAATTTCTACGACGAGAGAATCACCCCCAGAAGTTACACGATTACTAACAGACGCACCAACGATTAAATATATGAAGATAATTAATCATTTAATACAAGCATAGATGGCAGGAAACATCATGCGTCAGACTGAGATACCACAGGGCTAAGGCTAGATCCCCAGTAAAACATGTATTTTTGTATGTTTTATTTAAAAGTAAGCTGTAACTTTGACGTTACCCACCAGATGGCGCAAGGTGAGTTCAGCTGACAACTCTATGTCCGCATATTCAATGTACTGTATGGTTTAAACGCAAGCGTGACGTGACGCTATATTTTCTTCTGAATCACACCTAAGGAACTTCTTTCCAAAAATCTCTGAAGCCAGAAGCAAAATAAGAATACCCTCCAAATTTCAAGGACGACATTTAAATAACACGAGGATTCAAGGGTTACGTCGGGACCGTAATCTTCATGAAAGCGTGAATGATGGGCACAATTCAAACGTGATACCTGCGTAATAAATAGTACAAACATGCCAGTTTGAGTGAAAGGGGTATTTTTTGTGAGCGGTGACGTCGGCGCGGTCCCTGGGGCTTGTCTTACCGTTATCTGGCCCCAGCACCCCCGGGAGGGGCTATAAATCTGCCGAGGACATGTCCCGGCATCGCGCCCTCTGATGACGAGGCTCTTTGTACACTCACTCAATAATATATTATGTAAGATTTTCTTCTTCATGCTTTTCTGGCAGATTGGATACACAAACTATAATACAATTCTTGCAATAATATGATGTGAAGTTTTAAAAGGTTTACAATAATTGTCATAAAAAACTGGTGCATAGAAGCTCCTATTGGGGGACGCCTTAAAGGAGCAAAACCTCTACGTATTTGCAAGCGCAGATAATAGTAAATAATAATTTGGGACATTTTTACACAACACCATCTAGTCCCAAACTAAGCAGAGCTTGTACTATGGGTACTAAACAATGGCTGTAATACTTATATACTTTTTTTTGTAAATACATACTTATAATACATAAGAAACACCCAGACCAACACAAACACTTATGTTCATCACATACATATTTGTGTCTCGTGGGAATCGAACCCACGACCTCGTGATCAGCAGTCTGACACTCGAACCACTAGACCATAGACGTCAAAACACCGCGCACGCGAGTTAACGATGACGTTTTTTCTCGGTTTACTCCCCGACGACCGGGCGCGGAACAACGCTATAGAAGCTTCACTTCAAAAATATATCAGTGGAGACTTCGTTAACGATTGTATGGTAAATTAATGTAGACCTCAGTTTCGTAGCCTTCCTGTAGACGTCTGCTACGTCGTGTAGCACCTCGCTACGGCGTAGTATCTCATAGCGCTCTGTGTAGGTACTGACCTTAATCAGAAAGATGGGCCCAGAATACAGTCAGCCGTCAGTCAGTTAGCAGTAATGTTACCGTTGAAGCGGTCTGTGTGACTGTGTACGACGTAATTATTTAATAATTATTTAATTTACGAGCTTTGCATTTATGTGAAAAATAAAATGCATTTATTTGAAATTTTCGAAAGTTAACGTAGCGGTTGAACTTTATTTATTGCCAACTAAAACAACATTTCTACATAAGAGTGTATTTGCAATGGCACCCAAAGTGTATAATTATTGTATAATTATTCTACAAAAAAAATGCATTAGAATAATAGTTTTTATTGACTATGACGAAAGTTGTAGGCCGCATTTTAGGAAACTAGAAATTCTTACTCTGACATCAATCTACATATTAGAAATCTGCAAATTTGTAAGACAATATCCAAACTTCTACTTAAAAATATCAGACCAAGCTCGCCGATATGCACCGCGTTCTCAATACAAAAACATGCTCGTAATACCACCATCTAAGTTAAAATTACATAGCACGACTCCGCACGTAACATCAATAAAAATATATAACAAAATACCGAATGACATAAAAATGGAAGAAAATGATAAAATATTTAATAAGCGCCTCAAAGAACTGCTAATCGATAAATGCTATTATACACTGAATGAATTTTTTGATGAAGACTTTATAACGTGATTGCTTTGTTTTGAAGACATTTGTTATTTAATTTTTACTGTTTTTTTTTTTTTTTTTACATTTTTATTTAATTTATTATTCAAAGAATTACTGTTTGATGATTAACTACTTTATAATTTTACCTATCTGGAGACATTTATTAAAATTTTAATTTGTGACTATTTATTTTACAAGAATTGAATTTTTAAAGATGACTGAAGCATTTATTATAATTATGACATAGAATTAATTGCTATTTACTTTAACGATTTATATTATCTGATGCTACTATTCAAATTGTTGTGCCCGACAGGGTCCATGTGGAGTTGTATTATTATTAAGACCTTGTAAATACACATGGTAATGCAATAAAGAATTGAATTGAATTGAATTGAATAATGCTTTACCGAAGCAATTAAGAGAATGTAAGTACCCGAATGTATTCAAGCGTAGTTTGGCCAAATTGCTGACTGACAAAGCGTATTACTCAGTCAATGAGTTTCTCTGCGACAAACTATACTTATAATGTTGTAAAATTTTGTGACAATATTATCATCTTCCTCCGAGCCTTTTCCCAATTATATTGGGGTCGGCTTCCAGTCTACCGATGCGGCTGAACATCAGTATTTTACACGGAGCGACTGCCATCAGACCCCCGCAACCAGTTACTGGGTAATACTGACATTCGGAGGTTAGACCAGTTGTCAGACTTTCAGGCTTCTGACTACCCGTAACGACTGCCATAGATAGTCGTATGACAACCGGGGCCGACAGCTTAACGTGCTCTCCGAGGCACGGAGGGGTCTCGATGTGTAACGAAACGGTCACCCATCCACAGACTGACCGCGGCAAGTGCAGCTTAACCTTGCAGATCGTACAATCCGCGCAGTAGTTGCATCGCTACGAGCCCCTTGTGATAATATTATAATAAAAGTTATTTCTACTTAAGTTTTTTTTTTCTATGTCTGTAGTGTGTCAATCGGTATTTTTATCAGGTAAAAATTGTGCCTGTAAACACATAAATTGAATTTACGCCACTTTAAAAGATTACATTTTTCGATGTATGACTAGTGGGGTCCCCATTTTGTGTACTCTTTTATGCCAAACTGTACGTACAATTGTTGATTGTTTTGATTATGTTCTAATATTAATATTATGGTTGATTTAAATATTTTGAATTTTTTGTGAATTAATTTTTTGACATACATGATTTAAATTTGATGTATTAATTATCGAACTGATATAAGTTTCTGTTTTTAGGGTTCCGTAGTCCTACAAGGAACCCTTATAGTTTCGTCATGTCCGTCCGTCTGTCCGTCTGTCCGTCTGTCCGTCTGTCCTAATCCTTTACAGCTTAATAACTTCTACAGTTACCTATAAACATAAGTAAATGAAATTTTGTTAAAAAATAGTCTAGATATAGATCTCAATTTTAAAAGAATAAAAAAATCGTGATTACGTATTTTAGGGGTGGCGCCCATACATGTGAAATGGGGGTGAAATTTTTTATTTCGCTGCACCCCGTCGTGTTGGGTATCATTGAATAGGTCTACTAAAATGAAGGTAATGTTTCATACATAACTTTTTTATCAGGTGTACCATCTGTGAAATACAGCCCGCCAAAGTGGCTTGCAATGTGTCCCCCCCCCTGCCATTTCTAAGCTATGCAACGTAGAAACTTATAATCTTCCACATTGATAGACCTTTATAAAAACTCACTTTTAAAATTATTTCGACTATAATTTGATAATAAATTTTTGAGTTATAGTGAGAAAACTGCAAAATACTTAAGACGTCCTAGTTCATTGACCTTAGAGAAAAATTATCATAGCAAATAATTCTCCTTTAGTTACTACCTATTTAAAAAAATCATAAAAAGTAGCTTTGTGTTGATATGACAAACTTCTTAAATTTAGCTTCTTAAATTCAGCGCTAGGTGGCGCTGTTTGCAAAAACTAAAATAGCATTGATTAATATTCGATTTGATTCGTTTGTAATTAGGAACCCTATAATACTGAGCATGGCCCGACATGCTCTTGGCCGGTTTTTATTATTATTAATATTTCGTATGCCTATCGGTGGGGACATAGAGATTCTGTATTTTAAAATATTTTTTTGATTTAACCTGTGTGCACGAAATAAATCAATTTGAATTTGAAAGCGTAGCAATATCAGACATATCAGATATCTGCTTAAAAAAACATTAGATTCTATCCTGACACAAAAACATAATTTGCAAATACAATGAAAGCGAAAAAAATACATTATTACAGGAAGTTAGCGTACGTCCCTAGTGATTTAAAATGCGACGTAGCGCTCCAGATATTGTGTCGCGGATAAAATATATTCAAGTGTCTCAACATCATTGGTCTCAACAAACATTGCAGGCGGGACGGAGACTGCGATTGTATTAAAATTCGCTTGTTGACGAAATTGCAAGTTTTAGTACATTGTTGTAGCAATCCGTAGCAATGCTACGAAGTTAGACGGGTGCTTCGGAGTGCTACGAAAGCTACGAGGTTACGAAGCGTACGTTTTTAACTAGATTAAGAAGCTTGCGTCTTAAAAGCGAAATTGTTAAATATTACATTCAGTATTGCATATTTTAACGAATATTACCTGATACCCGGAGCTTCGCTCACAGGGCCACGTATCGGGTCCAGATTTTGTGATTCTCTTAGCACTAAACTTTTATATTGTGAATATGAGTCATTTTGGTCCATAATTACAGAATTCGTAAATCATTTGACCAGAGCGCAATTTATTGAATCCTAAAATAGCTATAAATCATTGTCTTGAAAAAAAAAATCTGTGTGAATATTACCATAATTGGTAAAGTCGTTCAGAAATTTCACGACCACAAACAGACGCACCAACGATTTAAATACAATATAAATTAAGATTATGATTGTTGAATTTGGCTTTGTTAGCAAAGGGTGCTTTGGTTAATGTTCCGTTAAAAGTAATTTGGGTACAATTATCTAAAGTATGCTCAGTGGCCATTCAATTGCAAATGGGATGCAATAAAGAATTATAAAGACAATTTATTTTTCGTTCCGGTTTTCTTAAGGTGAATGCTACAGGGTAGCGCGCGAAATTCAAATTTTTTGGCGTTTTTTTCAAATTGTAGCTTTATTTCGCGTTATATATCGGTCAAAATATGATTGGCGGAAATAGTAACATTATATCTAAGGAATTACACTCATAAAAAATATTAACCTCGCTCTATAAGCTGTATAAGCTCAAAAATCGATAATTTGATCGTAAATTAATATTATCGAGCTAGTACAGCTAATAAAGCTAGGTTAATATTTTTTATGAGTATTATTCAGTAGGTATATTATTATTATTTCCGCAAATTATATTTTGACCGATATACAACGCGAAATAAAGCTACAATTTGCAAAAAACGCCAAAAAATTTGAATTTCGCGGGGTACCCTGTAGCATTCACCTTAAACCCTTGAATAAATCCAAGAACATGTCGGCAGAAGTACTTTATATTAGTAGGCCAAGACTAAGAATCTGTGTAAGTAGGAGGAATCTTGAGTAGGTACAGTCAAACAACCTGTTTGTATAGTCGATGATACTGATGTGCGGTAAAACACTAATGGGTTTATGTTTACATCTTTAGAATGTTTTTGTTATGTATACCACAGAACAAATATATAAATTTTAAAAAAAAACACATCAACGGGATATAACCAGTATATACAGTCTGCCTTGTACGCACAGACCAGTAAACCTCAAGACGCCCTATAAACAAAGTTTTGCATGAGAACACAGTCGTTAAATTTTGGCGGGGACCGGGGGGTGGACGGCGCGTTAAGGTTGATCGGCTCAAAACTTCGGTGGTATGATTCCGTATGATTGGTGCCGCTCGCTGATGGCCAGACGTCTCGATTGGCGGCGGGGCGTATGATATGCAGTACTACTGCATATGCTTTGTGACGTGGGTAACCAGCTAATCGGCGTCTAGAGTCTTACTGGTCTGTGCTTGTACGAAACTTACATACTTAGCCAGTTCCGCTTTTAATGGTTTTTTACCATTTAGCACGGTTGACTGTACTTTATTCTTGTTTGATGTTTAGCTTTCACTGGCAGCTTTCATGAGGTTTCACGTCAGGTAGTCAAACTTTTTTAATCAACCTCCTTCGTGTATCTCTGTGTCTGTGTATCATGATGGTCAATTGGTCAATGATGGTGTATCATATTATTTCAGAGATTTGACATCTAACCGCGGAATAACAAGAGGGCAAAAAAAAATACGCCCGTGGTGGCCGCGGCTTTGCTCCTGTCAGTGGTATAACGACAAAAAGTGTCGTATTAGTTAATCCTGGACATGGTTTATATGGGTGTCATATTTCATCCAAATCTGTTCAGCCATTTCAGCGTGATTGAAGGATAAACAAAGAAACAAACATACATACTTTCACAATTATAATATTAGTAGGATGACAGTAGGATTAGTAGGATAGGATTTAGATGACGTCTGTGGTCTAGTGGTTCGAGGGTCGGACTGCTGATCACGAGGTCGTGGGTTCGATTCCCACAGAACACAAATATTTTTGTGATGAACAAGAAAGTGTTTGTGTTGGTCTGGGTGTTTCTTATGTATTATAAGTATGTATTTACGAAAGAAAAGTATATAAGTATAATATCCATTATCTAGTACCCATATTACAAGCACTGCTTAAATTGGGACTAGATGGTGCTGTATAAAATGTGCCAAAAATATTTATTTATACTGTGCTTACTACTCGCGCGGATAAAGAATGGAATTGAAAATGGCGGCACTTTTATTGTTTTATGACCTTGCGTGTGAGCGAGAGGCAAATATAAATGCCGCCATTTTAAATCCCATTCTTTAACTGCGCGTGTCGTACAGTCGAAAATCTTTCCGGTGAACCACCACTAAGGCTAAAATCGCTTGCACTAAATTTTCGATGGAAAACGTAGGTACGTGTAATGTAGCAGGATTCATTTATGGAATTTTGTCGACAAAATGTATCACCGCGAAGGATCGTGACCTTAGAATACCTACAACCTACTATGCTGTCATGGCTCAAGTAAAATCCGAGAATTGGTAGAAAATTCAATTTCCATTTTAGAACCGAATATAAAGATGGAAAATCCGAGTATTCAGGTTATTGTGTGGAAACTAGATACATGCACGTAACTGCTTCTGTACTGTATTGATATAATCATACAAGACTGTATGTTTGTACGTTTAGGTATACAAGTAGAATTGACCCGTTTGCAAAACAGGTTTATAATCGCAATATGACGCAAAATAAATGTGTCATAAGGTTATGTCGTCTAGTGCTGACGATATGTCTAAGATTCTCTTTACAAAATTCTCGTTATTAAGGTGCGTACTCACCGCGAGTACGTGTAATGTAAAATTTTGAGTTTGAGCATTACATCGGTGAATAAGTCGAAGCGAGCATTACAGTGCGCAGATTTAGAATGTTATAACATTGAACATTACAGGAGTTTAGTACGCTGTACTGAGCATTACAATATGTATCACATTAGTAGTAGTAGAGCTCCTTTGTGAAAGAGCTCGTCCGGGGAAGTACTACCACCACACCTACTTCTCCGCCAAACAGTGATGCTTGCATTACTGTGTTTCGGTCTGAAGGGTACGGGTGCCGGTGAAATTACAATCACATGATACATTCCATCTTCATGTTTCAGTTTGGCGAACTGACTTGCGGTAACGTTTAGGTAACAGCCTAGGTGGTAGAAGTTGTTATGGGCAAAGGTAACCTCTTAACATCAGGTGGGCCTTTAGCTCGTTTTGCCATCCTATACTATAAAAACATGATTAATTTTAGTTCAAGTTAGTAACAAGCGATGTTCAATGTTGAGCCGTTACAAAAGCCAATGCTACTCAGTCAGTAAATTGAGCTAGCGCACTAATGTAATGTAATGCCAAACATTGAATTTTTCATTTTTACATTACACGCGATTGCTCACGGTGAATACGCTCTTTAAAGTGATGGTGTAGTGAAATTACTGGCACTCTAGTATATTATGTTACCTTTATAAAGAAAGCTGTGGTTTCTGGCTAAGCGGGAATGCCAGTACGAATCGAGGAGCATGATTTAAATTAATTAACAAAAACAAAAAACCCGACTGCGTGTAAAAACAACAGAAAAGATATAAACAAGACTTATCTACTACGTATGTTTTTGGTCATGAATTACATATTAGTTCATTTCATAGGTAGCCTCCGCCTGCGTGTTGATAAGTCTTGTTTATATCTTTTCTGTTGTTTTTTGTTTTTGTTAATTGTTTTTTTTTTTTTTTAGTTTTGTCATGGTTTATTTATCATACTATTAATGTTTTTTTTTGAGAAGTCAAATTCATTTTTAACGTTGAATATTTTGTTGTTTTTTAGCATTTTTCATTCCAAATTACATTTAAACATACAAGTTGTATATATTTTTGTAAAGCATTTATAAAACCCTTTATTTTGATACCCCACTAGATAGTTACTGGCGGAAAAAATATATTTTGAAGAGGTAATATGGCGCCAAAAAGCGGCCATTTTATTTTTTTAAATTTTGATATACCTACCCAGTGTCACTCTCAGAATTAAGACGAATCTAACGACACCTCTCAATCTCAAATCCATCAAGCCGTTTAGGCTACAGAGTGTGCCAAAGAAATATACATACATACATACATTCGAAAAACATAACCCTCCTTCTGGCGCAGTCGGGTAAAAATACGAATGCAGTATTCCATTAATTTCAACAATATCAAACGTGTCTAAGAAATGTGGGGCGTTCTCTCCGTGCAATTTTCTTTATAAGCTCAGGTTTGCAACGCCCTCTCGCGGTGAATTCTATAACTGCACATTATTATATTTCGTTGGACGGAGGCATCCGAAAAATATGCAACACTACATATTATCAGACGCGAATGCCTTTGTGCTGGCTGTTGCGCCATCTCAGATATTTGCTATCGATATTCTGATAGAATAGATACTTTGAACCGGGTAATGTCTGAAGAATGTTGCTATTTGAAGCGAAGATACGATATATTCCGCGTAGCAAATTGCTTTTATATAATAGAAAGGAATAAGCGACCCGACCTAACTTCTCGGGGTTAGAAATTCTATAAAAGATGCATTAAAACCTTCTTGATAACTAATCTATAGGGTGACTGGTTGAACGAGGGACTTATTGAAGGAGGATATTAAGTACTTGATTCTCGTTCCAAATATGTATAAAAATGGTAGGTACGGTAGGTATGGTACTTACTTACCTTTTTTAAAAATATTTTTCTAATTGATTTCTAGCTGAGGTATAAATCCATTTCATTTCTTTGTTTCTTTTCCTTCCTAAGGTTTTCAGTCTTTTTTTTTTCAATATAGTATTATTTAAATTTTTATAATATTTAAGGTTCTAAATACGCAATTATTAGTACCTTAATATAATTACGATCTAGTCTATAAGACTAATAAGCAATTTTATGTGAACTTAAACTGCTAATAATATTATTTCTAAGA
Source organism: Asteroscopus sphinx (assembly GCA_949699075.1). Taxonomy (NCBI): domain Eukaryota; kingdom Metazoa; phylum Arthropoda; class Insecta; order Lepidoptera; family Noctuidae; genus Asteroscopus; species Asteroscopus sphinx. The sequence goes on along the minus strand of OX453004.1, from coordinate 26,384,415 downwards.
ATGTGTTTACTGGCTCTATTTTAGCGGCTCTTAAGGCGAAGTCACTTTTTTGATGTGTCTTTAATTAATATTCAGTACATACCACTATTTTATTTTAACACTACATAGTAACAAAAAAGTTTTATTTCTCTTTAGTAATATTTGTATTATTAAGTAAAAAGTAGGGTGCATTAAAAGAGCCTCCATGAATGACGCTATTTAATTGATCGTCCGGTGCACCCTGGGAAGGCAGCCCCGCTACCAACTCGCTGACTGGCTAATCTTATACCCACGGCATGAAAAAAAAACAAAAAAAAATATATATTATCAGTATGTAGCTCATGTCAACACGATAGAAGAAGAAGAATCAGTATTTTAAATGTATCAACTGCCATCGGACCCCTGGCACCCATATTTGACACTTTTCAATTTTCATTTGAATATTTTTAGCCTGTACGAATATAAATGATCTTGTGAGGTGTTGCCCAAAGTATTGGTCTTGTAAAAATGCAAGATCTCAAGACTGCTAGACCAGTCTTGCGAAAATGCAAGCCCAGTCTTGCGAAAATGCAAAACCTCAAGAGTGGTAAATCAGTCTTGCGAAAATGGAAAACCTCAAGAGTGGTAAATCAGTCTTGCGAAAATGGAAAACCTCAAGAGTGGTAAACCAGTCTTGCGAAAATGCAAGATCTCAAGAATGCTAGACCAGTGCAATAAAAAACTGAGTATTGAGTCTTGCAAAAATGCAAGTCCCCAAGACTGCAAGACTTTGGGCAACACTATTTGAGGCTAACATGCCATGTCTATCATTTATCAGAGTCAAGAAGATGCTACTATACATAAATATAATACTAAAACTGCTAAGTCTCTGACGACATCTGCGGAGAGAGGGAGTACTGTTCTCAGCCAAGTATTCTTTGGAAACAACATCTTTGCGATAATCCTCTCAAGCAGCATAGTACGACACAAGTACTGTTTCGTGGTTGTGGTACAGTTCAGAAGTTGTGTGCCTGACTCAAGACTAAAACTTCATAAGTTCTGTATACTATAAGGGCTCCTGAATGAAAACGTGCCTGCGAGCCCTCGAAGCGGATTAGCGCTATTTATAATAACTGCAATCTTCATTACGTACACAGCTGTTAGCTCAACACAAAGACTTGCGTAACTAAGCCTTTATATTTCCCCAGAATATTAAAACACCTTGAACAAAGGTCTAATACAAAATTAAGCCAGATTTCCTGTCATTATGGCGAATCAGCGTAAAAACACCCTACAACGAGACTAATAGCGTCATAATCTCCCGCCGAATACGTACAGTGCTGAATCGAATTGAATCATCTCAGCGGAGATTACATCAAAACGGTCTCACCTAGCGCGAGCTCGAACAAAAAACTTGTTCCCGGTGCGAGGGCAGGCTGTGCTGCCATCTCCCGCGTTGCTAGGAGACGGGCCGATCGATACAGCCTCCGCCGGGCCGCCTAATTACCCGGCCCCCGCGCTCCGACCACCCCCGCTGGGTTACCTCTCCCCGCGCCCCGACCGCCGCCCTCGCCCGAGGAAACTTCTCGCCGCCCGCCCGACCGCACCGTCGCTGCTGGATTTAAATATCGAATGATAGAATTCAAATTCAAATATTTTTCGCTTTGCGCCTTTGTTTGTTTGACGAAGGCTCTTATATATTTTTTTGTAATTACCTTTTTCGTATATGTATGTTTGACACGGGCTTCTGTAAATATTTTCGATTGAAATTGCGGTGAGCGTCGTGTAGGTGTATGACGGGTGTTTGGGGTGCCTTTTATTACCTTTATAAATACGAATTCGTCAATGATTACGAAGCACTTTAAGTATGCTCAAAGTCAAAAGAAGGATGAAAGTCGGAAAAAGTAGGTCTCGTGAGATGAAAAATTACGTTTCGTAAGCATTTTATAAAAATAGGTTATTTAAAAACTGATTTAGCTTACATTGAAAAGCTTTTGAAGCATAACTTATTAATAGTTAGCTCTAGCGTCGATTTAAGCCTCACTCTGATACCAGAATAGATAATGGGTATAAATAATGCACGCGTCGAATAAACACAAAACAAAGCTGGTAGATTGCGTTGAAGATATTTTCCCAAGTTTTATACGACATATCACATATTATAACGCTGATATTTTCTGCGAAGCAGGTGCGTAATCCGGAGAGTAACGTATGATCGTAATACGCACCACTCTGATATATTGGAATATGATATGCGTGTGTGAGGGACAGATGGGAATATAGTTTTCTTTGCGTATGAATAAGACAACCTGTACGTATTATATATACGTAGGAGGCGGGTATTATGATGGTTCAAATGCAAGCACAATGGCGAGAAAATTCACTAAATAATTTTCCCATTTAGTGTTGAAACTGCAGCGAGTTTTAGTCTAGTATATATTGATGATATGTCAGAAAGCGAACACTAAGATGACGGGCTCTTAGCGATGTATGGAAGAATGAAGAATGATCATGATAATGATACTGAACCCAGCCCACGACCAGCACACGACGTGGGTGGTTTTGAAAAACATATAAAGTGATGCCGCACTGGATGCGACGAGGGAGAAGCATTTGCGAGCAAAAGACATAAACGCACCATCTCACACTGCTAAGCTGGGCTGAGTTTATTATGCGGCGAGCCTTAGTCTAGTGTGGCTAATTAGTTCCTCCAATAGATCATATCATCATATCATTTCAGCCGAACGACGTCCACTACTGGACATAGGCCTCCCCCAATTAAGGGGGGGATATGCCATAATCGCCACGCTTGGCAGGCGGGTTGGCGATCGCAGTTAGTTGGTTAAATACTCAGAGAACGCTGCTGCCCATCCTCTGGTGAATAGATAAATTAAACAAATTTTAATATTGAAAAATTTTATGTTCAAAGAATCAAAGTTTGAAAATGAATTGACACGAGAAAAGTGGGTACTATATTTCAGGAATCTAGTAGCGAAAAAATACACGTGACGTAAGAGTGGTGAAACACGATCATAGCATAAAATATACCCATTGCTGTCCCACTACTGGTCACGGGCCTCTTCTCAGTACGAGAAGGTTACGGCTTTAGTCCACCACGCTGGCCTATTGCGGGTTGGTGGACTACATACAGTAGCGTCAGCAGAAATAGTCTAGAGGTTGTGCGCTTGTCTTCCATGCAAGAGGGTGTAAGTTCGATCCCGGCCCACACTTCAGACCAAAATTTGACATTTAAGATTTTTATTATATACTTTTTTGAAATTGATCGCTTTAAATGTGAACATAATGTAGCTATTAATAATAATAATAATAAATAAATAATAATAAATATCTTCGGGACATTTTTACACAGCACCATCTAGTCCCAAACTAAGCAGAGCTTGTGATATGGGTACTAGACAATGGATATAATACTTATATAATGGTATAGAGTATCGGATAGTTGGGTTCCCCTACTCTTATGGTCGAGCCTAAACTTAAAAATCATTATTAATCATTAATTAGTTTACTTCAGTGAATTTGTCTGTCATTAACCTACATTATTCTCGCATAATTCTTTCCAAATCATGTAAAAAAATCGTTGTACTATTATTATTTGAAAAGAGTATATCCATGGAGTTTCTTGCCGGCTCTCCATAGGACCACCTTTTTGGAACCGCGCAACTAGAATCATAATTAACGTTTTGAAAGTGCATGTAAATGCTTATTCGAAATAAAAACTTGACTTTGACTAAATAAATTGAGCTTGTGCTATGGGTACTAGACAATGGATATAATAATTATATACTTTTTTTGTTGTTGTAAATACATACTTATAATACATAAGAAACACCCAGACCAACACAAACACTTATGTTCATCACACAAATATTTATGTCCTGTGGGAATCGAACCCATGATCAGCAGTCCGACCCTCGAACTACTAGACTACAGACGTCGTCAACAGTTTGAATGGTTTAGTTACCATTGATTGATTGGTTGATTGTACTTCCAACTTCAGCGCTCTACATTGCAATTCATACCACAAGAAATATATAGCATTTTCGTATTGAATATCAGTTGGCTACAGTACAGTAACAACGGTACTGCGACATGTATGCCCACGCCCGATCGCTTCCTTTGTTCGTTAGTGCCCTTTGATCGGCCCGACTTCCTGTTACGCTCTTTGATTAATTTCAGACGACTCTCCCAGACAGAGGTATATACAAGAGCTAGATATATTTTTACACGAGGGAGGTAGAACATGGCAGCTGAGATTTTCTGACAGTGATTTTTTTGTTTAAATAAATTTTACGATTTTTATTTTATTATAAACTAGCCTATGTCCGCGTCACGGGAACTGTTCATCATCCCGGGATAAAAAGTAGCCTAGATATTAATCGGGGTTATGTTCTATTTGTATGCTAAATCTCATCCAAATCCGTTCAGCCCTTACAGCGTGATTGAGTAACAAACATCCAAACATCTAAACATCTTCACAAACTTCCACATTTATAATATTATATTATAGTAAGAAGTAAGATAAGGATTAGCCTTTGTCCGTGCCTTCGCCTGCGTGTAATTTGGTTTATCACAAAAAGAAGATATCGCGCATCTCTTGGGAACTATTTATTTTCCCGAGATAAAAAGTTGCCTATTATGTTAATCTGGGTTATGGTCTATATGTGTGGACCATACACGGTGAATTTTCGTTGGTTTTGGAAACGAAATTTTTTTTCGCGATTTCAGGGTTGGTCCCCATAGTAAAAGTTGTTCATAATGATGAGTACCCCTTTTCCTTTCGAAAACCAACGAAAATTCACCGTGTATAATAAAATTTTCATCCAAATCCATCATCAATCAAGTTTCATCATCATCATCAGCCATTATTGTCCCATTGCTGGACACGGGGCTTTTAGAACGAGAAGGTCAAGGCCTTAGTCCACCACGCTGGCCTAGTGCGGGTTGGCGGACTCACACACTATCGAGAACTGTATAGAGCACTCTCAGGTGTGCAGGTTTCCTCACGATGTTTTCCTTCACCGTTAAAGCAAGTGATAATCAAATTCTGATCCACACTTGAAGTCCAAAAGTTAGTGGTGCGGGCTGGGTTTGAACTCAGATCCTATTGCATGGAAGGCAAACGTTCAACTAGGCTATTATTCCTTTTTACACATATTGGGGGTAAAAATTGCTTGTTCTACATGGACGAGGTTGAGAGCTAATCAGGTAACTGTTAATGTGTCATTACAATTCCACCTACCAATACAGATATAGTTTGCTGACACATAAAACATTTTGATCCCACGGTATCAGTTCAATTCTATGGATCATGTTTTTATCCCAAGACGCATTAAAAGACCCTCCACGAGTGACGATATTTAATTGATCGTCCGGCGCACTCTGGGCAGTCAGCCCCGCTAGCAACCTGCTGACTGGCTAATGTTTTCCCCACGGCATGAGCTATTGTCATTATGTCTCATGTCGACACGATAGAGGAAGAAGATCCCAAGATGTCATCATCATCATTTCAGCCGAAAGACGTCCACTGCTGGACATAGGCCTCCCCCAAGCATCGCCACAACGACCGGTCCTGTGCCTTCCGCATTTAGCGGATTCCCGCAACCTTCACCAGGTCGTCGGTCCACCTTGTGGGGGGCCTACCCACGCTGCGCCTTCCAGTACGCGGTCGCCACTCCAGAACTTTACTGCCCTATCGGCCATCCGTTCTGCGAGCAATGTGCCCCGCCCACTGCCACTTAAGTTTGGCAATTCTTCGGGCTATGTTGGTTACTTTCGTTCTCCTGCGAATCTCCTCATTTCTGATTCGATCACGCAGGGACACTCCGAGCATAGCCTTCTCCATTGCCCTTTGAGTGACTTTGAGCCTTCTTATCAGGCCCATTGTGAGCGACCACGTTTCAGTATGTAATGTTCCAAGATGTAATTCATAATAATCAACTAGTTTACAACATCGTAGTGTAGCCAACGATGGCATCTATAAATCTGTTTTTGACGCCTAAGTATTGACAAAAGAGTGCGCAAGTCTCCGAGATGCATACACGAGTTACAAATTCAAGTTTACATGAATATTTAGTCATGCAGTAACCATAAACGCAATCGTGTTGATTCTGGTGTTTACAAACTAAACTAAATTAGTCTTAACTAAATTAATTATGTCTCTTTCTAACTAAAATATTAGAAAAGGATAAAAGATATTTAGTCCTGTCAAATTATTCCACTTGTTTTATTTCTACGTGAATTTATAATAGTTGCCAACTTTTTAGATCGCGAACTTACTTTTCGTAAAATATAGAGATTTATACAAATATTAATATTGGCAGCTCTTATTAATTTATGTCCTTTTTAATGATCTTTGTACGAAGTAAATATTGTTGTCGATTCTCTTGTTCACAAAACTAAACTTATTTTAAACTATCGCTCTTTTACTAATAGTAGGTGCAAGAAAGGGATCAAATAAGTGCACGTTTTTCTTTGTATTTTTAGTGGGGACACGTTCCGAGATCACGACTAAACTTGTATGGAAAATTTTATTCTGATTTTGATTTGACAGAACTAAAAGTGTTGCCATCCCTTTCTTGTATCTACTATTAGTAAAAGAGAGCGATAGTTTGAAATAAGTTTAGTTTGAGAAAAAGAGAATCGACACCACTGTGTGAAGTTTAGTGTTCGGCACATTTGACGAATTTAAGTAGGATTTTACAGCACAATTATTTTACGAAAAGCGATAATGCAATCTAGGCAAAATTTTACCTGTAGAACCAAGATAACGTAACTCGCTTCAAGAATAGGTTGCCACATCCGTTCCCCTGGGACTCGTAAGAGAAGCCGAGACACCTCTGGGGGTAATGCTGAATAGCAACTATCTATTCACTGATAAAATAGTACTGGAACTTGGGGTTTTACAAGGTAGTGGAGGTAAATTCTCTGAGGTAAGGCAGACTTTGCACGTAAATATGGAAGCTCGCCATGTGGATGAATAAAACTAACTTCATGCATCTCAATGAGGTCACGAATCGATTCTTGTTCTATGATGTCATATTATTTAGATTCTGTTTTCAGCAAAATGGACTTCGAAAACATACCGGAAAAATGGAACTGTTAATGTTAATGAGTTAATAAATTTTTTAAACACACTTGTTCGTAAAGTGGCTCTTATTGCACCGCTTTGAGGTTCATAATGCAGCTTATAACGCACGCGTGCTTTTAACTTTACACTATCGCACTAGTGCTTTTAACTTTACAGTTTATTTACAAATCTCAGCAGAGTTTTTATGTGTAAACAAAATTAAAAAATTTTGTGAATAAATCAACTGTAGTACTTAATTAAAATATGTTAAATAAACATTTCATTTCATCAAATTATTTATTATTGTCAACAAATTAACATTAATTCGTGCTATGAATAACTTTTTGTGTTTTGCCAGAGCAGTAGATGTTTATGATTGCGGTTTATTGGTGACATTCATGACCTATATGTTACGAATAAACAGCAAACCGGAACATCTCCTGTCTGGAGACCGAGCATGAAAGTATTGATATTACTTTGAAATTATATTTGACCGTTTTTATTTACGAGAAGTGGCCTTCTCTTATCTCACTTTTCTGGGTTTTTTTCTCATAATTTTTTAGGGACTTCCAATCATTTAATGATTATGCCAGTCCCATCATATCATTAACCTACTACAACCTTAACTTCTTAAGACTATTTAACATAAATTTAAACACAAATTTAGCCGCAACACCTGTAGGGTTAGTCAATACCATAGAGGAAATGAATATAAATAGAGGGGAATTGTGGGCGGGATAGGCGCGCCGCGCTTTTGAGCAGACGCGCAAATTTAACCAAAATCCGCGTCACAGCTTAAACATTGCGGCCAGGCTGTGACAGAGTACGTCGCTCTGCGAAAAAAAAATAATTATGCCGTCTTACACCATTATATCATTCCGAAAAAGAAGCGAGGTGTGTAGTTTAACTAAAGGAGGGATTTCTTTTCATCGGTAAGTCTAAAAACCTTTAATTAGTTGTGATATTTGCAAATATTTTGTTAGTATTATGTGATTCATGACAAAAACGATGTTATCGTAAACTGATAAAAAATTATACATTGCTTATAAAACATGGATATCGACTTTCACTACGTGAGTAACTGCGTAATGTATTGCGTTTCTTTCGATGTCGCCTTCACCTTATTTGCCTGACTGTCACCAAAATCCCCGCGTATCGATAGTGTAGTAACATATTGAATGCATTATCGATATAATTAATTCGGTGTATACTTTCTGTTTTAAAATAAATATTCCTCATTTTTATTATTTTAAATGCATAATAATTTTATTTTTAGGTAGATTCTTTGTCGAAATTATTTATTCGCAATTTCGAGTTTTGATATTTATCAATTATCATAATTATCATAAACATAAACCACATTAAAAAAGTAAAAACCGACTTAAAAATAATAAAATAATAAAATTTGTGTGAAACAGTTTAGGGAGTAGGTGCCTTTGATTCGGATTGATTTAAGAAAAAACTGAAAAAAAAAATGTATTAAAATATTTTATTTTTATTTTTTTGAAGTCGGTGTAATGAATAAAGACTTCTATAATGAGTATGGACTGTAACTTTTTATTTGTAAGTAGGTACATGGGTTTTTCAAAAACAATAATAATTTGCGTGTATCAAGGGAGGTTCTCGAAGAGCTAGTGTTCGTGAGATTCCGTCCTTAGTATAGCTGCCCGCGCGCGTTGTGGTGCCCCTGCGACGTCTGTTGTCTTGCATTGTATGAATGGGTAAGCAGATAAGATGGTTGAGTGAAACATATCTTGAACAGTCGGTTTTTTTTTAGTTTATTGTTTTGAGTGGAATTAACAATAGAAAGACAAGCGATTGCTGTAATCCCGGATAATTTGCTGTCATCCATTGAAGAGTTCCCTCTTTATCTCCTATGACCTTCATCAGATCTTCACCAAATGATTTTTTCTGAATGCAAATGCTTGACTTGTTGATGAATATACCAAAATCGCTATGTGTATGCCTATAATATTTGAGAAGTTACCTCAATTTCACATGAATCCCATCATCAAAACTGGATTCAAAAATCAAATGAAATCAAAATCCAGTTTTGATGAAAATGGAACCAATCTGGAAGTATATCCTTTCAAATAAATAAATAATTTTCGAAATCGGTTTATAAATGACGGAGTTCTGAGGTAACAAACATACAAAAAAAACCATACAATTGAATTGAGAACCTCCTCCTTTTTTGAAGTCGGTTAAAAATCGGGTTTTAGGCTCGGTTTCCACCAAAACGCAGAGACGAGATGTGTCGCAAGCCACCAATAACACTGCGTTAGATATAGAATAGCTGGTTGACTGGGAGAGAAAGCCAAAGGCATTAAGTCCACCTATGTACATGTATTGTATGAAGTTTAAATAAATAAATAATGTTGAAGTTAGGCGGTGAAATATGAAAATAACGCAATCCTATTGGTTGTTCGACACATATCCTCTCCTCTTCGTTTTGGTGGTTAAATACCTTTGTTATGTATGGAGTATGGATTACACCCGGTTTTAACAAGTGCTTAAGGGGAATGTAGCAGCCAAGTGTTGCCTCCGTCAGAAAAAAAAAAACACTCGCTTAATACATAATTTATCGAAAATTCGTTTTTAAAAGTTGAAGTACAGGTACTGTAGTTCAATCAGAAACTATTAACTCTGTAAAATATATTTCGCTGTAGTTGTAGATAGAAAAAATGCCAAAAGTGGCCGTTTTTCGCATTTTTTCTATTTACAATTACAGCGAAGTATAATTTACAGAGTTAATAGTTTCTGATTAAACTACAGTACCTGTACTTGTATTCAGCGAGTAATAATTTGTTTACTGATGGGGGCGCCACTTGGCTGCTATATTCCCCTTAAACGTGGTCTAAACTTTCGTAATAAGGGGCATATTATTTTATTTTTAGTTTTCAATACAATACAATACAAAAAACAAAAAGTTTACAAAAAACTAAAAAAAATTGACGACTTTAGTATGTTGGGCAGTAATTATTTTATAAGTTACGATTTAAAAAGAAAACCAATCCGTAAATATGCAGAATTGTATATCTTATTTACGCAAAACACCAGGTCTTATAACAAATTTAAAGTAGGTTAAACATCGAAAAACTACTTTTTATTTTTCGCCTTACCTCGCGATGCTTGTTTTAAAACGTGTCAGACGTTATTTTCAATAATTAAGTATATCATGAAACAGTAACTTTCCAATTCCTTATGTAGGACAAATTTTTATTCCATGACCATGTGCGAAAATCGTTGAAAATATCGATAACATAACATAACACATAACATAACATCACGCCTGTATTTCCCCGAAGGGGTAGGCAGAGGTGTAATAGTACACCCACATTTCGCCAGTTATGTTATAGTCCCAAAATATCGATAATATTCATAATATTGGTTTTTTGTACATGGACATCACTAACGTCCTGTTCGAATGTAGGGGTGCGTTCGCACATGGTCGACGTTTATGTGTGACAGACGTGGCAGCTAATAGTAGGGCCGCGTTCAGTGTAGTATTTCTTGCACGCGTATGCGTTTAGATATCTAGATACAAGCTAGATACAGTGCTTATGTAGTAGTGAGACGGATAGTGGGAGAGTTAGGCGACACGGGTTTCCGAAGAAACTGTGTACTATACCAATTCCATTCTTATTCAAGTATTCCGTGGTCAATACACTTTGGAAGACACCTACATCTAAAGAATTTAATTTTAATCTTTTCCTTTTTTTCTGCGGTTGGTGCAGTAATCTGCAGTATGTCTCTTTCTTCCATATTTTTCTATTAGTAGTTGAAGAAAGTAAACACTTCTCATTTCTATTCTTTCTTAGCCGCAGCGCAGCACTATTTCTATAATACCACGTCTTTTAATCGTCTTAAAAGCCCTTTCAAAGTTACACGTTTGACACAGATATGACACCAGGGGAAACTTGGGTAAGCATAAGTTTTAACCCTTCCCAAACTTCGTACAAATAAATCATCTTTAAGAATAGTGATTAATCAAGGAATATTAATATGTTGAACAGAAATAAGGCAGTGATATAAAACTTTATTATGTTACTGTGGGTGTTATGTCCCAATGCTCTGCTCTGCTAATTATAACATATTAAACGACAAGAGTTCCATATGAATTCACTTTTTCTTTCTTACATTTCGCGTCACATGAGCATGAAATGTCGAAATGTGTCAAAATTATTATTACTTGAAAAATGTTATTATTCAATAGAAGAATTTTTAAATGCCCAATTAATTTAATAATATTATAATTAGTGACCAAGAATACTATTTGACATTTTTATTTTATAAATCATTTTATTATTTTTCAACACACTTGCTCGTAAAGTGGCTCTTATTGCACCGCTTTTAGGTTCATAATGTAGCTTATAAAGCATGCGTGCTTTTTACATTATATTATCGCACTAGTGCTTTTTACTTTACAGTTTTTTTTAAATCACAGCAAAGAGTTTTACGTTTATGCCTAAACAAAAAAAAAAAATTGGGAATAAATCAACTGTATTAATTAAAATATAATAAATAAACATTTCGTTTCATCAAATTATTTATTTTTGTCAACAAATTAATATTAATTTGTGTTATAAATTAAAATAATCAATTTATTATATTTTTATTATTAGGCTGTTTGGCGGTTTCCTTCGACCACCTGCGCGCGCATAGCTGTATGTCACCGTGCGATTACATTAATCCGCGCGCCATTTTTCACAAATTCAGTATTTGTCTAAAATGTGTGTATACTTTTTTCCTCGCAAGTGTGTTGAAAAACGTCGTATGACACGCGTGAGCATTGTCTATTATACTCTCGGCTCCATTACACCCTCGCCTTCGGCTCAATAATAGTCAACTTAGCTCACTTGTATCATAATGAACTATTGTGACATTTCGAGTTGTATGATAATAATTAAATAATAATAATTATAATAATTAATAATTGAATAATTTTTACTAGCATATTGATTCAAATTTCTTATTTAGATTTTAAATACACATTTGTACGCCGGCTGGCATAACATAGCGGACTCTATGGACTTTATATTATTTTTTGTACCTATGTTACACAAATGACTGATAAAATAAAATAAAAAGCCCTTTATTCTACTACCAATAAGAATTTAAATTACATGCATTCTTTCATTAATTGATTTTATAATTATATTATTATTATTTAATTTTTGTTATGTTATGTTATGTTATTATATTGAAATTATTATTATTATATTAATTAAGAATATATCTATTGTTACATTAATTTATTAGAATATTATAATATTTAATTTGTAGTAGTCGCCCTTTTGGCGTAGGGCTCCCCCAATTCCCCCCATAATTTCCTGTCTCTTGCTTTTTGCATCCAATTAGATCCACACTCTTGTACAAATACATCTCTCCACCTCTTTCTTTGTCTTCCTATTTTTCTTTTTTGACTTATGACTTATCTTGATAAAATTATTCGTCATCAGCTTACAGTCCACTTTTTACACACGTTGAAATTTTTGTCGTTTTGGAATCGAAAAACATAGATTCTGTATCGATTAGAGAGTCAAATGGTAGTGTCCTTTTGAAAACAACAACAATTGGTATCCTGAAAATCAGAATGATTATTATTACCATAGAGAGTCGAATGGTAGTGTCCTTTTGAAAATAACAGCGTTTAATGTCCTGAAAATCAGAATTATTATTATTACCATTTAACACGATGAAATTGTCACTTCTTCGTGTTAACCGGTAACCACTATGTAATACAATAAAATTGTATATAAAACAATCATAATTGTTACAACTACACTCAAAAAAGTGAAGATTTCTTCAAGTTAGGTAAATCTTAACTATTATAAAATTGTAAACGTCTAGCGTCTGTTTGTTTGTTTGTTTGTTCCAGCATCACGCTAAAACTACTGGACCGATTTTGATTACTTTTTTTGTTGTTTGAAAGCTGATGATCTGACTTAAAAACTGGTATGGGTTTTGAGAAAGAAAGAAAGAAAGAAAAAAAGAAAAAAATTAATTCGTGGGTTGCGTACTCACCCGACAGATCGAAGCTTCTATGCATTTGCACGAGCGGATAGTAATGTACGATGGAGTGGAGTGGAGTGGACAGGGGATGGGACTGGGGACGGGACAGGGGACGGGACTAGGGACGGGACAGGGGACGGGACAGGGGACGGAACATGGGACGGGAAATGGGACGGGACATGAGACGGGACATGGGACAGGGCAGTGGGACGGGACATGGGACAGGACAGTGCGACGGCACATGGTACGAGACATAGGACTGGACATAAGATGGGATATGGGACAGGACATGGTACATGGGACGGGACGATAGTGATATAGTGGGATAGTGGGACAGTGGGGCAGTGGGAAAGTGGGACTATGGGGCAGTGGGGATGTGGGACGGTGGGGCAGTGGGGCAATGGGTCAGTGGGACAGTGGGGCAGTGGGACAGTGGGGCAGTGGGACTTTGGGGCAGTGTGACGGTGGGACGGTGGGGCAGTGGGGCAGTGGGGCAGTGGGCCAGTGGGGCAGTGGGCCAGTGGGGCAGTGGGACAGTGGGGCAGTGTGACGGTGGGACGGTGGGGCAGTGGATCAGTGGGGCAGTGAACCAGAGGGGCAGTGGAGCAGTGGTTTAGTGGGGCAGTGGGAAAATGGGGCAGTGGGGCAGTGGGACGGTAAGGCAGTGGGGCAGTGGGACAGTGGGACTGTGGGACTGTGGGGCCGTGAGACTTTGGGGCAGTGGGACGGTAGGACGGTGGAGTGAACCAGAGGGGCAGTGGAGCAGTGGTACAGTGGGGCTGTGGGACAATGGGGCAGTGGGGGTGGGGCAGTGGGACGGTGGGGCAGTGGGACAGTGGGGCCGTGGGACTTTGGGGCAGTGGGACGGTGGGACGGTGGGGCAGTGGGGCAGTGGGTGACTGGGGCAGTGGGACAGTGGGACATCGGGGCAGTTGGACAGTGGGGAAGTGGGACATCGGGGCAGTTGGACAGTGGGGTAGTTGGGGCAGTGGGGCAGTGGGGCTTTTGGTGCAGTGGGACAGTGGGGCAGTTGGACAGTGGGGCAGTGGGGCAGTTGGACAGTGGAGCAGTGGGGCAGTGGAACGGTGGGACGGTGGGGCAGTGTGGCAGTGGTGCAGTGGGGCAGTGGGGCAGTTGGGGCAGTGCGGCCGTTGGGGCAGTGGGGCAGTGGGACAGTGGGGAATTGGGGCAGTGGGACAGTTGGGGCAGTGGCGAAGTGGGGCAGTTGGGCAGTGGAACAGTGGGGAAGTGGGGCAGTGGGGCAGTGGTGCAGTGGGACAGTGTGACAGTGGGGCAGAAGGACAGTGGGGCTGTGGGGCAGTGGGTCAGTGTGGCAGTGGGACAGTGGGACAGTGTGGCAGTGGGGCAGTGGGACAGTGGTGCAGTGGGACAGTGGGACAGAAGGACAGTGGGTCTGTGGGGCAGTGGGACAGTGGGGCAGTGGGACAGTGGGACAGTGTGGCAGTGGGGCAGTGGGGCAGTTGGACAGTGGGGCAGTGGGACAGTGGGACAGCGGGACAGCGGGACAGCGGGACAGTGGGACAGTGGGACAGTGGGACAGTGGACTGGGCTGGACTGGACTGGACTGGACTGACGAGGGTTAGCAGAATTTAACGCGAGCGGAGCCGCGGGTAAAAGCTAGTAATTATATATAATAGGTGATAATTCAGATTTTCTGGAAAAATATTGATATTTAAAAAAAAAAATACCCTATAGTCAGATTGATCACATAAATGTTATATATTTCTCCAATGGACACTATGAATCGATTTAGAGCAGCTATAATCAACCTGCGGCCCGCCGGGCCTTTGTTATTAGCCCATCTAAATTTACAAATTTATTCTACACCATTTTAAATTTTGCGCCCATCAGATAACAGGTGTTACAGAACGGGAATGTGTGCCGAGCGCTATCAGCGATTTTTTGTTCCCCAAAAATATAAAAGCGTCCAAAGATGTTCCCAAATCCTACTAACATTCTTTGGATCTACGAATGTGCGAATCGTCTTTTTCAAAAATGAAATACATAAAGAACGTTTACAGAAACAAACTTACAGATTCTCATCTGGATGATGTTATAAGGATAGCATGTAGCGACAAGCCAGATCTTGATAAAGTTTTGAAAAAGTGTTCACAGTATCAAAACTTCTTTTTTCATTAATAAAGTAACTACATCGTTAACTTGGAATTACGTTTTAATTAAGACCTACATAATTTTTGCTTGCGGCCCTCGACACCATGACTGAAACGTGTTTGTGGCCCCTATAAAAAAAAGGTTGAGTATGGCTGATTTAGAGTCTATGTTTTTTGCTTCTAGAACGACTAAATCAACGTGTATACTTACGTTATTATTACTTCCAGACAGACTTTCGAAGCCACTCATATTGTTATCCTATATGAGGGTGTAACAAAGGGCAAGTAAGACATATATGTATTCTGGTGGTAGCATTATGATCTGCAGGGCAATTGTGTAACTGCATCGCAAACAACAAAATGTCAATTTTGACGTTTGAATCCGGAAAAATGATACAATTCGAATTGCGTAGTTACGCAACAACAACAACAAAAGTTTTGTAGTTACAAAACTGTTGATTACGATGTCAGAGGGAAATAATTAATCATGAAATTGAATGCATGATAAAGCTTAAAACGCATACTTGCAGCAGCTCTTAACGAAACGTGATCTAACATACATGACGTCATTACATCGCAATGGATTTCCCTCCTGACGTCATTTACTTCATAATGAAGTCCCTCTATGTCGTTACACAATTCCAATGTTTGACTGCGATGTTATCGTCTTCAATTTTACATCAAAATGAAACTGTCAAATGAGTTACGCAATTGCCCTACGGGTTTCAAAAATCTTGAAAACCGCTAACTTTACGCTTTACTACGCTTCATCTAAGTACAAGACCTGTAGAAGATACAAATTCAGTTCAATTCAATTTATTCAGAAACAAAGTTGTCTAAAGGAAAATGTCCAGTTTAAATTAAAAATCATAAAAAACGGACTATAATCCGCAGAAGAAACAAGACTAGCAACGAAGAATTTTATATAAAGATGAAATCAAGTGACTTTTTCAATTTTTTATCGGACGTCCGGCCCCGGATGCATTTCACGCCAGCGCTGACGGCGCCACTGTCAGGCCATATCCGTTTTATTGCAACTTTTTGTTACTTGCTAATGCCAGCCGCCAGGTGACATGGCAAATTGGATTTACCTGCGGGTAGACGCCATGAAACAGTGCACATTACCGGATATCTTTCCCTTTAGCCGTAATCTTGTAATGGTTGGAGAGGGTTGTGATGTGTCTGAAAATGAGGATAAAAAAATGAATGTTTTGTTATTATTATGTCATTCAAGATTACCTTTACGACGTACGTACATATCGATGACTTCCTATAATTTTCTGACGAAAAGCTGCGGATCCTGCGCCTGATCACTTGCCTGTTGTGTCGGATTGCCGTCCTATCGTATTATGAGAGTAAGGAAATTGAGAGTGCACCTGTGTGCACTACAACATGGCTGCGCTAATGGCTAATCTCCGTTGAGATTGGCCACCGTGACTGAAATTCGGCCAGGAGAACATTATTATCATTCTTATTATCATTTTATGTAAGGGTTGTGTATGTCTGTAAAGAACAAATGTTTGCATTTCAGCCATCTTATGTACATGTTTAACACAAATTGAGTAAAAAATTATGTTCATAATACTTTTGATCAGAACTTTCATGTCAAATGATAATAACAATATTCTTAAGTAACAAAGGAAGTACGGAAATGGTTCTTTAATAATTTAATTTTTTTAATCCCTGAAGCGCCACCTACGTGTTATTTAATACTTAAAAGACACTAAGTTATCACTTAGTTCATCTATCGATGAGGCTAACGTACCTAAATTTTCTTTTTCTTGGAGCATACGTGAACGATGGCTAGGCAACAGTTTAGTTATAAAATATTACACCCATTTGTCTTCGTTACTTATTGTAAAGTAAGAACTTGTGTTCGCATCAGTGTTGCCATATGCACCGTAATTCGGCAGATTTGCCGTAATTTTGACTTTTGTTTCCATTTCTGCCACTTACCGTAGTCATAAATTACGGTGTATGAAAGTTACCTTAATTTTTAGAACCCAACATGAAAATGGTAATTAGCCAAAAAATAAATAAAAAGTTAGTGTCATTGTTACTGTGCTACTCAAGTCAGTGGGTGATTCCTACATAGTATCCCGCGAAATTCAAAATTTCTTGCGTTTTTGCAAATTGTACCTCTAATTCACGTTGTGTATTGATCGAAATATGATTCGCGCCATTAATAACAATAAAATTTATGTATAATTCTCATGAAAAACATTAACGTAGCTTGATAATTTCATAGTTAGTTAATAATGGAGTTAATAGAGCTAGGTTGTTTCTACTACTACTACTTAACATATTATTATTACATTGTGATTATTGTCGCGAAAAATATTCCAATCAATTTACTTAACTTACAAAAACGCAAGAAAATTTGAATTTCGTGGGTTACTGCGTCACAATCAGCAATATTCACTTCAATTAAAGGCAGAAAAGTATTAAAATTTATCACCGTAATTCTACCGTATTTCTATAAACTGGAATACCGTATTTCTGGTAATTTTGACCTACTGTGCAACGTATTTTCGTTTCATCGATCTGGCAACACTGGTTCGCATTAACGTTGGCGGGAAAATTCGTAAAGATCATGTTGTGGATTTTTTATTATTTTCCAAAATTTGTGTTTCTTCGAGTGTTAATGTGTAATAATGGTGGATTATTAAATGTTAAGTGCTCGTTAACGTGTACAAGTGTGGATAAATGGTACAAAGCTGAAAAACATGACTTTCGTATTATCTCATCATCCCCTCAGAAACCTAGTAAAGTTTCCATCACTTTACTAGGATATAAGTATAATATGTTCAATGATTACGACTGAAGGACAAGTATCCATGGTCATGAATAAAATAAAAAAAATAAAAAAATTAACTGATGCAATGGTTACACTCTTATACTGGTTCTACCCTCAGATGAACTGTCATCTGAGGGTTCCATTCCATACATTTATGTCAAAATCTTTGCAAAGATGCTCAAAAGCTATGCGTAGAAGGCGTGGAGAATATTTGCAAATACTTGTATAAAGAGGCTAAATATACAAATAGTTTCGCTTACATTTTTTTTTTTGCATAAATTTGTAAAACTTGAGTTACAAAAAGTTAACATGGTTAAACTAAAAAAATAAAGGGACTGGCTAGTTTTGATGCGAATGTAGGGTATTTTAGGAAAAGCAATTAAGAAATTTTGAATTTCCTATATTTTAATAAAATAATAATATTGACACTTCGAAAATATTTTAAAAATAAAATAAAATCGGCCTATGACCTTCTAGTCCGTTTGGTGAATTTTGATTGATCGAAATGACATTTAACTACACGTTGGTTGAAATAAAGCAAAAAAAAAAACGAATCTAAATAATAATAATAACTGGCTGCATGGACTCAATTTTTTTGCTTTGCCGGCCCTAATAAGGACGATGTACAAAAATAAATCTATTGGACAGGTAGGTTTGTTGTTTTATTGTGCGAAAAAAATGTTGTATAGTATATAAAGTAGTGATATACCATCCTATTCTTTTAAATAAATATGATTAACTGCTATACATATAATTGATATAATAGTACATTGAATGGAAGGCACCAGTATGACGTATGAGTATAAACCCACGCTGATTGTAAAAGTCAATAGGGATTACCGGTAAACGGTTACTTAATGTTATCGTAGGTGGTGTCCTACTGACCTTATATTATTCTGTAATAGATACAGTTATTGAATTAATTGTTTTGTCCGCGGTTTCAATCGTAATGGCAATAGAAATGAACTCATAATTTATATCTATACATAGTTGCGTATCGAGATGAAATAGAATACGTACCTAAGATTTTAAATCACATACTGTAGGATATTCAAGTAAATTAATCTAGCCGTTCAATAAAGAGTACTTGTGTGCGATTGCAGTTATTAAAAATCTAATCGATAATTAAGATAAAAATCTTAAAGAAAATAAAAGGTACTCTGGCTGAATCAAGACCACACTGCTCTAAAATACGAATCACTGATGTACTTCGAAAACCCGTAAAACTGAAGTAGGGCTGAGCTGGTCGCGTTTGCCTGATGAGCTGTTGGCCAAAATAACTACTGAATGGAGCTCTGAAACAGCTCGACGGTGTGACAGCTATGTAGCTGGATAAATTAAGTAACCAATACACTACACACACTATATATACACACGCACACACACACTATATATATGTGCTATATACACTTTCTTATACAGAAGGTCTGGTCATAAATTAATCATTCTCACGCAATAATACATCAACACACAAACATACCTCTCACACACACATTACACATACACACTCAAATACTTAGATGATGTTAAATAGTAACTATTTGTATTTTATCTAAATATTTATTTCACTGGTTTTATTTTTGATCATGTTTTTCAAGCACAGTTATTGCATTATATTCCTGTAGAATCTGGAGGTGGGCGATGGCAGCTGCGACACAGTGCATACTACTGCAGCTACTATCGTACTCTTGTACCTTGTTATACTTGTCATAATGTTGCCCAATAAACTTTATCTTATCTTATCTAATAATCCACATTTAGCTGCAGACGGAACAGCTTGGAATTCATAGAGGGTGTTTTTTTACTTCGTTTTACTTACTCGCTTTGATGTCTCTCTGTTCGTTACTAATTATGCAATCGATTTTAAACTATTTATTATTTTGAGGAATGAGGTAGTGATTTTGAACGCCCCTAAGTCACTGAAACCTGATAAGATCTATTGTGAATTGTGACGCCTCTTGCAGCATTACAGCACTTCCCAAAGCTTCAAGTCAGTCATGAAGTCGACTATGACCTTGGGTGAGGAGGATTTGATCTCCTGCTCCTGCTCATCTCAACGATGACGTGGCCTCCAAGATGCTGGCTTCTTATGTGGTGCACTGCATCACATTCGCATAGGCTATTGATGGGCGTCTCATCCTTATCGCGACAAAACTTGCAAACTGTGGTATCACTGAGGCCCATCCTGTGAAGGTGTTTATTCGGCTTGCAGTGAGTGCCCAGTAAGGGTTCTTGTCAGGATTCTTATCTGGTTCCTGTTCAAAGAAAGCGCTTCTTTCGTTAACCTTTCCTTGAAGCCTACTAGTAGCGCTCTAGTACTAGTAGCCTACTAGTAGTGTTCCTGGCCTGGGGATTTAAAACAACTTCCTGATGAGATACAGCCTTAAAACTTTAAACATAGCTCAGGACTGGATGATAGACAATGCAATATTAACTCGCTTTGTATAAATTTTAGATTTCTTAAAATTCTCGCACGAATAAAAAATGGCGGACGGAATCTCTCTAAGAAAAGATTGAAGCACTTCGTTTTTTCCTAAACCCACTATAATTTCTACAGCATTTAAACACACCAGACGGCATATTTTTATTTTATTTATGACACTACGACAACGACTTGCGTCGAATATGAGATTTGTTGCGTAATGGCGGCTGTAAGACTTACTATGGGTGTGAATGTGTGCGTGCCAGCCCGTACTTTCAAGCGAGCCGTCTTACTATGGATGCTTCACTTTTTGTTTAGCGAGATTCTGTCCGCCTTTTTTTATTCGTCCAAGTTAAAATTATTATTTATTTATGACCTAAATAAGATGTTTCTGACGATAAGTCGTTTACAAAGTGGATTATGACGTTAACTAAGTGGAAGTTAAATTCGATACCACGAACGAGTTAACAGTTGCTTCGCGGTTAAAGCGACTGGTGTACTGAACCAGAGGACGCAGGTTCGAATCTTGCTCGTGAGCAAATATTTTTTTTTCAACAAATTACGTCATTAGATTTCGCTCCACTTGAGTTAATGCGTTAAAATAATAGATTAATTAAAAATAAATATAAGCCTTTGATTACGTATGTTTAACTTTCTGTCAAATGAATACGAGAATATCAATATAATCTTCAAAAGCTTGTTACTATGTACAAACATAACCATTAGTGAGTTCTAATAAACTTTACTCAAAGCGAATACACACGGGTAACTATCAAAGATATAAGTACATTTCATGAAGCAGTCGGTAATAGCGAGCGCCATCTTGTCTCATTATAAAACCTCATAGAGCCTTCTTAACATTATATTATTTGAATATTTCTGTCTCTTGCTTGGGAATAGCAATTGTAGCTATGTATCTACATACTTATTATTGTTAAGTTATAAAGAGTAATTGAAATAAACTGAGATATAGCTAAGTGGATACCTGACTCGGTCAAATTAAATGGAACAGCTGTTTTTTTACGGTTTCAGAGTTGGTCCCATTGTAAAAATTATGCAGAATGATAAGCATAGACTATCCTTGAAAGTCTTGCCATAAAAAAAAATAGAATAGAACACCAACATAGCGTGTATGTGAACAGAAAGTCTACAATTGATTTTGCTGTGTGTATGATACAGCATACAAACGGGAATTGTTTCTTGAGTTGTATTTACACTCTGGTAGGACCATAGAAATCGAAATAATAAGTTAATAGAAGTCGTGGAGGCACATCAGTGCCGCCAGTGCGCGAATCGTTTGCTTGATTATCAGTGTTTTGGACGCAGAGTCACTAAAATTGTATTTTGCAGCATATCTAACTTTAATTTGTTTTTCATTGAATGCTAGAACCGTGGTGGGCGTAATTGCGTATTTATATGTTGGAAGCGGAAAACCGGCGATACGCGTTCCGGTATTAAAATACATTAGATAACATTTCTATTGCCTTGTTATTTAGATTTCTATGGGTAGGACTCACGATACGTTATGATTTTCTGCTTCTTAATTCACGCTCAAATTATCCAGTGGCCCCACACTTCTTCTTATCGATTCGATACGCAAATTTTGTTAAATTTTGTTCGCCCAGTGTTCTGCAACGCTCACTGCATTTTGGAGTATAGAATGATCCAAAATCAACCCATTCTTGTCCCACTGCTAGGCACAGGTATATAAGAAAGAAAAATGCCTTCGACCACCACGCTTGCCTTGATGAGGTTGTGTAAAACACACAAAATTGAAACCTCTTTTTAGGGTTCCGTACCAAAAGGTAAAAAAGGAACCGGTGCGGTGTGGTGCGACTCCGTCCGTCTGTCACAGTGATATATTTCAGCAACCACTAATGCTATCGGTCTGAATTTTGGAACAGTTTTAAATATTTTTACCCAACCTTATTGCAAATGTTTTGTTATTTTTTTTCTTCTTTGTTAATGGTCCGTAATGGGAAGTCAAAATGTCAAAGTGGAGCTACTTGTTCAAGTGGGGTATCATATGAAAGGACTTTATTTGCACTTTCCAAATTTTTTTTTTGTTTTTTATGCTGTTTACTTTTTGACTTATATATGACAAAAAAATTACAAAAAAATACCATTCCCTTATATCCGAAGTTTGTGAAGCGAAAAATCTGAAATGATTACAGGTGATAGAAGTTTATATAGATATTGAAGAAAGAATGAAACGTTGTTTCTAACTAGCACAGTTTTTTGGAATCATCAATATTCCTACACAAATAAACAAGTTTTATTTTTGAGGTGGAAGGTGAATAACTAAATAACTTTTTTATACATCCATGGTAGGTACGGAACCCTCGGTGTGCGTGTCCAACTCGCACTTGACCGGTTCTTTCAAGAGATTGCAAAACAATAAATATAATGATTTCCACGATAAAATAACCACGGGTCGCATGACGCTATCAATATTGAGTTGTGTTGTTTTGTAATTAACCATATTAGGTACTTGTTTTAGGGTGTCGTGTTCAAAGGGTCCGCGCAGAACCCTTTCTGCCTCCCTCCCCTCGCCTGTCCATCTGGCTGTCACCACCCTCTTACTCCCAATCTATAAGTACTCGTATAATTTATATCCTTTATGTATTTATAGTTTGATACGTAGATATGCAGTGCTAATGTAAAGGCCTAGTCCATAATGTAGGAGATAATATTATGTCTGTTTTTTTAAAATATAAATAAGTGTTTGAGATAAAGTACGAATTCGCCACTATCAAGTTTAGAAGTATATATGTACCTATATCATTGTAGAAGTATGAAAATATTTAGGTATTTGAAAAGAAGCGAGCTTGAATACGAATGTTCTTCCTCTCTGGGGCGACGCTTCTTTACGACATTATTCTGTGCTCGAAATACACTCGAAGACTTCCGTAAACATAAATACATCGAATGCTAACATTCAGGCGCCTATTTGCGATTCCATTTCATTGCCTTTGACAGGGAACGAAAAACTCTGACGTGCCATGCCATTCATCTGCGTCGGGAGTAGCGTCGTAATAGAGTGTAACATAAATAAAAAGCCTCGGTTCTTGTTAGTTTGCGATGGCAGAGCTCT
This sequence comes from Asteroscopus sphinx, assembly GCA_949699075.1. Lineage (NCBI taxonomy): Eukaryota > Metazoa > Arthropoda > Insecta > Lepidoptera > Noctuidae > Asteroscopus > Asteroscopus sphinx. The sequence goes on along the minus strand of OX453004.1, from coordinate 26,360,910 downwards.
CGAAGTGCGCCGTCGCTCGCCAGCGCGGGAACCGTCCGCCATGCTGCTTTCGCTCCTTTGAGGGGGCAAACATCAATATAATTGGATTGCCTCACGTTTTTTAAGTAAACAACCTATAGAGTCCTCAGAGCATGCTGGAGACTTGTTTGAAGAGTTCATTCTGGAGCTGAATAAGAAAACTTTGACTTTGTATGCTTTCTCCGAAGACACTCCTTTGAAGATGTCTGTGCATTACGTTAATGGGACTATCCAATTTTGTGTTTGCGAAAGTTGCGAAGACGCTCAGCTCAGCACGTCTTCCAAGAACTACCTCTGTAGCAAAATCTTCTCGCGACGAAGATTAACGATGACATTACGCGGTGAATCAAAAGAAAGATCTAAACAAACAATATTTTTCATTAAAAGTATGTTAAAAATATCTGCCTATTTGTGATAAAAATCAAATCAAATATGGTTCAAACCATATCGATCACATTGGAAGATGATCGAAGTATGGGGTACTGGGTCAGAAACCTCGTAATCTCGTGGCTGCTGGTCCTTTTCGACTCGTCTGGGAGGAACAGTAGTTTGTTGGGCCAGTGCACCCAGGGCACGGGTATAATAACTCTTTTTTGGGGACCTTATTGTCCGTGGTGAATATTCTGGCACGGGAGGGGCCCGATCTGGTCCACGTTGCTCCACGTTTCCTTGTGATGTTAGCAGAGGCAGTGGACGAGCAGTGACGGGTCTGGTGTGCACTCACCCTGCTACTGGGCAGGCAGTGGGAAGGCTCTGTAGGAGAATAAACATAAAACAGCACATAGCTGTGTGAACTAATCATAAGTCACCTATTACACTTGTAAAATACCATGTTCTGGAAAATAAATAAGTTGAATTTTGAATTGGAGTGGTGTGGTTATGCTCTCGCGCCTCTTATTGGGACCGAAGGGATTGGCTTCACTGCCCGGACCGCGAGGAAGAAAACCCTTATAAAAAAATACGGGATGCCCTATTGCCTGAGGGCGGTGGTCTCGAGGTATTCCGCCGCCTGAGCAGTCAAGGCCCGTTACGGAGGGATGCTGTCACCGTAGAAGGTGCGGCCGAAATTTGGCCGGGACCTGTTGGGAGTGGCTGGTGAATATAGAGTCTATCCTACAACCCCGGCCAAAGGTAGTTAGAGGAACACCGTGGTGGTTTTAGTCAGAAAGAATCCGACACAGGCTCCACCTTCTCCAGGTGGAAGGCGTCCATGAGGATTTCCCCACGGGAAAAAAAGGTGATTGAAGTATTAGTATGGTACAGGGACATCCTGAATACCATTTAACTATACCTGTTTTGAAATTATTATAAGCAAAAATTCATACGAACAATACGTGCTTCGAAGAAAGTATTGCCTAACACTATGTACCTTAAGTTAATAGTAAATCTTTTTATCAGACACAGCAAATCTACCAGACAGAATAGAACAACAATACGTTAGAAAGAAAAACCTACCCTTAAGGGTAGGCAAGTTTAAACTTGGATCAGCTTTAAAGCCCACGAGATAAAATATCGCCACAAGATCGTGCCGAAACTTCCCAACTCTGCCACATAAAGCTTTGGTCGAGCCAAACTTTTTTTTTTGTTTCTTTATTATCGATGTAGTGGAAAAGCGAACTGGAGATAAAGCTTTGGCACCAAAGCTACGAATGGAATCCAATTGTCTGTCGAAAATTTCCATTCAGTTGAAATATCTTCACAGGTAACTTTAGACCGGGTATTATATTTGGTATTTCTGTGAGAGCACAGCACTAGAATGTAGAAAAGGTGCTCTCAATAAATTGCACGAACGAGCTTTTATTTCCTTTAAAACTTATGTAGTGTTGACAGCGCTTGATAAATGCTGCAGCAGCACTTTCTTCTCACGTAATTTCGAATAAAAAGTGGAGGCGGGGGGCGGACCTGAGTGAGTAGATTGGTGCGCTTTAATGGTCGATCAGTGTTATTACTTTTAATATACTAACAAGTGTTGCTTCTTTTATACGATAACGTCTGTGGTCTAGTGGTTCGAGTGTCGGACTGCTGATCACGAGGTCGTGGGTTCGATTCCCACAGGACACAAATATTTGTGTGATGAACATGAGTGTTTGTGCTGGTCTGTTTCTTATGTATTATTTATTTACAAAAAAATAGTATCTAAGTATTAAGCATTAGTAGTAAGTACAAGACAATGGATACAAGCTCTGTTTAGTTTGGGACTAGATGGTGATGTATAAAATGTCCCAAAAATATTCATTTATTATTTATTTATTATAATTATATCCTCTCACCTTTTTAGGGTTCTGTACTGAAAAGGAAAAAAAGGAACCATATGGTGCGACTCCTCCGTCCGTCTATCTATCTGTCCGTGTATCACAGCGGCAACTAATAATGCTATCGATTTGAAATTTGGAACAGTTTGAAATATAGATTATCCAACCTTACAAACACAAATGAAAAAAAAAATTTTTGAAAGCGGCTGAAATTGGGGTCTAAATTTAAAAGTGGGGCTACTAGTTCAAATGACAATAATTTCAGTTGATAAAAACTTATGTTAATATTACAGGTAAAATAAAACGCTCTTTCCAACTAACACAGTTTTTTAGAAATCATCAAAAATCCTTTACAAGCCAATTTAGTTATGCGGTTCGGTTTTTTAACACAGTTATGGCCCAAAGGAAATCTGTGTCAATACCATTTTATACTTCCAAGGAAGGTACGGAACTCTCGGTGCGCGAGCCTGACTTGTACTTGGTCAGTTATTAACAAGGTCCACGGTCAAGGTCCTCGTAAAAGATAGGACAGCTAGTTTATTTAGATGAGGATCAATCAGTATTCAATATTTTCGGAATAATCAAGATTTATCTAAGTTTGATACCAAGAAATACTTTTTTAGAGCTTCCAAGAAAACCTTGGGAGAAAATTCACGAGAGTTTGAATTAAATTTTGCTTAAAACAGGAAGCAATGATAATTTCATTTATGCAGAGCTAATCAAAAGCTTTTAAACATAAATTTAACAGGAAGTCTGAACCATAACAGCTATAGGATGTTTTCTCCCGTCGTTCCCCTAATGGGTCTCTTGAAAAGGATATTTTCTTTAGACGGAGCCTTTCAAACGTGGTTTTTACTTTTCCCGCGTCGCCGCCTCGGTCTCGTAAATTGGCTTTCAAACAACTATAAACCAAATAATACAATACGTTGCGCCATCCTGCCCACTGGAAGAAATGTTATAGCAAAGTGTGCGACCGTCGACTTGTGTGCAGGAGGCGAATGTAATTTTCCAAGGAAAACTTTGCAGTTGCAGTTCAACTTGTAGTTATACGACAATAAATGAAAACATGGTTAGAAGCATTTTAAACAAATAAATAAGTAGTTTATAGTTTTTTTTTTTTTAACAAAATAAATATTACCTAATACATCGAAATAGTAAGAAACACCATTTGTAAAAATCTGTATTATCTGTAATCATTGAGAAAGAGTGTTTAAAATCGAGTACGTAAAGTACGAATCCATATAGGATTCGCACAGTGGGGTAATTGTGTAATGCATTCACATTGACATAAGCTTTCATTTTGAAATTACAGCAATATTCATTGCGTGGTACGTAGTTGTCAATATGATGGATTGTCAAAACACACAGAGCAATGAGCATTGAAATCCAGATGATTGCGATCGCGAGTGAGTTACGCAATTAGGCAGCAGGTCGTTGACCTATCGATCTTGCCTTAGAAAAATGGTCCTACATTCAAAATTAATGAAATTAAAATAATTTCCTGTGGCTAAGCTATTAACTGGAATACATTTTTTTTTGTACACGATCAGAGAACGTGATACTCGGTACGTGGTATTATTTAATGTCGTATTGTCATATCCACCCTGTATAAAATAATAATTTACGGTTTTTCCGTTGATCTGTTTCTATTTTTCTTTTTAAGTGGGAAGCTGTAACGCCCACTTCCGCCTTTCAGTAGGTAAGTATATAGTACTTATGTATTGAGTTTTGCGTTAACTTGTTCAAGCTGGCTTTTATCTAAACATTTTCCTCGCTGGGGAGTGTTTTGGTATCGATTTTAGACTCATTCTGTCAGAAGAATTCGTCTAAAACACGGTTTCCAGATGAATACAAGTGGATTATCGTACCAGTACGTTCTAAAATTATCGTATAATAAAGAATTGGGTGAAATATTATCGTACACGGTGCTGAGCTACGAACAAAATCAATGATTTTCAGCATCAAATTATCGTATTTCTGCGTACGACAATCAATTTTGTGTCGTCATTATCATCATCATCATTTCAGCCGAAAGAAGTCCAATGCTGGACATAGGCCTCTCCCAAGCATCGCCACAACGACTGGTCTAGTGCTTTCCGTATCCAGCGGATTCCCGCGACCTTTACCAGGTCGTCGGTCCACCTTGTGGGGGGCCTACCCACGCTGCACCTTCCAGTACGCGGTCGCCACTCCAGAATTTACGGCCACATCGGCCATCCGTTCTGCGAGCAATGTGCCACGCCCACTGCCACTTAATTTTGCGGGTTAGTGGTCTATCTCTTAAGTTGCACCACAAAACTTGGTTCATCCAGAATATTATGGAGAACGGTATGTTTATGCAGAGAACCAAGTACACCCCAGCTATCTTCTTTAGGTTATCGCTCAGTTCATCTGGCTGGGGCGCTGTGTTATGCTGGTTTGCTGATTCGCGGTCTTCACTTGCGTCTGCATTAACGGTCATCAATCCATTGAGAGATATGGCTAGCCCACTGCCTCTTGCTGATTCGCTATGTTTGTTCCATTTCGGCGCTCAAATATTTAATCCCAAGTACACTATATATACACTTCCTTATTCTTTATTGTACACAAGAAAATCAGAACAATACATAATAGTTTTGAAATTACATGTACAAAGGCGAGCTTAACTCATAATTGAGTTTAATCATTGTTCATCATCAATAATCATTATTTGTCATTAATCAGCTCTGCTTATGTTTCGGACGTAGACATTCCCTACGTCATCCTCCGCGCCTTTTCCCAATTATATTGGGGTCGGCTTCCTGATGCGGCTGAACATCAGATTTTACACGGAGCGACTGCCATCAGACCCCGCAACCGCAACTGGGTAATACTACAATACTAATAAAGACATTCCTTAAATATCATTATCCACGTGAACATCGAAAATTGTGGTAACTTTTTTTTAGTATTTATGTTAAAAAGAGGCGAATGAAAATTAGCCTTATATTCAGAGACGAATCTAAGCGTGAAAGGCAAGTCAAATAAAGTGGAACATACGCACATTCTTTCCCCATACTAAACAGTACTTTAAAAACACAATTGGTAGAATTTCGGACACATAATTATTATTCGCTTTACCCAACAATGTAGGAAGGAACCCCGTCTCTTATGTCAGGTACCTACCTATCTAAAATACAAAATTAATTAACTGTCTGTGTTCAACTGTACACCTCTATCACCTCTATGCCCCATGGTTCCCAGACGGTCATGTTCACTTTATCAACATCGTATTACACTTTAACTAACCTTCCATATTGTGGAGGCAAGCAATATGAACCAGCATCATTAGTGCATACAACCATCCCGTGTACTCGACGGCGAACAACGTGTACCGTGTAGTTATAGTTATTGCGCAAACTAAGTAGTTAGTCTTACAGTATAAATGAGACGAGCTGTGTGAGGTGTGTTCAGTAAAATGGCTACCTTATTCCTTTGGGCAGTGGTGTCACACTGGATTTTCTAAAGGGCCACTTGAAAATTTTGCATGTGTCAGCGGGTCAAACTAAAAATAACTACACACATACTGAATTGGTAATATCTGTATTGATAAAAATCTTGAGATCTGGTTTCTAGACGCGGGTCCGGTGGGTCACATCATTATGATCCGAGGGCTGCATGCGGCCCGCGGGCCGTATGTTTGACATGACTGCTAAAGTAAAGGGTGTCGTAAACATGCCTTAGAATTGTGATAAAAAGATGGGTAGTGTTTTTGATAACAAACCAGTAGGTCTACTCGCGTTTTACGAACGGCAAACGAAGTACGAACTTTCGTTCCGACTGATACTTACATAATAAAGATAGGCACATAAAAAAGGCACAATTAACATAGACTACGGTTCATAGTCGTATACAATTTACCGGAGATGAGAAAAATAAACGTCAAAACACGATCATCGCATTCGATAAGGGAACGATGGTTGACCGGAGTAGCAAATTGTGCGATGAATCGTACGAATTATCGAATATCGTCGAACGGGAGTAGACCCCCTGGTAGATTAATTTGGTGATGGACATGGGTTTTTTTTTCGGGCTAATATATTGAAGCTATAGAAGAGCACTTTTTTCCAAAGAATCGTACTTAGCCTCACACTATGATTTCTTCTGTATCGTAGGTGCGTTTACAAACAGTTAACATTATAAGTATGAAACTAGAAATAATGTATTTTATATAGACTTTCCATCCATTTACAGTAGCGGTATCTTTTTAAAAGCTACAAATATAGTGCAAAAAGACGTCCAGACTGTTACAAAACGTGTCCGAGCAATATGTGGAGCCAGCATCCTGGATAGTTGCAAGCCACTATTTCTCAAACATAAAATTTTACCCGTGCCATGTCTATACATCCTATTAATATGTATCCTAGTAAAGAAACATCCCGAACTTTTTGAAAAATATGATCCTACGTCCAGACATAGATGTAACTTGAAATTACCCGCAATAAAATTAGAACTATTTAGGAAAAATGCATATTGTATGTCAATTAAAGTATAAAACCATCTCCCTCCTATATACAAGTCCAATTTGCACGCCCCAACGGGCAGAATATGCTGTAACTAATCATAAGTCACCTACACCTGTAAGAATACCATATATATTTTTATAGTATAAGATGGCGAAACGAGCTAAAGGCCCACCTGATGTTAAGCGGTTACCTTTGCCCATAACAACTTCAACTTTATTCTAGCAAATAAATAATTTGAATTTGAATTTTGAAAATGTTTCTGTCCGTACTTATGCCAACGGTACATGTAGGTCCAACCGCTCTTATTTATACTTATGAAGTAGACAGAGCACTCTCTCCACGACACGCCTTCCGGACTCTCCCGCGCTCCGAGCATTAGTCGGCGTTGCCCAGTGTACCCCAGCGTAGCCCAGCTAAATGCACTGACCTGTTTACTCTGTATTGGATGGAGAAGATTTATATCTTAGATAATGCGTTTTTTTTAGTAAAAAGATGTCACGTTTTAGCATGTTTCAGTATGTTTCAGTTTGCAGATTGAGTCCTTTATGAAATGGAAGTGCTTTTTTAAGGGGCTACTAAAAGCTAAGCCCCATCAGTAAAAGAATAAAATTAAATGATGTACTCAGCAAGTTTTATTTTTACTGATGGGGCTTAGCCACAGCCGTGACGGTGACACTCCATGTACGTGTGAGCCCGCTCGCCGGTGACCTTGAGCGAGCGCGAGTGAATGCAATTTTCACCGCTGTGCCTTGGCTGGGCAGCCGATAGACTGCCCGTTCCACACGCCGCGCACCGCGCACGGCCCCCGCGCTCGCCAAGACCCGCACACATAGCCGCGAGCAATTTTACGAGCACACATGCATAAGTGTCGCTTTTTGTCGTTAGTATATATTCTATGGCTTAGCTCTTAGTAAGGCCTTAATCAATTTAGGCACTGAAAATCTTTCTACAGAGCTGTAATGTTTGGATGTAGTTTGGATTAAATTATGGTACCTATTACCCATAGACTAAAATATTACTAGCGTAAATCATTGGGTATTACCAAGAATTTTGGAATTCTCCAAAAATGTGTAATATCTGTGTGCCCTGTTTCTCAGAAGTTACAAGTCTACAAGCTACAAGCTACAAATTACAAGAACATTTTTTCAAAACTAAACTTGTAAACTACAAGCTACAAGTGATTCCTCTCGTATTATCAAGTGGTTTTTCCACATGTATTATCGTTTTGTTTATCAAAACATTTCATGTAACTTGTAGCTTGTAGCTTGTTGCTTACAAGTCTAAGAGTGGCCGATGACTCTTAATTCTACTTTACAAGTGAACAAGAAACGTTCTTTTTACTATTTCTAGCCAAAATGTGGTCAAATGGTTCCAGTTACGATGAAGAAATAAGAATTACTTAACCTAGCATACAAGCAAATAATTGTACCCAAATTAAAACGACCTACGAATTCAATATAAAGGTTAAATACAAACGGCACAATTGGGCTTACAATTTCAAATTTGGGCCTATCGGTAGGGACCAAATGGCCCATTGCAATAGTAAATAGGCAACAACTTGCCGATTGGTAGGATAGGATTCAATCTACCGATTGTGAGTCAAATTGTGCCGTTCGTTTCAGTCTTAAGATTCTGAATTACAGGTTATGAAATGGAACATTTGATAAATAAATCATTCTGTATTACACGGCAGGCACCACTAATATGAGTGTTTCTCCATTAAACATTTACAAAAAAATATTAAGAGCTTCCCCCAAATTTGTAAGAGAATCATCATTCATTGATGATCAGAGTCTGCCCTTATTTTTTATAAAATTTGCGTAGCGTACCTAATGATAACCTAGCGGCTGTACACTTGCTATTGTATTGCCGTGCAGGAGGGTCAAATTCGAACCCGGCTCGCACAGGACCTATACCTACTTTTCTAATTTGTGTGCTGATCATAATTTGATTATCACTTGCTTTAACAGTGAAAGAAAACATCGTGAAGAAACCTGCATACTTGAGAGTGCTCCATATACAGTTCTCGATGGTGTCCACCGACCCGCAGTACGCCAGCGTGGTGGCCTTAGTCTTGTCATTCTGAGAAGACCCCATGCTCAGCAGTGGAACAATAATGGGCTGATTATTTTAGTGGTGTATAAAACCAAAATTATGATTAATTCTCGTTTTGTTATTTTTTTCTTTTAATTAAAATGTGACATACTCCAATCATTATAAACTAATAGTTACATCGAATAAGGTTTACAAGACTTGTAATTTCCTAATGAATCTACAAGCTTAGTGAAATTCTTTGATAAACGTAATTTACAAGGTCTTGTGAAAATGTTCTTGTAATTTGTAGCTTGTAGCTTCCAGAGTTGTGTCTTTTGACAAATAGGGTATAGGATTCACTGGCCACCAAAACAAAACCGAAACAACATGTATGAAAAAATACTTGTAGCTTGTAGTTTCTACGTGAAGTTTTGATAAACGCATCAAGGCTTGTAACTTTTGATAAACAGGGCACACATACTTATTCGTATTTGTAAATCTGAGTTTAACTGTCTCGGCTATGCTATGAATAGGTTTTCTTCAAATAAGAGTTATCGTCAGACGAGAATACGGGATGAACAACCGAAGGTCTGTCTATCGAAGTACCGATGGTCGTTGGAGTAGACGAGTCCTTGAGTGGAGACCACGAATTGGCAAACAACCATTCATTATTTCAGCCATTGCAAGGCTTTAGTTTATTAAAGTTTGGTAATTGTATGAAGGTACCAGTGGCGAAGGGTCTGTATAACACAATTTCCACTGGCTTTCCTTCAGGAATTGCTTAAATACAGATCAACGATATTTCCATGCTAATTTATTGTCCTAGAGTACAAAAAAAATTATGTAAATTAAAAGTTGTTAAATTGTTCATTTTTATTTATTTATTTTATTTATTTATGTACACACAACACGTTTTATTATAAAAAACATACAGAACAAACACTTGAGCACAAAGGTACTGCTTATCTCTAATATAAATTTCTTCCAGCTGACCTGCGACAGGAAAGAAGTATTTTATTTTATTAATGTGTGATCTTAGCTATTTTAGGATTTTTTGGTACCTACTAGTAACTTATTAGTTAATAAATAATCAATAATCTAATAATAATAGGTAATCTGTGCCTACGGCTCCCCTTCTGAAAATATTCACCCTTCGCCACTGCACTGGTAGGTGTTACTCCTTCTGTGAGACTGTCATGCACCAGAAGGAGGCCGCAGAGTGGGATCGGGAGAGGGCCAATCCCGCTCGGAGACGGAGGCGCCGGGGAGGCAACCGTCCTGGCGCACAGCCTAGATAGGGCTACATGCCGCATTCCCTGTCATCATGTACTGGCAGGGGACCCTTGGGGATCGTGGGTGTTAAGAGTGGGGGACTCAAGGCGCCCATTACACGACCCTGTGGAGGACAGTAGTACGTGGTGGTCGCGTACTGCTGTGGTGTGGAAAGTACCGCTTTCCCGGGACGTGCCAAATGGCATAGCACCAGAGGGGCACCGGCGCGGTCCACAGGAGTTCCCGGAGCTCCTCTATTTTGTGCTGAGGTCGGCCACCGTGTGGTTTTAGTCGGTAGGAGTCCGACATACTCCTTCGCCTTCCCCAGACAAAGGGTATCCATGATTTCCAAGCGTAAACAAAAAAAAAAAAAGGTGTACCTTACTGTTTACTATTATTAATGATTGCACTATATGTTCTAACCACAGTTTTTATAGATGGTTAAACTGTGATCTAACTATGCATTAGATTACATTACGTAAGTAAATATTTAGGCTCCGTGACTATTCTTTTAGAATCATAGAAATCTAAATAATAAGGTAATAGAAATGTTATCTACTATCTTTTAATACCGGAACGCGAGATACGTACGAGATACATGTCACCAGTTTGCCGCTACCACAGACCATTAAGCCTCAAGACGCCGCATAAACAAAGTTTTGCATGAGAAAACAGTCGTAAAATGTTGGCGGGGACCGGGGGGCGGACGGCGCGTTATGATTGGTCGGCTTAAATGTTCGGTGATATGTGGCTGGGCGTAAGATATGCAGTGCTACTGCATATGCTTTGTGACCGGGGGTACCCAGCTAATAGGCGTCTAGAGGCTTACTGGTCTGTGGCCGCTACCGACACATAAATACGCAATTACGCCGACCATGTTTCTAGCATTCAATGTAAAATAAAGCCAAAAAGAAAACCGCTGTTAGATATGCTACAAAATACAGTTTTAGTGACTCCGCGTCCAAAACGGAACTGATGATCAAGCAAACGATTCCGCACTGGTGTCCCACGAGACACCTGCACGCGGCGACAAGTTCTTGCGCCTTTACGACTTTTATTATCTTATTATTTAGATTTATGTGGTTAGAACTCACTGTCGCGCTCATTGCACTTCAGAATCCGCACTGAAATCTACTTTTCGTCATTGTTTTAACTACTTTTCACTGCGGATTCAGATGTGAGTATGCTAGTGAGATCTTACAGAATAGCACTGCTGGTTTTAGTACGTAAAAGCTTAAATAAATACTTAGAAGCTAATGGAACTACTCGTTGTTATTATATGTATAACCACCTGATACGATACCCGCAGGAAGACAGGGGGTGGGCTATTCTTGTTCGGAAAAAACGTTTATTTAACGAAAATTTGCTGAGTTTCTGAATTATGTTAGGTTTCAGGAGTGCTTTATGTTATCAAACTATATTGGTGTCGATTCTCTTGTTCACGAACTAAACTTATTTTAAACTATCGCTCTCTTTTACTAAAAGTAGATACAAGAAAGGGATAGCAACCATTTTAGAACTGTCAAATTAGTTTACGTGTTACATTTCTTTGTATTTTAGTGGGCACGTTCCGAGATCACGACTAAACTTGTATGGAAATTTTAATTCCGTCTAATTTGACAGCTCTAAAATGATTGCCATCCCTTTCTTCTATCTACTATTTGTAAAAGAGAGCGATAGTTTAAAATAAGTTTAGTTCGTGAACAAGAGAATCGACACCATTATCTACTCGCGACTTAGTTATTTATTTGAACAAGTTTAGTCATGCTTATTTATATTGATGTTGGTTATGATAGATGATATCATCATGTTGTGATGTTAACTGAATCCCATTTTTTGTTATTAATCGCTTTAAATTAGGAAAATACAGAAAATAAAATAAACATATAGCATTAGGTATTTAAAATTTTCTTTATTAAATATTTCAATTTATAATCACATATTTCTTATCTAAGTACATAGGAATATATTAATTAAAATAAATCTCAAAATAACAACATAGTTTGGCATACAGGTAATCGTTTTCAGATGTTAAATTTTCTTTCAAACCAACAACATTTAATATTTCAAGACCTAAATAAATAAACAATTTGCTATTTTGAACTAAGTTAAAGAGATCAAAACTTGAATCAGGTAACGACAATAATATAACTAATTTGGTACAGTGGGATTTACATACTGAAGATAGTAAAATAGCATTAAATTTTTTGGACGAAACAAACACAATTTGAACTACAGGCGAAATAACCAAACAAGCCAAAATCCCACAAATATCACCAACCCATCCCTTTAATATCTCGTAAAAAGTGTTTATATAAACGTATGTGATGACGCAGGTGAGTTATAGTGGCTGCATCAACTCAACTAGTGCCGTGCCGAGTGCTAGCGTTGTGGCGAAATGAGCTAGCAATGCTGACGCGCTCGTTATCAGCATTCATTGGGGGTAAATGTTCCGTAACTGGCAACGCAGCAATTTGCGCCACGTCAAACTCTACTAATGGGAATGTTTGCTTTGGTTGCGGGTTCACCCGCGTATGTTGTCAGTATTCTATGCTAAATTATTTGTTAGACCCCTTGCATTTCTGTTTTCGTGGAAAATGCATTTTGCATGAGTCGTACTAAAATTTCTAAATGGTTCAAATTTTGAAACCGCAGCAAATATTTGTACTTAGTGGATAAGTATTTTTTGTCAATACGTTATTATAGAGTTCGGCAAGCAAAACAGTGCACGCGTATGGCATGACTACTCTGCTGAAACACTTTATTTGACGGTTCTTTTGTGAAGTACTGCATAGTTTTATATGCATTCTAAGTACCTACTTAGCTTTATAACTGCACACACAAAGGAAATATTGCAAATCAGACCACGGCTACGTTGCATCTTGCCGGCAGTCACCATGTTACGGAAAACTTTTACAACCCATACTCAGCATTAATTTTACAATTTGTAAAAACATGTTAAAAACAATATTAAATATTTAATATTAGATACCGTCTTTGTAAATAGATACCTACATCACTTCAATAGATATGTTCCATAAAAATACACCTTTCTCTGTTATCACAGCCCTTAATTTAGCAAGTTATATTTTAGTACCATTAAATAACAAAATTTAAACTATAAATCAGATAAAACTATATAGACTTCGTAAGTACGACATAAGTACAGAACCGTGACTTTGACACGAGGGCAGAGCCTCCTCGTAACTCCTGTGTCTACGATTCTGAATAATAACATAATTAAATATCTAACCAAATTAAGAAAAATATCAAGGTAACAACGCGTTTTTTGAGCTTGGCTCTATTGAATTAAATTCTGCTATTTCAATATAAATTTAAAAATGTTTCAAAAAGTCTTTTTACTGTACTTATATTGTGTTCCAACTTGTGGATACAAATTGCCTGAAGTCTTGATGTAGTTAACAGTTTTTTAGATTACGAATGTGTTATTGAGCAATTTCTGTTACAACATATTTATAATTTTGATTACAAAAGTTCAGTATACACAGGTTGGATTCACATATGTCATACATTAATCATGAGGCTCTCTCGGGGGCGAACTTGACCTTTTTACTTACAACTAGTTTTGTCGTACTAAGCAACGAATCATCATGAGAACTGACACATGAAGTGGTAGAACTGATCAAAGTTCACGGGCTCCAGACCACACTCGGCATGCTCAGACTTGTCGAGAAGTTCTGGATTCCTCTTCAGAAAGTTCCTGACCCAGTCTTCGCCTGCCATTCTGGTGTTGCAATCGAAAGGATGGTGCAGGTTGTTATCTTCTGCGTACTGGAAGGCTAATTCCCGAATATCACGTCTGGAGACTCCCATAAAATACTTCTCCATACTTTTAATGTAACCGACCAAGTCTTTCTCTTGACTCTCTGTGAAGACCCTTCGATAGTGTCCCATTAAAGGTTTGGGGTCGTCAGGTAGCTGGTACCTTATCTTGCTTGCACGTCTTTGGAGGGTTGAGCGAGGTATGTGAAAGGTCCGGGCGGCCAATTTGTACCCCATTTTACCTGATACCACCGCTGCGACAGCCTTAGCCATATCATCTTCGTTCCAGGACTGGCGTCCACTCATTCTTTCGTATCTTCTGACCATTGCACTCTGAAAAGACAAATAGAAAGAATATAAACAAAACTTCTATTGATAAAAAGACATTAACATTTATAAAACTTTGATTATAAACTACTTGAGAGTAGACCAAAGTTTTGACGCAAATTGTAGTCAAAACAATCGAATATCAAAACAAATCATAATTAGCCAGTCATTCAATTTGAATGACAAGTTTAATAAACAGCTAATAGATTTCGAATCTCCAAATAATGAATCATTACGGAGGCAACTGTGTGAGAATAAAAAAAAAGGTAATTATTGTTACCGAACAAATGAGGTTTAATTTAAATATAAGGTAGTCGATGGTCAGGCATGTTTGAACGTTCGGCGAAGGGTAACCGCAGCCTTACCGGTTTTGTGGACCACGATCAATGCCAACTCGAGGTGAAAAAAATATGTCTAAAGACGTTCTAGAAGGTAACGTTGAATAAATATTATCATTGAAATCTTGAGGTAGGTAGTCAGAGCGCCGGCGCCGTTTTATGGTAACAGGTAGATTTTGTAAATCATCATGAAGTACAAACGCTTTTTAATGAAACTAACCAGTTAATAAAAAGGGTACCTACTCAGTTCACTCAGGTTATCTTATCATATATCAGCACTAAGTTATAGGTACAATATGATTGACTGGATAAATACGGTTATCGAGCAAGGCCCCGGAAATTGAGTAGGACGAGTTTTAAAAAAGTAGTTCACGAAACTTGAACACTTTCAATTTCGAAACCACCTTTACTTTTAAGTGTACCTTATGGTTACAGTTACTCCGTTTGATTTACAAAAATATTACAAAGATGTATGATATTACAAGTACAACGTCGGTTATTGACTTAATAGTAGTTTTGTAAGAATAAGGCTAATCGAATACGTGATGTTTGTAAGCATAAGCACTGAGCCCCTTGAAGAGTATCGGCCTTACATTACAATACAGTTCGCGCCGAGCTGATAGCGAACAACACACGATAAAGTATGGCGTGTTTTTCCGACGCGATAACTCGGGAATATTGAGGCCCCTCATGAACGTGCGTGTTCAAACCGCAATACCACTTAATTACTCATTTTATATGAACTGAAAATGTCCCAAAAGTAACCGCATCTCTTTTACATTAAATACTACATTAAAATTAATTAAAATGCTATTTACGTGTCACATTGACAGTTTAAAAACGGGAAATACCTCTCGTCAGTGGTCGACCGTCCTTGAATGACCGCGTCATATTTTTTATCTGTCAAAAAAAGAAGCACGTCGTCAGCAGTCAGCTGTTTGTGTTAGTTCCATAGCGCGTCTATCAACATGTTGCCGCACCGAGATAATAAATTCGACCAGTTTTCATACGTTTGTATCGCATACATTGCCGATTCCGTGTCAGAGTATCTATTTTAGTGAGTCCGCACGGAAAGCAATGGAACACGCTCCGTGCTGACCGACCGAGAAATTGCGACAGTACCGAAGAAAATCGTAGTAGCGGCGCGAGTACGGCGTGAGTCGAGGTTACTCTGACGCGTGACTTGCAAGGTCCCCGCTGCATTGCACGATGCGCCAAGGTTGACTCGCTTCTCTGTACCGATATAACCTAAGCCCCATTAATTAATAAATGAAATGAAATTTAAATACAAATTGAAAATAATGCAGTCAATAGTTATAAAAATAGTTGATACCCTAGCGCAGTAGGCCGAAGTGAAATCTGCATCGGATGTTATCGCGTTGCATCGTTGCAGTTAGACAATAGCTTTCAACACGTATGTAACATAAATATAATAGGGTCGTTGGTGAGTACTTACAAGTGAAGGTGTGGTTCAGGATCGCGTAGGCAGCCGGGAGGGGGGTCGGTGGAGGCGAGCAGGCGGCTGGCGGGCAGGCGGCAGCGGAGCGGCGGCTGGTGGCAGCTGACTCAGGCTCGGTAGGTGGCGTGCGAGCGGGCTGACGGCGCGCGCGACACTGGCGCGGGGCCCGTCTTGCCCCGCCGCCGGCCCTGGTGCGCTGACGTCACCTGGCCCAGGGCCCGACTGCGATGACTATTTTTGTTCGCAACTAATTATCTAGATCCTGGCTTTGTCCGGCCGTGTAGCACTGAGGAGGAAACCTGGTTTAATCTTTAAAACCTGTTTTATGTACATAGCTTGTAGCTAATTACTGAATACGTCACCCGTGTCAATCATAAATTTATTTGTATGTCAGCACGCCGACGACGACGACGTAGCGTAATGGTAAAACTGTGAGTCATTGTACTCGAAATTAAATAAATTACTTGATGTTATTTAAAAAAAAATATACCAATTAGACTGGTAAGTACAACATATTGTTAAATAAACGATTTAATCGATAACAAAATGTGGATTAGCTAATGACGGTGAGAGCTGCAATAATATACAATAAAATAGATAGATACATTTATCACAAGTTTGTAATTGGAATAATTATTGTGAATTGTTTATATAAACATAAATGTCCACAGTAGTAGGTAAGTAATTAAATGTACATAATTGTCTTTTTTGATATACATGATTATGGAAATACCTACATGGTTACGGCTTCAGTTTTCTTTTTCTAACATAGCTCAATGATGAAATCGATGGAATTCTTTATGACATCTCAATATTATCAATCTTTCCCTTTTAAAGCGCATATGAAGCACTTGTTGTTTTTCTCGTCAGATAGTTGAATAGTAGCCAAAATGTTAGCGTGTGTAACAAAGGAGAAATTCCCCGGAGATAAAACTGTGGCCAACATTTAATGAGTCATCCCGGTTTGTACTGCGTTGGTAGTCTCCCGGGCGCTGCTAAATAGGACAAACTATGCCCGACACCGCCATAACTGAATATACCTACGTACTTTATGTAGGTACTACACGTTTATGATAATACTGTACCTATGTATACACGTATGATACTAATTATCCTTTTTGGCCCTTCATTGGGTAGCGCCATTTTCAGCCTAGAGCTGTTTATAGTTCTAAACGCAAGGCTGCAATATGAATATGCGTTTCATCGGTTTCAATACATAGCTACACATGCATGCATGCATTTGTTACATATGCTAGGGTTGCCATAAGTCTCGTATAGAGGAGACTGCTTCCTTATTAAATTTCACCATCGAGTCCCAAATAGCAATTTGGCCAGTTTTCATAACTCGGGGCCGGGCTAAAGTAAAATGTACTTCAAAATATGACTGGGTGAAAAAAAATACCGTAAACCCGTTTCTGGATTATCTTTAGATAGTTTGTTTAATTAATTATTAATTTGATTTGAGTATCAATCAATGATAACTTAAACTTTATTGATTATTTTATGAGAATACGTATATAGAGAATACACTTTTTATGTTTTTATTTATTTAGCAAATAAATGTTCTGGCAATTATGACAACCCTATACATGATATACCACATGTCTGAGAGTTAAAATAGTTATGTTTCAAGATACCCCTAAAAATATCGCTACAGAGTACCTACACGATTGCAATAAATAGTCAACATTCACGCAAGTGAGAGCTACCTATTCACTTTGATGGATCATGCGAGGCTGCCATCTAAATAATATCAATGAAGTTTAATATAACTGGAAATATTTACATCAGACAGACTTTTACTTTACGGTATTAATTGTTCCCAATGTCAATACATTCCGTGTAGCCAACGTGCATGTAGTATTTTTAAGGTTTCATAAACACGTAACTATGGTCTAACCACAAAATCGTATAGCAGTTGTTTTGAGTTGAACATGGTTTAAGCATGTTGAAATGAATATAAAATAAAGTTTGACACGGTTTTAACAACTGTCTTTGTCTAGTTAGACAGTTAATGTCCATAATATTCGGATAGTGTCAATTAGGCCCGTGACATATCCATGTAAATGATAAACGCTATTCAGAAAGTTTTCTTCCAGTATTTAACTTAATTAATGAACATGATATTTTTACCTCAAATTTAATTACTTTACCTTTGCAATCTATATATAAATAACCTTAATCAAACGTCAAATCAATGACACTGTCGGGAGGCCGAAACAATGACGTCCAAAGGAAAACCGAAATTATCCCAAGTATGTTCCGCGATTTTTTCTAGTTTTCGAGAAATTCACGATTTTTCAAATGCAATTCCATAGAAATTCTCTGATTAGGTACATTTTCTTTGCCGATTTGCAAGGAAAAAAGTCCCATAAAGTATGTACTTGTTTTTTTTGTATTATTCGGAGACTTTCGGAGAGTATGAGTTCGTAGAAGTTTTTAAATCAATTTGACACCAAGACAACTATTAGAAGTTATACGGACTAGGCTAGTTACTAATAAATCTTGTTATTTATGCACAGAATGTCACCATTATAATTTTACGTATATTTTAATAGTCTTATTGAAACTGTTTAGTTAATTTATCGATATAAAGTTGTAACAATGAGTTTATCGAATTCATGCAACGAAATATATGATGAATTCATGATTATCGAAAATCAAGACCGGTTCCAAAGACTAATTATAGTACCTAATTACAATACAAAATGTTACCTCTTTAAAAGGCTCTTTAATAGGCTTAATCAGACACATAAATATTATTAAAAAATATTTTTTGTTTACTATTTTAACGTTAATTGTATTTATTTTAGTTTCTTGTAACAAGAGACTTTATGCCGCCTTTAGATACCAAGTTGAGTAAATAACCACCAGAAGAAGATTGAGAATATTGCCATGAACAACTGTGGACGAGAAGCACTAGCACATCCTCGTAAAGGCGTGACGTATCTTTTACTATATTTAGCAAATTCAGCTCGACTTTGATTAATCTTGATGTTATATATTTATATTTATATATGTAGGTATGTATAATGTTTATACTTTTTATATGTACGTATGTATCTATTTATTTTTATTATATGTTAATTATAAGTCCGTAGTTCTAACCTTATTTTACTACTTTACTGGTGCATCTATTCTTTGTCTCTGCATTACCCTAAGTTTGTCTGATAGAGAACGCCTATGGCGTTAAGACCGACTTTGTACCCAGTTGTGCATAAAGAATTAAATAAATAAATAAATAAGAAGATGGAGAATATTGCCATGAACAACTGTGGCCGAGAAGCAGCACATCCTCATAAAGACGTGACTTCACTTTTCTTTTAAAACATTCTTTGATTAACGTCATTCGTTCTCCGAGAGCTGTTACACTAGGTTTATACGAGGATATGGCTGTCGAGGTAAACATAATGTAATGACTGGTTGTCCGCTGACGTCATTTCCCGATCCCTGTTTTCCTTGTGTCTGGGATATTAAATAATTATTTTGTATTTTCGATATCGCTAACTTTTTGCAGCAATTATGTAAGTAATTTATTACCATTTTTAAGTTAAACTTTATCATAGGCCAAGTAGAGGATTGTCAAATAAATTTAGTGTCGAGTGAATAGGTTTTTGCTGGGCAAGCATGTTCCATCGTCGACCATCACCTTCGGCACCATAGCTTGGAGAGACGGCGGTCGAAGTTTTTTTTTTTTTTTTTAGAATAGATTAGAATGTCTGAAATGGTCTGGAATAGGTACTTTGTCAGGTAAGTTCATACTTCGATTATTCCGTTATAATGTTTATAAATGTATCATAGCATGCAAATGTTATTTACCAACTTATAGACAAAATTTGTTAGTAAACATTCGTCTGATGAATTAAAACTGTTTTTAAGTATGTTAGTTAATCTATTAAGTAATTGAAGCCATTAGGGAATAATTAATAGTCTAATGCATTTTTTTACAAAACATGATGTAATCTATCACTAATTATATACAGACAGAAACTTTAGAATGATATAATAATGTCGGTTATCATTATATCAATCTTAATGAAAATAAATTGATTAAGGCGCTACTAAGAGCTAAGTGGCGCCCCCATCAGTAAAAATATAATTACGCGCTGAGTACAATATTTATCGAAAATTCGTTTTTAATAATTGAAGTACAGGTACTGCAGTGTAATCAGAAACTATTAACTCTGTAAATTATAGTTCGCTGTAGTTATAGATAGAAAAAATGCGAAAACTGCCACTTTTTTTTTTTTTATCTACAACTACAGCGAACTACGACATTTTTTCGATTAATGTGAACAACATGTAGGGAACAACTGTTTTTTTTTCGATTCGATTTCAGTTTTGGTCTCATAGTAAAAGTTGTTCATACTGATGAGTACAATGACCCCTTAAGAGGTTTTGAGTTATTTCAATAACACGTTGTATATCCATATAAATATAAATAACACGTTGTATATCTATATATATATATAAATAGTAGATTTATGGTACTTAACTTAACATCGGCCCATCCGTACATCTGTCATAGGGTTGTATCGTTTTACAGAAATTGTGATTAATAAAAACAAAAACTAAACGAATGTAAGAGGAGTGTCAGGATCGTAGCAGGTGGAAATCCATAGTCTCTGCCTACCCCAATGGATAACAGGCGTGATAATATATATGTAAGTATGGTTGTTTGATATGTGTGGCTCTATAACGAAAAAAAAAGTCCAAACCCCTCTGGGTTTGAACTTTTTTTCAATGTCCCCATACAAAACCTCAAATAAAATGCATTTTTTTCAAAGTTTTTTGTTCCTGCTCTATCTTGAAAAGGGTAATACATACAAGCGTCAAACTTGGTGTGCTTGTAGTGTATATACTCTATAGTTTAACAAAAAATAATAAAACTAAGGCAAACAGATTGTGGTGGTACGGAACCCTTAGTGCGTGAGTTCAAACACACTTTTCTGGTTTATTAATAAACTTTTGCCTCATTATGAATCGTGACAATCAGCTGTCCAGTTGTATTTTCATGTTTTTCCCCTAATCAAATGAACAATATAAACATAATTTAATAATGCAAGTAATTTGGCAACATCATCATACGTCACACAATTTTATTATCATAGTGTCCCTTTGTTGGCGATTTAAGTGTTGATAGGGAATCTACGTGCGCACACGTTTTGGCGAGTGTGTGCCAGATAAGATAAATTATCAGTCGCATTTCTTTATAGCGATGTTATTGTCTGAGCAGATATCACACGAGTCCCACAGGTAGTGATAAGTATAAGTAATAAGTCATACACATCTTTGATGTGCCTCATATTTCGTAAAAAATACACTCTCACACACTCATACACGTATACTGTCACCCCGACACACCCACACATACTCTTTCATACATTCTCCATACACACACTCAAACGAATCTAACATTGCATTTCTGTCTTCTTTTCTAAACTGTTTAATATTTTAATATTTTTTTTGTTTTTTTTTTGTTGTTTAACTTTCATTTGACTTATACATTGTATACAGGAAAGGAACTAGGCTTTGGACATACATAAGTAATAGTAAAGATTTTTCTTACAGAAGTCACTTTTCTTTATAAGATTTTTGTTTTTTGACTAATAAAATGAAAGAAGGCGTTGAATCCTGATGTACAGGTTTTTACCTAGTTTGGGATTCCAGAAGCTTCAATAGGTTTTTGTAAAAAGTATTTTTTGGTCAATAAAGATTATTATTATTGGTTCTGTCAATTTACACGCTTTATTTATCCAATAGGAAGATTTGATGTAGGATGTATATGAGAAAATCCGTAGGAAATGCTGAAGACAGGACCCGTGACAAGGGTTACCATACGTTCGGAATTGTCCTGACAAGTCCAGAGATTTGACTCCCTAATTCTACAACGCCCGGAATTACAAAAAATATGTACTAAAAAACCTACCTACGATGACTGATAAGAGACCGATATAGCGCTAATTCCATATTGAACGAAATGTCCGACAATGTCTACAAATGTCCGGAATTTTCTACGGAAAACTCTTTTATTGATCTGGTAACCCTACCCGTGACTGATCTCCTTATGTCTTCTTGAGACCAAGTAGACCCGTTTTTAATGCAAGGTGTTGTAGTCACAGGAACTCCTTGAAGGGCTCCGCAGTATTAAAGTGTTGCCTGTAAAGACAGCAACAAGTATGGAGTAATAGGTAACAGGTTGGTAGCCTTCGTTGTCGTCCACTTATATAGCGTGGGAAGATCACCGGCTGATGCTCACTGAGAAAAACAACCACTTTCATTCACCGACCGCCGCCATTGTGGAAATTGTGGGAAGTTATACAGAAAATATATAAGTAGGTAGTTAATTTCGAGATCCTACTAACAAGTGGGATATTTGAATTTCATTATACGTTTACAGTAAAAAAATATCTTAGGTTTTCGCGATCACAATAGTGTATAAATAATACACCGTGGTCGTGGTACACACGGCTACACATCAAGCTGTACATTTCCAGTATAAGCTGCCCTCGCATTGTATATAGGTTTTCCTTCCAACGCGAGGTCAGCCTTTACTGGTTTTGTACAGCTTGATGTGTAGCCATGTGTACAAGTGGTCTCCTCGTGACCACGGCCAATGCAACTTGACCGAAACGTCGAGGTTAGTCAAAATGTTCGTTATATTTTGAATTAATTGTGCGCGACAAGTCCCGTAAACATAGTTCAATATAAATAATACACGTTATAATAAAACAATTTTAACCGGATTTCATCGCGTATGTGATTAAAATTGGTTTTCCTGTCGTTTCGAATGCTTTGCAGCGTTCGTAGTTTGCAGGAAGACTCAGATAAAAAGCATCTTTACAAATATTTCAAAAATCATTTTAATCTACCGTACATCATCATCATCATTTCAGCCGATAGATGTCCACTGTTGGACATAGGCTTCCCCCAAGCATCGCCACAACGACCGGTCCTGCGCTTTCCGCATCCAGCGGATTCTCGTGACCTTCACCAGGTCTTCGGTCCACCTTTCGACGCACTTATGTCATTATGTTTACAGTGTAGCGTGCTGTTTGGGAATTGATTGGGTATATTATTTTCATTTCTCATACTCGGTGTTAATACTCTTACAAGTAGTGTTTGTTTGATCCGAGTAGCGGGTGGAAAACGCTGATTCCCTCCCTAGGGTGGGAAAGACTCATAGTAATTGTTTCCTCCCTAGGGCGGGAATGAATTTTAAAAATAGAACTATAGATAGTCGGCTACGAATTTATTTTCATAATTAAGAAAAATATCGAAAATAAATGCCGCAGTCTTGAGAGTCTATAAACAGCCAGTGTGAATTAAAAAACCGCCCGGGCGCCGGTGGTGACGCGGTGTATTCCATATTTTAAATTTAAGAAAGACTATAAAATTTGCCGGGATACTAACGTTGTCTGTACCGAAATTCAAAATCTCAGTATTATAGACGAATATTTGATTAAAAATGAGTTCAAGCGATTCTGAAATGTTGACCCCAGATTCGGTTAAAGACGATGCAAAAACAGTAATCGAAAATCTTTTGCCAGAAATTTCAAAATAACGATACTTAAATACCTACATACAATGATTTTATGAAGTAGCTAATAGACAAGAAAATACGTATTTTAGAAAAACTACTATTTATTACTTTCCTTCTTCGTGTCAGTGGTACGACTGATCTTTTGTCAGACTTGGCAAGCCCAAAATTTTGCACCTCTACGGCGTTATCCTTATATACGAAATGAAAAGTAGAGTGGTTTACTCGGACTATAGCCGCCCTCGCTGCGCTCGGGTGTCTAAATACCTCGTATGGGAATTTATTTCTTTTGACCCTTGTATAACGATCTACTATTACAAATAGAACTACAGATAGTCGGCTACGAAATTTATAACATAATTAAGAAAAATATCGATAAAATAAAATGCTGGGGTCTTGTGAGTGTTTAAACAGCCAGTCTGAATTTAAAAAAACCGGCCAAGAGCATGTCGGGCCATGCTCAGTATTATAGGGTTCCTTAAGTAGGTCTAATTACAAACGAATCAAATCGAATATTAATCATTGCTATTTTAGTTTTTGCAAACAGCGCCACCTAGCGCTAAATTTAAGAAGTGTGTCATATACACACTTTTTAAATTTAGCGCCAGGTGGCGCTGTTACTTTGTGTTATCAATATAACACAAAGTTTATTTTTGTGATTTTTTTAAATAGAAAGTTACTAAAGGAGCATTATTTGCTAAAATCATTTTTATCTAAGGTCAATGACCTATGAACTAGGGCGTCTTAAGTATTTTTCAGTTTTCACATAGTGTGAAAACTGAAAAATACTATAATAGTTATAGTAACTCAAAAATTTATAATCACATTATACTCGAAATAATTTTAAAAGAGAGTTTTTATAAAAGTCTATCAACGTGGAAGATTACAAGTTTCTACGTTGCATAGTTTGGAAATGGCAGGGGGGACACACATTGTAAGCCACTTTGGTGGGCTATATTTCGCAGATGGTACACCTGATAAAAAAGTGATGTATGAAACATTACCTTCATTTTAGTAGACCTATTGAATAATATCCCACACGAGGGGGTGCAGCGAAAAAAAAATTGTCATCCCCATTTCACATGTATGGGCGCCACCCCTAAAATACGTTATCAAGATTTTTTTATTATTTTAAAATTGAGATCTATATCTAAACCATTTTTTAACAAAATTTCATTTACTTATGTTTATAACTGTAGAAGTTATTAAGCTGTAAAGGATTAGGACAGACGGACAGACGGATAGACGGACAGACGGACAGAAGGACAGACGGACAGACGGACGGACATGACGAAACTATAAGGGTTCCTTGTAGGACTACGGAACCCTAAAAAAGCAGCCGGTGGTGACGTGGTGTGTTCCATATTTTAAATTTAAAAATGACTACCTAATTTTCCGGGATATTAACTCGTACTTACAATGATTTTATGAAGTGGCGAATATCCAATAAAATATGTATTTTAGAAAAACCACTATTTATTACTTTCCTTATATTCGAAATGAAAAGTAGAGTGTTTAACGCGGGCTGTATTATATTATCTGTGACGCGGGTGAAAGTCATCAATTCCTACTCGGACTATAGCCGCCCTCGCTGCGCTCGGGCGTCTAAATGCCTCGTATGGGAATTGATTCCTTTCGACCCTTGTGTAACAATCTACTATTTTAAAACTGGGTTCTAAACACGAAATTGTAATAGAGAAGATGGTTGGCAGGTAGCCAACCATCTTCTCTATTACAATTCAATTTCGTGTTTTTTTTTAAATTTCAATAGCCACGATTAAATTTTAATTATTAAAATTGTACGGTAGATTGCTTTTATTAATATCTGTGAAAAGACCCTTGTCATCTTACGGCTAAAATTAATATCCAATCTATCTACGAATTACCCTACTAGAGATAGAAATTTGACTTATTTTGTATGGAGCTTATGTCAAATTCCTATCTCTAGTACGGCAAATCGTGGATAGATTGGATATTAATTTTGGCCGTTAGTCTTCCTGCGACAACGAACGCATCAAAGCATTCGAAACATCAGGAAAACCAATTTTAACAATATGCGTGATGTAATCCGGTTAAACTTGTTTTATAATATTTACATTAATTTGTTTATTTGAGAAACGTAAAGTTAAATCCCATAAAGAGTAGGTTAATTTTATTTTCAACATGAGTCTAATATTAAATTACAAGGTATCTGTTTCTGAACTACAAAATTAACAACTAATATATAATACTTTCTCCTAAAATGTGAAATTTTTGTGATGATAATATAATTTTAACAATATTATTGAATTATAATGACTCAATTAAATAATTCAATAAAAATAAATAAAAAATTAACATAATTAAATTAAATTAATTAAATTAATTAATGGTTCGATGTAGGTAATTATTTGACTTTTACCGACCGTACCTACACACGGCTACAAATCAAGCTATACAAATCCAGTATAAGCTGACCTCACATTTCAGACGCTTTCCACAGAAAGAGAGGTTAGCTTACACTGGAAATATATAGCTTGATGTTTAGACGTGCGTACAACCCAAGAAATACACTGTTTCCTCCACATAAAACGAGGGTAAACCACGTATTTTCCTCCTTACATATTTCAACTATATTTTCCGTAACGAAACTTGGGAATCTTTCCTAAAGCTTAACTTACTACGTAACAAATTCTCCCATTTGATAAACTTACTGCTGATACGACCAAACCCAATTTTCCAATTTAGTTGTAAGTATAGGAACCACAATTTGGTGTACTTGTAACTTTTTAGGGGTTACGTAGGAAACATAGTTTTCGCAACATAGATTGAGTTCTCGATACGGTGGCCATTTATGTGGCGTTTCAGTATTTATATTTTAGTAAGGTCTTTTTATTCTAAGAGTACAGGATGTATTTGGAAAATAGTTCTGAAGGGCCAAATAGGAAACTATAAGATTTAGAGAAAAGTCGTTATTAAAAGGAGTCGTGAGCTCGATTTTGGAGAAAACCAAACTGAATTTTTTCATTTTTGAAAAATCTGCTGGTTCGGCCAAAAATCGAACCCAATCTTTTTATGAAAAAAAAACTTCACCTATATTATTGAACCGATATATAGGTTGCTGATAAGGAACAAATCCTGCAAAGAAATATTATGTGGCAAATTGAAAATTTCTTTATTTTCCATACAATATTAACTTGTATAAAAATGCTTTTAAAAAAAATGTGAAAAAATTCCTTTAGACAGCCAATGAGTTTTTGATTGTATGTAATAAAAGCATTTCATATAACTTCTTTAAAAATTAATATGGATTGCTTAGCAGAAAATTCTATTCTATTATTGCAGTCTGGTAGTAAAATGTATTTTTTTTTTCAAAAATCTTAATAAAAACACCATTTCCTTCGATTTTTCACGTAATATTTCTTTGCAAAATGTGTCCCTTATCAGCAACAACAATTGGTATAATAATTTAGGGATATATTAAAAAATAATGGGTTCCATTCCCGGCCGAACCAGCTGCTATTTCAAAAATCAATAATGCATATTTTGTTTTATCTTAAATCCAGCTCATGGCTCCTTTGACTTTTCTCTGTACCTTATAATTTCGGATTTGGCTCTGCAGCACTATTTTAAAAACTCGTCTTGTGTAAGGTTATCCAATCAGAGAGTTGTTATACCTTTATGATGTTACTTATGAGCCTTCGCTCGATGATGAACGATGAACGACCAATTCAGAGATATCTTTATCGTAAACAAGAGGTCTTCTACAGCTCCTTTTATATAAAATTGGTTATTACATACTTATACGTTTAAATAACTCGTTAGCGATGGTAAGATAATCTAGGAGGCAAGTTCATCATCATCCCCCTGCCCTTATCACAGTTTATTTGGGGTCAGCGCAGCATATACTTTTCTTCCATACATCTCTATCAACCGTCATCTCAATATTCACGTTCTTTCTATTCACACACAGACCAGTAAGCCTCTAGACGCCTATTAGCCGGATACCCCCGGTCACAAAGCATATGCAGTAGCACTGCATATATTACACCCAGCCACCAATCGGGACGTCACTCCGTCAGCGAGCGGCACCAATCATATCACCGAACATTTGAGCCGACCAATCATAACGCGCCGTCCGCCCCGCAGCCCCCGCCAACATTTTACGACTGTGTTCTCATGCAAAACTTTGTTTATTCGGCGTCTTAAGGCTTACTGGTCTGTGTATTCACATCATCTTTCATCCATCCATCCATGTTTTCTTTGGTCTGCCTATTTTCTTACAGCCATCCACATCCGTACTTAAAAGTTTCCTTATAACATGCCCCTTATTTCTCCTCATCACATGTCCATACCAGAAAGGCAAGATGAAGGGTCAAAAATAAAATCAATAAATAAAAATAAGAAATTAATAAATAATTAAAAGAAAATTATTTTTATTATTCCAACGCATTAACGTATGCACGCGGAAGCTTAGCCGATAAAGCACTGGCGTACTGAGCCAGGAGTCGCAGGTTCGAATCCTGCTCGAAGGGCATAGTTTTTTTTAGCTTCACTAGATTGTTCGCAACACTTCGTCTATATTTTTACCCGACTGCGCCAGAAGGAGGGTTATATTTTTAAACGACTTCAAAAGGTTGCAATTCGACCGTTTTATTTTTTATTTTTATGTTTTTTACCTCAGAACTCCATCATTTATAAACCGATTTCAAAAATTATTTTTATTTGAAAGGATATACTTCCAGATTGGTCCCATTTTTATGAAAATCTGGTTTCGCATACTCATTTAATTTATCGTTGTACAGGTAGGTACAGTCAGAAATATTTCATAATAAAAAGCTGATAAACGTTTTGTTAATTTAATTTTATCCACGTGTGCCAACCCTACCAAAATAGGTATAAATTTTGCACGCTCTTTAGAAGCTTACTCTCTGGGATACTCTGTGGTACAAGCTCTGCTTAGTTTGGGATTAGATGGTGCTGTGTAAAAAATGTCCCAAAAAGTATAACGTATAAGTATAAAGTATAAAATTGCGCGAAGGATGATATTTATGAATGATAAAAACTTTTTAACAAAAAAAAAAAAAAAAACCCGCGGAATACATAACCTCCTCCTTTTTTTGAAGTCGGTTAAAAAATAAAACCGACTCCAAAAACCTTAACTAAAAAGTAAAAAATAATCATTGTATGTATTTTAAAATCTTAACATAAACCAAAATTTTGAAGGCGGCGCGTGATTTACCCTTTGCGTCATGTAAATATAATGTACAATCGAGCGCATATCTATAGTAAAAAAAAGTTTATGCGCCGCCTTCAAAATCTTGGTTTATGTTAAGATTTTAAAATACATACAATGATTATTTTTTACTTTTTAGTTAAGGTTATTGGAGTCGGTTTTATTTTTTGTTAAAAAGTTTTTATTTCATACTTTTTAGTTGATAATTGCGAGGGTTGATTCATAAATGTTTATATAACCAATATGAGTATTTTTTTATCTTATTAACCTTTGTTATCCCACTGCTGGGCAAAGTCTCACTCATGTTCTTCCAAACGTCCAATCACTATCGTGAAAAAAAAACACGCATATCAGCCAAGAACTCTCAGAAAAACGAACCAATGAGCAGATCATCTAGATACGCGAAGCTAAAATAAACTGATTTATTGAAGCTGGTTAAAAAACTGCTCAACCTAAGTCAATAAAATTTATATGGAACCACCGCGCGGGCTTTCTCTACCAAATAAAAAAACAACCACGTATATCGGCGCACAAATCTCGGAGTAATCGGTGTACATACATGAAAAAAAAAAAAAAAAAAAAAAACCTGCCGAATACATAACCTCCTCCTTTTTTTGAAGTCGGTTAAAAAAGGGGTCAATGATGAGATGACGTCTGACAGATGAAAATGGAAGAAGAATGCATATTACGCTAACCCCAAGTAATTTATGTCCGTGAACTTAGCAGAGCATTTCCCAGCAGATCAAAAATAAAAGGGAGTTCTCTTCGCATGCAGCTGAGTTCTATAGTTCCTGATACTTTTCAGGAATAGTTCTGGCATTTTACCTGAAAAAAATTCACATGAAAAAATGATCTGCTAACTTCCCGTAGCAGAACATTTTCAGCAGATCAAAATTTAATGTAAGTTATTTACGTATGCTTAAGTGTTGTATAGTTCCTGATACTTAATACTGATAGTTCTGTCGATTTAACCTGAAAAAAGTTGATTTTAAAATGATCTGCTGCGTCTGGAAGTTAGCAGATCATCTTTTTTTTATAAATTAGGAAATTACTAAAAATGCTCTGAATTATGGTAAAATATGATTGAAATCACTATAGGAGGACAAAAATCTTCGGTTTAACGTAGAATACTGCTATAGCGCTCTATGAGGTGAGGCTTAAAACCCTCCCAAAACTCAAGGCAACGTGACAGAAGATCAGGATAGAAAGGCAGAAATTACGAAAACCAATCCTGCAAATTTTTTATGTAACTTTGAGGCTAGAACTCTTCAGTTCTCCATAGACTATTGCTACGACTATAACGTAAAGCACAAAAAACACCTGGAACTCTGCTGATATGGTAGCAAATCAGAAGGGGCAAAATTAAAATATCGAAAATACAGCATTTTCGGCAGCGTTTATAGCAGAATCCAAATATACATTTCTTTTATTTTTATTTAATTTTAGGAGGCTAGAACTCTTTTGTTTTTAATAGCTTGGTAATCAAAGTGTCTGATAGAAGCTAAAATCTACACAGAACACACGCTAAAATACCAGCAGAGCATAGGGGAAAAGTTAAAAATGAAAAATGTTGTAATCTTGATTATTAATTTATTTTATGTCCGATATAACACCAGGACGCCAGAACTCTTCTATTTTTAATAGTTTAATAACACAGCTGCCTGAAAGAATCCAAAATCTGCCCAGAACTCACGCTGAAATACCAGCAGAGCATAGTGGAAAAGTAAAAACATCAAAAATAATGTTATTCGGACTATTTTTTTTTTGATGATTGACATAACTCTAGCAGGCTAGAACTCTTCTGTTGTTGATAGCTTGGTAACAGAACTGTCTTATAGAAGCTAAAATTTGCACAGAACTCACCCTAAAATACCAGCAGAGCATAGGGGAAAAGTTAAAAAATGAAAAATGTTGTAATCTTGACTATTAATTTATGTTATGACTGATATTACTCCAGGAGGCTAGAACTCTTCTGTTTTTAATAGTTTAATAACAAAGCTACCTGAAAGAATCCAAAATAGGCACAGAACTCACGCTAAAATACCAGCAGAGCATAGTGGAAAAGTAAAAACATCAAAAATAATGTTATTCGGACTATTTATTTTTTTGATGACTGATATAACTCTAGCAAGCTAGAACTCTTCTGTTGTTGATAGCTTGGTAACAGAACTGTCTTATAGAAGCTAAAATTTGCACAGAACTCACCCTAAAATACCAGCAGAGCATAGGGGAAAAGTAAAAAAAAATTAAATTACAGTTATTCCGACTATGTTTTTTTTGATGACTGACATAAGTCTAGCAGGCTAGAACTCTTCTGTTCTTGATAGCTTGGTAATAGAACTGTCTGATAGAAGCTGAAATTTTCACAGAACTCACGTAAAAATACCAGCAGAGCATAGTAGAAAGTAAAAACATCAAAAATAAAGTTATTCCGACTATTAATTTTTTTGGTGACTGTAATAACTCTAGCAGGCTAGAACTCTGCTGTTCTTGATAGCTTGGTAATAGAACTGTCTGATAGAAGCTAAAATTTGCACAGAACTCACGTAAAACTACCAGCAGAGCATAGTAGAAAGTAAAAACATCAAAAATAAAGTTATTCCGACTATTAATTTTTTTTGTTTACTGACATAACTCTAGCAGGCTAGAACTCTTCTGTTCTTGATAGCTTCGTAAAAAACCTGTCTGATAGAAGCTAAACTTTGCACAGAACTTACGGAAAAATACCAGCAGAGCATAGCGGAAAAGTAAAAACATCAAAAATAAAGTTATTCCAACTATTTTTTTTTTGGTGACTGACATAACTCTAGCAGGCTAGAACTCTTCTGTTTTTTATAGCATGGTAACAATACTTTCTGATAGAAGCTAAAATCTTTACAGAACTCACGCAAAAATACCAGCAGAGCATAGTTTAAAAAAAAAAAAACTAAATGTTGTTATTCGGATTATAAATTTTTTCATGACTGACCAAACTCTAGGAGGCTTGAACTCTTCTGTTTTTGATAGCTTGGTAATAGAACTGTCTGATAGAAGCTAAAATTTGCACAGAACTATCGTAAAAATACCAGCAGAGCATAGTGGAAAAGTAAAAAAATGAAAAATGTTGTACTCTTGACTATTAACTCATATTATGACTGATATAACTCGAGGAGGCTAGAACTCTTCTGTTCTTGATAGCTTGGTAAAAAATCTGTCTGATAGAAGCTAAAATTTGAACAGAACTCACGTAAAAATACCAGCAGAGCATAGTGGAAAAGTAAAAAAATCTAAAATTATCATATTCGGACTATTAATTTTTTTCATAACTGACATAACTCTAGGAGGCTAGAACTCTTCTGATTTTGTTAGCTTGGTAACAGATTTGTCTGATAGAAGCTAAAACTTTCACAGAACTCACCCTAAAATACCAGCAGAGCATAGTAGAAAAGTAAAAACATCAACAAAAAAAAGTTATTCCGACTATTAATTTTTTTTGATCACTAACATAACTCTAGCAGGCTAGAACTCTTCTGTAGTTGATAGCGTGGTAACAGAACTGTCTGATAGAAACTAAAATTTGCACAGAACTCACCCTAAAATACCAGCAGAGCATAGGGAAAAGTAAAAAAAAAAAAATTAAAGTTATTCCGACTATTTTTTTTTTTGATGACTGACATAACTCTAGCAGGATAGAAATCTTCTGTTTTTGATAGCATGGTAAAAAAACTGTCTGATAGACGCTAAAATTTGCACAGAACTCACATAAAAATACCAGCAGAGCATAATGGAAAAGTAAAAAAAAAAAAAAAAACCTAATCTTGACTATTAATTCATATTATGACTGACATAACTCCAGGAGGCTAGAACTCTTCTGTTCTTGATATTTTGGTAACAAAACTGTCTGATAGAAGCTAAAATTTGCACAGAACTCACATAAAAATACCAGCAGAGCATAGTGGAAAAGTAAAAAAAAAAAAATTACGTAATCTTGACTATTAATTCATATTATGACTGACATAACTCCAGGAGGCTAGAACTCTTCTGTTCTTGATAGTTTGGTAACAAAACTGTCTGATAGAAGCTAAAATTTGCACAGAACTCACCCTTAAATACCAGCAGAGCATAGGGGAAAAGTAAAAAAAAAAAAAATTAAAGTTATTCCGACAATTTTTTTTTTTGATGACTGACATAACTCTAGCAGGATAGAAATCTTCTGTTTTTGATAGCATGGTAAAAAAACTGTCTGATAGAAGCTAAAATTTGCACAGAACTCACGTAAAAATACCAGCAGAGCATAGTAGAACACTAAAAACAGCAAAAATAATGTTATTCGGACAACTTTTTTTTTTCATGACTGACATAAGTCTAGGAGGCTAGAACTCTTCTGGTTTTGATAGCGTGGTAACAGAACTATCTGACAGAAGCTTAAATCCGCACAGAACTCACGCAAAAATACCAGCAGAGCATAGTTTAAAAAAAAAAAA
The DNA here is from genome assembly GCA_949699075.1 of Asteroscopus sphinx. Taxonomy (NCBI): domain Eukaryota; kingdom Metazoa; phylum Arthropoda; class Insecta; order Lepidoptera; family Noctuidae; genus Asteroscopus; species Asteroscopus sphinx. The sequence continues at coordinate 26,327,725 of OX453004.1, read as the reverse complement.
TCTAAATGTTGTTATTCGGATTATTAATTTTTTTCATGACTGACCAAACTCTAGGAGGCTTGATCTCTTCTGTTTTTGATAGCTTGGTAATAGAACTGTCTGATAGAAGCTAAAATTTGCACAGAACTCACGTAAAAATACCAGCAGAGCATAGTGGAAAAGTAAAAAAATGAAAAATGTTGTACTCTTGACTATTAACTCATATTATGACTGATATAACTCGAGGAGGCTAGAACTCTTCTGTTCTTGATAGCTTGTTAAAAAATCTGTCTGATAGAAGCTAAAATTTGAACAGAACTCACGTAAAAATACCAGCAGAGCATAGTGGAAAAGTAAAAAAATCTAAAATTATCATATTCGGACTATTAATTTTTTTCATAACTGACAAAACTCTAGGAGGCTAGAACTCTTCTGATTTTGTTAGCTTGGTAACAGATTTGTCTGATAGAAGCTAAAATTTTCACAGAATTGCTGCACTGCTGGTATTTTAGGGTGAGTTCTGTGCAAATTTTAGCTTCTATCAGACAGTTCTGTTACCACGCTATCAACAACAGAAGAGTTCTAGCCTGCTAGAGTTATTTTAGTCATCAAAAAAAATTAATAGTCGGAATAACTTTTTTTTGTTGATGTTTTTACTTTTCTACTATGCTCTGCTGGTATTTTAGGGTGAGTTCTGTGAAAATTTTAGCTTCTATCAGACAGTTCTGTTACCAAGCTAACAAAATCAGAAGAGTTCTAGCCTGCTAGAGTTATGTCAGTAACCAAAAAAAATTAATAGTCGGAATAACTTTATTTTTGATGTTTTTACTTTCTACTATGCTCTGCTGGTAGTTTTACGTGAGTTCTGTGCAAATGTTAGCTTCTATCAGACAGTTCTATTACCAAGCTATCAAGAACAGAAGAGTTCTAGCCTGCTAGAGTTATTTCAGTCACCAAAAAAAATTAATAGTCGGAATAACTTTAATTTAATTTTTTTTTACTTTTCCCCTATGCTCTGCTGGTATTTCAGGGTGAGTTCTGTGCAAATTTTAGCTTCTATCAGACAGTTTTGTTACCAAATATCAAGAACAGAAGAGTTCTAGCCTCGTGGAGTTATGTCAGTCATAATATGAATAAATTGTCAAGATTACGTCATTTTTAATTTTTTTTTACTTTTCCACTATGCTCTGCTGGTATTTTAGGGTGAGTTCTGTGCAAATTTTAGCTTCTATCAGACAGTTCTGTTACCAAGCTATTAACAACAGAAGAGTTCTAGCCTGCTAGAGTTATGTTAGTCATCAAAAAAAATTAATAGTCGGAATAACTTTTTTTTGTTGATGTTTTTACTTTCTACTATGCTCTGCTGGTAGTTTTACGTAAGTTCTGTGCAAATGTTAGCTTCTATCAGACAGTTCTATTACCACGCTATCAAGAACAGAAGAGTTCTAGCCTGCTAGAGTTATGTCAGTAACCAAAAAAAAAAAATAGTCTGAATAACTTTATTTTTGATGTTTTTAATTTCTACTATGCTCTGCTGGTATTTTTACTTGAGTTCTGTGCAAATTTTAGCTTCTATCAGACATTTCTATTACCATGCTATCAAGAACAGAAGAGTTCTTGCCTACTAGAGTTATGTCAGACATCAAAAAAAAAAATAGTCGGAATAACTTTTATTTTTAATTTTTTTACTTTTCCCCTATAATAATAATAATAATAATTCATTTATTTCAGGCATCTAGGCCCATAAAAAATACATAAAACCATATACAATAATATAAAGTAGGTACAATAATATAAAACATAAAAATTAAATAATCTATATCTAAACATTAGGTAATAGCGGCGTCGCCGTCGTGAGTCGCGCGGTGTCGGGTATCCGTCCTCGGAATCGCCGGAACACAACACCTCTCGGCCAAAATTCTTCCTTCGTGAAGGTCGACGACAGATGTTCAGTCGGAACCCTCACCACAAATGAATTAAAATTCACATTGTGACGAGACTCCAACCGCTCGACCCTCAGAGTAAACTTGGTCTTGACCTGGATGTACTCTACAATCTCCTCGGCCTTTGTAGAGCAATGCAGCCGGGACACGTATAGCAGCGTCGTTGGCACAGCAGGACGCAACAGATGGTTTGGTCCGGTCGGTGCGGTACCGCACTGATTCTTACAAGTGGGCTTTCTTTTCTTCTTCCCTATGCTCTGCTGGTATTTTTGCGTGAGTTCTGTGCGGATTTAAGCTTCTGTCAGATAGTTCTGTTACCACGCTATCAAAACCAGAAGAGTTCTAGCCTCCTAGACTTATGTCAGTCATGAAAAAAAAAAGTTGTCCGAATAACATTATTTTTGCTGTTTTTAGTGTTCTACTATGCTCTGCTGGTATTTTTACGTGAGTTCTGTGCAAATTTTAGCTTCTATCAGACAGTTTTTTTACCATGCTATCAAAAACAGAAGATTTCTATCCTGCTAGAGTTATGTCAGTCATCAAAAAAAAAAAATTGTCGGAATAACTTTAATTTTTTTTTTTTTTACTTTTCCCCTATGCTCTGCTGGTATTTAAGGGTAAGTTCTGTGCAAATTTTAGCTTCTATCAGACAGTTTTGTTACCAAACTATCATGAACAGAAGAGTTCTAGCCTCCTGGAGTTATGTCAGTCATAATATGAATTAATAGTCAAGATTACGTAATTTTTTTTTTTTTTACTTTTCCACTATGCTCTGCTGGTATTTTTATGTGAGTTCTGTGCAAATTTTAGCTTCTATCAGACAGTTTTGTTACCAAAATATCAAGAACAGAAGAGTTCTAGCCTCCTGGAGTTATGTCAGTCATAATATGAATTAATAGTCAAGATTAGGTTTTTTTTTTTTTTTTTACTTTTCCATTATGCTCTGCTGGTATTTTTATGTGAGTTCTGTGCAAATTTTAGCGTCTATCAGACAGTTTTTTTACCATGCTATCAAAAACAGAAGATTTCTATCCTGCTAGAGTTATGTCAGTCATCAAAAAAAAAAATAGTCGGAATAACTTTAATTTTTTTTTTTTTACTTTTCCCTATGCTCTGCTGGTATTTTAGGGTGAGTTCTGTGCAAATTTTAGTTTCTATCAGACAGTTCTGTTACCACGCTATCAACTACAGAAGAGTTCTAGCCTGCTAGAGTTATGTTAGTGATCAAAAAAAATTAATAGTCGGAATAACTTTTTTTTGTTGATGTTTTTACTTTTCTACTATGCTCTGCTGGTATTTTAGGGTGAGTTCTGTGAAAGTTTTAGCTTCTATCAGACAAATCTGTTACCAAGCTAACAAAATCAGAAGAGTTCTAGCCTCCTAGAGTTATGTCAGTTATGAAAAAAATTAATAGTCCGAATATGATAATTTTAGATTTTTTTACTTTTCCACTATGCTCTGCTGGTATTTTTACGTGAGTTCTGTTCAAATTTTAGCTTCTATCAGACAGATTTTTTACCAAGCTATCAAGAACAGAAGAGTTCTAGCCTCCTCGAGTTATATCAGTCATAATATGAGTTAATAGTCAAGAGTACAACATTTTTCATTTTTTAACTTTTCCACTATGCTCTGCTGGTATTTTTACGTTAGTTCTGTGCAAATTTTAGCTTCTATCAGACAGTTCTATTACCAAGCTATCAAAAACAGAAGAGTTCAAGCCTCCTAGAGTTTGGTCAGTCATGAAAAAATTAATAATCCGAATAACAACATTTAGTTTTTTTTTTTTTAAACTATGCTCTGCTGGTATTTTTGCGTGAGTTCTGTAAAGATTTTAGCTTCTATCAGAAAGTATTGTTACCATGCTATAAAAAACAGAAGAGTTCTAGCCTGCTAGAGTTATGTCAGTCACCAAAAAAAAAATAGTTGGAATAACTTTATTTTTGATGTTTTTACTTTTCCGCTATGCTCTGCTGGTATTTTTCCGTAAGATCTGTGCAAAGTTTAGCTTCTATCTAGCTTGTATGTATTTACAAAAAAAATATTGTATATATGTATTATATCCATTGTCTAGTACCCATAGTACAAGCTCTGCTTAGTTTGGGACTAGATGGTGTTGTGTAAAAATGTCCCAAAAAATATTTATTTATTTATTTATTTATTTATTTATCAGACAGGTTTTTTACGAAGCTATCAAGAACAGAAGAGTTCTAGCCTGCTAGAGTTATGTCAGTAAACAAAAAAAATTAATAGTCGGAATAACTTTTTTTTGTTGATGTTTTTACTTTTCTACTATGCTCTGCTGGTATTTTAGGGTGAGTTCTGTGAAAGTTTTAGCTTCTATCAGACAAATCTGTTACCAAGCTAACAAAATCAGAAGAGTTCTAGCCTCCTAGAGTTATGTCAGTTATGAAAAAAATGAATAGTCCGAATATGATAATTTTAGATTTTTTTACTTTTCCACTATGCTCTGCTGGTATTTTTACGTGAGTTCTGTTCAAATTTTAGCTTCTATCAGACAGATTTTTTACCAAGCTATCAAGAACAGAAGAGTTCTAGCCTCCTCGAGTTATATCAGTCATAATATGAGTTAATAGTCAAGAGTACAACATTTTTCATTTTTTTACTTTTCCACTATGCTCTGCTGGTATTTTTACGTTAGTTCTGTGCAAATTTTAGCTTCTATCAGACAGTTCTATTACCAAGCTATCAAAAACAGAAGAGTTCAAGCCTCCTAGAGTTTGGTCAGTCATGAAAAAATTAATAATCCGAATAACAACATTTAGTTTTTTTTTTTTTAAACTATGCTCTGCTGGTATTTTTGCGTGAGTTCTGTGCGGATTTAAGCTTCTGTCAGATAGTTCTGTTACCACGCTATCAAAACCAGAAGAGTTCTAGCCTCCTAGACTTATGTCAGTCATGAAAAAAAAAAGTTGTCCGAATAACATTATTTTTGCTGTTTTTAGTGTTCTACTATGCTCTGCTGGTATTTTTACGTGAGTTCTGTGCAAATTTTAGCTTCTATCAGACAGTTTTTTTACCATGCTATCAAAAACAGAAGATTTCTATCCTGCTAGAGTTATGTCAGTCATCAAAAAAAAAAAATTGTCGGATTAACTTTAATTTTTTTTTTTTTTACTTTTCCCCTATGCTCTGCTGGTATTTAAGGGTGAGTTCTGTGCAAATTTTAGCTTCTATCAGACAGTTTTGTTACCAAACTATCAAGAACAGAAGAGTTCTAGCCTCCTGGAGTTATGTCAGTCATAATATGAATTAATAGTCAAGATTACGTAATTTTTTTTTTTTTTACTTTTCCACTATGCTCTGCTGGTATTTTTATGTGAGTTCTGTGCAAATTTTAGCTTCTATCAGACAGTTTTGTTACCAAAATATCAAGAACAGAAGAGTTCTAGCCTCCTGGAGTTATGTCAGTCATAATATGAATTAATAGTCAAGATTACGTTTTTTTTTTTTTTTTTTACTTTTCCATTATGCTCTGCTGGTATTTTTATGTGAGTTCTGTGCAAATTTTAGCGTCTATCAGACAGTTTTTTTACCATGCTATCAAAAACAGAAGATTTCTATCCTGCTAGAGTTATGTCAGTCATCAAAAAAAATAATAGTCGGAATAACTTTTTTTTTTTTTTTTTACTTTTCCCTATGCTCTGCTGGTATTTTAGGGTGAGTTCTGTGCAAATTTTAGTTTCTATCAGACAGTTCTGTTACCACGCTATCAACTACAGAAGAGTTCTAGCCTGCTAGAGTTATGTTAGTGATCAAAAAAAATTAATAGTCGGAATAACTTTTTTTTGTTGATGTTTTTACTTTTCTACTATGCTCTGCTGGTATTTTAGGGTGAGTTCTGTGAAAGTTTTAGCTTCTATCAGACAAATCTGTTACCAAGCTAACAAAATCAGAAGAGTTCTAGCCTCCTAGAGTTATGTCAGTTTTGAAAAAAATTAATAGTCCGAATATGATAATTTTAGATTTTTTTACTTTTCCACTATGCTCTGCTGGTATTTTTACGTGAGTTCTGTTCAAATTTTAGCTTCTATCAGACAGATTTTTTACCAAGCTATCAAGAACAGAAGAGTTCTAGCCTCCTCGAGTTATATCAGTCATAATATGAGTTAATAGTCAAGAGTACAACATTTTTCATTTTTTTACTTTTCCACTATGCTCTGCTGGTATTTTTACGTTAGTTCTGTGCAAATTTTAGCTTCTATCAGACAGTTCTATTACCAAGCTATCAAAAACAGAAGAGTTCAAGCCTCCTAGAGTTTGGTCAGTCATGAAAAAATTAATAATCCGAATAACAACATTTAGATTTTTTTTTTTTAAACTATGCTCTGCTGGTATTTTTGCGTGAGTTCTGTAAAGATTTTAGCTTCTATCAGAAAGTATTGTTACCATGCTATAAAAAACAGAAGAGTTCTAGCCTGCTAGAGTTATGTCAGTCACCAAAAAAAAAATAGTTGGAATAACTTTATTTTTGATGTTTTTACTTTTCCGCTATGCTCTGCTGGTATTTTTCCGTAAGTTCTGTGCAAAGTTTAGCTTCTATCAGACAGGTTTTTTACGAAGCTATCAAGAACAGAAGAGTTCTAGCCTGCTAGAGTTATGTCAGTAAACAAAAAAAATTAATAGTCGGAATAACTTTATTTTTGATGTTTTTACTTTCTACTATGCTCTGCTGGTATTTTTACGTGAGTTCTGTGAAAATTTCAGCTTCTATCAGACAGTTCTATTACCAAGCTATCAAGAACAGAAGAGTTCTAGCCTGCTAGACTTATGTCAGTCATCAAAAAAAACATAGTCGGAATAACTGTAATTTAATTTTTTTTTACTTTTCCCCTATGCTCTGCTGGTATTTTAGGGTGAGTTCTGTGCAAATTTTAGCTTCTATAAGACAGTTCTGTTACCAAGCTATCAACAACAGAAGAGTTCTAGCTTGCTAGAGTTATATCAGTCATCAAAAAAATAAATAGTCCGAATAACATTATTTTTGATGTTTTTACTTTTCCACTATGCTCTGCTGGTATTTTAGCGTGAGTTCTGTGCCTATTTTGGATTCTTTCAGGTAGCTTTGTTATTAAACTATTAAAAACAGAAGAGTTCTAGCCTCCTGGAGTAATATCAGTCATAACATAAATTAATAGTCAAGATTACAACATTTTTCATTTTTTAACTTTTCCCCTATGCTCTGCTGGTATTTTAGGGTGAGTTCTGTGCAAATTTTAGCTTCTATAAGACAGTTCTGTTACCAAGATATCAACAACAGAAGAGTTCTAGCCTGCTAGAGTTATGTCAGTCATCAAAAAAAAAATAGTCCGAATAACATTATTTTTGATGTTTTTACTTTTCCACTATGCTCTGCTGGTATTTCAGCGTGAGTTCTGTGCAGATTTTGGATTCTTTCAGGCAGCTGTGTTATTAAACTATTAAAAATAGAAGAGTTCTGGCGTCCTGGTGTTATATCGGACATAAAATAAATTAATAATCAAGATTACAACATTTTTCATTTTTAACTTTTCCCCTATGCTCTGCTGGTATTTTAGCGTGTGTTCTGTGTAGATTTTAGCTTTTATCAGACACTTTGATTACCAAGCTATTAAAAACAAAAGAGTTCTAGCCTCCTAAAATTAAATAAAAATAAAAGAAATGTATATTTGGATTCTGCTATAAACGCTGCCGAAAATGCTGTATTTTCGATATTTTAATTTTGCCCCTTCTGATTTGCTACCATATCAGCAGAGTTCCAGGTGTTTTTTGTGCTTTACGTTATAGTCGTAGCAATAGTCTATGGAGAACTGAAGAGTTCTAGCCTCAAAGTTACATAAAAAATTTGCAGGATTGGTTTTCGTAATTTCTGCCTTTCTATCCTGATCTTCTGTCACGTTGCCTTGAGTTTTGGGAGGGTTTTAAGCCTCACCTCATAGAGCGCTATAGCAGTATTCTACGTTAAACCGAAGATTTTTGTCCTCCTATAGTGATTTCAATCATATTTTACCATAATTCAGAGCATTTTTAGTAATTTCCTAATTTATAAAAAAAAGATGATCTGCTAACTTCCAGACGCAGCAGATCATTTTAAAATCAACTTTTTTCAGGTTAAATCGACAGAACTATCAGTATTAAGTATCAGGAACTATACAACACTTAAGCATACGTAAATAACTTACATTAAATTTTGATCTGCTGAAAATGTTCTGCTACGGGAAGTTAGCAGATCATTTTTTCATGTGAATTTTTTTCAGGTAAAATGCCAGAACTATTCCTGAAAAGTATCAGGAACTATAGAACTCAGCTGCATGCGAAGAGAACTCCCTTTTATTTTTGATCTGCTGGGAAATGCTCTGCTAAGTTCACGGACATCATGTGGGACTAGGGCAGCAAGATGTAGAATACATGTACCCCCAACTTCTAGCGGGTTTATTAATTATTAGTGATTTCACTAAACATTTTAAAATGTTTGGGGTGCCTAATGTTTCTTTTGCTTAATAACTCCTTAGGTTTTCGCGATCACTACACATTATAATAAAACAAAGCATTTTTTTTGCTTTTGATGTTACTTTGCCCAAATAGCATAGCCCTATTTTGACTAACTTTTATTTTACATATTTTACTACCTACGTGATTTTATAACTGTTGTGTTGCAACTATAACTTTTGGTTTTGGAAATAATTACTGGTTTGTATAAAATGAAGCATATCGGCTACGTGGGCAAAGTTGGAGCATTTTACGGTATATTATATTATGGTTGCTATTGTTTTACAAAATCATTTAAAAGTATAGAATAAAGGTGGTTGGTTTTCGAGTAGGTATTATTCTGACCGCAGTCAGGTCCAGAGTCCAGGCTTCAATTGCACAACACTACAAGATAAAACACTTTGACTTTGGTCACGTACCGAACGTGAGTTTATTGTATCTTTGTCTACCAATCTCTGAATGTTATCAACTTTTGGGTAACCTGCTCGGTTGCCTAAAAGTTGAACATTACACAATTTATTATTGTCTTGAAAGAAAAAGAATTTGGAAGGAAAATTCTGAATTGGTTTTATTTCAAATAACATTTCATATGGCATTAAAATTAAATTATGTAATTGTTTAATACGTAAAATATGGTAAAGTGAAGATATTATAAAATAAATGTATGTTCCACATATTTGGCCGTTCCACAGCATGCAATATTCACAACACGATAATCCAATTTGACTATATTCTAATTACTTATTATTAATTTAATCTATTTCTATTACAATATACCTATTACCTATAATTGCACATTATTATTTGCATTCTACCAGCATTATAAATAATGTCAGCATTAGTTATAAAACAATTTTTTTTTTTAAAGTTTGGCGTAGAAGTGTATTTTTTATCTGAGAAAAATTGTTTATTGTTTGTTTATAAATGTATGGGAATGACATATCTCAACGAAAAAGTCTAGAGATATGTCATTCCCATACATTTTGATTGTTTTCTATAGCGTTGACTATTGTAGATTGTTAACTTGGCTAGAGTATATTGGTTCGGAAAAACACATCACTATAGTTCCCGGCACGAGACGTGAGCACAAATTGTACTAGCGAGGTAGTCTCTGTTGTCACCGTGTTCTAGTATTTCGTTTTCTATGTATAATAAATTATACTTTATCATATATTTAAGCCAATGCAAGTGCCCGTATCTGGTTGATTGTACTGTGAACAGAGATTCGACCACTTGCGCAGTGGAATCTGTGCTCACGACTCGTGCCGGCAACTATACCTTAGTACCGGTTTGCCCGGGTTTTTTGATTGAGTTAAGTTTTATTTCTATAGTTTTATGTACTTAAATGCCAGTTACTAATACTTAAGTCAGTGTGTTGTTTATAAACAGGCCAAGTGTGAGTCTAACTGGCACACTAAGAATTTCGTACTACCACACATTATTTATTTATTATTTGGAAGACCAACAGCAATTACATTAGTATAACAATGTTAGATAAGATACAATCTGCCAATAATAGGTCTTCACGAATAGTGACTGACTATAGTATGCGTGGATATAATACTAAATATATATTAATGAATATTAGAATATATCTAACATAACATAACATAACATCTTAAATAACCTTCGGTTTATTATTTGTTGTTTAATTTTAGAGTACCTCTGTACTTCAATCATACCAAGTTTCATGCTTGTGTGTGGGTACCACCATTAAAAAAACAGAACACAACAAATACTGTTGAAAAAATACATTTGTATGCATTTTTTCGAGGTTCCTCTTTAATAATAAATAAATAAAGTTTTTACGCAGCACCATCTAGTCACAAACTAATCAGAGCTTGTACACACGGCTACACATCAAGCTGTACATTTCTAGTATAAGCTGACCTCGCATTGTATAGGTTTTCCTTACAACGCGAGGTCAGCCTTTACTGGTTTTGTACAGCTTGATGTGTAGCCGTGTGTACATACTACGCGTATCTACTATATAATGCATATAATGTTTATATACTTTTTTTTGTAAATACATACTTTAATAGGTACATAAGAAACACCCTGACCAACACAAACGTTCATCACATAAATATTTGTGTCCTGTAGGAATCGAACCAACGACCTCGTGATCAGCAGTCCGACACTTAAACCACTGGACCACAGACGTCTTTGGATTTAGACTTTTTATAATTATAGTAGTTACCACGGTTAAAAAGCTACAGCTTTGTAACAGACACACAGACAAACGGAGGGATGGACGGTGCGCGGCGTAGGCGCGGTAATAGGGTCCTGTTGGTAGCTTTTGGTTACGGAACCCTTAAAACAACAAAAAGTGATGAAGATTCAAAATGCTACACGGAAGTTGAGAATATTATTTAAAGATTTTACGGCTATTAAAATAGTAGTGATTCATTGCGTGGGCAAAACGTTTGAAATATGGTAATTAAAACATTGTAATATGTTTATTTTTAACCTATGGCCCAGACGGGCACAAGATAGAGCCACCTGGCACGTTTTGGAGGAGGCTTTTACCGTAAAAGGCGGCCCTTACACGGATACACCTAAAAATACTAACCTAATTTAAGGAAAAATTAAATAAAAACTAACATTACTAACAAATAAACACACACACCACAAAATAATAGATAAGAACATACTTGCTAACTTGTAAGGGATAAAATAAAGCTAATAAATAAAATAAATAAAATATGTTTATTTTTTTCTTATTCTTATTCTTTATTGTACACACAGATATACATTTATATTACAGTAGGAAAGTTTATGTACATCGGCGAGCTTAACTCGGAACTGAGTTTTCTAACAGCAAACCTTAGAGCGATAGAGAGATGTTGAATGTAGAGGACAGAAACAAGTGTATAACATAAATTAAACCTACTTTATTTACTTACAGTACTAGCTAATAATAATATAAATAATATATAGATACTTAAATATATATAATAGATACATAAGAATATATACATTCATATATATATATATAGATATATAATACATAACATGTAATATAACTCATGTTGAGAGGAAATGTTCCTTAATTCTTCTCTTGAAGACATTCAGTGACGGGCTATCGCGCAAAGAGTGTGGGAGAGAATTCCACAGACGCACTGCAGGTATGGTGAAAGAACCATCGTAACGGCTAGTTGTGTGATGGGGTATACGGAGGAGAAGGGAAGAAGATGAGCGGCAAGGTTTTCCTCTGGGGACAAGGTACTCAAAGCGTTCCTGAAGATAAGATGGAGAACTAGGATTGTGAAGAACGGAGAAGAGAAGAGAAAGAATGTGAGTATCTCGACGACGCCGAATAGGCAGCCACTTCAACTGCATCCGAAATTCCGACACATGGTCGTATTTCCGGAGGCCAAAAATGAAGCGCATTGCCAGATTCTGCAGTCGTTCGAGTTTATTGAAAAGTTCCTCCGTTGCATCAAGAAAACAGACATCAGCATAATCCAAAAGCGGAAGAAGAAGAGATTGGGCAAGAGTGATTTTAGTAGGAAAAGGCAGGAACTTCTGGAGCCGTTGAGAGACTGAAATGAGTAATACACCCTCCTGCTTACTTCTGCAATGTGGACGTTCCACGAGAGATTGCAATCAATAAACACACCTAAATTCTTGGAACTTTTGGAATAAGCTATAGGGACGGAGTCGTACAAAACCGGCGGAAGAGACTGCTGATCCAAGAGATTGAAGTAGTATTTGCCACCAATAATGAGAGCTTGTGATTTAGTTGGATTGACCATGAGGCCAAAAGATTTAGCCCACTCATTGATGTTTTGAAGATCACTATTGATGGCATCAACGGCTTCAGGAAGCTCGTCGATTTTAAAATGACGGTAAAGTTGCAAGTCGTCTGCGTAAAGATGATAGTGTGAAGATACAATTTTAGTGATGGCGTTAATGAAAACCGAAAAAAGAAGAGGAGAGAGGACGCCACCTTGGGGAACGCCCGCAGCCAGATCACACCATTCCGAGAAAGCTTCATTGGAGCGAACCGACTGCGATCGACCCCGAAGATATGAATCAAACCAGTCAATCACAGAAGAAGATACATTTAAGGAGGTCAAGATACTCAGGAGGATGTCAAAATCAACTGAGTTAAAAGCACTGCTAAAGTCCAGTAATACCAAAACTGTAAGTTGCTTGTTTTCCATGGCCAGCCGGATGTCATCAGTAATTTTAACTAAAGCTGTTACAGTGCTATGGCCAGGACGGAATCCAGATTGGTACGGACTTAACAGGCTGTTAGAGGAGAGATAAAATTACAGTTGATTCTGAACAACGCTCTCAAGGACCTTGGACAGGATTGGTAGAATGGAGATTGGACGGAACTGGGATACAGAGATGGGATTTGAAACTTTGGGCAGTGGTAGTACATGAGCCTTCTTCCACGCTGAGGGAAAGGAGTTCGTGTCAAGGGAATGATTTATAATGTGGGCTATGACGGGAAAAAGGACATTTAAAATAGGAACAATCATTTGGATATGTAGCCCATCATCACCCACCGCTTTAGTGGAGATGGATAGGATTGATTTTTTGATATCTTCTTCTGTAACCCGGCGAAAAGAGAAAGAAGTACATTTTGGCATAGAATGATTAGATAGACTTTTTAAAGTAGAAGATTTTGTAATATCATCCAGGGTAACCGGTGGTTTCGAGAAATGCAAATTTATTGCGTTAAGGTCCATATCGGGTGCTGCATCATTGCATTCCTTGCCGATACCAAGAGACTTGAGAAATTGCCATACTTGTGCTGTGTTGACATTTTGTACAGAGTGATGAATGTGACGTCTTTTAGCATCTCTACACATACGACTACAACGATTACGCAGAATTTTGTATCATCTCATCCGTTGGGGTCTTTTTGTACCGCCTTTTAGCTCTATCCCTTATTGACATCGATTTTTATTATCTTTATAAGAATAAGAAACCTAAAAGAATAAGATAATCTTTTTATTTTGGTCTGAGCTGAGTCTTTATGAGTCTAACCTAATTTCTCTAGCGACACTTGGCCATTAGCTTTTACTTTTTTGTGGATGATGTCACGGTATTAATACTTAGGTTACCTATTTTATTGAAATATGTTTGTAATGTAAAAATAAAATATATTTTGTTCTTCTAAAGTGATTTTACATATCACAAGAGTATATTGACTGTAAAACAAAATGAAATAAATTGTTGTTTGTTGTTGTTGTTGTTTAGGCTGCAGTGTAAAATGTATACTTACTTCCTTTTTTTGGATATCACATGAATTTTTGGTAAGTACTTACTTAGGTACGTTTAAGGCCATATGCTTTCCTCTAAAATGTATTATGTCTGCGGGTATCGTTGACAAGGTAAGGATATTATAGTAAATTACTGTCGAGGCCTGAAATGAAGCAATTGACGGTTGAGTAATATTGGAAGTACGAGGCGAAACCGAGTATGATTGATGAGTATGATTTTAAAAGACCAAGAATTTTGTTTTTTAACTAAACGACGCCGTTAATTGCTTTTTCGGCCGAGACTTGTCTAGTACTTTTCTCTCATTTGCGAAGAAACAATACATAAATTAATTCAACAGTATCTAATTTTCATTCGCGCCAATTCGTACGCGTTTTGAATAATGAAACAATTTCCGAGCAAGTGGGAGAATTTTGTTATTTTTAATAAAGGTTCACTAGGTCGTCGGTCCACCTTATGGGGGGCCTACTCACGCTGCACCTTCCAGTACACGGTTGCCACTCCAGAACTTTACGGCCCCATCGGCCATCCGTTCTGCGAGAAATGTGCTCCACCCACTGCCACTTAAGTGAAGGTCGAGGGAATCCGCTGGATGTGGAAAGAGCAGGACCGGTCGTTGTGGCGATGCTTGGTTGTCGTGGAGGCCTATGTCCAGCAGTGAACGTCTTTCGACTGAAATAATGACGATGATGAATAAAGGTTATAAATAAAAGAATTTAGAACAGCTTCTGTTTATTTAAATCATATCGTCATTTTAATTTCCTAATCTTCATAAGATGCGCAATAAATATATACCTTCAATGAATTCAATTGGATATCAAGTTACCCTTCGCGTGTATTTTCCTACATAGTAATAATGAAATAAAATGATTAATTCATGTAGTTACTTCATGCCCACGTACTACTAAGGACTACAAACACACATTGTCTCACAAAGTCACAACTGTGCTATCACTGCGCGACCTCGGCGTATTGAAGAGAAACATATTATTATGTGAACGCATTTCTTAAGGACACTATAATATAATCGTATTATTTATAAAATAAGTATATGAGGGGCATCTTTTTAAATAGGTTTGGGTTGCGAATTATTATTATATTGAGACGTCCGAAGAGGAACAGTAAACATAATATTCAGTACGGAAACTAAGTACAAACGCTCAAAACGACGCACTAACACAGACGCACGCGTCATCAAGGCCCCTACGCGGGTTGTTTTCACTGACAACACTGTGACACCTGCGACATCCGATTAGGTCCTTGATGACGTGCGTCTGTGTGAGTGATTCAATCCGTAGTTTCCGTACTGTATGTTATGTTTACTGTGGAACAGGTATCTAATTCTACAATGATCTCAAGTGCAGTGACTGAGTGGAATGTCCACAGAAATAGATAGATATAGAATGTTGTAATCACAATTTTACTTGCGATTCCTGCGTGGCAACTTTCGAACAAACTACGCCTTACATATTGATTTCATTCTTATTTTTTAAATAACTTTAATAAAATGTACTTTACAGCTTTTGTTTCTGCATTTAGAAACAGCACAATAAGGCATTTTTGCGGGATTTTGTTACAGTATTTACAGAAACAAGTCATAAGGCGTACTAAGAAAGGCTTTGAAATGCCCTGGTGCAGAGTGTTGGCACGCGCGCCTTGCCCACTTTTCCATTCTATCTATTTCTGTGGGAATGACCTTACTGAAATATTTAAGTAGTCAACTGCCAGACCCACTGAGCATGTAACTACGCTATGAATGTATCTACCACATTCTCAGGGTTGTAATTGACCCTCAAGTAGTGACTGTCTTGCCCCCTAGCGACAATTGGTACTACCATAATGTAATAAATTACACACATTTTGTTACTTAATCCTGAATTGAGCGAATATAATATATTAAGAGGAATACAAATTTTTATGTAGGTATAAAATAATATAATATTATTTTGTAAGAGATATTTTCCTATATCTTCTCACGGGTGTCGTAAAAGGCGACTCACCTGCCACGCGTGGCAATTATGGCATACCCCCCAACATATGCTTGGGGGAGGCCTGTGTCCAGCAGTGGACGTCTTTCGGCTGAAATGATGATGATGATGATTTTCTTTTGTAACAAACCTTGCATATTTTTAGCTACTAGTCGCCGGTCGGCATTTTGCGCCGCGACAAAAGAGTTGACTCACTAGTAGTATTTATTACACATATGGTACTACTAACAAATTATGAGCACACCAGCTGAGCCCAAATATTCAGGTGACGATAAAGTACATTCCTACTTCATTTATTTTCGTGCTAAAATGCAATGCATGCAATGTTACTTTTATTTATTATTTACTTTATCGTACAACGCTCTACGGGTTCAATTTAATAACGCTTTCCGGGCGTTCGTAGGGCTGCCTCGATGCTGCAGTGTATCAGGAATGTTTGCAGTAGCAGGAGTAGACTTTTTCTACACCACTATTCGCAAACGATGTGCATCCTTGCTCTGCAGAGTGCGAGCCAGCCCCAATCTCGTAATGGCTATGATAGCCAGCCGTCTGGATTCTCTGTACTTGAATCGCTGTATAGCGATGCATGTGGAGAGAATCCAGACAAAACGTAGATTTTAGTGTATTTTATTCAATTGTTACTAACAATAGTTGTTAAGCTTGTACTAACACATTATGGGTCCTAGATGCCCTAATAAAGAATATTTAATTAAACGAATGCGAAAGTAAAAGTAAGTAAGTATGCGAAAGTAAGAAGTAGTTGTTTATTGATACAAACAACGTCACCGTGTCAAATTTATGAGGCTTCAAATTACTCTGAAATGATCTCATAATAACAGTCAATACGGTCGATGACATGTTTAATAGGAATCTCGGGTATAAGTCATGGAAATTCTGATTACTCAAGGTTTAGGAAAGTGTATTCGATCACTTTGTATTGACCTATTTAGAAGGAAAGTTCGGCTATAGAAATATGACGAACAAATCTATATGATTCTGTTAATTTATAGTACAACGATATTGTATTTTACTTTATTTTGTGAACAAACAGGTATAGTAACACACATATAAATAAAAATAATACCCAGAAACAGGTTCCTCATATTACCTAAAATTATAGTAACGGACATGAAGATTACATTAAGTTTAATTATTTTAAACATTAAATAAATAAATAAATTATACCAAAACATTTTTAATACAAATTACTTCAAAGGCTACTACTATACAGACTAACAAGCTATTTTAGTAAACTAACATTCAAATCTTCAACTACAGCTAAGTATAATTTAAAGAGCAGTACCAGTACTTCAATCGTTAAAAACGAATTCCGATAAACATCATTTGATGTATTCAGCGAATAATAATTTTAAATAATAATTTAATGATGATGGGGGCGCCACTTGGCACTCGCCTTTCCCCATACACATTCTTGCCATAAATCATTCGTGAAAAAACAATTGAAGAGAGTTCTTTTGCGTGAATTTATGCGTGGACATCTAAAATTTATAGGGGTGGTCCAATTGGTCCCTAATAATTTTATACAAGAATACTAAACACCGTTCTGCACGACGCTCCTCTAAAGTTTGAAGCCTGGGGTCTGTATTCAGCGCCCAAGTTAAATTGCCAATTGAGATGATTAAAAAAATTATTTTGCTATTTCTCATTTTCTCATTATGTCATCTGTGGGTTCCAAGCTGCTGAAGAATACTCAAGTATTGCAACCTCACGAGAGTCATAAAGGAGTATTGACTGATGTTTGAAATCCCTCCCAACTCTCTATACGAATCCAAACATACGAAACGCTTCATCAGTTATAGAAGTAATATGGAAATAATAATGGAATCAAAGTTTAGTTATCTGTCAAAAGAAGCAAAGAAGCGACGTAATCGATGGTATGGATATGTACCTACCCATCCAGAAGACCGCATGGCACGAGCAGTCCTTGTTGACCTGTGATGACGCAACGCTATGGGAGACCCCCACCACCTGACTGTCGACAGTCCAGAGGGACTTGAAGGTGAGCAAGATAAAAGCCGCGACCGCGATGGATAAAAAAAATATATGGAAAAAGTAGACAAGGAAAGCCGATCCCAGATAATGTGGCGAAAGAAGAAAGATTAGTTTACTGTCCAGTTGGACCCAGAGATTCCACTTTTTGGACACTCATGGCATATTAATCTTCATTGTTTATTTTGTAATTATATATTATGTTATAGTGAATTATACAGTAACTTTTTCTGGTCGTACCTAAAATTAGATTTTTTGTATTTGCTGTTATGGTTAAACTCGTTTCATGAGAACGTATTTTTTGTTCTGTCTCGTTAATTATGTATGTTTTGTACAGAAATCATAATTTTATTTTTATATTGGAGCAGAGTCATATTTATTTGGAATCTAGATACCTACTTAAACAGCTCTCGTAGTACAGTCTAACAAAGCAATTAGTATACAGGGTCGCCAGATATAGTTGAAGATTTCTCAGGAAATTATTATAGAACGTTTTGATTAGGGTTTTGTATAAATGCAGTTTAACTTTGTCCGTTATTAAAAAGATATTTCACTCGAAAACATCCTTAACCTTCTGAGAAAACTTCATTTATATCTGGCGACCCTGAATACTCATTTCTTTGTTAGACTGTACGTAGAAAACGTAGTACGTTATTGAAGAATTAATAAACATGAGTAGGATGGTGAGAAAGGCAATATAAAGGTCGATTCACATATATCAGCGGAGTCACAGGACTGCTCGTGGTCGCCACGCACAGTCGTGTTTCGCGCGCGTTCCGACTTGCGTATTTTCCGCCCGGACCGACAGCGCTCGCGCGAGCGCCACCGTTGCTGCCCGGTGTGGCAACACACCGAAACGGTCGCGGACGGTGTCCACGCACCTCAAGATGTCCAAGCAAGGGGCCCGGAGCCCCCCGCGGAGCCCGGACCCCCCCATCCATCCTACCAGGAGCATGCCGAGGATGGACCGGATGGCGACGGAACCGGAACTCCAGTACCATCGAACATCCGGCTCAGCCCCGGCACCACCGCTCGACGCCGCTCCACGAGTGCAAGCTGTCGCACCAGCGGCGCCTGCGCTGTTGGCAAAGACGTCGCGCCAGCGACAGCATGCAGTACCTCAACACCCGCCTACTTTCCGCCCGGTACCAACAGAAACACCGGTGCCCACCGCGTCCGCACGCCGCGCAGGAACAGCACGGCCGCCCGCGCCCGCATCCCGCGCCCCTTCCCGCAATACTCCACCGGCGACTCGTGCGCCGGTGTCGAGCACAGCAAAACCGGCACGACCTCCCGCAACCGACGCAGCACCGCAGGCAAGATTGCCTGCGTTGAGCAAACCGGCGGCGACGAAGACACCGATACGGACGACCCCTCCAAAGAGGACGACAACCCTGGACAAGACCACGCGGATGGAGCAGCAACCGGCTGGAGCAAGTATGCCCGCCGTGCACGCCTCACCCGCTCCACCTCGCAACTCGGCCCGCGACTCACCAGCGATGCGGTCGGCGTGTTCGTCCCGTGTGGGATCGGACGCGTCCCTGTCATCAACGGGGTCCTTTGGGCTATGTGCAGTGCCATACGTCACGCCCATGCGTCCCGTACAGGCCCCCACACGGGACGAATCCAATAAATCGGGTTCGCTGCCCGAACTGCCGCGGCTGGGCCTAGAACAGCCGCCATCATATACGCTGGGCTTCGACTTCGAGTTTAACTTGGAACAACGAGCCCAGCGTAGACCCAGAAGCCCAGAGGAAGATGCCGCAGAAGAGGCAAAGCGGCCCTGTACTGTTTCCTCGCAGTCGCAGCGCGACCCGCGCAGGCAGCGACCCGTACCAGAAACGCCGACTCCATCCTACTCGGAAGTGACCACGCGACCGCCTCTTCCCGCTGCCTCAGCCCCCGTGCAGTCCACTGCTGTGCCCAGTGGTAGCACAAAAGCCGCAGAGCAAGGGAAGACCACAAAGAAGTCCCGCTACCCACCGTTGGTAGTAGAATACCTACCAAACTGGGCGCAGCACTTCAAGGCCATCCGGGACAAGCTGGGCCATGCGCCTGCCGCACGGCCATACCAGAAAGGTATCCGCTTTGTCCCGGAATCAGAACAAGAGTTCCGTCTGGTGCAGCAGTACTTGACAGATCTAGAGAAGCGCGAGAACATCGCTTGGTTCTCGTACTCGCTCCCAGCGGAGCTGAGCCTGAAGGTGGCCATCACGGGGCTGCCTGCAGACACGGCGCCGCAAGATATAGAAGAGGAACTCCGCGCGCTTGGATTCGAGCCGGAGTACGTGCGCCACATAAAGGCGCGCCAGGGAAGACCCGGCTGCGTTTTCCACGCCATGATCCGGAAGACCCCGAACTTCCGGGCGATATATGACATCACGATGTTTATGTGCATGCGTGGTGTCAAGATCGAGGCATGGCGGGGAAAACGCGGGCCAGCACAGTGCCACAGATGTCAGCTGTTTAGACACAGCTCACATCTGTGTCACCGCCCGCTCGCTTGCGTGAGGTGCGGCGAGGAACATTCCGCCAAAGAATGCCCACGCCCTCTCTCTGAGCCACCTACCTGCGCAAACTGCGCGGGACCACACCCGGCCAACCACTACAAGTGCCCCGCTTACCAGAGAGAGGCACGGAATAAGCGAGCGGGCACCGTCGCCAAAACGGCAGAGTACCGACCTCGCACACAGGTCGCCGAAAGGTCTCTCGCCCAACCCTGCGTTGATGAGGCGCGGAACGCGTCGCTTATGGCGACGGCGAATGCCCCGACAGCGCGCGGAGCGACCCCAGAACCCCAGAAGCGGAGGAAAAGGAAGCGCGGAGGAAAGAAGCGTAATGCTCGCCCCGCAGCTTCCGAGGCTGAGAAGCAAGGAATGCACTCAGCCCAGGCCGACCTTGCCCCACCTCCCCCGCCGACCAAGAAATCCACCAACACCGCTGCCTTCACCGCTGCCACCACCGTGATAGGGGGCGCCGCGAGGACAGAACAGGCATCAAAAGCCGCCGCGAGCGCCCCTAAAGCGCCGCACACCAAGACCGCAACCAACATACCGCGCCCGCAGCAACACAGTGGTGGAGCAGCACCGGCGGGGCAGAGAGTACCAACAACACCCGGGGAGTACAGGAAGCACATCCTCGGGGCCGCTATCCGGGTCCTACAGGACGTCCTAAACGCCCTGATGGCAGAACAGGACCCGGTACCTGTCATTCTCGCCGGAATGGCCACGCTGTTCACAGCTGGCTAAACCGCCGAGAATGTACAGCATAGCAACCGCGGCACAGCAAGGTCGCCCCCCTCCGCTTCCAGCCACCGGACTGACGCCTGAGTAAGTCAAAACATGGCCTACACTTGACTTATTCAAACACAGAGCACTCCACACACATAACTTGCACCCCAGTGCGCGACGTGTGCTAAGTTAATATAGGCACGGAGCGCACTATATACAGACACACATAACTGTACATGCATCTTTACTCTCACGTAGAATGCGCGGGCGCGCATTCGTACGTAAACATTGGGCGGTGTACTCACAATACAAACCGTCCAAACACACACCACGGCCTCTTAGCTGTAACGTGATTGGCTAGTCCAATTGCGCTTTAGCGGAGGCCAGCATTCTCCTGTAGAGGGCGCTTAAGTCGACGCCTAAGTCGCTGGTCGACCTCTGCTGGGCCTCCCCTGGGAAACCGGGGGTCTCACCCAGTAGGGTCTGACCGCCTAGGCGTCGTGAAGAAGCGCTCCCGTGAAAACGGTGAGCGCGGCGCTCCTACAGGAACACGCATAGCAACCACTCACACAGCTGTGTGTCCGCCAGCCTGTCGGTAGGCGGCACACAAGCTGAAAATGTTTTAGGGAAAAGTCCCAATAAAAGGACACGCCCGTTTTTACGGGCGGAGACCAGATCCCTCGGGAAAGGGGGTCTCAACCCCCGAGCCCGATTCCTCGCGCCCCTTACAGGGCGATGAGAAGACTCCGAGGCAGCGGAGTCACAGTTCCAGCACAGTACTGCCACCGTGATAATTATTCTTTCATACATTCTCTATGAACGCGTCCACACCTGTCAGTGTCAGTGACGACACAGTGCTCTCAGCTAGACATGGGTAACTCAACATAAATGCGTGAGCTGCAGCTCAGCTCATGGTTAACGCCAGTGAACCGGAACTGTGAACCGGTTAACAGATCAGCTCAATTTGTGTATCTGCCTACTTCGAGTTATGATCTGTGAGCTATGATCGCTGAGCTCACAGAGCGTTCGATCTGTTTGAGCTGCGCTCGCTCGCTCACTCTGCGACTTACCGCGGATCTGTCGCTCGCCCGCTCATCGGTTCAAACAGGTTTATATTGATCAGAACAGCTCAAGTTTATTGATCTGCATATTTGAACCGGTTCTGAGCTGAGTTACACACCTCTACTCTCAGCTCTTAGTGACAGTGCCAGTCCTGGCGAACACGGACGTAATCGGCGACAACGATATTTTTTGTCGGATCACGGACGTCGCTGCATCAAAAACAAAGTGGAGGACGAGCGAATCGAGCGATTGATCAAATTGGTTCGTGAAAGTACAGTTTTGTATGATTTGTCGTATACATATAAAATAAACAATTTGTGGAACAAAATAGGAACACAAATGAAGTTAGAATGTTATGCTTGAAGGAAGATTACGGATCTGAGTACTGATTTGTGTAAATTGAAGCACTGACGCATCACTGTAGCACTACTGCACTGATGCAGACCTGTGTGGACCCGTTGCGGGAACTATGACTTCACTAATATGTGTGAATCGACCTTAATAGTCGGCTTAGGTTGCGAGCAATCAGAAGCTCGAAACTTTGAACACTGGTTTTACCTTAGTAATCAGTATTCCCTAGAAAGTCTTACGACCATAATAAAATTAATAATTATATCCACGATTTGCCCTACTATCTCTAGAATTTGACACGAGCTCCATATTACTTTGCGTAGGTAAACTAGGCACTACCCGTACTACCCCTCTTTTTATTTTCCTATTTTGTCCATCCTAAGGTTGTCTGGTCTTATCGCCTAGAGAGATAAGACCTGCCATTGTAAATAATAATAATATCTATTATGTAAATAATGTTTGTTTTTTGTACAATAAAAAGAGTATTTGTGTTGTAAGATATCGTAACTTCATTTAAATGGGGGAGTATCGTAGGTTATTAATTTTGACCGTCAAAGAGATCCCACTTAGCTGAGGAGTTCGTGAGACTCACAATGCGCAAAATACTATTACACCGGAAGACTGTATGCTGGGAGCTAAACCTTATAATAATGTTGAGAAAGCCCGAATCTAGAAGTGGAAACAATATGATTTAGACTGTTGTCAATCTCTAGATTTAGATAGGGAGATACTACAGTCGGTATCACAAAGTACCATGATAGACAGTGCCGTAAACTGCCGTAGCCCTTAGCTACGGCAGTTTAGTTTAGTTTAGTTATATGACCGCCCTAGACAAGATTAGAATTTTTCGCCCCCAAAACTTATTTTGTAGAAAGAGAAAAGTATAAACTCATGTTTTCATTGTGTGTATGTTCTGAATGTGGACGTGCCTCAGCGGCCTGCAAGTTTGCGAGTGCACCCCCTTGAGGTTTGTGCCCCTGGCAGTCGCCCCCGCAGCCCCTAGCTATCCTACGACGTTGATGATAGGTATTCATCATCATTATTATTTCAGCCGAAAGACGTTCACTGCTGGACATAGGCCTCCCCCAAAAATCGCTACAACGACCGGTCCGGCCTTGCCTTCTGCATCCAGCGGATTCCCGCGACCTTCACCAGGTCGTCAATCCACCTTGTGGCGGGCCTACCCACGCTACGCCTTCCAGTACGCGGTCGCCACTCCAAAACTTTACGGCCCCATCGGCCATCCGTTCTGCGAGCAATGTGCCTCTACTGCTACTTAATGATAGGTATTGGTTTCTAATGATTGAAAGAAAAAAGTTAAAATATGATGAGTATTTGATCACATCTTCGTTTTAGGTTTTGCGGAAAAATAATGACTTAAACTAGTCATAGATTGCAGATTTGTTGCTTTCGGAAGAGTGCATTACTTTAGCAAAACGTTGTGCTTTAGAAGGATGAGAGTATGGTAGGCAATTAGAGTGTCGTGAGGAGTAATTGTGCACAAAAAGCAAAATTTGTGTATTTTTTACTTTCGGAAATATTCGTAAAAAACTGATTTTGTTTTAGCGGGAACGTTACCTCAGCGATCTGTTTTTCACGAATATTTCCGAAAGTAAAAGACAAAAATTTTGCTTTTGGCGCACAATTACTCCTCAAGACACTCTAATTACCTACCATACTCTCATTCATCCTTCTAAAGCACAACATTTTGCTGACACTTTTTTTGACTGTACGCTAGAGAAAGCTGTCGACGCACAGTGCACAGTGTAACCACTGATTACTTATAAGCTACGGTGTATCTTCGTTGTAGGCTATAAGTATGTGCGTATGCGTTGGCACTGGACCTGGGTAGGGAAGTAAACAGGACTGCACAAATAGAGAAAATGTACACACACATATAAAAAAAAAACATAATAGTCCAAACCTGTTTAATTGTTTAATTGATAATTTAATTAATTAACTGATTTTAGTGGTAGGTGTAGGTAGACCGACGAACTGACTAAAGTAGCTGGGGTCGAGGGGGGCTGCGGGGATTGGTTGCGGAAGGCAGAGGATGGAGTGTTGTGGGGTGCTGGCCAGAAAACCTCCACGTGTGCCCGACGGCTGCTTGTCCTTCTGGACACGTCTGGAGGGAACGGCAGTTGTTTGGCCGGTGAATCCTGGGCACGGGCAATAAAATCCTTTCGAGGGATTAACCTTCGGGGGATTTTATTGCCTGTGGCGAATATTCTGGCGCGGGAGGGGCCCGTTCTGGGCCAGTGGGGAGTTGCTCCACGTGTCCCTCTGTTGCCAACAGAGGGCACAGTGGAGGAGCAGGGGCGGGCCCGGTGTGCACTCACCCTGGAGCTGGGCAGGCAGCGGGGGGAGTGTCTTGAAGCAGATGAGCCGCTGTCTCGTCTGCGATAGCTTATATAAATCTTTAAGCGACGCAGAGTGTGTACACACTGAGTTTCGTCATGATCATACTGGGATCCAATAGCTAGGTACCTAGTTGTTGTTGTAACAGTTTGAATATAGGCGAATGTAAATTGAGTCAAATTGTGTAAATTATGCAATTCCATATATTTATATGGAATTGCAAAACAATGAAACACTGACCTAGATTGTGTAGTCTTTGAATATGTGAACGTTTACATATTTACGAGTACACTTAGGTACGTTAGTAACAGCTAAAAAAGAAAAGTACTTACTTACCCATAGTAATAAGTAATCGGACTTATTATCTGTGGTAAACATTCTATGGTTACTGATCGTGATAGATGGCGCAAGCTGATTTTATCTACTAATAATTAGTTGGTCATAACAGGATGAGTTATCTCTAGCATTGAAATTACCTGTTACAAAATAGATATGCAACATAATTAAACTTTACATAACCCATATTTTAAGTTTACTGCCAATCTCACTGTAAAACTCTGTCGACATAAGTTTGATTAATCATCACAAGTAGAAAGCATATTACCTAAGCTAAGTAGGTACATCTAAAAAGCAATTATTATTATTATCACACAAAATGTCAAAATATTAATCAATTCTAGTGAATTATCAGCTTAATGTTCGTAATCTTTAATTATGATTTTGGTTTTAGGTACTTCAGGCACAGATTACTTACTTCAGGCACCATATCACATAATATTGCGCCAATATTTACTGGAATTGAAAAAAGTTCATAAATTAATTAATCAGAGCATTCTTCTAATGTGTTATTGGGTTTCTTGAGTTCTTGGTATCTTCTTTTTGTATTGTTTGCCCGTCGAATAAGTCCTCTCTTGGCATTCACCGCGTGCCTTATGATCTTTCAATAACACATAATGGCAACGGCAGTGAACGCGAGGAGGAGGACTGCCTTCTTCTTATAATCTTCTTTCTTCTTCTAACATCTTCAGAATTCTTAAACGAACTTCCTTTTTGAAGTTACAATATAATTTTTTTTAAAACTTCACTGGAACGCCTGCTTATTTTCGGAGATAAAGAGTTAATATGCAATATTGCTATTTGTCTTATCAGGGCGCTCACGAGTTATAATTTTATAAAACATTATAAACGATCAAAATAGTTATATCAAAAGAAACATTTTAAAAATGCATTTAAAATAATGTAATGAATAAGAATTCAACAAAAATGGGGTACTTTCAATTAATTACGTTCGTAGAAAAAAAAAATGTTTAGCTACTTTAATGTAGATACAAAAAGTACCTATGTACTGACTTATTACGGGTAGCCAGAAGCCAGGAAGTCTGACAACTGGTCTTATTTTAGGATGTCGGTTAGGGTGGGTCACTTTTGTATGGAGAAAAAAAAAAGATTAGTTTTTATACGGGCACAGTGACATAACGGTGCTAAATTATGAGTGTAAGAAGATTATGAAGTTTCATTGCAATCGAAATCAATCTTCTGCCTCCGGAGCCATGTGGAAATTGCCAACAAATATGTTAAAAAAGATTTAGCAGCATGGCATACAAAGTTAATTAGTTAGTTAGTTTCCCCCCCTTAATTGGGGGAGGCCTTTGTCCAGTAGTGGACGTCTTTCGGCTGTAATGATGATGATGATACAAAGTTACACTAATGTGCACTATTACCATATCGGAGCGTAAACCTTGACAATATACGTTGCAAGAGTTATTAGATTTTCAGAGGCAGTCTCTACTGAAACATACAGACGGAGAATCCTGTTGGCACGAGTTAGCCATCGGGCATGGGACATTTTACCTGGTGATTTGTTAGCTAAATCGCTAGGAAATATGCCTGTTGAAATTGCTTCAACTATTCTGTACAAGTATTTTTGGTCTGTACTAATATCTTTCGCAGAAAGCTCGGGTGAGTTCGCCGGAATAGGTTGAAACTGAGTTATAGGTCTTGTCTCACAGTTCTCAAGTCCTTTGCCAACTGTCCCTGATAATGTTTGTGGCCCAGACGTCCTGCCATCAATGTGTTGAAACAGATGTCTTAATGGCAGTTCGTTCATGTGCAATAAACAAATAATCCACTGTAAAGGTCTATCCAATCTTATTTCTAGCATCCGTATAATACCGCCGTATTTGCCAACATTAACATTTGTCCCATCACATCCAATTGCAATCAAATGATCTATTGATATATCGCCATTCAAGAAAAAGTTGAATATTTCTTGTTCTATACACTTTGCAGTGCCTGAAGCAGGTGTAATATAACCTAAAAACTTCGAGTCAGGTTCTTTTATCAAAGAAATATGCTCTTCAAGTATGCGTCGCCTATACTTTTTCCCATCTTTTTCAGACATAATCAATGTTTGATCTTTTCTCCCATCAAAGTATAATGCTGGTATTTGTGAAACAGTTTGTTGTGAAATTATATTTTCTCTAGTTTTTTTTTCGTTCTCGGCGAAGCTTACATTTGTCTATTACTTGAGAACTCGATGCATGTAGAACTGCTGATGCAATTGCTGCTCCTGCCCTGTCCGACACTCCAAATCTATCGCATGTTTTCGATAGCAAAGCATAATCAACTGCAGTTGTAGTACTACCCACCGAATTAGTACATGAAGTCCGCAACTGAATTTGGGTTGGTTCTTCACAATCCGAATGCAAGTGGACACACTCGGATTCAGATGTGCTACTCAACTCTTCCGTACATATTTCGGCTACTTTTTGTCGTTTGCTCTCAGATTTTTCTCGTAACAACTTTCTTTTCAGTGCTCTTGTAATTTGTTTTGTTGTGCCAACGTCTACGCCACCTATCATCATTTGCCTAGCAGTTCGTTGATCTGTTATAAAGCTGTGCTCTCTTACAGGTATTTTTTTGTTTTTAGGGCAAGTACATTTAAGAAAATCTCGACACTTGCAAGCCGAAATATCGAACAAAACTTTACTTCCAAGACGAAACTCTTCTAACTTGTTTTTAGGTATTTTCGGGTGAGACTTAAGAAGGTTTTTGCATTTTAAATGATAAGTTTATAACATTACCTTCATTCTTTTTGGTTCTACTGTAGGAATAGAAGATTTCGCCCATGTTTGTATTAGTTTTGCAACTACAACGGCCTCTATTTCTTTATATGTGGGCTCTTTTTTCGTTTCCCTCTCAAATTTTAGCCTGTGTCGGGTCTCTCATAAAACTTCATCACATCTTCGTAAGTTGGCAATATGTTGTCTTTAAAATCACATAAATCACCAAATAAGGGACACTTCAAACTATTTCGTGTGCGTTCCATTTTTCTGATGACGTAAAACAACGACTGCACTCTATTAAGCGAAACGCGACACTGATTGTTTTACCGCTAAATCGCGCGTCACTCGTCTCAACTTCCCCCGCACTCCACCCCTTCTTACTGCTTTGTTAATGAACTCAACCAAACAATTTCGTATTTATCATTACTTAAAAGTATTACATATGAAATCTGATATCAATAACTTGAGAAAAGTGTTAGTAAAGTGACGCCAAAAATCAACTTTTTTTTAAATAGTTCTATGGCATTCCGGAGGCAATAAAACTTAAAATAATCTAATAAAACTTTACATATCAATTAACGACACCATTTGGCACCTTTTTAATGCTGAGCATTTAAGAAGAACGAGAAAAAAAAAAAATGACCCACCCTAATGTCGGTATTACCCAGTAACTGGGTTGCGGTCTGATGGCAGACGCTCCGTGTAAAATACTGCTGTTCAGTTGCATCTGGTTTGACTGGGAGCCAACCCTAACATAATTGGGTAAAGGCTCAGAGAAAGCAGAAGAAAACGTTTCCGATTTCCTTTACTGTACATACAAATTCCACATAGTGATTGTTTTGTAACCTTTGACGTAGTCCTTGATCTTTAAGCTCAACAACCCCCCCACCACTCGGAACCTATTAAACATCCCATAGAAGTATCGAGTTTGTGGGGGGTTAAGCAAATCTGGGCCAATTGGAGGAGGGGTTAATGAAGTGTGCAAATATTATCTAAATATTATTCTGTAAGCAGATTACAAGCTACATTCAGTTTTAACGCAAAATTATAAGAATGTCGGGAATGATTTAAAACGCTTCTAGAAAAATTTGTTTTTTAGCTCTAAACATTTTTTAAACGAATTACATTATCATAAGTACTACATTGTAAATAGGTCAAAGTGTAAACTACAAGTACGCGAATTATTCGATGCGGACCAATTATTTTCATTTCTGCAATGACGTACTACCTCGACCCACTCTTTTCTTCTATTTAAGTTTTTAGGAAAACTATAAGCAAAATTAGTATTAGAATAACATGACAAATTAGCTTTACCCGATTTTAGGGGTAAATCATACTTTATTAGCATACAACACAGCAACATTCCGTGCCTCAGCAATGGTCCAGGAATATGTTTTATAAATATTAAAATATGATTAATATCAGTAACTTATTTGTGAAAATAAATTCTACCTGACTAAATAAATTTTAGAATTATTTTTGCACCACTTTACAACACACGATGGCATTTTGATATTATTTTTCAAAGCGCTTTGACAATAAATAAAATACAATAAACAATTGCGTGTGCGTAATTCGCGTGTACTACGCAAATCGGCAAGGTTTTGAATGCATCACCTTTTTGTTCGTGCGGTTTTATCTTGAAGTATATATTTATAAGCAAAAGACTGTAACATAGAAAATCATTATTTTATTTTGTCACTTTCCAATGAGCAGCTCTGTAACAGATAACAAGTTGCATTGCGCACGCAATCGCAACACGCATAGATCGAGGGTGCATGAACGCACAATAGTGGCAGGGATGCAGCTGGCGTTCTTTTGTCACGGCAGCGAGGGGTGCGACGCGCGTGCAACCCTACATTAGCGGACCTATTACACTAGATGCAATTATTATCAACTTTTTAACCAGTTTCCAACTAGAATTATTCTATGAAGGCACTTTGTACTGATAAATGACCAATTTAACAAAGCTTTTATCCTCGTTTTTGTTTGACCGTTTTTAATGTGTCTTGTTTTCTGCATAAATAATTGTGTTTCTGGCAACTATTGGAAAGAAAAAAAAATGCAACATCAATAACATAGTGCATTCTGATAAATAATGCTAATATAACATGCAGAAACTTAATGAAACAGATTACAGAAAAGAAAAGTTGCTTTGGGCACACAGACATAGTAAAAAATATAGACGAAGTGCTGCGAACAATCTAGTGAAGCTAAAAATAAACTACGCTCCTTCGTGTACAACCAGTGCTCACGCAGATATATGCACCTCAAACCGTGCTCACCCCTCTCAGTACACATGTCGCGGCATCGGCCAGTAAGCATCGCGAAAGCAAATATTCTTCAGGTGCATGGTGTGTGCGTGAGCGCTGGTTGTACACGAAAGAGCATAGTTTTTTTTGGCTTCACTATGATTGTTCGCAGCACTTTGTCTTTATTTTTTTTACTGTCTATGTTTGAACATTGGTTTCGAGTGTTGTGTTTATGGTTTAGAAATTAGACAAAATTTCTGTCGGAGATTCACTTCCCTACCCTACTCTTTGTATGCCTATGTGCTTTTTGTTAACATTTATACAATATGTCCCTGTCTTATAGTAATAAAATTTAAAGGGTGGTAAATACACTCAATTTTATCGGTAAAAACATCCCATTTGTGGTGTCAATCTCACCACCACCAAAGGTATAGCAATTTTAGTATTAGACTTACCTACTTAGAGACATCTGCCTAATCTAACAATGATAACTTTAGACCTAAGTCACACAGAGGTGTAAATTTAATGTCATTTGAAACGTTATAAGATACACTAGCAAAATATTCAACTGTCATATAAAACTGTCATATAAAACTTAAGTTACTTTTGTAATATACGATGAAAGTGAAATGTTTAACATAATTTTACACGTTACTTATACATTTTCTAAAGTACTACAAAAACTTCAGGATTGAAAATTTGCTTTTTATGCATTGTTTTGTTAGTTTTTCAGTTGTTCCACACATTATTAAAAGAATTTCAGCTTTAAGTTAATTACCTTAATAGTTATGTCGCTTAAAAAGGCCCCACGTGCGCCATTCCTTGTAAAAATTGTGATAAAAGACACATCTTTACTAAAAAAAATCCCGATAAAATCCCACAAATGGGACATTTTTATCGATAAAATTAAATGTATTTACCGCCATTCAAGTTTTTTTCCTACAAATTGGGACATATTTAATAGGCAACATACGTTTATAAGCAAAATATCGTAAAGATTCACTAAAGTTACTATTGCATGGAAACAACAGCTGTATCGCTAACCACATATATATATGATGATATATATGATGATAGTACAACAGAAATAGCACGCACGTTATATTTTGATCGCAATCATTCGTGTCGTGAATCATATATCGATCCACTGATAACATCTCGACTTGCAGGTCGTTCACATTATTGTTGTGAAATAACCTTTTAATAGGGTGTTGCACGAAGAAGAAACAAAAAATAATGTAAACAGGACTTGTTTTTATTTTCATTGTAAGTATTTTAGACATGTTTTTTTTTTCATTTCATTCTATGATTGACATTAATTAAGAGAAAATCGATAGTATTCAATCTACATACAGACATAAATTTTTCTTTGTATGTTTGTCCTCTATGCGTTCCTAAACCATTCATCCGATTATGATGAAACTTTGGAGAGTTGTTCTACGTACGTCCACGAATGTTTTTGGCCCAAAAAAAATATGTTATCGCAACGCATAGCATCGGGTACAGCTAGGTACCTACTTTATAAATATATAGGATCATAGATAATGTATGTACTTAGCTATAAATTGTTAGTGTCTCAAGACCAAAAAAATACTATAATATCTACATAGAAGTAATTTACAAGTATTTAATTTAAAAGAAAATCGGTAGAAGTTAATACTATATAAATGAGGAACGATAATGGTTGTACTTAGCTATAAATTGTAAAATCTCGACATATAAATAATCTACCGGTATTCAATTTTGATGCCACTCTTTCTAACATTTAAATACTCATACCCGAACCACAAACTCTTACTCTTGCTTATTTGCGATGAGTGTTGATGTCATAACTAGTAAACATCAACACTTATTTATTATAAGTATGTATTTACAAAAAATATTAATTATATCCATTGTCTAGTGCCCATAGTACAAGCTCTGCTTAGTTTGGGACTTGATGGTGCTGTGTAAAATGTCCCAAAATATTCATTTTAATATTATTTTTTATCGTGGTTTTTACTTCTTACGATATTTTCAGTAAGTTTAAAGCCCGACGATAAATAAACGTAAACTATTTAGGTAGATAGATAGATTCACGATAAAATTTCGTTGTGTAATAATCGGTCAAAATTGTGGTAAATGTTGTTGGAAACAACACCACCATACGTAGTCTTGCTGGCGACATGCTTACAGCAACTCATTGATGCAACGGTGTTGCTCAACAAAAGTTTGTAGCATGTAATTGTGGCACAACAAACAAAATAATTACATTTAAATTACGCGTTGGAAGATTTCAAACATGTACTCTATTTCAACACTGAGTATTCCTCCAGTGGCGTAACAATAGGGTGCCAAGACGGGAAAAATGCCAGGACCCACGGCTGGAGGGGGCCCTGGCACGTGAGGGCCGCAAGCACTGGAGGATCCTAACATTTAATATTGGTCCCCATCCGATGATTTGCCGCGGGCCTCTGACGATATAGTTACGCAACTGTAATCTTCCCTTATAATGTTGACACGACCTCCCAGCAGTTACATTGACGTCATAGAAATATCGACGTTGACGTAATCAAATTCAATTCCGATTGAGTTTTTAAATTCATGAATGATGTATCAGTTGCTTCGGATATATCACTGACGAAATTCATTATGGTTGAGTATTGATTTTTATAACGTTTTGTGGGAATTAAGCGTACCTCGGAAGTCTTGTAAAGGCTATTCAGTGTGGCTATTCTGTAAGATCTCACTAGCAAACTCACTTCTGAATCCGAAGTGAAAAGTAGGAAAAACTATACGAAAAAATAGTGTGCGGTTAGGAGACCTCCGTCAGGGACGAAGTAATCCTTAAAATTCATATTTTTTTATTATAATGCAAAATTTTGCAACTATAATACAAGCATAGATGGTAGGGAACATCAAGCGTCGGACTGAGATACCACAGGGCCTAAGTTCGAGGGGTGCTGGCCAGAAAACCTCCACGTGTGTCTGACAGCTGCTTGTCCTTCTGGACACGTCTAGAGGGAACGGCAGTTGTTGGGCCGGTGCACCCTGGGCACGGGCAATAAGTCTCTTTTGGACCGAGGGACCTTATTGCCTGTGGCGAATATTCTGGCGCGGGAGGGGCCCGTTCTGGGCCAGTAGGGAGTTGCTCCACGTGTCCCTCTGATATCAGCAGAGGGCACAGTGGAGGAGCAGGGGCGGGCCCGGTGTGCACTCACCCTGCCACTGGGCAGGCAGCGGGGGGACTGTCTTTCCCTGCCCCCGTCGATCTCGTAACCCCAGGAGTACCCGCTGAGTAGTGTTCTCGCGCCTCTTGGGACCGAGGGTCTTGGCTTCACCGCCCGGACCGCGAGGAAGAAAACCTCTATAAAAAATTACGGGAGGTAGGGCCTGCGAGCAGCAGACAAGGGGTAGTCTGCTGCCCGACCAGCAGCTGGCGTAGCTGGCACAGCCGGCGTAGTTGGCGCAGCTGGTAAAGGCCCATGAGGTGAAGTGGCGTGCAGTGTTCCGTGTGCGCCACCTAGGAGGGTGCGGCCGACGTTAGGCCGCACGGGGAGAAGGGGCTCGCCTGCTTGTGGCGAGCCAGGACCTGTCGGGGGTGGTTGTGTGAATACTCACGGGTTCCCACGCCCCCGGCTAAGGTAGTTGAAGGAACACCGTGGTGGTTTTAGTCGGTAAGAGTCCGACACTGGCTCCGCCTACCCCGGGCGGAGTGCGTCCATGAGGATTTCCCCACGGCAAAAAAAAAAAAAAAAAAAAAAAAAAAAGGGCCTAAGTTCGATCCCCAGTAAAACATGTATTTTTGTATGTTTTATTTATTAGTTAAAATCTGACGTGACG
Source organism: Asteroscopus sphinx (assembly GCA_949699075.1). Lineage (NCBI taxonomy): Eukaryota > Metazoa > Arthropoda > Insecta > Lepidoptera > Noctuidae > Asteroscopus > Asteroscopus sphinx. Next base: position 26,293,941 of record OX453004.1, on the reverse strand, counting down.
TTACATTTTCTCCCGAATCACGCCTACTTCAAGCCGCGATAAGGAACTTCGTTCCAAAAACATTTCACTGAGGATTCGGAAGTCAGTTTGCTAGAAAGATCTTACAGAAAAGATTTCATTAAGGATACAGAAGTGAATTAGCTAGAGAGATCTTACAGAAAAGATTTCACTGATGATTCAGAAGTGAGTATGCTAGAGAGATCTTACAGAAACGCTAGGAAAAGAACTAGGCAAGAATTTCATAGCACTACTAGACTACTGTTTTGGATTTACAGTGTAGCGTAACAACCAGTATAAGCAGAGCCTGTTTCGTATGAAACCTGCATATTAAGCCAGTTTCGCTTATAATGGCTTAGTAACCATTGATAAGCGGTTGACATACATCACAGTTACAACATTCTAAAAGAAAAATCACTGGAAGAAACCAAAAAACTCGGCCAGGAATATAATGTGACTATGGGCTATTAGGCTAGCTAATAAAAGAAGGGGGAGTCAAAGTTGTTACGGATGAGTACGGCTTAGCTGGCGGTGCCAACCGCGGGCCGGACGACTTCTGGCCAAAGACGTCACTCGAAGGCGAACAAATACGAGCTGGTACATCAATCATTTGGAAGACCTTGAACTGATTTGTTTCTATAAAGGTATAACGCTATTAGTAACTGTATGCTTTCAACAATAGTCCTTACACTTTTTTCTTATAGATTGTTTTTGGACACTTTGGTGGTATAACACTATTACTTACTGGTAACTAAGGCTTGGGAACGGTTCGAAAAACCCGGTTAGTTACGGTTTCCACCAGGATTTAACTAGGTTTTTCGTAAACGCTTACTCGAAGCGGAACTAATTAGTGAGCGCTAATATATCATAAGAGACTTTTAATGATATTAAACTCACGATCAAGTCTAAAACAACTGTTGTGATCTGTTTACAATTTGAAAAAAAAAAAGTTAAACTAGAACATATTCTTAATAATTTTGTTTTTCCATATTTTTGATTATGTTTACATTACATATTATAATTAATTTCCAAAGTTATGTCAAACGCGGACAAAGAAAGGTTAACATAACGGTTTACATAAAATAACCTGGTTAACATAACGTCTATATATTGTTGCTGGTAGCTTGCAAGTGTGCAACTGAAGGGATATTAAATTATATTAAAGAGGTGTGAGGGTGTGCAGATTTGATTGAAATGAACCGGTACAAACCGGTATTTCGTGCAGGAACAATTTAATTTTTCTCTTTGATCAGAACCGAAATAATATCGATTCTGACCGAATAGATACGGAATGAAAATGCTCTTTTTAAAGTGTATGGCGTTCTTTACGAGCTGGTTTTAAATACTAACCAGATTTTCGAGCCTTGCTGGTAATACACATCCAGTCACAGTAAGACAGAATTGGTCAAAGATGATTGAGATTGATTGAGAACATTGAAAAGAAATTATTTTTTACGAGTTGTGTCGATGAAAATTATGTCCCATACGATTTATCTGTATGCCAAATTTAAAAAATCTGCCATTTCAGCGTGATTGAAAGACAAATAAACAAATATCCATACTTTCGCATTTATAATATAATAGTAGGATAATTACAATTTGAATAAGGTGTTTAGTAGTTTACGTTTCAAAAGTGCCTGTAATTAGGTTTATTTGAAATAAAAACATTTGAATTTGAATTCAATTTTGGAAGATCTTCAAAGAACTGACAAAATAATTAATTTGATGAAAATCTTTTTTTATGCCACGTTTTTAAACGAAAGCGAGTTAATACTGCATTGTCATCCAGATCTGAGCTATGTAAATCTAAATAATAAGGTAATATAAATGTTATCGGAACGCGTGTCACCGGTTCGCCGCTACAATACATAAATACGCAAACTACACCCACCATGTTTATAGCATACAATGAAAAATAAATTAAGCCAAAAAAAATCTGCTGTTAGATATGCTGAAAAATGCAATTTTAGTGACTCTGCGTCCAAAACGGCACTGAAGACTAGGCAAACAGTTCGAACACTGGTGTCCTACGAGACACTTGCACCCGGCGACAAGTTCACGCGCCTTTACCAGTTTCAAGTCTCTAGCTCATCGGGAAGTTAGTACAAAATCGATTGCAAAATTTGTACCGAACATACAGACAAGACTGAAAGAGAGTTAATAGCAACATGATAATAAAAATCGTCTTTAATTACAACATGTAAAAGAGCCACTATAACCGCAACAAAAAACCTAATTTTTTAACCTTATTACAACACCCTTCAAACGGAGGGCATAAAAAGTGGGAATGGTGGGCGTTTCGAGCGTAAGTGTACTAATAGAGGTTTTGATTGATCGGTGTTCCCCTTAGTGACCGGTGGTTGGTGGCCCTGAGTGACTGCACTCTCCATGGTGAAGGAATGTAAACATTAGGCAACCTGCCCCCAACACGCCACGACACCTGCCACCGGACTTATTCATAAAGCTTTACACGATTTTAATAGATTTGTGACTGTACGAGAGGTGTTTGCGTAGTTTGGTCATTGAACTCGTGAGTTGATACTGAAAGACTCATTGGTACAATTATATCTAAGACAGTACAGTTTGGCATGTACACAAAATGAGCGCCACTAGTCAAACATTGAAATTTTTTACTTTTAAAATCGCATTTTATGTAGGATTTTGGGTAGTCTGTTTTATTCATACATATGTATAAATTATATTTCATTATTGTATTAATTTTTTTTTTTTTTTTTTTTTTTTTTCATATATACAAGCTGAAATTTGAGTCGCTTAATTCCCGAAAAGTGGTCACTGTACTCATCATTATGAACAACTTTTACTATGGGACCAACCCTGAAATCACGAAAAAAAAAATCAGTTGGTCCCTACATTTGTGTTCACTTAAATCAATAAAATTTAGGGACCACCTGATTGTTTTTTCGCGATTTCAGGGTTGGTCCCATAGTAAAAGTTGTTCATAATGATGAGTACAATGACCCCTTTTCGGGAAATAAGCGATTCAAATTTCAAATATGTGCGAAAAACGGCCACTTTTGGCATTTTTTCTATCTACAACTACAGTGAACTATACTTTACAGAGTTAATAGTTTTTGATTAAATTACAGTAACTGTACTTCAATAGTTAAAAACGAATTTTCGATAAATGATGTATTCAGCGAGTAATATTTTTTTACTGATGGGGACGCCACTTGGCTGCTACGTTGCCCTTAAGACTTTTTTGCCAGATTGTACAATATTTTGAAGGTAAATAGTATTTTTAGAATCAGATGCGATTAGAAATTTTATTAATTTTTTTTCCCTGATAACACAAAATAAACTTATTAGCTGCAGCCTGTAAAGATAGCTACATAGAAAAACAAGATTTATAATATAACACATAACATAACATCACGCCTGTAATTCCCCGAAGGGGTAGGCAGAGGTGTAATAGTACACCCACATTTCGCCACTTATGTTATTGTCCCATGTAATAGGGGGCGAGCCTATTGCCATTGACCGGGCACAAATCCAGACTCCCGGCTGCTACTGAGAATTTCCTAATGAAAAAACCCGATAACACTTTTCCCGACCCGGGATTCGAACCCAGGACCCCACGCTCAGCAGTCGCGCTTGCAACCACTAGACCAACACGAGGCACTCAGACCAACCAGGCAGTCTATATCAGTTTAGAATATAATGATTAGAATAAAAAAATTATTATAAAATATAACAGAATACACGTAAGACATGAAAGGAAGTTTGTTCGGAATCACAAGGAGAATTGATTGGTATACTTATAGTTTGTATTGGTACGAAGTTATATTTTAACCATTTTTTTAGTCATTATTCATTTTAGATTCTAAGGATAAATTATATCAGTGGATCCGGAGCAGGTCTGACATATATGGGAATGACATATCTCAACGAAAAAATCATTCGTTCAGATATGTCATTCCCATACATTTTGATTGTTTTCTATTAGCGTTGACGATTGTAGATTGTGTAGATGGTCAACTTGGCTAGGGGGGCAGGAAGACCAGCGAAATGGGTTTCCGTATGTCAGGTTACCCCTCCTGCAGGTACCAGTAAGTTACCGAGTTGGTTGCTGGAAAGCCAATAGCCAATCATTCAAGTAATTTTGGGATTTTGAAAAAAAAAAATACCAGATAAAATTCATAATATTCTAATCGGGGCCTCTGTGGTCTAGCGTTCATTCAGGTTGTATAAAAAAAGTATATTTAAAGCGAGCGTATTTATAAAGAACCAAATGAGAGAGTGGCATTACCATTGGACATCACAATTACAGCCTAATTGACGCCTAACGTTGAATATAAAGCGTACAATAAATTCCGTCAACTAGCTGAGGCAATCCGATTAGCCCTACGAAGTCAGCCATTGGCTAATCACTAACGCGGAAGTTTTGACGGCTCACATAAGTGGTCGAAACCGATTTGAAGTTTTCAAGTGGCGAATAGTGGCGACCTGCGTTGTCAGACATCGGTCGCCTGTAAAGAGGCGTCATGGGGTGTATGGTCTATGGCTATGCCAGCCATTGGATGATTTTATTATGGTCATTTATAACTCACGAGAAAAGTATAAAATCTTTATCGTTTCCATTGCCCTTAAAAATCAACAAAGAATGGATTAAAGTAGTTAAGGACAATGATCTATTGAGTGTCACCGACGCAGGGGGTACTTAGTGACGTCAGCGGAAGTCCGCGAGGGGCTTCCCTCTCCACTACCCTCCTGCGTCTGCTAAACACGGCGGCATTATAATCAGCACTCAACACCGGCGCCTTATTTACAAGCACCCAGCTAAATTGACGGGGAAATAGTCTGTGTTTATTGTAGATAGTCTGTGAAAATTTACGGGAAAGTCTGTGAATATTGACGGGGATATGGTCTGTAAAAATTGTAATGATGACATGCTAACCGCATAAATGATGTTTGTTTACAAGTTTCAATTAATATGAGTTTTTAGACTAACATGGTCACTATCACTTATATCATTATTGTCACGGGATATCACCCCGAAACAGGGGGGGGGGATATGTACCATGTAAATATCCCCCCCCCCTGTGTAATACCTTTTCTGTGAGTTCCCGATATTTCAACACCGTTACAAGCGCCATGGTCATGGGTAAACACCGTAACATACAGTATGTAACAAAAACCCCGTTGTTCCTGTTAGCTACTAGCAGAATCGATATTCATACGTAAGGACACAACTCATTTGAAAAAAACACTTCAATAAAAATAATACAATTTAATATTAAATCATTATTAATCGTAAATTGAACGAGATATTATTATATCACTCAAACTCACTACCTCAGTGATTATATCAATAAAAATAATCAAATTACATATTAAACCATTATTAATTGTAAATTGAAAATGATATAATGACTTTTAATAATAACTTAATACTTCATTTGATTATTTTTGTTGAAGAGTTTTTCCAAATGAGTTAATGTGTCCTTACGTATGCATATCGATTCTGATAACGTACCTCACAGGAACAACAGGGTTTTTGTTACATACTGTATAATAAGTATCAATCAATGAGGTATCTAAAGGTTAGCTTAGTAGGTAAGATGTTTTTTATTTAAAACACAGTTAAGAGCTATCCACACACATTCGTACTGTGCTCGGGATGCGGCAGGGCCGTGGTCTTGTAGCCATGAAATTGGGCTGGTCACGTGATGTCAGTGCTGATGCCGGCACAAAACACCATACAAAAAACCACGGCCCTGGCTACTTCCCGGACACGGTACAGATGTGTGTTGATAGTCCTTTAGTAATAATAATGTTCTCCTCGTCGAATTTCGGTTACGGCGGCCAATCTCAACGGAGAATAGCCATCTGCGCGGGACATATAGTGCACAAGTGTGTGCGCAAACATAGGTGCACTGCACTGTATATTCCTCACTCTCATAATCCGATGGGACAACAATCCTATTCGACCGGAGAGAGGTAGACCTCTCTATGCGCTAGAGCGCAGAACCGACGGCTTTACGTGCTCTCAGAGGCACGGGGGCGTAGCACCGCCAACTTCCAGACTCCGGGCTGCTACTGAGAAATTTTCTTAACAGAAAAAAACTAATAAGACCTTTGCCCGACCTGGGAAAAAGTGTCCGAGTCCGGGTATTTTTGCCCGTTAGTATTCTTATTATGATTAAGTATTACATCTTTGATACAGAAGTCAACCAATAACCTTCGTTTGGTTTCGTTTGAACATATTTTTGACAAAATTAGAGTGTAGAGTGCAGTGATAGCCTAGCGGTTGAACGCTTGCCTTCCATGCAGGAGGGTGTGAGTTCGCCAGCACCTCTGACTTTTCGAATTCATGTGCTGATTTATATTCGATTATCACTTGCTTTTACGGTGAAGGAAAACATCGTGAGGAAACCTGCACACCTGAGAGTGCTCCATACAGTTCTCAATGGTGTGTGTAGTCCGCCAACCCGCACTAGGTCAGCGTGGTGGACTAAGGCCTTAGCCTTCTCATACTGAGAAGAGGTCAGTGCCCAACAGTGGGACAGTATTTGGCTGGTATACATTTGGTTTTTGGTGTATACATTTTTAATGACTTCAAAATTAGAAACGTTGTAGGAATGCCTAGAAATGTAATTTTATTTCAAAGTAAACGACATTGAACCGGCAAGGACCAGGCATAAGGCAGTGAACCTAACTGCTGAAGGATTAATCAACTGATGATTACCGAAAGTTTCAATTATTCCATTACGTTACAATTGCAACTACTAACAAAATAGCCGCCGTATCCATTAACAGATTAGAATTTGATCGTGTATCTACTGTTACTGTCCAAAATCGAAAGGATAGTCAACAGGCCCGAATTGATAAATATTTTGGAATTTCAAAATTAAATTTCTCAGGAAGTTGTCTAAAATTATCATAATAACTAAAACAGGTAACCGGATTACATCGCGTATAGTATTTAAATTGGTTTTTCTGACGTTTCAAAAGCTTTGCAGCGTTCGTGGTCGTAGGAAGACTATGATGAAAAGCGTCTTTACGTCTATGATAAAATATATTTTTAGATATGTCTAAAAATATATTTTATCTACCGTGCAATTTTTAGTCTGCAAAGCTTTAGAAACGTCAGGAAAACCAATATGTAATCCGGTTAAACTATTTTTATTATAATGTGTAGTGATCGCGAAAACCTAAGAAATTATTATAATAAACTAAATCTATATCTATATCTATATCTTTACCAGCAGTGCTCGTCCGACTTCGCTCGCAAAAAAAGTGTTAATATAAAATTTATTATTAATGAGTCCTTTGATCAATAAATAAGGAATTTGTTAATAACTCGACTACAGCGCCATTTATCGGATTTAAATATACCTAAGAAACATAGTCTCAACTACAAACAAAATGTGTTAATATGACCTCAATCGCTCAAGTTATTTAGAAGTTACACGATTACTAACAGACGCGTCAACGATTATAAATAGCTATAAGGTAATAAATTGGAATGTTTTCACCCATAGAACATGTAGGTATAAAACTTTATACAATGATCCATAGTCATACTTTGACTGTACGTACAGTTCAATGTCCTCGCCACGCGACTTGCAACCCTTCCCTGCCAACCGTTATTATTAACATAAAAACTTGCTCCAAAGTGTGCTAAGGTCGTCCGGTTTTCAACAAAATAAGGGTTCTTTACAATTTCGTATTAAAAATAGGTGGGACGTATTTTATTGGGTGGCAATCCGACATGGGGTTCTTTTCAATTGTTATGTGAGGGAGTATCTGGACCTTTTTTGGGGATGAAGTAATTAATATTTGAAAATCGAAACTAAAAGGAAGATCGAGCAAAATTGGGGGTCAAGTAATGGGTTGGATAAATGCTTAAAATAGATTTAACTTTAAATTGGTAGTGAAAGCGGCTAGAAATGATTGTCCGTTTGTGTGCTTTTGGGTCAAACTCCATGTTACCTAAAACGGATGTAGTATTATAAATTTAATTACTATTTTGTACATTTAATTCAATGGATGTACCTAAACTGTAGGATAAACTGACGGTTTCGCCTGAATTGACCTCGTTCACTATCAATAATATAACTTCTAGGTTCAGGACCTACTTGAATATCGACTAGAATTATATGTTCCATGTCCCATTCTTTAGTACATAACATATCCAGCCCATTACTGTCCCACTGCTGGGTACGGGCCTTCATTCTGCATTCTTTAGTAAATAAATCAAATTCTTTACTATTGAATGGCGGACCATTATCTGAAATAAGAGTTCGGCAAATATAGACCACTAGACTAGCTGTGTAACCTGACTATAACATGACATTTTATATACAAACGTGGAGATAACAATACGACATTATGTGAAAACACGGTTAATTAGTAGTCTATAGAAGCATTTTCAACACATAAATAAGTTGTTTATCTAAACTTATTTGAACTAGTTTACTAAGTAAACTAATTTTTGAACAAAATAAATATCAAAATATCGAAATAATAAGTACACCATTTGTAATCATCTGTATTATTTAAGAAAGTTTCGCATAGGTCTTTGACCTAACGATCTATTCCGGAAAAATGGTCCTACCAATGTAACAATGTTTTCAATAAAATTGATAAAATTAAAATAATTTCCTGTGACTAAACTATTAACTGGATTTGATAGATTTTTTTGTACAGACGGAGAACGTGATGTTCTGTACGTGGTTTTATTAAATTTATTTTCGTATTGTCATCTCCACTTTGTATCAATCAATCAATCATTTCAGCCGAAAGACGTCCACTGCTGGACATAGGCCACTTTGTATACTTGAGTAAAAGTTGACAACTGCTAAGTATTTTGTTCCTTAAAATTCAAAGAAATCTACACCAATTTTATATCACGGTAAGTTTCATATTCATGTTAAATAATAGGCTCTTTACTATTATTCTACGATAGGTTAGACAAACATTATTTAGAATAATTTTAGAGTTAATTTAGAGTAGTTTGTATTGGGGTTCAGTATATTACTTCACTTGTCCAGATCAGAAAGGGTATTTCGCTAAGAGGTAACAAGGAAACACAAAAACGACTCATAATCGGTCCATTACTGTTCCACTGCTGGGCACGGGGCTCTTCTCAGAATGAAAAGGATACAGGTCTTAGTATACCGCTCTGGCCTACTGCGGGTTGGCAGACTACACATACCATCAATAACTTTATAGAGCACTCTCCAGTGCAGGTTTCCTCACGATGTTTTTTCATCATTGAATATATTTTGATTCGTACATAAATCCGAAAAGTGAACGGTTCGTGCCGGGTTTGAACTCAGACCCTCCTGCAAGGAAGGCAAGCGTTCAACCGCCAGGCTATCACTGCTTGTTCACTTTTGTGTTTGTTTCGTCGTTAAGTCGAAGAAGAGAAAAGTGATTATACTTCAAGTATGATTGATGAAAATATGTTTGTTTGAATGTTTATGATGAATGTTAATTAATATTAAATGAGTAGACGACCGATTTCTATCAAAAAATTAATTGCTACTAAATATTATAATATTTTGTTCTTCTTCTATCGTGTCGACATGAGTTACTCTTTGGATGTAAGGACGCCCACCCTCTCAAATTGCGAATATAATTTTCGGCTTTGGCCTCTATGTAGGTTAAAAACTAAATTTTATGAAACCGTAAACTGCCTGTACTTGATACTATACCTGATTACTATATATTATATTACTATACTTGATTGTATTTATACTTGACGAAAAAGGAATTTGATGAATCACTGCACTTGACGAAAAAGTAACTTGACGAAAAAATAATTTGACGAAAAAGCGATTTGACGAAAGTCGTTCTAACCGTTATTTCTGACAGACGTGCAAAGTGAGTGGCCGAGTAAACAAGTGACCTAGGAAGCTTTACAATGTTTGAGCGTAAGTAAGACAAAGGCGGAACACAGATATTTCTATCAACAAAGCTCTATCATTTGGAATGGCATGTCGATGTAGCATGTTACTAGTTGAATGATGTGTCTGTGTCTATTATTGTTCTAATGATATAATGATGTTCTTTTTTATTGTTAATATGAAATATGGAAGCATTAAGAAAAGGAAACAGTATTTGTACTACCAAGACGTTACAAATTTACAATACTGCAAGTATTTGTAAACTACCCGACGCCCGCGGTACAAATATCGATAAAAAATTGTGTTAATCCAGAACATGGTTTACAGATAAACTATCAAATTTTATCCAAATCCGTTCAGCCGTTCTAGTGTGATCGAAGTATAAACAAACAAACTAATAAATAAACAAACAAAGATCCATACTTTCACATTGATAATAATAAGTAGGATATTAATATGTTTAATGCACATGTAGATATGGAGTAAAACTATGTTTTAAAAAATTACTTTAAAAGGTTTATTAATGTATATCATAGTAGATCACACTGATAAAAAGACAATCGAGCCACTTTGCCGGTCGCTAGGAGACGACCATTTTCATAAACACATACGGGGAATTCCTTTGCCGTGTCTATGGCGAGCCTTCCAACAATTTATGGTAACTCACCGACCCTTCAGTTTCGTGGTAATGCTTATAAATAAATGTAATCAGGGAGCGATAGTATTTAGGAACTATAATAATCAGTTTAGTTAAAGGGGTTACCTAGAATATTGGTAGGGTAGGTAAAATGCTAATTAACAATCTGTTTCTACACACTTAAATGCTATATCACATATACCTTTAAGCATTAAGGGTACATAGAAAGAAGGGTCATAGTCAAATGTAACTAATTTTGAGAAAAAAAAATCAATTTCACTTTACTATGATTCTTTTTATCACGCTTATATTATTAGCTTCACTTGTTTCTAACTAACCATGGAAACAAATCTTGAAGTCGATTTTAACCTAGTTCTAATTATCGTATCGATTTAATACTTTGCAAGTATATGTAATTTGGACGACAGTACAATAATTTGGTAACATCGAGCTGATCTGGTGATGGACTGTACAGAACCTCTAAAAGCGTGTTTTTTTAAGTTTTCCAAACTATTAATTTATCACATCTTTTATTATAATTTTTCTAACAGCAACTGTGAGTGTGACTATGATCTCTTTTTACTGCAAGTTTACATTGATTAATGTTAGCTTTACCAAGTTTTACACGCAGATTTTTTTTTCTACTAGATGGCATTATCAATTCAATACTTATTGAAAGTAAACTGACAATGACCCTTCATTTACTTCGCAAGTAACAGAAGTTTCAGGGTACACGTAAAAGTATCTATGGCTTATAGAATATTAATAATTTGACACAGTAACATCTTGGCTCTCTGTGAATTACTAAATGCTAGTAAGTTGTAGCCAATGATCCACAGAATACTATATAGTACGATAAATTCTTACGCTCCGTTTATCAAAACCTATTTAGCTAATAGAGTAGCTGACATGACTTAATATGGCTTCGCGTAGTCAAGTACTGAGTTGGAGATATTATACATAAAACCATAAAACCGTTATTTAAGGAATAGGTCGCACCCCTAAAATAATATTTACGAAATAAATTTACTATTTAAATAATATTAAACGTTCTGAAACTCTTCAACTCTAATTACAAAACGAGTTAGTAGGGCTACCAATCTTTCCAAAACTGGTCTTTGGACTATTCTAATGCAACTCTAGTCGTGAAATTGGGACATGGGAGTGTACAAGGGAACAGGGGTACCGTGGGAGATGGGGCCCTGTCATAATTTCCAGAGCGACCCGCGCAGCTGTCGCCAGAACTTTTGGATTCGATGGATCAATTGTTTGATTCACGACTTTCATTGTTCCTATTCGATTGTTTGCCGATCCGAGACTTTTTGTCACGGAAACTTGTGTGAGCGAGTATCAGGTATTATTATTAACTAGTCGGCGACAGGACCGTTAATGGGCGTCGTTTACAGCACCCCATGTCGAACCGAAGAGTGAAATTAAAGCTACGATTGAATCCGAAATGTAATGACGTGGACGTATTAATTTACAACTTTTCTTTCCGTAAATTGGAAGTGTTCTTGTCGGCTTTAGTATTTTTTTATTATTTCGCATGGGAGTGATATGGTAAAACATTTTGTCCTCCTAAAACATTGCATATACACAATAACAATAAGCTTCTGTAAAATATTAATTACGTGTATTAGTCATTTACATCACAACCGGTTCTAGGATTACACGCATCACAAGTCAGTCGCATATGTCTGAAACCTCAACAATAGCCATGTTTTAATGCACTCTGTTAAATATGCAGATACGTTACGCGTGCGAATAATGCATGAGACTTTTAATCCTAGACAAAGCGGGTTGGATTAATCATCCAAAATATGGGGTGCATTTTTGGGTAGTTGAATAGTGCGCGCAGGGGTCGTTGTACGCAGCTGCGCGGGCGCGGATCAAATTGATAGGTCCGCCGTACATATGTCGCGGCCGCCGCGCGTGCCCGCCACGTCACGCAATGTGCGAGCGTCGGCCGGCTGCATTAGTCTGTTATTGTTATGTTTAGGTTTACTAATCTCATGAATATTGCAAGTTTGATATTTATTTTGTATGATAATATTATGATTATAACAAAATTATTTCAGTAATTTAAATTTATAAGAGTTCATAGCTAGTTCTTAACGATATAAGGGACGCTATTAATATCAATCGCAATTAAAATCGCAGACCATTATATTTGTATCATTTATAATAAAAATCCGTTTTTTATTTAGAAGTGTGATACTAGAATATAAAACATTGTAAGTACTATTTAATAAGTAATTGTAAGGTTGTACTTTTTAAGATGCAAATAAATGATTATGATTATGATATGATTATGATTTTGAGTGTTGTGGCGCAACTTGGGAGAGGCTTTTGTCCAGCAGTGGACTGCGATAGGCTGAGTTAATGATGATGATTTAACCTGAATGTGATGCATTTAGAAATAGAATATAATTTTAAGCAAACGCAATTTAACAGTAGTTAGAAGAAAAATAACAAAAAAGTTCATTTTAAAACAGGCTTCGCTCAACACCAATGGAACGGCAGTAAAGTTATGGATAAAGTAGCATTTTATTGGTGAAAGAATTACTAAAATTGGTCAAATCTTTACTCTTTGTACTATTAAAGTAAGTATAGATACCCAACACAATTTAGTTAGGTTTACTTGTAACTTTAAAAGCTTTATTTTATGTTAAAAGTTTTAAATTTTTTAGTAAGATACCTACATATGACATAAAATAAATTTTGATATCAATGAAAGCGGGTTCTAAATATAGGGAGTTGGTTTCAAGCAATTCCCAACAGTATATTCTTAGTAGACATTGTATTCCACCTTGTATACCATTCAATCAATGTCAAATCAACTATAGGTATTAATATTATAAATGCGAAAGTATAGATGTTTATTTATTTATTTGTTTGTGTTTGAAGTGGGATGAGACCATGTCATGGATTAGCAGACAGGATAATTTTTATCGACGTATCACGGGAGCGAAGCCGCGGGCGTCAGCTAGTGTCAAATTAATGGGTACCTTTAATAAATAAAACCACAATCTTGCATTGATGAACATTCATTTGAGGAAGACATGATTTTAAACATTTTAAATATGTACAGTTGACTGCATGACAGTGGTAACATTTAAATTAGAAAAACGCCCTTACTACTTACGAAATAAAGGTGCTGTCAATGTCAAACTGTTGCCACTGACGTGCGGTCGACCGTATTTTTTATTCTTAAATTTTTAAAGGGACTTTTCCTGTCGTACACAAGTAACACGACACTTACCCCCAGTTTCTGGAAGGCTGATCAATTTGATCTGTTGTCAAATCTCATGTCAGCTCCTGTGATTGGCCCGCAAAAATGTTAACAACCAATCACAACGCTTGACCTAAGATTTGACAGCTGATTATAAAATTTTTGCGTTGACCAGCCTTTCAGAAACTGGGGTTTAAACTATATTATCTGGGCAATAAATGTAAACAGATCTTTTGCATATCACAATTTGGATTATTTAACCCCTCGATTGTTTGGGTCAAAAAATTAAAAAGTCAGACAGCCAATGACAACTCAGAATAAACATTCCTAGGCGCTGACGATTAGGAGAGCCGATCCCAAATAAAATTGTTAAAATACCAGAATAAGAAAAAAAAACTAAAAAGTTTCAATATTATTATTTTGTTGTTATTATAGTAAAGTTTTTAAGCTGTGCTGTAATCTGACTCATCGGATATCGAATTAACAGCAGTTTAAGTGCAAGCCATGTGGTATCTAATCGAGTGTTCAGCGATACACAAGCCCTGATAAGGCTGATAAGATGTTAGGTCACACCTCGGTGGATACGACCGTCGGTAGCGATCGATCGCTTTATACTAGCCAAACTGATCAGCTGTCGTGGGTTTCTGTACAGATTTTAGTAAAAAAAAAATATACCGTATAAAAAATTAAGTAAAAATAAAACCTATCTCACGTCCGTGTGGTGCCGGACGCAAAGAATTTCACCACCCTATATCTTCTCATGGGTGTCGTAAAAGGCGACTAAGGGATTCACCAGAGGATGGGCAGCAGCGTCCTCTGAGTATTTAACCAACCAACTGCGATCGCCAACCCGCCTGCCAAGCGTGGCGATTATGGCAAATTCCCCCCAACGTGCTTGAGGGAGGCCTATGTCCAACAGTGGACGTCTTTCGGCTGAAATGATGATCTAGGTTAGGCTATCGTAATACTAAGGTAGTGATGTGTTTTTTTCCGAAGCAATATGTCAGTACTATTAGATATTCTGTGAAAATATATATTTTCTACAGTAGGTTATTACCTACGTACATTTAAACGTGGTATTAACTTTTTTTATGTTATAGGATGGCGAAACAAGCTAAAGGCCCACCTGATGTTAAGCGGTTACTTGTGCCCATAACAACTGCAATACCACCTAGGCTGTTGCCTAAATGGTACTTTAAATCGCGTTCGCCAAACTGAGACCTAAAGATGGAAAGTCTCATGTGATTGTAATTTCACAGAATTTCACCGACAGCCGTAGACTACAATGCAAGCATCACTGTTTGGTGGCAGAAATATGTACGGTGGGAGTAGTTTATTGGATGAGCTCTTTTACAAGATGCTGTGCTATTACTAGCATTATGATTGAATTTCATTGTGTTATTTGTGTGGAAGTGCGCGCACGCACCGTACGTCGCGAGACATGTTTAAAAAGACGCAGCACAAAGTGTTTCAGTGCTCACATACTACTCTAGAAAAGCTTTCCACTAAGCTACCTAACCCTGAGATTATTAAAAAATACAACTATACAAAGAATTCTAACTTTACTAATTATATTATTTTACTCCACATAGATTACGTATCCTACATATTTTTTCAATTCTTCTTCTTAGTCGTTCACTCTTGGCAGAGTGGTCGTGGTTATATCAGGTCTCGAAGTTTGAGTAGCAGCTCTTGCGATGCGTCTCCATTCGACTCTGTTATTGGCGCTGCGAGAACATTGTGTCATGGTGGAGTGCGTGATGGTTTTGATGAGGTCTGACCAGCGCGATGGAGAGCGACCGCGCGGTCTCTTCCCTTCAATCCTGCCCTGCACCACCAAGCGCTCCATCGAGTCCTCCTTCCGGGTTATATGGCCAAAAAATTTGAGTATTCGTATTTGCACAGTCGACGATATTTTCAATATTTATTGCTTATTAAGGGGTTTTTTCCTACTAATATTATTATGTGAAATGTTCTGAAGATGTTTGGATGTTTGTTAATTAATTACGCTTAAACAGATGAACGGATTTTAATGAAATTTGACACACAGATAGACCAGATTAAAATATAAGCTACTTTTTATCCCGGGAAAATAAACGGTTCCCGAGGCATGCGCGATAAGACTTTCTGTAATAAGCCTAGTCATACGTTTGCCAAGCCGCGGGAAAGTCAAGTCTTTTATAACAATTTATTAAAGTTCTGGTAGCTGTTTTACAAACGATTTTGGCTTTGTGTAATCCTACTATAATATTATAAATACGAAAACATAGATGATTGTTTGTTTGTCCTGCAATCACGTTGGAACGCCTGAATAAACTTGGATGAAATTTGGCACACAGATAGACCATGTACTGAATTAACATATAGAATATTATTATATTTTTGTCAGTTGTATGTATTGGGAATGCATTGCATTACACAAAATGCAATAATATGCAGACTCTTTCGTCCATTTTTAGGGTTCCGTAACCAAAGGGTGCCAAACGGGACCCTATTACTCTTGTTACGCTGTCCGTCCGTCCGTCCGTCTGTCTGTCACAGGGCTGTATCTTTTAAACGGTAATAGGTAGCCGTTTGAAATTTTCTCAGAACATGTGTTGCTATAACTCCTATCACGACAAATACTAAAAATGAAAAAGTCTAAAACCAAGGGGGTCCCCATACAAGTAACCTCGAAAAACATGCATTTTTTTCAACGATTTTGTTCCTGCTCTATCTTCGAAACGGTGATACAGATAAGCGTAAAACTTAGTTTGATTGTAGTGCATACTATGTAAATTAGCAAAAAATACTAAGAATAGACATGTGTAAGAAAGAGATGCAAAAAATCATATTTCGCGCACGGTACGTTGATGTTTTTTGATGAACTCTCGTAAATTAAATCAGTTTCTATGAGGTATCAGGTCGATGGGTGGTACGGGACTCTTATTGCGCGATTCCGACTCGCACTTGGCTGGTTTTAATGTAAATATAATTAACGCAACCTGCAGCCACAGAACACATAATAATACTCCGTACAGAATGGCCACGCGGATTTCAGTAGACACTTCATTTGCTCTTACAAAGCCTACTTACTTACTTTTAGTCTACCACCTATTCTATAACAATATGTACTTATGAGCCGTGATGCAGCCCTATGTACTTACACACACATTTGGCGCGTGTACAAACGTGATCTGTTTATTTATATGTAAGAGTAGAAGTGGGCGTGTAAACGAAAAGCGCATAAAAGAGTCTAATTTATTTAAAAAGCGCATAAGCACGCTTAGTGATCAATGCAGATTTCGTTTCGACTTTTTCGTAAACCAAACTTATGCTTTCAATAGTACGATTGAAATGTAACCTTATTTCTATCAATCATCAATCAATCAATCAATTTCAAACTTGACAGGTGGTTTGATAACCAGCAGAATTCGATTTTATTCGTTTACGTAAAATTTGCTTAGAGAAAGCAATTTTTTGTTATGTTGATTATTTTTGTATCGTTTTAACGTTTTTGACCTTGGTTGATTTGCTTTCGCTTTGCCGCTTAGTGAATGCGTTTTTGAATGTTCTCTTCGATAATGACGCGACAACATCTTAAGAGGCTCTCGTTAGGTGGCTGGGTCAAGGGCCAGATTCAGAAGGCAGTTATCCTCGATACGCACGCATTGTCAGGAGGTTCCTGTCTCTGCAGTCCTAACCACCGGTAGCTTGGACCCTGCTCCCAATGCCGGTGGAACGCCGATTTTTATATTTTTGTATATTGTTTTTTTTAAATATGTATTTTAAAAAAAATGTGTTCATGAATGAATAAAAGAAATAATTATAATGTAATGTTTCTAAGAAGACTAGTTGGTAGTGCAAGTTATAGCAAAATAGTAGTTTATTTTCGTACGAATATGATTATAATTTATTATTATACTATGAAACGGGTATTGACGCGCAAATACCTATTAAATAAAATATCCTACCACCTTCCCTACCTACTGACCTATATACTATTGAATATAAAATAGGTTTAAAGGTGTTACGGAACTCTTTACTTCGTAGTTTTCTTCTTTTATGATGTTCTTGTTTTCTCTCTCGATGTCACTTACAAACTAGCTTTTCTGTATAATTTATTAGAAATCTTACTCTATTTATAATTTCATACCCTAAATCCAATATATACCTATTATGTATTATATTTTTATTATTGTATTGATTATAATTTGTCAGTTTATTTATGAATAAATGAAAATGTAAATGTAAAACACATGAGTGTAGCTGACATCTATCTCGTTTCTTCATCTAATACTACATCGAAACTATGTCTATATTCTATTATCCTACTAGCCTATACCCGCGGCTTCACCCTCGTATAATTCAGTTTATCACAGAAACAAGTTATCGCGAATCCCTCGGGAAATATTTATCTTCTAGGGATCAAAAGTAGCCTATATGTTATTTCAGGTTATGGTCTATCAGTGTGCTAAATTTCATCCAAATCCGTTCAGCCGTTTCAGCTTGATTGAAGGACAAACAAACAAACAAATGAACAAACAAACAAATGAACAAACAAACATCCATACTTTCACATTCATAATATTAGTAGGATATTAATGAAATTTCAATTTCAATTTCAATTTCAATTTATTTATTTCTTCAAAGATAATAATGTTAACATAAGTATTTTAAACATACGTAGTTATACTTGACTATTATTGAGAGTTAACAAAAAACATGTAGGTGATGCAACCAGAGCCCTTGCTAAGTTATAAAAATAACTTGTATTAAGGGCGCTGGTTCAAGCCCTTGACATAGTGTATGGTATAAAAATTGCAGACAGAATAAGTGTGAGTCAAACTGGAGTTAACATTAATTAATTATATTTGCAGCAACCGAAATCCTAAAGTTATTTAATATTTAGTTTTTGTGTGTATGCATATGTCTGTGTACTTGGGAGTGTGGGATAGTGTGTTACGTGTGTGTAAGAGTGATTGTGAATGCGTGGGTGTATTAGGATGATTAGGTGTGTTTGTGGAATGAGTGTATGTGTTCATGTTATGTTTACTGTAAATGAGTTTATGGCGGATTATTTTCAGAGAAAAGCAGGAGTTCTGTATCGTGGTAATTTACTGTAAGTAGAAAGCATGTCAGTGATTTCTTGAGAGACTTACTTGACAAAGGGTAAAAATTCAATTTACGATTGAGTTTATTATAAAGTTGTGGGCCTTGACAGCAAATAAATCGTTTGGTAAATGAGTATTTACATTTATAGTGCTCACAAACTATATCCTTACGTCTTTTGGTGATAGTAACGTAGGGGGTATCTTGATGTTGCAAGAGGACAGAGTTCAAAATAAAAAGTTGTCTGACAGAAAGGACTTTACAACATTGGTATAATTCCTGTGTTGGGAAAAGTATTGGACGAAATGTGCTCACCTTCAACACAGCTCTTTGTGCTCTCTCCAATTTCAGTAAGGTGGTCTTAGGAGCCCCACCCCAGGTGGAGACACAATATGATAAGAGGGATTGACAGAGAGCAAGGTAAACTCTTTTGACAATCAGCGCATCTGCCACATGACGAAGAGTCTTAAAGACAAATATCAGTTTTCTAATCCTTGCTGTCAGTAATTCTATGTGGGCCTTAAAATTCAGATTGTCATCAAGAGTCACCCCTAGGTATTTTATGGTGTGAGTACGTGCAAGTGTAGGACAAGAGCAGGCCACAATATATGGACAGACGCAAGAGTGAGCGATAACGGAATATGAGTCCGCGGGCTGTGTGGATTGGCGTAAGCTAAAGCAAAGTATTTTTGTTTTATCTGTATTTAAGGTAAGCTGATTGTCATGTAGCCAATTTATAACTTTATCTAGACCTTTCTGCGCCGCGTCAAAAGCATCGTGCCAGGTGACGCCTGTAAAGGTGAGTGCAGTGTCATCAGCAAAGGCCGTTATTTTACCATTTTGGAGGGCAAGATTACATAGCTGGTTTACATACACCAGGAAGAGTGTAGGACCCACCACACTGCCCTGGGGAACGCCAAAAGTGACAGGAAGTTCTCCGCTCAGGTAATCTTTAATTTTTACGCACTGGGTCCTATCGTTCAGGAAGTCTGTGAAAATTTGGAGTTGAAGGTCACGTATTCCTAATTCCTCAAGTTTCAATACTAGGTTGGGAATAGAAACTGTGTCGAAAGCTTTTTTAAGGTCTAAGAATACAGAAACTACCTTCTTTTTTGCATCAATGTTTTTGACAATGTGACTGGTTAACTCTAGAACAGCATTATTAGTCGACTTATTCCGTCGGAAACCAAATTGGTTGGGAGATAAAAACTTTTTGTCTTCGAGGTATTTAATAAGTCTCTTGTTGATAACGCGTTCCAAAATTTTTGAGATTGAAGGAAGCACGGCAATCGGACGGTAATTATTAACACAGTTTCTACTCCCTCCCTTATGTATAGGATGTACAATAGCCTTTTTTAGGTACAGAGGGAACACGCCGGTGCTGAGGCAAAGGTTAAAAAGGTGTGTAAGCGGATGGACTAGCAACCTTTTATAACGCTTCAGAAACTTAGTAGATATGTTGTCCCAACCAACAGCAGAATCAGTTTTTAGTGACATGAGCAACATCTCAACCTCATTCTCATCAGTGTCAACCATGACAAATGAGTGTAATGGGGCATGTGTGGCATTAGTGACACGTGGGACAAATGGGAAGTGAGATGTGGTACTTCAACCTGAAAGTGTACTTAGGACCTTTTTATACTGCTGGTATACTGATTAAAAAGCATGTCAAGTTATCGATAACAAATCTATCTAGTACCGATATCGATAAACCCTCTGGTTAATCAATAGTTTTGTGTTCTACTGAATTATTGTAATAACTAATATTCAGGCTTTTTTTACTGGCTGCATGTAAGTGGCGGTAGAAAAGGTAAGAATTGTAATGTTTTAAATATAGGATAAAATAAAATAAAAGACAAGACCAGAAAATAAAAGGCATTATGCAGAAGTATTATCTCGTGGTCATGATAGCAGTTAAACACTTGATTTTCATGCAGGAGGGTCTGAGTTCGAACCCGGCCTTCACCGATTTGACCGCACAGAATTTAATTATCACTTACTCTGACGGTGAAAGAAAACATCGTGAGGAAACCTGCACACCTGACAGTGATAAATACAGTTCTCAATGGTGTGTGTAGTCCGCCAACTCGCACTAGGTCAGCGTGGTGGCCTGAGGCCTGTATACTTCTCATTCTGAGAAGAGGCCCGTGCCCAGCAGTGGGATAGTAATGGGCTGAGGTTGTATATTATTCATGATCTCGTTGTTGCAGAAGAGTCTCAATTAAAGAATTTAAACTGATAGGAAAATTACATGAAATAATGATATAACCTTAATTTAAATCTTACTAGCCTATGCCCGCGACTTCACCCGCGATAATTTCGTTTATCCGGCACCCCTGGGAACTGTTCATCTTCCCGGGATAAAAGTAGCCTATATATTAATCCGGGTTATGTTCTATCTGTATGCCAAACTTCATTAAAATCGGTCTAGCCGTTCTTGAGTTATAAATGATGTAACTAACCCGACATTTTTTTATATATTAAGATCATTACAATCGGTCCAGGCATTCTTGAGTTATAAATGATGAACTAACCCGACTTTGTTTTATATATTAAGATTTCAAAAAGATGTTTCGACATAAATATTTAAAAAAATGGGTCATTTTTACACAGCACCATGTAGTCCCAAACTAAGCAGAGCTTGTGCTATGGGTACTAGACAATGGATATAATACTTAAATACTTTTTTTGTAAATACATAATTATCTACTATACCTATAAAACAAAATGGTACCGTGACCGACTGACTGACTGACTCACTGACTGACAATGCACAGTCTAAACCGCTGGACCTAAAGATTTGAAAGGAGAAAATTCTCTTTATGTACCCTAGAGGTACACTAAAGAGGGATTTTTTGAAATTTCATCTCCAATGATGTGACTAGGGGTGGTAAAGTTTGTATAAAGAAAACACGGGAACGAAGCCACGGGCGCGTCAGCCAGTGTAGATATAAAGCTTCAGTTATACGTGCCGTGTCAGTATCTTTTGCATTGGCATAGGTTTATTTATTTGCTGAAAGTAGTATAAAAACTATGGTTGATAATCTTAAAATGTTATAATAATATATTGTACATTAATCGAGATGCATAGCTTTTATATATACCTCTTGTCATTATATTTCTTAAAATCCAAATAATGAGTCTCTTTGTTCTTATTAAAATATTCAATTCTTCACAAATATTCATCGTGCGTTAATGATTTTGTATAACTGTGTCATCATCGTCATCATCATTTCAGCCTAAAAAAGTCCACTGCTGGACATAGGCCTCCCCCAAAAGGGTATATGCTATAATCGCCACGCTTGGCAGGCGGGCTGGCGATCGCAGTTGGTTGTTTGTGTACTTCAACTTAAATATTTTATTTGAATTAATTTAATATTTAAGAAATATATTTGATGATGATAAGATAAAAAGAAACAATTTCAAAATCAAAGATGATCAGCGAAAAAAAAAAACAAAAAAAAAAGATTTATTTAATAAGAGTTTGCATAATTTATTATAGTTATTATTTATGTTAATGTACTTATTATGTTAATTATGTGCGCGTTATAGTGAAAATATTGCTCCGGTGCGCGGTGGGCAAGCGCGAGCGCGATCTAGGCGGCTACGGCGGCGAGCGCCTACGCCGGTGTTATCGTAGCGACTGCTACGTTCTACGGGCTACGAACTACGCGCAAACATTATCAACGTTATTACTACCAAGATTGATTGTCTTCCATGGTCGTAGACACGTGATTATGTCATATAATATGTAATGTAATATATATGTGTATCATCAATGATAAGGTATGTAATAAAGATTTTACAGATGAATATATTTTATTTTTATTTATTTAACAATTGCCTTTTGTGTTTTGCTAATGCTAAACAAAAAGCTACTATATTATACTATGTCGATTTATACGGTATATACATATTATTTATAGGTTTTGCATGTAATAAAAAATATTTAACTTCCCCACGTGTACCTAATTTACGACCAATTAACGTAATTCCATCAGATAAGCAAGTTTTAAAAAGTGTCCTTTCAGTAATAACGGTGGAATTAAAATGTAATTTCATGTATCTAATTGCTTATAAGCTTTGAATAGCCGGTTAATGACACTTTAATTTATGTATATTTATACATACATATATATAAAAGGGTCGGTATAATAAAGTACAGAAATGCGACGTAAAGTTTAGCATGAAATGCGTTGTTCGCATCGTAGGTCGGATATGGTCGGGGATCGTGAGAGGGTGGCTTGCGAGGGGCGCGAGGGGTGCAGGGGGGAGTGAGGAGGCTGGCACGGTGCCAGCCGACAAGGTGAAGTGGCGGCGCCAGTGAAAGTCTTCGCCCTCAGTTAGAGCCATCTCGTACCCTCCCGGCATCTCGCCAACCCTACATCTATACATTCACACACACGTATAGTTTACTACAGATAGGGATGACTCCCTTTTAAGAGCAGATTATACAAGTATGACTAGAGGAATATGAAAGCAGAGTTCCGAAACGATGAGAAATTAGGAGGTGAAATGAAAAATAAGAGAGATTTTTTTTATGAAAGTTGAGCGCTGCTTAGGCGTCAAAATATATTCGGGGTTTAAACGCTACTCAAGATTATTGAGTAGTGAGATATATCAAAAAACATGTACGTAGAATATGGATATTAAGCCACATCTTGTTAGACTCGAAGCTGGTACCAATATATGAGAAAGCTAGAAATAAGATAAATGATGATAAGAAAAGGCTTCGTAGTATGTGGGACATAGATACATACATACATAATATCACTCCTGAATTAGACTATGACCGTTTAAAAACTTCTATCACGCCTATATTCTCCAAAGGGATAGACAGAGGTGTGTAGTACACCTACATTTCGCCAGTTATATAAGTCCCATGTAATAGAGGGTGACCCTATTGCTATTATGTGGGAAAACTGAGTCAGAAATTGCTCTTCCATCAAAGAATGTATCTCAGCGTCCCATATGGGCGTAATTTGGAGGCGAGGTGAAAACCTAAATAAATTAATCGGTAATTGTATAGTTGAAGAAATGTTTTCCTAATAGAATATCATCATCATCATCATACTTTCAGCCGAAAACGGCCACTGCTGGACATAGGCCTCCCCCAAGTAGTTTGGGGGGATATGCCATAATCGCCACGCTTGGCAGGCGGGTTGGCGATCGCAGTTGGTTGGTTAAATACTCAGAGAACGCTGCTGCCCAATTGGTGGTCTCTGGTGAATCCCTCAGTCGCCTTTTACGACACCCATGAGAAGATATAGGGTTGTGCAATTCTTTACGTCCGGCACCACACGGAACAAAAAAAATATTATGATAACAACATTAATGGTAGACGACACATACATTCTGAATTTTAATTACTCGTCGACATGATGGCATCTGATGACAGATTGAGAAATAATTGTTCTATTATTGCAATGAAAGAAAATTATTCATAAATGCAGCCATTAATTAATATTTCATTAAAATTCAGATAAACGTAGAACATTTAAAGCATTTCATTGTGCAAGACATGCGACACAGTAAGCTAAGTAAAGATCTCACGAAGAGGCAATTTAAAACTCGAGAAAATTGTAGCTTACTCTTTGTATTCACGTAGTTTGGATGGTGATGTAATTTTACGAATGTGAAGTGATATTTTAACCGTAAACTTAAAAGTTAAATAATTTTAGGAAGTTTTGAAATTTTAACTCGAAGATTTAATTGTTGACCGTGTCATAATTTAAATTTTATTGCTGTAGGTTCGTATGAAAGCTAACACGCCGGTTTTTTCTCACCCCTAATGAATTCGCGTCACGGAAACTTCGAGTAAGTGTCGGAAAATGTGAACAGCGAGCACACTTAATTTAAAGAACGCGTAATAAATCGTGTGTAGGCACAGGCTTGAATGCGTGGCAGTGCTTCATGCGAACCTACCTGTGCTGTCGGCAGCGGCAGCGGCGCGGGAGCACGGCGTGGCAGCAGCACGGTTCACTCACAGCACGATTGACACTCGCGGAGCTCGCGCGGTAGGTGCGTTACGTGCAAACACCAAAAGCAAAATGGACATACCTGAGGGTGGCGGCTGGCACGGGGCGCGCTCGCTACTTGAATGAGCTCCCGGGCAGAGCGGCGCGCGCAGGGGGCGCGGCTAGCCCGCGTGGCTCCGGCCCGCACCCCCCGCGCCCTGCCGCCCGCGCCTGCACCGCTCAGCTGAGCCCTGATTAGCCCCTGGCCGGGCTATTCAATTAAGGGTTGTTCGGTGCATCGGCGATGTGCCCGGCCGGCCGGGCTCGCGTCCGACCGATGCCGTTGCCGCCTTTGAGTGATCTTCATTACGGCCTCTCTATCACCGTTATTCTTATTGGACCCCCAGGCTCAGCTACCCTTCCTGCCGGGCAGATAGTTCAAATTTGAATTATTTTCCTGACAAAAAAATACCAATGAGCTTTCCGCTTATAAGAAGCTAAGCGTATGCAGATACATAAATATGTCTTTAGTACATTTAACGAAACGATAAGTATGGGTGAGAGTTATTCTATTAGGCTGGTATTCACCAACGTAAATTTTCTGATTAAACAGCCGATTACTCGAAAAATTTACTAGAATTTTAGGTAAGCGGTTGTTTAATGTTTATCCAGTTTTGTTTTTTTTTTTTTTTTTGGGACATTTTACACATCACCATCTAGTCCCAAACTAAGCAGAGCTTGTGGTATGGGTACTAGATAATGGATATAATACTTATATACTTTTTTTGTTGTTGTAAATACATACTTATAATACATAAGAAACAACCAGACCAACACAATTATGGTTGGTGAACTCAAACCTTAGTAGCATAAGTTCAGTAAAGCTTTACAGCAGTTCTTGGATCTCGTTACGCACGGCGCACGCTGCGCGCTGGGGCAAGAATATGAAAAGTTGGCATTAACTAAATAAATCAAACACTAAATTTAGATGCAAAAAGAAGAATCTAATACTTTAAAGATGTCCTGACTGACTGATTCATCAACGCAGAGCCGAAACTACTCAAGTTAGAAACGTGAAATTTGGACAGTAGGTTCCTTTTAAATTAAGCACCTACTAAGAAAGGATTTTTTGAAATTTTAACCCTCAGGGGATGAAATAGGGTGATAGAGTTTGAATAAAAAATCTTTTCTCCTAGATCGATTCACTTAAAACTTGTGAAGACGTTTAATGTAAATAATGAAAAACCTATCCTTTTTTTTCCAATATGACTAAAATACTTTAAAACTTAGACTTAGGCAATTAATGAATAGCGTGTTTTTTTGTTTCAGCTGGGATAGTCCACAAGTTCAAAGTCGCTCAGCGAGCTATGGAGCGAGCTATGCTTGGAGTTTCTTTGAAGGATAAAATCCGTAACGAGATTATCCGGAGAAGAACCGGAGTGACCGACATAGCTTGTAGAATAAGTAAGCTGAAGTGGCAGTGGGCTGGCCATGTCTGTCGAAGGACCGATGGCCGTTGGAGCAGACGAGTCCTTGAGTGGAGACCGCGTATCGGCAAACGCAGCGTAGGGCGCCCCCCTGCCAGGTGGACCGACGACCTAAAGAACGTGGCTGGGGGGGACTGGATGCGGAAGGCAGAGGACCGAGCGTTGTGGCGCAACTTGGGAGAGGCCTATGTCCAGCAGTGGACTGCGATAGGCTGAGTTGATTGTGTTTTTTTTTTCGGAAATTAAACTCAACAGAGTTAAAAAGGAATGTTAAAATTTAAAAAAAAAAAACTTCCTGCGCTCACACTATTCTATTTGCATCTACTTTGCATTTCTCAAAACTACGACGGGAAACATTACATGGGGCATGTTAAAACTTTTAACGCGGGCAAAGCCACAAGAGCACTGCTAGTTTAGAATATAAAACTGTTCATAATGACTTTTATTTAGATCTATTGATAAACTTACCTACTGAGAACAAGAATTATATTAAAAATGTACCACCAATGAGTTGATGCCAACTTTTCATGCTTCTTGCTTCACTGTGCGGCGTACAGGGCGTACCTACGAAATCCTTTGTTCTTACTCAACCGCAATTCTTAACCTTTACTATAAGATCGTTCTAACTAGGATTGAGAACGAAGTAACAATGTTAGCCAAGCAGCGCCGGGGGGCAGCGGCAACTCGTTACAAGCTCCTCAGAGACTAGCCAACGACCACGACCATACTATCAGTT
This sequence comes from Asteroscopus sphinx, assembly GCA_949699075.1. Taxonomy (NCBI): domain Eukaryota; kingdom Metazoa; phylum Arthropoda; class Insecta; order Lepidoptera; family Noctuidae; genus Asteroscopus; species Asteroscopus sphinx. The sequence continues at coordinate 26,266,932 of OX453004.1, read as the reverse complement.
AATTACATATATACGCGGCAATTGAATACAATTCCTAAGCCCCCGCCGGAATACTTCGGACTACGAATCATGTCAGGTAAATTAATACCGAAACGATAGAAATTGTATTCAATAATGATACAGTAGATATTTTTAATGATAAAAGCTTCACGTGCAGGTTTCCAAACAAAACTTGACAAGTTTTTTTTTTTTTAATCTAGGTTTTGCATCGCATGCGTAAATGCGTTAAAAATAATAAAATAAAACTTGACATGTTCATAATCGTAAATGCATGAGTACATTCAGTACATGTTCATTTAAACGCATGCCTCGGGAACTATTTATTTTTCCGGGATAAAAAGTTGCTCATATGTTAATCCGGATATGGTCTATCTGGGTGCTAAACATCCAAATCGGTTTCAGCGTGATTGTGTAACAAACATGCAAACAGCTTCACAAACTTTCACACTTATAATATTATATTATACATACTGAAATTTTAATCACTTCTTTGCCAAAAAGGGGTACTCATCATTATGAACAACTTTTACTATGGGACTGGGACCAAACCCGAAATCGCGAAAACAAAAACTGTGTTGGTCCTTACATTTGTGTTCACTTAAATCGACAAAACGTAGGGACCACCTAATATTTTTTTCGCGATTTCAGGGTTGGTTCCATAGTAAAAGTTGTTCATAATGATGAGTACAATGACCCCTTTTCGGGAAAGAAGCCATTAAAATTTCAAAATTTGCTGAAATTTGTAAATGTAAATACATATTTTAATAAAAGCTCGAACACCGCCAAGATCGTATTTTTATCTATTTTCCCCCTCGACAAAAAGAGCTAAAGAAAATATTATTAACTTAGAAATCAATTATAGACCGCAATAGCGTGAAAAAGCCCCTTCACAATAGAGGGATCATGACTCGGCAGTAACTGAAGCTTCAAAACGTTTCGTCTTAAAGTCAACAGAATCAGTAGGTCAACAAATTGGTAATATATTTTTTAGGGTTCCGTACCCAAAGAGTGCTAACGGGACCCTATAACTCTCGTTACGCTGTCCGTCCGTCTGTCTGTCACAGGGCTGTATCTTTGTAACGGTAATAGATAACCAGTTGAAATTTTCACAGAATATGTGTTACTATAGTGCCTATCACGACAAATAAGTGAACGCTGACTAAAAACTAAAAAAAATCTAAAATCAAAGGGGTCTCCATACAAGTATCGATGAGTGGTACGAAACCCTTACTGCGTGAGTCCTACTCGTGCTTGACTGGTTTTATTTTTATTCGTTCTAGTATGACCTATTGATGAGACGACATACGACACAATATTTTCTACTTAGGCATTGAAAAATCCTATTTGACTACAAGACTTAAAATGCCGTTGTCGGGTTGGAACTTCAAAGCAGAATAAAATGACACAAAAAAAACTTTGCGTGTTGCACCTATAAAAACCAGCCAAGAGCGAGTCGGACTCATGCAGTAAGGGTTCCGTATCACCCATCAACCTGACGCTCCATAAAACTTATTTAATTTACGAGAGTTCATCAAAAGACATCAACGCACCATGCGTGAAATATGTATTTTCGCATCTATTTCTTACGCAGGTACCACCACATATGTCTAATTTTGCCCTATTTTTAAGTTTGACGTTGGTATGTATTACCGTTTTGAAGATAGAGCAGAAACAAAAACGTTTAAAAAATTCATGTTTTTCCAGGTTTCTTGTATGGAAAAGTCTAAAACCAAAGAGTACACCGTAGAATACTAAACTTATAGTAATAAAATTTAACGAAAGCTTTGTTTTTAAACATAAATAAAACTATTTTGGTTGAAGCTTACTTTCTGAAAGAATTGAAGGCGCACATAAAGTCGGCCAAGTATGAGGGTAGATTACGTGCAAAGATTTTATAAAATACATGAGAGTATTTGCGAAGCAACGACTGCGCGGATTTTACGATCTGCAAGGTTAAGCTGCACTTGCCGCGGTCAGTCTGTGGATGGGTGACCGTTTCGTTACACATCGAGACCCCTCCGTGCCTCGGAGAGCACGTTAAGTTGTCGGTCCTGGTTGTCATACAAATATCTGTGGCAGTCGTTACGGGTAGTCAGGAGCCTGAAAGTCTGACAACTGGTCTAACTTCCGAATGTCAGCATTACCCAGTAACTGGGTTGCGGGGGTCTATGGCAGTCGCTCCGTGTAAAATACTGATGTTCAGCCGCATCTGTCTAGACTGAAAGCCGACCCCAATATAATTGGGAAAAGGCTCGGAGGATGATGATGACATGAGAGTAGAGCTAAACATTAATAACATTACTCAATAATTTAAAATATAGGAATTTTTGCGGGCTCGTAAACCTATATCGGGTAAGGCATTATAGTGAGCGTCAGCTTACATTTCCGTTTAAATTCTTACTTATTAAATCACAATAAAATTGGTAAGTTTACTGGACGATAAGGAGCTGAAAAGTTTCTTCAAGACATGTTACATTTATTTACCAAATACCTTGACACAGCCTTAGGAAAAATGTACCACTGTACTTTTACAGTGGCGCCGCCGTTCCTTTGTTCTCACTGAAATAGTATTGAGAGAGATATAAGTTAGTGAAGTTTTATTTCGGTCGTGTGGACACACTCGTTTTTTTTTAACTGTTTTTAGAATAATATTAGTTTTAATTATGCAAACAAGAAAAAATGTTCCTATGGTTTAGTTCTGCTTCAATATTTGAAAATACTAGATCACCGTTAGGACCATAGAAATCTAACTAATAAGGTATTTAGATTTCTATGTTTAGGACTGACGTTCTTATACACTTCTTTGTACAGGCTGGCATACGGTACATCAGTGGATCGTAAATAGGTCACAAAAATCCAAGAATATCCAGTCGATAACTTTCCGTACACCAAAGTAGTACTACAGCAGTCAATGAAAATACCAACATACAGGCATCTGTAACTTCAAGAAGCCATACGTAAAACCAACATACAGCGATCACAATGTTATTTGTGGACAAAGTGCTAGCAGCGGAGTGCAGTAACGACCTACAGAAGGCCGTAAACAGACCGTTAAGGGTAACTCGGCACTGGTCTTAATTGTCACTGCTCAGGCTCGCAGTGTGGGGAACAATGTCGTTAGCGCTTACACATGACCTCCTTATTCCGTTTCAGTACAATTCGGTAATACAGTAAGTTGCAATAATTTTGATTACTTCCTACTCCTCCTAATTTTTTTTCTGATTCATTTCATTGCGGGTTTCAAGACGGTTCAATCATTTCATCTGACACAAGGTTATGATGACAGAAAATCTGATGAAGTTGTCGATTTTATAGTCTGACTACATTTGCACAAACACAAATAAATCCGTACAGAAAAACACATTATACTCTCTCACATACCCCCAATTTCAATTTTTTTATTCTAATACTGTTTTCTTCCTACACTGTTACTGTTAGTGTAACAACCTAAACGCGGGAACGCTGGTACCCTTAACACTAGTTAAATCTTACCTTGGGTACCAGAGTTCATCGAAACTCTTACTGCTAGTCTCAGACGAATAAAAAAAGGCGGACGGAATCTCGCTAAGAAAAGATTGAAATACGGGTTCCGTACCCACAGGGTGCAAACGGAACCCTATTACTCTCACTACGCTGTCCGTCCGTCCGTCCGTCCGTCTGTCTGTCACAGGGCTGTATCTTTGTAAAGGTAATAGATAACAAGTTGAAATTTTCACAGAATATGTGTTGCTATAAGGTATAAGGTGTATCACGACAAATACTAAAAACAAAAAATAGTCTAAAACCAAAGGGGGTTCCCATACAAGAAACCTCGAAAAACATGCATTTTTTTAACATTTTTGTTCCTGCTCTATCTTCAAAACGATAATACATCCGTCCCAACGTCAAACTTGGTCTGATTATAGTGCATACTATGTAGTTAAGTAGCAAATACTAAAAACAGGACAAACATAGACATATATGGTGGTACCTACGGAAGAAAGAGATGCAAATATTCGCATTTCGCGTACGTCGTTGATGTCTTTTGATAAACTCTCGTAAATTAAATCAGTTTCTATTAACAGACTAGATATTATATTTTTATTTTTATTGTGACACTACGACAATGACTACTGTCACACGACATTTTTTGCGTAATCGCGGCTTTTTGTCTTACTATGGGTGTGAATGGTGCGTGCCAGCCCGTACTTTTAAGCGAGCGGTCTTACTATGGGTGCTTTACTTATTGTTTAGCGAGATTCCGTTTACCTTTTTTATTCGTCCAAGTATCTAGTTACATTGATAAGTCTAATGTTATCTGTAAGAAGTGTTTTCGTAATTTTTTTTTGGTAAAAACTTAACAAAAAAAAACCGACTTCAAAAACCTCAACTAAAAAAGTAAAAAATAATCCTTGTAAAACCTTTTTCATAATCTTTTCATAAACCAACATTTTGAAGGCGGCGTGTGTTACGTAACATAAGTTAAGAAAGGGTCAATCAAGCGCCGCCTTCAAAATGTTGGTTTATGAAAAGATTATGAAAAAGGTTTTACAAGGATTATTTTTTACTTTTTATTTAGTTGAGGTTTTTTTTTTGTTAAAAAGTTTTTATTTCATACTTTTTAGTTGATAATTGCGAGGAGTGATTTTTTATTAACCTATGCTGTCCCACTGCTGGGCAAATGTTTCACCCATGTTCTTCCAAACGTTCAATCAATGTCGTAAAAACAAACACGCAAATCGGCCAAGAATTCTCAGAAAAACAAACTTACGAGCAGATCATCTAGATAGGCGAAGCTAAAATAAACTGGTTTATTGAAGCTGGTTAAAAAACTACTCAACCTACGTCGATAAAATCTATATGGTACCACCGCGCGGGCTTCCTCTACCAAATAAAAAAACAGCCACGTAAATCGGCCCAGAAATCTCGGAGTAAAAGGTGTACATACATGAAAAAACAAAAAAAAACCCGCGGAATACATAACCTCCTCCTTTTTTGAAGTCGGTTAAAAATGCGCCAAGCTTCATTGTTTCAGCGTTTTTTTCTGGTTGGTGGCCATTGTAGATCCTGGCTTGCAGTTGCTGTGGTTGGAAAAGTGTGGGCTTGTCCCAAAAAAAGATGTATATATACCTGTATGTACGCTCGGAACCATATACAATATGATGTAGTCTATTGCATATTGTACCAATAGAAATAATACTGAGAGTTTGTTTGTGCGAATGGTTTGATACTATATTATTAATAACATTAATTATGATTATATTATTATTCAGTATCGTCTCATTGGTGGGGTCCTGGGTTCGATTCCCGGGTCGGGCAGTGTTATCGGGTTTTTTCATTAGGAAGTTCTCAGTAGCAGCCTGGAGTCTGGATTTGTGCCCGGTCAATGGCAATAGGCTCGCCCCCTATTACATGGTACTATAACATAACTGGCGAAATGTGGGTGTACTATTACACAGGCGTGATGTTATGTTATGTTATGTTGTCTCATTAGTATTGTCATGGCTAAATTGGTTCGTGGTGCAAAGTTATCACATCAAGCAAATTGTATTTAAAACCGACCTAAAAAAAGGAGGAGGTTATGTATTCGGCGGGTTTTTTAAGTTAAGGTTTTTGAAGTCGGTTTTATTTTTTGATTTTACTGTTAGTAAATTCTGAGTGAACGTCTGGAGTCACGTGCTCGATACATTGTAATGAATTTCGGAGAAATGAGGTGCGTCTAGTTCTTCGAGAAGGATAACTAAAACCTATAAGTACAGTCAAGCGGATACCGATGGTGACAAACATTATAAACAGAGCTTGTCTAGTGTGAATCATACATACTGAGCCAGTTCCACTTATAATGGATATCACTTTTTGTTTTTTTTTTTGCTATTGATATTCGGTCAACTGTACGTGGATCGTCACCTAATGACTTCTAGGCTTCCTGAAAACAAAATACAAAATGTATCTAAAAACGTAATTAGCCTATTACTGACCCCCTTCTGGGCACTTATCATCCTCTTCTCAGAAAGAGAAGGATTCAGGCTTAGTCCACCACGCTGGTCTACTGTGCGTTGAGACTAAGGACACTAACTTAACTTAACTTTCAAGAACTTTATAAAGCACTGTCAGGCGTCCAGGTGTTTTCCCGACAGTCAAATCAGTGTCAAATTCATATCCGCACATGAATTGAGTAGTCACCAGGTGCGGGCCAGGTATGAAGTCAGTCTCTTCTGCTTGGAAAACTAGCGATCAACCACTAGACTATCACTGCTTTTTAATTCCGTAAACCAGAACTTTGTAGAGCCAGCTGAGCTTTTGCCTCCCGGGGGCAAGTTGCAGTGGCCAATTTGGAAGTCGCTTAATCGCTTACGAACACAAGTTGCTCGCTGCACGGATAATCTAGCTAGGTGGAACTTCATCGATGTCAGTGAAATTGAGTGCGATTGTGGAGCTCCCTCGCCAACTCCCGGCTGTGCCCCACCTGTTCCCGGGAGGACCTAATGCAGGCTACGGAGAGGTATATACAGTATGCCACGTTCTGGTCAACGACCATCTAATTAATAGTCATTGACACGAAAAGAAGACGATTTTTTTTTTTTACAGTTTAACAATTTTCTAATAATATTTACTGTAAGCGTATCGCAGAAACTTTTTTTACTTGTTCTTATCAACAATGCAAAATTAATTAAGTAAAAATTACCATCTTTAATAACAGTACGACCACGGAGCTACCGAGCTATAAATTCCTCCTATTATCCCCGTCTTTCCTAATCAGAAAAATTAGAGTCCAATTATATAATTATGTGAGAACAGCCTCCCTGAAGCCGAGTGGGTACTGTGCGGCAGTAAAAAGACCATTAAGAACAACTTGTACTGTTAATGACTCTACTACATCCCCACGTTTTTATTAGGGTTCCGTAGTCCTACAAGGAACCCTTATAGTTTCGTCATGTCCGTCCGTCTGTCCGTCTGTCCGTGTGTGTATCCTTTACAGCTTAATAACTTCTACAGTTATAAACATAAGTAAATGAAATGTTGTTAAAAAATAGTATAGATATAGATCTCAATTTTAAAAGAATAAAAAAATCATGATTTTTGATTGGTGGCGTCCATACATGTGAAATGGGGATGAAAATTGTTTTTTCGCTGCACCCCCTCGTGTGGGGTATCATTGAATAGGTCTACTAAAATGAAGGTAATGTTTCATACATCACTTTTTTATCAGATGTACCATCTGCGAAATATAGCCTGCCAAAGTGGCTTGCAATGTGTCCCCCCCCTGCCATTTCTAAACTATGCAACGTAGAAACTTATAATCTTCCACATTGATAGACCTTTGTAAAAATTCTCTTTTAAAATTATTTCGAGCATATTTTGATTATTAATTTTTGAGTTATAGAGAGAAAACTGAAAATTACTTAAAACGTCCTAGTTCAAAGGTTATTGACCTTAGAGAAAAATGATCATAGCAAATAATGCTCCTTTAGCTACTTTCTATTTGAAAAAATCACAAAAAGTAACTTTGTGTTATGTTGACGACACACTTCTTAAATTTGGCGCCATCTAGCGGCGTCTAACAACACTTTCTGGGTCGCCAATGCTGCCGTCAAGTGCCGTCTATTACATTTGATACTGTTTAGCGCCATCTAGCGGCTACTGACATCACTCTCTGAGTCGCCAATGCTGCCGTCTATTGCAAAAACTAAAATAGCCGTGATTAATATTCGATTTGATTTGTTTGTAACACCTACTTAAGGAACCCTATAATACTGAGCATGGCCCGACATGCTCTTGGCCGATTTTTATACGTATCGCACCTTTAGACATAAAGGCTCTGTATATTTGAAACAATGGGTGTTCTGTTGTAGAAATCATCTGGGATGTTTGGATTTTTAGTCACACTATAAATAAATAAATGTTTTTGGGTTTTTTTTTACACAGCATCATCTAGTCCCAAACTAAGCAGAGCTTCTACTATGGGTACTAGACAGTGGACATAATACTTATATACTTTTTTTTTTTAACTACATATACTAATAATACATAAGAAACACCCAGACCAACACAAACACTTATGTTTATCACATAAATATTTGTGTCCTGTGGGAATCGAACCCACGACTTCGTGATCATCAGTCCGACACTCGAACCACTAAACCACAGACGTCCTCTATTATTATTAACATAACATAACATCACGCCTGTATTTCCCCGAAGGGGTAGGCAGAGGTGTATAGTACACCCACATTTTGCCAGTTATGTTATAGTCCCATGTAATAGGGGGCGAGCCCCCTTATTACTATAATTATAAACTGCATCGAGTATTAATAACAATCAATAAAATTGGTTTAATATTACACTAATACTGTAAATGTGAAAGTTAAGTAACTATGTGTGTCTCTGTGGTCTGTCTATTTGTTACCTCATCATGTCATGACTAAACCATTAAACCGATTTTGATGAAACTTGGTACAGAGATAGTCTGATAGCCGGAAGTGGATATCTGCCTCCTAGCCTATATAGGCTACTTTTATTCGCGATAAACGACATTCACGCGATAAAGGACATCTACACGGACAATATATTTAAGGTCGAGATTAGATTATCTATAGATTATTAAATATCTATAGTTAAGGTTGTAGCTATGGGTTTGCATAAGATTCATCTTACTCCAGTAATTTGAATAGATATCTAATACTAGTAGAAAATAACTACAGAAAAATAAATTAAAATAAAACATTCGAGTGCTCCAAAACACTCGCTAAGATAGGTAATTAATAAAGAAAGAAATAAAGCCGACATCCACTGCTGGACATAGGCCTCCCCCAAAAGGGGGGGATATGCTATAATCGACACGCTTAGCAGGCGGGTTGGCGATCGCAGTTGGTTGAATAAATACTCAGAGAACGCTGCCGCCCATCCGCTGGTGTTCACCACCCTTAGTTTAATTACAACACCCACGAGAAGAGATAGTGATGCTATTCTTTATATCCGGCACCACACGGAACTTATTGTTACTTATGTGGTTGAATTAAAAACACCATCTATTAAAATACTCTAAGGGTTGTTTTAAATCGTATTTTCTAAGCCACTAGGTCCAAGCTATCGTTGCAAATACTTCACCGATATGTTCTTAGGTAACAGTAGGTTGGAACATTGCCAATGTTTGCCAAAAACCGTCTTAAAATTTCTCGATAGCTACATTCATAGTAAGTCGAGCGTGTAAAGGAAATTTCCACAAACCTGCACAACAAATTTCAGCTCCTGCTCAAAACACGATGCGCGACGACTCGAAAACTCATTCGAATCGGATTTCCACATTCGAAAGCTTCTACTGAGGCCGGAAAGTAGCGGCAAACGAAATGCCTAAAAGCGGCAGACAACGCGAGCACCGGCGGCCGATGCAATCCCTGAGGTGACTGCTTCGCTTCCGATGCAGTTACAGTTGGCTGCGGACGGGTTTAACGAGTGTTTCCCGGCCCGATGCCCGGGTTGCCGCACCTCGCATCCACGCTGTCACTCTACTATATTGTATGCCAAAATGAAAAGCTACGCCAATGACGTTGCAGCAGCATTGCACATTGGACTTTCCGCTTGCCATTATAAGGTCGGTTATGACGGACAGTGCGCAGATGCAAGCTTGTGCCGTGTGCATACGAGCGTGTAATGTTGTTGGTGTACGTCGCGCTCCAGCCAGGTGAGGCTGTGGCTGAGTGTGCGCGTGTGTGTGTGCGTGAGACAGGTGAATTAGTGGTACGTCCTGGCTTCCCAGGGCGGCACGCCGGGTCCCGGGCGAGCTGCGTCGCCATAGCAACAGCCGGAATCTAATATACAGATAGATGTGAACAAATAAAAGCAAAATATAGGATGTTCGCTAACGACAGAGTAGACAACTTTTAATTATAATCTTCCATAGACTTCTGTGGTAGTGCTTTTATATCATATTCTCGTGTAAACTCTTGTCTGTGTGCGGGCTGGGAGGAAAACTTTTATGTAATTTGTCACATTTTATATTATGTTCGTTTTTACTTAACAGAGCCACCTGTACGGCAGTAGATAAATAGTATGGTATTTTCAAAATGAGAACAAACAAAAGATAAACTTTAGAACCGAAGATTCTTAAATATGGAATCATTCTGTTCAATAATTGTTATTTGAGATTTGATTTAACAGCGACTTGAATTATGATCATGGTCTGATATTTTTTTAATTTGAAGCAAAGCAAAGACATCAGGTGCCCTTGTCTTATCCGTCGAAATCAGGGGAATTGAAGAAGTTTTAGCACCCCTGAAAGTTCCGACTAACTGCGGTGCTCCTTAGACCGACAGATGATAGAATCATCGAATAGCCCAGCACGATTACCCTGTAGTCAAGGTTAGACATGTCGACTATCTGGCTTTTTCTTAGAATCCTTAGACTAGTCTTAGTCTTAGTTGCAAACAAGTTCAATCTTATTAGTCTCAGATGGAAGCTACTTCCTTGCCTTGTTGTTAACCACGCCACCATGACGTGAAAGAACCTGCAAGAAAATGCATTTATCTTAATTATTCTCGTCTACGTGCGGGCGGATAAGAAAATAGTATTGACATAAATTATCTCGAGGAAATATTGATGCAGCTTTGTGGCTATGCTAACATAGAAATCTGCACTTAAACTAAAATCTAAACGAGAAGCTGGAGTAATAAATTAAACATAATAACACCGTGCTGTATCTCGCGGGGCGGACGGACGCGTCACCAGCACCCGTCACTGTACATAGCTTAGAGCACAGTGCGCTTATATACTAACTGTAATTATATTTTATTTACTGAAATCTTAGACCAAAAGAATAAGTTAGACGGAACGTGTAGAACTAGCGGATGAAGACAGAAAAAGGAATACAAAATGGCAAAGGAGTACCTACATTCCATCCACAGTGTTCGCGAGCCGCAATCTGCAGTGTATGTCTAATCCTCAACCTAAAATAATAAGATTGACGCTCCCGACCGCGGCTTGCGAACACTGTGGGCGTAATAGTAGGTACTCCTTTGCCATTTTGTATTACTTTTTCTGTCTTCATTCCCTAGTTCTAGGTGCTCTGTCTATATTATTCTTTTGGTCTGAGACTGAACTAAATTAAAAATGTGCTCTTTGAGAGTTTTATAATAACGTGAATTAGAAACTGGGGACATGATAAAGTCTTGTGATGAATGCCAAACACAAAATGACGACTTTTGTCAGCAACGCATGTGTAATTGTGATTACGAAAATACATTATAATTGTATTACTTTACTGTTTCAAATTCAAATGTTTTTTATTTCAAATAAACCTAATTACAGGCACTTTTGAAACGTCAGGCTCTAACTAGAGCAACTGCAACTGCACGGTTACAAATTGTGGGTCCAATGGAGAAGAGCAGGCAAGAAACTCCATGGATATATTCTTTTTTAAATAGGTTATTGTTTATGATATCAAATTCAATTCAAATAATGTGAGTAATTAAACTACATTAGTAGGGTAATGTCAGAAATAAACAAGAGTTTAAAAGTGAGAATATTGCCTTTAGAAATAAACCTAAAAAGAGTTGCCATAGAGGAGCTGACCTGTCCCACGGCACCCGTTCACAAGCATGACGCGAGCTGGCTGATGCCATCGCTTACGCGTTTCAAGAGGCACATAATAAACAAATCTACATACAATTCCTTGTGATAACAATCACTCAGGAAAAGTTTCAAGCGATGCAAAGCCTTCCAAATTCACATACAATAATAAATAATAATAAATATTTTTTTATTTCACATAAATGGTGTACAGTAAACACTTACAAATAGTAGTTATACAATTTCTCGGTATGAAGTGTTTGTTTGAACTCTGGTACCCAATGTTAGATTTTACTTGTGTTATGGGTACCAGCGCTCTCATTAATTAAATCCACAGGGAGTTACATTAATTACATCAGGAGGTGGTTACAAGTAAGTGCAGTTGAGTAAATAAGGTAAGTAAAACTAAGTTACAGGCTACAGCGCAAACATTGTGCTTCAAAATGTGTAGACAGTCTAGTGTCAGATTATCTTCACTCGAGTCGCTCGAGTCCTGTGTGAAGTATGCTTAATGTTTCGGGGGTACACCCCATGGACTCCCCATTGCATCAGCTCACGGGGGAAGGATATAAGCCGATTACAGACGGCGGTCGTGTCCTTAATAAAGAGATAAGATTTTATAAATGAAGAGCACCATTTCAATGGCGAATCGTAATTCCATTTTATATTTCAGTTATTTATTCATCATAAGTACTCGGAAGAAGTGAAGAGCCTCGATCCATTTGCGTTCATACTTAATGGTTAGAGGAAAATGGAAATTATACCGTGGAGTTTTTATTACGAAGTCGTTAAGGAGTCAAAGTAAATATAGAACTTTGAGCATAGAAAGTCGGTATCGAGTGGCTTGTTATGCTGAAAAAACTTTCTAATGTTATTCCGTGTTGGGGAAAAGGTGTTTGTAGGCAATTCGCATAAAAGTATTTAAATAACATTGTGGCAGCTCGTAACGGGTAGTCAGAAACCCGAAAGTCCGACAACTGGTGTAACCTTAGGATGTCGGTATTACCCTGTAACTGGGTTGCGGGGTTCTAATAGCAGTCACTCCGTGTATAAATTTATAAAAAACCCCCAACAAAACCCATTCTCAACACAAACATCATTTACCATTTCATATCGATTAAACGAGTGAAAGTTGTTTAGAATCCTTCACCAATTTATCCTCATTTCTCTTTCCTGCGCCAGCATCAGACCCTGATCACATCTATCTATAACTTATTCATTAAAACCATTCCAACACGATACCCCTGCTGTAAGTTAGTGAGTAGTTGGGTATCCTGCAGAAACCTTGGGTTGGGTATGCTGGAACATTAACTCAAGTTTACCATGTTCTTGCAATATCATTGAAGTAACAGGATGTCAAATTTTGAATCGATCAGACCTGTGGAAGTTGATCACATCATCAAATGAGCTGATCAACTTCAAATTCAGATTTTCTTGAGTCATAGCTAAGAACACTCTCGATCAAGTCACCTTTCAAATAAACAAAAAAAAACTAAATCAAAATCAGTTCATCCGTCTGGACGCTACGATGCCAAAGACTGACACACATATACACAAATATACACCTCAAAAATAAACACCCCTCTTTCGTCGGGGCTTCAAAATACTGATGTTCAGCCGCATCGAGTGTGTAGGAGCTTGTTGGGTTAAACCGTTCTGTTGTTTTTTTCTTAACCAATATCTTGATATTAATAGGTAGTAGTATTGTAGAATATATAATAGAAGCCTTGGCTGGTGAACTTATTAATACGTGGGACACTCAGAAAGTTTTGCGAAACTAAAAAAAATTGTTCTATACGTACATATATTTTTATCAAATCTTTTCAAAGTACTTTCCACCAGCCTCTATACAAAGATTCATGCGCCTAAACCAGTTTTCAAAACACTTTTTCCAGTCCGCCGCAGACACCTCGTTTACAGCCTGCTCGAACGCAGCCAGCGCATCTTCCGGCGACGAAAATTGTATCCCTTTGAGCTGATTTTTTATTTTTGGGAATAAAAAGAAGTCACACGGTGCTAGATCAGGGCTGTAAGGAGGGTGACCCAGGAGTTTGACTGGCGTGCTGTCCAGGAAGTCCCTCGTTTTGAGTGCGGTGTGCGCAGGTGCATTGTCGTGGTGGAGCAGTAGCCCGCGGAGCCCTGTGTTTGGTCGCTTGTTGCTTATAACAGAGAAAACTTCTGGCAAACATTTGGTAGTATACCATTCGGCATTAATGCTTCTTTGATCCCGTAAGGGAATTGATACCAAGTGGCCAGTCAAATTAAAAAAGCTAGCGATCAAAATCTTACCCCCGCTTCTAGATCGCTTCACTTTGGTAGGCGTTGGCTCATTTTGAAACACCCAAACAGTCGACTGGCGCTTGGTTTCTGGGTCGTATTGATAAATCCAGGACTCATCACCTGTAACGATGTCGTAAACACGCCGAGACGAGCCTGCTTCAAATTTGTTAAGCATATCACGGCACCATTCCACCCGGGCCTGCTTCTGAGCATCGGTGAGGTTGTGCGGCACCCAGCGTGATACTATCCTCCTCACGCGAAGATGGCTGTGTAGAATCTCGTGAACGCTTCCCGATCCAATCTTCAATATGTGTTGAATCTCCTGATATGTAATTCGCCTATTGTCTTGGATTAAATTTTTCACTGCTAGCACGTTTTCTTCGGTAACAGCCGTCAAAGGGCGACCGCTTCTTTCGTCATCCCCCAAAGTTGGTCGACCGCGCTTGAATTCGTTATACCAACGATACACGGTTGCCTTGGAAGGGCCTTCATCCATGAATGCCATTTGAAGTCTATCGTACGATTCATCCGGTTTCAGGCGACACTTGAAATCGTATAAAATCATAGCTCTAAAATGTTCCCGGCGCAGATCCATATTTCAGTGAGACACAATACTTTGAATTAACTCGCAAAAAATGTGGAGGGAAATTTTGAAATTGGAACTTACTTATTTTTACTTATAAATAATCATATTTTCGAAAAACATTATAACTGGCCAGTCTCCCATATATAAAAACTTTTTTTCGCAATACTTTCTGAGGGGCCTGGTATCTACTTGAAGTAAATACTCTGAGAACACGAATACAGTATCTGTATAAAAGGCCGCTTTATATTTTAAGACACGTCTATGTCCGCCCATCAAAATTAATCCTATTAGGTCCGGACGACTATGGTTTGATGCACACAATATTGTTGATATAGCGACGCTGTTGTTCATGCTCCAATAAATAACTTTCATGAAAAAAACATTGTGCTTACAATACTTAAAAATATTTTATCGATAGATGTTAGGAATGTCTTCTATTCCTAGAATGAGGCGATGCTTTAGCGGGGTAAGAAGTTTGTAGCACATATAAGGCTTAAATATCTTGAAACATGATTTCCAAACATTACAAAGAAGGTAAATTTTAAAAGCCGTCATAAAAATACAGAATAATATGTAGCAGACTCCGACGCATTAGTGATGACTTAAAAGTTCATAACATGAATTATTACATACATTTTTGTGTTTTTTTTTTCTCAGTTGAATCGAAATATTAAGCTGCAAGCGACAAAGAAACGAACATACACTCAAAATCAAAAAAGTGTGGATTGCTTAAAGTTTCTTAATTGTTTTATTGATTTATTTTGTGTTTGAATGAAACCTTGTAATTTTTTTAACAAATTACGATAGAATTCAGATTTAAGTTAAATTCAGATGAAAAGCACTCGACTCGCAACATGTTTTGTTTTATAACAATCTTAATTAAAGGTTTATAAGCATCATCACCATCAAACTAATATTGTAAATGTATGTTGTAGGCTTCACCAACAAATATTACGAAGGGGATGCAAGAAGTGAACCATGGTGTGCAGGTTTTTCTGAACCTGGGCGTAGGTGAGCGAAGGCAGTAACACGAAGCGTCAAGACATGCTGTTTATTCTGAGTTTCACAACAAAACAGCGCGTGAAATGATATTTACACGTTATTTTATAATATTTAGGAATCAGTGTTGCCAACATAATAAAATAGGTATTACAATCATAATTAGGCTAAAAACTATATAGGTAATATGATCAAGTTGGCTGGATACAATTCAAAACAAACTAATAAATAACTCTAATAGTGACTTAATTAGTTGCTTCCGCTCGGTGTCTGGGGTTGGCTGATCCACGAGTTTGTAACACAAAGGATGCATTGCCACTTCGAAGCAAATTTAAAAAGCCTTACAAAATTTAATTTCCGTCACTTAAAACCTTTTCAGGGTAACAAACAAACAAGGTTTTCTTTCATTTCCTGATTACAAAAGGATTTAGGCCGGAATTAAAATGGTTGTTGTTTTGTGTTTTTTTTATTGTTTTTAAATAAAGCGCCCAACAGTAGTCAATGTTTTATGTTATCTAATAAATGTTGTTTGGTCAGCTTTGGAGTGGTAGACCGTGAAATGCGTGTGTTCATCCGATAAACGCCAAAAGCTATCCGCCGCAGCGATGTCGCAGCGTCACCGTCAACTAACCCCCATCTCGCGCTCTACACCCTGCGCAACCCCGCCCGCCCTCAGCCTACGCGTTAAAAATAATAATTAGGTACGTCAAAAACCACAGGCAAAGTGTAAAGAGGACAAAGAATTTCAGCTGCCAGTCCCGACCGTCTGTTCGGTAATTAAGGACCGAACAGCCTACACAATTGTGCCTGTTTTTTAAATGGAAGCAGAATCTCGAATCTGGATTATCTTAACTGCCGCTTTTGGTGAAAAAAAATGAGCGTTTTATATGTTCGCCATTCTTTTTTTCGTTTTGATTGCGAAGAATAATGATATTGTGAATCGAATCGTTGGTTGAAGGGGCTCGTGGTTATTAGTAACCGCATTTAACGCAAGATCTGAAAAAAAAAAAAACATTTATTTCACAAAAAAATTACACAGGAAATCCGTCTAAAGTGACTACCCTAGTCAACAACTCTGGTACCTACCCATAATATAATAATAATATTAAAAAAGTTTTATTTCTCATTCACAAAGGTATGTTACTTAAAATAATTACAAATTAAAACAGTCTTTGGGTTAATATTCCTTTGTGAAGGACTGGTATCCGTACTAGGTTTCCCTGTCTAACAGATTACCAGGCCCCCATCATACAGACTATGAACTGTAGAATATAGTTAAGTATGACAAGTAGGTACATACGTATCATTGAAATAAGAAACAGAATCATCATCATCATCATTTCAGCCGAAAGACGTCCACTGCTGGACATAGGCCTCCCCCAAGCATCGCCACAACGACCGGTCCTGTGCCTTCCGCATCCAGCGGATAATAACAATAAAAAGTAAAAATAAGAAAGTAATCAGAATATCTAAAAGTTATTTTTGTCGTTGAGTTTCGTGTCAGCGTTGTACGATTAGAAGATTAAGATTAGACGATACGAAGATTCAGCTTGTGTTAATGTAATTGCGATTTTCAAGATTATGCTGCGCTAAATGCGGTCAGTTCTTGGATGGGTGACTGCTTCGTTGTAGATTGAGACCCCTCCGTGCCTCGGAGAGCACGTTAAGCTGTCGCGATCCCGGTTGCCATACGAATATCTTTGGCAGTCGTTATGGGTAGCAAAAATCCCGAAATTCTGACAACTGGGGGCCTAGCACAAGTGTGTGACTTACCGATACTTCCACAAATTCGACAAATTTCGTTTATAAAGCAGTAGCGCCCCTGGCCAATACGAAGAGGAACTATTGATTTATGAAAGAAAGTCGACGAAAACTATGAAAGTATTCTTAAGTGTCAAACTCGTACTCGGCCAGTGGTCTAACCTTAGGAGTCGGTATTACCCAGTAACTGGGTAGCGGGAGTCTGATGGCAGTCGCTCCGTGTAAAATGCTGATGTTCAGCCGCATCTCGTTGGACTGGAAGCCGACCCCAATGTAATTGGGAAAAAGGCTCGGAAAAAGAAGAAAAATCGTTGTTTGGAATAGGGAAGGTGACAATTTTTTTTAATCGATTTTATTAGAAAACTCGGAACTTTTTCAAGAAAAGTAAGCAACAGTGAAAAAAACCAATAAAATATTCAATAAAATGTCCAAGTTAGGAGCAATTTTAATTGGTTCACTAGACAGAGACAGCGCTATCAAAGAATGACGTCATTGTTCAAAACCTTCATAGAAACTTGACATCTCTCTGTACAATGTCCGTTTAGTACGACAAGGGCAGAAAATGCCCCCTCCGAAAACTTACAAAGCGTGTATCTCTCATTTTTTCATGGATTTTATTATTATTTTCACAAATGATGTCGTTTCTGTACCTTCTTTTAAATAACATGGAATTTTTGGTACCTATATTTTAACAGTAGTCTACTCTCAGATTATAGAACCGTTAGCTTTAAAGCTTACAGTAATGTCGTCATTATGCAAATAATGTTTTATTACTACAGTTGTTGCAGCACAGGTTGAACCAGTTGAAATATCGTAGACCATTCACCGCATGCTGATCGGATTATAGCAATTAACCGGGCAAGCTATCAGCGTACCTCCACACTCCGCCGACCACGGCTCAGGTGCGGGTAGGTCATAACAAATTCTGTCTGAGCTACAAATCAGACACAATTCAATTTGTTTCCTCTGAAGTATGTTTAATTTTGAGCTTCGCGGGGTTTTCACGTTTGTGCAAATATTGGAAAAGAATCCGAATTAATTTAAAAGCTGTTGAGTGTTGTAGCTATGAATGAGGGAGAGAGGGAAGCGTACACAATTTACGCGTCAATCAACTCAGCCTATCGCAGTCCACTGCTCGACATAGGCCTCTCCCAAGTTGCGCCACAACGCTCGGTCCTCTGCCTTCCGCATCCAGTCCCAGACACGTTCTTTAGGTCGTCGGTCCACCTGGCAGGGGTCGCCCTACGCTGCGTTTGCCGATTCGCGGTCTCCACTCAAGGACTCGTCTGCTTCAACGGCCATCGGTCCTTCAACAGACATGGCCAGCCCACTGCCACTTCAGCTTACTGATCCTACAAGCTATGTCGGTCACTCCGGTTCTTCTCCGGATAATCTCGTTACGGATTTTATCCTTCAAAGAAACTCCAAGCATAGCTCGCTCCATAGCTCGCTGAGCGACTTTGAACTTGTGGACTAGCCCAACTGTCAGTGTCCACGTCTCGGCACCGTAAGTCATGACTGGCAGGACGCACTGGTTGAAGACCTTTGTCTTCAAACTTTGCGGTATAGGCGACGAGAAGACTCGGCGAAGTTTGCCAAATGCTGCCCAGCCCAGACGGATCCTTCTGTTGGCTTCTTTCTCGAAGTTGTGTCCACCAAGCTGAATTGCCTGCCCTAGGTAGACGTATTCCGTTACAAATTCGAGTGCCGACCCTTCGACGAATATTGGCCTCGGCATGACATGCATATTGAACATGACTTTAGTCTTGTCCAGATTCATGCCGAGATCGCCACGTCGAGAGGCGCGTACACGAGTATAATTTTTTTTTTTGGAACAAATTAAACTATATATAATAAAAAGTTATGTTAACCACTACAAACTCTCGATTCTGAACAAAGTAATTTCAGGTTTTGATTTATTTCAATAACACGTTGTTTGCGTGAGTATATAAGGTAAATATATCTAACCTAAGTACATGTGTAGTTGCATATGGTTTATATAACCTGTTTCCATTTAAGTAATCTGCTTAAATTAATGGAAATGCATTAGTACTGTTAGCACAAATGCAAAATCGTAGGAGTGCACGGCGGTGCGGCAGACAAGTTCGCGAAGGAAGAGATAGGTTGAAGTTATAACTTAACTGGTTAGAATAGGTAAAAACCAAAGACATTTCTATACTGACGTAATAGACCACTACAGTGTGCGACTGAGATACCGATCTTTACGAAAAAACCTATATGCTAGAAAGAGACATAATAAAATGTCAGTAGAACCGATTTTGACAATTGTAATCTCCCATAGCGTCCTATCAAAATATAATCTCGTATTATTTTATGATTTATTTCACAATCGTTCTGTATTTTATCCAATTAATATCAATAATCGTATTCGTGTAGTATTCTGTGTTATACTGCTGTGTAATTTACATTATTAACCTAAAGAAAGAGATGTTTCACAGGTAAGTATCTGCAGGACAATACTACTTTCATAATGCTTATTTTCATAGAAGTTATTCTTAAAATTATTTAGTAATACATTAATAACATGCAGTAAATACCCTATTTTCTACATAATATGTTATTTTAAATAATTATGTGTTAGATAAAAAAATATTGTGTACGTGAAAATGAAACCGTTTCGCATATGGATTGCTCAAAATATATCGATATGTCGATAGTTTCAATTATATATTTTTTGTACTACCTAGCACCATACATGTCACAAGTTAGTGTCCGTTACTGCTTTAAAAAAAATACAATCGAATTGAGAACCTCCTCCTTTTTTTGAAGTCGGTTGAAAGTATTGAAAGGTTGATTTAGTCCGGCCGCACATTGGAAGGAAATCATAATGATTCATTCATTGATCACAGAAAAAATCTGACGCGCCGGAACCTATACCATGGTTGTATTTTTACGATGTTATAATAGTATGTTGTACGTCTATGGCAAAGAGACGTTTCACAGGTAAGTATCTGCAGGACAATACTACTTTCATAATGCTTATTTTACATTTATACAGTTAATTTTAGTACCAGCCCCGCAGACTGACAGAATTTTCCGGATCGTATGTCTGCTTTTGACATATTAAAATGTAAATACGGTGCTATTTTATGACAATGTGCGGCCGGGCTAAAAATGCTGTAAAATATTGACCGGCTAACTTCATAATTTCCAGATTTCCTGTCAATCAACTCAGCCTATCGCAGTCCACTGCTGGACATAGGCCTCTCCCAAGTTGCGCCACAACGCTCGGTCCTCTGCCTTCCGCATCCAGTCCCCCCCAGCCACGTTCTTTAGGTCGTCGGTCCACCTGGCAGGGGGGCGCCCTACGCTGCGTTTGCCGATTCGCGGTCTCCACTCAAGGACTCGTCTGCTCCAGCGGCCATCGGTCCTTCGACAGACATGGCCAGCCCACTGCCACTTCAGCTTACTGATTCTACAAGCTATGTCGGTCACTCCGGTTCTTCTCCGGATAATCTCGTTTTGGATTTTATCCTTCAAAGAAACTCCAAGCATAGCTCGCTCCATAGCTCGCTGAGCGACTTTAAACTTGTGGACTAGCCCAACTGTCAGTGTCCACGTCTCGGCACCGTAAGTCATGACAGGCAGGACGCACTGGTTGAAGACTTTTGTCTTCAAAATTTGCGGTATAGGCGACGAGAAGACTCGGCGAAGTTTGCCAAATGCTGCCCAGCCCAGACGGATCCTTCTGTTGGCTTCTTTCTGATTTCCTGATTTCCTGTAAATGCTGTTATTAAAGAAAAATGGATGGGCACAAATGTTAAAACGAATAAGCACCGTATCTACTATTCTCCGCCAAATAGTGATGCTTGCATTGCTGTGTGGTGCCGGTGTAATTACAATCACATGAGACTTTCCATTTTCATGTCACAGTTTGGCGAACCGACTTGCGGTACCATTTAGGTAACAGCCTAGATGGTATTGCAGTTGTTATTGGCAAAGGTAACCGCTTAACATATGGTGGGCTTTTAGATCGTTTCGCCATCCTATACAATAAAAATAAAAAAATAAAAAACTGAAAGCCTCGAAAAAACTACAGGGTTTGCAGTAGATATTTTAAGGATAACTGTATCTTTTAGTGAAATCACCAACGATCCATACCTACGGAATTTGTTCGGGTCGGTGTTTGTTTCTTATAAAGATCTTTACTTTAATAATGGTAAATATTCAAAGTGGTAAGTCTACGAAGTGACGAGTATAAAGTAAAAGTTAAAAATAAATATAATACAAGAAGAGTTAGAGATAAAAAACTAGTTCAACCGAAGATGACAAATTATTATGGAGACAGAAAGTCAAAATTTTTAGTTCCAAAAATCCTATCCTATCCTACTTCCTACTAATATTATAAATGTGAAAGTTTGTAAGTATGGATGGATGGATGGATGGATGGATAGATGGATGAATGAAAGTGGAGTGGAAGTGGAGGTGGAAGTGGAGGTGGAGTGAAGTGGAGTGCAACCAACCAACTGCGATCGCTAACCCGCCTGCCAAGCGTGGTGATTATGGCATATATGGCCAATATATGCTTGGGGGAGGCCTGTGTCCAGCGGGGTGCTGGCCAGGAAACCTCCACGTGTGTCTGACAGCTGCTTGTCCTTCTGGACACGTCTAGAGGGAACGGCAGTTGTTGGGCCGGTGCACCCTGGGCACGGGCAATAAGTCTCCTTTGGACCGGGGGACCTTATTTCCTGTGGCGAATATTCTGGCACGGGAGGGGCCCGATGTGGGCCAATGGGAAGTTGCTCCTCGTGTCCCTCTGAGAAAGCAGAGGGCACTGCGGAGGAGCAGTGGCGGGCCTGGTGAGCACTCACCCTGCCACTGGGCAGGCAGCGGGGGGACTGTCCTTCCCTGCCCCCGTCGGTCTCGTAATCCCAGGAGTGCCTGCTGAGTAGTGTTCTCGCGCCTCTTGGGACCGAGGGTCTTGGCTTCACCGCCCGGACCGCGAGGAAGAAAACCTCTATAAAAAATTACGGGAGGTAGGGCCTGTGAGCAGCAGACTCGGGGTAGTCTGCTGCCCGACCAGCAGCTGGCGTAGCTGGCACAGCCGGCGTAGTTGGCGCAGCTGGTAAAGGCCCATGAGGTGAGGTGGCGTGCAGTGTTCCGTGTGCGCCACTGAGAAGGGTGCGGCCAACGTTAGGCCGCACGGTGAGAAGGGGCTCGCCTGCTTGTGGCGGGCCGGGACCTGTCGGGGGTGGTTGTGTGAATACTCACGGGTTCCCACGCCCCCGGCTAAGGTAGTTGAAGGAACACCGTGGTGGTTTTAGTCGGTAAGAGTCCAACACTGGCTTCGCCTACCCCGGGCGGAGTGCGTCCATGAGGATTTCTCCACGGAAAAAAAAAAAAAAAAAGGTCTGTGTCCAGCAGTGGACGTCTTACGGCTGAAATGATGATTAATTGATTTTTTTATTTTTTACTTATGTATTCCTTACCTTCGTGACATTAATAATGTAATTATAATATAGCCCTTAATTGCGTAACTCAATCTTTTAAAACAAATAAAATTATGTTTCAAATATCTGTAATTTTAAAACAATAGTTACTTAATAGCTTAGCAGTTTTAAAATACCACCACTCCTTAAAAGTAAGGCCGGTTGAACTATATCGATAATGCGGAAACGTCCATGTCACATCACTAAAAATCACTCCTACACGTGTCAATTTCGCACATACTGAGTATACTCATTTTGCTTTCGGTGACGTGATAATGAGGTGACAGTGCCTCTATTACGTCAGTATAATACCTTTATGGTAAAAACATACTCGTTCTACACACACTACTACTACTCAACATAAACTCACACTATTACTTACACAAAACAATGAAACTCAAAACAAAAAAACAAACTCAAACTCCAACAATGGGGTGCTATTAACAACTTGAATTATATAATAATATTATGTATTTGGTAACCTAAACCTATTATGTAGTACCTTTTTTGTGATGAAAGAGACTGGACCTCACGACACAGGGTATCCTAGTGTGAGGCTCAGTGTTATATGTAATCAATTGCAACACTTTTTTTTTTATAACATAAGAGGGCAAGGCAAACGAGCATGCGGGTCA
The DNA here is from genome assembly GCA_949699075.1 of Asteroscopus sphinx. NCBI lineage: Eukaryota > Metazoa > Arthropoda > Insecta > Lepidoptera > Noctuidae > Asteroscopus > Asteroscopus sphinx. The sequence continues at coordinate 26,243,677 of OX453004.1, read as the reverse complement.
CCTGATGGTAAGCAATCTCCGCCGCCCATGGACATCCGCAACACCAGGGGAGTCGCCGATGCGTCGCCGACCTTTTAAAAAGACGTATGCTCTTTACTTGAAGGCTCCCATGTCGAATTTGTTCGGGAAAACCGCTGACGGAACTTTTCTTAAATTAAATAAATTATTATTATTACATAACGCTCCTTCTGGTGCAGTCGGGTAAAAATACGACATTGATGTGTTTGTTTTCTAAAGAAAAATACGTCCCAGAGTGAGCTTACACTTTTCACTCAGTTAAAGTTACACTGCTACGTTTAAAGCCTTTTTGGTTTCTTTTAATAGCATTCGACATTAATTCAAAAATACATACATCGGTGGAAAGCTGGCACAATAGAACTTGGCTCTGCTTATTAACGTTTTAATAGGATTTAGCGTAATGGGTTATCTATTATTATTTGCCGGTGCCTAGTTTAAGCGTATACTTTATATTATAGTACGATAGGTAGGTGTTGAAAATAACTACATAAAAAAATGGTTCTCCTGACGTTTTGAAAGCTTTGTTGCGTTCGTGTTGATGCAGACACTTTAAAACAAATAAATAAATTCCTTTGTATGGCGTGCGCTACAAAATTTTTGGTGTCTCCAATACAAAGCCGATTTTTTAATATGTTTTGCAGTGAATTGTAATGTGGTTTTTATTGTGATTTGTGGTGCAGTTTAAGGAACACGTACTGAACCACTATGCAAATTTTCCGCACTCCTAAAAAAGGTATCCTGTATATCCTAAAAATAAACAGCGTCAATGTGCACTTATTTATGCACCATTTACTTATAAAGCTTCAGTTAAAAGCTGACGTTTACGGTGCTGTACACAATCCTGTTGGAGTCAGGCAAGTGAGGCAACGCAATAAACAGTTTGTGTAGCAGTGCCGCGGAAAATGTTCAAGTTATTCGGTGTTTTGCTACGTTTGAGGGCGCTCCACGCTCCACGCTGGCTACATTGATCGTGTCGCTCGCGGTGCTCTGCGCTGACGGCATAGAATATCTGACGGGCCATGGCGCGGTGTGGCTACATTAACCGCGGAAATGTGGATTTGTTAATGTTTAATTCTTATACAATATTACATTATAGAGAGTGCACTTACACGTAAAAAATGCATGAATATTTGGTCCCTAAACTAAATAGGTATTTCTAGGTTATTTTATTTGAAACTAGAGTTTTCACTGGAGGACGCTCATCAGTCTTATCCCTTTCTTCGACCTCCATCTCTCGATTCAATCATTGTTGATTGGTCACTTCGTTTGTTTAGTATTCAACATTTCAGCTGAAAGACGTCTACTGCTGGACATAGGCCTCCTCCAAGCATGTTGGGGGGATATGCCATTTGTTTTTTTAAAGAAAATTACAGTTTTTTTTTTTATACTAACTATTAATTAATTATCGATGACCATTCGGCGGTTGACGTCACTAATTGATTCATAATGTTACTTTTGGTGTCATTTATATTGTTGAGAAAAAATTGCCTTTCTAAAAACACAAAAACAGATTATATGGTTTAGGATTTGTTATCAAAAATCATCTGAATAAGCATAACTATTTGGTTGAAAAATTTCGCAAACAATCTGCTCATTAGAGCCTTATTGTTAAACATGGGCCTCTAAAAGTAGTTAAGGTTTGAGTCTCAAGCACGTTTCCATTTAGAACATAATGTATATGAATATTATTCACGATAACTTCTCTAACATTATATTTTAATGAGCTTTATGATAGCATTCTCGGTCCGCTGGTCTCGAGGCCCCCTGCTCATAGAGACGGTTTGCTTGATAATATAGGTGGTAGCACAGCTGTCAGTCTGTTGCTGCTGCTGACACGCCTGAAAATCACTAAAATGCTGTAATTGCTCGCACGGAAGCCGCCGTACACACACATTTTGGGAGCATGAAGTATGTTTTTTTTTTGCTATTGCATGCATCTGATTTAAAACATAACATAACATAACATCACGCCTGTATTTCCCCGAAGGGGTATGCAGAGGTGTATTAGTACACCCACATTTCGCCAGTTATGTTACAGTCCCATGTAATAGGGGGCGAGCCTATGGCCATTGACCGGGCACAAATCCAGACTCCGGGTTGCTACTGAGAATTTCCATCTGATTTATAACTATTGGTTTTAGTAACATTTTGGCCTAATGTGTGACTATCGTTCTAGGTCAATCACAAATGGCTGTGTAGGTACCAGGGTTGTTACGAATGTTGTCAAATGTTGACATCCGCGGATGTCAAAATTTTCGGACGGACATTTCACTTAATATAATAACACAGTAAACAAAGTAACAAACACTGTTATTAATCCACAATGGAAAGCTCGTCAATAACTAAAACGAAACAAACATGACGTGTAGGATCTTGTACCCAATCCCAAAGTGTCTTCCTATTGGTAAATTAGCGAACGAAGATAGCAATGAGTAAAAACGCGCGAGGCACGTGCCACTCCGGCACCGCCTACTTTCTTTACATGTCATGACTTGTTTGTTCAAGTTTGTTGTTATGAATCCGCATCCGTGAAAGCTCCGCATTAATTGGTGCAGATGCGGATGCGGATAAAGATGTCTAAATTAATGCGAATATTCCACATTTGCGGATGCGGATGCGAATATCCGTAACACCCCTGGTAGGTACCTAGTTCCCACAGACAAGTAAGGCTTATTGGTCTGTGCTAGTTCCCTAAAAGATAAAAGCCAAATAGTGAGCAGAATTCGGTTTGAAGAGATAAAATATAAAAGAACAATACGATAAAGGTCTACAATTGTTCCGCTTATATATCGTTAACATCCGAGTACTCGTACATAAGTAGGTAGCTAAAGGTACTTTAAGACATCCATGTATCCCGCGCGCGTTCCCAGCTAGACGGAAGTTCTTTGTGTAAAGATCGGAGCGGTGTCAGGTGCCACGGAACATCCTACATAATATAAAACGTGCAGTAAAGTTGTCGCGAAACGAGGCTTTACGTGGCTCTAACTCCGAACTCAGCTGGTTAAGCCTCGCTGGGTGGCGGCCCCGGGTAACTTTCCTAGACTCTCGTGTAAAATACGCACGCGAAAACTCCTAGTTTAACATGTACACTTGCTTTTTAGAGTTCCGTGCTCAAAGGGTGCCAAACGGGACCATAGTACTCTCGCTACGCTGTCCGTCCGTCCGTCCGTCTGTCTGTCACAGGGCTGCATCTTTTGAATGGTATTAGGTAGCCGGTTGAAATTTTCTCAGATTATGTGTTGCTATGAGGGGTATCGCGACAAATACTAACAACAACAAAAAAGTCTAAAACCATAGGGGGTCCCCATACAAGAAACCTCAAAAAACATGCATTTTTTTCAACGTTTTTGTTCCTGCTCTATCTTCAAAACGGTAATACATACCAGCGTCAAACTTGGTCTAATTATAGTGCATATCATGTAGTTTAGCAACAAATAAAAATAGGACAAACATGGACATATGTGGTGGTACCTGCGTAGGAAAGAGATGCCAAAATTCATTTTTCGCGCACTGTGCGTTGATGTCTTTTGATTAAACTCTTAAATTAAATCAGTTTCTATGGGGTGTCAGGTCGATGAGTGGCACGGAACCCTTACTGTGCGAGTCCGACTCGCAATTGGCCGGTTTTTTATTCGTAACTTTGTAAACAGCGCCATTAAGGTGAAACGTGATCAGCCGTTTGAAAACAGATAAAGTTTTCGTCGTATACATTGTTTGTACGTTACGGTATTACATTTCTTATGGTAGAATCGCTTTGTGTTATAATACCATTGTTATGTTTATGTAATATCTCGAAGTTGTAGGCTTTAGCTAAATTACTTTTCGTTCAACAACGACTTCCCCTTCAATTTCGCTATACAATTATAGCAATAAAAAGTAATCTCGACGATATTTAATATCGCAAATTAGTCAAACCCGGTATGCCAGAGGGTTACATCAGTAATATCGGAGGGCCGGGCGGCGGCCGGCGGCGTCCGGCGGCACACAAAAGTTGACGAACGTCCGGCGTGATTGAGTGGATCCCTCCTCGATACAGGCTCTAATGGGTCTCTCGGTGACTCGGTGGGATGGGGCGCCGCTGGGAGGCTGCCCTGCTGTAAATAGCGCCCAGGGACTACTTGATTGCGATATTAGCTATACCTGCTTTGATATAAAAATTATAATAACATTTGGTAGCTAAAGAAAAGCAGTTTAGTGGAGACGAGCCTGTGAATACGCTGCACATTGTTATTGAGAAGAAAGGAAAATCAGAAAAGCTCAATTAGAATGGCGATACAATATTCAATAAATTGTTAGAAATCATCAGTTGTTAGAAATATATTTCTTTTGATCGTTATATAATATCGTTATCGGGGAGCTCCTCCTACATTATTGATACCTTTTCAATTTCTACCAGAAGTAAGCTTCGAATACAAAGGTCGATGTTTTGTGACTACAAATTGGATTGAGAGTTTATACTTCACTGAGATTTAACAAAAGCATATTGAAAACGGTAAGGAGATGTATTACGCACAAGGCAGACAAAATTGGATACAACGCCGGGACGCTGTTATATAAGCTTTATGGTGACTGAGTACGTAATGTGTTTGGAGGCGGAGGAACTAAAAGTGCCTTTAAACGCCCCGATTTCATAAGTCTGTGGCACGAATCTGGTAGCTGGTAGATTTTATTGATGTTCTGCTAATTGCTATTTGAAATTAACGTGTTTTAAGAGTTACGTAACTGAAAGGAAAAACAGAACCCTCAGGTGCAACGTACACAGAAGTGACAGGACGCGGACAACGGACACGGACAAGGTTCAGACGCTCATCCTTTACTCATCCATTGCATGTTATTAAATGGTGCAAAACACACTGAGGTAACAGGGCGCGGACAACGGACGCGGACGAGGCAGGGACGCTCATCCTTTACTCGTCCATTTCATGTTATTATAATAAATGGTGCAAAACACACTGAGGTGACAGGGCGCGGATAACGGACGCGGACGAGGCACGGACGCTCGTCTTCTACTCGTCGGTTGCATGTTATTAAAAGGTGCAAAACACACTGAGGTGACAAGGCGCAGACGGGGCGTGGACGCGGGAGGGACACGTTACAGTGATGTTCGTATCACGTCTACGTCTAATCCATGCCATGTCTCTTCTGTGTGCATTACGCCTTATGGGATCACTCTGTTAACCGTCTGTCCGTCTGTCAAGACCCTTTTTAGGGTTTTTCTTTAAGCTACAGAATTGTGTGGAAGACACTGGGTGGAGGTCGCTATAGGGACACGCAAATAATTTATTGTTAAAGTAATATAGGGCACTGTAAACTGAACAAACATCTACACAGGATGGGCCTCACAGATATCACAGTTTGCAGATTTTGTCGCGAAAAGGATGAAATGCCCATTCATATCCTATGCGAATGTGATGCAGTGCACCACATTCGAAGTCAGCATCTTGGAGGCCACACAATCTCAGCTGATGAGATCAGAACCTCAAACCCTAAGGCTATAGTCGACTTTATGGTAGGCCTGCGGCTTGAAGAGGTGCTGTAGTTTACTATTAGAGGCGTTACAATAGATCTTTTAGGTCGCAGTGACATAAGGGACTTGACCTTACCTCTGTTTACAAAATAATAAAATAAAGTAATATAAGTACTAATAACACTAATATAGCAAATAAGCACAATCTGTAACTGACTTATCACTAACAACTTATGGGCTGATGCCTGAAATAAAACAATTTATTTTATTATTTAACAATTTTAACGTGTTTTTTGAGGTCAATAGGAAAACGATTCACATTGCGTTTCCACCAATGAGCTGAGTAAGAAATAAGTAATGTTAAATCTATAAGATTTTCTTTTGTTTCTTCATGTTTTGAGTCGTGACGAGAAATGTCATGTTCGAGACGGTTCTCGGAAGTAATACACGTTATACGAGCAAACATTTCGCTTTACAGTGAACATTCATTAGGCTAACAAGGACAAAAATTTCATCTCCTTGTTTTCCGTCAATACATTCACGTTACACAAGAGAAATTGTACGCCTTTATTAAGGGAACCTTTATTCTCATCGCGTTGTAAATTTATGCAGGCTTTGTATAATCTCAAGTCGGAACCAATATTCATGGCACACAATGAAAGCCTAACAGAGTAATATTTCGCTGCGACGTGCAAGCGATCTGTGTCCCGCGAAGCTAGGCGCTTTGAGCGCATCCACAGTGAAGCTTGCTCGTTTTGTTCCACGATGAAATTAAAATCAAGAGGACGCCGGCCGAGAGCTCTCTCCCCCAATTTTCAACAGTACATTGGCTTCTATGAAAGGCTTTCTGCTAACTTTTATTTTGTACACGTCTGAACTTTTTTTGAAACTTTGCGCTAAAGGGTTGGCTTTTGTAGAAGTTGGATTATTACCTTTACAAAAAACAATTGACATTCTTATGTTTTAGGGCCGGTCTTTCAATTGCGACTTTACTGGACAGTTAGCTATTCAATGAGTAAATTTAACTGATCCTTTATCGGCTGGGTAGCTTTGTTCGGGTCTTTCAATTTGAAATTACTGGACGGATAGCTAACCGAGGTTTATTTCTTCAGAATGGCAACAATTTAATAATAACCTTTCAATGTGGTTGCGGTGGTTCAAGAACTTTACAAAATGTCTTTATTTAGCATTATATTGTTGGTGTCCGTGCCGCACTTGAAAGAAATCAATGTAGCCATCCTGTAGTCAAACGATTGGATATTTATGCAATTTATATGCAAAACTTCATTTTGTCATTACATACATCATCTGTCACTTGGTCGTCTTGTTGTTATTTTCAAATATTTTCAATTGAGCTGATTTGTTTCTATTTCTATTCAAAATGAGTGAAAACAAAATGAAAAAGAGAAAGGACTGTAAATTCGAATTACAGAAGCTTAGTGCCAATACAAAAACATAGATGAAAAACGTACGCAACAGTACAGACAAGGAAGCAGCTTGGAACTTATATTGATTGTATTGTTTTTGTTGCTATTGTTGTAATGTTGTTTCTTGACGAAATAAATACATTGAACTGAAGTGTATTATAATTTATATTCGATAAGTATATTGTGTAGGTTATCATTATTATCAACTCCATTTAATTTTATAACATGACTAGCTTTTACCCGCGGCTCCGTTCGCGTTAAATTCTGCTAACCCACGTCAGTCCAGTCCAGTCCAGTCCATTCCAGTCCAGTCCACTGTCCCACTGTCCCGCTGTCCCGCTGCCCCGCTGCCCCACTGCCCCGCTGCCCCGCTGCCCCAATGCCCCGCTGCCCTGCTGCCCCACTGCCCCGCTGCCCCATTGCCCCGCTGCCCCACTATCCCACTGCCCCACTGCCCCGCTGCCCCACTGCCCCGCTGCCCCACAGCCCCGCTGCCTCACTGCCTCGCTACCCCGCTGCCCCACTGCCCCGCTGCCCCACTGCCCCTCTGCCCCACTGCCCCGCTACACCACTGCCCCACTGCCCCGCTGCCCCACTACCCCGCTGCCCCACGTCCCCGCTGCCCAGCTGCCCCGCTGCCCCACTGGCCCGCTACCCCACTGCCCCACTGGCCCGCTAACCCACTGCCCCACTGCGCCACTAAACCACTGCCCCACTAAACCACTGCCCCACTGTCCCCCACTGCCCCACTGCCCCGCTACCCCGCTGCCCCACTGCCCTGCTGCCCCACTGCCCCGCTGCCCAGCTGCCCCGCTGCCCCACTGCTCCGCTACCCCACTGCCCGACTGCCCCGCTGCCCCACTATCCCGCTGCCCCGCTGCCCCTCTGCCCCGCTTCCCCGCTGCCCCACTGCCCCAATATCCCACGGCCCCACTGCCCCGCAGCCCCGCTGCCCCAATGCCCCGCTGCCCCGCCGCCCCGCTGCCCCGGTAACCCACTGCCCCGCTGCCCCACTGCCCCGCTGCCCAGCTGCCCCGCTGCCCCGCTACCGCACTGCCCCACTGCCCCGCTGCCCCACTGCCCCACTATCCCACTGCCCCACTGGCCCACTGCCCCGCTGTCCCGCTGCCCCGCTGCCCCACTACCCCACTGTCCCACCGTCCCACTGCCACTGTCCTACTGTTCCACTGTCCCACTGTCCCACTATCTCACTCTATCACTATCGTCCCGTCGCATGTCCCATGTCCCATCCTATGTCCAGTCCCATGTGCCCTCCCACTGTCCTGTCCCATGTGCCCTCCCACTGTCCTGTCCCATGTCCCGTCTCATGTCCCGTCCCATTTTCCGTCCCATGTTCCGTTCCCTGTCCCGTCCACTGTCCCGTCCCCAGTCCCGTCCCCTGTCGCGTCCCCAGTCCCATCCCCAGTCCCATCCCCTGTCCACTCCACTCCACTCCACTCCATCGTACATTACTATCCGCTCGTGCAAATGCATAGAAGCTTCGATCTGTCGGGTGAGTACGCAACCCACGATTTTTTTTTTATTTTTTTCTTTCTTTCTTTCTTTCTCAAAACCCATACCAGTTTTTAAGTCAGATCATCAGCTTTCAAAAAAAAAAAAAAACATGAAAATCGGTCCAGTAGTTTTAGCGTGATGCTGGAACAAACAAACAAACAAACAGACGTTAACAATATTATAATAGTTAAGATTATAATAGTTAAGAAGATAAGATAATATACTTGAAGAAGAAGGTAATTAAAAATTGTAGACTGAAAATAGTATTTTTTTAGTTACACCAAGATAACTTTATGCTTATTCGTATATTAAGATGGATACAATATAACAACGTTTAGGTACTTCTAAATTTTATTGCTTTTCATACAAAAAATTAGAGAAATCGCAATTTAGAGGTAGCTTCCGGTCCTTGTCTGTAAGTCGAAAGATTCTGATTTTCGGTTGGCTCAAAAGACTGCATTTCCAAGATGGCACCACCTACATACGACAGGATTTTTTTTTCTACTCTGTACAATTCGGCCCGACCAAAAAGTTTTTAATGCAATATCTTTAGCAGCCGTATTTTCACATATAGTCACAAACCCTTTCAACAAAATCGGTCTAGTAGTTTTATAGTGATGCTGGAACAAACAAACAAACAAACAGACAACTGACATTTAACAATTTTATAATAGTATAGTAGATAGATAGTAGATAGATTATGATGACCAGCAAGTTAGTAGCAGGGTATCTGAAATGAATCTGGTGGCTCGTGTGTGTGCAATAAAGTTGGTAGGTAAATATCCTGATCAACAGGGATGGTTGAAATGTAGGGAAGGGTGTGCAAGGCGATCTTCATCAAAATCAAAACATTCATTTTTTCATACAACAAAGGTATAGTGAGCTGCAAAAAAATGAATCCAGAAATTGGATGGCGTCGGCGGACGCTCGAAAGAAGCGAAGTTTCTACGCGTTTTCATGCGTGGATAGAACACGCGTGTGAGGTAACGGTAAGTAAGTAAGTAATTTATTCGCAGAAGATATGGTACATAAGTAGTGACGTTTTTTATCGGTTTACTCCCCGGTGGCCGAGCGCACAACGACGCTATAGAAGCTTTGCTTCAAAAGTAATGAAATATGATACATTAAAATATTTGGTTTGTGAATTGTGAATATTTAATCAATAAAATGTTTCTAAAATTCACGTTTTGGTTTCGTGGAGTGTATAAGTACATAGTTTAGCAGCTGACTATACACTCGAGTTTCTGTCAGCTAGTTTGACATTGACGTTTGTTAACAGGAGAGTAATAGCCCTAACTGGCTCTGAAACAGCCAGGTAGATTTACTCTTCAGTTAGGTGTTTTACTCATCGGTTATCTCTTAACTGTCTCTTGAAAGACTCAAATTTCTCGTAACTGTCGAGTAAATCTTACTTGCCTGTTTAACCGTAGAGTAAGAAGCTTACTTAGGGCCGGTCTTTCAATTTGGGTCTTTCAAGAAACAGTACTAATACTACAACCCATGGTATAATAACACCAGGTAGTCTCTTCCCGTGACAGCTAGGTCACGTGATTGCCTCCGTACTACGTCATCTGCCGTGGAGCCAATAGCGGGCTGTTAGCGTGACACTTGTCAGTTTGATGTGCTGCCACTTTGTGAAAATAAATTACCCGAGCAAAATGCATTTTTTCATTTACTTTCTTCTATAAAGAATCGCTTTTTAACTAGTAATTTAATATAGTTTCCTTTATTAACTAATTAGATGAATAACACGAGATAACAAATAGTTAGGCTAGTTAGGAATTTATTTTATATTCATTATGAACAAAAATCTCCTTAAGTATATTGAAGATATCAATCAATGGCAGCACTGATCGTGACGTAGCTTGGAGGCATCGCGCTGTCATTGCGGGAAGAGAATACCTGGTGAAACATCTTATTATACCATGCTACAACCTAGCCTGCTTCTCTGACTTTTCTAATTCAAGTGTAGATCAGAATTTCATTATCACCTTCTTTAACGGTGAAGGAAAACATCGTGAGAAAACCTGAGAGTGCTCCATACAGTTCTTGATAGAGTGTGTAGTCCGCCAACCCGCAGTAGGCCAGCGTTGTGGACTGAGGCCTGTAGGCCTGTATCTTTCTCATTCTGAGAACAGCAGTGGGACAGTAATGCACTGGTTATGTATAGAGAAGTAAATCCGATGACAATTTAAAACAAAGGTCATAAATTGTAGTGTTGCGTCTTTTACATCTATTTGTACTTACAGTTTATGTTTATAACATCGTAATTACATTCAAATTATGCTGTAATCCTCTCTAAATTATAATTGTTTACCATCATAATTATATTGACGCATAACATGTGTCAACATGTGTCATATATCTGAATATTTTTAAATGTATAATATCGGCATCGGCCAGTATAGCTAGGCGTAGTTCACATCGTTCAGTGTGAAACAAATCTTGTTACAGATGATCGGAGCCTGTTCGCTGGCCGATAATGAAAAAAGAAATGCTGCTATCATAGGGACAATAAGTTTTTACGGCCAGTATCTTTCGTGTTTTCTAGTGATTTTATAAAGATTTCTGTAAATAATATATAGTTGCCTTTTCCACTAGGGGCATTTTCATAGGTCCCTCCAACCTCTACACTACAAACTTAACAAAAAATCTGAAAACACTTAACATACAAATGAACGCTAGTAATATATATACGGACACGTACAGGCTGCTCCGAGTTATACGTGGTGTTGCATGATATATGAGGGATATGATTCAAGCGGGGCTGGTGTCGCGGTCAGCGGCTCTTTGGCTCAAAGGAAATCTCATTTCGCGATGCTCCCCCCTCCCTGCGCCCACCCGCGCCGCCACCCTCCGGACATCTATTAAAATTATTTGAGAAAGCCCAACACTTGGCCGGGTAGATCCTCTCCCGCATCCGCTCGCTCCAATTTATACCATGTTTTATACTTCATAGCTCTTTTGTTGTTCGATATCGACGGCATAATTGGAAAAGGCCTTTGAAGTGGCCTGTTTTTTATGTAATTATTTTTCCTTTCACATTTTTTTCACCTTGTGCGTACAGCCTTTTGAAGTTAAATTGGATTAATTATCTGGCTTGCTATTTCAAATTATTTAACTTGATTATGCCGTAAAATTATTGAGTTTCGTTTTATGTCTATAGCAATTTATTATGAAACTTCTTGACAAACGTTTCTGTATAATACCTTTAGATGTAATTTGATGTATAGTAAACTTCCCAAAGCTTAGCAGTGTAAGGTTAAGAAGTGACGCGAACGAATTTAACAGAGTTTTTCAAAATAAATTTTTCACTTCACTTTTCACAATAAATTATCAAATAAGTAACTAGATTGTGCAATTTTCCTTCACCATTAGCTGAATTAAATCTAAAACAGATATTTATAATTTAATTTGACGTCATCAATCAAATAAGACTTACAAAATTATAATAAGTTAAAACGTAATTTATTTCAAGTCAGCTTCAACGATTTGTTGTTATGAAAGGTCCAATTTTGTACAAAATGTAATTATTTTTGGCAAGGTTTGGTAACATTCTAAATAAAAGTTTTCCATTTATGTAATAACAGAAACAACAACTCGTGAGCTACGGTCTACGAAAATATAGCGGCTTTCATTACGTTTGCTACAGATTTGCTACGCCGTAGCACTTGTAGATTTGCGCTCTGTTGAACATTCAATTAGTTCTACTGAAATTAATTTCCATGGCGTAATATTGGTATTTAATATAGTGTTATTACGTTGTGAGTAAGGGTACGTTTACATGAGGATTTTGTTAATTAAATTTTATTTAAAAAAATCTATTTGTACAATAATGCTCGGTGAAAGGGTTAATAACGGCGTTTATATTTTGTATTTGGTTATTCGTATAGATGTTATTTGGAATGACACTTATATCAGCCCTTAAGGGCTGTAAGTTGTTGTTTTGTGTATCTTAAAGCGTAGCTTAATAACTCATAAATTTCAACAGATGCTGATAGTATTCAGTTGGGTTTGAATGTAGTTATTCAAGTCGGACAATGCAGAATCAGATACTACATAGAATGGAAATCACGAAGATTCAAGATACCATTTCCGCGGCATGTTTCATATTGTGATGCTATAATAAACAAACGGCCTTCGGCCAAAGGTGCGTCGGTAATAGAAGCCATCGGTAAATCTTGTTTCGGCGAAACGTACGTCTGCAAAATGTGCCATCGACCGTAAGTTGAATCGGGGAATGATGCGTTCGAGGAATAGTTGTCGGTAAAACGTGTTGCTTTAGATCGTATTTCAGCGAAACGTAGTACTCCCAATGTGTGGGATGTAATAATGTATGTTCCCGCTGAACGGCTTTCAATTGAATTTGATCCCCGGCGCGTGTAACATTACATAATTTGATAAATGACAAATGTATTTAAGTGTGCGTGTACCTATGTACCTCACAGTAATCCATCAAATTTGCACTGTTTCACAGCCACCATTATTCGACGGCCGCGAAACAAATGATTACAAATGAATCGGGCTGCGGAGCGCGGGCGCGGGAGCGTTGCCATGGCGACGGGAGACGATCGATGCGCGACCGCCCCCCGCGCCCCTCCCTCGCCCCTCAATTAAACAATGATTCACACGTTAAGCGATGAGATGACGAACACGTATAGCGGAGTCTGGGATCAGAAGTGATTGTAGCAACCGGATGATATGTTAGCAATATAACATTATTTGAAAACAGGTTCAGATATATATCTATGCAGTAGTAGAGCTCCTTTGTTAAAGAGCTTGTCCAAAAAAAAACTATATACCACCGGTACCTATTTACGCCGCTAAACTAAACTAAACTTTTTGCATTGCTGTGTTCCAGTGCAAAGGTTACGGGTGCCGGTGAAATTAAAACACATGAGACTTGCCATCTTCATGTCTCAATTTGGCTAACGTGACTTTCAATACCATTCAGGCAACCTAGGTGATATTGCAGTTGTTATGGGCAAAGGGTAACATCAGGTGGGCCTTCAGCCCGTTTTGCCATTCCATCACAAAAAAAAATTAAAAAAATTTAAATAGGATAACTACAATCATTTCACCTAAGAATTGTTACGCGCTTTCATGTAAAAAAATGTTAAGTTGTAGTGTAATCAAAACTTTTTTATAGTTCTTTAGAAACGACCTTCCAACTACTGCGTCCGTCAATCGGGGGAAAAACTCCAAAAGAAGCTATTTACATACGCGTCGAGGGTGAACTTACGACCTAATGGAATGATGCCAATGAGTACGAGTTTTTGCTGAGTCTACACAGCGTGTTGTTTATTTTGCGACACCCTTGGAACAACAACAGTTGAAACCCCATTAAGGCTGTAGAGAAGTTGTTTGGTAACGATGCTGTAATCTGTTTTTCAGTAGTTTCAATAAGTACACAAACAAGTAAATAAATAAATATCTTCGGGAAATTTTTACACAGCACCATCTAGTCACAAACTAAGCAGAGCTTGTAATATGGGTACTAGACAATGGATATAATACTTATATACTTATTTTTTTTAATACATACTTATAATACATAAGAAATACATTGTACATTTACATATTTAAATATATTTTCCAGTTATTTTTGCAAAATAGTATGTACCATTCTTTATAAACCACTGCTTTGCACGCGTATAATTCGGTTTATCACAGAAAAACGTTATCGCGTATCCCTCGGGAACTGTTTATTTTCCCGGGATAAAAGGTAGCCGATGTCCTTTTCCAGGTCCCAGGCTACCACTTCGCCAGATTTCATTACGATCGGTTCAGAAGTCGTGAAAAGGTAACAAACAAACAAACAGACACACAAACCGAGTTACATCCGCATTTATAATATTAGTCATCATCATCATCCTAGCCCGGTTTTTTTTCCAGTCTCAACGATCTTATTCGTCCTTCATCCAGATGTTTCCCACGGCTTTGACCATATACAGGGTGGAAACTTTCAGCGGGGCAGTAAGGGGAAGTACCTTATCCGTTGCAGCTACGCGAAAATGGTCTTAGGAGACTATCCATATTTATTTATGGAATTTTGATCCCCATTCATATGTGATAAACATAAGTGTTTGTGTTGGTCTGGGTGTTTCTTTCTTTAAGTATGGATTTACGAAAAAAAATGTATATCATTATTATATCCATTATCTAGTACATATAGCACAAGCTCTGCTTAGTTTGAAACTGGATGGTAAAAAAATCCCAAAATAGTAATTTTATTGTTTATTTTTATTAAACTAAATTGTGAAAAAACGCCAAATCGCAAAGTGTAACCTTAAAGTGTTGTTTGTTTAATTTCAAAGTTTATTTATAACCATTGGCTATTTTAACCACTATTATTGATTATCATCATCATCGTTTTTCAACCTACTGCAAAGTCTCCCGTTTACGCCATTCTTCTCTATTTTGCGTTAATCTTGTTCAGGTTAAGGTAGATGGACCAAGTCATCAATCGATCTTGCCAGAAATCTACCAACCTCATGTTACCTGCCATTCCGTCAGTTATACTATACCTGCCATCACCACATCTAGTGAAGTGTCACGCCTATTGTAGATATACATTTATTTTAAAAACTAAACGATGAAAACACTGTTATCAAATATTAAAATTAAAATAAAGAAAAGAAAGAATTTGAAAGTGATAATAAAAGAGGAACTAGGAATTCTAATCTCTCTGCTCCTACTGCTACAAATTACAGGTACTATATATACAGGTTAGACGTAGATGTTTTTCATCAGGCGTGCTAATTAGTAGCGTCAGACGAGAGTCTGTATAATTCCACAGAAGTAGGCGATGTAATGAGTTCGCAGCCGGCACATCCGCCCAACTATCCACGTGCAAAGCTTACTATGAGGAAACTACGAGCTCCATATAAATTATTTCCGCTGGGAAATGTCACAAGACTAGGTTCTCGTTTCTGATACTCTAATTATGTTGAAAAGTTTTTTATAATATTTTTTTTATTCCTATTGGGATAGCGTTTGATGGCCACCTCACCTGATAAAATAATATACAAGAATAAGAAAATAATTAGTTAATATTATTATTAATAAGACATTATTATTTTAGGGTCAAGTCTTCTTAGATTGCTGCATATTTAGAAATGTTTTAGTTTTATAAAAACTCTTTTATTTTATGCCTATGTTCCATTATTTAAGGCCCTTTACTGTTTATATTTAAATACTGAAAATAATAAATAAATAGGTACATACCACTGCGAAACTTCAACAACTTTATTCATTCTCCGTAGTGCAAAAATCGTTCAATAATATTTAATGTCGGAAATGTTTGTTTCGAATTTTGTAAAGATGATAATATTGGTACATATAAAAATGAATCGGTGAACCATACGAGAATTCGTTTGGTTTTATATCGCTTTGATTTAAATAATTTCAAGATATAATTAAAATCTGTATCCGATAATGTAAACAAAGGTGCATCCCAATTATAGTTTGATATTAATTAATAATACGAAACAGTAAACCGAAACCACATTTAAATCCGATTTTCAGACTGAATGAGCTTTTTAATTACAACAGATCAACCACAACTCTTGTTACACAGTTAAAAAGCAATATTTATTCGAAATTGGATCGTGAAGCGGGTGTTTGAACTAGCAGCGGCGGCGGCGGAGCGCACTGCGAATTAATTCGGTTCAGTTATATAACATTAAAATTGGAAGTCCACCGGAGCGGCCGCAACTGCCCGAAAGGCTTTGCTTCCAATCCCAATAAGCGATTGGCTGTGAGCTCTGTGCACCGCTACCAACCAACGTTACAGTTACAAGCCACCTAAAATAGCTCGTTTAAATACGGACCGGGGCCCGCCGGCTTTTATCGGATCAGACATTCTAACTTCGGTCAAACCTCCTCTTTGCAGAAATTAAATCTGGCGTTGTGAAATTAAAACGTAGTTTAATATTTCATTCCACGAAGCTAACTTTGAAAATGGTGTATGAAATCACTTAAAAAGTACGGTGGAGCAGGACCAGGCAGAGTATCATGTTTATCATTTAATTAGACTGAGGGTCGGAGAGGGCAGTTCGCTAACAAAGTATAGATATGCGAGTGGGCAGAGAGCCGCGGGCGAACGTAAGTACTGCATTTTAATTAAATCCTCATTGCTCAGAGATAGCGCACCGTGGGACATACTTTTCGTTTTTTTTTTGCCGTTGCCGTCGGTTCTCTCGCATCCTGCATAAAATTGAAGCTGTGTTTAAAGCTTGCAGTGAACCGACACGCTTCCCGTGGTAATGGCAATGCTTGCTACGTAATACAGGTTTATTTTTTGTACAACGTTACTTTTTGTACAACGTCACTTAAAAACATAGCGATGGTTTGAGAATTAATCAAAAATTGCAATTTTTTATGGTTTCGCACGCATTTTTTTTGTGTCGCACGCTACACACTGAGGGAATTTGTTTGTTTACAAATAAGTATTTAAATAATAATAATAAAAAAGTTGTATTGGTTTTTATTGATTGGTGTTCAGTATCAGTGGTATAGTCACCTCCTTAAATGTGGCACGAATATAGATAAACATGTTGTGTATACAACGTTACTTTTTATTAACGCAATTTGAGAAACTAGTTTGTTCAGAATCACGAGGAGAATCGATTGGGACACCAGTTACGTTGTAACCAAAAAACACTTAATTTGGGTATTATGGTTAAATTCAGTACATCAGCGGATCGTGAATAGATCCTTAAGGTTCAGGAAGTTGGGCTCGATTAGTTTCCGTGCATCAGGAAATCTTTGTACAACATTTTTCACTTTCTCCGCTACCAACTGAGGACAGTAGTTCTAAAAGCATGTAATTTTGTGATTTAGAAAAAAAAAACTATCGCAATCGATTCTCCTCGTGATTTTTAACAAACTAGTTTCTCAAACTGCGTAAACTTAACGTTGTATACCAAAAAATCTTTAATGGCAGTCTCTGGTCTTCATTCTGCACAACTTTGACTATAAAAATCGTGAAAAATTTGTCAACTGTTTTATAGTCGAACAAAATATATGCAGCAGTTTTTTTTTCGTGATATCAGAGTTGGTCCCACAGTTAAAGTTGTGCAGATTGATGAGTAAAGACTACTCATATTGTGTTTTTCGTAAATCAAGATAACCCTGTATAAATAAACAATACTATCAATTAATAACCATATTATCAATTAAGGGAGTGAAAAAAGATATAGTGACAAAGATTGAGAAAGGTATGTTAAGATGCTTTGGACATATACCGAGGATGGACGAGAGGAGATTGGCGAAACAATCATACGAAGCGAGTGTGGATGGAAGAGTTGGAGGAGAACGACTTTGGAGAACGTATCGCAATCAAATTGCGGACGTTCTTAAAAACGAGTACTCTAAACCGACGAGCTTGCATGACGAGTTTAATGAACGTATAGATGAAGTGAAAGAGGTGTGTCAGGATCGTAGCAGGTTAAAATCCATAGTCTGTGTCTACCCCAATGGGAAACGGGCGTGATAATATATATGTATGTATTAATTAATAAATCAATTCAAAATTAAAATCTTAGTACATAGTAGAGTTAACATGCCTAGTATGTTGTTAACAAAGTATGCCAATTAGGCAAGTTATTGATGTAACCAATTACACAACTGCCGCTACCCACTGAAAACGTATTGTCAACAAATGAATGCTTTGAACCGTATTGTATCTAATATACTATATTAAATACAATAAGTCCCTATATTAACCTGTATATATATACCTTAGGGACTATATATGTATACCATGGGGACCTACTTTCACCCCTTAGATCAGTCGCAACCAAATTGCTCTTCAACATATCGAGTTTCATATAAAAGTAACAAAACAAACAGGAAACATGAATAACATTCGTCGAAAAATACGGCTTCAAACATTTCAATATTTATCTCGTTAAGTACTTGTTAGGATCTAGCAGCAACAACTCGGTAGAGCTCCAGCCGGGTCGGAGGTACTTGTAGTGTAGGCCACCATGTCTCTCGTCATAGCAACGTGGAAATTAGAAAATGAACTATGAGAACGCCTACCTGCAGGGTGGCGGAGGGCAGCCGGGTGGCGTGTCCCGGGAAACAAATGATAAGGCGATTACAAAAAAAATACGTACACTTCTTTATGTACCAATAATACGTCCAAACAGGTACGGGAGGAAAAACAAAGTAAAAACAGATGGACATGGGAAGAGGGATTTAATTCTGTGTGAGTTTGACGGGAGATCGTATCTGTAAATTCTAGCTCGTGATTATTACGATGCGGGTAGTTATATGTCTTAATGACGCAAGTATCTACAAATTATAATGTAACACTTTCGAGCGCTGTAAATGAGACACAATAGAAGTTTTATTGTTATTACGTCTTATACCCACACGTCTTCAGCGCTCGAAAGTGTGCAGTTTGCATAGTGTCACAAATAAAATAACAATATATATCTAGTGTGTTAAAATTCTGTCGAAATTACAGTGGGTTTAGGATAAAACGAAGTGCTTTAATCTTTTCTTAGCGATATTCCGTCCGCCATTTTTTATTCGTCCGAGGAGAAAATAATGTTTTTTTTATCTACCTGTCAACATCAGAGGGTAAAACCATGGTTAAGTACTACGTAGTACATAATTCCATGGGTTAAACTACTTACTACTGTTAAATAGTGTGCTGGACAAAATCTTGCTTCGTCGTATTCCAAGCATTTCCTACGTATGCATGCACTGGTCTGCTGCAGGTCTAGTTTACTTTTCGCTTTTATTAAGCTAAAAATCATTGCATCACATTGTGCGTTGCATACTTTGCACGATTTTCGAGCTTAATTAACCGTGCCTAACGCTAGAATACGAAGCATGCTTGCTTCGTATTCTAGCGTTAGGCACGCATTCATAAATGTGTAGTATACAATACTCGCTCGGTTCGTACATTAATGCTTCATCAACTTGGAATAATGCACTCTCTGACACATTTAGCCGCGTAGTTCTTGTGTTCTGGATTGAATATACCCGGGATCAGCAGATAGCCTTCGATGAATTTATCTGCGTCTTTGAACATGTTGCGTCTTGGAATGATTTTAAGGGTGGGCGAATATAGGTATTGTCATTGTATACTGTCTCTTGTTGAGAATTTTTCTGAGTGATAATTAATACTTTTCAATAGTTTATATGAAAAGTGTTTTACCTATTATATTTATTTATTTATTTCAGACTGCAAGCCCATTTGGTTAGCAAGAACTAACGTTAGTACTTATATGCTACTAGAAAACAAAAAGGAACAATCGAATTAAAAATGACGCCACAGTGACATGTAGGCGTTTCCAATGTCCCAGTATGGGGCTATGGGCTATCCCACCTGTCTGATATAGTTTTCAGGATGCTGCAATTCAAGCAATTTTTTTTAAATCTCTGTCAGTTTGGAAAAAAATACACAAAGTAAATAAAATAATACTAAATAAAGGTGTAGGTAATTAAATCTTTAAGCAAAATTATTTCATACCGACCCGTTTTGCAGAGTAACAAGAGGTTCACTCGAATTTTTTTACGGAAAAGGTTAGATTGTCTGTCCTTTGTCTTTTGTCATTTGTTGTTCTCACTAACTTGAATAAAATTATAAAGACAACTACTTTGCAACACAAAAAAATTATAATGAACAAAAATGGTTTATCCAGCGTCGGTGATATAAAACAATGATGTTTAATATCGAATAGGGATAGGTTCATTATGATTCATGATTCTTACCCTATGTTGTGTGTGATACAAATTACGCATTCCCACGGTGACAAGTTTAAGAATATCAGGGTTAGGACCTTAGGTATGAGTATAAAGCATAAGCGAAATTTCTTCATTGGATTACGTGGAGTATGTAGTGCGAAATGTAATAAGTATTTGCCGGGGGTGCGGTGTGGGTCGTGGTGGCGGTGGTCGAGCGGCAGAATCAAGGGCGCGCGGTGCGGGGCGCGTGGCCGGGAGGGATGCTGCGCGGGGGTGGGGTGCGCAGATCGATATCTCACGTCGCCCCGGCAACGCCGCGCCAGACCGAGTGCCTCCCGTACTACAGCCCCGGCCCGCCACCCCCAGCCCCTGCCCTGCCCACTACTCGCTTATTTAATACATGCCGTATCTGGGATGCCAGCTTTTTCGTGCTAAATGACAGGGCAGTGTAATACCCCGAATCGCAAAGTCACCGCTCTCGTAATGCTCGCGCTGGGTTGGCCCAGCTAGGGTTGTGGTTCCCCTGGCCGAGCATAAAACCGCGGAACGATAACGATGACATTGACCTCATTTCCAGAAGAAAACTTCCATTTTCGTTCGGAGCCCAGTTTATAGCGTGAATGCTCATGTGAGAAAACGAATAGAATTTCATGCTACTTGACATACATGGGGTAAGGGGTTCACCAGCGGATGGGCAGCAGTGATCTCTGACTATTTTTTCAACCAACTGCGATCTCTAACCCGCCATTCAAGCGTGGCGATTATAGCATATCCACCACCCTCTTGTGGGAGGCCTATGTACAGCAGTGGACGTCTTTCGGCTGAAATGATGATGACATCATACATATTGAGAAGAGATGCCATACCATGCTGATAGAGGTATCTTAAATATGTTTAGGTACACTAAACAAAGAATATAAAACAAAGAGGCTTTCATAGCATTCGGAAAACTTACTATCCGTAACTCAGATGAATTGTCTTATTTCACATGAGATTTGATGAGATAGGTACACATAATAACGCGTTGTGGCGCAACTTGGGAGAGGCCTATGTCCAGCAGTGGACTGCGATAGGCTGAGTTGATTGATTGATTGACATAATAACGCACAAACCAACAAAGTACCCTCGATTACACGACTAAAGTTTTCTCGGTCTAATAATAAATGTGCCACAAAGTTATGTTACTACAGGCAGGTAACATTATACAACGCTTTACATGTATCTAATTTTAAAAATCTATTTTGTTTAAGTTTATTTCAGTAAATTATAAATATTTTACTTTACGGTGTAAGGTTTACGTTGCTAGCCATTCATATTAATCAGCCTGCACATACTTAGGATATCCTCATACAGGATAAGTAAGCTAAGTGGGGGGTGCTGGCCAGAAAACCTTCACGTGTGCCTGACGGCTGCTTGTCTTTCTGCAGACGTCTGGAGGGAACGGCACTTGTTTGCCCGGTGCATCCTGGGCACAGGCAATAAAATCCTTTCGAGGGATTAACCTTCGGGGGATTTTGTTGCCTATGGCGAATATTCTGGCGCGGGAGGGTTCCGTTCTGGGCCAGTGGGGAGTTTCTCCACATGTACTGTGTTGTGTTCTCGCGCCTCTCGGGACAGAGGGTCTTGGCTTCACCGCCCGGACCGTGAGGAAGAAAACCACTATAAAAAATTACGGGAGGTAGGGCCTGCGAGCAGCAGACTCGGGGTAGTCTGCTGCCCGACCAGCAGCTAGCGTAGCTGGCAAAGCCGGCGTAGTTTGCGCAGCTGGTAAAGGCCCATGAGGTGAGGTGGCGTGCAGTGTTCCGTGTGCGCCACCTAGGAGGTTGGGGCCAACGTTAGGCCACACGGGGAGAAAGGGCTCGCCTGCTTGTGGCGGGCCAGGACCTGTCGGGGGTGGTTGTGTGAATACTCACGGGTTCCCGTGGGAACCAACTACGAAAAAAAGCTAAGGTAAGGCTAAGGTAGGAAGGAACACTGTGGTGGTTTTAGTCGGTAAAGGTCCAACACTGGCTCCGCCTACCCCGGGCGGAGTGCGTCCATGAGGATTTCACCAGGGCAAAAAAAAAAAAAATGTCCGTTGGGATTGGGATAGACGTGTGTGGAGGAACGAGGTATCATGACACACAAACACAAACACACAACACAAAGGGAGGATCCTCCGACCAGGCTGGGTCTACGCCTGGCGGGCTCCTGCCCAACAGTTGATGTTGGGTGCTTGTATATATGCTAAATTTCGTGTAAACTCTGCTTGCACGATTCAGTATTTGTGTCGTCATCGACTACGTCAGTTGTTTTCCATGCAGCGAGATAGATGTCGCTACACGTGCTCTAGAGTAGAGACCGCGAATCGGAAAACATAGCGTAGGACGGCTTCAGGCTAGGTGGAGTGACTATCTACGCAAAGTAGAAACTGGATGAGAGTGGCCGAGGAAAGAAGTCAGTGGCGTACTATTGGAGAGGCCTATGTCCAGCAGTGGACTGCGACAGGCTGATGATGATGACATACTTAGGCCAGACTTGGGGAAAAAATACCCAGATTCGAGATTTACCGTTTCATTGTGTTACATTTAATCCCAGGGCATAATATAAGGTTCAGTAATACAATGGCAAGTCCTTATTTCAATGACACTAACTTATGTTATGTAACAATACCGCTGGTATAATTTTAGACTGCAACAATACCAACCACGAGCTTTGGGTACGTTATTTAGATTACAAGTCTCATTTTTAATCTCACATGAACAGGGTTTTATTACGTCGCAGTTATAAAGCAAAGTCGTCGCACTTTCTTGTAACCACCTCCTGATGCAATTAATGTAACGCCCTGTGGATTTAATTAATGAGAGCGCTGGTACCCATAACACAAGTTAAATCTTACATTGGGTATCAGAGTTCAAACAAACACTTCATACCGAGAAATTGTATAACTACTATTTGTAAGTGTTTACTGTACACCATTTATGTGAAATAAAAAATTATTTTATTTATTTCTTTATTTAAAGTTTAGATTAGCAACTAAACTAGGCAGAAGTTGACTTCCACAAGCAATTTCTATCGTGTAAACAATCGCCGCAAGCACCACTTACACGGTAGTAATGCTTGCGTAAGTCAACTTCTATAACCATGACTCGTGGACCCACTAGTGAGACCACATGAGTCATTCATCGTCATATGATGTAACCATGACTCGTGGACCCACTGTTTGGTGGTTACACGAGTCATACGATATAACTAGCCTCGCTTAGTGCCTAAAGGGGTGAGTAGCTTGTCACACTGTCATCATTTTTATATCGAATCATGTGAAAGTAACCAGAAGAATATATCACATAGAAGGCCGAAAAAGTAAAGATGTGGAGATTTGTCAGAAAAAGAATCAAATAATTTACCACCACTATTCAAATTGACAACGCATAACTACGTAGTGATGCGGACGGACTGGAATGAGTGACATGGAAAACTATGGCAAACATTGGTTCATTAAAAAAAGAGTTTATCACTAATTAGTGGGTACCTAAGGTGGTCCGCTGTTTCCTTGTGGTCATACTAGTTTGTCATACCAGTATGACCACGAGGATATACATGTCCTCGTGGTCATACTGTACATAATATTTTCAGAAAAAAGATTTTGCTTCCTCCTGTATATATAAATACTTTTCCGCGTGTTGACTTAATAATGTAACAGAGTTGGCAATTAAGATAAATATAAATAAATTGTCGCGGGAATCCGCTGGATGCGGGAAGCTGCAGGCCGGGACTTGTCGGGAGTGATTGTGCGAATACCAACGGGTTCTCACGCCCCCGGCCAAAGGTAGTTGAAGGAACACCGTGGTGTTTTTAGTCGATAAGAGTCATTGACATTGGCTCCGCCGTCCCCAGGCGGAGTGCTTCTATGAGAATTTCCCCACGGCTCTGTAAAGTCTCATTAACATCCGTTCGGCCGTTTCCACCTGATGAGGTAACAAACAGACCGACACAAATTCTAAAAGCTATTCTTATTTAAAGCTATACTTTGTTCACAGATTATTTTTGTTTTACTCTATTTTTATACGTGGAGACTTGTAATTGACTGTCATTCTAGCACATTGTTCTTATTCTGTTTTCTTTAGCTGTAAGTCTTCCATACAAATTAAATAAATAAATAAATAGCTGGTTTTACGGATTACGGATTTAATCGCGTATATTATTTAAATTGGTTTTCCTGACGTTTCGAAAGCTTTACAGCATTTCGTGTGTGTGTGCAGTTTAAATTGTTTTTTAAATAATAACTTCTTAGGTTTTCGCGATCACTACACATTATAATAAAACAAAGTTTAACCGGATTAAATCGCGTATATTATTTATATTGGTTTCCAATTGGTTTGGTTTAATTTTTTGTTTTTTAAATTCAAATAATGTCTTCTTTCAGTAAAATGTTCCATCTACAATATTCAAGGTACTTTCCCTCCATGTGGCATATCCGTGGGACGTCCTGTATACCACTACGCGATTTATACAATGTGTTATTGAAATAACTGAAAACCACTTAAGAGGTTATTGTACTCATCAGTATGAACAATTTTTACCGTGGGACCAACCCTGAAATCGCGGGAAAAAAACAGCTGTCGCCCTACATTTGTGTTCACATAAATCGACAAAATGTAGGGTCAGCTGATTTTTTTTCCTGATTTTAGTGTTAGTCCAATAGTAAAAGTTGTTCATACTGATAAGTACAATGACCTCTTAAGAGGTTTCAGTTATTTCAATAAAACGTTGTATACACGAAAAGCCATCTATTGACCGAAAATGGTACAAACGAATACAATGATAAGTTCTTCTTGAACACTTTAAATTATTATTTCTTTTGATTGAGTGAACCGATTGTAATGAAACAAAAATTAAATGTTACTCCGACTGTTCGCACAATATTTGTCTACACATGTTAACCATATTGGTTCTGCACTTTTTACGTGAAGCGTGCACAAACAAACCGAGAAAACTTCCAAAATATTATAGAAATGGGTTCTATTGGATAACCAACATCAAGGATAACCAACATCAAGGATAACCTATTACTCCACGACATTTTTTTATATTTTATTTTCAATATACAGAAAATCCACGTCTACAGATTTATATGTATAGATAGAGGAAGATGTGAAATGGTTAATCGAGCTTACACGCAGAGAAATAAGTATTGTTTTTTTTTTTAATTACGGTAATCCTAGATTTTGAGGTATTCGCCAGGTCCGTTATTGTTGAATTAAAAGTTTTTCCCAAGTTCTATCTAGTTATTTATCGCTCTATATTTTTGTTTTCTTAAGGACTGGTCATTTACCTATTTGTTTTTCTTATAGGAGGTGTCGAAATATGAGTATGACCACGAGGACATGTATATCCTCGTGGTCATACTGGTATGACAAACTAGTATGACCACAAGGAAACAGCGAGGTGGTCAGGGTATTAAATACACTACTAAAAAAAAACAATTTCATTTAACAATTTTATTACATAACCATGACATAACCAGCCCATTACTGTCCCACTGATTCTCAGTATGAGAAGTATTCAGGTCTTAGTCCAATATACCTGCACGTATATTTTTTTACAAAGTAATAATTGAATAAACTAATGAATAAATAAACATAACATGATATTCTTAGGTTACTAGACCAAGTTACGACGACAACAATATTTACTAACTGAAACACTTAGAAATAATGTTACAAAAGTGTTGACATTTAAAACAATCTCCCCAATAAAGAAAGATATGAGAAAAAATTAATGAATAATTAAACATAAATCCACATTATATTCTTAGGTGACCAGATCAAATTAATTACAAAAAAATCAAATAAATACACACTCAACACTCACTCACTCTGTACTACATACTCTAATCAATACTTAGAAATAATATTGGAAACATTATAGTAGTTTATGAAACAGTTGCATAACAGGGGTTATTAAAACACGAGTGTGAGTTTAAAAACCGAGCCGTAGGCGAAGTTTTTAATAGTATCACATGAGTGTTTTCATACCTAGTTATGTCAGTTTCATACACTACTTCATCTACACTCAAACAATTTTAAATAAAATGCCAAAGTCAAAATCTTGGTAACATTGTCGTTAGTTTTTCTTGATTTTTCTGGTAAAATATTGTTCGTCATTTAAGTTGCTGCATCCAGAAATTCAGGCAGGGTCATATTCTCCTCATTTCAGTATCACTGCTGTTTTCAGATATTTTTGCCCGAATAAAACTTTAGGCAAACAAAAAAAAAACGTAAACAATCACAATAAATTCACAAGTTATGACGACTAAATCCAGTAGGCCATGGCGCGCGCACGCGCCCTAGGGCGCGTCAACACATATAATAAAATATAGTCTGGCGAAAACATTATAATCGGAACTAATTTTCTGTCCTATTACATGGGACTATAACATAACTGGCGAAATGTGGGTGTACTATACACTTCTGCCTACCCCTTCGGGGTAATACAGGCGTGATGTTATGTTATTATGTAATTTTCTATCCTTGTCAGGATTCAGTCAATCTCCGTTTTATCATCCAAAAAATATGCCTGTAAACACTTAAATATAATTAAAAGAAATATGACAATACAAAGTTCTGCCAAAAACGCGATTTAAAAAAATAACATTTTTCAATGTATGACTGCCTTGCATTTTGTGTGGGTATAGTCTTTAGTGCTAAACTGTATGACTGCAAAAAAAAAGGATTAAAAACTCCTTGGTTGGGCTGAAGTGGCATTAAAAACTCCTTAGTTGGGCTGAAGTGTACTGTTATGGAATAGTAGTTTATGAAACTGTTGCATAACAGGGGTTATTAAAACACGAGTGTGAGTTTAAAAACCGAGCCGTAGGCGAGGTTTTTAATAGTATCACACGAGTGTTTTAATACCTAGTTATGTCAGTTTCATACACTATTTTATCTAAACTCATACAATTTTAAATAAAATACCAAAGTCATAATGTTGTAGTTTTTCTTGATTTTTCTGGTAAAAGATTGTTCGTCATTTACGTTGCTGCATCCAGAAATTCAGGTGGGGTCATATTCTCCTCAGTTCAGTATCACTGCTGTAGTCAGATATTTATGCCCAGAATAAAACTTTAGACATACAAAACCATAATAATAACGTAAACAATTACAATAAATTTATAAGTAACGATGACCAAATCCAGTAGGTCATGGCGCGCAGCCGCGCACGTGCCCCAGGGCGCGCTTACACAGATAATAAAATATAGTCTGGCGAAAACATTATAATCGGAACTAATTTTCTATCCTTGTCAGGATTCCATCAATCTCTGTTTTATCATACAAAAAATGTGCCTGTAAACACTTAAATATACTTAAAAGCAATATGACAATCCAAACTTCTGCCATAAACGCAATTTTAAACGTTACATTTTTTCAATGTATGACTAGTGGCGCCACCCTGAATTTTGTGTACTCATTGGTGCCAAACTGTACGACTGCAAAGAAAAAGGTTTGAAAACTCCTTGGTTGGATCGAAGTGGCATTAAAAACTCCTTAGTTGGGCTGAAGTGTGCGGTTATGGAAAAAAAATTAAATTACCGCATTGTTTTGTTCAGCAAACTGTATCGTAATGAAACTTTTTAAATTCATTACAGGTGCATGTACGTAAAGTATGTCATTATAACATTACTTTCGAGTTCATAATTCAAATTTCACGATACGAGTGTAGATAATAGTAGTTTATGAAACTGTTGCATAATAGGGGTTATTAAAACACGAGTGTGAGTTTAAAAACCGAGCCGTAGGCGAGGTTTTTAATAGTATCACACGAGTGTTTTAATACCTAATTATGTCAGTTTCATACACTATTTTATCTACACTCATACAATTTTAAATAAAATACCAAAGTCAAAATCTTGAAATCTTGGTAACATTGTCGTTGTTTTTCTTGATTTCTCTGGTAAAAGATTGTTCGTCATTTACGTTGCTGCATCCAGAAATTCAGGCGGGGTCATATTCTCCTCAGTTCAGTATCACTGCTGTAGTCAGATATTTATGCCCAGAATAAAACTTTAGACATACAAAACCATAATAATAACGTAAACAATTACAATAAATTTATAAGTAACGATGACCAAATCCAGTAGGTCATGGCGCGCGGCCGCGCACGTGCCCCAGGGCGCGCTTACACAGATAATAAAATATAGTCTGGCGAAAACATTATAATCGGAACTAATTTTCTATCCTTGTCAGGATTCCATCAATCTCTGTTTTATCATACAAAAAATGTGCCTGTAAACACTTAAATATACTTAAAAGCAATATGACAATCCAAACTTCTGCCATAAACGCGATTTTAAACGTTACATTTTTTCAATGTATGACTAGTGGCGCCACCCTGAATTTTGTGTACTCATTGGTGCCAAACTGTACGACTGCAAAGAAAAAAGTTTGAAAACTCCTTGGTTGGGTCGAAGTGATTCGAATTATGAACTCGAAAGTAATGTCATAATGACATACTTTACGCACATGCACCTGTAATGAATTTAAAAAATTTCATTACGATACAGTTTGCTGAACAAAACAATGCTGTAATTTATTTTTTCCATAACCGCACACTTCAGCCCAACTAAGGAATTTTTAATGCCACTTCGACCCAACCAAGGAGTTTTTAATCCTTTTTTTTTAGCAGTCGTGTGGCGCTTCTAGTCATACATAGAAAAATGTTATCGTTTAAAATCGCGTTTTTGGTAGAACTTTGGATTGTCATATTGCTTTTAATTTTATTTAAGTGTTCACAGGCATATTTATTGTGTTTACAGGCATATTAACACTCCGTGTGATACTATTAAAAACCTCGCCTTCTGCTCGGTTTTTAATAGTATCACATGGAGTGTTTTAATACCTAGTTATGTCAGTTTCATACACTACTTCATCTACACTCAAACAATTTTAAATAAAATACCAAATTCAAAATCTTGGTAACATTGTCGTTAGATTTTCTTGATTTTTCTGGTAAAAGATTGTTCTTCATTTACGTTGCTGCATCCAGAAATTCAGGCAGGGTCATATTCACCTCATTTCAGTATCACTGCTGCTGTCAGATATTTTTGCCCGAATAAAAATTTAGGCTGACAAAAAAATAATAATAACGTAAACAATCACAATAAATTCACAAGTTATGATGACTAAATCCAGTAGGCCATGGCGCGCGCACGCGCCCTAGGGCGCGTCAACACATATTATAAAATATAGTCTGGCGAAAACATTATAATCGGAACAAATTTTCTGTCCTATTATATGGGACTATAACATAACTGGCGAAATGTGGGTGTACTATACACTTCTGCCTACCCCTTCGGGGAAATACAGGAGTGATGTTATGTTATTATGTAATTTTCTATCCTTGTCAGGATTCAGTCAATCTCTGTTTTATCATCCAAAAAAAATGCCTGTAAACACTTAAATATAATTAAAATAAATATGACAATACAAAGTTCTGCCAAAAACGCGATTTTAAAGATAACATTTTGCAATGTATGACTGCCCTGCATTTTGTGTGGGTATAGTCTTTTGTGCTAAACTGTACGACTGCAAAAAAAGGATTGAAAACTCCTTGGTTGGGCCGAAGTGGCATTAAAAACTCCTTAGTTGGGCTGAAGTGTAATGTTATGGAAAAAAAAATTACAGCATTGTTTTGTTCAGCAAACTGTATCGTAATTAAATTTATCTACACTCATATCGTAAAATTCGAATTATGAACTCGAAAGTAATGTATTAATGACATACTTTACGCAAATGCACCTGTAATGAATATAAAAAATTTCATTACGATACAGGTTGCTGAACAAAACAATGCTGTAATTTTGTTTTCCATAACCGCACACTTCAGCCCAACTAAGGAGTTTTTAATGCCACTTCGACCCAACCAAGGAGTTTTCAATCGTTTTTTTTAGCAGTCGTAAAGTTTGGCACCAAAGAGTACCTACACAAAATTCAGGGTGGCGCTACTAGCCATACATTGAAAAATTTTATCGTTTAAAATCGCGTTTTTGGTAGAACTTTGGATTGTCATATTGCTTTTAATTATATTTAAGTGTTTACAGGCATATTTTTTGTATGATAAAACAGAGATTGACGGAATCCTGACAAGGATAGAAAATTAGTTCCAATTATAATGTTTTCCCCAGACTATATTTTATTATCTGTGATGACGCGCGCCAGGGCGCGTGCTAAGCCGCGCACCATAGTTTAGTGGATTTGGTCGTCATAACTTGTGAATTTAGTGTGATTGTTTACGCTATTTTTTTTTTGTTTGCCTTAAGTTTTATTCTGAGCAAAAATATCTGACAACAGCAGTGATACCGATGTGAGGAGAATATGACCCCGCCTGAATTTCTAGATACAGCAACGTAAATGACGGACAAGCTTTTACCAGAAAAATCAAGAAAAACTAACGACAATGTTACCAAGATTTGGTATTTTATTTAAAATTGTATGAGTTTAGATAAAGTAGTGTATGAAACTGACATAACTAGGTATTAAAACACTCGTGTGATACTATTAAAAACCTCGCCTACGACTCTGAACAAAACAACTCTAGTTTATATAAACTACTATAAAAATAGTAGTTTATGAAACTGTTGCATAACAGGGGTTATTAAAACACGAGTGTGAGTTTAAAAACCGAGCCGTAGGCGAGGTTTTTAATAGTATCACACGAGTGTTTTAATACCTAGTTATGTCAGTTTCATACACTATTTTATCTAAACTCATGCAATTTTAAATAAAATACCAAAGTCAAAATCTTGGTAACATTGTCGTTGTTTTTGTTGATTTTTCTGGTAAAACTAAAAGATTGTTCGTCATTTACGTTGCTGCCTCCAGAAATTCAGGCGGTGTCATATTCTCCTCAGTTCAGTATCACTGCTGTAGTCAGATATTTTTGCCTAGAATAAAACTTTAGACATACAAAACCATAATAATAACGTAAACAATTACAATGAAATTACAAGTAATGATGACCAAATCCAGTAGTAAGGAGTTTTTGTTTGAGTTTTCACACGGAGGCAGATTCCTGGGAGGTCGTAGCTGAACGTGCGACACCACGAACCGTTCGTAGTGAGCCAAGATATGCAATAATTTAAAAAAAAAAACGCACTACCGTAGTATGTGCGACTAAACAGTCGCAGAAAGGACCATAACATTAAAATTTTATTTAATTTACGGACAATATCGTGGGATTTTTTTTCACACGGAGGTAGATTCCTCGGCCCTGGAAGGTCGTAGCTGAACGTGCGACACCACGAACCGTTCGTAGTGAGCCAAGCTATGCAATGATTTAAAAAAAAATCGCACTACCGTAGTATGTCCGACTAAACAGTCGCAGAAAGGACCAAATCCAGTAGATCATGGCACGCGGCCGCGCACGCGCCCTAGCGCGCGCCTACACAGATAATAAAATATAGTCTGGCGAAAACATTATAATCGGAACTAATTTTCTATCCTTGTCATGATTCCGTCAATCTCTGTTTTATCATACAAAAAATATGCCTGTAAACACTTAAATATAACCAATATGACAATCCAAAGTTCTGCCAGAAACGCGATTTTAAACGATACAATTTTTCAATGTATGACTAGTGGCGCCACCCTGAATTTGGTGTACTCTTTGGTGCCAAACTGTACGACTAGAAAAAAAAGTATTGACAACTCCTTGGTTGGGTCGAAGTTGCATTAAAAACTCCTTAGTTGAGCTGAAGTGTGCGGTTATGGAAAAAATAGTACATTACTGTCGAGGCCTGAAATGAAGCAATTTACGGCCGAGTAATATTGGAAGTACGAGGCGAAGCCGAGTACTTCCCAAGTGATTTTGAAAGGACGAGGCGCAAGCTGAGTCCTTTTTAACTAAACCAGGCCGTTAATTGCTATTTCGGCCGAGACTTGTATAGTACTTTTCTCTCATTTGCGAGGAAACACAACACAAATTAATTCACACCGGCGCACTCTGGGCAGTCAGCCCCGCTATCAACCTGCTGACTGGCTAATCTTTTCCCCACGACATGAGCTATTATTATTATGTAGCTCATGTCGACACGAAGAAGAAGAAGATTTGCGAGGAAACACAACACAAATTAATTCAACAGTATCTCATTTCCATTCACACTATTCGCCCGCGCGCAGTTCTTGTTCTATTTTCAGTTTTGAAAAAAAAAAATGCGCGTTCAGCCTGTATAATGATAAATATTTTGTACCTAAAAACACCTAATTTATGTAAGTGTGTACTTAAAAACCTCGGTAGCATAATTTAAAAAATAAAAAGTGTCCAGCAATTTCTATTATTATCCTGTTGGATATTACCGGCCTGTTATTTCGTTGCGTACGGAAAAGAGCCGATTGTTGTATTCTTTTTTTTTGAATAATGAACCAATTTCCGAGCAAGTGGGAGAAAAATTAAATTACCGCATTGTTTTGTTCAGCAAACTGTATCGTAATTAAACTTTTTAAATTAATTAATAATTACAGGTGCATGTGCGTAAAGTATGTCATTATGACATTAATTTCGAGTTCATAATTCGAATTTTACGATACGAGTGTAGATAAAGTTCATTACAGGTGCATGTGCGTAAAGTCTGTCATTCATCATCATCATCATTTCAGCCGAAAGACGTCCACTGCTGGACATAGGCCTCCCCCAAGCATCGCCACAACGACCGGTCCTGTGCCTTCCGCATCCAGCGGATTCCCGCGACCTTCACCAGGTCGTCGGTCCACCTTGTGGGGGGCCTACCCACGCTGCGCCTTCCAGTACGCGGTCGCCACTCCAGAACTTTACTGCCCCTTCGGCCATCCGTTCTGCGAGCAATGTGCCTCGCCCACTGCCACTTAAG
Source organism: Asteroscopus sphinx (assembly GCA_949699075.1). Lineage (NCBI taxonomy): Eukaryota > Metazoa > Arthropoda > Insecta > Lepidoptera > Noctuidae > Asteroscopus > Asteroscopus sphinx. The sequence continues at coordinate 26,210,682 of OX453004.1, read as the reverse complement.
TTTGGCAATTCTTCGGGCTATGTCGGTTACTTTCGTTCTCCTGCGAATCTCCTCATTTCTGATTCGATCACGCAGGGACACTCCGAGCATAGCCCTCTCCATTGCCCTTTGAGTGACTTTGAGCCTTCTTATGAGGCCCATTGTGAGCGACCACGTTTCAGTACCGTAAGTAATTACTGGCAACACACACTGGTCAAAGACTTTCGTCTTGAGACACTGCGGTATTTTGGACGAGAAGATATTGCGTAGCTTCCCGAACGCTGCCCAACCGAGTCGGATTCGACGATTGACCTCTTTCTCGAAGTTGGACTTACCTAGCTGGACAGTTTGTCCTAGGTATACATAATCGTCAACAACTTCGAGTGTAGATTCTCCGATGTTTACGGGAATGGGTGCTATATGGGAATTCAACATAACCTTTGTCTTGTCCATATTCATCTTAAGACCCACTCTATCAGAAGCTCTACTGAGGTCATCGAGCATTGTACCGAGGTCCTCCATGGTCTCAGCCATGACTACTATGTCGTCGGCAAACCGAAGGTGAGTGATGTACTCGCCGTTTATGTTAATGCCTAGCCCCTTCCAGTCCAGAACCTTGAAGACATCCTCCAATGCAGCAGTGAACAGTTTCGGAGAGATCACATCTCCCTGTCTCACACCTCGCTGCAGAAGGATAGGTTTCGAGGCTTGGTCCTGTAATCGGACTGACATAGTGGCGTTTTCATACAAAGACTTTAACACTTCGATGTACCGATAGTCAATCTGGCACCGTTGAAGAGACTGTAGTACCGCCCAAGTCTCGATCGAATCGAAGGCTTTCTCGTAGTCCACAAACGCTAAACAAAGAGGCAAGTTATACTCTTCGGTCTTCTGTATAACCTGCCGTAGCGTATGTATGTGGTCTACGGTGCTAAAGCCTTTTCGGAAACCGGCTTGTTCGGGAGGCTGGAAGTCGTCAAACCTGCGCGAAAGACGGTTCGTAATGACTCTCGAAAACAGCTTGTAGACATGGCTCAGAAGTGAGATGGGTCTATAATTCTTCAGTAGAGCATTATCGCCCTTTTTGAAGAAGAGTACCACCACACCTCTGCTCCATGCCTGTGGCGTTCTTCCCTCGAGAATGACGGAATCAAACAGCTTCTGAAGGGCCTTAAGGATCGGTTTTCCACCCGCCTTCAGGAGTAATTAATTCGTAAATAAATCGGCCGTAATTCCGTCATCACTCGGTGCCTTGTTGTTTTTGAGCTGCTTCAGAGCCATCCTAATCTCGTACAGGCTGACGTCCGGGATATCTTCGGTATAGTGTCGGGTCAATCGAGCTCTTGGGTCGTGAGCCCGATTTACAGCGGGTGTCCGGGTGGACGTGTATAACTGTCCATAGAACTTCTCGACCTCCTTCAATAGCTCTGGCTTGGAGGATACGACTCTGCCATCGTCGGTCCTCAGTTTTGCAAGCTGGCTCTGCCCAATAGACAGGTCTCTTGCGAAGACTTTGGAGCCCTTGTTTTTCTCTATCGCGTCTTTAATACGTTCCGTATTAAATTGGCGTAGGTCACTTTTCAAGGACTTTGAGATCTGTCTATTGAGCTGCCGGTACTTAGTCGCATCATCTGAGGACTGCAGAATCATCTCGCGTCTTTCCGCCATAAGCTCGAGGGTGTGGTCAGAAAGCTTTTTGTTTCTATTTGTACGACGGGTCCTAAAGATCCTAGACCCGACCGTATGGACAGTTTCCACAAACCCATCGCTGTAATCGTCCACTGAGCTCCCTAGGCATTCGAAACGATTCTGAAGTTCGAGCTGAAAGCTCTCGGGGTTTTGGATTTGGATCGGTGCTGGACGAAGCGTAGACTTCATCAGTCGAGATCTTTCCAGCTTGATGTTCAGATTCAATGTGCCTCTTACCAAACGGTGATCGCTTCCGGTTTTAACCGCGTTGATCACAGAGACATCATTGAATATTTGCTTCTTCGTCGACATAATGAAGTCAATCTCATTTTTTGTTACACCATCAGGGCCCAACCAGGTCCACTTCCTATGCTCACGCTTTCTGAAGAAAGAGTTCATCATATAGAGTCCCTCCTTCTCCATAAAGCCGGCTAGTAGATGACCCCGGTGGTTCCGATATCCATATCCAAATTGCCCCACTCGCAGCTCATCATCGTAGCGATTGCCCAGTTTCGCGTTGAAGTCTCCCATGACAACAGTGAAGTGAGTTTTAGAGCCATGCTTGGCTCTCGAGATATCCTCATACATGGTCTCCACCTCATCGTCGGGGTGATTCGAGGTCGGGGCGTATACCTGTATAACCTTCAACGAATACCTTTCGGTTATTCTGAGTATAAGGTACGCCACCCTGCTCGAAACACTCTCGATCTTCACTATGTTGTTCACAAGAGACTTGTGGACGATAAACCCGACACCGCCCTGGGAAAGTTGATCGCCCTCCCGGAAATAGAGCAAGTTACCGGATTTGAGGATTATCGTGTCCTCCCCCTCTCTTCGGACTTCAGATAACCCTACGATATCCCATCGTAACCTGCTCAATTCTTCCTCGAGTTCGACAAGCTTCTCGTCGGTCCGCAGTGTACGTGTGTTGTATGCTGCCAGGTCCAGTCTTTTTTTGTTATGGTAGCCGGATCTCTGCCGGGGATTCTTAGCACCCCCTGCCCCGCCGTTACCTAGGCCGCTACCGTAACCAGGGCTAGCGGGGCCGCCGGGGACTAGGGGCCGATTTTTTGTTGTGCTTTGCATGAGGGGATATGCCATAATCGCCACGCTTGGCAGGCGGGTTGGCGATCGCAGTTTGTTGGTGAAATACTCGGAGGACACTGCTGCCCATCCTCTGGTGAATCCCTTAGTCGCCTTTTACGACACCCATGAGAAGATATAGGGTGGTGAAATTCTTTGCGTCCGGCACCACACGGACGCCAGTCTGTCATTATGAAATTACTTTTGAGTTCATAATACGAATTTTACGATATGAGTGTAGATAAAATAACATTTCCATGATAAGTGATAACCGTTGTCATTTAAAACATGCTCTCACAAATGAAAATATTAGAAAACAGACTAATGAATACTTAATTGAAAAAACTAAATAACAGTCTTAGGTGACTAGACTTGACCACATAATAATTTTATTCGTATAAATACTTCAAATCTTATACAAAAATTTCCATGATATATTTTTTGATATAGAACATATTTTTTCAGAAAAATATTTGTTATAAAAATTTTACAAAATGGTGTCATGAACAGGATAGCTTAGAGGTATTGTAGAAAAACGTTGATGGATAAGGTACATTTTTTTTTAAATCTGTTTTACATGTCAAATATCTGTGAATGGAAAATATTTTTTTTATGCTGCAGCTAATTATGTCATGCTAATACGACACAATTCATATACTTAGCACACCGGATAGGGATCGTGCACCAGCCAAACAAACCCTGTTTAAATAATAACGCGACGCCTCATGACCACCCACCCTCTCATGATCCAGTATTCGGGCTTCTGCTGCGTGGGTAGCAGCATGAACAGGATGTAGATGTTCCAGAGCCACCATATCCACATACTTGTGTAAGAGCATGATCTAGAAGGGCAGCTGTATGAGCAACGCGACGCCTCGCTTGATCCAGTGGTCGGGCTCCTGCTGCGTGGGTAGCAGCATGAATAGGATGTAGTTGTTCAAGAGCCACCGTATCAACATTCTTGTGTAAGAGCATGCTCTAGAAGGGCAGCTGTGTGAGCAACGCGACGCCTCTCATGATCCAGTGGTCGGGCTCCTGCTGCGTGGGTAGCAGCATGAACAGGATGTAGTTGGTGGAGTGTCCCGTGGTGGACAGCACGCCGCGCCGGTCACCCGTCTTGTATAGCGGACAGTTGTAGAACACTTCGTCCGGCACGTCCTCGCGTTTTAGTGGAATCAACCACACCTGTATCACGAAGAAATAACATTTAAAAAGTCAAGGGAGCTGTACATTAACTAATAATTCTCTGGCCAAATTGCTTGATTGATCAAATTATCATGTCATGATATAATATAAATAAATAAATAAATAACTTTCTTCGGGACATTTTTACACAGCACCATCTAGTCCCAAACTAAGCAGAGCTTGTGATATGGGTACTAGACAATGGATATAATACTTATATACTTTATTTTTTTTTGTAAATACCTACTTATAATACATAAGAAACACTCAGACCAACACAAACACTTATTGTTCATCACACAAATATTTGTGTCCTGTGGGAATCGAACCCACGACCTCGTGATCAGCAGTCCGACCCTCGAACCACAAGACCACAGACGTCATAATATGGCCTAAACTAACACTAGCTCCTAAGATCATTGACTCTTGTAATTTAAGTGACTCTTGTTAAGTGAACTCTGTAAGATCCTTTTGAGAATAAATGTTACAGTTATCAATTTTACACCAGTTTGTGGGCAGAGCAATTTAACACTGTTGAGTTTGGATTATCGAAATCAACGTGTATCGAATCACGCGTCTCATCATCATCATCATCATTTCCGTGGTAAGACGTCCGCTGTTGGACATAGGCCTCCCCCAAGCATGTCGCCACGCTTGGCAGGCGGGTTGGTGATCGCAGTTGGTTGGTTAAATACTCAAAGAACGCTGTTGCCCATTCTCTGGTGAATCCCTTAGTCACCTTTTACGACACCCATGAGAAAAGATAGGGTAGTGCAATTCTTTATGTCCGGCACCACACGGAACACGAATCACGTCTAGACATAGAAATTTTAATATTGAAATGCTGTTCACATGACGACGTGAGAATTCAGGGAGTTTAGACTGCGTGATAAAGCCCAAACTTTAGAGAGGAAATCCGAAGACGTAAGGGCTGCTACGTAAACCGTTGTAGCAACCTTGAGGAAAACTGTTTTAAATACTGTGTAGGTATGACTTTAACTGACCGGCGGGAATTCGTCGTACAGTATCTTGGGGATGGACTCGTCGACGCACATCTCTTCCATGTTCCAGCGCGCGCCCTCCATGAACAGACCGCGGATGTATACACCTTCGTCCGGCGGCGTAGTAATCTCGAACACTTTCTGCACCTAAACAATTGTGATGGAATGAGAGAATAGACAGGCTCAATGTTTCCAACTTCAGTATAAATTAATGATTCTAAGAGTCTGTTAACCACCTTCTGACAGGCACTCTCTGCTAGATCGAAAATAGAACAATATTTGTATAAAATTATCTACCTGATAAGTTAACCGGCACTTATCAGGAGGCGGTGAAAGCACTTAATGAACTTTTGACTCACAAGAGAAATCTGTTATGTGCAAAACATGTTATATTTGGTCATATCTCATCATATTTTTAGTCACTTGGTAATGGAAGGCGAGCTGGTCGATGGGTATCTTGTACTTGCGCGCGTAGCTCTGTTGCGCGGCTGTCAGGAAGGCTTGCGGGAAGTAGAAGCCCGACAGCCAGAACACCATCGGCGGACCGTGCTCGTGCCAGTGCTGTCAACAAAACACGTTACCATGGAAACGCTAATGTCTTAGAAATTCGTGGATACTTTGCTTTTGCTTTGCTTGGCTATGTTCGACAACGTTCGTTGAAACACGGCTTTCATGCGCATGGGCACGGGCCCCTTCTTGGAAACACGGCTTTACGTGGGTCTTAATACATTTTTTGTATACAATAGTTCAACTTCTTCTATCCCTTTGTAGAATACAGGCTAGATTTTATAAATAACCAAACATTGAATTAAACCTACCTGTAAGAATTCAAGCCTCTCCAGCAGGTCGTTGAAGTACGATGCGAACGGCTTGAGCGAGGGGTAGCTCTTGCCGGCCCACAGCGCCGGAATGCGCCCGCGCACCATGCTTGTCAGCACCTCCTCCGTTATGTCGTTCAGTACACTTACACCTGCATCATGGATATCTTATGCCTACTACTTTTTATTCATACATTTTACTTCATGTTTTACTTATATCAAATTTTAGAAATTTCATTAATGTTATTGTTGTGCTATCACTGTCCTGTGCCAAGTAAAAGTTTTTCATTCTTTCTTTATATTTTGTCGAGCGACATTGATGATTTTATAGGGAACAACTGTTTTTTTTTTGCGATTTCTGGGTTGGTCCCATGGTAAAAGTTGTGCTATGCTATGCCCCGAATGAGCTCTCAAAATATGACAACGCATTTCTGATACACGTTGTATGTGAGAATATGACTTCCTTTTTAGGAGCCAGACCACAAACTACTTGACTTTATTCTTTAAACACAAAATCAAACCCAAAAATGCAAGTGCGTCATCAATATCATCTTTCATGGACAGGTTTCTCATGCGATCTTCTGCACAGAACTGATGATCGACGCAGATATCGGGTACATGTAGAGAACAAAGGGCTGTCCGATTTAACTGTGTAATTAGAAATCACTACGATATATCGTTACGTGTGTAGCGGACATTACTCATATTTTGGGTTCAGATGGCAATTGTGGTACATATGGAGAAAGCTAACAAAGTCTGTGTTTTAGTGTAGAGTTATGATGTTTGTACTGAGAGGCTGAGTGTTTGCCTTCACTCGTCTGATCGTGTAATGAAAATTCAAGGTTATTTCACACTCAACAGCAACGATAGTTGTCCGATGAGCGAAATAATGTTTCTAACTTGCCCTCACGTATTAGTTGTTACTGCACACAGTGCACACGTGGTGAAAGAAAAAAATAAGTCTAAATACATCTCTAAACCAAATTAATATTACAAGAAAATTAAGAAGAGATGAAGGTGTATGGTGAATGGCGGGAAGGAGCCTTTAGCTTAGCATCTCGCTGCGGCGACACATCATCATCAATCGAGCAAGACCGTAGGCAGGGCGAGGGGATTGGGGGTTCAAACTCCTCCCGAAATATCTTAGCCAACCCAAGGTGGGTATAACTTATAACTAAATTTGGATTTATTTAAAATTATATGAGCGCCTGAGAGTGCTCCATAAAGTTCTCGATGGTGTGTGTAGTTCGCCAACCCGCACTAGGCCAGCGTGGTGGACTAAAGCCTTCTCGTACTGAGAAGAGGCCCGTGCCCAGCAGTGGGACAGTAATGGGCTGATTATGTTATGTATGTTATTTAAAATTATATACATGTTTTTTTTGCCAACCTGTTCTTCCCACTGCTGGGCAAAGGTCTCCCCCATGTTCTTCTGTTAGGGAAGTTTGGAATATATGATTTTTTAAAATAATGTTGTTACTGTCTCTAGTCCAGAGCTCGACCACGTGAACTCCTGGCTACTGGGGGTCTACTCGCGTTTGACGATATTCGATTTATCGTACGATTCATCGCACAATTTGATACTCCGGTCAACCATCGTTTCCATATTGCATGCGATGATCGTGTTTTGACGTTTATTTTTCTGATATACGGTCAATCACATACGACTATGAACCGTAATCTATCTTTATTGTGCCTTTTTATCTTCTTGTCTTTATTATGTATCAGTTGGAATGAAACTTCGCACTTCGATTGTCGTTCGTCAAACGCGAGTAAGCCCCCAGGTGTGTCAACCGTGTTTAACTTAATAATCAGCTAATAAGCAGCTAAACTTGACCCGTTGACGGAGTATCTTGAGTAAAATAGTGACTCGCCGATCGTTACTATACCTTGCACCGCTCCAATGACGGCCTTGGAGCTGGACCTCACGACGCTGACGAGTCGTTCGTATCTTGCGGCCTCCTGTATGACCACGATGGACATGGGCGTCATGTCCGACGGCTTGATGTCCCCCTCGTGGGATGGACCCGACAGGATCTGCTGAGGCAGGCGAGCCAACACGTCCTCTGCAATGGCCATCGCTTGCTCTTCTGGTGTTTCACCTTCACCCCCGCTTACCATTGTGTCCTGTTTAGTTACAGTTATATCATTGCTGTTAGTGTGATGGGCTTCGTGTTAGGAAAATAAGAAGCTATGAAAGTATTTCTGAAAAAAGTGCTTACTAATGTTTGTATTTTGACGGTTACATTACGACAAGTAGACTTAATTTTTTTTATGTCGAGTAGTTTGAAATATTAGATAACAGCTAATTTATGTTTACTATTCCACTCACCTGATATATTTTCTCAAGATCCTTTTAGCATGAAAATGACAAATCGATATCAATTTTACATCATCAATTACATGAACCAATCTATTGCACTATTAATTGTTATGTCTTCTTACCTTACGATCCTGCTCCGATGCACCAATGATGAGATGAAACATAAGAAATGCCACATGATTCACATTTTACATTAGTGATTATTTACCTATGATTAGCGAACTAATAAAACTGAAATAATACTACATAATATGTTTTGTGAAAGTGAAGTTTACGTATCTCAAACTGATGCTAAGGTAATAATGGGCCGGATTCTGAGTTGCGAATTGTTAATTTTATTAACCATGCTCAAATTATACTTAAGTTTGAATTCTTAACTCAGAATCCGACTAAATGTATGTTTCGTAATATGTACAGTCCCAAAAAGAGCTTAAGTATGCAGGGTCGCCAGATATAGATGAAGTCTTCTTAGAAAATAAAATAATGATGAAAATATTTTATATAGTTATTTTTTTATAAATAGTTTAAAATATCCATTATTTAAGAGGAAATGCGGGCAGAGAGACTTTTGAAGATTAGGTATTTGAAGAAACTATTGCTGTCGCTTTGCGAGCGCTCGGTCTCAAGTAAGTGCGATAAGGACAACTGCAGTTCCGACTGAATAGCCCAACAAAAACTAAATATAGGGGCATAGAAAAAGCTTGTTTTCAAGAAAAAATATAAAAAAGAAGCTTTATTAGAATAAAAAGAATAAAAACCTGATATTTATTTTACCCTAAAAAATCATTGCACCAGAAAGAAAACAGTCGAGAGCGTTTTTATGGAGAAAAGACCAACCGCATTTCTTCTTAGCATTTTATTGGAAAGAATCCATAATTTCCCAAGAAAACTTAATTTATAGCTGACAACCCTGTATCTTAGTTTGACCGTACAATACTTTATTCTAAGACCAAAATTAAACTTTTAAAGTATAAACCTTCAAATTGGAGCTCTAATTCCTTGAACACCTAAATGGTAACAATATGATAGAAGTGTGAGATGTAGACCTGCGTGAGTATGGCGGTGTTGAGCAGGTCCTCGGCCTCGCGGAAGTGCTTGGTGATGTCAGCGTTGGGGTGGAAGCCGAACACGGCGGGCGGGGTGGCGGCCGGCAGCGAGCGCGCGAAGTTCACGTAGTCCGTGTGCTCCTTCAGCGTCGGGACGTGGTACACGCCTGCGCTCAACTTACGGCCAAAATTAATATCCAATCTATCCACGATTTACCCTACCAGAGATAGAAATTTGACATATTTTGTATGGAGTTTATGTCAAATTCCTATCTCTAGTAAGGCAAATCGGGGATAGATTGGATATTAATTTTGGCCGTTAAAGTATTAAGGTGAATGATACCGGAGTAGCCCGCGAAATTCTAAATTTGCAAATTTTAGCTCTATTTCACGTTGTATCAATAAATAAATATCTTTAGGACATTTTTACACAGCACCATCTAGTCCCAAACTAAGCAGAGCTTGTGCTATGGGTACTAGACAATGGATATAATAAATAAATACTTTTTTTTTGTAAATACATACTTATAATACATAAGCAACACCCAGACCAACACAAACACTTATGTTCATCACACAAATATTTGTGTCCTGTGGGAATCGAACCCACGACCTCGTGATCAGCAGTCCGACACTCGAACCACTAGACCACAGAGGTCGTCATCGTCGTATAACAATCGAAATATGATGTGTGGCAGTAATAACAATATATCTACTGAATAATACTCTTGAAAAATATAAACCTATTTATATACGCTCTACAAGCTCAGTCATCGATAATTTGAACGTAAATTAATATTATCGAGCTTGTAGAGCTTAATATAGAACTAGGTTAATAATTTTTGTACAACGTGAAATAGAGCTACAATTAGCACAAAACGCAATAAATGTGGAATTTCATTGACTTATTATAATTTTATTGTAGAATTGATATCTTATTTATCCACGGTTTGCCCCACTAGAGATATAAATTTGACATAAGCTCCATACAACTTACGTCAAATTTCTGTCTCTGGTAGGGCAAATCGTGGATAGATAGGATTATTTATTTTGGCCGTATGAAACAATCAGATTTAGTTCGGTCCGGACTAACATATTTGGTCTTCCATTGAAACAATTTTAATGTCAATAGACTCTCTCTACAGTAGATCAATTTGTGTAGTTCAGTACGAATGGATTTGGTTCGATAGAAGACTGAATTTGTGGTTCGGACCAACCCTATTCTGATTTGTCTATTATGATTATGATTATGTCTATTGTGATTATGTTATCATGCTGATAATGTTAAATCACTGTAGCTTGAAAATCGTATATGGATAGTACCTAGGTATATCTTATGCAACCTTGTTCTTAGTTTATACTAAACTAAACTCTTAACGTGTCATTGTACTCATTATTATGACCAATTTTACTACGGGACCTCTAACGCCTTCATGAGTGACGATATTTAACTGACCGTCCGGTGCACCATGGGCAGTCAGCCCCGCTACCAACCTGCTGACTGGCTGATCTTTTTCCCAAGGCGTGAGCTGTTATCATTATCTAGCTCATGTCGACAAAATAGAAGAAGACTACGGGACCAACCCTAAAATCGCGAAAAAAATCTGCTGCAATGATTCCTATATTATGTCGATTTAAATAAAAACAAATATAGGGATCAGCTGATTTTTTTTCGCGATTTCAGGGTTGGCCGCGTAGTAAAAAAAAATTCATAATGATCTGTACAATGACCCGTTACGAGGTTTAGTATAAACCAAGAATAAGGTTGTATTGGCGGCACCTTTGAGTTAGCACAAGATTGAACCAGTTTACAAGTGTACCGTTAAATGGCAAATAGATCAGAAAAAAATATGTTAGTAAAATACAGATAATATATAGATTGTTATTTTTATCTGTGGGGCTTGTTATTAGTAATATGATTAATATTATTGTAACCAAAATAAAATCACACGGTAAGCCTTCTTAAAATTAGAGGTTCTCAATGTAGAAAAAAAGTTCAAAAAAGCTACCTATTTTTTTTTTTTTGAGATTTTAATTCTATACCAATTAGGAATATATAATTATGTAGTCTTGAAATCGCCGAGTATCTTGCCTGAGGGATCAAGCGGGTAGTTGAGCTCCTTGACGGCCTTCGGGTTATAGAACTTGTAGAGGATGGTGTTGAGAGTGCGTCGGTCCCAGTCGTCAGTCACGCGGCCGCCGTAGTTGCACTCGCCCGTCAGGTAGCGCAGCGCTATGAATTGCACGTCCTGCGAACAAATACCAATCTCGAAGACAGAAGCACAAGTCCATGTCAGAGAACTCTATGGAACTTGCAGAACAGACCAGTAAACCTCAAGACACCGCTTAAATAAAGTTTTGCATGAGAACGCAGTCGTAAAATATTGGCGGGGACCGAGGGGCGGATGGCGCGTTATGATTGGTTGGCTCAAAAGTTCGGTAGTATGATTCCGTATGATTGGTGCCGCTTGCTGACGGACTGACGTCCTGCTTGGCGGCGGGGCGTATAATATGCAGTGCTACTGCATATACGTTGTGACCGACTAATCGACGTCAAGAGGCTTATTAGTTTGTGCTTATCAATAACCGAAAAGCTCTGACAGCCGTTGGGTGGCGAAGTATAACAACTTTCTGCTGGAAAGAAAATGTTACACATTAACAAATTAACCGTACTCACATCGTATTCATTGAGAAACATGTAGAGCTGAGTGACACTGATCCGGAGGTCGGTTTCATTGAACTCGTAGCGTATGTTCCACCCGAGCGGACCGAACTGGCGCCGCTCCTGCACCACCGCGTGGAAGAAGCACAGCGCAAACAGCAGCTTCTTGAAGTTCTCCGACTGCTTATTGCCCTCGAACCACTCCAAGTCGTTGATGGGGTCGCTGCCATACGAGCGAGCGATGTTCGCTCTGAGCCCTGCGTGTACAACATTTATGATTTTGGGTAGTCTTCTACTTCTTCATTTATAGGACTTGCCTTTATCTTATAACTAGCCTGGGCATAGGCTACTTCGCCCGCGTGAATGTTTATCGCGCCGCCCTCGGGAACTGTTCATCTTCCCGGGATAAAAAGTAGCCTATATTTTAATCCGGGTTATGTTCTATCTGTATGCCAAATATAATTCAAATCGGTCCAGCCGTTCTTGAGTTACAAATGATGTAACTAACCCGACTTTGTTTTATATATTAAGTTATTAGGCCGGTTATCTGCCCCTCAGTCTCCAGTTGCCTCTGACAGCTCTCATAAGCCCATATAAATATCACAAGTTTATTAATATGAAAGCTTTTTGAACTATATTTACGGGCCTTTTCGCGCACAATGAAATCAAAACATAAAAACATTTCGAGTCTGCTCGTGACCACGGCCAATGCAACTTGGTTGAAACGTCGAGGTTAGTCAAAGTGTTTGTTTTGTTTTGATTTCATTGTGTGCGAAAAGTCCCGTAAATATAGTTCAGTATGAAAGCTGTCTGTGGCTCAACGATTTCTTGGTTTATTTAGTATTGCACTAGTTTTACCCACGCAGATCGATCAGCGCGGTAACCTTTCGGCAACAAAACATCCGAACGATATTTAAATACATTGTTTTATTATTTAAAAAAAAAAAAGATTTACGATTAAATTACCTTGAGGCGGCTCATTGGTCATCTTGACCCCGTTCTGCAGCACATAAACCGGGAAGTGATCAGCGGGGTATGACGTCAGCCAGAGCCTGAAGTCTGGATGTGTGGCGTCCGGAGTCAAACCTTCACAGATCTGAAGGAGATCAACATTTTAGAACATCAAGATCGCCAAGACGGAGAAAGTTAAATGTTCTTACGTTACATGATAGCCTTTATGGTTGTTTATTCACTACGGAAAATGCGTTAATTACCTTTTCCAGCGTCGGCATCCAGCTTTTAGCCAAGTGACAGTTCTGCAGCACAACCCACGTCCCACTCCGAACGCCTTCCTCGATGAGTTTCACAGCGATGGGACCCTGACCTTGGCCCAGAGACAGCGAAAACAGACGAGAAGAACCGAATCCCTGACAAAATATAATTTTACATCTACGCGAGCCCCACAACTCTTTTTGACTTTTTCAATACGGTTCAAGTAAATAAATTCAAGAATCATGGATATTGTGATTGCGATGAGATTGCGATCCAGACACATTCCATCAAATAAGTTCGCTTACAACTACATCTCCTAATTGTGCCACATGTAACACATATCATATTTGTGACGCATATCATATTTTTATGGAATGAGTTGGTAACGAGTCTCTCAGGAATTCCTTGTTTAGACGTTATGCGGTGGGTAGCTGCAACAGTGCGCTGGCGAATCCGCTGTCGGACACAACCAGGGCACTGAACTTGGCTAAGAGTACATCATAAATAATTTATTGTGATATAGTTTACATCACGGAATTTAAAAAAAATGGTTTATATTGTAATGAAGTAGAATGTTATGATTTTTTTGTATTAGGGTGACATATTTACATTGGCGAAAAAGCTCTTTAAATAAACTGAGAAAAAAAGTATCATGGCTTGCTACTAAAATGATCGATGTCAATTATTATTTACCTGATCGTCTGCAAACTTGAGCAATGTCCCCATCGGGTCAGAGCCGGGTGTCAGCACGAACAACAGGGGTATGCAGCAGTGCGAGTCCGCGTACGAAGACGCCAGGTCGAACAGTGGAGGCTCCACGAACTGACGGCCCAGTTTAGCTACAAACAACGTTGTAATCGAATCAATTTATGATCTTCACTGCAGCAAGAATATCTTCGCAAGTGCGCAACTAGACTTCAGCTTAAGTGTGAGCATGTGCAAAAAGGATTACGATTCTCTTACGTTACGTTGGTTTAGGTTTCCGTATTTTACACGGAGCGACTACAATCAGACCCCTACCACCCAGTTACTGGGTAATATGGAAATCCTAAGGTCAGACCAGTTGTCAGACCTTCGGGCTTCTGACTAACCGTAACGACTGCCATAGACGATGAAGATGAAGTACATGGACTTTCAGAGACTTCTAAAAGATAAATAAGTAAAGCAGATTATAAAACAATATCAAAATATGTAACATTTACCTTCGACGTAATTCTGGACTGCCGGCACCATCATATCCAAACGCATACATCGCATTACTAGCATTTTCTGTAGAAATAATAGTGTTATTAAACTTATGCATTAGTCATTAAGATGAATACCATTTTACAATTATTTCAATCTTAAAGTAATAAAATTGACCTCAAATATATCAAGTTTCTTGTCCCAAGGCGCAGGTAATGGTTGGTTATGCGGGTCAGGCGTATCGCAAAACGCCTCCCATGCGGGTACGTTCGCTATGAAATGTTCCATAACTCCATTGAACTTCTTCATTTCATTCAATCTGTCAATCAGATGAGAACATGTATGATATATCTCCAATTCAGCAAAATAACTTATGAGACAAGAGTAATTTGTAGTCTTAGTTGTCGTGCGCAAGCAGCAGCTTGCTAATTCCAGTCGAAGCTGTATTAAAAACCAAAATGAATCAAAATCACGAGCGCCAAAACAAAAATCTCATTAATCGTATTGAAGATGTCATTCAATGGCAACACACATCGTGACGTAGCCTTGGGCCTTCACGGGAAGAGAATACCTGGTAAGAATATATTATTATACTATTCTACTACCCCTCACCAGTCTGAAATATTGCCAACGGCAAAGTAGATATCCTGATTTCTGAGATATCGTGGGATTCTTACCCGTTGAACTCGGCCCAGGCCTGTGGGCTGAGGAAGAGCACGGGGTTGTGCACTACATGCCGTGGCTGCGCGCCTCCTAGCAGGAACAACACGTCGTACTTGTTGACCTGACCTTCGGCTGTCATTATCGTGATCGCTAGCAGTAACGAGAACACCATCTTGTCCTGCAATATGTTGTCCTTTAGATATTGGGCCGTGAATCGTAAGCTGATGACACTAGAGTACTTTTCCCCACGCGAGCATTCAAAATCGAGAGTTCAACTGTTTGTGAAAATTCCATTGCGAGCTAAATATTTGTTTATGAGCAAACATTTGTGAATTAGTGGGCGGTTCTCGTCGAAATGTTCACAGAACCAAAGAAACTTCGTACTCCCGTGTCATTTTTGGAATGCTTGGTTCAACGTACTCACTACTCAAATGCTCGTAGCTGAATGCTTATTACCCGCGAATACCCACGTTGTGGATACGGTTGTGGGTAGGCTGTAAAATATTCCCTATGGTGTAAAATAAAGGCAATTGTATAAAGAGTACTAAAAAAGCATCGACCATACACCCCATAGATAGAAGCCTCATTACAGGCAACCGATGACAACACATCAGTGATATAGCACTGTTGTAAGTCACTACTATTCGCCACTTGAAAACTTCAAATCAGTGTAGACCACTTAAGCGAGCTGTCAAAATTTCCGCGTTAGTGATTAGCCACTAGCCGCCTTAGTAGGGCCAATCGGATTGCTGTACCCAGCCTCGGCTAGTTGTCAAAAAATATTGTACGTTTTATATTTAACATTAGGCGTCTATTGGGCTGTATGGTCGATGTACACAAGTCTTCCTTTTAATTATTTTATTATTTTAACGCATTTTACGCATGCTAAACGATCCTGCTCGTGAGCGATTTTTTCATTCCACAATTTATATCTTCCTTTTAAATAATTGATTCACCTTTTCAAACAGACTTCTACAGATGTTCGCGTAGAGAGAGTACGTGAAATAACGCCTCAGTATCTTAAGTCGTTCAGGAATCTCTTCCACTTTCTCAGTATTGTCGATGGCGGCCGTGAACAAACCTTCGAACCAGCCCAGCGAGTACTGGTACATCGGATCAATGTGCGCCAACGATGCTACAAAATAATAAAGACTGAAAAGGTGTTTGTCAACCTGCTGACTGGCTAATATTTTCCCCACGGCATGAGCTATTATCATTTTATGTATGTCAACACAATAGAAGAAGGGTCAATGAATAAAAAACAAATAAATTTAAACTTATTTAACTTAAAGGACATAACGTCGCTGCACCTGCCAAGTTCCATTTGTAATTTTTGATAGGTTTTGGGAAACAACAAAAATATATTATTTTCTAAACAATACACTAAATAAGAAAAACTTGGCAGGCGCAGCGACGATAATCTGAATATAAATTTTGAATAGCATAGAGGAAAGCAAAACACTTTCCTTTAAACAGGTTCAGTGGGTAGGGAATTAATATGTGAGTGAATAGTGAAATGGCTTCATAACCATCAGAGAAAAGAAAGTCGATCTTTGCGATGAGATCTTGATCGACCTCATTCTAATAAATCGAGAATTCTTAGAATCGAATCTAGTAAAAGAAGAAAATTTTATAAGTTACCGATAAGGAAGAATAAATTAGTAGAGTGCACGGCTATCGGCACATAGTCATCTCGAGCAACGTCGATAGCCGCCTCCGTTATCATGGCCACCTCCTGCTTCTCTTTGATCTCGTTTGAAGTCTCTTTCGCGGAGTTCAGAATCTAAACGTTCACCATTATTAATAATGAATCGCATTCTCTTCAATACCCGCCTGTGTACGAGTATACAATACTTGCAAAACTAAATCAAAATCTATGAAAGCCTGTCACTTTTTAAACAAAATATATGAAAATGAATACTGTTATTGGTATATTGGATCACTTTTTATAGTGTTAACTTGAAATTAAATTAAATAGTGAAGATATTTAATTTTTAACGTGCATTACAACGTATTAAAATAACAACGAGCGAGCGTCAAAAAGCTGTCTCGAGAGTTACCTGCACAGCTTCTTCATCTTCCAACAAATGTTCTGATGTGGACAGCACAGTCAATATCTTCTTTTCGATGTCCTGCAACAGTCTGCGATGTTCTGCGCCCTGTGTGGTCAGGTCGATCTTGGCTTGCTGCAAGTCTGGCCGCTCCCGGGCCACCACGCGGGCTAGCAACTGTGCTTGCAAGCCGTCCATGGCCAACATGAAGTTGACTAGAGTAACACGTACGCCCACTTCGGGCAAGTAATGTGGGTTTGCCAGTTTTGTACTAATGTATAATCTAAAACCAACAATTTGGTGTAAATATTACCTTCTATCGTATTTAGGCTAGTGTTAAGCCACTAGCTAAACAACCGTTTACAGGATTTAAGCCGTTGTTTAACTAGCAAATTAATTTTGATGAACTCAAGCCTTAACTGTTTCATTGTTTTCAGTACTTACTTGAAGTCTTTACTGTATTCAACAATTGTGTCACCAATTTTGATGCAGAGCGCGCCACCTTGTCGGAAGGTCTGTTGTTGAAGTAGCGGTTCTAACATTGGATCTAGCTCCTCCAAAACGTTTTCTAGCAAAACCTGCGTGAAAAACAATTTTTATCGGCATTCTGTCATTATCATTATCAGAAACATTTACCCAATGTAACAATTTTTCTTATCCTACCGGCTGTCCAAACTGCACTGCATTTTCCAAAACACGTCCTAAGTCAGCCTGCGTCATGCGCACCACACAGATATTATTCGGTTTCTCCATATTCTTGATCCAGCGATTGGCCTGGCCTTGAGGATCAATCATCAAAGGCCAACGTCTTGCGGTCCTGTATCGTATAAAAAAGCCTTTTAATTTGCGGCACCTATTCAGGATATGTTTACAAGATTTAGAAAAACATCATTAGCCTGCTGTTTCCCCAAGTATTTTAGGGTCATCGCGTTTTACCAAATGCGGTTAAATATGAAAGCTTACCCGCTTAGTAACTACCGGCACTAAATTTTTGAGGGATATCGGTATACTCTAATGCAGTGTTTCCCAATCTGGGTACCGCAAGCATGTCCCAAGGCCACAGAAATAAAAAAACCTGTTCGGTCAGGGGACCCTCGTTAGAAACGAAGTTCCTCACGCACACACACTTACAGACACACTAGAAAGAGAGAGCGCGTGGTGTGCATATATGCCTGCTCATAACGCAAAAATCTTCACGTAAGATTACGTTACAATCCGAACCAGCAGAAGATCCGTCAGGTATAATACCTGGCACATGCTGAGCTGGACACTCATTTGGTACAACACTGAGACACATAATATATCACACTTTTTGCATTGTATTTTTCATTGTATTTTTAGTTGTATGTCCTGTGTCTTGTTTTTGTACTAAATAAACGTATTATCTATCTATCTATCTATCTACATTTTCTCCCGAATAACACCTACCGCAAGCGACGTTAAGGGACTTCGTTCCAAAAAAGGCAATGAAAATAAAAAAATATATTTTCAAGGTGTTTGTCAAGATCAATTTGGATCTCGAGTACAAAAGTAAGTAAAAAAGATTATAAAAAAGCAAACGTAATTTTTATTAGACTTATTATCATGTCTACCAAAGCAAAAGCGAAATAAAAGCAAATTCTCATAAGCAAAAGCAAAACATAAGCAAATAAAATTCATGCATAAGCAAATTCTCACATAATAATAATGGCGCTCTCCACACTGAAATCGTCAGCGGGCAGTCCATCGATGTTCCACTGCTGGATGGTGACAGCATCGCCTAGAGACTTGATCAGGCTGTAGTCCAGCGTGCACACGATGCCGCAGTCGTGACACGCTTGCGCCCATGCCTTGAACTATCACTCACCTTTTAGGACTTGTTGCTCTCAACTTGGCAACCAAAAGCGACTACATGCGTCAACCATTGACCATACACCCTATAGACGCCTCATAACAGGCGATTGATGTCTGTCAAAATATCAGTATTGGACTTCTTCTTCTTCTACTTGAAGAAGAAGAAGTATTTGACTGATCTGATGTAGGTCATCATTATATATTTATTTTAGGAAAGCTTACAGACAAATCAAAACTATAACTAACATAATTATTCGCCACTTGAAAACTTCAAATCAGTTTCGAGCACTTATTTAAGCCGTCAATACTTTCGCGTTAGTAAACAGCCAATAGCTACCTTGGTAGGGCCAATCGGATTGCAGTACCCCGCTTTCTCGTACCTGAGCTAGTTGACAGAATTTATCGTATGCATTATATTGAACAATAGGCCTCCATTGGGCTGTATGGTCGATGGCGTCAACAACCAGTTTCTGAAAAACTGAGCAACGTAAATATTTACCAATCAGCTGTCAAATCCCATGTCAAATGTTGTAATTGTTTTTCTGACCAATCACAGGAGCTAACAATAGATTTGACAATAAACGATATTGATCAGCCTTCCAGAAACCGGGGAGAGGGTATACCTATGTAACATTTGACAACATGATTGTTAATTAATTAAGTCAGCATCTCAAAGTTGTCAGAACTACAACTACAAGCAACTTTCACGTGAGATCGGTTATGATTACAGTCCTATGAAACTGTGATTATGAAGAAAGAGAATGTTTTTCAATCAATAAGTCTCAACAAGCGAATACTATTCCACGAAGAGCATCAAACTGAAAGATTTTCTAGCTGAGGTACTATTTGCTTTGGTACTATTTAGATCGGTACCCTTCGTGGAATACATCGCGAATTCATTGGAATATATACTAAACTAATTTTGGCAGCATTATATTTTATTTCAATTCAAAACAGTCTCTTTACACAGGAATTGTTTTAAGTCGTAATGTTGGGAGAGTCTCTAATCGAAGTTAAGGACCGATCTGGTCGCCAAACTCCAA
The DNA here is from genome assembly GCA_949699075.1 of Asteroscopus sphinx. Taxonomy (NCBI): domain Eukaryota; kingdom Metazoa; phylum Arthropoda; class Insecta; order Lepidoptera; family Noctuidae; genus Asteroscopus; species Asteroscopus sphinx. Next base: position 26,190,912 of record OX453004.1, on the reverse strand, counting down.
GAAAGTACATTGTTTCTTTCCAATTTTCGTCATCATTTCTTGAAGTAGGGAGAATGGAAAAAATATATGGTGGAGTTGAGTAGTTTATGTATCCATTTTGAAAGATCGATACACGATTCAAATAACTTCGCTTGATAGAAACAAAAAAACCAAACATAGCCAATTTTTGACACTTTGAATTCATTTTATGACGAAAATTTATATAGAACATGATTTTGAAACTTACACGATATATTTTATCGCAAGCCAAGTAATCCATTTCAGTTTTTTTTTTTGATAAAATTACATTAATTAAATGTTTTACATACACGACCTAAAGAACGTGGCTGGGGGGGACTGGATGCGGAAGGCAGAGGACCGAGCGTTGTGGCGCAACTTGGGAGAGGCCTATGTGCAGCAGTGGACTGCGATAGGCTGAGTTGTTGATTGAATGTTTTACATAATTAATTGTTAACACGGGCCGGCGCGCCTCAGTGCTCCAGCTCCTCATTGCGCCCCGCAGTCCAGGGACCTACAATTCGTGCAGGGACAGGGCCTTAAGACAGACGACTAGATTTCAAATCATACTAAAACAATACTAAGTAACGCTTTAAGAACATACTTGTTTATTTCTAAAGTTTGCTGTGAATGGTCCAAGATATGCGATGATGCCAGCAGCTATCAAAATATCCCCTGAAATGTAAACATAATCATCAAAATCTATAGGATATTGCTAAGAAGTAGACTGTCAAGTGTAAATTTTATTGAACTAACTGCAACAAACTGTTACGTGTGGTGCCGCACATAAAGAATTGCACCACCCTATCTCTTCACATGGATGTCGTAAAAGGTGACTAACGGATTCACCAGAGGATGGGCAGCAGCGTTCTCCGAGTATTTATTCAACCTACTGCGATCGCCAACCCGCCTGCCAAGCGTGGCGATTATGGCATATCCCCCAATATATGCTTGGGGGAGGCCTATTTCCAGCAGTGGACGTCTTTCGGCTGAAATGATGATGATGATGAACTACAACAAAACATTATTATAGTCATCTAAATCAAAGGAACCTTCTTTACCTGTAAGGGTGTTGTAAGTTTCTCGCAGATCTTTAGCGATTTGCGTCCACCTAGTCTTCTCCCCGCCGAGCCCTGAAATGAGCATTTCGGCTCGCTTCAACTTGTTGCTGCAGTCCATGACTTCGTCGTCCAATATCTTCTGCTGACGGTTCTGTTCAGCTAGAGCTGCTTCTAACGCTTTCAATTTCATTTGTACCTAAGGTTGAATACCAATTAGTTTGATTGATTGATAGTTTATAGATATTCTTTATCAATGATGTATTGATTTCCATTCACAGTTTCCATTTCAATCATGCAGTCTTTGCTATAAACCGATTACACCATATTGTTTACAAGGCTAATTATATTATTCAATATGTTATATTTTTATTCAGCAAAAAATTGCCTATAGATGTAACATTAAAATCTTATACGTACTTAAACATTAATAATAGCTATTCACAAATCAGGTAAGATACCTACAAACTAGGTGAACCTGTATCCTGCAGGACATTGTTCTTTTTTGGGCTTTCCAATTTTACAAGATAAATGGGTAATAATTTTGATGCTAACATTTAATATTTAGTTGTATCAATGTTTATGCGAATAGAATATTGTTTTATGAAACCGCTGCCTGCTATATTAAACTGTAAACAAATAAATCAATAGCAAACGTATTACGGCTTTTTTCGTGGATAGATAGGTAATTGAAAACGCCCGATAATTCATGGCCTGATATTCGTTTTATTCTATCAAGTTTACTGACCTCCCTGAGCTGCGCCTGCTTGACGGCGAGCGCGGCGCTGGCCTTGTCGTATACGGCCTGTGCCGCGGCCAATCTTTGCTTCTTGGGCGCGACGACCTTCGCTACTTTGTCATACTTGGTCATCGCAATTACCCATTTGCACATACCTGCATTCCGATACATATAAGTTAATTTTACAAGAGCAATTCTCCAAAAGAAGAATTCGGGGGTTATCTTAACAAAATTGTGTTATGTAAAATCACTTGAGAGTTACACGATTACCCGAAAAAAAACAAATACCCGTTTTTCAACGTTATTTTAATATAGGAGTTCACTATTCAAACGTAGCTTTATGGTGATTCCACTGTATGCTATACTATAATCCAGCCATTCCCAAAGTGGGCGATAATGCCCCCTTGTGGGTGCTGCAGGCCTAAAGGGGGGCGGTAAGAGACCCAGAAAAAAATGGGGGCGTTGTGTAAAGGCTTGGGGGCGATTTGTAATTTCATCTAGCTAGTAGGACTCTCAGACACCGACTGAACTCTCGACTTTCGAGTAGACAAAATAAGTTTGGGAACCACTGATAATCTATTAAGTTACCTTCAGCAGCCACGGACACAGTTTTGATCTTCTCGGGTACGAAGCCCTCGTCCTGCATGACGGTGGTCATGAGCTTCTTCATGACGGGCGGCGGGATGTTGTCCTTGTCGTAGTTCTGCAGGGACTCCAAGAACTTGATGTCATTCAGGATTTTCTTCGAGGGCCCCCAGTAATCTTCAATGGTACCCACGCCTGACGGGTTCGGTATCTTGTCAGGCTTAACATCCTGCATTCAACGGTCAGTTAATATTTGCCGTTTTGACAGATACAGACAGATATTATTTTGTGTAAGTACAAGTATAAGACTTTATTACAATCATCAAATTCACAAGCGTAACATAACAAATAAGATATAAATAATCTAAAATGTTATTCTAAACATGGATCTAGTGTTCCATATCCACAAAATATCTAGATTGAGATCCTAAGCCGTGTGAGCATTAGCATGCAACAATCCACAGAATAGCAGATTTTAATCACAATATGTGATGAAAATTATTTACTTACCGGGTCATCCTTTTGAAAAGCGATAAAACATAAAATAATTGAATAACATGTCATGTCTATTTCACATGTTCTTGCAACAAGCAATAGGTACTTATATGTAGGTAATATAAGTATATCGTGATTGAGCTCAAAACAGGCCATAGGTTTATAAAACGTGTATCAGAAATGCGTGGTCATATTTTAAGAGCTCATTCAGGGAATAGCATAGAACAAATTTTACTATAAGGCCAAACCTGAAATTACAAAAAAATACTGCCGTTCCCTAGAAAATCATCCATATGTCGCTCGACAAAATGTATCATCTTTATCATCATCATCATTTCAGCCGAAAGACGTCCACTGTCCTCCCCTAAGCATCGTCACAACAACCGGTCCTGCGCTTACCGCATCCAGCAGATACACGCGACCTTCACCAGGTCGTCGGTCCACCTTGTGGAGGGCCTGCCCACGCTGTGCCTTCCAGTACGTGGTCGCCACTCCAGAACTTTACTGCCCCATCGGCCATCCGTTCTGCAAGCAATGTGCCCTGTCCACTACCACTTAAGTTTGGCAATTCTTCGGGCTATGTCGGTTACTTTCGTTCTCCTGCGAATCTCCTCATTTCTGATTCGATCACGCAGGGACACCCCGACAAAATGTATAGATCAGCTGATTTTTTTTCGTGATTTCAGAGTTGACCCAATAGTAAAAGTTGTTCGATAGCATTCGCTGAATTAGCTCTTTAAATATGACCACATATTTCAGTTACACGTATAAGAGCACTCTAAGCTGACTGAACATAGATGATGTGAAGGTGTGTCAAGATCGTAGCGGGTGGAAATTCATCACGAAATCCATAGTCTCTGCCTACCCCATTGGGGATACAGACGTTATAGTATGTGTGTATGTTGGTATGTAATATGAGTAGAGTTATAATAACGTAAACTATAATTCTCAGTCTCTGAGCTTTTGTGGCAAGCAAAAATCATACTCATTCGCCCAAATTTCACAACAGAAGACGGAGTCAGGTATAAATGTAATAAATGAATTTGTTGCGAGCTGCTCAGATGCCAACATATTTGCAGAGAATATTAATGTGCTAAAATCTATAATATATTTTTGTTTCTATCTTCTATTTTCAATGTGTAATTCTTTGACTCTGTGGCCATTTTTGTAGTTTTTTCATAGTTTTCTCTATCAAACAATTGTTTTGGTTTTTAGACTGTAAGCTTGTATTGTTGTAAATGAATAAATGAATCTTAGATAGTTTCTTTCTACAAAATAGTCTTGTAATCACTTACAGCACTGATTTTTATACCTTACTTTACCTTACAGTTACATGGATAAAATTAATTGTAATTTATCATCTGGAACAAACTAGTGAAATCTTGGCAACAAATAAATTGGTTGGTAAAAATACCTTTAAGATGCAGATTGCCTCCATGACGATTCGGATACCTCGTGGAGGACTCTTCATGGTCTTGATGAAGGTGATGTCCTGAGGAGTGAGGGTGTCGAGTGCCGCCAACGCAGAGTTGAGGATGGGCATGGCCTCCGCTAGATCAGCGTCGCACTCATCTTTAATGCCCTGGGCTTCTCGTGCCTAAACACGTAAAACTTAATATTAGTTGGGATTTTCTGGGCCTAGTCAAAGTAGAATTAGTTGTTATATTTAAAAGTCAGTTAAATTGGATTTTATTGAAATAAAGTGTTCGCTACTTTCATAAGTAGCTGGGGGGGACTGGATGCGGAGGGCAGAGGACCGAGTGTTGTGGCGCAACTTAGGAGAGGCCTATGTTCAGCAGTGAACTACGATAGGCTGAGTTGATGATGAAAGTGATTGAACGTTGGTTTATATTCCAACATCGACGATCAAATTGTTTCATTACTACGTACTTTCAAAGCAAGGTACGGTAACATCCTGAAAAAAACTAGAAAGGACAGAATTCACTAGCCTGTTCCTCAGCAGCGGTCTGGTCCACAAGGACTTCTGCTTCCACCAGCGCCACTCCTTCCTTCTCCTTCTCCACGATGGCCGTGGTCTCAGCCACGGCGGCGGCACCAGCGGCCAGTTTGGGCTGAAGCACTTCTAGAGCTTTTTGCAATGCTCCTACTGACTTGGCCGCAATAGCGAGCTGGTCTAACCCAGTCAGATATCGCTTCTCTGCTGTTGTCAATTCCCTGACCAAAATTAAAGATATTGTAGAAGTAGTTTATTTTGTTGTCTTTATGAGCGATGGTGAAGATTCGTACATAGCAAAAACCTAATAACCGCGACGAATAAAAAAGGTTACATCAATTCAATGCAATAGGGAATCCTAAGGCTTAAAGGCACTCCTGCAATAAATTAACGTGGAAATAACACTCACAAGCGTTTTCTCGTGAGCAATGACTTGAACATGTTGATAAGCTCCAGGTATGCGGTGGGTGTGACGTAATTGTATCTCTTGAGCCGGCGCAGGAACTGTCGCGTAAGCTCCTGCGTGTCTGTGTGGAACACCTGGCACAGCTTGATGGCAGTGTCTCGCTCCAGGTCCGTCAGCTCTATGTCCTTCAGGAAACGGGTTGCTACAGCCAGCAACGCGTCCGGTGGCCACTCCTGATACCCGAGAAAAATGAGATTTAAAGCAATCTCACTCAGATATTTTGTTGAAAGAGATGCTTAACTGAAATGTTTTTATCAATTTGGATAACACATTACCAGTATTTCTGTGCAGTTTATGCCTTCGAACTTAGCTTTATACGTTTCCTTGGAGCAGCTTTAAATAAGCAGTGCAACAGATGAGGTTGAACACCTTTAGCTAGTCTGTGGCTTTACATTACCTCAAATAAATCAATCTTTATAATTTTTTTGGAAGATATTTCAAAATCAGCGTCTTCCAGTGTAAAAAACACTGCAATTTGTCAAAATCTTTTTAAGTTCTATAAATACACAACTACACCAACTCCTATATCCTTATTGCTGTTAGTCCTGCACTAAGAACACTAAAACGTAGGTTCCCGATGGTAAGCTTCAGTGAGAACCTACTTGGAACCAGTCGATGGTGCAGCAGTTGACAAGCGAGGGGAACTTCCGTATGCGCGTGCGCAGCGAGGTGCCGGCGGGCGACATGGCCAGCACGATATGCAGCTGATCGCGCACGATGGATACGAAGTACGCGTACAGAGCCGTTGGGCTGCCGTCCGTCTGCAGTGACTTGTCGCGTTGGCGGTCAATCTGGACGGCGATAAGAGAATAGAAGTTTTTCAACTTTCGCAAATTTCACTCATATTGAACTATGTTTACGGGACTTGTCGCGCACAATTAAATCAAAATATAGCAAACATTTTGACTAACCTCGACCACGAGTCTGCTCGTGACCACGGCCAATGCAACTTGACCGAAACGTCGAGGTTAGTCAAAATGTTTGTTATATTTTGATTTAATTGTGCGCGACAAGTCCCGTAAACATAGTTCGATAAGAGAATAGTTTGGTGTTTAGTTTAGTTTTTTTTTGTGAATAGTTTGATTACGATAATAGTTTTGAAACAGTTGCCCCACAATATATATAAAAGGTTGCTTCACACTAAAAAAAATTGGAAAAAAGTTACTACACCCTAGAATTTTTCGCAAAAGATTGCTACACATCAGAATTTTTCGAAATAGGTTGTGTCACACTAGGATTTTTCGAAAAAGATTGTGATTTTCTTTTTCAAAAACTAGAATTTTTCCTTTACCGTGGGTGCAGTTACATACTCGAAACAACTATCTGCAAGACATAAAAACTTGCTGTCAATCAGTATATGAAGTAGATAAACTACAGTTTGAGAATTCATGTAAAAATATTGAAGCAATAAAGTTTTGTTTGTTGTTAGCTACAAGCTGAAATAAACGCAAAATGCGATTGTATGTTACGTTTTACGTTAATAAACTGTAAAACTATTTCTTATAGACAGATGTAATATCTTCAATGGCGGTACTCACTACTCTCATTTTTTCACAAAGCTCAGCTTTCTCGTCAGTATTGAAGATGTTGGGAACTTCTCCCGAGTTCAGCATGTTATTGACATCTTCGAGGAATCCTTCTTCTTTAATCTACGCAATTAAGTATAAATGGAAACATAGAATGCAAATGTAGCACCAAAAATGATTTACATTAATGTGAAATTACGTAACATAAAGCAAAACCGCTCGGTTTTTTTTTGCTGAAACTTAGATTAGGAACATAGCAAGTTAGAAAAGTATAAAATCAATGATTGATAAATATACGACACAAGCTGTGTTGAGCTATTTTACCTGTGACTCAATGAATAAGAACACCATCATCAACTCGGGAGTGCTTGTCTTCCGCAATAATGTTTTTAAATCTTCACGCCACTCGTTCTTACCGTAGGTTCGACTCATTTCTACCTACACACGAAGTAAATACAGATTTTGTTGAATACGTGATATAATATTAAATTCATAAATTAAAATAATCACTGCGTAAGTTTGTTTATTTTGATACATTGTTATGCATCAATGTGTGAACCGTTTTGTAACTTGCGACTGGTATACAGGGTGACTGATGAAAATAGTGCTGGAGTGCCATATCTGAAACTATAAGGTATAGAGAAAAGTTGTCAAACGAGTCCCAAGCTCTATTTTGAAGAAAACAAAAACTACATTTTTACGTATTTTTTTAAGCAGCTGGTTCGGCCGAACCCAACCAATTTTCTTTGAATCTTGCCGCCTTCACACACATTTATTGTAAATCTTCCGCAATAGTAAAAGTTCGAGGCCTAAGTCGTGCACACTTGGACGAGTAGGTACTTGCCTTTATATCAGTGCTATGTTAGTGAGGTAGGTGATCTTGAAGACGGGGCAAGCTATGTATCTAATATCGTCCAATCTACATAATAGTTTAGGCTGTATCAAGTAAATTGGACCGTGTGTAAGTGTAGATTTGCATGACAAGTTTAAAGACAAAATCGATATTTGGTTTTGCCAATATGATCTATTTTCAATGGCACAGTACGACCACTTTTCTAAGTTACTTCATGAGTAATCTATTGTAAAAGCGCCTTGTTGCCTTACGTTTAGATTTGAAATACAACAGCAAAAAGACTCGTGCAATCTCACTCATAAACATTTGTGTATTGTATGGCAAATTGTAGCCAAGCAGCGGACGTCACCATGACGCGTACTTTATTTTTTTATAGTATAGGATGGCGAAGCGAGCTAAAGGCCCACCTGATATTAAGCGGTTACCTTTGACCATAACAACTTCAATACCACCTAATAGGCTGTTGCCTAAATGTTACCGCAAGTCAGTTCGCCAAACTGAGACATGAAGATGGAAAGTCTCATGTAATTTCACCGGCACCCGTACTTTCGCAACAATTAGGTAAAAGCGGATGTAGATATTTCACGCATAAATGTGGTGCGTTATGATTAGCTTCTTTAGATATTTTCGCGCTTACCAAAAAATTACATCTGTGCAGGTATATCGGTGTATCTTATAAAAATGGTTGTACTGTACTGCAAACTGTACGGTAGACTTGAAATATGTAGGGTCTGTAAGTGCGGCTCCACACGTTGGCCCCAATGTTGAGACGAGTGTTGGCCCGTAATTATGCCTAGTGTCCACACGTTGGAGATAATGTTAGTTTAGTCCCGTCAGAGTCAATGTAAAGACGTCTGAAATAGATTTTGCACTGGGCACTTTTAAATTATTGAGTGCTTAAGAGCTGAACTGTCAATTAAAATAACACAATAGCTAAAAAATGGAAGTCATCTTTGAAAAATGTTTTGACAAACATTATTATTTGTTAATAAAAAAAGTTTTTTTTATATTAATTCTATAACTATTGCGTCCACCGCGGATGAAATTTTCAAGACGCGATGACCGTAGGAACAAACTCATTCGATGCACCTTACTGCATAAGCGTTGCAGCAAGACTGAGTAAATTGCCAACGTGTGGACGCATCGCCAACGTTGGCGCATAATTCCTTTGATAAACCGACACGCGATGGCAATGCTCGAACCAACGTTCGGGCCAACGTGTGGAGCCGGGGTAAGTGTAGAGTGGTGACCTGGAAGAGGTCGTACTCGTTGATGTGCGCGGCGAGGCGCGTGAGCGACTGTCGGCCCGAGCCGCCCAGCCCCACCAGCAACGCGTGCGAGCGCGGCTGCGTCAGCACGCGGCAGATGCGCGACACGTGCTCGATCGCGAACCTACACGCAACATTATACAACGTGTTATTTAAATAACTGAAAATACCTATAAGGGGAATGTAGCAGCCAAGTGGTTACCCCATCGGTAAAAAAATTATTACTCGCTGAATACATCATTTATCGAAAATTCGTTTATAAAGATTGAAGTACAGGTACTGTAGTTTAATCAGAAACTATTTACTCCGTAAATTATACTTCGTTGTAGTTGTGAATAGAAAAAGTGCGAAAAATTACCACTTTTGGCATTTCAATAACACGTTGTGTACAATATTTATCAAACTTTCGACTAAAAACTGCGCCGCATGTTATCAAAATATGATAACATGCGGCGCAGTTTTTAGTCGAAAGTTTGATATTTGTTTCAACGACTATTCAAAATAATGGTTTTTTTTTTAGCAAAAATCGTTTTTATGTAAAAATTCACAACAGAAACACGTTTTTTCTTTCACGAAAATTACACAATGTACATTTAGGCCAAATCTGCACAGCAATTTAAATCGCGCAATTTTTTATCGCAAAATCTGTAACACATGGAATCATATGTAGGTACTGGCGATTAAAAACCGCGGTGGAAAAAACACCTCAGTGCGCGAATAAAAACAGCGCGAATATAAATTAAATCGCGCGATAAAAAATCGCTGTGCGGGCTTGGCCTTAAGGGCCAAAGCAGTTACTACTTTAAGTATGAGCGATCAACGATTTAGTAGCTTTTCAGAAGCTCGTTGCCGCGTTCGAACGCTTCATTCCGCCCACAAACAAACTCCAGTCGCGGCGATCAAAACGATTTTTGGAAGCTCGATGCAGTGACTGAACGCTACACTCTGCACACATTCGGATGCCAGCCGCGACAACTTTATGAGGCTTTAGCATCTGCGGAACACGCAGCAGTCGCTGAAATGCACGATTTTAATACCGCAGTCGTCAAAACGCGATGCAGCATCGATGCAGTCGCAAAATCACCGATCACCGATGCTAAAAATATCGTGTGTTTTGGCCCTAAAAATATTAATGAAAAACATGCTGATGACATAATATGAACGAGTGGCATTCATATTGTGTGATCAAATTATTTTTTTGTTTTCCCTTAAATATTGGGTAGTTTAAATATAATTATGAATATCAGAATTTAACGCCATAACTTTGTTTCCTGTTAAGTTATGTATCAATCGAATTTGGATTCGAGTTAGTGTCAATTCGTACTGCATTCTTCTATTAATTGGAATTGACATTAGCTCGATTTGGTTCAGAGCTTGATCCAGTTGGGAGGAAGGCCCCTGACTTTTGTCAGATCAAAAATGAGGAGATAACCTCTTTATTATTGGGAATAGGCTAAGACACTGATGAGTATAATGATACGTAAAGGTGATAATAGTTTAAATCTTACCTGAAGAGCACAAGATTCATAGGTTTCTTGGACATGTTGTTGAACTCAACGAGGAAGGCGTCAACGGTTGAGTTCAAATGTTCCATATTAGTAGTCTCCATGTAAAAGCGGGTGTCCACTTTAGGATTCGCAAAGTCACAGTAAATCAGTTTTCGAAGATGAAGATCAGTAATTTTCTGTTAAAACCAAAAATTATGCAAAAATAAATTAACCTTAGAATTTGGGATGAGAATGGGAGAGAAAAAAAGGAGTAATACATTTTTGGATTTAGGATAAAAAGAAATGCTAATGCCACGAGAAATCTATTGCGATATCTTTTACATTCCTCAGTAAGCCACTGGTGTGTGGCCTACACCAACATTCAACCAAGACGAAATAACATCAGACCTCGTTAGGCTTATCGAGCAGCCTGCCCAGCATCTTGTCGAAGTCGTCGTTGAGGTTCATGGCCGTAGAAGCCCGGAGGCAGGTGACGAACCACTGGCGGTCCCCCTCCTCCACCAGGCGGTCGCTGAACACGCGCAGACACTCGTGCACCCACAGCCGCTTCATCGACTGCAGGTCTGGGGTCACCTCGGGTACGGATAGCAGAACACCCTGACGAACGTAAGCGATGGTTACAGAATATTAAGCCTTGCTCTGTCGCTTGACTACATAATATAATTCACGGCAATTGTTTATATATTGTAGGTATCTGATTCACGAACAGTGCAGGTATTAGAAACTTTCGCGAATTTCACTCATATTGAACTAGGTATATTTACGGGACTTTTCGTGCACAATGAAATCAGAACAAAACAAACATTTTGACTAACCTCGATGTTTCGTTCGTTTCTGGTCGTGACATGGCCAATGCAACTTGGTCGAAACGTCGAGGTTAGTCAAAATGTTTGTTTTGTTTTGATTTCATTGTGTGCGAAAAGACCCGTAAATCATCATCCTCCTGCCCTTATCCTAATTTATTTGGGGTCGGCGCATTTTGTTTTTTTCTTCCATACATCTCTATCAGCCGTCATCTCCGTCTTCACTTTCTTTCTATTCATATCAAAATTCACACCATCCATCCATATTTTCTTTGGTCTCCCTCTTTTCTTGTAGCCATCAACATTCATACTTAAAACTTTCCTCGTAACATGCTCCTCATTCCTCCTCATCACATGTCCATACCATGACAGTCTGTTTCTACTTAATTTCTCTGTCATTGGCGCTACTTTCAGACTCCCTATTACATATTCATATAAAAGTCCCGTAAATATAGTTCAATATGAATGCAAATGTTATGCTAGAGCCACCAAAAAACCTCTCTAAGCACGCAGACTATAGTCTTTTAATCAGTCATTAAGTAATAGTTGGATTCCTAATATGTACTAGGACATACGGGAGTACGCACTTAAACAGACCCGATTTTCCATACAAAATTATCACCCAAATCCGCGGGGGCTCTTAGAACCCCCACAGACTAAAATAAACAGACTTAATTTTAAGGATGCAAAAATCTTCATTCAAGTATTAAATCTATTAATGATAGTTACCGAACAGACGTGTTTTCAATTATATAGCGTCAATATCAGACCGATAGAGACGGGTACCTACAATAAACAATATTGTTTCTTTAAACAACGACTGTTGACTGAATTGATTCGGTTTGTTTACCAATATCACTCTGGAGAAATCTCGCAGATTGAAAGTGTAGTGAGACTTTGAAGGCGTGGGCAGGAGATTCAATCTACACTGTTTGTACACCTCCAACGTGCCCAGCACTAGTTCTTCGATACACGGATCAAATTCTTTTGAGAAGCCTCTGGAATGAAATAATAACACATTTTAAAACTTTCAATTTTTTTTATTTTTTTTATTAATAAAAAATATATACAAACCTAGTATCAAGATGCCATAACATAATCCTACTGAAGATGACTTGAAGAGTGTCGTCTTCAAACTCGTCGATACAGAAGAATGAGAAGTGACGCGAGAACCTCGGCGTGATTATCTTAGCGCCCGGCATCGGCTTGCCCATTGCGCACATGAACTGAAATAAGTCAATATAATATTTACACGTTTGCACACATAAATAAAAACAAATAAGTAATTTACATATTCAAAAAATGCAGGGTGCATGGCTTAGTAAGCATTGCATCGTAGTGTTTTGCAGTGCTAATTATGCACCACAAAAATTCTGTAGCAAACCACAGAATTAAATGTAAATTATAATTTATTGCAATACACGTGCTAACATTTAATTGCATAGTACGCAGCATTTGTCATGGAAATTCGCAAAACACTTCAACGCAGTGTGCGCAGCACTACGAAGCACACAAATAAGCTTCGCTCCTTTGTATAATACCTTCTCCACATTCGAGGGTGCGAAAACGCAGAAACATACATAATTGTTCTGAAGTCTCAGTACAATCATAAAAATATTTGGTTTAAAAACGCAACGTACAGCGTCTATTTGGAGCTGGCATTATACGAAGGAGCGAAGTTTATTTGTGTACTTCACTACATTATCCTACTGAAGATAGGTAGCAATGTCAATAACTAATTAGGAAATCGACGCAAAAGACGAGCTTGTTGTACAGTTTCAGGCCCAAATAGACCAGCCTTATAGAGATGCCAATGTTATTAAAAATAGATAAAATAAAATTCGTTTCTTACCTGCACATCAATGAGGTGCATGGCAAGGTTGGTCTTGCGGTCGTACCAGAGGCCCAGGTCGATGCCCTGACGCAACACCTCGATGGGAGGCTGAGCGCCGTAAGTCTCCGCCTGAGGCATGGCCACGTCGTCCACAAATACTACCGAGTAGCATCCAATCGGTGGGCCGTACACGCCTGATGATATTGTGATTTAATTTCGTTACAGTAACGAAAGCAATGAAAATTTGTAGAAAAATAATATATGAAGGCTGTTCAGACATTATCATAAGTAAAAATAATGTTCATGAATATGCTCGTCACGCGTCACACAATATAGGCTAATCAGGAGTGGGATGGGTGTAGTGGGTGTGCTACTGGAATGGAATTAATATGCCTTGAGCCTTTTCTGTTGAAGTCGTCAGGCACTAAAGCAAGGAGATCCGATAAAGAATACGCTCTCACTTTTTTTTTTCATTTCTTATATTCACAAATTTGGATAAATAGTCTACCACAAGATTTTTATCATCCATCCATCACACTAATATTATAAATGCGAAAGTAACTTTATGACTGCTTGGGACCTCATCACGACTAAATTACTGGATCAATTTTGATGAAACTTGAAGTGACATCAACGCAGGCAAAGCCGCGGGTGACCTGTAGTATATGAATAATTCTAAATATCTTTAAATAACAGACATTATAATTCTTACCCTTTCTTCTTTTATCTAGTTTCCCCATGATAATATCTTGAGTCTGATTGCAATTGGTTTGCGCCGAGAAGGCCATTATCAGAGCCTTGTACACTTTAGTATCGACTCTCTTTACTAAGAAATCCTGTAAAAGTTACAAATATTTGTTTATCGTTAAACAATCAACTTAGCATAATGCAATGTAATTTTCAATTAGTGTCGATTTAGACGTCCGAGAACCACAAACACGCCACAGCGGCAAAAAGTGCCTATAACCAGACACAACATTTTATGAAAAAAAACACGTTGTTCCATTCACACGAATGACAATTTACAGTCGCGTTCAACATCTATCGGGAACATAAATGTAGTTAATATCGACGACACCGCGCGGCCACAAAAGCAATCACTCGAGGCCATCTCGAGGCACAAGCATGCAAGCCGCCGATCACTGACCATCCACAACGCACCTACACGTACTTTGTAGCTGCGACTACGCAACTTCAGGCAGCTGAGACTAGAGATGTAAATTGTTTATTTTTTATTTTTTTAACAGTCTTGAAAAAAAACTTGGCCCTGTCGTTTTTTTCAGAAAAGTCAAATACAATAACTTAAGTGGGACAAAACGCTTAAGGGGAATGTAGCAGCCAAGTGGCGCACCCATCATTAAAAAAAATATTGCTGAATACATCATTTATCGAAAATTCGTTTTTAACGATTGAAGTACAGGTACTGTAGTTTAATCAGAAACTATTAACTCATCTATACTTCACTGTACTTTTAGATAGAAAAAGTGCGAAAAACGGCCACTTGTGTAATGAAATTAATAATAAAATAACAATGTTCTGAAGATCTCGTTTTGGCATATTTTCAAATTTTTTATTATATAAAATGACTGAATATAATTTAATATTTTAACAAAAGCGAACTCTCACTGCCTCAAGCTGTTAATTCAACCAAAACATGAACCAAATGTAATTAACGTTAGCCACCATATCATAATATTGTTTTCGTACTCTTGAAAAAACCTACTCCAGATAAAAACTGTGTCTTTTTCAACGTTTTTTTTAGCTCAGAAAAAAATACCAGTTTTTTACAACTCTCTGCGGGATCACATAAACCGCGACCACAGCCTGGCGACATTTGTCACTGGTGTGGTAGTGACGTGGCGCGTCTGAATAAACTTTCAGACTGGGTCCTACAATGTTGAGCCACAACAAGCCACAAAATCCTAACATTCAACCGGACCTGTCAGCTGCCTCCTGTAATTTTATTATTCCTTCTATTCAGCCACTGAATACACACTTAAAATTTTACAATTTATCTGATTACCCGTATCTTCTTCTTCTTGGTGTCAATTGTACTAGTTTGACTCATATTACCCGAATCATATTTCCACAGTAACATAGGATACTTACAATAATGTATAAGGATTTCCCGGTTCCGGTGGGTCCGACCATCATGACGAGCTTGTGGTGCGTGACCAAGAGTTTGAACAGCGCCAGGTACCGCACGCTGTCCAATGTAGTCACTAGGATCTGGTTGGGAGGAGTGTCGCGGCTAATAGGCGGTGCCGTCATCACGTCATCAGCCCAAGGCTTCCATTTACCTTTACCCTTTAAATATGGGATGAAAGTAATTAATTTAATTATTTGACGAGTTCAGCGCTTTAGGTACATAATAAAAACCTAGCCATTGCTGTTATTAACGAAACTATAAAAAATAATATCAAATTAATGCACAGCACACTGGCAACTAGACGCTTCTGAATATCAAAGCGGCCATTAGTGTTTAAACCATGCGCTGCATAAGAATTGGAACAATCGGCTCTATGTTGTAGGGAGGTAGATATTTGGATTGTAATAAAGCCTTCAAACAAAATAACGTAATTACTTACTTCCTTGATAAACCTGTAGTCATAAACCAAACCCTCTCTTGGAATAATAAATATGTATTGTTTCTCTGGTTTGTCAACTTTTTTAGGCATACCGAGGTTCTCTCTAACCTATAAAAAATTAAATGCTGCATTTCTATTGACATCGAAGTTTATTGAAGCGTTAATAGAATGGAACTTTTATAATACCTTTTCAGGAAATTCTTTATCAAGTAGGCCTCGGAAAAGCATGTCAAACTTAGGACGACAGCCACCTTCCAATGTTGCGCCAATAGACCAGATACAGGAGAAGAAGAAAACGCCCTGGAACATTAAATACAGCCGACACATATTAATATAATAACACATAAACATCATGTTCGTCCACAGATATCCGATCTATCGTTATTCGTGAGTTCGTCCAGAGAGGTACACCTAGCACACCTATTTTTGGCACCAAGCTGCATTGATGTGTCCGCGCGCAACAGTCAGGAGGGTGCGGCCGGTGTTAGGGCTGCACGGGGGGCTTGTCCACTAGTGGTGAGCCAGGACCTGTCGGGGGTGGTTGGCGAATGCGGAGTATACCCACACCCCTGGCAAAAGGTTGTTAGAAGAACACCCGTCATGTTGGTTTGAATCGGTAAGAGTCTGACACTTTGCTCCACCTTCCCCGGACGGAGTTTGTCTATCCGCCATTAGGGACGCCATGACGGATAACAAAGTTATAAGGAACAAATAATGAACCACTATGCAAATCAAATTTTCCGCACTACTAAAATTTTTTCTTGTATAGGCGACACTAAGCACTTTCCATAGAAAATTCTGATCTTGAATAATCGCAAGATGTAAATACATACATATATGTATAACGTTCTTGTTGCAAGCACAACTCAGTTACATCCCTACATGCAAGCTCTGAATGGCTAAAGTTATCGGCACCAAACGCGATAGTTACAGTAAATACTGTCTTACCTCAAGCTGGGCTCTTATATCGAGATCCGAAATCTGTTCGAGATACTTCTCGTCATAGAAGTCGTCCATGAAGCAGTCGAACAGATTCATGCACGCCTGGACGATGTTGGTGCGAGATGTTATGTACATTTGCTGCAACAAACATACAATATGGCAACAAATGTGTGACTGCCTCGTTGGTCTAGTGGTCGCAAGCGCGTCTGCTGAGCGTGGGGTCCTGGGCTCGATTCCCGGGTCGGGCAAAGAGTTATTGGGAAATTCTCAGTAGTAGCCCGGTTTCTGGATTTGAGCCCGGTTAATGGCATAAGGCTCGCTCCCTATTACATGCCTACATGGGACTTATAACTGGCGAAATGTGGGTGTACTTACACCTCTGCCTACCCCTTCGGGGAATATACAGGAATGATTTTATAAATTCATTTTATGTAACAAATGTGTTTATTGGTAGATTTAAAATAGTTTACATATAAAAAAAAACAATAAAAAATACGTTAGAAATATTGCTGGCTTGTGTGTTCTTTATTATGGTTTCGACACCAATGACGGTTGTGAAAACATTATAGAATCGCTTCAAGTACTGACTCCAAATATTACGAGTTAAAATGTTAAAATCTACTATCGACGTCTGTGGTCTAGTGGTTCGAGTATCGGACTGCTGATCGAGGTCGTGGGTTCGATTCCCACAAGATACCAATATTTATGTGATGAACATAAGTGTTTGAGTTGGTCTGGGTGTTTCTTATGTATTCTATGTATGTATTTACAAAAAAAAAAAGTATGTACCTAAGTATTAAATCTATTGTCTAGTACCCATAGCACAAGCTCTGCTTAGTTTGGGACTAGATGGTACTGTGTAAAAGGTTTATTCCACTTTGTTCACCTGGGTGAAATCACCTGGGAACAAACTGGAATTTATGGTTTCTTTATTTCACCTCGGAATCATTTCACCTAGGTGATATCTCCTAGGTGAAGTGATTCGACATAATTGGTGTCATTTGTTCACCTTGGAACTAAATCACCCAAGTGAACAGGGGCAACTATTTTTATTATTCTTGTGGACTTTAATCACCCACATAAAACATGGCAAAACAACATTCAAATCAAAGCCAATTTATTATTTAATTCAATTTAATGTAAATTAGACGGTTAGCTATCATTTCACTACAAATTTTTATATCGATTTTCATTTGACAGAAAACGATTCCAAAAATATTGAATAATATTTTATACAATAACAAAAAAAAACAAAAAAAAAATTATCCTATTGCATAATTTTCAATTCATCACTTTTTGTTAATCGAAATATATTTCATCGAAAATACGAGTCGATTTTGTCTTGGTTCATAAAATAAAGCTACACCGAACTTACATTTCATAGAATATCATTCAATCAAAGTATCAATTTATTGAAACAATGTTTGTCGTGGTGAATTCACTCCTTACAAACCAAAATTCGAGTAATATATTTTTAAGTTCGCTTTGATTTGATAGTTGTTTTAGTATATTTTTTGTGGGTGATTAAAGTCCACAAGAATAATAAAAATAGTTGCCCCTGTTCACCTGGGTGATTTAGTTCCAAGGTGAACAAATGACACCAATAACGTCGAATCACTTCACCTAGGTGATTTCACCTAGGTGCAATGATTCCGAGGTGAAATAAAGACACCATAAATTCCATTTTGTTCACCCAGGTGATTTCACCCAGGTGGACATAGTGGAATAAAACTGTGTAAAAATGTCACAAAAATATTCATTATTATTTACTATCGCTTTCGGCTATAGAAAAATATTAGCGCTCTTATTCGCTTGGACAACGATAAGTGTGAATCTTTTTTATCGGTTACACTTTTTCTTTTCGGTATATTGAAGCAATTACTTACTATAAATTGTCAAAAGTACGGCCACTGTCTTTCGTAGCTCACTGCTACGCCACCGCGTGTCATTGCTACGCCGCGCCTACGCACTGCCATGCCTACCGGCGCGGGCGGCAAGGCAGCCAAACATCTCAAGATTTTTATAAAAGATACTTCTTTCGATCCTTTGATCGTAAATCGTATATAGAAAGTTGACGACCAAATTATAATCGGGTATGATGTATGTATTTGAATTTGTAGACAATTTACTTCTCACCTTCACCAATCCAGAATACTCGACAAGCCAAAGCAGCGGTGACATGAATCGGTTAAAGAGATTTCGTATGAGGTTGCGGTTGACCGTGTGGAGTGTGGGGGGCAGCTTGTTGAGCCACGACTCCAGCAGAGCCTTCCAGCCGAGACCCTTGGGCTCCAAGTAGATCATGCCGCACCGAGACACCTGACGAATTACATATATTTTATTATGCTTAAAGACCCTTAGGTATAATCAGGAAACACGTCTTACTGCTAAACATCATGGTGTGTAAGAAAAATTCTGTTTTGTATAGTTCTTTACAATGTCAGATGCTTACATTAGCCTAGGGGCAGCTCAAACCCTATGAGGCCCTGAAAATGTTTCTGCGAATACGCAATTTCCCAAATTAACGAATTAGAACATAGGAAAAATACAAACATGGTGAATATATAACACCATACATTCACCACAATCAGGACGGTCTAATATTTTGCATTAAGTAAAATAGTCGTCCCACTGCAGGGCAAAGGCGGGAGGCCTTTGCCTTTGTTGTTCCTTTGTTCCACTTTTCGTGGTCTACGGCAATGTGTGGCTAATCCTTTAAGTAGTAGTCCAGCTTATCCCGCCATCTCCTTCTAGGCTTACCGCATTTTAGTTTTTGGCTGTTTCGGATCCACTCTGTTATAAGTTTCGCCCATAGCCCTTCCGGCAAGCGGCAGATGTGGCCAGCCCAGTTCCACTTCAACTTGGCAGCCGTATGACCTACGTCTACAATTTTAGTTTGGGAACAGTGGGACAAAATAGGATCGTAAAAAATAACGTAAATGAATAGTATGCTCACCGTAGCCGGCGAGGCGGCCTCCAGGTCCATGGGTTCAAAGATCAAATTGGTAGTGGGCGCCAGCTGTATGATCTCGCCGCTCATAAGACACAGCTTCTTGTTGTCGTCAAGAACTGTGTTCAGGTTCTCAATCCAAATCGCGTCCACCGGACCGTCGAATACTAACCATTTCCTATAATTGGAATTAATTTATTATACATATAATTTTTTTTACCGTCTGGAAAAAAACAGGACGTAAATCTGTTAATGTTATAAATTTTCAAAAATCCTTTCTTAGTGTTCACCTACGTCATATAAAGAAATTTTGCATCATATAAGGAACAATGCAATGCACAATGGTTTTATTTCCATACATGATTTAATATACAACGTGGAACTGACAATACGATAATAAATGAAAACATGGTTATTACTAGTCTTTGAAGCATTTTAAACACATAAATAAGTTGTTTATCGAAAAATTTTAAAAACTTATTTTATGTATTAAACATACTAAATAAAATATCGAAATAATAAGTAACACCATTTGTAATCATCTTTAATAATTGAGAAAGAGAGTTTAAAATCATGTGATCATGATTCGCTTAGGTTTTTGACTTAACGATCTATGCCAGAAAAATGGTCCTTCATTCAAAATTAATAAAATTATAGTAATTTTCTGTGGCTAAACTATTAATTGGATTTGATCGATTTTTTGTGTACAATCAGAGAACATGATACGTTGTACGTAGTTTTAATTAATGTCGTATTGTCATCTCCACTTTGTATAGAAAGAAAAACAAATAAATAGATATTTTCTGTCTCCTCCACCTTTCAAGCAAAAAATAAAGACGCAAATTTGTTTCAAATGTTCGTAATGTTACCGTGAAGGATGTTTATAGAATACATTCTTCAATTTCACCTAAAGTCTCTTGAAATCTTTAAAAAGTGCTAAATTAGAGCGAGACGGCTGTGAAACGAGAAAGGCCTCTCATTTAGATTCCGAACACAACTTACCTATTGCTATTAGCAGAGACAGCGAAAGCTCTGTAGCTGACAGCGAGGATGCCGTCGGACCACTCGTGTGAGACGGGGTCGAACTGCCCGTACAGCTGACCCATCGTGATCGACTTCGGGTTTATCACTATCCACTCCACCGCGTGCTCGTCCATCAAGCCCTTCAAGTAAAATTACCTATTTTGTATCTATACGTAAAAGATAAAGAGATATCAAAATGCATTTTTTTACTGAACTGGTACTGGAAGACAATAGCCAGTTTTTTTTAAATTTTATTGAGCTTTTTCCCCAGTGGTAAAACATTGTAGCTGCTATATACCTACAATTTAAACACCTTACATGTATGTGCTTTAACATTATAATGTATACTAATGTTTTAAGCAAAAACATTTTTTAGTCATCATCATCATCATCATCATTTCAGCCGAAAGACGTCCACTGCTGGACATAGGCCTCCCCCAAGCATCGCCACAACGACCGGTCTTGCGCCTTCCGGATCCAGCGGATTCCCGCGACCTTCACCAGGTCGTCGGTCCTACCTTGTGGGGGGCCTAATTAAATTTTTTTCTTATATTCTACTCTCGAGTCACTAGTCCAATTAAGGAGGCTATATTTTGTTTAAGGCTGTCAGTGTACAAGTACATAGTACATAGCAAAATAAAAATGTAATCTTTTTTTAAAGGGTGGAGACCTGGTGTCCTGAAATACAGGCCTAGAGCTTAGTTTAGGCACCAGTCTCCCGCAGTATTTTTAACTTTTATGACTTACTCTGATACCATGTAAAACTAATGTAATAACTAATATTGTGGCGAGAAATAAATCATTCATTCATTCATTCATTCATTCGTTAAAAAATACTGCTCACCACAAATCAAGTAGAATGGCGGCGGTGGCGCGGCGCCACTATAACATGTAAACCTTCAAAGATAGCTGAAGGGGAAACTTTAAAAAATTGATTGTCGTGCTAAAACGAACGCAACCAACAATCATCATTCATCTATAGAAAATAAGAAAAGAAAGACAAGAGAGTGCATTAAAAGAGCTTCCGCATATCTGATATCCAAATGATCGACAGGCGCATCCTGGGTAGTCAGCCTTACTACCAACCTGCTCATTGGCTAATCTTTTAAGAAGAAGATCTATGGAACGCTCCGCTCTTGAGCTTGGCTTGCCAACCAGAGTGACTCACACTGTGGAACCCCCGCGCGCCCTCCTCCCGTACGTAATCGCGTCTGCCGGATAGAAGCGCCTCAGGCCTCACTTACCATAGAGTTTAGATCCCTCATTTGCCTATACGCACCCGCGACAGAACGTATCCTTTTAATCCTCGCCATAGCCGAGATAGTATTACCCTCCATCTTGTTGTATCTTGCATTAATAGTAAATGTAAATCTTCCATTATAATAAAATATATTTTATGTGACTGTGGCAAAATAAATGGTCTAAATGGTTTATAATACACTTACTTTTTCAGATACGTTTTTCAATGCGTGTCCAAGCGCGTGATAAGATTTCGTCTTCCCAGCGAATGGTAGACCGACCAACATAAGTCCGTGTCGCACAAGAATCATCTCGTACAGTTGTAGCACCTACAAATTTTATTAATTCAATAAATAAGTAGTCAAACTCTTTATAATAATATCTGAAATGTTTCATCATTACCTTTTCAATGAAGAACTCGTTGCATTGCAAGTTCAGTGGTACGCAGACTTCCTTCAAAGACGAGACCAGATGTGGCAGACCAGCCAACGGAAGCGGCAGACCAGGGAACAAGTCTCCAATGATACCCTACAATGTAAATAATGAGGGATATTTTAATTGTTTAAGACTTAACATGTACAGTCATTACTACTGGGCACCGGCCTTTTCTCAGAATAAGTAAGATTGAGACCTTAGAGTCCACCACGCTGGCCCACTGAGGAGTCTGCGGGTTGGTGGACTTCTCAAGTACTCACACCATAAAGAACTTTATGAAGTACATTTAGGTGTGCAAGATTCGTTGTGGTGATGTTTTCTTACACCGTTAAATCAAGCTATAGTAAAAAAAAAATCGTCACCCCCACTCACAGACCAGTAAGCTTCAAGACTCCGCATAAACAAAGTTTTGTATTCGAACGCAGTCGTAAAACGTTGATGGGGTCAGGGGGGCGGACGGCGCGTTATGATTGGCCGGCTCAAAAGTTCGGTGGTATGATTCCTTATGATTGGTGCCGCTCGCTGACTGAGTGACGTTCCGATTGGCAGAGGGACGTATGATATGCAGTGGTAGAGCATATGCGTTGTGACCGGGGGTGTCCAGCTAACCGGCGTCTAGAGGCTTACTGGTCTATGCCCCCACTCCACCAGTTTCTAGAAGGCTAGTCAATTTTATCAATTTATTTTATATAATTTTATTAGTTGGATAGACAGCTGTTAAGTAAATGTTTTCGTTATACAGTTTTTTTAGAAACTGGAGGAGACTTACAAAGCTAATAATGGTACTAGTATGCAATGGAATAAACACAAAGTATTCATGATAAACTCTTGTTGCTTAGCAGTTGGTCAACATTGATAAACACCGTGAATATTGCAGGAAACAACGGTAGCTATCCACCCTATTACACACACTTTGCCTACAACATGTTGACAGCAACTCGGCATCTCGTGAATGCGACACAGTTACTGTATTATTCTACAAAAGTTTACCGTGAATACGTAGCTTACATTTAGAAACGCTAATCAAGGCAGTTGCAACGAGCTCCAAGTTAAACAGGTAAACAATCAGGGCTCTCTCTTGCCACAAACATATCAATATAGCTATAATTGTAGCCACTCACAATCAACCGCACGTCAGTGGTAACATTTGAATTACAAAAACCGCCCTTACTGCATACGAAATAAAGACGCTGTCAAGGTCAAACTGTTACCCCTGACGTGTTGTCGGCTGTGCAATATTGCTCACAGCAACCCTCATCGGGGTGGGTCGTGGGGTTTGTTAGCTGGACACCTCCTCGGGCGTCAAAAACAGAGGGATAAAGACATTGATTTTTGAAAATACAAAATTGAACGTTCATTCGCAGACATGCTGCAAAAAATACAATAGCCGCGGGCGTCAATTTCATAAAGTGGGCTCGGTATTTACACACACACCATGTAACTATAGTGTTAGACTACATATTTTGTAGTGAAACAAAGGTTTTTGTTATCAAATTAATAAGGATTCAACGCAATTTTTAAATGGTGTAGGTACAACTTTTTTTGACGGGCATATAATTCTGGGTCTTATTCTACTTTCCGCGCCAGTCACTTTCCTATTGTATTGTAATTTCCACTTCGGGATAAGTATTATTTGTACAAGCCACTTTATTTGTCATGAGACTGTTTGTTTATTGGATAAATATTGTCAATTTCAATTGAGTCACTGCAACCGACATAACTTTGTATTCAAGTTAAGGAAATCATAGGCACAAACTGTGATTGGTCGATACACCAATACAAACATAACCACCTCCTTTTTTGTAGTCGGTTAAAAATAGACAAAACACGACGGTATTTCACTACACAAGTAGTGATAAAAGTGTGTAATGCAATTATGCAACACAAACGTATTGCAGCACACGTATGTGTCTGGTTTTTGATGCACCGCACTGCGATTTTTACTCGCGCGATCTTTCATCGCTAAATCTGTAACACACGGAATCATGCAGGTGCCCGCACTGGCCATTTAAAATCGCGGCGGTAGGTGAGACTCTGTGCGCAAATAAAAAAGCGCGAATAAAAAAAAATTACATTCACATGAGACTTTCCATCTTTATGTCTCAGTTTGGCGAACCGACTTGCGGTACCATTTAGATAACAGACTAGGTGGTATTGCAGTTGTTATGGGCAAAGGTATCCTCTTAACATCAGGTGGGCCTTTAAGCTCGTTTCGCCATCCTATACTATAAAAAAAAAAACGCTTTGCAGGGCTTAGCCTAAAAGTGTAGTTATCACCAAGAGTAAATTCTTACCATAAAGAGTGGCACGTCATGTTCAAGAAACTTGGGCAAGTTGACATCTTTAATGGAGCGCAGCAGAATCAAGTCCTCGATTTCGTCAGGGTATCTCAGTTTGAGAGCGCCGGCCGCACGTAACACTGACTTTACCGCCCGCATTCCTATTATGACAACATACATAAACATAACCAGCTCATTACAGTCCCACTGCTGGGCACTTGTCACGACATCAAAGGATTATGTTGTCGCCCGGTGACTTTTAGAATTTTGAAAAAATAAATAAATGATGGGTGATTATAAAAAAACAAAGAAAATAAATATATCACACGATTAAATAATAAAAATACACTTGGGCGCCAGTGTCACGTCGTGTCTCGATGAGGGTAGCTCAGGCAGGAGACTCGGAGGGTCGAAGGTTCGGAGGCTTGACACGGTGACACACGGAACTAGTGGTACAGGAACTGGTAATCAGGAACTGCAGGAACTAGTAGTACAGGAACTACAGGAACGGAACTCAGAGGTATGGAGGTATGGAAACTCCTCTGAGGTATGAGGTATTAAAAAAAAATACAATTAGTTTAATTGTAAATAAAGTTCCTGATTACCAGTTCCTGTACCACTAGTTCCGTGTGTCACCGTGTCAAGCCTCCGAACCTTCGACCCTCCGAGTCTCCTGCCTGAGCTACCCTCATCGAGACACGACGTGACACACTTTCAGGCCTTAGTCCACCACGCTGGCCTACTGCGGGTTGACGAACTACGCACACCATTAAGGACATTATGGAGCACTCTCAGGTGTGCAGGTTTCCTCTCGATGTTTTCCATCACGGTTTGAGCTGTTGCTCAAACACAAACATCATTGTTGCTGTTGTTGTTAAGAATCATATTCATATCCGCACATGAATCCGAATAGTCAGAGATGCGGCCGAGTTCGAACTCAGACCTTACTGCATGCATCAGTAAAAGATGTGGACCAAATTGGATGCAAAAGGCACGAGAAAGGGAGACGTGGAAAGGTTTAGGGGAGGGCTACGCCGCAGAGGCGACTACTGTAAATATTTAGGAGAATTTTAATTTTTTTTATATAATAATTCCATTTTGGATAAGCTAGTATTTTAATTTAGTATTAGTTTTTATTTTACTTAATCGATAAACTCGGCAACTACTAAACTGATTTGAATTAATTTTTCATCATTAGATGGCTAAAATGCAAGCATGTAATGTTTTCTAAAGTCATGTTCAATATGCATGTCATACCGAGGCCAATATTCGTCGAAGGGTCGGCACTCGAAGTTGTAACGGAATACGTCTACCTAGGGCAGGCAATTCAGCTTGGTAGACACAACTTCGAGAAAGAAGCCAACAGAAGGATCCGTCTGGGCTGGGCAGCATTTGGCAAACTTCGCCGAGTCTTCTCGTCGCCTATACCGCAAAGTTTGAAGACAAAGGTCTTCAACCAGTGCGTCCTGCCAGTCATGACTTACGGTGCCGAGACGTGGACACTGACAGTTGGGCTAGTCCACAAATTTAAAGTCGCTCAGCGAGCTATGGAGCGAGCTATGCTTGAAGTTTCTTCGAAGGATAAAATCCGTAACGAGATTATCCGGAGAAGAACCGGAGTGACCGACATAGCTTGTAGGATCAGTAAGCTGAAGTGGCAGTGGGCTGGCCATGTCTGTCGAAGGACCGATGGCCGTTGGAGCAGACGAGTCCTTGAGTGGAGTCCGCGTATCGGCAAACGCAGCGTAGGGTGCCCCCCTGCCAGTTGGACCGACGACCTAAAGAACGTGGCTGGGGGGGACTGGATGCGGAAGGCAGAGGACCGAGCGTTGTGGCGCAGCTTGGGAGAGGCCTATGTCCAGCAGTGGACTGCGATAGGCTGAGTTGATTGAATGTTTTTTATGGTGTACGTAAGCATATATAAATAAATACATAAAGCTACTTTATCCAGAAGTAACTTAAGCTATATTTTATTTCAGTACGCAGGCAAAAGCGCGGGCAAAGTCTATTGTTAATATTTAACTTATACTGCACGGGCAAAGTCTAGTTAGTCATAAACACCAGCTCAGTCGCATTTTACCGTAATCATAGTGACACTGCGAGGAGAGTTGTTCCGAGCACAGCTTGTAGGTGGCCACGATCTTGACGGCGAGCGGCTTCGCGTCGAGGTAGCCGAACGCGTACAACTCTATCTCGGAGATCAGCACGTAGTCCGGCACCATCATCGCCACGGAACGGAACAATGCCTGGGGATAATTATAAATTTATATATAATGAAAATAACCATGGTTTCATGATTGACAGCCACCCTTGCGATGATAACATTGATGACATTAGGCTGGGTCTCATTAGTTTGAATGCTTCATCATCATCATCATTTCAGCCGAAAGACGTCCACTGCTGGACAAACCCAGCAAATAACAAAGCAAAGTTGGTCCCAAACTAAGCAGAGCTTACAAGCTCTGCTTAGTTTGGGTACATATTACATATTAATATACTTTTTTTTGTAAATACATACTTAAAATACATGAAAAACACCCAGACCAACACAAACACTTATGCTCATCACATAAATATTTGTGTCTTGTGGGAATCGAACCCACGACCTCGTGATCAGCAAGCAGTCCGACATTCGAACTACTAGACATTACCATTTAACTCGAAAAAAAATCAACTTTTCCGCGTTCATTTATAACGAATTTGATTGTTTTATATTGCAATTAAATTTTAATATTAACATTAATTGATTAAATATCCCACAAGGTGGACCGACGACCTAATGAAGGTCGCGGAAATCCGCTGGATGCGGAAATCGCAGAATCGATCGTTGTGGCGATGCTTGGGGGAGGCCTATGCCAGCAGTGG
Organism: Asteroscopus sphinx; assembly: GCA_949699075.1. Lineage (NCBI taxonomy): Eukaryota > Metazoa > Arthropoda > Insecta > Lepidoptera > Noctuidae > Asteroscopus > Asteroscopus sphinx. The sequence goes on along the minus strand of OX453004.1, from coordinate 26,163,505 downwards.
ACGTTTTTCGGCTGAAATGATGATGATGATGGTGATGATGAATTAATTATTACCTTTCAACTACATGGTAATAATTCTAATATTCAGGAAAAAATATGTTATTTTTTCAAATTGACACTACCAATATCAATATCAATAAAATATACAGTTTTCCGTTTCTAGAACGACATAAAATTCAGCACGTTTAATATCGAAACGCTAAAAAGAAAGAAACCATCACACGTCTATCTACAAAACTGCAAAAGCTAAATGCAATACAAAACAAGGACAAATTTACCTTCAGATTATCAGGCAGTTCAGACCGGCCAGCGTACCCGGGGTTCATAGTGATGAAGGTAGCGCAGGTCTTGTCGAGCTGCAGCAGCGTTCCTTCGAATAGCAACTCCATAGAACCGGAGTTGATGCCGCGCTGGATCGACAGGATCTGCTGCGCCACCACGGATAGTACCTCCAGATCGATGCGGTTGAATTCGTCGAAGCATGACCATGCGCCGCATGATGCTAAGCCCTAGAAAAAGTTGACTATTGTCACCAGCAGCGGCCCTAGCTTTTTATCAGAGCAGAGCGAGATTGCCTTTCAGTGCCTTTAAGTCACCATCGTCGACTTGATTACAATTCAGTTTCTGTTGAATACTGTAGAACATTTTCCCTTTCCATCTGGCCCGTAGAGCGGTCGCTCCTCTCACTCTATCCCAGAGATGTCACTGACATAATGGAGACCTGGAGTAAATCTGATGATAGAGATGGAAGACAGTCGAGGGATCTCAATAGTTTACAGTAGCTACCACGAAGTAGCTGCTGTAAACTATTGAGAAGTTCAAGTTTGGGCTTATGTCATTCATCTTGATGAGAACTTTAGACCTAGCTGAGTTATGAATGAGTGTCATCGAGGATCTGATGATGGAGACGGAGTTAGTATTTTAAACGTAAATAAAAACGAAAAAAGAAACTGAAAAGCGAATAATTTTATTTTTCGCTTTTCAGTTCAGTCATAGAACAAATAATAGGTTCAGTTAAGCTTTTTGGTCTTTATTACTATTCTCTTAACTAAACTAATGTAAATAACTAATTTTGAGTTGGCGCCAAACAAACAATCAACGAATAACATTAAAATACTTTTAAGAAATAATAAAAACAAAATGACGTCAAATACGACGTGAAATTTTCAACGATAAACAATAACATTCCAAAAATGCGTTCTTCGCTCGCCCGCACTTTGCATTTTTTGTTTGGCGCTGACTCAAAATTAGTTATTTACATTATTTTTGTTAGGAGAATAGTAATTAAGACTAAAAAAAGCTCAATTTTATTTTTTGCTGTTCAGTTTCTTTTGTTTTGTATGATAGAGGCCATAGGACGCCAAAAATATATTCTGTAAAAAATTTCACTAGCTACTTAGGTACGGTTAAAAAGATCCCTGATGCCCTGTGGTGACAGACAGACGGATGTACGGATGGAAAGATGGCGTAGGCAGAGTAATATAGGGTCCCGAAGACGGAAAAAAAAGAAACTATCTATATGCCTTTTCGTCGTCTTAGTTAAAATGCCCTTTTACCAATATTTTACGTTACCTTAAAGAATTTCCCGAGGGCAATGTAGTCGAGACCATCAGAGCAGTTAAACACGACGCACTGCTTAGCCACAGCTTTCGCTAAATCTTTAACTGTCTCCGTCTTGCCGGTGCCAGCGGGGCCTTCCGGGGCTCCACCTGTGACAAAACGTGGCATTGCATGTAGAAACGCAGACATGGCCAAGTTGAAATACAAAGCACCGTAGAGCAACTTAATTTTCGTTAATGTCGTCGTCTTAAGAGCATGTCATCATCATCATTCATAATTTCAGCCGAAAGATGTCTACTTCTGGACACAGACCTCCCCCAATGGGGGGGATATGTCATAATAGCTACGCTTGGCAGGCGGGTTGGCGATCGCAGTTGGTTGGTAAAATACTCAGAGAACGCTGCTGCCCATTCTCTGGTGAAATCCCTTGGTCGCCTTTTACGACACCCAAGAGAAGATATAGGGTGGTGCAATTATTTACGCCCGGCACCACACGGAACAAGAGCATGTACTGTGCCTTAACAAGCACAGTACAATGCTCATGCAGTATAGGCTTTTTATTTCAATTGAAAAAAAAATATGATTGTCCTGTAGTGCGATTGTTTAAACAAACCGCGTTGAGCTCGTGGCTGTTGCAACAAAGTACGCACGTTGAGATCGACGTCTGAGTACTTAAACGTCGAGCATGACGTCGCGGATCTACTAGCTAGAAAACTTTTTAACAAAAAATTTAACCGACGAAAACAGAAACTGAAAAGCGAAAAATAAAATGAAGCTTTTAGTCTTTTCCTAACTAAACTTATGTAAATAACTAATTAAGGTGCTGCATTGAATTTCCAACCGTCCCTTACTAACACACGGAAAATTGCGCGTGCGAGAACTAGAAAAAGTGCTAATATCTCAGCGAATAAACATGTAAATAAAAATCTGGTACACCATAATCTACATATGCACAAAATGTATCGTATCTTATTCGCAAAAAACAATAGTAAAAACAAAACCACAGATAATATAATACTAAAAACTATTGGGATTTCCAAATGCAATGCAAAATAGTGGTAAAACCATAAAGGTATTATACTGACGTAATAGAGGCACTGTCACCTCATTATCACGTCACCGAAAGCAAAATGAGTATATGTGCGAAATTGACACGTGTAGGAGTGATTTTTAGTGATGTGACATGGACGTTTCCGCATTATCGATATAGTTCAACCGGCCTTACTTTTAAGGAGTGGTAAAACTGCTAAGCTATTAAGTAACTATTGTTTTAAAATTACAGATATTTGAAACATAATTTTATTTGTTTTAAAAGATTGAGTTACGCAATTAAGGGCTATATTATAATTACATTATTAATGTCACGAAGGTAAGGAATACATAAGTAAAAAATAAAAAAATCAATTAATCATCATTTCAGCCGTAAGACGTCCACTGCTGGACACAGACCTTTTTTTTTTTTTTTTCCGTGGGAAATCCTCATGGACGCACTCCGCCCGGGGTAGGCGAAGCCAGTGTTGGACTCTTACCGACTAAAACCACCACGTTGTTCCTTCAACTACCTTAGCCGGGGGCGTGGGAACCCGTGAGTATTCACACAACCACCCCCGACAGGTCCCGGCCCGCCACAAGCAGGCGAGCCCCTTCTCTCCGTGCGGCCTAACGTTGGCCGCACCCTTCTCAGTGGCGCACACGGAACACTGCACGCCACCTCACCTCATGGGCCTTTACCAGCTGCGCCAACTACGCCGGCTGTGCCAGCTACGCCAGCTGCTGGTCGGGCAGCAGACTACCCCGAGTCTGCTGCTCACAGGCCCTACCTCCCGTAATTTTTTATAGAGGTTTTCTTCCTCGTGGTCCGGGCGGTGAAGCCAAGACCCTCGGTCCCAAGAGGTGCGAGAACACTACTCAGCAGGCACTCCTGGGATTACGAGACCGACGGGGGCAGGGAAGGACAGTACCCCCGCTGCCTGCCCAGTGGCAGGGTGAGTGCTCACCGGGCCCGCCAATGCTCCTCCGCAGTGCCCTCTGCTTTCTCAGAGGGACACGAGGAGCAACTTCCCATTGGCCCACATCGGGCCCCTCCCGTGCCAGAATATTCGCCACAGGAAATAAGGTCCCCCGGTCCAAAGGAGACTTATTGCCCGTGCCCAGGGTGCACCGGCCCAACAACTGCCGTTCCCTCTAGACGTGTCCAGAAGGACAAGCAGCTGTCAGACACACGTGGAGGTTTCCTGGCCAGCACCCCGCTGGACACAGGCCTCCCCCAAGCATATATTGGCCATATATGCCATAATCACCACGCTTGGCAGGCGGGTTGGCGATCGCAGTTGGTTGGTTGCACTCCACTTCACTCCACCTCCACTTCCACTCCACTTTCATTCATCCATCTATCCATCCATCCATCCATCCATCCATACTTACAAACTTTCACATTTATAATATTAGTAGGAAGTAGGATAGGATAGGATTTTTGGAACTAAAAATTTTGACTTTCTGTCTCCATAATAATTTGTCATCTTCGGTTGAACTAGTTTTTTATCTCTAACTCTTCTTGTATTATATTTATTTTTAACTTTTACTTTATACTCGTCACTTCGTAGACTTACCACTTTGAATATTTACCATTATTAAAGTAAAGATCTTTATAAGAAACAAACACCGACCCGAACAAATTCCGTAGGTATGGATCGTTGGTGATTTCACTAAAAGATACAGTTATCCTTAAAATATCTACTGCAAACCCTGTAGTTTTTTCGAGGCTTTCAGTTTTTTTATTTTTTATTTTTATTGTATAGGATGGCGAAACGATCTAAAAGCCCACCATATGTTAAGCGTTTACCTTTGCCAATAACAACTGCAATACCATCTAGGCTGTTACCTAAATGGTACCGCAAGTCGGTTCGCCAAACTGTGACATGAAAATGGAAAGTCTCATGTGATTGTAATTACACCGGCACCACACAGCAATGCAAGCATCACTATTTGGCGGAGAATAGTAGATACGGTGCTTATTCGTTTTAACATTTGTGCCCATCCATTTTTCTTTAATAACAGCATTTACAGGAAATCAGGAAATCAGAAAGAAGCCAACAGAAGGATCCGTCTGGGCTGGGCAGCATTTGGCAAACTTCGCCGAGTCTTCTCGTCGCCTATACCGCAAAGTTTGAAGACAAAAGTCTTCAACCAGTGCGTCCTGCCTGTCATGACTTACGGTGCCGAGACGTGGACACTGACAGTTGGGCTAGTCCACAAGTTTAAAGTCGCTCAGCGAGCTATGGAGCGAGCTATGCTTGGAGTTTCTTTGAAGGATAAAATCCGAAACGAGATTATCCGGAGAAGAACCGGAGTGACCGACATAGCTTGTAGAATCAGTAAGCTGAAGTGGCAGTGGGCTGGCCATGTCTGTCGAAGGACCGATGGCCGCTGGAGCAGACGAGTCCTTGAGTGGAGACCGCGAATCGGCAAACGCAGCGTAGGGCGCCCCCCTGCCAGGTGGACCGACGACCTAAAGAACGTGGCTGGGGGGGACTGGATGCGGAAGGCAGAGGACCGAGCGTTGTGGCGCAACTTGGGAGAGGCCTATGTCCAGCAGTGGACTGCGATAGGCTGAGTTGATTGACAGGAAATCTGGAAGTTATGAAGTTAGCCGGTCAATATTTTACAGCATTTTTAGCTCGGCCGCACATTGTCATAAAATAGCACCGTATTTACATTTTAATATGTCAAAAGCAGACATACGATCCGGAAAATTCTGTCAGTCTGCGGGGCTGGTACTAAAATTAACTGTATAAATGTAAAATAAGCATTATGAAAGTAGTATTGTCCTGCAGATACTTACCTGTGAAACGTCTCTTTGCCATAGACGTACAACATACTATTATAACATCGTAAAAATACAACCATGGTATAGGTTCCGGCGCGTCAGATTTTTTCTGTGATCAATGAATGAATCATTATGATTTCCTTCCAATGTGCGGCCGGACTAAATCAACCTTTCAATACTTTCAACCGACTTCAAAAAAAGGAGGAGGTTCTCAATTCGATTGTATTTTTTTTAAAGCAGTAACGGACACTAACTTGTGACATGTATGGTGCTAGGTAGTACAAAAAATATATAATTGAAACTATCGACATATCCGTAGTCATAGTCCGTGTGGTGCCGGACTTAAAGAATAGCACCACCCTTATCTCTTCTCATGGGTGTCGTAAAAAGCGACTAAGGGATTCACCAGAGGATGGGCAGCAGCGTTCTCTGAGTATTTAACCAACCAACTGCGATCGCCAACCCGCCTGCCAAGCGTGGCGATTATGGCATATCCCCCCCTTAATTGGGGGAGGCCTATGTCCAGTAGTGGACGTCTTTCGGCTGAAATGATGAATGATGATCGACATATCGATATATTTTGAGCAATCCATATGCGAAACGGTTTCATTTTCACGTACACAATATTTTTTTGTCTAACACATAATTATTTAAAATAACATATTATGTAGAAAATAGGGTATTTACTGCATGTTATTAATGTATTACTAAATAATTTTAAGAATAACTTCTATGAAAATAAGCATTATGAAAGTAGTATTGTCCTGCAGATACTTACCTGTGAAACATCTCTTTCTTTAGGTTAATAATGTAAATTACACAGCAGTATAACACAGAATACTACACGAATACGATTATTGATATTAATTGGATAAAATACAGAACGATTGTGAAATAAATCATAAAATAATACGAGATTATATTTTGATGGGACGCTATGGGAGATTACAATTGTCAAAATCGGTTCTACTGACATTTTATTATGTCTCTTTCTAGCATATAGGTTTTTTCGTAAAGATCGGTATCTCAGTCGCACACTGTAGTGGTCTATTACGTCAGTATAGAAATGTCTTTGGGTAAAACGGACCTTACTTTGGAAAATAAATCGATCGAGCAAATTTTATTGAATCGTGTTTTCCCTACTCCAAAATCTAGTAAATATAATGAAAAATCAGATATATAAAAATTAGATCTACGTCGTATCCACAAATAAAAATATTTTGATTATAAAATCCCTATTTTTCTCAATGCCGCCCCTTATGAGTCGGCGCCAAACAAACAAGTAAAGTGCGTGCAAGTAGGAAGTGGTCGAGCGGAGAACGCATTTTTGGAAAATTATTGTTTATCGTTGAAAATTTCACGTTGTATTCGATGTTATGTTGTTTTTATTAATGATCTTCGTTGATTGTTTGTTTGGCGCCGACTCATAATTAGTTATTTACATAAGTTTAGTTAGGAAAAGACTAAAAGCTTCATTTTATTTTTCGCTTTTTTTGTTAATAAGTTTTATTTTGATTTTTTTTGTGGCTAAAATCTAACTCCAGGTCTCCATTATGTTGTAGTGTCTAGAACTACATTTATGTGTGCCAAGTTTAAACAGAATCGATTAACAGGTAAGAATTCAGTGGGTGAACAAGCACTCATCCCCTGTTTTCCTACCCATAGGGTTGGATTTTGATTTTGAAATTTAAATAGGACCAACTTTGAGATATTCTCTATCCATTAAAAAAAGATTCAACAAAATCGGACTACTCTGAAAAAGTTATGCGTGGTCATACATAAAAAAAAAAAAAAAAAAAAAAAAAAAAAATCTTCGTTTTAAAATCACATAACGCAACGAGCAACAAGCATACTGCGCTAAATGTGTAGCAATGAGCGTCGCGATAACAATCGTGCTCATCGAATTTGTTAGCTTAGCAGGCATAAATAAGGTAGATCTGTTTGGGTACTGAATGAGCATTTATTTCTTGATATAATAATTTAATTCTTAGAAGAGCAGAGCTGCCATAACAAACTTAAAATTAACCACATACTAATTTAATAAAATATTAATAATATACAAAAGTAATAAAATATTTAGGGGTAGATGTATCAACTACTGCTGGATATGGACTGGATGGATACTTTACTTTTGGTACCAGATACATATTAATATTATAGACCACATTATATCGACGACTTAATGAATTGGCTGCAAGGAGACGACTGCTGCGGCGCGCTAATACAATTGAGCGCCTTGTACTAAATCAATGCGTCAGCACTTCAGCAGTGTCGCTACAAAATAAATCAAAGAGACGGATATTTCCGACACATACCCAAGTTGAGATGCAAAGCGCCGAACAGCGTCCTAAAGCAGCGGTCGGTGAGTGGAGTGACGACCAGCCGGCCGGTGTTGCCGAGGTACTCGTAGCCGTACATCAGCTGCGAGTTAATCATGCGGGTCACGCACTGCCACGTCTTGTCTTCTTGCTCCTATAACATAAAGCCACGGTACTTTTTCTACCTCGCCACTACACTACACTAATACAAAGTGAATAAGCGACCATCAATTCGATTCCATAGATTCCATGCAGGAGGGTTTTAGTAACCTTCGGGATCGTGGACGCTAAGAGTGGGGTACTCTAGGCGTCTATTAAGCGACCCTGAGGAGGACAGCACTACGTGGTGGTCGCGTGTTACTGTGGGGGAAAAAATGTTGTTTTCCCGGGACGTGCCAAATGCACAGCACTAGAGGGGCACCAGCGCGGTCCAATGGAATTCCCGGAGCTCCTCTATTTTGTGCAGAGGATGGCCACCGTGTGGTTTTAGTCGGTAAGAGTCAGACATACGCACAGACCAGTAAGCTTCAAGACTCCGCATAAACAAAGTTTTGTATTCGAACGCAGTCGTAAAACGTTGGTGGGGTCAGGGGGGTGGACGGCGCGTTATGATTGGCCGGCTCAAAAGTTCGGTGGTATGATTCCTTATGATTGGTGCCGCTCGCTGACTGAGTGACGTTCCGATTAGCGGAGGGACGTATGATATGCAGTGGTAGAGCATATGCGTTGTGACCGGGGGTGTCCAGCTAACCGGCGTCTAGAGGCTTACTGGTCTATGGACATACGCCTCCGTCGTCCATACCCTCCGTCTCTCCGTCGTCCCCAGACAGACAGAGGTTATCCAAGTGGAGTTCCACCCGAAAAGAAGATAAGAAAATGAGTTCTCTGACATTTCAAGTACATGTGTGGATCAGAATTTGATTATCACTTGCTTTAACGGTGAAGGAAAAAAAGTGCTGAGAGTGCTCCATACCGTTCTCGATGGTGTGTATAGGCCGCCAATCTACACTAGGCCAGCGTGGTGGACTAAGGCCTTAACCTTCTCATTTTGAGAAGAGGCCCGTGCCCAGCAGTGGGACAGTAATGGGCTGATGGTATTATAGGTATATTTCTTTTCCCAAAACTACGACTGGAAACATGACGGGACATGTTAAAACTTTTTACGCGGGCAAAGCCGCAACAGCAGCAAAGCTTCTAAGCAAGTGCGGATAAAACGTATGCCCGTGTGAATTCGAGACAGTAGTGTAGCCGCGCGCTAATGGAGGAGGAAGTTAACGGTGACGTTTTTTTTTTGTTTTCTTCCCGCCGAGCGAACGCGCATTGATAAATAACTTAAATAATAATAAATAACTCACCAAGAAAAATTTAAACTAGTGACAAATAAGATGTAGGCTAAATTCAGCGTTCAATAACCATGGGAGCATCTGTAGCCAAACTAGGGTAATCCTGTATCTCGGCATAGAACGATGTTACAGAAGTTTCGCTTCAAAATATACAGCCAGATTCTACTACCTATATTATTATACAACCCGCACAAGGCCAAAAAGGGCATCTTAGCATAATACACAACAACATTACCTCCCAATAGTAACGGATCTGCGAGAGCCAGTTGAAGTCATTGTCCTGCTGGACGTTCAGGTCTATGAGCTCCATCAACACATCTCTAGCGTGGACGTCTAACACGACCAACGCTCCTGGAATCACACCAAATAATGCATGTTTAGGTGCTTCGATGTAGTCTTAAATGACTTGTCGGGTGATGCCCAGCATAGGATAGACCAGCTATTGTTTTCCTAATACGAGTGTTTTTTATAGTATAGGATGGCGAAACGAGCCAAAGGCCCACCTGATGTTAAGCGGTTACCTTTGCCCATAAAAACTTGAATACCACCTAGGCTGTTGCCTTAATGGTACCGCAAGTCGGTTTGCTAAACTGATACATGAAGATGGAAAGTCTCATGTGATTGTAATCTCACCGGCACCCGTACCCTTCAGACCGAAACACAGCAATGCAAGCATCAAAAAAGTGGTAGTACTTCCTCGGACGAGCTCTTTCACAAAGGAGCTCTACTACTACGAAAAAGTAATAAAAAGTGAGTGAGTGAGTGTCATAAAAAGTAATTATAAAATTATGAAATAAGTGAGGGAATAACATCCTTCTAGATTAATACGCTAATAACTAATCCAATCAACGATGGCTGCCATCGGTACATTGTCGTAAACTATCTGTGAGGCCCATAAAATGTTTATAATCTATTTATTTACAAGATGATTATACTTGTTGAATACTTACCGAGTGTTACCCTATTTTGCAAGTTGAGTTCGCCGCGCACCAAGTCAACAATCTTAGATATCTGGTAGTTACACTTCTCCCAATATGACCTCATAGCTGGAATGCTGATATGAATCGCTTCTGTTACTTCTAACGTCCAGAAAGTCATCGCTGTACATTGAACCTAAGTAAATAAATCTACTTTTTTACAAAATCCGATGCTATTACAAACATACGTAACCTCACGAGTCACGCCTTTTTAACATAAGACTATGCCAGGTAGAAGCTAAACACCGCCATTGAGCGAATATTTTCAAAATATCTTTAGCCTCGTTCATGATTTAAACTATAGATTTGGATCACGTTTCTAAAGGTGCGGATTGCAACGCTTGAGGTCATTGTAAGAACAAGCGCCCAAATTGGAAACACCTCAAATTATTAAGTTACTTACAGTTTGACCAGGCCAAACAAGCACCCATTGGTCCCGTGCTCGGTTCAAATAATCATCGTATGATAGGGCCACCACATTATGGACAGATGCTTTCATCGATTTTTCCAATTCCAGGAGCCATTTTTCAACCTACGAAAATAAACAGTTAAGTAATAAGGCTTTATCTCAAGTTATAACACATTAAGATATCCACGATTTGTTGCAAAGGAAGTCGGTCATGGTTCCCCAAAACCCATGAAGAAATGGGAGAGATACACGCTTTTTAAGTTTTTGGAAGGGGCGTTTTCAATCCTTGACGTGCGAAACGGGCATTGTTCAGAGAGATGTCAAGTTACTATGGTGGTTTTGAATAATGACGTCATTCTTAACAGTGCTGTCTCTGTCTAGTGAGCAAATTTAAATCTCTTGTAACTTGGATATTTTATTAAATATTTTAATAGTTTTTTCACTGTTGCTTATTTTTCTTAAAGGGTTAAAAATTGACAACTTATTGCCATCAATATTTGCGATTCGAAAAAGAGCCTAGGGAACGATAGGACCATGGATAGGACACACTCTGTGGTAGCCAACCACTTTTCTGTAATGACTACGGATAGTGTTGGCCAAAGTCTTGGTCTTGCAGTATTGCGGTCTTCCATTGATCAAATGCAGCACCGCAATACAGTGGCGGCGTAAAGCGGGGCGATGGAGGCGGTCTACCCCGGGAGCCAAGCACCAATGGGTGACAAGTGAGTGCGGCGCCGGCGCCACTTGTAAGCCGAAAGAGTATTTCTTCCCAAGTGGCAGTCTAGTGGACTACCTTGGATTTTCTGAGATTATTCTGTAAAATTCTGAGTCTGTTCCCGAGTCTTATGATGTGTCTAAGATTTGTCGTTCCGATGGATTCATGTGAAAACAGCTTTTCAAAATTAAAGTTAATGAAATCGTACTTAAGATCCGCAATGATCCAAGCGCGATCAACCTTAATAATGTCATTGAATATTTTAATAAAATAAAGCCACGTATGCACGTTTAGTTCTTGTTGTTTTATTTTCTGGGGTGCTCAATAGAAAACCACCCCGGGTGCCAACCCATACTACTCCATACTGCCGCAATACTGCAAAACCAACTTTGGCCAACATTAATTAATAAGTCCATTTTGATTTTATTCTCGACATTTCGGTAAAAAAATGCAAGACGCAGATGCAAAGTTTTACCTGTCCTCTTGCAGCTACAGTATTTATAGTCATAGTGAGCAACACTATCTCCCCTTCTGAAGATCTCATGTGAGTTACCACCATATCGTCCGTGAACGACAATTTTGCGATTCCTTCGAAACATTTCTTTAAATGAGGTTGCACGCTGTTGAGATAGAAACAAAGCAAAATTGTAATCAACGCCAACTTTTGCACCTACGTATAGGGCCAATTTAAATACACAATCATCAACGGCTTGTTATAGATCACCCTTTTCTGCAAGTATGGCTTGCCTATAACCACCACCCTGAGTTACCTGCCACTCAGTGGATTAATAAGGTAGAATGGCCTATGAACTTCTTCGACTTCTTCTATAATGTGTGTTCTATATGCATCCATAAATTCACGATAGAATACACCGGTCTTCAATGATATATTTTTTCAATCAACTCATCAAGTCTACCTATAACAACAACAAAACATGGACTACTCCTAAATTACGTATTGTATACCCACCGCGTAGGATCTTTAGTTTCCGACAAGATTTCAAGCAGTTCGTCGTTGGATAGGAAGAAAAAACGAGGGAAGTACAAGCGTTTCTTCTCTAAATACGCGTTCAGGCCACGCTGGACCATCTCTAACAAGTTGTTGGACTTCTTCAGCCGATCCAGCATCTTCTCTATCATGATGACGTCAAGCACTCGCGGCTCAGAGTAGGCAGCCTTCATTATCTCGCGCCACATCTGTTGGAAGCGGGATTCATTTTATAAAGTCTCTTTATAATATTGTTATTTATTTTCGCCAAGTTCTGACCACTGGATCAAGTAGAGAAAAAAAATTTTTTTTTATAAATAATATCACTACATTTAAGTTTTTCATTTAGATTTGAAAGAAATATTAATCTGTAGAAATATTAATTAGTGAAACGCTTGTCTTGCCTTATCGACAGCACTGAATCGACGCCCTTCTTCCGGGATTTGCTGCTGAATATCGGGCGACGAAAAGATAGGCTCCAAGTACATCCAAGTGGCTTGTACTTTCAACCATTCATCTAAAATCTCCTGAAGAAGGATCAGCTTGCCCTCCCAGTCACTGAATAAAAACCAAGATAGTAATACAATATTCGTTATTATATTATAGAGAAATTACCTACGCCCAAAGCCCGTGACTTTGTAAATCTCAAATGAACGTACTAAATAATGTCCTCAAATGGTTTGATGTACGGTGAATTCTTCATTGTTTGCGTCTTGACAATATGGTCATCTAAAAGCAATTGAATTTCGTCGACACTGGACAGAATGTTCGTTCCAGTATCCCTGAAAATTATTACATTCCATTAGCCAAATATACAATACACTTATTACCAATATTAAGGTTTCACCACATGAGTAGTATTTAAATTATTATATCTATAGTGAAACCATATTCGTAAACAAACTTGTAAACGAGGATTTCAAATTTGAGATCGGCCCATTCCTTCATCATCTTGTCCAGAGCCCTCTCGAGGTTATTCTCTTTAGTGGCTGCTTCAGATATGCCCTCAAACTTCTCAATGTAGTCGCCCAGGTTGAAATCGATCACTTTCTCCAGCGAAAGCTCTTCGTCCACGGCGATAGGAAATCCAACGATTTCCGAGATCTTATCCCAATGACGTAACTTCATGCCGGGGTTCCCTAGCGTCTGTATAATTGGCAAGTGTGTCTTGAATTCATCCATTTTTTCTCTGAAAGAAAATTGTTACGTATATCTGATAATCTTGTCATTGACTTTCGATGCGATATGACTCGAAATAAAGTAATTTCTTATGATTGGGCTAGTAAAGGAGTATCTATCTGCAACACAGTTTACCTCACAGACGTGGTGAGGCGGTGAGTCTCCGGAACCTCAGCAAATGATTTCTCCAACTTGTAAACAATTTTATAGTAATAACTGACGTCACCTTCAATATCCTCAGGATCAAAACTGCCAACCTGAACCATATTCAATTATTTGTTATTTAATTTGAATTTTAACATTTATTGCATTCCATGATTTGTCTCATCCAAAATAAACGCATTCATTTATTCCATGTCTAACAATCTAGAATGGCATCCATCATCCATCCAGTAGCTTAGATAAATTAAATTTATAGAGTATGTAACCACAGCTTAACCTTATTGGGGGAAGCCTTTGTCTAGCAGTGGACGTCTTTCGGCTGAAATGATGAATAAATTAATTACCACTTCAAAATGTAACAACATTTACCTTTGTGGACATCCATGTGTTATGCTTCTCAAGGAAGTCATACCCTGCATCAAACAGCCTCTTATACGGCACCAGTTTATCAAACACAGCCTTTCTCTTGGGATACTGGGACAGGTCCCACCCAAACGACGTCTCTTCTTCGTTAAACTGATCGATCTTTGTTAGAGCGTTTGATAACCTGCACACGAGGGTGAAAGAGACAAATAAAACTGTTCAGATATTAATGATTTAGATCATACCAGCTAGTACAAGTGCATTGATAAAAATCAGAAAGTCAACGTGAAATCTTCACAAAATTCCACTTAGATTTCTATGTCATCCAGAATATAGAAGTAGTCGAGATCTATAAAGTTGGGACCAGGGTTGTTGCTGATCCAGAATTGTATCACATCAGCGGATGCTGCTGCTGACTTAACTTGAGACATGATTCACCTTATTTTGATTGTTTGAACTTTCATAAATAATGTATGGTAACGTCTAACATACGTCTAACTATAGATTATACGCGTCTAACTCACTTTTCATCCAAATGTCGTGCCCGCGTAACGTACTTCGGTAACTCGTTGATTTCCCCCCAATATTGTACTTCATTGACTTGCGTTTCATAAATGTCCAGGTCATCAATAAACTTGGCAATGCGAACCTATATAAAATATTTTTTTAGTCACTGGTACCTTGAATTATTGGATAGTTAGAACAAAAACTGCAGTAGCTCAATGATTTTATACCTTCAAGAGGTCTTGATATTCTAACTTCTTCTGATCACAGATGCTCTTAGCTTCTTCTATTATACCGGGCATTCGAGCATACCTGAAAATAAAATAATGAAATGGTGGGCTGTAAAAGAACTGCGTCTGTATGTGAACAAGGGCCGTAGTTTAAGGCTCTCGATGCCCTGGGATGGAGGAATTTTATTTTCTGGCACAGAATGCCACTACATAACGGTAACTGCAAGGTATTGCCTCAGTTGTAGGCGGTTGATCAGATCAAATCTAGTTCTAAAACACGGAGACTGATCTAGACACATCTCCAAGGATAGAGATTCATGGCATGACGATGTCTTACCAGTGATAGGTCTGGTTGTTAGACTTGAGCTCCAGCGGCGAGAAGGTGGTGTAGTCTCCTAGGAAGACGATGTATCTCATGACGTTACGCAGTTTATCCTCCATCTCCGCAAGGATGGTGTCCTCCACCTTCTTGACGTACGCCATCAAATCCATGAGCGCCGCGGTGTCACCCGGCGGGGTCAGCAACGTGTTCGCTATTGCCGCGTACTCGTCGTAAATTCTGAAATTCACATAGCAAAAGAAAGTAAACTAAACGTCAACAGGATGTGGATAAGACAGGTTTATAATTTGAATGCGAAAAGATCAATAAAGTGAGAACAAAAACTAACGCTTTAATCATCAACTGATAATCTTCGGTCATTCTTCTCAACAACGTATTCGCTAGTCTCGTCGCAGCCGCTCGCAGCGAGTTGATGAGTTCCCCCCTCTGCATTTGAAACATGCCGATCACGATGATCCCCTCAAGTTGAGAAGGGATCTCTCGTGCTAACTCAACGTATTTCACAGATTCCTCGCAATATTCCTCAAATGTCTTCTCCGGGCGACAGTTTATGAAATTCTCCACTTCAGTAAGAGACTGTCAAACAAAGGCACCGATAAAAGTGAAACCGAAAGGTTTTCAAATTATTATAAATATTTTTAAGTGTACCTTCCCGTTGAGTAAACAGATATAATCGTCAAAATCTTGAACTCTTAGTTCCGGGCCTATCCTTTGCTCCGCAATCAGATCTGCAATATTATCCTTATAGTCATCCACTAAATCTTCGTCTATGATTGGCTACAAAAAGAACATTGATGATTGATAATAACAACTTAATTCAGTAGAAAATAAACTGTTTTTATGTTATTATTCTACCTTTAGCGTAGCTCTTGTAGCAGCAGTAAAATCTTGGTATAGTATAGTTTCCAGTCGAGGTGACTGTCGACATGCATCTATCAAGAAGTCGTACAGAAGACACAATTGATCTTTGAACTGCCGAAAAGAAGGATCGAATTCTATAGCTTCGTTTTGAAATCCCAAATTTATTATAAAGCCTTGATTGTTTCCCTGCAAGTTAAAATTTAATTTAAAGTGCTTACAAAACAAACAACTTCAAAAAAACTCTTTCATAAATATTTTGATATGTATATTTCTAAAGGCAGTGTGAAAGTCCAAAACATTTTGTTTCAATGAGTGATTCTCTAATGAAATTACCATATTTTTTTCTGTCCGTTTCACCGTGTTGACGATAGGAAAAGGGGAAACGACAGACTGACTCTAAAGTCACAAAGCCATGCACCACAATGCGTGGTGAAAAATTATATACCTACTTATATTTAGTTGCCATCAGCGTTGCCAGACCGCTTTCGACGTGACGTCCAGCTTTTTTCAAACGAATCACGCTTTATGATGTATAAAAATCACAGCATAGGTGAAAAATTATCTGGCAACGCTGGTTGCCATTGATATAATAAAAATACACAACTTGGAACCTACGCCAACATCCATAACATAATCCGTAAACTCCTTCATCGATTTCAAACACAAAGTCTGTAGATTGTAAGTCATGATACACGCCAAACAGTTGTAGAAGTGCTTCATTTTGAGTGCTTGCTTTGGTTCTGGTATTAACTTCTTTTTACTGCCCTGAAATTATTATGTATTAGAATAGAATACAATTTAACGTTATGCAAAGACTCATACAGGGTTAGTAAAAATTTCCTTCTCTTAAACCTAGGTGTTAGTAAACAGTTACAAATTTTGATACATGTAACGTGACAGCAGTGGATCATATAAGGACAACCCACTCTGTCAGCTATCATGTTCAGAACCCTGTTGGAGCTGGCCTCGACTTGTGCCACCAGTGATGCTGCACGCTTGCGCATTATAGTGTAGAAGCAGACTACACGCGCCGCTGCAAACATCCCTGACGCACTGCAATGCCAAGGCAACCCCATCAGTTGTCCGAACGCGTTATTATATTGGACACGAAGGGCTTCATTTCAAGATGCTTGCGAATACTTCTCCCACAAACTGTACATGTAAAAGGTTGTAGAGAATGCTCTAAAGAGCGTCACCTTTACGTCTGAAATACAACGTGCAAACCTGCGGGCTATCATACTCTTTTCATTTCATTTTATAATTAACAATAACGAGTACGTAGTTAACAATTTAGCGTCAGGGTTTATTGTTTAATTGAGTCGTATTATAATTAATTAGCATGGTTGATTGTGCAGTTGAACATTTGGCAAGATTCATACTTATTTAAGTAATGCTCCTGAAGTTTTACTCGGTTTTCCCTATGACTTACCTGAAGAAAAGCAGCTTGAATAGTTGGTATCCACTGGTGTGTGAGCACATTGCCAGCCGCTTCTATGTGTCTCTTGCAAACAAAACAGAAGTCTTGTAACTCGTATGCCTCGTTTGTCGTCATTATATCTCTCATACTAATTAATCTTAAATCGCTGTAACATAATCCGAAGATTAAAGTATTGTATTATTCAGAGTATAATTAATTTTGTATAGAAATTTTCTTACTTGAATTGTTTCCACCAGATTTGCAGCACCTGTGCGATGCAAGGGTTGACGCTGTGCAGATGTTTCGTGACGTACTTGTGTGCCACCACGTAGCGATTCCTCCAGGTATCGTCTTTCATTGCCAGTTCCTGCTTCAGCGGTGTGTCTTCCTCTTCCAACGATTCTTCCTACAGAATTATTTTTGTTCATTCTCTTCTCTCTTAATTCTTAATTGTACATACAATCACATTATTAGCTACAGTTTAATGAAAATGAGATGTAGGTACAACAGGTGTAGCACAGGATGGGCTCTGGAGGCATAATACATTCCTGGAGTCCCCCTTATTGTACGGTAAAAGTCGGGAACACACCCAAGCCTCCCCTTAAGGAGGTCGGTAGCCCTTTGAAGGTTTCCTTCTCGCAAAAAAAAGAAGGTAATATCAAGTACATATCGATGGTGACATAACCAGTATAAAAAGAGCCTATGTATGAATTTTACATCATCATCAACTCAGCCTATCGCAGTCTACTGCTGGACATAGGCCTCTCCCAAGTTGCGCCACAACACTCGGTCCTCTGCCTTCCGCATCCAGTCCCCCCGAGCCACGTTCTTCAGGTTGTCGGTCCACCAGGCGGGAGGGGCGCCCTGCGCAGCGTTTGCCGATTCGCGGTCTCCACTCAAGTAAACTTACATACTGAGCGAGTTCCACTTATAATGGTAATTATTAATATACTTTTGACCGTACTTAGACGAGCTTAACTCAATATTGAGTTTTCTTACTGCAAACCTTTTAATGATAGAGATAGTTTTGTATAATGAGGACAGGAACGAACGATCCTTCCACAACCCAGAAGAAAAAGTAGATTGGCCTCATCATAATTTCAGCCATCTTCTGTCCACTGTAGATCAGAGGCCTCCCCTATAAACTTCGAATTCGAATATTTGCGCCGTTTCCATCTTACCCTGCAGGTGCAGCATGACCACTGTAGACGAGATTTGTCTACGGAAAAGTAGACAAATCACTACCTATGTTATGTTTACTACTATTTTCATGGTGTACAATAAAGTATATTCTATCTATCTATCTAGACAAAATAAAAATGAATAGAACTAAAAATTACATTTTGTCTCTTCTTTCGTAGACGAAAACCTTTGTCTAGTCGTCATGCTACGCCTGCTGCGACATTACTCTCATCTGTCCATTAGTTGGGTGCTGCCGCTCCGCTATACGCTCCGCTTTACAGATTTTCCGGTAGTTGGCCCTTAATAGGTAAAAAAGTTGTACCGTATTGGGATCTTTCAGCACGAAATCCACAATAGCTTTCTTCATACTCATCATGAAATCTTCGCGCATCTCATCCGTGCACGTAAACAGTGTCTCCTTCCATTTCTTCAATTTAGGAGAAATAAGATTGTGTACTCTGTAAAATATATGATTATGATGGTGAAACCTATAGTTGATGTACCCAATCAGACAACTTTGAAAGTGGCTCTGTGCTACCCTTAGCATAAATAGGCTTACAACCGCACTATAGTCGCAAGCGAAGCGAAGCAATTTCAAAAGCTGTTTAGTACATTTTTTACGCGCCTGTATAGGCCATTATGGCATATCCCCCCCTTAATTGGGGGAGGCCTATGTCCAGTAGTGGACGTCTTTCGGCTGTAATGATGTATAGGCCAAACCCGCACTGCGGTTTCAAGCCGCAAGGTTTTTAAGCTGCTTACTGTACAGTCGACCGCATGTTAGTGGTAACACTTGAATTGCGAAAACCTGCTTACGAAATAAAGACGCACAGGTCAACTGTTACCAATGACGTGCAGCCGACTTTACTACGATTTTAAACCACAGTGCAGGCACCCGCATATGATTCGATGTGTTACAGAATTATGGTTAAGACGCTGACAACAGCCAAATACCCCAAATAGGCTTCTTTTAATAACATTTTTAGCTGTATCTATTCAGTTAGTGGCACTGAAAAAAAATATGTTAATCTTGATCGTATTTTCTAAAACTCTATTATGCCCAAAACACATGTTCTTTAAGATTTCTCTATAGAAAATAATTGTAAATTAACCTCTTAAAACGTGCTTGAAAGCAAACAATCTCATTATTTACCAAATAGGTATTATAAATGAAATTAAGAAAACATTTAAGAAAGATAATAATATAATAAAGACAATAATCTAAAACATAGTTGTTTCTGTTTTTCAAATAAGCTTTTAGTTTTTTATTAAAAAAAAAAACTAATTTTCATTCATGTTGAGCAGCGCACCCGACTCCCTCCGCTCGTTGCCTCTCTTTCAGTTCTGTACGAAACGACAGTGACTGCAGAGGTCTGATTTTTTAGGTGTTGTCTCTTAAAAAACCTTGCGGCTAGAAACCGCAGTGCGGTGTAGGCCTAAGCTAAGTAAGCTTGCCATGATGACAGTTTTCAGACAAAAGGTTGTCCGTCTCTTACCGAGTAAAAGTACCCACCACAACTTTACTCCCACAACCTTTGACCGGGGCCGCTCGATTCGCTCGCGCTTCTTACTAGACCGACGACTATAAGAATCTTGGCTTCGCACTCCGAGGCTTCAGTCAGTCCATTTAGCTTACAAGGTAAATTAGGACCTGATGATTCCTTAACACACAGAAGGTACCCTTCACTATTCTTACCTTAATATTATTTTGTTATCCAAGGGCGCTACATGTATAGTGTCGATGCCGTATCTCAGGTAATAGTAATAACGAAGCATGTTTTGTT
Source organism: Asteroscopus sphinx (assembly GCA_949699075.1). Taxonomy (NCBI): domain Eukaryota; kingdom Metazoa; phylum Arthropoda; class Insecta; order Lepidoptera; family Noctuidae; genus Asteroscopus; species Asteroscopus sphinx. Next base: position 26,143,348 of record OX453004.1, on the reverse strand, counting down.
CTTCGCCTGTAGGCATTGATACTATGTTGTGATCATCGTCTAGATTAGACTGACATATCAAATTCACCAGTTTTAACCTAAATTCTTCTCGAGCTTTCCTCATGTCCGTGAAGCTTTGCATTACTGGAAAATTATGAATTAAGATCGTTCAAGATTATTTTATTAGAGCATATTGTTACTTACCAGTTACATTTAGTAGATATCTATTTGTTGAGCCACGACAGGATATTGGGGTATAGAGATGCAAAGGAGAAAGCCTATTCCAGGCCCAAACTTGTGGCCACCATAAGACTTTCATAAAATATGCATTCATTTAATAAGAAAATGCGAATTTACCGTTGTGTTTTAAGTCCGCAAACAGTCTATTACCAATTCTGTATCAAAATGGGAATTCGACCTGCTGAATTACCTACACAATGAACCACAAATAATATGACTGGATGTTGTTTAAAAAACCGGCCAAGTGCGAGTCGGACTCACGCAGTAAGGGTTCCGTACCACCCATCGACCTGATACCCCATAGAAACTAATTTAATTTACGAGAGTTCATCACAAGACCAACGCACCGTGTGCGAAATGTTAATTTTTGCATCTCTTTCTTACGCAGGTACCACCAACCACCACATATGTCTATGTTTGCTCTATTTTTAGTTTGAGACCAAGTTTGACGCTGGTATCGTTGAAAAAAATGCATGTTTTTCGACGTATCTTGTATGGAGACCCCTTTAGGTTTTAGACTTTTTTTAATTTTTAGTATTTGTCGTGATAGCGCTCACAATAAAAATAAATACATTCCTATACTGAGATAATTTCAACCGGCCACCGATTACCGTTCAAAAGATACAGCCCTGTGACAGACAGACGGACGGACGGACAGCGTAGCGAGGGTAATAGGGTCCCGTTTGGCACCCTTTTGGGTACGAAACCCTAAAAATCAGAATGTTTGATAATTATGAACCTACCAATAGCTACACACAAACAATTAAATGCAGATCTTATGAACATTTTTGTCATCACTAAAAGGCATTCTTTTATTTCAGTCTTATTTTCATTGTACTATAGCTTGGTGGCGTTTTAGTCTGATTTTACTCATGAATTGTACCTTAGAAACCTAAAAACAAATATACATTTATAATATTTGACTGTTCACTTAGTGGGCCTGAGTGATAAGGCTAAGTGGGCATTCTCCTTTTTATGGTGTTAAAAAAGTACCAATAAGTACTTAGGTAGGTACTAAGTACGAAACCGGAAACAAAAATTTACTGTTTCTTTTAATACCTACTAACAAGAAGTGAATCGAACTAAACCAGAAATAATACCTACAAAAATATATACTTAGGAGTCTTGGGATTCATTTCAATGGGTCAGTAGACTCAATGGCGAGAAATCTTAATCTATGAGAGCTAGAGAAATCGAATATTAATCATTGCTATTTTAGTTTTTGCAAACAGCGCCACCTAGCGCTAAATTGAAGAAGCTAAATTGAAGAATAACTATATAACACAAAGTTTCTTTTAGTGATTTTTTTTAAATAGAAAGTAACTAAAGGAGCATTATTTGTTAAGATCATTTTTCTCTAAGGTCAATGACCTATGAACTAGGACGTCTTAAGTATTTTTCAGTTTTCTCACTATAACTCAAAAATTTATAATCACATTATACTCGAAATAATTTTAAAAGGGAGTTTTTATAAAGTTCTATCAATGTGGAAGATTATAAGTTTTTATATTGCATAGTTTAGAAATGGCAGGGGGGGACACATTTCAAGCCACTTTGGCGAGCTGTATTTCGCAGATGGTATACCTGATAAAAAAGTTATGTATCAAACATTACCTTCATTTTAGTAGACCTATTCAATGATACCCCACAAGAGGGGGTGAAGCGAAAAAAATATTTTCATCCCCATTTCACATGTATGGGCGCCACCCCTAAAAATCCTAAAATACGTTATCAAGATATTTTTATTCTTTTAAAATTGAGATCTATATCTAAACCATTTTTTAACAAAATTTCATTTACTTATGTTAATAACTGTAGAAGTTATTAAGCTGTAAAGGATTAGGACAGACGGACAGACGGACAGACGGACAGACGGACAAACGGACAGATGGACAGACGGACAGACGGACGGACATGACGAATATAATAAGGGTTCCTTGTAGGACTACGGAACCCTAAAAATGATACATCAATTAGCCTACAGACCGGAAAATCAGCACTCTGCAACCCCCCCTTATTACAAATGTAGATCCGGGGCTGTCTAGCTCTCATAGTTTAGGGTAAGATTTCTCCCGACGTACACATTGAAATGAAACATGATGTTTATACATAGGATTAAAAAGTTGATGGTAAGTAATTAGACAGGTACCGCTAGACTTCTTCCTCGGTGCTAGTTTTGCAGCCTGTATTTTCGCGGCTTTGGTAGCTGGCGCAGGTAATTTTAAAACTTCTTCAGGCAGTGAGAATAATGGCTGCGTCCGCACTTTGAAATCCTCCGGCATTGAAATCTTCGGTATTTTTGGTAATTTTACATCAGAAGACGAAGAAGAAGCCTGGCTGCTTTTCTTCCGTGTTGGCCTGTTGTTCTTCATTTTTGTCTTCTAAAAATAATTATAAATTCTTATTCAATTTATGTCCAGCAGTGGACGTCTTTCGGCTGAAATGATGATGATGATGATTTAAATTAGGTATAAATTATAATTTTAGATAGAATAAAGACAGGCACATAAAACCGACCAAGAGCATGTCGAGCCATGCTCAGTATTATAGGGTTCCTTAAGTAGGTCTAATTACAAACGAATCAAATCGAATATTAATCATTGCTATTTTAGTTTTTGCAAACAGCGCCACCTAGCGCTGAATTTAAGAAGTGTGTCATATATTGGTATGACACACTTCGTAAATTTAGCGCTAGGTGGCGCTGTTACTTTGTGTTATCAATATAACACAAAGTTTCTTTTTGTGATTTTTTTAAATAGAAAGTAACTAAAGGAGCATTATTTGCTAAGATCATTTTTATCTAAGGTCAATGACCTATGAACTAGGACGTCTCAAGTATTTTTCAGTTTTCTCACTATAACTCAAAAAATTATAATCACATTATACTCGAAATAATTTTAAAAGAGAGTTTTTATAAAAGTCTATCAACGTGGAAGATTACAAGTTTCTACGTTGCATAGTTTGGAAATGGCAGGGGGGGACACATTGTAAGCCACTTTGGTGGGCTATATTTCGCAGATGGTACACCTGATAAAAAAGTGATGTAAGAAACATTACCTTCATTTTAGTAGATCTATTCAATGATAACCCAAACGAGGGGGTGCAGCGAAAAAAAAAATTTCATCCCCATTTCACATGTATGGGTATGGGCGCCACCCCTAAAAAACGTTACCGATATTTTTTTATTCTTTTAAAATTGAGATCTATATCTAAACCATTTTTTAACAAAATTTCATTTACTTATGTTTATAACTGTAGAAGTTATTAAGCTGTAAAGGATTAGGACAGACGGACAGACGGACAGACGGATAGACGGACAGACGGACAGACGGACGGACATGACGAAACTATAAGGGTTCCTTGTAGGACTACGGAACCCTAAAAAGTGCCAAAAGTGGCCCGTATTTCGGCCTTTTTCTATGTACAACTACAGCGAACTATAATTTTATTTGCCGAGTTAATCGTTTCTGATTAAACTACAGTACCTGTACTTTAATTTTTTTAGACGAATTTTTGATAAATTATACAGTATTCAGCGAATACCTAATAATCTTTTTATTGATAGGGGCGCCACTTGGCTGCTTCATGCGCCTTAAGTTACTAGTTACAAGGGCCTTACTCCCGACTGTTTCGAGCTCTGAACCAAATTAGTGTTGATAGGCACATTTTTAACATGATAAAACATAGTTGGACACCTTTGAATCAAACTTGGACACAATACTCACAAAGATAAAAAATTCATTCTGAATGAAGTTACGAAGGAACTAATTTTCAATTTTTATCAGGATTGTCTTAATTTGTGGTTTATCATGCAAATTATAATGTGCCTGTAAACATTAAAATTAAATTAAAACTACTAAGACTATCCAAAGTACTGCCAAAAACTGCAAAAACGTGATTAGTAGCGCTCCCATTTTGTGTACTCTTTTATGCCAAACTGTACTTCCAGTTCCAGGTGACAAACGTTTTATTTTTGCTATTTATTTTACATAGATATAGCTTTGTAACGCACTAAAATAAACTAGGTATACTCTAATTTGCATTGCATTGAATCTTCACATTTATTGTATTTGATTTTTAAGGGACAGTGAATTTGGCGCAATAACAAAACGAATTTTGACAGCTGGTGTCCAGGTTATCTAGTTAAGTAAAAAAATAGTATTAAAAAGGAGTTAATTTCATAGTACTTATTTCTAGAAGTATTCAATATTAAGCAAGCACCTTTGACTATATACCAAGCACATACCTACTTTAATACTGGATACCCTTTACCTGCTTTAACTAGGTCCCAAAAAGGTAAGAACCGATAGTTTTGCTTTTTGGTTATACCTCTACACAAGTTGCAATTATTTAGCACTTATTTAGTTTAACAAAATGAATGAAATTACAAATAATGTTACGTTTATTCATAACTCAGTATCATGAAAACTGTTATTGTCAAAGTATTGATTTCTCCATGACAACAGACAATCTTCATTTGTTTGGTTAATTTATTTTTAAATGGCCAGTACTTTCGTATTCGTAGAGGTTTTATTGCCATTCCAATAAGTTTCTATGTCAGCAACAATTACATTTGTCAATAATACTGCAATGTTTGTAGGTTATAAAATGAAGCTAAAAGTACAATCATATTCAAAGGTAATACCTATAGCAAATAGCGCTATAGTATAGTATTCAATCATGAACCCAAACACAATAACACTCAACTACCATAGGCATGTACATACAGACTCCAACCTACATTGGATAAATGTATCTGTCTTGCTCAGATGATGTCATAGCTCTAGCCATTTAAGTAGCTCCAATGTTGTGAACATAATCTGAGTATAACAGAACAAATTGTGATTAATATTGTCATTTTTAATTCAGTTCATCTGCTGGACTTTCTGCTTTGAAATTTGGTTTTGTGTGAGTGAAATTTTGACCTTACAAATGCTGCACTTCAGCAATTTTTCATTAATTTTGCTTCCTTAATATTTATGTTGACAACTTACTCCTAAAGATGTTATTGTACATGTACATGAAACTATATTTGCAGTGTTTGCTACTTAATATTCTATTTTCTTCGATGAAATAAATATGTTTTATTTCTGAAATTTTTATTTATTATGTTCTATTGAAATTTCAGATGATATTCCAATTGGTCAGGCGTTTTCACGCAGGTCCAGTGTGCAGGGCAGCTGAATCCTCCCTGCTTGCTAAACTCAGGAAGAAAACGGGATACACCATTGCTAACTGCAAAAAGGCTTTAGAAATGCATAACAATAATGCAGATAAGGTACAATGAACACACATCTTTTATATTATGACTTTGTTGACAATCATGTTCATGTAATGTACGGCCACAATACTTCGCAGTGGTACATTTTGTCTACAAAATCCCTTGAACTAATCCTGATACACATAGCTACTGCTGCCATCGAACATTTAGTGCAAGCGGTTTTAGCCTTAGCGGTGGTTCACCGGAAAGATGTCTCATTGTACATATAGCTATTTTGAAGGTTTTTAAATGATCTTATGTATAAATTACTAATAATTATATTTATTATGTTACAGGCTGAGTCTTGGTTAAATGAGCAGGCCCAAGCAATGGGCTGGGCTAAGGCCACCAAGCTGGCTGGCCGCACAGCTCTTCAGGGTCTTGTAGCTGTGAAATATGATAAAAGTCATGGTGCTTTAGTCGAGCTCAACTGTGAAACAGACTTTGTTGCCAAAAATGATAAATTCCAGAAAATGATTGAAGATGCTACCCTCGCATGTTTCAAGTTTGCTCATACTCATATGCAAGCCAAAGGACCTGTGACAAAGGTACATTTTATTTTACAAATGTATTGTTGTAATTAATTCCATAACATAACCAGCCCATTACTGTCCCACTGCTGGGCATGAGAATGAAAAAGATTCAAGACCTAAGCCACCATGCTGGCCTACAGCGGGTTGGCGGACTACATACTCATCAAGAATAATGTTTTCCTTCACCATTTAACCATGTAATAATCAAATTCTGGAGGTGCAGGCCATTAAGAACTGATTGATGATTTTAACCTTCAGATAAATTCACCTCTCCCTACCCCTTCAGGGAAATACAGGTGTGATGTTATGTTATGTGTTGTGTTGTTCAGATAAAATAATAAAAATAGGTTGTGGTTACTGGGAATGATATTGAAATGTTGTGTCATTGTTTGTCACTGGTGGTTAGAGAGAACACATTTCTAATATTGTGTTGCTATCCCCAGAGGTGGCCAATGCTTTTTTTTTCTTCTTAAGTTTTGTCACTTTCCCCCAGTGGGGGTCAAGCGGGTGGGGGACAGTAGGAATGATCAACATGTTTATATGTTATAACAATACACTTTATATGGCAGAATGTATCTTCTTATAATATATAATTCTTCTGTATGTGTGTTTGTCACCTAACTCCTAAACGGCTGGACCGATTTGGATATAATTTTGTGTGCGTATTTCAATGGGTTTCTGGATGGTTTGAAAACACAATTGGACCCGGTTGATGGTGCTGCTGGCAGGGATGATTTTAATTATATGTGACGCTGCTTTACCGGGCAGGAAGACGTCTGCCGGGTCCGCTAGTCTTATACAACATGTTGATCTATATTCGTGCCATATTTAAGGTGGTGACTATATCACTGATGCTGAACACGAATCAATAAAAAAAATCAGTAGGTACCAATTTTTTTTTTTGAAGTAAAACTTCTTGACGCTCGTTTGACTTGGGGAGTAAGCTGGCGAGAGCGTTACGAAACGTTACGAAAAGTTTGATCGGGTGAGGCGAACGGAAGGGGTACTGCGGGACGCGGGGAACGAGGCGCGCGCGACGGCCGGCCACGCGACTCAGCGCCGGCAGAGCAGACGCGCGCCGCGCCGCCATTCCTTTGTTCTCATTGAAATAGTATTGAGGGAGATTTATGTTAGTGAAGTTTAACTTCAGAAGTTAAACTTTCGCGAATTTCACTCATATTGAATTATGTTTACGGGACTGGTCGCGCACAATTAAATCAAAATATAACGTACATAAGTTTTACTTCATTTGTGTGGTCTAAAGCACACTCGTTTTTTTTTTTTTTTTATATACCCATTTGTAAACAAACAAATTCCTTCCGTGTATCCGTGTGCAGGTATTTCCACCCTTTGACAATGCCGCCGATGACTTATTTTCAGAGTCGTTCGGGATTTATTCTCAAACCCGAAGTTGTTTGGAAGCGAAAATTTGGGTATTAAATAATCGTAGAATTGTGAAACGTTGAAATGTCCAAGCACATTATTTTTCATTTGTTCTAAAAATATGGCACGGTTACAGATCAACATTGTATATAATTGGTAATCTAAGGTAATTGCTGTTGGTCTTCGAATAAATAAATAAATAATGGGCCACTTAACATATTGATTGAAGTAGCATGTTTTAAAAATAATAGGAAATTTTGACAGAGAATTTAGAGTATAAATCAAAACCATAACCATTAAAGTATTTTTATTTTTATTTTTTTTCAGATGGAATTAGACAGCGAACAATTAGCCAATTTGTCTACTGAAAATGGAAAGAAGCTTTCGGAAATATTAGCTTTATTCATTGGAACAGTTGGTGAAAATGCAGTTTTAAGGCGAGCTGAATGTTGGAAAGCGAATAATAAAGAAGTCAAAATTGCCGGCTATACCCACCCTGCGCCTGCTTCGCCGACTGATTATTCTGCAGGAAAATATGGAGCTCTACTTGCCTATAAACAAGCAAATGATACTGATGATGTTGGTAGACAACTCTGCCAGCATGTAGTAGGCCTGGCTCCTAAAAAGATAGGTAACAAGGAGATGGATCACCCTGCTAAAGATGCTGATGATGAAACATGTCTAATTTTCCAAGAATACTTATTGGACCCCTCTTATACAGTTGAGGAAGTGTTGCAGCAACATAAAGCTGAGGTCATTGATTACATAAGGTTCTCGTGTGGAGAAGTCGTTGAAGCGAATATGCCTGGCGTGGAGAAGCAACCATTAGACACAGTCCAAACTTTACAGTGAAACAAAGTTATGGCTATGTAATAGCACACTCAGTAGTCGTTATATAATTTCAAGTTTTGTTTTGTAACAAACAAAATCCATAGTTCATATTTAATTTCTATTATTAAGGAATAAAAGCTTAAACATTATTACTCTTTAAATTTCATGTATTAATAATAAAAACATGGTTGATAAAGTTTAATCACTTCAAAAAATTCAACAATTAGTATACATTATATCATTTTCTGTATGAATCTGCGTGAATTACGTTCTTCATTTTAGCTTTCCCTTTCCATAAAAACATTCTACAGTCTTTCTTCCAAAACATGGCAATTTGGCAAGGTTCAAAACAGTAGCCATGATAACTTAGTACCTCTGGAGAGACGACGTGGAGCGCCAGTGTGTTCTGCTCTCTCGTTCGGAAGGGGCCAGTGGTGGCTGGCCGCAGAAGGCATCCGCATGGACAAACAGTAGCTATCTTTGGTGCTGACATAACATTCATTCTGTTGCATAAATTGATTCTTTGAAAATTGCCACACAACCTGAGCTCCTCGACGGCGCCGGTGAAAGATTGCGTGGCGCGCAGCGCGAGAGGCCTTGCATTTTGGTTTTCGGGATTATTTCTGAAACCAACAGTCGATAAAGATTTCTTTGTAATATTCGGACTGTCTTCGGGGCTTCTGTCTTCGAACTCGCTCTCTTTATCAGAATTATCATCTGTGTACATGATTGCTGTAATTTACGTTTTTACGAATTTGAAATGACAGTTTCCGTCGTTTGTTTCCCGCCTCGGATAAAATGCTCGGATATGTTGAACATAAGATGAATAAAAAAGTTCTAACCAAAAAGTTCCGTATCTTTTCAAAATGCTCCAACAATGTGCCCTGCCCACGGCAATTCTCCGGTATAGGTAAGCTGTGTTGCGGACAAGTCACCGTGATGATAAAATAAGATTTTTTGATGTGCGATTGATGCGATTCCCTAACATAATTTTATTTCTTTCCCGAGGTAGATGACTACAAGGTCAGCAAAAAAAAAAAACTACAATATATCAGCATTTTCCACTACCTACCGTTTTCAGCTATGCCGCGTATTTACGTTGTATGCTACAAGGCCAGTACCACAGATTACAGACCAGTAAGCCTCCAGCACGCATCCATAGGAAACTGCTCGTGTTTATTTTGGAATGCTGTTATTGACATCTGTGATTCCAAAACATACACGAATTGTGGGTACTAGAGTCGTGTATAGTTTGTAATGAATATAAGAGGTGAGTAAACACACGAATTGTGGAAGAGGTGCAATCTAGCTCTGGCATCTTATATGCTTAAAGTGTTACGTGGTAGCATAAGTAATCCGGGTGTGCTGCAATGTATGGGCTTGTGTGTGCCCGATAGGGACGTGGAGCGGCGACGACGACCGAGCTTGTTCGCGGTACCGCGCGGTAGAACTAAATTGTTGGACAACAATGCACACACTTAATTTAGTCAGCGAGAAAGTCGATTTGTTCACGTGTTCGCTGAGCGAATTCACAAGAGTGGTATTTGTATAGGTATATTATGTTATTTGTGATCTTAATTTAATTTTTGTTTTTTAGTAAATGTGTAATTGTTTGGAAACATGTGGTTAAGTAATACCTAGTTATCAGATCAGTGGCTGCACTATCGATTTGGGGAATTCCTGTAATGGTAGCTGTATGTAAGTTAATAAATAAATAAATAATCATTAACGAGATAAGAGATATATTTTTTGAAATTTTCAGTACGCACTTGCGATTTACACGTCTCACACACTGTGGGAAGTGCAGGTCCTCCGCCCTTGCGTTACAAACCGCAGTCATCCATGCTCGCCTTTGCAGCTTCGGCTTTTTGGAACAGCCTCGGCCGCAGCACGCACGGGTGCCTGTGAGTTCTTACAGCGGGCGAGGGCTGCTCTCCCTCCGCGTCACCGGATTTAGAAAAACACTAGGGGTATGGCAGACAAGACTTGGGGATGGCCATCCATGATACATGGTCTTCCTACAAAACTATGGCTAAATAACGCCGCATCATGATGGGCCGACGACCTGAAGAACGTGGCTGGGGGGACTGGATGCGGAAGGCAGAGGACCGAGTATTGTGGCGCAACTTGGGAGAGGCCTATGTCCAGCAGTTGACTGCGATAGGCTGAGATGATTTATGATGGACCTGATCCAAGACCTGATTTAATGATCCGCCTTCGATATAAACACGATTAGTCCGCATTGCGTACTGGCACTGTATGACATAGGTATATTACGGAACCATACTATTGGTGCAGGTCATTCCAAAATATACACGATTATTGCGTGCTACCGGTGTTTAGTTTGGAAAACGTTCATACGAAACTTGTATTCCGAATTAAACGTGGATCTATTTCACGCCCTTGCGTACTGGCCTTGTACACAACGTAAATACGCAGCTCCGCCATGGTTTTTTTGTACTCGGGAAATTTAATCCCAACCAAGATAAAGGTAATCAATTAATCATTGACCAGCTCCAGTTTTTCGCCCCTAGCTATAACAGTCTGCAGTGATCCTCCTGAAACATTAGTTATTTAATTAAGTACCTACCTTCTAAGTAGTTTTATTACCTTCTTTACGGACATGTTCATTTGTTTAGGCCTACTGTTAGAGTAGAGATGCGTGGTATAGGCATAGAATATATACTATGGCATAGGTCTTGTAATATCACTTGGAGATCTGAAAAAGTTTCACTTTATTATAGAAATTTGAACCTGGCGGCAAACCGAAGATGCGTGCAATACCACAATTATTGTTATTTATGTACGTACCTACATTATAATGCAATATATCTAATAATGTTTTTATTCAGACTCGTATCTTAGTGTTAGTATCAAAGACATTGTATACTTACCTAACTTTATGGTTAGTATAGATACCTACCTATATAATAAATCACATAAACTAAGTTAGTACATCACATAAACATTTCGCATTCATAAAATCACTATCGCAAGCAGCGTCCAGCTGAAACCTTACAGCAGTGGTTTAAAAACGCATAGGTTGTACTGCCAGCCAACATTATCAGGATGCTGTTGGCGCTAGCCTGAACCCCACGGACCAATAATAATAAAATAAATTAGGTAAGTACCTACCTATACCGAAGAATTGCCATTGCTCGCAGAAAGGATGGCCGATGGAGCAGTAAAGTTCTGGAGTGGCGACCGCGTACTGGAAGGCGCAGCGTGGGTAGGGTCCCCCACAAGGTGGACCGACGACCCTGGTGAAGGTCGCGGGAATCCGCTGGATTCTGGATGAAAGCGCAGGACCGGTGGTTGTGGCGATGCTTGGGGGAGGCCTATGTCCAGCAGTGGATGTCTTTCGACTAAAATGATGATGATGATGATGATGACCTAAGAGTAAAAGGAAACCGTGACTTGTTAGATAATTATGATTTGTCAAAAGAATATAGGTTCTGTACCTAGGTACCTAATTTGTCCACGGGTATTACTTTACATTGTTCTTTTATACATAGTAAACAACAATATAGGTCACTTTATAAGCATTCGACCGAATCGAATCGATTCATGATCGCACCACGTACCGCTCGTGGTGATGTAGTAGGTCTAATACACAGACATAACGGTAAACAAATCTAGGACAACTGCACAGCTTCCGATGCTGCAAAAACTAGGTATGTGGTTTAGAGATTAAATGTATAAAATAAACTATTCATACAATACTACGTAAGTAAAATATTATAATAATTAGGTAAGTAGGTATGAACTTTTTAACAATTTGAGATACCTAACACGATTAGGTACAGATACGTTCACCCAGGCTGCTTATTGTGGGGTGCTGGTCAGAAAACCTCCACGTGTGCCTGACGGCTGCTTGTCCTTCTGGACACGTCTGGAGGGAATGGCAGTTGTTTGGCCTGTGCATCCTGGGCACGGGCAATAAAATCCTTTCGAGGGATTAGGTAACCTTCGGGGGATTTTATTGCCTGTGGCGAATATTCTGGCGAGGGAGGGGCCCGTTCTGGGCCAGTGAGGAGTTGCTCCACGTGTCCCTCTGTTGCCAACAGAGGGCACAGTAGAGGAGCAGGGGTGGGCCCGGTGTGCACTCACCCTGCCACTGGGCAGGCAGCAGGGGGACTGTCTTTCCCTGCCCCCGTCGATCTCGTAACACCAGGAGTGCCCGCTGGGTAGTGTTCTCGCGCCTCTTGGGACCGAGGGTCTTGGCTTCACCGCCTGGACCGCGAGGAAGAAAACCTCAATAAAAAATTACGGGAGGTAGGGCCTGCGAGCAGCAGACTCGGGGTAGTCTGCTGCCCGACCAGCAGCTGGCGTAGCTGGCACAGCCGGCGTAGTTGGTGCACCTGGTAAAGGCACATGATGTGAGGTGGCGTGCAGTGTTTCGTGTGCGTTACTGAGTAGGGTGCGGCCGACGTTAGGCCGCACGTGTAGAAGGGGCTCGCCTGCTTGTGGCGGGCCGGTACCTGTCGGGGGTGGTTGTGTGAATACTCACGGGGTTCCCACGCCCGCGGCTAAGGTAGTTGAAGGAACACCGCGGTGGTTTTAGTCGGTAAGCGGAGCCAGTGTCGGACTCCGACACTGGCTCCGCTTACCCCGGGCGGAGTGCGTCCATAAGGATTTCCCCAAGGCAAAAAAAAAAGGCTGCTCATTATTCTACTGTGTACGAAATAGGTATGTATACGCTTAACAAATCACCATGCTGTGTTTACCAACAAGGGATTATTGAGCAAAATAACAAATGAAAGTAAATGCGGAATTAATGTCCAAATGAACAAAGTGCGCGTTCAGGCGTGGATCCTGTCCTCTGGCAGAATACCAGCATCACTAGCGAATCATGCCACCATCAACCATGTACCTACTCGTACGTGATTTTAATGGCAGTCTGTATTCATCTCCTCTCTGGTATGGCTTGACGGACATTATAATTGATAGTGATCCAACCGTTCCATACCCATAGTCATTTTAAATGAGAAAGTGAGATAAACGTGCATAATTATACCGTTAATGGACGAATATCAGGTGCATTTAAATTCCTTGCATATGTATTTATACATTTTTAATTATTATATCGTGCATCAATTAAGAGACAACGATGTAATCAATGGGTACCATAAGCCATAAATTCAGTACCACTTCAAATGTAAATCACAGAGAAAATAATCACATTTAAATCTTAAATTACGTCCGTTAAAAACAACCCTAGCCAATTTGACACAAACGTTTTAATTCCTAATAAGGAGATAGAAAAGTTCGCTTAAAAACTTTTTTTTTTTTTTAACTTAGATGGTTGTTTATCGAAAATGGTTTCGTGTTGTTTTCCCGGAATGTGCCAAAGGCGTAGCACTAGAGGGCACCGGCGCAGTCCATTTTTCGCTGAGGATGGCCAACGTGTGGTTTTACGGTCAAAATTAATATCCAATCTATCTACGATTTACCCTACTAGAGATAGAAATTTGACATATTTTGTATGGAGCTTATGTCAAATTCATATCTCTAGTAGGGCAAATCGTGGATAGATTGGATATTAATTTTGGCCGTTAGTCGGTAGGAGTCTGACATAAAAAATAAAAATATTTTTTATGAGGATTTCCACCGAAAACAAAAGGTACCTTTACATAATTAACGACAGAGGACTTTTAATTTAGGTCGATATTATATCCAAACGTTGCACACTTCCAGGATTAATTAAACGCTCGATCTGTATTTGATCTGTTTAACAAACAGCGTTGGTTCCGCTGCGGCAATTTATCGATGCTCTAATTGAGTTGTTATGAGCAGCCGATAACTACCGATGAAAACGCGATAGCCACCGGCCCGCCACATATCAATCTAAATAGGCTACCCCCAGACTTTCGCGGGAATTAAATCATTCCTCTCCAAGTTTTATTAAAATATGTAGGTGCAAGAAGCGTGAAACAATTTTCTTTTTGTGGTTTGCTCGACCGGCGTCCGAGAGCGGTTAGTCTGTGAGGAGTGCATGGACGTCGCGGTCGTCTAGTCGCGTCTTATTGTCATAGTGCCGATACGCGGGATCTAGTTTCAGTGCTCGTCTACGCTTGTTATGGAACCAGTCAGCCGCTGAAGATCGACAGGAAAATGCACGTCCTGGAGATTGGTGCTGATCAAGTAATTTCGTAATATTTGTATACAAACAGTGAATGAAACTAACAGTGTCTTGAGTGTGTTCAACTTTGAATGTGAATTAGACTGACATCATAGACAGTATTTTTTACTATGTCTATGACTGACTTATGGATTATATTGATATAATGCATACCTTTTGCTCATAAATTAGCAGATACCTAAATTCATATTTACGAACGAAATCGACCAATTAATCCACAGGCGAAGTTATCTACTTAAATTCATTGCTGGGATATCGATCTGATATTTTAAAGGTTTCTTAAATGTTGTACAGATATGATGACTTACAATTTTCAATTTCTAATTTTACCCACATATTGGAATTATGTAAATTTTATGTTCAGTTCTATTATCAGATAAAATATTCCATATCGCCCTAATCATAACGCACTCAGGCGCGTTTCTAATTAAGCACTTAATATTATATCTTTACGCTCTATTTCCCTTGTGGAGAGAGCAGAACAAACTCCAATAACAATGTTACGGGTGTTGTTAGAAGCCTGGATCAGCGAAATCTATTATATTTTACTGGCCTGGATAAATCTAGACTTAACTTGAGTAATGTGAGTGTTTTTTATTATTATGTAATTATCCCACTCACTTGCTTAAACAACTACATTTTGAACCAATAAATGGCGTAGGTATCCTTTTAAATACACATTGCACTTATTATGGTAAGTAACGTTCAAGGACCGATCCTTCCGGATCCAAACCATAAATTCAACAAAAAATTCATTCCGATACAACATCTGCATGAGGGTCATGTTATTCGAACCAAATGGTTCTCAAATTCTATTACGCTATATAGCCTGAAATTGGTTAAGTACCTACAGGCTTCTTATAGAACCAACCCGTAAAACAATACCTAGTTAAAAAACACACAGTATGCCACTTCATGGCAGTGTCATGGAGGGGACAGGCCAGGACAGGCCATTTCAGCTAATTGATTGACGTTGCAGTTCATAAACAGTTGACAGCCGTAAATAACGTCAACACGTTACATTGAATTACGTTACAATCGAAGCAAAGGCTCAAACTGCGGCCAAAAAGTCAGGCATTCTAAACAAGGTGAAGTTATACTTCACTCCTGCCTCTTTTATAATGCCCACAGCCAAGTTGTGTAATTCACTGCCGGCATCTGTATTTCCGGGCACTTACAACCTTACGCCTTTAAAGCTGGAGTGAATTGGCACCTAATAGGTTTTCTCGCTCCATCGTCGACCACATCTTGACAAAGCTGTCTAGATTGCGGTCAAGAGCTATATCTCATAAAAAAGGACTTTAGCAATGGGTTTCGACTGCTTGCATTACTTACAAGTTACCAGTCACATTAATTTTGACGAAAAATCTATGAAGTAGATTTGTCACAAGTCTACATAATATTAACATTTAACAAGCATTCGTCAACAGACGCTAGATGCTTCCAATTTCCAATTCACGACCCTGGTCACAAGCAAACACCGTCCCTGTTGAGCTATTACGATTTACTTAAAGCCATAACGCGAAACCAGAACAACAATAACAAAACTTCCGTCTGAACCAGCCTGATCATTAATTATAATTACTACGACAAAGCTCCATAACTTACAATGGTTATTATCATGGAAATTACGAAGCATTACTTTTCATACAAGTAGGTTACAACAACCCGGTTTATCGTAACATTTGCGACCGCACCCGGAGGTCTATTGTGGACGACCTACAATCCGCTAATGTTCAGTCATTTGTCCAACTTTATCCGAGCTGTCCTTGAGACATTCCTACTTTGTAATCTGCCCTACCCTTTATTGCCTATCAAATTAAAGGGGTTCTATAGTTTCAGCCGTCTGGTCACGCCTTCATTTTGCGAAACAAAAGGCCAAACTAGAATAAAATATCGTCGATGGTCGTGGTTTTGAATTCCAGATCTAAACAAAACAATGGAAGCTTAAGTATCAGATGCATGAAGTTCAGAGTTATGTCTAAGTTCCTTGTCAAGCTATTACAATGATAATACTTTAATGGAAATGTATCTACTTTGCTATCTGCCGTACTATTTACTGCCTATCAAATTAAAGGGGTTCTACTAATAGTTTAAGTCTTGTCACGCCTTTATTTTGCAAACAATAGGCTAGACTTGATTAAGTGGTCACGGTTTTGAGTTCCAGATCTAAACGAAACAATGGAAACTTAATTCTCAGATCTCGCTGAGCTCCCTAAAATATGGTTAAGCTACACGATGGGTGATGCTTGCGTGCCATCAGTTGCGACAGGTCCGCTTAAATCGACCTGGCACTTTCTTCAAAAGGCCAGTCCAGGCGTAACCCTGAATTTACCTCACACTATCCTACTTCTACTAATATTATAAATGTGAAAGTTTGTGAAGATGTTTGTTACTCAATCACGAAAGGATTTGGTAGAAATTTGGCATACAGATAGAACATAACAGGGATTAACATAATAGGCTACTTCTAATCCCGGGAAGATGAACAGTTCCCGAGGGATGCGCGATTAACGACATCCACGCGGGCGTAGTCGCGGGCATAGGCTAGTACAACATAAATGTGTAGATTCTACTTCTATCATGTCGACATGCCCTACATAATGATAATACCGGCTACTGCCTCGTTGGTCTAGTGGTTGCAAGCGCGACTGCTGAGCGTGGGGTCCTGGGTTCGATTCCCGGGTCGGGCAAAGTGTTATTGGGTTTTTTCATTAGGAAATTCTCAGTAGCAGCCCGGAGTCTGGATTTGTGCCCGGTCAATGGCAATAGGCTCGCCCCCTATTACATGGGACTATAACATAACTGGCGAAATGTGGGTGTACTATACACCTCTGCCTACCCCTTCGGGGAAATACAGGCGTGATGTTATGTTATTATGTTATGCCGTAGGAAAAAGATTATTAAAAGATTATTAGCCCGTCAGCAGATTGGTAGCGGGGCTGACTTCCGAGGGTGCGCCAGACCATCCATTAAATATCACAGCTCGTGGAAGCCCTTTTAATGCACCTCTAGTGCATGTCTAGACTTGAATAGTGACTTTGATCCTTGAGCATAAAATAGATAATAATACTAGTAATTATTGTCTATTCTTATGCCTTGAATTTGTTTCGGTACCTACTTATATCTTCTCAAAGGTAGTCATATAAAAAATGCCGATGCCATCTAGGTTTTAAAATAACTGGCATGTGAAAATGATTTAAAGTTTTTAAACATCCAATTTGCTGAATAAATGATTTCAATTTCAGATGAAGTTCAGAATTATGTCTGAAGTTCCTTATCAAGCTCATACAATGGTAATTTTCTCTAGTGGAAATGTGTTTAAACATTAAAGTATACCATTTTCCAGATAATTTCGAATGTTATTTTGATGCTGAATATTTATGAATGTTGTTTGTTTCATGTGAACGTAGGATGGAGACGAGAACGCCAGCGCACGCGCCGCTGAGGCAGCATTCCGCACAGTGCCGCGAGACCACACCACCTTCCTCGTTTGGAGAATCACGGTAAGTTAATCCTTTTAACTTAAATGATCTTGAGGAGATAATAAATCAATAATTTTAGTCAAGTTAGTAATTGGTATAATGATGTCATATGGCATTTGATGGTGTTGATCAGATGCAGCATAAATATTTTACTCGTCGCCTAAATCATTCATTCTGATTTAGAATTACAAATATAGATTACTAGCCAGTATCCGCGGCTTCACCCGCGTACAATTCGGTTTAACACAGAAAGACGTTAACGCGCGTCCCTCGGAATATCATCATCATCATTATTTCAGCTGAAAGTCGTCCACTGTTGGACATAGGCCTCCCCCAAGCAGTTTGTGGAGATATGCCATAATCGCCACGCTTGGCGGGCGGGTTGGCGATCGCAGTTGGTTGGTTAAATACTCTGAGAACGCTGCTACCCATTGGTGAATCCCTTAGTCGCCTTTTACAACACCCATGAGAAGATTTAGGGTGGTGCAATTCTTTACGTCCGGCACCACACGGAACAGAAGTAATCGGATAAAAGTAGCCTAATTAATCTGGGTTATGGTCTATCTGTGTTCGAAATTTCATCCGCATCCATTCAGCCGCTTCAACGTGATTGAAGGACAAGCAAACAAAAATCCATACTTTCGCATTCATAATATTAGTACGATATTATTAAATTACATAATATTAACTCTAACTAAATCTAAATCGTCCTTGATGAAATTCGAGTACCTCACGAAAAGAGATTGTCACGTTTTCCTCCAAGCAACAGTGGACTTAAATTGACCTATCACGCGAAACTCGCACATTCAATTACATTTGATAGAAATAGATAGGTATTAGATACATACCTACACGCCACATTTTTTGCTCGTACATAACAAACGCTTTCACTGTTGAAGACAAAAGTTGTGACTTGAGTCATCGTCATTCTCTTGCTGTATAATGACTACACTGTCACTCTGAATATCGCTACAATTTGTCGTAATATAATGTCGTAATTATGAGCAGTGTAGAATATTTTCCGAATTATTATTTTTACCCGACTGCCCCAAAAGGAGGGTAATTTTTTTCGGGTGTTAGTATGTATCTTTATATGTATGTTCGTTTGTCTGTTTCGTTGTGACCTTCTGTAGCCTGAACGACTTGACGGATTTTGAAGTGTGAGGTGTCATTAGATTGGTTTTCATCCCCGTGTGTCATAGGCTAAATTGTTTGGTAATAATACCAATACAACGCTTGCAATTAACAATTTGTATTTTTTTTTAGTATGAAGTTCAAGGGTGATTCATTATTTGTATTACAATCTAGAATTGTAGCCTGAAGGCTAATGAGTAATTTGATTTTACCCTAAATTGCTACATAAACTATAATCTAAGAATACGCCCAATAACTTTTCGACACTTTGTTTGTGTGTTCTCTATATGCAGCACTTATTGACTTATCACTACATGTTATCTGTCAATATTCAATAGTCACTACGCTAATTCAAATGAGTTTGTCCGCTTCAGTCTTCGTACTGAGTTTCTGATGTACTTATGGTGCATTGACCATATCTCTGAGTACTTTATTTTGGAAGCGCTGGATGCTTTCTCTATTGGTTTTGTCTGGTACAGCCTCACAGCTGGATACAAAAGCCATACAGCAGTAGGTAGCTATTCGACCTAAAGTTACAACAACTGATGGCATTAGCAGAAAGGAGCGGCTACTATTAAACGATCTAGGGCGGTTAAGACTACTAGTCTGCCTCTGAGCACGGGATAAACAAAAAATCTTATAACAATATAAAAATCGTTTACTGTGTTTGCCTTTACAATTTGTGTGATTATTTCCTTAATTTAGTAGAGCGTGTGAAAGGTCAACACGGTAAACTCTGTTTTCTCACCATACGCATACAATAACGATTGCAGTGTACTGTAAATGTCGAAATTGTGATCTCTGTACAGATTTCATGAGAACGAACTCTATGCTCGGTCCGTGGGCTGTTTTGCTCAAAAACGTAACTTTCAAATCTGATTATTCATCAACCACTTATCCTACGAACATATCAATTACTAATAATTTTAGGAAATGTTATTGTCTAAATAGTAGATAGTTTATTTTGTTCGATTATTAGAGTATTTGTGAAATCTATCAAGATAACTGAACAGAGGTTTTCTTAATTTCACTTTCAGCGTGCACATTTCACGATCCCACCTTTTACGTAACAAGTTCAATTAAGACTACCGTCATTTGGTTCAATCTTTTTAAGTACATTTAACGTGCTCGATTATATTACTATTCTCCTATTTCTATGATATTACTAATAAAAAGCGGCCAAGTGCGAGTCGGACTCGCCCATGAAGGGTTCCGTAGCAGCAAGTAACATAATATAACCTTAAAGACGATGTAGATATCGAACGAGAACGTAGGGCGTTGTCCGTGCGAGCGAACATGCTTGCCCGCAGGTTTGCGCGTTGTTCACTGGAGGCTAAGATCACCTTGTTCCAAGCGTATTGTACGTCTTTTTACACCAGTGCACTGTGGGCAAGGTATACTCAAAAATCGTACAACGCTCTACGGGTTCAATTTAATAACGCTTTCCGGGCGTTGGTGGGGCTGCCTCGATTCTGCAGTGCATCAGGAATGTTTGCAGTAGCAGGAGTAGACTGCTTCTACACCACTATTCGCAAACGATGTGCATCCTTGCTCTGCAGAGTGCGAGCGAGCCCCAATCGCGTAATGGCTATGATAGCCAGCCGTCTGGATTCTCTGTACTTGAATCGCTCGTCCAGACAAAACGTAGATTTTAGTGTATTTTATTCAATTGTTACTAACAATAGTTGTTAAGCTTTTACTAACACATTATGGGTCCTAGATGCCCGAATAAAGAATATTAAATTAATTAAATTAAATTAAATAAAAGTTCTTGTAGTTCGTTCGATCGATCGATGTTTTAATAATATGACGACGTCTGTGGTCTAGTGGTTCGAGGGTCGGACTGCTGATCACGAGGTCGTGGGTTCGATTCCCACAGGACACAAATATTTGTGTAATGAACATAAGTGTTTGTGTTGGTCTGGGTGTTCCTTATGTATTATAAGTATGTATAAAAAAAGTATATAAGTATTATATCCATTGTCTAGTACCCATAGTACAAGCTCTGCTTAGTTTGGGACTAGATGGTGCTGTGTAAAAAATGTCCCAAAAATATTTATTTAAAAAAAAATGCTGGTAAATTGCGGTTTACGATAGATGACGTATTAAAAAAAACTACTTACTAGATCTCGTTCAAACCAATTTTCGGTGGAAGTTTACATGGTAATGTACATCATATATTTTTTTTAGTTCTATCATTCTCTTATTTTAGAAGTTACAGGAGGGGAGACACACATTTTACCACTTTGGAAGTGTCTCTCGCGCAAACTATTTAGTTTAGAAAAAAATAATATTAGAAACCTCACTATCATTTTTGAAGACCTATCCATAGATAGCCCACACACGGGTTTGATGAAAAGAAAATTTTGAGTTTCAGTTCTAAGTATGGGGAACCCCTAAAATTTATTGTTTTTTTTTTCTATTTTTGTGTGAAAATCTTAATGCGGTTCACAGAATACATCTACTTACCAAGTTTCAACAGTATAGTTCTTATAGTTTCGGAAAAAAGTGGCTGTGACATACGGACGGACAGACAGACAGACATGACGAATCCATAAGGGTTCCGTTTTTTGCCATTTGGCTACGGAACCCTAATAAAATACTGTGACAGTAATGTTACAGCAATATTTCTTATTAATGAATAGCTCTTTGATATGATAACACATAATTAGTGTGCATACGAAAATGATCTTCCAACGTAATATGTATGTGTGTAATGAATGTTCGTCTTGTCGTCTGTTATTATCTCCCTCGTTGCTTATTATAAATTGTGTACCTGTATTCTTTGACAAACATCTCTATAACTCGTTTCTGCAATTATCAAAGAAGTCCGAACCCTACAAAAAAAGTTAGGTATCCAACACAATCAAGATCATTTTAATATCAAAAATGCAAACCACTGCTGTGTATGTAAAAAGTGACAAGAGAAAGTATACAATTCAACATATACTACAAATTGCAGCGAGATGCATGTTAAGTGGCGTGGACGCTGCGCAGGCGCACCACGCTTGTTAGTCGCGCGCAATGCGATGCAAACATTCATCTAGCCACGATATTTGTACCTACATATACATATTACTAAGATTTATTATCTATTAGCCACTTTCTATATCTTCTCATGGGTGTCATAAAAGGCCAAGGATTCACCAGAGGATGGAAAACAGCGGTCTCTGAGTATTTAACCAACCAACTGCGATCGAAAACCCGCCTGCCAAGCGTGGCGATTATGGCTATGTCCAGCAGTGGACGTCTTTCGGCTGAAATGATGATGATAATGACCCACTTTCTGATGCATGTCGTATCTGTTACAAAATTGAGTTTCTAGTAATCGGATTCTAAGCACAGTCTACGTACAATTGCCGTCTTGATTAGGACTTTCTACTGCTAGATAAATAGCTAAAGTTGGTTATGTGCGCTTAACTCGTGCTCAATGTCTTGTCCCTAATCCGCAAGAACCCCAGAAAAAACACATACTCATTTCTTAGCACAAATAATTTGTTATTTAGTTATTCGTTTACTGTCAATCAATAGGTACAGGGACAGGTCTTTCAGCTCAAGCACAATACTAAATAGGTACGATTTTTTTATCTCAGAAGTTCTTTCTATTCTTCTTCTTCTATCATGTCGACAAGAACTACATAATGATTATAGCTCATGCCGTGGCGAAAAGATTAGCCAGTCAGCAGGTTGGTAGCGGGGCTGACTGCCCAGGGTGCGCCGGACGATCAATTAAATATCGTCGCTCGTGGAGGCTCTTTTAATGCACCCTCTTTCTATTACTTTTGCATATCTTCTAAGTTATGTCATTTAGTAAAACACCCCCTAATGTTTCAAAATGACGAAAAAAAAGTGTTGGTTATGCAAAACGATTCAATTTAGTATAATTATAGGTAATAAAACCTCTTAGTTCCAGTAATAGAATTGAAACAATCAATTATCAACTTGAAACAAAAACGATTTCGCATTGCATGCTTTATGCACATAAGATAAACATGTCACAGAGACTACTAAGTTATCTTAAGCATCATCAACATCACATTTATGATATCATCATTAAAAAATCCTGTAATTACTTTCTTGGAGATTTCTCGCGCTGTCATATAAATCCTTAAAATCAGGCCAAGTGCAATTTATTCGTTCGTAGATGCATCTTTCGTGTTAACAATTTCATACAATTTCTCCAATAAATTAATTAACTGGTGTGTTCCATGAAGATAAGTAATGGCCGAGTGCGAGACTTGCATTGTAACGGAAGACCACGGTCGGCACAGATATTGTTGTCCAACAGGGTTAGCCAAAAATATCCTGGACAAAATAAAATATAATTTGGTAATTTATCATTCCAAATACATCAAGCTGTCTACCATAGATTAATATTATGTTGTATGTTACAGTCAAAACCCTTTACCGGTCAAAATTACTTTTAACTGCAATGAACAGTCAATAATGCTTTTGACTAACGAGTTTACCTCGTTAGTCAAAAGCATTATTGTAGTTAAAAGCACTTATGGTTGAAAACAAAAACCGTCAAAACTATTTTTACCTGAAAAGTTTCGGTCAAAACTGGTTTCGATCAAGAGTGTTAGTCAAAACCACTTCTGAACACGGAGGTCATTGACCTTGACCGTAAGCGTGTTTGTTGTAATGTGTTTCTGAGTTTGCTCCGCCAGAAGACTCGCTTTGTCGAACCGAACTCCTTTGCGAGCTTCTGGCTCCACACGCTGTTAAAAACAGTAAGAGCAGGACAGAGTATGACCACATGCAGTCGGGGTGCGCCACAGACCAGTAAGCTTCAAGACTCCGCATAAACAAAGTTTTGTATTCAAACGCAGTCGTAAAACGTTGGTGGGGTCAGGGGGGCGGACGGCGCGTTATGATTGGCCGGCTCAAAAGTTCGGTGGTATGATTCCTTTTGATTGGTGCCGCTCGCTGACTGAGTGACGTTCCGATTGGCGGAGTGACGTATGATATGCAGTGGTAGAGCATATGCGTTGTGACCGGGGGTGTCCAGCTAAGCGGCGTCTAGAGGCTTACTGGTCTATGGGGTGCGCTAACACATTATGACCTATTTCCTATATTACAAGGTCAAGGTCTCCCACAATGTGTACCTATATACAACGTTATTCTTTCTTTACCAACATCCCTATACACCCCAATTAGTTAAAATATTCAAAAAAATATGGGTGAAAAAAAAATTGGCTTACTATGAACAGTTTTTTCATAAACAGCTGATTTAATTATCCGCTTTTCGTACGTAAGATTTGGACACAGCCGCGCCGCTCGGGTCAAAGTGCGGTAACATTCATAGTCACTCGGCCTTGCAATGTGATACCTACATACTTAATTACTGGGTAAAACGGAATTTGCTTTCCCCAAACAAAATGCACAGACAGTAAGGGTCTATGCCCTTCTTAGATAGGTACCTACCTAGTAAGGTAATTCGATCAATGAAATAGGTACTTATTTTACGTAAGATGTTCGACTTGTTATGGGACAGCTGGTGCTATGTTAATAACTTAAATATTGCTAATATTCATTACACATCATTATTTAACAAAATAAGTACATAGGTACTTATGTCTCCGCATGCGTTAAAATAATAAATAATAACGTAGGTAGGTAGGTACTTAACTAGACGATAGGAAAAATAATTGAAATCACGACCTTATTATTAACATTTTGTAAAACCTACCTACCTGCTCGGTAGGTACGGTCAACCGCACGTCAGTGGTAACAACTTGACATTGACAGCATCTTTATTTCGTAAGCAGTAGGGCGGATTTCTAATTCAAGTGTTACCACTGTCATGCAGTCCACTGTACATGTAGGTAGGTACATACCATATCCGTTGCTTTCGAACCACCTTCCACCTTGTAGTAAAGAAAGAGTAGGTACCTACAACGATGTCCCCGGACTGTTTTGTAAGTAGATTATTGTACACTGATCACTATCACTAGGTGTCTCATCGTTACAACGTTACACATTAGTACCCACCTAGCATTCGCTCAAATCGCAGGCCACCTGTTTGAATGCAAAGTCGAGCACGTTTATGTACCTATCTACGTAAATTTCTGTTTAGTTTTATTAATACGTAGGTATCACTTTTTAATACAGCAAAGCTACTTCCGATGCGACCGGTTAGTTCTGTCACCGTAGATGGTTCAGACACACACAAGTAAACTAGGTAGAAATCAAGTGGGGTGAGTGGACCTCACGGGCCAGGGAACGGGGCCTCCGCGGCCGATCCACCTGTCACCATATTCCTGATTTAGGAACTGCCGGACTCTGATTGAAAAATGGCCGATGGCACCATCGTGTTGATAGTACATTCCTGGGCTTCGGAAAACTGTGAGGGGAGGTTCTCGGAGGACTGTTGGTTTGTGAACCGAAATGCCATTGTCGAAAAATATGATCACGAGATCGCAGTGCCCTTCCACACTCTCTTGTACACTAAACAGCTGAGCGAACTTCGTAAGACTGGCGATTTTGCGAAATTCTCCCTCGCCCTCGGCGCAAGCGGCGGCGGCGAGCGGGGGCAGGGGAGGGTCAGGCGGCGCGGACGGCGCCAGACGGCGCGGCGTTTCGTGCGGCGGTGTTCGACTGGTTGTCGGTCGGCTACATCAAAGCGGCGACGGCGGCTCGCGGTGCAGTACAAAATAAAATCAGCGTGCCGACTCGCGGTGTAGTACAAATAAAATAGGTATCCAAAATTTTAATAAAGTTGAAGATTTTTTTCCAAAAATATAACACTATGTTTTTTCACTATAAATCGATTGTCCTAGTGATTCTGAACAAAGTAATTTCAGGATGCAGGTATACAAAGAATAACGTTGTATAATACGAATTAAATAAGAAATGTTATTTTAAATGTAATATTGTGGCAAGATTTTTTTTTTTTTTTTTTTAATTTTGACCGTTACCTTTCGTCAGAACTGCTTTTGAACGAAATTTCAGTCAAACGTGCTTTAGACCAACCTCGTTAGACAAAAGCGCTTTTGACTGTTTTTTTCAGTTAAAAGTACTTTTGACCGGGTTAGGGTTTTGACTGTGACATATACGGCCTCCGCCTCCACAGCTGCATTCTTGAAATATAGTACCTCGGTAGGTAGGTGCAAACGTTAAAAAGTTAAATTACAAAAACTTTCTATTTTCTGTCACGGATTAAAACAAACTAATGAATCCTTGCTAATGTGTGAAAGTAATCTTGACACAGCACCGGTGTAGTACCTAGTCTTTGACCTCTTTACAATAAAAATAAAGTAAGTATTACCTAAACCAACGCTTCATTATTTTAAATTATTAAAGCAATTAGAATCTCATCCGAATACAATTGAAGATAGGATCATTTGGGACTTCTTATTTTCTTATATAATAAAATCGTTATAAATCGTTACAGGACTAAAATCCTTTCAGACTTCTAATGGGTTTTGTTAGAAAGAGACATATTAATAGTGACACTATAATTTAGTTTATAAACAACAGAATAAGCATCATTATCTAGATCAGGTATTCCAATACAACCTTATCATCTGAAAATGGCTGATATAATGTTATGTAAATAATATTACATGTGATGCAAACTTTTTCACAAAAGCAATGGATTGTAGAAATTCTGTGGCAACCCTGAATCGTTCCATCAGCCATCACTGAGTCACACAACACCTGAGTCCCGCTACGTGGAGGAACTGGGCCCGGCAGACCGCGACAGAACGATTTTCAACTCAACATTACAATACAAACAAAGATGGCCACGTCACGGGAAATGTTAGCAACTATTTACCTTACTTTGTAGATAGACCAAACGGTTCCACTGTGGAAATAACTATGTGCAAATGTGGTTTTGTACTTTCCGCAGTACCTAATGGAAGCATTGTACAGATTGGACTTCCTCTATTTCAAGATACTTTGTTTACTAGAGAGATTTAATCCTCTTTATTGACCATATCTACATCAACAAAACCCATATACAAGATATTGATTTGTAACTGTGCCATATTTCTAGAGCAAATAATAAAAAATGTGCTTAGTCATTTAAAAATATTTAACTAATACTACGGTTATTTAATAATGAAATTTTCACCACTTAGAAACATAGCGAGGGTTTGAGAATAAATCCCGAACGAGTTTGAAAATAAGTCACCGGCGGCATTGTCAAAGGGTGCAAAATTCTGCCAATTTTTTTGGTGGTTTTGCACGCATCGTTTTTAAGTAGCACGCGACACACAGGGGAAATTGGTTTGTTATGAAAAACAGGAATTTAACAGAATGGTATAGTAGGTAACCTCCTTAAATATGGCACGAATACAGAATTACAGATCAACATGTTGTACCTATACTAAGTATTCTTCTTCGCGATTGTGTTTTTCGATTCCCGGCTCAAGCAAGTAAAAACGGAATGGTGTGACTTCGTCCGTCCGTCTGTCTGTCACAACGGCATATTTCAGCAACTACTAATGCTTTTTTTTCCTTGCGAAAGGGGCCAAAATAGGGAATCGAAATTTTAAACTGAGGCTATAGTAGTATATATATACTAGTTCAAGTGGGGACTTGAACTAGTATATAGCCTCAGTTTAAAATTTCGAGTACCTATTTCGGCCATAACCTTATCATATGATAGGGCTTCATTTGCACATTCCAAAACAGATTTACATTTATTTTTATTCCGGGAATGTAGCAGCCAAGTGACGCCTCCATCAGTAAAAAATTTATTACTCGCTGAATACATCGCTTATCGAAAATTCGTATTTAACAATTTAAGTACAGGTACTGTAGTTTAATCTAACTATTAACTCTTTAAGATATAGTTCGCTGTAGTTGTAGGTTGTAGATAGAAAAAAATGCCAAAAGTGGCAGTTTTTCGCACTTTTTCTATCTACAACTACAGCGGACTATAATTTACAGAGTTAATAGTTTCTAATTAAACTACAGTACCTGTACTTCAATAATTTTCGATTAATGATGTATTCAGCGAGTATTCATTTTTGTACTGATGGGGGCGCCACTTGGCTGCTAGATCGCGCTACTTTACTTGTTTTTTTTATTCCGTGTTTACACGTGCCTGCCGTTGCGATCGGACACTATACTATAGGCGAAAGTGATTTCAGCTTCAACGGTGAAGCTAAAATTGATGAAAAAAAATCGCTCTAAATAAATTGTAACTTACAATATACAATTTCTTAGGTTTTCGCGATCACTAAACATTATAATAAAACAAAGTTTAACCGGATTAAATCGCGTATATTATTTAAATTGGTTTTCCTGACGTTTCGAAAGCTTTGCAGCATTTCGTGGTCGCAGGTAGACTAAGATGACAAGCGTCTTTACAGATATTTCTAAAAAAATATTTTAAGCTACCGTACAATATTATTAATTAAAATCATTTCGATGTACTCAGTAATCACTCACAATATCATTATCTTTTACAGTGTTGCGTGCTGTTTGGGACTTGATTATTTTTAGGACTGGGTTCCAAACAGGTGGTAGCTGCCAACCATATTCTCTATAAAATATGATATGTCCCTAGAATGCTCCGTGAGGCTATTAAAAAACATCGTAATTTTGTTGTTTTTTGTTGTACTGTATATACAGTCACGAAGAAGCGGGACATAGATCAGTCTGTTACAATTTATAACAGACTATTTTGTTACATTTTTATTTTATACATAGCCATAGTCAATATCTCATTGACGCACAAAAAAAACTAGGCAATGCAATTACTAACGCGTCCATCATTTAAGAAACACCTGATATCGCGTTGATGACTAGCCGCTATGCCCTGCTGCGGAACCAGAGATAAATTATTTATTTATGTCTTTAATCTATTATTGGTTTGTTATTTGGCAGTATTCTATCGAGTATCACATTACGTTGTTTACAAATTATCTAATTATATTTTAGTCACTCACATATACGTGGGACACTCAGAAAGTTTTGCGAAACTAAAAAAAATTGTTCTATACGTACATATATTTTTATCAAATCTTTTCAAAGTACTTTCCACCAGCCTCTATACAAAGATTCATGCGCCTAAACCAGTTTTCAAAACACTTTTTCCAGTCCGCCGCAGACACCTCGTTTACAGCCTGCTCGAACGCAGCCAGCGCATCTTCCGGCGACGAAAATTGTATCCCTTTGAGCAGATTTTTTATTTTTGGGAATAAAAAGAAGTCACACGGTGCTAGATCAGGGCTGTAAGGAGGGTGACCCAGGAGTTTGACTGGCGTGCTGTCCAGGAAGTCCCTCGTTTTGAGTGCGGTGTGCGCAGGTGCATTGTCGTGGTGGAGCAGTAGCCCGCGGAGCCCTGTGTTTGGTCGCTTGTTGCTTATAACAGAGAAAACTTCTGGCAAACATTTGGTAGTATACCATTCGGCATTAATGCTTCTTTGATCCCGTAAGGGAATTGATACCAAGTGGCCAGTCAAATTAAAAAAGCTAGCGATCAAAATCTTACCCCCGCTTCTAGATCGCTTCACTTTGGTAGGCGTTGGCTCATTTTGAAACACCCAAACAGTCGACTGGCGCTTGGTTTCTGGGTCGTATTGATAAATCCAGGACTCATCACCTGTAACGATGTCGTAAACACGCCGAGACGAGCCTGCTTCAAATTTGTTAAGCATATCACGGCACCATTCCACCCGGGCCTGCTTCTGAGCATCGGTGAGGTTGTGCGGCACCCAGCGTGATACTATCCTCCTCACGCGAAGATGGCTGTGTAGAATCTCGTGAACGCTTCCCGATCCAATCTTCAATATGTGTTGAATCTCCTGATATGTAATTCGCCTATTGTCTTGGATTAAATTTTTCACTGCTAGCACGTTTTCTTCGGTAACAGCCGTCAAAGGGCGACCGCTTCTTTCGTCATCCCCCAAAGTTGGTCGACCGCGCTTGAATTCGTTATACCAACGATACACGGTTGCCTTGGAAGGGCCTTCATCCATGAATGCCATTTGAAGTCTATCGTACGATTCATCCGGTTTCAGGCGACACTTGAAATCGTATAAAATCATAGCTCTAAAATGTTCCCGGCGCAGATCCATATTTCAGTGAGACACAATACTTTGAATTAACTCGCAAAAAATGTGGAGGGAAATTTTTAAATTGGAACTTACTTATTTTTACTTATAAATAATCATATTTTCGAAAAACATTATAACTGGCCAGTCTCCCATATATAAAAACTTTTTTTCGCAATACTTTCTGAGGGGCCTGGTATTTATCGTATACTTAATATATATAATATTTCTATTTATAATCACACTCTTAATACACACACACACTCACTAACTATTACTAATGTGTAGTTTGCTCGACATCCTACGTCACAACAGGGATCCATCAGAATACCAGCGTCAGGTTTAATAACCTGGCAATATGCTGAGCTGGACACCCATTTGTCACAATTTTGAGACACACATGGCGCATGACTGTCAATGACTTTTTCCTCGCTTTGTTACTTCTTCACTATATCTATTTCTTGTTCATGTATATCCTTTCTTTTGTATGTGTCTCAGTTGTGTCAAATAAATATTTTTCTTTCTTTCTTCTTTCTAAAACTCGAAAAAATACACCTAAATTGAGGTCAGCTTTTCGGATAAATATGAAAACTTTTGCACTCGGTCCGCTCTCGCTTGTATTCAGCCATAATCCAAATCCAAATCATGGGCTGCGACCGGCTGCCCAATTGCGTAACTCACTCGAGATCGCATTCATCTGGATTTCAATGTTCATTGCTCCGTCTGTTTTGACAATCCGTCAAATTGACAACTACGTACCATGCAATGAATATTGCTGTAATTTCAAAATGAAAGCTGATGTCAATATGAATGCATTACACAATTACCCCACAGGCCACAGGGCCCCAATTCTCGCGTTATAGAGATAAATGTCTAATTCGAGATAATGTCTTATATTATCCCTTCGAAAAATGTCGCCGGTAATGTCAACTGCTATGAACCATTCTTTGTATTTCTCTAGGCATAGAATTATCTCTAACGTGACATTCTGAGAATACGTTTTTTTTTTTTAAATCGACATTTGCCATCTTGTTTCGACATTATGTCGAGTTCGAGATAATGTCTACGACGCGAGAATCACCCCCCCCCCCCCCCCCTATGCGACCACGCTTGCATGCTCAAATATCTACCGTGTTGTGTTGTTATTGTGTTGGCTTCTGTCTGGGTAGAGCCCTCGAAATGCTGCCTTTGGAATGTTTAACCAAGATAATTATCGTAAAAAAGCAGATAGTTTCCAATAAGCAGACATATAGTTTTAGGTAAATGAAATAATGTTTAACTATTAGGCTTGCCAGATGCTCCGTATTTTAGGGGTTACCCCGTTTTTCAAGCTTCAACAATATAGGAACTCGTAATTAGCAAAATAAAATACGGGGTAAACAAAACTGTGAAGGCTAAGCTACAAGTTAAATGAAATTTTAAGTTAAAATGTTTTAAACACATTATTTTGCTTTAGATTTTAAATAAAAATATCTTCATAAAACAATGCTGTTTGAATTGTCTCCCGTAAAAAATCTAAACTCTTAAACAAAAAGTGGCTGGTGGCTACCCTGACAACCATAAACTCTTCGTTCTTGCTCAACCAAGCCAATTTTCGCGCAATTCCGTCTGAAAGGCACATTTTGATTTGATTTGAGAATAAAATTACCATACGCATAAAATTAATGACCATAAAACAGCTCGAAAGCACATTTATTCACAAAAAGAAGATCGCATGTAATAAAACATTTAGATTATTCAGTGTATGGTGTCGTGATATAACGTCACTGTGAGATGCGCACTCGCATGCCGTCGTAATTGTAGATCAGTATGCACGAATGGCCATCGACGTTCCATTCAACAAAGCCACGATCACTGCCGGCGGGACTAATAGACATTAGTTTTTTACTCAATATCTACTTAAAGCAGTAATCAGCACATTAGAAATATCCCATTTCGCTTCAAAGAGCATGACACACTTTGATTATGACATTTAAGCATTCCTATCTACTTATTATGGACTATTTAACAACACAATTTCCTACGTACACGCAGATTGACTAAATCCACTATGGACCAAATTATATCACTCTACAATAATAGTTACGGAATTAAGACCCTACTAAGAGCTAAGTAGCGCCCCCATCGGTAAAAATAATAATCACTCGCTGAGTCATAATTTATCGAAAATTCGTTTTTAACCATTTAAGTACAGATACTGTAGTTTAATCAGAAACTATTAACTCTGTAAATTATAGTCCGCTGTAGTTGTAGATAGGAAAAATGCGAAAAACGGCCTCTTTTGGCACTTTTTCTGTCTGCGACTACAGCGAACTGTAATTAACAGATTTAATAGTTCGACCCGTACTTCAATTGTTAAAACCGGCCAAGTGTGAGTCGGACTCACGCAGTAAGGGTTCCGTACCACCCAACGTCCTGATACCCCATAGAAACTAATTTAATTTACGAGAGTTTATCAAAAGACATCAACGAACGTAGGCGAAATGTGATTTTTTGCATCTCTTTCTTACGTAGGTACCACCACATATGTCTATGTTTATCTTATTTTTAGTATTTGTTGCTAAACTTCATAATATGCACTATAATATGACCAAGTTTGACGCTGGTATATATTACCGTTTTGAAGATAGAGCAGGAACAAAAACGTTGCAAAAAATTCATGTTTTTTGAGGTTTCTTGTATGGTTTTAGACTTTTTTTGTTTTTAGTATTTGTCGTGATACACCTCATAGCAACACAATTTCTGAGAAAATTTCAACCGGTTATCTATTACCGGTCAAAAGATACAGCCCTGTGACAGACAGACAGACGGACGGACGGACAGCGTAGCGAGAGTAATAGGGTCCCGTTTGGCACCCTTCGGGTACGGAACCCTAAAAACAAATTTTCAATAAATGATGTATTCAGCGAGTAATAATTTTTTTACTGATGGGGGCGTCACTTTGCTCTTAGTAGCGCCTTAAGCTCGCAGTCTTTCATTGTTATTTTTTTTCTGCGCTAACGGTCAATGCGCCCGCGCTGACAGCTATTGGGATCGAGATTAATAGGCAGAACTTATGTTCTTATGTAGATGCGATTTCTATTTATTTTGTAAGCTATTGGCGCCAAGTCGAGGGCACTGTGACCTTGCTTTAGCAGATATGTTTTATCAATGTTAGTATAAAATCTATTCCTCCTAGTGTAAAATATACTAGGGCATTCAATTTACGGGTAAACATTAGCCAATAAACCTGCTTATTGAGAAGTCCAGTGCAATTTTGACTTTGACTTGATAAAAATTCCGGAAAGTTTGTGTACATACCTACAACGTGTATCAGAAATGCGTGGTCATATTTGAAGAGCTTATTCAGGGGGTGCTATCGAACTAATTTTATTATGGGAACAACCCTGAAATGGCGATAAAAATATCAGCTGATCCTTACATTTTGTCGAGCGACATCGATGATTGAGTAGAAAACAGCTGATATTTTTTTTCGCGATTTCAGGGTTGGTCCTATAGTAAAAGTTGTTCTATGCTATGCCGTAAATGAGCTCTTCAAATATGACCACGCATTTCTGATACACGTTGTATAATATTTAGCTTTATATTGTGGTTTTAACTAAAATATCAAAAGTCCCCATCGATCCATATGCCGCCGCTAAAGATTTTACGGGGCGTCAAAGGTGCTAATAAACGGATTTCGTCACTCAGTCAGTTAGTTGGTGGTGAGGGTCACTCTTCTTTAAACATCACTATTTACACACATTACAAGCAATATACAACATACATTCTATGCAAATGAATTTTTATTCTATTCTATCCGTGATAATGACAGCAACAGACAGGGAGAAGTGGAAAGAGAGGCCTTTGCCCTGCAGTGGGACATTTCAGGCTTATAATAATAATAATAATTTGTGAAAATACCGGAAACGGGGAAAAGTATAAAGGTTTAAAATTTTCATACCTATTCCCTGCAAAAAAGAAACTGTGATGTGTTTTACCGATTTGGACATAATTCGATCAACAGTCACAACGAACAGTATGCCGGGTGTACTGTCTGTTACAACTCTGTTGATGCCATTGACCAACACGGGTTGCGGTTGTTCTATGGTTAATGCAGATGGTCATTATTGACGAGGGATTGCTTGTTACTCGTTTTTTGAAGTATAAGTTAATTTTACCTGCTCCGTGTTTCAAAGCTCACAGGGCCCACCAGGTTGGTAGTCTTCTCAAAACTAACTGCATGCGCATCGTGGCATGTTTACACGAACCATATAACCGACGTCTCTCTCAGAAGCCAGTTAAATTACAGGAAAGATTTTTAATTAAGGCTGTTATTAAAGTTACCAAGAACAAGACGTCTTGATAACATAATGTCCAAGATACGAGTGTACAATTTTTTAAATTATTGTACCTACCCGCAGTATCCGAAAAATAGATAGTGGTTTACATGATAATTACGGGAAAACCAAAAACTGGCCATGTGCGAGTCGGACTCGCGCAGTAAGGGTTCCGTACCACCCATCGACCTGACACCCCTTAGAAACTACTTTAATTTATGAGAGTTTATTAAAAGACATCAACGCAACGTGCGCGAAATATGAATATTTGCATCTCATTCTTACGCAGGTACCACCGTGTACACGTCTGTGTTTGCCCTATTTTTAGTATTTTTTGTTAAACTACATAGTATGCACTATATTCATAGTTTCATACCAAGTTTGACGCTGATTGTGGTATTACCGTTTTGAAGACAGAGCAGGAACAAAAACGTTGAAAAAATTCATGTTTCTCGAGGGTTTCTTGTATGGGGTATGGGGTACCCGGGTACCCCTTTTGGTTTTAGACTTTTTACTATTTTTAGTGTTTGTCGTGATAAGATGTCATAGTAACACATATTCTGTAAAAATTTCAACTGGCTACCTATTACCGTTCAAAAGATACAGCCGTGTGACAGACAGATGGACGGACGGACTACGGCCGGACAGACGACGTAGCGAGAGTAATAGGGTCCCGTTTGGCACCCTTTGGGTACGGAACCCTAAAAGGTAATAAAACCCAACATTGTAGATTCTGACACGAAATAGCCTTTAAAGAAAATCTCGCTTTTATCATAAACAGAGAAATATCGAAATAATTGACTCGCTATTTCGGAACGAATCAGTCAGTGAGCGCCAAAACTAAGATTTTATTCGTCTAATTGCAATGGATCATTATTTTTAAAGGAAAATAAAGAATAACTTATCATAGTGAATGTTAAGTTCGATACCACGAGCAGAGTTCACGGTAGCTCAGCGGCTAAAGTTCTAGTGTACTGAACCAGGAGCCGCAGGTTCAAATCCCGCTCGTGAGCGAATTATTCTTTCCACTATTTATATCTTTATATTTCAACATAACACATAACATAACATCACGCCTGTATTTCCCCGAAGGGGTAGGCAGAGGTGTATAGTACACCCACATTTTGCCAGTTATGTTATAGTCCCATGTAATGTAATAGGGGGCGAGCCTATTGCCATTGACCGGGCACAAATCCAGACTCCGGGCTGCTACTGAGAATTTCCTAATGAAAACACCCAATAACACTTTGCCCGACCCGGGAATCGAACCCAGGACCCCACGCTCAGCAGTCGCGCTTGCAACCACTAGACCAACGAAGCAGTTTTCAGTCAGCTTTATATTTCACTCCGAATAAATAATTATATTATACTTACTAATTTGGATTTCAGGAATCGAACACTGAATTGTTGCATCGCACGCATTACGGCACTTTCTATGACGCTGAAGCATACTTGGTGTACTCCTGTTCACTGCCGGGACAGCCGGCTGGACCCGACGTTATTGTGAGTAACATTGTAACAATGAAATTTCAGATCCCTAGCTGCCTCAACCGATTCTAAACTTCGACTGATGACTATGAAAATTTAGCGTCGGAATATTTTCTATGAGCACCTAAATAAACCCTAGGCATAGAATATATACTAACGACAAGAAGCGACATTTAAGCATGTGTGCTCGTAAAATTGCTCGCGGCTATGTGTGCGGGTCGGGGCGAGCGCGGGGGCCGTGCGCGGTGCGCGGCTTGTGGAACGGGCAGTCTCTCGGCTGCTCCAGCCAATATATTGTATGTAAACGCGCTCCCTCAAGGTCACCGCCGAGCGAGCTCACACGTACAGGGTAGTGTCACCGCTGTGCCCTAGGTCAAATTAGGGCTATCTAAACAAATATTCCAGGTGCAGCTGTCAGCTACATGCAATATGTTGCCTAAATAAATAGCTAATTTAAAGCCTTACTTGATTTCACTTTACCTAAGCAAAACTAGCGAAACTACTACAACTACAATTGAAATTCAACCTCATTTACTTCTATGTGCGACTGAAATTTGAATAGCTAAATAAAATCACAGGTGGCTCAAAGCGCCGCGAAGACCGGTCGAGAGACCACAGCCATAAGCGTCCATAAGAGCCGGTCAATAAGAGTCGGTTTGCTTTGCAACCAGTGAACTAGTCGAAATGTGTAACTTTAAAAACTTATGTTACCAGCGTCGAGAAATAAAAGAGAACGGCAATGGGGATGTCCTGGAGCGCCACATCCACTCGTGGGGCGGGGAGCGCAGCGGTGGACTGGCGGGGCTGGCCCTGCGTCGCGGCACCCAGCTCGCTTCCTACCTTGCCGCTCCCGTGATCGTACACCGGGAAGCTGCCACTAAGGAGACGCCCAGGCTTCTGTCCTACTTCAGAGATGGAATTAGGTAACTCTTGTGTTGTTTATACAAAATTTCAAAGCAATAAAATAGATATAATGAACATAATTACGAAAAAAAAACCAGTTCCGAAGAAGTGACTCAGTTCTAGATTCTAATGCAATTGAATATTAGTTTTAACGTTAAGCTACTGCAAGCTGATCTTCGTATCATTCATTAATGCCGCCCACTCACGATCATGCCGCTGCTTGATCAAGTAGGCTTGACGGTGTGTGGGCGAAATTTTTGGAAGGACATGCCACCTGATCTGGACGAATTAAAAAGGCGGACGGAATCTCGCTCACTAAAAAGTGAAGCTCCCATAGTATATAATATATGTACAAGTATACATCGCTAATCTATACGTACGATCAAGCGACCCGTCTTACTATGGTTGCTTCATTTATTGTTTAGCGAGTTTCCGTCCGCCATTTATTATTTGTTCATGCCACTTGACGGAAAGATCGATTTTCAATCTGCCAACTGTCATGTCTCTGATCGTGAGTGCAATATTAGAAAATGCGATTTTAATTACCTCAATTTCAGCATCAGAAATAATTAGATTTCTCTTGAACCAGGGTGAAAAAACCGGCCAAGAGCATGTCGGGCCATGCTCAGTATTATAGGGTTCCTTAAGTAGGTATTACAAACAAATCAAATCGAATATTAATCACGACTATTTTAGTTTTTGCAATAGACGGCAGCATTGGCGACTCAGAGAGTGATGTCAGTAGCCGCTAGATGGCGCTATACAGTGCCAAATGTAATAGACGGCACTTGACGGCAGCATTGGCGACCCAGAGAGTGTTGTTAGACGTCGCTAGATGGCGCCAAATTTAAGAAGTGTGTCGTCAACATAACACAAAGTTACTTTTTGTGATTTTATCAAATAGAAAGTAGCTAAAGGAGCATTATTTGCTATGATCATTTTTCTCTATGGTCAATGACCTTTGAACTAGGACGTTTTATATATTTTTCAGTTTTCTCTCTATAACTCAAAAACTTATAATCACAATATGCTCGAAATAATTTTAAAAGAGAGTTTTTACTAAGGTCTATCAATGTGGAAAAATATAAGTTTCTACGTTGCATAGTTTAGAAATGGCAGGGGGGGGGGACACATTGCAAGCCACTTTGGCAGGCTATATTTCGCATATGGTACATCTGATAAAAAAGTGATGTATGAAACATTACCTGCATTTTAGTAGACCTATTCAATGATACCCCACACGAGGGGGTGCAGCGTAAAAAACACTTTCATCCCCATTTCACATGTATGGGCGCCACCCCTAAAATACGTAATCAAGATTTTTTTATTCTTTTAAAATTGAGATCTATATCTATACAATTTTTTAACAAAATTTCATTTACTTATGTTTATAACTGTAGAAGTTATTAAGCTGTAAAGGATTAGGACAGACGGACAGACGGACAGACGGACGGACATGACGAAACTATAAGGGTTCCTTGTAGGACTACGGAACCCTAAAAATGAAAATCGTTTGCAGAATAACAAAAGATAATTCTTGGTCTACAAAATAAGACAAAAACCGCCGTGACAGCATTTTTTTTTTGGGGCCTAATGCGCCTAAGAGAATGGGCAATGTCCTTTCTCCTACCATCTAATATTATGGTTAAATAGTTGTATATTCAAAACAGGATCCTCCGAAGCGGCTCGGCCACCCTGAACGGCAGCGCGCGTCTGTACCGCGTGCGCGGGCGCCGCCCAGTGCTGCTGCAGCTGGAGCCCGTGTCGTGGGCGCAGCTGGCCACTGACGGGGTGTTCGTGCTGGACACCGCCTCGCTGCTCGTGCTGTGGCTAGGAAGGACTGCCAACCTCGTCGAGAAAATATTCGGTGCCAAGGTTTGTGGCTTTGTGTGCCGGTGCTGATAGCTTTATATTCTGTGCCTTCCAAAGCGCCAACGTACACAGTTAAGATATTATTGGGGCCAATTGTTTACAGTAGACAAAGCTCAATAAGGGAATGTAGCAGCCAAGTGGCGCCCCCATCAGTAAAAAAAATATTACTTACTAGCTGTACCCGTGGCTTTGCCCACGTTATCATAAGGTAAACTTTCAAATAAGTCAAATTTCAAAGATAATGGACAAATGATAGCAATAATTAATTTTTTGCCATTATTGTTTTCTTAAGCGCTGGGCGCAAAGTCAAAGACTAAAACGTAAACCGAGAACCTAGGCCACAAACAAATTTTGAGCATAATTTACCAAAATAATACAGAATGATGTGAATGTATACAATAAAACGCCTTTTTACAAAACTTCTCTATAAACTACATTCGCGGTTTTACCTTCAGCAGCCACAATGAGTGTCAGAGCTGGTGACGCGAGAGCAAGCGACGTTCAGTTGTCCATGTGAGAAGCAGCTGGTCCTGAGGTCGACACCCGCAGCCTTCATTGTCTGCCCCTGCGACTTATTGATGGTCAGCGCGAAGCACAGACTCATAGGAAACTGTATGCGCTTGAATTGGAAAGGGTAAATGTGGGGAATCAGTGGTATTCGTGGAATAAACACCGTCTCGCCAGCGGCACACCCAGTGAGAATCTCTGCCTCTATAATGTGCCTCTGCAAGGATATGACTTTGATTCGGGTCCCGTTACACAGCTTAGGCGGTGTTAAGTTCCGCAAAAGCATAATCGGGACACCGACTTTAAGTTTGATAAGATGGGCAGGAAGTCCACTTGCAGAGAGAGAGTTAAGGAATTCTAATACTGGGTAGTGAGTAGCGTCATCTAGATCTATAACGGTGTTTATAGAAGTATAAACCACTTCATTCCCTTAAATTTCTTAGAGAATGCTATCGCTAATGGCAGCGGCTTGGTAATTTTTTGGTGTTAAAATGGCCCTCTCACACAACCAAGAATTCTGCTGGTGCGAGATTTGGCTGATGTCCCCATAAACAGAACGAATTAGGTCCTCTACCGTATGGACCACTCTACAAAGCGATTCCGGTAGGTCCACCTGGCCACTCTCCTCTGGATAAGTTCCTACTCCAATGTTTAAAAGGACATCAGCGAATTCTTGAGCATATGAATTCCCGCCAAGCCGTGCTCAATCTGTGAACTTGCGGCCAGAGAGTAGAGCGTTTTAACGAAGCATTCACCTCATCAGCCCTGATACCTCGCGTCACCACAGGCAGCGTCTGCAGGAAATCGCTGCTAAAGAGAACTGTGAGCAGTCTCGTAGAACAGCGGCCTTGTCACTGTTTCGTGAAACTGCGCAAACGGGCGTCTCGTTGCTCTCTAAGTCTATGGGAATCTTAAACAATGTGTGTGCAGTTTTGCCACCAGGGAGCACTGTTGCGGCGATTCCGGAAGACGCTACTGCGAGGGCAATTTTTCCTCGCCTTCTGACCTCTGCAAGGATGCCTGAAGTAAGAAAGGTTTTGCCTGTTTCTCCAGGAGCATCCAAAAAGAACATTTTCCCTTGGCAGAGTTCAACGCTCTGCAGGATAATTTCGAATAGCTGTCT
Organism: Asteroscopus sphinx; assembly: GCA_949699075.1. NCBI lineage: Eukaryota > Metazoa > Arthropoda > Insecta > Lepidoptera > Noctuidae > Asteroscopus > Asteroscopus sphinx. The sequence goes on along the minus strand of OX453004.1, from coordinate 26,103,137 downwards.
TTGCACTGAGATGAAGTTTTCGACGTGGTCGTTAAAAATGACAGACATTGTGCCTGGATTGTAGTCAGTTTCGGCGGCGTATTCACGATTAACGCCGGGATGATGAGTCACAGGTTGGGGAGTCGGTAAACCGTACTCACCCAATGAATTGCAGCCGATCGAAACGACCATGTCTTCAAGTGAACAAAGACATCTATTCAAAACGCGTTCATCATATCAACATAGGTCCGTAAGAATCGCCAATTGGTAGAGGTGTGTAACTCAGCTCAGAACCGGTTCAAATATACAGATCAATAAGCTTGAGCTGTTGAGCTGCAGCTCAATGACAAATTACGCAGCTCACGGCTCAAAGAATAGTATCTATCTGTGCGACCACTTTTGTTGCACGGAAGATAAAATATGTTTATATAGATAAAAACCTGTTTGAACCGGTGAGCTGGAGCGGCGACAGATCCGCGGTGAGTCGCAGAGTCAGCGAGCGAGCGCAGCTCAAACAGATTGAACGGTCTTTAAGCTCAGCGACTCACATCACAGATCATAACTCGAAGTAGGCAGATACACAAATTGAGCTGATCTGTGAGCCGGTTCACAGCTCCGGCTCACTGACCTGCAGTGCGATTCAGAACATTTCGATAACTTGCCGAATCCGTTCGATTGGATATCTTACTCGTACCGTATGTTACTTTCGGGGCTATTCAGAACAACCGAAATGAGCGTTCGATTCGGTTTCGGGTACGGTATCGATATTGGTTACATTACATGAGATTACATGGTGCGTTTATGAAGTTTTCTTTTGTATCATAAATAGAAAGATTTTTAAACCCATATCTAGGCGATGTAAAAATATATCCGAAAGTATTTATAGTTTTGTTGTTCTAATCTTACTACAAAATAATTAATTACGGCTGAATAACGGCTGTTTATAAAAATAAAATTATGAAAGTACTTACTACGAAAAGCTAGCTTTGTAAACACCCATCTGTCAAAATCATTGTCAATGTGACGTTTGACGTTAAAATACTTGGTTGGTAGATTGGGGGTTTTTTTCGCAATTTTGGGGAAAAAAAAGTAGTTCTTGGGGAAATTTCGAGGAAAGAAATCCTTGGGGAAATATTTGGAGAAACGAAAATACAGATGTAATACTGAAATTGTACTAGTTTGTGTAGCCTCCACGTGTGACGATATTTAATTGATCGTCCGGCGCACTCTGGGCAGTCAGCCCCGCTATCAACCTGCTGACTGGCTAATCTTTTCCCCACGACATGAGCTATTATTATTATGTAGCTCATGTTGACACGAAGAAGAAGAAGACTAGTTTGTGTAATGTCATTGGGAAAATAATTGAGGGTTTGAATGAAGACGATATATCAAAAGTTTTAAATATCATCCACAATACACTGTTAAATATTTTTTATAGTTTTTGAATAAACATAGTCTTTTATTTTTAAATTTTCTGTGCGAAAAAAAATTGGGAAAAAAGATGAAAATCATCATTTTGGGGAAAAAATATATGAATATGGGGAAAATTCAGAAACTCGATCTAGTAACCCTGTAAAACATCTTGGACTATGGTGGTTATGTTATCTTTTTGGTTTGGTTTGGTTTTATTGTTGTTTATCAATTAAATAATTTTTTTTTTGAGTTTATAACATACGCACTCAAAATTGAAAGAAGTAACATTCTTTTTGGAGAAAAGTTCATCATGAATCTTTGTGAGAATAGTAGAATGGCGACTATCGCTGTAATCGAGCCTTAGACGATGAAATTACACAGTCTGTCAGTGATTCTACAATAACGTTCACCAAAACTTGTAAGTACCTACTCACCTCTTGTTTATTAGCTCATCAGCGTCTATAACGCTGGCCTATAGCACAACACACACACCACACTAGCAGCAGTGTAGCAGGCCACACGATGTTTTCCTTCATCGTGGGTATACAAACGTTTACAAGGCACATGGATTTTTTATAGGTACATTTAAATAAATAAGTACCTAAACTCCTAAGGCGACACTGACCAAACCGACAGCATAGGTATTCATGTGTCGAGAGAGAAAAATGACACAATACTGTAATCATGATTTGTTAACATTAAATACATTTTCTATCTTTCAGGTAAACAGCATGACCATGACCAAGCTTACTAGGACTTGTTACAAACACCATCTGTTGATGGACAAAGACAGTTTGTCTCTGCTGTGGATGTTCACTTGCATCAAGTGTCACTCACCTACTTGACACTGGCTCAACTCGTGAAATAACAATTTGTAATATTATACAAGAGTGGATTATGCCTTAAACTGTAAGTTGAATCAGTCTATAAAATATTTTTCACAACTTTACTGCTAGTCAAATTGATTTTTAATTACTTTAATGATTATGTATGTTTGTATTATGTACACAAAATACACACTTAGACGTGGAGTTGTGGAAACAGCCCATTATACTATACTATGTATGTTTGTTGCAGGTAGAAGCAGTAAGTTGCATAATATGCTATGCTTGTTGTGTGCTTGCAGACCGAGCTGCTTTTCATATAGTTTCCAGCTCAGTGTATACTCAATGATAATACAGGCACACAGTTCTTCCCGCTGATCATCTAAATGTTGAAGTGAGAATGAACCAGCCCATACCTACAATTGTATTATTAGACTATAGTACAGAAAGCCAGATTATAGAAAGAATATGCTTTATGGTTTCTAAGAGGTTGCATTCAATCAAGATTTATAGTCAACACTTCTCGCAGAGATATTGTAACTTCCTCCGGGGTTGCCTACAGTTGGTAACCACACTGCCACGCACTTTAAAACATTGTTACTGCATCATAGGCAGACAAACTGGATGCTGATAAGCAATAATGTGTCAACCCACAAAAATTCGAAAATTGAGTTAATGATGCAGTACGCTTCTTTGGCTGACAAAGAACGTTTTTCAATAGGGTTTTAACCTGATTGAATGGTTTTTATACCAAAAATGAGTATAAAAAGGTTGACACGAAATCAGTTCGAAGGGTAAGACATTTTGCAATAAGATGTTTAGGCACTTGAAACATTGTTTGATGACCCTAGGCGCCATCTGTTTAAAGTCAAAAGAAGTTATGGGACATGATCGGTTATTGCGTAATTAGTATTATCCTTTTTCGGCTGTGTAAACAACATTGGCCCATATTTAATTAAAATTAAACGTATAAAGTGGGCCTCACAAGACTACTAGCCACGAATACTACATGGAAAACGCAGTAGAAGACTTATGGAATATAAGATCATCAAAGGTAAGTCAAAATATTACATAAATATAAGGATTTTAGCTATACAAGTTTAGAGGTCATTTTACCGGTAATATTATTTAAAAAACGCTTTTTTATGACAGAATACTGTTTAAAATTACATTCAAATACGTATTACATACTAACCGTGGTAATATTACTTATCTTAACTACCTAATTTCAGCAAAATGTAATATTTTTGATTAACAGGTTATTGCTTAACAAACATTCTACTATTGACTAGCGCTTGTAAAAGTTTTATAAAGCTTGACACGTTATTGCTACAAAAAAATCTCGTTCACTTGTTCGTTCGTTTATTTCAATAGTATGTTAAATGACTTGAAACGTTTTTGAAAAACGTGGAATGAGCGAATTAATAAAACAAACAGGTTCACGACTGTAAGTATCCGCAAACAGGGTAGGCAGACATTGTCTCAAATCTTCAGGTTCTCGAAATTATTACATTTTGGCACATACCCTCATTTTGCAAGTTGTGTCCTATTTTTATAATTATTTTCAGAATGCCACCGCCAAGATCAAGAAGCCATGTTTGCGGATCATGTACCTAATACCTCACGAAGAAAGCAATGCGTCGCGTCCTACTTCTGACGAGGAGTTTCAGTGTGAGGTTATTAGCCACGATGTTGAAGAAAAGAGGCGTATGGTTCCGTCAAATAGCAGTCTCAATGAGGAGTTTCCAGAAGTTCGGCCAGCAGAAACATACCTTCCGAATATTTATATTTCTGATCAAGATCTGGACTTTGAGAATACTCTGGATTTATTGGAGTTTCTAGCTGCTGTTGATTGCTGTTTATGGCTGATAATACAACACTAGCTCATTCGTCGATCATTGAGCTTATTCATCATACAGCAACTATACAGTCCGAGCCCAATGAGTTGTCTGATTCATCATCAACTCAGCCTATCGCAGTCCACTGCTGGACATAGGCCTCTCCCAAATTGCGCCACAATACTCGGTTTTCTGCCTTTCGCATCCAGTCACGTTCAGCCACGTTCTTCAGGTCGTCGGTCCACCTGGTGGGGTTCGCCCTACGCTGCGTTTGCCGATTCGCGGTCTCCACTCAAGGGCTAGTCTGCTCCAGCGGCCATCAGCCCTTCGACAGACATGGCCAGCCCACTGCCACTTCAGCTTACTGATCCTACAAGATATGTCGGTCAATCCGGTTCTCCTCCGGATAATCTCGTTACGGATTTTATCCTTCAAAGAAACTCCAAGCATAGCTCGCTCCATAGCTCACTGAGCGACTTTGAATTTATGAACCAGCCCAACTGTCAGTGTCCACGTCTCGGCACCGTAAGTCATGACAGGGTGGACGTACTGGTTTAAGACCTTTGTCTTCAAACTTTGCGGTATATGCGGCGAGAAGACTCGGCGAAGTTTGCCAAATACTACCCAGCCTAACTAGAAACTTCTGTCGGCTTCTTTCTTGAAGTTTGTCTACTAAGCTGAATTATCTGCCCTAGGTAGACATCTTCCGTTACGACTTCGAGTGCCGACCCTTCAACGAATATTGGCCTCGGCATGACATGCATATTGAACATGACTTTAGTCTTGTCCAGATTCATGCCGAGACCGACACGCCGAGATGCTCCGTTTAAGCTGTGCAGCATTTCGCCCAAGTTTTCCAACGACTCAGCCATACAACGATGTCATCGGCAAAACGGAGATGTGAGATGTTCTCGCCGTTAACGTTGATACCCTAACCAGTCGAACGAAACGAGATTATTTTGTTGTAGATAGTTTGATTTTGATTTTTAAATACTGTTTTAATTTAGATAATGTTGATTATGATGTAGGTAGGTAAGTATTCAAAGTAAATCTTGAAGATTGAATAGCCAATAACGCTCGATGGTCCCTAATTTGTTCCGTTTTTAAGAGGTAAATAAATATTTTAATATTGTAAGAAATCATGGCTTTTATTGATAACATCTTAACATTACAATTTTTATCCTAATAATACGTTTATCAATATAGGGTTAAGGTACTTGACATTAATCAAATCGAATTTAAATTAATTGTTTTCAGTTTAGCAATAATGTGTTATAAGACTTGAAATGTATATTCAAATAAAATGTTTGCTGGCGCATTTTGTAATATCAAATTTAACGGTTTTTGGAATGAATATAACAGATTTTACAAGTTTAATGGGATAAATTTGATCTAAACTTATAATATGATATAATGACTGCATATCATCAATATTTGCAGCAAATTCTTGAACAAACTAATTAAATTGGCGCCGTAATTTTGAAACACGATTTACTCGAAATGGCTTCCGTGTAGGTTGACATACTATTGCTTATCAGCATCCAACTGTAGGCTGCTGCACCCATATAATATCTATAATATGGTATCTTAATTGGGCTAGGTACCAAGACAATAGTAAGACATTATAATTGAAAAGAAATAAAAATAAAATATAAAATGTGTTTTTATTTTTAAATATCTCTTTTACCTGTGTTTTTTATAAGTATGATTTGTGAGTTTCTCAACACTCCACTCTACAAAATATAATAATTAAGGTAGCTACTATACACATAATTTATTTTTTTGCTCTTGTCTTATTTAGTAAACAATCTTGGCATGTCTCTTTACTCAAATAACTACTGATAATATATAATTACTTATTAGTTCTGCACATGTAATAAGGTTAAAAAATGTTAGGTAGGTGTAACTGTGTAAAATTGTTAACATAATTCTTATAATAATTATTATTGACGAATTGCATTAAAAAGACATGCCAAGATTGTTTACTAAACAAGACAAGAGAGAAAAATAGAGTGTACATATAAATATATCAATTGCACTTCACAAATCAACTGCTAAATAATATTATGTTCTTAGATATGTTGTTACATAGGTACCTAACCTCACTTTTAAATATTAAGAGCTTAGAGTCTGCTCTCAGATTGGCAAAATCCGTAGAATTTTCAGTGATAGTTTGATATGTTTGCCAGTAATCATTGGTACAGGTCAATGCCAGTAATACACAAGTTACACAACACCACCTCATCTTTTTACACTTAGGTCCAAGATTTTATGAAAGCGTATCCGTCTCCCTTGTTTTTTTTCTTTTTTCTTTGTTTCTTCTACTAGGATAATAGGGCCAGTGTAAGGTCATGCAGCAACCCATATTATTCAGTGAATTATCCGGCTGTGCATGAAAATGCATCTCGCAATGAGCGCAAAATGCAACTGCGTGTCTGGGTGTGTTGAGTTCTTCTCGGAGTCTTCAGCGTCTTTTCTCAACAATTACACTGCATTGTTTTTGTTTTTTATGTCTTATATTAATTTTACGGCTCAAACTAACAAAAATAAAATTTATCGGGTGCCCAGTAGCTCCCGTTAAGTTGTCGGGGAAAATAATCGGACGTTCGGTAATTCTCCTTCGATAGCAGCGTTGTGAATAGCGTTGATAGCGTTACATGTCGTGTAATGTTGAGGGAAATCGTACGGTATGACGTCATCTTCGATTCGGTATCCAGTTCGTCAAATTGATCTGGGATACGGTTATTCTGAATTGAAAATTTTATTTATCGTACGATATCAATCGGTATCGACCGACAACTGAGATATCGTGTGGTTCTGAATCGCTATACTGAACCGTGAGCTGAGCTGCAGCTCACGCATTTTTGTTGAGTTACCTATGTCTACCAATTGGTCAGGTGTAAAATATCGCAATTCGTAGGTACTAAGTATTTCAAGACAATCAAAGAAGCAAACACAAAGACAACAAAATAATTCCTGTTTCTCTACCGATAAAATCACATTTTGTGAACGAAACCATAGCGCGATCTAATTTGACGTTAACGCCATCTGGTTAGGAAAGGAGTATATTAAATTAAGTTAATTATTTTTCAAAACTAAGTAAGCGGGAGACGTCGTCGTAAATTGGTTATATTATCCATAGGTTAATGATAACAATACAAATACATTTTCACGCTTTTTTTGGTTAGGGGACTCAGCAGTTAGTAAAATAAGTGGTTCAATGGCACTTTTTGCACTGATTTCGATAGTTTTTTCACTGTTAAATAGTTAAAGCACTTTTTAGCAGACAACACTTTAGTAAACTACTGTTGTATAACTACTGTTTGTGGTAGGAAGTAAAATAAATAAAAATAAATACGGAAGCAGAAAATAATCGACACAATGCACTATTGCTCACCCCTCATACCAAATAGCGTGATCATTTCTTTTATAACTTAATAATCCGCTCTTTAGCGGACGTTGTTGCTAAATAACTTAATTTGTAGTTTTTTTTTTTTTTTTAATTACAAAATGCATAAAATAATCCAAAAACTAAGATTGAGCCTGATTCGATCTTAGAACAACACAATCGTGATCCACACGCCAAGCCACCAGGATGAGTAATTATTTACGGGATACTACGAAATAAGCATTTTCATTGTTAACATCTGTCGTTTAGCTCCCTTTATGTATAGCGTGATGGTTATTTTTTAAAATATTAATTTTGACGTTCTGATAACGAATCATTTTAGTCTTTTTTAGACTATAAATTATAACATTTCAATATATTGGTGTCGATTCTCTTGTTCACGAACTAAACTTATTTTAAACTATCGCCCTCTTTTACTAATAGTAGATACAAGAAAGGGATGGCAACCATTTAAGAGCTGTCAAATTAGACGAAATTAAATTTTCCATACAAGTTTAGTCGTGATCTCGGAACGTGCCCACTAAAATACAAAGAAATGTAACACGTAAACTAATTTGACAGTTCTAAAATGGTTGCCATCCCTTTCTTGTATCTACTTTTAGTAAAAGAGAGCGATAGTTTAAAATAAGTTTAGTTCGTGAACAAGAGAATCGACACCATTAGCTGTAAAATATAACTTTGTAGACATTTTGTTACTCTACTCACCTCCCATGTACAAAAGCGTGAGGATTTGTAGCCTATAACCTGACCCGGTCTGTAACCAACATTTTCGCCAAATTTCAACTAATTCTGTTCAGTAGAATTGGCGTCATGCTCAAACATACAAACAGATAAACAGACAGACAGAAATTCTAAAAATTGTAGTTTTGGCATCAGTATCGTTTCTAGTAAGTATACGCAGCAATGATTTTTTTCAAAAAATATTCAATGTACAGTTTTTTCATCGCTACGATTTTATTATATGTATAGATTATTATTATACTTTATTGTACACACATATACACATTATTGTTACAGTAGAAAAGCTTATGCTTAGGTACATCGGCGAGCTCTCAACTAATTTTTTTTTTATAAATCATATTTTGCGTTTAAGGGGGAAAAAAATTAAAACTCGCCGAAAAAAATATTACTCGCTGAATACATCATTTATCGAAAATTCGTATTTAACAATTGATGTACAGGTACTTTAGTTTAATCAGAAACTATTAACTCTGTAAAATATAGTTCGCTGTAGTTGTAGATAGAAAAAATACCAAAAGTGGCCGTTTTTCGCACTTTTTCTATCTACAACTACAGCGAAGAATTTTTTTCCCCCTTAAACGCAAAATATGATTTAGAGATTTAAATTAAAAGTAATTCCAAGGCCAGCATAGTAGCTTCCTTAATACCAGCAGTTACGCTTTGTTAGATCTTTAATATCCACCTATCTTAAACTATGGAATGCATACAATTTTAATTAGACTCCGGGAAGTCTTTAACTAATATAATAATAATAATATAATGGTCAATTTGAATCAAGATCGCGTACCGGTTGGCCCGTGGTGCGGACAAGGGCATGATGGCGCGTCGGATCGTGATCGCCCACGACGGGTACGAGCAGACCCTGCCGCCGGGTGACCGCGCGCTGCTCGACGCGCTGCTGGAGCTGCGGGCGCGAGCACTGCGCCCCGCCGCGCCCCCCACCGCTCCGCCGTACCCCGCCCGGCTGTACCGCGCCACGCAGCCGCCTCGAGCCGTCCCGATCACTGTACCCTCGCAACGACCCGCTGCAAGGCTCGAAGAGATCAAGCGCGCACCACTATTCAGAGAAGACTTGGCTGATGACGTAAGTAATACATAAAAAACCGGCCAAGTGTGAGTCGGACTCACGCAGTAAGGGTTCCGTACCACTCATCGACCATACCCCATAGAAACTGATTTAATTTACGAGAGTTTATCAAAAGACATCAACGAACGTACGTGAAATGTGAATTTTTGCATCTCTTTCTTCCGTCCGTACCACCACATATGTCTATGTTTGTCCTGTTTTTAGTATTTGTTGCTAAACTACATAGTATACACTATAATCAGACTAAGTATGACGCTGGTATGTATTACCGTTTTGAAGTTAGAACAGGAACAAAAACGTTGAAAAAAATGCTTGTTTTTCGAGGTTTCTTGTATTGGGACCCCCTTATGTTTTAGACTTTTTTTTGTTTTTAGTATTTGTCGTGATAAACCTCATAGCAACACATATTCTGTGAAAATTTCAACTGGTTATCTATTACCGTTACAAAGATACAGCCCTGTGACAGACAGACGGACGGACGGACAGCGTAGCGAGAGTAATACGGTCCCGTTTGCACCCTTTGGGTACGGAACCGTAAAAAAGGTTTGCGGTCAGGGCCCCAATTCTCGCGTCATAGATATAAATGTCAATCTCTACGAAAAATGTCGCCGATAATGTCAACTGCTATGAACCACTCGTTGTATTTAGAGCGGTAGGCGTAGACATATATCTAACGTGACATTCTGAGAATAACGCAATTTATTTTCACCATCACCAGCACCAAAATCCCAAATCAAATCAAAATCCCAAATCTCAAATCTAGTCCCAATGTAACAAAACTAAGCAGAGCTTGTAGTATGGGTTATAGACAATGGATATAATACTAACATACTTTTTTCTTGTGAATACCTACTTTTCGAACTCATCACAAATATTTGTGTCCTGTGAGAATCGAACCCCTAAACTACAGACATCGTCGATGTGGTTATTTAACCTAACAAAGAACCCGCAAGATCTTGTGTATTCCCAGAAGTCCCATTGAAGTTAGGACTACTAGGATTTTTCTTCCCAAAAGTTCCGTGACTTTTACAACTACACTCCCAATTTAAGACACAATTTACGAATTCCCGTAATGATGCAACGCTTTCTAAAATCCGAAACTGAAAATTAACACACTGAAAAACACACACGAAAGAGTTACTCGCTCCAAGGGCAATCTATTATTACAAATTCCATTTTTCCTACCAGATTCTGTCGCCATTCAGGCGGCCCGACTCTGGAATGAGCTTCTCGTCGATATCAGGAAAGCTTCCGAAAGGAAACAAAGAGGATTTACAAAATAACATATCATATACCCGTACATGTCAATTATATGCATTGTGCGTCTGTTGTATCATAATCCCAGTAGTACCTTTAATGGAACCGCTGGGAAGAAAAATCCCAGTGTAGTCCCGTCACGGGTCAACTTTAATAGGACTTCTGGGAATACACGCAAGATCTTAAAATAAGTGAAGCGACGTTGATGGATCTCCGTCCGCGCCGACATTAAATTAATTCCATTCTCTCTTGGTCAGTGAAGTCAATAAGGTATCAATCACCACAATAATAATAATACAACGTGTATCAGAAATGCGTGGTCATATTTTAAGAGCTCATTCAGGGCATAGCATAGAACAACTTTTACTATGGGACCAACCCTGAAATCGCGAAAAAAATATCTTCTGTTCCCTACTAAATCATCGATGTCGCTCGACAAAATGTTAGGATCAGCTGATTTATTTTTTCGCGATTCCAGGTTTGGTCCCATAGTAAAAGTTGTTCGATAGCATCCCCTGAATAAGCTCTTTAAATATGACCACGCATTTCTGATACACGTTGTATAATGGTTATTTCAGGGAGTCTACATAGTGGACAGCGGCAGTCGCGGCGTGTGGGCATGGGTGGGGCCGTCCGCGACAGGTGCCGCCGCACGAGGGGTCCTCGCGGCGGCACGCGGCCTCGCGCGAGCACGTCGCATGATGGTGCCGGTGTCAGCGGCACTGGCGGGACGGGAGCCGCTGGAGTTCGCAGCACTGTTCCATAACTGGCGCTGGTGTGATGCAAGACGTGACGGAAGACTCCGCGCCGCCCGATCTGCTACAACCAAGCTAGACGCCGTCAGTCTAGCGACGAATGCTTGGCTTGCCGCTGAGGTTAGCTATTCTAATGGACTTGGACAGTAATTTTCTGACTTTCTCTGGTAGACGAAAAGTAATGCAAAGCATTGGTGATCTTAGGATTACCACATAAGTACGTTAGTACTATTAGATATTCTGTGACATAAGTACAAAGTTTTCTACATTCACATGTCTCGAGGGGCCCTCTATAAATTATGTACGTTTATCGGGAGGGAGGGGGTCAAGAAAGTGTGACATCGTGTGACAAGGGGGCGATGGGTCATAAGCTTCGTGACGTCACATGTTTAAATCTTATTCAAACAAAAAATTGTATTCAAACTTTAAACTTCTATTCAAACTAAAAACTTTAAAATATTAACGGCTCTCAATATTATTTAACATCTCTTAATTTAATTTATAATTTATTTTAATTTAATTATTACGTGGTTTAAATCTGTTTGTATGATTTTAAAAGTGCTGTTAATGTAATGTTAATCTATTATATAAATAGGGAAAGAAAAAACGGTTCAGTACTTAGATTAATTGAAGTAATAGGTTTGTGGTTCACTACCATTTTCTCCTCTGATTGTCAAGCAATTTTCTTTTTTTTGTTTAGTAGCTGCAAGCTATAGCTAAGCTCGTCAAGTTTAGTGTTATCAAGGTTTAGTGAAGGGTACGGGTGCCGGTGAAATTACAATCACATGAGACTTTTCATCTTCATTTCTCAGTTTGGCGAACCGTCTTGCGGTACCATTTAGGCAACAGCCTAGGTGGTATTGCAGTTGTTATGGGCAAAGGTAACCGCTTAACACCAGGTGAGCCTTTAGTTCGTTTCGCTATCCTATAATATAAAAAAATATATTTGGAAAAAGATATTTTTTTCAGCATGTTTCAATAACAATTTTTCTATGAATTACGGTCGAATTGATATTCGTGTGACGTAATATATGGATATATGGCCCGCAACCCGCAAGGCATATTTCTTACACCTAAGCTTGATTGGTTCCATACACCGTCGGCAGGCGCAGCTGCCGGACGACGGGTCGGGCGCACTACGCGCGTGGCGAGTGCGGGGCGGCGCGGGCGCGGGGGGCGGCGGGGAGGCGCTGGCCGAGCTGGAGCGCCCGCAGGCCGCCGTCTTCTACGACGGCGACTGCTACATTGTGCTCTACACCTACCACGCGCCCACCGGCGACCACACCGTGCTCTACTATTGGATGGTGACTGCTGTTCCTGCTTTTACAAAAAAAAAAAAAACCGGCCATGAGCATGTCGGGCCATGCTCAGTATTATAGGGTTCCTAATTACAAACGAATCAAATCGAATATTAATCATTGCTATTTTAGTTTTGCAAACAGCGCCACCTAGCGCTGAATTTAAGAAGCGAAATCAATATAACACAATGTTACTTTTTGTGATTTTTTAAAATAGGAAGTAACTAAGGAGCATTATTTGCTATGAGCATTTTTATCTAAGGTCAACGACCTTTAAACTAGAACGTCTTAAGTATTTTGCAGTTTTCTCACTATAACTCGAAAATTTATGTTCACATTATACTCGAAATAGTTTTAAAAGAGAGTTTTTATAAAGGTCTATCAATGTGGAAGATTATAAGTTTCTATGTTGCATAGTTTAGAAATGGCAGGGGGGGGGACACATTGCAAGCCACTTTGGCGGGCTGTATTTCGCAGATAGTATACCTGATAAAAAAGTTATGTTTGAAACATTACCTTCATTTTAGTAGACCTATTCAATGATACCCCACACGAGGGGGTGCAGCGAAAAAAAAATATTCATCCCCGTTTCACATGTATGGGCGCCACCCCTAAAATACGTAATCAAGATTTTTTTATTCTTTTAAAATTGAGATCTATATCTATACTATTTTGTAACAAAATTTCATTTTCTTATGTTTATAACTGTAGAAGTTATTAAGCTCTAAAGGATTAGGACAGACGGACAGACGGACGGACATGACGAAACTATAAGGGTTCCTTGTAGGACTACGGAACCCTAAAAACTAACCTAATTCACAGCCTAATGGCTGCGTTTCCACCAGGGATTTGCGAGGTAGCAAGGCAGTGCGCGAGGAAAAAATCCACCAATAAGAGAACGGCACTGTGCTTGGCTACCAAAATAAATCAATCCTATTGGTGATTTTTTTCCTCGAGCACCGCTTCGCTACTGGTACATCCCTGGTGGAAACGCAACCTTATTGACCCAGGAAAGTCCTAGCTAGGTCCGGGGCCCATCTTGAGGTACAGCAGTAGCGGAGTAAGGGGAGGGGCAGCAGGGGCGATCTGCCCCGAGCCTCACCGTCTGGGGGACCCCATATTAACGTCGTAAAATAATTATAGCACACACGTTTGTAGGTTAACGGTACCTTGACTGTCTAGCGTTAAAGCGTTTTACCGCAGATCGTGAGGTCCTGGGTTCGATTCCTTGGTCGGGATAAAAGTGTTGTTGGTATTTTTCTGTTAAGTTAATTTCTGAGTAGCATCCCGGAGTCAGGAAGTTGGCGTTGCTACACCACCGTGCCTCGGAGAGCACGTAAAGCCGTATATCCTGCGCCTAATCTCTCTCCGGTCGTGTCGGATTGCTCTCCCATCGGATTATGAGAGTGAGGGAATATAGAGTGTACTTGTGTTGTTGTGCACACACTTGTGCACTATAGTGTCCCACGCAGATGTCTAGTCTCCGTTGAGATTGGTCGCCGTGACCGAAATTCAGCCGGGAAGACATTATTAACTTTTACATTTTTATGTTTCATAAAGCCTTATATAAACAATAAACATAAAGTTGATTGAGGTTATTTTTACGCATAAATCTCATAAATCAAAATAAGCTATAGGATAAGTGATATACGTGGGACACTCAGAAAGTTTTGCGAAACTAAAAAAAATTGTTCTATACGTACATATATTTTTATCAAATCTTTTCAAAGTACTTTCCACCAGCCTCTATACAAAGATTCATGCGCCTAAACCAGTTTTCAAAACACTTTTTCCAGTCCGCCGCAGACACCTCGTTTACAGCCTGCTCGAACGCAGCCAGCGCATCTTCCGGCGACGAAAATTGTATCCCTTTGAGCTGATTTTTTATTTTTGGGAATAAAAAGAAGTCACACGGTGCTAGATCAGGGCTGTAAGGAGGGTGACCCAGGAGTTTGACTGGCGTGCTGTCCAGGAAGTCCCTCGTTTTGAGTGCGGTGTGCGCAGGTGCATTGTCGTGGTGGAGCAGTAGCCCGCGGAGCCCTGTGTTTGGTCGCTTGTTGCTTATAACAGAGAAAACTTCTGGCAAACATTTGGTAGTATACCATTCGGCATTAATGCTTCTTTGATCCCGTAAGGGAATTGATACCAAGTGGCCAGTCAAATTAAAAAAGCTAGCGATCAAAATCTTACCCCCGCTTCTAGATCGCTTCACTTTGGTAGGCGTTGGCTCATTTTGAAACACCCAAACAGTCGACTGGCGCTTGGTTTCTGGGTCGTATTGATAAATCCAGGACTCATCACCTGTAACGATGTCGTAAACACGCCGAGACGAGCCTGCTTCAAATTTGTTAAGCATATCACGGCACCATTCCACCCGGGCCTGCTTCTGAGCATCGGTGAGGTTGTGCGGCACCCAGCGTGATACTATCCTCCTCACGCGAAGATGGCTGTGTAGAATCTCGTGAACGCTTCCCGATCCAATCTTCAATATGTGTTGAATCTCCTGATATGTAATTCGCCTATTGTCTTGGATTAAATTTTTCACTGCTAGCACGTTTTCTTCGGTAACAGCCGTCAAAGGGCGACCGCTTCTTTCGTCATCCCCCAAAGTTGGTCGACCGCGCTTGAATTCGTTATACCAACGATACACGGTTGCCTTGGAAGGGCCTTCATCCATGAATGCCATTTGAAGTCTATCGTACGATTCATCCGGTTTCAGGCGACACTTGAAATCGTATAAAATCATAGCTCTAAAATGTTCCCGGCGCAGATCCATATTTCAGTGAGACACAATACTTTGAATTAACTCGCAAAAAATGTGGAGGGAAATTTTGAAATTGGAACTTACTTATTTTTACTTATAAATAATCATATTTTCGAAAAACATTATAACTGGCCAGTCTCCCATATATAAAAACTTTTTTTCGCAATACTTTCTGAGGGGCCTGGTATATTTACATAACGTTTCATGTTACAGGGTGGCTCTTCGCCCAATGATCTGAGGAATTTGGGTGCTAAAGAAGCCAAAGACCTCTACACTAAACTGGGGCGTTCTCCTGTACAAGTACGTAGCGATTGAATGCCATCATGTTGGGAAGCAAATCATTATAATTATTAATGTGTTTTAATACTTTTAGGCATGGGTGTATCAAGGGAAGGAACCTGCACATTTCCTTCAAATCTTCAAGGGTCGAATGATCACGTACGTCGGCAGTGCGACTGATTATGATCGTAAGTAGTCTTAAATTAATTACCCCCAGTTTCTGGAAGGCTGATCAATTTGATCTGTTGTCAAATCTAATGTCAGCTTTAGTGATTGGCCGGCAAAAATGTTAACAACCAATCTCATCGCTTGACCTGAGGTTTGACAACTGATTAGTTAATTTTTGCGTTGATCAGCCTTTCGGAAACTGGGGGTTAGTATCCCCACTTGTATCTTGCGGGTAATTGGCGACACCCGCAGATTTACTACTTTGCCATAAAGAATAGGCGAATGGAATTCATAGTACCTGTACGGTGCACCCGTACAGAACAGCAACATCAGCAATTATTTTATAGCACGCGGTTGACCCGCGTCATTTACTTCAGTTCTCGATCTAACCGTACTGGGAACAGACACGGGCTCCAACAAATCTGCTCCGCGGTCACATTCAGTTCAAAATATATCTTTATCATTACGTCTATTGATCTTTTATTTGATGGCCATGAGGCCACTATGAGGAGACTATGAAGTAGGCCCAACAAATTGGTCTTTCGAGCCGGATTCAGTTCAGAACCTATAGAGATTATAGTCTTATCCTTAGTAACTAACATGAATAATTTCTTCAAAACATAACATAACATAACATCACGCCTGTATTTCCCCGAAGGGGTAGGCAGAGGTGTAATAGTACACCCACATTTCGCCAGTTATGTTATAGTCCCATGTAATAGGGGGCGAGCCTATTGCCACTGACCTCGCACAAATTCAGACTCCGGGCTGCTACTGAGAATTTCCTAATGAAAAAACCCAATAACGCTCAAAACATAACATTTTCAATAAATAAATAAATGCTAGTATTGTATTTACACGTCAGCGCCACCATGACTTTTTCCTGTATCTGCGACTGATGGGCGGCATCCACTTCCAGCCTAGTAGAAATACTCTGAGTTGTTATCAGAAATCCCCAAGTTTTATCGTCCACGCTTAAGTTGTGTTACATAAGCTCCTTTTTCTAGTGATCTTTTTTAACAGCTACAGGTCGTCGCTTGCTGGCTCCTTCGCGTGTTCTAATCCGCGTGTCGGGGCAGTACGCGCGCGAGGCACGCGGGGTGGAGGTGCGGGACGGCGCGGGCACGGGGGCGGGGGGCGGTGCGGGCGGGGGCACGGGCGCGTGCTACGTGCTACGAGAGGGGGGGCGCGCGTGGGTGTGGTGCGCCGCCAGCGCCACGGGGGACGAGCGGGAGGTCGCCAAGAACATGGCCGCGGCTGAACATGCACTCGTTATGCAAGGTATTCTCTTAGACAATCCTCACATCAACAGAATAGCACAAAACAACTACGCTACGACTTCACATGCGTCTAAACTATAGCTATAATAGGCGCAGCACGCAGATGTGTCCAAAGGTATGCAATGCGGAATTACTGATGACGTTAAACACTCGGGTGGAGGTTTTTTCCATGCAATAAAGAGTTTTAGAGCGAGAAAATGCGCGTCAAACCTCTTTGCTGGCTACATATGCGGTGATACTCGCAGGAACGCAGCCCGCAGCTATAACATTAAACGCAGATGGCGTCGTAGCATTAGACCATCCGAACAACAATAGAATAGCAACTATTAACATATCGATATTGGCAATCACAGCATTCACAGCAAGGCAGCTGGGGTGGACTGGACGAGTGTTGTGACGCTACGTGGAAGAGACCAATTTTCAGCAGTAAACTGCTATAGGTCGAGAAAAAGCGATAACAGAGAAGTTTTCCAAGAGCAATTACCTACTTAATTTTTCCGTGTCACAAAGAATAGCACCACCCCATCTGTTCTCATGGGTGTCGTAAAAGGCGACTAAAGAGTTCACCAGAGGATGAGCAGTAGCGTTCTCTGAGTATTTATTCAACCAACTGCGATCGTAAACCCGCCTGCCAAGCGTGGCGATTATGGCATATCCCCCCTTTTGGAGGAAGCCTATGTCCAGTGTACTTCAAAATTCATCTGTCGGACATAGGTACTGTGAATCTACAAATTTACCTTTTTTTTCGACTTACTGTAAATAAAATATTTGATTCAATGTTTAACCCAGGTAAAGAAAAGCCAGATTTCTGGACAGCGCTGGGCGATCGTCGTCACCTGCTGGTATCATCTCCACTGAGGGAAGTGCAGCGCCCCCTGCCGCCGCGTCTCTTCTACGCGTCTCTCGGTGTGCCTACACAATATTCATGTAAGTTTGACCTATAACTCGTATTATAAACCTAGGTACAGACGACTGCACGTCAGTGGTAACAGTTTGACCTTGACAGCGCCTTTATTTCGTATGCAGTAAGGGTGGTTTTCGTAATTCAAGTATTACCACTAACGTGCGGTCGACTGTACATATTGTAGTAAAATGCGGATATATAGTTAAGCTTCTTTTTATGCTCCTCACTGAATTACCTACTGTTCTTTTTAAATCGAACTGCGAATATATCTTTTTGTTGTTGCTACTACAGACGTCACTTTTTAAGGAACACCTATAGATTTTTATTCATAATTATTATGTTTTCTTTTCTTTCGATGTTCATTACTAAATAGTGTTCCAATACTAGGGCTAATTCTGGCTGTCAACTCCATCAGAAAGCTAATCAAGCTACCTATATAGCGTGTTATTGAAATAACTGAAAACCTTTTCAGGGATCATTGTACTCATCAGTATGAACAATTTTTACCATGGGACCAACAATGAAATCGCGAAAAATAAAGAGCTGTGCCCTTACATTGTATTCACATAAATCGACAAAATGTAGTAAACAGTTGTTTTTTTCGCGATTTCTGTGTTGGCCGCATAATAAAAGTTGTTTATACTGTTGAGTACAATGGCCCTTTAAGAGGTTTACAGTTATTTAAAAAACACGTTGTATAGACACTACTTTCTAGTAAGAATAGTAATAGTACCTAATAGGTTTGCTCGCTCCATCGTCGACCACATCCTGACAAAGCTGTCTAGATATCATAAAAAAAAAGTTACTATGTAATCTCTATTTTTTTCTTACTTGTCTTATTTAGTAAACAATCTTGGCATGTCTTTTTAATGCATTTCGTCAATAATAATTATTAAAAGACATTTGTTAACAATTTCAAACACTAAAAATTTTTTTTACCCAATTACATGTGCAGGACTAGTAATTATATTTTATCAGTAGTTATTTGAACAAAGAGGTGTAACAAGATAGTTTACTAAATAAGACAAGAGAGAAAAAACAGACCGTATATTGATAGTTCGAGTTACTATGTTCACAGTCGAAGAGATAGTGTCGTTCAGCCAGTACGAGCTGGCTCCGGAGATGGTGGCCGTGGTGGACGCGCACGCCGCGCTGTTCGTGTGGCTCGGCCAGCACTGCTGCCCGCGCGCCAAGGACGACCCCAGGTCCATCGCACTCGCCTACCTCGCGCAAGGTAACCAACATGTTCACACTCAACCACAGACAGTAAAAAATATAGACGAAGTGTTGAAAACAATCATAGTGAAGCCAACAAAACCATGCTCCCCCGTGTACAAACCAGCGCTCACGCACACACATGCACCTGAAAGATATAGAATATAGAAGTTGGCGGATGTAAACTTACCTTACTTATAAATTATTAATCAGTGGGCGGGTGGACCACATACCAGCCAGTTGTCTTGTCCGAGTATAGTAGTCTCTATACCTACCATTTTTACAATTGTAAGTAGGTAACTATAACGGACTTTGTAATTTTTTTGCTTAGATCCAGCAGCTCGAGATGCAGATACCCCTATTCTAGCGCTGAGTCAGGGTCGAGAACCACCGCATTTCACGGGTTTCTTCCCCCATTGGAAGCAGTCCATGTGGAAGGTATGCTTTAAAAAAAAAACATAATGCGTACTATTACTAACAGAAAGAATTAATACCGTTTTTATTTTGAAACAGGGTCACAAGACCTTCAGTGCGATCATCAGTGCTCTAGAAGGCAAAGCAATAGTTCAAAGCGGCAACAGTGCGTTACAGAGTGGCAACAGTGCTAACCGTTTTGATCAATACGAGAAATATCCTTTGACAGTCCTGAAAGGGCCAAAGGAGCATCTTCCGTTGGATGTCGATCCTCTCACCAAAGAGGTAACCATGTCAATGTTTTTTTAACACAATCGATCAGTAAAACACTGTGCACTTTTACTATCAGTAATAAAATCTTTCAATAAAATAATTGACCGGAACAAACTGATTTATACATGACTAAAATGCACGCACATGATCGATTGTTGCACAATAATTTAAAAATACAAGCACACGATCGAATGCACAAAACCATAGCTCGTTTCAAGACACAATTTACGTCTCAAAAGTCGGTTTTTTAATTCCAGTTACGAAATTGACATGTGAAAATGACACGCAATTATGAACTTTATTTTGAAGTTTTTTTTTTTTTAAATTTTTAAAGAGGGTTTGTTCAACATTTGACCCACCCTCATAGGAGCCCTTACATTTACTTATAAACTTTGGACCTACGCTTAATACCTATTTCAACTAATTTGTATAGCATTCTTGCAGTTCTAGATAATGGAAATGCAAGAATGCCATTACATAAACCAGTTACATGTACATCAATGTCATGTTGGTTGAGGATTGCAACCCTCTCAGCCTCGTTCCGAACACATTCCACCAAAATGTGGTAGACGTCTTCGATTACCTGGCATTCTACGATACGATTTATTTTGAAGTGATAAGATCAATTTGACAGTTGGGCTAGTTAGCTCAGCTAGCTATGCTTGGAGTTTCTTTGAAGGATAAAATCCGTAACGAGATTATCCGGACAAGAACCGGAGTGACCGACATAGCTTGTAGGATCAGTAACTGAAGTGGCAGTGGGCTGGCCATGCCTGTCGAAGGACCGATGGTCGCTGGAGTAGATGAGTCCTTGAGTGGAGACCGCGAAGCGGCAAACGCAGCGTAGGGCGCCCCCCCACCAGTTGGACCGACGACCTAAAGAAGGTGGCTGGGGGGGGGAACTGGATGCGGAAGGCAGCGGACCGAGTGTTGTAACGCAACTTGGGAGAGGCCTATGTCCAGCAGTGGACTGCGATAGGCTGAGTTGATGAAGATCAATTTGACGTTTTTGACATGTCAATTTAGTGTTCGATATAAAAAAACAGACTTCTGAATCTATGGTTACTAAAATGTTGTCACTCGGATCATGTATCTCGACGTATTCTAAATCAAATGGTTTTACTAATATTAAAATACTCAATATTTCAGCTATACTTGACACACGACGACTTCGTGTCCACATTCAGCATGCCCTACAGCGAGTTCAAGTCGCTGCCGGGATGGAAGCAGAAGGATATCAAAAAGACAGTCGGTTTGTTCTGAAGTCACCACTTCAGGAAAAATATGGTCTAAAGAACTGAATATTTTAAATGAATGATATAAAATTAATGTGAAAATTTTAAAGATTCTATGAATGTATGAATTTATAAATAATGCTAATAAACCACGAAGAAAAGATAATAAACACATAATAATTTATATAATTATGCATTTATTGTTTATGTTTTGTTAAGAATACGCATTTATGTAAGTTATTAACATGTTCGTTTTCGTGAACACAATAGAAGCGTTTTACCTTACAATAAAACGCATATTAATTTACTTACCTTATTCGAAGCTTATTTAATTTGAGATAGGCACTACGTTTCCCGCCTTATATATCTTTCTCTTTCTTTCATATACCCTTCCCTTTCTAACCCCACCACCTGGCAGAGTGGAGGCGAACTGAGTGAGCCGCCATCTTTATTTCTCATTGTGTCGAAAATCACCAGGTAGACTTTAAAGTATAAGCTTCGAATAAGGTAAGTAAATTAATATGCGTTTTATTGTAAGGTAAAACGCTTCTATTAATTTGACTTGACCGTTATTCGAAGCTTATTTAATTTGAGACCTGTTTGTTATCGCCTGGTGGTGGTGAGTGGTGGCACTGGTGACACAGACGCCAATGTGAATGATAATTGTATGTTTTAAGTAAACTTATAAATAAAATTACAAATTTAGTGTCATTTGAATAAATCAAATGGATCTTAGTCTTTTCTTTTTATTTGATAAAGCAAGAAAATTTACAAGTGTAGGTATCTATTGATACACGTAATATAGTCATATTTGACTATTGAGTTTATTATAATATTCGTTTTACCTTGTTTAATAATATAATATCAGAAATAAGAAATCAACAAAATCAATCAACATGATCAAATAACATGATAATAGTGGTATTTATAGATGAGGGTAGAACTGTTCTACTGATTTTGTGTTTTTAGAGGCCTCTGCAGAGCGAAAACTGCCAGGCATTGCAGTTATCCCCGTACATATAAGTAAATATCTAATCCACCATTAAATGATTGTCTTTGAAACAGCTTTGACTTCCCCTCTTGTAGAAACAAACAAATTAGGGAAATATGCCGAATTTCTGCGATTTTTGAACAATTCGATTGTTATTTTAATCCAATACTGGATCCAAATTATTGCAATCTTAATTAGAATACAATCTACAGCCCGACTGCTGGTGATCCGAAAAATTAGTATTTAAACCGAAAACAGGCCACAAGATAATAGAGTATCAGTTTGAATACAATATCCGAATCAGTTCTTAATAAAGTCGTGTATCCTTCGGCCAGAGCATAAAAGTAGTTTGAAGTATCTACGTATTTGCACTTGGAAAATAATGTCGTGTGCACAGTTATAACTATTTAGATATGCAGCTAGGTTATCTATGATCCAAATCGGTGGTTTAGATTTAATCGATTTCTCTAATGATATAATTTAGCACTTGTTCTGTTTAACTAAAATATGAGAACTAATTTGGCCGGCAATATCTGGATTACAAAGAGTGGAAATTGCAGATTTGTGCCACAAAATCGTATTATAGGATAGCTTGTGTACTAGATAAAGGTCAGATAGAAATCTAGCTACTTCTCTCCCGATAGGATTCTATTGAATAATTTAGTGTTGCTCAGACCAGGCTAGCCATCTTTTCTAAGCAACATCATAAGTTTTTACTGTAGAAGGCCCCATGACCTCTTCAGTAATTTTACTTGGCTATCATTTCAATCTTATAGGTCCTCGGAACAACCCAACCTCTCCATGCTTCGAGGGTCAAGTTCTGTCTTCGGAGCTAGGAGTTCCGTTGACAAGTCTATCAGGACTTCATCGAAATTCCGAATCGTGAATGGGGCTGCTAAGGCTCGGGCCTTCAGATCTGCCCGTCAATAGACTAGATCCCTGTATGAAACTATCAGGTAGGAATAGGATGGAAGAGTACTTTGGGAATCAAATAAGTTGGGGAAAAACCCACGCCAGTTGGAAGTTGCACTGTCGAGAGAACGCATTGTGAAACAACGCTTGGTGATCGTTTAGATCTAGAGAAGCATAACTCACAACTTTGTGACCTCGACTGGAGGCAAAGAGCTCTATCCATGGGATCACCCATTTGGCAGTCTCTGTGCATCTGGTCAAGAGACACCATTCCGGATTAACACGACGTCTTCTAAGTCACGACAAATAGTCAGCATGGATGTTGTCCATCCCGGGGATATGGAAAAGTTCAAGTGAATTTGGTATTCCTCTAGAATTTAGAATAACTGGTCAATCAGATTCATCAGTGGTGCAGATCTTGTGCCTCCTTGTTGTCGGAGATATGCGAATACAGTTTTGTTGTCGCATTCAACCAGTATTGTACTCCGAGTCTCCGACACAGGAGCTGAGAATGATCTTGTAATACTTTTGGAATGACAAGCATTTCTACCTGGAAATTGTAGTGTAAATGTCTCGTAATTTGCCCAAAGACCTGACAATGATCAATTATCTAATCGAACTCCCAATGTAATATCGGAGGCATCCGTTATTGGGTAAAGGGATAGCGGAGGTACATGAACTTGCAGTTCTGTAGACACCACGTTATGTTGTTCCTGGCTTCGATAAGAATTAAATGCCATTTCAGTGGGGCAATTGTGTAATGCATTCACTTTGACATTAGCTTTCATTTTGAAATTAAAACAATATCTGTACGTGGTATGTAGTTGCCGATAACACGGATTCTCAAAACACACGAAGCAATGAACATTGAAATCCAGATGATTGCGATCGCGAGTGAGTTACGCAATTCGGCAGCTGGTTCAATTTCAACATTTAGTTCAGAAGGCCTATAAAGTTCGGAAATTGAGACGGCCTTCTGGAACAGGAAACTTGCAAAATTCAGAAGTCTTGCCAGACTCTGGATCTGGTCGAGGTTTGTACGTTCTTGTTTTAACCTTCGGGACAGCTTGGCAAGCAGAGAAGGCAACTTCTCTTCTCGAAAGAAGATGCTTCTGATTCGTCAGTTTTACTGGACGCCCAAATACGCCAAAGCTTTTGACGGCGCTAGTATAGGCTTTTCGTAATTTATAATACACCCTAGTGTCTCTAGAGTGTGAATGAGAACATTTGCATGTTCCTTTAAGATTTCATCTTCTTGATGAAATATAAGGAGTTGTCCAAGCTTGTACTCCAGAATTCGTATTCCTCATTTTTTGAGCATTTGGGCAACCCGATTTGTCACTAATGCGAAGGCCTTGGGTGCAGTATATACTCAGGCTACAAGGTAAACAAGTAATTTCCAAGAGCTCTTTCTGGTAAATAAGGCGTAAGCCTGTTTTGTGGCTGCGAGCCACGCAAATATGAAATTTTGTCGTATTCCTCGTTTCGAACTGATTGACGGCCCTCAAATGAAAATGGGCCGGGGCAGAGCCGACGCTTATGGAAACCAAGAACATTGACTATAGAGACAGTTATTGCTCGTTTGGTGATGCCCTAATCTCCCATTTTGTCGACGACGCTGGTCATTTCCAATGAGCAAGGAACCACCATGCCTTTTATTATGTTCCTTGGATGGATCAGTGGGTCTTTGACGAAAGGGTATGCGATACCCTGATATCATCTTTAGTATCACATCTGATACTCCAAATTGATCCCACTGAATTAAAAGGATTGCCAGACGACCTGATTTAAGTGCATCATGTCAATATTTTCGACGCTTACAGTCTCCATGTGTTTTTGGACGACGACGATGTTCATTTCTGCCCGGACTTAGATTGATTTCCATGTTCAGTCTGGTTTCGTAATAAAATGTCCCACGATTATTCGGTGCGACCGAGTGTTCATCATAACAGTGAATTGTAATCACCCTGCGGGGTGCTTGACAGTAGCCCTGTACACAGCTTTGAATATAGTATGATCCGTGTTGATAACCCTGCGAGGGTATTTTACGGGTCCCGTGCTCCTGCGAGGAGACACTATCGTTTATTTGTCTGCACCTGCGAGGTGGTTGTGTCAGATGTCTACAAAGGCCAAAACTAGTTGCGTACTCCACCAGCCTTTTCCACCGCAGCTGTGAATCTTTTTGCATTGAACAAGTTTGAGGATGTTGGCGGCATCTTTCTTAGCGTAGGCTTCACCAATGGATCCTTCACTTGTTTGGTTATGCAATCTCGACGCATTTACAAAATCTCAGTGCGATGGCCACAAGCTAGCTGTAAAATATCTGTGGAAGTCTTGTAAATCACCACAAGACAAGCTTTGCCTATTTATTGTTAATAGTCTGAAGCGAATCTCTTTGCTTGAGAACGCACAAAGTTAAAGCAGCAAATGCTTTATTAGCATAGATCAAATAACGTGGAGACAGGAATCCTGCAACCTCTTGACTAACTCAATATCAGTAAAACCAGGTTTGTGATTTACGCCTTCTGACTTTCAGAATATCTGATTTCATTCCAATCGCTACTATCTAAATGTTGAAGGTCACATAATTATAAGTAAGTTTCAGAGGTCTTAGGCATAGAGGGATCTTTTAATTTAGTTTGAATATTAAAGATAACTTCATTAGGTGGGTCGATATTCGACGCATGATCACCTAATTCTTCGTAAAGATTACCACTAATGCCAGAAAAAGCAGAAATGGAATCATTTTCGTTGAGAAAGTAATCACTGGCTTTAATTTGACCGCCATTATCCAGAGTGGACAAAAATGTACGAAGATCACGTACCTGTTTCGTATATTTACGTAACTATGTTTGCCCCCCTTCCTTTTCTTATGATGACCATGGCGACGCTTTGGGGAGCACGATAAGGACGAAAAAGAATCACGATCGCTCTGAGAACTGCTACTGCTTGAACTCGAGCTAGTCGATCGTGGCTTATGCTGCATACCAGATGGTCCCATTAATGGTTCAGCCGCTGCATTTCGTACACACTTATTTCTCTCATCCATACTAAACAAGAGAGGCATTTAAATATAGGGTATGTATAAACGAATTAAATACGGGCAAAAATCCCGTAACAAAAAATTATTCGAACGGAAAAAACCGTTAATACAAGTTGTTTGACTACACATTTAGTACAGACAACACTATAAAATACGGTTCAAATTACCGATAATGAAAAATAATTATAACGGCAAACCGTAAATAAAAAATATTTGACTACACGTAGTAGTATAGACACTTCATCATAATGTACATGCACAGTGTAGTATAAAAAGTAAATAAATTGCATACCTGAAGACCTTAGGCAAGGTATCACTTGGTTAAAATTATAATTATATTTACTTACGTGTGGTTTTGCTACAAGTAATTATTTTTTCCTGTAGTTTCTTATTACTACACTTTAAAATAATTGTGCTTCACACGAAAATAACAAGAGTTATTGCTATTCAAGAGAATTTAGAAAAAAAATAAAAAAATATTATATTAAAATTGACAATAATGTGGTAGCGTTAGTGCTAGCACAACCGTACGTGGCGGGAAACTAGACGCCAATGAGAAATAAAGATGGCGGCTCACTCAGTTCGCCTCCACTCTGCCAGGTGGTGGGGTTAGAAAGGGAAGGGTATATGAAAGAAAGAGAAAGATATATAAGGCGGGAAACGTAGTGCCTATCTCAAATTAAATAAGCTTCGAATAACGGTCAAGTCAAATTAATAGTCAACATTTATGTCAAAGTACACAAAAATAAAGTTACATATTTAAATTTTATTATTTATATTCTCACGAAATGTATGGAATTAATGCACGAACTCATTTTTATAATAGAACAATAATTATATTTTATTCAATTGAGCTAAATAATTAGAATAATATTTAATTGGCATTAGTTACAGTAAATAAGTCTGTTGTATTTTATAAAAAAAAAACGATTTGTCGTCAGGTTTTAAAAACATTTAAGTACTAGTACACATAAAATTATTGTTGAAGAAAGTTATTAATGTTATTATAAGTTATTCCAGTTAATGTTAATTTTATTAAGAAATAAAACCATATGTTTTTTAAAATGTTATTTTTATTTTAAAAATAGTACTTATAATCTACTGGGCATTAATTACCTTAAAATTAATAATCTTTACAATTTACAAGTGTTTCAAAATCCATAAAATAAAATATCGGCTGAATTGAAAGCGTATTTACACTATAACAATGACAGGTATAATTATAAGCCTACATGATATGGGGTGAGCCGTAGCTAAGGCACGTTTTATTAGTATCGCGTGTCGCTATAGTGAGCCGGACGTAATCACACTACTACGCTCATACTACATTACAGCAATGTTTCAAACCATATTCCAAATACTATATTCAATATCATAATAATATTATAAAACATACGATGGATTATACGAAATGTCCTCTATCAGCAAAAAGCTACTTGAAAAAATTTCTTTACAAAATATGAAAAGCTAGTTAGGAACTTACAATTTTAGTAGATAAATAAAACGTTACAATAAATGATTTAATTCGATAATAAATAATTTACATAATGATTTTACATTACATCAGTTATGTTATATTAGACAATTTGGGAGTATTTCTATAACCGCATCGGTTTATAAGGCTGTGGTTGTCGAGAAAAATACTCCCTAAAAATGTCACCTAGAATAGTAAAATCAGGTTATCAGAATTATGCATAGTAAATAACAATATTATTATTATTACATGGAATTAATATTAATGACGAGACATGGAACGAAAAACGCAGGCTGAGAATCCAAAATAAACAGCTTTTTTGTTATTTTTGAAACTTCTTTGGTAATAATAAAACCGAACACATGAAATATAAAATACATCTCATGAACAATATGGAATGAAGTGCACGAGCATACAATGCATAAGCTGCCGTAATCAAAATAAAATGCATCTCAAAAATAAGCGTAAACTCTACGACGAAATTGCAATTTATTATCTTTTAAGTACGTAAAATTTTAAATTCGCATGTCAACATGAAGAGATTGTTCCGAACTTACATCTAAAAGAAAAACAAAGCAATAACTGGATATGCGACAGAACAGAGAACTTGAGTCAATATAAAACTAAGGAAAACAAAACTCAACATAGTTTTCGTTGCAGGAATGTAAACATGTGTAGAGCAATATTAAACAGGGTATTTTATAATATTTAACAAGAACTAATAGTAACAACAATGCGTCGGAGGCCTGTTTCCTTCTAGCACCACGGCTGTTCATAGTCCAGTTAAATTAAAAAAATAGCTCCGTTTGCAAGTCTCGAGCGGTCGCTTCAGTGATTTATAAAGAATAAATTAAATACAACCTTCATTACAGTATAAATATAATTATGATAATCGCAAAATGTCTTTTTTATCCCCCGTATTTAAAAGACGTGTAAACTATAACAACACCGTGTGGAAACAACCCTTAATTTGACTGGACTACAAACATAGACACGACTATTTATCACAGCTGTCCAAAGCCTTCACACATACACGAATCGGTCGCCTATCCCTCTACGTCACTAATCGTTTATCATTACAGAAACTTTGATTGCCGAACCCACTTACATCAGTAAAAAGTATTGCTGTTTTAAAAGTTTACAGTTATTATCAAAACGTAAAAAATATATTTTCGCTTGGGTATTTATTTCCCAGTATGAGGAAAATGAGCGTAACGGGTTCCAAAACTAGTTTATTTAATATAGCAGAGTTTGACATCAAAATATGAATAGTTGTGAACAGTTTCAACTACCTTTGTACTTTATACTCACAACTAAACGAGATTTATTGTACACGAGATTATACAAGGCCCAATTGAAATGTGAGTTCAAAATTGTTATAAATACATTAAACATCTAATAATATATAATAGGGCTAACGACGTATTGTAAAATATATAAAAGTAGAAGGCGTCATATTTTAGAGCCGTCTTGGTGTTTCAACAAATGAGAAAGTTTGGCACTATTTACAAGTCGTACCATAACGAATATTTAAGACACGGTGAATTATTGCTTTAAAGTTACACTTAGCTCAACATTGCAAAAGAAATCTTACTGCAATCGGTGACGCAAATATACAGAAAAATATTTAGCAAACTCGTGGATTAATTGCTTTATCTTATTATTTTATAATCGGCTCTACAGCTCACTACACAATAGTCTAGAATAAATTGATCTTGTGATTCAAGGAAGCCCATTGAGAGTCTTACATTATTAAGTAACGTTGCAGAATTTTGTTACAAGAACTAGGTATTTCACTTGAGCAAATATAATATGAGACGATTCACTAAAAACAAAAACACCTATGGCACGGTTTCTTCGTTAATTTGCAACGCTTACGCGTTGTGAATTGTCTTACTTCTGTACTTAATCTATCATTAAGGGTCCCTGAATCAGTTAGTATAATTTTCTATATTTCAATTAACATGATATTATATTATGTTAAACTAGATTATTTAACCATACATAAAAATTGGTAAGTCAATTCCTGTTAGGATCAATTCCCATATTTATATCTAAACGTTTTAGTAACAGTGCAACCGCAGAATAAATATATGTGCTCCATGTGACTGAGTCACTCATTATAATTTTTCTATATCAGGATAGATCCAATTTCAGTGAATACCGATACAATAACAGCTTCTCCGATGACATCTACAACGTGTTATTGAAAGAACTCAAAACCTGCAGTTTGTTCTGAATCGAGGGCAAAATGAATACTTTTACGCTACTTTATAAAACGGGTTTTTTTTGGTTTCATGCCGAGTCTAAAAGTTTCGTACGACGCAAAGCTGAGCCCCTTCTTTACTTTGTGGCTGAGCGCAAGACCGATGTCTATGTAGGTAAACAACGTCATATTATTATCCTTTGGGAATAGCCGCGGGGGTGCATTACAATGCACCCTGTAGGGTGAGCTACGATTATAATAAATGTGACAACAAAAATTGCCAATATCTTCTAAAATAACTTATGAAAATAAATAATTACTTGCCATATCGATGGCTTAGTTATCAGACTTCATAAAACTCTGTTTTGACCAATTTCACAGGAGAGAAGAAAAAATTGTCTAAGTACTTCTAAATTTTTGATTGAATATCGTAATAACATTCTACTATGATATATTCAACTATTATTATATTATAATATTCAATCAAAAAGAGACATTTTTTTCTTTATCCTGATTAATTGGTCAAAACAAAGTTATATATTACAATAAAAAAAATTGGGGTGTTTGAGGTTTTGAGGACTTAAAAAACACGTTATATATACATCAATAGTATACGATAACATACAACATACTGAAAGAATAAACATTATGTGCTGTTAAAAATAAAAACGTAACAAAATACACTATAATAAAAATGCTCTACTGGTTCAATAAATTGTACAAAAATATTATTGAAAAATAACCAGTTTAATTTATATCATCTGTAAACTCAATTATTTAAGGACTACTTGGCGTTGATAAGGTTATGAAAAATAATGTTAAATTAGTTTATGCATTCCATTATTTGATGACGAAAAGCTTCGCAAGCTTGTGTAACACCTACCAGTTCTCAAATACTACAAAACGTGGTCATAGTACGCATTCCTGAACCGTATCCGAACCCGCAATATAAGTATACAAAAACTTAATAATATCAACATGGTTACTAATAATAACCCAATTCTAATGAACCAAGGAAATATTAGTTTTCTTTCATACAGCACATGCTTATAGAACTGATGTCATACAATATTATGTGAATAACTTGCAATCGATGCACACGATAGCACCATTGCACCTGTCTGAGATTTCGCCATGACAATTATCTTATTCAAAACTAAGAAAAACTACTTGGTGTCAAATTAGTGTGTACAATTTTGATAAGTACAAAATATGAATATTTTCGATATCTATCACAGCAATCATGCCGAAATCTTATAAAAATTTGGACAAAAATACTTAAACTTATTTTAGACTAGTTAATTTACAAATTTAATTGGAATTTGGATTGAATAATTCTGCAAGATTCAAATTTAAATATTGTCAAAATGCCAGATCAAATGCTGGCGAGCGAGCCACGCACCGCGGACCTCCCACTTCACTTCTTAACAATACTTGATGAACGATTTCCCTAACAAGATATCCAGAGTACTTATTTAAAAGTACCTCGATCGATAGTACGATAACATATAAATTCAATTAGCTTTCCAAAATAAACAGATTATATTCTAGGTTCCGTAGAATAAAATGTTCGAAAATAGTGTTAGTAAAAAACCAACGCGTGATGAATGAAGCAACTGGCGACTATAACCTTTAAAACCGAGTGCACGCGAAATGAGAAATATGTATTGATCAATCAATGGGCGCCCATTCTTCGTGTTGATAAAAGTGTCAAATACCGTAGAGGGCGCGGCCGGCGCCGGCTCACTGGCGCGGTAGCGACGCGTTGGCCGGCAACGTGGAGCTGCGCTGCGACGCGTTCATGTACGCAGACTTCAGGTTCGACCGCATCGAGTCCCTGCGAACATCATCGCTGGGTCAATCACCTGCGTTACAAGAGACGAAGCGCGGCGGATGACCGATATGCATTTGGGTTGGATGTATCTAAATGGCGCAGGCCTCGTTAGAAGAGTGTTTAGGTGGGATGATCACCTGGGAGAGAGCTTGGTGTGGTCGTGGTTGGTGTGGTGCGCGGCGCGGTACCCGTAGCGCTGCACGCGCCGCGCCAGGCGCGCCACCCAGCGGCGCTGCTCCTGCGCGGCGGGCGCCAGCAGCACAGCTGCCTGGTCAGGTTGTGTCTCACCTGGGAGAGAGCTTGGTGTGGTCGTGGTTGGTGTGGTGCGCGGCGCGGTACCCGTAGCGCTGCACGCGCCGCGCCAGGCTCGCCACCCAGCGGCGCTGCTCCTGCGCGGCGGGCGCCAGCAGCACAGCTGCCTGGTCAGGTTGTGTCTCACCTGGGAGAGAGCTTGGTGTGGTCGTGGTTGGTGTGGTGCGCGGCGCGGTACCCGTAGCGCTGCACGCGCCGCGCCAGGCGCGCCACCCAGCGGCGCTGCTCCTGCGCGGCGGGCGCCAGCAGCACAGCTGCCTGGTCAGGTTGTGTCTCACCTGGGAGAGAGCTTGGTGTGGTCGTGGTTGGTGTGGTGCGCGGCGCGGTACCCGTAGCGCTGCACGCGCCGCGCCAGGCGCGCCACCCAGCGGCGCTGCTCCTGCGCGGCGGGCGCCAGCAGCACAGCTGCCTGGTCAGGTTGTGTCTCACCTGGGAGAGAGCTTGGTGTGGTCGTGGTTGGTGTGGTGCGCGGCGCGGTACCCGTAGCGCTGCACGCGCCGCGCCAGGCGCGCCACCCAGCGGCGCTGCTCCTGCGCGGCGGGCGCCAGCAGCACAGCTGCCTGGTCAGGTTGTGTCTCACCTGGGAGAGAGCTTGGTGTGGTCGTGGTTGGTGTGGTGCG
The DNA here is from genome assembly GCA_949699075.1 of Asteroscopus sphinx. Lineage (NCBI taxonomy): Eukaryota > Metazoa > Arthropoda > Insecta > Lepidoptera > Noctuidae > Asteroscopus > Asteroscopus sphinx. Next base: position 26,070,612 of record OX453004.1, on the reverse strand, counting down.
CGGCGCGGTACCCGTAGCGCTGCACGCGCCGCGCCAGGCGCGCCACCCAGCGGCGCTGCTCCTGCGCGGCGGGCGCCAGCAGCACAGCTGCCTGGTCAGGTTGTGTCTCACCTGGGAGAGAGCTTGGTGTGGTCGTGGTTGGTGTGGTGCGCGGCGCGGTACCCGTAGCGCTGCACGCGCCGCGCCAGGCGCGCCACCCAGCGGCGCTGCTCCTGCGCGGCGGGCGCCAGCAGCACAGCTGCCTGGTCAGGTTGTGTCTCACCTGGGAGAGAGCTTGGTGTGGTCGTGGTTGGTGTGGTGCGCGGCGCGGTACCCGTAGCGCTGCACGCGCCGCGCCAGGCGCGCCACCCAGCGGCGCTGCTCCTGCGCGGCGGGCGCCAGCAGCACAGCTGCCTGGTCAGGTTGTGTCTCACCTGGGAGAGAGCTTGGTGTGGTCGTGGTTGGTGTGGTGCGCGGCGCGGTACCCGTAGCGCTGCACGCGCCGCGCCAGGCGCGCCACCCAGCGGCGCTGCTCCTGCGCGGCGGGCGCCAGCAGCACAGCTGCCTGGTCAGGTTGTGTCTCACCTGGGAGAGAGCTTGGTGTGGTCGTGGTTGGTGTGGTGCGCGGCGCGGTACCCGTAGCGCTGCACGCGCCGCGCCAGGCGCGCCACCCAGCGGCGCTGCTCCTGCGCGGCGGGCGCCAGCAGCACAGCTGCCTGGTCAGGTTGTGTCTCACCTGGGAGAGAGCTTGGTGTGGTCGTGGTTGGTGTGGTGCGCGGCGCGGTACCCGTAGCGCTGCACGCGCCGCGCCAGGCGCGCCACCCAGCGGCGCTGCTCCTGCGCGGCGGGCGCCAGCAGCACAGCTGCCTGGTCAGGTTGTGTCTCACCTGGGAGAGAGCTTGGTGTGGTCGTGGTTGGTGTGGTGCGCGGCGCGGTACCCGTAGCGCTGCACGCGCCGCGCCAGGCGCGCCACCCAGCGGCGCTGCTCCTGCGCGGCGGGCGCCAGCAGCACAGCTGCCTGGTCAGGTTGTGTCTCACCTGGGAGAGAGCTTGGTGTGGTCGTGGTTGGTGTGGTGCGCGGCGCGGTACCCGTAGCGCTGCACGCGCCGCGCCAGGCGCGCCACCCAGCGGCGCTGCTCCTGCGCGGCGGGCGCCAGCAGCACAGCTGCCTGGTCAGGTTGTGTCTCACCTGGGAGAGAGCTTGGTGTGGTCGTGGTTGGTGTGGTGCGCGGCGCGGTACCCGTAGCGCTGCACGCGCCGCGCCAGGCGCGCCACCCAGCGGCGCTGCTCCTGCGCGGCGGGCGCCAGCAGCAGCAGCTCGCGCGCGCGGTCTGCGTGCAGCTTGCAGGCCGCGACGCCCTCGCCCTCCGACACGTGCTCGGCGTGTATCTTCATGCGGCAACCTGTACACGTAACCACGCCATAAAACATTCCTCCCCACTTGCTCGGAAATTGGTTCAAAAAAAAGAATACATCAATCGGCTTATTACCGTACGCAACGAAATAACACGCCAGCAATATCCAACACGACAATAACATAAATAGCTGGACAGTTTTTATATTTTAAATTATGCTAGCGAGGTTTTTATGTACACACTAACATAAATTAGGTGTTTTTAGGTACAAAATATTTTTCATTATAAAGGCTGAATGCACATTTTTTTTTTTCAAAACTTTGAAAATAGAACAAGAACCGCGCGCGGACGAATTGGCGCGAATGAAAATTAGACACTGTTGAATTAATTTGTGTATCGTTCCCTCGCAAATGAGAAGAGTACTATACAAGTCTCGGCCAAAATAGCAATTAACGGCCTCGTTCAGTTTAAAGAATCCAGAATCAGAAGTATATCCTTTCAAATAAAATAAAATAAATCCAAATCGGTTGATAAATGACGGAGTTCTGAGGTAACAAACATGAAAAAAGAGTTGAAGTCGGTTAATAAAAGAGAAAACTGTAATGTTTTCCGCGTCTACACGGTGAGCGACCAGCCTCCCCACCAAGGTGACCTTGGTGGGAGGTTGGTCGCTGACAGCCATCGTCAAACAAAATTTGGTGACAAACCAGTCTACATGGTTGAAAACCAGCAAGGTCACCTTGGTGGGGAGGCTGGTTTGTCACCGTGTAGCAGAAGCTTAATTTGTAATGTATACTCACGTCGACACTCGTAGGCTTGCGGCGGACGGAACATGTGCCAGAGCGGGCGCGTGCACACCTCGCACGCGGTGGGGATGTGGTACGTGATGCTGACCAGGTCGTGACCCTTGTGCTGCACCGTGTTGCCTATGGGATAACAATCACGTTTAGATTCTATTGCGCCCTTTGATCAATCAATCAACACACATAGCGTATTATAACGTAATACTGGGTGTAAGGGGAACGCTTCCGAAAACGAAGATACGTGCTGGTGATTACTGATACGAAACCACGAAAAAAAAATGCGATTCTTTTTTTAGATTTTTTCATATATATTTTTTTGCATTTTTCATACATAACCAGCTTTGGGCAGTTAAATAAAACTCATACATAATGAAAAATGCAAAAAAAAATATGAAATAATCTATAAAAAGAATCGCATTTTTTTTTCGTGGTTTCGTATCAGTTATCACCAGCACTATCACCTGTCTTCGTTTTCGGAAGCGTTTCCCTGACACGAAACACTGCTGTGGGACGTAGGAGTCTTGGAAAAATTGCTATTACCAGCGGCAATCTGGAAGTTTGGTTTTCACAGTTCCATCCAGTAGGGTTAGGGCGTTTGTGCACTCACTCGTATTCAATTCGTGTTTGTATTTTCGGCCTTATATTTCGGAACCGTTGTAATGTGTAACGAGTGAGAGCACAAACGCTCTTACGCTTGAAAATATTTGCGATCGAACGACATTTTTCATTTACTATTTTTACTATTGAGTGAAAATTTGCACACAATCAGTTAAACATTCGCCCCTTATTACAAAACTTAAGACCATGTTTAGACCCTGGTTTAGGCCGGGTCTAACGTCTACATACATAAAAAGGATGTTTAAGCTAGGCTCATGTTGTGCTGCGCATAAACCAAAAATAATGTGCTTCTGTGCAGGTAGACGTATGTAACTAATTTCTGCACTAACTTTTAGCCATTTTTCAGCGACTGTCAACCCTACGGAAATTTGGAATGTGTAGCACTATGTCACATGAATCACATGATGCATTGGCTATCGTCCTATGACAGCAGTCTCACAGATTGCTTGGGATTCATACTAGGGCAAAATATTATGCGTATTAGCACTTCGTTTGTAGATCTACGAGCATAAATATGACTATAGATAGGATATGGATGAAGTTTTACCTCAGTCGTGTGGTTTAAAGCACACTCGTTATGTTTCAGGTGTTTTGGTTGATTGTCTTTTCGTATCTGCGCGAACGAAGATAGAGGACGCGCCTTATCTTTTGTGTTATACTGTACACTCGATCAAACGGAATCATGACCCACCATAAGCTTAATTTTCTACAAACATTCTAATACAATTAGGTCGAATTTCGCTTAAAGATATTTCCCTGGCAACAAACTTGTTATCAATTTTATTGGGCAGTGACAGTTAGTTTAGCAATTTCTTTTAATTTGATTAATATTCTTCTGGAATTGAAAGAATAGGTTTTTCAAAAAAAGAATTTGTTTACTTCTTTTTTATAGGTAAACTATGCGGAACGACAGTTAATTCGAAATTCAAAAACGTAACTTTTTATCCAATTATTAATCTATTGCATTTAATAACAAAGCTATACGTTCCGTGTAGTGCCGGACGTAAAAAATTGCACCACCCTCTCTCTTCTCATGGGTGTCGTAAAAGGCGACTAAGGGATTCACCAGAGGATGGGCAGCAGCGTTCTCCGAGTATTTAAACATCCAACTGCGATCGCCAACCCGCCTGCCAAGCGTGGCGATTATGGCATATCGCCTTTGGGGGAGGCCTTTGTCCAGCAGTGGACGTTTTTCGGCTGAAATGATGATGATGATGAATAACAAAGCTCAAAATTGCATAGACATCTGACCCGTATCAACGCAGGTTCCTTATATATCCTTATATTCAAAATGTCCTAAGTGCAGCACGATGCTAATAAGAAGAAAATTTTACTGTTTTGACAATTTCATACGAATTATCGGCTGACAGCCAAAATTAATATCCAATCTATCCACGATTTACCCTACTAGAGATGGAATTTTGACATATTTTGTGTGGAGTTTACGTCAAATTCCTATCTCTAGTAGGGCAAATCGTGGATAGATTGGATATTAATTTTGGCCGTGAGTGGGTAATGATTCCGATGAGTTGAGTGTACATAGTTAGAGACGGCACTCACTGGTAGAAGTGGGCGTTTAAACGAAAAGCGCTTAAAAGTCTTACTAAAAAATAGCGTATAATCACGCTTAGTGATTTAAGCAGATTTCGTTTAGACTTTTTCGTAAACCAAACTTATACTTTCAATAGTACGATTGAAATGTAACCTTATTCTTATGACTATAAGACCCAATTTCAAAATTGACGGGTGGTTTGATAAGCGGCAGAATTAAATTTTATTCGTTTACGTAAAATTTGTTTAGAGAAATCACTTTTTTATTTTGTTGATTATTTTCGTATCGTTTAAATGTTTTTGACCTTGATTGATTTGCTTTCGCTTTGGCGCTTAGTTTATTTTTTGTTGTCAACGAGTGAATGCGTTTTTGAATGTTCTCCTCGGTAATAACGGGACGATTGTAGTTTGTTTGTATAGTTTTTAGTGAAATTGTAAATAGAATAGTGTAATCACAGATTTTCAGTAATCTGAGAGTGTAGTAATGAAAAGTAAATTTTTTTAGAAGTGAAAAACGAAAAGCGTCAAAAGCGTAAAAAAATTCGTTGGCAGAAAAAAGCACAACGTTTAAACACGCTTACGATTTTAAGCAGTTTTTCCCAACTTTACTCACTGGTGTGGTCCCCGGCCTCGGCGGGCAGGTCGGCGGCGTCGCCGGGGCGGCGCGCCTCGCCCTCGCCGGCGTACAGCAGCTGGAAGATGCGCGGGATGTCCTTGGCGTCGGCGCGGATCACGTCGCCCTGCGTCACCGAGCGCACGTGGAACACCTTGCTGCAACGCACACACGGGTACTTAGGGACCGGACAACTATTACGTGACGAATTACGGGGGAGGGGGGTCTTCTGAAACGTTACAATGCGTTACAGCTTTGAACTATGCGTTACGTAACATTGTTTTAACCCTTCAGAACGGTCGCGTAGATTTTTTTCTCACGATTTTTTAGGGTTCCGTACCCGAAGGGTTCCAAACGGGACCCTATTACTCTCGCTACGCTGTCCGTCCGTCCGTCCGTCCGTCCGTCTGTCTGTCACAGGGCTGTATCTTTTGAACGGTAATAGGTAACCGGTTGAAATTTACTCAGAATATGTGTTGCTATGAGGTGTATCACGACAAATACTAAAAACAAAAAAAAGTCTAAAACCAAAGGGGCCCGGGTCCCCATACAAGAAACCTCAAAAAACATGCATTTTTTCAACGTTTTTGTTCCTGCTCTATCTTCAAAACGGTAATATATACCAGCGTCAAACTTAGTCAGATTATAGTGCATATTATGTAGTTTTGCAACAAATACTAAAAATAAGACAAACATAGACATATTGAGAGGTACGGAACCCTTACTGCGCGTGTCCGACTCACACTTGGCCGGTTTTTTTTAATTTAAATTTTAATAAATAATATTATTGCGATTAAAACAATAACATAGGTATATTAGCGACTTTGAGGTAAAAATGGTCACTTGGTGGTGGTTACGTAACGTTTTACTAGGGGGAGGGGGGTAAAGAAAAACGTTACGTTGCGTTACATTGCAGGGAGGGAGGAGGGGTCAAAAACCTCCAAAAATTGCGTTACGTAATACTTGAACGTTCCCTTATTATTATTTCTATCCACACCATAATTATTAGAGATGGGCCGACTACCGAGTTTATTACTCGGTACTCAGCCGAATAACTCATTTCAAGTGCCGAGTATTCGGTTAGTAATAATAATGTAAAATTAAGTGATATTTTACGTCCTCTCATTCCTCATTGTTCGAACAGTCACTAAACACAACCTAACTAGTAATTGTCAGGTTTTTACACTCAAAGCTAGGTAGTTAAATGCGATTAAATGCGTTCTGTGTATTATTTGTTAACAAATAATAAGTGACTGACGGGCGAGCATCGTCGGCAGAGTGATGGGTGCAGAGGTACAGATCGCTTGCACCGCGTGTCTTCGTGATCCTGTAACGCGGTTTCGTGTCAAACCTGCTTAAACCGAAACCGAGTAACTCGGCCGAGTACTCGACTCGGTGAAAACAAAACCCGAGTAAAACTCGGTATTCGGTTACTCGGTATAACCTGAACTCGGTACATCTCTAATAATTATCATCTAAGCTCTGCTACTGAATTCGAGTGAATGGTTAAAACCCACCGCGTATCAAACCCAGCTCACTCGCAGCACACGGCTGTGGCGGGCCTAGGGTGCGGTTAAACGAAGCGTAATAAGGGAAGCCCTCATGCTTTTCGAACGGCGGGGCTTGTTCAACCAGACGCGCAACTACAAGTCGTTAAATGGCAGTAAGAAGTCTTAAAACTATTAGAGTTAGAGAAAATTGTTTCTTGTGATCCACGATACGATTTCAATTAATCATCCTGTATCCATTTATTTAATAAAACAAAGTTTAACCGGATTAAATCGCGTATATTATTTAAATTGGTTTTCCTGACGTTTCGAAAGCTTTGCAGTATTTCGTGGTCGCAGGTAGACTATATAAGATGCCAAGAATTATTGTCCATTTATTTAGTCTGTGTCAAGACTAGAAAAGACACTTCAACACATTCATGCCTGCAATGTGAACTCTAAAGGGTTTTTCCAAGCTTTTTCTAAAACATTTTTATAAATAACTAACCTCAAATCCAGAATCATGACAGGATCAGTGGTGTTCTGCTTATCGTTCTCGGTGTTATAGAATATGATCTTCTTGGAAGACACTACGACGTATTGCTTCTTCCAGCCGTGGCGGCGTATATTCTGCTTGAAGGGCACGGAGAGCCAGCCCTCGAGGGTCTGTTCCGTCTCACCATCTTCGGCGTCAGCTGACGACTGGGATGCCGTTTCGCTTGTTAAGGCTGCCAGTTTCTCTTTTAGCTGTTCGATTTCTACGTCTTTGCTGTCGACCTAGAAAATATAATTATGGTTAGCTGTGTAATAAGTTTTGTTTAGGGTGTTCAATTCATTCTATCCTCAAACGTCAGCCTCATTAAAATGTGGTAGAACCTGCCTTCAGCCAACAATATTGTGACGAGACTGAGGTTCTGACCGATTTGACTAAATACCCAAAGCCGTTAAAAGCATAATAGACAAAATAGGGTTGAAAACTGATGAAGTTTCTACCTTTTTTGGGCGACGCCTAACGTTACTATCGATCAGATTAGCCTACAGCCACACCTCGGCCACTCAATACAACATAAAAGCTAGCACCACCTACATACACAAGATTACATCTGTATACGAACGCACACACATGTGTAGTTTAGGGATGTTAGCCGCTCATAATGCCGACTGGGTTCCAAGCGCTTCTCGGTAGTTCTCAGAGATGACGTGCTTGTATAGTGACTGGCGATTGACATCCATTGCGATGTTGCAGTCCAATAGCCGTCAAACTGCGGGTGCGTGCGTGGCGTCGGCGAGGAATCTTAAATTGGCGGGGGGCGGAGAGTGGCCGTTCTGTACGTTAGTACTATTAGATATTCTGTGCTACAGCAGTCCACACAGACCACTCCTAAATTGCGCACTTCACTTTAACTTCCATTGCGACCTCAAATTTTCAGCACGCGTCCAATCCACCACAGGTACCTTATTCAGGGGCCATACTAAAAGTGTTTATTACAACAGAGAGATCCTGTATAACTCTTTCTTCAGGTCATCAGTCCATACATAGTACAGAGCATTAGACTGAACGTACCTCCATGGCGAGCCGAAGCCTGGTGGACTGTTCATCCAGCAACTGCTGCTGGCAGTCTTGCAGGTCACGCTGCAGCTTGAAGATGTGCTGGTCGAACTTCTCCTTCTCCCGCGTCAACTCTTGTTGAAGCTTGCGGTAGTCCTTGTCTTTGCGTACTGACATTTTACTCTTATTTTTCGTCGTAGCGGGGTTCATGTCTTTTCTGAAAGTGGAATACATATTTTTGTTAAAGCTATATCAGTTTTTACCACCTTCATTTTACAGCCATGAGCAAAGAGTGATGGAGACGTCATCCGTCGCCTACGCGGAATGTACTTGGCTACTGATTGACGAGGCTTTGATGGCTTTCAAATGTCAGGGTGGTTTTATTAATCACTATCACAAATGCCCCAAGACGATGATGGGCAGTAGCATTTACAAGAACACAGCTACTATAGTATTATATTATCTGTGACACAGCGTATTGCAGTAACCAACCCACCCACATTATAGGAAACCCTACAATAATATATTAAACTTAAACTGGCAACTGGCCATTTGTAAAGAACTATTGTTCGTTTCCGGTTCCTCTCTCTTAGCTCGCTAGCGTTGCCCCTCAGCGGTGATATTACGTGAATTATCTTGTAAAACAATTACTGTGAAAGTTATTAAACCGTGGTTTCCGTGCTAACAAGACATTTAATTATAACTACAGTCCACTCCAACTCCAACATTGGTCCTTCGAGCCGGATCAATGTTGGAGTTGGAATCGGCTTAGTGTGGTGGCTAGCAGCGATACCTCTCTTCTGAATGAGCCCTATGGTCTTCAGTGAACTAAAGTAGATATTTTGTGACTTTACCTGTTCATGATCTCAGCCAGTTTATTGACGGCTTGTTGCTTGAGCATGATCTCGGAGTTAAGCTTCTTGTTGAGTCTGTCCACATCCTCCTGTAGGCGCTGCAGCGTAGCCACTCGCTCTGCTAAAGCCGTGCCGCTGCGACGGAGTTCGTCTACCTCCTGAAAAATACCAACGTATGTAGTTCGGCTGGACCAATCACTGCTATTACGAAAGGCAACGTAAAAAGAAAGCAGATGAGAGTAGCTTCGTTCTTACTAAGTTATTACAACCAATGAGAACGAGTTTGATTGACTCAAATAAAATATTCTAATACGCCGTTCAAATAGCATTGGTAAAGTTGATAATAACGCCATTAGTTTTACAGTGGCATTCAATACACAAAACAAAGAATAGTACATTACTGTCGAGGCCTGAAATGAAGCAATTTACGGCCGAGTAATATTGGAAGTACGAGGCGAAGCCGAGTACTTCCCAAGTGATTTAGAAAGGACGAGGCGCAAGCCGAGTCCTTTTTAACTAAACGAGCCCGTTAATTGTTATTTCGGCCGAGACTTGTATAGTACTTTTCTCTCATTTGCGAGGAAACACAACACAAATTAATTCAACAGTATCTCATTTTCATTCACGCCAATTCGCCCGCGCGCGGTTCTTGTTCTATTTTCAAAGTTTTGAAAAAAAAAATGCGCATTCAGCCTTTATAATGATAAATATTTTGTACCTAAAACATCTAATTTATGTTACTGTGTACTTGAAAACCTCGGTAGCATAACTTAAAAAATAAAAAGTGTCCAGCAATTTCTATTATTGTCCTGTTGGACATTACCGGCCTGTTATTTCGTCGCGTACGGAAAAGAGCCGATTGTTGTATTCTTTTTTTTGAATAATGAACCAATTTCTGAGCAAGTGGGAGAAAAAATAATTATATCCGCATCAGACAATACTGAACACCCTAAAATTTCTAAAAGACTGTCATCTTTTTAAATCTCATGTTAACTGCTGTAGTTGGTCAACTATCATTAAACTCCTCTGTTCTTCTTTTTTTATTTTTTTAGGATAACTTACAGCTAATACAGTGTAGTAATTAAAATAAATATGGTAGTGAAAGGCCAATTTACAAGTTTCCACAATTTATCGAGTCAATGGTTCCATTAATTACGTAGTTACCACGATTACTCTAACTTACTGGACCCCAAGTTACTTGGGACCAGGGCAGGAAGATGAACGAGGTTACTGTAGAGAAAGAGAGAGGACGACTAAGAGAGTATATTATTCATCATCATCATTTCAGCCGAAAGACGACCACTGCTGGACATAGGCCACCCCCAATGGGAGGATATGCCATAATCGCCACGCTCGGCAGGCGGGTTGGCGATCGCAGTTGGTTGGTTAAATACTCAGAGAACGCTGCTGCCCATCCTCTGATGAACCCCTTACGGTCAAAATTAATATCCAATCTATCCACGATTTGCCCTACTAGAGATAGGAATTTGACATAAGCTCCATACAAAATATGAGAAATTTCTATCTCTAGTAGTGTAAATCGTGGATATAATTGGATATTAATTTTGGCCGTTAGTCGGCTTTTACGACACCCATGAGAAGAGATAGGATGGTGCAATTCTTTATGTCCGGCACCACACGGAACTGTACATTATTACGTTTGTTAAATTATGTGAAGACTGTTTTATACCTTCCGCTGCAGGTCGATGGTGGCCCTGTTCTCGTGGTCGCGGTCGCGCAGCCCCTGCACCAGCGCGTCGCGCGATGCCAGCTCGCTGCGGTGCTGGGATATCGCATCGCGTATCTCTAGCTCTTTCATCGTCTTCTCCTTTTCTAACTCGCCGACCGTTTCTTCGGCTATCGATCTGTAATATTAAAGTGATTATTACAATTAAAACTTACAAGATGATACTAGAACTGTTTTTTCCAGCCCGTTTTACTATACTATACTATACTGTGTGTATGTTAAGTCACGAACATAAATATATGACTTTGGACACTGCGACAATAATATGCATGCCAGCTTTGACAAGATACCTATAGACCAAATGTCAAGAACAAAAATTTGATACATTCAAAACCCTGCCGATTAGCGTAGTACACGCGAATTACGCACACACTCACATTCAAACCAAGCCGAACTGTTTATTGTATTTCGAATCACCGAACGTGTCACCACGACACTTAACTGTCAAAGAGCTTTGAAAAAAATCTTAAAATGCCTTCGTATTTCGTGAAACGGTGCAAAAATTATTCTACAGCGCATAAAAAATCAGATGGAATTACTTTTCACAAGTTAGTAATTTATTTTAATCATATTTTAATGTTTACAATTCATTTTCTTGTAACCTTACCGCGGCAAGGAATATTCCTGTGTTGCATGTTAATAAATTATAATTTACCCCAGAAATCGGGTAAAATTAATCGTCATGTTATTTTTACGCTTTTTTTACTTTTTAGCTTTCCGAAAGACCATAACAGAAAAAAAGAGTGGGTTGAAGTAATACGTAATAGCATAAATGAAAATAATTGGTCACCATCCAATTATTCACTCATTTGTAGCGAACACTTTGTTGAGCATGATTTATACATGAATAAAAACGTGATCCCTCCTTTTGGGCTGCGCCGCAGTCGGGTGAAAATTTCTATTAAAACAACATAATGAATTCTTCACATCTACCACAATAGAATCCAATGAAATGAGTAATTTTTGATAATTTTACAAATAATTTACCAAGGAATAGTACACAAGTATCCAACCAACAGCAGTAATTTTATTTTTAGTTTTAGTATAATGTTCCATTTTTTAAGTAACTACTATGAATAATTAAACCCTGATTAATTATATTTCAATTGTTTTTCTTACATCTAGCATTTTCTTCGCTGCAGTGAGATGAAAAGTTGTGTGTTTTGCATGGCTGCAAAATTATTTGCGTCTCGTGCCTTTACATTTGTTTGATTATATTTTAGAATTCAATCTTAAATCCTTCACTTGCTTTAATAGAAGAAAACGCGCTAAATAACAACTTTACAGTCTTGCATAGCAAATAACTATTCTATGTTATTATCCGTATATTCTATGTACGGCCAGGGACACGAATTATTTAGCAAATTGAGACACAAATTTTGCCGTATTTTGCCTTTCTAGCCCTGATCCTAGTCGTTGGTATACTGATAACGAATGACAATAATTGTGATTAGTAATATACGGAAAATTTAAATTGACAGTCAATTTGCTAAACAATCCCTTTCTGTGACTTTTCATAATTGGATCGTATTAATTATTTAAAGACTTGACATTAGTCGTGGTCAGTTGTTTGATATCAGGGGTAAAAATATTTTATCTAGCAACACTCCCATCGCTGTCAATGTCACTCATACATTTGCAGACCCTGCATCAATTCAATGTTCCGCTGGAATTTGTCTTGAGTTTTTACTTGGTCTATGCATGCCAGTGAAGAATTCAATAATATCTAACTCCAAGATGGCGACAAAATAATTGATGTTTGAAATATTCAAATTGTGTTAAATTAATCACACATACTTTTATTCAAAAGGGATCAGATTTTTTTGATGCCTTTACCATCCTTTACGTATTTCTGAATATTTAGAAGTCAACTGTACTTGCCAGAATAAATAAATAAATAAATAAATAAATAAAATGTTTATTTTCATAAAATATCTTTAATAAAAAATAAATATTTTTAATAGAACATTGTTCGTTTTGACACAGCTTAAAATGCTTTGTGTAGTTAAAATTCAGGAAATTTTACAATGAATATAGCGTTTTGACATGTATAAAATCGAGTCAAGTGTAATTAATTTTAAGATCAGAAATTGTAGCTGTTTCAGTATTGGCACATAATTTTCGCAAGCAAGAGAGGTCACATTCTTTAGTAGCTAATGTTTCAACATCACATATTTCTGTTTGGAGTTGTCACATTATTTTGAGGTTCTTACTGTGTCACGTATTTTCGAGATCGTTTTGTATCACATTTTTTGACACTACTTCAATAATAATATGATGCTGACCTTTAATCATCACGTTATTTTGTCACCATCTTGAAGATAGATGTTTTTGAATTCTTCACTGGCAATTATATCATTGCCGCAGTGTCCATCATCCTCCTGCCCTGATCCCAATTTATTTGGGGTTGGTGCAGCATGTCTTTTTCTTCCATACTTCTCTATCAGCCGTCATCTCCGTGTTCACTTTCTTTTTATCCATATCATCTTTCACACAATGCATCCATCTTTTCTTTGGTCTACCTCTTTTCTTATAGCCATCCACATTCATACACAAAACTTTTTTCGTAACATGTCCCTCATTTCTCCGCATCACATGTCCATACCATGACAATCTACTGCTTCTCAACTTTTCCGTCACTGGCGCTACTTTCAAAATCCCTCTCACATACTCATTTCTTATCATATCCATTCTCGTTACACCAGACATTCCTCTTAACATTCTCATCTCAGCTGCATGTAAATGCCGCAGTGTCCATAGTAACATATTTATGCTCGTGACTTTATGCTTTGGAGGACTTCTAAATGTAGTCGGCAACATATATTATAATAAGATTTCATAGCTCTCTTCACTTTTATGTCGTTTCTAAATGTAAGAGAACGAAAACTAGTTGCTCAAATCACTGCGATTGTCTGATGTATTGTACCGGAATCTATGATAGTGGTATACTATGACTCAAGTAAAAGGGAAAAGGCAGTTATTTTAAGGGTGCGATCACTTTAGGATGTGGTACATAGAACAAAAGTATCTGATTGAAACATGGTCTTACATCAAAATCAAAACCGAAATAAAATTTGACGTTAACCGAAACCATAAGTTTATCTGAAATGTTTTTTTTAGGTAGTTATATATCGACCGCGTCAAACGGCAGATACTGGAGAATGCAGTGTACGCTAACGCTTTGTTTTTCAGAGGTTGACCACGCGATCTACCTTCAACTGTCAAACCAAGATTTAAGTTAACAGTTTTGTGAACAGCCGATAGCAACTTACGATTCTGATCTATCTAACTAAAAGAAACTTACCGTTTTAAGTGTTATTGCATTTTCCTGAATAAGTCACTGACTGATATAAAGAAGTCTGAAAATCGTAAGGTGTAAGTGGCATTTAACTACTGTGTTCTTTTCAAATATTAAACTGACCTTGCGATAGCCTCGGAATCCGCGCGTGCGATGGCGAGCTGCAGCTGGTGCAGCAAGCTGGTGCGCTCCTGTTCGGAATCACGCGCGGCCCTCGTATTCTCCTCCAGCATCAGGCGCATGTCGTTTGCCTGGCTCTTGTACACGAAGCAGTAGTGCTGTTCCGTCTCCAACTGCTGGCGAAGCTCCTCGCTCTGATAAACAAGAAATAAGTTGTAAAGTTTACATAATCAGCTCATTACGTTCAAGTGAGCACGGGCCTTTTATCAGAACGATAAGGGCTCGTTTATGGACACGCGGCGCGTCGGGCGGCGTGTTGCGCGGGGCGTCACGCGTTTCTCCGTTTACGGAGGCGGCGCGTGAAGAGTGGCGATACCAGCGACGTTGATTGCGGCGTCACACGCGCAAATACAAACATGGCGATACGCAGACGCGGGGCGGTGAATGGCGCGTTCTCCCCCACCCTTTCCCTGGCGGGCGTCACCGCAAGCAACGCTGCATATCAAAAAATCGCTTCTGCGTGAACGTTCTCATACATGGCCATACGTATGAATTCTCCGCGAAACGCGCCGCCCGACGCGCCGCGTGACCATAAACGAGCCCTAAAGGATTAGACCTTAATCCACCACTACCCACCATATTGCGGGTTGACAGACTATACACACCCTCGAGAACTTTATGGAGCAAAGTCATGTGTGCAGGTTTGCTCACGATGTTTTTTTCACCGTCAATGCAAATTCGCGTTTAATTAACACTTTACGTTTAATACAATAGATAACATTAAATAACAGTAGTATAGTTAAGTAATATAACTTACTACACATTGGACGTAAACATTACGCACGTGTAGCATGTAGTGAGCAAACTAGCTCACCCCGTATTTACACATACTACTGCAGTAAGATTAGCAAAGACTGCAGAAACGAGCAGTAGGGAGGGGGGTAAGTGTTTAAGGACTTGGAAAAAAAAACCTACTATTTCTTGCTTTGAAAGGCGAAGACAGGGGGTCTAGTGGCGATTGACGAAAGATAAACGATGTACTACGAACTTTTGTTCCGACTTATACGTATACAGATAAACACACAAAAAAGGCACAATTAAGATATGCTACAGCTCATAGTCCTAAGCAATTAACTGGAGTATGGAGACAAACGTCAAATCACGATCATCGCATGCAATATGGGAACGATGGTTGATTAGAGTAGCAAATTGTGCAATGAATGTTACAACATAACATACCATCACGCCTGTATTTCCCCGAAAGGGTAGGCAGAGATTTAATAGTACACCCACCTTTCACCAGTTATGTTATAGTCCCATGTAATAGGGGGCGAGCCTATTGCCATTGACCGGGCACAAATCCAGTCTCCGGACTGCTACTGAGAATTTCCAATTGAAAAAACCCAATAGCACTGCCCGACCCGGGAATCGAACCCAGGACCGCACGCTCAGCAAAAATGAATGTGAAATGAATATGAATGTTACCATTAATCAAATATAGTCAAAACCGAATAAACCCCCTAGCCTATATAATTCACGCGTAATGTAACATTCGGAGCTCTCACTCTCACCCACTGTACTGACATCCTTCTTATTCACTTCGTTACACGTTACATTGCGCATGACATGTCAGTCGCCACCTTTAAATATGCAAATTATGTGCACTGTACACTGTACGCTCAGTCACTGATAAGCTGACGTCACCTGACCAGCCTTACTAAGTCCAGCTGAACCGTATTAACGAGAAATTAGAAATATACCTTTACTCCCTACATGACGTTAACCTATATGGCTTAGCGGCATTTAGTGAAATTCCCACAGGTATATTGAAAAGACTCAGTCATTGCCAAGTCATTGTTAGATTTTGATGGTACTGTACATCTTCCAGTGTAAATTAAAAAGTGTATATTCCAAATTCATACAACTAAGGGCCGGTATTTCAATAGTCTAGTAACTTTTAACAGAGGAATAAATGTTACGTCTTGACAGATTTTCTATACTACAACTGTCAAAATGTCAAACTTATTCCTCAGTTAAAAGTTAACTGGCTATTGTAAGACCGACCCTAAGATATTAAAATGACTTCATTATTCCTAAAATTGAATATTCATTTAACGTGACATGAAAGTAGTGGTTTTATAGTTGGTAACTTATAATTATAATAAAGCTATAGAACATAGCGAGTTCTCTCTAGAATTGATTACGCCATATGAGTCACTATTTTTATTGTAAGACTGACATAATCGTGCTGCTACAGAGACATAAAGCTCTTGTTAATAGTATCGATTTTCTTACTTTTCAGTTTGATATGACTCATTTTACTATTATTTTACGAGTCTCCACTCAAGGACTCGTATACTCCAACAACCATCGGTACTTCGATAGACAGGTTATCGGTTCATCTTTTCAGCCGAAAGACGTCCACTGCTGGACATAGGCCTCCCCCAAGTGGGGGGATATGCCATAATCACCACGCTTAGCACGCGGTTTGGTGATCGCAGTTGGTTGGTTATATACTCAGAGAACGCTGCTGCCCATGGTGGTGCAATTATTTACGTCCGGTACCACACGGAACAACGTACGAGTACCTAATACCTACGAATTAAATGTGATTATGTCTATAAATATATCCCTATCTCTTCTCATGGGTGTCGTAAAAGACGACTAACGGCCAAAATTAATATCCAATCTATCCACGATTTACCCTACTAGAGATAGAAATTTGACATATTTTGTATGGATCTTATGTCAAATTTCTATCTCTAGTAGGGCAAATAGTGGATAGATTGGATATTAATTTTGGCCGTAAGTGATTGACCAGAGGATGAGCAGCAGCATTCTCTGAGTATTTAACCAACCAACTGCGTCAACCCGCCTGCCAAGTGAGGCGATTATGGCATATCCCCCAACATAAGCTTGGGGGAGACCTGGAGGTCCAGCAGTGGACGTCTTTCAGCTAAAATTATGATGATGATGTCTATAAATGTAATAACAAAAATTTCAAATTTACGATAGTCGAGAAACCAGGATATTTCGTCCAACTACATACTAATATACTGGTGAACCATCACATTTATCAAGGCTTTCTGTTTTTATCGTACATTTTGCAACACACACTGTAGGTATAATGTTAATTAGCGGTCTGTTTAAGTATTTCAAGTTTGTTATTTATAAGTAGATGTTTTCATATCATAAAGAATCTACATACAAAGTGCGTATTTAGTCGCAACATTCATAAGTAACACTATTGAAGTACAATTTTATTGTACAACGATCATATCCCAGCTGAAGATGACCAGGAAATTAACACGACAATAACACATTCCTGTATATTAATGCGTGTCATCATCATAATGGAAGTGTTTTATAGGCATGTCTTCATTGCCAAGGCTCTGTTTATTCAGCACTTGTGTTCGACAAATTCATAACTTCACACTGATTCAGCTACGGCTTCACATTTTAATATTTTGAGTGGCATAATAGACCCGTTTTTTTTTACTTCTACATGTATTCTTATAATTCTATTCAATGTTAATATCATCCCAAAAAATGTTTATGTTCGGTTACAGGCAAAATCTGTCACATAATGTAGAGTTCCATTTAATTCTAAGAACAGTTATGCAACTCATTGAGCAGGCATCTAATCTAGGAGCCTAGTCACATTTTATTTCCAGGAAGTCCTTGGCCTTCACATAATTACACGCTTACATGGGTATCCTTTGAGTTCAGTGATACACCATAAAAGAAATGTAGAAAGTGAGGTTTTTTCTGTTAATAAGGCATTATTAACATACACACTTAAAAATACAAAGTTTTAATCTGTAGAGCCAATCTTAAATGTTTGTGTCATAAATATCAAGGTCAAAGAAGAATACCTGCTTTTCATACTTGGGTAATTCGTGAGACTAGCGGTATGAGAAGGCAATAAAGTATATTAAATTCATATTCTATCTCGAAATATACAGTTGTATCTACCAAACTGTGCACATTCAGTTATGTGAGTGTACTTTGAAATAGATACGAGTGCTGTTACAATTTGATAAAGTATTAATTTAGTTCTCAACGGTCACTCTGTTGTGAAACTAATTAATCTCCTCGGCTTTGTGATCTAATTTTACAACAATAGCCGAATCGAGTTCCTAGCTAAGGAATGACTTATTATCAACACGACTATTAATTTAAACCGTCAACAATTACATTCCGTGAACTTTAATGAGTAAATATTCTATTAATTGAGAAAATCACATCATAATCAATGAGTAAGGCGTTCAACTCTAGAAAAACCGGCGTCTACGTAATATGTGTTTATTTATTTGGAGACCAGCGCACGCGCAGGTATACATGTCGTTTAAGGCAAAAGCTGTGTATGTGTGCATGTTTGTCGTCGACAATGAGTCATTATGTTGTAATGCTGGAGGACAGTCTATTTCGGCGCGATGAGATTATGATTAATTCACAAGAAACACTCAAAGAGCTCGTTAAGTTGCTCGATCGATATATCTATGAATACAGAAATGCATACATTATAAGTTGAGATACCGGCGACGAGAGCATCCATTCATTTATTATCCACAGTGTGATTAACGTAATTATAATCTACGTTTTGTATATTTTCAAACCAGGTCAATCTACTTATATACTACATTTTTATGTACTTACTGAATTTAGCATAATCGATTTAAGCTTAGACCATCTGCTGTGTATCTTTTCTCGGTTTATCGAAGACAAATCCATAAAAATATATGGGGGAGAAATACAATAGGATTTACACTTAATTAAAATAAGATAAGTTTAACCGGATTACATCGCGTTTAATATTTTTTTAGAAATATCAGTAAAGACGGTTTTCATCTTAGTCTTCCTGCGACCACGAACGTTGCAACGCTTTCTAAACGTCAGGAAAACCAATTATAATAATATACGCGATGTATAGTGATCGCGAAAACCTAAGATTTTTTTACACTAAATTACTTTTTTAAATGGAATATTTTATTGAAACTTTTGTCTAGATCTAAAGTAAGCTAATAATTGGTGATCGCAGCCCAGTCATATAGAATGAGGCATGCCTTTAAGACGCTGACAACACCTAAATCGATCCGCTTGAACAATTTTTTATTGTTGAATCGATTTAAGTTATCGTTATGGAAAAAAAACGTTTCTTTATCATATTTGTCAACTTTTCACTGTTTTCAAAACGAATTTGAAAGATATTTTCTCGTTCGAAAAATATGGCAGTGACTTCTTTAAACACGCTTTAAAATAAAAAAACTTTTTTTAACGGAATATTGAATGAAATTAAGAACACTGAAAGATATTTATAAAAAAACTTGCAAGCCTCGCCGGCGAAGGCGAAGACCTACCTAATCCTAACACAGTGGCGGTTAAGCCTACTCCTAGGAACTACTCGAGCATCGGCGCAGAGTTGCTAGCCTATCGGTTTTTTATCGAATGCATTTCGGCGAGTGTGCGTTGGAATTGCACTATTTAATTCCCCCAAGCCCTTTCCATTATCGGACGACCAGACGCACGGCGATGCGCCACCGTTATATGGTAGATATTCCACCCTTACGCACAAACCGGTTTGCTAATAGCTTTATCATGCGTACCGCCAAAGAGTGGAATTCCTTGCCGGCGTCAGTGTTTCCCGAGAAATATAATCTGGTGGTCTTCAAGACTCGAGTGAATAGGATTTGCTGGGCAAGCGTGTACCATCGTCGACCGCACCATCGCTTAACATCAGGTGAGGTGGCGGTCAAACGCAAGCCCATTAGAATATAAAAAAAAAAAAAATACTACTCTAGAGCATAGGGTCGGTCTCGCGTGACGAGATTACCTCCGGTTGCGACACCGTGGGGAGCTCGGGCCTCGGCTCAGGGCGCAGGTGGTGGACCCCTCCACCGGTCCCCCCGGCAGCCGCTGCTGCATCGTGTTGGGTTTGTCGAGAGTCGGACTGTCGGCACCTGTGTGGATGTGTGCGGGCACTCACCCTGGCGCAGTGCATGTCTCGCTCGGCGGCGGCGGCGGCGAGCTTCTCGGCGGCGTCGTGCAGCGCGGCGCGCACGGCGTGCAGCTCGCGCGCGCGCGCGTCGCGCTCGGCCGCAGCCGCGCGCGCCGCCGCCTCGGCCGCCGACACGTCGCCGCTGGCCGCCAGCCGCGCCGCGCGCTCCTGCTCCAGCGACGCCGACAAACCCATCGCCTGCTCACAACATTCAATTAAATCATCACCATCATACACACATACTGGGTGTAAGGGGAACGCTTCCGAAAACGAAGATAAGTGCTGGTGATTACTGATACGAAACCACGAAAAAAAGATGCGATGCTTTTTTTAGATTTTTTCATATATATTTTTTTGCATTTTTCATACATAACCAGCTTTGGGCAGTTAAATAAAACTCATATAAAATGAAAAATTCAAAAAAATAATGAAAAAATCTATGAAAAGAATCGCATTTTTTTTCATGGTTTCGTATCAGGAATCACCAGCACTATCACCTATCTTCGTTTTCGGAAGCGTTTCCCTGACACCCTGTATACAACGTGTTATTGAAATAAACCAGGGGTGTTACGGATATTCGCATCCGCATCCGCAAATGCGGAATATTCGCATTAATTCAGACATCTTCATCCGCATCCGCATCTGCATCAATGAATGCGGAGCTTTTACGGTTGCGGATTCATAACAACAAACTTGAAAAAACAAGTCTTGACATGTAAAGAAAGTAGGCGGTGCCGGAGTGGCACTTGCCTCGCGCGTTTTTACTCATTGCTATCTTCGTTCGCTAATTTACCAATAGGAAGACACTTTGGGATTGGGTACAAGATCCTACACGTCATGTTTGTTTCGTTTTAGTTATTGACGAGCTTTCCATTTTGGATCAATTACAGTGTTTGTTACTTTGTTTACTGTGTTAAGTGAAATGTCGAAAAAAATAACGATTTTCATTTATTTGTGAACTTAAAATTGAAAGAACTTCATAAAATCTTGAAATCCGCATCCGCATCCGCGGATGTGAACCTCTAATAATCCGCATCCGCATCCTCATCCGCGGATGTCAAAATTTTGACATCCGTAACAACACTGAAATAAACGTCCGGCGCATCCTGGACGCCTAGCACTCGGTAACGCAGAGTCTAGGTGACTAATCTTTTCAGCACAATGGTACAATTGCGGTCTTTCGCAAGACCTATCCCAAACGGCTCTTTTAAGAGCTAAACCCCAATAACCGTACCGTAATTTAACTGTTCCAACTCTATGTGTCATTTCAATTAATATTGAAATAACTGAAAACCTCATAATGGGTCATTGTACTCTACAATATGAACAACTTTTACTATGGAACCAACCCAAAAAAAACTTCTGTTCCCTAAATTTTGTCAATTTATGTGAACACAAATATGTATAGGGATCAGCTGATTTTTTTCAGCTGGTTTGTCCCATAGTAAAAGTAGCTTATACAGGTGAGTACAATGACCCCTAAAAAGGTTTTCAGTTATTACAATAACACGTTGTATAACATAATCAGCGCATTACTGTCCCACTGCTGGGCACGGGCCTCTTCTCAGAATGAGAAGGTTAAAAGCCTTAGTCCACCATGCTGGCCTACTGCAGGTTGGCAGACAAAAAAAAACTTCTAATTTATTCCATAATACATATATCTGGAACTAATCATGTATACACCCGACAGCGACGCGACGTAACAAATTATTTGGAAACACCATCATTGAGAATGAAGTCTTCCAGGCATTTATTCCGACTGCCAATGAAAATGGAAACAAATATTTACAAGGCCAATTGAGTACCATATCAAAGATAAAATCAAGAATAATGCAATTAACTCAGAACAGGGTTGAACCTAAGAAAATAGTTTTTTTTTTTTGAGATTTGATGATGCTAATTTGAGTAACCTTTTCTGTTTCCTGACGATGCTCGCCCTCAAGCTTTTGCAGGCGCTGCTGCATCTGCCTGTAGTCGACGCTGAGCATGGACATCTGCCGGTCTTTCTCCTGGCACACCGACTCCGAGCGCTGCCTTGCAGTTTTCTCTTCGTTAAGTTTCGATTGTAAGGCTGTTGTATAACATTGCAAACAAACAATAGATGAATATGTTTTTATGAAACTGCCGTTGTAAAAAAGGTATAATTTTGAATTTTTGTATCTAGATTAGAATTTTGGAATATGGAATATAAAAATGTTATTAACTATCCTATTTATGCACATTCTTATTCCACATACATTTAAATTGAGTTAATATCTGCTTTTAACACATATTGAATAATATAATATAGTAAAAAGTAACAAGCCACAAAACATATTTACTATGTGAAACTACGCTGCATCTACGAAGATCAAAGGGGGTATATTAGCAAACTGAACAATACCTTTAAATATCATTTCCAATGTTCCTGAGGCATGCAAAAAGTGAAGGTATGATATATTTCTGGGAGCTTATACAGTTTAGCTCAGATCATGAGAGGATTGTAGCGTGGGCTAAATGGCAGAAAAAAAACTCAGAATACTAACACTCACCCTTAACTAGCTCCAAATTGGCTTCTTGTTTAGAGAGCAACTGTGATCGTTGCGTGTCCTGGTGGGCACGCACCTCCTGCTGATACATGTGCTGCGCGGCACGCAGCTCGTGAGCCAACGAAGTACATTCCTTCTCCAGTGACGAAACTCGCTCTGAGAGCTGCCTGTTATCCGCCATGATTTGATTTAGTCTGGCTGACGAACGTTCGAGCTCAGCGTGAGCCGCATTTAACCTGCTTGAGGCTTCTGCGACAGCCGCATCTGAACGCTGTTTAGTTGCCTTCACAGCAGCAAGTTCTTCAGAGAGAGTACTCCGTTCCCTCTCCAGGTTGTCGCGCTGAGCACGCAAGCTCGCCATTGTACCGTCATTGACGGCAGCGGCTGCGGCCTGCGCAGCTGTCAGTTCTGCCGCCTGTTTCCTGGACTTGGCGGCAGACTCGGCTTCTTGCTTTAATTTCTCACGTAGCTCAGTCAATTGCATTTCTAAAGCATTTATTTTGTCGTTATACGTCTGTAAATTGTTTATTTCTTTCGCTCGTTTACTTTGCTCTTCATCGAGCCGCCGCTTTGCTTCATTAAAATTAAATTCAGCTTTCCTTCTTGTCTCAGCTTCTATGTCAGCTTTCCTTTGTATCTCTTTCAGATCGTGTCGTAGTAACGCTAATTCTTTGTCTGTATCGGCTATTATTTTCTTATTTCTAGATTCCCTCTGAGAAAGTTCTTCTAGTTGAGCACATAAAGTGACTTGTGTGTCTTCCAATTTTCGTCTACCGTCTCTTTCTCTTTCGAGAAGTTTTTCTAGCTGCAATATAGCTTCAGATCCAACATTATTGATATGATTATTAGAAATAGTATCTACTACATCGGCTGCCTTGAGTCCTTTAGCACATATCTGATAATCACCATTGTAAGTAAAGCCTACAAATGGCAAATGATTCCCCACAAACGCTTTAGGCACAGGAAAAGATTCATCCAAAGCATCAGACTTTTCCATGTCATCAAAGTTTCTTGTATCATCATCACTAGATAATTCAGGCACAACAGGCGGTACAGAATCTCTTAAGTTTTCAAAACTCCATTGATCATTGATGAAGAATGGATGTTGTTTGATTTCATCAACACTATTTTTGCCTAATCTTTTAATTCGATCTGTCAAAAGACCTCTGATTAAAGACTTGGCATCCTTTGAAATTTCTACATCATCAGGAAACTGAAGTGAGTTTCTATGGTCCATGATTTTACCATATGTACCTACCAAACTGTCTGCATAAAAAGGAGGATCTCCAATGAGCATTTCATACAAGAATATTCCCACAGCCCACCAGTCACACTCACGCCCATACACACCTTCTCCATTCTGTGACTGTAACACTTCAGGTGATATATAATCAGGAGTGCCTACTGCATTGCTAGCACGCACAAGACCGTCGGGCCCCATTCTCATGCAAGTGCCAAAATCAGCTAGTTTTAGGTGACCATATTTGTCAATTAACATATTGTCTGGTTTTACATCTCGGTGTACAAACCCCATACCATGAATTACGTCTAATGCAAGGACAATTTCCATTGTATAAAATTTTGCCCATTTCTCAGGTATGTCGTAGTTCGACATAAGACTAACAAGGTCACCACCAGGCATGTAGTCCATGACCATGTAAAGATACTTGTGGTCTTGAAAAGCGAAGTGTAGTTTTAATATCCACTCTGAGTTAGCATGAGCCATTATATGCCGCTCCTCCCAAAAGAATGTGGAGTCAGATCTCTTGATCATTTCAACCTTACTAAGTAGCTTCATGGCAAAAACTTGACGTGTAGACTTGTGTCTGACTAGTTGCACTTCACCAAATGCTCCACGACCAATCACCTTAATCAGATCAAAATCTGCTGCTTTCATACGCAGGTCTACTATGTCTGAAGCAAATGTTTCATCTAAAACAAAAAGAAAACGATTTATAACCATTATTATACAATGTGTTATTGAAATAACTGAAAACCTCTTAAGGGGTCATTGTACTCATCAGTATGAACAACTTTTACTATGGGACCAACCCTGAAATCGCGATAAAAAAATCAGTTGAACCCTAAAGGACAATGCCCACGGATGGGCCCATTTTTGGCGCCATGTCAAAAATGTATGTTATTCAAAAATTATGTCTTATTTTTTCATGTTTATTTGTTCTTTATCAACATTTCTTTCACCCTAGCATTAAAAAACGTAATAAATATGTATTAAACTGAATCGTAAGTATATCCTCCATTCAAACCGAACGAAAATGTTGCCAGATACCAGACTATTTCAACAAATAATCAGAATCGATTCTAAATAGCGATACTTCTATGAATTCACTTTTACTGTGTTTCAGATGCTATTATACTGGACTTATCTTGATTGATTGATTTCTTATTTTTTCTTTCCACAATTTACATCTTTAGATTTCGGTTCGCATGCGTTAAAAATACGTTAAAAATTATAAAAAATCACTCATATGACGTCAAATCAAAAGAAATTGCAAAACATATTTTTGTAATCTTTTTGTACAGAAAACGATGATGATGCTTTGCTTTAAAATACCTATGCATTTATTGTAAATATTGTTATAATCATTTTAAATTAACTGAAATATTACTTATAAAATCGATATTAATTAATACACCTAAAAACTTAAAAGCTTGCAATGTTATTATTTAAAAAATAATACAAAATCGATTTCAAAAATCGATTAACAAAATAACTATATCTTGCAACACCATTTATGGTGTCACTGGATGTCCTTATGGGTGCGTTCAGTTATATCGCCAAACGATGCACGGAGCGTACTTATCAATCAGTTAAGGAGTTGGAAAAAATTAGATTTCTCTTAAACCAGGGTGAAAAAAATAAAATCGTTTGCAGAATAATAAAAGATAATTCTTGGTCTACAAAATAAGACTAAAACCGCCGTGACATAGCAATTTTTTTTGAGGGGCCTAAAGCTCCTAAGAGAATGGGCAATGTCCTTTTTTTTATTTATGTGAACACAAATGTAGGGATCACCTGTTTTTTTTTGCAATATTAGGCTTGGTCCCATAGTAAAAGTTGTTCATACTGATGAGTACAATGACCCCATAAGAGGTTTTTAGTTATTTCAATAACACATTGTATAGAGTGTCCCATCACTATGCTACATGGAGGGAAAGTACTTTAAATATTGAAAATAGGAAATTCTACTTCAAGATTTAATTTTTTTTTAAACATGTAATACTGCATTCAAGGCAGGGTTGATTGATTTAATAAATGAAGTCTATTTTAAGTAAAATTTCATATTTTTAATATTATAGTACTTTCGCTCCATGAAACATAGTGATGGGACTATATGAACTGTATTACATTTAATGTTTAAGATATGGTACTGAAATTTTATATTTTATAATCAACACTAAAAACATCAGTATTATCTTTAAATGAATAAGATCAGTTAACTATACAAGTTACTGCAAAACAGCAATCAGTTAGGTTCAAAGATATGTGTGACATTTATATAGATACACCTAGCAGCATTAAAGTGGGTTTTAAAAGTAAAATTTTCAATCAACCATAATTCTAATTCTAATTTTGGTTTATGGCTCCATCGTGTCAACGATGATTCTGCCAATGTCAAGGTTGAATAAAACACGTATAAATTTACTATGATTGACCGGTGAAATAACAAAAGGGTCGGTCATAATATTATAATATACTCTGTGGGTACGGTTTTCGCTGGATGTCACAGATGTGGTTGGGTTACCAAAAAAAAAATACAACAGGTAAGTTAGTAAGATAAGTATATTTTATTTTAGAAAAGACGTACACTGGACACGATACAATTTAGTAGATAGGTTAGTGGTTAATAACATATAATTAATACGTATAGTAGGCATAACTTCAGATTCTAATATTATTCACAGTAAGAAATTTACATAAGACTTTAATAAAGGGAGATCCCACAAGAGTTAGTAGGAAAGAAATATTAATAGGTCTTGGGATATTGGAAGGAAGGATATCATAGAGTGGAACAATAATATTGGGACAGAAGAAAAATAAGTGTTCCAAGGAGCCCTCGTCCATGCCACATTCACAGATAGAACTGTCACGAATGTGAAGTTTGGCTAAAAAGACAGGGGTACAAACAAAACCTAACCTCAGACGAATAATGACAGATGTGATCAATTTATTTATATTTTTGCATTTAAAAAACCAGGGTTTAGCAGGAATGTTTGGTTGAATATTGCCATAATATTTCCCTTTCACAAGTCTGGACTGTTGCCATAGATCATTCCAGGAACACATAAGACGTGGTTTAGCCTGATAGCGCAAATCCCGAGAAGGAATGGTATTATATGTGTTAGAACCAGTTTGCACAGCCTGCTTAGCATAATGATCAGCAGCCTCATTACCCAAGATGCCAGTATGACTGGGAATCCAGGCTAGTACAATTTCAATTCCAGCTTTGTTTAATTCAAATAGAGTTTGCTTTATTTTAAGGGTTATAATGAAGTTATCCTTACTGTGAAAGGGAAGCTTAAGTAAGTCTTGGAGACAACTGAGGGAATCACTAAAAATCAAGGCTCTTTGAAAATAATGACGGTTTGAGTCTATATATCGTACAGCTTCTAATATTGCAATAGACTCCCCGGTAAATATAGAACATTCAGAAGGACATTTATAACTCAGTATCACATTATATTTAGGAATAAAAACTGCAGCCCCTACATTATTAGTATCAGGCAATTTTGACGCATCAGTGTATAATTTAACCCAGTCCTGCCAAGATTCATTTATAACTTTATTGAAAATTTTGTTTGCCTCTGGAGAGTCTTTGTCGATTCCAAAATATAGTATAACTCTGGGTTGAAAAACAATTGAATCATAGTCTATCTATAAAATGGGTGACTTATCGAGTTGCATGACTGAAAAAGACTTTGAATTAAGATAGTTAAAGGAATTTATAAGGAGCGGAGAGGTCTTATTGGACCAATACTCAGATATAATAATCTCACGGGATAAAGAGCGCAGGATATTTAACAAAGGGTAATGAGAATACTGAACTACATTATAAAAGTATCTGTCTGCAAGGAATTGACGTCGTAGATGGAGAGGAGGTTCCATACATTCTACCTGTAAGGCATTAATTGGAGAGCACTTCATTGCACCTGTAATAATACGTAGACACTTTGATTGAATCTTTTCTATTTTATTTAAAGCCATTTTACTACATGGTTCTAAAATAAAGCAACCATAATCTATATGGCTACGTACTATGGCGTTATATAGAATTTTCTGTGAAAAAGGATGTGAACCCCAACGAACCCCAGATAAGGCCCTCAAGACGTTCACACTCCTTTCACACTTATTGTAAATATAATATAAATGATGTAGACCAGACATTTTGGAATCTAAAATTACTCCCAAAAACTTAACTTTATCCTGTATAGAAATAAGTTCTCCATCTATAGAAAGACTGATTGGGGGAATACTTCTTTTGCGTGAGAAAACAACTGCATGACATTTTGGAACTGACACAGACAAACCATATTCAAAGAGCCAATCATTTAGGTACCCAAGTGCTGTGTTTAATTTGAGAGAAGCATCATGAAAGTTGGGGGAACTAGAATACAGGGCAATGTCGTCTGCATATTGAAGAATTTTACAAAAACAATTGACTGTTGAATCCAGATCAGCAGTGTATAGATTATATAGCAGAGGGCTTAACACAGATCCTTGTGGTAATCCTTTCCAAACGAGACGAGGAGAAAGGAGATTTCCTTGAGATCTAACAGACATATAACGGCCCATAAGTAGATTACATATACCAGGCCCCTCAGAAAGTATTGCGAAAAAAAGTTTTTATATATGGGAGACTGGCCAGTTATAATGTTTTTCGAAAATATGATTATTTATAAGTAAAAGTTCCAATTTCAAAACTTCCCTCCACATTTTTTGCGAGTTAATTCAAAGTATTGTGTCTCACTGAAATATGGATCTGCGCCGGGAACATTTTAGAGCTATGATTTTATACGATTTCAAGTGTCGCCTGAAACCGGATGAATCGTACGATAGACTTCAAATGGCATTCATGGATGAAGGCCCTTCCAAGGCAACCGTGTATCGTTGGTATAACGAATTCAAGCGCGGTCGACCAACTTTGGGGGATGACGAAAGAAGCGGTCGCCCTTTGACGGCTGTTACCGAAGAAAACGTGCTAGCAGTGAAAAATTTAATCCAAGACAATAGGCGAATTACATATCAGGAGATTCAACACATATTGAAGATTGGATCGGGAAGCGTTCACGAGATTCTACACAGCCATCTTCGCGTGAGGAGGATAGTATCACGCTGGGTGCCGCACAACCTCACCGATGCTCAGAAGCAGGCCCGGGTGGAATGGTGCCGTGATATGCTGAACAAATTTGAAGCAGGCTCGTCTCGGCGTGTTTACGACATCGTTACAGGTGATGAGTCCTGGATTTATCAATACGACCCAGAAACCAAGCGCCAGTCGACTGTTTGGGTGTTTCAAAATGAGCCAACGCCTACCAAAGTGAAGCGATCTAGAAGCGGGGGTAAGATTTTGATCGCTAGCTTTTTTAATTTGACTGGCCACTTGGTATCAATTCCCTTACGGGATCAAAGAAGCATTAATGCCGAATGGTATACTACCAAATGTTTGCCAGAAGTTTTCTCTGTTATAAGCAACAAGCGACTAAACACAGGGCTCCGCGGGCTACTGCTCCACCACGACAATGCACCTGCGCACACCGCACTCAAAACGAGGGACTTCCTGGACAGCACGCCAGTCAAACTCCTGGGTCACCCTCCTTACAGCCCTGATCTAGCACCGTGTGACTTCTTTTTATTCCCAAAAATAAAAAATCAGCTCAAAGGGATACAATTTTCGTCGCCGGAAGATGCGCTGGCTGCGTTCTGCAGGCTGTAAACGAGGTGTCTGCGGCGGACTGGAAAAAGTGTTTTGAAAACTGGTTTAGGCGCATGAATCTTTGTATAGAGGCTGGTGGAAAGTACTTTGAAAAGATTTGATAAAAATATATGTACGTATAGAACAATTTTTTTTAGTTTCGCAAAACTTTCTGAGTGTCCCACGTAATATCGACCAGCCTCACAGGAATATTCAGATGGAGCATTTTCTGCCTGAGTATCGGAAGCTGGACATTGTCATATGCTGAAGATATATCAAGAAAAACCCCAATCACATGTTCCTTACGAGAAAGAGCAAGCCTAATTTCTGACGTAAGTATACTGAGACTATCCATCGTGCTCATACCACGTCTAAAACCAAACTGACTTCCAGAGAGAAGTCCCCTATTTTCGATTATCCACTCCAATCTATTTTTAACAAGATGCTCTAAGATTTTAGATAAAACCGATGATAAGGCAATGGGTCTATAAGACGAAGGATCGTTTGGATCTTTCCCAGGCTTTAGGATAGGGATAACAATTTGTGTTTTCCAGGACTTAGGAATATTTCCAGAGGAAAATATGACATTAAAAATGTTCAGAAGAAATTGTTTGGTACATTTAGAAGATTTACAGATGAAAGAATAAGGGATACCGTCTATACCAGGAGAGGAGTCTTTCAGATGATCAAGAGCACATAGAAGCTCGGGGTAAGAGAAAGGGTCATTCATTCTGTCGGGTGAAGGAGAGGAAGTTGGGAATACAGGAAGGCTATCAAAGTTAGGAGCGGAAGGAGGGGCCAACTTGTTAACAAAGAGATTTAGCCAAATTTGAGGATCATTTGAGGGAATATTGTCATCCACAAAGGCTTTACGAAAGCGCTTGATCTTGCGCCACACAAGAGAGATCGAAGAGCGTGGGGATAGCGATTCACAGAATTTCTGCCAACCCAGGGACTTTTTCTTGGCTAAACGTCTTTTTGTGACAGCACAAGTTTTCTGATAATCAATGTAATTTTCCATTGTCAAGTCATCAGCATATTTCTTTTCAGCTTCACTTCGAAGACGGACACAAGATGTACATTCTTTATCCCACCATGGAGGGGAAGCGACCCGACCACGAGAAGAGTTCTTAAGAGGAATAGACTCATCAGCAGCTGAGAACAAGCAAGAAACAAAGTCATCATACAATGCCAAAAAATTTGATTGATCGACTGGTGGTAGGGAACTTATTCTATTATCTAAGGAAAGGGAATAAGTATTCCAATCAGCATCCGTGAGTCTATATCTCTGTAAGGGTTGAGGGGCTGGAGCTGGAATCGCCAAATGGTTCATATGGACTAAAATCGGAAAGTGGTCACTACCATAAGAATTAGGTAAAACAGACCAAGACAGAGAGTTGACAAGAGAAGGGGAAGAAAAAGTGAGGTCTGGGACGCTGATATTCTGGTCAGGAGATACCCTGCGAGTCGCAGATACATCATTCAATATGCAAAGATTATTATCATCAAGTAGATCAAGTAGAAAAGAAGATGAAGAGTCAATTTTATGAGATCCCCACATAGTGTGGTGACAATTAAAGTCACCTGATACAATAAGAGGACCTGGAATGGAAGAAATAATATTATTCAATTCTGAAATGAGTTGAGAATTTGGATATGGTATATAACAAGATACAAAGGAAATGTTAAATGCTTTTACTGCTACGACATGAAATTCAGTACTATGGTCAGGAATACGAATTTGAGAAAAAGTAATGGACCTTGAGACAAGCAGGGCACAACCTGCCCATCCATCCTCCCTGTCGTCCCGGAGGCAGGAATACCCGGGAACCCTAAAATGAGAACCCGGCTTAAACCATGTCTCCGAAACTGCAAGGAGGTCGACATTGAAATGATTTAAGAGATAGACAACATCATGTTTCTTATTTCGAATACCTCTACAATTCCATTGTAGGAATGTCCGCCCCATTTTTAATAACTAAATCTTTGAGCAGTTGTTGCAGTAAGGAAATGACATTGTTCGGTAGTGAATCGGAGAATTTAGAAATTATATTAATTAGGGAACAAGTAAGAAGTTCTATTAGGTTATCATTGGGAGTAAGCAGAGGGGTAGAGTCCATTGGAGGAGAGAAGGCGCAACCATTTGGTTGGGAGGACTGAGGAGATTTAGTTAGGTTCCTATGGGCCTGAACATCATAAGATTTCCCTAGAACAGGAGGGGGACGAGGGGATTTGTGAACAGTTTTCCTGTAGGAATATGACTGGAGGGATGCAGGAAGAGGTGAAGCATTCATTTCATTCATTTATGAGATTCTTGATGAATTTGGGATGGACCTGGTAGAGTAGGATAGGACGGTGATGTGAATATTTCGGAATATAAGCGTCTAGTGCTAGGAAACCTGAGGGAAGCATCTGTATAGCTGATATTGTCCTGGGACATAGCAAGCTTAATTGTCTTTTGTCGAGAGTGTTCAGGGCACTTGTAATCAGTAGCTTTATGGTCACCCCTGCACAGCAGGCAAGAAGCTAACTCGTCAGGGACATCACAAGATTCACCAGGATGATTCTGGGCACAGCGGAAACACCGAGGAGCAGAACGACATTGAGTCCCTATGTGACCAAACCTACAGCAATTTCTGCATTGGATTGTAGGGAGTTGGTACACCGATACGGGAAGAGACGTTTCATAACAGAATACTTTTTCAGGGAGGGTTTGACCTGTGAATGTTAAAACAACTGATGTTGAGGGTACCCATGTTACAGCATCCTCTTTTCGTGATTTAATATTTAGTCTACGAGCTTTAATAACCTGACCAGTATTGTTGGGGGTTTTAATTCCTTCGACTAATTCCTCCAAAGTCCATTCCGTAGGAATGTTTCTTACAACTCCCATCCGG
This sequence comes from Asteroscopus sphinx, assembly GCA_949699075.1. Lineage (NCBI taxonomy): Eukaryota > Metazoa > Arthropoda > Insecta > Lepidoptera > Noctuidae > Asteroscopus > Asteroscopus sphinx. The sequence goes on along the minus strand of OX453004.1, from coordinate 26,038,280 downwards.
GAAACATGGAATTTAGGGATTGATGCCATGAACTTATTACATCTAACATTTTGTGTTTAGTAAAATTATTTGCATCATTCGCTGTACTGAACTCAATAGCCATCCTGTTTCTACCCATAGCCTTTATGCCTCCCTTCACAATCCCTGACACATTATTTTTGTGTATCAGCTGAGCAAACTTCAGTAACCTGATAGATTGCCCCGCTGACACATCAGGTTCTGACCTAGTTATGTGAACGACGTATGGGCCCTTGTCAAACTCATTGTTGTACAAAACTTTGGAATTATCCTCAAATCCAGGTTTACTATAAGTCAGTTGATATGACACTGATGGAGCTCTATTTTTTTTGGCTTCAATAAAAGAGTCACCAGAAGCTGGTCACTTCAATGACTTATCAACTTGGACTACACTGGTTAAGTCCTGACCGTCTTGGGACGTAAAAAATTCTATATCTGGTGGAACACCACCACCCCCATCCGGGGGATCATCGTCCCCCATTTCCCTCATCGAAATGAGGGAAATGGGACGAAAACAAACAAATATTCACTCAAACACGTCCAACACTAAACAACACTACACAATTAAACAATTATAGATACTCAAACCACAAAAAGCCTCAAAAAATTCACAAAATCCGAAAATCCACGTGTTTACACCAACGCATAGACAAGCAGCTGAATCAACCATAATTCAATGTTTGTAGGTTTGTCAGCACATCTGTCAACTTTAGGGCAACAATTAGCTATATAAGTAGCTTGAGGATTGAGTGAATCATCTACATACCAGGCCCCTCAGAAAGTATTGCGAAAAAAAGTTTTTATATATGGGAGACTGGCCAGTTATAATGTTTTTCAAAAATATGATTATTTATAAGTAAAAATAAGTAAGTTCCAATTTCAAAATTTCCCTCCACATTTTTTGCGAGTTAATTCAAAGTATTGTGTCTCACTGAAATATGGATCTGCGCCGGGAACATTTTAGAGCTATGATTTTATACGATTTCAAGTGTCGCCTGAAACCGGATGAATCGTACGATAGACTTCAAATGGCATTCATGGATGAAGGCCCTTCCAAGGCAACCGTGTATCGTTGGTATAACGAATTCAAGCGCGGTCGACCAACTTTGGGGGATGACGAAAGAAGCGGTCGCCCTTTGACGGCTGTTACCGAAGAAAACGTGCTAGCAGTGAAAAATTTAATCCAAGACAATAGGCGAATTACATATCAGGAGATTCAACACATATTGAAGATTGGATCGGGAAGCGTTCACGAGATTCTACACAGCCATCTTCGCGTGAGGAGGATAGTATCACGCTGGGTACCGCACAACCTCACCGATGCTCAGAAGCAGGCCCGGGTGGAATGGTGCCGTGATATGCTTAACAAATTTGAAGCAGGCTCATCTCGGCGTGTTTACGACATCGTTACAGGTGATGAGTCCTGGATTTATCAATACGACCCAGAAACCAAGCGCCAGTCGACTGTTTGGGTGTTTCAAAATGAGCCAACGCCTACCAAAGTGAAGCGATCTAGAAGCGGGGGTAAGATTTTGATCGCTAGCTTTTTTAATTTGACTGGCCACTTGGTATCAATTCCCTTACGGGATCAAAGAAGCATTAATGCCGAATGGTATACTACCAAATGTTTGCCAGAAGTTTTCTCTGTTATAAGCAACAAGCGACCAAACACAGGGCTCCGCGGGCTACTGCTCCACCACGACAATGCACCTGCGCACACCGCACTCAAAACGAGGGACTTCCTGGACAGCACGCCAGTCAAACTCCTGGGTCACCCTCCTTACAGCCCTGATCTAGCACCGTGTGACTTCTTTTTATTCCCAAAAATAAAAAATCAGCTCAAAGGGATACAATTTTCGTCGCCGGAAGATGCGCTGGCTGCGTTCGAGCAGGCTGTAAACGAGGTGTCTGCGGCGGACTGGAAAAAGTGTTTTGAAAACTGGTTTAGGCGCATGAATCTTTGTATAGAGGCTGGTGGAAAGTACTTTGAAAAGATTTGATAAAAATATATGTACGTATAGAACAATTTTTTTTAGTTTCGCAAAACTTTCTGAGTGTCCCACGTATTTATATGAATAAGCTATTAGGTTGAAACATAAAATGCAATTAAGTATAGGTAAGTGTACCTAAATGGTGTTCGAGTACCTAGTAGTTCTCGTATGATAATTTTATTGTTGCTACTCATGCCTCAGAACAGTGCAGAGTTAAACTGAATTTCTATATTATATTTTAGAATAGAAAATTTAAAAAAAGTTTATGGAAGTTTAATTTAAAAACACATTTGTTTATTTATTCAGAAAATTTAAATAATATTTTTTTTTACATTGGATCTGCCTTTCTACTACACACTACATTTCCACACTTGAGAAGCAAAGTAATTAAATATAAGAAATATTCTGTGAAAAATTCTCCTGTATCATTCTATCAAAAAGTTCATCAACTCATACATGTTAGACTTTTTTCCATCAATTTGTTAAAATTCAATTCAGATCATAAGCCTTCTAAAGGACTGTTAGAAAAAACAGTAATCAAGAAATCATAACAATACATCATCATCATCATCATCATTTCAGCCGAAAGACGTCCACTGCTGGACATAGGCCTCCCCCAAGCATCGCCACAACGACCGGTCCTGTGCCTTCCGCATCCAGCGGATTCCCGCGACCTTCACCAGGTCGTCGGTCCACCTTGTGGGGGGCCTACCCACGCTGCGCCTTCCAGTACGCGGTCGCCACTCCAGAACTTTACTGCCCCATCGGCTATCCGTTCTGCGAGCAATGTGCCCCGCCCACTGCCACTTAAGTTTGGCAATTCTTCGGGCTATGTCGGTTACTTTCGTTCTTCTGCGAATCTCCTCATTTCTGATTCGATCACGCAGGGACACTCCGAGCATAGCCCTCTCCATTGCCCTTTGAGTGACTTTGAGCCTTCTTATCAGGCCCATTGTGAGCGACCACGTTTCAGTACCGTAAGTAATTACTGGCAACACACACTGGTCAAAGACTTTCGTCTTGAGACACTGCGGTATTTTGGACGAGAAGATATTGCGTAGCTTCCCGAACGCTGCCCAACCGAGTCGGATTCGACGATTGACCTCTTTCTCGAAGTTGGACTTACCTAGCTGGACAGTTTGTCCTAGGTATACATAATCGTCAACAACTTCGAGTGTAGATTCTCCGATGCTTACGGGAATGGGTGCTATATGGGAATTCGACATAACCTTTGTCTTGTCCATATTCATTTTAAGACCCACTCTATCGGAAGCTCTACTGAGGTCATCGAGCATTGTACCGAGGTCCTCCATGGTCTCAGCCATGACTACTATGTCGTCGGCAAACCGAAGGTGAGTGATGTACTCGCCGTTTATGTTAATGCCTAGCCCATTCCAGTCCAGAACCTTGAAGACATCCTCCAATGCAGCAGTGAAGAGTTTCGGAGAGATCACATCTCCCTGTCTCACACCTCGCTGCAGAAGGATAGGTTTCGAGGCTTGGTCCTGTAATCGGACTGACATAGTGGCGTTTTCATACAAAGACTTTAACACTTCGATGTACCGATAGTCAATCTGGCACCGTTGAAGAGACTGTAGTACCGCCCAAGTCTCGATCGAATCGAAGGCTTTCTCATAGTCCACAAACGCTAAACAAAGAGGCAAGTTATACTCTTCGGTCTTCTGTATAACCTGACGCAGCGTATGTATGTGGTCTACGGTGCTAAAGCCTTTTCGGAACCCGGCTTGTTCGGGAGGCTGGAAGTCGTCAAACCTGCGCGAAAGACGGTTCGTAATGACTCTCGAAAACAGCTTGTAGACATGGCTCAGAAGTGAGATGGGCCTATAATTCTTCAGTAGAGCATTATCGCCCTTTTTGAAGAAGAGTACCACCACACCTCTGCTCCATGCCTGTGGCGTTCTCCCCTCGAGAATGACGGAATCAAATAACTTCTGAAGGGCCTTAAGGATCGGTTTTCCACCCGCCTTCAGGAGTTCGGCCGTAATTCCGTCATCACCCGGTGCCTTGTTGTTTTTGAGCTGCTTTAGAGCCATCCTAATCTCGTACAGGCTGACGTCCGGGATATCTTCGGTATAGTGTCGGGTCAATCGAGCTCTTGGGTCATTAGCCCGATTTACAGCGGGTTTCTGGGTGGACGTGTATAACTGTGCATAGAACTTCTCGACCTCCTTCAATAGCTCTGGCTTGGAGGAAACGACTCTGCCATCGTCGGTCCTCAGTTTTGCAAGCTGGCTCTGCCCAATAGACAGGTCTCTTGCGAAGACTTTGGAGCCCTTGTTCTTCTCTATCGCGTCTTTAATACGTTCGGTATTAAATTGGCGCAGGTCACTTTTCAAGGACTTTGAGATCTGTCTATTGAGCTGCCGGTACTTAGTCGCATCATCTGAGGACTGCAGAATCATCTCGCGTCTTTCCGCCATGAGCTCGAGAGTGTGGTCAGAGAGCTTCTTGTTTCTGATTGTACGACGGGTCCTAAAGATCCTAGACCCGACCGTATGGACAGTTTCCACAAACCCATCGTTGTAATCGTCCACTGAGCTCCCTAGGCATTCGAAACGATTCTGAAGTTCGAGCTGAAAGCTCTCGGCGTTTTGGATTTGGATCGGTGCTGGACGGAGCGTAGACTTCATCAGTCGAGATCTTTCCAGCTTGATGTTCAGATTCAATGTGCCTCTTACCAAACGGTGATCGCTTGCGGTTTTGACCGCGTTGATCACAGAGACATCATTGAATATTTGCTTCTTCGTCGACATAATGAAGTCAATCTCATTTTTTGTTACACCATTAGGTCCCAACCAGGTCCACTTCCTGTGCTCACGCTTTCTGAAGAAAGAGTTCATCATATAGAGCCCCTCTTTCTCCATAAAGCCAGCCAGTAGATGACCCCGGTGGTTCCGATATCCATACCCAAATTGCCCCACTCGCAGCTCATCATCGTAGCGCTTGCCCAGTTTCGCGTTGAAGTCTCCCATGACAACAGTGAAGTGAGTTTTAGAGCCATGCATGGCTCTCGAGATATCCTCATACATGGTCTCCACCTCATCGTCGGAGTGTTTCGAGGTCGGGGCGTATACCTGTATAACCTTCAACGAATACCTTTCGGTTATTCTGAGTATAAGGTACGCCACCCTGGTTGAAACACTCTCGATCTTCACTATGTTGTTCACAAGAGACTTATGGACGATAAACCCGACACCGCCCTGGGAAAGTTGATCGCCCTCCCGGAAATAGAGCAAGTTACCGGATAACAATACATCACCTCAGTTGAAAAACAAATAGGTGAGACTAGTATTTACTTATAAGTACAAAAAAAGATCCGTCTACTCATCCTCTGGACACACTTCCTTGATCACCTTTTATAGGGCCCTTTCAGATGTGCTACAAACATGGCAACAACACAACCACTCGCAAACTGTGGCTGCTACAATGCAACTTCAGGCGACTGCAGCGAGACCATTAATGCAAGCCAACTGCCTGGCTTTTAGTTGCCACTGTGGTGTGGAAGTTGTGTCATCATTTCAGCCGAAAGACGTCCACTGCTGGACTCCCCCAAAAAGGCGGGTTGGCGATCGCAGTTGGTTGGTTAAATACTCGGAGAACATTGCTGCCCATCCTCTGGTGAATCCCTTAGTCACCTTTTACGACACCCAAGAGATAGAGTGGTGCTATTGTTTATGTCTGGCACCACACGGAAGTTGTGTGTTGCCCGTCTGAATGACCTAGAGAGGGGGAGGCCTATTCTTTACCTAGAAACTACAAATCAATGGACTCTCTGGCAAAGCTGTGAATTCAAAGCAATAAACTGCGAATTTTTCACACTATGTGATTAACGGCCAAAATTAATATCCAGTCTATCCACGATTTACCCTACTGGAGATAGAAATTTGACATATTTGGTATGGAGCATATGTCAAATTCCTATCTCTAGTAGGGCAAATCGTGTATAGATTGGATATTAATTTTGGCCGATAGACATCAACAATATTGTCTTGTCTTTAATCAACAAAATAAATAAAAAGATCTTCTTACAGTCACATAAAAAAATCAATTTTCTACACATCACATCCAGATAATAATACAATGTGTTATTGAAATAACTGAAAACCTCCTAAGGGGTCATTGTACCTCATCATTACGAACAACTTTTACTATGGGACCAACTCTGAAATCGCGAAAAAAAAATCTGCTGATCCCTACATTTTGTCGATTTGTGTGAACACACAATCAGCTGTTTTTTTTTTGGGTTGGTTCTATAGTAAAAGTTGTTCATAAAGATGAGTATAATGACCCCTTAACAGGTTTTCAGTTATTTCAATAACACATTGTAAAAGATGGCAAAAGTTGGACATCTGGTGCTACTGAACAACTCGAAAAAAAAATGCATTGGATTTAATGACATCAATGTACCTACCATATACTGAGAATTAAAATTATTCTATTCTATTCTATTCTAAAACCAACAATGAAGTTTAATCTCTAAGATTACCCCTTGGTTTTTTGTCAGTTGCCTGCCCCTCAGTGTGGGCTCAAAAAACTTAAAATGAATACTTACATGACTAAGAGTTAGGCAATGAAACTAGTTCAATAAGAAATAACAGTTTTGTGCCATATAAATATGACATGAGCTTATTAAAATCTGGAAAACTACTACTCTACTGATATTTCATGCAAACTAAAAGAATTTCCAGATAAAACATGAACCAAAATCAAATACAACAATCTACAAATCCAACAATAATAATAATGATGATTTTCTTTAATAATCAAAACAAATTTAAAAATTACACTTGTATAAATCCCCTTACATGTGCATTTTTAGGGTTCCGTACCCAAAGGGTGCTAACGGGACCCTATTACTCTCGCTACGCTGTCCGTCTGTCTGTCTGTCACAGGGCTGTATCTTTATAACGGTAATAGATAACCAGTTGAAATTTTCACAGAATATGTGTTACCATGGCGTATATCACGACAAATACTAAAAATAAAAAAAGTCTAAAACTTAAGGGGGTTCCCATACAAGAAACCTCGAAAAACATGCATTTTTTTCAACGGTTTTGTTCCTGCTCTATCTTCTTTGGCAACAAATACTAAAAATAGGGCAAACATCGACATATGTGATGGTACCTACGTAAGAAAAAGATGGAAAAATTCACATTTCGCATATGTTCGTTGATGTCTTTTGATAAACTCTCATAAATTAAATCAATTTCTATGGAGTACCAGGTCGATGGGTGGTATGGAACCCTTACTGCGTTAATCGGACTCACACTTAGCCATTTTTTTAAATAATTCTAATAATAATTAAAACTAGAAGAAAGAAAAGGCAAGCTCTTAGCTAGTGCACTAATCAAATAAACATATTTTGTCCATGAGGATAATATACTTGACAGCTTAGAATTGGTGAATTATTTTGAATGTTTATGTAAAAATAGGTATGGTCACAAATACGTTTTGTCAACAAAATCCCTTGAACGAATCTTGCTATGTTACACATTCCTACCGCTACCATTGAACATTGAGTGCAAGTGATTTTAGCCTTAGTGGTGCTTCACCGGAAAGATTTCAGACTGTACATGCAGTGATGCCAGACGGAGCAAAACAAACGATTTTATAGAATATAAAATTACCAAGAAGACTGTTCAAAAACATTATTAAGTAAGTAGTAATCAGCGTTGGATAATTATCATAAATATACGATAATTTTGGCTCTGGTATGATACAAAATTGATTGAAATACGCAGAAATACAATAATTTTGATGCTGAAAATCATTGTTTTTGTTTGTAGCTCAGCACTGTTTACGATAATATTTCACCAAATTCCTTGATATATGATAATTTTAGAACATCAGTACGATAATCCACTTGTACTCATCTGGCAACCCTGGTAGTAATATTTCCCTTCCACATTCAGCAATGAATGAGTAACAACGCATGAAACTAGGTCAAGTAACTCATTCTAAATCAACATAACATCAGACAATAGAAATCTTACATTGAGAATTTCAGAATTCTGTATTTATCTACAAACAGTAGACAGAAAATGTTTCAATAAACTGAGTAACTAATAACTTTGCTTGTTTTGCAATGCCGTGCTGATTAGAAGCAATGGTCCTCCCCAGTGGGTTATAAGCCATAAATGTGTATGTTATTATACAATGTATTGATAACATACCATGCTAACACACTGACATTTGATAATATATGCAAAATTATATCCAATCAGATCTTTTATGTTCCTGGCAAAACAATTTGTACATTAATATTCTTTAGAGAACTGTTACTCAATGATGGTCATATTACAACTAAGTGTCAATACCAGTTGCGGATGATAACAACCCTAGCAGTTTCATGCAGTCTCATTCTGAAGTGTGAATTTGTATAGGCCAATAATCATGGGTCAATCAAACAAAGGCATTTAGAAATTAAATCTTATTTCTGACAAACAATAAGCATTGTGTACTTACATCTGCTGGTATATGCTTCAACGTTCTTCATGCGTCGGATAGCCGGGTGGTCGCAGTCAGAGACGAGCGCCGTGACGGTGTCCAGCAAGCAGTCTACGTTGCCTGTGGAGCGCGGGTCACACAGCCGCTCCTCCAGGGCGCGCAGCCGCCGCAAACGTTCTTCGTCCTTCAACGATTCCATGCTGGATCCTATTTCTGACGTCCTCTGCCACTAAGGCTAAACGCCACCGCACATTCTCCCGATAACTGCTCCGTGTAAGAACACCACTCTCATCACGACACATCAACTGGATACTAATTTGTTATTCTAGTACTCTTGTTCAGTCGATAACCTACCATTGAAAGGATAACTTATGTTTCATTATCGAAAAATTCAGTTGCTAGTTGCTACAGCTCAGAATGACAGCAGATAAAGGTGGTTCTCACAACAAAGCATATGCACGTTTGCAAACACAACAGGATGATTGTTTACATTTATAAATATCCACTGACTTTGAACGAATTAAGAACACTAAATTAACGTATCGATTGGCACAAACATGAAAAAATTAAGTAAAATTACGTTTATTCGACCGCTTGATTGATGAACGATGGATGATCGAACAATAAAGTGAAGTTAGTTACAATAGCAATAGAACAGATAATACATAATTTTAGGCTTGGTTCCCAAGGGCACGCCACAATAGCGGCAATCTATGATAGCGGCGGTAAGGCCCGTCATGGAGGAGTGGCTGGAGAGGAATCATAGTGCCCTCACCTACCGGCTGACGCAAATACTCTCGGGGCACGGTTGTTTCGGAAAGTATCTTTGTCGCATAGGCCGGGAGCCGACGCCCTGTCATGACTGCGGGAGCTGCCCAGAGGACACGGTGCACACTGGAGGAGTGCAGTAGGCGGCAGCGATCTCTCGCTTCCGGCCGTGGTTCTCACTGGTTCTGGCCGTGGACTCGTGGTGGCCCGCCGCCCGACCAGTCAAGGCCCGTGATGGACTGACGGATAAAGATAAAGATCATTTATTTGTCAAACATGCGTTTACATACAAATTAAAGCATGCAAGATATAAAATAAATATGGTGGTGCGTTGTGTTTCGCGCGCGCCAGAAGAGGGTGCGGCCGATGTGGTAGCCGCACGGGGGGAAGGGGCTCGCCTACTAGTGGTGAGCCGGGACCTGCCGGGGATGGTTGGGCGATTACAGGAGTTTTTCCCACGCCCCCTGTCAAGGGTCATTAGAGAAACACCGTGGTGGTTTTTAGTCAATAAGAGTCCGACATTGGCTCCGCCTTCCCCGGGCGGAGTGCGTCCATGAGGATATATATACACCACAGAAAAAAAAAGGCTTGGTTCCCAACAGTCGTGAGAGCAGAGTAGCATATTCCTTGGTCGAGGTCGAGGTATAGTCAAAGGTCGGAAGTTACTATTTTAGAAAAAAAATACGTGTCCCATTTAAGTGGCCCTTAAATGTTTTGGGGCCCTTTTATAAACCAAAAAAGAAACGTAAATAAAAACATCCAGAATGTACTTTTGTTTTGTCACTAAACTTTTGTGACTATTTCAAATTCAAATTCATTTATTTGCCAGAATGTAAGGTAGGTGTACAATATATCAGTTTAAATTTTGATGACCCATTTACATTCTACCATTACATATGGAATGATGTGTAAATATCTATTTTGTTATTAGCATTTAATTTTCATCATTTGTTACGATCGTTAGCTTTATACCTGTATTATACAAAGGAAACACATGCTGAGCAAAATTTAGCTGTGTGATCCTGACTATCTGGGAGTTTTGTAAATTATGCGTTGCACTGAAAAACCAACGTGTTTTTTTATTATTAATTAAATTACATACCTACTAAAATAATACATAGGCAAATACATAAGACTCTGCTTTTTGGAATTTTGAGGCCCACATCAGGCCGTGGGCCCTGGGCTTATGCCCCGTGTGCCGTTATGGAAAAGACGGAACTGGACATCATATCATATAGCAATATTGTTGAATGTTTTTCATAGTGGCCTAGGGAAGAGCGCAAAACGCCTCTCAACCGCAGTTGATATTGTTTGGATGTACTCTGAACTCTTAACACTTAGTGATGTTTTAAACATTACCTTCAGTTCATTAGACCTATTCAATGATACCCCGTACGAGGGGGTGCAACGAAAACAAAAAACCATCCCCATTTCACATGTATGGACCCACCCTTAAAATACATAATTACGATTTTTTGTTAGATTTTTTATTCTTTATATCTTAACTATTTCATTATTTTTTACGCATTGACGTATACGAAGCGAAATCTAAAGATTTATATTGTGGAAAGAAAAAGAAATATAAAGAATATTTTAAAACTGTAGAAGTTGTTAAGCTGTAAAGGATTAGGACAGACAGATGGACATGACGAAACTATAAGGGTTTCTTGTAGGAACTACGGAACCCTAAAACCTAGCCAAGTGATGTCATAATCCGCGACAGAACCACTGAGGAATAGCAGAACCACTTTTACTATATAATGTAAAACTTACATAATAAAATGTAGTTAATATCGATATTTTTATAGCTTAATATGAAGAATTGTATATTTTTAGTTTCTTTGAAAATATCAATTCAAAGTGGTCTTGCCACAGAGCATACTCTCCAGCAGAACCACCCCGAAATAACAGTTATTTCACGCAGATTGTTCAAAGGTCATAATGTAAATAAATGTATAATAATTGTGTATCAAAATACTCTAAAGTCTACGTGTATATTTTGGCACAACATGATGAAAATTTTGGTAGGTGTGTTCGTTCTTTACGCTTACCTACCCTATTTAGATCATAAAATTAAGTAAAGTATTAATATAAAATGTGAAACTGATATATTTATTATGACACATCACATTTTATATTTGAGAGATCGCCTGGTGGTCGAAATTCAATCGAAATTGATTACATTTTTATGAATTAACTATTCCGAAAAAATATACTATTAAAGCTCGTCAATTGCTACTAAGCAAAAAAAAAGAAAATCGGTCGAAAATGGTACTGAACCGTTTTTTACTTGATTTTATGATCTAAAGAGGGTAGGTAAGTGTAAAGAAAAACAAGAATAAGAACATCTACCTAAACCTTTATCATATTGTGCCAAAATAAACACGTAAACTGGTTGATTTAATGGTATTTTGACCATTTTGATATGCAATTATTATGCATTTATTTACATTATGACCTGTGAACGATCTGCGTGAAATAACTGTTATTTTGAGGTGGTTCTGCTGGAGAATATGCTCTGTAGCAAAACCACTTTGAATTGATATTTTCCAAGAAACGAACAATATACAATTCTTCATATTAAGCTACAAAAATATAGATATTATCTACATTTTATCCTGTAAGCTTTACATCAAAGAGTGAAAAAAAAGTCGAAATGACACGATAGAGCTCAATACCGGTCGTACCAGCTAATAAATGTTCGGATACTATGTCGTTTACACACAGCGGGCGAAACGGAACTGAAGCGTATCGCCGGCGGGCCTCGTTGTGTTGTAATTACTTGTAATGTACTGAACTGTATTAGACAGTGTACACAGTTCCGTCCTGCAGCGCGTTTTGACGGCGTGACCATTCTACCGCCACTCCACCGGGCGGAAAGACAACGCCAGGCGTTGCGCGAACGATACGCTGGCGTTGTATGATATGGGAATACATAGTAAAAGTTACACAAACAGCGGAACGTTTTCTTCTGGTGCAGTCATTCCGCCACCGTCCAGTCTCACGCACAATCCAACCGCGATGTGCCATGCACGCCCCGTCCACGTTGGGTCGACGCCGACGCTCCGCCTCCGTTCCGTCCCGCTGTGTGCCTGCACCTTTATCGAAATCACAGACAAAATATTGTGACTTTTTACGACGACATAGACAATGTTTGAAGAGAATGGGTGCGTTCACTATTATCGTCCGACAGCGGACGACGCCCGGAGCGTTCTTTGGTCGTTCAGTTACTCGGAGTGATCGTCCGGGCGTTCACACCAAACTGTCGTCGAGCGATCGCAATTCGCACCGTTCACTCCGTAAAATAAGCTAGGAACAAATTATCAGACGCGACGTTCACATTATATTACAGTAGTACTCTGTGGACGTGACTGGTCGCGACTGTAAGTCACAGTTTCCACTTTTCCAGCTTTAGGGTTATTTTATTACACTATGGCTTAACGAGCTGCTTCATGCTTGAGAAAGCAAAACGAAACTACTACGTGTTTGTCGTCAATCCGCTTGACCATCTTGGAACTAGTCGGAAGTGTCGGACGACGGAACCCATTTTATTGTGTCGAGTAAAACGTAGTGATTATATTATCTTTGGTATCGAGTATGGTGTCGGCCAACCATAGCCAACTAAAAAAAAACCATAGACAAATAAATGTTGGTGATGAAGTGATGAATCTGCAAAGGGACTCACTCATTCTATTCGTATTCTGTCAGTTTCATTCATTCAATTTTGTTCATCGAATGGAACATGGCGGTGCTAGGCAGGATGTGCATAAGTTTTTGATTTTTGCATTTATTATAGAGGTTGCTTGTATCGGTTAGCTTTTTGAGTAATTTCTGTCATATTTCGTGTGTTGTAATATTTATAAATTGTGCTAAAGCTATTTCGTACCCGTAACCTCCTGTCTGGACTTTTTAGTACTGCAATGAAAATTACTATTCGTTGGTAGTGTAAAAATAATTGTGACAAATATATCACTTTACCTCAGGTAAATTGTTGTTCTATACTGTTTTCTTACACTTATGGTAAATATATTTTAACCTGCGATCTCACAATCCAAGGTATCATCCCACAATTAATCAAAAAAGTTACGAGCCTGCCCCATTTTGGTTCAAGTTCATTCTCGTGTTATTTTGTTCACCTTTAGTTTTTTCATTAGTTAGTAAGTTGCTTAATTTTTACACACCTTGTATTCATACTTAGGAATCGCATAAAAAAAAACTGTATCCAGGATTATGCTTTTATGAGGATAACTTTTCTTTGTGGTTCTTAATCACGTGTGGTTCAGGTCGTTATGGGGTCAATAACTGCTGACTACGCATTATTTTCCCTTTAATCACTTAACGGGTAATGCAAACAAGTACTAAATCAGCGACAATGTCGTAAATAGAAATTTATTTATTTATTGAGCTTAGCTTGCAAGTTGTCAAAAAGCTCAGCAGGTACCAATTTAAATGTGCAACTTAAAAAGCACACTTGTTCGCAATATTCACATCTAGGCAAGATCGATATTATTATTATGCTTTAAATTGGCATATCATATTATGCATGTGCAGTATAAACCAGGCGCAGGGCGTAGACAGGGTGCAGGGGAAGGCGGGGGACGGGGGTAGCGAGGGGCGGGGGCCCGTCCGGCAGTCAGCTGTGCAAAGTGTCATGTTGTAGCGTCGCGCCGTACGGTGCCGTGGGAAGTGGCCTAAATTATGCCCCTCCATTGAATCTTGAAATTTGATTCTGTTATTGTTCTTCAAAATCTTTAATGTGAATGAAATGATTAACATGAAAACATTATATCAAAATGAAATGAGTGAATTAAGATAAATTATCTTTTCCTTTGTTGTTACACTTTCTATTTTCTTATATCTATCAATCTGTTAAATTTTAACTGCAGCCCTGAAAATATAAACAGGTATGTAGGTGTATCTTTTCTATTGAAATCTAACTAAGCATCATCTTCACAATAATATTGTTTATCATCAACATCAACTCAGCCTATTGCAGTCCACTGCTGGACATAGACCTCTCCCAAGTGCACCAATATTGTTGATGATCTAGATTAATTAGAAATTAATTAATTTATTTATTAATTACTGCTCTATAAAAAAATTGAACTGTCTAGATCTAGACAGGGTTTTATTGCTTATTCATTTGCTTATAAAAATATTACTATGTTTATTCATGCAGTTTAACCCTTTTACTCCCACAGCATGATATAATGCGAGACACAATAGAATTTCAATTATGTATGGAATTGCAGTTTACAACTGGTTCATATAGGTAGATACACTTAAAAAACAGTGTAAACAGATAAACATATATGCAGCTGAATAGAATAATAACAATAATAGTAAATTGTGTGCAGAAAAGCAAATATCATTTAGAACTTGCATAATTTTAGCTAAAAGTGTGCTTTGTGCAAATGTTTTCATTGTTCCATGTATGTTTGCCATTTGCCATTGTTGTGCAATCAACAATTTTCAATAAAGTCCTCTTTATGGTTTACCGCTGAATGCTGACGATAACAGCTATAATCACACTTTTCTTGCTCTCAATGTACAAACTTAATCAGTATTTCATTACAATTGTTGATTCATATCCTGTAATAAAAAATATTATTTTATGAATGAATACCATTCCAATTTTATATTGATACTTTTCAACCAATTTTTTTTACAATCTTTATTAAGAAATAATCTCTGAATAAAAATCTCTAAATATTTTCTTAATTCTATTGAATTAAGAATAATGAAATTCTACACATATCTTCTTGTAATTATTATGTAGCAACCTAATAAAACACTAATATACTGATGTGGGTTGTATGAGGGTCAAATATCTAATTTCACACTTTGCAGGAACTATTAATAGCAATGCATAACACAATGTAAGAAAAAATACATTAAGTATAATATAGTTTACTTGTTTTATGTGCAAGGTTCATTTGTATTTAAATTTCATTAATATTTCTTAGTTTTACTGTTATAAATATATCATCAAAAACAAATAAATGGACTAAAGATTATGTAAGAAAAGGAAAGTTGAATAAAGTAGTTTCCCCCCCCCCCCTATTTAAATTTAATCATAGACTTAATGTTATTATTTTATTCCAGTGTGCTGAGTGGTCATGGCTACACTCATCCAAGAGAATGGTATTAAGGAGCTAAACAAAGGCACACATGGAGTTGTGCCCAACCGTGGCATATCCACACATAGTGTTACAAATCATATGGTGCCCGACCATGAGTATTGTGAGGCGGGATCGGCCAGCGTGCAGCAGATGCAGTGCACCGACACCAACGAAGTGGTGGCGCCGCCCGCTGCTGTCGAAGAAGAGGAGGAAACACCTGAAATAGATATAATGATAAACAATGTCGTGTGCAGTTTTAGTGTTAAGTGCCACCTGAACCTTAGACAGATAGCATTAAACGGTGTTAACGTAGAGTTCCGCCGTGAGAACGGAATGGTAACCATGAAGTTACGACGTCCATACACCACCGCGTCCATCTGGTCTTCGGGCCGCGTGACGTGCACGGGTGCCACCAGCGAGGACCAGTCGAAGGTGGCGGCGCGGCGGTACGCGCGCGCACTGCAGAAGCTCGGCTTCCAAGTGCGCTTCCGCAATTTTCGTGTAGTCAATGTATTAGGCACCTGTCGGATGCCCTTTGGTATAAGGATCATATCTTTTTCCAAGAGATACAAAGAAGCAGAGTAAGCATTATTTACCTATTACTACATATTTCCATGACACCTAATCATTTCAGCCCTTGACAGTTCATTTATTATAGTAGTTCTACTTTTTTTAAAGTTTAAAACAAAAATTAGAATTTTCATTGAGTTTCAAAGATAGGATATAATATCCTGTCTATTGTTGACAGTAGCTACCCAATATATATGTTCATAGGTCATTTATGACAGTAAATGTTGTTATCCCTTGTGAGAAAGTCTAAACTTATTTGACAATATGATTATGTAATATGTACATATTTCTATTCTTTTTGCGTACTTTCATTCTATTTATAATTTTTAATGATAAAGAAAGTAGATCTTATCATCCAATGCAAAAAGTCAGGGTTCAGATGAAATTGTTTAATTTTTGTGATAAGCCAGCTGTCTATCCCTGCTTGGACGGGACAAGTTTACATTAAACATTTTGCTGATAATAATTATGACAACTAAAACATATTTTTATGTACTTATTTATGTATTCCCATTTCTGTGTTAATCAACATTGTTTTTTTTAAAATCAAAGCTGTCATTTGGAAAAGAGAAGATTCTTTCTGGCTACCTAAAAATTTAATACAAAACCGGCCAAGAGCATGTCGGACCATGCTCAGTATTATAGGGTTCCTTAAGTAGGTCTAATCACAAACGAATCAAATCGAATATTAATCATTGCTATTTTAGTTTTTGCAAACAGCGCCACCTGACACCTAGCGATAAATTTATGAAGCTAAATTTAAGAAGTGTTTGTTTTTTGTGATTTTTTTAAATAGAAAGTAACTAAAGGAGCATTATTTGCTACGATCATTTTTCTCTAAGGTCAATGACCTATGAACTAGGACGTCTTGAGTATTTTTCAGTTTTTTCAGTATAACTCAAAAATTTATAATCACATTATACTCAAAATAATTTTAAAAGAGAGTTTTTATAAAGGTCTATCAATGTTGAAGACTATAAGTTTCTACATTGCATAGTTTAGAAATGGCAGGGGGGGGGACACATTGCAAGCCACTTTGGCGAACTGTATATCGCTGATGGTATACCTGATAAAAAAGTTGTGTATGAAACATTACCTTCATTTTAGTAGACCTATTCAATGATACCCCACACGAGGGGGTGCAGTGAAAAAAAATATTTCATCCCCATTTCATATGTATGGGCGCCACCCCTAAAATACGTAATCAAGATTGTTTTATTCTTTTAAAATTGAGATCTATATCTAGACCATTTTTCACGAAATTTCATTTACTTATGTTTATAACTGTAGAAGTTATTAAGCTGTAAAGGATTAGGACAGACGGACAGACGGGACAGACGGACAGACGGACGGAAATGACGAAACTATAAGGGTTCCTTGTAGGACTACGGAACCCTAAAAAGTACCTAAAATATGAATTTATAAATGGAAACTAGTAATACAATTCCATTACATTAGACAGTTATAAACCTGTGATTTCAACTATACAGTAACACCCCGCTTTACACGAGAGATGCACATGTTTCATTGCATACATTGAGGTTTAAGAAATCTACTAATATTACAAACGTGAAAGTTTGTGAGGACGTATGGATGTTTGTTACTCTTACACGCAAAAACTACTGTATAGATTTTAATGAAATTTGGCATACAGATAAAACATAACCCAGATTAACATATTATAGGCTACTTTTTATCCTGGGAAGATGAACAGTTCCCGAGGGATGCGCGATAACGACATTCACGCGGGCGAAGTCGTGGCTATGCCCATGACTATAGTAAAACATAGATGTACATACATAGGTAATATGTATTCAAAACTTAAAATGCAAAAAGAAACATTTTACATTATGTATTTGTTATACGAAAAACACTTTTTGTTACGTTTCGTTTATGTTCTTGCAGTATTGTTTCATAACATGAAAGTAATAAAAACACACCTTTTCAGTCTATAATGTTACTATATTTACAACCTTCACATTGTACAATCCTTGCCTGTGTAACCAATCTAAAGGGCAATCTACAAAATCTTTGTGCAAAATTTGAAATTCGCGTTTAGTGAATTTGCGCATTGTGGGGGTCACATAAAGTGGGGTATAATAATTAAAGGGTTAGTAGATACCAGTTTTAGGGATAGATTACTTGTGGTTAAAGCTTGGTGATCCACCATGTAGAATATACATATACTTTTTTAATTCAACACAAATCTTGTAGATTATTGTCTGTACAAATTGAAAAAATATTTATTACTACAAAAATTTATAGTTTAGCTCTTGAGAGAGATGTATATGGGCAGCAAATCATACTAGACTCTGTTATTAATATTATTTACTTTCTATGAAGTGATTTGTTTTTAAAATTGGTTTTTCTTATTTTCAGCTATGAACCAGAGCTTCATCCAGGAGTAACATATAAGTTATTTAACCCTAAAGCCACATTAAAGATATTCTCAACAGGAGGTGTGACTATCACAGGTATATTATATTTTTGTGTAAAACTTAATCTAAAATAGGCCCTTTGAAGCAAGATCTTGAACTAGTTCTTTGAAGAGTAATGTGTAAACCCATGTTATTGATTAAGCCAAAACATAATAGCAATATATGTAATGGATCTATGGTTGCCACATAAAAAAATATAATTATTATAGCAAACAGCCAAAATATCATAACAAAACAAGGCAATTATTAGAAATTGAGTAATTGTTTACATAATAATTATTATGTACAGTCAACATCACAAGTTATTGCTTAAATATTTAAAATTGTTTTATTTGTGTAAACAAATAACGGCAGAGAAGGGAGTTCTTAAGTGAATAATATATTTATGAAAAAAAAATAGGTCTTGAAATAATTTGTTTTGAAATTTTTTGATTTTTGCTGTCGACTCATTCATCACTAAACATCAAGATGTGACTGTTTATTATTATTTCTATATTGTAATCCAGTAGATAATGGAAGCAATGTTAACAAACACACAAAACCAGATTAATTTTTCTATTAACTTATTTCTCCAAGCCTTTTCCCAATTATGTTAGGTGCGGCTGAACTTCGGTATTCTAAACAGAGCAACTGCCTACAGACCCCTGCAACTTAGTTACTAGGTAATACCGACATTCTAAGGTTAGACCCAGTGCCGTCTTGACCCAGGGGCGTAAAGAGTGCGGAGCACCCGTGCCCTGAGAGGGACGACTCGGCCCTCTGAGAGTGGATACCGAGGTTTTGAGAAATAATTTTTTTCAACTCCTTTCCTGCTCCTGCTGTCCTAGCAGCCATTACTTTCATATTTACAAAAGTACTCAGTGAGCACTTTGTGCCCGGTTAATGGCAATAGGCTCGCCCACTATTACATGGGACTTATAACATAACTGGCGAAATGTGGGTGTACTATACACCTCTGCCTACCCCTTCGGGGAAATACAAGCGTGATGTTATGTTACTCACCCCCAGTTTCTGGAAGGTTGATCAATTTGGTCTATTGTCAAATCTAATGTCAGCTTCTGTGATTGGCCGGCGAAAATGTTAACAACCAATCACAATGCTTGACCTGAGATTTGACAGTTGATTAGTTAATTTTTGCGTTGATCAGCCTTCCAGAAACTGGGGGTCAGTGAGCCATTCCCAACACCACCAATTTTTTTTGTGTAGTTTTATGGCCTTTTTGCTAAAACCTTTTAGCCAAGTCTTCAATAAAACACACCCTAATAAGTGATGGAAACTTTACTAGAGTTTTCTGAAATCTCGACTTTGTGCCATTTACCCACACTTGTGCACGTTAACAAGCACTTAATATTTAATAATCCACCATTATTACACATTAATACTCAAAGAAACAAGTATAGGAAATTAATGCAAAATCTTCAATACACTCTTTCTGAATTTACCTGCCAACCTCACTGCGCCGCTGACGGTGTTGAGCGGCGCCTGAGCTGGGCGCTAGATAAGCTAGTTGGATGGCCCTGGTTAGACCAGTTGTCAGGCTTTCGGGTTTCTGACTACCCGTAACGACTGCCATAGATATTTGTATGTGAATCGGTACCGATACCTTAACGTGATCCCGAGGGCTATTCCAGAAACCCCCATTGATTATCCTTATCAATGGTATATTTTTTCTCTCTCCTAAGAAACAAATCGAGACGAATATATATTTCAAATATTCGTAATGTTTCCCTGAAGGATGTTTATAGAATATATTTTTTCAATTTTGCTAAAATCTTTAAAAAAGTGCTAAATTAGAGCGAGTTGGCTGTAAAACGTAACAGGCCTCTTACCAAAAGTCCAGTTTGGGCCGATTTGTAGAAAAAAATGAGTCATATACTGACCAAGATAAAGGGTTATTATTGCACAAAATATTGATGTGATGACAATTATTATTGGTTGACTATCACTGGATATTTTTTTTATTTATTCCCGATTTTTCATCACACTTACTCATAGGGCTGTTTCAGTCATAATACGAGTGCCATGCCACAAATAACATATTTTGATTGTCTCCCATTTTCTCTGTCTGGTTAGGTAAAGATTACTTTGTTTTGTGTAGTTTTTATTAACAGAGCGATGTTATAGGAGGAGTACCTTAATTCGAGTGCCGCTTAGTATATTATTTGTTCTATGGTGTACCATACTATAGTATCGATATGGTATACCTATAGGTAGAGAGTAGTAAAATTCATCAGATATTATTCTATGACAAATTTTGTGGAGGGGCGCACAATTTTAGATTAGACGATCTCTATTTACTTATTAATGATTTTAAACATGTAGGTCGCGGGAATCCGCTGAATGCGGAAAGCGCAGGACCGGTCGCTGTGGCGATGCTTGAGGCAGGCCTTTGTCCAGCAGTGGATGTCTTTCGGCTGAAATGATGATGATGATTTAAAACATCTAGAACTTCAATCCCAGCTGATAACATTCTTATATCTACTTGGACCAAGTTAAAAGGATAATAGCGCTGGAAAACTATATTACTCACAAAACGATAAAGGAACAGTAGGTCTACTCGCGTTTTGCGAACGACAAACGAAGTACGAACTTTCGTTCCGACTGATACTTACATAATAAAGATAGGCACATAAAAAGGCACAATTAAGATTGAATACGGTTCATAGTCGTATACAATTTACCGGAGATGAGAAAAACAAACTTCAAAACACGATCATCGCATGCGATAAGGGAACGATGGTTGACCGGAGTAGCAAATTGTGCGATGAATCGTACGATTTATCGAATATCGTCGAACGGAGTAGACCCCCAGGGGGTCTACTCGCGTTTGTCGATATTCGATTAATTGTACTACATGCGATGATCGTGTTTTGACCTTTGATTCTCTGATCTCCGGTCAATTTCATACGACTATAAACCGTAGTCTATCTTTAGTGTGCCTTATGCCTTATGTGCCTACCATTATGGTTATTATTATTGTGGGTTCCATTTCCACATGACACAAATATTTATGTGATGAACATAAGTATTTTTGTTGGTCTGGATGTTTCTTATTATATGTATGTATTTACAAAAAAAGTTTATAAGTAAGTTATATCCATTGTCTAGTACCCATAGTACAAGCTCTGCTTAGTTCAGGACAGGTGCTGTGTGAAAAAGTCCCAAAAATATTTATTTATTATTGTGTATGTATGAGTCGGAGCGAAAGGTCGTACTTCATTTGTCGTTCGTGAAACGAGAGTAGACCAGGGGGCCTAGTACGAGTTTGACACTTACGAATACTTTCATAATTTTCGTCGACTTTCATTCATAAACCAGTAGCGCCCCTGACGGATACGAGGAGGAACTACTGATTAATGAATGAAAGTCGACGAAAACTATGAAAGTATTCGTAAGTTTCAAACTAATCTCAATGCTTTAAATCTCAGTCTCCTGACAGTAGATGTTCTGTTTGTCGTATATTTGTGAAACTTAGGTCATTAATGTCACCAATAAACGGCAAACAGAAACATCTACTGTCAAGAGATTGAGAATGTAAAGCATTGAGATTCGTCTGGAACTATATTTTGAACGTTTTTAATTACGACAATTGGCTATATGAGCCTGTTTACAATATTGTGTTGATTCTGACTGATGGATTCTGTCTCGTGGAATATAATAGTACATTATGATACAAGTGAGTTAAGTTTACTATTATACTCGAGGCTGGATTGCATAATGGCGTAATGGAGCCGAGAGTATAATAATCAATGCTCACGCGTGTCATACGACCTTTTTCAACACACTTGCGAGGAAAAAAACATACATTTTAGACAAATATTGAATTTGTGAAAAATGGCGCGCGGATTACTGTAATGTAATCGCACGGTGACATACAGCTATGCGCGCGCAGGTGGTCGAAGGAAACCGCCATACAGCCTAATATTAAAAATATTATAAATTGATTTTTTTTCTTTAAAACACAAATTAATATTAATTTTTTGACAAAAATAAATAATTTGATGAAATGAAATGTTTATTTAGCATATTTTAATTAATACAGTTGATTTATTCCCAAAAATGTTTAATTTTGTTTAGGCATAAAAACTCTTTGCTGCGATTTAAAAATAAACTGTAAAGTAAAAAGCACTAGTGCAATAATATAATGAAAAAAGCACGCGTGCGTTATAAGCTACATTATGAACCTAAAATCGGTGCAATAAGAGCCACTTTACGAGCAAGTGTGTTGAAAAAGAACATTACTACCCACTAAAATAACCGTGTCATAATATTATCACAGTCTAGCCACTCCAAACAATTTCCAAAGCGAGAGTTAAATGTCCCAAGCTGCCTTCAAAACTGTCAAACAATGTCCCGAGTTGCCTTTAGAAACTGTCAATGTCAATTTTCGTTGAACCACTTTATGGAACAGATAATTACACTGTGATATTACCATCATCATCATTTCAGCCGAAAGACGTCCACTGCTGGACATAGGCCTCCCCCGAAAGGGGAGGATATGCCATAATCGCCACGCTTGGCAGGCGGGTTGGCGATCGCAGTTGGTTGAATAAATACTCGGAGAAAGCTGCTGCCCATCCTCTGGTGAATCCCTTAGTCGCCTTTTACGACACCCATGAGAAGAAATAGGGTGGTGCAATTATTTATGTCCAGCACCACACGGAACACTGATATTATATTGTAATGTAATTGTGTTTTCCGGCAGCCCGGAGCGTGAGTGATGTGCAGTCTGCGGTGGAGCGCATATTCCCCCTGGTGTACGAGTTCCGCAAGCCGCTGACGGCGGCGGACCAGGAGCTCCTGCGGCAGAAGCGGGCGGCCCGCGCGGGCCCCGCCGCCCCCCCGCCCGCGCCCGACGACGCCGCGCTGCGCCTCGTCACGCTGTCGGACGAGGACCACGAGGCCTGGGAATGACACGCTGCGGCCGAGCGCGCCTCCGCCGCCCACTGAAGCTCCCGACGCGACGCCCGTGCGGGAACGGAACGAACTTTATATTGGCATCGAAGCAATAACTGTCGGTTGTAAGTGCGATCGCGTGTGACTCGTCGGCGAGCTGTTCGGTTCATGCCAAAGATATTTATTAGGGGAGGTGCTTCGCGTCCGGTCTGGTCTGCGACGGTCCGGTCTCGGCTGAACGTTCCGCGGAGCGCCCGCGCTTCTCTTACCCTTCGTATGTACGATTCATAGACCAGTAAGCCTCGAGACGCCAATTAGCCGGACACCCCCGGTCGCCACGCATATGCAATAGCACTGCCCGGCCACCAATCAGGAATCGGTCCGTCAGCGTGCGGCACCAATCATACGGAATCACACCACCGAACTTTTGAGCCGACCAATCATAACGCGCCCTCCGGTCCCCGCCAACATTTTACGACTGCGTTCTCATACAAAACTTCGTTAATGCGGTGTCTTGAGGCTTACTGGTCTGTGGTACGATTGTATCGTTTTTGTGATGACCTGTGACCTCTTTAGTATGCGTAGATGAAAGTCGAATTGTTTACGTTGAAACCAAAATTCACATAAAATAAAAAAATATGTTCAAAAAAAATCTCGATAACGATACTCAGTCTCGTTTTTATTTGCCGTTATGATTGTAGAATTTGTAGTGATAATAGTGTTCAATAAGATTTGTTCTAAGAATGAGATGACTGAACGATAGAAGTTAGTGATTGTAAATATGGAAGCTTCGACATTATATGTTTCAATAAAAAATCATGTTTGTTTTATTTGTATAATAACTTTAATGTCCAAAAACTTTAGTAAATAAGTATAGAAAAAGAGAAACACAACCTCAACCCCAACAGTCCTCGCTACGACCATGTTCAGGAGTCAGACTCATGGGTGTCGTACTCATCGCTCGTGAACCTGGGTTGCGAGGGGCGTGGTGGTCTGCAAAGCCTTAATTGCGACTTCTCCATTCGCTGATTCACAAAGCCTTTTGGTGTCCGAATGTATGCGCTCATATCGACAACAGCCAGCCGAGGTGTCTTGACGGCTGTTCCTGTAAAAAATATCAAATTTCTTAATACTGTCTCAGGAGACATGCTACCAAGTCTAGTGTTGGTACTGCCGCAGTGGCGTAGCTATGTAACCACGGGCCCCGGGGCAAAAAGTTAAAAGTCGAACATTCTTTATTCAACTAGGATAATATATAACTTTTTCGAATGTCGTTCAATGGGCCAAGGGGCCCCTTGAGCTTGGGGGCCCTGGGGCACTGCCCCGCCTAGCCCTACAGTAGCTACGGCCACTGTACTGCCGACACATGCTTAGCTACCCTGGGCATGTCCCTAAGATAGTTTAATGAACTAGAGAAGCTGGTGAATCCTTTAATCGCCCCAGTCTTCTTTATCCGACAGCATCGACCATACACCCCATAGACGCCTCATAACAGGCGACCGATGTCTGCGTATAATTAAAAAGTACTCTGTGATGTCTGCAACACATCTATGAAATTTCACTAATGTAGGTCGCCACTTGAAATCTTCATATTAGTTTTGACCACTTACATGAGCCGTAAAAACGTTAATGATGAGCCAAAAGCCGCTTTGGTAGGGCCAATCGGATTGCAGTACCCCGCCTCAGCTTGCAGCATTTTTTTGGTTTACATTATTGTACGCATTCATCATTAGGCGTCTATTGGGCTGTATGGTCAATGTCCGACAGACATGGTCGTGTCCATTTCGTTTGTTTACTTATTTCTCAATGTTTTTCAATAATTCGACTATTGTACCTAGTTTTTATTCGTAGTATTAGTATTTATTTGAAGATTCTTGAACCGGGCGCTATGCTAGGGGAGCACGGCAATTGCCGTAAAACCAAGCGGTTAGAAGGTTAAATTGGCCAAAAGTGAGTGGCTAAAATTACCTTGCTACTGGTCAAACTAGGTGAAAGCTCCAACAGGTCTGCCAATAAACAAGACTGCCGACAAGCCAAATGTGTGACGTCCTTTTATCTAGCGGGGCCCCTTGAGCCAGACCGACGAAACTGGTGTTAGCTTGTTGAATGTAGGTACCTGTCTAATTGAATGAGAAGATTCAATGTACCATTGCCGTTAAGCTAGAAATGGCATTTTATTTCGCTTTCCATCCAGCGGGGCCCTCAGTTATTCAAGTGCGTAGTGATTCAAAAATTATATTGGAGATGCTCTTTTCCTTTCAGTGTACCTACACTTTACGCATTTATTTTATGGCAAGAGTATTATACGAGAGGATCAATATACAATATATGCTTGGTATCTCACTGGGACCACCCGTCCATGTTATTTTATTTATATGAACTAGATCACCTAGAGCAAGCTTAAGCTAAGTTAGCTTATGCTTTTACGGCCAAAATTAATATCCAATCTATCCATGATTTGCTGGAGATAGAAATTTGACATAAGCTCCATACAAAATACGTCAAATTTCTATCTCTAGTAGGGCAAATCGTGGATAGATAGGATATTAATTTTGGCCGTTAGGCAAACTATGCCCGTAAAACTGCCATAGATATACGTATGACAACCGAGACCAACAGTCTAATAACGTGCTCTTTGTTGCACGGAGTGGTCGGTGTGTAACGAAACGCAGTGGCGGATTTACACATTTGCCGCCAGTAGGCTATTCAAATGTTGCCGCCCCTACCGACCTCTGCAAGTATCAGTTCCAAGATTATTTTTAAAATCTAACGATTCAAGAAATAGTTTTTGGGCATGGGTTTTTGGATATTTCTGAGCTAATAAAAGCTTAATCATGGGTCAGAGTGTCGCCTTCGGGTTATCTAAGTGGTGAAACATATTACATGTTTTGTGTGGACCTAATAACATTTAGGTCTATAAATATGAATCTTTATAATTTCTGTAAGACCTAAAATGCCGCCCCTAAAATCTGCTGCCCTAGGCTCCAGCCTACTCAGCCTGCTGGTAAATCCGCCACTGACGAAACGGTCACCCATCTAGGGACCGACCGCGGCTAGTGCAGCTCGTAAAATCAGCGCAGTAGTTGGTAACCACGAGCTCTTCGATAAAAAAGTATAGGATACTTGGCTTCAAATACAAGATAAATTGCCTGTCCAATGGGTCTACCCCTTAGAAAAATACTCTTATATCTCACGTAGGTGACGTAGGGCACAAAGTAGGTCATAAACGCAACCGAAGAACACTAAACGTGAAGGCCAATTCTCGTAATTAAGAACGTTCAAAATATATTATAGTTCCAATCTTATCTCAATTTTAAATCTCAATCCCCTGACTGTAGATGTTCCTGTTTGCCGTTAATTGTGACCCTTGGTCAAACAAGCGGCAATCAGAAACATCTACCTACTGTCAGGAGATTTGAGATATATTTGACATTAGTTTGGAACTAAGTATATTTTGAACGTTTTTAATTACTTACGAGAATTGGCCTTGATCAATACGAGAGTAACAGTAAAGTAAGTTAAGTAGGTACCTAATAGATATTATTAATTTATTAGTATGTCCAAATGTTTAATGAACGTGACCATCACGCTGTAATTCTTAAGCTGGGCACTGACGATGTATCTATTCGGACGTCGTTTTAATGACGACATCCAAAAAAGCTTGACTTGTTCTAGAAATAACATACGTTTTCAACATTCACGGACAGATTTTGGAATGCGGCTACGCCATTCACACGTTTGGAAGCATCGTCAGTGGCCACCTTTAATGGGTTAAGTAGAGGGATGCAAAGATAACATACTGTGCCAATATAAATAGTCCTGAAATTTAGCTCAAATCTGTGATAGGTGATTTATCGATATCATTCGAACATAGGAACTACCTAGTTACCTGTAATTATAGGCAATATGTGGTCGACATCTGGCACGGTCCGTGGTCGTGACTTGAGCATGGAGCGGCGAGAAAGCCTCGCTGGTAGTGCTTGCAGGGCCGGTGGGCACCCCTTCGGCAGGGGGGGTGATAACACTCGTCCGGCTAAGACGCGCCGCTCAGGGGACGAACTTGGCGACCTGAAGAGAAGTAACTTGTAGCTTAATTTTTATATCATCGGACTGGCGAAGGTTCGTGTTGTTGCAATATTTAGCTAGCTAGAGTACCTATAGACCTATAGGTAGTAGGTGCAGGGTGTTTCCTAAGTCGTGTAATTCTGTTATGTATGCACTGAGGCACAATACGTCGTTAGTATATTCTATGACAATACTCTGCAGCCGTAGCCGGATTCTACTTCCCCCAAGTTTTAGAAAAATATAATCAACATATATTTCTATTTTGCATTAGTATTTTCAGCCATATAAGGTCTTATAAAATTTGATGTTGAAGACATCTATACAAATCCACCTCAATAACTTCAAATGCGCGGCGTGCAAATTCTGGGGTTTTGTCTGAAATTGATTTAGAAGTCCTAAATCATGGGGTAGGCAGAATCCGGCTACAGGGTAGGGTGCCTCAGTGCTTATGCATATTTCTCTAAACCTTGTGATCCACTGCTGATACAGATGCCCTAACACGAACTAGTTACACGAATATTCACTAAAGGCCTGTAAAGGTGGCGACTTTGCGACTGACCGGAAAAGTCGTAATGTAACATTCGCATCGAGCGGACGTCTTGAAAATCAGCGATCAGTCGCCACCTAGTTAATCATCATCATCATCAGCTCATTATTGTCCCACTGCTGGGCACGGGCCTCTTCTCAGAATGAGAATTACAAGAGTTTACAGAATGAGAATTACAAGAGTTTATAGGTAAAGACTTTTGGTTGGGTAATTTCCACGAAATTATCCATTTTCTGGCTTCCATTTTATGAAGTTGTTTTTTGTTTATATGGCTGCCTGTTTACAAAGTTCTTTCTTGGTTTGTAAGAGAAAAAAGAAACGTTAATTTCAGAACCTTGGTTAGGACATAAAGTTATATTACTTAAATGTTTAAGAGGTAGGTATTAATAATTTCATATGCTGCTGTTATATTTACGCACAAACTAAATTATTCTGATCTGACCTGTCGCGCTCAATAACAGGTCGTCTCCGCCGCCGTCTGCCCCTTTGATCTTTCTTCTTACCCCTTCCCACCCGCGGAGGAATGACGCCAATGTGTCGATAGTAGTCACAGAGTGCTTTTGCTAAAGATCTGCCAATTTTCGAATCTGAGTGTGTTATTAAGTTAATTAAAAATGTTTTAATCAGCTATCATTTCGAAACATGGACCAATAATAAACTCGCGACTGACACTACTGAATAATTTCGTTACTAAATTCATTAGCAATTTTTGAAATGATTGTACTCATTAATTTGAACAACTTTTACTATGGAACCAAGCCTAGAATCGCAAAAAAAAAACAGCTGTCCCTACATTTTCTCGATTTATGTGAACACAAACGTAGGGAACAGTTGATTCTGTTGTTGTTTTTTGTTTTCTTGTATGTCCTGTATCTTGTTTTTGTACTAAATAAACGTTTTATCTATCTATTAATTTTACCCATAATAAAATTTGTTCAAATTGATGAGTACAATCATCCCTTACAGAATTGCTAATTAATTTAAAATCAGCCTGTATATACATTCTACTTGAATGTATGAATATATGCATGGTAGGTATGTTTATACGTCACTTACCTAGATAAGGCGACGATCAGAGACTATTCATGATTTATGAAATATGTTAAACTAGAACGTTTTTTTTAATAATTTTGTCTTTCGATATTTTTGATTATGTTTATATTACATAGTGTAATTAATTTGTAAAGTTATGTCTAACGCGGACAAAGAAAGGAGAATAACACAAAGCCTATCGAGCGGATTTTTATGTTTCCTTCACCATTTTAAAGATAATTCAATTATCTATCTTTCTGTCTTTCGTTTTTTCTAAAAAGTCAAAGAATAATATCCGATTTTGATTTTTAGACAAAATTTTGAGCGCGGAAGATCTGAGGGGCTCCTGCGGGCGACGGGCGGACTACCGCCCGTGGTTGGCTATGGACTACCATAGCCGACCACTGTCACACTGTAAGGGGCAATTTATTTGACAATTCGTTCATATCGTCACATCTGCGCCCAACTGTAATCAGTCTCGGACCTACGGTACGGTATGGTACGGGAGACGTACCGGAGAACCGGCCTAAAAAAACAAAAAAAAGGGAAAAAAGAAACTACTTACTACTACTACTTTAAAAGGGTGGTAAAGTCAAGTATGGCACATAGTTGATTTGGCTTGAGAAAAAAATACCTTAGTATACCTAAAAAAGAGAATCCGTTTTGGCAATTTTGGCACGGAATACTTGAAAGGTCGGTTTCTCCTCAAACAAAAAAACAAGATCCGGAGCTAATGTAACTCAGAATCTATAGTAGAAATCGGGAATAACGAAAAATAATACTGGCAATTACTATTTCTGGCGACTGCCTCGTTGGTCTAGTGGTTGCAAGCGCGACTGCTGAGCGTGAGGTCCTGGGTTCGATTCCCGGGTCGGGCAAAGTGTTATTGGGTTTTTTCATTAGAAAATTCTCAGTAGCAGCCCGGAGTCTGGATTTGTGCCCGGTCAATGGCAATAGGCTCGCCCCCTATTACATGGGACTATAACATAACTGGCGAAATGTGGGTGTTATTACACCTCTGCCTACCCCTTCGGGGAAATACAGGCGTGATGTTATGTTGTTATGTTATGTTAATACTGGCAATTACAGAATCATTAATACTTTAAGCTTTCGGCATTTTCTTAAAGGATACAGGCGTCTTCCGTATAATGTATGTAAGGTCCTCTTGGAGATAATCTTCGTCCACCTAAGGAGACCAGTAGTGAGTAGGCATCAATAGCGCCCGTGGGTATAGCTCTGCGTGCTGTGCCAGCTAACACCGAGTCCGCGTTGAAGAAGCAGGCTTCGGGCCGCCACGCCTCTATGCGAGCTCCCAAAAACTTCGGAAGCACTGCATGACGCTCGAACCTAAATATTAGGAACAAATCTCAAATGATGGCCATTACACATAGAAGTACATAGGATTGGTAGGTCATACTAAACTTAGCAGTCCTGCTAATATTAAAAATGTGAAACTTTGTGAATATGTTTGTTACTCACTCACGCTGTAGGGGCTGAACGGATTTGGATGAAATTTGGCACACAGATAGAAAATAACCTATATTTTTATCCCGGGAAGGTAAACAGTTCCCAAGGCATGCGCGATAGATGACATCCACGCAGGCGAAGCCGAGGGCATAGGCTAGTTTGTATATAAATCAAAGTTAACTAACTACCTACATATCTAAGAAAGTGGGTTTCCAGTACCCTTGGTTGCTTATGGAGCAGTAATATTTCTCTAGATGTCAATATCGTCTGGAATTTGTAAGGCGCTCGTGACGCAAGCAGTCGAAGAAAAAAGAAGTTTTGGTCATAGTCGCCTTAGGGGATATTATTCAGGTAAGTGCCTACTTAGGAAATCATTGCACAAGATTTTTAGCCGGTCACGTTAACCAAAGTTTTGCAAATCAGTTACAAACGTGATGCTTGCGAAATCGTTTGAAATACAAATCTCGTGCGTCATTTTGTTTTCTGTATTTGCCTAGATTTGGTATTATAATAACTTACCTACAAAAAACAGGCATACATAGTTTATCTCAAAAGAACGGGACGCACGGGCGAACAAAGGTTTTATTGTGTTGCTAGGCTTGAGTTACAATAATGTCACCTACCGATGTATTTTTAATTCCATATTGACTTCAGTGTTCCTTAATACCTATGTACCTAGTTGTCATAGGTTTAGTAGGTAGACAGGTTCATAAAATCAACCTTTTTACTAGGGGAAATCGTTATATTTTATGGCGACAACAAACCATTTTTCTTTCTTTCTTATCTTTGTTTCATAAGGACTTACTCCGCCAGGGGAAGCCGGAGCCAGTGTCGGCCACTTACCGACTAAAACCAACACGGTGTTCCTCCAAAACGGTGTGGTGTTACCTTTGACAGGGAACGTGGGAAACACTCTGTATTCGCTAACCACCCCCGACAGGTCCCGGCTCACACCTAGTAGGCGAGCTCCTTCACCCCGTGTGGCCTCATCATCAGCCGCATCCTCCTCTTGACTGGCGCGCGCGAAACATTATGCCCCACCACAAGTGGTGAGTCCACCACCTGTCCAGTCAAAGCCCTTGGCGGTGGTCTGAGCTACCCCGAGTCCGCCACCCACAAGCCCACTCCTCAAGTGGCTGGAGGATGGTGTACGCTCTCCTTCGGCACCCAGTCCGTTTGACTCTGTCTTCTGCGGGTGGAGAGAAAGGTCGTGGCCTCTCAAACTCTTGTCACCGCTTCCTTTGCGAGCTTCACCTCATCGCAGAAGGTAACGACACTTTCCCAAGCGCTCGCGCTTCCGTCTATGGACAGAACCATAGCCGGAAGCGAGAGATTGTTGTCGTCTACTGCAGTTATGAGGTCACGGCGCTGCGTGGCTCAATCTGGGCACTCCGCCAGTATTTGCTGCGTCATGTCCTCAGGGAAGCTCTCGCAGTGATGACACTCTCGGATGTTGGCTTCAGGCCTATGCCACACAGATACTTCCCGAGGCAGCAGCCGAACCCCGAAAGTATCTGCCTCAGCCGGTGTATAGATAGATGAGGTCGCCAGAACATACCAGGCGTCTCTATGACGGGCCTTGCCGCCGCTATTGCAGTGTGCCTTGCCCTGCGCTAGGTTGTGCAAGTCGTTCATTATATCTACCTAAGATAAATTCGGCTTACCTGTACACGTCGTCATATGAATTCCCTCGAACAAATACACCTTCATGACTTATGTCTGCGTGAATGTCGATGATGAAATCTAACTGCACTGTCTGAAAGCATTGGTAATCTAATCATTTCTTAGATGGAGGAAGAAGGAAAATAATTAATACCTATTCCAAGAGACAGAAAATTAGGTCAATTATACTAGTGGATTATATTGATTCTAATTTATATTCCTGCTTTTTCTTGTTTCTTGCGTAGCCAAAATTTCATTTGAGTTTTTGAATGCAGTGAAATTTTGTCTAGGTCTAACTGAAAATATGGGATTGGTAATAGTCAACAGTGGTGGATCCAGGATTTTGATTTGGGAGGGGCTTGACCCAGCTGAAGGTAGGCTTTATGAAGATAAGCAATAAACTACAATTGAACTAGATTATCTCTTCTCATGGGTGTCGTAAAAGGCGACTAAGGGATTCACCAGAGGATGGGCAGCAGCGTTCTCTGAGTATTTAACCAACCAACTGCGATCGCCAACCCGCCTGTCAAGCGTGACGATTATGGCATATCCCCCCCCTTAATTGGGGGAGGCCTATGTCCAGTAGTGGACGTCTTTCGGCTGTAATGATGATGATGAACTAGATTAAGTAAGGATAAGTGATGAATATTTTACTGTAGGTAGTGTAGTAATAAGAAAGTAGGTTAATATTAGATTTGTCAGGGGTGGATCCAGATACTTTGGGCGGGGGCAAGAGCCCCTTAGCCCCTACCCCCCCCCCCCCGGATCCGCCACTGATAGTCAACGTCGTAGCTAGGGGCCGCTGCCATGGGCCCAAACCTCAAGGGAGCACACAAGTTGCGAAAAAAAACAGCTGTTCCCTATATTTGTGTTCACATAAATCGACAAAATGTGGGCAACAGCTGTTTTTTTTTTGCGATGAGTACAATAAATATAAATATTTTTGGGACGTTTTTACACAGCACCATCTAGTCCCAAACTAAGCAGAGCTTGTGCTATATGGGTACTAAGACAATGGATATTATACTTATATACTTTTTTTTTAATACATACTTATAATACATAAGAAACACCCAGACCAACACAAACACTTATGTTCGTCACACAAATATTTGTGTCCTGTGGGAATCGATCGAACCCACGACCTCGTGATCAGCAGTCCGAACCTCGAACCACTAGACCACAGACGTCGTGAAAAATGACCCCCCTTAAAAGGTTTTCAGTTATTTCAATAACACGTTGTACGTACCTATAGTTTTCCGATACCATTAAGATTAAGGGGCTCGTGGCTAAGTAGCAAGCGTGTGGATTGTACGATCTGCAAGGTTAAGCTGCACTAGCCGCGGTCAGTCTGTGGATGGGTGACCGTTTCGTTACACATCGAGACCCCTTCGTGCCTCGGAGAGCACGTAAAGCCGTCGGTCCTGCGCCTGATCTCTCTCCGGTCGTGTCGAATTGCCGTCCCATCGGATTATGAGAGTGAGGGAATAGAGAGTGCACCTGTGTTTGCGCACACACTTGTGCACTATAATATGTCCCGCGCAGATGGCTAGTCTCCATTGAGATTGGCCGCCGTGACCGAAATTCGGCCGGGAGGACATTATTATTATTATTTTCCGATACCTTAATTTATCTCTATATTATTTGTTTTTGTGTGTACCTTTTCCGAGGCGAGTTTCTTGAGGAGATCATTGACCGCGACGAGGGCGGGGTGCGCGTAGCTGGTGGCTCGGTTCCAACTTCTGTTAAGGTCACCCCCTAGCAGATCCGACCGCTGATTACCGAGAAATACCCCATCTGGGTTCAACATCGGTATCACCTGCAAATGGACCTAATTGTTTTATGTCC
The DNA here is from genome assembly GCA_949699075.1 of Asteroscopus sphinx. Taxonomy (NCBI): domain Eukaryota; kingdom Metazoa; phylum Arthropoda; class Insecta; order Lepidoptera; family Noctuidae; genus Asteroscopus; species Asteroscopus sphinx. Next base: position 26,004,388 of record OX453004.1, on the reverse strand, counting down.
ATAAATTTAAATAAGCAGAAACGTGTACAGCCCCTGCAAAAGATGAAGATATAACTTTGAAGTGTTTATAAAATCTTTAAATATGGTACCATCTACACAGCGTCTTATACTAAGCTTCTTTTCTGTGACAGCTACTACAAACGCGTTAATTTTAGGTGACCTACTTATTCTATTTGAATTTAAATCACATCAAATGATTTAGGTATTCGCCACAAGAAACTACCACTACTACTGACGTAATTTTTCGATTCAGTAAAATTCCAAGTTCCGAGAAGATATCGTTATTTATTTTTACCTCTAACACAACGTTGTTTCTTAAAGCAACTGCCTTTTCGGATGATCCCAGCAAGAAGTCCAGGAACCCTATTTAAAACAACATAATTTAAAGTTATAACTTGGTTTAACAAAATTCTTTAGAAAGGCTTTAGGTTTAAGTTGCCTTATTATTACGTTTTGAATAACTTTCAGTTAATAAGAGCACACGAGTGTGTAAACATTGACTACGGTTCGTAATTTGTGCCTCATCATCATCATCATTTCAGCTAAAAGACGTCCACTGCTGGGCATAGGCCTCCCCCTAGCATCGCTGCAATGACCGGCCCTGCGCTTTCCGCATCCAGTGGATTCCCGTGACCTTCACAAGGTCGTCGGTCCACTTTGTGGAGACAAACGACGACCCACTCTGCGCCACGAATTTGTTCCTGGAGCAAGATAATTAGGTAGGTATTCGAGAATTGTAGGTCGTGTTGCGTGACAGCTGGAGGCACCAAGGTAAGACTCGCACCCCGGCGCTAGATAGGCTAGGGCCGCTGCCGGCATGATCATGAGATAAAGGACTTAATCAGGATGTAACAAGAGTCAACACGTAGTCCTTATACGTGTTGAGTTTCTTGCCGGTTCTTCTCCATAGGACCCACAATTTGGAACCGTGTAACTAGAGCCTGACGTTTCAAAAGTGCCTGTATTTAGGTTGAGGTTTAAGACATTTATTCTCACAAAGAACTTACAGAGTTCACTTAACATGAGAAACTTAAAAATTGAAAATAAAAAGTAGGTTAGTCGATGATCTTAAGAGCTAGTGTTAGTTTAGCCTTAATAGTATTATATAATTTGGATATAAAAAAAGAAGTAATTTAAATAAGTAGGTGTACTGATGACCGAACCGACATCCGACATCGCACACCTTAAAGTAAATCTAGGGTATCTATAGTATCTACATTCTATATATTAATTCTACGGGTTCATAATAATTTTTGTACAGGTGTTAAGCATGACTTAGGAGATATTCTTTTAATTTCTTCTTAATCATATTAATCGAAGCAATATCTATAATATTTCTGGGTATTTTATTAAATATTTGGGCCCCCTCATACATTAAATTTCTTTTACCATAATCCGTCCTTGGAAAAGGGAGATTTAGCATATATTTATTTCTTGTATGGTATCTGTGATTCTTTTTAGTAAATTGTATATTCGAATGAATTTTATTTGTTGTAATTTTTTTATTTGAAATAAAAAACATTGAATTTGAATTTGTGTTTAGTTTGAGAATATCTAGACATCTAAAAGACATGGAATAAGGGAATTTAAATTATGTACCTTGACAAACAAATGACGAAGGTGGTTCCCCTCCGTGAGTCCTCGCTATAATGAGAACAACCCGTTTCTTAGGTTCTGCTGGTTTTACTTTAGTTACAACAATTTCTTCTTTAACTTCTTCCTTTTCTTTGAAATTGTAGTCTCCTATAGTCACGAGGTCTATACGACGTTTTTGCTAAAATAAACAAAAGGTTTGCAAAATGTTATATCAATTAAAAAGAAAAGCGTTTCTAGTCGATGTTCAAAGATTCTCGGGTTGAAAAATTCAAGCATCTATGTATAAATAAAAACCGGTGAAGTGTGAGTCGGACCCACACAGTAAGGGTTCCGTACCACCCATCGACCTGATACCCTATAGAAACTGATTAAATTTACGAGAGTTTATCAAAAGACATCAACGACATAAGCAAAATGTGAATTTTTACATCTCTTTCTTACGTAGGTACAACCACATATGTCTACATTTGCCCTTTTTTTAGTATTTGTTGCTAAACTACATAGTATGCACTATAATCAAACTAAGTTTGACGCTGGAATGTATTACCGTTTTGAAGATAGAGCAGGAACAAAAACGTTGAAAAAAATGCATGTTTTTCGAGGTTTCTTGTATGGGGACCCCCTTTGGTTTTAGACTTTTTTTTTATTTTTAGTATTTGTCGTGATACACCTCACAGCAACAGATATTCTGTGAAAATTTCAACTGGTTATCTATTACAAGATACAGCCCTGTGACAGACAGACGGACGGACGGACAGCGTAGCGAGAGTAATAGGGTCCCGTTAGCACCCTTTGGGTATGGAACCCTAAAAATAGATACCTATAGACAATATTATTTTAGGCTGCCAATGAGGTCAATTAATTAACAGGTTAACTGTCCATGGTCCAGAGTGGGAATGGTCCATGAGTCCAGTTATGTTTTTTTTATGAAATCATGTCCTACTTTCTTCTCACGTCCACAGTGACTTAAAAAATGAACGGGCGAACATACCACATACGGTATGTGGACCGGTATGGAAGTCTCTCTATAGACCATGTCTGTGGACAGTTAACCTGTTAAAATGGGATCTTCACCAAACATGTACAGCACATTTACCACATACACACCTCTGGTTGACCCTTGCCGTTACGAATCCTAGTTGACAATATTTATTAGATTGACATAGGTGTCTAATGATTAACTCACAGTAGTCTGAGCAATGGACTGCCTAGTGGCGAAGGCCTGGGCTCTCTTCTCCCACGTCGCCAAGTGCTTCTGAAGTCGTGAATAAGAATACGATGCTCCTGCAGAGAAGTGATACACATCTTCTTCTCGATCGAAAGCAAACGCGATGCTCAAAATCTTCCGTCCACGGTGAACCAATGAGCGGTGGTAGAATATGAGTCTTCTGGGGATTCTTTGCCTGCAGTTTTAGATTAAGCTGTCTGAGAGAATACATGGTAACATGTTAGCGATACTGTGATAGCCTAGCGGTTGAGCGCTTGCCTTCCATGCAGGAGGGTCTAAGTTCTAACCCGGCCCCCACCACTAACATTTCGAATTCATGTATGGACCAAAATTTGGTTATCACTTGCTTTAAAGGAGATGGAAAACATCGTGAGAACCTGCACACCTACGAGTGCTCCATACAGTTCTCGATGGTGTGTGTAGTCCGCCAAACCATACCAGCCAGCGTGGTGGACTAAGACCTTAACGTTCTCATTCTCGGCTGATGATGATGTTAGTGACATAGGCATATCGCATCGCATTGACATAAATTAAACAGAAACGTTGAAAAATGTAATCTATACATCTAGTTAGTATCTGCCTGCGAGGTCTGAAGGCTTTAAATTTTTCTAGCAAATTTCAAACAACGTAAATAGTCATCCACTTATTCATACATAGGGTGTAGAGTCTTACCATTTTGGTCGTGATGTGGAACGAACCAGTGGAGTCATGTCCCCGTCAAACAACGTCGTTTCTTTGCCCAAATTAACCATATTCAATATCACTCTCTGGAACAAATATATATTTGCTGCTATACTTTCTGCTGTAATTAATGTTGACTCAGCATCAGCTGTTTCCACGGATTTTAATTAGAATAAAAAAGGCAACATAAAGTATTCTCCAAGGTACACTAATAAAAGACACAACCATTGGTTAACCATTGTTTTGCCAGCGCATTGCAAATAAATACTTGTGTTACACTTTACTATGTGTATATAACATTATATACATATGTATACATATATTGCACTGATTTAACATTCACCTGATCCTGCTTAACGTTTTCGATGGTGAAATTGAACCAGAACCTGGCCCTCGGTCTGCAGGTGTCTGGTCTGACGTACAGATCGTATTCCAGGTCTGTGATATGGTCAGCTCGTCCTAGGTTGCCGCACTCAAACGCCGCGTCGAAACACAGCTGTCCTCGCTTGGCCTTTCCGCTCTGGCCAGGAGGACGAACGATCAGCCGATTTAAATTGCCCAGACCTCCCTCGCCATCACTTTCTTCGCTATCTGTAAAAAAAACAAGGTATTTTCTATTAATCCACCTAATACCAAGTGAATTGCTCTTTGGAGATCTTCTCTGGGAGCACTCAGACCACAAAACTTGATTTGACCTACACGCTTTAGAAACCCCTAAAATCATAACTATTCAAGGTTCAACAATTCCATTCACAGCTTAACTGCCGCCTGCCTCCCAGATGCAACGACTGCAAAATGCCTATTGGATCGTATGAAGCTCATTGGATTTACATACACAAATAGAATTCGTCTAACCGACGTATGTAGTTCAATCACAGTTACACGTTTACTGCAGTTACATGATTGACTGATAGAGTTTGTACACGCACACATCAAGGTATTACATGTTAACTTTGTATATTTTAAATATGTATGCATAATTTTTTTTATACCACAAAGTGGCCGTTGATATATGGAGGTGTGATCCAGAGCGTCATTGTACGCAGCCATCGCTACTATTCGCTACACTGCTTGGGTTCTCGACTAGCCGCCTTACTCTACTAACTTAAACAATGTAGGTGAACAGATTGGCTACAAGATTGACGGCAGTGCCTAGGCGATAAGTGCACGATGTAAGGAAAACAGTTTAGCGAGACACGCCACCCGTATATTAAAAGTTTTTTCCTTCGTCGTTGAAACTTAAAAACTATTGAAACCTAATAGCTGATTCTTTCTTTAGGACTTCGTATGTATTTTAAGTTGGACCTACTGGTAAGTATTTCTTTTGCAAGTTATGGCTGCATATTTGCTTTATCACTGATAAAATTATCACCTTCCACTAATAGTTTGCTAAAAGTTCAATAAATAGCCTAGCATTACGAAGAGATGTTGCATCTCTATGTATCTTCTATCGCATGTGCAGTCTAACAAAGCAATTAGTATTCAGGGTAGCCAGATATAGACGAGTGAATCTTGAGAGGCTCATTTTGCGCTGTCCGGAGGGAAATACTACCCGTAGTATTAAAACTTGGAGCCACACTATTTTTTTTAGGTTACTTTAATCTATGATCTAACTGGGGCACGATAGTGATAGTGCCTAATTTGGATACATATAGTCGAAAAAAAAATCCAAAGCCCTAAAAATTGATACCCCTGGCGCGTCCGCGCTACTTTTTTTGTGAAAACTATCCTCTAAACACCGACTTAAGAAAGGAAACTAAGTTATTGATGTGATCTCACCGCTAGGGGATTAGTTGTAGATTGAAAAAAAATAGTATGTGTGTTTATCGTAGTTTTAATGTAAGTTATTAGATATCTAAGGTTTGTCCAGGGCTAAACGTTGATTCCACTGGCGCGTCACAAAACTACACGTATATCACTAGTGGAACGTTGTAGAAGTTTGCGTCCATGTCGATATGCGAGTGCTAGTCGTGCTTCGAACATCGTGGAAGAAGGTAGAACCTCTCGTCACTCCAGTTCAAAGTTACGAAGGTAAACATTTGATTCCCCTGACTTTGTTCCACTAGGTCGTTGATTACCCTGACCACATTTATAATTACTTTTTCATCATTTAGAAATGGTTTAGTATAGTAAATAGAACCGCATAAGTGACCATTATTTGGTGATTTAATTGTTATTATTATAATCATATTATTTTAAGCAAAATCGACGAAAAACATACTTTTTTTGATTCCCTTGGACTTGATCCCCCTGGTATTTGCGCCAGGGTAATCAACGTTTTCCTAATTTACCTTGAAAAACAGAAAGGTTTTCTTTCAATTAGTATTGTTTCATACAAATACATAGTTATATTAATTTTTAATCATTAATAATAGTCATATAAAGTAATAAAAAGAAGATAATTTATTACGACACAAAAATATTCTCGAGAATTGCTTGCGTAGACTTACAAATTACTAAATAAATAAAATAAATAAAAATTTCTTTATTGTGCCAAAAAATATACATAACATTGGTTGAAGCCCTAGACCTCACACTAGGATTCCCTGTGTCGTGGGGTCTAGTCTCTTTCAGTCCAGAAGACATAGTTGACACGGTTCGGAATTAATTTAATGGTCAATGAGTTATAAATAACAAAAACAAAAAACAAAAAAAAACAGCAAAAAATATTGGTATCTTGTGTATGTATGTGGGGGGTTGTTGTGTGTGTTTTTTGTGTGGGGGTGTTGTGTGTGTTGTTTGTGTGGGGGTGTTGTGTGTGTTATTTGTATGGAGTGTGTGTTGTGTGGGGGTGTGTGTGTATGTGTCCAGCCCTATTTAGGTATGACCAGGATTTCCTCAGTTTTCATATAATTCAAATTCAGTAGCCACGTCAAAACTTTACTCTTACATGGCTTTTTTAGTAGTGTAGCAATTTTCAGCTTGGAATCTAATTTTCCATAGATATATGGTCCCATAAAAAGGAATGACTTTTGACCGAACGACTTGTGACAAATAATCGTATCCCATTTCAGTAAACGTTTTGAGCGTGATTTAGCAGTGCTCGTAAGGCTACTCCTATGAAAGCGCAAGGTAATAGACATAATGTACAGCTGCCTTACCCTTAGTACTTGAGTCTCCTGATATAAAAGGTCAGTTGAGTATTTGTATGGACGGCCGTATGCACATTTCAGCAACGCGCGCTGTGCTCGCTCTACTTTAATTAAGTAGGTCTGTGCAGCCACTCCCCAGGATACAATACAGTACCCCAAAATCGATTGGCATAGCGCGAAATATATAGTTTTAATAATTTTGTCATTGGCTATTTTTGCCAATCGTTTGAATATGAAAATAAGTTTCCTAACCCTGGTACGCAGTGCATCTACATGCTTGGACCATCTCAGGTGGCTGTCCAGGTAGACACCTAAGTATTTAATAGTAGTTGTGTTTTTAATCACAGGACAGCCACAGCTGGTGCGGTCCAGACAAGAGTGTAGTTTAGTAAGTACTGGTACTTTGGGACTAGTTCGCGCAGAAACGCTAAAGCAGATGGCTTTAGTTTTCTCGATGTTTATGGTAAGTAGGTTACTATTTAGCCAATTGGCAACCACTTGTATGCCAGTTTCTGCCCTATCGTGAACTTCAGGCCAGGAGTCGCCGTGGAAAACGATTGCAGTGTCATCAGCGTACGTAAAAATTTTTGCTGCCGGTAGTGTTAGCGAACACAGGGCATCGATGTATATAATAAAGAGCGTAGGTCCGAGAACACTTCCCTGTGGCACGCCAAAGTGGACTGTGGAGATGTCACTGCAATGGCTCCCCACAACAACCCTCTGTTTCCTGTCATTAAGGTATGAACCGAACCATTCAAGTGGACCGCCACGGATACCGAGAATTCTCATTTTTTCCAGCAGTATTTTTCGGGACACAGTATCAAACGCTTTTGCGAGATCGAGGAAGACGCCAATACATGCTTTGCCACTATCAAGTTTATGTGTGATGTAATCGACGGCACTTGTTACAGCGTCCTCCGTGGATCTCGCAGCCCTAAACCCATACTGGTTGTCAGATAACAGTTTATTTTTTTCTAGGTAGGCTAGAAGTCTTTTGTTAACGACCTTCTCCAGAATTTTTGAAAGAGTCGTCAACAAGGAAATCGGCCTGTAATTGGCCGGATCCAACTCGTTACCACTCTTATGTATAGGACATACATTAGCCACCTTCATACTTTCGGGTACTTAGTTTGTTGATAGACTGAGATTACATAAAAAAGAGATAGGCTTAACTAATGACTTTATTCCCTTTTTTACGATGGTATTACTAATTCCATCTATACCGGAGGCGGATGTTGTTTTTAAGTTTTTAATTATTGTAAAAATTTCTACTACGTCTGTAGGTATGAAAAAAAAGGAGTGAGGAAGATTATGCTGGTTGTTTAACGATTTACTATAATTATTAGCTAAGTAGTCTTCACTAACATTCATAGTGGAAAGAGTATTAGCAGCTAGACATTTTCCGACTGTAGAGAAATAAGTATTAACAGTGTTTAGCTTATTTACAGCATTTAAATCATCAGATATTAGTTTTGAATGTTCCGCTTTAGATTTAGAAAGATTACAGATGCTCTTAATTTCTGACCACATTTTTTTGGGGTTACCTTCAGTACTATTTAAACGTTTGCGGTCATGTTCAAGTTTGACCTTTTTTAGAATGTTGTTGCAGTGATTTCTGTATTTTTTATATTCAAGCTGGATTACCGGATTATCTCGGTTTTCTTTCTTTTTGGCTTTAATATGTAATAAATCTCTGCGCCTAATGCATTTTAATAAATTCTTTGTGATCCAGGGTTTTTTAACGACGTCTGAGCTGTGAAGAGTGATATTTGTAGTATGCGTTATGACTAAATTTTGAAATTCTTCAGTAAATTTTTCAACTGCTAGAGTTATGTCGGTATATGTATAAAGCGAGTCCCAGTCTATACGTGCTAGATCGTCCACTATGGCATTATGGTCTATTTTTGTTAGTTGTCTAGGAACAGTAGACTTAGTCGGCTTCTTATGAGTGCCAAATATCACCGTTTCGTGATCCGTGATTCCCGACTCACAGACAATGACAGTTGTATCAAAGCGTGACTTAACCATAACATGGTCAAGGCAATTGATTCCTCTAGTTGGGAAATTGTGGCCTGGAAAATATCCGTAGTGACTGGTTAAATCCAGATATTCCGTCGAGCGTGCATCAGTATAACCGGCTTTAATATCTAAATTTATATCACCCACAATAGTACAAGTATGTCCTTTGCACATTGCCATAACATTAGTAAGCGAATCACAGAAATTTGTGATAGTTGAGAAGGACGGAGATCTATAAAGGGCTATAATTGATAGTTCATTGCCAATATTAATAAGTAAACAGTTCGAGTCTTTGAAAGGTGGCTCCAGTATATTAACATGTAAATTAGATCTGGTGAATACCACAATGCCATCGTTTTGATTAATGAATGTTCTTGAGCAATGGTAGGTATAATTATTGTCAATGTAATAACAGGGAGATAGTTCGTCTAACCTGCACTCGGTTAGAATAATACTAAGGCTGTAATTATGAATAATAAATATCATGTGCCTTTTTAGTGTTCCATACCCAAAGGGTGCCAAACGGGACTAGGGTCCCAGGTTACTCTTGCTACGCTGTCCTTCCGTCCGTCCGTTTGTCTGTCACCAGGCTGTATCTTTTAAACGGTAGTAGGTAGCCGGTTGAAATTTTCTCAGAATATGTGTTGCTATGACTTCTATCACGACAAATACTAAAAATGAAAAACCAAAGGGGGTTCTCCCATACAAGAATCCACGAAAAACATGAATTTTTTTCAACGTTTTTGTTCCTACTCTATCTTCAAAACGGTAATATATACTAGCGTTGAATTTGGTTTGAATATTGTGAATACTATGTAGTTTATCAACAAATACTAAAAATAGGGCAAACATAGACATATGTCATAATACCTGCGTAAGAAAGAGATGCAAAAATTCATATTTCGCGCACGGTGCGTTGGTGTATTTTGATGAACTCTCGTAAATTAAATCAGTTTCTATGGGTATCATGTCGATGGGTGGTACGGAACCCTTACTGCGTGAGTCCTACTCACACTTGGCCGGTTTTTCTGTAATTATCATATACACAGTCCCATATTATCTCTATCTCAAATTTTATTGAGATCAGAAAAGATGAGCGTTCTAAAAAAAAATCGAAGAAACGACTAAAGTGAATAATGATTTTAATTTCGGAAGTTGTAGTCGTCGTAGTTATAGTATAGCAGAGCTCTTTGTAAAGAAGCTCGTACGCAAAAATACTACCCTAGGACCATACCTATTTCTGCGACCAAGTAGCTTTGTTGTGCGCTGGTGTAATTACAGGCACATGAGACATTTCATTTTCATTTTCACTTTGTCTCTAAGATTGCAATGCACTTGCAACGCCTCTGTTATTGCAGATGTCCATAGGCGGCGGTGACCACTTACCATCTGGTAGGCCGTCTGCTTGTTTGCCGCCCAATAACAGAAAAAAAGTCGGTGTCTTTGGTTTTGTTAGTTTTTTTTTGCCACCGACTTCCGAAACTAAAATGACTTTTCACTCTGTAGTCGCTTTTTCGATAAGTTTAATTGTAGTCAATTGTTTTTTTTGTAACATGTGTTTTATTATCTACCATAAAAGTACCTACGAATAAAAGTGCCAAATTGCCAATGTAGGTATGGAGCAAAATGGCAGATTTTTTATTAAGACAACTTCTCTAGAGAAAAACAAAAATCTAAGAAAATACATATTTATGTTGTTGTAGTAGTTTTTTTTTGTGTTCCTTAGAGTATGCCTTAAAAATATGTAATAACGGTCTTGATTTACTATGATAAATTAATAATAAACATAAATTTCAATCAACATTTTTTAAATTTTGATTCCCCTGTCGTCTTTATTGATTCCCCTACCTAATAAAACTGCAAATTGTGGTATATCTTTGGAACGGCTTGGCCAAAATTGGTGCCAAAATGATTAATGTGTTTATAAATTAGTTAAATTTCATGTTTTATTATTACTTGTAAGAAATTCACTAAAATAAAATATGCCAAGGGAATCAACTGAATACGCCATTCTCAAGATTCACCCAGATGATGATTTCTCAGGAAATTATTATAGTACGGTTTGATTATGGTTTTGTATATTGATATTTCACTCGAAAACATTCATAATCTTCTAAGAAAACTTCATTTATGTCTGGCGACCAGGGTCGATCAGTATCCAGATACTAATTGCTTTGTTAGACTGTACTAATGGGGAGTGTTCTGAGTAATTGTTCGATATACTGTCGAACAGTTACTCAGAACACTCCGACCGCTGATTTCTGATATCGTACAGTCGACAGCATGACAGTGGTAACGTAGTGGTGGTGGTGGTAACACATCAATTCGAAAACCACCCTTACTGCTTACGAAATAAAGATGCGGTCAATGTCAACATGTTACCACTGACGTGCGGTTGACTGTACTACCCGTCATAAATCTAAATTCCATTCTCACTATCTTGATGGATGATGGTCAATTACTTCATCATCTATCGTGTCGACATGAGCTATATAATGACAATAACTTATGCCGTGGGATAAAGATTAGCCAGTCAGCAGGTTGGTATCAGGGCTGCCCAGGGTGCGCCTGACGATCAATTAAATATCGTCACTCGTGGAGGTTCTTTTAATTCACAACTACTGTACGCTTCATACGCCATTTTTTTCCTCTTACAGCAAAACTGTAGAATCAACTACCGTCAGCGGTATTCTCAAACAAATTTGACATGAGAGCCTTCAAGAAAAGAGCATGTCTTTTTAAAAGGTCGGCATCGCATCAGTGACTGTGTTGTTGCGGATGTTCACCGGTGCTGGTGATTAAGTTATCATTTAGTACACTTCGATACTAACGTTATGACTTATGACTAAGCTTTACAATTTTCCTCATTACCAGAATACGTTACGATTTTGAAAGCAGGTACAAAATTGATTTTGAAATACCTATGTAATGAAACTTTTGTGCACGTTTTTCCTGCCGAGCCTCGTGAGAAGATTCAAACACACGTATCAGAAAACACGTGAGTTTGAGTGCTAATTTATTGTAACTGACATCCTAACCGACTGAATCCAATATGTTGATAATATAGACTTATTTATTTTTATTAGAAATCTAGAAACTCTTTCAAAAAACATAAGCAACAATGAAAAAACCAATGAAATATTTAATGAAATGTCCAAGTTATAAGCGATATGAATGAATGAATGAATGAAAAATTTATTTGCTTAAAACATAAGTATACAATACAATGCGAAAGCACATGCATGTAAGGTGTTTAAATAGTAGTTATAGCAGCTACAATGTTTTGCCACTGGGGGCGTACAAATACTTTTGATTCTAAGTAAGATATAGACAGAGATAACAGCTATCAAAGTATGACGTCATTGTTGGACGGCTGCTTGTTCCTTGGACACGTCTGGAGGTGACGGCAGTTGTTAGGCCGGTGCATCCTGGGTACAAGCAATAGAATCCTTTCGAGGGATTAACCTTCGGGGGAATATTCTGTGGCGAATATTCTGGTATGGGGGGCCCCATGTGGGCCAATGGGAGTTGCTCCACGTATCCCCCTGATGCCATCAGAGGGCATAGTGGAGGAGCAGGGTCAGGCCCGGTGTGCACTCACCCTGCCACTGGGCAGGCAGCGGGGGGAATGTCCTTCCCTGCCCCCGTCGATCTCGTAACCCTAGGGGGCACTCCTGAAGTAGTGTTATCGCGCCTCTTGGGACCGACGGTCTTGGCTTTACCACCCGGACCGCGAGGAAGAAAACTTCTATAAAAAAATACGGGAGGATGGGGCCTGCGAGCAGCAGACTCGGGGTAGTCTGCTGCCCGACAAGCAGCTGGCGTAGCTGGCACAGCTGGCGTAGCTGGCACAGCTGGCGTAGCTGGCACAGCTGGCGTAGCTGACACATTTGGCGTAGCTGGCATGCTGACTTGGCAGCATCTGACCTGGCAGCATGCTGGCGTAGCTGACACAGCTGGCGTAGCTGGCAAAGCTGTCGCAGTTGGCGCAGCTAGTAAAGGCCCGTGAGGTGAGATGGCGTGCAGTGTTCCGTGTGCGCTACCTAGGAGGGTGCGACCAACGTTAGGCCGCACGGGGAGAAGGGGCTCGTCTGCTTGTGGCGGGCCAGTACCTGCCGGGGGTGGTTGTATGAATACTCACGGGTTCCCACGCCCCCGGCTAAGGTAGTTGATGGAATAACGTGGTGGTTTTAGTCGGTAAGAGTCCGACGCTGGCTCCGCCTACATGAGGATTTCCCAAAGATAAAAAAAAAATTACGTCATTGTTCAAAACCTTCATTGAACTTGAAATCTCTCTGTACACCGTCCGTTTAGTACGACAAGGATAGAAAATGCCCCCTCAGAAAACTTAAGAAGCGTGTATTTCTTCCATTATTTTTTTCAACAATGTTGTCCTTTTTGTATGTACCTTCATTTATGTAACATTTTTGGTAATTTTAAACAGTAGTCAACTACCGGATTTGACTGGCGCTTATCATCATCATCATCATCATCATTTCAGCCGAAAGACGTCCACTGCTGGACATAGGCCTCCCCCAAGCATCGCCACAACGACCGGTCCTGTGCCTTCCGCATCCAGCGGATTCCCGGGACCTTCACCAGATCGTCGGTCCACCTTGTGGGGAACTACGGGGCCTACCCACGCTGCGCTTTCCAGTACGCGGTCGCCACTCCAGAACTTTACTGCCCCATCGGCCATCCGTTCTGCGAGCAATGTGCCCCGCCCACTGCCACTTAAGTTTGGCAATTCTTCTGGCTATGTCGGTTACTTTCGTTCTCCTGCGAATCTCCTCATTTCTGATTCTTCTGACTCTTCTGATTCTGATTCTGATTGATCTGACTGGCGATTATAACAAGCACAAAAATGTTATATTTCTAGATTTATATCCAGTCCAACGTTAGAACAAAATGATAAGTACCACTTAATGATACTCATGGCTTACAAAGTTGGCAGAGATACTAACTCAACAGTCTTTTATCATGTATCATGTATTATTGGCACGGGATCCACTCACTCATGCAATCGATCGACGCACGTACATTATGATACACAAACATTATATATTCATAAACGAGTGGACTGATATTAAAACCGGGCGTTGGTGGGGCTGCCTCGATTGCGCAGTGCATCAGGAATGTTTGCAGTAGCAGGAGTAGACTGTTTCTACACCACTATTCGCAAACGATGTGCATCCTTGCTCTGCAGAGTGCGAGCCAGCCCCAATCGCGTAATGGCTATGATAAGCCAGCCGTCTGGATTCTCTGTACTTGAATCGCTGTATAGCGATGCATGTGGAGAGAATCCAGACAATACGTAGATTTTAGTGTATTTTATTCAATTGTTCCTAACAATAGTTGTTAAGCTTGTACTAACACATTATGGGTCCTAGATGCCCGAATAAAGAATATTTAATTTAATTTAATTTAAAAGGCTGACAACACCTAAAAAATCAGACCTCTGCGGTCACTGTCGTTTTGTACGGAACTGAAAGAGGGCAACGAAAAGCGGGACGTTAGGTACGCCGCTCAACATGAGTTAATATTAACAATATTTTTTTTTTATAAAAAACTAAAATTTTATTTGAAAAACAGAAACAACTATGTTTTGTCTTTCTTATATGTCTTCTTAATTTATAATATTTTGTAAATAATAGATTGTTTGCTCTGAAGGTTAGTTTAATTTTTTTTCTGTTAGGAAAACTTTAAGAAAACGTGTTTTGGGCACAATATTGTTTTTGGAAATACGATCAAGATCATATGTTTTTTTCACTCCCACAAACTGAATAGATACCTACAGCTGAAAATGATTTTAAAAGAAGTCGTTTTGGGGTATTTGGCTCTTGTCACTTGTCAGCGTCTTAAAAGAAATGAATCAGTGCTTCACTTTTTTGATCAAGCTCGTAGATCTTCTAAATTAAAATTGCGCGCCTCTCCACTCAATTTGTCATACGACAATGACACTAGCTTTTCACGCGGCTTCGTTCCTGTGGTTCTTTATCCCAATAAAATGTTACTCTTCGGTTCATAAACTATCTCTACGCAAAAAAACACGTCGAACTGTTGCTTTGTTGCTACGTGAAAGAAGAACAAACCAAAAACCCTCTTTTATAGTATTAAAATAATATAATAATTAGGATTATACTTATCGCAATTTCCGTTTAGATCTAATCTCTACCAATCTGTCATATATAAATGTCTTATAGTTTTGACCAATTAGGTATAATAAACTACTAACGGCCAAAATTAATATCCAATCTATCCACGATTTACCCTACTAGAGATAAAAATTTGACGTATTTTGTATGGAGCTTATGTCAAATTCCTATCTCTAGTAGGGCAAATCGTGGATAGATTGGATATTAATTTTGGCCGTAAGTTGGTTTCCATATTGTTGAAGGTGCTTGTTTTCACCCGCCGCATATTATAAACCAAGCTCAGCCCAGCCCTGTCGAATGCCAGACGACGCGGCACGTTTATGTCTTTTGTTCGTAAAACCTTCTCAGTTGGGGGGTATCTATTAGATACATTTAATTATTATGTTTGCTAAGCATTTAATTGCATTTTTGTTAGCATATTTACAGTAAAAAGTTGTTTTTACAAATAGTGAGTGTAATCATTTGTTTGGGGCCGGTGCAGCCGTGTAGCAGGTGTGAGCGTAGCGTACTACGGCCATACTTTGTGCTACGGCGTAGCATTGAGCGTATATTCAAAACGTAGGATGTGGGGGTGACTCGGGGTGTTTGTCTAGTGTGTACCTATATCGCAGTCACATAGCAGTGCATTCCATACGTTATCTATGTTTTGAGCTTTCACTATCCTACCACCATTACTACCTACCATCTGCTAATATTATAAATGTGAATGTATGGAAGTTCGTTTGTCCTTCAATCACGCTGAAACGGATAAGCGGATTTGGATGAAATTTTCCACACGGATAGACCATAACCCTGATTAACATATTAACTACTTTGTATCCCGGGAAGATACACATTTACTGAGGAATACGCGATAGCGTCTTTCTGTGATAAATCAAATTATAGGCAGGCGAAGCTGCGGGTATAGGCTAATAATTTAAAACCTATAGTAGTGGGAATTAATTTTAACTTTTATTATTTATTTAAATTGTGGAAAGAAAAAATCACTCACGAGCAGGATTCGAACCTGCGACTCCTGGCTCAGTACACCAGTGCTTTAGTCACTAAGCTACCGTGAACACTGCTCGTGGTATTGAAATTAACTTTCACTTTTGGTACGTCTTTGGATGACGTCAACGATATCTTATTAAGAAACAGTGTTTCTTAACCGACTCGACTAACTTTGCAGTTAATTCAACCCTACCCTACCCTTACTAATTATTTTATTATTTTTACGCATTTACGCATGCGAAGCGAAATCTGACGATTTAAGTTACGTTTGATTTAATGTTAATGTTATCAGTGTGTAGGTGTTATGAAAAGGGCAGTGAGAAATAATGTAATATATTAATTTAACTGTAACCATTATATTAATTTAACTGAGTTAAATTAAGTAAAAAGAAATAAGAAAAGAACTCAGAAACGAGTTTTCTGGCGCAACATTTCTCTTAAAATGTCTACCTAATGAACAAAATCGAAATCAATGGTAGGAAATAAAAATAGCCCCAGTAGGAAAAAAACCGAATCAAACCTCCGGTTTATGTCTTCGCCACGTGACGTTTACTCCGAAACTTTCACTCAACAATGCACGTGAGCAAAGCCGTACAGATTCCGAAACTTTATGAATATTTCGAAATTTAATCGATGTTCTGAAATTAGAACTTATTTATTGATGTAGATTTGGACGAATTATACCTTCATACAAATGTGGGAAACAACTAGATGGAAGAATATAGGTAGATAGAATCAGTTGAGCTAGGTCAGTTTATCATTCTAAATATACATTATACATGCTGAAATTTTAATCGCTTCTTTCCCGAAAAGGGGTCATTGTACTCATTATTATGAATAACTTTTACTATGGGGCCAACCCTGAAATCGCGAAAAAAATATCAGGTGTTCGCTACATTTTATCGATTTATTGAACACAAATGTAGGGACCAACTATTTTCTTTCGCGATTTCAGGGTTGGTCCCATAATAAACGTTGTTCATAATGATGAGTACAATGACCCCTTTTCGGGAAAGAAGCGATTAAAATTTCAGCATGTATAATCTAAAAAAAAAACTCTATAAGACTACTTATAACCGACAAGCATCATAACGAGGTATATATACTGGTACGAGGATTATTATTCTTACTAATGAATCATCATCTTCTTCGTCGTTCCCTCACTGCTGAGGTCGCGACCAAAAACAACGCGTTTCCAAGCTATGCGGCCTCCCGCTATCTGGACCGCCTGGTACATGCTGCCTCCGATAGCCCTCTTAATCGCGTATGACCAGCATACACTAAAGAATCATCGCTACATTGCACTGCAATTGCATTGACCCTTAACTTGGTCAGAGCTTGGCATACACACACACATATACAATACATACATCAGTAAAATCTCAACCTCAACCTCGTGAATCTCAACCTTATTTTGAGTAAAGATTTAAATTGTGGAAAGAAAAAATCGCTCACGAGCAGGATTCGAACCTGCGACTCCTGGCTCAGTACGCCAGTGCTTTAGCGACTAAGCTACCGTGAACACTGTTCGTGGTATCGAAATGATCCTCCACTATACGTCTTTGGGTGACGTCAGCGATATCTTATTAAGAAACATTGTTTCTTAACCGAAAGCTTTGCGGTTAAATCAAAGTCGTATAAATACCCTTACTAATTATTTTATTATTTTTAACGCATTTACGCATGCGAAGCGAAATCTAAAGATTTAAATTGTGGAAAGAAGAAGAAAAAAACACAATTTCCAAATTTCACAATTTTCTTTCCACAATTAGTAGTTCAACGTCCTGACGCCAAATACCCACATCAGCTGTAGCGCAGGCGCTACAGAAATCTAGGATCAGGATGTTAGGATATAGGGATCATAACATGAGTATAAGCTTGGAATCATCATTGATGTTATCCTTGTTCATCTTTTCAGATGATAGCAGTATTTGAGAGACTGGCAATGCTGCTTTGTTTAGAATATTACGTATATAAATAGTACGCTGTAGTTGTCGTTGGCCTGGCTACACATTCCTCTCGTTAGTGCTTATACTAGTCTAGACTTTCAATGAATCCTACCTAAAAAAACATTTAAGCTTCTATCGAAATTGAGAAATTGCAAATGAAAAATCAACTACAACAACAGCGCCCACCGTCACTCGGGCAGTGTTGACAATGGCCATTATATAAACCGGGCAGAGCCTGCTAATAATCCATATTTTCAGACTTTATTCAGAGGGCCTGTGCATTGTCGGCAATGCTCGGGCAGTGTTGACTCTGCACCCTCTGCGGACTCTGCCCGTAACATATGTATCAATGCCATTCATAAATGCAATCACGTGGGCTTGCTATGACTACGAGGTCATACGTTTTGCTATTTTTACAATTAATGTCCGTACGAGTAGATACTTTATGACATGTATAGTTCAATATTACATAGTTTAGATTTATCCTTATTGAGATATGTTCGACTATGAATGAATTAAACCGTCAACATATATTTCTAGGCCGTAACTTGCTCTATTTAAAAAGATACTATTTTTTATATTATTTATAATATTCTAACAAATGCGGAAAATCATTATAAGAACAAAGCTTTTCCTTGAGTTAACTGATCTTACCTGACATTTTCTATGTGACCATCACAATTTAATTAAAAAGGAAACACCCCTGCTTCATAATCACAATTTTTCTTCTAATTATTCACATAGTTATCACGGCAGGACCTGACTTCCTTTGTCCTGCAGCAAGCCAGGTTGCCACGATACGCCACTATGCGACATTTCCGTCATAATAATAACAAAAAATAAAAATGATATTACCCCGTAATGCGTAATATCGGCGTAGCTGGTTACCGTTGCTAAGCAACGATAGCGTCTGTCTTCCTATATGCAGCGATGGGTAGAGTATATCATTTGATTAGTTATGTACCGAAAACGCTCACTGAGCAAAAAACCCATTCAAATTGGCAACGGCGCGGATTAAGATGTTTTATTGTCCAAACTTCCCTCCAACAAATACTTCCCACCTATGGACAGGGTACTAGTTAGCAGTGCCTGGTATATGCTGCTATGCCATTTTTTTTTGGCCAGGTACCTTCTCGGGCCTACGCCGAACAACTCAAAAGTTTCATCACAATCTGATGAATGGTTTAAGAACGCATAGAGGACAAATATACATACATACTCGTTACCTGGGGTTGACACTGAAAATCAGCGCTGTATTGTGGGCTCACGTTTCAACACAGCACCATGCTGAGTGTCAACCTTTTTGCCGCAGCTACGACATGCAAAGATACTTTTCTTATGATGTTACTAAGTTATTTTTTATGTCCATCTACCGCATGGCGTCTTGTTGTGACAATAAATCCCTACATTTTGTCAATTCATGTGAACACAAATGTAGGAACCAGTTGATGTTTTTTTGCGATTTCAGGGTTGGTCCTATAGTAAAAGTCGTTCATACTGATGAGTACAATGACCCCTTAAGAGGTTTCCAGTTATTTCAATAACACGTAGATTCTGTACTAACCTGTTACTTCTTATAGCCTTCGGCAGCGCCTACGCTATGCGTAGCCTCGTAGCACGTCTACGCTTGTAGCTCTACATGTTCAAATTATGTTATTTTATGTATGACATGTTACCAGAGATTTGACATCTACCCGCGGTAGAAGCGCAGGTAGATGTCATATCTGTGCATGTTACTTTAACTGTGAGTTTGCACTGACGAAACATTCACATAAAAACATGTTGAAAAGTCAGTTTTCTGTTAATGTATCCAATCGCGTTCGCATTATCACACAACTTGTTAAAACGAAACTTGTTTGACATTTCATAGTCTATTGACATGTTTCACAATTAATCTCGATACACTTCAAAGTACCTGCTTTCGGCCATACATGTTTACCGACCTCATTGGATAACACAAAAAACGAGATTTATACAAGTTTTGACACATGATTAAGCATCAGTGCGAACGTCAGCCATGACAAATCTATAGACAAACATGTCAATGTATAAGTTTTTAGTCAGTGCAAAACAGCCAACAACAAATCTTGAAATCTGTCAAAGAATTTACTCAGTTTTCTGCAGTGCGAACGTAACAATCAACCAAACAAGTTGTGACATTAGTGTCATATGACAAGTTTCGAGACATTACATGTTAAATGTTTTTTGGTGCAAACCCACAGTAACAATTAAAAACCAAAAATCTGTTTTATTCTCCGGCATCACAAAATAGGTTCCTACATAGCGTAGGTATATGAACAAAAAAATTTAGTAGACCTAAAAATTAATTATTTGAAGTTTGAATGCATATTGCTAGCGTAGCTATTAGTTAGATACGTATATTGTTTTGTTTTTAAATAAATTTCTTTACGCACGCTTGACTTGCGGAGTAAGCTGGTCAATGCGTTACAAAAAGTGTGGCGAATGGAGGGGGTAGTGTGGGACGCGGGGAACGAGGCGCGCGCTAGGCCGGCCATGACACAGCGCCGGCAGAGCAGACGCGCGCCGCGCCGCCATTCCTTTGTTCTTATTGAAATAGTATTGAGGGAGATATAAGTTAGTTAAGTTTTACTTCAGTAGTACCTAGTACGAGTTTGACACTTACCGATACTTCCATCGAATTCGACGACTTTCATTCATTAATCAGTAGCGCCCCTTGCGGATACGAGGAGGAACTAGTAGTTTACGAATGAAAATCGACGAAAACTATGAAAGTATTATAAAGTGTCAAACTCGTACTAGGCCCCCAGTTGTGTGCTCTAAAGCATACTCGTTTTATTTGTTTTTGTACTTATACTATTATTTTAACGCATTAATGCATGCGGAGTGAAATATCCATCAGTGATGGATGACCTTTAATCGGCCGTATGATGCCTTATATGAAGCAGAAATTGTTAATTAAAGATTTTTTAATTAACGCTGTTGGTCTTCCATAACAAATAAATAGAATAATAAATAATTAAAGTATTATTATGATCATGAAACACATTTTGAGCATAATCTGCCCAAGGATGCTACGACGTAGCACGTATAGCAACGTTGTTAAGTACGGTTTTTTAAAGTACGTTTTAGAGTTCCTACTCAAATAGTACCAACGAGACTCTATTGCTCTTCCTACGCCGTCTGTCCGTCAGTCCATCCATCCGTCCGTCCATCTGTATGTTACAAGACTGTATCTTTTTGACCGTAAAAGGTAGCCAGTTGAAATTTTCACGGAATGTCTTCTATGGCAAATAATAAAAATAAAGTAACACACACAAAACTACCCAAAAAACCTCGATATTAATGTTTTTTGTTCCTATATTAAAAACAGTTGTAGCGACGTCGACGTATCGTGCAGTCGTGCTATATACATGTGAACTACAACTGACGGAGCAGATGACGTCACAAATACTGAATCGCGTAAGCTGAGTTTAACACGCAGTTAACATAATAAGATTAATAATATTGTACGGTAGATTAAAATAATAATTTTTTAGAAATATTTGTAAAGACGCTTGTCATCTTAGTCTACCTGCGACCACGAAATGCTGCAAAGCTTTTGAAACGTCAGGGAAACCCATTTAAATAATATACGCGATTTAATCCGGTTAAACTTTGTTTTATTATAAATAGATTGCTTACCCGTGGTCCACCTACGTAGTTCACCTAGGTGTTCCACGGGTAACTCTTTGTACCCGTAGTTCACCTAGGTGTTCCACGGTTAACTTTTTGTACCCGTAGTACACCTAGGTGTTCCATGGTTCGCCCAACAACAACCGTTTGGTAGTAGCCCGCCAGGTGCAGACCCAGCCTGGTCGGAGGATCCTCTGTGTGGAGGAACATGATACCTCGTTCCTCCACACAGTAATACATACAAACGTTAAATTTAGTGTGGTTGTAGTGCATACTATGTTATTTAAACAACAAATAATAAAAATACGGCAAACACTGACATGTGTGGTAGAACCTGCTTAAGAAAGAGATGCAGATATGTAAGATATAAACGCGCAATGCTGCATTTTTGCTAAACTTTCATAAATTAAATCAGTTTCTACAGGGTATCAGGTCGATGATGACAGAATCCATAGTGCGCGAATCTGACTCGCACTTGGCTGGTTTTTATTCATAATAATCTTTTATAATAACTTACCTTATCAGAAAAGCATCGTTAATAAAACAAAACGTTATGAATATTGTCATTTATTCAATAAATAATATGTTGTTATATTAATAATAATATTTTTGGCATCAAAACGCCTCACGCACCACAAACATTGAACAAAGCTCAACGTTTAATAAATACTGAAACAAATCATGCGTACTTACTATAAAACCTTTAGCATTAATATTTACAATTTTATTTTATTCTATCATTCCAATAATAATGTACACAAATAACAATCACGTAAAATGTAAACAAACCAAAACAATGCATTATTTGCGCGTAAAAATGATCTAAAATATTATTTGCATTCATTATTATATTATTCATACAAACTAGTACCCGTGCTAATACAAATTATATTATGTATAACTAAACATTGATCCCTACAACCGGTAAGAATTTAATTGTGAGATCCGGTAACATACAATTAAATACTTATGTAAGTTGACTCTACGCAGAGTACTCAGACGTACGGTCAACTGCACGTCAGTGGATAACACTTAAATTAGAAAACCACCCTTACTGCTTACTAAATAAAGTCGCTGACAATGTTACCATAGACGTGCGGTCGACCATATCAGAACACAACCACATCGCAACGGTAAAAATATAATCTGGCCGAGCACGAATATGTATAAAAACGCAACGTTCCATTCACATGGACTAATTTTAAAGTCCACGACAATGGTGTCGTTTCTCTTGTTCACAAACTAAATTCATTCTAAACTATCGCTCTCTTTTACTAATATTAGATACAAGAAAGGGATGGCGACAATTTTAGTGCCGCCAAATTTTTCTGTTTTTTTATTTTTATAACATAGTAGGGCAAACGTGCATGCGGGTCACCTGATAAGAATAAAATTTCCATACATGTTTAGTCGTGTTCTCGGAACATGCCGACTAAAATACAAAGAAATGTAACACGTAAACTAATTTGACAGCACTAAAATTGTTGCCATCCCTTTCTTGTATCTACTATTACTAAAAGAGAGTGATAGTTTAAAATAACTTCAGTTCGTGAACAAGAGAATTGAATATTGGCGGTTTTTCAAAGATTTTGCTCACAGTTTTGCCGTTTTGATGTGGTTTTAATGCAGTATTATCTCTGAATAGAGCTAAAAACTCTGCTATGCATATTTGTGCATTTAGAAAATAAGTAAGACGGAAAACTACAAATCAAAAGGTGTCTACTAGTGCGCGATGCAGGATGATAAACCTGAAGGTAAAGTATCTTCCGTGTGACACTAACAATATTCGAGCGAGCTTTAAAAACATTCAAATGGTAATATCTATAGTAAACCTTTATAATTATAACAATTCCTTTTCTATAATTAAGTCTCTCATAGTTCCTTCATGAGTGTACAGTTGTACCCTTATAAGCTTTCTTTTTGAAATAAAAACGAAATTAAACAATATTTCTCAATAACTTTGGTTCAATAATGGCCAATCAACAGTGTATCGTGTATTTCTAAACAACAGCCGTACAAATTTGAGGCAACATTGCTCATTATCCAGAATGTACGCTTTATACAAAAAGCATGACATGAGCATTGACTTATTCCTCTCATCTGTAATTTCTCTAAAAAAAGCTGTGATGGACATTCAGTGATAAATTAATCATTCATACATATTTAAATTCACTTAATTTAAGAAATGTTTTGTGTGTCAAGTCATTTGTTTTGATTTCATACAGACCATTAATGGTCCACTTTATTTTAATCTCTGTAAGTTTGTTGCTTTATGTAACTAATTTTTGTATTAATATTAATTGCGCTTAATTTATGGCATGCGGTGCTCTTCTGTAAGTAATGGGGCACTTAGATTAAGTTTGAAATGTGAAAAAAATTTCATGTACAGTGTACTCATTGTTGAAGAGCCAAATAAATAAATAAACATAAATTAATTACATAAATAATGTTAAAATAGTTCCCAATAAATGGGACGATCAAAAAAAAATTGTCACTATGTTTTAATCAATACAAAAGTTTTCTGTGAACCAGCCAAGGGTAAATAAAAGTTTATCTTATCATTAATTCCTTTTGAAAATGAATTACTTATGTCATACCCATCTGTCTGTCTATCTGTCGCAGGACCGATGGCCGCTGGAGCAGACGAATCCTTGAGTAGAGACCGCGAATCGGCAAACGCAGTGTAGGGCGCCCCCCAGCCATTTGGACCGACGACCTGATGAAAGTAGCTGGTGGGGACTGGATGCGGAAGGCAGAGGACCGAGTGTTGCGGCGCAATTTGGGAGAGACCTATTTCCAGCAGTGGACTGCCATAGGCTGAGTTGATGATGTCATACCCACTAAACGTAAATATTTCCATGAAAAAATGTGGTTGCCCCTGGACAATCTACTATATTCATACATATCCCGGGGAAATCGATGTTCCCTGCATCAATAATAATAAAAAATGCTATGTCAGTCATTGTAAATGATAGGTTAACATATTAACAAATTAAATGAAATTGTGTTTTTTTTTTATTTACTATAAAATGAAGTTTTCAAAACATAAGGCAAATTTTCAAGGACATAAGAAAGTTGATCGACCTAAGTAACAAAATTTACCATAACCTTTGGAATGCTTAAAGTCGCAAAATAGCTTTCAGTCGAATAGTTTAAAATTCCTGTATTTACACCGAGGATTTCCAAGCAAATAATATTGTACTTTTACAAAGAGTATAGAACACAGATACTGAAGATTTTGCGATTAGGGGCCATTCATAAACACGTCGTTGCTCACGTTAATGGGTGGGCGGGGGTCAACAAAGTGTGACATCGTGTGACAAAGGGGGGGGGGGTCATAATTCATAATTATATTATATTTACATAATTATATTACATACATAATTGTATTATAATGACGACGTCTGTGGTCTGGTGGTTCGAGTGTTGGACTGCTGATCACGAGGTCGTGGGTTCGATTCCCACAGGACACAAATATTTGTGTGATGAACATTAGTGTTTGTGTTGGTCTGGGTGTTTCTTATGTATTATAAGTATATATTTACAAAAAAAAAGTACATAAGTATTCTATCCATTGTCTAATACCATATTATATAATACAAGTATTATATAGTACAAGCTCTGCTTAGTTTGGGACTAGATGGTGCTGTGTAAAAAAGTCCCTAAAATATTTATTATTATATTATTATAAGCTTCGTGACGTCATATGTACAAATCTAAAGTATTACAACTCTAACGAAAAACTTTAAAATATTACCAACTCTAAAAACATTATTATAATTTTAAATATATTTGTATTACTTTGGAAGTGCTGTTTTAATGTAATCATTACTAAATTAAAAATTGCAAAGTGTATGACGTCACACTAGGGGGAGGGGGGGGTCCAAAATCATGAAATTCGTGTGACGTAATTTATGGATGGCCTCTTATATTCGTGACTTCCTCAAACGCAAAAAGACTCCGCACAATTCCCCACATAGGTCAAATGAAGCTATTTCAACAGCGACACAAGAAACCGGGTACCTTCACTGGTCAAACCACATCCTAGGTAAGTAAAGATATAAAATCACTCTCCTAAGAACTATGAACCACTTACGGGTAATGCAAGCAGAAAG
Source organism: Asteroscopus sphinx (assembly GCA_949699075.1). Lineage (NCBI taxonomy): Eukaryota > Metazoa > Arthropoda > Insecta > Lepidoptera > Noctuidae > Asteroscopus > Asteroscopus sphinx. The sequence goes on along the minus strand of OX453004.1, from coordinate 25,978,909 downwards.
AGTGAGTCTACGTTTACCCGAATATGTTGGCGTTACTCAAGATTCCTGTCTAATGTGCAAGCCAGTCCCCGACTTCAGAAAATTTGTTCAAAGATAATATAATACTATAGATACTTCATAGCAAAAAATACTAATCAGCTTTCACACCTCATGTAAAGAACTGTAATTGGTTACTAATTGCTAATACTGTAGAAAAGGACAATGGTACTGATTCTCTTGGTCACATCCCAAACTCGTTTTAAACTATCGCTCTCTTTTACTAATAGTGGGATGAGGGATGGCAACAATTTTAGTGCTGTCAAATTATTCAGAATTAATATTTCCATACAAGTTTAGTCGTGATCTCGGAACGTGCCGACAAAAATACGAAGAAATGGAACACGTAATCTAATCTGAAGGCACTAATATTATTACTATCCATTCTTGCATTGCATCTACTATTAGTAAAAGAGAGTGATAGTTTAAAATAAGTTTAGTTTCGAACAAGAGGAACGGCACCAATAATTATTATGAATTAAGTTAAGTGCACCCCAGGCTAAGTAGCACATGCCAGCACACAATGGTAACGTAAACATGAAAACGTTTAGATGACAAAGAATGTTTATGTAGGTATTTGTTGCTGTAATAACGTTGGAGCAAGGTAGAGCTAAGTCTGTCCAACTATACCCAGGAATTTTAATATATTTTTGGTGAACCTAGGTTTATCCACTTATTAATTAATGTTACTTGTAACAAATACATACCCGCGGTTCAGTCATACTATCTGTAAACGAGGGTCATGCCGGTCATGTGATCCCTTAAAACCAGGGACCGAAAACCGCTATAAATTACTGTACAGGTATCGAAGATTTTTGGTTATTTTTAAGGTTGAGGTTACCGCTATCTGGGTAACCAAGGAAAAAAAACATGTTACCTCTATTTAGGTTACCGTTTTAATACCGGTAACCTAAAAATGACCTTGTTTTCGAGAAACAATATCGCAGTGCCAACAATTTGCAAGTATGTTTAATCACGGGCTCGTATAAAATTCGTGCGCATTTGTGATGGTCGCGTAGTCGCGTTGTATTAGGACAACGCCCAAGTGCATTTCTGAAAACCAGGATAAGGTAGAATTAATTAATTACACACACACACTGCGCTGTTCGCCCTTTGACTTATGCCGACGGCACGTGTAAGATAGGGGTAATTTTTATTGCGGTATCCGGTATTAATACCGGTTATATAAGTAGTAAGAATTAAGGTTACCTTTAAAAATACCTGTAAAAATAATAAAGGTTGTAACCGAAAACATACATGTATTAGTAATACCGGTTTCGGTCCCTGCTTAAAACAATAACCAACGATATTAACAAATAATATGACATAGGTACCGCCTGTACATAAAACAGTATGATAAAATTATTGTAAAACTATGTTAACTCTATAGAAAACTATAGCAGTTCCTTGACTAGTATGTTGTATTGTGCTGGTCAGTTAAATATGTTGTTTTCATTTTGAGTATTAAATATTATTGAGCTAGGTACTCCGGTTGATAGTTAGCAAATAGATGTTTTAAGATTGAATAATGATATAAATAACTTCCCGTAAAAATTCAATTTTCACAACACCTAAATAATGTTGTCTTACAATACAAGTAACAATTCCAGATCTAAAGATTTGTTAACTGGACCATTTTTGCTTCAAACGCCCAGTTAAATTAATTAAGAAGAATATTTTAATTATTGCCGGTCAATATTAGTACAATTTGTGTTTATATTAATAATAAGACTGCTCTTGAAAAAAATCTTAGTGGGGCAGAAATTGGCGAAATAATAATTTATTACTAAACGACCCAATCTCTCATTAAAAATATAATTTTACATCCGTAACAAACGCTCTAATATCCTACAAAAATTCAACCAATCCTTACAGAGACATTTAATAGTTGCATCTACCGTGCAAGTAGATGCTCCCACAAAACCGATACCAAAACAAATATAAATGGTTTCGGTAGAATACCACGGAGTAGTAGTCAAATGGAGTACCCAATTTGTAATGGACGCACATAGTGGATAACGATGTCTGTCAGTAGGCGAACACCACGAATTTTCTTTTACATTGAATGAAATACAGAGTGTTTGTGCTGTCATCACAGACTTAGTAAAAAATATTGATGAAGTGCTGCGAACAATAATAGTGAAGAAAAAAAAACCGTGCTCTTTCGTGAACAACCAGTGCTCACGCACACACATGCCCCTCGAATCGTGCTTTTTTGGCTTCACTATGATTGTTCGCAGCACTTCGTGTATATTTTTTAGTATGGCTGTGGCTGTCATTAAATGGCTATTTTACTACAACTCCGTGATTAATACTATGTAATACAATACAGAATGTTACAAATACAGACGATATTCGAAGGTAGTGTGGGACGGGTGTAGGTGTGATCACGCCTGCGTGTCGCCATCGGTGTAGTGGCTGGGCCCCTCGGCCGAGCACACGGAGTCCTCGGGAGTGCGCGACGCGTCGCCGGCCTCGCTGGCCTCCACTGCGCTTGCGCTGCCACCCGCCTTGCCCTTGCCACCGCGACGCGCCTGCAGCGCCTGATATACACAATACTGCATTAAATGATGCCCATCTTTGACGGCGGGATCATGAAATGAGTTGATTTCTGTGTGATGTAGTTTCTGGCATACTCAGTGCGCTTGTAGGCACAGCCGAGTCTATTTAAGAATTTGATGACACTTCAATTCCTATCCAATTTAAGGTCTATTGACAGTGTATTAATTTATACTTTTTGCTTACTTATTAAATTTATGCACACACAGAGAAATTATAATAGTATAGTTATTGTAGTAGTACATGTGATTTTTATATAACTTTGATGTAAGCCCACAAATTTGTAAACATTCGTAATCACAAAATAATTGGCGACCTAGGATCGTGATTAGAAATAACAGTTAAATTGTGGAAGTGTAGACATGGCCCTGTGTACAAGCGCTCTGAAGCGATCGGTGCTGAATTTTGATAAGTGTAATGTTGTGAACGTCGCAAAAGCACTTCAATGCTTTTAATTATGTAAAAAGGTCTATAAGTTAAAGATCGTTAACATTTGAAAAATACACGATATTATTTGTAAAGAAAATCAACCAATTTCAGGTCTTAGCGTCGCTATAGGATCAAAAGTCTAAGTACAATTGGGATTAAAGCCGCACATTTGATTTTACAGTTATAAAAAATATATAAAAACACAAACAGCCCTCGATCCGTGTGGGCCAGACCGAGGGGAAAAGAGCGAGAGTGCCACTTGATACAAATTTAGATCGTGTCGTTCCTGCCAATTGGTAGTACTTTTTTTCGGCACTGAGAGCACAGAGAAAGCTTATATCTGAAACATTGCGACAGTCAGGTAGTGTTGCTGAGGAGTGCAGGGACGCGGGGCCAGCGGGGGCCGGGGGACGTAGGACCGCTACAAGGCTGACATCCACAGGGGTCATGCGGGTGCTCCACGTCAGTGTGCATGCGATATATTTATACGTATGTACTTTTACGCCTCCTTACCTTTTCACGACTGCCCTTTTTCTAAAGTCGGTGTAGGATGGAAGATGAAACATTCAATTAATGACAGTGGGGATAGAATACCGATGTACGAGGGCTGTAAATACCTAAATACTTGTCACATTACTAACACTTTGGGTTGGTCATTTTAGTCTAGATGTTGGGTCCTAATCAGAAGTATCTAGGGTTGATGGTCATAATCTGAATCTAAACACTAAATATTGAATCATCAACAGTAGGTATAGGTAGTATTATAATCAATACAAAAAGAGAGGTTAATACAGTAGGTGTTGAATATACATATGATTAACTAAAGGTTAAAGGACTAGATGTCAACTAAAAGGTGGGGAGAGAAAATTTTAAAACTATACAATTTATAGAATAAGTTGAGATTTTTCTTCAGTACCTACATAAACTTAACGTACGTCGTGTCCATAGTTTATGGTTTTTTATACCTAATTTGAGAAACGCTCATAAGCTTAATATACTCAATCTAAATTTTATCACATATTCTATGATGCTTCAAATCTGAGACCATAGGAAATTTATAAAAGCTTCAGCTAATTACTCATCATCATCATTTCAGCCAAAAGTCGTCCACTGCTGGACATAGGCCTCCTTCAATATGCCATAATCGCCACGTTTGGTAGGCGGGTTGGTGATCACAGTTGGTTGGTTAAATACTCAGAGAACGCTGCTGCCCATACTCTGGTAAATCCCTTAGTCGCCAGCTAATTACTACTTTCCTTTAATAAATTCATCAGAGAAGTCTTCAAATTTTTATAACTTCGCCTTATTAATTAAACATTCAGTTATTAATGAAATGGAAAATATTATCAAATCTGAGTATTAATAACCTCCTGCTTTTTTTGAAGTCGGTTAAAAACAAATTCTATGTCTTTATATACCTGCAACGAAAATCTTCGGTGCGGTGGTTTTCGGCCGCCGCGTCGCTTGCTGATGTGTGGGTTGTCTCTACGTAATGTCTTGTTGCGCAGGATCTCCAGCTGAACGTACAACCTCTTCAGCTCAGCACGGACCTCTTCTGAAGTAGGTTCCTCTTCACCTTCTGCGCCAAAACCCTCCGCAGGACCGCGCCGTGATACCTTGGAATGTTATTAAATTGTAACAGTTAAGATAATTCAATATTTATGACTGACTAAAGAAATTAGAAGTCTATCAAGTTTATAGACGACGGAATCCCACATCTTTGCTCCCGTGGTTCTTTATCCCACAGGAACCGTGCATTTTTCGGGATAAAAAGTAGCCTATATCACTTTCCGTCCCATAAATTATCTCTGTGTAAAATATCACGTCATCCAATTGCTTCATTACTGCGTGAAAGAAGGACAACAAACACACTTTCGCATTTATAATATCATACTAGCCTATGCCCGCGACTTTGCCCACGTATGATTCGAACTATAATAAAAAAACGTTATCGCGCATCCCTCGAGAACTGTTTATTTTCCCGGCATAAAAAGTAGCCTCATTATTTCAGCCAAAAGTCGTCCACAGCTGGACATAGGCCTCCCCAAAGGAAGGATATTATATAAACGCCACGGGAGCGTAGCGGGCGGGTTGGCAATCGCAATTGGTTGAGATAATACTCAAAGAACGCTGCTGCCCATCCTCTGGTGAATCCCTTAATCGCCTTTTATGCCACTCACGAGAAGAGGTAGGGTGGTGCTATTCTTTGTGTGTGACACCACACGTAATCCTGATTCCTGGTTATGGTCTATCTGTGCGCTAAATTTTATCTAAAATAGTTTAACCGTTTCAGCATGATTGAAGGATAAATAAACATCCATACTTTTGCACTCAGAATACTAAATTCTATGCTTTCGCATTTATAAAATTTGTCGTAAGTGGATTAATCATTTATTCACCTTTAACGATAAATTAGGACACAGTAATATATTGTAAGAGACAGGGATAGGTATTAGCATTCGGTTGATCATAGTTCCCACTGATCTGGGGCCTTACTTCCGACTGGATCAAGTTCTGTATCAATCGAATCTGAATTCGAGTTAGTGTCAATTTGTACCTACCCCAGTTCCTCTAGGAATTGACATTCGCTCGATTTCGTTCAGAACTCGAACCAGTCTAAGGCCTTTGAACGTAATAGCAAAATCGACTTCCCTATTAATACAGTAGGGCAAGCACGAATATTCGGAACATTCGTAACGTAAGCGTCTCGAGTCCACGATACGATTACGCAGTATAACGCTAGTACGTAGCACAAAGCACATTCGCCGTAGTATCGTTAACTCGACACGATTACGCAGGTGACGTCATGCTAACGTAACTAAAGACGCACCTACACTCACCGTATTGAACAAATGGTGCGTTCTGAAATTGGATGAATCGGTATTGTAATATTTAATTTAGGAATTCTATTGAAATATTTGAGTTAAATGATATAAAAATATAGAAAAGATAAGTTTAATTCAATCTTTTATTATTAACTTTAAAAACAAAGTTGTATTGCATAAATTTTCTTCATGTAAGTATGAAATAATATATGGGATGTTTTTGGTTTCGGATCGGCTTGCGTCGTCAAGTTACTTACTTTGACAGATTTGCTTCACTACTTTAACGCGCGTAACGTTGAAACTTTTAAGTGCAGTAAAAGTGAATTAAATTTTAAAATAAATATGAGAACTAGCCAAATACAATATGTGATAATGGTAGAGTTTATGGAAAGGTAGGTAAGCAAAGTGATGTTAATAGCCTTAAAGTTTTGTTTACTTTTGTCTGGTGGTTAGTATGATAAAATAATATTTTATTATATTGATTTTAATTTTGTAGAAATGGTGATTTATCCAAACCCTCTGGGGGTCCTCGAGGTCGCCATTACATAAAGAGGAAATGGAATGAATTAGTACAAAAACTTAATAGTGACGGATCTGGAGACTCTCGGTCAGAGGAGAAATGGCGCAAGGTATGTAGGCTCAAGTGTTCTATTTCTTAAGTGGTCGGCCGCGCCGGCGTAACCCTGCCCCTGTCATCAATCATGTTCATTATTGCATTTCGTACATACCATAGCAATAAGACTTTATTCTTGTGGTTTTATAAGTTTCTTTTGTTTGTATTTTTTTGATAAAGGTTTGGAGTGATTTGAAAAATAACACTAAAAAGAAGTGGGCTAAAATCAATAGAGCTGCTAGTGGCACTGGTGGAGGACCAGCACTGCAATTATCTTTGACTGACCTAGAGAACAGGGTCATGCAAATAATTGGAGTGCAGGCAGCTATGGGCCTGGTGGTTGTGGAAGCTGGTTTCCAGGTCTGCATAATTATATTTTACAGCTTACCATTTTAATGTGTACCTAGTTGTTCTTTTGTTAGTAAATTTTGATATTATAACTAGACAGAAAACAAAATATTACTTTGTAAACACTACTGTAAATATTCAGAAAACTTATCTGATTGTGAGTTATTGATATTTTTTTGTGAATACAAAGGCAGCCACTGTTCCTAAATGGAATCTATTTCTGTCACACATGAACATACAACAGCCACACCTATAACAACGTCATGACATTGTAATTTTACAATGTTAAATGTATTTCAGGATGAAGAAGAAACAGAATTACCTCTCACATCACACACACAACCTGAAGAGAACAATCTGGAGGCACCTATGTACATATTGCCAGAGGAAATCACAGGTAAATTTATACAACGTGTTATTGAAATAACTCAAAACCTCTTAAAGTGGTCATTGTACTCATCACTATGAACAACTTTTACTATGGGATCAACCCTGAAATCGCGAAATAAAAATCAGCTGTTCGATTAATGTGAACACAAATGTAAGGAACATTAGTTTTTTTTTGTTTAGTATAAGGTACGGTCAACCGCATATCAATGGTAACGCTGCCATTATAAGCTGAACTGGCTTAGTATGTGAGTTTCATACAGGACAGGCTCTGCTTATACTGGTTATGTTACCATCGATATGCGCTTGAGTGTACGGGAATTTACATATTATTATGTAATAAAATGAAATCCGGTTAAACTATGTTTTATTATAATAAAATGAAGTTTTTATTCGTGCAGTCATTATAGCAACTTTCTTTTATATTACAGAGGATTGGAATAAGCCAGGAACTAGCAGCCAACCTACTGAAGCTCCTCCAGTAGACAGGCATGGGACTGTGGATGCTCCAGTATCCCCTGCCGTCGTCATAAATCTGGAGGAGCCCTGGGAGCCCCCAGCACCAAAAAAAACTAAAATTGATACTATTACAAAATTATTTACCGACTCAGATAGGAAAGCAAGGGAGTATGCAAGAGAGCGAGATGTGGTACATGAAAGATTGGAGACAGAAAGACTAAGACTGCGTGAATTAGAGATTCGTGAAAGGGCAAGACAGAGGCGTTTGCAAACACAATGGTTGATTTTTATGAAAGAAGCAATGAATGCTATAATAAGGTATTTAGATAGGGAAAATAGATAGTGGATAGGTAAATATAAGGTAGGTAGTTTATAAATGATTCACTACACATTATAATAAAACAAAGTTTAACCGGATTAAATCGCGTATATTAATTAAATTGGATTGTCATCTTAGTCTACCTGCGACTACGAAATGCTGCAAAGCTTTCGAAACGTCAGGAAAACCAATTTAAATAATATACGCGATTTAATCCGGTTAAACTTTGTTTTATTATAATGTGTAGTGATCGCGAAAACCTAAGAAGTTATTATGATTCACTACAGTATTATTTTATAAAGTTTTATTTTATTAAGTTTAGTTAGTTTTAGTTAGTTTTGTTAAGTAAAGTATTATTTTATTAAGTTTATAAGTTTAGTTTTATTAATAAACAATAATATATACATAACTCTTTTATTATAATCATAGGAAAAAAAACACAAAATTAACAAAACGATACAAAACCAAATTAAAACAAGTTACAATAAAATAAAATTAAATGTATAATAAATAATAGTCGGAATTAGTAAGTAAACTTCCAGCAATTATGTATGAAGTCGATTAATTCTCTCTACTAGCATGCTTCTTATTGCTCTGCCCCTAACTAAGTCGTCTCCAACCTCATTTTCTTGGAATATGTTTCTAGGTCTATTGAAACTTGGTCCAGTTCTTTGATCTACGTCTGGTTCAGGCACATTAAAATCTATGGCTAAATTGTGCAACACACTGCAAGCCATTATTATTTTTGCACACTTCTCTGGTGCATAGTGAAGTGTCCGGTCTTTACACAAACATCGCCAACGATTTTTTAACCGCCCAAAAGTATTCTCTATTGTGACCCTAGCTTTTCCGTGCACATTTGTATATTTTGCTTCTCGGCTTCCTTCAGTAGCATCAGGAAAGGGGGTCATTAACCAGGGCCGCTGGGGATAGCCAGAATCACCTGTAAAAATGTGATAATGTTATAAGTTGCAGTTCCTCGTATATCTCGCAGGTGCAATGGCACTACTATAGCGCCGTTGCACCTGCGAGTTGCGTTCGTAGTTCGATTCCCGGTTGATCTATTTAGTGGTATTATTTTTTATAAGATTGACTTGGTTTTGGCATAAGAATAGACAATAATATACTAGTATTATTATCTATTTTATGGTTTTGGTTGTACTTGGAGTCGATTACAATTTACAGTAGTTTTATTATATGAGTATTAAATGTACCTAATAACCAGACTTGTTCATTATTCCGATGTAGATTTTGCATGTATCTGTTTGCTAAACTATTTTCCCAAATAAAAGCATCGTGAGTGGCTCCCCCATATTTAGCATTAATATTTAAAATTCGGCAGTCACTGTCACATATCTGAAAATAAATTTAAATGAATTGTAAATGTTTTCTTATCATTATTATTTATAATAAAAAATGAATTGTAAAAAATCCTTGTCATTATTATCACCAACTAGTTCAACACTTACCATTTGTACATTTAATGAATAGAAATGTTTTCTGCAATAAAATAAATGCTCGATTTCTTTGTTGGGCGTAAAAATGTGAAAATGGCATCCATCAATACATCCTATGACCCCAGGAAAGCCATACCTTGTATAGAATCTGCAAAAAATATTATTATAACTTCATCACATTACAATATCAATGAGTTGAAATTTATAATAAAATAAATTTATCATTAAATTCAACTTATTTACTTAAGAAGGCAAAGCTCTTACTGATTTTTTATTAAATCTCTTTGTGCTCTCGTTTCAGGGAATTTAATGAATGAATTCATTATAGTAAAAGTGACAAGTGCATTAGTCACTTCTTTCACATACTTGCTGACGGTGGTTTGACCCAAATGTTTCGCCGTTCCTACGAGTCTTTGATAGGATCCAGTGGCATAAAAAGAAAGCGCGCAAAGAACCTGTAATACCAAATCATATTAATAGGTGTACTTAACACATAATTAAAATGTTCGATTTTAAAACAGTAAAAAGATATATAGTTACTGTAATATAACTTAGGTTCACTCTTCTTACCTTGAGTTCTAAGCTAATTCTTTTGCTTGATTTTATAGACGTATGCCGACGAAGTTTCCCACATAAGAAATTAAAGGCTTCTTTGCTGAGACGAAAATTATTTTTAAACTCAGTTTCTGTTAGGTCTAGCCACTTTGATGACTTTCTTTGTTTAGCCCTGCGACTTATTTCTCTGTAAGCAATTAAAAAACAATTATATTTAATAACAAGTTAACAGCATCAGCAGGTGTTTTGTATTTCAGTATAGATTTTTACGTATAATAATAAATAAAATAAAGGATAATATTTTTTTCATTATATTGTCTTTATTTTTATCAGTTGGTAGTATCTCACAAGGCAATCTCTCACAAACATTTCAATTAGGTACCTATGTAATTAATAATATAATATCCGTATAACTTATTTACTTACCTAGTTTCTCTTTGTTCATTCCCTGCGCTTTCAATTAATCTTGCAGCAAGATAATAATATAAAGCACTACGCTCAACTCTAGGTGCTCCTTGCATTTTTGCGTAAAATATGATTGTCCTTAAAAACACTTAAAACGAATTAAAACCAAAACAACACACTAAGTTCAACTCTAAATAGGTACTCCTAGCGTTTTTACGGAAAATTATGTCCTTAAAATCAATTAAATACGATATTAACAACACGACGCAAGTTCTTTCACCGATAAAATCTCAGTGACAAAACATTCGTATGTTCTCGATAGCCAGCCTTCGTAATTCACGATACCGTACGTCAAAACAAAGTTCGTGCTGCCAATTTCAATACAACAATCTCGAGTTACGTTTACGTGACGCTACGGTTACGATACGAAAGTAATGCTTTGGCATTCGTGCTTCCAAATTTAGTTACATTTACGTACGGCAGGGGCGCTTATCAATTTTAGTACAAATTTTTGACGTTGACGATACGAACACGTACTCGCAAAATGTTCGTGCTTGCCCTACAGTACAATCTTTACATTCGGTGAATTAAAATCTAGGGCAACATTTCCATAATCACTCCATTTGTTTATCATTCAGTGCCGGGAATCAAAAATTAGTCGTCGCTGCGCTTGCCAAGTTCCATATGTGATTTTTGATAGGTTTCGGGAAACAACAAAGAAAACAAATAATAAATAATGTTTTTTATACTGCATTATTAGTTTTCTTATTTAATGTAAGTATTATTAGCAACAAGCACGTTTATAGGATAAAAATGTATAGGTGTGACCCAAAGACATTTCTATACTGACGGTGTGACCATACTTTTACAGTTAAAAATAATGTCTGCTTATCAAGGGCTAGGCGGGTATGTTCAATAATAGTCACATTAAGACTCTGAAAACCAATCAGAGAGCACTGTATTTTTAGGTTAGGTATTAGTAAGTTATTACATCATTATTCAATATTACAAAATAAAAGGACAAGTCATGTCGCGCTATAGAACGTCCGTCTTGTTCAACGACTCGTAGCGAAGCACAGATTAATGATATATGTACACACGGCTACACATCAAGCTGTACTAATCCAGTAAAGGCTGACCTCGCGTTGTAAAGAAAACCTATACAATGCGAGGTCAGCTTATACTGGAAATTTACAGCTTGATGTGTAACCGTGTGTACTAGTAGCGAAGTGCGCGCCCCGCTCCAACCGCCGACAATCAATATGGCCGACTTTGGTGGGGTGTCAATTTGTTTTTTTTTTTTATTTATTTATTCATTACCATGGATACATGTCCTTCAGTCGTAATCATTGAACATATTAACATTGTACTTATATCCTAGTAAAGTGATGGAAACTTTACTAGGTTTCTGAGGGGATGATGAGATAATACGAAAGCCATGTTTTTCAACATTGTACCATTTATCCACACTTGTACACGTTAAGGAGCACTTAACATTTAATAATCCACCATTATTACACATTAACACTCGAAGAAACACAAATTTTGGAAAATAATACAAAATCTACAACACGATCTTTACGAATTTTCCCGCCAACCTTCTGTCAATTTGTTTTTTTTTTTTTTTTTTTTTTTTTAATTTATTCATGACCATGGATACTTGTCCTTCAGTCGTAATCATTGAACATATTATACTTATATCCTAGTAAAGTGATGGAAACTTTACTAGGTTTCTGAGGGGATGATGAGATAATACGAAAGTCATGTTTTTCAGCTTTGTACCATTTATCCACACTTGTACACGTTAACGAGCACTTAACATTTAATAATCCACCATTATTACACATTAACACTCGAAGAAACACAAATTTTGGAAAATAATAAAAAATCCACAACATGATCTTTACGAATTTTCCCGCCAACCTGTCAATTTGTTTTTTTTGTTTTTTTTTTTTTTTTTTTTAATTTATTCATGACCATGGATACGTGTCCTTCAGTCGTAATCATTGAATATATTATACTTGTATCCTAGTAAAGTGATGGAAACTTTACTAGGTTTCTGAGGGGGTGATGAGATAATACGAAAGTCATGTTTTTCAACTTTGTACCATTTATCCACACCTGTACACGTTAACGAGCACTTAACATTTAATAATCCACCATTATTACACATTAACACTCGAAGAAACACAAATTTTGGAAAATGATAAAAAATCCACAACATGATCTTTACGAATTTTCCCGCCAACCTGTCAATTTGTTTTTTTTTTTTTTTTTTTTTTTCAATTTATTCATGACCATGGATACTTGTCCTTCAGTCGTAATCATTGAACATATTATACTTGTATCCTAGTAAAGTGATGGAAACTTTACTAGGTTTCTGAGGGGATGATGAGATAATACGAAAGTCATGTTTTTCAACTTTGTACCATTTATCCACACTTGTACACGTTAACGAGCACTTAACATTTAATAATCCACCATTATTACACATTAACACTCGAAGAAACACAAATTTTGGAAAATGATAAAAAATCCACAACACGATCTTTACGAATTTTCCCGCCAACCTGTAAATTTGTCATAGCGAAGTGTTGCCATTTTATTCCGCCGATTCTTAACAGTATTGTTTAGAAAATAATATGTTTTTTGTTGTTTCCCGAAACCTATCAAACATCACACTTGGAAGTTGGCAGGCGCAGCGACGTAGTTTGGCTGTGAATGGTGTGGTGTTACCTCTTGCGCGAGCGAGCGCGCGCGGTACCCGTGCCAGAGGCGCGGCGCCAGCACGCAGGCGAGCGCGGCGCCGGCCGACAGGTGCGCGCGCGCCGCGGCCGCCACGGGCCAGCGCTCCGGCGCCGCGCCCCCCGCGCCCCACGCCAGCGCGCGCCAGCCCGCGCCGCCCGCGCCCTCGCACACCAGCGCCGCCGCCAGCCAGCCGCGCTCCTGCACACACATATGCAAACATTACAAAACCTGTAGGTCTACTCGCGTTTTACGAACGACAAACGAAGTACGAACTTTCGTTCCGACTGATACTTTCATAATAAAGATAGGCACATAAAAAAGGCACAATTAAGATAGACTACGGTTCATAGTCGTATACAATTTACCGGAGATGAGAAAAACAAACGTCAAAACACGATCATCGCATGCGATAAGGGAACGATGGTTGACCGGAGTAGCAAATTGTGCGATGAATCGTACGATTTATCGAATATCGTCGAACGGGAGTAGACCCCAGTTCGAGTTAAAATCGAACACTTCGCTAATTTGCATAAGTGCATCGCATGCAACTATGCACATTAGCGAGTTCACCTAATTTTAGGACAGTTCGCGTTCGATTCTCGTTGAGACATCGCGTGCTCAAAACCAGTACCATTTCACCAATAACCATTTATAACCATTTTCAACCAGTTTAATAGTTTAGTTTAGTCTGAATATAGTTTACCAGTTTTAAGTGTTAATTTGTGTATTATTGTGCCAAATATATAGTTATTTAATCGATATCCACGACTTTTCACTTTAACCATATCATACCAAAACAATAATAAGAAAGAAGTGGCTTAGGTCACCATAGCGCCGACGGACACTTCACCATTACTTTCTTCAAAACCTGTTTTCCATTGGGGTAGGCAGAGATTAGGGATCGTACCTACCAGTAGCGAAGGGGGAATATTTTCAGAAGGGAAGCCGTAGGTACCTAAAATCCTAAAATAGCTAAGATCGCACGTTAATAAAATAAAAAAACAATTTAACAACTTTTAATTTAATTTTACATTCTTTTTTTGTAATTTAGAACAATAAATTATCATAGAAATGTCGTACGGTCGACCGCAAGTCGGTAGTAACACTTTGACATTAGCTGAATCTTTATTTCGTAAGCAGTAAGGGCGGTTTTCGAATTGACGTGTTACCATAACCAGCCCATTACTGTCCCACTGCTGGGCACGGGCCTCTTCTCAGTATGAGAAGGCTAAGGCCTTAGTCCACCACGCTGTCCACGACGTGTTACCACTGTCATGCATACCACTGTCATACTGTACGTACGTTACGTTCCCTTATAGGTATCCACCGGCTACGATCCTGTCACACCTCTTTTGCTTCATCTACGTGCATTATCAACCGACGAGCCTGCACGACGGGGTTAACTAAATTAAAATATTCTTTATTCGGATATCTATAATTGTTAACAACTATAGTTAACAATTCAATAAAATAATCTAAAATCTACGTTTTGTCTGGATTCTCTTCACATGCATCACTATACAATGACTCAAGTACAGATAATCCAGACGGCCTGCTATCATAGCCATGACGCGGTTGCGGCTGGCTCGCACTCTGCAGAGCAAGGATACACATCATTTGCGAGTAATGGTGTAAAAGCAGTCTACTACTGCTACTGCAAACATTCCTGATGCACTGCAGAATCGAGGCAGCCCCAACAACGCCCGGAAAGCGTTATTAAATTTAACCCGCCGAGCGTTGTACAATTTTTGAGTATATCTTTCTCACAGTGCACTGGTGTAAGAAGACGTACAATACGCTTGGAACATATTAGTGATCTTAGCCTCCAGTGAGCAACGCGCAAACCTGCGGGCAAACATGTTCCCTCGCACATACAACGCCCTACGTTCTCGTTCGATGTACATCGTCGATGTGGATAATGTAGTCCATCTGGCCTAAGTACTTGAATTGCTCAATTCTCTTCAGAGGAACGCCAGATACGGTGATTGGTGAACTCAATGAATACTCCTACACACAACATTACCATGAATGAAGATGTACTGGACCATCAAATTGTTTACAAATGACTCCACGTTAAACAATCCACCTGCCCGGGGCCCGGGCTAGTTATTAGGACAAGTTATTTGACGTGGCCCTTCAGTCGACATGTACGTCACCAATGGCCTACATACTCTTCATCATCATCAACTCATCAACTCAGCCTATCGCAGTCCACTGCTGGATTTAGGCCTCTCCCAAGTTGCGCCACAACGCTCGGTCCTCTGCCTTCCGCATCCAGTCACGTTCTTTAGGTCGTCGGTCCACTTGGCGGGGGGCGCGCTACGCTGCTTTTGCCGATTCGCGGCCTCCACTCAAGGACTCGTCTGCTCCAACATACTCTTGCTGGAAAAAATATGGAACGGAACTTATATCGACAGGACAAACAACACTGATACCTGGAACGGCACGTTAGCGTTTCTGGCTGCATAGGCGATGCGCAGTCCCGCCGCTAACAGCAGCAGCTCGGCGGCGGCGGTGACGTGGTGCCAGGCAGCGCGAGCGCAGCCCGCACTGGCGTCCTCCTCGCACGCCGCCGTCGCCGTGAACGCCGCCAGGTAGCACGCCGCGCCCGACACCATCGCACCAACCACGCGCAACACCTGCACACGTAGTTACATTATTTTTAGATGGATGTAATCTTGATTGTGCTTGATTACTTTAGTTTGAATGAAACCTTATCAATGGAGAGGATATCGGCTCACCAATGGAGCATCTCTTGATGCTCTTGATGGTATCTTTACCAGCCGAGTAACACTCCCTCGGAGGTAACTCGCCAGTAGATCATAGGTTAGAGACAGGTCTCCGAAATCATAGTAACATAAGGATAATAGATAATGGCATGACAGGTCCTACGGTTTAACTCGATCTCTGAGCATATAGAGAGTTCTCATCAAATCAGCCTATCGCAGTCCACTGCTGAACGTAGGCCTCTCCCAAGTTGTGCCACAATACTCGGTCCTCTGCCTTCCACATCCAGTCCCTCCCAGCCACGTTCTTCAGGTCGTCGGTCCACTTGGCGGGGGGCGCGCTACGCTGCTTTTGCCGATTCGCGGCCTCCACTCAAGGACTCGTCTTCTCCAGCGGCCATCGGTCTTTTGACAGACATGAGACATGAGACAGACATGAGAGTTCTTGGTGCTGGCAAATATGGATAAACTATCCAAACTTTGGACATGATAGTTAATTTAAAAAAAAATTACTCTCTGATTTTAAGCAACATAATCAGAGAGGGTGAGCAGCAGCGTTCTCTGTGTATTTAACCAATCAACTGCGTTCGCCAACCCGCCTGCCAAGCGTGGCGATTATGGCATGTCCCCCTTTTGGGGGAGGCCTATTGTACGGGTCAACCACCTACAACACATTTTACTTAGGTCATCATAAATGCGCCATCGCACTCTATGGTTTGATCATTTATTTTATTGCTAATTATGTAGTAATATTCAGTTTACCGTGTGACGTCCTACCGTGCGCGTGACTCAATCTCATCCTCTTCACCTCATTATTTAATCCTAATCTTATATGTTTGTATCTTGGAATGATGATGATTTTTATTATCTTTCACACGAGTTTATCTTAATCTCACCCCAACCCCGAACACCTATGTACAGCAGTGGATGTCTTTCGGCTGATATGATGATGATGATGAAACAACATAATTGTGAAATTGATATACCTCAGAATCTCTGGGTGTCCACCGATGTGCTTTCCTAGTGCGGAACTCAGCGAGCAGTACCCACAGCCGCAACACCACAGATCCGTAGCAGGCGACGAAGCCAAGCTCCCGTAGCCACGCACCCGCTATACATCGCCATTTTGCCACCGATATGTACTGGGATGCAGCCTGGAAACAACATAAAACGTGATTGGTCATTATTTACAGCTTTATTTGCATGATTCTATTGGGTGTGAGAATCACGTCAGTAAAGCCGTAAATAATGACCAATTATGAATTTAAGTCACGAAAGTTATTATATGAAACGTGATATTAAAAATACGTTTGGTAACGTTTGATTATAATTGGTGCCCAGCAAAGACGCTCATTTATTTCGGGGCATCGTAAAAGATTAATAAATAATAAAACCGTCCAGAAGATGGCTAGCAACAACATACTGTTACAATTTAATTCAATTCTTTATTGCATACCTCGATTTGCCGAGCCAAGCATTGCAGGATTATTTCCCCTCGAGATTCTAAAAAGTGCAACTAGCACTAAGTCATACAATGTCAGATTACTAACAGTGGCAACGGAATTTTAAATAAAATAAAAATCATTTATTGCAGGCATACACCCATATAACTTACACATATAATTTTAATTTAACGAACACAAATAGTAATTAAAAGATTAAGTAAATAATTTAATTCAATTAAATAATCAGAACAATTTAATAATATATACTAATTATTAAAAATTTATAAATACAAAATCTCTTTAAAATCAAAATTCATTCAAAAATTAATAAAATCAGCTCAATTAAAATTCATTAACATAAATTAATATTTAATTATTGCAATTGAATTAAAATATAATTATTATTATTAGCTGGAATATTGTCAGCCATATACAAAGAAAAGGTTAGCTTCATATATGGCTCGCAATATTCCATTGTCAGATTCATGTAGGTACACGGCTCATGAAGGAGGCCCTCGACTTTCTTAGGACAGCGAAGAAGTCGTCCACTCTATTCTCCGCGAACATGCCGGACGCGCTACACCGCCATGGGAGCCCAAATATGCACCTAAATGCGTAGTTATATTGTACACGTGTAGTCGTACCGAAGGTGACATGCGTACAGCGACCGACAGTACGCATTAAATGCGTAGTTATATTGTACACGTGTAGTCGTACCGAAGGTGACATGCGTACAGCGACCGACAGTACGCATTAAATAAACTAACTTTTACTTGTTTCGTACATTTCGCAAATCGTACATTTCGCAAATATGCACCTAAATGCGTAGTTATATTGTACACGTGTAGTCGTACCGAAGGTGACATGCGTACAGCGACCGACAGTACGCATTAAATGCGTAGTTATATTGTACACGTGTAGTCGTACCGAAGGTGACATGCGTACAGCGACCGACAGTACGCATTAAATAAACTAACTTTTACTTGTTTCGTACATTTCGCAAATCGTACATTTCGCAAATATGCACCTAAATGCGTAGTTATATTGTACACGTGTAGTCGTACCGAAGGTGACATGCGTACAGCGACCGACAGTACGCATTAAATAAACTAACTTTTACTTGTTTCGTACATTTCGCAAATCGCCGGGCGAGCATATTGCTTTTCGCGGACAAATATAATATAAATGAAATTATAGTCAATGCAAACATATACACAAGACTGGACCATCTGTTTATTATGTATCATGAGTATGTATTTACAAAAAAAAAAGTATATATGTATTATATCCATTGTCTAGTACCCATAGCACAAGCTCTGCTTAGTTTGGGACTAGATGGTGTTGTGTAAAAATGTCCCAAAAATATTTATTTATTTATTTATTTATATTATCTACTATATAGACTTTCCAAACGATTCCCAAACAAACTCAAGAACGAGGATGGAACCCTTTCGAAGTTAAGGAATTATGTTTCAGTTTAATTACCCAGCTGGCGCGGCGTTGGGTAGATATAGGTGTATTCGAGAAAACGTCGAAAAAAAATTATTTTTGATATTTTTTATACGTTCTTTATTGTGCCCCCACCACCAAAGACTAGTACTCAAAGAGCTAGGTTAACTATTCTAGCAATATCTGTAACTTAAATATGTTAATTTTGGTCTAAATATCTACATTTTTGGTTTGGATTCAGATTTGACGGGCAATTTCGCTGTATGGGCTTTTAATAGTCAGCACTTATTTTCCTTGATTTCGTTTCACAGACCTAAAAATTGTCTTTGACGTGTTTTGGAAAATTCCACTGAGGATAAGTTCTCGTTGCACACGCACAGGCAAATAAAGCCATTACTATTTCTTTATTAAATTATCAACAAGATACACAATCAAAGTTAGTAAAAAAGTACCACTTAAACCTCCCGGGTTAGAGTGGAGAGAGATTCATAAAGCGTATGCTACACGGTGAGCAAACAGCCTCCCCACCAAGGTGACCTTGGTGGGAGGTCGCTGAACAGCCGTCGTCAAACTAAGTTTGGTGACAAACCACTGTCTACATGGTTGAAAACCAGCAAGGTCACCATGGTGGGGAAGCTGGTTTGTCACCGTGTAGCAGACGCTTAACCTGGAGAGCACCCATGATAGGTAAACAGGCAGCACTCAAAAACAAGTGCAAATTTTACGTAAGTACATAAAATGTCAAAATATTTATGTAATAAGCTGATAAATTTTGATGAGCTAGCTGAAGTAGTTGATCTTTGATAAGATTAAGAGAAAAGTCGAGTGTGTCCATGATAGTTTGCTCCCTCTTATCTCGATGACGATGTTTGTTATTACCTATATGGTAATGTATGTAATACATACATATATAATGTTCTTGCCTATATGTTCTTCTCAACTCTCATGATCGAGCCACGCTTTTATAGCAAAAAAAATGTATCTAGATAATTTCAATACTCACTGAAGCATACATTAACATTGCACCAAGAAGTACCACTTCTAGCACTGTCCACATTCCCACTGCCACCGCCTGAAAACATAAATCAGTTTATCATTAGCGTACTCAGGCTCGTACCTACACGTCATGACGTCTTAGATAGTTTAGAATTGAATTGTTACTAACTTTACATTTTCTTTTCTTAAAGATGATGAGCCCGATAACAACACATAGCAGCACTCCTGCTAGGTTGGCTGCTAAGAGTGCGACGCGGTAGGTGTCGGCCAGGCACGCCGTGGAGTCGCTGCCCATGCCGCATGGCGTGCACGTCAGGGGACCGGACTCGTCCGCCGCTATCGTAGCGCCACTCAGCCACCCGCTGCCGCCCGCGCTCCAATGTCCAGCCTGGCACTTGCATCGATACTGCAAATAATTCGTTTTAGATATTAATAATAGACAATGAGCATTTGGAATAACTGCAAGATACTAGGTATAGAGACAAAATCACCTCTATTTTCCGATCTCCAGACCCAAAAGATGGAGTAGCTTCGCAATCCGTCGTAGCAGCGTCACACAATGGAGCCCCGCCAAGCCAATCGTGCATAGCCTCTTCACACGGCAAGGCAGGCCAGCGCCGGAAGAGAGCAGCAGCAGATCTAGCAGGTCCAGATCCACGAGCCGCGGCCACCCCACCCCACCAGCCCTCGCCATCCTTTTCGCAGGAGAACCACGCGTTAGACCACACGGCTGTAGTTGCATTCCACGCTGATGCTAACGTCCTCCAAAACTGACGAAGTGTTATAGAATTGTTTTGCTGGAAGACGACGAGTTTAGGTGGATCGGCTATGTATAGGACGCCGAGGTGCAGCTGCGGGGCTCCTAGGGCGACGGCGGCAGGCGGCGGGCCGAGGGGCGCGCGGGTGGCGGCGCGGGCGAGCGCGGCGGCGCGGTCCTCGTCCGCCACGCCCTGCTGCACCAGCTCCACCAGCGCGCGCGCCGTGTGCATCGCCGCCGCCTCGTGCTCACGAGCGTTCTGCAGTCACATACAATAAACTTTAAAAAATATAATACCTTACCTACACGGTGTCACGTTTGACGTGGTCCAAACGAAAACCATTGTTAGAGGGGACTAAGAGCATTTTTTTTTTATAGTGTAGGATGGCGAAACGATTAAAAGGCCCACCTGATGTTAAGCGATTACCATTGCCCATTGGATAACAACTTCAATACCACCTTGACTGTTACATAAATGGTACCGCAAGTCGGTTCGCCAAACTGAGACATGAAGATGGAAAGTCTCATGTGATTGTAATTTCACCGGCACCCGTACCCTTCAGACCGAAACACAGCAATGCAAGCGTCACTATTTGGCGGAGAAGTAGATACGGTGGTAGTACTTCCCCGGACGAGCTCTTTTACAAAGGAGTTCTACTACTACTCCTCTATCCAAAATACCAACATGTATGTCCCGTGAATATAGGGTATATAGGGTATTTGTCTCATCATCACGTTTTGCACCTCGGACGAAGTTTTGCACCATAACTGTTTAAATTAGACCTGCGTTTTTTTTTAATGATAAATACCTACCTAAAATCACATAAAAGGCCTCTAAGAAATAAAATAAAATTCAGGTTATGACTGAGTCTTCATTATTTTTCGATCTTAACTTTTAAAGATTCTGAATAAAAAAATTGAATCAATGTTGTGAAAAACTTCTCTACTTGCATGCTAATTTTCATCCCGATAGGCAAATAGAAAAATCTATCAAACCTGTGACTGATATTGCCTTCAATGGTACAAACTGCTGTTCACTCATTATATTATCTGTGACTCAAGTATTATTTATTTCATAAAGGTATTTTTTTATTATTTATGAATACTTACAAAATATTTTTGTAGGCACTATTAATTAGACAAATACTTAAATTGCGATTTTCTCCAAAAATATCAATTTTCGCTGAACATATTATATTACATGTGGATGTTTTAGATACCTTAGCCCATGGTGCCCTCCATCGATGGTTTTCGTTTGGAGCACGAGAAACGTGACACAGTGTAGGTATATTATGAGTTACTTTTGTGATCTAAAATAAAAGCTTCTCTAAAAATTCCTGTGATATTTATATCAATTTTACGAGCTTAGTTGCAGCATGGTATATATACTCTACGTTGAGATAGGAGCGCTGAAATTGGTTTGAGGTCACTAGGTTTGAGGTAAAGATTTGTCTGCTGTACACACTGAGGTAATATTATTTCCTCAGTGGCTGTACAGTCTTGGGTTGGAGTATGAATAGACTACATATATATCGGATTAAATCATAACCTACCCAAAGAATTAAAGGTTTTGTGTGCCTTTAATAAAATCATCATTATCATCATCATTTCAGCCAAAAGACGTCCACTGCTGAACATACGGCTCCACCAAACATCGGCACAACGACCGGTCCTGCGCTTTCCGCATCCAGCGGATTCCCGCGACCTTCACCAGGCCGTCGGCCCACCTTGTGGGGCGCCTACCCACGCTGCGCCTTCCAGTACGCGGTCGCCACCATAGAACTTTACGGCCCCATCGGCCCATTAATCTTTAATAAAATATAATAATAATAATGTCACCCCGTCCGAATTTCGGTCACCGCGGCCAATATCAACGAAGACTAGCTGCACCATCACCTGACACCATCTGCGCGGGACCTATAAAAATGCACAAGAGTGTGCGCAAACACAGACCAGGTGCACTCTCTATTCCCTCACTCTCATAATCCAATGTGTTCGGTCCAAGTAACCGAACACTTGCGAGCGCGGCTCTTTACAACAATCGTAGGTACTAAGGAATAATTATATTTTCAACTTCATAACTTCAGTACATTACTAGGCATCGAACAGACCGGGTGCTGCATTAATTTAACATAACATTTAAACATCCTAATTATTAAGAACATAACATTTAAACATCCTAATTATTAAGAACATACAGCTTGTCAGAACTCAAAATAAACATTTTCTCAATTTAAAAAAAAAAAAAAAAAAAAAAATGGCGACGTCGTCGCATGCGACGCGTTCTCATCTCTCCGGACATCGAACTCCAAACTAATAACGACGCGAGTGTTAGTGCTTGTGCGCGACAACATAACAAGGCTGACCGACAGCCCAGTGTCCAAAGTGAAGTGCGAGTGGATGTCGTTAAAAACTAAACAAAGCGTGTTCACCAATATTGAACAAACATTAGAAACATTAAGATTTACTTTAATTCAGATTCTCAAATTAATATTATTGTTTTTTATCTTAATAATCACCTCTAACATTAGGCTAGTATCATATCATTTTATTACCTAACCTGACTGTACATCATCTCATCATCTCATCTTCATCTTAGCCGCCCCGGAATATGTTCGGTCCAAGTAACCGAACACTTGCGAGCGCGGCTCTTTACAACAATCGTAGGTACTAAGGAATATTTATATTTTCAACTTCATAACTTCAGTACATTACTAGGCATCGAACAGACCGGGTGCTGCATTAATTTAACATAACATTTAAACATCCTAATTATTAAGAACATAACATTTAAACATCCTAATTATTAAGAACATACAGCTTGTCAGAACTCAAAATAAACATTTTCTCTATTAATCCAGTGCTTTAATATCATTAAAACCTTGCACCCCGCACACAATGAGACGGCAATCTGACACGACCGGTGAGAGATCAGGCGCAGGACAGACGGCTTTACGTGCTCTCCGAGGCACGGGGGTGTAGCACCGCCAACTTTCTGACTCCGGGCAGATACTGAGAAATTTTATTCACAGAAAAATCCCAATGACACTTTTTGCCCGACCCGGGAATTGAACCCAGGACCTCACAATCTACCGCTAGATCACCGAAGCAGTAAAATAACTCAAAGTAAAATAATAATAATACTCGTATTGCATTCAGAATTCTTTGACTATGTCCATCATTTTCTTGAGTTTTCTGCATTGGGATGAATGTGGTGTGCTTGTGCTCATGCTCAGCTAGTGCCAGGACCAGACCCTGGCCTAGAGGTTTGGGTATGAGTGACATAATGTAAAAAAAAATGTTGTTCATACTGATGGCATGGGCGGCGTGTTCCTTAGCACGAGGGGTTCGCAGACGGGCTGTGCGGGCGCGGGGGCAGGCGGCGCGGCGGCGGTGGCGGCGCTGGCGGTGGGGAGCTGCGCGCGCGGCTCGGCCGGCGCCGCTGCGCACGCGCACCACGCCAGCGCCCACGCCGCCCACCGCACCAACATCCTTCACCTGGCTAACCACAAGCCCTGGAAATATATACAACATTGATATAATAAGTTAATCGGAAAGCTAAAAAAAGAGTGCACTATATCAGCTTTCTTAAACGTCAACATAATTTAATTTTGTAAGCTTCATCATCATCAGCCTTTATTAGTCCACTGCTGGACATAGGTCTCTCCAATATCACGACACTAACATCGATCCTCGGCCACTCGCATCCAGCTGCTACCAGCCACCTTGCCTGACAGCGTCCTACCCTACGTTTACCGATTCGCGGTCTCCACTCAAGAACCCGTTTACCCCAACGGCCATTGGGTCTTTGGCTAATGTGGCCGGCCCACTGCCACTTCAGCTTGCTAATCCTGTAGGCTATGTCGACGACTTTGGTTCTCTATCGGATGACCTCGTTTCGTATTCGTTCCTTCAGAGAAACTCCGCTCCGAAATTTGTAAGCTATGCTCCCAGGTAATTGCGACACCAAGTAGGTACAATTTCCATGAAATGTGGGGATATTTAACGATAACCGTTTGGTAAAATTGGACTGTGTGTTTACTACAACTTTCATTATCAGTGTTTGATTGATGGCTATTGAAAATAGTTACGTTTGCAAAACGCCTACCTGTGCATATATTATCTCCAATAGGTATCCATTTTTGATAAGATTTTAAATAAATATTAAATGTTTGCGGTTTTGTTGTTAGTCAGTCGGTAATTCGGAAGCAGAATGTTTCTAAGATCTATAGGCTTCTTGTGAGTAAGAATTTCTCAAATGATTAAAAAATGTATTTTAATCATGATTTTAATAAAATAAATGTTTACCTAGGTACGTATTTGGTTTCAGATTGTTATTGCTTTCGTTGTCTGAATGCAAGACAACGAAAACCGCTTCGCAAAATGTAAGAACGTTCCCTGAGGGTTTCATGTTCGGAACATCTACTGCGGCATACCAAATCGAGGGAGCCTGGGACGCAGACGGTAAGGATATTAATTATTACTTAAGTGGATTGTACTGGAAAACGCAGTGTGGGCAGATCCCCCACAAGGTGGTGGGCCGGTCGTTGTGGCGATGCTTGGGGGAGGCCTATGTCCAGCAGTGAACTTCTTTTGACTGAAATGATGATGATGATGATGTGGATTATAGAATAGATATAATCCGCGCGCGTTCAGAATGGGATGGAACTTTGTCAAATGAATTCGCTTACGTTCATTTTCAATTCACTCATCTCATTCTGATCGCGCGCGGATAAAAAAAAGAAATGGTGAGTTCTACCCATTGGTAGTTTCAAATTTTCCTAGGAAAATGTTTCTTACTCAAAAGAATTTTGACTTCGCATACAATAACTTTCACGATAAACAAGGTTTTTGGCCATACAAACCACTTTGACTTTTGACTTCCCAATGGATTAAATTTCTTTTCTCGTCAGGCCTGTCTGTTTATAATTACCTAATTTTACTGTAAGAATTTGTCCTGTTTTAAATTTATTGTATGCCAATTACGGCGGGTCATAGCAGCACAACATAGTGTATTTAATATCTTTATTCATACCACAATATAAATTGAATAAATTGAATTGAATTGACTGAGTAACTGAGGAAAAGTTGTTATTTGATTTCGTCCTGTATTTTCTAGGGAAATCCGAAAATATCTGGGATTACATGACTCACACTAATCCTTGTGTGATCACCGACTGCTCTAATGGAGATGTTGCTGCAGACTCATACTATCAATACAAAAGAGACGTTGAAATGATGAGAGAATTAGGACTTGATCTCTATAGATTTTCCATATCATGGTCTCGTCTCTTGCCCACCAGTTTTCCCGATCAAATTAATGAAGCTGGAGCTCAATATTACAGCAACTTAATTGACGAAATGCTTAAATACAATATTGAGCCAATGGTTACGCTGTATCACTGGGACTTGCCGCAGAAACTGCAGCAGTTGGGAGGGTGGACCAACCCGCACGTCGTTGATTGGTTTGCGGATTATGCGCGCGTCGCCTTTGAACTGTATGGTGATAGAGTAAAGTACTGGATAACAATGAACGAACCAAGAGAAATATGTTACCAAGGTTATGGATCAGATA
Source organism: Asteroscopus sphinx (assembly GCA_949699075.1). NCBI lineage: Eukaryota > Metazoa > Arthropoda > Insecta > Lepidoptera > Noctuidae > Asteroscopus > Asteroscopus sphinx. The sequence goes on along the minus strand of OX453004.1, from coordinate 25,952,821 downwards.
CTAAGGCGCCTAGACTGAATATCAAGGGCGTCGCTGAGTACATGTGCGCAAAGAACCTATTGATGGCACACGCTAAAGCTTATCACATTTACGATCAAGAATTTAGGCCAAGATATGGTGGATCAATCTTTATCACTCTCAGTACTCAATTTTATGAACCAGAAACCGAAAATGAAATCGTGGCTGCAGAAGAAGCTATTCAGTTTGAGGTATGTATTAATATACTGAGGTATTAATTAATGTTTGACAACATCACTTATAAATATATAAATTGTGGAAAGAAAAATTCGCTCTCGAGCAGGATTCGAACCTGCGTCCCCTGGCTCAGTACGCCAGTGCTTTAGCCACTAAGCTACCGTGAATCGAATTTAACCTCCACTTACTAACGTCTTTGGGTGACGTCAGCGACATCTTATTAAGAAACAGTGTTCCTTAACCGACTCGACTAACTTTGCAATTAATTCAAAGTCGTATAGATGTGCCTACCCTTACTGATTATTATATTATTTTTTAACGCATGCGAAGTGAAATCTAAAGATATAAATTCTGGAAAGAAAAAATCGCTCACGAGCATGATTCGAACCGTCGTAAGTTTGAATCCTGCTCGTCCTGGCTCAGTGTTCACGGTAGCTTAGTAAAATAAAATAAATAATAAATATCTTCGGAACATTTTTACACAGCACCATCTAGTCCCAAACTAAGCAGAGCTTGTGATATGGGTACTAGACAATGGATATAATACTTATATACTTTTTTTTTTTAATACATACTTATAATACATAAGAAACACCCAGACCAACACAAACACTTATGTTCATCACACAAACATTTGTGTCCTGTGGGAATCGAACCCACGATCTCGTGATCAGCAGTCCGACCCTCGAACCACTAGACCACAGACGTCGTCGTCGTTAGTGGCTAAAGCACTGGCATACTGAGCCAGGAGTTACAGGTTCGAATCCTGCTCGTGAGCGATGTTTTCTTTCCCCAATTTATATCTTTAAATTTCGCTTCACATGCGTAAAATGTGTTAAAAAATTATAAAATAACATAACTTATTTTATTTCAGTGGGGTCAGTATACACATCCAATATTTTCTGAAAGCGGAGACTTCCCACCGATCATGAAGGAAAGAATAGCAGCCAAAAGTGCAGCACAAGGATTCTTCAGATCCCGACTGCCTGAATTCACGCCGGAAGAAGTTGAATTCGTGAAGGGGAGCTCCGATTTCTTAGGTCTGAACCACTATTCGACATATTTGGTGGTTAGAAACGAATCAGTTGTTGGCCGCTATCCCTCTCCATCATACTACGACGATATGGAAACGATAAATTATCAGCCTGGGGACTGGGAACATGGTGCGTCGAGTTTTCTCAAGGTAACTACATAAATACCAATTAAAAATCTCTTATATAGGTATCAGTAAATGTTGTAATAGGAACAATAAAACAGATATGGGTACAACGTGTATCAGAAATGCGTGGTCATATTTGAAGAGCTCATTTAGGCAGAGCATAGAACAACTTTTACTTAGAGGTCAACCCTGAAATCAAGAAATAAACAGCTGTTCCCAAAATTTTGGCGATTTAGGTTTAAAGAATTTTATTTCTCATAGGAACTTACGGAATAGTTCGCTTATAATAAGATACAAATATACTTTAAAAAACCGGCCAAGTGCGAGTCGGACTCGCGCAGTAAGGGTTCCGTACCTCTCAACGACCTGATACCCCATAAAAACTGATTTAATTTACGAGAGTTTATCAAAAGACATCAACGCACAGTGCGCGAAATATAAATTTTTGCATGTCTTTCTTACGCAGGTACCACCACATATGTCTATGTTTGTCTTATTTTTAGTATTTGTTGCTAAATTACATAATATGCACTATAATCTGACCAAGTTTGACGCTGTTATATATTACCGTTCTGAAGATAGAGCAGGAACGAAAACGTTGAAAAAAATGCATGTTTTTAGAGGTTTCTTGTATGGGGACCCCCTTTTTTTTTAGACTTTTTTTTTGTTTTTAGTATTTGTCGTGATACACCTCATAGCAACACATATTCTGTGAAAATTTCAACTGGTTATCTATTACCGTTACAAAGATACAGCCCTGTGACAGACAGACGGACGGACGGACGGACGGACGGACAGCGTAGCGAGAGTAATAATAATTTTAGCCTCTAGAGCGTTGGAAACGTTACAGTGTACATACTTACTTCCTTAGCTTAGTTTTGAACATATTCATGTTATCAAATTTTTTTAGATTCTCTTGTAATCTATTAATCTATTGAACAGCTGTGCTCCTCCATACGATATCGTTTTCTTGCCGTAATTAGTCCGTCATTTCATTAATTGGAGTTCATTTTTGTTCCTTAGGTTGTGTGTTATTGTTTTTTATGTAGCTGTATGTTCGATTAGATGGAATTAGTGGTGATATTTTTTATATAAATGCAAGTATAATATGTGTAAAGTTGAGTGAGATTCATCATTTTGGTTTTTGATAGTGAAATAATACTTTTATAGTTTATGTGAAAATAAACCCTTCCCTACAGGAACAGCAGTTTTTAGGGTTCCGTACCCAACGGGTGCCAAACAGGACCCTATTACTCTCGCTACGCTGTCCGTCCGTCTGTCTGTCACAGAACTGTATTTTCTGAACGGTCATTGGTAGCCGGTTGAAATTTTCTCAAAATATGTGTTGCTATGACCCCTATTACTAAAAATAAAAAAGTCTAAAACCAAAGGGGGTCCCCATACAAGAAACCTCGAAAAACATGCATTTTTTTCAACGTTTTGTTCCTGCTCTATCTTGAAAACGGTAATACATACCAACGTCGTGCTGATTGCGTGATTACCTAAGTTTTGTGTATCTTTTTGTTTGTATTATGCATTATTGCGCAATTGTTTGTTGTCCTGAAGAATAAAAAAATAAAATAAAAATAAACGTCAAACTTAATCTGACTATACTGCATATTATGTAGTTAAGCAACAAATACTAAAAATAGGGCAAACATAGACATATGTGGTGGTACCTGCTTAAGAAAGAGATGCAAAAATTCATATTTCGCGCACTGCGCTTTTGATGAACTCTCCTAAATTAAATCAGTTTCTATGGGGTATCAGGTCGATGTGATAAGGAACCGTTACTGCGTGAGTCCGACTCGCACTAGGCCTGTTTTATTATTGGGATTTCAGGGTTGACCACGTAGTCCGTAGTATAAGTTGTTCGATAGCACTCACCGAATGAGCTCTTCAAATATGAACACGCATTTCTGATACACGTTGTATGGACTATACCTCAATTAACCGTCCCTTTATACCAAAGGTTGTTCCACGGGGCTTCTACAAACTTCTGACCAAGATCAGGGAGGACTACAACAACCCTCCGGTGATTATCACTGAGAACGGCTACTCTAACTACGGCGGTCTAGTTGACGACGATCGCATCTCATACTATAGGACCTACCTAAGCGCCATGCTGGATGCGATGGAAGAGGGCTGTGACGTCAGGTCGTACACCGCCTGGAGTATCATGGATAACTTCGAGTGGATGGAAGGATATACGTAAGTTTTATTTTAATATAGATAAATCTTAGATAACTTTAGTCGAAATAGTAAAATATAATAAATAAATAAAACTTAGTAAGTGTAAAAATTATATTGAGTGTTATATTCGCAATTCGCATGCTGTGTTCGCACCTAGAAGGCCGTTCGCGTTCGACTACACTACCATTCATAAATAAAGTCGTTACGTCCAGTTTGCAAGCTTATCTATATTTCTATACTAATACTAATATACCAATACTAATATACTAATAATAATTAATTTATTAATCTACTTCTACATCTATATCTACACTAACAAAAGAGGAAAAATTTGTATTTTTTTGTGTATGTTTGTAATGAATAAACTCAAAAATTACTATGACGATTTAAAAAAAAAACACCATTAGAAAGCTACATTCACCCTGAGTAATATGTTACGTTATGTTATTAATGTAGCCTATGGGCTATATTAATATAAAAAATAATGGCCACCCGTGAGAAGCCGGGACGGGCCGCTATCTTCTTAATATATATAAATCTCGTGTCACAATGTTTGTCCTCAATGGACTCTAAAACCACTTAACCGATTATAATAAAATTCGCACACCATGTGGAGTTCGATCCAACTTGAGAGATAGGATAGTTTAAATCTCAAATTATAGTCGCAATTTTAATTTATTGCTAATTATTTGTCTGTTATTATTTGACAGTCACAATTATCTGTTAACTCCAAATGATTCTAACAGATGTCGATACCTTTCGACTGGGTTGAGTAAGTAATGAATAGATGGCGCTGCTATGGTAAATCTACGAACGTGTCATATAAGCTACATTTTAACAGCATAATTACCACGTGTTGTTGACGCTATAAAATTAATTAAATTTATTATTTCTATAAGAAATTTCTTCCAGCAGACCTGCGAGAGGTAAATTTGATCTCCAAAACTGATAGATGATAGATTTTAATGATATTTTTTGTGTAGGTACGTTCGAGTCCGGGTCCCTGCAGGGTTTGAATTAACAAATGGACCCGGTAGGTGGCGCTGCAGTCGTTGTGTCAAAAAAATTTGATTTGCTGAACAATTGATAACATGGGACGGGACATGGGACGGACGGGACAGGACATGTGACATGGGGGACGGGATATGGGACGGGACGGGATGGGACATGTGACATGGGGGACGGGACATGTGACATGGGGGACGGGACATGGGACGGGACGGGACATGGGAAGGGACATGGGCTGGGACGGGACATGGGATATGAGACGGGACGGGACGGGACATGTGACATGGGGGACGGGACATGGGACGAGACGGGACTTGAGAAGGGACATGGGCCGGGACGGGACATGGTACATGAGACGGGACATTGGACATGGGACGGGATGGGACATTTAACATGGGACGGGACGGGACATGGGACGGGACTGGACATGGGGTGAGATAGTGGGATAGTGGGATAGTGACTGGACTGGACTGGACTGGACGGTCCGAATAAAAGGATGGATGGATGGATGGATGGAACTGGACTGGACTGGACTGAATTAACAGGATCCGTCACGTGGGTTAGCAGAATTTAACGCGAGTGAAGCCGCGAATATTTATTTCTTCTGTACATCTGATTGTCGCCTAACTCCTCCTAAACAGCTGAACCGATTTGGATGAATTTTTTTGTGAATATTTCAATGGTTTCCTGGATGGTGTGAAAACACAATTGGATCCGGTAGGTGGCCCTTCTGTCTGTATGTCACTGATCTTCTCCTAAATGGCAGGGACGATTATAATTATATGTGGCGCTGCTTTTCCGGGCAGGACGACGCCTGCCGGGTCCGCTAGTAATATTATAAAGAGGAATGATTTGTTTGTTTGTAATCGATAAACTCTGAAACTACTGAACCGATTTTAATAATTATTTTACTATTATAAAGCTACTTTATTCAAACTATGTGGTAGGGTACTAAGATTAGTTCGACACATTTCACATTATGGCATACATTTTTTTTTATAATTATAAAAGAATGATGTGCAGAGCTAAAATTACATTCAGAGTCTTCAATATTAAATTATCAATTTATATAATATATCATAAAATAATAACATTCTGAATACATTTATATTTTAAAATTTAGGTATTCGTCGACGGAGTAAAAACATTTTTCACATACAAATCAAAAAAGTTGTTTTTTGAATTTAGTGAGCGGTAAATTCCGCGTGCTTTGAGGTAAGTAAAGTTTAAAAATTCGCACCGACATTGCATAACTGTTTCGGCTACACAGTTCAGTCTTTATGAGAGGCAGAGCAAGTCTATCCGGATAACGCGTGTTAAAATTGCAGATATCCTTTATGTCAGTAGAGTTTTTCTAATTTTTTTTATTAATACAAAGTGGAGATAACAATACATTAAATAAAACCACGTTCAGAGTATCACGTTCTCTGACCGTCCACAAAAAATCAATCAAATCCAGTTAATAGTTTAGCAACAGAAAATTCTTTTATTAATTTTGAATATAAGACTATTTTTCTAGGCAAAGATCGTTAGGTCAAAAACCACATGATTTTAAACTCTCTTTCTCAATGATAACAGATTATTATACACAAACGGTGTTACTTATTATCCCGTTATTTCAATATTTATTTTGTTTAATAATTTTGTTTTTTTTATTTTCGATAAACAACTTATTGATGCGTTTAAAATGCTTCTATAGACTAGTAGGTAATAACTAGTGATGCGCCGAATATTCGTTTGGTATTCGGTATTCGGCATCTTTTCCACTATTTGTATTCGGCCGAATTATTCGGTTTTGCTGCCGAATATATTCGGTTCATGCATTTCTATTTTCTTGGCTACATGACACAGTGTAGAACTAAAAGACATAACTTCTTGGGTAAGATTTATATTATATTATCTATATATATCTATATAGTATAATATGTATATTTTATTATATGTATAATGTACATAGGTATTTATCTATTTTTATTATATGTAATTATAAGTCCGTAGTACGAAACATATTTTACTACTTTACTGGTGCATCTACCTTATTCTTTGTCTCTGCATTACCCTAAGGTTGTCTGGTAGAGAACGCCTATGGCGTTACGACCGCCGTTGTACCCAGTTGTGCATAAAGAATTTAATAATTAAATATTATAAGTCAAAGAAAACATATTTATTTCTTAACCTATAGTTAGTATAGTCAACATTTATTTCAAACCTTAAATCAACATTTATTTTTAAACCTCAAAACAATATTTATTTTTAAACTTTAAATCAACATATATTTTCGCGGTGTGTGAGCGGGTAGCGGACAGTGAGGTACGGCTCGCTGGACATCTAGCCAGCAGCGACATGTAACGTACATATTAGAAGCTGTTTACGCGGCAAAACAATGTAATGGTAAACCGAATAATTCGGCTGAGTATCCGGTTCGGTAAAGGTTGAACCGAATAATATTCGGTATTCGGTTATTCGGTGAAACCACTATTCGGCGCATCTCTAGTAATAACCGTGTTTTCATTTAATGTCGTATTGTCATTTCCACGTTGTATAGTATTGATAGCTTAGCGGTTGAACGCTTGCCTTCCATGCAGGAGCAAGAGGGTATGAGTTCGAACCTGGTCCGTACCTCGAGCCCCGTACGAGTTTTCAAATTCATGTGCGGTTCAGAATTTGATTATCACTTGCTTTAACGGTGAAGAAAAACATCGTGAGGAAACCTGCACACCTGAGAGTGCTCCATACAGTTCTCGACGGTGTGTGAGTCCGCCAACAAGCACTAGGCCAGCGTGGTGGACTAAGGCCTTGATCTTCTCATGCTGAGATTCTTCTCATGCTGAGATTCTTCTCAGCCTCTGCTCAGTAGTGGGATAGTAATGGGCTGATTATGTTATTATTTCCAGTGAACGGTTTGGTCTGTACGAGGTCGACTACGAGAGTCCTGCGCGAACGCGCACGCCGCGCAAGTCCGCCTTCGTGTACAAAGAGTTGTTGCGCACGCGACAGCTGGACTTCAGTTACGAACCCGATACTACCATCATGACTATTGACGAAGGACACTAACACCTGACAATGCTTTAAAATATACCCTGCCTACCTACATTTACAATATAATTTTTGAATACAAAACAGTCGTATTTATTCCTCAGGCTTGTTAATGACAAAATATCCATTTTAGTATCGCCACTACGGGCGTATATAAGGGGGTCCTAGAGAGTCCACCCCCCCCCCCTCCTCAGTCTATGCAAAAACTCTAATATTCGGCGAATATTCACCTTTTGTATCCGTGCCAAAAAAATTGTGGATGCCGCTTGGTTGAGATAGCAACGAACGATAGTTGTGAGGTGAAGCACAATGTGCTCGACCCCCGCACATCATACGCGCGCGACGGAGCCAGCAAGCCCCCCATGTGAAACCTCTATAGCTACGCCCGTGATGTCACCGTGACGCCACAGAACACATAAATGTACACCGTACAGAATGGCCACGCATATTTCAATAGACATTTCATTTGTACTTACAAAGAATACTTAGGCACTACCTATTCAATAACAATATGTACTTATGGGGGGAGGCCTATGTCCAGCAGTGGACGTCTTTTGGCTGAAATGATGATGATTATGATGTGCTTATGAGCCGTGTTGCAGCCCTATATACTTACACACACATTTGGCGCATGTAGAAACACCATCTCGCCATTTATATAAGATCACATCTCGGTCACTCCAAACAATATAAATGTAAGGGGCTCGTAGCTATGTATCAAGCGTGTGGATTGTACGATCTGCAAGGTTAAGCTGCACTAGCCACGGTCAGTCTGTGGATGGGTGACCGTTTCGTTACACATCGAGACCCCTTCGTGCCTCGGAGAGCACGTAAAGCCGTCGGTCCTGCGCCTGATCTCTCTCCGGTCGTGTCGAATTGCCGTCCCATCGGATTATAAGAGTGAGGGAATAGAGAGTGCACCTGTGTTTGTGCACACACTTGTGCACTATAATATGTCCCGCCCAGATGGCTAGTCTCCATTGAGATTGGCCGCCGTGACCGAAATTAGGCCGGGAGGACATTATTATTAAATGCTAGCGTGGTATGCTAGCATTTAATAACACAAGATTACGTCTGCATACGAACGCACACACACACGTATAGGTTAGGGATGCTCGCCGTTTGTAATGCCGACTGGGTTCCAAGCACTTCTCAGTGGTTCTCAAAGATGCCGTGCACGAGTCGCGATTGACTTCCATTGAAATTGTGCAGTCCAAGTGCCGTCAAACTGCGGTGAATCTTAAATTTGGCGGAGGGGGCGGTAAGTGGCCGTTCTGTACGTTAGTGCTATTAGATATTCTGTGGTAAGATATAAGTTCTTAAATCAACCCGGTTGTATGGAGTGTCTGGGGTATGCAATAGTGATGTATTGATGTAGTTAGATTGTTTACTAAATAAGACAAGTGAGAAAAACAGAGTGTACAGCAATGACAGCATGACAGCAATGGATTTCTTCAATTATTTATTATTGTCAGATGTCTAAGATTGTCAATCTATACCTAGTAAATTTTAGTCTCAGGAGCTTAGTGCAAGTGAACCGGCGCGGTCCAATGGAGTCCCGGAGCTCCTCTATTTTGTGCAGAGGATGGCTACCGTGTGATTTTAGTCGTTAAGAGTCCGACATACCCCTCCGCCGTCCCCAGACGGAGGGTATCCAAAGGATAACAAAACGAAAAAAAAAAGAAAAAAGTTTAACACTTACCGCAAACTTCCATCAAATTCGTCGACTTTCATCGTACAACAAGATGACATGCGGTAGGTGCACATAAAAAAAAAACGAAATGTGTGCTGGGACACATAGTAGAAGTGAAACTTCAACGGACAAGTGGAAAAACAAATCGAATCGGACAAGTGGAAAAACGAATAGCAACTGACAAGTGGGCGGATTGTTAATGTACTTATTCAATTTTAAAACCTGCCCGTAAAACTTCAAGTTAAAATTTTGTTGCGATTCGTTTTTCCACTTGTCAGTTGCTATTCGTTTTTCCACTTGTCCGTTGCGATTCGTTTTTCCACTTGTCCGTTAAAGTTTCACTTCTACTATGTGTCCCAGCACACATTTCGTTTTTTTTCGCAGGTTTACTGCAAATGGATGCATTTTTTATTATTTTGTCAAACAAAAAACTGAATGCAATCCGGAACCAAAAAAAACATCCATTTAGGACGACCCCTGCGTAGCCTTTCTCTCCCTCTTCCGCTGCCGCTTCTCGCCAAGCGATACATCGTCTACCCCCTCCACGCGGCCGTAACGCTTTTTCGTGAGAGAAAAATCCTAATACCATCACCATCATCATCATCATCACCATCACCATCACCATCATCATCATCATCATCACCATCATCATCACCACCACAACCAACACCACCATCATCATTATCATCATCATCATCGTCATCATCATCGTCATCGTCATCATCATCAGCTTTTCTGTCCCTCCGCCGCTGCCGCCTCTCGCCAAGCGATATATTGTCTACCCCCTCCATGCGGCCGTAACGCTTTTTCGTGACTAAAAAATTCCTAATACCCCCGTCTCCTCGGACAGATTGATAAACCTCCATTAAGTTTTCGATTATTTTATGGATCCTAAACCCCGCCAAGTCGAGCAAAGACGGGCATAGAATTTAATCAGTAGTTCCTTCTCGTATCACCAGGGGCGCCACTGATTTATGAATGAAAGCCATCGAATTCGATGGAAGTATCGGTAAGTGTCACTACCCTCTGACACGCTGCTAGCTTCATCTGGTGACTCCCGGAGAGGAAGATTCTTGTAAAACAAATTTTACTCTTATTGCTACGGAGTACCTATTTAAAGTTATATTACTACTGACACTCTATTTTTAAATGTTTCAGTCACAGAGTAACATACTTGAACTGATAAACCGATAAACATAACAACATTCAATCTTATAAAAAACAGTATCAGTTTTTATTTGACGAACTGTCAAAACATAAGTACTCACGTAATAGGGTAAAGTAAGCTTTAGTTATTAATCTGAGAGCAAAGTGCAAATAAATTTAATTTTAATAAATGTTTATTTTATAAAAACTGTTACTTTGTTAACAAACTTATTTTTATAATAAAAATGAACATTAGGACAGAAATAGAGGTAAAATTAAAAACATTGTTAAAAAACAAAAACAACTGAAATCATAAGTTAAGGACCATAGAGGAAAATCCATAGTCTCTGCCTACCCCAATGGGAAACAGGCGTGATAATATGTATTTATGTATGTAGGACAATAGTACAAAATTAATTCCAAAGATGACCAACTCTAAATCTTCTCTTATCTTGACCTTTGCTTATCTTTGCTAAAAGATGTGCAACGGAAACATTGCCTCATGTTTGAGTGTTTTCCTGAGCGTAACCTACAGAAATACGTGAGCTCATTCAGGGGATACTATAGATCATCATCATCATCATCATCATTTCAGCCGAAAGACGTCCACTGCTGGACATAGGCCTCCCCCAAGCATCGACACAACGACCGGTCTAATAACTTGATCCACTTTTACTAATGGGGTCAACCCTGAAATCGCGAAAACAGAATCAGCTAATTCACACATTTTGTAGAGCGACATCGATTTATTTATTTATTTATAGTTAATTAACACGGATGATGATTTTCGATGATTTAGTAAGGACCAGCTGATATTTTTTTCCCTATTTCAGGGTTGGTCCCATAGTAAAAGTTGTTCTATGCTATGCCCTGAATGAGCTCTTCAAATATGGCCACGCATTTCTGATACACGTTGTCTCAGATCACGTTGTATAGATTTCTGTGTCATAACCTCAGTTTATACCGGTGTGCAAAACGTCCCAAACTTGTGCCCGACTTCCACGACTCCAAGGTTCACATTATCGCAGTAAAAATTGCTTCATATCAAGTACACAACTTTATGGCTTAGCAAAGAAAGATGTCTAGACTTTATTGATTTAACCTATGACTGTTAGTTCTAAACTGGGAAACAGACAGGCAAGATTGAAAAATACGATAACATTTCTGAATATATCGGAGGTGAACTATACTAAGTCCGTTTTTAGGGTTCCGTAGTCCTACAAGGAACCCTTATAGTTTCGTCATGTCCGTCCGTCTGTCCGTCTGTCCGTCTGTCAGTCTGTCCGTCTGTCCGTCTGTCCGTCTGTCCTAATCCTTTAGAGCTTAATAACTTCTACAGTTATAAACATAAGTAAATGAAATTTTGTTAAAAAATGGTCTGGATATAGATCTCAATTTTAAAAGAATAAAAAAATCTTGATTACGTATTTTAGGGGTGGCGCCCATACATGTGAAACGGCGATGAAAATTTTTTTTTCGCTGCTCCCCCTCGTGTGTGGTATCATTGAATAGGTCTACTAAAATGAAGGTAATGTTTCATATATAACTTTTTTATCAGGTATACCATCTGCGAAATACAGCCCGCCAAAGTGGCTTGCAATGTGTCCCCCCCCTGCCATTTCTAAACTATGCAACATAGAAACTTATAATCTTCCACATTGATAGACCTTTATAAAAACTCTCTTTTAAAACTATTTCGAGTATAATGTGATAATAAATTTTTGAGTTATAGTGAGAAATCTGCAAAATACTTAAGACGTCCTAGTTCAAAGGTCGTTGACCTTAGATAAAAATGCTCATAGCAAATAATGTTCCTTTAGTTACTTCCTATTTTAAAAAACCACAAAAAGTAACATTGTGTTATATTGATTTAGCTTCTTAAATTCAGCGCTAGGTGGCGCTGTTTGCAAAAACTAAAATAGCAATGTTTAATATTCGATTTGATTCGTTTGTGATTAGGAACCCTATAATACTGAGCATGGCCCGACATGCTCTTGGCCGGTTTTTTTGTTTTCTGCCAGTGACATTCACCTCAGTTTGATAAGCACTGTAAGCAAAAGTAAATTTCATTAAAAAAAAAATCATAAAAAAACAGACTTAGGATAGTTTACCTCCGATATACAGTTTTATAAATCGGTAGAGATAAAAATGCAAAGTCTGCCTATACATTGTTTTAAATAGGTACTGAATTATCTGAGAAACTGCAATTTCTAATTGTAATTCATACATTCCTAAAGGCATTGACCATCCATCCCTTAAAAACACAATATCATAAATGCTAAAGTATTGATGTTTGTTTGTCCTTCAATCACGCTAAAACGGCTCTTCGGATTTAGATTAAATTTACCACACAGATAGACGATAATAAATCAACATAGTAGTACTTAGAGCTCCTTTGTGAAAAAGCTCGTCCGGGGAAGTACTACCACAGTACCTACTTCTCCGCCAATTAGTGATGCTTGCATTGCTGTGTTTCGGTCTGAAGGGTACGGGTGCCGGTGAAATTACAATCACATGAGACTTTCCATCGTCATGTCTCAGTTTGGCGAACCGACTTGCGGTACCATTAAGGCAATAGCCTAGGTGGTATTGAAGTTGTTATGGGCAAAGGGCTTAACATCAGGTGGGCCTTTGGCTCGTTTCGCCATCCTATACTATAAATAAAAATTATTATAGGCTACTTTTTATCCCGGGAAGATAAGTAGTTCCTGAGCGATGCGCGATAACGTATTTCTGTGATAAACCAAATTATACGCGTGCGAAGCCGCGGGAATAGACTATGTTATGTATAAAGCAAATGTTGGCAGGTTGATTGGTAGGTATTCGCAGTATGATGTTATCGCAACATTCAGCGTTGTTCACTGCCACTTGCCTTCCTGATAACAATCTCTTACGACTCTTGCGGGAATTGACTTTGCAGTAGCTTTTATCACGCCATTCATATCTCTATCTCTAAATAGCATGAAATAAAGTCGCTATTTCTGTTTGTTTGTACTTGATGGATTTTGATGCGGTTTTCACCATTATTTTGAGAATTTCTATAGGAAGATTTATTCGTATCAACTCGGCCTATGCCAGTCGACTGCTAGACATAGGCCTCAAGTTCCGTCACAACACTCGGCCCTCCGCCTACCGCTACACTCCACCCAAGCAACCTTCTTGAGAATGCCAAGTGCGAGTTAGAAACTTACGCATACGCGATATTCGTTCGCGTATGTGATTTATGAATGAAAGTCGCCGCATTCGACTGTGTTATAATAATAATAATAATTCATTTAATTCAGGCATCTAGGCCCATAAAAAATACATAAAACCTTATACAATAATAAAAAACATAAAAATAAAATGATCTATAGGTATTTAATCACTAGGTAATAGCGGCGGGTTATCGATCTCGTATGCGTAAGTTTCAAACTTTGAATCGGTACTCTGATTGTCGTCCACCCGGCTGGGGGGCGACCTACGCCATTTATAACGTAGTGTATTACATGTGTATAATACCATTATATTTAACATGTACGAAGCCGGGGCGGGTCACCAGTTTCACACATTTACAATGTGCCACAAAGACACACAAATCTAAACTAACTTTGATGTTTACTGCCGAACTGTAGATGAAACAAGCTAAGTGAAAACCAATTTTCGTGATCGGTATTACCTACTCGCTATAAAATCTTTTCTCACGTTTAGCTTCGGTTTTCTTCAACGCTTGCGTTCATGAATAAGAAAGAAGAAGGTACCTACCAACTTTAGATAATAGGAAAACATGTAACGTGCAAAACAAGCTTGTCGCCAATGTTTTACATTATTCTGATTTACTGCGGAACAACCGATAATGAAGTAACATTACTTGCATACAGAATAAATAAACTTGGCGAAACTTAAATTCTCCCCACTTAATAAATCCCCAAATACACAGATGAGGAAAAAACATGATGTGTCTAAATAGACAAATTGTATAAATATACAATATTGAAATAACTGAAAACCTCTTGAGGGGTCAATGTATTATGCTGATTTACTGCGGAACAACCGATAATGAAGTAACATTACATGCATATAGAATAAATAACTTGGCGAAACTTAAATTCTTTCCACTTAATAAATCCCCAAATACACAGATGAGGAAAAAACATGATGTGTCTATTTATGCAACGTGTTATTGAAATAACTGAAAACTTCTTAAGGGGTCAATGTAATCATCTGTATAAACAACTTTTACTACGGGACCAACACTGAAATTGCAAAAAAAAATCAGCTGACCCCTACATTTTGTCGATTCATGTGAACAAAAATGTAAGAGAGAGCTGTTATTTTTTCAGTTATTTAAATAACACGTTGTAGATACAGGAGTAAAAGAGTTTTACAGATTACTTGCCTCGTGAACTGGTGCAATGAATTAATGGTTAACATATTACTATTATTTTTTATTGATAAAGCATCCGTTTTATTCATATTACAATCTATTTATTTTATTTAAAACAATTGAAGTACAGGTACTACAGTTTAATCAGAAACTAATAACTCTGTAAATTATAGTTCGCTGTAGTAGTAAATAGAAGAAAAATCGAGAAACGGACACTTGGCACTTTTTCTATCTACAACTACCTACAGCTAACTATAATTTACAGAGTTAACAGTTTCTGATTAAACTACAGTACCTGTCCTTAAATTGTTAAAAACGAATTTTCGATAAATAATGTACTCAGCAAGTAATTATTTTATTACTGATGGGGGCGCCACTAAGCTCTTAGTAGCGCCTTAAGGCGAAGCACTTTGTTCTTTATAAGTAGCAATTACTGCATTATTAACTTTTTACTATTTTATATTACTCTCACTAACTATTCACTACACTAACTCGAAGGGTTTTGTCTTTTTGAGTCTTAATTCAAGACTATAGTAATATGTTTTTCTTAAAGATAAAATACCTACAGTTCTGATGAGCTCTTCATCCAAAAACATCCATATCACTATAAGTAGTAGTAGGTTTTTAACACAATAGCGTAATGATATGATTTGCGTCACCTTGAGATTCTCACAGGTTATCTTATCTGCTCAGATCAGGGGGGGTTATCTATAAATATGTGATAAAATATAATGAATACATTGACCAGCTTAAATTAAGCACACTGCACAAACGAATCATTTCGAACTGGAATCGTACTTTATCGTACACTTTGTAAGATTGCAAGCTGGCTAATAGGCTATTTGACTTTTTTTTTTAGAAATCTACTCGACAAAAAGATGAACAACAATGAAAAATCTAATTAAATATTTTTAATAATGCCCAAGTTACAAGCAAGCGTTTCAAGATCGTTTACTAGACAGAGACAGCACTTCTACCATCTATTAGATATGTCGTAGGATAATCAGAACAATCGTATCTTTGCGAAAATCCTATATAGGAAGATTACAAAGAACCGGATAGTAGGAATCTTATAACATCTTCATTATGGTTGGTCAAAACATGGCTCGGAAGACGAAGAAATGTAGCCGTAAGTCAATCAGTGCATCCGTCAGTGCATAACAGCCAATCAGCTCTCATTACGTGAGTTGTTATTCGCGACTACCCTAAGATAAGCTGGATGTTAGCAATGATCCTAAAAATTGCTCGGATGATAAAGAAAAACTTTCATAGATTCCAATTATCCGGTGCTTTGCAATCATCCTAGGATTTTCGCAAAAATTCGATTTATTCGATTATCCTACGACAGATACACCACTCAGTACAATGTCCGTTTCGCGCGATAAGGACAGAAAATGCTCCCTCCAAAACTTAAAAAGCTTTTATCTCTTCGATTTTGTCATTTATTTTGTTCATTTATTAACAAATCGTTATATTTTAATTATTTCTTCAAAATAAAATTGAAAATTTATTTAGTCTTCCTGCGACCACGAACGCTGCAAAGCTTTCGAAACGTCAGGAAAACCAATTTAAATAATATACGCGATGTAATCCGGTTAAGATTGTTTTATTATAATGTGTAGTAATCGCGAAAACCTAAGAAATTATTAATAGTCAAATACCCTATTAGCACTATAAAATTTTAATCATTTTACCTGAATTTCATTACATTAGAAAAAGTTTTTTCGGCAATGTGCGTACTAGGCAATGTTTTATGTGGCGAGAAAGGGCTTAGTAATGTGATTGTGACTTCAAAGATGACGACCAACCGTAATTTAATAAAATCCGCAAAGGCCTATTAAGCTTGATTCAATTTTCAATGCGATTCCTCAATGTTACTCCCGCAGCGGTTACCTACGTGCAAAAATCTTTTCTTTCAAAGGGGTTTATTTATGTATGTACTTGTATCTGGTGAGCATTTTAAATTAACTGTAACGCACATAAATACTTAAATAAATAATATTAAAAAACCTACTTCCTACTGTATTTAGTAAAAATTTGATGAATCACTCTACATGATATTATCATAGAGTTACTTTTTTTGGGTCACCTATATCAACAGTTATAATGAAATGATATAATCCAGATGAACTCTATAATTAAAAGCATTCTGTTACGAGATTGCTTTTCTCGACTCGACTGTAATGTTATTGTAAGGGATAGTTTATACCTTATACCATATTTCCATAAACAGTGGTGTCGATTTTCTTGTTCACGAACTAAACTTAATTTAAACTATCACTCTTTTTACTAATAGTAGATACTAGAAAGGGATGGTAAGAATTTTAGAGCATTAAATAGTCAATAGTCAGAATAAAAATTTCCATACAAGTTTAGTCGTGAAGTCGTGATCTCGGAGCGTGCCGACTAACGGCCAAAATTAATATCCAATCTATCCACGATTTGCCCTACTGGATATAGAAATTTGACATAAGCTCCATACAAAATACGTCAAATTTCTCGGAACGTGCCTTCTAATGGCCAAAATTAATATCCAATCTATCCACGATTTGCTCTACTGGAGATAGAAACTTGACATAAGCTCCATACTAAATACGTCAAATTTCTATCTCTAGTAGGGCTGGGCTAATTAATCGTGGATAGATAGGATATTAATTTTGGCCGTAAAATACATACAAAAAATAAATGTAACACGTTAACTAATTTAACAGCACTTAAATTGTTGCCATCCCTTTCTTTTATCTACTATTAGTAGCGATAGTTTAAAATAAGTTGAGTTCGTAAACAAGAGAATCGACACTATAGTATTATATTATCTGTGCCAATATCAAAAAAATGGGTTAAATGTAACGTGGTATAAAAACCATACTAATCGATTCTCCTAGTGATTTTGAACCAGTGAACAAACAGGACTAGCGTTCATTCTGTTGCATGTTGTAAACAACGTTACTTTTTGCTAACGCAATTTGAGAAAATAGTTTGTTCAGAATCACCAGGAGAATCGATTTGGTTAATAAGGTTAAAAATCAGTACATAAGCGGATCGTTAATAGGTCCTTCTTCTTCTTCGTGTCGCTGGTATAGAATGTAAGAGTAATCTCTTGGGTCAGACTTGGCAAGCCCAAAACTTGCCACTTCATTAGCGTTATCAGTGGGAGCGCAAAGGTCGCCCAGGCTATAGTTGCCGGGACACAAAGTTTCCGTGCATCAGGTAATCCCTGCATGACATTCTTCACTTTTTCCGCCACGAATTGGGGGACTTGCATTGCAATGGCTATAAAAGCATGTCATTTTGTGATTATAAAAAAAAACTATCCCAATAGATTCTCCTCGTTATTCTGAACAAACTTTCTCAAATTGTGTAAACAAAAAGTAACATTGTATAGGTAGGAACATTACTGAGAACGGTTTCGCAAATTTCAGCGGTCTTAATGACGATGACCGCATCGACTACTACATAGAGGGCCTCAACGGTATGCTCGACGTCATTGACGAAGGCTCCGATATATCAAGCATATTTCAAGGTGGCATTCAATACTTGGATACACAGACCAGTAAGCCTCTAGACGCCTATCAGCCGGATACCCCCGGTCACAAAGCATATGCAGTAGCACTGCATATCTTACGCCCAGCCAAGAATCGGGACGTCACTCCGTTAGCGAGCGGCACCAAACATCACCGAACATTTGAGCCGACCAATCATAACGCACCGTCCGCCCCCCGGTCCCCGCCAACATTTTACGACTGTGTTCTCATGCAAAACTTTGTTTATGTGGCGTCTTGAGGCTTACTGGTCTGTGTTTGGATACAAGTACAAATAATGTAGGTACGTGTACGACACTGCGCATATCAGGAATCATTTGTCGTGAATATACAATACATATATATACAGGTTTATTGGACACTAGACTTTGCCCGTGGCTGTACCCGGGTACTGAAATAAAATATAGCCTATGTTACTTCTGGATAAAGTAGCTTTCTAATAGTTTAAGAATGATTACAATCGGTTCAGTAGTTCCAGAGTTTAACGATTACAAACAAACACACAAATCTTTCTTCTTTATTAAATTATAGAATAGAATAACAGATATCCTAATTTATTTATTAGGTAGGTACTAATGTCTATCAAATCCTATAAGGAACCACATACTAATAGATCCTTAAAACTGATATAAAACTGCATTTGGGAATTCCACTATGACAAATATACTTAGGGTACAATACAATACACTGCGGTAACAAAATAGTAATATATTCATAAGACATGTGATGTGGCATTCGGCAGTTCTCCCATGGGAAAAATCGTGTAAGTAAAACTGGAAATGTAATTTATCTTAGTAAAAGGAAAACTCAACAAACTTAAGGACCTTATGATATAAAATTCCGTGTGATCAGATGCCAATCGAAACAACCGGCCAAGTGCGAGTCAGACTCGCACAGTAAGGGTTCAGTATCACCAATTGCCCTAAAACCCCGTAGAATCCGGCTTAATTTAATGAGAGTTCATTAAAGGTGCAGCACTGGTTAAAAGACATCAACGCGCACCTTTTGTGAAATATGAATATTTGCATGTCTTTCTTAAGGTCTGTTTGGCTAGTTTTTATTATATTCTTATTTTCTTGTCAAACTACTAACTAGTTTTAAGAAAGAGCAGGAACAATAAACGTTGAAAAATAATATTTTTTTCGAGGTTTTTGTATGTGGAGCCTGTAAGATTAAACTTTTGAATTTTTTGACATGATAGAGGTCATAGACATATTCTGTAAAATCTCAAGTAGCTAACTATTACGGTTAGAAAGATACAGTCCTTGTGACAGATAGACGGACGAAACGAGGGCGAAGGCAGAGTTATTACTCAACGGAACTCTATTGAGTCCCGTTGGCACTCTTTGGGTACGGAACCCTAAAAACCGATCGTGTCTACCTTCTCATAGTAATTCCACTACAAACACCATTTTATGTTCAGGCTTGGCTTAAAAAATATTGTGTTACTGAAAAACAAATGATTTTCTAAAAAAAATCCTTTTATCTATAATTTTAATGACCGAACCTTTTCGATCCTAGAAGAACTGCATATAAAAGAAAGGTTATCGTCGACTGTGCAAATACGAATATTCAAAGTTATTGGCCATATAACCCGGAAGGAGGCTCAATGGTGCGCTTGGTGGTGCAGAGCTGGATTGAAGGGAAGAGACCTCGAGGTCGCTCTCCATCGCGCTGATCAGACCTCATCAAGACCATCACGCACTCCACCATGACACAATGTTCTCGCAGCGCCAATAATAAAGTCGAATGGAGACGCATCGCAAGAGCTGCTACTCATCTTTCGAGACCTGACGTAACCACGACCACTCTGCTAAGATTGAACGACTAACGGCCAAAATTAATATCCAATCCATCCACGATTTGCCCTACTAGAGATAGGAATTTGACATAAGTTCCATACAAATGCATACAAAATATGTCAAATTTCTATCTCTAGTAGGGTAAATCGTGGATAGATTGGATATTAATTTTGGCCGTAAGAAGAGAGATAATTTTAATAACCGTTGGTAGACTTCGTATAATATAACAAAGTACACATCTGAATTAACCCTATTTCCTGTCCCATCATCCTCCGAGCCTTTTTCCCAATTATATTGGGGTCGGCTTCCAGTCTAGCCAGATGCGGCTGAACATCGGTATTTTACACGGAGCGACAGCCATCAGACCCCCGCAACCCAATTACTGGGTAATACTGACATTCGGAGGTTAGACCAGTTGTCAGACTTTCAGGCTTTTGACTACCCGTAACGACTGCCATAGATATTCGTATGACAACCGGGACCGACAGCTTAACGTGCTCTCCGAGGCACGGAGGGGTCTCGATGTGTAACGAAACGGTCACCCATCCTCAGACTGACCGCGGCAAGTGCAGCTTAACCTTGCAGATCGTACAATCCGCGCAGTCGTTGCATCGCTACGAGCCCCTCCCCTATTTCCTGTCCCGTGCATCACATATGATTCACGGCGATTGTTTTACTATTATAATTCTTCTACGCAGACACCGAACCTGTTAATAAAAGCTAACATACTCACGAATTAAATAAAAATACATACTCACTATTATAATTACTACCCAGTACCCACCCGTTTTGGAGATAAAGTTTTATTAAGCGTCATTTGTGATTAATCTATGATAGGTACTCACAAATGACGCTTATAAAACTTGATCTACAAAACAAGGGGTGGGTATTTAAACTAAGGTAGTAAAACTATAAACTATTCTAGAAGCATTATGGCTCGACGCCTTTGAAATCCCACCTCATCTTTAACCAGAACGAGCGCTCCTTTCCCGAGAAACGCAGGAAAAGTGCCAAATACGGAAATCATCCAATCGCGATAGAGAATTCACATTTGTCCCTGCATAAATGACGCGAGAGGTAGGCAAGGAGTTTTATAGGTACCTTTAAGTCTGAGAGACTTTTCAATGTTGAATATGAGTATCAATGATTATGATCTTAAGAAATTCCTTAAGAGAAACGTCCTGCCACGAGGTTTTGGCTACATTTTTACCAACATTGGCTCTTTTTACCAATTTTTTGGTAAAAATAGCGTTCAAATCAAATGGAATCATTTCATTTACATGATGATTCCATTGTCCTTTGTTCCATTGTGTTGTGGCAATTAATCATTTTTCTTTCTTTCTTTAAATGTGGTACAGTCGACTGCATGACAGTGGTAACACTAGAATTAGAAAACCGCCCTTACTGCTTACGAAATAAAGACGCTGTCAATGTCAATGTTAAACTGAAGTGCAGTCGAACGTACTACAAGTACTCGTGTTACAATAAAATATTAGTTCTACACCTACACCTAAGATTAATTATTGGTATCCGCTGCGCAGCGGAGACCAATCATTATTCTAATTTCTACACATTTCCTCATTCGTTTCAAGGGAAAACTGTTTTTACCCCTTTAATCTTAACAAAATCTCATGTTTTTGGTGTCAATCACTTGGATAGATTCTACGGTGATAAATAATAAATAAATAAATAATAAATAATATTTTTGGGACATTTTACACATCACCATCTATAGGTTTAGTTAAAAAAAAATGTTTTTGGTATTCTAATAAAAACGTTAGAAATTCGTCATTTACGTGCCTGTAACCCGCCTGCCAAGCGTGGCGATTATGGCATAGGCCTATGTCCAGCAGTGGACATAGGCCTATGCCTAGTCGTTTCGTTCGGCTGAAATGACGTGCCTGTAACGGCGACTGCATGTGCATACACAGGTTTTCATGGTGTAGATAACACATTTTTTTCGAAACCGAATAACATTTAGGGGTGGAAAATCGTTGGCGCTTTTTGTATGGACAATAAGGTTGCCTGTAGTCTTGGTTTTTTATGATTTTGAGGGTGGAATATACCTTGGAAATTAGGTAAAGTGGCTAATAGTTGAGTAAACATACAATAAGTTTATTGAGTGGGTAGGTACCTGATTTGACTGTGTCGTTGGTCTAGTGGTCACGAGAGCGACTACTGAGCGTGGGATCCTGAGTTCGATTCCGAAAGTGTTATTGGGTGTTTTCATAAAGAAATTCTCAATAGCAGCTGGAGTCTGGATTTGTAACCGGTTAATGGCAATAGGCTCGCCCCCTATCGACTTATAACATAACGTAACTAATAGGAAATCTGTGACATAACTAGCGAAATGTGAGTAGGTATACTATACTACACCTCTGCCTGTCCCTTCGGAAAATACAGGCATGATATTATGTATGTATGTACCTGATTTGATGAACATAATCTTGAAGAATGTGTTATTTATTATTTATTGTATTTTATTTTGAGACAATGAATTTATTGTTGTCATTTTTGAATGTATTTTTTTATACCACAAATATTGTAATCATAATATATATAATGATTATAATTAATTATAAGTAATCAGTTTTTAAAACTTCACAAGAACCATTTAGTTGGATACTAATAAATTACTTGACTAACGACCAAAATTAATATCCTATCTATCCACGATTTACCCTACTAGAGATAGAAAAATGACATACTTATTTTGTATGGAGCTTATGTCAAATTTCTATCTCTAGTAGGGCAAATCATGGATAGATAGAATATTAATTTTGGCCGTCAAACAGCTATAGGACTTAAATTCCTACGTTTCTAGGAAAGAAACGTTTCAGTCCTAATAATAATCGAAACAACAGTTTTTCTTCATGTTAGGTAGTTTAAATTCCTGCAGATCGTCTGTAATACCACGTAACTCCATGAGCGTGAAATTCCAGGCCAGCTGCAGGAATGTCGTCGAAGATGGTATTGTCATATAGAGCACAGCGAGCAGAGACGAGCGAATTATTATTACACATTGTATTGTAGTGACGGACATTATTAGGAATTATTTTATAACCTTAAATTGATTTGTATTTTTGTGTGTATTTTTGTAATGAATAAACTCAAAAACTACTGTGCCGATTTAAAAAAAAAAAAACACCATTATAAAGCTACATTCACCCTGAGTAACATAGGCTATATTTTCATGTCCACCCGTGCGAAGCCGGGACGGGCCGCTATCACAATAATGCTTGTATCATAGAAATCTAAATAATAAGATAATAGAAATGTTATCTACTATATTTTACTACGGGAACGCATGTCGCCGGTTTTCCTTCAGGGTTTTCCGCTACCAACACATAAACACGCCCACCATATTTCTAGCATTCAACGCAAAATAAATTAATCTAATTAGTAAATTAAATTAAATTAATAAAAAAAATAGATTTCTATGCTTGTCATATAGCACTGCTTGTCGCTTAGTAAATAGGATTGGCTTCTATTCACTGGCGCCACTTTCATTAATACTAATCACAAATTCAGCCGTTTACAAACAAGCTGGGTTTAGTGTAAGTGACAAGTAGGTTACTAAGCTCGTGTGAACTTAGCATAATGTGTGTCAAATTCTTAAAAACATAATTTCATGGTTGTCAGTTTCTACAAACTTCCCGTTAAGAAGGATTTGGTCAAAATATTATTACCATCAATACCATAATTTCATATTGTCATGTCATGTTATCCCTATTTAATATGATAGATAAATAATAACAAACAACATTGAATAACAGATTAGTTTTTGCTGTTTCCACGCGTTCGCACATATATTTTATTTAACGTTACTAGTAGCTATGAATACTCCATAATCCAAAATCCATTACTCATGTCATCCGTTATTGTCGGTAAGATGGCTTTCTTTCTCCGGCTACCTGGGCCGCCAACTCAACCAGCATAACATGACCTCTCCGTCCCTCGCTATTCTGGTATATAGTGTACAACAAAAGGGTTTTTCAGTGGATTCACGGAGATCTTGTTTGATCGCTCGTGTGATTTTGTGGCATTTCCAATCTTTCCCGGCGTTCGAACACCGTCCCTAAGGTGTCTGTAGGTATACAGGCATTTTATTTTACACAAAACCAGTATTACCGCTATTAGGCTTTTCTGGTATTATCTTTAAAAGTATCATTCTTATTTACACTTTTAACTGAAAATCGGAAAATCCTACTGACATTATAAATGTGGAAGTTTGTGAGGATGTTTTTTTATTGTTTGGTTATTTGGATGTTTGTTACTCAATTACGTGTTAACCGTTAAATGGATTTGGATGAATTTTGGTACACAGATAGACCATAACCCCGATTAACATACATGCTAGTTTTTATCCTAGGAAGATAAATAGTTCCGAGGGATGCGCGATAACATATTTCTGTGATAAGCCGAATTACAAGCGGTCGAAGCCGCGGGCATATATGCTTAATAAATAAGTCTTAAGTTATGGACAGGTAACCCTTAATCCCAAGGCGTATTGTACACCAAATTAGTACCTACCTGTAGCATATGTGATACTCGGTAAAGCCAGATTTTTGTGTAATACATGACTAAATTCCACGCAAATGGATGTTCAATTGTTCACGCGACACGCATACAAATTACCGATGTAGAATCAATTTAACGGGAATGGAGACGCGTGAAACAACACCTACCCATATCCTGTAGGCTACAGGATATAGCTATCGTTTTATTTTCAGGCTGGTAATGTGTAGAATCATGCCCTAGCCATATCTGCTGTCCAGTTATAAAATGCAGTATTCTCGTATTTCCGGTTTTCAACTAAAATACTTGCACATTTAAAACCTATCATGGTTTTGTATGTGCAAATATTAGGTACCTTCATGAAATTAAGAAATAAAGAACCCGTTAAAAAGTCACTCCGATAAGATATAATCAAGTCTGATGGCTATCACAGTGTGATCTGGATGGCGTGACCAATCTGTGATCGACGACGTGCATGTTAAGTCGTCTTTCATCAGCCAGGAGGGCACTCATCCTTTACCTCCTTCTACATCATAATGAAAGCGCTTGAAAGCACCGCAGGCCACTTAAATCGAGGGCGTCTCGTTAATTCCTCAAAAAACTCAAGTGCCTCCGCCATTGTTCAGAGGCCGCCGCGCTCGCCTGAACAATACGGAGCCAGAAGTGTCGAGTCACTGACCCTAGCCAAATTATAAGCACAAAAAGCTGATTTCAATACATAACAATGAAAATATACATATAGTCAGTACTATAAAATTGGGTGAATTTGCATGCTCAGTGTGGCATCGATCAGCTCAAGCAAGGAAGGTTGATATAATCCTAAATGAAACCTGTTGCACTATTACTGGATGCCTCAAACCGACAACTCTCAACATGGTGTAGGTACCCACTAGCGGGAATAGCACCACCTTTTGCCCGTAGCGAGATGGCCTGCTCTGTCGAGAAAAATTTGCAAGAATCAGACTGTCGGCACCATGGTCACCTCAAGCTCGTCTAAAAAGCTGAAAAAGCATCTTGAGACTGAAGATCACCATAGAATAAAGTCGGAAGGAAGCAAGGCGCCACGTGTGGCATATTTACTCCCTGAACCGCCGAACTTTGTGGAGCCAGCTGGGCATTAGCCTGTTAGGGGCGAGCTAATTTGGAAGTCACTTAACCGTCTACGGATACAAGTTGGTTGCTGCAAGGGAAATCTAGCCAGGTGGGATTTCATCGTCGCAAATAACACCGGGTGCAATTGCGGAGCTCCCACGCAAAACAGTTCTCACCTGCTTGCATGCCCGCTGTGCCCCGCCTGCTGTGCTTCCGAGAAGATTTGATGCAGTCTACAAACAGAATAGAGTGTGCAACTTTCTGGTCAAAGTCAATCTAAGTCAAAGCTATTGACACGATGGGAAGAAGAAGAAGTTGGTACTTAGTTACACATCACATTAAACAAGCAATCGATTACCTACCTCGTGAATCATAAACGTAAACAACCATTAGAGTACAAACAAGTTAATCTCTTGAAATAACTCGTAGTTAATATATAATTAATTTATTATAGAATTAGGGTCAGTACAAAGTTCCAGTAATGTATTATTTGTATGCGAATGTAATACAAAGAGCTACACACGCCCATTAATAGTTCCGATGATAGTAAAGTATCGATGTACGGGCATAATTTATATCGCAGAACAATCCCTGGCCGGCTGCCAACGGCTACTGAAGGGGAGTTATGTATTTTACGGCGTGAAAACAATCAACCTGTCGGATAAGAGATGTATATACCTATATCACAACAATTAATACAATGTATTGTCTCAGAGTGGTTGCAGAGACACGCCAGAAGTATTGTGGAACGGCAAACCATACGATTAGCACAAACATATGGCGTAAAAGGGAGGAGGTTTTAAACTTTTAAAGTAATAGCAAGAAGTAGTCGATGGTAAATTAAAGCCAATAATTGTGTCAACATTTTTTGCAACACCTACGTAAGTGTATATGGGCGCGCTAGTGTTGCCATCAATTTGTTTACACTTTTTTGACAGAACTTAATATATTAATCTTTATTACTGGTCAGTATTGAATGTTTCTTCCTGGCGTTGGTTGAACATTGCGCCCTCTAGTGTAAATTGAGAGTAATATAGTTTTCCATAGCTTATAACATTAAAATATTAATTTATACTCGGACTCAGACCAATTAATGTCTATGCTATATCGAATATCGATGCTTACAACGCAATCTATTGCCATTTTGAGGTAACTAGTTTATACGATGAATTACTTTTAGATTATGAAGTATCTTGAAATAAATATCCTTTATTTCTAGAATTTGCTATGTAGTTTGCTGTTGTATTTGTTGTACTTTGCAAAGATCATCAAAGTTGTATTTGTAGTACTTTGCAAAGATCATCAAAGATCAAAGAAGATACCTTTTAGTTTAGCAAAGTTTAATATTTGATGATCGGTATTAATTAAATTAATGTTGTAAATAATATTATGATAATTATAATTCGAATATTCTAATTAGATTAATGAAATGATTAATTTAAATGTTGTTAATTTAATTTTGTGGTTCAGATAATTCCGCTTTATATTGTTTCATATTTTAATATCTGTCATGATTTGTTGGTTTATATAATGTTTAGAGATTATCTAAATTAATATTAGTTTTATCACGACGACTGGTTAATTATTTTAGTGTTCATTTATAAATTAAAATGTATTTAGTGACTCCGTTGGGTCTATTTGATTGTAGTAATATAAAGATGGAGACACTGTGCTTTGCGCGGGCTGTCATTCTTGTTGTCAAACTTCTTCTTCTGGTCAGTTCATGTAATAATCGGAAAATACATAATTTGGAGTAAAGAGAAATTTATTTCGTGATGAATCCTGATGAAACCTTGAGCTACGCGCGGGCATGTACGTAAGTAAAAGAAAGAAATAAGAAATGTCATGGCTTTCAACGAAAGTAACAACTTAACAAGTGTCTTCAATGTTCTCTACAAAAGTCTTACGTTTGTTTATAAACCGTTGCGTTTTTAACATCGATCCTAATGATGTTTTGGAAATATAAACATTGCAACAAATTGCTAAACAAAGTCAAGGATTCAAGCATTTTCTCGTGAAAATGTATTCAAATTCAAATTAACTTTATTTGCTCAAACTGTGGTACAGAAGATGGTACATTCTAAATAGGTGCAAAGACACATTTTGCCATATATACACAGCATGCAAATTTTTACAAAATACGTTAATCAATTTAACTAAAGTAAGTAGTAATAGCTATCACTGGACCGATTGTTACCTTTAATAAACAATTATTATTATTATAAAACTTGAAAACTTTTTCACATCCCACATTGCTCGTATCCAGGTATGAAATGTCATTAGCTACAAATTGTCGGTTAGAAAATGTCAGAATATGCAATTATTAAAGTATTAGTTCATAAAATTTCGAAATGTCAAATAAAACCATAAAGTTATACAATAGATTTAAATTAATAATTATTCAAATTTTACATTCTAAGTATTCTTTTACAGAGTAAAAATATTTTATGTATTCCGAACCAAAAATAAGGAAATAAACAAGCTTAGGTACCATCGTTACGTGCTTATTATAGAATACGATGATGATGGCAAATTTTATGACAAAAACTTTCATTCTCGACGAACATCACGTTTCACTTGTAATTACGAGCACTATGGCCCGACTTTATGGAACCATGACACCATTATCCATAACTTCTGCCTACAAGTTGGGAAATAAGTGTTAAATAAAAATAGTGAAGTTGCTCCAACCTACAGTAGGTAATTTAGTTTTGTTATCAATAGAGTAACATAGTATTAAATTAAATTAATCAAAGAGCTATCTAGATAGGTAGCGTAGAGCAACACATTTGGAGAAAGAGAAAGTGATGTCTTGGCTAATGAATTTGCATTTTGAAACCTTTTGTAATTTCTCTTTATACCTCAGCCACAAAAAACCTGATAGGCTGGTTTTGAGGTTTAAGATAACTTTATTTCTCACAAGAATACAATCATTCACTTACATGAGAATTAACTAATACATAAATTAAAAAAATTGTTGGGCATATTGCAAAAAATAAACATTAGAAACAAAATATTTTGAAGGTAGTCCTAATAAAAAATGCAATGTTCATTTGACACTGGCTCTAATATAAAACAAGTTCACGTTCACGATACAGAAAAACTGGATGTGGCTCGAAGTTACTGTAGTAAGTGTGAATTTGTAATGATATGTTGTTTGAGTAGTTTTTTGAAAGTGGTGAGAGACTTAGATTCTTTTGACATCTCTAGGTAAATTATTATATAGTTTGGATCCTTCATACATAATTTTTTTTTCCGTAGTTTGAGCGTGGTGCGTATAGATTTAAGTCATTTTCACGTCTTAATTTCATTTTGTGTTTTTTTGTATGTTTTGTGAAAGTTATATTAGTATGTATATTTTTATTTAGTATTTTTCGTATAAGTATGCCTGTATTATATATGTATATTTGTGCGATGCTCATTAAATTCGTTTCTTTATAGAGTGTTTCTGTTGGAGTGAAGTAGTCGTGATGAAATAGTGTTTTTAGTAATTTGTTTTGTGCAATTTGAAGTAAATTTAAATTTGTCTTTGCGGCAGTACCCCATATTTCCACCAGATGGTCAATGTGTGGCTTAACGAGTGAATTATAAATTAAATAGCGCACCTATACCTCGTAGTGCACCCGTGAGTGATTGTAGTTTTATTTTGATTTTCTGAATATGCGGAAGCCACGTGAATTTACTGTCCAATATTAGTCCTAGGTATTTCTCTTGATTTACTTTATAGATTACTTTATTGTTTATTTTTAAGGGAGTGTAATTGCCAAGATTCTTATTTTTTACTGCGAATATCATATAATTTGTTTTTGCTTTATTAATGGTAAGTAGATTTTGCTGAAACCACAGATCAAGCAAATCTAAATGGTTTTGGTCATCAGCATACATTGTTATGTCTCCTTTTAGACCAATTTTGAGAAAGATAAATGGCAAAGCAATCTTTAACACATTATAATTTTATCTGCGCGCACGTCACACAATCGCAACTGGATCGATCAGTTTCCCTGCAATACGTATGGGTTTAACCTCTTATGTATTCATATTCACACCTACACCTACATTGTATGCACGCGTCATTGATAGTGACGTAAAGAATTTGATAAAATAGGAACATTGTCAGCAAATAAAGTTAAAAAACGTTTTTATAGAATTTAATTCAGGATTTTCAGACCACGTTTACACAGTGTTCTGTACTTATCATATAAATTGAAATGAAAATATTAGACCAAGAAGACAGACGCCTCATAGACAATAGTGTAAAACATTGAATTACGATTTGGCCGGCGCGTATGTGGCCACCTGGTCAACGTAAACCGATATTTTTATTTGCGATCGTAAATTATTTGTGGTGAACAACGTAGGATATAGCTCGATCGGTGGCCGCGAGCGTACCACTGTGGTTTGTTTACATTATAAACGTATATCAAACTTCAAAGGAAACGTATGTATCGATACCTATGTCACTGAAAATGGCATTTATCCAATATGCAGATAAGCTGATTGAGCAAGTACTTACCTATCTGCTTTAATGTTTTATCAAATTATGTTAGAAATATAAAGTTATAATAGATATAAGATACATTATGTATCGACCTAAATATGATCTCACTGTAACTAGGTATACAACTGGTTCAAAACGGTGGTAGAACTCTTATGGCTCGTACGTTTCTTAAAACTTTTAAAGTGTCTCACTATCATCTCTCCCTGACAATTCTACGCCACGACATACTTTTTAGTTTTGTAGATCCATTAAGATGTTATTTTTGGCTAGCGTCGTTCGCTGACATTTGATAGATGTATCTTACCAAAAGGGTGGGCTGGACACATCTGCCGCATGCCAGACGACCAATGGGCCAAACGTACGACCCAATGGGCCCCCACAAATGGCAAACGCCAACGCGGCAGGCCCAGACGGAGATGGCGGGATGAACTGGACAACTTTCAAAAAGACTGGTCCTTATTAGCCACAGACAGAGAGAGGTGGAAGGAGAGTAGGGAGGCCTTTGCCCTGCAGTGGGACTGTACAGGCTCTTAATAATAGTAATAAATCTTACCAAAAGCTTTCATTTGCTTAAATATACCTAGCCATATCGCTGGAAATTGAAAAAAACACAGTGACTTAATATTTCGTAATGTGTATTGGTTTACTGTGAAAATCTGTCCCGTTCTATGTAAGAAGTCCATTTTTTTTTGAGTTATTACGTTTCTTCCTATTACCCACAGAAAAACTAACCGTGCTATTACCTACCTAGGTAGGTTTGAATAACATAGGCAGTAAAGATGCTTCGAGAGTGAGCATGCAGCATGATATCGAACCCAGCTTGGAGGTACACCCAGCTAAACAGTTTTATCAATCTTATTGCTAAGCGTATTATTGTCAAGACCTTATTTTTTCTACTATTGGATTCTCTTGACAACTGTTACTGTTAGCCTGTAACATCCCTGCTGGGCAAAGGCCTCCACCCTTGATTTCCTATCTGTGCGGTTTGTGCCAGTAATGGACAGTTGGTAATGTTTTTGTCCTCGTCCCTCCATCGCTTTCACGGTCTGCCTTGACTCTGCTTTGCTGTATCAGGGCTCATAGTCTCCACACCGTGGTAATTTTAGCCCGCAGTTCAGGTGGCATCCGGCAGACTTAGTTCCTCAATCCCACTTTAGTTTAACGGGTTACCGAACTACGTCAACAATTTTTGTTTTGAAGCCCAGTGTAGTATTTCGGACCTTACCTATTCGTTAATTAACTGCGCACGCTAGCAGACCTTGAGCTTGGACTACTATTCAGTAGTCCAGGTCCTTTGTCAAGGACCAAGTTTGAGCACGGTAGGTTATAGATCATGAGTCTTCGCTTCAGTGACCATGGAATACCCTCTCAGAGTTACAAACAAAAAAAAAACAATTCTACAGATAGACTATTCACAACAAACACAAAAAAAACGATAATTAATAAAGTCAAAAATGAAATGGATGAATGGGGAATCAAAGTCAAAGACAAAGTATTTATTAGTGTGATTTTTGGTGATACAGTAGGTCTTATACATATTTGACGGGAACTCAAAAATCATTACCATATACCCATACACTATTTAAGAATATAAGAAATTAAAAGATTAAATCATCTGCACATTAAACCTAATTAAAAATCATAAAAGAATATATAGATTATAACTAATAGACAACAATAAATGTGTGGTATTAGATAAATATTCCACTCGGTGTTATCTTCTGAAAGATTGCTTCGAAATCATTACATTTGAAGCAAGGCCAGTACTAACAAGGAAACCATTCAGATACGAATAAATTAGTCATTTTGGCGGTATCTTCCCGTAATCATAAAATATATACGTATATCTAGCTAGAGTCTAGAGGGAGAAGATGATAAAGTGTCTCGCCGTAGCAGTTTATGTACAGAACCTTGATAAATCTAGATTAAAATAAATTAAAGAACTAACATACAAGACCTAAATTATGAAAGTTGTAGAGCATTTGTTTGTTCGTTGGTGATGAATAACTACGACGGGAGCTACGCTATTGATTTCCATTACCTTTAGTCCCTTTAGAAAACTTATTTCCCCAAGACAAAGTAGTTATGTATCGTCTATTCATTGTCCAGTCGAGTGCACATTGTATTACGGGCTGCCTATTTATAATATCTTCAGAGGCTCAGAGCCATACCGTAGACATGGAGGACGCCAGCATCGCTCCATTTAACATACGCGCATGCTTCACGTAACCAAGGCTGGGACTAAGACAGTTTAAAATTGGGTCGAGAAAAACAAATCTTAATATTAATAACAAACTAGTAGTACTTGCACAAGATTCTCCCTAGCGTTACATCAAAATATAAACAAACGTCAATCACCCGAGTGAAATTTTGTAATACTTGTTTAATTTTCTCTACAATGTTCTTGTAGGTATATAATTTTATAAATGCTGATGGCGATGACTATCTTTGACCTAAATTAGTGAGAAATGGAATTCCATTTAGTTATTTACCTACTAATTTCTCACGGGAATTTCCTAAAAGCAAGTCCCCAATTATTAAGTTCCAATCCTCGAGAGAATTAGCGACGTAGATGGACAATGGCAGGACCTTAGAATAACTACACAGAAACAAAGTCCGCACAATTTGAAGCAACCCAATTGGAGCCAGAATTGGCTCCGTTCAGTACAGCTTACACGCGCCTGTGTGTGTCGGCGAAAATTTGACGTGCCGCTTGCTTCAACATTGAGAATGAGACTATCATTCCATATCTTATTACTCTAAGGGCAGGACAATGTTATCTACCCGATTTAAACGTTATTGTATGTAAACAAAAGTAAATAGGTACAGTGGGTATTGGACGATGTCCTTTTATTATGATGTGTAGCAGCTATCATAATTGAATTGCCAATATTTGTCGCGTCTAACTCGATAATGATTCTGCTTCGGGCTGGCTCGGCGTCGTCAGAACACACAGGCTACACAACTCCTTAGCAATGAAGTTGTCCACATTTACTACAGTCGTCTACGTTGTATTATACAATGTAGGAGCAAATATATATATTTTTCTCAGTAATGTAAACAGATATTCCTTACTAGTACCATATTTTATTATAATAGGCGTGTTGCCGCAGAATCTTAGGAGCCTACAACAATTAACTTACCGTAGGTAGTGCCGATGATGTTGAATAGCAGATCATTATTGCTTTTTTTTTCAACGCTGCTTATTAGCGCATAACACAGATGATAATAGACGTCCACTATTTACTTATTATCCATTGAATATTAATTTTCATAACTATAATTACACAACAACAACACTTTGATTATTTCTATTTACTATTAATGACAAGTTGTTAACAATAACATTTAAAATTAATCTACACATCCATTATTCACGTATCCGAAGGTGTACTTATCAATCACATGAAAGCAGATGTCCAGATAAGTCCCATGACTTTTTAATAAGACGCCGAAATAAACGAACGAATTTTGTCAATATCTCTAACATAATCAATGAACGGTCTCAAAATAACTTGAACTTTGTAAATAAATGGCGATAAAGAATCAAGGTTTTGAGTTATTGCGATTTTATTTTCAGTGAAATTTACAGATGGTACGGTGTTCAAACAGTGTTTGCGCGCGCCCTGGAATCGACCGGGCGTCCCGCCGCGCCACTGAGGCATCTCGCGAGGCTCCCGGCTCGCGGCCGCCGCGCGCATGCGTGCAGCACCTCCCACGCCTGTCTCCAGCACCACACTGCGAGCTTTCCATTACTCGCTCATACACTCCCAGCACACTCACCTGCTCTATACGAATGGCAATAAGCAGCGTACGCGCTGTTATCAACGTGCACTCGCCTGACGCGACACGCATCGGAATAAGTGGTCAGTGATAGGACAAGAATCATAAATATGACGTCACCAGTTCGCTCTGGAGTGCCACAACGCAGAGGCGTATTTTCTGTGGTATTAAACGCCTGTGTGATATGCTAGAGCAGCCAGGGAAATCGATATCCTTATCCTTTAATCATATCATATGTGTTACTACGATTCATTACAGCGTCTCCTTACCTTTGCATTCGCACATTATAAAATGAAAATGTACTTAACATTGCCTTTGAATATTTTTTATATACCACAATTTTTTTATTACTAAAACATTAATGGTACTGGGTAGGCTCTGCTCATAATTCTGCACGACTTTTACTATGGGAGCAACTTGGGAGCAAAATGTAGGAAACAGCAGATTTGTGAAACGAAGTTCAATATCGGCTTGCGGTAGGTGTGATTCGGGAGAAAATGTAGCGTCACGCTAAGATTTGCGTTAGGTACCTATACCCACAGAGTACATTGAATATAGAATATAGTGGACATAGAGTTGGCAGCTGACCTCACCTTTAAGCGCCATCTGATGAGTAAGGTCAAAGTTACAGCTAACTATTGAATCAAACATACAAAAAGACATGTTTTACTGGGGATTGAACTTAGGCCCTGTGGTATCTCAGTCCGACGCATGATGTTTCCTACCATCTATGCTTATATTATAGTTGCGAAATTTTGCATTTTAATGAACCAGTCGAAATAATATGAATTTTAAGGATAACTTCGTTCCTGGGGCCCCCTGACCGCACACGTTTTTATTTTTGTGTAAAGTATTGTTGTACGCGGGTTTCTTGTGGAAATAAATGATATTTTCCTTCTTTCTTTAAAGCAGTCTTTCGGAAAGAAAATAATATTAATCGTTGCTTAGTGGTAGTTTCCACCTCTCTGTCCATAGAAAGCGTCTGAGGGATTCTTGTAATAGTACCGTGATAGTACCAGCATCTTCTGTCCGTCTTGTCCTGTCTGTGGATGGATACGTCTACACTGTAGTAGACTCTACAGTAACCTCCTTTGCGGCAAGATCATATTGTACAGTCAACAACAGAAGTCGATCAGCAAATTAAATTTCAAAATCAATAATCTCAGAAATTTATGGTTTTCTAAATTAATAATAAAAAACCGGCCAAATGCGAGTCAGACGGGCGCACCGAGGGTTCCGTACCTTCCTTGGACGTATAAAAGCGGTGGTTACAAAATCGGACCGTATAATATGCTATGGCATAAAGAAACAAGGTTCTATTATTCCTGTAATATTTACATAAGCTTTTATCATCTGAAATTATTTTAGATTTTTCAGTTTACAAACATCGGAGATAATAGTGGGGAGACGGTATTTAAAACTATTTTAAAAGAAAATAGTTTTTTTTTTTTTTTTTCATTCGCTATAAGGTCGGGTAATCAATATTTAAAACTACTCCAAATTTCAAATCGATAGCTTTAGTAGTTGCTGAAATATGCCACTGTGACGGACGGACAGACAGACAGACGGACGGATGGACGGAGTCGAATCATAAGAGTTCCTTTTTACCTTTTCGGTACGGAACCCTAATTATTGTTAATTGTCTTCTATTCTTCTCTATCTTCAATTGTTAACAATAATTTCGACAGATAAAGTAAGTCCTGAGATAGTTGATATTAAAATGAAAATTTTGTTTATAGACTTTTGTCATTGACTGTATCCATTCTATATGCAATAGTATAGTAGAATACAATTCATAAATTACCATCATATTGTTAAAACACTTGCAATATTAGAAGAAAACGACTACAACTTCCCACATAAAATTAATTGGTTTCGATCAAGGGGTAAGAAAGGGCACGTCAAGGACAAATAACAAGTTCCATTAACCATAAGAAGCGCCTGTATTCCGAGAAACTGTACAAGTCTAGAAGTACCTAATAATGTAAATTGATTGTCATATAAGATTGTCTTAAAGCGCAAATCACACACAACGCGGGTGCAGGACGGGCGCGGGTCGGGTCGGTCCCGCGGCGGATATATTAACCTAGTTTTTTAACCAACTTAAAAAAAAGGAGGAGGTAATGTATTCTGCGGGTTTTTTTTTATATGGACGACTTCACACGAAACGCGGACGCGGGTCGGGCCCGACACGCACCCGCGCAGTGTGTGGTTTGCGCTTTAGTGTTTAAGCAACTGGTAATAAACTAGAGATGGGCGAAAACTGATGTTTCGATATTAGTGGAATAAACGAATATTTGCAAGAATCATTCGAGTAGGTAACTGCCGATTCATTCGAATGATACTCTTTTATTCTTATGATGAATTACAAAATTTTATAAATATGATCTGGCCAACGCAACCGAGCATTCGAATTATTAGACTTTAGGACAATCGTCCATCACAATACAAATGTCGTACATAATCATGTAGGTAAGTAAATGTAAATGTTAAGATACTTAGATATTTAACATTTACATTTACTTACTTTTTGTATTTAGAGGTCTCTAAAATCATATGCTTACATACCTTCAGCCTAAACATGGCTTCAATTAATATACCTACAAACTAATTCAACAATTCATTTACATGCCATTAAAAATATGTTCACCAAGATTTAAATGTACACTAGCACTAGCACAGTCAACCGACTCGGAGCCGAGCAATAGTTCGAGGTGTATACTCGTGTCCGGCGCCGCTACAAGCACACGCTGCGCTCGGTGAAGGCGCCGACGAGGGTCATGTCGGCGGCCAGCGCGGCGCGCAGCACGTGCGGCGCCACGCCGTCCCGCACCCGCAGCGTGAACTCGCGGCGGCTCGGCGGCGGCAGCCCGCCCCCCGCTACATTCAGTATCCTCGTCCGCCCGGCCACATCTAGTGGCTTCCCCTCCTCACTAGCCCCGAGTACCGTTCGAACACACAGCGTTCTACATGCTTCTCTTTCGGCGTCGTGCAGCTCTCTCGCTGCTATTTCAAACGTCCTCCTAATATCAACACCTCCGACCGACGAACTCCCGCAAGGTACACCCTCTTCGTGTGCCTTCACTGCTCCGGCGCGAAGAATAGCCGGCAGCAGTAGTTCAGCGGCGGCGCTGACAGTTCGCGAACGAAGAAAATGTAATACCTGCTCAGCTTCGCGAGTCTCGTCAAATAATCTTCGTTGCCTCGCGGCCGGCACCGGGCGTGCCACACTCCACGCCTCTACCCATGGATTACCTGGTAATAACATGCGGTCACCTAATGCACCACCGTTGTCAGGTTTCCAGTCTCGCGGCGAGTACCAGCGCACGAAGTCACAGAATTCTGCGCCAGGGTTCGCCGCTTTGAACGCCTCCATATCAGACAGAAGCGAAGCACTCATCATTCTGGCTCGGAGCTCAGATGCTTTAGCGTCGTCTCCGAGCCGCACCATTAGTTCTGCATCCTCTTCTAACTGGTCTTCAGTTTTCGGCGCAGGATCCTGCATTCCAAAGATAAATTATGCAAACATCAGCCATGAATATTTCATTCATACTATTAATTTATAGTAATAAAAATCAAATGAATTCTATCAATCAACAGTTATATCCACCGGTTTTGCTAACTTTCTACTTGATAACCTTACTGTCAAAATTTACAGTATCGAAATTGATATTCCTACTTATGCAAAATGTTATATGGCAGTTATAAAGTTGAAACTGTAATAGCCATAATTTATGGATTTGACAGAAGTAGGTAACTTTTACACACCTGTGTACGGGGAACATAGAGAGGCGCGCCGTTCTTAAGTGTGGCTTCTCCAAATCGACTGAGCCGGCCAACTGGTCTGTCCCAAGGCAGTTGTTCTTCATTTTCGCCCTCAGAGCAATCAAAGAATTCATCATCAGAAGAGTTCCCCGCTAGACTGCGCGTGCCTTCCAAAGCGCGCCTAATACAGCAGTTGAGAAGTTGCAGCTTTTGATGTAGTAAGCAGGTGCGCGCGTTCGGTGCCCCTTCTGCAACTCTGTCGACAACAAAAGACAAAATATAAAGCAATTATTGTGATTCAAAATAAGTTAGTATAAAATAATATTAATAAATCCTGACGCAAGCTGACCAAAACTCCAGAAAACTACACCAATAAATATTAAATTCAATTTATACGTTTGGAACTCTATTTCGCACTCCATAGAGAACGAAATGCCTAAAGATATTGGAAATTGATCAGAAAGAGCGTTGTGAGTAAGGCCCCCAACGTGAATAGGCTATTTATTATTTGTAAACATAGAATACGATAAATAAAGTAGTATATTAGATATTAGTTAACTACATTGGTGTGTCAGTCAAGGAAATAATGAATAGTGTCAAACGTCTAGGTGGCGACGGTTGGGTATGCGTATGACATCAATGGTCGATAAATAAAATCAGGCTAAATCATAACGTTACCTACGTGTTACTAATAAGGATTTCATATTAGGACTTACGGTCAGCTTATAAAGCTACGAATCGGTTAGTGTGTAAGTTGGATAGATAGATTTTTTTGTGGGTCAAAATGATGATGTGAGATTGACTTTCTTTGACTTCAAGTCAAGAAGTCAATCTATACAACGTGTTACTGAATTAACTCAAAACCTCTTGAGGGGTCATTGTACTCATCAGTATGAACAAGTTTTACTATGGGACAAAGTCTGAAATCGCGAAAAAAAGTTACCTGTTCCCTACATTTCATCTATTTATGTGAACACAAATGTAGGGATCAGCTGATTTTATTTAGCGATTTCAGGTTTGGTCCCATAGTAAAAGTGGTTCATAATGATAAGTATAATGACCCCTTAAGAGGTTTTCAGCGCACGTTGTATATGGCTTATAATAACAAAAACTTAAACATGATAAATAATCTGATATGATGAAATATATAGAAAGTAAAATCATAAGTAATCGTTAAGTATAATACATGGCAAGTTTCAACTTCGTTCAATACTACAGTCGCGTTCGAACTATCTAACAAGTGAAGTGGAACGATCGCTTTATTTAAAATAAAATGATTTTCGATTAACACGATCTATTAAATCTAGGTAACATGGTAATTATTCTGGTCTGAAGACCTACCTCACCTTTACCTTTATGTAACGGACAAGGATTTGAATAGGCCGTGCTGCGCTCAACAACAACAGAACATTACACCAGTCAATAAAGCTTTTACCAGCTTTCCGTATCATACATAATACTTCAAAGTATTTTAACATTCATTAAACAACGACTGTCACGTAGCTGTGCCTGCTTGTTTCAACTTTCACTTTAAACGCAATTTTACATAGATAAATCCACTTCCTCGAAAAGAAAGCAAATGAATCATATGAGATACTGCATGTTTTCGCGTAACACACGGAATATATATTTTCTCTTTCGTGTACCTACGCAAATCCTGCAGTCGACGCAACCGCAGCACAATTGATTTATCGAGTGAAGTGTTCACTCGTTGCTGAATTGTTATGAAGTAGCAAGCGCACCTGCGGCTATCCGCAGAATCAGAACGATGTTGTCTCGATTTGTATGCCACGACCTAGAATCAACGGGAACTGAACTAAACGCGCGAACGCTCTCGGAACCGTTATCACATTGAATTACAAATGTGTTGCTGTGAGGCTGCCAGAAGGCGAGCACCAGTAAGGCCGCGTCTCTAAGATGCTCACCGTGTAATCGGTCG
The DNA here is from genome assembly GCA_949699075.1 of Asteroscopus sphinx. NCBI lineage: Eukaryota > Metazoa > Arthropoda > Insecta > Lepidoptera > Noctuidae > Asteroscopus > Asteroscopus sphinx. The sequence continues at coordinate 25,913,086 of OX453004.1, read as the reverse complement.
GTGAACCGTTTGTTTACCGGAGCCGGTGCGGCAGCAGCATCTAGGTGTAGGTCAGGAAGCAATGGTGGGGGCCTCGGCGCCGGCCACCAGTCCGATGCCGTCGACAGTCGCGAGCGCATCCACCGCGCAGACATGGACCAACATTGGTCAATCTTTGTATAACCGGTTCCTGACACCGAAAGTGAGAGAGTTTCCATTGTGATCCAAGCATGAAAATCCATCGGTGAATTATAACAAAACAAGAAAAACACAGTGTCAGTGCTAGAACAAAGTGATCAGCTACAATCAATCAAAGGATTATTTCCTGCTCATCAAGATTTTCCTTAAAATGGTAAGTTTCGAAAGTATATAATATACAAGCAAGAATTTTCTATCGATAGCCGATAGGTAAGGCATGATAGAAAATCGTCTCGTCGCGTACGTTGACCCACTTCGATGATTCAAGCGAACGTACAGCAACCGGCACGAACAAGATGTACCTTATTGTACGGTTTTTTCAAACCAAATCTATCTTTGTTAAATTAATAATATGATAATTATTTACATTGTTATAACATATAAAACTTTACGGTACGGACGCTGAGTAGCTTCGGAAATGTAGATGTATCTTATTATATCTCCACATACTGATAGGTGCTTGGGGGAGGCCTATGTCCACCAGTGGATGTCTTTCGGCTGAAATGATGATGATGATGATGATTGATACTGATAAAACTTATATCGCATAATGTACGGGCCAGTTAACAACGTACATTAGCAGCAATAGGTATTTGCTGTTGATAACTGGATCAGGAGTTGTTTGCAGTTGCAGCAGGGATAGTAAATTGAGTACGCAGAGAATAAACATATCACCAAAGTTTACGATGTTTATTTCACAGTAATAAGTATAAGTACACACGGGAAAAGAGTGACGATTCTTTCTCTTAGGCCGCTTCCTGGGCCCCAATTCTCGCATTTTAGAGATAAATGTCTCATTCGAAATAATCTCTAATTTTAAATCTCTGCAAAAAATGTCGCCGGTAATGTCAACTACTACGAACCACTCTTTGTATTTAGAGCGCTACGCGTAGACATTATTACCTCTAACGTGATATCTGAGGGTACGAAAACTTATTTTCAATCGATTTGCAATCTTGTTTCGACATTATATTGAGTTCGTCTACACGGCGAGAATAACCCCCTGACTCGTCGACAAGTCAGGGAGCAGCTTTAGTGTCTAGTTAGACGATTATTGGCGTACTGTATGTTAATTATTGAAATTAATGTATTTATCACTAAGGCGACGCGCAACCGAAAGTAGGTTGCTGCGTGCGTAAAAATATGTGCGGTGGTGAGACCGTACACATAATGACCACCGAATCTAATGAACGTTTATTTATCACCATCAAATATATTTTCATCATAAACAACGAAAGCTTATCACAGACCACAGCTGGACATAGCATACTGGGCATGCGGGTTGATGGCCGCGGAGATATTTTATGTGCATATAAATACATGTGCATAGCATGCATGTACATATGTAAGTCATAATGAGTCTCGCGAGCCGCATCGTGACGGAGCTACAGTCACACGTGTGACGGAGCTACAGCCACACGTGTGACGGAGCTACAGCCACACGTGTGACGGAGCTACAGCCACACCTGTGACGGAGCTACAGCCACACGTGTGACGGAGCTACAGCCACACGTGTGACGGAGCTACAGCCACACGTGTGACTATGTCAAACGTGCACTTTCTCTAATACATGATTTTTGATATTTTTGAATCTCGGTGTGACAGCGTTCGAACAACTCTTTCTAAAGAATCGTTAGGTTTTATAAATGCGATTTCGATAAGAAATCGTTCGTTCGTAGCAGCCAGTTTAGCTTGTTTAATAGTTTACTCTGGTGGTTTGTTTACTTGACAAAGTTTTCTTATGTGCCGGCTTAATAGTGTATTTGTAGAGGTGGCGACGTGGGGGCGATCACCCTGCGGCGACAGGGTGGCCAAGGCCCCAACACCCAGCGACTGAGCCGCTCCATCTAAGTCAGTTCCGGACTTTCGACTTCGTTAATAGCCACCCTGTCTACTTTTACCTATCTAACCGTAGTGTTTTTCTTTGAAAAGAAATCAAATAAAACACCTTTATTCGTTCGTTATTATTAACATGGAGATTTGGACTCGATGTGCCACAACTGACAAAAGGCGATTCGGCACGCTTACATATACCCCTTTCTTCATTATTCATGTAATATAAACTTTTCTAATCACTTCAGACAAACCCAAGACTGTAAAATTGAAAACATTTTTAATTTTATTGAGAGTTGTGACATGTATTTTAGAACAAAATAATTCAATTCAATTTTATTTATTTGCTAACATGGGTACAAAATTGAAAAGTTATTAAGCTATTATTTTACTTACATCATCATTATCATCATTGGAGCCTGTCACTTAACCAGTCTTGGATGTAGGCCTCTTCCCTCCTTTTATTACTAACATACGCACATTGTATATTATACAGTATGTGCGTGGCGTGGTAACACATAAGAATTGTTTGTTAATTAATTGTTTAGTTATTACTAGACAATTAACCTATTAATGTAACTTATTAAATAAGAGAGAAAATAGAACAAAAACTAATCGCATGAGCGGGTTCAGCCTATTATATTGTCTCCCAGCCTCCCTCTGCTCAGGCCGCGGCATATAATATATAGCGTTATCAATATATGAATATCCGAGTCTTTTATAGATATTACGAAGGTGGGAAAGCACATTCTGTTTTCTCTTCATTTACGAGTCATATTTATTTTATAGCTACGATCATTCTTCAATATTAAGTTATATTAAATTCCTGAAGAATACATCATCTTTTCGTACATATTTTATTAGGAGTTTAAATTCACAGACTTTCAATAATATGAATGTGTTCAGTTATTCTAGTCAGGATTCCCTAAAAACCTTTTTAAAATGTAGGAGCTTTAACAATAGATTTTCCAATAGACAAAAATAAACATTACCTATTAGTAGTGCCGATATAACACGCCAAGTAATTGAGCGACAACTTTCTGAAATGACAATTACTTTAATAAATTAACTAGCAAAGCAAAGTAAAGTTTAACAATAAATTTTATTCCGGACGGTTGTGATTCCGGTTAGTAAATCGTAACAAGTTGTAGGTGCATGAATTCTCTACAGCGGGCAGCTAGCTTGCGCAGTTTCCATCGGCAAAAGGTGTTACTCGTGAAATTCAGTAGCCAATTAATTTACGTAGCAAGCATTGCGCTTTGAGAACACGTTTTAATTACCTCTCACGAATCGACGAGTCTACATAAAAGATGCCCATGAAATTATTAATTAACAAAGTTTTGCTTAGTAAATACTCACACGTACATGTTTATTGACCGTTATTTTGTGTACTGTATTTATTACTTTCGTCATAAATCTAAAATAGCCGGCGAGTTAAAAGCTTTTATTTATCGCATACGGAATAGACGGCAAGCCCCACGGGGGCTATGGCCGGGGTCCATTTCATGGTCCACGCCTTTCCCTCGTAATGTATAAAATGTATGCGGTCCTCCCGCGCCACACTGATGGGCTTTAGGCGCGAAATTGAGTGCCGCCATTAAATCTTCTGGCAACGCAAAAAATTACACAGATTCATACATATTTTAAAGTGTTGTAAACTAGCTACGTAAAGTCCAAGTTACAGCGCAGATTACATCTGAAAGCAGAATGGACTTGGCCACCATGCTACGTTTTCCGGAGCCAGATGACATTGAGTAACCCTGAACATCATCAGCATCTAAACACGGATTTGGTTTTTACGATAGTTTTCACCCAAGATCTAAGAGTGGACAAAAACCATGTGTCGAGGAAGTTGAGACAATAGGCAGAGTAACTGTGTCGCCGGTTCGTTGACAACGTCCGTGGGAGACACTGCATATATAGGTACTTGCACCTTGATTAAATACGAGTCGATGCACCATACACATCAATAATAATTAAAAACCTTCTTTATCCCTTATTACAATGGGTCTGAGTATTTAAAAAAAAAAACCTACACAGTACTCGTATTGCGTGTAAACAACCAATGCATTTAAAACCTATGTACAAAATAATGGTGACTAACGGCCAAAATTAATATCTTATCTATCCACGATTTGCCCTACTAGAGATAGAAAGACATAATTTGTATGGAGCTTATGTCAAATTTCTATCTGTATGGTGGATGTATGTATTAATAACCTTTTTATCCACACTTGCCCTACAAGTGTGGATAGAAAGGTTATTAATTTTGGCTGTAAAAATACTCAACTAAAACAAATCTACTTTGTATATGTTACGAGATTGTGTCTCTTAGCACCCTCGCATTCGACAGAAGTAATGCTCTGTAAAACGTACTCTACTTCTAACTCCGATACCTACTAGCCCGCGAAATTCAAAAACTCTATATCACTTAGTAGGTACATCAACCATAACAAGTTTCGCGGCAATAATAACATATCTACTAAGTAATTAATACTCATAGAAAACACTATAATCGATAATTTTAAAATAAAATACAGGATTTTTTTTTAACTAGTGCGCAAATTTTTTTTGGTGGTTCCGTATGAGTAATAGAACACATTTCCATTAATAGTTCGAAACTTTTTTTTATATTTTTATCCGACTTAAAATCAGCAAAATATGGACATAATCTGTTCGTAATAACATCAATGAAAGCGCGCGACGGCTGACTCATGCGGCTGCGGGTTTGCATCGGGGGTACAACCCCTCCCGGACGGCCGCGTGAGCCAGCCATCGCGCGCTTTCATTGATGTTATTACGAACAAATTGTGTCCATATTTTGCTGATTTTAAGTCGGATAAAAAAAATGTATTGAACAATTAATGGAAATGTGTTCATACCGAACCACCAAAAAAAAGCACTAGTTAAAAAAAAACCTGTATTGTTTGAGATAGTACTTCCTATTTATGTAGAATATGTTATTTGAAACAAACTTTATTGTCTTCTAATCTGTTAAAATTAGACTTTGATATTGCATAACTTTGCAAAATCTGGGTATTCTGGATATGTAAAGTTATTATAATAAAGTAAGATAAACGCTATCCTAGGGATTTACAGTTAAAGACCGTGCACTATATACCAGTAATGTTGCTTGTATACGGTGCATGTAACTGGTGCGGGCTACATGCACAGGCTTATGCGGTACATTCATAGGGCACTGGACCCGCACATTTCTTAACACGGTCGTTTACATGATGCGTATAACCCGTGCAAGTGCCTCAACATGCGCATGTTACCCGCGCCGTGTACAAGCACCATAAAGTCTCTGATACACATGCCTGTAACTTGCTCGCTTGCATACCAGTTACTTGCACGTGCCAGCTAGTTTCATGTGTATACGTTAACTGGCATGCCTGTATCTGGCAAAATATATAGATTGTACATCATTTGATTTATTGGCATGCAATATGAGGGACCCTCCCCCCCCCCCACACGGTTTTATACGGTTTTATAGCCCCCGCGTCCCCACGCGGGGGCTATAAAACCGACATCGTGTGAACGTACGCGGCAGCTACAGGCATACCTTATTCTCTTCATTTTTGTCTCATTAATTTTGCTACACATTCTACTGTTAGTAACAATATGACATTATTTAATTCACTTCGAATGCTTTCCGTTGATGCAAATACTAGAAAATGTGCTGTCAAGACGTCGGTCGGTAGCGTGGCGTACTGACTCTTGTATACTTCTTGCAAGTTACAGGCATGCAAGTAAGCAAATTGCATGCAAGTTTACTTGCAAATGTATCCACAGTGTCCCAGTTACTTGTATATGCCGTTAACTGGTATGCAAGCTACTGCTCCATTTTACAGGCATGTGTATTCCGGCAATAAGGCCAGGCCCGCACGGGCGGTAAAATAACCCGCGGTCAAATGTCCGCCTGAATAGGACGTATGAAAATGTAGGTATTTAATTTCGCGCATGTGCAGTTAACGTTTTTCATACATTTATGTAGGCGGGCAGTTGACCACTTGGTCAATTAACAGACCGTGCGTTCGGAGTCAAGTTGTACCTAGCACAATATTTTGAAAGAATGTTATGAAGACCATTATTATTTTAGTAATATTTTTAAAACAGAAACTATAGAATGTTACAATCGAAGACGCAACGGCGGTTTACATACGTGCCATATGCTTACAGTAAACATCGAAAAACCAGTTAGATATAAAAAGCATTAATTTTAGTAGTCGACACTTCATCAACATTGAAGAAAGTTGTATTTGACTGTCGTAAGAATTCGTGAAAGAGTAATGAAACATATTAAATACGAGAAGACAACTTCAGTTATGATAGAAGTTTTAATGAAAAAGTATCAACATTGTCAAAGGGATATCACTCGGAATGAATCGGCACGAATAAGTTTGGCGCAGCAATAAATTCTGTTTAAAATATTTAATAAAAAGTGACAGTACCTTAATAAAAAAATACAATGCAAAATTGCTAGTTTAAAAAGGCAGTAAGGATGTAGTACGGTTTTTTGGTTATTTCAACTTATGTCTAGGCGTCGTCATCATCATCATCATCATTTCAGCCGAAAGACGTCCACTGCTGGACATAGGCCTCCCCCAAGCATCGCCACAACGACCGGTCCAGGCTTAGCGTGACATTTTGTATTCGTTCATTGTTAAACCTAAATCTATCAAATAACATAAATATACCTCGACTGACTTGACTGCCTCGTTGGTCTAGTGGTCGCAAGCGCGACTGCTGAGCGTGGGGTCCTGGGTTCGATTCCCGGGTCGGGCAAAGTGTTATTGGGTTTTTTCATTAGGAAATTCTCAGTAGCAGCCCGGAGTTTGGATTTGTGCCCGTTTAATGGCAATAGGCTCGCCCCCTATTACATGGGACTATAACATAACTGGCGAAACATGGGTGTACAATACACCTCTGCCTACCCTTTCGGGGAAATACAGGCGTGATGTTATGTTATGTAATGTTAACATAAATATATATATATATAAATATAAATAAATATATATAAATATATTTTTGGCACATTTTACACTTGAGCGGAAACATCTACATTTTAATAAATTAGTGTATTTTATTAGTAGGTACTAGATCAAACGTTGACTTGTATTAACTCCTCCCTTGCGGTAACATTAGGTATCATACAAAGACTACTCGTGTTTATCAGATTATTCGTGCTAACCATTTTCCCAATCCATAACTAACAAATTCTACTAATAAATCATTGCAAACCTTGCTTTTGATAGCGTACACCCACCTACGTACAGCTAAAATATTCGGCTGCAACAGCGGTTTTGCACATTAAGGGGGATGCTCTATAGTCGCCCGTTCCATACGGTATAATATTCGTCAGATCTAAACAGATACGTACTATTTGTAACCGAGTTGCACAACTAACTTTCAAGGAAAAAAACTTAACGATGTATTAAAAAAAACATGAATTCAGGAGGTCTAATCGCGGTTCACGAACGACAAACGAAGTACGAACTTTCGTTCCGACTGATACCTACACAATAAATATGTATAGGCACACAAAAACGGCAAAATAATGATAGACTACGGATCATAGTCGTATGAAACTGACCGGCGATCAAAGAAACAAACGTCAAAACACGATCATCGTCCGAGTAGCAAATTGTGCGATGAATGGTACAATTAATCGAATATCGTCAAACGTGAGTAGACCCCGTGAACCCTGATACATAATAAATATTTGTTTTAACTGATGTAATAATTTGCTCTTCGATTTATTGATTGATTTAATTTTGTTTTTATTCAAACAAATGTAATTTTAACGATAGTAATGGTAGTAATATACAACAAAACACATCACCTTAACGGCATGACATGAACGAGGAGTGCCGCATGCCGTATTCCGATAAGGTTAAACGCGATTAGTTTCTCATCGGCTCTTGGAAGCACCAGCTAACCGACTAACGACTGAAACAGAATTCATAGCTATTCGCTGCACGTTCAATTTGTTGGTTGTTGTCCTTTGACTGGGCGATTGGAACCTGACAGTAATAATAATTATGTTGTTATAACATTCGTAGGCAGACACGCACTAAATAATTTAAACAGTTTACCAGGTACTGGTGTAGCTCTGGGCATTCTAATTTAAACAGTTTACCAGGTACTGGTGTAGCTCTGGGCATTCTAATTTAAACAGTTTACCAGGTACTGGTGTAGCTCTGGGCATTCTAATTTCCTACCGTCATCCAGTGTTCCTATTTTACAGTATTTTTCTGGTATAGAACGGTGAAGTGAACTAAAGTCCCACCTGATCTTCTTCCATCGTGTCGACATGAGCTACATAATGATAATAGCTCATGCCGTGGGGAAAATACCGCGTGCCGTCTGGATTTGTGCCCGGTTAATGGCAATAGGCTCGCCCCCTATTACATGGGACGTACAACATAACTGGCGAAATGTGGGTGTACTATGTATAGAACACCCACATTTCGCCGCCAGAGGTGTACCTCTGCCTACCCTTTCGGGGAAATACAGGCGTGATGTTATGTTGTGGTGAAAATATTTGCCTGTCAGCAGGTTGGTAGCGGGGCTGACTGCACAGGGTGCGCCGGACGATCAATTAAATATCGTCACTAGTTGTGGCTCTTTAATGCACCCCCACCTGATGTTAAGCGGTTACCTTTGCCCATAACAACTGCAATATTAGCTAGGCCATTTCTTAAAGATGGAAAGTCTCATGTGATTGTAATTCTACTTGCACCCGTACCCATCGCACCGGAACACAGAAATGCAAGCGTTATACTGTTTGGCGGCAGGAATAGGTACAGGATGATAGAACTTCCCCGGATGAGCTCTTTCACAAGGAGATCTACTATTAGGAATACATTACAATCACGTGAGACTTTATATCGTTGTGTCCCAGTTTGGCGAATACGACTTGCAATACTATTTAGGCAACAGCAACAGCCTAGGTGGTATTGCTCCACACATTTTACAGGCAAAGGTAACCGTTTAACATCAGGTGGGTCTTTAGCTTGTTTCGCCATCCTATAGGTACCTCCTCATGGATACCCTTCGTCTGGGGAAGGCGAAGCGGTATGTTGGACTCCTACCGACTAAAACCACACGGTGGCCGACCTCAGCACAAAATAGAGGAGCTCCGGGAACTCCTGTGGATCGCGCCGGTGCCCCTCTGGTGCTATGCTACTGGGCACGTCCCGGGAAAACAGTGCTTTCCACACCACAGCATTACGCGACCACCACGTACTGCTGTCCTCTCCAGGGTCGCGTAATGGGTGCCTTGAGTCCCCCATTCTTAACGCCCACGATCCCCAAGAGTTCCCTGCTGTGAAACCGTCCTACTGAATGTATACCTAGAGAAGCAAAATATGCAGAGCTTTTCAAAACGTGAATTGAATCAGTCATTGATATTCAACCCATTGGTTTTTATAACGTGATCCTCTTTCTACAAAACAAATCAGAAACCAATTATACGTGCCCCAATCGAATTGTTGAAATTAAAACAGTATCCTGTATGATACAAAATTTGCCTCACAAATGAAGGTGGAAGAGTTTTTGTGACAATAAGGACATCCTAAAACATTTTGATGGAATATGATTTTTATTATGGAATTGGATCAAAAACAAAAACAAAAACCCTGTTGTTCCTGTGAGGTACGTTATCAGAATCGATGTTCATAGTCATACGTAAGGACACAAGTCATTTGGAAAAACTCTTCAATAAAAATAATCTATATCGGTACCTCACAGGAACGACAGGGTTTTTGTTACATATTATAAAGCGTCATTTTTAATTCACCAATAACCCTTTTAGGGGTAATTGTACTCGTCATTATGGTTTTTTTACTATGGGACCAACATTGAAATCGCGAAAAAAAACAGCTTCTCTACATTTTGTCAATTTATGTGAACACATTAATATGTGACAGGTAATTGCCGAGGATGTTGATCGTGACACTTTTTTAGCCATATTATTATCATCAAATAATTGCCATTTGTCATTAAATTTGCAGTGTCTCCGGTAATGTCCATGTCCACCAGATATGTAGGTACTCACTTAAGTCTATATCAATTTGTAAGATTTGTTTTTAAAATTTATTCTATTTGGAATATTTTTATTTGAAGGGTTTCATCCAGTAAAAAAATGTATATTCAGATAATTCGCATCTTAGAGCAATGTTACCTTTGCATGTTTTTACTCCCAAATTAAACAAGCGCAAATATACCCAAAAACGTTCTAAAACATAAATACATACATTTCTCGAAAAAAAAATCGATTTCTTATTAAAGTCAAAAAATCGACTGCTATCTACTAAGTGAAATAGATTAGCGCCCCCTAGAAAGTATGCTTCCTGGAGATGATACGTTGATACGTTTTCTCGTAAGCCTTTATATGTCACAGCTAGTAGAAAGTATGACACAACAGAACTAGGATGAAGAGTTTTGTTTCTGAAGTTTGCAGACGCTATAGGGCATTTATTTTTCTATGATCGATGAAGATGGACCGCTACAAACAAGCCAAGGAAGGTTTATATACTATTTATTCCGAAACTGAAACTAGACTGTCAAATAATGTGAGAAAACCCTAGAGAAATTATAGGGAAGCTATAACTGATTGATTGACGGATTCATTTTTTTTTTTTTTCTTTCTATAACAAACTGATACTACCAATAACCAATACAACAGTTTATCAGGGCTTTTTTAACAGTTCAGTATTATGTACGGTATATTACACACTTTTATTTCGATGAAACTGCCAGTTGATATATGATTGATTCTTGATGAATTATTCGTAACTACAGCTTAGTAGCGTGCGACAATTTTAATATAAACAGCATGCGTTTCGTGTGTCTGATGTCTCTTAATTGGTGGCAACAGCCCACTGTATATTTTTCTCCGTAGCAAAGGTTCAGCGACCCTCCGCAGGTGCAATATTCATCTACGTCACGGTTGCCGTCACTGCGAGGCGTGAAGATGGATTAGCTACCTACGGACTTCGGAGCGTTAGAGACGGTTGATCTAGCGTGATTGTAGGACATCGGCCCGGGCATGTCACGAGTAACGCACCGGAGAATGCGACAAATAGTAATCGATTTTCGCAGTTTTTTCCTTTCTTCAGTTGTAAATAAATATATTTTGTCTTTACTTGTATTTATTGAGCTTTACACATTTATCTCTAATCTAGGATGAGTTAAGCAAAATTAAGATTTATTTTCTCCTTGAGAATACATGTGCTACGGCGATGATGCTATAAATTACGATGTTTTCACTTGAGTTTTCACTCTACTTGCTCGAACTTAGAAAATCCATAATTATGTAAAAGTACAAAGTCAATTGTACGGACGTTAATGACACATGCAGAGTGCACCCAACCAAAGCGTAGTAGGACTTATTTATCGTAAATGTGATCGAGCAATGAGTTGGTCTCGCGTCGTTCAGCATTGCGGGCATTCGCCACCACTCGGCACCTTCGTCGACGCGCAGCCCGTATCTACCGGGTGCTGGCAATATCTGCGAATCTCCACTCCACATCCGATCGTTGACGTCTCACTGCGTTCCATACTGTTTTTACGTTTGATACACGGAACATTCATAACACTAGGATTCCACTTGCATAAAATTCAAATAAACAAACAGGTCGGAAATATGACGGATGAATAATTTAAATTCAAATAGAAAGTTTTCCCATTTTCAACAAAAATATATCAGGTAAGCGAGCAAGGTAATTGCTCAGTGACTCTACGCAATTTCGATTCATATTGCCTTTTCAATCGGCCTGGAAAATATCTACTACGCCGGTCGTCTCCGTCTCTACATTTTCTGCGAACATTTAATTTTTATTGCATGATTACAAAATGCATCGGTACAAATTTTACGCATATACAACTGTTATTGAAATAACTGAAAACCTCTTAAGGGGTCATTGTAATCATCAGTATCAACAACTATTACCATGGGACCAACCCACAAATTACATTTGTGTACACATAAATCGACAAAATATGGGGAACAGCTGTTTTCTTTCTATATTTTTATTAACGAATTACGCCAGTAGACATGCAACTGATACATAGGTAGGTACAACAATTCTTGCGCTGAGATACCATCAGCACAAGAGGGCGCCTGATCAGAACGAGTTCCGCCAGATTTTAGTGGCCGAATGAAAGGAACAACTTACGCATGCCAGCTCAGGGCAGCAGCGGTTAGGCCCGTCCCACAACGGTGGCGCCCTCATCTACCGGCTGACGCAGATACTCTCGGGGCAAGGCTGCTACAGTACGTAATTGCCCTGAAGACACGGCACAACATACACTGGCGGAGTGCCCAGCCAGGGCCACGCAGCGTCGTGACCTCATAAATTTAGCAGGCGGCAGCGATCCTTCGCTTCCGGCGGAGGTTCAGTCCATGGTCGGGAGCGAGAGCGCTTTAAAGGCGTCGTCTCCTTCTGCGAGGAGGTGATGCTCGCAAAGGAGACGGCAGAGAGGGAATAAGAGGCAACTACCTCTCTCCCCACCCGTAGGAGACGGACCGGGCCGGAATCAGAAGGAAGGTCTACCACGCGCGCTAATCAGGAGGTGCGGCCGATGATGAGGCCGCACGGGGGAAGGGGCTCGCCTAGTAGTGGCGAGCCGGGACCTAACGGCGGGGGGAGAAGATTGCAGAGTGCATCCCATACTCCTGGACAAAGGTAGTAAAAGGAACACACTGGTGATTTTAGTGGGTAGGAGTCCGACATTAGCTCCGATTCTCCTAGTGGAGTGAGTCGTGCGTCCTAAGATTTCCCCACGAAAAATAATAGGTAGGTAGGTACTATAAATTCTTTCAGCCGCAAAAACCAAGATTGCGTAAAGTTCGCACCGTACGTAATTCATAACTACTGGTTTAAGTCAAAGTTAGACTAATGGTTTATGTAGTAACGGATTACGGAAACCACGATGAAAAACATAGTATGGATACACTAACCAAAAATCAAAAGACTATTGCGGATAGTAATAAATGCAATAATAAGGAAAAGGATAGGGCGTAGGGCGCCGGAAAAACCAAAACGGTAATTATTTGAACAATTACGTTAAATTTACTACATTTAAAATTACTTACACAATCATAAATTGGAGTTGGGAAGTTACTTCAGCGCACCCAACATCCTCAGCGCAAACACACGCTTCGCTTCCCGCCGAAACGGCATTACGCTCCGCCATTATCCACGAGCTCTCTAGGATCGCAGCCATTAACAACAGCCGGTTATTTTCTATATTACAAAGTCTCTGCGCAGATGGTAACTTATTCTGCGGAGATACCTGCCGCGACGAATAGCAGCGCAATTAAGAACACGACATGATCAAAGCGACTACGGTACGGACGCATGCTTCCCTTCACAATAACAAAGACAATAATAACTGTACTTTGGTAGGTTTAAGTTGCACTTACATGGCCATACAGAAAAAAATATTAGGTAATCGATTTTTAAACTTTTCCTTTTGTTTTCATGTTCTCTTAAACCGCTTGAACGGTTCGTTTCTTTGGATTTAAGAATCACGTAAGAAGGCATTATAATCCATAGGCGAAGTGCTGCGAAACATCATAGTGAAGCCAAAATACCTTGCTCTTTCGTGTACAACCAGCGCTAACGCACACACGGTGAGCTCGGTTTGAGGATGCACCTCAAACCGTGCTCACCCTTCTCAGTACACATGTCGCGGCATCGTCCAGTAAGCATCGGGAAAGCAAATATCCTTCAGGTGCAAGGTGTGTGCGTGAGCGCTGATTGTACACGAAGGAGCATGGTTTTTTTTGGCTTCACTATGATTGTTCACAGCACTTCGTCTTATAATCCACGTAGATTGTGGTGTACTGTTGACCGCTAATCATTTCGCTACGCATCACGTCTAATCGTAGGGAGTGCGAGTCGCGCTTTCTACCCACATTTACGGTTAGACACAAACCAACACTTGTTTATGTTGTGATTAGCAGTAATACGCTTAATTAAATGAACGCAATACATAATTGGATGGGAACTAGAATACTCGATGTACACTTACCGTTACAACGTAAACTCTACTAGTATTGCCTCCTGGAATCCCGACTCCCACTTTCCTCCCCCTGAATCCGTAGACGTTCATGTATGTACACCACGGGCGAACTTCAAAGCCCGGTTAAACGATACTGATAAAAGAGTCAAAGGGATTTTCGTAAAGCTGTCCGACCAAGACTTTAATTCTATTAAGCAAACTTCGTAAAATCTAGCCATCGTCCAGAATTCGTTTCACATGCCAGTGGCGTCATCTGCAATCTGTTCCACCAACTTTTGGAATTACAATATTATCTTTCTCATTTAGGTGCGACATTAGCAGATAGAATTTGTAGCGTTATAACTGCTATTAATATGCAGAATAGATGGATAACCCAAGAGACTAACGTAAAAATATTAAAGTACACATGTTGAGTTTTGAAAATAGAGCTGGAGGACCAAAACATTGATTTGCCACATGAAATTTCTGTGCAAGATTTGTTTCTTATCAGCAACCTTATCAATTGGAGCAATAATAATTGGTGATATTTTTCGCAAAAGAAGATAGTTGTTATTGAAAAAAGAAAAAGAAAGAAATATGGTTTATTGTCATAGATAACGACGCGCAACATTTAAACAACAGTGATAAACACAAGCAGGTAACTAACAGGTGGGGTTACAAAGAAAGTAAACCAAAAAAACACAGGTAAAAAATAAAGAAAGGACAGTCGATATAAAATATAAGAAAAGTATAGTATGGAACTCACTCCCGCTTAACATACGGAATTCTCAAACTATATCTGTCTTCAAAATACGTGTTAAAAAGCATTACCTTTACTCTTAATTTGTTATCGTATAATATTCATATCATGTTTACCTATATATAATTTATATGTATTTATTTAAGTATCTATTGCTTTATTACCACTAATATTAGGTTTCTTATCTTTTTTACAGTGTTGATGTTGTTGTTGTTTCATTTCTTACTTATTTCTCCTCTCGCAGGTGTGCTGGTAGAAATTTCTTTGAAATAAGCAGTAGCTTTGTACTAAATACTTTTAATGCTTTCTCCTTTCATATGTTATTTTTTGTACATAAATTATAAATAAATAAATATTGTTCCATTCCTGGCTAAACCACCTGCTTTTTCGAAAATCTTAAAATGCAATTATTTTTTCTCCAAAGTCGACCTCACGAATTCTTTGTCAACTTTGTTCACACCTTATAGTTTCGAATTTGGCCCTCAACTCTATTTTTAAAACTCACCCCATATACATATTGTATAGCGCAATTTAAAAAAAACTTTTCTTAGGTATTTCCATCCACACACGGTTAGCTGTAAAGCGCGGGAATTCCGAGTAGGTAGTATCAAATCAACGCGTAAGACGGCAGCTAACGGCCAACGGGACTGATTCGCGACAAATAGCTACTGACATTAATGATACATTTTCTTGACATTGTCATACCGGTCAAAGGCCGACGAATGATATACATACGTGCACATTTTATAGTGGATGTAGATATGATCGAAAGTTAATAGTAGAACAGTAAAATGAAGCAAGTTTTACACCAGAATTCTCTTTAATCTAGATTAGATCTAGAATGCAAATTTTGGATAGTGCCAGTAGTAGGTATAGCCTAAAACTTCAATGAAAAATTCCGTGGTGTCGTTCCAAAGAATATATATTTCACTTTCTAGGTTAGCAAAAAGAAAGTTTATTTATTTCCTTATTCCTTCTCTGACTCAATCAGTAGGTTGATTAATTTAGCCGGAAACTGACTACGATATTGTTAAAGACACGATTTCAATCTTTACAAAATAATTAGAACGTACTGCAAACTGCATATTCTATTACAGTAAAACTGTCAGAGGTTGAGACACGAATCCAAGAGTTGATCTAAAGCCATCATGTACATAGCAAACGGATATGACAATCATTATATTTCCAACACGAATTTCGAAGGTAGAGTGAAGTGAGAAAGGAAAATAAGGAAGTCTGATCCTACCATCACTTGACTAATGGAATTACCAGCCAAAGTATTAAATACACAAACAGACAGATAGATAGGTATGGTTTGTGATATAATTTCGGATAGAATGGGTAATACTGTGAAACTGTAGAAGATTCAGCACATAGACAGGAGAAATGATTGAAATGAAGCATCGCTTATAATTATATCCTACTAATATTATAAATGCGAAAGTATGGATGGATGTTTGTATGTTTGTTTGTCCTTCAATCACGGGGAAACTGTAAAGTAGTATATATACGGCTTTTGCAAAACTATCTGCACCTGGTGCAACAGAACTATATTATTACTTATGGCATTAAATTGATATTTCTTGAGCGAACAGTTATTTAAACTCGCGCTTTTGTTTAAAACAATTATGTACGTCACGATCATAGAAATCTTAATAATAAGGTAATAGAAATGTCATAGCTATGTCTTTTAATGCCGGAACGCGTGTCGCCGGTTTGCCGCTACCAACACATAAATGCGCAATTACGTCCGCCATGTTTCTAGCACAAAACAGCACTGATGATCAAGCAAACGGTTCGCGCACCCGTGTCCTATGATACACCTGTACGCGGCGACACTGTCACGCGCCTTTGCCACTTCTATTAACTTATATTATTTAGATTTCTATGTACATAGTTAAATAGTGAGTTGCTAAGCCATGCGCATCGTTCGCCATGATGACCCTTCACGCTCGAGTGACTCTAATGACCTGTACTGCATGGTACCATAAGACACTACCTACACGTTTACCTACGTCTTTGATTCCTAGTTCAGAGAGCCTTTTCTTTTTTCGTGTCTTTATAATAAATAACTGCTTACACGACCTTTATTTGTACATCTATTTATAACTTACTATACTTACCTACCACTCTATACTATGGTTCTTATGTTTTTTGGGTATATAATCATTGGTCTCTTTTACTGGCTTTACATCCGCTCGTCACTTGGGGTTGACACTGAAAATCAGCGCTGTATTGTGGCTCACGTTACAACACAGCATCATGCTGAGTGTCAACCTCTTTGCCGCAGCTACGACATACAAAGATGATGATGATGATGTTACAACTATGTATCACAATATTCCTAAAATGTAAGAGTTTATTTTTTATGTTCACCTACCGCATGTCTTGTTGTGACAATAAATAATTTTTCTTTCTTTAACTCAAAGAATACATTTATGATTGATACCTGCATATTGTATTACGACTTCACTGAATAGATAGTGATTGAAAGTAGTATAGTCGTGGCTATCATATCAGAAAGTCCATCAGAACAATCGTATGGAAATTGTTGAAGCTTAAAATTTCTCATTAGGACAACAAAGCCAAGACAGTTGTACGGGAACAAAAGGTTAGAAAAAATAGCGAGAAGTGGCTTATATTTCTTAAAGCTGAAACATCTAATGAAAGCGCATTTAAAATGTATGTCCAGTTATTTGGAATTCCGAGTTGAATGCTATTTTGAAAATTGTAGCGCCAGGAAAAATATTTTTTTTTTTTTATAAATATCAAGACACTGTTGAGCTAAACACAAACTTGTCTGTGCAAATTTTGGCAGAAAAGAAAACCTCAGTTATATTTGGCAATTCTCATAATATTTGACGAAACGTATTTGACTATCTTCTTAATATATATAATTCTTCTGTACGTGTGTTTGTCACCTAACTTCTCCTAAACGGCTGGACCGATTTGGATCAAATTTTGTGTATATATTTCAATGGGTTCCTGGATGGTTTGGAAATACAATTGGACCCTGTAGGTGTCTGCGCTTCTGTCTGCTTTTTCGGATAGGACGACGTCTGCAGGGTCCGCTAGTTATGTATGTATTACTTCTTTGCTTTACAGTTGATTATAATTTTCTTCTTACAAACAGTACTTGTTTAACGTAGGAGGTAGTATCGAGGCTGCATGCCACGGAACAGCAGTCCTGTCGGGTCCGAAGCAAACGCCGCGACTGTTATTTTCCTACTACACTACCCGCGCCGTTCTCGTGGCCTCGTGTCTTATCTGTTTACACAGGTTGGCTATACGTATTATCGGCTTTGCAATCTCCAATCGGATATTATGTGAAATAAAAAATGAAATCCGAGAATCATTGATTTTTAATTGGAAATTGAAAATCTTTTCGACCGTGTTGTTCAGATACCACATTATTATTTGCTACGCGTTGATGATTCATCACCTGTTTCTAATGAAATGTATATGAAGCTGCGATCTATTGAGTGGGCAAGTGTGACACAAGTGGGGCACGCATACCGCACGTTCCGGGAGGAAGACCGGTAGGCGGCGCGGGCGCAGGCGACCGACATAATAAGCCGGTTAGATCACCACAACGGGCGCATTGTCGTTAAGCTCTATTGGACATATGTGTAACAACCGCTATGTGTGATAAAATGGTAACTTATAGCATAAACGTGCAAATAAAAGTTAATTCATTTCTGTCTAGCTTTGGTTTGGTATGTTAATTTTTTTATTTATTTGTTATACATAACATTATTCGTTATTGAAAAATTTAAATCCTCACTATCTTCCTTGTATCAAAATAAATAATTTCATACAGTGAATACATTTGTTTGTGTGATGTATGTTTTTAATGTAACGTATGATTCAATAGAGAAAGGTAGAGTCAAGATCAAAGCTTTCGGAGGGTCATGTGGATGTTGAATCAACAACTTTCGCTAGCGGATGCCACAACACCACGTGTAATAAAAGATGTTGAACGGGCAATAATGTAGTCACTTGAGTATTACTATTTAAAATAACTTAGGTGCTTACAGTCACATTTTAATTTCTCAATCTAATTACAGAACAAGTTACAATCATAAGTACCTCTACCCGCTACTTATTTAGGTAAGTACTAAAAGTGATTGCACCAGATTTCGAGTAACATCTACTCGTTAAAATGATTTCTTCGATGACAAATATGTTATCAACATGACAATGTTCATTAATGTCATCATAAATTCGTAAAGCAAAGAATGTTCGTCACCGGTTCCAGTCTGCACAATGTTCTTGTAGTTTCACTATTAACATTCCGTCGTCGATAGATGTATTTAGCGCATCTTCTAATAACAGCGGATACTGAGCTACTTGAGCTCCCTAAAATATGGTTGAGCATATACACGATGGCTGATGCATGCGTACCATCAGTTGCGACAGGTCCACTCAAATCGACCTAACACTTTCTTCAAAAGGTCAGTCTAGGCGTTTCCCTACACACAAATGGTTAATACGACTTAAAAACTTGAAAAAAAAGAGTAAAAACCGACTTCAAAAAGAATAAAATAATTTGTGGGTAACAGTTTAGGAAGTAGGTGCTGTGCCTTTTTTATTTGCCTATCTTTATTGTGTAGGTATCATCAGTTGGAACGAAAGTTCAAACTTCGTTTGTCGATCGTAAAACGCGAGTAGACCCCTGATCCCTGAGCTTGTTTCAGTATTTCTTCTCAGAGGTAGTCACATAGGAAATGCTGATGCTATCTAGTTTTGAAAATCACTGACTAGTAAAAGCGAGTTTAACATCCGATATGCAGAATAAATAATTTCATTTTATTACTTTAATCAATCAATTATTTCGGAAATCCATTCCGTAAATAACCTTTATCAAAATGCTGGACAGTAAATGTTTATATCTATGAGTATATACGAAATCCTTTAGTACACATACACATGATCGAGTTAGATCAATCACTCTCATAACAGTAAACGAGTTTAGATCCAGTTAAAACTTTGCCAGGGGTTCCAAATAGCGGGCTCAAGAACGTAAGCAAGGGTAATCAACCGGGCCGCTTCTGAATCGTTGTCGAAAGCGTGAAACTTTAATGGCGACGGTATATCTTGAGCCGCTCAAGATAAATTTGACAAAAGCTTTACAACCTCGCCTGGAACTTAAAATCGATAAGCAAAAGGCTACATTAAATTAAACAGCCATATTAACTGAGACGAATACAAACAGGACCTAACGACACAGAACACAATAGTACTACGTACTAACAACGAGCTTTAAATAACTCATCATCATCATCATTTCAGCCGGAAGACGTCCACTGCAGAACATAGGCCTCCCCCAAAATATATATACCATAATCGCCACGCTTGGCGGGCGAGTTGACGATCGCAGTTAGTTGAATACATACTCAGAGAACGCTGCTGCCCATCCTCTGGTGAACCCCTTAGCCGTCTTTTACGATACCCACGAGAAGAGATGTCGTAGCGTAGTGCTATTCTTTGTGTCCGGCACCACACGGAACATACACAACTTTACATAACTGTTGTCATAATATAAGTACACAAAACTCGTAAACATACTGCATCGCTTTCCGTAAACATGTCTCAAAGATATTATGGTATAACTTTTAAATGAGTCAGAATGAGTCTGCTAAATTGCCTCTAAGCGCAGGATAAGTGCAGAAGCGTCACGTTATGTGAAATATTTAAGTCTCTCCGTCTTGCTACAAACACGCTTTCTTAACATACCAACACCACTTAGACCAGAAAATAGTTTACCTTTGCAAAAGAAAAAACGTTTTCTTTACTCTCTCCGACTTTAGTAAAGCCGACAGACTAATTAAACGACGGCAATTACTCTTTATAAAATACTCTGACGACAATAAAAAACTTTGAGGACCGATAAACAAATTAACGAAATGGCAATCTTTTCACACTAAACATTTTGTAGGAGACTGCGTGTAATCTTTCTATACTT
This sequence comes from Asteroscopus sphinx, assembly GCA_949699075.1. Taxonomy (NCBI): domain Eukaryota; kingdom Metazoa; phylum Arthropoda; class Insecta; order Lepidoptera; family Noctuidae; genus Asteroscopus; species Asteroscopus sphinx. Next base: position 25,892,336 of record OX453004.1, on the reverse strand, counting down.
TTATAGACAGATGTCCTGACTGACTGATTTCAAGCTAGAAACATGACATTTGGACAGTAGGTTCCTTTTGTAAAGTAAGAAAGGATTTTTGGAAATTTTAACCCTAAGGGGTTGGAATAGGGTATTAGAGTTTGTATGAAAAATCTTTTCTCCTAATCGATTTGCTCAAAATTTGGGAAAAATTATCTTTAAAGTTAATAATGAAATTTTAATCTTCACTTTTTCTAAAATTACTCCTAAAAGAAGGTGCAATAAGGTTATACATTTTTTATGAGAGAATATTATTGCGTGGCTGGATGGAGAAGAAACTCGGTATAAATAATCTGTAAAGCAATTATTGAATTACATTTTTTGAATTTTTTGAAAATTAAACTCAACGGGGATTAAAAAGGGGTTGCAAATTTTCTATAAGAAATCGTCCTAAGGTCACACTTAAGTTTAACACAACACATAACATAACATCACGCCTGTATTTCCCCGAAGGGATACTTCCTTACCTATTCTGAAACAACGAATACCTACAATCAAAATAACAGACTACATTATCACAGTTGTGAAGACGCGTAGAATCCTCAATCTACAAACTAATATTCCGCTAAAACCTAGTTTTATTCCTAAACATATTTAATGTACTCCTTATTCACAATTGAATATACTTCCTTACCTATTCTGAATGTCTTTAAAGGAGAGGAATAGTAACTATCTAATTTTATGTCACATTGCCAGTACATTTTGGCAGGCGGCAAAGTAGTAAATTTTAATGTAGCTATAATAATATTGATTTTACATTTTTTAGTGACTCGCTACACCATAGACTCATGTACTCTGTAAAACAAAATCATAGCAATGGTTTAAATCATTGTTAATTATGTTCCACATTGTCAAACCATGTGATCTAAAAATAACTTCTCTCGTACAAATTGTTACCAATCTATTAATCGGCAGAACTAAATGTATACTGTCGACAAACATACCTCTCTTATCATGACCCGAAAAAACGATTGCACATTTGCTTTTTTAAATGTAAATATTGTACGGGATCATTAAAATAATGCTAGGAGAGCTTCTTCAGTCGCTGGTAATACCGATCGTGTCTTGAATTAATTTTAAAGTGCTACGCTGAATGAAGTATTAGCACTGCGTGGTACTTCGCCTAACAACTGAGTAATAGTCAATGTCGGTAATAATAACAAAATGAATGTGTCAATTTTAAATTAATGTAGCTACAGCTTGGTAAAAGCGGAACTAGATTTTTATCTCTCGTTATAGGTAATTGGTATTATATTTATTAGTGCTGTCAGTATCTGGTTTTATCGACTGGCATCATTACTTGATGATCACTTGTCGCACATTTCAGCACCAAGTACTTTCAGTATGTAATATAAGACCTCAATGTACCATATACTAAGAAATAAATGCTAATTCTATTCTATTCAAGTAATAATAAGTGTTCAGTTTACACAGGCAAGTTTTTTTAAAAATAAATATTTCAGGCAGAGAGGAAGCCGACAATGTGATGATTTTTAAATTACTTTATTTATTTTAATTACCTGTACCTGTATTATCTATTATGATTTTATTATAACATAAAAAAAATCAAAATATAATTAATTAATTATTAATAATGATTAAAAAAAGCAAAGTGGCAAAGTGTTATTGGGTTTTTTCATTAGGAAATTCTCAGTAGCAGCTCGGAGTACGGATTTGTGCCCGGTTAATGGCAATAGGCTCGCCCCCTATTACATGGGACTATAACATAACTGGCGAAATTTGGGTGTACTATACACCTCTGCCTACCCCTTCGGGGAAATACAGGCGTGATGTTATGTTGTTGTTATTTTAATAATGATTATTATTTATTTATTAATTAATACTTTATTACTTTTAAGGTATTAATTGATATTATTAAAGTTAAAGATGTTCAATAATTCAATTGTCTATATGTAAAGGATCTTTCAAAAAGTAGGGGTCAGAAGGAATTTGGCCCGCCTTATGCGTAACATTCGGCGACGGACATCATACAGTCGTATGGTGAATCCGATCATCATCCCCCGTTTAACCTTTGGAAAGATCGAACTTAGTACGTCCGGTCGAAGACTATACGCGGCGGTGTGAACGAAACCATAGCGTGATTCAATTCGACGCCAACGCCATCTATCGAAGTGCTAGGAAACTTTTTACATCGTTGTTCTATATTATAAACGAAAATGATAACATGATATTTGATAAAAATGTAACAACTAAGTAATAAAAATTGTTCTACAGTACTTATTTAGATTTTACTAGATTAAAATTTACCAATAAAACGATAATTCCTTACAACTTAGGTAGAATCAATAGGTAGAACAATTGATTTACTTTTACTCGTTTCTTTATAATTAATGATTTAACACAAATCCAAAGCACAATTATTTTTACCATATTTAAAAAAAAAGTCAGAAACGTTCTCAATCGAAACAACTTTTACCCGAACACGTAATTATCCATCGAATAAATTATATTGTTTGGCGTTCAACCATCAAGAATAATCAAGATACTAACATCAGCTGTTGGATCTAGTCAAACAGATTTAATCTAAAATTAGGTGTCATATTCCAAGGTGACAGGTGAGCAAGCTTAAAATGAAATAATTCGTACAAAATATGCTTTCGAGCCGAACCAGCGAAGGTGCGGCGACGGCGACAATGATTTCACGAAATTACGGAAACTTTAATCGATCTGTCACTCAAACCGAGTGCTCGACAACTGCTGAATTATTTTAGCTTAATTAACTGACACCACCTGACACGGAATGAATAAAGGATGGGACCTCTGCATCAAGGAATACAATTTATAGCAAAGTATTCTAATTACATTAATCTTTTCAGATGCAAACTGTGGCTAACATTAAAGCTTATCCAATAAAAACGGATGAAATAAAATTATTTATTTACTAGTTACTAACAACTATGAACAGTACAAAATTATAATAATTTATACGAGTCCTATCCTAGAACGGCTTTTCCAAAGAAACCATCAACAGATTGCAGAACCTACTATCCCACTTTAATTAGCATTACAAACATAGTTATATAGCAGGTATAGGTATATACAGATATTCCAGGAACAACCTTTTGCATTCAGAGTTCCTATTCGATATAAAACGAAGTCATGCTCCAGGCTGAATAAAAAGGTTGTCAAGGAAAAAATAATTTGATATCAATTAAATAGTTGAAATGTAAAAAAACTCCTTCAATAATATGACGAGCAGGTAAATATAGAAAGTTGCGAAGAGAAGAGATACTCGTTAGCAGCTTTTGAATAATTTACATAGAAACTTTCCCGACTGCTATTCAATTTCGTATCTAATTTACAAAATACTACTCGGGTCAATCCTCCCAAAAGTACTTTTTATATATAGGCAGCGACGACACAGCCCCTAGACGCCACATAACAGGCGACCGATTTCTATCACACATAAGGGAAAAATCCTGTATGTAAGCCGCCACTCAAACAATTTGAATCAGTTACGACCACTTCTGTGAGCCGTTGACACTTCCGTGTTAGTGAACACAAAATTTACAAATAAATGTTATAATGACTTCTTGCACAGTACGATTGTGTTGTAAAAACAGCAAGACTTTGAGTGTCCAGAAAGACGGCATAACATTTCATCGTTAAGTTAATAATGTCATTATCCAATTAGATTTTTCAACTGATTTAATATTTAATGAGAGTTCATCTTATACTGGTTAATTCGTAACGGACACCAAAGGTGCAGACGGCACGTTGATGTCTTTCACAAAACATCTCTTTCTTACACAAGCACTTAATACACTATCTCTTTCCCTCTATTTAATTGTCAATGTAACTAGTGATGTACTAAATCTGTTATCGATGAAACAAAGTTCTCCATACTATCAACGAAATTGAAAAATATAGGTAGTACAATATTTTGCAATCTACAAAAAAAAAAAAAACTACGATTTCAAACATTCAATCTTTATATACCTATAACAGCCAGGGAGTCTACTCCCGTTCAACGATAAACGAACTTTTGTTCCGACCGATACGTACACGATAAATGATATATGTACCTTTTTTAGGGTTCCGTAGTCCTACAAGGAACCCTTACAGTTTCGTCATGTCCGTCCGTCTGTCCGTCTATCCATCTGTCCGTCTGTCCTAATCCTTTACAGCTTAATAACTTCTACAGTTATAAATATAAGTACTAAGTTTTTTGTCCTTTAAATTTAAGTTATTTTTGAGTAGGTTCTTTTCTTTTGAATAACGTTTTATTTACGTGCTAATTAGCTGTTATAGTTTGCAATAATATTTGTTTTTGTTCCATGCTGTGTTCACTTTTAAATGTTAAGTAGGTACAATAATATTTATACCTAGACGTAGTACCTAGTATGTTAATGTAACATTTTGTTTAATATTGCTGGGTAAAATAAATAATATAATACTACTACTAAATCAATTATTTTATTATTTAATATTTATTTACTATGTAAACGGACAATTACCTCTTTTAAAATATCCGCTTTACAAAATAATAACTCCATATTCAACATCAAATAAATACATAAAGATATTTTTAAAGATATAATTATCTTAATTCTGAAAGTACAGAGCACCCGTCTTACTTTCAAAATTAAGATAATTTTGAAATACTCCCTCCCTACATGTAATACCTACTTACTATTATTATTAGTATATTAAATACTTTATTATTAAATAATATTAAAAGAAATAAGAAGCTAAAATCCTTATAATTAATACTACGTATTACATAAAAATAATATCGATAAAATAATATTTTATCGATATTATATCGTGTTGAATCTAAATCTGTCTCGTCTCTAACCCTACAAAGTTTGAAGTTTCTATGACATAATGACATTGTCAGGGCCAACCGGATCGCAGTACCCCGCTTCCTCATACCTCAGCTAGTGGCAGAATTGTTTGTACGCATTAAATTCAACAATATCCGTCTAGGGGCTGTGTTGTCGCTGTATATAGGTAACACCTACTCTAATTTCATTTTTATTTCAATATTTTAATTTCAAGAATATTTCATAGTCATATTCTGAAATGATTTACGTATATGAATTTAGTGGTAGATACGACGGTAGAACTTCTACACGTAACAATTGGCACTGAGCTAATAATAATCAACACCTGATAAGAAACACAATAACGTGTTGTTAGGTCACCGGTCAATAGCTCTTGCACAACATGTTATGCTACGTGTTTACTGAATTAACTGCACAGCATGCAAAGGTGTACTTCCGCTCTGCCTCTGCTACATAATGCATGCCAACCGTTACGCATAGGCGTGCAAGTACAGGCTAGTATTACATACCTTCAAGTAATACATGCTTGCCATTAATCATACGAATAACGATAATTAAGTTACAGGTGTCTCTCTTTCAATGTCCCCATCCTTTCCAAAAGTTTGGATTACCCAAATGCGAATTTGCAAATATATCCGGCGCAGCGCTCCTTTATTTCATCTGGGGGAAACTACTCCCTACACTATTTCCTACACTAGAAAAAACTACTTTCCCATGTTGCTAAGGTGAATACGACAGTCTTGTTCTGAATTAAATCAATATCTAGGTCAACAGACGACAGACGTAGGTATTAAAAGCAGAGCTGGTCGTATGAAAAGAAAACACTGATAACATAAATCTTTTGTAGTATTAACTACTACAACTACACTGATATCACAAAAGACAATAAAACCGTTATTTATGAATGAAATGTTAAAATCTACTTTTCGAATATTTGCTAAGCCAAAGGCCATGAGAAAGTGAACTGGCAGTGTCTCGGCCGGCGTGGATTCGTGTCCGCCGCGTAAAGTACCGTTATCGGCGAAATCGGATGACTGGTGAATTTATGTAAATAGGCTAGTAGTACGAGCTTATATCAAAACACAAGCATTCCGCAAGCTTGCAGGCGCTCACTACTACAAAACGATTGTTGATTAAATGTTTGTAGTATTCACTTTTCAATGTTATGGAAAATATAGGCACTATCCTAATACAACAAAAACTGTGGCAAGGTGTATAGTTGAAACTGAAAAACAAGGGTTGGACTAAAAGCCACTGATCTATTTCCCAATCCTATGTTATTGGTGGTTATAATAGGCGCGACACATAGAAATGTCTCATAAAAGTCATAAAATATGAGATGTATTAAATTATCATTTATCACCCCATTACGAGTCTGGCTGGAAAACTCTGGACGAGCGAGGGCGACGAACGTAAGCTTTCCAGGAAAAGGCTCTTAACATTATCTGTAGGCACTGTTGTATTTTTAAATATAAAAAATATATGTCCAGCCTTTGATTATCTTTTTTCTTTTGATCTGAGTGTCCAGCATGATACGTCAGTGTCAGTTAGAATAATTCATGTCAGAAAATTAAGAATACTTGTTTTTTTTTTTAAGAGGACTGTATCGCTAGGCTGCGCCTGCTCATTTAGGTATTGGACGATATTATTGCTGTCTCTATCGACTGCGAGACGTGCACACGCTCTGTGCGAGACAGCATTGGTTTTGGAACGTTTTCGTCCGTAGTATTCATATTTCGTAGTTCGGTGTCTATTCAAATATTATGGTAGATAATTATGGGACTAGTTTTTTTGTAAAGAAAATTCATTACTATTCCAATGTATTTTTTTTTCTTGGATTGTCTTGAAAAATTAGCTCAAGTTGGCTTAACTTCTTTGCTGCTTTATTGAAAATACGAGTTTAGAGTAACGCGTCATGTTGAAATTTAAACATTTTACGCGAAACTGATCAACGACAACCCTAGATATTGTGCAAAATGTCGAGTTTAATTAGTTATTTTCCAAAATATGATCGAGCTCCGTTTTGTACGGAGCTAGCTCGCGGTAAGTCTTCTAGTTATTGTCCAAAATATGATCAATCTCCGTTTTGTATGGAGCGGGCTCGCGGTAAGTACTCTAGTTATTGTCCAAAATATGATCAATCTCCGTTTTGTATGGAGCGGGCTCGCGGTAAGTTCTCTAGTTATTGTCCAAAATATGATCGATCTCCGTTTTGTAGGAGCGCGCTCGCGGTAAGTCCTCCACTTATTGTCCAAAATGTCATCGATCTCCGTTTTGTATGGAGCGAACTCGCGGTAAGTCCTCTAGTTATTTTCCAAAATATGATCGAACTCCGTTTTGTATAGAGCGCGCTCGCGGTAAAGTCCTCTTAAGGTTCCGTACTCAAAAGGTGACAACGGGAACCTATCACTCTGCCGACGCCGTCAGTCTGTCAAGTCCGTATGTCCGTCTCCCACAGGTGTCATCACCACACGTTAGGTACACAGGGCTGTATCTTTTTAACAGTAACAGGTAGCCAGTTAAAATTTTCACAGAATATGTGTTACTATAGCCTCTATCGTCACATTTATAATATTAGTAGGATTACATGCGATATACGAGTATAAAGCTGTATACATTTCCACAAACCTCTGCAACCCGACCCTAATGTTTGGCTCATCGATTATTTCGGACATCCGCAAACGTTGGTGTCCACGTCCACAGATCAAATGTTTGCCATTTCGTGTATTGATTACAAGTTACGTCTCTTGTAGGTTGACTTCGTCAACATTATGAAATAAAATATGGTCGAAATTGGGCGATTTCACATACCTACATATGTAACCTACATGATCGGATTGCCTTTGCAGATTCAATGTTCAATGACAATCCTGCTAATAGCAAGGCAAATGCAGGGAAAGCCAGATGTTCCGGGCTAGTAGTCCGTGGCCGCCACGCTGCACTTCTCCTCAACGGTCTGTGCACCGCTTGATTACCTCCCATCTATCATAGACTATATAGGTAGCACTTAAAGCTTTTAATAGAAGCATACCCATATCTTTTTTCCATTATATAATTACCCGCTTCCTCAGCGTCCTTTAATAAGATTATAAAAGAAGTATTTTAAAGTTATCGAGGATTACAGCCGAAACTTTTTCCTCCGCTACTCCGAATTTTATAAACGAAATTATACTTAAGTAGCTACATAATTATTCCAGCAGCGCCAAGTGCTAAGGGTGATTAGTTATATCATTATGAAAAAGTAATTTTATTAAATTGGTGTTTGCGTTAAAATCATTTATGTAATCCTTGCAGCTAACAGTAAGAAAACATGAAAAACGGTAGTTTGTTTATTTTCATGTCTGTCTACTATTAAAGATGCTATCTTTAGTATTGTAACTGATAAAGTAGTAATAACGTACCTACAATAACATAAATATGATATGATGTCCTTAGACTGCCTCGTTGGTCTATAATAGTCGTCGCAAGTGCTACTGCTGAGCGTGGGGTCCTAGGTTCGATTCGCGGGTCGCGCAAAATGTTTATTGGTTTTTTTTATTTGGAACTTCTCAGTAGCAGCCCGCGCGGCTGATCCTGGATTTGTGCCCGGCTAATGGCAATAGGCTCGCCCCATGGAACTTATAACATAACTGGCGAAATGTGGGTGTACTATACACCTCTGCCTACCCCTTTGAGTAATACAGACGTGATGTTTTTGTATGTATGTATGATGGTTCTTACTCCCAACACCTAAGTGACGACCACTCACAAACTCCAGCACGTTAGGTCGTCATTTATATGTCATTGGGCTAATCGGCACATTAGCCATTACTTGGAATTATTTATTGAAATAAACAATATAGCCACCGTTTTCTAACACGTTCATTTATAGCTAAATGTCGCGAAAAGTACTCCAAAGCATCGCAAAAATTGCAATTGAGAAAAAATTCTTAAAATTTAAGTAGCCATCGCAAACATTCATCATTAATGCTTGTTACTTACTAAAAGAGTAAAAAATTGGGGTGCATTAAAAGAGCCTCCACGAGTGGCGATATGAAATTGATCGTTCGGCGCACACTGGGTACTCAGCCCCACTACCAAACTGCTGACTGGATAATCTTTTTCCCACGGCATGTGCTAGGTAGTATGATTGTATAGCTCATGTCGACACGAAAGAAGAAGACTCACTACAAGATTTTGTATTTTTACTTCGTGTAAGATACACGTTTGTCCTAAAAGTATTTAAAAAATTTAACTATTATTTTATTATTTTCAGGGAGAATCGAAGCACACACGATCATGGTTGTTTTCAACGCTGCTGATGTTGATGGCACACTGCGCACGAGCGCAATGTCCGTGGGAAGGAGCGCCCACGCTACAAGCAGCTTGTGTATGCGCACATAATTTAGCAAGAGACTTGTCAGTCCAATGTGATCAGGTAAAGTTCAGTTTTTAGATGTAACTGTATGTCAATATCATATTTCCAACTATGTTAGAGCCCGCTTCCGGTCTTACCAGATGCGGCTGAATTTAAATATTGCCATCTCACGTGCTGTCTCGTTGTAAGATGGTAAGTTTGGGCAATACAGTAACTTTATGTAATAACATAACATAACATCACGCCTATATTTCCCCGAAGGGGTAGGCAGAGGTGTATAGTACACCCACATTTCGCCAGTTATGTTGTAGTCCCATGTAAAAGGGGGCGAGCCTATTGCCATTAACCGGGCCCAAATCCAGACTCCAGGCTGCTACTGAAAATTTCCTAATGAAAAAACCCAATAAAACTTTGCCCGACCCGGGAATCGAACCCAGGACCCCACGCTCAGAAGTCGCGAACTTTATGTAATGTTAGTTGAAATACAGAATATTATCAAAAGTATGTTCTGTTAATTAGTAATAGATACTAATTGTTTTTTCATTCAACAGGTTGACTTCTCAACGCTATTGTCAGCTTTAAACATGAGCGCAAGAAATATTGTTATCGATCTACTATACATAAATAATTCAAGCATTCCCGTTCTCACTCATAATATGTTTGCAAACCTGAAAATCCATAATCTCCAGATATCTGGATGTGGAATAAAGAGAATAGAAGACGATGCTTTTCGAGGACAAGGGCCATATCTTAAGAACTTGAACCTACAAGATAATAAACTGATTGAAGTTCCAGTAAAAGCCCTGAAAATATTAATAAATCTGTCTCTTCTGGATATTTCAAAAAATCGCATTTCACACATAGCAAACCATTCTTTTATCACTCTTCGTAAGCTCACAACACTGAAACTCTCAGACAACAACGTTACACTCGAACCACAAACGCTTACTGGATTAGAAAACTCGTTGAAAAATTTAAATCTGAAAGGTACAAAGCAAAAATTGGTCCCTGAATGTATAAGAGGCCTTCGGAACTTAGCTTTCTTGGATCTATCTCAAAACAGTATCAGAGAACTTCCAGGACCCGATGGAAGCCTAACATTTGAGGGCTTAGACTCATTGACTGCTCTAAACTTAGAACGAAATCTGATTGTCCATCTCAGAGAAGATGCGTTTGCTGGAATAAAGACTACGCTGAGTTCTGTAAGTCTCTTGAATAATCTATTACCTGAATTCCCAACTGCTGCAATAGGAACGTTGAGCGATTTAAGGGTACTAGATATCGGGTTCAATTTACTAAATAAGTTACCAGTCGATGCCTTTGTGAACAATCCATCTATAACTTTATTAGCATTAGATGGAAATCCTTTGCCCACAGTGCCAGAAGAAGCTTTCGCTCACCTTAATCAAACTCTTCGAGGCCTTAGTCTTGGTGGTAGATTTTTAAATTGCGATTGTCGCCTGCGCTGGATAATAGAATGGATTCGCAATGGAGAATTGCAGGTAACATCTCGTGAAAGAAATCCGCAATTCTGCGGTAATCCACCCCACTTCCGCGAGCGAGGGTTTTATAGTTTCGAACCAAACGAATTAGTTTGTGAATATGATATAACCTCAACAACAGAAAAACAATCAACAACAGCAAAAGATACTAATGAGTGGAAAATAAGTCACGTCATCACAACAACATCCACCACTACTTTCGCCCCGACCACAACTAGCAGTACAACCACACCACACAATACAAGTAATAATAATGAAATCCCAACAAAACCAGCCATTATACAGAATACTAGCACAACGAGCACCGCACAACCAAGTCGCATTCCCTCTGTACGTCCAGCTGCTCCAACTTGGCGCCATGCACCACATCAGCGTCCTCCTCTTGTCATGAGTTTCCCGCAGCAAAAATCAAAAGTAGATGATTCCAATGAAGTTATTGTAAAAAATGCGTACAGGCAAGACAATTCTGTAATCATTCAATGGGACTCAGATGTTGCTAATATACTCGGCTTCCGCGTCGTTTATCGACTCTTTGGAGACAAAAGCTTTAAACAAGGACCGCCTTTGGAAGCCAGCGAAAGAGAATTTAAAATTAAAAACGTTCCATCTCAGGTTTGTACAACGTGACTTTATGTGCTGAATCATGACATAATTTTATTTTATAGTAAGTAACTATTTATTAATGGAAACTTTTTTACAGGAATGTATTGTGGTCTGCGTGATCTCCTTGGAGGAGGTTCACGTAAGTCCAGAGACGGTGCCGTACTCTCAGTGCCGTGAGGTGCGCACCGTGTCTGCCGCTGCCTCCAATATGGACAAGATCACTATAGCGGCAAGCGCCGCCATTTGCGGCACAATTGTCGTGGCGGTACTTGTTTTTGCCGCTGCGTCACGTCGCCGATCTCGCACCGTGCATCGCTTACACTCTCAACTTCCTGAGAAGATGCCCAACCCTTGTTGCGGCGGTCTCACCGGCACCCCGAGCCCCAGTGGCCCGCTGTCTTCGTTAGCCACGATCGGCGCATTTGGAAAGCAGCGTGAGTGGGATCAAGTGTCGGCTTATAGCGCACGTTCGATCCCGCGTGCACGTTCCTATACTGAACCGGCCCCTCCGGACCCATTACCTGGTCGTCCTGGACGAGCTCGTTCCCTCGCTGACGGTCAATCACAACATAGCTATTCCCAGTCTGGCCGATACGGAGTGCCGGGATACCCTAGTAGCCTTCTAGGATCACGAGCTGGTAAGTTAGACTGTCGCTTTATAATACTTCTTTTCACTTCCAGCTTTTACTTGTGTTTTAACCAACTTTTAAAACTTTTTATGTAGCTTAAACATATACCCGTTTTACTTTTAGATCTACGACAATCGCGTCAGTCTTTAGGAGCGGCATCAGAACGAGCTTCCCGATTGTCACTAAGTGGCGCAGCTGGCGGGGCTACGGGTGGCACTTCAGGGTCTCGACGGAGGCCCCGGTCAAGATCACGGCCTGCCAGCCGATACAGCGTGGGCTCTCTAGGTATGGGCTACTGCGACACATCCGACAACTGGACTGATCACGATATGGACATCTATATGGCACGGAACCCGACGACCCGGAGTGGACTAGTGCCCTTATAGCGTGCAAGGGACACGGCGCGAGATGTGACACCTCGGGGAGCTCCCGGGGCCTGTACCTCGTGGTGCAGTCGCGAAGCCCGCAGAGGGCAGCGCCAACACCGCCACTCTCGCCGACACAGCCATGAGAAAACCAACAGACGTGCGCACGCGCATTGTAACCGGCGCACGGGGCAGACCCAGTGTACTCGGTATCCATTACAATATTGAGTAAAGTGTAATGATATTGTTACCTACTATTAAACTTTGCAATGATGTACAGTAAGCTAAGTTTCAGTAGACATAAGTATTAAATATACATGTCAAGGACTGTAAGTAATTAGTTAATATTTTACCAGAAATCAAGTTATTGTTTCGCGTTGTATAAATAAATTTTTAGGTGGAAACATCACAATATTAAGTACCTATGTAAATCAGAAAATCCTTATATCATACTTGCCTGCTGTCCCTACCAGACGAAGTATGTACTGTATGATTAGTATGAATTTTAAATAAAATCAATGGTTAGTGAGAACTAGTCACAGTATTTGATTATTCACTGTTGGGAAAAATATTAAAGAGTTACAAAGTTCGCATTTTGAACACAAGGTGTTCTTATTACCCATCGACCATACACCCCATAGACGCCTCATAACAGGCGACCGATGTCTGTCAACACATATATGAAATTTCGCTAATGTAGGTCGCCACTATTTGCCACTTGATATCTTCAAATCAGTTTCGACCACTTATGTGAGCCATCAAATTTCCGCATTAGTAATTAGCCAATAGCCACCTTGGTAGAGCCAATCGGATTGCAGTACCCCGCCTAATCTAGTTGACGGAATTTATTGTATGCATTATATTCAACATTAGGCGTCTATTGGGCTGTATGGTCGATGTTATTACCACTGACTTTGTATTGTATGTTATTATTTTTATGGTGCGTATTTATTTATAGATAAGATTGGATTAATGTTATTAAGTTGTACATATTGTTTAAAATAGATATATTTTAGGTGAACATTAATAATATATTGAATGAAAACAGATTATTCCTAATTACAGATGGTGCTCCATTGCAACTAACTGCCAAAATGAATATCCTATCTACCCACAATTTGCTATACTAGAGAAAGAATTTTGACATATGCTCCATACATTCGATGTCAAATTTCTATCTCTAGTAGGGCAATTTGTTTATAGATAGGATATTAATTTTGGCCGTAAGACAATATTATACAATATGATCTTTAGTGCTTAAGTGTTGGGTTTATATGTAAAATTGAATTCTGTTTTATTTAAAGAGTTAGCAGAGTTTTAAAACAAATAATTAAGCATTTGACCAAATGCAAAGATGCTCAATCCAAAATGGTGCTATTTTATAATCAATACATGAAACTGTTATTGTGTTATGTAAGTCCAATAAAACTGTTGTGTTTGTATTATTATATTAATATTATTGGAAGCCATGTTTGTGATTGCTCAAGAATCAAATTCATGAATTAATATTTGTGTTGACTTTTAACTCTTACTAAGAGTATGTTTGTAATGTTGATTATCATAATTAAACTATAATTTGATGAATTAAAGTTTACATTTAATATAATTAATTACTATGTACCCATACCCACCCCGTTAAATATTCTGAAATACTCTACTACACACTATGGACTTACCCAGGGACAAGAATGCGACGTTCCCATCGGTACTGGAGCTCCTGACTGAACTCATACCAGAGATGCGCCAGGTAGGACAGGCCGCCCGCGTCGAACAGGCGCACCGCTGTCACCGACAGCCGCCACACCAGCCCGCCCTCCGGACTCGTCTTCACATAACTGCATAACTTCTGTTCACCATCAACCTGCAAAAAAATACAAAGTATTCTCACGATTTCTTATAAAATTTACACAACTAGCGCCATCTACTGGCAATAGTAACCAATACCTGCTTAAACTCCACTTCTAACTGTTCAGGATAGTTGAAAGTATCATCTTCAACTGCATCAGGGAATACATAGTACAGCAGAGGCATGAGCAGGTCATCTGCTATAGGCCCTTTAAAATCTGTCATGTTTCTACTCTGCCCCATGGCAGCCTTCACCAACTTAGATATAGTTATTGGAGCTTCAGTGATCTTATGGAGAGGATTTATCAATCCCAAGCTTCTGCTCAACCCCAGAGTGTCCATCAGTAAATTATTATTATCTAATAAACCCATTATTTCACTAATAGTTTCAGATAATTGACAATTTAAGTTATCCCTCATTTTAAGAGTAATTGTCCATGTGGGAGCCATAATTGGATCAATTTCAGAAAATGTTGAAGAGTCTACTATGGCACATTCACGGAACTTTGGCCAGATAGCATTCAGCAGCACACTGTGTATTGGATTCTTTTCAGAACCAAAAGGCAGCTCTATTAATTTCTGTACATCAAAACCATCTATTGATAAAAACTCATTTGAGTGAGTGGTCTTTTTCCAAGCAAATTCATCCACATCTTTTAGTTCATAAGAAAACTTTGTAGAAACAACAACAGCATCTAGGGCAACAGGCGACGCAATTTTCGATTTAAATAAGCTTACAAGGCCACTCAAATGTGAGCACTGATTTGAAATTCTCTTCAAATGAATTGTGTCAAAACTAACTTTATGTTCACCATCCTCATAGAACCCTAAATATGTGTGCTGCCAGTGTTCACGTATTTTAACAAAGAAAGGCACACCACAGTCTGTGTTAGCAAAAGCAATATTTGCAGTGCTCATTACAAGTTTTATTAGATTCCCATCAATCAGTGGTATATTGGGATACAACATTATATACCGTTTTAATCCATACCAGCTAGACACTGGAAAAGGACTTCCATCAAGGTCATCCATGAAACTTGTGGTCGACTCCCATAGACCATTGTGCAAACCTACTAGAATAGATTTATCTTCAGTCTCTTCAGAAGTCTCAGCAGATTTAGCGAGTTCTAACATTTGGTAAGATAATGTGAATTTGGTGCCTTGGAATTGAATTTCTTCTGATTTTCCTGTCCATTTCTTTGTGTACTCCCCTGATAGTTTAGGTAAAGTTGATTTAGACAACCGCCATTCTTTTAATATCTCTTCTATGCGAGCAATAAACACTTCCCAATCTGATACGGTTGTAAAATCTTGATGGTAAATATCATATTCATCTATTTCTTCATTCATTTCTGTTTTAAATTAAGATATTTGAAGACAACAAACACAAAAAAAAAAACAGCTGTTATCGTTTGACAGTAGTGATGCGGTATTATTAGTAGTCTGTGGGTATTATCACAGACCAAGTAGAGATGCTACGCATGGTATTATGTTCTTTGGTGATGCGACTCGAGTCCACTTTTACTCAAGTGACTCAAGTGACATCGAAAAAAAACACACTCGAGTGAAAAAAATATCGACTCGAGTTCACTCGCACTCGAGTCACTCGCGAATCACTCACCGAGACATGCGAAACGATGTAATTTTATTTAAGAACGCTTTTCCATTTTATGTCTACTATGTTTAAAGCCTCAACTTATTGACAAAATAAAAAAATATTAATTCAAGGATTGTGACAGGTGATTCGATAGAGGCGAGTGATCGAGTGACTCGTGAACCACTTGAGTGACTCGACCACTCGAGTAGTACTCGAGTAAAATTGTAAAATGACTCGAATTACTCGTGTGGTAAAATCGAACTCGAGTCGCATCACTAATTGACAGAGGAAATTGTCACTGACAAACGAAAGTGGCAAATACTGTAAATGTCAATAATTCAATGTGTCAATAACATTAATACGTCATTATGAGCTACGTTCAGTTATGTCGCCCGACGACGTCGGATGACGCACGCAAAGAGGATATGCACGCACGACACGGCGCGTTCTTTGGGCGTTCGTTTGTATGATCGCTCTGAGTAAGGCTAAGCCCGCACAGCGATGTTTATTAGCGTGATTTTTTATGGCAAAATCTGTAAACACATGGAATGATGGAAAAAACATCTCAGTTTGCGAATGAAAACAGCGTGAATAAAAATCGCTGGGCGGACTGAATCACCAAAGTACGCTACGTGCGTCACACAGAGTACTTTTATATACAGGATGATTTGTAATTCGACCTATTCCTTGAAAGGGGTTATACTAGAGCTCATTTGCAACAAAAATGGTCCCGTGAACCAGTGGGCGCCAGTCATTTTTTTTCGAGTTATAGCAGTTTTAAGATTTTTTTGATATTTTCTGTCCTTGGATGGAAAAATGCTAATTATGAAAAATCTATCCTACTCTGGGCACTCGATTGACACTTTCCTGAAAGCTGATGAATGAGCAATTACCATCATACAAAATTCATGGCCAACATTTTCATTACCTCGGAAATAAATGGTCATAAATCACAAGGTATAAAACAAAATCATCTAAGTACATGTTACATTGCAGAAAATTACGCGAATAAAATGTATGAAATTTGGCGTATAAATTACAGAAATAACATCCTCATTTCATAAGCTATCCAAAATGGTACAGATGTGGTCAAGTTCCGCAAAGGCTTGGAAAAAAAAGTCCGTGTGGTGCCGGACTTAAAGAATAGCACCACCCTTATCTCTTCTCATGGGTGACGTAAAAGGCGACTAAGGGATTCACCAGAGGATGGGCAGCAGCGTTCTCAGAGTATTTAACCAACCAACTGCGATCGCCAACCCGCCTGCCAAGTGTGGCGATTATGGCATATCCCCCCTTAATTGGGGGAGGCCTATGTCCAGTAGTGGACGTCTTTCGGCTGAAATGATGGAAAAAAAATGCTGCTATTCGTTCAGAGATTGCTTAATGTAAGCCCCTAACATCCATTCGGACCATTCGTAATGGCAAAAGACCTCATCAGTCTTTAAAATGGTAGGCAATCACCACCTGTAGTGGTGGTGGTGGTGGTATTGGTAGCCTGGACTACCAACCCCAAAATCCTATTCAGGTGACAAGGCTGTTGCAATCTTAGTGCCTTTATCTCTAAGCAGGAACTTTTGTCTCCCGATCCCACTTATTGGTTTTTTATGGACTTCAATGATCTCAGATCGACCAAAACATGCCGCAGAGATTCATACAACCTTAATAACACAACAGTGTAACCAAATTCGCCTCGAACAAGACATAAATTTAGAAAATGACTTCAAGCAAAGTGCTCCCAATTCTGCTATTACTGCATTTTTTTTCCAAGCCTTTGCGGAACTTGACCACATCTGTACCATTTTGGATAGCTTATGAAATGAGGACGTTATTTCTGTAATTTATACGCCAAATTTCATACATTTTTTTCGCGTAATTCTCTGCAATGTAACATGTACTTAGATGATTTGTTTTATACCTTGTGATTTATGACCATTTATTTTTTTATTTTTTTCCGAGGTTATGAAAATGTTGGCCATGAATTTTGTATGATGGTAATTGCTCATTCATCAGCTTTCAGGAAAGTGTCAATCGAGTGCCCAGAGTAGGATAGATTTTTCATAATTAGCATTTTTCCATCCGAAGACAGAAAATATCAAAAAAATCTTAAAACTGCTATAACTCGAAAACAAATGACTGGCGCCCACTGGTTCACGGGACCATTTTTGTTGCAAATGAGCTCTAGTATAACCCCTTTCAAGGAATAGGTCGAATTACAAATCACCTGTATATGAAAGTGCGTCGTCACTCGTCGGACGTGGTCGGACGATATAAGTGAACGCAGCCCTGTCATGTGTTGACAGATCGATATGACCAGGGGTGCGTTCAGTATTATCGTCTTTGAATCAACGTTCCCATGGTAACCACCTAATAAATAAAACGTAAACAAATAATTGTACATAAATCACTAATCGGAGAAATAATTTGTTACAAAAGAATTTGGCAAAGATAAGTAATGTAATATAACATAGGTATATCAGCTAAATATAATCACTGAGCCAGATTCAGTTACCTACAGTCACAGATTAGTAAGTAGTAGCAGTTTCCAAAATGTTTAGAGGCGATAATCCACATTCTCTGAGCTATGAACAGCAGGCTAAGTTTATTCAAGACCGAATTACTAATGTGGAGAAAAACTTCGGGGAACTTTGTGTTGCATTTGGCGACTACACCAGAAAAACAGCTAGGTGAGATGAAATCACGTTCTACCAAAAGATAGTTAATTATAATAAAGCCCGATAGATCTTTAAGCAACACAGACTACATAGAGATACTATGTATAGCGCAAACCACACACAGAGCGGATGCGGGTTAGACGCGGGTCCGACCCACGCCCGCGATTCGTGTGATGTCATCCATGTAAAAATATAACTGGCGCAGTCGGGTAAAAACAGGTTAATATACCCGCCCGCCGCGCCGTACTCCCGCACCGAACCGCACCGCGCCCGAACCGCGCCCTGCCTTGTGTGTGATTTGCGCTGTTTGCGCTTTACAGTAGGTATGTACCTACCTATATTAAATTTGGCGACGTCTGTGGTCTAGTGGTTCGAGTGTCAGACTGCTGATCACGAGGTCGTGGGTTCGATTCCCACAGGACACAAATATTTATGTGAGTGTCAGACTGCTGATCACGAAGTCGTGGGTTCGATTCCAACAGGACACAAATATTTATGTAACGAACTTAAGTGTTTGTGTTGTCTGTACGTGTGTTTGTCACCTAACTCCTCCTAAACGGCTGGACTGATTTGGATGAAATTTTGTGTGTATATTTCAATGGGTTTCTGGATCGTTTGAAAATATAATTGGACCCGGTAGGTGGCGCTGCTGTTGGTATGTCACTGATCTTCTTCTAAACAGCAGGGATTTTTTTTTATTATATGTGGCGCTATTTTTCCGGAAAAGAAGCGCCTGGACACCGTCTGCCGGGTCCGCTAGTATTATATAACACTAGATCAGCGGTACTCTAAGTGTGTTCCGCGGAACCCTAGGGTTCCGCGATACCCCTGTAGGGGTTCCGCAAGAATTTAGAAAAAAAAAACAAAACACCTCTCTCTGGTCACTGGTCGAACGTTTTGAATCCGCCCGCCGCGCGTATACTTGTGAGCGCGCAGTCCCTTTGATAAAAGCCGCCTCTGAATTAGACGCTATAGTTGTGAACAAGCGACTTTCGGCTCTATCTTCAAGAGCATAAAGTCGAGATTGTTTACAACGCATTTTTTTGTATTTATATTTTTATTTCCGCTTTTTGTTTATCAAAGGCGCCGACTCGAGTATTTTTGAGAATGTTCGAGTTCGAGTCTAGGACTAAGTATAAAAGCGCTATTATATAAAAAAAGTCGCGCCTCGTCAGTCAGTTGACGATTAGCGTTCGGAGCGATAAGTTCGTACCTACCTACTTACAAGCTGGCTAGCCTGCTGCCTTCTTGTAAGTTCTACTGCCCGCTGTATTCTGATTGTATCAGTTTTGTACATTTCTTCTTTGGACTAAACTTTGTCTCATAAACGCAGTAACGATTGTGCATTATTTTGACCCTACCATCCTGACGTGTAACATTATTAATAAAGAAGAATGGAACGTTGGCTTAAAGGTGTTAAACGTGTTGCAACGACATCTTCTAATGACGCTGAATGTTCAAAAGCAGTACGCGCGGAGAATACAGCAATTACCGATCCAGACGATGATGCCACGACGTCAAGCTCCACGGTTTCAAAGACGAAAAAAAGGAAGTATGATGAATCATATATCAGTTTCGGATTTGTTGATTCCAACGGCTCACCTCTCTGCATGTTATGTAGTAAACTGCTTCCTAATAGTTCCATGGCACCTGCCAAATTACGCAGACATTTAGAAACTGTACACCCCGAGTCTAAAGACAAGAATAAAGAATTTTTTGTTCGTAAAAAAGAACAGTTATTGGAAAGTCAAAAAAATATGATGCATGTAACACAAACTATCAATGAAAAGGCCACGGAGGCATCATATTTAGTTAGCTATCGCATTGCACAAGCAGGTGAAGCGCACACTATCGCTGAGAATTTAATAAAGCCATGTGTGTTAGACATAACAAAATGTATGCTCGATGAAAAATCTGCAAAGCATCTTTCTACTGTACCGCTATCAAACGATACTGTTTCACGGCGAATCCATGATCTGGCAAGCTACGTCAAACAAGAACTAGTTGCACGTCTACAAAAAACACGATTCGCCTTGCAAATGGATGAGTCAACTGATGTCACTGGTCTGGCTATCTTGCTGGTTATCGTGAGATATCCATATGAACGTTCTTTTGAAGAAGACATGCTTATGTGTTCACCGCTGCCCACAAACACTACCGGGGAAGAAATTTTTAACAAAATAAACATATTTTTTAAAGAAAATAATCTTAGTTGGGACGATTGCATTGACATTTGTACAGATGGGGCCAAGGCGATGACAGGTAAAACAGCAGGAGCAGTATCACGAATAAAAAGTAAAGCGCCTAATTGTAGTTCCAGCCATTGTATTCTGCATAGACAAGCACTTGCGATGAAGCAAATGCCGTCAAATCTAAAATTAGTTATGGATGAAGCGGTAAAAATAATTAATTTTATCAAATCACGACCACTACAATCCCGATTGTTCTCATTATTGTGTGAAGATTATGGCAGCAAACATAAAACACTGCTGCTCCATACAGAAGTGCGATGGCTGTCTCGGGGTAAAACTTTAACAAGGCTATTTGAACTTAGAGCCGAGTTACAAATGTTTCTTTCAGCAGATACAGTTTCTTTTAATTTGAAAGACCGTTTGTATGATAAAACTTGGTTGTTCCGATTGTCTTTTATGGCGGATATCTTTCAAAAACTGAACGAATTGAATTTATCATTGCAAGGTAAACAGACAACAGTGTTCCAGGCCTATAACAAAATAACTGCCTTCAAAAGAAAATTAGATTTTTGGATTATTTGCGTTGGTAAGAGAGAAATAGAAAGCTTTACGTCACTCAGTGAGTTTGTTAGCGATAACGACTCGGAAATGTTTCAAGATGATGTGTTTGAAGAATTGGTCCAATATCTCACTTCGATGCGCGCATCTTTTGTAAAGTATTTTCCCGAAGAACATAATACAAAAATGAAGCTGAATTCATGGATTCATAATCCTTTTTTACCCAACTTGCAAAAGCCCGAAAGTATGTCAAACGAGATATATGAATCTCTTTTAGAAATGTCATCAGACACAAGTATGGAGTCACTGTTCAAAACGACGCCTCTCAACGATTTTTGGTGCAGAATCCGTGATGAATATCCAATGCTTGGCAGAATGGCTCTGAATATTCTTCTCCCGTTCCCAACAACATATTTGTGCGAAACAGGATTCTCAACCTATGCAGCCACGAAAACAAAATATCGCAATAGACTGGACGCCGAACCTGATATGAGACTTCAAATGTCTTCTATCAAACCTGATATCAACCAATTGATGAAAAATAAAAAAACAGTTTCATACCTCCCATTAGTTAAGATTTTTTCATTTTTAATATCTTCTATTATTGTACTTGGCATGTGGTTAAAGTAAGTAATAATTAGTAACTGTTACATTGTACTTTTATTATGCTTATATAATAAAGAATACACTTTTAAAAACTATTGTTTTATTGTAGGGTTCCGTCAAGTATTTTGCTTGTCAAAAGGGTTCCGTGACCAAAAAAGTTTGAGAACCGCTGCACTAGATCTATGCAGGATTTGATTCTATCAGTAGGTAACTAAACTACCTACCATCCCTATTCATTTTTTTTGTTGAAAAGTATTGTTATAATATGAGTAGGTAATAAGTATCACTTAAAATGTTATTTGCATAGGTCTTTTAAAATGCTTGGGTGGGCTAGTTATAAGCGTGTTGTTTTGTTGTTGTTTAAGTCTACGGTCTATTTCAAGCAGAAGTCGTTTATCAAATTATGACACCGTCGTTTATCATAGGTAAACTGGTCAGCGAGTGTTAGTTTACCAATAATAGGTACAGCCAACCGCATATCAATGGTAACAAAACCATTATAAGCGGAACTGGCTTACTTAGTATGTACTTGTAGGTACTTAACTTTCACACAAGACAATACCTACTGGTTTTGTTACCGTTAGTGACCGACCGAAGTTTCGGTTTCGCCCAGTTTGGGCCAAAAAATCTAGGTTTTGTAGCAGTTTCGGTTTCGGCCAAAAAACAGCCGAAACTCTTGTATTCTCGATTATCGGATCACGTTCTGCTTACTCTGGCTGATGATTTTCTAGGGTACAGCTGCTTTTTTAGTTTTTTTGCGATTTCAGGGTTGACCCCGTAGTAAAAGTTGTTCGATAGCATTCCCTAAATGTTAAGAGGAAATGCGGGTGGTCTCTTCTCCATACAACCGCTCCTGACTGTTTTCTTTCTAGCTTATAACCGTAGAGCGATGATTTTTTTAGAGTAAAATAAATACCAACTTTTTCTATGCCCCTATAATTTAGACCGCTGTCTACAGAGGCATAGTGTATAAATTTGACGACTATTAATGAAAAAGGCAAAACATAGTGGCACAGTACATGTTCTTCTTTTTCAGTTTATGAAATATCTTTTAACTTGGTCCAGTTTCGGAGGAGAAAATAGTCGAGAGACAAACCTCAAATTATGGCTTTTTACTAGGGCTATTCCGTCGGAACTGCAGTTGTTCTTATCGCTCTTATATTATTATGAGGCTGAGCCCTCGCAAAGCGACAGCGATAGTTTCTTCAAATACCTAATTTTCAAAAGTCTCTTTGCCCGAATTTCCTCGTAAAATATGACCACGCAGTTCTGTTACACATTGTATAGCTTCGCCACCCAGTTCGCCGGTCGCTAGCGATGTGAGTAGTGTCTCCATAGATAATATACTTATACTGTTACACATTGTATAGCTTCGCCACCCAGTTCGCCGGTCGCTAGCGATGTGAGTAGTGTCTCCATAGATAATATACTTATACTGTTACACATTGTATAGCTTCGCCACCCAGTTCGCCGGTCGCTAGCGATGTGAGTAGTGTCTCCATAGATAATATACTTATACTGTTACACATTGTATAGCTTCGCCACCCAGTTCGCCGGTCGCTAGCGATGTGAGTAGTGTCTCCATAGATAATATAACCACGCAGTTCTGTTACACATTGTATAGCTTCGCCACCCAGTTCGCCGGTCGCTAGCGATGTGAGTAGTGTCTCCATAGATAATATAACCACGCAGTTCTGTTACACATTGTATAGCTTCGCCACCCAGTTCGCCGGTCGCTAGCGATGTGAGTAGTGTCTCCATAGATAATATACTTATACTGTTACACATTGTATAGCTTCGCCACCCAGTTCGCCGGTCGCTAGCGATGTGAGTAGTGTCTCCATAGATAATATACTTATACTGTTACACATTGTATAGCTTCGCCACCCAGTTCGCCGGTCGCTAGCGATGTGAGTAGTGTCTCCATAGATAATATACTTATACTGTTACACATTGTATAGCTTCGCCACCCAGTTCGCCGGTCGCTAGCGATGTGAGTAGTGTCTCCATAGATAATATAACCACGCAGTTCTGTTACACATTGTATAGCTTCGCCACCCAGTTCGCCGGTCGCTAGCGATGTGAGTAGTGTCTCCATAGATAATATAACCACGCAGTTCTGTTACACATTGTATAGCTTCGCCACCCAGTTCGCCGGTCGCTAGCGATGTGAGTAGTGTCTCCATAGATAATATAACCACGCAGTTCTGTTACACATTGTATAGCTTCGCCACCCAGTTCGCCGGTCGCTAGCGATGTGAGTAGTGTCTCCATAGATAATATACTTATACTGTTACACATTGTATAGCTTCGCCACCCAGTTCGCCGGTCGCTAGCGATGTGAGTAGTGTCTCCATAGATAATATACTTATACTGTTACACATTGTATAGCTTCGCCACCCAGTTCGCCGGTCGCTAGCGATGTGAGTAGTGTCTCCATAGATAATATACTTATACTGTTACACATTGTATAGCTTCGCCACCCAGTTCGCCGGTCGCTAGCGATGTGAGTAGTGTCTCCATAGATAATATACTTATACTGTTACACATTGTATAGCTTCGCCACCCAGTTCGCCGGTCGCTAGCGATGTGAGTAGTGTCTCCATAGATAATATACTTATACTGTTACACATTGTATAGCTTCGCCACCCAGTTCGCCGGTCGCTAGCGATGTGAGTAGTGTCTCCATAGATAATATACTTATACTGTTACACATTGTATAGCTTCGCCACCCAGTTCGCCGGTCGCTAGCGATGTGAGTAGTGTCTCCATAGATAATATACTTATACTGTTACACATTGTATAGCTTCGCCACCCAGTTCGCCGGTCGCTAGCGATGTGAGTAGTGTCTCCATAGATAATATACTTATACTGTTACACATTGTATAGCTTCGCCACCCAGTTCGCCGGTCGCTAGCGATGTGAGTAGTGTCTCCATAGATAATATACTTATACTGTTACACATTGTATAGCTTCGCCACCCAGTTCGCCGGTCGCTAGCGATGTGAGTAGTGTCTCCATAGATAATATACTTATACTGTTACACATTGTATAGCTTCGCCACCCAGTTCGCCGGTCGCTAGCGATGTGAGTAGTGTCTCCATAGATAATATACTTATACTGTTACACATTGTATAGCTTCGCCACCCAGTTCGCCGGTCGCTAGCGATGTGAGTAGTGTCTCCATAGATAATATACTTATACTGTTACACATTGTATAGCTTCGCCACCCAGTTCGCCGGTCGCTAGCGATGTGAGTAGTGTCTCCATAGATAATATACTTATACTGTTACACATTGTATAGCTTCGCCACCCAGTTCGCCGGTCGCTAGCGATGTGAGTAGTGTCTCCATAGATAATATACTTATACTGTTACACATTGTATAGCTTCGCCACCCAGTTCGCCGGTCGCTAGCGATGTGAGTAGTGTCTCCATAGATAATATACTTATACTGTTACACATTGTATAGCTTCGCCACCCAGTTCGCCGGTCGCTAGCGATGTGAGTAGTGTCTCCATAGATAATATACTTATACTGTTACACATTGTATAGCTTCGCCACCCAGTTCGCCGGTCGCTAGCGATGTGAGTAGTGTCTCCATAGATAATATACTTATACTGTTACACATTGTATAGCTTCGCCACCCAGTTCGCCGGTCGCTAGCGATGTGAGTAGTGTCTCCATAGATAATATACTTATACTGTTACACATTGTATAGCTTCGCCACCCAGTTCGCCGGTCGCTAGCGATGTGAGTAGTGTCTCCATAGATAATATACTTATACTGTTACACATTGTATAGCTTCGCCACCCAGTTCGCCGGTCGCTAGCGATGTGAGTAGTGTCTCCATAGATAATATACTTATACTGTTACACATTGTATAGCTTCGCCACCCAGTTCGCCGGTCGCTAGCGATGTGAGTAGTGTCTCCATAGATAATATACTTATACTGTTACACATTGTATAGCTTCGCCACCCAGTTCGCCGGTCGCTAGCGATGTGAGTAGTGTCTCCATAGATAATATACTTATACTGTTACACATTGTATAGCTTCGCCACCCAGTTCGCCGGTCGCTAGCGATGTGAGTAGTGTCTCCATAGATAATATACTTATACTGTTACACATTGTATAGCTTCGCCACCCAGTTCGCCGGTCGCTAGCGATGTGAGTAGTGTCTCCATAGATAATATACTTATACTGGTAGTGTCTCTTTATTCGCATAAAAAATCTAGCAAGTTCCTATTTGTTTGTTTTTGCTTTTATTTCCGTAATGTAATGAATTTTCAATAAAGTGAATAAGCTGCTCCCTATTTACCATCTCTCTAGTCGTGCTTGTAAAAAAGTGATTAATAAGTGGCTTCTAAGCCTGACTTACCAAGAGACAGAAAATCTTATTACTCCAATGGTGTAGCACATTACCCAACCATATTACAGACACACACACCCCACTCCACACACACTACTCTCTCAACATACACACACACACAAATACTCTACGCATATGAATGTTTTCCGTTAGCTTTAAGTATAATTTTTATTTTATTTTGTTTTCCATTGTACACTTAAAAATGTAATTGTTATTATTATGTACTCACATTGGGGATAGGGACTGGTATCTTTAACACAGGTTACTTCGTAATCTAGCTAAGATGCCAGTTGCGATCCGTATTGTAACCCTAAAACCAAAAATCACTGCCATGGATTGTATTTGTGTAATCCTAGGGTTTTATATTACTGTGTGTATTAATAAATAAATAAATAAAAATAAATAAATAAATAAATGGCATTTGATAGTGAAATTCGAACTATTGAATCACTCGAATTGATAACAAATTAATGAGATATTATTCAAAAGTTACGTATATTTTAACAATATTAACATAGTTGGTAGTAGGTAGTGTAGGTACATGTCTAGAAAAAAAATGAAAAGATACTAGAATAACTCTTTCACTATGTACGAAGCAGACACTAGTTAAACAATCGCTGTGAACCATATGTTAAAGGTTTATCATGTCTAAATAAGTTTCGGTTTCCGCCGAAACTGAGACCGAGACCGAAGATCCGGTTTTGGCTGAAAATCCCGGTCCTTCGGTCGGACCATAGTTACCATAGCATAGAATGATAGCTCATTTGCTCCTGGGCATCGGGCACAAATAAATAGGTAGCCTAAAATAATACTCACTGCCAATAGACTTTCTAACAGTCCACTGTCCCGTTTGCAGTCGTGCTTTATTGTTATTTACATGTTTTTTTAATCAAAATACATAGATTACGTGACATGGGAGATGAAGTTATTAAAGTTCTGAAAGATTACGCTAACAACGAAATCGTTAACAAATCTCTAAGCGGTGGCTTAGAAAATTTGTCTACTACACTGACGGCTATTGAAGAGTACCGGAACTGCGAAGTACAGCGTTTAGAGGCTAAGGTAAAAAAGCTGTTCGTTTTTAAATGTTGTGTGTTCTAATATGTGTCACTTAGTGACTTAGGTAATTTGTAAGCCTCAAGACGCCGCTTATACAAAGTTTTGCATTAGAACACAATCGTATAATGTTGGCGGGGGACAGGGGGTGGACGGTGCATTATGATTGGTCAGCTCAAAAGTTCGGTGGTGTGATTGCTGCCGCTCGCTGATGGAGTGACGTCCCGATTGGCGACGGGGCGTATGACATGCAGTGCTACTGTATATGCTTGGTGACCAGGGGTGTCCGGCTAATCGGCGTCTAGAGGCTTACTGGTCTGTGGTACTCAAATATCAATTCAAAAGTTCTACATAAATTATGCACATGTTTGCTTAGGTAATTGGAGAGCTCTGCCAATACGAAACAATCTGTAAACATGCGAGAGAAGAGTTAAAACATACTATGAACGTCCGCGAGAAGGAGCTGTCACGTAAGAAAGTGCTGGACAAAGCCAGGGAGAGGCAACCTTTTAACAGACAGCAAGTTGTACGTTCTCAATATTTCTTATTATACATCATTCACGTTCTAGTTAGCTAAAGTATCGCATAAGGCATAGGTGCCTTATGCGATACTTAGCGCCTAAGCTAAGGCCTAGTTTATGGACACCCGGTGCGTCGGGCGGCGCGTTGCGCGGTGCGACAGGCGGGGCGTCACGCGGAGCGTCCCGCAGCTCTCCGTGGCGATACCAGCGGTGTGGCCAGCGGCGGGGCCCGCAGCGTCACACGCGCAAATACAAACATGGCGATCGCAGACTCCACCGCCGTGAGCAACGCTGTATATCAAAAAATCACTTCTCCGTGAACGCTCTCATACATGACCATACTTTTGAATTCTCCGCGCAACGCGCCGCCCGACGCACCGCGCATCGCGCCGCGTGTCCATAAACGAGCCCTAACTCTGGCTCTCTGTAACGGTGTCTTTTAAAAAGCAAAATAAATGATGATCTACATCTATTGAAACCCTCTTATAGACGTATGCAGAATCCGAGTTACTGAAGGCTTCGGCGGAAATGTCTCGTACTGCCAAAGGTCTGAGTGAGCAGACAGAGTTCTTCGAGCGACGTAAACTTCAGCAGCTGAAGACTCTCCTGTCCGACTTCGTCATGATTGAAATGAGCTTCCACGCGAAGGCAGTGGAGCTGCTCACTGTTGCTTATCAACAGATCAGTGATATCAACGACAAGGCTGATCTGGACGTGAGTTTGTATTTTAGCCGACACATTAGATTTGGTAGGTTCGTTTCGTTTTATAATTAAGTTTTTAGGCCCAGAGACCAACTTAAATTCTATTATTAAGGGGAATGTAGCAGCCAACTGGCGCAACCATGAGTGAAAAAAGCATTACCGTAAAATGCCCTAACTTTGCCCACAAGCCCTACTTTGCCTAACGCATTAACTTGATTTTTACACACACTGACACTTCATAACTGAACCAAATGTTAGCGTTGTCATAGTGTTTAAAGCTCCCCAAATACGGAAATCATAGCTATTATATACACACCGGCACAATTAGCGGAACAGAAAAAAAAGTGAGACTATGAGATAATAACGCATATATTTGACGAAAATGTAATTAGACACAAAATAACAAATTGATTAACATCTTTTAACAACGACTTTGAAAAGTCTTCGTTATTTTTTATTGAAAAATAAAGAAATTTGAAATAAGTGAAATTTTTAGATGATTATGAACCATCACAAAAAATAAAAAAAAGTAAGCATTAAATGATTTAACAATAAAATTAAAGCTAAATTAATAACGAGTGTTTCCCCCTCTTGCTCTGATTACGGTTTCCATTCGTCTGGGCATGCTACAGATTATGTTATCGATGATTTCTTGAGGCAACCGCTCCCACTCCTCAAGTAATGCGTTTCCAAGTTCATTCAGATTGTTGGGGGGTGGCATTCTGGATTTAACCCTACTTTTTAGCAAGTTCCAGACATGCTCTATCGGATTCATATCGGGGGAATTTGCTGGCCACTGCATCACCGGTATACCTACGTGGCTCAGATATGCCTGTACCGATTGTGAACTATGAGCACGAGCATTATCTTGCATTAGAATAAAGTCGTCACCAATAAATGGGGCAAATGGTACAACATGTTCTTCTAAAATGTCTCTGATGTATCGATCTGCTGTCATGGTCCCTCCTGTGACTATCACTAACTCCGTGCGAGCTCCCAAACATATCCCTCCCCATACCATAATCGAGCCGCCACCATAAGCCACTGTGTGTTCAAAATTAGACTGTATGTGGCGTTCTCCTTTGCGTCTCCATATTCGCTGTCTCCCATCGATCTGTTTTAAAAGAACTCTGCACTCATCAGTAAAGAGAACCTGCTGCCATTCGTTCAAATCCCAATGACGATGTTCTCGCGCATAGCTTAATCGGTTTACGCGGTGACGTCTCTCAAGTTTTGGGCCTTTGGCAGGTATATACGACCCTAAACCAACTTCTTCAAATCTCCTGCGAACTGTACGCTCACTTACTCGTACTCCTCGAACGTCTTCCAGTTCATTTCGAGCTTGTACAGCCGTTAATCGCGTATTCCTACGAACTCCAAGTTGTAAAAAACTGTCATCTCGCCTCGATGTACATCTTTTTCTACCTTGACCCCTCCTCCTCACAAGAGAATTAGACGATCTGTACCACTGGATGCTGCGATGAATCGTTGATACTGGTCGACGAAGCCTTGAGGCAATCGATCTGTAGGTATGGCCATTTCTTCTCATTTCATCAGCCCTAATGATTTCCAGTGATGTTAAGTCAGGCAAAATAAAGAGCTTTTAATAAACAAAATTGCCTATAGAATAACAAATTTATAAAAAACCATTAAGTGCAATTTTTCAAAAAAATTACAATTACGTAGTTATTACTCGAACAAGTTGACAAAACGTATTGTTCGGGAAAATAAAACAAATGAATGAAAAAAGTGTATTTCATCTAATTTTCTATTTTCAAATTTGACAATAAATTAAAAAAATATCATAACTGGCCAGTTCCTCAAGTAAAAGATTTTAAAATCCTGCTTTTTTTGTGTTCCGCTTGCCGGTGTGTATAGTTTACTCAAAAAATAACTAGGCAAAGTAGGGCTTGTGGGCCAAGTTAGGGCAGTTTACGGTACTCGTTGAATACCTACATAATTAATCGAAGCCTCGTTTTTAACAATTAAAGTAGGTACAGGTGGTTACTGTAGTTTAATCAGAAACTATTAACTCTGTAAATTAAACTTCGCTATAGTTGTAGATAGAAAAAGTGCGAAATACGTCCACTTTTGGCATTTTTTATATCTACAACTACAGCCACTACAGCGAACTATATTTTACAGAGTTAATAGTTACTGATTAAACTACAGTACCTGTACCTACTTCAATTATTAAAACCGGCCAAGAGCATGTCGGACCATGCTCAGTATTATAGGGTTCCTTAAGTAGGTCTAATCACAAACGAATCAAATCGAATATTAATCATTGCTATTTTAGTTTTTGCAAACAGCGCCACCTAGCGCAAAATTTATGAAGCTAAATTTAAGAAGTGTGTTTGTTTTTTGTGATTTTTTTAAATAGAAAGTAACTAAAGGAGCATTATTTGCTACGATCATTTTTCTCTAAGGTCAATGACCTATGAACTAGGACGTCTTAAGTATTTTTCAGTTTTCTCAGTATAACTCGAAAATCTATAATCACATTATACTCAAAATAATTTTAAAAGAGAGTTTTTATAAAGGTCTATCAATGTTGATGACCATAAGTTTCTACGTTGCATAGTTTAGAAATGGCAGGGGGGGGGACACATTGCAAGCCACTTTGGCGGGCTATATTTCGCAGATGGTACACCTGATAAAAAAGTGGTGTATGAAACATTACCTTCATTTTAGTAGACCTATTCAACGATACCCCACACGAGGGGGTGCAGCGAAAAAAAATTTTTTTTCCCCATTTCACATGTATGGACGCCACCCCTAAAATACGGAAAAACGATTTTTTTATTCTTTTAAAATTGAGATCTATATGTAGACTATTTTTTAACAAAATTTCATTTGCTTATGTTTATAACTGTAGAAGTTATTAAGCTGTAAAGGATTAGGACAGACGGACAGACGGACAGACGGACGGACATGACGAAACTATAAGGGTTCCTTGTAGGACTTCGGAACCCTAAAAACGTATATTCGATAAATTCAGCGAGATTAATTCTAATGATCTATTCAGCGAGTAATAATTTTAAGCTATTGCATAGCTTCTATCGCGGGCCCTGAGCATGGAGACCAAATCCATAAATTCCGTAACGAAAATAACCTAACACCCCCCACTCCGACCGGCACAGTGGTGATACTTTTTAGTTTTGCCATCTATCGATGAATAGCAGAACTTTTAATGACTTTTTGAAATATCACGCTTGTCTCTTTAGTTCTGCAAATCGCCTCTAGGTGGCATTGGTTGTATCGGCGTTACTGCGCATGCGTAATCCCCCTCTTCGCCCCGCAATCTGGTGACTCATGCCATAACTCATGCCTGCTTAGAGTTTCGGCGTTAGGGCACCTCGCTCTTTGTATTTACATAAAAAATGCTATGCAATAGCTTTACCGCGGCAGTCTCCGAGTGCCACACGTCTCTTTTTTTTTACTGATGGGGGACACCACTTAGCTGCTACATTCCCCTTAAGTTCCCTTTTCTCAGCAGGAGAAATATGATACCTAATTACCTAGAATTTAACCTATATAAGTAGGTCCAGTACATTACAAGAAGTACAAATCGTACATATTTATTTGGTTTCTAACTGAATATTTTTTTCTGTAAAGCGTTTGAACGCAGGTCTTTCAGATAGTGAGGATCAAACGGTAAATATTATTTAATGTAATTTTCATTTTACTTCATACATTATAACATTCATTCATGATCATGGACAGAACTTCAGAAGGAAATTACGTTCGCCAGAGAAACAAGTGCACCCTGGAATGACAGCAAGATCCTCGTCACTGGCGTCTCTCATGAATCAGCACTCACCCATCAACGATGACTCAGCGGTTAGCATTAGACCTTCCTAACCATTTACGGCAAAATTAATATCCAATCTATCCACGATTTACCCTACTGGAGATAGATATTTGACATATTTTGTATGGAGCTTATGTCAAATTCCTATCTCTGGCAAATCGTGGATAGATTGGATATTAATTTTGGCCGTTAATTAACAATTTGTATCAACCGATATGCGAGTACCTAGTGTAGGTAGGCAGCAGATAGCTTTAACATATTATACCTAAGTTAAAACCTACGTAATACGGTTCAAGTTTCATTTCATTTCACTATCATAGTAGCCATTCAATATTACATACATGCACAAGTACCTTATTTTATTAGAAAAATCAAAAATTAAAATCTTTAGAACGTGCTATTGAAATAACTGAAAACCTCTTAAGGGGTCATTGTACTCATCAGTAGAAACAACTTTTTCTATGAAAATACGCTATGCCGATAAAAACACTATAATGGGTGCCATCCGCGGAAGTGCGGAACCAAATTATATACGTGTTATTGAAATAACTGAAAACCGCATTCAGGGGTCATTGTACTCATCATCAGTATGAACAACTTTTACTATAGGACCAACTCTGAAAACGCGAAAATAAAATCTGCTGTTCCCTACAGTTGTGTTCACATAAATCGAAAAATGTAGGGAACAGCGGATTCTTTTTTGTGATTTCATGGTTGGTCCCATAATAAATTTTGTTCATACTGATTAGTATAATAACTCCTAAAGATGTTTTCAGTTATTTCAATAACCCGATGTATATCATTTGGTTCCGCACTTCCGCGGATGGCACCAGTGGCGGAACCAGGGGAAGGGGGCTAGGGCTCCTCCCCCCCCCCCAATCATCTGGATATACAGTGATTATTTTCTCTGTGGGTATACCCCTGACAAATCTAAAATTAACATAACATAAAATAACATAACATCACGCCTGTATTTCCCCGAAGGGGTAGGCAGAGGTGTGTAGTACACCCACATTTCGCCAGTTATGTTATAGTCCCATGTAATAGGGCGCGAGCCTATTGCCATTGACCAGGCACAAATCCAGACTCCGGGCTGCTACTGAGAATTTCGTAATGAAAAAACCCAATAACACTTTGCCCGATCTAAAATTAAACTTGATATTAACCTACTTTCTTATTACTACGACTACACCTTTGACTATAATATACCTCATAGTCATAGTACTACACTACCTACAGTAAAATAATCATCACTTATCCTTACAATCTAGTTCAGTTGTAGTCTACTGTTTATCTTGATAAAGCTTACCCTCAGCTGGGTCAAGCCCCTCCCAAATCAAAATCCTGGATCCACCACTGGATGGCACCCATTAAAGAGTTTTTATCGGCATAGCGTTTCCTTAGTGGGTGGTATTGTGATATATGTAGTTGTAGGTACAGTCAGAAATCTTTCAGGTGAACCACCACTAAGGCTAAAGTCGCTTGCACTCAATGTTCGATGGCAGCCCATTGGGATGGGATTTTGTCGACAATATGTACCACCGGGAAGGATCGTGACATTCGTGACCGTACTTATACATATAATACATCCCACTGTGCGGGAGCAATACCAGGATCAATGGAACACAGAACCACTAATATTAACGTGACATTGTTTTGCAGAGTGTGAGAAAAATGAAGTCTCCCGAAAAGTATGCTAATCCGGGAATGGCTAGATCCAGCTCGTTAGCAACTCTCATGAACAATTCACCAACCAAACAAGACGAAACATCGGTAATATGACTGTTATGTTTATACTGATTCAGTAAAATTTGAATAGGTAGGTATCAATAACTATTTTTTTTTGTTATTCAGGAATCTGATGAAACTGAAGATGAAGACTCTTCTGAAGAGACTGAATCTCGTTAGTACTTAAAAAAGTATGTTGTGTGATCAAAGGCGGATCTAGGATTTATTTCAGGGAGGGGAGGGCCAGACAAGTAGGGAATTTTCCCTATAGTATTGCACTATCTCAATATATATAATTCTTCTGTATGTGTTTGTCACCTTCTAAACGACTGGGCCGTCATCATCATCATCATTTCAGCCAAAAGACGTCCACTGCTGGACATTGGTCTCCCCCAAGTAGCTTGTATGCCATAATCGCCACGCTTGGCAGGCGGGTTGGCGATCGCAGTTTGTTGATTAAATACTCAGAGAACGCTGCTGCCCATCCTCTGGTGAATCCCTTAGTCGCCTTTTGCGACAACCATGAGAAGATATCAATTCTTTACGTCCGACACCACACGGAATACTGACTGGACTTTCAATGGGTTCCTGGATAATTTGAAAATACAATTGGACCCGGTAGGTGGCGCTGCTGTCGGTATGTCACTGATCTTCTAAACGGCAGGGACGATTTTAATGATATGTGGCGCCTGCTTTTCCGGGCAGGACGACATCTGCTGGGTCCGCAAGTGTTATAGTTTGCGATTTGTAATTCATATGAATTTCCAAGCTCATTGTTTCATTTGAAATCTTGAACTATACAAGTGGGCGAGCCACTATCCCACTGCCGCACTTCCCCGCCGCCCCACTGCCCCACAGCACCGCTGTCCCACTATCCCACTGCCCCGCTGCCCCGCTACCCCACTGCCCCGCTGCCCAGCTGCCCCACTATCCCACTGCCCCGGTACCCCACTGCCCCGCTGCCCCACTGCCCCGCTACCCCACTGCCCCACGGCCCCGCTGCCCCGCTTCCCCACTGCCCGGCTGCCCCACTGCCCCGCTGCCCCACTATCCCATTGCCCCACTGCCCCACAGCCCCACTATCCCATTGCCCCACTGCCCCGCCGCCCCGCTACCCCACTGCCCCTCTGGCCCGCTTCCCCACTACCCCTACCCAACTACCCCGCTGCCCCGCTATAACACTGCCCCGCTGCCCCGGTACCCCACTGCCCCACAGCCCCGCTGCCCCGCGCCCCTCTGCTTTCAGGCCCCGCTGCCCCACTGCCCCACAATCTCACTGCCCCACTGCCTGGCTGCCCCACTGCCCCGCTGCCCCAATGCCCCGCTGCCACAATGCCTCACAGTCCCACTGCCCCATTGACCCACTGCCCCCACAGCCCCGCTACCCCACTGCCACGATTCCCCACTGCAGGCCTCCCCCACTGCCCCGCTGCCCCACTATCCCATTGCCCCACTGCCCCACAGCCTCACTATCCCATTGCCCCACTGCCCCGCCGCCCCGCTACCCCGCTGCCCCTCTGCCCCGCTACCCCACTGCCCCCTACCCAACTGCCCCGCTGCCTCGCTATCCCACTGCCCCGCTGCCCCATTGCCCCACAGCCCCGCGCCCCTCTGCTTCGCTGCCCCGCTGCCCCACTACCCCACTATCTCACTGCCCCACTGCCCGGCTGCCCCGCTGCCACACTGTCCCACTGTCCCACCGTCCCACTGTCCTACTGTCCCACTGTCCCACTGTCGCACTATCTCACTATCGTCACATGTCCCATATCCTGTCCCACTGTCTCACTATATCACTATCGTCCCGTCACATGTCCCATGTGCCATCCTATGTCCAATCCCATGTGCCGTCCCACTGTCCGGTCCCATGTCCCATCTCATGTCCCGTCCCATTTCCCGTCCCATGTTCCGTCCCCTGTCCCGTCCCGTCCCGTCGCCTGTCCCGTCCCGTCGCCTGTCCCGTCCCCAGTCCCATCCCCAGTCCCATCCCCTGTCCACTCCACTCCACTCCATCGTACATTACTATCCGCTCGTGCAAATGCATAGAAGCTTCGATCTGTCGGGTGAGTACGCAACCCACAAATTAATTTTTTTCTTTTTTTCTTTCTTTCTTTGTTTCTCAAAACCCATATCAGTTTTTAAGTCAGATCATCAACTTTCAAACAAAAAAAAAACATCAAAATCGGTCCAGTAGTTTTAGCGTGATGCTGGAACAAACAAACAAACAAACAAACAAACAGACAACTGACATTTAACAATTTTATAATAGTAGTAGATAAAACAATCGCATGTGAAATTGTGATGCCCATAATGCCCTCAAAATTACTCCCCTACGTGATGTGCACGCAACCCTGTGAATATCGTACCATTACGCGCCAGGCACAGTACTGATCAATATTCACCCTTCAGAAACTAGCCAACAACAAAAACATCAAATATATAATACAACATAATTTAATTACAAAATAAACAGTTGTACAAATAGTTGCGCCAACATACACATTCACTGTGCTTAGTAACATTTTACAAGAAACCAATATCTGATCATACTGTTTTGCATATTGATTTAATACCCACTTCCCAACAACATTCCCAATGAGAACAATAATGGTTTTAAGATTTCCATAGACAATCTTAAATCCATTATTGTTTTGAGATCCATTCATTATCCAAATGTCCCAGAACATAATATTCAAAAAATTCTAGGCATTTATGTTACTGTTAAATCTATGACAATCACTAAAGTGGCAAGTGTCACAATGTATTTCTTACTGTGTAAACTAATCCTAAGTTTCAAGTAAGTAGAGAATATAGTAACAGAAATCCGAATTCCATTTTCAGAATAAATAATGTTTCTTTGCTCAACTCAGGTAAATAAATGTAATGAACTAATGTTTGTAACTTCAAGAAATAAACATTGTTACAATAAATTGGTGTAATTCATTGAAATTATTGCCCTTTCCTGCCATTTTTTACTTATGTTTAAATAATATTATCTTAACTAGAGGTTTGGTCATACAAATAACAATTACAATATGTGAGCTACATTATCATTAGACCCTAGGAAGTGACATCGCCTATATTTATCTTCAGAAGTATATGCTGTTATTTATTTTGATATTATATGGTAAAAATGACATGACTCAGGCACAAAACAATGTGGTGCGATTGTTACTTCTAAGATCACTGAAATACTACTTTTCATTTTCAACACCAGCTTGTGTCATAAGGTCTGTGATGTTTTTCTCCAATTCGTCAACACGAGTGCCCATCTCATCTATCCGGTTGATAATCTGATCAGACATACTTTGAAATTTATCCTGCATGTTTTGCAGAAGTGACTGTACCTGCAAAATATAAAAGAATTGAATTGATTAAGATATAGATGTTTGGTCTTCCAGTCTGCCATATGGCTACATGGAATGATTGAGATGAGATGACACAAGTCACATAAGGCTTCTGGCTATTGTGGGTGTAAACCCACTATAGGTAACTATGGTAAAGAGGCTATAATTTCGTCAAATATTGGAAAATAATTATGCTATACCGGTTGTAGTTCAACAGACACAGGTATCCTTTTTATTGTAACTAATGATAACTGCATATTATAATAAAATTACAATATTGTTAAACAGTTTAACATAGAGTATTAATTTTAAATCTTCTCCAATACTTAATTAGAAATTCATCAAAATGTTCTGCAAGTTAAAAATTAGAAATAATTCATAATCTTTATTGACATATTACTTTGTACATTTTATAGAATTCCCTGACTCCTGCGCTAGTATAATTACTGTATTACAGGAGCCAGTTTGTTCCCCTTAAAAATAAGTTACAGGATTATGCCATTAATATGATTACAACAAAATAAAAAGTAAATCATGCAGTTATAAAATAAATAAATTAACCATTACATTTAAGCAAAGTTCAGTATGATAACCTCAGTAATAAATAAACCACTATACAATTTTATTACGTTGTATTGAAATCTAGACTAATGAAAAATAACACCCAAGTGCTTACACAGGGGAAACTCAACTTACATATTGTGTCACCTCTTGCATGTTTTTAGGATCATTTCCCGGTGCTGAGTAGGTGTTCTCCACGTCAGTTGTTGTTGTTTCTGTGTTTTGTTCTGCCATTGCTTGGATTCTTCTCTTCTACGACAGAACTTGTAGGCTTGTTTTCAAATCGATACTTTCTTAGTTCATGTACTATTAAACTTTCAACATTCAGAGTGCTTACACGTCGAAATTCTAACGATAACTGAATCGGCTCACCCTAGTCGCCCTTCTTTGATCCAAGTTAAATAAAATTCAACTTCTACGGAAATTATACTCAAACATTGCCTAGCAAATTGATTGACAAAACAAAATGTGCAAATCACAGATTAATGATATATGTGGAGCAAATTGACATATGATATGACTATGACATTGACATATAGAAATTGGCCGCGTTCGACGTCGTCGGATGACGCTCCGGGCCGCGTTCAGTTACACTTTGGTTATTTAGTTACTCAGGCCCGTATTACAGAACGTTCCTCAAGTACAGTTTACTTCATCACCTGGCCGCGTTCAGTATTATCATCCGACGACGCCCGGAGCGTATTTTTGTCGTTCTGTTACTCAGAGTCGGAGTGATCATACAAACCACAGATCAAACGAAAGCCCAAACAACGCTTC
This sequence comes from Asteroscopus sphinx, assembly GCA_949699075.1. Classification (NCBI taxonomy): domain Eukaryota; kingdom Metazoa; phylum Arthropoda; class Insecta; order Lepidoptera; family Noctuidae; genus Asteroscopus; species Asteroscopus sphinx. Next base: position 25,853,701 of record OX453004.1, on the reverse strand, counting down.
GGGTGATATAACGGCCAAAATTAATATCCAATCTATCCACGATTTGCCCTACTAGAGATAGGAATTTGACATAAGCTCCATAGGAAATATGTCAAATTTCTATCTCCAGTAGGGTAAATCGTGGATAGATTGGATATTAATTTTGGCCGTAAGTGAACGCGGCTCGGGTGACTTTCGCACCGAGTGCTTCAGGGCTGCGTTCACTTATATCGCCCGACATTGTCGGACGATGCTCGGAGTGCAGTTTGGGCGTTCGTTTGTATGATTGCTCTGAGTAACTGAACGACTAAAGTACGCTCCGGGTGTCGTCGGGCGATATAAGTGAACGTAGCCCGGATTCCACTTATCCATACCAGTAGGAGTAGTAGAAGTAGTAGTAGGTAGTAGGAGTAGTAGTTCGGCAAACGCAGCATAGGGCGCCCCCCTGCTAGGTGGACCGACGACCTAAAGAACGTGGCTGGGGGGGACTGGATGCGGAAGGCAGAGGACCGAGCGTTGTGGCGCAACTTGGGAGAGGCCTATGTCCAGCAGTGGACTGCGATAGGCTGAGTTGATTGATTAATACCAGTTTCCATCTATCCCTACCAGTGGGGATACCTTGGTAGGGATAGATGGAACAGCCGGTTTTAACTGAACGCAGCCCTACGTTTAACTTTCTATTGTCAATTTTGACATAACAAATTATTCATCAAATCAAATGTCAATGTCAATAATTGTCAAATTAAATTTCTCCGTATGCGTAAAATTTGTTCCGGTTCCCGGTAAATTTTATAAATTAAATTGTAGTGCCCAAATGTACGTTAGTCAAATTTAATTAAAATGCAGCCTATATCTATGAATTCCAAAGGTGATATCCAAATTGATATAAATCAAGTAAGGATTGATATATTACACGGCATTCGTGAATGCACGGATCGGGGACTTACGCAGACTTCCAAATGGCTGGCAGAATTAAATTTCTCTCTAAGAGATCATAAAATTACATATGAGCACCCTCCAAATACTTACGATGATGGTATTTCACTGGAAGAGAAAGAGGCTTACACCCTGGCCAAAACTTATTTCGACTGCCAAGAATATGACAGAGCTGCTCATTTTCTGGAGAACTGTTTAAGTTCTAAATGCGTATTCCTCCACAAATATTCCCAATACATGTCAAGTGAAAAAAAACGATTAGACAATGCTACTGACCTAGGTACAGAAAATACTGAATCTACACAAGTGTTACTAGATTTGTTATCATACTTTAAGGTAAGTTTTATTTTAAATGGCTGTAATGTAAGTTTTATTGAGGTATTATTGGTAGGTACAAATGCACCACCCCAACACAAACACTATCCCCACACACACACACACACTAAAACTCACCAACCATCCCCTTACATGTGCACTAAGACTTACTCTCCTAATATCTGCCAATAGAATAATGTAAAACTTAACCATAATTTTTCAAGATTTACATAATTGAATTAACTCTATTGCTTCTCAATCTCTACCATGTAACTGAGAGGTATGGCCCCTGCCATACTGGTTGTCCTAGTTCAGGGTCCAGGGCTACACTGCTGTTATGTTCTTTTGATGTCGCAATAAAAATTATTATTAATATAATATATAACTTTATTGATACAAAAACCTTAGAGAATTCTTAAGACTAGAATACATTGATTTTTATAGTTAAAGGTCACACAAATAGAGTAACCCTGACTCCTAAACTAGGTGATCCTGTGACTTGGGAGTCAGTGTTCTGCTGTCACTGTGATAACACAAAACCTTTATTAGGTGTGTTCTTACAATATCCAAAGCAAATAATTGATTTCCTAGGTTTTTAAGTACATACATTAAGTATATATTAACAAGGAATTATAAAAGAAAAGTGGTTTGTTTATATGCTGGGGTGCGTGTGACCGTGTGTGTATGTGAAGAGTGTGTATGATATATGTGTGTGCTATAGATTGTCTGTATGTTTGCGTATGTTTGTTTGTAGGACTGTTTATTATATATAGGTGTTGTGTGCTATATTATATTTGTGTAATTAAATTTGAAAAATGAGAAACAACAGAACAGCAAGTACTTGCACCTACTGTGGAATATTAAGCAGGTCTTCTGTCTGGTCATAGTCCAGATCTTGCAGCCACCCTTGTACTTTAATCTTAACTTCATGGGGGCTAAACCCAGCTAAATGAGGCATTTTGCAATTTTCTGTACATTATTATGCCTTTAACGTAAAACTGGCGAGCGGCGAATAATGTTCTATGGATTATTATTGGGTACATAATTCTTCCCCTGCGCTTAGTTGGGTCTGGTGGGACAATTTGCATATGTATTCTGAGAGATATAGATAGATAGAAAGAGTATACTTTATTTATTGTATGCACACCATAAAAATAAAGTTGTAACAAACATGAGCACAGTACAGTAATTGGCGGTCTTATCGCTTAAAGCAATTTCTTCCAGATAACCATTGGATGGACTTGAAATGTACAAGAAAATATAACAGGTAGTTGGCGGTGTACTATAGAGAAAACATGTTATGTATATTCTTATATGAATAACTAAAATAAAAACAAAAGTTTATTAATATATATATCAAAATTATAAGTATATATGTATTTATTTATGTATTTTGTGTTTGCGTGAGTATTTTTGTGTATGTATTATTTATTTACAATGTTTCATGAGCATGTTTTGTCCCACTGTTTGTTTTGTATACAATTTGTTAATGCAATTTGAAAAACTACTTTGTTTGAGATCACAAGGAGAGTCGTTTGGGATAGTTTCTTTTCTAAACCACAAAATTAGATACTTTTAAAATTACTGTAAATTACCCAAATGTTAGTGGAGGAATTGAAAAACGTAGTGCAGGGACTACCTGATGCGTGGTTTTTTTTTCTAAATTACAAAATTACATATTTTTAAAGTTACTGTAAATTCCCCAATTGGTTGCGGAGAAAGTGAAAAACTTAGTGAAGGGACTACCTGATGCACGGAAACTAATTGAGCCGAACTTCCTGGACCTTAAGGACCTATTCACGATCCTCTGAGTACTATTACTGGGTACTACTAAGTACTGAGAGCAAAAAGTAACGTTGTATATGCTTTATTGTAGATCTTAAAATACATTGAATTTGCATTTAAACTATTGTACAATTGGCGGGAGGTATATATTAGTTTTGCTAAGCTAGCTTATCTAATAAAGAAATCATAAAAGTAGATATTATTACTCTTCAGGCTAACCGTAACAACCTAGATGGATATTTGCTGTACCTAGAGGGAATGGTACTGAAGAAACTAGATTTACGAAGTCAGGCAGTAACAGTGCTGCAGGCAGCAGTGACTTCTGCACCCACTCTGTGGGCAGCGTGGGTGGAGCTTGCAGGCCTAGCTAATGAGTATGAAGCACTAGATTCACTCCAACTCCCTAAACATTGGATGATGTATTTCTTTGCTGCACATGCTTTTGTTGAGTTGAAGTTAACAGAGCAAGCTTTGGAGGCATACATGGTGTTGGTTGCAGCGGGATTTGAAAAGAGTACATATGTAACAGCACAAATGGCTATTGCTCACCATGATAGAAGAGGTAAATTTGATTATCATTTTAAGAACTCCAAAATACTTACTAACTGAAATATCCAAATAACTTATGGAAAAGAAAAATTCGTGATTTAGTAAAATCCACATGCAAAAGTTTACACCTATGTACTTCAACTTCTTTTATATTTATTACCCATGATGTTTTTTTTTTATAAACAATGTATTTTTATAAAAAAGTATATACGTATTATATCCATTGTCTAGTACCCATACCACAAGCTCTGCTTAGTTTGGGACTAGATGGTGCTGTGTAAAAATGTCCCAAAGATATTTATTTATTATTTATTTATTTATTTATTATTATTTTATATAAAAACCTTTAGACATGTCAGGCTCAAAAATTGGAACCATTAAGTGACAAAAGTCCACAATAGTTTGTGGTATTTTCAAAACTTCAGCTATTCTAAATTTGTGTCATGGCACTTGATAAAACAGCCACAATGTTGAGAGCAGAAAAGTAAAATTAATTGAATAGCTTTTACTAATTATTTTTATTTTCATAATTATCACAACACATTGTGGTAATTATGAAAATCTATGACATGTTCTGGATTCATATTTTCTGTCTTTGAGCCTGACATTTATACTAATTTAATTTAAATACCTAGACCAGTTGTGCAGACTACATAGAGCCTGTCCAATAGTATTATATTATCAGTGGTGCTGGGCGCCTTTATATTTTATTCTGTGTCCCTGGGTTATTGAAACTAACTGTATGCACTTACGTCATTATAGGCATGTGGTACAAATTAACTATATTTTGCTACAGTCATGCTCTACACTAATACTCTGAGGTCCTAGTGCAAGTTTAACACTTACCAATACTGCCGTCAAATTTGATGACTTTCATTCATAATCAGTAGCTCCCCTGGTGGATATGAGGAGGAACTACTGATTTATGAATGAAAGCTGATGAATTCGATGAAAGTATGTGGTAAGTGTCAAACTAGCACTAGCTGTGCGTAGACTGTTGCGATTTTTTGCCACATAGTGCTGATTGATGGTTTTTCATCAGCTTTATTAATTTGGGAGGCCCGAAGCAGATTGCAGGAAGCATTACAGATCTCCTTGAGCCTCCGAGAGGATTATCCATCACTGTCAAGAATCATCACAAAAATTGCCCCTTCCACCCCTGGGCGAAATCAAGACTTGTGTCTGTTTACACTCAAAAATATACAGAAAAAAATTCACCACCACAGCCTGCCCAATATTTCTATAAAGTCGGTCCCTGCCCTCGACCAATAGTTGGTAATGCATATTGCATTGTTTGTGCATTGCATCAGGTTGTCTATTGTGTAAGAGTTAGAGTAGACCACATTCACAATGGGTTTCAGAAATGTTGGTGACCCCATGACCTTCAACCTGAGTGTTAAAGGACTTCCACAAGTTCCACATGGGCCATGGTTGTTCATGACCAGAGGGTAGCTTTTCGCCAGGGGTAACAAAGTTGGCGTTGTTTTGCCTTTCATAGTTCTAAGCAGGTGTTGTTATGTTAGTTTTATCTGTAGAGTCTGCTGGAATAATTGTGCACCTCAAGAAACTTGTTTCAAGTTTGTATTTAAATAGAATAGTGAAATAATTTTTCAGATGTTGATTCATCACTGGCTTTATTTCGAGAACTCTACCAGAATGACCCATATCGTCTGGACAACTGGGATGTGTATTCTCACCTCCTGTATCTAAAGGAGAAACGAATGGAACTTGCAAACTTAGCTCAGAGAGCTGTGTCAATAGATAAATACAGAGTTGAGACATGTTGCGTAATTGGTAAGTTATTTTAATAATAATCTCCATGACTTGAAATATACATGATGAAATTTGAATCGCTTATTTCCCGAAATGGGGTAATTGTACTCATCATTATGAACAACTTTTACTATGGGACCAACCCTGAAATCACGAAAAAATATTCAGTTGGTCCGTACATTTGTGTTCACTTAAATCAATAAAATGTAGGGACCACCTGATTATTTTTTCGCAATTTCAGGGTTGATCCCATAGTAAAAGTTGTTCATAATGATGAGTACAATTACCCCTTTTCGGGAAATAAGCGATTCAAATTTCAGCATGTTTATTGTAAAAATGTCTACATTGCCCATTCTTGAATGAACACTTAAATAAAATGTGTCGGGGTTTCAAATGAATACTAACATTTTAGGAAATGTTTTATTACAGGCAACTACTACAGTTTGAGAAGTGAGCATCAAAAAGCTGTGGTCTACTTTCAAAGAGCACTGTCTTTGGACCCTCAGTACCTATCCGCATGGATACTCATGGGGCATGAGTTCATTGAGCTACAGAACTCTAATGCTGCAATACAATGTTATAGACAAGCTATAGGTAAATATAATACTTAAATATGTTGATAATAAATAACTATCAAAATATTTTACCCTAAACAAAGTTTAATGAGGATAATTAATATTATTTATTCATTATTCCTGTTACCAAATATGATTTTTCGTTTTTTACTTGCGATGAGGATAATATGCTGCTGATCACGAGGTTGTGGGTTCGATTCCCACAGGACACAAATATTTATGTGATGAACATAAGTGTTTGTGTTGGTCTGGGTGTTTCTTATATATTATAAGTATCTATTTACAAACAAAAAAAGTATATAAGTATTATATCCATTGTCTAGTACCCATCAGTTTGGGACTAGATGGTGCCGTGAAAAAAACGTCCAGAAATATTTATTTATTTTTATTTATATGCTGGTTATACCTATATTATTTATTTCTATTATTATTCAAATACCTACAGAAATCCGTAAGATGTTCAATTTGTTGAATCAGTTTCCTGTTAACTAGTATAGAAACCACATTCTAATATATTTTCAGATGTAAATCGAAATGATTATCGCGCATGGAATGGCCTTGGACAAGCTTACGAAATATTAGGACTTAATGGTTACTGTATATATTATTACTCGAGAGCGGCGCAACTTAAACCTGACGATTCGAGGATGTTGGTATCTCTAGGAGAAGCCTATGAGAAAATGGATAAAATCCCCAATGCACTCAAGTGTTACTACAAAGCTCACAGCACTGGTGATATTGAGGGAATGGCGTTATTCAAACTAGCTAAGTAAGTTCTGTTCATTATTTAATCAAATTGATAGTTCTACTATACAGTCATACAAGTTATAATTTTGTCTACAACAACTTCGAGAGGGATGCTAACAGAAGAATACTGCTGGGCTGGGCCGCATTCAGGAAACTACATCTAATTTTTTCGTCACTTATTCCACAGAGCATAAAGAGTAAAGAGTGCCACTGGCGATGCATCCAACAGTCCGAATGGCGTAGCCGCATTCCAAAATCTATCCGAGAATGTTAAAAACGTATGTTATTTTTAGAACAAGTCAAGCTTTTTTGGATGTTGTCATTAAAACGACGTCCGAATTGATGCATCGTCAGTGCCCACCTTAAGGACTCCGATCAGTGCGTCCTACTTGTCATGACTTACGGAGCCGAGACATGGACACTCCGGTGCGGCTGGTCTTCAAATTTAATGTTACTCAGCGGGCTGTGGAAATGGCTATGCTCGGAATTTATCAGAAAGATCGTGTCCGAAACGAGGTGATCCGACAGAGAACGAATGTTATCAACATTGCCCACAGGATAAGCAAGCTGAAGATGCAATGGGCCGGCCATATTAGTCGAAGAACCGATAACTGTTGGGTGTATGTTTTTGAGTGGACACCGTGAATAGGAAAACGTAGCGTAGTAGGACGCCCTCAGGCTAGGTGGAGTGACGATCGACGCAAGGTGGCTGGTACAGTGGCGTGCTATTGGAGAGGCCTATGCCCAGAAGTGGACTGCGATAGGATGATGATGATGATTTAGTCACAAGGTCAGAAACATGATTGCAAGCAAAATTAGCAGAGGCGGCGGGTCTAGGGGAATCTCTGTCTATAGAAATTATTACAGGTGTGCTGAAAAAAAATTACTGTAATCCACCTTCTATTCGTGAAAACAGAAGAATTTTGTGTTATGCAAGTTTATTTATTTATATATTATATTTTCGGTCTGAAGGGTACGTGTGCCGGTGAAATTACAATCACATGAGACTTTCCATCTTCATGTCTCAGTTTGGCAAACTGACTTGCGGTACCCTTTAGGCAACAGCCTAGGTGGTATTGTAGTTGTTATGGGCAAAGGTAACCACTTAACATCAGGTGGGCCTTTAGCTCGTTTTGCCATCCAATACAATAAAAAAAAAAAGATTAAAATCACTGAGGTAATACGTATTACGTACTAGAGAAGACGCCTCGAACAAAATGTTTGTAGTACGTTTTAGAGCTCCTGCACTCTCACTCGCATAGCCACACTCGACACGCGCGTGCTCCGCCTCCGCGGCCAGCAAGTTGCGCGATATTTTTAACCGACTTTGTTCGTAATGTCTACTCTAGTACGTAGTACATATTACCTCAGTGTTTAAAATATAGTATATTCTGTGTGTACATAAATATTTTTAAGAGTTCTCATTGTCGATTCACTTTTCGGAATCAGAATGGTAATACTAGTTGTTGTTGGTTTGTCTAGTGGTTCGAGGGTCGGACTGCAGTTCACGAGGTCGTGGTTTCGATTCCCACAGGACACAAATATTTGTGTGATGAACATAAGTGTTTGTGTTGGGCTGGGTGTTTCTTATGTATTATAAGTATGTATTTACAAAAAAAAAGTATAACAGTACGTGGGACACTCAGAAAGTTTTGCGAAACTAAAAAAAATTGTTCTATACGTACATATATTTTTATCAAATCTTTTCAAAGTACTTTCCACCAGCCTCTATACAAAGATTCATGCGCCTAAACCAGTTTTCAAAACACTTTTTCCAGTCCGCCGCAGACACCTCGTTTACAGCCTGCTCGAACGCAGCCAGCGCATCTTCCGGCGACGAAAATTGTATCGCTTTGAGCTGATTTTTTATTTTTGGGAATAAAAAGAAGTCACACGGTGCTAGATCAGGGCTGTAAGGAGGGTGACCCAGGAGTTTGACTGGCGTGCTGTCCAGGAAGTCCCTCGTTTTGAGTGCGGTGTGCGCAGGTGCATTGTCGTGGTGGAGCAGTAGCCCGCGGAGCCCTGTGTTTGGTCGCTTGTTGCTTATAACAGAGAAAACTTCTGGCAAACATTTGGTAGTATACCATTCGGCATTAATGCTTCTTTGATCCCGTAAGGGAATTGATACCAAGTGGCCAGTCAAATTAAAAAAGCTAGCGATCAAAATCTTACCCCCGCTTCTAGATCGCTTCACTTTGGTAGGCGTTGGCTCATTTTGAAACACCCAAACAGTCGACTGGCGCTTGGTTTCTGGGTCGTATTGATAAATCCAGGACTCATCACCTGTAACGATGTCGTAAACACGCCGAGACGAGCCTGCTTCAAATTTGTTAAGCATATCACGGCACCATTCCACCCGGGCCTGCTTCTGAGCATCGGTGAGGTTGTGCGGCACCCAGCGTGATACTATCCTCCTCACGCGAAGATGGCTGTGTAGAATCTCGTGAACGCTTCCCGATCCAATCTTCAATATGTGTTGAATCTCCTGATATGTAATTCGCCTATTGTCTTGGATTAAATTTTTCACTGCTAGCACGTTTTCTTCGGTAACAGCCGTCAAAGGGCGACCGCTTCTTTCGTCATCCCCCAAAGTTGGTCGACCGCGCTTGAATTCGTTATACCAACGATACACGGTTGCCTTGGAAGGGCCTTCATCCATGAATGCCATTTGAAGTCTATCGTACGATTCATCCGGTTTCAGGCGACACTTGAAATCGTATAAAATCATAGCTCTAAAATGTTCCCGGCGCAGATCCATATTTCAGTGAGACACAATACTTTGAATTAACTCGCAAAAAATGTGGAGGGAAATTTTGAAATTGGAACTTACTTATTTTTACTTATAAATAATCATATTTTCGAAAAACATTATAACTGGCCAGTCTCCCATATATAAAAACTTTTTTTCGCAATACTTTCTGAGGGGCCTGGTATTATATCCACTGTCTAGTACCCATAGCACAAGCTCTGCTTAGGTCCGTATTCCAGAACGATACTCAAGCGTTGATCACTGTTTAAAACTAGTTTTGAGTTGATCTTTGATTTTAGAACGTCCCTCAAGCAGAGATTTGTTGATCACAGTTCAGCTGAGTTTAGTTTCGTTTTATATTGTCACCTGTTTCGGTATTTGGGCAGAGAATTGATCTGTAATCACTCAAGTGTGGTCCAGACTACGCTTGAATAGAGATTTCTATTATATTTCAGGTCAAATTCGTGTGTTATGTTGTTGAACTAAAGTTTATGATTACCGTTCTGGAATAAGACCTATACTCAAGTAACGATTCTATCCTTAAGTAGTGATCAGGTGATTGGAGTTTAAACTGTACTTGAGGAAGCTTCTGTAATACGGGCCTTAGTTTGGGACTAGATAGTGTAGTGTAAAAATGTCCCAAAAGTATTTATTTGACGACGTCTGTGGTCTGGTGGTTCGAGTGTCGGACTGCAGATCACGAGGTCGTGGGTTCGATTCCCACAGGACACAAATATTTGTGTGATGAACATGAGTGTTTGTGTTGGTCTGGTTGTTTCTTATGTACTATAAGTATGTATTTACAAAAAAAAAAGTATATAAGTATTATATCCATTGTCTAGTTCCCATAGTACAAGCTCTGCTTAGTTTGGGACTAGATGGTGCCGTGTAAAAATGTCCCAAAAATATTTATTTATTTTATTATTATTATTTATACTAATTAATCGCAGCAGTCAATGAGACATTATACTGGCAATTTATACTCGGAATGTCGTGTTTCCAGGTTGTACGAGAAGTCGAACATGCCGAACAGTGCGGCGGCGGCGTACACCGCGGCCTGCCAGGACGCGGCCAACGCGGGCAGCAAGGAGATGCCCGCGGCGCAGCGCTACCTGGCGCAGTACTACCTGAGGTTCTCCCTGCTAGACCACGCCGCTCATTATGCCTACAAGTGTTTGGAACATGAAAGTGTACGTCAATTGTTTTGTTTACAATATGCATCAGCTCAGCCTATCGCACTCCACTGCTGGACATAGGCCTCTCCCAAGTTGCGCCGCAACACTCGCTGATGTACTGAATTTAACCATAATAACCACTATTAAGTTTCAAAAAAAAAATTGGTTAAAATGTAACATGGTATAAAAAACTATACCACAGATAATATAATACTAATCGATTCTCCTGGTGATTTTGAATAAAGTAGTTTCTCAAATTGCATAAACAAAAAGTAACGTTTTTTTTTATTCCTGAGTTATTATTTTTATAGCTCATGTCGAAACATTAGAAAAAGAAAACCTATCAAACTCACAGAGTATGTTTAAATAACATTACATACATACATACATTACATTATTAATCGGAAATATTTGAAGTGGTGAATCTACTCATCATAACAAACAACATTTACTATGGAAGCAACCCTGAAATCGTGTTCACTTAAATCGATAAAATGTAGGGACCACCTGATTTTTTTTTCGCGATTTCAGAGTTGGTCCCATAGTAAAAGTTGTTCATAATGATGAGTAGATTCATCACTTTAAATATTTCGGATAAAAAATGTAGGAGCTTATATCGCCTTCCGCATCCAGTCCCTCCAGCCACCTTCTTCAGGTCTTCGGTCCACCTGGCGGGGGGGCGCCCTACGCTGCGTTTGCCGATTCGCGGTCTCCACTCAGACTCGTCTGCTCCACCGGCCGTCGGTCCTTCGACAGACATGGCCAGCCCACTGCCACTTCAGGGGGTCTACTCGCGTTCGACGATATTCGATTAATCGTATCGTTCATCGCACAATTTGCTACTCCGGTCAACCATCGTTGCCATATCGCATGCGATGATCGTGTTTTGACGTTTGTTTCTCTGTTCTCTGATCAATTTCATACGACAATGAACAATAGTCTATCTTTATTGTGCCTATCTTTATTGTGTAGGTATCAGTCGGAACGAAAGTTCGTAATTCGCTTATCGTTCGTCGAACGCGAGTAGGCCCCCTGCTTACTGATCCTACAAGCTATGTCGGTCACTCCGGTTCTTCTCCGGATAATCTCGTTTCGGATTTCATCCTTCAAAGAAACTCCAAACATAGCTCGCTGAGCGACTTTGAATTTGTATTTTTTTATATATAATATGCATACCCTCAAAATATAAAGATAAGAGTTCGAGAATTAAAGGATAAATGTTACGATTACGAGTCATTATTGTTTTGTTTACAGTATGCATACCCACAAAATATAAAGATAAAACTGAGAATTTGAGTCATTCATTAGTCATATAGGTTATCTGAGGCGACTATCAATTTTTTTGAAATAAAAACCCAATCATATATTATTTTCCAGTTTTGCGGAAGTGGTATACCCGTATTTTTGGTTACTAAAATAATATGCATTTTTGCAGACTAAAGAAGCTGGGAAAAATATTCTAAGAACAATATCGGAAAAGCGCTCTTCGGCGACGGCATCGCAACCGGCAAACTTACCAGAAGACTTGCCTGATGCCATCAAAAACGCATCAACTGTGTCAATAACGCATGATACGCCTAAAACACCCCATCCCAGCCCTAACGTGACGCCCGACAACTTCTCCACGCCAGTGTTTACGCGAAAAAGCAGCAAATATAAAATGTGACATACAATTTCTAGAAAATGTAAAATGTAAAGAGACTGACTGATAGTGTAAGTGTATCAATATCACTTGTAAAAATGTATAATTAAATAAACCTCATGAATGGGAAAATTAATTTATTTTTCAACACACTTGCTCGTAAAATGGCTCTTATTACACCACTTTTCGGCGGTAAGGCCCGTCATGGAGGAGTGGCTGGAGAGGGGCTATGGCGCCCTCACCTACCGGCTGACGCAGATACTCTCGGGGCACGGTTGCTTCGGGAAGTATCTGTGTCGCATAGGCCGGGAGCCGACTCCCGAGTGTCATCACTGCGGGAGCTGCCTTGAGGACACGGCGCAGCACACACTGGCGGAATGCCCAGCTTGGGCCACGCAGCGCCGTGACCTTATAACTGCAGTAGGCGGCAGCGATCTCTCGCTTCCGGCTGTTGTTTTGGCTATGGTTGGGAGCGAGAACGCTTGGGAGGGCGTCGTCTCCTTTTGCGAGGAGGTGATGCTCGCTAAGGAGGCGGCGGAGAGGGTTCGAGAGGCAACGACCTCCCTCCCCACCCGCAGGAGACGGACCGGGCGTCGCAGGAGGGCGTACGCCGACCTCCAGCCACCCTAGGAGTGGGCCTGCGGGCGGCGGACTCGGGGTAGCCCGCCGCCCGATCAGTCAAGGCCCGTGACGGTGGCGCGTCGTGTTCCGCGCGCGCCAGTCAAGAGAAGGGTGCGGTCGATGATGCCGCACGGGGAGAAGGGGCTCGCCTACTAGTGGCGAGCCGGGACCTGCCGGGGATGGTTCGACGACTATAAGTTTCCCACACCCCCGGCCAATGGTTGGAAGAGGAACACCGTGGTGGTTTTAGTCGGTAAAAGTCCGACACTGGCTCCGCCTTCCCCGGGCGGAGAGCGTCCATGAGGATTTCCCCACGAAAAAAATAAAAATAAAAAAAGGTTCATAATGCAGCCTATAAAGCACGCGTGATTTTTACTTTACATTATCGCACTAGTGTTTTTACTTTACAGTTTTTTTTTAATCTCCGCCAAAGAGAATATAAATCACTACGTTTAATCTCAGCAAAAAAATTTTGTCTATAAAATTGTGAACATTTTTGTGAATAAATAAACTGTCTTATTTAAAAAATGATGAATATAATATAATTTCATCAAATTATTTATTTTTGTTAACAAATTAACATTAATTTGTTTAATAATTTCTTAGGTTTTCGCGATCACTACACATTATAATAAAACAAAGTTTAACCGGATTAAATCGTCAGGAAAACCAATTTAAATAATATACGCGATTTAATCCGGTTAAACTTTGTATAATTATAATATTAATTTGTTTTATAAATAAAATAGAAAACTATTTATAATATTAGGCTGCTTGGCGGTTTCCTTCCACCTGCTGCGCGCGCATAGCGAAAATAAATAAATCGTGAATAAAGAAATCTACGTGTAATTTACACTTTAATATTTGTATAAACTGTTTGATTTCTTTTCCTCGCAAGTGTGTTGGAAAACGTCGAATGAAACGCGTAAGCATTGTTCATTATATTCTCGGCTTTATTACGCCCTCGCCTGCGGCTCGGGCTGCAATCCAGCCTCGTGTGTTGTGAACATCTTAGCTCACTTGTGTCATAATCAGTGGCGTAGCTACCGTAGGGCTAGGCGGGGCAGTGCCCCGGGGCCCAGCTCCTACGTTCGAGTTAAAGTAGTTAAAGTTAAATATTATACTCGTTGAATAAAGAATGTTCGACTTTTTGCTCCGGGGCCCTTGGTTACATAGCTACGCCACTGATCATAATGTACTATTGTTGATTTCAGCACACAACTATCGTAAAGCCACAAAGGTATAGATAGAATATTCGACTTTTCCATGCAGCAAATAGGACAGTTCAAAATTAAAAAACAATGTGTATAAAAAATAATAGTGATTATTTTTATTTATACAAATTAACAGATCTTAGTGCTCAAATAGTAAAAAACAATTATATTAAGAACTAAATAAATAGGAAAGTGCATTGATTAGAAAATAAAAAAAATTGTTCAAGTTAGCTCCTTGCAAATAAAAATAAAACTGATTATAATCACAGATGAAGCACAAAATTTGAGAGCTCAATTTTCTAAATAGCTAATTACAACTACATTTGCAATCGATTTCCTTTAAAAATATGGGAGTATATAAATGTTAAACCCTGACTAAGAAAATGTTCAGTACAAATTTTGTCAAGCAAAATGTTAAAATATTAAATAACATTAAAAATAACTTACATTTCATGTGGTGAAATTACAAAAAGTCAACAATTAATCACTCAATATAACTTGAAATGGTAAAAAAATTTTGAAGCATAATTCTTTGCTGGGTTCATACAATAATGTATTTTATAATAATGAGCAATTGATACATGGACATGAAATATATATATTTATAATTTAAATGACTCCAAAATGCGGACTCTTCTACTCTTTAAAATACCCAATAATCTTATATTCTTTATCTTACACATTTTATCAATAAATGTTTGTACCGTTCCATACAATTCCAAACTACTCTATCAAATAAGGCCAGTAACCTCTCTATGACATCATTGCGCGGCACCACCCGGCCACTGGCTGACTCACTGAACAAAACTTACACAAGGCACTGGTTTACGAAGTTCCAATTGTTGATCAACTTTATAATAACTGTGTTGAAAATTTCACATTAGAATAATATTAATGTAAATATGTATCTTTGTCATTTACTGTTCATTTCAATACAATACTATCTAAACACATAAGAATAAAGCTAAAACCAGAGTCTTTACCAATATTTCATATTTATACACATTTCATTATCTAATTCTCGACGTTCATTCGAAATACTTTTAATTTACTAATTTGAGATATTTATACATATAATAATAATTGTAAATATAATATTGAAAAATGTAAGGCATATTGAGGCACTCAATTTTACAACCATAACAAGCGTGTTGCATGGTGGAGCTATGATAACGCTTAAAATACAGTAATGTCCCGACTTACGCAGTCTTATAATGTAAGTTTTAATTACATGAATATGAATAAATCCACATACTAAATGATATCCCAACTATTCACGACAGCGTAATCTCGAGGTGTTACTGTATTCCCACTATGGCAAAACATTAATAAATTATTCAACTACTATACAAATTGTTCAATAACATAAAATTTGTAGCTTGGTTTGTGCTTTTTGTTACGTAGTTTGTTCTTTGACATCTCACTTAGTTCTTACGTTTTCATGTAGTCCAATCAGAGGAATGGATTCTTGGAATTCACGAAGCCACCGTTATTTGTAGACTGCTAAAACATGATAAGCCAAATTAAATGTTATGATTACATATAAATGAGTCACTGGATTATACTCAAACTGCCCACTACAAAATTATAGTTACTGACTAAGCCAGGGGTTCCCAAAGTGTGCGCCGCGGCGCTCTGGTGCGCCGTAGAGAGTAAAGAGGGGCGCCATGAGGCGCTCCTGTTTACAATTCTCCGGAAACTAAACTTGGGCATTCGCTGTTACAAAATGAACAATTCAAATCGCGCGTGCTGCATTCGTCGCTCACTCGTCGATGGGTATGTAAGTGCTTACGCTCGGAAATTAGGGAATTTTTTTGAAGCCGGATTTTCAGCTGTAGCTGTAATCAAGAGCAAATATCGCTCAAAGATCAATCTAGAGCAAGAAATGAGAGTAGTGGTGTCAAGCCTTATACCACGCTTTGAAAAAATGTGTGGAGATCACCAAGCTCACATGTCACATTGACTAAGTTGCCATTGTATTTTATTTCCTATTTTTCTTAAATAATAAATGTTTTCTTGTAGGAAATAAATATAAAAACTCGGCTTCATATTGTGGGTATTTTAATTTTTGTGCCTACTACTTAGTATCATTGTACCCTATTTCAACTAGCTAGGGCGCCGAGACAAAATACTAAACCTGTAAGTGGGCCGCGAACTGGAAAAGTTTGTGAACCCCTGGACTAAGCTATTTCTGCGAACATGCACACAAAATGTTAGGAAATAAAACAAACTATCAGTAGTGGTTTCCTTCCTGTATGTTTTGACTGATAATATTATCAAAATAGTTCATGAATGAATACATGCACTGGCATGATATAAACATTATCATGACAATCAGGAAGTAATTTAAATCTTAATACATATTTTATTGAGGCTATAATTAATCTATGAAGATATGTAATGCAGATTAAATTGAATGCATACATAGATAACAAAAGGTTATGAGGTCCAAAAAGTAATAGTTGATTATATGGTAAATGGTACATGATGTGACAACTGTGAATCAGATGCAAAATGTACCTCATCAATATTATAAACGTCTCCATTAGGAGTCACAGTAAATTCAATCACATGCCTAATAAATCTATCGATTCCAAATGCAAACATAAACATGCTAATATAAATAATCAACAATTTCAAGGACAAATCAAAACTGATATCTAAAAATTTTAAGTTTGCAATGTTATCAGATTTTTGCTATCCAGCAATGAAACGAGTCAATATTATTAAAGCATACATAATGGTGTTGATTCTCTTATTCACCAACTAAACTAAATTTAAACTATTTGTATCTTTTTCTAATGGTGAAAACAAGAAAGAGATAGCAAGAATTTTGGAACTGTCAAATTAGTTTACGTGGTACACTTTTTTGTATTTTGAATCGACACATTTCAAGATCATGACTAAACTTGTATGGAAATCTTAATTACGACCAATTTGACAGCACTAAAATTGTTGCCATCCCTTTCTCGTATCTACTATTAGTGAAAGAGAGCGTTAGTTTGAAAAAAGTTCAGTTTGAATCAACACATTACAGGATTATTGAAAAAATACAAATTTAATAAATGATTTTTTTTTTCAAATTAATTACAGGTACTTTTGAAATCTCAGACTCTAGTTGTATAGTTCCAAAATGTACCAAAAATACTTCAAGGGTAGTCGCTGCTCATCATTCTGTACATTTATTGTCCTCCCGTCCGAATGAGAGTTCAGGCAATATTTTCGGAAGGGGACTACCCTTTATTTTACTAATTTCAATAAAAATAAGCAAGTCTTACCATAAAAGGGTTGACTGGTACGGGTGCTGTGGCGGTGCTCCATCCTCCATTGAAAAAAGGGTTCTTATTGGCAAACAAATCATTGGTTGTGGTGCTTTGGAATGGATTTTTATTATTTACAATATTATTTTCCTCTGAAACAATATTTTGGTAAATTGAGTATGTTTTAAAAAAAAAAAAAAACTGATATTAATATTTTAATTAAGATGATTGCTACGCCCGCGAATATCAAAATTTCATGCGGTTTTTTTGCCAACCCGCCTGCCAAGCGTGGCGATTATGGCATATCCCCCCCTTTTGGGGGAGGCCCATGTCCAGTAGTGGACGTTTTTCGGCTGAAATGATGATGCGGTTTTTGCAAATTGTAGCTCTATTTCACGTTGTACCTATATTTGCTTGATAATATTAATTTTATACTATTCTTGAATATTATCATCCATTGATATATCATTGTTATAGCAGGGTTAATGTTTTCTATGATTATTATTCAGTAGATGTATCACAGAAATAGATAGAATGGAAAAGTGGGCAGGGCGCGCGTGCCAACACTCTGCACCATAGTGCATGGCATTTCAAAGCCTTTCTCAGTACGCCTTATGACTTGTTTCTGTAAATACTGTAACAAAAACCCGCAAAATGCCTTATTGTGCTGTTTCTAACTTCAGAAACAAAAGCTGCAAAGTACATTTCATTAAAGTTAATTTTATGGGAGGCTTAGTTTGTTCGAAAGTTGCCAGGCATGAATCGCAAGTAAAAATTGTGATTACAACCATTCTATCTCTATATACTTCTGTGAGATGTATTGAGATTATTATGGCCAAACATATTTCAATCAATATACAATGTGAAATAGACCTAAAATTTGCAAAAAACGCAATACAACTTGAATGTCAGGGGCTACTGTGAAGCAATCACTAATAATCATTATCATTATAATAATAAGAAAACATAGTTTCAATTTATCGCATTTTGTGTCTTACTAAATTCATTTTAAAATTGTCACATATTTAAATCCAAAAAAATAAATAGTCACAGATTCATTCTTGTTTTAGTGATATCAAAGGCACAACATACGATACATTTTACTTTGCTTGATCAAAAAAAAACGATAAATTTATTTTAAAATCATTTTTCGTCTTATATTCTAAGTACCTACACAATGAAAAGCTATAAAAATTGCATGTATTAAAAGAGAATGGTGTTTTGTAGTGATTTTAATGGATTTATTTATTATATATAACATAAACTCATTAGAGTTTTACCGTTCATCAGTATCATCGACTATGTAAACAGGTAAACAAAATTTAACAAGGTAAGATATTAAATAAGTACAATGAGGGTAGATACCAGCTAATAATTAACTAAATTATGAAGGAGCAACAACCGGTGACTGCAGGCAGTCTTTAAAACAGTGGTAGTATTTGTGTGAATACAGATTGTTCCTATAAATGTAGTAATTTTTTTTAAGAGTTTATTATACTTGTTTATAAATTAATAATGTTATTAATTGAATTGACTGGCTATTTTTATTATTGGGTATTTGTAACTTGCAAGAAATGTTGTTTCAATTTAAATTTTATGTTAGTAGGATAGTTTCTTAGTATATGTAAATTGGTTTTGTTTTCAATGTAAATGAGTAAAACGGCTCTAGCGCCTCACCATTGGTCTACATGTCGCCATACATTTCATGGTGTTGGGATAACCTGCCCATAAGAAATGTAAAATAGTACAAATGGAATTAGCAGGGTGCCTAGTATGAGTTTGACAAATCGTGGATAGATAGGATATTAATTTTGGCCATTAAAAGATGTAGCCCTGTGACAGACTGACTGATGGACAGATGCCACCCTTTGCATATAGAACCCTAAAATGAAACTATCTTCTTGGAATACAATATAGACCAATTCTTACCCATATGTTTCATGTTTTGTTGTCTTAGAGCCAGATCTAAATCTGCCAATGCAGCATAGCGGTCATCTGGAACAATCAAATTGAACATTTTACATCTGAAACATTTGATGAGTATTAATATACCTACGGCAAAAATTACTCCGACTCTTATCTATCCACGATTTGCCCTACTGGAGATAGAAATTTGATAGAAGCTCCATACATTTAAGGTCAACTTTCTATCTCTAGTAGGGCAAATTGTGTATAGATAGGATATTCATTTTGGCCGCTAGTGATAATATAACATTTTAAAATACTCACTTGCAGGAGGAGCAGGAGGCCCAAAAGCATTGAATGCTGGTGAGGTCATGGATGGAGGCATTGCAAAATTATTGTTTACATTATTGTTGAACTGATTACTGTTATAAATATTTGCTGTAGAAAAATCAACAGGAAAACTGGAAGAGAAATTGTTTTATTATTGGATACATTGATAAATATGTACCTACAATGTTGGTATTTAATTTATAACATGTATAGAACTTACTCAGGTACTGGGGCTGGTATAACAGCAGGTACTGGGGTGTTATTCGCAACAGGCTGCACCAGTTTGTTGGCTGGCTGAGCTACTCTGTAGCTAATGTCGTTAGCAGGTAGGAAATTGTTTACCACTTTCGCAGTTTGGACTGTGTTATTATTGACAGAGTTCTTCGATGATTGTGGCGAAATTGATATCAAAGGCGTTGAGCCCGACGCGTTACTTCCGGTCTTAACTTTAGGCTTATTCTTTATGGAACTTCCATTAACAGGATTGTTACTGATTGCATTTGAATCCAGATAATAACGCTTTTTCTCATATTTGTCTGCCATGAAATCTTTAACGCTTTGCTCATCGGTAAAATTCCCACTTTCACCCTCATAAAGGCCTAACCAAACGCGCCTGCAGTAGTCGTTCCCTCTCGCTTTTATAAATTCTATTTCTTCCGGCGTGAAAGTAGCCATGGAGATGGACTTCACACGGTGAGGCGGTGTAAGGCCACGCCTGAAATATAATACAAGAATCTGTTTGTTGATCTTATTCATTTGGACAAAAGCAGAATTAACGTAGAGACAATACTCACAACATTCCCGAGCATTTCGAACACACAAAAGAACCGATTGTGCTGTTTACGTACGTAGGTCCTCTTTGGTTGCAGTCTAAACAATATTTGTTCCCATTTAGTGAAATAAGTTCACGTAAAATTTCTAAATTTTTATCGTCCTGCTTGCGACGATTTGCAGCCATTTTAGTAATCTATCTATGTGTGGGTAATGTTTTATTTATATATAAATTATTTATACAGAATGCTACACTATGCACTAGTTCCACTAGTTTGTGTGCGTACTTGAAAGTATTTTGTTGATTAGTGATGCGACTCGAGTCCACATTTACTCGAGTGACATCGAAATAATACGCACACTAGTGAAAGAAATATCGACTCGAGTACATTCGGACTCCAGTCACTCGCCAATCACTCACTCAACGAGATATGCGAAACGATATGTTTTGAACGCTTTTCCATTTTATGACTGTTATTTGGTGTTATGAATAGAACATATTTGCTCATTTTTATTAGCATATTAATATTATATTTCGATATACAACGTGTTAACATCATCATCTGTTCCCTACATTTGTGTTCACATAAATCGACAAAATGTAGGGAACAGCTGGTTTTTTTTCGCGATTTCAGGGTTGGTCCCGTAGTAAAAGTTATTCACACTGATGAGTGCAATGACTCCTTAAGAGATTTTCAGTTATTGCAATAACACGTTGTATAAATGTTGATTTTGTAAGGCTGACGATGTTTTGAAATAAAACTTTATGCTTGTTGTTTTATTAAGCCTCATTTTACTGGCAAAATAAAAATATGTACATACCTAAATTATAACTAGGCCTACTATACATGTTGGGCAACTGTAAGTACAGTAGGCAACTGTTAAAATAAATAAATAAATAATTAATTCTAGGATTATCACTGGTGACTCGATAGAGGCGAGTGATCGAGTGACTCGTGAACTACTCGAGTGACTCGACCACTAGAGTAGTAAAAACATAACTTAACCAGCCCATTCAGGCGCGGTTCTAGGGGGTGGGGGGTCACAGGGGTCATGACCCCCCCCTAAAAACCATCCAAGCTGTACCTCAAAATTATCCTAACAACTAAACAAGAAAGATTAAGTGTTATTTCAAATAATGAGTTGTCACGACATCTACTCGTACGTAAAAAAATACTTAACATTATTTTGGAATTTTGTGTAAGTACCTACTAAAGTTCAGTTTACAGCATGGGTAATGGGTATTATTTAGCACAAAATAAAGTATTGATGAAATTTCCAATACAACGGTTTGCGCTACTTTGCACGAGCCTGCCGTTGCGATTGGACACTATATTAAATAAAGGCAAAAGCGATTAAAGCTTTGGAGGTGAAAAAATAAATAAAAATGATAATTTCGCGCTCGTTGCGCTCGCGCTTCCTCGTTAATGTGTATTTTAGGCTTCTGTTGTGCTACATTTTTATATTAAGTACTCGGCGCGGATAATAAGTGGAATTGAAAATGGTTGCATTTTTATTCTGTGTCTCACGCTCACAAAATACTGTGAGTGCACGAGTAGTACATAGCCTAAAACTCCAAAAAATACACTTAATTTGAAGTCAACTTTTCGCATGAATATGTACGCGCCGAAGTTTCATTTTTTTCAACGCGCATTTTGGAAGTAACTATTCTGTTGCATATACTAACTCCAAAATTTTTTGTTGTTGTTTTTGCGTAAGTTAAAAAAAAAAATTTTTTGCTGGTACATTTGGACCTTGAAACTGTACGTAAGCCAAGCTGACCCCCCCCCCCCAAATCTTGGGCTGGAATCGCGCCTGAGCCTATTATTGTCCCACTGGGCACGGGCTTCTTCTCTGTACGAGAAGGCTAAGAGGCCTTAGTCCGCCACGCTGGCCTAGTGCGGATTGGTGGACTACACACACTACCGAGAACTGTTTGGAGCACTCTCAGGTGTGCAGGATTCCTTACGATATTTTCCTTCATCGTTAAAGCAAGTGATAATCGAATCCGCACGTGAATTCGAAAAGTTAGAGGTGCGGGCCGGGATCGAACTCACACTCACTAGAGTAGTCATCATCATCATCAACTCAGCCTATCGCAGTCCACTAGAGTAGTACTCGAGTAAAATTGTAATATGACTCGAGTGGTACATACAATCGGACTCAAGTCGCATCACTATTCTTAATCAGTCAACTTCACAGAGTACTAGAGATGTAATACCTATGTTATTATTATGTTCCTTGATAGAGATGCTCCGCATGTCAACTTCAAATCAAACTTCACTCACTCACTTCCTAGGGGGGCGTTCAGTATTAGCACAGAGTACATTATATAGCTGAGTATTAGCGTCCGAGGACGCCCGGGCCTGGAGCGTACTTGTACTTTTTAGAACAAGCATAGATTCATTGATCACAGTTTAGTTTAGGCCTACCCCGCACTGCGATTTTTCCTCGCGCGATTTTTTATCGCAAAATCTGTAACACATGGAATCATATGCAGGTAACCGCACTGCGAATAAAAATCGCGCTGCAAAAAAACATTTGCCGCAGATTACGCGCGACAACGCGCGACAGCATTCTGTAACACATGGATGGGGGGGCGTCGGGGGTCGGGGCAGTGTTGCCAGATGTACGATAATTATCGTACATATACGATAATTTTGGCTCTGGTACGATACAAAATTTATTGAAGTACGCAGAAATACGATAATTTTGATGCTGAAAATCATTGCTTTTGTTCGTAGCTCAGCACTGTGTACGATAATATTTCACCAAATACCTTGATATACGATAATTTTAGAACATCAGTACGATAATCCATTTGTACTCATCTGGCAACCCTGGGTCGGGGTAAATAGGTGCCAGTCGGTCCGCCGACTCCGCGCCGTCCGCGGCAGGCAGCAGCTCTCAGTCACAGAGTACGTTATAATATACTGAAATAGAGACCAATCTTCCACGGTCCACCACAAAACTGGTAACCGCTTACTAGCGCCATCTGATACTTTTAGTTTGGAACTGCTGTTAGTACATCAACAGAACTAAAAATAAAAAATGCAAAAAGAGAATCAATTCTTGAGGATCGAACTTACGCCCTGCGTATATAAATCGGACCGCAAGATAGTACTGCTATTAACACTTGTGTCTGACTTGCGAATTTTAGCACTATAATCAACCAGTCAAAATCAGTAAAAGTAGAATACTTTAATGTTCAAGAATCAACAAAAAAGGCTCTGAAAAAGATACTTATTTATTATTACAATATTTCGTGAAAAATCAGTAAAATTATCTCGTGAAATGAAATCATAATCTCTTTGGAACAATTATCAAATATGGGGTCATGTAGCGACATCTATCCGATATTGAATAAACTATTACAGTATCTCGTTTCTTAAATTTGGTAAATCCGCCATCTATTACTTTTAGTCCGTAACAATACCAAATATAATGCTACTAAATTAAAAACCACCATCTTACCTGTTATTTACAAGTATTCGAAGTATTACGTATTTTTGTAGCGTTGTAAAAGCTGTTGTACCCGATTATTTGTTTTAAGATTGAGGACCCTGCTCTCAGTCACGCATCAATGTTTGTAGTAGGATGTCGCGCTCTCCGTCTCACGCTCCGGCAGTGGCAGTGCCAGAAAACGATGTCGATGTAGAGCAATTAATAACGTAATATCTGTTTTTTCTTACTTGTCTTCTTTAGTAAACAATCTTGGCATGTCTTTTTAATGCAATTCGTCAATAATAATTATCAAAAGGCATTATGTTAACAATTTCATACACTAAATAACATTTATTAACCTAATTACATGTGCAGAACTAGTAATTATATATTATCAGTAGTTATTTGAATAAAGAGACTTGCTAAGATTGTTTACTAAATAAGACAAGAGTTAAGAGTTTTGACGACGTCTGTGGTTTAGTGGTTCGAGTATCGGACTGCTAATCACGAAGTCGTGGGTTCGATTCCCACAGGGCACAAATATTTATTGTGATAAACATAAGTGTTTGTGTTGGTCTGGGTGTTTATATAAGTATTATATCCATTGTCGAGTACCCATAGTACAGTCGACCGCACATCGGTGGTAACACTTTGACATTAGCAGCATCTTTATTTCGTAAGCAGTAAGGGCGGTTTTCGAATTGAAGTGTTACCACTGTCATGAAGTCGACTGTACAAGCTCTGCTTAGTTTGGGACTGTGTGATGTGTGCAGTGACAACACAGCCCCTAGACGGATATTGTTGAATTTAATGCGTTCAAACAATTCTGCCACTAGCTGAGGTATGAGGAAGCGGGGTACTGCGATCCGGTTGGCCCTGACAATGTCATTATGTCATAGAAACTTCAAACTTTGTAGGGTTAGAGACGAGACAGATTTAGATTCAACACGATATATATATTTTTATGTAATACGTAGTATTAATTATAAGGATTTTAGCTTCTTATTTATTTTAATATTATTTAATAATAAAGTAATTAATATACTAATAATAATAGTAAGTATTACATGTAGTCTTACTAAATTAAGATAATTTTGAAAGACTCCCTTTCAAAATTATCTTAATTTTGAAAGTAAGACGGGTGCTCTGTACTTTCAGGATGGTTATATTATATCTTTAGATAATTATATATATTATATTATATTATATATTAGATAATTATATCTTTAAAAATATCTTTATGTATTTATTTGGTGTTGAATATGGAGTTATTATTTTGTAAAGCGGATATTTTAAAAGAGGTAATTGTCGGTTTATATAGTAAATAAATATTAAATAATAAAATAATTAATTTAGTAGTAGTATTACATTATTTATTTTACCCAGCAATATTACACAAAATGTTACATTAACATACTAGGTACTACGTCTAGGTATAAATATTATTGTACCTACTTAACATTTAAAAGTGAACACAGCATGGAACAAAAACAAATATTATTGCAAACTATAACAGCTAATTAGCACGTAAATAAAACGTTATTCAAAAGAAAAGAACCTACTCAAAAATAACTTAAATTTAAAGGACAAAAAAAATAATTCTAATCACCACTAATCATTTTTTAAATAAATTAATTTTATATATGTATAGCCTTCGAATAGTGCATTTGTAACTTTGAGCTTTTGTAATAAAGCCATTATAAATACCATTCGATATAATCAAATAAAACAAATTTTGTGACTAATGAATATAATAATAACTGTAATTTGGTTCAAGTACTCGCTGGCAGCTACCGCGGCACCACTCACTTCGCTCGCTCACAGTTCTAACCTTACCTAACCTATTTGATATATTTCTGATTGTTTTTATACAAACAATGTTGAATTTGACAGTAAACTGTACAATTGTCGTCAATTTAACCTCAAATTATGCGACTGCTCAAGAGGTCTCTTTTGGGTATTGAAATCTTTTTTATTATTTTATTTTAGTGGTAATTGAAAGAGAAATTCTGATAGTTCTGAGTAATTTTTTCAGTGTTTACGTGTCAAACCGCGTTTGACAGTATTATTGTGATATTTAATAGGTTTTAACAAAACCAAACATTTTCAGGGATGTAATAGTGCGATTGATTTTAATTGAGGAAGTTTTTCGCAAAGAGGCCTTCGAAAGAAGTAAAAGACCAAGTAGCTTCATGGAGAAATATTACACATCCGTGCAAATCTTAAATAAAATCGAATGTGACACAAAAGTTGTTATTTTACTAAATTATTCATTCCTAGCTGTGCTTGTGACCCTGTCCGTGTGGAAGTTGTAAATTAACATCGTGGGCCTTACTCCCGACTGGTTCAAGCCCTGAACCAAATCGCGCTAATTTCAATTCCTAGAAAAAAGCAGTACGATTTGACACTAACTCGAATTCAAATTCGATTGATACAGCACTCGATCCAGGCGGGGTCAGGAGTAAGGCCTAGAAGTGGGTAGCTACTCTAATAACTAGCTAAATAGCGGCTATTCAACAAATAGCCATGGCTACTTCGATCAATGGCTACGATATCTGTCAACACGATAGCTAGCTATTGGCTATCGCTTCGAATAACCAACAAGTTTACGGAGTAGCGGGCAGCCGAGCCGCCGCGCTGCCGTGAGCTGACCAAGTAAAATAGCTATTGGCTATTGGTAGCTAGCTAGCGACTTTCTTTATTTTTACGATTTCTAACTTAACTTAGTAGTCAATTAGGTTTAAAATCGTTTGAGAACTATAATTTTGTTTGTACAACAAAAGAAGGGTCTTTTGTTGTAGTTTTTATTAGTTAATTTTAAATTTTCAATGTTTTCGACAGTTAAATATGTAGTAATTAGTAATACGTAATAAATGTAAAAATACGTACGTACACACGGCTACACATCAAGCTGTATATTTCCAGTATAAGCTGACCTCGCATTGTATAGGTTTTCCTTACAACGCGAGGTCAGCCTTTACTGGATTTGTACAGCTTGATGTGTAGCCGTGTGTACGAAGGAAAGTCATTTTTTTTCAACAATACAATACAATACAAATACTATTGTACACAAAAGAAGATAGCAACATATATGACTTATATAGAACACATGTACACTGGGCGGTCTTATCGCTCAAGGCGATTTCTTCCAGACAACCTTAGGATAGTACGCAGTGTAACAACGTAATAGAATACATATACTACATAACATAAATACTATACATATATCTATAACAAAACTACATAAATATAAGATACAATAAACATAATAAATACAATACAATGGTGCCGATTCTCTTGTACACCCACCTAAACCTAACTATAACTAAAATTTACAAATTTTAGTTTAGAAAATCATAAAACTTATTCTGTGTTTATCTTTTTCTTATTTTAGAAAACTTGTTGACAGCTCTAATAATTGAGTTTGACGCATCTAAGTTGAATTGGCGGTGTTACCAGTATATCTTGAAAATTTTATTAAAGAGTGAATGGAATGACCGAAAGTTCACAAAAACAAGGAAATTAAATAATAATTATATTTGGAATTATTAGTTTATCATTAAAATTAAGAAGAAAAAATCATGTCACGAAATAAAGTACATTTTTGTTTTATATTTTCAATAAAATATATAAATTGGAATAATGTGATCAGATTAAAGAGCTAGGTTATTATTTTCTACGGCCCGTATTACAGAACGATACTCAAGCGTTGATCACTGTTTAAAACTAGTTTTGAGTTGAGCTTTGATTTTAGAACGTTCCTCAGAGATTTATTGATCACAGTTCAGCTGAGTTTAGCTTTATTTTATACTGTCACCTGTTTCGGTATTTGAGCAGAGATTTGATCTGTAATCAATCACTCTAGTGTTGTCCAGACTACGCTTGAGTAGAGATTTCTATTTTAATTCAGGTCAAATTCGTGTGTTATGTTGTTGAATTAAAGTTTATAATAATTACCGTTCTGGAATAAGACCGATACTCATGTAACGATTTTATCCTTAAGTAGTGATCAGGTGATTGGGAGTTTAAACTGTACTTGAGGAACCTTCTGTAATACGGACCCAAGAGTACCTATCAAAGGAGATATATAATATTATTATTGCAGAGTATCATATTGTATATCTTAAACAACGAGTAACAGAGCTATTTGCAAAAAACGCAAGGACCTTTGAATTCCATGGGCAATCACAGTAATAAACTATTTCTTTAATTTAAAAAGCTGGAATTTCCTTTTTTAAAGACGTGGTTAAAAAGTTCTAGCACCCAGGACACGAAATTTTTCAAAAAAGTTGAATAAATTAGAATATTAAGCCAAAAAGTACCAATAGCGCTTCCACATAATTCTTTTGTGGGTTCTCGGTAAAGTCGTCAATGATGACTGATGCCGAGTTCCTCAACCTCCTTAAGACGGTCCTCTTCAAGGACCCATATATTATTAGAAAATATGGGAAGTTGTTCCCCGAAGCGGTGACCAGCAATACCGCCGGCTCTGACTTACCTGACTCTCCGGAGTCACCCCCGGCTGCTCCCCAGTTAAGGCGCAGACGCCCCCCCCCCCCACCAGCGACGACGATGAGTTGCTTTCGGCGCGCAGTCGTTCGGCATCTCCGCTCCGGTCCCGCGAACCATTGGGGTCCCCCCGTAGTCCGCATAGGCGTTATGCCAGCCCGGACTACAAGGACCGCACCCCCTCGCCCATCCCCACACCAGCCCCCTCCCCCAATCTTGAAATTTCAGTTTCAACGGACCCGTTAGATCAGGAAATGTCCTCCGATAGTGAGGCACCCTCCAACCAGCCCGATGCCTTTACCACAGTAGTGGGTAAAGGGAAGAAGCGAGCGCGAAAGGCCAAGTCCGACGCTCACGTCCCAAATAAGGCCCCCAAAACTTCAGAGGATAACTCTGCCCCGGCCCTCCCCCCACCACGCCTCAGATTCCTCCCCGCAGGGCAGCAGGTCCGCTTCCTCCCGCGGCACGCCCCCCTCCGCTTCTCAGAGGAAAATACCCCCCCCCCCCCCGCCTCCCTTATTCATATAGGATAAGGCGAAATGGACCGAAGTGTCCAAATGGTGTACTGATCGTCAGATCATGTACACCAGTGCCCGCACTACCCAACAGGGTATCAAGGTCTCAGTGCCTACCCCAACAGACTTCCGCAGCTTCACCAAGTTGCTGCGTGACCGTGGTGTGTCGTTTCACACGTACGCACTCCCAGAAGATCGCCTCCTTAGAGTGGTGATCAGAGGTATCCCCACCGAAATTCCTAGTTCTGATGTGCTGAGTGACCTCAAGTCACAAGGCATCCCAGCCGCCGAAGTACACCGTATGTTCCGTGGTAAACACGGAGACCCATACTAAATGGTCTTGGTCATTTGCGAGCCCTGCGAGGACGCAAAAGCCATTTTTAACATTAAAACGGTATGCCACCTATCAGGCATTAAGATAGAGCGCCCGCACAAGTCCAGCCAGCCTGGTCAGTGCCACCGTTGCCAACTATATGGCCACTCACAGCGTAATTGCTACGCTAAGCCTAGGTGCGTCAAGTGCCTGGGTCACAGATCACTATATAGTAGCTACGCTAGCCTGGGTGATCACGGCACAAGGGAGTGCGAGCGTCCCAAAGAGAGGGACCAGTGCACAGAGCCCCCTAGTTGTGTTCTCTGCGGACAATCCGGGCACCCGGCGAGCTATCGCGGATGCCCGAAAGCTCCGAAACAGAAAAACGCAAAATTAGCGAAACGTGCCTCCGGTCGCGTTGGTAGGGAAGCCCCCTCCTACGGAACCCAAAACCCCAACACCCCATATCAGCCCCCAATTCGTAGAGGCCCACTAGGTCCCTCCCCCAATCAACTTGGCCCACCTGGGCCCATCCCCAATCACCTTGGCCCACTTGGGCAAAGTTTGGGCCCGATACCAAATAGCCACGGGCCTCTAGGACCCAAAGCCAAACACGTGGGCCCAACTGGGCCCAACCCTTGGTTCAACAGGGGAGGCCAGCAGAGCCAATTCCCGCCCCTCCCCCCCTCTCACACATATATTAGCATAAAATGATAGAATTGAATGTCAAACATAGAATTTTTTTTCCCATTGTATGGATTTATGTACTTCTTATCCTTTATTATACAGGTAGTTAGGTACCTCTTCTTATCGAAATTATAAATTTCATTGTATATTTCTGTGAACAATTTACCTTTCTGCTGAATCTACAACATCTGCAACCACATAGTAGGCATCCATTATTTATTTTAAACTACCTAAAAACTATAAAAATGAATAAAATAAGCTTTGCAATTTTAGTTGTTGTTAACTAATTATAGTCGACATGTATTTTGATGCCTTCTAAAAATAGTCAGATTTAGGTTGACATTTCTAATATTAGGTGAAAAACGTCAATTACAGAATAACAAAATGTAAATTTTTACTAAGTTGAATAACCAAACTAATTTTGGTCCTGTCAAACCAAAAATTAGTTTTAAAGTGAATTTCAGAATAGAAAACGTCGTTTGACAGGACTAAACTAAATTTAGGTGATTTTTAGTCTAGTTTAGAGAATTTTGTGACAAGAGAATCGGCACCAATGGTGCCGATTCTAACTAACTTTTGGTTTGACAGGACCAAAATTAGTTTAGTTATTTAACTTAGTAAAAATTGACATTTTGCTATTCTGTAATTGACGTTTTTCACCTAATATTAGAAATGTCAACCTAAATCTGACTATTTTTAGAAGGCATCAAAATACATGTCGACTATAATTAGTTATCAACAACTAAAATTGCAAAGCTTATTTTATTCATTTTTATAGTTTTTAGGTAGTTTAAAATAAATAATGGATGCCTACTATGTGGTTGCAGCTGTTGTAGATTCAGCAGTAAGGTAAATTGTTCATAGAAATATACAATGAAATTTATAATTTCGACAAGAAGAGGTACCTATATAATAAAGGTTAAGACGTACATAAATCCGTACAATGGGAAAAAAAAATCTATGTTTGACATTCAAGTCTATCATTTTATGCTAATATGTGTCCCTAAAAAGCCTGAATTCACAATTTTTCCCTGTTTTGGGGAGAAAGTCTCCAAGTTTGTAATCAGTGTTGCCAGGTCCAATTTTCAAAATCCGGGAGGCTTATTATGTAAAAAGCGGGAGATGTATTGAGGAACAATGGAAAAAATCGGGAGATTATGTTTTTCAACAAAAATCAAAGTTTTTGAAGTAATCCCGGTATTACATTTTGCTAACATTCCAGCTATAATATTAAAATCAAAGCAGTTTGATATTTTACTGCACTGTGTAACAAGTGACGGAAATATTCAGGGCAGCAACTTATCCGTCCGTTTCATTTTATGCAGTTTTTTTGCCAGGTTTTGATCTTATTCCTATTATTAGCTTTATACAGGGATTGTAAAAAATCGGGAGATCTTTGTCGAAAATCGGGATACCGGGAGATTTTTAGGAAAATCTGTGAATTTCCCAGAAAATCGGGAGACCTGGCAACAATTTTTGTAATCCTGCGTGGTACTTTTTGGCTTATATTCTAATTTATTCAACTTTTATGAGAAATTTCGTGTCCTGGGTGCTAGAACTTTTTAACCACGTCTTTAAAAAGGGAAATTCCAGCTTTTTAAATTAAAGAAATAGTTTATTATTGTGATTGCCCATGGAATTCAAAGGTCCTTGCGTTTTTTGCAAATAGCTCTGTTTCTCGTTGTTTAAGATATACAATATGATACGCTGCAATAATAACAATATATCTCCTTTGATAGGTACTCTTGTGCCCGTATTACAGAAGGTTCCTCAAGTACAGTTTAAACTCCAATCACCTGATTACTACTTAAGGATAGAATCGTTACATGAGTATCGGTCTTATTCCAGAACGGTAATTATTATAAACTTTAATTCAACAATAAAACACACGAATTTGACCTGAATTAAAATAGAAATCTCTACTCAAGCGTAATCTGGACCACACTAGAGTGATTGATTAAAGATCAAATCTCTGCTCAAATACCGAAACAGGTGACAGTATAAAATAAAGCTAAACTCAGCTGAACTGTGATCAATAAATGTCTGCTTGAGGAACGTTCTAAAATCAAAGCCCAACTTAAAACTAGTTTTAAACAGTGATCAACGCTTGAGTATCGTTCTGTAATACGGGCCGTAGAAAATAATAACCTAGCTCTTTAATCTGATCACATTATTCCAATTTATATATTTTATTGAAAATATAAAACAAAAATGTACTTTATTTCGTGACATGATTTTTTCTTCTTAATTTTAATGATAAACTAATAATTCCAAATATAATTATTATTTAATTTCCTTGTTTTTGTGAACTTTCGGTCATTCCATTCACTCTTTAATAAAAAAATTAAGATGTACTGGTAACACCGCCAATTCAACTTAGATGCGTCAAACTCAATTATTAGAGCTGTCAACAAGTTTTCTAAAATAAGAAAAAGATAAACACAGAATAAGTTTTATGATTTTCTAAACTAAAATTTGTAAATTTTAGTTATAGTTAGGTTTAGGTGGGTGTACAAGAGAATCGGCACCAATATGTCTAAATATTACATAATGTACCTGCCGGAAATTACAGTGATGATAGGTAGCGATCATTTACCAGTTATTTAAATATAGGCAAAGATTGAGCACGCCTCACTTGTACTGGCAAAGCATTCCACAGGCGAGCAGCCTGAACTGTAAAAGAATTACCAAAGAAATTTGTGGAATGCGATGGTATCGCCAACGTGAGGTTTTCTGATGACCTTAAGAGCCTCGAATGTGTGTCACGAAGGAACACTAACTAACTAAAGGAACTAACTAAAGGAGCATTCTTTGCTAAGATCATTTTTCTCTAAGGTCAATGACCTTTGAACTAGGACGTCTTAAGTATTTTTCAGTTTTCTCTCTATAACTCAAAAATTTATAATCACATTATACTCAAAATAATGTTAAAAGAGAGTTTTTACAAAGGTCTATCAATGTGGAAGATTATAAGTTTCTACGTTGCATAGTTTAGAGATGGCAGGGGGGGGGACACATTGCAAGCCACTTTAGCTGGCTATATTTCGCAGATACACCTGATAAAAAAGTGCTGTATGAAACATTACCTTCATTTTAGTAGACCTATTCAATGATACCACACACGAGGGGGTGGAGCGAAAAAAATATTTTCATCCCCATTTCACATGTATGGGCGCCACCCCTAAAATACATAATCACGCATTTTTTATTCTTTTAAAATTGAGATCTATATTTAAACTATTTTTTAACAAAATTACATGTACTTATGTTTATAACTGTAGAAGTTATTAAGCTGTAAAGGATTAGGACAGACGGACAGACGGACGGACATGACGAAACTGTAAGGGTTCCTTGTAGGACTACGGAACCCTAAAAAAGGTACATATATAATTTATCGTGTACGTATCGGTCGGAACAAAAGTTCGTTTATCGTTGAACGGAAGTAGACTCCCTGGCTGTATAGGTATATAAAGATTGAATGTTTGAAATCGTAGTTACTCCGACGCCGTCGTCCAAAATATCGTCCCCGCCGGCGAGGACCGACGCGACACACACACAGAATCCGAGAGTCCGACTCTCGAGAAACAGAAACACATGCCGACGCAGCACCGGCTGCTGGGGGGATCGGTGGCGGGGTCCCCCTGCTGCACCCTGAGTCGAGGTCCGAGCTCCCCCCTGGGGACGCCCTCACGGTGTAAGCAACCGGAGATAATCTCGTCACGCGAGACCGGCCCTATGCTCTAGAGTAGTTCCTAGGAGCAGGCTATTGCGTAGCCACTGGTTAGGTTTTAGGCAGGTCTTAGCCTCGCCGGCGAGGCTTGCCGCTTAACGGCGTTTTAGCACGTCACCCGATAGACCGAAAGTCCGCTACTTTCGAGGTAACCAATTCGATGCAGCAACGGCTGCTAGGGGGACATAGGAACTGCGGGGTCCCCCTGCAATGCCCCAGCGAGGTTCGAGCCCCCCCTCGGGGGGCGCCCGCTTGCGCGGTATTATTAATACCGCGTATTTAGTTTATAAGTTAGGGAAAAAACTTTCGGCGAATGGAGTCCCACATGGGACTCTCCGCCAACTAAGCCCGGTTAAGCAGAAATGGGACTCCGGTCCCACCTGCGAGAGCCCATTCGAAAAAAAAGAAATCGTAGTTTTTTTTTTTTGTAGATTACAAAATATTCTACTACCTATATTTTTCAATTTCGTTGATAGTATGGAGAACTTTGTTTCATCGATAACAGATTTAGTACATCACTAGTTACATTGACAATTAAATAGAGGGAAAGAGATAGTGTATTAAGTGCTTGCGTAAGAAAGAGATGTTTTGTGAAAGACATCAACGTGCCGTCTGCACATGCGTAGCATCTCTACTTGGTCTGTGGTCTGCACCTTTGGTGTCCGTTACGAATTAACCAGTATAAGATGAACTCTCATTAAATATTAAATCAGTTGTAAAAACTAATTGGATAATGACATTATTAACTTAACGATGAAATGTTATGCCGTCTTTCTGGACACTCAAAGTCTTGCTGTTTTTACAACACAATCGTACTGTGCAAGAAGTCATTATAACATTTATTTGTAAATTTTGTGTTCATTATCACGGAAGTGTCAACGGCTCACAGAAGTGGTCGTATCTGATTCAAATTGTTTGAGTGGCGGCTTACATACATGATTTTTCCCTTATGTGTGATAGAAATCGGTCGCCTGTTATGTGGCGTCTAGGGGCTGTGTTGTCGCTGGATGTGTGTGACTGGTGCTGTGTAAAATGTACCAAAACTATTTATTTATAAAAAAAAGAGAGAAAAACCAGAACACAATGTGTTATTGAAATAACTGAAAACCTCTATGGGGTCATTGTACTCATCAGTATGAACAACTTTTACTACGGGACCAACTGTGAAATCACGAAAAAAAAAACTGCTGTCGTCTACATTTTTGTTCACATGAATCGACATATACAAATGTCGTATCTTGGTAGGTTATTTATAGCAGGACCAACTACACGTACTACATTATTGGACGATTCTTTTGTCATTCTGTAATATCTGAGAAATTCCTTACATTTGGCGATTTATATGAACACAAATGTAGGGAACAGCAGTTATTTTTTGGCGATTTCATAGTTGGTCCCATAGTAAAAGTTGTTCATACTGATGAGTACAATGACCCCATAGAGGTTTTCAATAACATATAATTATACGTGTTATTGAAAACCTCTTAAGGGGTCATTGTACTCATCCGTATGAACAACTTTTACGTTCACGATTTTAGCGTACTACGCGACAATACTATTGACATACAACGTGTAATTGAAAACCTCTTAAGGGGTCATTGTACTCATCCGTATGAACAACTTTTTTACTATGGGACCAATACTGAAATCACGAAAAAAATTGTTCATATGGCTGAGTACAATGACCCCTTAAGAGGTTTTCAATAACACGTTATATGTCGATAGTATTGCCGTGTAGTATGCTATCGAAATACGTGTTATTGAAACTTCTTCAGTATGAACAACTTTTACGTTTACGATTTTGGCGTACTACGCAACAATACTATCGACATACCACGTGTTATTGAAAATCTCTTAACGGGTCATTATACTCATCCGTATTTACGACTTTTACGATAACGTTTTCAGCGTACTACGCGGTAATGCTATCGACATAAGACGTTTTATTGAAAACCTCTTAAGGGGTCATTATACTCAGACGTATGAACAACTTTTAGTACTATTACGTTTACGTTTTTAGCGTACTACGAGGCAATACTATCTACATACGACGTGATAATGTAACCTCTTAAGGGGTCATTACACTCATCCGTATGAAAAACTTTTACGTTTACGTTTTTAGCGTACTACGCGGCAGTACTATCGACATACAACATGTTATTGAAAACCTCTTAAGGGGTCATTATACTCATCCGTATGAACAACTTTTACTATGGGACCAACTCTGAAATCGCCAAAAAAATAACTGCTGTTCCCTACATTTGTGTTCACATAAATCGACAAAATGTAGGGAATTTTTCGGATATTACAGAATGACAAAGGAATCGTCCAATAATGTAGTAGTTACGTGTAGTTGGTCCTGCTATAAATAACCTACCAAGATACGACATTTGTATATGTCGATTCATGTGAACAAAAATGTAGAGGACAGCAGATATTTTTTTCGTGATTTCAGAGTTGGTCCCATAGTAAAAGTTGTTCATACGGATGAGTATAATGACCCCTTAAGAGGTTTCATTATCACGTCGTATGTCGATAGTATTGCCTCGTAGTACGCTAAAAAAGTAAACGTAATAGTACTAAAACTTGTTCATACGTCTGAGTATAATGACCCCTTAAGAGGTTTTCAATAACACGTCTTATGTCGATAGCATTACCGCGTAGTACGCTGAAAACGTTATCGTAAAAGTTGTAAATACGGATGAGTATAATGACCCGTTAAGAGGTTTCATTATCACGTCGTATGTCTATAGTATTGCCACGTAGTACGCTAAAAACGTAAACGTAATATTACTAAAACTTGTTCATACGTCTGAGTATAATGACCCCTTAAGAGGTTTTCAAAACACGTCTTATGTCGATAGCATTACCGCGTAGTACGCTGTAAACGTTATCGTATAAGTTGTAAATACGGATGAGTATAATGACCCGTTAAGAGATTTTCACGAACACAACACACAATTGTTGCGTATTACTCTAAAAACGTAAACGTAAAAGTTGTTCATACGGATGAGTACAATGATCCCTTAAGAGGTTTTCAATAACATGTTGTATGTCGATAGTACTGCCGCGTAGTACGCTAAAAACGTAAACGTAAAAGTTGTTCATACGGATGAGTGTAATGACCCCTTAAGAGGTTTCATTATCACGTCGTATGTCGATAGTATTGCCTCGTAGTACGCTAAAAACGTAAACGTAATAGTACTAAAACTTGTTCATACGTCTGAGTATAATGACCCCTTAAGAGGTTTTCAATAACACGTCTTATGTCGATAGCATTACCGCGTAGTACGCTAAAAACGTTATCGTAAAAGTTGTAAATACGGATGAGTATAATGACCCGTTAAGAGATTTTCACTAACACGTTGTATGTTGATAGTATTGTTGCGTATTACCCTAAAAACGTAAACGTAAAAGTTGTACATACGGATGAGTACAATGACCCCTTAAGATTTTTTTTAATAACAAGTTGTATGTCGATGCAGTCGATGTATAACCGCGTAGCGTAGTACGCTATCGATATACGTGTTATTGAAATCCTCTTAAGGGGTCGTTGTACTCATCCGTATGAACAACTTTACCGTTTACGTTTTTAGGGTAATACGCAACAATACTATCGACATACAACGTGTTAGAGACCTTGCGCTGAGGTATCATCAGCGTTTCCCACGTCTCTGGCCATGGGTCGGTAGAGGAACGAGGTCACACTCTTCGGAGTGTATTTCTCCCCAAACAAGAGCCTGGCCGAGTTTGAGGTTTTCTTCGACCAACTAGGGGCCTCGGTTCGGCGAATGACACCGGGCCACATTATGGTCGTGGGAGATTTCAATGCGAAATCTACAGCGTGGGGATCCCCCAGGACTGATGTCAGAGGAGAGGCGGTTGAAGAGTGGGTGGCAGCTACAGGCGTCTGCCTTCTACATAGAGGTAGTGCTAACACGTGTGTGCGACGGCAGGGGGGGTCAATAGTAGACCTTTCTTTTGCTGGAATTTTTTTTTTTTTTTTTTTCCCGTTGGGAAATCCTCATGGACGCACTCCGCCCAGGGTAGGTGGAGCCAGTGTCGGACTCTTACCGACTAAAACCAGCACGGTGTTCCTTCAACTACCTTAGCCGGGGGCGTGGGAACCCGTGAGTATTCACACAACCACCCCCGACAGGTCCCGGCTCGCCACAATCAGGCGAGTCCCTTCTCCCCGTGCGGCCTAACGACGGCCGCACCCTCCTCTGTGGCGCACACGGAACACTGCACGCCACTTCACCTCACGGGCCTTTACCAGCTACGCCAGCTGCTGGTCGTGCAGCAGACTACCCCGAGTCTGCTGCTCGCAGGCCCATCCTCCTGTAATTTTTATAGAGGTGTTCTTCCTCGTGGTCCGGGCGGTAAAGCCAAGACCCTCGGTCCCAAGAGGCGCGAGAAAACTACTCAGCAGGCACTCCTGGGATTACGAGACCGACGGGGGCAGGGAAGGACAGTCCCCCCGCTGCCTGCCCAGTGGCAGGGTGAGTGCACACCGGGCCCGCCCCTGCTGCTCTACAGTGCCCTCTGCTTTCTCAGAGGGACACGCGGAGCAACTTCCCATTGGCCCACATCAGGCCCCTCCCGTGCCAGAATATTCGCCACAGGCAATAAGGTCCCCCGGTCCAAAGGAGACTTATTGCCCGTGCCCAGGGTGCACCGGCCCAACAACTGCCGTTCCCTCTAGACGTGTCCAGAAGGACAAGCAGCCGTCAGACACACGTGGAGGTTTTCTGGCCAGCACCCCTTCTTTTGCTAGCCCTGCCATCGCCGCGCGTGTCCGGGGTTGGCGGGTCCTGGAAAGTGTGGAGACCCCGTCCGACCATTTGTATATCCGCATGAATGTCTCCAACTCGCAAGGCCTCGGAGTGACTCTGCGCACTAATGCTCGGCAGTTCCCGCGGTGGGCGGTGAAGCGGCTTAACAGGGATCTACTAGAGGAGGCAGCCATTGTCCAGGCGTGGCTGTCCTCACCACCTCCCACAGAGGGGGTCAATTTCGAGGCAGATCGCTTTCGCGATGCCATGACGGCTGTCTGCGATGCAGCCATGCCTCGTACGCGGAGACGGCCCCCAAAAAGGGAGGTCTACTGGTGGTCCCGGGAGTTGGCGAACCTCCATGAGGCCTGTATTAGTGCCCGGAGAATCTATTCACAAGTTCGCAGATTACGCCACCGCAATCAGACTTGGAGACCCAATTGTATGAGTCCTACCGAGGTACCCGGGAAGCTCTACTGTTGGTGATCGGCCGGGAAAAGAAACGGGCGCGGAGCGAGGTGCTGGATGGTTTAAACCGTGATCCTTGGGGGCGCCCGTATCGTGCGGCGCGGAATAAACTCCGCGTCCAAGGCCCCCCATTGACGGAAAGTCTCCAGCCACAGTTCCTTACCCAAGTAGTGGGGGCCTTTTTCCCTGACCGGGTGGAGTGTCCACCACCGATCATGTCGCCACCAGAAGGCGACCAGGAAGTAGAGTCAGAGACTCCTCCGCCGATTTCGGATTCAGAGATGGGGGGGCCGTTATTTTGCGGGCACGCATCAAAAAGACTGCCCCAGGACCAGACGGTGTGCCTGCAAAAGTGCTGGCCTTGGCGCTGGGCTGGGCGATGGAAAATAGGCTTAGGGAGCTGTTCGACTCCTGTTTGACGGCGAGACAGTTCCCTAGAACGTTATTTATTAAAGAATATTATTTGTTGTTACATTTGTATATATTTGGTATATATTTATGGATATATATTAGAATTTATTTTATATATTTATACATGTAATATTTTCTAGGGTAGGTAAATATTTATTTATTTATTATATTACTTAATATAATATAAGTAAATTTTTTGAAAGTGCACCACATACTGCCCCCATCTATTTTTCACGTCTTCCTTGTCCATCCAAAGGTTGTCTGGAAGATATCGCTATTAGCGATAAGACCGCCAATGTACCCTTATTTTACATGTTAGACCTAAGTTTAATAATGTTATTGGTGTACAATAAAGAATATTCTATCTATCTATCTATCTAGAACCTGGAAAAAAGGTCACCTGGTGCTGCTGTAGAAGCCTGGACGGCCCCCAGTCTCCATCAGCGTACAGGCCGATAGTCTTGCTGGACGAGGCGGGGGAAGATGCTCGAGAGGATTCTCGCCAACCGCATCGTCCAGCACTTAGACACGGTCGGCCCGAATTTATCGGACGCCCAATATGGTTTTCGGGCAGGACGTTCGACTGTCGATGCCATTCTACGCCTGAAAGTTGAGGCGAAGGACGCAGTTGCACAAGGGGGGATATTGTTGGCGGTGTCATTGGACATTGCCAACGCGTTCAATACTCTGCCATTTAGCTGCATCGGAGAGGTGCTCCGTTTTCACGGGGTGCCCATGTACCTGAGGCAGCTGGTGGCAGACTATCTGAGGGGACGGTGCGTTAGTTACCAGGGACGCGATGGTCAACTCGTACGTAGGTCCACCACGTGCGGTGTTCCACAGGGTCGGTTTTGGGACCACTTCTGTGGAACGTGGCAAGATTGACAAGTACCTATAATCTCAGGTCACCTCGATGGAGGATCGTCGTGCATAGGAGCTTTCCTCGTTTTCCTGGACCTGGCGAAAGCATTCGATACAGTGTCCACCCCAATTCTTTTGAGAAAGCTGGAAGTTATTGGAATCCGCGGTATTTGCCTTGAATGGTTCTGCAGTTACCTAACTGGCAGAAAACAGTGCACAAAAACGGACTCTTTCACAAGTAACACCCACACAATAGCTTTCGGAATACTACAGAGCAGCATTTTGGGACCTACTATTATACTATTCCTCGTGTATCTGAACAACCTGTCTTCAAAACTTATAGAAAACGCAAATATTTTAAATCACACAGACACAGGTATAGTATTTCATGATAGAACGTGGGATAGAGTTCTGACTGCATTACAAACTGGTCTCCGTCGCGTGGCAGAATGGCTTAACAGCAATTTGTTAACATTAAATACATCAAAGACCAACTTTATATGCTTCCATAAGACTACTACATCAGCCTCCCCACCCGACCTGAAGTTAATTGTGCAACATTTTTACAAACAAACTGCACTTGTAATTATATAAGCAAAGTTAAACGTACAAAATATTTAGGGGTCATCATGGACGAAAAACTTAACTTTGGCAAGCATATTGCCGCTACGTCTGCAAGAGTAAAAAAGATTATACATATATGTAATGAAACAGCTAAGCTAAGGGACGTAGCCCCAATGAGTTTGCGAAAGAGGGTTTACGTCACAGTATGCCAGTCCGTCTTGTAATGCTGTATCCTGGCCTGGGGGGGCGCTGCTACCACTCACCCACTCACCTAATTAGCCTAGTAGAGCGATCTCAGCGCGCAGTTTTTAAAACGATGATCAAAAAACCCCTCCGATTTCCAGGTTCTACTTTTTAAAGAAACACAATTACCTACTCAGCGTAAGAAGACTATACCTACATTAAAAAAATTGCTCTATTAACCCTTAAGGAAGTAAAGGAAGTACTCAACTCGGGCGATTACAATGATATGGTCAAAACACGTAATCTCAAGTTTCCTCTCATACCCTTCAAGACTATGTTTGCAAAAAGATTCTGCGCCTACATGAAGCCATTAGGTAGTATTTAACAATGTAAGTGACCTAAGAAACCTATCAGTTCTTGAAGCAAAGGCGAAACTTTTAAAATACCTAATTATTAACCTGAACATTCGACAAAACAGAGGACTTTTAAAACACTTTATACCTACCTTAAGCTTTTTGAGTTCATTATGTATAACATAGCCGCTAAGATCCATGAGAACCCTAAGTTGGCTATTTTTCACTAGGTACCTACCTTGCACACCCTCCATCATACCGACTTAAATCTCGCCATCCACCATACCTAACGGCTAACGGCACGAAATCTGTCAGAATTTGACGTCATGAAAAGTTGAAAGACTGAGTGGGCTAACGCAACGTTTGGTTCGGGCGTGTAAACCATAAACCCCACTGCAAAGTACCTGGCTTTGGCTTACCCCGACATTTGTGGTGCCGATTGAACAGACTGAGAACGGGACACGGAAGATGTAACTACCTCAAATACAAGTGGGGATGGAGCAACTCCAGCCTCTGTGAGTGCGGCGAAAAAGACCAGACTGTGGACCATATAATCCACCGATGTCCTTTATGTCGTACCCTGGCTGTCTAGAGGATCTTTTCACCCTTATACCTGACGCCACCATCTGGAAGAATCTCAACTTGTCATTGTGAATAAAATAATATAGATGTATAGATAGCCTTGTATGTATGTATAGATAGTTCAGAAAGCGTGAGCACAGGAAGTGGACCTGGTTGGGACCTAATGGTGTAACAAAAAATGAGATTGACTTCATTATGTCGACGAAGAAGCAAATATTCAATGATGTCTCTGTGATCAACGCGGTCAAAACCGGAAGTGATCACCGTTTGGTAAGAGGCACATTGAATCTGAACATCAAGCTGGAAAGATCTCGACTGATGAAGTCTACGCTCCGTCCAGCACCGATCCAAATCCAAAACCCCGAGAGCTTTCAGCTCGAACTTCAGAATCGTTTCGAATGCCTAGGGAGCTCAGTGGACGATTACAACGATGGGTTTGTGGAAACTGTCCATACGGTCGGGTCTAGGATCTTTAGGACCCGTCGTACAAACAGAAACAAGAAGCTCTCTGACCACACTCTCGAGCTCATGGCGGAAAGACGCGAGATGATTCTGCAGTCCTCAGATGATGCGACTAAGTACCGGCAGCTCAATAGACAGATCTCAAAGTCCTTGAAAAGTGACCTACGCCAATTTAATACCGAACGTATTAAAGACGCGATAGAGAAGAATAAGGGCTCCAAAGTCTTCGCAAGAGACCTGTCTATTGGGCAGAGCCAGCTTGCAAAACTGAGGACCGACGATGGCAGAGTCGTTTCCTCCAAGCCAGAGCTATTGAAGGAGGTCGAGAAGTTCTATGGACAGTTATACACGTACATAAATCGGGCTAATGACCCAAGAGCTCGATTGACCCGACACTATACCGAAGATATCCCGGACGTCAGCCTGTACGAGATTAGGATGGCTCTAAAGCAGCTCAAAAACAACAAGGCACCGGGTGATGACGGAATTACGGCCGAACTCCTGAAGGCGGGTGGAAAAACGATCCTTAAGGCCCTTCAGAAGTTATTTGATTCCGTCATTCTCGAGGGGAGAACGCCACAGGCATGGAGCAGAGTTGTGGTGGTACTCTTCTTCAAAAAGGGCGATAATGCTCTACTGAAGAATTATAGGCCCATCTCACTTCTGAGCCATGTCTACAAGCTGTTTTCGAGAGTCATTACCATGGAGAAAAGAAGGGAGCGGAGGTGTTGCAAGGCAAAATCTCTTTAGAAAGAAGCGTCGCCTGAATGCGGGTGACAGGGGGACGAGGTACAGCAATGGCTCCACCTCACTATGGAAAATCCGCCCATTTTTTGTAAATCCATCTAGCGGTGAAATGAATTATTACAGCGTAACAGCACTAACAATTTTTCATTTTAGTTTGTCTACTCACCACTGTGGCGTACAAAGCACATTATTTTATTCCAGAACATTCTATGTGCGTTTTTGTGGTGAGAACATAACACTAATGAAATTGAATTTTACACAAATGACGTGGTCGTTAAAATGACTGATTAGAATTTGAAAAAAAGTAACGAAGTTGAAAAAGGTTAAAAGGGTATAATGTAAGGGTACCATATGGCACTTGCGGCTTGACCTTCAGATTACCAGTCCAGTATGAGTATTAAATAACGTCTAACTACACAACTTTTGTTTTACAACTTTACACAAAAGTACGTTAAAAACGTGTCATACATAGCGCCTAGCGCAATAAAGTATCCTCATGTAGATCACCTTGAAAATCACTCAAACCATCTTTTTAATTGTATAAACTGATTGCAAATACAACAAAAAAAAAATTGATTGACAAAATTATATATTTTATTATTTTTAACGCATTTATGCATGCGAAGCGAAATCTAACGATTTATTTAGTATTTATTTATTTATTCATACATGTATAAATTTTGCAATATCACTGTGCCCCACAAAACCGTGTTATCGGTATTTAAATAGTGGAAAAAAAAAGAAGAATCACTGTTTCTTAATAAGATATCGCTGACGTCACCCAAAGACTGGCGTACTGAGCCAGGAGTCTCAGGTTCGAATCCTGCTCGTGAGCGATTTTTTCTTTCCACTATTTAAATCATTAAAAATATATATTATAAGAAATTAGTAGAAATACCTACTTATACAAATATCCAATCTTATTCTTAGTTTATACTAAATCTCTG
The DNA here is from genome assembly GCA_949699075.1 of Asteroscopus sphinx. Classification (NCBI taxonomy): domain Eukaryota; kingdom Metazoa; phylum Arthropoda; class Insecta; order Lepidoptera; family Noctuidae; genus Asteroscopus; species Asteroscopus sphinx. The sequence goes on along the minus strand of OX453004.1, from coordinate 25,809,824 downwards.
GGATCATTGTACTCATCATTATGAACACATTTTACAGTGGAATCAACCCTGAAATCTCGAAAAAATCTGCTGTTCCCTATAATTATGTTATATTCCCTGAATTATGACGTCTGTGGTCTGGTGGTTCGAGTGTCGGACTGCTGATCACGAGGTCGTGGGTTCGATTCCCACAGGACACAAATATTTGTGTGATGAACATGAGTGTTTGTGTTGGTCTGGTTGTTTCTTATGTATTATAAGTATGTATTTACAAAATAAAAGTATATAAGTATTATATCCATTGTCTAGTACCCATAGTACAAGCTCTGCTTAGTTTGGGACTAGATGGTGCCGTGTAAAAATGTCCCAAAAATATTTATTTATTATATTTATTTATTTAATTATGTCGATTTATGTGAACACAAATGTAGGGAACCGCTGATATTTTTTTCGGTTTCAGGGTTGTTCCCATAGTAAAAGTTGTTCATTATGATGAGTACAATGACCCCTTAAGAGGTTTAGTATAAGCTAAGAATTAGGTTGTAGGTTGTATATAGAAATATAATAAAAAGTATGTTACATTCTGTTCATAAAAAAATTTTACCTAATGTTATTTTTTTTTTATTAATTAAAGTATTCAATACATTTTTGCTGAAATAATGCTACGTAATATTTGGAATTTTTGGATTATGATATATCAAGATTGCAGTTAACTATTGTCATAAAAACTTATTGGATACAAATTGAATAAAAAAAAACTAAATGTGTGCTGGGACACATAGACAAGTGGAAAAACGAATCGCAACGGACAAGTGGAAAAACGAATGGCAACTGACAAGTGGAAAAACGAATCGCAACAAAATTTTAAGTTGAAGTTTTACGGGCAGGTTTTCAAATTGAATAAGTACATTAACAATCAGCCCGTAAAACTTCAAGTTAAAATTTTGTTGTGATTCGTTTTTCCATTTGTCAGTTGCCATTCGTTTTTCCACTTGTCCGTTGCGATTCGTTTTTCCACTTGTCCGTTGAAGTTTCACTTCTACTATGTGTCCCAGCACACATTTCGTTTTTTTTTCGCAGTTTTACTGCAAATTATGTTTTGGTTAGGTTAGGTACATTTTAAGTGATTTTAATGAATGCATTTTTTATTTAAACATATTTTATTTTATCAAACAAAAAAACTGAATTAAATCCGGAACCAAAAAAAACATCCATTTTTCTTTCTCTCCCTCCGCCGCTATATATCGTCTACCCCCTCCACGCGGCCGTAACGCTTTTTCGTGAGAGAAAAATCCTAATATATAGAAGAAGATATATATATCTATCTTCTATATATAGAATTTTCACCATCATCATCATCATCATCATCATCAGCCTTTCAATCCCTCCGCCGCTGCCGTCTCTCGCCAAGCGATATATTGTCTACCCCCTCCATGCGGCCGTAACGTTTTTTCGTGACTAAAAATTCCTAATACCCCCCGTCTATACAGAAGTTTCACTTCAAAAAACGTATCCAAGGTTCCTTGTTTTTATTTCTCACTTAGATACCTTAGAATCACCATCGCCCGCTTCATTCAAGACCTTGTTATGTATTTTTGTTTTATAAAATCATGGTTATGAATGTTGTCCAGCTAGCAAATCATTAGTGTCCTACACATTTCATTCGCGATTAAAGAATTTCATTTGTGTAAAAACTTATTCATTCGTGTTTCTATTTTTTTGGTTTTCTTCTATTTTTAACAAGATGCGCCCTGTATTTTTACATAGTATGTGTATAACTTCATTATAGCAAACGTTAAATACCATCAGATAACAATAAAACGGGGGTTTACAAAAATCGTCAAAAATGTGTCATTTTAATTCGAAACATGAAATCGACCCTATTACTGACTACTCACCGATAGATGGCCTGATGGCCTATTTTTCTTATTTTAAATTGCTCTTATTTCATGTAATTATGTAATTTATCTATGAAATAACTAACATTTTAGAATTTAAAATGAATTAAAACAATGTGTTTATTATTTTCGTCATAATATGCATTGATAATGTAAAAACATGTTATCGGTGAGAAGTGATTAGTATGCATCTTTTCGACGACAGATGTCCCGAGCAACAATTTGGCGAAGAAACGAGAAAATGCATGTTTTAAAATTGAAAATATAAATATATGTGACTTACACATAAAATGTTATACCATCAATATGTTTTAGTTTTGATCCTGAACAATTTTTACATCCAACAACAGCGCACTTCATTGTTAAAACAAGAAAAATATTCAAAATCCTCTCAAAATCTATTTAAATCGAAGAGAACCGAACGCAGTGATGATTCACTTGAAATTAAGCTTTGCGGCTCCGCCCACTGTGACGTCATGACCAAATTGAAGGCGCATGACCAAATTGCCTTGCAGCACCTCCGCTCCCTTCTTTTCTCCATGGTCATTACGAACCGTCTTTCGCGCAGGTTTGACGACTTCCAGCCTCCCGAACAAGCCGGGTTCCGAAAAGGCTTTAGCACCGTAGACCACATACATACGCTGCGTCAGGTTATACAGAAGACCGAAGAGTATAACTTGCCTCTTTGTTTAGCGTTTGTGGACTACGAGAAAGCCTTCGATTCGATCGAGACTTGGGCGGTACTACAGTCTCTTCAACGGTGCCAGATTGACTATCGGTACATCGAAGTGTTAAAGTCTTTGTATGGAAACGCCACTATGTCAGTCCGATTACAGGACCAAGCCTCGAAACCTATCCTTCTGCAGCGAGGTGTGAGACAGGGAGATGTGATATCTCCGAAACTGTTCACTGCTGCATTGGAGGATGTCTTCAAGGTTCTGGACTGGAATGGGCTAGGCATTAACATAAACGGCGAGTACATCACTCACCTTCGGTTTGCCGACGACATAGTAGTCATGGCTGAGACCATGGAGGACCTCGGTACAATGCTCGATGACCTCAGTAGAGCTTCCGATAGAGTGGGTCTTAAAATGAATATGGACAAGACAAAGGTTATGTCGAATTCCCATATAGCACCCATTCCCGTAAGCATCGGAGAATCTACACTCGAAGTTGTTGACGATTATGTATACCTAGGACAAACTGTCCAGCTAGGTAAGTCCAACTTCGAGAAAGAGGTCAATCGTCGAATCCGACTCGGTTGGGCAGCGTTCGGGAAGCTACGCAATATCTTCTCGTCCAAAATACCGCAGTGTCTCAAGACGAAAGTCTTTGACCAGTGTGTGTTGCCAGTAATTACTTACGGTACTGAAACGTGGTCGCTCACAATGGGCCTGATAAGAAGGCTCAAAGTCACTCAAAGGGCAATGGAGAGGGCTATGCTCGGAGTGTCCCTGCGTGATCGAATCAGAAATGAGGAGATTCGCAGGAGAACGAAAGTAACCGACATAGCCCGAAGAATTGCCAAACTTAAGTGGCAGTGGGCGGGGCACATTGCTCGCAGAACGGATGGCCAATGGGGCAGTAAAGTTCTGGAGTGGCGACCGCGTACTGGAAGGCGCAGCGTGGGTAGGCCCCCCACAAGGTGGACCGACGACCTGGTGAAGGTCGCGGGAATCCGCTGGATGCGGAAGGCACAGGACCGGTCGTTGTGGCGATGCTTGGGGGAGGCCTATGTCCAACAGTGGACGTCTTTCGGCTGAAATGATGATGATGATGATGATAGATAGCCTATAAAGATGCCATACGATTAAATAAATAAATTATGTAACATTAGATAGATAAGTTGCTACTTTTAAGTTCGATGTATATTATTATATCCCATTTTCTAAGTTTATGTATGCTCAACATGCTCTTTAATACCAAATAGTCTTTTTATTTACAGCAGGTAATTTTTTTATTTTTTTTTTATTCAGGAAAAATTTATAGCTTCCTGCGATACTGGCCTAGCCTAGTGCTGCACTAGGCTAGGCCAGTATATCTGTAACAGGTGCTCTACCATTGCAATAAGTAGGTACCTACAGTTTGTAATACTAGCTCTATGCGAATTGTAACCTGTAAACCATTTAGAAAACAAAGATTATTCTTATTCATTTTCATTATTCTTAAGCAATTCTCGTTTTAAGTTAAATCGTGAACACACGTCCAAATATTAGAGTTTTAATATTTCCTATTTCCCCCCTTAATTGGGGGAGGCCTATGTCCAGTAGTGGACGTCTTTCGCCTGAAATGATGAATATTTCCTAGGGATGTTAACTAGTGCAATTTAAAAAAAAAACAAGAAAATGCAATAAAAAAAGTCATGTTTTTTAAATTATATATTTTTTGACAAAGTTTTGGATAAATCACTACCTTTTTCTTTTTTATTAGCAATTCTTGAGCCAAACTGTAAGGCTCGTTTCGGTAAAACAACAGCTTCAGCTAACCCAAGGCTGAAAGCAACTAGTCTCAACATGAGCTTGTCTCCTATACCAATACCTAAATCTTCACTGGGGAAGCACCTGTAAAAATATCAGATTTAATTAAACTATCAAAGAGTATATAACCACTACGTTTACAAACTATTTCGAATACAGATTGACTTTTATGTTTGCAGAGTCGAAATTTTTAATCTGTGCCGCAGTATACAGATGAAAAATGCCGGCCCGGCAAAAATACACACTATTCAATTTGCAGTGCAGGCTGGCGCAACTCCCTAAGAAAAAAGCGAGACTTGAAAATGTATGAAACGCGTACTCCTTTTAATGGCGGCTATCGCTGTCTTACTTTAACATCTATTCGACTCTATCGCAAGCATCTACTTATAAAGTGACAGCCGCCATTCTTCTTTGTTTTTGTTAACAAAAGTTTAATGTCTTTGCTATAAGCCGTCGTTTTTTTGCTTTTATCGTGTGTTTCGTGGATTAATCACGTAAATTCGTGTTATGATTGTGTAAGTATACGTTTGTGACATAGTTTTTGTTGCAATCCCAATGTAAAATGTGTGAAATATGTGGTATAAAATCTAGCCGGTCAGATGGACAAAAGCGTATCTTCATGACTAAATTCCCTTTGAATTAATACAGGTAAGCATAAATTGGCAATTGGTAGGCTATTACAGAAAAGGAATTACGTGTTTTACAGTTTTCTGTTAAAAATCCAAGTCTAGAATTGATAAAATAACTTATCAGTAGATTCAGTAGTGTTTGTCATTTTTTTTATCGACTGTCGATATTTGTATTTTTTATAAATTTACTTACAAAAACCAAATTTACATTTTTGGTTACAAAAATCGTAATTGGTGTCTGGCAAAAATGCCTATAGGTACTTAGTGTTTTATCATGCAAATGTGCCTGTAAATGAATGTAAATAAATAAATTAATGTATGGAAATAAATAAATTACTGTAAATGAATAAATTAATATGAATGAGACCATCTAAAGCTTTGCCAGAAAAGCAAATTTTTGTAATGTAAGACAAGTGGTGCCCCCATTTTATGTACCATTATGCCAAATTGTAATTTTCTTTGCTTAGTGTGATGCACTGCTAATAACAATAATGCAATAAATGTTTTTTTCTAGTTGTAAGAATGGATTAAAGTTACTGAAAAAGTAGATTTGGTGTACGTACCCATTAAAAAACTACACCAATTTAAACATTTGTGGCAGTCATTTTCTAACAAAGGATTTCAAGAAAAAGAAGACCCAAATAAGAAAAAATGCCGTTCTATCTGTAGGACTTACTGCAGAATCGTTGGAAGATGAGCTATTCATTGGATTTCCACTACACACCGCTAAAACTAAACGAACCGGTAAGATTTAATTTTAGGTCTAATTCATAGAATGCGACTTACACTTTTACGGTTTCTTTAGTAAGTAACTCAAGTTTCATTATATTTACAGGATTGACTTCTTTTATATCTATGACACCTGTGGCTCTTGGACTAGTAATTCTTGTAAGTTTTTTTTCTGGGATGCCTTCACTTGTTAGAACTTAGTGAACTTATTGAATGACTCATTTTTTTTTAATTGCAGATCCTGCTACATTTACTTCCGAACCGAATCACCAATAAAACGTAGAAAAATCTTAAGACGCCATTGATAATGAATATGAATATACAATTTTGGACAATGTCGCTCTTCCAGCTATACATATTCCTGAGGAGGCACAAATTTTCGACGAAGATATTGAGAACTTTTTGGAATCGTTTGACAAATAAAATAAGCAATAGTTTACGTAAGCGGATACATAAGCGGCTTCATTGCTCTTAAAAAAATGTAATGTGTGGACAGCGCATATATTGTATAAACGTTTAAAACCTAAGTTTCTGCAGATTCTGCGAAGAAAGCTCAGCTGAGAGTAGGAAAATAAAGCCCAATGTATCGTTTTATTTTAAAATCGAAATAGCAAATGTCATTGTATATTCAGGTTTAATTAGACGAGATTTTGACTATACAATGGAGTGTCTCTCATTCCTACTTTCGCCAACGTGAACTTGGTGTATTTTACCTAGTTAACATTGGTGTAAGTGGGCCTACCCTAAAATTTAACAAGAAATAAAAATTGGGAATTCTATAGGCATTTTTTTTGTTGAAATTTATCGATAAAAAATGTGCGTGAGTAGTACATCCCTATTTGGTCATTATGTTGGCAGCTCCGCTGTTATGTCATGTAACTAATGTCAGTTTCATTTTTGTTTTGTTGGTATTGATTTCGTGTACGCGTTTCATACATTCGACGTTTTCCATCTTTTTCTATGGAAGTCCCGTCTCTTAAACGTAGTGTTTATATACTCTTTGTTGCAGTGCTTTGAGTAGCCCACTTAAGCTGATGCTACTGCTATTTAATAAACATGGATGATATTCGGAATGATTTTAGGTATATTTACCTCAACCATGGTTTCAGCTGCAGTACATAATTTGTGAAGTCTTCATCTAAATATGGCATTCTGGGTTGCCTACCGTGGTCACATATGACCCTGTTATCGCGGGCCAAATTCCGGAATGAAATTCGTTTCCAATCTAATTGTAATTCTTTGCTGAGCCCTAGCCAGCCATTACGTTTGAATGAATTCCTATGTCGAATATAACCACCAAACAATTCATCGGCGCCAGAACCTACCAACAAAACCTGTAATTAGAAATATATTCTTAATTACTGTAAGTACTAACTAATTTCTAGCCATGCAGAAGTTTTTATTTTAACTTACTCTGCTAGTAGAAGTGTCCGAGGAATCCTGGCCCCTGGCAGCAAACCACAATGCTGTTCCCAGACTTTCATCCAAGATAGTTTGTCGAGGATATACAAGATCACCTATAGTATTCTCTTGGTATTTTTCTAGTTCTTCTTTTGGTACATTGACTTCTCTAAAGACCCATTTCCTGTAAAGACATATATTATTACATCTTTATATGAGTGAAGCTTTAGGTATACATATCGTCGCTTATATTACAATACCACGAACATGCATTTCCAACTATGTTAGCAGTGATAAAAAAAAGAATAGCCAGTGATTGGCTTTTCTTGGTTAAAATTTTGTTACATATTTATTTATTGCATAAGGTTTGCCCACAGCATACATATTATTACTACATATTACCAAATAATACAGTACAGTACTGTCCTTACATGTACGCCAATTACGGGTAAACACAACATTGGCTTATCAAGACGACTTATAAAATGTTAATTAAAAACTAATACTCCTAAAAAAAACAACTATTATTTCTCCAAGTGATTTCTTGATACTCAAGGACTTCAATATTCTTGATATATTTTTTTTTCTAGAGTTGTGGTTCATGTCAGCTTCTTGCACAGACTTTGTGAATGAATTTAAATCACTAAACATTCTTACGAGAGGAGAGTTTAAGATTATTGAAAAGGAAACCTGTTCAAATTCTCTACCCAATAAAGATTCATGGCGAATTATGTAAATAAGAATAAATATTTTTAGAGAAATTGTAATATTGATCCTTTGTAGTAATTCTATGTATTGATCCTTGGTCCCAAAAGAATAACTTTCGGCATTTAAAATATTTTTAGATCCCTGGAATAAATATAACATTTCAAAGTAAATCATTTGAAATCTTTGAAATTTAGTTGATTTCTAAACGTGTCACACAGCCAGCTGTCAATTCAGTCACGTTCAGAAATTATCACAATGTTATCAATAGATTTATAATTTAAATTTGTTTGGGATTAAAATATTTCAAATGCAAAAAATTATTCTTTAGGGAACAAGGATCAATAATTTAGTAAAACTATTCACTATTCCAACTTCTCTAAAAATATTCATTATTTTGTACAAATCAATGTATGGATCTTTCCATGATTTCTTAAACTATATCACAGAACACATAATATATGTCAGAAAAATTGCATTGTAGGTAGTATTCGTGGTGTTGTAATATAAGCTACAATATCATTTTAATATTCAGTTATTTTGAACACATTAAAATTATTTTATCTTGTTGATGAAATCAAATAAGATCAGTTGAGGTGTCGCTCTAACACAATCCCATTACACTATAGTATAAAAATACCTTGTTGGACATAGTTTTTGTAATTCTTGTAATGATTGCCTTCCCGTTATTCTATCAGGAACTTCATAAGTGGCTTTATCATCTTTTTTAAATGCAACATTAATAAGGTCTATACTTTGTTCCCGTGGTAAATATGTATCAGCTAGTAAAGCTAGTATTGTGCAATCAAGACCACCAGAGAACAGTACTCCAACTGTACAATGGTTGCAGCCATCTGTCCTATCATTCAAACATCTTTGACATTTATTTGGCTGTCTCTTCAAGCGCAATTCAATGCTCTTTTTTAACAGTTTGCTTACATTCAGAACTGTTTCTTTTATAACCACATGTTCCAACAGTTTCTTCATTACTGTCAATTTACATTTTATTCCTTGAGCTGCTGATTTTATGTATTTTAATACCTCATCCTGAAATAAATAATAAGTTCAAAACGGGCTGAAGAAAAATTCATTTGGTTTAGAATCATATCAACATATTACCTCCTGTGAAACATCCTCTTCAGAAACATCAAAATGAAATTGATCATCAGGTAAACTTTGTTGTATTCTAAGTTGTTTTAACCATTCTTCCATATCAATTTCCATGCTTGAGCATAAATCATTGTTCCATGGATATAGCTTAATCCTATTTGTACTTAGATTCAATATTTGAATATGTGTAGCCGGAACTTCAATGCAGTCATAATTTCTCCCTAAAACATTGCTGACAATAAGGGAAATATCATCCTTATGTAATAATAAGGTACTTCTTCCAATTCTGTCCCTCATAAAGTATATATTTTTATTTAGCTTGTCATAATATATTATAGCAAATGGTCCTTTCAACAGTTTCAGCTGTTGTATAATATGTTTTTCTGATGATATCCCCTGATAAATAGAGTGATTAATATTGGAAATGATAGTAGTATGATAGTTAAAACAAAATGGCAAATTCTTACAACTGGGTTGTTAAGTTTGTCCATAATTAATTGGGTGTCGCTAATATTGCTGGCCCATGTGTCATCAAATATATCTCCGTTATACAGTAATACACCTTGTTCATTTTCCACAGGCTGAGGGGTAAGTCGAGGACCTTGCATCCACAACACTGCTCCACAGAAAAACGCAGTCACACCATCACCCAAGCTAATTTCTAGGTTTTGAGTACCATTTGGACCTCTATTTTTAATGCGCTGTAATACTTGATCATCCTAAAAATGCAAATTTTTAAGAAAAAAGGTAACAATATTAGGTTAATTCATTTTCTCAGAAAATATAGAAATTAAATGGATACCTTCACTGGAGCATTGTTACAGACACTTATTTCACATATTATACCACACATTTTAATTATATAATAATAACAGATAATCGTCAATTTGAATAGGTAAATAAATAAATAAACTTGGAACAAACAAAATGTGCTAAAAACATTGAATTAAGAAACCTATGGAAGTGGCTAGCGGTGTGACTAATATAATCATAATAGTTACGGGAAACATAATATTAAGCATAAAATGAGATATTATGTTATTAGAATCTGTAATAAATACTATTAGTCAAATAATAGGGTGCCGTTGCGTGATTTGGCGAGAAGGATAACAGAATAATAGCGCAGCGTCAACCCGCATTGTTCTCGCTCGCTCAGTGCTACCACATGGTCCGGATGGTACCACAGAGTACATTTATACATACGGAAAGATGGTACGTACTACCTGACCCTGTTGAAAATATTTACCTAGGTACCTCGAAACAATACGATCTAACGGCGCGGCGGTCTGTGTACGAGCGGTCCTAACGGGGCGAGACCAGGGTGATGTCATGATGTCGTCGGAAGTGGGAAGATAATCAAGATATTACCGACGGGTTGTACGTCAGTCAGTAATAGTCCGTCGCAGCTCGTTGTTATAATACGTATTACCATAATCGTTTAAGTTAATTAGGGTGGTATGCCACTGGTCAAATTTCTTGGTCCAATTGATGTTTTTAAATGTAAATTTGTAATTAAAACTTATTATAAAAAACAAAAATTACAAATAAATAAAACAATAAATTAAATAAAAAAAGAGATTTAGTTATGTATATTTTTTCAATTATTGTAAAAACAAATCAATGTACAGGGTGATTAAACTTTTAAATATGCAAAAGAACAAAATAACGTTGACAGTCCTAACTAAGCCTGTAAAAGTATGAAGGAAATCTTAATCACCGCACCGTTTTGCGAAATTTTTATTAGTCAGTATCGATAATAGCATAATCATGCAAGTACGTTAAATATATTAATATTAGGTAGCTAACACTGAATCGTTACACTATTATTTGGCTATTACTGAGTAACAGTTATAATAATATAATATCAGTAAAGCGTTATATTTCGTAATACCCCAAATGGCCCTAATACCCCATCTCTAGAAGTGGCCCATTCTTCTATATCCACCTAGTTTATACAAATATCTATTAAATCGTTATTGAATTAAGGAACTATTCTTTGTCTCTTGTTAACCAACGTGTTATGTCGTCTGGTGAAAGAGATCGCATGCTATTTGTATATTCTCTGTTTGGCAACATCTTTACGGGATGTCAAAATACCTACGCCGCGTGGCAACCCCGCTTACCCCGCAATGTGGCCCATGCAACTGGGGTTGGCGGGAAATTTCGGAATGATCGTGTTGTGGATTTTGTATTATTTTCCTAAATTTGTGTTTCTTCGAGTGTTAATGTGTAATAATGGTGGATTATTAAATGTTAAGTGCTCGTTAACGTGTACAAGTGTGGGTAAATGGTACAAAGTTGAAAAACGTGACTTTCGTATTTTCTCATCATCCGCTCAAAAACCTAGTAAAGTTTCCATCACTTTACTAGGGTGAGTAAACTAAAGACTTGGCTGGAGGGTCTAAGCAACCAGGCCATAAAACTACTCACATAATAATATAACAAATAAATGACTTGGCTTAAAGGTCTTAGCAACCAGGCCATAATACTTAAAAAAAAAAAAAAAAAAAATGTGGCCCATAGTACATGAGCTGTCAAGTAAACAAACTAGGGCTGTTGATATTTTTTAAATATCAGATTTTCGATATATCGATATTTTTAAATATACAATCGGAGTTCGATATATTGAAAAAAAAAAGATATTTCAATATATTGGCCAAATTTCATGATTCTAGGTCAATGCGAAGTACCCTATAGGTTTTTTATGTGAGTTTGCGAGTATCAAAATGTGACATAGCCGTATGATTGCCTTGACCTAGAAGCTTGATTTTTTATGTCCTAGGGACAGCCAAACTTAGTATTTGATATAATTGCATTATTTATTACTACATGAAAATGATTTTAATCAGTACACATCTCTGGTACGAAACACGAGCATCGATATCGATACTTTTTAGTTTTGATTACTTACTTCCCTAGCTATGGCCACCATAACGGTGGCCCGGATATTGTAGGTATACCACGCTTATTTCGTAGGTAATACAGATCCATAGGTACAAGTCAATGATTGTAATATAACAATTAAACCAAATAAAATGTCTTATTTCTAAATTTGCGGGGAATTGATATAAGACCAGCGGGGAAAAGCGAGGAATCAAGACTATCGTGGCGGGGAATTCAAAAATATACATTGGCAGCACTGGTCAGTAGTATCAGTATCAGTGGTTGGCGGGAAAATTCGGAAAGATCATGTTGCGGATTTTGTATTATTTTCATAAATTTGTGTTCCTTCGAGTGTTAATGTGTAATAATGGTGGATTATTAAATGTTAAGTGCTTGTTAACGTGTACAAGTGTGGGTAAATGGTACAAAGTTGAAAAACGTGACTTTCGTATTTTCTCATCATCCGCTCAAAAACCTGGTAAAGTTTCCATCACTTTACTAGGGTAGGGTGAGTAAACTAAAGACTTGGCTGGAGGGTCTAAGCAACCAGGCCATAAAACTACTCACATAACAAAAAATGACTTGGCTTAAAGGTAAGGCAACCAGGCCATAATACATATAAAAAAAAAAAATATCAGTATCAGTGTCAAGTGTCAATTTCAGTCTGATTGACACATTGACACTGCCTGACAATTTGACAAAAAGCAAAATAAATAATATTATCGAAAACAACATTTTCTACTTTTTTCAATATATTTTATTGATATTATGTTATTGGCACGATAATGAAAATGACTTCTACCGAAAAAGATGCGGAGAAAAGTGAAGAACAGGCAGAGGCCAAAACAGAAAGTGCAGAAGACGAGAAAGCTTCCCTCGATGAGTACACATCTAACCTAGAATGTAGGGTAAAACAAAAAACTGAACTTCGAAATCAAAATCTAAATTGTGTAAGACCACCGGATAATTATTTTTCTAAATTAGATTCTGGATTAAAGAAGAACACGACCTTTGTAAAGAAATTAAAATCGTTTAGCGCGACACAGATTGATACACTTTTGAAAGACTTCAATGCTCTAAATCTAACTAAATACATCTCAGAAGTGGCAGCAGCGATCGCGGAGGCTAAGCTGAAGATGTCTGATATTGCAGCTGCTATTAATTTATGTTCTGCGCTCCATCGCACCTATGCTGATTTTTCAACAAACTTCTTTGAAAACTGGCAGAAGATCCTAACATTTAAAGCTACTGATAAAATTACTAACTCATCTAAATTACGTGTGGATATAAGATTCTATGCCGAGTTGGTTGCTGTTGGTATATTTACAAACAAAACTGGTTTGCCTTTGCTGGGCAATGTCCTTACAGTTCTAATAAATATGGATAAAGAGGAGCACAATAATATACCAATACTGTTGTCATTTTGTAAACATTGTGGAGAGGACTATGCTGGTTTAGTGCCAAAGAAAATTAGAGAAGTTGCTGAGGTAATATTATTAATTTAGTAAATCTTAACTACTACTAACTAACTATTACTTTACTAATTATTAATTTAGTAAACCTTAGTATTTTGTTCAACTGCGATTGCCAACCTGCTTGCTAGTGTGGCGATTATGGCAAATATGCGCCCACCACCATATGTTTGGGGGAGGCCTATGTCCAGCAGTGGATGTCTTTCGGCTGAAATGATGATGATGATGATGAGTAAATCTTAATATAATCAAGATTGACGACATTATTGCATTCCTAGACTAATGAGTAATTCATTCCTTGGCCTTCTCAATTAAGGGAAATGTAATAGCCAAGTGGCACCCCCATCAATAAAAAAATTATGCTGAATACATAATTTATCGAAAATTGTTTTTAACAATTGAAGTACAGGTATTGAGTCTGGATATGTGCCCGGTTAATGGCAATAGGCTCGCCCCCTATTACATGGGACTAACAACATAACTGGCGAAATGTGGGTGTACTATACTCCTCTGCCTACCCCTTCGGTTAAATACAGGCGTGATGTTATGTTTATGTTAAGTACAGGTACTGTAGTTTAATTAGAAACTATTGACTCTGTAAATTTTTTTTTTTTTTTTTTTTTATTTATTTATTGTTGCACAAACAGGTTACAGGCATGATGATTACAAATTTATATGCATAAATTAACAAATATTGTACTGCTGGTACTTAAAAAAGGAAACCCTGAGCTATAAGTACCAGCAATCTTAAGGCAAACCTACACCAACGCGAGCTATCTCTAACCCAGAGTCAAATTTGTTTTAGACTTTCATAGAAATTTAACATTGTTCAAGGCTTGACCCTGGGGCACGAAATAGCCCTCGCCTACGCAAGTGGGCCCTATTGACAAAGTGATGCTTTATGCAAAAATATTACACAGTGCAGACATGTTTAGATAAAGTTACCAAAATAACAAAATACATTTTTAGTGAAAAATAAATCATAAAAGATTATTAAGTAGGTACCTGTTACAAATTTCGATCGCTTAGAACTAGTAAACTTTATATATAAAGTAGTGTGGTAATTGTGTTTGTGTGTGTATGTGAGTGAGGGGTGTGATGTGTGAGTGCATGTGTAGTTGGTATATTGTAATGTTTGCTATTGTGTATGTAAATACGTACTTAAACGGCTAGCTATGTAACTGGATGAAGAAGATTCTCAGTATCATCATAGGTAAGTTTTGAGAGCCAGTCAATGACAGTGGTTTTACATTCATGTTTATTTTTTTTATTAATTGTTAATATTTTGTTAACCTCGACATATAAGAAGCGTCCCAAGAAACAAAAAAATCTCTGACTAAAGGAAGTCCTGCGGGTTTCACCTAAGAGAAGCATAAACCTACGAGTGGCCTGATTTCGTATAGTTGAAGAAAATTGACAGCAATTTGTGATTAATTTATGTTGCCTTAAAATAATTTGAGCAATAAAAAGTTGGCGTACCGTTAATACTTCACAGTATTCATAAAGTTCCTTGGTAGGGTAACGAAAAGGCTTAAAGGTGCATACCTTAAGTACCGCTCTCTGGGCGCGTTCTAGCGTTATCAAATTACTCTTACAGGCACCGCCCCAGGAGGAAATACAATAAGCTATCAAGGATTGGCACAAAGCATAGTAGACCATCTTCAAAATCACAGGATCCGCGACATGTCTCAGATGTTTAAAAATATAGATGAGTTTTCGGATTCGCCCTGTCATTAGTTCTATATGAAGTACAAAGTTTAACCTTTCATCTATGATAACTCCTAGATATTTGATAGAAGCAGCATTTTGTAGTTTAGTACAACTACACATAGAACTTGTTGTATGATTATGGGCGGTAATGTAAAATTTGCTTTTTTCTAATTCCTTTGGTTTTCGGATACTAAATACAAGATATTTTGTTTTATCCACATTCAGTGACAAGATATTAGCAGATAGCCATTTTGTTACTTTATCGAATCCTATTTGTGCTGCGTTAAAGACTTGCTCCCAGGTATGTCCCGTAAAAATAAGTGCTGTATCATCTGCGAATGCCAGTAGTTTCCCATCTGTCAGGTCTAATTTGCAAATTTCATTTACGTACACCAAAAAGAGTGTGGGTCCAAGGATACTCCCTTGTGGAACTCCGTACTCTACGGGAAGACTATTACTTATATGTTCACCGATTTTAACGCACTGGGTTCGATTTGTCAGGTAACTCCGAAAAAGGTCCAGTTGCCTATCCCTAATCCCAATTTTTTCCAACTTTAGGATTAGTTTGGGGATGGAGACCGTGTCAAAAGCCTTTGCTAAATCCAGAAAGATCGCCAAACATTTGTTACCTCTGTCCAAGGCTCGAACAATGTAATCAGTGAGATCATGAACTGCGTCATTTGTGGAAGTGCTTTCGCGAAAACCATATTGATTGTTCGAAAGAATGTTGTGAGCTTCAAGGTAATTATTTAAGCGGATGTTCATGATTCTTTCTAAGACCTTCGACAGAGAAGGCAAGATAGATATGGGTCTATAGTTATTAACAAAAATTATACTTCGCTGTAGTTATTGATAGAAAAAGTGCAAAAAACTGCCTCTTTGGCATTTTTTCTATTTACAAATACAACAAACTATATTTTGCAGAGTTAATAGTTTCTGATTAAACTACAGTACCTGCACTTCAATTGTTTTTTTTTTTTTTTTTTTTTCTCTTTATTATTTTTTTAGGGACTTCCAATCATTTAATGATTATGCCAGTCCCATCGTATCATTAACTTATTACAACCTTAACTTCTTAAGACTATTTAGCATAAATTTAAACACTAACTTAGCCGCAACACCTGTAGGGTTAGCCAGTATACTTTGGAAGACACCTACATCTAACGAATTTAATTTTAATCTTTTACATAAATGGTGCCTTTCCAAAGCATTCCGAACACAATCCATTAGCATGTGTTGGACATCTTCGGGTTTATTACACACATTACAATCAGGCGAAAGAGATTTCTTCATCAAAAAGGCAAATTTGTTCAACGGCATGTGTCCTGATCTTAATCTGAAAGCTATTTTAAGTAAATGTCTACCCAATCTGACATCAGCAAACCAGGGTACACGAGGGGGCTCACATTGCATAGTCTTGTACCATATTCCTTTTTCTCTTGATCTAGCATCAAAATTTTCCTGCCACTTTTGTTGCCAAATGTTCCTATATCGGGGAAGATATTCAGAATAATCAGGAATGATGAAAACTTCACTACCTTCGGTACAAGACTTTTTGGCCAAAATGTCAGCCTCCTCGTTACCTCTTAAACCAACATGTGAGGGGATCCACTGCAATCTCAGAGTGACATCATCTGGTATGGCATTTATCTTCTTAAGTACAGCATAAGCTAACGCTGTGCTTCTGCAACCAGAGGCGGAGCGAGCTATGTGCTGTAAAGCGCTCTTGCTGTCTGTAAAAATTACAATATATTTAGATGTTGAATTATTTAAACAAGATATGGCCTCAGAGATTGCAAATAACTCCGCGCACATGATATTTATTTCAGAAGTAATTTTATAACAAGCATTCACTTTAGAAATATTATCAAAATAAGCTGCACCGATACCCTCCTTCGACTTAGATCCATCTGTAAATATTTTTTGCCACCCTGCGTATTTAATATTTAATTCTTCTAGTACATTACACAATAGTAAATTAGAGTTGTACGAATTCTTTGACGCCCTAACATTGTCTAAACCAGTAACAATAATTTCATTTATTTTTATTTTAGAAGTCCAAATGTCTAAATTAAACATCATTAAAGGGTACGAAGCAAATACTTTCTCGTGTTTAACTTCTTTGTGTACAAAAGGTAACAAAGGTTTTCTTTTTTTCTGCCAATATCTATTTTCACTTAAAATTTCGAGTTCATCCAACAGTGTGATAGTTGGATTATTAGAAAAAGAACGAACTTTAAGACAATATTTATACGCGATATATCGCCTTCTTAAATATAACGGTGGTATACAGATCTCACACTCCATCACATGTATAGGAGTCGATTTTATAAATCCTCCTATTATTCTCAGCGCTTGGTTTTGAACTAAGTCTAATTTAGAAATGTGACTGTTAGCACTACTGTCGTATAAACTGCAGGCATAATCTATCCTGCTACGAATCAAGGCTATATATAATTTTCTTAAATGTTTCGGATGTATTCCCCACGTTGGTCCAGCCAAAATTTTTAATAAATTGATAAACTTTAGTGCTTTCTGATGAAGTTCATTAAGATGTTTATTAAAAAGCAATTTAGTATCCAGCCATACCCCTAAATATTTGTAACTTTTTACTAGTTCTAAAGAATTACCCTCTGCCTTAATATCTAGCTCATTAAACTTTCTGCTTCTAGTGAATAAACAAATTTTAGTTTTATTTACCGAAATGTTCAAACCTAATTTTCCTAACAGATTTACTATGAGATTGATCGAATCTTGAAGTTGAGCAACACTCTCACTCAATAATTTATTCCTGGTATATAGCACAAAGTCGTCAGCATACTGTGAAATAGTGACATTTCTTATAATTTTACAGATGTCATGTGTTATTACATTGAAAAGGAGCGGGGACATAGGGTCACCCTGTGCTAAACCTCTGTTTGTATATCTTTCTATGAAAGTATTATCATTTTCGCATTTAATTTTAAGTCTCCTTTCACTTAAAAACTCCCATAAATATTTACACAATCGAGCACCCACCGACAAGCCATCAAGGATAGTTACTACTTTATCAATCAAAACATTATTGTAGGCGCTTTCTATATCCAAAAAACAGGCCAATGTTTCATTATTTTTTGAATAACCAATCTGGATAAATGAAACCAATCGAGTGAGAGCATCTAAAGAAGAATGACTTCGCCGGAAGCCTACTGTAACTGGAGTTAATATTTTGTTTTTCTCAACAAACCATTCTAGGCGTTTAGTGACCATTGAGTGAAAAATCTTACAAAGGCATGATATTAAAGATATAGGTCTTAATTTAGGTGAAGAATTACCAGTCGTAGGTTTGGGTATCGGTACAACTAAAATATCACGCCATTGTTCGGGAATACTAGTATGTTTATAAATCAAATTATAAATGTTTAAAAGATACTCTTTGGCAGACAAAGGCAAGTTATACACCATAGAATAAGTAATTTTATCCGCACCAGGAGCTGTATCTTTCCTTTTGAGACAACAAAGTAGCTCTTGTATAAGAAATTCGCTTTCCAAGGACTGATTTTTTGATATGAATAAAGGTTGTCGCGTCATTACAGAATCAGGAGCCAAATTACAAAGTAAATTAACTTTCTCTTCGGTAGATGTAGTGAATCTATTATATTGACGTCCCTTTACCCATCTCATCTTTCTCCAGACTTCAGGGCTAGATGAGGCTTCGTTTATTCCGTCACAAAAGTTTTGCCAATTCCCTGATCGGGCTTTACCAATTTTTGATTTAGATTCAATTCCTTTACTTTCCAATTTGTCTAAATTCAATTGTTAAAATCGAATTTCCGATAAATCAAGTAATTTTTTTTTTACTGATGGGGGTGCTACTTGGCTGCTACATTCCCCTTAATATATTCTCATTAGCTTTTAATTTCCAGAAATACAATGTTGTAATTCCAAGGAACCCATTCTTGCCAGCTGAAAAACAGACAGCTGTAAGAACTCTCCTCAAGGATTATTTTCTATCACTCACTAAACATTTACTAGCTGAGAGGGCACAGCTGCAGGCCCTGCATGCCGCCAATCAGAGAACTCTGCATACCAGAGGGGAACTGTCTCAAGAAAGAAAAGACCAGTTGGAACAACACCAGGTGATTTTTTAACCGACGAAAAAAGGAGGAGGTTCTCAATTCGACGCGTATATATATATATTTTTTTTTTTTTTTTTTTTTTTTTATGTATTACCACGCATAACTTTTTACAGAGTGGTCCGATTTTGATGATTCTTTTTTTAATGGATAGGGTATATCTCGAAGTTGGTCCCATTTAAATTTCAAAACCAAAATCGACCCTTAAGGGTAGTAAAACAGGGGATGAGTGCTTGTTCACCCACTGAATTCTTACCTGTTAACCGATTCTGTTGAAACTTGACACACATAAATATAGTTCTAGACACTACGACATAATGGAGACCTGTAGTTAGATTTTAACCACAAAAAAATGAAAAATAAAACTTTTTAACAAAAAATTGAACCGACGAAAACAGAAACTGAAAAGCGAAAAATAAATCATTATGAGTCGGCGCCAAACGAACTTTTAACAAGCAATCAACGAAGATCATTAAATTACTTTAAATAAATAATAAAAACAACGTCACATCAAATACAACGTGAAATTTTCAACGATAAACAATAACTTTCGAAAAATGCGTTCTCCGCTCAGCCACTTGCAATTTGCACGCACTTTGCTTGTTAAAAGTTCGTTTGGCGGCGACTCATAACTATTTATTTTTCGCTTTTCAGTTTCTGTTTTCGTCGGTTCAATTTTTTGTTAAAAAGTTTTATCATATTTAGCTCTTGATGTAACTAGATAAATAAGATACTAGATAAGTTTTGTATGATTTTCTTTTTATTTGATTTATGCATTATTGCACAATTGTTTGTTGTCCTCTTCATCAGCCCATTACTGTCCCACCACAGGACACGGGC
Organism: Asteroscopus sphinx; assembly: GCA_949699075.1. NCBI lineage: Eukaryota > Metazoa > Arthropoda > Insecta > Lepidoptera > Noctuidae > Asteroscopus > Asteroscopus sphinx. The sequence goes on along the minus strand of OX453004.1, from coordinate 25,789,876 downwards.
ATCTTCAGAATAAAAAGGTAAAGGCCTCAGTCCACCATGCCGGCCTAGTGCGAGTTGGTGGACTACCCATACCATTGAAAACTGTATGGAGCATTCTCAGGTGTGCAGGTTTCCTCACAATGCTTTCCTTCACCGTTAAAGCAAGTTATAATCAAATTTCGAATCCACACATGAATTCTAAAAGTCAGTGGTGCAGGCCGGGTTCAAACTAAGACCCTCCTGCATAGAAGGCAAGCGCTCAACCGCTAAGCTATCACAGCTATGGGTTTGTTGTCCTGAAGTATAAAAAATTAAATAAATGAATAATTGATGTATTGGTTACTGTGACACAGTTGCATTAGAACCAAAATATTATATCAAATAGGTTATTTAATTTAAACTGCTTAACAATAATTTCGTTTTATTTTAGGCTACCTATGACAAGTTACTAAATGGTGCACAGAGCTTTGCAGAAGTGTTGGGTGAAGAATTAGGAGAAGCTGGGGAGCCTCCCACCTTGACACTGACAGTAACTGAAACTCAAGGCACAGTATCCATAGGCGGTAATGAAGAGTACCCCATGCAGGCTGGCACAGACCCCTGGCAAGATGAGGACACCAGGACTTTTTATACCAACTTGCCAGACTTAAAAGTTTTCATGCCTAATTATCAGATAAAGGAGGTAGGTGACAGTATTTTTAATCAATGATACAATAAATATGTCTTTCTAACTTATGTAGCTAGAAATGAAATTGTAACATTCATTAATTGTAACAGCTATTTAAATTTGTATAGCAAAATTTCAATTTGACGACCGCTGTGGTCTAGTAGTTAGAGTGTCAGACTGCTGATAACGAAGTCGTGGGTTCGATTCCCACAGGACACAAATATTTGTGTGATGAACATAAGTGTTTGTGTTGGGCTGGGTGTTGCTTATGTATTATAAGCATGTATTTACAAAAAAAATGTATATATGTATTATATCCATTGTCTAGTACCCATAGCACAAGCTCTGCTTAGTTTGGGACTAGATGGTGCTGTGTAAAAATGTCCCAAAGATATTTTTTTTACCCGACTGCGCCAGAAGGAGGGTTATGTTTTTCGAGTGTATGTATGTATATATGTATGTATGTATATTTCTTTGGCACGCTCTGTAGCCTAAACGGCTTGATGGATCTTAGCTTGAGAGGTGTCGTTGGATTCGTCTTAATTGTAATATTTTGGCACGCTCTGTAGCCTAAACGGCTTGATGGATTTTAGCTTGAGATATGTCGTTAGATTCGTCTTAATTGTGAGAGTGACACTGGGTATATCAAAATTATAAAAAATATAATGGCCGCTTTTTGGCGCCATTTTAAGTCTTCAAAATTTTTTTGTCCCCTCAAAACCTATCGAGTGGGGTATCAAAATAAAGGGCTTTATAAATGCTTTACGAAAATATATAGGTACAACTTATATGTTTAATGTAATTTGGAATGAGAAATGCTAAAAAACAACAAAATATTCATCGTTAAAAATGAATTACATTAATAGCGCGATAAAACATGATAGAACTAAAAATTTTAAAATAAAAAAGTTAATTAACAAAACCAAAAAACCCGACTGCGTATAAATATAACTGAAAAGATGTAAACAAGACTTGTGTAGGTACATGTAGGTATATGTGAAACTATCAAATCAACACGCAGGCGGAGGCTACGTATGTTTTTGGTCATGAATTACATAAAGTAGTTCATAGGTAGCCTCCGCCTGCGTGTTGATTTGATAGTTTCACATATACCTACATGTACCTACACAAGTCTTGTTTACATCTTTTCAGTTATATTTATACGCAGTCGGGTTTTTGGTTTTGTTAATTAACTGTGAGTGTGTTAGACAATTACTCCATAGGATTATTTAGAGTGGTGTAACAGAGAAGAGGCTTATATTCAGCAATCTATATTAACTTAATAAAGCTGAAGAGTTAGTAAGTTTTTTTGTTTGAACGTGCTAATCTCTGGAACTAACAAATACTTTTTGCATTTGATAGCCCAATTCTTGATTCTTTTTATACACTATTTAACATCACGACCCTTAGGACCCGAGCAAAAATAATAAAGTCAGAAAGAACGCTAGGCGAAAATGAAGTAATGGCACGGGCGGGAGTTGCGACGTGGTTGCGACGCATGGCGGGTGTAACCACGGGGCACAGATAGTGGGTAGATATGGGTTGAAATGGTGATGGTGAATTTAGACAGTACAACTTGTACAGTCTGCCAGACGTCAGTGGTAACACTTGAACTACGAAAACCGCCCTTACTGCTTACTAAATAAAGACGTTATCAGGGTCAAATCATTACCACTGATGTGTTGTCGCCTTTGCTTGAATTTCTACTGATTCAGGTGTATCAATCAGTTTCGTAGTCCACTGTGGACATAGCATCCACCCAAGGTCTGCACCGCTATAAAACTGTTGTTTTAAACTTGAAATCTTAACTTGCAGCAGACAGTAAAAAGTAAGACTGAAACAGTAACAGAGGAAATGTTGGATGAAGATTTGAAAGAGGATGAGCTGAGTGACAGTGAAGGACCGCCTATAACAGTTCCTGATATGGAGCAGGAAGAGGCACAGCCCTCTAATGTTTCAAACAAGTTGGTATATTACACATATTTAGAAGAATATAGATTTTTATGCCCTCTTAAGGTGTGTACTGCGTGCATTTGCGTGTAATGTAACAGCTCGAGTTTGAGAATTACACTGGTGAATATGTCGACGCGATCATTACAGTGCGCAGACTTAGAATGTTACAACTTCGAACATTACACCATCGTAGTATGTTAAGCCGAGCATTAGGCCCGGACTCCACCAAAGCGGAGAGAGATGTGTCGCAACACAAGCCACCAGTGGGATTTCGTTAGATATAAAATTGCGTTGAAGCTAGGCGGTGACATGTGAAAATAACGCAACGGTTGTTCGACACATCTCTGCTCTTCTCCGCTTTGGTGGAGTCTGGACCTAACAGTGCGCAGACTTGGAATGTTACAACTTCGAACATTACAGCATGGCAATGAGTATGTTAGGCCGAGCATTATAGTGGGCAGACTTGGAATGTTACAATTTCGGACATTACAGCAGTGACCACAACAGTGTGCACCACTTGTAAAAACTACCGCTAAAACAAATGAATCAATGTTACGGTTACGGTTATAGACATTTATTATCTCAAAAGATTACAATAATCACTTACAGAGAAAATGCAATTATATTTACACAATAATAAAATCATTTTTTTGTTTTACACACACGAATGTTCACAGTTTGTAACAAGCAATGCTCAACGTCAAGCAGTTACAATACAAATAAGCGAATGTTTCTCGGTTAGTACGTTGAGCTGGCGCACTATTGTAATGTAATGCCCAACATCGAATTTTGAATTGTTACGTTACACGCGAATGAGGTGAGGTGCGGTGAGTAAGCTCCTTTATGGACAACTAGCCCAATTAATAACCGCGGCTTCGCCCGCGTGGGTGTCGTTTATCGCGCATTCCTCGGGAACTGTTCATCTTTCCGACAAAAAAGTAGCCTATAAGTTAATCCGTGTTATGTTCTATCTGGTTGCCAAATTTTATCCAAATCCATTTAGCCCTTACAGCGTGATTCAGTAACAAACAAACATCCAAACATCTTCACAACACATTTATTATATTAGTAGGATTTTACTCACATAATAGAAGATCTAAAGATAAAGATATTTATTTGTTCTGTTTTATAATATGTATTTTAAACTTTGTATATTTTTCACAGATATGCGTTGGACGCATTTTTGAATGAGCTACCGAACTGTATAAACAGAGAGTTAATTGATAATGCTGCTGTGGATTTTGTTCTGAATCTCAATACAAAGAATAATAGGAAGAAATTGACAAGGGTTCTCTTCAGTGTGGCTAGAACAAGACTTGATTTGCTGCCCTTCTACTCGAGGTTTGCAGCTATACTGTACCCAGTTCTACCAGATGTTTGCGCAGATCTGTGTCAGATGCTGAAACAAGACTTCAAATATCATGTTAGGAAAAAGGATCAGATCAATATTGAGTCCAAGGTGAGGTCATTTATTTATTTATTTAAAGTTAGGAAGATAATGGTGTCGATTCTCTTGTTCACGAACTAAACTTATTTTAAACTATCGCTCTCTTTTACTAATAGTAGATACAAGAAAGGGATGGCAACAATTTTAGAGCTGTCAAATTAGTCGACGACGTCTGTGGTCTGGTGGTTCGAGTGTCGGACTGCTGATCACGAGGTCGTGGGTTCGATTCCCAAAGGACACAAATATTTGTGTGATGAACATGAGTATTTGTGTTGGTCTGGTTGTTTCTTATGTATTATAAGTATGTATTTACAAAAAAAAAGTATATAAGTATTATATCCATTGTCTAGTTCCCATAGTACAAGCTTTGCTTAGTTTGGGTCTAGATGGTGCCGTGTAAAAATGTCCCAAAAATATTTATTTATTTATAAAGTTCACTTGTTACATTTCTTTGTATTTTAGTGGGCATGTTCCGAGATCACGACTACTCGCACACTACACGCAACTCGAATGGAAATCTAAATTCCGACTAATTTGACAGTTCTAAAATTGTTGCCATCCCTTTCTTGTATCTACTATTCGTAAAAGAGAGCGATAGTTTAAAATAAGTTTAGTTCGTGAAGAAGAGAACCGACACCAATAACCACTTAAAAGTGATATTTTAGGGGAAATAAAATAAAATAATTGTTTTCCTTATTTCTTTACAGATAAAAGTGGTGCGTTTCATTGGTGAATTGGTTAAATTTAGTCTTTACTCGAAAATGGAAGCATTGTACTGTTTGAAGGTACTCTTGCATGACTTTAAACATCATCATATTGAAATGGCATGTAACCTTCTTGAGACTTGTGGCAGGTACTTGTATTGTAACCCAGACACACATCAACGCACGATGATATACTTACAACAAATGATGAGGAAAAAGGTAACAACATTTTGATTTGTGTTGCATAAATAAATTTAACTTTGATATGATTCATAAATAAAACTTTAATTTCAGACTGTATCAGCTCTAGACTCGCGTTACGTGACGCAAATTGAAAATGCATTTTACTATGTCTGCCCGCCTGAAACTCCAGCTCAACCTAAAGAAGAGGAGCCACCTATGCACCAATTTATTAGAAAAGTGCTCCATGAAGACTTACAGAAGAGCAATGAGGAGAAAATACTAAGACTGATGAGAAAATTGAACTGGGAAGATCCAGATACTGCAGCTATTGCTATACAGCACTTAGCAGGTGGGTGGAGAGTCAGGGCTAGTGCCAGGAGAGCTCTGGCTAGACTGACGGCTGAACTAGCCGCGTGGCAGGAAGCCGTGGCCCCTGCAGTGGTTGACACGATACTTGAAGAGATAAGAGTCACTATGGAAGATCCTCACCCAAGACATAATCAAAGGAGGATAGCCACTGTCAGATATCTTGGAGAGCTGTACAACTACAAGTTGTTAGATTCACGCGATGTGTTCACCGTCCTATATTCTTTCATAACTTTCGGAGTAACAAACGACCACGCTAATGTTTCTCCTTTCGACCCGCCAGATAACGTGTTCCGAATAAGGCTAGTATGTGCCCTTCTCGAGACTTGTGGTGCGTATTTTAACAGCGGATCTAGTAAGAAGCGATTAGATTACTTTTTGACATTCTTTCAAAATTACTACTGGTTCAAGCAATCAGAGCCTCACTGGACTGATGACAACATGTTCCCCATCTATGTGAAATACATATACCAAGAGTGTTTGACGACTCTGCGGCCTAAATTGACATTGTTTGATAGTTGGCAAGAATGTAAGGATGCTATAGAAGAATTGCGTCAAACTCTGTACCCAGAGCTAGGCGAGGACGACAATGATAATGATGATCAGGGTGACGACAGTGTTAATGAAGGATTGGATACTATTATAGAAACTGATGATGAAACGGATAATCCACAACTTCCTGAGGAGAGTTCAGATGAAGAGCCTATCACAGAGAATACTGGAAATGACGACAATGAAATGCAGCAGAATGACGACATTACAATAGAACCCAGGAGACCCGCTCCAAAACCTGTGAGTAATATATTTAAAAAAATACCACTAACCATTCATTTTTCATAATTTTTTTAATAATGTTTAAATTATTTTTAGGTTGAAGATGTTGAATTCGAATCAGCTTTCGAAAAGATGGTAATGGAAAATATAGCAGAGCGACAGCGTGAGACCAGACCACAACAGCGAGACATAGCCGTCCCCATGACCTGCCGACAGACCACCAAGAAAACTTATGAACAACTATTGGTATGTATTCTTGATAGTCTATACAACGAATAACTCAAAACCTCAGACACCCTAACTAGTTTTTATCATAATAAATTGATATGGAAAGTAAATATTAATTTTCATTTATTATTGTAGAAGATATTTGTAATTATTGATATCATGGTTACTCTAATCGATTCATAGCGCTAGATTCATTCACGAACGTGCAGGGGGATGATTCTCGCGTCGTAGACATTATCTCGAACTCGACATAATGTCGAAACAAGATGGCGAATGTCGATTGAAAATAAATATTCGTATTCTCAGAATGTCACGCTAGAGATATGTCTACGCCTAGCGCTCTAAATACAAAGAGTGGTTCATAGCAGTTGACATTACTCGCGACATTTATTATAGAGATTTAAAATTAGAGATTATCTCGAATTAGACATTTATCTCTATAACGCGAGAATTAGGGCCCTGGGACGCTACTGTGTCGGGAGGTGAATATCCTCTTTAAATTAAGTTAAGTTTTAATAGTTTTAGGAAACAAATGTTATCCAAAAGTTTCCATCACACTATTTTACTGGTTCTCGCTCGCCTTTACGCTCAGCGCCGCGTCGTCGTATGAAACTTTTAGACTCGGCATGGTATGAAAATATTTTTTTTGGTAAAAATTAACCTATGTTAAAAAGTAGTGTAATGGATTCTACTCTCGATTCTGAACAAACTAGTTTCATGTTTTGAGTTAATTCAACAACACGTACATATAACCCTAACTTTTTACCAACTTTTTGTTTGGAAAGAGGAAACCTACCGACTTTAGTGCAATAATTAAACAAAAGCATCGTTTTACAGCAAGGTAAAGAAGGCGTCGAGTTTGTGTTGATGGTGCGGAAAGGTACTAAACCTCAGTACAAGTCATTCAATGCTCCACCTGAGCTGGCAAGCAACCTACAACAACAGGCCTTGGCAGATAAACAAGAGATGGAGAGGATGAAACTGTACGTATAAGCATGAACTTGAACAACTAGGATTTTTTTTTTCTGACCTTAATGGTCTAGTGTTCGCAACTAGTCTTACCTGTTTTATTTTTTTCAATAATTATTAAAGTTATTAATAAGTATGTATAACATTTTAGGTTAACTCTGAATATCTCGGAGAGACAAGAAGAGGAAGAATATAGCGCAGAAAGTGGAGGAGGTTCAGGTGGCAGTGGTAACCCCAACAGAGGACAACATGTTCGTCAGAAATATCAGCATCCCAAAGGGGCGCCCGATGCGGACCTAATATTTGGACCTAAAAAATTCAAATAACATTCAATCCCCTATAGAATGGAACCTGACCAAGCAGGTGGGCCTTCTATAGAGTGAACTGTTTACTTACTCATTATTATGAATAACGTAATAACCTGCTGTCTTATTCTGGAATACTTTTGAGTGGTGCAAGGTCAAAAGAGGGACACTTGTATTACTGTTGTATGTTAATGTACTATAAATATATCTCAGAAATAAATTAGAGCTTAACTACATTTCTTTTTATTTCATTATACATAATATTAATTTTATCTATACTAATATTATAAAGAGGAAAGATTTGTTTGTTTGTAATCGATAAACTCTAAAACTACTGAATCGATTTTAATCATTCTTTAACCATTGGAAAGCTACTTAATACAGAAGTAACATGGGCTACATTTTATTTCAATACGCGGATGAAGTCGCAGGAAAAGGCTAGTTAATAATGTAAAGGTACCTACTTATCTAATGAAAATTAATAAATGAAATCGAATTGTTATTATACGAAACACAGCTACAGAGTCCAAGTCGTAGCCCTACAGAAACGACGAACCGTAACTGTTGTAAAGACCAATGGAGAAAAACACTTCTGCTAAAACGTAGTGATTATATTAGACTTCTGCACCCACTCGGGGCAGCACAATCTTAGAACAAATCAAATATTCTGGTAATACAGCTTATAAAACGCTGCAAAAAAAACGGAGCACTTTGTATGCTTGTAGATAAACGGAAAGATGGTGGTTTCTAATTTAGTAGCAACTTATTGTTGCAACTATCAGTAACAGATGGCAGATTTTACAGATTTACGAAAAGAGAAATTATAATAGTTAATTAAATATTCGATAGATGTCGCTATATGTCCCCGTATTTTAATAACTGCTCATAAGAGTTGTGCTGATTTTTCACCAAATTTAATAATAATAATACACTTCAGAGGTATTTTTACTGATTTTTGAGTAGTTAGGTATTATAATAAAACAAATAAGCGGATTAAATCGCGTATATTATTTAAATTGGTTTTCCTGACATTTCGAAAGCTTTGCAGCGTTCGTGGTCGCAGGAAGACTGATAGATAGTTAGGTATTCTTATTTTCAATGATTTTGATCGGTTCGTAACAAAATAATGTTTCCTTTGAGTAAAATTTGCTATCTTCAATATTTAATATACTTTCCTCCATGTCCCGTCTTTTTTTCCACCCTGTATACTGCACCAAGCCGCAATGTTTTACCATACAGCACGGGGTGCTGGGTGGTGCTGGGCCAGAAAACCTCGAGTGTCTGATGGCTGCTGGTCCTTCTCGATACGTCTGGAAGGAACAGCAGTTTGTTGGACCGGGCATGGGCAATAACAAGAGTTCTCGTAGCTCAAGTAGCCCCGGGGGATCTTATTGTCCATGGCGAATATTCCGGCACGGGAGGCAGCAGGGCCAGCTAAAGCCCATGTGACGCCCGGGTGCAATCAATATCCTGGCGCGCTCTAGTAGGCGTGCGATCAAAATGGAATACTTTTTGCTCAGTGATCGGAAAGAACAATGGTTATTTTGGACTACGAAAAAATTGAAATTTGTACAGAGATGAGACTGTCACCAAAATGTAGTACATGCATTGTTAATTTAATTATTTGTTGATATCAGTTTATTTTTTAAAGCTGGGAGAAGGAAGATAATCGTCTTCAAACATTTACTTTTTTCTTTTTTTTGCCGTGGGGAAATCCTCATGGACGCACTCCGCCCGGGGTAGACGGAGCCAGTGTCGGACTCTTACCGACTAAAACCACCACGGTGTTCCTTCAACTACCTTAGCCGGGGGCGTGGGAACCCGTGAGTAGTCACACAACAACTCCCGACAGGTACCGGCCCGCCACAAGCAGGCGAGCCCCTTCTCCCCGTGCGGCCTTACGTTGGCCGCACCCTCCTTGGTGGCGCACACGGAACACTGCACGCCACCTCCCCCCATGGGCCTTTACCAGCTGCGCCAACTACGCTGGCTGTGCCAGCTACGCCAGCTGCTGGTCGAGCAGCAAACTACCCCGAGTCTGCTGCTCGCAGGTCCTACCTCCCGTAATTTATTATAGAGGTTTTCTTCCTCGCGATCCGGGTGGTGAAGCCAAGACCCTCGGTCCCAAGAGGCGCGAGAACACTACTCAGCGGGCACTCCTGGGGTTACGAGATCGACGGGGGCAGGGAAAGACAGTCCCCCCGCTGCCTGCCCAGTGGCAAGGTGAGTGCACACCGGGCCCGCCCCTGCTCCTCCACTGTGCCCTCTGCTGATATCAGAAGGACACGTGGAGCAACTCCCTACTGGCCCAGAACGGGCCCCTCCCGCGCCAGAATATTCGTCACAGGCAATAAAATCCCCCGAAGGTTAATCCCTCGGCAGGATTTTATTGCCCGTGCCCAGGATGCACCGGCCAAACAACTGCCGATCCCTCCAGACGTGTCCAGAAGGACAAGCAGCCGTCAGGCACACGTGGAGGTTTTCTGGCCAGCACCCCTTAAAACATTTACCTTGATTTATCAGAACGCAGGATAAATTATCTTATCTTTGAACGCACCCGTAAATAATTATTTTTATAGAGAAGTCTTTCTCTAAAGTCTAAATCGATTTTATTTTTATATCGATATAAAGACTTTTTTTTTTCTTTTTTTTAAATTTTTTCATGACCATGGATACATGTCCTTCAGTCGTAATACATACATACATACATATTATCACGCCTGTTTCCCATTGGGGTAGGCAGAGACTATGGATTTCCACCTGCTACGATCCTGACACACCTCTTTCGCTTCATCTACGTCCATTAACCTCGTCATGCATGCTCGTCGGTTTAGAGAACTCTTAACCTGGCATTTTTTGAGAACATCCGCGATTTGATCGCGATACGTTCGCCGAGGTCGTCCCCTTCCAACTCTTCCATCCACACTCGCTTCGTATACTTGTTTCGTCAATCTCCTCTCGTCCATCCTCTCTATATGTCCAAACCATCTTAACATACCTTTCTCAATCTTTGTCACTACATCTTCTTTCACTCCACAACGCTCCCTTATCATGTTATTCCTTACTTTATCTCTCAAAGTTGCACCACACATACTTCTCAAAGCTCTCATTTCTACTGCATTTATTCTGCTTTCATGTTTCTTCTGCCATACCCAACTTTCACTACCATACATAAGTGTAGGCACTAACACTCCCCCATGAACAGCCAGCCGTGCCTTTTCCGACACTTTGCGGCTGTTCATGAAGGTGTGTAGGGCCCCATTCACCTGATTACCAGCACTCACTCTCCTTTCAATGTCCTTCACATGCTTGCCATCTCTCGTAAACATGGAACCCAGGTATACAAAATCTTTCACTTGTTCCACCTTTTCGTCACCTATCAAAATATTGCACTCTGTCATAACTTCTTCCTTTTCAAAAACCAAAACTTTTGTCTTACTAACATTAACTTTCATTCCTTTACTCTTCAAAGCACCATCCATAATTGTTACCATCTTCTGTAACTCCCCCTCCGACGATGCAAGGATAACTTGATCATCGGCATAGAGGAGACATTTGACAAGTAACCCATTCATTTCTAAACCATTTTCACTCTCTTTCAAATCTTTCAAACAACTGTCCATGAATAGATTGAATAGCCACGGCGACGCTACACATCCCTGTCTCACACCCTTATCGATGCTGAACCAGTCAGAGTAGGCGCCGTTAATCCTGACACAAGCGCTAGAATCCGCATAGAGAGATTTCAACGCTTGAATCAGGTTGCTATTCACCCCATAGATAGACAAAGCAGACCATAGTTCATTCCTCATCACTCTGTCGTAGGCCTTTTCCAAATCCACGAAAGCGCAATAGACTTTTTGACCTTTGGCCAAACATTTTTCAGCTATGCATCGCAAGGAAAAGACCTGATCCGTACACCCCATGCCCTTCCTAAATCCCGCTTGCACATCCCATATTTTTTCATCAGTTACTTTCATCACTCTTTCAATCAAAACTTTTGCATACAATTTGCCGACAACACTTAAAAGGCTAATGCCACGGTAATTCTTGCAGTCTTGCTGTGACCCTTTTCCTTTGTAGAGCGGCACAATCACGGCCTTACACCAGTCTTTTCGTACCAGGCCATTACTCCAGCACAAGTTGAAAAGACGGTACAGCAGACTAGCAGACAGTCGTAATCATTGAACATATTAACATTGTACTTATAGCCTAGTAAAGTGATGGAAACTACTAGGTTTCTGAGGGGATGATGAGATAATAGGAAAGTCATGTTTTTCAACTTTGTACCATTTATCCACACTTGTACACGTTAACGAGCACTTAACATTAAATAATCCACCATTATTACACATTAACACTCGAAGAAACACAAATTTTGGAAAATAATAAAAAATCTACAACACGATCTTTACGAATTTTCCCGCCAACCTCTATAATGACGTTTTTTTTTTATCAATTTATTCATGACCATGGATACTTGTCCTTCAGTCGTAATCATTGAACATATTATACTTGTATCCTAGTAAAGTGATGGAAACTTTACTAGGTTTCTGAGGGGATGATGAGATAATACGAAAGTCATGTTTTTCAACTTTGTACCATTTATCCACACTTGTACACGTTAACGAGCACTTAACATTTAATAATCCACCATTATTACACATTAACACTCGAAGAAACACAAATTTTGGAAAATAATAAAAAATCTACAACACGATCTTTACGAATTTTCCCGCCAACCTCTATAATGACGTATATTTGCAGTGTTACCAGACATACGATAATGAAGAAGCATATTTAATTAAATAAGTATGAATTTATGATCAATGTTCAAATTATTAAAGAATTCAAGGACTCGAACAAAATAAAGTTTTATTTTGTGCTAATGAAGAATGAAGTTAACCCAACTCAATCAGATATTATGTACACATAATGTAAATTAAAAACTTAATAGAACCTCTCGATTAAACATGGTACAGATTAATTATATACCATATATCCACATTTTTTTTTTATTAATTACTTGATTCTCCCTACTTTTAAAAATATATTAAATGCCGAACTTAGTTATATTTATATAGACAAATAAAACAACATAATAATATGTTTCAACAAGTTACGTTTTGTAAGATTTTTCTAGTCCAAGCATGTTAAGAGAATGGCCATTTAGAAAATTTAGATTTTACGTTTTTGAGGATTACGCCACACGTTACGGTTGTTGAGGTTGTGGACGTTAGGCCACACGGGAAGAAGGGGCTAGCCAGCTTGTGGCAAGCCGGGATCTATTGGGGTTGGTTGTGCGAATACAGAGGTTTCCCACGTCCGCCCCCGGCCAAAGGTAGTTGGAGGAACACCCAAGGGCGGATCCAGCCTTTGTGTCAGGGGGTGGTCGCGTACTTATATCCAGCCCCGGATCTAAATTTTTTTGGTGCAGAGTTAGACCCTTTAGGAAAAAACTTTCAACCAATAAAATTCTAGGATTTTCGTAATTTTTGCTAAAACATGAATTTAAGTGAATTTTAGACCTTTGAATTTTCTCATATATCAATAATGTAACGGAATAGTTACTTGCAATACCTATACGCCAAAAAAGACGAAATGACAAAATACACAGGCGTGAGCAAAGCGAGCGCGAACTTTTTTCCAATTTTGGCTTTTTTCCTATTAACATATGTAACAGAATAATTGCTTACAACATAGTCCGAAAAAGGAAGGATAGAAAGACAAGCGCGAGCGTAGCGAGCGCTTTTGGACTGTTGAACAAACCGATTAGCTCTTCACAAAAATTGTGAAAACATATACATTCTGTGACAAAAGAGTACGCATTTATTTTAGCACAACCCATTCTTTCGGCGCCTAGAGCGGCTAATAGTAGACACCATAGCGTAGATAAGTAAATATAGATTCACGTTATGGCAGTCCTACACCTGTGTGGGCAATGAAATAGTACTTAAGCGCGAGCGTAGCGAGCGCGAAATTTTTTGGTACTTTTAAGCAAACACAACCGTTTTAAGAGCACCGATTTTCAAAAAATGAATTACTTATCATCTAATATCGATGTTTTAAGGTTCTTGAATTATTTTTACTTCGGCCAGGTTTTGTAAGGCTAACATCGTAGTTATTTATGTTGTTGATGGTAAGCTAAGTATTCAATCGATTCGTTATCAATATTCAGGCGATAGGACGTAACGGAGTGATTGGAGAAGAGATTCTGCAAAATCAAACTTTAAATCACGCGAATATTATTCACAATGAACGAATGGATTCGGGTGCGACGTCAATTTAGTAATTTTTATGTGCATATCTTGTTACATTAGTATGTACTCGAAACACATACAAACATTCATTCATTCATTGTATATTCATTTAGTAAACTATGTACACAGGGAAAAAACGGTGATTGACCTAGGCCCAGGGGGGGTCATGACCCCCATGACCCCCCCTGGATCCGCCCTTGGGAACACCCTGGTGGTTTTAGTCTGTAAGAGTCTGACACTGGCTCCGCCGTCCCCGGGCGGAGTGCGTCCATGAGGATTTCTCCACGGAAAAAAAATGCCCAATAGACACCTAATGTTGAGTATAATGCGTACATAGAACTTTTGTTTTGAAATTATACGTATTTTGATCATAAATAAATAAATATCTTTGGGACATTTTTATTTTGATCATATCTTTATTTTTGTTTTTGGGTAAAAACTTGGAAAATAGTATCATCATCGTCATCATCCCCATTACTGTCCCACTGCCGGGCACTGTCACTGTCTTCTCAGAAAATAGTATCATTTTGGCGAAAAAATATTTCGAAACTAGGTAAAGTTCTAATATCTCATCTAGCAACTGGCAACCCTGTACTACTGTCATTGTCATATCAAGATTGTAAAGTGTCAACTGTCAATTCATTTTTATTCTTTGAGCGCGAATCGGCCGTTGAACGAATTATTATTGATTGTTTTTAGCAGATTTTAGCTTGTTTTTTTAGATGTCATGATAAGAATGTATTTCTAAAGTTTTATTACACCGAGCAGAAAATTGACATTATAGTTTTAGTGTATTTTTGTGGAAACAAACTTGGTTAACCTATTGTGCACGATGGCAGACGACGATTTTAGTAAACTTTTGCAACAAGCTGAACAATTGACGACTGAAATTGAGGGTAATGAAGAACTGCCAAGAGTTGAACGTTCTTTGGGTCAGGTGCTTGAGGCGTCCCAGGAGCTTTATTCAAGAGTCATACAGTCTGGGGCAAATGACATTCAAGCGTAAGAACCACAGTTTATACTCACACATTTTTATCCAACTATTTATTTAACTTTGTTTCGTTACAGGCATCTTTTGTTTGGCTCAAAGGGAATAGATTTGCAACAGATATCTCAAAAACTTGAAACACTAAGCTCCAAACGTACTTTCGAGCCCCTCCAACCAATAGCTGACTCTGATATCGAAAGTTTTCTGAGGAATGAAAGAGAGAATGCTATTTTATCACTTATTGATGAGGTTAACAAAAATGTAAGTATAGACAGGGACAGATTAGATTATCAAGTTTCTGAATAAATAAATAATAATATAAATAAATAATAAATATCTTTGGGACATTTACATAGTACTTACATAGTACTTTTTTTGTATATACATACTATAAGTATGTATAAACAAGAGAAACACCCAGACCAACACAAACACTTAAGTTCATCACATAAATATTTGCTTCCTGTGGGAATCAAACCCACAACGTCGTGATCAGCAGCCCAACACACGAACCACTAGACCACATACATTGTCAAATGTCAGAATAGAATCATCTGAATATACTCTCATTGAATTTTAATATAATTGCAGTCCTTGCAAACAACTGAAGATCAGAAATGGGAACACATGCTATCAGAATGGAATAGAGAGAAAATAAAGTTGATGAATGCTATGATTGGCCCTTCACAAAACTGGTTGGATCTCAAGAGGACTCCGGAGCCACCAAGTATTGCAGATGCACCCAAGAAGTTTGGACATTCCATGCTGGATAACATAGAGGCTGCATATGCTAGACAGGTGCACCAGTACAACAAGCTGGTTTTCCAAGGATCAAAGTCACGGACAGCTTTGCATCAGAAGTTTGCCCAAGTTGCTGAAGAGTTCAATGATTCTGTAAGTATGCATACTTGTTTTATTGATTATATTGTTTGCTTTAAAATTAGATATTAATAATAATTTCTTAGGTTTTCGCAATCACTACACAACAAAATAATAAGTTAAACTTTGTTGGATGTTAATAAGCTTGGTAATGTTGAGTTACATGCTTCAAAAATTTGAGTATAATAACACACCCCTCAAATTATTAAAATCAGGATTATCTTAATATTTTCAGAAAGTAAAAGAAATGTGGGAGATCATTAAGACAATGGCCAGTATTCCAGCTTTAGTGAGAGATGAGGACCCACTGAAGGCCAGGGGAAATCCTTCCATACAACAGTGCCTTGTTTCTCAAGGAAAGAAATACTTGGAAAAAAGGTATTTTCTAAATTACAAAAACATTTGAAAATTTCAAATAGATTAAAACCAATTAGTGCTTTCTAATGTCCCATGTTCTGAATTTCATGCCTCGAAGGGCACATTAAGCTGTCTGTCCCTGTTGCCATATGAATATCTATAGCAGTCATCATGGGTAGTCTGAAACCAGAAAGACTGACAACTGTTCTAACCTTAGGATGTTGGCATTAGATACTTTCACCTTAATTTTAAGTTAGCTCAGTCATTAAATTTGTGCATGCTGTGCCCTCCTGTAAGTGAAGGAGTACACCAGATTTTTGTGTATATCTTTTGTTGGAGGTCCTCAATAATATAAATAAATCAATTACTCAGTTACTGGGTAGCGGGGGTTTGATGGCAGTTGCTCCATGCAAAATACTGATGTTCAGCTGCATAGGCTCCCCGATTCAGAATCATTTCGATAAGCAGTTGTCGACTGTTTCGGTTTGTTAACTCGTTTCGTCTATGATTCACTTGACGAGAGTAAAAGAGATAACAAACCAAATTAGTCGACAACTGCTAAAATGTTCTGAATCGGGGAGCTGGTTAGACTGGAAATGGACCTCAACATTATGTGAAAGAAGGAGAAGAGTGCTTTCTGAATGTCAAGTTACAGCCCCTTAAAATGTCCACACTTCATTCTATACTAAACAAATGCTCTCCATCACTATCTGTTTTGTAAATTATCTCTCCTTTTATACTTCAATCAGCCTACTGCTGAAATTTGCTGTAAATTTTGCAGATCTGAATTTGATCTGATTTAATAAGTAGTTTGATCATCCCTTGCTTTAACGGTGAAGGAAAACACTGTGAGGTAGTTTGCACACCTGAGTGCTCCATAAAGTTCTTGATGGTGTCAGTACTCTTTAACTTATTAGCTTTGTAGATCTGTATCTGATCTAATAAGTAATTTAATTATCCCTTGCTTTAATGGCAAAGGAAAACATTGTGAGGAAACTTGCACACCTGAGAGTGCTCCTAAAAGTTCTCGATGTGAATAGTCTGCCAACCCACAGTAGGCCAGCATATATATGGTGGGCTGCTGCCCGAAGCCTGACAGTAATGAACTGGTTATGTTATGTTTATTCCACATGTGTTCATCATTTCAGCTGAAAGATGTCCACTGCTGGACTTAGGCTTCCCCCAAGCATTGCCACAACGACCGGTCCTGCACTTTCCGCATCCAACGGATTCTCGCGACCTTTACCAGGTCGTCGGTCCACCTTTGGGGGAGCCTACCCACGTTGCGCTTTTCAGTATGCGGTCACCACTCCAGAACTTCCCCCCCATCGGCCATCCGTTCTGTGAGCAATGTGCCCCGCCCACTGCCACTTAAGTTTGGCAATTCTTCAGGCTATGTGGTTACCTTCGTTCTCCTGCGAATCTCCTCATTTCTGATTTGATCACCCTGTGATGCACCAAGCATAGCCTTCTCCATTGCCCTTTGAGTGACTGAGCCTCCTTATCTGGCCCATTGTGAGCACCCATGTTTCAGTGCCGTAAGTAATTATAGGCAACACACACTGGCCAAAGACTTTCGTTTGAGACTGTACTTTGGACCAGAAGATATTGCATAGCTTCCCGAACGCTGCCCGACCGAGTTGGATTCGACGATTGACCTCTTTCTTGAAGTTGGCCCTACCTAACTAGACTAACATGTTTTAGATACAAACTATTCATGAGCGATGTGGTGCGTGCGAACCCTGCGGCGGCCATGCGCGGCGGTGAGCCGGGCACGTACCCTCTAGTGCGGGGCTTCGTAGGCCTCCGCCTGCAGGGTCAGAACGTGCAGGTGCTGACTGACGGCGTCATCGACGAGCGCCCGCTCTGGCCCATGGTGTACTATTGCCTCAGGAGCGGAGACGCTAATGCGGCACTGCATTGTTTGAGGAAGGCTGGGTAAGTGACACATACCATTAAGCCTCAAGACGTCGCATAAACAAAGTTTTGCATGAGAACACAGTCGTGTAATATTGGCGGGGGAGGACAGGGGTCGGGGATGGTGCCTTATGATTGACCGGCTCAAAAGTTCGGTGGTATGATTGGTGCCGCTCGCTGACGTGACGTCTCGATTGGCGGCGGGGCGTATGATATGCAATGCTACTGCATATGCTTGGTGACCAGTATATCCGGCCAATCGGCGTCTAGAGGCTTACTTGTCTGTGGTAAGGGGTAACCACGACTAGAAATGGCTGTGTATACCCTACGTATGGCTGCGCAATGTGTGATTTTATTTTGCTTTCAAATTCCAGTAGTAAGTAGAAGCAAATAAGGTTGAATTTCAATTATTACCAATTTAGTTGCTTCACTGCCACTCCTTCGGTGTGAGTTAAACATATTTGAATGTGTTTTCTATGGTGTATTATTTGTTATTTTATGCCTTTACAGTCGAGATCATGAAGAGTTTATATCTGCTTTAGAAGAGCACATAAAGAATCCAGAGAAGCCTTTGAGTGACAAACTACAGACTGCCATCAACTTTCAATACCGTATACAAGTTCGCAACTCTACAGATCCGTATAAAAGAGCTGTAAGTACACTTACTCTTCTTCATCATCTTGTTACATAACATATAACTTGAACAGTTTGTTTTTATAAAAGTACTTGTGAAGATTCTGCTCTCTATGTTTCATAAATAATTCAATGGTTGCCACCGACAGGATCATCGCAACACAGCATGCATCAGAATCAGAACTAAAGTTATTCAAGTTTGAAAGATAAATATATTTTTCTTATGACATTGGTGTTGATTCTCTTGTTCACGAACTGAACTTATTTTAAACTATCGCTCTCTTTTACTAATCGTAGATACAAGAAAGAGATGGCAACAATTTTAGTGCTGCCAAATAAAATTACGTGTAACATTTCTTTGTATTTTAGTGGGCACGTTCCGAGATCACAACTAAACTTGTATGGAAATTTTAATTTCGGCTAATTTGACAGCCCTAAAATTGTTGCCATCCCTTTCTTGTATCTACTATTAGTATAATAACTTTTTAACAAAAAAATAAAACCGACTTCAAAAACCTTAACTAAAAAGTAAAAAATAATTATTGTATGTATTTTAAAATCTTAACATAAACCAACATTTTGAAGGCGGCGCGTGATTGATCATGTAAATATAATGTACAGTCGAGCACATATCTATAGTAAAAAACAGTTTATGTGAACGTACATGAAAATCACGCGCCGCCTTCAAAATGTTGGTTTATGTTAAGATTTTAAAATACATCCAATAATTATTTTTTACTTTTTAGTTAAGGTTTTTGAAGTCGGTTTTATTTTTTTGTTAAAAAGTTTTTGTTTCATACTTTTTAGTTGATAATTGCGAGGGTTGATTCATAAATGTTTATGTAACCAATTTGAGAATATATTTTTTATTAACCTTTGCTATCCCACTGCTGGGCAAAGTCTCGCTTATGTTCTTCCAAACGTCCAATTACTATCGTGAAAAAAAAACACGCATATCGGCCAGGAATTCTCAGAAAAACGAACCAATGAGCAGATCATCTACATAGGCGAAGCTAAAATAAACTTATTTATTGAAGCTGGTTAAAAAACTACTCAACCTAAGTCAATAAAATTTATATGGGACCACCGCGCGGACTTCTTCTACCAAATAAAAAAACAACCACGTAAATCGGCCCACAAATGTCGGAGTAATCGGTGTACAGTCAACAAATCGGAATCATGACCCACTCAGCTGATAATTCGTTTCAAATCGTCAAAACAGTAAGGTTTTCTTCTATGCTGCACTTAGGACATTTTGAATATTACAGAAACTGCATTAAAACGGGTCAGAGGTCTGTGCCGTTTTGAGCTTTGTTATCAATGCAATAGATTTATAATTGGATTGGAAATTATGTTTTTTATTAACCAGGAATTATGTTTTGAATTTCGAATTAGCTGTCGTATCACGTGTTTTTCCTACAAACAACTATATTTTTTAAGAAACCTATACAAACTTTTTCGATTACAGACCATTAATAAAATTAAAATAAAAATTACAAATATAATGTCAAGTATGAAAAGGTGTCAAACAATACTCTTAATATGTGGAACCTCGGACGAAAAAAAAAGGCAGACGGAATCTCGCTATTCAATAAGTGAAGCATCCATAGCAAGCCGGATCGCTTAAAAGTATAGTATGCCAAAAAGCCGTGATTACGCAAAAAATCTAGTGTGACGGTAGTCATTGTTGTAGAGTCATAAATAAAATAACGGTATAAATCTGGTGTGTTAAAATGCTTTCGAAATTATAGTGGGTTCAGGAAAAAATTAAGTGCTTCAGTCTTTGTTTAGCTAGATTCCGTCCGCCTTTTTTATTCGTCCGAGTGTGGTAAATTCATTTAATTTATAATATCCTCTGTACCATATTTCACGCAATAAATGATAAATAAATAAATAACAATATTTGGAGTTAAACATTAATAATAAAATTAGAAAAATAATTTTATTGGTAAACTAGCTGTAACTGTCAATAGCTAACAAAATTGATAACAAGTCAGTTGCCAGGGAAATATCTGTTTAAGCGAAATTCAACCTAATTGTATTAGAATGTCTGTAGGATATTAAGCTTATCGTGGGTCATGATTCCGATTTGTTGACTGTACATACATAAGCCGCGGAATACATAACCTCCTCCTTTTTTTGAAGTCGGTAAAAAGAGAGTAATAGCTTAAAATAAGTTTAGTTCGTAAATAAGAGAATCGGCACCAGTAACTACATCATCTTCTGCCTATTATTTTAAAGATAACTGAATATTGATTTTGACATACATACATATTATCACGCCTGTTTCCCATTGGGGTAGGCAGAGACTATGGATTTCCACCTGCTACGATCCTGACACACCTCTTTCGCTTCATCTACGTCCATTAATCTCGTCATGCATGCTCGTCGGTTTAGAGAACACTTAATGAAGAACTTTTTGACATAATTTATTTTGATTTTAT
This sequence comes from Asteroscopus sphinx, assembly GCA_949699075.1. Taxonomy (NCBI): domain Eukaryota; kingdom Metazoa; phylum Arthropoda; class Insecta; order Lepidoptera; family Noctuidae; genus Asteroscopus; species Asteroscopus sphinx. The sequence continues at coordinate 25,768,823 of OX453004.1, read as the reverse complement.
TTATTTATTTGTTATTGGTAACTTCACAGCTTACAATAATTTATTCAATTCATTAATCTAGACATTACGCCAATTACGAAGCACACAACTAATTATAAAAACTTTTTAACAAAAAATAAAACCGACTTCAAAAACCTTAACTAAAAAGTAAAAAAAAATCATTGTATGTATTTTAAAATCTTAACTTAAACAACATTTTTAAGGCGGCGCGTGGTTGACCCTTTGCGTCATGTAATGTACAGTCCAGCGCAATATCTATAGTAATAAAAACAGTTTATGTGAACGTACATGAAAATCACGCGCCGCCTTCAAAATGTTGTTTAAGTTTTTATTTATTATATTTATTTATTTATTATATAGTTAAGATTTTAAAATACATACAATGATTTTTTTTACTTTTTAGTTAAGGTTTTTGAAGTCGGTTTTATTTTTTGTTAAAAAGATTTTATTTCATACTTTTTAGTTGAGGGTTGATTCATAAATGTTTATATAACCAATTTGAGAATATATTTTTATTAACCTTTGTTATCCCACTGCTGGGCAAAGGTCTCGCTCATGTTCTTCCAAACGTCCAATCACTATCGTGAAAAAAAAACACGCATATCGGCCAAGAATTCTCAGAATGAGGAACCAATGAGCAGATCATCTACATAGGCGAAGCTAAAATAAACTGATTTATTGAAGCTGGTCAAAAAACTACTTAACCTAAGTCAATAAAATTTATATGGGACCACCGCGCGGACTTTCTCTACCAAATAAAAAAACAACCACGTAAATCGGCCCACAAATCTCGGAGTAATCGGTGTACATACATGAAAAAAAAAAAAAAAAAAAAAAAAAAACCCGCGGAATACATAACCTCCTCCTTTTTTTGAAGTCGGTTAAAAATAAACTTATGCAGAGAGCCTCTTGGGCATTTATACAATATTCTAGTTAATATTGGTAGTGTGAGTGTGTGTGTACTGTAATTTATTATTTTTAAAGTATATAAAATACTGAAAAAGACTGCCTCATTGGTCTAGTGGTCGCAAGCACGACTGCTGAGCATCCTGGGGTCCTGGGTTCGATTCCCGGGTCGGGCAAAGTGTTATTGGGTTTTTTCATTAGGAAATTCTCAGTAGCATCTGGATTTGTGCCCGGTTAATGGCAATATGCTCACCCCCTATAGGGGGGATAGGGTGAATCAGTCTAATGACAACCGATGCCTGCAACCCCTTTCACCTAACTGTCAGTTTTGATAAACGCCAGTGTAAAATAATTGTTACCGATTTTTGTAATATATTATCATGGTTATCTAAGATTTGTAGAAATTATGTAACTCTTGTATGGTTGTCTCTTGTTTATGCAATAAAGAATATTGTATTGTATTATAAATTCTCTGAAATTCTCTGAAATTCTCCCTATAACATGGGACTTATAACATAACTGGCGAAATATGGGTGTACTATACACCTCTGCCTACCCCTTCGGGGAAATACAGGCGTGATGTTAGTTATTAAATACATTTGAATTTTGGTCAGTTTGTGGGTTAGATCATTTCTGTACAACACAGTCCTTCTGTCTATTGCTGAATGTGATACTTTTTCCAACTGTCTCTATCCGATGATGGTTTTATAGTTTCTGTACCATAAGCATCGACCATACACCCCATAGACGCCTCATAACAGGCGGCCGATGTCTGCAACACATCTATGTAATTTCACTAATGTAGGTCACCACTATTCGCCACTTGAAATCTTCAAATCAGCTTCGACCACTTACATGAGCCGTCAAAACTGCCGCGTTAGTGATTAGCCAATAACCACCTTGGTAGGGCCAATCGCATTGCAGTACCCCACCTCAGCTAGTGGCAGAATTTATTGTACTTATTGTCTTCAACATCCTAATGTATCTTAAACAATGCTTATGGTCATCAACCATACAGCCCAATAGACGCCTACGTCTATTGGGCTGTATGGTTGATGACCATAAGCATTGTTTAAGATACTGTGTAACTGAAGAATCATAAGAGTATTTTCATATTTACAGGTATACTGCGTCATAGGTTGTTGTGATCTGAGTGACGAGCACTCCGAAGTGGCGCGGACGGCCGACGACTACCTCTGGCTCAAACTCTCCTTCATCAAATCACGCTCCAACAATGAGACTGAATCCTTCTCCTATTCTGACTTACAGAAGATGATTTTAGAAGAATATGGTAATTTTCGTATGGCTACATCCCATTTCGTCGACTTTTTTATTCCATACAAGAAATCTCCATTCGAAACTTCAAATTTATTTTAGTAGGCAAAAGTAAAGTTCACGAAATGGGATGTTTAGCAATTGGATGGATACATTTACAATGTGGTATTGAAATAACTGAAAACCTCTTAAGGGTCATTGTACTCATCAGTATGAACAACTTTACTATGAGGTTGGCCTCAATACCAACATTTTTTGGATCAGCAGATTTTTTTTTCGCGATTTCTGTGTTGGTCCGATAGTAAAAGTTGATTATATTATATTATATTACACAGATAATATAATACTATACTAGTAGTAACAGACAGAGTTACTTTCGCATTTATAATATTTGTATGGATGGATAATGATGCTTCATCCTGCATTTGTATAGGATTTTGAATACTTATATTTTATTACTTCCTTTTTATAGGTGAAACACATTATCATGCATATGAGAAACCAGTAGTGTACTTCCAAATGCTTACATTGACTGGACAATTTGAACCTGCTATAGAATTCCTATCGAGAATCCCAAGGTAAGGACAAATTTTTATTAGATACTAGCTTTTACCCGCGGCTCCGCTCGCGTTAAATTCTGCTAACCCACGTCAGTCCATTCCAGTCCAGTCCAGTCCACTGTCCCGCTGCCCCACTGGCCCGCTGCCCCACTGCCCCACGGCCCCGCTGCCCCACTGCCCCGGTGCCCCACTGCCACACTGCCCCACTGCCCCGCTGCTCCGCTGCCTCCTACAGCCCCATTGCCCCGCTACCCCACTGCCCCACGGCCCCGCTACCCCACTGCCCCACTATCCCACTGCCCCGCTACCCCACTGCTCCACTGCCCCGCTACCCCAATGCCACGCTGCCCAATTGCCCCGCTGCCCCGCTACCCCACTGCCCCGCTGCACTACTGCCTGCCCCGCTGCTCCGCTACCCCACTGCCCCGCTACCCCAATGCCCCGCTGCCCGCTGCCCCGCTATCCCACTGCCCCGCTACCCCACTGCCCCACTGCCCCGCTGCACCACTATCCCACCGCCCCACAGCCTGCCCCTCTGCCCCACTGTCCCGGTGCCCCGCTGCCCCACTTCCCCGCTGCCCCACACCCCCGCTGACCCACTATCCCACTGCCCCTCTGCCCCGGTAACCCACTGCACCGCTGCCCCGCTACCCCACTGCCCCACCCCGCTGCCCCACTATCCCAATGCCACACTGCCTGCCCCGCTGCCCCACTCCCCTACTCCCCCACTGCCCCGCTACCCCACTGGCCCACTGCCCCGCTGGCACGCTGCCCCGCTGCCCCACTGCACCACTGCCCCACTGCCCCACCGTCCCACTGCCACTGTCCCACTATCCCACTGTCTCACGGCCCACTGTCCCACTATCTCACTATATCTCTATCGTCCCGTCCCATGTCCCATCCTATGTCCAGTCCCATGTGCCGTCCCACTGTCCTGTCCCATGTCCCGTCTCATGTCCCGTCCCATGTTCCGTCCCCTGTCCCGTCCACTGTCCCGTCCCCAGTCCCGTCCCCTGTCCCGTCCCCAGTCCCATCCCCTGTCCACTCCACTCCACTCCATCGTACATTACTATCCGCTCGTGCAAATGCATAGAAGCTTCGATCTGTCGGGTGAGTACGCAACCCACGAATTAATTTCTTTCTTTCTTTCTCAAAACCCATACCAGTTTTTAAGTCAGATCATCAGCATTCAAACAAAAAAAAAACATCAAAATCGGTCCAGTAGTTTTAGCGTGATGCTGGAACAAACAAACAAACAAACAGACGTTTACAATTTTATAATAGTTAAGACTAGCTGACGCCCGCGGCTTTGCTCCCGTGTTTTCTTCATACAATTATTCAAAACCTATTCTATTGTATAAAAATCCCCTAGGTCACCTCTTAGGGTTTTTTTTTTTCAAAAATAATTTCTTACTGCTCACCTACGTTGTCTATGGAACTCTTGTGAAAAATGTCATCCTCCTATACCCACCGGTTTAGGCTGTTCACTGTCTGTCAGTCAGTTTTAAAGAATTTTATTAAGTAAGATGTTTATGTTACAGATAATGTTATGCCGTATTCAAAGATTTTGATATTATGTAATGTAATGATTCCAGATTCCAAGTTCACGGCGTACACATGGCATTGGCTCTTCATGATGTATACATGTTAGGCACACCACGTAATGTTCAAGCTCCATTATGTAAGCACAACACTAATCCATTTACTCCTTTATCCCATATGTTTATCAAATACAATTATTTTTTATTTTTATTCCAGTGTCTGTGGATACCGACGATCCATCACCACTCCGTCGTCTAAACTTAGCGAGACTGTTGCTCCTGTATGTCAGAAAGTTTGAGCTCACAGACCCATCTGATGCTTTACATTATTACTTCTTCCTGAGGTAAGTTCACTTGGTACACAATTTTTTGTAGCCTTGGTAGTACACATTTTATATGGCCCACCGATATACCTGAAAGAAAGAAAGAAACAAATACAGGTACAGAGCCAAGAAGTGTGGTAAGATATGCGTCACATCCGCGCAAAACGGCCACCGCTCAGCATATTGCTGTGCCTCATGCACGGAGCAAAGACAGCGCTGGTTTTCAGCGACAGCCGGCGTCGACAACAAAAACGTAGATCAGTGCGGCGTGATGTTGGTAAATAACGATAAAAAATAAGTAAGATTGAAAAAAAAAAAATACGAGATAAAATGTGTAATATTTAATACATACGCAAGATTGGGAATTCCATAGACCATAACAAACTGTGCAGATGACAAAATTTAAATACGCGGGAAGTTGGTTAACCAATCACAAAACACCATCGCTGTACGCCAAAAATCTCACTGCCGTAGAGTACGGAAGCGTGTGAGCGGAATAGAAAAAGACGTAACGGCAATCAATTTTAATACTTTATGGCCATTGCATAAGGTTGACTATATTTTTTGAATACTTCGGGTGTTTTCGTCGATCGTCTTTTCGTGTCTGCGCGAACCAAGATTGACGACGCGCCTTATTTTTTGTGTCGTACTAACATACATAACAATAATATGTGGGATTATAATCAAATGTTTGTTCTGTTTAGAAACCTCAAAGATCCGAGTGGCAAGAACTTATTCATGTGTTGCTGCACTGACCTGGCGCTGGAAAGCCGCGACTACGACCTCTTGTTCGGTCGTATGGACGCTCTCACTGAACTACGCAGTCAAGGCTTATTGGACCAATTCAATAATCCTCATATTGACAGCAAAGTATGCACATTTGTAGTGATATAAGTATTATTTAAATAACTGAAAACCTCTTAAGAGGTCATTATACTCATCAGTATGAACAACTTTTACTATGGGACCCTGAAATCGCTAAAAAAAACCATGTTCCCTACATTTGTGTTCACATGAATCGACAAAATGTGGGGGACATCTGATATTTTTTCGCGAATCAGGTTGGTCCCATAGTAAAAGCTGTTCATACTGCTGAGTATAATGACCCCTCAAGAGGTTTTCATTTATTTCAATAACACGTATGTTTTTCTGCAGCCAAGTTTTTGTCGTTATTGAAAATTTACTTTCATTTTTAATTGCAGGTCATAGCCCTGAATGTAGCAGAACAGCTAGTAAACAAAGGACTCTTTGAAGATGCTATTACAATGTATGACATTGCTGGGGTAAGTTGTAAAGAGTATCAACTATCATCTTTTTGGAATTTTGGGGTTACATAGTTGCAACCATGGTGTATAATAAGATGTTTCACCAGGTACTCTTCTCGTGACAGCTAGGTCACGTGATTGTCTCCGTACTACGTCATCGGCTGTGGAGCCAATAGCGGGCTGTTAGCGTGATACTTGTCAGTTTGATGTGCTGCCACTATGTGTAAATAAATTACCCGAGACAAATGCATTTTTTCATTTTTTTTTTTTCTATAAAGAAGCACTTTTGAACTAGTAATTACTACTATACTACTATAAATAACACGAGATAAAAATAGGCTAGTTAGGAATTTATTTTATATTCATTATGAACAAAAATCTCCTTAAATATATTGAAGATAACAATCAATAGCAACACTGATCGTGACTTAGCTTCGAGGCATCGCGGGAAAAGAATATGACCCCCACCTCACCTGATGTTAAGCAATGGTGCGGTCGAGTCGACGATGATACACGCTTGCCCAGCAAACACCTATTCACTCGAGTCTTGAAGGCCACCAGATTATACTTATCGGGAAACACAGACGCCGGCAAAAAAATCCTCTCTTTAGCGGTACGCATGATAAAGCTATTAGCGAAACGGTTCATGCGTAAGGGTGGAATGTCTACCATACCATACTTAGTGAAACATTATACGTATACCTTGGTTGCAACTAGAAGTGGGCGTTTAACGAAAAGCGCTTTAAGAAGTCTAAATTAAAAAAAAAGCGTATAAGCACGCTTAGTGATTAAAGCAATTTCGTTTAGACTTTTTCGTAAACCAAACTTATGATTTCAATACTACCTTTGAAATGTAACCTTATGTCTATGATCATAAGACACAAATTCAAAGTTGACGTGTGGTTTGATAACCGGCAGAATTAAATTTAATTCGTTTACGTAAAATTTGTTTAGAGAAAGAACTTTTTTATTTTGTTGATTATTATGTATCGTTTAAACGTTTTTGACCTTTATTGATTTGCTTTCACGCTCAGTTTATTTTTCGTTGACAACGAGTAAATGCGTTTTTGAATGTTCTCCTGGGTAATTACGCGACGATTGTAGTTTGTTTGTATAGTTTTTAGTGTACTTTGAAAATAGTTTAACTGTAAATAGAATAGTGTAATGTAAACAAATAAAAGTAAAAAAAAATATAAGTGAAAAACAAAAAGCGTCAAAAGCGTAAAGAAATTCGTTGATAGAAAAAAGCACAACGTTTAAACACGCTTACGATTTTAAGCCGTTTTTCCCAACTTTAGTTGCAACCACATCTATAATTTTGTTCACAGAACTTGGAGAAGGTTCTAGAACTGTTCTGCGTGCTGTTAGCCCAAGTAGTGAACAGTGGGGGAGGTGCAGTCGGTCTTCGTCAGCGTCTATCGATCCTCGCAGAACACGTGTCAAGAAGATTGCGTTCATCTGACGGCACTTCGCTGTCATCCGCTTTGGTCGAGGCGTACACCAAGCTTTGCAAACTGATGACGTTCTTCGATCAGTTCCACAGCGAAAACTATGAAGGTGCTCTTGAGGTAAGACAAGTTGTATCTTCTGAATTAGATATTACCACAGACCAGTAAGCCTAAAGGTGCCGCATAAACAAAGTTTTGCACGAGAACACAGTCGTAAAATGTTGGCGGGGGACAGGGGGCGGACGGCTCGTTATGATTTTTTTTACGACTCCGATCAAATAGGTGTACTCTAGATGCACGGTACAAAATCAAACCCAAATAACGTCTCCGCAATTAGAACGTAATGATTAAACAACGTGTATCAGAAATGCGTGGTCATATTTTAAGAGCTTATTCAGGGGATAGCATAGAACGAAAAAAATATCAGCTGTTCTCTACTAAATTCGAATGAAAATCGATGACGCTCGACAAAATGTATTATTTTTTTCGCGATTTAGGGTTATCCCATAGTAAAGTTGTTCGATAGCATCCCCTGAATTAGCTCTTCAAAAATGACCACGCATTTCTGATACACGATACGTATACTCTTTGTCTGTGATAAAATGTACTAGTAATTATGTTTACTACGACGACAATTACTACCAGTCGCTTCACGACCGCGAGCTGGGAGCGAAGCTGCATGTGCAGGCGATTGATTAATTATTGCACAGTTTTGATGGGGCTGTTTTTTGAGCGGTGATCGACGTGATCGTGCATCTTTGATACATTTGATCGTCGTTTTGGTCGGCTCCAGTGCCGCTCGCCGACGGAGTGACGTCCCGATTAGCGGGGAGCGAATTTAATGCAGTGGTACTGCATAAGCTTGGTGACCGGGGGTTGGCTAAGTGGCGTCTTGAGGCTTATTGGTCTGTTACAAGCTTTTTTTTAATAATATTATTTTATGAGTTTGGATGGATTGTGTGAAAGATGATATGAATAGAAAGAAAGTGAACACGGAGATGACGACTGATAGAGATGTATGGAAGAAAAAAACATGCTGCGCCGACCCCAAATAAATTGGGATAAGGGCAGGAGGATGATGATGATTATTTTTTGAGTTTATGAGCTATTACAAAACTAGTACAGTCAAACCTGGGTGAGTGAGAACTGGATAAACGAGAAAACTCTACTAGTGAGAGTAATTGCCAGGTCCCGTCATTTTAAGCCTCGAAAACCTCTACAAGCGAGAAACAGAAACCTCTATATGAGAGAGTCGGTTTTCACGTCTGGCCCTCTATAACTGAGACTGCCATGACCTATACCTATAAGTGAGAGTTGAGCGTATTTATTATCTGTTATGACACTTTCTAAATTTCGCGGAACTAAAGCACATATGGTTCGCCTAACTAACAAAAAAAAAACAACAAATCGAGCGTCTTTGTGTCCCACCCAGGTCATTGTTTTTGCACCACATTCTTTTAGAATGGCCAAATGTGCATCTGCACCGACCTTTTTGTCAAACTTATTACAGTTGATATGTATCATATGTATCAATTGCAAATAAAGTGTATACAGCTATTTAGTTACCTCTGTGAGAAAAATCACTCCTGCACCTCTATAAGTGAAAAACCTCCATGAGCGAGAAAAAGATTCCGGTCCCTTGAACTCTCGCTCATCCAGGTTTGACTGTATTTTTTTGCAGACCCTTCGTGATTGCGAATTGGTGCCATTGAACGCGAGTGAGCTCGACGCGCGAGTGTCGGGCGCGCGCAGTGCCCGCGGCGAGCTCCTGCGCAGCTTGCCGGCTGTACTGCGCGCGCTCTGCACCATCCTCCTGGCGCACCGGCAACGGCTACGAGCTGCGGCACAGTCGCAACCGCTTGCCGCACAGAACAATAAGGTGAGCATATACTAATGTTACAAACATGGTATAATAAGATGTTTCACCAGGTATTCTCTTCCCGCGATGACAGCGCGATGCCTCCAAGCTACGTCACGATCAGTGCTGCCATTGATTGATATCTTCAATATACTTAAGGAGATTTTTGTTCATAATGAATATAAAATAAATTCCTAACTAGCCTAACTATTTGTTATCTCGTGTTATTCATCTAATTAGTTAATAAAGGAAACTATATTAAATTACTAGTTAAAAAGTGATTCTTTATAGAAGAAAGTAAATGAGAAAATGCATTTTGCTCGGGTAATTTATTTTCTCAAAGTGGCCGCACATCAAACTGACAAGTGTCACGCTAACAGCCCGCTATTGGCTCCACGGCCGATGACGTATTACGGAGGCAATCACGTGACCTAGCTGTCACGGGAAGAGATTACCTGGTGTTATTATACCATGGTTACAAAGAGCGAGCTCTAAGGCCCGTATTACAAAAGTTTCCTCAAGTACAGTTTAAAATTCAAACACCTGATCACTACTTAAGGATAGAAGCGTTACTTCATCATCATCATTTCAGCCGAAAGACGTCCACTGCTGGACTTAGGCCTCCCCCAAAAGGGGGGATATGCCATAATCGCCACGCTAGGCAGGCGGGTTGGCTATCGCAGTTGGTTGGTTAAATACTAAAGGCCAAAATTAATATCCAATCTATCTGCGGTTTGCCCTACTAGAGATAGGATTTTGACAGAAGCTCCATACAAAATATGTCAAATTTCTATCTCTAGTAGGGTAAATCGTGGATAGATTGGATATTAATTTTGGCCGTCAGAGAACGCTGCTGTCCATCCTCTGGTGAATCCCTTAGTCGCCTTTTACGACACCCATAAGAAGAGATAGGGTGGTGCAATTCTTTATGTCCGGCACCACACGGAAGCGTTACTTAGTATCGGTCTTATTCTAATACGGTAATTATAAACTTTAATTTAACAACATAACACACGAATTCGACCTGAAATAGAATCGAAATCTCTACTCAAGCGTAGTCTCGACCACACTAGAGTGATTACAGATTAAATCTCTGCTCAAATACCGAAACAGGTGACAGTATAAAAAAAAGCTAAACTCAGCTGAACTGTTATCAATAAATATCTGCTTGAGAAACGTTTTAAAATCAAAGCTCAACTCTAAACTCAGCTGAACTGTGATCAATAAATATCTGCTTGAGAAACGTTTTAAAATCAAAGCTCAACTTAAAACAGTGATCATCGCTTGAGTGTCGTTCTGTAATACGGGCCTAAGGCTTGCACATTCATTTTCACAATCAGGAAAGAATGTGGGCTATTTTCGTGCCATAAGGCTGCTTTTCGACCAGGGATGTGCGATGCAGCTAAGCGGTGAGCAAAGAAAAAATCCAACAATAAGATTGCTTCATTTTGCTAGCCTCGTATAGTGCAGTTCTCCTATTCATCGATTTTTACCATGCTCTCCGCTTAGCTGCCTTGCACATCCCTGGTGGAAAAGCAGCCTTCTACTACTGAGACCTGTGACTGAAACACATATCACACTTATTTATGCAAACTGCAAGAAAATATATGAAGTCACTGTTTTTTGCAGAGTTTTTAAAGTTCCTTTTTTTAAGTCTTTTGTGAATTTATGTCTTTGTATTGTCTTGTTACTTGTAAGTCTTGTTTTGTATTAAATAAACGTTTTATCTTTCTATAACTTATTTATTTTATTGTTTTCAGCAAGTGGAATGGCTGCGTGAACAAGCCGAAGTACTGAACACGTTCGCAGGCAACATCTCATACAGAATGCCAGGTGACACCTACAGCCAGCTAGCACAGATGCAGATACTGATGCATTAATATTATGAATTGTGTTCTTAGACGAAAAGTTTGTGTTGATTACGTATTAAATAATTTTAATTACTAATACTGTGTTTTAGTACAAAAAACTTCACTTATACATAATAGTAATTCTTGCATTTTAAGATGACGCATCACTTGTGTTTCAAAAGTTGACTGGCCAAATTAAAATTAAACAATTACATAAGGCGGAACATGATACTAATAATTTCATGATTTTTGATTCATCTGCCAACATCACCAGTCTCTTATTTAAACACTGTAGTAGATTCTCTCTGCAAGCTGCCTTCTAATTTCTATACCAATATACAGATCATTAACATTGTCTTCAGGCATCTCTGTAACTTCATTGATGATGGGCATTGGTTCTGGGTCTATATAGGGCTCAGGGTCTGACAAACCAGCTCTCATGCAAAGATTATGTAATACGGCACAAGCATTTATTATTTTTGCTGCTTGCTGTGGTGTGTAGTGCAGTGGCCTTTTGTGGAGACATTGCCACCTGCCTTTGAGCTTGGCAATACACCTTTCTATACAAGTTCTTGTTCTGCCTTGAAAGTGGTTGTACTGAGAATCTGGTGTGCCTTGAGGAGCATGCATTATTGGCGTCATGAGCCATGCTCTTTGTGCATATTTGTTGTCAGCTAAAATAAATATTAAGGTTAAATGGGAAATTATTACTGTACAGTCTCTTGTTAGACTGCACTTCCTTTGATTATGTTGATGATAGAAATAAAATACGATAGCTCAGGAAAAGAAATGTTAATAATTATGAAAGTTAATGAGCTGAATGAACTGTAGGTATGTGAGTGGAAATGATATTGCTAATACGCGACACTTGTGAGTCACGTAAAATGTGAGAATGCGCGACTTACTTGATCACTCGTCACAAACTGGTCTAATTATTAAAAGAAATTCATGAGTCGCGTAAAAACGCTGACCTGAGAAAATGTATGGTTGCATTGTACAATTACAGTATTAATTCATTTTCAATAAAATAAACTAACCAATGAGCCAACTCATTTCTCCTTGTCTGCTGATATTCTCAATAAAAGGCCTGATGTTCATTTTGTTCCAAATATATGCACTGCTGGCTGCTCCACCAAACCTGCAGCATACAGCTATTATCTTTAAATCTGCATCACACATCTGAAAGAAAAACAATCTTAATTGGCATATTGCTGTTAACCTTTTCACTGCCAATGACACCTATAGAAGACAAATAATTTCGTGCTCTCAGCGCCATGACTTGTATAACTTTGTACTAATCTCCACACAATATTTGTCTTCTATAGAAGACGTGGCGCTGAGGGCACGAAAACCTTTACGACGCTGTGGAGTTGAAAAGGTTTACATGACAGCTCGGACGAATAAAAAAGGCGGACGGAATCTCGCCAAGCAATAAGAGAAGCATCCATAGTATGCCAGCTTGCTTAAAAGTACGCACACATTCACACGCATAGTATGCCAAAAAGCCGCGATTACGTAAAAAATCTAGTGTGACGGTAGTCATTGTTGTAGTGTCACAAATAAAATAACAATATAAATCTGGTGTGTTAAAGTGCTTTTTTAAATCATAATGGGTTTAGGAAAAAATTAAGTGCCTCAGTCTTTGATTAGCGAGATTCCGTCTGCCTTTGTTATTCATCTGAGCATGACAGTATGTCTAGATTTAGTTTTAACTTACAATTTGTGCATGTATGGAGTATTGACCTTTCCTGTCATAGAATGCCTCCTCATCATCTCTTGGACAAACTATTTCAACATAAGTACCATCTAGACAACCAATGGTTTCAGGAAAGTGATATTTTCTGTAAAACCTGTAATATCAAACAAGAATCTTCATTGTATCTTCCCCATTACAAAAATATTTCAGTAATTTTTGTGATGAGAGCTGTTTTTATATATTTTTGAGACATTTTACACATCACCATCTAGTCCCAAACTAAGCAGAGCTTGTGGTATGTGTACTTGACAATGGATATAATACTTACATACTTTTTATTTTGTAAAAACATACTTATAATACAAATGAAACAACCAGACCAACACAAACACTCATGTTCATCACACAAATATTTGTGTCCTGTGGGAATCGAACCCACAACCTCGTGATCAGCAGTCCGACACTCGAACCATTAGACCACAGAGGTTGTCAAACCTGTTGACCTCTAAGTTAGTATTTCTATGTAAATAAAAGCTCATCAAACTCTTCATTATTATTTAGCTATTTACCCTTCTTTAATCTGGTCTCTCTGGAGCACAGTTGTAGGAAATATAATACAATTGTTGAGCACCATATTCAGACCTTCAACCACAATCTTGATGACTCGGCTTACTGACTTCTGGGAAATATTTATATTGAAGTCTTTGCCCACTGACTTTTGGTGTGAGCCACTAGCTAAGAACGATAGAGTAACTAAAACCTGCAAAATAAGTTTTTTTTGTATATACTTTTGCCCCATACTAGGATTTCTCCTGTATCTGTAGTGTGTAGTAGTGCATTACATTACACACACAAATATCCAGACTCGGATCAACTATCGGTGGATCACACAAATGTTTTCTATGTGCGGGAATCGAACCTGCAACCCTTGGTGCAGAAGCTGATCTCTCAACCACTGCATCAATCGTGTCATAAAACATTATATCAAGCAGTAGGGATAATGAACAACTATTAATATAAAAAAAGCATGTCAAATAGCACTCTGCCCCTAAGGCAACACTCTGACCCAAAAAGCAAGGTTGTAAAATCTTTTCAAGAACTATTTGAACTCTTTAAGAGTCACCTTTAAAGGAAAAGGTATACCATTTGACCTCTGTGTCTTAGGAACAACTGGTTCCAGTAATCTCAGTATGTGATGAAAGACAGCTCTGTTAACGCCACAGTTCTTCACCAGGTAGGAGTCAGGTAAATTGACACAGTCAGATAAATCGGTTAAATGCCTTCGAGCTATTCTTTCTTTGTAGGCACTGCCTCGTAACATCTTTAATTTCAAAAGTGTATTCATAATTCTTGATATAAATTCGGTAGGTATTGTATTTAAAAAGTGCAAGGTACATATCATAGATAGTACATGAATGTGTTCTAGATACTTTGATTTTATTGAAATTTAAAACTATTTTTTTTTTATTAGCTTTTACTTAAAATGTAGGTAAATAAAATTATTGGAAACAACAATAAAATACAAATATTCTGAATTCCTAGAGCAACTCATTGTGACAAGTTAATTTTTTTATGTACCAAAGAGAATATAACCACTTGCATGCCATACAATCCATGCCATACAATCCATGCCATACAATCTTAGAACAACATGCCTGCAACACCATCAATACTTATCCGACCAAATTGACGAGTACTGAAAATGCTCAAACGTCGTTTGGCCACTACGTATTTTGAATTTATCAGTATTATATTTGACTATTGCCAGGGCAAAAACACAGATGTCGCTAGTATCTACGTATTATGCTCCCGAGGCTAATGATCTGACTGACTAGCAAGGTGCAAGGTAAAACTCATGCGCTGTTGTCTAGAAAAGCGTATAGATGGCGTGAATTTAAAATTCTAAGTTGTAGACAAGTATTTACCAATAAATAAGATTTTTTCCAGTTTATTTTCTTTTTTTTGTAAGTAAATTTGCCTATCTAACAGGCAAATTTAAAAAATCTATTCTATTTCTATTATTTTGTTATTAAAGTATAATTATGTTGGAAAACGTAATTTGATAAATAATACCATCATTTAAACTTATCAATTGCTTTTTATAATTATACTAATACGTTTTACGCATTTACGCAATTGAAGTGATATCTAAAGATATACATTGTAAAAATAAAAGTTCTGACGTCACCGAAAGACGTAACTGAAAGTTAAATTCGTTATGTGTCGTAAGAGTAATGGTAGCCCGCTGGTTACTGTTGTGGACTTATGATCTTGGAGGCGCAACTTCGAATCCTACTTGTAACGAGACTTTTTGTCTTTATTTTTTCGATTTATAAAAAGGATGAATACAGAGCCACCTAGCGATCTCGGTACATAGTTATCAAAACTGATTCAAGAGTGATTTCAGGGTTAAAATATAGAGGCGCCACTTGGTGTGGACCTTTATTGGGGGCAGAGATTGGTCTCTATTTCCGTATGTATAAATGTACTCTGTGACCACTTGTTATGTACTCGAAATTATTGTTTTTGTTTTGACTAAAATCGGTTTCGGTTATATACTCTTTGGGTTTCGGTTATCAGCTTAGGGATGTCGTATGTGAAAAAAAACCCGATATATCGATAATTATTAAAATGTCAATATCGACGTCAATTTTTCGAGGAAAAAATATCGATATATCGGTCAAATTTTCAAATGATTTTGCGTTTTTAAAATAATAGTGTATTTAGCTCAATATGATCATTAGTAATTTTTATACAAAATGTACATTATTTTAATGCACAAAAACCTCAATAAAAAAAAGAAAGGAAGGTTTTTTATGAAGGTAGTTTTAGCAGTATTCTTTTTTATTAGGCAATAATTACAAAAATATCAAAAACTAAAAAGCTATCTTCTAACTAATATTTTTAAACCTATTTATTGTATCGGCAAACCAGTATTTGTCCGGTAGCGAAAGTAGTTACTTTTTTCTATTCGTTCCTATTCATCACGGTTTTAGATTCTAGTGACTTTAGTTACATAAATAAAATGAAAAAATCGTTTTTATTGGATATTTTGTATCGATATATCGGATCAAAATATATCCGCTTTAAATATCAATATATCGCATTAAAAATATCGAAACATCGATATATCGATACTTTTTCAACAAGCCTATAATAATATCCAGATAATCTCCGGTTATTCAAAATACTCAAAATACCGATTAGTCTCTGGTACTCACTCTAACCGGTGTTTATCCAGTTTTTTGAGAACCGGTTCACACCACTACACGAAATGACAGCTTGGCCGCGGAGTTGACTGTAGTGACAGTAACACGTGACACTGACGTCTGACAGTCAATTGAAATTACAAAACAAATCCGGTTGCGGTAACAACAAATACTTTTTGTTTTAATAATGTCTTTGTTTTTCTAACTGGAAGTAGTTATATTTTGTAGTCATAAGTATTAAAAATAAGTTAAATCATCGTTTGCAACGATATACGTGCATACCTTCTCTATATTTATTATAAGATCACAATGGAAAGGCGGAAAGCTAGTCCGGAACAATTAAACATGCTCTTACATTTCCTTGAGGAAGACAAGGAATTAGCCATTGGAAAATTCATAGGACTTGAGGGAAGGATTCGTCAAACAAATGCATGGATTAAAATTACTGAAAAACTGAATGCAAATTCAGGTTTTGGTTCCGGTGCAATCAAAACTCCAGATAAATGGCAACAGGTATCATCTGATATTTATTATATTATCTAGTTTAATTTTAAGTTTGTTTTGTTTGGTTGAGGTTATCATAAAATTTTAGAAAGATATAGTCAAATTATTTTTCCAGACATGGAGAGATTGGAAATCAAATGTAAAGAAAAAAGCTTTCAAAATACGGAAAAATAGATTTACACCTGGCTGTAATGCTAACATACAACTAACAGAGGCTGAAGAAAAGATATTAAGACTTATTTGTACAAATACTTCAGTGTTTGGTCTCTCCGGAGTGCCCGAGACTTCAGCAGTCAATAACACGATGGTAAGATTTAGTTTGAATATGATTATTCATACTAATTTAGTTATTAATTATTCATAAGACTTGAGAAATATTTTCTGAATTATAATATAAAATATTATAACTAGACTATGCCCTCGGCTTCACCCACATACTGTAATAAAATATAGCCTGTTACTTCTGGATGAAGTAACTTCCTAATGGTGTAAGAATTATTAAAATCGGTTTAGTAGTTTCTGAGTTTATCAATTACAAACAAACAAACAAACAAAAAAATCTCTCCTCTTTATAATATTATGCAGGTCTGCTGGAAGAAATTTCTTTTAGAGATAAGCAGTACCTTTGTGCTCAAGTGTTTGTTCTGTATGTTATCTATTATAAAATGTGTTGTGTGTACATAAATAAAGAAATTATTTATTAATAACTAGCCTATGGCGTTGCCTGAGTGGATGTCGTTTATCTTGCATCCCTCGGGAACTGTTCATCTTCCCGGTATAAAAAGTAGCCTATATGTTAATCTGGGTAATGTTCTATCTCTGTATGTCAAATTTAATCCAAATCCATTCAGCCTTTACAGCGTGATTGAGTAACAAACATCTTCACAAACTTTCACATTTATATTAATATTAGTAGGATAACAATATCTGGTATATTTTCACGTTTCAGGCTCCAGCACAAAGTACTGGACCCACTGATGATATGTGCAGTGCTGATCCTTCTACTAGTGCTATGGTAATTTTCTGTAGCATATTAAACTTGTGAACTTAGGTTGTAAAACTAACTTCTTATTTCAATATTTTGATTAATTCTAAGTAGTTATATCTTTTTATAGTGTTCCATGTGAATGTGGTGCCGGACCCAAATAATAGCACCATTCCATCTCTTCTTGTGGGTGTCGTAAAAGGCGACTAAGGATTCACCACAGGGTGGGCAGCAGCATTCTCTGAGTATTTAAGAATTAAGAATAATTTATTTATTTATTCAACCAACTGTGAACCCGTTTGCCAAGCTTGGCGATTATGGAATATCTCCCCTAAAATTGGGGGAGGCCTATGTCCAGTTGTGGCGTGTATGGCGTCTTTCGGCTGAAATGATGAGTTAAATCTATTGGCAGAAAAAAAATATTAATATATTACTCTTTTTTTTAATGTGAGATAATTATAACTAGAGATGCGCCGAATATTCGTTTGGTATGCGGTATTCGGCGTATTCGGCATCTTTTCCACTATTTGTATTCGGCCGAGTTATTCGGTTTTGTTGCCAAATATATTCATTCATTGCTATTTTCTTGGCAACATGACATGGTGTAGAACTAAAAGACAAAACTCTCAAATCTTTTACGCCCACTCATATTGCAAACACAATGAAGTTAATATTATCAATATTTTAATATTTTTGTAATGATAAGCACCTTTGTTTTTTTATTTGTAACTTAATCGTGCGATGTTTTGAAGCAAAGTGACAGCGCCGTGTGTGAGCGGGTAGCGGGCGGTGAGGTACGGCTCGCTCGTCATCTAGCCAGCAGCGACACGTAGCGTACATGTTAGAACCAGTTTACGCGGCAAAACAATGTAATGGTAAACCAAATAATTCGGCCGAATATCCGGTCCGGTAAAGGTTAAACCGAATAATATTCGGTATTCGGTTATTCGAAACCACTATTCGGCGCATCTCTAATTATAACTATCAATATTTGTTGCCCACTGCAGTTCAATGATGGACATACAACACAACAATTAATTTTTTTTTTTGGCTTAAAGTGATTTTTACAAGCTTTTATTTAATTCATTAGCTAATTAATGATATTGCAGAAATGGCCATCAGACACACAGCACTTCTCAGCAGCAGACATAGAAATGAGTCTGGGTGATGCAGTAGTGACAGACCCTGATACTGGCATGGGACCTAATGAGGTATCCTCTGGTCCAGTCACAGGGAAACCTTTATGGAAGAGAGGCAGACCAGTCAGTGAGTGTGTCTAAGAATAACCATAATTACTTATTTTGTACTTGTATTATGCAGACCTTAACTGTTATTTATTTATTAATAATAAATATAATAAATTATTATATTCTAAAATATACATACCAAACGAAAACAAAGAAAGTTTACAGAAAGATTATTTAAGTATAGTGGGCGGTCTTATTGCACAAGGCAATCTCTTCCAGACAACCTTTGGATGAACTAGAAGAATGGGAACCAATCATGGATAGTTATGGTTAACTTTTCTTAATGTGAAAGGAATGAGTTTCAATCTTCAAAGCAGTTTTTGTTTATTTCTAGGACTTGTACATGACAGACTTCTTAATTTGGAGGAAGAAAGAATAAGAATTGAAAAACAGAAGCTCTTAGAGAAGAAAAGGTGTAATAATATTAGACTTAAAATGGAAAAAGACAGGCTTGAGATTGAAAGACAGAGAAATGTTTTGTTAGAAAAGTAAGTTTTAATTGGTATGATCAACCGCATGTCAGTGGTAACAGTTTGTCATTGACAGCGCCTTTATTTCGTAAGCAGTAAGGGCGGTTTTCAAATTCAAGTGTTACCACTGTTATGCAATGCAGTCGACTGTACATAAAAATTAGTGCAAGACCACAGATAATATAATACTATAGTAAAGAATAAGACAAGTAACAATATTATTGCAGGAATAGATTCTTATAGTTACTTTTTGACAGATCATAGTAGGTATTCTTTTTGTTTCAGGCTTTTGGTTGCTGTTGAAACCGTGGTGCATCGATAATAATATTATGTACATAAATCATTATATTTTTATATTACAACAATTATGTTAAGGAAAGCAATAATAATTATTTAATGAGCCATAATTAAGTGTAGACTAAGTTTGTGATATTATTAAATAATTATAATAGTTAAATAGTTTGTACTACTTCTGCAGATAAAGAATTGGGTTGAAAATGGCGGCAGTTCTATTGTTCTATGTGCCTCTCGTTCGCACAATACTACGGTACGGTATGAGAGAGAGAGGCAAATACAAATGCAGCCAAATCCCATTCTTTATATGCGTGAGTAATTACTTAATTTTTACAAGTTTATCACGTTGAAAGTAAAGGTACAGCTTTCACGTAATTTACTTTAGCTCCTCGTTATAGTCGTTATGGAGTGACTTATCAGATATATTTCGCCATTTTCACGTACAACGTACGTATGCTTGGATACAAATTTAGCAAGTTCATTATTTTCCATTTAATATAACAAATGCACATCAACACATCAAACTAATGATAGGAACGTAGTTATGAATTTACAATTTACTATAATATAAAAATAAGGCGATAAGGTGACCTGCAACGGTGCGTGATTTTGCGGACTGTACGGTGCACAGCCGACAATCACGGGCGACGCACGCACCATACCGAGGAGGCTCTTCGGCTCTTCCGACGGTGGCGTGGTGCACGGTGCGAACTCATGCGTGCTAATTTGTAAAATCATGCATCATGGGAAACCACCCAAAGAGAATATAATACTACGTACGTACTACGTTGGTAGATGTCAAATCTGTGCGTTTTCTTCATGTTGGGAACATATTGCATCGGTCGTCATACATTTTTTTTTTCATTAGGAAGTTTCAGACCACTGAAGCCACCTACATGGACCGCCTCGCACGAGCTTACACCGCACCTATGAAGTTAACGGACCTAGTATCTCGTGACGGATACCGACGCACAGCTACAGACGCGTCTAAATTACGACAGACGAGCCTCTTCCCATGGTGCGCGGTTAGAGATGGGCGGTTGGGTAAAAAATGGGTAGGTAACAATTGAAAGGAAAGAGTAAAATAGGACACATACATTTTTACCGGATATATATTAAAAATACCGGGTAAACATTCAGGCTGTAAGACGATTTGATTACCTACATTCAGTTTATGAACAGTAATACCACATTTTTACAATCCTTACATTTGGGCAACGAGTGTACAGTCTACCGTACGTCTAAATACGTGGAAATTAAAAATGGGTAGGTAAACATAGGTTTAAATGGATTTTTACCGGGTAACTGGTATGGCTAGCGGTGCGACTGATGCGAGGCGGTTTGTAAAATCACAATCGTGGGAAGCCACTTTTACAGTACAATTTCATCAATATTCTTGCATACATAAAACCTTGATTACATAACAAAACATCACGCCTGTATTTCCCCGAAGGGGTAGGCAGAGGTGTAATAGTACACCCACATTTCGCCAGTTATGTCAAAGTCATTAAATAGGGGGCGAGCCTATTGCCATTGACCGGCAACACCACCTTGATTACGACTGCGACAAAACGACGAACTCTCAATTTGGCCTTACATTTACGTAAAGGTGCAGACAAACAGCAGGCGGGACGGAACGGAGGCGGAGCGTCGACCGATCGTGGACGGGACGTGCACGTCACACTAGAACCACAGCGTAATTAAAACTACCAGTGGACCATCGCCTTTGAAGTTGTGCAAAATGCCGCTTCCGTCTAGACATTACGTCATACCGCAGGGTTGTCACATTTATTTTCAGTTTATTTTTTTACTTTGCCAGTCTGTATATTCGCCTATTGCCACAACAAGATATGCGATAGGTGAACATAAAACCAACTTCTTAAATTTTAGGAATTGTAGTGCAGGGAGCGAAATAATCAAAAGAGTGCGAATTTGTATTCAACAGGAAGGGACTCATTTTGAGCATTTGATAAATTGATTATTTTTGTATTAAAAATGTTAAAATTCATGGTCTTCCTTTTATTTGTGACACTATGTTACTTAGCAAAAAATAATCCTTATGTTATGTGTGATGTGATCTTATGATCACACCGATTATTTTCTCATGTAACGGGTTCGATTTCCGGTTCAACCATGTAATTATTTAAATATCTATGAATACAGTTTAAATTCATGATAAACAATGTGCTTACCCCCAGTTTCTGGAAGGCTGATCAATTTGATCTGTTGTCAAATCTAATGTCATTTTCTGTGATTGGCCGGCGAAAATGTTAACAACCAATCACATCGCTTGACCTCAGATTTGACAGTCGATTAGTTAATTTATGCGTTGATCAGCCTTCCAGAAACTGGGGGTTAGTCATGTAAAATGACTTAAAAAATTCTACGATTATTTAATACCCAAATTTTCACTTAAAAACATAGCGAGGGCGAGCGATTTGTTTAATGGTTGCCACCATTAAAAAAAACCTTCGCATTTATGATTAGTGAACGTTTGTTAGACTGATGTGAAAAAGAATTATTACTTTGTTTTTTCATTATATTTTGTCTTTTGTGATAACAACAATATCATTCGGAATTTTCAACGACGTTACGAGGTTTTTTTTTTGTCGTTATCAACGACATCTTTTTTTATCATCATCATTATTTCAGCCAAAAGACCCCAAACATCTCCACATATTATGCTAGAAAATAATTAAACGGCGATTATGAAAGTTGCAAATTCAATATTAGTTACATAATGAAGAAGACTTATTTTTATTAATAGAGTTAAAAAATAACTAAAATTCTGTTTCTTATGAAATTCACAAATGCGAAACAGAAAGGTATTCTCGACATTTGGATTTACTAGTTTTTAGATTTCGGTTGTTAAATTTGACGATGTAGTAAATTCTCATTCGTAGAAACATTGTTATTACAAATTTCGACGGGAAGAACGCGCATGGTTCTGTATCAAAATTTATTTCCTTTAACTGCTGATATAATTTACTTCCAACATTATTTCCAACAAATGTTGTAAAATTTGCTTTTAAATTGCCTTCTAATTTTTGGCAGAACTCTATGAAATCATCTGGAGGAACTTGTAGCCCACCGAATGGATCATTTTTTGTGCTATAGGCTTTACGACGCATGTATAAATTTTTGGATGTGGATTGGTCATCATATGAAGAAGCGTACTTTGTTGTTGCAATACAGTTGTGCTTTTCCACACATCTTCTCATAACGTATCCGCATATGTACAGAAATGAGTTCTCTTCAGGCAAATCGTAATTAGGACGTGCTCTCGGAAGTATGCCGTTGGACATAACAGATGTCGAAGTTTCGAAAACAGGTTTATTCTTTAAAAAAGAATGGTATTTAATTAAAATATTATCAAAATCTTCTGTACAATTTGTTTCATTAGACAGTTTCATAAGTTCCCATAAAAAGATTTTTCGAAAGGCTCTTGTAAATTGAACGCATGTGGGCTTGCGAGAATTGCCACTTGCTTGCCTAATAATGCCAAAAAAGTTTTCAAGGCAATCATTATTGAGTCTTCTTGTGAGAAGATAATCAAAGTTTTCACATTTCATGTCTGATAGTAGTTGGCTAATTGAATTAATTGTCACGAGGAATGCATCCAAAAATTTCATTTTGTTAGTGACATCGCGGCCAGTGGTTTTATTTTTAACGGTTAAATTATTAATTATATTACGGGCCCTGTTTAGTAGATCGGTTTGACTATCATCGCCTTTGTATGCCTTGTTAAAGGGTATTGGAGAATAAACATTGCTAGAGTTTAATAAATCGAATAAATCGTTGATAAATGCAATAAATTCAATCGTTCCATCAGCTACATTGAGAGAACCAGACGCAACGTAAGTTTCTAGTGCTGCTTTTACCGAATTACTAAATATTTGAGATGCAAAACGAACTTTTTGTTTTTGAAAGGCACTGGGCATTAAGTGAGCATCTGTCAGTCGAGGTGCACGTCGCATGTCTTTAGTTTTATCTAAATCATACAGATTTTGAATATCAACCCACTTTACAATTTTGTTTTCAAATTCGTAGTTATTATTTAACAAATTGTTCCGAACACATTTAATCAAATGAGGAACATCGAAGATATAATAGAGTGTTCTATCATCAATTACAAAACTACATATTTCTTTAGAAATTCCCAATGATTTTGAGAAATGTAAAAAATCGGAGTCTAAATAAGATACAAAGGCCCGTACATTGAATCCCAAGCTAAACAACTTCTTCACTGTGTTAAAAATCCAACTGCGTAATTGTTTATCGATTTTACTGGAAGAAATGAAAGCAAAACCAATGGGTTGCTTCCAATTTGAAATTATGCCCCGTAGCATTATAGTGAAAACATATCCGGCAGCATAGGGTCGTTGTTCTTTATCAACTTCATGCAAACCTATTATTTTATCCTGTTTGCTATCATAAAATAATGAACACTTAAGACTCATTTCATCCATACAAACAACACAATGTCTATCAGTGGGTGACATTCCTTTAACAGATGTAGATAAAACTTCCCACATTTGGTCGTTTATTTTGGTAGTCATAGGTAGGTACATGTTAGCCAGAGTCGATTTCGAAGGCATACAAATAGTCTTTGACAAAAATCTGTATGAAAGTGGGCTTGTGTAATATAAATTTAAGCAAAACAATTTGAACTCTTGGGTGTACCTATTATTTTTGTTGTGTGGTTTTAAATATATTTGGGCTTTTACAATCGCGCTTAATTGGGGGGACAAAAATTTATCACAACCTTTCAAAAATGTATCTTCATATTTTTTGTTCCACAATTTCAACTTCTTGCTTGCTATAAACAATTTACGTCTGAGTCTTCTTTTCCGGGGAGTGTGGTCTGTTAATGTTGCATTCGTTTGTGAGCTGTCATCTACACCTCTTATAGGTTCGATCACTCTTGAAATCCTTGATGAAGGACCGGCTGTTTCATAGTTTGAGTGGTATTTTCGTTTCAGAATACGATGTTTTTGAGCAGAATCCAGTACTATGTCATTTAAAATGTTTGGGTCTGTTTGTGTGTGTATTGAACGTGTCCCTAGAATAGGTAAAAGTAGTACTGGTTTAGCTGTTTTTTTCAATGATTTAGTTCCGTACATATGTCCATCAAAATGCAGACTGCAAATGTGTGTGTTCCTCAGGCTAGCAGAAGTTTTCCCAATTAAATCGGGTCTTCCACATGCTGCAATCCAAAGCTTGCATCTAAAATATTTTAGTATAATATTAGTACATATTGGTGCCGATTCTCTTGTCACAAAATTCTCTAAACTAGACTAAAAATCACCTAAATTTAGTTTAGTCCTGTCAAACGAAGTTTTCTATTCTGAAATTCACTTTAAAACTAATTTTTGGTTTGACAGGACCAAAATTAGTTTAGTTATTCAACTTAGTAAAAATTGACATTTTGCTATTCTGTAATTGACGTTTTTCACCTAATATTAGAAATGTCAACCTAAATCTGACTATTTTTAGAAGGCATCAAAATACATGTCGACTATAATTAGTTATCAACAACTAAAATTGCAAAGCTTATTTTATTCATTTTTATAGTTTTTAGGTAGTTTAAAATAAATAATGGATGCCTACTATGTGGTTGCAGCTGTTGTAGATTCAGCAGAAAGGTAAATTGTTCATAGAAACATACAATGAAATTTATAATTTCGATAAGAAGAGGTACCTATATAATAAAGGATAAGAAGTCATTGACTTGTACCTATGGACCAGTAATACCTACGAAATAAGCGTGGTATACCTACAATATCCGGGCCACCGTTATGGTGGCCATAGCTAGGGAAGTAAATAATCAAAACTAAAAAGTATCGATATCGATGCTCGTGTTTCGTACCAGAGATGTGTGCTGATTAAAATCATTTTCAAATAGTAATAAATAATGCAATTATATCAAATACTAAGTTCGGCTGTCCCTAGGACATAAAAAATCAAGCTTCTAGGTCAAGGCAATCATACGGCTATGTCACATTTTGATACTCGCAAACTCACATAAAAAACCTATAGGGTACTTCGCATTGACCTATAATCATGAAATTTGGCCAATATATCGAAATATCTTTTTTTTTCAATAATAATCGATAGATCGAAAATCTGATATTTAAAAAATATCAACAGCCCTAGTTTGTTTACTTGACAGCTCATGTATTATGGGCCACATTGCGGGGTAAGCGGGGTTGCCACGCGGCGTAGGTATTTTGACATCCCGTAAAGATGTTGCCAAACAGAGAATATACAAATAGCATGCGATCTCTTTCACCAAACGACATAACACGTTTGTTAACAAGAGACAAAGAATAGTTTCATAATTCAATAACGATTTAATAGATATTTGTATAAACTAGGTGGATATAGAAGAATGTGCCACTTCCATAGGTTTCTTAATTCAATGTTATATTCTAATTTATTCAACTTTTTTCAGAAATTTCGTGTCCTGGGTGCTAGAACTTTTTAACCACGTCTTTAAAAAGGGAAATTCCAGCTTTTTAAATTAAAGAAATAGTTTATTATTGTGATCTGAACTGTGATCAATAAATCTCTGCTTGAGGAACGATCTAAAATCAAAGCTCAACTCAAAACTAGTTTTAAACTGTGATCAACGCTTGAGTATCGTTCTGTAATACGGGCCGTAGGTAATAATAACCTGATCACATTATTCCAATTTATATATTTTATTGAAAATATAAAACAAAAATGTACTTTATTTCGTGACATGATTTTTTCTTCATAATTTTAATGATAAACTAATAATTACAAATATAATTATTATTTAATTTCCTTGTTTTTGTGAACTTTCGGTCATTTCCATTCACTCTTTAATAAATTTTTTAAGATGTACTGGTAACACCGCCAATTCAACTTAGATGCGTCAAACTCAATTATTAGAGCTGTCAACAAGTTTTGTAAAATAAGAAAAAGATAAACACAGAATAAGTTTTATGATTTTCTAAACTAAAATTTGTAAATTTTAGTTATAGTTAGGTTTAGGTGGGTGTACAAGAGAATCGGCACCATTGGTGCCGATTCTCTTGTCACAAAATTCTCTAAACTAAACTAAAAATCACCTAAATTTAGTTTAGTCCTGTCAAACGACGTTTTCTATTCTGAAATTCACTTTAAAACTAATTTTTGGTTTGACAGGACCAAAATTAGTTTAGTTATCCAACTTAGTAAAAATTTACATTTTGCTATTCTGTAATTGACGTTTTTCACCTAATATTAGAAATGTCAACCTAAATCTGACTATTTTTAGAAGGCATCAAAATACATGTCGACTATAATTAGTTATCAACAACTAAAATTGCAAAGCTTATTTTATTCATTTTTATAGTTTTTAGGTAGTTTAAAATAAATAATGGATGCCTACTATGTGGTTGCAGCTGTTGTAGATTCAGCAGAAAGGTAAATTTTTCATAGAAATATAAAATGAAATTTATAATTTCGATAAGAAGAGGATAAGAAGTACATAAATCCATACAATGGGAAAAAAAATTCTATGTGACATTCAATTCTATCCTTTTATGCTAATATGTGTCCCTAAAAAGCCTGAATTCACAAATTTTCCCTCTTTTGGGGAGAAAGTCTCCAAGTTTGTAATCCTGCGTGGTACTTTTTAGCTTATATTCTAACCATTGACTTGTACCTATGGACCAGTAATACCTACGAAATAAGCGTGGTATGCCTACAATATCCGGGCCACCGTTATGGTGGCCATAGCTAGGGAAGTAAGTAATCAAACTAAAAAGTATCGATATCGATGCTCGTGTTTCGTACCAGAGATGTGTGCTGATGAAAATCATTTTCAAGTAGTAATACATAATGCAATTATATCAAATACTAAGTTCGGCTGTCCCTAGGACATAAAAAATCAAGCTTCTAGGTCAAGGCAATCATACGGCTATGTCACATTTTGATACTCGCAAACTCACATAAAAAACCTAGAGGGTACTTCGCATTGACCTAGAATCATGAAATTTGGCCAATATATCGAAATATCTTTTTTTTTTTCAATATATCGAACTCCGATTGTATATTTAAAAATATCGATAGATCGAAAATCTGATATTTAAAAAATATCAACAGCCCTAGTTTGTTTACTTGACAGCTCATGTACTATGGGCCACATTGCGGGGTAAGCGGGGTTGCCACGCGGCGTAGGTATTTTGACATCCCGTAAAGATGTTGCCAAACAGAGAATATACAAATAGCATGCGATCTCTTTCACCAGACGACATAACACGTTAACAAGAGACAAAGAATAGTTCAATAACGATTTAATAGATATTTGTATAAACTAGGTGGATATAGAAGAATGTGCCACTTCTATAGGTTTCTTAATTCAATGATTCTAACTTATTCAACTTTTTTTTAAATTTCGTGGCCTGGGTGCTAGAACTTTTTAACCACGTCTTTAAAAAGGGAAATACCAGCTTTTTAAATTAAAGAAATAGTTTATTATTGTGATTGCCCATGGAATTCAAAGGACCTTGCATTTTTTGCAAATAGCTCTGTTTCTCGTTGTTTAAGATATACATATGATACGCTGCAATAATAACAATATATCTCCTTTGATAGGTACTCTTAGGCCCGTATTACAGAAGGTTCCTCAAGTACAGTTTAAACTCCAATCACCTGATCACTACTTAAGGATAGAATCGTTACATGAGTATCGGTCTTATTCCAGAACGGTGATTATTATAAACTTTAATTCAACAACATAACACACGAATTTGACCTGAATTAAAATAGAAATCTCTACTCAAGCGTAGTCTGGACCACACCAGAGTGATTTATTATTACAGATCAAATCTGTGATCAATAAATCTCTGCTTGAGGAACGTTCTAAAATCAAAGCTCAACTCAAAACTAGTTTTAAACAGTGATCAACGCTTGAGTATCGTTCTGTAATACGGGCCGTAGAAAATAATAACCTAGCTCTTTAATCTGATCACATTATTCCAATTTATATATTTTATTGAAAATATAAAACAAAAATGTACTTTATTTCGTGACATGATTTTTTCTTCTTAATTTTAATGATAAACTAATAATTCCAAATATAATTATTATTTAATTTCCTTCTGTTTTTGTGAACTTTCGGTCATTCCATTCACTCTTTAATAAAAAAATTAAGATGTACTGGTAACACCGCCAATTCAACTTAGATGCGTCAAACTCAATTATTAGAGCTGTCAACAAGTTTTCTAAAATAAGAAAAAGATAAACACAGAATAAGTTTTATGATTTTCTAAACTAAAATTTGTAAATTTTAGTTATAGTTAGGTTTAGGTGGGTGTACAAGAGAATCGGCACCATTAGCTACCTTTTTATAGTAGAATCAAAACAGCAAGATATTTATGCCATTTTCATAATCGACACCCCGAAAATCTCGAAAACGATACCTAGGGTATATTAATTACATTTAAAGACCGCGTTCGCCATATTCGATCTCAAAATAGATGTTAAATTCGTAATCAGCACTCCGGAAAACCTCAAAAACTACATAATATATTGATTTTATTAAAAAAGTCATGTCCGCCATCTTGGATTTCGAAATAGATGTTATAATCGTAATCAGCACCCCGGGAATCCCCGAAAATTAGACCCATATTGATTTTATTTAAAAAGCCGCGTCCGCAATCTTGGATCTCGACATAAATGTTACATTCGTAATCAGCACCCCGGGAAACCTCGAAAACGATACCCATGTTGGTTTTATTTTAAAAGTCACGTCCTTCATCTTGAATCTCAAAATAGATGTGAAAATCGTAATCAGCACCCCGGGAAGCCTCGAAAACGATACCCATGTTGGTTTTATTTTAAAAGTCACGTCCACCATCTTGGATCTCGAAATAGATGTAATCAGTACCGCGAGTACCGCAGACTACCGCAGAAAACCTCGAAAACGATACCCATGTTGATTTTATTTCAAAACTCGCGTCCGAAATTTTGGACAGAAATAATTCGTAAAAAACAACCAATAATCAACCTCGAAAATAATATTAAAAAAACAGTTACATTGTCTATCACAGAGAAAATAATCACTACGTGTTGTCTATTACATATATAATTATTGATTTCGCGTCGTCCTGCATCCGCCATCTTATAGGTATATCCATTCAAAATCAGCCCACCTTCTCCGGGAAATCTCGAAAAAGACATTTTAAATTCGCGGCGTAAACGTCCGCCATTTTGTTCATTTAGATATTACAAAATACACGAAAAATTTGGAAAAATCAATACAGACCACCATCTTTGAACAAAATAGAATATTTTATTTTGATTTACCTTTCCTCCTTGTGCGGAAACTGATGAAATTTCAATTTTTTATTTAGGCGAGATGATGACATGCAGTCTCTTATAGCACATGTAGTATGAACCATTGTTAAAAGTTTTAAGAATAAAATAAAATAAGTTAAAACTGTGGTTAAAACAATAAAATTCGTCAACCCTCAATGGCGTGTCCCAAGCGGAATATATGGCAGTTGGGGCTCAGTGTGACCGTTTTTTAAAAAGGGAATCAACTAAAAAATAATCTTGAAAGTACTAAATAATACTAAAATACCTACATGCAGAAAAATAAAAGAAGTTGGGAAAATTATTCAAATAAAAAAATTTTTTTTAGTTGAAATTGTATTCTAAATCGAATTTTTTGTGGCACCCTTACACTGTAAAATAAATAAAAAGTAAGGCTTTGATAGCGTCCTGGACTGCCTGTGTGACTGACTCAAGTTTATACATACATATACAGATTATAGACCGTCATTTATTTGTTTATACAGTACCATCGCTATATCCACTGGAACGGGCTTACCAGCCTTGAACCCTATCTGCCATCCATAGTATAGTATAGTATAACGGGCTGGTTTCCGCAACTCCACGTCCAAGCGTGTATTTTGCGTACGGGTGGGAACTTACTCGATCCACCCCAACTCCTCGAAAAAGGCCAGCAACGCCTTGGTGTTGCTGGTGATCTCTCTGAGGGTACCTGGGTTACCGAAGTACTTGGCCCTGTATGTGGCGACCTCAGGGCAGTTTAGAAGCACATGGGCTGCTGTCTCGTCTTCCACCATGCAGGCTCTGCACACTGGGCTGTCCGTAACACCTATGACAAAAAGATGTTTGTTAAAGGACCCGTGGCCAGTTATAGCATCTGTGACTGTACGCAGTTGTTAATATGACAATAGGAGGGCCTGTTTCGTGAACCGGCCGTCGATTGTGGGAAGTGCCTCCTTGGCCTACCTGCACTCACCATGGTCTTTCCATAGTTTGTAGTGTTTGTCCTTGGTGCGTTTCCTTACCAAGTTGCGTAAGTATCCAAAGGGGAGTGGCACTATGGGTTCAGGTCCCACGACTACCATACTCGATCCCCTTCTGGCCAGTTCATCCGCTGCATCATTGCCTCGGGAACTGCTGTGTCCTTTGATCCATTGAATGGTTATGTTATTGAGATTACCTACGTGGTTGAGGTTTTGCTGGCACTCGTGTATCAGCCCAGAGTTTACCGTGTGGTTGCTTAGTGCTTGTAGTACGGACATGCTGTCCGATCTGCCATCCATACACTCAGCTGGATAAAAGTGCAAAACGTAAATACTGTTATATTTGTTAAATTGTAGATAGTAAATTTGACGTAAACAAGTGCTCAGAGAACATCCGAAGAGTATCAACAAGTAGAAAAAGACGTTCTGCCAAAAACGGCAGTTAGGAACTATTGAAGTCAGCTAACAACCTTTTATTTTTATCAGATTCCTCATTAACAAACACAAAACATACCATGAAAATCAGTTCTGTTGCGTAAATAGAGTAAGAAAAGCCAAGTAAAGCAAAATAAAAGATAAACCAATAATTTCGTCGCGAAAATGCGATAGTTTGTACTTTTGGAGTTGGCAACACTAGTGTGGTGTCAATGTCAATGTCAAAGCAAAGAGAATTGTGTCAAACTTAACTAAAAAGCATGTGTGTTGTGTTGCTGTTTTTGTTTAAAATATAATTTCTTGCTATTTTATTTTAATAACTGCGTACTAACGATCAATAATGCAAAACAATAACTTAAATCGTGATTTAGTTGGGGTACTTTTCCCTGGAATAGTGAAGAATGACGACAAAGCCATCGCATGTTTGGGTGGTATTAGAAATATTTCTCAGGTACCTATCTCTTGTATTTATTTATTTGCACACATTTTTCTCAATATATTATGCATAAACAACACTGTAGGAATATACGGTAAGCGTCGATTATAAACTTACTTGACTTCAAGATGCTATACATTTTCTCATTCTTTTTTTTTTTTTTTTCTAGGTCTACAGTAATGCTGCCAAAAGACGTCTCGGTTTGTCTTTCCAGCCGGATAACATATATGTTAAGAAAATCTACGGCAATTCTATTAAAGCAGCTGGAGTTTTACTGAAGGTGAAAGTGAAGAAAACAAAACAAGGCAATGAAATAAAGAGAGAAGTGGTTTCAACAACAGTTGTTGGATGTGTTAAAACTATGTTCAAATTTGAATGTTAGTACTATTAAAACTGTATTTGTAACTGTGGAAAGATGATTGATCTTTATCTTACAGTGTGATTGAACTATACTATGTTCTGATATATATATATCAATATTATATATCAGATATATATGATATATATATATATATTCAATCATGGTATAATAACACCAGGTAGTCTCTTCCCGTGACAGCTAGGTCACATGATTGCCTCCGTACTACATCATCGGCCGTGGAGCCAATAGCGGGCTGTTAGCGTGACACTTGTCAGTTTGATGTGCTGCCACTTTGTGAAAATAAATTACCCGAGCAAAATGCATTTTTTCGTTTACTTTCTTCTATAAAGAATCACTTTTTAACTAGTAATTTAATATAGTTTCCTTTATTAACTAATTAGATGAATAACACGAGATAACAAATAGTTAGGCTAGTTAGGAATTTATTTTATATTCATTATGAACAAAAATCTCATTAAGTATATTGAAGATATCAATCAATGGCAGCACTGATCGTGACGTAGCTTGGAGGCACCGCACTGTCATTGCAGGAAGAGAATACCTGGTGAAACATCTTATTATACCATGAGTTCAATCACGTCAATAAGTATATATTCAAGTATATATACTTAAACTTGAAATTAATGCAAATTCCTTTGTATATTCTAGCAATGTGTGACTTCCAATACTTGGCAGTAAATCACGAGGCACCTAGCGAGGGCAATCCCACCTGTGTTTTAGAACATATTCTGCCTTCTGGATTAGATACTATTGATTACATGCAGTAAGTAGTACCATAAAAAAAAGTTAGTTTAAGTTTCAAATGTAAATGTGTCAAGTATTATTATTTTTATAGACAGCCAGCTCCACTGTTGCTGATTCCTTCAAGCTTCACAAGATCAGAGAAGCCTATATGCTATGCTTACACAGATAAAAGGTATCCAGACCGATCTTCACCTGATCGAGGAGATAGTGTTCACAACAAAACTAGAATAATGCGAGCATCACTAGTGGCTCCATATATATTTAACCTCACTGATGAATTGCCAACTGAGCCAAATGAAGGTTCTTTAAATCAGAAAGAATTAAGACAAGATTCTAACCCTCAGTTTAATGAGGAATATGAAACTATAAGAAAGGTAGGTAATTGTGCTAAAAATAGGTATTACAGAACTTTAAGAAGACTAGCTGATGCCTGTGGCTTCGGTCCAGTAGTATGTTGATAAAAAGTATCCTATACGATAATCCAGGACATAATCGGTGTGCTAAATTTCATTGAAATATGTTCAGCCGTTTTAGCATGATTAAAGAACAAATAAACATGCATACTTTCTCATCTCACTAATATAATAATTGTTTGTTTAGCTGTTTGTTTGTACCATGGGAGCAAAGTCACAGTTGTCTGCTAGCTTATAATATTAGTAAGAAGTAGGATTTATCCCCAGTTTCCAAAAGGCTTAGTAACAGAAAAAGCTTACAACATCTGTCCAATATGTTACAAGACAAGTAATGTAGTTGGGTGGCAGAGATATATTAAACCAATCACAGCAGCTGATTCGAGATTTGGCAACAATTTTTTTTTTTAGATATGCCGTGATAGGTTGAATGCTTGACTTCCTTGTATGAAAGTCTGTGTTCGAACAGATCGAGAGAATTGGATCTGAATTTTATAATCAGTTGCTTTAATGGTGAAGAAAAACATACTCAAAATACACACTTAGGTGTGGAGTTGCAGTAACCAGCCTGTTTTACTGTACTATACTATAGCTACTATCTTTTGTCACACAGGCGGCAACATGACATGTGTACTAGAGAGTTACCAAGCTGTTGATCAAATCCATACAAAACAGACGATTCAAGAAAATGTAATGGCTTCATTGCGATATTTTCCACTTAAATACAGAACCAGACAACATATGTTTGTCACATTGTGATATTTATGCACAAGAGAAGTCCCACTAATGCGGGAGTAGTTCAACTATACTACCACTACTTATTACTACTACTACTACTCATTACTACTACTTATTACTACTACTACTACTTATTACTACTACTACTACTTATTACTACTATGACTACTTATTACTACTACTCTAGGTTAGATACTTTCTCTAAGAATAGATTTGATGTAGGTCGCTACTATTCGCCACTTGAAAACTTCTCAACGTAGTTAATGTTGTATTCGTTTTTTAGCTTCTTGAAGAGAGACCAATATGGTCACTGAACTTGATAAGGTATCACACAAAGATCAGGCTAGTTTCCCTGAAGGTTATTATGCCCTGCCTAGCCCTCTACATGAAGACTGGGCCCTGGAGGTCAATGTGGGTCAGATTCGGGTATGATCCCAGGAAGAACCCTGAGTCCAGAAAATATCAGACTTTAGATTTCAGGTTGAGGCATGCAGGTTAGTCCTATTTTACACTTCCATTTATTGATGATGAGATTAATTAACACAGGTTTAGTGATAATGGATGGGCAGCAAGTTTTTTGGGCTAATGTTAAGGTTTTTAGCCAGTGTTATAATTATTTTTATATATTTGCTATTATTATAACACTACAAAAAAACTTGCTGTGTTCTGGTGCAAAGGATTTTGGGTGCCCGGTGAAATTACAATAACATGAGACTTTCCATCTTCATGTCTCAGTTTGGCAATCGCGACTTGCAGTATTGTAGTTGCTAATCATCCATTCATCAGATGGGCCCTTAGCACGTTTTGTCTTCCTATAAAATATTAAAAATCATAACGTTAGTTATGTCCTACATACTGACATCTCAATGATAACACACACACACACACAGTTATATTTTTAGTGAGTTATAGATCTGCTCTTGACCGCAATCTAGACAGCTTTGTCAAGATGTGGTCGACGATGGAGCGAGCAAACCTATTAGGTGCCGATTCACTCCAGCTTTAAAGGCGTTAGGGTTGTAAGTGCCCGGAAATACAGATCCATCGGCAAATGCTGCACATCTTCTATTTTATTACATACATCACAATTGGGAGATGCCACCTTCCGCGTTAGGAATGCAAATTTTGCTGAAGGATAGTGCCCAAAACGAAGTCTCAGTGCTAACTTAATATAACTTCTTGTTAACTTGCCCTCATCAAACCATGGCGCACGAGGAGGCTATGAAAGAGTTGTCAAAGCGCTTGGTCCTGATTGTAGGGATTTCTACTGAATGTGGATGATGTCGTGCAGTGCGTCGTGTAGTCCGATGAAAGAAAGGAGATGGCGGAATAAGCTCATGGAGCTTTTGCGCACATTACATATTTAAAATGAAGCCATATACAAATTTATTTATTCAATTTATATTGTGGTACATAGGTAAAATAATTATAGGTATTTTTTTTTTTTTTTTTTTTTTTTTCTTATTTTAAGGGCTTTGTCGCACATGCGATTATAACTAAACGGAAAATTCTTAACTAAACCTAATCATAGCTAGTTTGTAAAGTGTCCTAGCTGCGTCAGAAACTGGCACAGCTAGAACACTGTTACAGTAACCTACTTCGATAAACTTACATGCTAAACTACTTCTAAAAACACTATTGAGGACACATTCCATCAATATGTGGTAGACATCATCAATGTGAGAATTACAAAAAAGACAATTGGGCGTAACAGATTTTGCCATCAAATATAATTATAGGTATTAAATAGGTACATTATGTTGTGCTGCTATGACCCGCCGTAATTGGCATACAATAAATTTAAAACAAACACAAATTATTACAGTAAATACATTAGTCATTTTGTCATTAGACAAAAAATTATAAAGAAACATCATTCAAATATTCATCTAACTTATAGTAACATTTTTCAATTAATAATCGGAATAACGATTTTTTAAACGTTATTATATCTTTGGTAACTTTAATAGATTCAGGTAATTTATTATATATGTCAGGAATTAGATAAAACACACTCTTGTGAAATAATGCAGTTTTGTGTTGAATCCTTGTCCTATATATTGACTTGTCAAGTAATAAATATCCTCATTTCCAGCGGGCGTGCGCTCCATGATAATGTCGCGCGATGTAGTAACGACGGACCGCGAGCGCAAGCCCATGGGGAAGCACGCAGAGAGTTGCTCCTCGTACGAGGAGATCGCCGAGGGGACCGTGTACTTCCGGCCAGGCCTGACGCCCACGCAACGACACATATTCTATCAGGTATACAGGAAAATTGCATGATTGATTGTTTGTATTGTGTCAATTTTTGTATCAAGGAAATTTTTATTTTAATATTGACATTGGAGATTCGCAGGAGAACGAAGGTAACCGACATAGCCCGACGAATTGCCAAACTTAAGTGGCAGTGGGCGGGTACATTGCTCGCAGAACAGATGGGGCCGTAAAGTTCTGGAGTGGCGACTGCGTACTGCAACGCGCAGCGTGAGTAGGGTAGACCGACGACCTGGTGAAGGTCGCGGAAATCCGCTGGATTCGGAAAGTGCAGGACCGGTCGTTGTGGCGATGTTTGGGGGAGGCCAATGTCCAGCAGTGGACGTATTTCGGCTGAAATGATGATGATGATGATTGAAATTTTAAATATTTATGAGTTTTACTTAATTCAGTTAGTACAACTCATTACAGTAAACGGAATTCAATTAAGGTGGAATTTGCATCTTGATAACAATTTTGATTGATTTTTTTCGAAAACGGAAACAGAAACATACATAGATTCAGAAACAGTCCACAAGCGCTCTTAAATAAAAATCTGCACTCCCGGGAAATAGTTTCAATCAGTAATAACAACCGTTTGTCCCCAGTACTGCGACCTCCAACTCCCAGAAGTAGAAGAGATACTGGCTGCCGAGCCTCCTCCCGGGTATCTGTGCCATCAGAAGCGTGGCTGGCTCCCGCCTAACACCGACGAGATCTGTCGAGACCACATGTTCCGATACGTTAAGGATACACTGTTTAATTCAAACAATCCTGACTTGAAGTTTGAGGTATGGTACTCTACTTCTTTTCATACCATTAATTCATCAGAGAGAGAGAGAGATAATCGGAGGAATTTATAATGTTTTAACAATATAAATTCCTCCGACGACGTCCGTGGTCTAGTGGTTCGAGGGTCGGACTGCTGATCACGAGGTCGTGGGTTCGATTCCCACAGGACATATATTTGTGTGATGAACATAAGTGTTTGTGTTGGTCTGGGTGTTTCTTATGTAATATAAGTATGTATTTACAAAAAAAAAAGTATATAAGTACTATATCCATTGTCTAGTACCCATAGCACAAGCTCTGCTTAGTTTAGGACTAGATGGTGCTGTGTAAAAAATGTCCCAGAAATATTTATTTATTTTATTTAATATCCACCAACGGTTTAAAAACTTCAAATAACCTGTGTGGCGCTCACAGCAATATTATTTTCTTGAGACTTTTTAGTAATAAATAATAATAATAATAATAAATATCTTCGGGACATTTTAGTAATACTACTAATACTGCTGAAAAGTAAACTGCTGAAAAGAAATTATACAGTTTTAAGCATGTCATGATGCGATAACGCGATTAGTGACTTTTATGACACTGACATAAGCTCAAATGGCTTTCGTAAATACGCGCCTCATCGTGAAATACAATAGTAATAGGTAATCTGGAATTTAATGCTTCACTCTGTGCATGATATAACCTTCGGCTGCATTACGGCGCTCCCCTGACTAGCGACCATCACGACCTTGAGTGCGCGGATTTATGAATTATTACCCAGAAACGACGACGACCTGGTAAAGGTTGCGGGTATCCGCCGGATGCAGGAAGCGCAGGGCCGGTCGTTGTGGCGATGCTTGGGGTAACCATGTCCAGCAGTGACCGTCTTACGGCTGAAATGACGATGATGATGATGACCCAGAAAGAAAACTAATAAAAAATTGTATACTCCATTTGATTAATCAAATGTCTACCTATTAGTCTAAGCCAAAAATCTATACACGGTGATTTTTTTTTTTTTTTTTTATAGTATAGGATGGCGAAACGAGCTAAAGGCCCACCTGAAGTTAAGCGGTTACCTTTGCCCATAACAACTGCAATACCACCTAGGCTGTTACCTAAATGGTACCGCAAGTCGGTTCGCCAAACTGAGACATGAAGATGGAAAGTCTCATGTAACATAACATCATAACATAACATCACGCCTTTATTTCCCCGAAGGGGTAGGCAGAGGTGTAATAGCACACCCACATTTCGCCAGTTATGTTATAGTCCCATGTAATAGGGGGCGAGCCTATTGCCATTGACCAGGCACAAATCCAGACTCCGGGCTGCTATTAAGAATTTCCTAATGAAGAAACCCAATAATACAATCAAGTCAAGAATATAATCAAGTCTCATGTGATTGTAATTATAATTAGTTTTAAAAACGAAAAGGGGTAATTGTAAATATAAATATATATTGCTATACATATGAACGTTAACACTAACACCCAGTTTCTGAAACGCAAAAATTAACTAATCAGCTGTCAAATCTCAAGTCAAGCGATGTGATTGGTTGTTAAAAAATTTGCCGGCCAATCACAAGAGCTGACATTAGATTTGACAACAGATCAAATTGATCAGCCTTCCAGAAATTGGGGGTATGATTATCATGTTATTTATTTCTAATCATCTATCAAAGCATTCAAAGCTAACCTTTGAGACTATTGAAAGGTATCTATGATCTATATCGGGACATAGCAATTCACGCTACGCTAATAATTTTCAATAATTCCCAGATTACAAACGAATTAGTTTCACCATATCTTCATTGCCTGTTGAATTTGATTGATTTATCGATGTGACAGAAAGTTGATAATTTTGAATATTTTTGCTATCGCAGGGAGGGAGTGGCAGTGACAGTGATTCCAACTCGGATGACGACACGATGGCCAACGACATGGATGAGGCGGAAAATTAAATATATAGTTTGTAAATATTCTTAAAGTTTTTCTTTTTAATCTGACGCTTCAAAAGTGCCTGTTATTAGGTTTATTTGAAATAAAAAACATTTGAATTTGAATCCATTTCATTCCTTCATAGTTTTTCATAATAAGTAAGTAGTTTGGAAGTACCTTCTTGGTAAATACTTTAGTAGGTAGGAGTTTCGACTCTAGACATGGGCGCCGGCAGGGGGGTGTCAGGGGGTGCACTTGCACCCCTTGGGAATCTCGGGATCAACAGCAATTATTGAAATAAAAAGCCGTCTGTTGGAATTCATTTTTTTATTCACAATTAGTAGGCAGTAATTAGAAAGAAAAAAAAAAGAAAGAAAAAATATTTATTGCCACAACAAAACGACATGCGGTAGGTGCACATAAAAAATACTTAATTAGGTACATTTCTTGAATCATTTTATCAATGTATGATACCTACTTTGCATGTCGTAGCTGCGGCAAACTGGTCAACACTCAGCATGATGCTGTGTACAATAATTCACAAAAATTAAATTAATTAAAAATTATATATTATTATTATTATTTATTATTATATATTATTAATTAAATTAAATTGTATTAATTATTACACAATAATTCTCATTTAAAAAGCAACAACAATCATATACGGCAAAGATTGTACGAAAACTAAAATCTGCACCACCTGGAAATTATTTCTGCCGGCGCCCATGACTAGATAATATTGTATTTCTCATAACCATCTCAGTGTAGCATAACTCCATCTTAGATCTTCATACATATATCGCATATCTTTTATCTACAGTCATTTGGAGTGATCTTGCGTGATCGAATCAGAAATGAGGAGATTCGCAGGAGAACGAAGGTAATCGATATAGCCCAAAGAATTGTCAAACTTAAATGGCAGTGAGCGGGGCACATTGCTTGCAGAACGGATGGCTGATGGAGCTGAAAAGTTCTGGAGTGGCGATCGCGTACTGTAAGGCGCAGCGTGGGTAGGGCCCCTACAAAGTGGACCGACGACTTTACGAAGGTCACGGGAATCCGCAGGATGCGGAAAGCGCAGGAGCGGTCGTTGTGGCGATGCTTGGGGAGGGCAAGGGCGATGATTGGACATATCCAGCAGTGGCCATCTTTCGGCTGAATTGATGACGATAATGACAGTCACTTGAACAAAAGCGATTCTTTTCGTAGAGTAGGTAGTTAATCATGCGCGGTTTGCGGGGGAATCTGGGAGCTGGTTGACATATTTGCTGGATGGCGTTCTGATTTTAATGTTGTAGTAGACTTTGATATTCAGGATTCCACTGTTAGATGACTTACGGCCAAAATTAATATCCTATCTATCCAGGATTTACCCTACTAGAGATATAAATTTGATATAATTTGTATGGAGCTTATGTCAAATTTATATCTCTAGTAGGGTAAATCGTGGATAGATTGGATATTAATTTTAAATAAATAAAATAAATATTTTTGGGACATTTTACACATCACCATCTAGTCCCAAACTAAGCAGAGCTTGTGGTATGGGTACTAGACGATGGATATAATACTTATATACTTTTTTTTTGTAAATACTTACTTATAATACATAAGAAACAACCAGACGAACACAAACACTCATGTTCATCACACAAATATTTGTGACCTGTGGGTATCGAACCCACGACCTCGTGATCAACAGTCCGACACTCGAACCACTAGACCACAGAGGTCGTCAATTTTGGCAGTGTATGCATGTGTAGGTACTCGACAGTTATACATTACATATTATACTAGAGAAGGCACTTACCGGTCGTTGTGAGTTTTGGGACTCTTAACGTTACGTTAATGGATAGTTAGATAGGTAGGTAAGGTATCCCACCTATTCCAAAAGATGTTCATAATATTTTCTAAGCTTGACTCCAGAATATCGCAAAGTAGTTTGACGTTTAAAAAAAAAAAATTAGGTCATAATTACGTGATTTAACGCAATTAAGACCTATAAGTCTTCAAGCCTGGATTAATTTGAGGATTTTGACGTTTTTGAAATGTCAAAGTAGGTACCTAGTTCTCGAGATTCAGGGAGTCTAGTCTACATTTATTTGTACATAATCGTATGGAAAGAAAGTGGTAGCGTAGAGCGCTTTACGGCCAAAATTAATAACCTATCTATCCACGATTTGGATTTACCCTACTAGAGATATAAATTT
This sequence comes from Asteroscopus sphinx, assembly GCA_949699075.1. Classification (NCBI taxonomy): domain Eukaryota; kingdom Metazoa; phylum Arthropoda; class Insecta; order Lepidoptera; family Noctuidae; genus Asteroscopus; species Asteroscopus sphinx. The sequence continues at coordinate 25,727,773 of OX453004.1, read as the reverse complement.
GATATAATTTGTATGGAACTTATGTCAAATTTCGATCTCTAGTAGGGCAAATCGTGGATAAATTTTGACCGTTAGTCGAGTTAATCGCTTTTTCTTTAGTGTGTTATAGCCAGCACTAGTAGACGGTCATTACGACCTTTTAACAAGAATAAAACAAAAGATAACGTTATATTATAACACCCTGCGTCCGTTATATGTCCTCACAAGGTCAGCCGACTCATTACGACCTATAGCCGATAGTTTATCACAATCATAGTTCATAATAATTATTCATAATCCGTTCCTCAACCTTGCTGGAAAGTTTCTGCATAGTAACTTTTATCTATTTCGAGTTCAGCTCTTATCTTTGTGTAAGCATGGTCTGTTGACAAGTCCATGTCTAATGCTAAGTTTACACGAGCTTAGTAACAACACAACATAACATAACATCACGCCTGTATTTCCCCAAAGGGGTAGGCAGAGGTGTATGGTACACCCACATTTCGCCAGTTATGTTATAGTCCCATGTAATAGGGGGCGAGCCTATTGCCACTGACCGGGCACAAATCCAGACTCCGGGCTTTTACTGAGAATTTCCTAATGAAAAAACCCAATAACACTGCCCGACCCGGGAATCGAACCCAGGACCCCACGCTCAGCAGTCGCGCGTAGTAGTAGTAGTAGCTTAGTACTTGTAACTAATGCTTAGTACTTGTCACTTACACTAATTTCTTGCGTGTAAACATGCTGAATTAGTGCTTAGTACTTAAGAAACTGCTATTGCAAGGGAATATAAGCCGATCCTATTTACTTAGTGACAAGTAAAAGCGATTAGTACTACATAGTACCTGTCATTAGCGCTCGCGCTGATTGTCGCTTACTAAATAGGGTCGGCTTCTATTTACTCGCACTTTATTTTTCATTGTTTATGATATATAGATCTGCTCTTGACCGCAATCTAGACAGCTATGTCAGGATGTGGTCGACGATGGAGCGAGCAAACCTATTAGGTGCCGATTCACTTCAACTTTCACTAATACTAATCACGAATTCAGCTGTTTACACGCTGGGTATTAGGAGGATCAATCACCAAGAAAGGTAAGTCTCATTTACCTCGTTAGGGAAGCCTTTGGGGTCTTTACACCAGAGATGATGCTTCAGATCCACAATACGTTAATCAGACCAATCTTAGAATACGCATTTGAAGTCTGGAGTTCCTAGGACATTGAACTTCTGGAGAAGGGGCAGCGCAGCTTCACTAAAATACCAAAGACTAGGTACTTAAAAGACGGCGACGACCGTATGAGGATCGCTTAGAAGTTTTGAAGTTCACAACTTAAAAGTATCGCAGAGACCGTGGAGATCTTAAATGGACATTACAACCTGCAGGATTTCGATGCACTATTCATACGTAGTTACAGTACGCGCATATAAGTTGGATGGCCTGAAGTTGTCACAAGACCGTTGCAGTAATCGTTTGATGGGTGTCATTGGTGGTAAGGGGGGAGGAAAACATGTGTAGTACAGTCGACTGCATGACAGTGGTAACACTTCATTTCGAAAACCGCCCTTACTGCTTACGAAATAAAGATGCTGCTAATGCCAAAGTGTTACCACCGACGTGCGGTCGACCGTACTTAACTTTAGGTCGGCCAAGTTAGATTGCGCGTATTGTAACAAAAACGTCCATCTAAAGCTAAAGCGTCACACCTTAAGCGGTGTAGGCTGTGGTGTAGATACTAGCTTCTCAAATAATAATTCTAACAAAACTTTCTAAGCAACATAATAGTCCTGTGACTATTGTGTTACGCTGTCGTGGAATAAGCTCCCAGAAGATGCAATCTTGATGAACATCTAAAAAAAATGTGGATAAGCAGGATACAGGCACTTATCAGTATTGTTTCAGCTGCCTTCCTATTATTTATAAGTAATAATAAAAATTAAAGTTGTCAAAGGGGCAACTACTAGCCGGAACTGTGTCCTCTAGCAAGGCTTTCAAAGTTCTGGACTTCTACCTGACGGAAGATAAGTACATGATTAAAGAAAGATACAAATAATAAAATAGAGATTCACTGCGGATTCAGAAGTGAGCTCGACAATGATTTCTTACAGAATAGCCACGCAGTCCGAAGACCATCAATGATCGGTCAAGTTGTGAAGGAATATTTTTAAAAACATTATCTACGCTTGAAAAGATCGATGTTATTAGCAGTCAGGATTCAGGATGATGCAGCTATATTCACGTGACAGTATTTATTAGGGTGGTATGCCACTCGTCAAATTTCTTTATCCAATGTGACTTTGATGAAAGATATTGGATGTTTTTCATCAAAATTGTATGTAAAAATCACTGATCATCAAATTAATTCGATTGGACAAAGAAATAAGACAAAGAAATTGGACAAAGTTTGATCAGCGGCATACCACCCTTAGTTATAGGATGGAGAATTCTTTGTCGGGTGCCACTCGAAAAATAAATTAATAGGTATTCCGTTTCTCTAATAAACATTCAGATACTTACTGCAGTTTCGCTCTGGAAGTGATCCATTAAAATAGGCCAAGGCCGAAACTTGATGCAAAAAAACTTATTAAAATTATCAATGTGGCCCCCTGTGACTGCGTCAGTGACCCTAGGTATGATATACGAGTGCATAATACGTACGTACAGTCGACCGCACGTCGGTGGTAACTCTTTGACATTAGCAGCATCTTTATTTCGTAAGAGCAGTTTTCGAATATAAGTGTCACCACTGTCTTGGAGTCGACTGTACCTACCCTATGACAATTTTTACGCGATATGCTATCAGTGTAGCTAAGGTTGCCTATCAACCGGATAATTAAGTAGTTTTTGTGTCAGCCCCCTCTTAATGATAAATGCAAAATAATATGTGTTTTAATAATATAAAGCAAACAAAACATAATACGGACACGTGTCGCTCTTTGTGTCATTGCTATGACAAAGATGTTTTGGGCTAAGTCCATAAGAATACCTAAAGAATTTCCGAACAAAACCATTGTCTTCCAGCATTTTAAAACAATGTGATTTAAGATTCCCTTCATCAACTGTATAATATTTTATTAAAAGAATGCTCGGAGACTATGTAGCGGGTATCAAAGTACAGAGCTGTGGTTTATAATCTCGACTCGTTGTTCTCTCTCTCTCTCGTTTGTTTTGTAGGTAGTAGGTATGTACAGTCGACTGCATGACAGTGGTAACACGTCAATTCGAAAACCGCCCTTACTGCTTACGAAATAAAGATGCTGCTAATGTCAAAGTGTTACCACCGACGTGCGGTCGACCGTACTTACGTAAGTACCTACCTCATCAAATTGAAGAGACGATGGAGCGACTCGAAAAAAAACAAAGATTTATTCGAACTAGATGAGTTCATTGTTCCATGATCGATTCAAGTAAGAAACTCTTTTGCTCTTTAAAACTAGACTTTAATGAGAGGTTGTCACCGTTATTTTATTTTTGCCGTGGGGAAATCCTCATGGACGCACTCCACCCGGGGTGGAGTCAGTGTCGGACTCTTACCGACTAAAACCAACACGGTGTTCCTTCAACTACCTTAGACGGGGGCGTGGGAACCTGTGAGTATTCACACAACCACCCCCGACAGGTCCCGGCCCGCCACAAGCAGGCGAGCCCCTTCTCCCCGTGCGGTCTAATGTTAGCCGCACCCTCCTAGGCGGCGCACACGGAACACTGCACGCCACCTCACCTCACGGGCCTTTACCAGCTACGCCAGCTGCGACAACTACGCCAGCTGCGACAACTGTGCCAGCTACGCCAGCTGTGCCAGCTACGCATGAAAAACTCACTCGGGAAATCGATGCATTCAGACAATGATCAACAGGAAAAGTACCTATTCAGTAATCCGAGTACCTACCTATACAACTAAAACTTCTAAAATATACATTATTTAATAACCATAATGATATTATTATGTTAGATAATAATCGGTACTCAAAACTAAAAATATATAACTTGGTAATGTTGTCATATCCGTATAGCCTAGAACTGGGTGAGGCATCCGCTCTGAGTCAAGGGCAAGAAACATATCATCTAACGTTCTGATAAAACAATCAGATCTATTGTTATTGCCCTTCCTACAACCTAGAACATCTCGATTTAATACTGATAGAGCTGATAGACATGTCGATAGATAATATCTTGAACGTAATTTCGATCAAAAATGCCAAGAATTCAAGATTACTCTCCTTCTGAAGCAGTCGGGTAAAAATATAAGTCCTAGTGAAAAAAAAACAACTAGATGTACACAAAGACACAACTTTAGTTTTTTATATATTTTGATTAATTATTTCAATAAACACTCAAAATTAAACCCATTTGGCGCTAATTTTACTCAAAAAAACTAACTGATTGTCAGTTAGTTTTTTTGAGTTTTCTCGAGAGAGAAATAATTTTAAAAGTAACGCTACTCTTGAAAATAATTATAATTTCAATCAGATTTCGATCTCAAAAAATACCAAGACGAACTTACCTAATAAGTATTAATGAAAAAAAATTGTAACAGGTACACAATTTTTATTCTATTTCATTACAATTCATTCATAAAATACTAATTTTGCATTCAAAAGTACCTACAAACTAACATTTTGTTCAAAACCAATCGATCGGAATTGTTTTCAACGGTATGTCATCCTAATCAGACTTTACTAAGGCCGGTGTTCATCAACGTTATTCCTTTGGTTAAACGTTCGCTTACTCAATAAATATACTGGAATTGTGGGTAAACGGTCATATAATCAGAGAATTATCGTTGGTGAAATCAAGCCTAGACCATGGATGAATAAGACTAACCAAAATGAAAAGTTGGTTTAGCAATATTTTTGGAAGTGCCTAGTTAAAATTACCATGATTCTTTGATTGCTGATTTAGTTATGTGATGAGAGACAAAGTTGAAGTCTTGTGTGATTTAACACAATTACTTAACATCACGTCTTTATTTTATCGAAGGGGTAGGCACAGCTGTATTAGGTTACTCACATTTCGCCAGTTATGTTATAAGTCCCATGTAATAAGGGGCAATCCTATTGCCATTAACTGGGCATAAATCCAGACTCCGTGCTGCCACTCATAATTTCATAATGAAAAAACTCATTAACACTGGCCAACACGGGAATCGAACCCAGGACCCCGCGCTTAGCATTCACTTAGCACTAGACCAACGAGGCAGACCCTTCAAAGTGCTTCAAACTGTAACATAGCAAAGCTGCTAGCGGTAAAAATAGGTATGGTGGTAGTTATTCACCAGAAGAACTCTAGCTCCACTTTACTTTAAGGCTCTATCTACTATTACTAAAATTGGCCCCAGAAGGCAAAAGACAGGGACAAGTGGAAAAAGGGAAGGGAGACCTTTGCCCTGCAGTGGGACACTACAGGCTGATAATAATTACTAAATATTGTGAAGGATGGCACGGTTGACATCTGTCGGGCATGTCACCGTCCAGGAGAATTTATCCGACACATTATTGCCAGTTCTTCGCATCTAGCTAACGGCGAGTACTTGCACAGGCACAACCTACTAGCCAGGATTATTCACCAGCAACTGGCTCTGAAATACAATCTCGTGCAATCAGAAGTACGTACTACAAGTATGTGCCTATGGGACAGATCTATCATCACATAGGACTATTGCTCACAATAAGCTTGATATACGGCCAAAATTAATATCCAATCTATCCACGATTTACCCTACTGGAGATAGTAATTTGACATATTTTGTATGGAGCTTATGTCAAATTCCTATCTCTAGTAGGGCAAATTATGGATAGATTGGATATTAATTTTGGCCGATAGAGGTGATAGATCGATCTGAGCGCCGCGCATTGATTGTTGATATCACTGTCCCTCATGACGGGAACCTCGTGAAAGCTGAAAAAGACAAGCAAACTAGATATCTTGATCTAGCACACGAGGTTGTCGACATGTGGGAGGTGGACTCAGCAATCATTGTGCCGATAGTTGTAACGGCTAATGCCCTTGTGGCAAAGAGCCTCGACCACCATCTCCAGAGGCTCTCGTTACGCGGCTGGGTCAAGGGCTTGATGCAGAAAGCGTTACTCCTTGATATGGCGCGTATTGTTAGGAGGTTCCTTTCTCTGGAGCCCTGACCACCGGTAGCTTGGACCTTGTACCCGATACCGGTGGGACACATTTTTTTTTTTTTGTTTTTTTTAAATGTAAGTATTTAAAAATATAATATGTGTATTTATGAAAATAAAGTAAAAAATAATTACTAAAATTAAATTAATAGGTATACCTACTGGTAACTGCAGCAACGGAGACGGCACGACGAAGATCGAATTTCAGTCAGCGTTTGACGTGAACAAAGGCGTTCGGAACTTCGGACATGTCTCTATCGCGACGACAAATCTGTCTTTGTGTAAGTCCAATATGTACTCATGAGTCACGTATATGGACATTGTTCTTTTCGTATGTAAATACAGTATGTCTTTGATCTGTGAACCTTTGATTAGTTGAGTAACAGAAAAAAATACGATCTTTGGAACATTTATTCATGCAGTGGAAAAGGTACAACAATTATAAAAACTTATACGGGTGTATCAAGGACATACAAAATGAATAGAAAATCCAGAAAGAATTCAGCCAAAACCTCGGACGAATAAAAATGGCGGACAGAATCTCGTTAAGAAAAGATTGAAGAACTTCTTTTTTTCCTAAACCCACTATAATTTTGATAGAATTTTAACACACCAGATACCTATTATATTGTTATTTTATTTGTGACAATGACTACCGTTACATGAGATTTGTTGCGTAATCACGGCTTTTTGTCTTACTATGGGTGTGAATGTGTGCGTGCCAGCCCGTACTTTTAAGCGAGCCGTCTTACTATGGGTGCTTCACTTTTTGTTTAGCGAGACTCCGTCCGCCTTTTTTTATTCGTCCAAGGCCAAAGCATGTCTTTTGAAGTTGTGAAAGACTACTGAAGCATTATTGCAATATTAGTGTGGGCCTAGCAGCATCCTTCTTTCTTCTCTTCTATCGTGTCGAGATGAGCTACATAATGATAACAGATAACAGCTCATGACGTGGAAAAAAGATTAGCCAGTTAGCAGGTTGCTAGCAGGGCTGACTGCCCAAGGTGCGCCTGATGATCAATTAAATGTCGTCACTCGTGGAGGCTCTTTTAATGCACATCCTCTTTCTCTCTTTCTTCTAATAACATACTCTTACTCTCTTTCTTTCATGTTCCGTGTTGTGCCGGACGTAAAGAATTGCACCAACACCACAATCTTCTCATGGGTGTCGAAATAAGCGACGAATTTACCAGAGAATGGGCAGCAGCGTTCTCTGAGTATTTAACCAACCAACTGCGATCGCCAACCCACCTGCCAAGCGTGGCGATTATGGCATATCCCCCCAAACTGCTTGGGAAGGCCTGTGTCCAGCAGTGGACGTCTTCCGGCTGAAATGATGATGATGATGATGACTCTCTTAGAAACATACTCTTACTAACGACCATCTGTAGGCAATGTATGTATCCTCTATCGCATGTACAATGGAGAGTGTTTTAACGAATTCATCATCATCATTATTTCAGCTGAAAGACGTCCACTGCTGGACATAGGCCTCCCCAAAGGGGGGGGGGCATATGCCATAATCGCCACTGAGGATTTGTTTGACCTTAATACTAGCCGCTGACTTCCACCATCGTACTAGATTGATACCCATAAATCTAAAATCCATTCCCACCATCTTGATGGTGGGCGGTCAACTACTATAATATACCTACGTTTCACATACTATTTTTCGCCTCATACAGCAAAATTATGGAACCATCTTCCGGTCAGCGGTTCACCCGAACAAATTCGTTACAGAGCATGTATTTTTAAAAGGTTGGCAACGCATCGGCGACTCCCCTGGTATTGCAGCCGTCCATGGCCGGGTCATTGCTTACCATGATCCGCTTCTTCGTTACCCCCCCACTCCCTCTATTAAAAACAATATACTTATGTACAAATGAAGGATAATAATATAATTTATGTTCAATGATGAGCAATAGGTAGAATAAATTACACCTAAAGTTTCGTAAACCCTTCCATTCATAGTATTTAAATGCAGGTAGGTAGTTGGGTCAAAAGTTGGTAAGATTGCAAAGCAGAAATATATCATATAATATAATATATATAATATAAATCGATATAAGTTATGTATGTCAGTAGGTATAGATAATTAATTCTTCAGTCGGGCTAAAATTACATGTTTTTCTTTGACAGATCGGCGTGTAAGTTATGATGACTTAAATGTACCTATGAGTAATGTGTACACCGTCCAAGTGTGATAATTTCCTTTGTGAAAGAATAGGTAAATCACATATCTAATCATTTTCATATTGTATTGTAACGATTGCTCGTACAACATATCTATAGGTATTTATGACTTGTCTGGTTGCATAAGTAGGGGTCATTTCATACACTTTTTACTTTGAAAATTGCTTAGTAATCCTTTTTTGATGTTTCGTAACGGTGGATAAAAAGATACTTGTAGCATAGATGTAGGTTGATTATCTATGTATTACTTAACAAATGATTGCCGTCCTTTCTCCTGATGCACTCGTTACCCCCAGCCTCCATGCACTTATGATAGATACCCAAATAAAGTGATGGGGTGGCCAATTGGTGACCTAGATGAATTGGCAATCGTCATTCTGTTGCTACGAACTATGTTCCGAGGGCTGTGAAAGACCTACCAAAGAACTATTAACGAGTTCAAGCAGTGTCGTAGCTGAGGTCATGAGCGCCCAGGGCAAGAATTGAAATTTGGGCCCACCAAAACTTATTTTGTAGGAAGAGAAAAGCAATATAAACTCGTATTTTAATTTTGGGTATGTTCTTAATGTCCTCTTGCGCCAGCGGCCTGCATGCTGTGGGCACACCTCGGCCACTCAATACAATATAAATGCTAGCACCACCCACATATACAAGATTACGTCTGTATACGAACGCGCACACATGTAGGTTAGGGATGTTCGCCGCTCGTAATGCCGACTGGGTTCCAAGCGCTTCTCAGTAGTTTTCAGAGATGGCGTGCTTGTTTAGCGACTGGCCTTTGACAACCATTGCAATCTTGCAGTCCAATTGCCGGCAAAACGCGGGTGGGTGCGGGGTGCGGGTGAGGAATCTTAAATTAGCGGGGGGCGGTGAGTGGCCGTTCTGTACGATAGTACTATTAGGTATTCTGTGCTGCGGGTCTGCGAAATCGGCCCTGGCAGCCATCCCCCGCGGTCAGCCCCTAGCTACGATGCTAAGTTCTAGATTCTTTGTAGACATTACAGGCAGTTTCGTAAATGCCTACTAACTGTCAACTTAGAGATTTTATGAATAAATAGCTGTCGTCCACTGTCGTCTGTGCTGCGTCGTATTCGGTCTATTCACTCAGCACTCTGGTATTAAAACTCTTATTCATCAATTCATCATCATCATAATTTCAGCCGAAAAACGTCCACTGCTGGACAAAGGCCATAATCGCCACGCTTTGCAGGCGGGTTGGCGATCGCAGTTGGTTGTTTAAATACTCAGAGAATGCTGCTTGCTGCCCATCCTCTGGTGAATCCCTTAGTCGCCTTTTACGACACCCATGAGAAGAGGGAGGGTGGTGCAATTCTTTACGTCCGGCACCACACGGAAACTCTTATTGTTATAGGTATATCTAAGGGCAGCCCTGGATCTACACTTTTAGGAGCAAAAATTTCCCACACATAAAATACTTGTTAAATTGTAAATAATTGTTTTGGAAAAAAAAAAAAAAACTTTTTTATCCCAAAGGTTTTGTGACCGTTTGACCTTGAAGCAGACGTTTTATATCGAGACACAGACACGTGATTATGTATAGTATATGAGAACTTTCAGCAAGTCTAAGTTCAAAGTTTAGAACACCAAAATAAAAGTTCCTGTAAACGAACAGCGAGACTGGGGGCGGCCATCCACCAGGGCTGGCGGCCACTTTGTTTTTTGCCGCCCAGGGCGCGGTCAGCCACCAGGGTTGGACGCCAGGAGCACATGCCCCCTCTCACCCCCCCACTCCCTAGATCCGGGCCTGTCTAAGGGTAGGTACCGTACGCAAAATACACGCATAGACGTAGAGTTGTGGAAACCAGCCTGACTATACTGTACTACTAATATACTAATTGCACATGTCAAAAAATTTCGTTGTGTCAAAACTTTACACCACCGTGCCTGAAAGATTGAGCAAGTTTTTGCGAATAAAGACTGTTCACGGTTTGTAACGTTTGCTTAAAAACAGTGCAATTGTTGAAGTTCAACAAGAAATAAGATCTGTAACTACACATGGCGGGCTTATTTTCAAACTCTTACACAGTGTAAGTTACAAGGCACTACGACTGGGGCACAAAGTAAGCGTATGCGCTTATCGTGTCTATATAACAGCTGGCTGGTTGCGCGCGCGCACACTCGCTAACACCTCTCATCCGCCGCACGATCGATTTTTCCGCCCTTTGTGATTTCCACCGGCGCGTGAACCTACGCGAGTGAGGTTAGTGCATTTTCATATTTCAGTTTAAATTTAAGTATAAGTGTAAATAAATAGAGTAACGGTTTGCTAGCATTGGTGTTCAAACTGTGTTGTGCTCGTTAAATTATAGTGCATGTTACAATGGTATTGTGAAAATACGTGTGGAAATGTATTTGTAATTTATTAGTCCAAAATAATATTCTTGTCATGGTTCGCAAAGTTTTTATTACTGATTAAAATATTTTGGTAAGGTGTGATCGATCTTAAGTGCGTTTTAATTGATCAAGTTAAGATTAGTTTTATTAATGAGTTTGTCTTGTAAGAAATCAATTTTATAATGAAATTAAATTAAAGTTAAAACGTGCGCATATTCATTTAAAATTAATATTGTTTCACTAAATATTAAGATGCAATTTTAAGCTGGATATATTTTTATGAAAATAAAGATATCATAAGATTAATTATTGCAAAATCTTGAATTGGTGACTAGAAATGTCTCGAAAGCGTTTACAAAAACTAAAAGCACAGTTCAGCATTTTAGCTCATGCCTAGACTGTTAGATATTACATTACCTAATATATAGGTAGTATTAATGGTTTGTTAGGTAAGCGATTTATTTAGAACAATAAAGTACTCGTGCAGAGTTGATTGACCTCAAGATAATACTAGATAAATAACAAATAATGAAACAAGTAGTCTAATAGCTCTTCACTGAAGATGTTTTGTATGATGTTCAAAAAGCTTTTGTATTGTTTGTGTAGTTACCTGTAACTTAGTATCATTAGGTACCTATAGGTAGTTTGCTAGGATATTAAATATTCTAAATAATGAGGGTCATTAAACTACGTTTAACCATCCTTAATGAGCAAATCGTGAGGAAACCTGCACACCTGAGAGTGCTCCATACAATTCTCGATGGTGTGTGTAGTCCGCCAACCCGCACTAGGCCAGCGTGGTGGACTAAGGCCTTAGCCTTCTCATACTGAGAAGTGGCCCGTGTCTAGCAGTGGGACAGTAATGGGCTGATTATGTAATGAGCAAATATAGGTACTTATTTGCGTTACCTTAACGTGATAATTACCATTTAGACAAAATGCTTAAAAGCATCTTTGAAAATTGTGGAAAAGATCATTTTCCTTCCTAATTAATTCTTCTTCTAATTTTTTTGTTTATAATAATGAACTTTCAACATTCAACAAAAACATATTTGACTAATATACCTATGAAGCTAATTCTTAAGTTAAAGCTATTTAATAGCCAGTATGATCTATGGAACAAACCTGTTGATTGCATAAAACTCCTCAATTGCTTTACATCATCAGAATTCAAACTTATTATCAGCTATTCGCTTTATGGATCTGTGGGTCATTTTAGCAATGGGTAGTGACCGCTAGATTTGTGCAATCGATCTCCAACGCAATGTGTTTTTAAACGTAGAGTCGGCGACACGTGCGCCGGCGCACCGTGCTTGGAATCCACAATAAGTCCTTGCCTTGCGGCCAGTGTCATGTCAACACACTTCGCTGGCCGTAAGTAACGATGCTCTTTGAGAATAATGAGTATTCAGGCTTTATCTGATCGATTATTCTATCAGATATCTTGGGAGCCTTGTTGTTTGTTCCATATTACGAAATTACATGTAGCAAATAGAGGTTCTTTACGGCAGTGGAGTATTTTGTAGAGAAAAAAAAAACAAGATTTTTTATTCTTTTTTCAAATTCAAAAGATTTTATTTCGAATATGCATTCATGCACTTTCAAAACGAGTTGCACGGTTCAAAAAAGTTGGTTCTATGGAGAAGAGCCGGCAAGAAACTACATGGATATACCTTCTCTTTTCCTTTACTAATTTCCTTTCTTGTTTTCAGATCCCAAAATGACGTCAAACGAGTTCAGGTTAGAACGTAGCATTGAATTGTCTCCAGAGACAAAAGAAATTGCTGAGAAAGAGTTGCGTGAGACTCCAGAGAGAGTGCGTGAGGCTCTCGAGAGGGTACGGGAACTCCTGAAGGAGAACAAGGACTTGTGCTTTGGGGATGACGACGAATTACTCACAATCTTCTTGCGGCCTTGCAAGTGGTACCCAGAGAGCGCGCTTGCACTTGTGAGTTTCTTATACATTATTTTAATTGAAAATTAGGCACTCAGAATAATTAGGCTTAGAACCGCCGTAGTCACACGCGGAGTGAAAAAAAATCAAGTTGGCCTTAAAAGGCTACGTTAAGTTCATTTTACGCGTGCCTCCGTGTGTGTTGGCGAACATTTTACGTGCCACTTGCATACATCGATTGTTTTTGTGCTTCAACTTGAGCGGAACTTTGAACGAAATTATAATTCTATGTAAACCTCATGTGTTATTAGGTACTTATTTGGGAATTTATTTCTAAGCTGTGATCGTTGACTTCATTGAAGACTGAATTTAATTACTCGCGTGTGAATGCGATCCTTTACCTAAGTAGGATGCGATTTGTAGACTAGGTACATTAGATAGGTTATCTACGCTGCTAATTGAATCTGTTATTTTTAACTCGGTTTTTTTTAATTTTTTTATGAGACATAGATCTGCTCTTGACCGCAATCTAGACAGCTTTGTCAAGATGTGGTCGACGATGTAGCGAACAAACCTATTAGGTGCCGATTTAATCCAGTTTTAAAGGCGTTAGGGTTGTATGTGCCCGGAAATACAGAAGTCGGCAGTGAATTCCACAACTTGGCTGTGCCGCACTATGAAAGAGTTCTCAAAGCGCTTGGTCCTGATACTAGGGATTCCTACCAAATGTGGATGATGCCCTGCAGTGCGTCGTGTAGTTCGATGAAAGAAAGGAGATTGCGGAATAAGCTCAAGGGGTTCTTGCGCACACTCCAAAGTACAGCTTGTAGAACACCGACAAATAAGCAACTGTGCGTCTATGGGCTAAGCTTTGTAGCTTAGATTTGTAGATCAGTTCTCGTTAACATTTCCTATAACATAATTAATTGTAGCCCTCAATATCATTAACAAACGTATGATTGTGAGCTAAGCAGGTCATATCGTTGCAGCCTACTAAATTTGCGTAACTCGCAACTACATAATGTTATGTAGTTTCAACACTTCAATTACACACGGTTAACGACTGATTTCGTCGGACTTGTCCTAGACCTCGCTTATTATACGTTTTATACCAAGGATAATAAACCGTGATTATAATATACTTAAGTGACGTCTTTAAGTTCGAACATCTTCTTGAAATAACTAGCTATGTTTGAACTTTATGTGCAATCTTTAGTAGGTAAATAAATAGATATTAACTACTTAAATGTTTTGTAGAAATTAAACCAATCGGTATAAATGTAACAAAGGATACAACAAAAGTAAATAACAACTTAATTTCAATTTTAAAATGCGAATTAATTAACTATTAATTTATTACGGGATACTATTTTTTTTTTTTACTAAATTACAATCTTACAATACCTTAAAATACAATAGAACGAAATTGCTTAGAAATAATAATATACAAGAGGGCATCACAATATTCTACCGTATCGCTGTCAACTGGTAACGTGCCAGATACTGGCAGCATTGCCACGTTGTATGGCAATGCTTATCTACAAAGAAAAAGCTAGCCCTCTGGCAATCATCATCATCATCATCAGCCTACTACTGTCCCACTGCTGGGCACAAGCCTCTTCTCAGAATGAGAAGGATACAGGCCTCAATCCACAACGCTGGCCTAGTGCGGGTTGGCGGACTACACACACCATCAAGAACTGTATGGAACACTCTCAGGTGTGCAGGTTTCTTCACGATGTTTTCCTTCACCGGATAATCAAATTCTGATCCGCACATGAATTCGAAAAGTCCCTCTGGCAATAATAATAATAAATTCATATAGGTAATACAATTTCAAACAGTATAGTAATTAAGTAAATGTAAATTTCGTCAGTAATGATCAATTCGTATTAGTCGTAGACTTTTACTTCTATCGTGTCGACATGAGCTCAATAATGATAATAGCTCATGCCGTGGGAAAAGATTAGCCAGTCAGCAGGTTGGTAGCGGGGCTGACTGCCCAGGGTGCGCCGGACGATCAACAGAATCATCATCATCATCATTTCAACCGAAAGACGTCCACTGCTGGACAAGTTGTTGAACAGAATATACTAATAAAACTAGACTCGGTTCTTTGTCAAAACAACATAGAGCAACCGCAAAAACAACAATGATAGGATAGAACGGGTTCCCAACAACGTAGTTGTAAATAGTAAATAATGATTACTCAACCCGTGTATGCTAAAAGCCCTCAATTGGTCTGAGGTTAAAAGGCTTTTATTTTTTACTTAAGTAAGTTGTCACGGTTGTGTGGTTTCGAAAAGATCTTGGGAAAAGCTTCAAAAACTTTTATATGGGCAATGGGCTTACATAACATAGTTTCTTAATCTTCATGATTTCTGTTAATATTAGGGTCTTAATTATCTCTATCTTAATGAGTTTTAAAGGCTCTAATAGTCGGAGATATTGGGTAATGATGGAACAAGTCTGTTATACTTGTTATAGCTTGCAAGCACAATAATAATGAGGTTCTATATGTATACCTAGTGTTGCAAGCTTCATAACAATTTG
This sequence comes from Asteroscopus sphinx, assembly GCA_949699075.1. Taxonomy (NCBI): domain Eukaryota; kingdom Metazoa; phylum Arthropoda; class Insecta; order Lepidoptera; family Noctuidae; genus Asteroscopus; species Asteroscopus sphinx. Next base: position 25,712,667 of record OX453004.1, on the reverse strand, counting down.
AATATTACTTGGTAGATTGTAATACATATAATGACATGAATAAATTATCGCAATCATTAAATCTATTTATTACCTATGTAAGCAGGTGTATTTAAGCATATACATAGTACATGACAGAGATTATGTAATAACGTCTTAGCTCGTAATATAGTGACAGTTTAATGTTATACAATAACAATTATAGGTGGATAACCGATTTCTGGCGAACTTTTTATGTGTGTTTGTTCTTAACTCGTTAGCGAAGTTATAGTAGTTATTGCTATTGACATAAACTGCACCTAGGTAATATAATATGAGGAATATGTTGACCCAGCGTAACACTAACCGCTGATTAAGTTCTCGTTACTTACAGGTATTTTTTACTAAATGATAATGCATGCCAATAATAATTGATTTGTTGACCAAAAAAGACATTAAAATTATTTAATCTCTTTATTCACCAAGCATAATATTAAACTTACCTAAGTGATTCTGACTTATCTTAATTAAATAATTATTTGCAGTTCGTTTCTTAAATTTTCAATTCATTAAACAGTGTCATGTATCAGTTGGATCCCGCAGTTATAATGTTGTTCAGTTATCTTTCGCTTGTTAACTGATAGAACAATTTCCTCTGTTTGTAAATATTATATCGGAATCTGCCCGTGCGCGTCGGGAAGGGCGAGATAAGCCGCACGACGCAATGTCAAAGTGCAATGTTTATCATAACGAGATAACGTTATCACTCATCACTATTTGCTGCTACATTTTAAATTGTCGGCGTAAACAATACATTAGAAATGTTACTTGTCGAACAGTCGGCGTCACGAGAAAATTGAGGTCAAATTATACGAATTTAACATTTGAATTAATTTATTTCGGATGTTGTAATTTGTTTTGTAAAAAATCATATTACTTGGATTATTAATATTTTGTAAGGCCGCTTGTACACTACATTGAATTTTACGATTCATAGGTCCGATTTTTTTAGGTCCGATGTAGCACTGCTAGTAATTTAAGTATGCCTTTTTAGGGTTCCGTAGTCCTACAAGGAACCCTTATAGTTTCGTCATGTCCGTCCGTCTGTCCGTCTGTCCTAATCCTTTACAGCTTAATAACTTCTAAATTATAAACATAAGTAAATGAAATTTTGTTAAAAAATAGTCGGCATATAGATCTCAATTGTAAAAGAATAAAAAAAATCGTTTTTACGTACTTTAGGGGTGGCGTCCATACATGTGAAATGGGGATGAAATTTTTTTTTTCGCTGCACCCCCTCGTGTGGGGTATCATTGAATAGGTCTTTTAAAATGAAAGTAATGTTTCATACATCACTTTTTTATCAGGTGTACCATCTGCGAAATATAGCCCGCCAAAACTTATAATCTTTCACATTGATAGACCTTTATGAAAACTCTCTTTTAAAATTATTTCGAGTATAATGTGATTATAATTTTTTGAGTTATAGACAGAAAACTGAAAAATACTTAATACTTACGTCCTAGTTCAAAGGATGACCTTAGAGAAAAATTATCATAGCAAATAATGCTCCTTTAGCTACTTTCTATTTGAAAAAATCACAAAAAGTAACTTTGACATGACAGACTTCTTAAATGTGGCTTCTTGAATTTATCACTACATGGCGCTACTAACAACACGCTCTGAGTCGCGAATGTTGCCGATTATTGCAAAAACTAAAATAGCCATGATTAATATTCGATTTGATTCGTTTGTAGTTACACCTACTTAAGGAACCCTATAATACTGAGCATGGCCCGACATGCTCTTGGCCGGTTTTAATTTACGTATGTAATTTTACTGTGAATGGAGTAAAATTACGGACTTACGGATCTTAAAATTCAGTGTAGTGCACAAGCGGCCTAACCATGTTACCGACACAACACATAACATTTGTTTGACATATGGTACAGCTGAAATTTCACTTCAACTTTGATTTAATGAACCCCGTAGATTACTAAACAAGAAAACATAATACATAAAAGCGTTATTTGTTTGTATTCTTTTATACATCTAACCTATGGAGAATTTTCCGGTATGAGGTTTATCGCTAAGCCACGCTACCGGACATTTGCTTAGACGCAAATATTGTGAAGTGCAGATAAACTGTGACTCCATTCAATGCCAAACACTCTATAAAATAATTAACAAATAACAACAACTAAACAATAATTACACTACACGTGCGTTGAACACAACAACAGCTATTAATATCAATACAAAATAAATTCTAAAGAATCTGCAGTAATATTTACGCGCTATTGCAGCTGGGTTTTCCAGTTTTTCCGCGTAGAGTATAGAGCTTTTTCAAATTATTTGCGGTTTTTTCGTCCCAGCTTAATTTTTTATTTATTTGTGATTTGGTTTGTTTCATCAGTTCATTGCACCGCGATTTTGGATAGCATACGTATGTTGTTGTCAATATTACGTCTAGGAAATTTCTACTATTTTTTGATTTTGCAACTAAGGTTTTTCTTTGACTATAAATGTTTAAATAATTCAATCTGTCTCCTAATTTAAAATAATTTCCTACGTAACGTTAAATTATTTCGAACATTTCTACAAGTCCCTATCATCATCATCTTAACCCGGTATCACCTACTACTGGGTATAGGCCTCCTTTCGTTTTTGCCAGCCTCTTCGATCTTGTGCATCCCTCGTCCAGGTGTCATCAACTCAGCGCACTTTCGGACGGCCCGGGTTTCTCCGATACCTATACCTAACTTATAAAATTAAACGTGGATTATTCGATGTATATGTTATGATTACTATCGAAATATATAACATATATATCGATTATGATTACAGTCATAGTGTAGTAGTAATATTGCGTACACCAGCGGTACTCTAAGTGTGTTCCGCGGAACCCTAGGGTTCCGCGATACCCCTGTAGGGGTTCCGCAAGAATTTAGAAAAAAAAAACAAAACACCTCTCTCTGGTCACTGGTCGAACGTTTTGGATCCGCCCGCCGCGCGTATACTTGTGAGCGCGCAGTCCCTTTGATAAAAGCCGCCTCTGAATTAGACGCTATAGTTGTGAACAAGCGACTTTCGGCTCTATCTTCAAAAGCATAAAGTCGAGATTGTTTACAACGCATTTTTTTGTATTTCTATTTTAATTTCCGCTTTTTGTTTATCAAAGGCGCCGACTCGAGTATTTTTGAGAATGTTCGAGTTCGAGTCTAGGACTAAGTATAAAAGCGCTATTATATAAAAAAAGTCGCGCCTCGTCAGTCAGTTGACGATTAGCGTTCGGAGCGATAAGTTCGTACCTACCTACTTACAAGCTGGCTAGCCTGCTGCCTTCTTGTAAGTTCTACTGCCCGCTGTATTCTGATTGTATCAGTTTTGTACATTTCTTCTTTGGACTAAACTTTGTCTCATAAACGCAGTAACGATTGTGCATTATTTTGACCCTACCATCCTGACGTGTAACATTATTAATAAAGAAGAATGGAACGTTGGCTTAAAGGTGTTAAACGTGTTGCAACGACATCTTCTAATGACGCTGAATGTTCAAAAGCAGTACGCGCGGAGAATACAGCAATTACCGATCCAGACGATGATGCCACGACGTCAAGCTCCACGGTTTCAAAGACGAAAAAAAGGAAGTATGATGAATCATATATCAGTTTCGGATTTGTTGATTCCAACGGCTCACCTCTCTGCATGTTATGTAGTAAACTGCTTCCTAATAGTTCCATGGCACCTGCCAAATTACGCAGACATTTAGAAACTGTACACCCCGAGTCTAAAGACAAGAATAAAGAATTTTTTGTTCGTAAAAAAGAACAGTTATTGGAAAGTCAAAAAAATATGATGCATGTAACACAAACTATCAATGAAAAGGCCACGGAGGCATCATATTTAGTTAGCTATCGCATTGCACAAGCAGGTGAAGCGCACACTATCGCTGAGAATTTAATAAAGCCATGTGTGTTAGACATAACAAAATGTATGCTCGATGAAAAATCTGCAAAGCATCTTTCTACTGTACCGCTATCAAACGATACTGTTTCACGGCGAATCCATGATCTGGCAAGCTACGTCAAACAAGAACTAGTTGCACGTCTACAAAAAACACGATTCGCCTTGCAAATGGATGAGTCAACTGATGTCACTGGTCTGGCTATCTTGCTGGTTATCGTGAGATATCCATATGAACGTTCTTTTGAAGAAGACATGCTTATGTGTTCACCGCTGCCCACAAACACTACCGGGGAAGAAATTTTTAATAAAATAAACATATTTTTTAAAGAAAATAATCTTAGTTGGAACGATTGCATTGACATTTGTACAGATGGGGCTAAGGCGATGACAGGTAAAACAGCAGGAGCAGTATCACGAATAAAAAGTAAAGCGCCTAATTGTAGTTCCAGCCATTGTATTCTGCATAGACAAGCACTTGCGATGAAGCAAATGCCGTCAAATCTAAAATTAGTTATGGATGAAGCGGTAAAAATAATTAATTTTATCAAATCACGACCACTACAATCCCGATTGTTCTCATTATTGTGTGAAGATTATGGCAGCAAACATAAAACACTGCTGCTCCATACAGAAGTGCGATGGCTGTCTCGGGGTAAAACTTTAACAAGGCTATTTGAACTTAGAGCCGAGTTACAAATGTTTCTTTCAGCAGATACAGTTTCTTTTAATTTGAAAGACCGTTTGTATGATAAAACTTGGTTGTTCCGATTGTCTTTTATGGCGGATATCTTTCAAAAACTGAACGAATTGAATTTATCATTGCAAGGTAAACAGACAACAGTGTTCCAGGCCTATAACAAAATAACTGCCTTCAAAAGAAAATTAGATTTTTGGATTATTTGCGTTGGTAAGAGAGAAATAGAAAGCTTTACGTCACTCAGTGAGTTTGTTAGCGATAACGACTCGGAAATGTTTCAAGATGATGTGTTTGAAGAATTGGTCCAATATCTCACTTCGATGCGCGCATCTTTTGTAAAGTATTTTCGTACGAAGAACATAATACAAAAATGAAGCTGAATTCATGGATTCATAATCCTTTTTTACCCAACTTGCAAAAGCCCGAAAGTATGTCAAACGAGATATATGAATCTCTTTTAGAAATGTCATCAGACACAAGTATGGAGTCACTGTTCAAAACGACGCCTCTCAACGATTTTTGGTGCAGAATCCGTGATGAATATCCAATGCTTGGCAGAATGGCTCTGAATATTCTTCTCCCGTTCCCAACAACATATTTGTGCGAAACAGGATTCTCAACCTATGCAGCCACGAAAACAAAATATCGCAATAGACTGGACGCCGAACCTGATATGAGACTTCAAATGTCTTCTATCAAACCTGATATCAACCAATTGATGAAAAATAAAAAACAGTTTCATACCTCCCATTAGTTAAGATTTTTTCATTTTTAATATCTTCTATTATTGTACTTGGCATGTGGTTAAAGTAAGTAATAATTAGTAACTGTTACATTGTACTTTTATTATGCTTATATAATAAAGAATACACTTTTAAAAACTATTGTTTTATTGTAGGGTTCCGTCAAGTATTTTGCTTGTCAAAAGGGTTCCGTGACCAAAAAAGTTTGAGAACCGCTGGCGTACACTAACAAAGTCAGTTTTCAGTGTGTACGCTGTCAGGTACTGCGGTACGTATTTGTTTAATAAACAACTGCAACGCGGCTAACGCGGTGTTGCATGTCTCACGCGGAAGATTTGCAATAGACCAGTTACTGTTTGTTATACAGTGCTGAACGGTGGGAAAACAGGCTCGCAAGGTCTAGAATAAGTAAGGCATAAGGCATGTGCGTCACCGGCTTTCCTTTTAGTTTAGTTTTAAACTGGGTGAATTTCGTTAGGCATAGACAAAGGTATTAATGGTTTTCCTACAGAATGAAATGTGATTGATACTTTTAGATTCAGCAAGAGTAATATTACTTTTGTTAATCTAAGTTAAACATCAACTCAGCCTATCGCAGTCCACTCAAGGACTCGTCTGCTCCAACAGCCATCACTCCTTCGACAGACATGGCCAGCCCACTGCCACTTCAGCTTACTGATCGTACAAGCTATGTCGGTCACTCTGGTTCTTCTCCTGATGGAAATCCTATGAAATCTGTCTACATTTTTGATTTCTCTAGAATATACTTAGCTCAGAAACAGCAGACTTGTGCTACAAAGTGTCGCTTCACCACATAAATTAATTGACATTGAACGAATTCGATAAACAATTACTCACACGTAAAATAATTAGAACAAAGGTAAAGATACCTAAAGACAGAAAAATATTGACAAACACTTCGATTTCAAAACCGCGTAAACCTTGATGTTGATTACGATACGTAATTATTGTTCAAAGGGCGCGTTCATGATCCTATTTGTGAAACAGAGTACAGTGTAAATGAGTGGATCGTCAGTCGGCTTCACCGGCCAGTTATCACGATACGACCCGGATATACTCGTCTGCGTTAGCTGATAGTGAAGTATTGCTAGTTACTAATTGTATGTTTCCATTCATGTATAGTTCTATCTAATCAGTGCACGGTAACAGTAGGACTTTGTACTGTTCTTTCTTTGAAGCTTGGGTCTGTTAAATATACGACTTTTTTCAACGAGCTTCAATGCTTGGAGCAGTGCATTTAAGTGTTAGTTATAATTATATATATTTAAAGTCTAAAATAAAAACTGTTTTCGATGGCGGTTAGCCCCATACCACACTTTTTGGGGTAAATGTAGAGCCCTTTTCATTTGTATGAAAGCAACAAACTTGAATTGACAATTAATTTACACACAAAGTAGTAAGGGTGAATCATAAATTCAAGGTATGTTTATCTGTTCTGTTATAGATTAGTCATAATTCTAAAAATGATCATTTCTTTTTATTTAAAGTGAATAAGGTTTTTTCGAATTACGACTTATTTTAATTGGGTTGATAGAGCGTATAATTTCATAATGTGTAGAATTATTATAACAGCCGTATAAAAATTATATTAAGGGCAATTAAAAACATTTAGAAATACAATAGCATGGTGCATACTCATATGTGAAACGAATGAATCTTACTCAATGTGTTGCGTATGCGCACTTGTAGATGTATTAATGTGCATTGCATTTAAAACATATGTTAGAGTTAATAGTGTTCAATATTAGCTATACGAGATACGATTTAAATACAATTTTCTGTGATTAGCAGTCTAGAATCAAAGCGCTTTAGTATGTTTATTTTCCATAATTGTAATCTTATTTCTTCAACAAGGTCGGTTTTAGATATCATTAAATTAATAGTATATAGTGCAATAATAACAATATTAAGATACCTAGTTTAATTATTAGAAACATTATCTAGAGAATGAAGAGTTTGTAGGGTCATTACAATATGAACTTGAGTTTGAGATTATGAGATGATTATGATTATGTTATTATGAGATTTTCCATCAGTAACATCTTAGGAACCATCTGAATTTCTCCCCCTATTTAACCTCCTTAGTGGATGAATTTTCAAAAATCCTTTCTTAGTGCTCACCCACATGGTCTAAGAACAAAATGTCATCCTTAGACCCACCAGTTTAGGCTGTGCATTGTCTGCTAGTCAGTTTTAAGGATCCCAGACGCTCCAACCGCAACTAGGTATTTGACCTTGCATGCGAATAATAACACAACATACAAGGTGCCTGATAAAACCTAATTATATACGAAACTTTTAAACTCAATTGATGTACCTCTAATTGGCAATTGAAGTATTTATAATTTAAATACCTTTTTACATAATGGAGTAAACGTTGTACATTAAATTATCTGTTTTAGATAACAGTTGACCGGTGGAGTAAGGAGGCGTCACCTCCTGATAATGGTGATGTTTGGCTCGACAATTATTCAGAGATCAAACTGAACGCTCTGTGTAAAATGAGCTCACATATCGAAATTAATATATTTTAGTAATAATGATAAAAGATCATTTTGTATTAAAATAGAATGATAACATTTCGCGTTGAATATGAAATTAAAGGTCAGTTACTCAAGTTAATATTGTAGAACTTGAATTTTGATAGTTTTTATACAGCGTATATAGGCGTAGATATGTGTGTAAGCTTCTATACCCCCGGTCCCGGTTGCCTTACAAATATCTATGGCAGTCGTTACGGGTAGTCAGAAGCCCGACAGTCTGACACAGGTCAAAATTCAGGTTCATGGCTTCCTTCTGCGAGACCGTTATGCTTTAGGCGGAAGCCGCAGAGTGAGATCGGGAGAGGGCCGATCCCTCTCGGAGAAGGGAGGCGCCGCCGGGGAGGCAACCGCCTTGGCACAAGACCCAGATAGGACGAAGGGCCGCATCCCCTGCCGCCACACGTGGCAACTTCGGCATCGTGGACGCTAAGAGTGGGGGGACTTGAGGCGTCTATTAAGCGACCCTGGGCAGGACAGCAGTAGGTGGTGGTCGCGTGCTACTGTGGGGCAAAAAATATTGTGTTCCCGGGGACATGCCAAAGGCATAGACTAGATCGCATCGATCGGCGCGGTCCAATGGAGTTTCCGGAGCTCCTCTATTTTGTGCAGAGGATGGCCACCGTGTGGTTTTAGTCAGTAAGAGTACCCCTCCGCCGCCCCCAGACAGAGGGTATCCATGAGGATTTCCAACTGAAAACAAAAAGAAAAGCTCCAACCTCAGGATGTCGGGTCGGTATTACCCAGTAACTGGGCTGCGGAGGTCTGATGGCAGTCGCTCCGTGTAAAATACTGATGTTCAGCTGCATCTGGTTATACCGGAAGCAGACCCCAACATAATTAGGAAAAAGCTCGGAGAATGAGAAAGAAGATGTGTGAATTTCGATATAAAGTTATTTAAATGTACCGAGACGTTGTTTACTAAGTGAAAGCAAAGCAAGTTTACAAGTTCTGTTCCTATTTCTTCGAATTCAGGTCTTCACGGCTACAAACGTAATTGAATGAATGAAATCGTTGATCGTTGTGAATTGCATAAGGTGTTAGTACTAGTTCACAAAGCCAACACAATTAGATGTATTAAATATAATAACAGCAGAGATTGGGCAACACCACGCCGCGATGGTATGGTGGTCGTGCCAACTACCTATGAGTTGCAACCGCTGCAATCAGTCGTTAACCGGTCACTTGCTGGCTTGAGCAATCAATCTTAGTTTGATGATTCTGCCAGCCTTTCATTATTACCTCTACTGTTTTACGTTAATGTTACCAAACCTAGTTTCAACTGTAGTTCTACAGTTTTTTACATGTCTGGCATGGGAATACTTTGTAAAAAACTGTGAATTACCGTTATTTGTTGACATTTTTATTGCAAGAAGTTAATGTCTGTGTTTTGATAACGTAAAACTCGCAAGACCGTATACATCCCTATTCATAACTTATAAAAATAAATAAATGAAATATTAATAATTAAGTGTTTTTTTTAATATTTACCACCTTACTACAAAATCGGGTTTGATAATAGGTTTTGCTCGAGCCAGGCTGAAACACCTTTTTTGTATGGAGATTGTCGTTAAACCCGGTTTAAACCAGGGTCTAAACCTAGTCAAATTTTTTGTAATAAAGGTGTTACAGTTTTCTACAGTTTTTCTTACGGTTATAATTATGCAGTTTTATTGTAGGTACCTACGAAAGGTTTGGCAACACTGCTTCACGTACCTACCTATATCTTAGGAATACAAATAAAACGGCTTACCAAACGATACAATCTAATGTGAGGCAATGTTTTTTGTATGATTTTACAAGAAATTGTTGACCGTGAAGTAAGTAGATAAACATATCGTTGCAGCGCTCAAATTGCAGTAATTTGGGGAGCAAATTCAGAAGTTAAAAACCGGCCAAGAGCATGTCGGGCCATGCTCAGTATTATAGGGTTCCTAATTACAAACGAATCAAATCGAATATTAATCATTGCTATTTTAGTTTTTGCAAACAGCGCCACCTAGCGCTGAATTTAAGAAGCTAAATCAATATAACACAATGTTACTTTTTGTGGTTTTTTAAAATAGGAAGTAACTAAAGGAGCATTATTTGCTATGAGCATTTTTATCTAAGGTCAACGACCTTTGAACTAGGACGACTTAAGTATTTTGCAGATTTCTCACTATAACTCAAAAATTTATTATCATATTATACTCGAAATAGTTTTAAAAGAGAGTTTTTGTAAAGGTCTATCAATGTGGAAGATTATAAGTTTCTATGTTGCATAGTTTAGAAATGGAAGGGGGGGGGGGACACATTGCAAGCCACTTTGGTGGGCTGTATTTCACAGATGGTATACCGGATAAAAAAGTTATGTATGAAACATTACCTTCATTTTAGTAGACCTATTCAATGATACCCCACACGAGGGGGTGCAGCGAAAAAAATATTTCCATCCCCGTTTCACATGTATGGGCGCCACCCCTAAAATACGTAATCAAGATTTTTTTATTCTTTTAAAATTGAGATCTATATCTAGACCATTTTTTAACAAAATTTCATTTACTTATGTTTATAACTGTAGAAGTTATTAAGCTCTAAAGGACAGACGGACAGACGGACAGACGGACAGACGGACAGACGGACAGACGGACGGACATGACGAAACTATAAGGGTTCCTTGTAGGACTACGGAACCCTAAAAATGGTTGAATCGTGTGTGCGTGTCTGATTCTTATTATCTTAATACTAGCAATTTACAAAGAAAATCATATAATTTTATATGTATAAAAGTATTCTAGTAACTTTATAGAATAAATAATAGTAGTAGACTGAATATCACTACCACTACATAGTATAAAGGAAAGTCGCTTCCCGCTGTCTGACCCTGTGGTCCATATGTAGGTATGCTTAGATCTTTAAAACTACGCAACGGATTTTGATGCGGTTTTTTTTAAATAGATAGAGTGATTCAAGAGGAAGGTTTATATGTACATTCTGTTATATATAGTATCAGCATTGCACCCGTGCATAGCCGGGGCGGGTCAATTGTTATTTCATAAAAATTATTACGAGCGTCAAAATTCGCGCGGGACCGTGCCTTGCACAGATACCAGGCCCCTCAGAAAGTATTGCGAAAAAAAGTTTTTATATATGGGAGACTGGCCAGTTATAATGTTTTTCGAAAATATGATTATTTATAAGTAAAAATAAGTAAGTTCCAATTTCAAAATTTCCCTCCACATTTTTTGCGAGTTAATTCAAAGTATTGTGTCTCACTGAAATATGGATCTGCGCCGGGAACATTTTAGAGCTATGATTTTATACGATTTCAAGTGTCGCCTGAAACCGGATGAATCGTACGATAGACTTCAAATGGCATTCATGGATGAAGGCCCTTCCAAGGCAACCGTGTATCGTTGGTATAACGAATTCAAGCGCGGTCGACCAACTTTGGGGGATGACGAAAGAAGCGGTCGCCCTTTGACGGCTGTTACCGAAGAAAACGTGCTAGCAGTGAAAAATTTAATCCAAGACAATAGGCGAATTACATATCAGGAGATTCAACACATATTGAAGATTGGATCGGGAAGCGTTCACGAGATTCTATACAGCCATCTTCGCGTGAGGAGGATAGTATCACGCTGGGTGCCGCACAACCTCACCGATGCTCAGAAGCAGGCCCGGGTGGAATGGTGCCGTGATATGCTTAACAAATTTGAAGCAGGCTCGTCTCGGCGTGTTTACGACATCGTTACAGGTGATGAGTCCTGGATTTATCAATACGACCCAGAAACCAAGCGCCAGTCGACTGTTTGGGTGTTTCAAAATGAGCCAACGCCTACCAAAGTGAAGCGATCTAGAAGCGGGGGTAAGATTTTGATCGCTAGCTTTTTTAATTTGACTGGCCACTTGGTATCAATTCCCTTACGGGATCAAAGAAGCATTAATGACGAATGGTATACTACCAAATGTTTGCCAGAAGTTTTCTCTGTTATAAGCAACAAGCGACCAAACACAGGGCTCCGCGGGCTACTGCTCCACCACGACAATGCACCTGCGCACACCGCACTCAAAACGAGGGACTTCCTGGACAGCACGCCAGTCAAACTCCTGGGTCACCCTCCTTACAGCCCTGATCTAGCACCGTGTGACTTCTTTTTATTCCCAAAAATAAAAAATCAGCTCAAAGGGATACAATTTTCGTCGCCGGAAGATGCGCTGGCTGCGTTCGAGCAGGCTGTAAACGAGGTGTCTGCGGCGGACTGGAAAAAGTGTTTTGAAAACTGGTTTAGGCGCATGAATCTTTGTATAGAGGCTGGTGGAAAGTACTTTGAAAAGATTTGATAAAAATATATGTACGTATAGAACAATTTTTTTTAGTTTCGCAAAACTTTCTGAGTGTCCCACGTAATATAGTACTATGTGCCAGGTATTAAATTAATTGTCGATTGATTACACGTAGTTTGTATGAGTGGCGTGTGTATGCTGTCCCATTCATCAACTTGCTACGTGATTTACATAGCACGCTTCACTTTATACATAGCCATTTTACAAGTAACCTTCTGTATTATAGAAGTCTCTTCACAATAAATTATTCACCGGTTGTTTTCATCATTGTATTGTTGCTAATATACCATATTATCGAAACTAACAAGGAAATGAGTTCCATTGTTTTGCACAGATAATGTAAACTATTCGATTATTATGATAACAAGTTGAGATTACAAGAGTCAAGTCAAATTGACAATATTTTTGTTTTTATCCGCAAATTCTACGACGTTTGCAATAGATAACGTCTTTAAATTAAAATTTAATTATCTAAGTTGTTTAGTAAAATGAGTAATGGTGTCGATTCTCTTGTTCACGAACTAAACTTATTTTAAACTATCGCCCTCTTTTACTAATAGTAGATACAAGAAAGGGATGGCAACCATTTAAAAGCTGTCAAATTAGACGAAATTAAATTTTCCATACAAGTTTAGTCGTGATCTCGGAACGTGCCCACTAAAATACAAAGAAATGTAACACGTAAACTAATTTGACAGTTCTAAAATGGTTGCCATCCCTTTCTTGTATCTACTTTTAGTAAAAGAGAGCGATAGTTTAAAATAAGTTTAGTTCGTGAACAAGAGAATCGACACCAATATCTAATAATTTGTTATTTATTAGACAGTTAAGTATTTTGAGCATAGTCCAGACTGCAGTCATAATGAAGGTAGTTCAAATTCAAAATGATAGTTAAAATATGAAATGAATATTAAAAAATATTTAGTTTTCCTTGTTATACCTTACTTAACTTTTTTGGCAAAAATTTTGGTTGGCATTAAAATTAGTTTAACTCGTAATATTTCGTAATAACTAGCATTAAATACACGAAACTAGTCTGTTCGTCAAAATGAGCAGACAGGTAGACCGTAGACTTGTAAATTACCTATACCAACACGTCTTAGGTTGCTCTAATTATATTATTATATATTTTCTCTTCGAAGCTAAAGTTTCTCGCCGGAAAGCACTGCTAACTACGCAGGTACATTTATAACTTATGCATAAATTAAATAAGTCTAATGCGTAGAAAACTTGTTGCGAACTTGATTTCTCAGCGGCCCTTAAAATTCAAAGTAACTAGGTATTATTGTGTTCCTATATTTCACTCTGCGTTAGTTTCAAATTGATAAATAAATAAATATTTTTGGGACATTTTTACACAGCACCATCTAGTCCCAAACCAAGCAGAGCTTGTGCTATGGGTGCTAGAAAATGGATACAATACATATATACTTTTGTTGTTTTGTTGTACCTACTTATAATACATAAGATATATTGACGATAGAATCGTAGACATAGATCTTTAAGTGAATAAGTTCATAAAATCATTACAATCTATAGGCGATGGCGATGATTAGACCAAGTTCGTGGATGCCATAAAGTATCGAAGGAAAGGTTGGTTCAGCAGACCAATGAGAATATAATGCAGCAGACCACGGAATTAAGACAACAACAAACCGTGTTTTCTATATTTTTTGCAGTAGACTAACTGAGACTGCTGTGCTTTGATAGAGCGCTAATCAAAGAGATTAAATCTTAAATGTCTTGCGCTAATAGTAGCATTTATTTACCAAATCTCGATTCGTCGATTTACTCGGGAGTCTAATAATGTTCTAGTAACAGACGTTAATCGACTATCATTGATGACACATATAACCTACAGCGGCGGCAAATACTTTATCGCTTCGTACTTTGAACATGACTTGTTTTCAATAAATACATAGTTTAAACCACATGTTTAACGCTATTTTTATTTGCAGATGCGTCGTATAGCTGAATTCAAGCGTGACAATGCGTCTTTGCTCGACAATTTGTTGCCTGAACAAGAAAAAATTGCGTTCCTTGAACACAAGGTCGTGAATGTTTTGAAGGGCCGTGACCACAAGGGCAGGAGGGTGCTTGTCGTTAGCGTAGGAGGTAAGCAATAAAATTCACTTTATCATCATTTTATAACACAAAGTTAGAATCCAACATAACATAACATCACGCCTGTATTTCCCCGAAGGGGTAGGCAGAGGTGTATAGTACACCCGCCTTTCGCCAGTTATGTTATAGTCCCATGCAATAGGGGGCGAGCCTATTGCCATTGACAGGTACAAATCCAGACTCCGGGCTGCTACTGAGAATTTCCCAATGAAAAAACCCAATAACACTTTGCCCGACCCGGGAATCGAACCCAGGACCCCACGCTCAGCAGTCGCGCTTGCAACCACTAGACCAACGAGGCAGTCAATTTTGAGATGTTAGGTTACTATAATAAGCCTCGTATTTGTATAGGCGGTGGGCTGGGAAACTGTTACGATTCATGCATTATGGCGACCTTTGGACTCAATGAGTAATGTTTATACTTAGACGCAGAGGTCACGATACATATCCTCATCCTTCTAAGAAGGCTACTCACTTCAACACACTACAGAATCAATATTTAGATTCACAAAAGAATTTGCTCAAATGTGATTGCCTATTTTCAAATTGAGTAAAATTTGTTTAAAAACAAGATAACATATTCAAAACACGAATTCTACGTAGTATCGGTCACCGCTGAATGATCAATGATCCATCAATTTGATATCTATAGAGCCGTGATTGCGTCCCGAAGAGACTTTGTGTATAACAGCAAATACAACAATGGTGATAAATTGTAATGATTAACAGCTCGACTGTACATTGCGAGACAATACAGAAATGCAGTATACTGAGAACACTTTCTATTTTTGTGCGCGATGATACGATATATCTTAGATTACCTACACGAGAACAAAAATGATTAAGATTCGACAATTTCCACAATGACGCAAATTTTTCCTGTTTTCCTTCGATCAATCAATGTCATATTTATGTTCATAGATTTTGTTTTTGTTATAAAATGCTCCACACCTCCACATTTGAATTTATACTCTACTACACTTTGCCCGGGGCTTCACCCGCGTACTGAAATAAAGTATAGCCTATGTTGCTTTTGGATAAAGCAGCTTTCTCATGGTGAAAGAATTATTAAAATCGGTTCAGTAGTTTCAGAGTTTATCGATTACAAACAAACAAACAAATCTTTCCTCTTTATAATATTAGTATAGATAATCTGGGTGCGATTACGATGAGATTTATTTTCGCTTATGTACAAACACTCAGACCCAAGAATCGAATCCACGACCTGGAATGCAAGTTTAATTTAGCATTAATCAGGTCATTAAATTCAAAAAAATACAGGCACTTATGAAGTCGATTCTAGTTGCTCGGTCACAAATGGTGGATCCGGTAAGAAACTCCATGGATATGTAATCTTTTTAAAATAAAATTATTCGATAAAATAAATTAATTCAAATAATATAAGTAACATAACAACAACTACTAACTAACTTATAACTATGGGTGAATTTGCCTGAAATAAAATGTTTTTTTTTTTTTTTTTTTTTATAACATAACATCACGCCTGTATTTCCTCGAAGGGGTAGGCAGAGGTGTATAGTACACCCACATTTCGCCAGTTATGTTGTAACTCCCATGTAATAGGGGGCGAGCCTATTGCCTTATAATATAAGTTATGTAGGAATAAGCTAACAAGATTAAAAATAAAAATGAGAACTTGCCTTTAAAAGTAAATTAAAAATAATAATAGTAAAAAATAGAAAAACTTTATTGTCAACGTAAGAGGTTAATGTAGCCAATCATATCCTATTTTTTTAGTTATCTATAACGTATCATTTGCTTTTATTAAATTTAATTGTTTAGTCAAGTAGCAAGTATAATATCCATAGAAGGTGCAGAGTGTGTGAATAGTGGTATTGTTTTAAAGTGGCGTCTACGTAATACTGTATTCAATGCGTATGCGCAATATGCATAAATAGTGACAGTTGGCTAGTGTGCCGCATACAAAACATGTCGAAAACCCCATTATTTTCTTCGTTTGACATATACTTAAAGCTTAAGAGGCAGCCATAAATTAATTATATAACTGCCTTCTGTTTTCCTCTAGTTTCTCAATTAGTGGACAGTTAAACATAATAATTTTTTTTCTTCTTTTGTACTTTTTTCAATGTGTTTTTTTCCTATCTCGTCTCTTATGAAATCGTTGTTAGATTTACATGTCTGCATTTTTAACTTCGAAGTCATGGTACTGAATAGTAAAAAAATCGTCTGGTGTCCAAATATTACTTAATTAACCGACGAAATAAAGGAGGAGGTTCTCAATTCGACGCGTATATATATATATATATATATATATTTTATGTATGACCACGCATAACTTTTTACAGAGTGGTCCGATTTTGATGATTCTTTTTTTAATGGATAGGGTATATCTCGAAGTTGGTCCCTCCTCAAAATCAAAATCTACCCCTAAGGGTAGTAAAACAGGGGATGAGTGTTTGTTCACCCACTGAATTCTTACCTGTTAACCGATTCTGTTGAAACTTGACACACATAAATATAGTTCTAGACACTACGAAATAATGGAGACCTGGAGTTAGATTTTAACCACAAAAAATGAAAAATAAAACTTTTTAACAAAAAATTGAACCGACGAAAACAGAAACTAAAAAGCGAAAAATAACTAATTATGAGTCGGCGCCAAACAACCAATCAACGAAGATCATTAAATTACTTTAAATAAATAATAAAAACAACGTCACATCAAATACAACGTGAAATTATCAACGATAAACAATAACTTTCCAAAAATGCTTTCTCCGCTCGGCCACTTGCAACTTGCACGCACTTTGCTTGTTAAAAGTTCGTTTGGCGCCGACTCATAATTAGTTATTTTTCGCTTTTCAGTTTCTGTTTTCGTCGGTTCAATTTTTTGTTAAAAAGTTTTATTTTATTATTTTTCAAAGTAAAAAAGATAGATAGATAGAATATACTTTATTGTACACCATGTAAACAGGCACAACATAACGAAATTATGGGTACATGGGCGGTCTTATCGCTAAAAGCGATATCTTCCAGCCAGCCTTTGGATGGACAAAGAAGACAAGTAAAAAAAAAACCGGAACTCTAAAAAGAAAAAAAAAGTAAGAAAAGTTTTGGTTCGTTGAGGTATTTTTTCTAATAAGTGCTATTAAATTCTCAGGATCATGGGACCCGAAGAAAGTGAACGCCGACCAGTTGTTCAGGCTGTTTTACTTAATCCACGAGGCGGCCATGTTGGAGCCCGAGTCACAAGTCAGAGGCACGGTCGTTATAATGGACTTCCACGACATGGGCTGGACACAGGTCAGTACCTACATCATTAACGTTTTTTGTTGTGATTTTCATTCGTTTTTTAATTTATAATAATAATATTGTTTATCAATCTTTAGTTTAGTTGACTAGAGCTACTGGTGCACTTAACCCGAGAGTTCGGTGACTACGGTGTTCGGAAATTCGAATCGTCCCGCAGTCAATTAAACCGAAGTAGAATTTTTCTTGGGACTTACAACATAACTGGCGAAATGTGGGTGTACTATACACCTCTGCCTACCCCTTCGGGGAAATACAGGCGTGATGTTATGTTATGTTAGAATTTTGCTTTACATGCATATTTATAACTTTGTAACTAAAGATTCGAGCAGGATTCGAACCTGCTTTATCCGCTTAGCTACCGTGAAATAATGCATGCGTTAATAATAAATAATTAACTTTATAACTTACAATAATTTATAAATAATCAATTATTTATCACTTTTAATTTAATATTTGGGGTTTTTTCATTGTTTACTAAGGCGTAAATGTAAAGCTACTACTCAAATATTTACCGTCTACGTTACACTTTTACGCATACATTATTAAAGATGCGTATTTACTAATTTTATTGAACGTAATTATTTGTTGAATATTAATTTGTTTGCAAGTTGATTTACAAGTAGTAGTTGTTTATGTGTCGTTTACTATTTTCTGAACTTGACACGCTGTGTTGTCGCATTTGCTTTAAATTAGTCACTTTAGAGGCATTTCACGTTTCACAGCCGTTTCGCAAATATTTTAGAGATTTTAGGCGAAATTGAAAAATGTATTCTATAAACATACTAGTTCATACTACAACTACTTCTCCGCCAAATAGTGATGCTTGCATTGCTGTGTTTCGGTCTGAAGGGTACGGGTGCCGGTGAAATTACAATCACATGAGACTTTCCATCTTCATGTCTCAGTTTGGCGAACCGACTTGCGGTACCATTTAGGCAACAGCCTAGGTGGTATTGAAGTTGTCATGGGCAAAGGTAACCGCTTAACATCAGGTGGGCCTTTAGCTCGTTTCGCCATCCTATACTATAAAAAAAAAAAAAAACATCATTCGCGGTAACATTACGAATATTTGAAACATATTTTCAATTCATTTGTCTTGATTGTTTGCTTAGAAGGAGGAGAGAGAAAAATATATATTTATTTGCTTTTCTTTCTATGTATATAAATCATTCAATCACCGTTTAAATATTCGTGATGACACTCTGAAGGATGTTTATAGAATACATTTTTCAATTTCGCCTAAAATCTCTCTAAAGCTTTAAAAAAGGCTTAAAATTTGTCTTCTTATATGCGGCAATGGCGTTCAACGAATTGAAAAATGTAACAAATCTTATATCGTTCATCTTTCGAGTTTACGTCAAGCGCATGCGTTGAGTGCCCACTTCTTCATGACGAAATAACATGTCGTTATTTGTGCCAACAAAATTGCCGTGTCGTCATAATCATCCAACGGTGTATTTGCTAAAACAAGTTTCTAGTGTAAATAATTACGCAGGAAAAAGTAAATGTCACTAACTCATAAGGCTATTGTTTTAAAGTTCATTGCGGTTTGCACAAGTGTTTTGGCACAGCCCCGACGCCGTCCCTTGTTTTTTCAGGAAATTACCAAACAATTCCAAGGTCGTTGTTTTAATTCTTTATGGGTAGGTATGCATACATAATGTGCATTGTTCTTTATTATTAACTAGCCTATGCCGCGACTTCGCCCGCGTGAATTTCGTTATCGCGCATCCCTCGGGAACTGTTCATCTTCCCGGGATAAAAAGTAGCCTATATGTTTATCCGGGCTATGATATATCTGTATGCCAAATTTCATTCAAATCGGTCTAGCCGTTCTTGAGTTATAAATCGTGTAACTAACTCGACTTTGTTTTTTATATTTATTAGATGTGGAAAATGTAAACCTGACTGTTTTAAAGGACTGTTGGCTTAAAATTATTCTTTGGTCGTCTGTATTGTTTTTGTATTTAAAATGCCTATTAAGAGTTTGTTGGAATATACCCAAAAAAAAACTACCGATTATCGTATCACAAACGTCATTGTAATAGGCTGTTGACTGTACAATATAAATAATAAATATACTAGGGCAAGGAGATAATAGCCATACCCGATATCAGTGTTGGATGTGGACGGATCACTTTCACTGCGCGTGCGCATGCTGATTTGAATATATCGTAACGAAGTGACAGCACCTGCACCGCCGCGTCACACGGTCATGTTGACAGATTCAACACCATTTATTCGTATTTTTATGTTCGATAGATAAAATATAATTCTACTTTCTATTGTTGTTGAAATAGAATGCCATATATTTTTAAAGTAATTTACTTGTTTGTTTAATTTCAATTATAGATAGATAGACAGATAGAGATAGAGTTATGATAGATAGATAGATAGAGTATACCTACTTTATTGTTTGTACACCATAAAAACAAAAATAAAGTAATAAATAACATGAGCACAGTACTAACAATCGACGGTCTTACAGACATTTAGACAGATTGGACTGGTTGGACTTGATGAAATGTACAAGAAAATATAACGGGCAGTTAGTGGTGTACAGTGTACTACAGAGAAAACATGACATTGTAATAAATAAATGTAAATGTATGCGTAGATTCATTGGATCTGATTAGGCACATAATTAAGACTGACCTTGCAACGTATTACAAATGAGTAAAAGAATTAGCGGGTTATGGTCGAACAGTGCACTCAAAATGTAAATATTATTGTTTCTACAATTACGAAAGTCCCAGCCAACACGCGGTGGAGCTGATGAATCATGAAGTCCCTAAAACAAAGCGTCGGCACCTAGCTCAAAGTGCAACCACACAATGTGCATGTTTCTGTATACTACGAACAAAGAAATTTGTAAAGTATGTCTGGGCGTGCATCGCTCTTTGTATTGTGTGGTTTATCTTTGTTTCAGAACGCAGTTACGAAATAATAATATATGCATTAATCCTATACATATAAGGTGTATTATTATTTATTTGGCTTAACAACACAGCCTTGTACAGTCAACGGAATCGATGGTACAAACCAGTATAAGCTGAGCTTGTCTTGTATGAAACTACCATACTAAGCCAGTACCATTTATAATGGTTTTCTTACCATTGATATACAGTTGATCTCACTTATGAATATTTCCTGAGGTTTTATTAACACCTTCGTAAAATTGAGAATTTAAGGTGATGTTGCATGAGCGTGAATCAGAAGTTTCAACAAAACGCGATATTGCAATTAGGGTGTCATCAACGTTTATTTGAGGTGTGCTCAAGATTAACTTAATAAAACTATGAACAGATAGTAAAGTACCAAGGGATGATGAGTGGGTGACACAGATTGCGCAACCTATTTTTACGTGGGGAAATCCTCATAGACGCACTCCGCTGTGGTGACGGAGCCAGTCTCGGACTCTACCACCACGGTGGTCCTTTGCTAACCGATGGCCGGAGGCGTGGGATATAATTGGCAGTCTCCACTCACTCCCGACGGGTCCCGGCTCGCCACTAGTAGGCGAGCCCCTTCTCTCAGTGCGGCCTGGAGTCAAACGCACCCTCCTTCCAACTGGCGCAGAACACGACGCGTCCCCCCGTAAAGGGCCTTGACAGGGTCAGGTGGCGGGCTACCCCTAGTCTGTCGCCCGCAGGCTACCTCCTAGGGTAGCTGGAGGTCAGCATACGCCCTCCTGCGATACCCCAACCCTGCTTTATGCAGATAATTATGTCTATTGACTTTAAGTCATCATACATTATATCAAGGGTTTACGGCGAAAACCGGCAATTTTCAATTGACGAAATCTGTTAAACTCATGGAGATACTTTTTTTTTAGCTCTATGTACTGGTAAAACTGAAAAATTGTTATTTAGCAGGTTCTCGCAGTAAACCTTCGATATTTAAAAGGAATTCGCTATAGGTAAATGTTTCGTATCTAATATAGGTATTAGTCTACGATACTACTGAGGTGATGCTTAGTGAATATTATTACATTTGTACACAAACAAATCGTGTATATAGCTGATTACGACATTACTTAGTACTTCTAGATTGTACCTACCTAGCTCTAATTGTAAACACTGAACCGGATCTTGGCTATCAGTTATGTTTATCTTATCAATATTGTAGGTATGTATAGTAATCACTTTGTAAGCAGATTAACATGTTTGATTCGTTTCAAGTGATTATAAGTACTCTTTTCGATACAACATGATAATATCATCTCCAGGTTTAGGTTGCTATGCCAATTAAATTGAAATAGTTATCAAATCTACACCATTTTTAGGGTTCCGTAGTCCTACAAGGAACCCTTATAGTTTCGTCATGTCCGTCCGTCTGTCCGTCTGTCCGTCTGTCCGTCTATCCGTCTGTCCGTCTGTCCTAATCCTTTACCGCTTAATAACTTCTACAGTTATAAACATAAGTAAATGAAATTTTGACAAACAATGGAATAGATATCGATCTCAATTTTAAAAGAATAAAAAAATCTTGATTACGTATTTTAAGGGTGGCGCCCATACATGTGAAATGGGGATGAAAATATTTTTTTCGCTGCACCCCCTCGTGTGGGGTATCGTTGAATAGGTCTACTAAAATGAAGGTAATGTTTCATACACAACTTTTTTATCAGGTATACCATCTGCGAAACACAGTTCGCCAAAGTGGCTTGCAATGTGTTCTAAACTATGCAACGTAGAAACTTATAGTCTTCAACATTGATAGACCTTTATAAAAACTCTCTTTTAAAATTATTTTGAGTATAATGTGATTATAAATTTTTGAGTTATAATGAGAAAACTGAAAAATACTTAAGACGTCCTAGTTCATAGGTCATTGACCTTAGAGAAAAATGATAGTAGCAAATAATGCTCCTTTAGTTACTTTCTATTTAAAAAAATCACAAAAAGAAACACACTTCTTAAATTTAGCTTCATAAATTTAGCGCTAGGTGGCGCTGTTTGCAAAAACTAAAATAGCAATGATTAATATTCGATTTGATTCGTTTGTAATTAGACCTACTTAAGGAACCCTATAATACTGAGCATGGCCCGACATGCTCTTGGCCGGTTTTATTTTTATATTCTTCGCACTTAAAACTTTCAGTACCTATTGCAATTATAGGTATATCTAGAAAACAAAACGGGTAACGTCGGGGGATGCCCGACAGAAGCGAAGCCTCTACATGCATTTGCAAGCGTGGATTAGTTAACGGTGACCTTTTTCCTCGTGACCTCGGCGGCCGCGCGCAACTACGCGACACTACAGAAGCCTCGCTTTATAAAAAAGGTTAACATGACAAATGAAACGAGACGAGAGAAAGAAACAAAAGAGCCCAATAACTTATTTCTAACAAGCATAGTGAAGCCGAAAAAACCATGCTCCTCCGCACAAACCTCCGCTCACGCACAAGTACCTATAGGCACCTGAAAGATATTTGTTTTTGGCGATGCTTACTCGACGATGCCGCAACATGTGTACTGAGAGCGGTGAGCACGGTTTGTTGTGCATATATATGCGTGAGCGCTGGTTTGTACACGGAGGAGCACGGTTTTTGCTGGCTTCACTATGATTGTTCGCAGCACTTCGTCTATATTTTTTACTATGTCTGTGATGAGAAATAAGTTAGTGGTCTCTACCTTCCCGTAGTACACACGGCTACACATCAAGCTGTACATTTCCAGTATAAGCTGACCTCGCATTGTATAGGTTTTCCTGACAACGCGAGGTCAGCCTTTACTGGTTTTGTACAGCTTGATGTGTAGCCGTGTGTACCTTAAACTTAAAATTCCCCGAAGTGAGGAAGTATGTCTTCCAATAAACACAACACAATTATTTATTACCTTTACTAGTCTCATCACGATCGGTCGAAAAGGTCAATGCTGTTAGGTGTCCCGTCGTCATTCTTCTGCTTTATATTAGGATCTGCAAAATTAAAGCACTTTGTCTGCCGATCACGTAGAACGCGTCATGATTGTGAGAACATATTGATATAATTAAAAGCGTGTGAAGCACTACTACCGCGTTCGTTATCTAAATGTTATTGTTTGTTTAGGTCAGGTATGGCGAAATGTAATTAATTAATACTAACATTATTATAGATAGTCTATTCATCTGTTATTCATTTCCCTATGTTTCAAAAGACCGCTTGATGAATAATTGTTATTTGTTATAACAATGGCTGTAACTGAAACGTTATAAATTTCTGATTACATGTTATATTAAGCGTTACATAACGTTTACCTACTTGTCACGTGCACTTGCAGACGATGTTTTTTTAAACAATACCGTGGTTCATTAATATAACCAATCGAAGGAAACGAATGAAGATTCATGTGTAATTATATGAAAATCGAAGCGAATGAGTAATCGTTGATTAATAATCATCACCCACAGGGAAAACGTAGTTGCTCAGGGTTTTCTCTCAAGGGGCGTCACGTTCGAGGCTGTTGATGGTTCCGGAGATTGAAACATCGTATCAAGAGATCTTTCCCTTAGAATAACTAGGCTAAGAACTGCAGTAGGACGCGGACTGAAGCAATTTCAAGTTGGTCTTAAAAGGCTACGTTCATAAACATTATTCATGCGCTTGTGTGCGTGCCAACCATGGTGCCAACGAACGTGCCGCTTACGGTCACACATTGATTGTTTTTGCTTCAACTTTGAGCGGAAATTTTAACGAAATCATCACCGAGTCTAATTACTCTTTCGCTGCGCATGCGTAAATGCGTTAAAAATAATAAAATAATTGCTCTAAGATCCTTCCATCTACATCGTGTTATTGAAATGACTGGAAATCTCTTTTGATGTCATTGTACTCATTAGTATGAACAACTTTTTCTATGGGACGAACGCTGAAATAACGAAAAAAAAAAAATCTTTGGGACATTTTACACAGCACCATCTAGTCCCAAACTAAGCAGAGCTTGTGCTATGGGTACTAGACAATGGATATAATACTTAAATACTTTTTTTGGAAATGCATACTTATAATGCATAAGCAACACCCAGACCAACACAAACACTTTGTTCATAACACAAATATTTGTGTCCTGTGGGAATCGAACCCACGACCTCGTTATCGGCAGTCCGACACTCGGACCACTAGACCACAGAGGTCGTCAAAAAAATCAAAATCAAAATTCTGTGAGTCATTGTATGTACTCAAGAGGTTTTCAGTTATTTCTATAACACGCTGTGTAGGTATTGTTATTTTTCTATGGATCTTACAGTGTGTCAATTTATTGAAAGTAAGTAACATAGTTTAAACCCATAGACCAGTAAGCCTCTAGACGCCGCTTAGCTGGACACCCCCGGTCACAACGCATATGCTCTACCACTGCATATCATACGTCCCTCCGCCAATTGGAACGTCACTCAGTCAGCGAGCGGCACCAATCATAAGGAATCATACCACCGAACTTTTGAGCCGGCCAATCATAACGCGCCGTCCGCCCCCCTGCCCCACCAACGTTTTACGACTGCGTTCGAATACAAAACTTTGTCTATGCGGAGTCTTGAAGCTTACTGGTCTGTGTTTAAACCTAACTTACTGCAGAATTACAGTAACAAATGTTACGAAAACCGAGTGGAAGTTAGGCAAGCGCATCCGTTATTATAATTATAATTGAAGGCTCTAGTACAGCCATACTCAACCTTTTTTTTATAGGGGCCACAAACACGTTTCAGTATGGCGTCGAGGGCCGCAAGCTAAAATTATTTAGGTCTTAATTAAAACTTAATTCCAAGTTAACGATGTAGTTACTTTATTAATGAAAAAAGAAGTTTTAACAAAGATGTTTACATGTTTTAATGCGATTTTTGATACTGTGAACACTTTTTCAAAACTTTATCAAGATCTGGCTTGTCGCTACATGATATCCTTATAAAATCATCCAGATGAGTTTGTTATCTTTTTTCCCTTTTTTCTTTAAACAGAACTTCTAGATTGGTATCGTTTTTAAAATCGATGAACTCATCAAACAGCTCTGAGTAATTACAATTTAAAACGGAAGCCAACTCTGAGATATTCACTGTTTCTTCAGAAATTTTAACTTCAGATGGGCCAACAACAAAGGCCCAGCGGGCTGCATGCGGCCCGCGGGCCGCAGGTTGAGTATAGCTGCTCTAGTACTATGTGCGTTGCCGTTTAAGGTCCCATTTAAATATTTTAGCTTAACTGAAGATCAATATTTTAGCCAAACATCCGTCTTCTGTGATATGGGAGGAAATGGGTTTTCCTTTGCGTTTGTTAAGGACGACGGTAACGTGACGTGGTGACGGACACAGACGTTAAGTAAACAGCTGATACGATAGTTCCACTTGTTTGCTCCTCAAGCGATCTTTGTGTCTACCTACGTGGTCAATATTAAACCGCAAATGGGGGGGTAATTCTATTATTCATAAGTCTGTAACGTTTATATTCTTATTTGAGTTATTCGTTAAACGCCTAAATAGATCCTTTCTGCTATTTTGGTTAATCTGAAACAATTTGGAACCAAAACGTTGAATCGTTATTCATCATAGAACCTACAACCTTAAAGTAATACTAATAATACTCAGAGTGATAATTTAATTCAAAGTTCCGCTCAAAGTTGAGCACAAAAACAATCAATGTGTGCAAGCGGCACGTAAAATATTCGCCGACACACACAGGAGCATGAAAAATGTACTGAATGTAGCCTTTTAAGGTCAACTTGAAATTATTTCATTCCGCGTGGGACTACTTCAGTTCTATCTAAGCCTTAGTTAATCTAAGCCTACGACAGAAAAATTGTCAAAAGGCGTAGTTTGGATATTTTGTTAGTAGAATCAGCACCCTATGCCGCAACTGGGTCGGTGATGAGACTGTCTGGTAGGGTTGCCTTTTGCAATCTTCTTGGTTTATACAACATCGCTGCGCAAGTCGTTTTTCATTGCGTAGGACGTACTTAGAAATACCACATATGTATGCATGTAACTAATTATTTTGCGTTGTGTGTAGGCATGTAGGAACGTGGAATAAATAAATATTTACGTGTATCTATTAGTAAAATCGTTAAAATCCATTTAAGGGGAATAAAGCAGCCAAGTGGCGCCCCCATCAGTAAAAAAAATATTACTCGCTGAATATATCATTTATCGAAAATTAGTTTTTAACTATTAAGGAACAGGCAGTTTAATCAGAACAGAAAATAGTAACTAAATTGTAGTTGTAGATAGAAAAAGTGAGAAAAGCGGCCACTTTTCAGTTGTTAAAAACTAATTTTCGATAAATAATGTATTCAGCGAGTAATATTTTTTTACTGATAGGGGTGCCACTTGGCTGCTACATGCACCTTAATAATTTTATTATTTCTAATACTAGATATATATTATATAGGTCTTGCTCTACTGACGCACGCATTTCGTAAGGATTAAGGATTATCTTTAAATCTATGTGCTTTAGGAGTGAATAGATAACATTGTTACAAAAATGTGATAACGATTCCATTTGTATTTAAAGACAAATGATTAATTTAGTGAAGTCGAGATAAAATTCTCGTCTAGATTAGGGGGCTTTTCTAAATTTATTGCCTTCTATCACAAAAATTCGTCTACCTAAATGATTGTACACATAATATATCTTCATATTTCTTGTTGTTCGTGGTTGCTTTCCTGTTTATTCTTTCTTGTGGGCTTTCATCTTAGCTCTTCTTGGACCATTTGCGTCCTTGCGACGCGCAACGTATAAATACTTAAAGAACGAATGCAATTTCATGATATTTAATCCATCACACTCATGACCATGACCTAGGCTTCAGGCTCTTAAAGACAATATTATCCATCTATTAATAAAGAACATAAATCATCATCATCGCATCACCTAACGTCTAGCCAAGTGATGAGAGTCAATGAGGAATCGAGTTACTAAGGAATAGATCTCTCGGTTTCCGTCATAATTTATTTATAATAATATCTTTAGATACAGTACTTACCTTATTGTTATTACGTATATAGAAAATAGCTCATCAGTCATCCCATATATGGCAATAATGTGAGGCAGAGTAAAGATAGACGCACACATAATTAAGTGTCTCCGAGAGTTGCGTCTGCGCGGATCACTGACCGACGACACCGGCCGGAACCGATGGTTGGTAGAGCTTGCCAAGCTGTAGGGCGTATAGGTTATCAAATATATTCGGTCACTCACCCAGCAACTTCGCCAAATGACGTGTAATCAAGCTGATTAAACTTAGTCGTAACGTTTTATTGTCTGTAAAGTCTATGTGCCATCATTTCCATTTCGATAAAATTTTATGAACAATATTATTTATAACCACTTATCAACCTTCTCCAAGATGAAGAGTCGAGCAAATTTTATTGAACTTTATGCTTAGAAGCAGTAGGTTACTTATGCAACAGCATGTTATTAGAGGATTGGGATAGAAGAAGAATTACTTGTGGTTGTTATGCGGTTAACAATCGATACTGATGCACGGAGGTCAGATGTCAATCATTCCGCGAAAATACAGAAACTTCTGTCATCTAATCTTAGATCTTTTAAAGAGAGTATTGCAATAGCACCGAGTTTTACAATCCTTTGTAATACCACATGAACCTAATATTGTGGCTATTGACTACAAAATCTATACTTTTTAAGAGAGATGTCCTGACTGACTGATTCATCAACGCAGACTCTAAACCGCTGAAGTTAGAAACTTAGAATTTAGTCGCTAAAGTTTGTATGAAATTGAACCAAAAACCGGTATACGTAAGCTTTGAAGTAATTAATAAATTACGTATTTTTAGCTTTTGCTAAAAATACCTGAGAGGGGACGAAAAGAGGTGGTAAAGTTCAAAAAGTTCAAATGAACTAACTAGACAACCAACTACTACTAGTACTAGTAAAATCTGGGTGAAATTTTACATAATTTTCTTCAAAGTAAATCAATCAACTCAGCCTATCGCAGTCCACTGCTGGACATAGGCCTCTCCCAAGTTGCGCCACAACGCTCGGTCCTCTGCCTTCCGCATCCAGTCCCCCCCAGCCACGTTCTTTAGGTCGTCGGTCCACCTGGCAGGGGGGCGCCCTACGCTGCGTTTGCCGATTCGCGGTCTCCACTCAAGGACTCGTCTGCTCAAACGGCCATCGGTCCTTCGACAGACATGGCCAGCCCACTGCCACTTCAGCTTACTGATTCTACAAGCTATGTCGCTCACTCCGGTTCTTCTCCGGATAATCTCGTTACGGATTTTATCCTTCAAAGAAACTCCAAGCATAGCTCGCTCCATAGCTCGCTGAGCGACTTTGAATTTGTGGACTAGCCCAACTGTCAGTGTCCACGTCTCGGCACCGTAAGTCAAGTAAATAATAATAAGGAAATGAATGTTTTTCTTTTTCCCAAAACTATGACGGGATACATTACCTATACGGGACACGTTAAAACATTGACCTCTAGGACAGGATAAAAAGAAGAAAAATGTAATTGATCTTTTTGGGCTACTTACTTTACTAAAGTGTGGTTTTCACCGAGTTAAAAACTTTTTTAGCTAGTCGCATTGGTGTGTGGTGCACCCGTACACCAGTGTTTTTTTAAGGTTTTAAAAGGTGTAGCCTAAAGATTCATTTCACATGTTAATCTCTATTTTATCTTGTCAACAGACAATGGGTCTGACGCCAGCCTTCTCCAAACGCCTGCTGACCTTCATTCAAGACGCGATGCCTCTCCGACTGAAGGAGGTGCACTTCGTGAAGCAGCCCATGATCTTCAACGTCGTGTGGAATATGTTCAAGCCCTTCATCAGGGAAAAGCTCAAGAACAGAGTAAGTACCATAGATACACTTGAAATTGATACACATGTGCTTTTAAATTGCATAGATGTCTTCAGAGAACGCAACAAATTAATGGTTAAAGATAATATTACCAAACTAAAAAAATCTCTTTGTAAACAAATTGGACAACACAGTTGGTCTTTTTTTAAACTCTGCACTGCTGTCCATTATTTTGACCTAGTATACAGGAACAATTTTTAACTAGTGCGCAAATTTTTTTTGGTGGTTCGGTATGGCTAATATAACACATTTCCATTAATTGTTCAATACTTTTTTTTTTTTAATTTTTTTATCCGACTTAAAATCAGCAAAATATGGACACAATCTGTTCGTAATAACATCAATGAAAGCGCGCGACGGCTGGCTCACGCGGCCGTCCGGGAGGGGGTTATACCCCCGATACAAATCCATAAAGATAGTATTAATAAAGGAATAGGTAAAGGTTTAATGCAAACGAAAACAAACATTGTTAAAATTATTTTAGTAAATAAAAACGTCTTTGTTTTCGTTTGGTGTATGTTCAAATTAAAATATAATTAATAAATAAATAAATATCTTCGGGACATTTTTACACAGCTCCATCTAGTCCCAAACTAAGCAGAGCTTGTGATATGGCTAGTACCCATATCACAAGCTCTGCTTAGTTTGGACACAGATAATATAATACTGTTTGGATATAATACTTATATACTTTTTTTTTTGTAAATACATACTTATAATACATAAGAAACACCCAGACCAACATAAACACTTATGTTCATCACACAAATATTTGTGTCCTGTGGGAATCGAACCCACGACCTCGTGATCAGCAGTCCGACCCACGAACC
This sequence comes from Asteroscopus sphinx, assembly GCA_949699075.1. Lineage (NCBI taxonomy): Eukaryota > Metazoa > Arthropoda > Insecta > Lepidoptera > Noctuidae > Asteroscopus > Asteroscopus sphinx. The sequence goes on along the minus strand of OX453004.1, from coordinate 25,682,371 downwards.
ACTACCACAGACGTCGTCAAATAAAGAATGTATAAAAAAAGTTCGATAAAATTCTTTACTTTTTTTGTTTTAAATCATCTTCATCATCTTTTGCACTTGTGTAGATTACTAAATCACTATTAACTGTTAGAGCTAACTATAATTCTTTATATATTTCCGACTTATAATGTAGGATCAATAAGACACCACGGATAATACGAATACGTTTACATTACCCATACAAGTAAAATTATCGGAAATATCTTTGAAGCGAAACAAAGAAATTTTAATTTCATGAGTTGTTATTTTTATCATTTTGCTAGTTAATATTTATAAGGGTCTTTTGTCAAGTGGTTTCTGCAAAATGTTATTGAACCAAAGTTGGGTAAAAAGGAACATGAATGTGCTAATTTGGTATTTGAGCCTTTGTTGTGACATCATGCAGTAGATATTACTCCTATATTTTGTTTGTATTGCATTAAGTACGAGTATGCAAGGCTCGGAACCGGTTTAAGAAATACCGGTTAGTACCGGTTTATTGTGGTTTAGCTCTGAACTTTTCTTGAGAACGTGAACGTTTAAAGAACTTTAATTAACCGGTTTAATCGACGAGTGCCAATTAAGAAAGAAAAGAAAAGTAGATACTTTCCCATTTGTGGATGTTTTGCAGCGGAACTGATTGAAGAAATGAAATAAACGTTCGTCCCGAAACATCAATTTTCTTTCTACTGAATAAAGATAAAAACTAAACGGCGTTTGTTTGTATTAACCGGTTTTTATTGCTCTTAACCGGTTAATCAGAAAAAAACCTTTATGTAAAGTTCCCTCAAAATACCGGTTTAAAAAACCGGTTTATTCGAACGAAACCGAAATTTAAAGGTTTTGCGTTAAGTACATGATAACGGTTTCAAAATTTAACCGATATCCGAGCCCTGCGAGTATGTGTGGATTATTTAATTATTAGCGGAAATCTTTAAGTTGTAGGATTTCAGTCGTTTGATATTTGAAACCATTAACTGTAACCATTATCTTAACTTGGACAAATTAATCCCTGACTTTTGGCAATATTTTTTTTATTTTCGAGGAGGAAGCTTTTAAAAGGTTACCGGTCACGGGGGCTGCACTAAAACCTCCCCGGTGGCCATCTTCAGCACAATATGGAGGGTAAGGTCCGGGAATGGGTTATGCTACCGGTGACCACCCTGTGCTACGCCTGTAAGGCACGTCCCAGGGAGGGGGAGACTTTTGTCTCCCTGAACACCTTCCCGATGCGAAAGCATACGGTGACACAAGAACGCGTGCCACCGTCATCCCTGAGATCACACTAGGGTTGCTAGATCGCCGGGAAATGCGGGAAAGCCACAGAATTTTGCGTTTGCGAATTTAGCGACAACATTTCGCGACATTACTGTCACGGATAAACAAAAATGTCCAGTTACGACACGGCTTACCTATAAGTTTGATGTTGATTTTCTACTTAAGTATAATTAAATAGAGGTGTTCATTCAATTGTTTAAAAAGTTTTTTTATGTATAGATGGTAACGTAGTTATTGTAGGTTTTTTTCCTTTTCAAAATATCACAAGAAATAAACATAACTGCGACTTCATTAAAATCCGCTATTTCAATACATTTTTCTAACGATACCAGCGAAACATAATTTCGCTGAGCAATGTCCAGAAAACGATAAGCCTTTATCTGGCAACCCTAGGTCACACAGTGGACGTAGTTAGTTTTTGATACGACTATTAGTCAACATATTTCTTATATAGCGTGTTTTACTTTCAGATTTTCTTCCACGGCTCCAAGATGTCGTCTCTACACAAGCACATGTTGCCGTCGCACTTGCCGGCTGACTATGGCGGCGAACTGCCCGCCATCGACTACTCCGGCGCTGAGTGGTACCCCGTCATCAACGACGTGCTGCCCTACATCGAAAACTGGAACACCTATGGGTTCGCCAAGAAAGCGTAGGAATGTACCATAGTAGCCACGTGAACTCGTGACAGCCACTCGTGGTTATGAGAAGAACAGAATACTTAGTACAAGATATATTTTCAGTTTTATTCGGGATGATAAATCTCACTTTCCTATACTGAAATTGTCACGTGATATTTTTTACCAAATTGCAACATGATCTTTTCAATTAAAAGACATAAAATTCTGATAGTGGTACCGATTCCCTTGTAAGCTGTATTGAATTAGTTTTATACACACTATAATTATCTCTTTCTTACAAACACCGTTAAAAAGGATAGAAAATATTAAGAAATGTCAAATTAGTCTTACCTTTGTAAAAATTACAACCTTTATAGATGGCGCTTAAATTCACGTAGAAAACAAGCAAGTGGACTGAGTTTGACAGGAATAAAATCTTCTATCCTTTTCTAATGTTTTTAGTTAGAAAGTGACTTTTTGAGACTAAATTAGTTTAGTTTGTAAACAACAGAATCAGCACCATTTCCTAATCACGTTTGGCTGATCACATCTGTTTATACTATTCTCTATGTTAATTTAGATTTAGAATTTATTTAAAGGCTGCTACACACTATGCCGGCGGTACTACCATGCCGCGCCATACCCAGCTACTATCTTACCCGGCGGGCTTGCTGCGCAAACACGCTGCCGCCATTCGCGATAAGTGTCTGGGCCCCAATTCTCGCGTTGTAGAGATAAATGTCGTTCAAGATAATCTCTAATTTTAAATCTCTACGAAAAATTTCGCCGATAATGGTGTCGATTCTCTTGTTCACGAACTAAAGTTATTTTAAACTATCGCTCTCTTTTACTAATAGTAGATACAAGAAAGGGATGGCAACCATTTAAGAGCTGTCAAATTAGACAAAATTAAAATTTCCATACAAGTTTAGACGTGATCTCGGAACGTGCCCACTAAAATACAAAGAAATGTAACACGTAAACTAATTTGACAGTTCTAAAATGGTTGCCATCCCTTACTTGTATGTACTGTTAGTAAAAGAGAGCGATAGTTTAAAATAACTTTAGTTCGTGAACAAGAGAATCGACACCATTGTCAACTGCTATGAACCAATCTTTGTTTTTAGAGCGCTAAGCGTAGACATATCTCTAACGTGACATTCTGTGAATACAAAAATTTCTTTTTAATCGACATTTGTCATCTTGTTTCGACATTATGTCGAGTTCGAGATAATGTCTACGACGCGAGAATCACCCTCCTGATAATACTCGGCAGCATACCCTCGCGGCAAGATCCCGTCGGCTGTGCCGTCGGCATAGTGTGTAGTAGCCTTAAGACTTAAACAAAGTGGAGTATGAGTTCGAATAGAGAGTTAAGTTCTGGCTTGGAGTGGTGATTAGATAATTGTTAGGTAATGCCATGTGCCCGAGCACCAGTAGTATAATAAATATATGAGCTCTTCCACAATCAGGGTTCTTTATTACATAAGTATAGATATTACCAAATTTAGAATTAAAATTAAGACATTCAAAGACGACAGTTGATAGTTGGTAGCTTAACATACTTCCAAAAATTACGAGTTTGAGTGAATGTTTAACAAATGTTTTGTGATAAATATTGACAAGTAAAGTAAGGCTATAATTTTAAGACTATAAGTTAACTGAACGACACAGGCTAGATAGCTGCGGTTATGAAATTAATCGACAGTTTAATTTATCTATGCAGGTTTTAGATAATTTTTATATAGGTATGTAACGACTGGTTGGTTCAAGTTATCTTTAGAATAATAAATTGTTTGTTTGTGGTACATAAGAATGTTTATTTCCATAGGGATGTGAGCGAATTTCATGACATGTAGGTATGAACACTTTGTAAAAATGGCAATGTTTTTATTTATTTAGATATAAGAAAGGAATATGTTCCCGTTGATTGTGCACAACTCGCATGTCGAAAAGGCTGTGACAGTATGACGTACGGTGCCAGTTTTAAACCATGTATATTGTATAGTATAGTGCATAAATGGTTTAAATGGTTTAAATACGCTCAAATAGTAGCGGTACAGCCAACACAGCATGCAGTGAAATATAAAAGAAAGCAGACAAAAAAATGTGTGGCAGTTTAACGAGAAGAAAATAAATGTGGAATTAAACGTGAAATACAAATAAAACGCAATTTTTCATCACTTGAAGTGTGTATGATGCCACTATTTGAGCGGATGGACTGTAACACCAAAATATAGTGGAAACCAACATTTATTATACAATACAAATTATAATCGGATATACATCCGTTTGTTATTTTTTGTATAAAATTAAGAAATTGGTGTATTAAAATACAATACTTTGTTCAATAGTTTATTTACTTTCAATTCTTAGGGATACATTTGTAATTTTTGCAAAATAACAGAAGTTTTCACGTAACTGTTGAGGCACCGAATAGCATTTCGTCGCGTTTAAAATCCATTTGATTGCGAATGAAAATGTGTCAACCAAATATCAATAAAATATCTATTATAAGAAACACTGGCTTAGTATGTAAATTCCATAAAAGACTCAGCTTATACTGGTTACTATGGTTACCTGGAGAATGTTGTATAGTTTAAAAGTGCTTTTTCCATGTGTTCTATGAATTACGTATCGTTAGTGGTTGTAGGATGCACGTTTACTTGCATAGCATAAGTGTGAAATATTTTTTATTAAAATGAATATTTTTAAGCATTCAATCAGTTACTAATTAGTAGATTATACAACAAGTGAAAAAAGAGGGAATTTAATTCGAGGGACTAAGTTGGATCCCAAGCAGCGAAGGATTCTAAGATTGAACCACGAGCGAAGCGAGTGGTTCAAAAATAGAATCCTGAGCGGAGCGAGGGATACAAGGCCCGAGATGAATTTTTTTTCACGAGTTGTTTACTCTACTTTTTACCATTGACGGCGAGAAAATAAATAGTGGTATATAGCATGACTGGGTGAATGAAAGACATATTCAAGAATATGGTAGAATGTGCGTACCTACACATAAAGAAAAAAAGATGAAAAAAATATCCTACGACAAATCACGCGGAGGTATAGTAGTCAAAATGCTCGCGCAAGCTCTGACTTTTCGGGGTCTGCTGTCTAGTACAAAAGGCAAAGAGGGTGAAAATAGCCACCGATGGACACTGACCTAGCAAGGTGCATCACCTCACTGCATGAAATTTTGATTTGTAAGCGCGGAATAGTGTCCACAGAAATTTATGAAATCGATTTTAAAATATTTCAAAAATTAAGGTACAATTTTTTACACATATTTGGAACGAATCAAGTACTAAACATCCTCCTTCAATAAGTCTCTCGTTGAACCAGCCAACCTGTAGTATTTATTTTTTCTTAATTTAAATTTGATAGCTCCATCCAGTCAGCCAGTACGTACGTTCAGCACGTTTTATTCATTTCTTAGTACATAATTCGTGCTTGTTCCAAATTCAAAATGTTTTTATTCTCTTGTGAGTATAAGAGAGTTTTATTCACTGTTATCGATGAATAAAATGCCCTTTTGCGAGTGGCAATGGTAAAAAATTAATTATATAAGTAAAGTTTATTGCGATATTTTCGCAGAATATTTTGAGAAAAATGTTACATTTTACGTATGTCCATAAACACCGACATGGTTTTTCTTGTGATGCCTAAGTGCCTTTAGTAGACGCATTCCAAACATTATTTTTGTATTGTTTTTATAGGTTTGTAATACTGTCATTGTATACGAATGATTATAATACCTGATTTGCTCAATATATACATATGTTTGATACGAAACCGATTCAGTTATCGTGATTTGTTTAGATATTAATATAAATAAAATTCTAAAAACTATGTTTGTTTTTTTTGCAATTTCACTTCCCCAGCTCCTATTCTTTAGAAAAAAAAATCTTATGCCGGATCTTTAACACCAAAATGTATTTATCACGACCTACATCTATCACTACAAGCCAGCCTAATGCGATAGAGAAGTAATCACATACAAAAACGTACACCAAAAAATAACAAACAACCACTTACATGTGTAACAATCATATTAACCTAACTGTTATACAGATAAAACTTTTTAACAAAAAATTGAACCGACGGAAACAGAAACTGAAAAGCCAAAAATAAAATGAAGGTTTTAGTCTTTTCCTAACTAAACTAATGTAAATAACTAATTATGAGTCGGCGCCAAACAAATTGAAATTTAAATGGGACCAACTAAAAAATATACCCTATCCATTAAAAAAAGAATCATCAAAATCGGACCACTCTGTAAAAAGTTATGCGTGGTCATACATAAAAAAATAAAAATAAAGATACGCGTCGAATTGAGAACCTCCTCCTTTTTTTTTCGTCGGTTAAAAATAGACAACAACAAAGCATGAATGTATAATCTTTACATGTAACATCTTCTATACTCATAAAGACAGAAGTCCTACTGACTGATTCATCAACGCAGAGCCGAACTACTCAAGCTAGAAACAAGAAATTTGGACAGTAGGTTATAACGACCGGTCGGGACTTAAGTGGCAGTGGGCGGGGCATATTGCTAGCAGAACGGATGCCCGATGGGGCCGTAAAGTTCTGAAGTGGCGACCGCGTACTGAAAGGCGCAGCGTGGGTAGGCCCCCCGCAAGGTGGACCGACGACCTGGTGAAGGTCGCGGGAATCCGCTGGATGCGGAAAGCGCAGAACATGAATATGTTGGCTTACGGCCAAAATTAATATCCAATCTATCCACGATTTACCCTACCAGAGAGAGAAATCTGTCATATTTTGTATGGAGCTTATGTCAAATTCCTATCTCTAGTAGGGCAAATCGTTGATAGATTGGATATTAATTTTGGCCGTTAAATACGCATCTATGACACAAACTTTCCATCTTCATGTCTCAGTTTGGCGAACCGACTTGCGGTACCATTTAGGCAACAGCCTAGGTGGTATTGCAGTTGTCATGGGCAAAGGTAACCGCTTAACATCAGGTGGGCCTTTAGCTCGTTTCGCCATCCTATACTATAAAAAAAATAAAAAAACCCCATAAGGCGGGAGATGGGAGAGGTGCATATTTAGAAAATGCAATCTTTTGAGTATTATTGTAGTTAATAATCCATAACAATGTCAAACAAATGTTGCAACTTTTGTAGATTACTGTAATTGTAGAGATGTTGGCATATTTTTACAACATTATTTAATATTACGGAAATATGTTTCCGTTGTTTTTTCTAATATGCAATACAGTCGTTCGTTGTTTCGGCAGTTCTTAGGCCTACCGCATATTGAACCCAATCCACGCTCAGCCAGCACACACACGACGCGATACCTAGGGCCACGATCGATGTTAGGATTTGCGAACAAAAGATATAAACGCGCCGTCTGCCCCTATGGTTCTATGCGTAAACTATGATACACCGTAGGTTGCCAATGCTACAGTCGCTTATACAGTATAAAAGCTGATTTTTGAAGATAAATACCACAAGATTGCATCATCCTCCTGCCCTTATCCCAATTTATTTGGGGTCGGCGCAGCATGTTTTTTTCTTCCATACATCTCTATCAGCCGTCATCTCCGTGTTCACTTTCTTTCTATTCATATCATCTTTCACACAATCCATCCATATTTTCTTCGGTCTCCCTCTTTGCTACCACAAGATTGCATGCAAGTCATTATTTTAAACATCATGATTTACATCCTAACTATTATAAAACTGTAATTGTCTGTGTGTTTTTTGTTTGTTTGTTCGAGCATCACGCCAAAACTACTGGACCAATTTGGACGAAACTTGGCTCACAGATAGGCCATGTCTTGAATTAAAAATAAATATAGAAAGCGTTTTTTACTTTTCATAACACGGGAGCGAAGCCGCGGGCATAGGCTAGTCATGTTATAAAACAGTAACTGTCTGTTTGGTTGAGCATCACGCAAAAACTATTCGACCGATTTGGATGTAAACTATAATATACTGGATGATAAAAACTTTTTAACAAAAAATAAAACCGACTTCAAAAACCTTAACTAAAAAGTAAAAAATAATCCTTGTATGTATTTCAAAATCTTAACATAAACCAAAATTTTGAAGGCGGCGCGTGACCGTCCCTTTGCGTCATGTAAATATAATGTACTGTCGAGCGCTTATCTATAGTAAAAAAAAGTTTATGGGAACATACATGAAAAAAAATCACGCGCCGCCTTCAATATTTTGGTTTATGTTAAGATTTTGAAATACATACAAGGATTATTTTTTACCATTTAGTTAAGGTTTTTGAAGTCGGTTTTAGTTTTTGTTAAAAAGTTTTTATTTCATAATTTTTAGTTGGGTATTCACAGAAAAACGAAACTATTAGTAGATCGTCTAGGTAGTCGAAGCTAAAATAAACTGATTTATTGAAGCTGGTTAAAAAACTACTCAACCTAAGTCAATAAAATTTATATGGGACCACCGCGCGGGCTTTCTCTATCAAATAAAAAAACAACCACGCAAATCGGCCCAGAAATCGAGTAATCGGAGTAAATAAATGAAAAAAAAAAAAAAACCTGCCTTATACATAACCTCCTCCTTTTTTTGAAGTCGGTTAAAAATATATAATATTCTTTATTGAATATATTTTTTTTATGACAAATCACCTAACATTACCCAGCCAACGATAGGTAGAACTATGTTAACCCGGGTAAAAGGCGAATTTTAAAGATATTTCGGACTTTGCCCAAAGAACTTGGTAATCTGAGGTTTACCCGGGTAAAACTAGAATTATCCGTTCTACCATAGAACAAATAATATTGGTTCTACTAACATTACCCGTAACATATCTAAAGAAAGCATTAAAATGGTCTATCAGACCGTCAACAGTATCCAATTGTATGGTAGAATATTGGAGAGGGAACAACTGTGTTCGCTATACGCTCTGGCGGCAGTTATTGGCTAAATAATCAGTCAATCCGCCAGTCCGTACCCTAGCATGGGGCCACGTGTTCCATGACTGGCTTCATAGAGAACTGGCTTCATGTTAACGACCATTGCGTACCGACTTGCTGTGTTTCGGTCTGAAGGGTACGGGTGCCGGTGAAATTACAATCACATAAGACTTTCCATGTCATGTGTTTTCTTTCTTCATGTCTCAGTTTGGCGAACCGACTTGCGGTACCATTTAGGCAACAGCCTAGGTGGTATTGCAGTTGTTATGGGCAAAGGTAACCGCTTAACATCAGGTGGGCCTTTAGCTCGTTTCGCCATCCTAAAATAAAGAAAAAAAAAAAAGTGCAGTGATGGTGGAATAAGTTCTGCTTTTTTCCGGAGACAAGAGTAAAGAGAAGAGGGTGGTCATTTGGTCAATGCCCGTTTTCCAACACCAAGCAGTACCAATGTATTGAATAAATAGCATGTAGAAGTTTTTAAACTTTTGCGAATTTCACTCATATTGAACTAAGTTTACGGGACTTGTCGCGCACAATTAAATCCCACAAAGTCAACAACAAGTCCCGTAAACTTAGTTCAATATAAATAGCATGTACGCTTATTTGCCTTACGCCTGGTATTATTCTCTCTGATAAAATAGTTTCAACAAACGAGTCAAACAGTCAGTGAGAAATTTGCAGTCTTGGGCGCCCTAGGCCTTGTAGTACCAGCCGTCCTTTTCTCAGCTCCCATCATTTAGGTACTACTTACATATGAATTTGCTTTCTCGCCAACTTTAATCGAAATAAATTTAGAAATTTAGTCATGTAGTGTTAAAAATAACACAGATCTATATAATGCTTATTCTTCTATCGTGTTGACATGAGCTACATAATGATAAAAGCTCATGCCGTGGGGAAAAGATTAGCCTGTCAGCAGGTTGGTAGCGAGGCTGACTGCCCAGGGTGCACCGGACGATCAATTAAATATCGTCACTCGTGGAGGCTCTTTTAATGCACCCCTAATATAATACTTATTGCTAACAATTGTCGGTGTACAACAGTAAATAGGATTGCATCTGACTGTTATTCCAAATAAATACATACGAAGATGCCTTCCCCGCGTAGCTACGCCCGTGCGAGCGAGCGAGCGTTTTTACCATACAATGTAATTTTATTTTAATATTTCAGTACTTGGTTCGTTTATTGTTATCATCAGTGTATTTTTTTGTCATGATTCACCCCTAATATCTGTCAGCCGCCCTAGGCCCGGGCCATATTCCGTGGCCCGGGTCTACCGGGCCTTAGAGCAAATCCACCACTGCAAACAGTGCCATAAATTATAGTGCAGGCGTTCAAATAACATCATATCACAGTCCTCAGCTGGACATGCAATGTCCGTGGCCCGGGCCGGGGCCTACCGGGCCTTAGAGCTTAGATAGAACAAATCCGCCATTGCAAACAGTGCTGCAAATTATAGTGCAGGCGTTCATATCAAATAACATCACAGTCCTCAGCTAGACATGCAAAGTGCGTGGCCCGGGCCTACTGGGCCTTAGAGCTTAGAGCAAATCCGCCGCTGTAAACAGTGCTGCAAATTATAGTGCAGGCGTTCAAATCAAATCACATCAGAGTCCTCAGCTGGACATGCAAAGCCTCTCCCAAGTTTCACAATAACACACGTTCCTCTACCTCTTGAGAGAGGACTGGATGAGTCCAGTCTACCATTGTTTCTATAGTGTAGTCGACCTCATGTCACTGGTGACATTTGAATAACGAGAACCACCCTTACCTACTGCTTATGAAATAAAGACGTTGTCAAGGTCAAACTATTACCACTGACGTGATATTATTTGTACCTTCACTATAGATGCTGAATTTCTAATGCATCTAAATATCCACTAACATCACCATTTATAAACTAGACACAAGAACTACATGCAATAATAGTAACTGGTAAGAAATTCAATATGATATCCTTATTAGATGGCAATAGTAGAAATGTGCTTAAACAGAATTTACCAAGAGCATGGGTGTAGTTAAGTATAGGTAGCAATCGCTTTGCTCTTGTCATCGACATCATTGAAAAATAAATAAATAACATATTCAGTAAACATTAAACAGGAAATAAATAAATAGGACTTATATAAATGGCAAATTCAAAATATTTATTTATGTTTATGTTTCTGCATTCGAAATAGGTATTTGTTTGGAGCACAAGTGAACGGCGCCGCCGACGCCATGCCGGTGCCTCGGTGGTGGGATACCGTTAAGATCAAAGATGGGCTTGCAATGGCCAGCTCATTAAGCACTATATCGCGGCGACCGCGCGGTCGTGCTTACTTCTATATATATTATATAATTATTTTATTCACTGATTCAAACGCTTCGGAAATTTAAACGTGAGCACTACATGTATTTTTCCTTAGAGATAATACACACATGTGTCATAATTTGTGATAACTAATTATTTTAATCTCTAGAGCGCAAAGTAACATTGTAAAAACTGTGTCGAGTGAAAATGCAAGTGAACGTTGGACACTAACGATATTCTGCTGACTGAGCAGACGTGGATTATCTGCTGATATTCAAATAAGATCAGTGCGAATTCAACGAAAAATATACTTGGAACACAAATCTCTTCTAGTTAATTAAAAATAAATAATGGAGGTACAATTCGGTGCTGACGGGATTCCGTACGTAACATGGGGCGGTAATAAAATACAGTTGGAGCTCAACCCAATAGAAGATGCAATTTGTATAGAAAAAGCTGAGAAAGAATTGAGAGAAACCCCTGAAGTAGCAGAGAACGCTCTGATGGAGTTACGAAAACTTTTGAAAAGTAAGTAAACAACATTATAATTTCTTGCATAAAAACGTTGTGTATTTACTATTTACATAACGATGTTTACCGTGAAGATAATTATGATAAACAACTCTAAAGGATTAGAATTTTCATTTGAAATCAATATTATTGAAGTTATTCAGCTAACTCTTCGTTGTTTAGCACAAATAATCCTACTAATAATAATCTTCTGTTTCAAAATTTGTATGCCAACCACTTCGGTCAGTAATACATATTCATCGAAGGCCAACCAAGATGAAACATAGTGAAACTTTTATTTTTTAACATCACTGTAACCTATGTTTGTAATATAACAAATAAATGAATCTGAATCTGAACAAATAAATGAATCTGAATCTTGACTGCCTCGTTGGTCTAGTGGTTGCAAACTCGACTGCTGAGCGTGGGGTCCTGGGTTCGATTCCCGGGTCGGGCAAAGTGTTGTTGGGCTTTTTCATTAGGAAATTCTCAGTAGCAACCCGGAGTTTGGATTTGTGCCCGGTCAATGGCAATAGGCTCGCCCCCTATTACATGGGACTATAACATAACTGGCGAAATGTGGGTGTACTATTACACCTCTGCCTACCCCTTCGGGGAAATACAGGCGTGATGTTATGTTATGTTATGTGTTATGAATCTGAATATTATAAATGCGAAAGTATGGATGTTTGGTTTGTTTGTCCTTCAATCACGCTGAAACGGCTGAACGGATTTGGATGCTTGGCACACAGATATACCAACTTGTTGCTTATGTATTATAAGTATGTATTTACAAAAAAAAATGTATATAAGTATTATATCCATTGTCTAGTACCCATAGCACAAGCTCTGCTTAGTTTGGGACTAGATAGTGCTGTGTAAAAATATCCCAAAGATATTTATTTATTATAAGTCTGACAACACGACCGGGACGGACGGGATCAATAACTCGGATAAACATAATAACTATTAGGCTATTTATCCCGGGAAGATACAAGTTCCCGAGAGATGTGCGATAAAGTATTTCTCTGATAAACCTAATTATACCTAAGCGTGCGAAGCCGCGGCCATAGACTAGTTCTTCATAAGCAAAACAATTTGTTTACTTCTTCTAACATTTTTGTTTGCTGTTCATGAGTTGTTTTATTAACTAATTGATCCTGTATTGATTGTGTAATTTATTGTACCTACTTATGATATTTCTGGAGGTCAATGACTTCATGTTTTGGTGCGAGCAAGGGTTACCGAATGTTCTTTTTAATGTCCTCTACGAGCATATTTTGGTCTTAACTTTTGTTATAGATGACAACCCAAATAACACCAATCCGTTTAAAGGTAAAAGTAAAAGCCGATATGTATCTCTAAGTCTTATAAAAGATGTATAATGGCATGGAATGGCAATGGAAACCAAAAGCCACCTATTATAGTTTTCTGTTTACTTAAAAAGTCTATTATTAATTCTCGGTGAATAATAGTTTAGTCATCTTATTTTTCACCGGACACACAACAGTCAATAAACAGGCAACGGGGTAGAGGTAGAGGGCGAGGAAGGAGAAAGGTAGTCACTCGTACACAACACCAAGTACACACGGCTACACATCAAGCTGTACAAAACCAGTAAAGGCTGACCTCGCGTTGTAAGGAAAACCTATACAATGCGAGGTCAGCTTATACTGGAAATTACAGTTTGATGTGTAGCCGTGTGTACAACACACTTCAGATACACAGTTATCTAGTTACTTAGTTAGTTATCTCTCATAATTTATAATTTAAATGTTATTATCTATAATATGTATTTATCTAATTATTTCATATAAATTTATAAAACTAAAATATATCGTAATACAGAGACAATGGGGACATAAATACCTTACTTCCTGTGAGTTATCATTTCAGCCGAAAGACGTCCACTACTGGACATAGGCCTCCCCCAACTAAGGGTTGGGTTATATGCCATAATCGCCACGCTTGGCAGGCGGGTTGGCGATCCTGTGTGTTATGGGATGGGGTATTTATCAAAGCCGACAAAGGTCGAGAAGTTGAATCCATGCAACTTCAGGTTAAAATAAGATGAAACTATGTTCTGAACTCCCCTATATTTTTCGTGTCCCATATTTATTAAGTCTATTAATCTATTAATTTATTTCTGGAAGAAGGTAAAAACGATTGAAAAATTGTAAAATGTAACACAGCCACACATGTGTAATATTCAATATAAATTGTAGGAATACATTTATAATACGAAATAACGGTGTTATTGTTATTTAACTGCAAATAAATACCTAACGAAACGGATACCTGCGTCATTTTCTTGTCCCAGAAAATTAAATATTATTTAATAATAGAGATATTGTCGTTTTGCAAGTATCAGAATGATTTCTTAAGAATAGCTTATTATACTAAGTAATTAGAACACCTGTCTGTTTGTAACAGAATCGAACAATTTAACCCAAAATACCGTTTTTTAATGTTCTTAAACGGTTTTCGTGTTACTTGGGAACACCTATAGAAAGTATTGTTATTGTTAAATTAAATTATTAATATACGTGTATCAGAAATGCGTGGTCATATTTAAAAAGCTCATTTAAGGCATTGTTCAAAATATAATAAATATCTTTGATAGGTACCAGTTTTTACAACTCTACTATGCCCTGAAATATTTGTTCAGGGCATCCGGCATAGCATAGAACAAGTTTTACTATTAGACCAACCCTGGAGTCACAAAAAAACAGCTGTTCTCTACAAATCATCGATGTCCCTCGACAAAATCTATGTTGTGAACAACATAACATAACATAACATCACGCCTGTATTTCCCGCAGAGGTGTGTAGTACACCCACATTACGCCAGTTATGTTATTAGTCCCATGTAATAGGGGGCGAGCCTATTGCCATTAACCGGGCACAAATCCAGACTCGGGCTGCTACTGATAATTTACTAATGAAAAAACCCAATAAATTGTTGTGTAGTGTGTGTATAATTTTGTAATAAATTTATTTAATTTAGATAATTTTAGATTATAGTATTTATAGTATCTGGTAAACCAGATGTTGCTGTGCCCTAAGCAGGGTTCATGTTTGATACTATAAATCTACTGTAACACCTTCTGAACACCATGAAAGCAATAAATGTTTATGAATTACGATTAATTTTTCGCGATTTCAGGGTTGACCCGATAGTAAAGATTGTTCGATAGTATTCTCCGAATGAGCTCTTCAAATTTGATTACGTATATCTGATACACGTTGCTTGTATAAACATTAATATTAAACACAGAACAAGAAATACGAAATCCGAAAATCTGAATCACTAAAGGTGAAACGAGAGTTGAAATGATTTCGAAGTGCATCGCGTGTATAAAACGAAAGTTAGGAGAGGAAATTTTAATGCTTTCCCTTTCACAATCTCGAACAGATATGTTATAAAAACAAAACGAGAACATTCGCCATGGAGGCGACGACGACAAAGCCTTACCACAATGTTGTAACAAACATTTATGATTTGAAAAGAGTATCAATTCCATAGACTTTTTTTTCGGCTCTTCTCCTTTAGACCAAGACATAGATAATAAAATACTATACTCTAGTATCCTAGACCATAAGAATAGACAATAAGCATTATTATCAATTTTATGACTAGACCAAGATTTTGGAACCGTGAAAATACATTCTCACCACCTTATTTACAAAATCTGGTTTAATAATAGGTTTTGCTTAAGCCTTTTTACTATGTATGAAGTTTGACGTTTAACCCGGCTTAAACAAGCGTCTTAACCTAGTCTAAGCTTTTGAAATAAGGGGGATAATGTTTTGAAAGTGTATGTAGTTACACAATATGAAAGAAATATTTTTAATATGAACTTGCCTTATTAAGTGCCGTTTCTATAATTTATTTTATAAGAGTAGAAAACAATTTTATATTAAAGCTAAATAATAATACAGGTTCAAAGGATTAATATACAATTAGCTATCTACGTTTTAATAGATCTAGTCTGAAGTTACAATAATTCAGGTACACACTACACAACTTACCTACGTCAACATAAAAATATAGTAAAATGTTTCCGGGTCAATGTTCCGGGCATACATTTAACAAGATTTTATCTCACTTATGTCTTAATACTTTTTTTCAACAGTTACAACACTTTTTTTTTTCAGTTTAGTTTTCGTTCATCATATTTTCGTCTTTTAGTTTTGTTAAATGTTTATGGCAATGACAACTTAATTACTCGTCTAACATACCTAATAGGTACATTAAATAACTAAAAATTCAAAAGAAAATTGTTATGGTGTATCCTGGATTTCTTTGTCCGTGAAACCGTAATCGTGCATTTTTCTTACTTGGTCTAAAAATAGTTTAATTAAGTAGTTAGCAGTTTCGCACAAATGTAAATGTGACATTAACTTGAAACAGTTATAAAATTATGCTTAAGATTTCTCTTTTGGTAATGATCGTTCATATTTGACACCCGCCTACTTTTACTTCTACGACTTTGTCGAGTACAGAGAAATAGATAGAATTGAAAAGTGGGTAGGGCGCGCGTGCCAACACTCTGCACCATAAGTGCAGGCAGTGTTGCCAGGTCCGATTTTCATAATCCGGGAGGCTTATTATGAAAAAAGCGGGAGATGTATTGAGGAAAAATTTAAAAAATCGGGAGATGATGTTTTTCAACAAAAATCTAAGTTGTTGAAGTACCTTATCCCGGTATTATATTTTGCCACCATTCCCGCTGTAATATTAAAATGAAAGCATTTTGTTTTTTTTAAATTTTACTGCCCTTTGTAATAAAAAAATATAAATTTAAACCTTCCTTTTTTGTGATAGAGTCTATTTTACGCTAAATGTTTGTGTGTTTGTGTGTGTGTCTTTCATTTTATGCAGTTTTTTTTGCCAGGATTTGATCTTATTCCTATTATTATATAGGCTTTATACAGGGATTGTGAAAAATCGGGAGATTTTTGTCGAAAATCGGGAGATCGGGAGATTTTAACGAAAATCTGTGAATCTCCCGGAAAATCGGGAGACCTGGCAACAGTGAGTGCAGGGCATTTCGAAGTCTTTCTCAGTACGCCTTATGACTTGTTTCTGTAAATACTGTAACAAAAACCCGCAAAAATGTCTTATTGTGCTGTTTCTAACTACAAAAACGAATACAGTAAAGTACATTAGAATAAAGTTAATTTTAAAAAAAAAATGACGTTAATATGTTTGGCGTAGTTTGTTCGAAAGTTGCCACGCATGAATCGCAAGTAAAATTGTGATTACAACCATTCTATCCATTTCTGTGGGCGCAAACCTCAAGGGGGCGCACTACAAAACTTAACTTAAAATTACTCTTTAATTAGTTTACTTCAGTGAATTTGTTTCAATCATTAACCTACATTATTCTCACACAATTCTTTTCAATTAATCATGTAACTAATCATTGTACTATTATTATTTGAAAAGAGTATATCCATGGAGTTTCTTACCGGCTCTTCTCCATAGGACCAACTTTTTGGAACCGCGCACCTAGATTCATAATTAACGTTTTATTTTGAAAGTACATGTCAATGCTTATTCGAAATATAAACCTTTGACTTTGACAAGTGGGCGCAGACCCGCATCCTGCAGGCCGCTGAGCCACGCCGCACATCAATAATTCGTTCAAAAATAAAACACCCGTTTACCTATAATTATACAACGTGTTATTGAAATAACTGAAAACCAAGGGGCCATTGTACGCATCAGTATGAACAACTTTTACTATGGCACCAACCTTGAAATCGCGAAAAAAATATCAGATGTTCCCTACATTTCGTCGATTTATGTGAACACAAATCAACGACCATACAACCCAATAGACGCCTAATGTTGAATATAATGTGTACAATAAATTCTGCCACTAGCTGAGGCGAGGTACTGCAGACCGATTGGCCCTACCAATGCGGCTATTGGCTAATCACTAACGCGGCAGTTTTGACGACTTTATATGTTACCGCCCCTAAAGCCATCCCCTAAGCTACGAACTGAATACAACTTACATGGCTTTGATGGAATAGTTTTGTCTATAGGTATGATAATATTCACATAGGTTAGGGCTGCCATGACCTAAATCGACGCCGGACAAAGACTTCCAAAACCCCGGACATTTAGGCAAAACCAGGTTTTCCACCGGACAACCTTAAAACAAAAATAGAAATAATAATTTCTTAGGTTTTCGCGATCACCACACATTATAATAAAACAAAGTTTAACCGGATTAAATCGCGTATATTATTTAAATTGGTTTTACTGACGTTAACGTTATAATATACGCGACTAAATCCGGTTAAATTTTGTTTTTATTAAAAATAGAAATGTTGTTTTTTTACCAACTAGGCGAGCCCGGGTTTAAAACGGCCACTTCTTGAGAACACCGGACTCCCCCGGACGCCAACCGAACTAGAACAAACCCGGGGAAACCTGGACGTATGGCAGCCCTAACGTATCAGTGCTCAATCGGCTGATATGTTCTGACTTCTGAAATAAACATAACCGGTTGGTGCTAGTGTTCAGACGTAGATGTTTATATTGATATTTAAGTTGCACATTTTATAATGAAACATTATTAGCTATCTATGTTGTTTGAATTAGGGCAGACAGGTGAACGACCTTGTTGTTTTATAATTTATACAAACTTTATTGGAGTTATTTTTATTTTTGGACAGTTTTCTCTTTTTCATCGTAGATCGTTAGTATATATAACCTATGTCGTAGATGACCTGTCCGGTATACCCACAGGACCTACATATTGTCTTATTAATTTCTTAGGTTTTAGCGATCACTACACATAGAAGTAGTAGTAGAGCTCCTTGTGAAGGAGCTAGTTCGGGGCAATACTACTTCTACCGCCAAACAGTGATGCTTGCATTGCTGTGTTCCGGTCTGAAGGTTACGGGTGCCGGTGAAATAACAATCACATGAGACTTTCCATCTTCATGTCTCAGTTTGGCGAACCGACTTGCGGTACCATTTAGGCAACAGCCTAGTAGTATTGCAGTTGTTATGGGCAAAGGTCAACATTAGATGGGCCTTTAGATCGCGTCGCCATCTTATACTATAAAAAAACATAATACCTAAAACATGTCAAACTTGTTTTATTATTGTCTTATATTTAGATTTCTGTGGGTATACCCTGGCGTTTATGGTAACCTTAAGTTAGGCACTTACCTATATATTTTCAATATTTTTTAAGTAAGCATTCATATATCTACCAGTTTTTAAAATTATGCAGATTCACGCGGAATTTTGACTCATTGGCATGACTAGCATTTGTTTTTCTACCACTTCAAATCTGTTGAATAATTATATCACATTAATATTGTAAATATTTAAGTAGTACCTATGTCTATTTTGACTGGGCATTTATACTGCTAAATTATTTTTGATCTTTGGAAGAGAGGTGACTTAATACTTGGACGTGGTATAGGTACTTTTTATCACTTAGGTAAGGTAGTTATAGGCCCTACTAAGAGCTAAGTGGCACCACAGATAACTTATTAGTTACTACGGTGAAACCCCCATCATTTAAAAATAATTACTCACCGAGTACATCATTTATAGAAAATTCGATTTTACCAATTGAAGTAAAGGTACAGTCGCCTGCATGACAGTGGTAACACGTCAATTCGAAAACCGCCCTTACTGCTTACGAAATAAAGATACTGCTAATGTCAAAGTGTTACCACCGACGTGCGGTCGACCGTACTGTAGTTTAATCAGAAACTATCGCTCTAAGGAAACTATTAACTCTGTAAAATAAAGTTCGCTGTAGTTATATATAGAAAAAGTGCCAAAAGTGGCCGTTTTGATATTTTTTTCTATGCACAACTACAGCGAACTATAATTTACAGACTTAATAGTTTCTGATTCAACTGCAGTAGCTTTACTTTAATAGGTAAAAACGAATTTTCGATAAATGATGTACTCGGCGAGTAATAGTTTTTTTACTAATAGGGGCGCTACTTACTTCTTAGTAGCGCCTTAAATATTGGAATTCAATGGTAGAGACGCGAGCACAACTAGGCTAGGAATAATTATGAGAAAATTGTATTTGTTTCATATTTGCGTGTTAGCCTCATAAATCATTATTTCTCTACAGAAGTGTGTTACTCTATCAGACATATCAAGTGTAATTACACAATTAATTTTCATGATATCTACGTATATGTAATTAATTCCTACAACCGTTTCTTTTGGCCTTGGTCTTTAATTATTCAGCCTCGTAAAAAAATAAAAGGCTGTATCTGAATAAATGCCGACCAACTTTTTTGGTCCGATTTGAAATTACAGATATCTCCAACCCGCACTAGGCCAGCGTGGTGGACTAAGGTCTTAACCTTCTCATTCTGAGAAGAGTCCCGTGCCCAGAAGTGGGACAGTAATGGACTTTTATATCTAAGTGTCAATAGTCTCAATGTAGTCAATAGACTCCAAGCGAATCGAGACTAGCCATTTTGATTCCAATAGCCGGCAATGCAATTAATCGATTGCTGGTTATTTATATTGGCCGAGCTGGGTACGTTTCTACGAGTTTCACTCTACATAAATAATTTTATAATAATAATTAAATATATAAACGCAGAGAAAGCAGACAAAACGTAGTGTAATGACTAGTGAATATTGACAGATAAAAGTGATAAGTGCTGCCTCTAAAGAACACACAAACAAAGTGCCCTTGATAGAAACTAAGAAAAGTTATTGGACACAGAAGATTTTATTTTACATAGAAATTTAGGTTAAAATCTAAATACAAATAAATTATTACCCTTGTACCTACTTTATAGTGAAAATATTTGCTAAAAATATCATCATAAAATCATAGTTTCGCTTTGACAAGTTCTACGCACACTAAGAAAATGCTCGAAGTAAATAGCAGCCTCCATTTATCGGAATCAGGATAGAGCATCGGAAACGAATCGGAAAACGCAGCGTAGGCCGCCAGGTGGATCGACGACCTGAAGAAGGTGACTGGGGTGGATTGGATGCTGAAGGCTGAGGACCGAGTGTTGACTGCAATAGGCTGAGTTGACGTAGCCAAAGGGCGCCGAAAAACAATTCGACCCCGATTGGCCGATGCTAATTCTCCTTCGAATCAATTATAATGTAGTTTCAGTTTGTAGATGTGGTCGCAAAAACGCGCCAAATGTTGTTTGCCCGACGATATTCGCGATATTTCCCCTTTTCACCTGGCATTGTGCCCAAAGCTATCATTGAATTAAGAAACCTATGGAAGCGGCATATTCTTCTATATCCACCTAGTTTATACAAATATCTATTAAATCGTTATTGAATTATGAAACTATTCTTTGTCTTTAACCAACGTGTTATGTCGATATTTTTAAATATACAATCGGAGTTCGATATATTGAAAAAAAAAAAGATATTTCGATATATTGGCCAAATTTCATGATTCTAGGTCAATGCGAAGTACCCTATAGGTTTTTTATGTGAGTTTGCGAGTATCAAAATGTGACATAGCCGTATGATTGCCTTGACTTAGAAGCTTGATTTTTTATGTCCTAGGGACAGCCGAACTTAGTATTTGATATAATTGCATTATTTATTACTACTTGAAAATGAATTTAATCAGCACACATCTCTGGTACGAAACACGAGCATCGATATCGATACTTTTTAGTTTTGATTACTTATTTCCCTAGCTATGGCCACCATAACGGTGGCCCGGATATTGTAGGTATACCACGCTTATTTCGTAGGTATTACAGGTCCATAGGTACAAGTCAATGAAAGCTATACGTACCTACTTGCTTTGTCTCTAGGGCCGATACTACCCGAATCATATTCATCAGTGATTGTGTAATTATGGTCAAGCTGAACAGAATAATTTAGTGTAGGCAAGGTCAAAGCAGCTCAGGAATTGAATCCGTTGGACCAATAACTATAATTGCTCAACGTAATACAGCAGAATCGCCATATGGCTAATGGCGGTACAGGGACTGGTTATAATAACTTATACACTTTCTAATGATCGCATAAGTTACTTAATAGACTAGGAACGTTACCTACATACATCAGAAACGGTTGAGTGACGAGAAATAAATAATCGTAAATATATATATTACATAGTTATTTTTATAAATAAACTTATTACCTGATTAGGAATTGTTAATTAGAGTGATAAGACTTATTAATGTTTGAATTTTTAAAAATAAGTATGATGTTATCTGTTTGTTAAGTTGTTTGTATCATATATTTACATTGTTACAGTTTTGTCCCTCTGTATAAACTGTTTTCCACAACTTAAATTTTACATTTGCGGTGCTTTAGTTGGCAGGCACTGGCGTGCACTGACCAGTACCTATATTTTGTTTACTAACGATATAAACCTTGATAAATATTGCAACTCCGATTCTTTATCCCCGTCTTAACTGGGCTTACAACCGACAGTGAGTTTTTTACGGACTTACAAGCCGATACAATAATCTCTTTTATATTTCTTTCAGAGGTGCCATCACTTTACATTCCCATCGAGAGAGACGATTTTCTTCTGAAGTTCCTCAGGCCATGCAAGTTCTATCCTGAGAGTGCATTTAAAAAGGTTTGTAAACATCTGAAACCGTTCGTAATAAAATTTGACAAAGCGGTAGCCTGGAACCTGAAAAAGGACATAGGCAATTTTTTTGCCGGGGTAGATAAACATTTGTGTGATAAACGCGTGTGAAGCAGCGGGCAGAAGCTAGTAGATTAAAAGTTTTACTCATATGTAAAATTAATTCTGTATACACTCTATTATAAGTGATTAATTGACTATGACATGAAGTCATATTTTATTAATAAAATTTATTAATTTATTTGTTTACGCGTCAGTGCGATGACGTAGGCGTTTACGTAGCTTGTCAAGTATAAAATTAGCTAGCTTGTACAATTGTATGGTGCTGTAAGTACAATATTGATTTAGAAGATTTTTTCTTGTTACAGATAGAGGCATATTACAAGTTCAGGCTGGCACACCCAGATTATTGTCGAGACCTGCTGCCCTCAGCCATTCGTGCTCCATTCCAACATTCAATTGTTTCTATCTTGGCACCACGGGATCAGCATGGACGCCGCATTATCCTAGTAGAATCTGGAGGTGGGTTTTTGATATTTTATATTTTTGGGACAACTCATTGCCACCACAGAATCAACTATTCGGCTTCCTAGCTATTTACGTTGTAATACCTATTCATCATTAGTGGTGTGAACCGGAGGCATTTTCAGCCTCCGGAGATTATGCGGAGATTTTATTGAATCACCGGAGATTATCCGGATGTTCTCCGGTTATTCAAAATACTCTAAATCTATATATATGAGAAGAAAAAACACGCTAAAAAAAAAAAAAAAATTGCCACATTTCACAGCACATTTGGGTGCGTTCTGCAACAAATGAAATAACCGGTAGTTTAGTGCAATCACCGATTAGTCTCCGGTACTCACTCTAACCGGTGATTATCCGGTTTTTTAAGAACCGGTTCACACCACTATTCATCATCTTCCTGCCCTGGACCCAAATTACTTGGGGTTGGCGCAATACGTCTTTTTTTCCATTTTTGTCTATCAGCCGTCATCTCATCATTTACTCCCTTTTCGTCCTGATAATTCTTCACGCAATCCATCAATCTTTTCTTCGGACCCTCTCCCTTTCCATCCATGAACATTAGTATTCATCATTCTCTAGTAACATGAAAGAAAAAGAAAGAAAGAAAGAATTTTTTTATTTCAGTCTCGGTACAGGCGAGAAAAAAAAAACTAAAAATAACATATTAACAATAAACTTAAAATTGCAAATTCTTATAACAATATGCGTTTCATCCTTCCTCATCACATGAACCAACCCAAACGATTTCCTTTCAACTTTTCTATTACTGGCGCCATTTTGTTGTACTACTATCGAAAGTTTTGCATCGCATTCGTAAGGCACTTAACATATTCAGAATAGCTAAAAGTGATCAGTTTTGTGAGACTGGATTTGGCCAAAATAACTAAAACTATAGGCATTATTACATGACTTTGTCCCAAACAAGGCTAACGACCAGTAGGCCAATTAAGGACGTAACTAAAGAAGTGCATACCTAATTGCAGTGCAGTTGCAGTTTAGATTTGATAAATACAACGCTTGTCGTATTCTCTTATCTTCGGCGGTCGCTGTCAGACACGAACTGCAGCGTCACTGCAACTTGACCGGCGCGTCATGATATTACGTGAATTAGGGCCCTGCTTGTTGAGTTTGGATTGTTATTTTAATTTATTTGTTACGATTTACGATAATTCCCAAACATACTTACAATAGTGCAAAGGCTGTTTTTTTTTTCAAAACACTTACTTGATATTCGTTCGTCTCAGCCTATCGCAGTCCACTGCTGGACATAGGCCTCTCTCAAGTTGCGCCACAACACTCATCTCAGTTTGCTACGAGCTAAACCTAAATGTATGTGGAAGTTGATTGCTTCGCTTTGCAATTTTTCATCTTTGAATAATTATGGTTCTACCGGCCGAAACGAGTTGCCGATAGGTTATATTTGTCAAGGCTATTGCCTTAACAGATGACTACCCAGCTATGCTCGCATAGACAAGTTTTATTAAATTTAAATTACTTGGATTTCTACTTATTAGTACTTATTAGTAGAAATCCAAGTAATTTAAATTTAATAAAACTTGTCTATGCGAGCATAGCTGAGTAGTCATATGTTATTTGTAGTCAGAAAAATACAAAATCGCCGTTAAAATTTTTGTAGTACAATTCGACAACCTAACGGAATTGACGAAAGATCATCATAATCACAATTGTTATAGCTTAACGTATATGCGCATATATTCTATGGCATTGACCATTGACATTGGACAATAGCTGTAGCTTCTGCATACCTAATTGATATTTAGTTCCCTTCACTTTAAATTATTCCAATAAAAACAACAACAAAAAAACTGGGCAAGAACTGTATAAAAACAGCGTCGGTGATCTTATATGTTCCGTGTGGTGCCGGACGTAAAGAATCGCACCACCCTCTGTCTTCTCATGGGTGTCGTAAAAGGCGACTCAAGGATTCACCAGAGGATGGGCAGCAGCGTTCTCTGAGTATTTAAACAACCAACTGCGATCGCCAACCCGCCAGCCAAGCGTGGCGATTATGGCATATCCCCCCCTTTGGGGGAGGCCTTTGTCCAGCAGTGGACGTCTTTCGGCTGAAATGTGAATGTGATCTTATATCGTGCGCACGAAATTGAGACTGTAAAAGAAATATGCAGTTGTAATGGGCAAAGGTAACCACTTAACATCAGGTGGGCCTTTAGCTCGTTTCGCCATCCTATACTATAAAAAAAAAAAAAAAAATATATTATTGCGTAAAGTTATACATATATATATGTAGAGTAGTGTCGGATAAGTTTAAACACGTATATTTATACAGGGTGGATATAACAATACGACATTAAATAAAACCACGTACCTCAGTATCACGTCCTCTGATCGTATACAAAAAATAAATCAAATCCAGTTAATAGCTTAGCCACAGGAAATTATTATTTTGAATGTAGAACCATTTTTCTACGCAAAGATCGTTAGGTCAACCGTGTTTTCATTTATTGTCGTATTGTCATATCCACGTTGTATATTGTTGCATTGTAATAAACCTATTTGTTTATAAGTAAAGCCCGCTAGAGTTCCTGTACCTAGTAGGTGTACTTATTTAACTCATATAAGTAGTTCTTAACATGCTACCAATTTTCGACGATGTTTTCGGGAGAATTATGTAATTATTATTTACCATAAGAAAATTATTGATAATAAAAATATTTTACCAAGATATTAATTAGAAAGTTTGATTAATTCGATACTTGGAGTGTTTACTATTGTTTTTTATGGTATAATATGCTGTGAAGGAGATGATGATGATTTAGTCAGTATCATTATTATCGACAAGTATGTAACATTATATAACATTTACATACAAGTTTATAACAAGGCAGAGGACCGAGTGTTGTGGCGCAACTTGGGAGAGGCCTATGTCCAGCAGTGGACTGCGATAGGCTGAGTTGATTGATATAACATTTATGCTTGTGATACTTACTTCATATTATGTACTAATTGCATCATTGTGTTCTTCATTTTAATTATGTTACTATTAGAAGTGAGCTTTATCGAGTGTGATTAGCTACAAACTACAAATAATTACTTTTTGAATACAGGTTGCATTTAACGAATTAATTAATACTAGTATAGTTTTTTTTTTTGCCTCGTTGGTCTAGCGGTTCAATTCCTGGCTCGGGCAAAGTGTTATTGGGTTTTTTCATTAGGAAATTCTCAATAGCAGCCCAGAGTCTGGATTTGTGTCCGGATAATGGCAATAGGCTCGCCCCTCATTACATGGGACTATAACATAACTGGCGAAATGTGGGTGTGCCTCACCTCTGCCTACCCCTTCGGGGAAATACAGGCGTGATGTTATGTTATGTTGTTATGTGTTAGTGTCGTTTATGGTCGAATTTCGACCAATTGTGTCTGTAAAGAAACGTAATTCTCATGTGTATATAGAACCTGCAATAATGGCAACATGGACTGGATGCGGAATACAGATGATCGAGTGTTATGGCGTAACTTGGGTGGGGCCTATTTCCAGCACTGGACTGTGACAGAGATGAGATGAATGAGTTGATGATGAATGGCAACCATATAAATCTAAATAATATGGTAATAGAAATGTTATCTACTGTAACGCGAGTCGCCAGCGCCGGTTTGCCGCTACCAAACCAACACATAAATACGCAATTACGTCGTGTTTCTAGCATTCAATGCAAAATGAATTAACCTAAAAATCCGCTGTTAGATAATATGCTGCAAAACACAATTTTAGTGACTCCGCGTCTAAAACAGCACTGATGATCAAGCAAAAGGTTCGCACACTGGTGTCCTACGAGACAACTACACGCGGCGACAAGTTCACGCGCCTTTACCACTTCTATTACATTATTATTTTGATTTCTATGATGGCAACATATATACCATGATTTTCATAATTTGATTATGACTTGCTTTAACGGTGAAGGAAAACATCGTGACGAAACCTGCACACTTGAGTGTGCTCTATACAGTTCTCGATGGTCTAAGGCCTAACCTTCTCATACTGAGAAGAGGCCCTTGCCTAGCATTGGGACAGTAATGGGCTGATTACGTAATGCTCCTCCAGCATAAAGCATGAGAGTCATCATGCAAAATGTCCAGTATCTGACATTATTTTTAACAAATATCAGGAAATGTTTCTACTTTTTGGCTCTGTTCAATGTGGTAACGTTTTCACATAACATCTATTGCCTGTTTACTAAAACTTGTTTGGTGGAAATTAGAACAGGTGTTGTAATAGCAATATGTGAATGCATAGTTAAAATACCGTGTTAAATTTCCAGAGCGATGGAATCCAACGGAGGTGCCTCTCAAGGAGGTATTCCGAGGCATTCAAATGGGGTTGGAAGGGGCCATGGCAGAGCCTCGGACGCAGATCTGCGGGGTCATCAGTATCTTCGACATGAAAGGCCTGTCTTTTAAGCACATTATGCAGTTCACGCCATCTTACGCTAAGATGGTGCTAGAATGGATTCAGGTGAGAGTTTTCAAACAAGACTGTTCTCCTCTTGAAGCCTTTCCCGTCCTATTGTCTTGTCTCGCTCTAGTTATAGGCCTTTTTCAAAGATTTAAAGAGATTTTAGGCGATTCATATCTTTCAGGCTTCAGATTAAGACTATTTAATAATAATAATAAATATCTTTGGGACATTTTTACACAGCACCATCTAGTCCCAAACTAAGCAGAGCTGTGCTATGGGTACTAGACAATGGATATAATACTTGTATACTTTTTTTTTTTTGTAAATACATACTTATAATACATAAGCAACACCCAGACCAACACAAACACTTATGTTCATCACACAAATATTTGTGTCCTGTGGGAATCGAACCCACGACCTCGTTAACAGCAGTCCGACACTCGAACCACTAGACCACAGAGGTCGTCGAAACATTTGAAACATCTTTTCATTTTCATTTGTTGCTTATTGGAGGAAGAATGTATTTCTTTGTTTTTTGTTTCTTTATAACTAAATCACTAGACTATTCACGCGGCTTCGCCCGCGTACCGAATAAAAATATAGCCTTTGTTACTTCTGGATAGTGGAGCTTTCTAATGGTGAAATAGTTATTTAAATCGGTTCAGTAGTTTCAGAGTTTATCGATTACAAACAAATAAATCTTTACTCATTATAATATTAGTATAGAAGCATGGAAATAAAACCATTCGTTAAATATTTGTGATGACACTAAAGGTTAAGGATATCGCCTAAAATCTCTTTAAATCTTTAATAAAAGGCATAAAATTAGAGCGAGACGGCCGTGAAACTGGAAAAGACTCGACGACGTAACACAGGACGGTCTCGATGGGAATATTTTCATAATCATCACGCTTGGTAGATCGTTTGGGAATCGCAGTTGTTGTTACACAGCAGAATGTTGCTTAACAATTAAACCTCAACTTTTTCTCATTCCCAACGTAATCTCCATCTCATTTCCCGTGGGGTTAATTGCTGGGAATCACAAAAAAGAGCTAACACACTGATTGGAAATATTCATAACTAGTAGGTACCTATGTATAAAGTATATTTATCATGCAATTTTGCCTAATCATTAATCTGCCTGAAATCAGTTACATTGTTGCCTATCTATTTACAATAAAATCATCTTCATTCTGCAATTATTATAATACACCTATTTATGTAATCGGCTGTAGTTACGTAGAAAATTATTGTTGTTATGATGTGCCATTAGGATGTATCAATTGTTGAGTGCTAGGATTAATTACAATTAATCCGTGTACCCATTTATATCGGTCTGTTGGACATTGAAACATGAACCAGTTCTGGCTAAGAACAGAAGCCGGTTTCATAGTTTCTAGAATGTTTTGATGTTGACGAGTTGATGACACTGATACTGCGTAGTATTTAGACCTTATTTGAACAAGCTTATGATATTTAAAAAAACCGGCCAAGTGTGAGTCGAACTCACGCAGTAAGGGTTCCGTACCACCCATTGACCTGATACCCCATAGAAACTGATTTAGTTTACGAGAGTTTATCAAAATACATCAACGAACGTACGTGAAATGTGAATTTTTGCAGCAACATAACAAAGATGTTATGTAGGTATCACCAGATATGTCTATGTTTGCCCTGTTTTTAGTATTTGTTGCTAAACTACATAGTATGCATTATAATCAGAGAGTTTGACGCTAGTATGTAGGACCCCCTTTGGTTTTAGACTTTTTTCATTTTTAATATTTGTCGTGACAGGCACAATAGTAACACATATTCTGTGAAAATTTCAACTGGTTATCTATCACCGTTACCAAGATACAGCCCTGTGATCAGACGGACGGACGGACGGACAGCATAGCGAGAGTAATACGGTCCCGTTAGCACCCTTTGGGTACGGAACCCTAAAAATGATCTCATTGTTCTTATCATTATTGGTAGTAGTGAAAGCAGCGTTGAAAACGCTGCTTTCTGGTCACTCGCTTCTATTCTCGCAAAATGGGCATTTGTGTGGAGTATTATAGCATTTGAGATATATTATATTATACCTTTTTCGTGATGTTTAACTCTGTCTATTAGTCTTCTCACCGGGCATTGTGAAACGCAATACGTTCAATCATTTCATGCTACTGATGTTGATCAGAATGCTATTACGTACTATATGTTATTGCTCGAACGGAGGCCGGTGACCCGAAACGTCAAACATTATGCAATGGAGGCAACTCATGAAAAGTGCTGGTAGTCAGTTCTACCTGTTTGACTACTTTTTAGTGTCGCGAAGCTGGGATATTTATATCGATAGGATTTTTTTAAACTCGGTGTTTTCGGAATGTGTATTAAGCCAATAATAAGTTAAGTAGTTATTGCGGAAACCTTTATGAACAGGTATCCAATGCCGTATTCGTTATTAATTTATTTATAAATAAATATTCAAAATCTGGATGCGGAAAGCGTAGAACCGGTCGTTGTGGCGATGCTTGGGGGAGGCCTATGTCCAGCAGTGGACGTCTTTCGGCTGAAATGATGATTTAAAATCTACAAGGATATCATTGGCACTAAAGCTATTTTTGTGGTATTGTAGGAATGCAGCAACTTATCATCTTTTATATCATTGGAAGATAAAGATAAGTGATTACGCATCTTCTTGACTACATCTGTCATCATTAATCTATGCAAGAAGCCGACATAAACCACGACTCTAGACAAACATTTAGATAAAGAACATTGAAGTCCTTGAGTGTCAAACAATCGCCCTAGATTTAAGTGGATAGTTTGTAGTAGTTCAAAAAATAGTTCTGTATTAGTTTAAATCCTGTCTGTTCGTTTGTTCAAGGACTTACAGTAACATTAATGAATGTAACATTTTGAGTATCGTTGCATCCTATATACTTCCTACTATCATACTAATATTATAAATGTGAAAGTTTGTCTATTTGGATGTTTGTTACGCAATCACGCTGAAACGACTGAATGGATTTGGATAAAATTTGGCACAGAGACAGACTATAGCCCAGAGTAAAATATAGGCTAGTCTTTCTGTGATAAGCCATATTATACGTGAACAAAGTCTAGTAGTACTATGTCAACTAAATGTCGAAACCTTTGTTATTTTATATTATTCTAAGTGAGATGTTGACAAGAAGCTGAGTATTTAATGTTATTTTTACATCTTTTTGAGATAAACATCACGGAAATATGTTTCCGTTGCGTTTACCTAATGTTCAATACGGCAAACAATGAACAACCGTTGTTCTGGCAATCCTTAAGCCCGCCGTATGTTGAACCCAGCCTACGCACAGCACATGGCGCCGGCACCACATATTACATATAAGTTATTATTGGTCACATTGGTCCTGCGACACCTATTAGGGCCGCGTTGTAAAGATTTGCGTACAAAAGATATAAACGCACCGTCTGGGACTCAGCTGGTCTGGACTGGGTTCAATAAGCGATCTATGATACATCATAGGTTAACACACAGTCGCTTGTACAGCAAAAAAAGCTGATTGTCGATTAAAGAGAAATACCACGAGATTGCATGGCAGTCATTATTTTTAACATCATGAATTCATGACTTACATCTTAACTAGGTATTATAAACTGTATTTGTCTTTTTGTTTCTTGTTTATTTGTTCGAGCATCACACCAAAACTACTCAACCGATTTGGATGAAACTTTGCATACAGATAAACCATGTTTTAGATTAAAATAGAAAATTGTTATTTTTTGCATTCCATGAAAACGAAGCCGCGGGCATAGGCTAGTAAGCAATAACACGTTTTGATTAGATTAATGTTTTGTGTAATAAAGGACCAAATTTTAACTGCATTGTTTGGTAATAGGGATAATATGTATGCTGTGGGCTCGGACGAATAAAAAAGGCGGACGGAATCACGCAAAAATAAGATTGAAGCACTTAATTTTTTCCTAAACATTTTCGACAGCATTTTAACACACCAGATATACCAGGCCCCTCAGAAAGTATTGCGAAAAAAAGTTTTTATATATGGGAGACTGGCCAGTTATAATGTTTTTCGAAAATATGATTATTTATAAGTAAAAATAAGTAAGTTCCAATTTCAAAATTTCCCTCCACATTTTTTGCGAGTTAATTCAAAGTATTGTGTCTCACTGAAATATGGATCTGCGCCGGGAACATTTTAGAGCTATGATTTTATACGATTTCAAGTGTCGCCTGAAACCGGATGAATCGTACGATAGACTTCAAATGGCATTCATGGATGAAGGCCCTTCCAAGGCAACCGTGTATCGTTGGTATAACGAATTCAAGCGCGGTCGACCAACTTTGGGGGATGACGAAAGAAGCGGTCGCCCTTTGACGGCTGTTACCGAAGAAAACGTGCTAGCAGTGAAAAATTTAATCCAAGACAATAGGCGAATTACATATCAGG
This sequence comes from Asteroscopus sphinx, assembly GCA_949699075.1. Lineage (NCBI taxonomy): Eukaryota > Metazoa > Arthropoda > Insecta > Lepidoptera > Noctuidae > Asteroscopus > Asteroscopus sphinx. Next base: position 25,650,721 of record OX453004.1, on the reverse strand, counting down.
AGATTCAACACATATTGAAGATTGGATCGGGAAGCGTTCACGAGATTCTACACAGCCATCTTCGCGTGAGGAGGATAGTATCACGCTGGGTGCCGCACAACCTCACCGATGCTCAGAAGCAGGCCCGGGTGGAATGGTGCCGTGATATGCTTAACAAATTTGAAGCAGGCTCGTCTCGGCGTGTTTACGACATCGTTACAGGTGATGAGTCCTGGATTTATCAATACGACCCAGAAACCAAGCGCCAGTCGACTGTTTGGGTGTTTCAAAATGAGCCAACGCCTACCAAAGTGAAGCGATCTAGAAGCGGGGGTAAGATTTTGATCGCTAGCTTTTTTAATTTGACTGGCCACTTGGTATCAATTCCCTTACGGGATCAAAGAAGCATTAATGCCGAATGGTATACTACCAAATGTTTGCCAGAAGTTTTCTCTGTTATAAGCAACAAGCGACCAAACACAGGGCTCCGCGGGCTACTGCTCCACCACGACAATGCACCTGCGCACACCGCACTCAAAACGAGGGACTTCCTGGACAGCACGCCAGTCAAACTCCTGGGTCACCCTCCTTACAGCCCTGATCTAGCACCGTGTGACTTCTTTTTATTCCCAAAAATAAAAAATCAGCTCAAAGGGATACAATTTTCGTCGCCGGAAGATGCGCTGGCTGCGTTCGAGCAGGCTGTAAACGAGGTGTCTGCGGCGGACTGGAAAAAGTGTTTTGAAAACTGGTTTAGGCGCATGAATCTTTGTATAGAGGCTGGTGGAAAGTACTTTGAAAAGATTTGATAAAAATATATGTACGTATAGAACAATTTATTTTAGTTTCGCAAAACTTTCTGAGTGTCCCACGTATATTGTTATTTTATTTGTGACACTACGACAATGACTACCGTCACACGAGATTTGTTGCGTAATCGCGGCTTTTTGTCTTATTATGGTTGTGAATGTGGGTGGCCAGCCCGTACTTTTAAGCGAGCCGTCTTACTATAGATGCTTCACTTATTGTTTAGCGAGATTACGTCCGCCTTTTTCATTCGTCCAAGGCTGTGGGTGAACCTTATGCAATAAATACATAAATTAATTATCTGATATTTAGTTTCTTCAATCAACTCAGCCTATCGTAGTCCACTGCTGGACATAGGCCTCTCCCAAGTTGCGCCACAACGCTCGGTCCTCTGCCTTCCGCATCCAGTCCCCCCCAGCCACGTTCTTTAGGTCGTCGGTCCACCTGGCAGGGGGGCGCCCTACGCTGCGTTTGCCGATTCGCGGTCTCCACTCAAGGACTCGTCTGCTCCAACGGCCATCGGTCCTTCGACAGACATGGCCCGCCCACTGCCACTTCAGCTTACTGATCCTACAAGCTATGTCGGTCACTCCGGTTCTTCTCCGGATAATCTCGTTACGGATTTTATCCTTCAAAGAAACTCCAAGGATAGCTCGCTCCATAGCTCGCTGAGCGACTTTGAATTTGTGCACAAGCCCAACTGTCAGTGTCCACGTCTCGGCACCGTAAGTCATGACTGGCAGGACGCACTGGTTGAAGACCTTTAGTTTCTTATATAAATGTAATGTATTAATTCCAGGAATGCGTCCCGATACGAGTGAAAGCGGTTCACGTAATAAACCAGCCGTACATCTTCAACATGCTGTTCGCGATCTTCAAGCCCTTCATGCGAGAGAAGTTGCGCTCGCGCGTTCATTTCCACGGTAGCGACATGAGCTCGTTGATGAAGCATGTGGACCCTAAGGCGCTGAGGCTAAGACATGGCGGCCTTCTGCCTGAACCCGAGATAACTGGCGATGTGTTGTGGAAGATGCTGCATCATTACGAGGAGGAATACAAATGTGAGTATCTTTTATTGTTACTACACTCTGTTTTTTTCTACTTGTTAAGACAAGTAAGTAAGTTTACTAAATAAGTTTAGCAAACAATCTTGGCATGTCTGTTTAATGCAATTCGTCAAAAATAATTATTAAAAGACATTATGTTTATAATTTCATACACTAAATATATATTTTTTTACCTGATTACATGTGCAGAACTTATTTTATCAGTAGTTATTTGAATAAAAAGACATGCCAAGATTGTGTACTAAATAAGATAAGAAAGAAAAAACAGACTAGGTATATATACGAAGTGTTGCGACTTGCGAATGATCATAGTGAAGCCAAAAAAACCGTGCTCCTTCGTGTACAACCAGCGCTCACGTACACACCATGCACCTGAAGGATATTTGCTTTCGAAATGCTTACTGGACGATGCCGCGACATGTGTACTGAGAGGGATGAACATGGTTTGAGGTGCATGTGTGTGTGTGAACGCTGGTTGTACGCACGGCTACACATCAAGCTGTACATTTCCAGTGTAAGCTGATCTCGCACTGCACGGAAAGCCTGCACAATGTGAGGTCAGCTTATACTGGAAATGTACAGCTTGATGTGTAGCCAAGTGTACACGAAGGAGCACGGTTTATTTGGCTTCACTATGATTGTTCACAGCACTTCAGCATGTCTGTGTTGTTACTATACATAGGTTAGAGAGGGAGGTAGATATAGGTAGGCTAGGTTAGTAGAGCATAGGGAGGGCTCCGGCATATAACATTCCTCGAGCCCCTCGAGGTCCCCCTTATTGTGCTGTGGACGGCCAATGGTGGGGTTTTAGTGGGTAAGAATCCCACACATTCTGACCTCCATCCACCATGAGGCCAGCAGCCTTTGAAGGTTTCCTCCTCGCAGCAAAAAAAATAACATTGGACTTGTAGGACAAGATGGCCGATGTTATTTTTGTCCTGTTTGTAATAATTTCAAGAAATCAATCACTTCCACTTATGAAGAGCTACGGGGTTGCAGGTAGTAGGATGTTTGTTTTTACCAGGTTTTTATTTAATCGCTTTCAGTCTTGTTTGTTGTTTGTATGTTCGGTAAAAAATTTGCAATCGATTTTAGACTAACTTCCCGATGAGCTTGAAACTTTGAAATAGCTAAGAACTGGATGGCAATGTAATATTAACTCGCTTTCGTTTAAAAACGTGGAAAAATACTTTTTCTTTAACGGACGGACAGACAGACAGACCGACAGACAGACGGAAAACAAAGTGATCCTATAAGGGTTTCGTTTTTTCCTTTTGAGGTCCGGAACCCTAAAAATGACAGATAAACATACATACATACATATTATCACGCCTGTTTCCCATTGGGGTAGGCAGAGACTATGGATTTCCACCTGCTACGATCCTGACACACCTCTTTCGCTTTATCTACGTCCATTAACCTCGTCATGCATGCTCGTCGGTTTAGAGTACTCTTAACCTGGCATGACAGATAAAATTCTATACAATAAGTATACAATGTAGTTTTGTCTATTCTTCCGTAGACAAATATCTTTTCTCCCACTTGCTCGGAAATTGGTTCATTATTCAAAAAAAAGAATGACAACAATCGGCTCTTTTCCGTACGCAACGAAATAACAGGCCGGTAATATCAAACAGGACAATAATAGAAATTGCTGGACACTTTTTATTTTTTAAATCATGCTACCGAGGTTTTTAAGTACACATTTACATAAATTAGGTGTTTTTAGGTACAAAATATTTATACTTTTATACAGGCTGAATGCGCATTTTTTTTTTCAAAACTTTGAAAATAGAACAAGAACCGCGCGCGGGCGAATTGGCGTGAATGAAAATGAGATACTGTTGAATTAATTGTGTTGTGTTTCCTCGCAAATGAGAGAAAAGTACGATACGAGTCTCGGCCGAAATAGCAATTAACGGCCTCGTTTAGTTAAAAAGGACTCTGCTTGCGCCTCGTCCTTTCAAAATCACTTGGGAAGTACTCGGCTTCGCCTCGTACTTCCAATATTACTCGGCCGTAAATTGCTTCATTTCAGGCCTCGACAGTAATGTACTATTGTTGTCTACAGTGGTCACGTTACTCCTGCAGGTAGGAAATATTTTTTATCTACACTCGTATCGTAAAATTCGAATTATGAACTCGAAAGTAATGTCATAATGACATACTTTACGCACATGCACCTGTTATGAATTTAAAAAGTTTCATTACGATACAGTTTGCTGAACAAAACAATGCGGTAATTTAATTTTTTTTCCATAACCGCACACTTCAGCCTAACTAAGGAGTTTTTAATGGCACTTCGACCTAACCAAGGAGTTTTCAAACCTTTTTTTTAGCAGTCGTACAGTTTGGCACCAATGAGTACACAAAATTCAGGGTGGCGCCACTTGTCATACATTGAAAATTTTTATCGTTTAAAATCGCGTTTTTGGCAGAACTTTTGATTGTCATATTGCTTTTAATTATATTTAAGTGTTTACAGGTATATTTTTTGTATGATAAAACAGAGATAGACGGAATCCTGACAAGGATAGAAAATTAGTTCCGATTATAATGTTGTCGCCAGACTATATTTTATTATCTGTGTAGGCGCGCACCAGCGCGCGTGCGCGGCCGCGCGCCTGGCCTACTGGATTTGGACATCGTTACTTGTAAATTTATTGTTATTGTTTACGTTATTATTATGGTTTTGTATGTCGAAAGTTTTATTCTGGGCAAAAATATCTGACTACAGCAGTGATACTGAACTGAGGAGAATATGACCCCGCCTGAATTTCTGGATGCAGCAACGTAAATGACGAACAATCTTTTACCAGAGAAATCAAGAAAAACAACGACAATGTTACTAAGATTTTGACTTTGGTATTTTATTTAAAATTGTATGAGTGTAGATAAAATAGTGTATGAAACTGACATAATTAGGTATTAAAACACTCGTGTGATACTATTAAAAACCTCGCCTACGGCTCGGTTTTTAAACTCACACTCGTGTTTTAATAACCCCTATTATGCAACAGTTTCATAAACTACTATAATAAGATAGTATTGTACAACTTGTAACACGTTACAAAATCTTCTTTTTCAGTGGCGAACTCCTACGGCTACATCCAGAATGTGAACAATAACAGTAAGACATAGAAGACAGTCTTCGATGTAGTACAAAAAAAAACTCGCTCGTAACTGTAAAACATGAACAATTAGATAATTTAATTAAGATTATAATTTAGTTTTGATAAAAATCTTATATGTGCATTTTTATTAATAAGGCATAGTAAAATATCTAGATGATAAAATATTTGCTTAGTAATTTCATGTGGATATAGAATGGTTTTATTAAGTTACAGAATTTAAAAAAAATTATAGGTACTTTATTTTTGTAATAATCTTATGGGAAAGTACAGTAAAGTAAAGTGGTTGGTGTTATTAAAATAAGAAACCAGTACATTAATTAAAAAATATTTTATTTCTTACTCCTTTAATTGGTACCTTTCACGTTAACTTAATAAATAAAGGACAATTAAGAATTAAGTGGTGATGATAATATAACAGTTTTTTTGCACAATATCAAAATTATTTCTTATATTTTAAACTCCAAGAAAATGGTGATAAGTGATGTTATTCATTAGCCAACTTGTCCTTAATATAAGTTGATAATAAACAACGGAAACACCCTTTCCAATAAAATTAAAATATCAGTTATAAATAAATACTTGCACTTATCAACTAAATAATTTTTGAACTATTCTGCGATTGATTAGCTTTTTTCATGTCATGGAGTTTTGATACCTCTGCAGAAAAACATTTAGAAATTCATTAATGATTTACATAAATTTTAATCAAATTATTTTGGACAAACTTTAATTTATTGCAATACAAATCAAATACGTTACAGGTACAATTATTGTCCATTGCTCCTCCAAATACTTTACAAGATTGTTAATTAAATAAAAGCTTGACAATTTGGAGGTATAATAATATTGTTAGGACTGAAAGCCTCAAAAACATAATAGGTATTATAATATATTTTAGGAAATCACAGCCCGCTTTTTACGAAATATAATGAATATTAATATTATAAACATATCAATTCTTCAGATTATCTAGCACTTGTACCATGTTATTTGTATGTGTGTTTGGATAGCTATTAATTACGAATTGTTATAAGAATCATAAAAAATAAGTGCATACACAATATTAAGAAACTAAAATAATGTTGCGCTTCAGCATCAATCATTATTATTAGGTAATATACATATTAAAAATCAACTAACATTGGTCCGAAACTATAAACTATAAAATGCTTAAGCATATCAGACAGCGAATTCTTTTATAAAAAATTTCAGGCATCTGTTTTATTTTCTAATAAATCTAAATTGTAATTCTCGATTAATTTATTTCTACACCTATATGGGTACGCACGGCTACACACCAAGCTGTACATTTCCAGTATAAGATGATCTCGCATTGTATGGAAAGCCTATACAATGCCAGGTCAGCTTATACTGGAAATGTACAGCTTGATGTGTAGCCGTGTGTACTATACTTACGAAAATGCCAATGGCTAAGGCCTTAGTATTACGGTTTGTACGAATAATAAGCTAAATATAAGTATTATCACGATATGCATATCCATTATCACATTGCATAAAATCTTCCATTTCACTTAATGCGCCCGCGCAGTATTCACTTCTTCTTGTATCCATACGAGTTGATTGCTGAAACAAACATGACGTTGTTAACGAGGAAACAATAATTACTTCATGTTTAGAATGTTAAATTCATGTTAAATTAACATAAATACTATAAAAAAGTTTATTAAAATCATGTCCCACAGATTATCATTATCTAATGACGTTGATTGACACACGAATACAACTATTCATCCATCCATCAGCCGTTAAAATACTTTTACAGCCGTAGAAATCTAAATAATAAGGTAATAGAAATGTTATCTACTGTCTTTTACTACGGGAACGCATGTCGCCGGTTTTCCGCTACCAACACATAAATACGCCATCACGCCCACCATGTTTCTAGCACTCAATCCAAAATAATTAAGCCAAAAAAAATCCGCTGCTAGGTATGCTGCAAAATTTTGGTTCCAATTTTAGTTACTCTGCGTCCAAAACAGCACTGATGATCAACCAAACGGTTCGCGCACTGGTGTCCTAAAAGACACCTGTACGCGGCGACAAGTTCACGCGCCTTTGCCACTTCTATTACCTTTATTGAGATTTCTATGGTTATAGCCTACAAATTACTTATTACGAAGATTCATATGTGTAGTGTGTACTGACTGTCATTTAGAATTCTAATTTTATTATCAATCCTTCTACAACGTGTTATAGAAATAACTAAAAACCTCTTAAGGGGTCATTGTACTCGTCAGTATGAACAACTTTTACTATAGGACCAGACCCAAAATCGCGAAAAAAAACAGCTGTTCTCTATATTTTCTCGATTCATGTGAACAGAAATGTAGGAATAGCTGATTTTTTTCGATATTTCAGCATTGGTCCCATAGTGAAAGTTGTTCATACTGATGAGTACAATGACTCCTTAAGAGGTTTTCAGTTATTTAGATAACACGTTGTATATGTGTACCTATACAGGGTTACTGGTTATTGGTCACGATCCCGTGGATTGTAGGACATACTTTATAAAATAACCATAAACATTTACCTAAAGTAAACCATTTCTAAGAATAATAATAAGAATAATCAATTCTCAAACAGCACGCAACAATGTAAAAGATAATGACGTTGTGAGTGATTACTGCGTGCATCGAAACGATTTAAATTTAAAAAATTGTAAGGTAGATTAAATATATTTTTTCAGAAATATCTGTAAAGACGCTTGTCATCAGTTTACCTGCGACCATGAACGCTGCAAAGCTTTCGAAACGTCAGTAATATAATAATAAAATAATATACGCGATGTAATCCGGTTAAACTTGTTTTATTATAATGTGTAGTGATCGCGAAAACCTAAGAAATGATCATTTAGAAGATATTATTATACGTTTTTAAATAGGGATAAAAAACATTAAAAGAATTTTTCTTTCCACAATTTGTATCTTGAGAAATGAAAAAAATGCGGTAGAAATAAAAAACATTATAAAAAAAGTTTTGAAATAATAAAACAAAGTTTAACCGGATTAAATCGCGTATTTTAAATTGGATTTCCTGGCGTTTCGAAAGCTTTGCAGCATTTCGTGGTCGCAGGTAGACTAAGATGACAAGCGTCTTTACAGATATTTAAAAAAAAAAAATTATCTACCGTACAATATTAATCCGGTTAAACTTTGTTTTATTATAATGTGTAGTGATCGCGAAAACCTAAGAAATTTGTAAGTTTTGAAAAGTTATGGGTTTATTACACATATACGTCCAAAATTAATATCCAATCTATCTACGATTTACCCTACTAGAGATAGAAATTTGACATGTTTTGTATGGAGCTTATGTCAAATTCCTATCTCTAGTAGGGCAAATCGTGGATAGATTGGATATTAATTTTGGCCGTTAGGGCATAAGTTGTCATACAACCCTTTCACGGGATCGTGACCAATAACCAGTAACCCTGTATTGTGTTTCCTGTTTCCACTTACCAATAAACTCCTTATCGCACATGAGGAGTAGTTCCAGCCACTGTCCCCCAGTCACGCTAGGAATGGACAGGGTGCCTCCGTACTGCTCAGGTAGGCACTTGGGACTGATGTACTCGTGCAGAAGCTTCTTATCGCTACCCATGAATACGATGCGCGAGCGCAGCTTCTCTTTCAGGAAAGGCTTGAAGATTTTGAACACCATGTCGAAGATAAACGGCTGGTTGATTATGTACAGTCCTTTGATACGGAGTGGAATGGCGTCCTGAAATAAGAATAAGATATTTTTTTTTTAAACAAACTATTTTGCACGGATAGGTACGGAAAGTAGCAACTTATGTATACTACGCGCAATCTAACTTGGCCGGAGTGAAGTTGTCACAAAACCGTCGCAGTAACCATTTTTAACCGACTTCAAACAAGGAGGAGGTTTTCAATTAGATTGTATTTTTTCATGTTTGTTACCTCAGGACTCCGTCATTTATTAACCGATTTGGATTTTTTTATTTTATTTGAGAGCATATACTTCCAGATTGGTCCCATTTTTGTCAAAATCTTGTTCTGTTAATGGGATCCATGTGGAATTGGGGGAACTCCTCAAATATTATAGGCATACATATGTATAGCGATTTTGGTATTTTCATCAACAAATCAAGCATTTGCATTCAGAAAGTATCACTTGGTGAAGATCTGATGAAGATCTTCGGAGATAAAGAAAGGAACTCTTCAATGGATGACAGCAAATCATCGGGCAATCGGGGAATTGCAGCAATCGCTTGTCTTTCTATAGTTAGTGCCACTAAAAATTGAAAAATAAATAAACTAAACTTTAAAGAAAGTAAAAACCGACTTCAAAAAGAATAAAATAATTTGTGTGAAACAGCTTAGGAAGTCGGTGCCAATTGTTTCTTAAATCAAACCGAATCAAAGGCACCTCTTGCTAAACTGTTTCACACAAATTATTTTATTATTTTTTATTTCAGTTTTTACTTTTTTCAAGTTTATTTTATAGGTGTCGGTTGGAGGCGGGTGGGGAAACATGCGTAGTGGAGTGCCCAACTTCACTCCGGCCAAATTAGATTACGTGTACTGTACGAAGAAAAATTCAATATAGTTAGTGGGCAAAATGACGTAAAAGTACTAGCTTGTGTCCTTGATCTCTTGTGTAAAACACAGGTGTATATTTCTAAATCCGCTTTACCGAAACTGACATTAGAGTATCATGCGATCGGAACAGAGTATCATGATTCTAGAGGAACCTCAATTTCTTCAAAACCAATTTGTACAGGGTTATTTTTAATTCATTAGCTATTCTTTAAGGTCTGTAGTCATCAACTTGAACAACTTTTATTATGGGACTAACCCAGATATCGCGAAAAAAAAAACCAGGTGATCCCTACAATTGCGTTCACATAAAACGACAAAATGTAGGAATCTGCTGTTTTTTTTTCGCGATTTCAGTGTTTGTCCCATAGTAAAAGTTGTCCGTAATGATGAGTACAGTCATCCCTCACAAAATAGCTAATTAATTAAAAATAACCCGGTATAATCTGAACAACACCAACCTGTAACCAGTCGACGATTCTGTTGGCGAAGCTGGGCGTGAACTGTAGCACGTGCTGCATGGAGAGGCCGTCCATGTCAAAGATGACGACCGCACCGCAGATCTGCGTCTCGGGCTCCAACATGGCCGCCTCCAGGAATAGCACGCAGCCTTTGAACACCTCGTCCAGCGAACACTTGCTGGGCTTCCATTTCTCTGCAAGAATGAAGCGCGGAAGTTAATAAGGTCCTATATACTATTTATGATGAGAATGAATGACGCATTGTCATACTAGAAAAGGAGAGTGCTCATGGATAGAGATTTCTTGTATGGTATGGTAATTTACGGAGGCCTAAAAAATCGAGTGTAATTATTTACATGTTTCAAAACAACCGTAATCGTAATCGTAGCAACACAAGGAGGCTTTGGATAAAAAGAGAAGCAAATAAATGAATGATTTTACAAAAATCGATTTCTAGTGTTTTTATTTTGAGGTTTTGTTGGTCAATATAAACTTAAGGCGGCACTAAGAGCTAAGTGGCACCCCCATCAGTAAAAAATAATTACTCGCTGAGTACATCATTTATAGAAAATTCGATTTTACCAATTGGAGTAACGGTACTGTAGTTTAATCAGAAACTATTAACTCTGTAAAATATAGGTCACTGTAAGTTATAGACAGAAGGAGTGCCAAAAGTTTTCGCATTTTTTCAGTCTACAACTACAGCGATAAATTATGTACTCAGCGAATAATTATTTCTTTACTGATGGGGCGCCACTTAGCTATTAGTAGCGCCTTGAGAATTCACATCGGTACTTTAGAATAGACCAAATGAAGATTTTACGTAACTATAGCAAATAAAAGAATAAATAAATAAATATTTTTGGGACATTTTAACACATCACCATCTAGTCCCAAACTAAGCAGAGCTTGTGCTATGGGTACTAGACAATGGATATAATCATCATCATTTCAGCCGAAAGACGTCCACTACTGGACATAGGCCTCCCCCAATTAAGGGGGGATATGCCATAATCGCCACGCTTGGCAGGCGGGTTGGCGATCGCAGTTGGTTGGTTAAATACTCAGATAACGCTGCTGCCCATCCTCTGGTGAATCTGGTGAATAATGGATATAATACTTATATACTTTTTTTTTGTAAATACATACTTATTACTTACTTTAATACATAAGAAACAACCAGACCAACACAAACATTCATGTTCATTACACAAATATTTGTGTCCTGTGGGAATCGAACCCACGACCTCGTGATCACTAGACCACAGAGGTCGTCAGAATACTAACCTAGTTTTCAGGAATGCGTATACAAAGTTGGGGCAGTTTGTTTTGATAGTAGTTTTATCTCGAACTTATGACTGCAATGGTGGTAAAGTAGTTTACACCGATAGTAATGTCTGGGTTTTACATAATTATATGTAGACAAAGATACAAAAAACCTGGTATTTCAACAATTAAGTGTAAGGTACTTTTTTTTTTTTTTTTACCTACTCTGTACCTACCGTGTTTTGATAAAATACTTAATGCTTACGTTATTATTGCGCAAAATGATGATTATGTCCATAATAAGTGACGTAGTATCGTAGGTAGATGATGATGAGGTAACGTTGTTCCTATAATTTAATACGAATGTTGGTGTTGTGTGCATGTTTATCTAAGGTACGGTTGCGTGACTATTTGAATACCCAGAAATTTTAATGGGTTTTATCTTAATTATTATCTGTAGGATAAAAAATTAGGCAGATTTTACATGTTAATGGCATCTTTAACTATCGTAATCAGTATATAAAGTCAATACTTGACCGAAATTTTAGTAGTAAGGCCAGTTTCAGGGTCCAACTGATAGATAGATAGATAAAACGTTTATTTAGTACAAAAACAAGACACAGGTCATACAAGTAAAAAGACAATAAAAAGTGTGATATGTGTCTCAGTATCCAATGTCCAAATGGGTGTCCAGCACAGCATCATCATCATCATCCTCCGAGCCTTTTCCCAATTATATTGGGGTCGGATTTCAGTCTAGCCAGATGCGGCTAAACATCAGTATTTTACACGGAAAAAAAATATATAAGTAGGTAGGCATATTAAGAGTGTGAAAGGAATTGAATTAATAAATTAATATATACCAGGCCCCTCAGAAAGTATTGCGAAAAAAAGTTTTTATATATGGGAGACTGGCCAGTTATAATGTTTTTCGAAAATATGATTATTTATAAGTAAAAATAAGTAAGTTCCAATTTCAAAATTTCCCTCCACATTTTTTGCGAGTTAATTCAAAGTATTGTGTCTCACTGAAATATGGATCTGCGCCGGGAACATTTTAGAGCTATGATTTTATACGATTTCAAGTGTCGCCTGAAACCGGATGAATCGTACGATAGACTTCAAATGGCATTCATGGATGAAGGCCCTTCCAAGGCAACCGTGTATCGTTGGTATAACGAATTCAAGCGCGGTCGACCAACTTTGGGGGATGACGAAAGAAGCGGTCGCCCTTTGACGGCTGTTACCGAAGAAAACGTGCTAGCAGTGAAAAATTTAATCCAAGACAATAGGCGAATTACATATCAGGAGATTCAACACATATTGAAGATTGGATCGGGAAGCGTTCACGAGATTCTACACAGCCATCTTCGCGTGAGGAGGATAGTATCACGCTGGGTGCCGCACAACCTCACCGATGCTCAGAAGCAGGCCCGGGTGGAATGGTGCCGTGATATGCTTAACAAATTTGAAGCAGGCTCGTCTCGGCGTGTTTACGACATCGTTACAGGTGATGAGTCCTGGATTTATCAATACGACCCAGAAACCAAGCGCCAGTCGACTGTTTGGGTGTTTCAAAATGAGCCAACGCCTACCAAAGTGAAGCGATCTAGAAGCGGGGGTAAGATTTTGATCGCTAGCTTTTTTAATTTGACTGGCCACTTGGTATCAATTCCCTTACGGGATCAAAGAAGCATTAATGCCGAATGGTATACTACCAAATGTTTGCCAGAAGTTTTCTCTGTTATAAGCAACAAGCGACCAAACACAGGGCTCCGCGGGCTACTGCTCCACCACGACAATGCACCTGCGCACACCGCACTCAAAACGAGGGACTTCCTGGACAGCACGCCAGTCAAACTCCTGGGTCACCCTCCTTACAGCCCTGATCTAGCACCGTGTGACTTCTTTTTATTCCCAAAAATAAAAAATCAGCTCAAAGGGATACAATTTTCGTCGCCGGAAGATGCGCTGGCTGCGTTCGAGCAGGCTGTAAACGAGGTGTCTGCGGCGGACTGGAAAAAGTGTTTTGAAAACTGGTTTAGGCGCATGAATCTTTGTATAGAGGCTGGTGGAAAGTACTTTGAAAAGATTTGATAAAAATATATGTACGTATAGAACATTTTTTTTTAGTTTCGCAAAACTTTCTGAGTGTCCCACGTATATATATATCCGTAACAGGTAAAAAATGTATGTGAGTTTTATATGGTAATTACCAAATTATTAACATTTTTTTGTTCCCAGCCTTGCAAAAAATGGATTTTGCTCAAGGCCAATAATTAGAACATGGCATGTCCCTACCACCTAAATTATGGACGCGTTGGTAATTGTGAGAACTAGTTTTTTTCTGTGAGACAATGAGAAACTGCCGCAGTCTACGTCGGAAGGTACCAAGAGTGTATTGAAACATGTTGTACAGGTACTAGCTGGTATGTTGTCGGTATTATTTTAATAAACAAGTACCTACTGTTGCCTGAACCTATCACGAGTCAAAAAGCAGTTCTACCACTGATCATTTTAATTACCTACGTTATTTTTAATTTATACCTACTCGTCGCCCGTTCTTGTCTCGTGTGGATTGTATTGTCAGCATGTTCTGATTTTACACGTTAGTCTTACTGCTATTATGTCACTAAGGTATTGTGGTACCATCAAATACAATTAGAGGAAATTGTGACCAATCAATTCTGGAAGTCATCCCAGGGCTGCCAACAACAATGAATTGGGTCTTGGTAGGGTTCACCTTTAGTCTATGAGCAATACTCCACTCAGATATTCGTGCTAGATCTGTGTTCACCATTTTAACAGCCTCCGACAACTATTCTAAAGGAGCCTGTGAATAAATTTGTAAGTCATCTGCATAGAGGTGGTAGGATGATATAAGTTGATTTGAAATTGAGTTAATAAATATTGCGAAAAGTAAAGGAGAATGAATACCCCCCTGTGGTACGACGGCAGAAGTATTACACCATGAGGACAGAGTACCATCAATGCAGTTACGAAACCAATCAATTGCCGTTGTAGATATGTTGAGAGAGCGAAGTATGCCAAGCAGGATATCGAAATCACTACTACTACTTACTTCCTAGCTCGAGCACTAGTACCTACTCGTCGCCCGTACTGTTGGCCTCGTGTGAGTAGTATTGTCAGCACGTACTGATTTTACACGTTCGTCTTAATGCTATTATATCACTGATCGCTTAAGATATACTACTACTAGCTTCCTTACTCCAACACTAGTACTCGTCGCCCATACTGGACTCGTGTGGGTAGTACTGTCAGAACGTTCTGATTGTACACTAATGTACACGTTGGTCTTACTGCTATTATATCACTGATCGTTTAAGGTGTAGTATACCTTACTTACTTCCTAGCTCGAGTACTAGTACCTAGTGTACTGATTTTACACGTTGGTCTTACTGCTATTATGTCATTGATCTTTAAAGTATACTACTACTTACTTCCTAGCTCCAACACTAGTACTCGTCGCCCATACTGGTCTCGTGTGGGTAGTACTGTCAGAACGTTCTGGTTGAATACGTTAGTCTCCTTGCTTGGTATCAGACCATCGTAGTGCTTCGAATGCTTCTGCTTGAAGGCGTAGTAACGCTTGATCTGAAAAGGTAAAAAATATGTTAATAAATTAACAGAAAATCCAGAATCGAAATGTACCTTGTGATTAATGTTATCGCTCAATATGCGGAAATAGTAATTTTTGAGTAAGAAAACAAGCTTCCATGTTTTTTTAACATTTAACAGATTTATTGCAATTTGTTTTTGTTCAAATAAAAAAAAAACTTTAAATATAAATTATGCATGTAACGAGGTTGCGGTTTATTAGCATCCTGTCACTGTAGTATAACAAATATTTGACTTGTGTAGTATAAGACATTGTAGCCTGAAGGTACAATGACCTAATTAGAATGGTTTTAAGTCCAGCAGAGTCATCTACTGATTTTAATATATCATTAGAGGTACATTTTGGTCAACGCTGCTCGACAAAATGTATGAAACAGGCCTAGTACGAGTTTGACACTTACGAAAACTTTCATAGTTTTCGTCCACTTTCATTCATAAATCAGTAGCGCCCCTGGCAGATACAATGAGGAATGGAACTACTGATTTGTGAATGAAAGTTGACGAAAACTATGAAAGTATTCGTATTGGGTTAAACTCGTAGATACTAGGCCCCCAGATACCTATAGATTTATTGTTCGGTCCCATTGTAAAATTGTTCACATTGATGAGTACAGTAAATCGAGGGGATTTACTGTACTCATCAATGTGAACAATTTTCCCGAATAAATTAAATAAATAAATAAATATTTTGGGACATTTTACACAGCACCATCAAGTCCCAAACTAAGCAGAGCTTGTACTATGGGTACTAGACAATGGATATAATACTTAAATACTTGTTTTTTGTAAATACATACTTATAATACATAAGAAACACCTAGACCAACATAAACACTTGTCTTCATCACATAAATATAACCTTAATAATCTTTTAAAGTGCTTCAAATTTTGTTCTAGAGATCTAGAATCTAAAATGTTAACTTACAAACAGCTTTAGTCAGGTACTTACTAGGTCGTGAGCGCTTTCAGGGTAGAACTTGCATGGTCTCAGGAACCTAATCAGCCACGCTTCACTATCTGTTGGAACTGTTAAGTCTTTATCCTCTGAAAATTAAAGTAAATAATTCATTAGGATATTATTATTTGCATGGTATTTCAAAATTTAGGTAGAAATATGTATACAATAAACAACACTATTTTACTAAGGGATCATTGTACTCATCATTATGAACAACTTTTACTATGGGACCAACCCAGAAATCGCGAAAAAAATATCAGCTGATCCCTACATTTTGTCGATTGATGTGAACACAAATGTAGGGATCAGGTGATTTTTTTTTCGCGATTTCAGTATTGGTTCGATAGTAAAAGTTGTTCATAATGATGAGTACAATAACCCCTTAAGAGGTTTAGTATAAAATAAGAATAAGATTGTATATCATATCAGCAAGTGGTTTGTCAATATAACATCAAAATATAATTCACATGTATATGCTTAGATTAAATAATTGGTTCCAGCTGCGCAATGGAAACCAATATAATTAATCTATAGTAATAAGTAACCTATACCGTTAGTATTAAAATTAATTAATTTTATATAAATAAAATATTTTTAAAGACATTTTAATTTGATTTGGATTTTCCCAGCAAAAGTCCGGAATTTTCTTTGGAATTTTTGTGAAAATATCAGGAATTTTCTTTTTTATTTTACTATTTTTTTTGT
This sequence comes from Asteroscopus sphinx, assembly GCA_949699075.1. Taxonomy (NCBI): domain Eukaryota; kingdom Metazoa; phylum Arthropoda; class Insecta; order Lepidoptera; family Noctuidae; genus Asteroscopus; species Asteroscopus sphinx. The sequence goes on along the minus strand of OX453004.1, from coordinate 25,634,125 downwards.
TTTATAAGCAGCGCAGTGTGTGCTTCTGCTTAGCTACAGACTCTAAAAATTCTAAACGAGTACATAATAGTTAATTATAATCGTTCGAAAATATGTCAGGTTGTTTATTGCACTAAAATAAAAAAATAAAATGGTGTTATTATGTACTTTTCAAAAATAAGCTACTAATCTGGTGGAAAGTCTACCTACATACTTATATGTAAATCAATCATAATATAATATTACCTATGGAAGCGGTTCCGTGCTTCTGTTGTACAGAATAATGAATAATTAAGGACGTATGTTGTACTTTTTTTTTTATAGCAGGAATAGAATAGCGAAACGAGCTAAAGGCCCACCTGATGTTAAGCGGTTACCTTTGCCCATGACAACTTCAATACCACCTAGGCTGTTGCCTAAATATCAGTCTGTTGAATTATTGACAATACCAATGACTGGTTTTACCGGATCCGACCATCTATTGTTTGACGATGAGGCAATGCAAACAACTAAAGGCTCGTATTAACCAAAAGCAGGTCAGTAGCAGCGATTTTATACAAAATGCGATATGCAATTTTATGCGATTTTTTTTTTTTTTTTTTTTTATTTTTTTTTTTTTATTACTGCGTGCATCGAAATGATTTTAATTAATAATATTGTACGGTAGATTAAAATATTTGTAAAGACGCTTGTCATCTTAGTCTACCTGAGACCACGAAATGCTGCAAAGCTTTCGAAACGTCAGGGAATCCAATTTAAATAATATACGCGATTTAATCCGGTTAAACTTTGTTTTATTATGATTTTATAGATTTTATTTACGATCCACTGATGTACTGAATTTAGCTGTAATAACCAAATTGAGTTTCTAAATATATATTTTTTTGTTAAAATATAACATGGTATAAATAAAAAATATCCCAATCGATTCTCCTAGTGATTCTGAATAAACTAGTTTCTCCAAATTGCGTAAACAAAAAGTTACGTTGATAGGTAAACAACAATTACAGAATATTAAATGTACCTACATACTACAATAAAATCGTAAAACCGCATCAAAATCCGTTGCGTAGTTTTAAAGATCAAAGCATAATTAGGGACAGACAGCGGGAAGCGACTTTGTTTTATACTACGAGTATGTAGTGATAGTGATGATAAAAAAAGAAGTTTATAGTTTGAAAAAAAAAAAAAACCGGCCAAGTGCGAGTCGGACTCGCGTAGTAAGGGTTCCGTACCTCTCAACGACCGAGTTTATCAAAAGACACAAACACACACAGTGCGCGCAATATGATTTTTTACATGTCTTTCTTACGCAGGTACCACCACATATGTCTATGTTTGTCTTATTTTTAGTATTTGTTGCTAAACTACATAATATGCACTATAATCTGACCAAGTTTGACGCTGGTATATATTACCGTTTTGAAGATAGAGCAGGAACAAAAACGTTGAAAAAAATGCATGTTTTTTGAGGTTTCTTGTATGGGGACCCCCTTTGGTTTAAGACTTTTTTTTGTTTTTAGTATTTGTCGTGATACACCTCATAGCATATATACATATTCTGAGAAAATTTCAACCGGTTACCTATTACCGTTCAAAAGATACAGCCCTGTGATAGACAGACGGACGGACGGACAGCGTAGCGAGAGAAATAGGGTCCCGTTTGGCACCCTTCGGTTACGGAACCCTAAAAATGCTCGAAATTGGATCATGACAATATAAATCACTTATTTTAATTACTTTATGTACGTATAGCTTTATTAGTTTTACATCCATTAAAACAGTAAAACAAATACAATGTTGTATTTGTCGACTAAAATCTTCCACAAGATCAATTAGGTACTCAACAGATTAGAGGCTCAAGTTATTAAGTTATACGATTTGTAAACTTGACCTTTGTTTTCTAACGAAAAATCATATGCCATTAACATAGTATATTAATTGTTCATCAATTAACTTCGAGTGTTTGTTTGAGTATTAAGCGTTTATCTGTTAAGTCTTATACTTATTTGTTTTTAGCACGTAGAGTCTAATTGCTTTCTCGTGGAAGGTATAAAAACCCGTCAATCGTTGTCAATGTGACAAAATCACGTGATTGAAATATTATTATGTTGGATCTTACGATCACATATTAAATTTTATTTAAAGATTCGACGTTGATTCGACAAAAAATTTGACACTTTTACGGGATACACAATTACACATGTGACACATGTCAAATACAAATACAAAAACTATTGTTATTGTCTATTGTTAAGATAAACTAAGTATAAAAAAAGCTTGTAATTATGAGGATGGTGTGTTGATCCCTGACCCCATGTCATGTCACCGTCAATTCTTACTGGTAATCACGAGGCATTTGACGTAAGAAAATATTCCGTAAACTAACTACAATAAAAATATAATAAATATTTCATGTTGTGTTTTTGAAACCAAAAAGGTGCTATAAGACAGCAACTTAACTTCTAGTGGAATTAAGTATAATGATCGTTGATTCGCTTTTAAGTAATGCGGGTTTTTTCAGTTTTTTTCTTGTTGCATTGCGAATTGCGCATGGAGAACCAGAGGCTCACTTTTCAAGGTTTCGTAAAATACGACTTCCGTTGTAACTGCTTATACAAAGGCTGCGCGGACGGCGGAGCGCGGCCCCTTCCCCCTATTAGGGGAAGCCCTTAGAAACAAAAGATTCCCTATAAAAAAATGGGCTAATATCTATATCAAATTGGGACACATCATCATCTCATATTAATCTATTTCGTAAACGTGGTGACTATACCACAGCTGCTGGCTGTGGTCCATTGGACCCATAATAATCAGTAATGGCCTATGCCGGCAAATTACTCGGTTATTATATACAAGTGTATGATCACAGAATAAATAATAATAGTTCGGTATGCTCAATATGTATTGTACAGATGTCATTAGAAAATTCGCGCCAGTGGCTAAACTCATCTTTGACGTAAAATGCGAGGATAGGTCCACTTCGTCGCTTTGGGAACATTCCAACATTTAATTTTATTAATACAAGTAGTAGTAATTCATTTGATTGGAAAGAACTACCTAAATACAACGATGACATATATTTCGTTGCCTAAATATATAGAAGTTAAAAGAGAACGTAATTTTATCGAAACGAATCTAAAGAGTAATATATGTATAGAGTTAAAAGTTTGTATGTAAGGCCATACGCTAGTGCCGCTTATTTTGTCTAACTGAGGTCTAACATAGGCAATTTTTACGAAAACAAAATAATTATGAGTAGGTACGGAAGGAACTCAGATAATTTAAGATGTTTATTTAACAGAATATTAAACATGCAAGAACGATAAACGTGTGAAATAGAGGTCGGTTACTTTTAATGAATTAGGTACTTATCATTATAATGATTAACGTATCAATTAGATATAGCACCCTGCCTTATCATTTTCAAATGCATCGATAAGACACGTCCATCTTTGATTGAAAATAATTTCATTGATTAATTTATTGATTAATAATGATTAATTTAATTATAGTGATTGCATTGTAAACACTGGCTCGTTAATTTTTACTCATAATGGAGATGATTGTTTGTATATTTATTGTCATTCCATGTTTTTATCTATACACCTATTGAATTTTCTTAGTGAAGTAGGTAGGTATGTTCCGTGTGGTACCGGACACAAAGAATATTAGAATAGCACCACCCTATCTCTTCTCGTGGGTATCGTAAAAGGCGACTAATGGATTCACATGAGGATGGGCAGCAGCGTTCTCGGAGTATTTAACCAACCAACTGCGATCACCAACCCGTCTGCCAAGCGTGCCGATTATGGCATATACCCCCCTTTTGGGGAGGTCTTTCGGCTGAAATGATGATGATGTTGATGATATAGAAACAAATCATTAGTTTGTGATTATTTACTTGTCATGGGGATTGTGTTTGATAAGTTATACATATAAGTTTGTTTGAATCTAATTAGGTGTATGAAGAAAAACGTTGCTTGTTGCATTTGAAGGTTGTAGTTACCCAAGTTTATTGCTCACGAATCAACGTCAATTGACAAACAAAGGGAGTGATGTGTCACAATTTATTTAAATATTCTCGAAGATTACCGACGGGTCAGATATTCTGATCAGATTTTCTTATTTAAAGTGTTGCTGACCTTCGATTTCATCATAAGTAAATATCTCAGCGTTTTATATTTGTGAATAATTACTACTATGTTAATAAGCTTTATTAATCGTTTTAACTATGTATAGGAACATAAAATATTCCGTAGGCTTGCCCGTTGAACATAAGCAAGCATATGTAATTATGCGTAGGCGTAAAAACAAAAAAAATACTTAAAAGATTGATTCCAATGAATTTTAACAACAATATCGCAGGTGTAGGTATTTATATTGAATAAAAAAAACTCTCGTAGGTATATAAGAATAACACAAGTTGTCCTGACAAGTCTAACTTAACATAACATAACATAACCAGCCCATTACTATCTCACTGCTGGGCACGGGCCTCTTCTATAGTAACTTAATAACTTAATATAACTTTATTTATTTCACCAAGAAAAAAACTTAACAAATAACGTGTAGGCTAATTCAGCATTCAATAACCACATCTGTAGCCGAACTAGGATAATCCTGTATCTCGGCATACAGCGCTAAACCCTTAAAAAAATCATTTATTATGGCTCAACAGCCATACTTAATTTTAAACAGATTTTATGAACCTAGTTAATACAGTATCTGCCTACCAATTGATAACTAACCCGTATGAATGGTTCTATCAATTGAAATTCGGCGTTTAGGAATTCGATAGGCGTAGGACACTCAAGTTGGGTGACCCTATTTTTTATTGGGACAAGCCCGCAACAAAAAAAAAAAGAAAAAAAAAAAAGAAAAAGTAAAAGTAAGTAAAAAAAAAGAAAAGTAAAGTAAGTAAGTTTGAGATAAAGTAAGATATACCGTGATAAGGGAGCGTTGTGGAGTGAAAGAAGATGTATTGACAAAGATTGAGAAAGGTATGTTAAGAACGTTTGGACATATAGAGAGGATTGACGAGAGGAGATTGACGAAACAAGTATACGAAGCGAGTGTGGATGGAAGAGTTGGAAGGGGACGACCTCGGCGAACGTATCGCGATCAAATCGCGGATGTTCTCAAAAAATGCCAGGTTAAGAGTTCTCTAAACCGACGAGCATGCATGACGAGGTTAATGGACGTAGATGAAGCGAAAAAGGTGTGTCAGGATCGTAGCAGGTGGAAATCCATAGTCTCTGCCTACCCCAATGGGAAACAGGCGTGATAATATGTATGTATGTATGTAAGCCCGCCACACTTTCCTAACCACTGCAACTCCTGTAGGCCAGGATTCAGCCATTGTATGTCGACTAACCAGAAAAAAATGAAGCTCGATGCGTCCCGGAGAAATGATTGAACTGTCTTGAAACCAGTAAAGAATTGATCAGAAAATAAATTAGGAGGAGTAGGAAGAAGAAAATGAGGCAAAATACACTAAATTACTAATATTATAGAGGTTGGTGGGAAAATTCTAAAGAACGTGTTGTGGATTTTGTATTATTTTCCAAAATTTCTGTTTCTTCGAGTGTTGATGTGTAATAATGGTGAATGGTGGTGTTATAAAATGTTAAGTGCTCGTTAACGTGTACAAGTGTGGGTAAATGGTATAAAGTTGAAAAACGTGACATTTCGTATTTTCTCATCAATTCCTCAGAAACCTCTAGTAAAGCTTCCATGACTTTATTAGGGTGTGTTTAACTAAAGACGCGGCTAAAAGGTCTTGGCAACAAAATAATATAAGCATTTTATTATATTGAAGGTACCTTCAAGCAGTCTTCTAAGTTCTTCGACAGCAGGTTTGACGTTGTCTGGAGTCTCCCGAAGTTCTTTCCTGGCGATCTCCCGCACCGACTCCCTCGGTTCGTCCAGCTCGAACTGCAGCAGGAAGTCTCCCAGCTGCACTCCTGGGATCTTCTCCAGGTCTGTCAGCATGTGCTGTGAAACTGGAAAAGAAAGAGACATATTTTAAAGAAGGACAACGACGTCTGTGATACTTTTGTGTTTCGAGTGTCGGTCTGCTGATCATGAGGTCGTGGGTTTCTTATGTATTATAAGTATGTATTTACAACAAAAAAAGTATATGTATTATATCCATTGTCTAGTACCCATAGTACAAGCTCTGCTTCGTTTGGGACTAGATGGTGCTGTGTATATATATATTCAATGGCTGTGTGAAATGTCCCAAACATTTATGTATTTATTTAAAGGTGTTATAGTTTTTGTACCTATAGAATATAGCTTCTTGCATAGCATAAAACAGTGTAGAGAGTTATAAGTGAATGAGCAAAAAAAATTCGTGCTTAAAATGTTATAGCATAATATATTAATATTTTAGCACTGTTACGTTACATTATTTTAACGTTTGTATTGCAATATAATTTAGTAGATTTTCAAGAAGTTTTAAAAGAACAGTTTGTTGGTACTTAAATAGAAGACAAAATTATTGTCATTGGGTACAATGATAACATCATTATAGTTAATTTAATAATTTGTTCCGCCGTTAATAATGCCTTCGTGAAATTTCTGAAAAGTATCCACGAGAGGTCAACGAATTCTTCGAAGGTATTTCAGAATACCTACAAACAAAGGTCGTGCTTCCTCAATACCTGAACATAGGCCTCTCTCAAATATCGCCACAACGACCGGTCCTGCGCTATCCGCATTCAGCGGATACCTACCTTAACTTTATTTATATACTAATGAAAATGCATCTGTGTAAAAAATAATTAAAGAAGTGAGAAATGCGTCATTTGATAACGTCTTACAAACTGGTTATAAACGAAACAATCATAATCTCTTCAGAACAACTAACTCTGCCTAATACAAAATTAATGACAGTGGAATATTACACAAAACCTTCCATACAGAGACAAGGGGCAATGATCCGTAGATCTGTAATTATATCATTGACTAATTGTAATGATGAATCATATTAATCTAATAGCTTATAGTTAAGGTCTCGGGTCCCTATCTCTTCTCACGAGTGTCATAAAAGGCAACTAAGGGATTCACCAGAGGATGGGCAGCAGCGTTCTCTGAGTATTTAACCAACTAACTGCGATCGCCAAGCCGCCTGCCAAGCGAATTAGCGATTATGGAATATCCTCCCCTTTTGGGGGAGGGAGGCCTACGTCCAGCAGTGGACGTCTTTCGGCTGAAATGATGATGGTGAAGGTCTCGGGTGGAAGCAGTCCAAAAGGCTTAGATTTTTGTAGACGCGTAATACATTTATTTTCATATTACTCGTGGACGTTCTTGATTGTTTTATATCAACTAACTGACGCTCGCGTCTCCACTCGCTTGGTATGTCAATAAAAATCATCTTGTGTACTAATCGAGGATATAGTCTGTGTGCCAAATTTCATCCAAATCTGTTCAGTCGTTACAGCGTGATTGAAGGACAAACTAACAAACAAATACCCATATGTTCGCTCTTATAATACTAGCTGACACTTCGCTCCCATGGTATGTCGAAAATAAGAATTTTATGTCTTATATGTATCCAAGAAAAAAAATATCTGTGTGCAAAATTTCATCCGAATCTGTCCAGCCGTTTCAGCGTCATTGAAGGACTACCAAATATTTATACTTTCGCATTTATAGTACTAGTATTGAAATAGGTCACAGAACTGCGAGCACAAGCCTCAATAAGTAAATGTGTTCGTGAGACATTAAAATATTTTAATCCCTTAAAATCACATTTTTGTCGATATGATATCGAAACGTGTATCAGAAATGCATGCTCATATAGGTATTAAGGCCCGTTAATCAGAAGCATCCTCAAGTACAGTTTAAACTCCAATCACCTGATCACTACTTAAGGATAGAATCGTTACTTGGGTATCGGTCATATACCAGAACGGTAATTATAAACTTTAATTCAACAACATACCACACGAATTTGACCTGAAAAAGAATAGAAATCTGTACTCAAGCGTAGTCTGGACCACACTAGAGTGATTACAGATCAAATCTCTGCTCAAATACTGAAACAGGTGACAGTATTAAATAAAGCTAAACTCAGCTGAACTGTGATCAACTGTGCTGCTGCAGCTGTGGTAGATAAATTAGCACTACACTTGCGTCAGAGGAAATCTAACGTTAGCATACGAGTAAAAGTTATTATGAAAGTAAACAATGACAGGACAAACTGTAGACCGTGAAACTTTAAGTGAAACACCTAATGATTTCAAATATATAAGTCTATGGAAACACCCCAATAATCAGATTCATGCAATAATTCGTGCTGCGATTGCAAGCATCTCCATGTTTGCGTTATGAAATACGTACGTGGGACACTCAGAAAGTTTTGCGAAACTAAAAAAAATTGTTCTATACGTACATATATTTTTATCAAATCTTTTCAAAGTACTTTCCACCAGCCTCTATACAAAGATTCATGCGCCTAAACCAGTTTTCAAAACACTTTTTCCAGTCCGCCGCAGACACCTCGTTTACAGCCTGCTCGAACGCAGCCAGCGCATCTTCCGGCGACGAAAATTGTATCCCTTTGAGCTGATTTTTTATTTTTGGGAATAAAAAGAAGTCACACGGTGCTAGATCAGGGCTGTAAGGAGGGTGACCCAGGAGTTTGACTGGCGTGCTGTCCAGGAAGTCCCTCGTTTTGAGTGCGGTGTGCGCAGGTGCATTGTCGTGGTGGAGCAGTAGCCCGCGGAGCCCTGTGTTTGGTCGCTTGTTGCTTATAACAGAGAAAACTTCTGGCAAACATTTGGTAGTATACCATTCGGTATTAATGCTTCTTTGATCCCGTAAGGGAATTGATACCAAGTGGCCAGTCAAATTAAAAAAGCTAGCGATCAAAATCTTACCCCCGCTTCTAGATCGCTTCACTTTGGTAGGCGTTGGCTCATTTTGAAACACCCAAACAGTCGACTGGCGCTTGGTTTCTGGGTCGTATTGATAAATCCAGGACTCATCACCTGTAACGATGTCGTAAACACGCCGAGACGAGCCTGCTTCAAATTTGTTAAGCATATCACGGCACCATTCCACCCGGGCCTGCTTCTGAGCATCGGTGAGGTTGTGCGGCACCCAGCGTGATACTATCCTCCTCACGCAAAGATGGCTGTGTAGAATCTCGTGAACGCTTCCCGATCCAATCTTCAATATGTGTTGAATCTCCTGATATGTAATTCGCCTATTGTCTTGGATTAAATTTTTCACTGCTAGCACGTTTTCTTCGGTAACAGCCGTCAAAGGGCGACCGCTTCTTTCGTCATCCCCCAAAGTTGGTCGACCGCGCTTGAATTCGTTATACCAACGATACACGGTTGCCTTGGAAGGGCCTTCATCCATGAATGCCATTTGAAGTCTATCGTACGATTCATCCGGTTTCAGGCGACACTTGAAATCGTATAAAATCATAGCTCTAAAATGTTCCCGGCGCAGATCCATATTTCAGTGAGACACAATACTTTGAATTAACTCGCAAAAAATGTGGAGGGAAATTTTGAAATTGGAACTTACTTATTTTTACTTATAAATAATCATATTTTCGAAAAACATTATAACTGGCCAGTCTCCCATATATAAAAACTTTTTTTCGCAATACTTTCTGAGGGGCCTGGTATGTAGGTACCTAATTTTTTTTTGTAAAGTCATCTATTCCAATTTATTTGATGTGTTTAGGACTTTACAAGGATTTAACTACAGTTTCATTAAAAGTAAGTATCTAAGTAGTTATAGGTTGTTAACAATGTGATTATATGAATGGATATTATGGAGTGATATAAGATTATTGTGATTTCAGAATTTAGTGACCCAACACCATCCTATTATATGTTAAAGTAATTTAGTTAATCATCATTTCAGCCGAAAGACGTCCACTGCTGGATATGGCCTCCCCCAAGCATCGCCACAACGACCGGTCCTGTGCTTCCCGCATCCAGCGGATTCCCGCGACCGTCGTTGACCGCGTTGTCGTCGGTGAGGACCTTGCGCCTTCCAGTATGCGGTCGACACTCAGTAATTTAGTTTTTATAATGTTAGAGGGAACCTAAATTATAATGAAAAACAATAGGAAAATCTAGAAACGATTGCAGTGTATCCTGCTTTCCAAAGCTAAAAAAGCTGTAATAAAAAAAAAACTGACTTTTGTTGTGTTGGATAGCCTAAACAATTACCTACTAAAATCATAAAAAAACTACTAAAACAGATTTTGCTTATTTCAACTAGGTACTTGACTTAGCGGTATCTTGTTTTTTTTTAAAACAAATCGCTGTAGGCTTGGACGAATATATTCGTCCAAGGCCGTAGGTATATTTAGTTATGGTGATTTGCTAACATTTTTGGAAGCAAAATTACAACAACAAATTTTCATCCACCCACTAAAAAGAAAACCATGCGTACTGGTATTTCACAGGACTTTTCAGGCAACAGACTATCTTTTTAGCGAGAACTTCGGAGTCATTTAAACTATTGTCAGCATTTTAATTTTCGCATCACATTGGTTGGAAACATAATGAAATCTTTTTCCTACATATTTTTGTCGATTTATGTGAACTAAAATGTACGGAAAGCGCTGGACTGGTCGCTGTGGCGATGCTTGGGGGAGGCCTATGTCCAGCAGTGGACGTCTTTCGGCTGAAATAATGATGATGATGATGATGATGAAAATGTAGGGAAGAGCCGTTTTTTTTTTTGCGATTTCAGGTTTGGTCCCATAGTAAAAGTTGTTCATTCTGATGAGTAAAATGACCCCTTAAGAGGTTCTCGGTTATTTCAATAACACTTTCTAAATTCTAAGGGAAATGGCGGTATCTCAGAAAAAAAGAACAAGGACATTAAACACCAGCATTTTCTATACTATTAGTGATAAACAGGGTTAAAATATTTATAAAACAGTTAAAAAAACTATAAAATATCCGTCCAGTGTTGATAAAAGGTATAAAACGTAAATTTTCACGAAACTCATTCTTGGGATAGGTACTGTGTTTTGGTTAATTAGGGTAGTATTATTTTTTTTTTTTTTATAAACACGTTTTTGTGATAAAGAAATGCAACGAATAAAGGACGCGGACGGCCTGTGCTCACTGATAGGATACATTATACCCATTATATCTACGCTATTTATGCAATGCCGGCTATTGCAAGAAATAATTTTGCTGCACTTTCAATAAAACTTTAAGAGATTTAATAACATTTAAGTAAGTCTAATAAAAGTTCATAAATATCAGAGAAAGGAGTGCAATATGCACGCTTATCGGATACATCGGTGTGATGTTTGTTTTTATAATGCAACCTTCAAAACCGCTGAGCGAAATGTTTTTTGATAAAACGCATGCAGGTATGATTACCATGCTTCCGCAACTAAATCTAATCAAACTGATGCTGTTTCAAATACTTCTAAACTAAATAGTTTTTAAAACTGTAATATTTAAATTTCTACTCACATTTCACCATTGTTAACTTCGAAGTAAGACTTATCGATATATATTTCCACTTATGTGTCGGTATGATTCACAATACGACGTTGCCGTAAGCGTTTTACCACGAGACTGACTTTTGGCTTTTGAACATTTACTTATATTAGACGTCGAGTTTACCTGCGTAGGTCAGAATTACACCACTGCCTATTGACCTTTTGTCAGTTTTGTCACCACGTGGTGACGTTGATCCTTCTCATTAGTCTAATGGAAACTAGCATCAAGTAATAGGGGGTACTATAATAATATGAAAGTAGAGGTAGTCGCCACTCGCCAGTTCGTCATGAGTCATGAATGAGAGCTGACGTCATGATGAACGGTACCTACCTGTGTTCATTAGACCGTAGCCTACTAGTTCGATTCGAAGTACATAGGTAATATGGAGTGAGATGTTAACTTGGCTTGAACTTGAATTGTGTTTAGCGAAGAATTTGAGATAAACTCATGGAGAAAAGAAAGGAGAAACTGCAAATCATTCGACTATTGTTGTGATTTTAAAATCTGTTGCATTCAATCCGTCAGCATTTTCTATAGAATTTCGGCAGAATTTTAATACCTCTTCAGTGATCAACGTGACTGCTGAGTCTGAATTCGATTATTCGAGTCGGGCAAAGAGTAAAGGGCCTTCGATAAGGGGTGCAACTTGCAGAAGTATGTTTTAGTATGGATCAAAATTTGGTTATCGATTAAATGTGGCCTATTCTTTTGGGAATCACAAGCGCTATGGACCAGATGAACAAAAATTCCTTTCTGGATAAGACAAAAAACCGCCTTTAAAAACCTTTACTAAAAATTAAAAAATAATCGCCTTCAAAATGTTGGTTTATGAAAAGATTTTTAAATATATACAAGGATTATTTTTTACTTTTTGTTTAAGGTTTTTGAAGGCGTTTTTTTTTTGTTAAAAAGTTTTTATTTCATACTTTTTAGTTGATAATTGCGAGGGTTGATTCATAAATGTTTATAGAACCAATTTGAGAATATATTTTTTATAAACCTATGCTGTCCCACTGCTGGGCAAAGGTCTCGCCCATGTTCTTCCAAAGGTCCAATCATTATCGTTAAAAAAAACCACGCAAATTGGCCAAGAAGTCTCAGAAAAACGAAACTATCAGTAGATTATCTAGATAGGCTCAGCTAAAATAAACTGATTTATTGAAGCTGGTTAAAAAACTACTCAACTTAAGTCAATAAAATTTATATGGGACCACCACACCACGCGGGCTTCCTCTACCAAATAAAAAAACAACCACGTAAATCGGCCCAGAAATCTCGGAGTAATCGATGAATATACCTACATAAAAAAAAACCCCGCCGAATACATAACCTCCTCCTTTTTTTGAAGTCCTACCTACGTAAGTCTACCACCTAATTACCTATATATTGTGAATGCAATAGATTGAGTAACTATTCAGTATCACTGAGTATTAATTTGATGTTAAAAGTATCTGTACACAAAATGATACTACTTACATGACACAAAATGATAATTGTTAATTCAAGATTGATAATGTTAATAACTGCGTAATGGAGCTTAAATTAAGGTTTAGATTTGACATACCTAATATCTTGCTTCAAATTGAAAGTAAATTCAGTAATTGGTATTAAGTTTTAAAACAAAACAACTAACATAACTGGCGAAATGTGGGTGTACTATTACACCTCTGCCTCTCTTGGGAAATACAGGCGTGATGTTATGTTATGTTGTTATGTTAAGATTTAAAATTACATTTGAATTTAAATATATTATTAAAATACAAATTTTCCAATCAGCGCCATCTATTATCGAATAGCATAACTACGGTGACAAAATAATATTATGTTAGTTTATCCGCTCAACGATAGATGGCGATGACGTTTTTATAAACGCTGTAGTGATAAAACTCACAATCACTGAATATTTTTGTGTGGAAGAAACTACGACTAAGTAAGTAGGTTCTTTCCTCGTAGGGAAGAAAATAGTAAAATATTGTAGGGCTGTACGGTTATCTCTATAGTGTAGAAAGATAATTAAGGGTGACCACTTTTTTAGGGTTCCGTACCAAAGAAGTGAGAAAAGAAACCTTACTTCGCCCATCCTTCTATGACAGCGGCGTATTTCAGCAACTATACTATCGATATGAATTGTGGAATAGTTTCAAATATTGCTTAACTAACGTTTATTGGAAATGAAAAAAATGTTTTTTTTTCATTTTCTTTGCGAAAGGGCCGAAATGGGGATTCGAAGTTTTAAAGTGGGTCTACTAAATTCAAGTGGGATATCATACTATGAAAGGGCTTCATAAGCACATTCCAAAACAGGTAGGTATTTAATCATTTTTATGCCGAGTCTTAGTTTTCGAGTTGTGTTGGAAAATGATAAAAAATACCATTACTACCCCTTATCTCCGAAGTTTGTAAAGCGATTTTTTTTAAATAATTACCTACAAGAAAAATAGAACGATGTTTATAACTAGCTCAGTTTTTCTGAAATCATCGAAAATCCTTCAAAACAAACTTATTTATGCGATCCGGTTTTCAAACCTGACATATTATAACAAATACCAATATTTTTCATTATTATAAAAATGAAAAATATTGTATTATACATATAAATATAGAAAATACTATTTTAATATATTTTTCCTGTGATATAACTAAAAAGTCATGATTTGTGGATAATTTCCTTTACTTGTGCTGTGAGACCTTGCTTTCTGCCCAATTTCATGATTCTAGGTCAACGGGAAGTATCCTATAGGTTTGATGAGTAAGTTTTCGAGTATCAGAACATGTGACATAAATGGCCGTATCCTATGATTGTGCTGACATAGAACTTTGTTGATCGAAGACTTAGAAGCTTGAATTTTTATTACTCATAGGGACCGTTGACTATAGTATTTTTCAACTTCACACCTCTACCCGTTGCTGATAAACAAAATCTTTTCAGACAGAAAGACAGACATACAGACAGACAGACGGACAACAAAGTGATCCTATAAGGATTCCGTTTTTCCTTTTGAGGTACAGAACCCTAAAAAAAAGAAAATATCAACAATCCATGGATCGAAAAAACATAACTAGCAACCTAATGTGACCCACATTACATTCAGATCACCGGACTGTGATCCTGGGTATTTAGATCATCGAACACGGGTAGGCTTTTTTCACATGGTCCGCGTAGTATTCTGTAGTTTTAGTAAAAAAGTGTAACCCTAATAACTAAGGTTAGCTGTAAGTTAAAATTATATATTTTATGAACAATTGCTTATACACCTTCGTTTGGTAAACTTGTGTATTTTTTAAAAAGCTTCTCCGGTCTGCCCTCAAGATAACTCCCGTTAGTTTCATATTTCTTTGACGTAAGATTTTCTGATTGGGCACTAAATACATAGGTAGTTAATATTCTTTAGCACTAGTGAAAAGTGAGAAGCTCTTCTATGTTTAAGGCGTTCTAAACAAGTTAAATAATTTAAATCATAGAGGAAATGAATAAGTATTCCGTGATTTAAATTGTGGAAAGAAAAAATCGCTTACGTGCAGGATTCAAACCTGCGACTCCTGGCTCGAATCCTGATCGTGAGCGATTGTTTCTTTCCACAATTTAAATCGTTAGATATCATCGCATCGCATGCGTAAATGCGTTAAAAATAATAAAATAAGTTAAATAATTGTTATCCCTTTTTTGTAACGATTCTTTCTAGTTTTTTAATTCGTCACTTAACACAACCTCATTATTTTTACCACGTTTTTTATATTATTACTAGCTTTTACCCACGGCTTCGCTCGCGTTAAATTCTTAAGGCCTTTTTCTTAAGGCTTTGGTTAATTTTTTCGCGATTTCAGTGTTGGTCCCATAGTAAAAGTTGTTCATACTGATGAGTACAATGACCCCTTTAGAGGTTTTCAGTTATTTCAATAACACGTTATATAAAAAAAAACTTTTCATAAATTATAATTTTCTGTACTTTTCATGAGGAAAAAAGTTCGTGACGTCATAAACACATGACTACTTTTGTCTCTTATAAGACTTTTTTCTTTTTTTGACGCCTGCAGGTGTATTTACGTAACATGACCACTTGAGATTTGTCTACGGAATTACGGAAGAATAGACAAAACTACAATGTGTAAAACTTTATCTGTCATTTTGTCTATTCTTTCGCAGACAAAACGCTTTTCACATAAATAATCGACGTAGTTCATCTATGTAATACCGCTTGGTAACGAACTGACGCACTAGGCCAAGTCTATACCTATTACGGCCACAATAACGTCATCGCATTGAGGTAGTCTAGCTGAGCTATCTCCGAAAGTATTTGGACTGTGATCTCTTTAATGAATATGATTGATTGAGTTACAATGTGTGTAGATACATTGTTGTTACTCGTGTGTCAGTAGGTACTCGAAAAAAATCAAGTTCTCCCTACTTTCTTTGTACGTAAGTTAAGGTATCTAATGTTCACTGCTAATTTGCCCTTTGCGATCAGGGCTAAATTGCATTAAAAGAGCCTCTACGAGTGACTATATTTAATTGATCGTCCGGCGCACCCTGGGCAGTCAGCCCCGCTACCAACCTGCTGACTGGCTAATATTTTTTCCACGGCATGAACTATTATCATTATGTAGCTCATGTCGACACGATAGAAGAAGAAGAAGGGCTAAATATACTATACAAGATGTAGATCTGTAACCTTGCACTATTTCTAGAGCAAATGATGATGTGCTTAGTCATCTAGAAATACTTAAAAAAATCTACAATTATTTAATACCCAAATATAAGTAAGAAACATAGCGAGGGTTTGAGAATAAATCCCGAACGACTCTGAAAATAAGTCATCGGGCGGCGGCATTGTCAAAGGGTGGAAAATAGTGGAAATACCTGCAATTTTTTTGGTGGTTTCGCACGCATCGTTTTTGTGTCGCACTCGATACACGGAAGGAATTTGTGGGTTTACAAATAGGTATTTAAATAAATAAAAATAAAATAAAAAGATTTTTTTATTGATTCGTGTTTAGTATCAGTGGTATAGTCACCTCCTTAAATATGGTACAAATGCAGATCAAAATGTTGTATAATTATTAGTAATGGATTATTCAGAAAACCTTTCATCTCGACTAGTATACCTATCTACCTACAATACAACTCCTCTAACGGTTAGAGATCCATGATAAGGGTGTGAAAAAAAAAATTTTGTTCGTTATGGCTTTCTACAATAAACATATTGGTCAATTTATATCTACCAAAAAACCAAAAATTTTACATGTTTAGCGCTAGTAATTCTGGGTCAGTAAATCTAGTTTGTGAAAGTGAAGCCTTGGCTTTGCTTTATTCAAATTTTGTGCAAATTAAATAATGGCTATTATGTTATCTCTTAAATTACACAAGCAGTGTTGATGTCTGTAATAGGCATATTGCAACTATGTTAAATAACTCTGTTTAGTACGGCATTTACAGTATTTTGTGAATATTTTGTACCTGTCCCTCATTACGGGCAATTATAATAATAATCATGGTGTTCCATGGTCTAAAATGCTGAATAAGGCTCCAATAGGTTCTAGAGAAAATATTGATCATATATGGATTGCGATACATACCAAGGATAATCTATCTTATTGATCATATATGGATTGCGATACATACCGAGGATAACCTATAATATACATATAAAAATGAATGTTTCTTTGTATGTTTGTCCTCTATGCGTTCCTAAACCTAAATTTTCGATTGTGATTTGGTGAGTTGTTCTGCGTAAGCACGCCCGCGATGGTTCCTGGCCCAAAAAAAAGAGATGGCAATGCTAGTTTTTAGAAAAATAATCCATTTATGTAAGCTTGCTAAAAATCGCAATGTTAATTTCTTTCTGCAAAACTAAAATTAACTCTAAATATTCCTTTATTTACATCCACGCGTTGATGCGTACTTTCTCTGAAACTACCTCGGAGGACAAAGAAGGAATTTATGACGTCAGATCTTAGGGAAGAGTCTCAGACTTCTTGTGACACACATGTTTGGGCAGACGCCAAAGCGACAGGTTAATGCACGATTGCACGTGGTTGCAATACAAAAATAGGCATGTACCGTCTCCAATTAAATTAATGGTTCATTGTCTAGGCTAAAAATACATTTATCGCACATCGTTATACTGTCTTGCTATTGCTATGAGTTATATCTGGGGGTCTACTCGCGTTTGACGATATTCGATAAATCGGACCATCCATCGCACAATGCTACTCCGGTTAATCAAATAATAAATAAATAGATTATTTATTGGCACTTCAAATGGTTTAACAAAAATGAGACTTTAAGGGGCCGAAACCCGTAATTCAACAAACTAATGCGAATCCCGCTCAAAAACTACTCACTCTATGGTACTGAAATTAAAATACGTGTTACTCAAGGATAACGTGACAATATTGTTAAGTCCAAAACATGAATGCACTTATTTGGCTCGATCATAAAAAAATCCAAACATACCTCGGAAACTGTTTATTTTCAAACAGTTTCCTAAATATGTCCAACATTTATTGGTAATTTGGTATGATATTTTACCTAAATATTGTTTTATTATTTTGAAATAATTTTATTGAGCCATTTTATCGAAAATACACATATTTTTTGAGTAATTATTTTTTTTTCGCATAAATGCACATTCATTCGGAGTGGCGTCAACTTCATGCCGCACTACTCCTTCCCGACAAGCCTCGTATTTCGATTCTCGCTCACTCTCATTCCGCGGCGTTCTGGGCCTTAAGTAGGTACATAGTAAAAGGGCACTATCACTAAAGTTGTAACGTTGGTGCCTGTACTAATGTAAAACTCTGTATCACAGGCACCAGTTACTTCCACTTATGGAGTAAAGCACTTTAAGTTTTTTTAGAAAAACGAACGTAATTTTATCCATTTGAAAATAATAATATTTGGATACATTTAAATAATATATTAGCTAACATGCAAGAAGTGGATGTGAGATAGGGTGAAAAAAGATATGAGGTTGTATGTAGGGTGTGTATGGGGGTTGGTGTGGGTGAGTATGGGTGGGGATGTGTATGGCGTTGGGTGTGGGTGAGTATGGATGAGGGTGAGTCTGGGTGTGCGTCAGCTAACTGCCAATTATTAGTAAATTTTCAGTGTATTGGTAGGTGTTTTTTTGCAGCCAGCTTTGTACAGATTTTTTGCACACTTTTACAGTTAGTGGATAAAGGTACGTTACTTTTTTATGCGATTGTGTAATTGGCAACTATTTACGTATAAACTTCTACTTGCTAAGCTAACACTAGTATCTTTCCCACTTTTGGAGAAGCAAAATCTCTTTTCAAAATTATGTTCCGAACAATTATGAAATGGATACACATCACGAAAGTAAACTTTGCGATTTCTAGGCTCAGGAACTTTAATCCGGTAATAATATCGTTAACGATATCATCTATAACACCAAAAGTTGCTTCAATGCTTCCACTGTTAAAATTAATCACTTCCAACGCAATAACACAGACGTAGTAATACTATGTCTGTGCGCAATAACTGCAAAATCTAACGCAAAATGAATGAGTTCTGAATGCTCAAGTAAAGGAAATGGTGACTATTACTCAGCTTAGAATTATAAGTTATAACTTTTGACTGTTCTAACTTCAAGTCATTTCTAAACTATAGAATGAAATTCGTGGCTTAAGTTATTATAATGTTTAAATTTATTTTGTATGGATCTTTGAATCCGAAATAAAGAATTATTTATTTAGGTATTATTAAGTAATTACTTTTACTTAAGTAAACACTTTTACTTGTCTATAGATACGAGTGTAAGTCTATGCTGCTAACCATCGTTCCCTTATCGCATGCAATAAACGTGTTTTGAGTTTTGACGTTTATTTATCTGATCTCCGGTCAATTTCATACGACTATGATCAGCAGTCTATCTTTATTGTGCCTTTTTTATGTGCCTATCTTTATTGTGTATGTAGGTATCAGTTAGAACAACAGTTCGTACTTCGTTTGTGTTTCGTAAAACGCGAGTATACCCCCAGGACACGAAAAGGACAGCGAGAAGAAATGTTTATACATAAAATACATAATCAGCCCATTACTGTCCCACTGCTGGGCACGGGTGGCACGCCTCGGGCGATGAAATGTTTGAATGACGTCAATTTGGACAAAGACAGTGTTATGAAATGCAAATTGATGAATTATTATACCTGTTTATGCAATGTTTATGACGTAAATTGTAAAATACTATGACTGGATTAATTTAAAATTATAGATACTACGAGTATCTGCTATTTATAGTGTTTATAATCTACATATTTTCATGAGACTTTCCATCATCATGACTCAGTTTGGCGAACGCGACTTGCAATAGGTACCTACCATTTAGGCAACAGCATATCCTCGTAAGGCGAAAAGGCCAACTTTAAGTACATACAGTAGTCGTTTAGACCCAAGCAAGCTTTTTAAATCACCTAATATCGGCCCAACGACCTAAAAAAATCTATGAGTCTATTTTATTACATCTTCATTCTTGTTGGTCAGAACATGGCTCGAACGACGAAGGAATGTAGCCGTAAGCCCATCAGCGCATCCACCAGTGCATTACGTTCATATCAGCCAATCAGCGCTCATTACGTGAGCGGTTATCCGCGACTAACCTATGATAAGCCGGATTTTTTATAATAAAAATACCTCGAATGATAACGAAAAACTTTTTTAGATTCCAATTATCCGGTCCTTTGCAATCGTTCTAGGATTTTCGCAAAGATCCGATTTTTCCGATTATGCTACGACATATCGACCTAAATTTAGGTTGGGCCTTACGTGGCTGTAGGATGTATTGCAGTTGTTATGGGCAAAAGTAATCGCTTAACATCAGGTGGGTCGCTCAACACCAATTTACCATATAATAAAACAATAAAAGTAGTATAGGAAATAATAAATTACGATTTTCTTTGAACTTTGTTGCACTAATGAGTCAAAATAACGTAATGTATGGTTTTAGAAATATAACATTTTAATCATTAATCATTTCAAATTATTTAATGACTAATGTTGTTGTCTTTTGACGCAAAAAACAATAACATTGACCTAATTTTACTGTAAGCAACTCATAAAATAACAGACACCGCATAGGATGACTTTTATCATTTTGTATGTTGATAAGAACGGTTGTCTTTACAGAAAATGCGTCAATCTCGTGTGCACTTTTACTTTGATTAGATGAGTAAATTAGTCATTAGTCAGTATGTAATACATTTCTATTGAATAATTTTATTGATGGCCATCACATGCCGCTGAGAACAAAGCATTTATTTGTGAAGGTATTATTTTAATGCAACGCACAGGATTGAGGAAAATGTTTTGATTGTCTGTTACGATAGGTTACGAGCGTCATACCCTGCAACTGAAGGAGTTTTTTTTAACTTGATTCTGATAAAAATACCCATTTTTAGGACCCCTGTTATGCATGTAACTAATCGTTTAATCGTTCTTTTATTCTAACGCGTTTACGGGAGCTGGACGAAATCTAAAGATATCAATAATTGTGCACGAGCAGTTTTCACGGTGACGGTTAACTTACGCAGCTTGCGGCGACTGGTGTACTGGAACTAGAGTTACACGTTCGAATCTTGCTCGTGAGCGAATTTTTTTCAAATGTAATCAAATAAATTCATTTTATTTGCATTAAATGTGGTACCTACAGGCAAAGGTTTTACAACAAAATTTTCTTATACACATTTCGATACCTCTAGGTATCGAAAGGGCGTAAACGATATTTTGGCGTAAACGCATTTTCTATTCTACAGGCATTCTCTACTTTATCCATCTATTAGTAGAGTAGAAAATGCCTTTACGCCAAAATGTAGTTTTCGCGGTTACGCCCTTTGAGCCTAGAGGTATCGATTTCACCACTTTTGGTGTACAAATACTAAATATTATTATAACCATAAACAACTAGTCTAACACTAACTGACTAACTAGGTACCGGTAGAACCGGTGGTAGATGTCAAATCTGTGCTAACTAGTATATATTATATATTTTTTTACTAATCAGCTGTATAATCTTATGACAACTGCTATTTGTATGTTTTTATTTTGATAAAACAATCATACTATAGTTGTTATGAGATTTGATAATAATGAGAATATTGATCAATCTTTATGGACCAGGGGCCTTACTCCCGATTGATTCGAGTTCAGAACCAAATCGAGCTAATGTAAATTCTTAGGAGGAATGCAGTTCGAATTGACACTAACTCGAATTCAAATTTGATTGATACAGCACTCGATCTAGTAAGAAGTAAGGCCCTTGGAGTTACTTATTTTAGATTCCAAAATAACCAATCTTACAGGCGTATGTTTTACAGGAGAATTACGGTATCGCAATCGTACGTCCGGTTAATTCTATCATCATGGAATATTTTCATTGTACTGTACTTTTTGTATCGAACTGTTTAAACTGATCTTAGATCGAGAAAAAAAATGCGTATAGCTGTATAAAATCTCAGTATGTAAACGTCATACAAGAGCACGACCGACGGACAGGCACGATTGACATTTTAAGGTTTATTTACACGGGCAAACGAAACCGAGTCTTGCTTCTTTTGGCGACAAAATCAAGACAAGTTTTTGAAAGCCG
This sequence comes from Asteroscopus sphinx, assembly GCA_949699075.1. Lineage (NCBI taxonomy): Eukaryota > Metazoa > Arthropoda > Insecta > Lepidoptera > Noctuidae > Asteroscopus > Asteroscopus sphinx. Next base: position 25,612,038 of record OX453004.1, on the reverse strand, counting down.
AGAAAATATCCTTTTTAGGGTTCCATAGTCCTACAAGGAACCCTTATAGTTTCGTCATGTCCGTCCGTCTGTCCGTCTGTCTGTTTGTCCTAATCCTTTACAGCTTAATAACTTCTACAATTATAAACATAAGTAAATAAAATTTTGTAAAAAATGGTCTAGATATAGATCTCAATTTTAAAAGAATAAAAAAATCTTGATTACGTATTTTAGGGGTGGCGCCCATACATGTGAAATGGGGATGAAAATGTTTTTTTCGCTGCACCCCCTCGTGTGGGGTATCATTGAAAAGGTCTACTAAAATGAAGGTAATGTTTCATACACAACTTTTTTATTAGGTATACCATCTGCGAAATACAGCCCGCCAAAGTGGCTTGCAATGTGTCCCCCCCTGCCATTTCTAAACTATGCAACGTAGAAACTTATAATCTTCCACACTGATAGACCTTTATAAAAACTCTCTTTTAAAATTATTTCGAGTATAATGTGATTATACATTTTTGAGTTATAGTGAGTAAACTGCAAAATACTTAAGACGTCCTAATTCAAAGGTCATTGACCTTAGAGAAAAATTGTGCTACCAAATAATGCTCCTTTATTTACTTTTTATTAAAAAAATCACAAAAACTCACTTAGTGTTATATTGATATGAGACACTTCTTAAATTTAGCGCTACGTGGCGCTGATTGCAAAAACTAAAATAGCAATGATTAATATTGGATTTGATTCGTTTCTAATTAGACCTACTTAAGGAACCCTATAATACTGAGCATGAGCATGGCCCGACATGCTCTTGGCCGGTTTTTTATATCAAATGGGCTTTGTTTAAACTCTTAATGATTCGAGACAAGACATTTATGCAAGGACCATTTAAAAGTTCTTTTTAAGATAAAGATAAAGATAAAATTTATTCAGTTACAAATACAAGTGCAATATTTACATAAATCAGTATTACATAGGTTCACTTATGCACTCAATTATACAGTTTCACTGGGCCCCACACTAGGATACTCTGTGTCGTGAGGTCCAGTTTCTTCCCAGGTCAAACAAGTTAGGTAGGTAGCACTCAGTACAAGAAAACAAGTAAGGTTTTAAATAGAACAATGATAACTATTAGCTGGAGGTTGGATTAATTATTATAACTGGAAAGTAATTAGGATTTAAAATTAAAATTTAAGATTATAAAAAAGCGTTTGTTTGTGTGTGTATGATGGGTGTGTGCGAGGGTGTGTATGTGATAGGGGTGTACGTGCTTGCAGCATAAATAAATGAGTGTGTTTTTTGCAACCTGTTACTGATACCTTCAACCTTTTCGAATTTTATTGTTTTTACGGTTGTACGGTTGAAGGTTTCGGCCGACTGACATTATGCTAATCGGCTGTTTAATATCCAAACCCTTTGTTAGGTTAACTACCTATGTATCTTACGAAAAAGTCAAGGTTTCTGGCGTAGAGCATGTAGGTAACTAAAAATCTCAGCAAACCGGATTGCCGGATCTAGTTTGTTACGTCACACTAGTTAGGTTGGTATGACTATGTATATAATTAACAGCATATAAAACTGTTGTTAATAATTTTTTTTAGAGATTAGATTAGATTATAGAGGTTTGTTAACGTACAAAACACGGATACAAACTTGTAAAGCAGACGTTTAACTCTATTAATTATAATTAGTAGAGTTATAAATAACTATTTGCTTTAAGCACAGACATAGTAAAAAATATAGACTAAGTGCTGCGAACAACCATAGTGAAGCCAACAAAAACCGTGGTCCTTCATGTACAACCAGTGCTCACGCACACACATGCACCGTAAACCGTGCTCACCCCTCTCAGTTCGCATGTCGCGGCATCTTCCAGTAAGCATCGCGAAAACAAATATCCTTCAGGTGCATGGTGTTTACGTGAGCACTGGTTGTACATGAAGGAGCCGGTTTTTGTTGGCTTCACTATGGGTGTTCGCAGCACTTAGTCTATATTTTTTACTATGTCTGTGGCTTTGAGGGCAATAGTTCAAAAACATTGTTTTAATTTGTACACCAATCCAAACTACTCGTTTGTGATTTGTATTGTAATGAAGTAATGAAACAATTGTATTTAATTACGTAATTAACTTTTTTCTTAATCATTCATCAATGTGGACAACAAGGCTGCAATAATGATTGCAAATCAATGAATTTATCGCATTTCCTTAGTTTTTTATCTCGTCTCAGCGTCTCAGTGAATACCGTGATAACAAACGAGACGTGACGTGACTTCTGGGTCTTCATTTGTGTTTCAACAGTTGTTCGACGTAATCTCAGTACATTGTTAGGAGATGTTAGAGATAAGGGTTATGATGAAAGAGGGAGTCTCCATTTCAATAAAAAGTCACGGAACTCACAGAAGTTTAGTTTTGTTAAAATGCGTTTGTTGTAATGTTCTTTTATCTTTCCATTACTTATATTATGAAATATTCAAATCACAGATAATTTTTAAGATAGATAGTCTATCTATATTTATAGGCAGATAATTATTATTATGCCATAGCACTGAGGTAATATGTACTACGTACTAGAGTAGACATTACGAACAAAAAATATCACGCAACTTGGTGGCCGCGGAGCAAGCGCAGCGCGTGCGTGGCTAAGTGAGTGAGAGTGCAGGAGCTCTAAAACGTGCTACAAACATTTTGTTCGAGGTGTCTTCTCTAGTACGTAGTACATATTACCTCAGTGTGGCATAGTACTTATCTTGTAATAATAAAAGCAAAAATGTATTGTTTGTTTCTCGTTTTGTTCTTATATGTAATCTTGTAGAGAGCACATGAGCTAAGAACCAATGCTTATTCTTAGCTCATGAACTGGCGCCCCCATCAGTAAAAAAATAATTACTCACAGAGGACATCATAACATAACATAACATAATCAGCCCATTACTGTCCCACTGCTGGGCACGGGCCTCTTCTCAGTATGAGAAGGTTATGGCGAAACTATAAGAATCCTAGATAAGAAACCAATAATCGCATAAGGTGAATACGCTACTAATAGCTAACTGGCGCCCTCATCAGTAAAATAAATATTATTAGCTGAGTACATCGTTTACCGAAAATTCGTTTGTAAGAATTGAAGTACAGGTACTGTAGTTAAAAACGAATTTTCGATAAATGATGTACTCAGCGAATAATATTTCTTTTACTGATGAGGGCGCCACTTAGCTATTAGTAGCGTATTCACCTTATGCGATTATTGGTTTCTCTTATAGTTCATTAATATTCGTGATTATGAAATATTGATGCTTATTACGATGTTTTATTATATTGTAGTGTATTAGGGGCAGGGACAGGCAATGATATGCTCTCCTTTACCGATAACCTCATTAGGTTCAAGTTCTCTTAAGCAATCTGCTATGTGGTACGGTTGACCGCACGTCGGTGGTAACACTTTGACATTAGCAGCATCTTTATTTCGTAAGCAGTAAGGGCGGTTTTCGAATTGAAGCGTTACCACTGTCATGCAGTCACTGTACATACATGCTAAAATTTTAATGGCTTCTTTCCTGAAAATGGGTCATTGTACTCATCATTATGAACAACTTTTACTATAGGACCAACACTGAAATCGCGAAAAAAAAATCAGGTGGTCCCTACATTTTATCGATTTAAGTGAACACAAATGTAGGGAACAACTGTTTTTTTTTTGCGTTTGCAGCGTTGGGCCCATAGTAAAAGTTGTTCATAATGATGAGTACAATGACCCCTTTTCGGGAAAGAAGCGATTACAATTTCAGCATGAATACACATTGAACCTAATATTTTTGTACATTTTTCGAATAAATGTTTATTTATACAGAGAATATGGTTTATGAGCACCAGCCTTAATTATTTTCATACAAACGTTACCTACCTGTTTTTATTTATGAATTATAAGTAATTTATTGTTGTATTGTTACTGTAATTTCCTTTGTGAAGCTATAATACTTAAGTGCTTAGTTAGATATGGCAGTTCTAATGAAGTAGGATATGGGGTATACGTGGGGTATACTATAAAGTGAATAATAAGTAATTTATTGTTGTATTGTTAATGTAATTTCCTTTGTGAAGCTATAATACTTATAAATGTGCTTAGTTAGATATGGCAGTTCTAATGAAGTAGGATATGGGGTATACATACTGCTGTATCACAATCTAAAAGACAATTGGCCATCTGCCATATGGCCAAGGCTCAACAGTTGGTATAAACTTAAATTCCTATGCAACTAGCGATGGAATTTTCCGAGGGGTCATAAAAAGTCTGAATATTTTGAACCATTTCCAGCCATTGTAATTAGTGGAATAATTATTATGTTAACATGAATTTCTCATCTTATAATGTATGTAGAACATGTAATACTTCGCGTTTTCTATTACTGGTACCTACCATAGAAATCTAAATACTAAGGTAATAGAAAAGGCGTGTGAACTTGTCGCCGCGTACAGGTGTCTCGTAGTACACCAGTGAGCGAACTGTCTGCTTGATCATCGGTGCTGTTTTGAACGCAGAGTCACCAAATCGGCCAAGTGCGAGTCGGGCTCACGTAGTAAGGGTTCCGTACGACCCAACGATCTGATACCACAGAGAAATTGATTTAATTTACGAGAGTTCATCAAAAGACATCAACGTACTGTGAGCGAAATATGAATTTTTGCATCTCATTCTTACGCAGGTACCACTACATATATCTATGTTTACCCTATTTTATAATTTTTTGCTAAACACCATAGTATGCACTATAATCAAACCAAGTTTGACGCTGGTATGTATTATCGTTTTGAAGATAGAGCAGGAACAAAAACGTTGACAAAAATGCATGTTATTCGAGGTTTCTTGTATGGGGTTTAGAATTTTTTATTTTTAGTATTTGTCGTGATAGGTTTCATAACAACACATATTCTGAGAAAATTTCAACCGGCTACAGTTCAAAAGATACAGCTCTGTGACAGACAGACAGACGGACGGACGGACAATGTAGCGACTGCGAAAGTAATGGGGTCCCGTTTGGCACCCTTTGGTTACGGAACCATAAAAATTTGCAGCACTGTGGATTTTTTAGGCTTTATATATTTTGCATTAAATGCTAGAAACATGTTGGGCGTAATTGCGTATTTATATGTTGATAGCGGCGGACCGGCGACACGCGTTCCGGTATTAAAAGATAGTAGATAACATTTCCATTACCGTATTATTTAAATTTCTATGATTGGTACCTATTATATGGCATGTCGTGATTTTGTAGTTTGATAACCCACTGTTGCCAACAATAGTGAGTTATCAAGTGACGGTGTTGAACTTGTCTCGAAGGTTGGAAATCTATGTTATGGTTACTGAAGTGAAAATTACAAGACCATGTTATTTTCACTGTAGATCAAATTAATTAAATAGATATACATATAATAAAGATAAAAAAACCGGCCAAGTGCGAGTCGGACTCGCGCAGTAAGGGTTCCGTAGCTCTCAACGACCTGATACCCCATAAAAACTGATTCAATTTACGAGAGTTTATCAAAAGACATCAACGTACAGTGCGCGAAATATGAATTTTTGCATGTCTTTCTTACGCAGGTACCGCCACATATGTCTATGTTTGTCTTATTTTTAGTATTTGTTGCTAAATTACATAATATGCACTATAATCTGACCAAGTTTGACGCTGGTATATATTACGGTTTTGAAGATAGAGCAAAAACAAAAACGTTGAAAAAAATGCATGTTTTTTGAGGTTTCTTGTATGGGGACCCCCTTTGTTTTTAGACTTTTTTTTGTTTTTAGTATTTGTCGTGATAAACCTCATAGCAACACATATTCTGAGAAAATTTCAACCGGTTACCTATTACTGTTCAAAAGATACAGCCCTGTGACATTCAGACGGACGGACGGACGTACGGACGGACGGACGGACAGACGTACGGACGGACGGACGGACGTACGGACGGACGGACGGACGGACGTACGGACGGACGGACAGCGTAGCGAGAGTAATAGGGTCCCGTCTGTCACCCTTCGGGTACGGAACTCTAAAAAGAAAAAAAAATTAATGGCATTTCCAATGTCAATTTACTTTTATGGAGTTACCAGTTGCTGTGTAATGAGGTACCAGTTGCTGTGAAATGTAACGAAAAAGGATAGATACAAAAAAAAAACCACAAAAAATGTGTTTATGAATTTTTCGTTGTACTGTATGTAAAATTATTTTAATATTGACTTAGGGATAACGCTGTGGGATAGCGTGGTTCTGAAAAATGTTACGGCCTCCTTTGATATATACCTCACGGCCTCATTCAGCTGTCTCTTGGGTTTTTTGGTTATTGCGATGTTACAAAAGCTCCCCAATCAATACATCGAGTTACATACTTCTAAAGGCTTCGTATCTTTTCTAAACAATTTTCATGATGTTTATATTAAGTACCTAGGTGGATAATTTATTTTTATGTATGTTGTATTGACACGCACTTCCCAAAACCTAGTTTCTTATCAAAAGTAGGCTATTTTTAACGAGAGCAAAAAATAAACTATGTATTATGCTGATGATAAGCAGTAGCATTTATAATTTCAATTAAATAAATTTAGTTATAAAAATACGAATAAATTGCTAGCAATTATGTTCTTATGTATCTATATGTATGAAAATGATAGTTCTACTGTTTACATTGTGGTGTCCATGTGTCCAGCTAAGAGTATAATGCAGTGGTTGACACTGAAAATTAACACGTTACAGATAAACCTAATTCCCCTGAAAGTTTAAAGGCTAGCCCCCTGCCACATTATCAACTTGCTTTGTAGTCTCAAGAAATTGTAGTAGCTACCTACTGGTCAAACCAGACACATAATTTTTGAAAGTTCTCTAACTATCGTACTAGACTAGGCTACTTATTAGCCGTGGGCTATTGTGAGATATACAACATGTAACAAAAACCCTGTTGTTCCTGTGAGCTACGTTATCAGACTCTATATTTATACGTAAGGACACAACTCATTTGGAAAAAGTCTTCAATAAAAATAATAAAATTTAATATTAAATCATTATTAAAAGTGATTATAACACTTTCAATTTACAATTAATAATGATTTAACATTAGATTAAATTATTTTTATTGATATAATCACTGAGTGAGTGAGTTTTGAGTGATATAATCACTTTCAATTCACAATTAATAATGATTTAACATTTAATTTTATTACTTCTTAACCGACTTCAAAAAAAGGAGGAGGTTATGTATTCGGCGGGTTTTTTTTTTTGTATGTACACCGATTACTCCGAGATTTCTGGGCCGATTTGCGTGGTTGTTTTTTATTTGGTAGAGGAAGTCCGCGCGGTGGTCCCATATAAATTTTATTGACTTAGGTCGAGTAGTTTTTAACCAGCTTCAATAAATCAGTTTAATTTAGCTTCGCTTACCTAGATGATCTACTAATAGTTTCGTTTTTCTGTGAATTATCAACTAAAAAGTATGAAATAAAAACTTTTTAACAAAAAATAAAACCGACTTCAAAAACCTTAACTAAAAAGTAAAAAATAATACTTGTATGTATTTCAAAATCTTAACATAAACCAAAATTTTGAAGGCGGCGCGTGTTTTTCATTTATGTCCCCATAAACTGTTTTTTACTATAGATAAGCGCTCGACAGTACATTATATTTACATTACGCAAAGGGACAGTCACGCGCCACCTTCAAAATTTTGGTTTATGTTAAGATTTTGAAATACATACAAGGATTATTTTTTTTCTTTTTAGTTAAGGTTTTTGAAGTCGGTTTTATTTTTTGTTAAAAAGTTTTTATTAAAGAGATTTTCCAAATGAGTTGTGTACTTACGCATGAATATCGATTCCGATAACGTAGCTCACAGGAACAACAGGGTTTTTGTTTTTTGTTACATATTGTGTACAAACGGAATCATTCGATTATAAAGAGGTCTCGAGCTATCTCGATTATAATCATTAGTAATTACTAATTCTTAAGTTCGTAAGTGAATGATTTGGTTATTCGAATGATCTTGAACTTCTAATGATACCATTCGACTTCAATATTAGTAGCGGTGGGTGATTATGAGATATACATTAGTATTAATAGTTACTAATGGCACGGCGTTGCAATTCGACGTGTGTATTGAATAATTTGGTTACTAATTTTATCATTCGACTCGAATATTAGAATAAGTAGCGGTGGGCTTATTTGTAGTTACTAGAAGTTACTCCTAATATAATACTATACTATCAATATGAACTGGGTTTTTGTTAAAGCTAAGTTTCAAGAAGCTATACCTACCCAACGAGTTTACATGTAAAGTCTTTGGCTATACCGTACTTTCAGCTACCATCAGTTATACAATGTATCGATTGAGTTATTTTGGTTAACACTTGTGCACGCTTTTTATGTCTGGCTTTAGACAATATTATTTACGTTATTTATAGCAAGCGAATTGTAACGTAGCTGTATAATGTACGTAATAGAATAGCTCTGCATGTATTGATTGAGCATTCGAAACTGTTAGAGTTCTTAAAATTATCTTTACATGATACTTATAACAATGATATTTATAAGTACAGATATGTTACTTGCGCTCGCAATCTAAAGACTCGAAAACGTCCTAATTAGGACGTGTTTCTATTAATCCGCGTCAAGTAAGGCTCGAGCGTGACCGGTAACAAAAAAAAACTAAAATGTCGTCGCGTGTGTACAGAAAGTGTTCCAATTATAACGCGAAAGTAGCTTGAAGTAACTTTACTTACATTGTACTAGTTTAGGTATGTGTATTGTGCTGCCGCTGCATACGCCACATTTTTTTCATTTATTTTGTTAGGGTATGACATATCTACCTACATTTAAATATCATTGACATAATGTTTGTTGTTTTTAAATAGGTACCTAGTGGTTTAACACAAAAATATTATCTTCAACTAAATGTATGTAGTTGTTTCTATCATTACTTGTTTCTTATTTACAATAATAGTTACATTAATCAATAAATTTTCATGAATTTAATTTCAATTTCCTTACATAAAAAAATTACCGCAGCTTTAAGTCGGTGGATCAGAGTTTTTCGTAACAAAATCTGGAACATAGCAGATGACACAATCATAAAAGCAATTAAGTACAAAATATTTTTTTTTAAGACTGCCTCGTTGGTCTAGTGGTTGCAAGCGCGACTGCTGAGCGTGGGGTCCTGGGTTCGATTCCCGGGTCGCGCAAAGTGTTATCGGGTTTTTTCATTAGGAAATTCTCAGTAGCAGATTGGAGTCTGGATTTGTGCCGGTCAATGGCAATAGGCTCGCCACCTATTACACGGGACTATAAAATAACTGGCGAAATGTGGGTGTACTATTAGACCTCTGCCTACCCCTCCGGGGAAATACAGGCTTGATGTTATGTTATGTTATGTAATTTATTTTACTTAGCATCCTACTGATCCAACTAATATTATAAATGTGAAAATTTGAATGTCCGTTCGTTCTTATCAATCACGCTGAAACGGCTGAACGGATTTGGATGAAATTAAGCACACAGATAGATCTTATCCTGGATTATACATATGATCTTTTTATTACCATATCACGCGAGCGAAGCTGTAGGCCGTAGCCTAGTTTTACAATAAGTATAACGTAAACACGAAACCTTAACTCTTTCAAGAACGTTCATTTTTTACAAAACTTATCTACATAGAGCCCGATATTATATCATCAGGTTGAAAAAAGGCTTCATTATGACAAAAATAAACAAATACCATTTCCCAAGAAAAAATTAAATAATAAAAAGAACAAACAAACAAACAAACAACCTCTCACCCTAAACGCATATACCTTCTCCGTTCCGTCGTGGGTAAAAAACGCTTTATGGCATTTTAAAATTTTTGACGCTGATCACCACAGATATCACACCTACTGATCACAGATCTGACGCTGATTGACAGTTGCTGTGACTGGCTGTGACGCTGTGACGTGTTACAAAATAGGGTGCAAAACAAAAAAAGTAAAAACCGACTACAAAAAGATTATAATAATTTGTGTGAAACAGTTTAGGAAGTAGGTGCAACTCAGTGCAACTTCTACGGGGCAGTCAGCCCCGCTACCAACCTGTTGACTGGCTAATCTTTTCCCCACGGCATGAGCTATTATCATTATCATAATGCTCATGTCGACACGATAGAAGAAGAAATGCAACTAGAGCCTGACGTTTCAAAAATGTATGTAATTAGGTTTACTTGAAAAAAAATAAAATTTGAATTTGAATTTGGTGCCTTCGATTCGGTTTGATTTAAGAAAAAGTTGGCACCGACTTCGAAAACTGTTTCACTGATATTCAAATTATTTTATTCTTTTTGAAGACGGTTTTTATTTTTATAAAGAATAAAACAATTTTAGGGTTCCGCACCCAAAGGGTGCCAGACGGGACCCTATTACTTTCGCTACGCTGTCCGTCCGTCCGTCCGTCCGATGTCGGGCTTCTGCGCATCTGACATCTTGCTTGCACGATTCAGGATTCGGTGACGTCATCCCATTCGTTATCGCTGATTCTAGTTCATCAGTAATAGTTCGCATGTAGTGCGAAAGATATCGCTATATCACTTGGGAAGACCGGGCCGCGGCCTACCAGGCAATAAGACCTAGCTTCGAATAGAGTTGCCATATGGTAAAAAATAGTGTCGATTGTACTCTCGTCCTCTTTTGCCTACCGAATGTTCTCCTTCTTTTAAAATTTTGGGTGCACCACTCCAGCACTACTGACGGAACCCTTTTTCTCAAAAATATGAAAGCAGTAACAATGATTTTCCGTTCGCATGTCCTCCTTTTTCTTCTAAAATCTTAATTTTTTTGTAAACTACTCTCCTTTTCTATTTTACCATCTGACAACTCTAGTCTTGAAGGATTCTCTCTTTGTGTTGGAGGAATATAATTAATACCTCGTTCCCTCCACAACATATTAAGTATTGCAATAGGTATTGCTATCAGAATACTTAATTTCTTTCGGTTATCAATGTTCTATCATTCCATATAAAAAATATCTGTATATCTTTTTTGTCACATACTGACCAGAGTTTGTCATGACAATATCATCACCGTAGCCGAGCCAATCGTAACAGCGATTACAAAATGAGGTCGAATGTGGTCAGCTAGAAATGGCAAGTGATACTGATGGACCATAAAATGTTATGCCGATGTTATGAATTAATTATATTTTATCTATAAAGTAGGTCAGCGTTTGACGCTGCGACCTCCTGGCCAGTAATTTTTAATATCGATTCATAGACACCTCCCCATGGCTTTGAATCATGGGAAGTTCAGAAAATAAGAGTAGTTGGAGTATTATTAGTGACCTCATCACATTATAACACCTTTACATATTATGTTTTTTTTTTTTTTTTTTTTTTTTTTTTTGATTTATAGATCTGCTCTTGACCACAATCTAGACAGCTTTGTCAGGATGTGGTCGACGATGGAGCGAGCAAACCTATTAGGTGCCGATTCACTCCAGCTTTAAAGGCGTTAGGGTTATAAGTGCCCGGAAATACAGATGCCGGCAGTGAATTCCACAACTTGGCTGTGCGCATTATGAAAGAGTTCTCAAAGCGCTTGGTCCTGATAGTAGGGATTTCTACCAAATGTGGATGATATCCTGCAGTGCGGCGTGTAGTCCGATGAAAGAAAGGAGATGGCGGAATAAGCTCATGGAGCTCTTGCGCACACTCTCCAAAGTACAGCCTGTAGAACACCGACAAACAAGCAACTGTGCGTCTATGGGCTAAGCTTTGTAGCTTAGATTTTGCTAACAGTTCATCACCAATTAACCTCTCAGCTCTGCGTTGAATCGAGTCAAGAGCCGCAAGCTGGTATTTGGCGGAGCCATCCCACAAGTGACTGCAATACTCCATACACGATCGGACTTGAGCTTTATATAAAGTGAAAAGCTGTCCAGGAGTGAAGTATCGCTTCACCTTGTTAAGAATGCCCAACTTTTTGGCCGCAGTTTGAGCCTTTGCCTCGATTGTGGTGCCGAAGTTGAGGTTAGGTGACAATTCCATGCCAAGAAGGTCTAGGTGGTCGGCGATGCTAATAGGTGTACTTTGGAAAGTAGGAGCCAGGTGCAATGGACTCCGTTTTGCGGTGAAAAGACACGCCTGAGTTTTAGAGGCGTTAAAATTGACCAGATTGTCATCTCCCCACTGGGAAACGAGATTTAAGGTCGAATTAGTCCGCTCTATCATGGCCTCTCGTAGAGAACAGATTTCCCGTCGGTTGGCTCTCACACTGGACAGGTATCTCTCTGTGATAGTACTGTCATCTGCGTAGCCAATAAGACCTAACTGAAGCAGGTCATTTATGTGAAGCAGGAAAAGTGTCGCAGAGAGAACAGACCCTTGAGGAACTCCGGCATTTATGGCCAAGAGGTCAGAGGAGCAGCCGTCAATGACCACTCGAATGGACCGTTCACTCAAAAAGTCAGCTATCCAAGTGCAAAAGTCAGGTGGGATGCCGTACGCTGGAAGCTTGTTCAGCAGACTTGCGTGCCAAACCCGGTCGAAAGCTTTCGAGATATCCAAAGACACAGCTAAGGCTTCGCCATGTTTCTCGATAGCTTCGCCCCAACAGTGCGTGACGAACACAAGAAGATCACCAGTTGATCGTTTCTGACGAAAGCCAAATTGACGATCACTGAGAAGATCATTGTCTTCTAGGTATGCCAGCAACTTGTTGTTCAGTATCCTTTCCATAACTTTACACAATATGGAGGTGATGGCGATTGGTCTGTAATTGGCCGGGTTAGCACGGTCACCCTTCTTGGGTACTGGCTGTACATTTGCAAGCTTCCAGGACTTGGGCACAGTTCTCTGACTAAGAGAGAGGCGGTACAGGCGTGTCAGTACAGGAGACAACTCAGGTGCACATTTCCTAAGAACCCTTGCAGAAATACCGTCGGGTCCACTGGCCTTATTCACATCAAGACAGAAAAGCGCTCTTCGAACCTCTTTAGTGTGAATAGCGATTTTCTGGAATGAAAAATCGCAGTGAGGTATAGATGGTGGTAGTTTTGAGCCAGAGTCGAGACGCGAATTGCCCGCAAACATAGATGCAAATAAATTTGCCTTTTCTGTTTCTGTATTTGTGTGTATTTATACTAGAGTAGAGTCTCTGAGTGAGTTTCTGTATGTATTTATACTAGAGTAGAGTCTATTATCTATCTCAACTTTTGTGATATTGATACTAAACATACTATAATGCATGCCCGACAGCAACTTCATGTTTACTTATAGTATTTAATTTTGGTCATTTTATTGTTGTACTGTCCTGTGCCAAATAATTTTTTTCTTAATTTTTAGGGTTCCGTACCCGAAGGGTGCCAAACGCTATTACTCTCGCTACGCTGTCCGTCCATCCGTCCGTCCGTCCGTCCGTCCGTCTGTCTGTCACAGGGCTGTATCTTTTGAACGGGAATAGGTAACCGGTTGAAATTTTCTCAGAATATGTGTTGCTATGAGGTGTATCACGACAAATACTAAAAACAAAAAAAAAAATACAAAAAACAAAGGGGGTCCATAAAAGAGACCTCAAAAATATGCATTTTTTTCAACGTTTTTGTTCCTGCTCTATCTTCAAAACGGTAATATACCAGCGTCAAACTTGGTCAGATTATAATGCATATTATAACACCTATTTGTAGTTTAGCAACAAATACTAAAAATAAGACAAACATCGACATATGTGGTGGTACCTGCGTAAGAAAGAAAAAAAAAACATATTTCGCGCACTGTACGTTGATGTCTTTTGATAAACTCTCGTAAATTAAATCAGTTTTTATGGAGTATCAGGTCGTTTATAGGTACGGAACGCTTACTGCGCGAGTCCGACTCGCACTTGGCCAGTTTTATTTTACATTCTTTATATTATCAGATTCTACTTATACATAATGGAAACTAAACCATCATGAAAATATTTTGCTAATGTCAGTCCATGAATGAAGTTTTATCTGAGCAATTAACACATTGGTAAACTATAAACATGTTTTATTGATCATATTTTTAATTGTCCACGGCTACAAGTTTATTACATCATAATTGCCTGTAATAGTTAAGGGTATGCGCGTATAAGTAGTTTGTTAACCCGCTGTGAGCCGGTTTTAAACTCGTCTCGTAGAAACAATTTCGTATGAGGATTGAGGTTTAAGTCAAGGATAGCAAAGAAAATTACAGGGCCCCGTTATTTTCACCGTAGATCATTACGTAACCACGTCCCAATTGACAATGAAATAATGTTTTTTTTTATAAAAAAGAGGCCGATTGTGTAAAAAAAAACAGGCTGAATTATATACCTGTAAGATCAAAATTAAAAAAGCATCATAAAAAAAAAAATAAGAAAAAAAAAAACTTTATTGGTTTTTCTTAGTTTATGACGGAAAATGGCTAGTTGCTGTGACATGTTACGAAAGAGGTTGAAACAAAAAATTATTATTAGCCTATCATAAAACATCGGCTCATCGGCCGATTCAAGAAGCATTTTATGAAATTTAATAAAATATATAAATTAATAACGTACAAAATAATACCTAAAGAAGAAAACTATCTTACTATGTTTTATAATCATATTTTTTAATTATAAGTCAGCTTAATATAAGTACAGGCTGAGCAGAAAATAAAAGGAAGACCAATCATCATTAAAAAGACATAAAAAAAATTAAAAAAAAAGTTTTGAAGATGTTAGTGTTTCAAAGTAATTGTTTATTGTAAATGGTTGCGATAATTGACATAAAGAATTATTAATTAATTAAAACTCACTCGCTTGGTCTTGAGCGAATTTTTCTTCCCTTTTAGACATTACGCCGTGGATGCGTGTTGTAATGTGCAGGCGCTAAGCATGTCATTATGATTTAATCAAGGACAAGATTTAAACAAAGGTACAAGGTTTCTACGAATTTGATAACTAATTCAATTCAATTACAAACGTATCTAGTTAATTTATTTGTAAAAAAAAAATTAGTTCGAAAACATTTCACTTTAAATTGAATTATTGTAACCGTTTACCATTTACCGTCTTTATAACTTACTTACTCATTTTAATTATTTAAAAAGCGGTGATAGCTTAGCGGTTGAGTGCTTGCCTTCCATGCAGGAGGGTCTGAGTTCGAACCCGGCTCGAACCACAGAATTTTCGAATTCATGCGTGGGTCAGGAAAACACCGTGAGAAAACTGTATGGAGCACTCTAGCTCCATACAGTTTTCGATGTTTGAGTAGTCCGCTAACCCGCACTAGGCCAGCGTGGTGGACAAAGGCCTTAACCTTTTTATTCTGAGAAGAGGCCCGTACCCAGCAGTGGGACAATAATGGGCTGACGATCATCATCATCATCAACTCAGCCTATCGCAGTCCACTGCTGGACATAGGCCTCTCCCAAGTTGCGCCACAACACTCGGCTGACGATGATGATGACTTATTTAAACCACAAATACCCTTCAGGTGCATGGTGTGTGCGTGAGCGCTGGTTGTACAAGAAGGAGCACAGTTTTTTTTGGCTTTTCTATGAATGTTCGCAGCACTTCGTCTATATTTTTAACTATGTCTGTGATCACCAGATAGTAGAAAGAAAGAAAGAAAATGTGTTTATTGGCACTGTTTGTGCAATGTGCATCAAATTAACAAAAATAAAAGAACATAAAAAATAAAACATATGTGAGTGCCAAAGGGCCACCAGCTCAGCATAATATTAGGTAGCAGTACAGGTACTGACTACCCAACGCTGATTTTCAGCTGCGACCCACGAGTGCCATACGCTGGAAACAAAATGAAGACATAGTGCAATTACAATTATAATGAAGGTTAAAAATATAAATACGTACATAAAAACGTAAACGTATAGTACTTATCGGGAAACACGGACGTCGGCAAGGAATTCTACTTTTTAGCGGTGCGTATGTTTAAGCTTTTTACAAATCGCTTCTATAATACTCATAGAAACTAATCGAGCTATATTTTCTTGGCCATAGGGAACTATATCTACCAAAACAAAATAAACATTTGACTATCCTCGATGTTTTGACCAAGTTTCATTGGCCTTGGTCGTGGTAGTTGTGAAACTGTTTAGGAAGTCGGTGCCATTTTTTTCTTAAATCAAACCGAATCCAAGGCACCTACTTCCTATCCTAAACTGTTTCACACAAATTATTAAGTATATTATTTTTGAAGTCGGTTTTAACTTTGATTTAAGTTTATTTTTTATTCGAAATTATGCATCAACCAACATATATTGGTGCTGACGCTGAGGAAGTGATATTAATGGCAGTAAAGCGGGCTAGTAACAACATTGTCTCAAATGTTTGGTTCCTGATTGGAAAAAAAAGCTTAACTTTATACTTTAACTTTATTAACATACAATACATTTACATTTTCATTACAATGTTAGGCACCAATCTGACATTGTCCTTTGAAACCGCTGCCTCCCAAACTAGGTTATAACCTGTATTTTGGGAGTCAGTGTTCCTTCGTAGGCTAACGTACATACAATGCAGTAGTTAGTTATAATGTACAATACAGAAATATTATTTTATTTATTTGTTAGTTCTTAATTTTTATTTTTTATTTTTCCTTAATTTTAATGGGTGTACTGGTATGTGTGGGAGTGTGGTGGGGGGTGTGTAGTGTGAGTATGTGTAGTGTATGTGTGATGTAGGGTATTGTAGCTTGCGAGTATAACTTGTATCTTCGGGTAAAGAACATTCTATCAGGAAACATCCAGTAAATAATTTAATGACAAAAGCCCACCCAGCGTCATGTATATTCTCAAGGATAAATATTATTCCGGTCCATTGCATTTTCAGACTGTTAAACATTTCCTAACTTTTGCACAACCAGCAGGGCAATTGTGTAACTGCATCGCAATCAACAAATGTCAATATTGACGTTTAAATTCGGAAAAATGATACAATTCGAATTGCGTGACTACAAAACTGTTGATTACGATGTCGGAGGGATTAATCATGAAATTGAATGAATGATAAAGCTTACAACGCATACTTGCAGCAGCTTACTTGCATAACGAAACGTGATCTAACATACCTACATGACGACATTTACATCGCAATTGATTTCCATCCTGACGTTATTTACATCATAATGAAGGCCTTCTATGTCGTTACACAATTCCAATGTTTGATTGCGATGTTATAAACATTATCTTTAATTTTACATCAAAATTAAACTGTCAAATGAGTTACACAATTGCCCTGCTGTATACATTTACCAATACAATTTCACGAAAACGCTTTTTACAAACAACGTTGGGGATGATGCTTACCTCCTTTGCAACATACTCAATTTTACAATCATAAACTTATTATGCTAGCGTAAATAAAATAAATAAATGTTTTTGGGACACATTTTGACACAGCACCATCTAGTCCCAAACTAAGCAGAGCTTGTACTATGGGTACTAGACAATGGATATAATACTTATATACTTTTTTTCATAAATACATACTTTATAATACATAAGAAACATCCAGGCCAACACAAACACTTATGTTCATCACATAAATATTTGTGAACTGTGGGAATCGAACCCACGACCTCTTGATCACCAGTCCGACACTCGAACAACTAGACCACAGACGTCGTCAATTATAATAAGTTTATGTTTCCATTAAGTATACAAAATTGTTATGTGAGAATGATAGGCCTCTGTCTCCATATCAAATCACGCATATACGTGGGACACTCAGAAAGTTTTGCGAAACTAAAAAAAATTGTTCTATACGTACATATATTTTTATCAAATCTTTTCAAAGTACTTTCCACCAGCCTCTATACAAAGATTCATGCGCCTAAACCAGTTTTCAAAACACTTTTTCCAGTCCGCCGCAGACACCTCGTTTACAGCCTGCTCGAACGCAGCCAGCGCATCTTCCGGCGACGAAAATTGTATCCCTTTGAGCTGATTTTTTATTTTTGGGAATAAAAAGAAGTCACACGGTGCTAGATCAGGGCTGTAAGGAGGGTGACCCAGGAGTTTGACTGGCGTGCTGTCCAGGAAGTCCCTCGTTTTGAGTGCGGTGTGCGCAGGTGCATTGTCGTGGTGGAGCAGTAGCCCGCGGAGCCCTGTGTTTGGTCGCTTGTTGCTTATAACAGAGAAAACTTCTGGCAAACATTTGGTAGTATACCATTCGGCATTAATGCTTCTTTGATCCCGTAAGGGAATTGATACCAAGTGGCCAGTCAAATTAAAAAAGCTAGCGATCAAAATCTTACCCCCGCTTCTAGATCGCTTCACTTTGGTAGGCGTTGGCTCATTTTGAAACACCCAAACAGTCGACTGGCGCTTGGTTTCTGGGTCGTATTGATAAATCCAGGACTCATCACCTGTAACGATGTCGTAAACACGCCGAGACGAGCCTGCTTCAAATTTGTTAAGCATATCACGGCACCATTCCACCCGGGCCTGCTTCTGAGCATCGGTGAGGTTGTGCGGCACCCAGCGTGATACTATCCTCCTCACGCGAAGATGGCTGTGTAGAATCTCGTGAACGCTTCCCGATCCAATCTTCAATATGTGTTGAATCTCCTGATATGTAATTCGCCTATTGTCTTGGATTAAATTTTTCACTGCTAGCACGTTTTCTTCGGTAACAGCCGTCAAAGGGCGACCGCTTCTTTCGTCATCCCCCAAAGTTGGTCGACCGCGCTTGAATTCGTTATACCAACGATACACGGTTGCCTTGGAAGGGCCTTCATCCATGAATGCCATTTGAAGTCTATCGTACGATTCATCCGGTTTCAGGCGACACTTGAAATCGTATAAAATCATAGCTCTAAAATGTTCCCGGCGCAGATCCATATTTCAGTGAGACACAATACTTTGAATTAACTCGCAAAAAATGTGGAGGGAAATTTTGAAATTGGAACTTACTTATTTTTACTTATAAATAATCATATTTTCGAAAAACATTATAACTGGCCAGTCTCCCATATATAAAAACTTTTTTTCGCAATACTTTCTGAGGGGCCTGGTATATAAGCAACGGTAAAAACATCCATGAACAGAGTGCAACAGTCATACTTCCTCAATTTTATATGCATTAGTCTTTATGTCACTGTCCCACTGTGCAGGTTAATTTACTGCACTGTGTACTGACAGTCGCATACATGTTAATAAAAAGATAAATTACGATATGTAGTATTCTAGTGTTTGTTAAATATATTGTAATAATTGTATCTAATTTTTAACTAAGGTAAACAACTTCACTTTATGACTTTGGTTCTTCATATCTTAATGGAAATATGAAGAACCTAAGAAACAGAAAAAAATACAAGAAGGATAAGAATATGGAGAGGAAATTTTTATATAGCTTACGTTTCTTAGAGTAAAGTTCTTCGTCATTTGTTTTTGTGGAAATACACACCCACCTTACACACAGACATACCACATACACACAGACAGACCACACAGCTTACACACAGAACTTACCTACCTTGGTCACAGATCTTATGGCAAATTGCTAAATATAAATATGTACACGTGCAACATAAACCAAAATGTACCTACAAAGAAATTATGTACCGGGTAATACGGGGTGAATAGGGAAGCAGGGGCGAATAGGGACAAAAATGGGCAAAGATTTTAAAATTGAAATAAGATAGTTTGTTGCCCACAAATACTTTAGAATATTTACCAAATTACGGAAGAAAATTTTCAAGTTTTTGTGGGCTATCTTACAGTGGCGTGCATTGGCCTACTTCACTTGAATTTAATTGTGGTGTAAGTTATTGATTTTTTGATGTAGGAAGATGAAATTAGCATTAATAGGTCTATTTTAAGATAAATAATCATCATACTCTGAAAAAAAGATAATAACTTACACCACTATTGAATTTGCCGCCTAATAATAATAATAGACTGCCTCTTTGGTCTAGTGGTTGCAAGCGCGATTGCTGAGCGTGAGGTCCTGGGTTCGATTCCTGGGTCAGGCAAAGTGTTATTGGGTTTTTTTCATTAGGAAATTCTCAGTAACAGTCCGGAGTCTGGATTTGTGCCCGGTCAATGGCAATAGGCTCGCCCCCTATTACATGGGACTATAACATAACTGGCGAAATGTGGGTGTACTATGCACCTCTGCCTACCCCTTCGGGGAAATACAGGCGTGATGTTATGTTATGTTATGTTACTATTGAATTTGAATGTGGAAGGCAGTAGGTATTGCCTAATTGCCTATATGCAATGCACGCCACTGCTATCTTATTTCAATGTTAAAATCCTTGCCCACTTTTGTTCCTATTCACCCCTGCATCCCTATTCACTCACTCCGTTTTACGGTATAAGAAGGGCGTTTTCGTATAAATGATTGTATAATACCCATCTAAGTCTTTGTTAGTAAAAGAAAAATTGTTTACTCCGGAACTCTAGGCAAAGCTGTTGGAAGCAACTACCGTAAAACCTCAGAATATGGTAAAACTAAGTTTTTGTGCCGGTAATTATTCGCGGAAACGATCTTTGACTGTACAATAGATAAAGACGTCTATGCTAAACCATATTAATATGTAGACTCTAATTTGTGTCTTAATAATATTTTTTAATTTAATTTAATTAAGGGAAAGATATGACGGACTTGTAATTAATTGTAAGGCAAGATATGACGGACTTGTAATTAATTGTAATATCTTTGTACACGATATCTTGTGGCAAATAAATTATTTGATTGATTGATTTATTGAAATTGATATTTGTCAATTCACAGAATAATAACACTGAATATAACATTATGTGGATTTACGCAAGGATCACATGACAACCTCGTAGTTTGTACGCTGCGCTTGCCGAGGTCATTCTGGGGATAGGCGGCCGGTAAAAATCGAGTGCCCTCCGTGTCTCGGAGAGCACGGAAAACTGTCGATCCTTGGTTCTAATACAGGTTGGTTCCGTCTGTGGCAGACGTTACGGGTAGCCCGAAGTTGTAAAACCAAGAAAACAACAACAACAACAACACAATTACGACATCCATAACTGAACAACACAAGTCTGACAACAACTTTCAATATTGTTTAATACATCGCTCTTTGTAAAATAACATACGCGACACCAGTCGCATCTAATTAGATTGACAGCCAACTTATGGTTGAACTGCACAATAGCTGAGCATGCGTGCCATCAGTTGGGACAAGTGCACTCAAATCTATGGCACTTTTTTCAAAAGGCCTATCAAGGACTTAGGTGGCGAATTACCCGAAAAAAACTTACCCAAAAGGGTGAATACCACCTCTTGAATTTTTAATAAACGGGGTCTGTTCTACTGAACCGAAATATATGGTGGGGTGAAATGACACCTTTTTCTTTTTGTAAAAATTTAAGCGGTCGAAATGACACCTTTTTCTTTTTGTAAAAATTGAAGCGGTCGAATCACCCGAAATCAACTTTACGTCAGTCATTCAGCACAGTTGGCAAAAAGTGTTTGTGTATATAGGGAATTAAAATAAAATACAAACTATACGATATCATTTTTTATTATTATTTGAAGCATATATTTCACAATAATCATAATTATAAAACATACCTAATATACAAAATCAATATGCCAACAATAGAACATGGAACATGGAAATGTTATACTAATAATATCACAATCACTAGTAAAAATCTACTTAAAACTAGGTACATTTTTCATTTCAATTAAAGTAAAAGAGAAATAGCAACATTATATCACAACCTAGTAATCTAGTCTAAATCTTTATTGTGATAGTTTAAGTATCACTATCTAGTATCACAACAATAAGAATCATAATCTAGTATCACAATCAAATAACACAATAAAGAATAATCATTATGTAAGGCTAATAGTTTTGAATATATATATATTTGTACAACGTGTTATTGAAATAACTGAAAACCTCTTATGGGGTCATTGTACTCATCAGTTTGAACAACTTTTACTTTGGGACTAAATCTGAAATCCCGAAAAAAAAACAGGTGTTCCCTACATTTTGTCAATTTATGTGAACACAAATGTAGGCAACAGCCATTTTATTAATATCTGTGAATTGTGCACCATTGTCACACTAATTCACATTTATTTATGACTAAACGACGCGGGACACATCGTTACGGGTAGTGAGAAGCCTGAAAGTCCGACAATTGGTCTAACCTCCGAATGTCGGTACTACCCAGTAACTGGGTTGCGGGGTAAAATACTGATGTTCAGCCGCACCTTTTTAGACTGTAAGCTGACCCCAACAAAATTGGGAAAAGGCAAGGAGGATTATGATTTCTTCTCAGAGGTATTACATAGGAAATGCCGATGCCATCAATTTTTGAAATAACTGACTTGTAAAAGTGATTTTAACATCCAATTAGCAGAATAAATTATTTCACCATCATCATCATCTCAGCCGAAAGACGTCCACTGCTGGACATAGGTTAATAAGTAATTAACATAAATAATTCAATATCATTTAATTTCTAGGGTGTCCTGCCAACTCCAACATAGACCATAGAAAATATTATAGAAGAAGCATTGTGTTTACCAATAAAATTTAGTAACACGCTCCTTATCCTTTTTGCGACTGATGAGTCTTATGAATTAATTTGATTCAAATGCTACGGCTACTTTCGTTCTCCTGCGAATCTCCTCATTTCTGATTCGATCACGCAGGGACACTCCGAGCATAGCCCTCTCCATTGCCCTTTGAGTGACTTTGAGCCTTCTTATCAGGCCCATTGTGAGCGACCACGTTTCAGTACCGTAAGTAATTACTGGCAACACACACTGGTCAAAGAATTTCGTCTTGAGACACTGCGGTATTTTGGACGAGAAGATATTGCGTAGCTTCCCGAACGCTGCCCAACCGAGTCGGATTCGACGATTGACCTCTTTCTCGAAGTTGGACTTACCTAGCTGGACAGTTTGTCCTAGGTATACATAATCGTCAACAACTTCGAGTGTAGATTCTCCGATGTTTACGGGAATGGGTGCTATATGGGAATTCGACATAACCTTTGTCTTGTCCATATTCATTTTAAGACCCACTCTATCAGAAGCTCTACTGAGGTCATCGAGCATTGTACCGAGGTCCTCCATGGTCTCAGCCATGACTACTATGTCGTCGGCAAACCGAAGGTGAGGTGTAAGGTGGTGTGGTGAAGGTGAAGTAACCGACATAGCCCGAAGAATTGCCAAACTTAAGTGGCAGTGGGCGGGGCACATTGCTCGCAGAACGGATGGCCGATGGGGCAGTAAAGTTCTGGAGTGGCGACCGCGTACTGGAAGGCGCAGCGTGGGTAGGCCCCCCACAAGGTGGACCGACGACCTGGTGAAGGTCGCGGGAATCCGCTGGATGCGGAAGGCACAGGACCGGTCGTTCTGGCGATGCTTGGGGGAGGCCTATGTCCAGCAGTGGACGTCTTTCGGCTGAAATGATGATGATGATGATGAAATGCTACGGCACTGTTATGCTCGGCTTACTAAGGAAACACGATTGAGTTAGAACAGAACACAAGATACATTATTTTGCAGAGCTCTACAATTGTCTAGGCTCCAGGTTCGCTTCTTGGTATTGTTCAGAGGTCATGAGGTATTGGTTCGCCCTTTCTCCTGCACTTAAAATATTATAATATTGTTATCTTTATGGAAAATCTGCTAATTCATAGCTTGACTTTGGCAATTTGGGTTAATTAAAGATATACTAATGTATTGCGAAGATTTACGTAATGTTTACAGCTCAGATTTGACCGCGGTCAATTTCACAGTTGTTTAAAACAGCTAAAATAGGAAGGTTTTTTTTATCCAAAAGAAGTGTTATGCTAGACTTACGACCCTGAAAACATTTTTTGGCAGTTATTTGAAACGTTTTTGTAGTTTTACTTATGGTTCTATTCAATTCATTGGTTTGTAGACGATTTTGGGCGTATGCGACCGAATATGGAATAATTGCCTTTATTAACAAATGCAAAATTTACTGTTGATAATAGAAATATCGCTTGCTTGAGTAATCCAAAGACGCGCTGTTTCATCCCACACAAAAAATCGTGAAGGTCAGTATCTGTTCACGGAAAATAGTTCCGGAAGGTGGAATAACGAAAACGTCTTAAATAACTTAAACTGACTTTATTAATAATAATAAATATACGTAACCGTTACGTTACGTTAAAGTTATTAATGAAATTTTGTTTAATTTCTGCAAGGAGTCGTGTTTATAGCGTATTTGTAGTGCTAGCATGTTTTCTTATTCCGTAGACAGTCCCAGCAAGGGCGGCAGCGTTATGTTAGTATTGTTTAAGTATTCTGTATTCGATTAAATTCTGATTAAAGCACCTTGAGCCATCAAACCCGAAACCTTCATGTTAACCACATTGTCCGTGTTAAGAAACATTTATAGGCCTGCTTGCATATATTGATATTTTCGTAAGCTGATTACATATATGATTAATCAGACTCTTATGACTTGCCTGGTTTGTGGCGCAAGTTATAATCGTACGATGAATTCTGTTTTCGGAGTTGCTACATTGGAAGTTCACGGTCTTACATTCGTCTGTTTTGTAACTCATAAATCCACTAGAGAAACGAATTGCAATTCGCGAATGGATAAACTTTTAGTTGATAAGAACCATAAAAACTGTTTAGTAGCAAGGTCTGTGTTACATTCAGATAATATTGATTATAAGAATAGATTTTTTATAGATATAAGATCGGATTTAACTATTTCCTTGTCTCCTTCCTCGATGTGAATGCGGCAACTAATAATGAATTGAATGGGACTGAATGAATCACGACCGCGACAATGAAGTCACTGCCATTGGCCCCTACGATTATTATGTTTGTATATTCACGATTATACTTTGTGACACTTTCGATTCAGATCCGCTGAAAATGTTTGCGTCTTACAATGTTTGAAAAGGGGTTGACACGTGATGAGATTCCGTCAGCTGTTGTTAGGGATCGCACGCATCGAAAAAAAAGTAGTCATAAATAAAGTTAAGTTCCGTTTTACTGGTCCATATAAACAAAAGCTTACCATACTTTAGATTCCCTGTCATGGATAAGAATGACCCAGTTTGTATATGTTGAGATCATTTGTCATTGCCCTCATTGAATGAAGACACATAATGTCTTGTAAACGCTTTAAGCAACACAATGCACATAATTAATTAGTTGAATGTAAGACAGAGTACTCACTCTCCGGTGTGACATCCCGAAGCACGATCCTGGCCTCTGCTTCTGCCGGCATGGTTACCACAACTTTGAAAGCTTAGCGATCGATTTGTACGTTGACCCTTACTTGAACACTCAGACGCTGGCCCTTGACACGTTTAGAGATTGGGCAGTTGAATCGCGTGACTAAAATTTGAATAAGGAAAGGGTTTTATGTTATGTTTTTATTTTGGTAGTGTTGGTGTGGGTACTGCGAGGTCAATGCGGGCGTTGTCGCGCAAAGCTCGGCGATGACTGATCGCGATTGGCGGCGCGCGCCTGTATTTTCTCCGCGTTCCTTTACCGCGTGGTGTATTACTACTACGCTACACACACGCTGCCTTTGTGTTCTTCTTGGTGTTGACTTGCCTCGCTTGTTGTGATTTGCGTCATGCAAGAAAGTGTTCTTATGCTAAGACTATCTAAGGCAATCCTCGGCTATTTCAAGTGTCGTCATATGTTTCACCACGAGCTATATGATTAGTTTGAGATAGAAGTTATCGTAACAAGAATGATTCCAATATGAAACAACCAAGTTGGATCTGATAATACTTTAAATATGGTTGACATGTTTGGCATGGTTTTCCTGTTTCTATTTTATGGATAAATTGTTCTCAAGCTTTGAGAAGCTGTGTGGAGGGCCAGACATGCATAAAAAGACAACAGATTTTGCAATCCACAAGAGATGGAATTGTAATATGTATTTGGAATTCTGAGATATGCGGTAGGTATATTATTATCTGAATGTATTTCCGAGAATGATATTTTATTAATTGTCCCTGTTTCTGACCTTTT
This sequence comes from Asteroscopus sphinx, assembly GCA_949699075.1. Taxonomy (NCBI): domain Eukaryota; kingdom Metazoa; phylum Arthropoda; class Insecta; order Lepidoptera; family Noctuidae; genus Asteroscopus; species Asteroscopus sphinx. Next base: position 25,586,073 of record OX453004.1, on the reverse strand, counting down.
CTTTTGTAATTGCCTTTCTCGAACTTGGACTCAATATTTTTTCCGTTTATATTGTTGTTATTCGGTGTTATACTTTACCGCACATGTTAAAGTTGAAGGTGTCAATTAATGAACTAACCAGAAACTGTAGTAGGTAAACGTAAGGTAAATCGTTCATTAAGTCATTAATTCTTTTCCTGTTCCACTTCAATGGGATATCACCTGCCACCAGTGGGGCAATTGTGTAATGCATTCACTTTGACATTAGCTTTCATTTTGAAATTAAAGCAATATTCATTGCGTGGTACGTAGTTGCCGATAACACGGATTGTCAAAACACACAGAGCAATGAACATTGAAATCCAGATGATTTCGATCGCGAGTGAGTTACGCAATTCGGCAGCTGTTATGATGATAGACAATCATGCTCTATGATTAACACTTGAATAAGAAATTTAAATTCAGTGTAAGATGATTGTGGCGAATTTTCACACAACGTGTTATTGAAATAACTGTAAGGGTTAAGGGGTCATTGTACTCATCGTTATGAACATATTTTTATCGATCCCTATAAATCAGCTGATCCCTACATTTTGTCGATTTATGTGAACACAAATGAAGGGATTAGTTGTTTTTTTTTCGCTATTTCAGGGTTGATCCCATAGTTAAACTTGTTCTCACTGATGAGTACAATGACCCCTTAAAAGGTTTAGAGTTATTTCAATGACACGTTTCCCGTCTGCATATTTTTGTAAAGAATAAAAAAAAACAGTGAACTGTGTTCGTGGTATTGAATTTAAACTATTTAGAATTAATTATTGCAAAGTTAATCGGGTCGGTCAAGGCAAGGTACACGGTTTGTTTCTCAATGGGATGTTGTTGACGTCTGAACTGGCGTCACCCAATGTGTTATATTTCTATGCAAAGACGTATTCAAATTCGATACCATGAGTAGAATTCACGGTAGCTTAGCAGTTAAGGCACAGAAGTCGCAGGTTCGAATCCTGCTCGTTAGAGATTTTTTTTCCACAATTATTATCTTTAGATTTCACTCTGCATGCATAAATGCGATAAAATCATAAAATTAATAGGTAGAACCTCTTCAACAAAACGGGAACAGAATTTAACGGACTACGGCTTGTACCGCTATATTTGGTGTTTTTCTTTCACTCGCGAATCAGTGAGGAAATGCTTTTTTACCCAATTGCCCCAAAAGGAGAGTAATGTTTACCGGGTGTGTCTGTTCCTTTGTGACTTTGTAACCTTCTGTAGCGTAAAAAGGCGTGACGGATTTTCAAGTGCAAGGTGTCATTAGTAATAATACCAAACGATAATTGCAATAAACAAATCATCAGAAATACAGAAATCATAAGGTCGTCACAATATGCAAATCTGGAGACAAATAACCTATACCACGACATGGCTCCGGGATGTCCTCTACCCAAATGTACAGGTAACGTACCGTAAGTTCGCAATTACTTTACAAAAGACTACACTTTTCACCTTAATTTGCTAATACGTAAATCTAAATAAATATTATAATAAAACAAAGTTTAACCGGATTAAATCGCGTATATTATTTAAATTGGTTTTCCTGACGTTTCGAAAGCTTTGAAGCATTTCGTGGTCGCAGGTAGACTAAGATGACAAGCGTCTTTACAGATATTTCTAAAAAAAAAATTAATCCACCGTACAATATTATTAATTAAAATCGTTTCAATGCACGCAGTAATCACTCACAATATCATTATCTTTTACAGTGTTGCGTGCTGTTTGAGACTTGGTTATTTTTAGGACTGGGTTCCAATCAGGTGGTAGCTGCTTCTCTATTAAAATTAGGATGTTTTTTAATTTCAATAGCCTCACGGAGCATTCTAGGTACATATCGGTTTTCCTTCGCCAGAACTTGTGGTTTATCAAATCGAAAAAAAAGGTTGGGTTTGTCTAGGGAACATGCCCTGCAGACTTTGTGGAGCGTCTGTTAAATAAATACATATTTTTGGGACATTTTTACACAGCACCATCTAGTCCCAAACTTAGCAGAGCTTGTACTATGGGTACTAGACAATGGGTATGATACTTATATACTTTTTTTGTAAATACATACTTATAATACATAAGAAACACACGCACCAACATATTATCACATCATCTTGAAACAAATTATCACTATGACATCGTTATTTATGGTTTTGAGCAGCGGCTCTCAAACTTTTTTGACGACGGAACCCTTTTGACACGGAACCTTTTTGATATTTTACGGAGCCCTAAAATAAGCAATGAACCTAGTTTTATGGTTATTCACATACAAAACTACCTTTTTACTACTACTACTTTTGTACCTATGTACTTTACATGACTTTACATAACATTGCGCACTTGTAAGTAGTTACTTATTCCACTAATGAAATTGTTTCGATAATTTTATTTTTGGCTAGGTATTATGTGACCAAACATGATGTGCTTCGTTCTTTAGGACTTAAGTTGATATTATTACAGCAGAGCCCTCGCAGAGGCCTTGCGGAACCCTAGGGTTCCGCGGAGCACACTTTGAGAATGGTTGGTTTAGAGCTTGGCTGCCATAGTGACTTTATTTGTAGAGATGTTCTCTACCAGATTGTATTGTACAGATTGTACTGCTTATAGAAAATAATCTAAAACTATTTAGAATATTCCACTGCGTTGTATTCTTTGGTTGCTGAACCTCGGCATTTCTCGGCATTCTTAGTACTTACCCGGGCGCTTCGTGCATCGGTGAGCTTGAATCAACAATACTCTGGTACTTTTTTTTTCCAAGTCTAATTTACCCAGGGAAGCAAGTCTTCTACCTTGCTCTGTATCAGAAAATTGGTTTATACGATATCTGACTACATAACAGGGTTCATCATCATCATTTCAGCCGAGAGATTGTCACGTCGAAGTCTTCACGGTGAGGATAGCTCAGGCAGGAGTAGGAGATGTAGCAGAGTAGTAGCAGCCCGGAGACAGCGGAGGCACGCAGACACGGAGGCTCGGAGGGTCGAAGGTCGAGGGAACTTGGTGATCAGGAACTAGTGGTCAGGAACTGCAGGTCCTATATAACTATATCTATATCTTATAGGGCTTGCTAATTCAGATCCCCGCCTATCTAATAGAGCCACGCTAATTCGGACATCCGCCTTTTCAGCGGGCTGACGATGCATCGAATAGAGACCGTACTTTTGAAATAAAGTTCGTAAATCATAAGCAGAAGAGTATTACATACTTTTTTAAGATAACTAGGTACTTAATCTATCATTTATAGATATAAAAACTGTTTGTTTTTTGTTAGCTTAATGTTAAACGCGCAGACTTCTTACACGTTTGTTATTCTCTATTCATATAGTGTAAAATTTAAAAAACCGAGGTTAAACATGTTTTATTACAGTTAAAATACTGCAGACCACAATCTGGACGTCTTGGTAATCCGCCAGGGACAGATTTTTTGCCCGTCCGGATTATCATATTTCAAGGCCCATACTGATCCATCATCGTATTAGCTTTAAAGTTAATGTGGTATGTGTTATGTTTTATGTGTGTGTTCGTGGCTCCCGAGTTCTACGTAGCCATATTTTCACAGCCCGTAAAAATCTCAAATTATGGACTTGCCTTCTACGGACTGTGGTCTGCCCACGATTTTTATTATTTTGGTATAGGCTCTTGACCTCAATCTAGCCATGGAGCGACCTTTCCCAAAAGAATATTGTTCACTCGCGTCATAATAGATAAATTAAATTAAGGTAGTTTATTATAAAAGACTAGTTTCTGGCCGCTGCTTCGCACGCTTGTAATTCAGTTTATCTCATAACAACGTTATCGCGCATTCCTCGTCGGGAACTGTTTCTTTTCCCGGGATAAAGGAGACGGGATATTTTTTTCGCGAATTCAGGTTCGGACTCATAGTAAAAGTTGTTCATAATGATTAGTACATTGAGTCCTTATGACGAGGTTATCAGGTAGGTATTTCAATTACACTTAGCACCTTCTTTAAACAGCGATGAAAAAATACAGTGTTTCAATTATGCACTGATGTTTTCGTGCGGCACGCTAACTTATTTATTGACAATAAAGTTATTTTATAAAGGCGTTCAAAAAGTAATAAAAGCTTGAAAGTATTGTTATGATATCTGGCATTAAGAAGTTTCAAAACATATCAAATAGCTAGTTTGACTTATAATATAGCGACATCTATGGTCGAGTAGCAACATTATTTAAGAAGTACGTCAAGTAAATATACAACCTTCGTCTGACTGTAATGTTGATGACTACGTAGCAATTAGTTCCAAAATTTTCCGTTGCAAGACTTGTAAGCGCTGTACGTAGTTGAACTTGAGAGCCGGTAATGCGGTCAATGAACTTTTATGCATCATATAATTTTTCATTAATTTAGCTTATTATTGTTTATTTATTCGTTGAAGTTTCTGCGACTTTGTAGGGAGTGCAGTGCAATAGTATAAATATTTTTTATCTACACTCATTTAGTAAAATTCGAATTATGAACTCGAAAGTAATGTCATAATGACATACTTTGCGCACATGCACCTGTAATGAATTTAAAAAATGTCATTACAATACAGTTTGCTGAACAAAACAATGCTGTATTCTGTGGCTGTAATTAAATATTTTTTTCATAACCGCACACTTCAGCCCAACTAAGGAGTTTTTAATGCCACTTCGACCCAACCAAGGAGTTTTCAATCCTTTTTTTTTGCAGTCGTACAGTTTGGCACCAAAGAGTACACAAAATTCAGGGTGGCGCCACTGGTCATACATTGAATTTTTTACACAAAATTCAAGGTGGCGCTACTAGTCATACATTGAAAAACTTTACCGTTTAAAATCGCGTTTTTGGCAGAACTTTGCATTGTCATATTGCTTTTTAATTATATTGAAGTGTTTACAGGCATATTTTTTGTATGATAAAACAGAGATTGACGGAATCCTGACAAGGATAGAAAATTAGTTCCGATTATAATGTTTTCGCCAGACTATATTTTATTATCTATGTTGACGCGCGCTAGGGCGCGTGCGTGGCTGCGCGCCATGGCCTACTGGATTTGGTCGTCATAACTAGTGAATTTATTGTACAGTTTGCTGAACAAAATAATGCTATAATTTTATTTTATTTCCATAACAGTACACTTCAGCCCAACCAAGGAGTTTTCAATGCCACTTCGCCCAATCAAGGAGTTTTGAATGCATTTTTTTTAGAAGTTTGACATAAAAGAGTACAAAAAATGCAGGGTGTTACTAGTCATATATTACAAAATTTTATCTTTTAAAATCGCGGTTTCGGCAGAACTTTGCATTGTCATATTGCTTTTAATTATATTTAAGTGTTTACATACATAAACATTATTATACATTTTGGATGATAAAACACAGATTGATGCAATCCTGACATGGTTAGAAAATTAGTTCCGAATAAAGACGTTATTGCCAGACTTTATTTTGCCTGTTATGACAAGCACTAGAGCGCAAGCGCGGCGCGCGAAAATGGCCTGCTGTATTTGGTCTTCAGATTTGGTTGCCTTATTATGGAATTTATTTTAATTGTTTACGTTATTATGGTGTTTTTGTTAGTCAGTAGAGCAAAAATGTCTCACAATAGCAGTGATCTGATACTGAGGAGAATTTGACTCCTACTGACATTCTGGAAGCAGCAACGAAAATGACAACTAATCTTACTAGAAAAATCAAGAAAATCTTACGACAATGTTACCAAGATTTGACGTTGGTCTTTTATTTAAAATAGATATTTCATGAGTTTAGATAAGGTAGTGTATGAAACTGCACATATCTGGTTATTAAAATACTCGTGTGATTAAAAAGTGGCCGTTTTTCGCACTTTTTCAAGCTACAACTACAGGGAACTATAATTTACAGAGTTAATAGTTCCTGATTAAAATACAGTACCTGTACTTCAATTGTATAAAACGAATTTTTGATAAATGATGTATTCAGCGAGTAATTTTTTTTTACTGCTGGGGGCGCCACTACGTTACGTTACGTTAGCCTTAAACCCGACTTTCATAATAACGATTTTCATAATTCGAAATGGTTTAAAATACCCAACATAACAATCCCGATTTTTCATAAGTAAAACCTAAATTTATAAATCCTAAATTACAAAACGCCTAACGTTTACAATTACGAATATCAAAATGCCGATCTTCGATACACGTACAGTAATCTGAGCACGTAATACCAATAAAAAGTCAGACTCAATAATAACATAGTTATAATGTAACCAAGCATGCAAGCAAGCACGCACGCAACTATGCTAGCAAGCAAGCAAGCAAAAATGCTAGCAAGCATGCAAACAAGCTTGACCTTGACCCTAAGAGCAAGGTTTCCGAGTTTGCTCCGCCATCGCCAGAAGACTCCTTTGTCGCCCCTTCGCTCCCCTTACACACTCGACCAGCGCTATGCTCGAGAGGTCACCGGCTCGCTACGCTCAATATCTCCCCCCACTCGCTACGCAGTGGCCTCTTGCAATTGTTACACTCAGGAGCTCCTTCATGAGCTTCTGACTCCACGAATTAAAAAAAAAACACTCTAGGGCTAACACACCACGTGCATTCGGGGTGAGCTAAGTCTGTTTAGCAGTAAGTTCCACCACGGCAGACAAAGGTAAAGGTTTCAAAGATCAAGATCAAAGTCAACGCACATGGGGTCATCGTCATTGTCCCCACTACATTTCGACTAAAATAAATGAAATTGGGGTCAATGTTAAAGGTCTAATAATTTATGTAATCGTTACACACCATTGAATATTATATCAATCGACACAAGGTGTAAGTACCTAAACATATATGTGTGTTAAACGATAGGTCAAAATACTCTATTACTTGTTATAATGTTAATTGTTTTCGGAAAATTTAACATCGTAATGCCCTTTTTACGGGCGAAGAACACATCGGGTGTTCAATTCTTCGTACTTGGTACTCGGAAAGCAAATAAATCGTATTAATCATGTTTTTAAATGAACGAAATGTTGTGTTTCTAGGGAATTATGAAATTTGGATTTTTGAGAATCGGAATACCCAAATTCAGAATAAAATATTTCGGAGTATTTGGGAATAAAAAAGATTCTGAGAAACACCTATATACCATACCATACTCAAAAGATCTTTTTATTTATTTTAATTTGATGCCGAGTTTTTATTCATTGTAATAGCTTGCATTTACGTACTGAACAATTAATCATCATCATCATCCACCAGTATCATCGTCATTAACCATTGACGACACGTTTGCCGCAGTGGTTGAGCGATCGGCTTCTGTTTTAAGGGTTGCGGGTCTGTTTCCCGCACGGTACATATACAACGTAGAGATGAAAATACCAACGGCAATAAATAAAACCACGTGTTAGAGTATCACGTTCTCTGACCGTACACAAAAAACAATTCATTCCAGTTAATAGTTTAGCCACAGGAATTTATTTTATTTAATAAATTTTGAATGTACGACCATTTTTCTAGGCAAAGATCGCAAGTTTAAAATCCATACGATTTTAAAATCTCGTTTTCAAGTATTACAGATGATTACAAAAAGTGTTACTTATTATTTCGACATTTCAATATAAATAAATACAAATATTCTTGAGACATTTTTACACAGCACCATCTAGTCCCAAGCAAAGCAGAGCTTGCAATATTTGTTTAGATAGAAAAAAATGTTTTATTTTTATTATCGATTATTAAAAGAATACGAAATAAAATCATAAAAATACTTTTTCACTAGGTAGACACACACAACAGGTGGCAGATTAATTTTTTTTTTTTAGAAATATCTGTAAAGACGTTTGTCATCTTAGGCTTCCTGCGACCACGAACGCTGCAAAGCTTTCGAAACCTCAGGAAACCAAATTTAAATAATATACGCGATGTACTCCGGTTACACCTGTTTTATTAATTAATAAGGTTAAGGTTCTTGCAATATAATTGAAGTGTAGGTTTGGTAAAGCCTTTTTATTAGGGTTTCGGACCCAAAGGGTGCAAAAAGGGACTCTATTACTCTCGCTACGCTATCCGTCCGTCCGTCGGTGCATCCGTCTGTTGGTCACAGGGCTGTATCTTTTGAACGGTAATAGGTAGCCGGTTGAAATTTTTTCAGAATATGTGTTGCTATGACCCCTATCATCACGAGAAATACTAAAAATAAAAAAGTCAAAACAAGAAACCTCGAAAGACATGAATTTTAAACGTTTTTGTTCCTGCTTTATCTTCAAAACGGTAATACGTACCAGCGTCAAACTTGGTCTGATTATAGTGAATATTATGTTGTTTAGCAAAAATACTAAAAATAGGGTAAAATAGACATATGTGGTGGTACCTGTGTAAGAAATAGATGCAAAAATTCATATTACGCGTACGTTACGTTGATGTCTTTTGATGAACCTCTCGTTAATTAAATCTGTTTCTATGGGGTATCAGGTCGATGGGTGGTACGGAACCCTTACTGCGTGAGTCCGACTCGCACTTGGCCAGTTTTTGTATGTCAGAGTCAGCAGGTTTCAAATTACGCCTGAGCTCCTAAAAAATAAATTTTATGTTTTAGTTAATTCTAATGTATTGAATGATTGTATTCTTGTAAGAAATATAGTTACCTAAAACCTCATTTAAAAGATACGTACCTCAAGTTCACTTCCTACTTGAATTTGAAAATTGCACGGCATTGGATGATGGAAGCTGCTGATACTCCACAACGCAAGTTGCCCTTTACGACTTGTTAAAGTGACGACGTCTGTGGTCAAGTGGTTCGAGTGTCGGATCGGATCACGAGGTCAGGGTTCGATTCCCACAACATGAATATTTATGTGATGAACATAAGTGTTTGTGTTGGTCTGGGTGTTTCTTATGTAATAATAATAAAATAAAATAAAAAACGTTTATTGCATAAAACATAGGCACAAGAAATTAAACTCTTGACTTCCAAACTAAGTAGAACTTGTGTTATGGAAGTCAAGGCGCTCTCTATCAGAAGTAATTATTACAATAACGCGAGGAAAGGATGCATGCAGAAGGAGAGATGTATTGTATGTATTTACAACAAAAAGGTATATATTGTAATGTATGATATTCATCGTCTAGTACCCATGGTACAAGCTCTGCTTAGTTTGGGACTAGATGGTGCTGTGTAAAAATGTCCCATAAAAAATGTCGTAAACATTTTAAATCAACGTGGAATTAAGAGATCTAGGATCAAAATATGCAGCACCTATATAATATATATTTCGATATATTTACGTAGTCGGCTAGGTTGTTGACTTTGACAAACCGGTTTGTGAACGAGCATAGGGTTTTCACATTCAGTTGCGGATCGTTGAACGATCTGCAAAGGATTCCTCGGGAATGCCCTAGGGGTTATTTTTCGTAAATCGTATCGTGTATCACGTACCTAATTGATTTTTCTTTACACATTATTAAAATAATTATCTGAAAGTGCAACACGAAAATTATATCTATAGATGTTTAAACTGTGCTATTGCTTTTGACTAGGCTGTCTAAAATTTTCGTGTTTTATATATCAATGCCTCCAGAGAGGAGGAGGCCTATGTCCAGCAGTGGACATATTTCGGCTGAAATGATGATGATGATATATTAATGTGTTTTATCAACAATTCCATGCAGGAGAGTCTGAGTCCTATCCCGGCTCACACCTCTGACTGTACAAATTCATGTGCGGATCAAAATTTGATTATAACTTTTTGCTATAACTGTGAAGGAAAACTTCGTGAGAAAACCTGCACACTTGAGAGTGCTTAATACATTTTTCAATGGTGTGTGTAGTGAAGTGTATTTCCATTTTTTTCTTATTGATAATGATTAAGCATCAGTCAAAAGCTACAAAATAAAATTTATTGACAAACAGAGGAGAAAATGGTACTGAACCGATTTTTCTTTGCCTATTTATGTATAAAAGATGCTGTACAGGAAGAAAAGCAGAAATTACAATCACATGAGACTTTCCATCTTCATGTCTCAGTTTGGTGACCCGACTTGAGGTATCATTAAGGCAACAACCTAGGTGGTATTGAAGTTATTATGGGCAAAGGTAACCGCTTAACACCAGGTGGGTTTTGGCTCGTTTCGCCATCCTATAATATGAAAAAAAGCTTATGATTTATAATATATCAGTTTAGAGATAATAATTGCTCACAATATAATAGCAGCATGACTGACGGCAACAAGAAACCAGGTTTAGATTCTCGCCAGTTAGCCTTCCCAGCGATTTATCGAGAGCAAAAAATAAGTGGACCGGAAGGGGCCTATCGGTGATAGGTATTTGAAAATAATTATTCTTGTACCGTACTGACCTAAAAAGGTTCCTAAAATATATTGAATGTAAGAATACTTTAATGGATTTCTTTTGTTTGAATGGAACCTTTGACTTATAAAATGTGAACAGCATATACCATTGTGTACAGCTGCTGGTAAATAATTATGTATATTTTTTACTAAAATTCGTGCTTATTGATGATGGTTTTAAATTCTTCACAATAGATTAGTTAAACATTTATAATGTGATTTTACGACAGATCCAGTTAAATTTAACATTTACTGTCCTTGATGAGTATGTTTGTTTTGTATTGGAAATATTTTTGTTGTCATATCAAACGAATAAAAGGTCGCTGCACTCGGGTTTTAGCGAAAAGCTGAATCATAAAATAATTCAATACTAGCTTTTACCCGCAACTTCGTTCCCGCGGTTTTTATCCCGCAGGAACCGTGCATTTCCAATATTTAAAGTACATTCCATCTACATATGAAGCATTGCGATGGGACATCCTTTATATAAGTAGTATATGTCATAATCATGATAATGATATTGTGAGTGATTACTGCGTGCATCGAAACGATTTTAATTAATAATATTGTACGGTAGATTAAAATAATTTTTTAGAAATATTTGTAACGACGCTTGTCATCTTAGTCTACCTGCGACCACGAAATGCTGCAAAGCTTTCGAAACGTCAGGGAAACCAATTTAAATAATATACGCGATTTAATCCGGTTAAACTTTGTTTTATTATAGTATATGTCACTTTCCAAATTCCAGTCCATCAACCATTTCTATAAACAATAACTAAATAAACCAACAAAGACACTTGCGCAATGGGACAACTTATGTATAAGTAGCCTATGTTGCTTTCCAGCTCATCAACTATCTCTATGCAAAAAAAAAAACACGTCAATCTGTTGTTCCGTTGCTGCGTAAAAAAGGAATAAGCACACTTTTGCATTGGGACACCCGTATATAAGTAGCCTATTTTACTTTCCGGCCCTTATACTATCTCTGTGCAAAAAATCACGTCAATCCGCTGCTTCGTTGCTGCGTGAAAGAGGAACAAACCAACAAACACACTTTCGCATTTATACAGGGTAACTGAACAAATACCCGAAACCTCCAAGTACTAACTTCGTTCCTGAACAACGTTTGTTCTACGACTTTGGCCAAAAGTAAACAGGTTAGCCGAAAAAATTTTTTTTGTTTATTTTTGTTGTGTGAAGCGTATACAATAGCATATTTTGCCGTAAGCCCGGCGCTGCGGTTGTTTATTTGAACTCTCTCTGTTACGATACCTCATCATTAACATTTCAGCCGAAAGACGTCCGCTGCCGCCCGCTTGTACTAGCCGCGGAGCCCCACCGACACGACCCCGGACCCCGGCCGTCTAGAATATGCACGGTACAGAGTATTTTCATAACTTTGTATGAAAAAAAAAAGTTTTGAATTATGAAAAGTCGTAGAACAAACGTTGTTAAAGGTCATAATACAAAGTTAGTGTTAAGAGGTTTCGGGTATTTTTCAATTACCCTGTATATTAGTGGGATTGTTTTAGGATCAAGGCGCATGTTGATTGGACTCAGTTATGAAACGGTATATACTCACCTCCTCTAGCTGTCTCAATTTAAGTTCTGTTATAAATAATTATTATCTCGTAATTTTGGTGAATAAAACAAAAAATTATATGATTATTCAATTTTGGTGCGGTCACAGGTATTCTCGAAATGTTTATGTAATCAACTAAAGGTACACAATCTTAACACGTCTTTTTAACTAAAATGTATTTAACAAGTCTGCAAACTTATAAATGAATTGTACAGTCGACTGCATGACAGTGGTAACACTTCAATTCGAAAACCGTCCTTACTGCTCACGAAATAAAGATGCTGCGAATGTCAAAGTGTTACCACCGACGTGCGGTCGACCGTACGTTAACATGTTGTGAATTTTAAGTAATATTTTTATAAAGTACCTAGTAAGATTTCATAATAAAATATTTCTATTTACACACATATTTACACAAAAAGACATGTCAAGACCTTTAGTTAAATACCTAAACATCTCTTACTCGGTATACTCTTCCTTACAATCCCAGCTACCTTCTTCATATTGTCGGTGAGTCTATCTTGAAGGCGTCCCATACATTGGTAAATTGCGTTAATTAATGCCCATATTTGTTACAGAATAAGCAATTGAAAGTCCAAGAGAAACCGGGAAAGTAGAAATTGAAATTGTAGTGCAGATGGCAATACAAGATCCAGGTAGTTCATCCAGAGCCCAACACCGAATAAATAAAGGTTAATGACAATAATTAGTCACTAAAATGACAATTGAAACGTCTTAATTAATGAACAGGCAATTAAGAAGACGTGCATCCGTCAATAAATTGATGAATCGTTTTGAAAGTCGGCAGGTAAAATTAAATGGTAAACACACTTGCACAAGTGACTTGACTTTTACATTACTGTTACACTGTTACCTTTTTTTACGAATGCACAGGCTTGTGCAATAGCGAATTCTTTTTTGTGTTACATCAAGGGTTCTAAGTAAAAGCATGCAATCGAGATTGTGTTTGATAAGATGCAAGATTATGTCACAGAAAGTGAGCTGAGATTTAAATCATTATACCTACTAATTATTTTATAATTTTTAACGCATTTACGCATGCGAAGCGAAATCTAAAGATGTAAGTTGTGGAAAGAAAAGATCGAAATCCTGCGCGTGAGCGAAGTTTTTTATGTTTGACTGCCACCTCTGAACCTCTTTTGAACACTGTCCTTCAAGACACAGGTTCTTTTCCTAGTTTGAAGGGCAAGGATCTCATATGAAATTGTGATTAATAGTCTTACCAAAACTGTCAAAGTAACAATGTTCTGATGTACAATGTATCTTAGGCTAAGATTAATTACGTAAATAAACTTATTTATTATTTACTAGCTGTGCCCGCGACTCCGTCCGCGTGGATGTCGGAAAATAACATCGTGTCATAATTATGAACACAATATCTTCAAATATATACATATAAGCGCCTACACAGACGATTACACTATTTACCGACCATACTATATTTTGTTTTTACAACCAACCGGCTAAGGTGATGGAATTTCATGGAATTAGCCCTAAACTCCCTCATTCTGAGAAGACGCTCGTGCCCAGCAGTGGGACAGTGATGGGCTATGTTATGTTATTCTATATTTTCTATAATACTAATAGAATCCAGTTGTATTTTTAGGAACCTGCAACCTGCATCAAACCAACAATCATGACCTCTACTTTGTATGCAACTTAATACAATAGAGGGGTCAAGCTGTATCGCTGGATCTACTCAACCGATTCAGATAAAACATACCCTATATTTTAAGTTAGACTAATACTAATACAAATGCTAAGTTTCATTACGATCCGTTCAGCCGTTTCCACGTGATGAGGTAACAAACAGACAGACAGACAGACAGACATAAATTTTTTAAACGATTGATTCGTGTTCTATAGCTTATTTCTAGTCCCCCTAGCCGGTTTTCGCGAAAAAAAACTCAATGTACAGACTTTTCGACCTTTACAGTTTTATTATAGTATAGAAGATAGATAGATAGATTTATTATAGTATAGAAGATAGATTTACCTCACCTTTCAAAAATTTATATATTTAATTTAACGACCAACGACCATACAGCACACAACAGGCACACCTCATAACAGGCGACAGGTGTCTGCAACACATCTATGAAATTTCACTAATGTAGGTCGCCACTATTCACCACTTGAAATCTTCAAATCAGTTTCAACCACTTACATGTGCCGTCAAAACTGCCGATAGCTGCCTTGGTAGGGCCAATTGGATTGCAGTACCCCGCCTCAGCTAGTGGCAGAATTTATTGTACGCATTATATTCAACATTAGGCGTCTATTGGGCTGTATATAGTCGTTGCTATACCTACTTAAATGACTTCTGTGAAATCTTGTACAACATGTAACAGAATGAATGCAAGACCTCAGATACCCCAATTAGAATATTATGAAGACTATTTGATCATATGTTATTTTATTTCAAATTCACAAAATGACATGGTGTTTAGGCGTTGGTAAGTTCCCGAGGTGGTCGCTGGATAGCTTAACAACATAACACATAACATCACGCCTGTATTTCCCCGAAGGGGTAGGCAGAGGTGTATAGTACCTACACCCACATTTCGCCAGTTATGTTGTAAGTCCCATGTAATAGGGGGCGAGCCTATTATTATTGGATAGCTTAAGGATGCCGTTTAAGGGTTACCTGACACATGGAAACCCATTTTGATGGTCTTACTGGACCTCAAGGACCTACTCGGGATCCGCTGATATACCTATTTATCCTTAGTACCCAAAAAGAATTTTGTAAAAAAAAATTGGGTAAAATGTAACATGCTATAAAACCATAGCAATCGATTCTCAGCGAGTAATAGTACATTATGATACAAGTGAGCTAAGTTGACTATTATACTCGAGGCTGGATTGCAGCCCGAGCCGAAGGCGAGGGCGTAATGGAGCCGAGAGTATAATAGTCAATGCTCACGCGTGTCATACGACGTTTTTCAACACACTTGCGAGGAAAAAAACATAAATTACACATTTTAGACAAATATTGAATTAGTGAAAAATTATAAAAATGGCGCGCGGACCACGCGATGACATACAGCTATGCGCGCGCAGGTGGTCGAAGGAAACCGCTATACAGCCTAATATAAAAATATTATAAATTTATTTTTTTATTTATAACACAAATTAATATTAATTTGTTGACAAAAATTAATAATTTGATAAAATGAAATGTTTATATAGCATATTTTAATTAATACAGTTGATTTATTTCCAAAAATGTTTAATTTAGTTCAGGCATAAAAACTCTTTGCTGCAATTTAAAAATATACTGTGAAGTAAAAAGCACTAGGGCAATAATATAATGAAAAAAGCACGCGTGCGTTATAAGCCACATTATGAACCTAAAAGCGATACAATAAGAGCCACTTTACGAGCAAGTGTGTTGAAAATTTTTTTTACTGATGGGTGGCACTTAGCTCTTGTAGGGCCTAAAATAAAGAATATCCAACATTTAACGTAATAAACTCAAGTCCTTAAGGGGCATGTAGCAACTCAAAAGTGGCCGTTTTTCGCACTTTTTCTATCTACAACTACAACGAACTATAATTTACGGAGTTAATAGTTTCCAAAGAGATTCATAGTAAATATTTAATGTCTTTGATAGTTTCTGATTAAACTACAGTACCTACGTGTACTTCAATGATTAAAAAACGAATTTTCGATAAATGATGTATTCAATGACTGCCTCATTGGTCTAGTGGTCGCAAGCGCGACCACTAGACCAACCTTTAGTTACGACAAAAACTAACACACGCAAATGGTATGCTAATTCATGTACATTTAAAGCAGAGGGAGCCGGTTTGTATAAAATACTGGATAGATTAAGTATACAACGTGTTATTGAAATAACTGAAAACCTCTTAAGGGGTCATTGTACTGATCAGTATGAACAACTTTTACTATAGGACCAACCCTGAAATCGCGAAAAAAATATCAGCTGATCCCTACATTTTGTCGATTTAAGTGAACAAAAATGTAGGGATCAGCTGATATTTTTGTCACGATTCCAGGGTTGGTCCCATACTAAATGTTTATCATACTGATGAGTACAATGAACCCTTAAGGGATTTCAGTTATTTCAATAACATGTTGTATATAGAAAATACAAGTGCTCATACATAATACATATAAGCTACGGTGTACATGCAATAATGTTCCCAAAACATACGTATGTGTGACGACCAGAAGGAAGAATCTTCTGGCCGTCAAACACGTGTGGTTGACGAACCAAAAACCAACAAAAAAACAGTGAACTAATGCCAACAAAACAGTGAGTATCAGCCGTACGTTCCCCGAAATGGCGCACCCATCAGAAAAAAAAAAATTACTCGCTGAGTACATCATCTTGTAGCGCCTTAAATAAAGAACAACATGTAACATAATAAACGCAAGTCCCTAAGGTGCATGTAGCAGCCAAGTGGCGCCCCCATCAGTAAAATAATTATTATTCGCTGAATACATAACATAGCAACATAACATAACATAACATCACGCCTGTATTCCCCGAAGGGGTAGGCAGGGGTGTATAGTACACCCACATTTCGCCAGTTATGTTATAAGTCCTATGTAATAGGGGGCGAGCCTATTGCCATTAACTAGGCACAAATCCAGACTCCGGGCTGCTACTGAGAATTTCCTAAAGAAAAAACCCAGTAACTCTTTGCCCTACCCGGGAATCGAACCCAGGACCCCACGATCAGCTGTCGCGCTTGCGACCAGCACTAGGCCAACGAGGCAGACCATCTTCTTTATATATACAGATCATCTTCTTAATAAATACAGGGTGATTTGTAAACAACCTATTACAACCTATTCCATGAAAGGGGTTTCACTGAAAAAAATAAAACGAGACTTTTTACTGTTCTTGTATAGTAAAAAAAAACGGTTCAGGCAACTTATTTTTATGTTAAAATAAATGATTACTGACTTTATTTTCACTGTTTTTTCAGTTAGTTTTACTTCTTTCGACAATTGGCTCTCTTTTTACTGACCAAAGCGGTGAATATTAACGAAAAATGGATGTTTTTTTTCTCAGTGTTCATTTGCAACAATAATGATCCGGTCAACGAGGGGAAATATTATATTATTATTTCATAACCTCGGAAATAAATGGTTAATAATGTAATAAGTATTTATCACAAGTTATAAAATAAAATCATATCGTCTAAGTACCCCTTATATTGCAGAGAATTACTCGAAAAAAATGTGTGACATTTGTCGTACAAATTACAGAAATAACATTCAACAACATATATTGTAGTGTAATTTAGGTTGTATGAATCTCTGCGGCATGTTTTTTTAGTCGATCAGAGATCATACATAAAACTATTTATATTCATAGTTTTATTGTTCAATTCATATTCAAAACATTTACATCAAAATCATTCAATTCGAATAAAAGAGTAAGGTTGAAATGTTTCTTAACACAATTTTCATAAAATAGTATTCAATTTGTTGATTAAAAAATAAATTGTAACAGAATGAATTAATTTTGGATTCAAACTCTGTTGTCTGTTATTACGATTTTGAAAAACAATGCAAGCCACACACAGACATAGTAAAAATTATAGACGAAGTGTTGCCAACAATCATAGTGAAGCCAACAAAAACTATGCTCCTTCATGTACAACCAGCGCTCACGCACACATCATGCTTTAGGTGCATTAGTACTATTTCTGTGAAGCCACATACCTAAATAAAAAAAGATTATACTTTTATTGGAATAAACGGCGCAGCGCGCAGCGGTGCCTGTTTAAAAATCGAACAATATTTTACCAAAGATAGTGTACAACTGAAACTGAACTGTACATACACTAACTACCTACTTTATTTGATTAAGATACTTTTAAATACATACATACATATTATCACGCCTGTTTCCCATTGGGGTAGGCAGAGACTATGGATTTCCACCTGCTACGATCCTGACACACCTCTTTCGCTTCATCTACGTCCATTAACCTCGTAGTCGTCATGCATGCTCGTCGGTTTAGAGAACTCTTAACCTGGCATAAGATACTTTTCGTTTATTTTATTTTATATATATAGTATAGGATGGCGAAACGAGCTAAAGGCCCACCTGATGATAAGCGGTTACATTGGCACATAACAACTGCAATACTACCTTTTTTTTTTGTTTTAGGGTGGAAATCCTCATGGATATCCTCAGTCTGGGGAGGGCGGAGGGGTATGTCGGACTCTTACCGACTAAAACCACACGGTGGCCATCCTCAGCACAAAATAGAGGAGCTCCGGGAACTCCAATGGACCGCGCCGGTGCCCTCTACTGCTACGCCTTTGGAACGTCCCGGGAAACAATACTGTTTCCCTCACAGCAGCACGCGATCACCACGTACTGCTATCCTCCCCAGAATCGCTGAATAGACGCCTCGAGTCCCCAAATCTTAACGTCCGCGATCCCGGAGGTCCCCTGCCAGATGTGGCGGCGGGGGATGCTGCGTTTCGCCTTATCTGGGCCTTGTGCCAGGGCGGTTGCCTCCCCGGCGCCTTCGTCTCCGAGCGGGGTCAGCCCTCTCCCGATCCCGCTCTGCGGCCTCCTTCTCGAGCATGACTGTCTCGCAGAAGGAAGCCACGGCCCTCCAAACTGCAATACTACCTAGGCTGTTACCTAAATGGTACCTAAAGTCCGTTCGCCAAACTGAGACATGAAGATGGCAAGTCTCATGTGATTGTAATTTCACCGTCACCCTTCAGACCCTTCAGACCGAAACACAGCAATGCAAGCATCATTATTTGGCGGAGAAGTAGGTACGGTGATAGTGCTTCCCCGGACAAGCTCTTTCACAAATATTGCACTATTATTGTCTCTAAAATGTCTTCACACTCGCGATTTAACTGTCTTTCAGCGGTGAATAACGACACTGAATTTACTGAAGCAAGGTTCGCGCACAATTTTTAGGGTTGTCGCGAACAGTAATATAAATAAAAAGTGTATCTTTTTTTTTGCCTTGGGGATATCCTCAACTCTTACTCTTAGCGACTAAAACCACCACGGTGTTCCTTCAACTACCTTAGCCGGGGGCGTGCTGGCCAGAAAACCTCTACGTATGCCTGACGGTTGCTTTTCCAATAGGCAATAAGATCCCCCGAAGGTTAATCCCTCGAAAGGATTCTATTGCCCGTACCCAGGATGCACCGGCCAAAAAACTGCCGTTCCCTCCAGACGTGTCCAGAAGGACAAGAAGCCGTCAGGCACACGTGGAGGTTTTCTGGCCAGCACCCCTTTTCTGGCCAGCACCCCGCAGGACGACTGCCGCATACTATACTAGGTCTGCCGTTTCCGCTAGTCTATTATATTTTTTTCGATGTCGTCCATGATTGGCTGAGATTTATCAAACACTTTCTTAATTTAATTCAAATTCAAATGGTTTTAATTTTAAATAAAGCTAATTACAGGCACTTTTGAAACGTCAGGCTCTAGTTGCACGGTTCCAAATTGTGGGTCCTATGGAGAAGAACTATTTATGTTTTCCAAAGATATTAAAATACTTACTAGTGACTTACTAGTTAGTGCCTTAAAATATTTAATCTCTGATATTTTCAAAACAAGTTTACCGGTTTTCGAAATCAATAGATTAGCTGATATCCTATGAACCAAAAACCGGCCAAGTGCGAGTCGGACTCGCGCACCTAGGGTTCCGTATCTTCCTTGGACGTATAAGAAGTTATTTAGTTGTTCATCTAGCTATAACTGTGGTTAAATAAGGTTTATGTTATGAAATTAAATGTTTTTTTATATTTTCATATTCGAGTTGATTGAATGAAAGGTAAATTGTGGTTTACGATTTATGACGTATAAAAAAAAACTACTTACTAGATCTCGTTCAAATCAATTTGTGGTGGAAGTTTACATGGTAATGTACATCATATATTTTTTTTAGTTTTATCATTCTCTTATTTTAGAAGACACACACATTTTACCACTTTACATTTTACCACTTTGGAAGTGTCTCTCGCGCAAAACATTCAGCTTAGAAAAAAATTATATTAGAAACCTCAATATCATTTTTGAAGACCTATCCATAGATACCCCACACGTATTGGGGTTTTTGGGTATTGGCTTTGATAAAAAAAATAATTAGTTTCAGTTCTAAGTATGGGGAACCCCCAAAATGTATTGTTTTTTTTTTCTATTTTTTTGTGAAAATCTTAATGCGGTTCACAGAATACATCTACTTACCAAGTTTCAACAGTATAGTTCTTATAGTTTCGGAAAAAAGTGGCTGTGACTTTCGGACGGACAGACAGACATGACGAATCCATAAGAATCAGAATCAGAATTTTTTAAGGGTTCCGTTTTTTGCCATTTGGCTACGGAACCCTAAAAATGGTAATGAAGCAGTTTTGTTTGGCATTCAGTAAAGGCCAAGGTTGAAGTGGTGCAAAATATTTCTCTTTTTTAGGGTTCCGTACCCAAAGGGTGCCTGATGGAACCCTATTACTCTCGCTACGCTGTCCGTTGGTCCGTCCGTCCGTCTGTCGGTCACTGGGCTGTATCTTTTAAACGGTAATAGGTACCCGGGAATTTTTTTCTCAGAATATTTGTTGCTATGACCCCTATCACAAGAAATAATAAAAAGTCAAAACGAGAAACCTCGAAAAACATGTTTTTTTTTCAATGTTTTTGTTCCTACTCTATCACGACAACGGTAATACATACCAGCAGCATCAAACTTGGTCTGATTATAGTGCATACTATTTAGTTTTGTAAAAAATACAAAAAATAGGGCGAACATAGACATATGTGGTGGTACCTGCGTAAGAAAGTGATGCCAAAATTCATATTTCGCGCACTGAACTCTCAAATTTAAAGTAAATTAAATCAGTTTCTTTGGGGTATCAGATCGATGGGTGGTACGGAACCCTTACTTCACGAGTCCGATTCGCACTTCATCATCATCATCATCATCATTTCAGCCGAAAGACGTCCACTGCTGAACATTGGCCTCCCCCAAGTATCGCCACAGCGACCGGTCCTGCGCCTTCCGCATCCAGCGGGTTCCCGTGACCTTCACCAGGTCGTCGGTCCACCTTGTGGGGGGCCTACCCACGCTGCGCCTTCCAGTACGCGGTCGCCACTCCAGAACTTTACTGCCTTATCGGCCATCATTTCTGCGAGCAATGTGCCCCGCCCACTGCCACTTAAGCTTGGCAATTCTTCGGGCTATTTCGGTCACTTTCGTTTTCCTGCGAATCTCCTCATTTCTGATTCGATCACGCAGGACACTCCGAGCATAGTTCTGTCCATTGACCTTTGAGTGACTTTGCGCCTTCTTATCAGGCCCATTGTGAGCGACCACGTTTCAGTGCCGTAAGTAATTTTTGGCAACACACACTGGTCAAAGACTTTCGTCTTGAGACACTGCGGTATTTATATTTATATTTTTTTGCGGCGACTCGCACTTGGCCGGTTTTTATTCATTCATATGATATTTAAATAAGCCAATAACGAAAGCTATCGACAGGGTTGTTGACTTTTAATTTTAATTTTTTAATAGATAAATAAAATAATCTTATTACAACATGCAGTCCATTATTGTTACAAAGTTAGGCATAGTCCTCTGAAAAAAAAAACTATTTTTAACACACTTTCAGTTACATTCATATTAATTCACATGTATATGATGATGATAATGATACTAGGTTAGGTACACAGTTTTTCCTATGTAGGTACCTATGGTAGGTACTTACAGTGAACAGCAAAACTTCAATTTATGTAATTTCAGTATTTCAGAACTAATTATCTCAAGAGTTAACTATTTTTGTTAATTGAATATAATATTATTCTATAAAGAATTGACTTCTCTATCGATATTTTTTTGAAAGTATTTGGTACTAGACGTCGCCCGCGGTTTAGCCCGCGTTATACGTTATTTCGGAATTATACAATTTATTTACACTTTTTTTTCTAATATTGCATTCTTTTTTGTCATAGAACTGCAACGTGTGTGAACTGCTTACAATTTTTTAATAGGTGATTAAAATGTAAGTATTATGTGGCCATTAATGTTTTTACAGTAATTCTATATATTCCTGCCCATTTGTTATCTAGCAGGATGAGTCTGTCATGCTAACTTAAATGTCATGCTGATGGTGGCGTTAGTGTCGGGTTGTTAAGTTCCCTTCAATATGGTTGAGTTAAGCGATGGCTGATGCTCACGTCATACTCGTGAACGGGTGCCGTCTGTCGGGACAGGTCAGCTTCTAAATACTATGGCAACTCTTTTTACGTTTATTTCTAAAGGCAATATTCTCACTTTTAAACTCTTGTTTATTTCTGACGTTAACCTACATTATACTCACATTATTTGAATAAATTTGATGTAATAAACAATAACCTATTTTAAAAAGAGTTTATCCATGGAGTTTCTTGCCGGTTCTTCTCCATAGGACCCACAATTTGGAACCGTGCAACTAGAGCCTGACTTTTCAAAAGTGACTGTAATTAGGTATAATTGAAAAAATAAAAAATAAACTGAAAAAATATATTAATTTATTTTTGAAAGGGGTAATGATGTGGGAACCACATAGATGTAACTAATATAGTAAGTACCTATATCTTATTTGTTATGCTTTGGTGGTCGTCTCCTTTAGTCACGAGATTGTCGGGCTAGGAGCCAGTCGCATACTGTACAGTTTATGGAACATTATACCAGTGAACACAAAATATATTTTATTTCAATCCCGTGTCTCCACATTCATCATTTTAATCCTGCGGCTCAAAGCGCTCAGATGTGTGGAGTTGTGAACCAATCTCAATCGGTTATCTACAAAAACTCCTACATACTTAATAGAGTCTGTCTGTTCTATGAAAGAGCAAGTACAACTGTCAGAGCTGGTGCAAGAATGCAGCCGTAGTCTAGCAATTCTGTGAGGGGATGCGCGTTCTGAAATGGCAAAGTTAATTGCCTTAATTTTTTCAATATTAAGGCGTCAAAATATTATGTTGTAGCCAGTTCGAAATTGCTTTAATCTCGTTTTCTACCGCAAAAAAAACCAGTAAAAAAAACCTTGTGGTACTTTCATGGAGCATAGTCCATTTATGTAGATAATAGAGTAGGGCCTAGTACTCTTCCCTGTGGAACACCAAAATGTACAGTAATTCGGTAACTACGATGATCTCCTAAAATCACTCTTTGCGTTCAATTACAGATATATGAGGTAAACCAGTCCAAGGCAACGCTACGAACACCCAGAAGCGACATTTTATTTTTTGTTTAGAAATCGTGTCGAACGCTTTTGGGAAGATGCCTGTACATGCCTGTCTTTGATCTAGGTTGAGAGTAATAAAGTCAACTAAGTTTGTTACTGCATCCTCCGTAGACCAAAATCAAAACAAAACAAACATTTTGACTAACCTTGACGTTTCGGTCCCGTAAATGATAATGATAATTTTATTTAACCAAATTTTGCAATTTTTACAAGGTACACTGCTGGGCCCCACACTAGGATTCCCTGTCGTGGGGACCAGTATCTTTCAAAACGATTTGACAATTTAACACACATGCTATAGTTACATTCATACATGCTATGGTTAGATTAATTAGGTAAGTAAAAGAAACAGTATTTGTGAGTGTGTGTATGTATGTGAGAGTTGGATGTTTGTCTGTGTGTGTATGTTTTTATGTGTGTGGGGTTATGTAGGGGCACAGATAATATAATACTATGTGTTACTCGTGTTAACTGTATAATAAATCGTGTGTTATTGTGCTCAAGACTCTTGTTTCTCTTGGTTTAAATGCCTGTTAGTGAAACCTGCGCCTGAATCCTCTACCAAATTGGTAGGGGTGTGCGTGAGGGTATGTGTGGGGGGTCTGTTCGTTCGTGATCTTAACTACCAAAAATTGCAATAGTGCCTCCGTTTCATTGTAATGTTTTGATTGTAACCATTTTGTGACAGCGTTCTTGCAGCCTGACCTATTCATGTTCAACACTTTAGAGTTTATAAAATATAATTTGGAAAAGAGATAAGGTCCCAAAAATGTATAAGCTCTGCGTGCAAAAGGCGATCGCACTCTGGGCCCATCCCACTTCAATGTTCTATACGAGGCACGGGCAACAACTTTCGCATTTTTATATTTATTTCAATAATGAGGTACCTATTTATTATATTAAATATAGAACAGTAATGAGGTACCTATATCATTACCTCATTATTAGTAGGAATCTATATTCTATATTCTATTCTATATATATCTTCTATCTTCTATATATACTATAATAAAACTGTAAAGGTCGAAAAGTCTGTACATTGAGT
Source organism: Asteroscopus sphinx (assembly GCA_949699075.1). Classification (NCBI taxonomy): domain Eukaryota; kingdom Metazoa; phylum Arthropoda; class Insecta; order Lepidoptera; family Noctuidae; genus Asteroscopus; species Asteroscopus sphinx. The sequence goes on along the minus strand of OX453004.1, from coordinate 25,561,868 downwards.
TTTTTTTCGCGAAAACCGACTAGGGGGACTAGAAATAAGCTATAGGACACGAATCAATCGTTTAAAAATATTTGTCTGTCTGTCTGTCTGTCTGTTTGTTACCTCATCACGTGAAAACGGCTGAACGGATCGTAATGAAACTTAGCATTTGTATTGGTATTAGTCTAACTTAAAATATAGGGTATGTTTTATCTGAATCGGTTTAGTAGATCCAGCGGTACAGCTTGACCCCTCTATTGTATTAAGTTGCATACAAAGTAGAGGTCATGATTGTTGGTTGGATGCAGGTTGCAGGTTCCTAAAAATACAACTGGATTCTATTAGTATTATAGAAAATATAGAATAACATAACATAGCCCATCACTGTCCCGCTGCTGGGCATGGCCCTCTTCTTGGAATGAGAAGAGTTAAGGAACTGGGTATTGTTAGTGTAATAGATTATCATAACATAGTCAGCTCATTACCTACTGCCCCACTGCTGGGCACGGACCTCTTCTCGGAACGAGAAGAGTTAAGAAACTAGAAAATATAGAATAACATAACGTAGTCAACCCATTACTGTCCCACTACTGGGTATGGCCCTCTTCTCAAAATGAGAAGAGTTAATGAACTGGATATTATTAGTATTCTAGAATAACATAACATTACCAGCCCATTACAGTCCCACTGCTGGACACGGGCCTCTTCTCAGCATAAGAAGAGATGTGGTTAGTGTTATAGAATAACATAATCAGCCCAATTACTTCCCACTGCTGGGCTCGAGCGTCTTCTCTGAATGAGGGAGTTTAGGGCTAATTCCATGAAATTCCATCACCTTAGCCGGTTGGTTGTAAAAACAAAATATAGTATGGTCGGTAAATAGTGTAATCGTCTGTGTAGGCGCTTATATGTATATATTTGAAGATATTGTGTTCATAATTATGACACGATGTTATTTTCCGACATCCACGCGGACGGAGTCGCGGGCACAGCTAGTATTAAATACACCAACGAGATTGAGATTTCATAGAAAACTGGAAAAACGTCCAGCGAAACACTGCTATAACTTTCAAATGCACAATGCATGCACTGCATAAGTAATTGTTAATGTTCAATTGTTCAACTGCTTATGTTACAGTTCCCACAGCCTATCTTTTGGCTTCACATATTAAATTACATAGATGGCTTATCAGTAAGTGCAAGCTATTCAGTAATCTGAGAAGCAGGGGCTCTAATTTTTCGCGACATACCGGTCTTTTATGGAATTTTATCATCCTATATTTCATTAAGTCTCTTCGACTAAAACTAATCGATTAATATTAAAATTTATACCCACAGTTACTCGCCCAAAAGGTTAAGGATTGCAATTGTGGCTTAGACAAAGGTCGGAACACACCGGCCTTGTCCGAGACTGTGGGTGGCGAACAAGCAATATTACGCCGAAACTCGCTAAAACATCGATTTGTTTCATAAACGTAAAAATCACTTTCGTTTTGGTAGAATGCGTTGTAATTTATTGATGCGATAATTATTTTTGGCGTCGCTGGCTATGCCAAACGTATACCTACGGTATAAAGTATCCGAGTAGAGTTGCGTGAATGCTTAGTACGAGCAAAGGACTCTGTTCGTGAGCGAGTGTGCTGTTTTTGTTTTTGTATAGCGTGTGCGCTGGCGCAGTTCTCGTCACGCCGCACAACTGCGCGCGCGCCTTCTTTTGTAGTTTGTTTATTTTAAGGGTGAGATATTTTTGGATTTTCTATTTTATACATATCATAAGCATTGCAGTATGAAATTGTGTGCTGTTCATTTTTAATTTATATGTTGGTAATTTTGAAAAGCTCTCTGTTATTCGGTTTTTATTGTGCTGTCTTTGTTTGGAAATGTAGTAAATAGATTACGAAAATGAATCATATCCTACTGGATGTAAGTTTAAAGTAGACCTCATAAATATGCAAAAGTTGCCTTTTAATACTTTTTCACATCCATAACTTTAGTTTCAGGCTATGTTGTGTTAACTTTTCTAAATGAAAGCGAACTATGAAAGCTCTTATTTATGACAGACAGGATTCAATTAGCAAAATTCGCGTGTGCTATGCACTATGACATCATACTCATATCCAACGACCTGGTTATGAATCAGTGCAGTCAACTATAATGTATTAATATAGGCACAGTAATTAGAATAGCATATGTATGATAATTTCCTAAAATATTTCTACATTAACTATCGTCACGTATTCCGAAACATAAAACGCAAATAATCTATTCCATAATTGCCTTTTTAGTTGATACCTACACCTACATGTCAAACAAAATTGATATTATAATCATCAAAACGTTATTTTCATTTAATGATGGACTCAATTTATTACGAATTAGTTTCATGTTATTTGATTAGTTTATCAATTAAGCAAGCAGTTTATTTGTGATAACGATAATAATGGTTATTAAATAGTGTTAATTATAAAACATCAGCAGTTGTGTGACAGATACAAACAGGTTAATTACTATGGTATGTTATTATTAGTTTTGTTTTTAATTCTTAGGTAATGTAATTATTCCATTAATGTTTATGACAAAAACATATGCACAGCGAAAGTCCAAGTAATAATTTTTTCATTTGGGTATTCCTGGACAGATATACTATTATGTATTTTTTTTATGTGACATGGGATTATGGGACCTTATGAAATTTACAAAAGTAACAATATAGGAAGGAACACAGTCAAGAATAATTTTATTCCATGGCTGGCGTGAATATGTTGATATGTTGAAAACAATGATTTTAAAGGGCAGCAATTTAAAGTTTTCCGTTTTGTGTTAAATCCATTTATTTGTTAAACTTAACTGTATTTAAGGATAGTTTTATGCAGTCTTTCGAGTCTTTTAATTTTTATTTTCATACTGTATGTCATCGCTGCTCGATTCTCGCTGAGAACAGTCGCGTCGTACGCGTGCTCTAGTTTAAAGTGCAAACACAGCAAATACCGCGCGCCGGCCGTGCGCTCGCCGCGATGACCCACTTACCGTCGCGCAAGGCCTGACCTACGCGAAGGAAACGATTGTTAAGGTAAAGTTATTATTAGTTATCTACAAAAATGGCATCAAAATCAATTGAACTAAAAACCGAAACGGAACATCTTCTTTACAAAGCGTTCACCGAAGAGAAAGCGGAAAATGAAAACTTACGTCAGATTATACAAAAAATGCAGGCTCAGATTGAAGAACTACAACAACAAGTGAAGATGTTCACACAGCAAAAAGAAGAAGTAGCTGATACCAACATCATGGCTACTCCTATGGAAAATTCTAATCAGCGTGTTGAATACAGCACTGACGAAGAAGAACTAGCAAAGGAAACTGAGTGGATAAGAGTTAAAAGCAGGAAAAAAAGGAAATTGAACACATCACCCACTCAAGCAGAACAACCTGAGATGACAGGAAACGCTCATTTCAAAGAACCAAAAGTTAAAAGGATACCGCCACCTCCTCCCATAATTATAGATGGCGTTGATAATTACCAAACCCTCTTTGATTTATTACATGACAATCAGCCAGGCGATTCGTTCACCACTAAAATCATGAGTGGTAAATGTGTCAAAGTAAACTCAAACAATGAGGATACTTATAAGTCCCTCACTAAATTGCTGTCAAAGAGCCAATACCTATGGCACTCTTATGAGAACAAACAGCAAAGACCAATCAGAGTGATGGTTAAAAACCTCCACTTTACCTGCAATCCGGAAAGGATACTTCAAGACCTCAAAACTAAAGGCTTCAAGATCCAAGATGCAGCTAATAAACTGAAATGGAAAACTAAAGAGCCACTTAATATGTTCATGCTGACATTTGATAACGACGAGGACATCAATAAGATTTATGGAATTAAATCTATACTAGGATGTAAAATCGAAGTACATCCTGTCAAATCTTCAAGACTAATTCCCCAATGTAAGAGATGTCAGGCGTACGGTCACACGCAGAAATACTGCTCCAAGGAGCCGAGATGTGTAAAGTGTACAGGCAAACACTTCACTAGTGACTGTAAAAAACCACCGGAAGTGAAACCAAAATGTGTACATTGCGGTGAACCACATCCTGCTAACTATAGAGGATGTATTGTAGCCAAAGAAATGCAGAATATAAAAAATAAATGTACCAAAAAAGTACCTGAAACCATTAAACAGCAAGCTGTGAATAGTCAGCCAACATTAAGCAACTCGCAGGTGCTGTCGCAATCCTATGCACAGGCGACTGCTAAGCCTAAAAGCAACACTTCAACTAATGACGTTATTCAACCACAAACAAGTTTGGATACAAAGTTGGATGAAATCATCAAAATGATATCTTCCTTTGATGGACGTCTGAAAAATCTAGAAAATGGCGCGAAGGGAGCCAAACCTAAAAGTTCTCTTAAAAAATGACTTTAAAAATCATGGTATGGAATGCAAATGGACTTCTTAAGCATCAGCAAGAGCTTCAAGTTGTCCTAAATATAGAAAACATTGATGTGTGCTTGGTATCAGAAACCCATTTCACCAGACAATGTCACATTCAATTTAGAGGATATAAGGTCTATCACGCATTACATCCCGACAATTCTGCTAGGGGTGGGAGTGCCGTTATAGTCAAAGAGAACTTTTCTCACTATGAAAACCTTAAACATGAAGAACCAGATATTCAAGCTGTGGCTATATGTCTCAAGACTTACTCGTATCCTGTCACTATAGCTGCCTTGTATTCACCTCCAAGATTTTCTATAAAAAGTGATACTTATCTGAGTTTTATGAATCAACTCGGACCGAAATTCATCCTGGGAGGTGATTTTAATGCCAAACACACACACTGGGGCTCTAGACTAACTACTACTAAAGGAAGGGAGCTACTTTGTGCTCTACAAGAGCTAAAATGTGAAGCTCTGTCAACGGGAAAACCTACTTATTGGCCTACTGATCTACATAAGATTCCTGATCTAATAGATTTCTTTATCTGTAAGAATATATCAAGCAATTACGTAAACATAGAAGAACTTTATGACATGAATTCGGATCACTCTCCCATATTACTGACACTGAGTGAACAAATTCCATACAAAGAGAATAGCCCGACTCTAGTTAACAGATACACGGACTGGAATAGCTTTAGAATAGACCTAGAAAATAGTATAGAACTAAGAGTTCCTCTTAAAAATAGAGAACAACTAGATCTAGATGTAAGGAAATTCATTACGAATATCCAACAAGCAGCCTGGAATAACACACCTAACAACCCAAGAAGAATAAAGGGACATTTTTACCCCACAGACATAAAAATCCTCATAGCCGAAAAACGTAGGCAGAGAAAAAGATGGCACCAGACCAGGTCCCCAGAAGACAAAAGATTGTTAAACTATCTAACAAAATGTGTCAAAAGGGAAATTAAAAGCTTTAACGACACACTTACAAGCCAATATCTGTGCCAGCTAACCAGCGATCGAAAAACCAGTTATTCACTGTGGAAAGCCACTAAAAACATGAAGAGACCAACAGTACAAATTCCCGCAATAAGAAAAGAAAATGGTTCCTGGGCAGCAAGCAATGAACAGAAATCTACTACGTTTTCACAATACTTAGAAAAGATCTTCCAACCCAATCCCGAAAACAACGTATTCAAAATAACCAATGATGTACTGAGCCAAGACTCTTTAGATATAAAGCTGGTCACTCCGAGAGAAGTCGCTAATGAAATATTATTCAACATGAGTACGAAAAAATCACCAGGATATGATTTAATCACAGGAGAAATTTTACAAAAACTCCCTCGTAAAGCTACAGTTAAACTTACCACACTCATAAATGCCGCTTTTCGACTGAAGTATGTGCCTGATATGTGGAAAGTAGCTGAAGTTATCATGATACCGAAACCTGGAAAACCTCCTCATGAACCAACGTCATACAGACCTATTTCTCTGCTGCCTATTTTGTCAAAGTTATTTGAAAAGCTACTACTAAAGCGACTTAAAAAAATTATTGAAAATAGACAACTCATACCTGATCATCAGTTTGGGTTCAGAGAAAAACATTCCACAATTGATCAGGTGCACAGAATTACCTCCATAATTGAAAAGGCGTTAGAAGAAAAGAAAGTATGCTCCACCGTCTTCCTCGATGTGGCTCAGGCTTTCGATAAAGTTTGGCATGAAGGCCTAGTACATAAATTAAAAATAATGTTACCTAAACAGTTCTCTGAAATCTTGGAATCATACATCTCCAACAGAGCGTTTCGGATAAGACAAGAAGATGCTTACTCTAATATCATACAAATTAAAGCAGGGGTACCTCAAGGAAGTGTCCTGGGTCCAATCCTATACCTATTATACACCAGCGATATTCCAGTGCCCGAGAACAATGCTATTGCTACTTTTGCTGACGACACTGCTATCATGGCAATAGGAAGCAGTCACGAAGAAGCTGCAGAAAAAGTCCAAGCAGCTATCAATGAAGTCTTTGACTGGACTAAAAAATGGCGAATCAGACTTAATGAATCGAAGTCCGTTCATATTGACTTCACCAATAAAAAACCACAACACATTCCGATTGTTATAAACAATCAGGTAGTGCCTCATGCGAACACCGCCAAATATCTGGGAATGACCCTTGACGCAAAGCTACGCTGGAAAGCACACGTCAAGAAGAAGCGAGAAGAATTAGACCTGCGCTACAAGAAACTGTATTGGCTAATAGGCAGAAACTCACCCATGTCTATTCATAATAAACTACTGCTATACAAGCAAGTTCTTATGCCAGTATGGACGTATGGTATCCAGCTGTGGGGCTGTACCAGAAAAAGCAATAGAAAAATCATCCAGCGTTTCCAAAATAAAGTACTTAGAGATATGGTTAATGCACCCTGGTACATCAGAAATATCGATCTTCATCGGGACCTCAATGTGGACGTTGTAGACACAACCATAAAAAAATACGCAGAAGTTCATGAATTTAGACTTCACCACCACGTGAATGTCGAGGCAATCCAGCTCCTCGATAACACGGAAACAGTTCGAAGACTAAAGCGGACAAAACCATATGAATTAGTGTAGTGATTAGTGAATATTGACAGATAAAATGTAGTGATAAGTGCTGCCTATAAAGAACACACAAACTAAGTGTCTTGCCCTTAATAGAACCTAAGAAAAGTTATTGGACACATTCTTGGATTATAGTTTACATAGCAATTTAGGATAGAATTAAATTACTCATTAGCCTTAAGGCTAGATTGTAATAAAAATAAAGTATCACACAAATATGTATACTTTATAGTAAAAAAAAAAAAAAAAAAAAAAAAAATACTGTATGTAACAAAAACCCCCGTTGTTCCGGTGAGCTACGGTATCAGAATCGATATTCAAACGTAAGGACACAACTCATTTGGAAAAACAATTCAGTAAAAATAATAAAATGAAATATTGAGTAATTATTAAAAGTGATTAGGTATATCACTTTCAATTCATAATTAATAATGTTTTAATATTTTGTTTTATTATTATTATATATATATATATATATTATTTTTATTAAAGAATTTTTACAAATGAGTTGTGTCCTTAGTCCTTACGCATGAATATTGATTCTGATAATGTAGCTCACAGGAACAACAGGGTTTTTGTTACATATTGTATATTCACACCAGCCACGGAATTTGTCCCCGATGGATAAGTCTATTTACTTGTTGTTATGTCATATCGATTCATATAATATTTCAATGTTACTTGAGTTATTTAAAGGCTTAGCTTGAGTTAAGTATTACGAATTTGTCTATATTTATGTAAGTACTAAGTATAATTGATTAATTAATGGAAATAGTCTTAAATCGTTGTATTTTTAACCAGCCAGAAATAAAATAAAATTATAGGCCTAACTTTTCGAGATGTTAGGAAAGGAGGACGTAAGTCAAGATTGTGCATGTTTTGTTAAAGCAGCTTTATATTTTACATAATAAATAACACACACGTATAATCATCATTTCAGCCGAAAAACGTCCAATGCTGGACATAGGCCTCCACCAAGCATCGCCACAACGACCGGTCCTGCGCTTTCCGCATCCGGCGGATTCCCGCGACCACATTGTGGGGCGCCTACCCACGCTGCGCCCTCCAGTACGCGGTCGCTACTCCAGAACTTTACTGCCCCATCGGCAATCCGTTCTGCGAGCAATGTACCCCACCCACTGCCACTTAAGTTTGGCAATTCTTCGGACTATGTTGGTTTTTTTATTTTATTTTGAGGAAAGAGGTAGGGGTCTTGAACGCCCCTAAGCCACTGCCACCTGATAAGATCTATTATGACGCCTCTTGCAGCATTACAGCACTTCCCCAAGCTGCAAGTCAAACACGAAGTAGACTATGATCTTGGGGGAAGAGGATTTGATCTCCTGCGTTGAGATGACGTGACCTTCAAGATGCTGGCTTCTGATGTGGTGCACTGCATCACATTCGCATAGGATATGGATGGGCGTCTCATCCTTTTCGCGACAAAACCGGCAAACTGTGGTATCACTGAGGCCGTAAGCTGTGTATCCTGTGAAGGTGTTTGTTCAGCTTGCAGTGCCCAGTAAGGGTTCTTGTCAGGATTCTTATCTGATTCTTGTTCAGAGAAAGCGCTTCTTTCGTAAACCTTTTCTTGAAGCCCACAAGTAGCGCTTTCGAGTGTTCTTGGCCTGGGGATTTTTCCCAAAGGCTAATAGGGGAGAGGGGGGCTTGTTGTAACAGTTTTTGGAAAAAAACATTGTGAAAATAAAACTACGAAGTATTTCTTGATTGTAAAATCATGTCTAGCAAGATTAACTATCTGTCTAGCTTTTCATCAATAAATATTATGAAAATTGTTAATAGTATTTAATCAGAGGGTAATTTAAAAAAAAAATGTCGCGTGTTACTACTTACCCCGTATTCGGGGCTAGTTGTAACAGCCTTGGGGCATGTAGTAACTATAAGAACCGTTACGTATTTGCTCGAGTTATAAATTTTCCCTTCCCTTTTCCAGTAGTCTTTAACTTACTATCTGGTTTTCCTTGCTCATTTTCTATTTATTTATAAAATGTATGCACACACAGAGAAATGATAATAAAATACATAGAAATGAATACTACAAAGGCACTGCTTTTTCTGTTCATATTCCTTCTCTGTCGCTTCTTTTTCCGGTTTATCAGTTAAAACACAGCATTTTATTTTACGTTGAATGCGGTTAGGCGGTTTCCGTGCTGGAGCTTTTGGAAAATGCTTAATTTTGGAAGGTGAAACATCTAGTTTGCTTTGAAGTCATGAAGGGCCAGCCCCCCTAGCCAAGTTGACAATCTACGATCGTCAACGCTATAGAAAACAATCAAAATGTATGGGAATGACATATCTCAACGAATGCCTTTTTCGTTGAGATAATTCAAAAGTGTGTGCAATCACTTGTGCTGAATTCTCTGAAGCTGGTGTGATTTCAGAGTGCGAGTTATTAACGTCAACGCTTGGGGGCCAGGCAGTAGACGCGGTAAATTGTTCAATCAATTCAAGTTGATAAAAACATCAATTTATAAACTCGGTACAAAATTGTGGAGAAAGTTGTAACATGATACAACTTGCCCCAATATTTTGTTACAACCTGCCCCATGGAGTAATTTTTTAATTAAACTTAGATATCTAAAATACAACATAGTTTGAATAAAAATCACATCTACCGATACATAATTAAAGAAATGGTCTAGAATTTTGAACAAAAATAATTATAAAAAGCTACTCAAACGGAGCCAAAAAACAAAAAATTACAACGACGTTTTTTTCCAATACCTGGTAAAAACAAAGCGCGTGCACATGACCACTTCATGTGCTGTCCGGTAGGACCCTGGCAGTGCCCATATAATAGAGTGCGCTATGAAGGATACGTTAAGTCGAAAATACAATAAATAAACGTTGGTTTACTAGGCAAAAATTGGGTGTTACTACTTACCCCTGCTACAACTAGCCCCCCGCTTCCCTACTTTGGTCAGTTCCCCAGTTTTTAAGGTGGGCTGTAGTGGTGCATTTAGGAATGCCACAGATTGGCTCCGGGCCCACAATGGGCTATGTCGGTTACTTTTGTTCTCATGCGAATCTCCTCATTTCTGATTCGATCACTCAGGGACACTCTGAGCATAGCCCTCTCCATTGACTTTTGAGTGACTTTGAGCCTTCTTATCAGGCCCATTGTGAGCGACCACGTTTCAGTGCTGCAACACACACTGGTCAAAGACTTTCGTCTTGAGATACTGCGGTATTTTGGACGAGAAGATATTGCGTATATATAGCTTCCCGAACGCTGTCCAACCGAGTTGGATTCGACGATTGACCTCTTTATCGAAGTTGGACCTACCTAACTGGATAGTTTGCCCTAGGTATATACGTGGGACACTCAGAAAGTTTTGCGAAACTAAAAAAATTTGTTCTATACGTACATATATTTTTATCAAATCTTTTCAAAGTACTTTCCACCAGCCTCTATACAAAGATTCATGCGCCTAAACCAGTTTTCAAAACACTTTTTCCAGTCCGCCGCAGACACCTCGTTTACAGCCTGCTCGAACGCAGCCAGCGCATCTTCCGGCGACGAAAATTGTATCCCTTTGAGCTGATTTTTTATTTTTGGGAATAAAAAGAAGTCACACGGTGCTAGATCAGGGCTGTAAGGAGGGTGACCCAGGAGTTTGACTGGCGTGCTGTCCAGGAAGTCCCTCGTTTTGAGTGCGGTGTGCGCAGGTGCATTGTCGTGGTGGAGCAGTAGCCCGCGGAGCCCTGTGTTTGGTCGCTTGTTGCTTATAACAGAGAAAACTTCTGGCAAACATTTGGTAGTATACCATTCGGCATTAATGCTTCTTTGATCCCGTAAGGGAATTGATACCAAGTGGCCAGTCAAATTAAAAAAGCTAGCGATCAAAATCTTACCCCCGCTTCTAGATCGCTTCACTTTGGTAGGCGTTGGCTCATTTTGAAACACCCAAACAGTCGACTGGCGCTTGGTTTCTGGGTCGTATTGATAAATCCAGGACTCATCACCTGTAACGATGTCGTAAACACGCCGAGACGAGCCTGCTTCAAATTTGTTAAGCATATCACGGCACCATTCCACCCGGGCCTGCTTCTGAGCATCGGTGAGGTTGTGCGGCACCCAGCGTGATACTATCCTCCTCACGCGAAGATGGCTGTGTAGAATCTCGTGAACGCTTCCCGATCCAATCTTCAATATGTGTTGAATCTCCTGATATGTAATTCGCCTATTGTCTTCGATTAAATTTTTCACTGCTAGCACGTTTTCTTCGGTAACAGCCGTCAAAGGGCGACCGCTTCTTTCGTCATCCCCCAAAGTTGGTCGACCGCGCTTGAATTCGTTATACCAACGATACACGGTTGCCTTGGAAGGGCCTTCATCCATGAATGCCATTTGAAGTCTATCGTACGATTCATCCGGTTTCAGGCGACACTTGAAATCGTATAAAATCATAGCTCTAAAATGTTCCCGGCGCAGATCCATATTTCAGTGAGACACAATACTTTGAATTAACTCGCAAAAAATGTGGAGGGAAATTTTGAAATTGGAACTTACTTATTTTTACTTATAAATAATCATATTTTCGAAAAACATTATAACTGGCCAGTCTCCCATATATAAAAACTTTTTTTCGCAATACTTTCTGAGGGGCCTGGTATAATCGTCAACAACGTCGATTGTAGATTCTTCGATATTTACGGGAATGGGTGCTACATGGGAATTCGACATAATCTTGGTCTTGTCCGTATTCATTTTAAGTTTTTTTTTTCTATCGCAAGCTCTACTGAGGTCATCGAGCATTGTACCGAACTACATAGGTCCTCCATGGTCTCAGCCATGACTACTATGTCGTCGGCAAACCGAGTGAGTAATGTACTTGCCGTTTATGTGAATGCCTAGCCCTTTCCAGTCCAGAACCTTGAAGACATCCTCCAATGCAGCAGTGAACAGTTTCGGAGAGATCATATCTCCTTGTCTCACACCTCGTTGCAGAAGGATAGGTTTCGAGGCTTGGTCCTGTAACCGGACTGACATAGTGGCGTTTTCATACAAAGACTTTAACACTCCGATGTACCGATAGTCAATCTGGCACCGTTGAAGAGACTGTAGTACAGCCCAAGTCTCGATAGAATCGAAGGCTTTCTCGTAGTCCACAAACGCTAAACAAAGAGGCAAGTTATACTCTTCGGTCTTCTGTATAGCCTGCATGTATGTGGTCTACGGTGCTCGGCCACGGCTCGGGGGAGCGATGATATTGGCAATGTGGCTGGTAACTACTGGATGCGAATGGCCGAGGATCGATGTCAGTGGCGTGCCATTGGAGAGGTTTATGTCCAGCAGTGGACTGTTATAGGCTGATTATGATGATGTTGATGATGATGATGGTATAATGTGTTAGATATAAATTGAAATAAGCAAAAAGCACGGTCTCTTTCTTTCGAAATGTTATTGAAAATTAGTTTGTATCGTTTCGCGCTCTGTAATAGGTACGTAGGAGGCCGTGCGTGTGCGCTGACCTTGACGACGCGACGGCACAGCAGCGGCTATTCATTGGCACACGTGTGGCTTTAGCAGTCTAGCCTCCCATCCACTCGGCTTTTAACTGCACTGTCAATGCTATGACCATGGATTTGAAATTTACCCTTTTTCTAACGTATTTTTATTTTTTAGGCAGGAAGATAAATCTGTCTTTGTTTTTGTTTAGTGTGTGTACAATAAAGAATATATTAAATCAGTAGAAATGTCAAAACTGTGTCTGTTAGCTAAACATGTTTGTTCCCCGATCACGCAAAAACTACGGAATAGATTTCAATGAAACTGTACATGGTAAATGAGTAAATGCCCAATCTTAAGCTACATCTAGGATATATCTTATCTCAATTATTGGTATATTGTCCTGCTAAAATAAATAAATAAATAAATATCTTCGGGACATTTTTACACAGCACCATCTAGTCCCAAACTAAGCAGAGCTTGTGATATGGGTACTAGACAATGGATATAATACTTATATACTTTTTTAGTAAATACATACTTATAATACATAAGAAACACCCAGCCCAACACAAACACTTATGTTCATCACACAAATAAAAAAATCATGTAAAATTACATTCGGATAACCGACTAATCCGTATTTGGGAATTCGCTGGATGCGGAAAGCGCAGGACCGGTCGTTGTGGCGATGCCTGGGGGAGGCATAACGGGGTGCAGTAGAGGACGTCTTTCGGCTGAAATGAATGAATTAACCGAGACTAATGGTTTTTTTTTTGCGGATTCTTAAGTCTGATTAAATAAATTATGGTGAATGTTACTGTTAGGTAAATGAGTTATGTAAATTTTTGTTGAACATCAAAAGAGACCTTAAAATTGTACATTAACGTGATAGAATATTATAAGCATTTTTTAAATATGCGCATTACATTTATTTATTCTGAAATATTAAAGAAAGTATAAATATTTCATCCAAAGAAATTCTACGAAAGCATTCTTGACCCTTGAACTCGTGGTTGTCGTCCGCGTGCGTTCACCGACTCTAGAATTTGTATCAGTTGTTAATTTTGTAATTTCCCTTTACCCTTTTATGTTTAAGATTTTCATTGACTACAAAAATAAGAATAAGTAGGTTAATTTTTAAAAGCGTCTATTTTATAAAAGCTTTGAAGGCGAGTTGATTGACCTCATCCGACACAGGTAAAAAATTTGTTAACAATTAGTTACTAGGTACTGAAAATATGGCTTCATTATTGTGTGATTTTAATAAACGTGCTTCCTACACGGTGTATAAGGTAAAATCAAATTAGTTGGCTAAACTTCAGACATGATAGCTCTAATGATAATAAAAAAGTTTTTATTTTTCTAAACTCATAACTTCAACTATAGCCAGCTGATCACGGGGTCAACGGCCGCTCGACGCGCGAACTGTATTTTTAAAGTAAATAATTGTAGTGTTATGGTATCTGATATTTCTTAAAAAAATACTATGGTGTCCCGTGACTGTTGATCCCGTGATCAGCTGGCTTGAATGAAATTATGAGTTTAGGGAATCGTACTTTTTCTTGTTTTATTATCATTAGATATCGATACCCATCATGTCAGTGAAGTGTGAAGTTTCGCCAACTAATTTGATTTAATTTGAGTGTAGTATTTGCTGCTATGTGTGGGCGACTAAGGATGACTCAGAACTTGCACGGTCCGCGTTGCTTAGTAAATAAACAGTCGCGGCACAGTACGTATTATTATTGCCTATGTATTACATAAAAACACCGTTTGAAAATTGCTTTTACCATGATAATAAGCTACCGTGGTAATAAAGAAGCGTTTTTCACAACTGGCTGACCTATAATTGCAGTTTCAGAACTTTACAGTAAATATATGTTTATTTCTGTTTACGTTTTTGGAAGCTGGTTATCTGCATCAATATAAAAATGATAATCTACTCATCAAAAAGTGCTGTAATGATTTAAAAAACACAAACACTGTATGATAATTTCAACAGTTTGCATCTCTTGCTTTGTGAAAAGAATAGAATAGAACATATTTATTTGCGTGTTTTGTGTTGACTTCATTTATTTACAAATAGATAATTGAAACAAAATATTCCTAGTGTAGATTTTCATACTGGTGTACTCATTTACTACCGTTCTGATAGATTTGAAAATTTGTAAATGTAATGCAAGTAGAGAAGATCGCGAGGGACGCACCTTTTATATTGGGTTTGGGAAATCCTCAAGATGCACTCCGTCCGCCCCCCCGGGAAAGGTGGAGGCAGTGTTAAACTCTTACCGATTAAAACCACCACGGTGTTCCTCTACCTTTGGGTGAGGACGTGGGATACGCTCTGCATTCTCAAACCATCCCTGACAGGTACCAGCTCGTCATTTGCGAGCCTCTTCTCCCCTTGCGGCCTTTTTTTTTGTTTTTGTTTTCGGGTGGAAATCCTCTTGGATACCCTCCGTCTGGGGACGGCGGAGGAGTATGTCGGACTCTTGCCGACTAAAACCACACGTTGGCCATCCTCTGCACAAAATAGAGGAGCTCCGGGAACTCCATTGGACCGCGCCGGTGCTCCTCTAGTGCTATGCCTTTGGCACGTCCCGGGAAAACAATATTGTTTCCCCCACAGCGGCTCGTGACCACCACGTACTGCTGTCCTCCCCAGGGTCACTAACGTCGCGTCGGTTGCACCCTTTTCCTGACTGCAGCGCGCGGCGACAGCGCGTCACCGTCACAGGACTCCCATGCCTTGACAGATCGGTGCAGGCCTACCTTTATGGTGGCTGGAGGTCGACGTATGGCCTCTTGCGGTACTTGGTCCGTCTCCTGCGGGTGGGGGCAGATAGGTCGTCACATCTCTCTCACTTTCTGCCGCCCCATTCGCGTGCATAACCTCGTCGCAGAAGGAGACGACGCCTTCCCAACCGCTTTCACTCCCGGCCATGGACAGAACCACGGCCGCTCGACGGAAGCGAGAGATCGCTGCCGCCTACTGCAGTGACAAGGTCACGCGCTATGCGGTGCCAAGTTGAGCAGTAAAGAGCGCACCTTGTAAAAATGATAACGGTTAATATATCGTTCAATAAGCATATTAAATATGTTCTACGAACAGCTGTTTGTAAAATATTATCAAACTAACGTTTGACCGCGTAGAAATACGTTATCGGAACTGCATATAATCCCAGGATACAAAGTATCCTATTTGTTAATCCAGGGTCCTATGTGCTAAAATTCAGCTGTTCGCCAAACAAACAAACACTTTCACATTTATAATATCAGTATAGCTTATTCACATGTAATATAAATAATGAATAATAATAGTAATTTGCATTGCTTCGTTATCGCCAGCTATCTAACAGGATGCCACAACCACAACACTGTGTTAACAAAGGCACTGCAGGTTTTCAACACAAAGAACTAGTTATTCATTGTTATATAGGTAGTTGATAGTCATATAAGTGAAAAAAGAAGATTAAATTATAAGTAAAAATAACTAATAAACAACTTGGTATTTGTGTACAATCCTGCTGATATAAATGCGAAAGTATATGTAATAATATGTATGTTTGTTTATTTGTCCTTCAATCACGCTGCGGCTGAGACGTCTGAACGGATTTGTATGAAATTTGGCACACATATAGACCATGTCCTGGTTGTTAGACGTAATTAACAATCCAATGAGAGAAATAGATTCGAGTCATGCATTGCAAAATAAATAAAATTGAAATAAATGTCTTCAGATAGATAACATTATAAAGTAATCATTAAAAAATAATTCATTGAATAATTAGTTATGCCAAAATTTAAAAAAAAAACGGTAAAAATTAAATAACATTACAACATTTAACATTTAAAAGACATTTGTCTTCAAATATATTAAACAAAAAGAATCATTAATGATTCCTTTGTACGTAAAGAAGATCTTCGAAAAAAAACCTTGATTTTTTTATAGCACATTACATTTTTTATTTACTCTTTTTAGAAGTTGCTTCATGTAAAAACTTAAGATTTTGAAATATATTCGGAGGCTCACAATGAAAGGCCTAATGACTTTTTGAACCGACTTCAAAAAAAGCGGTAGGTTCTCAATTCGATTGTATATTTTTTTGTGAAATCAACTCTGACGTTAACTGGGTTTTTAACTTAATACTGCATTTTTCGTTTTATTCCTTAGACTATTTTTCAAACATGGCATGGTACAGCACTAGATTAGGGTAGCACAACACGTGAAACATAAGTATAATATAGTATATATATATATGTATAACATATGTATACTTATCATCCTACTTCCTACTAATATTATAACTAAATGTGAAAATTTGTGAAGATGTTTGGATGTTTGTTACTCAATCACCCACGCATTAACCGCTGAAAGGATGGTTGATGGCAGGACGCTGGATAAAATTTATAGCACACAGATAGACCATAATCCGGGTTAAGATATAGGCAACTTATTATCCCGGGAAGATAAACAGTTCCCGAAGGATAAAAAAACCTGTTGTTTTATGTTATCACATTCTCGCTCTGACACTCGCCCCGAGAGGTCGTGCTGCTCCGCTCCGTCCTCTCGTGACGAATTAAGTGCTCGAATATTTTTCGCTACGGCTCACCGTAGCGTCCTCCGCAGTCGCCCCGCCGACTGCAGCCCGATAAGCACATTCGCTGTCTTTTTCAAGACAGCGGGCGCGCTTTTGTCTCTTTAGACAGAGTTTCGTCAAAAACGTAGTGTCCCTTCAGGAAAAACCCACTTATTTACTGTGGTCCTCAGTGGATACCTAACGGTGCTAACGAACTGAGGGGCGTTGACCCGACACGCCAGCTGCGCTCCTTAAGGGCAAAGCAAAATTGGAAGAAGCTAGGGCCAGAAGGCCTTGGGGGATCTCCTAGTCTTCCCTAGCTTTAACCCCGTTTCGTCCTATCTAGCACTCTCTAGGGGTTTACACCCATTGCACACTAGAGACTTAGGGACCTGGTTGCACATTAAGACTGGCAATCAGGAGTGCAAGCTTAGGGCTCACCAGTAGGCACACAACCTCCCCGTCTATACCCGACGGGGAGGGTTTGAACACACTCCCGGGAACACCCACCCGAGGAGAAAAACCCCCATGTTAGTACGCCACTAATTTCTCTCCCTCTCATTTTGCTAGGCTTGGCTTAGTCATCATCTGTACGATGGTGTCTGATGCCAAGTTCCTGAGCATCCTGAAAAACGTCCTCCTCAAGGACCCCAACTTCCTAGCCAATTATGGCAACCTCTTTTGCGACGATGAGGTGATCAAACCTCAAACGTCCGAATCCCCCAACTCTCCTGAGTTGCCCGATACCCCCCCACCCCAAAGGAGGAATAGGCGCCCCGCCCGTTCCGACAGCGATGAGGAGAGGCCGAGGTCTCCGCGTGGTCCGCCTAGGCGTTCAGCCAGCCTGGACCATAAGGACCGCACCCCCTCACCTCTCCCCACCCCAGCCCCCACTCAATACCCCGATCGCTCCCCGATCCCATCAGACCAAGAGATGTCTTCGGACAGTGAGGTCAACTCAGACGAGGCCGACGCCTTTACCACGGTAGTGGGTAAAGGTAAAAAACGCAGCCGAAAGACAAATAAGGCCGAGGCTCTCGCCTCAAAAGCACTTAAACTGTCCGAGGCAAACTCTGCCCCGGCCCCTACCCCCCGTCCCGCCTCTTACTCCTCCTCGCAGGATAACAGGCCTGCCTCCCCTCACGATCATGAACATACCTCATCTTCCCAGAAGAAGGTACCCATCCCGCCTCCCTTATTCATCCAGGATAAGGCATATTGGACCAGAATTTCCGACTGGTGCAATCAAAACAAAATCAATTTTACTAGTGCCCGCCCCACGCAGCAGGGCATTAAAGTAGTTGTCCCCACCCCCACCGATTACCGCAACCTTACCAGGTTGCTACGCGAGCGTGGTGTGTCTTTTCACACCTACGCACTCCCAGAGGACCGACTCCTTAGAGTTGTGATCCGAGGGATTCCGACCGAAGTCAGCTGCACGGAAGTGCACGCCGACCTCGATCGTCAAGGGATCCCGGTTGCAATAACCCACCGAATGTACCGTGGTAAGCACGGTGAACCCTACAATATGGTTCTTGTCATCTGTCACCCTGGCGAAAGCGCCAAAAACATATATAACATAAAGACCGTATGCAACTTATCAGGCATCACGGTCGAGCGCCCCCACAAGTCAAACCAGCCTGGTCAATGTCACCGTTGCCAGCTGTATGGTCACTCCCAGCGTAACTGCTACGCAAAGCCCAGGTGCGTTAAGTGCCTAGGCGATCACGGGACTTCCAATTGCGAGCGTCCCAAGGAGAGGGACCAGTGCACGGAGCCCCCTAGCTGTGTCCTTTGCGGCAAATCCGGGCATCCAGCGAATTATCGCGGATGCCCCAAAGCCCCCAAAATGCGCAACGCCAAATCGGCGAAACGCGCCTCCGACCGCGTTGCGAGGGAAGCCCCCTCCTACGCAGCCCCCTACCAGTACCAACCACCAAACCCTAGAGGCCCACTCGGGCCCTCCCCTAATTTCCGCGGCCCACTCGGGCCCAACCCCTGGTTTAAGGGAAACCAAAAGCCCCAATTCCCACCTCTTCCGCCCTCTCGTCTCGCGCCCCCGGCCTCAGAGCCCCCTGCGCTGATGAACATACCCATCCCCGCACCTTCTCTCAGGCCCAAAACTGCACCAGCAGCCAAAGCCCCCCCCCCCATGAGAACCCCCCCTCCGGTAAACTCCCCCGGCCTTCTGCCGAGAGAATACCTCGAACCCCAATCAGGGGAGTCCCGCATTGACGCCTACTCTAGACTTTGGGCCTTTACCCAAGGCATCCATGAGCAGCGCCTTCAGGTACTTACCAAGTACCAAGACATTTATAGAATACTTAATTCCAATTATAATGTATAATACGGCCCCACCCAAAAGATTCAAACCCCGTTCCCTAATTTTAGGCTTTTTTAATGCCCGAGGCATTAGTGGTCAACGCGACGACGTAGCCGTCTTCTTGCGTGAGCACCAAATCGATATTTTACTCATTCAAGAGTCTTTCCTCAAACCCCATAGTCGTAATCCCAATATAGCCAACTATAGGCTGATAAGAAACGACAGAGCACACACCGCACTAGGCGGAACGCTCATCTATTACCGAAATTCATTGTATTGCATCCCCATTGATCCCCCAGAGCTAGCATGCCTGGAGGCTTCAATCTGTCGCCTAGGCATGACAGGGCACCAGCCCATCACCATAGTCTCGGCCTATAGATCCGCAAACAAACCCGCGAGTCTGCTCGAGGACGACCTCAAATCCCTACTCGATCTTAGTAACTCTGTAATTATTGCAGGCGACTTAAACGCCAAACACCGTTCATGGAGCTGTGTCTCCAATAACGCCGCTGGCACTCAATTAGGAGCACTTAGCGACAAACTTTCCTTCGACGTCATCGCCCCGATGCGTCCCACTCACTATCCTGACACAGTAGGGCACAGGCCCGACATCCTAGATATAGCCCTCTTAAAGCGCGTAAACCTCGGTATTCGCTCTATCGAGGTAATCCAAGAATTAGACTCAGATCATCGCCCTGTGATCATTCAACTGGGTCCCCGAGGTGGTCCCTCGGATCCCGGTATTCCACCCATAACAAAAACGATAACCGATTGGAGGAGATTAGAGGACCGCCTCAAATCTACCTCATCCCCCCAATTAGATTCAATCCCTGACTCCATTGAGACAGTCGCGGACACGGTGGCCGCGATCACCTCGCTCACCAACCATGTGCAGTCCGTAGTGGGCGAATGCTCACGGCAGGTTCCGATGCTGGATGACCAGCGTCTGAAACTGCCGGACGATGTAAATGAGTTGAGGACCGAGAGGAACGCGGCCATCCGTGCCTATGACGCTTTTCCCAATGAAGCCAATCGTGCCCATATGCGCTCCTTACAGAATTCTGTAAAGAGACGTGTAGCTCAGGTACGGGAGGAGCATTGGGACAAGGAAGTCAGCGCAATCCAACCGTCTCATGTAGCCTTCTGGGCCCTTCAACGCAGACTTAAATGCGAGACCACGGCAACTATGCCCCCCCTAAATCGACCCAATCAAAGGCCGGCCTTTGACGACGACGAAAAAGCCGAATGCTTAGCCGACAGCTTGGAGTCTCAATGCACTCTCAGTACGCTTCCCGTAAGCCAAACCCACCTTGATAAGGTCAATTCAGAAGTAGAGCGTAGGTCAGCCCTCCCCCCCCCCCCAATAGATGACCCTGATGACCCGCTCCCACCGATCACCCCTGACGAAGTTCTCTCTATAGTCAAGGATCTTAAGCCCAAAAAAGCCCCCGGCGCAGACGGCATCACCAATAAGGTGCTGAAACGTTTCCCTGCCACCCTAATCGCTCTAATGACCGTCATCTTCAATGCGGCATTTAAAAACAACATCTTTCCCCAGGCTTGGAAACAGGCTACGGTAATCGGTATTTCCAAACCGGGCAAACCAAAAGCCGAGCCGAGTAGTTACCGGCCGATTAGTCTCCTCAATGTCTTCGGTAAAATCTACGAGAAGCTTATTTATAAGCGACTCAAAGATTTCGCCGACTCAAATAAACTCCTTCCCGACGAGCAGTTTGGCTTTCGTACAAAGCACTGCTGCGTTAATCAACTGCACCGCATTGTAGAACACATCAGTGCAGGCTTCGTACGCGGTCAAATGACCGGCACTCTCTTTTTCGACGTAGCAAAGGCTTTCGATAAAGTGTGGCACAACGGCTTATTATATAAGCTGTACACTATGAATGTGCCACATCGTCTCGTGCTCATCATCCGAGACTACTTGTCGAATCGTACCTTTTGCTATCGCATAGAAGGGGCTCTCTCCTCCCCCCATCCCATTCACGCCGGTGTGCCTCAAGGCTCCGTGCTCTCCCCCCTACTGTTCACGCTGTACACCAGCGATATTCCAAAATGCGGTGCAGCCCGTATGGCCCTTTTCGCCGACGACACGGCAATCTATTACTCCGGCATGACCCATGTCGCTATTTCTCGTACCCTCCAATCCGCGGCCAACACCCTAGGTGAATGGTTCCGGAAATGGAGAATCGAAGTAAATCCCGAAAAAAGTGCAGCGGTCCTCTTCGATAAGAGACCCCTGTCACAGTACCGTAAAGAACTGAGCGTACCAGTCTCAATGTTCGGAAAACAGATCCCATGGCAACGAGAAGCCAAATATCTCGGAGTGATCCTTGACCGTAGACTGACTTTCCGTCCGCATATCCGCAGGGTGAAAAACCGTGCCGCCCTCGTCCTCGCACGTCTCCACCCCCTTCTCAATGCGCACAGTAAGCTGCCCACTCATCTCAAAGTAAGGATATTCACCACCTGTATCCGCCCCATACTCGCCTATGCTAGCGTTGTGTTCGCACACGTTAAGCCGGTGAGAATTCACATGCTCCAAACCATCCAAAACCGTTTCATGCGTAGGGCTGTAGACGCCCCCTGGTACGTACGCAACGTCGACCTCCACCTAGACTTCAAACTGCCGACCATCAAGCAGTTTTTCAAGCGTGTCTCAAAACGCTATTTCGATTCCGCTCCCAAGCACCCCAACCCCTTGGTCGTGGCGGCCACCATCTACCAGCCATCCGCTATCAGCAAAACCCGACGTCCCAGACACACACTCATTGAGCCCGATGACGATATCACACTCCTCCAGGAGTCAGATAAAAGTACAAGCACACTCCGACGCCGTCGTCCAAAATATCGTCCCCGCCGGCGAGGACCGACGCGACACACACACAGAATCCGAGAGTCCGACTCTCGAGAAACAGTAACACATGCCGACGCAGCACCGGCTGCTGGGGGGATCAGTGGCGGGGTCCCCCTGCTGCACCCTGAGTCGAGGTCCGAGCTCCCCCCTGGGGACGCCCTCACGGTGTAAGCAACCGGAGATAATCTCGTCACGCGAGACCGGCCCTATGCTCTAGAGTAGTTCCTAGGAGCAGGCTATTGCGTAGCCACTGGTTAGGTTTTCTAGGTAGGTCTTAGCCTCGCCGGCGAGGCTTGCCGCTTCACGGCGTTTAGCACGTCACCCGATAGGGACCGAAAGTCCGCTACTTTCGAGGTAACCAATTCGATGCAGCAACGGCTGCTAGGGGGACATAGGAACTGCGGGGTCCCCCTGCAATGCCCTAGCGAGGTTCGAGCCCCCCCCTTGGGGGGCGCCCGCCCGATTAAGCGCGGTATTGATGCCGCGCGCATCTAGTTTGTAAGTATGTAGGGAAAAAACCTTCGGCGTATGGAGTCCCACATGGGACTCTCCGCCAACTAAGTCCGGTTAAGCAGAAATGGGACTTCGGTCCCACCTGCGAGAGCCCATTCGAAAAAAAAAAAAAAAAAAAAAAAAAAAAAAAAAAAAAAAAAAAAAATGTTATCACGTACAGAAAAACCTAAACTGGTTTATGTTCTACACTGTACCTGCTAAATTCAATTCAATTCAATTCAATTCATTTATTTATTCGGAGAATCTCCATTTATGTTAGTAACAATTTTCTTAAAAACTATGTTAGTAGGTATTATTATATAATGCTTAAAAGTACATAAATTAAATAAGACATTTCATTCGAGCCCCGGTCAGACAGCTAATATAAAACTATCTGATCATAACCCGAATGAAAGTCTTCATTATTGCGGAGTCCACTTTACCTGCAATAACTTGCAGGATGCTATTAGTACTGCCCCGCACTCTGCTTAGCAGGGAGGCGGTTCGTTTGCGCATAATAGCATGGAAGCCATCAACCCGCGCCTCCGCAAACATGTTAGATGCACTACAGAAGCGGGGCAACCCTAACAACATCCTGAATCCATTATTATACTGGACGCGCAAGGCATTGAGTGATCTCTGTGTATAACTGACCCACAGGCTAAATGTATGTATTATTTTTGTGGAAAATAAATAAATTAATAATAAATAAATAATCTTTCTGTGATAAACCGAATTATATGCAGGCGAAGCCTCGGGTTTAGACTAGTGTTTTAAATGTTGTGCAATAAAGAGGGTTATTATTCCTATTATTTTTTGAAGAAAGTTACTTAATAAAATATGATCACCATCTTGAGGTTTATCACAAAATTAAATTAACGAGAAAACCATCCTGTTCGAAAAGGGTTTTAAAATACACTGTAGTTTCATTTCGAAATATTTTTATCGATACAAGCAGACTTAATAAACTTAAATTATACTAATAAGTATATCGATACGTCGCATTTCGACTAAAATACCTACTTATCGTAATAGATACTACAATATGAACATATTTTTGCCTACCGCAGAGATGAACTTGTAAGTTGCGTAACAGTCTGCATGCCATGGATATTATGTAACAACAACAACTAAAACAAAGTTATGATTCAGTTAACCTTGACCGCCAATTTCTTTGAAAACGGTGATGAAAGTAACATAGGAACTGACCGTAAGGTTACTGACCTATGTATTTTACAGTCCAGAGCCCCCGAACCACATGAAAATACTCCTCGTTTGCAAGCTATCTATAGGCATAGAATAGATAATAATACTAGTCTTTTCTTATGCTATAGGTCGCAACTCCCGAACATCTTAAAAGTTTTATGACCCATATGAGCAGGCCCACGCTCATATTTACACATTGGCTCGCAGGGCTTGATTCCCGTGCCCCGCTGCCCCGCACACGGGGCCCCCGAGCCTGTGCGAGTAGACCAATCGATAAACAATCTTTGATGATTTTGCAATTAAAAATTCCAGAAAGGTATCTCTTGTATCAGTTTAGATTTTTTATATGTGTATGTTTGCATCACATCACATTGCAATTTATCAAATATAAAAAATTATAACTATACTGTTGTTGACACAACACTGTTACTACTGTTGTACTATTGTTGTTCATTCCGGTTGATGAACCAAATTTCTGTTAAAGGTTAAAATTTATCCTAAAGTGCTTAGGGTCACGACTTGGCTAAAAACGGCCCTGGAGTTATAAGACACAAGTCAACACAAGTTATGACCTTGATCAACGCTATCTCGTCAGTCAAGGTTTAGAGGCTAGGTTAAGGTAACGTTTATCGATTTAGGTTCAGATGCAGACGTACAATCACCCCGTTGAAGCTTGTTTTGATTCGAAAATATAAACCTAAACCTAGCATAGACGAGTGTTAGCTCAGTGATTGACATTCAATAATTAAGTTCAGTATACAGCATGACTGGATCGAGGGACACATTTGAGAATATGGTAGAATGTGTGTACACATAATAAAAAAAATGTAGAACCAAAATTCCACGATAAATCACGTATACTTTACATAATAATATAAGCAAGGAAATAATAATTACGCGTCACTAGTAAAAGTTACAAGTGGGAAATGCGTAAGGCTATGTAATCTTGTACAAGTATGTACATATTATTAAAATCTGCACCTAACACTTTATCAAACATAACTTTTAACGCTCGTTATCAGTTTTCCGTATAGGTAAAGTAAGTGGCCTTTTTAAGTGCCCATTCCTCTGAATTTAAGTTTAACGTAGAACGAGAAAATACACATTTTTGCATGGACGAATAAAAAAAGGTGGATGGAAAAAGGCAGACGGAATCTCTCTAAACAAAAAGTGAAGCATCCATAGTAAGACGACTCGCTTAAAAGTACGGGCTGGCACGCACACATTCACACCCATAGTAAGACAAAAAGCCGCGATTACGCAAAAAATCTCGTGTGACGGTAGTCATTGTATATTTGGTGTGTTAAAATTATATCGAAATTATAGTGGGTTTAGGAAAAAACCAAGTGCTTCAATCTTTTCTTAGCGAGATTCCGTCCGGCATTTTTTATTCGTCCGAGTTTTTTAAGAGTCAGTTAACGTTATAGTTATAAAACCTCACAATGCGTTGGTCGATTCATTCTTTTTTAATCAAACCGGTCACATGCCATTCTGTTTCTTCGAAGCAGTTTAGCTGCGAGGCTAAAAGTGACAGAAGGACATTGTTGTTGTGAATATTTTTTCTGTAATTGGCATTTTTTTTAGATATATAGATAAAACGTTTATTTAGTACAAAAACAAGACACAGGACATACAAGTAAAAATACAATAAAAAAGTGTGATAAGTGTCTCAGTATTAAAGCAGCACGTTATGTAACATTTGTTTCTTGAATATATTTTTTTTTCTTTTTTTTGCATCCATATTACGAGGAATGATCAATCAGCAGGAAATTGATAATTTTTAACATTTCTCTGCCATTCTTATTGTATTTTGTTTACATAAAATTGTATATGAACTGTTTCATATACATAAATATTAGCCCGACAATATCTAATGACTGAACATGACGTCTGTCCCATAGTTTGCTGCACATGGAAATGTCTTTGGCACATACATAGTCATGGTTTTATCATCATTCTTGGATATTACCATTAAATGACGTCAGCCAGTCTATCAAGAAATGTTAATTAATGAGGAAGATAATAAAAGGATGTTAGGTCTCATGAACTGTGTGGACCTATTTATTTAAATTATACATATATAAGTATGCTACGTTGTACTATGTTTATAATATAACAATCTAATTAATATAACAATAAATATAACACGGGTAACTAATATGATTAGATTTGGGTTATTTGGGTATAAAAATAAACATTTAAAATAGATAAATAATATAAACCTAAAAGTTTTTTAAAAATCATAATTGACTAGCGTTTGACCGCCACCTCACCTCAGCAAACACCTATTCACTCGAGCCTTGAAGACCACCAGATTATACTTATCGGTAAACACATACTCTGGCTAGAAATTGCTTTCTTTAGCGGTACGCATGATAAAGCTAGTTCAATGTTAAATAATTTTTATATTAATATTCTATTATTTAACGGTTTCGACGCTGAAATCTTCGATATAAATTTGTGGGACGAAAAAATCGCTCCCGAGCAGGATTTGAACCTGCAACTCCGGGTCCAGTACACCAGATCTTTAGCCGCTAAGCTACCATGAACTCTCGGAGGTCACGGTAGACGGTAGAGTTCACGGTAGCCACATTAACCAGGAGTCGCAGGCTCGAATTCTGCTCGTGAGAGAATCTTTCTTTCCACATTTATAATTTTATTAATGAGTACAAATAATTACATTTAATGTCTTTAATTTCTTAAAATGACATTTAAATGTCAATAAAACCTGTATCAACTAAAAACGGAAAACCTTCAAATCGAGTTATATTTAGGTATCTAGAAAACTACCTACATTGGAACTATTTTGTCACTAATGATATTATCGTAACAAAAACGAGATAAATATAAATATTTTTTGAGAAATTTTTACACAGCACCATCTAGTCCTAAACTAAGCAGAGCTTGTGCTATGGGTACTAGACAATGGATATAATACATATATACTGACTGCCTCGTTGGTCTAGTGGTAGCAAGCGCGACTGCTAAGCGTGGGGTCCTGTGTTATTGGATTTTTTCATTAGGAAATTCTCAGTAGCAGCCCGGAGTTTGGATTTGTGCCCGGTCAATGGCAATAGGCTCGCCCCCTATTACATGGGACTATAACATAACTGCTGAAATGTGGTTGTACTATTACACCTCTGCCTACCCCTTCGGGGAAATACAGGCGTGATGTTATGTTGTATATACTTTTTTTTGTAAATACATACTTATAATACATATACTTAGCTGTATTCAATAAATCACACCGGTATTCCTTTTGTGCATACAAACCGAAACATGGTTTCCAACAGGTCCTATTAGTTAGTTAGTTAGTTTATTAATCATTAAATAGTTCACTTCATTTTTTCTCAGTCATCATTAACCTTCATTATTCTCACACAATTATTTCCAAATCATGTAACATTTATTATTTGAAAAGTATATCCATGGAGTTTCTTGCCGGCTCTTCTCCATACTGTGTCTCCATAGGACCAAGTTTTTGGTACCGTGCAACTAGATTAATAATTAACGTTTTGAAAGTGCATGGAAATGCTTCATCATCATCATCATTTCAGCCGAAAGACGTCCACTGCTGGACATAGGCCTCCCCCAAACATCGCCACAACGACCGGTCCTGCGCCTTCCGCATCCAGCGGATTCCCGCAACCTTCACCAGGTCGTCGGTCCACCTTGTGGGGGGCCTACCCACGCTGTGCCTTCCAGTACGCGGTCGCCACTCCAGAACTTTACTGCCCCATCGGCTATCTGTTCTGCGAGCTATGTGCCACGCCCACTGCCACTTAAGTTTGGCAATTCTTCGGGCTATGTCGGTTACTTTCGTTCTCCTGCGAATCTCCTCATTTCTGATTCGATCACGCAGGGACACTCCGAGCATAGCCCTCTCCATTGACCTTTGAGTGACTTTGAGCCTTCTTATCAGGCCCATTGTGAGCGACCATGACTCAGTGCCGTAAGTAATTACTGGCAACACACACTGGTCAAAGACTTTTGTCTTGAGACACTGCGGTATTTTAGACGAGAAGATATTGCGTGGAAATGCTTATTCGAAATAAAAACTTTAGACTTTGACTTAGTACGAAGCCTACAGAATCAGAAACCTTGACGTTCGTTCTAGATCATAAATTAAAAGTCAACATCTAGTGGAATTTGTAATTTTCTGTTTTTGTCTATGGTTTATGACTATATATAAGGAAGTCGATATACTTATTTAATTTGCATATAATGTTTATGTATGTTGATTATTATGATATTAACGATTTAAATTGTGGAAAGAAAAAATCGCTCACGAGCAGGATATTATGATATTCTTGTTTTTGTACGATAGAAGATATTTTTAGAAACATATTAGACATACAACGTCATGTTTTGTTTAAGCAATTTGAGAAAATAGTTTGTTCCGAATCACGAGGAGAATCGATTGGGATGTATTTTTGTTCTAAATCACAAAATTACATGCTTTATAGAATTTATAGTCACTTGCTTGTATTCAGAGACGAATCTTCAAGCGTGCATGCTTCCATCTGTCAAAATGCAGTGCCAGTGACAGTTGGAAGCATGATTTCACGCTTGGATTCGTATCAGAATATAAGCCCCCAGTTGGTAGCGGAAAAAGTGAAGAATGTCATAGACTACCTGAAGTACGGAAACTAATCGAGACGAATTTCCTGGACTTTAAAGACCTATTGGTACTGAATTTAACCAAACCAAATTGAGTTCAATAATTTTTGGTTAAAATGTAACATGATAAAAAGTTTTTATCATGTTACTGTTTTTATTAAAAACTATCCCAATCGATTCTGGTGATTCTGAACAAACTAGTTTCTCAAATAGCTTAAACAAAAAGTAACGTTGTATAGATCGTAATGCTATCGTTAAAGTCACAGTTTCTATTTTAAACCGACGAAAAAAAGGAGGAGGTTCTCAATTCGACGCGTATCTATTTTTTTTTTCTTCCTATTTTGATGATTCTTTTTTTAATGGATAACCCTATCCACATCTATATACCCATACCTTGAAGTTGGTCCCATTCAAAATCAAAATCGACCCCTGAGGGTAGGAAAACAGGGGATGAGTGCTTGTTCACCCACTGAATTCTTACCTGTTAACCGTTTCTGTTGAAACTTGGCACACATAAATATAGTTCTAGACACTACAACTGGAGTTAGTTTTCAGCCATAAGGCGCCGACTCATAATTATTTATTTACATTAGTTTAGTTAGGAAAAGACTAAAAAAGCTTCATTTTATTTTTCGCTTGTCAGTTTCTGTTTTCGTCGGTTAAATTTTTTGTTAAAAAGTTTTATGTACTTATCTTTTCGCCTGAAAAAACGATGAATAAACGTTTGCATTTACAATTACAGATGTGCACGATCAATGATTCGTAAATAATTTTAATATCGAAAGATCAGAAACGTGTCCGATCGAGTATTCGATACTTTGCAACCTTCCTTAGTAGTAGACCTCGAATGAAGAAGGTCCTCAAATGTAGGCAACTACAGTACATAGTACAGTACAGTAGTAGTAGTAGTGTATAGTACATAGTACCTCAGTGAACTCGCCTTTCAAGTAGTAAACATTAGATATTATGTTATTTATTACGGGCTCATAAAGAAAGGAAACATTAAAGATTTTCATCTTATACTTAATGATCTATAAATTGATAAAACAGAAAAGGAAAGTGCACTTTTACTACTGTAATAATTATTTTATTTACATAAGTAGTTGGGTAAGAAGTACCTACTACTGTTAGTGTATTTATTATTTTCACTTGGTCAACTGTATTATGTCAACTACATTGTGAACACGTTGCAGGCCAAATGTCAGTCCATATGATGTTATATGTTGTGAATGGAACATAGGTACATGTGCAATAGCTCAGCAAAAGCTTTTGCCATCGCGTAAAACGTGAAAAAAGAAGTTCTATAATAGCATGTAGGTACGTAAGCAGGCGCGTGCATTGCATATAGGCAATTAGGCAATACCTAGTGCCTTCCTCATTCGAATTCAATAGTGGTGTAAATTATTATCCTTTTTTCAGAGTACGATGATTATTTATCTTAAAATAGACCTATTAATGCTAAATTAATCTTCATACATAAAAAAATCAATAACTTATACCACAATTAAATTCAAGTGAAGTAGGCCAATGCACGCCACTGTACGTAAGATTTACTCACTCGTATTGAATAATACGAGTGAACTTGAAAACGTCATTTAGGTGGTAAGTGGGTCTTTATTATATAATAACTTCTGACCTGCAACAATATTCGCGGTGAGGTCAACGGGTTTGTTGAACTATTGCTAACACCTTTCCCATGGTGCCGAAAAGCATTGAATTAAAAAATTTAGGCTTTTAAAAACTGCTTTTTAAGTTATAATATTACCTACCAGCAGGCGTAGCATGACCGCTGTAGACAAAGCTTATGTCGACGGAAGAATAGACAAAATGACGTATTGTAGAAAGATTTCTTCCGTCCGTAGCATGCCGATGTCAATAATGAAGAAAAGAAATGTTTCTATACTTCGATTGACACATGTCTACAACGTCGAGCATGACGAACATATTTTCTCTACTTTTGACAGTTAGGGTTAGGTACTTTTGACATGTTTCTCTTCAAATAGAAGAAATTAGTCTACATCTCATGAGACCTAGACAAAATTATTCTTTCGTTTTATTAGGACTAGATCCTTGTTAAATTGGTTTCATTGGAGTTTTTGAACAACAATAATAACATGTCGGGTTCCTATCGTCGCTATCTCCTTAGTTATTATCAAAAACTAGCCTTTGCCCGCTTGTAATTCGTAATAAGTATCGAATGACTATCGTGCATCCTTCGGGAACTGTCTTCCCGGGATAAAAAGGTTTCCTTTATGTTAATGCACACCCTATGGTCTACGTGCTAATCTTCATCCAAATCCGTTTGAACATGATTGAAGGACAAATAAACAAACGTCCATACTTTTGCATTTATAATATTAGTAGGATTACATATAAGAAAATTTGCTGAATGCCCGCGGCTTCTTCGGCTTATCACAGAAAGCCTTATCGCACATCCCTCGGGAACTGTTTATTTTCTCGGTACAAAAAGTATACTTTATTGTTTGCACACCATAAAAATATTAATTTACTTTGTAACACTATTACACCACTAATGCAACTCGAGTCCACTTTTACTCGAGTGACATCGAAAAAAAACGTACTCGAGTGAAAAAAATATCGACTCGAGTTCACTCGGACTCGATTCACTCGCCAATCACTCACCAAATAACGTAATGTTATTAGGTTTTATGAACAGGCCATATTTGCTCATTTTTATAAGCATATAATATTAATTTCGATATATAAATGTTGATTTTGTAAGACTTTTTTTCGTTTTATTAAGCCTCAACTTATTGACAAAATGAAAAAATAATTAATTCAAGTATTATGACAGGTGACTCGTTAGAGGCGAGTGATCGAGTGACTCGTGAACCACTCGAGTGACTCGACGGCTCCATCACTCGAGTAGTACTCGAGTAAAATTGTAAAATGACTCGAATGACACAAGTGGTAAAATCGGACTCGACACGCATCACTACTTTGTAAAACGCATCCTTCGACCTTGACATTCATGACTACAAAATGCGTATTGTTGTTGCTTTGAATTACGTACAAAATGTTTCAAAACTTATTCGATTTACCTTTTTTCTAGATAACGAAACGTAATAATATGGTAGGATTTGGTAGAATTTGTACGGCACTAGCTACGTTCTCGTTGCTATGGAAAATGATCTGTCACTTTGTCTACGTAGAAACCCGAGTCGACGGGTCGCCTCATGCTCGAGAAGAAGAGATATCTTGACGAATAGAAAGAGCTTCTTCTACTCTTGGAAGAATAGACATAGAATTGGTCATGCTACGCCTACAGGCCTATAAAAAATAAAAAGCGTGTTGAGTCTAGACCAGTGATTCCCAAAGTGGGAGGGCGTAAAGCCATGTAAAGGGGGGCGCAGGAGAGGCAGTTAAAGACGTACACAAGATAATTTGTAAGAACTATAACATTGCGGCGATGGGGAGGGGGGCGCAGCATTTTTATTTTAAGTAGTAGGGGGGCGTGGTAGTGTAAACTTTGGGAACTACTAGTCTAGATTAATTCATGGTTACTTTTATGTCTCAAAATACCGAATGCCATTCTAGACCTACTGGAAAGTTGTAGGCTTTGTTTAGTGGTATTTTATGGCGAAGCGTGACTAGACGATGTATCTTTTAATTTACGCTACATATAAGGTTAAATCAAATTAGCTGGCGAAACTTCACAGACGTGGTGGGTATCGATATCTAATGATAATAAAAAATAAAAACATCTCAACTCATTATTTCATTCAGGTCAGCTGATCACCAGATCAACAGTCACAGGATGTGACCTTGTACTTAGGTTTACATAGTATGTTTTAAGAAATATCTAATACCCTTAACTACAATTGTTTTCAAATACGTAAAAAATACTTTTCGCGCGTCGTGCGGCCGTTGACCCCGAGATCAGCTGACTGTAGTTGAAATTGTGAGCTTAGAAAATCACATTATTTCTTGTTTTATTATCATAAGATATCGATATCTGTCACGTCTTAAGGTCGAGCACATACATCGGGTGTAAAAAGACGCATCACCAAGACGACTGGTATATCAAACCAAGTAATGTAGCAGGATTCGTTCAAGGAATTTTGTCGACAAAATGTATCACCGCGAAGGATCGTGACCGTACCTATATTGTTTTATTTTTTTATGGTATATAGATCTGCTCTTGACCACAATCTAAACAGCTTTGTCAGGATTTGGTCAACGATGGAGCGAGCAAACCTATTAGGTGCCGATTCACTCCAGCTTTAAAGGCGTTAGGGTTATAAGTGCCCGAAATTCCACGACTTGGCTGTGTGCATTATGAAAGAGTTCTCAAAGCGCTTGGTCCTGATAGTAGGGATTTCTACCAAATGTGGATGATATCCTGCAGTGCGTCGTGTAGTCTGATGAAAGAAAGGAGATGGCGGAATAAGCTCATGGAGCTCATGCGCACACTCTCCAAAGTACAGCCTGTAGAACTCCGATAAACAAGCAACTGTGCGTCTATGGGCTAAGCTTTGTAGCTTAGATTGTACTAGCAGTTCATCACTAAATAGCCTCTCAGCTCTGCGTTGAATCGAGTCAAGAGCCGCAAGCTGGTATTTGGCGGAGCCATCCCATAAGTGACTGCAATACTCCATACACGATCGGACTTGACATTACATAACATAACATAACAGCACGCCTGTATTTCCCCGAAGGGGTAGGCAGAGGTGTATAAGTACACTCACATTTCGCCAGTTATGTTATAGTCCCATGTAATAGGGGGCGAGCCTATTGCCATTTACCGGGCACAAACCCATACTTCGGGCTGCTACTGAGAATTTCCCAATGAAAAAACCCAATAACACTTTGCCGACCCGGGAATCGAACCCAGGACCCCACGCTCAGCAGTCGCGCTTGCGACCACTAGACCAACGAGGCAGTCTTGATCGGACTTGAGCTTTATATAAAGAGAAAAGCTGTCCAGGAGTGAAGTATCGCTTCACCTTGTTTAGAATGCCCAACTTTATGGCCGCAGTTTGAGCCTTTGCCTCGATTGTGGTGCCGAAGTTGAGGTTAGTTGTCATATTTTTCTGAGCACTGAAAATCCATAAATAAAAGATTACTGAATATATAATATAATTATAATTCGCTCAAGCGAAAATAATCGTAGGTCTTTGAATAAACTTGAAATGGTTATCACAGTAATATGGGCCATGTTAAGGTTTGTGTACGGTTAACCGCATATAAATAGTAACTAAACCATTAGAAGCGGAACTGGTTTAGTATGTATGTTTCGTACAAGATAGGCTGTGCTTATACTGTTTTTATCACCATCGAGATGTGCTTGACTGCACAAGGAACGCTTGGCTATGCTATGCTATATTTAGCGTGTACCCACACATATAAAATTAGCTATCGTTAATATGAACAGCCTTCACAAATACCTGACGAATATAGACACGTGTCTAATCATGGTAATTTCAAATCACGATTTTTTTGTTCTTAAGAGGACTTATATAACAATATTGTTTGAAAAAAAAAAAGTATGGTTTTATGAACCTTTAATATATTGCTAAGTCTATCTGAATGAACACGTAAAAATATATTTTGTTCACGTTATACACCAGAATTATATGTCATTTTCAAATAACAGGTTTGAAAATAAAATTAGAGAATTTTAGAGCGTAGGTACTGAGTTAACTAATTCATGTTTTTATTATGTCTATGTTATTAAAAGAGGTAGACCAAAGAAAAGATGGATGAATTGTGTGAAAGATGATATGGATAAAAAGAAAGTGAACACGGAGATGACGGCTGATAGAGATGTATGGAAGAAAAAGACATGCTGCGCCGACCCCAAATAAGTTGGGATAAGGGCAGGAGGATGATGATGTTATAAAAAATGATGAAGTTCACACGTTGTTTAGCTACTTAATGACTGTTTCAACAAGAGTTAAGATTTGTTTTATTGTCCTTGTCAGAGACAACCCACCAAGTTAACCTTCGATTAACTTGCGATACGAGTTTATGCTTAATGACTTTAGTCTTATTAGCTATTATATTATTTGCTTTAATAAGACCAATTCTTTAAACGTTAGTCCGTGTTTCGTTTTGTAATTAAATATAATATTTTTAACCATAAAATGATCTTTTTGATAATATATCTGGAGTAATGTATGATAATATAATCTCGACTATTTCACAAACGTAATCTAATATGATATGAAGCATTGACCTAGTTAAACGTAGTAAAAATAAAAACAACTGACAACAGTATGTTAAGAAAATGCATTGTAACATTTGTGATACAATGCAGTTAAAATCTTTTAAGGAATGTATTTGATTACTTATCTGGTTATTTTAATTTGTCATGGTAAATTTTTGACCGGTTCCAGACCCGTATACCAGGCCCCTCAGAAAGTATTGCGAAAAAAAGTTTTTATATATGGGAGACTGGCCAGTTATAATGTTTTTCGCAAATATGATTATTTATAAGTAAAAATAAGTAAGTTCCAATTTCAAAATTTCCCTCCACATTTTTTGCGAGTTAATTCAAAGTATTGTGTCTCACTGAAATATGGATCTGCGCCGGGAACATTTTAGAGCTATGATTTTATACGATTTCAAGTGTCGCCTGAAACCGGATGAATCTTACGATAGACTTCAAATGGCATTCATGGATGAAGGCCCTTCTAAGGCAACCGTGTATCGTTGGTATAACGAATTCAAGCGCGGTCGACCAACTTTGGGGGATGACGAAAGAAGCGGTCGCCCTTTGACGGCTGTTACCGAAGAAAACGTGCTAGCAGTGAAAAATTTAATCCAAGACAATAGGCGAATTACATATCAGGAGATTCAACACATATTGAAGATTGGATCGGGAAGCGTTCACGAGATTTTACACAGCCATCTTCGCGTGAGGAGGATAGTATCACGCTGGGTGCCGCACAACCTCACCGATGCTCAGAAGCAGGCCCGGGTGGAATGGTGCCGTGATATGCTTAACAAATTTGAAGCAGGCTCGTCTCGGCGTGTTTACGACATCGTTACAGGTGATGAGTCCTGGATTTATCAATACGACCCAGAAACCAAGCGCCAGTCGACTGTTTGGGTGTTTCAAAATGAGCCAACGCCTACCAAAGTGAAGCGATCTAGAAGCGGGGGTAAGATTTTGATCGCTAGCTTTTTTAATTTGACTGGCCACTTGGTATCAATTCCCTTACGTGATCAAAGAAGCATTAATGCCGAATGGTATACTACCAAATGTTTGCCAGAAGTTTTCTCTGTTATAAGCAACAAGCGACCAAACACAGGGCTCCGCGGGCTACTGCTCCACCACGACAATGCACCTGCGCACACCGCACTCAAAACGAGGGACTTCCTGGACAGCACGCCAGTCAAACTCCTGGGTCACCCTCCTTACAGCCCTGATCTAGCACCGTGTGACTTCTTTTTATTCCCAAAAATAAAAAATCAGCTCAAAGGGATACAATTTTCGTCGCCGGAAGATGCGCTGGCTGCGTTCGAGCAGGCTGTAAACGAGGTGTCTGCGGCGGACTGGAAAAAGTGTTTTGAAAACTGGTTTAGGCGCATGAATCTTTGTATAGAGGCTGGTGGAAAGTACTTTGAAAAGATTTGATAAAAATATATGTACGTATAGAACAATTTTTTTTAGTTTCGCAAAACTTTCTGAGTGTCCCACGTATATACCTACCAGTAGTATGAGTGTGTAATTTTTGATGATAGATATTATTTTATTACAACACTTAACTACTATATATTCGATGTAATTTTGAGTATATATACTCAAAATTGCTATCTTCAAGTCGAATAATAAGCTTGCGCAATAAAGGTAGGTTTACAAATATTTTAGCAAAATAATTTGGAGACGAAAATGAAAACGTTATTGAAAATGAAAACCAGTTTTGAATGTTAATAGTGCCAGTGTGATCTTGTGATGTAATTATATTAAAACGTATAAATGGTAACAGGTCAGAATATAAGATTATGATGGTATTAAAATGCAATACCTAAAGGGTTTTTAAGGTTGCACCGAGTTACGTAAATTCGACGACCTAGATATTGAAAAACAAGTTTATGCGTAAGTTTTTGTAGTTTTATCATAATTTAAAACACTCTAGCTAAACTGAGTTATTGTAGTGTAGTCATTTTATCATTAGTAGTAGTAGAGCTCCTTTGTGAAAGAGCTCCATTGCGTGCGGTACCATTTAGGCAACAGCCTATGTAGTATTGCAGTTGCTATGGGCAAAGGTAACCGCTTAACATCAGGTGGGCCTTTAGCTCGTTTCGCCATCCTATATTATCATCATCCTCCTGCCCTTATCCCAATTTATTTGGGGTCGGCACAGCATGTTTTTTTCTTCCATACATCTCTATCAGCCGTCATCTCTGTGTTTACTTTCTTTCTATTCATATCATCTTTCACACAATCCATCCATATTTTCTTCGGTCTCCCTCTTTTCTTATAGCCATCAACATTCATACTTAAAACTTTCCTCGTAACATGCTCCCCATTCCTCCTCATCACATGTCTATACCATGATAGTCTGTTGCTGCTTAACTTCTCTGTCACTGGCGCTACTTTCAGACTCCCTCTTACATATTCATTCCTTATCCTATCCATTCTCGTTACACCACACATTCCTCTTAACATTCTCATCTCAGCTGCATGCACTTGCCTTTCATTAATTCCTTTCGTAACCCCACATTCTGATCCATACAGGACAGCAGGTCTTATCATGGTCTTATAGATTTTCCCCTTCAGTTTAAGAGGAATTCGGGAGTCACATGTAGTTCCCGTGACCTGCCGCCATTTCAACCATCCTGTGTTAATTCGGTGCTTGACTGTCCGGTCAATTTCGCCATCGCTTTGCACAAGTGAACCGAGGTACCGAAAGTCGGAGCAGACTGGCAAGGGCACGCCATCTAGCGCAATAGCAACAAAACCGGAAAGACCGCCGAAATCGCAGAACATGTATTCCGTTTTAGTTCTGCTGATTTTCAAGCCAACGTTCTCCAGATTTTGTTGCCATTTTGCCAATCTATTCTGGACCTCAAGTCCATCTTCACCAACAAGGACAATGTCGTCAGCAAACAGCATGCACCAGGGTGCCTCTTCCTGGATTTCTGATGTCAAAGCATCCATTATCAGCAAGAAGAGGTAAGGACTTAGAGCCGACCCTTGGTATATCCCTTTGCATTGGCCATCCTATACTATATATATATAAAAAAAACGAAAAGTAGATAACTAGGTATTGTAGGTATATACAGTTCAGTTTCAGTTATACACTTTCATGGGTAAAATAATGTCTGATTTGATTTAACTAAACAGGCACCGCTGCGCGCTGCATCGTTTGTTCCAATAAAAGTATAAACATTTTTTAGGCATGTGGCTTATGTGTGTGTGAGGCTTGCATTGTTTTTTCAAAATCGTAATAACAGACAAAAGTGTTTGAATCCAAAATTAATTCATTTTGTTACAATTTATTTTTTAATCAAGATTCATTTAATAGTGTTGCACTCAGCAAGAAATTGAATACTGTTGTTTGAAATGTTGTTCTCTTTGGTGCCTTCAGATGACGTTGTAAAAAAAGGAAAAAATATATAACAGACAACCGAGGACTTTTCTTGTAAAAATATTTTCTTTGACACATAGCTTTGATAGCTTAATTTTAATTTACTCAATATACAGTTATTATCTCAGTAATTGGAGTTTTACTGTATCATCATCCTTATTACTATCGCGAGTGTTGCAGCAATAGTAGTGAACGGTTGTTCAACTATTAAATGAAAATTGTGTTAAGAAACATTTCAACCTTACTCTTTTATTCGAATTGAATGATTTTGATGTGAATGTTTTGAATATGAATTGAACAATAAAACTTTGAATATAAATAGTTTTATGTTTCAACTTTGATTGGTGTTACATACTGATACTCTGTGAAACTTTTGTGATATATCTGTATGTATTTATATGATACGTAAAGCAGTCGAAAAACCATGATTTAACTAGTTTTGCTTGCTCGAAAATAACCAAGTATTATTGAATATATGAAAGCTATTCCGGCATAGAAATAGGCATATCGTGACCAGTTTATCTACTGGGAGCCTGTTCCAAGCAGGCTGGTCTAGGTACATTTCTCTGCACTTTCTCTATAATGGCACACCTACCCTGGCATACCCTAAGCCGATTAAATTCACAAATAGCGCCGTCGAAGTGCCCACGTTTCTCTTGTAAAACTACTGCGTTTATAATAACTTCTTAAATTTTCGCGATCACTACACATTATAATAAAACAAAGTTTAAAAATGTCTCAGTCTAAAAAAAAACTTTGTCATGGGCTAAAAACAGAGGCTAGAGTTCACCAACGATAATCATTTGTAATAAAACAAAGTTTAACCGGATTAAATCGCGTATATTATTTAAATTGGTTTTCCTGACGTTTCGAAAGCTTTGCAGCATTTCGTGGTCGCAGGTAGACTAAGATGACAAGCGTCTTTACAAATATTTCAAAAAAAATATTTTAATACGGTAGATTACAATATTATTAATTAAAATCACAAATAAAAAAAAAACTAAAAAATCAATCAATCAAATTACTGCGTTTATGTCAATCGTAAAATAGGGAAGGTGATTTTTTAATAGAAATCTCGAAACTTTTTCAAGAAAAGTAAGCAACAGTGAAAAAACCAATAAAATATTTAATAAAATGTCCAAGTTATAAGCGATTTAAATTTGTTACCTAGACAGAGAATGCACTATTGAAGAATGACGTCATTGTTCAAAACCTTCATAGTAACTTGACATCTCTCTGAACAATGTCCGTATCGCACGACAAGGACAGAAAATGCCCCTTCCAAAAACTTAAAAGCGTGTATCTCTTCCATTTTTTCATGGATTTTGTTTATTTTTTCTACAATCTTGTCTTGTCTTGTCCTTTCTGTACCTTCTTTTAAATAATATAACATTTTTGGTAATTTTTGACTGTAGTCATCTACTGGATTGATCTATGTTATGATCCTTTCGCTTGTGTATCTTAATATATATAATTCTTCTGTACGTGTGTTTGTCACCTAACTCTTCCAAAACGGCTGGACCGATTTGGATGAAATTTTGTGTGTATATTTCAATGGGTTCCTGGATGGTTTGAAACACAACCGACCCGGACCCGGACCCGGACCCGGTAGGTGGCACTGCAGTCGGATGTCACTGATCTTCTCCTAAATGGAAGGGACGATTTTAATTATATTTTTTTGTGTATGTTCGAGTGGGTCCCTGCTAGGTTTGAATTGACAAATGGACCCAGTAGGTGGCGCTGCAGTTGTTGTGTCACTGATCTTCTCCTAACGGCAATTTAATGTGGCTTTTCCGGGCAGGACGACGTCTGCCGGGTCTATATAGATCCAACGCAATACATGCGGAAACCATCAGGCAATGTTCGTAAAAGTGCATTAACGTTACGTCATTTATCGTTTTCTATATCCGTGAAATCGGTGTTTACTTGGTAATAGAAAATATGATTCTGTGTAGGAAATTGTAGAATGCTTTATATTGTAGACTACACTTTGCCCGTGGCTTCACCCGCGTAGTGAAATAAAATATAGCCTATGTTACTTATGGATATAGTATAGTATTTCAGAGTTTATCTTTTTTGTAATAAAAGCAAACAATTCTTTCCTCTTTCGAATATTAGTATATATATTTTTAAAAGTATTGTTATAAAAACGTAAAACAATTATTCCGTTCAATTAAGAAATTTAAGGCATCAATACGACAACACCAACAGGTGGTTTATTAGAATTATTATTAATGTTAATTAAATCAAAGTTTTATTTATTAACTTTTGAGTTCTTAATAGGAGATAAACCTAGTTAGATATAGTTAAACATATTTGTATAAGGAAGAAGTATCACCGATGACCTCTTTAAAATATAAAAAATACAATAATATCTACTTAAGTATTTCCCTAAGTAGAGGTATCTATCTATACTCGTACAACTTTTCTTCCTGGACTATTCAATATCATTTCTGTTTTCATTTCTTTATTTGTTATGACGAACAAATAATTGTGCATCTGCATAGTTAGGCAAATAGTATCTTAGGTAATGGAAGGCTGCATTATTTGACGCAATGCACTAAGTTAAGCTTTGTAATTCTTTCATATTGCGCCATCGGTTACCGTTGCGTACTGTCACTACTTTTCTTAGCAATTTTCTACAGAATAAGTGCTATTACAATTTTAAATTTATGTCTCTGCACTAATCGAGGGGCTCGTAGCGATGCTACGACTTCGCGGATTGTACGATCTGCAAGGTTAAGCTGCACTTGCCGCGGTCAGTCTGTGGATGGGTGACCGTTTCGTTACACATCGAGACCCCTCCGTGCCTCGGAGATCACGTTAAGCTGCAGGTCCCGGTTGTCATGCGAATATCTATAGCAGTCGTTACGGGTAGTCAGAAGCCTGAAAGTCTGACAACTGGTCTAACCTCCGAATGTCAGTATTACCCAGTAACTGGGTTGCGGGGGTTTGATGGCAGTCGCTCCGTGTAAAATACTGATGTTCAGCCACATCTTGCTACACTGCAAGCCGACCCCAATATAATTGGGAAAACCGGCCAAGAGCATGTCGGGCCATGCTCAGTATTATAGGGTTCCTTAAGTAGGTGTAATTACAAACGAATCAAATCGAAATTTAATTTAATTTAATTAATCATGGCTATTTTAGTTTTTGCAATAATCAGCAGCATTCGCGACTCAGAGCGTGTTGTTAGTAGCGCCATCTAGCGATAAATTCAAGAAGCCAAATTTTACATGACACACCATGTCAACATAACACAAAGTTACTTTTTGTGATTTTTTCAAATAGAAAGTAACTAAAGGAGCATTATTTGCTACTATAATTTTTCTCTAAGGTCAATGACCTTTGAACTAGGACGTCTTAAGTATTTTTCAGTTTTCTCTCTATAACTCGAAAATTTATAATCACATTATACTCGAAATAATCTTAAAATAGAGTTTTAACAAAGGTCTATTAATGTGGAAGATTATAAGTTTCTACGTTGCATAGTTTAGAAATGGCAGGGGGGGGATACATTGCAAGCCACTTTGGCGGGCTATATTTCGCAGATGGTACACCTGATAAAAAAGTGATGTGTGAAACATTACCTTCATTTTAGAAGACCTATTCAATGATACCCCACACGAGGGGGTGCAGCCAAAAAAAAATTTTTCATCCCCATTTCACATGTATGGGCCACCCCTAAAATACGTAATCACGATTTTTTTATTCTTTTAAAATTGAGATCTATATCTAGACTATTTTGAAACAAAATTTCATTTACTTATGTTTATAACTGTAGAAGTTATTAAGCTGTAAAGGATTAGGACAAACGGACAGACGGACAGACGGACGGACATGACGAAACTATAAGGGTTCCTTGTAGGACTACGGAACCCTAAAAAGGCTCGGAGGATGAGGATGATGTCTGTGCACTAATCCTTATAATACCTAAAAGAAGTTCGTGCCCAACTGTGGGAACGTAATAAACTGATCATGCATTATGTTAATAGTTAAATCTGTTGCGAATTAATTTGCTATAATTCTAAGTAAAATAATTACAATGAAATTGTAATAAAATAAAGTTAAATAAACAAATAAATCCTGTACGATCTCATATGAAAATTCTTTCAGAAATTCTTTATGAATATAGATATCAAAATGATTAGGTCGTATACTTGTTTGTTAGTGTATACTTTAATTAAGAGCTTCAGTTTAGTATTGCACCCTCAGCTCATCTTTCAACTAATTAGTAATTAAAATGTTCTAAGTTATATGTTGTTAGTTCTATGTTTAATGTTCTTGTTGTTGTAAATGTTTTAAATGTTGTAAGGTTGACAAACCTTCAGAAGTCCAAACTCAAGGTTTGCAAGCGTGCAATGGAGCGCAGTATCTTAGGTTTCGCAAATCACTGATGTAGCTCGAAAAACCGCTAAACTAAAGTGGGATTGGGCTGGCCATGTCTGCCAGATGCCGTCTGAGTTGTGGGCCAAAATTATCACACATTGGAGCCCTGACACAACGAAGCGACGTCGAGGCAGACCGCGTAAGCGGTGGAGGGACGAGCTAGACAAAAGTACTACCAACTGGCTATCACTGGCGCTAAGCCGCACATATTGGAAATCAAGGGGAAGGCCTTTGCGCAGCAGTGGGATGTTACAGGCTAACAGTAAACAGTAAATCAAGGTAGTAGTAAAGTAAGGTTGAAGTCATTAACCTACAGAATACATGAGAAAAGTAATAATAAATCTTGTAGATGAAGGAATGAAGTTTCTGTATGATGGATATCCTTTGATGTGATGCGTATTTGCTGTGTTCGTAGGTATATGAACTTCATGAACCCTCCACCTTTGACCCATTATTGGAAATCCAGAAAAGGTATCGCTAGTGAAAATAATATTATGTAGATCATTGATGTAGATGAACAATATTTTGTGTAATGCAAGTTGTAGGCTTTCTGTAATCATATCACTTGAATAGTCTCATAGAGGAGAATAATTTTGTATATTGTTCTCTCTTGGGATCTCGGTACGAACTGGCCCTGCCACGTTTATTGTTTTTTTTTTTTCGAATGTACTACATTGTAGGCGGTGCCTAGGTACCCTGGCTGCTTAACCGGACTAGTGTGGCGGAGAGTCCCGTCAGGGTCTCCATCCGCCAGAAAAGTTTCCCTAACTTACAAACTAAAATCGCAATTGCAATACCGCATAAGGGCGTCCCACAGAGAAGGGCGCGGCCCTCGGCTTAGGACATTGCTGGGGACCCCGCCAATGGTCCAGTGGCAGCCGTTGCTGCATCGGGAAGGGTATTCTCGAAAGTGGCGGACTTACGGTATATCGGGTGGGTTTTTGCCCTGGCACAGCAGGGCCCAGAATTTATACCTAGGTACCCGCGGGCTACTCGATTGCGTTCACCGGAGGGGCGGATTGACCGCGAGCAGGTACCCAAAAATGCACCAGGGCTTTCCCCCGGCGTGGTTTAAAATGTTCATGGGTTCTTCCCGGCGGTGGTTTTGGTTTTGGTGGCGCGGGCTCGGCGTCCCTCACAAAATTATATTATGCTTGTTTAAACGATTTCGAATCGATCCATCTGACATCGGTAATAAAATATTGAAACAATGTAAGAGTTCCATCAGAATCTGATTTTGGAAATGTATGGATACAATTTTTATTAAATTAAATGATAAATGATTTATATTTAGGCTTGATATTTTGATGCAAATGCATATAACATACCTATTTGGAATTTGAAACTATAAAAATTATTTGGCCATTAATTTTGTGTTCTGAATTATAATTTATAGTACCTACTTATAGCCAAAAATTTCGTTATCAGATCGACATTGAGCTCAAGGTTAATCTGACAAAAAGGTTTATCTGTTGACTAGCAGTGCTCTTGCGGCTTTGCCCACGTAATAAAGTTTTAACTTGCCCCGTATAATTTTCCCATCGTAGTTTTGGGAAAAGAAAAATACGTATTTCTTTATTATTATTTAAATTGAAGTTTATGTGTCAAGCGTGACCACAGGAATATTTTTCATAGAAACTTTAACACCCCTTTTTACCCCCGTTGAGTTGAATTCTCGAAAAAGATTACTTATACCGAATTTCAACTCAATCCAGCCACGCAGTAATATTCTCCCATACCAAATGTATAATCCTATTGCACCCTTTTTTATGAGTAGGTAATTGTGGAAA
Organism: Asteroscopus sphinx; assembly: GCA_949699075.1. NCBI lineage: Eukaryota > Metazoa > Arthropoda > Insecta > Lepidoptera > Noctuidae > Asteroscopus > Asteroscopus sphinx. The sequence continues at coordinate 25,517,515 of OX453004.1, read as the reverse complement.
CAAAAGTAAATTATTTTATTTTTTACTTATGAGATTATTTTCCCCAAGTTTTGAGTTTATCGATCCAGGAGAAAAGATTTTTTAAAACATCTTATTTCCCCTTAGGGTAAAAATGACCAAAATCCTTTCTTAGTGGGTGCTTGCGTTACAAAAGGAACCTACTGTCCAAATTTCATGTTTCTAAACTCGCGATCACAATCAAGAAGATTTCAATGTTCATTTCTCCGTGTATTTTGACAATTCGTCTTATCGGCAAGTATGTATCACGCAATGAATATTGCTGTCATTTCAAAATGAAAGCTAATGTCAATGTGAATGCATTACACAATTACCCCACTGCAGGGCAATTGTGTAACTGCATCGCAATCAACAAAATGTCAATTTTGACGTTTGAATTTGGAAAAATGATTACGATGAAACTGTTGATTACGATGTCGGAGGGATTAATCATGAAATTGAAAGAATGATAAAGCTTAAAACGCATACTTGCAGCAGCTTACTTGCATAACGAAACGTGATCTAACATACATGACGACATTTACATCGCAATTGATTTCCATACTGACGTTATTTACATCATAATGAAGTCCCTCTATGTCGTTAAACAATTCCAATGTTTGATTGCGATGTTACCAACATTATCTTCAATTTTACATCAAAATTAAACTGTCAAATGAGTTACGCAATTGCCCTGCTGAATAGTTTCGGCTCTGCGTTGATGTATCAGTCAGTCAGGACATCTACCTTTATAAGTATAGATAAATAACTATAAATGTTTATGCAAACTTTATTTCGCGACTGCCTCGTTGGTCTAGTGGTTGCAAGCGCGACTGCTGAGCGTGGGGTCCTGCTGCCGAATTGCGTAACTCACTCGCGATCGCAATCATCTGGATTTCAATGTTCATTGCTCCGTGTGCTTTGACAATCCGTGTATCGGCAACTACGAACCACGCACTGAATATTGCTTTAATTTCAAAATGAAAGCTAATGTCAAAGTGAATGCATTACACAATTGCCCCACTGGGTTCGATTCCCGGGTCGGGCAAAGTGTTATTGGATTTTTTCATTAGGAAATTCTCAGTTGCAGCCTGGAGTCTGGATTTGTGCCCGGTTAATGGCAATAGGCTCGCCCCCTATTACATGGGACTATAATAACTGGCGAAATGTGGGTGTACTATTACACCTCTGCCTACCCCTTCGGGGAAATACAGGCGTGATGTTATGTTATGTGTTATATCGCAACCACATTGGAGCTGTTTAGACGCAGCTGTCCTTATACGGCACCACTCATTTACAACTCCTTGCCCAAATCGATTTCTGAATTAGGTACCATCGTACTATGCAGAAAATTCTGCCGTGCGTTGCGGGATTGGTTGATAGAGGATAGCTTTTACTCCATAGAAGATTTTTTTTAAAGAGCTCTTGTCTTTATTGCAAATAAAGAGGTGCATTGTAATCCACAGAATTTGAAATGATTATTTTATTATTGTTTGATATTTTTATTTGTTAGAATTAATTTAATGCTATGTGCATAAATTTGCATGCCTGTAGAATGGGTGGAATATGTCTTAAATAAACTATTGCATTGTAACAACTTATGTACCATACCTATTTCGTGCAAATTAACTAATGAATTGAATTATAATACTCGAAATAATTTTATAAAGGTCTATCAATGTGGAAGATTCTAAGTTTCTACGTTGCATTGTTTAGAAATGGCAGGGGGGGGGACACATTGCAAGCCACTTTGGCGGGCTATATTTCGCAGATGGTACACCTGATAAAAAAGTGGTGTATCAAACATTACCTTCATTTTAGTAGACCTATTCAATGATATCCCACACGAGGGGGTGCAGCGAAAAAAAAATTTTTTTCTCCATTTCACATGTATGGACGCCACCCCTAAAATACGCAAAAACGAATCTTTTATTCTTTTAAAATTGAGATCTATATGTAGACTATTTTTTAACAAAATTTCATTTACTTATGTTTATAACTGTAGAAGTTATTAAGCTGTAAAGGATTAGGACAGACGGACAGACGGACAGACGGACAGACGGACAGACGGACAGACGGACAGACGGACAGACGGACGGACATGACGAAACTATAAGGGTTCCTTGTAGGACTTCGGAACCCTAAAAACAATGAAGTTTATTTCAAGATCATCTAAATATTAGTAATTCTGATAAAACAATCAAATGAAATGTACTTTTCTTCCCAGACTGATATGCCGACTCCAGACTACAGCGTGGACTTAGACTTGGGTGAACCGGCGCCGGAGCTGATGGAGTACGCTCGTCAGCACTGCGGAGAGGATCCCAACACCCGTCTTCAGGCTATCTACGAACTCAGAGAAATGATTTATGGTTAGTATCTACACTACATGGAAGACCCTAATACTCTGTTCGTCCGTCAGTCACAGGGCTGTATCTTTTAACCGAAATAGACACTTAAAATTTTTACAGAAGATGTATTTATTGAGAAGGCCGCACGCTAGAGATAACACACGCAACATGCTCGCCACATTTACGTCTAATCGTTTGTTTTCGCGATACGAGTGGGCCTTGTACACTGGGCTAGCAATGGATAACTTAAAATGTGGCGTAGTGATTGTGGCGCAACAAATGTGCTACCGGTGTGCAGCCAGCTTAACTATGGCTTTCATGATAAATACTAAAAATGAAAAAAGTCTAAACCCAAAGGGTAATTTAATTACGCTTTAATCAAAATTCACATCGGTGATAAACGACAAATATAGCATACATCATCATCATCATCAGTTCAGCCGAAAGACGTCCAATGCTGGACATAGGCCTTCCCCAAGCATCGCCACAACGACCAGTCCTGCGCATTCCGCATCCAGCGGACTACCGCGACCTTCACCAGGTCGTCGGTCCACCTTGTGGGGGGCCTACCCACGCTGCGCCTTTCAGCACGCGGTCGCCACTCCAGAACTTTACTGCCCCATCGGCCATCCGTTCTGCGAGCAATGTGCCCCGCCCACTGCCACCAATTCTTCGGGCTATGTCGGTTACTTTCGTTCTTCTGCGAATCTCCTCATTTCTGATTTGATCATGCAGGGACACTCCGAGCATAGCCCTCTCCATTGCCCTTTGAGTGACTTTGAGCCTTCTTATCAGGCCCATTGTGAGCGACCACGTTTCAGTGCCCTAATTACTGGTAACACACACTGATCAAAGACTTTCGTCTTGAGACACTGCGGTATTTTGGACGAGAAGATATTACGTATATATAGCTTCCCGAACGCTGCCCAACCGAGTCGGATTCGACGATTGACCTCTTGCAAGAAAAATAATAATTTCACCACCCTATATCTTCTCATTGCCGTGTGGTATCCGGCAAATAAAAAGAATAGACCACCCCCCTTCTACCCATGGGTTTCGTAAAAGGCGACTAAGGTTTGAAATCAGGAGGATGGGCAGCAGCGTCCTTTTGTGCACCAACATCGTGCAACATCACCCACTGCGGTCACCAACCCGCCTGCCCAGCGTGGTGACTATGGGCATACATCCCTATGAACGCACAACATATACAACGGCCCCCAGTTCCCGGTGGTCCCTCTATTCCCGACTACGGTAGCGGTCGTGGTAACGGTGGGACGGGGGGTGCTAGGAATCTCCGGGTTACGGCAGGCTACCAAAACCGACGACTATATCTGGCAGCGTACAATGGAAAAACGTTGAGACTGGACCATCACCTCGCCGAGCTTGAAGTAGAGTTAAGTCATATAAAATGGCATATACTGGGGTTATCCGAAGTCCGTAGAGAGGGAGAGGACACGATAACCCTGGAGTCAGGAAACTTACTCTACTTCCGCGAAGGTGATCAGCTCTCCCAAGGTGGTGTTGGTTTTCTTGTCAAAAAGGCCCTCGTAAACAGCGTTGTGGAAATCGGTAGTGTGTCGACACGGGTAGCGTACCTTGTACTAAAGCTAAATGATAGGTACAAGCTGAAAATAGTGCAGGTATATGCGCCGACCTCGACACACTCTGACGATATAGCCGAAGCGATGTACGAAGACATAGCGAAGGCTATGAATAGTACCGCTAAGGCTCACTACAACGTTGTTATGGGGGACTTCAACGCTAAAGTGGGAGTACAAGAACGCGGCGAATCGAGAATCGGACCTTACGGTTTGGGGCGCAGAAACCACAGGGGCCAAATGTTGGTCAACTTCTTGGAGTCCCAGGGGCTCTTCTTAATGAACTCCTTCTTTAAGAAGAAGCCCCAAAGAAGATGGACCTGGAAAAGCCCCGACAAGGTGACAAGGAACGAGATAGACTTTATCATGACGGATAAGAAGCACATATTTAGAGATGTCTCTGTGATCAATAGGTTCAACACCGGAAGCGATCACCGACTTATCCGAGGCACTCTAAATATCAATTTTAGAGCTGAAAGAACGCGCTTGATTAAGTTTACTCTCCGACCTTCGCCGCTCCAAACCAGTTTGGGCTCCGAAAGGTTCCAAGCGGAACTTCAAAATCGATTCGACTCGCTGGAAACCACGGGCAATATTGAGGAGAAAACCAACACCATGGTCAAAACATTGCAGGAACTGTCTCGAAAATTCTTTCCGCCGCAGCGTGGAAGCAAGATGCCCAAGCTTTCGACTGAGACTCTCGATCTGATGAGGAAAAGACGGGAAATGTCAGCCGCGCATTCGTTTTCATCAGATAATAGGTCCTTAAACCTACAGATTAGGAAGCTGATGCGACGTGACCTCCGCCGCTCCAACACCCGCGCCATTGAGGCTGCGATTGAGCTAAATAGGGGGTCGAAAGTTTTCGCTCAGCAGCTAGGGAGGACCCATCTGATGAAACTGAAAGCCGCGGATGGCAAAATAGTCACCTCTAAGATCGAGATGCTTGATGAGGTCGAAAACTTCTATGGGCATTTGTATTCCACCAAAACGGCGAGACCAGCAGTTCCTAGCAATGACGACAAAAGAGCCCAGCTCACGCGCCATTAAACCGAGGATCTTCCGGACGTTGACCAGGGCGAGATTAGGGCGGCCCTCGAGCAGCTTAAGAACAACAAAGCTCCGGGCGATGACGGCATTACCACTGCACTCCTAAAAGCAGGCGGGGCTCCGGTCCTGAAGGAGCTACAGAGTCTGTTTAATGCCGTCATCCAACAAGGCTCTACACCGGAGGCATGGAGCGGGAGTGCGGTGGTACTGTTCTTCAAAAAAGGGGATAAAACCCTACTAAAGATCTACAGACCCATCTCACTCCTGAGTCATGTATACAAGCTGTTCTCGAGGGTCATCACGAATCGTCTCGCCGGAAGACTCGACGAATTCCAGCCACCAGAGCAAGCTGGGTTTCGAAAAGGCTACAGCACCGTAGATCACATCCATACTGTTCGGCAGATCATACAGAAGACTGAAGAGTACAATCAGCCGCTGTGTATGGCATTCGTGGACTACGAGAAGGCCTTCGACTCCATCGAAACTTGGGCAGTTCTGGATGCTCTTCAGCGATGTCACGTTGATGAGCGGTATATAGAGATGCTGAGATGCCTATACAACGCTGCTACCATGACTGTTCAGCTCCAGGACCAAAAGACGAAGCCAATCCAACTGCGCAGAGGGGTGAGACAAGGGGATGTAATATCCCCGAAATTGTTCACTAACGCGTTGGAGGACGTCTTCAAGACACTGGACTGGACTGGACAGGGTATCAACGTTAACGGCGAGAACATCTCACATCTCCGTTTTGCCGATGACATCGTTGTAATGGCTGAGTCGCTGGAACAACTGGGCGAAATGCTGCACAGCTTAAACGGAGCCTCTCGACGTGTCGGTCTCGGCATGAATCTGGACAAGACTAAAGTCATGTTCAATATGCATGTCATGCCGAGGCCGATATTCGTCGAAGGGTCGACACTCGAAGTTGTAACGGAATACGTCTACCTAGGGCAGGCAATTCAGCTTGGTAGACACAACTTTGAGAAAGAAGCCAACAGAAGGATCCGTCTGGGCTGGGCAGCGTTTGGCAAACTTCGCCGAGTCTTCTCGTCGCCTATACCGCAAAGTTTGAAGACAAAAGTCTTCAACCAGTGCGTCCTGCCTGTCATGACTTACGGTGCCGAGACGTGGACACTGACAGTTGGGCTAGTCCACAAGTTTAAAGTCGCTCAGCGAGCTATGGAGCGAGCTATGCTTGGAGTTTCTTTGAAGGATAAAATCCGAAACGAGATTATCCGGAGAAGAACCGGAGTGACCGACATAGCTTGTAGAATCAGTAAGCTGAAGTGGCAGTGGGCTGGCCATGTCTGTCGAAGGACCGATGGCCGCTGGAGCAGACGAGTCCTTGAGTGGAGACCGCGAATCGGCAAACGCAGCGTAGGGCGCCCCCCTGCCAGGTGGACGGACGACCTAAAGAGCGTGGCCGGGGGGGACTGGATGCGGAAGGCAGAGGATCGAGCGTTGTGGCGCAACTTGGGAGAGGCCTATGTCCAGCAGTGGACTGCGATAGGCTGAGTTGATTGATTGATATCTTCTCATAGTTGTCTTAAAAGGCGACTAAGGGATTCACCGGAGGATGGGCAGCAGCGTCCTCTGAGTATTTAACCAACCAACTGCGATCGCCAACCCGCCTGCCAAGCGTGGCGATTATGGCATATCCGCCAAAACATGATAAGCACAATATAGCATACGTCTAGTACAAATATAGCATTCATAATTTATGTGAATATAACCACATATAACCCTTCTCTGCCTTAAGTCTTCTGTTGTGGTTTGTGGCTGTACGAATGTTCTGCACGTGTACATTATAACGTATAATAATAATCATGTACGCGTGTACATGACTTACGGTGCCGAGACGTGGACACTGACAGTTGGGTTAGTCCACAAATTCAAAGCCGCTCAGCTAGCTATGAAGCGAGCTATGCTTGGAGTTTCTTTGAAGGATAAAATCCGTAACAAGATTATCTGGAGATAAACCGGATTGACAGACATAGCTTGTAAGATCAGTAAGCTGAAGTGGCACTGGAGCAGATGAGTCCTTGAGTGGAGACCGCGAATCAACAAACGCAGCGTAGGGCGCCCCCCGCCAGGTGGACCGACGACCTGAAGAACATGGCTGGGTGGGACTGGATGCGGAAGGCAGAGGACCGAGTGTTGTGGCACTTGTGGTGCAACTTGGGAGAGGCCTATGTCCAGCAGTCGACTGCGATAGGCTGTGTTGATAACAAGTGTACATAGGCTGTTACAATCACGTTACAATCATAAACTTAGGTTTTAAACTTTCGCGAATTTCACTCATATTGAACTATGTTTACGGGATTTGTCGTGCACAATTAAATCAAAATATAACAAACATTTTGAATAACCTCGAAAGAAATATAGAATTTCTATCGGGAAGATGTATATAGGTTGTCCTCCTCGTGGAATCCGGTAATCGAGAAGTGTTTGCGTCGTGTTATGTCTACATGTATGTCCGCCGAAACTGTCAGCATTGTGTGTCGTGATTCAGCATATCTTGTTACGGACAGCGATGTTACGAAAAACCAACCGCGGGTAGTACGAGAAAACACCCGCCGCTCAAGACGATGACACCCACATACTTCAGTCTGCTCATGACCACGGCCAATGCAACTTGACCGAAACGTCGAGATTAGTCAAAATGTTTGTTATATTTTGATTTAATTGTGCGCGACATGTCCCGTAAACATAGTTTAATAATCATAAACTTACTATACCAATGCAGTGACAATTTGTATTGAATTATACCTCATGCAATAACTAAACTAAACCATGCTAGTAATAGTTTTTAATATATTCCTAGGGATATAATGATAATAATATCATTCAACAAAAGTGTGTTAAAATTCATTCTCTAAATTTATAATGTCGAACTATGATCTTTGACGCTCAAATGCAATATACACAGATCTATATGGCAATATATAATGATCAATGATCAATAAAATGCGTTGCAAATTTGTCATCAAGATAAGTTTGTCAGTTTTTATTGATGAGACAGATCATGTGGTAATTAATAATTACAATGTATTTCACAACGGACGATACAGATAGTGCTATAACAATGAGACGTAGGTAGGTGAGCTCTTACTGGCCATGACATGAATTTTCGGTGAACCAATGTGCTTTATGTTGTCTAGCTTGCAAGATGCATATCACATACAAACAGTATAGACGAGTGGAACAACACAGATATAAACGTAGCCCTAAACTTGGCCATTATTTATTTATTTATATATTGCAAAAGGTTCATCCACAGCATGCTAAACTTATTTGAACTATTTCTAAACAATACAATGCAGTTTTTTCCTAACATGTACGCCAATAAAGGGTCAACACAACATTGGCTATTCAAGAACTTATAGTTGAATCAATATAGAACAATGATATTTAAAAGAACAGATACGTTACTAGCGCGCTGACTGCTGGCTGCGTACATCAAAACGATTTTAATTAATTTAAAATTAAACGGTAGTTTTTAGGGTTCCGTACCAAAGGATGCTAATGGGACCCTATTACTCTCGCTACGCTGTCAGACCGTCTGTCTGTCACAGGGCTCTTATCTTTGTAATTTCTCTATCGTTGAAATTTTCACAGAATATGTTTTACTATGGTGCCTATCACGACAAATACTAAAAATAAAAAAATCTAAAACCAAAGGGGGTCCCCATACAAGAAACTCGAAAAACATGCATTTTTTTCAACGTTTTTGTACGGTTTTTTCAACGGTAATACATACCAGCGTCAAACTTGGTCTGATTATAGTGCATAATATGTAGTTTAGCAAAAAATACTAAAAATAGGGCAAACATAGACATATGTGGTGATACCTACGTAAGAAACAAATGGAAAAGTTCATATTTCGCGCACAATCGTTGAAGTCTTTTGATAAACTCTCGTAAATTTAACTCAGTTTCTATGGGGTATCAGGTCGATGGGTGGTACGAAACCCTTACTGTGTGAGTCCAACTCAGACTTGGCCAGTTTTTACTTTATTTTTGCGAACGCGAATGCTGCAAATCTTTTGAAATGTCAGGAAAATCAATTTAAATAAGATACGCGATGTAATCCGGATAATCTTGTTTTATTATGACACTCTAGACATACGTAAATAGAGAAATAGGAGGGACTCGCAAGTCCGTGGCCTCGTCCAAAATGATAAAGGCAAATTATTTAGATACATGCGCATACTTACATTGAACAGGGCGTTGAACCGTATTATTCTCGGTAGGTGATAAGGAAACAGATAATGTCTAGATTCTTGTCTAAGTATGTTAAGGCCCTACTACGAGCTAAGTGGCGCCCCCATCAGTAAAACAATAATTACTCGCTGAGTACATCATTTATCGAAAAATATTTTTTTAAATTAAAGTACAGGTACTGTAGTTTAATCAGAAACTATTAACTATGTAAATATTTATAGTCCGCTGTAGTTGTCGATAGAAAAACTGCAAATAAATGTCCCAAAGATATTTATAAATAATAAATAATAATAAATATCTTTGGGACATTTTTTTTACACAGCACCATCTAGTCCCAAACTAAGCAGAGCTTGTATTATGGGTACTAGACAATGGATATAATACTTATATACTTTTTTTTTGTAAATACATACTTATAATACATAAGCAACACCCAGACCAACACAAACACTCATGTTCATCACACAAATATTTGTGTCCTGTGGGAATCGAACCCACGACCTCGTTATCAGCAGTCCGACACCCGAACCACTAGACCATAGAGGTGTCCATTTTAGGCACTTTTTCTATCTATAAATACAGCGAAGTAAAATTTACAGAGTTATTTGTTTCTGTACTTCAATTGTTAACAACGAATTTTCGATAAATTAAGTACCAAGCGAGTACCTAATTATTTTTTTATTGATGGTGGCGCCACTTAGCTCTTCGGAGCACCTTAAGGTAATAAAAGAATGCAAGAAAGATGGTACTTTTTACAAAATTTTGGACTGGTTTGCTAATGTATGTGTAATGATATCCCGTTACGCTTTCAGGCTGAATCGATACAATGCACATAGCGACAATTTTCGCTCTGTTCATGAGCTTAACATCTTAACAAAGAATGAGAGCATAATATAAGTACAGATACAGAATCCAATAAGCTACATGGCTACATTGACAGGGGCCAATCGAATTTATAATTTATGTGTGTGTACTTTAAACATAATTTATGTAAGGGAAAATATATGTTGAATTTTTCACGATAAAATGATTATACGTGGGACACTCAGAAAGTTTTGCGAAACTAAAAAAAATTGTTCTATACGTACATATATTTTTATCAAATCTTTTCAAAGTACTTTCCACCAGCCTCTATACAAAGATTCATGCGCCTAAACCAGTTTTCAAAACACTTTTTCCAGTCCGCCGCAGACACCTCGTTTACAGCCTGCTCGAACGCAGCCAGCGCATCTTCCGGCGACGAAAATTGTATCCCTTTGAGCTGATTTTTTATTTTTGGGAATAAAAAGAAGTCACACGGTGCTAGATCAGGGCTGTAAGGAGGGTGACCCAGGAGTTTGACTGGCGTGCTGTCCAGGAAGTCCCTCGTTTTGAGTGCGGTGTGCGCAGGTGCATTGTCGTGGTGGAGCAGTAGCCCGCGGAGCCCTGTGTTTGGTCGCTTGTTGCTTATAACAGAGAAAACTTCTGGCAAACATTTGGTAGTATACCATTCGGCATTAATGCTTCTTTGATCCCGTAAGGGAATTGATACCAAGTGGCCAGTCAAATTAAAAAAGCTAGCGATCAAAATCTTACCCCCGCTTCTAGATCGCTTCACTTTGGTAGGCGTTGGCTCATTTTGAAACACCCAAACAGTCGACTGGCGCTTGGTTTCTGGGTCGTATTGATAAATCCAGGACTCATCACCTGTAACGATGTCGTAAACACGCCGAGACGAGCCTGCTTCAAATTTGTTAAGCATATCACGGCACCATTCCACCCGGGCCTGCTTCTGAGCATCGGTGAGGTTGTGCGGCACCCAGCGTGATACTATCCTCCTCACGCGAAGATGGCTGTGTAGAATCTCGTGAACGCTTCCCGATCCAATCTTCAATATGTGTTGAATCTCCTGATATGTAATTCGCCTATTGTCTTGGATTAAATTTTTCACTGCTAGCACGTTTTCTTCGGTAACAGCCGTCAAAGGGCGACCGCTTCTTTCGTCATCCCCCAAAGTTGGTCGACCGCGCTTGAATTCGTTATACCAACGATACACGGTTGCCTTGGAAGGGCTTTCATCCATGAATGCCATTTGAAGTCTATCGTACGATTCATCCGGTTTCAGGCGACACTTGAAATCGTATAAAATCATAGCTCTAAAATGTTCCCGGCGCAGATCCATATTTCAGTGAGACACAATACTTTGAATTAACTCGCAAAAAATGTGGAGGGAAATTTTGAAATTGGAACTTACTTATTTTTACTTATAAATAATCATATTTTCGAAAAACATTATAACTGGCCAGTCTCCCATATATAAAAACTTTTTTTCGCAATACTTTCTGAGGGGCCTGGTAATTATATTAGGCTTACGCCTAGTTTAGGCACCAGTCTCCCGCAGTATACTGTAAATGTTACCTTGCACTTTCCATTATGTATAACATAATGTAATGTGGTGAGATAATAAATCTTTATCTTATCTTATGTTATTATTTCCAAATAAAAACATTTCTTACATTCTATATATTTTTATTACTTTTTCGGTCAATCCCTTGTTGGATCAATATAATCATTTATCTTATATTTATTAGTTAGATAGTTATGTATATTCGTTCGGAACATCCATATATCCTTCTTAATGTCTATTTGTTGTTTATATCCATTTTCTTTTTCTTCGAGGCTGTCCATGTGTTATTCTAAATTTTATAAAAAAAAAACAATAAATGAAACTTGTAATTCGCCTTTTGCTACTATATTTTGCTTAATTAATACACTGTATTAGCTGTAAGTTTTCCTTAAATAATAAAATAAAATATTGTATATTAAAAAAAACATAACCCTACCTTTGCTTTCGCGCAGCCGGGTAACAAATTGAAAGAATTTCAGTTGCATTGACCCGAGCTAGTTTTGCGACTGAGGGGGTGCTAGCCAGAGAACCTCCACGTGTGCCTGACGGCTGCTTGTCCTTCTGGACACGTCTGGAGGGAACGGCAGTTGTTTGGCCGGTGCATCCTGGGCACGGGCAATAAAATCCTTTCGAGGGATTAACCTTCGGGTGATTTTATTGCCTGTGGCGAATATTCTGCCGCGGGAGGGGCCCGTTCTGGGCCAGTGGCGAGTTGCTCCACGTGTCCCTCTGTTGCCAACAGAGGGCACAGTGGAGGAGCAGGGGCGGGCCCGGTGTGCACTCACCCTGCCACTGGGCAGGCAGCGGGGGGGCTGTCCTTCCCTGCCCCCGTCGATCTCGTAACCCCAGGAGTGCCCGCTGAGTAGTGTTCTCGCGCCTCTTGGGACCGAGGGTCTTGGCTTCGCCGCCCGGACCGCGAGGAAGAAAACCTCTATAAAAAATTACGGGAGGTAGGGCCTGCGAGCAGCAGACTCGGGGTAGTCTGCTGCCCGACCAGCAGCTGGCGTAGCTGGCACAGCCGGCGTAGTTGGCGCAGCTGGTAAAGGCCCATGAGGTGAGGTGGCGTGCAGTGTTCCGTGTGCGTCACAGAGGAGGGTGCGGCCGTCGTTAGGCCGCACGGGGAGAAGGGGCTCGCCTGCTTGTGGCGAGCCGGGGCCTGTCGGGGGTGGTTGTGTGAATACTCACAGGTTCCCACGCCCTGGCTAAGGTATTTGTAGGAACACCGTGGTGGTTTTAGTCGGTAAGAGTCCGACACTGACTCCACCTACCCCGGGCGGAGTGCGTCCATGAGGATATCCCCACGGGAAGAAAAAAAAAAAAAAAGTTTTTCGACTGAGAAAACTTCACTATCATCAACTCAGTCTATCGCACTGCTGGACATAGGACTCATCCAAGTTGCGCCACAACACTCTCTCAGGTCCAGTTTCCCACCCAGCCATCTTCTTCAGGTCATCGGTCCACCTGGCGGGGGGCGCCCTACGCTGCGTTTGCCAATTCGCGGTATCCACTCAAGGACTCGTACGTCGACTCGGACGTCGGACTCGCTCCAGCGGCCATCGGTCCTTCGACAGACATGGCCAGTCCACTGCCACTTCAGCTAACTGATCCTACAAGCTATGTTGGTCACTCTGGTCTTTCTTCGGGTAATCTCGTTACGGGAAAACTTCGGTTGGGGAAAATTCTAATCCTATTTAAAAAAACCACGGTTAAAATTGTACCAGATAGGCGAGGTATATATAATCAAAGCAGATAGGTAGCTTTAAGTACGTAATATTTATTTTTTTACTTCTTCTTCTTATGACTTAGAATTTCTGACTAATCTAATGCATAACATTAAAATATATTATTTAGTTAGCTAATAATTTTATTCAAAATACTATTTTTAACTTCGTAGAACAATAAAATTTTACATAATATTTAAAAGCGCTTTTATTAGCAGACATTATACTTGTGTATTTGTGTAGTTTCTCAGTTACCGATATTTCCTTGTTTTATTATTGAAGCGGCGAAGCGTGGCGGGGCGCGAATGCCCAACAAATTGAGAGTGTGCAACCTATGCGCGGAGTGGACTGTAGATTTGAGCGCTGGATTTAAACTGACGCCGCAGTTGACGTATGAAAATTGCACGAGCGATCTAAAGAGGGCGAATGCACGTACCTTGAGAGCCGCCTGGATAGACGGCCACTGCCAGCGACGCGCACCGGCTCCTCCGGAACTTCTCGTGCGCGGACGGTCTCACACACTAGTTTTGTGGGGCTTTTATGTAATGCGGGTGAAGAATGGAAGCGGATGATATATGGAGCGGAGCGGATGAGTTTTAAATTAATTTATATAATATTGCGGCGGATCGCACTGATCTTAGAGCGGAATATTCTTAAACACTTGTTTTTTCACATTATATTTTTCTATGTGTCAGTAATCGCTGACAGCGGTGCGGCGGCCAGCAGGGAACAGATCGCTCATGAGGTTTTGCTAGCAAGCAGGATTTAATTTAGATTTAAATCACCTCAAGTGAGAGGGTGGCGCCACCATTTCCCCCCGGCCTTAAAGGGTTGCCTTTAAAAAGAGATGTAAAAATAAGGACTTTGGCTTATAATAGGCCACGCGAATGCGGGAATGCGAATTAAGAATGACGAGATAAGAGTTAATTTTGAGCGAAAAAGTTATTATAATGCGAAGTTACTTAGCTAATTACCTAAAGCTAAGTAGCCCAACCATCAAGTCAGGCTTTACTGAGTCGGTAGCGGACATAAGCGTACAACAGGGCGCACATAGCTACCCTTGGCGGTTTTGACAGTAACCACGCGGGTTATACCATCCTTCGAAGTATGCAACTTTTCAACGACGCCTAATGGCCATGACAGAGGCGGAGCATTATCTGTCATAATAATGACCACAGTCCCCTCCTGAATTGGAGAGGAAGGCGTATTCCACTTGGACCTAATCTGAAGTTGGTGTAAGTAGTCAGCACGCCAGCGCTTCCAGAACGACTGCACCAGTTTGTCGAGCAATGAATGTCGCTGAAGCAAGCGGACAGAGTCTGTTTCAGGAGCGGGGAGGGACGACAGAGGCAACGTGTGCAAGAAATGCGCCGGAGTGAGTGCGGAAGGTTCAGCGGGGTCAAAACTCATAGTTGTGAGCGGGCGCGAATTAACCAATGCCTCGACTTGAGCGAGGACAGTTACGAGCTCCTCATAAGAGAGAATTTGCTGCCCAATAACTTTAAATAAGTGCGACTTCACTACTTTGACCATGCTTTCCCAGCACCCACCAAAGTGCGGGGAAGCAGGCGGTATAAATGACCAACTTATGCGGTTTTCAGTAAGCTCGTCCTGAAGATGCGGACGATATTCTTTATCGAGAAACTTATACAGATCGCGTAAATAAGAACTTGCACCAACATAACAAGTTCCGTTGTCAGTGTATAAACACGTAATAGGGCCGCGTTGAGAAAGAAAGCGTGTAAGCGCAGCAAGAAAACTCACTGTGCTTAATAAATCCGCCGCTACTTCAATATGCGTGGCTGGAGTTGTTAAACACATGAAGATACCATGCCAAGCCTTAAGACTTCTCACAACTTGACCACGGACAGGTGTGTACTGCAGCGGGCCAGTATAATCACACCCGGTGTGTGTGAAAGCCTTATCGACTTTGTTGATGCGTTGGCTAGAGAGGTCAGCCATAAGCGGTAACACTGTACGCGGTTGAAATCTAAGCAACTCCGGACCAGCATGCAGATATTTACTGTAGTAGTAATCTACGAGTTGGTCGACTGCGCGATCATGACGTGGTAGAATAAAAGGATGTTTGTATTCGAAGTCCTCGTCAGAATTTGAAAGGCGATCACCGATGCGTATGAAGCTGTTCTCATTAAGAAGCGGTTTCTGTATATGAATCACTGAAGAGCAAGGTTCGCCATTTTTCAAATCGACAGGACTCACATAGCCCTTGTTTATGTTATCCAATATGACGTCATTACAGGCATCACGCGGTTTCAGCGATGTCTCAGACTTCCGTTCAAGGCAACGAAAACGCCTGAGTGACGCAGCATTTGAGTCGCCCAGCAAATATGGATCGACGCAGAGCGGCAATGCGATGGTATATTTACCACTGTCTTTACGGGCAGTGGTAGAGCGGAGATGTTCTTCACACTCAAGGTTGACAAGACCTTGAGTGGGCGGCGCGGTAACCTCCTCAAGCTCTAAGGATCGCTTGGGGAGCGAATCTGAATTATTTTCTTGAAGAACCGAACAACAAGACGTAGTATAATTTGAAGCGCATGATGCAGGTACAGTACCCATAATCACGTAGCCGAATAGCGTTTCAATAGCAGGAGGTATAGAAGAATGATTGCTACGCACTACATTAGGCAATAGCAAATGCGGGAAAATTGATGCACCTATCAAAACATCAATGATGCCTGGCTGAGCAAATGCGGCGTCCGCCAATGGCAACGTTTTGAGGTGTGTTAGCGCCGAGACGTCAACACAAGCGGTAGGCAGCGTCTCCGTTATACGTTCTACAATAAGCGCAGAAACGTCAAAGCTTATGTCATTGTTATGACGCGAATGTAATTTTAAATTAGCGGAACCCTTAACAGGTTTTTCAGAACCAGCGATTCCATTCACAATCAAATTCGAATTCTTAAACGTGTTCCATAACTCGAGACGTTTGAAGCAATCTAAAGAAACGAAATTACTTTGCGAAGCGCTGTCTAGCAAGCAACGAACCACGTGTGGATTATTACTCGCGTCGTAGATGACTACTTGTGCAGTAGCGAGCAAGACCGTAGTAGCCACTGCACATTGCCGACTACTTTGAGGTAAGGTCGCATCGGGCAGTGCGAGAGTCGATCGCGACGTGGCAATGGATGTTGTGCATAAAGATATTTCAGGCACAGTTGTGCTGACAGCCTGAACTTGTGGCGGTGACGACACGGCTGGAGATTGGTTGACCACGTCAGCAGAATCCGATGATGAGGGCATCTTATCAAAGTGTAACAATGTGTGATGACGTTTATTGCAAGTGCGGCATTTGGAATAGGAAGAGCAGGTGCTCGACCTATGTTTTAAACTTAAACAATTGACACACGCATTGTTATCTTTCACACATTGAAAGCGAGCGGAAGGGGAGAGGTTATTAAATGATGGACATTTATAAAAGTGATCATGTGTGATATTATCACACAGACACTTGCGAGCGTTTCGGGACTCCAAACACGCTACGTAAGTCTGCGGATTAGGCGCAGACTTGATCGTCTTAACCTTTTCGTATTTTTTGCTGGTGCTAGACGAACTAGAAGCACTAGGCTGCGTGTTGCGGAAGATTCGACACTGATGACTGATGAAAGAGATAAAACTGTCAAGAGTAGGAATTTTAGTATCCCTCTCTGACATTTCAAAAGCGCGGACAGTATCGGTGTCGAACTTCTTTAATGCGAGTTGTAAGAGAATAAAATCAGAGAGGCTATCCAATTTTAAATTCTTTAGGGAATTGACTGCGGTCACGAATTTATCAATAAACAATTGAAAGTTCGAAGCGGATGCGGGACCGGACAACTTCAGATTTAACGCCTGATCAAAGTATGTCGTTGCGAGGATGCGCGTATCTTGATACCTATCCAGTAAAGCCTGGAATATAATTTGGTAATTTCCAGCGGTAGGTGTGACGCCTGCGAATACACTTTGCGCCTTTGTAGACAGCTTTCCTATGAGGTAGTACAACCTGTCTGCATCTGTCAGCGACTTATTTTCGTGCACTGTTGAATTAAAACTGGCATAAAACAACGGCCAGTTTCTAATGTCCCCATCGAAGGACATTAGCTCGATTGCCGGTAGCTTGGGCTTTCGAGCTGCGGAGCCAGTGCAACTGTGCGTGGCAGACGAGGAGCCTGCAAACTGTGACGTCACACGCTTGATGGAACAAAATAAGTCTTCGAACGAGGCATATGCTTGATAGTTGGGCTTAGCTAAAGGATTTACAGCCAGCAACTTAGCGTTATAATCATCCAGCAGTTTATGGAATTCCGTCCGAACATTATCAATCGTCATAGTGATATTAAGGAAGTGTTCCTTATTGTACTCGGAAGTGTTAGCGATTTTGGAATGTTCATATATATTCTGAACGCGCTCAAACAAGGCGTTGCGTTTTGCTTCCAAAATCGCCAACGCTTGCTCTTCCGATGAAGGACGCTCTTCCCGCGGCATGTTTGTATAAATATATATTATCCAAACAAAAAAGTATATAAGTAAATTATTTACAATAAAGAGGTGGGTGAAAGTATTCAACTTTACACCTACCTTATCGCTTATAGGTACCTATGCGGGGCGATATGAGTAAAGGCAACTATAAGGGCGGCGGTGAAAATAATGAGCTTGAAGTAAGTATTTGCTAGACTTGGGGAGTTGTGTGGTGGAACCACGAACTATGCCAAGTCTGGAGGGCAGGTATGTACGAATACGAAGTACCTGTGCGGATATATATCCGGCTCGAAGGACCAAAAAAATGAAGCGGCGACGCGTGGCGGGGCGCGAATGCCCAACAAATTGAGAATGTGCAACCTATGCGCGGAGTGGACTGTAGATTTGAGCGCTGGATTTAAACTGACGCCGCAGTTGACGTATGAAAATTGCACGAGCGATCTAAAGAGGGCGAATGCACGTACCTTGAGAGCCGCCTGGATAGACGGCCACTGCCAGCGACGCGCACCGGCTCCTCCGGAACTTCTCGTGCGCGGACGGTCTCACACACTAGTTTTGTGGGGCTTTTATGTAATGCGGGTGAAGAATGGAAGCGGATGATATATGGAGCGGAGCGGATGAGTTTTAAATTAATTTATATAATATTGCGGCGGATCGCACTGATCTTAGAGCGGAATATTCTTAAACACTTGTTTTTTCACATTATATTTTTCTATGTGTCAGTAATCGCTGACAGCGGTGCGGCGGCCAGTAGGGAACAGATCGCTCATGAGGTTTTGCTAGCAAGCAGGATTTAATTTAGATTTAAATCACCTCAAGTGAGAGGGTGGCGCCACCAATTATGATCATATTTTCTCCAAACTCATATTCATATTTTTCTTGTTCAGATTTTCATGCAAGATTCTGTTGGTATTTCAGAACGTGGTGAATGCACTCCCCATCGCATGGATGACGACTTTCTAATAAAATTTCTGCGTGCGCGCAACTTCATCCCGAAACGAGCACATAGATTGGTATGCTAATTTTAATATAATTTGTATTTCTTAGTTTATCATCAATTCTGATAATTATCATTGAAGCATTTCCCTAAGTATTAGGAAAAATACTATTGTTTTTTGTAATGCTGTGATAAAATGATGAATATGACAATATCCGCGATGTTTTTGCAAGTTTTTTACTTGTCTGTTGCATGGCTTTCAGTAGGTAGGTAAGGTATGTCTAACAGTTCAACTTTCTTTTATTTAGTAATTATATTACTTATGCTTGAGTACATTTGTAATTGCTTATGTCATCATCAACATTTCAACCGAAAGACGTCCACTGCTGGACATAGGCCTCCCCCAATGGGGGGATATGCCATAATCGCCACGCTTGGCAGGCGGGTTGGCGATCGCAGTTGGTTGGTTAAATACTCAGAGAACGCTGCTGCCAATTCCTCTGGTGAATCCCTTAGTCGCTAATTGCTTATGTATTTGAGTTATATTAATATATTGAATTT
Organism: Asteroscopus sphinx; assembly: GCA_949699075.1. Taxonomy (NCBI): domain Eukaryota; kingdom Metazoa; phylum Arthropoda; class Insecta; order Lepidoptera; family Noctuidae; genus Asteroscopus; species Asteroscopus sphinx. The sequence continues at coordinate 25,498,212 of OX453004.1, read as the reverse complement.
TTGACATTCTTACATTGAATTATATGTTTACACAGAGTTTACATAGAGATCGTTGCATTCTTATTTCATTTTTTTGACTTTGACATTTTACTAAGATGACTTTTTATTATTTTGACATTTGAATTTGATAATTATTATTTTGACATTTCTATAAGTGTTGTTTACTGTTCTAATTTTGGTTCAATTTTTTATGATGCTGTAATAATATTATATAAATGTATTAACATGTAAATTGAATTTGCAAAATAAATGAATATTAATATAAATTGATGATATAAAGTTATTAACGCAGCTGTGTGATGGAGTCTTTAAGACTGCTTTGAAAAATTATAATTCTAGCCGACAATTATACAGGGTAATTTTATTATTTATTATTTATGCGAAAAGTATAGACGTGCGCATAAGAACTTGCCCATGGTGTTCGTTGACCTAGAGAAGGCGTACGACAGAGTACCCCGCGAGGTCTTGTGGAGGGCGCTGAAAGAGAAAGGTGTGACTGCAAAGTATGTGGAGTTAATTCGTGCTATGTACAGCCAATCTAGTACCCACGTTCGGTCGGCCGCTGGCAACACCGACGAGTTCAGTGTGGCTGTAGGCTTGCACTAAGGGTCGGCTCTAAGTCCTTACCTCTTCTTGCTGATAATGGATGCTTTGACATCAGAAATCCAGGAAGAGGCACCCTGGTGCATGCTGTTTGCTGACGACATTGTCCTTGTTGGTGAAGATGGACTTGAGGTCCAGAGTAGATTGGCAAAATGGCAACAAAATCTGGAGAACGTTGGCTTGAAAATCAGCAGAACTAAAACGGAATACATGTTCTGCGATTTCGGCGGTCTTTCCGGTTTTGTTGCTATTGCGCTAGATGGCGTGCCCTTGCCAGTCTGCTCCGACTTTCGGTACCTCGGTTCACTTGTGCAAAGCGATGGCGAAATTGACCGGACAGTCAAGCACCGAATTAACACAGGATGGTTGAAATGGCGGCAGGTCACGGGAACTACTACTCCCGAATTCCTCTTAAACTGAAGGGGAAAATCTATAAGACCATGATAAGACCTGCTGTCCTGTATGGATCGGAATGTTGGGCTACGAAAGGAATTAATGAAAGGCAAATGCATGCAGCTGAGATGAGAATGTTAAGAGGAATGTGTGGTGTAACGAGAATGGATAGGATAAGGAATGAATATGTAAGAGGGAGTCTGAAAGTAGCGCCAGTGACAGAGAAGTTAAGTAGCAACAGACTATCATGGTATGGACATGTGATGAGGAGGAATGGGGAGCATGTTACGAGGAAAGTTTTAAGTATGAATGTTGATGGCTATAAGAAAAGAGGGAGACCGAAGAAAATATGGATGGATTGTGTGAAAGATGATATGAATAGAAAGAAAGTAAACACAGAGATGACGGCTGATAGAGATGTATGGAAGAAAAAAACATGCTGCGCCGACCCCAAATAAATTGGGATAAGGGCAGGAGGAAGATTAATTATACAGGGTAATTTTTAATATACCAAAAACACCATACAAGATAAAATTTGTGTACCTAGTCCTTTGCTGATCATTTTGCACAATTTACTATGGACTAATTCTGAATATGAGGAAAAAGAACAGCTGTTCCATACTAAGTGGATACCTCATCATCAGCATATCGCAGTCCACTGCTGGACATAGGACTCTCTAATAGCATGCCACTGACTTCGATCCAAGAGAAAGGTAAATCGTCGAACCCGACTCGGTTGGGTAGCGTTCGGGAAGCTATGCAATATCTTCTTGTCCAAAATACCGCAGTGTCTCAAGACGAAAGTCTTTGACAAGTGTGTGTGGCCACGTAATTACTTACGGCACTGAAACGTGGTCACTCACAAAGCACCTGATAAGAAGGCTCAGTCACTTAAAGGGCAATGGAGAGGGCTATGCTCGGAGTGTCCCTGCGTGATCGAATCAGAAATGAGGAGATTCGCAGGAGAACGAAGGTAACCGACATTGCCCGTAGAATTCCCAAACTTAAGTGGCAGTGGACGGGGCACATTGCTCGCAGAACGGCAGGGCAATTGTGTAACTGCATCGCAATCAACAAAATGTCAATTTTGACGTTCGAATCCGGAAAAATTATACAATTCAAATTGCGTAACTACAAAACAGTTGATTACGATGTCAGAGGGATTTATTTATTTATTTATTTATAATTTATGTACACACAATAACATATGAAAGGAGACAGCATTAAAATTATTTAGTACAAAGGTACTGCTTATTTCAAAGAAATTTCTACCAGCAGACCTGCATCATGAAATCATTTATCATGAAATTGAATGAATGATAAAACTTAAAACGCATACTTGCAGCAGCTTACGTGGGACACTCAGAAAGTTTTGCGAAACTAAAAAAAATTGTTCTATACGTACATATATTTTTATCAAATCTTTTCAAAGTACTTTCCACCACCCTCTATACAAAGATTCATGCGCCTAAACCAGTTTTCAAAACACTTTTTCCAGTCCGCCGCAGACACCTCGTTTACAGCCTGCTCGAACGCAGCCAGCGCATCTTCCGGCGACGAAAATTGTATCCCTTTGAGCCGATTTTTTATTTTTGGGAATAAAAAGAAGTCACACGGTGCTAGATCAGTGCTGTAAGGAGGGTGACCCAGGAGTTTGACTGGCGTGCTGTCCAGGAAGTCCCTCGTTTTGAGTGCGGTGTGCGCAGGTGCATTGTCGTGGTGGAGCAGTAGCCCGCGGAGCCCTGTGTTTGGTCGCTTGTTGCTTATAACAGAGAAAACTTCTGGCAAACATTTGGTAGTATACCATTCGGCATTAATGCTTCTTTGATCCCGTAAGGGAATTGATACCAAGTGGCCAGTCAAATTAAAAAAGCTAGCGATCAAAATCTTACCCCCGCTTCTAGATCGCTTCACTTTGGTAGGCGTTGGCTCATTTTGAAACACCCAAACAGTCGACTGGCGCTTGGTTTCTGGGTCGTATTGATAAATCCAGGACTCATCACCTGTAACGATGTCGTAAACACGCCGAGACGAGCCTGCTTCAAATTTGTTAAGCATATCACGGCACCATTCCACCCGGGCCTGCTTCTGAGCATCGGTGAGGTTGTGCGGCACCCAGCGTGATACTATCCTCCTCACGCGAAGATGGCTGTGTAGAATCTCGTGAACGCTTCCCGATCCAATCTTCAATATGTGTTGAATCTCCTGATATGTAATTTGCCTATTGTCTTGGATTAAATTTTTCACTGCTAGCACGTTTTCTTCGGTAACAGCCGTCAAAGGGCGACCGCTTCTTTCGTCATCCCCCAAAGTTGGTCGACCGCGCTTGAATTCGTTATACCAACGATACACGGTTGCCTTGGAAGGGCCTTCATCCATCAATGCCATTTGAAGTCTATCGTACGATTCATCCGGTTTCAGGCGACACTTGAAATCGTATAAAATCATAGCTCTAAAATGTTCCCGGCGCAGATCCATATTTCAGTGAGACACAATACTTTGAATTAACTCGCAAAAAATGTGGAGGGAAATTTTGAAATTGGAACTTACTTATTTTTACTTATAAATAATCATATTTTCGAAAAACATTATAACTGGCCAGTCTCCCATATATAAAAACTTTTTTTCGCAATACTTTCTGAGGGGCCTGGTATTTGCATAACTAAACGTGATCACATACATGATGTCGTTTACATCGCAAATAATGGATTTCCCTCCTGACGTCATTTACTTCATTATAAAGTCCAAAGTATTGTCGTTACACAATTCCTATGTTTGATTGCGATGTTGTCAACATCGTTTAAATTTTACATCAATATCAAACTGTCAAATGAGTTACGCAATTGCCCTGCGGATGGCCGAGGGGGATGTAAGGTTCTGGAGTGGTGACCGCGTACCTACTGGAAGGCGCAGCGTCGGTAGGCCCCCACAAGGTGGACTGACGACCTGGTGAAGGTCGTGGGGATCCGCTGGATGCGGGAAGTGCAGGACCGTTCGTTGTGGCGATGCTTGGGGGAGGCCTATGTCCAACAGTGGACTTCTTTCGGCTGAAATAATGAACCCTGTATAACAGTCATTTATTTATTCCAAAAAAGACAACATGTAAGGCATAAAATAAAATAAAATACTTTTACATAATTAATCTACTTTACGAGGCGTTTTTATGATTTCGTTTTAAGATTGAAACAATTAATTGGTTATTGTTTGATTGAATCAATTAACTTTCAATATAAAAGTATAATAGAGCTAGTAATTGAGTTAGTTAGCCAGGCGACTCTATTATAGCTACCCTCAGACCTAAAAACGATAAAAAACGCATACCTATTGTAAAATCGATAGAAATTGTAAAATCTATAGAAATTATAAAACCTTGAGTTTATATATAGGACGATAGCGAGATAAAGAAAGGACGGAAAACAATATTATTCATAGAAATAATTATAATACAGGTCACCCTAGTTTAGAAGCCAGGGCTACACTAATTTGTAAAATTGGACTAAACAATAAAGTTAATTTATTATTTATTATTATTATAATACTTATCGAAATGCGTAGATAAACATAATAAAAACCGGCCAAGAGCATGTCGGGCCATGCTCAGTATTATAGGGTATCTTAGTAGGTCTAATTACAAACGAATCAAATAAAATATTAATCATTGCTATTTTAGTTTTTGCAAACAGCGCTACCTAGTGCTAAATTTAAGAAGCTAAATTTAAGAGTGTGTCATATCAATATAACACAAAGTTTCTTTTTGTGATTTTTTTAAATAGAAAGTAACTAAAGGAGCATCATTTGCTAAGATCATTTTTGTCTAAGGTCAATGACCTATGAACTAGGACGTCTTAAGTATTTTTCAGTTTTCTCACTATAACTCAAAAATTTATAATCACATTATACTCGAAATAATTTTATAAAGGTCTATCAATGTGGAAGATTCTAAGTTTCTACGTTGCATAGTTTAGAAATGGCAGGGGGGGGGGACACATTGCAAGCCACTTTGGCGAACTGTATTTCGCAGATGGTACACCTGATAAAAAAGTGATGTGGGAAACATTACCTTCATTTTAGTAGACCTATTCAATGATACCCCACACGAGGGGGTGCAGCGAAAAAAAACTTTTCATCCCCGTTTCACATGTATGGGCGCCACCCCTAAAATACGTTATCAAGATTTTTTTTTATTTTAAAATTGATATCTATATCTAAACCAATTTCTAACAAAATTTAATTTACTTATGTTTATAATTGTAGAAGTTATTAAGCTGTAAAGGATTAGGACAGACGGACAGACGGACAGACGGACAGACGGATAGACGGACAGACGGACAGACGGACAGACGGACAGACGGACAGAAGGACAGACGGACAGACGGACAGACGGACAGACGGACAGACGGACAGACGGACAGACGGACAGACGGACAGACGGACAGACGGACAGACGGACAGACGGACAGACGGACAGACGGACAGACGGACAGACGGACAGACGGACAGACGGACAGACGGACAGACGGACAGACGGACAGACGGACAGACGGACAGACGGACAGACGGACAGACGTACAGACGGACAGACGGACAGACGGACAGACGGACAGACGGACAGACGGACAGACGGACAGACGGACAGACGGACAGACGGACAGACGGACAGACGGACAGACGGACAGACGGACAGACGGACAGACGGACAGACGGACAGACGGACAGACGGACAGACGGACAGACGGACAGACGGACAGACGGACAGACGGACAGACGGACAGACGGACGGACATGACGAAACTATAAGGGTTCCTTGTAGGACTACGGAACCCTAAAAATTGCTTTTTTATTGAAGCGATGTTAAAAAATAATCTAACGTAAAAATACGTGTGTAGTACATTCTACATAGTCATACTCCGTTTGCTGGGCTTTGGGCATGGGCATGCTCAAGACAATAATAATGACGTTGGTATCGATATTTCAAGTTACTTTTATTGGATTTTCAAAAATAAATGAACAAGAATCATGGAAATTTACGAATCACACATGTATATCATAATGACGCTTGTCGTCCTGTAAAAAGTTTATTTATAGAGCAGCTTACAGAAGTACCTGATAATTACTCTAATCAGCAACATGAGTGATAGACAGCACTAAATATGGACTGTTGCTAGTTAACTTTATCAAGGTTAGACATATTATTAGGAGATAATATGTTCTATTCAACATGAATAATCAATAATGAAAAAATTGTACCTAACGCCGTAAAAAAACTGGATCCCGCCTATTTTATGATGTTTCATAATGATATTCTACCTAAATTCTACCCAGATTTTGCTAAATTTTACGCTTAGAATATATTGTTCTAAGATTTTACCCGTATCCAATTAACATAAATCACCTATACTAAAAAAGATGTCTATACAAGGAGGTTTAAATATCACCTAAATAAATAATAATGGGGCAACTTTGGGAAGTCATGGAATTATATTTTTAGAAAGACGAGTAAGCTTTTTGTGATTTTATCGAGTGATGCAACGAATACTACTTTTACGAATACGAATACTGATTCTACTATTCGGCGAATACGGATACGACTACGAATACCTGTTTTTACTATAGACGCACGTAATTATTTGTCAAAGATCAACAATTTAAAGCGACTCTGTTCAGTTTTACTACACAAGGTGATAAAACAGTTAACACACAGAAAATTGCATTGTTGCATGTCTCCACAAACAAAAACAAAAAGGCCTACACAATTGCTAACCATCTGTGGATGTAAACAAAAGATAAGAAAGTTTAATGATTTTTTATTTGGTTTTTTAATCTTTGTCTTTGTCGACTCGGTCGCAATAATCGCAAGTCGCAACGCAATGTATGCATGGGATTTCTAGGAATTTCTTTTTTTACGAATGTCATGAAAGTATTCGGCGAATACGACTATTCGGTAATTTCCTGGTATTCGGCGAATACGAATATTCGTATTCGTATTCATTGCATCACTAATTTTATCTTATTATTAACACTTGTAATTTCACGATTTAAATCGTAAGATTTCGCTTCGCATGCGAAAAAGCGTTAAAAATAATAAAATAATTACTTGTTATTTGCTTTTCCAGATTGTGAACTACTACCAATTCAAGGAGGACAATCCGGAACTGTTTGAGAACGTTTTCCCGTTGGATTTGAGAAACATAGGAGATGCCAACGTGATGGCCGTGCCTCCGTACCGGGATCAAGTTGGCCGTAGACTATTGTTCTATAGAATAGGTAAGATTAAACTAACTATATCGATACCTCTAGGCTCAAAGGACGTAAATGACATTTTGGCGTAATGACATTTTCGACTCTATAGATGGTTAGAGTACAAAAATGTCTATAGAGTAGAAAATGCCTGTACACCAAAATGTCGTTTACGCCCTTTGATCCTAGAGGTATATACTATAAATGTATGTAGGTACTATAAATAATAATTTCTAAGGTTTTCGCGATCACTACACATTATAATAAAACAAAGTTTAACCGGACTAAATCGTGTATATTATCTAAATTGGTATTCCTGACGTTTCGAAAGCTTTGCAGCATTTCGTGGTCGCAGGTAGACTAAGATAACACAGTAGGACCATTTTTCTAGACAAAGATCGTTAGGTCAAAGACCTGTGCGAGTCCATATAATTTTAAACACTCTTTCTCAATGATTACAAATGGTGTTACTTATTATTTCGATGTTTTAATATTGATTTGGTTATTAAAAAAAGTTTTTTTTTTAATTTTCGATAAAAACTTATTTATTTGTTTAAAATGCTTCTATAATAATGTCTTCCCGGTCGAATTTCGGTCACAGCGGCCAATCTCAATTGAGACTAGCCATCTGCGCGGGACATATTAAAATGCTTCTATATAGACTAGTAATAACCGTGTTTTCATTTATTGTCGTATTGTCATATCCACGTTGTATGTTATCTGTGTGCCAAATTTCATCCAAATATGTTCAGCCATAAAAGCGTGAAAAAGTAACAAACATACATACAGACACACTCGCAAACATTCACGTTTATAATATTAGTGTTAAGTCCAATAACAAAATTGTGGGTAACAGGACCGCAAGCGTCTTCAAAGTAATGCAATAAGACGTCTGAGAAATGAAATACAATCTAAATTGGAATTCCTGTTAGAGGGTTCTTTGGTTGTGATATCGTACGGACAACACCGAGGTGGAAAATGTAATTATATGGCTAAACTCAAAGGTACAGGCAGGTCTATACTGTTGTGCTACAATAAATAAATAAATATTATGGGACATTTTACACAGCACCATTTAGTCCCAAACTAAGCAGAGCTTGTAATATGGGTACTAGACAATGGATATAATACCGACGACCTCTGTGGTCTAGTGGTTCGAGTGTCGGACTGCTAATCACGAGGTCGTGGGTTCGATTCCCACAGGACAGAAATATTTTTGTGATGAACATGAGTGTTTGTGTTGGTCTCGTTGTTTCTTATGTATTATAAGTATGTATTTACAAAAAAAAGTATATTAGTATTATATCCAATGTCTAGTAGTACCCATACCACAAGCTCTGCTTAGTTTGAGACTGATGGTGATGTGTAAAAATGTCCCAAATATATTTATTTATTTGATTTATTTATTTATACTTATATACTTTTTTGTTGTTGTAAATACATACTTATAACACATAAGAAACAACCATACCAACACAAACACTTATATGCATCACACAAATATTTGTGTTCACAATAACTGTATTCTTTCTGTAATCGGACTTGATACAAACTTGTTACGCTCGTAAGATACGCTCGTATACTTATTCTGCTGCCTCGGTATATTTTGTCTCGGTGGTCTAGCGGAAACGTATTCAGACGCAGATCGGTCCTGGGTTTGATTCCCGGGTCGGACAAAAATTATTACTGGGATTTTTCTGTCAAAAAATTTCTCAGTAGCAGCCTGGAGTCAGGAAGTTGTAGATACTATACCTCCGTGCTTCGGAGAGCACGTAAAACCGTCGGACCATGCCCCTGATCACTCTCCGGTTCCGGTCCCATCGGATTATGAGAGTGAGGGAATAAAGAGTGCACCTGTATTTGCGCACACACTTGTCCTCTATATGATCCCGCGCAGATGGCTAGTCTCCGTTAAGATTGGCTGCCGTGACCGAAATTCTGCCGGGAGGACATTTTCATCTCCCATATCCTATGGGACCCAGAACAAGCCTATTGATGTTTATCGGGCACAAGTCTACAAAAGACTATTATATTATGACCTGTGATCACAGAAATAGACCTGTGATATTACCATGGTATCTGTAGCTAAGCCGAGGCTTGATATGTTTTTGTTAACTGTGGGATTATAGGCATGGCGAAAAAAAAATGCCGAGATTTTTAGATAAGTTCGTTAGTATTTCTTACTTTATAATTAAACAGAATTTAATGTATGTGTAAATCTAATTAACTGTAGAAAACGAAAACTTTGCGATAAATTTCAATAGGCCATTGTTTCTGCGATTTTTTGCAGGTTGTTAAATTACAAAAAAAGCCGTAACACGTGTTTGAATAACAATTTTTTTTATACACCTACCTTATGATTCAATTATTACCATGTTTTTACTACCTTCACGTGTTTGTATATGTATTTTATATGAATACGTTACGTATTTATATTTTTTATTGAAACTTGATACCAAAATACCGCAGTGTCTCAAGACGAAAGTCTTTGACCAGTGTGTGTTGCCAGTAATTACTTACGGTACTGAAACGTGGTCGCTCACAATGGGCCTGATAAGAAGGCTCAAAGTCACTCAAAGGGCAATGGAGAGGGCTATGCTCGGAGTGTCCCTGCGTGATCGAATCAGAAATGAGGAGATTCGCAGGAGAACGAAAGTAACCGACATAGCCCGAAGAATTGCCAAACTTAAGTGGCAGTGGGCGGGGCACATTGCTCGCAGAACGGATGGCCAATGGTGCAGTAAAGTTCTGGAGTGGCGACCGCGTACTGGAAGGCGCAGCGTGGGTAGGCCCCCCACAAGGTGGACCGACGACCTGGTGAAGGTCGCGGGAATCCGCTGGATGCGGAAGGCACAGGACCGGTCGTTGTGGCGATGCTTGGGGGAGGCCTATGTCCAGCAGTGGACGTCTTTTGGCTGAAATGATGATGATGATGATTGAAACTTGTAACTTTGTGAGTTTATACTAAAAAATTTGATGGTCATTTTCAGGTTGTTGGAACCCAAAATCAATTCCTGTGGAAGACTTGTTCAAAGCAACCATAATGGCTCTAGAGCTTGGTATAATGGAACAGCGGTCACAAATACTAGGAGGAGTGGCAGTCTTCGATCTAGGCGACATTGGCACCCAGCATGCGTGGCAAATCACTCCGTCTGTCGCATCCAAAATTGTTAAACTTATGGTGGTAAGTGGGCTAATTATATCTACCTACGTTTTTATACGCAGTACTTCTGTTATTGATAGGCCGGTTTCCACAGCAGCGTAATAGGCTGTTAAGATTATGATAATAATTTAGCGAAATTATTACCCCAAGATGTTGTTACGTGGTATCAGACATTTGGACACTTTAACAGCTTATGAGACTCATAATAACTACTAGATTTTTTTTCGAGTGCTGTTTCCTTGTTGATTTTGATTGATTACACATTTATAATATTAGTAAGACGTAAATGAGGTTTAAATGGCCCTTTTAAGATAAATATTTATACAGGGTTATTATAAAAGCCTTAGCTATTATTATTTTTTGTGAACCAGAATCCTTAACAGAACCCAAAGAAAAACATTTTTTTTTTGTGAAATGTTTATCTATGAATATTCCGACTACTCTAAGAAAGTTGGATAATACATCAAAGTGAATGACCTTAGGTTCATGCCCGAATGTTTGTAGTGTATCTGATAAAGTGCGCATGCACACGTACACGAAAAGGCGGTGAAAATACGAACCAACGAGCGTTTTCCCAATTTTGTTGGAAAACTTTGAGACGTAATAACTGTCTTTTCGTTAATAAATAAAAGAAAATAATATTTTTAATTCAGAAGAGGTTATGTTAAAATAGCTAAGGTATACAACGTGTTATTGAAATAATTGAAAACCTCTTAAGGGGTCATTGTACTATCAGTATGAACAATTTTTATATAGGAGCAACCAAGAAATCGCGAAAAAAAAAATTGTATATGTAATAATATTAAGTATAGTAATATGTTCTCTACATTTTGTCGATTAATGCTTTTTTTTTTTATTCTTAATGGGCTTGCGTTTGACCGCCACCTCACCTGATGTTAAGCAATGATGCGGTCGACGATGGTTCACGCTTGCCCAGCAAAAACCTATTCACTCGAGCCTTGAAGACCACCAGATTATGCTTCTCGGGAAACACTGCCGGCAAGGAATTCCACTCTTTGGCGGTACGCATGATAAAGCTAATAGCAAAACGGTTCGTGCGTAAGGGTGGAATATCTACCATATAACGGTGGCGCATCGCCGTGCGTCTGGTCGTCTGATGATGGAAAGGGCTTGGGGGAATTAAATTGTGCAATTCCAACGCACACTCGCCGAAATGCATTCGATAAAAAACTGATAGGCTAGCAACTCTCCGTCGAAGCTCGAGATATTGTAGTTTGGCATTGATCAGCGCATCATTGCCAACGAGCCTCTTGGCGCGCCTCTCAATCGAATCGAGAGCCGCAAGTTGATATTTAGCCGAACCATCACAGAGATCACAAATGTAGTGAACAGCTGTTTTTTTTCGCGATTTCAGGGTTGGTCTCATAGTAAAAGTTGTTCATACTGGTGAGTACAATGGTAAGAGGATTAAGAGGTTTTCAGTTATTTCATCAACACGTATAATAATATAATAACCCAGTATACGCACTTCTTCTTCTTTTTTCGTGTAAATGGTTCACACTTTTTTTATATAATATTTGGCCACTTCTATACGCACTTGTAATTTTGTTAAACGTCCAATGTTTTTCCTAAAGTTACGTTTAGTACGTGGCACTATTAAGTATTTTAGTCAGTTACTTTACTTCAAAGCAGAATATGTTAGTTCTAGCCCCGGAAGAAGAAACACTTGATGTGGTGTGCTGTTTTTAACCGACTTCTTTATCTTATCATGGGAATAAAATCTATTTCAAGGAGACTCACTGTTATGCAGTCTTAGGGTTGTGTCATCTCAATCAGTTGAGCAAAGCCGGAGATACCTACTTCTTTTACGTTCCTAATTATAGCACGGGTCCTTGATGGATGTTCTCAACAACATGATATTATTTCCGAACAATGAGATGTCTTTTTTTTCGAATAACCACGCGTGCCGAGCCTCGGGCAGAAGCTAGTTGATGATAAGGTTATAATATTCGGTAGTGTTGGAATAAAAGACGGTTGATCTTGGATTATAGATACTGGCTTTAATCGACGACGTACACACATGTAGCACAGGCACAGACAGACAGGAAGCGACAAGTGTCAAAACCTCTTGACAGATGACACTTCTTATTATTTATTTATTTATTTAATTCTTTATGCACAACAGGGTACAAAGGCGGTCTTAACGCCATAGGCGTTCTCTACCAGACAACCTTAGGGTAATGCAGAGACAAAAAAAAAAGTAGATGCACCAGTAATGTAATGTTCTTAATACAGATAACATATTATAATTAAGCTATGTAACAAAGGTTATTATTTTGGTTATTCAAAACCACTTGCCAAATTTCTGTTCCAGTCGTGTTTCCCAGTCATAACCTACGCCATACACATCATCAACCATTCGTGGTTGTTCGACAAGATCTACAACATCTTCAAGCCGTTGCTGAACTCCGACATGCGCTCCAAGATCTACTTCCATGGCCATGACTTCTCCTCCTTGCACAAGCACATTCTACCTGACCACTTGCCAGAACGCTACGGGGGAATATGGCCAGACTACTCCTACACCATCTGGCTGAATTCCCTGAACAAGAACTTTAGTGTGACAAAGGAAGTGATCGGATATGGTTATAAGTTCCGCGAATCAGAAGTGGACCCTGAAGTCGCGAGGAAATTGAAAGAAAAAGGCATAAAGCTATATTAAAATATTTTTAAGCAAATCCTGCAATTATTCTAGTTCTCAATATTTCAAAGTATTTTTTAGATAATGGTTGATGTGTCGCTGTAAATTATATTCCAGTCATAACATAACATAACGTCACGCCTGTATTTCCCAGAAGGGGTAGGCAGAGGTGTAATAGTACACCCACATTTCGCCAGTTATGTTATAGTCCCATGTAATAGGGGGCGAGCCTATTGCCATTGACCGGGCACAAATCCAGACTCCGGGCTGCTACTGAGAATTTCCTAATGAAAAAACCCGATAACAATTTGCCGACCCGGGAATTGAACCCAGGACCCCACGCTCAGCAGTCGCGCTTGCAACCACTAGACCAACGAGGCAGTCCAGTCAAGTCTAGCATTTCGCAATTCTAGATGACTTCTCTAGTAATTCTTCTCAAAACCTTGACAAAATCTTATTGCCTCTTTACTATTGACACAACCGTGGTTAATCTCTTTTTTTTATCTATCGAGTAAACTAAATTGTGAAGTAATTAATATAAGACCACAGTCCCTAGCATTAGTTTTTGCTTGCGATATAGTGTAGTTAGCACTATCGTGGAGTTATCGACAAATTTTATATGAGAATTATACCAGCACCACCGTATGCGTATCTGGAACTTAACAATCCCATACAAAACTTGTCGATAACTACGCGATATAACGTTAACGCTAACTACACGATATAGCAAAAAACTCATGCTCGGGGTTCAGTGTAGTGGGGGTTACTTTCAAAACCATTCCGATTGATTGGCGTTGGACTAATGTCAATCCGTACTTTCGACTGTAAAATTATCACTAAATTAATTTAATACCTACTAAATGTTTATTGAATGTATGAATTATAATAATAAATAAATAATAGTACATTAAGATACAAGTGAGATAAGTTGACTATTAAACTCGAGGCTGGATTGCAGCCCAAGCCGAAGGCGAGGGCGGGATGGAGCCGAGAGTATAATAGTCAAAGCTCACGCGTGTTGTCATACGACGTTTTTCAACACTCTTGCAAGTAAAAAAATACACACATTTTTAGACATATTGAATTTGTGAAAAATGGCGCGCGGATTACTGTAATCGCACGGTGACATATAGCTATGCGCGCGCAGGTTGTCGAAGGAAACCGCCAAACAGCCTAATATTAAAAAAAAGACGTGTGGCACTCGGAGACTGCCGCGGTTAAGCTATTGCATAGCATTTTTTATGTAAATACAAAGAGGAGGTGCCCTAACGCCGAAACTCTAAGCAGGCATGAGTCACCAGATTGCGTGGCGAAGAGGGGGATTACGCATGCGCAGTAACGCCGATACAACCAATGCCACCTAGAGGCGATTTGCAGAACTAAAGAGACAAGCGTGATATTTCAAAAAGTCATTAAAAGTTCTGCTATTCATCGATAGATGGCAAAACTAAAAAGTATCACCGCTGTGCCGGTCGGAGTGGGGGGTGTTAGGTTATTTTCGTTAAGGAATTTCTGGATTCGGTCTCCACGCTCAAGGCCCGCGATAGAAGCTATGCAATAGCTTAAAATATAATAAATTGTTTTATTTATTTATAATACAAATTAATTTTAATTTGTTGACAGAAATAAATAATTTGATGAAATGAAATGTTTATTTATCATATTTTGATTAATACAGTTGATGTATTCCCAAAAATGTTTAGTTTTGATTAGGCATACAAACTCTTTTCTGCGATTTAAAAATAAACTGTAAAGTAAAAAGCACTAGTGCGATAATATAATGTAAAAGCACGCGTTCGTTATAAGCTGCATTATGAACCTAAAAGCGGTGCAATAAGAGCAACTTTACGAGCAAGTGTGTTGAAAAAATTGCTTATTCTCGCCACTAAAGATTACAATCTTATGTCACATAACATTACAATAAATTTTGTGGTGGTTAAATTGGAAAGCACAAGATTTTGACCCTATCCCCTGAACTAGGCGTAAATTGTATCTCAGGAGATAGTGTTCAGCCATCGTTAGTCTAAACAATATGTCTTAAAATATTTGTGTGTCACTACTATTTTTTTTTTTCTTATCAGTTATTGACTATAAGGTGTATACTGATTTGTATGGGTTTTCAACAATAATGGTGATACTTAGTGTACGGAGTATGGGGAAGTGAGGTATGTGATGAAGAATATGAATTTAACTTAGAATTGAAAATTACCCATTATTTCTTGTAATTTTTTGAGAATTGGATTGGAATTATTTCAAGCAAAGCCCCATTTCATTGTTGGTTGCGCGTTCACACTTCACAAATGACGATGCCAATAATGACAGTTCATCAGGTAGTAGGTAAGTACGCTTTTTTTTATAACATAGGGGGGCAAACGAGCAAGCGGGTCACCTGATGGTAAGCAATCTCCGCCGCCCATGGACATCCGCAACACCAGGGGAGTCACCGATGCGTTGCCGACCATTTAAAAAGACGTATGCTCGTTTCTTGAAGGCTCCTATGTCCAATTGTTTCGGGAAAACCGCTGACGGGAGTTGGTTCCACACTTACAGCTGAAGGATACAGGGAAAGAAGGGTCATAGTTATTTTTGAGAAAAATAAACGTTATCCAAGTCACTTCACCTTGATCCTTTTTACATGTTTTCGAACAACAGCGTTGACCATGATCTTTTTTTCTACAACCAGACAAACAATTTTTGAGTCCCATGATTACACTGATCCATTTCAGCGTTTTATTGTTTTATAGCCTGTAAGCTTTTTAAATTTTCTACTAGATGGCATTGCTAAGTCAATATTGAAAAAAAATACTCACAATGACCCTTCTTTCCCTGTGCCCTTCAGCTATTAACTTTCGGCTTTCGGCTGAAAATTTGGTAATAAACTTGTTTTTCTTTCATTCCATATTTAGATAAGTTTAGCTTAGTATATTCTAGAATACAGAAGCTTGCCGATATTTTGAGATTTTTATACTTGATAAGAAATTATTGTATCACTAAACTATATATTCAGAAGTGCCTATTACATTGGGATTTCGTTTTAATGTTTTTGTCTTGAAGAAAAGTTAAACTCTGCTTTTATTTTAAATCGTCAGATTTACAAAATTAACTCTGTTTTTAAATCTTTATATTTTATTCTAAACTCATTTATTCTAATTTGTTTTTATTATTTCTATGATTACTATTATGTACAAATTGTACAACTGGGTACAACTAAAGCTGCGTCTCCAGCGATCATATTTTTTAATTCTAACATCTAACATGTTTTTCTGACAAAATGGGGACGCGGCCTAGCTGTTTGGCCACATTTGATTGGCCTAAACAAACTGTTAACATGTTTTGTTAGAATGTTTTGTTAGATTATGGTCGCAGGAGACCCGGCTTAAAATAGCTGATAAAGGCTTATCGATAGAATTCGTCAAAAAACCTGTGATAGATCAAAATGTGCAGCATACTTGCACCCATAGTTATAAGCTTTGTTTCTAACTTTGTAATAATAACTAGAGTAACGAAGAACTTATGAGTACGTTTATTAATAAACTTAAAGGTAAAAAAAATGTGTTATTATTATTGAAGTTCCCCTAACTTTGTTATTATTTTTACTTTCTGTTGTTTTGGTATAAATTATTAAAATTAATAGGTATTCAAAATATTAATTCCGATACGAAAATAAAAGGCAAGACAAAACTATAGTGTCTAATACATGCTGAAATTTTAATCGCTTCTTTCCCGAAAAGAGGTCATAGTACTCATCATTATGAACAACTTTTACTATGGGACCAACACTGAAATTGCGAAAAAATATCAAGGGGTCCCTACATTTTATCGATTTAAGTGAACACAAATGTAGGGACCAACTGATTTTTTTTTCGCGGTTTCAGGGTTGGTCCCATAGTAAAAGTTGTTCATAATGATGAGTACAATGACCGCTTTTCGGGAAAGAAGCGATTAAAATTTCAGCATATATAAATAAAATTGGAATAATATACCCTTTCACATTTGAGTCGAAGTATAGTTAGTCCTCCCTGAAATGTCCTATTTGGATGGATAGAAAACATCAAATATTTGTAAAAACCGGCTAAGAGCATGTCGGGCCATGCTTTGTATAGGTTTCTGTAGGTAAGTGTAATTACAAACGAATCAAATAGAATATTAATCATGGCTATTTTAGTTTTTGCAATAGACGGCAGCATTAGCGACTCGGAGCGTGTTGTTTTACAGCACCATCTAGCGGGCCTTATGAAACATTACTTTCATTTCAGTAGGGGTTCATTTCAGTTCTAAAGAGGGGGTGAAGCAAAAAAAAAAAAGTTTATACCCATTTCACATGTAGTATGTATGGGCGCCACCCCTACAACACATAATTACGGTATTTAGGTTTTTTATTAAATTGAGATCTTCTCAACTGTTTCTGAGAAAAATTACATGTACTTATGTTTATAACTGTAGACGTTAAGCTGTAAAGGATTAGGACAGACGAATGGACATGACGAAACTATAAGGGTTCCTTGCAGGAACCACGGAACCCTAAAAAGGGTAGTTTGATGGTGACGTCGTTTGACCGCTCATAGCTAATCATGTTCTGTCCAAACAGTTTAACGTGAAACTATTTTTAAAATGAGAAACATACCTATAGAATGCGGAAATTAAAAAGTGTTAAACCAATACACATTAATTGATAGTTGAGTAACTCAATGACGCATTGCAAGACAAATATTTAAATCTTATATAAGCAATGGCGTCTGTTGTTTGTTATTACAAGAATGTTTTCCAGCCGTGTCCTTAGGCCTATTTATAAATCATGCAGTTTTACATAATAGGCAAGGTCATTGGCATCGGCTATTCAATTTAAGGCTCTATCTCCGCTATCAATTATCATTTTTTTTCAAGTATTACATGTGCGATCACAAATACATAGATCTTGAATTTCATAAGTGGCTTCCTTTCATTGATAACTCCAAAACTGACCTTTACAATCCTACACACTATCTCTATATTAGAATAAAATGTTTATACAATCAAAAGTTAATCTATTTGATTTGGTCTCTGCGGAGGCGTAAAACACATAACATTGAACCTTTTTATCTGACGTCATTAAGTACTTAAGACTTATTTTTTACTATTTAGTAATCAAAGGCCTTTGCCCAGCAGTGGGATGTTGGCTAACAGTAACAGACAGTAGCATTTTATTTATTACTGAACTAGCGACCCGCCTCGGCTTCGCACGGGGATAGAACTAATAATAGTAGGTAGGTATATAGGAGTAGTAGCAATTATAGCATAAAACCTTCTTAGATAATCCGTCTTTTTATTGGTGAAAACCTGTTTCTGAGATTAGCCCGAACATTCACGAACTCAGCGCGGTGTGTATAATATGTAGTGATAATGATGACGCTGTGCAATAATAGCATAGGTACTAGTAGGTAATTTTAGGTACCTATATTGTTTATTTTTCTTTTGCTGAAAGCCGCATACTAAGTGTTATTTAAATAACTGAAAACTTCTTAACAGGTCATTGTATTTATTAGTATGAACAACTTTTACTATGGGACCAACCCTAAAATCTCGAACAAAAATCAACTGTTCCCTACATTTTGTCGATTTATATGAATACAAATGTAGGGAACATCAGCTGACTTTTTTTCAGGATTTCAGGGTTGGTCCCTTAATAAAAGTTATTCATACAGTACAATTACCCATAAAAAGGTTTTCAATTATTTCAATAACACGTTGTATAAACTGAGCCTTAACTAGGCGTGATATAAATTTGGGTACATCTCTGGTACCAAAATGGGTTGGCATTGTCACATTGTTTGAACTAAGTAAACAACAGGAATATTGGGCGGGATAATAGAAATATCTCATCCCTATGTTACCATGTTTTTAGGACACTTGCTCGTGACGCATGAATATGATTACAATATGCGAAATTACTTGGAATAAGACGATTTTTATGAATGAACAAGGAATGAACGCAAGTAGTAGGTATCATCAATCATGTTGGAGCAGTCTAGCCGGCATGGGGAACAAGGGCATTGACCGCGAAACCCTAAGTTACGTCACAAGACGCGCCCCCAGGCGATGAGTCTTTGCGATAGCCGATGAAGGGCATCGTGTATGGCTTCTGAGGCATAATGCCGGGAACACGAGAACATACGAGAAGCTGCCCACGTCTGCGTCACTAACTATCAAAACATGATGACATATGGCGCAGTTTTGAATCAGATTTGTAGCTACGAATGTTGGAAACCTGATAAAAGTACCTAGTTGTTGTTGTTGCAAAATTCATGGAAGTACTTATAACTCCTGATATCGACAACTATTAACGCCTTCTTTGAAATATTTTCTGTACTGCTTCAGAGTATTCTAGCTATTTCCAAGGATCACTAGAATTTCTTACCAGCCTTTCACGATACCTACCTACAAAAACAGTGTGGGTAGCATATTTTCAGCTACGTAAACCACGTCATTTATGTCCTACGTGTTCTTAACATAACCTAACCATCACTTCACGCATTTTCATAATTATGAATATAAATTCGATGGATTTTGGTAATTTATTAGATAACAAAATACGTATAGCAATAAATTAAGTAAGAGGTCAACATCTTTCCAAACACAATATGGTTTATAATAATACAAAACAAACAAAACTACCTTCTAGAGAGTGTCACAGATTTGCTTTCTTCTACAAGATCACCTTTACTATTTCTTGAATGTCTTAAATTAGGTATTTTTATGTTTTCATTCGATGTTTCCTCTGATATTTGTACTAAGCATGAGGAATGAAGGTTCTTTAGACGTGCACATCCGGGAAATTTAAAGTTTGATATGTTTTTTGTTTCAGACACCTCCGTGTGCGGCTCGGTCACGTCGGCAGAGCGTCTGAATTTACGAAACGTGTTCCTCAGTCTTGCAAAGAAACCGTCTTTGTTAGATTTCGGAAACGGCAAAACTTGATGCATTGATAGTGATGGCCCTTCTCCTATTGGAGAACCACAATCTAATTCTATTTTTGAAACCTTATGCACATTAGACTGACGGTGGTTGACGGTTGGTCTACTCAAGTTGCAACAACTTTGAGTCACCTCTTGAGGTTTTGATGGCTTGTGACTTTTTTCCTCCAGACGTTTTCGAAGAAAATGTACGCTCGCAGTGTAGAACAGCTGTTCGTCTTCGGGTTTTGTGAGTGCCACATCAAGAGTATCCGAAGTCTCACTGTCAAGACTTCTGGATGTTAAAGAACTACGTCGTTGCATCCCTTGTCAGTGTAACTAATCGATTGTATCGTTGAATACATTTTTATCGATTCATCAGAAAATACTTTAATAATATCTATAGCTTAATATATTTAAGAATAAAATACAATATTAATTTCCCTAATTGATTATTAACAAAGTATGTTGAATTGACGGAATGTCACTGTCACCGAAATAATGGCCCATAAATAAAAAGACTACATACATGTCATAAAAATTTAAGTATAGTTGAAAGAGGTTTGTTTGAAAAAGTTTATTAATACTCCGATCTGGAAATGTAATTTAAAGGTTTCAGCGGAACGGTACTCGACGCGCTAGGCGGCGCGGGCGGCGGGCCGTAGGATTAAAAGGTTTTGTAAACTGGAATACCGAGAACAGTATTACTAACTCATTCTTTAATAAGATAATAGTGTGATAATATTATGTACCTAAATAATATAGTTACAACCGGTTATCTACTTATTTTTAATTTTCTGTACAAATTTTAAACCCATTCCCAGCATTTTACCCATTTGATCATAATCAACGGAGCGTGAAGCTAAGTGGTTATTAATAGATCACCAGACGGACATGCAATTACGACTGATATTATGATTGCCTACATCATCGTAAAACGTTGCTATTTTAGTCTAGACTAAATTAGAGGTCAGTTTTATTTTAGTATATCTTCATAAAAGCTTCATAACTCCGTGAAGTATCTAACTACTTACCTACTTGAAAATACTGAATTGCAATTCACATAGGTATCTAAATTATTTGGCAGTGATATTCGTAGCAGGCGTCTTTAGATTAAAGAAAATTTTAAGGCGACCAATTACACTAATTTCGTCTCTAATACTGTCCTTTCATATTTTATAATTCTAAGTAATGCCCACCAACCAAATAGCAGTGCGCGTTGCGGAACACTAACAACAAAATTTGACAAAAGCCATCGAAACGATGAGAAGAAGATATATATTGTAGGAAATTAACTCATTCTAGCGTCCCTAACACATTTCTCTTCTTAACAATAGCTAAATATTAATTTAGTCTATTTCAAAAGTGTATTTCGATCTTAAATAATGTTGATCTCGAAAGACAAAAGAGAGAAAATCTTGTCATGTGATAGCTATAGTAGCCTGAGCAGAGCAGTTGGTCACACTTGAGCTCCATTTATACAAATTGTAGAACATTGCAGTGAGGTATTTTGTAACTTGTAAATTTTTGGGCTCTAGCTGATTGTCCACAAAAAGTTGAACAACCTATACCTTACGATCAAATCTTACAATTTTCATCGCATTTTGTGTTATGATTTATTAATAATTTGTTCATCGATCAAAAAATTACACTATACGTTTATTATTCATCACCTTCTGCCTTCTAGTTGAAATAATATTTCTGTCATCTTAAAAACGCTTCAAATAAACGTCCAAAGAAATGATAAATGAGTGTTTAGAGATAAACACAATCAGACGAGTTATTTAGTGGTTGCGCTAGTGCTTAAAGTACAGTGACCCAAGCTTTTGAAAATATCTGGCTATCTACACAATGGAAATTGCCCCAGGCGCGGTAACTGTTGGGTCATAAATTTACTTAGTCGCGAAGTGCCGTAATGAACTCGGAACTTTCCGAGATTTAAATAAACGCTTTCAGTGATACTTTATTTAGCTGCAGGAGATAAGTAAACCTTTGTGTCTTAATTAAGTTTGTTTACCGATTTAAAAATAAAACAATAAAACGTTTTATTTTAAACAAACTATTCTCAATTTCACGAAAATTTTATCATGAATGAAAATACTGACACCATAAATTTAGTTATTTTTCATGTAAGCTTTATGAAATTTAACTACGGTCATTGACCTATTGATTTCAAATGAAAATTTACGCCAAATAAACGCTACGAGGCAAGATTTGCTAAATGTTTTAGTCAAAATATGTTCACGAAGTTTATTATTCGAATCAAATCTGCTTGAATTATTGAAAAACACGAGCGCTCAATTAAAATACTTTAGTACAATTGATAGCCGATCGCAAATATTACAGACTGATCTAAATTTAAAAGATCAATGTACTCACTGCTTTCCAAGCTAATTAAATGTTATATATGAACATTAAAATAGCGTTCGAGAATGAATACATTTTTTTCGGTCTGCAGCAGTGCTATTTTGTGAGATATCACTAACACGCTCACTTCTGAATCCGCAGTGAAAAGTACTTCAAATAATAGGAAAATTAAAATTCACTGAGCTTGCGGATTCAAAAGTGAGTTCGACAGTGAGTTCTTGCAATAGCCACGCCGAAGTCTGTCAAATATTGGTGTCGATTCTCTTATTTACGAACTAAACTTATTTTAAACCATCGCTCTCTTTTACTAATAGTAGATACAAGAAAGGGATGGCAACAATTTTAGTGCTGTCAAATTAGACTAAATTAAAATTTCCATACAATGTTAGTCGTGATCCCGGAATATGCCGATTAAAATACAAAGAAATGTAACACGTAAACTAATTTGACAGCACTAAAATTGTTGTCGTCCCTTTCTTGTATCTACTATTAGTAATAAATAAAAGAGAGCGAAAGATTAAAATAAATTTAATTCTAAAATTGTTGCCATCCCTTTCTTGTGTTTTACAAAGAAATGTAACACATGAACTAATTTCACAGCACTAAAATTGTTACCAACCCTTTCTTTTATCTACTATTAGTAAAAGAGAGCGATAATTTAAAATAAGTTTAGTACGTGAACAAGAGAATCGACACCTTTATCGGAAATTGAAACTTAGTACTGATTGATCCAAAGAATCAAATGTACACTAGTTTCCTACGTCATCGCATCACTCGATAATATTATATTCAAAAAAGATCCAGTTGATCCTTTTTTAGAACATCGGTAATCGGAGCTAAGATTTCACCACATTTATAAGGTCACTCGATAAATCGTTGTAGACTTGCGGACCCAATTCTCGGGGAGTAGATATTATATCACGTTCGATAAATATCGCAAGAACTGCCAAAATATCGAATTAATTCAAGTTTCCGTATTCTCGGAAAGTCACGGTAGATATATATCGATACAAAACCGTTAGATATGCAACTAGATACTGTATCACATTCGATAAATATTGCAACAAATGTCAAAATATCGAATTGATTCTTATTTCCGTATTCTCGAAAAGTCACGGTAGATAAATGTCGATAGAAACCGTTAGATATGCATCGATTGGTCCGGAGCACACGATGCTATGTCTACTGAATTATCGAACGTAACGCAACTTTTTTTTTTGCCGTGGGGTAATCCTCATGGACGCATTCCACCCGGTGTAGGCGGAGCCAGTGTCGGACTCTAACCGACTAAAACCACCACGGTGTTACTTCAACTACCTTCACCGGGGGCGTGGGAACCCGTGAGTATTCACACAACCACCCCCGACAGGTCCCGGCCAGCCACAAGCAGGTGACCCCTTCTACCCGTGCGGCCTAACGCTGTCCGCACCCTCCTCGGTGGCGCACACGGAACATTGCACGCCACCTCACCTCACGGGCCTTTATCAGCTACGCCAGCTGTGCCAACTACGCCAGCTGTGTCAGCTACGCCAACTGCTGGTCGGGCAGCAGACATCCCCAAGTCTACTGCTCGCAGGCCCTACCTCCCGTATTTTTTTATAGAGGTTTTCTTCCTCGCGGTCTGGGCGGTGAAGCCAAGAACCTCGGTCCCAAGAGGCGCGAGAACACTACTCAGCGGGCAGTCCTAGAATTACGAGATCGATGGAGGCAGGGAAGGACAGTCCCCCCGCTGCCTGCCCAGTGGCAGGGTGAGTGCACACCGGGTCCGCCCCTGCTCCTGCACTGTGGCCTCTGTTGGCTTCAGAGGGATACGTGGATCAACTCTCCACTGGCCCAGAACGGACCCCTCCCGCGCCATAATATTCGCCACAGGCAATAAGATCCTCAATGATTAATCCCTCGAAAGGATTCCATTGCCCGTACCCAGAATGCACTGGCCAAACAACTGCTATTCCCTCCAGACGTGTCTAGAAGGACAAGCAGCCGTCAGGCATACGTGGAGGTTTTGTGGCCAGCACCCTTGCAGCAGCAGCCTCAGACGGCAGAAACAAGGGTACATTGTACAGAACTACTTCGTGTAGTACTCTGTTCATTCAATTTTAAATAGAAATAAAAAATCTATTTAAATTATAGTTTTATTTATTTACTTTTATAATATGTATAACATAAAAATCATTAATCAGTCATTACAATAACATTAATGTAATCATTAGTCAACCAATTGAAATTATCACAGTATACAGTTTACAGTATTATTTTACAGTGTTTTACAGTGGGACTCTTTACAGTCACTGTGTCCCTCAAGAGCAGATTCACTTATTGTGCTTAGTATATTCTCCTCCTCTTGACTGAGAAGAGGTGGAGGAGAACCACCACCTGTAAGGTTGGCAGACCTCCTAACCACCGCCTGCTTTCTTTTTACTTTGGCTTTCATGTCTCGCCACGTCTGAAAAGAATGAGTATTGGGTAAATCTGATCATGTGGTGGACATTTCCAATGAATGAGTCGGATGAATTATTATGTTACTTTTGTACAAGCAAGCAATAGCGAGCGAATTAAAAAACTTACTTTACGCCATTCACTCCACGATTGTTTAGACCCGGGAATGGAGTTTAATTCTTCTTCTATGTTACGCCAACGCGCGGCAGCATTTTTTTCGTGAAGGAGGCTGAGAACTTCCCTCCTCGGAGTTCTTCGTCAGCCGCCAAACACTCGACCAAGCGAACTTTTTGAGCTGCGCTCGGATATGGTTTTTTTTGTTTTGGCTGGCTCATTGTTGGTTTTATATACTATTTTATTATAAATAATATATTTGTCATAAATAACTTTTATGACAAAACCAATTTAAAACTGTCTAAACAATGTCATATGTCACGCACGTCAAGTTATTGACGTTCCGTTCCACAAAAAAACCGCATGTTATTGTTAACATTTATATTATCATTATTATTAATTAAATACTGTATAATTACACGGTTTTATAGTGGAAACAACAATAAAAAACACATTAAAAATATAAATTAAACCATAGTTGCTTATTTAAAGGCATAACAAAGTTATCGTTTATATACTGTCATGAAAAGCGGAACGTACATATCTATTACTAATTTATCTATTGTCCTCGAGAATACGCATTTTGGCGCGCCATCGATATTTATAATAGATATAGGAAGTGATATGATAATATCATATCACTGAAATATCGCATTAAACGAGAATCGGGCCCATGGCCTTTTCACGTTACGCAATTTATCCGTTTTCAGGTAACATATTGAAGAATCATCTTCTGATTATGTCCCGTTATAGATTTTAATAAATTAGCTTATTGCTTACACGTGTTTTATAATAATATAAGTCTATGAACGATTGAACTACGTAGGTAAACAAGCAAACCATAGGGGGTTAGAATCGAAAGAATTAGGAAAAATGTATTAATTTTAATAATTAGATAACATAACATACATAACATAACCAGCCCATTACTGTCCCACTGCTGGGCACGGGCCTCTTGTCAGTACGAGAAGGTCAAGGCTTTGTCCCACCACGCTGGCCTAGTGCGGGTTGGCGGACTACACACACCATTGAGCATTGTATGGAGCACTCTCAAGTGTGCAGGTTTCCTCACGATGTTTTCCTTCACCGTTAAAGCAAGTAATAATCGAATATATAAATCCGCACTTGAAAACGAATAATTAGATTTAAAAAATAAAATAAACTAAGTTTTTTTAGAGAAAGCTAGTTATTATTGCATTGTCATCCAGTCCTAACCTATGCTTTAAGTTTCAAGTCTCTAGCTCATCGGGAATCGATTACAAAATTTGTACCGAACAGACATAGGTACATGACTGAAAACGAGTTAATTAAATTAAATTAAATTAAATTAAATATTCTTTATTCGGGCATCTAGGACCCATAATGTGTTAGTAAAAGCTTAACAACTATTGTAAGTAACAATTGAATAAAATACACTAAAATCTACGTTTTGTCTGGATTCTCTCCACATGCATCGCTATACAGCGATTCAAGTACAGAGAATCCAGACGGCTGGCTATCATAGGGCTGGCTCGCAATCTGCAGAGCCAGGATGCACATCGTTTGCGAATAGTGGTGTAGGGTGTAGAAGCAGTCTACTCCTGCTACTGCAAACATTCCTGATGCACTGCAGAATCGAGGCAGCCCCACCAACGCCCGGAAAGCGTTATTAAATTGAACCCGTAGAGCGTTGTACGATTTTTGAGTATACCTTGCCCACAGTGCACTGGTGTAAAAAGACGTACAATACGCTTGGAACAAGGTGATCTTAGCCTCCAGTGAACAACGCACAAACCTGCGGGCAAGCATGTTCGCTCGCACGGACAACGCCCTACGTTCTCGTTCGATGTCTACATCGTCTTTGAGGTCAGTCTTAATAAAAACGTGGTCAAATTTGCCAACTGCATGTCTGATCACGCATAGGGTAGGGTTTCGTAGTCAGTACAATAATACAAAGTTAATTTAGCAGTTCATTAAACGGAATTTCTATGACCTTTAGACTGACCCAACTTCAACTTTGATGACGTCTGTGGTCTGGTTGTTCGAGTGTCGGACTGCTGATCATGAGGTCGTGGGTTCGGTTCACACAGGACACAAATATTTGTGTCATGAACACAAGTTTAGTGTTTGAGTTGGTCTGGGTGTTTTTTATGTATTATAATTTATAAGTATGTATAAAAAAAGCATATACTTAAGTATTATATCCATTGTCCAGTACCCATAGTGCATAGCTCTGCTTAGTTTGGGACTAGATGGTGCTGTGTAAAAAAAATCCCAAAATATTTAATTTATTTTATTTTAACTACATAGTTAAGTTGGTCGACTGTTACTCGTAAGTTAGACAAGCCTTCTCATCTACGATAGTTTTCCTTTCAAATTCGTTATATTTGCTAATATGTTGAATAGTTTCGATTGTTCAAGATTATTGTTTTAACCTGTATGGGGGCTGCAACGCTGGCTAAACTACATTATCTTTTAAGCACTTTAAACCTTAAAACTAAGGCTTTCTTGTTTAACTACGGAAACCTAAAAACGAAGTATGTACATAATTATATTGAATTTCATATACATTTAATTTTCTTTATCCATTTCTTGTCGTTTGTTAGTTGGAATGGTTGATATTTTTTTGTAAAATTGAATAAGGAAAACTGAGCTCATAAAAATTCTTTTAACAAAGACACTGCTAATGGAGTCGTTTATAAGTCGAGCCTTTAACAAAAATCGTCAGGCACTTGGAAAATTATAATTAAGCCTATATTTGCGCGGTCCCAAATTCTTAACCCTTTATAGGAAATTATCTCAAATATTTTCATATCAGATTGTTTGATTAACCCTGTTTTCTGTAAGCCTTAAGTGAACATAACACAATTTTCTTAAAGGATGCGTAAACACAAATAACACTCAATATAATTAAAATTCAGGAACATCTCTCAACCCACACATAAAGGCAGTAATTTTCTCTTAAGCTTTATCAGAAGATACGATGCCCTGCGACTGAAACTGTGTCAAGTAAGGAATTAGAACATTGACTCCTATATAGAGGTGATCATTACAGTATGTATACATGTAGATAGTAGTTAAACCGAGTATTTATTTAAGTGCCTCGTAATAATTAAAACGTTCTAGGAGTCAGTTAACGACCTAAAGCTACTAAAGATACTGAATGAGTAATTTTTAATTTATTCTTGGCAGATTTTCAGAAAAATGTTGATTTATTTTATTTTAACACGAATTCAGATAAATATGTCATACACTTGATCTCGTACTACTAAGCGAGTCGATATGTCTTCACTTTACTTATTATTTACTACTTATTCTATTTTATTATTTCATCAACTCAGCCTACCGCAGTCCACTACTGGACATAGGCCTCTCCCAAGTTGCGTTTGCCAATTCGCGGTCTCCAGTCAAGGACTCATCTGCTCCAGCGGCCATCGGTCCTTCGACAGACATGACCAGCCCACTGCCACTTCACTTTTATTATTTGCTTTTACTTTATTATATACTTTATTTTTTGACATAGAACAATTTCATCAATGTTGTGTAATATTATCTTTATAATCTTAATATGCGTCTGAAAGTAATTGAAAAAAAATAATTATTTAATATATTTGTCTTGTCAAGATGATAGTTTACAGTTATGCTAAGTTCCAATAGATGGCGCTTCAAGGCGATGGCGAAGTCAAGTTATTAATAAATTATATTTTTGTTTATGGACCAAAATGACTCATATTCACAATGTGTGTTGGTTTAGTGCCATAAAAGGAAATCAGAAAATCTGGACCATCGGTGGCGCTTTTCATAAAATATGCGCAGGTGTAACCCCGACATAACCTACCTAAAAATTGTTCATACTTAACCTCAAAAATTGATTTTATTATAACAACTTTCCTTGGCTTCCCAGAAAAAAAAAGAATGAGATCATTGTTTACTTTGTAGTAGACATGAATGGTACTAATACAACACCAATAATCTGAAGAAACCAGCAAAATAAAAAATGAGTGACAGGCAGAGACATGACATTTACCGTTGGTAGGGAAAGTTGCCACGCATGAATCGTAAGTAGAATTGTGATTACAACCATTCTACTCTATCTATTTCTGTCTATTTGGCACAGCCGTGGGGCACAATGTTAAATAAATCTATATTTTTAATTTAATTTTTTTGTGTTACTAATGTCATGTCTCTGGTGACAGGTCAACGCATGTAGATATGGGGAATGGACATTGTTCTTTAATGACGCGTAAATTAAATAAATAAATATTTTTGGGACATTTTACACAGCACCATCTAGTCCCAAACTAAGCAGAGCTTGTACTATGGGTACCTACTAGAGTTACTAGACAATACCTATTTTTTTTAATACATACTTATAATACATAAGAAACACCCAGACAAACACAAACACTTAAGTTCATCACACAAATATATGTGTCCTATGGGAATCGAACGACCTCGTGATCAGCAGCCCGATACTCGAACCACTAGAAGTACTAGAACACAGACGTCGTGATATTGGCTTACACATTGACTTGCAAACTTAAATTACCTAATAATGATTACATGCTCTAAGCATAATGTATTATATTGTCATATGTATTCATATTAATTTATTTTGTTGAGCCATTTACACAATACATAAAAATTAATAGAAGACTTATTTAGGGCTTTCATTATTACGAAAAATTATTTCAGTCATATTATTTGCCAATATGAATGAGTGGGTGTCAGTGACCGTAACAGGTTTTTTTAATTTATGTATTTCTGGTTTAATATAGAGCGATTTTATTAATTTTTTACGCTGAGTCCTTTAATTAAGTGAATAAAGTTAGGCGATTAAACCTGTTTATTTATGAGTACGGCCGACGGTAAAACTGGCAATGCCGACTGAAGTGCTCGACAATAGCTGTCAAAACAAGATCATATACAGAGCATGAACTTTGTAAAGAGTTCTCATTTGACCCATTTGCTTCAAAAAGCTCTACGGTACGCCATGTGCTAAACCTTGACTTCTTTAGAATGACTGAATAAGTAATATTAAAGTATTTTATGTAATCTTTTTCAACTCTGATCAATTGTAGTTTTTGTGCTTGCTAGTGATCGTTAAAATCAGTGTTCATTTATCCTATTACCATCCGTGGAAACCTGTAATTGGCTTAATGTAACCTATGCTAGCTGCTTATTAATTTTTATATAGGTGTTCGTTTTCCTAATTATAAATAAATAAATATAAATATTAAAATACATTATCGGATCTTCATATTTGGTTTACCATACTTTTATGTTATGACGGAGACGGATAATACACGCTTTGTGCCCACCAGGGTATCGAACCGTCGTCACAATGTACTACCTAATACATTACTTACTGGAAATTACTTCACAAGTTGGGAATTTTCTCCGAAAATCAATTTTATTGATCTGGTAGGTAGAAGAAGAAGAAAGAAAAGAAAAAAAACTGATTTCTTGCCACAACAAGACGACATGCGGTAGGTGCACATAAAAATTAACTTCATTTTTTTTTTTCTGTTATATTCCTTATATAACATAAAAAAAAAATGAAATGAATTTCTTTATGTCGTCTTGTTGTGGCAAGAAATCAGTTTTCTTTCTTTCTTTCTTTCTATATATTATTTATTTATTTTAGGAATTACAGTGATACCTAACCTACCTACATAGTTGTAATATCATAAAAAAGACTAATTTTGCATGTCGTAGCTGCGGCAATGAAGTAAATAATAAATAATTAATAAATTTAGTAATAATTAATTTAGGGTAAATTATCTGTTGGTGTCGGAAGTAATGAGTGAAAACAGGCCCTTCAGCGAGCAGCAAGTTCGTCGCCCCACGGCGGCGGCAAGCTGCGGCCTTTGACCCCGCTTGAGCCTGCATCCTGTTTGTTGTTGAGATCGGAACTGACGCTCTCTTGTGGAAAATTAGCTTCCCTATCTCAAGATTTTCAGCCTCTTACGTATTTACGAGCAGTTTCATTAAGATGAACGAGGTACCTGAGGTTCAACATTTTCGTAAACAATTTTGGTTAAAAACATGTTTCGAATTTATCTTTTGCGGTTCAACAAGCATTGGTTTCCTGTATTTATTTAAATGTATTTGTTCCCATATATAGTCTATTGCAAGATTTTTTTAAAGTATGAATGTGGATGGCTATAAGAAAAGAGGTAGACCAAAGAAAAGATGGATTAATTGTGTGAAAGATGATATGGAAACAAAGAAAGTGAACACTGGTATGACGGCTGGTGGAGACGTATCGAAGGAAAACATGCTGCGCTGACCCCAAATAAATTGGCATAAAGTCAGGAGGAGGATGATAGTCTTCCTTGAGTATGGTTGATACCAATAAAAACGGATTAATGACACGCTGCGCAAATACTTATTGAAAAACAATATCTACTTAATAATTTCTTAAGTTTTTACGATCACTACACATTATAATAAAACCACAGATAATAGTAAAAAATATAGAGTGTAGGGTATTCGTAAAGTGCTGCGAACAATCATAGTGAAGCTAAAAAAAACCGTGCTCCTTCGTGTATACAATTTTTAATTAATTTTTAATCGTTTCAGTGCACGCAGTAATCACTATATCAATGTCATTATGTTTACAGTAAATAAATAAAAATAATAGTAAATGTACGGTAGATAATTTTTTTTAAGACGCTTGTCATCTTACGGCCAAAATTAATATCCAATCTATCCACGATTTGCCCTACTAGAGATAGGAATTTGACATATTTTGTATGGAGCTTATGTCAAATTACTATCTCTAGTAGTATAAATCATGGATAGATTGGATATTAATTTTGGCCGTTAGTCTTCCTGCGACCACGAGGGCAAATCATGGATAGATTGGATATTAATTTTGGCCGTTAGTCTTCCTGCGACCACGAACACTACAAAGCTTTCGAAAGGTCAGGAAAACCAATTTAAATAAAATACGCGATGTTCCGTGTGGTGCCGCACATGCGACTAAGCGATTCACCAGACGATGGGCAGCAGCGTTCTCTGAGTATTTAACCAACCAACTAATATCGCCAACCCGCCTGCCAAGCGTGGCGTTTATATATGGCATATCCCCCCCTTTTGGGAAAGGCCTATATCCAGCAGTGATGGCGCGATGAAATCCGGTTAAACTTGTATTATTATAACAATATCTAGTATAAGTAGTTAAATAAAGGCGTTTAGAAATAAAGGAGCTAACAATTAATAAATATTATATTCCTATGAGAGAAAATGCGATCATCACAGTGAGGTATTTCCAATTAAAGATACAAAGGATTTTAAATGGAAGTTATTTTTATGAAAATTGGATTTTTTCATACTTCCGGGTGAATGTACGACCTGCTTCTTACGGAAAAAAGGTTTTTGTGAATGAATTCCGCAGCGTATATTTCAGAGAGTAAGGTACCATAAATTTCGCAGAAACAAGGCACTTTCCTAAGAAATCAAGCTCTTCATTGAGAAATGCGTGGGCATATGAATGGGTGGGTACAAAATTGACCAAGAGCGAGGCTCGCGCTATCAGAGTTCCGTATCATAACATAACACATAACATCACGCCTGTATTTCCCCGAAGGGGAAGGCAGAGGTGTAATAGTACACCCACATTACACCAGTTATGTTATAGTAGTTATAGTCTAATAGGGGGCGAGCCTATAGCCATTGACTGGGCACAAATCCAGACTCCGGGCTGCTACTGAGTATTTTCTAATGAAAAAACCCAATAACACTTTGCCCGACCCGGGAATCGAACCCAGGACCCCACGCTCAGCAGTTGCGCTTGCAACCACTAGACCAACGAAGCAGTCTCCGTATCAGTACTGCCGATATATCATAAATATGTATATTTTGACATCAAGTGCTTTATTTTCAATTAATTACATTATATTTAACAAAGGACCGATGGCCGTTGGAGCAGACGAGTCCTTGAGTGGAGACCGCGTATCGGAAAACGCAGCGTAGGGCGCCCCCCTGCCAGGTGGACCGACGACCTAAAGAACGTGGCTGGGGGGGACTGGATGCGGAAGGCAGAGGACCGAGCGTTGTGGCGTAACTTGGGAGAGGTCTATGTCCAGCAGTGGACTGCGATAGGCTGAGTTGATATTTAACATTTTGAATCGAATGTTTTAATAACCTACCCATTTTATTAAGAAGTTTTAGAATTTTTCCTTTATTTGTGTTATAAGACCTTCCTTCATACTATACCAACGGGAAGTATACCAAAGGATTTGATGGGTCAGTGACCAGTAAATTTTCAAGGGCCGTATCTTTTTAGTACCTACTTTAAGTTAGATACTCGACCTTTTTTACAGGGCGCCAGAGTTTAGTGTTTGATATGATTTTCGGCTTGATAACTTTAGCTTTATTCGAGAATAACGGATATATTAACAAGATAGTCAGACAACAAAGTGATCCTATGAGGAATTTTTTTGAGTTTTGAGGAACGGAACTCTAAAAAATAGAGGCAAAGTCATTGTGGATAAGGAATTTGAATAAAAATTACTTTTGGTTATAGTGATTAGTTATATATATATATGTTGCTAAAATGTCAAATTATTGAAGCTCACATTCCTATGACTATTAAACAGTTCATAATGTAACTACAATGTTCTTATGAAGATGACAATTTTCGCATCTAGAGTCTAGTAAGCTTAGTCCAAATTAATTTAAATTGTTATGGACCTTAAGGTTCCATTTACCTAAACTAAAAAATCTGCTCTACATTAAAAAAAACCTTTTGAAAGCCAAAAGACTCTTTTAATACCCAGTTGAGTAAATTATCTTTTAGCTCATAAGAGCTAAGCAAATAACATAGAATACCTAATAGTAAAATACTAAAACACTCATAACTTAAAAGATAATACGAGTAAAATCACTTATTAAAATTTATGTTTTCAACACAATTCCCCTCAATCCTGAATAATAATGATGACTCAAAGTAACCACATAAATTGTATCCATAAAATCTTGCTGGCTCCTGGATTATCACGTCTTATCTAAAAAAACAAAAATGGAACGAGGTGTGTTTTCTCGGCCTAACCGTATCCGTGCGCGTAAGGAGAGGTTAAGGTACTCAAAGTAAATACATACGCACATTAGAAGAGGAAAATGACCTAGTAATTTTTCACCTCGCAGATCTAAGGTTGTTTACACACATACCTATATAAATACTACAATAAATACGCCTACGCGCTACGTTGACATTTCTCTAATGGCTGCCCGCTACGGTGAATGCGACGTAGCCTCGTTGCGTAGTATCTTCGTAACCTCTAAAGAACTTTCACTGTCAGCTTGTGTCGTTATTATGTCTAGCACTTAACTATATACTATATTTTTTACTATATTTTTGTATTCTTAAGCTTGCGGCTTCCAAGGCTTTGAGGGAAACGGATCACGGT
Source organism: Asteroscopus sphinx (assembly GCA_949699075.1). Taxonomy (NCBI): domain Eukaryota; kingdom Metazoa; phylum Arthropoda; class Insecta; order Lepidoptera; family Noctuidae; genus Asteroscopus; species Asteroscopus sphinx. The sequence goes on along the minus strand of OX453004.1, from coordinate 25,463,910 downwards.
ATCAGTGGATACAACGCTCCGGGATCCGTGGGCACAAACCCTTGCGTTTGACAACCACGGTACCACCTCACCTGATGTTGAGCGATGGTGAGCTTGACGATGGTACGCGCTTGCCTTTTTTTTTTGTTTTCGGGTGGAAATCGTCATGGATACCCTCCGTCTGGGGACGGCGAAGGGGTATGCGGACTCTTCTCGACTAAAACCATACCGTGGCCATCCTCTGCACAAAATACAGGAGCTCCGGGAACTCCATTGGACCGCGCCGGTTCCCCTCTAGTGCTATGTCTTTGGCACATCCCTGGAAAGCTAGACCTAAAAGCGCGCACGGCCTCGCTAGCCTTAAAGCACAACAGATTATACTTTTTATAAAATCTCGTATTATCTTTAATTTATTAAATTAAAATAATTGATAATAAGTAATAGATAATATCAGTAAAGTAGCTATTTAGTTTCGTTTTACAGATGCGCAACGTCTTTTTTAGTTATATGTATAGCTAATAAGACACGGCCGATAGTCTTCAACTTTCTTATCGATACTATTTTATTATTATAATCGAGTTTACATTTAGGTTCAATTTGCAAGCTGCTTAATATTCTAAGGCCGTTTTCTTTAGATTATTACATTATTTGTCCGTGCCTATCTGAAGTGACAACATTTTTCCTTCAATCAACTCGGAATATCACAGTATTCGCAGTCCATTTTTGGACATCGGCTTCATCCAAGTTGCGACATAACACTTTGTCCTCCGCCTTCCATGTCCAGGGTGGATGTAGTCCCTCACGGGATTCTCCGCCACCCGCCCGGTTAAGCAGTTAGGGCACCTATCTTGGGTGCCATCTGCGAGAGTCGATTCGAAAAAAAAAACCTTCAACATCCAGTCCTCCCCAGCTACCTTTTGCAGGTCGTCGGTCCATCTGTTTTGGGTCCCCCAGCCAGGTGGCACTACGCTGCGGTCTGCCGATTCATGGTTTCCATTCAAGAACTCGTCTGCTCCAACGGCCATCAGTCCTTCGACATACATGACCAGCCCACTGAGACTTCAGCTTACTGATCCTATAAGCTATGTCAGTCACTCCGGTTCTTCTCTGGATAATATAATCTCGTTACGGATTTTATCCTTCAAAGAAACCTTTATCCTTCCTTGAGTGGAAGTAATTATGCTACCATCTTACATAAGTACATATACCTATATACCAGAATATAAAAGTTTTAAAAATACGAGCAGTAGAATATAAATCGACGAAAAACATCCAAATAATTTATAGACTAATAATTCAAAGCAGAGTATTATTTGTAGCAAGGTGAACAAACCCGCTGCTCCACGCCCTGACAGAAATACCTTGACAATCCCATCCATAATAATTATATAAGTATTCACGTGTGAGGTCCCCAGCGGGCTAGCCAATCAACAGTTCTGTAACAAAAATGAGCAAATATACCAAGTTTTTTCATCTTATAGGTAATGAAACATTGGCGACGGAGGGAGTCAACGGCCTGATACGGAATGGCAATATTCAGAGGTAGAATTACAGAAAAATCTCGATAAAAATATGTAGAGTACAACGCTCGAGTATTTTATTAGAGTATGAAGAAGCTTTTGTTGTATTGAAGATACCACCGTGCAATTTATTTTAGGGTACATAATTATGTTTTGTAAATATACGTATCGTTTCGTAGTTTTCTAGTATGTTTGAGACTAAGAATACCTTTATCCTGAGGTTTTAAATTACATCAATACATCATGTCTAACATAACATGACATCACGCCTGTATTTCCCCGAAGGGGTAGGTAGAGGTGTATAGTACACCCACATTTCGCCAGTTATGTTATAGTCCCATGTAATAGGGGGCGAGCCGATTGCCATTGACCGGGCACAAATCCAGACTCCGGGCTGCTACTGAGAATTTCCTAATGAAAAAACCCAATAACACTTTGCCCGACCCGGGAATCGAACCCAGGACCCCACGCTCAGCAGTCGCGCTTGCAACCACTAGACCAACAGGCAGTCCATAACTTCATAAATAATTTACTAGTTTCTGTTTCCCTCCAAACTTTTTTTACATCTTATTAAAAAAGGAGGGTTTTATCATAAATGATAATGTCACTCTCATTGGAGCTGCATACTTGCAAAATCACATAATACAAAATTTAATAACTATCAGTTCATAATGCTAGTTTAAAATACTTTAATATATAATTTTGGCTGAATCACTCAAGGGAGAGGACAAAATAATGTTGCACTCTCCGATGTTTTGGCCTCTGTTCCTCGTTCCGGGCACATTCCATTAGGACATGGTAAATGTCTCATACTGTGTTACATGTAACAAAGTTTGGTGACTGAACTTTCCCCATCATGTATGCAAAGTTATTTAAGGGCACATGCCCACGAAGACTAAGAGCTGTAACTATGGTATATCTTCTCATATTACACTTTTCAAAGCATGGGTAACGAGGAAGATTGGGTTAAATTGTTTTATACCATATTCCTTTACTTAAAATACTCGGACCACACCTCGCCACAATTTCGTCTTACTTCTGGAAGAATCTCTGTATAGTGCGGAGGAAAATTACAAGTAGCATCTTTTGCAAGTTTAAAGTGTAGTTTAGTTAGTTTGTAAATATATGTTTCGTTTCGTAGTTCTAGTATGTTTGAGACTAAGAATACCTATCTACGACACACGACTGACCGACAACTGACTATCCCAAAATTCAATGCAATAGCCCCAAATATAAAAATTGTCGAGAAAAGCTCACTTCACCTTCTAGGGTCTCCAATCCTAGACGAATCTTTCCCAAATTTTATTGAAGAAAAAATACAAAATTTTAGTGACATTTCGGAAAGGCTTTTCAAAATTAATATACATTCGGCTTTTACTCTTATGCGATACTGTTGTTCTGGTCCAAAATTCACATACTTTCTCCGTTCTTCCCATCTTTGGAAACATCCACAACTTTTGGAAAAAAAGACAAAATTATCAAAATCACATTGACATCAATTTTAAATACGGCTCTGGACGACCGAGCGTGGGTACAAGCCACACTCCCCATTCGTTTCGGCGGGCTCGGCGTTCGTAAAATTTCTAGTGTAAGTTTACCGACGTTCCTGTCCTCGGTTTACAGCACTGATAAGTTAACCAGGAAATTATTACCTTCTTCACTGGTTGAATTTGAGGTGCCGTACGTGACCGACGCTGTGAACGCCTGGAAAATGGCTTGCCCAAACACGGACTTGCCTGTCAACCCATCTTTCCAGAGACAGTGGGATGAGCCACTCTGTAAGTTAGTGCGGAATAATATAATTAATACGTCAACCAATACCGCTGAGCGTGCTCGTCTACTGGCTGTGGGTATTCACCCACAAAAGCAGGGAAGCAAGATAGATAGATAGATAGATAGAATATACTTTATTGTACACCATGAAAATAGTAGTAAACAGGAACAACGTACAAATTATGGGTACATGGGCGGTCTTATCGCTAAAAGCGATATCTTCCAGACAACCTTTGGATGGACAAAGAAGACGTAAGATCTAGATAATGGGGGCAGTCCGTGGCGTACTACTAAACTAAAATAAATAAATAGCACAAAATATATTACACATATAGGTATCATAAATATATATAATATATATATAAATAATCTTACAATTTAGAATAGAGATTGGATACATAGGCAATGTCTTAATAAATTACAATTTATTTGGAAAGGCAGTATTCTTTAACTAATTTTTTAAATGAAAACAGTGACTGAGCTCGCCGTATAGACACAGGTAACTCATTCCACAGACGCACAGCCTGAACAGTAAAAGATTTATCATAAAATTTTGTAGAATGCATTGGCATCAGAAGCCCCAAGTTTTCCGATGATCTTAAGTATCGTGTATGTGTGTCATGAAGGAACTTGAAACGTTCTTTGAGATAAAGGGGGGTCTTAGGATTAAACAGAATACTGTAGAGAAGTGATAAAATATGGGTATTCCGGCGAAGACGTATAGGGAGCCAAGGAGGGAGGAAGGACGTATAGGGAGCAAGCCTTTGGCTTCAGGCACTTCCGTCGTCCAACATAGGTACTATGTTGGATGACACCGGTTTCCGGCTCGCTACGTGCCTACGCTTGGGCGCAACTTGTGTTGCTCCACACCGGTGCCATTGCGGTGAACTTGTCGACAGCCTAGGACACCATGGCCTGTCTTGTTGCAGGAGCGCGGGGCACTTAGCGCGACCGCGACACGCTAGCATTAATGACATTATTCGTCGTGCTCTTGCCACCGCTGGTGTACCAGCTGTTTTAGAACCCAACGGATTGATACGAGACGATGGCAAGAGACCAGATGGCATGTCGTTATTGCCATGGAAGATGGGTAGGCCTCTGGTGTGGGACACAACGTGCGTCGACATCCTTGCTACTTCACATCTTTCTAGCTCAGCTGGTTGTGCTGGCGCTGCCGTTGCATCTGCGGAGGCCCTCAAGCGGCGTAAATATAGTAACCTATCAGGTAACTATGACTTTGTGCCGTTTGGGGTCGAAACACTCGGGTCATGGGGTCCGAGTGCGCGCTCCCTTTTTAAGGAAATCTCCAAGAGGCTGGTCGACAATTCGCGTGACCAGAGGGCTGGCTTGTTCTTTGGTCAAAGAATAAGCGTTGCCATTCAACGTGGCAACGCTGCCAGTCTTCTGGGCACTATGCCGGATGACAGCGGTGTGGAGGAATATTTTGACGCCTAGGCGCGCCTTTTTGTATCATTTTATTTTGTACTTTGTAAATATTGTATAATTTTATTTTGTAGTTTGTAAATATTTTCTAAAGAGTAGTTTTTAGAGTGTTTGTAAAAATTATATTCAGTTTATGAAATATCAGAATACGTAAATACCTTTATTCTGAGGTTTTAGATTACATCAATACATCATGTCAATAACTACATAAATAATTTACTAGTTTATTTTTGCCTCTAGACTTAAAAAGCTTATGTTCAGGAGTTTAGGAGCTATACTAATACTTACTGTTACTACTACTTAAATAGATTTTCTTTCTTTCTTTCTGTGCAAACAAATTTAAGACATAAATGTTAATTTATGTCTTAAATTTGTTTTTCCAAACTCATCATTTGACTTCTCTGTTGGTGTTATGATCGGTTACTGGCAGCCCGTTTGTTTTATATAGTTGCATTCGTTGCATAATAACACCTCGACTCGGCTCCGCCCGTAACTACTAATTAAGAAATAACACCTCGACTCGGCTCCGCCCGTAACTACTAATTAACAAATCTCATTTATGTTTAGTAGCTGATATTGATGTGTAAAACATCAAGGGCGGCTGCTAAGTGCCACACATTCCAAAAATGAGCTGAGTATTGAGACGTAATGAATTTTTGGTTCCAACTCATCATTTTATTCATAAATGGAAAAAATACAGACAAGGCTATTAAAATTTCGTTTAAAAATTGATTTTGGGATCAAATAAATCTACGTGCAACCAAGTCTGATTCAAGCTAAGGAATTTCCTTTTTTCAAATTGTTTAGCTTATTATTAAGAACTAGGCAGTAAAACCAATAACATCCCAACCAGCAAAAATGTGTACTATAGCAATCGAGAGAACGTTTTCGGACACACTATTTAGTGTATCAAATATGTCCTATAACAATGATGTAAACGTTTACCCAGGCAGGTTTTGGCGCAGTTACATCACAATTTTGTGACAAAGCCAAGTTATTGTAGCTCCATACGTCACAAGTTAGTACTATAGTTATACTATAATAATGTCGTAAAAGTCTTTTCAAGGTTTTAACAGTGACTTTGTGGCGCTTTCATCACAAAACAGTTACAAAAGAGCCACCACGACTCTATTAATGGACTTTTTTGTACTATAGTAGAGACCGGGGATCTTTTATAGTACAGTTTAATTTAGTGTCGTTTCTCGTATAGATTGTGGGTTTGATGTGAAATAAAATTAAAGATTATTTCTTGGCAAGTAAATTGATATTACTATTAGCAATATGGCGCTCACGAGTTGTGAAATCTGTGTTATCTTAGATAGACAGTGAATTTTACTTGCGACTAAAAATAATAATCCTATCACTCTGCATTATCATTACCATCGTCTGAAGATTCACAAACATTAGCATATACACAGCATTAGCATGTACACAGCAGCCATTTTATAAACAAAACTTACGTTGTAAAAACGATGTTAAATTTCTTTTATAGGATGTTTAGGTTGACTAAAACTAGTAATATACTACTTTTATGTATCGTAAAGGTCCAATAAAAGCGATAAAAGCTCTGTAACGTCACTATGAGATATACAAGTTACGAAATAGGGTTTTGATGACCTATCAGTGTTAAAAGAGCATACTCGTGACAGCTATGAAATTGACACTATAGTAGCTATTTGGAAGAAATTATTGCTCAACTTCGATACTTAACAGTGATGTAAAAATCAGCAACAGTACATTATTGTTCTATAGTTGTGTTTTCAATACTATTTAAACACTTGTATTATAATACTCATTTGGAAGCTACAATAACACAAAATTGCTTCAAAACAGTATCGTGTAAATCTTTAATGACACAAGATGGCTCTGTACTTGATGTAGCGGCATCAGTTATAGTACTGTGATAAAGGCGTAATATATGGCGTTGATATAAACGTTTACATCACTTATTATTGTTACCAAAATGCTGTTTAATATTATACAGCTAAAATATTGTATAAGTCGCTATTATAGAACACACCGTCATAACGGATACTTTAATAACGCTTTATTTTCACTTTTTAGTGACAAATGCATTTCTTAACGGACTACTTTGCTGGTTGGGATATCACACACAATAAAATCAGAACTCAGAACATATAAAAACCCCTACCTCTGAGACTAGAAAAACGTTTTTTTCGTTTCCTGCAGGCACTTAGCTGTTTTTGATTTTATATGCCTCAATATCAATACCTATTATTTATGTGAGCGCGATGGTAAACAAAGTTTGATCAGATTTTTTTCTCAAGTTGTTACAGTCCCTTCTTGACATCTTTACCCAGACCAGTAAGCCTCTAGAGTCTAGACGCCTACTAGCCGGATACCCCCGGTCATAAAGCATATGCAATAGCAGGCATATCTTACGCCCAGCCACCAATCGGGACGTCACTCCGTCAGCGAGCGGCACCAATCATATCACCGAACATTTGAGCCGACCAATCATAACGCGCCGTCCGCCCCCCGGTCCCCGACAACATTTTACGACTGTGTTCTCATGCAAAACTTTGTTTATGTGGCGTCTTAACTGTGGTCTTGAGGCTCACTGGTCTGTGCATCTTTAATATGTATATCTGGAATATACATGCCAACATAGAAATGCATTATATGTTTATGGATGCCAAAAAGAGAATACTAATGTCTAATATGTGTAACAATAAAATTACTTTTGTACAGTATGCTGTCTATTCTATGAGTGCTGTGTGTACCTACCTATTGTTTTTAGTATACTATGTATTGCTGTTGGTTTACTAATTATTATAAATAAGTAAGTGTAGCTACAACACATCTGAAGTAGTAATACAGGAGAAAACGTTGAAGCCAATTTAAGTTTTTTTACTAGGTAGTTGTTCTACCTGTGAAGATTTGTAAATGGCACAGCATAACATATTTTCAGCATTATATGGATTCTATTTGACTGTAAATCTTCCAAACTTTAAATAAATTAAAAAAAAAATTAAGATGATAACATTTAAGCAAGTTATTGAGTCACTAATAATTTCTATGGTTTCACTTTAATGTATAATAGTCACTTTTGTGTCGATATGGAAACAAAAAGAAAACAGAATTAATCATCTAGGCGCTTTCCCAAATCGTCATCCGGGGAAGCCAGAGTTGATTCGATGTTTTGCAAAATTCGTTAATTAAAGATAGCTAAGAATATTTCGCAAGCAAAGTCGGGTGAAATCATCGTGTTAAGCTTTTGGCAGGCGTGACGAAACAAAATTAATAACCGGCGGAGATCCTCCAAGATAATATAATAAGAATACCGATAATTATAGTAATTGACTAATTACATAATGACTGAAACTTTCCTACTGGTAGTTTATTTTTAGGTACAAAAATTTCCAACGTAAGTACGTAAAGTCGGCGGGATGCCGACATCTGGTCAAAATATTATTAATTCCTTGAAAATTTATGATGTCGTATTATTATAAGCAAGTCTTATTATCCGGCTGTTGAAAGGCAATAAACAATTAAAAGCTGGATTTTGACTGGCATCTGTAATAATGTGTATTATTATGATTATTATAAGTCGATTGAAAAGATGAATACAAAGGGGTCGTTATTCTTGAAAATACTCTCGTTCCTCCATTATACCTACTTGTTCATTGTTTTGTTTTGTATTTACACCTAATCTACATTGTTTATGTTAAATGTTCGCTGTTTTAAAAGTGATAAGGTTCATTAACCACCATATACTAAAACTAAACACAACAAACATATCTGATCATGTTGACATTTTTTTTTATAACATAGTGGGGCAAACGAGCAAGCGGGCCACCTGATGGTAAGCAATCTCCGCCGCCCATGCACATCCGCAAAACCAGGGGAGACACCAATGCGTTGCCGACCTTTTAAAAAGACGTATGCCCGTTTCTTGAAGGCTTCCACGTCGAATTGTTTCGGGAAAACCGCTGACGGGTGTTGCTTCCATAGTTTTGCTGTACGAGGCAAAAAAAAACAATTTCCGTTTTCTTGTTTACAGATAAATAGATTTGTCCTGTCTGTTAGTGTATGTGTGCCGTTTTAAATAATATTTCTTATGAACTATTTCGTCCATGATAAATCTTGTCGGCCAAAATCAGATATCGATCATGCATAACCGGTCAAATGCTGCGTGACCGCTTCTTGCACTTATTGAAGCTTCACTTCAAGATCGGACTACTGCTTAAAATAGCTGGTATACGTCAAAAATATTGGCATTGATCTTCGGAAACTACCGAGCAATAATATTTGCACACACTACTATTTGTTTAATGTATTTGATATTATTTTGATTTTATTTATTTAAGCTTACCCGACGGCAATTAATTCTGGCTATAAAATATAGTTATCATTGATGCCGAGAGATAAAACCAAGTTTGCGGGTGTAATTGCATTTTTTTTAATAGTAACTAGTTTTAAGACATCGTAAACTGCTTAGCTGGCGCCAGATATATCATGTGACGTGACCGCGATCAGCAAGTGGCTGACACTCTTCAGACAGTCCACATCCGGCTGTTACTGCATTCTTCAACACCTCGGCTTTTAAGTGTAATAAAAATATTAGCAGATATCAAATAAAATCTAAATAAAATGCAACATCTGCGTAGGTAGGTCCAAATCATTTTTTTTTTCATAATCAAAAGTATCTGTTATAATTATTTTCTCCTTGATCAAATGCTATTATAATGAGATCCAGATATTAACGCATCTTGACGTTTTTATTTTTTGCTTCTGATAAGACAAAATAACTTTTCAACAATCGATATATTAATTGAATTCACTTGAATTTTTCAGGCAATATACTTTTCATCCAATTTTGTCCAGATACGGTTATCATTGTTATTATAATTTTAACAATTTGACCTTTAGCCTGAACCTAACCGTCCTCAGAAAAGACCTATCGAATTACCACAAAACTGTGACTACAAACAATGCATTGTTGACTTATTCAATAAGAAAACTACATAATACCGTCCATTATATAGCCCATTATTACATACACAAAAGGATGTATTGTGTTCAATTCATAATAATCGAAGTTTTAACTTTGAAAAGCTTTGAAGTGCGTAAGAAAATGTTCGTGAGGAAATTAACCTGTAATAGTTTTCTTTCAAAATACCCACCCAGTATTTTGAAAGTCAAAGTTTATCGTTTTGTTACAAAATAGGTCTATAAGTACCTATTCTGAAAGAAAACTATAAAACTTTGATAAAATTCAACTGGGCAAATATTTTAATTTCTTTTCGCTAGCTAGACAAAATGATTCACTTACGATACTCAGCATATTATTAACATGTTGTTTTTAAGGGACCTGTCTTAAAACTATACATTTTAAATTATCTCCATGTGGCAAACCCAGTAAATAACCCGGTAAATTGTTTTTCTATCGATATTTATAAACATTTCATGCGAATTTTCCACAAACACTCATTGTTATTATGTTATTCCATTCCAATGTCGTGTATAAAGATACAGTGGTGTCAATTATCTTGTTCCCGTACTAAACTTATTTTAAACTATAGCTCTTTTTTACTAACAGTAGCTAAGAGTAGACACAAGGAAAGGATCGCAACAATTTTAGTGCTGTCAAATTAGTCAGAATTAAAATTTCCTTAGAAGTTTAGTCGTGATCTCGGAACGTGCCCACTAAAATACAAAGAAATGTAACACGTAAACTAATTTGACAGTTCTAAAATTGTTGCCATCCCTTTCTTGTATGTTAGTAAAAGAGAGCGATATTTTAAAATAAGTTTAGTTCGTGAACAAGAGAATGGACACCACTGCCTATTAATTGTTTAGTCGATCGTATTATTCTAGCACGCAACTATAAACTAACGATGCTAATTAAAATTCGATCAGAGTCAGTGAGGTACTCAGAACGTTGACCCGGCGAACTTTCCGACCGCTAATCTTGCACTCAAGAATGCTCCCTTTTCACTGTGTGCCGACTGTCGAGACGCTGGTCGGTCAAGGGTTTTGCGGGAAAAACACGCCCCACGACTTTCAGATTAAGCATCGCTCCGGTTCGCCAGGACATCGGCCTAAATCTTCAGAGCGAAACGTGAACAGAATAGTGATTAATTTAATGCGGATTGATTAATGTGTCTACCTTAGATTTTCATCTCAAAATTAATATCCGACAAGTATTTTTCCTAGCTTCTCCTATTTATAATGCGCGTTTCGTCTCAAGATTTCAAAGGCGATATAAAATTTATTGTGTTTACTTAACAAATAAATGCACTTTTATCATCTACCTAGACTAAAATAAAAGTTTAAAATAATCAAGGTAAGTGTTTGCTTTCAGCCTTCTACGCTGACCTAGAGATGTCGAAGAATGTGTGATTCGTTTATAATTGATATATTACGGACTAGAGATTATCTAAAGAGGTAACCAGATCACACGCGACCTTAAAATGGAAAATAAAAACACTTCCTGGCGCCGACCCTGGCTCATAATCGTAATGATCACTCGAGTACTTCTAATGTTCAGGTCAATGATACATTACTCGATCTAGGTAGGATAATAACCGAGCGGAAAAACTTATTAGTAATTATACTTTCGAGCCGTTTGGGGTTGAAACACTCGGGTCGTGGGGTCCGAGCACAGAAATAGATAGAATGGAAAAGTGGGCAGGGCCCGCGTGCCAACACTTTGCACCATAGTGCAGGGCATTTCAAAGCCTTTCTCAGTACGCCTTATGACTTGTTTCTGTAAATACTGTAACAAAAACCCGCAAAAATGCCTTATTGTGCTGTTTCAAAATGCAGAAACAAAAGCTCTAAAGTACATTTGATTAAAGTTAATTTTTAAAAATTATTTACGTCAATATTATTATGTAAGGCGTAGTTTGTTCGAAAGTTGCCACGCATGAATCGCAAGTAAAATTGTGATTAAAACCATTCTACTCTATTTCTGTCTTTTGTTCAAAAACATCTCCAGGCGGCTGGTCGACACTTCACGGGACCAGAGAATGCTGGACTTTTCTTTTGCCAAAGAATAAGCATTGCCGTACAACGTGGCACTGCTGCCAGTCTTCTGGGCACGTTACCAGTAGACAGCGAAATGGAGGAATTCTTTGATGAATTTCTCTGATTTAGCTATTAGTTTTATTTCGTTTTATTTTAGGTTATTGTGTGTAATTGTATTAATGTGTAAGTTTGTAAATATTATTCTTGATAAATAAAATGTACATAGCTCGTTAAGCTATATTAAAAATAGCCGAGTGACGATGGTAAAATGTCTATATTTAGTCTGACCTATACTTATTAGGATGATGGAACTAGTTCTTTCGTAAATTGGTTTCGGTAATGTTGTAGGAAAATAATATGAAGAATACCCATCATAGAAATCTAAATATTAAGGTAATAGAAATGTTATCATCTGTCTTTTAATACCGGAACGCGTGTCGCCAGTTTGCCAATACCAACACATAATACACAATTACGCCCACCAAATTGCGAATAAATATCTTTATCTTATCTTTATCACCATGATAGATAGATAGATTGATAGAATATGCTTTATTGTACACCATGAAAATTGTAGTAAACAGGAACAACGTATAAATGTTTCTAGCATTCAATGCAAAATAAATTAAGCCTTAAAAATTCCACTGTTAGATATGCTGCAAAATACAATTTAATTTTTTTTTGTTTTTTTTTTTAATTTTATTGACTAGGCACCTACACGCGGCGACAAATTCACGCGCCTATTTACCACTTCTGTTACCTTATTTTTTAGATTTCTATGATACCCATACCTTTAATCATATCTCTATAATATACGAAAATTTTATGCCTTCACTGTAGGCATAATTGGATTATTTGGACAATATTGTTACCTTTATGAAGGAATAACCAACCTGACACAACATAACAATAACAAAAAAGCTTCGAGAACAAAATACGTGTTCTTGTCGGGTAAAAGAAGAAAAACCATTCCTTTTTCCTTTTGCGTAAATCTATTTTATTATACTAATACTAGATATATTGCAATAAGCTGGTTGCTGCAATGCATAACAAATGGTGTCTGAGTTTGATATTGAAAACCTGGAAATATGAACTTGTGGGTTTTTTATTCATGAAAAAATATTGTATTACAAAATTGCGAATAATAGGTTGTTGTTGACGATAGAATTTAGAGCTTCGGGAGTCTGCAAGTATTATTACTTACTCATTAGTCCAGCAGAATTCGTTATAGGCTACATTAAAAAATACCGAATGGATAATTGAAGGAAATAAACCGACACAATATTTATGGGATTTTATTATAGCTTTAGAAGTCTGTTTTTTCTCTCTTGTCTTATTTAGTAAACAATCTTGGCATGTCTCTTTATTCAAATAACTACCGATTAAATATAATTACTTGTTCTGCACACTATATATCTTTTAATATTTTTTTTTTGACAAATTGCATTAAAAAGACATGCCAAGATTATTTACTAACTAAAAAAAGTAAGAAAAAAAAAGAGTGTTGTCATCAATAATAATGATGAAGCAACAAATTCTAATACAAAAACATGTTTTCAACAATCGCTCCCGAAATACTTGCCATTTAACTATGCATATACAAATAATTCTTAACCAACGACTTCAGTTATTACTTTGCACCACGTTGCACGGCAGTAGCTCTAAACAAGTTACGTAATCATTTGTTATTGCCCTATTACACAACACAACGGAGAGCTTTCTCGGAGGTCTATCGGTCGGAGCCACCCTAATGAAATCCTGAAGTTATGCTTGACTTTAATGTTTACGTCATAATAAAGTAAACAATTGTTGCTTTATGTATTTAAAAAAACCAGCCAAGTGTGAGTCGGACTCACGCAGTAAGGGTTCCGTACCACCCATCGACCTGATACCCCATAGAAACTGATTTAATTTACGAGAGTTTATCAAAAGACATCAACGATCATAAGCGAAATGTGAAATTTTGCATCTCTTTCTTACGTAGGTACCACCACACATGTCTATGTTTGTCCTATTTTTAGTTTTTGTTGCTAAATTACATAGTATGCACTATAATCAGACCAAGTTTGACGATGGTATGTATTACCGTTTCGAAGATAGAACAGGAAAAAAAACGTTGAAAAAAATGCATGTTTTTCGAGGTTTCTTGTATGGGGACCCACTTTGGTTTTAGACTTTTTACATACACCTTATAGCAACACATATTCTGTGAAAATTTCAACCGGCTACCTATTACCATTCAAAAGATATAGCCCGGTGACAGACAGACGGACGGACGGACGGATGGACGGACGGACGGACCGACAGACAGCGTAGCCAGAGTAATAGGGTCCCGTTTGTACCCTTTGGGTACGGAACCCTACAAACGAGTGATAAGATTTCTATACGGGATTAACTATAGGATTTTATAATTATCAGGCCGGCTCCACACGTTGGCCCCAACTTTCGTACGAACGTTGGCCCATCTGCAGACTCAAAATATGACTTAAAAAGGCAAAACTAATGATATCTAGACTTGAAGATTCAAATAGTGTGTTCAACTATGAGTATGCACTATGCATACTTGCTGAATGATCCTTTAGTATAAATAAATAAGAAGTTTACATTCCAAATTCAAGTCTAAGCAACCTATTTAAAGCCAGATATTATTTTGAAAATAATGGACGTATTTGATTCTGACCGGATGTTAGTAGACATAAGTAAACAATACAGAATGTTGACCGATTTTCCACGAAGTGCACATTTAAGTGAACATTCATCATTCTCGCACACGCATTTACTCACTGCTACGATCATTCGTGACCAAAATAATGTCGATCAAGGGGACACCAAATAAGCTTAGTTGTACCACATTTTTGTAGATAGGGCTGCTAAACCTGCTATACAGTATATAACAAAAAACCCTGTTGTTCCTGTGAGCTACGTTATCAGAATCGATATTCATACGTAAGGACACAACTCATTTGGAAAAACTAGACATAATTGCGGGCCAACGCTCGTCCCAACTTTGAGGCCAACGTGTGGAGCCGGCCTAAAAAAATCCACAGCTAGATATGCTGCAAAATACTATTTTAATGACTCCGTGACGTCCAAAACAGCACTGATGATCAAGCAAACGGTTCGCGTACTGGTGTCCTAAAAGACATCTGTTTCTGTATCTGCACGCGGGGACAAGTTCACATGCCTTTGACACTTCTATTACCTTTATTTAAATTTCTATGAGGCAGAAGCTAGTAATATTATAATTAAACAGCGTGTAGCGATAGTGCTGTAAGTGACTACTGAGTGCATCGAAACGATTTTAATGAATTGAAAATTGTACAGAAGATGCCACTCAAAATAGTAAAATGTAATAAACTTTAAAAAAAAGCAAAAACCGAATTCGTAAAGAATAAAATAATATTAATTGTGTGAAACAGTTTAGGAAGTAGGTGCCTTTAATTCGGTTCGATTTAAGAAAAAAATTGGGACCGACTTCCTAAACTGTTTCACAAATAAATTATAATTTTTTTCTTTTTGAAGTCGGTTTTTACTTTTTTTTAAAGTTTATTTAATTTTTCAATTTTGAGTGGCATTAACAATAGAAAGACAAGCGATTGCTGCAATCCCGAATGATTTGCTGTCATCCATTAAAGAGTTCCCTTCTTCAACTCCGAAGATCTTCAACAGATCTTCACCAAATGATACTTTCTGAATGCAAATGCTTAACTTGTTGATGAAAATACCAAAATCGCTATATGTATGCCTATAATATTTGAGGAGTATCCTCAATTTCACATGGATCCCATCATCAAAACTGGATTTTGATGAAAATGGGACCAATCTGGATGTACACGCTTTCAAATTAAAAAAAAAAAAATCGAAATCTTTCGAAATCGGTTTATAAAGACTGAGTTTTGAGGTAACAAACATAAAAAAAATCGAATTGAGAACCTCCTCCTTTTTTTGAAGACGGTTAAAAAATTATGTATCTGTAAAGACGCTTGTCACCTTAGTCTTCCGGCTACCACAAACGCTGCAAAGCTTTAGAAACGTCAGGAAAACCAATTTTAATAATATACGCGATGTAATCCGGTCAAACTGTTTTATTATAATGTATAGTAATCGCGAAAACCTGAGAAGTTATTATGTGAACCAGTGCAGGGCTATAAAAGCGAAAGTAACTTTGCAACTTTTGTCTGTATGTTACATCTTCACTACTAAACATCTGAATCGATCGTAATGATATTTAAGGCAAAAAGTTAGCCTGGGACTTGAAGAAGGACATGGACGCTAAACAGTGGACCTCTAGTCATCACAGAAACTACAAACCACTAAATGCAATATCACTTTGTAATATTATTACATAACTATTAGAACTACATCGCGCTCTCAAATAGCTCGTTTAATTTCTCACTAGTAATTGACATCGCTGTCTCAGGGCTTCAGCAATGATTTTTTCAGTAAACAATAACCAGTAGCGTAGCGATAATGTTTTCGATTGCAGAACAAGCTTCTCTTTTACAGAGCTCGATTCTTTCGCCACGTAACTCTAAGTTCTGTGAAACAAGAAGCCTTAGTAGATTGATAAAAGAAAGCTGAAAGCAAGGGATTTTTTATTACATCATCATAATAATGCAAAAAGTATATTTGCCTTATGAACATAATTCTGAGTTTTACTGTGATTGCCTGTTCATAACAAATGAATAAATTCTTAACATGAATCTTGAACTCTTAGAATAATAAATGAAGAAATATATTGGACATTTTCGTGTGGTGCCGGACGTAAAGAATTGCACCACCCTATATCTTCTCATGGGTGTGTAAAAGGCGACTAAGGGATTCACCAGAGGATGGGCAGCAGCGTTCTCTGAGTATTTAACCAACCAACTGCGATCTCCAACCCACCTGCCAAGCGTGGCGATTATGGCAAATCCACTTGGGGGAGACCTATGTCCAGCAGTGGACGTCTTTCGGTTGAAATGATTGGACATTTTTTACACGGCACCATCTAGTCCCAAACTAAGCAGAGCTTGTCCAATAGGAAATACCTACATACTTATAATACATAAGAAACACCCAAACCAACATAAACACTTATGTTCATCACATAAAGATTTATGTCCTTTGGGCATCGATCCCACGACTTCGTGATCAGCAGTCCGAATGATTGGCAGTTTTTTTTTATCTCCGACGACCTGAAGAAGGTAGCTCGGGGAACTGAATGCGGAAGGTAGAGGACAGTGTTGTGGCGCAACTTGGGAGAGGCCAATGTCCAGCAGTGGTCTGCGATAGGCTGAGTTGATGTTTATGGCTTTTGTGAAGGTAACAAAAACTATTAGGATCTAGTTCATGCCAACGACGCATTTTAATTGTACCATCATATGTATCATCATATGAAAAATATATGAATGTTAAAATTCTCCACCTAGGACCTACTCCTTCCGTGGCTTGAAATTGTTGAAATTTTATAAATTGGGTTCAAACGCTGCGGAAAGGAATTATGATCTCCGTTTTGATAGTAATAGAAAATATATAAAAAATAATTCAGCTTTCACGGTCAGACATGGTTACGGTTGGTTTCACTGATTTTGCTTTGTTTTGAAAACTGATATTATTTTTCCAACTATTGTATTTCATTTTTAATCAAAGAGCAATTTCGTCGTTTCATAAGCCAATGATGATGATTTTTCTGTTTACAAAAGTATGTTTTTGTTGTATTCTTACTAGTTTTTATGTACCTTTGTAATTCGAATGGAAACCATTAAAACAAATTGTTTAACAATTGTGTACTAAAATATTTACTATTGCGTGGTAGGTACGGTTATTCGTGACGTTTATTTCTGGCATGGTTACGTTTCACAGCCAATTTTAATTCAATTCATTTGACGCCTGTTTTGCTAAGACCACGCGGCGACGTATGAAACCAGTACTAACGTAACAACTAGAAATAACACCAAATAAATATTCAATAAAAGTAAAGAATAATTTATTTCGCAAAAAATACGGGTCCAGACAGATGGATAAAGAGTCACAGTTAGTTTCCACATATTTTGCCATAAGTGGCACGCAAAAAATTTAAGTAAACGTAGGAAAGTTAATTATTTCACGGTTATCGATAATCGTTCTATCGTTGTTTCAATTCCTTATAGTCGAAGGTTATCGTATCTTCATTCTTCCCTCGTAAAAAATATCGTAGTATCTACTTATTTTTTTAGATCGTTACAAAGAAAACGAAACCCTTACCTACATACTCTCAATACGTAACATTTATTTTAGGACTCAAGGAGGTCAGCTTCCCGAGTCAGAACTTTTTCAATAAGCAGTTGTTGACCAATTCGGTTTGTTCTACAGTTATAAACATAAGTAAATGAAATTTTGTTAAAAAATGGTCTAGATATAGATCTCAATTTCAAAAGAATAAAAAATCTTGATTACGTATTTTAGGGGTGGCGCCCATACATGTGAAATGGGGATGACATTTTTTTTTCGCTGCACCCCCTCGTTTGGGGTATCATTGAATAGGTCTACTAAAATGAAGGTAATGTTTCATACACATTGAGGTAATATGTACTTACCTCAGTGTTCATACACAACTTTTTATCAGGTATACCATCTGCGAAATACAGCCCGCCAAAGTGGCTTGCAATGTGTCCCTCCCCTGCCGATTCTTAACTTTTCAACGTAGAAACTTATAATCTTCCACATTGATAGACCTTTATAAAAACTCTCTTTTAAAATTATTTCGAGTATAATGTGATTATAAATTTTCGAGTTATAGTGAGTAAACTGCAAAATACTTAAGACGTCCTAATTCAAAGGTCATTGACCTTAGAGAAAAATGGCCTTAGCCAATAATGCTCCTTTATTTACTTTCTAGATAAAAAAATCACAAAAGGTATATTTGTGTTATATTCATATGAGACACTTCTTAAATTTATCTTCTTAAATTTAATTATTTATTATTTTAACGCATTTTACGCATGCGAAACGAAATCTAACGATTTAAATTGAGGAAAGAAAAAAACAGCTAGCTAGCTAGGTAGCTTAGTGGCTAAAGCACTGGCGTACTGAGCCAGGAGTCGCAGGTTCGAATCCTGCTCGTGAGCGATTTTTTCTTTCCACAATTTAAATCGTTCTTAAATTTAGCGCTAGGTGGCGCTGTTTGTAAAAACTAAAATAGCAATGATTAATATTCGATTTGATTCCTTTGTAATTAGACCTACTTAAGGAACCCTATAATACTGAGCATGGCCCGACATGCTCTTGGGCGGTTTTTTTTTCCTTAGTTTTATAAAATTATAAGTCATTATTAGGTTGTTTGTTTGGTTTGGTGGTTATTATCAAGACAAGGTGGACCGACGACCTGGTGAAGGTCGCGGGAATCCGCTGGATGCAGAAGGCACAGGACCGGTCGTTGTGGCGATGTTTGGGGGAGGCCTATGTCCAGCAGTGGACGTCTTTCGGCTGAAATGATGATGATGATGATCAAAGACGTTCTGAATCGGGAGCCTGTGCTGGTTTTATTTATTGCAATGTCTTTGATTTTTTGTATCTGAAGATGTGACTATTATGTACGTACGTTACGTTATTACATAACGTACCTTCGTAACTATTTTTTAGCATTGACCATTATTTATTAGTTACAAATTTTTGATTAGGTTTTAATTATTAATCCTACTAATATTATAAATGTGTAAGTTTGTGAAGATGTTTAGATATTTGGATGTTTGTTACTCAATCACTCTGATACAGCTGAACGGATTTGAATGCAATTTGGCACACAGATAGACCATAACCTGGATACAGGCTACTTTTATACCGGGAAAATAAACAGTTTCCGGGGAATGCGCGATAAATCTTTCTGTGATAAGCCGAATAGTAATAATACCCAGGCTTAGGCAGGTATAAGCTGGTTTATTACAATGAGACATAATTAAAGTTATCTATACATATATGTATACTTACTTGTTTGGAAAATCAACCCTTAAGGGGGTAAAACAGGGGGTGAGTTTGTATGAAATACCGTGGGCGCACACGCAAAAAAGTTGACATTGCAATTGCAACGCATGCCGGGCACACACACAGCACAGCTAGTAAGGAATATTATGTAACACAACCTTTGTTCTGAAATATTTAAAGTTCACGGGAATCACGGGTCAAGTTTATGTAATCAAGTCACGTGAGTGTAGACGCAGTAACTCGAAGCAAAACTTGAGTTTGAAACATAACACATACTCGTATACGGTATAACTATGTAACTCACAGATATCTTATGTTTTATTCAGACATGTAAAAAAGAGATTTATTTAAATATAATGAAATACATTTCAAATAAAACTTTTGCTTAAAATATTTTTTCGTAAATAAATTATTAAATTAGCGTTTTTATGAAGTGAAAACTTATTTAGCCGCGTTGTGCTATTTTTGCTAGGGGCAAAACTATAGGTCTGTGGGGGCAAAACAAGGCAAAACCTAAAACCAAAGACATTTTCCTAAAACTTATGAGTTCCCGTCACCCTACGTCATCGACATGCGACCAAAGAGGATACATACGACATGCTAATGTGACAGTTGAAAAGGTTAATAAATATGTGACAGTTTAAAGTTTTCACTTCTGTCGGCAGTCCCCCCATGACTGCCAATGTGAAACCCTTTAGAAACCATCAAGTTCCTTTTAAAGTATCTAATATCCTGATCGTCTCGTATTTAGAACTTTAAACATAACTTCTATGTATAGTTTAGAAGTTCCCAGAGTCCATTAACATCGTATAGTTTTGTGACATAGCTTGCAAATTACGAAGTCTTGAAGCAACGTAATGCCCTGAAATAAATAATTAGAACAGTTATGTAATTATTGTAGCAAAGTAAAAAAAAACAACATTATTTTATACAAGCTACAACAATTTTAAACAGAATATGACCTAATATTTTTACAATTTTATTCTTGTTTAACAGATTTGTACCAAATAAATAGTCATAGCACGTGTAACTCTAATATTTGTATCATTTTATTGATATACTAGCGCAATAAATTAATAATAATATAAACCACGTGGAAAGATCACCGTAATTCATTTACTGTTCATGAATAAGGGAAATCAGGGCACCACAGAATTGAGGATAATGGGAAAAATTACGTAGGTAGTTACCAGAACATTACAATTTTAATGACAGTAGACAATAAGGCTACAAGGATGAACTTTGTCCGTTTCCTCGTGTACGTAATGAAGAGCGCTTATCGGTGACAGATACACGTGTTCGATAAATATTATATCAATATCACTGAGGTAATATGTACTACGTACTAGAGAAGGCACCTTGAATCGAATGTTTGTGACACGTTTTAGAGCTCCTGCATTCGCCACGCGTGCCCCGCGGCCAGCAAGTTGCACGATATTTTTTGTTCGTAATATCTACGTAGTACATATTACCTTAGTGATCAATATACCGGAATTATAATCCATTCTGTTGAATTATAAATATTACATTATTATATTCGTTTTACTGAAGAACTAAAACAGATATTAAAAACAAGAAATAAAATAACCGTACAGAGTCACGAGATATAAGACTGATCAAACAAAGAATTGTGTCTGTTCAAATATTAACATTACTTTCTGCACATAATTAAAGACGTAGTGATGGAGAACGCTAAAATTAATGCAAGCAGAATTAACACTACACTTCACTCGTATTTTGTTGCTAATATACAGCTCATTTAAATACGCAAATCCGTTACTAGTAATGTACCAAACGTATCCCAGAGTCAGAGCACGATACGTAGCCTAGACGTCTATGTTTCGAATTCTTTGAACATTAATCTCTGAGATGTCAATGCTACGTCCGTCTACGCTATTTTCATAGCGAAGGTGACCACTTAAAACCTGCTTTTCACTGGTTTTAATAATAATAATAATTCATTTATTTCAGGCATCAAGGCCCATAATTACATAAAACAATATACAATGATATAAAATACTGTTAAAATAACTAAACATTAGGTATTTGACACAATCGGCGTCATGTGTGGTCACGCTCGGTGTTGGGTATCCTTCCTCGGAATCGCCGAAAAACAATACCTCTCGGCTAAAATTCTTCCTTCGTGAAGGTTGACAGATGTTCAGTCGGAACCCTCACCACAAACGTATTGAAATTCACATTGTGACGAGATGCCAACCGCTCGACCCTCAGAGTGAATGTGGTCTTGATCTGAATGTACTCTACAATCTTCTCAACCTTTGTAGAGCAATGCAGCCGGGGCACGTATAGCAGCGTCGTTGGCACAGCAGGACGCAACAGATGGTTCAGTCCGGTCGGTGCGGTACCGCACTGGTTCTTACAAGTGCGCTTTCTCTTCTTCTTCTCAACCTTGATAAAGCCCTTCTTTTGGCTCTGGTTCTTGTGTGGATCCCTCTGAGGCAGATCCCTATGATTAAAATCACGATGGTTCTGCTTTCCTTCTTCCTGCTGCTTAGATTGCGTCGCAGCGGGCTTGTTGGCGGCAGCAATAGCAGCGTAAGCACGTTTCGGGGTCGACGTACTGACGCAAGCAGCCTCTACCGGAGTAGAGGGTTGGCCGGTGGTAGAACGCAATGCATCGCCTGTGTTATTTACAGTCGGTGACGAATCTAAAGTTTTAATGGCGACATTTTCTGTCACATTACCAATATAGTCCAACCAAGGACAAATATCGTAATATAATGAAATATACATGTACACGAGGTAAATGTTGTTTAATTTTCACTTTTCAGCTTGTCGGAAGAAAGTGTCAGTCGGATATGTAGGTAGCTATTCGTAGGTTAATCTTAGTAGTCACTGCAATGTTTCAACCTGTTTGAAAACATGTTGTGATCGCCATGACTGTTTGCATTGTAATTCCCCTTCAATAGAAGTCATTAACATCGATACCGTAAACATGTTTTTTAACCAAATATACTTTTTTAACAAATGCTTTTAAGGGGAATGTAGCAGCCAATTGGCGCCCCCATCAGTAAAAAAAATATTACTCGCTGAATACATCATTTATCGAAAATTCGTTTTTAACTATTGAAGTTCAGGTACTGTAGTTTAATCAGAAACTATGAACTCTGCTAAAAACTGCTGCTTTTGGCATTTTTTTCTATCTACAACTACAGCGAACTATATTTTACAGAGTTAATAGTTTCTGCTTAAACTACTGTAACTGTACTTCAATTGCTAAATTTTTTCGATAAATTATGTATTCAGCGAGTAATTATTTTTTTACTGATGGGGCTGCCACTTGGCTGCTACATGCGCCTTAAAGTAGTTTCACATGCTAAACATAAGTGAACGTTCAATACAACACGTTACGTATACTTAAGCAAGTAAGTATTACAAAATTATATTTCCATTGTCATCTGAAAATTTAATCAGAACACCTAAGAAATATACTTACCACATAACACAATAATGCTCGAAAAAGATTCGAGTTTCAGACCCAATAGGTAAACAGAGCGGATATTAAGAACAGGGAATAATGAGGGTATGTACGACGAAGGTTGTGTAGCAAAATATAACCAGGAGCTTCAAGTAAGCCAATTGCTTCAAGTAATATTGCTTTATTGAAGAACAAAGACGTTATCATTCGATTACGTCTCGTTTGCAGAGCTTTCGCGGAAGCTGGCAGCTAATATCAATTTATTAATGATTAGCATCCGGTGGAAATGACGAAGTATTGGAACTTTAGCTCGGCTTTATGCAAACATTACTGTCGCCAACTCGACTTTGTTATTTCACCTGCCGATCGTTAATATGGACTGTAATCGATGACGTAATCAGTCTTTATTTTTATTTATTCATATGAATGAATAACTATATTGTTGGTTAGCTGTAATTTATTTATCAATTTGAAAATAATACCGATAATATACGGACAAAAATAAAAGACTTGCTGAGACTGGCTGCTTGATGCTTCAGTATTAACAAATTTATCATTTAATAAACCGCAGTAACATACTCCACTTGGACAGTTGCTGATAACTATGAGACACTCAGGCAGGATCAACACTGACTGGTGGATAGTGCTGTAGTGTCAGCCGGGGTTTAGCTGTTGCACTTATCAGTCATTGTAATGCGCATAAACACCACTTTACCGTTTTCAAGGGCAGACTGCTCATCATTCTGCAATAATTTTACTACGGCACTAACTGAGAAATTGTGAAAAATGTGATGTGATGAGAAGAGTCTGCGTTTAAGGGTTTAATGCCACTGGTCAAATTTCTTTGTCCAATATGACTTTGATCAAAGAAATTGGATGATTATCATCAAATGTTTTAGGTATTTTATCACTGATCATCAAATAAATTGGATTTGACAAAGAGATTAGACAAAGAAAAACGAGTGGCATACCATCCTAAGATGGATTGGTGGTACATTTCTACACAAACAAACACCTGGATCTTTGATTATAACTGAATTTTATAAACTAGATAGGTACTTCTACGAACAATTCACTTTGTTCATCGACGGCTTCAACGGTTAAGTCTCTGATTAAACGTCCGATTACTTGAAAAATTTATTGGAATTGTGTGTGGCTGTTTAACTAGAGAATTGTCATTGGCGAAACCAATCCTTAGAATCCCTTAACGGTTTTGTTCGTGAAAACGGCTCTAGCTCTTTTGATAAACCAATACTTATAATAGAATCCACTGCCTCGTTGGTCTAGTGGTTGCAAGCGCGACTGCTGAGTGTGAGGTCCTGGGTTCGATTCCCGGGTCGGGCAAAGTGTTATTAAGTTTTTTCATTAGGAAATTCTCAGTAGCAACCCGGAGTCTGGATTTGTGCCCGGTCAATGGCAATAGGCTCGCCCCCTATTACATGGGACTATAACATAACTGGCGAAATGTGGGTGTACTATGCACCTCTGCCTACCCCTTCGGGGAAATACAGGCGTGATGTTATGTTATGTATGTTATGTTATAATAGAATCCTATGTCCTACTAATATTAAAAACGTGAACGTTTTTAAGGATGTATGGATGTTTGTTACTCTTTCACGCAAAAACTACAGTATGGATTTTCATAAAATTTGGCATACAGATAGAACAGAACTCGGATTAACATATATGCTACTTTTTATCCCGGGAAGCCGCAAGCACAGGCTAGTATTGAATAAAACTGATGCTTCCATTGTATGGGCAGGAAATCTGTTACACGAGCGAGTTAAACGTGGAAAAGAGTAAAGTTATTATGTAAGTTGAACAAAAACAAAACGATCACAACGCAAACAACCATTGACATTGTCAGCCACGTGAAAGCTGCCTTCAAGGCTTTCGACTAAAACCCTGCAAACGAACTGAAAGGGATGCCAGACATTCACGTGATACACGTGCCGAGATTGTCACAACTGCTGGAAATTCACTTCGATCCGCTTATTGAATGCAATTTCCAATATCTTTGCCAATATTTTTAAATTCTCAAAAAATTTAATTCATCCTAAATGTTGACGTTATTGAACTTTATTAGCCGTAGTGATGATACATAAACAGCATTTTCTCTTAATTGGAAATAATTTATAAGAATACCTTGTTTATACAACACAGCTGATATTCCAGATTCAAACTCTAAAGCCATGAAATTCTGTAAATAAATACGTTATGTTGTTCCGCATTGTTCCAAGCTTACGTATGTAACTACTTTGTTTTACTGAAATCATAAAATTTTCTGTTCCCGAAAATATACAATCGATATTGAAATTTTTTGGTGTAGGAGGAGTCATAACTTACGGTATTTAAATGAATGTCGGAACGTCCTTGCAGTGAATAAAGACATATTCACACCATAGAAATCTAAATAAAGGTAATAGAAGTGGCAAAGGCGCCTGAACTTGTCGCCACGTACCTACAGGTGTCTTTTAGGACACAATTGCGAGAACCGTTTGCTTGATCATTAGTGCTGTTTTGGACGCAGGTCACTAAAATTGTATTTTGCAGTATATCTAGCAGCGGTTTTTTTTGTCTTAATTTATTTTGCATTGAATGCTAGAAACAATTATGTTTATTATCTATCTAAATACGCAATCACGCCCTAATGGGCGTAATCTAGATAGATAGAATATTCTTTATTGTACACCAATAACATTATTAAACTTAGGACTTACATGTAAAATAAGGGTACATTGGCGGTCTTATCGCTAACAGCGATATCTTCCAGACAACCTTTGGATGGACAAGGAAGACGTGAAAAATAGATGGGGGCAGTGTGTGTTGGTAACGGAAAACCGGCGACATGCGTTCCCGTAATAAAAGACAGTAGATAAAATTTCTATCACCTTATTATTTAGATTTCTATGATTCACACGTATTCCGACAGCTAACCTTCCAGTGCAACTACTTAGAAATTTTATTTTTTGCTCGTAATGCGTTAACTCGATTCAGCTGTCGGCTGTTGACAGTATCAAATAGCCTGCCAGATAGTGGTTGTAAAAGTTTCCATGCCCGTGAAAAGGCGACCCAACAAACCGTTTCCCCGCTGATGTGTTCCGGCATTTGAACAGAAGAGCTGCTCTTGTTCCACACCACAAGGCCGACTACGACTAAATACAGGTGTTGCATACGTGAATAATATGTAAACTATGGCAGGAAGAAATTGAAGAACTGTAATAAAGTAGTTTGGTATTTCCGCATGAAATGAGATTATTAATGTTTGTTTTAAATACCTAGTATCTTCACGAATATTGATAAATGGTATAATTCTTCAAATATTTGGAATTTTTCTGCATTAGCTTTCGGTTGTCAATGTTTTTTTATCACGTTTTTATTTTAACTAGCTTTCAGACATGTCTGTCTGTTCGGTACAAATTTCGCAATCAATTTTAAACTAACTTCCCGATGAATAAGAGATTTGAAACTTAAAAAATAGCTCTGAAGGCCCTTTCTCGTAATTAAAAACGTTCAAAATATGGTTCTACACTAGTCTCAAAATCAATCAATTTTATATTTGTAATCTTAAATCTTTAGATTTCGCATCGCATGCGTAATAATAATAAAATAATTCGTAAGGGTAGGTAGGTATATCTATTCGTCTTTGAATTAACTGTAAAGTTAGTCGAGTCGCTCAAGAAACACTGTTTCTTAATAAGATATCGCTGACGTCACCCAAAGACGTACCAAAAGTGGAGGTTAATTTTGATACCACGAGCAGTGTTCACGGTAGCTTAGTGGCTAAAGCACTGGCGTACTGATCCAGGAGTCGCAGGTTCGAATCCTGCTCGTGAGCGTTTTTTTGTCTCCACAATTTAAATCGTTAGTCTCAATGCCCTAAATCTCAATCCCCTGGCAGTAGGTGTTCCTGTTTGCCGTTTATTTGTGTCAATTAGGTCATTAATGTCACCAATAAACGGCAATCAGAAACATCCACTGTCAGGATATTATTTATTTATTTATTGTTGTTTATTGAGTTGGCACTGAGATAAGTTTGGAACTATATTTTTAACGGTTTTAATTTCGAGAATTAAGGTGGTTTCACACCGGCGAGGCGTGGCGTGGATGGGCCGAGCGAGAATTGAAATTTGGATAGCAAAATTTAAATTCACGTCACGCCCGTCTTTGGTGTGAAAAGTCTGGATAGGCGAGGACGTGCGAGGCGAGAATTGAAATATTTGTTGCTACAACATTAAACTTTATTGCTACATGAATAGAGTATTTATTACATTGCAAAACGGTACATCGCAAGACTGGCGCGCACCGTCTCTGGACGACGCGTGCTCGCGATGTACATCTTTCGGTGTGAAAGGGGTCAGCGAGATTTCAATTCACGCCCATCCCATCCAATCCTCGCCTCGCCTGTTTGAAACCACCTTTAGCCTTCTGAGATGGATTACAATATAATATTAACTCGCTTTCATTTAAAAAACGTGGTAATTATAAAAAAATATTTTTCGTGAAATTATTATATGTTGTAACTAATTACAGCAACTTTTTACAACATGAACTGTCTTATGTCCATTCACTGAGATTGATAATGATAATTCATGTTTTAAGTGCTTTGGACTGATTTATTGGAACTCTGAGTTTATTTATCGATATATTATTATCCATATATTGCAGTGTCCCGGCCATCTGCTGGGTTAGCTCTGCTTGAAGGAATTGATCGTGCTCAAATTGGCAAGCAAGCAAGATATTATGTATAACTAATTTATTCCTCTAATCTCCTTTAAAATTATAAATATTTATTAACAATAAAATAAAAAAATAACCACTAACATAAATTATATCAGTGGTTTGTCTTTCAATTGAGGACATTTATGTCATTTATCAACCGGAAATATCGACAGGGGAATAGTAGAATGAAAACTTAGCACCACACTAACTGACTTTAGTTAGTATAGTTCGTGTGATCAACATAAAACAAATATGTAAAATGGCACGTAAACACTTGTAAATCAGTTAATATATAGGCACAAAGCAAACAAAGTATCAGGGATTCTAGGTCTCAGCTTGGGGAGGTGCTGTAATACTGCAAGATACGTCGCAAGAGATCTTACCAGGTCGCAAACGTCGCAGTGGCTTAGGGGCGTTCAAGACAACTAACTCTTTAAAAAAAAACAGGAATACTAACGTAAAGACTTCAAACGAATTCAAACGTAAAATCGTAGAAAGTGAGAGCGCGCACGGTGGACAAAATTTTACATGATTACGTGTGGGGCACAGATAATATAATACTGCGGGCTTTTGTCAAAATTTCCATTCCTATAGTAGTTCAAACTAGAAATAGATAACACTTAATACATTAAAAACTGCACTAATTTACACATCAGAAGATGAATTTAAACTTTTTAAGTACCTACCATAAAGAAAGCATATAGTTTGACTAAATATAAAACTTACAAGTCTTTATTGTTAGACAAAACAGGGTATTGGTATTTATTATTTTCAGTCACGTTTTCCCAGTTGCGGAAATGCAAACACGTGCAGAATAAAATAGAATAGATCTACTTGATTAACATTAAGTATCTAAGTTAAGCCAAAAAATTTAAACACTGGTTTCAAAAGACCGCTTTATTCCACGTGAAGCTTAGAAAATCGTAGCAATGCAACGTGGTGAGTTCAGTTATTATTATGTTTTAGGGAGGGTTGTGATGCTGAGTAGTAATATAAATTATATTCAGGCATTATCCATTGACAACAGTTCTTTGTCGTAGCCTCATGTCAAGTCATGATCAAAGCAGGTTGCTCACGCTACCTCGTCTCTCCAAGTCATCAGTCTCTTACATAACCATACGTCCTCTACTCCAGCTCAATATTCCTTCCTCCTCTTCCTCAGAGCCTTTTCTCAACTATTTTGGATTTAAGTATAACCAGATGCGGCTGAACATCAGTATTTTACATGAAGCGACTGCCATCAGACCCCCGCAACCCAGTCACTGGGTATCCAATATCCAAGGAACATCCTAAGATTAGATTTGAGGGCCAATTCCCATAATTAAAAACGATCAAAATATAGTTTCATACTAATCTCAGTGTTTTAAATCTCCAATCTCCTGACAGTAGATGTTTTTGGAACGAAGTTCCTTAACGCGGCTTGCGGTAAATTTGATTCGGGGGAAAATGTAACGTCACGTAAGATTTTTGCGTTATGAGCAGGCACACGCACACCAGTGTTCAGTGTTGCGTTCAGTGATAGCGTAGCGGTTGAACGCTTGGCTTCCATGCAGGAAGGTGTGAGTTCGATCCCGGCCCGCACCTCTGACTTTTCGAATTCATGTGCGGATTTATATTCGATTATCACTTGCTTTAACGGTGAAGGAAAACATCGTGAGGAAACCTACACACCAGAGAGTGCTCCATATAGTTCTCAATGGTGTGTGTAGTTCGCCAACTCGCACTAGGCCAGCGTGGTGGACCAAGGCCTTAGCATTCTCATACTGAGAAGAGGCCCGTGCCCAGCAGTGGGACAGTAATAGGCTGGTTATGTTTATGTTACACGCACACTGTGCGCTCTCTCTTTCTTTCTCTTTCTAGTGTGGTTGTGTGTGTGTGCGTGAGGAACTTTGATCCTGACGGGGGTCCCCTGCACGCATTTACACATTTGCACAAATTTATTGGTGGCATTAATGAACTAAGTGCCAGAAATAAACGGCAAACAAGAATATCTACTGTCATTAGATTGATTTTAAAACATTGAGATTAGTTTGGAACTATATTTAGAACGTTTTTAATAGATAAGTAAGAGCCTCCACGAGTGACGATATATAATTGATCGTCCGGCGTACCCTGGGCAGTCAGCCCCGCTACCAACCTGCTGACTGGCTAATCTTTACCCCACGACATGAGCTCTTATCATTATGTAGCTCATGTCGACACGATAGAAGAAGAATAGATAAGTATTGTTGCTAATTACGAGAATTGGTCGTCAGTTGTCAGACTTTCTGGCTTCTGAGTACCTACCCGTAACGACTGCCACAGATACTTGTAAGGAAATCGGGACCGACATCTTAACGTGCTCCCCGAGGCACAATCCAGCTCAATGTGGTTATTATAATAAATTGGACCATCGATCAACATTTATCATTTGCGCGAAATAATAAATTATGTTTCGTTTTTACTACTGATCACAGTAGGAAGTTATGTTAAAATAAATAAACGATTAGAAACCTTCGCTAATATTATTCTAAGACATTGATTCATTTTCGCTCTGTTTTTAATTTCAAGGTGGTCATGTTCGTGAAAACTTCGCGTTAAAATAACAGTTTTGCAATCCATCTTAACATTCTTATGTCGGAAGGAAGGAAATCATTGAGATCGCGGGTGTCTAATTTCCGATGCTAACTAATTAAATTCGGTTGAGATATCAAAACAATCGTATTTAGAGAGAGAGAGACTGTGGAGTTTCTGAAATTATGAATGAAGACGTGCGTAGATCTGAGGACAAGGTCCCGCTTGATGGATCGAGGTCAGTACTCCGGGGATAAATGAATATTATAAACAAGAATTATAGTTCGTTATATGCGACATAATAATTTGTTAACACTACATCAAACGTTTCGTTGTTCTGTCTTGCGAATGACAAATTGAGCATTGAACCTTACCGAGTTTTTTTTTAATGTTTATTACACTTATAACAGGTTGAGCACTTAATAACTCCATCGTTCGCAGTGAGCCGTGAGCCGTGAGCTATCTGTTCCAGAAACCTCGTTGAATGAGTGGTGGTCCATAAATATTAAAAACATTTTTATTAGCCAGGTATATAGTTGATTTCAATTGATCGTAGTAATTAACAAGTGTTTACTTCTAGAATTTAATATTGGCACAGATAATATAATACTATTGGTAACAAATTGGATCTTAAGATATAAATTGTGGAAAGAGAAATTCGCTCACGAGTAGGATTTGAACCTGCTTCTTCTGCTACCCGATTCAGAACATCATTTGATAAGCAGTTGTCGGTTGTCGACCGAATCGGTTTGTTATCTCTTTTTCTCTCGTTACGTGAATCGTAGACGAAACAAGATAACAAACTGAATCGGTCGACAGCTGCTTATCGAAGATGTGGTGAATTGGTGAGCAGATTTGGTACCTACACAGAGTACGAGCAGAGTTCATGATGGTAGCTTAGCGGATAAAGCATGGCACTAGTGTTGGTTCCTGAACCAAAAGTCGAAGCTTCGAATCCTGCTCGTGAGCGAATTTTTCTTTCCACAATACATCGATGCTTGGGGGAGGCCTATGTGCAGCAGTGGAAGTGTTTCGGCTGAAATGATGATGATGATGAAGATGGATTTACCTACATATTTATATATCTAATGAATTGGTTCCTCTTCTATTCAAATTCAAATGTACACAACTAGATTCTGTATGTATTTCGGAAAAACCTTGTTTTATTTTCAAGTAAACAGTGCAAAATAAAATATCACATCTGCATTCCATTCCATTAAAGGAAACAAAAACTTAAAGGAATCCGCAATGAATAAAAGATAAATATTGTTGCTAAACATACAGTGATTTACCTTTGTTTGAAGTAGCCGTAGCAGTTGTTGACTCCTTCCTCTTGAAACGTACCTGCGTGACTTATGCATATTTAAAATGCTTTTAATATTTCAGCGGGTATTGCTTTTGACGGGACTAAGTACCTACCTTGAAATGCTACAGTTTCGCATTGACACACATTTAGTTCGTTTACCTTTTCACTTTTCATTAGCCGGTGTATCATGCAACTATCACCTTGATATGAAATTTTTTATGTGAATAAAAGATCTTGGAATGAAAAGAAACACTGTTTTATGAAAGCTCTGAAATACGTCGGAATCGCGTCGCCAACTGGCATACATATTCATACATACATACACATACATAACATCACGCCTGTATTTCCCCGAAGGGGTAGGCAGAGGTGTAATAGTACACCCACATTTCGCCAGTTATGTTATAGTCCCATGTAATAGGGGGCGAGCCTATTGCCATCAACCGGGCACAAATCCATACTCCGGGCTGCTACTAGGAATTTCCTAATGAAAAAACCCAATAACACTTTGCCCGACCCGGGAATTGAACCCAGGACCCCACGCTCAGAAGTCGCGCTTGCAACCACTAGACCAACGAGGCATATTCATAGATTTAAATAAATCACATAAAAGGTATTATTATGAATGTAATATATTAGAATCGCTTTTTTATGTAGAGTTATAGCACCAATTAACCAGCGCTCGTTGTTGCCAGGCCAACAAGCGGGCGTTGCTAAACATATTGTGTAACAGCGTGGCCGGTTGCCACCGCGGCTCGTGAATTTATCGTATCGTAAACACGTAGTCTGACCATCCATGTCGAGGAGTACTGCAACACAATACTTGAATGAAGCCAATGAATTCAGAGATCAAAGACTAAGCCAGTGCAGTACTGGCATGGCTTTAGAAAGTATTTACAAGTTCAACTAGACATTTTTTTCTGATCCATATAGGTACTGCTAATTCAACCGCAACTAGACTAATGCAGTAGACTAAAAAAGGTATTTTTTATTTACCAAAAACATGTTTTTGGCATATAAAAAACTAAATTTTGCCCGTGGCTTCGCCCGCGTTCTAAAATAAAATACTTCTGAATAAAGTAGATTTCTAATAAATAAATAATAATAATAAATATTTTTGGGACATTTTGACAACTAAGCAGAGCTTGTACTATGAGTACTAGACAATGGATATAATACTTAGATACTTTTTGTTTGTAAATACATACTTATAATACATAAGAAACACCCAGACCAACACAAACACTCATGTTCATCACACAAATATTGGTGTTCTGTGGGAATCGAACCCACGACCTCGTGATCAGCAGTCCGACACTCGAACCACTAGACCACAGAGGTCGTCGTAATGTGAAATAATTATTAAAATTGGTTTAGTAGTTTCAGAGTTTATCGATTACAAACAAACAAACAAATCTTTCCTCTTTATAATATTAGTATAGTATAGAGATTACTCTATATAAGGACCAACCGTAACTCTGAGAAAGTTTGTCAGTAATGAGCTGAGCATAGTGAGCATGCCAATTTGTTTGTAGAAAACCGTGAATAAGCCATCACGATAAAGTCATTTAGTTTCCCGCAAATATTTTTGTTTTTGAATTATGATTTACATAATGTTTTTGCAGAATGATTGTACAAAGTTTTCCATTTTTCAGAATAGGAATCTCGTTCAGTATATTTCCAATCGAAAGTAAACATTTATTCATAAGGTTATAAATAGCCAGTTTATTCTTACTCTCATTTGCACGACTGTCAGTTAGTTACGCATCCGGGTGGCAGAGAGAGAGAATAGTAAACATAAATTAAGACCATCCATCAAGGTGACTACAGGTTTATGCCTCAGTGTCACGTTACAAGCATTCTACAACAATATTTTTGTTTAATTTATGTTTACAACCAACAGACATTAAAATTTTTGAAATATCTCTAGCACATTTTTATAAAGCATCTGCCGCTACATACGAACATCTGCAACACCCCTAATTGTAAAGTAAACAAATTCCAGATCATTCTGCTAATATCTAATCTACTACATTATGTCAGTCCGTAACCTCATTTTGTTTAATTTGATTACATAACACCCGCAGAGTGAAAATTTTATGAATGGAATCTGGTGGAGTATTTGTTTTATTTTAAATATATTTTCTTATTTTATAAAGACCTACATTCGTTGAGATTATTTTCTCTAACGTTTCAGTTAACAGATGTAGAACAACTGAAGTCTTTCAGAAAATTGCAAACTTGCAAATACAAGAATTAGGTCGAATGTGTTTTAAAAGTGTGTCCTACTTCAAAAATATGTAATGTCAGACATTATATGTGCAAAAGTGTTTATATAAGAAGAGTAACATGTTTGACTTTTTTTCAAATGACTCACACTCGTAGGAAAATCGCTCAGAGTTCTATGTAGTCCGTTACCCGAGCAAAAATATTTTTCTGACGAACATCAATCATCAACTCAGCCTTTCGCAGTCCACTGCTGGACATAGGTCTCTCTCAACTTGCGCCACAACACTCTGTCCTCTGCCTTCCACATCCAGTCCCCCTCAGCTACTTTCATCAGGTCGTCGGTCCACCTGGCTGGGGGGTGCCCTACGCTGGTTGCCGATTCGCGGTATCCACTCAAGGACACGTCTGCTCCAACGGCCATCGGTGCTTCGACAGACATGGCCAGCCATGTGTTTTCTGTATACTATATACATATATACATATTGCTGTTGGTATACCATAAATAAATAAATAAAAATCAAATAAATAGCTCGCTGATTTTGTGGACTAGGCCAACTGTCAGTGTCCACGTCTCAGCACCGTAACGCGTAAGTAAGTCATGGCAGGCAGGACGCACTGGTTGAAGACCTTCGTCTTCAAAACAAAAAATTTAAGAGCGAATACGACACCAAACACAAGCCACATCCGACAAATGCCCGAGAGTAGTAGTAGTAGTAGTAGTCCATCCGACTCAAAGTAGCACAACCAAAAACAAGACACAACAGAACATCACCACCATTAGACCGAAGAGCAACACATCAGGGGCACCGTATCAAATAGCAGTACCCCTTTTATTTTTGTATAAAATCACGATATCTGTCATATTGAAAACCAAATAAAATAATTAAAAAAAAAAAACTGTGCGTTTTAGGCGACGAGAAAACTCTGCGAAGTTTTCCAAACGATAGTACACAATAATTATAGTCACAAATAGTCGTGCTCTTTATTTGAAACAATAGTTATAAGGTTGTTGTATACGGTGCTTTCCAGAAACATTATCACCAAGGTTCGGTTACTGATGTCATTGAACTGAAGAGTTAACAGACTACCAAAACTTTATCAGTAAACAGCAATTACTTTACTTACAGTTATAAAGATCAACAGTTCCGGATTCAATTAATATAAACTCCACTGTAGAACAGATTAAATAAAGCTTTGCTTATTTATAATAATAGCGATTGACAAAATTTAAGTTGGTGCGTGACGTGATTTTGCGTAAACGGAACAATAATTGTATTGAACTTTCCTCAAAAAATCAGTTTTTATGTTATTTTGGGATATTGGTAACACCGTATTTATCAACTTCACAATTCTTCAGCTTGTGCCTGTTGAATATGGATTTTCCACGCAGACTGCTGCATTACACGTTCAAAAACATACATTTAAAATAATAAATGACATTATTAAAACAACAAATCAAGAGTACAACAAAGTTCTCGTGAATAAAGTGTAACCAATAAAAATTTAAAATACCACAAGGAGAATCAATAAAATTTTCTCTTTTCATACATCATCACACCTTCAAGCTATGAGACCTTAGAACGGACATTAGGAAGTATATAAAAAATTTAAATGTTTATTTAAAACAACGAATATTTAGATTTAGTGCTCACTCAAAGCAAAACTGACCATGGAAGATTTATTTGTGAGACCAATAAAAGCCATGAATCTCGCTGGAGGACGCATATTTCTAAGCATCCTCCATTGTAATTAATGGGTGCCATTTGATCTCCATAGCTTTGTTATAGTTTTTTATAACGAGTGCAGCATTTTTGCGGCGCCCTACGCGGAAGCGAAGCAAAAGGGTCAAACTATTTCGGCGTTCGAGAATCCAGTCATAACAGTCGCATGGGTGTGTTATTACAGCTAGAAGTGATAGAAACATACAGTTTTAACATCGTTGTTTTGTTTTTAAATCTTTTGGGTGTAATCACATCACACTAATATTATAAATGCGAAAGTCTTCGAGAGTCTATGATTGTATGTTTGTTACTTCTTCACGCTGTAACGACTGTACGAATTTAGATGATATTTGGAACACAGATAGACCATAAACGGGATTGCCATATAGGCAACTTTTTATCCCGGAAAAATAAACAGTTCCCGAGGGATTCACGATAACATCTTTCTGTGATAAGCTGAATTACACTCGGGCGAAGCCGCAGGCATAGGTTAGTTTAATAATAATAACAATTAATATAGCATTGCTACAAAGTGTAACAAAGTAGTTATTTACTCTGCTTAATATAGAAAATCCTTCTCAACTATTTTCATGTGTAAATTAGCAACTAATACGTAAATTATTGTTATTACAAGAGTTTGTTGCGACTCGTTTTACAAGATAGAATAGATAGATAGAATATTCTTTATTGTACACCAATAACATTATTAAACTTAGGACTAACATGTAAAATAAGGGTACATTGGCGGTCAAGATTACAAGATTTTCAATCGAAATCTAAAAACTTACTACAAAAGTACATACTTTTTCGATACTACTACTACTACTTATCGCGTCAACATGAGCTACCTTTTGCCGTGGGGAATGATTAGCCAGGCAGCAGGTTGGTAGTGGGGCTGACTGCCCAGGGTGCGCCGGACGATCAATTAAATATCGTCACTCGTGGAGGCTCTTTTAATGCACCCACCACCGATGATGTCTTTAGGCGATTGAGTCAGTGACATTTTTTCTTATCATATTAATATGCTGCTAAAGGTAACATGTCACGACTGGTCTATTTGGATTAACGATGAACATAAAATAAAAAGATACTGGGTGAAAGGGCGATAATAAAAGGAGTTTAGTACGATACGAGCATTTTATTGGATAACTGCCACTAAATGGCACATAAATTAAAAGGTGCACTCTATTTAAATTTTGATCCACAATAAATTTTAAACGATGCGCAATGTGTACAGTATGTGTCTAATATCAGATTGCTATAAATGCTCCAGTTGAAAACAAAGAGTTATTGAACTTTATAAAACATTAATTTATGCAACTTGTATTGTAAACGAAAGGGTACATCTATCAAAAAGGGGTGAAGAGTACATATAGAATAGAAATAGAAATAATCTTTTTGGATAATTTCAGCTCAAAATAAATTACTCAAAAAATTATACCAAATTTTTGATTTCATCAGTTTATTGATTTCAAAGCATAACAAACGTGTCACTGCACTACGAGGTTATCTTTTTACGTCACTTGCTAATAAGTGAAAGGTGCTAGTGATGTGTAAGTTTCAACTGGAAATGTTTGGTTTCATATATTGGAATTTCTCCTGTGTTTCTAATATGTAGATGCCCTGGGCAGTTAGCCCCGCTACCAACCTGCTGACTGGCTAATCTTTACACCACGACATGAGCTATTATTATTATGTATCTCATGTCAACACGACTGAAGTATATGTAGATATAGGATTTAAAACCCTTGCCGTATAATTTGTTATCATCCAAAGAATCCGTGCATTTGATATGTATATAGTTCCGTTCTGTTCCGTTAACGTTGTATAAAACTGTTATAAAAACGAAAATAATAAATAATCATTAAACCCGTTACATGCCATGTCAGGCGCATGAGCCCGACGCTACTGGAGGTAAAATTGTATAACCAATTTTACAAATAATTTTTTACAATTTGTTTTAAACCCTCTAAATTTTTAGTTCGGCAGTCTGTGTAAACTTCTACAAAACTGAAATAAACATTAACTTAATCAGGAGCTTATTCACGACTAGTAAAGTAAGGACCGGTACAAACAAATACTCAAGCTCTGTGTTTTAACTGTTTAAACACATAAATAAATCACTCCCTAAAATATATCGGAGACATTTCCTGCCACGATAAGTCTGTGTCGTATTCGGTCGTATTCACGATGATCGAAGGGCTCACAACGCAGAGACTATAAATAGACGTCGATAGCCGACAGTTCGACACGCCCTCGTTCTTTACTAACATTGTAATAAAGGTCACAACCACAATAAATAAAACAATATTATTTAGATATCTGTGGTTACAACGGTTACGTAAAAAGCAAGAAATTCAATACCTAGTTTACGGAGTTTTCTAAATCAAAATTGGGTTTACGGCATCAAATCAGTGTTACGGTTTGCATAAGTCCAAATAAACAAAGTTATGCTCAAAATTCGGTTTATCTAACAACCACATAAATCCTGGTCATCATACATTATTACATTTTAGTAACTTCCTCATCCACATCAACATTAACACACATACTTTTCAAATTTACTATTCTTCCGCAAAATAATAAATCTCGTTTTGAGTTAACCGTCACTAAACTCGTAAAAGCATACATTATTACGAATATTACATACCTAATGCTCCCTGAGGATTTCTAATGTAATTCATTTGAAACACGAGAATCTTCTTGAGAAACAATAACCCAAATTAACCAGGAAACATCATGCCTGTGATTGTGCAACGCAACGACGAGTGTTTCAACATCCGCCCGCTGAATGAACGCCGCCCGGCCGCCTGTTGCCAAACAAAGCCACGCGGTATAGCACGAGACGCCCAAACTGTCGATACACCGCGCTATATTCATAATAAAACCTTGCTGACTCACTATAACTACGCTTCAGTTAAGCATGAGTCGAGATTCGACAGCACCTTGACTGCTGCGCAAATGTTACTATTGTCGTTTTCTAGGAAATTTCAGATACAATATTGACCTGAAATATTCAGTGGCATTTGTAGAGTTATTGTTGGAAAGCTGTCAAGGGAACACAATTCACTCCACTCGTGACTTATTACTTATTACGCAATGGAAGAAAAATTATCTAAATTAATATATTCGATATCCAATTTACAACTCGCGCAGACAAAGAATGGGATTGAAAATGGCGGCATTTATATTGTTCTAAGTGCCTCTTACTCACAAAATACCGTACGTGTGAGTGAGAGGCAAATATGCGCGAATAGTACTTGAGATTTTGATACACATGCATCTTATAATTTGTAGTACAGGATGTGGATCTTTTTAGAACCAATCGCTTCACCATAAATATAATTAATAGCTTAGATTTAAAAATAAGAATAAATTTATTTTAGGTAACAATCCATAAGCTCAGTTATCGCAATACACGCCATTTAAACATTTGTCTTTCTGATTTCTTCAACATAATATTACCTATACACGAATCAGTTTTTGTGTAAAAAAATTCATGACGTAACACTGGATTCGCACCAAAGCACAAAGAACAAGGACAGTGCACTCACACGAGTGATTATGAATGATACATAGCAGTGAATGGTATGACAGCTACATGGGTATTTTCTTTCACTTGCAACTTTTCATAACATCCTATATCAATCATCTTGAAAAGAAGAATAACAATACAATGATGATTTTTGCAGCAATACAGTCATATTTCAAGGACGTAACCAAAATATTGTTTACGACTTTCATATTAGTAAGATTAATTATAATTGTTGACAACAATGAAACATTTATAAAAAAGTGGCTCCGAAAACATGATTAAATATCTAACGATGTTTTTGTTTTGTGTGAATCACTTGTAATGTAAAACACGACATCAGCATAATCAAAAGTTCATATCGCGTTTCCTTTTAAAAATAACGTTTAAAAACGCTATAGATATGTAAGATTTTTTAAGAAATTTTATGTTTCGGATGAATCTTTAATGGTGTTAAAGAATATCTATCAAGAGGGCAGTGATAAGTGTTATAAATCTTACAGTCGGCGCCGAGATGCGCATGCGGCGGCGCCGCTGACGATCCCAGCCACCGCCAGTGATACTTCATAGTGAGGTTACCGACTACGGAGAGAGCTTTAGTCACGCGTGTAGTAAAATGTACAAAGAACTTTATTGTGTTAGTAATTTCCATACGTTTTATTAGATTATAACATTTATTATCGTTGTTATAACTTTCATGTGAGTGACTCATAATGTCGATTTAACTATATTGTATGTCAAGCTTTCATTCACCGCAAAAGATGGAAGTAAAGATGAAAAGATTTTTTATATGTTATTGTTAGTTAATTTTATGTCAAGAATAACACATCCGATATTTTATTGTTTTTGCGTAGCCTCCACAAAAAACGGAAAATTTAAAAACAAACATTACTACCGGTGTGACCATGACAGTTTTCTTTAAACATCAATGCAAAAAATTAAAACAATATTAGTCAATGAATAATAAGTTTCAAGTTCTGAGAAAAATGGCGACGACATTTGTAGGATACAGGTTGTAAAATGATAATTTTCCAGTAGATTCCACAATATGTTAGCTGCGTACGCGTATAGTTGGCGCTTGGCCAGCTGCACTCGCGCCGGATGCCGGCAGCCCTAAAGAA
The DNA here is from genome assembly GCA_949699075.1 of Asteroscopus sphinx. Lineage (NCBI taxonomy): Eukaryota > Metazoa > Arthropoda > Insecta > Lepidoptera > Noctuidae > Asteroscopus > Asteroscopus sphinx. Next base: position 25,423,638 of record OX453004.1, on the reverse strand, counting down.
TTCGAAACCGGCGAGCGAGAGCGGTGCCGGTGGCGCACTGCTTCACCGACCGAGGTACCGCTATCCGCTACGTTCCAGTTGCCCATGCGCAGAAAAGCAAAGAACTTCACTGACTTCTTCTACACTTGCATTACAATATTGACACAGTGATTGCGAGTGCAAAACCTTGTGTATGTGTTCATTTAATAATTATGGTATATATGTCTTCACATTTGAGAATGCTGAGTCATATGTCAAACATTTTTACGATTAAGATTTTTTGTTTAAGCAAAATACGTCGTAAAGTGCAACACAAAAATAAGCTTTTATGTTTATTAAAATACAATTATGATTTTCATCTGTTCCAACAGCATTATTTAGGTACCTACTTCCGTTCAGTTACTATTCGTTTATTACATATTTTATTAAAATTCTTCCAAAATGTTTTATGTTATTATTATAAACTAGGGGGTCTACTCGCGTTATACGAACGACAAACGAAGTTCGAACTTTCGTTCCGACTGATACCTACACAATAAAGATATAAAATAGGCACAATAACGTTAGACTACGATTCATAGTCGTATGAAACTGACCGGAGATCAGATAAACAAACGTCAAAACGCGATCATCGCATTTGATAAGAGAACGATGGTTGACCGGAGTAGCAAATTGTGCGACGAATGGCACGATTAATCGAATATCGTCGAACGCGAGTAGACCCCCAGTTTTATATAAAAAGGTATTAAATATTTTTTATAAGTATGTACCTAATAATAAGTCATGTGCAAAATTATTAACTGAAACATTTTGCATTTTTGAGTAGATGGAGGTGCATAACGATCGAGAGATAAGAACCATCATGTGACTGTATTACTAGGTACGTTTTAACGCTTTATATTGACGTCTGTGGTCTAGTGTTTCGAGTGTCGGACTGCTGATCACGAGGTCGTGGGTTCGATTACCACAGGACACAAATATATGTGTGATGAACATGAGTGTTTGCGTTGGTCTCGGTGTTTCTTATGTATTATAAGTACGTATTTACAAAAAAAAGTATCTAAGTATTATATACATTATCTAGTACCCATAGTACAAGTTTTTTTTTTGTTTTTCTAATGGGCTCGCGTTTTACCGCCACCTGCTTAGTTTGGGACTAGATAGATGGTGATCTGTAAAATGTCCCAAAAATATGTATTTATATGTGTACAATTACGTACTCCATTCAACAATGTGTTTCCCTCACAAATTCATTACACATCCAGTATCGTCATCATTCACTCTTGGGTGGTTCTACAAATTGTTAACATTCATTATCAAAATGCGACGAAATTTAAAAACCATTGACGAAAAATCAAATAATGATCAAGTATTAATTGAACGACATATGATTATAAGAGTGTTCAACAGGATTAATTTGCAATCCAAACTGCACTTTGTGAGAATGCGGCTGAGCTTTCAAATCGGCTAGAACGCATTTACGCGTTAAGAATGTGACATTCGCCGACGGATGTCCACTACTCTGTGCCAGGAGCGTCGACAGCCGCATCTGACATTGCAGCATGCTTTATTATGAAGAGGAACATGCCCGAATTATAACTGCAATATATCTTTCAGTCATGTGCATACGAACCTTGCAGGCCAAGGCTGTGAAAATTGATGGATGAGCGAGGTTATACCCAGTGTAACTACTATTGATTGATTGATTTATAAGGATTCAGAAGAATGCTTCTGTGCTTGCTTTATTAGAGTTACGAGTATTAATAAGTAGAAGTGCCTAACCCTGAAATGTACAGGATATGCAACTTTGTAGCTTTTCAGCTTGGTCTTATTTTCTTAAAATATTTAACAGTCTTAGTCAACGTATCACTTTCAAAAACACCTAATTTTAACAGTCCTTAATCTAAGGTTCTTCGTTGTTGGAGTCATTTATTACATTACAGCGCATACAAATAGTCTCAAGGAAGTTGATTTTATATGCTATGTTACAATAAAAATTGTGAATACAACCGCGAAGAATTTAGATGTCAATGACATGAAAAGTAAGAACTTTTTAATTTACACCAAATGCCAGGCAAAGGCCGAGAAGTGGTGAAACCCATCTGTCGGTATCATCTTACGGATAATTAGCGTAGTGAGTGACAGCTGCCGGTACCAGTCCACTCAAGACCACTTGACAATGCCGTTCAGTTCTGGATTCAGTGGAAAAATGTAAATGACTCATTAGTTTCTACACTATTACCTGTATTGTATCAGTTCTATGAGGTCATCATATTCCTGCGCTTATCCCAAATTATTTGGGGTCGGCGTGGCACGTCTTTTTCTTCATACATCCATACATCTCTGTTGAGTCAACCCATCTCAGTGTTCATTTTCATTCTATCCATCCATATATTCTTTGGTAAGCCTTTTTTGTTATAGCATTCATAACACATCTTCATCTATGAGGCTCGTACACATTCAGGGCGCTTTTCACGTAGAATTTCCCAGCCTCAAATTGTTTTATTTCAAATAGACCTAACTATAGGCACTTGTGAAAAGTCGACTCTAGTTGCATGGTAAATACAGTTCCTAATCCGCTTCCCTATAAATCGAATCAGTAAAAACCAGTTTCTATGTACAAAGTGAGCTTATATACAAAGAGCAACAAAGAGTTTTCAGTGTGGTATCTGTAATACTATCTACGAATTTATTTTACAAAAATAATAACATGCATACAAATCCGAGCTGATCGATGTAGTCTTGCACGCCTGGCCTTAGGCATACCCTGCATACCCGAGCCGTGTACAAATCTCGTGTTCTGATTCCAAGTTCCCATTTTAAACATTAATACATCAAAACCTGGCATATAAATCCCTTATTGTTTACAAATACTATGTGTGTACTGTGGAGTACACGTTATCACGGCTCGTGTCAAGTCTCTCGGCCTTCCCCGAGGCCGCGGCTGACCTGGATTTCGCCACGCGGCGCCCTCGCACATGACTCATTGTTTTGGTGCGCTGGCGTTGCTACGAGTGCGAGTACCACCTCCCGCGCTCCTGAAACTTGCGTATTGTGTTACGCTTCGCCATTATACGACTTATAGTTTAGGGTTATGCTATCAAAAATAGAGCACGAAAAGAATTTTGTTTTTATGCTATCGATAAAACAAATGAGTATATTGAGTAGTTTTGATGTGTGGCGCGTGAAGATATATTACATTTTGCTGCCAGTTTTTAGGTTAGTGTACACATTTGTTATCCATTGCACATTAATTATGTATGTATGAAATCATTAATCTAGAATCAGAAAATTTATAAGACTAGACTGCAAAATTCTATCCCAATTTATTTGCGAAAGGCCTAGGGGGAAATATTTCTTTAATAATTTGATAATTGGACTACAGTAAAGCCAGTCTTACAGATTGACATAATCAGCCCATTACTGTCCCACTGCTGGGCACGGGCCTCTTCTCGGAATGCAAAGGATAAGGCCTTAGTCTACCACGCTAGCCTAGTGCGGGTTTCTGTAATGACATGATAATTGGACTACGGGCTACGGGTAAGCTAGTCTTAAATAATGATGATTAATAAATATTATCACCTGGGTTTTAAGATCGAACAGTGAGCAAAATAACATGTTTACCTATGCTCGAAAAGTTCACCACTTACTTATTCAAAGGTACTTCGTACGTAACTTACTTTATAATGTATATTTAAGTAATAACTTATCGTAATTCTCAAAGAGAAACATTTAGAAAGGCTTTAAATAAAGCTTCTTTCGTTACTAGTATCGAATCGAATATTATAGAAATATGCGGAGGGTGTCGACCTCACGTGGGAATACGCATTAATACGCAATGTCATAACATTAGAGTTGCGAACAATCCTATATACACAATCTACGTAGTCCTCATGTTTGATTGATAAGTTAGTGGGTTCATCCACGCCTAGGGTTACCAACTTACCAGATGTAAAACTGCATAATCCCGTTTCTATAAAATTGTCCTGAACTTTTTTTTGTCGCTTGAAGAGATGGGAGTGTAAAAGGAGAAAAAATAGGTTACCCTTTTTTGAGCTTTTGATGTTAATATCTCGGACGAATAAAAAAGGCGGACGGAATCTCGCTAAACAATAAGTGAAGCATCCATAGTAAGCCGGCTTGCTTAAAAGTACGGTTCGGCACGCACACATTCACAGCCACTTGTGGACCACCTGCTACAAAGGACGTTTTGCTCTAAGGACCACCTGATCCTAAATGCATAGTATGCCAAAAAGCCGCCATTACGCAAAAAATCTATTGTGACGGTAGTCATTGTTGTATTGTCACAAATAAAATAACAGTATAAATCTGATGTGTTAAAATGCTTTCGAAATTATAGTGGACTTAGGAAAAAAAATTGTGCTTCAGTCTTTGTTTAACGAGATTCCGTCCGCCTTTTTTATTCGTGTGCAAATTCAGATTACTTTTTAACCGACTTCAAAAAAAGGAGGAGGTTATGTATTCGGCGGGTTTTGTATCAACGAGATAAACATTTCTATTAATAAGGAATACCTAATCTACTTAAAACTGACTGACAGACAACGCACAGCTTAAACCGGTGGGAATAGGAGGATGAAATTTTGCATTAAGAGTTCCTTAGACAACGTAGTTGAGCACTAAGAAAGGATTTTTTTTAATTCGTCCCCTAAAGAGATTAAATAGGGGTTGAAAGTTTGTATGAAGAAAACAAGGGAGCGAAGCCACGGACGCCGGCGTCAACTAGTTATTCAATAAATTTTAATAATCAAAAAGTCCTGACATTTACAAAGCCCGGCTGGAGTTCTGACAAATGTCTGCAAAAAAAAAAGGATAAATGTGTCAGGATAAATTCTGACGTCTGGTAACCCTTTCCATGCCAATACCAGGTCATTACCCGTAACAGTTCAATGTTATATCCATAACGAAGAACTTTAAGATAAAAATGATTAAAAAAAACTGGAAAACAAAAACTTTATCAAAAACTGATTACTAACTCGCTTCAAGTTTTTTTCACGAGGCGAGATAAATAATAACAGATTATCATTAAAATTCTTTTTAGTGAAAAAATCTGACCCAAAAAAGTGTTGCCAAACTTTTAATAACAGTAGGTAGGTAGGTACTGCCATTCCAACAATGTTTTGCCAAGTTTTAGTAATTTGTATCACCGGCGATTTATGTCCTATAAGCGATTAAGAAAATTGTCCAGCCAATATGTTTATATAATGAAATGGAACTTTTACACGCCTCGATCAAATATACTATAGATGCACGGTCTTATTTATGTTTATTTATTTATTAAATTTATGCACACACCGAGAAATTATAATAAAATAATAGAAATGAATAGTACAAAGGCATTACTTATTTCTTTAAGAAATTTCTTCCAGCAGACCTGCGAGTGGATAATTTGAAGGAAAGAGACGTAGACAGTGTGTCAAGTTATATTAATAAATATACCCGTACATAAACTAATATATAACGCAAAATAAATATACTATAAAAATTATAAACATAGTCTTGGTATACCAACACAACAACAAAATATAAATCATACATAACATTATTACGTACAACCTATGTGGATGAGTCTTGTACAAAATCAAACCTATTATACTCAATACTGGATATACATTTTACAAGTAATTATTATTTTAGATTTTTGCCTCGTTGGTTTAGTGGCCGCAAGCGCGGCTGCTTATCGTGAGTCCTGGATTCGATTCCCGGTCGGGCAAATTGTTATTGGGTTTTTTCATAAGAAAATTTCAATAGCAGCCTCGAGTCTGGATTTGTGCCCGATTAATGGCAATAGGCTCGCCCCCTATTCCGGCGAAATGTGGGTGTACTTATACATCTCCGCCTACTCCTTCGGGGAATACAGGCGTGATGTTATGTGTTTTGTTATTTTCTCCCGTATTCAACCCTGTTTCTAGCGTTCATGGTTGTATTTCCGAAAAACAATACCATGGTAGCCTGCATCACTTTAAGTACAAAGTGATTCGAGAAATCACGATAGAATGTGGGAACTAATTTTAAATCACACTACAAATGGCATCAGCGGTACGAGTAAATAATTATCGAGTAATTATCAGTTACTTGAGACTTTCCATCTTCATGTCTCAGTTTGGCGAACCGACTTGCGGTACTATTAAGGCAACTGCCTAGTTGGTATTGCCGTTGTTATGGGCAAAGGTAACAGCTTAACATCAGGCAGGCTTTTAGTTCTTTTCGCCATCCTATAATAAATAATTGAAAATTTAAGCCTTTAACAGCCGTCAATTAGGACGAGTCTTGTTCTTGCACCTGAAGACTTTTGATAACTTCTAGAGGCACAACTTTATACTTTATAAATTCAAATCATTTATTTGCATAAAAGGTACCACAATAACAGGTACCTAATTATATTTCTCACGTATATGTTTACGTCAAAAGTTTTTATGACTTTTCACCAGCTCGTACATACAAATGGCGTGCGAAACTACATAATTGTCTTGTTTGTCGATAAAACTGACAACTTTGGCCAATTATGTTCTACATAGTTCCCTCTACCGCCTGAGGAACTTTTTACCCGCCAAGACCAAAATAATGCTTGTGCAGACTCTAGTCCTTCCTATAATCGACTATGGTGACATGTGCTACTACGATTTGATTTCAGTCTTACTCAGTAAGCTCGACCGACTGCTTAACAATTGTATCAGGTTCATTTACAACCTGAGAAAGTATGATCATGTTTCTTCATATAGGTCTGAACTTAAATGGTTACCCATTCGTCAGCGGAGACAAGTACGTGCTTTGACTACGCTTTTTTCTTTACTTAATTCTCCTTTCCCCCCTTTACTTAACTCCCCACTTTCAATATTTATGCCCTACACACACAAGAAACCTACGGTCTTCTAATAATCGTCTTCTACATTGCCCTTATCATAGCTCTAATTTTATTCACTCATCCTTTCATATTCAATCAATTCTTCTTTGGAATGAGCTACCTCTCGAGCTTAGGATGGCCATTAGTCGGGACTCTTTTAAAAGGAAAGTTCGGAAGTTCTTTCTAGATACAATTTTGGCAGAATCATCTCATTAGTATTTTATCTATGACTATAATAGTATATTATTATATATATTTAGTACTTATTGTATGTTATATATATACCTATGTATGTTTATCTATTGTTTTAGTGGTAATTTATTTCTCATCTTGTTTTGTGTCGTGAATCAATATTGCACCTGCCTTGTCATCTCTGTATCACCCTAAGGTTGACTGGGAGAGAATGCCTAAGGCATTAAGTCCGCCTATGTACACATGTTGCATGAAGTTTAAATAAATAAATAAATAATTACAAGTTTAGGTTTAATTTTATAAACACCTTGTAGCTTTGTTTGAAATAGTGTTCGAAAATTTTATGGGTCACACTGTCATAGAGATTTCATAGAGGGGCTCGTAGCGAAGCAACGACTGCGCGGATTGTACGATCTGCAAGGTTAAGCTGCACTTGCCGCGGCCAGTCTATGGATGGGTGACCGTTTCGTTACACCTCAAAACCCCTCCGTGCCTCGGAGAGCACGATGTAGGTCCCGGTTGTCATACGAATATCTATGGCAGTCGTTACGGGTAGTCAGAAGCCTGAAAGTCTGACAACTGGTCTAACCTCTGAATGTCAGTATTATCCATCAGTATATGGGTTGCGGGGGTCTGATGGCAGTCGCTCCGTGTAAAATACTGATGTTCAGCCGCATCTGGTGAGACTGGAAGCTGACCCCAATATAATTGGGAAAAAGCCTCGGAGGATGATGATGACTATCATAGAGATTTCGTAGTAGCTAGAACTTTTTAATACGGTTACCTACTAACAAAATAATTTCATATCTCACATCATCATCATTTCAGCCGAAAGACGTCCACTGCTGGACATAGGCCTCCCCCAAGCATTGCCACAACGACCGGTCCTGTGCCTTCCGCATCCAGCGGATTCCCGCGACCTTCACCAGGTCGTCGGCCCACCTTGTGGGGGCCTACCCACGCTGCGCCTTCCAGTACGCGGTCGCCACTCCAGAACTTTACTGCCCCATCGGCCATCCGTTCTGCGAGCAATTTTCCCGCCCACTGCCACTTAAGTTTGGCAATTCTTCGCTATGGCTATGTCGGTTACTTTCGTTCTCCTGCGAATCTCCTCATTTCTGATTCGATCACGCAGGGACACTCCGAGCATAACCCTCTCCATTGCCCTTTGAGTGACTTTGAGCCTTCTTATCAGGCCCATTGTGAGCGACCACGTTTCAGTACTGTAAGTAATTACTGGCAACACACACTGGTCAAAGACTTTCGTCTTGAGACACTGCGGTATTTTGGACGATATTGCGTAGCTTCCCGAACGCTGCCCAACCGAGTCATATTTCATATCTGCCTCATTATTATTTACTACCTTGCCTGCGGCTTTGCCCGTGTACCTACTGAAATACCTAGAATATAGCTTATGTTACTTCTGGATAAACTAGCTTTCTAATGGTGAAAGAATTATTAAAATCGGTTCAGTAGTTTCAGAGTTTATCAATTATAAAACAAACAAACAAAGAAATCTTTCGTTTTATAATATTAATTTAGAAGTATAGATTATTTAACGCATTAACGTATGTGGAGCGAAGCTAAAGATATAAATTGTGGAAAGAAAAACGAGCACCACGAGCAAAGTTCACGGTATCTTAATAGCAGATAAAGCACTGTAGGCCATTCACGTAACTAAAGAAGTGCACTTGCAGTTAAGTTTCGATCAAAACAATGATTTTTGTATTCTTTTATCTACGGCGATCGCTGTCAGAAACGAACTGCAGTGTCACTGCAACTTTATCGGCGCGTCATAAAAATTACGTGAATTAGGGCACTGGTACACTAAAAAATAATAAAAATAAAATACTTTTGCGACATGTTTACACAACACCATCTAGTCCCAAACTAAGCAGAGCTTGTACTATGGGAACTAGACAATGCATATAATACTTAGATACTTATTTTTTTTAATACATACTTATATACATAAGAAACACCCAGACCAACACAAACACTTATGTTTATCACACAAATATTTGTGTCTTGTGGTAATCGAACCCACAACCTCGTGATCAGCTGTCCGACACTTGAACCACTAGACCACAGAGGTCATCAAACAACCAGGACCATCATACTAAACGAGGAGTATATTTTTATGTATTTTTTATTTCACCAACAATTTATACAACCTCTTATAACTAAACTTATAGGCTAGTATTTTTTTTGCGATTTCAGGGTTGGTCTCATAGTAAAAGTTGTTCATACTGATGAGTACATACCCTTAAGAGATTTTTAGTTATTTCAATAACACGTATTTTTATCACATACACGCTACTGTTTGCTTGCAAAGTTCAACTGTATGTACAAACAAACCCTTGCGTGTATGGCCACCTTAAGGCACTTTTTTCATCACTCTTATCTTATCACGAGGTCGTGGGTTCGATTCCCACAGGAAACAAATATTTGTGTGATGAACATAAGTGTTTGTGTTGGTCTGGGTGTTTCTTATGTATTATAAGTATGTATTTACAAAAAAAAAGTATATAAGTATTATATCCATTGTGTAGTACCCATACCACAAGCTCTGCTTAGTTTAGATGGTGCTGTGTAAAAATGTCCCGAAGATATTTATTTATTTATTTATATATCAGTATCACTCACTTTCATTTTTCATCAACTCGGCCTATTGTAGTCCACTGCTGGACATAGGCCTCTCTCAAGTTGTGCAACAACACTCGGTCATCTGCCATCTTCATCATCTGCCGCTGTCATCATTCCTTTTTATTACAATTTAATAAAAATGGGATTCTAGAGAATCCGTTAAAGTATTGTATTTATGTAGATACTTTGAATAACCTTGGACCTTGTTTTTTTTTTGTAAATACATCTTTCAAATCAAATAGACCATCGTGAAAGTTTTAGAATACCTTTCAGAGAACCTGTTACTGTCCTTGATTTGTGATTGCCTTCCTCTAATCACGCAGCGTGACCCCGCCGAGCAAACGAGGTCCCGATGACCTCTAACTTGTAATTATTGCTATTTGTCATACATTGAACTATTAGGGGAAGTTTATGACCCATGGAAACGTGCTGCGAAACTGACGTGACTTGTGAGCACGTGACATATCGTAAAACAATGTTTTACTTATTATTATCAATGATCGAACTCGTAAAATAATAATCACATACATTTATTACAGACGTAAAGTTTGTTTGTTTGCCTCGTGGTATACCATAAATTATTTCTTTATTTGCCAATATTTAATTACATCACTAGCTTCCTGAATGCAGGTCATAACATATTAGTCTGGTAGGTATGACGAAAATCGATTGGTTGATTATTTGAAAAGAGTATATCCATAAAAATTCTTGCCGGCTCTTCTCCATAGGAGCAACTTTTTTGAACCGTGCCACTAGATTCATAATTAACGTTTTGAAAGTGCATTTATATGCATATTCGAAATAAAAAAATTGACTTTGACTTTCGACTTTATTTATTATTTATTTATGTATGTTTTATTGTACACCATAAAAACATTACATTGAATATGCATTTAAACTATTGTACAAATGGCGGCCTTATTGCGATCAGCGATTACTTCCAGGTAACCTTAGGTTCCGTGTGGTGCTGGACGTAAAGAATTGCACCACCCTATATCTTCTCATGGGTGTCGTAAAAGGCGACTAAGGGATTCACCAGAGGATGGGCAGCAGCGTTCTCTGAGTATTTAGCCAACCAACTGCGATCGCCAACCCGCCTGCCGATTGGCGTGGCGCGTGGCGATTATGGCATATCCCCCCAACATATGCTTGGGGGAGGCCTGTGTCCAGCAGTGGACGTCTTTCGGCTGAAATGATGAATGAACCTTAGGATGGACAAGAATGAACTGGACAAAAAATGGGGTTGTCAGATGTGCAAATTCGATACATACTTTAATAATAAAATAAAATACTATACTACTACTATAAAATAACAACAAAAATATATTCTATAAATCCTAATACATAAATACTATATGCAAATATACATATAAATAATAAGCAACGGTAAAGTAATTAAAAACGACCACATACAGGAGAAGAAACATGTTCATAGCGACAAGCTCCTTCACAAGCGTCTTAAACACTGGCAGCGATTGCGCTCTTCTAATAGGCACTGGCAATGCATTCCACAAACGAGCAGCCTGAACCGTAAAGGATTTGTCAAAAAATGTTGTGGAATGCATTGGCATTTTCAGTCTTAAATTATTTGATGACCTAAGGAATAGCGTGTGAGTGTTGCAGAGGAATTCCAAACGTTTCTTCAGGTAAAGGGGAGTAGAAGGAGAGAAAAGCACTTTGATCGATCAGTGACTTATTGAATATAACGTGTTATTGAAATCATTGAAAACCTCTTTCCTGGATCATTGTAATCATCAGTATGAATAACTTTTACTATGGGACTAATCTGAAATCGCGGAAAAAAAACAGTTGTTCACACAAATAAAAATGTAATGATTATTTTATTATTTTTAACGCATTTACGCATGCGAAGCGAAATCTAAAGATTTAAATAGTGGAAAGAAAAAATCGCTCACGAGCAGGATTCGAACCACACGTAGCATACGTAGGTTAAAGATACAACGTCATCCCACATGAATCGAAAGTTGGTAACACACATAATAGTATGTAGGTATGTATACAGCTAGATACTAAGAAAATTCTAATAACTGGTGTATATTTTCTACAAAATCTGTCTGTTGCTAAGAAACCGCCTACAAAATCCTGTCGAAGCGATTCTTCACCCTCATCTGGCTCTTTCAACTAAGATAAAATGGTTCAATGGTTTGCTTTGCAATAATACGAGATATATTTCATTCATTCTGGGAAAATCATATTATATTTAGTTATTAAATTATTATTTTGTGGCATCCCACTATTAGGTATCCATACGTTCACCTTGTTGCGATTCCGATAATATTTATTATGTATTGTAAAGAAGGTGTTCAATTTGTACTGTATTTCATTTATGAAATATAAAATATATAAAAGGGTCGTGCTTGGCACTTCTGAAATAAAAAATATATAAAAAGGTTCATGGTCCATGTATCCTACCGACTCTCACTTATAGATGTCAGACTTTGACGTATACCACAAAAACACAAACCATAAAGGTATTATACTGACGCAGTATAATACCTGACACAAACAAAGTTAATAACATGCTAAAAAGCCATGGAAAGAATTAAGCGTACTGTTTCAGCCGAATATAAGTAGGCAGATTTAGCTAGGTAAATTTTACGCGAGTCACTTAGGAAGCACAGTGACAATATGTTCTTTGTCTGTCCTTTGCGCACTCATGCGAATTTCTTATTTTTACCTCGTTCCTTCGCCTATCACTGCTCCCGCTGCACGGTCTAGCCCCGCCCTCTTTTTGGTTGCTAGAATCAGTACAGAAAAATTACAGCCAAGAGCGAGTCGGACTTTCGCAGTAAGGGTTCCGTACCACCCATCGACCTGATACCCCATAGAAACTGATTTAATCTACGAAAGTTTATCAAAGGACATCAACGCACCATGCGTGAAATATGAATTTTTGCATCTCTTTCTTACACAGGTACCATCACATATGTCTATGTTTGCCTTATATTTTAGTATTTGTTGCTAAACTACATAGTATGCACTATAATCAGACTAAGTTTGACGCTGGTATGTATTACCGTTTTGAAGATAGAGCAGGAAAAAGAACGTTGAAAAAATGCATGTTTTTTGAGGTTTCTTGTATCTAACCAAAGGAGTCGCTTTGGTTTTAGACTTTTCTTATTTTTATTAGTATTAAATTTGTCGTGATAGGGGTCATAGCAACACATATTCTGAGAAAATTTCAACCGGCTATCTTTTACCATTCAAAAGATACAGCCCTGTGACAGACAGACGGACGGACGGACAGCGTAGCTAGAGTAATAGGGTCCCGTTTGGCACCCTTTGAGTACGGAACCCTAAAAATGGATGCCAAGTAAAGCCGTACGCGCACGTTAAATAACTCAATTAATTTGTTTCCGTGAAAATCTCAAATTGACTGGTCTTAAAAGTGTTTCTCCAGCTAGCTGAGTGTTTCTCTGAAGTGCTACCACCAGGGAGGCCTCCCAACTGCTACCAACTATAAAAAAACTAAGAAAAATTCAGAATGTCAGAAGTGAATACTTACGATTAAAAACGAAGCTTACAACCGGCTATCTATTACCGTTCAAAAGATACAGCCCTGTGACAGACAGACGGATGGACGGACAGCGTAGCTAGAGTAATAGGGTCCCGTTTGGCACCCTTTGAGTACGGAACCCTAAAAATGGATGCCAAGTAAAGCCGTACTAAGTGCTACCACCAGGGAGGCCTCCCAACTGCTCCCAACTATAAAAAAACTAAGAAAAATTCAGAATGTCAGAAGTGAATACTTAAGATTAAAAACGAAGCTTACTGATAACATAACATAACATCACGCCTGTGTTTCCCCGAAGGGGTAGGCAGAGGTGTAATAGTACACCCACATTTCGCCAGTAATGTTATAGTCCCATGTATTAGGGGGCGAGCCTATTGCCATTGACGGGACACAAATACAGACTCCGGGCTGCTACTGAGAATTTCCCAATGAAAAAACCCAATAACACTTTGCCCGACCCGGGAATCGAACCCAGGACCCCACGCTCAGCAGTCGCGCTTGCAACCACTAGGCCAACGAGGCAGTCTGAGGAAGCTTACTGATGTTCTTCATTATGCCCATTATGCTAAGACCTAGTTGCCTTGAAGTTGGAGATAAAAATACATGAGTACATACGGAGATTGTACATACTTACATATAGAGTAGATCAAGGAGGTCGTGCCAATTATCTGGTAACAACACCTAGTTTATATCCCTGTAAGTATGTATGTTTGTAGTACAGACGAATTTATCCTGGTGAGTCTGAATAAATTGCGGGCATTTAAATAATCATTAAAGGGATCAAACTGCATTCCATGAATCCCACGTGTGGAAATATAAATGCGGTCCTGAAAGCTGACGTTGAGTAATTAATCTGAAAATGTGAAAATGCACATAGAATAGATGTACTTAATTTGATTTTCATATAGTATGACGAATTTTAAACAAATTACGTAGGTATACGATTTAAATTACAATATTTGTAACTATTTTCGTACTAAGAAAACAATGAAAACCCATAACCTTAGCCTTTTTAGGGTTCCGTACCCAAAGGGTGCCAAACGGGACCCTATTACTCTCGCTACGCTGTCCGTCCGTCCGTCTGTCTGCCACAGGGCTGTGTCTTTTGAACGGTAATAGGTAGCCGGTTGAAATTTTCTCAGAATATGTGTTGCTATGAAGACAAACACTAAACAAAAAAAGTGTAAAACCAAACCCATACTAAAACATAAAAACTTGCATTTGTTCCTGCTATACCTTCAGAACGGTAAAACATACCAGCGTCAAACTTGGTTTGATTACAGTGCATGCTAATATGTAGTTTGGTAACAAATAATAACTCAAACCTTAACTAAAAAGTAAAAAATAATCATTGTATGTATTTCAAAATCTCAACATAAACCAACATTTTGAAGGCGGCGCGTGACCCTTTGCGTCATGTAAATATACAGTCGAGCGCATAGTAAAAAACAGTTTATGTGAACGTACATGAAAATCACGCGCCTCCAAATGTTGGTTTATGTTAAGATTTTGAAATACATACAACGATTATTTTTTTTATATTTTAGTTAAGGTTTTTGAAGTCGGTTTTTTTTGTTAAAAAGTTTTCATTTCATACTTTTTAGTTGATAATTGCGAGGGTAGATTCATAAATGTTTATATAAACAATTTTAGTTTTTTAATTTTTTTTATTAAACTTTGCTATCCCACTGCTGGGCAAAGGTCTCGCTCATGTTCTTCCAAACGTCCAATCACTATCGTGAAAAAAACACTCAAATCGGACAAGAATTCTCAGAAAAAACGAACCTATGATCAGATCATCTAGATAGGCGAAGCTAAAATAAACTGCTTTATTGAAGCTGGTTAAAAAACTGCTCAACCTAAGTCAATAAAATTTATATGGGACCACCGCGCGGGCTTCCCTCTACCAAATGAAAAAATAACCACGTAAATCGGCCCACAACTCTCGGAATAATCGGTGTACATACATGAAAAAAAAAAAATACTGCCGAATACATAACCTCCTCCTTTTTTTGAAGTCGGTTAAAAATAGGGTAAACATAAACATAGACACTCGTATGTGGTAGATAAGAAAGAGATGCAAAAATTCATATTTCGCTGACGGTGCGTTGATGTCTTTGATGAACTCTCGTAAATTAAATTAGTTTCTGTGGAGTATCAGGTCGATGGGTGGTACAGAACCCTTAGTGCGTGAGTCTGACTCGCACTTGGCTGTTTTTTTTAAATAATATTTATTCATCAACTCAGCCTATCGCAGTCCACTGCTGGACATAGGCCTCTCCCAAGTTGCGCCACAACACTCGGTCCTCTGCCTTCAAATAATATTTAATGTTACAGGATATTTACCATGTATTTCCTTTTTTGTGAGTTCCCGATATTTTGACGATGTTACAAGCGCCATGGTCACAGGTAATCTAAAGTATTTGTGTTTTGTATAAGTTTATGTTTAGATATGAGTAAATCAACCGATCTACCCTCTTCCTTCTTCGTTTTGTACGCTGGGTGCCGTTACCACTATCGCATATGTCACTCACAACTCTATTCTATTCCCCACAGACGAAACTCACTGTATCAACTCGCCGTCGGCACTTTTCGGGACTTGGCTTAATTTAACAACTGGATTTCAGGCTCTCGACAGTTGAAACCCGTCCCGGTCCCGGTTAGTGTGTTAGTGTTAGGCTGGTGTTCATCAACGTTAGTTCTCTGATTAAACGGCCGATTACTCGAAAAATGTCCTGGAATTATAGGTAAACGGTTGTTTAACCAGAGAATTATCATTGGTGAAATCAAGCCTTAGTCACCATCTTAGTTTTAAAACTCATAAAAGCCTAATCTAAAATATGAATAAAATAATTTTCTGCGTGATTAGTTTCGATCACCGTCACAGCCACAGAAACAGAATGGTTGTAAATGTTGTAATCACAATTTTAAAGATTTAAATTGTGGAAAGAAAAATCGCTCACGAGCAGTAATTAAAATCTCAATTTAAATCTTTAGAATTCGCTTTGCATGCGTAAAATGCGTTAAAATAATAACATAATCACAATTTTACTTGCGATTCATGCATGGCACCTTTCCGAACAAACTACGCCTTACATTTTGACGTCATGATTTTTAAAAATTAATTTTAATCCAATGCACTTTACAGCTTTTGTTTCTGCAGTTACAGCACAATAAGGCATTTTTGCGGGTTTTTGTTACAGTATTTATAGAAACAAGTCATAAGGCGTGATGAGAAAGGCTTTGAAATATCCTGTACTATGGTGCATGGTGCTGCCACGCGCGCCCTGCCCACATGGCCATTCTATCTATTTCTGTGGTCACAGCACAGGCCCGTATATAACATCCTTACTCTGCGCCCGTATCGAGCCTTTGTAATTTATCAATGTAGTGTTTGACAATTCTAATACATTTTAATAAACCGTGAATGTGAATTTAGTTATTAAAAGGATTAAAAGGGAGCGTCTTCATGACACAATTATTTATAGGTATCTAAAACTAGAAATCTAATTTTAGGACATAAGTTCTTTTGGATTCCAATTTAGAACTCCCCAAATACGATCTATTCTCTAAATAAAATACGACTAAAACCGCCACTAACTTCTCACAACCTTTTCGAATGACAAAAGGAAGGCTTATTTCTGGCGTCCGCTAACTAAAAGGCCGTTAAGTGAAAATTTTGTCAAATTTTGTTACATATACTAAGAAAAAGACCAAATTTTGCTCTCTTTAGTAGTATATGTAACTCGAATTTGACAAAATTGTCACTTAACGGCCTTTTAGTTAGCGGACGGCAGATTTGCTCACTTAATTCTTTATTCGTAATTTCTTTTACAGAGGTGAATGAACATTCAACATGAAATTTTCCAGCATGCGTGCTCCTTGCTTCACAAACAGCACTGGCGACAACAATGTCTTTTTTCTACAGTTCGCTTTACGCCGCAATAAATGACACGAACACTTGTCACAGATCAAGAGTACAAAGGAAACTTATTTGTGATGTGGTCATCCGAGAGTTAACGATGGTAACGAGTTCGAGGGAAAGGCCACCGGGAATTATTACAACCTAACAACAATCTAAACAACCTAAAATAAAAAAAATATATATATATATAATTTTTTTTTTTTTTTTTTTTTTTTAATATAAACGGTTTCACTCACAGAAGATGCACGACCACCACCGAAACCAGGCGCTCCGTCACCGTCTTCGCGAGCGCAGCGCTACGCGGCGCGCTGTGGCCTCTAAATCCACAGTTTGGTGCGCGACGCCGCCGCGTAACCAGCTCATGATTAAGGGCTCCGTTCGAGCTCGAAACCGGTCGGGCACACCCGATGATATAACGTGAGTGAAACCGTTTATATTAATCATTATTAACCTAGCAAACTACAGCCTTGTTTAAAAAAAAAACATTACTAAAAGTATAGCGCCAACCCTCACAGAGTCCGACACTATCGAGAAAACCCTTCCCGATGCAGCAGTGACTGCCAGGGGTACCAGTGGCGAGGCCCACCAGAAATGCCCTAAGCCGAGGAGCCGCCCTTATGCGGTTATTGCAACCGGTTATAGTTTTTTAAGTTAGGGAAACTTTTCTGGCGGATGGGCGGACTTTCCGCCACACTAGTCCGGTTAAGAATCAAGAGTAGCTAGGTACCTACCTGCCTGGACTGCCTGCGATAAAGTCCAATCGAAAAAAAAGCAGCCATTTCATTCTTGTCCGAGCGGTCGACGAGTCAACGTGGAGGGGCGAAACACGTGTCGAGTATTGGTTTGATTTGCATAGTACATTATTCGCACCGTCTACATGTGCATATATTTTTGGGCGGAAGAGCGGGGCTGCATATTGCGTTCAAGCTTAACAACCTAGTTTTTGGTGGACACTTTATAACTAAATAGTAACCTCATGAATTTCCGCAAAGTAGCGCCCGATTCCAGTACTAAGCACGTAGGTAATCAAAAATCAGATAGTTATGATACAATGGAAATCTGTTATAATAAAACAAGTTTAACTGGATTACATCGCGTATATTATGTTTCTTTTTAGGGGTGTTTTGATTTTTGTGATACTAAATAAAAATGTTCCGTGTGGTGCCGGACGTAAAGAATTACTCTACCCTATATCTTCTCATGGGTGTCGTAAAAGGCGACTAAGGGATTCACCAGAGGATGGGCAGCAGCGTTCTCTGAGTATTTAACCAACAAACTGCGATCACCAACCCGCCTGCCAACCGCCTGCGTGACAATTATGGCATATCCCCCTCTTTTTGGGAGTGGTCTATGTCCAGCAGTGGACGTCTTTCGGCTGAAATTAATGAATGATGATGATACTAAAAATAACATTGTATAGATGCTGATCTAGACTATTGCTGTATTCATAAAACAAAACATGACAACATAAAGTGAAAAAGGCGAGTAACATAATTCAATACTCACATTTTCAGTGATCATTGTTTTTTCAGTCAATGTACCTCTGATGGGAGTTCGGTCATTACTTTCTGACAGCAAACAAATCACACAGCAATGACAAAGGCTGGGAAAATATTATGAAAACCATGATGCACATGATTTTGCTTTCTCGTGCGGCGCTGGCCACAGCTGTCATAACAAACGAAAGAAATAGCATTATGTGTGTCAAGTTAGATACACGCTGCGTAGGTGTTAGGTAGATAACCTTTGCTATTATATCAAAGGTTGCAAGACAATCAAAATTTATAAAATTGTTGTTACAAAACTAGAAATATTCATTAAAAAGAAACGTGTTTTTTATGATAATTTTGAGAGAAATATATAAATGAAAGACCAAATTTTCATTAAAATAGTTAATAACGGTTTTACCGAAATAGCTTCGTTGCCAAAAAAACTATTCGCCTTATGTTATTTACTTGCTAACTGCCTTATATATTTTCTCATATCACAGTTAATAAAATTGACAATGAAAGGTTGTTGACCAGCCCTTATTGCGCAAATGTATTTCTATTCGCATCGAGACAGCTTCGAGAGCCGTCTGCAGGAATACAAAGGAAGTAGGACGGGACGATTCGGCGTCAGTGGCGGTGGATAAATAATAATAAAGTGGATCCTACAGGTGAGGTGCTTGACCGCGCATTTGAGCCGCGGCATTCCATGCGGCGCCCAACAAATTAAGATACCGAGATTAAGTTGTCGCGTAGCATGGAGTTATGTACAACTGGAGTGATTATACATGTACACTCGACCAAACGGAATCATGACCCACCATAAACTTAATATTCTACAAACAATACAATTAGGTCGAAATTCGAAATTAAACTATGTGGAACGACAGTTAATTCGAAATTCAAAACACAATTCCAGTTTTATCAACAACTTTATTTTCTATCCAATTATTAGTCTATTGCATTCATAACAAAGCTCAAAATTGCATAGACCTTTGACCCGTATTAAAGCAGTTTCCTTAATATTCAAAATGTTCTTAGTGCAGCACGTCGGAAATAAGAAGAAAATTTTACTGTTTTGACAATTTCATAAAATTGTCAGCTGAGTGGGTCATGATTCCGATTGGTTGACTGTACATTTCATAATATCAAACACTGAAATTGTGCAAAGGAGGCAGATAAGTAAACGTTTAAGCGATTAAGGCCCCGTTGTTTGATCAGTAGTAAAATATGACCAATAGTTACTTTAACCATTAGTTCATTAACAACAGTTAAGGCTTTAACAATAGTTAAACTAGAAATATATTGAAGGCCCCGTTGTTTGATCAGTAGTCATGTATACTATTAGTTCAAATACGTTGGTTAAACTGACAAATAGTAAAAAATTACAAAATACTGTTGTTTGATCAATAGATAAACATGACTATAGTTAAAATCATTGACAATTTGTTAAAAAGTTACTATGCATGGACAGAGTAGTTAACTTTGACCACTAGTTATTGTAAATTAAAAATGAACTTATATCATCCTCTTTCTCTGAGCCTTTTTCCCAAGTACGTTGAGGTCGGCTTCCAGTCTAACCGGATGCGGCTGAACATCAGTATTTTACACAGAGCGACTGCTATCAGGCCCCCTTAACCCAGGTACTGGGTAATACCGATAACCCAAGGTTACCAGTTGTCTGACTTTCGGACTTCAGACTACCAGTAACGACTGCCATATGTATATTTTTATGGCAACCGGAACCGACAGCTTATCGTGCTCTCATAGGTACGGAGGGGTCTCGATGTGCAACGTAACGGTCACCCATCCAAGGACTGACGTCGGCTAGCGTAGCCTTGCAATCTACGCGGTTAATACTTAGCCACGAGCCCCCAAAAAAGAAAGGCCTTAAATATAGCAAGATGCTTTGAAGATTTGGAATGTTCTTCTGATGACGATGAAATTATTATGTTATTTGTGACGAGGTAATAGATCTGTGTTTGTGACATAATATCACTAATCTGTGGTTGTGTCGTGATGACATATTGACTGAAAGTCCGTCTTGACAACCAAATTCTTTTTAAAAAGCAAAAGTAATATGATCAATATGTAGATACTCTTTGGAATATATTTATATATTTCATTAACAATAGTTAAGGCCTTACCAATAGTTAAAGCAGAAATACGTTGTTTGAAGATATTTTTAACAATAGTTTAATATAACAATAGTCAATGGTGTTGCTGGTGAAGAGATAAGTGTTCGGCGGTTCAATAAATATTCACAATAATTTCGTCGTCATCAGAAGAACATTCAAAATCTTCAAAGCTAGCCACCGTCCTTCGATGGGTGATAGTTTCGTTGCACATCGAGACCCCTCCATGCCTTTGAGAGCACGATAACGGGTTGATACGGATTGTCAGAAGCCTGAAACTTTGACAACTGCTCTAATCTTAGGATGTCGGTATTACCCATTACCTGGGTTGCCGGGGACTGATGACAGTCGCTCCGTGTAAAATACTGATGTGCAGCCGCATCTGGTTAGACTGAAAGCCGACCTCAACGTAATTGGGAAAAAAGCTCGGAGAAAGAGGTAGATTTCATTTCAAATTTACAAAAACTATAAGGGTTCTTTGTAGGAACTACGGAACCATAAAAACGAATCGTCAAAGTTGACTACTCTGTCCATGCATAGTAACTTTTTGACAAATTGTAAATTATTTTAACTATAGTCATGTTTAACTATTGATCAAACAACAGTATTTTGTAATTTTTTACTATTTGTCAGTTTAACCAACGTATTTTAACTAATAGTATACTTGACTACTGATCAAACAACGGGGCCTAAATTGGCGCCTCAGCGCTCCTACTAATACATTATTAACGCTTTTCTGCGCTAAGAGCCAGAGCCTAGAAGTATTTATTCCGAGCCTGGGTGTTTATGCACGTAATAATTTTGCGTCGGTAAACTGTAGATACAGGATTACACATTAAGGGGAATTAAGCCAAGTGGCGCCCCCATCAGTAAAAAAACTCTGTAAATTATACTTCGCTGTAGTTGTAGATAAAAAAGTGCGAAAAACGGCCACTTTTGTCATTTTTTCCATCTACAACTACAGCGAACTATATTTTACAGGGTTGATAGTTTGTAATTAAACTACAGTACCTGTCTGTCCTTTAATTGTTAAAAACTAATTTTCGGTAAATGATGTTAAGCGAGTAATATTTTTTTTACTGATGGGGGCACCACTTGGCTGCTACATTCCCCTTAAAGGAGTGAAACTAATGTGGTGAATTGATATTCTTTGTTTAAAAAAATAACATCCGTCATTGGGACTAGATGATACTGTGTAAGATGTCCCAAAAATATTTATATATTTATTTATTGGAATTCTTGACGGTAGTCTACACAAGATACCAATTTCAGATTGGTGACTGTCGCGGCAATGAAATCTACATGGCAGATATCGACTGTGTCTTTCACCTGAAATAATACCACTCCATTCCCTTACTACTCCTTGTCATGTAGGAATCCGGCAGCAAGCCGGTGGAACGACCGGTGGACGCCGGACGACGCGACTTCGATCGCGCTTGTCGCACGTTCGACGCCTGGCCGTATTTCAACACATCTCGCGAACGCTGAAATAAACGATTTCCTTTATTTATGCGCTATAAAGATTAATTAATGCGACGATTTTTTAGTCCTTAATGTATTTTTCCTAACATAAAGATTTTATTATACAGACATTTTTATTTTCATGAAGTGAAATAAAATAAAAATAGAGCGTGTGACAACTATTTGTTTATGTCGAAAACCTCTTATTAAAGTTATTGTTTCCTATAACGCTTGACGGAAAGAAGCTAGGTAAGCATATATTTCAGAATATCATTTCATTGGAGTCAATTCCTTCTCCGTAACGAGATTATCCGGAGAAGAGCTGACGTGGCAGTGGGCTGGCAATGTCTGTCGAAAGACCGACGGCCGCTGGAGCAGACGAATCCTGGAGTGGAGACCGCGAATCGGCAAAAGCAGCGTAGCCCCCAATGCCAGTTGCACCGACGACCTGAAGAATCTGGCTGAGGGGGACTGGATGCGGAAGGCAGAGGACCGAGTGTTGTGGCGCAACTTGGGAGAGTCCCATGTCCAGCAGCGGATTGCGATAGGCTGAGTTGATGAATTCCTCCTCCACTAAATTAAATTAAAGTTCACCCACACGATCGACTTTCTGTCGAACAGTTTGATCTATAATTAGGTTAGTAAAAAGTATGCCATGAAACGCATTTAACGCCTAGAACATTATTTGCTGGAACAAAACAGTTTGATTCCTGAATTATTTTAACTTAGGGACTTCTTGTCTTGAAATAAAGTGGCAGTGTTTAAAAATTCAAACATTATTCACAGAGACAGCTAATCTCATTAGAATAGCTAATGACATTCTACAAGTAGGTATTTGTAAGTAGTGTTTATGTCATTGAAATGTGAATGTAGATACCTGGAAAAGTAATTTTTCACAACGACACATGTGTCGGTATGATTCAGGCATTTGGTTCAAAACCGTGGGCGACGAATAAGCCGTTTTATTTTTAACAACTTGACTTGTGATTCAATAAAAACGCTAATATTAGCAACTTCACACATTTCTTCTTGTTACATTTTTACATGAAAACATATTTTCAAAAATGTTAAGCACTTTTTGTGTAAGAAATATCCGTACACTGCTTAAATTACGGACGTATACTAAATTCTTTAATGCTTATTTGACAATGTGATGCCAAATGTAGGAACATTTTCACATACGTCAAGTGTCATTTTACAACAAGAAACAAAGTCCAACCAGCTGAAAGAAAAAGTACAATGCATATTTTGTTTAATAAATAAGAGCTTCAAGCGAGTCGTAACTTTACAATTTTATGTTTCAGGTAAAACCATAATCGGTTGGTACCATTGAGCTAACTGTATCTGTAATTTGATTATGATGTTTCGTTAACAATCATCATCTTCCTAGCCCAGTATCACCCACTGCTGGGTATAGGCCTCCTTTCGTTTTTGCCAGGCTCTTCGATCTTGTGCGTCCCTCATGCAGGTGTTTCCTGCAGCTTTGGCGATATCATTCGTTAATTTTACAGGTACTAAAGACTATTAATTACAATTTTACTCCCGACTGATTCGAACCCTGAACCAAATCGAGCTAATGTCAATTCCTAGAAAAATGCAGTACGATTTGACACTAACTCGAATTCAAATTCACTCGATCCAGTCGGGAGTAACCCTCGAATCGAACAATCAAACCATTTTGCGAAATTAGAGAAACTGTGCGGATTAAATTTTAACCCTTTAACGACCAAAAAAATACCATTAGCAGTGTACTAAACCATTCTTTGATGGAACATACTTACGTAGTAGTTAAAAATACCATTAGCAGTGTACTAAACCATTCTTTGATGGAACATACTTACGTAGTAGTTAAAAATACCATTAGCAGTGTACTAAACCATTCTTTGTTGGAACATACTTACGTAGTAGTTAAAAATACCATTAGCAGTGTACTAAACCATTCTTTGATGGAACATACTTACGTAGTAGTTAAAAATACCATTAGCAGTGTACTAAACCATTCTTTGATGGAACATACTTACGTAGTAGTTAAAAATACCATTAGCAGTGTACTAAACCATTCTTTGATGGAACATACTTACGTAGTAGTTAAAAATACCATTAGCAGTGTACTAAACCATTCTTTGATGGAACATACTTACGTAGTAGTTAAAAATACCATTAGCAGTGTACTAAACCATTCTTTGATGGAACATACTTACGTAGTAGTTAAAAATACCATTAGCAGTGTACTAAACCATTCTTTGATGGAACATACTTACGTAGTAGTTAAAAATACCATTAGCAGTGTACTAAACCATTCTTTGATGGAACATACTTACGTAGTAGTTAAAAATACCATTAGCAGTGTACTAAACCATTCTTTGATGGAACATACTTACGTAGTAGTTAAAAATACCATTAGCAGTGTACTAAACCATTCTTTGATGGAACATACTTACGTAGTAGTTAAAAATACCATTAGCAGTGTACTAAACCATTCTTTGATGGAACATACTTACGTAGTAGTTAAAAATACCATTAGCAGTGTACTAAACCATTCTTTGATGGAACATACTTACGTAGTAGTTAAAAACACGAAAATTTAATTCATAAAAATTTATCAAGTTTGGAATGAACCCAAAAATGTGACATGGACTGAGCAAAATGCAGATAAAGCCGGTCCTCTATGCACATTATACATATTTGCATAGAGAATATAATGATGACAGTATATAATGACTAATAAGCATCAAAATTACAGTTTTCACAATAACTGTAAATAGATCGCCCTTGAGCCAAAGTGCTACGATTTATAGGAAATTGCTAAATATTTAAACTATGTTATGACGCGTGTTTAATACTTCTAAAATTAGGAATGACAAAGTAAATGACGCATTGAGTATGTTTTGTCTTTTTAACCGACGAAAAAAAGGAGGAGGTTCTCAATTCGACGCGTATCTTTTTGTTTATTTTTATTTTTATTTATGACCACGCATAACTTTTTACAGAATAGTCCGATTTTGATGATTCTTTTTTTAATGCATAGGGTATATCTTGAAGTTGGTCCCATTTAAATTTTAAAATCAAAGTCTACCCCTATGGGTAGGAAAGCAGGGGATGAGTGTTTGTTCACCCACTGAATTCTTACCTGTTAACCGATTCTGTTGAAACTTGGCACACATAAGTGTAGTTTTAGACACTACAACATAATGGAGACCTGGAGTTAGATATTAGCCACAAAAAAAAACTAAAAAATAACTCTTTGACAAAAAACTGAACCGACGAAAAAAGAAAGTGAAAAGCGAAAAATAAAATGAAGCTTTTTAGTCTTAATACTATTCTCCTAACTAAACTAATGTAAATAACTAATTAGGTATGAGTCGGCGCCAAACAAACAAGCAAAGAAGATCATTAACTTACTTACTACTAATAAAAACAACATAACATCAAATACAACATGTAATTTTTCACGATAAACAATAACTTTCCAAAAATGCGTTCACCGCTTGCAACTCGCACGCAATTTGCTTGTTTGTTTGGCGCCGACTCATACCTAATTAGTTATTTACATTAGTTTAGTTAGGAGAATAGTATTAAGACTAAAAATCTTCATTTTATTTTTCGCTTTTCAGTTTCTGTTTTCGTCGGTTCAATTTTTTGTAAAAAAGTTTTTTGTGATTTTGACTATCATGGGGATAGTTTGTATCCTATCCTAATATTATAAACATGAAAGTTTGTGAGTGGCATACAGATAAAACATAACCCGGCTTAACATATAGGCAACTTTTTATCACGGGAAGATGAGTTCCCGGGTGAAGCCAACACAAGCGAACACAGGCTAGTGTATAATATACCATCAGCGCGAGGACCCGCCTGATCGGAGCGAGGTCCGCCAGATCCTAGTGGCTGAATGGGAGGAGCGACTTGCGCAACCCAGCGCAGGGCACGCCGTAATCGCGGCGGTAAGGCCCGTCATGGAGGAGTGGCTGGAGAGGAGCCATGGCGCCCTCACCTACCGGCTGACACAGATAATCTCGGGGCACGGTTGCTTCGGAAAGTATCTGTGTCGCATAGGCCGGGAGCCGACACCCGAGTGTCATCACTGCGGGAGCTGCCCAGAGGACACGGCGCGGCACACACTGGAGGAGTGCCCAGCTTGGGCCACGCAGCGCCTTGACCTCATCACTGCAGTAGGCGGCAGTGATCTCTCGATTCCGGCCGTGGTACAGTCGATGGTCGGGAGTGGGAGCGCTTGGGAAGGCGTCGTCTCCTTTTGCGAGGAGGTGATGCTCGCTAAGGAGGCGGCGGAGAGAGTTCGAGAGGCGATTACCTCCCTTCCCTCCCGCAGAAGGCGACCTGGGCGTCGCAGGAGGGCGGATGCCGACCTCTAGCCACCCTAAGTGTGGGCCTGCGGGCGGCGGACTTGGGGTGGGCCGCCGCCCGATCAGTCAAGGCCCGTGACGGTGGCGCGTCGTGTTCCGTGCGCGCCAGTCAAGAGGAGGGTGCGACCGATGTGGGTGCCGCACGGGGTGAAGGGGCTCGCCTGTTAGTGGCGAGCTGGGACCTGCCGGGGATGGTTGGGCGAGTAAAGTTTCCCACGCCCCTGGCTATGGGTCGGTAGAGGAACATCGTGGTGGTTTTTAGTCGATAAGAGTTCGACACTGGCTCCGCCTTCCCCGGGCGGAGTACGTCCATGAGGATTTTCCCCACGGAAAAAAAAAAAAGTGTATAATATACACTCTGGAACAGACTCCAGCAGGCTTAGCATGACCACTGTAGACAAGTGATTTGTCTACGGAAGAATCGACAAAACTACATTGTATAGAACTTTATCTGTCATTTTGTCTATTCTTTCGTAGACAATACGCCTGTCTACAATGGTCATGCTACGCCCACTGGTCACTAATAAAAACCTTAATATTTCGGAAACTAAGAATATGTTGGTGACCCGGGTTCATTGCTCCCGAGTGTAGTATAAGTACTACATCACCAATCGCACATTTACTTTTTGTAGTGATAAAAGGATTCACAGTGATTCACCAGTAGTCTAATGGTCAATAACATAGTAGGTACAAGTTTCAATATTATTCGCAGCACTTCGTCTATCTTTTTTACTATGTCCGTGCTGGTGATCTTCAAGGCTTGAGTAAAAATGTTTTGGCGCACACGCATCGCTTAACATCAGGCGAGGTGGCGGTTAAACAAAAGCCCATCATAAATAAAAAATAAGGTACTAACCATAGTGAGAAAAAGTTTGAAAATGGAAGCAATGTTATCCACGATGTCAAATAAAATAGACCAAAAAGCAATTCTCAGTAGCAGCCCGGAGTCTGGATTTGTGCCTGGTTAATGGCAATAGGCTCACCCCTTATTACATGGGACTATAACTTAACTGGCGAAATGTGGGTGTACTACACACCTCTGCCTACCCCTTCGGGGAAATACAGGCGTGATGTTATATGTTATTATTATTATGAGCCCGTGCTGGCTAAGGCCTCCCACCATTTCTTCCACTTTTCCCGATCCCGTGCCTCTTCCTTCCAATTTTTAAGAAATGCATCCATTTCGTCCCGCCATCTCTTTCACATTATGTATATGTTATATATGTTAAAAAGCATTTCTAGTAAGGTGTGATCGGTGACCTAGATTCCGAACTTTAAGTAAAGTTAAAACGCTCCTTACGCACGAACAAGCACTCTCTTCTCCGTACGAGTACCTACATAAACGAATTCTTTCCTACACGTGTACGTACAAAGTTTCTTCAGCCGAAAGCTTAACAACGGCATAACTTTCAAACTATTATGTTATAGGTACTTAACTCATGCAAGAGTTATCTGCGATATCTTTATGATAATCGGTATATGATTTACAGCAACGAGCTAGAATAATGAAAATAGTCGGTTTTATGGCAATAAATATGTTAAGATGCCTTTACAATTAAATTTTTTAAAGTAACTACTTTTTTGCAATGTCAATGTAAATTTTACCGAGGAAGCATCAGTCGCCAACATTTTTATTCTAATACCATTTCACCAGATAATTAGTACAATAATAAGATTATTATATTGATGCGAGCATAATTTTGGCACTCTTAACGTCATAATGAAAAATGACAACCGTGAAATGTATTCAAATTTACAAATAACACAGTATTAATGACATAATTTATGTTCTTCTCGAGTCAAATATTTTAAGATCATTGTTACGAATTAAATATAACTTTACCGCTTACTTGAGAATAAATAAATATTTGTCTTCGGTACCAATGATATTTTAAAGTAGTACTTTAAAATATAATTTTATTTTTTGGCGATGATAAGCCTGAGCATTCTCTTGTAACCGAACATCGAGCATTCGCCGTTCTTAAATGTTGTCGAACTGAACACTGACCCAATTTGATAGTAATGTAACTTTCGCTACAAGTGAATGCTCTAATGTATACTCACCTTTATCTGTGTCAAATAACCAATGATGATTACAGGTT
The DNA here is from genome assembly GCA_949699075.1 of Asteroscopus sphinx. Lineage (NCBI taxonomy): Eukaryota > Metazoa > Arthropoda > Insecta > Lepidoptera > Noctuidae > Asteroscopus > Asteroscopus sphinx. Next base: position 25,394,950 of record OX453004.1, on the reverse strand, counting down.
TGGTAATTAATTTGTCAATTCTTTGTTCTTTTTCAGCGAGCTCATTGATTTTGTTGCTACGAACATAGGTCATGTTTTTTGTTAGCAGTGATGTTTAAAGTAGGTATGTATCAACATATCTAAATAAACTAGAACTGGATTAAAACATAACTTATTGACAATGTTCTGGATAGTATAAAAGCACCGTAAAGCCTTTTATCTATATCTAAGTGAGATAAGATACTAAAGTGTTCGTAATATCGGCTACTATTTACAACAGTAGTATAAAAATACTACAGAAATAAGTTACACTAAAAAGATTACGTTCATGTCCGAAGGGTTACGATGACCGGTTGGTACCTGACACCATTTCTTTGTAATCCACTTTATGCGAAACAGTCTAGCCTTTGGGACTTTGTTCCTGAAAATATTACAAACCTTATTACATATAAATTGGACATTGTATAGGCTACCCGATCGAAAATTTCTTGCTGGTTACCAGGAAGGTCCAAAATATCACCACTCTACCACTATTCTGCAAAGGATTAAGCAATACAATATATTCTGTACTAGACTCTGCCCGCGGCTTCGCCCGCGTTCTGATATAAAATATAGCTTATGCTACTTTCTGAATAAAGTAGCTTTCTGATTGTGAAAGAATGATTAAAATCGGTTCAGTAGTTTCAGAGTTAATCGATTACAAACAAACAAACAAATATTCTCTCTTTATAATATTAGTATAGAAGTTAAGTTACTATAAGAAAAGAGGGAGACCGAAGAAAATATGGATAGATTGTGTGAAAGATGATATGAATAGAAAGAAAGTGAACACAGAGATGACGGCTGATTGAGATGTATGGAAGAAAAAAACATGCTGCGCCGACCCCAAATAAATTGGGATAAGGGCAGGAGGATGATGATAATATTAGTATAGATTATATATACGATACGTACACCAACATTTTGCCTTCATGTCTTCCATGAAAATTTCTTACAAATAAAGGAAAATTTTCTGTTATTACAGAGTATATTTCAACATAAATCATATTAGAACTCGACGCCATCTTAGGCGTTGACAAGTGACATGAACTCATTAACTACGAACATTTCACGACATCGGCCAACACTTCGTAATTTAACAGTCTGTACGAATATACCTAAAGACACCGTAAAAAGAAATCTCATCTAGTGAAATGAAAATGTGTCATTAGCACGTCAGAACATTAAAAACCGGGCAAGTGCGAGTTGGACTCGCGCAGTAAGGGATACCCCATAGAAACTGATTTAATTTACGAGAGTTCATCAAAAGAAATCAACGCACCGTGAGCGAAATATGAATTTTTGCATATCTTTCTTACGTAGGTACCACCACATATGTCTATGTTTGCCCTATTTTTAGTATTTGTTGCTATACTACATAGTATGCACTATGATCAAACCAAGTTTGACGATGGTATATATTACCGTTTTGAAGATAGAGCAGGAACAAAAAAGTTGAAAAAAAATCATGTTTTTCGAGGTTTCTTGTACCCCATTTGGTTTTAGACTCTTTTAATTTTTAGTGTTTGTCGTGATAGGCACCATAGTAACACATATTTTGTGAAAATGTCAACTGTTTATCTATCATCGTTACAAAGATACAGCCCTGTAACTGACAGACGGATGGACGGACGGAAAGCGTAGCGAGAGTAATAGGGTCCCGTTGGCACCCTTTGGGTACGGAACCCTAAAAAGCAATACTTGTCTCACTTGACTGTATTTTTCATCGGCTTCTAAAAATAAAATTGGAGCAGGATGAGAACCGAAGGGCGAAATATTAAAATAACTTCCTTCATCCTGCAAGTGGGACAAAGACATTGTATGTACTCGTAATGGACGATGTTTACAATGATTACGTACCAAATGGATGGTAAATTGTGGAAATATCATTATTTAAGGAACCACTTTAAACAGAGTTGTATTTCTTCCATGATTTCTAATTGTAGTTTATTTCACCCGCAATTATCAAACTTACTGGTTTTCGCTTTCATTCCACAATTCACCAAGCACTTAATATTATAAATGCGAAAGTGTGTTTGTAGGTTTGTCCTTCTTTGCAACGAAACAACGGATCGACATGATTTTACCACATTTTTATTAACTCTCAGTCTTGCGTGTCTGTTCGGTACAAAACTTGCAATCGATGTTAAACTAACTTCCCGATGAGCCAGAGACTTGAAACTTTAAACATAGCTCAGAACTGGATAAAAATGCAATAATAACTCGCTTTCACATAAAAAACGTGGTATTAAAAACTTTTCATCAAATTATTTTGCATGGATTTAGTTTTTAGGCCTGAGAGTGACATAGGCTATCGTCTTGTCTTGAAATTGTAGCTTTTTATTCCGGGAAAATTTAAGTTTTCTGTGGGAAAAAAAAAAAAAAACCACGGGAGCGAAGCCGCGGATAAAAGCTAGTATATGTATAATAATTATAAATAATAGCAAAGCATTACATTTGACTCAAATATATTGAAATTTTTACTCATATTTAAATGAAATGTTTATTTGTACGAAACATGGTACGTACATGTTACTTAATTTAGTGGGTGTACATTTCCAAGCGAGGTAATATGGTAATTTAGTGGGTGTACATTTCCAAGCGAGGTAATATGGTAATTTAGTGGGTGTACATTTCCAAGCGAGGTAATATGGTAATTTAGTGGGTGTACATTTCCAAGCGAGGTAATATGGTAATTTAGTGGGTGTACATTTCCAAGTGAGGTAATATGGTAATTTAGTGGGTGTACATTTCCAAGCGAGGTAATATGGTAATTTTTGTTAACGACCCACCGTTTGTGTGAGTATTTTATATAGTGATAAAACATCGAACAAGAGACCGTGCAACAATCAAGGTTTAAGAGTTGATATATTATGCTGAAACTTACAGATCTCAGCCAAAAGAATAAGATAGACGGAGCGCGTAGAACTAGTGAATAAAGCCAGAAAAGTAATACAAAATGGCAGAGGAGTACCTACTACTCCGCCCACAGTGTTCGCGGGCCGCAATCTGGTGCGTACGTCTAATACATAATGATATTTAAAAGTACAGATATGTTACTTGCGCTCGCAATCTGAAGACTCGAAAACGTCATAACTAGGACGTTTTTTTTAATCCGCGTCAAGTAATTTTTTTCGGTTGTTTTGTTAGGCTATGACATATCTATACTTTTAAATATCATTATTAATACTCAAACGAATAGAAAAAGATTGATGCTCCCGACCGCAGCTCGTGAACACTGTGTGTCTCTTATTTGCCATTTTGTATTCCTTTTTCTGACTTCATTCAATAGTTCTACGCGCTCCGTCTATCTTATAATTTTGGTCTGAGTTAAAGATCTACAAAGTTCTATCAAACTGAAATAATTATTATGTTACGACAGCAGCACGTGGTGGTCGCGTGCTGCAGCTGTGGGGGACACAATATTGTTTCCAGGGACGAACCAAAAGCGTAGTACTAGAATGCACCGGCGCGGCGCGGACCACTGGAGTTCCCGGAGCTCCTTTATTTTGTGCTGAGGATGGCCACCGTATGGTTTTAATCAGTAGGAGTCCGACATAGCCCTCTGCCTTCCCCAGACGAAGGATATCAATGTGGATTTCCACCAGAAAACATAGAAAAAGAACCTTCACGAAAAGAACATACGTCTTTTTAAAAGGTCGACAACACATGAGCTTCGTCGTGTTGTTGCGGATGTCCATCCAGGCGGCGGAAATTGCTTATCACCAGGTATACCCGCTTGCTCATTTGCCTCACTATGTTGTTAAAAACAAAAATGATGAACTAGTGAAGATATAACGAACCCAATAAATTGGTTATGGTGTTTCTGCAATTCTATAAATAACGTGTTTGGAGTGCGGCCGATACCCAGCGCCCACTTGACGCCGCACCCCGTGACTTTGCATACAATGACATTGTCGATATAACTACAGGCACTCCAGAGTGATTGGTTTCTATTTCGGGCCTTCATTCTATTTGAAATAATTAAGTATTATCAAACAATTTGTTTTCAGTTATGAAGTGTCATCATCTACTACAGAAATAACTGTAGGGCTGTTGTCAATGGCTACCGTGTCGTTCGTCCGATGAGATCAAGCCGAGTTTGCAGGAATCATATCGCAGATGGATATTTCAATTGATCTTAAAACGTCTGGATAAAAGTTTTAATAAAAAACATCAACTTTTAATTTGACATCAAATGTTGGTAGTCATTCACAATGCTGTCGATTTTCTTGTTCACGAATTAAATTTATTTTAAACTATTGCTCTCGTTTACTGATAGTAGATACAAGAAAGGGATGGCAACAATTTTAGTGCTGTCAAATTAAATTACGTGTTCCATTTCCTTGTATTTTAGTCGGCACGTTCCGAGATCACGACTAAACTCTTTCTTGTATCTCGTGAACATGAGAATCGTCACCATTATGGAGTTACAATATTTAGTGTTGGTTCCAACAAACTAGTTCGTCAAGCTTATGGATGCTAATGCATCATTGCATAATTTTAGCACCCTCCCTCCCGCAAATCTAAGCACATGTCGAAGGTGTGATTAATATATTTTATTATGCAACATGCAAACTAAACCGATACTCGACACGTGTTTGACGAACTAGATTGGCGAAATCAAAACTAAATATTGTAACTCCATATTTTTATATAATAACTAGCTTTTACCCGCGGCTCCGCTCGCATTAAATTCTGCTAACCCACGTCAGTCCAGTCCAGTCCAGTCCAGTCCACTGTCTCACTGTCCCACTGTCCCACTGTCTCACTGTCCCACTGTCCCACTGTCCCACTGTCCCACTGTCCCACTGTACCGATTTCCCGCTTTCCCGCTGTCCCACTGTCCCACTGTCCCACTGGCCCACTGTCCAGTGGGCCCACTGCCCCACTGTCCCACTGTCTCACTATCTCACTATATCACTATCGTCCCATGTCCCATGTCCTGTCCCACTGTCCCTGTGTCTCACTATATCACTATCGTCACGTCCCATGTCCCATGTCCCATCCTATGTCCCGTCCCATGTCCCATCCAATGTCCCGTCCTATGTCTCGTCCCATGTCCCGTCCCACTGTCCCGTCCCATATCCCGTTTCATGTCCCGTCCCATTTCCCGTCCCCTGTCCCGTCCCCTGTCCCGTCCCCAGTCCCGTCCCCAGTCCCGTCTCATGTCCCGTCCCATTTCCCGTCCCATGTTTCGTCCCCTGTCCCGTACCCTGTCTCGTCCCCAGTCCCATCCCCTGTCCCGTCCCCAGTCCCATCTCCTGTCCACTCCACTCCACTCCATCGTACATTACTATCCGCTCGTGCATATGTGTAGAAGCTTCGTCTCTGTAGGGTGAGGACGCATCACGCACCCCACGAATTAATTTTTATCTTTTTTCTTTCTTTCTTTTTCTTTCTCAAAACCCATACCAGTTTTTAAGTATGATCATCAGCTTTCATACCATTTTTTTTAATCAGTCCAGTAGTTTTTGCGTGATGCTGGAACAAACAAACAAACAGACATCTACAATTTTATAATAGTTAAGACTATCGTGAGTTAAATTCATAACTATTAATCTAAACGGTTTCACTCACGTGATTCCATCGGGTGTGCCCGACTAGTTTCAAGCTGGAACGGAACCCTTAATCATGTTGGTTCGGTCCGCGACACCGCCGCGCAACCAGCTCATGATTAAGGGCTCCGTTCGAGCTTGAAACTAGTCGGGCACACCAGATGGAATTACGTGAGTGAAACCGTTTATATTAATGACTCCATATTTTTTACGTCATGGATTTCCGCAAAGTAATGCTTGATTCCGTTTTATGGTGGTCAAATGACGAAGAGACAAATTACCCTATAATATAATGGGATTAACATAGAGGAATCGAAAAATGAAAGTCACCGTCACAGACGATAAGGCACCTGTATTATAATATTGAACTAAGTTTACGGGACTTGTCGCGCACAATTAAATCAAAATATAACAAGCATTTTGACTAACCTCGACGTTTCGGTCAAGTTGCATTGGCCGTGGTCACGAGCAGACTGAAGTATGTGGGTGTCATCGTCTTGAGCGGCGGGTGTTTTCTCGAACTACCCGCGGTTGGTTTTTCGTAACGTCGCTGTCCGTAACAAGATATGCTGAATCACGACACACAATGCTCAATATGAGTGAAATTCGCGAAAGTTTAAAAACTTCTACCTGTATTATAAGTTGTCATTTTTCAAAATGCTATTATGTTAACGGTTAAATTATAATTGATCGAAAAAAAAATCTGAATTTAATCAGTTTCTAGAAAGTTCTTAAAAATTTATAAATTAAACAATAATTAACTACAACAAAATTACTCATTGCCTTAATTGTCAACAAATTAACTCAGTATTTTATCAGTCATTCACTTCTTAGGGCAACGAACTATTTTACTTCAAATACTACATGATTTGTTGTTCAAATATACGCAGGCATGAATAATATAACCAAATTCTAAAGTGATTTTCTTTAAAAGTATCGAGAAATATTGTACACAATATAATCTATGAAACATTGTACACAATATAATGTTCCGTGTGGTGCCGGACGCAAAGAATAGCACCACCCTTATCTCTTCTCATTGGTGTCGTAAAAGGCGACTAAGGGATTCTCCAGAGGATGGGCAGCAGCGTTCTCTGAGTATTTAACCAACCAACTGCGATCGCCAACCCGCCTGCTAAGCGTGGCGATTATGGCATATCCCCCCTGTAACTGGGGGAGGCCTATGTCCAGCAGTGGACGTCTTTCGGCTGAAATTATAATCTATGAACACATACCTCCGAAGTATCATTTTGAGATTCGCTATGTATAGTGTATTAGTATTTTCAGCCGTGACTGTACACATTTCAATATGTTAGGTACGGTTACATAACATAATTATGACGGAAATTTACCACAAATGTCTAAAATAAATTATTATAACGACGATCATCTGCGTCGACTGTAATTATATTTATTTAGACAACAGTTCATCAGCCCACTCAATGACATTTAATAGGACACAAAATGTCAGCAAAATGGAGCAAACGGCGAATCGCGAATCAGCATACGCAGCGTACGGCGCTCCCGCTCCCTAGCCAGGTGGACCGACGCCGACGACCTGAAGAAGGTGGCGGGGGGACTGGATGCGGAAGGCAGAGGACCATATGTTGTGGTGCAACTTGGGAGAGGTAGGTCTTTCCCAAGTTGCGCCATAATTGGACATAGGTGTCCAGCAGTGGACTGCGATAGGCTGAGTTGATGAACATGTCACAAATCGGAATTTCTAATTCGTAGTCGCTGCACGCAAGCTACACGTGTGCAGTTACTGCAACTGTTTGGTGCACTTCTAATAAGGCTGCTGGCAAATGTGCCGTGAATTCGCAGCACACGTGCAGCGCACATGCATCGCACGTGCAGCGCATTCGCCAGATTTGAACACACTCTATGAAACAAGTTACGAATATACAACTGGGATAACTTAACTTCCACAATACATTCAGGACTTCTACTAACGTAACTAATTACAACTGCTAATTAATATTCACTTAACCTTATCAAATATGAATGCATCAGGGAAAGTTCTAGTCACGTAATGATATTATGTAGGTGTTTTATTACTGTTTAAAGTGGTCTTGCCCAAAGTCTTGGTCTTGGCAATTATGGGCAACGTAAGTTCTAGAAGCCCAAGTTTTATTATGTTAGTACAGTTAGTGGGCGGTGTGGTTAGTTGGATATTTCATGTTTGTATTTTTAACAACATCTGTACCATGTGTGTTATTAGCAAAATAAAAATATTGTAATAACTACATTTTATCTTTATCACGTTGATCCAAAGCCAAAAAAAAACAAGAGCAAATTAATTTCAGTTTATATTTATAAATTTTATTATATTATATTTTTTTGAAATATCAGTAAAGACGCTTGTGATTTTAGTCTTCCTGCGACCACGAACGCTGCAAAGCTTTCGAAACGTCAGGAAAACCAATTTAAATAATATACGCGATGTAATCCGGTTAAACTTGTTTTATTATAATATGAATAGTCTGTCTAGTAAGTTATTGTACTTGGGTTATTTTAAAGGTTAAGTTAGTTTTCTGCATGTTAAAACTGTAGTTTTCAATTAGATTTTGGTAAAAAAGCTCTCATAAAACACGCTTGACAGCAAATTTTGATAGCAAGTGAGTGTTAGTAGTAAAACAGTATGTGTTTGTAAAACTTTCTTAATATCTGACTTATTAGACACACTCTACTTGTCGTATCTCGTTATTACAACGATTGTATGTTTAAACATTTTAATGGTGTGGGCTGGTAAATAGAGTGGGAACACTAGGAGTGTTTAAAGGTCACCTTTTATTTGCTTGTTTCCTTTTTGTTACTACACAGAGTAATTACCGTCTGATTCGCAACCTTTAAAGGTACTAGTGTTAACGCCAGGCATGTACTTTGGGAACATTTAAGCAGTAACACAACATGAAAAAACGTCACGGGCTATTACGTAATCTTGACCTTTGGCTTTCCTAGAAAGTAATCTAACCGTCTTCCATTATTGAAATAATACTGTAGGCAAATTGTGTCACGTCTACTACAAGATGAAGATATTTCTTCATTGTCTATTCCCGGGTATGTCATCTCGACCCACGCTCCTAGTATTTCATTTCAGATCCCAACCATTATATTTCCCATAGACATATATATGGCAGCTATTTCTCACAATGTAACCCCTGGTAACAGAGCCTTCAGTTATATTATACGGTTAGATAAAAAGGTTTTTAAGGAGTGCGGATAGCTTGCATGTTGGTTCAGTATCTTCCTTATCGCAACCACATTATTAAAATTTACTTTGAAACAAAATAAAACAATTTGCCTTTGTATGGCGTGCGGTACAAAAGTTTCTGTACAGGGTTGGTTTTTATTTTGGTTTTAAGGAGGTTTGTAGTGAATTTTAATAATGTGGTTTCGTTAAGGAACCGAGATGGAACAGAATTATCCTATATTAATAGGCTAGGTAGTAACAAAATAAAACGAAAAAATGCGGGTGTATTCACAAAAGCAATACTAAAAGTAAATTACAATTCGTGTAATGATAATGCTTGTCCCGAAATAAGGGGAACTTGTAAAGTATACAATATCTTTCTAGGTCACGTGATATTACCAAGGGAAACAGAGTTGAACTTTTCATATTTCCAGTTGCTGCCACAATTTGCAGAATTTTACTTGAACTCCTGTCTCGAGATGAAAGTAAGTTAATAGTACATAAGGTAAGTGAGTACGCAGAATTACATAAGATATATTTTCGATGAACATACATATAAAACTAAGTAGAAATACGCTCGACACATAAAATCTTTATCTATCTATATAAAAATTATTTTTATTTGTATGTTTGTCCACCATGCGTTCCTAAACCATTCACCCGATTGTGATGGAACTTTGGTGAGTTGTTTTGTGTCCCGCGAAGATTCCTGGCCCAAAAAAAAAGATGACAACGCAACGCACAGCTAGTTATTATTATAATCATTGGTGCTTCTGTTAGTAATCGTGTCACTTCTGAAAAACTTAACCTATTGAGGTCATAATCACACAATATGTTTATTTTGTCAAGAGAATGGTTTATAACTACGCTAGGATCGATAGGTGGCGTTTTAGTAAAGTTATTAACAAATTCTATATTTAAGGAATGTATGGACTAAAATAAGTCATATTCACAATTTACATTATGTTGTTTTAGTGCCATAAAAGAAAATCACAAAATCTGGTCCTTATAGTAGCTGTGGTTGAGTTATTAATATGTATAAACGACATGAGAAGAGAGAGGGTGGTGCTATTCTTTACGTCCGGCACCACACGAGACTAATTTTCATTGGTGTCGTAAAAGGCGATATAGTAGAGTATACATAGTTCATACAAATAAAATTAAATAGATATGGAACTACTGTTCGGTGTGGTGCCGAACATAAAGAATAGCAAAACCCCATCTCTGCTCGTGGATGCCGTAAAAGCGACTAAGGGTTTCACCAGAGGATGAGCAGCAGCGTTCTCTGAGTATTTTAACAACCAACTACGACCGCCAACCCACTTGCCAAGGGAGGCGATTATGGCATAACCCCCCCCCCCCTTTGGGGGAGGCCTTTGTCCAGCAGTGGGCGTCTTTCGGCTGAAATGATGAGGATAAACGACATACCACGCGAGCAAAGCCATATAAAACATAAACAAAAACCCCCACTGTGTTCACATACTTGTAGGTGTGGATTAAACGTATTACGAATAGAAACTCTGAGTAACAACGTACTGGATAATTCCATAGCAAAACACCTTCGAATCTTCGACAGATTTCAATATACGCAAAAACACGGTCAATGATAAACAAGCTTTATTACTTGAGATTTGACGCGCGTACAACAATAAATAAGCGAATGTGGATATCCGGGATACGGTGACGTTAATTGCCCGAGGGAGTCACGCAATCTATCCACTATCGGAACCGTGTCAAACTTAGCCGAGATTGCGTGTAGGTGAACTATGTTACGACTACGCTTTCACTATTGAGGCTGAGCCTTACTGCAAATTTATGTGATACGTGTTACCGAAGAAAATTGACTCCAAAATTGACCTCGTTTGATTTTATTGCCTTTTGGAGCCTAGGGAAATTTTATCAATGTAAGCGAATCTAGAAGACTTATTTTTACAAGCAGTACGTTAGCAATTTTTGTGTTTCATCGACCTCTCTTATTTCACACTCACACTCCTATCCTTCAATTATTCAATATATTTCAGAAGATAAAATCTTAACTTGAACACGTGAAGATTGTGTGCACACAAGTTATGTTTGCACATTTTTTTTAATATTGAAGGGCCACTGACTTCTTATATGTGACGACTGTCTACGAATTCTGCTACGAGCTACGGAGGCTCTACAGCTACGAGCTACGTATGTGTCGTAGCCCGTAGCCGTATGGCCTCTGGCAGTAAAGATAGTGCTACAAATAATAAGTACGTTTTCTTGAATAAATTTACAAACGTTGATGGTTTTATTGTTTTATTAGTGAAAATGGTGTGCATAACAAGTATAGTACCTACCTAGTACTTTATAATTGATACGGAAACGAAAAAAAAATGTCAAACAAAAGTGTAATAACTAACAGTAATAACCAAAACAGTTGTAAGAAAATGGCAAAAAAAAGTTTCCTAAGATTCCAACGTGTGAACAGGTTGACTGGGTGAACGAGGGACTTATTGACAGAGGATGTTTAGTACTTGACTTTCGTTCCAAATATGTATAAAAATAGTACCATAATAATAAAAACAAAGTTTAACCGGATTAAATCGCGTATATTATTTAAATTGGTTTCCCTGACGTTTCGAAAGCTGTGCAGCATTTCGTGGTCGCAGGTAGACTAAGATGACAATCGTCTTTACAGATATTTCCAAAAAATATATTTTAATCTACCGTACAATATTTATTAATTAAAATCGTTTCGATGCACGCAGTAATCACTCACAATATCATTATCTTTTACAGTGTTGCGTGTTGTTTGGGACTTGATTATTTTTTGGACTGGGTTCCAAACAGGTGGCAGCTGCCAACCATCTTCTCTATTAAAAAACATCCTAATTTTTTGAAATATTTTTCCAACCGATGTCACTAATAACTATGGATATTATTCCGCGCTAACAAATCAAAGTTTTATGCAGTGAGGCAGCACCTAGCACGGCAGTGTTCATCGGTCACTATTTCCATCTTTTGCCTTTTGTACTAGCCAGCAGACCCCTAGACAGTCAGAGCTTGCGCGAGCATTTTTGGGGTTCCGTACCCGAAGGGTGCCAAACGGGACCCGTTGTCGATTGTTGTTGTTGTTGATGTCGTTGTCCATCCGTCCGTTCGTCCGTCAGTCTGTCTGTCACAGGGCTGTATCTTTTGAACAGTAATTGTTTAAAATTTTCTGGGAATGTGTTGCTATGGCTACTATCACAATAAATACTAAAAATGAAATAAAGTCTAAAACCAAAGGGGTCCCCATAAAAGAAACCTCGAAAACATGCATTTTATTCAACGTTTTTGTTCCTGCTCTATCTTCAAAATGGTAATACATACCAGGGTCAAACTTGGTCTGATTATAGTGCATACTATGTAATTTAGCAAAAAATACTAAAAATAGGGCAAACATAGACATATGTGGTTGTACCTGCGTAAGAAACGTTCACGCATGGTGCGTTGATGTCTTTTGATAACTCTCGTAAATTAAATCAATTTCTATGGGTATCAGGTCGATAGGTGGTACAGAACCCTTATTGCGTGAGTCCGACTCATACTTGGCCGTTTTTATTCCTCCGGTACGCGTGATTTATCGTACATTTTTCTTTTTTAATTTCTGTATGTGTTCGTCTTTCTACCACATTCTTTAATATGTCCCTCGTCCGTCCCCTAGTCATGCTGTAAAATTGACATATACAACGTGTATCAGAAATGCGTGGTCATATTTGAAGAGCTTATTCAGGGGATGCTATCGAACAAATTTTACTATTGGACCAACCTTTAAATCGCGAAAAAAAAATCAGCTGATCCTAACATTTTGTCGAGCGACATCGATTATTTACTAGGGAGCAGCAGATATTTTTTTCGCGATTTCAGGGTTGGTCCCATAGTAAAAGTTGTTCTATGCTATGCCCTGAATGAGCTCCATAAATATGACCACGCATTTCTGATACACGTTTTAGAATAGCAAATAGTGTTTTTTATTATAGGGCCTTTAGAAATTCAAAAAGAAAACTCTATTTCATTGGAATTTTATATTGCATAGTTGGAACTTCATGGAGCTAAATTCAAGTGAAACGGTACAGTTCACAATAGAATATATGTTCCACGAATCGTCTGAGTATTGAGTGCATGGTGCATATATCAAAATGTGGAATATAGTGTGGAAATAGGGGTTTCAATCATTAATTGGATCTTCGTGGAAAAACTACTCAGGAATCTATAACGATTTAAAACCTTTTAAAAGAGTATATTTTCATGAAAGGCTTCCCACATCTATTTCGTTTTTGTGCTACACAGGAATAGCTTAAAGTGTTATTTTAGTCACCTGCATATTGAAAGGTGAAGCAGTATTTGGTTAATAACGACTGACCAAGATATAATAATTTCTTAGGTTTTCGCAATCACTACTCATTATAATAAAACAAGTTTAACCGGATTAGTCGCGTATATTATTTAAATTGGTTTTGGTAATTGAATTGTGAGTGATTACTGCGTGCATCGAAACGATTTTAATTAATAAAAAATTGTAAAGTAGAATAAAATATTTTTTTAGAGCCCGGACGAATAAAAAAGGCGGACGAAATCTCACTAAACAATAATTGAAGCATCCATAGTATGCCGGCTCGCTTAAAATTACGGGCCGGCACGCACACTTTCACATCCATAGTATGCCAAAAAGTCGCGATTACAAAAAAAACCGGCCAAGTGCGAGTCGGACTCGCGCAGTAAGGGTTCTGTACCTCTCAACCACCTGATACCCCATTAAAACTGATTTAATTTACGAGAGTTTATCAAAAGACATCAACGCACAGTGCGCGAAATATGATTTTTTGCATGTCTTTCTTACGCAGGTACGACCACATATGTCTATGTTTGTCTTATTTTTAGTATTTGTTGCTAAACTACATAGTATGCACTATAATCTGACCAAGTTTGACGCTGGTATGTATTACGGTTTTGAAGATAGATCAAAAACAAAAACGTTGAAAAAAATGCATGTTTTTTGAGGTTTCTTGTATGGGGACCCCCTTTGGTTTTTGTTTTTTTTTTGTTTTTAGTATTTGTCGTGATACACCTCATAGCAATACATATTCTGAGAAAATTTCAACCGGTTACCTATTACCGTTCAAAAGATAAAGCCCTGTGACAGACAGACGGACGGACGGACGGACAGCGTAGCGAGAGTAATAGGGTCCCGTTTGTTACCCTTCGGGTACGGAACCCTGAAAACTAGTGTGACGGTAGTCATTGTTGTAGTGTCACAAATAAAATAACAATATAAATCTGGTGTTTTTTTTTTTTTTTTTTTTTTCGAATGGGCTCTCGCTGGTGGGACCGAAGTCCCATTTCTGCTTAACCGGGCTTAGTTGGCGGAGAGTCCCATGTGGGACTCCATTCGCCGAAAGTTTTTTCCCTAACTTATAAACTAAATACGCGGTATTCATAATACCGCGCAAGCGGGCGCCCCCCAAGGGGGGGGCTCGAACCTCGCTGGGGCATTGCAGGGGGACCCCGCAGTTCCTATGTCCCCCTAGCAGCCGTTGCTGCATCGAATTGGTTACCTCGAAAGTAGCGGACTTTCGGTCTCTATCGGGTGACATGCTAAACGCCGTGAAGCGGCAAGCCTCGCCGGCGAGGCTAAGACCTGCCTAAAACCTAAACAGTGGCTACGCAATAGCCTGCTCCTAGGAACTACTCTAGAGCATAGGGCCGGTCTCGCGTGACGAGATTATCTCCGGTTGCTTACACCGTGAGGGCGTCCCCAGGGGGAGCTCGAACCTCGACTCAGGGTGCAGCAGGGGGACCCCGCCACTGATCCTCCCAGCAGCCGGTGCTGCGTCGGCATGTGTTTCTGTTTCTCGGGAGTCGGACTCTCGGATTCTGTGTGTGTGTCGCGTCGGTCCTCGCCGGCGGGGACGATATTTTGGACGACGGCGTCGGAGTGTGCTTGTACTTTTATCTGACTCCTGGAGGAGTGTGATATCGTCATCGGGTTCAATGAGTGTGTGTCTGGGACGTCGGATTTTGCTAATAGCGGATGGCTGGTAGACGGTGGCCGCCACGACCAAGGGATTGGGGTGCTTGGGAGCGGAATCGAAATAGCGTTTAGAGGCACGCTTGAAAAACTGCTTGATGGTCGGCAGTTTGAGGTCTAGGTGGAGTTGGACATTGCGTAAGTACCAGGGGGCGTCTACGGCCCTTCGCATGAAACGGTTTTGGATGGTTTGGAGCATGTGAATTCTCACCGGCTTAACGTGTGCGAACACAACGCTAGCATAGGCGAGTATGGGGCGGATACAGGTGGTGTATATCCTTACTTTGAGATGAGTGGGCAGCTTACTGTGCGCATTGAGTAGGGGGTGGAGACGTCCGAGGACGAGGGCGGCACGGTTTTTCACCCTGCGGATGTGCGGACGGAAAGTCAGTCTACGGTCAAGGATCACGCCAAGGTATTTGGCTTCTCGTTGCCATGGGATCTGTTTTCCGAACATTGAGACTGGTACGCTTAATTCTTTACGGTACTGTGACAGGGGTCTCTTATCGAAGAGGACCGCTGCACTTTTTTCGGGATTTACTTCGATTCTCCATTTCCGGAACCATTCACCTAGGGTGTTGGCCGCGGATTGGAGGGTACGAGAAATAGCGACATGGGTCATGCCGGAGTAATAGATTGCCGTGTCGTCGGCGAAAAGGGCCATACGGGCTGCACCGCATTTTGGAATATCGCTGGTGTACAGCGTGAACAGTAGGGGGGAGAGCACGGAGCCTTGTGGCACACCGGCGTGAATGGGATGGGGGGAGGAGAGAGCCCCTTCTATGCGATAGCGAAAGGTACGATTCGATAAGTAGTCTCGGATGATGAGCACGAGACGATGTGGCACATTCATAGTTTCATGTACAGCTTATATAATAAGCCGTTGTGCCACACTTTATCGAAAGCCTTTGCTACGTCGAAAAAGAGAGTACCGGTCATTTGACCGCGTACGAAGCCTGCACTGATGTGTTCTACAATGCGGTGCAGTTGATTAAGGCAGCAGTGCTTTGTACGAAAGCCAAACTGCTCGTCGGGAAGGAGTTTATTTGAGTCGGCGAACTCTTTGAGTCGCTTATAAATAAGCTTCTCGTAGATTTTACCGAAGACATTGAGGAGACTAATCGGCCGGTAACTACTCGGCTCGGCTTTGGGTTTGCCCGGTTTGGAAATACCGATTACATCTGGTGTGTTAAAATGCTTTCGAAATTATAGTGGGTTTAGGAAAAAATTAAGTGCTTCAGTCTTTGTTTAGCGAGATTCATTCCAGTCTCATCATTTCATTCAAGTCAGCTGATCAAGAGAACAACAGTAACGGGAGTCATGGGAAGCGTGTTCTTGTAGGATTACATAGTATTTTTTAAGAAGTATCAGATACTACAGCACTCATTGTATTTATTACATAAAAATGCTGTAGTTGAAATGTTGAGTTAAAAAATATTGTTTTTTGTTTTATTATCATTAGGTATCGATACCCACTATGTCTGCGAAGTTTCGCCAGCTAATTTGATTTAACCTTATATAATAATCATAAAAATAAAATCACATATAATTTTAAATTTAGGTATCGCAATTGAACTAATAAATTTGCACTTTGTAACATTAAAGTGAGTGGGCGTTTGATTATACCATAACTTTGCAAAACCTATCTTTGTAGGCTGTTGTCCTCCTCCAACTTTCGCCTACGTATATTATGATACAATCTGGAATTTAACATTTTTGCTCCTTAATCACAATATATTGCAAATTGCTAGAAAGGCTTACATTTCTAGATTATATAAATGATATTGAACTATATTTACGGGACTTGTCGCGCACAATAAAATAAAATAAATAAACAAATAAAATTAAAACATAACATAGCATATCGTGTTACGGACAGCGACGTTACGAAAAACCAACCGCGGGTAGTTCGAGAAAACACCCGCCGCTCAAGACGATGACACCCGCATACTTCAGTCTGCTCGTCACAAAGTACATTTGCTGCTCGTGACCACGGCCAATGCAACATGGTCGAAATGTCGAGGTTAGTCAAAATGTTTGTTATGGTTTGATTTTATTGTGCGCGACAGTCCCGTAAATATAGTTCAATATGAGTGAAATTCGCGAAAGTATAAAAACTTCTATGTAAATGATGTTTGCTTAAAGCAACGTGTAGGTGTAAAAAAAATGTTTTTATCATTAGATAAGTGGTGGCGACATAGAAGGGAAGGTACAAAAAATATCAACTAACGGAAAACCCAGTACACCCACGCTCGTCAGTCGTCTAAACAATAATAGGTCTTTATAAAGTGTGCAGATGACACGCCACCAGCGCTGGCGCTGTTTGTACCTGAACAATGTAGATAGAAGTCTGTAAGTTATGAAGATACACGAATTTTTTAAAACAACTTATCGAACGGTGGTGATCTTCAAACAAAAGGACGAATAAAACTAAAAAAAAATGTTGCTTATTTAACTAATACATAACACACACATAATGTCTGTATTTCCCCGGTGACCAGTTCCAGAGGTGTATAGTACACCCACATTTCACCAGTTATGTTTTAAGCCCCATGTAATACTAACTACTGACTAATACAATTTACGTAAAACAGTAATCGATTAAGTAGTTTTGGTATTTTGCTGTCGGTCCCGGTTGCCATATAAATATCTATGGCAGTCGTTACGTGTAGTCAGAAGTCTGAAAGTCTGACAACTGGTCTAACTTCCGAATGTCAGTATTAACCAGTAACTGGGTTGCGGGGGTCTGATGGCAGTTGCTCCTTGTAAAATATTGATGTTCAGCCACATCTGGTTAGACTGGAAGCCGACCCTAACATAGTTGGGAAAAGGCGAGGAGGATAATGATTTGGTATGATGCTCGAACACACTCGAACAGACAAAAAACAAACAATTACTGCTGTTTTATAATATGATAGCTATTGATATAAATTCAATATATTGAATCGTTACCAAAAACATATCTGACGAGATTATATAACCGGAGAAGAACCGGAGTGACCGACATAGCTTGTAGGATCAATAAGCTGAAGTGTCAGAGGGCTGGCCATATCTGTCGAAAGACCGATGGCCGCTGGAGCAGACGATTCCTTGAGTGGAGACTGCGAATTGGCAAACAGCGTAGGGCGCCCCCCAGTCAGGTAAATCGACGACCTGATGGAAGTAGCTTGGGTGATTGGATGCCAAAGGCAGAGGACACCGAGTATTGTTGTGCAACTTGGGAGAGGCCTATTTCCAGCAGTGGACTGCGAAAGGCTGAGTCGATGACTGAAAAACAAACTAAAAGATGTCATATGATATAAACACAACATTCCAGTTTCCCATAATATTATTATTTATTACAAAAATTCCGCTTAATCTCCGTACGATTGTAGAATGTAGATATAAACACGAAATGGGTATGGCGCCGCGCCGGACCGCGCTACTCACGAGAACTTCCCGGAACGTGTTATCGCTCTCCGCACTTGACTCATGCAGCTACTGATCTTGAAATGTTTTCATGGGCCAACATCGTTGTCTCATTTCAAAGAATCTCGGAAGTGCACTTGTGTTTGCAGCCATATTAGTAAGCTTTCCACGGTCACCAGTGAGACTCTTTATCATAGTTTATTTTTGCGCCCACAATGTCAGACATGTAGCAACATAGAAAATAGGTACGAGCTCATATACCATTTCTCTTAGTGCCCACACCATAAAACAAGTCATCATCATCATCATCATTTCAGCCGAAAGACGTCCACTGCTGGACAACGGCCTCCCCCGAAGGGGGGAATTAATGCCATAATCGCCACGCTTGGCAGGTGAGTTGGCGATCGCAGTTGATTGTTTAAATACTCAGAGAACGCTGCTGCCTATCCTCTGATGAATCCCTTAGTCGCCTTTTACGACACCCATGAGAAGAGAGAGGGTGGTGCTTTTCTTTACGTCCGGCACCACACGGAACAACATAAAACAGATAATTTTACACAATCTTCATGTGATGCTGGTAATATAATATATATTACATCGATTATAAAGAAGAAAATTAAAACAGAAAAAGTCGGATAATAAACAACAATGTTCAGGTAATGTAGAGCTTTATTATAAAATACATTGCAGACTTTTCATGGAAAATATGAGAGTATTGGTATGTCTAAAGATTGACTGTACCTAACAAAATGCCTTGATTGATAATAATTCTGGAAGAAGTGAGTTTATTCTTTGGAAAACTGGAAGAAAACCTAAAGGCCGTGTACAGCTGAACTGGTCGTATACAATCAGTTTCCTGTAATTTAATTCCAATTCAGTGAAATATTTTTATATGTAACCCAACTTTTATTTGTGGTGTGAGAAAGGGGATGTGATCTCTCCGAAACTGTTCACTGCTGCATTGGAGGGATGTCTTCAAGGTTCTGGACTGGAAAGGGCTAGGCATTAACATAAACGGCGAGTACATCACTCACCTTCGGTTTGCCGACAACATAGTAGTCATGGCTGAGACCATGGAGGACTTCGGTACAATGCTCGATGACCTCAGTTGAGCTTCTGATAGAGTGGGTCTTAAAATGAATATGGACAAGACAAAGGTTATGTCGAATTCCCATATAGCACCCATTCCCGTAAACATCGGAGAATCTACACTCGAAGTTGTTGACGATTATGTATACCTAGGACAAACTGTCCAGCTAGGTAAGTCCAACTTCGAGAAAGAGGTCAATCGTCGAATCCGACTCGGTTAGGCAGCGTTCGGGAAGCTACGCAATATCTTCTCGTCCAAAATACCGCAGTGTCTCAAGACGAAAGTCTTTGACCAGTGTGTGTTGCCAGTAATTACTTACGGCACTGAAACGTGGTCGTTCACAATGGTCCTGATAAGAAGGCTCAAAGTCACTCAAAGGGCAATGGAGAGGTGCTCGGAGTGTCCCTGCGTGATCGAATCAAAAATGAGGAGATTCGCAGGAGAACGAAAGTAACCGACATAGCCCGAAGAATTGCCAAACTTAAGTGGCAGTGGGCGGGGCACATTGCTCGCAGAACGGATGGCCGATGGGGCAGTAAAGTTCTGGAGTGGCGCGCCAGTACGCGCCAGTACCGCGTACTGGAAGGCGCAGCGTGGGTAGGCCCCCCACAATGTGGACCGACGACCCGGTGAAGGTCGCGGGAATCCGCTGGATGCGGAATGCACAGGACCGGTCGTTGTGGCGATGCTTGGGGGAGGCCTATGTCCAGCAGTGGACGACTTTCGGCTGAAATGATGATGATGATGATGAAACTTTTATTTTCAAAAAAGGTGACTACAAAACTTAGGTAACACGTAACCAAAATTTTTGTTCTTTAAAGTTAAACAGTTTTGTTTAATCAAAACGCCTTACCAAATGTATTGTTAAGTTAAACATTTTTTTCAGTGTTACTGCTTACGTAACAATACTTGTTTATATTTCCACAAGGTTACGTAGACATTTAATCAATACTGCAATCTTTAAGTAATATTATGAACAGTAATCTCTGTGCATTGATTTGTACAACGAAAACATATATATAATAGTGAAAAACCATTACCAGTTACAACACATTTTATACGATAGTAACAGTATATTGCCTATTTATGGTTCGTGAGTGTTCACTTTAATAATAACCTTCCACATTAATCTATCAACATTACATACCTTTATGATTACACACTATGTTTTTCACCAAGCTTTCAGTACAATGATGTGGCTCAAGAGTACAACAAACTTCAATGATTTGATCTCTTATTTTATAAAATATCGCACGTCCAATATCTATTTTATCAAGATCTAAAATGTAAAACAGTCCAAGCCTTTGTATGAAAAGCGATAAGTAATTTAAATGAGTATGTTTTTGCGTGATAAATCAAGATTAATTTTAAATCTAGGATTAAAATCTTAAACTGTTTACGTAGAGATTTTTGAACGGAAGCAAACATTTGATGGAGGAACTAATCTTTTCAAAACTAAAACTTTTTAATTGTTTGTAAAACGGTTCCACGGCTGTCTTGACGTAGTTTCATTCATGAAAGCGTTATTTTGTTTGAAGGCCTTGGTATCGTGAATGTTCGCAGGAAGAGGATGATTTTACGTGTTCAACGCACGTTGTTGAAACGAATAAATAAACTTGTAATGATTAAATGTGTTGTTATTTTTTTTGGGTTCCTTACCCAAAGGATGCCTACGGGACCATGTTACTCTGGCTACGCCGTCTGTTCGTTTGTCCGTCTATCCATTCATCTGGTAGTCCGCCCGTGTCTGTCACAAAGCTTTATTTTTTTAACCGTGTCACAGTCTTGATACAAAAATCCTCAACAACAATTTTATTTAAAAAAAAAACTGCTCTATCTTAAAATAAAAATATCATATATTTAAACGTCAAACTTGGTCTGGTAATGCATACATAGTTAAACCAATAATAATACAAACAAGGTAAACACAGACATGTATGAAACCCATTAGTGCGGGAATCCGACTCGCACTTTGCCATTTTTTTGTTATTTTTTTGTTATACCAAACGGATGCGTCGATCGTTACAAGTGGGAATATTGCCGACTAGCGACATTACATCTTGGGAAGTCGGCTAGCATTGTGAGCATAATTACAATAAAATTATCCAAGTAATCAGAATATCCTTAATGACTCTGGAACTCGTCTAATTTCTCCGGATGCGGATGTGCATTTAAAAAGACCACCAATGACTAACGTTACATTTTGTTATTTGAATAATGAGTTGAAATTAGTATGTCTTTACTAGTTTTCCAACATTAGCATTTTCTTTTCCAGATATTTTAGGTCACTAGCACGAAGACCTTGTAACACCCGTCTTCAAACAACGGAACATGAACTGAAGACTTGATCCTGTACAGATTAACGAATATAGTGCACACACATAAAATTTTAAAAAGTAATAAACAAGGACATTCAAGGAAAGTTTTCCATGAAAACAAATAACCAACAGGAAAATCCATATTGTTAT
Organism: Asteroscopus sphinx; assembly: GCA_949699075.1. Classification (NCBI taxonomy): domain Eukaryota; kingdom Metazoa; phylum Arthropoda; class Insecta; order Lepidoptera; family Noctuidae; genus Asteroscopus; species Asteroscopus sphinx. Next base: position 25,373,178 of record OX453004.1, on the reverse strand, counting down.
TGTATGAAATATTTCACATATCAACAAACAAGTTCACTTAAAATCAATCTCACTGAAAATAGAACTCTAATGCTGAGACTTATCTGTAGAGTAGGTATATGCATTCGTACGAAACTGATCGAAATACTAACAAATTATAAAGATTGACTTTTTAAGAGCAAATACTTTTAATCAATCGTATAATGGAAGTTTAATTTAGAATTGAATTGTTTCTTGTGTATTTTAAGTATGTACTTACAAAAAAAAAGTATATAAGTATTATATCCATTGTCTAGTACCCATAGTCCAAGTTCTGCTTAATTTGGGACTGGATGGTGTTGTGTAACAATGTACCAAAAGCATTTATTTATTATTTATTTAATTCTGTATTTTAATGTATTTTATTGGGTTTTTTCATTAGGAAATTCTCAGTAGCAGCCCGGAGTCTGGATTTGTGCCCGGTCAATGGCAATAGGCTCGCCCCCTATTACATGGGACTATAACATAAACTGGCGAAATGTGGGTGTACTATTACACCTCTGCCTACCCCTTCGGGGAAATACAGGCGTGATGTTATGTTGTTATGTTATGTATTTTAATGTTTCATGGTTTCAATAAAATAACATTTGTTCCAACGAGACTTTAAAATGTTACAATAACTTTCAGCCTGGAAACACACATTTATTGTTATCATTCAAAGCAGAGATCTTTAACCGAGGTCATTGTACTAATACAACAAATGTTTTATCCCTCGACCAAGACAAGGTCTAGAGGACAACTGTGCTTTCAAATCCTTCGGTACAATATTATATTAATGCTGGAGACACAATAAAGCTACAAGTGACCTCGTGTTCTTGTCAGATTGACTTGCTTTCCTATTGTGTATCATTCCGGATTATTGCTTAAATAGCTTTTGACCGCTTATTGATTTTGCCAAGTTCTTTCAAGTGAAAATCTCATACATATTTTTGATCGAACAATACATAAAACTAGATGAACGCTACGCATATGAGTTATATTTGTATGTATGTGTGCAAACTTACCCAGCAATCTTGAACAAGAATAAGTCTTACGTCCTAGATAGGTAATCTTCTTTTGTAATAAAAAAGTTTGGTAGCCTCTCGGGATTATGTAAGGACAGATACCCACTTGTATCGTAATACTTCGATCACCGGACTGTCTGCGAAGCTTAAGGAAAGTTCCAGTATTGTTTGTTGCTACACGATCTATGGAATCTGTTTTGTATATACTCGTACCATTTTTTAAATCGACTGGAGCCTAATTTAACATGTTTGTACAGCGAAAGTTCCACATGAGTCATCGATACTTGACAAGACGATATATGTGCCAATAACAATAAAAATCGCTCGGGAAATCCGATGTTGTGTGTAGAACATATCCTTGAACTGGTTCCATTTTATGTGCGAATGACTTGTGATAGTGATCAAACGACTTTTTTAAATAATTCGGCGAGAACCGATTTACTATCCAATGTTTGGTAATTGCGTCTGCAAAACAAGCGTGAGGTTTTATGATTCGATTCGAAAATACATTTATAAAAACTGCGCAGTTTTCTTTTTGCACAAATTACAAAAATACACAGCAATCATCAACTTTATAGTTGACGATTTTTGTGGTTTCTATATTTTTTTAATTAATTTATTTTATAACTTTTACCCTAATTGGTTTTTAGGGGTGATAAAACTTCTTTATTTTCTATTTTATAGTTTGGTGTTTTTGCACACTTACAAACGGTTTTTATTTATTGTTACATTAACATTGATACTCGTGAAAATCATCGTTTTTTATCGTGATGTACAACATCACAGTTTTATGATAGTGTGGAAAAGAATCAATTTTTCTACATTTCAATTTATCCCAGTGTCTGATAGTTGTATTATAAATAAGACAGGATGTTGATGTCCTTTATAATTTAAATAAATAACCAACTACTCGTATGATGAGAAACAGCTTCATCCTACACTAATTGATACTAAACTAAGTCCAAAGCATCCTTATATGGCTTTGAACACATCGGGATATGAGTAAGGAGCCGTTAAGCCGTCAGATTAAAAGAACTTGGTCAAGTGTCACAGATGCAGGCGAGGAGATCAACGCTCTCATTGTGTGCATAAGGCAGTGACAGAGAAAATTAGGCTCTGAATTCCACCGATATTTTTGCATGTACGAAGCGTGCGGAGGGCGGGCGGCGTTGATAGCTACCTACGTATATATAGGATGGCATGGCTGCGCGCCGCCCAGTCGCTCGTAGAAGCTCTACCGCGCTCCACGTCGCTTTTGACTACAGTGACTCAACAGCATTACTTGAACCAAAAACAATTTCTTTTGCTATTCCTCGGACTCAGAGGACAGTGAATTTATAAACGTTTAGTGTTGTGTGAAGACTGCCTACTATTTCGTTCCCTGTGTGGTGTTTGCCGGCGATTCAGCCGACCTGTAGCTGTATATCCCGGGACGCCAATACTTTGGATCAGGTGAGCTTTCATTCAAGTGTCTCCTTCATTGTATTAGACCGTTTCTCGGTACTAGCTTCACATTGATAAAGCATATCGTTTTATTTACTTAGAATTCATTGATTTTCAGAGAGCGTAGACTATTGAGTTTTCAGTTTATTTTATTGTATGGAATGGATGTTTAGCAGTATATATTGAAATATAGGCGGTCAATTTCTATGATAGACTATTCTGATTATTGATTAGCTGCATCAAGACAATTTATTAGATATTTATCTACACATAGATAACTACAATTAATTCCTAGGACTATAGCAATACATATCTATATCGTATACATTTTCATGCTTCGCACGTTTCATATTGCTTTATGTTTTATGTATTTCGTTAATCATTAGCCTTCAAGCCTCAAGTTGGCTTACTGTGGGAGTAATAATTGATTGGCTAATCATTAGCATTTGTAATGGTTAAATATTTAAATGACCATTGAAAATGGAAAATGGTAAGCTATATACACCGATAGGTACATATTCCTTCTAACTCTTTATAATTTTACGTTTTATCGTGCCACGTGGTCTGGAAGTCAACCCCAACATGGTTGGGATAAGACAAATAGCATGTCTCATCATCATCATTCATTTCATCATGAAAGAAAGTTGAATAAAAGATGACTTGGAAATTGTTTTAGGGATGGGCACGGGCAGCAGCGTCCAACCATTTACATGTTGACATAATATATGCGTGCTTACATGCATATATATATACATATATTACACGCATAGGTATATCATCCTCCGAGCCTTTTCCCAATTATATTGGGGTCGGCTTCCAGTCCAACCAGATGCGGTTGAACATCAATATTTTACACGGAGCGACCGCCATCAGACCCCTGTAACCCAGTTACTGGGAAATACTGACACTTGGAGATTAGACCAGTTGTCAGACTTTCAGGTTTCTGACTACCTTTAACGATTGCCATATATACATGGATACTATACATGTAATATAAAATAAATCGATCTACAGAGTTACTGGTTACTCCACGTATTCCTTGCACGATGTGATAGGATAGCTAAAATGTAACTGACTCATTATAAATCAAAATTTAAATTTTGTATAATCTCGAAAACTGTAAAATTGTACTTTGGGGGAACATTTTGATGCATTTTATCACACTCTGCAAGGAATACGTCGAGTTTCCAGTAACCCTGTATTAAAAAGAAAATAATTATAATCCAATAATTTGGACAGGATATTCCAGGAAATTAAAAATCTTTCAGTTTCAAAATTCATAGAACTTAGTGCCTATTATCAGAGCTTTGTTGGTGTTTCTCGGAAATAAAACGAATTACCTGCAGTATGAAAGTGCTCTACTGCAGTTTAGCGCAATTATCTGAACTGAGTGAGCGCTGAAATATTGAATTTCATGATGTTGTTAAGCAGATATTAGAGTGTATTATGAACAGATTGTAATTTACTAACTATATAAATTATTTCCTACATGAACTTACACTTTGGGCATGAAATAAGAACAAACAGCAGTAGATACAATTTGCTGCCTTCACCATCATCATCATTTCAGTCGAAAGACGTCCACTGCTGGACAAAGGCCTCCCCCAAAGGCCTCCCCCAAAGGCCTCCCCCAAAGGGGGGGGGGATATACCATAATCGCCACGCTTGGCAGAGGGGTTGGCGATCGCAGTTGGTTGTTTAAATACTCAGAGAACGCTGCTGCCCATCCTCTTGCTGCCTTGGTATATTTTAATTAAAACATACTATGTTAAGGTTAAATTACAATCCGCACTATGCCAGCGTGGTGATTAAGGCCTTATCCTTCTCATTCGGATTTGATTGATTGAAGCTCAGACCAATAAGATTGCAGGTCACAATTTTTGTTCGCGAGATTTCATTTTCATTATTTACCCTATGCATTGGTATAATTAAAATACAGATAAATAAACATATGATATTTTTAGCGTGCGATCCCGGCTAGGGAATACACTTTTGAAAATTATATAAATTAAATGCAGTATTGCTTGCTTTTGAAAACAAAGTGAATTCTTCTTAAAGTAAAATTTTCTATTTTCAATATTAAAAGTAGTTTCCCTCTATGAAGCATTGCGATGACATCTTTATTGGCTGTCATCATTTATATGATATGTATTCCTTTTAGGATTATTTGAAAGCACCCTTATCATATATATGTATGTATATTCATAAAAATATCAACCTACGGCAATCTTAAGGCATCTTTTATCTTTTTTTATCTAAGAGTTTTGTGGCGCCCCCATCAGTAAAAAAATTATTACTCGGAGTACATCATTTATCGAAAATTCGTTTTTACCAATTGAAGTACAGGTACTGTGGGCGCCACGTAGCTCTTAGTAGGAAAAGTCTTAAAAGTTACACACGTATCTCTAAATGTGTGGTATGAAACATACACTCCTTAGCATAGTTAATTGGGTAGATTAATAAATATAAAAATAAACTAAATTCATTAGTATTGTTCTCATGTAAGACTGTATTTTATTAGGCTATTCTAAATACCACAATTGGAGAAAGTAACTCAGCCGGAATAAACTTTTATTACCGCAGAAGCATGATTAGGTAAAGTCCATCCGCTCCAATAGTGGCGCCCTATGATTCCGAGGACGCTTCTAGTGATGAAAAATAGCGTTTAATTTTCTTCTTATTACACATCCCTCGTGAACTGTTTATCTTTCTGGGATAAAAGTAGCCTATTATGCCCTTCTCCAGGTCCTAGGCTACCGTTTTGTCAAATTTCATTACGATCGGTTCAGAGGTTTAGTCGTGAAAAGGTAACAAACAAACAGACATACAAAATTACTTTCGCATTTATAATATTAGTATGAATTAAATTCCTGTTTACCGTTTGGATATACCGCCACTATTTGAGCGGATGGACTATAGCTGAAACATTCTATGAAGTAGGTATTATGTATATAGATAATGTAAGAGAAAGATCACATCCCAACTTGTATATTTTCTCAACGTTATAATAATACCTACGATTATTTCTAAACATCAAAGCTTACACTGTTAACATATAGAAAGTATTTACCTATACAGACCCTGTATATGTTATCCTAAAAGAACAAATGATGTAATAGAAATAATAATTATACGTAAACATTGTAAACCTTCTTACAAAACTTGTTCATTTCATGTAACAGATGAACACATAATGGATATAGGATTACAGGACGAACCCGTGTAAATAAACTCATCTTAATTAATGAAACTCGGTACCGCACAGCCCTTCATTCTCGTGTATCCTGTGAATTTCCCGAGCCCCGTAATTGCCTCGTCATAACACAACCTTGAAAAAGGTCATAAAGCCAATTAAACATATTATATACTGACCAGTTGCCATCCAATTTGGAACGGGAGTTATTCATTTTCATTGTGTGCGAACCCGGACTAAATACTCGTCCACGCCAAAATATAAATGAGTGGAATAATTTCTCCAACAAATATTTTGTTTCACGTGTAAATTAGGATTATACAGCTGTCAACCCATTTCCTTAGGTCAAAGTCGCCTTAATAAAGACTAGAGGGAGACCGAAACATCCGGCCGGGCACCGATCAGGACCGTACTCGACATTGCCAAGTATTTCAAATATTCTGACGCTCTCCTCTACTCATTACACACGGAATATAATTTTAGTCCATCTTTACGTAGGAATATGCGAAGATAAATATTTTGCGTGTCCAACTAACGTCAGTGTTCACTATCGCTCATTCTTTCGCGAATGAGTGGTTTACCATTAATACATCTAGTGGAAAAATCTACTCAAGTAACGTGTTAAAAAATGTAATCTAACCGAGCTGAAAATTCGAAGTATTCAGTACACGATGAAAATGCAAAGCTTTCTAACATTTATCTTTAGAAAGGAAGATTTATCTAGACATTGATCTGATTATAAAAACCTTTACGCACATCGTTAGTAAAATTTTGCAACAATAATGCCCAAAGTGCTGGTATACTTGACCCAATTACATTTTCTTCACTGAAAACTATAACAGCTGTGTAAAGATCGCTTGCGAAACCGTTATTGTTTAACACGTAAGTTCAATGTTAACCGCAACGTTTATTTTTTCAAGCGTGGTGCCGTAAAAAACTGAAAACAAATGTATTTGAAATAACGCATTACGATATTTTCACTAAACTTGACCCAGTTATCGTTTTAACAATACGACTTTTAACCCAGTTTTAAACGTTGCACAATGTTTGGCTGACTTGCATACGTTACAAGTTAAAATTTAGATTGGGCTAATGAGCAGACAGGAGTCTCGAGTCGCTTGATCATTTTTGTAATGGTGTCCTTCGCCTATATAGGTAGCTAGTGGTCGCAGCGAGTACGATCGTAATTCACGTAGCTTCAAAATAAGTAATTGTCGATTCAATCTTTAAATAATTCAGAAACATCTAAACCGTGCAATGTGGAATTGTAAAATATATCCAGCATGAATTGAGCACGGCTCTACCTATTCAGATACGCGTAGCAACAGACATGTTTATTTTGTGATAAAATATACAGTGGAAGCTTAGGATACAAGACGAAATTAATAGTTTTATACACATCCACAACACGTGGATAAAATAGAATTACAAATGTTCCATATGCACGATTTCATTAATACAGTAACTCTTAGGGCTCGTTTATGGACACACGACGCAGTGCGCGTTGCGTCGGGCGGCGTGTTGCGCGGAAAATACAAACGTATGGCCACGTATGGCCATGTATGAGATAGTTCACGGAGAAGCGATTTTTGATATGCAGCCTTCGATGAATCGTCGGGCGGCGTGTTGCGCGGAAAATTCAAACGTATGGCCACGTTTGGCCATTTATGAGAGAGTTCACGGAGAAGCGATTTTTGATATGCAGCCTTCGATGGTATTATTGATCGAAGCATGCAGCGTTTTCGCGGCGGCACGCAGTGGGCAACGCTGCGACGTCCGCGGTGACGCCCATAGCGGTGGAGTCGGCGATCGCCATATATGTTTGTATTCGCGCGTGTTACGCCACGGGCACCGACGCGGGCTCCGTCGCTGGTATTGCCACGGAGAGCCGCGTGACGCCCCAAGCAACGCGCCACTCGACGCACCGTCCATAAACGAGGCCTTAAAAGCTTATCGGCTTAAAGAATAATTCGTTAACCATTTTTTTACTCTTTCATCACAAATAAGATAGGTATCACATAATGCTTTTAAAACATCATTATCATTGATTTGTTGCTTCAACTACATGATGCACGAGTAAAAGGTTTTAATTTAACATTGATTGATTTGTAACACGCGTTGCAAATAACGGAAGCACTTCAGTAAAGCAATTATCGTAAATAATCAAATGATAAACATAGTAAATAAATGCTGTTTGTTAATCATCAAAAGACTGGAGAGCAAACGATCAGTAACACAGTCAATCTTATACAAGATTTGGTGGAGTGCGGGCCAGACCGCGGTGAGTTATAAACAACATAGTAACTTTCCTATCGACGTAGCGAAGGAACATTTCAGGCGTAAATCGGGCAAAGTCGTAATAAGGAGTCAAGCACTATTCAATGATATTGCACGCCGCGGCTCCTTGCTGCAGGATTTTATTATGTTTGTTTACATAAATATACATACATAATATACATGTTTTTTTTTTTTTTTTGTGTATATAAGTATTATATCCATTGTCTAGTACCCATACCACAAGCTCTGCTTAGTTTGGGACTAGATGGTGCTGTGTAAAAATGTCCCAAAGATATTTATTTATTTATTATTTAAATAACCGAATAATTTAGCAATATATTATTCAGAACATTTTTGGTATATATTGTTGATATCGTTTAGCGTTTAGGAAAGGTCGACTAAGATATTTCTAGAAAACGATACAATTTAGCAAACTATGTTTTTGCCAAAAAATATTGAAAATATCCATAGAATTTAGTGTATCATAAAATGAGAATACCTATGTTATAATAAAAATATTTACGTTTCACTCGAATACGAATAAATATTATTGTTACACTTTATATTTTATCATAATGCAGAGGATTATTCAATTTGTTTGTACGATAAAATCAGTATTTTTAAAAACAAGGGTACGAGGCTTGGACGAATAAAAAAAGGCGGACGGAAATTGCTAAGAAAAGATTGAAGCACTTCATTTTTCCCTAAACCCACTATAATTTTCAACAGCATTTTAACACATCAGACATCATGTTGTTATTTTATTTGTGACACTACGAAAACGACTACCGTCACAAGAGATTTGTTGCGTAATCACGGTTTTTTGTCTTACTATGGTTGTGAAGAAGTGCGTGCCAGCCCGTACTCTTAAGCGAGCCTTCTAATATGGATGCTTCATTTATTGTTTAGCGAGATTCCGTCTGCCTTTTTTTATTCATCCATGGCACGGGGAATTTTCTACATTAGTTCATTCCAGTACCGTATCGCAGTCCAGTGAACTGTAAGACAAACATCAACATGCACTGAAAGTGACAGTTTTAAGGGAATTGTTGACTAACGCACTGCTCATACATAATACATGAGTAAGGGATATTCTGGGGATATTTTGTGTGAATACATACGACACGTGTACGGTGTAACCGATAATTGTAACACCGGCCACTTTTAGTGACACGTGCCGGACGGCATAGTGTCCACTGCCGAACTAATTTCCTTTACTAAAGGGGACCCTTTAGTAAAGGAAATTAGTTCGGCAGTGGACACTATGCACACAAACGAGTGCACACCTGGATTTCCATGTATTCATTTACCTACTCGCGAGTTACCCACTGCTCAACTACAATGCTCAACTCCAAATAGTTGAGCCGTGGGGAATCCCCACGGTTCAACTAAAATGCGCAACGACAAACAGTTAAGCCGTGGAGAATCCCCACGGTTGAACTTAAATGTTCAACGACAAATAGTTGAGCCGCAAGAATTCCCCACGGCTCAACTAAAATGCACGCTCAATTTAGAATAGTCTGATCACGCTAACTCTGAAGTTTAGATATTAGATAGACCTCATTTACCATTGACATTTACATAAAATTATACTGTGTTGAGCAGTTAAATATATTCATAAAATTAGCTGATTGATTAAAGCGGGTCACCCATGACTTAACCAATAGTGCGAATCGATCCTCTTGAAATAATCCGATGCTTTTAATATCAGAATTCCATCAGTGACACGAATTTAATATGTAAGTGGCACCTTTATGTCTCACTTTTCACCTTTAGGTCTCGTGTACAGAGCTAGATAACTGGCCACGGGTCGATGTGGGTCACGGAAGGGTCACCGAGATCCTGCGGCCATAGTCGATACAATTAATCTTAACATAAATGTTACAGATTTGACAGTAATAGGTACTATCTAAAAATATACATAGTAACAGGAACCGAAATAAAATATTTTATTAGAAAATATATATGTTGGCGTTAAAACCATGATAGATCAAATAGCCCTTCAAACATCCTGAACTTCTTTGATATTTCAAAACATCAAGGTTTATTAATGCCTACTTATATCACACCACAGATTGACTGACACTGAAAGTTATACGTTTGATTTTTTCCTTGTATTCACAGTTCAATGATCGACCTTTAGTGACTTGTTTGTGACCGTGTCTTATAATCGCCAATACAATGACTTCAAAATACTGAAATCGCAATATACTTGAATACAAAACAATAAACCTAAGATGGGCACGCGTGTAAGAGAAATTGCGTTGTTCATACTAATACCGAATTGAAAATAAAACGAAAGCTCACTACGTTTTCGCGACAGGTATTTATTCATTAGAATGGAATTTTATTCAAAATTTTTATCTACCTTACTTTGTAAAAATCAACTCGAAGTTGGCATGATCAAATTCTCATCATCATAAATTAGTTCATGCTACTCTACTTATTATAAATTTTGATCAAACTGAAATTTAAAAAAAAAAAAAAACAATCAGAAATCATCGTGTGCTACGTTTATATGTGTAACGTATTCCTAAAACGCGGCAAAGGATTTACAAAAGTCATAAATGTTCGTAAATTGTCAGGTTACTTAATTAAATAATAAAACATTAATTGCCGCTCGTTTTAGAATGTACTAAAACCTATTAAGTCAAAATAGAGTTTAGTACCTTCATACCTTGTGTGTCTGTCGGGCCTTCCAAGTAACGACACAGAGTCAATGGCCTCATTTATCGCAAACAGACAATACCATTCAGACACAGTATACGATAGGTAATTGTCGAACTCCGAGGCAACAAATAATCGCTGTAAACAGCAATTTTATTGGGTAAATTGTTTGGATAAACAGTTTTATAACAAAGACGTATTTTATACCCGCTACGAAAATGCTACGTGGCGTAGCGACTTTGTGGTTTTTTTTATTATTATTGAACTTGTCCAAAGAAGCACACATGCTGCTTCTTACAGCAATATTATCATTATTTTTGATGACCTCTGTGGTCTAGTGGTTCGAAAGTCGGACTGCTGATCACGAGGTCGTGGGTTCGATTCCCACAGGACACAAATATTTGTGTGATGAACATAAGTGTTTGTGTTGGTCTGGGTGTTTCTTATGTATTATAAGTATGTATTTACGAAAAAAAAAAGTATATAAGTATTATATCCATTGTCTAGTACCCATAGCACAAGTTCTGCTTAGTTTGGGACTAGATGGTGCTGTGTAAAAATGTCCCAAATATATTTATTTATTTATTTTTGGACATCTAAATATAAAATAAAGGCGGGTTAGTTACACTAAATACATAAATCAAGAACGGCTCGACCGATTTTAATGAAATTTTTGACATACAGATAAAACAAAGCTACTTTTTATTCCGGAAAGATAAACAGTTCCCGAGGGATGCGCGATAAACGAGATTCACGCGGGCGATGTCGCGGGCATAGGCTAGTAAATTAATAAACATAACATAATATAAAGCGGGGGATATGCCACAATCACCACGCTTGGCAGACGAGTTGGCGATTGCGGTTGGTTGAATAAATACTCAGAGAACGCTGCTGCCCATCCTCTGGTCGACCCCTTAGTCGCCTTTTAAAACATCCACGAGAAGATATGGGGTGGTACTATTCTTTGTGTCTGGCACCACACGGAACAGCAGTTGCATATCATTTTTTTTTTTTGTACTGTATATGTAGCTGGCAAACATTTCAAAAGTCACATTATTGCAAAATAGTTACAGAAACTTACAGTAGGTACTTATTTACTACGGAAATGATGTTATCTCTCTGAAAATATTCCTCTCCTATTTCAAGAACTCGGTCATGAAAAATAATATTAGCTAAGAGAAATGTTTTTTATGAAAAATAGGACTTGCGTTTGACATTATCTCATCTGATGGTAGGCTAGATAACCCTGCTGGAGTCCCCAGATCAGATATAGTTTATATATACTTTTACCCGCGGCTTCGCTCCCGTGGTTCTTTATTTAAAGCATTATTTTAGAACGTTACTATACAATCTTATTCTTAGTTTATACTAAACCTCTTAAGGGGTCATTATACTCATCATTATGAACAACTTTTGCTATAGGAACAATACTGTTATCGCGAATAAAAATTCCTATTATTTTGTCGATTTATGTGAACACAAATGTAGGGATCAGCTTAATATTTTTTTGCAATTTCAATGTTGGTACCATAGTTGAAGTTGTTCATAATGATGAGTACAATGACCCCTTAAAAGGTAAAGTATAAACTAAGAATAAACAACCTTATTCTAAATAATAAATTGTATGTCCGTTTGGCGCAAATTTAGAAATTATAATAATTTAAGTAGTTACTCTCCGGCCTATAAATTATCTCTACGCAAAAAAATCATCACGTCGAGCCGTTGTTCGGTTGCAGCGTGATAGAAGAACAAACCAACAAACAAGCTTTTGCATTTATATATAGTAGGAATAGGATAGAATAGGGTAGGATAGGATAAGATTGTGACTCCTCTTACCAAATTATGTTAACATTACAAACTTCGACTAAAATTTTCACAAGTATAATTTCTCACATAATTCAGAAAAAATAATTAATATTCCCAAAGTACCTAGCTAGGTACCACTTGGTACTTGCCAAGAATGAGAACAATGAATAAATAATTTGAGTCGTGAACTGTATTATTCAAGATGAAAACCCGTTCACTAGGTTTATTATCGCGTTGTTTGTTGTTCTTGCCTGATATACCACGAAGTGGTCAATCAAATCGTAAATTAAATTGCTTAGCTTTGTTACAGAAACAACGGCTTTATACTTTTATGTACGAAAATTGGGTTTATTTGCCGAATCACTTAGGTGACCCAGAATGTGAACACATAATTTTTTGTTACATTGCTACCGAGAAATGTATAGTAAGCAACATTAGTGGCGTTATGTACGGTCACGATACTTCGCGGTGGTACATTTTATCGACAAAATCTCTTGAACGAATCCTGCTACATTACACGTACAATCAGAAATCTTTCCGGTGAACCACCACTAAGGCTAAAATCGCTTGCACTCAATGTTCGATGGCAGCGGTAGATACGGTCACGACACTTCCCGGTGGTACATTTTGTCGACAAAATCCCTTGAACGAATACATTGGACATTACAAGTACCTACAGTTGCCATCGAAAATTTTGTGCAAGCGATTTTAGCCTTAGTAGTGGTTCACCGGAACTGTACATCGAGGAACATAATAGCCATATTGTGTAAGCTTCGTCCTTTAATGGATACTTAACACAAGTTACCTGTCAGCCAAGGACACGGCCTTAGTGTAAACCACAGAAATAGATAGATAGAATGGAAAAGTCGACAAGCCGCGCGTGCCAACCCTCTTCACCAGAGTGCAGGGCATTTCAAAACCTTTCCCAGTACGCCTTATGACTTGTTTCTGTAAATACTGTAACAAAAACCCGCACAAATGCCTCATTGCGCTGTTTTCAACTGCAGAAACAAAAGATATAAAGTTAATTTGATTAAAGTTAATTTTTTTAAAGTAATGACGTCAATTTGGGAGGCGTGGTTTGTCCGAAAGTTGCCACGCATGAATCGCAAGTAAAATTGTGATTACAACCATTCTATCTATCTATTTCTGTGGTTTAAACACATTGCAATTACTTGTCAATCTCTCGCTACACAGCGGAAAGCCTTTTATCATGGTCAACAGCCATCAATGTCGTTGTCAACAAAGCTGAAGTGGAGTCCTTGGCGGGACCTTCTAACGGGGAAATTAATAGCCGTGCTCCGACGATTTGTTCCCAAGGACATGTCCTTTGGGCAGGTCCCGAGGGCAGTCGCGAGACCTTCGCAGTATTGATACCGGTCCATGCACCATTTGGCGGCGAAGGTCACGCGACCATACTTCATAACAAGGACTCGTAAACAAGTTATGTTGTGTGTACCCACTCGATCAAGTTGCAAGGACTTATGATTTATGACTTAATGGAAGCTGTAGACTTTAGACCAACTAACGAGTTTGTTTTACATAAATAAAAATTACACACACAATGAAAAAAAAGATAGTTCACTAGTTTAGCTACTTCAAAAATTGCCATGCCATTGCCTAATTAGTAACAACCAAATTTTTGTTAAAATAGCTAATTTGTTTTGCTGCTACATCTCAAACTAGTTAGCTACTAGAAGCGTTAGTTTATTAGTCGCCTTTTTTAGCAAATTTTGTGCTACTCGACACTAAACTTTTTTTTTTCAGTGCATGGGAAGAAAAATCCAAGGATGTAATTTAACTTTAAGAACTTTTCGTCTCCTGTGATTAATTTGAAACAAAAGCCCTGTAAAGGGTAAACGTGGTATCAGACAAAGTTCACATTTCATCCCACACCCTTGTCTGTAAGCCTGCAGGGTAAAGGATCACCTCCCACGTGGACCAAGCGCCCACTAGACCGCCGCTTAAATTTATAGTCTACGTTTTTATTGAAATTCGAGTAATAAATATAGAAATTTATTAAGCGTTTTCCCGGTTTATAAATAACCCCCACCATCTCTTCCAGTGGGCGCTGTAAGAATAGGCTGTGTCTGGTTGTTAGGTAGATAAGGCTTCCTCCTAAATCGTAATATATAAGTCGACTAATGCTAGTAAGCCGTAGGTAACCTCATAGAAAAAACCTATTTCAAACAATTTGCAGAGCGTAGGCAACATTTTCGTGTGCTTATCACAATGAGCGGACGAAATTCCTTAGTAATGAAATCCTTGGAAATAAGCGGAAAACAACTGACGCGTGATGAAAAAGCAATAAATACAATATTGTAAAGCAATATTGTAGACCTTCGCTGTGGGCGAAAACAAAGTCACGGAACTGATATAAATTTCCATATTGTTCGATAGTAAACACTCACCCACGTGAAGCAGGTTTCGATAAAAGTAATAACATTGTTAACAAAAATAGGTACATTGTTTTTATTGCGAAACAGTCTATTTATCTATTTGACATAAAATCCACGTGACTATCTTACCTCATTCACACTATGTAATTATTTGAAAGAAAGAAAGAAAAAGATTTTATTCTTGCGTTCCATTTGACGCACACACTACAAAACTTATACATAATACTTTACTTAGCATTTTCGCGTTTTATCTCTTATCTTAAGATTAAGATATTTTAATGCCTTATGTGGCCCATAAGCTGCCAAGAAGTCACCTTTATTGAATGAACACATAACAATGCTCTTTTATGTTATTATGGGATTTATTAATGCTTTTATACGTAGTTTCGTTGACGTTTTCCTTATTTTTGTCAATTTTCGTGCCTCTTGCACGAAATTATTTTAACTTTGTTTAATAAATTACAATCACATGAGACTTTCCACCTTCATGTCTCAGTTTGGCGAACCGACTTGCGGTACCATTTAGGTAACAGCCTAGGTGGTATAGCAGTTGTTATGGGCAAAGGTAACCACTTAACATCAGGTGGGCCTTTAGCTAGTTTCGCCATCCTAAACAATAAAAAAAAATAAAAAAAAATCAAACTAACTGAATTATTTAGTAGAAGTTTCCATATTAAAATATCTTGCAACGTCATACATTCCAATTATTTTTATATCACACAGAAATTATTTATGTAACACGGAAAGTTAATTTAAAACATTATATTTCTTTTGGCACCACGACGCGACTAAACGATATTATTGGCGCCAAACGTAAATAAAAATGGCGTCGCTGTCACCACTGATACATTAATCTGGGTGAGGTATCAAAATTTCAGGATGCCACGTTCTTCAGCCGCGTGGGCTCTTGTTATTTCACGTGGAGATGCGTTTTCTTTTAATAATGTTATTTTTTTTTTTCATTCATAAACACAGTAACTTATATTAATATACTTCAAAAGATTCAGTGATATTTTGAACGAATAAAATTCGTGTTTTGTCCCTGAAGACAAAATTTTCTCTATGAACTTTTAGATGAATTGCATATTACAGTGCACTTAACAATGCAATTAAGCACGCTTTTGTGTATGACAGTACATACATCTGTATAATACTAACAAATAATTTTATTAAAGTTACACATCGCAAAATGAGGAAAAAGAGTAATGAAACAAGGTAGAAACATGGGGTGGAAAACTTTCGAAGAATCCAAAACCGTTGTTGTATTATTTAATAATATTTCTAATAAAATTGTTTCACACGTCCAACGAAATTACTTTTGTGAAATTGTAATATGAATTACGTTACATAAGCTCCTGAAAAGCGACATTGTAAACAATCGCAAGCTTTCAACGTGGCCGCTGAATCGTCATATTAATTACGATCAAGTGGTTGTTGATGGCATACCTACTTCACAATGATGTACTACGTCACAACGTGTTGTTTGACGCTAATGGTATGTGCTTATCTAATATAACTGCTCTAGACCTAGGCACTTATATTAAACATTCATAGCGTACATAAGTTAAACATTATCAATATTCTTTAAAATATGAAAGCTATGCAACTCAAAATAAACTTTTATTGAAATAATGCAGTTTCTTGCCAAAATCTTAATGTGATTGTTTTTTTAAGATCTTCAATGTTTTTATAATCCGAACCGAAAATGATCAACAAAGAACATGTATCAAATTATTTTAGCGATGCATTTATGTAATAGGTACATGTTTTTGTTTTCAATTCTATATTGTTGTCACAACAGCCGTGCGTATGAATGGAGATCGCCTTGTTGTTTAGGGTTATTCAACCAGTCGGTGGGCAGCCGCTGACGCATAGCTGTGGCATAGCGGTGTATCCAATCTATTAATATTTCAGAGCATACATGTCGCAGTAATGGCGTTTTTGTAGCATTTACGCCGTACTTTTTGTACCGGGTAAAACGGGGTGTAAATAGGGACAAAAGTGAGCAAGGATTTTAACATTGAAGTAAGATCGTTTGTTGCCCACAAACACTTTAGAATGTTTACTAAAACTATGGCAGATCATTTTTGAGTCTTTGTGGACAACCAACTATCATAATTCAATGTTAAAATCCTTGTCCACTTACTGTCCCTATTCACCCCGTTTTACGTAGTCCTGCCTGTATTCAAATAAAAAAGGGTAGTATTTTGGCTTTGCTGGCTAACCAAAAGGGTATAGTTTTGTAGAGGTCAACAAACAAAACGAAAGTCGGAGTAAAATATTGCTATTTTTTACCTTTTGTTTCTTTACCGGTCACCTCAATTTTTTTGGCAGGTATTCGTTTGTATGTATGATTGTGCAACAAAGCTACAGATGTTTCCTGACATATTTCAAATTTCAGTGACAGTGGCCATCTGAATAATTAATTGCAGAAATTATTTAAAGGAATAACATAATGAATCTTACATGAAATCTAATCTAATCTTAAACAAGTATTCGCTTCTGACGCGCTCCGTTGGTCATTATTAGGTAGCAGACGTCATAGCGAGGTGTCAGTAATGAATGAAATTGAAGCTCGCCAGAAAACCGCCGCGTAAGCTTATCTCACCAAGATTTAGAGCCGGGAGCGACTCAAATGATCATTAACAGCAATCTTGCAGAATAAACGTCTGGTCAGGAGGAAAACGTAATACCTAATAACAGGGTTTAAGGAAAAAAATAAGTTCACCTTTCTTGTTTTTTGCTATTTTAAAGTCGTAGTTTATCTACTTATAACTTAAATGTGATTAGATTAGCTACCGTATTTCTTTTAATTATATTTAATTTATATTGTTTCAGATTAGACGCAAAAGTCCAAGCATGAAGGACGAGCGCGCCAGTATGCCGCGCGTACGCATCGCCGTCATTGGAAGCTCACGAGTTGGCAAGTCCGGTGAGTAAATATAACACTTAACTAAATATCCTCATAATATATAGTTACGTTTGAAGAAAGTTATAAAAACTTTTTTAGGACAAGAAAATATTTTGTCAATAAAGTGTTTCGGAAAATCCCATATCATCTGATTTAGTTCTAGCGACCCAGATATTTGAGAGTGCCTGTCGTCGTTTGATGGATTTCATATTCCACGAGATCATAATCCAGAAATTTTCCACTTACTTGAGTGAAATTTAATTCTTTATCTTTTTTTATTTAAAATAAATTATAGGAAACGTACTAAAATATTTTTACAAAAATTTCCAAAGCGACAGTAGATAAAACGTAAAAAATCACAAACGAATACGTAAGAACAACTACTGATAATAATGAACAAATCAATAGACGGTTTTTGTCAGAAGTACAGCCACTAAACTTGTTAATTTAACACCGTTTCTGAAGAGTTTTGAAACTTTAACTCGTAAACGAGATCAATAACCAAAACCGAGCTACGTCAGAAACCGAGTCATTAACTTTAATGAAACAATAAACAAAATTACAATTACGGGAGCCTTGACCGAAAATGTTCAGGAGTCCGACCCAGATGGTGTTACATAAAACGAGCTAGGCCAACAACCCGCTGACCTATTCTCCTTCATGATGTAACACCGTGTTCAACAATACATCAATATGCCACTCACACAACATACATTCACCACATTCGCCACTTCTTACAACTCTTTCTACAAGCTCTAACTCGATTTCTGATCAAAAATCTTCGTTATACCAGTTATACACACAATGGTTTCACTTGGTTGTAATGTACAGTCAGTCATCATCATCATTTCAGCCGAAAGACATCCACTGTTGGACATAAGCCTCCCCAAAAGGCGTGGATATGCCATAATCGCCACGCTTGGCATGCGGGTTGGCGATCGCAGTTGATATACACTTGACGAAATTAAAACGTCGGATTGAAATCTTTCAATGTTGTTTCACTTAGCATCTGTTAATACAAACGAATACCTAGTATGTGAAATATAAGACATAATCAACAAGTTTCTCCTTCACTTTGTGTTTTAATTTTGTTTAATCTTTGTGCAGCTGACTGTACAATCATTTACTGCCAAATATGACTACAAAACCATAATTGATTGTACTGAAGTTCCAATAACATTACACTACATTCTGTTTTGTGACATTATTTCAACCACTGTTTTTCTTGTTACAGCTCTCATCGTTCGCTACTTAACCAGAAGATATATAGGCGAATACCATTCAAATACAGGTCAGTTACATTCCTCATTCTCTAAAACACAACGTAGGCGTCTGTATCCTTCAGTATGCTTATTTGATGCCTTCGTTTCAGATCTCCTGTACCGACAAACGGTACCTATCAACGGCACTCCAGTCGAACTAGAAGTAATAGATGTATCCGGTTCCAACTCAGATAAATTTCCCGCTGAACAGGTAAATAAATGTCTTATTCACGTGTTTTATTCGTTCCGAATCCGGATTTTACATCAAACATCTAATCTTCATGGCTACCTTTGATTTAGAATAATCATAAAATAATATAATTTTAAAATAACAAATGTAAAGCCCTATTATAAAAAATATTTTCGTAGTTATTGATCCTCTACCACTAAAACTAACATAATTTTATGGTTGTGAGCACAACAAAAACCATCGTAAACTTCAACCTTCGCTTTGACTAAAGCAATGTGTAGTGTATATTCGGCATCAATGGTACCCTAAAATAACAGTTGCTAAGGTTTAACCAACAACCGAACAGTATATGAATATAGGTTAATATTCCGGGACCTTGCCCAATGCCCACTAATCTTCACCTTCACAGAATTAAAGTATAACCTAAACAACTCCCGACCTTTGGTTTCTAAACAATAATAAGTACACAAATCAGTGAGAGAGATTAAGGATGTCGCGTATTTCGTCAAAAGGTCACATTTTTGTCGCTATTGTAACGAATTCAGTTATACTTTTAACTCGATAGTAAGATTTAGATTAGATTACATTTGAAGCTTGTCCGAATTTTTGTAACTGTACAATTTTGTAAACCGTATTTTTGAGGTTAGTTTCTTATCCAACATACTAGGACAAAAGCCTCCAGCACCCAACAAAAGTCTTGTATATTTTTAATTGAAAACAACCTCAAAATAAACACTCCACGGTAATTTGAAACCATAACGTGTTGAAAATTAGATACTCTCGCGTTAACTTCCCACAATACATCAAAGCATCGATCCTAGCAGAAACCTTCCGCAAACAAAACGCGCGATTACCCGTAGACTGAACCCGCTTTATCTTCCAACAAGTAGGTTAATGTCTCAAATAATAACACTAGTGGCATGGAACCACTCCAGGAGCTGCTCCAGTGACCTGCACACCGAACACTGGTCGGTGACTCACAGTGTTTACATATGATACATTATTAATAGCAGTTCCAATCTACTCACCGACTGGCGAAAGTAGTGATTGTCAGTTTAACATTTTGGAATTCGAACGACGACCGAACTAATCTGGAACTCCTTCTGAAGTTTACAAAAATACTGTTCTAGACATCCTTAAAATAGTTCTTTTGAGTTGTTGTTGAAAAGACCCAGCTTTGCAAAAATAAGCAACAATATCTCCCAAATCGTAAAAGTAGTCTTTGATGTGGGCGGCACAGTGAATGGACAAAATTTGGATCCTCGTGGATCGCATGATGACTACACCTAACCATGATAAATACCACACTTGTGTGCAAAATAAAAAAAAACTACAAATTAAGTATCTTTAGTTGTGTTGTATGCGAACGAAAGTTAGAAGTAATTTACGGTGACCTTGTAGGAAACCTTACATACAACAATTGAAAACTTTTTCATAGTTTATTGTCCTGACCAAACCAACATATTTGATAACTGAAGCCACAAAGTTGCGCTGCTGGTTTTTTTTAACCGACTTCAAAAAAAGGAGGAGGTTATTTAAATATCGGAATATAGGTACACTTGCTACGTCGTAGCCCGTAGGTGCTTGTAACTCAAGTCTTCTTGAGAATCGTTTGCTCTGAATCGACTGTGGGGTTTGATTCTTACATGGCTTGTTATTGTGACCTTTCTTGACGTCATATCGACATCCTGTTAGCAATTTTACTCTTTTGTGTGAAATAAACAAATTTCGGTACGTGTGTCGACTACAATGAGTAGATAGTTGGGTGTCTATAGCCGGTTAGACGTGGGACGTGTCGCGGCGTGGCGCTGACGTGTGGGAGCGCCCGTGAATCGCTTGCAAGGCTAATTTTAAGCCGGAATGTTGGCTCCGAAGACACATTAATTAAACACATTCTTCTTCGTCTAGTCTCTTTTATGCAAAGCATTCGTTGTATTGTTTGATGAAGACTTTAAAATCACTTTGCCAAAGTAAACAGCTTTGTTCTGGTGGATCTCGTCTTAACTTTGCAAAAAAATTACTTTTCGCATCTTTATTAATCCGCTCTTGACGCACTTTCATGGTTATGAGACTGGAATGAAGAAATAAGCAGTTGAAAGTAAAAATTCTGTCATCTATTATTTAGAACTAGGGAAAAAATGACAACACGCATTCACTGGTGCGTTAATCCATGATTTAATTAGTCATCAAACGTTACTAATGGCCACACGTGTGACCTACATATGACTTACAATTGGCTTTGAATTTTATCGATTCACCCCTACATTAAATCTTAACGACTACAGCGTAGTATTTGACATTCTTAAAACACTTCCACACACCTACCTACTTCCGGCATACATTTGCCATTATCTTGTCAAACTAATCTAGATAGCTTCTTGGCACTATCTGATGTTTATGTTATTCTTTGTTCTAGATTCAATGGGCTGACGCCTGTCTGCTGGTTTACGCCGTGACAGATCGTAGCAGTTTCGAGTATGCCACTGAAGTGTTGAATGCCCTAAAGCGGGCGCCAACTGGTGGCAGTCCAGCTCACGGGCCCGGTGGCGCCGCGGTGCCCATGCCAATTGCGCTGCTCGGCAACAAGACAGACCTAGACCACTTGAGACAGGTCAGTACCGACTAAATAACAGCCCAGTTCGATACCGTTCAACTGAACTATTTATATCACATTATTCTCATAATTCGCAGACAATAATCTTTACCAAGACGCAAATGTGACGTTACTCATGCATAAACTATCACATGATTTGAGACGGCAAACGTCTTGCGACTTTATTACGGAAAAACTAAAATGTGTATGTAGAAAAAAAAACATATTCTTTTTGCGTTACGATCGTCCTTCGGTGTCTTTTACGTAAGTACATCGTCTGTGACTTATGGTACGTTAGAACTGTACCACTATACATTTTATTAGTATGCGTATATTTATTTAGGTACATAATCTATCATAAATATTTTTTCAAAGATCTACTTATCTACAGTAACTCGCATGAAACATGAAATTATCCTATTTCCTAATATTATATACATGTGAAAGTTTGTGAAGATGTTTGGATGTTTGTCACTCAATGCACGCGTTAACCTTTGAGTGGATTTGGATTTAATTTGACACACATATATAGACCATAACCGGGATTAACATATGCTCCCGAGGGATGCACGATAACATCTTTCTATCATAAGCCGACTTACATGCGGGCGAAGCCGCGGACATAGGCTAGTTGCTAATAAATCGAACACTTACGAGAACATATCTACTGATACTGAAATATACCTTTGAACCTTGAATTCTTTTTTTACGCTGGATTTTCATGAATCATTCTGTTTATTGTCCGTACACGTGAATAATTTTATTTGTAAGCACAGGAGCTCAGGTAACAGCGTACTTTTTAAACCGTGAATAGGAACCTATTACCTACTCCTGTCTACGCAATATCTCAGTTATTTCTAGAATATTTTGACGAGATCATCCTTCACCTTTCAATACGATCTCAGTTGATATGTAGGATCACTGTCACGATTATATAACGGCAGTAATAATAGACGAGGGTGATTAACACGTTTCCTCTGTCTTATCTTTGTTTAGAAAATCTTGTTTTAGATCGCTATAGAAAACGAAACTATAGAATTTTTTGTAGTGACGGATGGCCGATGGGGCCGTAAAGTTCTGGAGTAGCAACCGCGAACTGGAAGGCGCAGCGTGGGTAGGCCCCCCACAAGATGGACCGACGACCTGGTGAAGGTCGCGGGAATCCGTTGGAAGCAGAAAGCGCAGAACCGGTCGTTGTGACGATGCTTGGGGGAGGCCTATGTCCAACAGTGGAAGTTTTTTGGCTGAAATGATGATGATGATGATGATGAATCTGGAGTGAACAATTTAGCTAATCTCAGTGTTTCTTACTCAACATCTAATTTTCTTATAACAAATTTACTCGAGGAGAAGTTTCCTCTTTGAAAATTCCATTAAGTCGAACTACTCAATATCACGACCGTATTATGAAGTTTCGACGTTATCACTAGGAGAACAAAGACACGAGACAGTCGTGTCTATCGCTTTCAATGGAAAATACATGAATACAGTATACCTACAGTGTAACGACAGACAGCTTTTATCACGCGTATAATAGGCAGGCACTCGCTTAGAAACCGAAGGAAACGTAGAAACTCATATCGGAAAATCTTTATATACCAACTAAAAGCTAAAGGTGTCACATCTCTATGCTCCATAGAGGGAAAGTACCTTAAATATTGAAAATAGGTAGTTTTACTTGAAGAAGACGACCTCTGTGGTCTAGTGGTTCGAGTGTCGGACTACTGATCACGAGGTCGTGAGTTCGATTCCCACAGGACACGAATATTTGTGTGATGAACATAAGTGTTTGTGTTGGCCTGGGTGTTTCTAATTGTATTATAAGTATGAATTTACAAAAATAAGTATGTAAGTATTATATCCATCGTCTAGTACCCATAGTACAAACTCTGCCTCTGCTTAGTTTGGGCCTAGATGGTGCTGTGTAAAATGTCCCTAAAATATTCATTTATTATTATATAATAAGACTTCATTTTATTTATAAAAGCAAGTAATACTGCGTTAAAAGATCTTTCAAAAGTCTCTTTCTTTAGCCGGGAATTGAACCAGCATGAACGGATAAAATATCACCTGTATTTTTATGCTACCAAGTATTAGGTTCAACAATGAGAATCAAATCTTCAACAAAATGATACCGAGACAGCCAAGTTTTACTCAAGAAAAACTTTATTTTATTTTGCTATTTGTCCATATTTCATGGACTCTCTTTAATTTAAGACACTATTTTTGTTAGGCAGGTTTGATCCTTATTATTGACTCTATCGATATCTATCAACAGAAGTCATAAAATACAGAATAGTACTTTTCCGCGATTGTGAATGTCCGATTCCCGGCTCTGGCAAGGGATTTTTAATAAACTGTGAATGCAGAATATCTTATTGTAAAATTAAATGTAGTCTCCTTTAAACCAAATTTCATATTAACAATATCTAAATTAGATACTTTCTCTCCATGAAGCATAGCGATGGGACACCTGTATATGTGTGAAAGACAACAATATATGGATTAAATACAGATTAATAACTGCTTACGTAGGCGTAGTGTAGGTTCCACATCCTCACATTCCTAACGTTTTCCTGAAGAGAGGTATTTCTCTTCACTAGGAAATGTAGCCTGAAATAGCACATAAATGTTAATTAATATAAAAGCTTCCTTAACGACAAGGCTTGTTGATCCTCTAATAAAAGAATACTATAGTTTTTTTCTGGTATATTCTGTATCAGTTAAATAAACTCCCGCAAGTACATATTATTTTTGACAACACAAGATACTTAAGACCCTAATAAGAGCTAAGTGGCGCCCCCATCAGTGGAATAATAATTATATAATAATAAGTAGATAGAAAAAATGCGAAAAACGGCCACTTTTGGCCCTTTTTAACCGACTTCAAAAAAGAAGGAGGTTATGTATTCCGCGGTTTTTTTTTTTTTTTCATGTATGTACACCGATTACTCCGAGATTTGTGGGCCGATTTATTCTATCTACAACTACAGCGAACTATAATTTACAGAGTTAATAGTTTCTGATTGAACTACAGTACCTGGGGCTCTACTCCCGTTCGACGATATTCGATAAATCGTACGATTCATCGCACAATTTGCTACTCCGGTCAACCATCGTTCCCTTATCGCATGCGATGATCGTGTTTTGACGTTTTTTTTTCTCATCTCCGTTAAATTGTATACGACTATGAACCGTAGTCTATCTTAATTGTGCCTTTTTTATGTGCCTATCTTTATTATGTAAGTATCAGTCAGAACGAAAGTTCGTACTTCGTTTGTCGTTCGTAAAACGCGAGTAGACCTACTGTACTTCAATTGTTAAAAACGAATTTTTGATAAATGATGTATTCAGCGAGTAATAATTGTTCTATTGATGGCGGCGCGACTTCGCTCTTAGTAGCATTAAGCCTTAAATACCATTTCCACGAACGTGATATTGATATTTAATTAAGAGTACATAATTAAAGTAACAAAACCTGACCTTGCTACGTTGTGTTTACAGAGTTTACGTAAAATAAATAGCTTTGTAGAGTTTGCTTTGAATTCGTAATTAAGTAACAACATCCCGGCTCTCTGGGAGCTTAAACGTCGATTAAGTAAAAATAACCTTGGATGGCGTATTCTCGTCGAGGTACTTCTGGTTGTACGTGGATTTCGACATCTCACGTAAAATTCCCTAACTTATCTTTCCATTGATTTAAATTGTGGAAAGAAAAAATCGCTCACAAGCAGGATTCGAACCTGCGACTCCTGGCTCAGTACGCCAGTGCTTTAGCCACTAAGCTTCCGAGAACACTGCTCGTGATATCAAAATTAACCTCCACTTATTGGTACGTCTTTGGGTGACGTCAGCGATATCTTATTAAGAAACAATGTTTCTTAACCGACTCGACTAACTTTGCAGTTGTTCTCGGTAGCTTAGTGGCTAAAGCACTGACGTACTGAGCCAGGAGTCACAGGTTCGAATCCTGCTTGTGAGCGATTTGTTCTTTCCACAATTTAAATCGTTAGATTTCGCTTCGCATGCGTAAATGCGTTAAAAATAATAAAATCATCTTTCCATTCTGATCAGATTTTAACAACCTTTGTTTTAATTGTCATCAGGTTTCCACCAAAGAGGGCCAGGCGGTCAGTGCAGCGCACGGAGCCTCCTTCAGCGAGGCGAGTGTGGCTGACAACTCTGGCGACCTCTACCGTTGCGTGGATCGCCTCCTGGCTGAAGTACGCACACCGCAGCGCACGCGCAAGTTCTCCGTCACTAAAATGCTCGGATCACTAATAGGTAAACATCACTTCCTGCCCAAATGATAGCTTGTAAATTTTCTCGATTACGCTATAGTTATGATGTCATTTACTATTTTAAGGACCTATTCTAGTTAGTACCTTTTAGTCAACATTGACAAAAAAAAGTTCAGCTGCTATTACGAATAACTGCAGAGTCTTTGCAGTAAAAAAAAGTTTCGCTGCTATTACGAATAACTGCAAAGAGTCTTTGCAGTTAAAAAATAGTTCCGCTGCTATAACTAATAAATGCAAAGAGTCTTTGCGGTTAAAAAAAAGTACCGCTGCTATAACGAATAACAGCACAGAGTCTTTGCAGTTAAAAAAAGTTCCGCTGCTATTATGAATAACTGCAGTCTTTGCAGTTAAAAAAAGTTCCGCTGCTTTTACGAATAACTGCAAAGACTCTTTGCAGTTGACTAAAAGGTATGACTAAAGGTACAGTAGAATAGGTCCTTAAGACGCTGACAACAGCCAAATACCACAAATAGGCTTATTTAAAAAAAATTTTAGCTGTATCTATTCAGTTTGTGGCAGTGAAAAAAATATATGTTAATCTTGATCGTATTTTCTGAAACTGTATTGTGCCCAAAACACGTTTTCTTGAAGTTTTCTCGATAGAAAAGAATTGTAAACTAACCTCTTAAAACATGCTTTAAAGCAAACAATCTCTATTATTTACTAAATATTATAAATAAAATTAGGAAAACATTTGAGAAAGACAATAATCTAAACATTTGTTGTTTCTGTTTTTCAAATAAGCTTTTAGTTTTTTATTTAAAAAAAAATGTTAATTTTCATTCAAGTTGAGCGGCGTATCCGACGTCCCTCGGCTCGTTGCCTCTCTTTCAGTTCTGTACGAAACGACAGTGACCGCAGAGGTCAGATTTAGGTGTTGTCAGCCTCTTAAAATAGAAGCTCAGATGAGCTTTTACGAAATATACAAGTAGGGTAAAGACGGGTAGTCTTTTCAAAGCCATAATTTAAAAGATGTCACTAATTCTGGCTTTCACCTTGTTACAGGCGGTGGTGGTAATAGCCAAACGATCCGAAGCGGGTCAATGGTGGCGTGCCCGCGAGTGCCGGCGCCGGCGCGGCCGCCGCTGGCCGCTGCAGCCCCCTGACCGGCGGCCGCGCCTGCGCACCGCGCGCGCTGATGCCTCGCCGGCGCCGGCGCAGTGTGGCTCGCCTGCCTGCCCGTGCCCGCTCGGTTCGCACACCCCGTGTCACTGCCCACCAACATAGTATGAACTACAGTGATGATGACGTGTGCTGCGACCTATTCGTGCTGATCTTGTGTGGAGCTCGTAGACTTTTATCTCACCAAAGACCAGATACCCTAGTCAATATATGTAATATGAAATGATGCATTAATAAGTGCACTATGTGAGCTTTTATTGAATTGTATGCTTGAAAGACAATGATATTTAAAAGTATTGAATATCGTTGTTGAAAGGGCATTGTGTCAATACAAATCAAATGAATAATTTGTATAAATTTTGATGTTAATAATTTTGACAATAATATAATTGCCATAATGTTAGTATCTACGACGACGTGTTTCTAATCGGCTATTGATGTGCCAAACAACTGCTAATATTAACCGATTGGTGAAATTATTACTGACATAAAACTATAATTTAAGAAATTTTATTAACTCAGTAATTGAATACTCATTTGCATAATATTAATTAATAGTACCTAATGAAAAAGCCATACTTTGTTTGTTGCAATGTTGATGTTAATGAAATGTCTATTGAAATCAAATATAAAAGTCAAATAATATAATATTGATGTGTTAAACGAGCTGAAGTACCTTGAAAATATTCACATCTTCGTTATAAGACTTTTGCTGTACTTTGTGTACCTTCTTATGCATAGGTACATCAATTTGATATGGCCTGAAATTTTCTACTTTTTCACAGTATTATTAAAATAAGTCTTGCATAGGCTAAGAACTACACTATTTTATATTGGATCCTATTTCACCATGACCAGCAGGCGTAGCATGACGACAAGGGTTTTGTCTACGAAAGAATAGACAAAATTACATTTTTACTTCCATGCAATGTAATTTGTCTACTTTTGCGTAGACAAATCTGTTGTCTTCAGTTGTCGTGCTACGCCTGCTGAAAACATTGTTGGAAAAGCCGACGAATCTCTTCATATCAAAATTGTATTTTTATCTGAACAGATTCTTCAGCTTCACTTAAGGCCTAAGGAGTGGTGAAATAAGAAAATACTAATGTTATCATCTTTTGAATTTTGATAAATGTTGTAATAGAATGTACCTATACAGTTTATAGAAAACATCTATTGTTGTCGGCAGATTTGGCCAACATTTTTCTTACACATAATTGTTATACAGCTATTATTTCTACTAAGTTATTAGCAGTGATTGGAATAGGTAGTGCAATTTAGGGTTTACGACCCCAAAACTTTATAAGTATGGATACACCTGCGGGGATTAAATTCTATAGTTTTTTTTTTACTCCTAATGGGAGAACTTATTACTGTTTTAATAACTTTAATGAATTTTATGTTTATTTTTCTCATATTGAAGAAAGTTTAAGTGTAGTAGGTATATGTTTAGTGTACATCAACTCAGCCTATCGCAGTCCACTGCTGGACATAGGCCTCTCCCAAGTTGCGCCACAACACTCGGTTTAGTGTACAATATGATGAAAATAATCAATTACAAATAAAAAATATTTATTGACAGCAGATTGAAACTAATAAAATTTTATCTTAGATTTATACAAAAACAATAACTGTGAAATTGAAAATTATATGTAACCAGTGGGGTAATTATGTGATGCATTCACATTGACATTAGCTTTCATTTTGAAATGACAGCAATATTCATTGCGTGGTACATAGTTGCCGATAAGATGAATTGTCAAAACACATTGAGCAATGAACATTGAAATCCCATTGATTGCGATCGCGAGTGAGTTATGCAATTCGGCAGCAATTCTTAGCGTGTTTGTAATCCTGAAATACTTATATGCAATATCCATATAAAAAGACCATATAACCTCTTGTAGAACCAATTCCAGACAATTAAAATTCCATATTGTGAACAAATGCGGCTATGTTTAGGGTTAAATCCCGCAAATTGTTCCAACTATTCCGATCACTGATTATATTATTAGTCATCTTCTAGTCATAGAATAAGGGCTGTGAAAAGACATTGTGAAAGTTTGGAAGGGAAGGAATGAATAAAGAGAAGGTAATAAACAATGTAAATCAATTTTACAAGAGAAGTATCTACGTGTATTCTGTCAAATGGAATGTAGTAATAAAACTATGGATAGTATAATTAAATATGTAATTAATATGAAGCAAAGATTTGGCTGGTGTGATATTGTTATAAATTATGATGAAGGCCGCCGCACACAAATGTATGTAGCTAGCAATATTAATATTATAAACACTATTATTATATCATAATGATGTAATTCCTATGTATATAAGAAAATGTATAAAATGATATAAAAGTTTTGTGCGGCGACGAAATTGTAACGAGAATGCCTTACCTTGATTTGCTTAATTATTACTAAGGCAGGCAATGCAATGGGCAGTCGGACTACGTAGCACAGAAAACGTATTTCGTTTCGTCATAATACTCAAGATAAAGGTTCCTACAGGTTCTCTGCCCAGTTCATTACCAGCCTTATTGTTGAATATTGACTATTCCATAAATATAGAAGAGAACAGAATTGAAAGTGTAAATATGTAATGTACATTGTTAGGAGACTAAAATGTCGGAACTGATTGGAATAAGTTGTAAATAAATTTAATTGATTAGCTTTAATAATATTAAACGTTTATAATAATTATTTCATGTTTTTTCATTAATATTCTCCTCGATTTTTTTTAAATTCAATACCAGCAGTTGCTAAAACGAATACCTACTGGATTTCATCTATGAAGAAACTGACTACTGCATTATTTGTAGTTATTAATGTAAAGGAAATAATATAAGATAAGATAAGATAAAGATTTAAATTGTGGAAAGAAAAAATCGCTCACGAGCAGGATTCGAACCTGCGACTCCTGGCTCAGTCAGTACTCCAGTGCTTAGCCATCTGCGCGACACGACCGGAGAGAGATCAGGCGCAGGACCGACGGCTTTACGTGCTCTCCGAGGCACTACATAAGCCACTATATAAGCTACTGTGAGCACTGGCGTACTGAGCAAGGAGTCGCAGATTCGAATCCTGCTCATGATCGATTTTTTCTCACAACAATCTTTAGATTTCGCTTCGCATGCGTAAATGCGTTGAAAATAATAAAATAATAAAGATTTATTTACTCACCACAATACATTAAGTTATACATAATGGAAAGTACAAAAATTTCTTTGCGTCCGTGTGGTGCCGGACGCAAAGAATTGCACCACCCTTATCTCTTCTCATGGGTGTCGTAAAAGGCGACGAAGGGATTCACCAGAGGATGGGCAGCAGCGTTCTCTGAGTATTTAACCAACCAACTGCGCCAACCCGCCTGCCAAGCGTGGCGATTATGGCATATCCCCCCAAAATTTGCTTGGGGGAGGCCTATATCCAGCAGTGGACGTCTTAAGGCTGAAATGATGATGATGATGATGATGAAAGTACAAAGTAACATTTATAGTATACTGCGGGAGAAATAATAATATGATAGTAATATGAAAGGTCATACACAGTCAATAACATACAATTGATTTCTTTTTCTGTCAGCATCGATACAAAAGATGAAACCTCACATGAACGAATTGTATGGGAACAGCTCGTGATGGCTCAACAAAGTTGAGAGTCACTTATCGCCCATGATGAGCTGTGGACCTACTTGAGTGTCAACAAACGGCAACTGGTGTTGCCATGGGTTGCCTTGATGTCCATGGGTGATTTCTTACCATCAGATGACTATCTTCCTAGTTTTCCCCCATCCTCTATTATAAAAAAATCGTGGAAGAACTTTAAAATGCTGGTGAATAAAAGAAAACTAAATGAGCTACGCTGCGGTCGTTGTCGCGATGCTTGAGGGAGGCCTATGTCTAGCAGTGGACGTCTTTCGGCTGAAATGATGATGATGAGCTACGCTGCTAAGGGTCATTTTAGGCGTGCCACAACCAGAACCACGCACAATGGCAAAAAAGTTGCCAGACTCAAAATTGTTTCAAACCGCGTGTAGTTTATCAACGTGTATTCGCATGCCAGTTCGGCGAAACATGTAAGTATTTTTTTTCTAACCTACCAATTTTTTTTTCTGTCAGTACTGTATTAAATGAATAAATAAATAGAATTAAACTTTTCCATTTACACGACTGCAATCGCATTGAACGGCTGTCGCGAACGTGTACCGACAACATCACGGCCACAAAATGCAACCACTCACAAGTCACAGCACTTGCTCGCATGCAGCTGACCACACCACGACCACTGTGTTACGTGTACGTATCGTACAAAAATTTTGTCACTCAACAGACACAACTACATCGCAACCACTGCGGCAACGCAACTTCAGGCAGCTGCAGTGAGACCATTCACACACGACCACTGCCTGGAGATATTGTTGCCACTGTGGTGTGGTTGTGAAAAAATTGCTCGACTAGCTTAGCTACTTCAAAAATTACCAAATTTTAAATATTAGAAACCAAATTTTTGTTAAAATAGCTAAACTGATTTGCTGCCACATCTCAAACTAGTTAGCTACTAGTAGCGTCAGTTTATTAGTCGCCTTTTTAGGGTTCCGTACCCAAAGGGTGCTAACGGGACCCTATTACTCTCGCTACGCTGTCCGTCCGTCCTACGTCCGTCCGTCCGTCCGTCTGTCTGTCATAGGGCTGTATCTTTGTAACGGTAATAGATAACCAGTTGAAATTTTCACAAAATATGTGTTGCTGTGACGTGTATCACGATAAATACTAAAAATTAAAAAAAATCTAAAACCAAAGGGGGTCCCCATACAAGAAACCTCGAAAAACATGCATTTTTTTCAACGTTTTTGTTCCTGCTCTATCTTCAAAACTGTAATACTTACTAGCGTCACACTTGGTCTGATTATAATGTATACTATGTAGTATAGCAAAAAATACTAAAAACAGGGCAAACGTAGATATATGTGGTGGTACCTACGTAAGCAAGAGATGTAAAAATTCACTTTAAAACCTAAAAAAAAAACCTCGAAAAACATGCATTTTTTTCAACGTTTTTGTTCCTGCTCTATCTTCAAAACTGTAATACTTACCAGCGTCACACTTGGTCTGATTATAGTGTATACTATGTAGTATAGCAAAAAATACTAAAAACAGGGCAAACGTAGATATATGTGGTGGTACCTACGTAAGCAAGAGATGTAAAAATTCACTTTTTGCGTTCGTTCGTTGATGTCTTTTGATAAACTCTCGTAATTTAACTCAGTTTCTAAAGGGTATCAGGTCGATGGGTGGTACGGAACCCTTACTGCGTGAGTCCGACTCACACTTGGCCGGTTTTATAAATTATTTATCTTACCAGCAGCTAAAATTTGTGCTACTCGACACAAATTTTTTTTAATGCGATAACTCAATCCTAGAGGGAAATAAACAAGAACATTGCTCTGTATTACAGACAATAAAATACTATTAGCTACTAGCAGCTAATAAAATATAGTGGAATTACTTGTAAACTACAAAATGTATGTAAAACACTATTTCTATGATTCATAAGAAAAGAGCAGTCATAAAACATACTTAGCAGCCTTTTTACGAATGTCTGAATAATATAATGAATAATGAATGACACATTTGGGCCCGATATCCTCATGTTATAACTATTATACAGTTCTAGACAGCAAGCTATTACATATATTAGGAATGTAAATCACAAAAAATTATCTCCTGAAATTCTAAATTTATATTTCCTCTGGAGTTCATAGATAAATAGACACGGAAATACCGTCAGCTCACATAATATAATATAATCTAAATGGATTATAAATCCACTACAAAATGATGGATGCGACTGTTTTTATCTATCGTTCAGTCGTATTTAGTTAACCCAGTTGCCGATACGCCATATAAATTATTATCTTTGGAGAGATTTAAGGCAGAGATATATTGGAAGAAAATAAACAAGTGACTTTCGACGAACCAAAGCAATTGTCTTTCTTAACAGGAAATGCGGGCAGAGAGACTTTTGAAAATTAAGTATTTGGAGAAACTATTGCTGTCGCTTTTTGAGCGCTTGGCCTCAAATAAGTGCAATAAGGACAACTACAGTCCGACTGAATAGCCCATAGAAATAGGAGAATAATTTCTGTGGAATAGCCTTTGTAAAAAAAGTCAATTCGAGGTTTGGCTCTCGACTATTTTCTCCTCCGAAACTGGACCAATTTAAAAGATATTTCATAATCTGAATAAGAAAAATATGTAGGTATGCGTGTCGCTATATTTTTCCTTTTTCACAAATGTATATACTAGGCTTCTGTAGACAGCGGTCTAAATAGGCAATTTTGATAATTTTTGAAGGTGTCTAGAAATAATTTATCAACAAAAACGAAAGCATAGGGACATACTAAAAGTTAATTTTTATTTTACTGTAAAAAATCATCTAGGGATATAAACCAGAAAGAAGCAGTCGAGAGCGTTTTTATGGAGAAAATACCACCAGCGTTACCTCTTAACTTTTTGCCAGCGTTTATTTATTAATTTTAAAACAATTTGATAATTTTAAACCAAAAAGAATGAACCAATAGGATTAACCTGGATTGTCACTTCCTATTCCGCAAACATGTCAAGACTTTCTGAGAGACATCGTTCATGAGTGACGGGTATATTTATGAGTGACGCGTAGGTAACGCGTATATTTTTTTAAACTTGAGTAAACCACTTAGACCACTTATGACTGAAATGTAATTATTATCTATTTATATAGAACAGTCTTTCAACATTTTGGAAAAATTAAAAAAAATGTAATTACTTTCACACCGATTACTGTCATCGCGTAGTATCTAGCACAATCTTTCATGTTTAGGTGCCAACATGTGAATAATTTGTTAAAATACGATCTGTTAGTTACTATTGTAACACAACTATAATAGTTTTGTGGACGCGACTTTAGACAACAGTCAGAGTGGGATTAATGATCAGAAGTCAATGAACCTTGCTCCGTTTAAGGCTACTGTTCGATTTGGTGCACCACCTGAATATAATTTATGCATGTGTGATGTGCGCTTATTCCGTAAAAATAAACATTTATGGATACTATAAAACTTGCCCAGTTTTCTATGATAGATTTAGATTAGACTATTTATTTTTGGATCGTTGTTTACCGTCTATACTTTGTTTTCAATGGTAAAAAGTTCTAAGAATACATTTCTTTCATCTATATTGACTCGCGAATCGTTAGACGAATGGACTACTGAATTCAATAAATCAAAACAATTTTTTCGAATAAAAGAGAGCAGAATTTTAAATGTTTTTGTTCCCAACAAATATAGCTGTAACATAAATATGTAGCTTGGCTCTGAACTTCAGTGATGCACTAATATTTTATACTAATAATAACTTCAACCTAATTATCAGCTGATATGCATTAATAATCGAATTTAACGTCGCCGGCCGGGCGCACACGCGCCGGCGAAATAAATCACAATCGCATCTCAAAA
The DNA here is from genome assembly GCA_949699075.1 of Asteroscopus sphinx. Classification (NCBI taxonomy): domain Eukaryota; kingdom Metazoa; phylum Arthropoda; class Insecta; order Lepidoptera; family Noctuidae; genus Asteroscopus; species Asteroscopus sphinx. The sequence goes on along the minus strand of OX453004.1, from coordinate 25,338,498 downwards.
CAATGCTCGTGGAACGAGATGAGAGAGGGGTGCGCACCCCAGCTGCGTACAGCGATCGATCTGTGGACCACTCTCCGCCACTACACGACACATTGTCTGTCAAAGCGGCTCCAACGCCAAACGTCCCCGGCACCGTCCTGATCAAAAAAAAAATTAAAACAGTGTTTTTAATCAGTGTTATGCGTTAATTTTATTTTTGAAACAATGGAGGGGCGGAGGTCTTGGGACGGCGCGCCTTTAGGCGAGTCGCACTCTCCACCGCAGTCGGTGCCCGGCCGAAGGACGCCGCTGGGAGCCGTAGGCCTGGGCGGCTTCTACATGCAAGGTGGCCAGCCTCCGCCGCCTCCGCAGCATTGTTACCCGGCAGACGAGAACCAGCCAGAACCAGGAACCAGCTATGGACAGAGGTCAGTTTTTTTTTGCTGAAATTTAATCCTAATGATGATTCATTGTATGTCATGTTGTTACCTAATTCGCATCTTTGATTTAGAAACATACTAACATCAAGATTTTCCCAGCAATTCGGCATTTTAAAAGGCCTGAATTTCTGTTTGTAAGCAAAAGCAGATGTTTTTTCGCGCATGCGCACTAAAAGAACGGCCAGCGAAAAAAAAAAATGGTGTACCTACCTACAAATTTTATTTCTGTTTACGAATAAATGTTAATTAAGTGTATGTTAGGTTAATATGCACTTACTTTACTAACAAATTGAATTTTTACCATGTTTTTATTAACTCGCTTTCAGTCAGTTCGGTACAAAGTTTGCAATCGATATTAAAATAACTTCTCGATGAGGTAGAAAGAAACTCAGAACTCGATGACAATGCAATATTAACTCTCTTTCGTTTTAAAAAGTGGTTTAAAAAACTTTTTTATCGAATTGTTAAATTCTTGGTTATACGTTGTATCTATTTGTATTTGTTATACATATAATGTATTTGCTGTTTGCTTTTGCTAAATAATTTTGACAGTTATAGACGACTTCTAATAAGAAAACATAATTATTATCTTTATTATATTGGACCGGTCATTGTGGTGATGCTTGGGGGAGGACTATATAACTGGGACTACTAGGTATTTAGATTAGCATAATCACTTTTTTTGTCAACCTATAGGTACTGTCCCACTGCTGGGCAAAGGTCTCCCCCATGTTCTTCCAAACTTCCCTATCAGTAGCTTCTTCAGTCCAATTCATGAGATAAATATCCAGATCGTCGCGCCAGCGTTTCCTCGGATTACCCCAGCGACGAATTCCTTCCTGAGGCACCCAATGTGTAGCAATCCTTGCCCACCTTTCTGGATGCATTCTGCTGATATGGCCCGCCCACACCCATTTTAACCTGGCAGACTGGTTGCCTATATCGGCAATACCGGTCTTGGATCATAACGTGGTGTTCCGAATCCGATCACTAAGTCTTATTTTTAATATACTACGCTCCATAGCCCTTTGGCAAACCTTAAGTTTGGACTTCTGAGCTTCAGTCAAGGACCAAGTCTAATCGCCATAAGTTAGGATAGGCAGGACGCACATGTCGATAAGTTTACGCTTTAGTGATAAAGGCCTGTCACCCTTCATGATCAAAGTCACACGTAATGAAATGACAGTTAAAATTAATGAAATGACATATAGGACATTTAATTTACTAATGCTAATTATTTGGTTCTGCTAAGTAGAATAGAATTTATGTATAAAATAGATTTTTTCAGCATCGAATTAAACATTTACATTTAATAGCTCGTCTTGCAGTTATGTTATTAAATTTTATAATACGTATATTTTTTGCAACCGATAATGAAAAATCGCACATATGGCATGAATGCAGAAGAACTATCGTTAATTTATATTGTATTATGTGTGACACAAATGCACACATGTTCAGAACTTAATCATGACAACAACTACACCGGCACTTCTAGGGTACCATCTGTGCACAATACAAATTTTTGTTCAACGTCCCACCCCTACGACAAGTATTTTGCTCTCATTGACCGCGATTATTTTCACCACAGACACTTTAAACAGTAGCTACAGACGTGGCAGTGAAAAAAAAAAAAAAATATCTTGTCGGAATACTGCATTCAATAATTCAAGACCCAAATGCAACGCAGAGTGTTACCAATCACATTAAATTAGTTTCAGCACAATTTATAACATTTCAAAGCAATTATATTTAGCGTTGAATAAACAAATCCAAAATAAACGGGCTATTACCTCATAAATTCCTCCCACAAAGGAACAGATACGATTATGGCATGTACACAGTGTGGAGTCCTTCCTATACCGTTCATTCTCAGCGTATTGAACGTATACAACGTTCATTCACACGCTCCCTAGCTTTTAATACCCATGGTATATCCCACAGATGTCCTTACGACCACCGGCTATCGTTCTTTAAAATGACATCGCTGCGTAACCGTCGTATAATGCATGATACTATATTTTTGTATAAAATTCTCAATGGGAAAATCGACTGCAGCCAACTTTTAGCACAAATTCCCTTAACAGTTCCCCGTAATGTACCCCGTTCCGCCGTAACCAAAACTTTTTGCCTTCCATTCTGTCGCACAAATATTGGTGCACACGGTCCTCTTAATCGAATTTTCAGTCAATTTAACACACTCAGTCATCATCATAGTTCTAAATTAGATATATTTCATGACACCTTGGGTGGCATTCGAAAAATCTTATTTGAATATTTTCGTGTAACTTCATGACATTGTTTCTCTTTATTTTTATTGTATTTTTATTGTATAACATCCTGCTTGTAAGTTTTACTTAATCGTCTTATAAATTATTGTTTAGTTTAATTTTGCAGAAAACGTTGTCGTATTTTTAGTTTTTATAACAAGGTTCCGTTTATTTTTGTACTTCTTTTAAAAACTTTATTTTTATTTTTGACCGGGTAAGCATAATGATAAAACAGCTCCTATGAATGTTATGTACGCCTTTAATTTGTTTAAGCATCGGATAATATACCTGTAATATTAGAATAAGATAATGTCTGATGTTTATAACTGTTGGTGTATTATTAATAATAAATAAATAAATACACATTTCATCGGCTTCCAGCAATTGTTTGACATACTAGATATTGCAAATGCATTAATAGGAGTAAACTCACTTATATAATATAAATTTTATGTATCATAAAACAGAAATAGAATGCTTATATTTAGTTATTACTGGTTCTAAGACTATTCGATGTTAATATATGGTGATATACCAAACGAAATAGGTTGAAATGGAAATGCTATCCAGATCTCATAACCCGTATAATTTATAGTATTTTATAGTACCCTATACCTACCGGTACACCTACACTTCTGAAATAATGTGATAGCAATTCAACGTTTACACTCCTTTTAAGGAGCGTATTCACCGCAAGTATTCGCAACTGCTAGAGTTTAAGCATTACACCGGTGAATACGTCGAGGCGAGCATTACTTTGCGCAGACTTAAAATGTTACTACTTTGAACATTGCAGTACCTAGTGATTAGTGTGAGTACCTACGTTCGATCGAGAGATACAGTGCGCACCACTTGTAATTGTTGACATCAACTTTATCAACCAATGTTACATGCACATTCGTGCATATAACATCAGTTGGTTTGTATGTGCGCAATATGTAACAAGCGAGCGGTCAAGCGGTTACAAAAGCGAATGTTCCTCTCCTCGGTCAGTACATTGAGTTGGCGCACTATTATTAAATATAATGCTCTTTTAATGTAATGCTCAACATCGGTGTCACATAACACGCGAATTCTCGCGGTGAGCACGCACCTTTAGAGCTGACTGGTGTACAATAATTGATATATTAATTAAGATAATGATTGCCGCGTCTAAAAAATTATACATACTGCAGGGTATCAAGTACGCATTTCGCATTAGTATTCCGTGGCCAAAGCACCCAAAATTCCCGTCACCCCTCTCCCCTCGTTAGCGTCGTTAGCGTCCGACATACAAACCCATTCATCGTGCACAAAGAGTATTTGCCACTTGTTCCGCTCTGCCTCACCGGCAACCCTTATCCAATCCTAACTAAGGGGGGAAACTGAGTTGTACGCAACTGTACCTACAACTTTTATTGCCTTTATCAGCAAAAGCTCATAACCCGTATATTCTCAAATGGTATATTATAACCCCCTTACTAATAAAGGTTGTATAGCGGTTGTATAGCGGTTGTATAGTTACACAATGCTTTGACTTCTTCTTTCGAATGTCAAATTACTGATAACAGAAAGTGAGAAATCGTTGTGTAACTATTCAACCGCTATACAACGTTTATTAGTAAGGCCGTGATTATGTAGGATTCATTAGTTTCCTTATACGCTCTTAATATAAATAAGGTACGTCATAAAGGAATCGAGATAATTTGAAAGCTTTTCACGTTGTTCTGGAGTTGTCACGTTGGAGTACGCACTTGCTGACGTCGCACCTTTTTTTTCGTGGGGAAATCTTCATGACATACTCCGCCTCGAGAAGGTGGAGCCAGTGTTGGACTCTTACTGACTAAAACCACCACGGTTTTCCTCTAACTACCTTTGATCCGGGGCTTTGGATAGGCTCTGCATTCTCCTACCACCCCAACAAGTACCGGCTCGCTACTATGTTAGACGAGCCCCTACTCCCCGTGCGGACAAGAGTCGGCAGCACCCTCATCCTGACAGGCGTGCGCGGAACACTGCACGCCTCCGTCACTGGCCTTGAAAGGTCAGTACGCCTACCATGAGTTGTTATCGTAAAATTACTCGCTAGCGTCCAACTCGCTAGCGTGTTAACGTGGTTCAAATAGATTTCGATAATGCTTGCACCATGAGTTTTACGGAGTCTTACGGAGGCGCTAGAGTAAGCTCGATAGTCTTAGAAATGTTCTAGCTAACATCACTCATATTTTGTTTCTTTCTCTCTCAGTACAAAGAAGAGAGAACGGCTCATATGTTAAAAATGTAGTGGTATCGCTATGCTAAATATGTTATAACAGTCAACACGAAATATTCCGACTGAAATTAAAGGGTCAGCGGTTTGTGTTTATGTTAGTGAAGTGCTTATGGTATTTAGTGATTGTTGAATTTTTATACCTTGAAATATTTCAATGTCGTGTCGTCTGTTAAATTATTTGTAATTTTCTTGACGTTGTTTGATTCGCGGCATTTTTGATAAGTTTATTTATTAAATAGAAAACAATGAGGACACAGTGAGTGTGTGAGTGGGTCACAATTTCAATTGTTGGCGGAGTTAATCGAAAGGTATGTTTCCAATAAATTATTTCAAACATAAAGTTACAAAATTTCCAAATGATTTCTAAACAACGTAGGTAGAATAGGTAGATAAACAAAGCCACTTGAAACTTTGAAAGTGTAAATTTAGCTAGGCTCAACTCATATACTCATTAAATAAGCTCTTTCAGACATTATTTTGACTTTAATATGCACAAAAATCTATTTAATTATTATGTAAACACATGTTTCACACCTCAAAATGCTAGTGAGCTACGTAACTACTATCGCAAGCGTATTTTTCGATAGCGCCTGTCGAATTAGTGACTCATGGTGCCGTTTTGTATGGTAACAGCTGCAAAACGTTAGTGACTATGGAATAGATTACGTGAGGTTTCTTACCTATCGAAATCTATAGTACGAATTTTAATTATTTCTGTGACCGCTAGGGGCGCTGTACAATCTTTCATATAAATTATTTACGGAGACGCTAGCGAGTTTTGGCAGTGTAAACTCATGGTAGGGCTACAGTACGCCTACCATGAGTTGTTATCGTAAAATTACTCGCTAGCGTCCAACTCGCTAGCGTGTTAACGTGGTTCAAATAGATTTCGATAATGCTTGCACCATGAGTTTTACGGAGTCTTACGGAGGCGCTAGAGTGAGCTCGATCGTCTTCGAAATGTTATGTTGGTATAACGTAGTTAACTAGCTAACATCACTCATATTTTGTTTCTTTCTCTCTCAGTACAAAGAAGAGAGAACGGCAACGGCTCATATGTTAAAAATGTAGTGGTATCGCTATGCTAAATATGTTATGACAGTCAACACGAAATATTCCGACTGAAATTGAAGGGTCAGCGGTTTGTGTTTATGTTAGTGAAGTGCTTATGGTATTTAGTGATTGTTGAATTTTTATACCTTGAAATATTTCAATGTCGTCTATTAAATTATTTGTAATTTTGTTAACATTGTGTGATTGTGTGGCTCGCGGCATTTTTGATAAGTTTATTTGTTAAATAGAAAACAATGGGGACACAGTGAGTGTGTGAGTGGGTCACAATTTCAATTGTTGGCGGAGTTAATGGAAAGGTATGTTTCCAATAAATTATTTCAAACATAAAGTTATAAAACTTCCAAATAGTTGCCCCTAAACAACGCAGGTAGAATAGGTAGATAAACAAAGGCACTTGAAACTTTAAAAGTGTAAATTTAGCTAGGCTCAACTCATATACTCATTAAATAAGCTCTTTCAGACATTATTTTGACTTTAATATGCACAAAAAACTATTTAATTATTATGTAAACATATGTTTCACACCTCAAAATGCTAGTGAGCTACGTAACTACTATCGCAAGCGTATTTTTCGATAGCGTCTGTCGAATTAGTGACTCATGGTGCCGTTTTGTATGGTAACAGCTGCAAAACGTTAGTGACTATCGAATAGATTACGTGAGGTTTCTTACCTATCGAAATCTATAGTACTCATGGTACGAATTTTAATTATTTCTGTGACCGCTAGGGGCGCTGTACAATCTTTCATATAAATTATTTACGGAGACGCTAGCGAGTTTTGGCAGTGTAAACTCATGGTAGGGCTACAGGTGGCGGGCTACCCCGAGTCTGCCGCCCACAGGTGCACTTCTAGGGTAGCCGGAGGAGGAGGAACTTCCTTAGGTTCCTTAGATAGATATACCATTAGCAAAACGAATAGACTTACATAACATAATAAAATAGATCAATACTTATCGTCTGCCACATCACTTGCAAAAATACAATAAAGGCCGTAACACACTTAACATAACAACACGCCTGTATTTCCCCGAAGGAGTAGGGAGAGGTGTATAGTACACCCACATTTCACCAGTCATGTTATAGTCCCATGTAATAGAGGGCGAGCCTATTGCCATTAACCGGCCACAAATCCAGACTCCAGGTCGCTACTAAGAATTTCCTAATGACAAAACCTGATAACACTTTGCCCGACCCGGGAATCGCACCCAGGACCCCACTCTCAGCAGTTGCGCTTGCAACAAAATGTAGGGAACAACTGTTTTTTTTCACGCTTTTGGTTGGTCCCATAGTAAAAGTTCTTCATACTGATGAGTGCAATGACCCATTAAGAGTTTTCAGTAATTTCAATAACAAGTTTATTTAAATTTTATTTTGTTTTTTATTTATTTGTTCAGTGGCATACATAACAAATACATTCTAAAGATGTAAACATAAACTCATTAGAGTTTTACCGTACATCAGTATCATCGACTATACATACAAAATATAACAAAGTAAGATATGAAATAAGTACAATGAGGGTAGATACCAGATAATAATTAACTACAATATGAAGGAGCGAAAACCGGTGACTGCGCGGGCCGTCTTTAAAACAAAGTGGTGGTGGGTGTATGGTTAAACTGTGGCATTAGTTTATCGGTCAAAAGGTTTAAGTTTAGTAAGTGTTTTATCCCAACACCCCTTACCTGCTTAGACATCTGCATAACCTTTTTTTCTTAACCTAACATCATTGCGCACATTACAACCTCGGACGAATAAAAAATGGCGGACGGAATCTCGCTAAGAAAAGATTAAAGCACTTGGTTTTTTCCTAAACCCACTACAATTTTGACAAAATTTTAACACACTAACGGCCTTACTAATAAACGTTGTATAACGGTTGAATAATTACACAACAATTTCTCACTTTCTGTCATCAGTACTTTGACATTTGTAAAAGAAAAAGCATTGTGTAACTATACAACCGCTATACAACGTTTATTAGCAAGGGTTGTTATTTTATTTGTGACACTACGACAATGACTACCGTCACACGAAATTTATTTCGTAATTGCTGATTTTTGTCTTACTATGGATATGAATGTGTGCGTGTCAGTGTCAGCCCGTAATTTTTAGCGAGCCATCTTACTATGGGTGCTTCACTTTTTGTTTAGCGAGATTCCATCCGCTTTTTTTTATTCGTCCAAGATTACAACTAAGATTTTTTTTATTCGGCCGTAGTCTTTTATTATTTAATATGCATTATTGCATTATAGTGTCCTAAGGGCCTGAATTTATACTAATTATTGTAAACTAGGTATGATTATTTTCTGTTTATTTTCTAATAAGATTTTTTTTAATAATATCGATCTCGTTTTTCAATGTGTTATAAAGGCGTCTTAGTCTGTACAAAACATCGTTCGTTTTCATTACAATGTATAATGCTTTTAGGCTTGATTTCACCAACAATAATTCTCTGGTTAAACGACCGTTTACCCACAATTTCAGTATATTTTTCGAGTAATCGGCCGATTATTCAGAGAATTAACGTTGATGATCACCAGCCTTAGAATAAGATCTTACTGTCATTATGGTATAAAATTTTAAAATTAAATAGAAATTAACATAAAGTTACTATACTGACCTCAGTATACAAATGTCTTTGGAAATTAATGAGGGTAGCGTTCTATTATAACATGCTTGTATGTTCTAATACCGTCACATTATTAACTGTAAATACCTCACTAGTAGTGACGTTATAATAATGTACTCTGTGGTAGTGAGGACAACTATCGTTGCTAATAACGTTATGTGAATGTGTTCAGTGATTTCAAAATAGTGTTTTACATACAAATTATGTGTAGTGTTAACAGCCAGTAAAATTTATAATTCCGTATATCACGAATTAGACGTTTTTAATCCGCAGTTGGCTCTCAAATCCAAACTAAATATTATTTTGACTGTATTATGAAGCAATCAAATAATATTTACGATCTTTTAGACTCTTAAATTAATCAATAATTTATAAATTACAGAGCTATCAGCGATGGGAAATCAAAACAAAAGATGCGTCAAGGCAAGAATGTACGACTTAATATTAACGCAAGGGAACGACGCCGAATGCACGATCTTGTAAGATACCATAACTAATTTAATTTAAGGTTAAAATCTTCCTTAATTACGTAAAAATAATTCAAGCAAGTTAAGTATAGCTTCTGAATTCTTTATTTGTAATTCAAAACTTCGTTAGGCAAATACCTCAGACGTATCATTGCCTCAGACCAAAACAATAAGATACACGGAGCACGTAGAACTAGCGAATGAAGCCAGAAAAAGGAATACTTACAAAATGGCAAAGGAGTACTATTCCACCCACATTGTTCGCGAGCCGCAATCTGGAACGCACAAAGAATAAGATTGACGCTTCCGACCGCGGCTTGCGAACTCTGTGGCCACTGTGGGTGGAATAGTAGGTACTCCTTTGCCATTTTCTATTAATTTTTCTGGCTTCATTCGCTAGTTCTACGCGCTCCATCTATCTTGTTCTTTTGGTCTGAGGTAAATCCCTAAAAGTGAAGTGGTTTGTCACCCTTAACATTGCATGCAACGAATCTAGGATATCTCAAAGGTTAAAGGTCTAGTAAAGACAAATACAGATGTCTATTTCGAGGATTAAATAAAATAAATAAATATCATTGGGACATTTTTTACACAGCACAGTCAGAGCAAATTATTTTGCAACTGCATTCCTAGGAAATTGATAATTTGTGCAGACTGTTTCATAATTTATGATGCTCGTGTTATTTCAGAATGATGCATTGGACGAGTTGCGCGGAGTGATACCATACGCTCATTCGCCCTCAGTACGCAAGCTGTCCAAAATCGCGACGTTGCTGCTCGCCAAGAACTACATCCTGATGCAGGCCAGTGCGTTGGAGGAGCTGAGAAGGTACCACGACTGTCAAGTGCCAGTTTTTAAACGTTTGCCAACACCTTCATTCATGCTGGTCTAAAACTGTTTTAGTTTTCACATTTCACATCTATTCAGGGCTATAAACGTTTATGCGTCTAAAGATAGTCCAGGGGGCCTAGTACGAGTTTGACACTTTATAATACTTTCATAGTTTTCGTCGATTTTCATTCATAAACTACTAGTTCCTCCACGTATCCGCCAGGGGCGCTACTGATTAATGAATGAAAGTCGTCGAATTCGATGGAAGTATCGGTAAGTGTCAAACTCGTACTAGGCCTACTGACCGTCATCTCATAATTTCTGCCGAAAAATGTCCACTACTGGACATAGGCCTCTCCCAAAAGGGGAGGATATGCCATAATCGCCACGCTTGGCAGGTGGGTTGGCGATCGCAGTTGGTTGGTTAAATACTCAGAAAACGCTGCTGCCCATCCTCTGGCGAATCCCTTGTCGCCTTTAACGACACTCATGACAAGAGGGTGGTCCGTCATCCGTCATCTACATAACATTTAAAACTGTAATCGAAAGAAAATCGTTTTGATCATATTACAAAAGAAACCGACTTAATGACCTAAATAATTATCTGTGTTTGGTTACATAAACCGTTAACTCCTAATGTCTATAATATTAATAAAAATGTGAAGATGTTTGGATGTTTGTTATTCAATCACGCTGTAAGGGCTGAACGGATTTGGATAAAATTTGGCATACAGATAATACTTAACCCTAATGAACGCTACGTTTTATCCCGAAAAGATGTACAGCTCCCGAGGGATGTGCGATAAATGACATCCATGCGGGCGAAGCCGTAGGCATAGGCTAGGTAACAAATAAATCTCTCAATTGCGTGGATTTAAACTTGAAAAAGTTAAAGTTTATTCCAGCTAGGTTATTCACAACCGTCCGATAGTGCCTCTCCGAATCCGTGAGAAAAGTGACCGATTGTGTCCTCTAAACCTATTCACAAATCCGAAATTGAAAATTTACGATGATTCTATTAATGAACGACGTCAATTTACAAAAACTCTTCCGAGTCTTAGATTGGTGAATAGCAATAGCATTTGGTTAGAGGGCGACGTTCGATAACTTTCCTCACGGATTCGGAAAGGTCACTTTCGGACGGTTGTGAATAAGCTAGCTGGTACCCTATTGTAAATACATGATACCTAACCCTCGTCATTGTTTTCAGGTTGGTAGCATATCTCCAAAGTACAGCAACAGCCGCAGGTATAGTCTCTGCTCCGGGCTTCGACCTGACTGGGTTCCCCGCCGCTGCGAAACTGCTGCAGGGCCCCATCCCTGGTCCACTACTACCCCCTGACACGCCATCTTGAGATCCAACCGTTAAACTGGAACCCTAGACGACAAGAGTGTCTAAAGTCAGTCCATACGATACGCACAAATGGAGCTTACGTTATTAGGGGTTTCAAAATCAATGCAATTATCTAAAAAAACCTGTAATGTATGGACTGCGCGCTACGTTTATAATAATATGTTATTATACTCACACAGACATAGTAAAAAACTCACGCATACACATGCACCTCAAATTGTGCTAACCGCTCTCAGTACACATGTCGTACAAAAATACTGAACGACTAACTGGACGATGCCACGACCAGTACACATGTCGTGGCATCGTCCAGTAAGCATCGCGAAAACAAATATCCTTCAGGTGCATGGTGTAGTGAGCGCTGGATTGTACACGAAGAAGCACGGTTTTGTTGGCTTCACTATTATTGTTCGCAGCACTTCGTCTAGGTATATTTTTTACTGTCTGTAAATACTCATGATAAATTAATTATGTAGTTATAAGGTTTCTGAATGGATCTCAAATTAGTTCTAAGCTAAGTATTACAATTTAACAGGACCCATTAACATCGACAGAGTTTCTAGAGTGAAGACTTGACCCTACAATATGTTTCTGTAAGCAACTTGTGCTATAAAAAAAACATAATACAGTCAAACCTGGGTGAGTGAGAACTGGATAAACGAGAAAACTCTACAAGTAAGAGTAATTGCCCGGTCCCGTCATTTTAAGCCTCGAAAACCTCTACAAGCGAGAAACAGAAACCTCTATATGAGAGAGTCGGTTTTCACGTCTGGACCTCTATAACTGAGACTGCCATGCCCAATACCTCTATAAGCGAGAGTTGAGCTTATTTATTATCTGTTATGACACTTTCTAAATTTCGTGGAACTAACGCACATATGGTTCGCCTAACTAACAAAAAAACAACAAATCAAGGTTTTTGCACCACATTCTTTTAGAATGGCCAAATCTGCATCTGCACCGACCTTTTTGTCAAACTTATTACAGTTGATATGTATCAATTGCAAAGAAAGTGTCTACAGCTATTTATCTATGTAAGTGAGAAAAACCGCTCCTGCGCCTCTATAAGTGAGAAACTTGGTTAAGTGAAAAACCTCCATGAGCGAGAAAAAGATTCCAGTCCCTTGAACTCTCGCTCATCCAGGTTTGACTGTACATGTAGAAGAAATCACTATTGTGTCGTATGACATAGAATATAGGCATGCCAGTTTGAATGGAAAAAAATACGATTTTATGGCAAATCTCTAGAATAACCACGATTAGAACCGCAATAATCGCAAGCGGAGTGAAGCAATTTCAAATTGGCCTTAAAAGCAGGGATGTTATGGAGCTCCGTAACCGTAACCGAAACTATCGGATATCCGAAATAAAAATCTATCCGTAACCGTAACCGAATCCGATATTAAAGTTTCGCATTATTTTGATAAGAGAGAAGTCTAAATGAGACATGTTATGACATGTTTTAGTTTTTGCCCGGCTGAGCCGACACACTAGCCGCACGCATCCCTTGCATTTCTTGCTTACTTTCTTTCTTTTCTTTCAATTCCTTAAAAATCTAATATACATAACCGAAACTATCCGAAACTAACGGATAATCCGAAATAATTCCATATCCGTAACCATATCTGAAACTGGTATAATATTATTCCTATATCCGTATCCCTATCCAGATCCGAAATTTCATATGCATAACATACCTGCTTAAAAGGCTACGTTCACTACCACAGTTCAATATATATTCGTGCGCCTGTGTGCCGGACGGAGACAATTTTATTTTACGTGCCGCTTGCGGGTTTATTGTTTTCGTGCTTCAACTTTGAGCGGAACTTTGAATGAAATTATCAGTATGAGTCTTATTACTCTAAGGGCAAATCCATTTCTTAATGAGAACATAAAAGTAACGCTCGCCATGTAAATAAGGGTTAATTTAAAAACGTACGAGTAAGTAGGACCATCTTGATTTAATAGTATAAGTGCATTAGTGATTTTCGAATTAGCAAAATCTAATTGTGATTTTCTAGACTACGCAATAAATTAATTATATTATAGGAAAAACAAGTTTATTTTAACAGTAACGCTTGGTGTCTTTGGTTACATTTATACAACGACCATACAGCCCATAGACGCCTCATAACAGGCGACCGATGTCTGCAACACATCTATGAAATTTCGCTAATTTAGGTCGCCACTATTCGCCACTTGAAATCAGTCTTCAAATCAGTTTCAACGACATGAGCCGTCAAAACTGTGTAAGTGATAAGTCAATCAATAACCGCCTTGGTAGGGCCAATCGGATTGCAGTACCTCGCCTCAGCTAATGGCAGAATTTATTGTACGCATTATATTTAACATTAATCATCATTTCAGCCTAAAAACGTCCACTACTGGACATGGGCCTCCCCCAAAAGGGGGGGGTATGCCATAATCGCCACGCTTGGCAGGCGGGTTGGCGATCGCAGTTGGTTGGTTGGTTAAATACTCAAAGGATGCTGCTGCCCATCCTCTGATGAATCCCTTAGTCGCCTTTTACGACACCCATGAGAAGATATAGGGTGGTGAAATTCTTTGCGTCCGGCACCACACGGCACAATAAACATTAATTATAATGATAATGTCCTCCCGGCCGAATTTCGCTCACGGCGGCCAATCTCAATGGAGACTAGCCATCTGCGCGGGACATATTATAGTGCACAAGTGTGTGCGCAAACACAGATGCACTCTCTATTCCCTCACTCTCATAATCCGATGGGACGGCAATTCGACACGACCGGAGAGAGATAAGGCGCAGGACCGACGGCTTTAACATTAGGCAACTATTGGGCTGTATGGTCGTTGCATTTATAGTAACATGGTAAACATAAATGAACTAGAAATAGAACAATCACAAAAAGTGTTACAGTAATATTAAAAATATTGGTTAGGCCAATCTAGCTGTTGGTGTATGATAGCACTCCAATTCTCCATCTCTAGTATAGTCACTAGTCACACACGACTTATGGTGTAGTCATAGAAATCGAAATAATAAGGTAATAGAAGTGGTAAAGGCGCGTGAACTTCTCGCAGTGTGCGGATGTCTCGTAGGACACCAGTGCGCGAACTGTTTGCTTGATCATCAGTGCTGTTTTGGACGCGGAGTCACTAAAATTGTATTTTGCAGCATATCTAAGAGCGGAATTTTATTATTTTTAAGCTGCATTTATTTTGCATTGAATGCTAGAAACATGGTGGGCGTATGTGTTGGTAGTGGCAAACCGGTGACACGCGTTCCGGTATTAAAGGACAGTAGATAACAATTCTATTACCTTATTATTTAGATTTCTTTGGGTGTAGTATATTATTATCTAGTGCGTACTTTTAAGGGAAACCCATAATTTTCGACGGGGATTCCCTTCGAGGGTATCACGTAGTTGTAGGTAGTTTATTTTTTTACGGGAAGCGTTGTACAAAATTATTATGTATATCGTAAATGAGAATAATTTATTATTCTATTAGAGATAAAATCCATCCCGTTTTCGTAAAATACTTGTTTGTCGTCTTAATATCGGTGCAGGACACCCTAAACGTATTTTTAACGTCACGGCATTATAATTTAGACTTTATTTTATTATTATTATATGTAGATTAAGTATTATTTACGGTCAACCGTATATAGTCAATAATAACATACCATTATAAACGGAGCTGGCTTCATCACCATCATTTCAGCCGAAAGACGTTTTTTTTTTTTTTTTTTATTCTTAACGGGCTTGCGTTTGACCGCCACCTCACCTGATGTTAAGCGATGGTGCGGTCGACGATGGTACACGCTTGCCCAGCAAAAACCTATTCACTCGAGTCTTGAAGACCACCAGATTATATTTCTCGGGAAACACTGACGCCGGCAAGGAATTCCACTCTTTGGCGGTACGCATGATAAAGCTATTAGCAAACCGGTTCGTGCGTAAGGGTGCACTTCTGGAGATAGGCCTCCCCCAAGCATCACCACAACGATCGGTCCTGCGGTTCCCACATCCAGCGGATGCCCGCAACCTTCACCAGGTCATCGGTCCACCTTGTGGGGGGCCTACCCACGCTGTGCCTTCCAGTACGCGGTCGCCACTCCAGAACTTTACTGCCTCATCGCCCATCCGTTCTGCGAGCAATGTGCCCCGCCCACTGTCACTTATGTTTGGCAATTCTTCGGGCTATGTCGGTTACCTTCGTTCTCCTGCGAATCATTTCTGATTTGATCACGCAGGGACACTCCGAGCATAGCCGTCCCCACTGCCCTTTGGGTAGATTTAAGCCTTTTTATCAGGCCATGGCTTTTGGAGCTGACTAAGTTTCACTCAAGTAAGTAAGTAAGTTTCGCCTGTCTTGCTTATACTGGTTTTGTTACCATCTATATGCGGGCGACTATACAATAAATTCGTGAACGAAGGTACTATATTCTTTTAAGCTCATAGATTTTTCGTTTTTACTCGTGATTGCAGGCGTTATAACATCGCGTCCGATATGAAAATATAGGTACAGTCGGTAATATTTCCGGTGAACCACCACTAAGGCTAAAATCACTTGCGCTCAATGGTCGATGCGGTGGATTCGTTCAAGGGATTTTGTCAATAACTGTACCACCGCGAAGTATCATGACCGTACACGCCGCTTATACCAACTTTTAATATGTTGTATAGCTTTCGACTGTATAATACAAAAAATATGGTTTTTCATTTGCGTTTCATATATGTTTCCTATAGGTATAGGTATAATCAATGACTGCGTGATCCGTAGCGTATAGAAAGATCGTTTCCTGCTTCTAATAGTACATTATGATACAAGTGAGCTAAGTTGACTATTACACTTGAGGCTGGATTGCAGCCCGAGCCGAAGGCGAGGGCGTAATGGAGCCGAGAAGTATAATTGGCAATGCTCACGCGTGTCATACGACGTTTATCAACACACTTGCGAGGAAAAAAACACATATTTTAGACAAATATTGAATTTGTGAAAAATGGCGCGCGTATTACTGTAATCGCACGGTGACATACAACAATGCGTGCGCAAGTGGTCGAAGGAAACCGCCAAACAGCCTAATATTAAAAATATTATAAATAGTTTTTTTTATTTATAAGACAAATTAATGTTAATTTGTTGACAAAAATAAATAATTTGATGAAATGAAATGTTTATAGAGCATATTTTAATTAATACAGTTGATTTATTCCCAAAAATTTATAATTTGGTTTAGGCATAAAAACTCTTTGCGTTGATTTAAAAATAAACTGTAAAGTAAAAAGCACTAGTGCGATAATATAATGAAAAAAGCACGCCTGCGTTATAAGCTACATTATGAACCTAAAAGCGGTGCAATAAGAGCCACTTTACGAGCAAGTGTGTTGAAAAAGTTTTTTATACAGACTTTTCTTTTTTTTTAAACATTTTACTTACACTATTTTGTCATCACTAATACGTAGATTTAATATTATTACATATTTACATTCAGAATAGGTAATTAGGAATAGTACTTTGAAAATTATAGTCTTAAACTGTAGTATAGGATATTATCTGCAAATGTTCCAGAGAACATAGTTACATTCCTTTTATGTGCCAAATTGATTAGATTTGTATTATAAACTTGTGACAGGAATATATTAATTATTGTTTTATTTACAAACTAAGTAGGTATTAAAAGCATAAACTATATTTTCTAAAGTTGTCATTTGCCACTAGCATGATTCGAAAACATAGTATGGATTTAGAAAATAAAACACAAATCCCCACTGCTGTCATGTTGTGTGTGCCATGTCATAATACAAACATATTGGTTTAATATAATTACATCTTACAATTCTCGATATGCAAAAAAATATTTACCATAATACGTCAGGTACTCATTAGACTTTATCTTTCCCTTCTAGCTAATGAGGCATTGTTTTAAGTAGTTAACAAAAAAACTTACAAATCAAAACCGGCGAATTAGTGAAAATTACAATTAAATCTTAAAATATCCAAATACGTGGGACACTCAGAAAGTTTTGCGAAACTAAAAAAAATTGTTCTATACGTACATATATTTTTATCAAATCTTTTCAAAGTACTTTCCACCAGCCTCTATACAAAGATTCATGCGCCTAAACCAGTTTTCAAAACACTTTTTCCAGTCCGCCGCAGACACCTCGTTTACAGCCTGCTCGAACGCAGCCAGCGCATCTTCCGGCGACGAAAATTGTATCCCTTTGAGCTGATTTTTTATTTTTGGGAATAAAAAGAAGTCACACGGTGCTAGATCAGGGCTGTAAGGAGGGTGACCCAGGAGTTTGACTGACGTGCTGTCCAGGAAGTCCCTCGTTTTGAGTGCGGTGTGCGCAGGTGCATTGTCGTGGTGGAGCAGTAGCCCGCGGAGCCCTGTGTTTGGTCGCTTGTTGCTTATAACAGAGAAAACTTCTGGCAAACATTTGGTAGTATACCATTCGGCATTAATGCTTCTTTGATCCCGTAAGGGAATTGATACCAAGTGGCCAGTCAAATTAAAAAAGCTAGCGATCAAAATCTTACACCCGCTTCTAGATCGCTTCACTTTGGTAGGCGTTGGCTCATTTTGAAACACCCAAACAGTCGACTGGCGCTTGGTTTCTGGGTCGTATTGATAAATCCAGGACTCATCACCTGTAACGATGTCGTAAACACGCCGAGACGAGCCTGCTTCAAATTTGTTAAGCATATCACGGCACCATTCCACCCGGGCCTGCTTCTGAGCATCGGTGAGGTTGTGCGGCACCCAGCGTGATACTATCCTCCTCACGCGAAGATGGCTGTGTAGAATCTCGTGAACGCTTCCCGATCCAATCTTCAATATGAATTGAATCTCCTGATATGTAATTCGCCTATTGTCTTGGATTAAATTTTTCACTGCTAGCACGTTTTCTTCGGTAACAGCCGTCAAAGGGCGACCGCTTCTTTTGTCATCCCCCAAAGTTGGTCGACCGCGCTTGAATTCGTTATACCAACGATACACGGTTGCCTTGGAAGGGCCTTCATCCATGAATGCCATTTAAAGTCTATCGTACGATTCATCCGGTTTCAGGCGACACTTGAAATCGTATAAAATCATAGCTCTAAAATGTTCCCGGCGCAGATCCATATTTCAGTGAGACACAATACTTTGAATTAACTCGCAAAAAATGTGGAGGGAAATTTTGAAATTGGAACTTACTTATTTTTACTTATAAATAATCATATTTTCGAAAAACATTATAACTGGCCAGTCTCCCATATATAAAAACTTTTTTTCGCAATACTTTCTGAGGGGCCTGGTATAAGCGATCAAAAATCTTTCATAGGCAGATGACGAAAAATAAAACAGATAAAAGATTACTGTAGTTCAGACCCATATTGAACCTAGCCCACGACCAGCAGACGGTGTGGTAGATGGTTTTGTAAATAAACGCGTCTTGAATGCTACGAACAAGCATTTGCGAACAAAAGACATAAACGCGCCGCCGCCCGGCACTAGCTGGGCTGCGCAGAGTTCGCAGGCCTGGGTGAAAATTTAATAGCAAATTGCAATCACTCCATACAATTTCAGTTTTACGTGATGACAATTACAGAAAATTCTATATCCAAAAACCTGAAAAAACGTGTATCTCCTCCATTTTTTATCAATTTTATTTATTTTTGTCAACATTCGTGTCCTTTTTAGGGTTCCGTACCCGAAGGGTGCCAAACAGGACCCTATTACTCTCGCTACGCTGTCCGTCCGTCCGTCCGTCTGTCTGTCACAGGGCTGTATCTTTTGAACGGTAATAGGTAAGCGGTTGAAATATTCTCAGAATATGTGTTGCTATGAGGTGTATCACGACAAATACTAAAAACAAAAAAACAAAAAAATACAAGAAACCTCAAAAAACATGCATTTTTTTCAACGTTTTTGTTCCTGCTCTATCTTCAAAACGGTAAATATACCAGCGTCAAACTTGATCAGATTATAGTGCATATTATGTAGTTTAGCAACAAATACTAAAAATAAGACAAACATAGACATATGTGGTGGTACCTGCGTAAGAAAGACATGCAAAAATTCATATTTCGCGCACTGTGCGTTGATGTCTTTTGATAAACTGTCGTAAATTAAATCAGTTTTTATTGGGTATTAGTGCCCTGTTTATCAAAAGTTACAAGCCTTGTGTTACAAGCCTTGTATTACAAGCATTTTCCTTGTAAATTAATACATTTTTACAAAGATGCGTTTATCAAAACTTCATGTAGAAACTACAAGCTACAAGTATTTTTTCATACATGTTGTTGCGGTTTTGTTTTGGTGGCCAGTGAATATTATACCGTATTCGTCAAAAGACAAAAGTCTGGAAGCTACAAGCTACAAATTACAAGAACATTTTCACACGGCCTTGTAAATTACGTTTATCAAAAAATTTGACTAAGCTTGTAGATTTATTAGGAAATTACAAGTCTTGTAAACCTTATTCGATGTAACTATTAGTTTATAATGGTTTATAATAATTGGAGTATGTCACATTTCAATTAAAGAAAAAAATAAAAAAAACGAGAAATAATCATAATTTTGGTTTTATACACCACTAAAATAATCAGCCTATTATTGTTCCACTGCTGAGCATGGGGTCTTCTCAGAATGAGAAGACTAAGGCCACCACGCTGGCGTAGTGCGGGTTGGTGGACACCATCGAGAACTGTATATGGAGAACTCTCAAGTATGTAGGTTTCTTCACGATGTTTTATTTCACTGTTAAAGCAAGTGATAATCAAATTATGATCAGCACACGAATTAGAAAAGTAGGTATAGGTCCTGTGCGAGCCGGGTTCGAATTTGACCTCTCCTTTACCCTCCTGCACGGCAATACAATAGCAAGTGTACAGCCGCTAGGTTATCATTAGGTACGCTACGCAAATTTTATAAAAAATAAGGCAGACTCTGATCATCAATGAATGATGATTCTCTTACAAATTTGGGGGAAGCTCTTAATATTTTTTTGTAATGTTTAATGGCGATACACTCATATTAGTGGTGCCTGCCATGTAATAAAGAATGATTAATTTATCAAATGTTCCATTTCATTAACTGTAATTCTGAATCTTAAGATTGAAACGAACGGCACAATTTGACTCACGATCGGTAGGTTGAATCCTATCCTACCAATCGGCAAGTTGTTGCCGATTTACTAATTGCAATAGGCCATTTAGTCCCGTCCCTACCGATAGGCCGAAATTCGAGATTGTAAGCCCAATTGTGCCGTTTGTATTAAACCTTTATATTTAATTCGTAGGTCGTTTTAATTTGGGTACAATTATTGGCTTGTATGCTAGTAATTCTTATTTCTTCATCGTTACTGGAATCATTTGACCACATTTTGGCTAGAAATAGTAAAAAAACGTTTCTGGTTTACTTGTAAAGTAGAATTAATAGTCATCGGCCACTCTTAGACTTGTAAGCAACAAGCTACAAGCTACAAGTTACAAGAAAATTTTTGATAAACAAAACCATAATACATGTGTGAAAAACCACTTGTAATACGAGAGGAATCACTTGTAGCTTGTAGTTTACAAGTTTAGTTTTGTAAAAATGTTCATGTAATTTGTAACTTCTAGCTTGTAGACTTGTTACTTTTGATAAACAGGGAACAGGTCGTTGAGAAGTACGGAACCCTTACTGCGCGAGTTCGACTCGCACTTGACCGGTTTTTTTATATATAAAATAAAACACACCATGGTGTCAAGTAGCTATAGTTATATACGATTTATGACCTTGACATTTATGCTATTTACACAGAACAAGAAAGCATTACTCAAAATTGAGATCATTCATTGCTCAAAAAATGTTGTTTGTATTAGGGTGACATATTCGCATTGGCGACAAAGCCCTTTATTCAAGAGAAAAAGTTGCAGCTATTAGGTTAGCAGGAGTTTCTCCAAACGCGATCTTTGAAAAAGGAACGATCTTTCGCATTTAGTGGGTCCGACGCTAGTAAATTATATGCAATAAAATGTGGTCGTCCCATCGCAGAAGATCAGCGACGGAACCTCCGCGCAATATGGATTGTCAGTATCTAATTGAGTCATAAGTAAGAGTAGAAAGACCGTTTGCTACTTCCAAAATCTCTTTTCGCTAAAGATCATGCCGAACTTTCTTTAACTCACACAAGACACAAATATTTGTGTGATGAACATAAGTGTTTGTGTTGGTCTGGGTGTTGTTTACGTATTATAAGTATATAATTTATATACAATAATATAATAATATATATAAAATAAATAAATAAAGTAAGTATTATATCCATTATCTAGTACCCATAGCACAAACTCTGCTTAGTTTGGGAGTATATGGTGCTGTGTAAAAATGTCCCAAAGATATTTATTACTATTTATTTAATAACTAAAAACATTTGATAAAATTTCTAATAACATAATTCACTATTTCTCAAATATAAAGTGTAAGGGCAAAAAAACTATCGAAACAGAATCTGTTACCGCATCTGTTGTCGCATACTAATTAGTTATTACGCATATTTAAAATAGGTATTTAATTATTTTAAATAGATATAAAACCGTAGGAATTAGAAATGTTCTCTTTGAGTTTTCCAGAGAACATTCATTCTCTCATGTGCCAAATGAAGTAGATTTGTATTATATACGTAGGAATATATTATTGTATAGTTTATTTACAAATTAGGTTAATTTAAAATTGAACTGTGTTTGCGTATTGATTTGTGACCATTATTTACTTTTAGATCGGTATATTATAAGAATATTGGTGTTTAAACAAAACGGAATAACAAAGACTTTTTTTACTATAATAGTTATTAATTTTAATTAAAAGTAATTTACATTTGAATCTGTATAGGTAGGCTAAGCTGTGTGTGTAGATTAATGTAATACTTTGAACACGTTGCTCAAAGATTACAATACTCGTAACTCTCGATATTCTCCTTCCCTAAGCTCGTAAATAGTACATTATGTATGACACAAAGTTCATTACACTCGAGGCTGAATTGCAGCCCGAGCCGAAGGCGAGCGCTTAATAAAGCTGAGAGTATAACGAACATTGCTCATGCGTTTCACTCGACCTTTTTGCGACACACTTGCGAGGATAAAAACCACTTGTTATGATATTTTAGACAAATATAAAATTTGTCAAAAATGACACATGGATTTCTTTATTCGCGCCATGCCTGTGGTTGAGTTACTTAATAGCTATGCGCGCGCAGGTGAAGGAAACCGCCAAACAACTTAATATAAAAAATATAATAGATTAATTTTATTAACAGTCAGACAGATTTTAAATAAAAATACAATGAATTTGGGTGTGTACTGTTTTTCTATGAATATGGAAACTATTTATTTGACTAAAAACTTTTTTTTTTTGGACATTTGAAATACATTTGATTCGCGCTTTTGTGTTATATTAAATACTAGCTGTGCCCGCGACTCCGTCCGCGTGGATGTCGGAAAATAACATCGTGTCACAATATCTTCAAATATATACATATAAGCGCCTACACAGACGATTACACTATTTACCGACCATACTATATTTTGTTTTTACAACCAACCGGCTAAGGTGATGGAATTTCATGGAATTAGCCCTAAACTCCCTCATTCTGAGAAGACGCTCGTGCCCAGCAGTGGGAAGTAATTGGGCTGATTATGTTATTCTAGAATACTAATAATATCCAGTTCATTAGCTCTTCTCATTTTGAGAAGAGGGCCATACCCAGTAGTGGGACAGTAATGGGTTGACTACGTTATGTTATTCTATATTTTCTAGTTTCTTAACTCTTCTCGTTCCGAGAAGAGGTCCGTGCCCAGCAGTGGGGCAGTAGGTAATGAGCTGATTAGGTTATGATAATCTATTACACTAACAATATCCAGTTGCTTAACTCTTCTCATTCCAAGAAGAGGGCCATGCCCAGCAGCGGGACAGTGATGGGCTATGTTATGTTATTCTATATTTTCTATAATACTAATAGAATCCAGTAGTATTTTTAGGAACCTGCAACCTGCATCCAACCAACAATCATGACCTCTACTTTGTATGCAACTTAATACAATAGAGGGGTCAAGCTGTATCGCTGGATCTACTCAACCGATTCAGATAAAACATACCCTATATTTTAAGTTAGACTAATACCAATACAAATGCTAAGTTTCATTACGATCCGTTCAGCCGTTTTCACGTCATGAGGTAACAAACAGACAGACAGACAGACAGACAGACAGACAGACAGACATAAATTTTTTAAACGATTGATTCGTGTTCTATAGCTTATTTCTAGTCCCCCTAGCCGGTTTTCGCGAAAAAAAACTCAATGTACAGACTTTTCGACCTTTACAGTTTTATTATAGTATAGATGTAGTTATAGTATAAATATTAAAGTTAAGGATAGGTTATACAAAATAATTATTTAAGATGTGCGGAAAATTTTCATAGAAATTCAGTATTTGTTCCTTGATTACTTTCACTCTAAAACAAAATAAAAATTTGCCTTTGTATGGTGAGCGCTACAAAAAATTCTGTGTCTCCTATACACAGTGGATTTTTTATTTAGTTTTAAAGTTAATTCTTATCATATTGTTGCGATAAGGAACAGATACTGAATTAATATGCAAATTTTCCGCACTTCTTTAAAAAATATCCTGTATATTAAGCATTAATCAGGTATTATTTAATATAAAATACTTAGATTATAAAACTGTAGTATTAATTAATTTAATGTTCTCTGTGAGTATTCCAGAGAACAAAACGACACTGAATTTGCCAAATAATGAAGTAGATTTGTAATATATAGTTCCGTAAAAATATGATAATTAAATTAGTACCTAATAAGTTAGAATATATTAAATACCCATTTACCAACTAAGTGTATATTTGAATTATCATGTATTAATTTCGATTTTATGATCGATTGTCGATTTTTATTTATTGTTGTTTATTTTTATTCTATTAATACTGGTGTTAGAACAAAAACTTACTTGTAACCATTCGGAATTTTATGTTCAAAGAATTTATTTGCATAAAATAGGTTAGTTACAAGATCTTATTCAATTATGGAAAACATAATAATGCTCTCTATTTGCTAACATACATGCAAAATTAAGGAAATCATTTGCATCATAAAAGCAGTTATTTAGTAGCCATACCTTGAACTTTTTGCTCATTAGTATATAGTAATAGCAAACGAACATTTTAAATACTGTATTGTAGATATACTTAATAATACATTCGTATATATGCAGGGCTAAACATCAAGCTAAATATTTCCAGTATAAGCTGACCTCCCATTGTACGAAACTTATACTGGAAATGTATAGCTTGACGTGTAGCCGTGTGTACATTGTACATGTTTCGAATTGAGAATTAATTTGATATTTATGTTTATGTAGCTATTAGTATAATATTCATGAATTAACGTCATCATAAACATGTTGCTCTGAAAGGTATTATTATGCTCATTACTCTCGATATTTTAAAAGAATTTACTATAAAATATTGTAATCCTTCCTTATAGTTTATGTAGTTAAAGCCACAAAGGAAAAAGCCTTGTGAAGGTTTGTAGATGTTAGGAATTTCAAACTAACTTCATAGGCATAGTTACAAGTATATAATAAATAGTATAAGTACATGTAACTATTTCCGAAACATACGTGGGAGAGACTTAGTTGCGATTGAAACAGACTAGGAAATACATGGTAAACATGGTCATATGCCTAGGGTTACCACATGAAAGGAAATTGCCGTATTTGACAGGTATTTTAAGACAGATAGGCGTGCCGCCGGCAATGATTTTAGACAGGCATTTTTGTTACAAAAATTATATCTTTTTAGATTATAATATTTTTTTAGAGAAATAAAATGTTGTCTCAAAGAAAGAGAGAAAAATATTTAATAGGCACAACTGAGACACATACAAAAGAAAAGATTTACATGAACAAGAAATAGATATAGTGAAGAAGTAACAAAGCGAGGAAAAAGTCATAGACAGTCATGCGCCATGTGTGTCTCAAAATTGTGACAAATGGGTGTCCAGCTCAGCATATTGCCAGGTTATTAAACCTGACGCTGGTCTGATGCCACTCTTAGTTGTTACTAGGTAAAGACTGTATAGATTTATTAAATAAAGTTTAAACTAAAAATTTCCATTTCATTAAAGTGTTTTACCAGGTACATATTACCTTAGACAGGCTTTTTTCTGAAAAATCAGCAATAAGGCAGCCCAGACAGGCATCCCTCCATTTTGAAACGGTAACACTATACAGGGTTATTTTTAATTCACTAATAGCCTAAAGAATGATTATACTCATCAATTTGAACAACATTTATTATGGGACTGACTCTGAAATGGTGAAAAGAAAATCAGCTGTTTCATATTTGTTTCACAGTGTTACGTTTTCTTTTTTTACACTAATTGTGCACGTTGTTATTTGAGACAAAAAAACAATTATTCTTTCTTTATTTTTTTCTTTCTTTCATATATTTTACTCAAGTAGGTACACAAAACATTTTCTTTGGAACGATATTTTTTTGTTTACGGTTTCAGAATTGGTCCTATAGTAGTGTTCAAATTGATGAGTACCTACAATCATCAGAGTTATTGGTGAATTAAAAATAACACCATATATGCCAATACTCAGCAGAGGAAAGAAAAGACAGTCAATGCTAATAACGACCATGATGACTATGATGAACCGTGCATAGGTAGTTCTTTATACAAAAGTACTCTGTAGATCTTCATATTAATTATTATATTATGATGTAAGACAAAGTGAAATGTGATGGTTACTGGCACGTCTATTAGTTTATATAAGACTGTAATTAATATTTAGTGTACTTACAATTACTATGATAGATTACAATCTCATTTACGATGTTCTGATGTTTTGCTCTCGTCTGTAAGATAATGTCAATAAAGTATACATTAACTTCAACATTCTGTTTTCTTTTTTCATGTCTATTTTCAGATTTACCTGCTTAAACCACACAGAACATCTTGGGAATTTTAGGGTTACGTATCCAAAGGGTGCCAACCGGACCCTTTACGCCGCTCTATACGCTTACACCGTCTGACATAGCGCTGTATCTGTTCAAAGAATATGTTTTACTATGACCTCTGTTCCGTAGCACCACACCCTCTCTTCTCATGGGTGTCGTAAACGGCGACTAAGGGATTCACCAGAGGGGGAGGCCTATGTGCAACAGTGGACGTCTTACGGCTAAAACGACGATGATGATGATGATGATGAAGATGATGATGATGAAGATGAAACGATCTATTTAGGTACCGTATACCTAATTATCGCTTTACCAATAATAATTATGGTGGAACTTTCACAACAATTCAACTTTCTTTTTCTTTGGACTGCCTCGTTGATCTAGTGGTTGCAAGCGCGACTGCTGAGCGTGAGGTCCTGGGTTCAATTCCCGGGTCGGGCAGTGTTATTGGGTTTTTTCATTAGGAAATTCTCAGTAGCAGCCCGGAATCTGGATTTGTGCCCGGTTAACGGCAATAGGCTCGCCCCCTATTACATGGGACTTACAACATAACTGGCAAAATGTGGGTGTACTATACACCTCTGCCTACCCCTTCGGGGAAATACAGGCGTGATGTTATGTTATGTTGTTGGAACTTTCCCAATAACATTTCAATATTTTAAGAAACACACATTTTATAAATAGGTACATACTTACCATACAGATTTGCCATACAGTGGCACTAAGCGGTACTAGTTAGTACAAGAGTTTGAAGGTATAGTAAAGTGTGTTTGAAAAAGTCAAGTCAAACTCTCGTATTGAAAGTTCATAGATTCCTCAACAGATGGCGCCAACATACTGAATTAACGATTCATCATAAAATTAATTGCAACATGAGTGCCAGGGGCAAATATTACATAACACCCCTAGTGGTTATATTCTCTTTGCCGTCTGCTTTTATGTTGCAATATTTTATGTAAGCAAAATTATTTGATCACATTACCTTAAAAGCTCTGCCTAGCAACAGTATTGAGAGCGCGCTCTCATTTACTTCAGGAAACCTAATGGATCCTGCACAATGGCCCCTGTTGGCCCCATTTCAACGTGCACTGATAGATTACTTGGTACTTTGATTGACCTCTTGTTTACAAATGAAGCGATGGACGCTGAAATGTGAATAACCAGCCTTGTTGTTCGAGAGTTATAGGTACTTTAGCTACCTAGTTATAATTTATACAAAGAATTACTTTGTTCGTAGTAACTAACATAGCAGACTGCCTACAGAGTATACATAGAAGCGTGATAAGAGGGGCTTGATACAAACATGTAGGTAGGATCGACTGTAAGCTACAGGTTCTTTGGAGAGTCTCTCGTGGAACATACATGCCTTATATTTTTCATGTGGTATAGATGTGATGTTTTTAGTTAATAGGAACCTTACTTTATATTTTTTTAATGCTTCGTTTAATATTGATTGAAGTAAAAAAGGTATAGTCGGAAAGCGTCAGTAGGCCAGACAACAAAGAGAAAAAAAGGTTCGACATCCCGTAGGCAGCAATGAGTCATCATCCTCCTGCCCTTATCCCAATTTATTTGGGGTCGGCGCAGCATGTCTTTTTCTTCCATACTTCTCTATCAGCCGTCATCTCCGTGTTCACTTTCTTTTTATCCATATAATATTTCACACAATCCATCCATCTTTTCTTTGGTCTACGGTTCAAAATGAGTGGGTCCACGAGTCATCATTATTCCAACAGATTTTTATGACTTGTAGACCCACTGGCCAGTGGGACCACGAGGCATACAAAATAATATGTTGTACCACTGGTGGGTCAAATTGGTGGGACCACGAGTCATACACCCTCTTTTCTTATAGCCATCCACATTCATACACAAAAGGTTGGCAGTAATGAGTCATGGCAATGAATATGGTATGATATCAACTTTTTTTTTTGTTTATAACATAGGATGGCGAAACGAGCTGAAGGCCCAGCGGTTATCTTTGCCCATAACAACTGCAATACCACCTAGGCTTTTGCCTTAATGGTACCGAAAGTCGGTTCGCCAAACTGAGACATGAAGATGGAAAGTCTCATGTGAGTGTAATTTCACCGGCACCCGTACCCATAGAGTTATTATACTGACGCTTCAGACCGAAACCATATGTATAATAAATGCTTAATTACATTATGCCGAAACATAGTAATGCAAGCATTACTATTTGGCGGAGAAGTAGGTACGGTGGTAGTACTACCCCGGACGAGCTCTTTCACAATGGAGCTCTACTATTATTAAGATAACCTTACCCCAGGAATTCAATACCAAGATTTTACTGACTACTGGTACAAAACCGAATCTGGGGCAACGCTTGTAAACAGTGGAACTGATGGACGACTTACCTACGGGATAATGGATTTTGGTTTGAAACTTTCATATTCGTAACCAGGTTGCTCACTAAAATCTAGCCAACAATAGGGTACTAGGGTGGAACAGTAATGGGCTAATGCTAATGATGACAGTTTCCTTTAAGAGTTGTAATATATTACTGAAGTATGAAACCTAGGGGTAGAAACCTTATGTATGTATTTACAAAAAAATAGTATATAAGTATACTATCCATTATCTAGTACCCATAGTACAAGCTCTGCTTAGTTTAGAACTAGATGATGCTGTGTGAAAATGTCACAAAAAAAACCCAACTTAGTGCGATCGGTGCGAATTGCGAACTCCTTTCTCATTCCCATTGTTTCTATGGGGGTTCAGGTAATTGTGGGTAGATACTGTACTACATATACATGAGTGTTAAGTAGTTATACAACGTGTATCAGAAATGCGTGGTCATATTTGAAGAACTTATTCAGGGAATAGCATAGAACATCTTTTACTATGGGACCAACCCTGAAATCGCGAAACAAATCAGCTGTTCCCGACTAAATCATCGATGTCGTTCGACAAAATGTAAGGATCAGCTCATTTTTTTTCCGCGATTTCTGGCTTGACCCCGTAGTAAAAGTTGATCGATAGCATCCCCTGAATGAGCTCTTAAAATATGACCACGCATTTTTGATACACGTTGTATATCAATCTAGTTGCCAAGAGCAGTGATTAGTAAAATTCTACATTGGTTTTTGGATGTGTCATAGGAAATATGCCAAGGAAAGAAGAGGCAAAAAAAGTGCGGTGATTATGACCATATGCTTCCAGGGCCATATGTTATGGTAACTTATGGCGGAGACCTGCGTTCCGTAGTGGATGTTATACGCCTATAATGGTGATAATAATAATTATTATTATTATGAGCCTGTGCTGTCCCACTCCTGGGCAAAGGCCTCCCTCCATTTCTTCCACTTTTCCCGATCCCGTGCCTCTTATTTATTATTATTATTATTATTTATTTATTTGTTCAGTGGTATACATAACAAAAACATTCTAAAGATGTAAACATAAACTCATTAGAGTTTTACCGTACATCAGTATCATCGACTATACAAACAGGTAAACAAAAATATAGTTAATAAGGTAGGATATTAAATAAGTACAATGAGGGTAGATACCAGATAATATTTATCTACATTATGAAGGAGCGAACACCGGTGACTGCGCGATCCGTCTTTACAAACTGGTGGAGGGTAGTGTTTGTGTTGATACAGGTTGTTCCTACAAATGCAGCAAACTTTTGAGAATTTATTATACTTACATTAATAATGTTATTAATTGTATTGACTAGTTATTTTTATTATTGTGTCTTTGTAACTTGCAAGAAATGTTGTTTTAATTTAAATTTAATGTTTTTTTTTGTTATTTTATCCCTTAGAGATGTTGGTAGTTGATTAATTAGGTACACGGAAAAAAATGCTCGCGGAATTAGTTTTCCTCCAAGAATATTTTTATTCTCAGGAATATTGTTTAATGTTAAATAAATATTTACTTGAACTAAAATTAATATCTTAGTCCAAACGAAATGATATTCTACAAGAAAAATAATATTATTCTTCTTATATTTGCTAGAATCAAAACAATGATTTTCTTTTTAAGAAGTTTTGAGTGTTGTCTGAAAAATATGTTACTTTTTTGAGCTAAGATTTTTTATGTGTCTCAGTTTAAAAGAACATATTCTAAGTTCAAGAGCTATTAATATTTGAATCAAAAGTTGTACCATTTACTTAAACTAAAAATAAAACATCAAAACATGTTAACTACAAATTATAAAAACAAAACCCTCATTTTCTTCCTGTTAGTAATTGATGATTCTCATAATCAGAAAGTAGGAAGGTTTTCGATGAAGAAAAATCTATTTCGGTCTAAGAAGAATGCATTTAAATGTGAGAAAATAACAGATTTGGAAGAAGAATCTAAAATTGTTCGAAATAAGATAGACTTACATTCAGTATAATAAAATACGTGTTTGGTTTAAAAAGAGTTTGTTTTTAGGTAATTAATAGTAGCACTGATGTAAGAATCTAAAGTATTCAATTAAAGTTCGTCCAATGTTTTCAAATGAGACTTTTTTTGTTTTGTGGGAATAAGTTATGGTGTTGAACTAGGAATCCAAATTATTTCAAAATAAGATATACTAACGTTTTGTTGTAAGAAAATACGTGTTTGGTTTAAGAAAGTTTGTTTTTGGATATGTAAATACCAGCATTCACGTAAGAATCTGAATTATTCAAGTAAAGTTCGTCGAATGTTTTCAAACAAGACTTTTTTTGTTTTGTGGGAATAAGTTATGGTGTTGAACTAGGAATCCAAATTATTTCAAAATAAGATATACTAACGTTTTGTTGTAAGAAAATACGTGTTTGGTTTAAGAAAGTTTGTTTTTGGATATGTAAATACCAGCATTCACGTAAGAATCTGAATTATTCAAGTAAAGTTCGTCGAATGTTTTGAAACAAGACTTTTTTGTTATGTGGAAATAAGTTATGGTGTTGAACTAGGAATCTAAATTGTTTGAAAATAAGATATACTAACGTTTTTTTTAATAAGAAAATACGTCTTTAGTTTGAGAAGAGTTTGTTATTGGGTAAGCAAGTAGTAGCATTGACGTAAGAATCTAAATTATTCAAGTAAAGGTAGTCCAATGTTGTTAAATAAGACTTTTTTGTTTTGGGGGAATAAGTTACGGTGTTGAACTAGCAATTTAAATGTTTCAAAATATGATACGACTTAACATTTTTAAACAAGAACCCTGTTAAATCCAAGCAATATCAACCGACACGTCGTGTGACCTAGCTATGGGAATAAGCAATAAATTACTGCAAACTTCAAAGTCTTAATAGAAAAACCTACTATTCCATAATAATAACCTATGTTGTGAGAATGGCACATGGTATTAAAATATGCTAATTATATATATATGGCTAAGTCGTATAAAATTATACAATAAAAGAATTAAAGAATATTAGAGGTAAATGTAGGTATAGTCTGATAATAATCTATAAACATCTAAATTAGGTACATGCTCTAAAGAATAAAATTATTTAACACTATTAGGTATATTAAGTTGCTCAACTAACTAAATCTAATACGGAGGGATTAATAATATGTAGGTACCTACCTATGTATTCCGTTCCCTATTCCTAAAAGAATTACGTAGGTGCTACATAAACATCTGAAATTATTTATAATGAATATAAGTTTCTACGTATACCTATATGTATAACCGACTTATTATTTATCGCTATGGCAATGGTATGTAATGTAAGTGAATACATACCTACCTATTTATTTTTTAACACAAATTATTTATCAAATGTTAAGGCTGATTGCTGACCTAAACTTTATGTAGGTGTGTATTATATACGGAGATTTAAAACACTTAAAAAGGAAATTAATAAACCCTCATTTTACTCCCTGCAATATCGTCAAAATTTTACAAGTCGTAGGTATCTGTAGTAATAGGTATATATATATATATATATATATAATGTATATAAGGTCAGAAACCCAATAAATCTATACTACACTCGAGAGTAATGAATTAGGGTCACATATAGATACCTGAAAATCTCGGAAACTAAGAATGGTAGCTTAATTACATAAATTGTGTTTAATAGACAAATAAATTCTCCTTAAATGAAAATAATAAAACTTCTTAGTTACTGTAAAGTTACACTATCAGAACGTGACAAAATAAAAAAGGGACTTGTAAATGGAATACGAATTTTCTTTATCTGTTTTTGCTTTTCTTTCTATTCTGTCATATAAAAAGGCATGTAAACAGCTTTTCTGATGTTCAATATTCATAATTGAAGCTGTTATAATGTTGCTTACACCTGAAGAATGCACCAGAATTCTCCCAATGCTGGAAATTGGCCGTAATCAGCGTGATACAGCAAGGACGTTGGTGTGTCATCGTCAACTGTACAACGAGTTCTCCGACGTTACGAGGAAACCGGCTCTAACCTACGTAGACCAGAAACAGGCAGGGCCAGGTGTACCTACCACAGCACGAGAAGATCGATACTTGGTCAACACAATGCTTCGAAACCGCTTTCTCACAGGAACTGCACTTACATATCAGTTCCGACGCCTCGGAGGAAATAACCCAAGTGCATGGACTGTATAGTCGACAACATGCTGAAGCAAATTTAAAACCATTAATTAAGACCTACAAATGGCCCTAAAATGTCCCTAAATTGGGCATCGTATTTCAAGATTAGCATATGCCCGGAATCACTTAAATTGGAGTATTAAAAATTGGTCAAGAGTTATGTTCTCAGATGAATCAAAATTTATACTCTATAAAAACGACGGAAAAACAAGAGTATATAGAAGACCAAGGGAGCGATTCAAGCAAGCATGCATCGAAGAGAAAGTGGCCTATAGCGGTGGATCCGTACTTGTATGGGCCGGAAATTCTGCAGAGAGTCACAAAGAGCTGATGGTTACAGAAAACGGCACTATAACTACCGAAAGATACATTGAAGAAATCCTAAACGAATACGTTAGGCCATTTATGGTCAATTTGGGAGAAGATGCTATCTTTATGCATGACAATGCCGGGCCTCATACTGGTGAAATTGTGAATGAGTACCTTCAAAACGTTAACATTAACTGTATGTAGTGGCCAGCACGCAGCCCGGACCTAAACCCAATCGAGCATGCTTGGGACGAGCTCGAACGGTGTGTGAGACACCGACCCTTCCCCGATGACGCTTCAAGAGCTCAAAGTTGTGCTCGTAGAGGAATGGGAGAATATTTCCCAACATCGTATGAGAAACTTAGGGTACAGCATGCAAAACCGCATAACCGCAGTGATGACAGTTTTAGTACTTTTTATTTATTACTCCCACGTGGAGTAATAAATAAAAAGTACTAAAACTCGAGAAAGTTTAAATATAAATGCTTTTCTGTATTTTTTTAAGACAAAGTGACAAATACATTTTATTACTTGCATTTAAGGAACATTTGATTACCGTAAACTGCCCTAACTTGACCCACAAGCCCAACTTTGCCTAGTTATTTTTTGAGTAAACTAGCTATGATTTCCGTACTTGGGGAGCTTTGAAAACTATGACAACGCTAACATTTGGTTCAGTTATAAAGTGTCAGTGCATGTAAAAATTAAGCTAATGCCTTAGGCAAAGTAGGGCTTGTTGGCAAAGTTAGGGCATTTTACGGTATCTATTAAACACAATTTATTTCATTGAGCTAGCATTCCTACTTACCGAACGAAACTTTTAGGTATCTTTATGTGACCTTAATTCTTTGCTCTCGAGTGTATATAGAACACTCTTACAGTAATATATATATATACCTACTAGTATATACCTACTACGTTATCTTTCAATGAACACGATTTGTAATGATGATAATGATAAGATGGAAATCATGTTTCTTGAAAGATAACGACTCATGAAGGCTATTATTAATAGTCATCCAAGAAACGTTATTCTTAAATCAAAATCACGTTTCTTGAAAAATAACGACTCATACATTGCTCATATTATTAATAGTCACCCAAGAAACGTTATTCTTAAATCAAAATCATGTTTCTTGAAAGATAACGACTCATAGAGGACTTAATATTATTAATATTCATCTAAGAAACATTTTTCTTAAATCAAAATCATATTTCTTGAAAGATAACGACTTATAGGAGACATATTATTATTAATAGTCATCCAAGAAAAACGTTATTATTAAATCAACATCTTGTTTCTTGAAAGATGTGCTACGTCACAACCAACCACCGGGTAATGGAAAGAAAAAGGAACGAGTGTTGCAATTTCAAAAATTGATTCCCCAATTTTTGGGAGTATGTTTTAAGTGGGATTTATTAGTGTATGAAATACAGTAGGTACAAAAGCCATTCGTTTTGTTTGATTGTACTGAAACTTAGTGGAAAATACTAAGACCAATACAAAAATAAATTATTACAAACTGATTTCTAGTTTTCAAGTAATTCCCATGTGGAAAAACAAACATGAATACATCCACAAAGTTTAATACATTTGTTTAAATGCTCAGACAAATCACATAAAGCACGTAAACATTGGCCATTTACGCCAGCGACATATACACTACTGAGTAATGGCTTATACCCCTTAAATTATGGCAATAAAATAATGCCGGTAGGTGCTATATTTCCAAAGTAATAAGCGATCTTTCCATAACATATTTCGTTACATATGGTTTTTGAAAATGACCCTAATGACTTTTTACTAACCAAAAAGAAAGACATTACAAATTATTGTTACGAGCTGGGAGTTCGTATATAGATAGAAAGCCGATTAAATGCGTAGAGAACACTTTATTACTGAACAATTACACTGAATCGCTTATTAACACACAAAGTTACTAGTTAAATCGCTCCGAATATCGCTTCGATGTTATCGCTTGTATCGCTTGATCCAAACTGAACTCCAACTGAACTCCACTGGCGCTCAGCTGCGCCGTTTATATAGGCCGCGAGTCGTGGTACTGGAAAGTCCTCGAACGTCATCTATCCTTGTCATAAGATAACTCTTTCTCACTTGCACATTCTCGAAATAGAAAGTTCTCGAACCTCGTCGAACCTCATCTATCCTCTATCTCACTCACTCACTTCTAGAATGGAATGTTCTCGAAGCTTGTCGAATCTCGTCTATCCTTGTCTTATATTAGCTCTATCCTGCTCACTCTCTTCCAGAAGGTTCTTCGTCTATCCTTGTCTGATATTTAGCTCTATCTCGCTCACTCATCAACAATTTTACATGTGGGTGTCAAATGGCCATAAGGGGTCCTGAAAACGCCTGAAAATGGGTTTTCAGGAAATGTCGGCATCGGATTTGTTGGCTCCTGAAACGGCCTGAAAACATGTTTCAGGCGCCTGAAAACAACGGCAACTTACTCAAAATTTCGATTCTTTGGTATGTGATAGAGCCTCCTCTGATACGGACTGAAAATGCATTTCAGCCTGCTGAAAACGTCTCTAAGTCCAGGAAAATCGAGGTTGAAGTATTTCAGTCCACTCTGCTTAACCCTCCGTCGTAACACTACCCCCTCCTAAGACATGCTCGTCCCGAGCATCATTATCTCCGTAGTACCGGGCCAGTCGATCAATGTGTACAATCTTCGGTTGATTGCGTCCGTCCTTTCGAATTCAGTAGGTGACATCGTTGATCTTCGTGACGGCCCATCCAAATAAAGTTTGCACCCTCCAGGGTCATACGTCTTGATCTCTTCGTCAGTGGGCGAGCTCTTGGTCTTCTCGTCGACGGGCGTGTTGGACTCCTCGGCGCTACCTTCTTCCTTGAGCTTCACGCTGCCCTCGCCGTACTTCTTGTCTGAGGAAGCCTTCTTGTTCTTCTTCGCTGGTGGCCCCGCGTCTTTGGCAGTGGGTGCCTTCTTCTCTGCGGATGGTGTGGGTGCTTTCCGCTTGACGGGCGTGGCCTTAGCTCTGACGTTCTTAGCTAGGGCACCCTTGCGGCCTTTCTCCACGGTCGGCGCTGCTGCCGCTGTCCGCCCACGCTTCGACTTGGTTTCCTGCTCAGATTCCTCTGTCTCGCTTCCGGACTCGTTCTCACTCTCATTCTCCGACTTTTTACTTTCTTCTTCGCTGTCTGACTCTGCTTTTCGACCGTGACTCAGGTTACTTGGCCATCCCTTCTTGCCCTTGACCTTGCGGCCGCGCTTGGCGGGCTCGCCATCGGAGCGGCAGCGGCTCAGCGACTTGCGGCGCTGTGTGGCGCCCACCACTCCCTTGCCCACCTCCGGGTAGAAGTTGCTATCGTCCTCCTCCGACCCGCTCGGGTTGAACGTGCCATCTGTATCTTCTGAGTCATCTTCAGTTTCTTGACACATGTTAACTTCATCTTCACCATCATTTGCTTCATATTCGTCATCGTCCGATTCCTGGCTCTTATTGGCATCATCTTGTTCGGATATGTCTGCTTCACTAACGACAGCTTGATCAACCTTAATCTCTACCTCATCTTGTTTATTTTTAAAAGAAAGATAGAGTTCCTCCAATATTGCTCCTCGCTCAAATATCTTCTCCATTCTACAGAACCGCTCTTCTTGCCTTGCGGCTTGCTCTTCCTGTCTGCATACTTGCTCTTCCTGCCTTCTTGCCATTTGCTGCATCAAGTTGAATAAGCTGGCAATATCGTTATTTCCACCTTGAGGCTGAGGTCCCTGTTGGACGACCTCCTCCTGATTCATAGTTCTTGATGCGTCCTGAGCTGTCTGTCTCGCCGTTAACTGTCTCGTCTGCATCCGACTCGGCGTTTCATTACCAGTCGGTTCCTCCTCTCTTGGCGTAATCGGCATTTTCTATCCCACTTCTGACACCAAATGTTACGAGCTGGGAGTTCGTATATAGATAGAAAGCCGATTAAATGCGTAGAGAACACTTTATTACTGAACAATTACACTGAATCGCTTATTAACACACAAAGTTACTAGTTAAATCGCTCCGAATATCGCTTCGATGTTATCGCTTGTATCGCTTGATCCAAACTGAACTCCAACTGAACTCCACTGGCGCTCAGCTGCGCCGTTTATATAGGCCGCGAGTCGTGGTACTGGAAAGTCCTCGAACGTCATCTATCCTTGTCATAAGATAACTCTTTCTCACTTGCACATTCTCGAAATAGAAAGTTCTCGAACCTCGTCGAACCTCATCTATCCTCTATCTCACTCACTCACTTCTAGAATGGAATGTTCTCGAAGCTTGTCGAATCTTTTTTTTTTTTTTTTTTTTTTTTTTTTTTTTTTTTTTTTTGCCGTGGGGAAATCCTCATGGACGCACTCCGCCCGGGGTAGGCGGAGCCAGTGTCGGACTCTTACCGACTAAAACCACCACGGTGTTCCTTCAACTACCTTAGCCGGGGGCGTGGGAACCCGTGAGTATTCACACAACCACCCCCGACAGGTCCTGGCCCACCACAGGCAGGCGAGCCCCTTCTCCCCGTGCGGCCTAACGTCGGCCGCACCCTCCTAGGTGGCGCACACGGAACACTGTACGCCACTTCACCTCATGGGCCTTTACCAGCCGCGCCAACTACGCCGGCTGTGCCAGCTACGCCAGCTGCTGGTCGGGCAGCAGACTACCCCGAGTCTGCTGCTCGCAGGCCCTACCTCCCGTAATTTTTTATAGAGGTTTTCTTCCTCGCGGTCCGGGCGGTGAAGCCAAGACCCTCGGTCCCAAGAGGCGCGAGAACACTACTCAGCGGGCACTCTTGGGGTTACGAGATCGACGGGGGCAGGGAAAGACAGTCCCCCCGCTGCCTGCCCAGTGGCAGGGTGAGTGCACACCGGGCCCGCCCCTGCTCCTCCACTGTGCCCTCTGCTGATATCAGAGGGACACGTGGAGCAACTCCCTACTGGCCCAGAACGGGCCCCTCCCGTGCCAGAATATTTGCCACAGGCAATAAAATCCCCCGAAGGTTAGTCCCTCGGCAGGATTTTATTGCCCGTGCCCAGGATGCACCGGCCAAACAACTGCCGATCCCTCCAGACGTGTCCAGAAGGACAAGCAGCCGTCAGGCACACGTGGAGGTTTTCTGGCCAGCATCCCAAGCTTGTCGAATCTCGTCTATCCTTGTCTTATATTAGCTCTATCCTGCTCACTCTCTTCCAGAAGGTTCTTCGTCTATCCTTGTCTGATATTTAGCTCTATCTCGCTCACTCATCAACAATTTTACATGTGGGTGTCAAATGGCCATAAGGGGTCCTGAAAACGCCTGAAAATGGGTTTTCAGGAAATGTCGGCATCGGATTTGTTGGCTCCTGAAACGGCCTGAAAACATGTTTCAGGCGCCTGAAAACAACGGCAACTTACTCAAAATTTCGATTCTTTGGTATGTGATAGAGCCTCCTCTGATACGGACTGAAAATGCACTTCAGCCTGCTGAAAACGTCTCTAAGTCCAGGAAAATCGAGGTTGAAGTATTTCAGTCCACTCTGCTTAACCCTCCGTCGTAACATTATTACCCTTCCAATCTTTTATCCATTGGTACGCATCCACTTAAGAATCTTATGTTTTATCTTTTTCTGTTCCGCAATATAATTGTATAGAACTTTCATGTTTGAAAGCATAAATATTTTATATTTCAAGTCAGTTTCTGAATCAGTTCAATTCACCATAGTCGTGCCTTCATCTCATGCGCTGGCGAGAACTTGTTAAAATGGTCGAGGAAAAACAAGAAAATTGACAAATTTCTTATAAATATGGCTAAAAAATACGTTTGAAAATCCTATTTGAATCTTGTTAAATTAATCTTAACAATAAATAAAATCAATTTTTGGTTTTATTGTTGACCATAAGTGAAAAATTAAGGTGATAGGTAGCTACATGTATTTGTTTGAATCGTGTAGGTAGGTACAATTTAAAAATGGATTTAATTTTAAACCAAGTTTATTACAATATTGTGTTATACAAATTTAACTCTGAAAAATGTACATAATGTTGGGGGAAAACGCGAGGGGGCTATCTGGCAGCACTGTCTCGATGCGCTCGCGTCTCGCCTACAGTCGGCAGCCACAGAGCAGAGTGGGGTGAAGTCGGCGTTTAGGATTAAATGTTCTGTGAGTCAGCAGCCGATTTTCCGCCCCACTTTTCTCTGTTGCCGTGCGATGTTGTGATGACGGGTTTTGGTGAATTGTGTTTTTCAAGATATACGGACTCGGAAAGGAATTTGATCAACGTGAGTATTGAAGAACAAAGTTGTTAGTAGCAAATCGTTAAGTTTGTTCTAATTTACAGTGTTTCAAATATTAGATGGATGACCAAAACAACGTTGCTGATGGAAAGTGTAACCCGGAGACGGACATAGATACGTTACCACGAACATGGGCTATTCCAGAACTAGTTATTGACCGATTTAAAGGTAAATACATTCTCATCACTACCTACTTAACCTTTACTAGGTATTTACTGAGGGTGTCTCATGGTTCGCACGTGGCTTCATTTAGTAAAACTGGATGGTTCTACATTTTCAAGGGTCATATGGTTGGGACCATAGCAAGTATGAGCATGTTATCCCCGTGTTTGTTAATTAGTTAGTTACGAGTGGTTCTCCTTTGAAAAAGATAACAAGGCGTGCACCTGTGCAAATTTTAGCGTAGGTACTTACTTACAGGCCTTACGCGAAAACTCGCGCCCACAGGTGGGTCTATTTCTATAAATAGTATGATTAGCCAGGGAGCCGGGAGCTTCGCCTTTGAAATAGGGGTCTCCCCAGGCGCGCACCCACGCGTGTTTCAAAAGACTAGGTACTTAATAAGTACTAAACATTTTTTTGAGTTATGCAAATTATATTCTAGAACATACAGACCTTAAAATAATAGTATTATTATTCTAAGACAGACATTATTCAGCAAAGATCATTATGGTTTTAGGTTGAAACCTCCAGATACTCAAACTAAAAATATGAATTACTTACCTTAAAAAGCTGCATTCTCAATAGTGAACCTATTAAGTATTACAGATATTTTTATTTTCCAGAAAATTAAAT
The DNA here is from genome assembly GCA_949699075.1 of Asteroscopus sphinx. Classification (NCBI taxonomy): domain Eukaryota; kingdom Metazoa; phylum Arthropoda; class Insecta; order Lepidoptera; family Noctuidae; genus Asteroscopus; species Asteroscopus sphinx. The sequence goes on along the minus strand of OX453004.1, from coordinate 25,298,282 downwards.
TAAACCCAATCAATTAAGAGCTGTGCCCACTAATAGGCCACAGAATATTTATTCAATCGAAATTGAATGAATATCTCACAGCACATGTAAGTTCCATCTTAATAAGTATTATAATTACTAATCTTTATTCAGTCTACCTATAGAATGTTATTTAAATAGGTCAACAAAAACTTTATTTCAGATCAACTTATTCCAGAGATTACACACTGGCAACTTTGTACGAAAAGATAAGACAACAGCCTGATGATGGTAAGAAAATATTTTTATTTTAAACAAACAAATAATTAAAAGAAGAACAATTACCTACTATAAAGTAATCTGTATGTAAAAACAAAACTAAAACATGTTCCCAAATTGCAGGTAGCATTGCCACGTTGTATGGCAATTCTTAGGACAAAATAAAAACCTTCATTTTGGTCACATGTTGATGGAAAGTATCCGCATTTTAGTTATCGATAAGTATAGTGTGTTTGTTAATTTATTTCAACAGTGTCCATATTATTGTTTCAGATCAAAAAGTTCCAGATCAAATTAAGCTGCTCTGTTGCCTAATTCCTCCAAAAGGGAGATTAAGCAAAAGGACAATATTTTCAACACTAGAATGCATTGAAAATTTCATCTTTTATGTAAGTTCACATATTTACCTGACTGCTCAGAAGGTGATAGGATTCGTATAGTCTACAGAGTAGCAAAAAATGTCATTAAATCCAAAATGCCCATATTTGATTTTAAGGGATATAAAAAAACTATTAAAACCTACTTATTGCTGGGTACTCGGTGACATAGTACCTATCAAAACCTAGCACAGCTGAAAATATTACAATAAAATCTAATTATTGAAAAAAACAAACTGCAAAAATAACTGAAAAGAAGTACGCTTTAGAATTTTGACTATCACAGGCTACAGGAAAGTTTGCTCTGGAGGTGACCTAGGTAGAGTTGAGAGTGGCGGTACGTAAGCTAAATGCCAAAAATACCGCCCCAGGATCCGACGGCTTGCCTGGAAAAGCCTGGGTTCTGGCCTTAGAGGCTCTCGGGCCCCAACTAAAACACCGTGCCCTGGAGTTGCATCAGGGAGGCACTCCAGTATCACTAGATGCCGACCTACCTCTGTCGTGTGGTCGAGGCTTATTTGACGGACAGGGCCGTCATCTACCCCGGCACCAGGGAGAATGGAACCGGCGAGAGATGTCGTGCGGTGTCCCACAGGGATTGGTCCTGGGGCCGAATCTGTGGGACACCGGGTACGACTGGGTGCTGCGCGCAGACTTCCCCAGCGGGGTCAGTGTAGTATGCTACGCTGACGATACACTAGTCCTGGCTCAGGGGAGGTCGTACCAGGCGGCGGCCGAACGGGGTGCTGGCTAGAAAACCTCCACGTGTGCCTGACGGCTGCTTGTCCTTCTGGACACGTCTGGAGGGAACGGCAGTTGTTAGGCCGGTGCATCCTGGGCACGGGCAATAAAATCCTTTCGAGGAATTAACCTTCGGGGGATTTTATTGCCTGTGGCGAATATTCTGGCGCGGGAGGGGCCCGTTCTGGGCCAGTGGGGAGTTACTCCACGTGTCCCTCTGTTGCTAACAGAGGGCACAGTGGAAGAGCAGGGGCGGGCCCGGTGTGCACTCACCCTGCCACTGGGCAGGCAACGGGGGGACTGTCCTTCCCTGCCCCCGTCGATCTCGTAACCCCAGGAGTGCCCGCTGAGTAGTGTTCTCGCGCCGCTTGGGACCGAGGGTCTTGGCTTCACCACCCGGACCGCGAGGAAGAAAACCTCTATAAAAATTACGGGAGGTAGGGCCTGCGAGCAGCAGACTCGGGGTAGTATGCTGCCCGACCAGCGGCTGGCGTAGCTGGCACAGCCGGCGTAGTTGGCGCAGCTGGTAAAGGCCCATGAGGTGAGGTTGCGTGCAGTGTTCCGTGTGCGCCACCTAGGAGGGTGCGGCCAACGTTAGGCCGCACGGGGAGAAGGGGCTCGCCTGCTTGTGGCGGGCCAGGACCTGTCGGGGGTGGTTGTGTGAATACTCACGGGTTCCCACGCCCCCAGCTAAGGTAGTTGTAGTTTTAGTCGGTAAGAGTCCGACACTGGCTCCGCCTACTATACTATACATATATACTAAAAAAAAAAAGTCGGCGGCCAAACTCGCGACACGTGGGGTTGCGACAATCGTCGAGAGGATCCGGCAATTGGGACTTGACCCTGCACAAGTCCGAGGTCGTGTGTTTTCACGGTCCTCAGAACGCGCCACAATATCGGCGTCGAGTCGACGATGAAGTACCTGGGACTCGTCTTCGTCAGCCGGTGGAACTTCGTTGAGCATTTCTGAAGTTTGGCTCCCAGACTGGAGCAGGCCAGGCTGCCTCGAATTGGCTCCTGCCCAATCTAGGGAGTCCAAACAAAAGTTACTCCTTTTTAATAATTGTCTAAAAATAAATTCTTAAGCTTGTTTCCCTCTTATCAGTTTTTTGCAGTTGGGGTTTTTTAATTATTTTATTAATATTTAAGATTATAAAATTGTTAAACACAGGGTGGTAGCGGGTGCTTTCTTATTACTTTCGTGAACAATTAGGCGTACAATATAATTTAGTGCCTATAGCCAACAGTGATCACGAATTACTCAGTAGCATTATCTGTTTGTAAATTCACTTTATATAATAAAAAATAATTACAACAATGCAATTTGTTTCAGAGATTCGGAGACATGGAAAAGAAAATTGAAGATCTACAAGTTTACACGATTGTTGTTGTTTGACGCCAAATATAATTCATAAAGTGAATCAAAATATGTATGTTGATTTAAGATGTTAATATTACTCATTATTACCTAGTTCTGCCACAATTAGAGTGTTAAGAAATTACTGAATTAATGTTACTTCATTTGACATAGAATTAAGGTAGTACATTTGCCTTCAATTGTAGAACTTGCGATTTAAAATATTGTTTTAGTACCTACCTAGTCAATGGTTATAATTAACAACCATTTTAAAATATGTATGTTGATTTAAGATATTAATATAAGTCACTGTCTCAGAAGGGGGGTAGTTTTTTGAAAAAGTTTGTTGTTTTAATAAAAGGTATAATAAAGTAATTTTAGTTTAATTTTAAAGATATTTGACCTACCAATACTAGATTTAATAAGAGATGGAAACATGGTACTGGCTCAAGTTTCAACAGATTGTTTTGAGAATTATTGTATTGTATAACTTAATCTATTAATTTTACTAATCCTGGAAGTTTTATAGCAATGTCAGAATAAACGCACGGATCCCTGTGCATTGCGGCCTTTTACATGTGTTACACCAAAGCGAATGATTAGTAGCCCGCCATACCTATTTATTTAAAGTGTTTTTCTGTTTTTCTGTGTCTTAGTGTTACAAGAGTTTATTATTGTTATTAGCAGTTTGAGCTTAAAACTTTCGGATTTTCAGTCTGAGTTACGATAGTAATTCGGTTTTGGTGGTGTAATATAATATAACAAAGGCTGCATTGAGCAGGGGTTCATAAATGTTTAAATAATGGTCTTGCTTTGATACTTGCGGATTTTCAAATTGAGAAAATTAATAGTTTAATCTACAAAAAGTAATTCTCAACTCGAATCTCTTATTTTCTTATATTAAATAAGAAAAAAATTGACCTAAGTAAATGATATTCTTTAGAGAATACACAGAAATTATTCACCGAAGGTAAATCTGATTTTAGTATGAAACATCCGGATATTCAAACTAAGAATATCAACATATTCATCTTAAAAAACTTAAATTCTTAGTTCAAATTTCACACTTTCTTCTTTTAAATAAATAAAGAACTTGAGCTAAGAAAATGATATTCTTTAGAGAATACAAAGAAATTATTCATCGAAGTTAAATCTGATTTTAGTATGAAACATCGGATATTCAAACTAAGAATATCAACATATTCACCTTAAAAAATGTAAATTCTTAGTTCAAATTTCACACTTTCTTCTTTTAAATAAATAAAAAACTTGAGCTAAGCAAATGATATTCTTTAGAGAACGCACATAAATTATTAACCTCAAATCGACATGGTTTTAGTATAAAATATCCGGATATTCAAATTAAGAATATCAACATACTCACCTTAAAAAACTAAAATTCTTAGTTAAAATTGCACTCTTTCTTCCTTTAATTATGATAATGTTTGAGCTAAGCAAATTATATTCTTCAGAGAATGCACAGAAATCATTAACCTAAGATCAATCTGGTTTTAGTATGAAACATCCGGATATTTAATTTAAGAACATTAATGTACTCACCATTAGAAGAGGAATTCTCAATTGAAATTTTATACTTTTGCATATACTTTATAATTAAGAAAAATTATAAAATCAACTAAAAAATGTGCATTCTTTGATTGAAATTACATTATTTTGAACTGACAATAAAAGTACTAAATTTAAATACTTAATTTGATTCTGTTCGAGAAAATCAATGTCTCAAAGTTCAAGAAATCTGCTCGTCTTCTTAAAAGACTTTGTTTTTTTCTTCAACCGAGAATATTTCTTCTTTATTTGAGATAATAAATAGTTGTTTTGAGCATTCAAAACAAAACAATAAAATGCTGGATTTAAGAATATAAAGTGTTCCCTATATATGAAACTATATTATTCTTGACCAATAAATATATACTTGTATTAAGACTATTTTTCTTTCCGTGTAGGGTATAATGTATTTTAACTTTCTCCTACCATGTAAATTAAAATATTTTGGAAGTAACAATTTGGCATTAGTGACACTACGAGTTTTCATTTCATTTTTTTGTAATATTTTAGTTTTCTTAAGATTTTCATTAAAAAATTCTTCGGTTAATAATGTCATTTCAATTTTTTCGTGTATTGGTATAATTTTACAGTGCTCAAATAATTTATGGTAATCATTTTTGTACTTTTTCTTAATGTTATAGGGAACAATGGTTTTTAATATACGTAGTTGGAGTGTATATATTTGATCAAGGTGAGTTTTAAATGTTCTCCCGTAACTAGATAACCCATAGGATATCGTTGATTCGGCCAGAGATTTGTAAAGCAGTAATAGTGTCTGCTATGGAATGTTATATGTTACTGTAGAGAATTTTGCTAATATACTTCTTAATTTGTCACTTACTACATTTATATGTTCCTTCCAACTAAGTCGGTTATCTATAGTAAGCCCCAGATATATTTGTTTGTTTACGAGATCTATGGAGTCACATTTACAAGGCAAGGCTATCTTAGTAGGGCTGTTGTCATGCAAACATTCATGACAGTGTGCTGTTAGTTTTGGTATGTAAGAGCTTCTATTTTGACTGGTACTGATGTACATAAGTTTAGTCTTACAAGCGTTTAAGACTAAGCCAGCGTCATGCGACCATTTAGTCAGTAAGTCAAAATCTTCTTGCAGTAGTTTTTGAGCCTCATCGACACTCCTTCCAGTAGTTACAAGGCAAGTGTCGTCTGCAAATTGATAGGTCTCGCACTTCTTCTTCCTTCCAGTTTTTGAGGAATGCATCCATTTCGTCCCGCCATCTCCTTCTTGGCCTGCCGTGACCTCGTGTAACTGCCTCGGGGTTCCAGTTTTGAGCTATTTGGGCCCACAGTACGTCGGCCATGCGGCAGACAATGTCCTGCCCAGTCCCATTTCAGCTAGGCAGCCTTTTGAGCCACGTCTGGTATTTGTGTTTTAGACCGCAATACAGTGTTTCGAACACGATCTGTTAATTTAACACCTAGTATACTGCGCTCCATAGCTCGTTGGCAGACCTTGAGTTTGGACATAATAATAATTATAACTATGAAATACAATCATAATGCCTTGTGCCTAAATAAGATTAAGAGCTCTAAATACTTTTAAAGTTTAGTGAAAAGGATATCATGGCTTTTTTAGGTTGTGTGAATGAAGCTCGGATGGATTCAAAAAGCAGTGATAGCAGCAGCCTAATGGTTGAACGCTTGCTTTCCATGCAGTAGGGTCCGAGTTCGAACCTGTGACTTTTTGAATGCATGTGCAGATCAGAATGTGATTATCACTTACGTTACAGGTGAAGGAAAACATCGTGAGGAAACCTGCACACCTGAAAGTGCTCTATACATCCTCGATAGTGTGTGTAGTTCGCCAACCCACACTAGGCCTGCGTGATGGACTAAGGCTTTAACCTTCTTATTGTGAGAACCACACACACCGTGCCACAGCAGTGGGATAATAAAGGGTGGTTTATGTAAGTCTCCTCATCTTGGGGATGTTGTGAGACATCATTATAGCAGTTGATCTCTATCTAACTGATCTGATCTGTATTTTAGCCAGTGGCGGCGTTAGGGGGGGGTGATGGGGGCGGTCGGCCCCGGGCGCCAAGCACCAAGGGGTTTCAACTGGATGTGGTGCCAGCGCCACTGAAGCCGCCAGTATTTCTTCCAAAGTGGCGGTCCAGTGGACTACCTTGGAACTTCTGAGATCATTCTGTAAAATGGGACTATAATGATTATGAGTCTGTTCTGAGTCCAGTGTTGTGGCTAAGATTTGTCCGTGGCTTCACGTGAAAAAGATTTTCAAAATTAAATTAATGAACTCGTACATGATCCGCAATGAGCCAAGCGCGACTAAGCTTAATAATGTCATTCAATATTTTAGCAATAGCAAAATAAAGTCACGTATGCACGTTTAATTCTTGTTGTTTTATTTTGGTGGGTGCTCAATAGAAAACAGCCCCGGGTGCCCATGCTACGCCGCCACTGAATTTAGCTCGTCAAATTAAAAAAAAACCACTTCTATGCTACAATAAACAAGTTTTTCAGTCAACGAAATACTACGTAAATACATATTTAATTATTTATTTATTATTGTTCCACAATTTTTCCGAGCTCTTCACAGGCACTGACACGTCAGTTTCAGTAGCCGGCGCGCTGCGGCGTACGGCATCAGTCAGTATCCGGGCGTATGGCTGCATTCTACAGAGGCTGACTCACATGACTTCTATTAATATGCTACAATAATTGTAGCAATTATGCGAAACAAACAGAGTATGACAGAAATACGATAGTGCGACGTCATGAGCTCATTATCGGGGAAGCAGAGTGTTTAAAACTTTTTACAAAATATTTTAAAATTATTATACTTATCAGTAAATAGAGAATACAGAATGCCACGTAGATTTTTTATTGCATACACTTTTTGTTCATTCTATATAGCTATGAAGTTTTATACCTTTTCTCAAAGGGATGATTGTTCGTGTTTTCTTTAGATAATGACGATCAGGTATTTTCGTTGTACACCTCGTCGTATTTACCATACCCACATAGCCATACCTTTTGCTTGGTATGTTTTTTTTTCATCCGTCACAGCCAATACTCATATAGGTGTAGTTGAAAACCAGCGTCAGGTACTATAGTGACCTGACATAATTATTCTGAACTGGACCTATTTGGCACAGCCGTGGGGCACACAGTTTTATATATTATATAAATCTGCATTTTTTATTTAATTTTTATGTGTTTCTTTTTGTGTCCCTAGTTTGTGGCAAATAAATTATTAGTTATTTCTATACTTATTCACCTTTTTAGGGTTCCGAAGTCCTACAAGGAACCCTTATAATTTCGTCATGTCCGTCCGTCTGTCCGTCTGTCCGTCTGTCCTAATCCTTTACAGCTTAATAACTTCTACAGTTATAAACATAAGTAAATGAAATTTTGTTAAAAATAGTCTGCATATAGATCTCAATTTTAAAAGAATAAAAAAATAGTTTTTACGTTCTTTAGGGGTGGCACCCATACATGTGAAATGGGGAAAAAAAAATTTTTTTCGCTGCACCCCCTCGTGTGGGGTATCATTGAATAGGTCTACTAAAATGAAGGTAATGTTTCATACACCACTTTTTTATCAGGTGTACCAACTGCGAAATATAGCCCGCCAAAGTGGCTTGCAATGTGTCCCCCCCCTGCCATTTCTAAACTATGCAACGTAGAAACTTATAATCTTCCACATTGATAGACCTTTGTGAAAACTCTCTTTTAAAATTATTTTGAGTATAATGTGATTATAATTTTTTGAGTTATAGACAGAAAACTGAAAAATACTTAAAACGTCCTAGTTCAAAGGTCATTGACCTTAGAGAAAAATGATCATGCAAATAATGCTCCTTTAGCTACTTTCTATTTGAAAAAATCACAAAAAGTAACTTTGTGTTATGTTGACGACACACTTCTTAAATTTGGCGCCATCTAGCGGCATCGTACAACACTCTCTGGGTCGCCAATGCTGGCGTCAAGTGCCGTGTATTACATTTGGCACTGTATAGCGCCATCTAGCGGCTACTGACATCACTCTCTGAGTCGCCAATGCTGCCGTCTATTGCAAAAACTAAAATAGCCGTGATTAATATTCGATTTGATTTGTTTGTAACACCTACTTAAGGAACCCTATAATACTGAGCATGGCCCGACATGCTCTTGGCCGGTTTTTACTTATCACATAACATAGTCGGTTCCAGTTCCACCAGATGCGGCTGAATATCAGTACATTAAATTTTTCTGACTGCCATGAGATCCCCGCTACCCAGGTACTGGGCTATACCGACAACCTACGGTTAGACCAGTTGTCAGACTTTCTGGCATCTGACTACCCGTAACGATTGCCATAGATATTCGTATGACAACCGAGTCCGACAGATTATTGCACGTAGGTTTCAGTACTCTATACGTGTAATAAATGTAAGCACGGGTATGTTTGTCAAATTTCAATTACGGCACAGATTTCAGGGTGCGGCCCGTGGCAACACATTCAGCCCCTTCGTACGCAAACAGGGTGTAATACGTACCTACCTGCAGGTACTTACTGTTTGATGTCATATTACGCTGTTTGGAACTTTATTTTCTGTGGTAAGTATACCTAAGCACTCAATCTGTTTTATATGATCTTATAAAGAAAGAAAGAAAATGGTTTATTGTCCCAGTTAGTTTGTTTTTTTTGTTTTATGTTGAACGCGACGATAGCTTATTGTGGAAGAGAAATGAAAATATAGCGGACTGTATAAAATGACTGTAATGATATATACGAATTAAAACATGTACATAACGGTGGATCGGTAAAAACAAGGAAAATAAGTTAATATGCGCGAGCGTGGCCGTGCTTGCTAGGGTGCAACATATATTACAATGTACTCTGTGGTGCAACAGCTGACTCGCGGCACAGAATATCTAATAAAAAGTAATAACGTCTCGCGGTATGAGTGGGCGCGCGGGTGGCGGCGGAGCTGATGACGCGCAACTTGCCCCGCTCCTCTTGGTCTTGATGATGCTGTTGAGTAGGTTGACTCAACAATGTATTCAACTATATAATAATTATTATTATATACCTACATCCACACGATTGACATAGATCGGTAGTATTGATCAATATCGATTATAGACCAAGGATCATAGATAAACCGTTCAACGTCGATAATTTTGTGCTATTACACCAAACTGACCTGCCATCGATAAAGCATTGATCCGACGTCGATCGTACCTTAATATTGTCGATTGATCGATGAAAATATTCGACTTTGGTTGATTGATCGACAGCAACAGACTAGCACGAGATTGATGTACCTAATATCGTTCGACGTGTTTTACAAGCCCCAATCATTGACCACCCTTTCTTTTATTTATTTTTGCCGTGGGTAAATCCTCATGGACGCACTCCGCCCGGGGACGGCTGAGCCTAAAACTTACACGGTGTTCCTTCAACTGCCTTAGGCCAGGGGCGTGGGAAACCTCTTTATTTACACAACCACTCCCGACAGGACCCGGCCCGCCAGAAGCAGGCCAGTCCCTTCTCCCCGTGCGGCCCTCACAAGCCTTGCCGGCTGGCAAGGCTACGGCAGCAACAGCCAACTGCGCCAGGCAGCAGACTACGCCGAGTCACACACGCGGAATCACGCCCCATTGGCCTAGATCGGGCCCCTCCCGCGCCAGAATATTTGCCACACGCAATAAGATCTCCCGAAGGATAATAATGTCCCTCGAAAGGATATTTATTGTCCGTACCCAGGATGCACCGGCCTAACAACAGCCGTTCCCTCCAGACGTGTCCAGAAGGACTAGCAGCCGTCAGGCACACGTGGAGGTTTTCTGGCCAGCACCCCATCATTGACCACCCTGAACCTTACGCCTATTCCACCTACGCTGTCGACATTGATCAAGCCATCCATGCGACAACGATCATGTGGGTCTAATAAAACCCTGAGTGTGATTCTGTAAGTTTATTTTGATACTGGTATGCGATTTCACAAAACTCATCTACTTATTGATTTCTGCGCTATCAAGCTATTTGTTATCGTTATCATCAAGATAAAGAGATAACTTTGTCAATCAAAATTAATCAAGTGATGGCAGCAATCATTGCAGATGATTCACAGGCGTGATATTCAAGTGATTTAAAGTGTAACTTGGACTAATAAGATACGACTTAAAAGCCACCAGGGCCAACAATACATGCAAAGTCAAAGTCAAAAGTTTTTATTTTGAATAAGCACTTACATGCACTTTCAAAACGTTAATTATGAATCTAGTTGCACGGTTCCAAAAAGTTGGTCCTATGGAGAAGAGCCGGCAAGAAACTCCATGGATAAACGAAGCGGTGCACAGAAAAACCTAAACTGGTTTATGTTCTACACTGTATCTGCCAAATGTATGTATTTTTTTTTGTGGAAATAAATAAAAATAAAATAAAATAAATAAGTATACTCTTTTCAAATAATAATAGTACAATGATTTGTTACATGGTTAATTGGAAAGAATTGTGTGAGAATAATGTAGGTTTATGACTGAGACAAATTCACTGAAGTTATGTAATTAAAGATTAATAATGATTTTTAATTAAGTTTAGGCTCGACCATAAGAGGAGGCAACCCAACGATCCGATACTCTACTGTTTATTATGTTCACATTTACAGCGATCAATTTAAAGAAAGGTGTATAATAAGAAACTTAAATGTCAAAAAAATATAAATTCAGTAAATCACAATGTCAAAAAAATTGAAGCTTAATAAAAATCATCATGCACTTTACTATACTGTGACTACTCACTAACTACACTGTGACTACTCACTAATTACACTGTAATGACCAAGTTGGGAGGACGCTAGGATGAAAAAGTATAGCAACATCTGTATTACTTTTTTGTGCTACCTCAGGATACAGAGGAAATATGAAAAATATGGTCGTCATATATGGGGCACGTATTGCTGACAAAAATAATTTCTACCCTACTTTTTTCATTGGAAAACGCACAATCAATTCAATTAAATATTATCTATATACCTACCTATGCGTATTTCAAGTTCTTTGCCAATGTGTACAGCATTAATTTCCCTTATCACCAATATTCAAAGATAGGAAAACAACTTACTGTTATCATAAAAATGTGCATTGTGTAAAAGATTTATTTAATTTGTAATTAATGAATTATTGCGTTAAGTCAGCTGGAAAGTCGTCACGCGTCTTTCTGATTGATAAGGTGAAATCGAATATTGTGTGTGTTTTGATAGTCGTTCTTTGTTTCAAAACAAATTCATGATAATGATTGCTAATCACATGTTTTGTTTTATTTAAGACTTAAATTTATTTGGAATTATATATCACAAGATTTTAATTGGGTTTCACTACATTCGACCGTATGTTGTATAAGCAGACTCCTGTCTGCTTAGTGGACGATTTTTTAGATTTTTCAGACGTGCCACAGATACAACCACGCCACAGCGGCAAAAAATACGTCGGGCAAATTTTTTATGAAAACTATTACTACCAGAAATTTGCAGTCGCGTTCAACGGCTGTCGCGAACGTGTAGTCAATACCGATCGACGCGATCGAGGGCACAATCGCGGACACTCGCAGGCTCGCTCGCAAGCAGCCAACAACTACCGGACCATATATAATATTTTGTCGCTGCACAAACGCAAGTACCTACATCGCAAGTAAATTGTGGTTGCGAAAACCAGGCAGCTTCAGCGAGACCATTCACACAACAGACGACCTGCCGCGCGACCACTCCTCGCTTAACATCAGCGGTGCTATTCACAAACGTTCGAAAAGTTTCCGTTTCTGAAGTGAAATTAATCCGGCAAATGAAACGAAACGACCACTTCCTGTGACCACGAACACTGCAAAGCATTCGAAACGTCAGGACAACCAATTTTAATAATAATACGCTGTGTAATCCGGTTAAACATGTTTTATTATGAAACAAAACGATTTGAGAATCGAACGGATTCGGATCGCTATTCTTTCTTATTTCTTTAATTTTACATCGAGTGCTTTCTGACAACAAATGGCTCTCGGAAGAGTTTCCGTAAATTTCGCGTTGCGTTTCCGAATCCGTTCAGTTCTCAAACCGTTTTGTTTCTTAATAAAACATGTTTAACCGGATTACATCCTGTATTATTATTAACATTGGTTTTCCTGACCTTTCGAATACTTTGCAGCGTCCGTGGTCGCAGGAAGTGGTCGTTTTGTTTCGTTTTCCGGTCAAATTTCACTTCGGAAACGGAAACTTTTTGATCGTTTATGAATAGCACCGTAGGTGAGGTGGCGGTCAAACGCAAACCCGAAACGAAAAAAGTTTGCCGCTGTGGAGCACTATTAGATATTCTGTGGCTGTGGTGTGTTTGTGCTATGATCCGTCTGAATAGACTCTAATGATACTCGTAGCTCGTAGCAAGCGGTATACAGGGCGGTCAAAGTACTTTAAATATTGCTGGCGATAGCGAACATTCCTTTATGTTTAAAAATAAGTACAACTGCATTTAAAGATTTTTGAAAACATGCTTGCCTGAACCGAGAATAAATAACCTCCTCCTTTTTTGAAGTCGGTTAAAAATAATGCTATCCTGTATTTTCCCGCTACGATGTTTTTTTTGTCCGGAACAACACGGCACGGGGCACATTGAAACCTCTTTGTAAGGAGTAGAGGAAACATTTCAACTTTTTAAGTGATCAGAATTACTATAGGATCTTTTATTGAGTCAACTGAAATAATTAGATTTCGTGAATTTTAATGTTAGACTTCGCACAGAAACCATTTATATAAAGGTCAAGGTTTTATGTGTCATTATAAGGGTATGATCAAGTCACGCACATTACAGCAGCTAAAGGGAACAAGTATAAACATTGATAGGTACAATCGACCGCGCGTCAGTGGTACCACCTGAATTACGAAAACCGCCCTTACTGCTTACTAATTAAAGACACTGTAAATGTTAAACTGTTACCAATGACATGCAGTCGACTGTACTTATTTAGAAATGTAGGGTTAACGAATACGGCGGATGAAACAAAAGTAATACCTATTTATGTAGGTGCGTCATTATGAAAGGGAATGGGTTTAGGTTTTTTCCTCAAGGGAGGCTACCTCTCTCTACCTCATGGGCAGAGAGGGTTAGTAGAGGCTTCAACGAAACCGCATGAATAAGAAGTTTAATATTGACTGTTTTTGACGAAATTAACCTTTTTACAAGCTTTTATTTTACTTTAGGTCAAATCTTGCAAGCCAAATTTAAATCAGTTCCCGCTATCAGAATTGGCGGTAGGTCCACATAACCCGATGACAATGCAATAATTATATTCATATTAATTTTTTTTTGTAAGTCAATTAACACGTCAGTAGTTTTTTTATAATAAAACATAAGTATACACCCAGACATACATATATATATATTTTTAGTGTTCAATATTATGGTGTTTAGTAGCTGATCGGATGATGGAGCCGGAAGGTGGTCACAGGATCTCTGCTGTAGTTACCGTTGACACCGAATTTGGGTTACAGTACCAAATCCGTGTCTTATAAAAGCTTGTCTTAAAAAATTTATTTTTCAGCAAAAAAAAAAAAATTTACTAAACTGGGTAGGTACCTAGGTATTCTTTAATGTTTATGAACTTTAAAGGGATGTTGCTTGGAATTGCAGTTTTAATTATTAGGTTGGTACCTCGTTGGTACCTAAACGTTGTTCAAATAAAAGAGTTTTGCTGACCTGCAATTAACGTAACATTACAAACATAATATCACGCCTGTATTCCCCGAAGGGGTAGGCAGAGGTGTATACTACACCCACATTTCGCCAGTTATGTTGTAAGTCAGCCTGCCCCCCCTTGGCGACGCCCTTGGCCAGAATTATTACTTTGTGTTATAAATATCACCCTAAGGTTGACTGGGAGAGAATGCCTAAGGCATTAAGTCCGCCTATGTACACATGTTGCATGAAGTTTAAATAAATAAATATCGATCGATATAAATAAGTATAAACACATCAAGGAAAATATACACTTTAAATGTAATTTTCCTGACGAATACATTAACGTGATTGAATTAACAAAAATAATACAATGAAGCCTCTACTCATTGATCACGGCATTCACGGCCACAACAGCATGTGTTTTGTTTCTTGTAGGTACCCAGTACCCAGTAGTGTGCCTACGATGGCGTACGAGTACATTAGGTAAAACCGAAGTATTTTTAGGTACAATATTTATGGTTTTATGAAAGTTACAGTACATAAGATAAAGCTAAGTATTTTTAGGTACAATATTTATGTTGTCATGAAAGTTACAATACATAAGACAAAGCCCAAGTATTTTTACATAACATAACATAACATCACGCCTGTATTTCCCCGAAGGGGTAGGCAGAGGTGTCTAATACACCCACATTCGCCCAACCAACGAGGCAGTATTTTTAGTTACAATATTTATGTTTTTATGGAAGTTACTAATGCCTCTCACAAAATTTCCGGGTTTACTTCGAACGAGGTTTCTGCTACGATCGATACCTCGATGTCTTTTCCTCAAGAGTTCACTTCTTCGTTAGGTCATTCACAAAAAAAAAACAAATGTAGGTCGGTAGCAGGTACAAAATATATTCGGGATTTACCTAAGGTAAGTACAGTCAACTGCATGACAGTGGTAACACTTCAATTCGAAAACCACCCATACTGCTTACGAAATAAAGATGCTGCTAATGTCAAAGTGTTACCACCGACGTGCGGTTGACCGTACCTACTTGGTAACTGAATCATTTTTAATTAATTGAAGCCTATGTTGCCTTGTCTTCGGAATAGTGATGCTCATATGTAGGTAGACAAGCTCGCACCATAATTATTTATCGATCGATCGTATTCTGTATAAACACAACACACAGCTATCTATTGAATTGCTAGAAAGATACTTGTGTAAGTGGTGTCGATTCTCTTGTTCACGAACTAAACCTATTTTTAGCTATCGCTCTAAAAAACGAAAAAAAAAACGTAAAAAATAATAGTAGATGCAAGAAAGGGATGGCAACAATATAAGTGCTACCAAATTAGCCGGATATAAAATTTCCATACAAGATAAGTCGTTATCTCGGAACGTGCTGACTAAAATACAAAGAAATGAAACATGTAAACTAATTTGACAGCACTAAAATTAATGCCATCCCTTTCTTGTATCTACTATTCGTAATAGAGAGCGATAGTTTAAAATAAGTTTGGTTAGTGAACAAGAGAATCGACACCATTGTGTATCTATCACATCACTAAGTTTCTTCTATTTAATTATAAACTTTTACATACATACTTATTTTACTATACTTCTAGCTCTTAGACCAATGGTCTAAGTTCTAGCTGATGCCCGAGGCTTCGCTCACAGCGCCACCTATTGGATCCAGATGTAATTTTTTTTTGTAAAATCCAACATTGCTAAAATGAGTCATTTTTTGATCCATAAATATAGAATTTGTTAATAACGTAGCACCACCTATCGAATTCTAACATAAATATAAACCTGGGTTGTTCCGTCATTGCTTTGTGAATATGACCTCAATCGGTCAAGTCGTTCAGAAATTACACGATCACTAACAGACGCACCAACAATTATTATGAAGATAATCTTTTTCACGTAGCATGGATACAGTGACAGCAGGAAAGAACGATGCCATATGAATAAGTGTAAAAGAGATTTCACCAATAAACATAATATGTATTTGATATTTGACACCAGCCTGTCACCGTACTCATGTGAAAAAGAGTACCGGTATACCTTATTGCCGTGAGGAAATCCTCATGGACGCACTCCGCCCGGGGACGGTGGAGCCAGTATTGGACTCTTACCGAGTAAAACCACCACGGTGTCCCTCCAACGACCTTTGGCCGTGGGCGTAAAAAACCTCTGTATTCGCACAACCACCCCGTCATGTACCGGCCCGCCAAAAGCAGGCGGGGAGAACCCCGTGCGCCCCACCGGCGGCGGCGGCGCACGGTGTCGGTCGCACCCTTCCCGACGGCGCATACGGAACGCTGCGCGCCACCTAGATTAAGGCCGGTGTTCATCATCATTATTCTCTTATTGAACGGCCGATGACTCTAAAAATGAACTGGAATTGTGGGTAAACGGACGTTTAACCAGATAATTATCGTTGGTGAAATCAAGTCTTAGTATACTTAATCCGTCGGTTACCAACCCAAAATGTGTCTTGGCGTCCGAAACGAGAGAACAACACTTGTCACAATAAATTTAGAAGTTGTGAAGAAGTACCTATCCTACCGCAAATAATATACAGGGTTATTTGTAATTCATTAACAACCCTTTAAGGGATGATTGTACTCATCAATTTGAACAGCTTTTATTATTGGGCCAACATTCTGAAATCACAGGAGGCTCAAAGTCACTCAAAGGTCAATGGAGAGGGCTATGCTCGGAGTGTCCCGGCGTGATCAAATCACAAATGAGGAGATTCGCAGGAGAACGAAAGTAACCGACATGGCTCGAAGAATTGCCAAACTTAAGTGGCAGTGGGTGAGGCACATTGCTCGCAGAACGGATGGCCGATGGGGCAGTAAAGTTCTGGAGTGGCGACCGCGTACTAGAAGGCGCAGCGTGGGTAGGCCCCCCACAAGGTGGACCGACGACCGAGGTCGCGGGAATCCGCTGGATGCGGCAAGCGTAGTACCGGTAGTTCAAATTGATGAGTACAGTCATATCACTTAAAGGGTTGTTAATTAATTAAAAATAAACCTGTATATACTTCATCATCATCATCATTCTAGCCCGGTATCACCCACTGCTGGGTATAGGCCTCCTTTCTTTTTTGCCAGCCTCTTCGATCTTGTGCGTCCCTCATCCAGGTGTTTCCTGCGGCTTTGGCGATATCATCAACCCAGCGCGCTTTCGGACGGCCCGGGTTTCTCCGACCTGACCTTGGCCACCACTCGGTCAACGCTTTACTCCATCGGCCATCTCTACGCCGAGCCAGATGTCCCGCCCAACTCCACTTTAGTCCGACGACGACGACGACGACGGATCTCGGTATATACTTACCTACAAATAAATTTATAGTTTAAAAAACACTAGAATAACACGCTTTTATAAATTGAAACCTGATCGTGTTCAAAGTCCATTACGTGGCCTTTCTCACAAGTGCAAACACGACTATGATACGATATTCCATCATGGAATGCCAGTGCCTATCTTCCGGCTTCATCATCAGACCTTGAAACCTAATTGTGGTCAAAGTTCATTAGTTCTTTTCTAAGAAATCCAAAACAGCTATGATACGATTTTCCATCATGAAGTTCCAGTCCATATCTTCCGGCTCCATCATCAGATCAGGTCGACAGTACCATATTATTGTATTTTCATCAGAACTACATACAGCTGCCAATTTTCATTACGTTACGACCCTTGGAAGATGATTAAATTAGTTACCTTAGATTCCATTACATAGTTAGTTACATACAGGTCGACCTAATAAAAGAGTGTTAAAAACAAAGATTAATTATTTTTAAAACATCATTAATTCAAAAAGGAAATAGATACTTAGGGCCTACGAGTAGTTCACCAAAGAAATAACCGACCTTTTAAGATGAAAACGACAAAAATTGTTACAAAGAATATTGATCCAAATCACAATGAAGGCCTCATAATTTACAGAGTACCTAATAAAATTACTAATGATTACAATCTGTATTTAAACAATATTCTGCTAATAATACAAATTCTTGTCGTGTGTTGCTTAGTAGGAAAATGAACACATTATGGCAGTTGCTTAATATATTTCAACGATATTGATTCATATTACGTAATTATGAATTTTTAGCGCATTTACGCATGCGAAGCGAAATCTAAAGATATAATATGTGGAATGAAAAATTCCAGGATTCCAACCTGCGACTCTTAGAACACGGGCACGGAACTCTAGAGGTACAACCTGCACGTGATCTTATCCCATATTAAATTGTAAGCAAATCTCTCAAATCAGATTGATGAAAATCGATTTAAAACAAGAAATACGAATCCATCACTACACGATCTGTCTCACTTTGTATCTTCAAGTTGGACACTTTGACCTATATAATCATGAAATAAAGTGATGCCATATTGAGCGTGTATTACTGCCGTACAGAGCCTAAAACGCAGATAATAGCCATTTACAACATGCTCAATGCTGTACCCAATAGTGTTACCTTGACCGATAGACTAGACACTAGACAGACAAAACCGTAGCGATCGCTGGTTCACGTGCCAATTGACAGTAAGGGTCTATTCATACGGAGCACACCTCAGCGGCAATAATAACGCCAGCTATTGGTCGTGTGTGTGGTCTTGCTGGAGTCTGAAATTCTGAATCGCGTAATCGCCAGTCACAAAATACGTGTGGTTGATGTAGTTGCGTTTGCACTGGACTTGCGTATGTAGTATGTACCTTTTTTTTTTTTTTTTTTTTGTTTTCGAGTGGAAATCCTCATGGATACCCTCCGTCTGGGGAGGGCGGAGGGTTATGTCGGACTCTTACCGACTAAAACCACACGGTGGCCATCCTCTGCACAAAATAGATGTAGTATGTACCTACAGACAGATGACCCGCTTACTCGTTTGCCTCCCTATATTATACAAAAAAAACCGGCCAAGTGCGAGTCGCACCCACGCAGTAAGGGTTCCGTACCACAAATCGACCTGATACCCCATAGAAACTGATTTAATTTACGAGAGTTCATCAAAAGACATCAACGCTCTATGCGCAAAATATGATTTTTTGCATCTCTTTCTTACGCAGGTACCACCACATATGTCTATGTTTGGCCTATTTTTAGTATTTGTTGCTAAACTACATAGTATGCACAATAACTTGACCAGTTTGACGCTGGTATGTATTACCCTTTTGAAGATAGAGCAGGAACAAAAACGTTGAAAAAATGCATGTTTTTCGAGGTTTCTTTGATTTTAGACTTTTTTATTTATAGTATTTGTCGTGATAGGGGTTATAGCAACACATATTCTAAGAAAATTTCAACCGGTTACCTATTACCGTTCAAAATATGTAGCCCTATGACAGACAGACGGACGGACGGACAGCGTAGCGAGAGTAATAGGGTCTCGTTTGGCACGCTTTGGGTACGAAAACATAAAAAGCTTCAACTCTACCTTCTAAAAGCGTTTTTGCAGTTAAGATCATCGTCATATCCGTCCATAAATTTAACCATGCAGAACTGGAATATGTGCTTCCTCATTAGGACTACGAAATTATTGATCATACAATTGGTTTGTATTACAAACCTGTAGCATAATATTTACATTTACCTAAAACTTCCTTTTTATAATTTTCCGTTATTTTCCTGAACCAATTCGCCTTATTTAAGCAAAGTATTTCTACAAATATAGCAGCTCTGCTCATGAACAGTAAAGTTGGCCTTGAGGTTTGCACAGACTCAAAAGCTGTCGCTTTTATACAAGGGCTCTTCGGCCTTGCGCCTCCAGACTTCTAGGGACATTTAGGCATTACATAATAATGAAACCTCATACTGATGTAAATATCGTTGAAGAAAACTACAGTATTAAGGTCTAAGTTTAATTAAATAAAGTAAAGATTTAAATTGTGGAAAGAAAAAATCGGTCACGAGCAGGGTTCGAACCTGCGACTCCTGGCTCAGTACGCCAGTGCTTTAGCCACTAAGCTACCGTGAACACTGCTCGTGGTATCGAAATTATCCTCCACTATACGTCTTTGGGTGACGTCAGCGATATCTTATTAAGAAACATTGTTTCTTAACCGACTCGACTAACTTTGCAGTTAAATCAAAGTCGTATAGATATGCCTACCCTTACTAATTATTTTATTATTATTCCATTTATTCATTTCATAAACTTATTAATTACATTTTTAAATATTTTATTAAACAAAAACAAAAAACATTTAAAAATATAAAAAATAGTAGCCCACCGGCATCGGGAACAAGGTCCAAGCTACCGGCGGTCAGGGCCTCAGAGAGAGGAACTTCCTCACGATACGCGCCGTGTCCAGAAGAACCGCTTTCTGAATCAAGCCCTTGACCCAGCTGCCTAATGAGAGCCTCTGTAGGTGTTGGTCGAGGCTCTTTGCCATTATGCCATTGGCCGTAACGACAATCGGCACGATGACTGCTGAGTCAACATCCCACATGTCGACAACCTCGTGTGCCAAGTCAAGATATTTTATTTCTTTATCTTTTTCGGCCTTCACGAGATTCCCGTCATGCGGGACGATGACATCAACAATCATCGTGCGGCACTCCGATCGATCTATCATCACTATATCAGGCTTATTGTGTACAATAGTCCTATCAGTGATGATAGACCGATCCCAGTATAATGTGACATGACCATTTTCGAGAACTGGGTCGGGCACATACCTGTAGTATGGTACTTCTGTATCCACAAGGCTGTGTTTCAAGGCAAGTTGCTGGTGTATAATCCTGGCCACCAGGTTGTGTCTGTGCAAGTACTCGCCGTTAGCAAGACGAGAACAACCAGAAATAATATGTCGGATGGATTCCCCGGGACAGTGGCATGCCCGACATATGTCAACTGTGCCGTCCTTTACAATATATTTCCGGTAGTTGTTCGTCATGATAACTTCGTCCATAATCGCACAAACAAAGCCTTCGGTCTCTCCGAAGAGGTCACCGAAACGCAGCCAGGATACGGAAGCTTTAAAATCTACATCGGGCCCATGAAGAGCCCGGTAGAAGCGTCCGTGAAGCTCCTTGCTCTGCCATACCTCCCTGCGGTCATTGGTATCCAGTACCACAGGTTTGCGCCAGTTCTCTTTAGCCAAAGAGAGATTATTATTATTCCATTTATTCATTATTTTACATATTTTTTTACATTTTTAAACATTTTTACAAAAAACAAGAAATAAAAACATTTAAAAATATATAAAAACAGTAGCCCACCGGCATCAGGAACAGGGTCCAAGCTACCGGTGGTCAGGGCCTCAGAGAGAGGAACTTCCTAACGATACGTGCCGTGTCCAGAAGAACTGCTTTCTGAATCAAGCCCTTGACCCAGCTGCCTAATGAGAGCCTCTGTAGGTGTTGGTCGAGGCTCTTTGCCATTATGCCATTGGCCGTAACGACAATCGGCACGATGACTGCTGAGTCAACATCCCACATGTCGACAACCTCGTGTGCCAAGTCAAGATATTTTATTTCTTTATCTTTTTCGGCCTTCACGAGATTCCCGTCATGCGGGACGATGACATCAACAATCATCGTGCGGCGCTCCAATCGATCTATCATCACTATATCAGGCTTATTGTGTACAATAGTCCTATCAGTGATGATAGACCGATCCCAGTATAATGTGACATGACCATTTTCGAGAACTGGGTCGGGCACATACCTGTAGTATGGTACTTCTGTATCCACAAGGCTGTATTTCAAGGCAAGTTGCTGGTGTATAATCCTGGCCACCAGGTTGTGTCTGTGCAAATACTCGCCGTTAGCAAGACGAGAACAACCAGAAATAATATGTCGGATGGATTCCCCGGGACAGTGGCATGCCCGACATATGTCAACTGTGCCGTCCTTTACAATATATTTCCGGTAGTTGTTCGTCATGATAACTTCGTCCATAATCGCACAAACAAAGCCTTCGGTCTCTCCGAAGAGGTCACCGAAACGCAGCCAGGATACGGACGCTTTAAAATCTACATCGGGCCCATGAAGAGCCCGGTAGAAGCGTCCGTGAAGCTCCTTGCTCTGCCATACCTCCCTGCGGTCATTGGTATCCAGTACCACAGGTTTGCGCCAGTTCTCTTTAGCCAAAGAGAGCGGGGTAAGTCCCTTGTCCACTGCAACAACATCTCGGTGCATACCCACGTCCAAGTGAAGGAAATATTCCCTTAGACTGCACACCTCACGGTTGTGGAGGGTCTTTGCATTTAAAAAGCCACGACCCCCACACTTCCGCGAGATGTACAGCCTCATCACCGATGACCGTGGGTGATGCATACGATATGCCGTCAGTAGCTTGCGGACTTTCCGATCCAGGGCGTCAAGACCCGTCTGAGTCCACTTGAGTATACCGAAGGAGTACATCAAGACCGGCATGACCCAACCGTTAAAGGCGCGCACCTTGTTTCCGCCTGATAAAAGACTATTGAGAACCTTTTTCAGGCGGCCAAAGAAGCGCTCCTGCAACGATTGCATCATGTTGGCCTGGTTGATGCCTAACGCCTCCGCCATACCCAAGTATTTGTAGGTTTCGGTTGGGGAGAGGGACCCAAGATGTGTAGAATCCGAGAGTTGAACACCCTCGGATTCCACAATCTCACCATGCTTTACATGCATGACTGCACATTTGTCCACACCGAATTCCATCCTAATAGAATTACTAAAGTTTTCAGTTACCCTTAGTAGCTCCATCAGTTGCAAGTCGGTGGGGGCAAACAATTTAAGGTCATCCATATAGAGCAGGTGAGATATTACTTGACCTCCTCTTCTCAACCGGTAGCCAAGCCCCGACTCCTCCAGCAAAGTACTAAGAGGATTCAGGGCCAAGCAAAACCACAGGGGACTCAGACTGTCACCCTGGAATATTCCCCACTCGATCTTTATCGGTTCTCCATTACCTTGAGGCTGCCGACACGCTGGATAGCGAAGGACCGTTCTCCATTGCCCCATACATGACCTCAGGAAGGCGCGTAGAGTTGTGTTAACTTTGTACAACTCCAGCACCCTCATGAGCCATGTATGTGGCACTGAGTCGTAGGCCTTCTTGTAATCTATCCAACATGTCGACAGATCCCTTCGGGATCGACGAACCTGTTGGCTAATGGCCATGTCAATGAGAAGTAGCTCTTTGGTACCACGAGACCCGTTCTTACATCCATTTTGAGTAGCAGACATGATGGAATTACTTTCAATGTGGTGACTAAGTTTTGCCCTCAAAATGGACGTAAGAAGTTTATAGACCGTCGGCAAACACGTGATCGGTCTATAATTTTTGGGTTCCGTGGTACTACCTGATTTATAGAGCAGGTGGGTTACTCCTGTTGTTAAGAATTGTGGTAACGACCCAGACTCTAAAGATGACTGGAATTGTGAGGCCAAGCAGGCATGTGAGCTGCGCAACCATTTCAACCAGAAGTTGTGCAGTCCGTCCGGGCCCGGGGATTTCCAATTGGGTATTGGTCGGACTGCACTGGCTACGTCATGGGGAGTGATGATAATCTCCTCCATTTCATTGATTGGCTCACATGCCTGCTGGATCTCCTGCATCCAGCCACCCTCGGTATGAGCAACAGGCACCGACCAGATATTGCGCCAGAATGCACTCATGGCATCATTATCCGGTAGGTGCACGTCACCCACACCTTGGTCAGGTCGTTCCCAGGTTCTATAAACCCACCTTTGGTCGCTTTGGAACATGCAGTTCTGAGTATAACGATCCACACGTCGTCTGTATCTACGGATACGATAGATTATTATTATTATTATTATTATTATTTTTTCGATTTTTTCTTTCCACAATTTAAATCTTTAGATTTCGCTTCGCATGCGTAAATGCGTTAAAATTAATAAAATAATTAAATAAAGTAAGTTTTGTGATTAGGTAAATTTTACACTATCTAGACTTTATCTTTTTTGTCAGCCTGTAAATTTCTCCACTCGAAATGAGAAGTGGCAGGTCTTTACCAGTGGTGGCGGTAAAGTAGTGATGGTGGTTATGATCATACTTCACTGTAGATTAGCAAAAAAGAAGACGATGCTGCCCACAGATAATGTGATCTACGGTTGAAAATTAAATGAAAATGAAAAATGTTCATCACAAAAGTACAAATCAGTACAGTCAGTTATCAGTTTATATGCAACGTGTTATTGAAATAACTGTAAACCTCTTAAGGGGTCATTGTACTCTTCAGTATGAACAACTTTTACTATGGGACCAAACCTGAAATCGGGAAAAAAAACAGCTGGTCATTTACATTTTGTCGATTTATGTGAACATAAATGCGATTTCAGGGTTGGTCCTTTACTAAAAGTTGTACGTTCTTACTGATGAGTACAATAACCCCTTAAAGAGATTTTCAGTTATTTCAATAGCACGTAGTAGAGTGACATTAAAAGAACAGCTAACATTTTTGAGTGCTAATACAGTCAAGCTTATTTGCAGTGTTGTCAACAAACTATTTGCTAGCCCACTAGTTGGAGCTCTTAAAACCACCAGAAAACCACCAGCTTTTTAGGGTAAATGTGAATGAAACCACTAAAACTACCACTACATTATAATTTTACATGAAAAACATGCAATTTAATGAAAAATATAGGGAAACTTTGTCCCATTAATAAATTAATAATTTGGTAAGACCGACATCAAGATTTTTTTATGAAGAAAGAATAATAAATTATTAGTTTTAGAAGGGCCATACTGCCTTTTCCAGACTAACCATACATAAATGATAATAAATTTTGCAATAAATAATGAATAGCTGCAGGGAAAGTTCGTATTATAATAATTGCATGACCACTCTTCAAGTCTTCACCACACTTTTCACCAAAGTGATGGAACATGGAAATAAATCAAAAAGTGTTTCATTCTAGAACATGTGAATAAATCTAAAAGCGTTTCGTTCCTTCTGCAATGACCTATTTCATTATTATTCAAGTAACTTACCAAGTGCAATATTATTATTTTTATACAATTATGTAACAAAAACCCTGTTCCTGTGAGTTACGTTATCAGAATCAATATTCATGCGTAAGGACACAACTCATTTGGAAAATCATTGTATATTGAAAGTGTTATAATCACATTTTTATTTTTATTGAAGTTTTTCCAAATCCCTTACGTATGAATATTGATTCTGATAACGTAGCTCACAGGAACAACAGGGTTTTTGTTACATGTTGTATAATTTCAGTATATTTGGTTTGAGTAATTTACCAAGTGAATGTGAGCCCACTAAAAAGACCACTAGCCACCAGACACAAATTTCGCCCACCAGAAGGGGTTTCCAAACCACCAGTTTTAGTGGTAAAACCACTATGGTGGCAACACACCTTATTTGCCATGGTCGTCACAGGCATGCCTGTATCGTGGTGTACCAAGAGGATGCGTATTCTTTTTTTTTCTTTTTTTGTTAATAGATACTTATAATACATAAGAAACACCCAGACCAACACAAACACTTATGGACATCACACAAATATTTGTGTTCTGTGGGAATCGAAGCCACGACCTCGTGATCAGCAGTCCGAAACTCGAACCACTAGACCACAGACGTCGTCGAATTTCACGCGTCGCTTTGCTTCACGCGTCGTCTCCTTCTGCGAGGAGATGATGCTAGCAAAGGAGGCGGCAGAAAGGGTTCGATGATCTCTTTACCCACCTGCAGGAGATGGAACGGCCGCTGCAGGAGGGCGTATGTCGACCTCCAGCCACCCTAGAGAGGGCCTGCGGGCGCTAGACAATGGGTAGTCCGCCTTCCGACCAGTCAAGGCCAGTGATAATGATAATGTTTTTTTTTCTCTTTTTATAAAGGTTCAGTAAGTACATAATGTTATACAGTGTTATTTCCTTTGGGAGAGACTGGTGTCCGTACTAGTGAAACCCTGTGTGACAGATCACCGGCCCTCACCTGGAATACGCCCTATATAGGCATCCGAAACATCAGTTAAGAGAAAAATTAACTTAAAGTATGTAATACAGGCGAATTTATATAAAATTCTATCCAGTGACGGTGGCACGCAGTATTCCGCGCGTGCCAGTCAGGAGGAGGGTGCGGCTGAAGTTAGGCCGCACGGGGAGAAGTCGCTCTCCTACAAGGGGCTTGCCGGGACCTGTCGGGGGTAGTAGGAGAATGCAGAGCTTATCCCACGTCCCCACTTCCCCAGCCAAAGGTAGTTAGAGGAACAACGAGGTGGTTTTAGTCGATAAGAGTCCGACACTAGCTCCGGCTTCACCGGCCAGAGAACATCCAAAAGGATTTCTCCACGAAAAAAATCACCATCGTCAATGATCACAAATCTGATAAAATTAGATAGATTTACCGATTACACTTCTTCTTCTATCGTGTCGACATGAGCTACATAATGATAACAGCTCATGCCGTGGGGAAAAGATTAGCCAGTCAGCAGGTTGGTAGCGGGGTTGACTGCCCAGGGTGCGCCGGACGATCAATTAAATATCGTTACTCGTGGAGGCTCTTTTAATGGCTCTTTTCTTTTACCGATTACACTGACGAGCACTATAAAAAAGCTACTAACTTATCATGAAATATTTCCGAAACCACGCAAGATAGCTTCTTTAAGTATAAAGTAACATTCAAGTGTATTCAATAACACATAAAAAACACGTAATGGAAACAAAACTAATTTAAAAGAAGGTTAAAAACAAAATAGGGCCATTTAAATTTTAGGCACTTTGCAAGTGGCTTTTTTATATTTCTCGTTATTATATTGCTCGTATTTGCATATATAAGTGAAATTTTTCACATTGAGATAAACGCAATTAAGATTGATATTATATAAATACGACTGGCGGTATTATTCACGGAAATCGTCGATTTGCTGAATTTCAGCGTGTCGCTATTTATATCTCGTTGATAGTGTCTCTATCATTAAGTAAATACAAGAGCCAATGATATTTTGACACAAAAGATATTGTTATCAAACATTAAAACAAACCGATGTCACAAGGAGGTTGCATACTATAGTAAACATGTGCTCAGGAATATTGTGAGCTGAAATACACCGGGAAGCAATTGCAACTCTAAGCATGATGAATACAAGCGAGCTCGAGGCAGCTAGGGGTGTACTACGAAATTTAATCTACCCCTGTCTGCCACCCTCTGCCCCCACGGCCCCCTCCGAAGTACTAAACACCTAGGTACCTACACAACCAACAACCTACACGAACAAAATAATTTATTCATGCTTACGTGGGTCTTTGATGGGTACACATTCGCTTAATGACTATAATATAGCTGGAGTTGGTTTTTGACGTTACCATGTGAACGATTAATGCGGCCTATAGCCGGTCTGTGCCTAGGTACGGCACGATACGGTGCTGACCTAGCTACACAGACTACGTACTAGGTAGTAATATGTCCTACACAAGGACTGGCGGCGGGTAGCCAACCGTTAGAAATGAGATAAAAAACTGGTTACATACAATATGAACAAAAACTTGTTCGATTGTTGTTGGGCTGGTCTACCTTTGTGAATTAGACGGTTGTTGGCAACACTACCTACCTCTTTATTTTTAAATAAACTTCCTACCTGACATCCTGGGGATGCCCTTCTTTAGAAAAAGGATACATGTATTATGTTGAGTTGAAATACCTATCCTTTGTCTACATATTTTGCATTTTTGTATTTTTTTTAATCCTTGATCCAATGATATTCGAGAAACGAATAATACCTAAACGGATTTACATTGCTAGTTTTTAGGGTTCCGTAACCAAAGGGTGCTAAAGGGACCTTATTAGTCTCGCTACGCTGTCCGTCCGTCCGTCCGTCTGTCTGTCACAGGGCTGTATTTTTGTAACGGTAATAGATAACCAATTGAAATTTTCAGAGAATATGTGTTGCTATAACCCCTGTCACGACAAATACTATAAATAAAAAAGTCTCAAACCAAAGAAACCTCGAAAAACATGCATTTTTTTCAACATTTTTGTTCCTGCTCTATCTTCAAAACGGTAATACATACCAGTGATACCAGCGTCAAACTTAGTCAAGTTATTGTGAATACTATGTAGTTTAGCAACAAATATTAAAAACAGGGCAAACATAGACATATGTGGTGGTACCTACCTACGTTAGAAAAAGATGCTAAAATTGACATTTCGCGTACGATCGTTGATGTCTTTTGATTAACTCTTGTAATTTAAATAAGTTTCTATGGGGTATCAGGTTGATGGGTGGTAAGGAACCCTTACTGCGTGAGTCCGACTCACACTTTGCCGGTTTTTTAATTTTATTTTGCCTTCGTAAATGGAAAAGTTTGAACTATATTTTAATGGGTATAATAAATACATACTTAATATAGAATATTTCTACTTTCTTAAATCTCATCCATAATAACTTGGGAGAGAATTTGCTACCTATAAGATTATTTTTATCAGCATAATTTTGGATAGGAAACTTTATCGCAATTATCTACTCTGTCCTTGATAACTATGATATAACGTGCTTATCAATATTTACTGTTGTTGATGTTTTGAAAAGTAACTTTTAATCCACATCGCGCTTTTTACCATATGCTATGTAAATTACAGGATAGAGCGAGAGCACGCTATCGTCGCGTCCCTATCGCTCTCCACGAAAGCCTCCTGAAAATATCTATTGATTATCGTATACGTGCGGGTTGGTACGTATAGTACGCCACCTCGCCCTGTATTATGTCGACTGCCGTAGCGTAGAGTGCCAATTTATTTGAAGAATGCTCGTAGGGAGGCGAACAAGCTGTGCTCGGCTGCAGTGACGCGTCCATACGTCCGTCATGCCCACCTACGTACACCTGCTCGAGTAAACAGATTGCCAATCAGTGGCGTGCATTGCATATAGGCAATTAGGCAATACCTACTGCCTTCCTCGTTCAAATTCAATAGTGGTGTAAGTTAGTATCTTTTTTTCAGAGTACGATGATTATTTATCTTAAAATAGACCTATTAATGCTAAATTAATCTTCCTACATCAAAAAATCAATAACTTACACCACAATTAAATTCAAGTGAAGTAGGCCAATGCACGCCACTGTTGCCAATGTGTATACTACTACCAACTACTACTATGGCAGATTTTATAAATAGTACCCCCGAACGATTAACCTACAGTATCAAGAACGGAAAGGACTCAAATATGTATATATATGATATGGGTAGAAACTACGCATCGGGTGGTTCTTTGTTTAACAATCAAAGGTTCGTCATTCTGACCACCTATGTTTTTGCAAGGCATAAGTATGTATACGTATATTATCATCAGCGAGGTGACTTATGTACAACATAACCATGATGACATGACGCAGACGTACACTCATGTTGGTTGAGACCTGTCGAGTCGAGCTGGGCCGAGAGCAAAAGGTTGTGAACCTGGGTTGCTAACATCGATACTCCCAAGTTTAAGGGAAATAATGATCTACTAGTTGGGGGTGCATTAAAAGAGCCTCCATGAGTGACGATATTTAAATGATCGTCCGGCGCACCCTGGGCAGTCAGCCCCGCTACCAACCTGCTGACTGGCTAATCTTTTGCCCACGGCATGAGCTATTATCATTATGTAGCTCATGTCGACACGATAGAAGAAGAAGAATCTACTAGTTATAACCTATCGACAAATAACTTGAACATGGGCAGTGATCGATTTAAACGATTCTAACCTTTACGTCATTACAGTAACACGCGCAGTGACACCATCTTCGTTAATGTTATTTGCCGTCTAGTATAAAAGTTTACGTCGAACTTTTAGTTTAACGTTTTAACATCTTAACACTTTCAAGGATACGTCATGACAAGACACGAGTTTCTTATCAACTCAGCCTATCGCAGTCCACTGCCTTCCACATCCGGTCCCCCCAGCCACCTTCTTCAGATCATTGGTCCACCTTGTAGGGGGACGCCCTATGCTGTGTTTGCCGATTCGCGACCTCCACTCAAGGACTCGTCTGCTCCAGCGGCCATTGGAGTCTCTTATACTCCGTAATAATTTAAGTACTCATTATGTGTGTCAATGAAAGTGTTAAATCGCTTTTATTAGGTTGACTTCTTAAATTTATATTACAACTGTTACAAGTGTTAAAAAGATTATGGGCAAAGTCCACAGAGGGTGCAGAGTCAGCACTGCCCGAGCATTGTCGACACTGTAAAGGCCCTCGATCTGGACAAGGTACTTACGCAAACGTGAGTTAATAGCGGGCTCTGCCCAGTTTATAATGGGGTGCATTAAAAGAGCCTCCACAAGTGACGATATTTAATTGATCTTCCAGCGCACCCTGTGCAGTCAGCCCCGCTACTAACCTGCTGATTGGCAAATCCGTTTCCCACGGCATGAGCTATTATCATTTTGTAGTTCATGTCGACACGATAGAAGAAGAAAATAATGGGCTTTCTAACAACCGGGCAGTGTTATTAGTGTTGGGCAGGCTGTACTGTTTTTTAGATACCTAGCTACAAGCTATCAGAGCTATTATGTAAGTAGGTACTCATGTTTACAAAAAAAGTTTTGTGTAAAAAGATTCGATCCAAGTGCAATTTTGATCAACCGTTTGTGAACCCCAAAATGGAATCTCTAACAATATTCTCAATAACGCTTTATCTGACCTGAAAATCCAACTTAGGGTCTCATTTCAATGATAATGAGTTCTAGAAGATATAGGTACATACCTACCTACATCACATAAAAATAAAATTTTCTCTGGAACTCTACATTTTATTCTTTCTCTTTTTAAGAAACGCTGCGCCACACTAAAAATATTACGGTATCGTGTGTGCCTTTACTGACACAAATTTCACATTCTCAAATAGGTAGGTACCCAGACCTGAAACAATTTATCTGTAGGCTCTACAAATTCTTACTTACTGCGTTCGGGAAACAAACTCGCATGCATGCCTCTGCGTACTGCGTAGCAGTCATTCGTTCAGACAGCTATTGTGGTTATCGTGGCGACAACTTTTTATTTAGGTATTTTGGCTATTTATTTATTATATTCTTTATTGTACATTACACCAAACGAAAACAAAGACATATAACGTTTATCATATTTTAATAAC
This sequence comes from Asteroscopus sphinx, assembly GCA_949699075.1. Lineage (NCBI taxonomy): Eukaryota > Metazoa > Arthropoda > Insecta > Lepidoptera > Noctuidae > Asteroscopus > Asteroscopus sphinx. Next base: position 25,267,257 of record OX453004.1, on the reverse strand, counting down.
ATAATCTTCGTGATGCATCATAGATAAAAGTAAATTGTATGTCTATAACATAAAATAAAACCACAAAACAACGGAATGAACGATACCTATGATACGACCCGAAAAAGTAATAATAACGAAATGGGAACTTAATAATACCACGTTGGTATCATTGCATTCACAAGAAACGGAACGCGCTTGCGCGAGCTCGGCGGGTGGACGCGGTGCGGAGGGTCGCAAGGCCGGGGCGCGACGTGCGGGGAGGGGCGACGTCACGTCGAACAACGCAGGCCATACGCTACTAAATTCAGAAGACCCCTCCGCATACCTCACCCGCATGTGCTAACGGACTATTCTATTGTTCCGGGTTAAAACTTGCCTGCGTCGCCGTCGCTCGAGTCGTTCAACGCGATTACGCGAGTTGGGAACTGTGAGATCGGTAGTAAAAGTGGGCTCTCTCTGTTACTGTGCTAGTGTAGTGATGATTTTACGTTAAATATTTTGTGTATAAATAAACTCTTGAGAAGTTTGAATATCTCGGAAAGTGAACTGACTTATTACTGGTTTGAAACAAGAACAAAACGCCATATAAAAAGACTGAAACGCGAAGAACGTCGCTGTCAAAATAAGGCGGAAAATAAATAAATAGGGTTAAAACACAACGGTCCGCTGCTAGCGTGTATAAAGTGAACCTTATTACAGTGGTGAATTAGAGTGACTTTCGTGCAGCAAAACTAGTCGACCAAATTGCTGAAATAAATTATTATTAGTATGCATTTATCGATGATGCGAGTGAGGAGCCTGTGATCGTATTTGTGTCTGTGTGATCATCATGGAACAGGGGATCCGCTGGCGTGCTCGAGCCTACCGGTGGAGTTAGTCGAGGCCACAGCCTTTTGAAATAGGTACCGGTTTTGTTTAAATTATCATTTTGTTTGATTTATAATACTGCTCGGTTCAGACGGGTGCAGGTGGCTTGCACTCCTCTATCGCATCACAGCAATTACTCTCAACGTATTTACAGTCAAACAGAGATAGCAACAACGAATTTAGATATTGTTAATAATACCTATATTTCATGCTATTATAGAATAGCATGAAATATAGGTATTCGCATAGGCGACCTTTTAATATTGAACATAACTTGCTACTCTTTTCGACTCACCCCCCATTGACTTGAAACCAACCCTTTACAACTTAAAAAACAAAATATAATCAGCCCATTACTGTCCCACTACTGGGCACGGGCCTTTTTGCAGAATGAAAAAGATTTATACGCGCCTATCAAGCAAGCAGTCCTGGCGCGGGTTGGCATATTACTCAGATTTATTTTTTATTTTTACAGATAATTTTTACAGTCATGGAGAAAGCTATATCAGAATTAGGCGTACAGTCGAAAGAGCAGCCCGATGTGGACGTTACTGAATGTGATAAAGACCCAGTTACTGAAGAGGGGGAAGAAGATGGCTTCCCGGTGATAAAAGACGAGAAAAGTAGTGACAGTGATGCTCACAGTGAAGACCTTAGCTCTAATGATGAACAAAGTAATGTAATCAGTAGTAGTAACTCTCAGTTTTATGAGATTAGCGACAGTAAAATAGACTATGCAGTTAAAATAGATGACAATGATACACTAAGTGACATAGACGATATCAAAACAGACAGTGCTTCAGCTGACAGTGAAGATTCTGCTCTTGGTAGTCTTCCACCGGATAGTGCTCCCAACGATAGGGAAGATGAAGTTCAAGACAGGTCAGAAGGTAGCGATTCAGGTCTTGGATCAGAAACTATCGATGACATAAAATTACCAAGCTTCAATCTTGCTCTTCCATGCACAAGTAGCCTAAAGAGTGTCAAATCATCAGATGATTCAGACCATAATAATGATAATTCCAGCAATAGTAATAATGAGAACAATGTAGACAATTGTCATATTTCGATAGCACAAGTTAAGCCTCTCAGAAGTAGTCTTAAGAGAAAATGTAGTGATGATAACAAAAATGAACCACAACCTAAAAAGCGGAAAGAAAGGATATCATTCGATAATGTTACCGTATTTTACTTTCCTAGAGCCCAAGGATTTTCATGTGTTCCATCACAAGGAGGCTCAACACTAGGAATGGAATGGGAACATACTCATATACAAAAATTTACTTTAGCCGAACATGCTTTCGAACAGAGAAGATTACATAGGCAAATATTGCAGCAGCTGAAAAGTGAGCGTAATTCGTTACAAGGCGTATCACTCTCCTCTAGTGAAGACAGCGACACTGAAGAAGAAGCGAGCGACATTTCTGAATCAGAACTAGATTTAGATAGTTATTTTTTCTTACAACCTGTTCCAACTAGACAAAGAAGAGCCCTATTACGTGCAGCCGGAGTAAGAAAAATAGAGGGCTATGAAAAAGATGAATGTAGAGATATAAGGACATCGCGTGAATTCTGTGGTTGCGCTTGTAAAGGAACATGTAACCCAGAGGATTGTTCGTGCAGCTTGGCTGGAATAAAATGCCAAGTTGATAGATTAAACTTCCCATGTGGATGCACTAGAGATGGGTGCGCCAATACTTCGGGCAGAATTGAATTCAATCCTGTAAGAGTAAGGACGCATTTTATTCAGACTCTTATGAGAATAGGTCTTGAAAAGAAAAATGAAGAGCATCAGGAAGCTGCTAAGAGACAATGGCTGGAAGCGCACAACAGTTCCACATCTTGTTCATCAAATTCATCATACGAAAGAGAACGTTGTCTTAGTCATGAGGATGGAATGTTGCGTGACGTCTCCCTAACTCCAAGAGTAGAAGTTGAATCTTGTGTTAATACAGGAAGTTTTAACAATGTTCATATTGATATAAATAACTCCACAGCTCAGAATAGCGATATGTCATACGGCTATAGAAACGAGGTTTCCAATAATGTAAATGATACAAGCGTCATTCACTTTGAGAATACAAACAATCATCACGGCCACAATAACCCTTACACATCCAGCATACTTCAAGGGAAAGGTCCGCCTTACCCAGCAGCGAACGTCACTGGTTTTGATGCTATATCTAACAACATACAAAGATTTCCATGTGATCTCAATTACGCTCACGAACATCAAACAGAACACCACTTCAGAGGGTTGCAAAGCTTTTCTGCCACCAGTTTTGAAGAGTTCGCTCACAGCTCCCATGTATCTATGTTTAGTCATTATGGCCACGTGTATGTTCCACCGAATGTACACGAACACGCTTCGCTACAATATCATAGTACACAACATAATCACTATGGAATGTACAGAAACAGTTCTGAATGTGTAAATAATGAAAACAAAAGTGATACTCATTACACTACTTTGATGACATTGCCATATCAACATAGTAATAGGATGCGAACTGTAGAAAATGACGAGAATTGGTTCAGTCACAGTACGCTGCTGAACTTGGACCATTCTGACCAAACGACTCAGGATGCTTCAGACTCACAGTCTCAGCCGGCGGGGACGCCAACGGAAAGCAATAACGCCGAGACCACGGAGAATTTTGGTGAACTTATAAAAAAAACTATGGTAGAGTCTGTTACTGTGTAGATGTAGATGACTTGTTGTATTTTAATCGTCTTAATTATCATGTTATGAAAATTTTAATTATATTAATTGGTAAATTCAAAGACTAACTTTTATTGAAAATCAAATCTTTTCCCCACGGCATGAGCTGTTATCATTATGTAGCTCATGTCGACACGATAGAAGAAGAAGAATTGAAAATCTTTCAAACAGCTACCTACGGTCACCTATAACGTCATTTATAATCTCCACAAATAAAGAACTGTACTGATATCAGTAAGCTGTGATAGCTAAGCGTGTATCACAGTGCGGTACTTACCTATTATAATTATAACTATCCGCTTATAAACACTTGAGTTTCAGAAATAAAAACTTTTGTATTTGAAACAACAGTATTCTGCTTATTTTTATCTCGCGGTAAATAATTTAGAAGACCGCTTCATTCTTACAAAGAAACTAAGATAAATAGAATAGGTACCAAATACATACGCAAACTCGTGTTTTTAAATTAATAACATAACATAACATCACGCCTGTATTTCCCCGAAGGGGTAGACAGAGGTGTAATAGTACACCACATTTCGCCAGTTATATTATAGTTCCATGTAATAGGGGGCGAGCCTATTGCCATTGACCGGGCACAAATCCAGACTCCAGGCTGCTACTGAGAAAATAAAATAATAATATATATTATTTATTTATTTATTTTTTAAAATTATTGAACGTAATTAAGTATATTACAGTCTGTTGTGGGTATGATGAGTCTGACGTCATTGAACCAATGAGTATAGTATCCCGTCTTGCATACTTATATGGTCCTCGTTTCAACCTACTTATTTGAATAAAGCCAATACTCGTAATTAATAACGTTCAAAATATAGTACCAAACTAATCTGAATGTCTTTAATGTCAATCTCCTGAGAGAAGATGTTCCTGTTTGCCGTTCACTGGAGACATTAATGACCTAAGTGTCAGAAGTAAACGGCAGGCACTTACTGTCAAGATATTGAGTTTTAAAGCATTGAGATTAGTTTGGAACTATATTTTGAACGTTTTTAATTACGAGAATTGGCCTTCTGTTAAGCAGAGGACTTATTGGAAGTTCTGTAGGTAAACTTTTTTGCGAATACAGACCAAAGACATTTCCATACTGAGTATAATAACTCTATGATACAGACATACTACCTACCTACATAATAAGGTTAGCCGCGAACACAGACTCACTGTAAGTAAAGTAAACTGCGCACTAGGGATTGCTGGATTAATTGTCTTATTTGCTGGTTTATGAATGTATCCGCATTTTAATTATTTAATCCTTTATGCACAACTGGGTACAAAGGCAGTCTTAACGCCATAGGCGTTCTCTACCAGACAACCTTTGGGTAATGCAGAGACGAAAAATAAGGTAGATGCACCAGTAAAGTAGTAAAATATGGTTAGAACTACGGACTTATAATTAACATATGAATAAATACATAGGTATAGTCTAACAAAGCAATTGATATACAGGGTAGAGGGATATAAATGAAATTTTCTTTGAAGATTATGTATGTTTTCGAGTGAAATATCTTTTTATAACGGACAAAGTTAAACTGTATTTATACAAAACCCTAATCAAACCATTCTATAATAACTTCCTGAGAAATCTTCATCTGTCTGACGACCCTGTATACTAATTGCTTTGTTAGACTGTACATATAATAAAATATACATTATTATACATACATGTATAACTATAAATATAGATAAATTAAAGGCGAGCTGAATCTGCACAATTTTTTTCACGGAAATATTTCCTTAACTTAATTTTAAAGGCGTGCCGACTGTCAGCCATCCTGATTTCACGAGGAAGCGCATTCCATAATAGGATAGATTGCACGAAGAATGTAGAGTGAACGAATTTTTATTCTGATTCTGATTTCTGAGTGCATTTCTGGAAAAGGGATCATCACTAACATCATTCTCAGCTTTTATCAACCTACTGCAACACAAGCCTCCTGTTTTGCTTCATCTTGTCTAGATTTTTCCATCTTTTAATCGGTCTTCCGATCTTCGGAAAATATATAGGTACCTATTATAAATCTTTAAAGATATCGAATATTTAAAGGGTCGTTTTCTGAGTTGAGAATTCTCAACTCACAAACCGCTATATACAGATGTTGATCATGTTTCTAGAGCAAATGATAAATAATGTGCTTAGTTATCTAAAAATACTTGAAAAATTCTAAGATTATTTAATACCCAAATTATCAATTAGAAACATAGCGAGGGTTGCGAGGGTTTGAGAATAAATCCCGAACGACTCTGAAAATAAGTCATCAGCGGCATTGTCAAAGGGTGGAATGGAAATACCTGCAAATTGTTTTGGTGGTTTTGCATGCATCGTTTTTGTGTAGCACGCGACACGGAGGAAATTTGTATGTTAACAATAAGTATTTAAAAAAAAAATCCTACTGATTTTTTTTATTGATTTGTGTTGTATTGTTTTACCCGAAGGGGTAGGCAGAGGTGTAAAGTAAACCTAAATTTCGCCAGTTATGTTATGAGTCCTTAATAGCCGGGCACAAATCCAGGCTCTGGGCTGTTACTGAGAAAACCCAATATCACTTTGCCCGACCCAGGAATTAAACCCAGGAGCCCATGCTCATCAGTCGCGCTTACGAGCACTAGACCAACGAGGCAGTCATTCAGAGCGAGGACAGAGGCGTCTCTTTAAATATTTTTTTTACATTACATTAGATTATTTGGATTGATGCCTCGAATTTTTACTAATTTTTTTTTTTTATAGTATAGGAAGGCGAAACGATCTAAAGGCCCACTTGATGTTAAGCGGTAACCTTTGCACATAACAACTGCAATGCCACCTAGGATGTTACCTAAATGGCATCGCAAGTCGGTTTGCCAAACTGAGACATGAAGATGGAAACTTCACTGCACCTAAATGATTCAAAACAGTCCAAAGTAGAATGCTAATCGTTTTGTTTACGAAAACACCCTAATAGCCCATGAACCATTATTTTTTAATTTAAAAAAAGTTACTTATGTTATAAACTAAAAGCAGCGATCGAGTTGCTAATTTGGTGCATGGTTCCGAGCCTCAGCCAGGCCAGTTTTCCATCCGAGAAGCCAGACAGGCATTATTTTTAAAACCTCATCGACATTTTCCTTCTTACAATTTAAACGTGTGCTTAGGTAGACTCGACGCATATCATAATCATTTAAAATCGACTCCCCAAAATTACCCATTGGTAACACGCACAGGGCAGGGTTCTGTAGTCAGTACTGACTATACAGAATTCTTACAAGATATCAAGATATGGGCCAAACTCGATGTATTTTAAAAATACAAAGTAATTTTGCAGTTGATTTAAACGAAATTTCTATGAACTTTAGGCAGACTCAACTATACATAGTTAAGTTGGTAGACTGTAACTCGTATGCCTACTAGACAAGCCTGCTAATCCGTGACAGTTTTCCTATTTTACTGAAAGAAAACGAAGAAAAAAAAAAAAGCTGCTGAGTACATAACCTCCTCCTTTTTTTGAAGTCGGTTAAAAAGCTCAGGGGGTCTACTAGCGTTTGACGAATGACAAACGAGTTACGATCTTTCATTCCGACTATCACCTAACTAAACAATAAAGATAGACTGCGAAACATAGTCGCATGAATGATGAAATTGACCAAAGATCAGAGAAACAAACGTCAAAACAGGATCATCGCATGCGATATGGGAACGGTGGTTGACCGGAGTAGCAAATTGTCGTCAAACGCGAGTAGACCCCCTGGTAACTTTATCGTCGATAAAACTCAGGTAATTACTAGCTTAAGGCCCAATGTACACAGAAGAGACATGGCATAGACTAGACGTAGACGTGATACGAACATCACTGTACCGTGTCCCTCCTGCGTCCACGGTGAAACAGACAGTCAGACGGACATGGCGAAAATATAAGGGTTCCTAGTTTGACTACGGAACACGAAAAAAGTTTTAACTAAACCATCTAAGTAGGTAGAAAAAATACCTAGAGTGTAGTTTAGATTCGTGTTTAAAAAAACTTTGTGGACTTTCCAAAAAAATTGATCATGCCCATAGTAAAGAAAAAGCACACACACCGTTCGTTTTGTAAGGCCACTAAAACTCAATGCCCCAAAAAATGGTTTTCGAGTCAATGGCCTCTACGAAATGGCCCGTTGACCACCTAAATTGCATACTTACACCTACTTATTTCATGTGCTATCAATGCCAGGTTGCTAATTGCCTGACCATCAATCGATTTTTATGAATATTACGCGCACCATAGCAATATTCTTTACCGTCTTTGTCATGAGAGCATTGAAAGGACTTTTCAAATTCAAGAACAACATCTGACGACCCCATTTTCTGTCCAATTCATTCTTGTCCATCCTAAGGTTGCCTGGAAGAAATCGCTAAACGCGATATGGCCGCCATTTGTACAAGTTTAAATGCATATTCAATTTAATGTTTTTTACAATAAAGCATATAATTTTTTTTATAAAAAAAAATTATGAACCTAACGATCGAACCTACTATTATGGGTAAATATAAGTATTATTTCCTTTATTTAACTAAATTTACATATAAATTATCACACCTTTGTCAAAAAACTGAAATAACTCAAAAATCATGTTTGTGGAGAAATCAACTTTAGGTTTAAAATTTAAACGCGGTTAGCGTTTAAATTAAGGCATTAAGGCTTAAGTTCACCAACGATAATTCTCTGACTAAGCGACCGTTTACCAAAAATTCCAACTTACATTTTTCGATTAATCAAAGAATTAACGTTAATGAACACTGGCCTAAAGGTCCTACAAATATGATTTTTGAGTTAATTGGAATTATCATCATCATCATTTCAGCCGAAAACGTCCACTGCTGGGGCAGTGGGCCATATGCCATAATCGCCACGCTTGGCAGGCGGGTTAGCGATCGCAGTTGGTTGTTAAAATACTCAGAGAACGCTGCTTCCCATCCTCTGGTGGATCCCTTAGTCGCCTTTTACGACACCCATGAGAATAAAGAGGGATAATTATTTATTATTATATAGAATGAATGTTATGACCTTCCTCTCTCCCACTCTCTCCTACTACCTATTTAACTATTGCTGCTGTGCCCTACAGGGTGCATAATGAAAACAAAATCCGTAGGTAAGTACCCCAATTATAACATTTAAAACACATTTTCTGTTACTTCTGCGTAGCCAGTATTGGTAACAGCCTTGCTATATATATTTTCATATTTTGTTATGACGGCCTGCTCCTCCCGGAGAGTTGGAAAGATTGTGAACGTTTTCGAGGTCACCCAGTATTATTTTCCTACTCTGTTATCGTTATTAAACGTATGCAGTGCTATACTGTAGGTACGTATATTTCATTAGATAGGATACTTCTGACTGCGAACAAGGAGTACAAATTAAGGTATTAAAACAAATTTTCTTTATTCTGACGTCTTTTTCAAAAACATTTTTTATTTTTATTTTTATAGTATAGGATGGCGAAACGAGCTAAAGGCCCACCTGATGTTAAGCGGTTACCTTTACCCATGACAATTTCAATACCACCTAGGCTGTTGCCTAAATGGTACCACAAGTCGGTTCGCCAAACTGAGACATGAAGATGGAAAGTCTCATGTGATTGTAATTTCACCGGCACCCGTACCCTTCAGACCGAAACACAGCAATGCAAGCATCACAATTTGGCGGAGAAGTAGGCACGGTGGTAGTACTTCCCCGGACGAGCTCTTATCATAATATCAACCGAATTTGACAATACCGAGTCTGCCGGATTTTTGTTACAGTATTTACAGAAACAAGTCATAAGGCGTACTGAGAAAGGCTTTGAAATGCCCTGCACTATGGTGCAGTGTTGGCATGCGCGCCCTGCCCACTTTTGTATTCTATCTATTTCTGTGAGCGGGCCGCATAAATCAATAAGTACACCTACTATAAATTTTCAAGAAAAACTAAAGATTCAGTCGACATTATTCCCGTGTTTGCCGTTGCGGGCCGCTAAAATGTAAGCGGCCCGCGGGCCTTGCTTTGCACATATTATAACAAAAAAAATAGAAAGCTCGTTTTATTTTGCATATTTGCATACATGCAAATGGATTATCGTCCTTGACTTCAGAGTCAAAAGTAATAATAATAAGAGCTTATTACATATGTAGGTAAAATATATATGTAGGTATGTAATAAGCTTGTTACCTAAGTCATAGAATATATACTAACGTACCTAAGTCGCTTCGTTCGATGCAGACACCGCCCTTTCATTCCGGGGCGGTCGGGGCGTCAAGCGCCTGCTGGTGCGCCGCGCGTTCGTAATTGCTTAGTAACGGAAGTTGGCAAAAAATTTGCAAAGTTGGCAAAAATACAGTTAGTAAGAAAACTTAAGTAGGGGTAACCAAACTACTAATATTATTTTGATCAAAATAAACCACCACTAAAACGATAAAACCTTTATTGAACATTGTCTCATTTTCTTTCTTAAATAACAAATAATTCTGTTTTATTTATATACGTATTGTTCGAATATCACATTTTTTTTAAGTATGTTATCTGTCATGATGTAATACTGTGGACGAAAGCGAAACATTTCCGTCAGGAACTCTGAGTAATTTCCCAGATCTTGATAATTTTGTCTTCACTAGCCGTGATCAGTGTTTTTGAGATCTCGTCGAAATAGACGTTGTTGATAGAGTCTGGAACAAAAAACGTTCTAATAACTTCTTAGTTTTTCGCGATCACTACACATTATAATTAAACAAAGTTTAACCGGATTAAATTGCGTATATTATTTAAATTGGTTTTCCTGACGTTTCGAAAGCTTTGCAGCATTTCGTGGTCGCAGGTAGACTAAGATGACAATTCCTAAAAATAATCAAGTCCCAAACAGCACGCAACGCTGTAAAAGATAATGATATTGTGAGGGATTACTGCGTGCATCGAAACGATTTTAATTAATAATATAGTATGGTAGATTAAAATCATTTTTTAGAAATATCTGTAAAGACGATTGTCATGTTAGTCTACCTGCGACCACGAAATGCTGCAAAGCTTTCGAAACGTCAGGAAAACCAATTTAAATAATATACGCGATTTAATCCGGTTAAACTTTGTTTTATTAAAAAACATTCTTTTATGAGAAATAGTAGAGAAAATTATGAAAAGTGCTAATGGCAAATCGGGAACTCCTGTTCCTTACCTATAAACATCATAACAAAGGTATTAGAGTGAAAGAACAGTGATATTTCTATCTACGAAAAGTATACAGGGCGTCCCACGGATATGCCATATGGAGGGAAAGTACCTTGAATATTGTAGATGGAACATTTTACTGAAAGAAGACATTATTTGAATTTAAAAAACAATTTAAACTGCATTCATAGATATTTAAATAATTACATGGTTGAACCGGACATCGAACCCATTACATGAAAAAAATAATCAACCTGCAGCTTTATCATACCGATCGAAAGGCTTCATCATAAGGATAATTTTTTGCTAAATAACATAGTGTCACAAATAAAAGGAAGACCATGAATTTTAATATTTGATCTGAAATTTTGATGCGAAATAATCAAAAGAGTGCGCCTTTGTATTCAACAGGAAGGGACTCATTTTGAGCACTTGATAAATTGATTAATTTTGTATTAAAAATGTCATCGCCATCGCAATCGCAGACTTGTGAGCCAGTGCGAATTCTGGTCTGGTCAAAGAGACAACGTCTTTGACATTTTTTTAACACGCGAATACCTTTCTCATATCCACAGACCAGTAAGCCTCTAGTGTCTGTGTTTGTGGGGGGGTGTGTGTGTGTGGGGGGGTGTGTGTTGGGGGGGTGTGTGTTTGGGGTGTGTGTGTGGGGGTGTGTGTTTGTGGGGGTGTGTGTGTGTGGGGGGGGGGTGTGTGTGTGTGTGTGTGCGTGTGTGTTGAATGTTCTGTGGGGTTTGGTGCTGCATGCCGAGACACAGGTTTCCACCTACTTCGGCTGCAGATGCTCCCTTTTTAGGGTTCCGTAGTCCTACAAGGAACCCTTATAGTTTCGTCATGTCCGTCCGTCTGTCCGTCTGTCCTAATCCTTTACAGCTTAATAACTTCTACAGTTATAAACATAAGTAAATGAAATTTTGTTAAAAATGGTTTAGATATAGATCTCAATTTTAAAAGAATAAAAAAATCTTGATAACGTATTTTAGGGGTGACGCCCATACATGTGAAATGGGGATGAAAAAATTTTTTTCGCTGCTCCCCCTCGTGTGGGGTATCATTCAATAGGTCTACTAAAATGAAGGTAATGTTTCATACACAATTTTTTTATCAGGTATACCATCTGCGACATACAGCCCTCCAAAGTGGCTTGCAATGTGTCCCCCCCCTGCCATTTCTAAGCTATGCAACGTAGAAACTTATAATTCTATAAAACTTCCACATTGATAGACCTTTATAAAAACTCTCTTTTAAAATTATTTCGAGTATAATGTGATTATAAATTTTTGAGTTATAGTGAGAAAACTGCAAAATACTTAAGACGTCCTAGTTCATAGGTCATTGACCTTAGAGAAAAATTATCATAGCAATTAATGATCCTTTAGTTACTACCTATTTAAAAAAAATCACAAAAAGTAACTTTGTGTTATATTGATATGACATATTTCTTAAATTTATCTTCTTAAATTCAGCGCTAGGTGGCGCTGTTTACAAAAACTAAAATAGCAATGATTAATAAATAATTAGGTTTGTAATTAGGAACCCTATAATACTGAGCATGGCCCGACATACTCTTGGCCGGTTTTTTATAACACGATATAAATATTAGCACTATAGTTTTAAATCTTACTAATTTATGTTATGTAATTCTTTGAGTCAATAAATATTTTTATTATTATTTCTTTACTCACCAATAAATTACTTTAAAATCCACCACATTCACCAGTTTAGTCTCCTCGTTATTTCTATCTATTCTTGTAACTGAAACAACAAATGAGCGGCGAAAATTTTGAGGATGACTATGCGGTCATATGCGTAGTAGAGCACTTTTTAAGGAATAAAACTAAAGATTTTGACGACGTCTGTCTAGCGGTTCGAGTGTCGGGCTGCTGATCACGAGGTCGTGGGTTCGATTCCCACAGAACACAAATATTTGTGTGATGAACATAAGTGTTTGTGTTGGTCTGGGTATTTCTTATGTATTATAAGTATGTATTTACAACAACAAAAAAGTATGTAAGTATTATATCCATTGTCTAGTACCCATATTACAAGCTCTGCTTAGTTTGGGACTAGATGGTGCTGTGTAAAAATGTCCCAAAAATATAATTATTTTCTTTATTACAGCAATTCAACATATCAACTATATTTTTAAATATTTCTACAAAACAAAACAAAAAAAAAACATTTAAAAATATAAAAAATAGTGGCCCACCGGTATCAGGTACAGGGACCAAGCTACCGGCGGTCAGGGCTCCAGAGAAAGGAACCTCCTAACAATACGCGCCGTATCTAGGAGAACCGCTTTCTGCATCAAGCCCTTGACCCAGCCGCCTAACGAGAGCCTCATGAGATGGTGGTCGAGGCTCTTTGCTACAAGGCCATTGGCCGTAACAACTATCGGCACAATGATTGCTGAGTCCACCTCCCACATGTCGACAACCTCGTGTGCTAGATCAAGATATTTAATTTGCTTGTCTTTTTCAGCTTTCACGAGGTTCCCGTCATGTGGGACACAGATATCAACAATCATTGCGCGGCGCTCAGATCGATCTATCACCACTATATCAGGCTTATTGTGAACAATAGTCCTGTCAGTGATGATAGATCTGTCCCAGTACAATGTGACATGGCCATTTTCAAGAACTGGGTCGGGCACATACTTGTAGTACGGTACTTCTAATTCCACGAGATTGTATCTCAAAGCAAGTTGCTGGTGAATAATTCTGGCTACTAGGTTGTGCCTGTGCAAGTACTCGCCGTTAGCTAGACGCTAACATCCGGATATAATGTGTCGGATAGATTCTCCCGGACAGTGACATGCCCGACAGATGTCAACCGTGCCATCCTTCACAATATACTTTCGGTAATTGTTCGTCATCATAACTTCGTCCATAATTGCACATACAAAACCTTCCGTTTCTCCGAAGAGATCACCAAACCGTAGCCAGGCCACGGACGCTAAGCCATCCACATCGGGTCCATGAAGAGCCTGATAGAAGCGCCCGTGTAGCTCCTTGCTTTGCCATACCTCCTCGCGATCTTTGGTACTCAGTACCACAGGTTTGCGCCAGTTCTCTTTAGCTAAAGAGAGCGGGGTCAGTCCCTTGTCCACTGTAACAACATCTCGGTGCATACCCACGTCCAAGTGAAGGAAATATTCCCTTAGACTGCACACCTCACGGTTGTGGAGGGTCTTAGCATTTAAAAAGCCACGACCCCCACACTTCCGCGGGATGTACAGCCTCATCACCGATGAACGTGGGTGATGCATCCGATATGCAGTCAGTAGTTTGCGGACTTTCCGATCCAGGGCGTCAAGATCCGTCTGAGTCCACTTGAGTATACCGAAGGAGTACATCAAGACCGGCATGACCCAACCGTTAAAGGCGCGCACCTTGTTTCCGCCCGATAAAAGACTTTTTAGAACCTTTTTCAGGCGGCCAAAGAAGCGCTCCTGCAACGATTGCCTCATGTCGGCCTGGCTGATACCTAACGCCTCCGCCATACCCAAGTATTTGTAGGTCTCAGTTGGGGAGAGGGATCTAAGGAGTGTAGAATCCGAGAGTTGTACTCCCTCGGATTCCACAATCTCACCTCGCTTCACATGCATGACCGCACATTTGTCCACACCAAATTCCATCCTGATAGAATTACTGAAGTTTTCAGTTACTTTCAGTAACTCAATCAGTTGCAAATCAGTGGGGGCAAACAGTTTTAGGTCATCCATGTAGAGGAGGTGGGATATTACTTGACCTCCTCTCCTCAACTGGAAGCCCAACCCTGATTCCTCCAGCAATGTACTTAGAGGATTCAGGGCTAGACAAAACCACAGGGGACTCAGACTATCACCCTGGAATATTCCCCGCTCGATCCTTATCGGTTCTCCGTTACCTTGAGGCTGCCGACACCCTGGATAGCGAAGGACCGTTCTCCATTGCCCCATACACGACCTCAGGAAGGCGCATAGAGTTGTGTTAACTTTATATAACTCCAGCACCCTCACAAGCCATGTATGCGGCACGGAGTCGTAGGCCTTCTTATAATCTATCCAGCATGTCGACAGATCCTTTCGGGATCGGCGAACCTGCTGGCTAATAGTCATGTCAATGAGGAGAAGCTCCTTAGTGCCACGGGACCCATTCCTACATCCATTCTGAGAAGCAGACATGATTGAATTATTTTCAACATGATGGTTAATTTTTGCTCTCAGAATGGATGTGAGGAGTTTGTATACCGTCGGTAAACAAGTAATAGGACGGTAATTTTTGGGTTCCGTGGTACTACCAGACTTGTGGAGCAGGTGGGTAACTCCTGTTGTAAGAAACTGGGGTAGCGACCCAGACTCCAAGGCCGACTGAAATTGGGACGCCAAGCAGGCGTGTGAACTGCGTAGCCACTTCAGCCAAAAATTGTGCAGCCCATCCGGCCCTGGAGACTTCCAATTGGGTAGTGGATGGGCTGCGCTGGCCACGTCTTCGGGGCTGATGAGGACTGCCTCCATTTCCGATATTGGTTCACACACCCGATCAATGTCCCGCGTCCAGGCGCCTTCGTTGTGGCTGGTGGGCACCGACCAGATGCTGCGCCAGAATAAGCTCATGGCATCATCATCCGGCAGGTGCACACCATTCACACCCTGGTCAGGACGCTCCCAGGTTCTGTATACCCGTCTTTCGTCACTCTGGAACGTGCGGTTCTGGGTATATCGCTCCACACGTCGCTTATACCTTCTGATTCGGTTTGCCCATGCATACATCTTCTGCTTCAGGAAGTCTATGCGCTCTGTGACACGAGCCATATAATCTTGAGGACTGATATCAGTCCCTGAAAAAGCCCGTCTCACAAAGCGCATCACTCTTGGGCGAGTGTTGCCCTCCCTGAAGCAGATTAATTTGCCAATGAGTGCTCTGGCCCCCCCAATACGACGCTCAATCCTGCACTGCCAAGCAGGTATAGCAGGTTTTGGTCGTGTAGCTCTATCACTATTTTCAAACTTGATGTGAGCTACACGACATGCCGCAACCGCTGCGCAGTACAGGATCGAGTGGGTATCACTGAGGTCTTCACTGCTATCAAAGTAGTCTGGTAGCAACGAATCCAGAGCACACACTAGCGCCTTATTCTTTCTATGCATGGGTAAACGAGGCAAGCGTGGTCTTAATTCTGGTGGTGTGGATCGATACTCCCGAATCGCACCCTCCAGGGCGCTCCTCAATTGTTCACTGCACTGTATACTTGCAGGACTAACCTCGTCATCTCCGTCCCCATCAGTGTGGATGGGCCGTGGTGGTGCAGAATGTATTTGCAGCGGTACCACGGGCAGCAACGGGGGGGTGACGGCGTGGTTGCCCTGCACTTCAGAGCGAAGCCGCTCAAGTACGACGTCGTCCAACCTATGGTTTCGTTGGATGACCCGCACTTGATCCGACAGTCGCTGGGCCGAAACGTTGACGGCTGGCTCAAGCACCTGAAACAGAGAGAGCATCCTATCGCGGTACGCGGTGAGATTAGTTCCCCCCTCTGTTGCCCCATAATATGCGCGCATGACGTTTTCATTTATGGACTGTGTCCATCTCATGCGCGACACATTTCCACCGGCAGCGGGGACCCTGTTAGGGGCCGGTTGGCCTCGGGGTCCTAAGCAAACTGGTGGCCGGGCTCCTCCCCGACGGCGTACAGGTGGTGGCGACGACGGCGGGGAGTAGTACTCGTCGCTCGAGCTCGACGCGGCTGCAGCGGCCGGTATCACTGGATTCACTGGTAAGGTGTGTTCCGGCGGCTGCGAGGCGGAGCTGAGCGGCGAGTCCGGAGATCTTGGGCGTGTTCTCATTGTTAATGCCCTGGTGCGGGCTCGGGTCAGCATAGTGTCGTAAGTTTCATCGTATTATCCAAAATTTGTGGGTTTTCATTATTATGACATCTGTCATATTCTTTGTTTTTCATATTCCTTATGTATCCGCATTTTTGCCATTATTTAAAAGAGTTTTTAATTTTTAATAGTTAATACGTTAACCATAGAATCGTTTTCGTCAGTTAATTTGTATTTTTATTCAATTTGATAATTTTATTTTCAATATTTTTACGTGACAGCTTGTTACCCGAGCAGTGTTGCCAGGTTATTATTATTATTATTATTTTATTTTTTTTAAATTGTCTTTTCGAATACTCATTTCTATCTAGGTAATTTTAATTACTTTTTGAACACCCCTAGTTGTAACTTTTAAATTAAATTAGATGACCGTTCATCGCCAAATAAATCACTCAAATTAGTTTCAAACTTTCAACATTCGTGTAAAATTAAATATTATTTCAAAAGAGACAGATGCTAAATTTTTCAGTTTTCGCAGTACAATACACACGCTACACACATTTTATGATTTTCAAACGGCACGTGTATACTCTTTTTTCTACCGTCGTTAAAAAATAGAGAGGAGGCTGGTCAAAAGTATTGGTATACCTGGATGGGTTGCAAACATCATGCGAGCAAGGCGACAGTAGGCGCACGGCGGAATTTTTATTGGGTGCGACTTGCGAGCCTCACATATCCACACCGCCTCCTCAGGTGGTGACATGCGAAAGGCATTTTCTCCATTAAAAAAAATGTATGGATATACAAGTTATTACAGTAAGTAGTATACATTTTACATTTTATATGGCCCACCGATGAACCTGCGCAGATGACACAATTTAAATACGCGGAAAATTGGTTAACCAATCAGAAAACACCATCGCTGCGCGTCAAAAGTCTCAGCCGCTCGTGTACGGGACCGTGTGAGCGAAATAGAAAAAGACGTCAAGGCAATCAATTTTAACACCTTACGAGCATTGCATAAGGTTGATTATATTTTTTTAATGTTTCGGGTGTTTTGGTCAATCGTCTGCGTGTCTACGCGAACGAAGATTGACGACGCGCCTTATCTTTTGTATCGTACTGTACTATTATTTAAAACCTGTATTGTCATGCAAAGTGTTGTTGTTGTTGTTGTTGTTTTACAAGGCAAATGTTTCCCTACTCTTCTTTCACTTCGCTAACTGGTCTCTATTTCCCTATTTAGGTACAATCCTTTTTTTTTTTTTTTTTTTACCCTCCGTCTGGGGAGGGCGGAGGGTTATGTCGGACTCTTACCGACTAAAACCACACGGTGGCCATCCTCTGCACAAAATAGAGGAGCTCCGGGAACTCCAGTGGACCGCGCCGGTGCCCCTCCAGTGCTACGCCTTTGGCACGTCCCGGGGAAACAACAAGGTTTCCCCAACAGCAGCACGTGACCACCACGTGCTGCTGTCCTCCCCAGGGTCGCTTAATAGATGCCTCGAGTCCCCCTACTCTTGGCACCTACGATCCCGAAGGTCCCCCACCATCATTTGGTGGTGGGGGATGCGGCGATTCGCCCTATCTGGGCCTTGCACCGGGGCGGTTGCCTCTCCGGCGCCTTCGTCTCCGAGTGGGATCGGCCCTCTCCCGATCCCGCTCTGCGGCCTCCTTCTGGATTTAGGTACAATCCTACTGAAAGAGAAAGACCACCCATTTCTATGTCGAAAAATTGCAAGGTATACATACCATTATGTGCGGTATGTACGTTGGTCTGCGTGACTGTGAGCATGTTCCACTGCAGCAGTGAGCCGTCGCCGCAGCCGAGCCACAGCACGCTGGAGCCGTCCCAGCACAGTGACGTCACCGCCGCCGGCAATTGTTTCTGGTACACCTGAACATGACTGACATACATAAGTGACGACTTAAGAACCCTAGCCACTTATCATATCAGAAGGCCAATTCACAAAATTTAAAATGTTCAAAATAAAGTTCCGATCTAACCACAATTTTGTTAATGTCAAAATTATGACAGTAGATGTTCCAAGGGATCTACTCGCGTTTGACGAACGACAAACGAAGTACGAACTTTCGTTCCGACTGATACCTACACAATAAAAATAGGCACATAAAAAAGGCACTATAAAGATAGATTACGGTTCATAGTCGTATGAAATTGATCAGAGAACAGAGAAACAAACGTCAAAAAACGATCATCGTATGCGATATGAGAAGATGGTTGACCGGAGTAGCAAATTGTGCGATGATCAGTACGTTTAATCAAATATCATCGAACGCGAGTAGACCTGTAGTAGTACTGGAGTAGTTCTGTTTGACGTTTATTTGCGGCATTTAGGACATTAAGAATAGATCGGAACTATATTTTGAACATTTTTAATTACGAGAATTGGCCCTCAGTTCGCTACATCGAACGAGCAAAGGGAAATATCCACAATCACCTCGCTGAGCACACGGATTGGTGATCACGGAGGTACGGAACTATTCTGTACCTAGCGTCGCCCGGTTGAAATTCTTACGACAAACGTGGGAAAATATACGGCATACGGTTAGCCGTAGGTATGTCGTATATTTTTTTTAACCTATACCAAATAATATTAATGACAATCACATGAGACTTTCCATCTTCATGTCTCAGTTTGGCGAACCGACTTGCGGTACCATTTAGGCAACAGCCTAGGTGGTATTGAAGTTGTCATGGGCAAAGGTAACCGCTTAACATCAGGTGGGCCTTTAGCTCGTTTCGCCATCCTATACTATAAAAAAAAAAAGGAGGATTTAGAGGACCGAGAAGGGCGCGAGCCGTGCGCCGTACGAGGTCCGGAAGAGGCCCAACGAGGCCCTTAAAGAACATTTTGTATGTAGCAGACAGATCTAGCTACACCGAGCGGCATCCGAGTTCGATACGACCATCGCAAGCACACGCGAATTTTATTCAAGATTTGTTATTGAATCTTGTCACTATCGTGCCAACGCGAAATCACCAACAAAATTCGCGCAAGCTTGCGATGGGACCGTCGAACTGGGATACCACTCGGTGTAGCTAGAACTGCTTTCCGTCTGCTTAGTCGCGTAGTTGCTTTGTATTAGGACAACACCTAATACCCGAGTTAGCTTTTACTTTGTGCATTGCAAGTTCCTTTACCTAAGACGTCTATAAACGACTGCTTATAATAAACCTTGGATTTTATTTAAACACTGGAGGTAAGCAGGCTTATTTGATAACCGGAAACCAAACACTATTCTGTGATCTTGAAAGCACGTAACAGCAAACTCACTTCCGTATTTCTCAAAAGACATTAAGATAAGAATATAGTGACCAGGCACATAATGAGCAAGCCAACTGATTAAAACTCGGTTAACGACTCCACGCAGAAATGTTAACAGTAGAATGCACACTCATTGTTTTCTTACACACATAGTTTTAGTGCACAGATAAGAAACGTCACGCACGTGAAATCAGAGAAGAATATAATGAAACATTTTTTTTAATTCCAGGCAAGGCGCAGGCGTGGTCTCAAAAATTAGACAAAACCCACCCCTAGTGTAGCGACAGAAAAATCACAAAGTGTTTTACAATACACAATACACCAGAAAACCGATTCTCGTAATGAAAAATTTTCAAAATATAATTCCAATCTAATGTCATCATCCTCCGCGCCTTTTCCCAATTATGTTGGGGTCGGCTTCCAGTCTAACCAGATGCGGCTGAACATCAGTATTTTACATGGAGCCACTGCCATCAGACCCCCGCAACCCAACTGGTTACTGTTACTGGGTAATACTGACATTCGGAGGTCAGACCAGTTGTCATATTTTTCAGGCTCCGACTACCCGTACCGACTGCCATAGATATTCGTATGACAACCAAGACCGATACAGTTTAACGTGCTCTCCGAGGCAGGGAGCGAGACTCCTCCATGTGTAACGAAACGGTCACCCGTCCATGGATTGAGCGCGGCAAGCGCAGCTCACAGATCGTACAATCCGTGCGGTTGTTACTTTGCCACGAGCTCTCCGTTCCGTTCTAATGTCAATGTTTTAAATGCCAATCTTATAGCGGTAGACGTTTCTGCCTATTTGACGTTTATTGTCACGTTTGAGGCATTGATGCCTCAGGTTGAAAATAATAAATATGTTTATTTCAGGTCGTAAATAATAAATATGTTTATTTATTATTTATTTTTTGGTCGCCTTTTACAACGCCCAGAA
The DNA here is from genome assembly GCA_949699075.1 of Asteroscopus sphinx. Classification (NCBI taxonomy): domain Eukaryota; kingdom Metazoa; phylum Arthropoda; class Insecta; order Lepidoptera; family Noctuidae; genus Asteroscopus; species Asteroscopus sphinx. Next base: position 25,246,460 of record OX453004.1, on the reverse strand, counting down.
GTGTGGAATCGACCTTTTTGTTGCTAGGAAATACTCAGAACCCAGGAACCACGCGAAACAGTATGAAAAAGGTATTCAACTGTAGATACAGGATGCGGCATAAAGAAGCGAGTTCTCGATACAGATAAATCAGTACGGGTAAAACAGCTGCGGTTATCATATGCTCTTACACTTAAAGAAATACCTAGGTTAAAACTTTTCAACACCGACTAGGTACCTAATCAGTTAGTCTACATATGAGACACGGACATATAGTCACTTTCGCAGATGATACAGCTCTTTTGTTGAGTGGAAGACCCTGAAAGGAAGTTTAAGAGCTAGCCAATGAAGGTTTTGCCCTAGTATCTACTTGGCTTGATTGCGACTTAATGACTTTAAATTGGTACAAAAACAAAATAGATGGATAGGCTAGTCATCATCATCAGCCTATCGCAGTCCACTACTGGACATAGGCCTCTCCAATAGCACGCCACTGACTTCTATCCTCGGTCACTCTCATCAAGTTTCCACCAGCTACCTTGCGTAAATCATCACTCCACCTAGCCTGAGGGCGTCATACGCTACGTGTTCCGATTCGTTGTCTCGACTCTAGAACACGTCTACCGCAACGGTCATCGGTCCTTCGGCTAATATGGCCGGCTCACTGCCACTTCAGCTTACTTATCCTGTGGGCTGTGTCGACAACTTTGGTTCTCAGTCGGATCACCTATCCACCATCATTTCAGCCGAAAGACGTCCACTGCTGGACATAGGCCTCCCCCAATGAAGGGGGGGATATGCTATAATCGCCACGCTTGACAGGCGGGTTGGCGATCGCAGTTGCTTGGTTAAATACTCAGAGAACGCTGTTGTCCATCCTCTGGTGCATCCCTTAGTCAGCTTTTACGACAGCCATGAGAAGAGATAACATAACATAACATCACGCCTGTATTTCCCCGAAGGGGTAGGCAGAGGTGTAATAATACACCCACATTTCGCCAGTTATGTTATAGTCCCATGTAATAGGGGGCGAGCCTATTGCCATTGACCGGGCACAAATCCAGACTCCGGGCTGCTACTGAGAATTTCCTAATAAAAAAACCCAATAACACTTTGCCCGACCCGGGAATCGAACCCAGAACCCCACGCTCAGCAGTCGAAGAAGAAAGAATAAGGTCTAAGTAGAATCCGGCACCACACGGAACCTATCCATAGGCTAGTCGAAAATAGAAATTACCGAATCCAAAACGCTAAGATCCGTGACCCGCATGTCCCCGTCGTCGCAGGCGGTCACCACCCTGTCTCCGGAGAGCACGAAGCACACGCCGCTGACGGGCGAGGAGTGCACGCTGATCTTGTTCGCCAGCTCTCTGGACGTGTAGTCCCAGATGAACACCTCGCCGTCGCCCGTGCACGCTATTATATCGATCTCGTGACGTCGGCGCCTGCGCAGATATTAGTGTGTGTGATGTAAGCAGTTATCGGAATAGGTAGTGCAATTTTGCGGAATTTAAATAGAAAATAGAAATAAACTTTATTGCATTAATTGTGGTACTTAAAAGATTTTACAAGAATAATTTTTGGTCAGCACAATTACAATAGAATCTTCAAGTTAACTTTAAAAAAAAACATGCATAAGGTACAGGAATTAGATGTCATTATATTTTATTACCTATTCAATTTTCTCATGACGATATGTTAATATGAATATTACCTACATGCCATAAAAGTACAGTAGCCCTAGCACGAACAACTTTGACGTATAAAAATACAACAATTCATTTTGATTTAATTTTATGCATTATGTGGACTTATTATCTTACAGAAATATGGCTAAAATCTTCAAGTAAAAAAAAAATTATGTCTGAAACGAGTATTTCAGATCCAAAGTTCACTTACATTCACGTTTCAATACGACAAAATGGTTCGTGCTAGAGCTACTGATATTGCGGGATTACTTCAACACATGTGCCAAGAACTGGTTACATTTGATTTTCAGTTTCACGGATGTTATTGTTATAAGGTTCAATTTCATTAGTTTCAGTGTGCTGTCAAATAATATATTTTGTTTGTGATTAATTATTTTCATCATATATTTGCCAACATAATATGATAAAAATAAATATATAAAATGTGTTAAAGTTATTAAAACATCAAATTCTCCCATTAAGAGTATTCTTTTTAATCTATGGAACGTAATTATGTATGCAATACCCCAGGTGTTTTTTATTTATTTTGACATAACATATAACATAACATCACGCCTGTATTTCCCCGAAGGGGTAGGCAGAGGTGTAATAGTACACCCACATTTCGCCAGTTATGTTATAGTCCCATGTAATAGAGGGCGAGCCTATTGCCACTGACCGGGCACAAATCCAGACTCCAGGCTGCTATTGAGAATATCCTAATGGAAAAACCCAATAACACTTTGCCCGACCCGGGAATCGAACCCAGGACCCCACGCTCAGCAGTCGCGCTTGCAGCCACTAGACCAACGAGGCAGTCAGTTATTTATTTTGAGTAATAGTCAAATACCCTATTTGGCGACGGATTCCACAACAGATTCAATTAATCAACATTTTAAAAATCGAGAGCCAGTATCTAGTATAATGTCATTGAACTTTTCTAAATAAAGTAGGTAGATACGTCACAGGCGCCCTAATATTTAACACCATGACGTACCTTGTGCCATATTTACTTATAGTCTTGTCCTTTCTTGGCAAACTAGAATTACAACTTTCTATTGACAATAGAAGTTTTTTTTAAATACAATTTATACAAGGGAACAGCAGATATTACAGATACTACTACACTTTATATTTGTATTTATTAGTATATTATATGATATATATTTCTCATACTTATTTAAGTAAATTCCATGTACTTTATATTATTATATTTAAGTAGGTATATTATGTACGGGGTAGTGGCCAGAAAACCTCCACGTGTGCCTGACGGCTGCTTGTCCTTCTGGACACGTCTGGAGGGAACGGCAGCTGTTTGGCCGGTGCATCCTGGGCACAGGCAGTAAAATCCTTTCGAGGGATTAACCTTGGAGGTATTTTATTGCCTGTGGCGAATATTCTGGCGCGGGAGGGGCCCGTTCTGGGCCAGAGGGGAGTTGCTCCACGTGTCCCTCTGTTACCAACAGAGGGCACAGTGGAGGAGCAGGGGCGGGCCCGGTGTGCACTCACCCTGCCACTGGGCAGGCAGCGGGGGGACTGTCCTACCCTGCCCCCGTCGATCTCGTAACCCCAGGAGTGCCCGCTGAGTAGTGTTCTCGCGCCTCTTGGGACCGAGGGTCTTGGCTTCACCGCCCGGACCGCGAGGAAGAAAACCTCTATAAAAAATTACGGGAGGTAGGGCCTGCGAGCAGCAGACTCGGGGTAGTCTGCTGCCCGACCAGCAGCTGGCGCAGCTGGTAAAGGCCCATGAGGTGAAGTGGCGTGCAGTGTTCCGTGTGCGCCACCGAGGAGGGTGCGGCCAGCGTTAGGCCGCACGGGGAGAAGGGGCTCGCCTGCTTGTGGCGGGCCAGGACCTGTCGGGGGTGGTTGTGTGAATACTCACGGGTTCCCACGCCCCCGGCTAAGGTAGTTGAAGGAACACCGTGGTGGTTTTAGTCGGTAAGAGTCCGACACTGGCTCCGCCTACCCCGGGCGGAGTGCGTCCATGAGGATTTGTAACGTATATTATGTACGAAACGTACCTACTTTTATACCGTACCTACCCACGATGGGTTCCCATTCTTCTAGTCCATCCAAAGGTTGTCTGGAAGAGATTGCCTTGTGCGATAAGACCGCCCATTGTACTTACTTAATCTTTCTGTAAACTATTATCTTTGTTTTCTTTTGGTGTAATGTACAATAAAGAATATAATTAATAAATACATAATGATTTTTTTTTTCAGCTGTTATCAAATCAGCAGCTTTTTTCGCGATTTCAGGGTTGGTTGCATAGAAATCTAAAGAATAAGGTAATAGAAGTGGTTAAGGCGCGTGAACTTCTGGCAGAGTGCGGGTGTCTCGTAGGACACCAGTGCGCGAACCGTTTGCTTGATCATCACTGCTGTTTTTGACGCAGTAACTAAAATTGTATTTTGCTGCAGATTTAAGAGCCAATTTTTTTAGGCTTAATTTATTTTGCTTTGAATGCTAGAAACATGTTGGGCGTAATTGAGTATTGTAGCGGCAAACCGGCGACACGCGTTCCGGTATTAAAAGACAGTAGACAACATTTCCGTGTGGTAACGAACGTAAATCATCATCATCATCCTCATAATTTCAGCCGAAAGACGTCCACTGCTGGACATAGGCCTCCCCCAAGCATCGCCACAACGACCGGTCCTGTGCCTTCCGCATCCAGCGGATTCCCACGACCTTCACCAGGTCGTCGGTCCACCTTGCGGGGGGCCTACCCACGCTGCTCCTTCCAGTACGCGGTCGCCACTCCAGAACTTTACTGCCCCATCGGCCATCCGTTCTGCGAGCAATGTGCCCCGCCCACTGCCACTTAAGTTTGGCAATTCTTCGGGCTATGTCGGTTACTTTCGTTCTCCTGCGAATCTCCTCATTTCTGATTCGATCACGCAGATTGAAATCGAAAATCGAAATTGACCGAAATTGTTGATTATTATTATGAAAGTATTTAAATAGAAATTTGCTCTAGCAGACGAGCCTATCAGTCTTCACATTTCCTCTGATATAATGTGGCTCAGACTACACTATGATAACTTGTAATTAATGAATAACATGTTTATTGTTTTCCATACATGCTAGCTGCCAAAATACTTACTACTGTGTACCAAAAAAAACCTGTAATAATACTGTTACGACGGAGGGTTAAGCAGAGTGGACTGAAATACTTCAACCTCGATTTTCCTGGACTTACAGACGTTTTCAGCAGGCTGAAATGCATTTTCAGTCCGTATCAGAGGAGGCTCTATCACATACCAAAGAATCGAAATTTTGAGTAAGTTGCCGTTGTTTTCAGGCGCCTGAAACATGTTTTCAGGCCGTTTCAGGAGCCAACAAATCCGATGCCGACATTTCCTGAAAACCCATTTTCAGGCGTTTTCAGGACCCCTTATGGCCATTTGACACCCACATGTAAAATTGTTGATGAGTGAGCGAGATAGAGCTAAATATCAGACAAGGATAGACGAAGAACCTTCTGGAAGAGAGTGAGCAGGATAGAGCTAATATAACACAAGGATAGACGAGATTCGACAAGCTTCGAGAACATTCCATTCTAGAAGTGAGTGAGTGAGATAGAGGATAGATGAGGTTCGACGAGGTTCGTGAACTTTCTATTTCGAGAATGTGCAAGTGAGAAAGAGTTATCTTATGACAAGGATAGATGACGTTCGAGGACTTTCTAGCGCCACGACTCGCGGCGTATATAAACGGCGCAGCTGAGCGCCAATGGAGTTCAGTTGGAGTTCAGTTGGAGTTCAGTTTGGATCAAGCGATACAAGCGATAACATCGAAGCGATATTCGGAGCGATTTAACTAGTAACTTTGTGTGGTAATAAGCGATTCAGTGTAATTGTTCAGTAATAAAGTGTTCTCTACGCATTTAATCGGCTTTCTATCTATATACGAACCCCCAGCTCGTAACATTTGGTGTCAGAAGTGGGATAGAAAATGCCGATTATGCCAAGAGAGGAGGAACCGACTGGTAATGAAACGCCGAGTCGGATGCAGACGACACAGTTTACGGCGAGACAGACAGCTCAGGACGCATCAAGAACTATGAATCAGGAGGAGGTCGTCCAACAGGGACCTCAGCCTCAAGGTGGAAATAACGATATTGCCAGCTTATTCAACTTGATGCAGCAAATGGCAAGAAGGCAGGAAGAGCAAGTACGCGAAACACGCGAACTAGCCGCAAGGCAGGAAGAACTAGCTGCAAGGCGGGAATAGCGGTTCCGTAGAATGGAGAAGATACTTGAGCGAGGAGCAATATTGGAGGAACTCTATCTTTCTTTTAAAAATAAACAAGATGAGGTAGAGATTAAGGTTGATCAAGCTGTCGTTAGTGAAGCAGACATATCCGAACAAGATGATGCCAATAAGAGCCAGGAATCAGACGATGACGAATATGAAGCAAATGATGGTGAAGATGAAGTTAACATGTGTCAAGAAACTGAAGATGACTCAGAAGATACAGATGGCACGTTCAACCCGAGCGAGTCGGAGGAGGACGATAGCAACTTCTACCCGGAGGTGGACAAGGGAGTGGTGGGCGCCACACAGCGCCGCAAGTCGCTGAGCCGCTGCCGCTCCGATGGCGAGCCCGCCAAGCGCGGCCGCAAGGTCAAGGGCAAGAAGGGATGGCCAAGTAACCTGAGTCACGGTCGAAAAGCAGAGTCAAACAGCGAAGAAGAAAGTAAAAAGTCGGAGAATGAGAGCGAGAACGAGTCCGGAAGCGATACAAAGGAGTCCGAGCAGGAGCTCAAGTCGAAGCGTGGGCGGACAGCGGCAGCAGCACCGGCACTCGTGGCGAGAGGCCGCAAGGGTGCGCTGGCTAAGAATGTCAACGCTAAGGCCACGCCCGTCAAGCGGAAAGCACTCACACCACCTGCACAGAAGAAGGCACCCGCTGCCAAAGACGCGGGGCCACCAGCGAAGAAGAACAAGAAGGCTTCCTCAGACAAGAAGTACGGCGAGGGCAGCGTGAAGCACAAGGAAGAAAGCAGCGCCGAGGAGTCCAACACGCCCGTCGACGAGAAGACCAAGAGCTCGCCCACTGACGAAGAGATCAAGACGTATGACCCTGGAGGGTGCAAACTTTATTTGGATGGGCCGTCACGAAGATCAACGATGTCACCTACTGAATTCGGAAGGACGGACGCAATCAACCGAAGATTGCACACATTGATCGACTGGCCCGGTACTACGGAGATAATGATGCTCGGGACGAGCATGTCTTAGGAGGGGGTAGTGTTACGACGGAGGGTTAAGCAGAGTGGACTGAAATACTTCAACCTCGATTTTCCTGGACTTAGAGACGTTTTCAGCAGGCTGAAATGCATTTTCAGTCCGTATCAGAGGAGGCTCTATCACATACCAAAGAATCGAAATTTTGAGTAAGTTGCCGTTGTTTTCAGGCGCCTGAAACATGTTTTCAGGCCGTTTCAGGAGCCAACAAATCCGATGCCGACATTTCCTGAAAACCCATTTTCAGGCGTTTTCAGGACCCCTTATGGCCATTTGACACCCACATGTAAAATTGTTGATGAGTGAGCGAGATAGAGCTAAATATCAGACAAGGATAGACGAAGAACCTTCTGGAAGAGAGTGAGCAGGATAGAGCTAATATAAGACAAGGATAGACGAGATTCGACAAGCTTCGAGAACATTCCATTCTAGAAGTGAGTGAGTGAGATAGAGGATAGATGAGGTTCGACGAGGTTCGTGAACTTTCTATTTCGAGAATGTGCAAGTGAGAAAGAGTTATCTTATGACAAGGATAGATGACGTTCGAGGACTTTCTAGCGCCACGACTCGCGGCGTATATAAACGGCGCAGCTGAGCGCCAATGGAGTTCAGTTGGAGTTCAGTTGGAGTTCAGTTTGGATCAAGCGATACAAGCGATAACATCGAAGCGATATTCGGAGCGATTTAACTAGTAACTTTGTGTGGTAATAAGCGATTCAGTGTAATTGTTCAGTAATAAAGTGTTCTCTACGCATTTAATCGGCTTTCTATCTATATACGAACCCCCAGCTCGTAACAATACTTATGAATTGGCTGACCTGTAATAATTCAATATGAATACATACTTATAAATTATTATAATACTAACTCGCCTCGATGCCTGACATAAAATATTTTTATTGAATTTTTTTATAACATACAGAAAACATAAATAATGTATGTTGTGCGTTTATAACTTTAGTAGTGTAAAGATATAAATTGTGGAAAGAAAAAATTGCTCACGATTAGAATTAGTACATTAGTAGTGTTCACGGTAGCTTAGTGGCTAAAGCACTGGCGTACTGAGTAACTGAGCCAGGAATCGCAGGTTCGAATCCGGGGGGTCTACTCGCGTTTGACGAAGTGCGAACGTTAGTTTTGACTAGGCATATGAAAAAGACACAACAAAGATAGACTGCGGTTCGTAGTCATATGAAATTGACCGGAGATCAGAGAAACAAACGTCAAAACATGATCATCGCATGCGATATGGGAAGGATGGTTGACCGGAGTAGCAAACTGTGCGATGAATAATACGATTAATCGAATATCGTCAAAAGCGAGTAGAGCTCGTGGGCGAATTTTTCTTTCCACGATTTATATCTTTAAATTTCGCTAAAAATAATTAAATATTTTTTCTTTTGACAATCTTCTTCGAGATAAATCAACATAGGTGTACTGGTCAAATACACGCGAGCAGCGGCCGGCAATATTAGTATGAAAATCCCATATCTGATCAAGGGCGGATCCAGCCTTTGTGTCAGGGGGGGGGGGGGTCGCGTACTTATATTCAGCCCCGGAACTACATTTTTAAAAGGAGGGTGCAGAGTCCAATTTGCCAACCCTCTAGGAAAAAAACTTTCAACCAATAAAATTCTAGGATTTTCGTAATTTTTGCTAAAACATGAATTTTAGAGCTTTAGAATTCCTCTTTGTAGAATATTAATGTAACGGAATAGTTTCTTGCAATATCTTATTACCAACACCTACGCTAAAAAAGAAGAAATACTAATTTATACCGGCGCTCGCTTCGCTCGCGCGAAATTTTTCTCAGTTTCCGCTTTGTTTCTATTAACGTACTTAACAGAATAGTTGTTTAAAACATACGTCTAGTACGCAGAAGAAAGAAAGACAGAAAGAAAAGCGCGAGCGAAGCGAGGGCGAAATTTTTTGGACTGTTCATGAACAAATTGATTAGCTCTTCACCAGACCATAGATATTCTATGACAAAAGAGTACGCATTTATTTGAGCGCAACCTGTTCTTGCGGCCTCGTAGCGTAAATAAGTAAATATAAATTTATGTTATGGTAGCCCTACACTCGCATAGGCAAAGAAATTGACCACGAGAGCGAGCGTAGCGAGCGCGAAATTTTTTGGTATTTTTTGCAAACCGAGATTATATTTACTTGGTCGAGTTTTAAGAACTTTTTTAATTGGGATGTTATTTTTCCATTTCGATTTTCAAAAAACTAATTACTTATCATCTAATATCGACGTTTAAAGGTTCTTGAATAATTTTTATTTGGCCTAGGTTTTATAAGGCTAACATGGTAGTTAATTAGGTAGCTATTTCTATTGTTGATTGTTAGCTAAGTATTCAATCGACGGTGTCGCAACGGGGAGATTGGAGAAGACCTCGCGGCGGCGTAGGCGGTGCTGCTAAATCGAACTTTAAATCGCGCGAATATTATTTACAATGAACGAACGGGTTCGGGTGCGAGTTCAATTTAGTAATTTCATGTGTGTATCTTGTTTCATTAGTATGTAGCACGTACATACATTCATTTATTAATTGTATATACATTTGGTAAAGTATGTAAACAGGAAAAAAACTATGGTTGACCTAGGCCCAGGGGGGGGGTCATGACCCCCATGACCCCCCCCCCCCTGGATCCGCCTTTGTATCTGATATATCTGTCCTGTTTAGCGGCCAAATAAATTACAATGAAAACTCATATCTGTCGTGTAATTTAAAACCGGCCGAGAGCATGCCGGGACATGCTCAGTATTATAGGGTTCCTTAAGTAGGTCTAATTACAAACGAATCAAATCAAATATTAATCATTGGTATTTTAGTTTTTGCAAACAGCGCCACCTAGCGCTAAATTTAAGAAGCTAAATTTAAGAAGTGTGTCATATCAACATAACACTAAGTTTCTTTTTGTATTTTTTTTAAATATAAAGTAACTAAAGGAGCATTATTTGCTAAGATCATTTTTCTCTAAGGTCAATGACCTATGAACTAGGACGTCTTAAGTATTTTTCAGTTTTCTCACTATAACTCAAAATTTTATAATCACATTATACTCGAAATAACTTTATAAGAGAGTTTTTATAAAGGTCTATCAATGTGGAAGACTATAAGTTTCTAAGTTGCATAGTTTAGAAATGGCAGGGGGGGGGACACTTTGCAAGCCACTTTGGCGAACTGTATTTCGCAGATCGTATACTTGATAAAAAAGTTATGTATGAAACATTACCTTCATTTTAGTAGACCTATTCAATAATACCCCACACGAGGGGGTGCAGCGAAAAAAAATTTTTCATCTCCATTTCACATGTATGGGCGCCACCCCTAAAATACGTTATCAAAATTTTTTTATTCTTTTAAAATTGAGATCTATATCTAAACCATTTTTTAACAAAATTTAATTTACTTATGTTTATAACTGTAGAAGTTATTAAGCTGTAAGGATTAAGACAGACGGACAGACGGACAGACGGACGGACATGACGAAACTATAAGGGTTCCTTGTAGGACTACGGAACCCTAAAAATGGAACGAACTTTTTCCTATGAAAAAAAGCAACCAAGGAGGTTACTTATTAAATCAAAGATTTTATTTAAATTTCGAACTGGCTTGCAAATACTGCTGTTTAAAGTAAAACAGAAAAAAATTAACATATTGATGGGTGAAAAATTAAATGTTGTTCGTCATTGATTCTAGAATTTACATAGGTACTACTTAGTTTGAATTGCCGCGCATTATTTGAGAAAAGTACTATACAAGCCTTGGCCGCAACCAGGCGTTGATGGACTCACGTATGTGCACGTTCATCCATCAATGCCCCCTGGCCTCTGCAGTAATGTACTATAGTAGTATATTTATAACAAATAGTTTACCTATACGTAAGACTGGTTATTTTCCCATCGTGGTCAAACTCTGCCCTCAGTCCGCGCAGAGCCTGTCCGCTCCTGCCGACATTACCCCACACACGAACCACGCCGTCCCATCCGCCCGATATCAGCAAATGTTCTAAAATAAACAAACTGGTTATATCTCAAATACAATAGTATTTAAAAATCTAGCAACTGTATGTTTAAATTAAAGGTAATTAGCATATTAGTAGGTCATTTCATTGTAAATTTTGTAAATACAGCGTCCAAAAACTAACCTTTTTTGAGCCACAATAAACAGCTGACAGAATCGTCATGCGCGCGAAAACTTTCCACTACTCTGCCGTATTCTACGTCATATAAGTATCTGTAAGTTAGTATCAGAAATTAGTTTTCAAAAGCAGTTCATAGAACATCGATATGATTAAACAAAAATATATTTACATTTCATTATCCCAGGAGCCAACTGCTACTGTATTTTCGTCAACCATCACACACGAACTTAAAGGAGTTGTACTTAAAATAACACTTCTTATTTGCTTCTTTTGTACAGTATCATATACTTTGAGAGTGCCATCTTTTCCTACAGATATGACCCTGTTTCCTTGTCGAATAGCACATGTCACGGCCTCTTTATGCAGTTGTAATACATCAATACATTCCATTTTGTAGGAAGCATAATCATCTAAATAAGATAATGGCTTGGCGATGCGCGGTGTTATTTTTCTAACGTGCGGTTTAGTGAAAAGTTGTTTTGGCACTTGTCCAAATTCCATTATTTGCACCTCTAGTGCGTGCCTGTCGTTCATATCGTAAACACATTCGAGATTGACCGCGCCCTCGTAACACACGTGATGAAACACTGAAATCAAAATGTTAACAAGAATTATTCTTCTACTGCATTCTTTACACTCTTTCCTATTAACACACAAGCAGAAGAGAAGCCATTTTTTTCATGTAAATCGGACTAGTTTTACGTGATGCATGCTTATAAGTATTTTTGTTTTGCTATTAAAAACTGAACATGTCTATTCTAGGTTCGAGGTACAGTCATAAATATTTCAGGTGAACCACCACTAAGGCTAAAATCGCTTGCACTCAATGTTCGATGGCAGCGGTAGGTACGTGTAATGTAGCAGGATTCGTTCAAGGGATTTAGTCGACAAAATGTACCACCGGGAAGTATCGTGACCACAGAAATAGATAGAATGGTTGTAATCACAATTTTACTTGCGATTCATGCGTGGCAACTTTCCGAACAAACTACGCCTTACATTTTGACGTCATTATGTTTAAAAAAATAATTTTAATCAAATGTACTTTACAGCTTTTGTTTCTGCAGTTAGAAACAGCACAATAAGGAATTTTTGCGGGTTTTTGTTACAGTATTTATAGAAACAAGTCATAAGGCGTTCTGAGAAAGGCTTTGAAATGTCCTGCACTATGGTGCATGGTGCTGTCACGCGGGCCCTTTTTTTTTTTTTTTTTTTTTCCGTGGGGAAAATCTTCATGGACGCACTCCGCCCGGGGAAGGCGGAGCCAGTGTCGGACTCTTACCGACTAAAAACCACCACGGTGTTCCTCTAATGACCCTTGGCCGGGGGCGTGGGAAAACTCCTGTAATCGCCCGACCATCCCCGGCAGGTCCCGGCTCGCTACTAGTCGGCGAGCCCCTTCCCCCCGTGCGGCAACTGCATCGGCCGCACCCTCCTCTAGACTGGCGCGCGCGGAACACAACGCGCCACCGTCACGGGCCTTGACTGATCGGGCGGCGGGCCACACCGAGTCCGCCACCCGCAGGCCCACACCTAGGGTGGCTGGAGGTCAGCATACGCCCTCCTACGACGCCCAGGTCGCCTCCTGCAGATGGGAAGAGAGGTTATCGCCTCTCGAACCCTCTCCGCCGCCTCCTTAGCTAGCATCACCTCCTCGCAGAAGGAGACGACGCCTTCCCAAGCGCTCTCGCTTCCGACCATAGACAGAACCACGGCCGGAAGAGAGAGATCGCTGCCGCCTACTGCAGTGATGAGGTCACGGCGCTGTGCGGCCCAAGCTGGGCACTCCTCCAGTGTGTGCTGCGCCGTGTCCTCTGGGCAGCTCCCGCAGTGATGACACTCGGGCGTCGGCTCCCGGCCTATGCGAAACAGATACTTCTCGAAGCAACCGTGCCCCGAGAGTATCTGCGTCAGCCGGTAGGTGAGGGCACCATGGCTCCTCTCCAGCCACTCCTCCATGACGGGCCTTACCGCCGCTATTACGGCGTGCCCTGCGCTGGGTTGTGCAAGTCGTTCATCCCATTCAGCCACAAGGATCTGGCGGACTTCGCTCCGATCAGGCGGGTCCTCGCGCTGATGATACCTCAGCGCAAGGTCTCTCGCCTCCAGATCCCAGGGCAATGATCCGGCTAGGAGGCTCGCCGCCTCAAAGGAGATCGTACGATATCCCCGTATCACCCTGATGGCCATCGCACGTTGTGGTCTACGCAGCTGCGCGACGTTGCGGCACGTCAGGGTTTCCGCCCATACTGGGGCCCCATAAAGGGCCATGGACCGTACAATCCCCACGTAGAGCCTCCGGCAGGAGGCGTTTGGCCCCCGCAAGTTTGGGAGCAGCCGCGATAACGCAGCCACGGCTCCCATCAGCTTTGGCGCCAACCGCTGAAAGTGCGGTCCAAAGCCCCACCGGCTATCGAGGACGAGTCCCAGGTACTTCATCGTCGACTCAATGCCGATGCGGACGCCTTCTACCACTATGTGGGATCCCGGAGGCGGCCCCCTCCGTGGCCCGTGGAAACATAGGGCCTCAGACTTATGTAGAGCCACCTCGAGACCCAACCGCCGGATCCTTCCAACGACTTGCGCAACCCCCGCTGTCGCCAGAATGGTCGCCTGCCGGTGCGTCTTCCCCCTCGCCGTGACCAGCGTGTCGTCGGCGTAGCATGTCACGCCGACGCCTTGGAGGAGTGCACCGCGCAGCACCCAGTCGTAACCGATGTTCCACAGAAGCGGCCTCAGAACCGATCCCTGTGGAACACCGCACGACATCTCTCGCCGACCCCATCCTTCCCGACCCGGGTAGATGACGGCCCTGTCCGTCAAGTAGGCCCCGATAGTGTGGCGGAGGTAGTTCGGCACCCGATGGAATTCAAGTGCCGCCCTAATGCAACTCCAGGGCAAGGTGTTAAAAGCGTTGGTGATGTCAAGAGACACCGTCAAAACCACCTCGCCCCGGGCCACCGCTCTCTCCGCCAGAGCCCTCACGCGCATGATGGCATCCACAGTGGAGCGCCCCCGGCGGAAACCATACTGGTTATCCGCTAGATCCGGCCCCACCCAAGTCAGGTGCTGGACAAGGCGGTCTGCAATTACTCTCTCAAAGAGCTTGCCCACCTCGTCCAGCAACACAATGGGGCGGTATGCAGATGGAGAGTCTGCAGGGCGCCCCTCCTTCTTCAGCAGGACCAGTTTGCCAGTCTTCCACCTCCGTGGAAACTGGCCCCGCTGCCACGCGCGCCCTGCCCACATGGCCATTCTATCTATTTCTGTGATCGTGACCGTACAGTTGATTGAACATGACTTTTTAATCACCATACAATTTTTATAGGTATTTTTTTTTTATGTATCATTCGAAGAACCCATTATTAAAAAAAAAAATTGTAAGTTATAATTTTCGCAAAAATTATGAATATTTGTGTGGCTTCTAAGAAAAAAAGAAATACTTCTGAAATTTTCGAGATGTACAATATACAATTTAATATATCTCAATATTGTAGTCATCATCATCATCATCATCATCATCATCATCATCATCATCATCATCATCATAATTTCAGCCGAAAAACGTCCCCTGCTGGACAAAGGGATCCCAAAGGGGAGGATATGCCATAATCGCCACGCTTGGCAGGTGGGTTGGCAATCGCAGTTGGTTGTTCAAATACTCAGAGAACGCTGCTACACATCCTCTGGTGAATCCCTTAGTCGCCTTTTACGACACCCATAAGAAGAAAGAGGGTGGTAAAATTCTTTACGTCCGGCACCACACGGAACAGAACGGAACGGAATACTGTAGTCATCATTTCAGCCGAAAGACGTCCACTGCTGGACATAGGCCTCCCCCAAGCATCGCCACAACGACAGGTCCTGTGTCTTCCGCATCCACCAGACCTTCACCAGGTCGTCGGTCCACCTTGCGGGGGGCCTACCCACGCTGCGCCTTCCAGTACGCGGTCGCCACTCCAGAACTTTACTGCCCCATCGGCCATCCGTTCTGCGAGCAATGTGCCCCGCCCACTGCCACTTAAGTTTGGCAATTCTTAGAATACTGTAGTACTGAGTGATAATAAAAAAGAATAAACCGTATTTTATTATTTTGAACATAGTGATTACGAGGTCAAACGTAAATTTTGTGATGCCATATCTCAATATTGTAGTACTGAGTGATACTAAGAGAAAAACACGTATTTTATTATTTTCAGCAAAGGTCTTACTGTTAAAATTTGGATGGTGATTAAAAATTCACGCTGTATGTAAGGAATCAATCAGGCTAAATCTGTGATAATTTTTTAATAATAAAGTTGACTGCATGGTATCTGGGGCCTTACTCCCGACTGGTTCGAGCTCCGAACCAAATCGAAATAATGTAATATTTTTTTATGACATATAGATCTGCTCTTTACCGCAATCTAGACAGCATGCAATTCTTAGAAATATGCAGTACGATTTGATAGTAACTCGAATTCAAATTCGATTGATACAGCACTCGATCCAGTCGGGAGTAAAGCCCCTGTTTCAGAAACGAAATCAATATCAATCGATACAGTCAACTCAGTCAAGCATCTTTTCACTATCTATACAATTCATTCAAGGTTACATAGCTTAATACAGAATCAAACTCGAGATAGGAGGGCAATGACGCACAATGGATCGACAGATGATATGCTTGTAAAATCTGATTACAAAACAAGCCTGGATAGTTATTACAAACAGGATCAAAATCGAATGTTTTACTTATTTGGATAATCCGTGATTCAGCGTTCACAGACGTAACTTTAAAGCATGACACTTCAATCAACGATAGTAATTGTTAATCTAAGGCATGACAAGTAAAACCTACAAGGTCGTTCTGTTACGCGTGCTAACACGTGCAAATGAGCTATAAACATACAAACCATTGTTAGCCTTAACGGCTTCTTCGCCTCTTTGCCTGTAGCCAAATATGAGGTCAATCCACAAATGTAAATGTCTGCACACATATTCTGACTCCAGAGCTTCCCTAAGTTTGACTACGAAGTCTTCGGGCGAAGAGGCCCACGCCGGAAGGGCCACATTGTTCACTTTACTCCCGTCGTGACGTTCGCCGAAATTGATTTCGTATTTGTTCACCAAAAAATCTCCTTGACCCTCAGTGTCGTAAAATTCGGGAACCAATTCCTGCAAACAGTTTATATAAAACTAAAGAAGAATCAAAATACAAAAATATATACACGGTGAATTTTTGTTGGTTTTGGAAACGAAAAGAGGTTATTGCACTCATCATTATGAAAACTTTTACTATGGGACCACCCCTGAAATCGCGAAAAAAAAATCAACTGATCCCTACATTTGTGTCCACATAAATCGACATAATATAGGCATCAGCTGATATTTTTTCACGATTTTAGGGTTGGTCCCATAGTAAAAAGTGTTCATAATGATGAGTATAATTACCCCTTTTCGTTTCCAAAACCAACGAAAATTCACCGTGTATATATTACACAGGGTGTCAGGGAAACGCTTCCGAAAACGAAGACAGGTGATAGTGCTGGTGATTACTGATACGAAACCACGAAAAAAAAATGCGATTCTTATACTTTTCATTTTTTTTTTGCATTTTTCATTATTTATGAGTTTTATTTAACTGCCTAAAGCTGGTTATGTATGAAAAATGCAAAAAAAATATGAAAAGTATAAGAATCGCATTTTTTTTTCGTGGTTTCGTATCAGTAATCACCAGCACTATCACCTGTCTTCGTCTTCGGAAGCGTTCCCCTTACACCCAGTATAAAAATTAAGATGGCTAGTTGAAAGTACAGTCATGTCTTTACTGCTTATAAAAGCCTTCTGGTGGACCTTACCTTGGCCTTTCACTATAACAGGATTTATCGCCGATTTATGTGATTGTATTTAAAAAGTATTAATTGCCAGTTACCTTAAAATCTGACATATTCCGCAAACAGTTATTATAGACATCTTTTACTGAATTGAACATTCTGTCGGGATGGTCGAATCTACCGTTTTGTAAACACAGCATGTATTTAGGATATTTCCGAACCTGAAAACAACATAGATTTTTTTTATTTGACTGCCTCGTTGGTCTAGTAGCCGCAAGCGCGACTGCTGATCGTGGGGTCCTGGGTTCGATTCCCGGGTCGGGCATAGTGTTATTGAGTTTTTTCTTTAGGAAATTCTCAGTAGCAGCCCGGAGTCTGGATTTGTGCCCTGTTAATGGCAATAGGCTCGCCCCCTATTACATGGGACTATAACTTAACTGGCGAAATGTGGGTGTACTATACACCTCTGCCTACCCCTTCGGGGAAATACAGACGTGATGTTATGTTATGTTATGTTTTTTATTTGACACAATGTCTAGTGTGCTATTTATTGATTGACACAATGTAATTATCATAATGATGGTAACCAGAACTGTAATCATTTTGAATCACATTCATTGGTCAGTACTCTTAAATCACTAAAATAAACATTAAAGTTACATGAACTAAAATAATATTGATACAAGTGATTACTATAATATTTTGTGGTAGATAACCTATGAGACGAACTTAAACAACAAAACAACAAAAGCAGCAACAACATGGAACTTGAATTGAATTTTAAGACGCTGACAACAGCCAAATACCAAAAATAGCCTTATTTTAAAAACACTTTTAGCTGTATCTATTCATTTTGTGGGAGTGAAAAAAAAAATGTGAATCTTGATCGTATTTTCTAAAACTCTACTGTGCCTAAAACATGTTTTCAAGTTTTCTTGATATAAAAAAATTGTAAACTAACCTCTTAAAACATGCTTTACAGCAAACAATTTAAATTATTTACAAAATATTATAAATGAAATTAAGAAGACATTTAAGAAAGACAATAATTTAAAACATAATTGTTTCTGTTTTTTAAATGAGCTTTTAGTTTTTTATTAAAAAATTATATTGTTAATTTTCATTCAAGTTGAGCGGCGCATCCGACGTCCCCTCCTCTCGTTGCCTCTCTTTCAGTTCTGTACAAAACGACAGTGACCACAGAGGTCTGATTTTTTAGGTGTTGTCAGCGTTTTAAGATGGTGGTAATCAGTCTAGATATGTCAAATACACGTCGGACGTGGAATTGTGGAAAATGGTCCGATTCAATATGTCCAGTTCAATAGCAAAACAAGCTACAACTTAGTATAAGCTTACCATAGGTACAGTATGGGTAGTGTAACAGTGCCCCTCTGAAGTTGTATGCAAGTGGCTATGCAGTAGTCAATTTTACGATAAAAACGGCGGGGCGCATGCACGATCAAGCGGCGAATGGAGTCCCACATGGGACTCTCCGCCACCAGTCCGGTTAAGCAGAAATGACACCTCGGTGACACCTGCGAGAGTCAATCCGAAGAAAAAAAAAAGCACGATCAAGGGAGCGCAATTTTTGAGTGCTATCTCACTCACTCTCTTACGTTCCGTTAATGTATATGTCCCGCGACAGTCGATACCATGTTTCTTAAATGTTTCGCATTCCTTTCGATATTTGTGCACAATAACACTTTTTTCTGAAACTGTACCTACCTGCGCGGCCGTTCGGAAGGCTAAGTTCAAAGGGGCACAGTTACATTAATCAAACTGTAACAGTAATTATATCAAAAAAATAAAGGTGTCTTAACAAAATACTCACCAGATAAAATAAAACAAGCCCCGGTGCAGAATAATGAGATCCATATAAAAATTTAGGTTCACTCATTTCATAGTATCTTTCTTTAAGTTTCTCCAGTCTATCAGGGTTTAGAGCCCCCATTGGCTTTGCTAGATCCCTAAATGTGACTGGGTTTGTTAGGTCTAAAGTCTCTGAAGTGTAGTCTGCCACTACCCATGGGAATACTGGATACTGAGTGAGATCATTCTTGCTCCTGTCTGCAAGACTGAAAACACAATTTAGGTCACCTTAAGTAAGCTCAAACTAGAATTAAGAAGAAAAACCAGCCGAGTGCGAGTCGGACTCGCGCAGTAAGGGTTCCGTACCACCTATCGAACTGATACCCCATAGAAACTGATTTAATTTACGAGAGTTCATCAAAATATATCAACGCACCATGCGCGAAATACGAATTTTTGCATCATTTCTTACGCAGGTACAGTCTAACAAAGCAATTGGTATACAGGGTAGAGAGATATAAATGAAGTTTTCTCAGAAGATTATGGATGTTTTCGAGTGAAATATCATTTTAATAACGGACAATGTTAAACTGTATTTATATAAAACCCTAATCAAACCATTCTATAATAACTTCCTGAGAAATCTTCATCTATATCTGGCGACCCTGTATACTAATTGCTTTGTTAGACTGTACCACCGCATATGTCTATGTTTGCCTTTTATATTTTTAGTATTTTTTGCTAAACGACATAGTATGCACTATAATCAGACCAAGTTTGACGCTGGTATGTATTACCGTTTTGAAGATAGAGCAGGAACAAAAATGTTGAAAAAAAGCATGTTTTTCGAGGTTTCTTGTATGGGGACCCCTTTGGTTTTAGACTTCTTTTTATTTTTAGTATTTGTCGTGATAGGTACCATAGTAACACATATTTTGTGAAAATTTCAACTGGCTATCTATTACCGTTACAAAGATATAGCCCTGTGACAGACAGACGGACGGACTGACGGTTGGACGGACGGACTGACAGCGTAGCGTAGCGAGAGTAATAGGGTCCCGTTTGGCATCCTTCGGGTACGGAACCCTAAAAACTAGATCACACATTCACTGCTGGCATATTCATGTTTAGTTTCAGATATTTTTACTATAAATCTGAGTGTTGGTGGAAGTAAATAGGTTAAGTATTTGCCAAGCCTCAGGTCACAGCCCAGTAATAAAGTTATGCATGAGAACACATGCGTAAAATGTTGGTGGGGGACAGGGGACGGATGGCGCGTTATGATTGGTCGACTCAAAAGTTCGGTGATATGATTGATGCCGCTCGCTGACGGAGAGACGTCCCGATTGGCGGCGGAGCATATGATATGTAATCTCTGTTTTTTCTTGTCTTATTTAGTAAACAATCTTGGCATGTCTTTTTAATGCAATTCGTCAATAAAATTAATTAAAAGCCATAATATTAACAATTTCACACACTAAATAACATTTTTTTACCTAATTACATGTGCAGAACTAGTAATTATTATATTTTATCAGAAGTTATTTGAATAAAGAGACATGCCAAGAAGACAAGAGAGAAAGAACTGAATATAGTGCTACAGCAAATGCTTGGTGACCGATGGTATCCGGTAATTTTTTTTTTTTTTTTTTTTTTTTTTTTTTTTTTTTTTTTTAAATAAATAAATACTTTTGGGACATTTTTACACAACACCATCTAGTCCCAAACTAAGCAGAGCTTGTACTATGGGTACTAGACAATGAATATAATACTTATATACTTTTTTTTTTTTTTGTAAATACATACTTATAATACATAAGAAACACCCAGACGAACACAAACACTTATGTTCATCACACAAATATTTGTGTTCTGTGGGAATCGAACCCACGACCTCGTGATCAGCAGTCCGACACTCGAACCACTAGACCACAGACGTCGTTAATTAGCATCTAGAGGCTTACTAGTCTGTGCCTCAGGTACATACCAATTTAAATACATCAAATAGTCATAATTGGACACAATTCCATTCTGCCACTGCAATGTCATTTCCTCTGTGTGTAGTTCCTCCAGGTGTACATTTGGAGATTCTTCCAGGATCTTATATATTCTGTCCCTATCTCTCTCAGATTGGAATGTCACATATATGTGAGGCACTGAGCTTTCTTCTGCACTGTATATTTCTAGCCCCTGAAATAAAAGTTACAATTTATTTATTTTAGTATCCTATTACTTATATAGACAATGCAAAATAAGCAAATTACACTGAATATTGCTACAGAAGTCTGTAAGATAACATTTTTAAACTCATTAGAATATATTAGAGATTAGCCAATAATAATGGCCTCAACTATTTTATGTTCTTTTGAGAAATAATACATTTAAACCAAACTAAAATGTATATCATTTTACAAATAAACTACATTCACCATGCTCAAAGCTATTCAATTCTAAATTGTACAATCTACAGCAAATAAATAAGTACATAAAACACAGATACATACAACTTGCCTTAGTAAAAATCTTCTTTTGTACAACCTCCTCAAATGACCCAGTTTTAACTTCAAAATGGGGCTCTGAAAACAATTTCACATACAATTTATATGCTTATCTTACTTATAACTGTTGTTTTACACAACAATGGAATATAAAATCTTGAAAACATGCACAAAGCTATTGTTAAGCAAACATATCATGATGTTGATAGTACATCTAAGTAAATAAATTTGAAAACATGTGTGTTTCAATTCAGTCCCCTATATGTCCCATGTACATTCACATGGCAAATATTTGATGGCATGTTTTTACTTATCTAATGTGGTAGTATGTTAAAGCACAAAACCACAATTTAAATGACTATTTTTCCTCTTTGATGCACTGTACATCAAAAATACATGTTTAAAAAACAATAACCCAAACAATATTATTATAAACTAGTACTGGATGTTGGTCTGATATTTAAATTGAATAGATAATAATGAATGCATGTAACTGATTAATTAACTGTAAAATGTAGTTTCAATTTATTCCCAACAAACATAATTAGTGACAATTAATTGAAATAAAATACCTACACTCTCAACATTACTGAATGGCTGGAAGTATATAGTAGTGGGGGTTAATGCCAACTTGCCCTGATGCCTCACAAGTGGAGAAATCTTCTCAGCCTGCAGCTCACACACTATCTGTTCTGTAAAGTCATCCATCATTACAGGATCAAACTCCATCCTCATGTATCTTGAGTGAAGGATGGTAGCTATCATGCTGTTGTGTTCAGGGGCATGGAGTGTGGAAGCCCTTTGCAACTGTTGCATTTGACTCAAGCATTCATCAGCTGATGCAAAGTCAAAGAAAACGTAAAAATCTCTGTCTTCATAAATAAATTTGTATGGGGCCAATATGTTCTCCTCAAGCATTTCAGCATACATCTTCATCCTAACTTTAATGACATTATTGTTTACATCAACATAATTTACTATTGATATATCGGCACAGTCTTTGAACTGCATCTTAATTAGAGGGTACACCCAATCCCTGGGCTCAAAGACAAGGGACTTGGAACATAGTTTTAACCGTCCTTGCTTAGCATTTTCTTTCTTTAATTCATTAACATTAAGGGTACATGAGTAATCTTCAAAATAAATTTCTCCAGGTTCCAACAGCAACATAGAAAACCTAAAACAATCAGAAAATATGCTTTTACACATGAAACTTAAATGAGCAACAACATGTTCAACTAACAATGGTGTTTAGATGTAGATCTAGTTTAAGCATCAGTTATTTTTCTGCTCACCCTGTAAATAAGGATGAGCATGAATATTATAGTTTACTAATCCACCAAAACCGACAAGTTAATTGGTGTTTAGATATCCATTTGAATTTCATGAGAAGATAATCTTGCCCTACAAAAAGATCTGTAGCATTGCTTTGCATTGTGACCGTTACGAAATTGCACAATGCCGAGTGAGTCATTTCGTTCAGGAGATACTTCACTAAGCCATGTAAAATAATGTAGGTAGTTTAATCAGACCTTACCTTGACTTATCCATTTTAAAAACTGATTTTATAAAGAAATGCACTTCACTTCACTTGTATGAAAGTTTATTGATAAAACTTTCTTAACTTTATTTTATCTTACTTAAATCCGCGCGGTATAAATAAACGTACAAAACTTTCACCTTCTTGTTTATTGTTTACCGCTTTGCACTGTGCCGCTTTGTTTGATACCAGATGTTGAAATATTCCAACGAATGTCAAATTTTGACGTTGTCAGCAGTGCTGCCAATGTGAATTTTTCAAGTCCCCGCCACGATAACTTTGATTCCCCACATTTCTCCGCTGTTCTTTTATCAATGGGGTTGACCTGTGAAAACTAATCCCAGATGGCGCTAGCGTAATTAGTCCTTTGTCCTTTGTCATTGGGTTTGACATTTCGAGTTCAAATTTTTTGTTTTAGTTTTTGTTTTTGTAATAAAAAAGCTATTATTTTTTGTTACTATCAAAATATTAATCATGTATTCATGTCGAATCAGAGTACTAAAGTCAGAGCTGAAGAAACGAGGGGCCTCTTTACGAAAAAAGGAGCAAACTTAATTGAAAGGTTAGGAGCAGGTAGATGGTATTTTGCCCTTTTTTTGCCTAATTTCTTTGTTAGAAGCTCATAATGTTCCTTTTAGGCACATATATGCTTGCACTCTGCCTATACTTGAGAGTAAAACTACACTCAATATTGAGATTAAGTGTAATAAAGTATAAGTGATTGGGTCAAAAAATGCATTTTTTATTGAATGTTTGAGCACGATCGCTTATGGCTCGCGGTGGTTCCAACTTGTATTTTGTTCGAAAACTTTATAGACTAACGTGGTCCGAAGAACAGTTGATGGGTTAAAATGTATTCATATTATCATTTATACTCTTTACAGACTGAAATTATACAAGAAATATTTTAATTTAGACGTGCCAAATGCCTGGAAGATGAAGATCCTGCCATGCAAGTGCCACCAAATGAGTCATTGCATTGTGCATGAATAGTAACCCCATGCTTACTTGAATAAGACATATTGAAAGCATTATTTTAGCTGGTAAGAAGGCTACATCTAGCTGCAACTCCTGATGGGCTACTGGGTTCAGAAACCATGTTCGAAATCAAGTGCCCTTGTGCAAATCAGTTTGAAGAAATAACCAGTTCAACTTGTACTTATCTGTTGGAAAATAACAAAATATTGAGTCTGAATTTCGGAAAAGCACTACACTACAACCATATTACTATCAGATACGGGGACAGTTGTACTGTACCGACAGAAAGTAGTGCAATTTAATTGTGCATACCTAAAAAGATATAAAGATGGTTTATGTTAATAGAGATATCCGGCATATTGTCGAATAAGTGTTGGTACCTTTTATTGTTATTATTTTCAAGAGGCCTTTTTGGAGAAATACTCGTATTTTAACTATAAAAGAAAAACAAAATAAAATGCAAATAATAATAAAATCTTTATTTTCGGACTTAATCCATAATTATTGTTAGTAATACAGCAAAACACTTATAAACTACTGTTAGTAACTACAACACAACAAAACCTTAATTCTGAAACCGCAGCACCGGGCGGAATATCCGATACCAGGGCGCGTGGTTACTTCACTGCATGCAGTCGTATCCAGCGCTCAAGCATCGGAGAATCCCACCGGTCCGCCAATACGCACAAGATGCTGTTGGTACTGCCACGCATGCGCGTTAAGTTGGAGGGGCACCGCTTACGCATGACTGTAGCGAAGCTGTCAACATTCGCCTCAGCAAACATGCTGGAGGCGCTGCAATAACGCGGCAGCCCCATCAGCATCCTGAACGCATTGTTATACTGTACACGTAGGTCGCTATATGCCCTCAGTGTATAGTCCACCCATAGGCTGTACGTGTAAAAGGATTGGCAGTATGCTTTAAACAGCGTGACCTTTACTTGTTTTGTACACCGTGCAAACCTGCGAGCCAACATATTACATCGGATAGCTAACGACCTGCGCTCTCTCTCAATATCAAAACTGTCTTTTAAGTTATCTGTGACCCAGTGACCCAAATACTTAAACTTTGTTACTCTACTTAGGGCAGTACCACACAAGAGAACGTCTGGTACATTCTCGTAACATTTAGCACCTGCCTTAAACAACAAAACTTTGGATTTCTTTGTGTTCTATTTGAGCCCATGGGCCTGGGCAAATGATTACAAATGTTTATTTATTTATTTACAATTACCTCTGAATTGATAAACCATTAAACAAAATAATGATTTTGTCAACCTTTTTGTTATTTCATAATAATAATTATGTTTGTGTGTTTTTGTTTATTCTCTCTATATGTTCTCTCGACTTGCTGCTTTTTTGTCCATTTTTGTGTTCCAGAAGTATTATGTGGCTTTTCTCCTAGATAGATGGGATCTGATAACTCCGTCTCTGACACACCATTTTATACCTCTTGGTATAAGCACTTCCTTCATTTTCGTCCTAAAATGGTATAATATCTTCACGACTTTGACAAGAGGTTGAAGGGCTATCTTAACAGAAGCTCCTCTTATATATATAGGCTTGTAACTATACTTCTCTTGCTATTGCCTGCCTGGAAACTGGCTTTGTGATTCATGGGAAAACAGTTAGAATGGCACCTTCAAATATTTATGTTGGTGTTCCACTCCTGTAACCAATACCAAGCTATTAGATAGAGACTATACAAAAACACAATGCAAAATATCCTTTCAAGAGACAGTTACAGTAATACTCTTTATGTAGTTTTTCAGTATATTATAATGTACTCTGTGCCAGGTACAGAGCTCAATAGGTGCAAAAGTGACTTGCCTGAGTAGGTACTTGCTGTTCTTCCCATAGTTTCTTTCCATGAAAATTTTCCAACATAACCTGGAACTATTTGTAGCTGTGAATTTTTCACGCGCTTTTAGCCAGAGTTTTCACATTTTATCATCTTTCGAAAACTTATGGGTTCCTATTACTGAATAATGTGGAACACGACAGCGAGCGCGTAATTTTCCAATAAACATGAAAAAATTGCTCACTAATATACAAACTACGCTTTGTTTTGGGCACTAGCTATACTAGCGCCACTTTGACAGTTGCCAACCCAACCCCATTCCCCACAAATTCCCCGACTTGATAAATGTTGAAGAAATAAAACATTTTACTTAGGTTAATTGTTACATTATCAACAAATATAGCTTCATCATCATCATCATCATTTCAGCCAAAATACGTCCACTGCTGGACATAGGCCTCCCCCAAGCATCGCCACAACGATCGGTCCTGCGCCTTCCGCATCCAGCGGATTCCCGAAATATAGCTTACCTTTTTATAATTTTTATTTAGTCGTATCATCATCATCATCATTTCAGCCGAAAGACGTCCACTACTGGACATAGGCCTCCCCCAATTAAGGGGGGATATGCCATAATCGCCACGCTTGGCAGGCAGGTTGGCGATCGCAGTTGGTTGGTTAAATACTCAGAGAACGCTGCTGCCCATCCTCTGGTAAATCCCTTATTCGCCTTTTACGACACCCATGAGAAGAGATAAGGGTGGTGCTATTCTTTAAGTCCAGCACCACACGGAATAAAAAAAAAAAAATGTAAAAATTAGTCGTAATTAGTAATTAAGTTTAGTCGTATAAATCAATGGTAAGTAATAAACTATTATAGAATTTAGATCAATAAAAATTTATCAAAATTCAAGTCAATAAAAATAGATGGTTATTTTTGCCTTTAGCATGTTCCTGACAAACATTAGACAACCATTTTGTTTGATTAAGAAGTTGATACGTTAAAAAACCAATATTTGATTTGTCCATTCCCCGAATTTCGTCAAGCCCCGCACTCTCCACGAACAGGCGTCTTATTCCCCGCCAATCGGGGAACTCTCCACTGATTAGCAGCACTGGTTGTCAGTGTTGCTGTTAACGTTGTTACTTGTCGTTACTGTGTTAGGGATGCAACAATACAGCCATGGTATAATAACACCAGGTAGTCTCTTCCCGTGACAGCTAGGTCACGTGATTGCCTCCGTACTACGTAATCAGCCGTGGAGCCAATAGCGGGCTGTTAGCGTGACTCTTGTCAGTCTGATGTGCTGCCACTTTCTGAAAATAAATTACACGAGCAAAATGCATTTTTTCATTTACTTTCTTCTATAAAGAATCACTTTTTAACTAGTAATTTAATATAGTTTCCTTTATTAACTAATTAGATGAATAACACGAGATAACAAATAGTTAGGCTAGTTAGGAATTTATTTTATATTCATTATGAACAAAAATCTCCTTAAGTATATTGAAGATATCAATCAATGGCAGCACTGATCGTGACGTAGCTTGGAGGCATCGCGCTGTCATTGCGGGAAGAGAATACCTGGTGAAACATCTTATTATACCCATGGTATAATAACACCAGGTTGTCTCTTCCCGTGACAGCTAGGTCACGTGATTGCCTCCGTACTACGTCATCGGCCGTGGAGCCAATAGCGGGCTGTTAGCGTGACACTTGTCAGTTTGATGTGCTGCCACTTTGTGAAAATAAATTACCCGAGCAAAATGCATTTGTTCATTTACTTTCTTCTATAAAGAATCACTTTTTAACTAGTAATTTAATACAGTTTCCTTTATTTACTAATTAGATGAATAACACGAGATAACAAATAGTTAGGCTAGTTAGGAATTTATTTTATATTCATTATGAACAAAAATCTCCTTAAGTATATTGAAGATATCAATCAATGGCAGCACTGATCGAGACGAAGCTTGGAGGCATCGCGCTGTCATTGCGGGAAGAGAATACCTGGTGAAACATCTTATTATACCATGATCTCCTAGAGTATTATGTTCCTTGACCATGATTATACCATGAATACAGCGATGTTTTGGAAACATCGAGGTGTTTGGAAGGACCATCGATGTTACGAATTCCTATTATCCGGTTTTTTGCAATCCTCCTAGGTTTTTCACAAAGATATGTTTTTTCCGATTATCCTATGACCTACGACAAATACATCGATGGGAATATTAACGATTTTTTACATTTATGTTTTTGCACCCAATAAATTTGAGAGCAAAGCACAGACCAAGTAGAGATGAGCAAAGTCAGAGCTCAGAGCCAAGAAAAAAGCTTTTATCTAATGCGCAATAATTCTAATTCAAAACGCAACAGCGTAATCGTTTGACAGGAAAAAGGCAAAAGGCTCTCAAAACCTATTGTTAACGGAAGAGTATAAAGTTGCAAGAGTCTTTTTAACCGACTCCAAAAACGGAGGAGGTAATGTATTTGACAGGTTTTTCATGTCTTCTTATTTAAGAATTGTTGATGTAAAAGGTACATACCTACCTAAAAAAAAATTATGCGAGGAGGAAACCTTCAAATGGCTGCCGGCGCCTCTCTATTGCATTACCTGCAGTAATTGTAAATAATATAAAACAAGATTCACAAGTTTGTAAAACTAGTTTTGAGTTGGGATTTGATTTTAGAACGTGCCTCAAGCAGAGATTTATTGATCACAGTTCAGTGGAGTTAAGCTTTATTTTATACTGTCACCTGTTTCGGTATTTGAGTAGATATTTGATCTGTAATCACTCTAGTATGGTCCAGACCTCTTTGGTCTAGACTACGCTTGAGTAGAGATTTCTATTCTATTTCAGGTCAAATTCGTGTGTTATGTTGTTGAACTAAAGTTTATAATTACCGTATTGGAATAAGACCGATACTCAAGTAACGATTGTATTGTATCCTTAAGTAGTGATCAGGTGATTGAAGTGAAAACTGTACTTGAGGAACGTTCTGTAATATGGGCCTAAAGTGCGAAATATAACGATTGTTTTTATTTGCATAAACGGTCGAAATACTGAAAAATAGTAAAAGCTTGATGGTGTAAAGTGATGTTATTACGCTTTTTATGTTTTTCCGATGTGACACCATTTAATAAAATAAAAGGGCTGAATGCAATAAGAACGCAAAACGCCCCCCCATGACATGACGGTCCCCGGTGCTGTGGCACTATTCACTGTAAATTTCACACCGCCCTAGGTAAGATCACCGTTGATTGAACAAGAAACAGTTTTTGGGTATATTTCTAAGCTAATAGAAACTCAATCATGTACTACTGACACAGAGCACCTGATAAGGTATGCCTTAATACTACTTATACAATAATATAAATTCGGTAAACGTAATTAAATCATTTTTATTGCGCTTTACAGTTTAAAAACAATATAGGTATTCAAATTATCTAGAAACAATCTGGCTAATGATGAAGACGAAATTCAATTAAGTTATGAAAGTCTTACAATTTCTTTTTAATAAATATGAATCTTTTTAATTTCTGTAAGACAAAAAAATGTTGGCCCCAAATTTGCCGCCCCTAAAATCTGCCGGCCTAGGCTCCAGCCTACTCAGCCTGCTGGTAAATCCGCCACTGTCTCTGAATGTAGGCCTTAGTCCTCCAAATGGGTTAGCCCGCCACTGATAAGTTGTTTATTTTACTTTACATGCATCGTCGTCGGTATGGAGAAGTGTTCTTTTTATTTGAGGCGTAGTTACTAGTCGCCATTACTTGCCATTTATAAACACTTCAACTTTTATAAAAATGTAACTTTTGCAGCAAACATGTAACTTTATAGGAAACGAAACGTAACTTTCAACTCTAGTGCCCTGGCAACTGGCAACACTGGTGACAGCATTAGCAACCAAATTATTTTGGCTTTGTTGGCTTCAGTGTTGCCAACCCGTACGATAATTATGGGGGCGTACGATAATTTAGTCATTGGTACGATGTACGATAGCGAAGATCTAAATTACGTAAAACATACGATAATTTTGAGCATTGGATAAATAAAAAATCAATGCGCAAAATCCGCTAGCAAAACGCATTTTTCGTAAGGAAATATTAAACGAAAACAACACCAACAGGCAAGTTTCTCTCTCCCTGACTCATATTATGCGTTTGTGTTTTTTAAAACGAGAAAACAACAGTAGCTCACTCTATCTCACTGCTGCGCTTTTTTATATAGCCTGATTGCTAGGACCTTTTAGTTATGTCTTTTGTAAAACACCCCTTATTAAAAGATGGTAAACTAGAAGTTTCTGAGGGATTGATCGTTGCCTCGTATGACTATCCAATTTTCTGCCAGAAAAGTGATTTTTAAAGTTAATATTTTATAATGTATGACTACTAGTGGCGCCCTTACACTGTACAATAAATAAAAAGTAAGGCTTTGATAGCGTCCTGGACTGCCTGTGCAACTGACTCAAGTTTCTAAACAGATGATAGACCGCCATCCATACACTCCGCCTAAATACTGTTATATTTATTAAATTGTAGTTAATAATTTTGACGTAAACAAGTGCTCAGAGAACATCCAAAAAGTATCAACAAATAGAAAAAGACGTTCTGCCAAAAAATCTATTGAAGTCAGCTAATAGCTTTTTATTTTTATCAGATTCCTCATTTACAAATACAAATCATAACAGTTCTGTTGCGTAAATAGAGTAAGAAAAGCCAAGTAAAGGAAAATAAAAGTGTTTTATGAGAAACAGAGCTGACTTATATCTAAATTGAACGTATGTGAATCGGTAAATTAAATCTGCCCAAGGGTGGTAAGAACTAAATCCAGCCATGCTGTAGATAAATCATAAAACTGTTTAAGAATACCCATAAAATACATCGTACTTTCGTATTTTATTCTGAAATATTTGCTCTCGCGCTGCTAACTTATAACAGACGTGCGCTATAGGTACGTAGGTCCAGCCCAACCAGTTTCAAAACAATTTGGATATACCTTAAACTTCTTTTAATAATGGTATGATGTTTTTGCAAACTCCAAAAAAAACTACAGACGCTTCGCTCTCACTACTGTGCTTTTACAATTTTACCTTAATGAAAAACGCAATTAATTTAGGTGCAGTCAAAAGACCAAAACAAAAAAATGGCAAGCATATGAAAAGACAAAGCCTAAAACTCCCTTTAAAACATACTTTAAAAGCTCTGACGTTTTCAGAAAATCCCGAAAAAAAACGCACTCGCTCCGCTCACGCTTTTCTTTACTACCTATAGGATATTCCTATTCCCCCTCCGCTAGACCAAAAGGTAGATACAATACGTATCTAAAAACACATAAAAATTTAAATTCTACTATTCAAAACACTACAACAGTCGTCGAAATCCCGCCAAAAAGTCAAACGACATTTCAAAAGTGGTCAAAATATCTTTTTTCCTGACAGTATAGGTATTACGGATTGTACGATAATTTTGCTTTGACTATGGAACTATTGGACTTGACATAAACGAAAAAAACCGTGTCGATTTTTGAAAGGTCCGAGACATATTATGGCCGCCTAGTAGTCTTGTTCTTTATAAAAATATAATTGTAGTACTTACCGATAGAGTTGTTTCAGAAAAATTGTGATGATTCCTGGGTTAAAATGGATAATAAACGTTTTAATTCGTAGATTTTGTGGTTTTATTAACCACAACAACTCGAGACAAAAAATGGCGGATTTTCAAATAATCGCCACGCTCAGTAATTCATGTCACGGAAAACTGACGTATGAAAGTAGTGTTGTATCTTTCCTTCACATGTGGTTGTACGTATGTTAAAGAGAGAAGACTATAAATATCTTATCTGTAAAATTGCATAGATTGTCATAATGTCGCTTCCATAGATTCCATTTTCAAAGTAATTTTGTCGAAAAACGATAATTTTGACGCGAAAATGCGATAATTTGAACTTTTGGAGTTGGCAACACTGGTTGGCTTTGGTTTGGCGCCATTTTTTAATTTGTAGTTTTTGGTGACTCGTAAAACTCGCTAACACAAATAATATGATAAAATTAAATATAACAAATATGCAGGACGATAAAAATGCAATATTTCAAATGCGATTCCCTCAAAAACTGTGGTATTTGCTAAATTTACGGACTGATGCTATTCTTTGGGGCGGTACTGGAAGAACAATTTTGTTGAATTATCGCATCCTCCATAATTATTTGCAATGCGATCACTCCATTTTTAAAACTACAAATATTTCAAGCTTCGTCAGACAACTAAATTTATACGGGTTCCGGAAGGTTACATCACATTTGCAAGATCCGTTGTGTAATTCTAGTAACCCATTCATGCACGAGTATGTTCACGACTATTTTCAATATGGTCGGCCCGAACTACTTAATAAAATTACACGTAAAGCGCTGGCTATGAAAAGAAATTTTAAACCTAAGGTATGCTGCCATTGCTATCTACTTTCTATTCAATATATCTCCAAATTAATGGTACCTACCTAACTTAATAATAATCTTCTTTTTTATCATAGAATATTTACAGTAATGTTGAGCAATTGCTTTATTTGACACCGCTACAAAAAGCACGTAGAGCTCTACGTATGGCTCTGAAGAAGGCTGCTCAAGACTTATTTGTCCAAAATTCACCGAAGCACTTTTGTAATCTAAAGTTTGAATGTGAAGGTTTGTACCTATTTTGAAGACTGCTTGGCGTTATTTACATAGCTAGCTGTTTTCTTAATTTAATGTTTAAACATTTCAGACTCACAAGATGATTACTGTGAAGATGAAGAAAACATTGAATTTGATTGGTTGATGCCTAATGACAATGCAAGTACAGAAAAAGCCCTTCCTGAAACAGGTTTATTATCCTTCCTCTGTATCTGTAACTACCTATTTGTTTCCTACCCATACATCCTTGTGATCCTTGCCTTTCCACAGCCAATGCTCAAGCTCCTCAAAATGATGCCACAGTACCTGAGGATACTGGCACATACAGGTAAATAAAAAACTAAAATCCGGGAAGAGCATAAAAACTGTAATTTAAGCCACATTATGTTAGAAAAATCCATATTCTAATCCTGTTTCAGAGATACGTCTCAAGATAGTTTGATGAACTTTACTGATGAAGCATGTCAACAGAATAGTGATAACTTCCCAGTTCAATTTCTAAGCATGCCAGAACTTGATCCAGAACCTACTGAAGAAAACTCTGGTGTTGAATTGTTGGCAGAGTTTAATATTGACAATGATACAGACCAAGGCATAGCAAGAAAGATAGGGGATAAAGAAATTAATCACAATTCTTTGAATTGTGTCCTTCCCTCAATAAGCAATGACCAGATTGATGATGTCTCTATGGCTGTGGTAATAACTTATTGTTATACCTACTGAACTTTACATTAACACAGAATTTTCCAAACTATAAATAATCTAACAAAGTTTAACCGGATTAAATCGCGTATATTATTAAAATTGGTTATCCTGACGTTTTGAAAGCTTTGCAGCGTTTGTGGTCGCAGGAAGACCTTGACCGTGGTCAAGTGTGATTTAATCCGGTTAAACTTTGTTTTATTGTAATGTGTAGTAATCGCGAAACCTAAGAAATTATTATATAAATATTATTTTAGTAACAATTTATTTATCTCATATATTTCAGAAGAATAATGAAAATTCTGATCATTATCATGGGGAGTGGGACCAAATGTTCAACGATATTATGATCAACAGAGGACCTATACAAGAATGTGGATCTGATTTGAAAGAACTTTATTCTCAAATCTCAAAAACTATTGATTTACTTAACTCTTAAATTATTTTATATTATGTAGTTAAAATAAACTAATCTTTAGTTTCCTTAAAAACATGTATTAGTTATAGAAAATAAAATTGTAACACAATGCTAAGTAATTACTTCTTCTGTTTTTTCTTCTCTGCTTCTTCTTCCTTTTCTTTCTCAATAATAGACACATATGAGTTTATAGTATCAGAATCAAGCATTTGCATTGGTTGTCCACGTCTCATCACTGCTATCTCCAGGTTCTTTTGTCCAGACTGCACTACTTCCAGGAGAGCTCGAATTGCAAGCTGAAATAAGATAATATAATGTTCAAAACATGCTACAACTTATTGCAGAGGTTCATTGGGTGGCTCCAGACCAAGAAATGTTCAGCATGCAATTTTTTACTTGCCATGTGTGAATGTGTGGTATATTACTATGCAGTTGTTTAATATTTGTATTTTTTTATTTTTTATTCAGGCATGCATTATACGACGTTACTCTTTCTTTACCAACATCCTGATACACTCCAATTATATAAATCTTTAAAAAAATCTAAAATATCCTAAAAGAATTGGCATACAATGATTAGTTTTTCATAGTTAGCATTGCAGTTTTTAACAGTTGATTTCAATAACAGCTTTTTATAAAAATTTGTATTTACAAAAAAAAAGTATATAAGTATTATATTCATAATAACTTCTTAGGTTTTCGCGATCACTACACATTATAATAAAACAAAGTTTAACCGGATTAAATCGCGTATATTATTTAAATTGGTTTCCCTGACAAACAAACATGCCCTAGACAAACCCAACCATTTTCTTCGATTTGATAAACCACAAGTTCTGGCGAAGGAAAACCGATATGTACCTAGAATGCTCCGTGAGGCTATTGAAATTAAAAAACATCCTAATTTTAATAGAGAAGATGGTTGGCAGCTACCACCTGTTTGGAACCCAGTCCTAAAAATAATCAAGTCCCAAACAGCACGCAACACTGTAAAAGATAATGATATTGTGAGTGATTACTGCGTGCATCGAAACGATTTTTAACCGACGAAAAAAAGGAGGAGGTTCTCAATTCGACGCGTATATATTTTTTTTTTTTTTTTTTTTTTTTTTTTATGTATGACCACGCATAACTTTTTACAGCGTGGTCCGATTTTGATGATTATTTTTTTAATGGATAGGGTATACCTCGAAGTTGGTCCCATTTAAATTTCAAAATCAAAATCCACCCCTAAGGGTAGTAAAACAGGGGATGAGTGTTTGTTCACCCACTGAATTCTTACCTGTTAACCGATTCTGTTGAAACTTGACACACATAAATATAGTTCTAGACACTACGACATAATGGAGACCTGGAGTTAGATTTTAACCACAAAAAAATGAAAAATAAAACTTTTTAACAAAAAATTGAACCGACGAAAAGTGAAACTGAAAAGCGAAAAATAACTAATTATGAGTCGGCGCCAAACAACCAATCAACGAAGATCATTAAATTACTTTAAATAAATAATAAAAACAACGTCACATCAAATACAACGTGAAATTTTCAACGATAAACAATAACTTTCCAAAACTCCGCTCGGCCACTTGCAACTTACACGCACTTTGCTTGTTAAATGTTCGTTTGGCGCCGACTCATAATTAGTTATTTTTCGCTTTTCAGTTTCACTTTTCGTCGGTTCAATTTTTTGTTAAAAAGTTTTATAATTAATAATATTGTACGGTAGATTAAAATATTTTTTTAGAAATATTTGTAAAGACGCTTGTCATCTTAGTCTACCTGCGACCACGAAATGCTGCAAAGCTTTCGAAACGTCAGGGAAACCAATTTAAATAATATACGCGATTTAATCCGGTTAAACTTTGTTTTATTATAAAAATAAATAATTTGATGAAATGAAATGTTTATTTATCATATTTTAATTAATACAGTAGATTTATTCCCAAAAATGTTTTATTTAGTTCAGGCATAAAAACTCTGCTACGATTTAAAAATAAACTGTAAGGTAAAAAGCACTAGTGCGATAATATAATGTAAAAGGCACGCGTGCGTTATAAGCTACATTATGAACTCGATATTTGTTTTATTATAATATTATATTCATTGTCTAGTACCCATAGCACAAGCTCTGCTTAGTTTGGGACTAGATGATGCTGTGTAAAAATGTCACAAAAATATTTATTTATTTATATGTATGACTGGGACACTACCGCTCGGATCAAAGTCGCTCGACCTTGCAATGTTTAGGTACCTAAGTTACTTACGAGCTAATACGACATTTGCCTGCCCCAAACAAAACACACTAACAGTACAGTACTGCAGAATAAATATTGTGCATCAGTAAACATCGTGAACACTTGTATTGTACATTACAACAAACAAACAATTGAAAAAAGTAATTTGGTCCTAAAAACACTCGAAATTGCGAGTGTTTTAGAGTGAAACCCTGGTTTTAGAGTAACGCTTCTTTAGATACACCTATTATGGTAAGTAATTCGATCAATCAAACATAGTTTACGTAAGGTGTTTGACTTGTTGTGCGACAGCTATGCACCATTTCCGTGTATTGTTGTTTAATGTACTGAAATGCTATTGTTGACGATGTTGAAAAATATGTTCACAAGATCGCTGCGTCCTTTACGTCGCCGGCCCGCCCACAGAACAAAGAACTAAAGGTTAGAAAGGCTAAGTGGGCGGGGCCGACGACGCGCTGCACTTATGAGTATATGCTCAGATTTAACCTAATATGATAAAATGACGAATTTTGTTGCTCGCGGAACACATCGATGTGTAAAGCTGGGGCTATTACTAGTTCAAAATGCCTTCCTGTGCTGTTATAACTTGCAAAGCAAGAAGGCAAGTCCTCAGTACATCATAAGGAGGGATTTCTATTCACCGTAGAGTATTAAATACTTTAATTATTAAGAAATATTCACAAATAATCAGTAAACTTTGAAATTGTCAATGAAAAGGATTCCTTACCAAAAAAAAAAGAAGAAAATCATTACATACAGATAATGTTCTTTGCAGTCGAGTCTGGGATACTTTCAAGAAAGCAATGTATGTTTATGCGAACGACTAGTCATTGGTTCGCTGCATGACATTCCCATAGTAGACAGGCTACTCAGCATGCATGCAAATAAAACAACTATTTCTAACGTCACTGAGTGCAAATTATCGTAATTTAATTTTAGCGCCCTCTGGCATCAAGTAGTTGAACTCATTGGTTATTTCCCGAAATAGTTATCTGCTATGCTACCCTGCAGACATGCAAATCAAATATCTATTTCTAATGTCATTGAGTGCAAAATAGCGTAATTTAATTTTAGCGACCTCTGGCGTCATTTAGTTGAACTCATTGGTTATTGCCTAATATTTTATTAGAATGGAAGAATAAGTGATTTTGACAAGTTTGTTAAAACAAATCTTAAAAACTCATATTAAGATTGAATATAAATGAGTTTTAGGCCTAGTTTGAATTTCAAATGAGGACCCTATCACATCATGATTTTGTGTGTATTATAATGTACTATTTCAAGTAAAAATGTGTGACTAGCAATACTGGTTCTCGTATTTATAATCATAATGGCCCTTTCCCCTTGTTCTATATTCTGTGGTCTGCCCCCATGGCGCAAGCACTGTTGGCTACATCAAAGCTCAAAGCTTGCGGCACCATGCAAATGGCTGTGGTGTGGTGTGGTTTGTACAAATTAAATCAGGTGGTCATAAGATACAAACATTCAATAAAAATGAAAAAAATAACCAGAAATCTAATACTGTTTTTTATATTCAAAATCAATTGTTCTAGTGATTCTGAACTAAGTAATTTCAGGATGCAGGTATATAAAAAATAAAGTTGTATGAGTGGCTACTAATATCAATACGGAATTCAGCTGACATTTCTGTTGCTCTCTTGGAGACTGCTATATGCCATGCAGGGGTCGAACCTACACCAAGGCACTAAAATGCTTAGGCATGTTCAAAGACCAGATAATGCTGCATAAATAACAGAAAAATTATAATATGCAAATGGTGAAATATGTTTACCTTAACAGCTCCATTTTCTGTCGCAACTTCATCAGTGTTATAATTCTTCTCTAAGAATTCTCTGACAGTCTTGGCTGATCTACCTGTAGCATTAGCCTTCCATTCATAATATATACCTGATGGTTCAGTTTGAAACAGATGAGGAAATCCATCATAATCAAAACCTCCAATCAGACAAGAAATACCAAAAGGCCGACGTCCATTACTCTGAGTGTACTTTTGTTTGAGCCCTGCTATATATCTGGTGATGTATTCCAAGGTGACAGGATCTTCAACAGTCAGTTTATGCGACTGACACTCAATTTGTGCCCTGTTGATGAGAATTCTAGCGTCTGCCGTCAATCCGGCAAATGCCATTACGACATGGTCGTCTAGGAGACAAATCTTCCTCACAGTTCTTTCTTCCTGCAATTTCGCAACTGATTTCTTTTCAACTCCTAAGACCACTACGTCTGCACCCCTGACACCGACCTGAAATAAGACAAATAAATTGTAAGTATGTACATCGGTAACTTAGTGCATCTAACCAAAAATTATTACTTACGGCAGTCGATCCTTTGCGAACGGCCTCTTGTGCATATTCCACTTGTAGTAAATGACCATCTGGTGAAAATACTGTAATAGCTCTATCGTATCTAGCCGACATTTTCTTGTTTTGTTAGAATTCAAATTTACTATTTCACTAATCACTCGGTGAACTATTCGCTTCGCTCGCCGTAAACTGTTTAGTGATGTGATACTGCTATGCTGACAAAAAACATTTTTTATCGATAAATATTAGGTATTTCGATTCTGTTGATATCATGATACAGATTTTTGATGCGAATGAAACACTCGTCCGATGTCGAGAGGCGATATAACTGAAGGCGGGGTTCATTCACTATATCGCATCGCAGTTATAGAAAGAAATTTGACATACGTTATTGTATGGAACTTATGTCACTATCTCTAGCAGGGCAAATCGTGGATAGTTATCATATTAATTGTGGTCGTAAGAAATGTTGTACTGGATGTGACTGCCAAGCGTGTTCGCATTTCACATCTGGGAAGTTTACAATCGACCATACCTCAGTGGTAACACTTGAATTACGAAAACCACATTTCTGCTTAAGATAAAGACGCTGTTAAGGTCAGACGGTTACCACTGACGTGTGGCCGACTGCATCTGCTTCATTTACGACCACAATTAATAACCTATTTATCCACGATTTACTCTACTAGAGAAACGAATTTGACTAAACAGCCAAAATTAATAACCTATCCATCCACGATTTTCCAAACTAGAGATAGAAATTCCACTTAAAATGTATAGAGCTTATTATTGTTATTATTCCATTTATTCTTTATTTACACTTATCAATTACATTTTTAAATATTTTTAAAACAAATAAAAAACAGAAAAAAAACATTTAAAAATATAAAAAATAGTAGCCTACCGGCATCGGGAACAGGGTCCAAGCTACCGGTGGTCAGGGCCTCAGAGAGAGGAACCTCCTCACGATACGCGCCGTGTCAAGAAGTACCGCTTTCTGCATCAAGCCCTTGACCCAACCGCCCAACGAGAGCCTCTGTAGGTGTTGGTCGAGACTCTTTGCAATAATTCCATTTGCTGTTACGACAATCGGCACGATGACTGCTGAGTCAACATCCCACATGTCGACAACCTCGTGTGCCAAGTCTAGATATTTAATTTCTTTATCTTTTTCGGCCTTCACGAGATTCTCGTCATGCGGGACGATAACATCAATAATCATCGCGCGGCGCTCTGATCGATCTATCACCACTATATCAGGCTTATTGTGTACAATAGTCCTATCAGTGATGATAGACCGATCCCAGTACAACGTGGCATGACCATTTTCGAGAACTGGGTCGGGCACATACCTGTAGTATGTTACTTCTGTATCCACAAGGTTGTATTTCAAGGCAAGTTGGTGGTGAATAACAATAATATTATTATTATTATACTTTATTGTACACACAAATACACATTAATATTACAATAGGAAAGCTTATGTACATCGGCGAGCTTAACTCAAAAATGAGTTTTCTTACAGCAAACCTTAGAGCTTATGTTAAATTTCTAACTCTAGAAGGACAAATCGTGGATAGATAGGTTCAAATTTTGGCCGTTGACATCATTTGTACGTAACGTATTGCCATATTTGTCAAACGACTCGAACTAAAATACGAACTAGCTTTAAAAACCGGTAGTGATTATCACGCCTCACGTTTACAGTTACTGACAATGCATTCCACAGGTGAGCAGCTTATACAGTGAAGGATTTCTCAAAAAGGAGGTGGAATGCAAGTGCATTTTTAATTTAAAATTTCCTGATGACCTCAAGGGTTAGTTGTGAAAAGGAGAATAACACCGTAATTTTATAAGATGTTAGCAAGTTTGTGTACGAATTTGATGCTTTTGGATTGTTATGTTAATTCATATTCTTCGAAAGCTTACTCCACCTAATTAAACCACTTCTTTATCTTTCAATTTAGTATTATAATAAGCGTGGTCTAGTGGTTTAAGGGTCGGCTAATCACGAGGTCGTGGGTTCGATTTGTTTTCTTAGTAGTTTGTGGTTCGATTACCACAAGACACAAATATTTGTGTGATGAACATAAGTGTTTGTGTTGATCTGGATGTTTCTTATGTATTATAACTATTTATTTACACAAAAAAAGTAAATAAGTATTATATCCATTGTTTAGTACCCATAGCACAAGCTCTTCTTAGTTTGGAACTAGAAAATGCTGTGTAAAAATGACCAAAAATATTTAAAAAAAAAAATGTTTTAAGAGTGAAGCCCAATAAGCAATTGTGTTTTAATGTTATAATAAAATGAGCATTTTTGTTTAATTATTCTTTCTTTTTGTCGGTTTCTGCTAGATACTTATTGTCGATATACAAATTACCAGTTAACAAAGGACATCACTATAAACACGATGACAACGATATTTCGATAAAATCATTCGTTCGGAAACGTGACGAGTTGGCGTCTTGAGGTTTTCTTGTTTTTATTAGCCAAGTTTACATTGGGTAATTCTCAAGTAGCAGCACTAGCAGCCTGGAGTCTGGATTTGTGCTCGGTGAGTGTGTCACAGGTGTGTGTAGTGTGACTTATAACCACAGACCAGTAAGCATCTAGACGCCAGTTAGCCGGATACCCCCGGTCACAAAGCATATGCAGTAGTACTGCATATCATTCGCCCCGCCGCCAATCGGAACGTCACTCCGTCAGTGAGAGGCACCAATCATAGCACCGAACTTTTAGCCGACCAATCATAACGCGCCGTCTGCCCCCGGTCCCCGCCAACATTTTACGACAGTGTTCTCATGCAAAACTTTGTTTATGCGGCGTCTTGAGGCTTACTGGTCTGTGCTTATAACATAACTGGCGAAATGTGGGTAGGTCGTCAATTTAGCCGCAATTTTTTTCCCGCAACTGAATTAAGAAATCCTATTGGCTAGATTTTTTACGACAGTTTAAAAAACCGCAGCCGCAACCGTAGTGCGTGCGGTATCATAATCATATGTTTCAATTTTAGCTCAAGCCGCGTATTATTATGTGTCTTCCTTTACACAAAATAGTTATTTGTTTATCAATAATTAACCCGATAGTAAAATAAAAGCCCGATTTTTTTATCTTTCTCTACCGAAACCTGGCAACATTAGTGAAGCACGTTTAAATTAGAGAAGGTCGATTTAGGCAACAACTATACCAATTTTTTCCACATAATCGGAGTATTCAAAAATACCTAATCCCAATATTTATGAATTACTATGCTCATACCGGTTCCCGATATTATTATTATTATGTCATGTATCCTATGCAGAATAATAGTGAGGTTACTCTGGGAAATGATTACGATCCCAACTCAATTCCAATGTTAAAAAGTGACAAGAACAAATGGTTATTTTTATTAAAATATACACAGTACGACAGTACACAATTGCAACTTTACTAAGGATTACTTAATTCTAAAAATAATGCTAATTTTGCATTCTAAAGTATGGATTGACATAAGTCTAATGCCGTGCCGATCGATTGGAATTACTTTCAAAGATAGACCTAAAACATATTCGATTCGATATTAAACGAACGGCACTTGGACGTTCCGTATCTTAGGCCAGTATTACAGAACGATACTTAAGCGTTGATCTCAGTTTAAATCTAGTTTAAAGTTAAGCTTTGATTTTAGAACGTTCCTCAAGCAGAGATTTGTTGATCACAGTTCAGCTGAGTTTAGTTTTGTTTTATACTGTCACCTGTTTCGGTATTTGAGCTGAGATTTGATCTGTAATCACTCTAGTGTGATCCAGACTACGCTTGAGTAGAGATTTCTATTATATTTCAGGTCAAATTCATGTGTTATGTTGTTGAATTTAAGTTTATAATTCCCGTTCTGGAATAAGGCCGATACTCAAGTAACGATTCTATCCTTAAGTAGTGATCAGGTGATTGGAGTTTAAACTGTACTTGAGGAAGCTTCTGTAATATGGGCCTTAGTATCTTGTATTAGAATTATTAGTAGATTTTTAATTCGTTTTGACGGGCAAACGATGCAAAAAGTAAATGTAAGTTTTTTTTTTGCGAAATAAACGATTCTTATTCTTATTATATTGGTATGTGTACTGTGTAGTAGTTTAACATTAAAAACATGTATATTGGATGTATGATCAGTTTTTCTTGGTTCTTTTTCACGTATTTTAATTACCTACATTTATTGTTCAAGTACTTAGAGAATTTAGACTGCTCTAAGTTTAAGTAGTATCCTAGATGGCGTTGGCGGCAGTGTTAAATAAACGGGAAACTTATGCCGCAAGACTTAAGAGGCTTCCCTCAGCTAAGTGGCACTCCCATCAGTCAAAAAATTACTCGCTGAGTACATCATTTATCGAAAATCCGGTGCACAAAATTGAAGCACCGTAGTTTTAGAAACTATTAACTCTGTAAAATATAGTTTACTGACTCACTGTAGTTGTAGATGGAAAAATGAGAAAAACGGCCACTTTTGGCCTTATTTTCTGATATCATCTCATCTATAACTACAATGAACTATACTTTACAGAGTTAATAGTTGCTGACTAACTACAGTACTTCCTTCAATTTTGTGCACCAGATTTTATATTTATAGTTAATTAACACGGTACAAAACTGTAATGATATTGTTTACAAATAGAAAAATATTTTATTCTAAAAATAGCTAATTCACATACTAAATCCAGTAAATATACCTCACCTCTAGTTTAAATGTCAAAACCGTCAATCAAAGGAAAAATGTCAAAGATTTTGAAATCTAAAAAACTTGCAATATGGCGACGGCTAAGAGTGACTTTGAGCCGTGGCTAAGTGAAAAGTTGAGATCGCTAAAAACAGACGAAGGAGTTTTCGGATCATACATATCAGGTATTTTAGAAAGCGAAGATAGTGTGGATGAGAAAAAAGACGCCTTAGAAGGCATACTATCTGAAATAGTGGTAAGTATCAACTGGTTTTAGGCATGGGTAATTTTGTTAATTCCCTAATAAATATTTATAATAAACAGGAAAAGGACATCTCGACTCACATAGATGAGATAATAGAGAAATGGGAATCATGTCGACCGAAGGAAGAAACCCCAAAAGCCGTAACGGATGTAGACGTTCAGCTGGTCAAACTGCTAGAATCTCAAGCACCTGCCACAACGACACGACGAGAATATACCGATGAAGAAAAAAAGATTCGCGAAGCTATATTGTCTCAGTATAGTCAGCTTTCTGATAATGAGGTAAAAATGTACATTGATCACTATTGTCATCAAATGAGAGGTTATAAGTTGTCATACCATACTGTTTAATTAACTTTCTGAATTGTTTGTATATTATAGGAGGACATAGTACATGAAGAGGAGACTGTGGGTCCTGATCTAGTTAAGAACACAAATGCAGCAGATGTTCACGCTGCAGCGAGAGAGCGTCGTGAGCAAGCACGACTTGATGCCCAGAAGAAAAAGGAAAAAGATAAAGAAGATAGGTAAATCAACCAATCCTTTTATTAGATCACATGTGCCAAAAAAAACAGAATTCTGCAGAACCAACGACTATACAGCCCAATAGATGCCTAATATTGAGTATAATGCGTACAATAAATTCTGCCACTAGATTGGCCCTACCAAGGTGGCTATTGGCTAATCACTGATGTGGCAGTTTTGACGGCTTGTTTAACTGGTCGAAACTGATTTGAATTTCAAGTGGCGAATAGTGATGACCAACATCAGTGAAATTTTATAGATGTGTTGCAGACATTGGTAGCCTGAGGCGTCTATGGACTGTGTGGTTGTTGTGCAGAACCCATTTCATGTTTCATAGAATAATTAATAACTTGAATTATTTCAACAATTCCAGGGAAAAACAAAAGCAACTAAAAGATGAAAAAAAAGAAAAACGTAAGACTCAAAAAGGCGAAAGAAAAAGGTAGCAACCTAAATGCAGTGAACATGCTTGACTGTTCAACATTGCTTTGTGAATATGGTATTAAAATCCTGTTAATATTGCTCAATATTGCACAAATGCAAGCTGAACATTCATATACCCATGTGTCTTAGTATATTTAATCCATTTTTATATGATGCAATAGTTGGTTATGTTTAGTTTAACTCCCATGGAAGTGATATTGTGCGAGACACTATAGCATTTCAATTGTGTCTGGAATTGCAATTTTCAACAGGTTAACAAGAATGGTCCATTGCAACTACTATTTATTTGATGTTGTTTGGTATAGTTTTATTTGGCATGCCAGTAATGCTTGTCCATATTATTATTATGATCAGCCTATAAACAATCTCTTTCATCACACATTCTATGTTGTTACCTAAATAATGTTGTAAACTAAATTATTAT
Organism: Asteroscopus sphinx; assembly: GCA_949699075.1. Classification (NCBI taxonomy): domain Eukaryota; kingdom Metazoa; phylum Arthropoda; class Insecta; order Lepidoptera; family Noctuidae; genus Asteroscopus; species Asteroscopus sphinx. The sequence goes on along the minus strand of OX453004.1, from coordinate 25,202,229 downwards.
GTTTGAAAGGATTAGTAGAAAATTAGTAACTGTAATAAAAAATCAGAACAGTTGCTCATCCAATAGGATAATTCTTATTGTTTATTGTACACACATATATGCATTTATATTACAGTTGGAAAGTTTATGTACATTTGCAAACTAAAACAGTTACCTATACTTATTTGAACCATTGAAACAATAAGAAGAAGCAAACTGAACTCAAAATGAGTTTTTGTTTTATATCAACACGAAACTTTGAAAGAATTCTCTTGAAAAGTTCAAATATGGTATTGCTCTGTTGGATGAGCGAGTAGTTATGTAGATTCACTCTGTTTTTTCTTTTTAATAATGTTATTGGTGTACAATAAAGAGTATTCTATCTATCTATCTTGGCATGTCTTTTTAATGCAATTCGTCAATAATTATTATTAAAATAAATTATGTTAACATTTTCACACGCTAAATAACATTATTTAAATCTAATTACATGTGCAGAACTAGTAATTATATTTTAACAGTAGTTATTTGAATAAAGAGACATGCCAAGATTGTTTACTAAATAAGACAAGAGAGAAAAAACAGACATTACATGACATATATTTTAAAAACTAGAAATGCACTGTTGATTGTATTGAAGTGTATTTTTAATTAACACTGTTAATCTAACTATAAAGTTTGTAATTGTTGTGCAATTCTTAAAGTTTAAAAAGAAACTTAATTGGATTTCCTAGTTGCATTGAAATCAACTGATGCTTGCCTAGGCTGGAATCTTATAGTGGTGCTAATATTATACGGTGATCCGAAAGGGCTATTAAATATTCAATTACAAAGGCAATCAATTCCTCTTCATAGATTATGTGATTTTAAGTCATGAAACAGTTCAATTTCTACAGATTTTCAATTAGAATAGAGTGCATCATTTCAGCCGAAAGACATCCACTGCTGGACAAAGGCCTCCCGCAAAGGGGGGGGATATGCCATAATCGCCACGCTTGGCGCCGGCCAACTCCCCGGGGTTGGCGATCGGTGTTTAAATACTCAGAGAACGCTGCTGCCCATCCTCTGGTGAATCCCTTAGTCGCCTTTTACGACACCCATGAGAAGAGAGAGGGTGGTGCAATTCTTTACGTCCGGTACCACACGGAACAGAATGGAGTTGTTGCAGCTAAATTAACTGTTTAAAAATCGCAGTTCATAGTCCCATACACCTGCTCAGTGGCATACATTGCATATAGGCAATTAAGCAGTGCCTACCTCGTTCTAATTCTCCCTCATTCATTCGACCTCTGATTACTAGATATTATAAAATAATAAAAAACAATAACTTACACTAATGACGTAGGCACTGTTTAATCGCCTATATGCAATGCACGCCACTGCACCTGGTATGCTACGTCTTTTTGTAAGACTTTATCATTATTATGTATCAACAAATGATACATGTTAATAGTAGCCTGCACATAATTATTCACAATTTTATTAATTGTACTCTTAAATAATCAGTAAAGAACTTAATACAATAAGGAGCGAATGATTTGAACTAAGCAAAATGTAAATTTTTAGAAGGCATCATTTGTAAAGGTATTACAGGTCATAATACTGAATGAAGCGATATCACCCGGACATGCTGTTATCAATATTTTAAGTCTTTTAGAGGAATTTGTGGTGCTTTATTTGTTCTTAAGTAACCACTGCTATGTGATTGAATAGTTAATAATAAATTGGTGTTGCAGTGACCATCCTAAGATCTTTATACATTTTGGTGTTCTCCCTTACATGAGTATACATTTTATTCCACAGTTTTATTCATTATAAAATATTTCCTTGTCAACATTTATTGAGCACCAATGTGTCTCTTATTGTTAGTTTTTTTTAAATGTAAATCGTGTGGAATTATGAGTGAAAAAAAAATGGCATTTATTAGTTCATGCAAGTCATCATAAAGAAATATTTATATGAAGTGAAATTCAACGTAATTAAATGTATTTAATAAAATCAATTAAATGGCAACATTACCTTCATAGTCATACAGTCAGAGCTGTAACTGCAGTATTTTATACCTCTGTATTGAAATAGTGAATGTGTACAGTTAAAGATGAATATAATACATAGTTGTCATATTATTATTATTATTATAGGCTCCATTACATTAACTGTTGCAGTTTCATAAATTATTGTGTAGTTAACAACTTAACATAGTTTTCATATTTCACTGTACACAATCTGTATATGCTTTTAGTCATTATTATAGTTGTTATTTATTATGATGCAATACATGTGTAGCATTTCAATAAAATCACATGTGTAATAACATTTATTTTTATTTATGTACACAATAGCAATAAGTTTAATACAACTGGTAATCTCATTTTGCAGCAGGTGATTTATATTATTATCAAGAAGACAATAACAAGACATTACAATCACATGAGACTTTCCATCTTCATGTCTCAGTTTGGCGAACCGAATTGCGGTACCATTTAGGCAACAGTCTAGGTGGTATTGCAGTTGTTATGGGCAAAGGTAACCACTTAACATCAGGTGGGTCTTTAGCTCGTTTCGCCATCCTATACTATAAAAAAAAGAATGAAAGTTGGTTAAAGGTTTATGTATCAGAATTGTCAATATTTGAGCAATTATCTATGTCGAAATTATCAGGCACTTCTGTTACTATAAAATTTTGAGCACCACCTGCAAATATTTTCGTTATCACTGAGTGTTTTTCAATTTCCAAAGGCACTAAAGTTGGCTGTAGAATTTGGTGTCCTAAATCAATTCCTGTATTGTAATGCTCATTCCATCCCCATGCCCACATAGTGTTGTCTGTTGCTAAACAAATTGTGTGTTCAGATCCTAATGAAATATCTTTTACTTGTCTGCCATCTGAAACATTGAATATAACTATATAATACATACAATGTGTTATTGAAATAACTGAAAACTTCTTAAGGGGTCATTGTACTCATCAGTATGAACAACTTTTACTATGGGACCAACCCTGAAATCACGAAAAAAAATCAACTGATCCCTGCATTTTGTTGATTTATGTGAACACAATAAATGTGGCTTAGCTGATATTTTTCTGTTGATTTTTATGCGTGGATATTATTCTTTACTATTACTCTTTATATTATTCTTTACTTTATTATTCGATACTTTTTTTGTTTATAACATAGGGGGCAAATAGACAATTCAACATTTAAAAAATCATTATTTTTAATCATTATATTGATTTGGGAGAATTTTTCCAGACTGCCAACCAGGGTGGCCTTTGGGAAAAACCGTATGAATTTGTCACAACAGTCACCAGTGGTTGCAGATTTGGTGGTGGCCGTTGGGAATAATCCAGTAGCAGGGGTGACCACTGAGAATAGGTAATAATTCCTGCATGCTGTACTGACCTGGTAACTTGATATGTGTGTATTGTCCAGGTGGTACTACATTTTCAGTACCAAGTTGTCCACAATTGTTTCTGCCCCAAGATAAGAGAGTTCCATCCTCAAGCCATAACAATACATTTGTCCACCCACTTAATATTTTTTTAACTTGTTGTTTTATACCTATGTCTATTTTATTGGGTTTAAATAGTCTTCTATATTTTTCAGAACAAAGCAGCAACTGGCCATGTTTATTGTCTCCCCATACATATAGAGCTCTTTCTTCAGAACACCATGCCACAGTGTGGTTTTGCCCACAAGCAATATGAGAAATTGTACCAACACCCTCTACTTTTTTAAACCTATCAGAGGATAATATGTCATTTCCTAATCCAAGTTGACCATGTCTACCACATCCAGTCGTCCACACTTGACCTTTTGAATTTACTATGACTGTGTGTCTTAAGCCCATAGACACAACAGTGGCATTCACTGGAAGTCTAATTGGGTTTATAATTTCTGAATAATATTTGTTTGGTATTGTAGGCAAACCCAGTTGGCCATATGCATTAGAACCCCAGACAAATAAGAAATGGTCATCTGTTACTCCACAGCTGAAGTCCCATCCGCATGCTATATTTGTAAAAGTAATACCACTTAATTCCCATGTTCTTCCAAAATGTTGTATTTCATCATCCCTTGCTAATTGGCGTTTTAAATTCCAGCCACAAGAATAAAGTTTTCCTTCATTGTCTATCAGGAGAGTATGTCCACCTCCACATGCAAGTTTATTAACTGTACTTTCATATTGAAGTACTACAGTAGGCTTTTCTACTTGTTCATTAGTGTAACCCACACCTAATTGTCCATGCGAGTTAGCTCCCTGAAAGTACCATAGATGAGATGAAGTTTGTATGAAATTCAATTCAATTCAATTTTATTTATTTGCTAATAAGCCAACTAGTTCACTACCTCATTCCCTGATAAAAAAAACATCATCCTAAAACCATGTAAAGATTTAATGTTCTATTTCTCATGGAGGTCTTCCATCATATCATTATTTTCAAACTACAGGTTTTACAATTTGTTAGGTAATATCAGTCGGTGGTGTGAATATGTTGAGATGTCCAAAATCATGATTATACAGGGCAGCGATTTTAAAGTTTGACTTTTTTTGACAAATCCATTTCTTTGTTAAACATAAGTATCAAAATTGGGTCAAGAGTGTTGCCTTAGGGGCAAAGTCAAAATTGAGATATCCAGATATAACCAAAAGTAATATATCTAAAAACGATGCATACATCGAGTTTTTTTTTTCCTACAAAACCATGGGTGTGGGAAGCGTTTAAACCAATAAAAAAACATGTATGTTGAGTTGTCCACATATTCACACCAGCCATGGATATTTTGTATGATGTATTATACTGTTTGTTAACACAATACGTCATAGAAGAGCTATCCTACTTCCCACTGATGTTATAAATGTGAAAGTTTGAATGTTTATTGAAATGGCTCAAAGGATTTAGATAAAATTTTGCACACTGACAGACCATGTCCTGGATATAGGACTTAGGATACTTTTATCGATATTTTACTCTGTCTACTTACCCAAGACCATATCACCATGTTTCAGGTACTAGTATTACTTATTTCACAGACCTATGCGTATGCATAGTTATATTTCTCTTTATCTTTGATAGGTTAGTGGCACAGAGTACAGTAATTTAATATGGCTTTTATTAAGAAAAATATTATTTCAGAGATAATAATTATAATCACTGCGTTAATAATTGTAATCTTTCTTTGTAATCGAATCGTTGTCAAATTCAATTCAATTTTTTTAAGTTATGGCTCCATCGTTATTCGATGATTTTGCCAATGTCAAGGTAGGAAATCGTTGTCAAATACATACACATTTTGTTTTGAAGTCTGAAAACTGACATGTGACAGTAGTGAGTGACAGATTACTATTTTTTAACCGACTTCAAAAAAAGGAGGAGGTTATGTATTCCGCGGGTTTTTTTTTTTTTTTTTTTTTTTTTTTTTTTTTTTTTTTTTTCATGTATGTACACCGATTACTCCGAGATTTGTGGGCCGATTTGCGTGGTTGTTTTTTTATTTGGTAGAGGAAGTCCGCGCGGTGGTCCCATATAAATGTTATTGACTTAGGTCGAGTAGTTTTTTAACCAGCTTCAATAAATCAGTTTAATTTAGCTTCGCTTACCTAGATGATCTCCTAATAGTTTAGTTTTTCTGTGAATTATCAACTAAAAAGTATGAAATAAAAACTTTTTAACAAAAAATATAAAACCGACTTCAAAAACCTTAACTAAAAAGTAAAAAATAATCGTTGTATGTATTTCAAAATATTAACATAAACCAAAATTTTGAAGGCGGCGCGTGTTTTTCATGTATGTTCGCATAAACTGTTTTTTACTATAGATAAGCGCTCGACAGTACATTATATTTACATGACGCAAAGGGACAGTCACGCGACGCCTACAAAATTTTGGTTTATGTTAATATTTTGAAATACATACAACGATTATTTTTTACTTTTTAGTTAAGGTTTTTGAAGTCGGTTTTATATTTTTTGTTAAAAAGTTTTTTAATTTTTTATTTATTCATGACCTTGGATACATGTCCTTCAGTCGTAATCATTGAACATATTATACTTGTATCCTAGTAAAGTGATGGAAACTTTACTAGGTTTCTGAGGGGATGATGAGATAATACGAAAGTCATGATTTTCAACTTTGTACCATTTATCCACACTTGTACACGTTAACGAGCACTTAACATTAAATAATCCACCATTATTACACATTAACACTCGAAGAAACACAAATTTTGGAAAATAATAAAAAATCCACAACTTGATCTTTACGAATTTTCCCGCCAACCACAGATTACTATATTAGTGGGTGCGTTCACTATTATCACAGAATATATAATCACTACGTTTTAACTATTTTCGTCCGACGACGGCGGACGACGCCCGGAGCGTTCTTTGGTCGGAGTGATTGTCCGAGCATTCACACCAAGTGACCAAACCGTTCAGTATTGTGAGCGGTATATAAATAGAAGGGTATATATAATATATATTAATATATAATAATAATATACAACGTGTATCAGAAATGCGTGGTCATATTTGAAGAGCTTATTCAGGGGATGCTATCGAACAACTTTCACTATGGGACCAACCCTGAAATCGCGAAATAAATATCAGCTGATTCTTACATTTTGTCGAGTGACATCGATGATTTAGTAGGGATCAACCAAAGACATTTCTATACTTACGTCAGTATAATACCTTTATGGGATCAACTGATATTTATTTCGCGATTTCAGGGTTGGTCCCATAGTAAAAGTTGTTCTATGCTATGCCCTGAATTAGCTCTTAAAATATGACCACGCATTTCTGATACACGTATATAAATTGATATAAATAGAAGGGTAAAAGACGCTCTGCTGTCATGTTGACAGATAATAGCAAGGAACGTAATACTCTAGTATGTAATACATACATATATAATGTTCTTGACTCTAGGACAGTGGGACAGTGGTTCCAGAACTTTGGGTGCTGGCCAGAAAACCTCCACGTGTGTCTGACGACTGCTTGTCCCTCTGGCCACGTCTGTCGGGAACGGCAGTTGTTAGGCCGGTGCATCCTGGGTACGGAGAATAGAATCCTTTCGAGGGATTAACCTTCGGGGGATCTTATTGCCTGTGGCGAATATTCTGGTACGGAAAGGGCCCCATGTGAGCTAATGGGAAGTTGCTCCACGGGTCCCTCTGATGCCAAGAGAGGGCACAGTGGAGGAGCGCGGCCCGGTGTGCACTCACCCTGCCACTGGGCAGGCAGCGGGGGGACTGTCCTTCCCTGCCCCCGTCGATCTCGTAACCCCAGGAGTGCCTGCTGAGTAGTGTTCTCGCGCCTCTTGGGACCGAGGGTCTTGGCATCACCGCCCGGACAGCGAGGAAGAAAACCTCTATAAAAAATTACAGGAGGTAGGGCCTGCGAGCAGCAGACTCGGGGTAGTCTGCTGCCCGACCAGCAGCCGGCGTAGCTGACGTAGCTGGCACAGCTGGCGTAACTGGCACAGTTGGCGTAGCTGGCATGCTGACCTGGCAGCATGCTGGCGTAGCTTGTGCAGTTGGCGGAGCTGGCGCAGCTGGCGTAGTTGGTGCAGCTTATAGTTGGTAAATGCCCTTGAGGTGAGGTGGCGTGCAGTGTTCCGTGTGCGCCACCCTTCTCCCCGTGCGGCCAACATTAGGCCGCACGGGGAGAAGGGGCTCGCCTGCTTGTGGCGGGCCAGGACCTGTCGGGGGTGGTTGTGAGAATACTCACGGGTTCCCACGCCCCCGGCTAAGGTAGTTGAAGGAACACCGTGGTGGTTTTAGTCGGTAAGAGTCCGACACTGGAGTGCGTCCATGAGGATTTCGCAAAGGCAAAAAAAAAATTAAAAACCGGCCAAGAGCATGTCGGGCCATGCTCAGTATTATAGGGTTCCATAAGTAGGTGTAATTACAAACGAATCAAATCGAATATTAATCATGGCTATTTTAGTTTTTGCAATAATCGGCAGCATTCGCGACTCAGAGCATGTTGTTAGTAGCGCCATCTAGCGATAAATTCAAGAAGCCAAATTTAAGAAGTGTGTCATTTAAAAGTTACTTTTTGTGATTTTTTCAAATAGAAAGTAGCTAAAGGAGCATTATTTGCTATGATAATTTTTCTCTAAGGTCAATGACCTTTGAACTAGGATGTTTTAAGTATTTTTCAGTTTTCTCTCTATAACTCAAAAAATTATAATCACATTATACTCAAAATAATTTTAGAAGAGAGTTTTCACAAAGGTCTATCAATGTGGAAGATTATAAGTTTCTACATTGCATAGTTTAGAAATGGCAGGGGGGGGGACACATTGCAAGCCACTTTGGCGGGCTATATTTCGCAGATGGTACACCTGATAAAAAAGTGGTGTATCAAACATTATCTTCATTTTAGTAGATCTATTCAATGATACCCCACACGAGGGGGTGCAGCGAAAAAATTTTTTTTTTCCCCATTTCACATGTATGGACGCCACCCCTAAAATACAGAAAAACTATTTTTTTATTCTTTTAAAATTGAGACCTATATGTAGACTATTTTTTAACAAAATTTTATTTATTTATGTTTATAACTGTAGAAGTTATTAAGCTGTAAAGGATTAGGACAGACGGACAGACGGACAGACGGACGGACATGACGAAACTATAAGGGTTCCATGTAGGACTTCGGAACCCTAAAAAATAGTTCCAGAACTTATTTTGTCTAGTGCCCACTTTGAGAATAAATTATTTTTTAGCGCCCCCATTTTTCCACCTACTTAAAATCCACTATAACACATTTTATCTCGTATTGTATTTAATCTTACTTATTTATTTTGCGTGTTTATTAAATATTACACATTTTATCTCGTATTGTATTTAATCTTACTAATTTATTTTTTATCGTTATTTACCAACATCACGCCGCACTTATCTACGTTATTGTGTCGACGCCGGCTGTCGCTGAAAACCAGCGCTGTGTCTTTGCTCCGTGCATGAGGCACAGCAATATGCTGAGCGGTGGCCGTTTTGCGCGGATGTGACGCATATCTTACCACACTTCTTGGCTCTGTACCTGTATTAGTTCTGTGTTCTTGATTTTTTTTTGGTAATTTCGTGCGTCACTTTTGTAGCTAATAAATATTTATTTCTTTCTTTCTAATACGTTTGTTGATATCAGTTTCCAACTTCCAATTTACTCAAGAACAGCCGCAAGTCGCCACGTTCGGTAACATGCAAACGATTAGTAGTAGTAGAGCTCCTTTGTGAAAGAGCTCGTCCGGGGAAGTACTACCACCGTAACTACTTCTCCGCCAAATAGTGATGCTTGCATTGCTGTGTTTCGGTCTGAAGGGTACGGGTGCCGGTGAAATTACAATCACATGAGACTTTCCATCTTCATGTCTCAGTTTGGCGAACCGACTTGCGGTACCATTTAGGTAACAGCCTAGGTGGTATTGCAGTTGTTATGGCCAAAGGTAAACATCAGGTGAGCCTTTGCTTGTTTCGCCATCCTATACTATAAAAAAATAACTCTTTTTAGTAAGCAGCGTTGCGACAGCACTAAATCCACGTTCATACAAATATGACGATGGGAATGCTATCAAGAATCCTTGAACGATTGTCTACAATCCTGGGTATCGGTTTTTGTAGCCAAAATTCTTGGTACCCATTTTTGAACTTGATTTTCATTTCCTCGTTTGTTGTCAATTCCATAAGTTCTTCTTCCAGCTGAGGTGACATTGCTGTGTTGACATTTGAAAATGGATCCAACACCCAGTCTAGCTTTTTTATTTGTTTGTTTGTGTCTACTTTCATTTCGAAACGGAGTGACCGATGTACATGATTTTCATTTTATTTATTCAATAAAACAGGACAGATATATGAAATACGCGGAGAGAAATATCGAACAAACGATCAATCTCTTAATTAATTTTAGTTGATGTTCACAAGTTGTTGTCGAAAGTCGAGAGTTCAGTCGGTGTCTAAGAGTCCTCCTAGCTAGATGAAATTAAAAATTGCCCCCCAAACCTTTACACAACGCCCCCATTTTTTTTCTGGGTCTCTTACCGCCCCCTTTGGGCCTGCAGCGTCCACAAGGGGGCGTTATCGCCCACTTTGGGAAAGGCTGCTCTAGGAGAATAATAGTATGAAATTACAGATAATTTGAGGTTTCGATTATCATAATTGTCAGTGCTTCATTGTTCTCCTTTACCCGCGGTAAATTTAGTAGTAGCTTCTTAAATCGTTGGGTAAATGTCACATCTCCATAGACAGAGAATAAAGGTAGACATGCTCTTAATTGCGAAAGTGCGATGACACATATGTCAAAATGTATGTGTGTGAGCAGGATATAACATTTTTTTTCTGTCTCTATTTGCGTATCGGTTTTTTGTTGTTTGCCACCACTAGTCACTGGTGGCAAATAAGTTGTGGTGTCAAAAGATTATTTATTTATTTATTTAAACTTCATGCAACATGTGTACATAGGCGGACTTAATGCCTTAGGCATTCTCTCCCAGTCAACCTTAGGGTGATACAGAGATGACAAGGCAGGTGCAATATTGATTCACGACACAAAACAAGATGAGAAATAAATTACCACTAAAAAAATAGATAAACATACATAGGTATATATATATCATCATTCATCATTACAGCCGAAAGACGTCCACTACTGGACATAGGCCTCCCCCAATTAAGGGGGGGATATGCCATAATCGCCACGCTTGGCAGGCGGGTTGGCGATCGCAGTTGGTTGGTTAAATACTCAGAGAACGCTGCTGCCCATCCTCTGGTGAATCCCTTAGTCGCCTTTTACGACACCCATGAGAAGAGATAAGGGTGGTGCTATTCTTTAAGTCCGGCACCACACGGACCTATATATATAACATACAATAAGTACTAAATATATATAATAATATACTATTATATTATTATCGTAGATAAAAACTGTAAAACGCCTATTTTGTGTGATTTGCGACTTTATTGATATTTCAAAAGGTAATATTTAGTATGTAGTGATGGTGAATTGCTGTATATATGGCTGTAAAAGCCGTAGTGAACGAAATCTACCTAACATAACCTTTCATCGGTAAGTAACATTTTTTATCTATTAAAGCAAGTAAATCAAAGGATTATTGTACTCAAGACTGTTTTCTGTCAATAATAAGCAAAATGTATTCATAACTTCATCTAAAAAGACGATAAAATCATAACTTGTTGAAAATAAATCGAACTATCTCTATCTCATACGGAATACGCTGAGGACTTGTCTATTCTCTTCTCTGTCTACGCATATCTCTGATTGTTCTAGTGTCAGTTTCATAAAGCTACCCGAAGTCGTTCAGTAACTCTGAGAAAATCGTCAATGATCGAGCGATATTCGCACCGGGTGACTTTCACACTGATTGCGTTATTATAAGTGAATGTAGCGCTGGGTTGCGTTTACTTACATCATCCGACGTCGTTCGTTTGTATGATCGTTCTGAGTAACTGAACGACCAAACAACTCTCCGGGCGTCGTCCACCGTCTTCCGACGGTAATACTGAACGTACCCCTGGGCTGCGTTCAGAATTATTGTCCGATGATAATTCGACGGACGCTTTGTGTTCCTTGCTGTCAGGCCCTAGTACGGTCAACCGCACGTCGGTGGTAACACTTTGACATTAGCAGCATCTTTATTTCGTAAGCAGTAAGGGCGGTTTGGAATTGAAGTGTTACCACTGTCATGCTGTCGACTGTACATTGACTTATATCTATGGACTTGAAATACCTACGAAATAAGCGTGGCATACTACAATATCCGGGCCACTATAATGGCGGCCATAGTTAGGGAAGTAAGCATGAAGTTAGAATGAAGTAAGTAATCAAAACTAAAAAGTATCGATATCGATATTCGTGTTTCTTACCAGAGATGTGTGCTAATTAAAATCATTTTAAAGTAGTAATAAATAATGCAATTATATCAAATACTAAGTTCGGCTGTCCCTAGGACATAAAAAACAAGTGTGCTTTAGACCACACGACTGAAGTAAAACTTCACTAACTTATATCTCCCTCAATACTATTTCAATAAAATACTGAAACTGCCTCGTTTGTCTAGTGGTTGCAAAAAACTAAAAAGTATCGATATCGATACTCGTGTTTCTTACCAGAGATGTGTGCTAATTAAAATCATTTTAAAGTAGTAATAAATAATGCAATTATATCAAATACTAAGTTCGGCTGTCCCTAGGACATAAAAAACAAGTGTGCTTTAGACCACACGACTGAAGTAAAACTTCACTAACTTATATCTCCCTCAATACTATTTCAATAAAATACTGAAACTGCCTCGTTTGTCTAGTGGTTGCAAGCGCGACTGCTGAGTGTGGGGTCCTGGGTTCGATTCCCGGGTCGGGCAAAGTGTTATTGGGTTTTTTCAGTAGGAAAAAGAGATATAATTCATATAAAATGTATAAAAGATGATGCAGGTATGGTCTTAGCAAAAGATGATGAAATAAAAGAGCGTTGGAAGGTATACTTTGAAAGGTTGATGAATGAAGAGAATGTATGGTCTGGCCTACTTAAAGAGGTGCATGTAAATAGGGGTTTGGTGAATGAAATTAGTATGGATGAAGTCAGAAGGGCGATTCGAGTTATGAAAAATGGGAAAGCATTGGGACCAGATGGTATACCAGTAGAAGTATGGAAATTATTAGGAGAAGATGGATGTTACTGGCTGAATTTATTCTTCAATAAGTTGTTGCATGAAGAAACGATCCCACAAGAATGGTGTAATAGTACGCTAGTGCCCATCTTCAAAAATAAGGGTGATGTACAAGACTGCAACAACTATCGAGGAATAAAGCTCATGTCACACAGTATGAAAGTATGGGAGAAGGTGATAGAGAAAAGATTGCGAGAGGAGAGTGAGATCACCCAAAACCAGATGGGATTTATGCCAGGTCGTGGGACAACGGATGCCATATTTGCACTCCGCCAAATATGCGAAAAGTATAGACGTGCGCATAAGAACTTGCACATGGTGTTCGTTGACCTAGAGAAGGCGTACGACAGAGTACCCCGCGAGGTCTTGTGGTGGGCGCTGAAAGTGAAAGGTGTGCCTGCAAAGTATGTGGAGTTAATTCGTGCTATGTACAGCCAATCTAGTACCCACGTTCGGTCGGCCGCTGGCAACACCGACGAATTCAGTGTGGCTGTAGGCTTGCACCAAGGGTCGGCTCTAAGTCCTTACCTCTTCTTGCTGATAATGGATGCTTTGACATCAGAAATCCAGGAAGAGGCACCCTGGTGCATGCTGTTTGCTGACGACATTGTCCTTGTTGGTGAAGATGGACTTGAGGTCCAGAGTAGATTGGCAAAATGGCAACAAAATCTGGAGAACATTGGCTTGAAAATCAGCAGAACCAAAACGGAATACATGTTCTGCGATTTCGGTGGTCTTTCCGGTTTTGTTGCTATTGCGCTAGATGGCGTGCCCTTGCCAGTCTGCTCCGACTTTCGGTACCTCGGTTCACTTGTGCAAAGCGATGGTGAAATTGACCGGACAGTCAAGCACCGAATTAACACAGGATGGTTGAAATGGCGGCAGGACACGGGAACTACATGTGACTCCCGAATTCCTCTTAAACTGAAGGGGAAAATATATAAGACCATGATAAGACCTGCTGTCCTGTATGGATCGGAATGTTGGGCTACGAAAGGAATTAATGAAAGGCAAGTGCATGCAGCTGAGATGAGAATGTTAAGAGGAATGTGTGGTGTAATGAGAATGGATAGGATAAGGAATGAGTATGTAAGAGGGAGTCTGAAAGTAGCGCCAGTGACAGAGAAGTTAAGTAGCAACAGACTATCATGGTATGGACATGTGATGAGGAGGAATGAGGAGCATGTTACGAGGAAAGTTTTAAGTATGAATGTTGATGGCTATAAGAAAAGAGGGAGACCGAAGAAAATATGGATGGATTGTGTGAAAGATGATATGAATAGAAAGAAAGTAAACACAGAGATGACGGCTGATAGAGATGTATGGAAGAAAAAAACATGCTGCGCCGACCCCAAATAAATTGGGATTAGGGCAGGAGGATGATGATGAGTAGGAAATTCTCAGTAGCAGCCCGGAGTCTGGATTTGTGCCCAGTCAATGGCGATAGGCTCGCCCCCTATTTCATGGGACTATAACATAACTGGCGAAATGTGGGTGTACTATACACCTCTGTCTACCCCTTCGGGGAAATACAGGCGTGATGTTATGTACTATTTCAATGAGAACAACGGCGAGAATGGCGGCGCGGCGTACGTGTGCTCTGCCGGCGCGGCGGCGCTGTGTCGTGGCCGGCCGTCGCGCACGCCTCGTTCCCCACGTCCCGCACTACCCCCTCCGTTCACCTCACTTTTCGTAACGCATTCACCAGCTTATACCCAAGTCAAGCGTGCCTAAAGAAGTTTTACTTCAAAAAAATCAAGCTTCTAAGTCAAGGCAATTGTATTGTAGACGTATGCTACGCTTATTTCGTAGGTATGACAAGTCCATAGATTTAAGACAATGCCCTAGTATTATGTATTGATAGGTTTCTTAATTCAATGGTATTATGCTCCTTGCTGTCAGGTGTGAGCCTGTCAAGTGTCAGTATCTCCTAGGGTGCGTTCACTATTATCGTCCGACGACGGCGGACGACGCCCGGAGCGTTGTTTGGTCGTTCAGTTACTCGGAGTGATCGTCCGGGCGTTCACACCAAACCGTTCAGTATTGTGGGCGGGCGTCGTCGAGCGTACGCACCGGTCACCCCGTGAAATAGTAGGGTAAAAGACGCTCTGCTGTCATGTTGACAGATAAAAGTATGAAATGACAGATAATTTGAGGTATGGATTGTCATAATTGTCAGAGCTTCATTGTTCTAGTGTCAGTTTCATAAGGTCGCCCGAAGTCGTTCAGTAACTCTGAGAAAATCGTCAATGATCGAGCGATAATCGCACCGGGTGACTTTCACACTGAGTGCGTAGTAAGTGAACGTAGCCCTAGAGTATTATGTTCCTTATCAAACGGAAAAAGTCAAAGTGACAGATGATACCCGATTCGAAAACAAGCAAAACAAACAGTAACATAATTTTCGAGATCCAATATTTTAATTATTTTAATATTATAATCATTACGTTACGTTTTATTTGATGTTTGATTTATAGTTGTAGCAAAATGGTTCGCAAATATTGTTTGATTCGGACTTGTCTTTCTGAAAGAAAGCGACTTTTTCGAGTACCACGAACCGAAATGCTTCGTGAGATCTGGAAGAAGTTTTTATTGCCGTATGCACCTGAGTTAGCTAACATAAATCCAGGATATTTTCGTTCCCTGTATGTATGTGAAAGGCACTTCGAGAAGAAATATTTGTGTGGGCTAGTATCTTATAAAAGGAGACGCTGTCCGACATTGTTTACTGAAGAAGAGATTTCGACTGGTATTCCCACTCAATCATTTATTGAACAATACGGTGTAGGTATGATGCCGTTTTCTTACCATGTAATAAATAAATATATTAAAGACATTTTACTCAGCACCATCCAGTCCCAAACTAAGCACAAGCTCTGCTTACTATGGGTACTAGACAATGGATAAAATACTCATATACTTTTTTTTTGTTAATACATACTTATAATACATGTAGAAGTATGGAAATTATTAGGAGAAGATGGATGTTACTGACTGAATTTATTCTTCAATAAGTTGTTGCATGAAGAAACGATCCTGCTGTCCTGTATGGATCGGAATGTTGGGCTACGAAAGGAATTAATGAAAGGCAAGTGCATGCAGCTGAGATGAGAATGTTAAGAGGAATGTGTGGTGTAACGAGAATGGATAGGATAAGGAATGAATATGTAAGAGGGAGTCTGAAAGTAGCGCCAGTGACAGAGAAGTTAAGTAGCAACAGACTATCATGGTATGGACATGTGATGAAGAGGAATGAGGAGCATGTTACGAGGAAAGTTTTAAGTATGAATGTTGATGGCTATAAGAAAAGAGGGAGACCGAAGAAAATATGGATGGATTGTGTGAAAGATGATATGAATAGAAAGAAAGTAAACACAGAGATGACGGCTGATAGAGATGTATGGAAGAAAAAAACATGCTGCGCCGACCCGAAATAAATTGGGATAAGGGCAGGAGGATGATGATGACATACATAATGTATAAATAGGTTCAATCATTTATTTTACGTACACTTTCAAATTGGGTAATAGATGTTAACTTAAAATTTAAATTAGTTTTATCAGCTAGGTAATGATGTGGAAGGTAGAGGACCGAGTGTTGTGGTGCAACTTGGGAGAGGTCTATGTCCAGCAGTGAATTGTAATAGGCTAGAGTTGATGATGATCATGAAGTTATGATTACAGAAGTTCATATTCATTTCCTCAAACACTTCTGGTATAAGAAGTCCAATTTGGGTTTTAGCTGTTAAAAGAGCTGTTTAGTCCCAACCCAAGAAGGACAGTTTTATCGTTGTAAAAGAAGTCACCTAGGCTCTGAATTACATAGTGTTAGGTGTCCAGGGTGCGCTAGGTGTAGTGGAATCTAACTCAATTATCATTGCTTGGGGATGCTCCTTTCATGCTTTCCTTTCTGGTATTAAATTTAGTTATTCAGTTTTCAATAGTATTTATTGGTGGTGTCAAAAAATCTGTAGTTATATCCAGTGGCGCTTCCTACATAAAAAAATCAATAACTTACACCAAAAATAAATTCAAGTGAAGTAGGCCACTGCACGCCACTGGTTATATCCTACCTAAAATAAAACCTTATTTAACTTATAGTTTCAGATGATCATACATATAGCATTAAAAATCTAAATGACCACACCTATGCTCGAAAATGGTTCCAATCTGAAACAGTAAAATGTGATAAGTCTTCAAATTATTCTCCAGTTGAAATAGGTTGGTATCTTCTCATTAGACATGAAATTTGCCAATCAAAATGTTATATTTTTTTACTTTTACATAATCTCTGTCCTAAAAAGTCAGCTTGTATGATAAGTTTCTTTACACCAAGTTTTTCATTCACAAAAAATATATTTTTTTTAAAGTAAAAAGGGCAATGTTTAAAGATTTGATGTACTTTATGCAAGGAGATTCAGATGTTGCTGTAGACTTTATGCAAGAAGATTCAGATGTTGCTGTAGACTTTATGCAAGAAGATTCAGATGTTGCTGTAGACCTTATCCAAGAAGATTCAGATGTTGCTGTAGACTTTATGCAAGAAGATTCAGATGTTGCTGTAGACTTTATGAAAGGAGATCCAGATGTTGCCATAGACTTTATGCAAGGAGATTCAAATGTTTTCATAGACTTTAGTTTTCTTGATTCTGTGCTTGAAAAGGAAGACTTGGAGGCACAATGGTTTTATCTTACAACCACACCTAACTCTGAGGACAGAGCTGTTGATTCGGTTGATGAATGGAATCAGGTACATTTAATAAAAAGTATTTAGTTCAAAGGGATCCAAGTAACATTTTATGTGTTTCGAAATATTGAGCTAAACTCATTTTTGTTATCCTTATAAATCATATAATCGTAATTATTTTATTATTTTAACGCATTTTACGCATGCGAAGCGAATTCTAAAGATATAAATTGTGGAAAGAAAAAATCGCTCACGAGCAGGATTCGAACCTGCGACTCCTGACTCCTGTGACTTGCGTTAAAATAATAAAATAATTAGTAAGGGTAGGCATATCTATACGACTTTGATTTAACTGTAAAGTTAGTCGACTTGGTTAAGGGACAATGTTTCTTAATAAGATATCGCTGACGTCACCCAAAGACGTATAGTGGAGGATAATTTCGATACCACGAGCAGTGTTCACGGTAGCTTAGTGGCTAAAGCACTGGCGTACTGAGCCTGGAGTCGCAGGTTCGAATCCTGCTCGTGAGCGATTTTTTCTTTCCACAATTTATATCATATAATCGTGTAATCAAATAGTTAATATGAAATTTTCACCAATGATAAACATAATCTAGATTAAGGTCCCAAAAAATCGAAAATGCTCTTAACTGTATTTTGACCTAAATGTTACT
Organism: Asteroscopus sphinx; assembly: GCA_949699075.1. Lineage (NCBI taxonomy): Eukaryota > Metazoa > Arthropoda > Insecta > Lepidoptera > Noctuidae > Asteroscopus > Asteroscopus sphinx. The sequence continues at coordinate 25,184,199 of OX453004.1, read as the reverse complement.
TGGTGATCTCGGTGAATCTCTTGTGGACTGAGGTGTGTGTTTCTAAATACTGGGTGTCAGGGAAACACTCCTGAAACTGAAAGGCTATTATTATACTACCCAAACACAATCGAATTCCAATAACCATTAGCCTTATACTCATTGTTTTAGTGATTTAGCAATGTAAGGCGTACAAAACTCGGGATCAATGCCGCGCGTACCTAACCTACGCTCGCTACAACACTGACTGCGTATGCGAGCGGATGCCGTTCACCCCTAGCGCCAGCTGATATTTTATTTGAATTACATTGGGAACTTTAAAAAATAAAATATATGAATGGGGTTTTTTTGCAAATCTGTTTTATTTAACTGCCCAAAGCTGGTTATGTATGCAAAAGTATATGAAAAAATCTAAAAAAAGAATCTCTTTTTTTGTAGTTTGGTATCAGTAATCACCAGAACTATCACTTTCTTCGTTTTCGGAAGCGTTTCCCTGACACCCAGTATAACCATTCAGCATTACTGTAAGCATCACAATCAATATAAAAAAGAAATAGAACTTAAAATTGTTGTTTTTCAGACTATTTCTGATCTTAAATCCAATGTAAAAAAAAGAGATATGAAGCAACAGCAATCATTGTGTGTTACCTGTGGAGGATTGCGTTCAAACCAGAACATAAACAATGAAAATTATGTTCCACCTAAGAAAAGATATGGTAACTACATAAATCTTACTTTTATAAATTACTATGCATAGACAAGAATCCCAATAAGTCTTTTATGTACAAAATATTTCAGCATCCTTGGAAGAAGATGTTGTTAAAATGAAAAGAGACAAATTAGAATTTGATCAAGCATATAAGATAAAGAAGATTGAAGTTTTATCAAGGTATGATGACATGTTATGTTTTCCTATTTTAAAATGACTTGTGTTTTAGCTTAGTGATTATAACGCAGCGCCGGCCCAGACAATTTCGGCGCCCTAGATGAATAACGAATTTGTGCCCTTTTTTATTAAGTCATTATTAATGTTATTTTAATCAAATATCTAATATACATGATTGCAGGCGACGTAAGTCCGAATGCAGTTCTATGTATATTATAGTATACAGGCGAGCTGTGCGGCGTGCTAACTTAGCTTTTCTTGACATTTATGTTATTTAGAAATAGCAGAAATTGACACTTTCTTTCAGATGAAAACTTAATGACAGTTATTGTGACATAATTTCTATTACAGAAAACCTTAGATTAACAAAAAACTAACTAGCAAAAAGTGTGTGAAAATCTCAAATTGGTAGGTAATGACAATTTGTGAAATGGACACAATTTGTTTTTCTTTTTGGGGCGAAGTAACGTAACATTGCATGCTAGAAAACTGCATGATAGTGAATTTTTTTTGGGGTTTTGCTAAAACTTGACAAAAATAGTTCGAGACCGTGTCTCCATAATGTATTTACCTAATGAGGCACCTTGAAGTGTGCTTGAATAATCTTGAGAAAAGATGTCGCAATTTAAACAATAATGTCATTTTTTTGTCAATTAGTGCCTCATCGAGTCATCGATATTAATACCAAAAGAGTAGCGCCAGCGCTAAATTTCTTGGGATTTTTCGTAATTCAATTACGTAATAATATTAAGTAGAGTACGCACCAATCTTTATGGCGACCGGCTGTGAAAACGAGTCGTAGGATGCATTTATTGCTCTTGACTCAGGCGAATGAGCGGATAAAGACCGGTGCATGCATACTCTATTTTATTTAGAACAGGGGCAGGTTTTGGCTTTTGCCTTCAGGTCACAGTATTAATTTGCCACCCCATTTATTTTTAAAATTTTAAATTAGGCGGGTCTTGAAGAGAACTTTATTATTTTCTCTTTTCTTGCTTCTCTATTTTATTTTTTGTCGCTTTTTGCCGCCTCGAGGCAATGCCTTCTAAGCACTCTGTCACTGAACACGAAAACATTTATAAATCAATCAAATAAAAATAACAAGTGCGACGATTTGTTCATAGGAAATTTGGCGCCCGGCACACACGTCTCGTACCTTCCCCCGCCCTCCAAATTTGAGCGCCCTAGGCGGTCGCCTAGTTCGCCTATATGGACGGGCCGGCCCTGTTATAATGACTATTTCAAAGATATCAGATGGCACTTTATGTTTGTTTGTTTACCTACAGGATAGCATCAGCTTTAGAAGAATTAATTAAGAAAAAATAAAGATTTTACTAACACCGTTTAGTCTTTTTACTTCACTCATACCAACCAATAACCAAGTCAAAGGAGTGTTAGTTGTTTAAAGTTTTTAAATTAATGACGTCAACAGGGGAGGCGTGGTTTGTCCGAAAGTTGCCACGCATGAATCGCAAGTAAAATTCTGATTACAGCCATTCTATCTAACTATTTCTGTGATTCCAATACTGATTTTATCACTAAACTTAGTATTAGAATATTATTTTATTTTCTTACCGATCAAGCGAATCACGCACGTACTAAGGCCACCGAGTAGATAACTAAGTTTGTGCTTAGGGCAGTTGTGCTCTACACGGAATTTTACGATTCATAGGTCCCAATTTTTGCAGGTCCGTTGCAGCAGGCCAGTTATTTACGTACGCTTTTGTGCACAATCCGTAATTTTACTGTCCGACATTTTCAATTTCGCCAGGCTGTTTTTTTCCGGACCGAGATTGCAGCAATGCATAAGTTATACATCCAAATTACAATGCACGAGCTAGTGGGCCGCAAATCCAGTCTTAGAGAGGCCATGATTGAGAGCTCGAACTTGTTCCTGAAAGACGTCCGATTGGGATGACGCTAACTTGGTCAAGTTCAATGCTTCAAAAACCTAGGCGTGTCTTTTTTCTGCAAAAAGAGTCAATTGGAACTGACTCCGACTTTCCGAGATGCATCCGTGCTGATAACAGACCAACTTGAGGTTCTTGGCGTGTCGCTAACATCTACCCTCAACCTTGGCTCTTACATTGAGTCCAAGGCTCAATTTGCTGCGAAAAAGTTAAACTTTAAGGTGAGACGAAAAGACTTTTACAGTCTTTGGAGAGACGGTACAATACAGTACATTTGCACAATTTGTACCAAGCACAAGTTCAGTCGTGTGTGGAGTACCTACCTAGATATAATAGGTAATGTATCTGTAATCTTACAGTACCTATATCATAGGTACTCCACTCATTCTAAGAGGCCCGTGCTCAGCAGTCGGACCACAGAAATAGATAGAGTAGAATGGTTGTAATCAAAATTTTACTTGCTATTCATGCGTGGCAACTTTCAAACAAACTACGCCTTACATATTGACGTAAATCATTTAAAAAAAATGTACTATACAACTTTTGTTTCTGCAGTTAGAAACAGCACAATGAGGCATTTTTGCGGGTTTTTGCTACAGTATTTACAGAAAAAAGTCAAGGCGTACTGAGACACCAACATAACCCGAACATAGCCAAGAATTGCCAAACTTAAGTGGCAGTAGGCGGGGCACATTGCTCGCAGAACGGATGGCCGATGGGGCAGTAAAGTTCTGGAGTGGCGACCGCGTACTGGAAGGCGCAGCGTGGGTAGGACGCGCGCACCGACGACCTGGTGAAGGTCGCGGGAATCCGCTGGATGCGGAAGGCACAGGACCGGTCGTTGTGGCGATGCTTGGGGGAGGCCTATGTCCAGCAGTGGACGTCTTTCGGCTGAAATGATCAATGATGACTGAGAAAGGCTTTTAAATGCCCTGCACTATGGTGCAGAGTGTTGGCACGCGCGCCCTGCCTACTTTTCCATTCTATCCATTTCTATGAGTGGGACAGTAATGGCCTGATGACGATGATCTGTAATCTTTGGGTTGGTTCGACCCAATTGCAATACCAGCTTGAGCCTTTCGAGTCGATAGAGAGGCGGGTCAAATAAGTAGTCAGAGGTGCGGGCTGGGTTTAAACTCGGACCATCCTGAATGTAAGACAAGCGTTTTAACTAATAATACCAAAATTGTAACAGATAAGTACAGTCGACTGCATGACAGTGGTAACACTAGAATTGAAAAAAAAACCACCCTTACTGCTTGCGAAATAATGGCGCTGTCAATGTCAAACTGTTGCCACGGACGTGCCGTCGATCGACGTCGACCGTACGTACGTAGATAACTACTTTCGTTCAGTGTACCTAGTACGAGTTTGACACTTACGAATACTTTCAAAGTATTCGTCGATTTTCATTAATAAATCTGTAGTTCTTCCTCGTATCCGCCAGGGGCGCTACTGATTTATGAATGAAAGTCGACGAAAACGAAAGTATTCGTAAGTATGAAACTCGTACTAGGCCCACAGTTACACAGTTACGTAGCTATTCAAGTTTTCGAGCGTATATTGAAATAACTGAAAACCTCTTAAGGGGTCATTGTATTGTATCTACCCATATACACAACTCTCTCTCAACTCGTATGAACAACTTTTACTACTGGACCAACCCTGAAATCGGGAAAAATATCAGCTGTTCCCTACATTTCATCAATTTATGCGAACACAAATGTTGAACACACAGTTGTTTTTTTTCGCGATTTCAGGGTTGGTCCCATAGTAAAAGTTGTTCATACTGATGAGTACAATGACCCCTTAATTTCAGTTATTTCAATAACACGTTGTATAGGTAAGCTCAAAAACTTTAATAGCTACGCACAGACATAGTGAAAAATATAGACTAGGTGCTGCAAACAACCATAGTGAAGCCAGTAAAAACCGTGCTCCTTCATGTACAACCAGTGCTCACGTACACACCATGCACCTGAAGGATATTTGTTTTCGCGATGCTTACTGGAAGATGCCGCGACATGTGAACTGAGAGGGGTGAGCACGGTTTAAGGTGCATGTGTGTCCGTGAGCACTGGTTGTACATGAAGGAGCACGGTTTTTGTTGGCTTCACTATGGTTGTTCGCAGCACTTAGTCTATATTTTTTACTGTCTGTGTAGCTACGTAACTGAACGTAAGTAGTTATCTAATTAAGTATAATTAGTTAATTACCTACCTACATAAAGCATTTTGTTTTAAATTAAGTGTTTGAGCTCGTGTGTAAACAAATATGTTTATATATCGTAAACGAAGCTGGCTGTGTGATTAATCACGTCTCATCCGCATCTGTTGTGTTGGAAACTTTCTGCTTGTTCGTGGGAATCGTGGGATTTGTCGAGACCCTAACTTGAGAAAGTTTATTTTACAAATAACCCATTGCTATAAACGATGATATCATTAAACTGCGCATCATCTGCAGCCTCAAATACTTAGGTATAAAAAAAGATTGAGATTAGTAGGCTGGTTTTTCCCCAAAGATATCCGAGTACCTACGAGTTATTGGTCAACGATTGGCTGAGTTGACGCCGTTTAGGTAATTTTGTTAATTTTTAGGGTTCCGTACCCGAAGGGTGCCAAACGGGACCCTATTACTCTCGCTACGCTGTCCGTCCGTCCGTCCGTCTGTTTGTCACAGGGCTGTATCTTAGTAACGGTATGAGATAACTAGTTGAAATTTTCACAGAATATGTTTTACTATGATGTATATCACGACAAATACTAAAAACTAAAACAAGTCTAAAATCAAAGGGGGTCCCCATACAAGAAACCTCGAAAAACATGCATTTTTTTAACGTTTTTGTTCCTGCTCTATCTTCAAAACGGTAATACATACCAGCGTCAAACTTGGTCTGATTATAGTGATACTAGATACTATTTAGTTTAGCAACAAATAGTAAAAACAGGGCAAACATAGACATATGTGGTGGTACCTACGTAAGGAAGAGATGCAAAAATTCACATTTTGCGTACGATCGTATGGGGTATCAGGTCGATGGGTGGTACGGAACCCTTACAGAGTGAGTGTGCGTGAGTCTGACTCACACTTTGCTGGTTTTTTTATTGGTCCACCCGACCGAGTATCTAAGTTACAGAATGCTTAAAGCATTTTATGGCAATAATATTTTGAAATAAAAAAAATAAAAAAAAATAAAAAAATATAAACAATAAATAAAGGTTGTCTGGAAGATATCGCTATTAGCGATAAGACCGCCAATGTACCCTTATTTTACATGTTAGTCCTAAGTTTAATAATGTTATTGGTGTACAATAAAGAATATTCTATCTTCTATCTATCTATAAAATTACAATCTCGTTCAGTAGGTCTATGAATGTTTCGTGCGTCGACGATTTGGTCGCGATTCGGATGGCTTAATTTTTGTTGACTTTTTATTTGTGAGATACTGAATACCTACCAATACATGTTCCGTGTGGTGCTTGACATAAAGAAATGCACCACCCTTACTCTTCTCATGGGTGTCGTAAAAGGCGTCTAAGGGATTCACCAGAGGATGGGCAGAAGCGTCCTCTGAGTATTAAACCAACCAATTCGCCAATCCGCCTGCCAAGCGTGGTGATTATGGCATATCCCCCCTTTATTGGGGGAGGCCTATGTCCAGCAATTGACGTCTTTCGGCTGAAATGATGATGATGATGATACATGTAGGTACCAGGACTGCATAACATAGTAAGGGATAAATGTTTTCTATTTCTTGAACCCTCAGGAGATACTAGTCATGTAGTAATATCTCCTAAAATGTAATATAATCCTGGTACCTACATCTCAGATGTTCTTCTCGTCAAACCAATTACGGTCTTCTCAAAACATTTTTTATATTTTTTGATTGTGGTTTATTATTTGTCAAGCCGGGAATCCGCTGGATGCGTAACGCGCAGGACCCGTCGCTCGTTGTGGCGATGCTTGGCAGGCCTATGTCCAAGTTTAGATTTTGTCAAGCTTTAGATAGTTCATAATTAGCCAAATGCTTTACAAATTGTGATATTGTTGATTACTATTAGATCGATAATAATCGACTGCTGCAATCGCGGGTAATTTTCCGTTATCCATTGAAGAGTTCCCTTCTTTATTTCCAAAGATTTTTATACCAAAAAATGACCAAGCCGCTGCCATTAACGATACCATTCTCTGAGAAATTCAAGGGAATGAAGTGGTTTATACTTCTATAAACACCGTTTTAGATCTAGATGACGCTACTCACTACCCAGTAGAATTCATTAACTCTCTCTCTGCAAGTGGACTTCCTGCCCATCTTTACAAACTTAAGTCGGTGTCCCGATTATGCTTTTGCGGAACTTAACACCGCCTAAGCTGTGTAACGGGACCCGACTCAAAGTCATATCCTAGCAGAGGCACATTATAGAGGCAGAGATTCTCACTGGGTGTGCCGCTGGCGAGACGGTGTTTATTCCACGTATACCACTGATTCCCCACAATTACCCTTTCCAATTCAAGCGCATACAGTTTCCTGTGAGTCTGTGCTTCGCGATGACCATCAATAAGTCGCAGGGGCAGACACTGAAGGCTGCGGCTGTCGACCTCAGGACCAGCTGCTTCTCACATGGACAACTGTACGTCGCTTACTCTCGCGTTACCAGCCCTTACACTCTACATTTTGGCTGCTTAAGGTAAAAGCTCGAATATAGTTTATAGAGAAGTTTTGTAAAAAGGCGTTTTATTGTATAATACATTTACATCATTCTGTATTATTTTTGTAAATTATGCTTAAAATTTGTTTGTGGTCTAGGTTCTCGGTTTACGTTTTAGTCTTTGACTTTGCGCCCAGCGCTTTAACAAAAAACCGGCCAAGAGCATGTCGGGCCATGCTCAGTATTATAGGGTTCCTTAAGTAGGTGTACAAACGAATCAAATCGAATATTAATCATGGCTATTTTAGTTTTTGCAATAATCGGCAGCATTCGCGACTCAGAGCGTGTTGTTAGTAGCGCCATCTAGCGATAAATTCAAGAAGCCAAATTTAAGAAGTCTGATTGATGTCAAAGTTACTTTTTGTGATTTTTTCAAATAGAAAGTAGCTAAAGGAGCATTATTTGCCATGATAATTTTTCTCTAAGGTCAATGACCTTTGAACTAGGACGTTTTAAGTATTTTTCGGTTTTCTGTCTATAACTCAAAAAAATATAATCACATTATACTCGAAATAATTTTAAAAGAGAGTTTACACAAAGGTCTATCAATGTGGAAGATTATAAGTTTCTACGTTGCATAGTTTAGAAATGGCAGGGGGGGGGACACATTGCAAAGCCACTTTGGCGGCCTATATTTCGCAGATGGTACACCTGATAAAAAAGTGGTGTATGAAACATTACCTTCATTTTAGTAGACCTATTCAATGATACCCCACACGATGGGGTGCAGTGAAAAAAATTATTTTTTCCCCATTTCACATGTATGGGCGCCACCCCTAAAGAACGTAAAAACTATTTTTTTATTCTTTTAAAATTGAGATCTATATGCAGACTATTTTTTAACAAAATTTCATTTACTTATGTTTATAACTGTAGAAGTTATTAAGCTGTAAAGGATTAGGACAGACGGACAGACGGACAGACGGACAGACGGACGGACATGACGAAACTATAAGGGTTCCTTGTAGGACTTCGGAACCCTAAAAAATAATGGCAAAAAATTTATTATTGCCATCATTTGTCCATTATCTTTGAAATTTGACTTATTTAAAGTTTACCTTATGATAACGTGAGCAAAGCCACGGGTACAGCTAGTTCTAAATGAAATTCCAATCTTTTGTATTAGGTAGGTATTTGATGTCAGATGTCTTCTTTCATTTACTTTTTTTTTTCTTGTGCGCTTAAATTTTACTTTTAAGATATACAGATGGGAGGGACAGGGACCAGCTGAAAATCAGTGCTGTGCATACCTACATGCACAGCAAATACCTACTGAGATGGATCCCTTGCTACACATATTATGTTGTATACATATTGTGTTCTCAGTAATTTGTCCTGTTACCTTTGCATGTATAATGTATATTTTATGTATGTGTGGCAAAATAAATGATTTAAATTATTTCAGTGTGTGTATGTAGGTATGCCTTACCTTCTTTATGCATTTTTTTTGCTCCTGTTCTTATATTAAAACCACTAAATACCTACTTACTGAACTAAACAAGCACTTATTTATTTGAATATGTGCCTCTTACTCATCATATACATCAGATGATCGGATGCGTCGACCTTTTGCCCTTTTCTTTTGATTTTCTTTATTTTCAGTCCCACGTCAAGATCATGCGGAAGAGAGAGCCGTGTAGTTTTTTTTTTTTAAATCATAATAAACAAACAATTTGAGCAATTTCGTTCACAGTATAGGAGTGACCTTGGTTACTACCTGCAGGCAGAGAGCAGCTTCAATTGCAATAATTATGTTCATGAGAGATGTCCTCGTGCAGGCGTCGTATGTTTCGTACATGTAGATACAGAACTCTGAAAATTCCAATTTGTTTGACAGCCAGTATTGAACTTTACACATTTAAAAAGTTTCAGAGGAAAACTTTGTTATGTGATTTTGTTTATACTTTTAAAGGTAAAAGTTGGTACGGGTTGCGACCTCGTAAGCTGCTTTGTGATACTTTCAGTTGAAACTGAAGCCAATAATGCGCACTGCTCGTTCAAACTTGACCCGTTTTTATGTGCTGTTAAAGGAAATTTTTCGGTTTTAGGCAGGTAGGTATTGGTAATAGGTAAGTGAATGATTTATGAAAGAAAAACAGGTAAGTTTCTCTATCTATCTAGATACTGTTTCTAGCGAGTTATACTATTCATTACAGTAAAATAATGGATATGGTCTGAGACAGAGACATACCTATTACTTAAGTATCCGTACACATTAATCTTACATTTTATCCTGGACATTGGCGCAGAAACGGGAACAATGATGGCGTAAAAGGGAGGAGTTATCTACATACATATGCAAACGCGCTCGACTTTTTCTTTCTGGTTTATAACCAGACATAGGATTTTTTAACCGACGAAAAAAAAGGAGTTAACCGAGGAAAAAAAAGGAGGAGGTTCTCAATTCGACGCGTATCTTTATTTCTTGTATTTTTTTTATGTATGACCACGCATAACTTTTTACAGAGTAGTCCAATTTTGATAATTCTTTTTTTACTATATAGGGTATATCTCGAAGTTGGTCCCATTCAAATTTCAAATTCATCAAAATCCACCCTTAAGGGTAGGAAAACAGGGATGAGTGCTTGTTCACCCACTGAAATCTTACCTGTTAACAATTAACCGATTCTGTTGAAACTTGGCACACATACATGTAGTTCTAGACACTACAACATAATGGAGACCTGGAGTTAGATTTAAGTCACAAAAAAATTAAAAATTAAACTTTTTAACAAAAAATTGAACCGACGAAAACAAACTGAAAAGCGAAAAATAAACTGAAGCTTTTCCTAACTTAATGTAAATAACTAATTATGAGTCGGCGCCAAACAAACAATCAACGAAGATCATTAAATTACTTTAAATAAATAATAAAAACAACATAACATCAAATACAATGTGAATTTTTCACCGATTAACAATAACTGTCCAAAAATGCGTTCTCTGCTCGACCACTTGCAAGTTGCACGCACTTTGCTCGTAAAAAATAGTCGAGAGCCAAACCTATGACTTGTGAATTATGACTTTTTTACCAAGGCTTTTCAGTAGGAGCTGTAGTTGTCCTTATTGCACTTATTTGAGGCCGAGAAAGCTGCGAATGATGATGATGAATCTTATTTATGATGGACCTTACTGAAGTTGTGTTGTCGTTGTTATTATTCTAACATAGTTAGGTACACTCAACCATACGGAATCATGACCCACCATAAGCTTAATTTTCTACAAACATTCTAATACAATTAGGTCGAGTTTCGCTCAAAGATATTTCCCTGGCAACAAACTTGTCATCAATTTTATTGTACAGTGACAGTTGGTTTCTTTTAATTTGATTGATATTCTTCTGGAATTAAAAGAGTTCGTATAGGTGTTTGAAAATAATAATTGTTTACGTCTTTTTTATAGGTAAACTATGCGGAACGACAGTTAATTCGAAATTCAAAACATAATTTTAAAACATAAACATAACATCACGCCTGTATTTCCCCTATGGGGTAGGCAGAGGTGTATAGTACACCCACATTTCGCCAGTTATGTTATAGTCCCATGTAATGTACATAATTTTAGCTTTTTCAAAAACGTTACTTTTTATCCAATTATTAATCTATTGCATTTAATAATAAAAACTTTTTAACAAAAAATAAAACCGACTTCAAAAACCTTAACTAAAAAGTAAAAAATAATCCTTGTATGTATTTCAAAATCTTAACATAAACCAACATTTTGAAGGTGGCGCGTGGCTGTCCCTTTGCGTCATGTAAATATAATGTACTGTCGAGCGCTTATCTATAGTAAAAAACAGTTTATGCGAACATACATGAAAAACACGCGCCGCCTTCAAAATTTTGGTTTATGTTAAGATTTTAAAATACATACAATGATTATTTTTTACTTTTTAGTTAAGGTTTTTGAAGTCGGTTTTATTTTTTGTTAAAAAGTTTTTATTTCATACTTTTTAGTTGAGGGTTGATTCATAAATGTTTATATAACCAATTTGAGAATATATTTTTATTAACCTTTGCTATCCCACTGCTGGGCAAAGGTCTCGCTCATGTTCTTCCAAACGTCCAATCACTATCGTGAAAAAAAAACACGCATATCGGCCAAGAATTCTCAGAATGAGGAACCAATGAGCAGATCATCTAGATACGTAAAGCTAAAATAAACTGATTTATTGAAGCTGGATAAAAAACTACTTAACCTAAGTCAATAAAATTTATATGGGACCACCGCGCGGACTTTCTCTACCAAATAAAAAAACAACCACGTAAATCGGCCCACAAATCTCGGAGTAATCGGTGTACATACATGAAAAAAAAAAAAGCCGCGGAATACATAACCTCCTCCTTTTTTTGAAGTCGGTTAAAAAAGCTCAAAATTGCATATACCTCTGACCCGTATTAACGCAGTTTCCTTAATATTTAGAATGTCCTAACTGCAGCACGATGCTAATAAGAATAAAATTTTACAGTTTTGACAATTTCATACGAATTATCGGCTGAGTGGGTCATGATTCCGATTTGTTGACTGTACCTATTCTACTCTGTGAACTATTAAACCTTATTTACTCTCTTTGGAAAATGGACTTAATTAGAGACTATCCAATATCCTTGGAGAGCAATCCGAATTATCTTTGAAGTGAGCCCTCGAGCGCTCTGTTTAGTTACTTACCTAGTGACCGTAACGGGTTGGGATGAATTTCCTGTTGCATAGCTGACGCAAAACGTAATATTGCCGAGCATCCGTCGATATCCCCAAAGAGTATAGTAACTATACCGATATGCCCGGTGTATAACGGCTGACGACCGGTTGTTGATTAATCAAGCTAACACCGTATGGTATCGTAGTAACCTGTATAATAAAATGAAATTGTAAGTACAATTATAAATTATATTTAACGTTAACCAGTTTCATTTTATTTGACGGATAAACATCGTCATCAGATATAGAATTCCTTTCATAAAACTGATTACGGTTTTGATGGGCAAGCTTATCAGATGTGCTCAGTACTAAAGAGGGATGCTGGTTTGACGTAGGTAGGTACACGATTTTCCTCCCCAATCTTCCCGTTGCTGCGGTCCGCTTGGCCCCCGAGATTATCCCTTATGTGGATAATTTGTAGGCACAGTGTTTGGTGGAGGGATTGCGGACGGGCGACGACCTCCTCCGTCATTAATTAACATAACCACGACTCCTTCAAAATTTGAATATATTGACGACCTCTGGTCGTCTGGTGGGATTAGGAGGCCCTTATTTTTCTTAGTACGGAATTTTAGTTGTCTGTATAAAAAATTAAAAAATTAAAATTAAAATTCATTTATTTCGGGTTTAACCCATATCATAAAAAACATGTCGTACAAAATTAAATTAAAATAAAAGAAATGCATACATAGTTAAAATCATGCCAGAAGTAAAGGGCACTAGATTATATTTAACATGTAAGAAAATTAACAAAATAAATAATAAAATAAAATCAAAACAAAATTTAAATCATGTCAGTTAGTAAAGATTTAAATTGTGAATAGAAAAAATCGCTCACGAGCAGGATTTTTTTTTTTTCTTTTCACAATTTAAAACTTTAGATTTCGCTTCGCATGCGTAAATGCGTTAAAAATAAAAATAATAAAATAATGTCAGTGTCAAATATAAAACAAAATGAACAATAAAAAATAAAAAAATTTACTCAACGTGCCCCAGGCGCCCCAGACACGTGCCTGCCACAGCAATGTCTGATATATGGGCAGTCAAGTCGCCCAGCGATCATAGCTAGGACAGCATTGGAGCTAGCCCGCACCCTGCGCACCAAGGACGCGCACCGCTTGCGCATGGTGGCGTGAAAACAGTCGGTGCGCGCTTCCGCAAACATGCCCGAGGCGCTGCAGAAGCGGGGAAGCCTTAATACTGCCCGGAACGCGTTGTTATACTGGACGCGGAGGGCATTGTAGCTAGCTTGTGTGTAGCTAGCCCACAGGCTACACGTGTACAAAGATGTACAAAATGCTTTAAAAAGCGTAATCTTTATTGGATCTGAACAACGTGCAAACCTGCGGGCCAGCATATTCGCTCTCTTCGACAGGGCCCTCCGCTTCCGTTCGATATCCGCATGATCCCTGAGGTCAGCCGTAACCATATGCCCCAAGTATTTAAATTGGTTCACTCTGTCTAGAGGAACACCACCAAGAAAAACGGATGGTACACTTTGCGGGCATTTAGCACCACTGGCCTCAAAGACCATGCATTGACTTTTGGTCACATTATACTTTAACCCGTGCCTATTTGCGTACTCCTCACAGGCTTGTACCAGCCCCCTCAAGCCACAGACCGACGCGCTCAGCAGCACCATGTCGTCAGCATAGCTAAGGTTGTTGATACAAACATCATCAACATGACAGCCGACATGCCGACTGCTGAGATCGACGATCAGCGCGTCCATGTATAAATTAAATAGAGTTGGCGGAGTCAATCCACCCTGTCTTACGCCGCACTCCAGCCGATACGGCTCTGACATTGTCCCCGCCCATCTGACGCTGTTGACTTGATGCATATACCAATACTGGAAGATACTCACAAGTTCATGTGGCAAGTTAATGCTCTTCAGCTTTTCCCACAGAACATCATACGCAACCAGGTCGAAGGCCCTAGACAAGTCGAGAAAACATGCATATACGGGAGTTTTGCGATCCGTGTAGTATCTAATGGTATGCTTAAGACACAGTATTGCACATTCAGTGGACAGTCGAGGTCTAAACCCAAACTGATTACCGTGCAGGTTAACATACATACCTAACTGTATGTTAAGCAAACCGTCAAACACTTTGGCTATGATAGTGGCTAGGGAAATAGGCCTATAGTTATTTTTATCCGCCAGGTCCCCAGTTTTATTTTTCACAACAGGCACCACCACAGACTTCATTAGATCCGTTGGCAGGTAAGAGTGGCTCACGCACAGTGAGTAGAGCATTGCCAGGAGTCCAGAGATATGCGAACCAGCATATTGCAGGTGCTCAATGCTGAGGCCATCGTGCCCCGGGGATTTGCCTCTCGTGATGTTCTTGATAACTTTAGCAACGTCTTTTGCAACAAACCTTACCCCAACTACCTCTTTAGGTATCTCAGCATTGAAAACCTCATTAGCCCGTCCCAAGGGAGACTGTACAGAAAAATGGTCCCTAAAAACATCCGCAATGTCCTTATGGTCACTCGCTCCGTCGATGCTCACAGGAAGACCAGGCCTAATGTTAACTTTATTTGTGACTACGAAGAGGGAGGGGAAAAATAATGCTACTGGAAAAGCCGAAGGACCACTTCAGTGTCTTTCAGAATGATGTGGTCAGTTTTCAGTGGGCTCGTAGAGGAGCTCGTGGCTAAGTAATAACCCGCGTATATTTCAAGATCTGCGAGGTTAAGCTGCGCTTGCCGCAGTCAGTCCTTGGATGGGTATGGGTGACAGTTTCGTTGTACATCGAGACCCCTCCGTGCCTCGAATAGTACGATAATCTGTCGGTCCCGGTTGCCATACGAATATCTATCGCATTCGTTACGGGTAGTCAGAAGCCTGAATGTCTGACAACTGGTCTAACCTTTGGATCACAGTATTACTCAGTAAATGGGTTGCGGAGGTCTGATGGCAGTCGCTCCGTGTAAAATACTGATGTTTAGCCACATCTGCTCCCCGATTCAGAACCATGCGATAGCCAGTTGTCGATCGATTCGGTTTGTTATCTCTTTTTCCCTCGTTGTGTGAATCATCAGAAGAAACGAGATAACAAACCGAACCGGTCGACAACTGGTTATCGTGAAAGTACCTACCTCAATCAAAATAATTGTAATAAAAAGGCTCTGTTGTTGTTTGTCCGAGAAATCTCTAGGCTGAAAAGAAAGCATATACACCCCTACTTGAAAATCACCAGAAAAAAATCAAGGGTAGTCTGCTGATCATTATGAACAACTTTTATTATGGGACCAACCCTGAAATCGCTAAACAAAATCAGCTGATCCCTACACACGAAATTTAGGGATCAACTGATATTTTTTTACGATTTCAGGGTTGGTCCCTTAGTAAAAGTTCACCAAAAACCATATCACCAAAAATCACACTAATAAATACTTTGACTTTGACTTTCATAATGATGAGCAGAGACTACCCTTGAATTATTTCTGGTGATAAAAAAATAGTGTTGTATTATTTCCGTGATGATAAAAGATAATAATTATCTTATAATACAGGTAGCAGAATGTGATAGATAATAGCTTCTTACCTTGGAAGGTAGTCTAGCGGTTCCACGTTAGGCCACAGGTCGGCGCCCAATAACTCGCATGATTGGGTTTAGGCACACGCTCCACGCTCCGCTTGCTCGTCGAACCACCTATCACAGAAATAGTTTGTTCGAAAGTTGCCACGCATGAATCGCAAGTAAAATTGTGATAACAACCATTCTATATTTTAGCCTTTTAGTTAAATCTTATTTGTAGTATTATATTATCGGTTAGAATTATTACCCAGTAACTGGGTTGCGGGGGTCTGACGGCAGTCGCTCCGTGTAAAATACTGATGTTCAGCGGCATCTGGCTAGACTGGAAGCCGACTCCAATATAATTGGGAAAAAGGTTCGGAGGATGAGGATGAAGATATCGGTTAGAATTATTAGAACAGCTATAAAGTGAAACTACACTTATAATTTCCTTAAAATAAAAATGCATGTTTTTAGTAAAATTGGTAGGTAGGTATATCATATCTGAACATCGCTGTATGTCAGTAGGTACAGTCGGCCACACGTCAGTGGTAACACTTGAATGACGAAAACCACACTTACTGGTTACGAAATAAAGACGCTGTTAAGGTCAAACTGTTACCACTGACGTGTTGTCGACTGTACCTAAAAATCTATCATGATTATTCTGAAACCAACTTTACCTATTGTAGGTATGTTTACGATTTGTGTGCTTAAAGTACATTTTTTTTTAATTTTTTTTTTATGATGTTTAGATCTGCTCTTTTATAGGTAGTTCGACGGAAAAGAACACGAACGAGGAGTTTTTAAATATAGTTGAAAAAAAACGAAATATTAAAAGTTGTAAGAACATTCATTTAAGACAACAATGGATCCAATGTTTTAGTAACATATAACTTTATCTGTGATCAAAGAGATTTAATATTTAATGTCTTTGTCTGTGATATAACTTAGCCTATGTTAGTAATTAATAATACTTATTAATAATAAAATAAAGTTTAACCGGATTAAATCGCGTATATTATTGAAATTGGTCTCCCTGACGTTTCGAAAGCTTAGAGAAGATGGTTGGCAGCTACCACCAGTTTGGAACCCAGTCCTAAAAATAATCAAGTCCCAAACAGCACGCAACACTGTAAAAGATAATGATATTGTGAGTGATTACTGCGTGCATCGAAACGATTTTAATTAATAAATATTGTACGGTACTTAGATTAAAATATTTTTTTAGAAATATTTGTAAAGACGATTGTCATCTTAGTCTACCTGCGACCACGAAATGCTGCAAAGCTTTCGAAACGTCAGGGAAACCAATTTAAATAATATAACCGATTATAATGTGTAGTGATCGCGAAAACCTAAGAAGTTATTAATACTTATTAATATTTGTGGCTTCAAATTATTCAATCGAGACTAAAAAAATGCATATCTTTCATGCAACAAGTAAAGGAAAAAATAGATGCCTATCATGAAGACAAAAGAGAGGCAGAGTACAGAGAAAGATGGAAAATACTCCACCGACAAGAACATAGCTCTCAAATTAATTATGATGATTATAATAAGTTCGCATTCGCTTAAATTATACTGGGAAGACGATGAGAGGTAGACGGAGAAGAATTTTCATGCAACAAGTAAAGGAAAAAATAGATGTCATTAGGAAGTCAAAAGAGAGGCAGAATACAAAGAAAGATGGAAAATACTCCAACGACAAGAGCATATCTCTTAAATTAATGATGATGATTAGTATGTTTGCATTCGCTTAAATTATATTGCGAAGACGAAAAGAGGAAGACCGAAAAGAACTTTCATGCAACAAGTGGGTAAAGGAAAAAGTAGATGTCGTGTCCTAACAGGAAGTCAAAAGAGAGGAAATACAGAGAAAGGTGGAAAATACTCCACCGACAAGAACATAGCTCTCAAATTAATTATGATGATTATAATAAGTTCGCATTCGCTTAAATTATACTGGGAAGACGAAGAGAGGTAGACGGAGAAGAATTTTCATGCAACAAGTAAAGGAAAAAATAGATGTCATTAGGAAGTCAAAAGAGACGCAGAATACAGAGAAAGATGGAAAATACTCCAACGACAAGAGTATATCTCTTAAAGTAATGATGATGATTAGTATGTTTGCATTCGCTTAAATTATATTGAGAAGACGAAAAGAGAAAGACCGAAAAGAACGTTCATGCAACAAGTGGGTAAAGGAAAAAATAGATGTTGTGTCCTAACAGGAAGTCAAAAGAGAGGAAATACAGAGAAAGGTGGAAATACTCCAACGACAAGAACATAGCTCTCAAATTAATTATGATGATTATAATAAGTTCACATTCGCTTAAATTATACTGGAAAGACGAAGAGAGGAAGACAGAAGAATTTTCATGCAACAAGTAAAGGAAAAATGCATGTCATCAGGAAGTCAAAAGAGAGGCGGAATACAGAGAAATATGGAAAATACTCCAACTACAAGAGCATATCTCTTAATTTAATGATGATGATTATTATGTTTGCACCCGCATAAATTATACTGGGTAGACGAAAAGAGAGGAATACCGAAAAGAATTTACGTGCAATAAGTAGGTAAAGGAAAAAATTGATATCGTGTCCTATCAGGAAGTCAAAAGGGAGGCAGAATACAGAGAAATATGGAAAATATTCCACCGACAAGGCTCATTCCTCAGTGCCGACATGAGCGTATTATAGCTCTTAAAATAATGATGATTATATGTTTGCATCCGCTTAAACTATACTAGAGTAACATTTTATCTACAGGAATTCTATTTATGTATCCGTAGGTAACCTATTTCACTGGGAGTCAATAAATAACCGCAGGCCTGTTTTATATAAGGGTACATAAAACGAATGATGGCCAAATGGGGCACTTTGAGGTTTCCATCTGACTTTTACGACGTGTGTATAAAATACCAATGGTAACAAATACTCGTAACATGTAACAGGTACATGTTACGAGTATAAGATAACATATGCGGCTTTATTTTATGAAACAAAGCTGGTAAAAGACCTTTTAAAAATGTTACAGACATATAAATTCTTGTATAGAATCCGGTGGTATTGCCTATGCCGATCCTGGACACCCGGTAGCCGTCAGAATACCTACCGACTTCCAGTACCGTCAAGACAACCTCCTAGGTGGTGTTGCAGTTTTTATGGGCAAAAGGAACCGCTTAGTATCAGGTGGGTCTCGTTTTGCCATCCTAAAATATATAAAAAACATGGATAGAATCTGATAAAGTCTTTTATGAAGTTTATTTTTAATCTTTATTTAATTTGTTATTTTTATCCATGTGTGTACCTATGTCAACCCCATCATGCCATATCTGTCTGTCTGTCATATCTGTCTAAGGACCGATGGCCGCTGGAGCAGACGAGTCCTTGAGTGGAGACTGCGAATCGGCAAACGGAGCGTACGGCGTCCCCCCGGACATTTGGCCTGAAAAAGGTGGCGGGGGACTGAATGCGGAAGGCAGAGGACCGAGTGTTGTGGCGCAATTTGGGAGAGGCCTATGTCCAGCATTGGACTGCGATAGGCCGAGTTGATGATCATGCTATAAACAATAATGAGAAATTTGGTCGCTGACCATACCTAGTTACAATTCTGCCTTCCCACTCAAACGTAGCCGGGCGCAGGCAATTGATAACGCATATTATTACGGTTAAAATCTAGGTTGAATATTTTCAATGTTCACACATCCTTTCATCTCATAATTGCTTCTGCGGCTTGCCAACATAAATTGTGCCTCTAGTGCCCCTTTACCCGATTGAGTGGGCACTTACCTGGGCAAATAAAAATAACAATGAATATTGTCGCCTCATTGATGTAGCACAAAGAACCCCTTCAGTCTGACAGCTTTTGAGATCCCTCGATTCCTTTTTTTTTTTTTTTTTTTAAATGGACTTGTCTTTGGTACTAAACCTTTATTAATTTAATTTATATTTAATTTAATTAAACCATATTAATATGAACGTAGAAGGTATGAATACACGGTGAAATTTTAATGATTATTTTCCTGAAAAGGCGTCATTATGAACAGTTTTTACTATAGCACTTACATTCATATAGCGAAAAAAAAAATGGCTGGTCCCTAATACATTTTACCCATTTAAGGGGAATGTAGCGGCTAAGTGGCGCCCCCATCAGTAATAAAATGATTACTCGCCGAATACAAAATTTATCGCAATTTAGTTTCTAACGATCGAAGTACAGGTACTGTAGTTTAAACAAAAACTATTAACTCTGTAAAATATAGTTCGCTTTAGTTGTGAATAGAAAAATGCCAAAAGTGGCCGTTTTTCGCACTTTTTCTATCTACAACTACAGCGAAGTATAATTTACAAAGTTAAAAGTTTCTGATTAAACTACAGTAACTGTACCTCAATCGTTAAAAACGAATTTCCGATAAATGATGTATTCAGCGAGTAATATTTTTTTTACTGATGGGGGCGCCACTTGTCTACTACATTCCCCTTAAGTGAACACAAATCTAGGGAACAGTTGATTTTTAAGTACCTACTCTTTTAAGTAAACGTTCCCGTTTTCAGTACAGTCTAACAAAGCAATTAGTATCCATGCAGAGTCGCCAGATATAAATATAGTTTTCTCGGAAGATTATGGATGTTTTAGAGTGAAATATCATTTAAAAAATGTATTTATTTATTTAATTTCTATGGAAGATTTACAGCTAAAGAAAACAGAATAAAAAAAATGTGCTAGACTGACAGCCAATTACAAGTCTCCCCGTATAAAAATAGAGTAAAACAAAAATAATCTGTGAACAAAGTATTGCCGACAAGAACATGGAGAACATCAAAGGGGAAAAAGAATACAAACAAAATTATCTATTAAGAAGAAAGAAAGAAAGAAAGAAAGAAAAATAGTTTATTGTCACAGTTAACGACGCGCAACATTTAAAACACAGTGATAAACACAAGCAGGCAACTTATAGGTGGGGTTATTACTAATATACTATGCTAACTATGACTAAAACGGTACAAAACCATAGAATGTCTATATTTAAAGTTTTTTTTTTTTAATTAACCTATTAATTAAAAAAGTTAAACTGGACAAAGTTAAACTTTAGGTATTAGTACAAAACCCTAATAAAATAAAACCGTTCTATAATAATTTCCTGTGAAATCTTCATCTATATCTGGTGACCCCGGATACTAATTGCTTTGTTAGAATGTACTTTAGTTCCCTTTAGGTAAGCAATCTTATTTTTTAATCTAAATATTACTATGTTTGTATAAATTATATCAATGTTTTATTAAAAAATGCAAACATGACTTAAAATTCACAAAACGTTAAAGTATAATTCATTTTGTAAGTTTGCAATTTTTTTAAACTTAGTTTATTTACGTTTCGTTTGAAGCCAACCTGATTTAACCTGACAAAGCCTACAATAAAAGTTGGCTCGTTGTGACTATGCGGCTATGCGTTTGCGAAGGATGTCACCTAAGTAAAAACGGTGTCAAATAGTCGCTTTCGTGCAAAGAAAGGTAACACTCCGTCTCAATGGTCGTTACTAAATATTTCAACGGGCCGCACTGCGCACCGCCTTAAATAAAACATTCCTGCCGACCGAACTGAATTTTTCACGCGGTCTGGTGGTCCCGTACCCTTAGAGACTGACTTCGCATAGTGCTAGTCAGGTATTTGGATTATTTATCTCTCGTAAATCGTTCGCGCTAGACAATTTGCCAGTGATTTTATGAATCGTATTTTTGCTTTTTATTATAGGTAGATGCTACAAGTTTTTGTTAGCGTATGCGAATAAGGCAAAATTTCATAGAAACGATGTTTTTTTATCTATAAGTCATCATTACTCGTCATCATCATCAGCATCATTTCAGCCAAAAGACGTCCACTGCTGTACTTAGGCCTCCCCCAACATGGGGGGATATGCCATAATCGCCACGCTTGGCAGGCGGTTGGCGATCGCAGTTGGTTGGTTATAGAACTTATAGATAAGTATCAGTTTAAAAATAATTGTCTGATAGATTTTATTCGTGCGTTAAGGCAAAGACTGACTGTGTTGCGGACGCAAGCCTGAACTTAATTAATGTAACTGAAAACTTGTGCTAACACAGCTGAAACGTTATGCACAAAGTAACAAGGGCATGAAATCTAGCTATAATCACACTATAGCTAGGTACAGATCATCAGCCAATCACAGTTTGATGAGTCATAAACCATGAACCAATCACAGGTCATAAGCCATACATAACTACAACTAGCTATGACTTGTAAAAATGTTGGAAGAACATAGCAGCCGCAGGGCGCACTACGCGCCACTTGTGCCCCGCTGAATACTACTTAAGCGGGTGAATAAGCGGCATTTGGTCGAGGACTGCTCGTGGCCGCCACTCAGTCGCACCTCTGCCTCAGTTCGCGATTGACGTACGCCCGGACCGACCAAAACGCCTTTCACTTTTGTGTTCACCGGACTGTCAACACGGTAAACCAGTGAGCGCGCGCACAAAAGAGGAAGCCCCGCTGCTGCCCGGTGTGGCTACACCGAAGCGGTCGCGGAGGCCACGCATCATCAGATGCCCAAGCACGGTGCCCGGGGCCCCCTAGGGGGCCCGGACGCCCCTCCCAGCTCAACCGAGGACATGCCGATTCTCAGTCGGGCGACGTCGGAACCGGGAATCCGTTTCCAGCGTGCGCCCGACCGAAACCCGGCACCACGCCCCGACGCCCGGTATGTATCGACCGCCGCGCCGGCAGTGCCCGCACCTGCTGTCCACGTGCCGGCTCTGCTGGCGATGCCGTCGCGCCAGCATGCGGTACCACTCCGCCCCACCATTTTCCGCCCGGTACCAACGCGGGCACCGGTGCCCGCCGCGTTTGCGCGCCGCGCACCGCCTGCGCGCCCGCTACCCGCGTACCCCCCCCCCTCAGCTCCCGCGACGACTCGTGCGCCGATGTCAAGCTCGGCTAGACCGACGCGCCCAGCCGCGACCGATACTGCTCCGCAAGTGCGATTGCCTGCGTCGAGCAGACCAACCCCGACAGCAAGCACCTCTCAAAAGAGGACACCCCCGGATCAAGCCCTGCGGATGATGCATAGAGCGGCAGCTGAAATAACGCATGCCGTGACCGCCTCACCTGCGCCCCCCCGCATCTCAGCCCAGGACTCACCGGCGATAAGATCAGCATGTTCGTCCCGCACAGGATCAGACACGTCATTATCGTCGCTGGGGTCTGTTGGACGTGCCGGCGTATCAAAGGACACGCCGATACGTGCCGCAAGGGCACTCCTCGGGAACGAACCGCAAAGAACAGGATCGTTGCCTGAACTGCCACGACATGATATGTCACCAACAAATACGCTGGGCTTTGGATTTGAATTTAATCTGGAGAAAAGAGCCCAGCGTAGACAGAGATCCCCAGAAGAAGAGGCCGCTGAAGAGGCAAAGCGGCCATGTATCGACCCCCCACTGCCGCAACGCGATCCACGCAGGCAGCGAACACCAGCATCAACAAATGCATCATTCGCAGAGGTGACGAAAAGTCCCACTACGCCAACCGCCGCAGCCCCTACGCAGCCCACTGTCGTGCCCAGTGGTAGCGCAACAGGAACACAGCAACAGCCAAACAAAACCAAGAAGCCACGCTACCCACCGCTTGTAGTTGAGAAGCTACCCAACTGGGCGCGACACTTCCGCGAACTCCGGGAGAAAATAGGACACCCACCTAATGCCCGCCCATACCAAAAGGGTGTAAGATTTACACCCGAATCTGAGGAAGAGTATCGAGTGGTACAGCGATACTTAACCGAGCT
The DNA here is from genome assembly GCA_949699075.1 of Asteroscopus sphinx. Taxonomy (NCBI): domain Eukaryota; kingdom Metazoa; phylum Arthropoda; class Insecta; order Lepidoptera; family Noctuidae; genus Asteroscopus; species Asteroscopus sphinx. The sequence continues at coordinate 25,160,682 of OX453004.1, read as the reverse complement.
AGAGAGAAGCGACAACATTTCTTGGTTCGCTTACTCGCTTCCTGCGGAGCAGAATCTGAAGGTGGCCATTACGGGGCTGCCGGCGGACACGGACCCACAGGACATAGAGGAGGAGCTCCGCGCGCTCGGGTTTGAACCGGAGTACGTGCGGCATATTAATGCACGCCAGGGACGACCCGGCTGCGTTTTTCACGCCCAAATCCGAAAGTCGCCGGACGTGAAAAGGATTTTTGACACCACGGTACTAATGTACATGCGTGGTGTCAAGATTGAGGCGTGGCGTGGGAAACGCGGACCCGCACAGTGCCACAGATGCCAGCTGTTCCGTCACAGCTCGCAGATGTGTCACCGCCCGCCCGCTTGCGTGCGCTGCGGTGGGGATCACACCGCCAAAAACTGCACGCGACCTCTTTCTGAGCCGCCAACCTGCGCTAACTGCGCGGGGCCCCATACAGCCAACAACTACAAGTGCCCTGTTTATCAGAAAGAGGCACAGAATAAGCGAGCGGGCACCGTCGCCATAACGACCGATAACCGACCTCGTATCGCACAGGTCCCCGAAAGGTCCACAGCTCAGCCGTGCATGGAGGAGACACCGAGCACGTCGCTTATGGCGACGGCCAACGATCCAACAGCGCGCGGAGCGACCACTGGAATGACCACCGGAGCACAGGGGCGGAGGAAGAAGAGACGTGGGGGTAAGAAAAAGAAGGCTCACCCCACAGCTTCTAACGAAGAGAAGCAGGCCACCCAGGCCGACCTTGCTCCCCCTCCCCCGCCGGAAATACCTAAAACTGGTACTCCCAGTATTGCTGCCAATACCGCTGCCGCCACCCTAAAAGGGGGCATCCCGAGGACAGCGGGCACACAGAAAACCGCAAAGAGCGCGTCCGGTAACACCGGACAAGCGCCGCCCACAACGTCGAAACCGGAGCAACCAAACCTGCAAAAACACAGCGGTGGAGCAGCACCGGCGGGGCGACGAATACCACCAACAGCAGAGGAGTACAGAAAGTACATCCTCGGGGCCGCCATCCGGGTCCTACAGGACGTACTGAACGCCCTGATGGCAGAACAGGACCCGGTCCCTGTTATTCTCAGCGGAATGGCCACCTTGTTTGCGACTACAAATGCCTAAGCCGCTGAGAATAATACATTGGAATGCCGGCGGCCTACGGAGCAAGGTCGCCCCCCTCCGCCACCTACTGCGAGAACAGGACATAGACGTGGCGCTCATAAGCGAGACGCTCCTGGGACCCGCCGACAAGATCAAAATCCCGGGATACCTCGTTTATAGGAGAGACGAGAAGTCGGCTCTAAACCAAACATACCGTGGTCTGGCGGTACTTGTAAAGCGGAGAGTCGTCCATCAGGAGGCCCCACTGCCGTCACTCAGAAGCTTCTACGCGCTGGGTGTACAAATCCATGTCGCCGGCGAAGACATGCGTCTATTCGCGGCCTACAAACCGCCTGCAGCCCCATTGGACCACGCTGAGTTGCGGGCGATACTAGAGTCGCCAAACGACACGATAATCGCCGGCGACCTAAACTGCAAGCACCCAGCGTGGAACTCAGCAAATATGAATACCGAGGGGAGACGACTCTTCGCGGATTCAGAGGCCCGGGGGTATTTTGTGGTCGGCCCTGAAGTGCCGACACACTATAGCTATGATAGCAGAAAAACCCCCGACGTGCTGGACATCGTAGTCCATAACGGACTACACTGCCAGATCACACAAGAGGTCATAGACGACGAGCTACGATCCGACCATCTGCCTGTGCTCGTCGTCTTAGATGGAATGCCGACTAGACTCGCACCTCCTGCGCCACGTCGAAAAACGGACTGGACTCTCTTCAAAGAAAAGCTGGAGACCACTACGCTGACTCGGCCTATCGTCACGACTGCCGACGTAGACGAGCTAGCTGTAGATATCACCGCTTGCATCCAGAGCGCCTACAAATCGGCGACAAAAATCATCACGCAACCAGAGGGGCGCTGGGCGCCCCTACCCACTCGTATAATGCGACTGATCGCCGAAAAGAGGCGCCTACGCAAGCGGTGGCAATACATAAGATGCCGGAATATGAAAACGCAGCTCAACGCGTTAGCCGAAAAGGTGACGGCCGAGCTCAAGGCGTATAGCACGGAGACCTGGGAGGCCACCATCGATGCAGCCGAAGGCGATTGGCCGGCGGCACACAGATTGTGTCGCCAGCTAACAAATACCCCAGCTCCGGTGCGCCCGCTAATTGACAGCGACGGGGCGTACAGATACACTGCAGCAGACCGGGCAGAAATCTTCGCCGAGCACCTGGAGCGTCAGTTCCAACCGAACCCGACCGACGACATGGAGCACGTCGCAACAGTCGAGTCACACCTTAGAGAGTACTTCTCTACGCCGATAGCTCCAGAGGAAGACCCAATATCTTTTTCTCCAAGCGCGGTCAGACGCGCCATCCTAAAGACGAAGCCAAGAAAAGCCCCTGGTGCCGACGGCATCACCAACACAGCGCTGCGCCACCTACCACTACGAACAGTGGCAGCGTTGGCGCGCCTGTTCACGGGAATAATGCGCACGGGGGCTTTCCCAATGACGTGGAAGGAAGGGCGCGTCATTATGCTTCCAAAACCGAGGAAAGATACCCTGAAGCCGGAGAGCTATCGGCCTATTACTCTCTTACCGACCACCTCTAAGGTGTTTGAATCCCTCCTGTTGCGACATCTCACACCGCATATCACACCGCGACCGGAACAGTTCGGGTTTCGAGCGGAACACAGCACGACGCTCCAATTGTCAAGGATACTGCACCTACTTACAGCGGCGGTCAATAAGAAGGAACACGCAGTTGCAGTATTCCTTGACATGGAAAAGGCATTCGACCGAGTCTGGCACACCGGTCTGCTTTACAAACTGGCGACGTCGAGTACGCCCCGCCGTATTGTTAAAGTGGTCTCCTCTTTTCTTACAGACAGGAAAATCAAGGTGGTGGTCGACGGCGCGCTCTCAAGCGCGCGCCCGGTGGCAGCGGGAGTACCGCAGGGAAGCTGCATCTCGCCCGCGTGTTACTCATGTTACACTGACGACATACCTACCACTCCCGACGCGACGCTCGCGCTGTACGCTGACGACGCCGCATTCGTGACGGTTTCGATGAACGCGAAGCATGCGGCCGTCAAAATGCAGCGCGCACTTCAAGCTCTCCCCGACTGGCTGAAGAAATGGAGGCTGTCGGTTAACGTGAGTAAGACGCAGGCCCTTCTCACCGGGAATGCCGCCCACCCACCACCGTTGAAGCTACAAGGAGTCGACATAGCGTGGTCACCCCAGGTAACGTACCTAGGGGTCACCATAGACCGTCGACTCTGCAAGGGACCGCACGTCCGCAAGGTCGCCGCCAAGGTGAGGACAACCCGCGCCTTGCTCCACCCAGTGCTCTCATCTCGCCTCTCGCTGCGGACCAAGCTGGGTGTGTACAAAACATACATCCGCTCCCAGCTCACATACGCCGCCCCAGCTTGGCTCGCCCTCACTAGCGAGACCAACAAGAAAATACTTCGCGCGCAGCAATCAATGGCGCTGAGAAAAATAGTTGCTGCCCCTCGCTATGTGAGGAACCATGCCATCCAGCGAGACCTCAAGATCGAGAGCCTGGAGGATTTCACCGCGCGCCTGGCGAAGAAGATGTTCGCGCGTGCTGACGCGTCGGCTTGGCCCTATGTCAAGGACCTGGCGCCCTGGCACGCGCGGCCTCCCGACGCCAAACGCTACCCACGTGACCTCATTGCGGACGATGCTTCCCCCCCACCGGACTGACGCCTGAGTAAGTCATAACATGTAACACGTGACTTACTCAAACACAGAGCACTCCACACCCAGAACATGCACCCTAGCGCGCAACTTGTGCTAAGTTAATATAGGCACGGAGCGCGCTAAACAGACACACATAACTGTACATGCTTTCATACACACACGCAGAATGCGCGTCGCGGGCGCGCACTTCATGCGTTCACATGGGCGGTGTTACTCACAGTACAAACCGTCTATACATACGAAACGGCCCCTTGCTTGGATCGTGATTGGCTTGTTCTGATTACGTTGTAAGCGGGGGTCAACATTTCCCTGTAGAGGGCGCCAAACAAGTCGACGCCTATGTCGCTGGTCGGCATCTGCTGGGCTTCCCTCGGGGCAACCGGGGGTTCCACCTGGTAGGGCCTGACCGCCAAGGCGTCGTGAAGAAACGCACCCGTGAGAACGGTGTGCGTGGCGCTCCTACAGGCACATTCATAGCAACCATACACATAGCTGTGTTGCAACCTGCTCTCACGACAGGCAGCACACAGAATTAGGTTTGGGCATAGCCCAACACAAGGACATGCCCGTTGTCACGGGCATAGATCGATCCCTCGGGAAAGGGATTTATCCCGTGTCCCGATCCTCGCGCCCCCTAACGGGGGCGCCGAGAAGACCCCAGAAGGCATTTGGTCATTCACGCTCTGACACTCGCCCCGAGAGGTCGTGCTGCTCCGCTCCGTCCTCTCGTGACGAATTAAGTGCTCGAATATTTTTCGCTACGGCTCACCGTAGCGCCCTCCGCAGTCGCCCCGCCGACTGCAGCCCGATAAGCACATTCGCTGTCTTTTTCAAGACAGCGGGCGCGCTTTTGTCTCTTTAGACAGAGTTTCGTCAAAAACGTAGTGTCCCTTCAGGAAAAAACCCACTTATTTACTGTGGTTCTCGGTGGATACCTAACGGTGATAACAAACCGAGGGGCGTTGACCCGACACGCCAGCTGCGCTCCTTAAGGGCAAAGCAAAATTGGAAGAAGCTAGGGCCAGAAGGCCTTGGGGGATCTCCTAGTCTTCCCTAGCTTACCCCCGTTTCGTCCTATCTAGCATTCTCTAGGGGTTTACACCCATTGCACACTAGAGACTTAGGGACCTGGTTGCACATTAAGACTGGCAATCAGGAGTGCAAGCTTAGGGCTCACCAGTAGGCACACAACCTCCCCGTCTATACCCGACGGGGAGGGTTTGAACACACTCCCGGGAACACCCACCCGAGGAGCAAACCCCCATGTTAGTACGCCACTAATTTTTCTCCCCCTCTCGTTGTTGCTAGGCTTGGCTTAGTCACCATCTATATGATGGTGTCTGATGCCGAGTTTCTCAGCATCCTAAAAAACGTCCTCTTCAAGGACCCCACCTTTATCGCCAACTATGGCGACTTGTTTGGCAGCGCTTTTGCCGCCGAACAACCTGACGTCCCCGACTCTCCAGAGTCGCCCGATACCCCCCCGCCCCTAAGGAGGAATAGGCGCCCCGCCCGTTCCGACAGTGATGAGGAGAGGCCGAGGTCTCCGCGTGGTCCGCCTAGGCGTTCAGCCAGCCTGGACCATAAGGACCGTACCCCCTCACCTCTCCCCACCCCAGCCCCCACTCAATATCCTGATCGCTCCCCAATCCCATCAGACCAAGAGATGTCTTCGGACAGTGAGGTCAACTCAGACGAGGCCGGTGCCTTTACCACGGTAGTGGGCAAAGGTAAAAAACGCAGCCGGAAAACTAACAAGGCCGAGGCTCTCGCCTCAAAATCTCTAAAACTCTCCGAGGCAAACTCTGCCCCGGCCCCTACCCCCCGTCCCGCCTCTCACTCCTCCTCGCAGGATAACAGGCCCCCCTCCCCTCAGGAACATACCTCACCTTCCCAGAAGAAGGTGCCCATCCCGCCTCCCTTATTCATCCAGGATAAGGAATATTGGACCAGGATATCCGACTGGTGCAATCAAAATAAGATAAATTTCACTAGTGCCCGCCCCACACAGCAGGGCATTAAAGTAGTTGTCCCCACCCCCACTGATTACCGCAACCTTACCAGGTTGCTACGCGAGCGTGGTGTGTCTTTTCACACCTACGCACTCCCAGAGGACCGACTCCTTAGAGTGGTGATCCGAGGGATTCCGTCCGAAGTCAGCTGCACGGAAGTGCACGCCGACCTCGATCGTCAAGGGATCCCGGTTGCAATAACCCACCGTATGTTCCGTGGTAAGCACGGGGAACCCTATAACATGGTCCTTGTCATTTGCCACCCTGGCGAAAACGCCAAAAATATCTATAATATAAAGACCGTATGCAATTTATCAGGCATCACGGTCGAGCGCCCCCACAAGTCGAACCAGCCTGGTCAATGCCACCGTTGCCAGCTGTATGGTCACTCCCAGCGTAACTGCTACGCAAAGCCCAGGTGCGTTAAGTGCCTAGGCGATCACGGGACTACCGAGTGCGAGCGTCCCAAGGAGAGGGACCAGTGCACGGAGCCCCCTAGCTGTGTCCTTTGCCGTAAAGCCGGGCATCCAGCAAACTATCGCGGATGCCCCAAAGCCCCCAAAATGCGCAACGCCAAAACGGCAAAACGCGCCTCCGACCGCGTTGAGAGGGAAGCCCCCTCCTACGCAGCCCCCTTCCATTACCAACCACCAAACCCTAGAGGCCCACTCGGGCCCTCCCCTAATTTCCACGGCCCACTCGGGCCCAACCCCTGGTTTAAGGGTAATCAAAAGCCCCAATACCCACCTCTTCCGACCTCTCGTCTCGCGCCCCCGGCCTCAGAGCCCCCCGCGCTGATGAACTTACCCATCCCCGCACCTTCTCTCAGGCCCAAAACTGCACCAGCAGCTAAAGCCCCCCCCCCCATGAGAACCCCCCCTCCGGTAAACTCCCCCGGCCTTCTGCCGAGAGAATACCTCGAACCCCAATCAGGGGAATCCCGCATTGACGCCTACTCTAGACTTTGGGCCTTTACCCAAGGCATCCACGAGCAGCGCCTTCAGGTACTTACCAAGTACCAAGACATCTATAGAATACTTAATTCCAATTATAATGTATAATACGGCCCCACCCAAAAGATTCAAACCCCGTTCCCTAAATTTAGGCTTCTTTAATGCCAGAGGCATTAGTGGTCAACGCGATGACGTAGCTGTCTTCTTGCGTGAGCACCAACTTGACATATTACTCGTTCAAGAGTCCTTTCTCAAGCCCCACTGTCGTAATCCCAACATAGCCAATTATAGGCTGATTAGAAACGACAGAACGTACACCGCACTAGGCGGAACGCTAATCTATTACCGCAATTCTTTATATTGCATCCCCATTGACCCCCCAGAGCTAGCATGCCTGGAGGCTTCAATCTGTCGCCTAGGCATGACAGGGCACCAGCCCATCACCATAGTTTCGGCCTATAGGTCCTCAAACAAACCCGCGAGTCTGCTCGAGGACGACCTAAAATCCTTACTCGATCTTAGTAATTCTGTAATTATAGCAGGCGATCTAAACGCCAAACATTGCTCATGGAGCTGTGTCTCCAATAACACCGCTGGTGTTCAATTAGAAGCACTTAGCGACAGACTTTCCTTTGACGTCATCGCCCCGATGCGTCCCACTCACTTTCCCGACACAGTAGGGCAACGGCCCGACATCCTAGATATAGCCCTCTTAAAGCGCGTAAACCTCGGTATTCGCTCTATCGAGGTAATTCAAGAATTAGACTCAGATCACCGACCTGTGATCATTCAACTGGGTCCCCGAGGTGGTCCCTCGGATCCCGGTACTCCACCCTTAACTAAAACAATAACCGATTGGAGGAGACTAGAGGACCGCCTCAAATCTACCTCATCCCCCCAACTAGATTCAATCCCTGACTCCATCGAGACAGTCGCGGATACGGTGGCCGCGATCACCTCGCTCACCAACCATGTACAGTCCGTAGTGGGCGAATGCTCACGGCAGGTTCCGATGCTGGATGACCAGCGTCTGAAACTGCCGGACGATGTAAATGAGTTGAGGACCGAGAGGAACGCGGCCATCCGTGCCTATGACGCTTTTCCCAACGAAGCCAACCGTGCCCATATGCGCTCTTTGCAGAATACTGTAAAAAGACGTGTAGCTCAGGTACGGGAGGATCGCTGGGACAAGGAAGTCAGCGAAATCCAACCGTCTCATTTAGCCTTCTGGGCACTTCAACGCAAACTCAAATGCGAGACCACGGCAGCTATGCCCCCCCTAAATCGACCCAATCAAAGGCCGGCCTTTGATGATGACGAAAAAGCCGAATGCTTAGCCGACAGCTTGGAGTCTCAGTGCACTCTCAGTACGCTTCCCGTAAGCCAAACCCACCTTGACAAGGTTAATTCAGAAGTAGAGCGTAGGTCAGCCCTCCCCCCCCCCCAATAGATGACCCTGATGACCCGCTCCCACCGATCACCCCTGACGAAGTTCTCTCTATAGTCAAGGATCTTAAGCCCAAAAAAGCCCCCGGCGCAGACGGCATCACCAATAAGGTGTTGAAACGTTTCCCTGCCACCCTAATCGCTCTAATGACCCTCATCTTCAATGCGGCATTTAAAAACAACATCTTTCCCCAGGCTTGGAAACAGGCTACGGTAATCGGTATTTCAAAACCGGGCAAACCAAAAGCCGAGCCGAGTAGTTACCGGCCGATTAGTCTCCTCAATGTCTTCGGTAAAATCTACGAGAAGCTTATTTATAAGCGACTCAAAGATTTCGCCGACTCAAATAAACTCCTTCCCGACGAGCAGTTTGGCTTTCGTACAAAGCACTGCTGCGTTAATCAACTGCACCGCATTGTAGAACACATCAGTGCAGGCTTCGTACGCGGTCAAATGACCGGTACTCTCTTTTTCGACGTAGCAAAGGCTTTCGATAAAGTGTGGCACAACGGCTTATTATATAAGCTGTACACTATGAATGTGCCACATCGTCTCGTGCTCATCATCCGAGACTACTTATCGAATCGTACCTTTTGCTATCGCATAGAAGGGGCTCTCTCCTCCCCCCATCCCATTCACGCCGGTGTGCCACAAGGCTCCGTGCTCTCCCCCCTACTGTTCACGCTGTACACCAGCGATATTCCAAAATGCGGTGCAGCCCGTATTGCCCTTTTCGCCGACGACACGGCAATCTATTACTCCGGCAGGAGCCATGTCGCTATTTCTCGTACCCTCCAATCCGCGGCCAACACCCTAGGTGACTGGTTCCGGAAATGGAGAATCGAAGTCAATCCCGAAAAAAGTGCAGCGGTCCTCTTCGATAAGAGACCCCTGTCACAGTATCGTAAAGAATTAAGCGTACCAGTCTCAATGTTCGGAAAACAGATCCCATGGCAACGAGAAGCCAAATACCTTGGCGTGATCCTTGACCGTAGACTGACTTTCAGACTGCATATCCGCAAGGTGAAAAACCGTGCCGCCTTCGTCCTCGGACGTCTCCACCCCCTACTCAATGCGCACAGTAAGTTGCCCACTCCTCTCAAAGTAAGGATATACACCACCTGTATCCGCCCCATACTCGCCTATGCTAGCGTTGTGTTCGCACACGTTAAGCCGGTGAGAATTCACATACTCCAAACCCTCCAAAACCGTTTCATGCGAAGGGCCGTAGGCGCCCCCTGGTACGTACGCAATGTCGACCTCCACCTAGACCTCAAACTGCCGACCATCAAGCAGTTTTTCAAGCGTGTCTCAAAACGCTATTTCGATTCCGCTCCCAAGCACCCCAACCCCTTGGTCGTGGCGGCCACCGTCTACCAGCCATCTGCTATTAGCAAAACCCGACGTCCCAGACACACACTCATTGAGCCCGATGACGCCATTACACTCCTCCAGGAGTCAGATAAAAGTACAAGCACACTCCGACGCCGTCGTCCAAAATATCGTCCCCGCCGGCGAGGACCGACGCGACACACACACAGAATCCGAGAGTCCGACTCTCGAGAAACAGTAACACATGCCGACGCAGCACCGGCTGCTGGGGGGATCAGTGGCGGGGTCCCCCTGCTGCACCCTGAGTCGAGGTCCGAGCTCCCCCCTGGGGACGCCCTCACGGTGTAAGCAACCGGAGATAATCTCGTCACGCGAGACCGGCCCTATGCTCTAGAGTAGTTCCTAGGAGCAGGCTATTGCGTAGCCACTGGTTAGGTTTTTCTAGGTAGGTCTTAGCCTCGCCGGCGAGGCTTGCCGCTTCACGGCGTTTAGCACGTCACCCGATAGGGACCGAAAGTCCGCTACTTTCGAGGTAACCAATTCGATGCAGCAACGGCTGCTAGGGGGACATAGGAACTGCGGGGTCCCCCTGCAATTGCCCTAGCGAGGTTCGAGCCCCCCCTTGGGGGGCGCCCGCCCGATTACGCGCGGTATTGATGCCGCGCGCATCTAGTTTGTAAGTATGTAGGGAAAAAACCTTCGGCGAATGGAGTCCCACATGGGACTCTCCGCCAACTAAGTCCGGTTAAGCAGAAATGGGACTTCGGTCCCACCTGCGAGAGCCCATTCGAAGAAAAAAAAAAAAAAAAAAAAAAAAACGGCATTTGGTGTGGGCAATATTTCATTCGATCGTCACTCGTTCTACGCTTCAGATCAAGACCTCAACCTATGAAGAACTGATCCTGACGTCCTGAACCCTGAAGCCTGAAGAAAGAATAACGTATTAGTCGCCTAGAACAGAGCTACGTAGGAACGAGTGTACTTTCATTTTTAATACATATGGCAAGTGCCTTTCAACAGATCGTTCGTTTCTTTTATCATATCCTTGGGTTGTCCTCAACAGCCCAAGTTTTCTGGTCCTTCAGAAGCCGGATCGAAGAATCAATAGCAAGATCGAAGATTCAATAGCAAGATTCAAGATCCAAGACCAAGAACGAACACGGTGCCGGGAGCTCAAGAACGTGAAGATCAAGTCAACGTTCGCGCCGGGAGCTCAAGAGGAAAGACCGTGTCTGCGAGCATCAGCTGGTGGTCTTCGAACGTAAAGATCGTCTAAAACGTGTCACTATTTCTTAGCGGGTGGACCGCGGCTCTGTGTCTCTGCCACCTAACGGTGTCAAACGGTGGAGGCCAGAGTAAACGCCGAACAAGGCGGTGTGGTATTGTGCGATACCACCGGTTCATCAAGAGCGCCTTTTTCAAGGCGCGAACCGAACCAGTACACTACGCCGGTAAGGTCGTGCGTGGTGTGGGGGCCGGACTGTAGGCACTGCTGACGGGTCCGGGTATTCCTACCGGCCCTGAGCACCCCACAGTGCGCACAATCCTCTGCTGGGTAGATCCCACCTGTCCAATCCTGCACGTATCCATCCCTGGCGGAGCATATCCTGGTTAAACCCAGGCCCTCCAAAAGGATTGATAGGGCTGTTAGGGGCGTCAAATGCCGAAGATACCGACTACAAGAAGCCAAGCAGCTGAGGAGAGGACAGCAAGAGTGTACGAAGACCCCCCCGCGTCCCCGTCCGCACAAGCATCCGCGTCCGCGTCCGCACAAACCGCTACCACGTCGCGCGCGCATGCCGAACCGAACCCCCGCGTGCCCGCGTTACCCGCACAAATAGACCCCAGCATAGCCGCAATAAGGTCACGCGCCGCCGCCGCCACCACCGCCGCCGCTGCGCCTGATACTAGAGAAGAGAGGAGATCGAGGGCGCCGTCCGTGTGCTCTCAGAGATCAACTGCCAGCGCTGTTGCCCGAATAAGATTAGCTGAATTCGAAGCCCAGGAACGTCTAGCCGAGATCCAGAGAAAAGAGCTGCAATTAGAAGCAGCACTTATCAAGAAAAGGCTAGCTTTGGACGTCGCCACTATACGGGAGGAGACTGACCGCGAGAGCGTCATCGCCCGTGAAACAATAGAAGTGGACAACCGAATCGCTGATTGGCTAAATAACACACAACCCAAAAGGGAAGAACGACCCCACATGACGTCATATGAAGACATGTCATCAGCGGTCCGCGTCTCGGCCCTGTGCGAACCACAGGGGGAACGTACCGAGCGCGCACCGCAGAACGAACGACGACGTATCGAACATGACGACAACGGAGCCACATTGTGTTACCAGCGCGAGAACGAAGGGCAACGATCACACCACTCTTTTTATAGATATGCGCCACCGCCGCAAGAACAAAGAGGAGTCACGATCGACACTCCGCGGCGCAACCGATCACCTACGCCCAATCCGAGACGAGACAGATCACCTACGCCAGCACGGTCCCGAGAACGAGGAATAGATAGATTAGCCGAGGTCTTAGAACGAATGGCCTTGAAACGCCCGCCGCCTAGACAAGCGCAAGAACTGCCTGTCTTCAACGGCGCGCCGAACGAATGGCTACTATTCCAAGCAGCGATGCGAGATTCGACCAAAATGTATAGCTATACAAAAGCTGAGAACCTGGCACGTCTCCGAACATGTGTACGAGGTGAAGCACGTGAAACAGTAGCAGCTTTATTGTGCACAGCTGCCGATCCCGCAATTATAATGCAGACACTTGAACAGTATTACGGCCGCCCTGAGATCATTATTGATAAAACGCTGGACGACTTAAGAAAGTTACCGCGACCCGGAACAACAGCTAGCGAACTGAACGCGTTTGCGATACGGCTTCAGAATATAGTCAGTGTACTCACTTGTATAGATGAGAAGGGGTACCTACAGAATCCTATGTTGGCCCGGCAAGTTACAGAAAAATTAAGTCCGCATATTAGAGCGAGATGGTGCGACTACGCAGAAGAGTATGGAAGTCGCAGCGAACCTGAGATTGTTACGCTGTCTCGTTTCCTCATGAGAGAGGCTGACCGTGCCGTACGATTCGCGTACTCCGCTGCAGGAAGCTCAACAAAGGAGCCAGCACGTAATGCGCCAGCAGCTAAGACCAGTAGTTCGTCTAAACGCCAGGAAGGCAAGAAGCGAGGCGGTGCTGCGTACACTGCAACCGAAAATAAAAACGTAAAGATGTGTCTATGTTGCGGGGCCGAACATGATACGGTGAAATGTAGGAAACTGGAAGCGATGACATTACCACAGAGGTGGGAATGGGCAAAAGAAGCACGCGTATGTTTTCGTTGCTTGAATAGCCGTCACCGCCGTGCCAGTTGTACCGCAAAGAAATGCGGTATAGATGAGTGTCGCCATCCTCATCATGTATTGCTACACAGCGCACCGCAAGCCGCGCCAGGAGGCGAACAGAACGATCAAGAGATCACCGCCTCGGCTAACACCGTAATGTCAGCTGGCGCGGTGTTATTAAAAATATGCCCTATCACGATAAGAGGGCCCGATGGACTGGAAGTTGAAACTCACGCCCTACTCGATGAGGGATCTACGATAACCTTGATCGATGAGGAAATCGCTAGAGCAGTGAACGCGCAAGGAACGAAATGCGCGCTGCGTTTGCATGGATTAACTGCAACGCGGCAAGAACCCGAGAGTCAGAGCGTGTCATTGGAGATACGGGGAGCACGAACTAGCTTCCATCCAATACAGGCGCGAACCGTCAAGAGTCTCAACATTACCAGTCAAGCGATCGCAGCTGAGTGTTTGAACTATGAACACTTGAAACAGCTACCACAGAACGAGGTCTGCTATGGACAAGCAAGACCGCGCATACTAATAGGTGCAGACCATTGGCACTTAATAGTATCGCGAAAACTCCTGACCGGAGAATGGAACGAGCCGGCCGCATCACTAACTATGCTAGGATGGGTAGTGCACGGTACGGTGCCACGAACGATAGTGGCGAAGGAAGACCCAATAGATGGCGCTACAGTACTGCACATACGTGCGCCTCAGCATAGAGAACGATTTGATCATGATGATGAACTACATGAACTAATCACAGAACATTTTAAGATCGATGCGCTAGGAATATCATCCAAAAATAAACCTGTGAAGGAAGACGAGCGCGCTAAAGAAATATTCAATAGAACAGCGCGATTGGTCGACGGACGTTACGAAGTCGGCCTGCCATGGCGTACAGACGATACTCGCCTGCCGCCTAGTTATAATATGGCCCTAAGCAGATTGCGCTCGATGGAACGTAAAATGGATCGAAACACGGAATTTCGCAGAGCATACACGTCACAAGTTGACAACTTGTTGGCGAAAGGTTATGCAACTCGAGTCGAGGACACGGACGACAGCGCAATTGATTGGCTCCTCCCACATTTCGCTGTGACCAATCCGAACAAACCAGGAAAGGTGCGCCTTGTCTTCGACGCAGCCGCGAGTACAGGCGGGCGCTGTCTGAACGACGAACTGCTCGCCGGGCCCGATATGTTGAACACGCTTTACGGAATATTGTTCCGATTCAGAGAGAAGCCAATTGCTATAGCGGCAGACATACGCGAAATGTTCTTGCGAGTCAAAATACGACCAGAAGACAAAGCAGCGCAACGATTTTTGTGGCGTGGTGATGACCGAAAAAGCCCGCCTCAGAAATACGTGATGAATTCTATGATATTTGGCGCTCGGAGTTCACCCTTCCTAGCTCACAGCGTTAGAAACAGAAACGCTGAGGAATGTCAAGACGCACACCCGCGCGCCCTCTATGCAATAACAATGAACCATTACATGGAGGATTGGGTCGACAGTTTTGAAACTGTAGAAAGCGCCGCCCTCACGATCAAAGAGGTGCAGCGCATTCATGAGCGAGCCGGCTTTGAACTCGCCGGGTGGAATTCGAATCGTCCACACTTACTCGCTCATATCCTAGAACAGGATAAGGCTAACGCCCCGAAGGAACTAGGTGCGAATGCATACCTATGGCAAGACGCTGGGTATGATGTGGTCGCCAGAGACCAATAAGCTTGCATTCAACTCTGCGAGATATACGCCATATGTTGCGCATCGGCTGAGCGAGATAGCCGAACTTACCCCCGCTGAACGATGGCGCTGGGTGCCGACCGCTCAGAACGTAGCTGATGACGCAACTAGATATGGCAGAACGAGCCTCAATAAACACGATCGATGGTTCATCGGACCGGCCTTCTTACGTGAACCGGAAGAACAGTGGCCGAGCGAAGAGAACCAGGGCGAGGAAGAAACAGTAGCCCATGTTAGAGGCGAGGAGAACGTTATGGACCTGAAACGATTCTCCTCATATGATCGAACATTGCGCGCTATGGCAAGCGTGTTGCTCTTTATAGAAAAATGTCGTAAACGCGCGACAACGATGGACGTGCGTCATCTCGAAGAAGCCGAACTAATGCTTATACGAGATTCGCAACGTGACAGTTTCTCTGAAGAAATTAAGAGATTGACGTCAGGAAAAAGCGTTGAGAGATCGAGCCGGCTCAGCAAGCTAGACCCGGTGTATGAAAATAAAATTATTCGACTGAACGGACGAATCAACGCAGCGAATGTACCAGAGTACAGGAAGAGGCCACCGATCTTAGACGGCAGGCATCCACTTGCGCGCCTACTTATAAAGCGTGAACATGAGAAGAATGGGCATGCAGGCCGAGAGCACGTAGTCAATAACCTGCGTCAGCGATTTTGGATATTACGATTACGAACGAGTGTGCGCGCTGTGCTGAACGAATGCATCGTGTGTCGCATGCGACGTAAAGCGCCACCTATACCGGTGAAAGGAAACTTACCCTGCGAAAGGCTTGATGCATACGCTCGCCCTTTTACTCGCAGCGGTGTTGATTGTTTCGGTCCCATGACGATCACTATAGGAAGACGTAGAGAAAAACGCTGGGGCATGTTATTTACCTGTTTGGTAACTAGGGCCGTGCATATAGAACTGTTACCGAGTCTCAGTACTGACAGTGCGATCATGGCCCTTAGAAGAATGGCCGCGCGCCGTGGATGGCCACGCACAATAATGTCAGACAACGGTACGAACTTCCGTGGAGCTGACGTCGAACTAAAAAACGCTTACAAAGAATGGGCGACTGAACTTAAGGATTACGCCCTTAATAAGGAAACCGATTGGCGTTTCATCGACCCTGGTGCACCAAACCAGGGGGGAGCCTGGGAGCGGCTCATACGTAGCGTGAAAACAGCCCTCGCTGTAATATTGAAAGAACGAATGCCAAAGGAAGAAACATTAATAACGGTAATGGCTGAAATAGAGAACATATTGAACTCGCGACCGCTCACTCACGTATCTGTGAACCCGGAAGACGCGGAAGCGTTAACGCCGAATCATTTCCTGTTGGGGTCATCAGCAGGGCTACCGGTCACTGGAACTTGTGACGTAGCTGATAAACGCGCTTGGCGAGCGGCCCAAGCGCTGGCAGATCGATTCTGGGCAAGATGGATGAAAGAGTATCTACCGACACTGACACCGCGCGGTGACGTCAGATCTAATCACGCTGAACAAATTAAAGAAGGCAATGTCGTCATAATCGCTGACGGCTTATTACCGCGGAATGTGTGGCCGCGGGGCCTTGTTGTGCGCGCGATAGTAGGTACGGACGGTGTTGTGCGGAGTGCGGATGTGCGAACTCGGGGTGGCATTTTTAGAAGGCCAGTAAGAAGGCTTATCGTCCTCGACCAGAAGGGAGAGGCTCGCGAGGCTATGCCGGGGGGAGACTGTTGCGGACGCAAGCCTGAACTTAATTAATGTAACTGAAAACTTGTGCTAACACAGCTGAAACGTTATGCACAAAGTAACAAGGGCATGAAATCTAGCTATAATCACACTATAGCTAGGTACAGATCATCAGCCAATCACAGTTTGATGAGTCATAAACCATGAACCAATCACAGGTCATAAGCCATACATAACTACAACTAGCTATGACTTGTAAAAATGTTGGAAGAACAGAGCAGCCGCAGGGCGCACTACGCGCCACTTGTGCCCCGCTGAATACTACTTAAGCGGGTGAATAAGCGGCATTTGGATTCGATTCCGCTCCCAAGCACCCCAACCCCTTGGTCGTGGCGGCCACCGTCTACCAGCCATCTGCTATTAGCAAAACCCGACGTCCCAGACACACACTCATTGAGCCCGATGACGCTATTACACTCCTCCAGGAGTCAGATAAAAGTACAAGCACACTCCGACGCCGTCGTCCAAAATATCGTCCCCGCCGGCGAGGACCGACGCGACACACACACAGAATCCGAGAGTCCGACTCTCGAGAAACAGAAACACATGCCGACGCAGCACCGGCTGCTGGGGGGATCAGTGGCGGGGTCCCCCTGCTGCACCCTGAGTCGAGGTCCGAGCTCCCCCCTGGGGACGCCCTCACGGTGTAAGCAACCGGAGATAATCTCGTCACGCGAGACCGGCCCTATGCTCTAGAGTAGTTCCTAGGAGCAGGCTATTGCGTAGCCACTGGTTAGGTTTTCTAGGTAGGTCTTAGCCTCGCCGGCGAGGCTTGCCGCTTCACGGCGTTTAGCACGTCACCCGATAGGGACCGAAAGTCCGCTACTTTCGAGGTAACCAATTCGATGCAGCAACGGCTGCTAGGGGGACATAGGAACGGCGGGGTCCCCCTGCAATGCCCCAGCGAGGTTCGAGCCCCCCCCTCGGGGGGCGCCCGCTTGCGCGCGGTATTGATACCGCGCGTATTTAGTTTATAAGTTAGGGAAAAACTTTCGGCGAATGGAGTCCCACATGGGACTCTCCGCCAACTAAGCCCGGTTAAGCAGAAATGGGACTTCGGTCCCACCTGCGAGAGCCCATTCGAAAAAAAAAAAAAAAAAAAACGGCATTTGGTGTGGGCAATATTTCATTCGATCGTCACTCGTTCTACGCTTCAGATCAAGACCTCAACCTATGAAGAACTGATCCTGACGTCCTGAACCCTGAAGCCTGAAGAAAGAATAACGTATTAGTCGCCTAGAACAGAGCTACGTAGGAACGAGTGTACTTTCATTTTTAATACATATGGCAAGTGCCTTTCAACAGATCGTTCGTTTCTTTTATCATATCCTTGGGTTGTCCTCAACAGACTGCCTCGTTGGTCTAGTGGTTGCAAGCGCGACTGCTGAGCGTGGGGTCCTGGGTTCGATTCCCGGGTCGGGCAAAGTGTTATTGGGTTTTTTCATTAGGAAATTCTCAGTAGCAGCCCGGAGTCTGGATTTGTGCCCGGTCAATGGCAATAGGCTCGCCCCCTATTACATGGGACTATAACATAACTGGCGAAATGTGGGTGTACTATACACCTCTGCCTACCCCTTTGGGGAAATACAGGCGTGATGTTATGTTATGTTATGTTAAGGCAAAGTTAGCCAGCTGATTTGAGTAAGGGCTCGGAGACTGTTAAAATTTCTTATAAATATTTATACAAAATACATTGTATTTATTAGTGATGCAACGAATACTACTTTTACGAATACGAATACGAATACCAATTCTACTATTCGGCGAATACGAATACGAATACGAATACCTGATTCTACTATAGCTGCACGTAAAGACGCATTAGACAAAGATCAACAGTTTAAAATGACTCTGCTCAATTTTAGTACCTACACAATTTGATGAAGCACAGTTAACTTACAGAAAAGTGTCTAGGGATCAAGTACATTTTAGAGTATCGCCGCAATTTAGGATTATTATTTTAACTTTTTTGGAACGTTATTGATTCTTTTTAGTGAATTTCACTATTTGAATAAATCATTTTTTTTAAATTTTGATTAAAAATAGAAAATATTTCTATAAAAGTGTATAATAGCGTTTTTACAAAACCGTTACAATTTCTGATTCGGAACTGAAAAAAAAATTGCATCGATATGGAGCGACGACATCATTTGACACGAGAAGAGATGATGAGAGCTGTCGGAATGTTGCAAGCTGGTTCCAGGCAACGTACTGTGGCTGTCGCTCTTGGAACTACACCGAGCGTCATAAGCTGCCTCTGAACACGCCATCGTATCACGGGCAGCGTGGCCGAGCGACATGGACATCACCACTCGTAGACAGGACCGGTACATCCAAAATACTGTTCGATGGAATCGTACCATGACCGCCATGATGTTGGCTACGAGGCTCCACAGCTCTTCAGGCTTGCTGATAAGCGACCAAACTATCCGAAATCGCTTACGTGAAATGCGTCTGTGTTCCCGAAGGTCGTTGAGAGTTCCACCTATAGCACCCCGCAATTGTAGGGCCCGGTTACAATGAAAGAAAGAAAGAAAAAAAGGAATGGGCTCGTGAACATAGAAATTGGGAGGAAGAAGACTGGCGTTGTGTTTGCTTTTCCGATGAATCTTGTTTCGGTATGAGGCCGTATACAAGACGTACTCGAGTTAGGACCTCTGGACGTCAAGAACGTTTGAAATTTTGTTAGGAAGTTCATTCATATGGAGGGGGAACAATAATGGTTTGGGCCAGTATTTGGGTCGGTGGAAGAACCAATCTCATTTGGATCAGGGGCAACCTCCGAGGATTGTTTCAGACGTGATCATCCCTTTGCGAAGCACGTCCACACACGGCTAGAGTCGTAACACGGACTCTTTCCGATTCTCGCCTCAACGTTCTGCCGTGGCCTGCTCAATCGCCAGACCTCAACCCAATTGAGCACGTATGGGGTATGCTCCAAAGATGAGCTCTGCCGAGTATGGATGCCGTGCATACCCCACAACAATTTTTTTACTAGTTGGAAAGAACGTGGGCCGCCATTCCTCAGTTATTTTAATGCACTTATTTTAAGCATGCCAAATCGCTGTGATTGTGTGATTCGTATAAATGGTGGAAACACAGTTTTTTTTTAGATTTACAATAAAAAATTTAAAAATGATTCATCATTTTTGCTTTTTTTGCCGTTTAATTGACGACATTAACTTAGGTTAGTTTCCCACAATTTGCAAAAAATATTTTTTTTCAAAATTTTTACAAAATATAGGGATATTTTGTTTACATAGGAAATTAAAGTAAGAAGCCAGTCCGTAAATATTATTTGGATAATTTTTTATAGTTAAAAATGTACTTGATCCCTAGACACTTTTGATGTGTGTATATACATGCTTACTCCTACCTACCAAGCTAGTTTCACAAACAAAAACTAAAAGGTCGCCACAATTAGGTACTGTCCATCTGTGGACGTAAACAAAAGATAAGAAAGTTTAATGTTTTTATGTATGCATCTTTGAATTCTTTGTCAACACTCGGAATTCACAACGCAATATCTGCATGGGATTTCTGTATTTATTTTTTTACGAATGTCATGAAGGTATTCGGCGAATACGAATATTCGTTAATTTGATGATATTCGGCGAATACGAATATTCGTATTCGTATTCGTTGCATCACTAGTATTTATACATACATATATTATATGCAATAGGTACTGTTCCGAGAATTCTCGCTATGTTGTGCCGCAGGGATTTCCTAAAAAGGTGATTTGCATTATTTTTCACCAAGTTAAAATAAAGAGTCCTATCTACGTAAAATGTAAATTCGGGGCTCTCCTGAATGTAAAGTTCACGGTTGATTTTATTTTCATGGAGCGAACGCGGCCTGAATTTTAAAATCACAATGGGCACAAATGAATCTTTATCTTATTAATATATTTTTTCGAGTTTAGGCGTTGAACTACACTCAAATATAAAATATCATAAAGAATGGCATACATATTCAGTATTACTCATTATTGGTCATCATTACTTTCGCAGTACATGTATATTGTTTACAGTGCACAGTGTGATAAGATCCCGGTTTTTGTCTCATCGTGTTTTTATTGAGTTAATCGATAGAGTTTACAATTCCGAAGATTAGACTAAAACTCCGGGTTCGCTAAGACTTGAGGTTTTTTTTTAAAAAAATGTCAAAGTTTCGCAATATCCGACTCTTGAAAAATGAAAAAAAAATCATTATAATTTAATGGAAGTACTTATTACAGAATTTATTTATTCTATCGAAAAATGGAATAATAGCCGACCGTTCTACCAATTCCTGTTGCATTAGTATGAATGGGTCGAGAGATATGATTTTTTTTCTCATTTTTCGTTTTCATTTTTTTATTCATCTAAACCGCCGTAGTAGGTGGTCATTCCTATATCAAAAAATTGCTGATACTTTCTATTATGTGTAGTATTAATTCCAAAACCTAACTCGTTGGTTTCCAGGAGTTATTGGAAATTTTAGTAATATCCGAAATATCCGTACTTAGGGCTGCCACTTCAACCAAAACATAATTTGTTTATTTTTATTAAGTTTTAGCTTCCTTATCACGACCATAACAAGATATCATTATTTTGTGGCTTAGATGGCAAAGATTGAGTAATTTTATAAAGGAAATTAAAAAACTAATGGAGAAATTGGTATCATGTTGACTGTTACACGTTTTTTGTAAACCGTCTATAAATTCTAACCCAAAAGACTCAACTAATAGTAAATAAAAGAAAATCCTTTCCGATGTCTCATAAGTATATAAATCAACATTAAACATGAGTAATATACCTATATCAACATTTTTGACAATTTATTAAATATTCTTAGTCAATTTAGTTCTTTGTTATTAATTTTACAATTCTTTTAAATCAATTTTGTTTTACTTTTTAACCGACGAAAAAAACGAGGAGGTTCTCAATTCGTCTTTTTACAGAGTAGTCCGATTTTGATGATTCTTCTTTTAATAGATTGGGTATATCTCGAAGTTGCTCCCATTTAAATTTGAAAATCAAAATCCACCCCTAAGGGTAGGAAAACAGGGGATGAGTGCTTGTTCACCCACTGAATTCTTACCTGTTAACCGATTCCGTTGAAACTTGGCATACATAAATGTTCTAGACACTACAACATAATAATAATAATAATAAAATATTTTATCTTCAGAAAACAACATTCCATAATCATTTTTGTTAGTAACAATGAAAAACTTAAACAACTATGTTAGTAAACACAGATAACAATCATTAATAAATATTAACAAATGTCGAGTCATTGATTCGCACCTCTCACATGTAAATCAATGAAACGACTGAGGACGGCGGTGTCCATCCTTCCCGCTAACATCTTCAGGATTCCATTGCTACTCCCCCGCATCCTCTGCACAACAGACGCAATTTTCTTGCGTATGATGGCATGAAAATCATCCACATGTGCATCCGCAAACATGCCTGAAGCACTACAATACCGAGGGAGGCGCAACAGAGCCCTGAAGATGTTATTATACTGAACTCTGAGGGCATTGTAGGATTTTTGCGTAAAGTTAACCCATAGACCACTCGTGTAAAAACTTTGACAGTAAGCCTTGAATAATGTAAGCTTGACTTCTACCGTACAACGAGTGAATCGATGAGCCAACATATTGCCACGCACCGACAATGCCCTCCTTTCCCTCTCTATATCCGGGTCATCGCGTAAAGTTTCAGTAATAATGTGCCCGAGATACTTAAACTGAGGAACACGGTTCAGCTGAACTCCATTCAGAGTCAAAGGTGGAACACTGTTAGGTCTCTTATTCTTTCCAACCAGAACCATAAACTCACTCTTTTTCTCATTATACTTTAAACCGTGTTCCTCAGCATAAACTTCACATACGCTGAGAAGTTTCCTCAAACCGCCGATTGACGGGCTCAGCAGCACCATATCGTCTGCGTAGCTAATGTTATTAACACTAACATTATCCATTCGGCAGCCGACATGCATGCTGCTCAGCCCCTCAATCAGCTGATTTACATACAAATTAAAAAGTCTAGGAGAGGTTAACCCTCCTTGTCGCACACCACAATTTAATGAGTATTCATCTGAATAAACATTTGCCCATTTTATAATATTTTTCTGATGACCGTACCAATATGAGAACATTTCTATGACCTCCAGAGAAACACCCACCTGTTTCAACTTAGCCCAAAGTAAGTTATAGGACACGAGATCGAACGCCTTAGATAGATCTAGGAAACATGCATAAATTGGTGTTTTTCTTTCAACATAGTAGTTCACAGTATGCTTAAGTGACAAAATCGCCGTTTCCGTTGACAAACCTGATTGAAAACCAAACTGAGCGTCCTGAAGTTGTATGCATCCACTAAGGCGCTCGTCCATTATCCTATCTAGTACTTTTGCAATCACAGTTGCAAGTGAGATTGGTCTATAATTATTTTTGTCCGATATATCTCCCGTACGATTCTTAACAAGTGGTACAACAATAGTTTTCATTAAGTCTGGTGGCAAATATGAATGCCTTATACACAGAGTATACAACATAGACAGCAACCTATGTATGTGAACACCCGCATACTTAAGATGCTCCACACTGAGCCCGTCATGCCCCGGCGATTTTCCTCTTTTCATATTGCCAATAGCCTGACGTACCTCCCCACTAGTAATTCGAATTGGATGTGTAACGCAACAGACATCACTGGTAACAGTGCTAGGTAAGACACACGTTTTTAAAGGTGACTCCACTTTAAAATGATGTTTAAAAACGTCGGCAATATGTTTAGGGTCGGGTTTATAATGGAGACCTGGAGTTAGATTTTAGCCACAAAAAAATTAAAAATAAAAATAAAATTTTTTTCTTTCTTTCATTTTCTTTCTTTCAAATAGCCAACTCCATATAATAATCCTAAAATTATTACTCCATAATTATTAAAAAG
Source organism: Asteroscopus sphinx (assembly GCA_949699075.1). Lineage (NCBI taxonomy): Eukaryota > Metazoa > Arthropoda > Insecta > Lepidoptera > Noctuidae > Asteroscopus > Asteroscopus sphinx. Next base: position 25,137,344 of record OX453004.1, on the reverse strand, counting down.
TATTTAAAACACCTTCTTTTTTTTCAGATAAAATATATTCTTATTGTTTTTTTTTCGGATACATGAAAGTGTCACCCCTAAGGAAAATTTTGAATCTCCAATAACTCCTGGAAACCAACGAATTAGGTTTTGGAATTAATACTACACATAATAGAAAGTATCAGCAATTTTTTGATGTAGGAATGACCACCTACTACGGTGGTTTAGATGAATAAAAAAATGAAAACGAAAAATGAGAAAAAAAATCATATCTCTCGACCCATTCATACTAATGCAACAGGAATTGGTAGAACGGTCGGCTATTATTCCATTTTTCGATAGAATAAATAAATTCTGTAATAAGTACTTCCATTAAATTATAATGATTTTTTTTTCATTTTTCAAGAGTCGGATATTGCGAAACTTTGACATTTTTTTAAAAAAAAACCTCAAGTCTGAGCGAACCCGGAGTTTTAGTCTAATCTTCGGAATTGTAAACTCTATCGATTAATTCAATAAAAACACGATGAGACAAAAACCGGGATCTTATCACACTGTGCAGTGGTATTATATTCAGGGGGTCTACTTTTGTTCAACGAATGACAATCATAGTAGGTACCTACACTCTGATTTTTAGGGTTCTGTACCCGAAGGGTTCCAAACGGGACCCTATTACTCTCGCTACGCTGTCCGTCCGTCCGTCCGTCTGTCTGTCACAGGGCTGTATCTTTTGAACGGTAATAGGTAACCGGTTGAAATTTACTCAGAATATGTGTTGCTATGAGGTGTATCACGACAAATACTAAAAACAAAAAAAAGTCTGAAACCAAAGGTTTCTTATATGGGGACCCCCATATAAGAAACCTCAAAAAACATGCATTGTTTTCAAAGTTTTTGTTCCTGCTCTATCTTCAAAACGGTAATATATACCAGCGTCAAACTTGGTCAGATTATAGTGCATATTATGTACTTTCGCAACAAATACTAAAAATAAGACAAACATAGACATATTGAGAGGAACGGAACCCTTACTGCGCGAGTCCGACTCGTACTTGGCCGGTTTTTTATTAGGGTTCCGTACACAAAGGGTGCCAAACAGGACTCTATTACTCTCGCTACGCTGTCCGTCCGTCCGTTTGTCCGTCACAGTATTTGTCGTGTATTACCGTTCAAAAGACACAGCCCTGTGACATGTATCTTTTGAACGGTAATACACGACAAATACTAAAAGTTAAAAAAATCTAAAACCAAAGGGGGTCTCCATACAAGAAACCTCTAAAAACGTGATTTTATTTCAACGTTTTTGTTTCTGTTCTATGTTCAAAACGGTAATACATACCAGCGTCAAACTTGGTTTGATTCTAGTGCATACCATGGTATAATAACACCAGGTAGTCTCTTCCCGTGACAGCTAGGTCACGTGATTGCCTCCGTACTACGTCATCGGCCGTGGAGCCAATAGCGGGCTGTTAGCGTGACACTTGTCAGTTTGATGTGCTGCCACTTTGTGAAAATATATTACCCGAGCAAAATGCATTTTTTCATTTAATTTCTTCTATAAAGAATCACTTTTTAACTAGTAATTTAATATAGTTTCCTTTATTAACTAATTAGATGAATAACACGAGATAACAAATAGTTAGGCTAGTTAGGAATTTATTTTATATTCATTATGAACAAAAATCTCCTTAACTATATTGAAGATATCAATCAATGGCAGCACTGATCGTGACGAAGCTTGGAGGCATCGCGCTGTCATTGCGGGAAGAGAATACCTGGTGAAACATCTTATTATACCATGGTGCATACTATGTAGTTTAGCAGCAAATAATAAAAAAAGGTTTAACATAGACATATGTGGTGGTACCTGCGAAAGAGCCAAGTAACTGCACAAAATATGTGGAATTAAAATAACCGGCTATTTAGAAAGAAAATATAAAACCGTCATGACTTTCGGTTTTGTTCATGTTCGGAGAAATGATTAAGTATCTCGTCTCCGCAAAATATTCCAGTCTTCAATAACATTTTTATTATTTATGAAACGGCCAGTCTCCTTTGGCTTGTTTTAATATCTTCAAATAGCCGGACTTTGAGCGTAGATCAAATTAAGTTTTTCCAGGCTTTTGTAGACGGCTATTAAATATTTCATGGATTCAAATGTCTCTTTCAATTGGAAATTTCAGAGGAAGTTTAATATTGATGTTCAATATTGTTTTTATTCCCTTTTTAATTTGTGATGAATTTAAGAGCAAACGGCACCGTATTAATTAACCGTCTTATTAAACGTGGCAGCATAAAATGAATTAATATTATACGAAGTGCTATTAGCGGTTTACTCATAACTGTCATATGACGTATATGATGTAGGGTAGGTGATTGAGAATTCGAGAATGTAGAATTGTAGATATTATTTACATCCATCATGGCGTTGGAAAAGCCAGGAAGAATGTATTTTATATTTGGGGATCGAGTCACCCACGTCCGTAGGAGAATACCCCTAATCCCTACACGTGATCCCTGGGTGGTGCAAATCAGGTGACATACTTGTGGTAGAGGCCACGGCCGACGGCTTGCGACCACCCACCAGGTAAAGACGTGCCGCCAAGCGACCTAGTCGTGTTACTCGTCTTCCGGTACGATGCCCGGTGTAGCCACTTGAGAGGATGGGTCGAAATATTTCACTGCCATCCTCTCACCTTTGCTAGGCACGCGTGAACCATCGTCGACCGCACCATTGCTTAACGTCAGGTGAGGTGGCGATCAAACGCATGCCCGGTAAGTATAAAAATAATAATTATATGATGATATACCTAGTTATGTTAAGAGGAAACCGAAAGTTATAATTAACGGTTAATCAATATTTAGATATGCATCCGAACCGAAGTAACCAAAGTTACCAAACCTATGCGATGTTGATCGATACATATAGCTGTTAGTCGATTGTATATACAATATAATTATTTGTAGGCAAAACCATAACTGTAGTTAGGTAGGTAGGTACACTATTCGACCCGAGTTCCTCTTTTGACAAATTCAGTATCATTAATTCATTATCATATTAGGCTGCAAACGGATTATTCCCTAAATCCCCACTGAGATTTCCCCACCACACAACACAAGGTAACATAAAAGAAGTCCAGACATTGAGATTATTTGAGATATTCTCCTTGTTCTTCGATAATGAATTACAAATACATATACCTTGTAACGGAAATGTTACATGATCTTAGGATTTATATAAACAAAACATTTTCACAATACCAGGCCCCTCAGAAAGTATTGCGAAAAAAAGTTTTTATATATGGGAGACTGGCCAGTTATAATGTTTTTCTAAAATATGATTATTTATAAGTAAAAATAAGTAAGTTCCAATTTCAAAATTTCCCTCCACATTTTTTGCGAGTTAATTCAAAGTATTGTGTCTCACTGAAATATGGATCTGCGCCGGGAACATTTTAGAGCTATGATTTTATACGATTTCAAGTGTCGCCTGAAACCGGATGAATCGTACGATAGACTTCAAATGGCATTCATGGATGAAGGCCCTTCCAAGGCAACCGTGTATCGTTGGTATAACGAATTCAAGCGCGGTCGACCAACTTTGGGGGATGACGAAAGAAGCGGTCGCCCTTTGACGGCTGTTACCGAAGAAAACGTGCTAGCAGTGAAAAATTTAATCCAAGACAATAGGTGAATTACATATCAGGAGATTCAACACATATTGAAGATTGGATCGGGAAGCGTTCACGAGATTCTACACAGCCATCTTCGCGTGAGGAGGATAGTATCACGCTGGGTGCCGCACAACCTCACCGATGCTCAGAAGCAGGCCCGGGTGGAATGGTGCCGTGATATGCTTAACAAATTTGAAGCAGGCTCGTCTCGGCGTGTTTACGACATCGTTACAGGTGATGAGTCCTGGATTTATCAATACGACCCAGAAACCAAGCGCCAGTCGACTGTTTGGGTGTTTCAAAATGAGCCAACGCCTACCAAAGTGATGCGATCTAGAAGCGGGGGTAAGATTTTGATCGCTAGCTTTTTTAATTTGACTGGCCACTTGGTATCAATTCCCTTACGGGATCAAAGAAGCATTAATGCCGAATGGTATACTACCAAATGTTTGCCAGAAGTTTTCTCTGTTATAAGCAACAAGCGACTAAACACAGGGCTCCGCGGGCTACTGCTCCACCACGACAATGCACCTGCGCACACCGCACTCAAAACGAGGGACTTCCTGGACAGCACGCCAGTCAAACTCCTGGGTCACCCTCCTTACAGCCCTGATCTAGCACCGTGTGACTTCTTTTTATTCCCAAAAATAAAAAATCAGCTCAAAGGGATACAATTTTCGTCGCCGGGAGATGCGCTGGCTGCGTTCGAGCAGGCTGTAAACGAGGTGTCTGCGGCGGACTGGAAAAAGTGTTTTGAAAACTGGTTTAGGCGCATGAATCTTTGTATAGAGGCTGGTGGAAAGTACTTTGAAAAGATTTGATAAAAATATATGTACGTATAGAACAATTTTTTTTAGTTTCGCAAAACTTTCTGAGTGTCCCACGTAATATGTATATTTTGTGTATGTGTGGCAAAATAAATGGTTTAAATTTAAATTTTATTAATTTTGAATGTAGGAACATTTTTCTGGCAAATATTGTTAGGTCAAAAACCTGTGCGAATCGATATGGTTTTAAAATATCTTTTTCAATTTTTACAGATGATTACAAATGGTGTTACTTATTATTTCGATATTTTAATATTTTTTATTTATAATAGTTTTTTTTTAATTTTCGATATACAACTTATTTATGTGTTTAAAATGCTTCTATAGACTAATAATAACCGTTTTTTCATTTATTGTCGTATTGTCATATCCACGTTGTAGATATAAATAAATATTTTTGGGACATTTTACACAGCACCATCTAGTCCCAAACTAAGCAGAGCTTGTACTATGGGTACTAGACAATGGATATAATACTTATATACTTTTTTTTTTGTAAATACATACTTATAATACATAAGAAACACCCAGACCAACACAAACACTTATGTTCATCACACAAATATTTGTGTCCTGTGGGAATCGAACCCACGAACTCGTGATCAGCAGTCCGATGATCGAATATAGGTCGATCTATCCATTTTCAACCATTACGAGCATGCAAAATCCAATAAAAAAGACGGTTTAAAATAAAACAAGCATAAACACGTCTCTCGCAGTCGGTTCAAAGGTAAACGTTAGTTTTTCACCGTTAGCATTTCACGTTTTCTCAACTTTCGCTCGCTGAAAATCCAGGAAAAACGCTTCGTCGCATTCAACTTGTTTCGCCACCCAACTGAAGGTGCTGGCTCTGGAAAAATGGTTAAGCACGTGAATATATATTTGTATGAATATGTATGTCCAGACGCAGACGTTGCTATGAAGTTCTTTGCTAAGATTATGTTGTAACTTTGTTGGATATTTCTGTAAAAGGTAAAGGTTATTTTGCAATAATTTAAGCATTAAGTTGTGCTCGTAATTAAACGCCATATGACGGTAATCATCATCATCATAATTTCAGCCAAACCGTCCACTACTGGACATAGGCGTCCGCCAAGCATCGGCACAACGACCGGTGGGGTAATTGTGTAATGAATTGACATTGACATTAGCTTTCATTTTGAAATGATAACAATATTCATTGCGTGGTACATAGTTGCCGATAAGACGAATTGTCAAAACACACGGAGCAATGAACATTGAAATCCTATTGATTGCGATGGCGAGCGAGTTACGCAATTCGGCAGCGGTTCTGCACTTCCCGGATCCAGCGGATTCCTGCGACCTTCACCAGGTAGTCGGTCCACATTTTGAGGTATACTTCGCCTTCCAGTGACGGTAATATTATATGAGAAAAAGGGCTGCCTTCAAGGTGCTAACGTCACCAATTTTCCAATTTCACCAATAATAGAACAATTACATTATTACCATAAACGCATTTATAAACGTGACGTCATAGAAAACTAAACGCTTATACAGAAATCATTCCTAAAGCACAGAATATCTAATAGTACTAACGTACCTAAAGTCTGAGATACTTATACAACTATAAAACTTACACTTGGACTTTAGATAATTATATCATAAATTCCAAACTTATGTGGGAATTTTGTGATTATTTTAGCTAAGAATTAATTGCTTCTATGTTCTGAATGGTTCATGTACTCAAATAGAGGCGCGAATGGATGTAATTTATTCAGAGTTTATTAGTTCGTTGTCCAAAATAATCCCGTCCTGTCCAAAACAGTGTCCGTCTTTAGTAGTAGTAGAGCTCCTTTGTGAAAGAGCTCGTCCGGGGAAGTACTACCACCGTGCCTACTTCTCCGCCAAATAGTGATGCTTGCATTGCTGTGTTTCGGTCTGAAGGGTACGGGTGCCGGTGAAATTACAATCACATGAGACTTTCCATCTTCATGTCTCAGTTTGGCGAACCGACTTGCGGTACCATTTAGGCAACAGCCTAGGTGGTATTGAAGTTGTCATTGGCAAAGGTAACCGCTTAACATCAGGTGGGCCTTTAGCTCGTTTCGCCATCCTATACTATAAAAAAAAAAATATAGTCCTAAATAAGGGATAAAAATAATATTGAGAGAAATAACAGAGTATTTCTTTATCTAAAGGGAACTGCTGTTGTAGCTGCCAATTATTCTACTATCAACTTGTATAAATCAACACAGACAGAAGGAATAACTAATGATGTAAATATTGTAACAGCACCAGCGTGAAATGAAGACTTTTAGTTAAAAATGTTTAAACAACCAACATCGTCATTCTCCAAGCGTTTTCCCAATTATATTGGGGTCGGCTTCCAGTCTAACCAGATGCGGCTGAACATCAGTATTTTACACGGAGCGACTGCCATCAGACCCCCGCAACCCAGTTATTAGGTAATACTGACATTCGGAGGATATCCTCCAAAACCGGCTAGTCAGAAGCCGGGTAGTTCAACTACCCGTGATGACTGCCATAGATATTTGTATAGCAACCGGGACCGACAGCATTACGTGCTTTCCGAGGCACGGTGGGGTCTCGATGTCTAACGAAACGGTCACCCATCCAAGGACTGACCGCGGCAAGTGCTTTACCTCGCAGAGCGCGGTTGTTACTTCGCCACGAGCCCTTCAGTCACAACCGCGATGCTTTGTTTAGTTTGACCGATTGACGTCCCGAGTTTAGTTCAGCAAACATGCAGCATTATAGTGGGCTTCAAGAAAAGGTTTACGAAAGAAGCGCTTTCTTTGAAAGGGAACTAGATAAAAATCCTGACAAGAGCCCTTACTGGGTACTCACGGCAAGCTGAATAAACACCTTCACAGGATGGGCCTCAGTGATACCACAGTTTGCAGGTTTTGTCGCGAAAAGAATGAGACGCCCATCCATATCCTATGCGAGTGTGATGCAGTGCACCAGATGAGAAGTCAGCATCTTGGAGGCCACGTCATCTCAACGCAGGAGATCAAATCCTCTTCCCCCAACCCCAAAGTCATAGTCGACTTCATGATTGACTTGCAGCTTGTGCTGCAATAGATCTTACAAATACAGATACTCTTTATAGTACACAAAAGAAAATAGCAACATATATGACTTTTATATAGAAGACATGTACAATGGGCGGTCTTATCGCTCAAGGCGATTTCTTCCAGACAACCTTACCACCTCCACCACCAGCTCGCGTACCAGGTCGCAGTGACTTAGGGGGCGTTCAAGACCCGCAGCATTATTCGATAAGTCCAGCTTTGGTTGATAAAAATCGCCGAAGATGCTGATGGTCGAATGCTCAATCAAAGTGATGTAACTTTTAGCAGATTTTCGTGTAAAACGTGAGAAAATTCCATTGCATTGTGCTGTATATATCGTGATGTTAATTAGTTTTCTTTGTAATTTCTTATCGAATCGATGTGTCGCCGTTGTGAATACAAAAGGCTGATTTTCAGCTCTATCGAGACGTGTTTAATTAGTCTTAGTTTTTTTGTGAGTAACCGACGCGTAAAATGTCGTCATTATGCAGTTTCCATTTAGTCAATTTAATACTCAGTCTGCATGTGTTAGAGAATTTTGGTCGTGAACTCGATTTCCGAGTTTCGATATCCACTGGTCGTGGAAAGTCGCGTAAGTGTGTTTTATACAACCTTTTTCTTAGTTTATACTACACCTCTTATGGCATTGAGGTAATATTGTACTACGTACTAGAGAAGACACCTCAAATCGATTGTATGTAACAGGATCGATTGTTGTTTTAGAGCTCATGCACTCTCACTCACTTAGCTCACTTAGCTCGCCGCGCGCGTGCTCCGCGGCCAGCAAGTTGCGCGATATTTTTTGTTCGTAATGTCTACTATATAGTACGTAGTACATATTATCTCAGTGTCTTATGGGGTCAGTGCACTCATTATTACGAACAACTTTTTCTATGGGACCAACCCAGAAATCGCGAAAAAAACATCTGTTCCCTATATTTTCGAGTTAAGCTGGTCAATGTACATGAAGTTTTCTACTATAACAATAATGTATGTGACCATATGTGTACAATAAAGTATGCTAACAATAACGATCATTTTAGTGTATAATAAAAAAAAAATACTGATCAGTATTTTTTAAGACTCGACTCTCAAACTGTATACTTTATTGAACGAACGAAGTTTTAGTAAAATTATACTAGTTTGTGCCAAAAGACTTTTTCTGAAATCTATGAAGCTGAGGTTCCACGAAGGTTTTATTTTATCTGAAATATAAACTAAAGCCGAAGTTTTACTCTGATGCTCAATAAAGGTAGGGGTTCGATTTTTCAGGAGTAACTGAACTTTTGGCATAGTTATACCTATACTGTACTTGCCCGCCCCTAGTCCATTTTTCATTTATTTCAGCCCGGATTCATGTTCTGTATAACGGTATTCGGCTTTGGAAAAAACTTTGGCTATAATTTAGACGAAGCAGTTTGGACAAGAGCGCCATTTTTACCATAAGAGGTTTAGGAAGGAATATTATTCATACAGTAAAACAAATTGAATCTAAGTAAAAAAAATACGGTTCAGAAATAAAACAAATTGAATTTTTATTTGAATTTAACCAAAAAAAATACGGGGTAAAAAAATACGGTTCACAAATAAAACAAATTAAATTTGAATCCACGCATCCTGCCTCGTTGGTCTAGTGGTTGCAAGCGCGACTGCTGAGCGTGGGGTCCTGGGTTCGATTCCCGGGTCGGGCAAAGTGTTATTGGGTTTTTTCATTAGGAAATTCTCAGTAGCAGCCCGGAGTCTGGATTTGAGCCCGGTCTATGGCAATAGGCTCGCCCCCTATTACATGGGACTATAACATAACTGGCGAAATGTGGGTGTACTATTACACCTCTGCCTATCCCTTCGGGGAAACACAGGCGTGACGTTATGTTATGTGATGTTATGTAAATTTGAATTCGAATTTAACCAAGTAGCTAAGTAAAAAAAATACGGTTCATCAATTACCAATATTCGTCGAACTATTTAAAAAGGTTTTACCTGTTTTAAATAGTTCGACGAATATTGGCTCATAAAAGAGAGATTATTCCGATCTTACTGGATGATTTTGAAGTCATTAGCAATTCTTTAAGGGATGATTTTACTTATCAATTTGAACAACTTTTACTATGAAAACAACCCTGAAATCGCGCAATTTTAAGTTAGATGTTCCCTACATTTTGTCGATTCGTATGTGAACACAAATGTAGGGAACAGCTGCATTTTTTTTTGAGATTTTAGGGTTCCATAGTAAAAGCTGTTCAAATTGATGAGTATAATCATCCCTTAAAGAATTGCTAATGAATTCAAAATCATCTTGTCTATCTGTCAATATTAATGATTCTCAAGGACGTCATGATTTGCTCTTTTTACTAAGATCCATGGTTTTTAAACGTTATTATTATTTTGGCTCACATAATTTGTACCTTACTTTTAAAAAAATAAGCAGAAAGAAGAAAGAAAAATGATTTATTGCCACAAAAAGACATGCGGTAGGTCAACATAAAAAATTACTAGGTAATTATCTTGAAATTAAAAAAAAACTTATACTGATAGCTGTAACATCATAACGAAAGTAACTTTGCATGTTGAACAAATAAAAAAAGGCAGACGGAATCTTGCTAAGAAAAGATTCGAGCAGAGCGAGACAATATTTCAGGCCGGATCATCGCCTTAAACTATATAAGGCACAAATCCGGCCACACATGGAATATTGCTCTCATCTCTGGGCTGGAGCACCCGAGTACCTCCTCCTTCCACTTGACCGCATTCAGCGTAGAGCGGTTCGAATCGTCGGCGACTATATTGTTCCTAATCGGCTGGACCCTCTAGCCTTGCGTAGAGACGTTGCATCTGTATGTATACTCTATCGCATTTACAATGGGGAATGCTCTGAGGAATTGTTCGACCTTATACCAGCCGCTGACTTCCACCATCGTACCACTCGCCATAAATCTAAATTCCATCCTCACCATCTTGATGATTGGCGATCAACTACTGTACGTTTCACACGTCATTTTTTGCCTCGTACAGCAAAACTGTGGAACCAACTCCCGTCAGCGGTTTTCCCGAAACAATTCGACATGGGAGCCTTCAAGAAACGAGCATACGTCTTTTTAAAAGGTCGGCAACGCATCGGTGACTCCCCTGGTGTTGCGGATGTCCATGGGCGGCGGTGATTGCTTACCATCAGGTGACCCGCTTGCTCGTTTGCCCCCCTATGTTATAAAGAAAATAAAGAAACTTAAATTTTTCCTAAACCGAGATTCAGTCCGCCTTTCTTAATTCTTCCATGTTTTGCATGTTGTTAGTTGCGGCAAAGAGGTTAAAATCAACACTGTTGGTTGTTGATATTATAAGATGTGTACGATATAAGTTGTTTTTTTCGCAATTTTTGGGTTGCCGCATAGAGCATGTTGTTTGTTATGATACACAGACCAGTCAGCCTTAGACGTCGATTAGCCGGACACCGGTCACAACGCATATGCAGTACCACTGCATATCATACACCCCGCCGCCAATCAGGACGTCAGTCCGTCAGCGAGCGGCACCAATCATATGGAATCATACCACCGAACTTTTGAGCCAACCAAACATAACGCGCCGTCCGCCCCCCGGTCCCCGCCAACATTTTACGACTGCGTTCTCATGCAAAAATTTGTTTAAGCGGCGTCTTGAGGCTTACTGGTCTGTGTTATGATAAGTAGGTACTTTATTTCTTAAAAGTACCTCAGCTAATAATGTTGCGCCTTATTTATTGTAGTTAGTAGACACATCCATTTTATTTGCACAGTCGACTGCATGACAGTGGTAACACTAATTAGAAAACAACCCTTACTGCTTTGCTTACGAAATAAAGGCGCTGTCAATGTCAAACTGTTACCACTGATGTCCGGTCGTACGTTGGTGACCTTTTTTTTTAAATTCTCCATTATAACGCTAATTGCCATACGAGTAGGTACTAAGTACTAAAGTGCTGAGCTAGGCACAAATAAAAAGCGACCTATTTGCGCGGTTGACACAGTTTGCGTTGAAAAAACGTCTCGCAGCTGATGCCGCTATAAGGCGCTATGGAATCGTAAGATGCATATGTCCTAATTAAGACACGTTATAATATACCTAGATGTATAATAGTTCAATATGATTATGTTACTTTAATCTTTTTCACATAGCATGGTACCTATCAGATGTCAAGTACATAATTAAGTTTTGTGGTGAAGTCTTTTTTACACTTATCTATAAGTCATCGTTCTATCCTGCTGCCACCGTACACATAACATAAAAACAATCAGCCTATTACTGACCCACTGCTGGGCACGGGCGTCTTCTCAGTACGACAGGGGTAAGGCCACCACGCTGGCCTAGTGCGGGTTGGCGGACTACACACACCATTGAGAACTGTATGGAGCACTTTCTGGTGTGCAGGTTTCCTTACGGTGATTTCCTTCACTGGTAAAGCAAGTGATAATCGAATCCCGATCAGCACATGAATTCGAAGTCAGTGGCGCGGGCCGGGTTTGAACTCACTCCCTCCTGCATGGAAGGCAACCGTTCAACCGATAGGCTATCACTGCTTTTGAAAAACAAACATCGAACCCATGCTATGTGAAAAAGATTACAGTGTAATGATCATATCACTAGGAACATGGTTATGCTGCGTAAGAAAGAGATGCAAAAATTCACATTTCGCTCACGGTGCGTTGATGTCTTCTGATGAACTTTCGTAAATTAAATCATTTTCTATGGGGTATCAGGTCGATGGGTGGTACGGAACCTTTACTGCGTGAGTCTGACTCGCACTTGGCCGGTTTTTTAAAATAATGAAGCAATTTCCGAGCAAATGAAAGAAAATATTTTTATTTAACAATTAAGATCTAAAGCGACAGCTTATCAGGTGTTCTGGGCGCGTGAACAACATAACATAACATAACATAACATCACGCCTGTATTTCCCCGAAGGGGTACGCAGAGGTGTAATAGTACACCCACATTTCGCCAGTTATGTTATAGTCCCATGTAATAGGGTGCGAGCCTATTGCCATTGACTGGGCACAAATCCAGACTCCGGGCTGCTACTGAGAATTTCCTAATGAAAAAAACCCAATAAAACTTTGCCCGACCAAGGAATCGAACCCAGGACCCCACGCTCAGCAGTCGCGCTTGCAACCACTAGACCAACGAGGCAGTCTGGTTTGAATTTCCGAGCAAGTGGGAGAAAATGTTTTTATTTAACAACTAAGATCTAAAGCGACTGCTTATGCTTATCGGGTTTTCTGGGCGCGTAAACGTATTAACGATGCTAATTATGAAACGCTAATTTGCTTATCCACGGAGCGGAATCATATTAAGGTACTGTGGACACCAAAGGGAATAGTAATTCTTTTATATTCTCGTTAGCGTGCTCACGGTAACTTTGTTGGTTTTTCATTAAACTTGGTAACCGTTATCTTTTGTTGAATAGGAGTTTTAGTGCAGCTAGGATCTGTGACCGTCCAGATATATCCACTAATGTCCAGCATGTTAAACTAAAATCAACTATTATGCACAGTCGACGGCATTACAGTGGTAACACTTGAATTAGAAAACCGCCCTTACTGCTTACGAAATAAAGACGCTGTCAATGTCAAACTGTTACCACTGACGTGCGGTCGACCGTACAACCTACGCATTTGAATTAGATAATTACGTGGTCCGCTGAAAACTATTGTGTAATACTGTACGGGCCAGTTAGCGGCGTACATTAGCAGCTGTTGATGACTGGATCAGGGGTTGTTGTTGGGCGGCGGAGCGGGTCAGGGAGGAAGACTCTCTCGCTGATCCGATCCGCCGCAGGCGGACAGGTCGGCGCAGACGTCTATACGGCGATCTGTTGCCGCCCTAAAAAAAGCCAGTGGGCGATAGATTAGGGAGTCTATCGTACACATTGCACGGCCCTTGAGTAGTGGTGATGTCCCAGGTGTGCCCGGACATCGCCAAAAGAGTGTACAATGGAAGTATGTAGGCCCTGAAGTGGGCCGCGCTGGATGGGTCGCGAAAGTCATGCGTAGCAGTTCTCGTGGCCCATCCACCCAAGGCGAAAGCAGGCACACGGTGGAGTTTTTAGTGGGTGCAAGCCCCACATAACCACACTGCCTCCCCGGTAGTGTGACATGCGATAGGCATTTTCTCCGCTTGAAAAAAATAAATAAAAAAAGTCGTTGTTTTTGGGAAGTAACATACCACGAAAGTTCATGATGTAATTATTAAGTACACACGGTAAAAGAGTGACAATTCTTTCTCTTACGCCGCTCCCTGAATAAGTCCGGGAGCAGCTTTGGTGTCTAGTTAGACGAGTATAATCAGTAGCAACCAAGTGGCGCCCCCATCAGTAGAAAATTTATTACTCGCTGAATACACCATTAATCGAAAATTCATTTTTAACGTTTGAAGTTCAGAAACTATAGTTTAATCGGAAACTGATGTTTACTGATGGGGGCACCACTTGGCTGTTCTATTCCCCTTAATCATTGAAATTTATGTTTTTATCACTAAGATAACGCGCAACCGAAAGTTGGTTGCTGCGTGCGTAGAAATATTTGCGGTGGTGAGACCGTACAAATAAAATACAATTACTCTTTATTGTACACAAAAAATAAACTTACATGACGAAGATATGTAGGTATGTAAAATGGGCGGTCTTATCGCTCAAGGCGATTTCTTCCAGACAACTTTAGGATGAACAATATTGGCAAGTAAAAAGAGGGGTAGTATACACAGTGTAACAACATAATAATTATATTATGTAGCTATGTAGATGTATAGATAAAACGTATCGTAACGTAACTTGTATTCACGTATACTTTATAACATAAAAAAAATACATATAGGTATTATGTATAACACAAATACATAAATACAATGGACGTAATAAATACAATATAATATGTCTAAATATTACATAACAAAGATACAAAATGAATTAATGATATGATGAAAAATAAATGAGTTAATAATATGATGATTTAAAAAAAACACGTGTTTAAAACAAAAGAGAGTTCATATTGCGTTGTCATCCATCAGTCCTGAGCTATTTTTAACCGACTTCAAAAAAAGGAGGAGGTTATGTATTCCCCGGCTTTTTTTTTTTTAATGTTTCAAGTCTCTATTTAGAGTATATAGCTCATCGGGAAGTTAGTTTAAAATCGATTACTTACAAAAAAAAATTACCGAATAGACAAACAGACAGACAAGAATGCGAGTTAGTAAAAACTTGTTAATAATAAAATAGCCCACAAGAATGTGGGCCGAGGCCGAGGCCCGTAGCGACCTCATGTGGACCAAATGCATAGTTTTTAGTAATTTTTCATATTTAGAACACCATACGTCCACAAGTGTGAGTTAACATCATGATATATTTGGTTGCGTTTGACGCTTGCACTATATTTATTAAAATCAGTTAATTACAAAGAAAACAGAACGTTGTAACCAATCATCGACCAAATTGGTATTTGAGAAACATGATCGAAATTGCTTGTCACTGATGACTAATGCTATTCTGAATTGAGATGTGTTACCTACGTGATAAACAGTTATTTTATGCAAGGGACCGATTGTATTCACGATTAATCTCATTAATACGTAAATTGAACCGAGTACGCTTGTGATAATGTTAGCGACATCGGTCCAATCTGATTGGTTAACGGGACCGACGATCCAGCTAAACGAATTTTGATCTAATTAGCATTCTGTCGATGTCGTCGGAAATGTTTGAAAAAATCGAACTGACATTGATAAATCCGTTCAATTGCAAAAAATAATGTCACACATTCCAAGTATTCCAACGCCTTTACTTTAAGTTGTAAAAAAATTTTTTTGATGAGCAAACATTAAATGATATTTTAATAATAATAATATTGTTATTTGAAATCGAGAGTATTGATTGATAAAATCACTTACTTAACTATTGTCCAATTTACATAACAGTAAAGTTTGATTATTTAGTTGATGTCAGGTATGGTATAGAGGGATTAACTTTTAGGGATGGTACTGCGCACTGCTGCTACACCGTAACCAAGAAATTGATTTCTAGACAAGGCTTTTTTTTATTTTTTTGTGTTTTCGGGTGGAAGTCCTTATGGTTACCCTCCTCCGTCTGGGGACGGCGGAGGGGTATGTCGGACTTTTACCGACTAAAACCACACGGTGGCCATCGTCTGCACAAAATAGAGGAGCTCCGGGAACTCCATTGGACCGCGCCGGTGCTCCTCCAGTGCTATGCCTTTGGCACGTCTCGGGAAAACAATATTATTTCCCCCACAGTAGCACGCGACCACCACGTACTGCTGTCCTCCCCAGGGTGCTACGCTGTCGTAGCAGATAACCTTATAGCTACGCGTTGTCATTGAACAATGTTTTCATGCCCGATTTTAGGCGGAATATTATGTACCGAATTAAAATTTATACCATCTTACGCAAATAAAGAATTGAATTGAAAATGTTCTTGAAACGTTGTTGCTTATTTAGGTCCATGCATTTTGTCTTGTCTATGTTGTCTACGATGGATGTTCAAACAATACCTTCAATATGGTTGAGTTAAGCGATGGCTGATGCTCGCGTCATACCTACTCGTGAACGGGTGCCGTCTGTCGGGACAGGTCAGCTTCTACATACTATGGCAACTCTTTTTATGTTTATTTCTAAAGGCAATATTCTCACTTTCAA
This sequence comes from Asteroscopus sphinx, assembly GCA_949699075.1. Lineage (NCBI taxonomy): Eukaryota > Metazoa > Arthropoda > Insecta > Lepidoptera > Noctuidae > Asteroscopus > Asteroscopus sphinx. The sequence goes on along the minus strand of OX453004.1, from coordinate 25,121,129 downwards.
ACTCTTGTTTATTTCTGATTAACCTACATTATACTCACATTATTTGAATAAATTAGATGTAATAAACAATAACCTATTTTAAAAAGAGTATATCCATGGAGTTTCTTGCCGGTTCTTCTCCATAGGACCCACAATTTGGAACCGTGCAACTAGAGCCTGCTGGCCTTTCAAAAGTGCCTGTAATTAGGTTTATTTTAAATAAAAAACATTGAAATAGAAAAAAAAAATTTTAACTAATTTTCATTTGTTTCTAATTTCAGCGCCGATGGTGTCCCATTGCATGTCTAAAGGTATTTGCCTGCACAGTGGGGCATGTCCATGGGAGCAAATATTTTTGGACGACGAGGAATGTATCCATCTACACAAAAACTTCGTATGTTGCCATGTGTCACGAGTACAAACACCAATCAACTTGTTCTTCGCTAATGAATACTAAAAAAAATCCCCGCCTTCACGACCATGATATAAAATTGTTGAATTATTTTTATAAACACAGTCATACTATTACACAATAAATTATGATTAGATATAATATTATAATTTATCAAGGGTCGGTCTTTCAATAGCCAGTTAACTTTTAACTGAGGAATAAGTTTGACCCTTAATAGGTATGAAAAGCAAGATAGCACTATATATTGAATTCAATATGATAAAATTCAAGTGTTCCCAACAAAGCGTAGTTTTGAACGCTTCCATAGTTCGTCTATCAATCCGTATGAATAAGACAATATGCGAGGCTCTCGTTTAAGTGGAAATCGAGGTATCTGCTCTCTTGGGGCTGCCTCGAAGTGCTACCCTATCTGCCAGGTATATCGAATATGTCGAAAACATCGGCAAGCTTTTTAGGTTTACCTGTTTTGTTTTGCATATTGAAATTGAAATTGTAAGACCTATTTTCATACCTAAGCAAGATTCTTAAGACAACTTCTCAGGTAGTGTGGTGCTAGAAATCTTGCTACAAGATCTAAATAATTCGTTAGACTGGATATCATCATCATTATCATCATTTCAGCCGAAAGACGTCCACTGCTGGAAATAGGCCTCCCCCAAGCGTATATTGGGGAGGTATGCCATAATTGCCACGCTTGGCAGGCGGGTTGGCGATCGCAGTTGGCTGGTTAAATACTCAGTGAACGTTGCTGCCCATGCTCTGATGAATCCCTTATTCGCCTTTTACGACACCCATGAGAAGATATAGGGTGGTGCAATTCTTTACGTCCGGCACCACACGGAACGACTGACGAACGAATTATAATGACTGATGAACGAAGACTGGATATATACGAGCCTTGTCCATGGTTGAAAGACTTGGAACGTTGGTAAATGTTTAACTCTATGCCTAACGACATAATCTGACGGCGCTCTGTTATCCAAACCTTACTAATGAAGTTTAGTTAGGCTGGCTCGTGCGATCCAATCTCCCACCAGGCCTAATGCTAGCGCCATAAAGAGGACTACTGGATGTGATCTGAAGGGTAGTTATTTTTATCAAATAGTAAGCAAAGACGGCCTCGTTGGTCTAGTGGTCGCAAGCGCGACTGTTGAGCGTGGAGTCCTGGGTTAGATTCCTGGGTCAGGCAAAATTATATAGGGTTTTTTCATTATAGTTCTCAGTAGCTGCCGGGACTTTCGATTTGTGCTCGATAATAGCAATAGGCTCGCCCGGGCCCCCTATTACATGGGACTGATAAAATAATTGGCGAAATGTGAGTGTACTATACACCTCTGCTTCCCCTTTGGGTGTGATGTTAATATGTATGTAACCAAATAATTCAATTTTCAGTCGAATTTCTGACTTTTTCAGTATGGAAAGTTAACCCGAAAAATTTAATATCGTAAAACAATTTAATTAAGCATTACAATTCAATTCTTGGCATATTTGAGTTTTGCATAACTTTGCGTCATTTTTTAAGTATTTTTTACAAGGTCAAAGCTGACTACGTTTTTCAAATAAAAACAAATAAAATGAAACGATATTTGGACGATTCATGTTTTGGGGGGTTCATTTTAGCTGAGGAATAGGATAAGAAATCAACCTCGTATTTATTCAGGTTTTGGTTAAAATTAAAATACGGCTGACGCTGATTAACGCTGGCTGATTTAGATACGTTAACTTTAAAGCCACATAGAACCCGTTTAGATAATTTCCAGTAATAAGGTAAGTACACGTCTATTAATTCATCACTTCAATTGTGTGTTTTGTAATAGGATCTAGGTAATTGTATATCCACGTTATCATAATCGGAGACATGAGAAACGATTGCTGCCTTACCTTGTACAAACCTCTTCATGAATAAAATTAAATTCTCATCGCTATTATTGCAGAACGTTTTACGTATTAAATTCATTTTATAAAGTAATCATACAAATGTCACAATTTTCGTGAAAGGTGAAATGTTGTATTGTGTCTACAGCTGGAACAGTGTCGTTTCTAGTTACGAAGAGTGTTGGGTCTAATTCAGCTCGCTCGGATATTGCAATTTCCATCCAGCTCACGCCCACTGCGTCTCCCTTCCATTTCGTTTCATATCGCGCTGCAGTAACAACACTTGACGTTTATGAATCAAATTTCACAGGTAATACCACAATCTGATTATGAAGCCCGTGCAATCTAGATTTCGAAGCACTAGCGTAGGAATATAAGCTACGCAGTCGCAGGTTCCTGAATTCCCATTCCAGTTCTACGTATTTTTTTTAATGTATTAGTGGGAATTCACATACTCATAAGATGGAAGCTGTTTGCCTTCACTAGTTCAAATATCGCCAGTATTTGTTTAGGTTTCGTACAACATAGGTTTTCATACAATAAGTATACATACGTTACATTGCTCCACAAAAGATTTTCCTCAACAACAGGCCCCGCCGACCCTTTTAATGAAAAAAAATTAGACGCTTTGTAATATTTTTAATTTTATTCACAATCCGTGTATTGTTCTGTTAGGCGAGGGTCGGCCGGAGGGTACACCGCTGTTATAATATTCAGCCGCCATACCACAATGTTTTATTTAGCCATCTCGGTGGCTTCAATATTCATCACTGTGTTCGGAGCCCTCTTAGCTCCTGAATAAAATACACTAGGCATCTCCACGTCTACATTTAGGCGTTTGGTTCATTTTAAACATAAACTCAGAATGGTTTTGTATGTTCCTATGTTTTTGTAACCTTTTATTTAAAACTTCTTAGGCGTACCTATTTAAATCAAACATTTAAACAATTTAAGTTGAATAAAAAGCAAAATAAATCCCGTATTTAAAGAAGATTCATACCCCGCTATCTTCAAAAATCGCAGCGCTCTGTTTTGTGAAAAATTACGTTAAACCGGGAAGTAGTGCTACATTTCGTTAGATAAAAATATTCAAGCAAATAGCGCCCATTAAGAGACAGTAAGCAAGAAACTTATGAGAACAAGAGACAGTAAGGGAGCAAAATGGATATTTGTCGAGTCAGAAGCCGTTGAGCGTTCGCCGAGGACGTTTGCGCGAGGGACGTGACCGCACTTTTTAAGTTATGACTCTTACATCTTCACCCTTTTACTTAAATGTATTTATACGGCATTTTTCGTTTATTTCAAATTATTTGCCTCGGTGCAACTGTAAAACTTATAAACATGCAGTGAAATAAATCTCAATTACCTAAAATATTTTCACAAGCTATTCATTTGTTTAATTTCTTTTTACATTTGCATGTAAATTAAACCAAATCATACTAAAAATATAAAAAGAACAAAAACAAAGCTTTCTTAAAGCTCTCTGACCTGTTATTTTAATTTTATATTCCGCACGAGTGCCTAGTGATTGTATTACGTTCGTGGTAAATCATTTCAGTGTCTGCTGCTGACGTAGGTAACTCAGAAAATGTTCGAAACGAGCCCGAAATTCTCACAATTCCTTCAGGACTTCGCTAAACGCTATTGGTATCAAAGTGTCAGCTCAACCGAACGACCGCAAGCCCCTTAGCGCAAGAGAAGTTAGTGTCGGCCCGACTTGTATCGCCGTCTACAACGCTAGTTGTTTACTATTCCACTTCAAAGCTGGCTGCACGTTCTATCTGTTAATTTGATAAGATATTTCACAGTGAATGCGCAATGTATAACGTTTAGCCTTTTCGGTAGTTTTGGGTCGTACGCCCGTGTGCAGAGGTCTTAACCGCATACATTGGCTGACGTAGCGAAGATGTGGCTACATGAATTGACACCATCCATAGTTAACACGATGAGATGAACTTTATTGTTCTTTATACTTACATAGTATGTATGGAGAAACATTATACTGATGGCCGGATAATACTAACCTAAAGCGCCTACACTACATTTAGTTCAGAAATTCTAATCAGATTCCAGGAAAGGAATCTCCTGATTCGAAGTCAGACAAAACATTAAGAAGAAGTCAGACTCTAAAAAGCTCTAACACTTCAATTATCTTTTTTCTACACTAAAAATAAGTACAAAAGATAAAAAAATATTCATAGATAGTGAATCTATAGCTAGGAATAGAGTTAGTATTGATAAATGAAACGATCTGTAAAAATACAAACGTGTGAGTAAATGAATTATTATTATTCGTAGTAAATTAATTATGACGAGCAAGTCCCGGATTTTTTATTATATCCCATAGGATAGGTTATTATTGTAACTGACACAGGAAACGTCAGCATAGTGTAATAAATACCAAACATTATGACGTCAGTTTACTTCGTCTGATTAAAAATCCTATAGGTATCTTGTCAAAGTTTAGTAATAAGGTTAAGCACAAGTGTAAGGGTTGATATTTACGTTCGTATATCACCGTATATAACAGTCACATTTGCGTTGCCAAGCGTTAACAACGGTGGAAATAAAGAAAAAGAATGGTCAAAGGTGAAAGGTATTTCGAATAAGCGGCACCTATAGGCGTAGATCAAAGAGCGAGATCACAAAGAGATCGAAGGACACGCAAGGCTTTAGTCGGAGCCTTTCAATCGAAACCTTCTAAAGAAATACTATTGCCCTGATCGACGCTTTTCGGATACCAATCAAGGATATCTGTAGCGATTTTGTGTCACAGATAATATTGGTTAAAACGCAATCTTTTTTGTAAAAGAGCGTCTGATGTGAGAGCACCAGGTAATAATTACTTACATTGATTTCGCGGGATTGCTCTTCAATATTGTATTATGGTTTAGAAATTATAAAACATACTCCAAAATTATTTCAATGAAAACGGTATGCGAAATTGTTTTAAAACCCTTTCTTGAACATGATCCATCAAAGACCGTTATAGTGAATGGTAGCGAGGTTGGTAATTGCATTTTTTTATTGGTACACTGGAGGCAGTGGCGTAGCTACCGTAGGGCTAGGCAGGGCAGTGCCCCGGGGCCCCCAAGATGACGAATGACGTTCGAAAAAGTTATATAATATCCTAGTTGAATAAAGAATTTTCGACTTTTAACTTTTTGCCCTGAGGCCCTTGGTTACATAGCTACGTTACTGACAGGAGGATAGAGGATGCTTTTTACAAAACCTGACTGATAGTGGCCTATTTTTATCTGAGAAACACACGGGCTTTTTAACCAAGGTTTAATTACTAGGTCAGAAAACAATGACGTCACAGTGACATAGCAGCTTTTGTTATGTCGTCACAGCGCGGTGGAGAATTTGGCAACGGTCGCCGGACGACATCAATCAAATTATGACATTCGATTTTTTTTCGTCCGCTCCTGATGCCTGCAAGATTACGCTGGGATAACTTTTTGAAGTATTGCAACTTTTATTAAAGGAATACCGACTTTATGATCAGGAATAGATTGTTTGAAATTGAGGTAAAGTAATTGAGTGTTATTGACTTTAATTGAAGTTGAAGTTAAAACTAGTTTCGTAGTTCACCGATGTTATTTTCAACATTGGATTTCAATTAATAGAAAAAGAGAGATAAATTAAACTATGTTTTAAAATTAGGTATGTTGATGTCACAGACATAGTAAAAATATAGACTAAGTGCTGCGAACAACCATAGTGAAGCCAACAAAAACCGTGCTCCTTCATGTACACACGGCTACACATCAAGCTGTAAATTTCCAGTATAAGCTGACCTCGCATTGTATAGGCTTTCCTTACAACGCGAGGTCAGCCTTTACTGGTATTAGACAGCTTGATGTGTAGCCGTGTGTACAACCAGTACTCACGTACACACCATGCACCTGAAGGATATTTGTTTTCGCGATGCTTATTGGAAGATGCCACGACATGTGAACTGAGAGGGGTGAGCACGGTTTAAGGTGAATGTGTGTGCGTGAGCATTGGTTGTACATGAAGGAGCACGGTTTTTGTTGGCATCACTATGGTTGTTTTCAGCACTTAGACCTAAATTTTATTTTGGTTATTTTTATCGGATATTGTCACTTGAAAGTTGTCTGCATTCCCGACAAACACCCGTGGTTTTTGGTTTGCTTGTGTCGTGTAATGTATATTTTAATAAAAATTAAGGAAAAAAAGTTATTCTATAACCTTGTTAAAATTCGCGTTGATTTCGGGTACCGTTGGAGTAATTATAAAATTGTTTTGTGTTCGATTGAAAATGTTGATGCAACAGAAAAGCGGGAAGTGTCTGTTGCAAAGACAAAAAAATTACAAAAAATATAGGTAATAAAATTCATACTTGCTGTACACAAGATCAACGGTCTAATTATAAGCAATGGGCACGTAATTTAGTATTTAATAAAACGATAGCAGTGGTAATCAACAAACGGGCGGGCCCGTAATCCGGGTTGTCCTGGGCACACCCGTAAATCACGGGCGCGCGCCGCAATTTATCGCTTTGGCCCCGCATTCACACACGCACACACATCGTTTTTTATTGCGTCATAGATACCAGTATTCACGCATAGTAAATATAATTTACTATCTTTGGAACGACAACCTTCCTCAAGACTTCTGCCGATATCAATAAAATATTAGTTCTCGTTTCGCAGATTTTCTGGCAGGATAATTTTTGTAAGGATGAGACAACAAATAGAATAACGAAAAAGAAACGCCAGAAAACGACAGATAGTACATAAATTACAGCCCAATTTTTTTATATAAAAACATTTCATCCGTTTTGGTGTTGAGATAAAAAATAATTAAATTCGTAATGTATATTTTTATGACAAACGACCAGATATCTAAGGATAAAAGCGTTGCTAATATTTGTAATGGTACGACATTCTGTTATCTCTGGTTCTTGGCAAGGGAAAATAAATAATTACAGCTATTTATTATATCTGCCTATTTAAAGAAGGCAAATTGTTGAAAATAAAGCTAATACGATTGCATTTTTATTATAAAACGTGATAAGCTTCTTATAACCATGACAACCAGTCTCCATTGTGTCGAAGATAAACGCACTTTCAAAGGGTTGAATAGATTATTTTTAAATTAAAAACAACAGTTATTACTGCTGGTAAGTATATTGTAGTATTTTCCTCCTTCTACGATTATACATCTTCTTTAGTGTATATTTATTTATTCTTCCAACTAGCTGCTGAATTTATGTACCTAGTTATAATTAAAAACAAATTTAAAACTTTATAAAGAAACGTGTCGTATTTATCTTAAGTTATTGATATATCTACCTACAAAAAATATTTTCATCCTTACAAAGAATCCAGAAGCAAATCGCTTGCTTACCAAATAGGCACTTATCATGTATGTTATATAAAATTTCTGGAAACTACCACATACCAAACCCCTGAGGTCAGCAGTATGCATAAACAAACATTCAAACCTGGATTTACGAGCGCAAACACCTCAGGGACTTGTCCTGCCCTCAGTCAGCATCCAGAAACAGAAGCTTAACATTTATAGAAACTGGATGAGCTAAAATTTTCACCTTCGGAACCGGAATGGAATGAAAAATAAACCTATAATAAACTTTGACGGTGAATAAACGAGAGCCGGGCCACTCTAAACAAATTTTTGGCATTTCGTCCGTTATATTTTTAAATTTAAAGAGAGAATTAGCGTTGCGGCCATTTTTTCTCTATAATTCAGAGAGAACAGTAACTACAATACGTTTGTGGCAGGCAAGTTTTGCAATTGTAATTAGCGCACTCTCGTTACTGGGTTTCCTCTATTGTAAGTATTGTACTGGGTTTTGAAGAGGAAATAAGCGAACAAAAAACGTTGGTTCCGAGAGAGAAATATCCATTTCACAATAGATTTGTTTCCGCTGGGTGCTGTTCTGGTAAACAGAACAATGAAAGTAGCGGGCAGCGAAAAGCTAATTTATTTTAAATGTTCACTTATAAAGTATATGTTTACCACAGAAGATATATAGCCGTCCTAGTACTTTACTATAGATAACTTATGTGAGAATATATGGCCACCCCCATGACATAAAATCGGAGATACTTGGTGCCCGTAATAATTCTTTTACTACAATTTTATGGGTTGGTTAGGTAATAATTTATGTTCCAGACCCTTCTGTAACCGCAGATCAGCATGGGTGTTGAAGATAAACATAGCAAGCGACATCTACATGTCACCGCGAGAAGTTTACGATGGAGGTGGGTACCTATATAGAAGTGTTGGTTTACGGCCAAAATTAATATCCAATCTATCCACGATTTAAATAGAAATCTGACACATTTTGTATGGAGCTTATGTCAAATTCCTATCTCTAGTAGGGCAAATCGTGGATAGATTGGATATTAATTTTGGCCGTTAGAAACTTGTCACTAAATCTAACACTAAATGTTAGAATTTTTGTTATCACCAAACTAGAGTCACTAAAATTTAAATGAAAAAATGCATAAAAAGTTAATCTTCAAATATTGCAATAATCATGTTGAGTAAATTACTTACAGCAGTTCACGTTTCCGGTTTACACGAGGATTGTTTACAAATTGCAACCAAATTTTACTCATCAAGCTCCACAATCGTAAACATGCAAATGAGTAGAGTCAGCAAGTCAAACTCGGCCAGCATCTACACAAGTAACAGGTAACTTTATATGGAAACTTCGTGTGAGGAGCTCGTTGTTCTAGTTTCTGTGCTAACTGTACATGTACGTGTGTTGACAGTGCATAATAAATGTGGACACGCTAAGTTCTCTGTACGAGTTTGAAAATAGAATTAAATTCGTGTATTCACTAAATTATTACCAGTGCTGGGTACACATCACAACCCGGAAGCGTAGCTTTTACAGACAGGAAATTGTGTGTGAGTTTATAGAATAATGAATTTCTAAAGCAAATATTCTATAGTAGCAGCTGGATGCGAACGGCCGAGAATCGATGCCAGCAGCGTACTATTGAAGAGGCCTATGTCCACCAGTGGACTAATATACGTGCATTACGTACTGATTATGATGAAAAACATAAGATTGCACAGAATTACATAATTATAAATAACAAAAGAAATTCAAATACGAAGTTTGTGTCTCCTTTGCCTGTGTTGCGAAACTAAAAAACTTCAATGTTCCTTTTTTTGCAGTATCCTGTCTTGGCTGTCAAAAAAGCTAGGTTCTAAAGCTAAAAAGATATGAATGTAAACGGTACAGGCGTAAGTTTGAACAAGTTTATTCGAGATGGCTTTATCCAGAATTTTGTAATTGCCCACATCGGCGGAAAAAAAACTGGGCCGCCCAAATGCACGGAACGAGTTCTACGAAAAATATTATAGTCTACATCATCCTACACGACCCTCGTTACGAGAATATATACTTTTCTTCCTCTCTCCATATTAAGAATATTAAAATGAGCAAATAAGACGGGCAAGGGAGCGTGTATTTCTCATGAATATTCATGAGTCAACTCTGGAACAAGAGAAGTTTTCTACACTTCGAAATATTTTCAAGTCCTTGATTAGCGTGCTATGGATGTTTGTTTGTCCATTGATCACGCTAAAACAGCTGAAAGGATGTGGATGAAATTTGGCACACAGATAGATATTACCTATAGATATTTTTTTCCTGGGGAAATCCTCACAGACGCACTCACTGTATTCTACGCAAATAAATGATTCTTTCTTTCTTTCTTTCTTTCTCAGCCAGGAGAAAGCGGAGTTTCGGATTGACTAAAATCACCACGATGTTCCTCTGACTAACTTTGGCCAGGCCGTCGGATTGACTCTACGAGAACATAAGCACAACCACGAACAGAACACTCGTACTGGGGTTTTGCCTTGGGAAAATCCTCATGGACGCACTCCGTCCGGAGACGGCGGAGCCAGTGTCACACTCTTATCGACTAAAACCACCACGGTGTTCTTTTAACTACCCTTGGCCGGGGAAACCCTCTGTATTCACACAACCGCTCCCGACAAGTCCCGGTCCGCCACAAGCAGGCGAGCCCCTTCTCCCCGTGCTGCCTAACGTCGGCCACACCCTTCCCAACGGCTCACACGGAACGCTACACGCCACCTCACGTGCCCCGCCATGACGCAGCTAACACACCGATGTGACGGCCACGCCATCCAAGCCTGCCTCTCCAGCCTCGCCAGTCACGGGGGCTAAGCCGACACAACAGCCTCGCAAGATGCTACATTTTCAATATTTTTTTCAATAGAAGTCAAATTGCTAGGCAAAAAAAAATAGATGTAACTTTAATTTCTAGCTTGATGTGTAAATTGTTATGTTGTAAACAGCAAGGAATTTATAAGCTTTGCTCGTGCAAGGCATAACAAAGAGTTGCAAATAGCTGCAATAAGGGTGGTGAGCCGGGACCTGCCGGGGAAGTTTGGGCGACTACGGGAGTATTTCTCACACCCCAGGCCAAGGTCGGTAGAGGAACACCGTGGTGGTTTTTAGTCGGTGAGAATCCGCCACTGGCTCCGCCGGGCGGAGTGCGCCCATGAGGATTTTCACCACGAAAAAAAAAAAGGGTGTCGCTCCGTGAAGAAATCGCGTCTCTTTTGTGCACTGCTGGCTCTCCAACTTAATTAGAAACTATACTTAAGACTTATCAACTTAACTTTAATTAGTTCTTGAGTAATTATTGGTAATATCATAATCTTAAGAGGAACAAAATCCTACTAATATTATAAATGTGAAAGTCTGTGAAGATGTTTCGGATGTTTGTTATTCAATCACGCGTTAAGCGTTGAACGTATTTGGATGAAATTTACAAATTTACACTCGGATAGGCTACTTTTTATCCCGTGAAAATAAACAGCTCCCGAGGGATGCAAACTATTGTTTATACCTAAGTGTTGCCATACAGGACAGTGGGGCAATTGTGTAATGTATTCACTTTCATTTTGAAATTAAAGCAACTTTCGTAGCGTGGTACCTACGTAGTTGCCGATAAAACGGATTGTCAAAACACACGGAGCAATGAACATTGAAATCCAAATGATTGCAATCGCGAGTGAGTTACGCAATTCGGCAGCGGGTTTGTTCATAAATTCCCATAATATTAATATATTCATAGCATCATTACCATAATTGTTTTCAAAGGCTAGTTAATAATTTATGTGTACTATTTTGATCAGATACTTTTTGCGGCGAGTAATATGAATCAAGCATCCCCATAGTGCGGGACAATTATTCTACCGTTCGGTGTTTGGTACAGTCACGATCCTTCCCGGTAATACATTTTGTTGACAAAGTCCCTTAAACGAATCCTGCTACATTACATGTACCTTCGGCTGCCATCGAACACTGAGCGCAAGCGATTTTACCCTTAGTGGTGGTTCACCAAAAAGTTTGCTGATAGTACATGCACAGTAGGTAGTAAAATCAAATACAATGGTACTGCAATAATATAATCGCGATTATAAATATTTTCATGTCGCTAAAATATGACTTGTGTAGACAGAAACTAAATAAAACAACGTCAGTCTCCATTCGCACCAGGCTGTGAATTATTCTGTCTTATAACTCGCGTGTCCTAACAATTAACTTATCTATCCGCTTTGAGTAAATAGTACATATTTACTCAAAGTCTATCCGTTCAAACTATGACTTAAATGAAAATTTGATGTTAATTTAATATTCAAAACAAGCTTATTGCCGGGTATTCTACACGTGCAGCCTGTGGAGCAATTGTACCTATTTATTTATTTCTTTCTTTATTGTACATACACCATACGAAAACAAAGACAGTAGTTTACAGATAGATTATGTAAGTACAACAGTACAATTCCAATTATACTCGGCGGACTATCAGCTCCCTGCGGGTCCAATAAAATAACAGTTTCAGGATGTTGATGGGGCTGCTGTTTCTGCATTGAAAGCCACTACGTGTGCCTGCAACTTGTATAGTAATTTTCTCTCATTTTTGAGGAAACAATACACAAATTCATTTAATAGTATCAAATTTTCATTCGTGCCAATTCATCCGCGCGCGGTTCTTGTATTATTTTCAAAGTTTTGAAAAAAAATGCACATTCAGTCTTTAAAATGATAAATATCTTGTACCTAAAAACACCTAATTTATGTGTGTACTTAAAAACCTCGGTAGCATAATTTAAAAAATAAAAACTGTCCAGCAATTTATATTATTGTCCTGTTCGATATTACTGGCCTGTTATTTCGTTGCGTATGGAAAAGAGCTGATTGATGTATTCTTTTTTTTTGAATAATGAACCAATTTCCGAGCAAGTGGGAGAAAAGTATGTTTTATTAATTAGCAGCAGCAGCAGCAAAGGCTTATTTGTCCTTTACGTTGCCCCTGGGTGGAATACAGGTCTTTTAGGTAGTAATTTTATTAGGCTTACATGAAAAATTCAACCAACTTTTCAGAGTTAAAACACGCTACCAATGTTTTTACTGGCACCCTAATGAATAGCCTTTTTCTTTTACGTTACCTTTTTGTGAGCGTGTATATTTAAAAAAATTGCTTTTAGAATTTTGTGAATTTAAACAGTGAAACAGTGGGCATGCGTTCGGAAAAATATATTATAATACAGTCTGACAGGAAATAACAGCAGCTAAGCTCGAGTAGCGTCGCTCGGGGGACGCTCGACTGAAGCCAAGCTTCTAGGCATTTACAAGCGCGGATAGCAAGTGCGCGCGAGCTCGTTTTACTCCCCGGTGGCAAGCGCGTGTAAACACACTGTAGAAGCTTCGCTTCAAAAAAGATATTTATCAGGAATTGTTACATTGACTGGTCTTTGTGGCGATGCTTGGGGGAGGCCTATGTCCACCAGTGGACGTCTTTCGGCTGAAATGATGATGATGATGATGATGATGTTACATTGAAGGAGTTGCTATATATAAAAACGTCACATTGATGTACTTCGATACTCGTTGTCAATTCAAGGTTTGATGCAGTGACCTAATATGAAAAAAGATTATTTATTAGGTTATAAATATTAACGTACAAAAGGGTTTCTTATAAACGTGCCTCTGCATTTAGCAAGAAAATAATAGGGAAAAGTTGCAGTATATAAATGTATATAAAGGAAATATGTCAATAAAGTTTCATTCGAGTAAGTCAACACCGTTGACACACGGATATTCGGAAGAAAATAAACTTAGCGCACTATTTTTACGCGTCATATAGCCCGGAAGTCATTTCTAGTTGACGCAGAAACGGAAAAAAAAACCCGCCGAATACATAACCTCCTCCTTTTTATGAAGTCTGTTAAAAAACAGAAAGGATCTTTCATATTTGTCATTGTTACCGAGCTATCTACTCTTGTCTGCTAGCTAGTGTGAGATGATGTTGAATTGTGTACCATCGCGACCGCAATCATGTTGATTTTAATGTTCATTGATCCGTAGGTATCTGACAATCCCACTTACCGCGGCGGCAACTATGGATCACGTTATGGAGAAGAGAACACCTAAATATCCTCAAGATATAATATCCAAAGCAGAAGTCATCACAACCGGTAAGTACCTCATCTAAAGAAAGAAAGAAAGAAAGAAATAATTTATTTGCCACAAACTAGGGACACAAAATTATAAATAAAAAGTGTAGATTTACATAACATTACGTGTAAATCATCTATACACCTCTCAAAAATTTGAGCTGCATTACTTAGTCCAAGGGTGATAGGAATCCGAACAGTCCGAATGAAATGAGAAAGGCCTCCTCCAAAGGGATATGCCATATCGTAGCGTGGCGCGCTTGGCAAGCGGGTTGGCGATCGCAGTTGGTTGAGAACGCTGCTGCCCATCCTCTGGAGAATCCCTTAGTCGCCTTTTACGACACCCATGAGAAGATAGAGGGTGGTGCAATTCTTTACGTCCGGCACCACACAGAAATTATCCTCATGAATAAGTAACTGACTATATGCTTTAATTAAGTCTATTTTGGAGAAAATACTGCAACCAGAAGCTGCTGGAAGAAGTCTTGAATGTTCTTCGGACTAAAACTTTCCAGAGGTTTATAGATACTTCCAGAGGTTATCTCACCGGCTTAGATGACTTCTGCTTTGGATATCTTGACGATATTTTATTGGTTCCACACTATGGAATAGGCCTTAGTAAACACGCTAATGCAACGCGACCTACCCGCGCCGCTCATTCACAACTCCATTGCTCTTTATGTAAAACTGCCTATATACTACTGTTTTGTTTTGGTAGGCCAAAAGTATTAATAAGTATCAATGTTATGTTTTCAAGCAAAGTCATCGCAATGCATACCTACATTATTTTTTGAGCTACGCTTAATGGCATATTGTTTACTTTTATTTTAAGTTTTTATGTTTTCTCTGTAAGTGAATTTGTAATTCTTTTGAGAAAATAAAGATCTTTAACCGTATATTTTGGTGTTCTCGTCTTCTAAATAGTAGTGGCCCTGACTTGATAGAACTTTGTCTACAGTAACGTTTAAGAAAGCAAATTGGCATTCCATCTTTACGGATTACATTTCTGGGTCATCTGGCCAAAAAGGTGGTGGATGGACGTTAATAATACTGTATGAATGTTGCTGTAATGTCAAAATACAAGCTATTGTCATTGTGAGTGCGTTGAACAATTACTCCACTGATGAGAGCGAATCAGAAAAACGTTTTTCCAACTGACAAGGATGACTGTAGTTCTTTTTATTGGGATTTTTTTCAAAATATTTTACACACTTCCGATTAAGCATATATCGAATAGTATATTACAAATGACTATGAACCGTTGTGTAAAAAAAACAACTTAGTTTGATTTAAATTAGGTATAGTATACCCTCTTCAGTGTAATAGCATGGGTAGGCCTCCCATCAGATGGACCGACGACCTGGTGAAGGTCGCGGGAATCCGCTGGATGCGGAAAGTGCAGGACCGGTCGTTGTGGCGATGCTTGGGGGAGGCCTATGTCTAGTAGTGTGTCTTTTGGCTGAAATGATGATGATGATGATGATGATGATGATGATAGCACTCCTTATGATAGGTAGATACTCATAAGCAATGCTTTCGATGAATGCTACAATTCACATGGAATTTGAATGCGTCTGGGTCACATGGAAGAAGGGTGAACAACCTTGCTGGGCTATTTTCACTGCGACGGGAACAAAACGGTAACTCCTTAAGAACAATTACCGACATTCAAGTCCTTTAAGGTGAATGCTACAGGGTAGCCCGCGAAATTCAAATTTTTTGGCTTTTTTCGCAAATTGTAGCTTTATTTCGCGTTGTATATAGGTCAAAATATGATTTGCGGAAATAGTAACAATTTATCTAAGGAATAATACTCATAAAAAATATTAACCTAGCTCTATAAGCTGTATAAGCTCGAAAATCGATAATTTGATCGTAAATCAATATTATCAAGCTAGTACAGCTAATAGAGCTAGGTAAATATTTTTTATGAGTATTATTCAGTAGATATATTGTTATTATTTCCGCCAATCATATTTTGACCGATATACGACGCGAGATAAAGCTACAATTTGCAAAAAACGCCAAAAATTTTGAATTTCGCGGGGTACCCTGTAGCATTCACCTTAAGTTTTATTATTATTAAATTAACGTGTGTGGTCAAAAGTAAGTTTCTTTTTTATCATACTTTAACTTGACTGAAAAAAAAAAAATGGTAATTTTATCGGAATCAATCCAATTTCATTTTCGATATGTCCGTTATAATTCATTTATGTTTTTTTTGATTTACCAGCAATAGATGTAAAAGAAACACAGTTCAAGTGAATTACTAAGATGTAATAATAATAGCTCCTACTCGTGTAAGTTTAGTGTTGCTTATTCAGTTAATTATATACGAACACAAATAATTATGCTCATTTTAATAGTTTTTCAATTCCTTTCAGTAGGGTTTCATTGCAAAACTCAGTTTCGTATTTACTTTTAATTTAAATTTCTTCAATGTTCGTTTATATAATTGCCTACAAATAAATGCTGTGTGATTCAGTATTCGAATTTTAATACCTAATTGAAAGTTGAATTTTGTAGTAGGCACGTTTTCGTATTAAAACTCGTATTAATATTTGAAAAGGCAAGACCAAAATGGATTGGTTCATTTAAAACCTCTGTTTGCTACCGTTTTTTGTTTTTGAAATACAGAAATGTTCAGCAAATAAAAAGTTTTGACATAAAATACTGAAGTCAAATAAAAAAGGCTTTGTGTATGAAAACCATTTCGTTAGGTACAACTGGAGCAGTGTTTTGTAAACGACCCATTAAATTTAATTGACAATTAATGAATAGTATGACGTAATCTGAAAGCACTTAGCGGTCGCCATCCGCCATTTATAACAGTTCCCATAACGTCTCGAGGTAGAAAGTTTTCATGAATATTATGGAGCAATTAATATGGAAATAGCTCTGGCCGACCGATCACAAGTTTTATTGGCTCAAACTTACATTGCCGTTCCCACAATTTGTGCTATAGGTAGTGTCATCCTGTTAATGAAGTATTACTTTAAAAAGACCAAGTGGTTTAATCTCAACATCTCGGGCGATGAATATATAAAACTGAAAAATCAGATTGTATATTCAGCGAGAAGAGCCTGCATTTTATCCGCACTATTAAAGGAGATTAATTTGAAAATCAATCTTGGTCTGCTACCGGCCATAGATTGACTATTTAGACATCAGATGCTAGAATTAAAATCCCGATATCATTTATACAGAACCTTGTGTATTCGTGGTCCGGTTGTTATTCACTTTAAAAGAACAAAAAGTTCTAACTCGTTTCCCCTAAGTTGACAGGAAGTTAGAACTTGTTTAAGATTGTAAAGAGTCCATCCACTTCAAGATTGATTCTTATTTCTAGATTAGATAGATAGAATATGATTTATTGTACACCATGAAAATAGCAGTAAACAGGAACAACGTATAAATTATGGGTACATTGGCGGTCTTATCGCTAAAAGACTATCTTCCAGACAGTTTTTGGATGGACAAAGAAGACGATTAACGAGGACGTTGTATCAACAAGGAATGTTACAACAGTGTTTACACAACAACCTGAAATAAATTACATCAAGACAATACCAACAGCAAAGAGTATCGGGATTGTGGTTGTTAACGTAATCTATGCTACCAGGGGGGGCAGGGGGCTTAGTAGGTACGAGTTTGACAGTTACGAATACTTTCATAGTTTTCATCGACTTTTATTCATAAATCGGTAGTTCTTCCTCGTATCCACCAGGGGCGCTACTGATTTACGAATGATTATTGTCGAAAGCTATGACAGTATTCGTAAATGTCAAACTCGTACTAGGCTCCCTGAATATACCGATGAAGGCAAAGTTGGCTCACTGCTTTCACCACCTAGTTGCTATTTACTGAGTTGCTAGTTAATTTTAGTTCTAGACTAAAATACCGAAGGTATCTTCAAGGTGATATTTCACTTGCTTTTTTAATAGAGTTAAATAAATACCTGCTATAATAGAGGTTTAAATAAACCACAATGCACCCTTAAATATAAACGTAATAAATCTGAAGAACATTGATAAGAGAAAAAGTTTAGTATAATAACCCCTCGAGTACGACTATGATTCCAAAACTTTGAAGTAGGTAGCTTATCTCATATGTAGAGTAGAGTACTTCTAAACCCTCCGCCCGCGCAAAAAATCGTAAGTTGTCAAAAATCGTAAGGAATTTATATGAGTTAGGTACTTCGCCTAGCATACTCGTATATTCGCAATTTACTTGCAAAAAGTTTTATATTATGATAACATGTTTTTTTTTGTAAATGATTTAGTGAAAAAAACTGAAATTTTCAAATAAAGCGCCGGCATTTTTTATAGTGAGCGTCTTGTTGGGCTCCACGGAATGATAACAGAAAACTGCACTCCAGTTTTATACCATTCACGGAAGAAAATTTTAATTTAAAACTCTGCGCTTTAGTAATTTACTCAGTAAACAAGCAAGATAAACATAATATTACTATAGTTATAAATATAAGCGTTTGATTATATTTCTCGGCCTTGTACGTAACCACATTATTAATTTTTGTAGTTTTATTTAAATACTTAGATAAATTGCTCACTGCTCAATTTTTCGGATACGTAGAGAAGAGATTAGAGGATTCGGCTTATCAGTTTTCAGTTAGGTATGATCACTTAGAGAAGGTAGGTAGGTTAATGCTAAAGGCTCGCCCCCTATTACGTGGAACAACATAACTGACGAAATGTGGGTGTACTATACACCTAAGCCTACCCCTTCGGGGAATACAGCCGTGATGTTATACTTAATCATTTTGATTCATTGCAATCTGATTCCTTTTTCGCGATTTCAGACTTGGCCCCATAGTAAAATTTGATCAAATTGATGAGTATGGTCGACCGCACGTCAGTAGAAACAGTTTGACATTGACAGCGCCTTTATTTCGTAAGCGGTAAGGGCGATTTTGTAATTCAAGTGCCAAGCGCCTATATGTGTGTCGGTGAACATTTTACGTGCCGCTTGCGCACACACATCGTTTGTTTTTGTGCTTTAATTATGAGCGGAAATTAGAATGAAATTGTCACTCTACGTCTTATAACACTAAGCGCAGAAGATTCCTAAAAATATTGTAAAATTTTTACAAGAATTCGCATTTTGCTTTCAATATAAATGAAAGAAAAGAAAGATGAAAGAAAAGAAAGATGAAAGAAAAATGGTTTATTCACTACAGCCAGAGGCACACAATAACAATAATATACATACAAATCCAATTTCAAATTTCATTTTATAAAACACAGATTACACAACTATATATTTAATAAGAATAAACAAAATAAAACTAATAACTACAAAAAATAAAAAAAATCCTCAGCATCGCTTTCTACCGGAAGCGTGCCCAGAATACTGGCAGCATTGCCACGTTGTATGGCAAATACAGATTAGATAAAATCATAACATAGGCGTCGGAGAATTCCTCCACATCACTGTCATCTGGAAGCATGCCCAGAAGACTGGCAGCGTTGCCACGTTGAATGACAACGCTTATTTTTTGCCCAAAGAACAAGCCAGCCCTCTGGTCACGCGAAGTGTCGACCAGTCTCTTGGATATTTCCTTGAAAAGGAGTCGTGAACTTGGACCCCATGGCCCGAGCGTTTCGACCCCAAACGGCTCAAAATCATAGCATCTGATACATACATACATAACCAGCCCATTACTGTCCCACTGCTGAGCACGGGCCTCTTCGCAGTACGAGAAGATCAGATAAGATTACTATATTTGCGCCGCTTGATCTTGGTCTCCGCAGCTGCAGCGGCAGTGCAGCTACAGCCCGCCGATCTAGGAAGATGGGATGGAGCAAGGGTGTCGACATAAGTTGCGTCCCACACCAGAGGCCTACCCAACTTCCAAGGTAATAACGTCATACCGTCTGGTCTCTTCCCATCGTCACGGAGGTACCAAGAATTGATGAATAGATAGATAATTTACTGATTTATATTATATAGGTAGGTATATCGGATTTCTCTGTTCCGTGGGTATATCAGTTTAAAAAAAATGTATTTTTTAATAATTCTCTTCACTGTACAGCTCACGAGGGTTAGCTTCATTACTCTCTGTTAGAAATTAAGCATCAAATATATCGAATTAAAATAAATCCCGACCTTTTTAATCAAAACTTACAAGATTAATTCCAATACCTTCACATACAGCTACTGATCCCCCAATATCAATCTAATATCGTTTCCTCTCGAATTATACGTTATTAGGCACGCGTGAGTACCTCAATCAGAGGCAGCTAATCCCATTACCTACATGTATTTTGTGAGTTCGTACGTCGGATATGTATCGGTTTTACCGATCTGATTAATTAATATGGCCAGTGTCATGAGGGTGGGTCACACGAATATTATGGAGCGAATAAAACTGGGTGCAGCGTTAATAAAGCTAATATGATGAATTAAGGAGACATAATTATTTTGTAGAACTCGCTTATTGGGTGTAAAAATCGTATACAATGGAATAATAAAATTGCTCAATACGACAGCATAACGATGTGAACTGTGAACTTTGTGAAACTAATTATTTTTGCAGAACTTATTCGATACCTAGTTACCTACTATTTACACTTGTTCTGATGTTTGCTAGTATCTACAAAAATCTATATAAAATATGGTTTATTCACTTATTCGTAGCTATCAGAAATATATCATCAGCAATCAGCCACATAATATAAAATTTTATGTTGAAACATAGTTTCAGCTTTCTGAAAAAAAATTGATCACTTTATCGGTTTTTCGTAAAACCCGGGATTTGAAATTATTATTAATAATTATTTACAGATCCATATAAATATTGCGCTATTTCCAGAACAACGTCCAGGTATGTGAGGGGTTAATGGATGCTCCAATAATAATTCGCGTTCAGTTTGCTGACGAGCGCCAGTGAACCGGCGCTATTCACACGCTCCGATAGTTTTCATGCTTACCAACTACAGTTGTAAGGGCTATATGTGGGTATCATATCCACACGTTTACAGAGACTTAGGTAGCCTGAAACCAATAAAATGGTCCTAAGCGAGCTAAACGTACCGTTAACTGTGTACTATACTGTTGGAAACTACCACAATAGCACATTGTGTAAGCAAATTACTCGTGTGTTATGTGCCTGTATTCTGTGATCCTGATTTTATTTGTACGCAATCTACATTTGAAATTAAAGGAAAATAGTATACTGGAATTGTGTTCAGGGCGTATAATACAATTGCCAACGTGTGCATGTCTTTTCACGCACGCACGCATCCCGAAATGACTGTTGATACGGAGGGGCGCGTACTCGTAGGTACGTTCATATAAAATGCATGTCTCGAGTCCCGATCCCGACGCGCCGTCCACGTCACGTTACGTCACGAACACGGCTTTGCGTGCTGCCTGTGCTACTCATGTTATGCTAACCTTCTGGATCATTCTGACACTATGACAAGCAGCAAACGATACTCGAGAACTGGCTAAACACGAAGAAAAGAGAAAACACGTAGTTATAGGTACAATAGTTGATGTTCTTTATAAAACCTATCCTGACATCACAGACATAGTAAAAAATATAGACGAAGTGCTGCGAACAATCTATTGAAGCCAAAAAAAACTATGCTCCTTCGTGTACAACCAGCGCTCACGCAGATATGCACCTCAAACTATGCTCACGCCTCTTAGTACACATGTCGCGGCATCGGCCAGTAAGAATCGCGAAATTAAATATCGTTCAGGTGCATGGTGTGTGCGTGCATGAGTACTGGTTGTATGGTAGACCGCACGTCGGTGGTAACACTTTGACATTAGCAGCATCTTTATTTCGTAAGCATTAAGGGCGGTTTTCGAATTGAAGTGTATCTGCACTGTCATGCAGTCGACTGTACACACGGCTACACATCAAGCTGTACTATCCCAGTATAAGCTGACCTCGCATTTTATAGGTTTTCCTTACAACGCGAGGTCAGCCTTTACTGGTTTTGTACAGCTTGATGTGTAGCCGTGTGTACACGAAGGAGCATGGTTTTTTTGGCTTCACTATGATTGTTTGCAGCACTTTGTCTATATTTTTTACTATGTCTGTGCCTGACATGCACCCTAAATATAAATACAACAGAGTTTGAAATAAGAGCTAATTCTAGAACTAAAGTCCAAAGGCAACAGAAATCTAGGTTAATGAGTAAATTTACTTTTTATTCCAAAATGCACGTAGCGCTACCATGTTGTCGCAGCCCTTATTTTTGCAGGCAAATTAACGAGCTTTCAGCACTAGTTAATCCTCACAGAAAAACAACACGGATAGTTAGATAAGTAAAACAGTGGGTAGCGGGTTCAACGCTGATCTGTTTAAATTCCGCTCTTACTCAAATAAATCCTGTTTAAATAACCGTAAAACTGTCCGTGTGTGGATCCTTTTAATCCGTTTGATGTGGATCGCACCACGATCGAATTCCATTTATTCCGCTTTTTAAGTTATTGCTTGTTTATATTACAGGCACAATTACTCAAAATAATAATTTGATTGAAATAATAAAACCTTTATTAGTTACGGTTGGTTTTAGGATATATTTACTCTGTTTTTTTCCGAGAAATGTTATGCGTAAAACGTGTTCAGTATAATAATAATGATAAAATATTTTGGGATCTCACTTCGAAGATTGAATTGAGTAATTCTTGGAATTAAAATGAAAACATTCATTGTTGTTAACGCAATTATTCAAGTTTAACAGCACGTTAAATTACAATGAATTGAACGCGTTTACACTCAATAACAGTAACTCTGACCTTTTGCTTTTTAACCGACTTCAAAAAAGGAGGAGGTTCTCAATTCGACTGTATTTTTTTAAATAATGTTTTTTACGCAATATCGCCTCCATTTGTGAACCGATTTCAATGATTTTTTTTTAAAATTAAGTCCGTATTCTCTGTGGAGAGAAGATCTTCGGAGATGAAGAAGGGACCTCTTCAGTGGATGACGGCAAATCACCCACGATTGCAACAATCGCTTGTCTATGTATAGATGCCACTCAAAAGACAAAAATAAAAATAACTAAAAAATAATAAATACGGCTTCAAAAAGAATAAAATAATTTGTGTGAAACAGTTTAGGAAGTCGGTGCCAATTTTTTCTAAAATCAAACCAAATCGAAGGCACCATACCATAGAGGAAAATAATATAATATTTTCTTCCGTGGCACCCACTTCCAACTGTTCCACACAAATGATTTTATTCTATTCGAAGAAGTCGGTTTTTATTTACTTCTGTGGTTCAAACCATATATATCCGAGCACAAACAATTTTTGAGAAGCTTATCACAATTCATTACTCTGTGACACAATCAAAACTAAAACAATTTGAGTAGTTAGATGTAGATTTACCTACGTTGAAGCCAGATCAGATATATTATAGTGAGAAGTAAACTTTGAAAACTCCATTAAATGGAACAACAACAAACGTTTTAGGGTTAACCCTATGAAACGTATGAAACGAATCGTTAGCACGCGGTGCGTTTTTTAAAAGTAGTTTTTGTAAAATGTAGGAAACGTATTAGAAAATTTCCATCATAATGTTAAAGGAACCATAATGTTACTTATCCATAGGTACGTAATATTATAAATGTGAAAGTATGGATGTTTTTTTGTATGTTGTCTTCAATCACGCTGAAAAAGCTGATTGGATATGGATGAAATTTGGAAATTCACACAGGATAATATTTATCGACATACCAAAGGTGATTTTGTTTAGTTTGTTTCAGGTATTATTTCTTATTTACAATTTTAGACAAAAGGCCTACTTAGATGAAGTTTGAGGAACTCGAAAGTCGAAGGTTTATCTAAGCTTCTGTATTATGTATTATTATATACAGTAGTATTATGTGTAAATTGCAAGCATTGTATGTATTACTACTAAAAATTGTAGACACACTTCAGGGATGAAGAAGAGTATAATGACACCTCGCACTTCAAAATCCGTCAAGCCGTTTAAGCTACAACGAAACAAACATACAGACATACAAACATACATACACCCGAAAAACATAACCTTCCTGGGGCAGTCGGGTAATAAAGTCGCTGTCAAGGTCAAACTGTTACCACTGATGTGTTATCGACTATACCTAGTTGGAATTGTGCATACAACTCAAGAGATAGATCAGATACCTAGTTTTTGTTGGAAGACTTTCTTTCATTTTCAAATCTGCCCCCCTAGTCAAGTTGACAATCTACAATCGTCAACAATAATAGAAAACAATCAAAATGTATGGGAATGACAAATCTCAACTTGAGAACATAACTAAATTGTCAGATATTTATAATGTAGGTAACCTTTAAACTGAGTGGGAAGGGCAAAGAAGAGATCAGAGATCAGCCCCCAGCCAGCATGATTGTTTTCTATTAGCGTTGACGATTGTAGATTGTCAACTTGACTAGGGGGGCAGGAGGGTTTCCGATGCGTTGCCGAATGCCGATCTTTAAAAAAAACATATTAATGCTCTTTGTTTGTGCGTTATCCAGTATGACAATAATGAACAAAAATCAATAATCAACAACAATGAACCCAAAAATCAACATATAAAACTTAGATCTACACAAATTAACAGCAGAACGTAGACGGCGCGGCGCGGCGTAGGGGGTTATTCAATTACTAGTAATAATAATATTAAATTAAAATACATATGTACGTGGGACACTCAGAAAGTTTTGCGAAACTAAAAAAAATTGTTCTATACGTACATATATTTTTATCAAATCTTTTCAAAGTACTTTCCACCAGCCTCTATACAAAGATTCATGCGCCTAAACCAGTTTTCAAAACACTTTTTCCAGTCCGCCGCAGACACCTCGTTTACAGCCTGCTCGAACGCAGCCAGCGCATCTTCCGGCGACGAAAATTGTATCCCTTTGAGCTGATTTTTTATTTTTGGGAATAAAAAGAAGTCACACGGTGCTAGATCAGGGCTGTAAGGAGGGTGACCCAGGAGTTTGACTGGCGTGCTGTCCAGGAAGTCCCTCGTTTTGAGTGCGGTGTGCGCAGGTGCATTGTCGTGGTGGAGCAGTAGCCCGCGGAGCCCTGTGTTTGGTCGCTTGTTGCTTATAACAGAGAAAACTTCTGGCAAACATTTGGTAGTATACCATTCGGCATTAATGCTTCTTTGATCCCGTAAGGGAATTGATACCAAGTGGCCAGTCAAATTAAAAAAGCTAGCGATCAAAATCTTACCCCCGCTTCTAGATCGCTTCACTTTGGTAGGCGTTGGCTCATTTTGAAACACCCAAACAGTCGACTGGCGCTTGGTTTCTGGGTCGTATTGATAAATCCAGGACTCATCACCTGTAACGATGTCGTAAACACGCCGAGACGAGCCTGCTTCAAAGTTGTTAAGCATATCACGGCACCATTCCACCCGGGCCTGCTTCTGAGCATCGGTGAGGTTGTGCGGCACCCAGCGTGATACTATCCTCCTCACGCGAAGATGGCTGTGTAGAATCTCGTGAACGCTTCCCGATCCAATCTTCAATATGTGTTGAATCTCCTGATATGTAATTCGCCTATTGTCTTGGATTAAATTTTTCACTGCTAGCACGTTTTCTTCGGTAACAGCCGTCAAAGGGCGACCGCTTCTTTCGTCATCCCCCAAAGTTGGTCGACCGCGCTTGAATTCGTTATACCAACGATACACGGTTGCCTTGGAAGGGCCTTCATCCATGAATGCCATTTGAAGTCTATCGTACGATTCATCCGGTTTCAGGCGACACTTGAAATCGTATAAAATCATAGCTCTAAAATGTTCCCGGCGCAGATCCATATTTCAGTGAGACACAATACTTTGAATTAACTCGCAAAAAATGTGGAGGGAAATTTTGAAATTGGAACTTACTTATTTTTACTTATAAATAATCATATTTTCGAAAAACATTATAACTGGCCAGTCTCCCATATATAAAAACTTTTTTTCGCAATACTTTCTGAGGGGCCTGGTACGTTCCACATAACGAGCACAGTTTTCAAGTGAGTTAACCAGGCACGTGTCATAGAGAAATTTGACTTTCATTTTTTGGATTTCATTTCAATTTAGTTGTATTCTTGAAACCAATTGTGATAATTAACTCCAATTTAACATAAATATAATGTTTCGAAGTGAATTTCCAATTAAGTAAGCTCTTAATGAAGTTGTAGGTACCAACCACACGTCGTGCGTTGTTACCAACGATGGGACGGCCTTATAGTTCATTATTGAAATATGTTTAAATTGTAGCAGACGAATCCGTATCCTAACTAGTATTTCAAATGTGAAATTGAGTTTGTCGGTATGTCTGTTTTATACTTCTACGCAAGAGTAGGACATAATCTATCGTCATAACGTGGTCATACCACGCGAAGCCGCGGCCCGCGGATTCTAGGTACCAATTTATTATTGAAGTTGGTGCTCAAAGACACGATGGCTATGGTCTTCCATACTGAGAATTACTCATATTCCTAGTACTGGCTATTCACAACGTGTTTTTAAAATAACTGAAACCTCTTAAGGGGTCATTGTACTCGTCACTATGAACAACTTTTACTATGGGACCAACCCTGAAATTGCGAAAAAAACCAGCGCATGTAGGGAACACAATTTTAGGGTTGGTCCTTTATTAAAAGTTGCTCATACTAATGAGTACAATAACCCCTTAAGAGGTTTTCATTTATTTAAATAACACGTTGTATACCAGGCCCCTCAGAAAGTATTGCGAAAAAAAGTTTTTATATATGGGAGACTGGCCAGTTATAATTTTTTTCGAAAATATGATTATTTATAAGTAAAAATAAGTAAGTTCCAATTTCAAAATTTCCCTCCACATTTTTTGCGAGTTAATTCAAAGTATTGTGTCTCACTGAAATATGGATCTGCGCCGGGAACATTTTAGAGCTATGATTTTATACGATTTCAAGTGTCGCCTGAAACCGGATGAATCGTACGATAGACTTCAAATGGCATTCATGGATGAAGGCCCTTCCAAGGCAACCGTGTATCGTTGGTATAACGAATTCAAGCGCGGTCGACCAACTTTGGGGGATGACGAAAGAAGCGGTCGCCCTTTGACGGCTGTTACCGAAGAAAACGTGCTAGCAGTGAAAAATTTAATCCAAGACAATAGGCGAATTATATATCAGGAGATTCAACACATATTGAAGATTGGATCGGGAAGCGTTCACGAGATTCTACACAGCCATCTTCGCGTGAGGAGGATAGTATCACGCTGGGTGCCGCACAACCTCACCGATGCTCAGAAGCAGGCCCGGGTGGAATGGTGCCGTGATATGCTTAACAAATTTGAAGCAGGCTCGTCTCGGCATGTTTACGACATTGTTACAGGTGATGAGTCCTGGATTTATCAATACGACCCAGAAACCAAGCGCCAGTCGACTGTTTGGGTGTTTCAAAATGAGCCAACGCCTACCAAAGTGAAGCGATCTAGAAGCGGGGGTAAGATTTTGATCGCTAGCTTTTTTAATTTGACTGGCCACTTGGTATCAATTCCCTTACGGGATCAAAGAAGCATTAATGCCGAATGGTATACTACCAAATGTTTGCCAGAAGTTTTCTCTGTTATAAGCAACAAGCGACCAAACACAGGGCTCCGCGGGCTACTGCTCCACCACGACAATGCACCTGCGCACACCGCACTCAAAACGAGGGACTTCCTGGACAGCACGCCAGTCAAACTCCTGGGTCACCCTCCTTACAGCCCTGATCTAGCACCGTGTGACTTCTTTTTATTCCCAAAAATAAAAAATCAGCTCAAAGGGATACAATTTTCGTCGCCGGAAGATGCGCTGGCTGCGTTCGAGCAGGCTGTAAACGAGGTGTCTGCGGCGGACTGGAAAAAGTGTTTTGAAAACTGGTTTAGGCGCATGAATCTTTGTATAGAGGCTGGTGGAAAGTACTTTGAAAAGATTTGATAAAAATATATGTACGTATAGAACAATTTTTTTTAGTTTCGCAAAACTTTCTGAGTGTCCCACGTATACTTGTTCTTTTCTTTCTAGTATTTTCATTGAATTTGCTTTTAAGATATCTGGAATCAAATAAAAAAAATTGTGGGCGAAACCATAAGCATATAAAATAACTACGTAGTAGTGAAACTGCGCGTCAAGATCAAAGATCAATCAAAGACGTCGCACACGCATTTCGTGTGAGAAGTTATTTAACAGTTAAACAGAATATATTGGAATTTTTCATTGAATTAGCTGTTAAGAAAATTTCTGGAAACAAATTAAAAACTTCGGGGGAAGCATTGCTTACGCATTTTGTCTGACAGAAGTTACATAACAATATCTATCAAACAAAATGTATTGGAAAAATCGGCCTTCTTAGTTGCACCGCGCTTACAAACTTCCTAACACGAAGGGAAACTTCTCGATAAGGTTTTGCGAAGCTTTTTAACTTTCCTTCGGCTTCAGGTTCACCCTTTGGGCGTTGCTCGAAGTAAGAGATTGTATTGTCTTTATTAACTTATGATTATCTTTTGTAAACTTCTCGTACGTAAAATACCGACACTGATACTCGAAAATATTAAATTTTGAGTTATTTTGTGGAATTCGTCATTTGCATAAATTAATAAGAGTAAATTAATAACATACGTGATAATTATAATCAGGTTAAAATTGTTTTACTACGATCAGTTGTGATTGAAAAAAGATAATACAATAATCATTAAAAAAAAAAAAAAAAGTAATTATTGCATTTTTAATTCATAAGGCAACATCACTTTCTGAAAGAGTCGTGTAAAATTAGAGCTAGGTATGAATTAGGTACAATTATTATCAGGTGTCAAATAATTATAATTTAGTATGTAAATGTAGGTTCGTAGGTAATAATTTTATTATGGTGCCTTATAAGCGAATACGAACATTATATATTGATTTTGTAAAAAATAATATAATTGTACCAACTTCTAATGATAGGTACCCAAATATGCATATATGGTAGGTAATATAAATGCTTAATATAATGAGAATACAACTTTTCAGGAAAAGTTCGACGAGTGGAATGGTGGAAACATAGTTTATTAATTGTTCTATCTTTACAATAAAAAAATTAAAAATCATTCATAATTTTAGCTTTTTTTGCTATTTAATTGATGACATTAACTTTGGTTAATTTCCCACAGTTAGCAAAAATTAAAAAAAAAATTTTTTTTTACAAAGTAGGTATAGGAATAAGTTATTAACTTAAACATAGGAAATTAAAGTAAGAAGCCAGCCTGGACGAATAAATTTGGTAAATATTAATTGGATAATTTTTTATAGTAAAAAATGTAGGTACTAGATCCCTAGACACTTTGATGTGTGTAGTACCTACCTCCATATTCGAATAGGTATAGTTTTTTAGCGTAGAAAAAGCCGATTTCTTTGTCTAAGTACAAGTTATCGAGTATTGCAATATCGGGGTCTCGGACGAATAAAAAAAAGGCGGACGGAATCACGCAAAAAAATGATTGAAGCACTTCGTTTTTTCCTAATCCCACTATAATTTCGACAGAATTTTAACACACGAGATATATATTGTTATTTTATTTGTGACACTACGACAATGACTACCACTACACGAGATTTGTTGCGTAATCGCGGCTTTTTGTCTTACTATGAGTGTGAATGTGTGCGTGCTAGCCCGTACTTTTAAGCGAGCTGTCTTACTATGGGTGCTTAAATTTTTGTTTAGCGAGATTCCGTCCGACTTTTTTTTATTCGTCCAAGATCGGGGTAATAAATTTCGTCCGTCCACACATAAAATATAATTGTTTCTAATAACTGTAATGCCACGTTGTGTGGGTGTGCTAAATAGGTTAATGTGTCATTTAGGTTGTTCTCTTTTATAGCCCCGTATTATTGTACCGTGCTTAAATCTACTCTAAATAGGAATCATGAATAGTGTATCATAGTATTACATTCAATGACACCGTAAATCCTATTTATTGGAAAAGGATCTGAACTGTTCAGTGAAGTGAAATATCGGTTCTACGAAAAGGCCCATTCAACTTGTTAAAATGTACAGAAACTGATCACAAACTAGCTAGCTAGAACTAGCCATGGTAGAGATTTTGATTGCGAAATGCAGTTAGTCATCATCATAAACATCTGACATCTGCCCCCCTAGCCAAGTTGACAATCTACAATCGTCAACGCTTAGAAAACATTCAAAATGTATGTTTTCCCATAGATTTTGATTGTTTTCTATTAATGTTGACGATTGTAGTTTGTCAACTTGGCTAGAGGGGCTCACATCCCACACCCATCTCTGCAACTCACGAAATCATTAGTATTATAAATATTTGATAAATTATTAGTATCAAAGAAATTATCCGTGTAATTATATACCTTGTTTTTTTAATCAATATTAATTATATTATATCAATTGAGCAGCGACAGAAATTAACCTCAAAATTTAAAAAAGTTAAATACTGAAATATTTATTCATTATTAGTTATTACTCACTAGCATTTTTAATCAATGATCTGCAATTTTTTCAGACACTTATCGTATAGTTTACACATACATTACCATCTGATGTCCAACTCTGGCACCGCGCGCGCTCATTGGTCAAATCAAATAGCGCGCGCTTCCCCGGCTTCCTGTTACACACTTCCGTCCCTTTTCACGAAATCACTCCCACAGATTGCAGGAAAGCAAGAGGAAAGATATTACACATCAAAACCAGCATACATACCTCAACTACTCAACAGTAGAAAAACAGTTACATCAACAACGGTTGTTTTCGTAAACCGTGAAAATCGTCAATCAGTCAATCAACCATTTTACTACAAAAAAAAAAACGAATTAGGTACATTTTCTATTTTATAAAGTTAATTTCATAACTTCCGTACTTCGGAAAGCCTGAATAAATCTGTAACAGATCCCTAAAAGCTCTATATGACAAATTGAACTGTGTATTGAATAAAACTTTTGCGAAAAATTTCAGGTATTTCAGTTGTGCGACGTACTACCTATGTAGTTACTGGGGATTTTTGCGGATAGGTGACCCGGGGGTACGACCGTTCGCTTAGTTGTTAATGCCGAGATATAAACAGGCCAACGACACCGGCAGAATAAAGTCCTTTAGCTACGCTTAATAGGGGTTGACGACACATAATAACCCCCCTGAGTCAGCGCCTTCGGTGTGATGTGCGAAAGTGTTCGTCATCGGAAAAATTGCGAGCGGCAAGTATTGCTGACGCGAGCTGCGCAGTGATGAATTGAACACGTCCCGCTGCCTCAGCCTCACTGTTCATTTGTCGAGGAAAGCTAGAAACTTAACGTTCTACGGCTTTGTAAAATCGCGTGCTTCACACGTTCCAGTTTAGCTCACGGGTTCCGTGAGTAGCTTCATTTAAAGGCTTTTTTGTACAATGAGTCGCATTTGTCTGAGTATGGAGGGAAACGTTGCTTTGTGTCTGATTCAGTTCACTTTGCTTTTTGTTGATTTAGTCTTGGGCCCTAATTCACGTAATTTAATGATGTGCCGATCAAGTTGCAGTGACGCTGCTGTTCGTTTCTGACAGCGATCGCCGTAGATAAGAGAATACGAAAAGCATTGTTTTGAACTGCACTTCTTTAGTTACATGAATTGGCCTTACTGGACCCTTTTTTACTCGACTGAAGTCATGGTTATGCTAAGTCTACTGAGTGTATACGAGTATGACGGTGAATTATTTACAATAAACTTTAGTATAGGTATATCTTTGGCTCATGAAATAATAGGCAGACTGACTTTCATACAGGAAAAAAGGGTTCAAACAATGTTCTATTAAAAAAACTGGGTCAATAGAGTTTTTTTTTTCTTATTCTTATTCTTTATTGTACACACAGATATACATTTATATTACAGTAGGAAAGTTTATGTACATCGGCGAGCTTAACTCAGAACTGAGTTTTCTAACAGCAAACCTTAGAGCGATAGAGAGATTTTATTATTTAACAGCGTGAATAAAGCTCAGAAATAATGAGATGAAGTCAAACAATACGATATGCGATCTAGCTCACCGCAGAGATCGTAGCGTTGCGAGGAAAATTGTCACAAAAATTGGGGAAAGCAGAATCTCGAGGCAATTATCTGTGTCTACAGTGGTAATTACTGGCGACCCGGGAGGTTACCGCGAGATAAGCGAAGCAAGAATAATACCTTATTTTATACTGCTTGTACGTATTATATACGTAGGCCGAGGGAGCGCCCTCACATAATTAGATGTTATTGGGGGGTTTATGTGTAATCTACCTAAAATGGATGAACTGGTTCGTACTTATTATGTGTATTTATTGTGAATTCGAGAAACGTTCCTTTATTTACTATTTAAATATCTTTGAATATTGTTTTAATGTAGGTACCTATTGATTGAAAATAAACATTTTGCTTTCATAAGTGAGCTTCCATGCTTTCATCATCTTAAAAAATACATGTGTAATTTTCTCGAGTTGTGTTTAATACACTCTGAAAATTTTGTCGTTTCGAAAACGACGAGAGGTCATTTTACTCATCATTAAGAATAACTTTTATGGGACAAACCCTGAAATCACGATAAAAAAATCAGCCGTTCCCTACATTTTGTTGATTTATGTAAACAGAAAAGAAGTACAAAACAATTCCGGTGTCCTACCCATAGCTTCGTAAGGCCCAACGACCTACTTTGAGTACCTAATTATGGTCAGTAGTCGTTCCGACCCAAGCAAGTTTTTTAAATCATAAAATATCGGCCCAACGACCTAAAAAAGGGACATCTTTGTTTGGCAATTGATATCCCTGTTTTAGGTCATTGGGCCGGTTTAGGTATATTTTTACAAATTGAAGCCGCAACCACTTACATCTATTTTTAGTACATTGGGTCGTCATTTATATTGACCCAAATTTAGGTTAGGCCTTACGAGGCTAGAGTCTAGCTAGACTGTGCTATTTAAAAGCGTGGACCGAGACAGTCTTCTGGCAGAGCAAACTGAGAAACAATAGCATGCTTAGGGTCAAAGTCAATGACCCCGATGTTCACAAGTGGTTTTGTCTAACACTTGTGGTTAAAACCAGTTTTGTCCGATATCTTTCAGTTAAAAGGTAACTACTATTGACTGGTTATTTCTCAGACAAAACTAGTTTTGACGGCTTTCGTCAGTCAGGACTAGTTTTGACGGCTTTCGTCAGTCAGGACTAGTTTTGACCGAGAAAAAGTATTAACTGTTTCATATTTATACTACCTCAAGCACCTTTATTTCGAGTCTTATCTAACCTATTACTGGTACTTAATCGAGAGAATAAAGAAAAAACCTTAAAAGTAGGTTTAGGCCTCGTAAATAACACGTTACGGGAAAATGGAGACAAAATGTTTGTAAGACGACAGCAGGCATCCATCCTCGTCGAGATGATCCACGGATTGATGCGCCACATCTTATTGTAAAGCGGAGTTTACATGACGGAACTAGTGTAAAAATGGAAGATTGATCGCAGTAAAAACAATATGAGCGAGGTTTAAATTTTTACTAATCAGCCAATGACAGTTTTCTGCTGAATTAAATCTCCTTGTAATTATTTTACTTGATTTCATCGAGGGATCGCACGGGGTTTCATCGATAGCTGGAAAATGTACGCACCTTTCCTCATATTGTCACATTTTTATTAAACATGTCTTTAATGTTTTTTAATTTCAATAGCCTCACGGAGCATTCTAGGTACATATCGGTTTTCCTTCGCCAGAACTTGTGGTTTATACTATATGTTCTAAAATTCTAGTGGCTATACTACGCTTTGTTTGCCCTATGTATGATAACCGACAATCACAATCAATCTTGTAGACCCCTGCATCTTGTAAGGGAATGTGACACTTCACCGGTCTGAGGAGTTCGCTGATCTTTCTTTGGGGCTTGAAATAGGTTTTGATAGAAGCACGCTTCGAGATATGACCAATTCTGTCGGTGACCCCTTTGATGAATGGTAGAACAGCAGGTCGACGATCAACTGTGCTGGGTTTCGAGCGGCGTTTGCGGTGGGGATGGGGAGCTCGCAAGTTATTATGCTTGAGAACATGCTTCACATGGTAAAGTTCCTCTGCCAGGTGGTCGGCGTCGCAGATACGATGTGCTCTCTGTAACAAAGATTTCGCCACGGTAGCTAACTGACAAGGATGGTGGTGAGATTCACCGTTCTAGTACCTGTCTGTATGGGTAGGCTTTCTATACACTGTATGACTAAGAGAATGATCAAGATTACCTAAGAAGTTATTATATACCTACAAGTTAAAAGTGTGATATTAAAGACACTATTATTTCTATAAAGACCCCTGACCACTGTAGACAAGCGTCTTGTCTACGAAAGAATAGACAAAATGACAGATAAAGTTCAATACAATGTAGTTTTGTCGATATTTCCGTAGACAAATCTCTTGTCTACAGTGGTCATGCTACGCCTGCTGCTGCCTAATTGTGTAACTCACTCGCAATCACAAACTTGTTGATTTCAATGTTCATTGCTCTGTATGTTTTGACAATCCGTCTTATCAGCACTTACGTACCACGCAATGAATATTGCTGTAATGTCAAAATCAAAGCTATTGTCTTTGTGAGTGCTTTGCACGATTACCCCACTGTACACGGGACAAGAAAACGAAAATGCAGCTGATTTGGCTATTTTTTGGTCAAATAAAATTTCGGTCGAGTCAAAACGATAAAAAACAGTCCATTTCACTTGAATTTTCCATAATCCTATTATAGAAATTAAAATTACACAAAGAAACTGTAACAGAAATATTTAACAAATAAATACAGAATACACCAATAGAACTAAAATTATACGAGTATTTATAAATATAAGAGTATTATAATATGACATTACATGATTACAATCAAGTCAACAAATTCGCAAACTTGGATTCACGACAATAGGTTCGTAATGTAAGCCGGGCTTAAGCATTATGTCCACTTATAGCGGTTTATTGTTGTCGGGGATTTAGATCTCATCTTAACACCATATAATATAAGCCTATTTTATCTGTACCTAATGGTCGATTGGTCTTGTTTTTATAAGCACGTAAACAGTTGTTTTATGAGTTAGTAGCAATATTGGTTGGAAGTATTGTGTTTGCAACCTATCATCTTTTATATTTCACGTGGGAAAAGACTACACTAACTACAAAAAAGTAAAAAATAGGCTTTTCACCCTTTCAGGTAAGTTTTTCATGTCGCTGTACTACATGGTTATTTCGGTGATTTACGGTCGGAAAAGCTTCGTTATGATAATTAATTCTGTATATTTAGGTTATGATGTAGGTACGAGTACCTACCTAACATTATGGCTGTTTCGAGTAAATATCGGATGGATTTTTTACCGTCTCAAAAATAACAGGGTGTAATTAGTTACTGTTATAGAACATATCTATAAAAAATTATAAAAATAAAAAGTGAAAATGAATCTCCTGATCATGTTGTCTATGGAAATTGATTTCAATGTTACATGAAACAGCTGAAATTTGTTTCACTTATTTTTAGTTTTTTTTAGATAGTTTTCTATTACAACTTTTCTATTACAGTAACTGATCAAACCCTGTGTTTTTCCAGACGGCAAAAAAGTCATTCAATATATTTATTTATGAAAACAGTAGCTTTGCTGCTAGGTATGTACAGCGTCCTTCCCAACGCTCGTGAATCATTCAGATCCAATGAAATGATTTTCCAGTACAAGCAATTAATTTAGATTGGCGGTGTTCATTAGTTGATTATAACAATATCCTAAAAGCGTATAACAATTAAAACAACACGATGTCGACATGGTACAAGCTCGTATTTTATATCCGAGTTTATTATTCCTTAATTAAAATCATTAAGATTTAGCTGACATTCATTAAGTTGATTAAACGAAATTCTTAATTATCTTTGTACATTTGAAGACAAAGGCGACCCGAATTCTTTAGTTTGGTGAATTGAAAGCATTAGTATAGACTTATGTAATCTATATCGATGAAACACAAAGATAAAAGAGAATTCCCAACAAATGTAATTTATAAAGACGTTTGAGACTACTTAGGTACCTACCTATCTCTTTTGAAATTCATTCCATTAAGAGTAGGTACTTAAATGTGATTAAAATATTGAAATTTTCCCGAGTACTAACATAAGTAGTTTTTAGGGTTCCATGCTTCGAAAGGAAACCTTATTGGATTACTTTCTTGTCCGTGTGTCCGTCAAGACCCCTCTATTCTATTTAATTTAATTCAATCTTTTTATTTCAGACAATTTACAATATAAATATTTTTATGTTTTAGAAAAGGTTACAGATAAATAAAAACTATAAATAACATGGTATGGGTAAGGACATTTGCTAATTACAACCTTCCACATATAGATACACAGCTTGTGATTTTCATCGAACTAAAGAAAACAATTTGATATTTTTAATAATGTTTAAAATATGTTACAGAATATTTATAAATCATCCATGGATACATTAGTTTTAAAATAATAATATAACATAAAACAATAATAGAAACACTGGTTCAGGAACGCATTACATGTAGTTTTGTCTGGTACTCCATGAAGGAGCAGTCAGTAGTGTCCATTCTCCCGGCCATGAGTTGCAGAAAGCTGTTGGAGCTGCCCCGCAAACGGCGCATCAGGGACGCTATTCTTTTGTGATGACTGTTTTTTTTATCTAGAACGAGTAGAGGTACTACGTTGAATTTAATATCAAATACTAAAATCTACAGTCCCTTGGATATGTAATAAATTCAAGCTTCTAAGTTCACGCAATCAAAAGATATGGCTATTTATGTCACATTTTCGATACTCGCAAAATCACTCATCAAAACCTATAGGGTACATCCGGTTTACTTAAAATCTTGAAATTTGGCAAGAAATAAGGGCTTAGAGCACTAGTGAAGGAAAATCTCCAAAAATCATTATTTTTAGTTATATCAATTATTTTTTGCGTACTAACTTACATTTTGTAGGTTAAGCCTCCGTCATGTAGACCGATGTATGGGACAATCAATCCGGCTTATGTTCGGTGCATATCTTACGTAATTTATGAATTTCTAATAAAACTAAGTAATTAAATTATTAATAAAACTAAGGCAAACACGGACATGTGTGGTAGTACCTGTGTGAAAAAAAGATGCAAATATGAAAGACATCTACGTGCTCTATCGTTGGTGAACTCTCATAACTTAAATCTGTTTCTTTGGGGTATCAGCTCGATGGGTGGTACGTGGTACGGAACCATTAGTGGCGAGTCCCACTCGCACTTGGCTGTTTTTTATTATTGCATTTATTTCTGTCTTACCCAATATATATAAGTATTTTTAAATTTAATCTTTATAGTAGCAATTATGTAGATATATAACAGAGTCCCTCAGTCCAGAGATATTTAGTTAAACATATTTTCATTTATTTCAAGATTAAAATGAATGATATATTTTTAGGGTTCCATACCAAAAGGGTGCGAAACGGGACCCTATTATTCTCGCTACGCTGTCCGTCCATCCGTCTGTCTGTCACAGGGCTATCTAGGTATCTTTTGAACGGTATAAGTTAGCCGGTTGGAATTTTCTCAGAATATGTGTTACTATGACCCTTATCACGACAAATATATAATAACAAAAAATAATAATAAACTAAAACCATACAAGAAACCTCAGAATATTTTTCAACGTTCTTGTTCCTGCTAATTCGATCAAAATGGTAATACATACCAGCATCAAACTTGGCTTGATTATAGTGGATACTATGTAGTTTATAAACAGATGATAAAAATAGGGTAAACATTGACATATGTGTTGGTACCTGCGTAAGAAAGAGATGCAAAAAATCACATTTTACTCACGGTGCGTTGATGTCTATTGATGAACTCTCGTAAATTAAATCAGTTTCTACTCTTCTTCTATCATGTCGACATGAGCTACATAATGATAATAGCTCATGCCGTGGGAAAAAGATTAGCCAGTCAGCAGGTTGGTAGCGGGTTTCTATGGTGTATCAGGTCGATGGAGGTACGTATGGAACCCTTACTGCGTGTGTCCGACTCGCACTTGGTCGGTTTCTTATTTTGTACAGATAAAAAAAAAGCCTAATACTTACTTATTTTTTGTAAGGTACTAAACATTCCAAGTTATGCTTAAGTTTTTCGTCGATAATTCTCTCGTCTAGAGCTCTTATCTTGACAGCTAGTAACGAAAAATGTCCGGGGAATTTCTCAAGGGAAATAATATGAATTTAACAAATATTGAACAGCAGTATTATTTACCGCTGTTCTGTCATTGAAATTGATAGTTACACTGCTACGTATTACTTATTGTTCTGTGAATAGAAATATGAAACGTATAGGAGACATCTTTATTTCTATTGTGAAGCTTATTTCAGTGTAAGTAACTGTTTTGTTTTAAATAAATAAATAAATATTTGGGACATTTTACACAGCACCATCTAGTCCCAACTAAGCAGAGCTTGTACTATGGGTGCTTACTAAACAATGGATATAATACATGTTATGTTTCAATAATTGTTGTTATATTTTATTGATTTCAGCAAAAAATATTTACTGTAAGACTCTTGGGCGGTTATATAACCAGAGGTTGAATTCCCGCATAAAGAGGTTAAAGTGTTTTTCGGGCCGGCTATTGACCGCCTGGTCATTTGAGCTACGCGTCCACTTATCCGTATCGTACCCATCGCATTGCATAAAAAAATGCAGATGACGTCATCGGAATCCAAATGTCAGTTATGAAAGTCGATTGCTCAAATCAGAGACATGACATTTATCGCCGGTAAAGGGCTCAAATAAATTCGTTGGCAATCCGTACGCTGTGGATGGGTGGATGGACTACCATATACGGATTCGTTTAATTAATGCGATCCGTATTATCCGTACGATGCGTACGATACCGATAGGTCGACGCGTGCCTTTAACCGCCCGTGCGTTCGCAGTCGAGATGTAGGTATGTCATGAAGCGATTTTTTAAGGGTAAAGTTCTATAAGCACAAACCATGCACAAACAATGTATGATCAAGAGAATATAATATGTTAAGACGTATTGTGCAACCGCAGCAACGTCACCCACAAGCTTGCATATTGTCGATTGCATCTTTTTCTTCAGGGTTAGATAAGGGTCAAGGCACTTAAGGGCAAGCCCACCCTATAAAAAATCACTACCTCGGCGATGTGTGGTGAATGGTTATACCAATAAATATATCTACCTATACCTATACCTACTTATGACTGTTCATTCTATAAGTCCTTGGTGTCGATTCTCTTGTAAGCGTTCTATATTTATTGTTATTGTTGTATAATTTTCTGACGATAATGTTATCCTTTTCTAATGTTTTTAGTTAGAAAGAGACATAATGCTGTCATTGTGCATTAGCGACGGAACAACTTTTAAAAACGTCCTAAAGTATCATTTGAGTTGTTGGAGGTGTATTCTATAATAGTTTGTAAACAAGAGAATAATCACAATTTTCTCATTATAATATCAATCATCACCGCAAACGTATCTGAAATGTTCATATACTTGCGAGTATATATATATATAGCCTTTAGTTTACACAGACTAATTAGCTATAGCTAATAACTAAAACTAAAAGAAATTATAACCTAAGTCCACACACAAAAAGTCCATTATTAGATCAAAGACTATGTTGACAGAAGAGCTTTGTGGAGATCTCTTTTCGACACACATGGCTTCCCTGGAAATCTTATTACTTATAATGTGTTGTTACTAAGAGCTGTGTTAGTAAAGTGTATAAAGAAAGTTATTACGTAAGCATATGACCACTACAGAAGTAGGTACACAATGTAAGGCATTGTTAGGCGTACATTTAAGATTAAAAAAACAAAGTAAAAATTTGAATCTTTATAAAACACAGTAAAAATCAAAACAAAACGGAAAATAAATTATCTTTATTTCGTATTACGTGCAAACATTAAACATATGTGACATAATTTGAAATACTCTTTGTGTTAACTAGTTTAAATTAAAATGACAACAAATTGAAATGGATTTGGCAGATCGTTTGAAATTTCACATGCTGTAGCGTCTAGCTCAAATGTGAGTGGAACGATACGGCTCTGAAGATAGCGAACTTGTTAGCAAAGTTACTAAGTTAGTCTAGACCAGTGGTTCCCAAAGTTAGGCGTACGACCCCCTGCGGGGAGTGACGACATGTAAAAGGGTGCAGGCGAGGCGTTAAAAGACGGGACAGAACATAATTGTAAGAACGATAAAATTGTGGTGATGGGGTTCAGCATATTCATTTTAAGTAGTAGTAGTAGGTGTGGTAGAATAAACTTTGGGAACCCCTGGCTAGATACTAGAAAGTTTTTCTTTAACAGAAGAACATTAATCAAGGTCTGTATATCGTAGCTGAGATGAAATCAATCAAAGTCAAATCAATCATACCTAGAAATAATTCAAATAATGTGTTTGTTTTGTACCTAGTATTTGTGCAAATAGGAGTTGGAGGGTCAAACAGCAACGCAATGTTATTCTGAAAAAAAAAAACATGAACAACTCCCCACTGGCCCAGAATGGGCCCCTCCCGCGTCAGTATATTCGCCACCGTCATTATGATCCCCCGAAGGTTAATCCCTCGAAAGAATTCTATTGCCCGTACCCAGGATAAACCGGCCAAATAACAGCCGTTCCCTGCAGACGTATCCAGAAGGACAAGCAGCCATCAGGCACACGTGGAGGTTTTCTGGCCAGCACCCCAGGTAATGATAGCCTGGGAGTTGATACTCAAATTCGCAAAAGGGATAGAACGGTATAGAAATAAGGCCTCTTTCTCCTGCTGAACTATGTTGCTGTGCCCGACAGGGTGCATAATTATTGTTTCTATATTATTAAGCACACCACCTGTATACATTATGGAACGCAATAAAGTATTCAATATGCATTTTAAGACACGGCCACGATGAAAGTTCTCAGCGTCCATATGCACACTCCCCGCTTGTTTTAAAGCCATATCCAAAGTGTCCTCGGCTCGAGTCGCGACCCACTTCCGAACCGCCCGACAACGAGTCCGTTTTTCTCCTACCGGAAATGAGATTTCCCGACAGATATAATGGCTTTCCACGGATTACGTCATGCGAGCTTTGAGTTTAGAAATTCACTTGAATAATTCACTTGCTAAAGCTACCTTAAGCACCTCCAATAGCTACTTAATTCTTTTCATGGGAGTAATGAATATTATGATTATGAGATAACTGAAGTTCGCGCTACAGCAATTGTTAGATTAGATTGGAAGATTTATGTTTAAGAGAAGTTGTACTCACATCGTAAAGATATTTTAATCAAAAGACATCGAGGCAGCACTCATTATCATCTTCCTGCCCTGTTCCCAAATTACTTGGGGTCGGCACAATACGTCTCCTACTTCCATTTTTGTCGATCAGTCGTTATCCCATCATTTACTCCCTTTTCATCCATATCGTTCTTCACGCAATCCATCCATCTTTTATTTGGTCTCCCTCTCCCTCTCCATCCATGAACATTTATATTCATCACTTTCTTAGTAAGATACGTTTCATCCGTCCTCATCACAACCAACCCAAACGATTTCCTTTCAACTTTTCTATTACTGGCGCCACTTTCAAACTTACTCTGATATATTAATTTCTTACTTTATCCGTTCTGAGGCAGCACTAATTATGCTAATTATGATAAAATTAAAAATATAATTTTCATAACAATATGGCACCAATAGTCCAGATAATCGAGATTAAATTGAGCCAACCGAACGGAAATACTGTCAAAATTATTTGTTTGAAATAATAATTGGATCATTACTGTTTATTGCGCTTTAACCGCACTCGGCGTCAGTATTGCATGGGAGTTACTCTTATTATCGCATAAAATGGCGCCTATAAAAATCGTTCCAACGCGTTCAAACTCTGTAAAAAAGTTCAAGAAGGGAATTTTGTTATGGAGTCATTAAGAGAGGTAAAATGAGAGTGGTATGAGAAATAAAGTGAGTTGTGACAAGCTCCCGGTCCATTAGTCGACGGTGACTCCACGACAAATGGGTTGAATAATGACCATTCCCGGTTTAAACGTTTGACTAAGTGCTATTTGCGGTTTTCATACTGAAATATGGTGGAAGTTTTGATGTTTACTTAATTATCGTCTGATTATCCTAATTTTATGGTGGCTTCGTTGACTACGACAGCTGGGGAATCTTAAATTATGAGCATTGTTGTGGAGTAGTTTGCTTACATTACATTAGAGTACCTAGTCTCTGCCCGCTGCTTCGCACGCGTGTAATTCC
Organism: Asteroscopus sphinx; assembly: GCA_949699075.1. NCBI lineage: Eukaryota > Metazoa > Arthropoda > Insecta > Lepidoptera > Noctuidae > Asteroscopus > Asteroscopus sphinx. The sequence continues at coordinate 25,079,097 of OX453004.1, read as the reverse complement.
ATTTATTACAGAAAGTCGTTATCCCGCATTCCCCGAGAATTATTTATCTTCTTGGGATAAAAAGTAGCCTCTAGGTCCCAGGCTATACTTCGCCAAATTTCATTACGATCGGTTCATAGTCGTGAAAAGTTTATAAACAGACAGACAGGTAGAGTTAGAGTTACCTACTTTTGTATTTATAATATTAGTGTGATAGTGTATTATATTGCTTTTCAAGAATAGATTGAGTTGACTAGCTTTGCTTTCTACGCCCTGATCGCTCTCACTGGTCCTCTCTTCCAATATAACTTGTTTTCATGTACACATTACATTAAAAAAATAAAACCGCCTTCAAAAACCTTAACTAAAAAAACTATTTAACAAAAAAAAAAAACCGACTTCAAAAACCAAAACTAAAAAGTAAAAAATAATCATTGTATGTATTTTAAAATCTTAACATAAAACCCAAATTTTGAAGGCGGCGTGTGATTGACCCTTTGCGTCATGTAATGTACAGTAGAGCGCAATATCTATAGTAAATACAGTTTATGTGAACGTACATGAAAATCACGCGCCGCCTTCAAAATTTGGGTTTTATGTTAAGATTTTAAAATACATACAATGATTATTTTTTACTTTTTAGTTTTGGTTTTTGAAGTCGGCTTTTTTTTTTGTTAAATAGTTTTTATTTCATACTTTTTAGTTGAAAATTGCGAGGGTTGGTTGATTCATAAATTTTTATATAACCAATTTGAGTTTTTTTTTTATTAACCTTTGTTATCCCACTGCTGGGCAAAGGTCTCGCTCATGTTCTTCCAAACGTCCAATCACTATCGTGGAAAAAAAAACACGCATATCGGCCAAGAATTCTCAGAAAAACGAACCAATGAGCAGATCATCTAGATATGCGAGCTAAAATAAACTGATCTATTGAAGCTGGTTAAAAAACTACTCAACCCAAGTCAATAAAATTTATATGGGACCACCGTGCGGACTTTCTCTACCAAATAAAAAAACAACCACGTAAATCGGCCCACAAATCTCGGAGTAATCGGTGTACATACATGAAAAAAAAAAAAAAAAAAAAAAAAATAACCCGCCGAATACATAACCTCCTCCTTTTTTTGAAAACGGTTAAAAAGTGCCTTTGTTCTTCGAAGTTGTTTTATATCCCAAATTATTGAATTGTTATTTTCTTCTAGAAGTGCCTCCAACTAAAATTTTACAAGTAAGTTTGCTTTATGTCTTCAAGTCTTTTCTACATAGGTATTATAATCAGAAGATGCCCTGGAGATGTGGTGCTGGAGGCAAATGCTTGGGATATCGTGGACTGAGCATCGAACAAATGTCTCCATACTGCAAGAACTCTACATCAAGCCTCATATATCGACTTTGGTACGATCCCGCATTCTCAATTTTTTCAGTCATGTATCGCGGCGTGGTCACGACTCTATAGAGCAACTTGTCGTACAGCGTAGAATAGAGCGCTCAAGAGTGCGGGGAAGGTCTCCCATGCGACTGATTTAATTAAGTCTGCCGTGGGCCGGCCATTACATGAATGCACCAGACTAACCGAAAGCAGGGAGGGGTGGCGAGGAATTATCAGGCGAGCTACAACAGACCCGGCAATAGTACATGACGCCCACGACCACTCTGTCACGAGCGAAACGACGAAGAAGAAGATGTCAGTTTACTTAAAATATTTTTACTCTTAAATAATTACCATGGCAATGTATTCATAAAGATAAACCAATGCATAACAAAGCTAAGAATAATTTGGGTCCTTCGCAGCTTCGTTGAATTATAACAAGTATTATATTCAGACGTCAAGGTTAAGCCCCAGGGAAGTTTGGACAAGCACAAATTTTCGATGTTCCTTGTTTTATCTATCAAACTTGGAACATTTGGTGTTCTCCAAAACAAGACGAAAACTTCATTATTAAGGCGAGGCATTAATAATATTAATAGCAAAGTTCAGCAATAATTTCACGTTGTTGTTATAATAGTAGGCATCGTTTACTTTGAAGTTCAAAGGATGCTTTGAAGAATCTTTGATCTAAGTTTAGCCAAAAATTCTAGTAATAGATAATTATAGAGCAGGTAAGGAGAGACCTGCCTACGTAGCATAAATTTACGAGTTAGTGGTACTTGAGTCTTGCTTTGGATTCGAAGTTCTTAGAAAATAGATTCATATTCTTAACTTGGAAGAAACCTCTTTTCTTCGTTTACAGTCAGCTGCTCAAAGATTTTGACGACACTTGGCGAAATTAAAACATGAATTTAAAAACCGGCCAAGAGCATGTCGGGCCATGCTCAGTATAGGGTTAGGGTATAGGGTTCCTAATTAAAAACGAATCAAATCGAATATTAATCAAATCTATTTTATTTTTTGTAACCAGCGCCACCTAGCGCTGAATTTAAGAAGCTAAATTTAAGAAGTGTGTCATATCAATATAACATAAAGTTACTTTTTGTGATTTTTTTAAATAGGTAGTAACTAAAGGAGCATTATTTGCTATAATAATTTTTTTCTAAGGAAAAAAAACCATGAACTAGGACGTCTTAAGTATTTTGCAGTTTTCTCACTATAACTCATCAATTTATAATCACATTATAATCGAAATAATTTTAAAAGAGAGTTTTTATAAAGGTCTATCAATGTGGAAGATTATAAGTTTCTACGTTGCATAGCTTATAAATGGCAGGGGGGGGGGCACATTGCAAGCCACTTTGGCGGGCTGTATTTCGCAGATGGTACACCTGATAAAAAAGTTATGTATGAAACATTCATTTTAGTAGACCTATTCAATTATACCACACACGAGGGGGTGCAGCGAAAAAAAATTTTTCACCCCCATTTCACATGTATGGACACCACCCCTAAAATACGTAATCACGATTTTTTTATTCTTTTAAAATTGAGATCTATATCTAGACTATTTTTTAACAAAATTTCATTTACTTATGTTTATAACTGGAGAAGTTATTAAGCTGTAAAGGATTAGGACAGACGGACAGACAGACAGACGGACAGACGGACGTACATGACCAAACTATAAGGGTTCCTTGTAGGACTACGGAACCCTAAAAAACGTAGGGATTGATATTTTTCAATATTGAACAGTTAGCATCTAGTAATACATACGAACACCTGGTTTGTGAAGTATAAAGATTTAATCAACAAGGTTGCCTTTTAATTTCTTGAAGTGTATACATCTTTGGCATAATATTTAACGTGGGTAGGTAATATTTTTTTCACACTGCAAAAATGTGGTTTTATTTTGGTTCCAGTTTAGTTTAAAATTGGAATTCAGAATGTCGAGTGTTCGAAAATAACTCGAAAATGTTCACTCTAAAATTGACTTTCGACTCATCGTGTGTTAATTTTAAATTCTGTTTCATTTAACGGCGTACAAAATAAATAACTATACCGAAACCTATTGATTGATTAATAAGGGACGAATTTCAAAATCAGAGGGTCAATTCTCGTAATATTAAAATGTTCAAAATATAGTTCCGATTTAATCTAACAGTAGAAGTAGACGTTCCTGTTTATTTATGACATTTAGGACAAATGTCATAAATAAACAGGAACCGTTTTAGTTTAAAAAGGACCCGGAATAAATAAACTGACTGGTGAAGGGCACTACTAAGACCAAAAGAATAAGGTACAACATTACACCTCTTTTATGCTTGGTTCCAATATTTTCCTCAACACTATATTGGCTAGTTTCAAACCGTAGCGTACCTCCTTCGTTGGCCAAAGTAGGACAGTACATTTCTCCTTTCTATGGACATTTTATTTTATACAAAAACCAGGCTTTTTTATGGCATATGGGTGGCGAAACAAGCTAAAGGTCCACCTGATGTTAGGTTGTAGCCTGAATAATGATATTGCAAATCGCGCTCTCCAAACTGAGACCTAAAGATGGAAAATCGTGAACGGGTGCCGTCTGTCGGGACAGGTCATTGTATAGGATGGCAAAACGGGCTAAAGGCCCACCTGATTTTAAGCGGTTACCTTTGCCCATAACAACTGTAATAGCACCTAGGTTGGTGCCTAAATGGTACCGCAAGTCGGTTCGCCAAACTGAAACATGAAGATGGAAAGTCTCATGTGATTGTAATTTCACTAGCACCCGTGCCCTTCAGACCGAAACACAGCAGTGCAAGCATCACTATGTGGCGGAGAAGTATGTACGGTGGTAGTACTTCCCCGGACGAGCTCTTTCACAAAAGAGCTCTACTACTACGAATGGCGGCGGTGGCGACCTACATTAGTGAAATTTCATAGACGTGTTGCAGACATCGGTCGCCTGTTATGAGGCGTCTATGGGCTTTGTGGTCGTTGCTAAACTGAGACCTAAACATGGAAAGTCTCATGTGATTGTAATTTCACCGGCGCGGCGCGGCGACACCCGTACCATTCGCACTGGAACACAGCAATGCAAGCATCACTGCTTGGCCGCAGAAATAGGTACACTTTATTTTAAAACTTCTATTATTTGTTTACTCTGCAGAATTCCTTTCGTGCTCCTTGAATGCACGGTCGCAACTATAAGTGGCTGTCAAAGTTTGGAGCATCTCGTATCTCAAATATTTCACATACTTCGTGTGGTAGAGAGAAATACCAAGGCTGCTTCGCCATGCATAAGCCATAGTTGTTTCAGAATACTTGCCACATTTCGGAAAGTAGTTATCTCGCCTTTGGTTAAATGTTGTGAAGTTATTTACGAACTATGTTTTATTGGTCAATTATGATATTAGATCGAATAGTTTTGCACACAAGAATTTTGTACAGAAGCTAACCACTGCCATTTCTAACTAAAGGAAGATAATGGATAATAAATGAATTGTGCTTATATAATTTTGCGATGAAATAGAATTGGCTAAGTAATTGCAAATCGGCGCGTTGGTTGCTAAATCTGCGAGGGCCCTTATTAGACGGGTGACCGTTTCTTTGGTTGCACGTCGAAACCCCTCCGTACCTCAGAGGGTACGTTAGGTTGTCGGTCCCGGTTGTCACACGAATATCTATGGCAGTCGTCACAGGTAGACTGAAGCCCGAAAGTCCGACAGCTGATCTAACCTCCGAATGTCGGTATTACCCAGTAACTGGGTTGCGGGGGTCTGATGGCAGTCGCTTCGTGTAAAATGCTGATGTTCAGCTGCTGGAAGTCGATCCTAACATTATAGGGAAAAGGCTCGTTGCGTGATGAACTTGGGAAACCATTTGGCTGATACCTATATTTTGATCTACAATACATAAGATTATTAATTACGTTAGTAGTAATCATAGAAATCTCAATAAGGTAATAGAAGTGTTAAAGGTGCGTGAACTTGTCGCCGCGTGCAGGTGTCTCGTAGGACACCAGTGCGCGAACCGTTTGCTTGATCATCAGTGCTGTTTTGGACGCGGAGTCACTAAAATTGTATTTTGTAGCCACAGACATAGTAAAAAATATAGACTAAGTGTTGCGAACAGCCGTAGTGAAGCCAACAAAAACCGTGCTCCTTCATGTACAACCAGTGCTCACGTACACACCAACACCATGCACCTGAAGGATATTGGTTTTCGCAATGCTTACTGGAAGATCGGCATCTTGTGACATGTGAACTGAGAGGGGTGAGCACGGTTTAAGGTGCATGTGTGTGTGTGAGCGCTGGTTTGTACACGGAGGAGTACGGTTTTATTGGCTTCACTATGATTGTTCGCAGCACTTCGTCTATATTTTTTACTATGTCTGTGTTTGTAGCATATCTAACAGCGGAGATGCTTTTTTGCATGGTGCTAGTATGTTACTAGCACCATGCTACAATGCATAACGTAACATGGTGGGAGTAATTCGTGTTTATGTGATGGTAGCGGCAATCCGGCGACACGCGTGCCGGTATTAAAAGACTGTAGATAACATTTCTATTACCGTATTATTTAGATTTCTATGGTAGTAATAAATCAAATAAGATAAGATTACATCACAGAAATAGATAGAGATAGAATGGTTGTAATCACAATTTTACTTTTGCGATTCATGTGTTACAACTTTCAAACAAACTACGCCTTACATATTGACGTCATTAATTTTTTTAAATTAACTTTAATCAGCATCTATGGAGCGAGCTATGCTTGGAGTTTCTTTGAAGGATAAAATCCGTAACGAGATTATCCGGAGAAGAACCGGAGTGACCGACATAGCTTGTAGGATCAGTAAGCTGAAGTGGCAGTGGGCTGGCCATGTCTGTCGAAGGACCGATGGCCGCTGGAGCAGACGAGTCCTTGAGTGGAGACGCGAATCGGCAAACGCAGCGTAGGGCGCCCCCCTGCCAGGTGGACCGACGACCTAAAGAACGTGGCTGGGGGGGACTGGATGCGGAAGGCAGAGGACCGAGTGTTGTGGCGCAACTTGGGAGAGGCCTATGTCCAGCAGTGGACTGCGATAGGCTGAGTTGATTGAACTTTAATCAAATGTACTTTACCGCTTTTGTTTCTGCAGTTAGAAACAGCACAATAAGGCATTTCTGCGGGTTTTTGTTACAGTATTTACAGAAACAAGTCATAAGGCGTCCTGAGAAAGGCACTGCACTATGGTGCAGAGTGTTGGCACGCGCGCCCTGCCCACTTTTCCATTCAATCTATTTCTGTAGATTAGAATGTTAACATTGTTGAAAGTTACGTTGCTATGTGATTTAATATTGACACTGTCTGAAATAAAAGCTAAACACGGGTTTTTTTGCTAAGTAGATATATGCTTATATTTCCAATACACTTTATAAGCATACATCTATATTCAAAATACGTGCCTACGTAGGCACTTGGCAATCAAGTACGATCCCTGGCAAGATATGCTTGGTGGCAGATAGCATGAATAAATTGAACATCGATACATATGAGATCGGCGGCGGATCTTAGCCGTGCGCCGCGCCGTGCACCGGGCCCTGTATGCTATCTCAGCTTTTACGAGTAAGCATACCCCGAAAAGTTCAACATTCTATACTATCCTCAAAACACACGTTATTGTGAAAAAGCGGTAGATATTTTTTCACAAAAGATTTCCTTTTCTTTTCTTGAGAGACATCAGATTAAATCAAATGATCTCTTCGATTTAAATTGTGGAAAGAAAAAATCGCTCACGAGCAGGATTCAAACCTGCATGCGTAAATGCGTTAAAAATAATAAAATGATCGATGTTCAAGGATTTCCAATTCTCATATTATCCTTCCGATTCTGATATTGATTTGTTTACCTTTTACACGTGTATGTACCGAATGTAAAAGAAACGATTTACATACTAGGATGTGACAACAAAAACACAGATACTCGTATGCCAGACAAAATATTCTCGTGACAAATGTGGGAACAGATTGACAAGTATACATATTTATGTATGGGACCCTAATCGCGGATTCTTTGCTTGTGTTGTCATAAATCTCACATAAATATGGAGTGATAAAGTGATAGGACCCGCTCTCTAGTTTTATGTGCCTGTCGTCTAACGTATAGAAAGGAGATGCGCCAAAATTTTGTATTCCAGTCTTCTTGTGTATGATAAGCGCTAGATAAAATAGAGTTCAGTATTATTTATACGTAGGTTTAAAAAAGTTTGTATAGGTAGGTACATAATATGTATTACTTTTAGGTATGAGGTCACCATATCTGAAGCTTCAGCTTAGGTCTTAAAAGGTTGATTAGTGTGAGATATACCCAGGTGGGTTAATAAGTTAATTAATATTGTTACATATTATATCTAATTAACACATGCCGGGCGAACGGGCGAACTCAGGGGCTAATTATTGTTTAGACTTACCCACTTTTTGGTGAAAGTACGATATGTCACGACATGGCATTTTTTTTTTCTTTAACACTTAAAACTTAAACTATCTTCAAGACAGATACACAATAGGGATTCATTTTGTTTCAATTTTTTTTTTTTTTTTTACGATCCTGTTTTGTCCCACTGCAGGGCAAAGGCCTCCCTTCCTTTCTTCCACTTTTCGCGGTCTATGGCAATTTGTGGCCAATCCTTTAAGTAGGAGTCCAGCTCATCCCGCCATCTCCTTCTGGGCCTACCGCGTTTTCGTTTCCGGCTGTCTGGGATCCACTCTGTTGTGAGTTTCGCCCATAGCCCCTCCGGCATGCGGCAGATGTGGCCAGCCCAGTTCCATTTTAACTTGGCAGCCGTATGACCTACGTCTGCAATTTTAGTTTGGGAACGCAGGATCGAGTTTCTTACACGATCAGTAAGTTTGACCCCCAAAATACTGCGTTCCATTGCTCGTTGACAGACCTCGAGTGCGGACTTTTGACGAAGTGTTAACGACCACGTCTCCATAGGTGAGGGTGGGAAGAATGCACATGTCCATGAGCTTCCTTTTTAGTGAAATCGGAAGAGTTCCTTTGTTTCAATATTAGCGTTTATTCCGAAGCACACCTCACAGAAGCGACCTTGAAAATAAACTCCGTTAAATCCAGCTAATGATTCTCTTGTACATCAGATCTTAAGCCTCTAATTACCGTTATTCAAAGTTAGCCTAGCTAAACTCTCCTTGAATACATTTTCAGTGAAAGTGGGGCGTCATGACGAAAGCTCTTCGTTGTTCGTAACTTATAAAACTCCTTTTAGGGAAAAATTCTTCGGAAATATACGAGTTGGAGATACATAAGTTTCTAAGTACATAGATTCATGTCTAAGTTATCATCGGTGTAAACGGAAAGGTAGTAAATGTTGTGAAAGTCATAAAAAGTTGTATGTTTTTACGAGCATGAATATAATAATAATAAAATGAAAGTTGAAATTGGTGCAGGTTATTAGGTATACATAAATATCTTATATATACCTATATCTTTGGTAGATACGGGAATAACTGCTACCCGTGAAGCTTATGTACATTTTTATCTAACTTATATACTAAACGTATTGGATGTCTGCAAATTGTTGCGGATTCTCTTGTAAATCACACTCAACGGTCGGCACAATACGTCTTCTTCCATTTTTCTCTATATCAGCCGTCATCTCATCATTTACTCCGTTTTCATTCATATAATTATTCACGCAATCCATCCATATTTTCTTTGGTCTCTCTCTCTATCTATGAACATTCATATTCATCACTCTCTTAGTTACATGAATTTCATCCCTCCACATCACGTGACAATCAAACAATTTCCTTTCAATTTATTTAACACTGGTGCCACTTTCTGGTCCGTCTGTCTGTCACAGGGCTGTATCTTTTTAACCGTAATGGTAGCCAGTTGAAATTTTCACCGAATATGTGTACTATGGGCCTCTATCATAGCAGATACTAATAAAAACTTTTTAACAAAAAATAAAACTAACTTCAAAAACCTTAACTAAAAAGTAAAAAATAATCCTTGTATGTATTTCTAAATCTTTTCATAAACCAAAATTTTGAAGGCGGCGCGTGATTGACACTTTCTTTACGTATGTACATGTATTTCACGATCAATCATCGTAAGCGTCATGTAAATATAATATTAGGTCCTTACATATGAAATTGGCGTTTTGCACTGGAGGAGTATAAAGTAATTTTTTTTTTGTAAAATAGGTATATTTAATTAAATAAATGTTGCCATCTCATAGGTAGTTCATTGATCCCTTTACAAAAAAAACCATGGGGGCGAGAATCAATAAACTCTTTGAAGGCGGTTTGGACTGCCGCCTCAGAGTAGAATTTTTTTCCTTGTAAGAAGTTGTCCAAATTCCGGAAAAAATGGTAATCTGTTGGAGCAAGGTCTGGGGAGTACGGTGGATGTCGCAGACATTCCAATTGTAGCTCATCTAACTTAGTGGTTGTTTGTTGTGCAGTGTGTGGTCCTCACCTCAACCTCAGACGAATAAAAAAGGCAGACGGAATCTCGCTATACAATAAGTGAACCATCCATAATAAGACGGCTCGCTTCAAAGTACGGGCTGGCACGCACAGATCCACATCCATAGTAAGGCAAAAGCCGCGATTACACAACAAATCTCGTGTGACGGTAGTCATTGTCGTAGTTTCACAAATAAAATAACAATATATATCTGGTGTGTTAAAATTCTGTCGAAATTAAAGTGGGTTTAGGAAAAAATTAAGTGCTTCAATTTTTTCTTAGCAAGATACCGTCCGATGTATACAACGTTACTTTTCGTTTACGCAATTTGAGAAACTAGTTTGTTCAGAATCAAGAGGAGAATCGATAGGGATAGTTTTTTTTTTAAACCACAAAATTACATCCTTTTAAAGTCACTGTAAGTTCCCCAATTGGTAGTGGAAAAAGTGAAGAATGTCGTGCAAGGTACCTACCTGATTCACGGAAACTATTAATCGAGCCCACAGACCAGTAAGCTATCGAGCCGAACTTCCTGGACCTTAAGTACCTATTCACGATGTACTGAAAAATAAAAAAACTATACTGTGGAGTACATTCAAACTTACGGTTAAACTTGTTTAATTTGTACTAGATTTAACTATAATAACAAAATTGAGTTTCAAAAATTTCTTTGGTTATAATGTAAGTAACATGGTTGGTATAAAAATTGTGCCAATCGATTCTCCTGGATATTTTTTTTTTTTTTTACTGTAATGTATACACGAGTGATACTTTATTTGTATGACAATCTAGCCTTGGGGCTAATGAGTAATTTAATTCTATCCTAAATTGCTATGTAAACTATAATCTAAGAATGTGTCCAATAACTTTTCTTAGGTTCTATTAAGGGCAAGACACTTTGTTTGTGTGTTCTTTATATACAGCACTTATCACTACATTTTATCTGTCAATATTCACTAATCACTACACTAATTCATATGGTTTTGTCCGCTTTAGTCTTCGAACTGTTTCCGTGTTATCTAGGAGCTGGATTGCCTCGACATTCACGTGGTGGTGAAGTCTAAATTCATGAGCTTCTGCGTATTTTTTGATGATTGTGTCTATAACGTCCACATTGAGGTCCCGAATTCCCGATGAAGATCGATGATTCTGATGATGGTGTTCCTGGTGATTCTGAAAAAACTAGTTTCTCAAATTGCGTCAGCAAAAAGTAACGTTGTATTATACAAGCGTTAAACTTGGTGTAACTGTAGTTAGGGTTCCCAACTTTTTGTACGAGAAATGAAGTAGGTATATTCAGGGGCCTCACTCCCGACTCGATCGAGTGCTGTACCAATCGAATTTGAATTCGAGTTAGTGTCAATTCGTACTGCATTTTCCAGGAATTGACATTAGCTCGATTTGGTTCAGAGCTCGAACCAGTTGGGAGTAAGGCCCAAGGTCTGAGAAATAAAATGAACAGTATTTTAGAAAAGTAAACATTTTTTAATTCTTTAGGATTTAAGGTTTTGACGCTGACAATTTCGTTCTGAAATATTTTTTTGTGTTTACTTTTTTCTCTGAATACACAAACAGTGGTCATAAAAACAGTATTTTGTATACTATTAAACGAAACGAAACGAAATAAAGTATAATACTGTTTTAAACAGCGTAGTTGGAAATCCTAAGTGCGTACTCCAAAACACGCGTACTAATGAAAATCATTGACAATAACAATAAATAATAATAAAAATAACAAGGGAAAAGTAGACATGGTACGGAACCGAGTCCGAGTCACATTTGGCCGGTTTTTAAATAGCTACGCTAATGCTAAACATAACGAAAAAAGTATGTATGAATATAATACACATTACCAAGCGAGAAACAAGGTCGTTTACACATTGTTATTTCGAAATCACAAGATCGATAACCTAGCTTGTTTACAATGTAAAATTACGATTTGCTGATGAAATGTGTCATTATTTTATCGTTGCATGTTGTTGTTTTTTCTTTATGCTTTATTGTACAACATAAAATACATTACATTATACATTAATAGAGACACACCATAAAATACATTACATTATAAATTAATACAGGTTTACATAGCGTTTTTATAACAGGAATATCTACAACATGTTGCTCTATATCAATGCCATATTTAAGGAGGTGACTATACCACCGATTCTGAATTCGAATATAAAAAAAATCAATACAAAAATAATAATTAAATACCTATTTATAAACGAACAAATTCCCCCGTGTGTCGCGCGCGATACAAAAACTATGTTTTTTTTTTTTTTTTTCGAATGGATTCTCGCAGGTGGGAGCGATACAAAAACTATGAGTGCAAAACATAGACTTATATATTAGAAATCTTTGGTGCAAAACTACCAAAAAACATAAGCCGAATTTTCTGCGTTTTGACAATGGCGCCGCAGCGTGCCGGCGCCGCCGGTAACTTATTTTCAAAGACGTTCGAGATTTATTCTCAAACTCTCGCTATGTTTCCAAGTGAAAATTTGGTTATTAAAGAACCGTAGAAATGGTTAAGTATTTTTAGATGACTAAGAACATTATTTATCATTTGTTCTAGAAATATGGCACGGTTACAGTTCAACATCTTGTATAACAGTCATTCGTTACTAGTAGCATTCTAGTAGCAGAAAGTCTGACAACTGGCCTAACCTTCGCGGTGTTGGTCAGTACTGGATTGCGGGGCAAGATGGTAGTAGATGGTGATGGATGGTCTGATGGTAGTGATGACAGTCGTTCCGTATAAAATACTGAGGGCTTAAAAGTGCCATGAGTTGCTTCGAGAAAAGGAGTGAACATCTATGCCCATGTTGTTTGCTGGACTTGGCGGCGGCACTGCCGTGCCCTCAGATATTCAGCCACATCAGCAGAACCACACGGTAGCCAGTTGTCGAACGGTTCGGTCTGTTATCTCGTTTCGTCTTATGATACACGCAACGAGAGAAAAAGAGATAACAAACCGAATCGATTAACAACTGGTTATCGTGTAGTTCTGTTCGGGGAGCTGGTTAGACTGAAAGCAAACCCCAACGTAGTTGACAAAGTCTAGGAGGAAGACGAAGCCTTTTTAATAGATAAAATTACTCTGGTAGATACTTACATGACCTATCTAAATAGGTATATTTATAATTTTACTAGCGGACCCGGCAGACGTCGTCATACCCGGAAAAGTAGTGCCACATATAATTAAAATCGTCCCTGCCGTTTAGGAGAAGATCAGTGACATATCAACAGCAGCGCCACCTACCGGGTCCAATTGTGTTTTCAAACCATCCAGGAATCCATTGAAATATACACACTAAATTTCATCCAAATCCGGCCGTTTAGGAGGAGTTAGGTGACATACACACGTAAAGAAGAATTATATATATTGAGATACAGTATTCTTATACGCATAGGTGATGTTTTGTTCTATATTGACTCGCTTTACTAAAATTACCGTTGTGGTTAATAACATTAGTTATGGGATGGGTAATGACGTCATTTTAAACAATGATAAACACGGGCTTGTAACACTTCGATTTGAAATTGATATTTTATGTTGATATACAAGCGGCTCGTTGGTCTAGGGGTATGATTCTCGCTTTGGGTGCGAGAGGTCCCGGGTTCAAATCCCGGACGAGCCCAACTTTTTACAACTTAAATGTTTTTTTTTGGTCAATCACCATACTTACTTATTGATTTTTCATTGCCCTGTTGAAGATAATTTATAATTTAGCAATATTTTATGATTTTGCCAGCAAAGTTGTAAAAATTATGGTAGAGATAAAATAATAGTCGTCAAAATCTTCCTGAAGCAAATGCACAGCATGGTTCACATATGGACATGGAACTATTTAAGACTGGGTGCCGTGGTTGGTGAGTGTGGTGACCTAACGCTGATTGACCGAGCGAGCGTGATTCAGCCTGAGGATCTAGCGTCGCCATCTATCCAGTGCCGCCTGCGAAATTGCTATGAAAAGTCGAATTAGTCATGTAGTCGTGACCGTACCAGTACATGTTGTGCATGTTAAGCAATAAATAAATAAATACACAGAAATACAAATGAAAAACAGTAGTTGGTAAAATAAATAAATAATAAGCATACTTATTTTAAAATAAATAAATATGTAGGGTAAAATATCGTAACACGAACACGATACAACAGTATCAAAACATCTTCAATAATTTTTTTGTTTCGTTTGACGATGACCGTAGATCACGGGTCAAAAGTGGTCAAACACCTTTCACATACGCGTTTACGCACGAATCGCACAATACAATCTAAGGTGATTGTTAATTTCGACTTCCTAGTCAAGCGGCTCGTTGGTCTAGGGGTATGATTTTCGCTTAGGGTGCGAGAGGTCCCGGGTTCAAATCCCGGACGAGCCCAAACTTTTTTTAATTGCAAAGTTTTTGTGTTTTATAATATTGCCGAAATATACGAAACGCGACAAATATGTAAATGGCCGGGTGCTTATTTAAACATTACAACAAGAATAAAAATATATCTACGTAGAAATAAGGAGGCTACTGTATGTCTCATTGAATTGCAAATTGTCTCGAGGTTCATTATGTACACAATACCTTTTTAAAATGAGTGTGAAACAATAGCGAGGGAAAAATATGGGTTTATGAAACTGTAGGTAGGTACCTCAGTATGTAAATGAAGCTCTTGAGAATGCAGTTGTTGTGAAAGATAAACAGAAATGATTTAAATTAATAACGCTAGGCCATGTTTGTTCCGTATACAAAGTTCTTTTTTTACTTTTTTATCTTTTTTTTTTTTTTTTTTTTGAGACTGTACTTAACAACTAACTTATAACTATGGGTGAATTTGCCTGAAATAAAATGATTTTATTTTATTTTTTTTATTTTTTTTATTTTTTTCGTTTTGTCGTTAGTTTTATGGCCAAAATTAATATCCAATCTATCCACGATTTGCCCTACCAGAGATAGATATTTGACATAAGCTCCATACAAAATATGTCAAATTTCTATCTCTAGTAGGGTAAATCGTGGATAGTTAGGATATTAATTTTGGCAGTTAGACGACTTGATATGCACGGATTTATCTTGGTCATCGATTAGTTTTATCCAAAGCCAATAAAATTATAGGTAATATTATTTTTCCCAACAGATGTCGCTTTAATGTCCAAATCAACAACGTTCTCTAGCGTCAAAAACCTACCGAATTACTAAAGACACCATATATCTATATATTTTAATGTCTCTACCATATATTGTGTTTGTAGTACGAGCGCCATAACTCTTATCATTAGCCTCTTAGTATAAAAATAGACCGGGTGGTGACGTCATTTCGTTGAGTTGTCAAGGCGTTTGTTTAGTAGATTGAAGTTCCTATTTTTTATCAGTTCTGTATTTTGTATGACCTTCTGAAAATTTATTACTTATGTGATGTATGTATTAGTTTAAGAATAAGAATAATTTATTTCGCAAAAAGTACGGGTCCAGACAGATAGATAAAGAGTCACAGTTAGTTTCCACATATACGTGGGACACTCAGAAAGTTTTGCGAAACTAAAAAAAATTGTTCTATACGTACATATATTTTTATCAAATCTTTTCAAAGTACTTTCCACCAGCCTCTATACAAAGATTCATGCGCCTAAACCAGTTTTCAAAACACTTTTTCCAGTCCGCCGCAGACACCTCGTTTACAGCCTGCTCGAACGCAGCCAGCGCATCTTCCGGCGACGAAAATTGTATCCCTTTGAGCTGATTTTTTATTTTTGGGAATAAAAAGAAGTCACACGGTGCTAGATCAGGGCTGTAAGGAGGGTGACCCAGGAGTTTGACTGGCGTGCTGTCCAGGAAGTCCCTCGTTTTGAGTGCGGTGTGCGCAGGTGCATTGTCGTGGTGGAGCAGTAGCCCGCGGAGCCCTGTGTTTGGTCGCTTGTTGCTTATAACAGAGAAAACTTCTGGCAAACATTTGGTAGTATACCATTCGGCATTAATGCTTCTTTGATCCCGTAAGGGAATTGATACCAAGTGGCCAGTCAAATTAAAAAAGCTAGCGATCAAAATCTTACCCCCGCTTCTAGATCGCTTCACTTTGGTAGGCGTTGGCTCATTTTGAAACACCCAAACAGTCGACTGGCGCTTGGTTTCTGGGTCGTATTGATAAATCCAGGACTCATCACCTGTAACGATGTCGTAAACACGCCGAGACGAGCCTGCTTCAAATTTGTTAAGCATATCACGGCACCATTCCACCCGGGCCTGCTTCTGAGCATCGGTGAGGTTGTGCGGCACCCAGCGTGATACTATCCTCCTCACGCGAAGATGGCTGTGTAGAATCTCGTGAACGCTTCCCGATCCAATCTTCAATATGTGTTGAATCTCCTGATATGTAATTCGCCTATTGTCTTGGATTAAATTTTTCACTGCTAGCACGTTTTCTTCGGTAACAGCCGTCAAAGGGCGACCGCTTCTTTCGTCATCCCCCAAAGTTGGTCGACCGCGCTTGAATTCGTTATACCAACGATACACGGTTGCCTTGGAAGGGCCTTCATCCATGAATGCCATTTGAAGTCTATCGTACGATTCATCCGGTTTCAGGCGACACTTGAAATCGTATAAAATCATAGCTCTAAAATGTTCCCGGCGCAGATCCATATTTCAGTGAGACACAATACTTTGAATTAACTCGCAAAAAATGTGGAGGGAAATTTTGAAATTGGAACTTACTTATTTTTACTTATAAATAATCATATTTTCGAAAAACATTATAACTGGCCAGTCTCCCATATATAAAAACTTTTTTTCGCAATACTTTCTGAGGGGCCTGGTATGTTGTTTTGATCTTTATATTTAGCGATTTTGTCGAACATTGGTGGCGCTAAATGTACGTTATTTATCATACCAATTTATTGGAGATGCTACTATTTTTATTTTATTGGATACGTAACTACGTTATATTTGTGATGGTATAAATTTAATGTGTGGGTTTTTAATGTTTGTATTTGTTTACTGTTTGTCGCTCTATGATGGTGATGTTTGGATGTAGGTCAAAACTTCAAACAGGTTAGTCAGTCAAAGATAGATGTTTTAGGGAGCAGTTAACTTATGTTTTAAATATGTAATGATATTCAAAATATTAAAAAAAACCCATGTACATGTACTGTCTTCATTCCATTAAAATCTTTAGATTATTTTCTACGACCCATTTCGTGAAGCGCGGCGCCGCGCCCTCGCCGGCGACAAATTGGAAGGTGTAAAGCCGGCTTTAGAACTCAATTTTGTCGAACGACAGCGTGCCACATCAAAAACACAATAGATCCACATCTCAGAAATTGGGATATGGACAAATGGACAGGCAACATCGTGGATTTTGACACTGATTTATTATGCAAAATAACGGTGCGTCCGGCTGTCCGTTCGGCCAGCCTTATCGGCGCGACGCGGCGGCGGCGGACGGTATTGTAACAAGCATAGCAACACTATCCTAAATAACGACATGTTTGGTTTGTGTCACAATTTATCAATAAATGTAGTAATGAGGGTTTCCCTGCCGAGTAATATTAAATATGGGTATTATTTTTTGGGGATCGAGTCATCCATGTCCGTAGAGGAGTACCCCTTTTTGGAATATCTACACATGATCTGTGGGTGGTGCAAATCAGGTGACATACTGGTGGTAGGCCACGGCCGACGGCTTGCGACCGGGCACCTAGCAAAGACGTGCCGCCAAGCGATCTAGTCGTGTTCCGGTACGAGGCCCGGTGTAGCCACTAGAGGATGGGTCGAAATATTTCACTGCCATCCTCTCACCTTTGCCACAGATTACCTATTAGTTCCTTTGCTGGGCAAGCGTGAATCATCGTTGACCGCACCATTGCTTAACATCAGGTGAGGTGGCGGACAACGCAAGCCCGTTAAATTTAAAAAAAAGTAGGTAGATCGGCTTTTTAATATTGAATCGGTAAAATAATTTCTAGGAAAGATATAATTCACTTTTTTTTCTTTTGGAATTTCATATTTCATTGAATGATGATATCAAGCCATGCAGAATGCAGATTACGTAGAAAAGTAAGATGTAGGTATTTATACCTACTCGTAAACAGAAGAGATTTTAGCAATGATATTGCTTTAATAAATCGTGAAGTTAGAAACACGTGCCGATTAACTTCGATATCGTTCGTAATAGTCGCCCTGATAAAGGTAACTAAACAGGAAATTATGTTCAAAACAATTCTAAACTAAACATATAGGTAGGTACCTATCGTATTGAGATCGAAGCGATATCGGATTTAGCGCATATTTATGATGCTCAGTTATTCCGTAACATAAGTATTAGGTATATGTATTTTTCAATAACTTGGTTATTTCTATTAAGCCCTGATTAGAATAGAATACTAATAATAGTATAATTAATTGCTACTAATCAGATATCTTGCTATAATTAATTCTGATTATCTCGAAGCTAATGCAAATCACTCTACTCTGTGTAATCTAATTAAATTCCTTCTGCTGTTCTAATAGTCGCATCTGTGATGATAACAAAGTACACTGTCCGTAAATCCTAGTCAAACAATCAACTGAATCAATCGTAGATTTCTGGGGATCTATCTACATATTAACGTTCCTTATTTTCAACTACTAATAGCACAAATAGTGACATTTTTGATAGTGACTCGGTATTACAATTAAGGTATTCATCATCATCATCATTTCAGCCGAAAGACGTCCACTGCTGGACATAGGCTTTCTCAATTTAGGTATTAATTTACTTAAATTATATGCCATTTTCTGGGTCTACTGAAGGTTTGGGCATCAATTTTCTTCTTTGTATTGCAAAAAGGCATAAAGCCACGGATATTAGAAATAAAATACAATCTTCTTGTCCCTTTGATGTCTAACAATAAACGTAACCTTTCATAACATCAAAAGTCAACACAATGTGAAAAGTAACAAAAGTGTAACTTGGCTTGATATCATCATTTAACGTGACGCGAGCGTACGTCTATACAATTTGGAATAAAGCAGTGGAAGGACAGGACATGTCAATTTGTCCGTGTCAGTAACGGGGCCGGTCGAATAGACGCCGGGCCGGTGACAGCAGCCACATAACCAAACACAATTATACAAACGAGCTGGTTACGGCCCGGAACGAGAATGCCACCTAGCAGAAATTCGAGAGAGCAAATTTTTTTACCTGCGAGCGAAATTTTAAATTGCATTCCACTTTTTGCTTGTTTACTCGAGCTGAGTGCAGTTCGCGGTTTTGTGTCTGCGAATTATTGTATACCGCAGATCAGTAGAATCGTTTCGTTAGGCATAGTTATTTGTTGATGTAACGTTGGAAATAACAAGACTAATGACTATTATTGCATTCTTTTCTGTCTTAGAACTGCAACATATGTCACAGACCTGCTTAAAAAACTTAATAGGTGATTAAAATGTAAGATATATGTATGTATCATGTGGCCATTAAAGTTTTTACAGTAATTCTATATATTCCTGCCTATTTATTGTCTAGCAGTATGAGTCTGTCATGCTCACTTAAATGTCATGCTGATGGTGGCGTTAGTATCGGGTCATTAAGTTCCTTTCAATATGGTTGAGTTAAGCGATGGCTGACGCTCGCGTCATGCTCGTGAACGGGTGCCGTCTGGTCAGCTCCAACATAATATGGCAACTCTTTTTAGGTTTATTTCTAAAGGAAATATTCTCACTTTTAAACTCTTGTTTATTTCTGACATTAACCTACATTATACACACATTACTTCAATGAATTTTATGTAATAAACAATAACCTATTTTAAAAAGAGTATATCCCCATAGATAGAAGAACCGGTAAGTAACTCCATAGTTACTTACCGGTTCTTCTCCATAGGAGTCACAATTTGAAACCGTGCAACTATAGAGCCTGACTTTTTAAAAGTGCCTGTAATTAGCTTTATTTTAAACTAGCTTTTACCCGCGGCTCCGCTCGCGTTAATTTCTGCTAACCCACGTCAGTCCAGTCCAGTCCAGTCCATTCCAGTCCAGTCCACTGTCCCGCAGCCCCGCTGCCCCACTGCCCCACTGCCCCGCTGCCCCACTGCCCCGCTACCCCACTGCCCCGCTGCCCCACTATCCTACTGCCCCACTGCCCCGCTGCCCCACTGGCCCGCTGGCTCACTGCCCCGCTACCCCACTGCCCCACTACCCCACTGCCCCACAGACCCGCTGCCCAGCTGCCCCGCTGCCCCACTGCCCCGCTACCCCAAAGCCCCGCTGCCCCACTTCCCCACTACCCCACAGCCCCGCTACCCCAAAGCCTCGCTGCCCCACTGCCCCGCTGCCCAGCATCCCCACTGCCCCGCTACCCCACTGCCCCACTGCCCCGCTGCCCCACTATCCCACTGCCCCGCTGTCCCGCTGCCCAATGCCCGGCTGCCCCACTGCCCCGCAGCCCCAACCCGCTTCTCCACTGCCCCGCTGCCCCACCCCGCTGCTCCACTGCCCCGCTGCCCATCTGCCCTGCTGCCCCGCTACCCCACTGCCCCGCTGCCCCACTGCCCCGGTAACCAACTGCCCCGCTTCCCCGCTGCCCCGCTGCCCCTCTATCCCACTGCCCCACTGCCCTGGTAACCCACAGCCCCGCTGCCCCACTGCCCCGCTGCCCAGCTGCCCCGCTGCCCCTCTGCCCCGCTGCCCCGCTACCCCATTGCCCCGCTACCCCGCTACCCCACGGCCCCGCTGCCCCACTGCCCCGCTGGCCAACTATCCCACTGCCCCACTACCCATCTGCCCCGCTGCCCCACTATCCCGATGCCCCACAGCCCCGATGACCCACTGCCCCACTGCCCCGGAAACCAACTGCCCAGCTTCCCCGCTGCCCCGCTACCCCACTGCCCCGGTAACCAACAGCCCCGCTTCCCCGCTACCCCACTGCCCCACTGCCCCACTTCCCCACTGCCCCGCAACCCCACTACCCCACGGACCCGCTGTCCCACTGCCCCACTATCCCACTGCCCCGGTACTCCACTGCCCCGCTGCCCCGCTGGCACACTGCCCCGCTGCCTCGCTGCCCCGCTGCCCCGTCACGCTGCCCCGCTGCCCCACTGTCCCGCAGCCCCACAAACCCACTGCCCCACAGCCCCGCTACCCCAATGCCCCACTATCCCACTGCCCCACTGGCGAACTCTCCCGCTGCCCCGCTGCCCCACTACCCCACTGCCCCACTGCCCCACTGTCCCACCGTCCCACCGTCCCACTGCCACTGTCCTACTGTCCCACTGTCCCACTATCCCACTGTCCCACTATCTCACTATATCACTATCGTCCCGTCCCACTATCTCACTATATCACTATCATCCCGTCCCATGTCCCATGTCCTGTCCCATGTCCTGTCCTGTGTCCAGTCCCATGTGCCGTCCCACTGTCCTGTCCCATGTCCCGTCTCATGTCCCGTCTCATTTCCCGTCCCATGTTCCGTCCCCTGTCCCGTCCCCAGTCCCGTCCCCTGTCCCGTCCCCAGTCCCATCCCCAGTCCCATCCCCTGTCCACTCCACTTCACTCCACTCCATCGTACATTACTATCCGCTCGTGCAAATGCATAGAAGCTTCGATCTGTCGGGTGAGTACGCAACCCACGAATTAAGTTTTTTCTTTTTTTCTTTCTTTCTTTCTTTCTCAAAACCCATACCAGTTTTTAAGTCAGATCATCAGCTTTCAAACAAAAAAAAAATCATCAAAATCGGTCCAGTAGTTTTAGCGTGATGCTGGAACAAACAAACAAACAAACAGACGTTTACAATTTTATAATAGTTAAGATAAAAACCTTTGAATTAACTTAGATAAACCACCACCATCATCATAATCATCATCATCGTTCATGTCTCCGTTTGGCGAACCGACTTGCGGTACCATTTAGCCAACAGCCTAGGTGGTATTGCATTTGTTTGGACAAAGGTAACCGCTTAACATCAGGTGGGCCTTTAGCTCGTTCTGCCATTCTATACTATAAAAAATAATCTTTGATTTTGTAAAAATAATACGACAATATAAGGTAATCAAGTTAATGCAGTCTTAAGATCACAGATCCGTACGATCCGTTACACGGAATATTTCAAAATTAAAAATTGTTGCTAGCATATCAAATTTCTATCTACACATATCATGTGGAATACTCTACCATATTATTCGTTTTCATATCGTAAGGACGCTGCGTCAGGTGGCCCAACTATTGTGAGTGACCTCGTGAGCGCAGGTGCGACAAACTACGACAACCTCTAAAAGCTGGATCCTGAAATGGACCCGACAGTTGACTTACAATGAAACTGCTACAAGTGGGGTCTCTAGATACAGAATATAACAAACATAAGAATGTAGGTATATTTAGGTTCACTAGGCACACAGTTTATTAAAAAAATTACAAGTTCTAAAACATATTGATTACCTAACAGGTTTTAGTATACAGCTATTTATTATCTTTGAACATACTACGTCGTGTAAAAGTTTCTACGTTAGAAGAGCCGCAGCCGCTGAATAAAGCTACTATTAGCGTCTGATATTCTTTATTTAATAAACGGTCTTATTGTAAAGGACCTTTTATAAATCTGGCATTGTATAAACAATTTTCAAAGATTACATAAATAAACAATATCAATGTTATACCATAGTACTATTAGATATTCTGTGGTTATACTTA
Source organism: Asteroscopus sphinx (assembly GCA_949699075.1). NCBI lineage: Eukaryota > Metazoa > Arthropoda > Insecta > Lepidoptera > Noctuidae > Asteroscopus > Asteroscopus sphinx. The sequence goes on along the minus strand of OX453004.1, from coordinate 25,056,634 downwards.
CAAAATATGGAGTTATAATATTCATTCAATGAAGTTCAATGTCCGTTATTTATTATTTACATCAATGTTTTCAATTAATAAAATAGCTAGACACGAAATCAGTTATAATATTACCACATTTTTCAAGGGAGATGAATTTATTACCATAAAGCTGTCTAAGGGAAATGTCATTGTGTCAACGTAAGATGGTGAGATGGAGTGGTCCTAATTTATTCGCCTCTCTATTCGGTGTCGCCAAATTTAATGTAGACTTGTAAAAAGCCGCAAAATACTCGTAAATATTCATTTGTCGTAACAAGAAGAGCTATAGGGCTGAATAAAAATTGAACTAGCTCTAATCGCTACTTTACGAAGATGTCCACTTGCTTTTATAGACGAATAATACTTTATTTTGTTTCGTATTTCATTTTATTTACTTTGTACTTACTTTGTTTGTTCTCTGAGCCCTCAATCTCTGTCTAATTTATCTTAATTTTACTCAATTTGCGATATGTAATTTAATTAGCAATACCGAATATATTTCTCAAAATTTAATGTAAAAGTGACTTATTCGGGTACCAACAAAGTAAATAGAGACTCAGACAGTTTAGAGGTGACCGCCATTCGTCTCTAGCAGTATGCTAAAATATTCTCGTAGGGCCATATAGAGAGATATATCGCGCCGTGAAACCCTGGACGCTACTCTTAAATCTTACTTGACCGATTTTTAGAAAGATTTATTGAAGACTGAGGCAGAAATAAATGCTTTCAGGAGCTTTCTGTAATTTCTCACGTAAAGCCTCGACGGCCAGGCTAAGTAACAAATGAGGTCACATAATTTTATTAGTTTGAGCTGTCATAATAGCGGCGCGGTGGCGTCAGTTACCAACCTCATAATTTTCATAATATGCAAACGAACTTTCTGTTTAAATGCTTTTGTACATGGTAGTGTAGGAATCTATGAATATTACAGCGTTTATTCTTGCGTACATTGTAACACAATTAATCATACCGATACACTACGTAACATTTACAACCATTTTAAACATCGAGGGCATACTATAGTAATTTATTATGAATTCAAATTTTATTCTTGTTTCCTTATTACTACTGAAAATATTGACTGTGACTCTCGCACTTTAAGCTTTTACACAAAGGTCATCTGCATTACGGAATGGCGCTTAGCACGGGAGATTATTCAAGTCATAGAAATATGTGTTATATGTCTATGATTCAAGTATTCGGATAATGCCCCTAAATATGTTACTAGCATCATCAACAACAAACTTACCCAAAGTATTTTATACCCACATTAGTATGTGAGACGCAAAATTGACTAAATATTAAATATTGACCCGGCCCTGTTCAAACATAATTATAGATTCCTACGCTGAAGTTCGCTAGCTTACTGGTTTGTTCTATTCACGGTTGATTTTATTTTATTGGGGAAAAATGTGACTTTTATACTTAATGTTATGCCATTTGTATTTGATTTGTAACCTTGACACACACCGTAATATTTTTTATTGTATATTAATAAGTAACTTCCTCAACTTTCCAGTTTGCATGCTATTTTACTATGGAAAAATGTGCCTGTTCTATAAATTTAAATGTAACCATCTACTGTATATACCACATTTTATGCAAATAAAGATATAATAATAATAATAATAATTGCAGTGGACAAAGGACTGACCCCGCTCTCCTTGGCTAAAGAGAACTGGCGCAAACCGGTAGTACTTGATACTACTGACCGCAAGGAGGTATGGCAGAGCAAGGAGCTTCATGGACGCTTTTTCCGGGCCCTTCATGGGCCCGATGTAGACTTTTTAGCGTCCGTATCTTGGCTGCGCTTCGGCGATCTCTTCGGAGAGACCGAAGGTTTTGTCTGTGCAATTATGGACGAAGTTATCATGACGAACAACTACCGGAAATATATTGTAAAGGACGGCACAGTTGACATATGTCGGGCATGCCACTGTACCGGGGAATCCATCCGTCATATTATTTCTGGTTGTTCTCGTCTTGCTAACGGCGAGTATTTGCATAGGCACAACCTAGTAGCCAGGATTATTCACCAGCAACTTGCCCTGAGATACAGCCTTGTGGGCGCGGAAGTACCATACTACAAGTATGTGCCCGACCCAGTTCTTGAGAATGACCATGTCACGTTGTACTGGGACCGATCTATCATCACCGACAGGACTATCGCTCACAACAAGCCTGATATAGTGGTGATAGATCGTTCAGAGCGCCGCACAATGATTGTTGATGTTATTGTCCATGACGAGAATCTCGTGAAGGCCGAGAAGGATAAAGAAATCAGATACCTTGACTTGGCACACGAGGTTGTCGACATGTGGGATGTTGACTCAGCAGTCATTGTGCCGATTGTTGTTACGGCCAATGGCTTAATAGCCAAGAGCCTCGATCTACATCTTAGGAGGCTCGCGTTGGGCAGCTGGGTCAAGGGCTTGATACAGAAAGCGGTACTCCTGGATACGGCGCGTATCGTCAGGAAGTTCCTCTCTCTGAGGCCCTGACCACCGGTAGTCTGGACCCTGTTCCCGATGCCGGCGGGTTACTATTTTTTATATTTTTAAATGTTTTTTTATATTTTTTTATAGAAATATTTAAAAATGTAAATAATATGTATATAAATAAATAAAGAAATAATAATTGAATTAATTATTGTTGATCGACTTTTGTTTACTCCTGAGGGTATAAAGTTAGACGGTGCATTGTAAATATGTGATAAAAAAATGTCTAGGTAGATATACCTGTTGTTCCGGTGAGCCACGTTATCAGAATCGATATCCATACGTAAGGACACAACTCGCTTGGGAAAACTCTTCAATAAAAATAATCAAATTAAATATTAAATCATTATTAAAAGTGACGATATCACTTTTAATTTACAATTAATACTGATTTAATATTTAATTTGATTATTTTTATTGATATAATCACTAAGTTACAGATGAGTTCTGTCCTTACGTATGAATATCGATTCTGAAAACGTAGCTATCAGTAACAACAAGGTTTTTGTTACATACTGTAGACATATCGGGCATATAACGTTACACGATAGGGCTTCCTAGATCTCTGTTGATAAATTGAATTCGTCTGTCAGGATCCGGAGGCCTGATTTAATCATTACACTGTAACTGACATTGTGGAGATCGGATTACCTGCAGGATCTCTGGCACTACGGTGAACAGTCTACTGGTTAAATCCAGATAATTGGTGGTTCATTAAATTGACATTGTTGACAGAAACCAATTAATGAGTCATTCTCCTCGCCTTTTCCCAATTATATTGGGGCGCGGTCGGCTTCCAGTCTAATCAGATGCGGCTGAACACATCACCGCTGTATTTTACACGGAGCGACTGCCATCAGACCCCTGCAACCCAGGTACTGGGTAATACTGACATTCGGAGGTTAGACCAGTTGTCAGAATTTCAGGCTTCTGACTACCCGTAACGACTGCCATAGATATTCGTATGACAACCGGGACCGACTGCTTAACGTGCTCTCCGAGGTACGGAGGGGTCTCGATGTGTATCGAAACGGTCACCCATCCACAGACTGACCGCGGCAAGTGCAGCTTAACCTTGCAGATCGTACAATCCGCGCAGTCGTTGCTTCGCTACGAGCCCCTCAAACCAATTACTGAGTAAAATAATTTATTATGACAATCAAAAATGGATTCCGGATTCTGGTTGCTGTACCGGAATTCATATATTGATTCTTGCGATCTGTTATTATAATTTCCCATGGTAATGTTAAATTGGGAAATTATCAGATTTCAAGAATCATCGTGTTAAGGCAATTTTAACCCGTGCACGGATAATATTATATTACAATAGGGTAAAAGAGGTTATTCCGTGTGACGTAAAGAATTGCACCACCCTCTCTCTTCTCATGGGTGTCGTAAAAGGCGACTAAGGGAGTCACCAGAGGATGGGCAGCAGCGTACTCTGAGTTATTAAACAACCAACTACTATCGCCAACCCGCCTACCAAGCGTGGCGATTGGCGATTATGGCATATCCGCCCCCTTTGGGGGAGGCCTTTGTCCAGCAAAGGACGTCTTTCGGCTGAAATGATGATGAGGGTAAGAGAAACTTATAGCAGGAATAGTTACCTAATGTCATGTCAATAAAGAAAATTCAAATTAAAACATGTTGGGTATAGTATAACGACATTAGCTTGATTTTCCCGCCGCTAACTATACAGTGTCCATGTTTTCATTTGACGTACTAGTAGCACGAGTAGGTAAGTCAATGCATTTACCGAAATGTAGAGTCCAACTGAATTTCGGTTTCGTTTTCAGGTTTCAGCCATTTTCGGCCAAAATAATAATTTTAGGCAACTTTCGGTTACGACCCAAAAATACTTTTTTGAAGTAAAACTTCTTTAGGAACGCTTGACTCGGGGGTAAGCTAAGCTGGTGAATGCGTTACGAAAAGTGAGGTGAACGGAGGGGGCAGTGCGGGACGCGGGGAACGAGGCGTGCGCGACGGCCGGCCACGACAAAGTGCCGCCGCCGCCACCGCGCCGGCAGAGCAGACGCGCGCCGCGCCGCCATTCCTTTGTTCTTATTGAAATAGTATTAAGGGAAATATAAGTAAGTGAAGTGTTACTTCAGTCGTGTGCCCTAAAGCACACTCGTTTTTTTTTCGGCCTGTTCCGAAAACAATCTACGCTGTCGTGAAATCTACTATTTACTTCAGCGGGTCAACTTTATGTAGACAAGTCAATGATTTCAAAAGGGAGTAATATATTAGTCTATGAGACAAGTGCAGTATATGGAATGATAATAGTTTTTTCTTGCATATCGATCTGTTTTTGAGAAAAATATAAAGATAATTTTCGTATGTTCCAAATTGTAACATTTATGTACAACCACCTAATTATTTGGGTTAGTAGTCAATCCGCACTAATTGGATTCGCACGAAACGTGCGGATCGCCACTTTTAAATATTATGAATTTTGTGGGGGTCGATCCGCACGAAGGCAATTTATTTTCGTGAGGATCGCCACCTTCACATTTAAGTAGTAGGCGATTTGCACACATTGTATTTTAAAGAATAAATAAAACTTTTTAACAAAAAATGGAACCGACGAAACCAGAAACTGAAAAGCGAAAAATAACTAATTATGAGTCGGCGCCAAACGAACTTTTAACAAGCAAAGTGCGTGCAAGTTGCAAGTGGCCGAGCGGAGAACGCATTTTTGGAAAGTTATTGTTTATCGTTGAAAATTTCACGTTGTATTTGATGTGACGTTGTTTTTATTATTTATTTAAAGTAATTTAATGATATTCGTTGATTGGTTGTTTGGCGCCGACTCATAATTAGTTATTTTTCGCTTTTAAATTTCTGGTTTCGTCGGTTCAATTTTTTGTTAAAAAGTTTTATTTTTCATTTTTTTGTGGTTAAAATCTAACTCCAGGTGTCTCCATTATGTCGTAGTGTCTAGAACTATATTTATGTGTGTCAAGTTTCAACAGAATCAGTTAACAGGTAAGAATTCAGTGGGTGAACAAACACTCATCCCCTGTTTTACTACCCTTAGGGGTGGATTTTGATTTTGAAATTTAAATGGGACCAACTTCGAGATATACCCTATCCATTAAAAAAATAATTATCAAAATCGGACCACTCTGTAAAAAGTTATGCGTGGTCATACATAAAAAAAAAAAAAAAAAAAAAAAAAAAAAATATACGCGTCGAATTGAGAACCTACTCCTTTTTTTCGTCGGTTAAAAATATGAAAGTACAGTCGTGAACACATGATAAAAAAATAGAAAAATTAATAAAATACTATTTCGATGAATTACTGGCGTGTATATTTAAAAACAGGTTATACTTCTAGCGATACAAAAAACTATACGTTAAAGTGAGATAGAAAATTGGTTTTGTACTAAAACTTATGAGTGACAGAGAAAGCAGTATATGCTATCTCACTCACACGCATATGTCGTGGGTCAGTGGGTCCTAACTCGCTACCATTCAGTAAGTTTAGCAGTGTTGCCAAGTTAGACGATTTTTCGCCTTATAAGCTATCTCGAAGGGTGTCGGGGATACCAAAAATTGCTATTGGTGACTGGTTGCCATTAAATAACCAATGTAATATCAGCTTCAGAGTGTTTTTGTGGCTGCCGCGTTTTTGTAGTGCATCTAGCATGATCGCGCAGGCACGCGTTCGTGACTTCTACGCCATGGTGAAGATTAAGATGGCCTCGCTTGTACAGAGAACACGATCTAGTCCTAATGGCATTTTGAAGATGTTAGTGGATAAATTTGATTCGCCAATCCTGTTTCCCTTCATGCAGGTGTTAGTTAGGCAGGAGTGATTTCAGTACTCAGGTTTGGCTATCAAAAATGATTAGGCGCCTTTTCTTCTACGTTTTTTGTCTGACAAAAACAAAAAATAAGCAATTTTTATAGTTTAAATTTTGCTATGGATGACTTGTGGCGCCTCCATTGAGTAGATACTCTTTTATCTCAAACTGTAAAGAGAATTTTGTTTTCGATTTTATCTGGCTATATTTAAAAATAAAGGACATGTTATAAATTGGGAAAAAAAAAGTTCAAGATTTTGTTATCCCTCAACGCTATGAAAATTTAGTTTTCACAGATTATACAGAAAAACAAACAAGAATTATGCTTTTTCAAGAAAATTATGAAATTTCTCGGTGAAGCTCAAAGCGTTTTTTGTGACGGGACGTTTAAAAGTTGCGTGCCACCATTTTTACAGGTTTACACGTTGCACATAGACGTCGGCAGTACTTTTAAATATGCTAACATTTTACCAGCCATATACGCTTTACTCCCAGATAAAAAAGAAAACACATAATTATGATTTTTTTTCACCTCATAAAAAGTCGAATTCCTCAATTTTCTCCACGTATATTTACTACAGATTTCGAAAAAAGCGCGATGTCTGCTATTCAGAAAACATTTCCTGAAGCTCGCATTCAAGGTTGTTTGTTTCATTTTCAAAGATGTTTATGGAGAAAAGCAAAGCATTAGCACAAAAATTTATATTTTTAATAAAGATATTTTTGATTAATTCGTGTCACTTCATTTAAAAAATATTATTACTTCTATCACCTTTGTGCGCTACATTACTTTTTTCGTAAGTTTATTCCATAAAGAACAATGTGTGCAAATCGCCTACTACTTAAATGTGAAGGTGGCGATCCGCACGAAAATAAATTTAGCTTCGTGCAGATCGACCCCCACAAAATTCATAATATTTAAAAGTGGCGATCCGCACGTTTCGTGCGAATCCTATTAGTGCGGATTGACCACTAACCCAATTATTTGCTTTAATGATTAAAAGATTGATATTTCATATATTTAATTTTTATAGTACTTTACCCAAACAAAAATCTATCGATATAAAAGAAGTAGTACATGTTTTCGTCTTTTTGGACTTTCTCGGTTTCGCTGTTCGGCCGAAAATACGGTTTATTCCGAATTTCTGTTTCATTTTCGGCCGAAAATAAAAATATACCTTCGGTCGGTCTCTACCGATATGCGACTGTGCGCTGATTGATAATGATCGATGAAAGCTCAGCAAAAATTGATTTAACCTTTGTAAAAGTAATATGCCATATATGATAAATGGTTATTTCGAATATACCTTTCTATCACAATTGTTTATTTGTATGTGTGTAAGGTCATACTGTTGCGTGCTTCGTGGTTACAAAGTGCTGAGCAATTACCTAATTGTTATGACATGTTGGCTTGAGGAAAGTGGATTAGAAGTTGAGAAAACTGCTCTTAGCGACAAGTTTTCATAATTATCAGACCCACAGACCATTACTGTCCCACTACTAAGCACGGGCCTCTTCTCAGAATGAGAAGGTTACAAGGCTATTGCGGGTTTGCGGACTACACACACCATTGAGAATTGTATGGAGCACTCACAAGCGACAAGTTTTACTTATATAGTTTTTATTCTTAGCATGTTTAAAATATATCTAGTTACCTACTCTTAGAATTCCGGGGTAACGGCTAGTAGCCAAATTATTGTTTCTGTTAAGAGCTAATATTTTATTTTATGTTTTTATGTTATGAATGGCGAAACAACTAAAGGCCCACCTGATATAAGCTGTTACCTTTGCCCATAACAACTGCAATACCACCTAGGCTGTTGGTTTAATGTTATTGCGGGTCGGTTCGCCGAACTGAGACATGAAGATGGAAAGTCTCATGTGAATTTAATTGCACGGGCACCGTTACCCTTCGCACCGAAACACAGCAATGCAACCAGCACTATTTGGCGGCAGAAGTAGGTACGGTGGTAGTACCTTCTTCCCCGGACGAGCTCTTTAATAAAGGAGCTCTACTACTGTTGCAACAACTCTTGATTAGAGTGATTTTATGAGTGACTTTGTCAACTCAGCCTATCGCAGTCCACTGCTGGACATAGGCCTCTCCCAAGTTGCGCCACAACGCTCGATCCTCTGCCTTCCGCATCCAGTCCCCCCCGGCCACGCTCTTTAGGTCGTCCGTCCACCTGGCAGGGGGGCGCCCTACGCTGCGTTTGCCGATTCGCGGTCTCCACTCAAGGACTCGTCTGCTCCAGCGGCCATCGGTCCTTCGACAGACATGGCCAGCCCACTGCCACTTCAGCTTACTGATTCTACAAGCTATGTCGGTCACTCCGGTTCTTCTCCGGATAATCTCGTTTCGGATTTTATCCTTCAAAGAAACTCCAAGCATAGCTCGCTCCATAGCTCGCTGAGCGACTTTAAACTTGTGGACTAGCCCAACTGTCAGTGTCCACGTCTCGGCACCGTAAGTCATGACAGGCAGGACGCACTGGTTGAAGACTTTTGTCTTCAAACTTTGCGGTATAGGCGACGAGAAGACTCGGCGAAGTTTGCCAAACGCTGCCCAGCCCAGACGGATCCTTCTGTTGGCTTCTTTCTCGAAGTTGTGTCTACCAAGCTGAATTGCCTGCCCTAGGTAGACGTATTCCGTTACAACTTCGAGTGTCGACCCTTCGACGAATATCGGCCTCGGCATGACATGCATATTGAACATGACTTTAGTCTTGTCCAGATTCATGCCGAGACCGACACGTCGAGAGGCTCCGTTTAAGCTGTGCAGCATTTCGCCCAGTTGTTCCAGCGACTCAGCCATTACAACGATGTCATCGGCAAAACGGAGATGTGAGATGTTCTCGCCGTTAACGTTGATACCCTGTCCAGTCCAGTCCAGTGTCTTGAAGACGTCCTCCAACGCGTTAGTGAACAATTTCGGGGATATTACATCCCCTTGTCTCACCCCTCTGCGCAGTTGGATTGGCTTCGTCTTTTGGTCCTGGAGCTGAACAGTCATGGTAGCAGCGTTGTATAGGCATCTCAGCATCTCTATATACCGCTCATCAATGTGACATCGCTGAAGAGCATCCAGAACTGCCCAAGTTTCGATGGAGTCGAAGGCCTTCTCGTAGTCCACGAATGCCATACACAGCGGCTGATTGTACTCTTCAGTCTTCTGTATGATCTGCCGAACAGTATGGATGTGATCTACGGTGCTGTAGCCTTTTCGAAACCCAGCTTGCTCTGGTGGCTGGAATTCGTCGAGTCTTCCGGCGAGACGATTCGTGATGACCCTCGAGAACAGCTTGTATACATGACTCAGGAGTGAGATGGGTCTGTAGTTCTTTAGTAGGGTTTTATCCCCTTTTTTGAAGAACAGTACCACCGCACTCCCGCTCCATGCCTCCGGTGTAGAGCCTTGTTGGATGACGGAATTAAACAGACTCTGTAGCTCCTTCAGGACCGGAGCCCCGCCTGCTTTTAGGAGTTCAGTGGTAATGCCGTCATCGCCCGGAGCTTTGTTGTTCTTAAGCTGCTCGAGGGCCGCCCTAATCTCGCCCTGGTCACTTTGTATTGTTGAGTGAGTGACTTTGTATTGTTTCAAATGTAAACTTAAGAGAACATTACAACAACATTAAATTTAGAGAACATTGAACCTTTAACATTAGTACCTATGTATAATTAAACCACTATTTCAGCGTGAAACAAGAACGGAGCCGAGTCAATTTAAATGAAACCGTTACATAAAACTAATTACACACAAGTAATATAACATTTCAGAAGCCAGAATACATAAATCAAACTTAACTTTAATATTAATACTTCGTCTAATGTTGAACTTGCGTAGGCAATCTTAAGAATGATGTATGAAATGTCAAAGACACTGAAATATTTATGCGAGCGGTTTAAGCAATTCTAAAGTTAGAAGTGAGTTTCACTAGTGATATATATAGCTCCTAAATCTTGCGAACTTATATTCACGCCTGGATACACTCGCAGAATGAGCTGAACTGTATGCAGTACCGAGAGCTTTACAGTTTGTAGGAGCTTCTTCCGAAACTTTCAACAGGTAGGTACGTAATTAGGTAGTCTTATTTATACTGACACGACATAAGGTATGTCAAAATTTCCAACAGCTACTAGATACTTAGGTAGTCTTATCAATAGTAACACGACATAATGAATGTCCAAATTTGCAATAGCGTAGTCTTATCTATAGTAACACGACATAATGTATTTCTATATTTGCAACAATACTAAGTAGGTAGTCAGATTATTAAAACTTCAAGTACTGTTCTTACCACAGAAATAGATAGAGATGGAATGGTTGTAAATACAATTTTACTTGCAATTCAAGCGTGGCAACTTACGAATAAACTACGCCTTACATATTGACGTCATTAGTTTTTAAAAATTAACTTTAATCAAATGTACTTTACAGCTTTTGTTTCTACAGTTAGAAACAGCACGATAAGGTATTTCTGCGGGTTTTTGTTACAGTATTTACAGAAACAAGTCATAAGGCGAACCTACTGAGAAAGGCACTGCACTATGGTGCACAGTTTTGGCACGCGCGCCCTGCCCACTTTTCCATTCTATCTATTTCTGAGGTTCTTACCAAACAAGTAGTAGTCAAGTCAATGAGTAGTTAGTGATCATGTCGATATAACTAAGGACGTACCAATTTTTAATCGAATAACGAGTTACAAATATAGCAAAACCTCTTTCAAAGTCGAGTTCCTTTATTCATCCGTGTTCTCATTTAGTCACGTCGTTTACACATGAATATAAAAGTTTTTTCACACCATTCGATTGGTATGGTAAGTACCATTAGTCTAAATTGGATCGATTGACCCGAAACTCAGACCAAAAGAATAACCCGAATCACCAAATTGGGGTAATTTACAATACAAATGAGTACATTACCTTGTTGTATACATGGATATTGTATATCTTTGTGCACACACACACACACACACACACATTATACAACTTGTATCAGTAATGAGTATTCATATTTTAAGAGCTCGTTCAGGCTATTCCCGATCACCAACTTTTACTACGAGGTCAAACCTGAAATTGTGAAAAACAAAATCTGCTGTTCCCTACATTTTTTAGAGTGACATCGATGATTTTGTAGGGCACAGCTGATATTTTTTTTTGTTATTTCAGGGTTGGTCTCATAGTAAAAGTTGTTCTATGCCATGCCCTGAATGAGCTCTTAAGGACCTATCTGGTCGCCAAACTCCAAAAAAGTACATTGTTTCTTTCCATTTTTTTCGTCATCATTTCTTGAAGTAGAGAAAATGGAAAAAATATATGGTGGAGTTGAGTAGTTTATGTATCCATTTTGAAAGATCGATACACGATTTAAATAACTTCGCTTGATAGAAAAAAAATCCAAACAGCCAATTTTTGACACAAATTGATAAAATTACATTAATTTAATGTTTTACATAACTAATTGTTATCACGTGCCGGCGCGCCTCAATGCTCCAGCTCCCCACTGCGCTCCGCAGTCCAGGCACCTACAATTCGTGCAGGGACAGGGCCTTAAAACATGACCATGCATTTCTGATACACGTTGTATATCAAGTCTGTATTACATACATACATACATTATCACACCTGCTTCCCATTAGGGTAGGCAGAGACTATTAATTTCCACCAGCTACGATCCCAACACACCTCTATCGCTTCATCTACGTTCTACCTCGTCATGCATGCTCGTTGGCATAGACTTAGGCCCGTATTACAGAAAGTTCCTCAAGCGTTGATCACTGTTTAAAACTAGTTTTGAGTTGGGATTTAATTTTAGAACATTCTTCAAGCTGAGATTTATTGATCACAATTCAGCTGAGTTTAGCTTTTTTTTATACTGTTGAGCAGAGATTTGATCTGTAATCACTCTTTCTAGATTTCTTTCCTAGTTCAGGTTAAATAAGTGTGCTACGTTGTTGAATTGAAGTTTATAATTGTTGGAATAAGACCGATGCTCAAGTAACGATTCTATCCTTAAGTAGTGATCAGTTGATTGTAGATCAAACTGTACTTGAGGAACGTTCTGTAATACGGACCTTAGTGCTCTAAACCGGGCCTCTTTTGAGAACGTCCACGATTTGGTTATGGTACGTTCGCCAAGGTCGTCCCCTTTCAACTCTTCTGTCTGTATTTCGTGAAGGAATAGGCAGAGGTTTACAGTTGTGCACACAAGTTTCGCTTGTAACTGTATTTAGGCACTGGCAAGCCTAATGTTAACCCGCACTAGGCCAGCGTGGTGGAATAAGGCCTTAACCTTCTCATTTTGAGAAAAGGCCCGCGACCAGCAGTGGGACAATAATGGGCTGATGGTAAAGCCTTATGTTGGAATTGAATTGAATTGAATTGAATTTATTTGATGATAACAATTGTTACGTGTCAGGTTTCCTAATTACGTACATTTCAAAATAAATTATTTACATGTAAGTATTTTACTACAGTTTTACCATTTTAATTCATTTAATTATACATTAGCAAATAATATTTTATTTAATACTATTTACTAAATCACATTTAATTTGGACATAATTTGGGCTGCTACTGAGAATTTTCCAAGTAGAAAACTAAAACCAATAAAACTACCTTGTTCAGGAATCGAACCCAAAAGCTCACAATCAGTAGCAGGGTCTACATCACTAGTCTAGTAGTATCGTCGTAATTTATTGTATAAACGTGCAACGTTCAAAACTTCGAAACCGTTGAGCATTTAGTTTCTATCTAGTTTGAAACTTTGATGCTAGACTTATTAAAGTGATAAAGTTAACAGTGTTGATAACTGGTGTCTCGGAGAGGCGGAGTTACATCCTGTCGATACTCGAGGGAAATTCAGTTTATGATACTTGATAGGAGCCGCTAGTGGAAGGAAGTGTAGAAACTGTTAATGTTCGTTTAATACAACATGAGTCCTGTGACAGATGTCAAATACGTACAGATTTGTCAAAATACTTACGTAAAAAATTTATGTATTTGACATCTGTCACAGGATTTAAGGTGGGTAATAATAAATAATAATAATTATAGCCATACAATTTAAATAATTCAACTAAATAGCTTTGTAATAGTAACTCTTTATGTCCGTTGTTTTCACATTTGTATGATAATTTGAGGAAACTGTTTCTGGATATTGTTTTACCTATTTGTATACTTTTGTTTGTTTCCCAAATAAAGTAAAACAAATAAATATTTTCAAAGTTTACCATATTGGTCTACGATTTTACGAACGAAACGAACGAACGAATGAAATAATGTGGTTATTTGATTTAAAAAAATTGATGCAGTTGGATAGTTCTTCGTTATACCATTGAACAAATAATAGTACTGTTATACCGACTATTTACTTTCATAAAAATATGTAGTACTTAATGGTACTCAGTAAAAACTCAAATATATGCTCAACTACCTACAAAGTTTTGACACTTTTCTAAATCGTGTTTATTAACTGTTATTAACTTACATAAAACATTTATTACTTTACTTAATAATACTTTACTTTTAGGAGTTGTATTATCTTAACTATTATAAAATTGTAAACGTCTGTTTGTTTGTTTGTTCCAGCATCACGCTAAAACTACTGGACCGATTTTGATGTTTTTTTTTTGTTTGAAAGCTGATGATCTGACTTAAAAACTGGTATGGGTTTTGAGAAAGAAAGAAAAAAAGAAAAAAATTAATTCGTGAGTTGCGTACTCACCCGACAGATCGAAGCTTCTATGCATTTGCACGAGCGGATAGTAATGTACGATGGAGTAGAGTGGAGTGGACAGGGGATGGGACTGGGGATGGGACTGGGGACGGGACAGGGGACGGGACTGGGGACGGGACAGTGGACGGGACAGGGGACGGAACATGGGACGGGAAATGGGACGGGACATGAGACGGGACATGGGACAGGACAGTGGGACGGCACATGGGACTGGGCATAGGATGGGACATGGGACAGGACGTGGGACATGGGACGGGACGATAGTGATATAGGGGGACAGTGGGACAGTGGGAGAGTGGGCCGTGGGACAGTGGGATACTGGGACAGTAGGACAGTGGCAGTGGGACGGTGGGACGGTGGGGCAGTGGGGCAGTGGGGTAGTGGGGCAGCGGGGCAGTGGGCCTGTGGGGCAGTGGGATAGTGAGGCAGTGGGGTAGCGGGGCAGTGGGGTAGCGGGGCAGTGGGGCAGTGGGGTTGTGGGGCAGCGAGGCAGCGGGGCAGCGTTCCAGCGGGGCTGTGGGGTACCGGTGCTGCGGGGCAGTGGGGCAGTGGGATAGCGGGGCAGTGGGGTAGAGGGGCAGCGGGGCAGTGGTGCAGCGGGGCAGCGGGGCAGCGGGGCAGTGGGGCAGCGGGGCAGGCAGTGGGGCAGTGGGATAGTGGGGCAGCGGGGCAGTGGGGCAGCTGGGCAGTGGGTTACCGGGGCAGAGGGGCTGTGGGGCAGTGGGATAGTGGGGCTGTGGAGCAGCCGGGCAGTAGGGCAGCGGGGCAGCGGGGCAGTGTGGCAGCGGGAAAGTGGGGCAGCGGGGCTGTGGGGAAGCGGGGCAGTGGCGCAGCGGGGCAGGCTGTGGGGCAGTGGGATAGTGATGCAGCGGTGCAGTGGGGCAGTGGGGTAGCGGGGCAGTGGGTTAGTGGGGCAGCGGGGCAGTGGGGTAGCGGGGCAGCGGGGCAGGCAGTGGGGCAGTGGGGCATTGGGGTAGCGGGGCAGCGGGGCAGGCAGTGGGGCAGTGGGGCAGTGGGAAAGTTGTGCAGCGGGGCAGTGGGGCAGTGGGGCAGAGGGGTAGCGGGGCAGTGGGGCAGTGGGTTAGCGGTGCAGCGGGGCAGTGGGGTAGCGGGGCAGTGGGGAAGCGGGGAAGCGGGGCAGTTGGGCAGCGGGGTAGAGGAGTAGCGGGGCTGTGGGGCACGGGTGCAGCGGGGCAGTGGGAGGCAGTGGGGCAGTGGGGCAGCGGGGCAGTGGGGTAGCGCGAAAGCGGGGAAGCGGGGCAGCGGGCAGAGGGGCAACGGGGCAGTGGGGTAGCGGGGCAGTGGGGCAGCGGGGCACCGGGGCAGTGGTGCAGCGGGGCAGCGGGTCAGTGGGTCAGTGGGGCAGCGGGGCAGTGGGCAGTGGGATAGTGAGGCAGCGGGGCAGTGGGGTAACGGGGCCTTGGGGCAGTGGGGCAGTGGGGCAGTGGGGCAGTGGGGCATTGGTATTGGTATTGGTATAACGGGCCATTTTCCGCAACTTCACGCTCGGCGTGTTTTTTGCGTGTGGGTGGGAATAACTTGTTTACTCGAGCCACCCCAGCTCCTCGAGGAAGGCCAGCAGACGCTTGATGTTGCTGACTGTCTCTCGGAGAGTACCCGGATCTCCGAACTACTTAGCCCTGTATGAGGCGACCTCCGGGCAGTTGAGAAGCACGTGGGCCGCTGTTTCTTCTGTCTCCATGCAGGCTCTGCACAGAGGACTGTCAGTCACACCTATGACAAAGAGGTGTTTGTTAAATAAACCGTGTCCGGTGTAGGCGGCTGTCACCGTACGTAGGTGTTGTTTTGACAGCCGGAGGAGCTGTTTGGTGATCTTACCGTCGATGACGGGGAGTGCTTCCTTAGCCTGTCTGCATACCTCGTGGTTTATCCAGGAGTAGTTGTGTTTGTCTCTAGTGCGTTTCCTTACCAGAGTACGTAAATGACCGAAAGGGAGAGGTATTATGGGTTCAGGTCCTACCACGTCTGTACTCGATCCCCTCCTAGCGAGTTCATCCGCTGCGTCATTGCCTCTAGAACCACTATGACCTTTAATCCATTGTAGGGTTATATTGTTGGAGCTGCCAACCTGATTTAATTTCTGGTGGCATTCGTAGATGAGCCCAGAGTTGACAGTACAACTGTTGAGAGCCAGTAGAACCGCCATGCTGTCGGAGAGTATTCTAATAGAGTGATCTTTTACCTCCCGTGCCATGACTGCTGCAGTTGCCAGTAAGATGCCCATACACTCAGCTTGAAATACCGTGTTGTAGACACCCAGTGGCGTAGAGATGAATATGTTTAGGTCTTCTGAAAAGACCCCACATCCTGTACCTGATTCCGTTTTGGAACCATCTGTAAAGATCCTAAGTTCTCTGGGATTCAAACCCTCGCACAGATGGTCCTCATACAGTTGGATCTTGTATTTTTTGTCAAAAATGAACTCCTTCGGTATGCGGTCGTTAATTGCTCGCATAAATGGTAATTCCTCAGAGAGTTCATCGAGTATAAGAGTGTGGTGTGTTTTGCAGTTTCTCCAGAGACCCAGCGATTTAAGCCGCACCGCCGCCACTGCAGCCTCTTGTTGGACAAATAGGTGCAGTGGAGGAAGGCCTAGTAAGGCTTCCAGCGCTGCCGTTGGAGTTGTTTTCATGCAGCCCGTGGTGGCCACACAGGCGAGTCTCTGGAGCCGTTGCAGTTTGTTTGCGGCTGTAACTAATTTAGTTCGCGGCCACCAAACCACTGCACCATATGTTATCATGGGTCGGATCACTGTTTTGTACAGCCATAAGATTACTTTAGGTGACAGTCCCCACCGTTTGCATATCATTCTCCTACACTGCCAAAACGTGATACTGGCCCTGTTTAGTTTGTTTTCGATGTGACTACTCCATGTCAGCTTGCTATCAAGTATGACGCCAAGGTATTTAACCTCGGCGGACAGCTGGAGTTCTGTATTGAACAAACTAGGGAGGCTATATGATCCTAGTGCTCGTTTGTGCGTGAACATGATAAGTTCGGTTTTGGTGGGGTTTACCGATAGTTCATATTCTCTGCACCATCGTTCTACGATACGTAGTGCTTGTTGGGTAAGATTGCAGACAGTACTCGTGACCTTTCCTGGAACAAGGATTGTAAGGTCATCTGCATATCCCACCGTGTAAAAGTCTCTCGCGTTTAGTTTTGTGATGAGGTCGTTGATGACCAGGTTCCATAACAGGGGGGATAGTACTCCTCCCTGTGGGCAGCCTTTAGCTATTATGGCTGCCTTGACTTCACCTTCTAAGCGTACTACTCTTTTGCTGAGCATGTTGGTGATCCAGTCTGAAAGCAATGGTGCCACTCCATGTCTGGAGAGGGCATTACTTATGCTAGAGAAATTTGTTTTGTCGAAAGCACCTTCGATGTCAATGAAGGTACCCATACAAATGCTTTTATGTTGAATGGCTTCTTCTTTCTGGCTAACAACCAAATGAAGGGCCGATTCTGTAGATTTGCCGGAACTATAGGCATGTTGATTCGCATGTAGTGGTATGTGTTTTAGGGCGCCGTCCCTCAGCTCCCTTTCGCATAGCCGTTCCAGCGCCTTTAACATAAAGGAGGTTAGGCTAATGGGTCTGAAGGATTTTGCGTTTGAGTAATCACTCTTGCCTGGTTTAGGAATGAAAATGACTTTCACTTCCCTCCATCCCTTCGGAACGTATCTAAAGGCCAGGCACGCTCTCATGATGGCGGCTAGTCTTTTGATGACCACTACACCACCCCATTGCAATAATGCAGGAAAGATGTCATCTGGACCAGCCGCTTTAAAGGGATGGAAGCTTTTGATGGCCCAATGGAGTTTTTCCATTGTTACCAGCTCGTGTACGTATTGCCAATCGTGTGTAGATGGGTTGTTTGGGACATCACGCCAGTTTATTACCTGAGTAAAGACGCATCCAGGGAAGTGAGTTTCAAGAAGGACGCGTCTGGTTTCTTCCGCTGATGTTGTAAACGTGTTGTCCGGCTTGCGAAGAGTTCCCGGCCCCACATCTTTCTGCTGAGCCAGTATCTTCCTTACCCGATTTGCATGCTGGCAGGACTCGATGTTGCCACAGAATTTTCGCCATCCCATGGTACTGTAGAGCCTGATGCATTTTTTGTAGCTGGATTTAGCAGCCCGGTAGTTTTCCCAGTCCTCATCTGAGCTGGTGTTCATTGCCCTGTTAAGAGCCCTCCTCACCTTCTTACGCTTACGTTCGAGCTCCGGGCCCCACCAAGGTTGCTTCCCCGGTGTCGCAGGTGGAATTGTCTGCGGACACGCGTTATGGTAGCTCTCCAACATTGATTGTGTGGGGTCGCTTACCTGCTTGTCTATTTGTATTGTGTCCACACAGGTCAATGGACCGTCAATTGACGCAAGCTTGGCGCCAAGAACTCTGGAGTACTTGGTTTTGTCCGTTTTGCGCGAGTTCCGCCTCGGTGGTGTTTCACGAGTGTGGGCTAAGAGGTTGAAGCGGATCCACCTATGGTCTGAGCATGAGGCCTCCTTCGAGACGTGCCATCCCGTTATTAGACTGGCTGCTCCTTCCGATGCGAGGGTCAAGTCTATAATTGTTTGACTTCGTCTAGTGACGAAGGTGGGTTCAGAACCTGTGTTTAGGAGAGATAGGTTAGTTGTAAAAAGATATTCAACCAAATTCTTACCCCTGTCATTTGGCGTATCCATTTCCCATAATGGGTGGTGAGCATTGGAGTCAGTCCCAACGATTATCTCATACCCGGACCTCTCGCAGTAATTGACCAGTCGGGTGAGATCAAACGGGGGCGGCTCCTCTGACTCTGGCATGTAGACCGAGGCGAGGACTATCGCGATGTCCATGGCATCTCGCTGTATGTGCAGCCTTATTGCAGAAATATCCCTGGTACAGAATTCTGTTAAGGGTTGTGCTCTAATGTTTTTTGATATGTATATGCATGACCTAGGGTGGTCATGATCTGCAGCAAGGAAGAGCTTACCTACTAAGTTAGAAAGTCCTCTGATGAGGCCGGCTCTGATCCACGGCTCTTGGATCAGTACCATGGCAGTTTGCTGGACCTCCAACCACTTACGCAGCTGAGCCGTCGCTGTTTGACTGTGGTGGAGGTTGGCTTGAAGGAGGTTAAACTGCAACGAAGGGGACGCCATCGCTGGGCGTATCCTCCTCGCCACTCTCAAGTGTGAGCCCCGCAAATAGGCCTCCAGATTCGGCCACTTCTGAACCCGGTGACAGTAGGTCGTCCAGGTCTTCACCCGACGACAGGGCTGGGTCAGAATCTGGGACGGCAGGAGCGGCTATCCCTTTGTCGGAAGTTGCCGCGTCGCTGACCGTTGGGGCGTTGGTAGGGGCAGTTGCCCCTGTAGGTGACAGTGTGGCTGTGGTGTGATCCCAGCCCTGAGGGACGTCGATAAACTTACCGTTCCGACCCCGAAACTTCACGTACACCTTTCCCAAACCAAAGGAGAGACGGCGTCCGTTCTTCATCAGGGTCGGAATTTGGTCCTCAGGGACTCCGACCACCACAAACCACCCACCAGGTTGTTTCTGTGCGTTCTGTAGTGTCCACTTCTTGATCTCCAGCCAACGATTCTGGTAGGCTAAAGCGCGCCCTATGTCACGCGAGTCCACCAGAACCCCCTGCTCATCGGGGATCAGGATGCCACAGCGGGCACGTTGCGGGATCTCTGACTGGCTCCTGACCGTTAGCGAGATGCTGGAGGGGAGAGCCACATCGGCGACTGCACCCTTCAGCCAAGAGAGCGTGTGTTCATTGGAACACCAAAGTTTTAGGACCCCTTCCGCATACGTCGGCTTCCCGTTGAAGTCAGGTCCGTTTTGATCCTCTGGTGAGGACCAGGACTCGCTGATGATCCGTTTCTGGATCTCCGCGAGTACCCTGTCTGCTATGTCCTTCGTCACATGCCCCGTACGCGCGCAGGTGACTGCGACACTTAGGGGTGACTTGACGGCCTGGGCATATGACACGTTTCCAGTCCGATTGGAATCCCCGAGCCGCGGCCGCTTATGCTCCCCTCGAGGCGATGTTGATTCGTCGAGAGCCCGCTTGGCTTTGGCTCGGGCATTCCGACCGGGTCGGTTGGCAGACTTGTTGCGTTTGGTCAAGCCTTTCTCCTGAGCACCAGCCGGCAGTGCGTCAGATTGCGGGCGGTTTGCACCGTCCGTCTGCGCACGCCCACCTGCACTGGAGTAGGGCTGGTTGCTGGCTGGTTTATCCGGCGCTGCAACACTGACCTGGGTGGGTGAGGAGGAGACGGTCGCGCTTGCTTGCAAGGTGCAAGCTGCAGCTGCTGGCTTGCGCCGCCTCCTGCGCTTTTTGTTCGCTTTCTCAACACCGCCGGCAGGGGGAGCGTCACTAGGTGGTTTAGTGGCGGGGTTCGGGCGATTGCCCTTACCCTTTTTGTGGCTCATGACCTGCCAGGCTGCGGAGAAAGCGTCGTTTATACGTCTGACCTCGAAAGAGGTCGACGCCATCGGGGTGGAAGGATGAGCACCGGTTTTACCCAGCACCGGGGCAGTGGGGCAGAGGGGCAGCGGAACAACGGGACAGCGGGACAGTGGGACAGTGGACTGGACTGGAATGGACTGGACTGGACTGGACTGGACTCACGTGGGTTAGCAGAATTTAACGCGAGCGGAGCCGCGGGTAAAAGCTAGTAAGGTAATAAAATTGTATATGATTGTTATTGAGTGCCCTCTGACTGACCAATAAACCATTTTTCTTTCTTTTTATTCGACGTTTTTAATATTTCGATTTCGTGTCCAGAAATATATACCTACTTAACTCAATAAAATATGTTTGGATGGTCTCAAAACTCTCAGATTTCTGAATCACGATGCCCTTACAGATCTAAAATAGCCCAACACACACACACGACATACCTAAACAGTTGATCACACATATGCTTGGAGTGACGTGACGTGCGCGTTGACGTGTGAGGGACATTCGGCGTCATTAGCGAAGGCTCCCTCCTTTATTTATAACCTCTTCCCAACAATGGCCTACATGTATTTAGGTACTCGGATATGTGGCGATTTTAGAATTTTAACCTTTATGGCACCGAAGTTGAAATAGTTGGTGGGTCATGAAAAATAGAACCCCATTACTTCAATGTAGTATTTACTTTACTGATGAATGTTTGCTACTAACGTGTGCCTGATAACGAGATGGTTTAAGAAAAAAATATCAGAATAATGTATGATATATCTTTATATTTAATAAACATTAATCTATTGATTATATTGGACTGCTGATCCCGAAGTCGTAATGTCATAAATTAACAATATGGTGTGTTAAAATGATGTCGAAATTATAGTGGATTTATAAAAAATTAAGTGCTTCAATCTTTTCTTAACGAGATTACGTCCGAATTTTTTTATTCGTCAGTGATCTTAATAAATATTTTCACAATCAGGCAGTAATTTTAAATTTGTAAATTTGACGGCGTCTGTGGTCTAGTGGGGTTCGATTCCCACAGGACACAAATATTTGTGTGATGAACATAAGTGTTTGTGTTGGTATGGGTGTTTCTTATGTATTATAAGTATGTATTTGCAAATAAAAAGTATATAAGTATTATATCCATTGTCTAGTTACCTTAATAATTAATTATAGGTAGCTTAATAATTAATTATAAGTAGGTATGTTTATTTATTTTTCAAGCATATAACTCATATAAGTTGCTTGAGCATCTGCGCGTCTTTAAATTAATAGGTCTCTGCTATTTTTATTGTATTTTTTTCTATATTTATTATTTTCAGTAATAAATATTATTTATCCTCATCTCACAGTATGTATTCTCCATAGATAAATAAAACAATCCTTGTTTTAGTTATCTATGGTATTCTCCGTTTCATAACGGCTTCCCATTTTCTTCATAGGAAATTATTACGGACAATTTCTCTGTATTTGCTCAGCATTTATTTGCTTTCTATTGTGTACTTTATTTGTTTATGATATGAAAACAATGAAGCTCGCCAACATTCTGCTTTGATGTCGACATGTTGATATTAAACATTTTTCGCATACATCTGATAAATGTTCAGGGGGAACTCGGCGACAGCTATGCATTACCTCGGTGACTGCCAAGACCGATAGTTCTAACTTATTGCACTGAAGAGATTGTTGGAAATATGTGTGAAGAATATTATTGTGTACGTACTTACGTACACACGTATGCCTACGTGTATACGTAGGCATATTGCAAATCATTACGTAAAATAAATTCGTTGAAGGATTATATCAAACATAAGACGCCCAACGTTTTCGCCTAGTCTAACATGGGCAGTAGTAGGTATCTATGTATTTACTTTGTAAACATGGACTGAATTACCAATTTACTTACCATGTGTATTAGTGTAGTATACAAAACAATATCTCAATGTACAATGAAGTCTATTCTCCAGTTTTTATAAAAAACTGATCAACGCAGAAATTAACTAATCATCAATCAAATACTGTCAAGTGTTGTGGTTAGTTGTTAGTATTTTTGGCAACCAATCACAGGAGCTGAACATAAAATTTCAATAAAAACAGATCAAAATGATCAGCCTTCCTGAAGCCGGTGGTATGCTTGGCAAAGGAAGCTTCATTTTTTGAGAATGATTATAGAACTTTATAACTTTCTTGAATTTCACTTATATTAGACGATGATTACGGGACTTTTCACGCACAGAAAAATCAAAACAACATTTTGACTAACCTTGACATTTAGGCCAAGTTGCATTGGCCGTGGTCACGAGAAGACTGAAGTAAGACAACTTGGCCGAAACGTCAGGTTAGTCAAAATGTTGTTCTGATTTTTCTGTGCACGTAAAGTCCCATAATCGTAGTCTAATATGAGAATAGCGATGTACAAATCAAGACAAAGTCATCTCACATCAAATGGAAAGGATTTTAATATAATCCAATCTCGACTAACCACAAAGTCACAAGCACAGCTTTGACCCTAACAACTTGATAAAAAGCATTAGTAGACCCAGTTCCATATCAATGTATGCTCAAACACATCCGGGACACAATTAAGGTCAGGGTTTCCGCACATATGACCCGATGAGAAGAGCCGACTCGAACGAATAATGAAGTTGACAGACGGGATGCGCTTTGTTCACTGCAGTAGAACTAGTTCAGATATTTATGCGTTTTATGTAAAATACTGGGTTTCCAGAAGACATTTTTTTTAAGTAAGTACCGAGAGAAAAACAATATTTTGTTTTTAATATGTATTATGAACGTTATTTTTTATAGCACGGCTATGGTAAAAATTCTACAGTAGAATTTGATTTAAAATAGACAAAAAGTATCTATTCTAGGATACATTATCCAAATCAAGGCACATGTCAAGGAACAAACATGGGTTGTGAATAAGAAATCAATGTCTAATCTGTCTTCTTCGGCAACTCTTTTTCAAATAAATTGTTTGGAACCCGCAGTTTCCCAAATAAATAAATAAATATTTTTGGGACATTTTTACACAGCACCATCTAAAGGCTGATCAATTAATGCAAAAATTAACTAATCAGCTGTCAATCATTTAAAGAGATGTGATTGGTTGTGTTAGAATTTTTGGCCGACCAATCACAGTAGTTGACATCAGAAACGGATGACGATGAGATAAAAACCGCAATTTATTTTGGCTAAAATTATAACTAGGAGACTAAATGTACCCTTATTTTACGTATTAGTCCTAAGATTATTAATGTTAATGGTGTACAGTAAAGAATATTCTATCTATCTATCTATCTAAATTCAAATTTCATAGTACATAATAATTTCATAGGTTTTCGCGATTCACTTTGTTTTATTATAATATGCATAGTACAATCAATCAGCTCAACGGTCCACGACAAAATGAGGATACCATTAAAAAGGATTACTTTTGTAATAGAAATCCTTTTATTGAATTAATGCTTCAAATAAATAACGACTACATGGCAACGCTTTTAGGTTGGGCAATGGCGCTCCCGAAATTTTGCATCAAATCACAATACGTAATCAATTATTGGTTTAATAATGGATTTATTGTCCATTCGCTGTTACAAAGAGATTCCATTGTTATATTAAATTTTGTTCGTTGAAAAATTTGTGCTATTGTCATTGAAGATAACACATTATTTTATTGTGACTGTTTATTTATTTTACTGGTAACACCTTGAAGCTCGAAAGCCTACCTCAAAACCTCGGAAGAATCCTTCGAAAATTAAGAGAAATTAAGACAGAAAACAACCTACAACCTATTATTTACTATTATTAATTATATTCTTAGTTTATACTAAACCTGAAAAGGGGTCATTGTCCTCATCATTATGAACAACGGTCACTGTGGGACCAATCCTGAAATCGCGAAAAAATAAACAGTTGTTCCCTACATTTTGTCGATTTATGTGAACACAAAAGATATTTTTTTCGCGATTTCAGGGTTGGTCCCATAGTAAAAGCTGTTCATAATGATGAGTACAATTAACCCTTTTCAGGTTTAGTTTGTAGAATAAGGTTGTAGGATTGTAAAATAAATGCATAAAAGAAAATATTTTCTCCATCTAGGAGGTTGTATAGCCATGATAATAAATTTTAAAGATTTTAATCAATTAAAAGTCTGGTTTCGAACTGCTCAAAAAGAAATCTGTTTAAATTTTTTAAATATTGTGACTAAAAATACTGTCACAAAAACGTGGCCGTAAAGTAAATTCTGTTATTTATGCATTATTTATGAGAAATAAACTGAGATAGGTAGGCTAATTCCTATTTCTGGCACAGGTGCTTTCATTATCACCAAAGCAAATAGTAACTAAATGTACTCCATTTTTTGTAGTAACTAAGAAGCCAAACTTGTTTCCTGATTGCTAAAAGATTATTGTGGCGTGTACTGATGCGAAGCTTCATTGCATTTGCAATCGCGGATGTAAATGTACCTACGCGTGCACAGTTGGTCAAAAATTCTGATAAAGAAGAAAGAAAAAGAATGAAAAATTATTTATTGTTTTAATATAAAAATAAATAATTATTAAATAAGAAAATCACGCGACGCCTTCAAAATGTTGGTTTATGTTAAGATTTTAAAATACATACAATGATTATTTTTTACTTTTTAGTTAAGGTTTTTGAAGTCGGTTTTATTTTTTGTTAAAAAGTTTTTATTTCATACTTTTTAGTTGAGGGTTGATTCATAAATGTTTATATAACCAATTTGAGAATATATTTTTTATTAACCTTTGCTATCCCACTGCTGGGCAAAGGTCTCGCTCATGTTCTTCCAAACTTCCAATCACTATCGTGAAAAAAAAACACGCATATCGGCCAAGAATTCTCAGAAAAACGAACCAATGAGCAGATCATCTAGATAGGCGAAGCTAAAATAAACTGATTTCTTGAAGCTAGTTAAAAAACTACTCAACCTAAGTCAATAAAATTTATATGGGACCACCGCGCGGACTTTCTCTACCAAATAAAAAAACAACCACGTAAATCGGCCTACAAATCTCGGAGTAAT
Organism: Asteroscopus sphinx; assembly: GCA_949699075.1. Taxonomy (NCBI): domain Eukaryota; kingdom Metazoa; phylum Arthropoda; class Insecta; order Lepidoptera; family Noctuidae; genus Asteroscopus; species Asteroscopus sphinx. The sequence continues at coordinate 25,031,041 of OX453004.1, read as the reverse complement.
CGGTGTACATACATGAAAAAACTCTCAAGTGGCTCCCTATTCGTCTTCGCAGGAACACTCGGATATTGTGTCTCCTTTTTTTAATATTCTACATAATCCGACATCCCCATCATACCTGCGGGAACGCTTTTCCTACACTCGTCCTCCTTACGCACCCTGCAGGTCGCATCTTAAAACCATCCTCAATTTTCCATCCCATAAAACTGACTTCTACTCCTACTCCTTATCTGTGCACGCGGTTAGGTTGTGGAACTCGCTTCCGCCCGTGATACGCGACTGTAAAACTGTTTCCACCTTCAAAAAACGTGTAAAAGAGCATTATCTTTCCTCATCCACATAGGTTGTACGTAATTATGTAATGTATTATGATTTCTATTTTGATATTGTGTAGGTATACCTAGACTATGTTTATTTTTTTATACCATATTTATTTTACGTTATATATAAGTTTATGTATGAGTATATATATATATGTAGGTATGTATATTTATTAGTATTACTTGACACACTGTGTCTACATCTCTTTGCTTCAAATTTTCCTCTCGCAGGTCTGCTGGAAGAAATTTCTTATAGAAATAAGCAGTGCCTTTGTACTATTCATTTCTATGTATTTTAATTTTATTTATCTGTGTGTGCATAAATTTAATAAATAAATAAATAAATAAATAAAAATAAAAAAAAGACCACGGAATACATAACCTCCTCCTTTTTTTGAAGTCGGTTAAAAAGTGCGAAAAATGGCCACTTTTGGCATTTTTTCTATCAACTACAGCGAACTATATTTTACAGAGTTAATAATTTCTGATTAAACTACAGTACCTGTATACTTAACATAAAATAAATAAATAAATAAAATATTTTTGGGACATTTTCACACAGCACCATCTAGTCCCAAACTAAGCAGAGCTTGTAATATGGGTACTAGACAATGGATATAATACTTATATACTTTTCTTTTGTAAATACATACATATAATACATAAGAAACACCCAGACCAACACAAACACTTATGTTCATCACACAAATATTTGTGTTCTGTGGGAATCGAACCCACGACCTCGTGATCAGCAGTCCGACACTCGAACCACTAGACCACAGAGACATAACATAACAACACGCCTGTATTTCCCCGAAGTGGTAGGTAGTGGAGTATAGCACACCCACATTTCACCAGTTATGTTATAGTCCCATGTAATAGGGGGCGAGCCTATTGCCATTGACCGGGCACAAATCCAGACTCCAGGCTGCTACTGACAATTTCTTAATGAAAAAACCCAATAACACTTTGCCCGACCCGGGAATCGAACCCAGGACCCCACGTTCAGCAGTCGTGTATACCTGTATACTTCAATTGTTAAAAACTAATTTCCGATAAATGATGTATTTAGCGAGTAATATTGTTTTTACTGATGGGGGCGCCACTTAGCAACTATATTCCCCTTAAGTAGTTAGTTTTACAAAGTTACGAAAAAGTTATATCAATATGAAACTATCTTTGTCTCGCAAAATGGTCACATGTTAGCAAAAAATGTTTGTTCAAAGAAAGAAAATCGTTGTAGATATTCGTTTTACAGATGAGAAAATGGGATGCATTAGGTTAATAAAAAATATATTCTCAAATTGGTTATATAAACATTTATGAATCAACCCTCAACTAAAAAGTATGAAATAAAAACTTTTTAACAAAAAAAAAAACCGACTTCAAAAACCTTAACTAAAAAGTAAAAAAAAATAATCATTGTATGTATTTTAAAATCTTAACTTAAACAACATTTTGAAGGCGGCGCGTGATTTTCATGTACGTTCACATAAACTGTTTTTACTATAGATATTGCGCTGGACTGTACATTATATGACGCAAAGGGTCAACCACGCGCCGCCTTAAAAAGTTAAGATTTTAAAATACATACAATGATTATTTTTTACTTTTTAGTTAAGGTTTTTGAAGTCGGTTTTTTTTTTATTAAAAAGTTTTTTACCAACATTATTCTACATTATTTTTAACCGACTTCAAAAAAAGGAGGAGGTTATGTATTCCGCGGGTTTTTTATTTATTTATTGTATTGAACAATGATTTTAAAAAGAAAAAAATATAAATTCAGCGTTTAATATCCATTTAACATCCAATAAATAATAACTACTGACTTAATTAATCTATCTACAAATGTACAATATTTACAACACAAATATTAAAAAAAAAACCGGCCAAGAGCATGTCGGGCCATGCTCAGTATTATAGGGTTCCTTAAGTAGGTGTACAAACGAATCAAATCGAATATTAATCATGGCTATTTTAGTTTTTGCAATAATCGGCAGCATTCGCGACTCAGAGCGTGTTGTTAGTAGCGCCATCTAGCGATAAATTCAAGAAGCCAAATTTAAGAAGTCTGATTGATGTCAAAGTTACTTTTGTGATTTTTTCAAATAGAAAGTAGCTAAAGGAGCATTATTTGACATGATAATTTTTCTCTAAGGTCAATGACCTTTGAACTAGGACGTTTTAAGTATTTTTCGGTTTTCTGTCTATAACTCCAAAAATTATAATCACATTATACTCAAAATAATTTTAAAAGAGAGTTTTCACAAAGGTCTATCAATGTGGAAGATTATAAGTTTCTACGTTGCATAGTTTAGAAATGGCAGGGGGGGCACACATTGCAAGCCACTTTGGCGGGCTATATTTCGCAGATGGTACACCTGATAAAAAAGTGGTGTATGAAACATTACCTTCATTTTAGTAGACCTATTCAATGATACCCCACACGATGGGGTGCAGCGAAAAAAAATATTTTTTCCCCATTTCACATGTATGGGCGCCACCCCTAAAGAACGTAAAAACTATTTTTTTATTCTTTTAAAATTGAGATCTATATGCAGACTATTTTTTAACAAAATTTCATTTACTTATGTTTATAACTGTAGAAGTTATTAAGCTGTAAAGGATTAGGACAGACGGACAGACGGACAGACGGACGGACATGACGAAACTATAAGGGTTCCTTGTAGGACTTCGGAACCCAAACCAACAAAATAAAATTATATCAAAAGGCGCGCTTAGGCGTCAAAGTATTCGTCCACACCGCTGTCATCTGGAAAAGTCCCCAGAAGACTGGTAGCGTTGCCACGTTGAATGGCAACGCTTAAAAAGAAGATGAACGAAGACGACGAATTACTTTTTCGTTGAGATATGTCATTCCCATTAAATGCAACCAACTTGGCTATGGAGGCAGGAGAGTTTCCGATGCGTTGCCGAATCTTAAAAAAAAACATATTTATGCTCTTTGTTTGTGCGTTATCCAGTATACAGTGAACCCAATAAATCAACTTATAAAACTTAGATCCACACAAATTAACAGCAGAACGTAGACGGCGCGGCGTAGGAGGATATTCAATTACTAGTAATAATAATATTAAATTAAAATACATATGTACGTTCCACATAACAAGCATAGTTTTAAAGTGAGTTAACCAGGCACGTGTCATAGAGAGATTCGACTTTCATATAACACGTTCCATGTCATGATTTTAATCTTTAAACATTTTTATCCAGACTTTAAGATAAACTGCATAAATTCAAATTCAAACTTGAGCTCGCGTGCTTTTCCACGAAATTGTTTTTAGAATTTTATAAAACATTTTTATTTATCTGTTCTGTACGAGCACGGCGCAGCTGCGACCCGAACGGTGACGGAGGAACCGTGTTTACACGGAGAAATGGCTGAATTTCAACTGCAAACACATACACCACGGATCCGCCCGCACCCTCCACTCTCCCCATAACTGCAAGTGGGTCGTTCAAACTCTACTCTATGAGTTTTTATGACCGCAAATGCTTTAAAATAGACATACCACAACCTATTCAGACTTCAAACGCGGAAATCTGAGCCATAAAAATAAATGCAGTTTGAAAGTTGTCGTTTGGTAAAAAGCTACTGGGGGCTTTGGTGAAACTTACCGTTTGTAGTGTAGGTACAAACACGTCATTTGTCAAAGCCTTCGTAAAACTGAACTGATTTGCAAAAAACGTAACACAAAAAGCTAATAGGATTTTACTAAAGTTTTTTGGGAAATTAAATGAAATGTATTCCACTTAAAATAGAGTACCTACATTATGGTAGCCAGCGTGGTGGACTAAGGCATTAAGTTTCTCATTCTGAAGAGTCTCGCGCCCAGTAGTGGGACAGTAAATGGGCTGATGATATGATGAAAGAAAGAAAGAAAAAAGAAAATGTGTTTATAGGCACAACAAAAAAAAAGAAAAAGAACATTTAAAAAAATACCTAAGTGCCAAAGAGCCACCAGCTCAGCATAATGTTAGGTAGCAGTACAGGTACCTACTGACTACCCAACGCTGATGATGATGATGACATTATGGTGCAGAGTGGTTACAAATAGATAATCTATAACCTTCACTATAGCAATTTTTGCACAGGTTTTGTTTTCGGATTTCTTTAATAAAATAAGTAACTCGTAGGGCGTCGTTGGTTTGATAATAATACTATCATCATCATCATCATTTCAGCCGAAAGACGTCCACTGCTGGACATAATACTATAACAATTCATTATTCGTTAACAAAATACCATCTATATCAAAACCGAAAATTGGATGGAAAAATATATAAGTAAATAAGCAATAACTTTCTACTTTTCCGTAACTTTCTGACATTCATAACGCGCAGTTGATTCTGACGCATAAGTCGGTTTGTGTCAATATTTGTGGGAGGCGAGGACGCAAACACCGGCTGCCGCGTAAACAAGCCTTACTGCCTTGTGACGTCACGCCTGTTATGACTACAATCAATTACGATACGTGAAATTACTGGCTTATCAAATATTGGAATTACCTATAACCCAATTATTGACAATTAAATTAATTAATTTATTTATTTATTGATTAATCTGGCTAAACATGGCGCTTCCTTGCGCATCTTATTAGGCTGGCTGCAAATCAAACATAGCCTTACCCAGTCCAGCCAAGTGCCAGACGGCTCGTTTATGTCTTTTATTTGCAAATGCTTCCCATGTCACATTCTTGACGTGGAACCAATATGCGGTAATGCATATGTTACTTTACAAAACCCATGCCATGTGCTGGGCGTGGACTGGGTTCAATATGTGGTGGGCCTTGTCGTAGGAGAGTCAGTCAAGCAGCATGGTTCAAGCACCTATGTCTTGGTTCAGCATATTCACATGAAGTGGAATTCCCAATTTCCTGCCGCATCCGTGATTAGAGACGGCTGTCACCGGACTAAAGTTTTAGATTGAATAAATTGTGTGATGAATCACTTTCAGCTGATTATTATTCGTACCAGTTTATTTTTTCCAATGTATCTATCTAACGCATAGAAAAGGCTGGATATTACTTACTTCATTAAAGGCTTTTATTTAGCTTTCTTCGTGGTCTATGTGCTTGCTATAAATCTTGCACGTCAATTTTAAGCCAGGATCTGTTGTCCAAAGATGCTGTACATAAGTGTAATAATAAATACATGTACTACATGTATCTATTAAGATACATGTAGTTCCAATGACAATACAATAGCATAAACTTTAAAAGCTGTTCCATTTTTTACGGGGGGCGTGGAAAACTATTCAACCAGCCCAAACAGGTCCCAGCTTACCACTAGCAGGCGAGCCACTTCTCCCCATGCGGCCTCAATGACGGCCGCACCCTCCTGACTGCCTTGACACTGTCATGGGCCTTGGTCAGCTGCGCCAGCAACGCCAGCTACGCCTGCTGCGTCAGCTATGCAAGCTACGCCTGCTGCGCCATGCTACGCCAATTGCTGAGCGGGCAGCAGACTACCCCGAGTCTGCCATTGGTCCCACAGGCCCTATCCTCCCGTAATTTTTTATAGAGGTTTTCTTCTTCGCCGTCCAGATGGTGAAGCCAAGACCATCGGCCCCAAAAGGAAGCGCGAGAACACAACCGCAGCACTCCTGCACTCCAGAGAGTTGCGAGATCGACGGAGGCAGGGAAGAATACAGTCCCCTCGCTGCCTGCCAAGTGACAGGGTGAGTGCACCAGGCACATCCCTGCTCCTCCACTGTGGCGTCTGCTGGCATCAAAGGCCCAGACCCGGCCAGAATATCCCCCGGTCCAAAGAAGAGTTATCGCCCGTGCCCAGGGTACACTGGCCCAACTGCTATTCGCTCCAGACGTATCGAGAATAACCAGCTGCTGTCAGGCACACGAGGAGGTTTTCTGGCCAAGCACACCATCGAACCCAGCCCTGCCTAGCCCAGCCGTGTGCCAGACGGCTCGTTTGTGTCTTTTGTTCGCAAATGCTTTCCACGTGGCATTCCTGACGTGGAACCAATATGCCTAGCTTAGGTAAACATACATAACATTGGTTTACTAATACTGCCGCGAGTGATGAATATAGTCTATTTCACATCGCGGTTCGAGCACTTATATCCATAACAAGCTTAATTTTACTCCACTCGCGGAGTTCAAATTTAAATTAAATTATAGACCGCTCATCCATAATGAAGGTACGGATAATGTTAATTTATTATATTTTGCATGCAAACTACGAAAACACTTTTTATTCATGTAGGATTTTTCCAAAGCTTATTACCATAATTTATTCTGAAGTCCTAGAAATACCAGGCCCCTCAGAAAGTATTGCGAAAAAAAGTTTTTATATATGGGAGACTGGCCAGTTATAATGTTTTTCCAAAATATGATTATTTATAAGTAAAAATAAGTAAGTTCCAATTTCAAAATTTCCCTCCACATTTTTTGCGAGTTAATTCAAAGTATTGTGTCTCACTGAAATATGGATCTGCGCCGGGAACATTTTAGAGCTATGATTTTATTCGATTTCAAGTGTCGCCTGAAACCGGATGAATCGTACGATAGACTTCAAATGGCATTCATGGATGAAGGCCCTTCCAAGGCAACCGTGTATCGTTGGTATAACGAATTCAAGCGCGGTCGACCAACTTTGGGGGATGACGAAAGAAGCGGTCGCCCTTTGACGGCTGTTACCGAAGAAAACGTGCTAGCAGTGAAAAATTTAATCCAAGACAATAGGCGAATTACATATCAGGAGATTCAACACATATTGAAGATTGGATCGGGAAGCGTTCACGAGATTCTACACAGCCATCTTCGCGTGAGGAGGATAGTATCACGCTGGGTGCCGCACAACCTCACCGATGCTCAGAAGCAGGCCCGGGTGGAATGGTGCCGTGATATGCTTAACAAATTTGAAGCAGGCTCGTCTCGGCGTGTTTACGACATCGTTACAGGTGATGAGTCCTGGATTTATCAATACGACCCAGAAACCAAGCGCCAGTCGACTGTTTGGGTGTTTCAAAATGAGCCAACGCCTACCAAAGTGAAGCGATCTAGAAGCGGGGGTAAGATTTTGATCGCTAGCTTTTTTAATTTGACTGGCCACTTGGTATCAATTCCCTTACGGGATCAAGCAGAAGCATTAATGCCGAATGGTATACTACCAAATGTTTGCCAGAAGTTTTCTCTGTTATAAGCAACAAGCGACCAAACACAGGGCTCCGCGGGCTACTGCTCCACCACGACAATGCACCTGCGCACACCGCACTCAAAACGAGGGACTTCCTGGACAGCACGCCAGTCAAACTCCTGGGTCACCCTCCTTACAGCCCTGATCTAGCACCGTGTGACTTCTTTTTATTCCCAAAAATAAAAAATCAGCTCAAAGGGATACAATTTTCGTCGCCGGAAGATGCGCTGGCTGCGTTCGAGCAGGCTGTAAACGAGGTGTCTGCGGCGGACTGGAAAAAGTGTTTTGAAAACTGGTTTAGGCGCATGAATCTTTGTATAGAGGCTGGTGGAAAGTACTTTGAAAAGATTTGATAAAAATATATGTACGTATAGAACAATTTTTTTTAGTTTCGCAAAACTTTCTGAGTGTCCCACGTAAATGAATATACCTACACGCAGATTTTTGGTCGTTCTGGAAACGAAAAACATACTTAAAGTAAGTGTTTTTGCTGTTATTGAGACTTTTACCATTTAATTCGAACAAATCTTCATTTCTTCTAGTTGCTTAATGGTAATAAATCATTTTAATAATTAAATTAAATTTGAATATAAAACAATCAAAATTACAATTAAACTCAAAAAAGTTACATACATACATACATACATATTATCACGCCTGTTTCCCATTGGGGTAGGCAGAGACTATGGATTTCCACCTGCTACGATCCTGACACACCTCTTTCGCTTCATCTACGTCCATTAACCTCGTCATGCATGCTCGTCGGTTTAGAGAACTCTTAACCTGGCATTTTTTGAGAACATCCGCGATTTGAGTTAAAAGTTGAAATTTCTAGAAAGAAAGAAAGAATCATTTATTTGCTTAGAATACAGGTGTATACATAACCAGCCCATTACTGTCCCACTGCTGGGCACGGGCCTCTTCTTAGTACGAGAAGGCTAAGGCCTTAGTCCACCACGCTGGCCTAGAGCGGGTTGGCGGACTACACACACCATTGAGAACTGTATGGAGCAATCTCAGGTGTGCAGGTTTCCTCACGATGTTTTCCTTCACCGTTAAAGCAAGTGATAATCGAATATAAATCCGCACATGAATTCGAAAAGTCAGAGGTGCGGGCCGGGATCGATCTCACACCCTCCTGCATGGAAGGCAAGCGTTCAACCACTAGGCTATCACTGCTTATATCGATGATCGAATACAGGTGTACCAAATATAAAATTGGTGGTTTTAGAACAATGCTATGTTCCATGGTAATGAAGTAGGTACCTATTCAGTATTTTTATCCAAATTGATAATGATTGGCTATGCTATTATTGATATGTAGTATTTTTTGTCTTTTCCGGCTTATTGCATCTCATCTACAAACACCGGTCAATAGTTAGCAGTGTTTGAAACCAAAGAACTGCATCACTGTGTCTTTTACTACTTTGACATTATCAAAATCATCGAATAACGATGGAGCCATAATGTTAAAAAAAAAAAAAAAATTGACATGGATTCTGTTTTTCAATTCAAAAATGACCATACATTCAGCTTGTATAGGCACCTATAGCATAGCTAACTGAACAAGCTTAAAATAATCTCTCTTCCTTATTTATTTTGCTGCTTCGAACTGGGTCGTGTCGTCCAGCTGCCTAATTGCGTAACTCACTCGCGATCGCAATCATCTGGATTTCAATGTTCATTGCTCCGTGTGCTTTGACAATCCGTATTATCGGCAACTACGAACCACGCACTGAATATTGCTTTAATTTCAAAATGAAAGCTAATGTCAAAGTGAATGCATTACACAATTGCCCCACAGTTCTCGTTATTTTATTCCAGCTAAAACCTTTGACTAAAGCGTACAAGAACGTAGTCATCTCCAGCAAATTACTTGTATACAAATTTATCAAGGGTAGCATCTGTTTCTGAGTAGACGTGACCAACATGATTGAAATATACCCAACAGCCTAAATATTCAAATTGTATTTGTAACTTCAAGGCAAGGCCACACATTGATGACTCGGGAGTCTACTTCAGTGATGCATGAATGCCTTTGGGACTCGCTGGAGACTTAGTGAGCAGTATGTTACTGCATACGTGATATAGATAGTGGTATATAATATTCATGTTCACGCTAGAGAGGGCATCGGGTGGCGTTAACGTGGCGTGACGGAGTGGCGCGGGCTAAGTGCTCCGCTAAATTGCTCGCAACGACTAAACACGCGCCTGAAGCTGTTGAAGCTAGAGACGGGCCATTAAAATAACCGCACCACCCTACATTCCTTCATCAAAATATTTTTTTTTTAAATAAATAATAAATATTTTTAGGACATGTTTACACGGCACCATCTAGTCCCAAACTAAGCAGAGCTTGTGCTATGGGTACTAGACAATGGATATAATACTTAGATCCTTTTAAGTACTTATAATACATAAGAAACACCCAGACCAACACAAACACTTATGTATATCACACAAATATTTGTGTTCTGTGGGAATCGAACCCACGACCTCTTGATCAGCAGTCCGACACTCGAACCACTAGACCACAGACGTCACATTTACAAATTTAAAATTACTGCCTGATTGTGAAAATATTTGCTAAGATCACGGACGAATAAAAAAATGCCGACGTAATCTATTTAAGAAAAGATTGAAGCACTTAATTTTCCTTAAGCCCACTATAATTTCGACAGTATTTGAATACACCAGATATTGTTAATTTATTTGTGACACTTCGACAAAAAACAATCTGCCACACGAGATTTGTTGCATAATCGCGACTGTTAGACTTACTATGTGGGTGTGAATGTGTGCGTGCCAACCCGTATCCTCAAGCGAATAGACTTACTATTGGGTGCTTCACTTATTGTTTAGTGAGATTCCGTCCGCCTTTGTTTTATTTGTCCATCGCTAAGATCCACTTATCCACTGAAACGATGTACTCAGTACAAAACCACACAACCACACAAGCTATGAATGCTTGTGTGGTTAATAGTTTCTCGTTTGTATGTACAAAGTGTTACAAAGCTATTACCATTTCCTGTTACAACGTTATTGCGGTTCACGCTGATATAAAAGCAATTTCCGTATTAAGGTAGGGACAGCTTAATAAAATAATCATAGTTGTAATGCCGGCGTGAACCCGCTCATTTCGGGGCCCGGGCCGTCAGTCAGCCTAAAAGGTATGTGAATTAATTCATATACAGCCTACCACTTACGTATCTACACATAAAATCGATTTCGAAAAGGTTCATTCATCGTTATGTGATATGATGTTTTACGGAACAGCATCAAATTTTGTACAGTGTAAAATATTCAAATTATTGTGTAGTAGTGTGCTGTGGATGATAGGAGATAGAAACGATACCGTACTGCTCAGTAGGTTTACTGAACTCCATGTGTTCGGAGTAAAGTGTGCCTACTGTGCGGACGGCGTGTATTCTAACATTATTTTTATAATAACAGTGCCTATGGACTAAACTGTCTGATATTAATAAATGTCTTTTTTTATTTATTTATTTATTATATTCTTTATTTTATTTTATTTATTTTATTTTTTGTTCAGTTTTTTAACTTACTGGACATTGAATGTGGGAGTTTAGCAGTGCCAATGTACTACGTAAAAGTATTCGTCAAAATTACCAGGCCCCTCAGAAAGTATTGCGAAAAAAAGTTTTTATATATGGGAGACTGGCCAGTTATAATGTTTTTCGAAAATATGATTATTTATAAGTAAAAATAAGTAAGATCCAATTTCAAAATTTCCCTCCACATTTTTTGCGAGTTAATTCAAAGTATTGTGTCTCACTGAAATATGGATCTGCGCCGGGAACATTTTAGAGCTATGATTTTATACGATTTCAAGTGTCGCCTGAAACCGGATGAATCGTACGATAGACTTCAAATGGCATTCATGGATGAAGGCCCTTCCAAGGCAACCGTGTATCGTTGGTATAACGAATTCAAGCGCGGTCGACCAACTTTGGGGGATGACGAAAGAAGCGGTCGCCCTTTGACGGCTGTTACCGAAGAAAACGTGCTAGCAGTGAAAAATTTAATCCAAGACAATAGGCGAATTACATATCAGGAGATTCAACACATATTGAAGATTGGATCGGGAAGCGTTCACGAGATTCTACACAGCCATCTTCGCGTGAGGAGGATAGTATCACGCTGGGTGCCGCACAACCTCACCGATGCTCAGAAGCAGGCCCGGGTGGAATGGTGCCGTGATATGCTTAACAAATTTGAAGCAGGCTCGTCTCGGCGTGTTTACGACATCGTTACAGGTGATGAGTCCTGGATTTATCAATACGACCCAGAAACCAAGCGCCAGTCGACTGTTTGGGTGTTTCAAAATGAGCCAACGCCTACCAAAGTGAAGCGATCTAGAAGCGGGGGTAAGATTTTGATCGCTAGCTTTTTTAATTTGACTGGCCACTTGGTATCAATTCCCTTACGGGATCAAAGAAGCATTAATGCCGAATGGTATACTACCAAATGTTTGCCAGAAGTTTTCTCTGTTATAAGCAACAAGCGACCAAACACAGGGCTCCGCGGGCTACTGCTCCACCACGACAATGCACCTGCGCACACCGCACTCAAAACGAGGGACTTCCTGGACAGCACGCCAGTCAAACTCCTGGGTCACCCTCCTTACAGCCCTGATCTAGCACCGTGTGACTTCTTTTTATTCCCAAAAATAAAAAATCAGCTCAAAGGGATACAATTTTCGTCGCCGGAAGATGCGCTGGCTGCGTTCGAGCAGGCTGTAAACGAGGTGTCTGCGGCGGACTGGAAAAAGTGTTTTGAAAACTGGTTTAGGCGCATGAATCTTTGTATAGAGGCTGGTGGAAAGTACTTTGAAAAGATTTGATAAAAATATATGTACGTATAGAACAATTTTTTTTAGTTTCGCAAAACTTTCTGAGTGTCCCACGTATGTACGGGAACAAAAATTGCTAAAGAGATACCTATACATATAATACATACCTACATAGAAAATCAAAGCATTAAAAACATTACATAATTAAAGCATTAATTAATACACACTGTATTGCTTCTTTCCACGTGTTTTTCTCTCTGCATCATCCTAAAGCTGACTCATAGAAAATGCCTCAGGCATTAAGTCCTGGGGTGCTGGCCAGAAAACCTCCACGTGTGCCTGACGGCTGCTTGTCCTTCTGGACACGTCTGGAGGGAACGGCAGTTTTTTGGCCGGTGAATCCTGGGTGCGGGCAACTTCTTTCAAGGGATTGACCATCGGGGGATCTTATTTCCTGTGGCGAATATTCTGGCGCGGGAGGGGCCCATTCTAGGCCAGTGGGGAGGTGCTCCACGTGTCCCTCTGATGCCAACAGAGGGCACAGTGGAGGAGCAGGGGCAGGCCCGGTGTGCACTCACCCTGCCACTGGGCAGGCAGCGGGGGGGACTGTCTTTCCTTGCCCCCGTCAATCTCGTAACCCCAGAAGTGCCCCTGCTGAGTAGTGTGCTCGCGCCTTTTGGGACCGACGGTCTTGGCTTCACCTCCCGGACCGCGAGGAATAAAACCTCTATAAAAAATTACGGGAGGTAGGGCCTGCGAGCAGCAGACTCGGGGTAGTCTGCTCCCCGACCAGCAGCTGGCGTAGCTGACGTAGCTGGCATGGCTGGCGTAGCTGGCACAGTTGGCGTAGCTGGCACAGCTGGCGTAGCTGACACAGTTGGCGTAGCTGACATGCTGACCTGGCGGCATGCTAGCGTAGCTGGCGCAGTTGGCGTAGCTGGCGTAGCTGACACAGCTGGCGTAGCTGGCACAGCTGGCGTAGTTGGCGCAGTTGGCATAGCTGGTAAAGGCCCGCGAGGTGTGGTGGCATGCAGTGTTCCGTGTGCGCCACCGAGGAGGGTGCCGACGTTAGGCCGCACGGGTAGAAGGGGCTCGCTTGCTTGTGACGGGCTGGGACCTGTCGGGGGTGGTTGTGTAAATACTCACGGGTTCCCACGCCCTTGGCTAGGTAGGTGAAGGCTGAAGGAACACCGTGGTGGATTTAGTCGGTTAGAGTCCAACACTGGCTCCGCCTATCCCGGGCGGAGTGCGTCCATGTGAATTTCCCCACAGCAAAAAAAAAAAGTAAAGAAAAGGCATTAAGTCCTCCTCTGAATGAAACAGGGGTTGCCCACAAGGGGGCGTCCTGTCTCCCCTAGAATGGTCTTTAGTTGTTGACAGCTTACTGAGCGAGCTCAATAGGGCTGGCTATTACACGCAAGGTTACGCGGACGATCTGGTAGTGATTACCGTTGGCAAATGCCAATCAGTCATCTCCGATCTGATGCAAACGGCCTGTAGAATAATCGAAAGATGGTGCAAAGACTCCCAACTCTCGGTCAATGCAGACAAAACTGTCATTGTACCTTTTACAAAGAAAAGGAAGTTGGATGGCTTAAAACCACCAACCCTCTTCGGTAAAACGGTCAACTTTTCGGATGAGGTCAAATATCTAGGCATCATCCTAGACCAAAAACTCACGTGGAATGCACACATTAAACATGTGACAAGGAAAGCAAAAATTGCTTTGGGAACTTCCTGCCGACTGGTCAACTCGAAATGGGGCCTTAGACCATGGGCAACGCTGTGGCTGTACACTGCTATAGTAAGGCCCATGATAACCTATGGCTGTGTCGTGTGGCATGGAAAAACCCATCAGACTACCTGCAGGGATGCTCTCTCAAGCCTCCAGAGACTCGCGTGTCTCATAACAACAGGAGCAATTGCATCGACTCCGACCGCTGCACTTGAGGCTCTGCTTAATCTCGTTCCTTTGCATGTGCAGGTGCAAATGGACGCTAGGGCAGCAATGATAAGGGCCAGAATAGCGGGAAGGACAAGATGGAAGTCGACTGCCATGAGGGCACTGCAAGAGAACCTTATGAAGAAAGACATCATTGCCATGCCCACTGATGCAATGTTAAAAGAATACAGCTTTGATAGGCTGTTTAGGGTATTCATACCTCAGAGGACTGAGTGGAAGGACGAAACGCCAGGCCAGCCTCAGTCCACTGATGTTGTTTGGTTCACCGACGGATCAAAAAAAGAGGGTCTAGCAGGAGCCGGATTCCACGGTGGGCGGCCAAAGGTAAAAAAATTCGCCAACCTAGGCCAGCACACCACTGTGTTTCAAGCGGAATTATTTGCCATTATTGGATGTGTCCGTTTAAGTCTGCAGAGGACCTATATTAATAGGCGAATCTTCATCTTCTCTGACAGCCAGGCTGCTTTAAAAGCCTTAAATTCAGAGGAAATTGACTCCAAACTTGTAAAGGAGTGTGTCCAGCTATTAAACTCACTAGGAGCGGCAAACTCGGTGGCACTAGGATGGGTACCTGGACACTGTGGCATTAGAGGCAACGAAGCCGCTGATGAACTAGCTAGAGCTGGTGCTGAAAGCCCCAATGTGGGCCCGGAGCCAATCTGTGGCATTCCTAAATGCACCACTACAGCCTACCTTAAAAACTGGGGAACTGACCAAAGTATTAGCCTTTGGGAAAAATCCCCAGGTCAAGAACACTCGAAAGCGCTACTTGTGGGCTTCAAAAAAAGGTTTACGAAAGAAGCGCTTTCGTTGAACAAAAATCAGATAAGAATCCTGACAAGAACCCTCACTGGGCACTGCAAGCTGAATAAACACCTTCACAGGATGGGCCTCAGTGATACCACAGTTTGCAGGTTTTGTCGCGAAAAGGATGAGACGCCCATCCATATCCTATGCGAATGTGATGCAGTGCACCACATCAGAAGCCAGCATCTTGGAGGCCACGTCATCTCAATGCAGGAGATCAAATCCTCCTCCCCCAAGGTCATAGTCGACTTTATGATTGACTTGCAGCTTGGGGAAGTGCTGTAATGCTGCAAGAGGCGTCACAATAGATCTTTTAGGTCGCAGTGGCTTAGGGGCGTTTCAAGACCCTACCTCTTTCCTCAAAATAATAATAATAAACCTCCTCTGAATAGTTTTGTGCTTATGGAGTAAATTAATAATAAATAAATTCATCAAATTGCTTCTACAGTCTACTGTACCCAAAACCATGATTGCCTACGCTATATTTGACGTATTTATGTTATATGACAGTTTTATCAAACACAGTTTTTGTAAAACTGTGTTTATATAATTTAAGCCCATACCTGCTATCTTGTTATGGTATCACTATTAGCCAGATGAGAGTTAATATCATACAGGTGCGAGCGCTATATAAGCACTAAAGTCCTAGGTTGACGAGATTAAGTAAGGTACTCATGTAGTAATCAAAATTAATTATCCTCTTAATTAGATCATGTATAAAGCAGAGGGCGTACAGTGGCGTGAAGGCTTTCAGAGAAACAGGTGAGCCGTGAAGCGAACGCGCGTCGACTAAAGCCGAGATAAATAGTCGCTATTACTCAGCTTAAGAAAATGTCAACTTGTTTTCCCTCCTTTCAGCTTTTCAAAGTTGGAATCATCTAATTTAGGTCATTCGAGGGTTTATGGAAGTCAAAACTGCCAATTGAGGAAAACAACTTCATGTTCTTTTTCCTTTTTTATAATGTGTAATTGGAAGTGCTTCCAAAAGTGCGTCGTAAAAAATATTGAAAGTAAGTCTTAATGGAAATAAGTTCCGCTGGATGCGGAAAGCGCAGTACCAGTCGTTGTGGCGATGCTTGGGTGAGGCCTATGTCCAGCAGTGGACGTCTCTCGGCTGAAATGATTGGAATTTCGGATGATGATGATGGAAATAAGTGTAAAAGTGGTGTGATGTTCTGGACTCTCATATGACCTGAAAATAAAGGGCTTATTACACTACACTGAATTCCGAAATTCTAACTCAGACTCGGGTGTTGCCACTGTCATGCGGTCAACTATACTTTTCTTATATTTTACATCGACTTTCCTTTCTTTATATTTTACCTATGTTTTTTTGTTTTACTTTCTTTGTAATTCCACCTGTTAATTACCTGCTTGTGTTTATCACTGTTGTTTAAATATTGCGCGTCGTTAACAGTGACAATAAACAATTTTTCTTCTTTCTTCTTCTTCTTTAACTAGGATTTAGGAAAGGAACCATTTTATTTTATTTTATTTTATTGACGACCTCTGTGGTCTAGTGGTTCGAGTGTCGGACTGCTGATAGCGAGGTTGTGGGTTCGATTCCCACAGGACTCAAATATTTGTGTGATGAACATAAGTGTTTGTGTTGGTCTGGGTGTGTTGCTTATGTATTATAAGTATGTATTTACAACAACAAAAAAAGTATATAAGTATTATATCCATTGTCTAGTACCCATACCACAAGCTCTGATGCTTAGTTTGGGACTAGATGGTGCTGTGTAAAAATGTCCCAAAGATATTTATTTATTTATTTATTACACAGACCTAACTCTTATCACACGTAACTTATTTCCTGATTTCCTTTCTTAAATCCTAAAAATTACTGAACTGAATTCAGTAGTATAAGTATAAGCGCTTACGTCGTTTTTCCCACTTAGAAGTAATGACAATACAATTTCTATTGTGTCTATTTAAGAGCACTCGAAAGTATTAAATCAAACCCGTTTAAAAGCACGTAAAATAAGTAGGTTCCTAACTAATTCCTAAGTTACTTTTTAAAGTTTATGAAAGCGTATACAGGCGTCAATAGAAGTAAAACAAAAGTTATTTTATTTTTTTTATTTTTTTTATAATATAGGATGGCGAAACGAGCTAAAGGCCCACCTGATGATAAGCGGTTACCTTTGCCCATGACAACTTCAATACCACCTAGGCTGTTGCCTAAATGGTACCGCAAGTCGGTTCGCCAAACTGAGACATGAAGATGGAAAGTCTCATGTGATTGTAATTTCACCGGCACCCGTACCCTTCAGACCGAAACACAGCAATGCAAGCATCACTATTTGGCGGAGAAGTAGGCACGGTGGTAGTACTTCCCCGGACGAGCTATGGAAACTGTATTTATGAAAAATCTCTTTTCTTCGTAGCCACAAAACGTTATAACTATTAAAGTTATGCGTTAATTTGACAGTTTGCTTGATGCAAAAAAGTGTTTTTGACATGTTTGATATTTCCATTTATTTTATGCCCCGTAGGGGTTTTACCGCGTTACAAATAATAGTATACCGTTATACTGAGTTTGGGAGCCCTGCTCACTAATTGCTACATCGCAGAATACAGTATATTGAGCAAAAACGTTATCCGTCACTGTTTTGGGCTAGAGTTACGTTAAACTAATGATGCATAAAAGAAGTTTGGAAAGAGGTCGTGTTTAGCCTTAAAATATACGTACTAATAAGTAGGTACCTATATACACGTCAATTGTATTGTATTATATGTGTTTTTCCTATTCGTTTACTGTACAATAATAATATACTGTCTATCTCACAGAAATAGATAGAATGGAACAGTGGGCAGCGCGCGCGTGCCAACACTGCACCATAGCACAGATTACCTATTAGTTTTGACCATAGTGCAGTGCATTTCAAAGCCTTTCTCAGTACGCCTTATGGCTTGTTTCTGTAAATAATGTAACAAAAACCCGCAGAAATGCCTAATTGTGCTGTTTCTAACTTCAGAAATAAAAGCTGTAAAGTACATTTGTTAATTTTTTTTTTAAATAATGACGTCCAATATGTAAGGCGTAGTTTGTTCGAAAGTTGCCACGCATGAATCGCAAGTGAAATTGTGATTACAACCATTCTATCTCTATCTATTTCTGTGATTATGATTTGTTATTAACTTACCGAGAGTATTCTAAATCTTGATGGTTGTGGTGAGATTTCCGTCTGGTAGGCATCCATTATATATCCATTATTATACAAATCGTAGGGATGGAGTTCATATACTTTATAGATATAAAAAAAATAAAAAAATATTATTAACGCATTTTACGCATGCGAAACGAAATCTACCGATTTAAATTGTGGAAAGAAAAAATCGCTCACGAGCAGGATTCGAACCTGCGACTCCTGGCTCAGTACGCCAGTGCTTTAGCCACTAAGCTACCGTGAACACTGCTCGTCGTAACGAAATTCTCATCATCTCTTTGGGTGACGTCAGCGATATCTTATTAAGAAACAGTGTTTCTTAACCGACTCGACTAACTTTGCAGTTAATTCAAAGTCGTATAGATATGCCTACCTTTACTAATTATTTATTATTTCTAATAAGAAAAAATCGCTCACGATTTTTTCTTTCCACAATTTAAATCGTTAGATTTCGTTTCGCATGCGTAAAATGCGTTAAAAATAATAAATAATTAGTAAGGGTAGGCATATCTATACGACTTTGAATTAACTGCATAGTTAGTCAAAGGATGTAATGTATCTATGATATCAAAAACATAACCCGTGACCCAGGCATGTCACACCTAATCATTCCTACCGAAACAAGTACATTTTTGGTTCTCATTAGCGGTGAGATTGTGGATTTGTGGTTACATTTGTACAAACTGTTAGGCGATAAAATTTGCATGCCATTACATGAATTTATGCGAGCCGCGGTATCTCGGTAGGCAATTAATGTTATCATTTCAACTACATGACCATTGATGTAAATTTTATATTAAAATTCAACAATAATGCAAAAATATTACGTCAGATAACCATTGGAACGAGCTCGTTTTTTAAACAAAGAAGATAGCTCGCACAGATAATAAATAATTAAGATAAATGACGAAGATAAAGTGCAGAGCTGCTTGCTTAAAATTAAGTTAGTCTCTTAATTTAAAAATACCCTTTACGCCTTGAAAAGGCAAGAAAAAAATACATTAGAATACCGGGATTCATCAATCTTAAAACTTGTAATCGCTCTGTCTCCGAGTTGAGGTAAAAACTTTTTTGTAGCGACCCAGTGTCGGGCAGCAGAGGACACATAAAACTGAATATTTTATATAAAGCTTCTCTACCTTAGGGCAACTTTTAATGAGCAGGTTATTTAAAGGTTTTTAAAACCACGCTCATTTCCGCTTCATATTTTTGGCCTCATTTTCTTTTGGTTTTATATTATGCAATGATACTAATATTTACAGTTCTATGGTTGAAAATTTTAGGTTATTTTATTTTATTAGAGTTATTACATGAGGTTTTTTTATCTGAACTAATCCAAATGTAATTTTCGTGCATCGCTCTACTTGCTTTTTAAAATTGTCATTAAAAATTACTTATTTCATGGTGAATGATTTGAATTGATACTCGACAGAATTTGGAATAACGAAGGGCTCTAACAAGCGTTCAAAGTGCCAACAATGGAAGTGCTCATGGCGATAAATAATTACCGACGAGCGGCAGTTCAAAGACCACGTCACTCCGACTCCTGACCGACAGATAGATAGATCTTGACGAGGGTCCTTCAAGTCGGATTCAAATTTTAATTGGCAAAATTTGTTCATATTCGATTATATTGAAGGTAAAAGGACGGAATATTTGTAACATCTTTTACTAGGCTAATTCATTTTGTTTAAAAAATAACTTTTCTTCTTATGAGAGAAAATAAACGACATTACAAAAATGTAATCGACCAAGTTGACAAACATATCTATAAAAAATACCATAGTGAAAGAAAAAAATATTATTTCTATTTTCAGTTCCTTCACGGAAACGATTTCGTAATCATTTAAAGATAATGTTTGACACTGAAAGGAAAATGATTGCGAAAGGAAATTTGCGTAACGTTTTTAACATCAATACTTTGTCTCATTTATGTAGGTAGAATATTCAATCAGTATTTTTTTTATCATTCATCGACTGTTTATATATTTGCAGCCTTTCCTCATTCCACGAGGTCCGTCACATCTTTGGCACAAAGGTACAAATAAGAGGGTATTGTGTGCAAATAATCGAAGCTGACGAAATGACAAAGGGATCTCGAGGGCAAAGGAAATGGATTTGTGAAAGCCTTCATTCATGACGCGGCTGGTTTTAATAAATAGAGATTATTAGGTGACTATTTTTCTCTCCTAATATCTTTTCAATGGCGTCTTTCATTGAATAAAGCTTTATTGTCGTCTTAATAATGGTCGTCCATGTACCCATAATTTGTACGTTGTTCCTGTTTACTACTATTTTCATGGTGTACAATAAAGTATATTCTATCTATCTATCTATCTATCTAATATTTAAATACCTTTTATCAAATAATTATTTGCAAAAGACTGTATCAGTATTTGTTGATGTTAGTTAAACGCCACTGATACACATGCCTGTAACTTGCACGCTTGCAAACCAACTCCTTGCACGTGCCAGCTACATTTATGTGTGTACGTTAACTGGCATGCCTGTACCAGGCAAACAAGTAGCTTGCACAATATGTGATTTACTGGCATGCAATATGACGGAAGGGCCGCGGGGGGCTGTGCAACCAGCACGTGTGAACGTATGCGGGAGCTGCAGGCAAGTAAACCTACATGCAATTTTCTTACTTGCATGCCTGTAACCTGAAAATCGTATACACGTGCCAGTACGTCACGCTACCAGCCGTGTCTTGACAGCACATGTTCTAGTTTTTGCATAAATGGAAAGCATTCGAAGTGAATTAAATGATGTCATATTGTTACTAGCAGTAGAATATGTAGCTAAATTAATGAGACAAAAAAAGAAGAGAAGAAGAAGACGGATTTGAGTGACACTGGCATGCCCGTAGCTGTCGCGTACGTTCACACGTACTTGTTTGGAAGCCCCCCTTGTGAAAGTAGCTGGTACGTACAAGGAGCTGGAATGCAAGCGGCAGCAAGTTACAGGCATGTGTATCAGAGGCTATAAAGTAGAACAATAACTACCTCATCATCCTCCGAGCCTTTTTCCCAATTATATTGGGGTCGGCTTCCAGTCTAGCCAGATGCGGCTGAACATCAGTATTTTACACGGAGCGACTGCCATCAGACCCCCGCAACCCAGTTACTGGGTAATACCGACATTCGGAGGTTAGACCAGTTGTCAGACTTTCAGGCTTCTGACTACCCGTAACGACTGCCATAGATATTCGTATGACAACCGGGACCGACAGCTTAACGTGCTCTCCGAGGCACGGAGGGGTCTCGTTGTGTAACGAAACGGTCACCCATCCACAGACTGACCGCGGCAAGTGCAGCTTAACCTTGCAGATCGTACAATCCGCGCAGTCGTTGCTTCGCTACGAGCCCCTACAATAACTACCTATTTACCGGAAAAATAATAGAAAATGACGTCTAAAAACAAAACAATGAATTCAATCAGTTATTTATAACAAAGCAAATGAAATGAAATGTTTCCAATAGTCCTTGTCTTGAACCATGAAACGATTTTATAATGATATTGCCAGTGGAAACACTGGAGCTCCGCTTTAATTAAATCTTTCCTCTTTTTTATTTATTTTTTTATTTCCGTTAGACTGGGTTCGTATTTTATTAGTATTTCAATTTTCGAAGTCCAGAAAATCAAGTTAGAAGGAACCAAACACAATCAGTTTAGGTAGTACTGTAATAAATTGTTTTAAATTTTCGTTTATTCAGGCATTTTTGAGATCCATTTTTGCGAATGAATGACCTTAGCTGCTGCTTGGAGAACCATTTTAACAGAAACTTAAAGAAATTGGGTAGTGGTTAGAATTGAAGCACAGAAATAAAATATAAATCTTAAGTTATCCTCCGAAGATCGCTAATGGCGATGATGTCTACGATTGTTCTAGTTTTTTATTTTTCGTCTATTTCGTATTTCATATTATGATCCTGGTACACAATAAACCGTCTGAATATTCTTCCGGCGTTTTATAAAATCCCAATTACTGTGGTTACCGATATTGTACCGGATTTTTAACTGCCCGAACCGAGTAGACTGCCTTATAAATACAACATGTAACAAAACCCTGTTGTTCCTGTGAGATACGTTATCAGAATCAATATTCATACGTAAGGACACAAGTCTGGATTCAATTGAAGACAGGATTTACTATTTAATTTGATTATTTTTATTGAAGAGTTTTTCCAAATGAGTTACATATTGTATATTTTGAAAACTATGTCTGAGATAAAAATAAAATAAACTAAAATTCAACTGGAAGTATCAAACTCAATTTTATTATTTTAAATAGGCACACATGCTCTTAAGAAATGTTGAGGATGCAGAATTGGCACGGTTCCAAAAAGTGTATGGATCCTATAGAGAAGAGACGTCAATAAACTCCTTGGATACAAAATAAACTATGTGGTACAATTTTTTAACCGACGAAAAATTTTCATGTTATGTATTACCACGCATAAATTTATTTTGATGATTCTATTTTTAATAGATATTTTTTTTATTGTTTGTTTGGCGCCGAGTCAAAATTAGTTATTTACATTACTATAGTTAGGAGAATAGTTATTAAGACTAAAAGCTTAATTTCATTTTTCGCTTTTCAGTGTCTGTTTTCGTCGGTTCAATTTTTTGTTCAAAAGTTTTTTAAATTTAATAATTAAAGTTCCGATAGTGTGTCTGTAAAACTAGCGGATGAATGACTGTGGCGTCGATATCGTCTCGATACGCCGGCGCCGCGCGCAGGCCGGAACGCCAACCCAATTATTGGGCCACTTACTCGATGCATTCCACAACTCGATAAATTCTCGAGTGGGGCTCGCTGCGGCATGCATCGAGCTGAGCGAGCGGAACTCGCAAAGCTCCATATTGATTGATTTTGTATTCTAAATATAGCCTGCATTGAGGACGGTGATATAGGTTCATGTCCATGCATTTTTATGTACTTCGTTTTCTAGAGCACAAGTGTCACGAAATCACAGACCAGTAAGCCTCAAGACGCCGCATAAGCAAAGTTTTGCATGCGAACACAGTCGTTTAATGTTGGCAGTGACCGGGGAGCAGACGGTGCCTTATGGTTGGCCGGCTAAAAAGTTCAATGGTATGATTCCGTATGATTGGTGCCGCTCGCTGATGGAGTGACGTCCCGATTGGCAGTGGGTATAATATGCAGTGCTACTGCTAATGCTTGATGAGTGGAAGTGTCCGGCTAGTCGGTGTCTAGAGGCGTACTGGTCTGTGCATGAAATTTACTTACCATAACTTAAGTTTAGTTAGGTTTAGTTTTGTTTAGTATTTGATTATGACATGCTTTCACGGTGAAGGAAAACAAAAACCTGCACACCTGAGAGATTTCCATACAGTTCTCGATGGTGTGTGTAGTTCTCCAACCCACACTAGGCCAGCGTGGTGGACTAAATCCTGACCCTTCTCGCATTGGGAAGAGCGCGTTCCCAGCAGTGGGACAGTAATGAACTGATTATGTATAATTTAAGTTCGAATGGTGATACGAGCAATAGGGGCAATAAAAGTCTGTATGTATTTATTGTTGGAGAGTCAAGTTAGGGTCTTGCTATCCTTTTGGTTATTGTGATAATGTTTATGACTCTAATCCTAAAAAACGACCAAGAGCATGTCGGGCCATGCTCAGTATTATAGGGTTCCTTAAGTAGGTATATCTATACAAACGAATCAAATCGAATATTAATCATTGCTATTTTAGTTTTTGCAAACAGCGCCACCTAGCGCTAAATTTAAGAAGTGTGTCATATCAATATAACACAAAGTTTCTTTTTGTGATTTTTTTGTATAGAAAGTAACTAAAGGAACATTATTTGCTGAGATAATTTTTCTCTAAGGTCAATGACCTATGAACTAGGACGTCTTAAGTATTTTTCAGTTTTCTCACTATATCTCAAAAATTTATAATCACATTATACTCGAAATAATTTTAAAAGAGAGTTTTTATAAAGGTCTATCAATGTGGAAGACTATAAGTTTCTACATTGCATAATTTAGAAATGGCAGGGGGGGACACATTGCAAGCCACTTTGGCGAACTGTATTTCGCAGATGGTATACCTAATAAAAAAGTTATGTATGAAACATTACCTTCATTTTAGTAGACCTATTCAATGATACCCCACAAGAGGGGGTGAAGCGAAAAAAATAAATTCATCCCCATTTCACATGTATGGGCGCCACCCCTAAAATACGTTATCAAGATTTTTTTCATTCTTTTAAAATTGAGATCTATATCTAAACCATTTTTAACAACATTTTATTTACTTATGTTTATAACTGTAGAAGTTATTAAGCTGTAAAGGATTAGGACAGACGGACAGATGGACAGACGGATAGACATGACGAAACTATAAGAGTTCCTTGTAGGACTACGGAACCCTAAAATGGAAAGCTTTAAAAATACAAGTTTATGTTTTTTTCTTTAACTGCTACCCTCGAGATAAAAAACATGAACATATTATGTTTAGTATGTAGGTTCGTTAACCTCTTAAGATTACGAAGATTTTTTTGTAAGATTTCGGTACTGTATAGCTATCCTTCCCGGGTTTCCTTATTACCACTGTTGCTTCCTTCCAGACTCCTGGGAAGTAGCCCAGTTCCGGGCATTTGTTTGCCAGTGCTAGGAAAAGCCCCGGGAAAGTTATTTGTATTTCTGCCAGCATTCTATCAACTATAAAGTTGATAGAATGCTGGCAGAAATACAAATAACTGTCCTCTACAGAACAAGCCCGTATATATAACAGCGTTCTATAGAACAGCGAATGATCGTTGGGGGATAATGCCCAGACACTACGTGCCTTCATAACGCAGGTGGATGCTCATGGCCGTAAGTAACTCAGAAGATAGGGTGAGGGGTGCTCCTATCTACATGGGAACGTATAAAATTACCTACATAATAAGTTTCATTTTGTAAATTATCTTATTTATTCAAATCTACTAACAAATTATTTATTTATAATTTATGTACACACAGGAGCGAGGATTAAAAGTATTGAGTACAAAGGTACTGCAAATTTCCATGAAATTTCTACCAGCAGACCTGCGAGAGGAGAAATAAGTAAGAAATGTTGACAACTGTGAGTAAAAAAATACAAGATACCTGAAAGTTGTTGTAATAAAACAATAAATACATATAAATTACATATAGGTAAATATGATTTCAATATTGAAATCCGTAACGAGATTATCCGGAGAAGAACCGGAGTGACCGACATAGCTTGTAGGATCAGTAAGCTGAAGTGGCAGTGGGCTGGCCATGTCTGTCAAAGGACCGATGGCCGTTGGAGCAGACGAGTCCTTGAGTGGAGACCGCGAATCGGCAAACGCAGCGTAGGGCGCCCCCCTGCCAGGTGGACCGACGACCTAAAGAACGTGGCTGGGGGGGACTGGATGCGGAAGGCAGAGGACCGACCGTTGTGGCGCAACTTGGGAGAGGCCTATGTTCAGCAGTGGACTGCGATAGGCTGAGTTGATTGATTGATTAGGCAGTGACAAATTATGAAAGGTAAAGCTCTGTAACACGTCTTTTGAAGAAAGATATAGTTTGAGAATTCCGTATGCTAGGCGGATATTTTCAATAAAGATTAATTTCTTGGAAGATCCAGTTGTAATACGATAAAACGTACATAGCAATTTCAAGAATTTATTTAATTCAATGCAAATAGAAATCGGAATGCCGAAAGGCAAGAATTCGTTTTAGGTATAGAATCTGATAGCAAAATGACTCTACAGAATTAAATATTTAGAAAGAGACGCTACCCTAATCATTTAATCTGTGTTTATAGGTACTTTGTACGTACGTCGGAGGTTTAACTTAGGATTAATCCAGTAACAACGTTGGCGTAGGTAATCCTCCGGAGAGCTAACGCAAAGTGATTTGTGCTTAACACGGGCCGGGATCACCCGAGGTAGGCCGGCTGCCAGGTAATCGCTGCAATTTACATAATATGCGCTCCCAGCCACCGCCGAATCGTCCCCGTATCACCAGCAGTCGCTGTGACAATTAACTTCACGACGTTTACCTGGCTACACGAATATTTAAAACCTCCAGGCTATACGTAATACCAGGCCCCTCAGAAAGTATTGCGAAAAAAAGTTTTTATATATGGGAGACTGGCCAGTTATAATGTTTTTCGAAAATATGATTATTTATAAGTAAAAATAAGTAAGTTCCAATTTCAAAATTTCCCTCCACATTTTTTGCGAGTTAATTCAAAGTATTGTGTCTCACTGAAATATGGATCTGCGCCGGGAACATTTTAGAGCTATGATTTTATACGATTTCAAGTGTCGCCTGAAACCGGATGAATCGTACGATAGACTTCAAATGGAATTCATGGATGAAGGCCCTTCCAAGGCAACCGTGTATCGTCGGTATAACGAATTCAAGCGCGGTCGACCAACTTTGGGGGATGACGAAAGAAGCGGTCGCCCTTTGACGGCTGTTACCGAAGAAAACGTGCTAGCAGTGAAAAATTTAATCCAAGACAATAGGCGAATTACATATCAGGAGATTCAACACATATTGAAGATTGGATCGGGAAGCGTTCACGAGATTCTACACAGCCATCTTCGCGTGAGGAGGATAGTATCACGCTGGGTACCGCACAACCTCACCGATGCTCAGAAGCAGGCCCGGGTGGAATGGTGCCGTGATATGCTTAACAAATTTGAAGCAGGCTCGTCTCGGCGTGTTTACGACATCGTTACAGGTGATGAGTCCTGGATTTATCAATACGACCCAGAAACCAAGCGCCAGTCGACTGTTTGGGTGTTTCAAAATGAGCCAACGCCTACCAAAGTGAAGCGATCTAGAAGCGGGGGTAAGATTTTGATCGCTAGCTTTTTTAATTTGACTGGCCACTTGGTATCAATTCCCTTACGGGATCAAAGAAGCATTAATGCCGAATGGTATACTACCAAATGTTTGCCAGAAGTTTTCTCTGTTATAAGCAACAAGCGACCAAACACAGGGCTCCGCGGGCTACTGCTCCACCACGACAATGCACCTGCGCACACCGCACTCAAAACGAGGGACTTCCTGGACAGCACGCCAGTCAAACTCCTGGGTCACCCTCCTTACAGCCCTGATCTAGCACCGTGTGACTTCTTTTTATTCCCAAAAATAAAAAATCAGCTCAAAGGGATACAATTTTCGTCGCCGGAAGATGCGCTGGCTGCGTTCGAGCAGGCTGTAAACGAGGTGTCTGCGGCGGACTGGAAAAAGTGTTTTGAAAACTGGTTTAGGCGCATGAATCTTTGTATAGAGGCTGGTGGAAAGTACTTTGAAAAGATTTGATAAAAATATATGTACGTATTGAACAATTTTTTTTAGTTTCGCAAAACTTTCTGAGTGTCCCACGTAAGTAAACCTCTCACAGCCATTTTAAAACATGATTAAATATGTAAATAACGTAACTGATGTCGAAAACTTCATTACGTAAAAGCAATTTTATTTACTTTAATATCAAAATTAGAGCAAATGGAGTCGGTAAAAATATCGTTCATGTTTACGAGATTCTTAATCAAATATTACATTTTCCACGAAAAATTCTTATACAATATTCCATTCTGACATGGTAAACTACACGATTTCAGCAGCCACAAGGGATGAGGAAATATCAATAAACACTTAATCTCCATTAAGAGAATCGAGTTGGACGCCGATGGTAGGACCGATAACTCTGAATAATGGATGAGACGGGGCCGAGAAGCGTGTGACCTCTGTACCTACTATATTTTTGTAGGCAAGAGAGTACCCAAGAAGAGCGACATCCCGCAGTATTTGGGTCTCACCAAATGTGAACCTTTTTCTGTTTACGCGGTGCAAAACGTGCAAATCACCTGTCCCGATAAAAATGTAACAGACGAAGATTCGGGGAATATCTCCTCTTAAAAATACAATGAATCCTTTTTGTTGTAAATGTTATTTTTACTAGGAAACATCGCGAGGTTTATCTTAACATTTCATTCAAGGGTTTCCTGAAGGCGAAAAGTGGATTTTCATGTAACAATAGTTAAACTGAAATAAAATCTCACTTTTTGTACGGCTTTCTTCTTGATGTTTTTGTGTTTTCAGAACAATGTAATAGGCTACCTACATGTATTTTTATCTGTCTTGTTCATAACAGATTAAGGTCAAATCGTTAGTATCGCTTGAAGTTCAGAGTGAAATTTAAAATATAAAGTGACAAACAGATTGACGTAGCCACAGATAATATAATACTATCGTACCTAAAAAAATGCGTGGAATCCGTATATTTTTGTATGTATTTTACATGTCGTAAAAATATGACTACGATGTAGATGTGCCTAGCGAACTAATACACGCACACACATGTACTTTAAGCTATAATAGTCAAGTTCTGGATTTAAAAATATGATAGTAGCTTATGAGAAACCAGTCTTGCAAGATCCCTTGTTTTTTTGAAACGCTTTTCGTATGCCTACTCTGTTTTTCCTTCAGAGAACAAAGTTGTTTACTTATAATTATAAACGTTTAACAAATTCTTCTTTAATAATTCCTATACTTTCCGTAATTGTGTTTACCTAATTTATTAAATAAACAAATTGCTCGTGTGCTTACAGCCCATTAATTTATTATGAGTTCAGACAATTAAATAGAGTAGTCTACGCGTAGTTTCCCGAGTGTGGGTGAGGCCCATAAAAAGTATAAGTTACTTCACCCACTAGGTTAGAGCTTCACAACACCGTAAGAGATTGTGTTCGTGTTATATTCATATATTACATTTCATGAAAGAAAAATTCTTAGAAGACGTTATCTGCTGTCTACGCTGAATGATACCTTTACGGATTTTCTTTTTACGTAACTTTTTATACTTAAAGTCGAAAATTTTCCTATTCTCGTAGCATCTCCTAAGGGCATGTTCACTGGGAACGCGGCTTTTCACGCTTTATACGCGGAATCGGCTTAAGCCAGTCGAAAAAAATTATGTCTATAAAAACGATGTCATTTGCCACGGCTCGGTTCGGACGATGCGACGTGACGTCGGCCGACGGCATAACGGCAGTTAGCTGATTGTTGATTTGTTGATCGCATCTTTGCGGCGCCGAACGCCTACGTTGGCAATGCCATGAGCAAAATGCCAGCAACGTCTGAACGCCGAAAACGTTAGTTGAGTTTAGCGTAGGATATCATATTATCCCCACCGTGTATCCCCACGTTGTCGCCGTGGTGGGGCTTGCGTGTCTCAGTGATCTTTGGAGCTATGCCGGTAGAGCTACTCATGCCGGAAAGGTCCAAAGGGAGAGACCAGACTAAGGAGGATACGAGACGGAGTTCATTAAGGACTGCCGTAAGGGGCATGGCGTCTGAGAAATCGGACGGTGTGTATTTCGCTCCATGGGGTTTCCTTGGAGCGAATTTGGGGAGGGAACAGTCACTGGGGGGTCAGTTCGCTCCTGGTATGTGTCTGTTATCAGACATGACCGTGGATGCGAACGAGTGACTAGGGGAGTGAGATAGTGTCCCTGAAGCGGGATACTGCAACGAGAAGAAAGAGGTAGGGGCGGCGGGTTTGCTAGTCAGCAATGGCTGGCTGGCAGACACGGTCTGATGCAGACCACCGTTCGGCCTGACCCGTAATCCTCATTGAGAGGAACGGGGGCCCTGCTTGCAGGGCCACGGGGAGACAACCCCTTTAAATAATCCTACACGGGGACCCCACCCCGTAAAAAAGGCAAAGCTGTGTTCAGCAATCTATGATGGCGTCTCGTAAAGAAATATTACCCCAGGAGGGTACCAGCTGCTCAGCAGCTGGAGAATCCCTCACTGAACCTAGTTCAGTCTGCCCTTCGTATTCTGGGGGGGGCACCGACCGCCTACCGTCCGATTCGGACGCATTGAGCCAGGGAGGCTCACATCCCTGTGGTGTGGAGTCGTTGGGAACTTTTCCTAACACGTCCGCATCTCCGGGACCCACACAGGAGACGAGCGCTAGGCCCTCCGATTCTCGGAGGAGTGAAAGCCAAAAACGCCCGCGTGAACCGACTGCGTGCGAAATGCTTCCTCCTTCAAAGGTACCTTTGAAGGCGACGACCACTAGGGGCAGAGGTTCTCGCCGTGGTAAGAGAGGTAATCAAACACGACCTGGCACGCCACGTGGGTCGTGTACCGACGAGAGTGAGTCGGATGGCCCGAGTGTGTCGCTGTCGTACCAAATGAGCTCGGACGCGAGCGAGGCTGAGGAAGTGGGGCCGTTGTTAGTCACCGAGACAATTTCTGGCTCTGGGAGGGAGGAGAGCTCTGCCGGCTCAGCCCTGGAGACGACGGCCCTTCGGGATATTGAGGTGGTTTTAGACACAACCCGGAAGTCTAAAAACCTCAAGGGTACGTGTCAACGCGCCATTAAGGAGGCAGCGCAGCGTGTCAAAGTGGCAATAGAGGAGCTCGCTGGTAGGAGTACTAATGAGGAAACTCGAAGACTCCAGTTGGAGAACGACCGGCTGCGAAAAGAGGTCGGAGCTCTCCGCAAAGCGGTAGAAGATCTTCGAGAGGAGGTTCGATTGAAATTGTCGCAGCCAGCCGGGCCACAGCTACGGCCAGAATCAGTACGCTCTCCAGCCCCGGATAGGTCCTCGGAGGATGACCTGGTGCGTGCCGCTGTTTCCCAGATTGGCAAAATGATGGACGCCCGGTTCGCTGGAATCGAGGACCGCCTTCTACCAGCGAAGAATATTCGTCCACCTTTGGCAGCGGACCTCAAGGATGCGGCTGGAAAGTCTAGCAGGAAATCTAACCGGCCTTCCATGGCCTCTCAGGAGGCTTGCAATGTGGCTGGTACGCAGGTACCTGCTCCACCCCCGCGTGGGTCTGCGGCTCCTGTAGAGGTCCTTGACCCAGATCCATCAACGTCTGCCCATGGTGGTTGGCAGACAGTTGCCAGAGGAAGGAAGAGGAGGGGGAATAAAACAAAGGCTCCCACGCAGGACACAACGGATTCCGCTAAGCAGGGATCTAAGGCTTCTTCCGGGCCCATCAAAAGGAAAAGGAAGCGTAGACGTCGCGTCAATAAATCAGCTGCAGTAGTTCTGACACTGCAGCCTGAGGCAGCAGAGAGGGGGCTCACCTACGCGGCGGTGATGGCAAAGGCCCGGCAAAGTGTGGACTTGGTGGAACTCGGTATTACCGATATCAGGTTCCGCCAGGCTGCAACAGGAGCTCGGATGTTGGAGTTCCCAGGGGTCGCTGGCACTGCGGGGGCAGATCATGTCGCGGAGAAGTTGCGAGTAGTCTTTGCGGAGGACGTGAAGGTCTCTAGACCCACGAAGGCCGCTGACCTGCGCATTAGCGGACTTGACGACTCCGTGACTGGGCAGGACGTGCAGCAGGCAATCGGCCAAAAGACCGGGTGTCTTGCTGACTCGGTCCGAATCGGTCCAATTCGCCTTGGGCCGGGAGGTGTTGGTTCTGCCTGGGTTCAGTGCCCGGCTGCTGCGGCGAAACAGTTGGCCGATGCTGGCCGAATTCTCGTTGGCTGGAGCTCTGCCAGGGTCCAGGTCCTAGAGGCTCGGCCCATGAGATGCTTCAGGTGTTGGAGGTCAGGGCATGCGCGACAAAAGTGCTCTTCGGACGTGGATTACAGCGGATATTGTTTCCGCTGTGGTAAGCCAGGGCATCTAGCGTCAACGTGCTCTGCTGACCCTCACTGCCTCGTATGTGAAGCGGCAATGCAACCTGCTTACCACGTCGTCGGGGGAAAGGACTGTAAGCCCCCAGTCCATTCCAAAAAGAAGGGCTTGACAGCCTCGTCTTTGGCCGCTTCCAGTGCGGTGCGGACGGAGCCGTCGCCGGAGGAAGCAATGATCGCGGACTAATAATGGACCCAGACCGTAGTCATTGCCTACTCCAGACGAACCTAAACCACTGCGCAGGTGCGCAGGACTTGCTCCTGCAAACTATGGCGGAGTGGTCGATTGACGTGGCTGTGGCAGCGGAACCATACTTTGTCTCTCCCCGCCCTAACTGGGCAGGTGACGTGGACGGTTCCGTCACCATCATCAGCTCTACAGCACCCCTCTCAGTCAAGGAGAGGGGTTCGGGCTATGTTGCAGTCGCTTGGGGGGACTTTACACTCTTTGGAATGTATTTCTCTCCGAACAGGAGCCTGGCCGAGTTTGAGGTCTTCCTCGACCAACTAGGGGCTTCGGTTAGCCGGATGTTGCCGAGCCACGTGGTGGTTGTGGGAGACTTCAACGCAAAATCCACAGCGTGGGGATCACCTAGGACTGATGTCAGAGGAGAGGCGGTCGAAGAGTGGGCAGCAGCTACGGGCCTTTGTCTGCTGAACAGAGGTACAGCAAATACGTGCGTTCGACGACAGGGGGGGTCGATAGTAGACCTTTCGTTTGCTACCCCTGCCATCGCCACTCGCGTCCGTGGTTGGCGTGTCCTACAGAGTGTGGAGACCCTATCCGACCATTTGTATATTCGTATGGATATCTCCACCTCGCAGGGCCCCGGGGTGACTCTGCGCTCTGGTGCTCGGCAGTTCCCGCGGTGGGCGGTGAAGCGGCTTGATAGAGAACTACTAGAGGAGGCAGCCATTGTCCAGGCGTGGATGTCCACACCACCTCCCATTGAGGGGGTCGATATCGAGGCTGAACGCTTTCGCGATGCCATGACGGCTGTTTGTGATGCAGCCATGCCTCGCACGCGAAGACGGCCCCCAAAACGGGAGGTCTACTGGTGGTCCCGGGAGTTGGCGGACCTCCGTGAGGCCTGTATTGCTGCCCGTAGGATATACTCTCAAGTCCGCAGACTACGCCACCGCAACCAGGAATTAGAGACTCAATTATTTGAGTCCTACCGAAGTTCCCGGGAAGCTCTAATGTTGGCGATTGCTCGAGAGAAGAAACAGGCAAGGGTTGAGGTACTGGACGGTCTAAACCGTGACCCTTGGGGGCGCCCATATCGTGCGGCGCGGAATAAACTCCGTGTCCAAGGTCCCCCATTGACGGAAACTCTCCAGCCTCAGTTTCTTGCCGAAATCATGGGGGCTCTTTTCCCTGACCGCTTGGAGTGCCCGCCTCCGACCATGGCTCCACCAGAAAGTGATCCGGACGTGGTGTCGGAGACTCCTCCTCTGATCACAGATGCAGAGATGGGGGCGGTGATTCTGCGGGCGCGAGCAAAAAAGACTGCCCCAGGACCAGACGGTGTGCCCGCAAAGGTGCTGGCCCTGGCACTGGGCTGGGCGATGGAAGACAGGCTTAGGGAGCTGTTCGACGCCTGTTTGACGTGGAAACGTTTCCCTAAGCCCTGGAAAGAGGGTCGCCTGGTGCTGCTGCAAAAGGCTGGTCGGCCTCCGGAGTCACCTTCGGCGTACAGGCCGATAGTCCTGCTGGACGAGGCGGGGAAGATGCTAGAGAGGATTCTCGCTAACCGCATCGTCCAGCATCTGGATACGGTGGGCCCAAATTTGTCGGACGCCCAATACGGTTTCCGGGCAGGGCGTTCGACCGTAGATGCCATTGTGCGCCTAAAGGTCGAGTCAAAGGATGCGATCGCACAAGGGGGTGTTCTGTTGGCGGTGTCACTTGACATCGCCAACGCGTTCAATACTCTGCCATTCAGCTGCATCGGAGAGGCGCTTCGTTTTCACGGGGTGCCCTTGTACCTGCGGCAGCTGGTGGCAGACTATTTGAGGGGGCGGTGCGTCACTTATCAGGGACGCGATGGCCAAGTCGTGTGCAGGTCCATCAAATGCGGCGTTCCGCAGGGGTCGGTTTTGGGACCACTTCTGTGGAACGTGGGTTATGATTGGGCCTTACGTGGTGGCCTTTCCCCCAGGCAGGGCGTCATATGTTACGCTGACGACACTCTCGTCACAGCCCGGGGGGAAAACTTTGAGGAAGCGGCACGCTTGGCCACTGAGGGTGCGTCTCTGGTAATCGGCCGTATTGGAGCGCTGGGTCTCAAGGTGGCGCTTGAGAAAACAGAGGCCCTGGTATTTCATGCGCCCCGACGCCGGCCGCCGGCTGGCGCTCACATCACTATTGGGGATGCCAGTATAGCGGTTCGGACGCGCATGAAGTATCTGGGCCTG
This sequence comes from Asteroscopus sphinx, assembly GCA_949699075.1. Lineage (NCBI taxonomy): Eukaryota > Metazoa > Arthropoda > Insecta > Lepidoptera > Noctuidae > Asteroscopus > Asteroscopus sphinx. The sequence continues at coordinate 24,996,699 of OX453004.1, read as the reverse complement.
GTCTTGGACCGAAGGTGGAACTTCGGTGAACACTTTGTGCAACTTGTCCCGAAGCTGATTGGCACAGCGTTCGCCCTTAGCCGGCTGTTGCCGAACCTAGGCGGACCAAGCGCGACGTGTCGACGGCTCTATACGGGGGTGGTGCGCTCAATGGCACTCTACGGGGCGCCGGTGTGGGCGGAGTCCCTGAATGCCCAAAACAAGGCTCTGCTGCGGAGACCGCAGAGAGTCATGGCAGTCAGGGTCATACGTGGATACCGCACAATATCTGCGGAAGCGGCGTGCGCACTTGCAGGCACCCCCCCGTGGGACTTGGAGGCCCAGGTGCTTGCCGAGGTTTACCGGAACGGAGCGAACCACCAGGCTGAAAGTGGTAGACGACCGCCACCTGAAGTCGTGAAGACGTGGCGCAGGGAGGCGCAGGCTGCCGTACTAGAACAGTGGAGGGAGAGGCTGGAGACGCCCAGTGCCGGACACTGGACCGTGGGGGCTATCCAGCCAATTCTTGAGGAGTGGCTGCAGAAGCGACATGGGACGTTGTCTTTCCGTCTGGTGCAGGTATTGTCGGGCCATGGTTGCTTCGGCCGATACCTGCACAAGGTGGCGAGACGGGAAGCAACTCCCGTGTGCCATCAGTGTGGCTGCAGTGAGGACACGGCTCTTCATACCCTGGCGCACTGTCCTGCATGGGAGGTGCAGCGCCGTGCTCTCACTGCAGTAATTGGGGGAGACCTCTCGCTGCCAACCGTGGTCAGGGCCATGGCTGACAGTGGGGGGGCCTGGGAGGCTGTCACGTCATTCTGCGAGGATGTCATCTCGCAGAAGGAAGCGGCGGAGCGGGTCAGGGAGGAAGACTCCCTCGCTGATCCGATCCGCCGCAGGAGGACGGGACGGCGCAGGCGGCTTTATGGCGACCTGATGCCGCCCTAAGAGAGGCCAGTGGGTGATAGATTGGGGATTCTATCATCCATGCTGCAAGGCCCTCGAGCTGCAGTGATGTCCCACGTGTGCCCGGACATCGCTGAAGGAGAGTTTAGGTTGGAAGTGGAAGGCCCTGAAGTGGGCCGCGCTGGATGGGTTGCGAATGCCATGCATTGCAGTTCTCGTAGCCCATCCACCCAAGGCGAGAGTAGGCACACGGCGGAGTTTTTAGTGGGTGCGAGTCCCACATACCCACACCGCCTCCCCGGGTGGTGTGACATGCGATAGGCATTTTCTCCGTCTCAAAAAAAAAAAAAAAAAAAAAAAAAAAAAAAAAGGATATCATATTATCGTGTAGGCCGTCGTGACTGCCGATCGGAGGACGCGACTGCCGAATGTAGGTTGACAGGCCTCACGACGATTGATCGGTGCAAATCGGCTTACTGCGAATAGTGTGATACGCACTCGGCTCAAGCCGATTCCGCGTCGATAAATGTGGGGAGTTACTAAGACATGATCATAGGTATGATGAACTTTACTAGCTTGTAGAATCAGGTTGCGGGCAAGCGTTTTGTGATTTATCTCAAAGTATGATGATATTGGTTTGCATTGCACCACGTGGTAATGGGATTGTTAGTTTATAACTTAGAATAATAACGAGTTTGCGTTATTATTCTAAGGTTTATAATAATTAGTAGCCCGACTAATGATTATCACCCAAATGTAATGTGAGTAATGACTAACATTAACAATTCTGTTACCTACTATTTATTATACCTAATATTAGTAATGGTTAAGTAATTAAAAAACATTAATAACATAAGTGCTAATATCAATTTTACTGATATATACTCGTTAATATTATATGCATAATGTGATCACTTATGAGGGACCAATTATTTTTGCAATTCTATTAAAATAATGTATTATCTGGTCCGTCACAGTGCATACTTTGTACTTTGACAGACTTGATCATTGACCCCCAGCTATCCGCAAAGCCTATCGTTACCTCTGTCATAGTTAATGGTTACTTGATAGTTTCCAGACTTTCTGTATGACCTAGCTGTCAGAGTCACACTAACTAGAATTCCAGTCTCATTCAGCGTACAACCACCCTTAATGAGCTTGGAATTCTAGTAACAGAATTTGAGGTCGCTTTGGTTAACTACATCTGTAGATAAGTATATTTTAAACAGTGACTTGTATTGCATAGTGCCCACTTTATTAGAATTTCATTATTGGAACGAAGTTCCTTAAAACGTGGCTTGCTGTAGGTGTGATGCAGGAGAAAATGTAAAGTCACGTAACATTTTTGCGTTATGAGCAGGCACATGCACACCACGCGCTCTCTCTTTCTTTCTCTTTCTAGTGTGTCTGTTCCTGACGGGGCCCCCGTGACCACACACGTTTTTTATTTTATTTTATTACTTAGCGTAGGTATATAACAAGACAATATATCAATAACTTACACCTCACTTGCACGCTACTGATTTAAACGTGTATAATAGTTACATGTAAACCAGAAATTTTAATGTGCCATCCATAGAGACTTTTGATTAATATACAGGATATGTTTTAAAGAGTGCAGTTAATTTCCATAGAAGGCACTTGAAAACAAAATCACAAAATAAATCGACTTTGTATGGGAGACTTGGAAAATTTTGTAGTGCAAAGGAAGATTTTGTAGTGCAAAGGAAAAATTTCATTTTGTTTTAAAGTAAATTTTTAATTATGTGGTTGCGATAAGGAACAAATTCAGAACCACTACTTTGAAAAGAAAACGTGTGCGGTAGGGGACCCCAGGCACACACACGAAGACACACTAGAAAGAGACAGCGCACGGTGTTCGTATATGCCTGCTCATAATGCAAAAATCTTACGTAACGTTGCATTTTTCTCGCGAATCACACCTACCGCAAGGCGCGTTATGGAACTTCGTTCCCATTATCCACGCTCTTTGAAAAATTATTCTATATAGATTTAAAATAAATATTATGCTTCTTGCTTCCATTGCCTATTTCACAACATATACTTACTTCATGCACGAGGCTGGTCTTCACGGGTAGCCAATGAGTACCGATAAATCAGTTTTTCAAAAAGGTAGAGTTCAAATTATCCGATCAATTTTCATCTATCCATCAAAACCAAGAGATATAGATAGAGTAACCAGGTCTAACATTATAAAGTAATAGGCGCAGCTGGCGTAGCTGGCATAGCTGACACAGCTGGCGTAGCTGGAAACGCTGGCGTAGTTGGCGCAGTTGGCATAGCTGGTAAAGGCCCTTTAGGTGAGGTGGCGTGCAGTGTTCCGTGTGCGCCGCCTAGGAGGGTGCGGCCAACGTTAGGCCGCACGGGGAGAAGGGGCTCGCCTGCTTGTGGCGGGCCGGGACCTGTCGGGGGTGGTTGTGTGAATACTCACGGGTTTCCTCGCCCCCGGCTAAGGTAGTTGAAGGAACACCGTGGTGGTTTTAGTCGGTAAGAGTCCGACACTGACTCCGCCTACCCCGGGCGGAGTGCGTCCATTAGGATTTCCCCACGACAAAAAAAAAAAGTTACCACAAATTTCAAAGCGTTTTTTACTAAGCAAGCTTTGCGAGCAACACTTTATCTTTGTTAAGTTTTACAACAAACCTTTTCTATTATAATGAAGTGATGTAGGATTTATGATAAAATCTATACAATTCCTATTATATTCTACATGATTATGCTTCAGTATGACTTTGCGGCTTCTCATTTACCATCTCTTTTGATCAAAATACCTCACCAAGTACATGATTAGAGCTATCCAACAAAATTAATCACGTTTTCACTTTTACCTTGCACATTCATATTAAACTTGGGTTCCTTCTATTTCGGAAGTCATATAAAATCGAAATACCTGATTAAATACGATTAGGAAAGGAAGATCCGAGTTCGGGATGAAAAACTTATATTATGTGAGATGATGAAGGAAAATACATCCAAACTGAATTGTGAGAATTTTATCGAAGTTGATATAAGTAATATTGATAAGCGGTCTCGAAGAGAAAATTGAGTTGGAGTTGGGCCCTTCAAGAGCGAGCAAGTTGAGTGAGGTGGCGGCAAAGCGCTCCGCAAATATTGACTGCGGTTGAGTGTCTCGAAACTTGCGAATTTTCCCCAGTCTTATATCGACCTAGAACTTCCATATTAATGCCTTCGGGGAAAGTAAAAACTTTTAATAGACTAGCCTTTCGCCACACGAATTTACTCATAAACTTAGTTTTTCGTTGGGGCAATCCCAAACTTGATAGCCTTTGGGATTTAGAATGCCATTACAACATCATATAATTTGAAGCGTATCACACTTTCATTCATATTCTTTGATTAGATTTTTTCTACATAAGCTGTTTTGATATTAGCCTCGCTATGAGTTTCACATTTTACCGCAGTGCAGTATAAAGAGAAAAAACCTCAAGGGAGTTGAGTACAAGTATCAATAAAAAAAGTATTATTTGTTTGATTTTATTGTAAAATCTTATTACATAACCTGGAGACCACATATAAAAAAAAATACAAAGAGTTATACATGACTGTTGCTCATGAAATAGTTTTGAATGTTCTTTGATCAAATTCCATGTCACGTAGTTTGTTCTTTGTCGTCGACTCACTTGTGCATAATCTTACTTTAAGTTTCATAAAAAATAAAATTTCACTAAACTAACTTACTCTAACATGATATGGTTTGTGAATTTCGTTATGTATAATTCAATTTTACAAACTAACCTACTATGTAAGTACATAGATTGTTTTAAATGTGTAACTCTAAAATGAGTAAAGTAATAAATACTACCTACTCAACATCTGGAGCTACTAAGGAGTGGGTACTTATAACAAGTTTATGAATATTTCGAAATTTGGCAAATCTGAAATCTATGGGTATCTAATTAGTACAATAATTGTTATTTTAAAAACAAGTTAATTAAGAATAGCTATGCTATTGAAACATGAATTGACTAGATTACAGGCTAGATACGTAATTGAGTCTAATCTAAAAAATGATCGAGTATAATTCAAAATAAAGCGCTACAAGTAAACACACATAACATGATTTTATGAGTAAGTGTGTGAAACTACGAGGGTATCACTATTGATATAAATAGAGTAATAACGGATATCCTTACCCACACTGACGCTCATAATGTTCTTGTTTGCGATAATAAATTACATTTGATCCGTCCGTTATATCCCTAAATTTTGAAACCTCGGACGAATAAAAATAAGCGGACGGAATCTCGCTAAGAAAAGATTGGAGCACTTAATTTTTTCTTAAACCCATTATAATTTAGAAATTTCGACAGCATTTTAACAGAGCAGATATACCTATATTGTTATTTTATTTGTGACACTACGACAATGACTACCGTCACAAGAGATTTGTTGCGTAATCGCAGCAAACCAGCCAGCCCGTAATTTTAAGCGAGCCATCTTACAATGGATGCTTCACTTATTGTTTAGAGATATTCCGTCCGCCTTTTTTATTCGTCCATGGTTGAAACATAATAATTAATAAATAATATCAACTACGTGCACCGTGCCATCACCATTTATAATGTGACCGTGACCCACTAATTCTATTTTAGGTTAGATGTTACAGTTTTTGTTCAGTCATTACCAGTAGTTTCTTAACATGGTAATTGAAGTATGATATTTTATGTTTAACCTAATAAACGAAATGGGTTAAATTTATTTCGATTCGGCTGCTGTGGTCTCCGAGACCTGTTGGGTCGATGTGCTGGTTCATTTGCTCCAGAAAGCAATGGTGACTGAAAGTCATCTATTGTATCTGATGAATTAGTATTTGAACCAAATTCATCATGTGTTTCTTCACTGAAAGATTCAACTTTCATTTCGTGAGTTAAGTCAGATACAGTGGGTACAACAGTTGAAGTTACATCTCTCTCATTATTATTTTCGATACTTGTATTGTCATTCACTTGTATCGTAGTAGCAATGGGCGCTTCAGTTGTAGTTGCTGGTGAAATTTCAGTTGAAACCATGTGTGCCAATATATGTGTATCATTTTTAGAGATAGAAGTAGCCACTTCACTTGAAATGTTAACAACAGGTTCTGTTACGAAATAGTGTTGTGTTGTATCCGTATTGAAATGTGTTGTAGGCAATGTTTCACTTTTGCTGTGGAGTTCATCCAATGATTCTTTGTGAGTTGTTGGTAATAAATTTCTGGGAGTACTGTCATGAACAAATGGTACTTTAGTAGTAATCTCGTATGTAGTTGGAGTAATAGTGGTGTGGCCTTCAGTAATTATAGTAATTTTAATAACTTCATGATTCAGAGTTATATTTTTAGTTGTCCCGTTAAATTTCTTGATAGGGATTTCTTGTTTTGTTTCTTCTGTTGCTTCTAGGTCTACTAATTTTATTTCTGTTTCATTATTTAGTGAGATGGTGCTATTTTTTATTACTTCCAATTTAGATATATCTCCAGTGTAATTAGTGTAAAACATTTTCTCTTCTCGTACTTCAGGCTCGTCTTTTAAGAAAACCGTAAGATCTAAAGCGGACTCATCATCCAATTTGCCTAAAATTGTCAAAGGAGTCGTCTCACTTTGTTTGACTATGATTTCTGCTTGCGTAGTAGATCGCTCAGCTTTTTCAAGTAATCCTAATTTGTTTTCAATACCTTTTGGAGTTTTACTTTTAGGATCAAAGTTTTTCTCATTATACTTTTTCGGCATAGCAGATTTGACCTTGTCTTTTTTCGAATCTTCCTTTATTTTCATTGTGTTTATCATAAGTTCCTTCTCCAAGGTAACAGGTTTTGGATTTTCTGTCGTTGATTTAATTATGTTATTTCGGTAAACATGATCATTTTGTCCATACTGCATACCTTGTTTTAAATAATGCTGTTCTGCCAACTGTTGTGCGTGTTTTTCTTGTAAAGATAAAACGGTCATGTCATCACTGATTTTAGCTCTTGCCATTACTAGCGGAGGAACAAAGTGATCTGTTGGTTGCGTAAATATGTTTTCAAGATTACCGATTCGAGCAATTTCTTCGTGTAACATTTTGTGCTGCATGTGTTTTTCGTCTTCCATTTTTTCTAATTGTTCATTCGTTATATAGTTGTCGCCATTAGCAATTTTTGGGATATAATTACTTTGTAAGTTATTATTATGTACCAATCCTAAATCAAGTGTTTTATCCAAAATAACTCTGTTTAATTTATTGGTATTTAGAAGTTTTAATGGTGATTTATGTTCCGTTATAAGATTTAGGTCATGTGCTGTGGATGTGAATATATGTGATTGATTGATATCGTCTTCGTGTTCAGTTGTGGCATTATCATCTGTAATGACTTCAGTTGTTGAATCTTGATCAGTAAATACTGCATCAGTTGACACCGGCCATGTATTGTTTAACGATGTTAAATTAGGAGTGTTCGTAATTTCTTCTTCTTCAGCACATGATAAGTCTCTTAGTAACTCTTCTCGTTTCTGTGAAAAGTCAAAGTATACCTAAGAAATTTGTTTACAGGATATAAATTAAATTGCTTATGATAGAAGTTTTGGATGTCTTACCACATTGCCCGTGCACTGCACACGTTTTACACCGGCCAAGCCGCAGTCAGCAGTAAGTTGGACAGCAGCACTTTCCGGTAAGTACAGGATTGTCAGCGCTGGTAAAGCACGAACCATACATCCCTCGTTGCCTAATGCCCATTGCGGAACTGCAAACAAGTTTTTAAAGTTAATGATGAATGAGCTATCACTACTGACATACCTATAATATAGTGTACACAACAATGTTCTACACCGCACAAGATCCTAAGCTTTTACAAAGTAACTTTGTGAAGCAACTATGAAACCAAGATGTTTAGCCTCGAGCCTGTATTTGTCTTGATATTTAAGTGAACCTACTAACTACTACCTATAGTGATTTATGTGTATAAACTATGTAATACGTGATCATATAAATATAGTTTATGTGTACAAGGAGATGTAAGCGTGTTTTATTCAATTATATTAAACTGGAGTCTAAAGAATAGCTTATATCAAGAAAAGTAATTTCTTTGCCTGTGAGTGCAACACTTATTGAATGGAATTAGTTTATTTACATATATTACAACTTCGGGTAAATATCTTACTGACATCGACTCTACAATGTATGATGTAGTGTACTTTGCACTGGTCATTGTGTAAGTATATATCGTTCTCAAAATAAGATATCACCGCTCTTATAATCCTCGGCAGGCAGAAAAAGACTTATGTTTATTGTGTACTGTGTCCGAGTCCTTTTCTTTTTTCATAACCGTAGTTGCTTCATACTGACCAGGTAGTTCACAGATAAAAGATGCGACGGTCGGTCCTCCACAAGCGCGGGCGTCCCAGCGGTAGTCAGCAGCAGGGTCGGCGGCTGCGCAGAGCGGCGCCGCGCGTGAGTCGGGCGCCGAGCTCCAGTAGCCGTCATTGCTTAGGCCGCGGTAGTCACTGGTGTAAGAAACAGTACTTGTTTAAAGTAGGTATGCACTGAATAGATTTTATCGGATAAATAAAAAATTGAATTTATTTTACGTAGGTTAAAGCCAATTAGCGCATATAATGTCTACAGTAAAAACAGCCCCCCAAAACGCTCGCTTTTGACCGCTTCCTAGTGATAATGCTGGGAAGAAGAATCATCGCGAAGAACTCCCCAGCAACAAATTTCTATCTGTAGTAAGCATTATAAATTATTCTTAATAATTACAAGTTTAATAAAAACAAAAAATTATTACAAAAAAAAAAATATAGATGGTTGTGCTGACATACCTTCCTTGCAATTTGCGAGCGCGAATGAAAACTAATTTGCATGCCCTTACAAGATATGTAATGAAGAGTTTGCGATAAAAAAAGTCACTGAAAAAGTCTTTCTTTTCTTAGCACGAAAATAAATAATTAAAAACTTCGCCTCGATTGCGTTACTGCGATAAAAATATTAGAATAAGAAAGTCACTTACGTCCAAGTAAAGTCTCCATCAGGATTGCTTCGGATCAGACCGACCCACACAGCGCTCGAAATATCCAGCTCCTTTAGATAGGCCCGTACAGCATCGTACTGCGCCGTCGTGTCCACTGCACAATACATAATCGTATCATCATTATCCTGACTATTATTATGTTCACAACAAATACATACCTATGTGAAGTATTCCCATTTGAGCACCTATTTTTAGAGCACCAATGATATTCCCATTTGAGAACCAATCTGTTTTTTATCTTGGTGCTCAATTGCTCAATTGGGAACTGGGAACAAAATAATTTATTCAATTTTATTAAACATAAACGATAAAGTCGAATTATTTATTTTGTTCCTGTAGGAATATAACTGATTGTGTATTGTGGTACTAAACTATATTTATAAGTGAGATTAAAGGAAACAATTACTGGGAACTTGAATGACTTTTAATAAGGAGCGATTAAACATACAGCAGTTCTATATATAGTAATCTAGGCTGTCATCTGTCATCATAGTGACAGCTGACGTATTGTTGAAGGTTGCGTTCCATTTCAACACCCTCTCCAGAACGCAAACCCATTGCTCTTGAGCAGCAGTTGTGCTTGTTACGGTAGAGGCCCTTGGTGAGTACATCAGCAACCATGGCATCGGTGCTCAGGTAGCGCACATCAATCTCTCCGCTTGAAACCTTTTCACGGATGAAGTGGTACCTCACATCTATATGTTTACTTCGATTGTGGAAACCATCGGTACCTGAAAGTCTAATTGTGCTTTGATTATCACAAAAAATTACCAAAGGTGAAATGGCTTTGTTGAACCATAGCTCATGATCCAACTGTTTAAGCCACAGTGCTTCTTGCATTGCCGACGTTAGTGACATGTATTCAGCTTCTGTTGACGACAATGCAACTGTTGGTTGCCTTTTAGAGTTCCAACTTATGGCAGCACCCTGAAACAGAAAAACTTGGCCCGAGCATGACCTCCTGTCCTCAATATTTGATGCCCAGTCTGCGTCACAATATCCAGTTATACTTTCTTGTATTTTTTCATACGTAAGCTTCATATATAAAGTACCTTTTAAATATCTCATCACTCTTTTAAGTGCAATCCAATGATCTTTGGTGGGCCTGTTATTAAACCGACTTAAACTGTTTACTATAAAAGCAATATCGGGTCTTGTACATTGAGATAAGTACAATAAACATCCCACAGCCTCATGATAAGGAATGTTGGTTAAGACTTCATTATCATCTTTTGCAGGTACTAGTTTCATACTGACATCACAAGGTGTGTGCACTATTTTGCAGTCTGACATGCCAAATCTTTGTAGGATTTTCTCTATGTACAAGGACTGATCCAATGAAATTTTGTCTTTACTTCTAGTGATTTTCATTCCAATGCAGTATTTTGCTTCACCAATATCTTTCATGCTGAAAATACTTATTAAGCTATTTTTCATAAGAGTTAAAGTTTCTTCACGATTATAAAAACAAAGTAAGTCATCGACATAGACTGCTATAAAGAAAATGTCAGATTCATTCTTAATAGAATAATAAACACAGGGATCTACTTTACATCTCAATAATCCAATTTCCAAAAGGGCTTTATTTAGTTTTAAATTCCACTGCCTGCTGGCCTGCTTCAGGCCATAGAGTGATTTTTTTAACAGACAGACTTTATTACCATCCTTTTCATACAACGGTGGCTGATTCATATATATTTCTTCCTCTATATCCCCCTGTAAAAATGCAGTGACAGCATCCATTTGATGTATTTTTAAGTCATATTTTACTGCTAGCCCAATTAAATATCTGAGAGAGGTATAGCGAAAAACTGGTGCAAACACTTCATGATAATCAATATTTTTCCTTTGTTTAAATCCTTTGATTACCAGCCTCGCCTTAAATCTTGAAATCTCCCCATTTTCATCAGTTTTTGTTTTATACACCCACTTACAAGGTATAGCCTTTTTACCTGTAGGCAGATTGGTTAAGACCCATGTTTGATTTTTTAATAAAGACTCATATTCTTCATTCATGGCATGTTTCCACTGTTGGGCTAAATCACTATCTAACGCTTGTTCAGTGCTCTGTGGGTCACAATTTAGTAGGCTCATTGCTGACTCATTGTTAAAACACATCAAAGATACAGGATCACTTCTCACCTGTCTCCGAGTCCTCACTGTCACATTCTCATGTGACAGTTCTAATGACTTTTCAGGTAAGTATTCAGAATCATTAGAATCCTCAACATCTTCATAAGAACTGTCATCGCTTGATATTGAAACAGGAACCACATCATTACTAGCTGTATTTGACTTTATGTTACTATCATTTAAATTTATTTCTACATTTTTCTTTGATGAAATGCATGTATTATTTACACTTGAAGACATGTACTCAGGGCAATTAACATGAACATGTGTTTTTTTTACAGTGTTCTCCAGGAAGACAACATCTCTACTCATTATGGCTTTCTTTGTTTTGGAATCAATAAACCTATAGCCTTTTGTTGTTTCACTATAACCAACAAAAATTAACTCACGTGATTTCATGTCCCATTTACGCCTCCTTTCTTTTGGTATGTGCACCATTGATTTACAGCCAAAAACCTTGAGGTGACTTAAGTCAGGTTTTGATCCTGTCCATTTTTCATATGGAGTGATTCCAGCAAGTGCACGAGAAGGAGAACGATTAACAAGATATGCTGCCGTCACTGTTGCTTCTGCCCAGTATTCTTTCTGTAAACATGCATTAAAAATCATACATTTTGCCCTCTCCACAAGAGTTCTGTTCATGCGCTCAGCGCGACCATTTTGCTCCGGAGTGTAGGGATTGCTAGTCTGATGTGTTATGCCGGATTCCTTAAGATACTTTTCAAAACTATGATTAACATATTCTTTGCCATTATCAGACCGAAGAACTTTTATACTTTTACCTATTTTATTTTCTACCAGTTTCTTAAATTCTCGAAATTTTTCTAGTGCCTCACTTTTGTGGGCCATAAAATACACAAAAACCTTGCCGGAGTAATCGTCAATGAAGCTCAAAAAATACCTGGCCCCTCCTAGCGATGTAGTCTCCATTGGTCCACATACATCGCTATGAATTAGTTCTAGCAAATCCTTTGCTCGGGAACTCACATGTTTGAATGGTTGCCTGGCCTGTTTTCCTTGTAAACATGACGTGCATATCATGTCCTCTTTGGTTGATGATAACTTTATACCAACAGCACAATTTTGTAGTTTGTACAAATCATTAAAATTAATATGAGCTAATCTTTGATGCCAGAGAAAATTATCTTCATCAATAACTGCAGATAAAGCTTGATTATTACACATATCAAGTTTATAAGTTCCATTTACACAGACAGCTGTTGTCACTTGTACACCTTTATTATTTAAGACACGGCAGCCATCTTTGCAAAACTCAATTTTACAGCCATTCTCAATTATTTTGCTGACAGACAGTAAGTTAGTGGCTAATTCCGGAACATAAAATACATTGGTTACCTGTATTTTGTTTAAAATGCCATCCTCACTCTTGACTGTTATCTGTGCGTTTCCACATGATTCAACTTTGAGCATCTTGTCATCAGCTATGCGGACATGACTTTGTGATGGTTTATATTCTTCGGATAACCATTCCCTGTTTCTGGTCATGTGTACCGATGCTCCGGAGTCTATGTACCAGTTGTACTCATCATTAACTGAAACTGCTGAAAAAGCTGCTACAAAACCAGTGTTAGTATTTTTATCAGAGTTCTGTTTCTTATTTCTGCAGAACTTGCCTAGATGGCCATACCGATTACAGCTATAACAGCGTGGACCCTTTGTTTTTCCTTTGTTATCGCTATTATTATATTTATTTTTAAACTTAGGTGTAAATAATGCAAAAGTTGTGTCTGTGGGTTTCACATCTTGTAAAATCTTAGTCTTGACCAAGTCTGCAGATATGGTGACACCAGAATTTTCCAGTGCCATGAGCATAGGCTTGTAAGACTCGGGCAACCCTGCAAGCAATAATGTACCGAGCCATTCATCGTCAACCTTGAAGTTTATGTTACGGAGCTTATGAGCTGTAGCCATGATTTTATTTACATAATCTTCGATACTGTTACTATTATCCAAAGTGGTAGTAATTAGGGTCTTTAACAAACCAACTTTTCTAGTAAGACCGGAGTCGCTGAAGGCTTTTTCTAAATTATTCCATACCTGTTTAGCAGATGTGCATTCCTGAATGTGGACATAATTGATCGGGTCCACCAGTAGGATTATTTTGGATTTTGCCTTTTTGTCCTTTTTTGGGTCCACGTTTGTCCCTTCGACGCATTCCCAGAGTTCCTCGTGGTCCAAGAAAGTTTGTACTGCAAACTTCCATGTTGAGTAATTATCTCTGCCAGCTAACTTTTCAATGTTAAACGTACTATGCGATGAATTTGAAGCCATCATTGAAAAATATGTTTGCCACGCGCCTCGTTGCAAATGGATTCCGAGCCGGCCGGCAAAAATTTGTATCCAACAATATTCTGACAATCCGTGATATTTCCTGAAATAAAATGCGCAACCACGCTCTGCTACCATGTAGGAATATAACTGATTGTGTATTGTGGTACTAAACTATATTTATAAGTGAGATTAAAGGAAACAATTACTGGGAACTTGAATGACTTTTAATAAGGAGCGATTAAACATACAGCAGTTCTATATATAGTAATCTAGGCTGTCATCTGTCATCATAGTGACAGCTGACGTATTGTTGAAGGTTGCGTTCCATTTCAACAGTTCCCAATTGAGCACCAATCATAAGTACTGATTGGTGCTCAAATGGGAATATCATTGGTGCCCTAAAAATAGGTGCTCAAATGGGAATACTTCACCTATGTAAATTAATGTACGCATTGGCCCATTGTACGATTTGGCATTCCCGCTGCGCTGTAGAATAATCTCAACTCTGTTGTCTAAGGAAACAAAGCTATCCTAAGAGATCTACTTGATTTTATACATTGAGTAAACTTAACTAACTGAATAAAGAATCTTTCTTTTGTACCCACTAAATACAACAGAACATAAAGTTTGTTGTGGAGCTCGGTAACAAAAACAACTGTGTTAAAACACGCAGCCGTAATGTGCCTCTATTATACACGTAGACTGTTATTTTTTTTGCTGTTTTCGTAAATTTAGTACATGAGAATATTCTAGAATATATTAGCTGAACAATCACGTATTCCAGCTAATCGGAAGCATGGCTACATGAAAACAGCGTTCTTTCGCTATGTTCTATTTGAATGATGTCATAAATTTGCATCCTTCGAGCGAGCACAACCGGGAGGCGTGCCGCGGTTTATAAGAGACGCTTTGTGTTACACTGAAGCTGTATCGAGTCTTCTAAAGAAAGTTCTGAGGGTTGCGCTGCGGCGCCGGGCGGCCTTCTTAGTTATGCATCCGAGCGCGCGGTCACAGTTACGACACCTCTGTTTACGTCGCAACAGGATTATTTATTAAGACAGTAGAAAAAATATAGTTATGGATATTGCATCGTAATTCGTACATAACATTTAAGAGTTACTATTTTGTTTAATTATTTTTAACGCATTTACGCATGCGAAGCGAAATCTAACGATTTAAATTATGGAAAGAAAAAAAAAAAAAAAACATCGATACCAGTGGTCACGGTAGCTTAGTGGCTAACGTACTGGGCCAGGAGTCGCAGGTTCGGATCCTGCTCGTGAGGGATTTTTTCTTTCCACAATCTAAATCATTAGATTTCGCTACGCATGCGTAAATGCGTTAAAAATAATAAAATAATTCTTAATTAAATAACTACTTCATAATTTCAGCTGAAAGACGTCCACTGTTGGACATAGGCCTCCCTCAAGCACGTTGGGGGAGATTTGCCATAATCGCCACGCTTGGCAGGCGGGTTGGCGATCGCAGTTGGTTAGTTAAATACTCAGAGGACGCTGCTGCCCATCCTCTGGTGAATCCCTTAGTCGCCTTTTACGACACCCATGAGAAGATATAGGGTGGTGAAATTCTTAAACAATAACAATTAATAACTAAACTTACTTACTTTTTTAATAACTACTTAAATAAAACCAACTTAAGTTGGTCCCTCTTTGTACCAAGTTTACCTTTTAGTGCAGCTCAACTTATACTGGAACAGGTATACAACGTGTTATTGAAATAACTGAAAACATTTTTTTTCAAAAAGAAAAATACCTAGTTACCTTCTGTTTTAATGTCCCATTTAGCCGAGCTATAGAACTCGATATCTCTACCTAGATTTACGACGTATCGCCCGTAAGCTTCGGTTGAACAATAATGGAAAATGCTATCACAATTTCATCTAATACAGCAAGAAAGGAATTTCTGTAGTGAGCAAATGGAAAAACGTAATTCATGTCCGGTGAATGCTCACGTAGTGCAGGTATGATTCGATTATATTGCTTTGTGAGGCGCTGCTGTTGTGCCTCGCTCTATTTTTGTTTACGTCACGTATCTTAAACAGCTCCCGGGAGCTTTCTCATATCCAGTAATCTTATCAAATGATCTTTAGTAGTAAAAAGGGCAACATTTATGGTATAGAATATAAAAGGAAATATGATAAAAAAGATTCAAATTCAAATTCAAATTCAAAATTATTTATTTGTCAAACATAGGTATGATGTACAAGACATGGTGTTAATTTTTAAATAATACAGTATCACTATGTTTTGCCTTGATAGGCGTACAAATTTGGTAAGATAAAGATAATACCTACTTATTACAGATTTGTGGAAATTAATTGCTGCTATAATAAAGATGCTGTATTGGACATGTGTTGTGTATCATCAAGATTGGGATATATAAGGCAAGTTATAAATAAGTAAAAATACTACGTATTCTTTATTATTTTCTAATTTGAAGAGTATTTGTGTTAAACTCAAGTGTGACGCCAGGAAGTTTTTTTATAGAAACTTTAACACTTCTTTTTTATCCCCGTGGAATTAACTAAAAAAAATATCAAAAACACGTAATTCATTAATTGATTTAAATATTATTTATACCAAGCTTTGACTCAATCCTACCACGCAATGATATTCTCCCATATAACCCAATTGCACCCCCTTTTAGAAGCAATTTTAGAAACTAAAAGATAAGCGTTTCATTACATAGGTACTTTAAATATTATTTTTCCCAAATTTTGAGTGAATCGATCTAGGAAAAAATATTTTTTATACAAACTCTTATACCCTATTTCAACCCCCTAAAAATTTGCAAAAATCCTTTCTTAGTGGGTGTTTACGTCACAAAAGGAACGTACCGTTTTCCATATTAGTGTATAATCTATGCCTACCGTCCAAATTTTATGCTTCTAACTTGAGTATTATCGGCTCTGCGTTGATGAGTCAGGCTGTCAGGACATCTCTATTAGTACTTATTGATTAAATAAACGAGTCATGGTTTGAAGCGTTAATCCATCACCTGTACCGTTCAATATGCACAATTAGTCTGTGGCTAATGCGGCTGCTAATTAACGACTGACCTAATTGCCTATATAGGAAGCCTGATTCCTTATAACGACTTGCCATTAATTTAATATCAGGAACTTAGGGGCTTTCACAGACCTTGGTGTGCCGTGAGTTCTTATAGCCTCGTAAGGCTAAAATTTGGGTCGATATATATGACGAATGTACTAAAAATAGGTGCACGTAGTTGCGGCCCAGATTACAATTTTTAATTCTTTCCTGTATCGGCCCAACCACCTAAACAGAGACATGCACCTTAAACCGTGCTCACCCCTCTCAGTTTTCATGACGCGGCATCGTCCAGTAAGCATCGCGAAAACAAATATCCTTCAGGTGCATGGTGTGTACGTGAGCACTGGTTGTACATGAAGGAGCACGGTTTTTGTCGGCTTCACTATGATTGTTCGCAGCACTTCGTCTATATTTTTTACTATGTCTGTGAAAGTGCATGATGATTACTCCGGGACTGTGCATGCCACTGTAAAGTGTGTTTTGGTGTTCCATCCAATCACATTTGAACTATACAATGGCATTCCTCCTTCAAAAAACATAAAAATGTGATATCGCATGTTTTTCCCCTGTTTTTCTAACCTTGCTATGTTTGCTTATATTATGATTAACAACTGTCTGCTTGCTTTGACTGCCTCGTTGGTCTAGTGGTTGCAAGCGCGACTGCTGATCGTGGGGTCCTGGGTTCGATTCCCGGGTCGGGCTGTTGTTGGGTTTTTTCATTAGGAAATTCTTAGTAGCAGCCTGGAGTCTGGATTTGTGCCCGGTCAATGGCAATAGGCTCGCCCCCTATTACATGGGACTATAACATAACTGGCGAAATGTGGGTGTACTATTACACTTCTGCCCACCCCTTCGGGGAAATACAGGCGTGATGTTTTGTTGTTGCTATGTTATGATTAACAAACATAGCATTAAAAATTTAACAAAAATTATGAGGGCCTAAAGATAAACAGTGCCCAGTGTCTGAGAGAAAGGGCTGTGAGAAAGCTGTATACGTACAAAATGGTTCTGAAATATTTGTTAATATTATGTTTTTACACATCCGTTAGGGTGGGGTAATTTTTCTATAAAGGAATCTGACTGACTCATGTCAGAAGTTCGAACGAATTAATTAATTAAGTAATTTCAACGAAACAAGGAGCAAGTTTATGACCAAAACTATAGCATGTTTGAAAAAAAGTCTTACGTCTATCTCTTCCAAATTATTAAGTAGTTAATAAAATCCACGCTGCTTACTATTTTATTGTTTTAAATAATCAAGGTAAGCAGGATGATAAAAAACATTAAAAACCAATTAGTACTAAAACATAAATATTTTAACAGGCGTTAGATGTAATCCAGTATAATCGCAGGCCTGACATCAGTAATTATGTATGTGACCCGAAGGGGCGCTCCAACCCCGCAAGGCCTCTCGGCTATTTTCATATCGATTGATACCTACATACGATACACGATAACTGTTCTGACATTTGAAACCGATATTCCAATAATGTTTTACCTTACCGAAATCCCACATCCATTTATCGCAAGATCCCACACAGCAATACATAAATTAACGTTCAAGTTACCCAATCGCCAAATTGCTCATTCGGATCGACTCGATACAATCGCTCCCTGATTGACAGCCCATTTTAGCTGTCAAATAATACTAGGAACAGGAAACTATGCCTTTCAGAGCTGACACAACCGGGAAATTTACATTAACGTGGAGTGGAGCGAAGCCGACAAGCCGATAAGTCTGTCGTATTCAAATTGACGTCATTAAGTCGGTTACACGCCGCTAAGACGAAAGCTTTCACTAATAACATTTACCTGAGCTGGAATAACCTCGTGTGGCAGCCTTTGAGCTAAACCAAGACCTTGTTACTTAGTAAAGACGACAGGAACATAACGAGGATTGAAAAAATATGTTTTAATTTTCTTGTAGCTTTCCACGTTCATTTACGTAGTATATAAAAGCATCTAACAGAAAAGTAATTTCCTCAAGAAAAACTAATTTTCTCACGTCTCGTTATTACCTATCGCATTGATTGACTCTCAGTAGCGGTATTGAGCCGCAGAATAAAAGAAAAGACACAAAGCCCGATAAATCCTTTCAGAACTCATAACAAAAGCGGATTAACTCGGTCTGTAATAACACATTGTGGTCTTATCCGTCCGTGAAACCACTTTTTATTACTTAGAAGTAATTTCTCAACGAGAATGCGTAACGTAACTTTTAATTAATATTCTCGTCGTATTTCATAACCCTTCAGCTGTTCATTTATTAAACTTTAGAATTACCTCACAAATTACACCTATTGCTAAATACAATTCTAATAAGAAAAACTGTTATACATATTTAAAACAGTATTACTTTTTGAAGTAAAACTTCTTTACGCACGATTGACTTGGGGAGTAAGCTGGTGAATGCGTTACGAAAAAAGAGGCGAACGGAGGGGGTAGTGCGGGACGCGGGGATCGAAACGCGCGCTACGGCTGGCCACGCGACTCAGCGCCGTCAGAGCTTACGCGCGCCGTGCCGCCATTCCTTTGTTCTCATTGAAATAGTATTGAGGAAGATATAAGTTAGTGAAGTTTTACTTCAGTCGTGTGATCTAAAGCACACTCGTATTTTTTCAACAAATACATGTAGGAGAAACTGCATCATACATACTATTAAACGTTATCGTACGCGCGTTTCATCTTTACATATAAATTGCCAATGAAGATTCCTATCTATGGGGCGTTATCTATAGAGCTGTGAAATTAAGAAAATTTCCATAACACGTCTTGAGGCTGAGTGTAGTGTAGGTACACAAATGGCTAGGTCTGTTGGCTTCGCGCCAGATGGTACAGAGCTGGTTCCGAGCACGCCCCACAACTCGGGAAAACTCCGGGAACCGCCAAGTCAATATTTGTGATGCCATTTAACTGTCCAACCACTCGCGACTTACGATATTTTATTGGTTGCTTATCTTTGCTAAGTTTTAATTTCAAAATTGAATTATATTGCAAGGGATTTATGGGACGGGATAGTTGAGACATGGATTGTTTTTAGTTGAACTAAGAGTAGTTATACATTACTACTTTGATTGTGTATATTATTGATAATTTCATAAATTAACAAATAAAATGTATTATTAGAATCCTTTGTGAAAGAGCTCGTCCGGGGAAGTACTACCACCGTACCTACTTCTCCGTCAAATAGTGATGCTTGCATTGCTGTGTTTCGATCTGAAGGGTACGGGTGCCGGTGAAATTACAATCACATGAGACTTTCCATCTTCATGTCTCAGTTTGGCGAACCGACTTGCGGTACCATTTAGGCAACAGCCTAGTGGTATTGCAGTTGTTATGGGAAAAGGTAACCACTTAACATCAGGTGGGCATTTAGCTCGTTTCGCCATCCTATACTATAAAAATAAAAATATAGTCCTAAATAAGGGATAAAAATAATATTGAGAGAAATAACAGAGTATTTCTTTATCTAAAGGGAACTGCTGTTGTAACTGCCAATTGTTCTACTTTCAACTTGTATAAATCAACACAGACAGACGGAATAACTAATGATGTAAATATTTTAACAGCACCAGCGTGAAATGAAGACCTTTAGTTAGAAATGTTTAACTACAACCAATTCAGTAAGCCTAACAAACCAATCACTATAATAGTTACGTAAATGTCAGTTAAAATTACAACGTGGCTTTGTTCTAAGCTGGTTAATATTTAACAATATATCCCTGACGATATTTCAGATACACCAAAAGGTCGGATCACAAAGCTATTAACCCATTTAGTTAAGCTTCTTGCCGTTTATTTCTAATCCTAAACCATAACATGTGAATTTAAGGGAATACGGAATCAGGAAATTTATATTAGATTGTGAGCACCGAGCCCGCCGCAATTTAGCCTCGGGGATCCCAATAACTACATTTGACGCCATTTGTAGGAACACGGAGCATAGTCTTGTTTATACGGATGGCTATACGGCTGTGTGTATAGGCGATAACACCACCTTTATTGCCTATAAACACTACTTATTTTACGGTATGAGATTTTGGGCTGTATATAACGTGAACTATATGGGCAGGACATATTTTGACGAATTATAGCTATGTGTATCTCACAAATTATTTAGACTTTTTCTAAAAAGCTTGCTCTAGAAGCACTTCTTACTTTTACTTATAACAAAACTTAGTGCGTGTTTTGAACTCCTGCCTTTAACTGACCCTTAATGGGAGTCAACTGCTCGTTGACATCGACTGCAGAATAGATAAGTTTTAGCTATTCTCCAGTATATCTTATATAGTTATATGTTATCCTCCGTCCCATGACTTTTTAATATACGTAGATGGAGATGTAGGCTCATACATCAATTTGAGTCAAATCTTTGAAGTTTTATCAAAGTTTCAATTTATTTTTATATTTATGTAGTCCTTAAAAAATGAAATAAAAATGAATAAAACTTTTTAACAAAAAATTGAAACGACGAAAACAGAAACTGAAAAGCGAAAAATAACTAATTATGAGTCGGCGCCAAACGAACTTTTAACAAGCAAAGTGCGTGTAAGTTGCAAGTGGCCGAGCGGAGAACGCATTTTTGGAAAGTTATTGTTTATCGTTGAAAATTTCACGTTGTATTTGATGTGACGTTATTTTTATTATTTATTTAAAGTAATTTAATGATATTCGTTGATTGGTTGTTTGGCGCCGACTCATAATTAGTTATTTTTCGCTTTTCAGTTTCTGTTTTCGTCGGTTCAATTTTTTGTTAAAAAGTTTTATTTTTCATTTTTTTGTGGTTAAAATCTAACTCCAGGTCTCCATTATGTCATAGTGTCTAGAATTATATTTATGTTATTTATGTGTGTCAAGTTTCAACAGAATCGGTTAACAGGTAAGAATTCAGTGGGTGTTTTACTACCCTTAGGGGTGGATTTTATTTTGAAATTTAAATGGGACCAACTTCGAGATATACCCTATCCATTAAAAAAAGAATCATCAAAATCGGACCACTCTGTAAAAAGTTATGCGTGGTCATACATAAAAATAAAATAAAAATATATATATACGCGTCGAATTGAGAACCTCCTCCTTTTTTTCGTCGGTTAAAAATATAACAAATGTAAAACTAAACAAAAATTCATCATTCATTCATCATTTCAGCCTAAAGACGTCCACTGCTGGACATATGCCATAATCACCACGCGTGGCAGGCGGGTTGGCGATCGCAGTTGGTTGGTTAAATACTTAGAGAACGCTGCTGCCCATCCTCTAGTGAATCGCCTTTACAACCCCCATGAGAAGAGGTAAGGGTGGTGTTATTCTTTATGTCCGGCACCAACGGAACAACAAAAATTTCATGTGACTATATTTCATAGCTGCTTCTATCTCATTTTTGTGCGGCTTCTAAGTTTTTAAATTCCAATCTCATTTAATTCCATTGTTCAATTTTATTTTCAGATAAATCATCAGATTGATGTTAACAGGAATAAAACACAAACTAATACGTCTTCTCTTGAGCTTTGCCAGTCTCAATCTCCAAATCCGTAACTCATTTGCATTTGACACGTGGCTGAGCAGTGCACAAATTACTCCAACTAATTCAGCATGACTAAGCGTCAGATTACCCGTGAGATGAGGACGTCAATCGATTCCTTCAGTCGTCGCAACGCATCGAATCACATACCTCGATACATCGAACAAATCGATGCATTGTCGGAACGAGCTAAGCCCCGAGATCAGAACCGCTCTTTGAACGTCACGTACAAGATTCCCCACTATACGTTGATTGGATATTTTATACCCGAATATATTTCACTATCCTTTGTATATTTAGAAAAAATATTTTGTTTCTTTTATGAATTAAAGTCATCTGTTTTCAATCGTAGCTTATAAGATATCTATTAGGTATTTTTTGTATAACTAACACATCAGAATTTATGATGCTTTTATCCATAGAAGTTTTTACGTGTTTTTTGACACATTTTTACTAGTACAAATATCTATACATACCTACGTATTTCATATTATGAGCATGTTATCATAATTGTGTCTTACAAACAATTACTTTGGGCACAAATATTCCAGTTTTACAATGGGGTAATTGCAAAACCCCTTACCCTTCAGGGCAATATTAGGCGTGTATGTGTTGTTATGGAATTGCAAAAAATATCACTAGAACTTATAATGTTAACAATTTCATATTAGTTTTTGAAAACATTGAAAAATGAATAGGTCTACAAGTCCATACATACAATATTTACAAAGTACAAAATAAAATTATACAAAAAGGCCTAGGCGTCAAAATATTCCTAATGTATCATTTTATTTTGTACTTTGAAAATATTGTATACCTATTAATTTTCCAATGTTTTAAAAAACTAATATGACAATGCTAATTAATTAATGTTATTATTCTGTAGTAAATTTTATAAGCATAACATACATTGAATATAAAATAGTTAAAATGTTGTAAATAAGAGAAGAGATCGTAAAGTTTTTCTCATCTAAATGAAAATATTTCGAAGTTTTGTATGTCTTTCATTCATATTCCTAATCTCCGAGATTGTACGCTGCTTCAGAATTAAAACAACTTTACTGAATATATTAAAACTTTTCTTTACGTCATGATAAGAATAGATAATCTATTAAAGCCTGTAAAGAACACGAAATACAGCACTGCTAAGAATACTTAAGTAGGGGATAATGAATTCAAGATTATCTACTGTACCTTGCTTAACTAACTTATTCAAACAAAAAACGATTCATTTGCGTGCGTCAGACGGTCCTAAAATTATGTATATTGAACATCTTTAGATGCTATGTATGAAAGCTTGGCTTCCAAGAAACAAACAACGCATAGTAAAAGCCCCAGTTACCGACAGTGCTCCATGGCAAAATTATAATTTGGTATACGGTTAAATATTATCTAATAAACATTGAACTGTTACATAGTTCACCACAAGTACGTAAAAAATACCGCAAAGTTTGAAGACAAAGGTCTTCAACCAGTGCGTCCTGCCAGTCATGACTTACGGTGCCGAGACGTGGACACTGACAGTTGGGCTAGTCCACAAATTCAAAGTCGCTCAGCGAGCTATGGAGCGAGCTATGCTTGGAGTTTCTTTGAAGGATAAAATCCGTAACGAGATTATCCAGGGGAAGAACCGGAGTGACCGACATAGCTTGTAGGATCAGTAAGCTGAAGTGGCAGTGGGCTGGCCGTGTCTGTCGAAGGACCGATGGCCGTTGGAGCAGACGAGTCCTTGAGTGGAGACCGCGAATCGGCAAACGCAGCGTAGGGCGCCCCCCTGCCAGGTGGACCGACGACCTAAAGAACGTGGCTGGGGGGGACTGGATGCGGAAGGCAGAGGACCGAGCGTTGTGGCGCAACTTGGCGCAACATAGAGAGGCCTATGTCCAGCAGTGGACTGCGATAGGCTGAGTTGATTGATTGACGTAAAAAATCATCACGAAACCAAATATGTACCTATTTAACAAAATACTTGTGATCGTCCCTTAAAGTGTCGATAATTGGGGATCTTACGTTATAATAGTCACAAAAATAATATGTGCTATATACCTACCGAAAGTTTTCTTACTTATCCTTAGTCAGTCACTTCTAAAGGAATTTCTGAAAGAATGGAAAGGCAAAGATTTTATTTCAGACCGCAAGATTTTACCTTATTTTTTTAGGAAACAATCATGCTTTAAACAGAATTTGGTATAAATAAAACCCCACGAAACCTTGTAGTCAAGTAAATACATGAGCTGAAACAATCTTTACCGAACCAAAGCAAACTCGCGTTGGGTAACCGACACTTGCTACATAGGTATTTAATTAAACAATTCCAAGAATCCGCGTATCCGACGGGCAAGTTGTGTAGCCGGGGGCGTTCGATCCGAAGTGAAATTAGCTGTTAAACAGGCGCGGTCCTGGGAGTCAGCCTTAATTAATTAAGTGGTAATCCAAACGGCTTGGATTCCTACGAGGCACTTAACGTTGCTAGTTACAGTGACCACTTTAGGTGAGTGCGTGCCTAATGTACGAGTTTATCTGCAAGGTAGGGGACTACCGAGTGTCGATTCCGACTTTGACACTTACATGAGTAGCGCTCCTGGCGGAAACGAGGAGGAACTACTGCTTTATGAATGAAAATCGACGCATCGATCGAGTATGTGTTCTTCTTCTTCTGTCGTGTCGACATGAGCTACATAATGATAATAGCTCATGCCGTGGCCGTGGGTATAAAAGATAAGCCAGTCAGTAGGTTAGTAGCGGGGCTGACTGCCTAGGGTGCGGACGATCAATTAAATATCGTCAGTCGTGGAGGCTCTTTATGGAGTATGCTTTAAATGTCAAACTCGCACTAGGCCCTCTGATCTACATGATTGAAATATTTTGAGAATGTTTGTGCTGGAGGGATCTGTAGGCCCATTTACGTAACTAAAGAAGTGCAGTGCGAACTGCGGCGTCACTGCAGCTTGATCGGCGCGTCATGAAATTATGTGAATTAGGGCCTTGGTGAGTTCCATACATGTATATGTCTGCGTTTGCGGTTTTTACAAAAACAGTAGTAATCTTAACTGACTACAAAACCTACTGAAGGTGAAATCAGTATATAATTAAACTACAGGAAAACGCCCTTGGAATACTCATTATAGATGAACCATAGAAATCAAAATAATAAGGTAATAGAAGTGGTAAAGGCGCGGAACTTGTCGCCGCGTGCAGGTGTCTCGTAGAACATCAGTGCAGGAACCTTTTGCTTGATCATCAGTGCTGTTTTGGACGCAGAGTCACTAAACTTGTATTTTTCAGCATATCTAACAGCGGAATATTTTTTAAGCTTAATTTCTTTTGCATCGCATGCTAGAAACATTGTAGGCGTAATTGCGTATTGATGTGTTGTTAGCGGCAAACCGGCCATACGCGTTCCGGTATTAAAAGACAGTAGATAACATTTCTATTACCTTATTATTTAGATATCTATGCGCTGAACTGAAAAACTTCACAAACTTTGAAAAAAATTAAGTCGTGAGAAAAACAATTCTTACAAATATTTGAGCCTAATCTATCCCTGCTATTAATCTATTGCCCTATCAAACCACCTTGACTATTATCATTTTTCCTTTATCATACGAAGAAGAGGCTCATGCCCAGCAGTGGTAAATAATTAGCTGCTTATGGTATGTTGCACATAGAAATTATAATAGAAATACATAGAATATAGTAACAATGCACTGCTTATTTCTTTAAGAAATTCTATAAATGAATTCTTCACTTTTATATAAAAGATAACTGTTCAAACTTTTAGATTTCAAACAAGTACCTACACAGAAATCAATAATGTATACCGATTTCACGGTATGCAATATTTGAGATAATTTGACGTAGCATCAAACTTTGAATGGTGGTAACTAGACTAGGAAGTATAAAATTGATGTTACTTTTATTAACAAGCTCTTCGCTGATTGAGAAACGTTAAAATAGAATGAAACTTCGAACATTTCAAAGTTAATTGAAATGTTCCAGTTATGATATTAAAACGCACGTGTCTATAAACTCCCGTGAAAACTAAACATACTGAACAGTTGAGTATGTTTATTGATCGTTTATTAATACATATCTATACTAATATTATGAAGAGGAAATATTTGTTTGTTTGTTTGTAATTGATAAACTCTGAAACTACTGAACCGATTTTAACAATTCTTTCACTTTTAGAAAGCTAATTTATCTAGAAGTAACACAGGCCCTAATTTATTTCAGTACGAGTGCGAAGCCGCGAGCAAAGTCATACATATATTTTATACAAGATGTCGATTTAATCACTTACAGGACTTTTATGGAAATGAGTATCAACCGCATAAAATAGTTTTTTAAACTTTTACGTGTGAAAATTAATGCTGTAATATCATTAGTAGGGGTTAGCAGGTGGGGGCTGCGGCTGCTGTAGTGACCTTTGTGTGCCGGCTCGCTTGCTTTTTGGGATGGTTGGTACCTCAGAGCAACAGAATACTGGAGAAAGAACAAGCGGCCGCGTAAAAGCTGACCGTTGTATGCACAGCGGACATACACTGCCGCTAGTTCACCGTCACTTGCACCCGAATGAGTATGGCGCTAGTTTGGGAGAAAACTTTCTTTTATTTCCAAAATGCCGTAAGGATACAAGTATGCGTGTTTTATGTGTGTGCGTGCTTTTTGTTGTAATTTATTGAAGCGTTTCTTGCGTTGTGTGCGTAAGTTGAGCTTGCGACACTCGGACTCCATGCAAACTAGGCGACTTGTCCGATCTCCTTATATTCCGCTATCTGTGGTTAGTATTATTTGCTATATAAATGTGAAATGAAATGAAATGTTTATTTATTCGAAAAATGGTACATAATGGTGTTACATAAGTTATAGTTCTGCATGTTCCGCCAGCTTGTTTTGTATGTGCTAGTATGATCGGCGCATTAGGTCAACGCTCGGGCTTCTGCTTAGGAGAATTTACTCTGCATGATAAAAAAAGTATTTTGTAAAAAAAAAGTACTGTTTTTTTATTCGAGTATAGTATCGTCGGCTGATTCACCTCCTTTAATGCTGTAGGTAGAATTTGCCCAACCACAGATAATAGTAAGCTGCAGCAAGTGTAACAAATCAACTTTGAGCTTATCTAATACACAACAACAACAACAATTCTACAACTATTTTAGAGCTTAGGCATGCTCAAAGTATCAAGTTAGTATTTCCAATTATTGTTTCGAACAATTCACAGTTAATAAGCTTCTCACTCAGTAGTGTCAGCGGCTCACTATTACACTCTGCTAGCCAAATAGTTTATATCGCATATAGTAAGCCGCCGTACGCCGCTGAGCCATATCTAACCGCAGCCGTAGATCCCTAAATGTATACTCATTTAACTTTCCAAATGTAATTAAGAAGAACAGCTCTCACTAAGTACATGTAATTATAAACACCCCGCCACGGCTGGAGGAATATTAATAATGTGTTCTTAGTCCTCAAAGTAATAGGTTTGCGTGCGACGCACCGGTCTCAGAATTGAATGAAAACACGCTCCATGGGCGCCATTTTATCACACCATGTTCACACGGAAACTGCTCCTCTATGCATACTTTAATATGTATTAATTAATGTTTGTTTTGGAAAAGTATTTGAACCGACTAACGTTTTGTAATTTGACGTCGCTTGGCAGAAAATTTCTGTTCCTTGATGAGATCTACCTAAATAAAATGCAGATGTTTTCGTCTAGTCTGTTATGGAAACAATATTTTTTTAACCTCATGGATTAATCCGTTACTCGGAAAAACATTTTTTTTACGTAAAAAAATTGATACCTCAACATCCTGTCCTCATTTTGTATAAAAATCTAATGAGGATAGGGGTGTCACAGACGGTAAATACTCACCTCCTGCTGTTGCGAGGTGTTATGTAAATTGGCAGGATTACCTTTATCGCGTTACATCCTTAAAGCCAAGATCACGCTCGAGGCAATAATATCGTTAAAAAGGTTATTATAATATTTATAATGGAATACGGTTCCGAGCTTTAACAGAATTTACATTTCATCAAAAAGCTAAGTTACACGTGTTCAAATGTGAATAATACTTCAGTAAATGAATAGGGTTTGTCAAAATAAACAATGCCAATGATAATAATGTGATAATATCACGATGAATGAAAACTGTTTTAATGTCATTTTTTTTAGTAATTGATACCTAGTTGAAAAATAGCAGCGCAGCAATCAAAATACGTCCAGTTGGTTGGGAAAATAAATACACAGGGTATCCAGCAAACTACATTGCTGAAACAGGAAAAAAATAACCGAAATGAAAGATTTCAATTAATTTTATTTACGTTTATACGAGCAAAGTGAACCAATATCTGTATGTGTTTACGGATGACAACAATTAAGGGTGACACCGGACGCCGGACGCAAACAACATGCGCTGTTTGCGTCCGGCGTCCGGTGTCAAGTGTCGGACATGGCATGGCGTGTCACCCCCGCACCGCCCGACTGCCGCCATTTATTGCTTGCCCGATTATAGACTATACATAATACATATATTTCAAAATAGAGTTTTCTTAATTGAAAAGTTACCTGATAGTTATTGGCTGTGTTTTGAAAATGTATGCGTTCCGTTACCTGCAGCAGTGTGCGGTTTGGCTGTAACATAGCTACCAGCTACCATCAAATTAAATTGAGTGGAATGTAAAATTCATATGAAAGTAGAAAACGCGTCTCGTCTCAACGATATGCACGTTTATGGTTATTTGGCAGCTGAAAATTCACAGAAATAATCCTACTGTTTCCAGAATTATATTTTTAGTACATTTAACAGAATTAACGCAAGAAGTTTATGCATACTATTTGGTAATAATATTATTTTTGCAAAATTACATGGTGTTTCGGCATCAGTAAGTTCCCGAATTGGTTCCAGGATAGCTGCAGGATGGCGTTAAGGGGTTCACTAACACACGGAAACCCAGTTCACTGGTCTTCCTGGACCTCAAGGAGTAGGTCGGGATTCGCTGCTATACTCATTTATCCTTAGCATACAAAATGAATTATGAAAAAAAAAAGGGGTGAAATGTAACTTTGTAATAGAAACCTTACCAATCGTTTTTTGTTTTAGAGTACCTATAGGATGGCGAAACGAGCTAAAGGCCCACCTGATGTTAAGCGGTTATCTTTGCTCATAACAACTGCAATACCACCTAGGCTGTTGCCTAAATGGTACCGCAAGTCGGTTCGCCAAACTGAGACATTAAGATGGAAAATCTCATGTGATTCTAATTTCACCGGCACCCGTACCCTTCAGACCGAAATACAGCAATGCAAGCTTCACTGTTTGTTTGATTCTAAAGTGATTATGAAAAAAACTACTTTCAGGACTTGTGTTTATTCTGTTAAATGTTGTACCGTTGAGGAATGAAACGGTTCTATTTTTGCTTGTACTGACAGATAACAATTATGACAGTTGTACATACACCCGCCTAATTATCTCTCGTTCTGAGTTTGAAAAGGTAACATGTACTCGCGACATGTTTATAGAAATCAATTTAAAAATTGACGAAACTTTTCGTTCCTCGATTGTACATACTTACATATGTTTCTGAAATAATCGCCTGTGTCTGAATGTTTGTGTTCATGCCCATATATTCACAATTCGCATCATTTAGATTACATCGACTGTGATACGCATCTATTGATTTCCAATAAGCCTCGTCTAGTTGTGCACTGCTTGCTAAATACGCGTGGTCAGTACACAAAGCTTGCTTTCAAACGGGACGTAAATAGGTGTATTCTGAGTATTTCTGAGTATAAATCGTAACTGTTCTTACAATAAAAACCAAGGTTTTACTAAAATTCCGTGTACACAGGAATTATGAATTCATTAATTAGGATAAGAATATAAATTAGGTGTGTAATTTTATTACTCAACTATATAGCTGTGCCCGCGACTACGTCCACGTGTTAGTCGGAAAATAACGTGTTCGTCTTGTATAATAATATAATTAACAACATAGTTAGGTGCTTACACAGACGATTACACTATTTGCAATACTATTTTGATTTTTACAGCCAGACAACTAGCTAAGGTAGTGGAATTAGCCCTCTATACTATTCTTATTCTGAGAAGAGGCCCGTGCCCAGCAGTGATACAGTAATGAGCTGATTATGTTATGTTATTCAAAAATATTAACAGCATCTATCTGTATTTTTTGTAAACTGCAATCAACTTGATTGATAATTATATAACTTGATACAGTAGAGGGGTCAAAGTTTATTCCAGGTCTTCCCAACCGATTGAGATGAAACGTACTTCAGTTTTTAATACAACTACAAAGTTTCATTTCGATCCGTTCAACCGTTCTCACGTGATGAGGTAACAATCAGACAGACAGACAGATGAACAGACCTCTATCTGTTCGTCCGTCTGTACAGACAGAAGGATAGACTTTTTTATATTTTAGGGCCCCTAGCTAGTTTTTGCGAAAAAAAACCTGTACTGTACAGGCTTTTTGACATTAACGATATTTTTTTATATAGATCAATTTGTTACGATTTAAATAAAAAGATTTTAAAGTACTATCTATATTTAAGATGGATGCGAAATATGGCTTGGATCAACAAAAGGGTTCCTTACTACTGCTATCTTCGCCGAAGGTTTTCAGAACTGTAAGGAAGGACATTATATTTTAGGGGCAAAATTGTCGTTTTAAGTGCCTCATAAATTTTGATGAATATTATAGTGATACTTTAAATCTAAGTACGTAATAGTCGCTTAATTTTATAATATAACTTTGTGGCTAAGTGGACAAGCTTGTGTTTAATTGGTTTTTTTTACGTTTCTGTTACGTCACCGCCTGGATATTGGTTTCGATAACGATTGTGTTAAACGTCTAACTGTGTCACATATTGCATAATATTGTTCATAGGTATCTAACTCTACGTATTGCAACATAGCTACCAACGTAATATGGGAATATTTCTGAACCCAATCGTAAGAGAAATGGTCGCATAAAAATACGAAATTGCTTACATTTTTTCATCAAATTATTTCGATTCCGTAGCAACAAAGAATGTACATTATTGGTGGTATATTATTTCCTACAGACATAAGATGTACGGTCTGTTTTTTCTGTCTTGTCTTATTTAGTAAACAATCTTGGCATGTCTCTTTATTCAAATAACTACTGATAAATAATTATAATTACTAGTTCTACACAGGAAGGAACCCGAGAACCCAGGATCCCACGTTCAACAGTCACGCTTGCGACCACTACGCCAACAAAGACAACAACAACTTTCTTTCGCCCCTTATCTCTTCTCATGGGATTCGTAAAAGGCGACTAAGGGATTCACCAGAGGATGGGCAGCAGCGTTCTCTGAGTATTTACCAACGAACTGCAATCGCCAACCCGCCTGCCGAGCGTGGCGATTATGGCATATCCCCCCATTAATTGGGGGAGGCCTATGTCCAGCAGTGGACATCTTTTGGCTGAAATGATGACGATGATGATGATAACATAACTGGCGAAATGTGGGTGTACTATACACCTCTGGATGTTATGTTATGTCAAAACGGAAGAATGGTCGACACACATATTCATCCTCCTCCTCCGCGCCTTTTCCCAACTATATTGGGGTAATTTTCCAGTCTAACCAGATGCGGCTGAACATCAGTATTTTACACGGAGCGACTGCCATCAGACCCCCGTAACCCAGTTACTGGGTAATACCGATATTCGGAGGTTAGACTACCCGACTACCCGTAACGATTGCCATAGTTATTCGTTTGGCAACCGGGACCGCGTGCTCTTCGAGGCACAGAGGGGCCCGATGTGTAACGAAAATGGTCACCCATCCACGGACTGACCGCGGCAAGTGTAGCTTAACACATATTGTACCTACATTTAGTATTTCGTAATATAGACGCCGATTAGCCGAACACCCTCGATCACCAAGCATATGCAGTCCCACTGCATATCATACGCCCCTCCACCAATCAGCACGTCAGTCCGTCAGCGAGCGGCACCAATCGTACGGAATCATACCACCGAACTTTTGAGCCGACCAATCATAACGCGCCGTCTGCCCCCGGTCCCCGCCAACATTTTACGACTGTGTTCACATGCAAAACTATGGTTATGCGGCGTCTTGTGGCTTACTGGTTTGTGGTAAAGTCATATTATTCTTCGACTAGTAAGCGCGGCCCCTTTATAACCAGGCGAGGTGGGTAAGATGATGGATCACACAATTTATATGGAATTTGGATGGATATTACTCCCTTTAAAGGCTATCATATATAGCTCGTGTGTGACGGATTGTTCTAGGCTCTACATAATATAATAAAGATTATCGCGGCCATCGCATAAAATATGTTTACATGTGGTTTCTTGGCATGTAGAGATTTTTTTTTAGAATAGGCTTGCCTTCTTACTAGGACTGTAGTCTTTGGTAAAATATGGGTGTGCCCATAGACACATATGCCAGTGTCTACCCGTTAGGAGAAAATATGCGCGATTTTATAAATAATTCCGTCCATTTATTATCTTTTCTTTGATATGAATGAATATTTTGCTGAATATTGAGTATTTTTATTGAATTATGAATCTTGATTAGTTTTACGCAGCGTATGCATACGCAACGCAGAATGTGCATTCGGAAAGCAGAGGACCGAGTGTTGTGGCGCAACTTGGGAGAGGCCTATGTTCAGCAGTGGACTGCGACAGTCTGAGTTGATGAGGTATTTTTTGGTCTTACGTTATTAGGTTATATACCTATAGTCTTTCTGTGTGCTGCCACAGGTAGTATACAAATATTAGTTATTAATTACACTTATCTAATTGAGCGTGGGGTCCTGGGTTCGATTCCCGGGTCGGGCAAAGTGTTATTGGGTTTTTTTCATTAGGAAATTCTCAGTAACAGCCCGGAGTCTGGATTTGTGCCCGATCAATGGCAATAGGCTCGCCCCCTGTTACATGGGGCTATACATAACTGGCGAAATGTGGGTGTGCTATACACCTCTGCCTACCCCTTCGGGGAAATACAGGCGTGATTTTATGTTTATGTTATGTTATCTAATCACAGGCGTACTAAAAAATAAATTGTTATAAAAAAAAACTTACTTGTCAAACATTCATAGTATTATTTACAATTCCATCGTGTCATATTTATGAACACAATGTCTTCAAATGATACATAAGCGCCTACACAGACGACTACACTATGTACCTACCATAGGTACTATATTTTGTTTTTACAACCAACCGGCTAAGGTGATGGATTTTCATGGAATTAGCCCTAAACTCTTCTCATTCTGAGAAGGCGCTCGTGCCCAGCAGTGGGAAGTAATTGGGCTGATTATGTTAAGTTATTCTATAACATTAACTACATCTCTTCTTATTCTGAGAAGAGGCACATGCCCAGATGTGGGACTGTAATGGGCTGATAATGTTATGTTATTCTATAATACTAACAATATCCAGTTCATAAACTCTTGTCATTTTGAGAAGAGGGCTATGGGACAGTAATGGGTTGACTACGTTATGTTATTCTATATTTTCTAGTTTCTTAACTCTTCTCGTTCCGAGAACCACTAACCACATCTCTTCTTATTCCGAGAAGAGGTCCGTGCCCAGCAGTGGGTCAGTAGGTAATGGGCTGATTATGTTATGATTATCTATTTATAATAATCTATATTATTAAATATCCAGTTCCTTAACTCTTCTCATTCCAAGAAGAAGCCCATGCCTAGCAGCGGGACAGTGATGGACTGACTATGTTATGTTATTCTATATTTTTAACCGACGAAAAAAAGGAGGAGGTTCTCAATTCGACGCGTATATTTGTTTTTTTTTTTTTTTTTTTTTTTATGTTTGACCACGCATAACTTTTTACAGAGTGGCCCGATTTTGATGATTCTTTTTTTAATGGATAGGGTATATCTCGAAGTTGGTCCAATTTAAATTTCAAAATCAAAATCCACCCCTAAGGGTGGGAAAACAGGGGATGAGTGCTTGTTCACCCACTGAATTCTTACCTGTTAACCGATTCTGTTGAAACTTGGCACACATAAATATAGTTCTAGACACTACGACATAATGGAGACCTGGAGTTACTTTCTGACCACAAAAAAAGTTAAAATAAAACTTTTTAACAAAAAATTGAACCGACGAAAACAGAAACTGAAAAGCGAAAAATAACAAATTATGAGTCGGCGCCAAACAAACAATCAACGAAGATCATTAAATTACTTTAAATAAATAATAAAAACAACGTAACATCAAATACAACATGAAATTTTCAACGATAAGCAATAACTTTCCAAAAATTCGTTCGTCGCTCGGCCACTTGCAACTTGCACGCACTTTGCTTGTTTAAAGTTTGTTTGGCGCCGACTCATAATTTGTTATTTTTCGCTTTTCAGTTTCTGTTTTCGTCGGTTCAATTTTTTGTTAAAAAGTTTTATCTATAATACTAACACTATCTAGTTGTATTTTTAGGAACCTGCAAATAGCCAACGATCATGACCTCTACTTTGTACGCAACTTAATACAACAGAGGGGTCAAGCTGTATTACTGGATCTAGTCAACCGATTCAGATAAAACATACCCTCTATTTTAAGTTAGACTAATACCAGTACAAATGCAAAGTTTCATTACGATCCGTTCAGCTGTTTTCACGTGATGAGGTAACAAACAGACAGACAGACAGACAAATTTTAAAAACCATTGATTCGTATTCTATTGCTTATTTCTAGTCCCCCTAGCCGGTTTTCGCGAAAAATACTCAATGTACAGACTTTTCGACCTTTACAATTTTATTATAGTAAGATTTATTTAGTCATACCCATTTATTTTACATATGCTGTGTTACGAATGTGTTCCGTGCAATTTTACGGAAGAAATTTACACTTTCAGTGTTCCAATAAAACAGTGGTGTCAAATAGACATGGGTACTGTTGTGTCGGCAGACAATGGGTTGGCAGATACAGAGGTAGAATGGCTTTATACCGCACATGACAGGAATAAAATAGGTTAAACGAAGGTTAAGTGCTCCAAGTTTGTGTTTAATGTTATATTTTGGAGGGTTAACTAAATATTTCAGGAAAACTACATTTTGAACAGTGGAATTGTTAAAATCTCTTTATAAACATAAAGAGATTTTAACAATTCCACTGTTGTTTTTTTTGTATTGGTAATGAATTAATTAGGTAGCTTTGACCACGAGTAGAGCCTATATCTTCTCATAGGTGTCATAAAAGGCGACTAAGGGATTCACCAGAGGATGGGCAGCAGCGTTCTCTGAGTATTTAACCAACCAGCTGCGATCGCCAACCCGCCTGCCAAGGGTGGCGATTATGGCATATCCCCCCAAACTGCTTGGGGAGGCCTATGTCCAGCAGTGAACGTCTTTCGGCTGAAATGATGACCACGGTCGAGTAGAGTAACCGAGTATTGTGTAATTTGATTCTCGACCTAGCTCCCACTTTGACTGGATCAAAACATTTTATTTTTTTATTTTCTGTGATTTGATATCTGAGGCTCTCTACCACGTTTACAGAAAAAAGCCAGCTTATACTGAAACATGAGAAAAAAGACACGTTCTTGAAAATGCCGAAGTAGATCAATACAAATATAAAACTGAAACGTTAACGAAATATATCTTAATCTTGCTTTACGTGAGTTCAACTTCAATACGGATATATCCACCCAATACCATACCGACCGTATCGGATACGCGTTCGCAAACGCGTACCTTTTAACAACTGTAATAAGGATAAACGGTATCTTCCGAGTTCCGGGTTATACGGGAAGTATATCTGTTACAAATAGCTGGGCGGTATTCAAACCAAGGCTCGATTTTGGGTCGATTCCTAAGATCTCATTTGCCTCCAAATAGCCCTTTAAAGTAATGGCGTATCGTTAAAACTGCTGCCAGCCATTCTCATGTTTTCGAATTAATGAAGTGTAATGGGCCGATAGATAACAAAGATTTGAATCGTCAATATGACGTACAAATACAAGTCTAAATTGAACATCGATAAATAAGAATGTGACTTTTGTTTGTCTTTTGTCTTACCCTGTGATAATAATTATACTTATATACCCAAAATGCAATGAATGATTAATGATTTCATCATCATCAACTCAGCCTATCGCAGTCCACTGCTGGACATAGGCCTCTCCCAAATTGCGCCACAACACTCGGTCCTCTGCCTTCCGCATCCAGTCCCCCCCGGCTACTTTCATCAGGTCGTCGGACCACTTGGCTGGGGAGCGCCCTACACTGCGTTTGCCGATTCTAACCCTACAAGCTATGTCGGTCACTCCGGTTCTTCTCCGGATAATCTCGTTACGGATTTTATCCTTCAAAGAAACTCCAATAAATGATTTGATTTGGTTATAATATTATGTTACTCAAAGTACCTTCACTTACCTGAATAAATCAACATAAAGGGACAGCAAACTTGCGCAACACTGAGTAACTAACTATTATCTAATCCAATACACCTTAAACTTCATTTAAATTAATCAAACAAGGAGATCGGAGTCTATTTTGTATTGCCCAGGGACTTAATTGCCTATTAACCCCCGTATTGTTCTCCGCTATTAAATAACCTTTTAAATAGACATGAAGGTCTATAAGATACTCGTTTCATTAAACTTAACGTGGAGCTTAACTTTAATGGAAGAACCTGACTAAAACAGGCGATCGATAGCGGACACACCTTCAGGTGGGTGGACAGGCAATACATAACGATAATAAAGCCGCACCTTGCCTTATGTCCGCTAATAAACCTACTTATTGCCATCAGAGTGCCCTCATAACGACACTTAGCTATTATGGGCTCATAACAGCATAACATTCGTATCGTATTCAACGCGTTATCTTTATGCAGATCATATCTTGCCTTTCAAAGGGAAATAGAGCTAGCCTGGCCACCAAAATCAGAATAATAGATTTTTCATAAAACTACCATATCGCAAATGGAAATTCGCAACAAAATCCATGACAGCGTCAGAGCGCCCGGCCTCGGGACTAAATTGAAAAGCTTTTGAAAGCCTATTGCCCGAGCCTATTTTCGTATCGGTACTGATCAATGAAATGATTTTGCAGGCAGTACAAATATTCCTCCACATATGTTTCGAGCTAGCGGGCGTATCGGTAAAAAACGATGAATGGGGAAACACGTTGCATTATCTTGCTGCATCAGATATTTCAGTAGATTTTCGACTTTATGTAGCAGATAAAAGTGTTCTCGGAAATTACACACGAACGCAAGTCATCTGCGTGATGCCGCGTTGTGTTCTGCGTAAAAACCCTTTCAAATATTTAGAGGTAAGTGAATTTTCTTGGAAAAAGAAAGTAAACATTTCTTTATAGACCGTAAAAGCCGTGCATTCTAAATTTCTTAAGCGTTCGTTCTCGAAGTTTTTCTGATCTTTCGAATAGTAGAAATATAGGATAGGATACGGTTTGATGGGATAAATTTAATAAAATTATCCTTTCCTTTAAAGGTGAAGGAAAACATCGTGAGGAAACCTGCACACCTGAGAGTGTTCCATACAGTTCTCAACCTGCACTAGTTCAGCGTGGTGGACTAAGGGCTTACCCTTCTCATTCTGAGAAGAGGCTGGTGCCCGACAGTGGAACAGTAATGGGCTGATGATGCAGGCATATTTTACCCAAAAACACCTTATTTTATTTCCTTCTAGTTCTTATTTCATGGACTTCTTTAGTTCAAGGTGTTATATTTGTTGGAAAGATTTGATCTACTTAATTATTGATCCAATCGAAATCTATCAACAGAAGTCATTAAATTTATTTAATACAGGATGGTATTTCTTCGCGGTTGTGTTAGGTCGATTCCCGACTCAGGCAAGAGATTTTTAATTAGCTATTAAATTTTAATACTATCTGTAATGCAGAACATCTTATTTAAAAAGAAGTCTCCTTTATGCATCGATATATATGTACGTACTACGTACTAGATGTGCTGTTCAAAAGAACAACATGGTTACAGAAAGTTGTGGTTCCGGAACCACACTGTCATCTGTCATTAGTTCACTCACAGATCTATAAAGTATTAGATACCTGGCTAAAATAAAAACTTTGCAACATGTTTCTGTCTCAAATTTGGTAATATAAATTCAATAACCAAAAAGGAGACAAAAATTCCTTGTCTATTTCTATTGTATTCGAACGTGTCACAAGGTTTTCTTTTAACCCCATCGAATTAAAATGTACGGACTACTCATGTTAAAATATTCTGAAGTGTAATGCAAATGAATGCATTGACCGGTGTCAACTCAACTTGATTGCATGTCAATGTCTGTTATGACTTTTGGACGTTCATGGGAAATTTCGTCCGTGTGGTGCCGGACGCAAAGAATTTCACCACCCTATATCTTCTCATGGGTGTCGTAAAAGGCGACTAAGGGATTCACCAGAGGATGGGCAGCAGCGTCCTCTAAGTATTTAACCAACCAACTGCGATCGCCAACCCGCCTGCCAAGCGTGGCGATTATGGCATATCCCCCTCTTTTGGGGGAGGCCCATGTCCAGCAGTGGACGTTTTTCGGCTGAAATGATGTGAAAATTTGCGAAAAAGTATTGGAAATCAATGGGTTAAATTATCAATAGTCGTGTAAATTGATTCTGAAACAGTTCTGTTATTGTTTTGGCAAGATGGAATGTGTGGTACAAGGATGTAAATCGCATATATCAAGGAATGAAAATACCAGTAAGTTATTGTCGTTTCATCGGTAAATTTTGTTACTTTTGTACTCGTTGTTAGAGAATTTTTATAGCGATATTGTAGAAAAACTAATGGCAAATCATTCCCACAACTATTATACTTAGTGGCGTATACTGTGATATTTTGATCGATTTCGAATGATAATGTTAAAGGTTATTAGTGATGTATTTTTTTTTAACTATAGCGGTATTTTTTCAATTATTATTTTACATACCTGACATAAATAACATAATAATAGCAATAATAGCCACGCCTGTAGTTCCCCTTCGGGGAAATACAGGTGTGATGTTATGTTATGTTAATAGTAATAATGATTTTGTTTTAGATTTCCTTCAGAGGAAGAATAAAAGAAACTGGCCAAGTGCGAATTGGACTCGCGCAGTATAGGTTCCGTACCACCCATCGACCTGATACCCCATAGAAACGGATTTAATTTACGAGAGTTCATCAAAAGAAATCAACGCACCATGTGCGAAATATGAATTTTTGCACCTCTTTCTTACGCAAGTACCACCACATATGTCTATGTTTGCCCTATTTTTTGTATTTGTTGCTAAAATAAATAGTATGCACTATAATCAGACCAAGATTGACGCTGGTATGTATTAGCGTTTTGAAGATAGAGCAGGAAGAACACGCAACACTCGAGGTTTCTTGTATACCCCCTTTGGTTTTAGACTTTTTATTTTTTGTTTTTGTCGTGATAGGCACCATAGTAACACATTTTGTGAAAATTTCAACTAGTTCTATATATTATCTATCACCGTTACAAAGATACAGCGCTGTGACAGACAGACGGACGGACGGACAGCGTAGCGAGAGTAATAGGGTCCCGTTTAGTACCCTTCGGGTACAGAACCCTAAAAATGTATGGATACAATGTACTTCGAGATGAAATTGGACACCTAAAGCCACATTTACATTCAGCCTACTTGAGCTTAGTCAAGATAGGCTTTTTAAAAGAAAACTTGTTGATTAAAATAGAAAAGTATTGGGTTTATTTAAATTATTTACAAGCAAACCTATAATCCGCGACGACGACGACGTTCAATGCCACACTGGCAGTTATTATAAAATAAGGTTGGAAACAGAAAACGCTGATTTAACGGTAAATACTAACAGGTTACACGTGTTAGCATGAAGTGCAGTGTATTTAAAGATATAACAGAACCAAGGAGGACTTTGGTGATGATGATGATGATGACGGACTATTTCGTTCGTACTTATTAAGTATCGTTTAATTTTTAACGAACTTCAAAAAAAACGATGTAGATATGTATATATTCTCTCGTATGTATGCTTAGCAATTTATTTTAGGTATGGTTATATTTTGGGCAGTATAATATAAATGATAATGAATGTCATTATATCGACAATTCTATCGACATTGAAATTTAGTGGGTACATCACTAGTCAAAATAAAACTTGTGATGACCTACGAAATTTTGAAACGTCTTCTGTGTACGTGTCCTTCTCTAACATCATAGCGGTTCCATTAGTCAAAATGAAGTAAATATATTGAGTTCAGTTGGTATTTTAGCCAGGAATCTAATACTTTAGTTATTAATCTGTGAGTTCACTTGACAGCTGTTTCGTGAACACACGTAAACTTTATCAACGGTTGCGTCAACTGAATTTGGAACAAGCTGCTTATATGAGATCGAGTGTCTATATATTGACGTCGTTGCCTTTAAGTGAAATTTCACATTTCCAATATTTAAAGTACGGTCGACCGCACGTCAGTGATAATAGTTTGACATGGACAGCGCCTTTATTTCTAAGCAGTAAGGGCGGTTTTCTAATTCAAGTGTTACCACTGTTATGTAGTCAACTGTACTTTCCCTCAATGAAGCATATCGATGGGACACCTGTTACAAGTAAAGGTTATATATACAGTATGTAACAAAAACCATCCGTTACGTTGACAAAAACTTTCTACTTTCGTATTAACACATCAAATATCACCTTGTGTACATTTATATGTTTACTTTGATATTGCTATACCATCTTGCAAAAGCTTGAAGCTCTCACTAACTAGTTCTGTAGCACGTTCATTACAATTTACTGCTGAAATGTCTCAATAGGGTTTTCGAGCGGCGACGAGAGCGAAGTTATCAATGGCATAAATAGGAAGCCTCAACTACAAAAAGCATTAACAACGATTTACATAAACGGAGTTCTAAGTCCAGCTGGATTTAAATAATAAATAGATGTCATTCAAAACTCTGTGGTGAACTAGGAAGAGTAGGAAGTTTATACAAAAGACTAGCCACAACCGGCCCATCATTTATTAACATCTGACTTGCCTGCGGGACACCTACTCGCCTTTTGAGGAGAGATTAATAGATTATGACCTCGATCAGGCACATTGTCGATGATAGAAATAAACGACTTGCCATATATTCTCAGTTTAATTTGTCATGTAAGAAGTAACGTGTAGGTACTAGTGTTGCATAAAAATCGACTATCGATCTATCGATAGTCCCCCACTGAAATCAGTCATCCTATCGATAGTATCGATACTATCGATAGTATCGATAGTATCGATTGGCAGGTATCCAACAATACTATCGATAGTATCGATGGTATCTAACTATTGTTTCGATACTATCGATACTATCGATAGTATCGATTGTTCGAAATCATGCAATACTATCGATACTATCGATAGTATCGATACTATCGATAGTATCGATACTATCGATAGTATCGTGCTATTGTTTAGATAGTATTGATGCATATGATTATTAAAGAAATGGTTAAGTAGGTACACAGGTACTACTTTAGTATAAAAATAAATATAATTTTATTTGGTCTTTTTTACAAGAAAGTTTGTCTAAAAATGTTAGACATTTTCTTTGTCAGGCTGTCTGATAACAACTGGACATATTGTACTCTATTGTATATTTTCTTTAGTTTTTTATTTTATTTTATCTCTTGAAGATATCACAAGTCCGTTATCTGACAAAATTTGTAATAGCAAACTATTCCCGAGAGAATGAACATATTTTTAAAGCTATGAAATAAAACAGGCTGTAATTTTATGTGTCACACGAAGTGTGTGACACGAAGAAAAGCGAGGTAATAAAAAACCAGCCAAGTGCGAGTCGGACTCACGCTCTAAGGGTTCCATACCAGGGGTGCTGGCCAGAAAACCTCCACGTGTGTCTGACGGCTGCTTGTCCTTCTGGACACGTCTAGTGGGAACGGCAGTTGTTGGGCCGGTGCACCCTGGGCACGGGCAATAAGTCTCCTTTGGACCTTATTGCCTGTGGCGAATATTCTGGCACGGGAGGGGCCCGATGTGGGCCAATGTGAATTTGCTCCACGTGTCCCTCTGAGAAAGCAGAGGGCACTGTGGAGGAGCAGGGGCGGGCCCGGTGTGCACTCACCCTGCCACTGGGCAGGCAGCGGGGGGACTGTCCTTCCCTGCCCCCGTCGGTCTCGTAATCCCAGGAGTGCCTGCTGAGTAGTGTAGTGTTCTCGCGCCTCTTGGGACCGAGGGTCTTGGCTTTACCGCCCAGACTGCGAGGAAGAACACCTCTATAAAAATTACAGGAGGATGGGCCTGCGAGCAGCAGACTCGGAGTAGTCTGCTGCCCGACCAGCAGCTGGCGTAGCTGGCGTAGTTGGCGCAGCTGGCGTAGCTGGTAAAGGCCCGTGAGGTGAGGTGGCGTGCAGTGTTCCGTGTGCGCCACAGAGGAGTAGTAGTAGAGCTCCTTTGTGAAAGAGCTCGTCCGGGGAAGTACTACCACCGTACCTACTTCTCCGTCAAATAGTGATGCTTGCATTGATGTGTTTCGGTCTGAAGGGTACGGGTGCCGGTGAAATTACAATCACATGAGACTTTCCATCTTCATGTCTCAGTTTGGCGAACCGACTTGCGGTACCATTTAGGCAACAGCCTAGGTGGTATTGCAGTTGTTATGGGCAAAGGTAACCGCTTAACATCAGGTGGGCCTTTAGCTCGTTTCGCCATACTATATTATAAAAAATAAAAAAATAAAAAAAAGGGAGGGTGCGGCCGTCGTTAGACCGCACGGGGAGAAGGGGCTCGCCTGCTTGTGGCGAGCCGGGACCTGTCGGGGGTGGTTGTGTGAATACTCACGGGTTCCCACGCCCCTGGCTAAGGTAGTTGAAGGAACACCGTGGTGGTTTTAGTCGGTAAGAGTCCGACACTGGCTCCGCCTACCCCGGGCGGAGTGCGTCCATGAGGATTTCCCCACGGAAAAAAAAAACAAAAAAAAAAGGGTTCCATACCACCCATCCACCTGATACGCCATAGAAACTGATTTAACTTACGAGAAATCATCAAAAGACATCAACGCACCGTGAGTAAAATATGAATTTTGCATCTAAAGAGATGCAAAGGCGTAGTAGTCTGCACTATAATCAAACCAAGTTTGATGCTGGTATGTATTACCGTTTTGAAGATAGAGCAGGAACAAAAACTTTGAAAAACATGCATGTTTTCGAGGTTTCTTGTATGGTTTGGGTTAAGACTTTTTTTTATTTTTAGCATTTGTCATAGCAACACATATTTTGAGAGATTCAGAGAGAATTTCAACTAGCTACCTATTACTGTTCAAAAGATACAGCCATGTGACAGACAGACGGATGGACGGACGGACAGCGTAGCGAGAGTAATAGGGCCCTTTGGGTACGGCACCCTAAAAACGTAGTATTAATAATAATAAAATGCTTATAGTGAGTGAGTACTATTTATTTCGAATTATTTGAATAGTGTTAAAAGACAAAAGACGGTTCCTCGACACGATTTAAGGGAATTATGAATGTCATTTGTCATACTGGGTAGAGCTTCTCGTATAATTCCAGCACAATTTCTATGAATCTAGGAATTTAGCCCTGTCGATACGTGTCCATTATTATCCTACTAATATTATAAATGTGAAAGTTTATGAAGATTTTTGGATGTTTGTTACTCAATCACGCTGAGATGGCAATACGAATGAAATTTGATACAAATGTAGACCATAACCCGGAAATATATGGGATTTTTATCCCGAGAAAAAAATACAGTTGTGATAAATCTTTCTAAGTTATACCGAATTATACGCGGGTGAACCCTCGGGAAATGTCTAGTTTCCTAAAAATACTAGCTATAATATCATTAATTTACTTGTTCCATATTTTTGTTGAAAATTGAGTAAGTACAGTACCCAATTTTATTCCAATGGGTACAATAATCTGTAACATAAAACTTCACGGAATTAATCCAATGGTTTGTTTACTTTAAAATGGATAAGCCTCCGGCTATATTTCACCCGAACTTTCAATTACAATCGAAAATGGCCCAAAGAAATATAATTTGGAATTTTTCCGGGCAGATAAATGGTTCTTTCCAAGTTGCCGAGTTATAACAGTGAGGCGGATTCAACTTTCAAGGCCGAGGATGAATTGATGTGATTTCGTGAATTTCAAAATGTTGTGCACGTGGTTTTATACATATATATGATATACATGTATATAGTTGACTTATAAATATACGAATATAAAATGTTATAATGACACTTTGTGAAATATTGTACGTTGTCACTTTTTGGTAATGTTTAGGTTGTAGTGTTGGTCTGCCGTTTTGTTAAGATAGGTCAAAAAATTCGCCGAGAAAGAAAAACAACAAATAATATGACGTAACATT
Organism: Asteroscopus sphinx; assembly: GCA_949699075.1. Taxonomy (NCBI): domain Eukaryota; kingdom Metazoa; phylum Arthropoda; class Insecta; order Lepidoptera; family Noctuidae; genus Asteroscopus; species Asteroscopus sphinx. Next base: position 24,952,363 of record OX453004.1, on the reverse strand, counting down.
TCATTTATAACAAAAAAATCGTTGCATTATTAGAATACATTTTATGTCCCTTTATTAAAATTCCACTTTCCTGACCAACATTTGCAGTTTTAATGTATGCCAAATAACGAATGTCAAATCAACAGCTCAAGAGGCTTGATGAGATCAAGCTTAGGTATCAGTCATTTGGTATTCAGAGCACATAGTCGGTGGGGTCGGCTGTAACCCCACCCCCAGCATGATCGTAGGCCTGGGATCTTGCGGACGTGATGCGCTCCAAGTTGAAATAGACCACAGAATTGATGACAGAAGGTCTACCTATATCTTTTAAAGCAAATTTTATAATGAAGCTCGGGTACACATATAATTATTTGTCTGCGAATCTGGGATAAAAATGATGCTAAAGGACAAGGGATATCCTAAAAAGACATTTGAACGCAACCTGTTAAAATTCGATGGCCTAGTTAACAGACTGCGTATGAACTCCTTTTTTACAAATTTTACAAATGGAAGAAAAAATAGTCTAATCAAGCACTATTTCTTAAGTGTTTGATTGAATTTTATAATATAATAATAAATGATAATTTAATACATCAGAATTGAATATGAGTATGATATTCAATCAAAAACTTAGAAATAATAATAGGTACTTAATTTATAAAAAAATCTTCCTCCTGTGAAATGGGTCAAAACGGAGTTATGAAGTATGATAATTAAGCCGCCGATTTTTTTTTTTTAAACATTGGCAATAAAAATCAATAATACTTTGCTCATTCAGGTTAATGAATTTCGTTATATTCTGTCAAGAATCTCGTGTGCAATTATGTGGCAGTCGCTGGTATTTGAATGAAGAAAACCACATAAAACCTTGATGATGAACTGTATTTCCATGAACTTAAATAGATACATGCGGCGCGAACAGCGAACGAATGGTGACTGATTGAATAGCCTTAATTACAACAGCGGAATGAATGATCTTATGTGTGTTTCACACATAAATTGGCAAGGCCGACTAAAGAAAGACATTTAACTTGTTTTAAATACAAACCAAGTTATAAAACTAAATTTTCTTATACATATGAACAAAACCTAATATTAGATTTTAATAGCCTTTGAACAAAACAATTGCCTTTTTCTAAAATGAAGTTATTTTTTATAAAGTAAATTGGTAATTTCTTAAACCAAGTTTTCTTAATTAAGTATATAAATAAAAATAGTTTTTGTATCAAATAGCATCCATGTGCTTAATAAGTTTTAGTAATACAATTACCTATTTGTGAAACAGAATTACTATTATCAAAACATAAAAATTAAATGAAAGTTAACAGTGAGTTTAACAAAAAACTAATTATTTAAACACAAAATTGATATCTATTTTACTCAGAAATAGATCTTAAAATGGATACATAATGCCATATTATTATAATATTTAACATCACATGTCATAATGCAGTGTTACAAATGTACAGTAACACCAAAGTGTATACAGTGTACCAAATCTTAAAAGGTACCTATCCTAAGGTTTAATATTATATCTTATTTTAAGGTTATGTTATCTATTTTTTAACATTCAATAAGATGGAGAAGAAACAAAATATTGTCTGCGAACGTGTCCACATAACAAGCTTGGCACCATACAAAGCTTATAGTAAGACCTACTCATAAATAGGAAGTACACAGACCTTCATTACACTAGTACGCATAATTTTTCCACTATTGGTTTTGACAGATAAAGCCCTGACCCTACCATCCGATCCCGGAAACGTTTGCTCTACTCGAGCCATTGGCCATGTTAAAGGAGAAGTGTTGTCAATTCTTAGTAGCACCAAAATTCCTTTCTCAATGTTCGGAACACTATTGTGCCACTTAGGTCTGTTTTGTAGTTGAGTCAAATATTGTTTGGACCAAGTTTTCCAAAAAGATTGAACCATTTGAGTACATTGTTTCCAAAATGATAAACGGTTTGTAGGTATACTGGTAAAATCAGGTTCAGGGAATGACGTCATGGAAGCTCCTGTCAGAAAATGAGCTGGAGTCAAGTAAGACATGTCATTAGAATCTACACCTGGCAACGATAGCAATGGTCTGGAATTCAAAAGACCTTCTATTTGTATGACCACTGTATTCAATTCTTCGAAAGTTAAAACTTGTTTTCCTACCACCCTCTTTAGGTGATATTTTGCACTTTTAATTCCTGCCTCCCATAAGCCTCCAAAGACTGGAGAATAACATGGAATAAAATTGAATTGAATGCCAAGATCCGAAGCAAAACCAATTACTTTGTTCTGATGGACTTGATTCAAATGTAATAAATACAATTCTTTTAATTGATTATTAGCACTTTTGAAAGTAGAACCATTGTCGCAATAAATAACAGAAGGCTTGTTGCGACGGTAAATAAATCGTTTTAATGCCTGTAAAAAACATTCAGTTGTAAGGTTTGATACAAGCTCAATATGAATGGCTTTTGTTGTAAAACAAACAAATAGTAAAATATATGATTTTAATATTAAAGGTCGTCTAATGCGACTTACTTTGGTTGAAAATGGACCCCCAAAATCGATTCCTACTTTTTCAAAAGGTCTACTAGGGTTGACCCTGTCTGAGGGAAGGGAACCCATCATCTGCTCTGCTGCCTGTGCTCTAAGCCTAAAGCATACTAAACATTTATGAATAACCCCCTTGACTTCTCTAAGGCCATTAATGAGATAAAATCTTTGACTTAGACTAGCAAGAGTCAGCTTTTTACCAGAATGCAATAAGCATCTGTGTTCATTGTTAATTATTAAACGTGTAATGAACGATTTTTTGGGCAGAATTACAGGATGTTTCTGATCATAAGAAATATTTGCGTTATGCAATCTTCCACCTACTCTGAGAATTTCCATTCCATCTAAAAATGGATTTAAATATTTTAGGTTAGACTTCAAAGGTTTTTTAGACAAAATACACACTATTTATTCAGCAAAATGTTGTTTTTGATCTTGTTTAATTATAACTTTTAATGCTAAATTCAATTCTTTTATATTCAAACAACCAAATACTCTGTCATTTTTATTTGATTTGCAATTATTAAAAAATCTGTAAATGTACGCAACTATTCTTTTAAGTTTGTTAATATCTGAGTATTTTGAAAGTAAACTAAAGTTTTTGTTTGAATCAAAAGTTGTAGTAATGTTACAAACTTTAAGTTCAGGAAGTTCCTTGGAAATTTCAACTTTTGTTGACATGTGTGCATAATTCTTGTCATATAAAAATTGTGGCCCATGCCACCATAACTCATTGTTTTGAAGCAAATGAGGTTCTACACCCCGGGACAGACAATCTGCAGGATTCTCAACTGTATTGATATAGGACCATGAAGCATTCGGTGTCAGATCACAAATAGTCTTGACCCTGTTTGCAACATAAACTGATAGTCTTGTAGGTTCGGTGTTTAACCAAGCTAGAACAATTTGAGAATCTACATATAAATGCATCTGACTGTCAAAATTATTTTTAATTAACTGATTATACAGTCTATTTGCAAGTTTTGCAAGTAACAAAGCACTATTTAACTCTAATCTTGGTGTAGTTAGTGGTTTAATAGGATTTATCCTTGATTTTGAGCATAATAATTTTACATCAACCTGATTTTTAATGTCAATTGTTCTTAAATAAACACAACAGCCATAGGCCTTATTTGAGGCATCTGAAAATCCTACTAATTCAATTAATTTTGAATGATGAGTGTTGATTTTTCTTGGTACTTGAATATAAGCTGTTTTTGACAAATTGTCAACAAATGTTCTGAATTTTTTATTTAATTCATATGGTATGGGTGAGTCCCATTGAACCTTTGCCAACCATGTTTGTTGCATGATAATTTTAGCCAATACAATGATTGGACCTACCAGACCTAGTGGATCAAATAGTTTACTAATGAAACTCAATACTTGACGCTTAGTATAAATATCTAACAACTCATTTTGTGGACAGAAAATGTTGAAAGTGTCTGTTTGTGTGTTATATGTAACACCTAATGTCTTCACACAGCTATTATCCTTACATAAATCAACTTCATTTAAACTTTTTTCATCAGGTAATATATCACTCATAATAACCTCACTATTTGAACTCCACTTGTGTAATTTAAAACCACCAAGTTTTAAGATTTCAATTAATTGTTTTTTCATATCAAGTAATTCTTGCAAGTCGTTGCTTCCAGTACAAATGTCATCAACATATGAATGATTTAATAAAATGTGTGCACCCTTGGGGTAAGTATCTGAAAATCTGAAAGCCAACTCATTTAAACACCTAGTTGCTAGAAACGTTGAGCTTTTTAAACCATAGGTGACAGTTTGTAATTGAACACACTGTATTTGTTCTTTTGGAGAATCTCTCCATAAAATATTTTGGAGAACACAATGTTCTGGATTAAGTTTCACTTCCCTAAACATTTTTTGAATGTCACAAAAAAACACATATTTATGCATTCTAAATAAAATCAAAATGTTAAATAACTCATTTTGTATGCAAGGACCGTTCAACTGTATGTCATTCAAAGAAAAACCAAGATTAGTAAACATTGAACCGTCAAATACTACCCTTAACTTTGTAGTCTTGCTATTTTCATTAATTACTGGGTGGTGGGCTAAAATGAACACTTGGCCACTCTCCAAGTTATAAGTTTGAATATCAATGTATTTAGCATGACCCATTGAAATATACTTGTTAATAAAATCTTTATAACCTTCAAAAAGTACTGGGTCTCTGAAGAATCTTTTTTCCAAGTTTTTAAACCGCGCTAATGCTCTTGAAAAGGAATCCCCCATATTTAATTGATCAAAATTTTGCTTTAAAGGTAAATCAACCTGAAATGTATTGTTTTCTAACACCACAGATTCAGTAAAAATCTTTTCTGCAAGAGCTTCTTCGGACACTGACTCAGTGAAAACTTCTGTAACTTGTTCACACTTCCAAAATTGTTCTAAAGACTTTTCTAACACTGTCATGCTCTCACTCTGATCCGAAATTGGATCTGAAATCTGTGTTGTTTGTTTACTGGAAATACTTGCAACATTGCTCACTGGAGAATATTTATTGACCTGAGATATTTTTCCAGCCACAATGTGGCCAAACACAGTGTTGTGTACATACAATCCTCCAGGAACAATAGGTAGTTGTTCACGCAATAAAATTTTAAAGAAAACATCACAACCTAATAGTATGCAAATTTTTTCAGTTTTATAAAAATCCTTGTCGGCTAATTTGACATAAGAAGGAATAGTAAATTGTTGTATATTTATTTCAGACTGAGTTAAGTCACAAGTTATATTTGGCACTACACAGCATGTTATTTCCATGTTATAATTGTTTGTAGTCGAAGAAATATTAAAAGTAGCAGTTTGAGGTGCATTATTTGATTCACCACATATTCCTCTAATATAAGTATTTTTGCTAATTAACCTGCAATCAATTTCTTCAGCCAAGTCTGATAACACAAAGGAAACCTGACTACCAGAGTCACAAAGGGCTCTGACCTCATATTCATAACCTAACTTATTAGTTAACTTTACCTTTATAGTAGGTAATAAAACATCATCACACATATTCATGGACATAGCAACCTGCTTTAACACCTGTTCAGGACTATCTTGATGCACTAAGCTATTATGATTTTGTTTACATATCGAACACTTAAAAGTGAACTTACACTTGGATGAATGTTTGTTTAGGCATAGCGAACACAACTCTTTCTCTTTAACAAAGTTTATGCGATCAGATAGCGAGGCCAGTTTAAACTTTTCACATTTATAAAGTCTGTGGAACTTAGAAGAACAAAATATACATACTTGTGTTGTTTTATCACTATGTTTAGTTGTTACCAAGCTTGCTTTGCGACCACTGTTCACTGCACCACTGGAAGATGGCTGGCTATCTGCCACGGTCTCGAGAGCCGCTGCACGTTGTTCTAGAAATTTGAGAAATAAGCTTAGTTCAGGTAAATCTGACTTGACTTCTAGGTGAAAACCCCTTAACGTATAGATGTCAAGCTTGCGTTGCAAAATGCAGAGTATGATTGCATCCCAATGCTGAACAGGCACATCCATGTTTTTTAAAGCACCCAAATGCTGTTTTGTTTTAGAAACAATTTCCCTCAAAGTTGAAGCTGAACACTTATTAATTGTTTTTAAATCTAAAATGGAGCTAATGTGATGATTTATCACTTTGGTTTTATTATCAAAGCGCTCATTGAGCAACTGCAGTGCAATAGTATAATTTTGTGCTGTTAGTGACAGATGCTTTATAAGATTAGCTGCTTCACCTCCTAAGTAGCTCTTTAAATAATAAAATTTATCACACTGTGTTAGCTTTGCGTTTAAATCGATTACACTTTTAAAAAGACTGATAAAATCATGGAAACCCCCTACCTCGCCTTCAAATCGTGGTATATTTATGGGTGGGAGACGCTTCATGGTGTCCTGCGTGTCCTCATGATGTCCAGGATCTGGTAATTTACCTGACCTCGACTCAATCTCTTCTTCAAATGCGGCTAATGCCAACAAATACTTTGTTTCATAATCCGAGTAATCCTCGTTATTCGACTCATCTAAAACAGATACATCAATGTTTATTTCACTATATTCCTTAAAACTAGTGATTAACCTTTCTTTTTTTACAATTATTTCTTTCAAAGAAGCTTCGTGAAAGTTTGGAGATTCCGTCAACTTACATAGAACGGTAATCGTCCCTTTAAGTTGCCCTCGGGCATGAATTAATCTTTTTAAACTTGCCATCATGGCAATTGTTACATAAATTACGCAAACTAATAATTTTAATATAATAGAACAAAGTTCCACAAAAATGCGTTCTTGACTTGAAAACAATATATAAATGTACTCTTGGCTTGCAAATGAATGAACAATGAATGGGTGACGACGAGACGTCAAAATGGCGTCGGCTCGGTTCGTACCGAATTGAATTTCCGATGTTTGGCTTGAATGCCTATAATTACTATATACTCTATGCTTGAAACTCTTGAAAGTCACAAGCAGGAACTGGAACGCGGGAACAAACACGACGAATGAAGTGCAGCCAGCGCTCACGTCGGGTGATCGTCGATCTCTTTCGTACTCGTGTGGAAAGTATAAACGCGATCTTCTCTCACACCGGCTTCCAACCTTATTTGTTGGTATTGGATAAATGATTTTCGCTGAAACAGCTATTTCCACAAAAAATGCGGTTTGAATTGAAGAATCTTGAATCTTCTTAGTAGATTGTTGCCGTAAATTGTACAAAATCCACAATTATATTGAATATAGTTCTGCACTCGCGACAAAGCACGCGCACAGTTCCGTCAAAATGGCGGTTTTTGAGTCACACACTCGCGGCAAAGCACTGCCGGGCTCACAAAACTTTTTCCAAACGAAGGACCATTTTTATGTGGCAGTCGCTGGTATTTGAATGAAGAAAACCACATAAAACCTTGATGATGAACTGTATTTCCATGAACTTAAATAGATACATGCGGCGCGAACAGCGAACGAATGGTGACTGATTGAATAGCCTTAATTACAACAGCGGAATGAATGATCTTATGTGTGTTTCACACAAATTATACATACATACCTACATATTATCACTTATCTCTTCCTTGGTGTCGTAAAAGGCGACAAAGGGATTCATCAGAGGATGGAACGCTGATGGTTCTCTGAGTATTTAACGAACCAAATGCGATCGCCAATCCGCCTGCCAAGCGTGGTGATTATGGCATATCCACCCATTTTTTTGGGGGAGGCCTATGTCCAGCAGTGGACGTCTTTCGGCTGAAATGATGATGATGATGATGACGACATATTATCACGCCTGTTTCCCGTTGATGTGCAAATATTACATTTAGTAAAGTGTGCTATGCTACCCATTGCATTGTTAAGAGTGTGCCTACTGTATTTTCTTACCGTATGACTGCACAGCCCGACGCACCTCAGTTTACGACTCTAGCAGTCACTACGAAATCCGATTTCGTTTTATTTTCACATTTATGTACTTGATAAAAATATATTTACGAAACATGTGTTAGTTTATTTTTAGATTTATATTCATGGTTTTTTCTCAGAGTTATTTTCATGAAATGTGGAAATAATAATAAATAAATATTTTAGGAAATTTTACACAGCACCGTCTCGTCCCAAACTAAACAGAGCTTGTACGTTCGACCGCACTTCGGTGGTAACACTTTGACATTAGCAGCATCTTTATTTCGTAAGCAGTAAGGGCGGTTTTCGAATTGAAGCGTTACCACTGTCATGCAGTCGACTGTACTATGGCTAGACAATTAATAATACGTTTTTGTGTAAATAAATGTGTATTGTAAAAATATATTTCATAAGTATATACTTATAATACATAAGAAACACCCGGACCAACACAAACACTTATGTTCATCACATACATATTTGTGTCTTGTGGGAATTGACTCCACGACCTCGTGATCAGCAGTCCAACAATCGAACTACTAGACCACAGATGTCAAAATTATCTGTCTATTGTGAGTTTGTTTCATTCAACTCAGCCTATCGCAGTCCACTGCTGGACATAGGCCTCTCCCAAGTTGCGCCACAACGCTCGGTCCTCTGCCTTCCGCATCCAGTCCCCCCCAGCCACGTTCTTTAGGTCGTCGGTCCACCTGGCAGGGGAGCGCCCTACGCTGCGTTTGCCGATTCGCGGTCTCCACTCAAGGACTCGTCTGCTCCAGCGGCCATCGGTCCTTCGACAGACATGGCCAGCCCACTGCCACTTCAGCTTACTGATCCTACAAACTATGTCGGTCACTCCGGTTCTTCTCCGGATAATCTCGTTACGGATTTTATCCTTCAAAGAAACTCCAAGCATAGCTCGCTCCATAGCTCGCTGAGCGACTTTGAATTTGTGGACTAGCCCAACTGTCAGTGTCCACGTCTCGGCACCGTAAGTCATGACAGCCAGGACGCACTGGTTAAAGACCTTTGTCTTCAAACTTTGCGGTATAGTCGACGAGAAGACTCGGCGAAGTTTTCCAAATGCTGCCCAGCCCAGACGGATCCTTCTGTTGGCTTCTTTCTCGAAGTTGTGTCTACCAAGCTGAATTGCCTGCCCTAGGTAGACGTATTCCGTTACAACTAATTTGTTGTTTAGTTAATTTTAATGAATTCACTACGCTGTGAAATCTGAAAGGCCTCTTAAGATAGATTTACGCCAATAAAAATAAAATACCTAAAATTTGACATATAAACTCCATCGATTTCTAAGACCTTCACTCGAACGCAGCTGCTTAAATGTGACAAATAATAATTATCATACGCAAAAGTTGGTCACAGTGAAAGTCGCGATTAACGTATATTTTATAAGATTTTGAATTATCCTACACCCACATCAATAAATCTTGGAGAGTAGGTACAGTCTGTACCTAAATAACGTTCTTCTAAACTAAAATGTCACTGGATAACCTTATAGCGGGGTGAATCGTGGAAAAAACGTCGCACTATTTGGCTAGCTCATCGACTAAAACCTATTTACCGAAATCCCTCGAGTAGATATTATTTTGCATAGAAATTTCTTTGAGGCGTCGGCAAATCCCCGCTTCATCTTATCTCTTTTAGGGCGTGATTGTGGGTAATGCGGGCTTACGATAAAGATTTCTCTATTTTCATGTTATATTGCTGCAGATAAATTGCTACTCAAATTCGTTTTTTATGCAAATACTTTGATTTTTAGATGAACATATAAAGAATGTACTAAAAAACCGATTAAGTACGAGTTAGACTCGCGCTACAAGCATTCTGTACAACCTTCTTTCTATTATTAGTAAAGGAAGACATATTCTGTGAAAACTGGCTATTTATTATTGTTAAAAAATACAGCCCTGTTACAGATAGACGAACAGACAGACGGCGTGGGCCTAGTAATAGGGTCCCGCTGGCACCCTTCGGGTACGGAACCCTATAAAGAAGAATTCACTGAATAAAACCTTACAACACGCAGAGCGAAAATGACATCCAAATACAATTGTTCATTATCATCAATTCTTTTTGTACAAGTTGGGAAGTGTCCCTTCCTCAGCCATCCTCTGTGTACATTATTCAAGGATCTGGCTAACAGTAAGGCCTTTCAGATAGAATACTTGTATAAATTACCACTTGCAACATTAAATATTATTAACTCTATGAATTTAATAAGCTTATTCGACGGGATTCACTTACAAGGATTTTTATTTAAGGATTCTTATTTGAAGATATAATAATGTTAAATATTCTGAAAAGATATTGAAAACTTTGGTCTTGTTACGTTTGTATATGGTAACGATTTCTCCTAAGTAAAATTGTACACCCACGATAATTCCAAAAACATGCTACGTTTTAAGTACAAGGAGAACTTTAGCTCGAGCAATGATAAGTAGATTTTTTTTCTGACATTTCAAATTCCACTGCAAAGATAAAATAACCATTAAGTGGTTGAAATATGGCGGTAATACCAACGTTAAATGCTAATTAGTTCAGTCAAGAAACCAGGTTAACATATGCACGGGACAGTGTAACACTGATGTGCTGTTGTAATTCAACATGTTCTTAAACTTGTACGTGGTTTCCAGCACACCTTGCATTGCCACTTTATATAGTTAAGTCTCCATCTCTCCAAGGAAAAGGGACTACATACATTATGTATTTCTTCTACTGCAATTCTTTACAAGCAGCGGCCAAGCGTAGTGATGAATATGGAAATCTAGATGTTTGAAAGTAAACAAGAAAAGTTGCGACGAAATAAATTCACTTATTTCTTATTATTTATATTATTTATTTATATATGCTTTATTGTACACCATAAAAAAACATTACATTGAATATGCATTTAAACTATTGTACAAATGGCGGCCTTATCGCGATCAGCGATTTCTTCCAGGCAACCTTAGGATGGACATGAATGAACTGGACAGAAAATGGGCAGAAAATTCTTACTGGCTGTACTTTCATAATGTACTAAACCTTGGGTTAACTTGCGTCATAATTTATGAATTGCAGGACACATTATATCCCTGCGATGTGTGCCGTTCTATAGCTGCGGCCACACAGAGCTCACTGCAGCGGGTAACTGTTAGTAATTTGCTCTATTGCATTAATAGTTCAGCACTATGTTTTCATTTGGTACATAGTTGGCTGAAATCAGTCGCACATCAGTATCGTTATGACCGACATCACTAAATGTCAATTCAAACATACGCACACTTTTCTTCCTTAGAAATTCGAACAGCTTTAAAGTTGTAATTAGCTAAGAATATTTTTCCCTCTACTTAGTATAGTTTTGTTTCGAATTTTCACATATCCTATCCTCATCGATGCATGTTTTTACTTGGAAGCTTGATTCTCTGTCCTTGATCTGCTAAGAGTCAGCCGCTAACTATACGTGATAGTATGAGCGCATCCTTAGTGGTACATATCACCTTTTATCATAATGATTTTTGTAGTCTCGGAAGATAAACAACAAGTTGGCGTAGTTTGTTCCGTGATGAGTTCGTACACATATCAGTGGGCCTAGTACGAGTTTCACACTTACGAATACTTTCATCGTTTTCGTCGACTTTCATTCATAAATCAGTAGCGCCCCTGGCGGATACGAGGAGGAACTACAGATTTATTAATGAAAGTCGACGAATACTTTGAAAGTATTCGTAAGTGTCAAACTCGTACTAGGCCCACAGGACTTCAGGGGAGATGACGGTGTATTGTTCTAGTTCTGAGCTGAGATGAAACGATATGCAAATTATGAAATTATGTAAAGAAGGAACCCTAACCTACTCGTATTATAAATGTAAAAGTTTGTGAAGATGTTTGGATGTTTGTTACTCAATCACGCTGTAAGGGCTGAACGGATTTGGATGAAATTTGGCATACAACAACACATAACATAACATCACGCCTATATTTCCCCGAAGGGGTAGGCAGAGGTGTAATAGTACACCCACATTTCGCCAGTTATGTTATAGTCCCATGTAATAGGAGGCGAGCCTATTGCCATTGACCGGGCACAAATCCAGACTCCGGGCTGCTACTAAGAATTTCCTAATGAACAAACCCAATAACACTTTGCCCGACCCGGGATTCGAACCCCACGCTCAGCAGTCGCGCATGCAACCACTAGACCAACGAGGCAGTCATACTTATAGTAATTTGGTATACAGGTAGAAAGATTAACATATAGGCTTTGTATCCCGAGAAAATGAGCAGTTCCCGAAGGATGTGTGATAAACGACATGCACGTGGGCGAAACCGCGGGCATAGGCTAGTATTTTATAAAATTCAGATCAACTTTTAAATTGAAGCATTGGTGTATTGTACAAATAAATTCTTTATACCTGTGTAAATGCACCACCTTAAACAGCTCAAATGTATTTATTAGTCTAAGATTTTATTTGTGGAAGAGAAAATAAACGTTTTTATCTTTTTATTGAACCAGGAGTCGCAGGTTCAGCTTTTTTTTTTCCACAATGGCTTTTTTTAAATATTTTTACAATAAGTATACATACAACGTGTATCAGAAATGCGTGGTCATATTTTAAGAGCTCATTCAGGACAAAGCATAGAACAACTTTTACTATGGGACCATCCCTAAAATCACGAAAAAAATATCATCTGTTCCCTACTAAATTATTGATGTCGCTCGACAAAATGTAAGGATCAGCTGATTTTTTTTCGCGATTTCTGGTTTGGTCCTATAGTAAAAGTTGTTCGATAGCATCCCCTGAATAAGCTCTTCAAATATGACCACGCATTTCTGATACACGTTGTATAATTTTATAATAAAGGGTGCAGATTTTTTACGTTCAAGAATGTTTAATCTATAAATAAGAGTTATTTACTATACATAAAACTTTATTACGTAACCAGTAAGTACTGGTTACCACTTATACATAGTTCCTCATACATTCTATTATGAAAATGAAAAATGGCGGCAAGAAGTGAAGGTTTTTATTTCAGCAGTGTTATTATAGTCGCCAGGCGGGTGACGGTTGACCTTGGGCCGTATATCATCCGAATACATCGACTAGTAGAGATTTCAGCTCTTCTGTAATGTGTACCTATTCGTTTACTTTTATTTTTCTGCCGCGTTTTGTTCATAAACTCTTCTTATTGCTTCTCGCTAGAGAAAACAAGATGCACAACTCTTTTATAACGGGAAATAGAGTACCTAGCAATAACAGAACTTGTTTGCATTTGAGCGACCGTGTCTGTAAATGTCGCATGTCTTGACAATAGAAGATTGGAAGAAACTATAAAGTAGACTGGAATTGTTGGGTACATAAATAGTATGGAAAATCATGAGAAAATTAGTAAGGAAATGATACCTACTTCGTTATTTTATGTTATGAAGTATCACTATTTGTAATTATCTGTCTATTGTGAGTTCCTTTCAATGTCTTCATAACAAAGTTCTTATTAATGTTTTAAGAGATAATTCGGTTTCATTAGAAACTAAATAAGCGAACAAGATTTCACAAAGATACAATACGACACGTTTTATAGCCACATTTTCATTTGGTTCTAATATACTTTTGTTAAAATGGTCTCCCTTCTCATTTGAAATTTACAAAATCAGCTACGCGTTTCCGTGAATTTGTAAAACAATCAGTCAAGTCGATACCTCTAGGCTCTAAGGGAGTAAACGACATTTTAGCTTAAATAAAATTTCTACGCTTTTTTATGAGATCTGCTTTTGACCGCAATTTAGACAGCTTTGTCAAGATCTTTGACTTTATCTATAGAGCACAAAATGCCTTTACGCCAAAATGTCGTTTACGCCCTTTGAGCCTAGACTGCCTAGAGGTATCGAAGTGTACTGTGTCTTTAGGAGTCTAATTTTATGTAAGGCTTTAATTAGCCTCCTTGAATTTCAAATAACATTCTTTCGAGTTGGCTTTTCAAACTAATTTAAGTTTTTCATTTTCAGGATAAAAGCGTCTTGTATTACAAAGGATTTGTTCGAAAACATCCGCGGAGGCCTACAGGCTCGCCGCGTCACACTCATTGTATACAAAGACGGATAAGTAGGTATTGTTTTGTTTTCAACTGCCGCTCTTCAGGGTATAAATGAGACGCGGCCCGGGTAATGGGGACATTTCGTCAGCTCTTATACAGCAAAAACAACATTACTTGAAAATGTTTCACTGACGTAGTTTAATTTTCTATAAGCTTGACAACGTTTCTTATACGTAGGTACATAATGTGTAAGTTTTTTTCCCTTTCATGTAAGATAGAATAGGACCCTTGGCTCCGTGCATCGTTTGACTGTGCTAGCACCTCTTGAGACGTGAATAGCAGGCGTGTCTTTTTGAAAGTGCACGAGTAGTAACATGTTACTGGGCCATTAAGTCACTCGCTTCCCTCCATTTACTCTTACGACCTATGAGAGAAAATAAGCGAATGAACCCTCCTATTCCATGCCATGTATTTCTTTTTTATGCCCATCAACATTAAATTGTTTGTTTTTCTTTCATTTATTTATTACTTTTACTACTTATTCATTTGTATACCTACAAAATTATTTGCAGTCCTAATTTATTTTTGTAATTATTATTTTTATTTTTATTTACTTAGCACACCAACAGCATAGTCACAGCAATGCATATAGACAAAGACACTAAAAAGTATAACTTACATAGTGATTACACAAATTATAGGCATGCATGATTATGAATATAAATGTTATAGATGAGATGTTATGTAAAACTAAAAAGTTAATTAAGTAGAACGTACAAATATATTTTTTCATAACTCACCTAAATACCATGAAAAATGTAGATAATTTCGTCGACGTTTCATCGGAGAAACATCAAGAATTATGATTGCGAATTAATGAATCGAAATGGAAATACATTTTAAATTATCGTTTTCATTTAGGGAGCAATATTGAAATGTTATCAATCGTGGTTCCGAACGTAATCAGGGTAGGAATCAGACTCGTCAGGGACCGATCCATCGGCAGTATTACGAGGTAACCGACCTTCCAGGCTTATGGAAGCCTAATGACTCTTATATATTTAAAGATACAATTGCCGGGTAGTCTGGGAACACAAAGTCAGTTTTATTTCGAATAAGCACTTACATGCACTTTCAAAACGTTACCTAATTATGAATTGAAGTGCACGGTTGCAAAAAATTGGTCCTATGGAGAAGAGCCGGCAAGAAACTCCATGGATATACTCTTTTCAAATAATAAATGGTACAATGGTTTGTTACAATTTTGGAAAGAATTGTGTGAGAACAATGTATGAACAGAAAAATTCACTGAAGTAAACTAATTAATGATTAATAATAATTTTAAGTTTAGGCTCGACCATAACAATAGCGATAAATTTGAAAATAGTATATCATAAAAATATGTCCAAAAAATCTAGACAAATCACAAATGTCAGATTGTAGAAAATTTTAAAAAGACGTAACAGATATAGAACGGAATGCTACGTTTCTGATTGAAGGCTTCATTGAGCTTATTTGGAGTAGATATTGAATTTCAGTCATAACAAGATACTGGAAATTTTATTACATGTTTTTTGTTTCTTTTGTTGGAATATAATATTGCTGAGATTATTTTTATAGGTAAGTTCGTTCCTCTGTGGCTTAATGTTGATACTTAATTAACCCTGGGCTACATTTTCAGTTTATTTTTGTACAATTGAGATAAGACCAATTTTTTCGTCATGCTATTACGATTTCATCATCATCATTTCAGCCGAAAGACGTCCACTGCTGGACATGGGCCTCCCCCAAGCATTACGATTACCATTATTACGTATTACGATTTGTTATAGGAATATTCTGTATGTGAAACATATGTAGTATGTGCAGCTATGTATTAAAAAGGCAAAATATACGTAGTATGTGCATCTATGTATTAAAAAGGTAAACATCCAATGTATTCATTTTATTTTTCTTCTTCCTTTAACAAGTTAATGTTGTGTACAAAACGACAAGCCGTATATTTACATTTTCTTATCGCCACGTACATTTATATATGTGACGGGGTTGTATCTCGCGCAGGGGTCGAGGGCGCTATCAACGGTAATGGGGGTCTTGGCTGGATTGCCGCCGATTAGACCTAACGGCCCGTGGGAGTATTGAAATATATCTACATCTTTTTGTACACCCGCAACTGGCTCTTTCAAAGAACAATGTATTGAAGTAAGTAATCCTCGGATATCGTGAAACCTGACAGTAAAAGCCTTTTAAGTGAATCGTATCTTACAGTGTAAGTATTAATTTTGCTTATCTTTACGAAAAGCTTTGTGTTGCCTTAATATAAGCATTCAGGTTTTTAAGTAAAACTTCAGAAATATAAATTCTGAAGCTGCTCCTTTTCACTGGCTGGAATGGAATGGTCGCCTCGCTTTATCCTACGTTTCATTATTGCTAATTAGCAAGAACTCTCAAAATTCAACTTCTTTTTTTAAAACTTCCACGCTACGTACCTACCTGCCGTACTACGTACAATGAAGTATCTACTGCAGAAGTTTTTACTTCCTTTATGGCGGAAAATAATAACGGATTTTGATTTAAGAGAGTAACTAAGTTGTGAAAGCTATTTAAACTTTCCATAATTTTAATCTGTGCTGCCCACTCGTGTCGTGCACAAAATTATTTTTTTAAAGTTTTGAATAAAAGTTGAACAGAATTAACCCAATTCTAAATTCGAATATTTCCCGCGGGTATTTTACTTTTTAATAAATATAGCCGAATGTTCTCATAGAGGATCAATTTTAAAAACAAAGTGAACTTGGAACTGACCTGTGACAAGGTTAGCATGATGGAACTGACAGACCGCATCAGCCTCGTACCATGAGATGCGATCCCTGAAGTAGCGGTAGAATACCGGGAACCCTTCCTCAGGCAGGACCCATGTGTTGCTGATGTTCACCTGCGTACAACCATATTTATAGAAAAATAAGTTTACTTATATATTTTCAGATGAGGCTTCGTATTAAAATGGTACGTACTTATTTCGACAAAATTTTTATGTACAAGTACTGCCATGATTCTTCACTCCACTTATGCCAAGTACTTGTACACAAAAATATAGATTTTTAAAGAAGTTAGAATACCTTTTTTTTACTATTGATCATTCTTCCTTAGAGAATAAAGAATAACATTATAAAATATTTTTAGATCCCCGGAATAAAATTTAATATTTCTAAATAAATAAATTAATAATTTTAAATTCAGCTAATTTCTAAACGCGTCGTCCAGCCAGCTGTCAATTTAGTCACGTTCAGAAATTGGCTCGTTTAAAAATATTTTAAATCGCTAAAAAATATTTTTGATTTTTGATTGCACCAATAATCATTTTAAACGCCGTTCTGAATTCTCTAATCATCTTGTTTTTTTTTTACAAATGGGACGGGTATGGGAGTCGCCATGATTCTTTGTACGTCTGACGTAGCCTGGGCAATTAGCCGCGCTACATAGCTGCTGCTAGCTTTTTGCTTTTCGGCATGAGCTATTCTTATATTAAAGTTCTTGTTGTTTCGAGAGAAAATAAAAAACCGACCAAGTGTGAGTCGGACTCACGCAGTAAGGGTTCCGTACCACCCATCGACCTGATACCCCATGAAAACAGATTTAATTTACGAGAGTTTATCAAAAGACATCAACGAACATACGCGAAATGTGAATTTTTACATCTCTTTCTTACGTAGGTACCACCACATATGTCTACGTTTGCCATGTGTTTAGTATTTGTTGCTAAATAACATAGTATGCACTATAATCAGACCAAGTTTGACGCTGGTATGTATTACCGTTTTGAAGATAGAGCAGGCACAAAAACGTTGGAAAAAAGCACGTTTTTCGAGGTTTCTTGTATGTCCCCATACAAGAAACCTCGATAAACATGCTTTTTGGTTTTACACTTTTTTATTTGATACGGACGGACGGACAGCGTAGCGAGAGTAATAGGGTTCTGTTAGCACCCTTTGGGTACGGAACCCTAAAAAGTAATGACTGAAAACAATCTTAAATTAATTCGCAGTAACTGTCTTTGATGTACAAATGTAGACAACCTAAATAGAGTATCATAAAAACTGCTAACTTCTTGACGTCTCCTCCCAACGCGACGCAGCGATTTTTCACAGCGCCTGTCTATTGCACTCGTCAACTATTTATCTTATGTTCAGACACACACATAACGACCGTCGACTTTTTCATAACAAAAAATTGTTATTCTCTTACAGTTTTAAATCTTTAAGTTCTTTTAAGTCTTAACCAATGTCGTCCGTCGAACTTTGTTTATCAATAAAAGACTGTAGCACACTCAACCGTCAAAACTTTTCAAGAATAAAGTTTTTCAAGTCGCAGTGTTCCCTGTACCGCTCTGAATACTTTTAGTCGTTCATTTATTCGAATTGCATGCATAAACTTGTGCAAATTCTGTACAAAAAGTGTCAATATTTGCAGAGGATTGTGCCGGCGCGCCACTCTAATGAACTTTTCCATTCGCAACAATCGCTTTATAGAAGAAAATCCGCATAACAATACGCAAATAAAAAAACTGTTAAAATGGATGGCAAGCAAACGATGTCAATAGCAGACATTCAATGATAACATTAAAAGTAATACTTTGTCCGTTTAGTTGTACGCGCAGACGAGAAACAGCGGAGATGAGATTTTGTAACGAGATTTTGGAACTATGATTGTACTTGTTGGTTAGTTGTTGTAGATAATTTGCCATCCAACCATCCCCAACGTTGCTGTTGGTGCAGCTACATATTAGGTACGTACTATTTAGGCGTAATTAACATTGATGTTCACTAAATTAGAAAATTCACCCGTTTTTAAATCATCTGACAGCCTTTGTCTGAACTTATTTCAACAAAATCTCAGTATATTCAGTATTTAAATCTAGTTTTACCTGCAGTCATCTATTTTTATATGAATTTTGTTAACTCCTGTAATTTTCCTGAATATGTACACCCAAGTTTAAACCTTTTATTAAAATCCGAAAAAAAAAAAAACTCCTATTCATTTTCACTTTTACCTTTTACAGAACACAACAACAGAATAAATGGGAATGACATATCTCAACGAAAAAGTCATTAGTTGGGATATGTCATTCCCATACAAACATACGAATATCTATGCCAGTCGTTACGGGTAGTCAGAAGCCTGAAAGTCTGACAACTGGTCTAACCTCCGAATGTCAGTATTACCCAGTAATTGGGTTGCGGGGGTCTGATGGCAGTCGCTCCGTGTAAAATACTGATGTTCAGCCGCATCTGGCTAGACTGGAAGCCGACTCCAATATAATTGGGAAAAGGCTCGGAGGATGATGATGTCATTCCCATACATTTTGATTGATTTCTATTAGCGTTGACGATTGTAGATTGTCAACTTGGCTAGGGGGGCAGATCATGTATCTAAGCTAGCAAGCCTTACCGTTTGTCCTATATAATTTTTAATTAATATCGATTTAAAAACTAATCTTCCCTAAATCGAAATATTTCTATCATTTAACGAGGAACATTCCAATAATTGGAATTCTGAGGTAGTTTGGGTGTGCGCAGCGAACTTGCAAAGCAGGCTTCGAACAAGCTGCTCCCGATAACTTAATTAACATGCTGAATTCTCAAGTCCTCCATTTGACTTCGAAATTCAAACAAGGCCTGTTCCCGTGTTTATGCGAATCAATTGTTCAATTCGATTCAATTGATATATAATATCTTAATGATACTTGATAAATTCCTTTCGAATTGAATTGATATATCTTAAAGGTTGAATTACGAGTCGAAGACAGTAAATTTTCGTATTATTATAATGTCTTATTTACTCCTAAGAAATTATTATTGGTAAATCAAAATATGTCTCCGACCTTAATACCTTTTTAAGTATGATTGCTAATATTTGAAAACCTCTTCTAACGACGGAGAAACCATTTTACACCGCGTAAATTCCAACTGCTTATAAAAAAACCTAAAACTTAGATAGATAGATAGATATTTTTGGGACATTTTTACACATCACCATCTAGTCCCAAACTAAGCAGAGCTTGTGGTATGGGTACTTGACAATAGATATAATACTTATATACTTTTTTTTTTTGTAAATACATACTTATAATACATAAGAAACAACCAGACCAACACAAACACTCATGTTCATCACACAAATATTTGTGTCCTGTGGGAATCGAACCCACGACCTTGTGATCAGCAGTCCGACACTCGAACCGCTAGACCACAGAAGTCGTCGACTTAATTCTTATACACCATCGAACCTAAATAGAACAAATACAATCGTACTTATTATTCGTGTAGCTCAAAGCCATTTATTGTATCAAACATAAAGATGTTTCATTTCTATTGTGGGATTCAATAAGGAGTATATACTTTGTTGTGGGGCCTTGACATTCTATCTTTTGTCTTTATCAAGTTTACAAATAAATCGCGGTTTGCATTTGACAGGTGGAGCCGCAGACAAATCACAGAGCCATAACGGTACAATATTAACCTTCTAGAATGGAAGATTCGTTCTTTAGTTGAAAATATGTGATTGTGCAATACCAACCGATATGGTAGCCAGTTACAAAATATGACTAGTAGAAGTCGTAGCTTCGCTCGCGACTTGGCCAATTACCGCCTTGAGGGCCAATCGGATAGCAGTAGCCTCAGCTAGTTGACAGAATTTATTGTACGCATTATATTCAACATTAGGCGTCTATTGGACTGTATTGTCGATGGTTTTTAGTGTCAGTGGTTTGGCTCTGCGTTGATAATTCAGTCAGCCAAGAGTATACATAACCGTACTTACGTACGCTGTTTTTCTTTCATTTCAGTCAAGCAGGAAAATAAATATAGTAAAACAAAATAAATAAATTATACAACAAGCTCGTGTATTGCATAACACGAGTATTCAACTCTCTTAATACAATTTTAAAGTTCAAAGTGGTAATAAAACTCAGAATTTGCATTATAGAAAAACAAAAGAGCATAAAACGAAAAGTGTGCAGCAACGGAATAGTTGGAAATTGTTACTGTCTGTGTCTGCACATTTGAGAAAGAATGTTTATTTATCTCCCTCGGTTAACTTTAAACTTCGGGTATACCTTTACATTTTAACTACATTTTCTTATCCTCTTAGTTCGGTAATTTCTTCCTTACTCTTGAAGAAGAAAGGAAAGTTTTTATGTGTATTGCTTGAGTACGATTAAGTTACGATATCCTACTAATATTATAAATCCGAAAGTATGGATGTTTATTTGTGTATATGTTTGTATGTCCTTCAATAATGCTGAAACGGCTGAATGGATTTGGATGAAATTCGTCACATAACACACCATTTACTCGAATTAAAATAAAAGCTACTTTTTATCCCAGAAAAATAAACAGTTCGCGAGGGAAGCGCGATAATGTTTTTCTGTAATAAATCGAATTATTACGCGGTTCGACTGCGTAATAATTCGATTACGCGGTCGAAGCCACGGACATAGGCTATCCTAACTCCTACTAATATTATAAAAGTGAAAGTTTGCGGAGATGTTTGGATGTTTGTAACTCAATCACGCTGTAAGAGCTGAACGGATTTAGATGAAATTTGGCATACAGATATAGAAAAAATAAGTAATAACATTTTTTATAAACAGATCCAACTACCCCAGCTCTCGTGCTTGGCTTAGGCCCGCACGAAAGTGTAAAATTGAACCCAATTTGGAGAAACGCAAGTTTAAAAAAAGAAATAGTAATAATAAAAAATAGTCTTTTAAGTGTTGTCGTGAACGCCGCTCGTCGGAGGTCGAATAGCGCCATGCGCCAATAAAATAATCGAAATCACGGGATCCTCTCAGCACCGTGTGTTGTGGACGTCCATGCGGTCTTCAGCTACCCCAAGTACCAGCAGGAGAATTGGGAGTCGGCCGTTGTAGAAGAAAAGTGAGTCGTACTCCAGTTTCTTTCTGTGAGATTTGTCCAACCTAGGGGAACGCGTAACACTCCCAAAAATCTCTCATATGAATTACAGTCCACCCAGCTTCTCCACATTCTGGTTAAAATGACCTGGATTAAAATATAGGCTACATATTATCCCGGGAAGATGAACAGTTTCCGAGGGATGTGTGATATACATTTTCAATATATTTTTCATGTTTTTTTAAAGAGCTTTTATTTATTTAAACACATTTTTTTTATCCTAGACCGACATATGTACTTAGTTATTATTATCTGTAAACACAGTTCCTTCGTCCGTGTGTTACTGCAGGGTGCCAACTGAAAATCAGCGCTGGATGTTCCACGCCAGCACATGCTGAGTTGGTGACCCTTTCGGCATGGGCATGTCCGGCAGCAACTTCATGTTTTACTTGTAATTAACTTTAGTATTTTTATAAATGTTATTGTTGTGCTGTCCTGTCACTGTTCTGCGCCAAATAAAAGTTTTTCTTTCAATTCAATTCAATTCATTTATTTTGCGAAAATGGGTACAAAAATCAGATGGTAATTTAAAAAAGAAGTAGGTTACATATGCCATATTCTCCTGTTAAGCATGCAAAATTTAATACAAATACATTCATTAAAGTTGCAATGTCATAATACCAAAAATAAAAGAAATAATTAATGTCAGTCTCATATTGTCATATCAAATTACACAAGTATATAAAATTATCATATGGTCAAATTCTCTCATCTAAATATTCCTTAACATTATAGTAGGCCTTCTGTATCAAATAACTTTTGAACTTACATTTAAATAATGACATGCTTTGAATGTCTATAATTGCATTAGGTAATTTGTTGTACAACTTTCTTTCTTTCATTCTATAAACGAAATCCACGTGGGCGTAGCCGTGGGCATAGGCTAGTAGTTTATAAGTCACACAACATTCCGTGTATTATAAACATTTTCCTATATCCGACGTTTCGTGGAAACTGATATGAGCATATGACGATCCATTACGCCCTCGCTTTTACTTTTATTACATAAAATACCTGTACAACAGAATTCTTAT
This sequence comes from Asteroscopus sphinx, assembly GCA_949699075.1. Lineage (NCBI taxonomy): Eukaryota > Metazoa > Arthropoda > Insecta > Lepidoptera > Noctuidae > Asteroscopus > Asteroscopus sphinx. Next base: position 24,929,386 of record OX453004.1, on the reverse strand, counting down.
ATCAAATGGCTCAATTTGTATAAAAACCGGCCAAGTGTGAGTCGGACTCGCGGGTAAGGGTTCCGTACCACCCATCGACCTGATACCCCATAGAAAATGATTTCATTTACGAGAATTCATCAAAAGACATCAACGGACAGTGCGCGAAATATGAATTATTCCGTCTCTTTCTTACGCAGTCATGTAACATCCCCAATTATCGACACTTTAAGGGACTATTACAAGTATATTTTTTTAAATATTTGGTTTCGTGATGATTTTTTACGTAGGTACTTGTGGTGCACTATGTAACAGTTCAATGTTTATTAAATAATATTTAACCGTATACCAAATTATAATTTTGCTCTTATTTTCTGAAGTTGGTTGTTTTTTGTCGAACAATGGGGCACTGTCGGTAACATTTTACTATATGTTTGTCCCATTTTTAGTATTTGTTGCTAAACTAAATAATATGCACTATAATCAGACCAATGTGTTGCTATGATCCCTATAGCAACACATATTCTGAGAAAATTTCAACCGGCTACCTATTACAGTTCAAAAGATACAGCCCTGTGACAGACAGACGGACGGACGGACAGACAGTGTAGCGAGAGTAATAGGGTACCATTTGGCACTCTTCGCGTACGGAACCCTAAAAAACGGTCTCCATTTAGGTAATCGTTACGTCACTGTCTCAATGACAGAAGACGCAAGAACATTAGGCACGAGAGCGATCCCACGATAACATTGTGGTTAATGCTCAAGTTCGGCTTGTTTGTGTATTCAGCCGTTAGTAGTTTAAGATGGTACTTAAGACTGTTATATTTGCACCCTCCAAACATAATGAGGCACATGTGGAATAGAGCAACCCGGTTGGAATTAACCCCCCGGGTGAATACAATCCGAGATGAATACATGCGAGGGGTTAACGCGGGTGAATTTATAATCGTGTTTTGTATTAATTTCAGTTAATGAGTTAAGAGATCCTTGTGCCAAATGTGATTTGGTGAAGCACCTAAATTTGATTATGAAAAGTTTTCACCATAATCAAAAGTTCTGTGTTGATTAAATAAGTTTCAGTAACAATATTAAACAAAAAGTTATGAAGCTGTCCATAACAGTACAATTTATTTTATAAAGAAAGAACATAAAATAAAAATATTACAAAAATTTATTTCAAAAAGAATCACTTCTATTTTTATATAATAACCATCGTGAGTTAAATTCATAATTATTAATATAAACGGTTAAAAAAAAAAAAAAAAAAAACTTGTCGGGCACACCCGATGGAATAACGTGAGTGAAACCGTTTATATTAATAATTAAGAATCACTTCTACTTTAACATTCTATACTTATATTCACATCTTCATTTCTACGAGTATAATTTCATAGTAAAAAAGTTCGCAGTTAATAACTTTAATTATATTTTTATACTCATGTGCGGTGTACATGAGTATAAAAATATAATTAAAGTTATTATTCTTTATTATAAACATTATTAAGTATAAAAAACAGGGTCAGCATAATTAGTTAATGCTTTGGGTTTGATGTCAAGAACTGTGAGAACTTAAAATAAGTAAGAGGCGTAGATACATCTTCTTCGTCTTTAATTTGACTGCGCCACTAAACTTCGAAATTAAGTACCGCAAGTTTATCAGAAAGTATGGAGTGTTACAAAAATAGAGACTGAGAAGTAATTCTTACCGCACGTCCTTGGACGGAGGTGAACAGTGCCAACAGCGCGACCGAACACCACAACATTACGTGGCCGCGAACTCTCGTAGCACCGCGTAGCGACCGACTGTAACCTCCGCTCGCCGTAGCGTGACTGCCGCAAGCTACGACTCCGCTACGAGTCTACGGCTGTAGCGTGCTGCGCGCTATGCGACCTCTATGCTCGGACCTTCGTAGTACATTATGTAAACAAAGTATTTTACAATAACATAGAAGTAACGATCGACCTTATTTGTTTACACCCAACTATTTGTAGTAGAACAAGGTCAAGGATACTTATCAATAATGAAATCTTTGATGTCACTTCCAGATAATACTTTCCCTTTTACTTCAAAACACATTAGTCTGTCGCCAGAATAAAATAAAGCTAAAACAAAAGGAAGACCCTTACTTGTTTAATACCTATAGTAAAGTACGTTCAAGTTTGACACTCTAAAGTTTTCTTATTACAACTACGTACATTCCAAATTAAAATAATTGTCTTTTAAATTGTATAAGAGCGGGACAATGAGGGTTGCGTATTCATTGATATTGCCAAATTCATCACGACTTATTGAGATTAAGACGTGTGGATGAGAATAATGGCTTGTTTTTGCATATCAAATAAAACACCAAATAGAATATCATTTTCATCGTTCAGAGAAAGATTAACTATACTGGATGGCTTTTTTACAGTCTGGGTTAAAAACAGGGTGCAATCAATTACTATAATAGAAAAGATGTATGAAAAGTTTAAATAAACAGCTGTTTCACACATGTTGTCTTCGGAAATTTACTTCAATGTATGGAATTCCGCTGAAATGGTTTCACTTATTTTTGGTTTTTTTTTTTTCATAGATCTCTTCTATAAGAGTTAGTGATCACACACTGTTTCTTTTGTTTTATTGTAAAATAAGTCATCCAGTAGCTATAGAAACCAGAACATACTTACCTTACTTACTTAACTTACTTAAATTACTTATCGTAATATTATTATGACTGTTATCATATAAAACGTCTAACAGAACGGGTATATGCTGAAATTTAAGTCGCTTATTTCCCGAAAATGGGTCATTGTACTCATCATTATGAACAACTTTTACTATGGGACCAACCCTTAAATCGCGAAAAAAAAATCATTTGGTCCCTACATTTGTGTTCACTTAAATCAATAAAATGTAGGGACCACCAGATTTTTTTTTTCACGATTTCAGGGTCGTTCTTATGGGAAAAGTTGTTTGATGACCCCTTTTCGGGAAATAAGCCATTCAAATTTCAGCGTGTATATTATTATACATATCAAGTGCATGGCTTCTTAGGATCATAACAAATTATACGGCAAGGGTTTTAAATCCTATATCTACATATTAGTATCATGGGAGAAATTCCAATATAAGAGACCAAACAAATTGAAAACACATCACTAGCACCTATATCTTAATATTAGCAAGTTACGTGAAAATATATTGGCCCTCGTAGTGCAGTGACACGTTTGTTATGATTTTAGTGGAATAAACTTATGAAATCAAAAATTTGGTATAATTTTTTCGAGTAATTTATTTTGAGCTGAAATACTAAACCAGATCTACTTTTTACCCTTTTTGGATAGATAGACCCTTTCGATTACACATTGTATATGGTTTTCATGGTACACTAATAAAGCTTGCTGTTATTACACGTTAAAGTAAGAGGCTAGCCATAACACATACACATACAATCACATATTGCATATGTGTACATAACGACCACGTATAACTATTGTGCTTGCGTATAATTTTACAACCCTCGTAAAACCATCTCAAAGCTCATCAACAACTATCTTCTATGTTATGGGAGTGCGATATAATTACCTTCTGGCCGTTTTATGTTTTCCATGAACATGCCATAAACCTGTTTTACTTAACTCAATTGAGGATGTTCACAAATGAGACAAAGCAACGTTTTAATTCGTTAGTAAATTATTTACTTTAGAAGTTTTGAAATCCTTTCGTAATTAATTTCAGAATAATAAACTCTCAAACCAAGTAATCACAAATAAATTCAATTTGAGCTGCTGGTTTCAGTAGATTAAAACAAGAAAATTAATAATAATCCAAAAAGTTTTTTTATAAATTCTTTAAAGGAAACTCAATATTTAATTTGAAGGTTGTTTGATCGTCAGATTTAAGGTAAAGTCCATCCGCTCAAATAGTGGCGCCCTATGATTCCAAAGACACTTCTAGTGATGAATAAAACTGCAAACACACAGCGAACGGGACGGAACTGTAGTGTTGCGCCGGAGGGCCTCATCGTATTGTAATGTAATAAAATAAAATAAAAGTATACAAGTTTTATATCCATTGTCTAGTACCCATATTACAAGCTCTGCTTAGTTTGGGACTAGATGGTGCTGTGTAAAATGTACCAAATATTTACTAAAAAAAAAAAAAAAACGCTGGCGTTGTATTATATGGGAATACATATTAGTAGCCACACAGGTGACGGAGCTTGTTCTTCTAGCGCCGTCATCTTGCCACCGTCCAGCCCCGCGCGCAAACCGGCCGCAGTGTGACATAAACGCCCCGTCCGCGTTTGGTCGACGCTCCGCCTCCGTTCCATCCCGCCCGCTTTGTGTTTGAACCTTAATGGCGTTTAATTTTATACTTAACTGCCTCGTTGGTCTAGTGGTTGCAAGTGCGACTGCTGAGCGTGGGGTCCTGGGTTCGATTCCCGGGTCAGGCAAAGTGTTATTGGGTTTTTTCATTAGGAAATTCTCAGTAGAAGCCTGGAGTCTGGATTTGTGCCCGGTCAATGGCAATAGGCTCGCCCCCTATTACATGGGAGTATAAAATAACTGGCGAAATGTAGGTGTACTATATACCTCTGCCTACCCCTTCGGAGAAATACAGGCGTGATGTTATGTTATGTTAATGTTAATTTTATACTTACTAATTTTAAAAAGTGCCACACATTTTTCTGCCACCATATTTCATTAAATTCCTGCAAGCCGTTTGGGTGTACTGCCACTATTTTAGCAGATGAACTATAAACAAAATAGGTAGAAGGCTTAACAAACCCGTTGCGTGGCCGAACGTTGATTTCAAAAGTTTGCGCTTTGCCTTTTTAAGATTTAAAACAAACTTTTGTCGAATCACGCTTGCCTTCCAATTAGGAAAACTGTTTAGCAAGTATTAGGATATTAAAAGGATTTATTTTACAATTAATAATATTTCCTTGAAAAATCGAGTTTTATTTTGATTGGAACTGGAAAAACTTCGTTAACTGGATCTTTTTAAAACTTTGGCTTTGATGGAAATATTGAACGAGATACTTTCCGATAATTTAACACTTCCTTCTTTGACGACGTCTGTGGTCTGGTGTTTCGAGTGTCGGATTGCTGATCACGAGGTCGTGGGATCGATTCCCATAGGACACAAATATTTGTGTGATGAACATAAGTGTTTGTGTTGGTCTGGGTGTTACTTATGTATTAGGTCCTTACATATGATATTGGCGTTTTGTACGGGAGGAATATAAAGTTTTTTTTTTTGTAAAATATATTTAATTAATCAAAGTATGCACCGTTGTTATCTATGCACTTTTGCCATCTCATAGGTAGTTCATTGATCCCTTTACTAAAAAAACCATGGGGGCGAGAATCAATAAACTCTTTGAAGGCGGTTTGGACTGCCGCCTCAGAGTTGAATTTATTTCCTTGTAAGAAGTTGTCCAAATTCCGGAAAAAAATGTAATCTGTTGGAGCAAGGTCCGGGGAGTACGGTGGATGTCGCAGACATTCCAATTGTAGCTCATCTAACTTAAAACCTAATGAACGTGGCAGGCGGGGACTGGATGCGGAAGGCAGAAGACCGAGCGTTGTGGCGCAACTTGGGAGAGGCCTATGTCCAGCAGTGGACTGCGATAGGCTGAGTTGATTGATTGATAACTTAGTGGTTGTTTGTTGTGCAGTGTGTGGTCTTGCGTTGTCGTGAAGCAGCAGTGGCCTAGAGCGATTGACCAATCTCGGTTGTTTAGCAGCTAGTTCTTCCTTCATGGTTTGCAGTTGCTGACAATAGATATCTGCCGTAATCGTATGGCCAGATTTTAGAAAGCTGTAGTGAACGACACCGGCGCTAGTCCACCAAACACTCACAAGTAACTTTTTCCGTGTCAATTTTCGTTTAGGGCAGGATTTGGCTGGGTCTCCAGGGTTCAGCCATTGCGACGATTATCGTACAGTATCCACTTTTCATCACAAGTAATGATTCGATTTAAAATTCCTTCATTATTGTGTCGGTTGAGCAAAGTAACACAACAGTCGACGCGTGTTTGCAAGTTCGATTCACTCAATTCATGAGGTACCCATCGTTCAAGTTTTTTTACTTTCCAGATTTGCTTTTATCACTTACCCCGAAGCCTGCAGCTATCTCTGAAGTGCTTTGTGATGGATCCGCTTCCACAATAGCCTTTAATTCTTCATTTTCCACTTTGGTCTCCGGCCGTCCATGGGGTTGGTTCTGTAGGTCGAAATTTCCAGAACGAAAACGTTGAAACCAAAAACGTTCCGTGCTTTCTTTTGCGACACCAGCGCCGTACACATCATTAATCCTTCGAGCTGTTTCTGCAGCACTGGTGCCACGGTAGAACTTGTACTCCTAAATATACCGATATTTCATTGTGCGGTAATAAGCGACGCCAAAGAAAAAAATAATGAGGAAAAAACTAATGAATGACTGTTTTCAAAACTCAAATATACCAGCTAAATGAATTTATAAATTTGAATTTGGAATTCTTATCCCAAGAGGAGATATTTCAGATCAAATTGGTCAGTACATCGATATATATGTACTACACAAAACGCTAATTCCATATGTAAGGAAATAATATTATAAGCATGTATTTACAAAAAAAAGTATACTTATATTATTATATATCCATTGTCTAGTACCCATAGTACAAGCTCTGCTTAGTTTGGAACTAGATGGTGCTGTGTAAAAATGTACCAAAAATATTTATTTATTTAAGCTTACTTTCGAGAAAAAAATTAATAGATGTGACGTTGGCAACCAAAGGGATAGAAAATTCCATGTTCCCACGTAATTGGACACGATCACAAGCAAGCATCACTACTCGTACCTTTACCATAATTAATATGGTCTTTAAATATTTTTCTCAAACATGCTTGGAAATTCAACATTATTATGATAACCTTCTTCGAGATAAATCTAAAATGCTCTATTGGTCAAATACATGCCAGTAGAAGCCGGCAATCCATCTGTCCTGTTTAGCGGCCCATTAAATTACTATGAAAACTTATCTGTCGTGTAATTTAAAAATGGAACGATCTTTTTACTCCGAAAAAAAAAACAAAGATTACTTAACAAAGATTTTATTTAAATTTCGAACTGGCTTGCAAATAGAGCTGTTTAAAGTAAAAACGAAACAAATTAACATATTGACGCGGGAAAACTTAATGTTGTTCGGAATTTACATGTGTTTATTTGAGAAAAGTAGTATACAAGACTTGGCCGCAACTCTACTCACGTTCGTCCATCAATGCCCATGTTGCCGGCCACTGCAGTAATGTACTATTGTGTTTTTCTTCTATCGTGTCGACATGAGCTACATAATGATAATAGCTCATGCCGTGGGAAAAAGATTAGCCATCAGTCAGCAGGTTGGTAGCTGGGCGCGGGCCGAGACCTATCGGGGGTGGTTGTGTGAATACTAATGGGTTCCCACAGCCCCGGCTAAGGTAGTTGAAGGGACACCGTGGTGGTTTTAGTCGGTAAGAGTCCGACACTGGCTCTGACCGGGCGGAGTGCGTCCAAGAGGATTTACCCACGGAAAAAAAAAGGGCTGATTTCCCAGGGTGCGCCGGACGATCAATTAAATATCGTCACCCGTGGAGGCTCTTCCAATGCACCTCATGCACTATTGTGTTACTTACGCCTGAAGTTTAAACATCATGTAATACTAGCCTATGACTGCAGCTTCGCCTCGGTTTATTACCGAAAGACGTTACCGCGTATCCCTTGCGAACTGCTTATTTTCCCTGGATAAGAAGAAACCTTTACATAATTTGAGTTATGATCTATCTGTGTGCCAAATTTCATCCAAATCCATTTATCCGTTTTAACGTGATTGAAGGACACACAAAATAGAAAAATAGACACTTGGCAGAAAAAGCAAAATACATGCAAAAGCAATTTAAACTTATACTTTTTTGGGTTTACGCGATGATTGCATATTAAAATGAAAAAAAAAAAAACCGGATTATATCGCATTTATTGTTAAAATTGGTTTTCCGGACGTTTCGAATTCTTATTATAGCAGCGTTCGCGGTCGCAGAAAATATATTTAAAAAAAAATTACCGTACAATTAATTGAGACTTGTTTAGCTGAGCAACAAAAGCGTATACCTAACTACCTACCTACAGTCATTTGTCAAAATCAAATGGAAATCCTAACAAACCCCGTAAATAAAACATCAGCAGTCCTACTGCACGTGAACTTTTTTAATTAATCCTGCGTTTACGTACAAACAGAACACCTACACGCCACGATGAAACAATTTTCATTACGATTGCTCAAAATTGTCTAAACTCGAAAATATATCAATAAACAAAATTATTTTGTGACCCTTCAGGTTTGTACGATGTCTAACAAGTAGTTAGGTAAATTAATTCCAAAGCCAGTCTGGGATTGTAGATAAGCATAGTGTATCAGCAGTTTGTTAACCCTCACATGTCCCAAGTTTCTAGGGAAGATGGATTATAATGGTGCTGGCAGTAAGCTGGCAATCTTCAAACACAACAGATTGGTGCTACAGTTTCATGGCTTTTAACTCGAGGTTACTTAGAGATACGTAGGTTTATTGCTTTCGATTATTCCCTCTAGCCTTTTTTATTACAGCCATCAAAAACATTTTCGATTTATATGCTTAAAATCAACAACGAAATAATCGAAACAACACGATAGTTCTCTGAACTTATCGGTCGTACCCTATTCTAATGAATATTCGCATTGTTTGTCGTTTATCGAATTCAGAGATAAATATTGTGATTTTTTTACGACGTCATAGACAATGTTCGGATTCGGAGTGAATGAGTCAAAAACAAAAGAAATACTGTCAACGGACAAACAACTAAATGTAGGGTTACGACCGAAAATTGTCGATTAGTATCGTTCGTTGCTTCGTATAAACGATAGTTAAATCGACATTACTAAGGGTAGGTTTCGATGTGATAAATGTCACGATATATAGATTATCGTTTATGCGAGTAGACCTTTATACTTTCATGGTTTTCTTTGACTTTCATTCATAAATCAGTAGCGCCCCTGGTGGATACGAGGAGGAACTACGGATTTATGAATGAAATCCAACGAAAACTATGAAAGTATTCGTAAGTTTCAAACTCGTACTAGGCCCCCTGAACTGTTACGGAAACATATCATAAAAATTAAATTACAGTTACGAAAAAACAATGAAATAAAAAAGAGCAAATCAAAGTCAGTGTTATTATTTTATACACAATCTGGGGAACAGAATAAATACCGTAAAAGAACTTCTTTAAAAAAAAACATCAATACATATAGATTAACGAATTGATAGATCAATGTCACAAAGCTCCATTCCGTTTGCTGACAAACCCGTTTGAGACGTTCCTACACGAAGTCACTACACCAAGGGTATCCGCACACAGTTTCCTCAACACACAAGCTCACTTCCTAGCTAAGCAGTACAGGTAAATGAGGAAAAGAGTGGAGTTACGAAAGGATGAAACTGAGGAAGTTTCCGCACCGAACGCGGCGCGGTAAATCCATTCCTGCGAGTTTCTTCGACACGTGACGAGCATGCAAATAGACGATAATATAGGGAGCCAGTCCGCCAACTCTTTTATTGTTCATTTCACAAACTCGTTCCTCCCTAAATATTCTGCGTACAACAACAATTTATTGTGTAATAATTGAATACATTCTGATGGTCGTGTTGGATTGAATTTTAATAAAGGTTATATTTATTGAATAAACACGTTTTGTTTGTATACCTTACTTGCTTGTCTATGTAAATTAGTTTCAGTTGATACACCTACACATAACATAACACATACCAGCTCATTACTGTCCCACTGCTGGGCACGTGCCTCTTCTCAGTACAAGAAGGCTAACGCCTTAGTCCACCACGCTGGCCTAGTGCGGGTTGGCGGACTACACACACCATTGAGAACTGTATGGAGCACTGTCAGGCGTGCAGGTTTCTTCACGATGTTTTCCTACACCGTAAAAGCAAGTGATAATCATATTAAATCAGATAATTAAAAAAAAAACGCGTAGTCAGAGGTTCACCTACACATAAAATATTCACATAGAGTGCAGTATTGACTTTACCGAGTGCATAAAAAATTTACAAGTTGTGATTGTAATTCAAAAAAGCCGTGTATTTTTTACGGTAAAATTTACCTTACCGATGAACCGGTATATTCAAGAATGAACAAACATTTCAGAGCAGCGTATATATTTTTATAGGAAACTCATTCGCTGTTTTACGAAAGCGGTAATAACTCCGTATCGGCTATTCGGCTCGACAAACTATGATTGCGAATTTTACTCACAAATACGAGTACACTTTATCGGTTTGTTACCATTCTCTCTTTGTTTATTGTTGTTCCCGGCTTTATTACTTGACTTTTGAGTCTCGGCGCTAACAAGCGTCGCTCTTGAAAATATTTTCCATTATGCAGGACCCGCGGTGGGATTCGAATTAACTTTCATACTATTCACACTGAAGCGAGATGATTGTGTGAGTACTTGGATTTTCCGTCTTCACGGGGACAGTGGCAGTGTTTGCATGGCTGAGCCCTCGATTGGAATTTTAAATTACTTAAAATATCACTAAGGCGAGAGCGCTCTATGGAAATAAAACGGTTGAAAGTATCTATATTTTGTAAGTATTATAATATTATCTACTAGTTACCGCCCGCTGCTTCGTACGCGTGAAATTCAGTTATCACAGAAAGACGTCATCGCGTATCCCTCGGGAACTTTGGTAGACTTCTGCGAGTGTTGTGATTAATGACGTGGATTTCATAATTCCCACAGATAATTCAAAATCTCGTCGCCTAGCAACTTCAATATTTTTTCTCAACTATTATTTTGACAATCAATCCTTCATGACTTTGATTTGGATGTAAAGTAGAGTGTTTAGTTGCATCGCAGGACCAAATAAGACCATTAATTAAGATAAGAATATTTTATATGTAGCTCCAGGTTATGAGCTATTTACAAAACATAGTTTCATTAAAGTCCGTTCAGTAGTATTTACGTGATTGGGGAACGAACACACTTAGCAGCAGACATAGTTTTGAAATTTCTACTGTTTTAAACCGACTTCATAAAAAGGAGGAGGTTATGTATTCGACGGGTTTTTATTTTCATGTATGTACACCGATTACTCTCAGATTTCTGGGCCGATTTACGTATTTCTTTTTTTATTTGGTAGAGGAAGCCCGCGCGGTGCTCCTATATAAATTTTATTGACTTAGTAGTAGTTAGTAGAGTATTTTTTAACCAACTTCAATGAATCAGTTAATTTAGCTTCGTGTATCTAGATGATCTCCTGATAGTTGTGATTATCTTTGAATTCTTGGTCGATTTGAGAGTTTTTTTTAACGATAATGATTGGACGTCTGGATGAACATGAGTGAGACCTTTGCCCAGCAGTGGGATAGCAAAGGTTAATAAAAAAAAACTCAAATTATTTCTATATTCATCTATGAATCTACCCGCGCAATTAATTATAACTAAAAACTACGAAATAAAAACTTTATAACAAAAATAAATTGACTTCAAAAACCTTAACTAATAAAAAGTAAAAAATAATCCTTGTATGTATTTCAAAATATTTTCATAAACCAACATTTTTAAGGCGGCGCGTGATTGTCATGTAAGTTCACTTACACTGTTTTTTTACTATACATACTCGATGATGACGATGATGATGATGGGATAAGGGCAGGAGGATGATGACTCGACTTTGACGCTCACGATGATTGATCGTGAAATACATGTACATGAAGAAAGGGTCAATCACGCAGCGCCTTCAAAATTTTGGTTTATGAAAAGATTTTGAAATACATATAAGGATTATTTTTTACTTTTTAGTTAAGGTTTTTGAAGTCGGTTTTTTTTTTTGTTAAAAAGTTTTTATATTATAAGTCGTTATAAGTTAGATACATAGAATAAAGATAGATATTCCTTTGAGTGGTATAAAGACAAATATAAAGCAACGATTTTACCTAACAACTGTTTAGTAATAGCTGTATATTAACGTAATAACTTAGCTAACTGTCTTTTAAGACGTAGACAGTTACTCGTTTTTACTGAGAACTCGGCCGAATGTAATTAGCGTAGACTTATTCTAACTCCTAACGTAATTGCCTCGAATAAAGACCTACTAGACGTACTTTTTAGAATATTCAGTAATAAAATAAAAGAAGACAGAGCTAAATCAGTTTACTAGTTTCTACGTGATTCGAGTGTAAAATGAGAGAAGGAATGCAAACGCCGCGCCGCCAATTTCTTCTACACGTACCTTATTTACGGCCACGATAAGTTACGTTCACAGACGTTATTTAGTTCGAAATTGTGTTTGAAAAATATTTTTTAAAAACTCTGGCTGTAATGACGATCTCTGAAAACACTGGAGAATGGAGGAGGAGGAGGCTTTTTGCTTAAGTACGGTATGAAATTTCTATAATTAACAGCTAATTAAGAGTAAATGCGGGCAGAGAGACTTTTGAAGACTAGCAACCGCAACTCAATTGCAGTTCTGACTGAATAGCCTTAGTAAAAAAGTCATAATTTGAGGTTTGGCTCTCGACTATTTTCTCCTCTGAAACTGGATCAATTTGAAAAATATTTCATTAAATGAATAAGAAGAATGTTTAATGTGCCACTGTTTTTTTCCTTTTTCATTAATAATTGTCATACACTAGGCCTCTGTAGACAGTGGTCTAATTAGACAATTTAAAGATTTTTTGAGGGCTTCTAGAAATAATTTATCAACAAAAACGAAACATAGGGGCATACAAAAAGCTGGTATTCATTTTACTCTAAAAAATCATTGCTCTGGGATTATAAACCAGAAAGAAAACAGTCGAGATCGTTTGTATGGAGAAAAGAGCAACCGCATTTCCTCTTAATTCCATTTTCTTGGCTCGGAGTAAACCGAGAAAAAGCGTGACCGTTAACTCGCGCGCGCTTTCTCCCCGCGTTTCCAAATGTGTAGAGACGTTTCTTCTATCCAGCGTTCCCTGACGCCACCCGTTTTTTTCTTCATAAAAGTCTAGGTGTAATAAAGTACCTACATTTCTTTGATTCCGAAATCGTAAAGGAAAATCTGAAATTGGATATTATATTTTCTATTTATTTTCACAGATTACATCTGACGTGGCTACTGAACTCGTTCTACCACGTCACTTCGTATCGATACCTGCCAGAGAACGAGCTGCCTCTTTACTCGTATGGGACAAGAAATTCTGTGCACAAGTACCAGGCTTCTCTGAGCGACGTTCCGTTTCATGTCTTGATAGTTTATAGCAACCTGTACTGTTCTGGGAGCCTGGTACGCAGCAAGATTGTCTTGACGGCAGCCAGTTGCTTGCTCACTGACAGAATTAGAAGGCCTGTTGTCAAAGTTGGTGCGGACAGCCTGATTGGAACTGGGTGCGTATTTTGTACTCATTTGGCATGTAGATTGTAACTACATTATAAGATATAGAACGATTACAGTCAGCGAATATTTAATAACATAACATAACATCACGCCTGTATTTCCCCGAAGGGGTAGGCAGAGGTACACCTCTATACATATTCACCCACATTTCGCCAGTTATATTATAAATCCCATCTAATAGGGGGCGAGACTATTGCCATTAACTGGGCACAAATACAGGCTGCTACTGAGAATTTCCTACGAAATACGGTTGAAATATACCAGCCCATTGATTTGATAAATTTTATCAGCCCATTGCGGACAGCACTGGCTGGGCACAGGGATGTATGACTCGTGGACCCACTGCCTTTGTACCACCAGTGCTCGTGGTCCCACCAACTTGAAAACTTTTGACTCGTGGACCCACTGGTGGGTCCACGAGTAATAGTTATATCGTATATCTCGTGGACCCACCAGTGGGTTCACGAATCATGGTTATATCATATGACGATGAAGGCATCTTCTCAGTCCCTATAACCTATCCATATCTACTATAAATAGTGATTGTGTCTACCTAAACCTATCGATATAATAATATGCTTATAGCCGATAAGTATAGGTTATGTCTGTATGTAGAATAGATAGAATAACATTGTCAAATAAGGCGGTCTTATCGCTAATACCCAAAAAAAGTACAGGTTGGTGTATAAGCTAGTAAACGATAGGTAGCTTTTAAGACATATATTCAGACGCCTATTGACTTATTTATAAATACGAAAACTGCTGAAGCCATTTAAACTTATCTGATATAATTATATGAAGGTTGTTTTCAAAATGGCTGACGAAGCAGCGAGTATTGCTCTCAGTTTAGAAAACATTATTTATTTGAGTTAATAGCACTGGCTTTTGCGAGAACGCTGCACTAAGATTTTAATTAACAGCTTTTAATTTTACGAGTCAACAATCCCATTTAGGAGTATACTGCATAACCATAAAACCTTTGAATATTTCGGTGCATGAAGAGGTGCATACCTTAATCTAGGTATAGTAAATGCAGTACAACGATAATATTTAACCCCGAGACTCAAAACTTTCAATTCATGTTATTTCTTGGAAACTTTAATAAATGGAAAAAAACTTGACCGTGACTGCCACATTGATCTAGTGTTTGCTAATACAACTGCATAAATATTTTCATCCCTGGTTTACCGCCTGGAGTTTGATATTGTTCCCAGTAAATGGTAAAAACTCACACGCACACAGTAATATGAAAATTGTTATTATTGTACATTTGGATAATAATTATGTGAGTGTACAATAGTACGCTTGTGCCTTACCAAAAAATACTGAAGAAAACATTCCTTCGCATTTTGTATTGAATTCTGAAAACGTACACTTATAAAAAATATAAATAAAACTACCACACTTTTGGGATTGGGCTTTTTATTATTTTCAGTATTTGCCGTGATAAAGGCCATAGTAACACATATTATGTTAAGATTTCAACCGGCTACCTGATAGAATTAAAAAGATACAGCCCAGTGACAGACTGATGGACGGACGGACAAACGGCGTAGGCATAGTAATTATAGGTCCCGTAGGCACCCTTTATATACGGAACCATAAAAGAGATGTCTTACAAAACCATAATTTTTAGACTTCATAATAATAATAATTAGGGGAGGCCTATGTCCAGTAGTGGACGTCTTTCGGCTGAAATGATGATGATGATAATAATAATAAAATTGTGAAAACATTCACTGACACTGACACAAAGGTAACAAACTATATTTAACTATTTGCTCTTCATCATCATCCTCCGAGCCTTTTCCCAATTATATTGGGGTCGGCTTCCAGTCTAGCCAGATGCGGCTGAACATCAGTATTTTACACGGAGCGACTGCCATCAGACCCCCGCAACCCAGTTACTGGGTAATACTGACATTCGGAGGTTAGACCAGTTGTCAGACTTTCAGGCTTCTGACTACCCTTAACGACTGCCATAGATATTCGTATGACAACCGGGACCGACAGCTTAACGTGCTCTCCGAGGCACGGAGGGGTCTCGATGTGTAACGAAACGGTCACCCATCCACAGACTGACCGCGGCAAGTGCAGCTTAACCTTGCAGATCGTACAATCCGCGCAGTCGTTGCTTCGCTACGAGCCCCTCTATTTAACTATTTGCTCTTCCAGACAAATAATACCAGTGGTGGACATAAAGATCCACGAGTACTACAGGTACATCAACAGAATAGACAACGACATCGCCATGTTGGTGTTGAAGGTACGGTTCATCTTCTAACTTAATTACTAGACGTCTGTGGATGTGATGGGAGTAGGTATGTGACAAGTAATTTCGAGTGTGAACGTGAATGTATGGATGATGTAAGATATAGGTACACGTGGACTTTTAGTTTAGGGAATACTAACTGACGCCTGCGCCCTCGCTCCCGTGGTATGTTGATAATGACTACCTCATTGGTCTAGTGGTCGCAAGCGCGAATTCTAAGCGAGAGGTAATGTTTCAGTAGCACCCCGAAATCAGGAAGATGACGGTAGTTAGGTACACCCCAGTGCCTCGGAGAGCACGTAAAGCCGTCGGTCCTGTGTCTTATCCCTCTCCGATCGTATCAGATTGCCGTCCCATCGGGTTATGAGAGTGAGGGAATAGAGAGTGCACCTGTGCTTGCTTACACATTTGTGCACTAATGTCCCACACAGGTGGCTAGTTTCCGTTTAGATTGGCTGCCGTGCCCAAAATTCGCCTAGGAGGACACTATTATTTTGATAATAAGTTTATGTGTAAATCCAGGACATGGTCTATTTGTGTGCCCAATTTCATCCAAATCCGACGGTAATTTTTTTGTGGTATAGGATGGCGAAACGAGTCAAAGGCCCACCTAGTGTTAAGAGGTTACCTTTGTCCATAACAACTGCGATACCCTAGACTGTTGTCTAAATGGTACTGCAATCGCGTTTGCCAAACTGAGACATGAAGATGGCAAGTCTCATGTGATTGTAATTTCACCGGCACCCGTACCACCAGCACCGGGATACAGCAATGCAAGCATTACTCTGTTTGGCAGCAGAAATAGGTACGGTGGTAGTACTTCCCTGGACGATCTCTTTCACATGGAGCTCTACTACTACTTTCAGCGTAATTGAAGGATAAACAAACAAACATCCCTACTTTCACATTCATAATATTTTTGTAGGAGGATAGTAGTAGGACTATTGTAATGATACTTATTTTCCTTAACATTTAAATTTTACTCAACACACATCGGTCGGGTCCCATATCATTTAGCATTTCTAGTCTCAGTATATTTTAGAAGGCCTCGGAAGCTTCCAAAGCCTCGTTGTGCGCTCGGCCACCGTGGAGTAAGCCGAGAAAAACATCACCGTTAACTCGCGCGCACATTCCCACGTTTGCAAATGCGTAAAAGCGCTTCGTTTCTGTCGGGCGTCACCCGACACTATACTTTTTACTCTTTACAGGACGGGTTCCCAAACCTTTATGGTTTCGGAACCCCTTAAAATAAAAGAACAATATATTTTTATTTTATGGAACCCCAACACTAACTAAACGAACTCAATTGGTTGACATGAATGTTTTAGCTTATTTGCGGAACCCTGACTTCATCGGAACCTAAAGGTTCCGCGGAACCCACTTTGAGAATCGGGATCGTTAATCTTTTTGTCAAACATGGTCATCCACCACCACACCTAAATATATATAAATATAAAACAAAGTCTAGTTAGTTACACCATTTATAACTCAAGAACGGCTAAACCGATTTTAATAAAATTTAGCACACAGATAGAAAATAACTTGGAATAATATGTAGGCTACTTTGTATCTCGGGAACATGAACAGTTCCTGAGGGATGCGCGATAAACGACATTCACGCGGGTGAAATCACGGTCATAGGCTAGTATAACATTTTAAATATTTCGGGACCCTTTGAAATAAATCTAAGGTCTCACAGCCCATAAGGATTTAGCCAAAACGACACACAGGTTCGTCCAATCACGTTAAGTTTAATTTCAGCCACCTGACATTACTTACCTGGCCTGGTAGTAACTTATAGATAGGATCCTAATCTACGCACGTATTTGTATATCACACGCACGTGCCCTGGTATATCATGTTATACTTCATGTATCGACTTCTCGTCCCCTGTTCCTTGGCTTAGAATACATGTACATTGTACACCCTTCCCACAACTATGCCCTTGGGGATCGTAAGTGGCTCTTAAGGGATTAAATCAGATAGAAACGCAATATCATCTATCTGTACCTACACAGCATCAAAACCCTGGATTTAGCTAAAGTGGAATCATAAGACTTGTTCATGCCTCAGACCAAAAGGTTTATGTGAAATAAAAAACTGTGTGAGATTTTCTTATAAAAAATCCACGAACCCGCGCCGCCGCCGTCTGAAAATGTTCAGCACATCGCTGCCGACATTTTTCAACGCGGCGCTCACGTCTAATAGTCTCCTCTCATGACACTCAGAAAGAGATAGAGCGAGGGGAGAGGAGATAGAGAGATGATGTAGAAGGGGTCTTTCTTTTACCGAAACTGCATCAGTAAAATTTCTTACATGAAGAAAAATATAACAATTCGAATCCTGAAATGTCTGAAATCAATGTAAAAAGTTTTGAAACTGAAACAGAGAAGAATACTTTTACTTGCTGAACCGAATTGAAATATAAAATTGAAGAAATAAAACGAACAGTTCTAAAGTATGATTCAATTGCTAGTGTCCATTGCAGGTAACTTATTTTAGAGGTCTTTAACCTCTGACTAAAGCTTTACGACCAGCAATAATCATTTAACAACTAGAGAATGGAATGAACTTCATTTAATTGAATAGATGTAAAAGATACTTCATAGAAATTATATCATGTATGAATACCGCTATGTACTAATTATATGTGTACCTACCTAAATTTTTCGCTAAAGATGAATAATATTCAAAAGTTTTGACAGCACTGCAAAACAGAAAATAACCGCCGTATACATAACCTCCTCCTTATTTGAAGTCAGTTAAAAATACAGTTCGATAGCCGGTGAAAAGCAAGACCTGTGTTTTATTTTTGGAAAATTGGTTTCACAACATTACTGGAGGTCAACTACACATTAATAATAAATAGATTTCATAGTAGACAGGGTGCGTCACCTATCACGTCAGATACGAAATACCAGCCATACATTGCAAACCTAGCAATATCGCCCAAGCACTCGTGTCAAAATCTGTACCCACAAATCACAGAAACAAACGATGTGAAACAAAACCATGTTAAATTGATTTATTTATTTATTTATAATTTATGTACACACAATGACATATGAAAGGAGACAGCATTAAAATTATCTAGTACAAAGGTACTGCTTATTTCAAAGAAATTTCTACCAGCAGACCTGCGAGAGGAGAAATAAGTAAGAAATGTAGACAACAGTGTGTAAAAAGATAGGAAACTTAAAATTAGATCTAATAAAGCAATAGATACTTAAATAAATACATATAAATTATATAGGTATAGGTAAATATGATATTGTTTTTTTTTTTTATTCATATATGGTATTGATGTTACAATGTGTTTCATATTTTTACAGGAAAACGTAGATTTCAACAACCATGTGAAAAAAGGGATTCTTGTAGAGCCCGAGGTGGCACTGAGGTCTGGTGCCTCCATCGAGGTCTCTGGGTGGGGCAGCACGGTGAGTGTAGGAGTGTTATCTTAGTAGTTTGTGGTGTAAGGTTCTTCTTCATTTGTGAGTGAGATGTCGTAATTTTCTTTTCGAGTAGTTTTATGGCCTGTAGGCCAATTCACGTAACTAAAAATTTATATTATGTAGACATGAATATATTATTATTATGATTTTTCTGACATTTTTAAAATTGACATTGTTTCTGAACTACTTATTTGATTTTATTTTATTATATTGTAACAATTGTTTGTATCGCCATTTTTAATTTCTTAATTTAATGTATCTTGTAAAATTTGATAAAATATAGCCATTACCCAAATATTTGCATGCCTAATGGTAGAATATAGAGGACTGTATTCAATGTGACTTGTAACACCAATGTTTTAACCTATGTTCAGTGAATAAAGAATTGTATTGTATTGTATTATTGTATTGCAGTTGCAGTTAAGTTTCGATCAAAACAATGCTTTTCGTATTCTCTTACTACGGCGATCGCTGTCAGAAACGAACTGCAGCGTCACTGCAACTTGATCGGCGCGTCATAAAATTACATGAATTAGGGCCCAGGTTGTTAAGACCTTTTAGCACCTCTTTAATAAAACACACCCGTTAGTAAAGTGTTGGAAACTTCACTACAGGTTTCACTTAGCCCCACTGGTAGGGACAACTGGCAGGGCTAAGTGTAACCTGCCGTTTATGGTAGCTTGATGAGAAAATACGAATAGTCACGTTTTGCAACTATTTGCCATTTTCCTGCACTAGTGCAAGTTAACGAGCACTTAAAATTCAATAAAACACCATCCCATCAGTAAAAAAATAATTACCCGCTGAGTACCTACATCATTTATCGAAAATTCGTTTTTAACAATAGATTAACTCGGTAAATTGTAGATAGTTTTCTGTAGATTTAGATGGAAAAAATGCGAAAAACTGCCCCTTTTGGCACTTTATCTACAACTACAGCGAACTATAATTTACAGAGTTAATAGTTTCTGATTAAACTACAGCAGGTACTTATACTTCAATTTTGAAAAACGAATTTCCGATAAATGATGTACTCAGCCAATAATAATTTTTTTACTGATGGGATCGCCATCGCGTTTTGTAAAATAATTCAAAATCCACAACACACTCTTTCCGCGCTGACCTGAGATATTGTTATGGATCCTAATTAGAGAAAACATATCTAATTTACCAACTGACATAGTTTCAAAAAGCTTTTTTAGTAACTAAGGTACCTAATTAATAGCATAAATGTATAAACTCGACTTTATTAGTTCACTGCTGGATGTAGGACACTCCCAAATTACGTTACATATAATACAGGCGTATAGGCAACTATTCGGAAACGGAATGCTTTGTTTGGAATTCGAATACCATATCATGAAATACATTTCCACTAAATATCAATAAATTTGAGGCATTTTGAATAAGGAAAGGCTAGCTCATTAGCGTGATCGGATATTTCCATGGATATTTCAGTCTGTTTCATTCATTTACCACTGCCAGCGCCATCTGTGTGCCAACCTTCAACCTACTTTCAATGAGCGCTTCATAAGTCGACGACAAGGATTTTACTGAATTCAGTAGCAACGCTCACCATTAAATATAAACTAGTTTGGGTAGATGGCGTGTTCTTAAATTATACTAAGTTTTCATGTTGTGGGAGCGACTTTAATTTTATATGATACACAGAACTACTGTGCAATCAAATATGAATCAACCACTCAAAATAACTAGCCAGCTTTCACATCAATATATGATTAGGTTGTCACAAATAATAAACTTCGCTCTTCTATCCTATAGATTTCCCGTGAGGTTGGCAGTAACTTTTAGTTTAACAGTTTGCCAATGTCATTGAGGAAACGTAGAATCATTTTCAGGGCTCTCTTGTAATCTTGTAATACATACATATATAATGTTCTTGACCAACACAGACAAATTAGGTAATAGACAATATCTGTGCAAATTACGAACCTCAACACTTCCTGTACGTGGCAGTAAGGTGGCTGTACTTTACCGCCTAATTATCTCTCGTTCGCAGTTTGAAAAGGTAACATGTGCTCGCGACACGTTTAAAGGATTGAATTTAAAAACTGACGAACCTTTTCATTCCTCGACTGTATATTATATGTTACGGGTAAAACTAGGAGAACGGGTAAACCTAGTTTTATCCGGTTGCACCTCGGATTATCCAAGCTCTTTGGGTAAAGTCCGAAATATCTATAAAATATGTTCTAATTTGGCATTTACCCGGATACACCTAGGTCTATCCAACGCTGATTGGGTAATGTTAAGTAATCTGTGATTCTCCGGCACGAGGGTTAATTTTTGTATGGAATTCCGACAAGCTTTAACTTTGATATGGCTCATCTTCGATTGATTACACCCCGACACGGTTGGGTTAGGTTTCTTGTGATCTTACATAAGTATCAGGATCGTGTCGAAGTTCCATCCTGTCAAATTAAAGGCTTGTTGCTGTCAATTCTAAAAAGATTTTTATTTCAGTACTTAATTAAACCAACATTACCCAGTCAGCGTTAAGTAAACCTAGGTGTATCCGGGTAAATGGCGAATGAGAATTGATTTTAAGGAAACGGACTTTACCCAAAGAGCTTGAATAATCCTAGGTATACCCGGATAATACTAGGTTTTTCAATTCTTCTAACATTACCCGTAACATATCTACATATATTATATATATTACGGATAATTTTAAAATCTAATAAACGACTAAATTGATGAGGTATTAATTAATGACAATTGACACTTTAATGATACATTTTAAAAATTAAACTTTATTAATAGATCCGATATTTGAATGGATATGATATTTTTTTCAGAACTTGCCACAGAGCTACGTGAACCAGTTGATATGGACAGAAATGACGGTCTTGGAGAAAGAAGAATGTGCTCAAATCTATGAACACCTTACTAGCCCATCGAACTTCTGTGCACGATATCAACCAGTAAGAGGCTTAGTTCATTCCAAGTCATAACAAGAATTTTAAAAAGAAGGTATTTTGTTCTGTGCGCAGGATAAGGTCGTATTTCGATAGATATCGATTATAATTTACTTACTTACTCCTTACTCCCGACTTGTTCAAATCCTGAACCAAATCGAGCTAAAGTCAATTCCTAGAGAAATGCAGTACGAATTGACACTAACTCGAATTCAAATTCGATTGATACAGAACTTGATCCAGTGGGAAGTCAGGCCCCAGGTATAAGGCCGCCGCATACTAGGCCCCTCAGAAAGTATTGCGAAAAAAAGTTTTTATATATGGGAGACTGGCCAGTTATAATGTTTTTCGAAAATATGATTATTTATAAGTAAAAATAAGTAAGTTTCAATTTCAAAATTTCCCTCCACATTTTTTGCGAGTTAATTCAAAGTATTGTGTCTCACTGAAATATGGATCTGCGCCGGGAACATTTTAGAGCTATGATTTTATACGATTTCAAGTGTCACCTGAAACCGGATGAATCGTACGATAGACTTCAAATGGCATTCATGGATGAAGGCCCTTCCAAGGCAACCGTGTATCGTTGGTATAACGAATTCAAGCGCGGTCGACCAACTTTGGGGGATGACGAAAGAAGCGGTCGCCCTTTGACGGCTGTTACCGAAGAAAACGTGCTAGCAGTGAAAAATTTAATCCAAGACAATAGGCGAATTACATATCAGGAGATTCAACACATATTGAAGATTGGATCGGGAAGCGTTCACGAGATTCTACACAGTCATCTTCGCGTGAGGAGGATAGTATCACGCTGGGTGCCGCACAACCTCACCGATGCTCAGAAGCAGGCCCGGGTGGAATGGTGCCGTGATATGCTTAACAAATTTGAAGCAGGCTCGTCTCGGCGTGTTTACGACATCGTTACAGGTGATGAGTCCTGGATTTATCAATACGACCCAGAAACCAAGCGCCAGTCGACTGTTTGGGTGTTTCAAAATGAGCCAACGCCTACCAAAGTGAAGCGATCTAGAAGCGGGGGTAAGATTTTGATCGCTAGCTTTATTAATTTGACTGGCCACTTGGTATCAATTCCCTTACGGGATCAAAGAAGCATTAATGCCGAATGGTATACTACCAAATGTTTGCCAGAAGTTTTCTCTGTTATAAGCAACAAGCGACCAAACACAGGGCTCCGCGGGCTACTGCTCCACCACGACAATGCACCTGCGCACACCGCACTCAAAACGAGGGACTTCCTGGACAGCACGCCAGTCAAACTCCTGGGTCACCCTCCTTACAGCCCTGATCTAGCACCGTGTGACTTCTTTTTATTCCCAAAAATAAAAAATCAGCTCAAAGGGATACAATTTTCGTCGCCGGAAGATGCGCTGGCTGCGTTCGAGCAGGCTGTAAACGAGGTGTCTGCGGCGGACTGGAAAAAGTGTTTTGAAAACTGGTTTAGGCGCATGAATCTTTGTATAGAGGCTGGTGGAAAGTACTTTGAAAAGATTTGATAAAAATATATATACGTATAGAACAATTTTTTTTAGTTTCGCAAAACTTTCTGAGTGTCCCACGTATTTATTGTACCCAGCCCAGTGGAGTCGAGAGCTAGACGGCGCGTTTATGTCTTTTGTTCGCAAATTCTTAACTCGTGGCTCTAGGTGACGTGAACCATCAAGCATTAAACCCTATAGAGATGAATTATAGCCATCCAATTCCGAAACTGTTTTATTGATTCGCACAGGTAAGCAATCGGAGCGCGCTTGTAGCTCGCGCAATGCCACTCGCGGATCGCGTATCATTTCAGCCGAAAGACGTCCACTACTGGACATAGGCCTCCCCCAATTAAGGGGGGGATATGCCATAATCGCCACGCTTGGCAGGCGGGTTGGCGATCGCAGTTGGTTGGTTAAATACTCAGAGAACGCTGCTGCCCATCCTCTGGTGAATCCCTTAGTCGCCTTTTACGACACCCATGAGAAGAGATAAGGGTGGTGCTATTCTTTAAGTCCGGTACCACACGGACTCACGATCCACTCGCGAATCGCGTATGTCTAGTCGAAAATCAGCGGAATTTATTTCAAATTAGACTGCAATAAAATATTACCTATGTTACTTCTGGATAAAGTAGCTTTCTAATGCTGAAATAATTATTAAAATCGGTTCAGTAGTTTCAGAGTTTATCGATTATAAACAAACAACCAATCTTTCTCATATTATATATAATATTATTAGTATAGATAAATCAGATGTGATTAACGGCCAAAATTAATACCCATGGATAGATTATCCACGATTTACCCTACTGGAGACAGAAATTTGACATATTTTGCATGGAGCTTATGTCAAATTCCTATCTCTAGTAGGGCAAATCGTAGATAGATTGGATATTAATTTTGGCCGGAAGTCTTTATAGGGTTTCATGCTCGACGCAAGACTTGCGTGAGACCAATATTAATAATAACCTTTACTTTACTCATTTTACTGTGCGGTGGCTGGATTCATCATGCGATGAGCGACGATGATATTTTTCAGGTCGTAGTGGACCGATATCAGCCTATTTGTATTGTAAGTGCGAAAGTATAGATGTTTGCTTGTTTGTCCTTCAATCACGCTGAAACAGCTGAACGGATTTGGATTAAATTTATCACACAGATAGACTATAGCCTGAATTAACATATAGACCACTTTTTATACCGGGAAGATAAACAGACCCCCATAGATGCGTGATAACATCTTTCTGTGATAAATCGAATTAAGGGCAAAAACCGGGCAAAGCTGCGGGCATAGGCTGGTATCTGATAAATCTTATTATCGGAACATAAACACATCCGTATAGCACTGCAAAAACATATTCCTAAAATAATGGTTGAGCCTAGTTAAGCCGCATAAATATAAAACATGCTACATCATGGATGAAATAAAAAATAGGAGTCAAACGCTTGCCAAGCGCTCGAGCAGCTCCTGCACAAAGCGGAACTTGGCTACTGGCCAACATGACACTAGGATGAAGGAGAGTTTATAATGCTATTGGACGTAGTTAAGCAAAAAGGATCCAATCCACAAAATAAAAATAAAACGAAATGTTATCGTTTGTTGTCAGAATTTAATGTTTTCGTTTCCAAATAGGTACCACCGTCCTCTTTCTTTCCCAACACTAAAACCTTGTAATTAAGAGCTGTAATTTCCCACTCGCTAATTACTTCAACGGTGAGATTAGTCGATACAAAATTCATGAAATAAGAGTTGCACATTTTGAATTTTAAAAAAAAAAAAAAAATTGGAAAAATATGTGGAAACTAACTGTGACTCTTTATCCATCTGTCTGGACCGGTTTTTTTGCGAAATAAATTATTTTTATTCTTAAAAAATACGATCGAATTGGTATTTGACTCGAATTTTAAAACAATCGATTAAAGGCAAGCGTCGACCTATCAGTAACGTACGCATCGGACGGATCGCAAAACGGATGCGTAAAGCGTAGTGCGTCCACCTATCTGCAGCGTACGGATTGCCGACGAATTTCTATGAGCAATCGGATTTTCGATACCGATAGGTAAACGCGTGCCTTTAAATATCCTTTTTCCTGCTAAAATAACACAATCTAGCTGAAATATTATGTAGGTACACCTATTTAAAGTTTAGTTAATATTTGAGTTTCACTTCGTATGTGTTTAATGCGATATAAAATACAATAATTGAATATTTTATTAATAATAAAAATGCTTTTGTGAAAAACCCAAAAGGTCACCAAGATATTCCCTTTATCGCATTTGCAAAGAGTCTCTCAGCTATCAACCAAATATTAGGCGGGTACTCACGTACCGAAGGTCCGAATGTTCAGTCACAATCACGTAGGTCTCTAACCGGTATAGAAATCCCAGGAGCGTCGTCTGAGCGACAGCGGTGGCCCGGCCGTGTATAACAGGGATCTGCTGGTCGGGATCCTGTCCTACGGAGGCACGAGCAATGAGGAGCCACACGTCGCCGTCCTCACTAATGTTTCGTATTTCCACAGGTTTGTACAAGATATATCTTTTTACTTTTTTTGAGAGTAGGTATATACGTGTCTACGTAGAACCGTTAGTACTATTAGATATTCTGTGGTAGAACACAACTTCAACTCGAATGCCAAATAACCTATGAAATCAAAATTTTAAAAATTGTTTTATCTAAAACGTCGAGATGACAATACGACAATAAATTAAAACACGGTTATTACTAATCTATAGAAGCAGCAGCAGCACTTTAAACACATAATTAAGTATTTTATCGAAAAAAATAAAATATCTGCCTCCTATGACGACATACAAAAATTGCTTCGTTCTTCTTCTATCGTGTCGACATGAGCTACATAATAATAAACGCTTATGCCGTGGGAAAAAGATTTGCCAGTCAGCAGGTTGGTAGCGGGGCTGACTGCCCAGAATGCGCCGAATGATCAATTAAATATCGTCACTCGTGGAGGCTCTTCATCGTATTGATTGTAGTATTCTCCCACACTATGATTTACGACTTTCTTAGGGTTGCTCTTACAAGAAAAGTTCTATAACATTCCTGCTAACCTTTGACCAACTTCTAGCTGTGTGCTAATAGTGAGAATACTGAAACTTGAAAAAAACGCTTCAAGTGTTTAGTAGGTCTTCATCGCGACAATCATGCTCTTAAATTTCATGTAAAACGCCCAACCGAGGGATTATCCCCAGAATTAGTTGTGTTGACATGTGATCATTAGATCTAATTTAAAAAAAAATACTAAGCAAATACTCGACTTGAAGTAATACTTTAATTTTTTTTATAAATGGGTTTTTCCTAAAGTTGCAGATGAATATGTTTTTCCTGACAACAACCTCGAAAATCTTATCTTATCATGTGTATCTGTTTGACAGATGATAATAAAGTTCCAAAATTGGAATAGGAGATTTATTTTAGTTTATTTTCATAGCAATCATTTTGATAACATTTGTTGTTTTTTTTAGGTGGATTCTGCTCAACACCAAAAGATATCTCGAAAAGTACTGCGTACCACGATCAGGCGACTCACATTCTTTTATTAACAGCGAAGACTCGGCATCATCGTAACATAACATGAAACTATCGTCATCCTCTTGCCCTTATATTATCTGAGTTTATTTGGAGACAGCGCAGCATATTTCTTTTTAATTTAATTTCCTTCTTCGTCATATTTCACAAAATCCACCCATCTTATAATTTTTTTAGCCTTCTGACAACATGCTCCCCATTCCTCTGCATCACATCGATTATCATCCAAACTATGACAATCGGTTGCTCTACATAAACCTTTTTAGCCACTGGCACTCCCAAGTAACACAAAACCGTTGAAAGGTAAAAGTGAAATCCAATATACATCTCCAAGTCTTATAAAAGATGTTTAATGGCACCCGCAAAGAGTTTAAGTTGTATAACTTTGTAACGAGGTTCGACTCGTCATGCTGCTCACCCTAGTTGGATTTCCTGGCCTGCTTCAACAATCCGAATTCAAAATTCAAAATTAATTTTAAAAATGGTAATTTTTTCTAATTTTTTGTTAGTTCTATATTGTACTTTGAAAGACACTCATGTATCTGAGACTGTATCTTGTAGTCATTGTCATTATATTATTTTACTAAGCAGTCAATGTATCAATTAATAATACATTTTTTTCGTGGGGTATATCCTCATGGACGCTCTCCGCCCGGGGAAGGCGAAGCCATTGTCGGACTCTTACCGACTAAAAACCACCACGGTGTTCCTCTACCGACCCTTGGACAGGGGCGTGGGAAACTTTACTCGCCCAACCATCCCCGGCAGGTCCCAGCTCGCCACTAACAGGCGAGCCCCTTCACCCCGTGCGGCACCCACATCGGCCGCACCCTCCTCTTGACTGGCGCGCGCGGAACACGACGCGCCACCGTCACGGGCCTTGACTGGTCGGGCGGCGGGCCACCCCGAATCCGCCACCCGCAGGCCCACACTTAGGGTGGCTGGAGGTCGGTGGCATACGCCTGCGACGCCCAGGTCGCCTTCTGCGGGAGGGTAATCGCCTCTCGAACTCTCTCCGCCGCCTCCTTAGCGAGCATCACCTCCTCGCAAAAGGAGACGACGCCTTCCCAAGCGCTCCCGCTCCCGACCATCGACTGAACCACGGCCGCAAGCGAGAGATCGCTGCCGCCTACTGCAGTGATGAGGTCACGGCAATCCTCCAGTGTGTGCCGCGCCGTGTCCTCTGGGCAGCTCCCGCAGTGATGTGTTCTCTGGGCAGCTCCCGCAGTGATGGTCTACCTATCTACCTACTTACCAACTTGTGACCTGCTTCCTGTCTCCTGAGCTCGCTGCATGATACTAGCAGCAGCTCATCGTCGCATTATCGCAGCTTTACCTGGCCACTGATCCGACCCTTTGTGCCTCCGACCCATTGTGCCTCTGTACCTCCGTGTTCCGTACCTCCGTCTCTCTCCGTGTGTTACCATGCTGTCGAGCCTCCGAGCCTCCGTGTCTTCGTGCCTCCGCTGTCTCCAGGCTACTACTCCACTTCACCTCCTACACCTACCTGAGCTACCCTGACCCTGAAGATACCTACACGACGTGACAACTTTAAGTATTGAGAAAATCTATAGCACAGAATTAATACTTTGTGGATGCCATTAAACATCTTTTGTAAGACTTGTAGATGTATAG
Source organism: Asteroscopus sphinx (assembly GCA_949699075.1). Classification (NCBI taxonomy): domain Eukaryota; kingdom Metazoa; phylum Arthropoda; class Insecta; order Lepidoptera; family Noctuidae; genus Asteroscopus; species Asteroscopus sphinx. The sequence goes on along the minus strand of OX453004.1, from coordinate 24,900,629 downwards.
TGACTTTTACTTTTCCTTTAAATTTAAATAGTTTTTGTGTTACTTGGGCTACGTACAAAGTTCAAACTCTCTTCTTAGCCTATCCATTCTGGTTACATCACACAGCTCTCTTAATATTCTCATTTCAACTGCATACCATTTTCATTCCTGAAATGCAATTCATAATAAAACATGATAGGTAATCTTAATTCTTTATTATTGTGTTATTCATAATTTTTATTCTAATAAGTTTGGCGACACGTTTAGTTTTAAATTCTTGTCTGCAGTAATTCGCTACGAATTGACTCACTTGTTTCTTGATCCAGCCTCTTAGATACCACAGGTTTGTGTATACGCTGGGTTTACCTTTCTTGGCGCATCCGTCGCCATGTGATGTTAGGCCTACCATTCTCCTGCAAATCACATGATCATAAGAATGATACATTTTATTTGCGTAACAATCAAAATATCATAAGTCATATTTGAACAATGTATGATTGTAGAGATGCGTCAAATGGTGCAATTTCCGTCCGATTTACCAGTGTTCAAATTCAAGAGGTTTTATCTTCATAGAAATACATCAGGCTGAGGAATTAAATTATAATATTTTTGACTAACTACCTATTCATTCTAATACCATTATGTGTTGCCTGAATAATTATTATGCAGAGATTTACTGTCGTACACTTACGTTTCTCAGTATTAGTGGCGTTACTAAAGTTGCATGACATGGAGGCGTTTATGGAGCACAATTACCTACTTCTGGCTGTTTCTGAGAAGCTCGTAAATAATAACCTAGCAGTGTTTCGTTGGTTCTGCAGACGGGTCTCTTAGCAAGGGTTAAAAGACCCGTCTAAGGAGATCAATAGATCAGTTCCGTGTTCGTGTTCCGTGTGGTGCCGGACGTAAAGAACTGCACCACCCTATTTCTTCTCATGGGTGTCGTAAAAGGCGACTAAGGGATTCTCCATAGAATGGGCAGTAGCGTTCTCTGAATATTTAACCAACCAACTGCGATCGCCAACCCGCTTGCTAAGCGTGGCGATTATGGCATATTTTTGGGAGGCCTATGTCCAGCAGTGGACGACTTTCGGCTGGAATGATGATGATGATGAATAGGTCAGTAACACTGAGTTCAAAATAACAATAAGTATCACGTACCCGTGCCAAAGCACTCCACCACCAGAGTCTCCCCTGCAGGTATCCCGTACCCCGTCACCATATAAACAGAACATGTCTTCAGAGAGTTTGATGTTATGTAGCCGGCTGCACTCCTTGACTGGCACGTATTGCAGATACGTCATCATAAGGCTCAGCTCTGATAGGGCACCACCGTACTGAAACATATATTTTTAGCAATATATTTGTGGATACTTGATCCTTCAAAGCCTACCTGACGATTACAAAAAGTGGTTACGATTAAATGGCAGTGCCGAACATATTTATTTCTTACTGTCACTTTGCTAGGCATAGGTTTTCGCGATGTCCTTGTCCACCTGAAGTTCTATCATTTTCTACTATTGGAAAAGAATAGGTATGTACCAACTATGGATATTTTATATATTTTATATTTATGGATATTTTTGACTGCCTCATTGGTCTAGTGGTTGCAAGCGCGACTGCTGAGCGTGGGGTCCTGGGTTCGATTCCCGGATCGGGCAAAGTTTATTGGGTTTTTTCATTAGGAAATTCTCAGTAGCAGCCCGGAGTCTGGATTTGTGCCCGGTCAATGGCAATAGGCTCGCCCCCTTTTACATGGGTCTATAACATAACTGGCGGCGGGTGTACTATTACACCTCTGCCAGAAATACAGGCGTTATGTTATGGATATTTAATTCAATGGTATTTGAAAAAGTACAGATATGTTGTTGCTCGCGCAATCTAAAGACTTGAAAACATCCTAATTGGGACGTTTTGCTACTAGTCTCCGCCAAGCAAGACGCCGAGCTAGACGTGTGACAAAAATAATTACAAAAATGCCGTCATGTGTACACAGAAAGTGTACTAATTATGATGCGAAACACTTACTTTGCACTAGTTTATGTGTATTGTGCTGCCGCTGCGTACGGAACATATTTTTCGTCGGTTTTGTTAGGGAATGACATATCTACAGGAAAAAAATTTAACTCGTGCGCAAATTTTTTTTGATGGTTCGGTATAAGTAATAGAACACATTTCCATTAATTATTCAACACTTTTTTTTTTTTATCCGACTTAAAATCAGCAAAAATATGGACATAATCTGTTCGTAATAACATCAATGAAAGCGCGCGACGGCTGGCACATGCGGCTGCGGGTTTGCATCGGGGGTACAACCCCCTCCCGGACGGCCGCGTGAGCCAGCCGTCGCGCGCTTTCATTTATGTTATTACGAACAGATTATGTCCATATTTTTCTGATTTTAAGTCGGATAAAAAAATAAAAAAAATATTGTACAATAAATAGAAATGTGTTCTACTACTCATATTGAACCACCAAAAAAAAATTGCGTACTAGTGAAAAAAAAATCCTGTATACTTTTAAATATCATTGGTATATAGTAAAACCTGAAACAGTTGTGTAAATACAAGTTTTGTATCTAAGGTAAAGAAGTAACTTTAAAACGGTCTGGAGAAAACTACAAACTTCCTGGTAAAATACATAGAGAAGAGCTTGTAATTAACACAAAAAGCGTGCGTATAAACTTTGTTACCTAGTTGAACTTTTTTCAATGAGCAGCGTTAATAGAAAAAGCCACCTTGCAGTCTAGATGACATTATTAAAAACTTATCTGGATGATAACCTACTAAACCTACTAAATAATTGTCTAGATGCGAAAGCATGAGTGTTTCAAGTTTCAACCACACTGAACCCAGACAGACCGTGTACTGTACCTACATAGGATATTTTATATCGACATACTACGGGATATTTATTTATTAATAGTAATCGCTGTGTACTAAACTTCTCTATTCTATTATTTTAGTTGCCTACAATACCTGGCAGGCATAGGTATCATAATGTGAACGTATAACATAAAAATGTGGTGAAATAATAATAATAAATATATATAAAAATTGGGACATAACACAGTACCATCTAGTCCTAAACTAAGCAGAGCTTATACTATGGGTACGAGACAATGGATATAATACTTATATATATACATTTTTTTTGTAAATGCGTACATATAATACATAAGACACCCAGACAAACAGAAACACTAATGTTCATCACATAAATATTTGTGTCATGTGGTAATCGACCCCACGACCTCAAGATCAGCAGTCCGACACTCGAACCACTAGACCTCAGACTTAGGTGCTACTACTAGAGTACTGACCTAAATCACAAATTTTACTAGCACGCCTCTTTAAATGTTGCCCCCCGTGATGGATTTGCATAGTTACCTTCTGCCAGCCCCAGCCGGTGACTACGAAGTTCTTTTCTTTAGCATCCATCCATTTGTTGTGGTCGACGAGTATTCCTTTCTTAGCCAGTTTATTGAACTTTATCGGTTCCTTTACAAATATGAGGGCTATATCGTTCTCGAATGGAATTATCTTGTTGTAGTTCTCGTGTACATCAAACGATCTTACCTCGTATTTCTTTGCGTTGAAGTCGTAAATGTATTTTGAGCCTGCAGGATTTAGAAAACAAATCATTATTATAAATCTTGCAATAAAAAGTGAGAGCTTTCAGCTCGAACTTCAGAATCGTTTCGAATGCCTAGGGAGCTCAGTGGACGATTACAGCGATGGGTTTGTGGAAACTGTCCATACGGTCGGGTCTAGGATCTTTAGGACCCGTCGTACAAATAGAAACAAAAAGCTCTCTGACCACACTCTTGAGCTTATGGCGGAAAGACGCGAGATGATTCTGCAGTCCTCAGATGATGCGACTAAGTACCGGCAGCTCAATAGACAGATCTCAAAGTCCTTGAAAAGTGACCTACGCCAATTTAATACGGAACGTATTAAAGACGCGATAGAGAAGAACGAGGGCTCCAAAGTCTTCGCAAGAGACCTGTCTATTGGGCAGAGCCAGCTTGCAAAACTGAAGACCGACGATGGCAGAGTCGTATCCTCCAAGCCAGAGCTATTGAAGGAGGTCGAGAAGTTCTATGGACAGTTATACACGTCCACCCGGACACCCGCTGTAAATCGGGCTCACGACCCAAGAGCTCGATTGACCCGACACTATGCCGAAGATATCCCGGACGTCAGCCTGTACGAGATTAGGATGGCTCTGAAGCAGCTCAAAAACAACAAGGCACCGGGTGATGACGGAATTACGGCCGAACTCCTGAAGGCGGGTGGAAAACCGATCCTTAAGGCCCTTCAGAAGCTGTTTGATTCCGTCATTCTCGAGGGAAGAACGCCACAGGCATGGAGCAGAGGTGTGGTGGTACTCTTCTTCAAAAAGGGCGATAATGCTCTACTGAAGAATTATAGGCCCATCTCACTTCTGAGCCATGTCTACAAGCTGTTTTCGAGAGTCATTACGAACCGTCTTTCGCGCAGGTTTGACGACTTCCAGCCTCCCGATCAAGCCGGTTTCCGAAAAGGCTTTAGCACCGTAGACCACATACATACGCTGCGGCAGGTTATACAGAAAACCGAAGAGTATAACTTGCCTCTTTGTTTAGCGCTTGTGGACTACGAGAAAGCCTTCGATTTGATCGAGACTTGGGCGGTACTACAGTCTCTTCAACGGTGCCAGATTGACTATCGGTACATCGAAGTGTTAAAGTCTTTGTATGAAAACGCCACTATGTCAGTCCGATTACAGGACCAAGCCTCGAAACCTATCCTTCTGCAGCGAGGTGTGAGACAGGGAGATGTGATCTCTCCGAAACTGTTCACTGCTGCATTGGAGGATGTCTTCAAGGTTCTGGACTGGAAGGGGCTAGGCATTAACATAAACGGCGAGTACATCACTCACCTTCGGTTTGCCGACGACATAGTAGTCATGGCTGAGACCATGGAGGACCTCGGTACAATGCTCGATGACCTCAGTAGAGCTTCTGATAGAGTGGGTCTTAAAATGAATATGGACAAGACAAAGGTTATGTCGAATTCCCATATAGTACCCATTCCCGTAAACATCGGAGAATCTACACTCGAAGTTGTTGACGATTATGTATACCTAGGACAAACTGTCCAGCTAGGTAAGTCCAACTTCGAGAAAGAGGTCAATCGTCGAATCCGACTCGGTTGGGCAGCGTTTGGGAAGCTACGCAATATCTTCTCGTCCAAAATACCGCAGTGTCTCAAGACGAAAGTCTTTGACCAGTGCGTGTTGCCAGTAATTACTTACGGTACTGAAACGTGGTCGCTCACAATGGGCCTGATAAAAAGGCTCAAAGTCACTCAAAGGGCAATGGAGAGGGCTATGCTCGGAGTGTCCCTGCGTGATCGAATCAGAAATGAGGAGATTCGCAGGAGAACGAAAGCAACCGACATAGCCCGAAGAATTGCCAAACTTAAGTGGCAGTGGGCGGGGCACATTGCTCGCAGAACGGATGGCCGATGGGGCAGTAAAGTTCTGGAGTGGCGACCGCGTACTGGAAGGCGCAGCGTGGGTAGGCCCCCCACAAGGTGGACCGACGACCTGGTGAAGGTCGCGGGAATCCGCTGGATGCGGAAGGCACAGGACAATGTCGTTGTGGCGATGTTTGGGGGAGGCCTATGTCCAGCAGTGGACGTCTTTCGGCTGAAATGATGATGATGAATAAAAAGTGATGAAACATTGTTGGTACAATTCTTATCACTGTGTAATTTGTTACTCAAAATTCCTATGTAAATATGATCACATGAGTTGCAAGTTGAAACTATTACAAATACAACATGTTGCTCTGCATTCGTGCCATATTTAAGGAGGTGACTATACCACTGATACTGAACACGAATATAAAAAAATCAATACTAAAATTATTATTTTTGTTAAATACCTATTTGTAAACAAACAAATTACCCCGTGTTTCACGTGCGACACAAAAACGATGCGTACGACACCACCAAAACAATTTGCAGGTATTTCCACCCTTTGACAATGCCGCCGATGACTTATTTTCCGAGTCGTTCGGGATTTATTCTCGAACCCTCGCTATGTTTCTAAGTGAAAATGTAAGTATTAAATAATCGTAGAATTTTTTAAGTATTTTTAGGTGACTAAGCACATTATTTATCATCAGATCTAGAAATATGGCACGATTACAGATCAACACCTTGTATAATACATTTAACATACTAACACACAGACAGTAAAAAATAAAGATGAAGTGCTGCGAACAATCATAGTGAAAACAAAAAAAACCGTGCCCCTTTGTCTACAACCAGCGCTTACGCACACACATGTACCTCAAACCGTGCTCACTCCGCACAGTACACATGTTGCGGCATCGTTCAGTAAGCATCGCGATAGCAAATATCCTTCAGGTGCATGGTGCGTGCGTGAGCGCTGCGCGATGGTTGTACACGAAGGGGCACCGTTTTTTTTTAGCTTCACTATGATTGTTTGTTGTTGTTGTGTAAATGAGAAATTATGGAAGCGTATGATTTATTTTCATATTTTCCTTACCAAAATTTCCCAATCAATATATATGTAATATGTATAGACCTATTACCATGAGGAATGTTCTACAACGTGAATTGTTTTCGTGGCTTCTTAGTTGTGTAACCGCCCAATTTAAGTTGGTTGTACCTTCCGTACCTGCTCCCGCCAGGTATAATGAATCACAGTTATTATGCCAGCTGTGTTAAGCAGAGTTTCAATTACTACCGAAGTGAAACCACGTTTAGCAAGAGGTAGGTACGGTAAATATACTAATACAAATCCTCTTTATTGCACAATATAAAAAACATGATAATTATAAACTAGGTATAAGCGTACAATTGGTGGTCTTATCGCTCTACGGCGATCTCTTCCAGACAACCATTGAATGGACTGGAATCTCTTGGAAGAAACACAGGGTAGTTACCAGTGAAGTGCAGTAATATATTATCCATACTTATAAAGATAGTTGGCCTGACTGACTGATTCATCAATGTAGAGCCAAAACCGCTGAAACCAGAAACATGAAATTTGGACAGTAGGTTTTGTTTGTAACGTAAACATCTACCAAGAAATAATTTTTAGAAGTACAACAGAGAGTAGAGAGAGAGAGAGAGAGCAGTAAGCAGTAGAGTATTTTGGCTGAAATGGGGTGTCTATCTGTCTGTCTGTCCGTCCGTATGTCACAGCTACTTTTTTCTGAAACTATAAGAACTGTACGGTTGAAACTTGGTAAGTAGATGTATTCTGTGAACCGCATTAAGATTTTCACACAAAAATAGAAAAAAAAAACTTAGAACTGAAACTCGATTTTTTTTTTTTTCAACAAACCCATACATGTGGGGTATCTATGGATAGGTCTTCAAAAATGATATTGAGATTTGTAATATAATTTTTTTCTAAACTGAATAGTTTGCGCGAGAGACTCTTCCAAAGTGATAAAATATGTGTGTCCCCCCCCTGTAACTTCTAAAATAAGAAAATGATAAAACTAAAAAAAAAATATGATGTACATTACCATATAAACTTCCACCAAAAATTGGTTTAAACGAGATCTAGTAAGTAGTTATTTTTTTTATTACGTCATAAATCGTAAACCGCAATTTACCTTTCCTTCAAACCACTCGAATAAAAAAATACATTTAATTTCATAAACATAAACCTTATTTAACCACATTTATAGCTAGATGAACAACTAAATAATTTCTTATACGTCATCAAGGAAGGTACGGAACCCTCGGTGCGCGAGTCCGACTCGCACTTGGCTGGTTTTTTCCTAGATCGTTTTACTCAAAACATGGGAAAATGTATCCAAAGTAAATAATAACGTGTGCACCTATTTTCTGTCCATCCGTCCTTCCGTATGTCACGGCCCGGGTCTCTAGATCGTAAACAGAATGAATTACATACCTGGGATTTGGATATTTTATGTAGAATATTAACCCAAAACTGGATATTTAATTAGTAATTCAATTAAATAATTTTCCCATACATGATATAAAGAGCCGAAAAACTTTTTTTCTGCATGTCATGTCGTCATTAACTTGGCTTCATATTTTTTTTTTAATAAAGAAATAATATGAAGTCAAAGTTGTCAGTTTTAGACCATTTTTGTCAGACCCCGTAGGTCTATAACAAAAACTAAATTAGTTATTATCATAAACTGTTTTTAAATAACAAATACTGAAAACGCCATAAGCAGTGATCAGAACAAAAAAAAACTTTCGTGGGTTGTTGCAATGTTTAGCCCGGAACCGAAATATTTTATAGACCTAGATATTTTACCACTTATTTTATTAACTTGCTTTCAGTCCTGTCTGTCTGTTCGGTATAAATTTTTCAATTGATTTTAAACTAGCTTCCCGATAAACTAGAGACTCAAGAAACTTTAAACATAACTCAGAACTGGACGACAATGCAATATTAACTCGCTTTTGTTGGTATTAAAAATCTTTCTCATCAAGTTATTATGATTTAAAAATAATAAGCACATCGTTGAAACGTCGCCATCGGGCCTAAAATAATAAGCACATCGTTGAAACGTCGCCATCAGGCCTAAAATAATAAGCACATCGTTGAAACGTCGCCATCGGGCCTAAAATAATAAGCACATCGTTGAAACGTCGCCATCGGGCCTAAAATAATAAGCACATCGTTGAAACGTCGCCATCGGGCCTAAAATAATAAGCACATCGTTGAAACGTCGCCATCGGGCCTAAAATAATAAGCACATCGTTGAAACGTCGCCATCGGGCCTAAAATAATAAGCACATCGTTGAAACGTCGCCATCGGGCCTAAAATAATAAGCACATCGTTGAAACGTCGCCATCGGGCCTAAAATAATAAGCACATCGTTGAAACGTCGCCATCGGGCCTAAAATAATAAGCACATCGTTGAAACGTCGCCATCGGGCCTAAAATAATAAGCACATCGTTGAAACGTCGCCATCGGGCCTAAAATAGGTACGTGTGCGTTAATTCGCGTTTCATTCATAAATTAAATATATAGTTAAAAATAAGTTCATTGGTCATATACAAACTTATTCTTAGTCTATACCAAACCTCTTATGGAGTCATTCTTCCTCATCCTTATGAACAACTTTTAGTATTTGCCCACACTGAAATCGCGAAAAAAAAATCTGCTGATCCCTACTTATTGTAGATTTGTGTTTACACAAATGTAGGGATCAGCTGATATTTTTTTCGCGATTTCAGGGTTGGTGCCACAGTAAAAGTTGTTCATAATGATGAGTACAATGACCCCTCAAGAGGTTTAGTATAAACTAAGAATAAGGTTGTAAACGGAAACCCTATTAGAGCGAACCCTACAGGCGTGAATTGATGTTATGTTATCGGTTGTGTTGTCTGGTTGTAGATTTAATTACATAATACTTTATACAATATAAATACACATCTTACAATTAATTACTAACTATCTACATCAATATATATACAACATAAACATGTATAAAATACAGATTAAATAATTAATCTCATAAAAGTGGACTTAGGCGTCGAAGAATTCCTCCAAATCGCTGTCATCCGGAAGCGTGCGTGCGTGGCAGCGTTGCCACATTGAATCGCTTATTCTTTGCCCAAAGAACAAACCTGCCCACTAGTACTAGCATAGTTTTATATTATCTGTGCATCTGGTCACGCTAAGTGTCGACCGGTCTCTTATTTATTTATATATCAGGTATTTCCTTGAATAGGAGACGTACACTCGGTCCCCATGGCCCGCGCGTTTCGACCCCAAACGGCTCAAAATCATAGCATACAATTAGTGAGATTGCTATATTTGCGCCGCTTGAGGGTCTCCGCAGCTGCAGTGGCAGCGCAGCCACAGCCCGCTGAGCTAGGAAGATGGGATGGAGCAAGGGTGTCGACCACAGAAATAGATAGAGATAGAATGGTTGTAAACACAATTTTACTTGCAATTCATGCGCAGCAACTTTTGAACGCAGCGTAGGGCGCCCCCCCGCCAGGTGGTGTCCCACGTCCTGTACGCGCCAAGTTTTGTATTTTTATTTAAATACCATGAAAAGCATGTACGAGTGTGTACTGCGCTGTACCTTAATTTAAAAAAAGAGTACAGCTTACCATTTTCATAAAAATGCTAATTGAATATGGCGGGTACAGAACGAGCTCGTCCTGTTCGCGCCATAATGATTTAATGATGATCGGTCTTTTGTTATGATATAAAACGGATGTACCGAGGTGGACCGACGACCTGAAGAACGTAGCTGGGGGGGTTAGATGCGGAAGACAGAGCGCCGAGTGTTGTGGCGCAACTTGGGAGAGGCCTATGTCCAGCAGTGGACTGCGATAGGCTGAGTTGATGATGATGAACTTTCGAACAAACTACGCCTTACATATAGACGTCATTAATTTTTAAAAATTAACTTTAATCAAATGTACTTTACAGCATTTGTTTGTGCAGTTAGAAACAGCGGGTTTTTGTTACAGTATTTACAGAAACAAGTCATAAGGCGTACTGAGAAAGGCTTTGAAATGCACTGAACTATGGTGCAGAGTGTTGGCACGCGCGCCCTGCCCACTTTTCCATTCTTTTTTTCTGTGGTGTCGACACAGGTTGCGTCCCATACCAGAGGCCTAACCAACTTCCAAGGTAATAGATACGATTCTACGAATGTTATCGCTAGCCAAGATTATTTCCATGAATCGAAATATTATCTGTGTATATTAGTATTTTCCTGAAGAACCAAAACGTTATACATACATCAAATTTTTATCATATTCGTGACATATCAAGAAAATCAGCAGCAGCGTCCTACTGTCTGCTGTCAGCAACCTATCTCTGTTTGACGGCACGATTGGCGCGGTGGCTGAGCGATCAGCTTCAGAAACGTACAACGTTTGTGATTATCGATACATTTTATTTAATACCAACCTGGTGGACAAAATACACCACATCACTAGAAGCTAAACATAGTTGCTATTTAGCGTGGAATTAAATTTTACATATATTCTGTTCCACGACGAGCAACTTCCAAAACTTCGTTAGTTGCCGTTCGCTCAGATGCGATTCAAGCATTTGCTATTCCTGGAATGCCTCGTGAAAACTTAACGTCACTAACATGAATTAAATACTTATACAAAATCTGTTTAAAAAAAATGTTATGTAAACATCCAAATTCATTTATGTTGAAATTAATCATTAGTCTATAATACCTGTAACAATACCATATTTGAGCAAATAAATTATTTGATTTGACAATATTTCTACTATACTTACCAATTTGTACTCTCATCTCATCGATATCCTTGTTAGTTTCCAAGCAGTGAGCTGATGTCAATACAGACCAGCTATTCAAAATGACACCACCACATAGTGCACCCAAATTAAAGAATTGTACAGCAAAAGGATATTTCTCCAACGCCACTGTCTTACCACCAACTATTTTGGGCCCAAATTCTTTATTTTTATGTCTATGTTTCGATTCACTGACAATAATGTTCGAATAGATAAAAATGCACGTTATTAAGAATTTTATTTCAAATTGTTTTTTCATTATTTTTTTTGACAACGTAAAACTGATTTAATGTTAGCCTATCATTATTAAAGTAACGTTAAAATTAGAATGACTACTAAAAGAACTGAAAATCGAAAATGATTAGGTTTTTACGATGCATATAAAGATTAATAAGTGCTCGTGTAGGGTTTTATGTGGTGGTCATGTACCTAGATCAAATTATGTAACGGCAGTTAAAAGAAAGAAAAAGATTTTATTATTACGCTCCATTTAACGCACACAACAACCTAATACTTATACATCATCATTTCAGCCGAAAGATATCCACTGCTGGACATAGGCCTCCCCCAAGCATATGTATGTTGGGGGGATATGCCATAATCGCCACGCTTGGCAGGCGGGTTGGCGATCGCATTTGGTTGGTTACTTTACAATTCCATGTCCATTTTTGTCCCAAAAAATGTATTTATAATACATCTGTGGTTAACGGTACATCATCGGTTTTTTGTTCTACATGATAGTCTGTGATTTACAGTTAGTCAAAACAAAAACAATAATAAAAAATGCTATGTATTATGAATACTGCTGTGATCTTAGTGCGTCGCATGTGCGCAAAAATGTAGGTCATTGCTCAGCATAATGCTGTGGCTTAGGATGGACCTAGTGCCAGCAGCGCTGATTTTCAGCAAAAACCTTAAGAGTGACAGTTATCGCATTAAATGTTTTATTTTTCGTTTCAATACGACATTCAATTCAGATTTCTTTTATGTCTGTCTGATAATCAGCACCACATTAGTTTATATAAAAAAACTGGCGGACCCGGCAGACGTCGTCCTGCATGGAAAAGCAGCGCCACATTAAATATGATATTTTATTTAACATTTACATAATTCAGCAAATCAAATTTGTGACACACTGACTGCAGAGCCACCTACCGGGTCTATTTTTTAATTCAATCGTCGCAGGGACCTACTCGAACATACTCAAAAATATAATTAAAATCGTCCCTGCCGTTTAGGAGGAGTTAGGTGACAAACACACGTACATAAAAATTATATATATTAAGCGAAGCAACGACCGCGCAGATTGTATGATCTGCAAGGTTAAGCTGCACATGCCGCGGTCAGTCTGTGGATGGGTGACCGTTTCGTTACACATCGAGACCCCTCCGTACCTCGGAGAGCACGTTAAGCTGTCGGTCCCGGTTGTCATATGAATATCTATGGCAGTCGTTACGGGTAGTCAGAAGCCTGAAAGTCTGACAACTGGTCTAACCTCCGAATGTCAGTATTACCCAGTAACTGGGTTGCGGGGGTCTGATGGCAGTCGCTTCGTGTAAAATACTGATTTTCAGCCGCATCTGGCTAGACTGGAAGCCGATCTCAATATAATTGGGAAAAGGCTCGGAGGATGAAGATGATGATAATGATGATTTGAAATTGTAACATGTGGCCTACTCTGGTCAAAAAATTCTTAATATATCGCCAGGTCAGACAAAATGTAATTGAGGTTTCCTCCATGGAAATTCTTAACCCAAAGTTTGGAATGATGTATATCCATAGACTTATATATTACTATTGTGTATATCCAATAAGTCGTTATTAACAAAGTCTTGATGTGTAATAAATATTGGTTGAGCGTTATGTTATTCAAACAGAATGAATAACAAACATTATTGTAAACCCAAAACCACGTTTGGCATAAATATGGTTAGTTTAAAGCATCGACCATACAGCCCAATAGACGCCTAATGTTGAATATAATGCGTCAAATAAATTCTGTCACTAGCTGAGGCTACTTCAATCCGATTGGCCCTACCAAGGCGGCTATTGGCTAATCACTAACATGGCAGTTTTACAGCTCATGAAAGTGATCGAAACTGATTTGAAGATTTCAAGTGGCGAATAGTGGTGACCTACATTGGTGAAATTTCGTAGATGTGTTGCAGACATCGGTCGCCTGTTATGAGGCGTCTATAGGGTGTATTGTCGATGGCTTAAAGGTAATAACATTAAAGTATGTTTTCACTAGGTATGTAGTGTGCAACTGGCTTGCTGCCAGACCAGCGCACTATCCAGTAATATATGTAAACAATTTCAGTAAATTTATACGCTTTTCTAGAACATAAATGACCCATCGAACCATATCGTAATATACAGGTATCCCATTGCTATGCTTATGGAGGGAAAGTACTTTAAATATTGGAATATGAAATTTTACTTAAAAAAGACTCAATTTTATTCAAAAAATAACACATTCTGCATTCATAGATTATTAAAAAATCTCTTGCCTGAGCTGGGAATCGAACTAACACAATCGTGAAGAAGTAAAATCCTGTATTTTATGGCTTCTGTTAATAAATCTTGATAGGATCAGTAATAAGGGTAAAATCTGTCCAACAAAAATTGTATCTAAAATTAAAGGATGTCCATAAAATTATAAAGAAATAAAATACAGAATGTGTAACATTGTACGGAACCTAGTCCGCGAGTCTAACTCACACTAGACCGGTTTTTTTTAATTATTTGACAGATTGACTCTACTTCCAACTTGTGCAGTACGAAGAGCACAATTGTTTTTTTATTTTTTTTATTGTATAGGATAGCGAAACGAGCTAAAGACCCACCTGATGTTAAGCGGTTACCTTTGCCCATAACAACTTTAATACCACCTAGGCTGTTACCTAAATAGTACCGCAAGTCGGTTCGCCAAACTGTGACATGAAGATGGAAAGTCTCATGTGATTGTAATTTCACGTGACGTCTGAAATTACGTCACGGCACCCGTACCGTTCAGGCTGAAACACAACAATGCAAGCATCAGTATTTGGCGGAGAAGTAGATAAGATGTTTTCTTGTTTTCAGATGAAACATGACAAACAAACATGCAAAGCACGAATAAAAACCGGCCCCTAGTCCCCGGTGGCCCCGCTAGCCCTGGTTACGGTAGCGGCCTAGGTAACGGCGCGGCAGGGGGTGCAAAGAATCCCCGGCAGAGATCCGGCTACCATAACAAAAAATGACTGGACCTGGCAGCATACGACACACGTACACTGCGGACCGAAGAGAAGCTTGTCGAACTCGAGGAAGAATTGAGCAAGTTACGATGGGATATCGTAGGGTTATCTGAAGTCCGAAGAGAGGGGGAGGACACAATAATCCTCAAATCCGGTAACCTGCTCTATTTCCGGGAGGGCGATCAACTTTCCCAGGGCGGTGTAGTAGTCATGGCTGAGACCATGGAGGACCTCGGTACAATGCTCGATGACCTCAGTAGAGCTTCTGATAGAGTGGGTCTTAAAATGAATATGGACAAGACAAAGGCTATGTCGAATTCCCATATAGCACCCATTCCCGTAAACATCGGGGAATCTACACTCGAAGTTGTTGACGATTATGTATACCTAGGACAAACTGTCCAGCTAGGTAAGTCCAACTTCGAGAAAGAGGTCAATCGTCGAATCGGACTCGGTTGGGCAGCGTTCGGGAAGCTACGCAATATCTTCTCGTCCAAAATACCACAGTGTCTCAAGACGAAAGTCTTTGACCAGTGTGTGTTGCCAGTAATTACTTACGGTACTGAAACGTGGTCGCTCACAATGGGCCTGATAAGAAGGCTCAAAGTCACTCAACGGGCAATGGAGAGGGCTATGCTCGGAGTGTCCCTGCTTGATCGAATCAGAAATGAGGAGATTCGCAGGAGAACGAAAGTAACCGACATAGCCCGAAGAATTGCCAAACTTAAGTGGCAGTGGGCGGGGCACATTGCTCGCAGAACGGATGGCCGATGGGGCAGTAAAGTTCTGGAGTGGCGACCGCGTACTGGAAGCCGCAGCGTGGGTAGGCCCCCCACAAGGTGGACCGACGACCCGGTGAAGGTCGCGGGAATCCGCTGGATGCGGAAGGCACAGGACCGGTCATTGTGGCGATACTTGGGGGATGCCTATGTCCAGCAGTGGACGTCTTTCGGCTGAAATGATGATGATGATGAGATGAAACGTAATACCTTGATTTACATTAAGCTATTTAATTATAGAGTAGAAAGGTCACAAGCAAAAAGCGTCACCGAAGCCTAAAAACAGACATGAAAGCTTGCGACTTCAGTATCGTTTGGCGCGAGCAGCTTACGTGAAAAATACAAATTCATTTGTAGGTATTTGTAAATATACTGTTGCTCACAAATAATTGTATAAGGGCACTGAGGTAATATGTACTACGTACTAGAGAAGACACCTCGAATCGAATGTTTGAAACACGTTTTAGAGCTCCTGCACTCTCTCACTCTCACATAGCCACGCTCGCCGCGCGCGTGCCCCGCGGCCACCAAGTTGCGCGATAGTTTTGGTTCGTAATGTCTACTCTAGTACGTAGTACATATTACCTCAGTGTATCATCATTACAGCCGAAAGACGTCCACTACTGGACATAGGCCTCAGTGTATAAGGGTAGGTTATCCCAGATGACAGCTAACAAACCTATCAAGATTTCAGCGCAAAATAAAGGTAGTTAGTTTTGCTATTAGGAAAATCATAGCACATTGACTTTTCGGCAACGTATAACACAAACTTCAGTAATTAATTAGGTAATGTACCTATCAGCTTATAACTATTGCTGATTTATATTCTACCGTGATTAATAATTTCCAAGTAAGATAATTAATAATAATTTCTAAGGCTTTCGCGATCACTACACTTTATAATAAAACAAAGTTTAACCGGATTAAATCGCGTATATTATTTTAAATTGGTATTCCTGACGTTTCGAAAGCTTTGCAGCATTTCGTGGTCGCAGGTAGACTAAGATGACAAGCGTCTTTACATATATTTCTAAAAAAAAATTTTAATCTACCGTACAATATTATTAATTAAAATCGTTTCCCTTATCTCTTCTCATGGGTGTCGTAAAAGGCGACTAAGGGATTCACCAGAGGATGGGCAGCAGCGTTCTCCGAGTATTTAACCAACCAACTGCGATCGCCAACCCGCCTGCCAAGCGTGGCGATTATGGCATATCCCCCCCTTAATTGGGGGAGGCCTATGTCCAGTAGTGGACGTCTTTCGGCTGTAATGATGATGATGAAAATCGTTTCGATGCACGCAGTAATCACTCACAATATCATTACCTTTTACAGTGTTGCGTGCTATTTGGGACTCAGGGATCAGGAATACCAATTTAAATTATATACGCGATTTAATCCGGTTAAACTTTGTTTAATTATAAGATAATTAATCATATACGTTTAATCCAATTTCGTCGTTAATTAAACTTTTCCCATTGTTTTCGAAATTAATTTAGGCACGTTTCTTAATCCGTATAAGAAAGCATGACTCTGGGTTCTCATACGATTAAGCATACAAAATAAACTTTTCATTTCCAATGCAAATGTTATTGCTATCTCGGCCACACTGAAGGGCAGAAATATTTAGGAACGAGACAGAAAGTTTTATTTTGGCGAGGTGAAGGCACGACTCGGAACAGTATGCCCGCCCGCCCTCGCGACGCGCTCAGTCGCCCATCGCCGGCCGCCACAAGCGCCGCGCGTGGCCCCCCCACGCACTAAACATAACCTACAAGTCCTCAACACGGCCTACTCACATAAACATCAATCAAATCAATTACCAAACGACAAAATGATCATTTTAAACAATACTCTAAACATTAAACAATATGTGATGTGATATAAATCATAATTTCCCTATGTGTAAGTCACTCAATTTGGCAAATGAGAGAGGGTGAGCAATCAAAACAAAGGTGTATATCGATTGTGTGTATGCGGTTGTTTTAAAGCGATTAGGTATGTACGATGCTTGCTGTCTCTTTCTTTTGATATAGGTTTAATTTAATAAGTTATTAATAAGACAACAAATTTAAAAGAAATCGGAATGATAGGACACCTGTTTGAGTCACAGCTATTATTATATTTAGGTACCTGTACCTACTTACTTACAATTTACATATCACTTACAACTTAGTATGTAATTAACTACATACAAGCGTATGTATAATTTCAGAAAGAAAACACAAACAAATACATTTTATGTTTCTCACTCAGGTGTGAGTAATAAAATAAAATACAAAAGAGTGAGTTGACAGTGAACAAATCTTTTACAAGTAAGACTGACAATAGATTCAGATGTAATGAACAATGTATTAAAATAAAACCGTCACTGTAAATATATTGCGTGTTATACGTGAGTGGATAAAACCTGAAGCGGGACGAAACACTGAAAGCAATAAACGTCACTCTTCCTATAGTTGTCGCTGCTTAAAACCTAACTACTTCCTGAACTACACTCAAATGACAGTGGCGATAAAATGTCTTAGGGTCCAAGGATTTATATCTTCCCTTGATAACACTGTAAATAAGGCAGAAAACTTTAACTTTTGCAGCTGACCTACTTATTTGGAAACACACACATATACAAATACACACATTGGACAGATAAGATAATAAGATATGTTCATTGACATTCAACACATCTGAATGCTAATCTATTATTAATTCTGAATTTTTGTTAGATCTTTTATTAGAATTAAGTTATATGATTCTTTAATAGGTATACCTACTTCGTAGTGTAAAAGATTCATAAATCTGATACATTACTAATAGCCCCCGCAAACTAATGACTAATTTGTCGGCCAATAGTTGGCTGATATAATTTTTGATTTTATTATATGTCACGGGATATTAACCATGTAAATCCTTTTACATGAGCTCCCTATATTTCGGCACTGTTACAATCGCCATGGTCATGGGTAAACCGCAGTATTTGTGGGGTTTATGAGCAGAGAAACCAGGTTACCCGTGACCCTGTCGCTTCTCAAAATCCCAATCCATTCTCCTGATGACTCTGAACGAACTAGTTTCTCAAATTGCGTTATCAAAAAGGAACGTTGTATACAACATTAAATAAAATTAGTTGGCGAAACTTTACAGACGTGATGGGTATCAATATCTATTGATAATAAAATAACAATAAATATGATTTTGTAACCTGATCATTTCAACAACAGCCAGCTGATCATGGGTTAATTGGTATTCATGGGTATTTTCCACGTATTTG
This sequence comes from Asteroscopus sphinx, assembly GCA_949699075.1. NCBI lineage: Eukaryota > Metazoa > Arthropoda > Insecta > Lepidoptera > Noctuidae > Asteroscopus > Asteroscopus sphinx. The sequence continues at coordinate 24,882,058 of OX453004.1, read as the reverse complement.
AAAACAATTGTAATGATGATGATGATGAATTGTGATTATAGTATCTGACATTTATTACAAAATACTATGTATTCCTACAAGGTCACGAGTTCCGCAACTAATGATCCCGTGATCAGCTGACTTGAATGAGTTTTGCATATCATATTTTTTCTTGTTATATTATCATTATACCTACCGCATGTCGTCTTGTTGTGGCAATAAATAATTTTTCTTTCTTTCTTTCTTTTTCTTTCTATTATTGATTTAATATTATATATCCAACTATAATATCGGCCGATTGCAAGTCTGCAGTCTGCGATCCCGGCTTACCAGTACATTTAATAAGTAGGTACCTAATTATTTTTTTGTGACACTGACACCAGCTTACCTGTCTACTACTAAGTCCTTTTAATAATTCAGAATACAATTCAGGTTAGGATACAACGCCCACCAATTTTGCTAACTTTAGGTTACTCTTGGGTGTAATTAATTTACATAAAGATACAGTTACCTTAAATAACACAAGTGTAGTACCTATACAATTAGCGTTAGGCCCAAAACAAGACTAGCAATGAGAGCAAAGTGTACGCAGGAGTTGGTAGTAATAGTAGTATTCGAGGTATTGACGTGGCCAGGTGGGAAATCTTTGAATAATTCAAGTACGGCCAGCGTACACGTGGAGCCACGGTCACACCGCACGTGCCGTAGCCCCTTACCTTATACCCTTCAAACACAATATGCTGGACTACTTTAGCAATCCAAGGTTTTATGCTTTCATTTAATATGCCACTGCAAAGGAGAACTGCACAGTTTGAGTTTATTTCTTCGTAGAGGCTATAAAGTTATGTTTCGTCTGCAGATGCAATAGTTATAGGAAATTGCCCTTTGAGTGCCATTTTCTTAAGTAAGAGAACGACATTCCATTTCCTTTTTATGCTATTGCATCCTTTTTGTTATTTGTTGATTGTTAAATGAAATAAAAAAGTTCTCAAAAATCCTGCTCGGGATCGAGTTTTTCTTTCCACAATTAGATTTTCCTTTAGATTTCACTCCACATGTGTTAATGCGTTAAAATAATAAATACTTAGTAAGGGTAGGCACATCCATACGACTTTGAATTAGCTGCAAAGTTAGTCAAGTCGGTTAAAGAACACGGTCTGTTTCTTAATAAGATGTAGCTGACGTCACCCAAAGACGGATACAAAGTGGAAGTTAAATTCGATACCACGAGCAGATTCCACGGTAATTGAGCAGATAAAGCACTGTTGTACCGAACCAGTAGTCGCAGGTCCGAATCCTGCTGCTTTTTTCCGCAATAAATTTTTCCTTATAAAAAAGTTCACTTTTTTTTTATAGTATAGGATGGCGAAACAATCTAAAGGCCCACCTGATGTTAAGTGGTTACCTTTGCCCATAACAACTGCAATACCACCTTGGTTGTTGCCTAAATGGTACCGCAAGTCGGTTTGCCAAACTGAAACATGAAGATGGAAAGTCTCATGTGATTGTAATTTCACTATTTCCATATTGAGTTTCAATTACAAATAGCTGTAAGTAACGATACAAACATTGTGTGATCCAAATGTGTTGAAACAACAAGTTTCCTTTGGAATTGAGTCGTAAACTCGGTGTAGTACGCAGCTGTGGAATAGCGAGAGGAACCCAATCACCCGCTGGTAATCGCGTTTCTTGGCGCGTTGCGTCGGCAACCAAGGGTTGAACGTCTGCGTCTGAATAACAATAATGACAGTTTTATGTTAAGGAACCTTAGTTTTTGCATCCGTTGTTGAATTTTTCAAATTCATGTGTGGATTAGGATTTAATTAAATAAATAAATATTTTTGGGACATTTTGACACAGCACCATCTAGTCTCTTTTGGTCATCACACAAATATTTGCGTCCTGTGGGAATCGAACTCACGACCTCCTGATCAGCAGTCCGACACTCGAACCATTAGACCACAGACGTCGTCAAAATCGCCACTACAAAAATCACTTACTTTAACGGTGAAGGAAAACATCGTAAGGAAACCAGCATACCTAAGAGAGATTGATACAGTTCTCGATGGTGTGTGTAGTCTACCAACCCGCATTGAGCCGGTGTGATGGACTAACCTTATCATTCGGGGAAGCGGCCCGTGCCCAGCAGTGGGACAATAATGGGCTGCTTATGTATGTATGGTATGTGTGTTGTTGAATTACCAGATATGTGTAAAAAAATCTGCACTACGAATTACGCAATTGGAGTCAAATTCATCACGTCATTGTGGAAAATTATGCTTCGCTAACGTATGCTAATTATCAATGGCTTTAGTCAACTGTTTTTGGAGTATGATATGATTATATTTTATCTTCAGTACCAGTTTTATTTTAACAGTTTTCTTATTTGTGTAAGCTTTTTGTTGTTCACTTCAGTACTTTCCCATGTTTATACTTCTTCTTCTATCGTGTCGACATGAGCTACATAATGATAACAGTTCATGCCGTGGGGAAAAGATTAGACAGTCAGCAGGTTAGTAGCGCGGCTGACTGCCCAGGGTGCGCCGGACGATTAATTAAATATCGTCACCCGTGGAGGCTCTTTTATTGCACCTTGCAATGTATGTTTATACTGACGTAAGCTTTCAGTGTAACCACCGAATTTCAGACACAAAGCAGGTAAAAATTTCATTTATCTTTAATTAATACCACAAGCCACACCACCATCCACCACACATACCACAAGTTTTTGTGTTTTATTTTACCTTCGTAAAAATAAACATTTACCAGTTTCATGCTTGCTTTAATATTTCAGTACAAGAATACTACTTCCCATTGTCATAGCTGTCCCCACATTAGTCCCCCATCCCCATAATTATAAGGAGTCCCTCATCGCCCACAAACGCCTTTAAAACCTTTAGCTGACGCACACAAATCACAAAGAAGGATAAGCATGACTTTGAGTGTTAAATTCAGCCATCAGCTTAAACGCCAAGCTTTCTAAAAGTCGCCTTTATAAAGCGATGTGGAAGAACCGACAAAAATATAACTGAAACTACGGAATGAGAAAATATATTTACAAGAAACCTTAAAATACATGCATTTTTTTAACGTTTTTGTTCCTGCTCTATCTTCAAAACGGTAATAGGTACATACCAGCGTCAAACATGGTCAGATTATATAGTGCATATTATGTAGTTTAGCAACAAATACTAAAAATAAGACAAACATAGACATATGTGGTGGTACCTGCGTAAGAAAAAGATGCAAAAATTCAAATTACTCACACTGTGCGTTGATGTCTTTTGATAAACTCTCGTAAATTAAATCAGTTTCTTTGGGGTATCAGGTCGATAGGCGGTGCGGAACCCTTACTGCGGGAGTCCGACTCGCACTTGGCTGGTTTTTATTTTTACTATCATTCAAACTACCTGCTGCACTACGGGTCGTGGATTCGATTCCCGCACGTGGTACAAATATTTGTATGACTTACAGATAGCTGTTTCGCGTCTGGGCTTTTTTATGAAAAGTGTGTGCCTCTAAGCGTAGAGCAGCTGCGATGTTGAATAAATCATAGTGTGGGGCAACGTTTAAAAAAAGTAAAACATATTTTTGGAATGAAGTTCCTTCTCGCGGCTTGCGGTAGGTGTGATTCGGGAGAAAATGTAACGTTACGTCAGATTTTAACTATTAAATAAACCATACAAAAAGACATGTTTTAGGATCAAACTTAGGTCCTGTGGTATCTCAGTTATTCATTGAAAAATTTCATTGTCCCATCCACCTTCCGTCTGCATCATCAGATCAGCTCACTGTCACTGTAATATTGTATTGTCATCGGGTTTACATAATGTGTACCAAATTTCAGTCAATCCTGAAAATGGGAACGGGTTCAAACTAACTTGCAAGATTTGACCCAAACATACTAAAAAACCGGCCAAGAGCATGTCGGGCCATACTCAGTATTATAGGGTTCCTTAAGTAGGTGTTACAAACAAATCAAATCGAACATTAATCATGGCTATTTTAGTTTTTGCAATAGACGGCAGCATTGGCGACTCAGAGAGTGTTGTTAGTAGCCGCCGCTAGATGGTGCTATAAAGTGCCAAATGCAATAGACGGCAGCATTGGCGACTCAGAGAGTATTGTTACTAGCCGCTAGATGGCGCTATATAGCGCCAAATTTAAGAAGTCTGTCATTTCAATATAACACAAAGTTATAACTAGTTAGTTGTTAGTTACTTTTTGTGATTTTTTCAAATAGAAAGTAGCTAAAGGAGCATTATTTGCTATGTTCATTTTTCTCTAAGGTCAATGACCTTTGAACTAGGTCGTTTTAAGTATTTTTCAGTTTTCTCTCTATAACTCAAAAATTTATAATCAAATTATACTCGAAATAATTTTAAAAGAGAGTTTTTACAAAGGTCTATCAATGTGGATGATTATAAGTTTCTACGTTGCATAGTTTAGAAATGGCTGGGGGGGGAAACATTGCAAGCTACTTTGGCGGGCTATATTTCGCAGATGGTACACCTGATTAAAAAGTGATGTATGAAACATTGCCTTCATTTTAGTAGACCTATTTAATGATATCCAACACGAGGGGATGCAGCAAAAAAAAATGTTTCATCCCCATTTCACATGTATGGGCGCCACCCCTAAAATACGTAATCACGATTTTTTTATTCCTTTAAAACTGAGATCTATATCTAGACTATTTTTTAGAAAAATTTCATTTACTTATGTTTATAACTGTAGAATTTATTAAGCTGTAAAGGATTAGGACAGACGGACAGACGGACGGACATGACGAAACTATAAGGGTTCCTTGTAGGACTACGGAACCCTAAAAAGCTTCTAAAAAGTGACAGCCCTATCACTGAGCTGCGTTGTTCAGTGGTAGCAAATCAATTGTGCGAATATTGTTTCGATGAGCGATGTGTATTCACCATTTTTTACGGTTCTCTATTTCATTAGCCGTACATCACCGCCTTCGATGATATCTATAACAAGTCTGTTCAACAAAATTTATTGACAAGCTGTTTTATTTTCTACTTTAAAATTAATTTGATGAAAGAATGAGTTTATTTTACAGGATTTATTTTGTTTCAATTTTATTATCTTCTGTTTCAATAAACAAAACCAATACTGTAATACAATGTACTGAAATTAAACTTCTTTTACATCTCTCATATTCGGTAAGTAGGTCCTTATTACCCTCAAATGGGGCTTGTAGGTAACCAATTAGCGCTCTAGGGTAATAATGTAGCTAGAAAAGCCCTAGGGCGGTAAGTAATTTAAATAAAAACTCTTCCCTCTTTCAAAAAGTTCGCGTACATCTAACCATCATACTGGCAATAGACATCATGCATTCAGCCCAATAACAAAAGAGGTTGCTTCGCTATTCAGCCTTGTCTTCGTATGAGTATAATAGTCATCAATTTTAAATATCGAACGGCGAAGCCCAATTTCGTTCTTGAAAAAAAATATTTAAAAAAAGATGAAAAAAGGCGGGAATAGAAAACGTTTACTTTAAATATTGTTTGTTTTTGGGATTTTTTTATAATTACGTGCTAATTAGGAAAAAAAACATGAGTTCTGCAAGTGATGAAGATATAAGCTGCACTCCCGATTCAATGAAAATGGAAGCTGCAGCAGCAATTAACAATATTTTACCTGAACGTTCTAAAGAGAGATATTTGAAAACTTACGACGAGTTGATGAAGTGGCGAAAAGAAAAACGAATAAAATGTTTTATTCTTGTAATGCCGGTTTTTTTCTACTTACCTCACAATCGAGATGTAAAGCAGAGTAGTTAGCTCGGGTGTAAGCATCAAATGCACCCTCGAATTATCTTCAAAAATGGCGGTTACCCAAAAAACAATCTTAAAGCTGCCAGTGTTTTGAATTTAAAGATTACCTTAAACCTTTAATACCTCGATAAGACGTACAATGAACCTTTTGTGCTGCTTAGGATTCAGTTTTTTTATGACGCTACTAAGAGCAAAGTGGCGCCTACATCAGTAAAAAAATATATTATTCGCTGAGTAGGTACATTACCTACCAAAAATTCGTTTTTAATAATTAAAAATTTAATGTTAAAAACGAATTTTCGGTAAATGATATTCTCAACGAATAATTATTTTTTCACTTAGCTCTTAGCCTTAATGAGAAACCTTAATGTTATTGAACCTAAACTATACCTACCTACATAATTATATGTATAATTATGTTTACCTCAAGCTCAAGGGTTTTGCTTCATCGTATAATTCAATAATGTAATAATGTAGCTAAATATTATCTGGTATCTACCCTCATTGTACTTATTTAATATCCTACCTTGTCAACTATATTTTTGTTTACCTGTTTGTATAGTCGATGATACTGATGTACGGTAAAACTCTAATGAGTTTATGTTTACATCTTTAGATTGTTTTTGTTATGTATACCACGGAACAAATAAAATAAATAAATAGGTACATACATTAACAACACAAGATACAAAGATGACCATAAAGTACCTGCGTCACAAAGAAAATTGGAACCACTTCAATTTTCATGTACGAGCAACTGCACCAAAATCTGGAATGCTACCAAATACACACGTAAAAGAGAAATGTGGACGAAAGATACGCTTCTGTATAAAGAGAAAGACAAAGAAAGTTATTTCTTTGTAGTGAAAAGTAAAACGTATATATACCTACATAGTCAGCTTCAATAAGATGCAAACACTTTACGAAATAAAATGCGAACGCGAATGAAAGAATAATTGTGAATTAAATCTTTTAAATTTACAACCCAGTTATACAAACGTAGTACCTATATGCGTAGTATTGTTAAGGTGCGGATAAACTTGAGCATTCTCTTGTAACAGAACTTACAGAACATCGAGCATTCGCCGTTTTAAAATGTGGTCGTACTGTAGCTCTACCATGAGTTTACACGGCCAAAACTCGCTAACGTCTCCGTAAATTATTTATATGAAGAAACAATTTGGTTGTAATGTAACATTCGCTAGTATGCTCATTACAAGCGAATCAGAATTAACTTATGTGTAAACATAGGTACAAGGGTTGTTAGATAAATGTGCAGTTCATCCATGTTTAGCCATAAAAGCATACAAATATTTTGGATAGTTACAAATTAATTAATTAGTTAATCACAATCCTTTTAACAACAGTATTTAATTATTATATTATATATCAATCAATATCAATCAATTACTCAATCATAATCCTTTTTTTTTTCTGGTGGAAATCCTCCGTCTACTAACACAAGTATTTAATTTTACTATTATATTATATAATCAAACAGATACATGATAAAGATGAATGCTCTCATGAACCCACAAGATACACTTATCTTGTGGGTAGTGTGTGTGTACCTTTATCTGTTATATGTATTGTAAAATCTAACTCTTATTAATCTGTGGTAGGTACAGTCACATGAATAAAAATCATAACATTTACTCATGTGGTATAATGTCGAAAGATTTCAATCACTAGCTCTTCTTAAATTCACGTTTAAATATCGCAAAGTTTTTAAATCTTATTGAGGCTTACTGCAGTACTATTGTTCGTACAGCGGAGCTGACCTTTACCCATATTATACTCGTATGACTTCGTAAGTATCATAATATATGATGCATTCCTAATGAGGTTTACTCTCTATTGACGCCGCTGTCCATCTTTCTTTGTTTCGGTTGATATGAATGTAATCGACACGTGCATACATTTGAAGTACTTGTACATATACTTTGTATGCTTTATACATATACTTTGTATGTATTAAGTACTTACATACACACATAATTTATAGGTACTTTGTGCATTCTGCGCGTCACGCATCCACACTGTATTAGCTTCTATTTTTCTTACACATATAAAAATAAATGTTTTTATGTTTGTCCTCTATGCGTTCCTAAACCGTTTATCCGATTGTGATGAAACTTTGGTGAGTTACTCTGCGTATGCCCGCGATGATTCCTGGCCCAAAAAAGATCGCATGCAATGCATGCACAGCTAGTAATATTATAAATGCGAAAGTAACTCTGTCTGTATGTCTGTCTGTTTTTTACCTTTTCACATCAATCTCTGAACTGATCGTAATGAAATTCGACAGAGATAGCCTGGTACCTGGATAAGGACATAAATCCCATGAAGATAAACAGTTCTCAAGGGATGCACAATAACGTCTTTCAGTGGTAAACCGAATTAAACCCGTGTGAAGCAACGGACAAATTACAAAAGAGAATAGCCAAAGAAAATTCAAAAAATAAGAAATTTCGTCAGGTTAAAATCATATTAAAAATTACCATGGAAAAGTTTATAATTGGGGAGGGGCCAATTAGTCAATAATTATTATATTAGGTCATTATTATATTAGGGGGCAATTTAGTCTGGCTATTATTAGTCAATAATGTCTTATTGCTCTAAGTTAAAAATTTACTCTGAGTCTCGGACGATTAAATTAGGTGGACGGAATCTCGCTAAACAAAGACTTATTGCACTTAATTTTTTCCTAAACCCACTATAATTTCGAAAGCATTTTAACACACCAGATTTATACTGTTATTTTATTTGTGACACTTTAACAATGACTACCGTCAGACTAGATTTCTTGCATAAGCGCGGCTTTTTGGCATACTATGGATATGAATGAGTGCGTGCTTCACTTATTGTTTAGCGAGATTCCGTCCACCTTTTTTATTCGTCCAAGGTCTGAATAACATTAATTTTATAAATACCTAGCGCACATAATCTTACTCTATTAAGATTGAGTGATATTCTATTGTGTAAAATTATTGAACGTGTGTAAAATAAATAGTTTGAATTGTTTTGTTTAACCGACGAAAAAAAAGGAGGAGGTTCTCAATTCGACGCGTATATATTTATTTTTTTAATGTATGACCACGCATAACTTTTTACAGAGTAGTCCGATTTTAATGATTCTTTTTTTAATGGATAGGGTATATCTCGAAGTTGGTTCCATTTAAATTTGTAAATCAAAATCCACCCCTAAGGGTAGGAAAACAGGGGATGAGTGTTTGTTCACCCACTGAATTCTTACCTGTTAACCGATTCTGTTGAAACTTGGCACACATAAATGTAGTTTTAGATAGAGTTTTAGACACTACAACATAATGGAGACCTGGAGTTAATTGTAGCCACTACAAAATTAAAAATTAAATTTTTAACAAAAAATTGAACCAACGAAAACAGAAACTACAAAAAAAAAAAAAAAAAATATATTTATTAATATAAATAGATATATTTATATGTTTATATATTTATATGTATTTTTTATTTATATTTATTATTATACATATATTTATTTATTTATGTAAAGCATACATAAATAAACATAAATAAATAAATAAACTGAAAATCGAAAAATAAAATGAAGCTTTTTAGTCTTAATAACTAATTTCCTAACTAAACTAATGTAAATAACTAATTATGAGTCGACGCCAAACAAACAATAAACGAAGATCATTAAATTACTTCATACTAATAAAAACAAAATAACATCAAATACAATGTTTATCGATCGACGATAAACAATAACTTTCCAAAAATGCGTTCCCCGCTCGACCACTTACCATTGCAACACTTTGTTGCAATGGTAAGTGGTCGGTAACATACAAACAACGTGCGTGCCAATCGCACGCACTTTGTTTGTTTGTTTGGCGCCGACTCATAATTAATTATTTACATTAGTTTAGTTAGGAGATTAGTTATTAAGACTAAAAAGCTTCATTTTATTTTTCGATTTTCAGTTTCTGTTTTCGTTGGTTCAATTTTTTGTTAAAAAGTTTTATCAGAAGTTAGTATTTCGTAAATACGTTTATAAATGAATTGAAGTTGCCTTCAATAAAAATGCATCAAATCCAGAAATTTCTAAATTAATATAAATAATAATATAGGTATTCAGTAGAAGTAACTACTTGACATTCTGACAGCACTGCGTACTTCAGTTACTTATTTGCTTCTGTTTAATCTGAAAACATGTCTAGAATGATAAGAAACGCGATGATAAGATCTTTGATTTCCAGAACGAAAATATTTTTCCCAAGTAGATTAAAATATATAAAAATTATATAAAAGAAACAAAAGTTGAAAAAGGCTAAATACTAACGAGACTTTTTTCCATTATGATACATACATACATATTATCACGCCTGTTTCCCATTAGGGTAAGCAGAGATGATGATGATGAGTGGTGATTTCCACATGCTACGATCCTGACTCACCTCTTTGCTTCATCTAAGTTCATTAACCTCGTCATGCATGCTCGTCGGCTTAGAGTACTCCATTATGATATCGTCGAAGAAACATGAATTTTCATCTTCAGATTTTCTTTATGGTGCCTGTACACGGCGCGGGTAACATGCGCATGTTAAGGCACTTGCGCGGGTTACATGCGCATGTTAAGGCACTTGCGCGGGTTACATGCGCATGTTAAGGCACTTGCGCGGGTTACATGCGCATGTTAAGGCACTTGCGCGGGTTACATGCAGCGTGTAAACGACCGTGTTAATAAATGCGCGGGTCCAGTGTCTCAAAGCCAAAGTTAAAAGTTTTTATTTCGAATAAGCATTTACATGCAATTTCGAAACATTAATTATGAATCTAGTTGCACGGTTCCAAAAATTGGTCCTATGGAGAAGAGCCGGCAAGAAACTCTTTTGAAATAATAATAGTACAATGATTTGTTACATGATAAAAAAAAAAAAATATTATTATTATTATTATTTTAAATTCACTGAAGTAAACTAATTAATGATTAATAATGATTTTTAAGTTTAGGCTCGACTATAATAGGAGCGAACCCAACGATCCGATACTCTATGCCATTAATAGCTACATTATGTTCACATTTACAGCGATCAATTTCAAAAAAGAGTATAATTAAAATATTATTTAGTGTGTGAAATTGTTAATGTTAATGTCTTTTAATAATAATTATTGATGGATTGCATAAAAAAGACGTGCCAAGATTGTTTACTAAATAAGACAAGTAAGAAAAAACAGAGATTAGCTGAAGCAGCGATAGCTAAGCGGTTGAATGCTTGCCTTACATGCAGATGAGTATGAGTTCGAAGACGGTCCACACTTTTCGGATACATGTGTGGATCAGAATATGATTATCCTCTTGCTTTAATGGTGAAGGAAAACATCGTCAGGATCCCTGCACACCTGAGAGTTCTCCATTAACTTCTTGATGGTGTGTAGTCCGCCAACACGCATTAGAATAGATGGTGGACTAAGGCCTGAATCCTTCCCTTTCTGAGAAGAGGTCCGTTCCCAGCAGTGGGATAGTAATGAGCTGTATAAGGCTGAACAGACGCAATCTCGGTTGACAACCAATCGTAAGAACGTTTTTACGATTGAATTACCGTTGTACAATCAATTAAAGTCGAGTAGCCTTGCCAGTTGCCAATAGGTATGTTTACGAACCAGTCGACCTCCGACCGATACGCCACCGATCCGGACGACAAACTGCATAGGAATGAGGGCATACCGACTGCGCACACATTGCACACAGATTGCACTAAAACAACATTCGTAATTACTTAGATAACGTTATTATAAGTCTTGAAAAATATTATACACACATATTATTATGTATCAATATTATTTCTGGACGGATTTCTGATTATAAAACAGGACAGGAAAAATAAGGTCATTTATTATTAATACTAGACCTTGCCCACGGTTTCACCCTCGTATAATTCAGATTATCACAGAAAGACTTATCAGGCATCCCTCGGGAATTTACATATTTTCCCGGGGTATATAGTAGGTATGTTACACGCTAATCCGGGTTATGGTCTATTTGTGTGCCACATCCAAATCCAGTCAGCCGTTTCCGCGTGATTGAGTAACAAACATGCACAAACATCTTCACAAACTGTCACATTCATTTATAATATTAGTAGGAAGTAGGATTTTGATCCTCGTACAGGAATAGCCGAGTAATCCCGGAGATGACCCGCATTAAACGAGATTATCCATGTGCCTACTTTCATAACGGAAATTGTGAAGAGCCCTTCGTAAATATTTTCAATCAAAATACCACATGCAGAGACGTGGGTTACTGTCTTGAATTTACATTATTATTATTATTGTCATCATTATCATTGTTTATCTATTATCGTTGATTTATTACAGATAGAAGTTTTTAAATAAAAACGAAAAATAAATGAATTGAATTGAATTGAATTAAACTTTCGCGAATTTCACTCACTATTTCACTTTTTATTACAGATAGTTTTCCTGAAAAAGAAAACTTTGATTTACATAATTAAGTACCATTGAAATTCTATTCTTTATTTAGGAATATTTTGTATTAAAATATTAATATAACTTATCGTAATCAGCCCATTACTGTCCCACTGCTGTGCATGGGCCTCTTCTCAGTACGAGAAGGTTAAAAGTTAAAATAATAATACTCTTAAGTATACAAAAGAAGTAAGCCGTATTACAAAAAACACAAGATATCTGCGTTTTAAGCTCCTTTTTGAAGTCCAAGACCGCAATCTCAAAAATATATGTTTGTTTTAAATTTTGTTAGTGGAATATGATACTTTTATTCATATTGTAGTCACAATTTTTTTTAGAATTTTCATTACTCCGCTGACACGTATTCGGTTAAACGCTAAGAAGCTTTATTTTAACATCCTGGATCTCAGTTACCTTTTGCTATAAACTGTTTAAAAATATAACATAATATTTGAAATATGTTCCCATTGAAACAATATTTACAACTTGAAAAAAAAAATCTCCGTTTCAACTAAATTACCACTTTAAAATACCAATTTTCTAACCAGAAAATGGGTTTCTTAAACCTCAATTTTCTGCTAAAATAAACAAAGTTTCTATATAAAAAATATACTATATAAAACTTCAGACTTTTGCCAATATAATTAAATTAAAATATGACAGTAATTTAATGAAAAATCTTATCATAAACTTGAAATCAAAAGACTATTATAAATTCTTGCGCTTGCAACATTGGCTCTGTATCACACGATCTGAGTATCGCGATTTTTAATTCAGTAATGGAAATTTCTATAGATCTTTCTATCGAATAGAATAAGAATGCCAAAAATTCACCTCTCGTTGCTGTTTTCATTCTGCTTTTTTTTTTTTTGGTGTTTATTCTTCTACTAACCTTCGATAAGACTATAACTTAGGTACCTAGTAGATAGACTGTCGAGACTGAAAGACATAGCGAAGCTACCAAATTATCAAACATCACATCTGAAGGCCAAATCTCGTATTAAAAATGTTCAAAATAATGTTCTGATCTAATCTCAATGTTGTAAATATCAAAATTATGACAGTATATGTTTCTGTTTGACGTTTATACGTGACATTTATTTTTATTTATTATTATTATATATTATTTAAAATATTGAAACTAGGTACATCAGAACTTTTTGGAATATTTTTAATTACGAGAATTGGCCCTCTGGTCTAATTTAATAATAGTTTATAAAGTACACATGGTGTGAGGCATTGAGATAGGCTTGAATCTCAATGCCTTACACCCGGTGGCGGATTTACCAGCAGGCTGAGTAGGCTTGAGCTTAGCGTGGCAGATTTTAGGGGCGGTAAAGGAGAACATTCAGCGTTCATACATTTTCGGGCCTTTTCTCAAAGCCAGAAAAAAATAATGTTATAAATTGTTAGAACTAGTCATTTTGAGCTGTTATTATTATGGCACCAAAGCTGTAGGGTCATTCTGTGACCTGCTATACGGGTTCGAAAAATAGAGATTTTCATACGAGATTTCGTCATTTTGAGCAACAATTGGTCATTTTGAGCAATTGTTATTAAATCACAAAAGCTGTGGGTCTTTCTGTAACATTTTCTACAAGAGCTTGTCTGTAGAGCAATTGTTATAAAGACACAAACAACGCATAAACGCAAGCTCAAGAGCACAATAAGCTACCTGTGGACTATATATCGGTTTCTCTGATTGCTCTACCCCAGTGTGAGAGTGAGCGGAACAGAGACATTCAAAAATACCACTGGATGTGAGTTTAGATTTCTTTTATTAGTTATCAGTGCGAGTTTACTTTCATCGGACGGCTAGCTGCTTGCGTTTCATTGACATCTATCTGGCGAAGTCTGATCAAAGAATGTGGCACATCATGATGTGCCTGGGCATTTCATAAAACGGGGCTTTTTTCATAAATTGACAAACTAATACCCACGATAACTTAAAATCGCGGACGTTCTCAAAAAATGTCAGCTTAAGAGTACTCTAAACCGACGAGCATGCATGACGAGCGTAATGATCGTAGATGAAGCGAAAGAAGTGTGTAGCAGGTGGAAATCCATAGTCGCTGCCTTCCCCAAAAGGAAACAGGCGTGATAATATGTATGTATGTATAACTTAAAATGCAAAACATTTGAAGATTTGCCCAGCCATGTTTGGGTATCAGCCATATCGATCTCGTAGGGTAACCAAAGTATTAATAAAGAAAAACAGAATGTAGGGTGCTAAAGTGAGCGAAAAAAACTCGAAAATTGTGGCACCCTGACTCTGATAGGTTAGGTTTCGGTCGCTGCGCTCGCTCACTAGACCCCGTCATTCCCTTCGATTGTATGTACGGATACATTGTTACAATCACATTTCCACTTTCCATCTTCATGTCTTAGTTTGGCGAAAGTGACTTGCAATATCGTTTAGGCAACAATCGAGGTGGTATTGTAGTTATGATGGGCAAAGGTTGCTCATCAGGTGGGCCTATAGCTCGTTTCACCTACCATAAATAATACCCTACCCCTATAGGATCGATATGCCCAAACATGGCTGAGCAAATCGTCAAACGTTTTGCATTTTAAGTTATACATCATACATACATATTATCACGCTTGTTTCCTTTTGGGGTAGGCAGAGACTATGGATTTCTACCTGCTACACACTTCTTTCGCTTCATCTACGTTCATTACGCTCGTCATGTGTATTAGCTGGTTAATTCATCAAATAGTTTCGTTTCTTAAAGACACAAATAGGCACATCATGATCTGCCCAATTGGACTTATTATTTCGATTGGACTTGGACAGATAGATGTCAATAATACGAAATAGGTAAACTTCCGTTTTTTAATGTCTTTGTCTCGCTCACTCTCACAATGGGGTGGAACGAGCAGAGAAACCAGTAGATATAGTCCACAGGTAGCTTATTGTGCACTAGAGCTTGTTTATGCGTTGTTTGTGCCTTAATAATAGTTGGTCAAAATGACAAGCTCTTGTATGAAAATATCACAGAGGGTTATTCTGTGATATTTTCATACACATCCACAGATAAAAAAATAAAAATCCCATAATAAAAATGGCTCCAAATGACCAATTGTTGCTCAAAACGATGAGCTCTCGTATGAGAATCACTACTTTTTTAAACCTTAAAACAGAACAGAGAATCACCAGCTTTTTGAATGTCTTTGTCTCGCTCGCTCTCAGTCGGGGTGGAGTTAGCAGAGAAACCAGTATCGTTCACAATTTTCCTGAGCCACTTGAGCTTGCGTATATGCGTTATTTGCGTCCTGCTGTAAATGTGGAGCTTTTTTTTTAAAATGTAAATTTTTCAAAGCCTTACAGGTCACAGAATGACCCAACAGCTTATGTGCCATAATAAAAATTGCACTAAATGAGCTATAGTTGCTCAAAATGACAAGCTCTCATATGAAATTATCTGTTTTTCGAACCCTTGTAGAAGGTTACAGAATCACCACACCCCACAGCTTTGGTGCCATAATAACTATTGCTCCAAATGACCAGTTCTAACGATTTATAGAAAAAAAAAATTCTGGCTTTCTTTCAGAAAAGGCCCAATTTGAATGATGTCCTTTCGGGGCCGATTTTGAAAGATATTGTAAGAAACTTTCATAACTTAATTGAATTTATTATTTTTGCTGTTTGTGAGAACAATAAAGATTATTTATTATTTATTTAGATATGCTTTATTGTACCTTAAAATACATTACATTGAATATGTATTTAAACTATTGCCCAAAGGGCGGCCTTCCAGGCAACCTTAGGATGGACAAGAATGAACTGGACAGAAAATGGGGTTGTCAGATGTGCAAATTAGACACATAGTTTAATAATAAAATAAAATACTATACTAATACTATGAAATAAAAACAAAAATATTTTCTATAGATTATTGAATTACGTTTAGCGAAGTACATTATTTCGTAAGATTACCCGTATCGAAAGATTTATTTTTTTGCCTTGGCGAAATACTCATGGATGCATTCCGCCCGGGATAGGCGGAGCCAGTGTCGTACACTTACCGACTAAAACCACCACAATGTTCCTTCAAGTACCTTAACCTGGGGCGTTGGAACCCGTGAGTATTCACACAAGATTACCCTGCCTTATTAGCACATGATTGAGCGACATGAGTCATACATGACTGAGCTTTGATTAGTTCAGAAATATACCCAAAAACTATTTTTTGTGCAATTTAAACCAAATTGCTGTATTGTAAAAATAATCTAGGAACCGATAATGATTGTAGAAGGGCGGCACAAATTTAATAGCCTATCCTTGGGAAATGTGTACATCTACCACTGCTTACACCATATGAACCATTATAAATTCGACTCATAATTTATTATTCAATAATCCTACAAAATATATCCATCCTGCCCCTAATAATGCCCCTTCCAGTAATGTAATGCAATAACAATACGTCAACGTAAAACGATCATTACATTTGTCCGCCGTACGATTTATAGGTACCATTGTTATATACTTACATAAACACATAATTTTTCCATCGCAAAAACATATAAAAATACCGAGACACAATAAAATGTTATGTGTATTTAATATAAACTGCCAGCTACGACAGATTATAACCATTCGAGAAACCACTTAGATAATTTTATCTGACCTAGTAACTCATACCGTAGATACCTTTGATGCTGCAGGACACATAACTATCTTTTTATACAATCTTAACATTAGTGACCCCAATCGCTAAAGATAGGCTATTGATTTGTCTTTGACAGGTGTATTAAGAGTTATGTCTATCGCTGTTTTTCCGAAAATAGTGTGATGCTCTAGCTGCTATTTTCTACTCGAAATACAACGCGCGTCCACGAGATTATCACATGGACTTTTCCCGTAAAATTTATGCATCGGAATTGCTATTTTAAATTATTAGGTTACGCGTCGCCAACACAAGAATTCATTTTATTTTTTTAAACAGATGATACGAAAACAAAATGAAATATTTTTTACATAAATTCTGTGCTCACTGAAAACATTTAAAAGTCATAGTTGGAGAGAACGCTAACTAAACCAATTTAATTAATTAACTTTTAACAAATGAAGTAGGCGTTAAGGAAATCTCCACAAATATGTACACAACTACCGCAAGCCATTCATTATTAACATTGTACATTGGTATTATTTGGTATATTGGCATTTGTTTTCGGTATTTCTAGCGATAAAGCTAAATCAATTATTTATGGGTCGTATTGTTTCAGTCCATTTCATTGCATTTTTTCATAATAATTTATGTAGAGGTTTTTAAACATTCGCGAATTTCACTCATATTGAACTATGTTTACGGGACTTTTCGCGCACAATTAAATCAAAACAAAACAAACATTTTGACTGAGGCTGAGTCTGCTCGTGACCATGGCCAATGCAACTTGGCCGAAATGTCGAGGTTAGTCAAAACGTTTGCTTTGTTTTGATTTAATTGTGCGCGAAAAATCCCGTAAACATAGTTCAATATCTTATGCAGGCTTTTCAGTTGTCAGTATGTACAATGTGCTTTATTTGATTTACAAAGAAATGAGTACTTATCAGCCGTGTGTTTCCTCGATTATCTGTCATTTTCGTTGTCAGTCAGAGGGCGAGAGTGCGCGCGATCAGACGCCGCCCGGTCAGTTAATACGGCACGTGAGCAACGAGCGTGTTTTCTTAGTTTTTCTTTTACATTACGTATTTCACATAAAAAGTGTTTTAATTTTACAAACGAATAAAGAGTACAATTATGCGGTTTTTATTAACAGACTTTATTCTCAACAGTAAGTGAGTGAACTTTCTTCCTTTTGTTTTTGTTTTGATATTATTTTATGATATAACGTGTAGGTTTTGTTTCTAATTTTTATTTCAACATGCTTACCCGTGAAACAGGTTTTTAGCCTCGGACACTCATTTAATTTTGTTGAACAACATGCATCAAAAACATGAAAGCACGTGCGTCAAGTGTTATTTTTGGCGCGCATCTGACATTGACATGCAGTTTTTAAAAACAAAGATGCAACCTAAGTATAGTTTGTATTTTATAATGCCGGATGCTTTATACGTGCAATTATCGTAAACAATGATTAGGTTCACGATGTTTCATCGCATACCGCATAGTTAATATTTATTAAAGTTCTCTGTTATTACATTAGTAGGTATGTTTAATGTTTTTGCTTGTCGACGGCTAAAAATGCTGAACTTGATAACTCAATTCGCACGATATCAAATCTAATAAATAAAACTGGGTTGTTTTTGCATGAAAGTAAAAATCCCTTTTTAAAATAATATATTCCAGAATACTATTTATTACTATTCTCTATTAATAATATTAATTTTATTACTATCTATTAATATTACTATCAGGAAACATGACGTAAATTTTATAATAATCTTATAGTAAGAAGAAAACACAGTTTCAATTTATGGAATGTAAGTCGTACAAATGTAAAGTCTGTTTTTCTCTCTTGTCTTATTTATAAACAATCTTGGCATGTCTCTTTATTCAAATAACTACTCATAAAATATAATCATTAGTTGTGCACATGTAATTAGGTGAAAAAAAATATTTACATTTAGTGTGTGGAATTGTTAACACAATTATTTACAATTAATTACAATCACATGAGACTTTCCACCTTCATGTCTCAGTTTGGCGAACCGACTTGCGGTACCATTTAGGTAACAGCCTAGGTGGTATTGCAGTTGTTATGGGCAAAGGTAACCACTTAACATCAGGTGGGCCTTTAGCTCGTTTCGCCAACCAATACCATAAAAAATAAAAAAATAAAAAAACAATGTCTTTCAATAATTATTATTGACAAATTGCATTAAAAAGACATGCCAAGATTGTTTACTAAATAAAACAAGTAAGAGTTATAAGTTTTGCGAACTACGAAGTGTGTTAAATAACAAATGTAGACAAAATGCAAACAATTTCAATAAATTTGTAATGCACTAACATTCAAAATCATTGTACGTTCCTATTATGGCACCAAATCCATCTCATTTACTTAATTATCATACAGTTCCTTTGTTTAAAGTTCGGTTTCTTTAAACTAGTTAATTAGAGCTCGTTTTGTACCCACTAATGAATGACATACAATAAGGCCATTGATGTTATAAGACGGTAGTACTTATCTACTCAGTGGTAGTACTCGTATTACGCTTGACTAGTGATTTCGATAGGCGACTATCGATTGTCTATCTATGTACCTATAGCCTATCGATAGTCCACGAAAAAACAATAGTATCGATAGAGTATCGATATTTCGATAGTATTAGACACCGATAGTGACTTTACTATCGATCGAATTGTCACTATTGTGTCCAATACTAATGATACTATCGATAGAATTATCACTATTAGTGTCCAATAGTATCGATAGTATTAGCACGTACCACGCTATCGATATCTTAACTAATTTTCAAGGGCAACTATCGATAGCAGGACTATCGATATTTCGGCGTCACTACGCTTGACACACTGACTCACAGCTCTATTCAGAATATTTGGTGCTAATTGGTTATTCGGGGGACAATTGAAAGGAATCTCCACGCGATGCCTCAAACTCAATCATGATTGATGAACATTAGAATACGAAACATGAAACAATTGTTTTCGTATTACTTCGATCAAGTTCGTAAACAAATCTTCTAGGTATGCAATGTAACAAAAAGACTAACATGTCATAAAATAGAAGTTATTGTATCAAATAACTGCATATTTTCCTAATAGATGTAGGTATTTTATTACCTATGTATTTCATGCTTGCAATGCACATTCGATTCTTGTTTTACTTATATATTTTATTCCCTTTTAAGTGTTGTATCAGGCAGTCCGTACAAATGTTGTATATTCTGTATAATAATATTAATATACAAGATGTTACAGAATAAACGCAAGACCTCAGACACCCCAATGAGAATAATAAATACTATCTTGAAATATAATATTTTTTCAAAATCACAAAATTACATGGTTTTTAGGCGTCAGTATATAACGTGTTATTAAAAACACCTCTTAAGGGGTCATTGTACTCATCAGTATGAACAACTTTTATTATGGGACCGACCCTGAAATCGCAATAATAAAATCAGCTGATCCCTGATATTTTTTAGATTTATGTGAACAAAAATGAATTGAATTGAATTTTTTTATTGATAACAATTAATTGTTACAAGTCAGTGTTCTTAAGTATTTTACAATTTTAATTAATTTGGCTATACATTGGCAAAATAATATGATTTTTTTTTTATAGTAAATAAATAACATTTCATTTCAACTTATGTACTATATTCCCTATATAATATAGGGAATAGCTAATACGTTGTATTAGCTCCCGATTTGGTTGCTGGATTGCAGGATGCGGTTTAGGGATTACCTGCCACACAGAAACTCATTTCGCTGATCTTCCTGGACCTCAAAGTCTTACTCGGGATCCGCTGATATACTTCTCATATCCTGAGAAAAAAAATTAATTCTGAAAAATAAGATTGGGTTAAAATGTAACATGGTATAAAAATATACCAATCGATTCTTTTAGTAATTCTGTACAAACCGCTTTCAGGACTTGTGTTTATTTTGTTACACGCTGTAGGTAGGTATGCCCATTATTTGTGACACCATTATTACAAGTATTTTTTCTCAGTTGACTAGTTGATCCCGTTTAACAAGATAAACCATCGTATCTGCATCCTGCATACAATAACAACAGTGACTTTTTGACTTTATCAGTAAAAGAATGACCGTATTTACAACGGATCAAAATATTTCTATACATAACAAATATCTAGGTTAAAAAAGATAGGCAAGTCAAGTTAAAGTAATAATAAAAAATCATTTATTATTTTGAAGACATTAGTTCTTTTGAATTTATTTTACAACAATAGCGCTTTTTTTTTTTTTTTTTTTTTTTTCGCCGTGGGGAAATCCTCATGGACGCACTCCGCCCGGGGTAGGCGGAGCCAGTGTCGGACTCTTACCGACTAAAACCACCACGGTATTCCTTCAACTACCTTAGCCGGGGGCGTGGGAACCCGTGAGTATTCACACAACCACCCCCGACAGGTCCTGGCCCGCCACAAGCAGGCGAGCCCCTTCTCCCCGTGCGGCCTAACGTCAGCCGCACCCTCCTAGGCGGCGCACACGGAACACTGCACGCCACCTCATCTCATGGGCCTTTACCAGCTGCGCCAACTACGCCGGCTGTGCCAGCTACGCCAGCTGCTGGTCGGGCAGCAGACTACCCCGAGTCTGCTGCTCGCAGGCCCTACCTCCCGTAATTTTTTATAGAGGTTTTCTTCCTCGCGGTCCGGGCGGTGAAGCCAAGACCCTCGGTCCCAAGAGGCGCGAGAACACTACTCAGCGGGCACTTCTGGGGTTACGAGATCGACGGGGGCAGGGAAAGACAGTCCCTCCGCTGCCTGCCCAGTGGCAGGGTGAGTGCACACCGGGCCCGCCCCTGCTCCTCCACTGTGCCCTCTGCTGATATCAGAGGGACACGTGGAGCAACTCCCCACTGGCCCCCAACGGGCCCCTCCCGCGCCAGAATATTCGCCACAGGCAATAAAATCCCCCGAAGGTTAATCCCTCGACAGGATTCTATTGCCTGTGCCCAGGATGCACCGGCCAAACAACTGCCGATCCCTCTAGACGTGTCCAGAAGGACAAGTAGCTGTTAGGCACACGTGGAGGTTTTCTGGCCAGCACCCCACAACAATAGCGCTTAACTTATTCGTCCCTAACCATCATCATCAGCCTATGGGTCCTGATTCTGAATCATGGAAATCTATGCCCCATACCTTTTTTTGAGACGGAGAAAACGCCTATAGCCAAAGTCATGTCACGTAAAAAAGTTTGCATTTACATGCACTTTCAAAACGTTAATTATGAATCTAGTTGCACGGTTCCAAAAAGTTGGTCGTATGGAGAAGAGCCGGCAAGAAACTCCATGGATATACTCTTTTCAAATAATAAATGGTACAATAGTTCGTTACATGATTTGAAAAAAAATGTGTGAGAACAATGTACATCATGTAGGTTGATGACTGAGACAAAATCACTGAGGTAAACTAATTAATGATTAATAATGATTTTAAGTTTAGGCTCGCTCGACCATAATAGGAACCCAACGATCCGATACTCTATGCCATTAATGGCTACATTATGTTCACATGTACAGCGATCAATTGCAAATTAGTGTATAATAAAAAACATAAATGTCAAAAAAATAAGTAAAGCACAATGTCAGAACAAAAAATATAAATATAATTTGACTTGATGACCTCTGTGGTCTAGTGGTTCGGGTGTCGGACTGCTGATAACGAGGTCGTGGGTTCGATTCCCACAGGACACAAATATTTGTGTGATGAACATGAGTGTTTGTGTTGGTCTGGGTGTTGCTTATGTATTATAAGTATGTATTTACAAAAAAAAAAAAAAAGTATATAAGTATTATATCCATTGTCTAGTACCCATAATACAAGCTCTGCTTAGTTTGGGACTAGATGGTGCTGTGTAAAAAATGTCCCAAAGATATTTATTTATTTTATTTATTATAATAAAAAATCACAAATGTCAAATTGTAGAAAAAAGTGTAAAAAAAGATAATTCAAATCAAGTCAATAAAACATTGTCTGTGATCATAGCATGCCACACCAACCGGGGAGGCAGTGTGGTTATGTGGGACTCACACCCACTAAATCGCAACCACTTTCTTCCTAAACTCTCTTTTACATACTTGGGACATCACCACAGCTGGGGGCCGTGCAATGAGGGCGAGCGATAGACTCCCCAATCTACCGCCCGCTGGCACAAAATCCGCTGGCATCTCTTAGGGTTTTTATAAAACTGCCTGCGCCGACCCATCCTTCGACCACGGATATCTATGCCCTAAACTTATCTTAATTAAATTGTGATTTCAGCTTTCGTTTTGACCAGTAGACGAAAGCACGTAACTAAAGAAAAGCAGTTGCAGTGCAGTTGCAGTTAAGTTTAGATCAAAATAATGCTTTTAGTATTCTCTTATGTACAATATAAGGCCACCATTTGTACAATAGTTTAAATGCATATTCAATGTAATGTTTTTTATGATGTACAATAAAGCATATATAAATTAATATAAATAATAAATAAATATGTATGGCGATCGCTGTCAGAAACGAACTGCAGCGTCACTGCAACTTGATCGGTGCCTCATGAAATTACGTGAATTAGGGCCCAGGTTTGGCTGAACATCAGAATTACAGTCATTTCATCATCATTTCAGCCGAAAGACGTCCACTGCTGGACATAGGCCTCCCCCAAGCATCGCCACAACGACCGGTCCTGCGCCCTCCGCATCCAGCGGATTCCCGCGACCTTCACCAGGTCGTCGGTCCACCTTGTGGGGGGCCTACCCACGCTGCGCCTTCCAGTACGCGGTCGCCACTCCAGAACTTTACTGCCCCATCGGCCATCCGTTCTGCGAGCAATGTGCCCCGCCCACTGCCACTTAAGTTTGGCAATTCTTCGGGCTATGTCGGTTACTTTCGTTCTTCTGCGAATCTCCTCATTTCTGATTCGATCACGCAGGGACACTCCGAGCATAGCCCTCTCCATTGCCCTTTGAGTGACTTTGAGCCTTCTTATCAGGCCCATTGTGAGCGACCACGTTTCAGTACCGTAAGTAATTACTGGCAACACACACTGGTCAAAGACTTTCGTCTTGAGACACTGCGGTATTTTGGACGAGAAGATATTGCGTAGCTTCCCGAACGCTGCCCAACCGAGTCGGATTCGACGATTGACCTCTTTCTCGAAGTTGGACTTACCTAGCTGGACAGTTTGTCCTAGGTATACATAATCGTCAACAACTTCGAGTGTAGATTCTCCGATGCTTACGGGAATGGGTGCTATATGGGAATTCGACATAACCTTTGTCTTGTCCATATTCATTTTAAGACCCACTCTATCGGAAGCTCTACTGAGGTCATCGAGCATTGTACCGAGGTCCTCCATGGTCTCAGCCATGACTACTATGTCGTCGGCAAACCGAAGGTGAGTGATGTACTCGCCGTTTATGTTGATGCCTAGCCCATTCCAGTCCAGAACCTTGAAGACATCCTCCAATGCAGCAGTGAACAGTTTCGGAGAGATCACATCTCCCTGTCTCACACCTCGCTGCAGAAGGATAGGTTTCGAGGCTTGGTCCTGTAATCGGACTGACATAGTGGCGTTTTCATACAAAGACTTTAACACTTCGATGTACCGATAGTCAATCTGGCACCGTTGAAGAGACTGTAGTACCGCCCAAGTCTCGATCGAATCGAAGGCTTTCTCGTAGTCCACAAACGCTAAACAAAGAGGCAAGTTATACTCTTCGGTCTTCTGTATAACCTGACGCAGCGTATGTATGTGGTCTACGGTGCTAAAGCCTTTTCGGAACCCGGCTTGTTCGGGAGGCTGGAAGTCGTCAAACCTGCGCGAAAGACGGTTCGTAATGACTCTCGAAAACAGCTTGTAGACATGGCTCAGAAGTGAGATGGGCCTATAATTCTTCAGTAGAGCATTATCGCCCTTTTTGAAGAAGAGTACCACCACACCTCTGCTCCATGCCTGTGGCGTTCTCCCCTCGAGAATGACGGAATCAAATAACTTCTGAAGGGCCTTAAGGATCGGTTTTCCACCCGCCTTCAGGAGTTCGGCCGTAATTCCGTCATCACCCGGTGCCTTGTTGTTTTTGAGCTGCTTTAGAGCCATCCTAATCTCGTACAGGCTGACGTCCGGGATATCTTCGGTATAGTGTCGGGTCAATCGAGCTCTTGGGTCATTAGCCCGATTTACAGCGGGTTTCTGGGTGGACGTGTATAACTGTCCATAGAACTTCTCGACCTCCTTCAATAGCTCTGGCTTGGAGGAAACGACTCTGCCATCGTCGGTCCTCAGTTTTGCAAGCTGGCTCTGCCCAATAGACAGGTCTCTTGCGAAGACTTTGGAGCCCTTGTTCTTCTCTATCGCGTCTTTAATACGTTCGGTATTAAATTGGCGTAGGTCACTTTTCAAGGACTTTGAGATCTGTCTATTGAGCTGCCGGTACTTAGTCGCATCATCTGAGGACTGCAGGATCATCTCGCGTCTTTCCGCCATGAGCTCGAGAGTGTGGTCAGAGAGCTTCTTGTTTCTGATTGTACGACGGGTCCTAAAGATCCTAGACCCGACCGTATGGACAGTTTCCACAAACCCATCGTTGTAATCGTCCACTGAGCTCCCTAGGCATTCGAAACGATTCTGAAGTTCGAGCTGAAAGCTCTCGGCGTTTTGGATTTGGATCGGTGCTGGACGGAGCGTAGACTTCATCAGTCGAGATCTTTCCAGCTTGATGTTCAGATTCAATGTGCCTCTTACCAAACGGTGATCGCTTCCGGTTTTGACCGCGTTGATCACAGAGACATCATTGAATATTTGCTTCTTCGTCGACATAATGAAGTCAATCTCATTTTTTGTTACACCATTAGGTCCCAACCAGGTCCACTTCCTGTGCTCACGCTTTCTGAAGAAAGAGTTCATCATATAGAGCCCCTCTTTCTCCATAAAGCCAGCCAGTAGATGACCCCGGTGGTTCCGATATCCATACCCAAATTGCCCCACTCGCAGCTCATCATCGTAGCGCTTGCCCAGTTTCGCGTTGAAGTCTCCCATGACAACAGTGAAGAGAGTTTTAGAGCCATGCATGGCTCTCGAGATATCCTCATACATGGTCTCCACCTCATCGTCGGAGTGTTTCGAAGTCGGGGCGTATACCTGTATAACCTTCAACGAATACCTTTCGGTTATTCTGAGTATAAGGTACGCCACCCTGGTCGAAACACTCTCGATCTTCACTATGTTGTTCACAAGAGACTTATGGACGATAAACCCGACACCGCCCTGGGAAAGTTGATCGCCCTCCCGGAAATAGAGCAAGTTACCGGATTTGAGGATTATCGTGTCCTCCCCCTCTCTTCGGACTTCAGATAACCCTACGATATCCCATCGTAACTTGCTCAATTCTTCCTCGAGTTCGACAAGCTTCTCGTCGGTCCGCAGTGTACGTGTGTTGTATGTTGCCAGGTCCAGTCTTTTTTTGTTAAGGTAGCCGGATCTCTGCCGGGGATTCTTCGCACCCCCTGCCCCGCCGTTACCTAGGCCGCTACCGTAACCAGGGATAGCGGGGCCGCCGGGGACTAGGGGCCGGTTTTTATCAGTGCTTTGCATGTTTGGGGGGATATGCCATAATCGCCACGCTTGGCAGGCGGGTTGGCGATCGCAGTTGGTTGTTTTAATACTCGGAGGACGCTGCTGCCCATCCTCTGGTGAATCCCTTAGTCGCCTTTTACGACACCCATGAGAAGATATAGGGTGGTGGTATTCTTTGCGTCCGGCACCACACGGACGTAATAAAATAATATTACAGAATTACAGTAATAAAATAATATTACCTATACTTTGATTATTTGAAATCAAATCGCAAACGCAGCGTAGGGCGGGGCGCCCTACGCTGCGTTTGCCGATTCAAAATTGCTCCTGCCAGGTGGACCGACGACCTAAAGAACGTGGCTGGGGGGACTGGGTGCGAAAGGCAGAGGACCGAGCGTTGTGGCGCAACTTGGGAGAGGCCTATGTCCAGCAGTGGACTGCGATAGGCTGAGATGATACCTACACTTTGATTATTTACTACCTACATTGGAATCTGGGGTCAATGGCAAAACGATAAATATAATGTGCTTCTATATTTGCAATTAACTTATCTCTTAAATACACAATAATAAGAAAATTGAGACGCATTTTGTATCACACACTTACTATAAATTGCTAAGAAATATACACACACTAGAAGAAATGTAAAGATGTAAACTCCACTTGAAATTTTTAAACTTATATAATGTATGTCGTATACACCTACTATGAAAGGGTTTAAGTTAGACAGTAAGCTACTTACATAATGTTTTATAACATAAAAGATGGACTGGGCAGTGGCGGACATTATTAAGTCACCTTTTCGTCTCTGTTGACTTTTGAAACTGGCAGTGATAAGCCGTCGATACTGTTTTCAGAGATGATAAGTCACGTTTTACACTTTGTATTTTAACATTAGGACAGGTTCTTGCTGACATTTCTTTACTGTAAGTGATCTACTAATATGAACAGCATTACCTAACGAGCTCATCCTTATTCATGACTCTCCTTATCACTACAGGTAAAAGTAGTCAAATTATTAAAATAACACTGAGATGACCAATCCACCTGCGAATAGTGTGCGATTATAGCATTATTTCCCTTATATCATTCGTTATTATGATCGATGCGAAAGACCCTCAGAAGCAGACATTTTATAGATTTATTTCACATACTAGCTTTTACCCACGGCTTCGCTCCCGTGGTTTGAAGCCTATGTTACTTTCCGGCCCATCAACCATCTCTATGCAAAAATCAACTATGTATAAAATAAATATGCATGGTCAAAATGTACCAGGCCCCTCAGAAAGTATTGCGAAAAAAAGTTTTTATATATGGGAGACTGGCCAGTTATAATGTTTTTCGAAAATATGATTATTTATAAGTAAAAATAAGTAAGTTCCAATTTCAAAATTTCCCTCCACATTTTTTGCGAGTTAATTCAAAGTATTGTGTCTCACTGAAATATGGATCTGCGCCGGGAACATTTTAGAGCTATGATTTTATACGATTTCAAGTGTCGCCTGAAACCGGATGAATCGTACGATAGACTTCAAATGGCATTCATGGATGAAGGCCCTTCCAAGGCAACCGTGTATCGTTGGTATAACGAATTCAAGCGCGGTCGACCAACTTTGGGGGATGACGAAAGAAGCGGTCGCCCTTTGACGGCTGTTACCGAAGAAAACGTGCTAGCAGTGAAAAATTTAATCCAAGACAATAGGCGAATTACATATCAGGAGATTCAACACATATTGAAGATTGGATCGGGAAGCGTTCACGAGATTCTACACAGCCATCTTCGCGTGAGGAGGATAGTATCACGCTGGGTGCCGCACAACCTCACCGATGCTCAGAAGCAGGCCCGGGTGGAATGGTGCCGTGATATGCTTAACAAATTTGAAGCAGGCTCGTCTCGGCGTGTTTACGACATCGTTACAGGTGATGAGTCCTGGATTTATCAATACGACCCAGAAACCAAGCGCCAGTCGACTGTTTGGGTGTTTCAAAATGAGCCAACGCCTACCAAAGTGAAGCGATCTAGAAGCGGGGGTAAGATTTTGATCGCTAGCTTTTTTAATTTGACTGGCCACTTGGTATCAATTCCCTTACGGGATCAAAGAAGCATTAATGCCGAATGGTATACTACCAAATGTTTGCCAGAAGTTTTCTCTGTTATAAGCAACAAGCGACCAAACACAGGGCTCCGCGGGCTACTGCTCCACCACGACAATGCACCTGCGCACACCGCACTCAAAACGAGGGACTTCCTGGACAGCACGCCAGTCAAACTCCTGGGTCACCCTCCTTACAGCCCTGATCTAGCACCGTGTGACTTCTTTTTATTCCCAAAAATAAAAAATCAGCTCAAAGGGATACAATTTTCGTCGCCGGAAGATGCGCTGGCTGCGTTCGAGCAGGCTGTAAACGAGGTGTCTGCGGCGGACTGGAAAAAGTGTTTTGAAAACTGGTTTAGGCGCATGAATCTTTGTATAGAGGCTGGTGGAAAGTACTTTGAAATGATTTGATAAAAATATATGTACGTATAGAACAATTTTTTTTAGTTTCGCAAAACTTTCTGAGTGTCCCACGTATATAAATAAAATGTCAAAAAATAAAAGTGTATAAATAAAATGTCATAACAAGTGTATAAAAATCAAATGTTGTTGTTTACGACGACTATATAAGAAAACATAACGAATGATTTATACAATAATAGTGATGTAACTACGCTCAGTTTGGGGTGTAGCAGGGACGTTACCGACCTTTTATCTAAAGACGATAACAACAGTCGGTCGTGTCACTGAGAGTCACGTTCACGTGTGATATGATCTTAAAAAGGTTTTACACCATATCGGAACTTTCAATGAACAATGAACATGGTTTTTCCTGTATAATCTACAGAAATAAAAATATTACATATTTTTTCATAATTTATTTTATACGCAAAGGTCTACTATACACACACTCTGTTTTTTCGTACTGGTCTTATTTAGTAAACTATCTTGGCATGTATTTTTTATGCAATTCATCATTAATAATTATTAAAAGTCATTATATTAACAATTTTACAAACTAAATATTTTTTAACCTAATTACATCTTTTATCAGTCGTTATTGAAAAAATCAACATCATAAAGACATGCCATGATTGTTTACTAAATAAGACAAGTAAGAAAAAACAGAGTGTAGGTACATGATATGAGAGGTACATTAGAAAAAACTATTCTTGTTAATGACACATTTACTATTAATAGTCCTATCAGTTAATCCTAAGTAAAGGTCATTCTACCTTAAATAAGTAAGATAAAGACGTTTATTTTCTCTTCCACAAATAAAATCTTAGACTAATACATTTGAGCTATTTAAGGTGGTGCATTTACACAGGTATAAATAATTTATTTGTGGGAGACTGGTGCCTAAACTAAGCCGGAGCCTGTATTTAGGTAGTGAGAAAATTATTCCGTAATGTGGATAATTCTACGTCATAATAAGTTATAATAATGCAGTGCTTATAAGTACAAGGGAATACTTGACGCGTAATAAAACATTGGTATGACCTTACTTCTGAGAAACGATTGCATTATTTATGATAATATCAGGTTGTTAAACTTAGCTTTCATAAAAACAATAATTATTATATTCATTGATTATAATAATGTTAGCCGTGCCTTCGGCTCGACATAATTTTTTTGTAGAAAACCCGTACACTGTACCTAGAATTATCCTCAAGGAAAAGGAATATTTTGTTAAAATGTTCATTAAATTTACTGATATACACACAATGGTATCGATTCTCTTGTTCACGAACTAAACTTATTTTAAACTATCGCTCTCTTTTACGAATAATAGATACCAGAAAGGGATAGCAACAATTTTAGAACTGGCAAATTAGTCGGAATTCAGATTTCCATACAAGTTTAAGTCGTAATCTCGGAACGTACCCACTAAAATATAAAGAAATGTAACACGTATACTAATTCGACAGTTCTAAAATTGTTGCCATCCCTTTCCAATCTACTATTGGTAAAAGAGAGTGATAGCTTAAAATCAGTTAAGTTCGTGAACAAGAGAATCGACATCAATGTAGAGCGATAAAACTTATTCGGACGTATAAGAAGGCGCTTCGCAGACGGCTATCGTTTTGTGTGCCCAAAAAAACGACTAATTCATTGGCCTTTAAATAATAAATATTATGTACTTTTTTAAACGTTTTATGAGAAACTATAAGTCTTTATTAGTCACACTCACGTGTCATTTAAATGAAAACGCTAGTAAAGCGACAGAGATAGAACGATATCAAACAATCTTTCATAGATGACACGTTTTTATGAATAAAGACTTCAGTATCTAGACATTTACATCTATGTATCCACCATAGGTTACACGTTCATAGATTTATATCATGTCAAGTGCTCGTAAGCGATTGACTGTCAACCAGCCATTACTATGGAACACGTATGCATAATCACTGTGATTTTTATACATCTGACCTTAAAATATAATAATAAATAGGTATTTTATATCTATGTGTTGTAATTTATTTCTATTGCCAACTCTGCAGTTCATAAAAAGTCATATCTAACAGACTATGATATTTATTGATATATTCATGCAATAATATCCGTTATCTCGGACATAAATAGGCTATCTCGTCTCTACCCATGACGTCAAAGGTGACTACAAAGTTATATCATAAAGTGGGCAGGAACATTCAATTTTTTCTAGAGATTACGGCCACGCCGCTTGCGTAAAATAGAAAAAAATATAATAGGTACTACAAAATATGAAGTTAAAATACCTATTTAGTGCTAATTCCGCCAAAAAACTATGTTGTCAATCTTGAATGCAACATGCAGCACCGCCCGGGCCCACAAATATATGCACATGCAGAAGATGCGATTAATGTAGGTATGTGCATTGGTTTGCGTATTGCATAATACATTAATCGCACCTTCTGCATGTGCATATATTTGAGGGCGGGAGGGCGATGCTGCATGTTGCATTCAAGCTTGACGACCTAGATTTTTGGCGGAATTAACACTCAATATTTTAACTACATATTTTGTATGACATGGATTTCCGCAAAGTAATGCCTGACTCCATTATTTATAATAGGTACTATTAAACGCCCTTCATCGTCATCATATAATCTGTGTCTACTGCAGATCATGGCTTCCTAACAAGGAACACATGAACGTTTCATTTGACTAAGGCCGTCTTGTATTGCACAGGTTGTAATGTAGGGCACTGACGAGGCGAGGCGCGAGCGCTTGAACTGCTTGTTTTTTTTATAGAAAATAATAATTACGACTTCATGAAAATCTGTTCTCAACATGACTTATAAATAACATATGGCTTATCTTTTAAAATAATTTTTACATGGTCTCATGATAGAATCTTTTAGAAAGTACACGTTTTAAATAGCGATTTAGTATTTTTATGATTTTATTCTCGAGTCAATTATTATGATTCAAGTTTTTGTCCTCACACAGTGACTGTATGTTCAATTTCGATACAATGATTTTTTTTTTGTACAAAAAGTCCAAAAGTATGTCTATGTCGTGTCGTATTAATAATTTCGAGAGTTTTTCATACTATCTACATCACTATTACCTATATCTTTTTGCCAACAGTACGTGGGACACTCAGAAAGTTTTGCGAAACTAAAAAAAATTGTTCTATACGTACATATATTTTTATCAAATCTTTTCAAAGTACTTTCCACCAGCCTCTATACAAAGATTCATGCGCCTAAACCAGTTTTCAAAACACTTTTTCCAGTCCGCCGCAGACACCTCGTTTACAGCCTGCTCGAACGCAGCCAGCGCATCTTCCGGCGACGAAAATTGTATCCCTTTGAGCTGATTTTTTATTTTTGGGAATAAAAAGAAGTCACACGGTGCTAGATCAGGGCTGTAAGGAGGGTGACCCAGGAGTTTGACTGGCGTGCTGTCCAGGAAGTCCCTCGTTTTGAGTGCGGTGTGCGCAGGTGCATTGTCGTGGTGGAGCAGTAGCCCGCGGAGCCCTGTGACAGAGAAAACTTCTGGCAAACATTTGGTAGTATACCATTCGGCATTAATGCTTCTTTGATCCCGTAAGGGAATTGATACCAAGTGGCCAGTCAAATTAAAAAAGCTAGCGATCAAAATCTTACCCCCGCTTCTAGATCGCTTCACTTTGGTAGGCGTTGGCTCATTTTGAAACACCCAAACAGTCGACTGGCGCTTGGTTTCTGGGTCGTATTGATAAATCCAGGACTCATCACCTGTAACGATGTCGTAAACACGCCGAGACGAGCCTGCTTCAAATTTGTTAAGCATATCACGGCACCATTCCACCCGGGCCTGCTTCTGAGCATCGGTGAGGTTGTGCGGCACCCAGCGTGATACTATCCTCCTCACGCGAAGATGGCTGTGTAGAATCTCGTGAACGCTTCCCGATCCAATCTTCAATATGTGTTGAATCTCCTGATATGTAATTCGCCTATTGTCTTGGATTAAATTTTTCACTGCTGGCACGTTTTCTTCGGTAACAGCCGTCAAAGGGCGACCGCTTCTTTCGTCATCCCCCAAAGTTGGTCGACCGCGCTTGAATTCGTTATACCAACGATACACGTTTGCCTTGGAAGGGCCTTCATCCATGAATGCCATTTGAAGTCTATCGTACGATTCATCCGGTTTCAGGCGACACTTGAAATCGTATAAAATCATAGCTCTAAAATGTTCCCGGCGCAGATCCATATTTCAGTGAGACACAATACTTTGAATTAACTCGCAAAAAATGTGGAGGGAAATTTTGAAATTGGAACTTACTTATTTTTACTTATAAATAATCATATTTTCGAAAAACATTATAACTGGCCAGTCTCCCATATATAAAAACTTTTTTTCGCAATACTTTCTGAGGGGCCTGGTATAATGGTTGCAGCAATATTCTCATTCTCTAACGACAGTTCATAACTACTAATTATTTCTATCGGCCTGACATGAGCTTACCCAAAGCCTATGTTCAGCAATGAACGGGATGGTAATATGGATAGGTACCATAAACATAAAAATATTCTAAATAGGTATAATAATCATATGAATTTGAGATGACATATGGGAAATTGGGAACATATCTCGTGTGACCATGAATATATCTTCTATCATATTAATCAAAATGTAACATGCTCACAGTTAATATTGACATACTGAGTAAATAAACCCGAAATCATATCGATATCTTATCGACAAATCACTATCGTCGACAAGGTGCGATATCATCGATCGAGAAATACATATCTATATAAGGTCCTACATTATTAATCCGAAATATTTGAAGTGGTGAATCTACTCATCATTATGAACAACTTTTACTACGGGACCAACACTGAAATCGCGTAAAAATAAAAGTGGTGGTCCCTACATTTTATCGATTTAAGTGAACACAAATTTAGGGACGAACTGATATTTTTTTCGCGATTTCATGGTTGGTCGGGACTTGGTCCCATAATAAATGTTATTTGTTATGATCAATGATTTAAAATATCATCGGTTATGATGAGTAGATTCACCACTTCAAATATTTCGGATTAATCATGTAGGACCTTATGAGATACACGTAGATATGCTACGAAGGCGTGTTTTTTGACAAATCAAATGTGGTAATCCCAATAAAACTGAAGTGAAAAGGTGAATTGACATAAAAATTCATGACAAATACCAATATTTTAAAATTAATAAAAAATAATAATGTCCTCCCGGCCGAGTTTCGGTAACGGCGGCCAATCTCAATGGAGACTAGCCACCTGAACGGAACATATTATAGTGCACAAGTGTGTGCGCAAACACAGGTGCACTCTCTATTCCCTCACTCTCATAATCCGATGGGACGGCAATTCGACATGACCGGAGAGAGATCAGGCGCAGGACCGACGGCTTTACGTGCTAAGGGGTCTCGATGTGTAACGAAACGGTCACCCATCCACAGACTGACCGTGGCTAGTGCAGCTTAACCTTGCAGTTCATACAATCCACACGCTTGCTACTAAGCCACGAGCCCCTTAATTTTAAAATTAAAAAGTAGTCAACTGAACAAATTTTTTTTCTGGTTTATTGCAATTTACCTTTTCGGTTAAGTTTTATATGAATGAATTACGACCTAATTCTGTTTTTCCCACTACACATAAATATTTGTGAATTATTCAGAAATTGACAAACTTTTCTCATATCTCTGCCTACCACACTTAGTTACCTACTTTCTTCGTCCACCCTAATATTCTTTTTATTGAGTTCAACAATTCCAAAACAATTTCGAGTTTGTTGAAACACGCCAAGTTTCATTCTTGTTGGTCTTTATTTGTTTGAACTTTACAACCATGTCATAAGCTTCATTTGTAATTGAACCAATTGTTTGAACCAAACCAATTGGCTCAAAGTAAGTAAGTAAGAAGAAGATATGGTACATAAGTTCTTAGAAATATAATACATGTTCAACAGCACATCTCGCCTATAGATGCGAAAACTTCAGTCTATGCGTCCAGTAGGGCAATTGCGCAACACACTCACAACGAAATTATATCGAAGTGATCTGATGCCTGCCTCGGTGTTCTAGCGGTAGCGTGTTCAACCGCAGATCGTGAAGTCC
Source organism: Asteroscopus sphinx (assembly GCA_949699075.1). NCBI lineage: Eukaryota > Metazoa > Arthropoda > Insecta > Lepidoptera > Noctuidae > Asteroscopus > Asteroscopus sphinx. The sequence goes on along the minus strand of OX453004.1, from coordinate 24,846,990 downwards.
TGGGTTCAACTCCCGGGTAGGGCAAACACAGCCCGACCCGGGAGTTGGAATTTTTCTGTCAAGAAAATTTCTCAGTACCAGCTCGGAATCAGGAGTTTGGCGATACACCTCTGTGTCTCGGAGAACACGTGAAGCCTTCGGTCCTGTGCCTGATCTCTCTCCGGTCGTGTCGGATTGCCGTCTAATCGGATTATGAGAGTGAGGGAATAGAGAGTGTGTTTGCGCACACCCCTGTGTCCTATAATATGTCCCGCGCAGTCTCCGTTGAGATTGCCCGCCGTGACCGAAATTCGGCCGGGAGGACAATAGAAACGCGTTCTACGCGTTATATGGCAAATTGAAGGATATTAAGATAAATCCCAACAAGCTAAATCCGATTACTAAAATCAAATAGTTTAGGCTTAAGCACGTTTTGTAATTGTTTTATCTCTAAGCTTTTGATACTATTGACTAGTATAGTATTATATTATCTGTGCTATTGATATATTATGATTGACGTTAATACTGTTATGATTGAAGTTCATTTCGTTATGTTTTTACTACGCTATCTTATGTAATAAACTTTTATCTTTCACAAATCATGTTGATTGTATGGACAAAGACAACGTTTGTGTAAGAAATTACGTACCTATCTTTGATCAATAATAATTTGCTTGTGATGTATATAAGGATAACAGTTTACACGCAAAATTATGTCGGTATTTGTTCCTTACATCGGGCTGCTTCAATATTATATTATTTATCGCAAGATTCGCAAGCGGGGCAAAATCTAAACTTATATATAAATTGTGTTTTTTTCTTCTCACAATTTATGAAATCATACTGTTTTCTGCCAACCCGCACTAGGCCCACGTGGTGGACTAAGGCCTTAACCTTCTCATTATGAGAAGAGCCCACCGTACCCAGCAGTGGGTCAGTGATGGGCTGCTTATGTACGCTGTTTTCTCCCAAGAAGAGACAGAATTTCACTCTTGTGCAATTTAATTTCTAAATCCCGGAACAGTGACTAAGGCTTATATTCGAAGATGAATCTAAGCGTGAACTTATGCTTCCAACTGTCAAAATACATTGTTATTTAAGAATGTTCTAATAAAACATCGCCAACATTACTTCCTGATCAGGAAATGGAAACCATTAACGCTGCCCTTGCCACACCTGCGATCACTAAGACCAGTGAGGTACACATGAAAGAGCTTCAAAGAAAAAATTTTCAATGCCGCTTTTCATGCCTTCGTCGTGAAAGTAGGCTGAATAATTGCTTTTGAAACTATTTCGTAGGTAACGAAACAACAATTTTTGTTTAATAACGTATAACTAATATTATTAGATATACTCATAGAAATCTAAATAATATATGGTAATAGAAGTGTCAAAGGCGCTTGAAAGTGTCGCCACGTACAGGTGTCTCGTGGGACACCAGTGCGCGAACCGCTTGCTTAATCATCAGTGCTGTTTTGGACGCAGAGTCACTAAAATTGTATTTTGCAGCATATACATATAACAACGGATTTCTTTTAAGGCTTAATTTATTTTGCATTGAATGCTAAAAACATGGTGGGAGGGAGTAATAGCGTAGGTGTTGGTAGCGACAAACCGGCCCGGCGGCGACACGCGTTCCGGTATTATTATTAAGATTTCTATGGGTAATCTTACCCTCTTTTAAATCATTTTTATTTTTATTATTTGAGAACAGTGGTAAGGACACCTCTAAACCACTGCAACCTAACAAGAAAAATTGTGATGGCTCCTGCAATATTATAGCATTTTATACCATACGTGATTTCTGTAAATGTCACTCATCACCTTAACACCCATCTAGTTCTAGAACCAGACGGATGTCGGGTGGTAAACTTGATAGACGTATATTTATAGTACCCATCAATTCTAAGAATTGATATATCACACTCGAATACATTACTTACTTGAACCGTCTAAGTGATAAGCATTTCTTTGAAAGTAAATCTTCGTGGCGCCAGACAGACCTTTTCGATCGTGAACTTCGGAAGAATGACGTCACATATAATGGCCGCCGCCAGAATATTAAATCTCGAATACTTGTCATCATAAAATACCCTTTATACTTAATAAGATACCGAGATATTACCGAAACCTGACCACCAGATAACAAGGCCTTAAAAAAGATTATGGTCATATTATTGCGCAAATGGTAACCACATAACTTAATGGTCTTCATTTCACCTCGATTTTAATGCAATTTACAAATGGTTTTTAAAATGTGCAATAACTTACGTAACATATTGCAATGTTAATTATGAAATGTGGTACAGTGAACACAGATTATACTTAGGGTGAATTGCATTATTAAATAGTTAAGATAAAGTTATTGGTTTTTAAACAAATTGTACATTGTTGTTACGGGGCGACAATCAAGGCTGATAAAGTCCTCTTTAAAAAAAACTATGAAATGTGATACTAGCTCTGATAAAGTTTTATCCGAGGAAGGCAGCTTTATTACCATGAGCTTCTCTACTGTTTTTATAACTATTTAAGCATAAAACAAGACGTAAAATGCCTTATTGGATTGTAAACAGTGTTTATGACTTTATACAGCACCTTATTCAAGTATTCCGTGTACAGCACCATGGTACCTATATCATATGCATATGCACTCGTAAACTTTGATGATGGTCTTAATTGAAAACCTCTCCAAATAGAGATTAGGTGATATATTTCTTCCGGCGGTTCTCGATATTAATTTTACTTCTTTTTTTGTTCCAGATAAAAAATCGCAAACAGAAAAAGATGTTTTGGGTATCCTGGGACTCATTGATATTTAACACAGAAGTCTTGAATCGCAGATAGATGTGAAGACAATGGTCTATGACCACACATAGGATTTAATAATTATATTATTTCTATCATCTCTTCCTCAATCGCTTCCCCTATTTCCCTGCTCTTTTAAATATAAATCTTTGACATAGAAAAATATATTTTATTGTTGAGCTTGTATCATAATAAATTTATAATAAAGCACATAATAAATCAATAACATATCTTAGTGACAATATACTAAAATAATGTACAACATATTTTTAATATAAAAGCAGATTGTAAGACAACATTATTCTATTTATCGATAAATAGAGCAGAGAAGTAATATATAAGGAATCAAAAGAGTTCATATCAAGTAAAGCCTTAGTGTCAGCAAAACCGTATTACCGTGCCAAAGAGAGTTGTATAAGCTTGGCGTCAGAAGATGTCTCACGGTGTGGTGCAGAAGAGCGAGAAGAATGGCAACGGTGCGCCCGCGCCGGATTCCGCGCGGGAGAGCTCGGAGAGGCTGCCACCGCCGCCCGATGGAGGCTGGGGGTGGATGGTGGTCTTCGCCTCGTTCATGATCCACATTGTCAGTGAGTATGCTACTACCTACTTGTTTTTTTATCTTAATAATTACGTGATAGTGGAAATTTGGCTCTACCTGCACGAAAAGATTCCGTTTTTCTTTGACGAAATAGTACTCTTTAGTCTTTTTACATTAATCGTTATCATAATTATTATGTTTAGCAGTATAATAGTGATGATGTAGTTGACAGTTCAATCAAAACACTTTCACGTTAAATTATTAGTACCTAAGACAGAAGAGAGATATCTATGATGTAAAGGACAGTTGCTCGTTTGTCTATTCCATTCTACAAGTCATTGCTTACAAAGATACGATATCTTTACTCATATTATAAATGTGAACACGACAGTGTCTGGCTTTTTGCTACTTTATAATAATGTCCTTATTTTGATACTGAAAACTCACACATTGGTACTGTTCACCTGAAAACGAAAATATTTTTTGAAGCCTTTTATTTGTAACTAGCGCGCGGCTTCGCTCCCGTGATATTTTGGTAACAATTATCCTGTGTGTAAAAATCAAGAACACGGTCTATCCGTGTGCCAAATTTCATCCAAATCCGTTCAGCCGTTTGTTTGATTGATGGACAAATAAACGAACATCCACACTTCCACATTTATAATATTAGTAGGATTATAGTAGAAAGTAGGATTAAATTGAAATGAATTAGAATAATTTAATAAATTTACTTATTGAAGACTCTACCGAAACATCTACGTATTTTCCTTTACGTAAGTAAAATATCAGTAGACAAGGCCTTGTATTACGGCGTCAAGTTTTTGCTAGTAACTGTGACGGGTCAAAGCGCGTGTCTTATCATTAAGACATGAAGGCGCTGTCTCGACTTTGTGCTCCTATTATACATAAATAACGGTAAAATACTGTGATTTCTGAGCTTTTTTTCAAATATTTTGTAGAATAATGTTCTCTCAAATATGAGTAGCAAATTAGAGTAGTTGCCTACTTTGTTAGAGTAATAAAATTAATCTCTCTCTCACCTCATCTCTCCCAAGAAAAGCTTCGGTTCCTTTGCCTCAGAAAACTATTAATATTTTAGCGTTAGCACTTAATAAAACTTGTCACAAGGTCTTCCAAAAGCTAATAACTCGTCTAGGTTTCATTAGATAACTTTATTATACTTGTCACTTTGACCTCAAAAGGATAAGGTAAAGTCAGGTTAGGAACAAGACGTCTTGTTCGCTTCTCATGTTATTAAACAGTAGGCTACTGACCTTTTAAGGTCTCGTTCTGATCCTAGGTTATAAGCAAACATGCATGTTTTTCTTACCTGGCTTTGTAATTGGATCCAGAGTCTTAATGCCTAGGTTTTATTCGCATAGGTTTACCAGACGTCAGGATTTGTCCTGATGCGTCAGGATTTTCAGGTCAAGACTCCGGCCGGACTTTGTAAATGTTAGGACTTTTTGATTATTAAAGGTATTTCACATTTTTTTAAATGATTGTCTTATTAAAACAGGATTTTCACATAGCATAAAAAGCTCAAGAAATGGTTACCCTTTTATTATATCTCCCTCCCATTTCTTTGAGAGACAATATAAATGTCAGGACACTTTTATAGAAATCGGTCTTTTTGTCAGGATTTTTTTAGTTTGATATCCTGATAACCTATGTCCACTACCGCTATCCTCATGCAACGATTTGTTTGCAATCTTAGAAATTAATTAAACGTTTTGATGAATCACCTCTTTGGCACACCTGCGTCTATTTATAATGACAAATTGCTGGCCGAATCTTATGTAGGTGGCTCGGATCTTATTTTATAACTACCAAGTAGAAGTAAATTCTGACTCATAGTTTATTCTATACTGTAATACCAATGTAAATCACATAATTACCTATTTGATTCTTAAATTCTCTTCTTTTTCATTCCTTACCATAAACCTCGTAATAACCGCCTCACCTTTTGTGACGCGCCCGCGACGCGACAAAAAAAAGTGGAAAAGGAGATGGATATCTGCCAGAAACTATCGCGTTCCTCTGACTTTTCAGATTCATGTGCGGATCAGAATTTGATTATCACTTGCTTTAATGGTGACGGGAAACAACCAAGGTGTGTCTGTAGTTCGCCAATTCGCAGTAGGCCTGCGTGGTTGACTAAAGGCCTGTCTTCTTCTTATTCGAATTGAGAAGAGGTCCGTGCCCAGCAGTGGGACAATAAGCTGGTTATATTGGTATTCGTTTCACACATAAAAAAATTTGGTACATGTTTCATAAATCACAACACAAATGATTAGTGTCGGCTAATTAGTTACAAAATAATGGAATTTTTAAGGGTACTAGAAACCTTGATTAAATATTTACAAAAGTGTTAAAATTGTACACAAAACGCTTAGTTATGACACACATATCAAGGTGTTTTCATCCAAATATTAACTTTTATATAAATAAAGATATTGTATGAGAGAATTACTGTTTAATTTCGCAGTACTCAACAATATCTAGTGTTTACCAAACTTTTTGATAACAGCTACTGTGTTTTTATTGCAAACATTTATGACGGCTATCACATACCTAAAAAGATACCTCTTGTTATCTCTAGTTACTAAAAAAATATATAGGTACTTATCTCTTATAGCTTTAGATATTTTATTATGAAGTAGGTTTATATTCATTTGTCTGGCACTACAAAAAAATAAGAACAAAATATCAAAAAAATCAAAAAATCTAAATTATTTATTTCAGTACCATGTAAAATCTACAATTATATCTTACGTTGGGGTCTCCTTTTAAGTATGGATAATACCTGTGCTAGGAGGCCCCGCTCTTCCTAACAAGTTTAGTTGTGGTAGTATTGTGCATACATCAACGTTTACAACAAAAAGGAAAACAATACAAAATTAATAAATTTTTCTACATAACTATAAAAACAAAAACAAGGAGTTCGGTTGTGTGAATGTGTGGCGTGTGTGAGTAAGGTGTTTGTTCGTGTAGGGCGTGTGAGTGAGATATTTTTGTGTAGGGCTCATGAGTGAGATGTGTATATGTGGGGGGATGTACTGGGGGTGGTGTATGTGTGGGGTATAATGACCCGAGATCATTAAGGTAGTGCAAATGTGTGTGAAGTCTAGAGATGTATGTGAGAGTGGTGTTATTTGTGTGTGATGGTGTAATTTTACTTTACGAGTTTATATGTTTAGAAGGCGAAACGAAACCAGATGAATTCTCACATTTAGCTTATGTAATAGTTTGTAAGAGAGTTTCAGTCTCATCATAGGTCATAGCTTTGAGCCAGCTTATTAAAGACTTTTTACACTCCTTATAAGTCATGGGGTAAATATTTAATTGCTTATTGATTTTATTGTACAAGGAAGCAGATTGTCTGAGGTACTGTCTTTTAGCGTACGATGAGTTAGCAGGGACTAACGGGGCCACAAGATCTTTCCTTCTTTTTTTGTTAAAATATATTTTTTTACTTCGGCTAAAGTATTAAACTACAAATCAAAAACGAAAATTTTGATCCGTGTGGGCTTGAAACGCTCGGGCCATGGGCCCATGTGCAGGGTTCTTTTCAAGGAAATATCTAAGAGACTGTTCGACACTTCGCGTGACCAGAGGGCTGGCTTGTTCCTTGGACAACGAATAAGTGTTGCCATTCAACGTGGCAACTCTGCCAGTCTTTGGGCTCGCTTCCGGATGACAGTGATGTGGAAGAGTTCTTCGACGCTTATGTTCACTTTTCATAATGTTATTTAATCTGTATTTTGTCATGTAGAATCTGTTAAAGTAGATAGGTAGTAATTTAGTTGTAAGATGTGTATATTGTGTATTTATATTTTAAAACCAAAGAATAAAACGAGAATAACATCTTCAGAATACATAAAACATTTTTCGAAATAAACATTAAAGCAGTTCTCCGACTCCCACACAATATCACAACAGATCCGTTTGTCACGTCCACCGACATAGGGATTTATATCCGAGTGTGACGTGTCAGCGCAGCGTTCATATCTATAGCCGCGACTCCTACTCCACAATCCTTCCCTTTGTAAATAAAGAATCGTAGTTAATGTGACTCATTTATTAACTCTAGGGCTCTTCTACTGTTTTCTAGTGCAAATGCTACATGATATATCTCAATTATTGCGAGACTGTTTAGAATGGTTCGAATCAGATTTAATTCGCCTCTGCCAGACTCGTTAATTTTAACTTAATTTTCTTTACAAAATGGTTCGCAATATTTTTGAATGATCCTATAGATATCTGCTATACTTAGCGACGTGGCTGCTTTTGTCGAAATACCTATATTTTGTCTGATTTAATCCTCGCCTAGAAAGGGTTTGGGGCAAATGTAAAAATAAGCTCAAAACGACTTCATAATGTGACCGATTTAGAACCTACAGTGCAGTGTGGAAACGTAAATCATACGTCATGATATTTCAACGATCTCGTGTTTTTTGGTTCTTATCTATTTATTTTTAATGAATACATCAAACAATGTCTAACATTTTCAAGCGAACACAAAATGTATGTACACACTAGTTATACTTATCAAGTGTTATTAATTTTGACGTATACATGAGAGATAAATAGACACTTACTTAAGCTCTATTTATCTATAGCTCAAAACACGTAATTGTTAGTGGAGATCGTAATTCACGTAGGTATTTGCCAGATATTAGGTGACCCGGGGTGTGATAAATATCACTCTCGTGAATAAATTTTGCGTGACAAGGAGAACAGTATGACTTGGTTCACACGTTGACGTCACTTCCCGGCACACAAGAGATAATTTGAGTTATCTGGAAAACTAAGTGCAACCAATTTTTATCTCAGTAGATCTGGGCATTTACGGTTGTTTCTGGACAAAAGCCGACCCTGCTAACACGCAAGTCCTCGTATACGATGAATTAAACGTCTTATTTTATCACGAGTCTTGACGCGTATAAGAAAGACTGGTCCAAGAGTGGAAGAAGGAAAGGGTGGCCTTTGCGCTATAGTGGGACAACATACGCTAAAAATAAAATAAACATTTATAATAATTTATAACGATTCACTTTCAGTCAACTTTTACCCATTCATGAACCAACGATTCCATTAATTCACTTATTTTACTACACGCTTTTTAGGGTTCCGTAGTCCTACAAGGAACCCTTATAGTTTCGTCATGTCCGTCCGTCTGTCCGTCTGTCCGTCTATCCGTCTGTCCTAATCCTTTACCGCTTAATAACTTCTACAGTTATAAACATAAGTAAATGAAATTTTGACAAAAAATGGAATAGATATAGATCTCAATTTTAAAAGAATAAAAAATCTTGATTACGTATTTTAAGGGTGGCGCCCATACATGTGAAATGGGGATAAAAATATTTTTTTCGCTGCACCCCCTCGTGTGGGGTATCGTTGAATAGGTCTACTAAAATGAAGGTAATGTTTCAAACACAACTTTTTTATCAGGTATACCATCTGCGAAACACAGTTCGCCAAAGTGGCTTGCAATGTGTGTCCCCCCCCTGCCATTTCTAAACTATGCAACGTAGAAACTTATAGTCTTCAACATTGATAGACCTTTATAAAAACTCTCTTTTAAAATTATTTTGAGTATAATGTGATTATAAATTTTCGAGTTATAGAGAGAAAACTGAAAAATACTTAAGACGTCCTAGTTCATAGGTCATTGACCTTAGAGAAAAATGATCATAGCAAATAATGCTCGTTTAGTTACTTTCTATTTAAAAAAATCACAAAAAGAAACACACTTCTTAAATTTAGCTTCATAAATTTAGCGCTAGGTGGCGCTGTTTGCAAAAACTAAAATAGCAATGATTAATATTCGATTTGATTCGTTTGTAATTAGACCTACTTAAGGAACCCTATAATACTGAGCATGGCCCGACATGCTCTTGGCCGGTTTTTAAGTAGGTGCCTACATTGGAAATAACGCACGTCTTCACAACAACCAGTAGTAGCAACGGTCATTGAAAATATTTTCAATGACGCTGTATTCGAAATAATCTGAAACATTTTTATCAATACGGTCCGAATATCGAATAGGATGTTGATAACAAAGAGTTTTGCACAGTCATTTTGAATATAGCTGGGCGATTGCCAGCCGATAGTATAATATCTGTATGGATACACCCACTAATCGTTATTACTTATTATATAGATTATATTTATTTACATATGTATGGCAGTCAATCATCGGAATTAGGTACTTAATGATTGTTATGTCATATATAGGTTAATTTTATTTAATGTCACGTGCCAAATCACGCGTTATAATATAATCTGAACAATCTCTGTAATAAAAATGGGAGAGCATATTATGCAGAATGTAATATAGTATGTAACAAAAACCCTGTTGTTCCTGTGAGCTACGTTATCAGAATCGATATTCATACGTAATGACACAACTTCATTTGGAAAAACTCTCAATATTTTTTTATTTTTTTTAATGATAATAAAACTACTGAGAGAATGGGTTTTGAGTGAGTTGTATTAATTTACAATTAATAATGATTTTACATTTAATTAGATTTTTTTTATTGAAGAGTTTTTCCAAATGAGTTGTGTCCTTACGTATGAATATCGATACTGGTAAATCATGATCAAAGAAAGATTTTCGCCAACCCGCCTGCCAGGCGTGGCGATTATGGCATATCCCCCTAAACTGCTTTGAGGAGGCCGATGTCCAGCAGTGGACGTCTTTCGGCTGAAATGATGATGATGATGATGATCAAAGAAAATCCTGGACGTTTAAAATTTGAGGCAAAATTGTGTTGAAAGGAACTCTGATTATTCTATGAGGTCGGGCTACTTAGTTTTGCGAATTTGATTACGTCTTCGTTCGTAAACAAACCTTACATTTATAGTAAATTGAGTTTTCAAGTTATATGACCAATTAAACGTACGTTCAACGAGAAGGTATCTTTGTTACAATAGCAATAAATCAAATCGTACAGCACTTAGGGGGCACTTAATTAGTTTATACACAACTCAATGGCACTTGGCCTTAACATAACAACATAACATAACATAACAGAACCCAGGACCCGACGCTCAGCAGTCGCGCTTGCAACCACTAGACCAACGAGGCAGTCAATGTAAATGTATATACTAATGTGTGTACAATAAAGAATAAGGATTCATCCAAATCAGTGCATACCTATATGTCAGAGTTATGCTTGAACATACATAAAAAATACAGATGAATTGATAACCTCCTCTTTTATGAAGTCATTAAAAAATATAAAGACGACTTGAAAATCTCCTCTTTTTTGAAGTCGTTAACAAAATACACAGTCGAATTGAGAATCTCCTCTTTTTTGAAGTCGTAAACAAAATACACAGTCCAATTGAGAATCTCCTCTTTCTTGATGTCGTTAAAAAATATACAGACGGATTGAGAATCTCCTCTTTTCTGAAGTCGTTAAAAAAATATACAGACGATTTGAGAATATCCACCTTTTTGAATTCGGTTAAAAACTAGAGCATTCTTTATCAATATGTTGATCGAAGAAAGCATTAGATACCTTTTTTTCGGGTGGAAATCCTGCGTCTGGGGAAGGCAGAGAGATATATATCGACCTCTTACCGACTAACGGCCAAAATTAATATCCAATCTATCCACAATTTACCCTACTAGACTAGAGATGGAAATTTAACATATTTTGTATGGAGCTTATGTCAAAATCCTATCTCTAGTAGGGCAAATCGTGGATAGATTGGATATTATTTTTGGCCGTAAAACCACATCAACAAAAAATAGAGGAGCTCCGGGAACTCCAGTAGACCGCGCCGGTGCCCTTCCATCCAGTGCTACGACTTTATCACGTTCCCGGGGAAATGACAATGTTTCCCCAACAGCAGCACGCGATTACCACGTGTTGCTACCCTCCTTAGATACCTAGATAAATAATAGATACCGCAAGCAATCTATTTTACTAGGTACTCACATATTAGGTTTCAGAAAGGTCCCGATCGAATCTCATATTGTTTTACGAGATAATAACATTTCATCAATATCGGTACATGAATATCTGTAAGTACCGATAGCCGAGGCCTACGATTGGTTGGCACGAGCCGTAAATCCCTATTACACGTGCTGCACAGCTTACACACGAGCGTAAACACCGGTACATTACACATGTATTAGGCTTGCCTTAGCCGATAATCACACTGGCACAATGACTCACTGTCTATTATTATTAAAATTATAGAGGGTACACACAGACATAGTAAATAATATAGACGAAATGCTGTGAACAATCATAGTGAAGCCAACAAAACCGTGCGCCTCTGTGTACAAACCAGCGCTCACGCACACACTATGCATTTGTTTGAAAAAATAAGTAAGATGTTTAAAAAAAATATAGTATAGGATAGCGAAACGAGCTAAATTTTGGCGATGCTTACTGAACGATGCCACGACATGGTACTGAGAGCGGTGAGCACGGTTGGTTATGCATGTGTGCGTGAGCGTTGGTTTGTACTTACACGGAGGAGCACTGTTTTGTTGGCTTCACTATGATTGTTCGCAGCACTTCGTCTATATTTTTTACTGTCTGTGAGGGTACAGTAATACTTATGCAAGGGCTACATATAGTGAAAACGTCCTAATTGGGACGTTTTTCTACTAATCCGCGTCAAGTAAGGCGACGAGCGTGACCGATGACAAAAAAATACTAAAATGCCGTCATGTGTGTACAGAAAGTGTTCCAATTATGACGCGAAAGTAACTATAAGTAAAGGAGATAGAGATCGTATTAATAACTACAGGCCCATATCGATTTTGCCAGCTTTGTCAAAAAATCTGGAAAAAATTATTAATAACAGGATTGTTAATTTTCTTGAATCTAAGAAATTACTTTCTAACAATCAGTTTGGGTTTCGTAGAGCCAGAAGCGCAGACGAAGCTGTGCATAAACTTACAAATTATTTGGCTACCAATCTCGACAATCGTAAGAAATCTTTATCCATTTTCCTTGATCTAGCTAAGGCATTTGATACGATCTCTGTTTCTGTCCTAATACAGAAGCTTGACAGATTAGGTATCAGGGGAACGCAACTCAGACTCTTTGAAAGTTATCTATCTGAGCGGTATCAGTGTGTGAGTGTGGGTAACAATACTAGTTCCTACCTTCCTGTAACATGTGGCGTTCCGCAGGGCAGTATTTTGGGCCCTACCTTATTTCTCGATTACATAAACGATCTCACAGACTTAAAGATACCCAAAGGCGAAATAATCTCTTATGCAGATGACACTGCTCTCCTTTTCTCTGCTGATACTTGGGAAGAGGTCTATAATGCTGCCCAGGAAGGCTTTAACTCTGTAAAGGAGTGGCTTCGAAGCAACATTCTCACGCTCAATACTGATAAGATGAAATACATAACTTTTAGCGCTCATCATTCTGCGATTATCAATGAAAATCTTTATGTCACTTCTCATTATTGTGCTTCTCTTGAGACCTGCACTTGTAGACCACTTGAACGAGTCAAACATGTAAGATATCTTGGCATCACCATAGATCAAAACCTAACATATAAGGAACATATTAAGTTATTATGCGCTCGTGTTCGAAAACTTATATATGTATTTAAAAATCTCCGACATGTTGCCGACCATGCATTACTGAAACAGGTTTACTATTCCCTCTGTCAATGGATAATAACATACTGCATACATTCTTGGGGTGGTGCTGCAAAAACAATTATTAAAAGCCTAGAGGTTGCACAACCTTCAGACCCATAAGATTTCCTACCAACTTACTCTATCAGTCCTGCCAAGTCCTCACTGTACGGCAATTGTTTCTGTTGAGTATTATTTTGAAACAACACAGTGAACTGCCGTAACTCCCAGAAAAAACAAATAAGCGTAGATGGCACGCTGTCTCTACACCCATGTCTTGTACTCCAAGAACATCTTTCGTTAGAAAATTCTATACTTTTTTAGGCCCTAAAAATTATAAAATTAACAAAATATTAAATATATACCCACTCAACAAGTCTTAATGTAAAAAGAAAGTACAAGAATACTTCCTAACTCAATCATATGAGGAAACTGAAAAACTGCTTGATATTCCAAGTTAGCTGAACTTTGAACTTAGTCCAGAACTTCCAAATATACACTCACGCATTCCTCCACTCACCCCCACACCACACACACCTTAACTCACCCACACACAACACAAACACACCCCACCCAGTTCACCTACACACACTCTGCCATACACACCTTCAATATTGTCCTTTTTAGTTATTAGTTTTTATTGTTATTTTTCTTTCTACATTTAGATATTATACAGAAATAAATTCAAGTACGGCTAATTATAATCATGCCAATGTTCTGTGGGGTTTGACGCTGCATGCCGAGACACAGGTTTCCACCTACTTCGGCTGCAGATACTCCCTTTTTTATAACACTATATAAATATTAGCACTAGTTTTAAGTCTTACTAATTTATGTTGTGTAATTCTTTGAGTCAATAAATATTTTTATTATTAAAAAAAAAAAAAAATTACTTTGTGCTAGTTTATGTCTATTGTACTGCCGTTGCATACGGATAATACTTTTAGTTTGTTTTGTTAGGGTATGACATATCTATACTTTTTAATATCATTTAGCATAGGTGTTTCATCTGTTTCTTTATGAGCGGAGTATATAAACAATACAAAATGGTTCTTTGAGCGCCTTTTGTGGAAGTACCCTAAATTAAGATAAACTGCTAAGAAAACCAATCTATTGTTATTATAACAGAGGTGCTTGTATTGCTGTGTTCCGGACTCGTACGAAGCGGTACGACGGGGTGTCACCCGGTAAAATTATAATCACATGAGACTTTCCATCTTTAGGTCTCGGTTAGGCGAACACGATTTGCAGTGCCATTTAGGCAACAACTTAGGTTGTGTTGCAGTTTTTATGGGCAAAGGTAACCGCTTTACATCAGGTGGGCCTTTGGGTCGTATCGCTATCCTAAATAATAATAAAAATCTGGGTCTAGTTTATAAGAAAAATGTGACGATAATTCGACATTTCGTAGCTGTTTATTTATTTAGGTCATTTACGGCCAAAATTAATATCCAATTTATCCACGATTTACCCTACTGGAGATAGAAATTTGACATATTTTGTATGGAGCTTATGTCAAATTCCTATCTCTAGTAGGGCAAATCGTGGATAGATTGGATATTAATTTTTGCCGTTAGTAACCTATGTGCTGAAGCCGTGATAACCTATGGATTGAGCGCTTGCCTTCCCGGCCCGCACCACAGACTTTTTGAATTCATATGTGGATCAAAATTTGATTATCACTTGCTTTAACAGTGAAGGAAAACATCGTGAGGAGACCGGCACACCTGATAGTGCTCCATACAGTTCTCGATGGTGTGTGTAGTCCACCACCACCACACCACCGCACACACTAGGCCAGCGTGGTGGACTAAGGCCTTAACCTTCTCATTCCGGGAAGAGGCCCGTGCCCAGCAGTGGGACAGTGATGGACTGATGATGTTGATGATGAGTATTCTATGTGACTTTCTCGTTTCGGAGGCCAGGACCGCCAAGACACATTTTCACAGCCAACGGACTAAGTAAGCAGTTATAACCTCACGAACTACTTTTAATTTTTAACCGACGAAAAAAAAAGGAGGTTCTCAATTCGATGCGTATATATTATTTTTTCATATATGACCACGCATAACTTTTTACAGATTAGTCCGATTTTGATGATTCTTTTTTTAATGGATAGGTTATAACTCGAAGTTAGTCCTAAAATACTTTCGAGATATACCCTATTCAATTTAAAAATCAAAATCTACCCCTAAAGGTAGGAAAACAGGGGATGAGTGCTTGTCACAGACCAGGGGGCCAATCGCGCTAATTTTGAACGTATTTATCAAAACTAAACCATTGCCAAAAACGTTATATTAGGCACATTTAGTATCGCGCTAATCTTAAAACGGAAACGTTTTAGCTTTTCTTTGGAACATACGTTCATGAACGAGTGAGTGAACGATCGATCGGACTTTCCTTGAAATTTCGGTATCGCGCTAAAATTGACAGCGTTTAAAACCTAATGCGTTCCGTTGGGAACATATTTACCGCTGTAGTTCGAACGTTCACGAGCGTTTTTGATTTAGTTCGTGCCGAGCAACTTTTGCAGTGTTTTCTGAGACGTTACTCAGACGTTAGTGAGATAATTTTAATTTGGAAACAATGAAATGCTAGAAATGTATCTCCATGTGTTAGAAAGTGATCGTGAGGTGGATGTGGCTGAAGACAGAGCATCGATTCGCAGGCAGATTGGCTGGCTAAGACCCTCAACGATTCACATAGGTATCGGAAATGAAGTTTATAAAAAGATATCGTCTTTCGACGAAGCTAGTGGCTGGAGACGAAGGAGTTTGTGGTAGGTACAACCGAAGTTAAAAATTAATTTACATCATTATTTTTATTTACAACCTTTACCTATACTTAGCATCGTTTATTACATGTTTCAGATTTTGATAGCTTTATCATTTTACGCGACTGGTTCATACCTACCAGACGCGCCGCCCAGTGGAAGACAACAAGTCCCACCCGGTCTCCCAAGCAAGTGTGAGCAAAGCTATAAAGTAAGTGGAGCAAAGAGCTAAGCTAAGAGAGGTACCTATATAGCTCTTCGAAGTGAAGTGACAGTGGTTCTTAATAAATCCAGGGGCTGTGAATGGGTATACAGTGGCAGTGGCATTCCCATTTAGACGAAGAATATAAATTGACAGTGAGAAAATAAATTTCAGTAGATCATGCCATGTTCATTGGACCTGTCTTATTTCCTATTAAAATGTACAATATGATATTCTTTATTTCAGTTTCTACAGAGCTACAAGGTTGCTAGCGATTTTAGTGTTGATGACACCCATGTCATAGAATAGATACCTACTAACGACCCATGTTGCCATTGTAACACCCAGAACATGAGGAGAGCTACATGAACAAGAGGGGGTATCATTCTCTGAATGCTTTATAGTAAGTATAATTCTCAAATTGCACAATATTGACCGCATAGTTAAATAATATAAAATAATGCTTCTATTTTATTCATAAGTTACTGTAGCATAAAATAATCAGCCCATTATTGTCCCACTGCTGGCCATGGGCCTCTTCTCAGTATGAGAAGGTTAAGGCCTTAGTTCACCACGCTGGCCTAGTGCGGGTTGGTGGATTAAACACACAAGCCATTAAGAACTGTATGGAGCACTGCACACCGGAGGGTGTGCAGGTTTTCTCATGATGTTTTCCTTCACTGTTAAAGCAAGTGATAATCAAATTACTCCCTCACACCCTCCCCTACCCTGATCCACACATAAGTGACTATACATTGTGGCAATTGTTTAATCTACTTTGTGTTATTTTTAGATGTGCAATGCTGATGCTGATTTTTTTTTTTGTGGACTCTAGTTATCTTGGGTCTAATTATGATAGCAGTGTGGGAAGACAGGGGTCATTGAGAGGTTGTATGAGGAGGATCAAGATGTTTACACATTAGTTGTTAACTTTTTCATAATGTATGTTTAGGTTAATATAACCGGATAAAATATGTTTATCTACCTTATTTTATTGTTGCAGGATATTCAGGATACCTCCAAAGAGCAACTCTTATGACACCAATACTAAAATACTATAAGTACCTGTACAGAGCTCCACATGTCTGCACGGACTGTAGTCTTCGATAAAAAATACTATTATTGATCGAAGACTGTTGTAGAGCATTGCATAGGACTGCTTAAGGCTTTAGTGGGATTAAAATGTTGTGATAGGTTTTAAAAATAAATATACACCTATATGGTTAAAAAAATCTTTTTACTTTGGTAACGTCAACGATTATAACGTTCGGAAAACATTAGCGCGATACCATTTTTGACAAAACTAAACAAAAGCTAAACCAAAGCTAAACTAAAACCTAAGACGTTCCGTTCAAACGGTTGATACGTTTGAAAATAGCGCGATTGGCCCCCTGTAAGCTTTAAGACTCCGCATAAACAAAGTTTTGTATTCGAACGCAGTCGTAAAACGTTGGTGGGTTCAGAGGGGCGGACGGCGCGTTATGATTGGCCGGCTCAAAAGTTCGGTGGTATGATTCCTTATGATTGGTGCCGCTTGCTGACTGAGTGACGTTCCGATTGGCGGAGGGACATATGATATGCAGTGGTAGAGCATATGCGTTGTGACCGGGGGTGTCCAGCTAACCGGCGTCTAGAGGCTTACTGGTCTATGGTGCTTGTTCACCCACTGAATTCTTACCTGTTAACCGATTCTGGTGAAACTTGGCACACATAAAAGTAGTTCTAGACACTACGACATAATGGAGACCTGGAGTTAGATTTTTTGCCTCAAAAAAAATAAAAAATGAACTTTTTAACAACAAATCTAACCGACGAACACAGAAACTGAAAAGCGAAAAATGAAATAAAGCTTTTTAGTCTTAATAACTATTATCCTAACTAAACTAATGTAAATAACTTATTATGAGTGGGCGCAAAACAAACAATCAACGAAGATCATTAAATTACTTCAATGAAATAATTAAAACAAAATACCATCAAATACAATGTCAAATTTTCAACGATAAACAATAACTTTCCAAAAATGCGTTCTCCGCTTTACCACTTGCAACACGTACGCACTTTGCTTGTTTGTTTGGCACAGACTCATAATTAGTTATTTACATTAGTTTGGTTGGGAGAATAGTTATTAACACTAAAAATCTTCATTTTATTTTTCGCTTTTCAGTTTCTCTTTTCGTCGGTTAAATTTTTTGTTAAAAAGTTTTATACTTATAATAGATACAAGAAAGGGGTGGCAACAATTTTATAACTATCAAATTAGTCGAAATGAAAGTCGAGGAAAGTGGAGAGTTCTCGTTTCGGAGCTGAGGCCATGACTCACTTTGGGTCGCTGAGCCAGAGGAGTAAGAGTAAAGTAAAATTTCCATGAAAGTTTAGTCGTTATCTCGGAATGTGCCCACTAAAATACAAAGAAATGTAACACGTAAACTAAATTGTATCTACTATTAGTAAAAGTTTAAAATAAGTTTAGTTCGTGAACAAGAGAATCGTCACCAATGTGACCCCTTTGTTGATCTATGCTTATCAGTGCCATTGGCCGACGACCCGACGCTATAATATTTATCAAAACAATAATATAGTCGTGACATTAACGTTTTCAACATTATTACTGTAATGAGGTATGTATTTCAGTATGTTAAGTAAGATATCGTACTATTTCTTTAATAATTATTATTTAACAACTTCTTAGGTTTTCGCGATCACTACACATTATAATAAAAAAAAGACGTGTGGCACTCGGAGACTGCCGGTAAAGCTATTGCATAGCATTTTTTATGTAAATACAAAGAGGAGGTGCCCTAACGCCGAAACTCTAAGCAGGCATGAGTCACCAGATTGCGGGGCGAAGAGGGGGATTACGCATGCGCAGTAACGCCGATACAACCAATGCCACCTAGAGGCGATTTGCAGAACTAAAGAGACAAGCGTGATATTTCAAAAAGTCATTAAAAGTTCTGCTATTCATCGATAGATGGCAAAACTAAAAAGTATCACCACTGTGCCGGTCGGAGTAGGGGGTGTTAGGTTATTTTCGTTACGGAATTTCTGGATTCGGTCTCCACGCTCAAGGCCCGCGATAGAAGCTATGCTTGTAAAGTTTAACCGGATTAAATCGCGTATATTATTGAAATTGGTTTTCCTGACGTTTCGAAAGCTTTGCAGCATTTCGTGGTCGCAGGTAGACTAAGATGACAATTGTCTTTACAGATATTTCTAAAAAAATATTTTAATCTACCGTACAATATTATTAATTAAAATCGTTTCGATGCACGCAGTAATCACTCATAATATCATTATCTTTTACAGTGTTGCGTGCTGTTTGGGACTTGATTATTTATAGGACTGGGTTCCAAACAGGTGTTAGCTGCCAACCATCTTCTCTATTAAAATTAGAATGTTTTTTAATTTAAATAGCTTCACGGAGCAATTATTATTTATTTACTAGACAACAATCTTCTTCTATCGTGTCGACACGAGCTACGTTAAGATGATAGCTCATAGACAACAATGATCCACGTGTTAGTAATAAATTACTTAAAACTATGTCAGTGTTATGTAATAGGTGTAATCTGACAACTAAAACTACACAAGTCACTTCTGCCTAACTAACACCTGCATGAAGTGATTTAGGATTGGAGAATCAAACTTATCTACTAACATCTTCAGGATGCTATGCTATTAGGACTTGACCGCTTTCTCTCTAAAAGCTACAGAAAAATGATAACACATAACATAACATCACGCCTGTATTTCCCCGAAGGGGTAGGCAGAGGTGTATAGAGGTGTATAGTACACCCACATTTCGCCAGTTAGGTTGTAAGTCCCATGTAATAGGGGGCGACACTTTGCCCGACCCGGGAATCGAACCCAGGACCTCACGCTCAGCAGTTGCGCTTGCAACCACTAGACCAACGAGGCAGAAAAATGATAGACTTTAATTAATTACGAAGATAGATGGTGACGAATAATTTTCAAGACCGTTTTTTCACGCGAGTGGTCAGTTTTTCTTATTAAAAACATATTTTGCAAATATGATGTCACAATCATCATTATTATTTTAATCATCATTATTATCACATTAAAAAAAATATTTAAGCTGATGATATAAAAAAACATAGGTACACTACTTAATTGAATTATTTTATTGATATGTAATAATTTCATCTAATTAACTAAATTAAATAAAACTTTATCAACAAATAAATTGGCTACAATTTCATTAATTAATAAAAAATATGTATTCAGACGAATTGAGAACCTCCTCCGTTTTGAAGTCGGTAAAAAATAAAATAAATTTATAAAATAATTAAAATTTCATTCATATATAGGTATCACATAAAAACAATAATAAGATAATTAAGTAATCTTCTGACAATAAACAATGGCATTTATTCTATACTTCTTAATTGGTTTAAACCACTTATTTATCATACAGACTTCAGAAGACATCTGCAACAATCAACAATGGCTAAAATTCTTCAAAAATTCTCATGGACATCTTTTTTCCTACAATGTCATATGATGCTGATTACATTACAAATAAACTTGTCTTTTTTCGCGAAAAGCCCTCTATTTATTTAGAAAATAAAGTTTTTATAGTTATATGAATAGCGTGGTAGAACAAATCGTTTCTACGATTTGTTCTGATTTCTTTTTGCGGGGGTCAAAGATCGCAACATTGGTCTTCGAAGATAACACCGTATGATATGGAACGGAAGAGACTTCAAGGTCCTATCCACTGTTATCTAAGATATCGAGGATAATAATATAGATAATATTCGAAAATATTACGTACCCTAGTGAAACAAATTTATGTAGATCAGCGATATATATGTACTACGTACTAGATGTGCTGTTCAAAAGAACAACATGGTAACACAAAGTTGTGGTTCCGGAACCACACCGTCATCTATCATTAGTTCACTTGACAGCTGTCTCGCGAACACACGTAAATTTTATCAACGGTTGCGTCAACTGAATTTGGAACATGCTGCTTATATGAGATCGCGTGTCTATATATTGACGTCGTTGATGTAGATATATAAATATTACTTAAATATATACGAAAATTTTACGTATTCTAGGCAAATAAATTGACATAAATAGAAACCAGTATGTTTATAAATTACTAGAAGTGCTCTCGCGGCATTGCCCGCGTAAAAAGTTTTAATGTACCACGTACAGTGTTTCCGTCTATACGTATGTTTTATAAATATTAACTTGGATGAGTATTTGTGTGAAGATTTTTGACACCGAGTTTTTTAAATAAAAACAATATCCTTTTTTGTGTTGGTTTTAATTTTATAAAAATTCTAAAACACGTCATTCTTTAATTTCTTTAAAGATTATTTATACCGAGTTACGACTCAATCCAACCACGCAATAATATTCTCACATAGAATATTTATAACCCTATTGCACCCTCTTTTAGGAGTAATTTTGAAAAAATAAATTAGTGTTTCATTAGTCACTTTAAAGATTATTTTTCTTAAGTTTTGAGTTAATTTTCCAGGAGAAAAGATTTTTCATTATTATTATTTTCACCCTCTTAGAGTTAAAAGTTCTTTCCTCCTGATTTATTAATATTAGGAGTATCCAACAGTTGTTTATGTTATTATTTTTTATGTTTTATATATTTTTTCTTTTACATTTTTTTTTTGGTTTGACACTGGTATATAGCGTATTGGCATTTTAGCAACTGTGTCAATACAACATAAATTGCCGATCGAATTCACACACTCATGAACAAAGAAATAATTAAATTGATTGTAGATGTGTATGATCTCTTTTTAAATGCTAAACTTAAGTAACCTTTTGTCTAGATATAGGTATTATCATAAATATTTTACCCGCTGATGTCTTAGAATTGTCGATTATAATAGTAGTTTATGAAACTGTTGCATAATAGGGGTTATTAAAACACGAGTGTGAGTTTAAAAACCGAGCCGTAGGCGAGGTTTTTAATAGTATCACACGAGTGTTTTAATACCTAATTATGTCAGTTTCATACACTATTTTATCTACACTCATACAATTTTAAATAAAATACCAAAGTCAAAATCTTAGTAACATTGTCGTTGTTTTTCTTGATTTCTCTGGTAAAAGATTGTTCGTCATTTACGTTGCTGCATCCAGAAATTCAGGCGGGGTCATATTCTCCTCAGTTCAGTATCACTGCTGTAGTCAGATATTTTTGCCCAGAATAAAACTTTCGACATACAAAACCATAATAATAACGTAAACAATAACAATAAATTTACACGTAACGATGTCCAAATCCAGTAGGCCAGGCGCGCGGCCGCGCACGCGCTCTGGTGCGCGCCTACACAGATAATAAAATATAGTCTGGCGACAACATTATAATCGGAACTAATTTTCTATCCTTGTCAGGATTCCGTCAATCTCTGTTTTATCATACAAAAAATATGCCTGTAAACACTTAAATATAATTAAAAGCAATATGACAATCAAAAGTTCTGCCAAAAACGCGATTTTAAACGATAAAAATTTTCAATGTATGACAAGTGGCGCCACCCTGAATTTTGTGTACTCATTGGTGCCAAACTGTACGACTGCTAAAAAAAAGGTTTGAAAACTCCTTGGTTAGGTCGAAGTGGCATTAAAAACTCCTTAGTTAGGCTGAAGTGTGCGGTTATGGAAAAAAAAATTAAATTACCGCATTGTTTTGTTCAGCAAACTGTATCGTAATGAAACTTTTTAAATTCATAACAGGTGCATGTGCGTAAAGTATGTCATTATGACATTACTTTCGAGTTCATAATTCGAATTTTACGATACGAGTGTAGATAAATACATTTTCATAACGATCGATATATATATGTACTACGTACTAGATGCGCTGTTTTGAAGAACAACATGGTCACACGAGTTATGGTTCCGGAACCACACTGTCATCTATCATTAGTTCACTTGACAGCTGTCTCGCGGTTACACGTAAATTTTATCAACGGTTGCGTCAACTAAATTTGGAACATGCTGCTTATATGAGATCGCGTGTCTATTTATTGACGTCATTGTTCATAACCAACTCTTATTAAAGGTATTCGAAGTAGGCCTTTTACTAACTATAACTAGAGCCAATATTTATATTTATTCATAGAACTATAACACTTATTTGTCTATGCATTTGCACACTTAATACCTATAAATAAAATATCCTGAAATTGAACAAAAAGAGAGCTCTAAAATATTACTCTGCGCTCCACATCTCTATCAACTGGTTCATAATTAACTAACATAATTAGAAAAAGAACAGGGAGGCAGCCTATCAAATACTATTACGTGGCGTAATTTTCCACGAAAGTCTATCGTAAATAGCTTAAATATTCAATAAGGTAATTGATATAATTTATTATCGATTGCGACATTATACATAAATATATTTTATGAATAACTCGCTAATTCATCGATTAAATTATAATA
This sequence comes from Asteroscopus sphinx, assembly GCA_949699075.1. Classification (NCBI taxonomy): domain Eukaryota; kingdom Metazoa; phylum Arthropoda; class Insecta; order Lepidoptera; family Noctuidae; genus Asteroscopus; species Asteroscopus sphinx. The sequence continues at coordinate 24,823,616 of OX453004.1, read as the reverse complement.
AAATTGGATTCAATCATATATGTTAGAGTATAATATAGATTATATTTACAGTTGTACGACTTTAATCATTATTGAATAAATTGGTTGTTGCCGTGAGTTCTGTGTTAGTTTAGATAGCAAAGAACTACTCGTAATAAATCTGATAATCTTTACAGATACCCTCACTTGTATGCCGTGATTAATAGTACTTATGTACAAATCTACTTATCGGCTAAAAATATTACATAATTAGAATATAAATCAAATAAGTGCTATAGCACCTAAATCTTATCTGATACTGTGTACTTATATATTTTATTTTATTAAATCTTGATCAAAAAATTATAACTGCCTCGTTGGTTTAGTGGTTGCAAGCGCGACTGCTGAGCGTGAGGTCCTGGGTTCAATCCCCGGGTCGGGCAAAGTGTTTTTAGGTTTTTTCATTAGGAAATTCTCAGTAGCAGCCCGGAGTCTGGATTTGTGCCCGGTTAATGGCAATAGGCTCGCCCCCTATTACATGGGACTTACAACATAACTGGCGAAATGTGGGTGTACTATACACCTCTGCCTTCCCCTTCGGGGAAATACAGGTGTGATGTTATGTTATGTTAAAAAATTATGTGTTTGTATAAGCCAATACTTTTTCACTATTTGATATGTTGAAGTAAAAACCCTTCAAAATCATGAGATCCATGTCTGATATGATTTTCAGGATATTAACTAAACGAGATGAAAGCGCCGATGCGTTATATTCGGTTAACCTGACCTTGCGTTCACAATTTTCGCGAAATTAACAGTTTCAGTAACCCCAACGCTCCCATCAAACGGCGCTTCGTCGCTAATTCGGTACTATAGCGATGTATATACGTACGCTAATATATATCGCCGCAAGTCAAGGTCAAGGTAGCATTTAAAACGGCGCTCCTGTGTTCCATACAATATATCTGTCGTACTATAGTCCACATCAATGCGGATGTTTTGCTGTGCAATACATCTGTGAAGCCAAATAATGACTCGTTAATATATTATTTTTCTTGTAATAGTAACTCTCTCTCTCTCTCTCTTTAAATGTATATGAGAGGTACACTATCCTAAGTCCGTTTTTTTTAGTTTTCTTCCAGTGACATTCCCCTCAGTTTGATAAGTACCTAAAATTGTATGTCAGGGAAAATTAAAAAAAAAATGCCTTGTGGAAATCCTCGTGGACACACTCCACCCGGGGTAGACGGAGCCAGTGTCGGACTCTTACAGACTAAAAGCACCACGGTGTTCCTTCAAGGGGCGTGGGAACCCTCTGTATTCACACAACCACCGCCGACAGGTCCCGGCCCGCCACAAGCAGGCGAGCCCCTTCTCCCCGAGCTACGCCAGCTGCGCCAGCTACGCCAACTGTGCCAGCTACGCCAGCATCTGGTCGGGCAGCAGTCTACACTGAGTCTGCTGCTCGCAGGCCCCATCCCTGTTTATTATTTTTGTTTTTATATGGTGATTGATTATTTTCATCATATATTATCCACCATAATATGAATTTTCTTCAATATGATAAAAATAAACAAAATAAAATGTATCAAAGTTTTAAAACATGAACTTCATTAGGAGATTTTTTATATAATAAACTAATCCCGTAATCCTGCAGTTGTATTCATATTTCTTCTTCTTATCGTATCAATGGTTCAAATATGGTTGGAATAAAAAGTGGCCACTTCAATGGCGTTTTCAGTGGCGGCGAATAAGTCATCTCTTGTGCAGGTGTTCGTACATAAGGGACACGTTAGCAAGTGCGATATGGATTGCTCTGGGTCACCGCAGTCACAGTGTGCAAGACTAGGGTCCCTAAACCCCCATTCACACATATTAAGTCTACAGCGACCAACCTGGGTGCGAAGGCGATTAAGTGACTTCCACACTGGCCACTGTAGATCGTGTCCTGGTGGTAACTTCTCCTGTGGAGTAATAAAGCCAGGAGGTGGAGGGTGCTTTTCAGTCCACAATTTGCATCTGGCGGCAGCTGGGTGGTCTTTGATAGCTCGTGTGCTACGCAAAAAGCTTTTGCGACTCTTGAGTCGGCCTGTATGAGTATTCATACTAAATAATACACTCGGGAGCAACGAATCCGGGTCACCAACAAACTTATCTCGGAAACCAGGAATGATAGACATAACGCTTTGTTTTTCCCTAAAAACAAAGCGTTGAACGGAACCCTTTCCGTACCCAAAGGGTGCCAAACGGGACCCTATTACTCTAGCTACGCTGCCCGTCCGTCTGTCTATCACTGGGCTGGATCTTTTGAACGGTAATAGGTAGCCGGTTGAAATTTTCTCAAAATATGTGTTGCTATGACGCTATTACGACAAATACTAAAAAAAAGGTCGATGCGTGGTACGGAACCCTTACTGTATGAGTCTGACTCACACTTGGCCGGTTTTTAATTAAATAGAGTATGAAATACTTTTTATTTGAATAATCTATCATTCTTATTTTCCGATACATCCAATATCAAAATTTATGTTGGTTACCCGGATTCATAGCTCCGGAGCACAGAAATAGATAGAATGGAAAAGTGGGCATGGCGCACGTGCCAACACTCTGGACCATAGTGCAGGGCTGACTTGTTTCTGTAAATACTGTAACAAAAACCCGCAAAATGCCTTATTGTGCTGCTTCTAACTGCAGAAACAAAAGCTGTAAAGTACAGTCGACTGCATGACAGTGGTAACACTTCAATTCGAAAACCACCCTTACTGCCTACGTAATAAAGATGCTGTCAATGTCAAAGTGTTACCACCGAAGTGCGGTCGATCTTACATTTGATTAAAGTTTTTTTTAAAAATTAATGACGTCAATATGTAAGGCGTAGTTTGTTCGAAAGTTGCCACGCATGAATCGCAAGTAAAATTGTGATTACAACCATTCTAGTCTATCTATTTCTGTGCTCCCAAGTATATAATGTTAAAGGTCGTTAACCCTGAATTGCACTACCTATTCCGATAACTGCTGATGACACAACCATATATCGATGCGTAGCAATGTAATAATGTTATTTGTATTGCAACAATCTACTTCAATTGACATTATTTACATGAAGACCGTCGACCTTGCAGTCCGTAATTAAGTACCCAAGTCTACTAGATCACTATAATATCGCTATTTGCACAACTCGCAACTAAATATCTAATAATACACCGTACAAATAAGTATCTACTTTATTGCATGTTTCATTATACGAGAGGAAAATACATATTTATATGCAAAGACATTGACATAAAACCTTCCAGAATACAAATTCCGTAATTGAAAATCATTAATCGTGACATCGTTTTACCCATGTTACAAGGTCAGCCTTTCCATTGCCTTGCCTTATATAACTAACAGAACATAATTATGTCACGAAGTTAATGTTGACGAAAAAATATCACGCATTTTTCTTTGTGGAAAATCCTACGGAAGGATTAAAAAAACATTATAATGTTCTTTTGTCAAAGAAGTATGCCTATCGCAAATATAAAACTATCTAAGTATATCTTACTAGCATATACAAGATCAAGTTTCAATCGAAACCGGGACGGGTAACTAACGGCCAAAATTAATATCCAATCTATCCACGATTTACCCCAGTAGAGATCGAAATTTGACATATTTTGTATGGAGCTTATGTCAAATAAGGCCTTAGCCTTCTCGTACTGAGAAGAGGCCCGTGCCCAGCAGTGGGACAGTAATGGGCTGGTTATGTTATGTCAAATTCCTATCTCTAGTAGGGCAAATCGTGGATAGATTGGATATTAATTTTGGCCGTAAGAGACTAACTTAAGTAGATAAGATAATAAAAAAACCCTTAAAATTTTGTATTGTTCATTTGTAAGGAGTCACGTTGAATATGCATCACAAATTTGGAACCCGTGTTATGATAAATACATCAATCGTATTGAAAATATCCATAAAAGATTTATTTGTTTTTTGTGTTTTCGTCTACGAATACCATATCGTTCTGAAAATTACATAAATCTCTGCAGGAAGTTTCACTTACAGTACAGCCACTTGTAAATCGTCGTCGACTAGCTGATTGCACATTTCTATTAAAAATACTACGTAATGAAATTGATTACCCAGATCTTCTACAAAAGCTACGATTTAATGTTCCCCGAAAAATGATTAGGTTCAATCCACCTATCTCCATCCCCTTTTGTTCCACGAACTATAGGCAAAATTCATATATCGTGCGGGCGAGCAGAGACTTTAATGAACTTTGTAAAGAGTTCTCATTTGACCCATTTACTTCAAAAATCTCTACGGTACGCAATATGCTAAACCTTGACTTCTTTAGAATGACTGAATAATTAATATTCAAGTATTTTATGTAATATTTTTCAACTCTAATCAATTGTAGTTTTTGTGCTTGCTAGTGATCGTTAAAATCAGTGTTAATTTATCCTATTACTATCCGTGGAAACCTGTAATTGGCTTAATGTAACCTATGCTAGCTGTTTATTAATTTTTATATAGCTGTTGGTTTTCCTAATTATAAATAAATAAATAAATAACCAATTAATCCCTGGTAAGTCTTTCAACTTACCTAAGCTAAGGAAACATCTCCTATGACAGTATTAACGTTTACTTTGTATCGTACGATACATACTAACTAAAAATATTATACAAAACGAGAAAGCAGTGAACGAATAGACAATTGCGTTATTCCACACTACACAAAAAAATACACAAGTTCAATGTCAAATGTGTCCCTTTCTTACCCTAGTTACTACCAATCTTACTACCAGTAGTAACAAGGGTAATTAAATTGCTTTTGTTACTACTGTAGTAGTAAGTTGAAAGACGGGAAAAAAGAAATTGCCCGTGTTACTACTACCTAGTATTAATACAGGTAATTTATTACCTTTGATACTACTAGTACTAGTAGTAAGTAGGTGCATTAAAAGAGCCTCCACGAGTGACGATATTTAATTGATCGTCCGGCGCACACTGGGTAGTCAGACCCGTGACCAACATGCTGACTGGCTAATCTTTTCCCCACGGCATGAGCTATTATCATTATGTAGCTCATATCGACACGAAGAAGAAAAAGAAGTAGTAAGTTGCAAGAAGGGAAATAAAAAATTGCCCGTGTTATTACCTACAATACATCATAGGAGCAAAATATTAACATTGTTCCTTTATTACATTATTAGCCCACGGCTTCGCCCGCGTGAGTGTCGTTTATCGCGCATCCCTCGGGAACTGTTAATTTTCCCGGGATAAAAAGTAGCCTATATATTAATTTGGGTCATGTTCTATCTGTATACCAAATTTCATCCAAATCTGTTCAGCCATCAACAACAAACATCCAAACATATTCACAAACTTTAACATTTATAACATTAGTAAAAGAAAAGAAAAGGAAAATATGTATGGACTTTCTGTAGATTTCTTTTGTATGTAGCCACAAAATTTATCCATCACTCATAAGCTCATACTGGCATGGTGAGATATTTATGTCACGCTCCTCATAAATATACCCATAACTCTTCAAAGGAGTTATTGACATCTTATTTCATAATTCAATATGAAAGCTCGAGAATAAGAAACTCTTCTACGTGAGACTTATATGAAAGAGATAGTTCTGTAACCCCGGATTACCTCATCCAAGTTAATCTAAGTTACAACAATGTTAACAGCCTCTAACAAGCTCTTATTGTGATTATTGGCAGAATTTTCCGAACTTTTCCAATAATTTTCATTCTAATTGTATTTTAAACACATAGGTACATATACAGGGAGCTTTATGTGCACATGCTTCGTAATCGTATATATGTAAGTTGGCCATGAAACTGCTTTACCACCCTAAGGTTAAATGTCACTTACAGGTCATCAAATGACAATCTCTATTTTCGCTTACAATGCCAATGTGCAGGGCTGGATTAACTATTAGGCAGAGTAGGCAACTGCCTAGAGGCCCCGCAATAGCTAGGGGCCCTGCGCGCGCACAAAAGTAATTCAAAATGTTGCATACATAATTGGAAAATTTATATTAATATAATTATTTAAACTTGTACTTAACTGTTGTAACAAACTTATACAAAACTATTTTCTTTCGTTTTTTTTCTTGCATTTGACAATAATAAAGTTAAAATTAAAACACCCGCGTCAATCTATTTTCTTTCGTTTATTATATTTTATTGCATTTAACAAGAATGTAGTAAAATTCCCTTTTTATTCGTCCAAGTTAAAATTAAAACATCCGCGTCTTATTTTTCTTTCCTGCTCCATCATGAGACAGTGAGACGGTCTCATCTCATATACTATACCTAATGAGACCTGGATCATCACTTATCTATCTATAACCTATTCATTAAGGCCATTTCAATGAGCCCAAATACAAATCTTTTACCGTAGTTCCTAAGGAGTTAAGCAACAGTCCGGTGATGCTGCAGATGGTATTACTCACATCCCTTCATCAACTTGAAAAGAGCTGATGATCTTCAAACGGCTGAAAAGGGGCCCCGAGAATAGCATTGCCTAAGGGCCCCCGACATGTTTAATCCGGCCCTGCCAATGTGACCATGTTATCGTTATTTAATACCAGTCTTATCTGTTTTAAGTGCTATAACTCATTGTTTCACTAGGTTTTCTGCACGTTATCACGGTATCTTTCGTATTTTACTGCGAAAGAGACTGCGATGCGACTGACGACAAAAATTAATGTTTTGATTATCTGATCAGGAAAAAGCATCAACGCCTCGCGCTCGTTTCATATTTACCTACTTCAGAAATCTGTGAATGTGACATTTACTGTTATCATCTTAGGGAATATATAATTTATTGAGATTTGTTATCAAAAATGGTATTATACCATACCATTTTTGATAAGTATAAATATACGTATCATCAACCTCATTTCAGCCGCAAGACGTCCACTGCTGGACATAGGCCTCCCCCAAGCATATGTTGGGGGGATGTACCATAATCACCACGCTCGGCAGGCGGGTTGGCGATCGCAGTTGCAATGGTTGGTTAAATACTCAGAGAACGCTGCTGCTGGTGAATCCCTTAGTCGCCTTTTACGACACCCATGAGAAGAGATAGGGTGGTGCAATTCTTTACGTCCGGTACCACACGGAACATAAATATATGTATAACTATACTAAACTATACAGTGTGAGTATACATTACACAAATGGAGTTGAGTGAAACCTGTGAAACTAGATATAATTTTATCGACGGAAAAAAACAAAAAAACTTGTACTTGGACTCCTTGTAAAGAGGAAAATTATTTATTCTTTTTTTATATTTTTACCATAGAGTTATTATACAAATGTCTTTGATTTTTACAGTCGATAAAATTTTCACCCAATTTCACATGTTGTGCACTTTACGGAGACTCGTACTGCTTGCATGGAAAGAAAGTACAGCTTCTCTAAGCACGTGCGTGCACATAAGAACATTGAGCTGCTACAAACATCTTATCACGCTTTTTCAGAATAAGTAGGTATATTCGTATTCCTTTGGGAGACGAATTAATATTGAATTAGATACTAACATAGGATAGTTTACATAAGATATTAGCAATAGACAATCACCACATCCAAGCTTGTATTTGCATTATTATAAATGAATATATATATACGTACTTAAATAAAACTGTGCCTAGGCACCTAGCAACAAAAACCAATACCCATCCCTAAATAAGAAATCAATACACAAGTTAAAAAAAACATACAATCTACAATCTTTTTGACAATATCATTCGTTATCTTTCGATTGTGCTACTATTTTCCGTAAATGTCAAATAAAATTGATTGATATTTCATAATCACGTGAAGTTTGTCCTGGCATCATTTTATTTTTGGGGATGGTAACTTGGTAACATAAATCTTGAATGAAAGAATGATATATTTATTTGCAAGAACATAGGTAACATTGAGTTCGTCTAAAGTTAAAATTGGGTATCACTACATTCGACATTTCAGTCCTGCAAATATTTTGATTTTATGACTTACATTATAATATATGAATAGAATAAAAAATAATTTAGATAATGTTATAGCCACTTCCTTATTGGCCAGAAAACTTTACTTAATCAAAAACTCCAACATGTATAATTTGGGTAGAAACTGGCAGCGTAGAGCATGAGAGTAACATGAAAACTAATTTTCCTCAACCAAAGCAAAACATGAACAGCTGATACACTTTAATTTTAGCTTACATATAAAATGTACGTCGTGATCAGCTTCTATTTATAAACAGCCGAATACTGACGACAAACTGTACGGGAAGAGTATTTTGAACATCATATTGGGTTTTTATGCCGTCTTGAAATAAGAATCTTTCTTATAATCAGAAAATCGGATATTGACGCGATAAACGGAACTCGACGCAAAGCGGTTGTCATCTGACCTCCGCAGCCAAATTACCGGGATACATAGTTACAGACAGTGGCGGATTTACACATTTGCCGCCAGTAGGCTATTCAAATTTTGCCGCCCCTACCTAGATAATTTTTACAATCCAACGATTCAGTTATGATTAAACACAGGGACGGCGGCAGGGAGGCTCGGGGCTAAACTTACTCTGAAATCGACGAGGGTAGAGAGGTTTTGAAAAACGCCGAGAAAACATCACCGATTGTGAAATGTATTACCTACGTCGCATTTTTTTTGGGTTTTGTACGAAAACATGACGTAAATTTATTTGAAGCTGCAAAAAGACGTATAAATTCCACGAAATCAATACACGAATTTATGAAAAGTTTTTGATTAGATTTTTCATTTCACAAACCAAAAATGTATTAGCAGATGTTATGTGTACAATATAAAAAAAAATGTAGTTACTATTTCATCTAAAATTAACGTTATTAATTTGTCAAAGTGATGTAGACCTTTATACAGCTGAGTGTGCATGAACAACGAGGTCCCATACAAATATGTAACAAGAGCGCGAGCGAAGCGAGCGCAAAAATGTTTAGTCAATGTTTTGGTTTTATTGTATTATATGTATACGTAATATAAATGTAACAGAATAGTTGCTTTAAATATACGCCAAAAATGCACAGGCAAAAAGGGCTGAATACAATACTAACGCAAACCGATCGTCGTCGGTCAATAACCGGTCGGTGTTACTGACGATTTTGACGCTTTCCACCCCCATGACGGCGCCCGGTGCAGAGGCACCATTCGCACCGCCCTAGGGCCGCAACTGATTGCACAAGAAATAGTTTAAGGTATAATTCTGAGCTAATAAAAGCTCAATCATGTACCTACTACTAATAAGGCGGGGTAAGATATGCTTTAATACATAATACCTACTTACACAATAATGTACATTCGGTAAACATATATAAATAATTTTATTGCACTTACTTACAGTTTAAAAACAATATATTTGAATTATCTAGTAACAATCCGGCTGATGACGAAAATAAGTTATGAAAGTTTTACAATTTCTTTTAAATAAATAGAATCTTACGATTTAAATTGTGGAAAGAATAAATCGCTCACGAGCAGGATTCGAACCTGCGAGTCCTGGCTCAGTACGCCAGTGCTTTAGCCACTAAGCTACCGTGAACACTGCTCGTGGTATCGAAATTATCCTCCACTATGGTACGTCTTTGGGCGACGTCAGCTTCGCATGCGTAAATGCGTTAAAAATAATAAAATAAATATGAATCTTTTTAATTTCGTGAGACATAAAAAAATGTTGGCCCCAAATTTGCCGCCCCTAAAATCTGCCGCCCTAGGCTCCAGCCTACTCAGCCTGCTGGTAAATCCGCCACTGGTTACAGACATCTTATACAAAATCATCTGGGTGTGTAACCTTTGACCATATACTTCATAATCAAAGTGTGTAACGGTGTGCTCTGGTGCATTCATCACTACGCGATGTAGTCGCTACTAGACCGTTTTATTTGCAATTGTACCTACCAAAACTATGAGCATTAGCCAATGCTTGAATCTTTTGCTTTCGAGATTACCTACTTATTGTTTTATTTTTATTTTTGTATGTTACTACTTGCTGTTATACTCAAAACAATAAACTACAATTGTATTTTGAAGTAATAGATCGCCTACTACTACATAATATAATACTACCACTACGGTCAGAAGTAGTACTATCACAGTACCACAGTACCTACTTCTGCCGCCAAACAGTAACGCTTACATTGCTTGTTGTTTTCTAGACTTCTAGTGCGAAGGCTGCTGGTGAAATTATATTCACATGACACTTTCTATCTTTATGTCTCAGTTTGGCGAATGTGACTTTAAATATCATTTTAGGCAACCACCTATGTGCATCAGGTGGACCTTTAGATTGTTTCGAAATCCAATCAAAATTCGACAACTGGGTCTAATGACTATCTGAAATCCAGAAAAACACTTGATGTGCAAAAGCAGTCATCCATCCAAAACTTTCTCAAGCTGATCCCACTGCAGCGTAATAGACCTTAACCACAAAGGCCTATTTGATCTTAAAACATATCCCTTTTATATAATCGACGAAATTAAGCACCACTAACAAAACTCTTAAAAGCGGCTAAGGAAAGAAAGTGTTATTTGTCTGAGTTCTTTATGAAGTTAAGCTTAACCAAACCAGCTTAACCCAATGGAGAATAAAAATATCGAAGAATTTGAGATATTCTCACACTGGTCTATTCGGCCCGCAAGAAGAACTAACCGTGATCATTTTCAATCCATTAAACTTAGGTGAAATCTGCTGTTTAGGCCGTTTCACGATATCATAATTAATATCCAATCTATCCACGATTTACCCTACTGGAGATAGAAATTTGTCATTTTTGTCATGGAGCTTATGTCAAATTCCAATCTCTAGTAGGGCTTTTGGCCATATGACGATACCATCTAAAACTATCACGATACTAATATTATAAATGCGAAAGTTGTTTGTTTGTTTTTTTGTCCTTCAATCACACAGAAACGGCTGAAAGGATTTGGATGTTTGGCACACAGATAGACCATAACCAATATTATCATATAAGCTACTTTTAATCCCGGGAAAATAAACAGTTCCTCTGAGTGATTTGCGATGACGTCTTTCTTTGAAAACCGTATTATACGCGGGCGAAGCCATCATAGACTAGTAATAATCACTAAATTATAAAATCATTAGCTGTAGTCACACTTTTCAAGTGAGTCGTAAGTGAAAAGTGGTCATTCTAATACTGTTATTATGTTACGAATTTTATTTTACAATTAAAATCAGGATATATTAAAACAAATGAGCCTAAGCGAATCACTGGTTTCCTTACAAAATCTGGTATTTCTTTGTTCACCTTTTTGAGAATGCTGTATTCATAATGTTGAGATCTTTTGGACGGTAAAAACATTCTTCTTCTCACAAACAAGAAAAGCGGGACAGACAACTTTACATTATTAATTTTCAATCTCAATTATTTCGGAAGAGAGCACATAATGGTACTTTAATTTCTCTTATCGTCGTAAAGATTCTTTTCTCGTGTCATTGAATGGCAAGGAAGTCTCTTTGACGTCGACTCTCGTCCTATTGTCAGAGCGTGCCTTTGTTTAATGGTGGTCGTATTCTCCTAGTTCCATAATACATCGATATTGTGCCTGCATATGCCTATCATGTTAACCTACTTTGTCATAAAAGTGTGACGTTATTGTACACACTTGAACGATAAAGCGTCCTGGCCAGTGGGCGGCGATGGAGTGTTGATATTTGTGGGTTTTGCCCAAAACGTGTGTAGTTTAATAACAGGCATTTCGGGATATAATACAGTACACAGTAAATTTCAATATGGATATTAATAATACGATGACACAAAATTGAGTCCAATAAACATTTCAATCAACCAATACATGGAATGTCATTTAAAACTTTTCCCAATGTACTGCGTACGTAAACAATTAAATGAAATTAAAATTAAAATCTTTTATTTCAGACTGTAAGTCCATTTGGTTAGTATACAAACAACTTAGAAACTAATGTTAGTACTTACATCTACCAGTGAAAAAATAAAATTGAAGAATTACGCCACAGGGGCATGTGGGCGTATCCAATGTCCCAGTATGGGGCTGTCCCACCTGTCTGCTATAGTTTTTAGGATGCTTTTGGGGCTGGCGCGTACCCTGCGCATGATGGAAGCGCATCGCTTACGCATGATGGCGTGGAAACCATCTATTCCCGCCTCTGCGAACATGCCGGAAGCACTGCAGTAGCGCGGCAGCCACATCGACACCCTAAATGTATTATTGCATTGCACGCGCAGGGTGCTGTATGCCCTCTGCGTGTAGTTAACTCAATGTTCATACGAGAACATCTGTAAAAATGTAATGTTGGTTTTCTATAATATAAACCTTTACCCCCTCTTCGCACAAACTGCCAAATTATGCATATTTTAATGCCCTACCTGACATAACCCTTTGGTTACACGTTTCTTCATGTTTCAATAACGACGTGAATGTTTTTCGTTTCAGCCGATGGCATGACCTATTCTTTCGGCGTGTTCTATGCAGAGTTCCTGACCTACTTCGATGAGGGCAAAGGCAAGACCGCGTGGATCGTGTCTATCCTCGTAGGGGTCACACTTAGTTCGGGTAAGTCTATATAATCAATTTAATATAGCACAATTCTGGCTTTGAACATCAACTTGGCCGGAGTAATGATGCCATCTAACGGAGTGCTTATGATATGTAACTCAACCGTGCCCGACCCAAATGATTTATAGTGTACAAGGAATCCTAATATATGTTTTAAGGGTACTGACGCTGTTTCATTTGATAAATTTACTTTAGGAAGTGCGATTGTTAAAAGACTTAGATAACTATGTATGATTATGTAAAGGAAATAGGAAAGTTTCTTGAACTCCAGAAAAAGTCAGTAATTCAACTGGGATCATTTTCGTTAACATAAAGCATTGTAATAATGTTTAACAGATGAATCAATTTGAAATTAGGTATTCAGCTAGCTGATATGTTTCGAACTCCGGTCACATGCAACATGTGCAAGATAACAAAAAGAGCATGATACCAAACACTGGTTTTATTCTAAAGCAAAAATATAGTCTTATTTATTATTATAGTCAGAAATAGTCAAAGCTATCTTTATACAGATAAAGTAAACTCCAAACGAAGTCCATAAAATCAAGGTTGAATAAAGCAGTACAACGTATAATGCTAATAACCTTTTAAAATGTTTCAGGTCCCATTTCAAGTTCGTTCGTGAATCGCTGGGGATGTCGCGCGGTGACGGTGGCAGGCGCGTTGCTGGCGTCGGCCTGCGTGGTACTCTCGGCCCTCGCCAACAACGTACTGACGCTCATCTTCACGATCGGCGTCGGCACCGGCTTTGGCTTCGGCCTCATTTACCTCCCCGCCATTGTCAGCGTCACAGTATGGTTCGAACGCTACAGAAGTCTTGCCACTGGTAAATATCCTTTATCAAAATATTCTAACAAAGTTAAAATGCATAGAAATATAATATATGTTTTGTATATTTTATGATAATATTATACAATATAAAATTATGCAAATACATATAGCAATAGCAATTAATAGGCTCGCCGCTTATTACATGGGGGACTTATAACATAGTCCAGGAGTGATAACCTCGATCTTTGTACTCGTTGGATATAAAAACAAAAGTAGCAAAAATAGCGAGTGGTTTTGTCGATCTTGGCAAATCGGACGCCTTCGTTGCATATTTGATATATGTAAAACAAAGAAACACAATTTTTCAGTAATTTCTCGGCCTGTATAACGTTCCATACAAATACGGGGTCTTCACACCTGGGCGACGATAACTGGCCAAATGTGGGTTTACTCTACACTACACCTCTGCCTCCCCCTACGGGGAAGTACAGGCGTGATGTATTATGTAATATAATACCCAACAAAAATAGGTTTTTACATTAATGTATTGTTATTCATTTCAGGTATCGCGGTATGCGGATCAGGACTTGGGACATTTTTGTTTGCTCCAATCACGTCAGCTTTAATAGAGAACTACGGTTGGCGCGGTGCTATGGCTATCATTGGTGCCTTAATACTGAACTGCGTGCCATTAGGCCTTATATTTAGACCCGTTCCCGAACTCCCAAGAACACCAGTTACAGAACCTATGCTCCCAAAACAAAATAAATCACCATTAAAAAGATCTCAAAGTACAGAGCACGTCCTAAGAGCTAATGGAAAAGTTGACGACAATGATGTTGCAAGACTGACTCTGTCCCAGCCTGCCTTGAATAAGCCGCATGAACAAAAGACACCCCACTCGCGTCACGGAAGTGGTATCATGCAACGGCCAGACGTTTTGTATCAAGGCAGTATGACAAGTCTTGCCAGATTTAGATCAACTTCTCCTGAAAGGACATTCCCCACCACCACAAAAGAAGTACCCGAAGTGAAATGTGGCTGGTTACCATGCTCAACAGAATTCAAGGCAGCGCTCGGAGAAATGCTCGATATATCACTCCTCGTTGACCCTATTTTTATTTTGTTCGCAATCTCGAACTTTTTAACTAGTATCGGTTTTTATATACCGTATGTTTACACAGTACCTATGAGTGAAGCACTGGGAATTGAAAATCCACCTTACTTGATTTCAATAATCGGGGGAGCAAACTTGGTAGGGAGAATAATCCTCGGTTACATAAGTGATAAGCCATGGGTAAACCGCTTGTTGGCTTATAATTTGTGCCTTACTATCGCGGGCATTGGTGAGTATACAGAATTAATGTTTTTAGGACCAAAGATTTTGTTGATTTTAAAAGATTACTAAATGAAATATTGTTTTCAGGTACGGCAATGGCAATGGTCTGCACGGAATTTTGGGGTCTAGCTTTATATGCTACGACATTTGGCTTCACTATCGGTGCCTACGTCGGGTTGACTTCAGTTGTCCTTGTGGACCTTCTAGGCATCGAAAAGCTAACAAACGCATTTGGCCTTCTTTTGTTATTCCAAGGAATTGCTTCTCTTATAGGGCCACCATTTGCAGGTAAACATTTGTGGTGTATACATATTTGATATAATGATATCATCATCATCATCATCATTTCAGCCGAAAGACGTCCACTACTGGACATAGGCCTCCCCCAAGCATCGCCACAACGACCGGTGCCGCGGCTTCCGCATCCAGCGGATTCCCGCGACCTTCACCAGTTCGTCGGTCCACCTTGTTGGGGGCCTACCCACGCTGCGCCTTCAAGTGCGCGGTCGCCACTCCAAAACTTTACGGCTCCATCGCGAGCAATGTGCCCCGCCCATTCTTTGGGCTATATCGGTTGCCTTCGTTCTCCTGCGAATCTCCTCATTTCTGATTCGATATAATGATATGATATAATGACATGGTGGTATTATTTTGAAAAAAAAAATGATTAAACATTTTGCTCTGCAGGGTGGTTGTACGACACGCTCGGTTCGTATGCGCCTGGCTTTTACGTAGCGGGAGGCACGATATCGCTCAGTGGTTTAATTTTGTTCCTGATCCCCGTGATTGAGAGGCGACAGAAGAGGCGGTGGGATGAGAACACGGCCATGGAGGAAATATAGCAGGACGAGTCGCCGGGGCCGCGCGAGTGCCCGGTGATCGTGCTCAACAGCCCCTCCACGCCGTCCGCTGGCTCCACCGAGGACACCTACAGCAACAGGGTATACAAAACTACAATAATAGATGAGAAAAATAGTTATTATGTAAATGATGATGAAGATAGTTGTGACTTTGTAAATATCGATACGATGGATGAATGTGACAAACGAGTCGATGAGAACTATCGAACCCATTCCAGAGGAAGCGTTGTGTGTGCGTGTGAGATTTATGAATAGTTAACGTTAAGAAAAAAGGTGCAATGTAAATCTTTACTTTCGTCTTTATAATAAATTCGATTCATTTAAAACTTAGAAATATGAAGTGCTGCTATAATACGTTACCTATGAACTGCAACCAATTGATTTAATTAGTTTTAAGTATTAAGGTGTATTAACAAAATGTATATCTATATAAATACTTATTTTATTAGAATTACTGTAAAAAGATGTTCATTATAGTAGTCCTAATTTTCGTGAAGAGCGATAACATACAATTTATTGGTAGTTATTTGGCACACTCAAATTCGAATAAAGAAAATAGTTTTGACTAGTCGTGCTATATTGTGTGCATGTATTTTTACTCCTTAATATAATATATGGCCTTACTGTGGACCAATCGTGGGTAGAATGTGATGTCATCAAAAGTACCTAGTAAAGGCATATTGTGCTTTTTGTAAATTTAGAAGCAATTGATCAATCATAATACATTCAACGGCTATTTAATTTTCTTGGTAGGCTAGTTATTTTTTTTCTGTAAGTAGAGATATTTTTCCACGTTGTGTTCACTAGTATAGTTTGTTGATTAGGAATAGGTTGAATTCAGTTTCTTCCTTCACTAAAATATACATGTAATGTACATTTCGACTGAATTAGGTAACCATACTATGTGACTGGACTGCGCTGATATTCTTCGTACAAATCTTTTTCTCTTTGTAATATATTGTTGGCAATCTTGTAATCGTATTTAATACGGTTTCATACATTAATGTTACTATTATGTATACTATACATAAATATCTAAAATTATAATATATTTAAACTGTGTCTGCGTTTTATATTTTATTCCTAAATTTATATACATGTATAAACTTCACAAAATTAACAAGCAAAAATTTGTTGATTAAATATCTATAGGTTCACTTCACTAACCAGATTTTCGTACAATATTGAAAGATTTCAATACCAACTTCTTCTTTTAATTTCGCTAAGCTGACTGTACATGCTACAAATAACCAGTATTAGTTAGATATCAAGAAGACCATACATATATTATATTTGTGTCATTGTGTCACAGTCACTTGTATTGTGATAAGACCTTCGCAGTTGGACCTTCATTAATTCCTGTGCGGTAAACGTGCCATTTTTTTTTTTTTTTTTTGCCTAGGGGAAATCCTCATGGACGCACTCCGCCCGGGGTAGGCGGAGCCAGTGTCGGACTCTTACCGACTAAAACCACCACGGTGTTCCTTCAACTACCTTAGCCGGGGGCGTGGGAACCCGTGGTTATTCACACAACCACCCCCGACAGGTCCTGGCCCGCCACAAGCAGGCGAGCCCCTTCTCCCCGTGCGGCCTAACGTCGGCCGCACCCTCCTAGGTGGCGC
The DNA here is from genome assembly GCA_949699075.1 of Asteroscopus sphinx. Classification (NCBI taxonomy): domain Eukaryota; kingdom Metazoa; phylum Arthropoda; class Insecta; order Lepidoptera; family Noctuidae; genus Asteroscopus; species Asteroscopus sphinx. The sequence continues at coordinate 24,806,482 of OX453004.1, read as the reverse complement.
ACACGGAACACTGCACGCCACTTCACCTCATGGGCCTTTACCAGCTGCGCCAACTACGCCGGCTGTGCCAGCTACGCCAGCTGCTGGTCGGGCAGCAGACTACCCCGAGTCTGCTGCTCGCAGGCCCTACCTCCCGTAATTTTTTATAGAGGTTTTCTTCCTCGCGGTCCGGGCGGTGAAGCCAAGACCCTCGGTCCCAAGAGGCGCGAGAACACTACTCAGCAGGCACTCCTGGGATTACGAGACCGACGGGGGCAGGGAAGGACAGTCCCCCCACTGCCTGCCCAGTGGCAGGGTGAGTGCACACCGGGCCCGCCCCTGCTCCTCCACTGTGCCCTCTGATATCAGAGGGACACGTGGAGCAACTCCCTACTGGCCCAGTACGGGCCCCTCCCGTGCCAGAATATTCGCCACAGGCAATAAAATCCCCCGAAGGTTAATCCCTCGGCAGGATTTTATTGCCCGTGCCCAGGATGCACCGGCCAAACAACTGCCGATCCCTCCAGACGTGTCCAGAAGGACAAGCAGCCGTCAGGCACACGTGGAGGTTTTCTGGCCAGCACCCCGCGGTAAACGTGCCATAGCAAAGTATGTTTAATGCAATATGGTGTTGTTTATCGACAACAGAAGAGTCTAGATTTCCTGTTTAACTTTAAAGACAAATTGAATTTTTTTATTTTAAATAATAGAGCACAGTTCAAAGGGCTAAATACAAATACAAATCATTTATTCTGCAAATTGGATGTCAAAGATCACTTTTACAAGTCGGTTATTTATAAAAACTAGATGACATCGGCATTTCCTATATGACTACCTCTGAGAGGAAATACTGAAACAAACTCAGGGATCATAGTCTCTTTTAAAGTCCAGACAACAAGACAAGACAAGTTTGTTGTATTATACAATAAATATGCATGGTAAAATGTATATAAACCAAATTGTCAGAAGTGTATAAATAAAATGTCACAAAGGTGTATAAATCATATGTCAAAAAACGGTATAAATCTAATGTCAATAAAAACTGTATAAAATAAAAGATGATGAAGATATGTAGGTATATAAAAATAAAAATGAACAACAATGCCTGTATCTAGCGAGCAGAGCAGTCCCAAGCTTTTTTATCATCAAGATAATCAGAAATTTTATAGTATCCTTTATTGCAAAGTTTAATTTTAATAAAAGCTTTAAATCTCTTAAGGGATAAATTATGGACCTCAATGGGAAGTTTGTTTAAAAAACGTATACAATGACCCATGAACGAGTTGCTTACTCTGTGGAGATGAGTACGATGTACAGCAAGGTTGTGTTTGTACCTTGTGTTAAAACTGTGAACATCGGACATTTTAACAAACTTAAACTTGCTTACTTAAACTATCTCAAGGTCTATATAGGACCATGAAAATTGGATCTATTGCTATAGACAGCAGTGGCGAAGGGTCCATATAACACGATTCCCAACGGCTTCCCTTTAGGAATTGCTTAAATACAGATCAACGACATTTCTATGCTAACTTCTTGTTCTAAAGTACAAAAAAAGAATGTAAATTTAAATTGAACGTTGTTAAATTGTTTTTTTATTTTTTTAACGTGCGATCTTAGCTATTTTAGGATTTTTAGGTACTAACGGCTTCCCTTCTGAAAGTATTCACCCTCCGCCACTGACAGGCAGTTGTGTGATCACGAATATTAAAAAAATGTGTTTCGGTCTTAAGGGTACGGGTGCCGGTGAAATTACGATCACATGAGACTTTCCATCTTCATGTCTCAGTTTGGCGAACCGACTTGCAGTAAGTACGATTTAGGTAACAGCTTAGGTGGTATTGAAGTTGTTATGGGCAAAGGTAACCGCTTAACATCAGGTGGGCCTTTAGCTCGTTTGCCATCCTATACTATAAGGATCCTATATCAGCTGCAGCAGAAATTTTAGGTAGTGTCTGGTGAGTAAGGAATTATAGCCAACGTTCTGTTACTGCAACCACCAAAACCGGATTCGTCTAAGAAACTTCTCTGGTTATGACGAGTAGATTAGAAATGTACCACTCCAGCTAAAGGCCCACCTGATGTTAAGCGGTTACCTTTGCTCATAACAACTGCAATACCACCTAGGCTGTTACCTAAATGGTACCGCAAGTCGGTTCGCCAAACTGAGACACGAAGATGGAAAGTCTCATGTGATTGTAATTTCACCGGCACCCGTACCCTTTAGACCGAAACACAGCAATGCAAGCATCACTACGTGGGACACTCAGAAAGTTTTGCGAAACTAAAAAAAATTGTTCTATACGTACATATATTTTTATCAAATCTTTTCAAAGTACTTTCCACCAGCCTCTATACAAAGATTCATGCGCCTAAACCAGTTTTCAAAACACTTTTTCCAGTCCGCCGCAGACACCTCGTTTACAGCCTGCTCGAACGCAGCCAGCGCATCTTCCGGCGACGAAAATTGTATCCCTTTGAGCTGATTTTTTATTTTTGGGAATAAAAAGAAGTCACACGGTGCTAGATCAGGGCTGTAAGGAGGGTGACCCAGGAGTTTGACTGGCGTGCTGTCCAGGAAGTCCCTCGTTTTGAGTGCGGTGTGCGCAGGTGCATTGTCGTGGTGGAGCAGTAGCCCGCGGAGCCCTGTGTTTGGTCGCTTGTTGCTTATAACAGAGAAAACTTCTGGCAAACATTTGGTAGTATACCATTCGGCATTAATGCTTCTTTGATCCCGTAAGGGAATTGATACCAAGTGGCCAGTCAAATTAAAAAAGCTAGCGATCAAAATCTTACCCCCGCTTCTAGATCGCTTCACTTTGGTAGGCGTTGGCTCATTTTGAAACACCCAAACAGTCGACTGGCGCTTGGTTTCTGGGTCGTATTGATAAATCCAGGACTCATCACCTGTAACGATGTCGTAAACACGCCGAGACGAGCCTGCTTCAAATTTGTTAAGCATATCACGGCACCATTCCACCCGGGCCTGCTTCTGAGCATCGGTGAGGTTGTGCGGCACCCAGCGTGATACTATCCTCCTCACGCGAAGATGGCTGTGTAGAATCTCGTGAACGCTTCCCGATCCAATCTTCAATATGTGTTGAATCTCCTGATATGTAATTCGCCTATTGTCTTGGATTAAATTTTTCACTGCTAGCACGTTTTCTTCGGTAACAGCCGTCAAAGGGCGACCGCTTCTTTCGTCATCCCCCAAAGTTGGTCGACCGCGCTTGAATTCGTTATACCAACGATACACGGTTGCCTTGGAAGGGCCTTCATCCATGAATGCCATTTGAAGTCTATCGTACGATTCATCCGGTTTCAGGCGACACTTGAAATCGTATAAAATCATAGCTCTAAAATGTTCCCGGCGCAGATCCATATTTCAGTGAGACACAATACTTTGAATTAACTCGCAAAAAATGTGGAGGGAAATTTTGAAATTGGAACTTACTTATTTTTACTTATAAATAATCATATTTTCGAAAAACATTATAACTGGCCAGTCTCCCATATATAAAAACTTTTTTTCGCAATACTTTCTGAGGGGCCTGGTATTTGGCGGAGAAGTAGATACGGTGGTAGTACTTCCCCGGACGAGCTCTTTAACAAAGGAGCTCTACTACTACTAAAATCAATCATAGAAATCTAAATAAATGTTAGCTACCGTCTTTTAATACCGGAACGCGTGTCGCTGGTTTGCCGCTACCTAAATACCTACCCCCGCTACATAAATACACCGTCAAGTGTTCTCCGGACCACGTTGGTCCATAACGTTTTCGTACAAAATGCAAGTTGGAACCACCGCGAGCCATAAGCGATGGCGCCCATCCATTCAATAATAAATGCATTTTTTTGACCCAAACACTTGAGGGGCAATTACGCCTACCATGTTTCTAGAATTCAATGCAAATAAATTAGGCCGCTATCAGATATGCTGCAAAATACAATTTTAGTGACTCTGCATCCAAAACGGCACTGATGATCAAGCAAACAGTTCGCGCACTGGGGTCGTACGAGACTTGTACGCGGCGACAAGTTCACGTGCCTTTACCACTTCTATTACCTACCTTATTATTTAGATATCTATCGTAGCTATCGACAAATTTTATATGGGAATTTTACCAGCGCCACGTGTACGTATTTGAAACTAAGCAAGTCCCATATAAAATTTGTCGATAACGCAGTGGCGGTTCTAGGGGAGTGTCGTAGGGGTCATGGACCTTGAAACTGTACGTAAGCCAAGTTGACCCCCCCCCCCAAAGTCTTGGGCTGGAAATCTCGCCTGCGATAACTTTAACTACACATAACATAACATCACGCCTGTATTTCCCCGAAGGGGTAGGCATGTAGGTATGTAATAGTCCCATGTAATAGGGGGCGAGCCTATTGCCATTGACCGGGCACAAATCCAGACTCCGGGCTGCTACTGAGAATTTCCTACTGAAAAAACCCAATAACACTTTGCCCGACCCGGGAATCGACCCCAGGACCCCACGCTCAGCAGTCGCGCTTGCAACCACTAGACCAACGAGGCAGTCAACTACACGATATCGCAAAAACTCATGCTAGGGGTTCTGTACTGTTATTAGTAGTACTATTTTCTATTCTGTGGTATTAGTATTACTTTCTTGTAGGTACCTACTAACAGAGGCTAAAGTTCTATCTGTATACATACTTACTAAAATAAATAAAATAGTAAAAGATAAGGTATAACTAAATTCTTAATTAGTATTTCTTGGCATTACTGTCGGCTTCGTCTTCAGTAGAACATAATTTAAACATTATGCTTCGCACGCGATCGTCGACCAAAAACATTGCTACAGCTGATAGTGCAGGCGCAACCTGAAACAAAATGTCACTGAATTACCTACATATTGATTTAAATTGTGGAAAGAAAAAACGCTCACAAGCAGGATTCGAACCTGCGACTCCTGGCTCAGTACGCCAGTGCATTAGCCACTAAGCTACCATGAACACTGCTCGTGGTATCGAAATTATCCTCGACTATGGTACGTTTTGGGTGACTTCAGCGATATCTTATTAAGAAACAGTGTTTCTTAACCGACTCGACTAACTTCAACAACTCCGTTTACGCATTTTTTTTTATATGATATGTAGCTATGCATCAGAGACATTGTAAAAAATATAGATTAAGTGCTGCGAACAACCTTAGTGAAGCCAACAAAAACCGTGCTCCTTCATGTACACACGGCTACACTACAAGCTGTACCTAACCAGTATAGGCAGACCTCGCGTTGTAAGGAAAACCTATACAATGCGAGGTCAGCTTATACTGGAGTTGTGCAGCTTGATGTGTAGCCGTGTGTACAACCAGTGCTCACGTACACACCATGCACCTGAAGGATATTTGTTTTCGCGATGCTTACTGGAAGTTGCCGCGACATGTGAACTGAGAGGGGTGAGCACGGTTCAAGGTGCATGCGTGTGCGTGAGCACTGGTTGTACATGAAGGAGCACGGTTTTTGTTGGCTTCACTGTGGTTGTTCGCAGCACACTTAGTCTATATTTTTTAATATGTCTGTGGTATGCATATTAACATCAAGAATTAGACTCATGGTGATATAATATCGATACATTTAGACTCAAAGGGCGTAAACGACATTTTAGCCTTTGAGCCTAGGTATCGATACATCCTTAACTTTAATGTTGACAGTACTGATCAAATAGGCCTTAGCCTTCTCATAAAGAGAAGAGGCCCGTGCCCAGCAGTGGGACAGTAATGGGCTAGTTATGTTATGTCAATCTGATTTTAATTATTATTGTTATAAATTTTTTGCGTGCCACTTATGGCAAAATATGTGGAAACTAACTGTGACTCTTTATCCATTTGTCTGGACTCTGGACCCGTATTTTTTGCGAAATAAATTATTCTTATTCTTAATAAATAATATACTATAATAATATATAAACTGTGTGTGTTCCGTATGGTGCCAGACGTAAAGAATTACACCACCCTACATCTTCTCATGGGTGTCGTAGAAGGCGACTAAGGGATTCACCAGCGGATGGGCAGCAGTGTTCTCAGAGTATTTAACCAACCAACTGCGATCGCCAACCCGCCTGCCAAGCGTGGCGATTATGGCATATCCCCCCCCCTTTGAGGGAGGCCTTTGTCCAGCAGTGGACGTCTTTCAACTGAAATGATGATGATTATGTACTGGTGTCAGTGACGAAGGATCAATATAACACGATTCTTACCGGCTTACTTTTGAAAACTGGAAATTTCCTTTTGAAATTTTTCACTTTCGCTACTGACGGGTGTATGTATATGTATATTGTCATTATCACCAATCTCGGTGCACAGCGTATGCAACTGTATGTAATTAAAAGTGTGTACGGAAATACACACTGCTACTCTTGTTACAAACCCGTTGTTGATTTTTATGTCACCTCGGCCATAAAAAGAGGACACAGAAATTCATTTACGGGAACCACACAGCTAGTAGGTACCTATTAAATATTTTTTTTAATGATAGTAGACATTGTGTCTAAGGCGACCATTAGACGTTCAATCTGGCAGCAGTTTAATTCAATCCATGACCTTGTTTATAATTAGATTGACGTCAGATTGATCGTGTTGGTGTTATGGTATAGATTGATGATGGATTGACAAAAAATATCAAAGTATAGTAAAAGCCCCACTTACCGACAGTGTCCCATTGTACGACAAAAAACCAACTTCAGAAAATAAGATCAAAATTATAATTTGGTATACGGTTTTATTTATTTTTGAAAAAAACCAAAGACATTTTCAGTATAATACCTTTATGAAAAAAACTCCCCAATCCCCAATTATCGTCCCTTAAAGTGTCGATAATTGGGGATGTTACATATTTTGATTTTTGGCGTCAATCCAAAATCACGGATTTAACTGATGCCAAATTGAACATCCAATGGCCACCTAATAATTTACGACAGATCAATCAGAAACTTTATATACTAAAAAACGTCTTCACAGAAATAAAGTTAAGACAAGTGTTCTCTACAAGATCATCTTGCTAGCAATAAGACATCTGAAAAGACTAATGTTAGATTAAATAGGTACCATTAAATTCATTTAAACATAGAGATTTATCATTTTTACGATTAAAGAAGTGTGTAATGGAATGATTGCAATTTATTTGGCAGACGCCATCATCGCAGCGTGAGTCACGGTTGTACAGTCTCGCGAGTTATGGCCGGTGCATCATTTCGCATTTACGTCACTCTTCATAAAGCTAACACAACATTCGACGTACGCACTATTTTATGCATACTTAACTAGGCGTAGATTCACGAATTTAATAGTGACTATACTAAATTATGTGCCTCTTTCTTTTAGCAAGGTAAAAAAATCCAAACTAAACATGAACCTCCCAATGATGAATGCTGACTCCTAAGACACAGGGTTCTAGCTAGTTTAGGGGTCAAGGAACTCTGTTTGTGATTTTTATTTTAGATTTTGTAACTACATGTGTATGTTACAAGTGTTACAACTGTGTATTTTTTCTTGACTGTTGAATAATTCATTTATTTATAATTATTTATAATGACCGCGGTGACCATTATTATAATAATATGTTGAGCAGATGGGCGATCCCTCGGAAATCCTTACTATTTATTTTTAACATTATCCCTTATAATCTTTTTCACATAACATGGGTACGGTGACAGCAGGACAAAACGATGCCTTATGAATAAGTGTAAAAGAGATTTCACCACAAAACATAGGTACGTATTTGACACCTGTCATCCTGATCCATGCTATGTGAAAAAGATTAAAGTTGCTAGATGTTTTTCACCAGGAACCATAAGACTACAGGTACTTCATGTAGATTATATTATTACTGGAACTCACCCAGTGGATCCACATAGCCCACATGATGAAGGTTTCTGAGGGTACGGGCACTACGTCCGTATACATCAAATGCGACAACACCACGCTTCCTCTGGTCAGGGCGATGGGTGTCCAGCACAACAGGTTCACCAGCGTTATTATAGTTACACTCTGAAATTATAAATCATAGGCTTAGTTACAACAAGAACTCGTTAACTGCACAACATTATCAATGAAAGTGAATGACTTCTTGCAGTATTAAGCCGACCGACACACGTATGATTAAAGATTTTTTTCTATACTAATACAGGGTGTCAGGGAAACGCTTCCGAAAACGAAGACAGGTGATAGTGCTGGTGATTACTGATACGAAACCACGAAAAAAAATTCGATTCTTTTTTCAGTTTATTTTTTATTTTTTTGTATTTTTCATTATGTATGAGTTTTATTTAACTGCCCAAAGCTAGTTATGTACGTAAAATGCAAAAATAATAATATGAAAAAACCTAAAAAAAAACGCGTAGTTTCGTATCACCAGCGCCTATCTTCGTTTTCGGAAGCGTTCCCCTTACACCCAGTACGTAGTTTTTAATTCACTGTGTTCAGGCATGTTTTATGTTTCTATCTAATTTTCAGTTTTTAACTTCATGATATTACTACATTTAAATAATAAATTAATTCGTCATCATCATCATTATCATTTCAGCCGAAAGACGTCCACTGCCGGACATAGGCCTCCCCCAAGCATCGCCACAACCACCAGGGCCCTAATTCACATAATTTTATGATGCGACGATCAAGTTGCAGCGACGCTGCGGTTCGTTTCTTACAGTGATCGCCGTACATAAGAGAATACGAAAAGCATTGTTTTGATCGAAACTTAACTGCAACTGCCCTGCGGCCTCACTTCTTTAGTTACGTGAGTTGGAACATTTTAGTCCTGCGCTTCTCGCATCCAGCGGATTCCCGCGACCTTTGCCAGGTCGTCAGTCCACCTTGTGGGGGGCCTACCCACACTGCGCCTCCCAGTACGCGGTCGCCACTCCAGAACTTTTTGGCCACATCGGCCATCCATTCTGCGAGCAATGTGTTGTTCCGTGTGGTGCCGAACATAAAGAATAGCACCACCTTATATCTTCTCATGGGTGTCGCAAAGGCGACTAAGCGATTGACCAGAGGATGGGCAGCAGCGTTCTCTGAATATTTAACCAACTAACAGCGATCGCCAACCCGCCTGGCAAGCGTAGTGATTATGGCATGTCCCTCCCAACATGACCTGTACGTAACAATAAACCTTCTAGTCCCCGGGGGCCCCGCTTAAAATAATTATGTTTACAAAAAAATCAAAACAGTTTTCATACTATTTAATAGAAAAACTGATGAAATCCCGAAACCGTAGGTAGTACTCTCACTATAACATTTTCTGCGAACTCACCCGAGTCAAATATTGGCTTTTCACAGAGCAAGGAATCTTCGTCTCCAATACACGAGCCCATATAAGCATCATGGCCCTGAAACATTTTACTTTCATTGAAAAGTTTTTAAAGTGAAATGTTCGGTCGGCAACAAATATTCTACCCGAATATTTTATCCCAATTTCCCTTTAGTAACAGAAACTGGGTTAAACTGCAATTATAATCTAAAACTGTATCGTTGTTAATAGCTAGTGTCAATTCGAACTAGAGATAATTGCGCCAATTGCGTGTCATTACAAATTGATGCTGTCTTTTCCAATGCGATTTAATTGACATGACTAATTTGCATCACAAGATAAGCCCCTCAGGTTTAATTAGATTTACACTCTGTCTGATTTAGTTAAAACAAAAATTAATTTAATGCTGAAGCAAATAATTGATTTGATGCTGTACTCGTATAGTTCTATTTACTTACGTTTACATAGCTACTGGGATTCATCATCCTCATCATCATCATTTCAGCCACGTCAGCCAGAAAGACGTCCACTGCTGGATACAGGCTACTGAGTTTACTCACAGTTTTTTTCCTTTAAGATATTTCAAGAACGTCGCCACGTCGTGAAATATGTTTTTTTTTAATTTTCTTAAATGCATAGCTGAAGCAGTGACACCCTAGCGGTTGAACGCTTGCCTTCCATGCAGGAGGGTCTGAGTTTGATCCCGGCCCGCAATTCGAATTCATGTGTGAATCAGAATTTGATCATCACTTGCTTTAACAGTGAAGGAAAACATGGTGAGGAAACCTGCTTCGTGAGAGTGCTCCATATAGTTCTCGATGCTGTGTGCAGTCCACCAACTATATTTTAGTTCGCTGATGTTATTTTAGTCATTGTAATAAATATTAATGTTTCTTAGAACGTTATGAATACTTACATGACGATGGCAGGTTTAACGCTTCGAAGAATGAAAACGGTAACAATGAAGTATCTCTGCCAAGACTCCGGTAACACCATGTCAAAGGTGCATGACGTGCATTGGAAATCGAACCGATACCGTCCAAGTCCAAACAGTGGAGGAATAGAGTAGAGGCAAGAAAAGAACACACACAGACAAATGTACAAGTAGTAGTGGTTCTTTTGTATCAGCCAACCTTGAAAATAATTAAAAAGCAGCAACTATAATTTAGTATGATGATATACATACAATAGAAATGAAATAATCTCTTACCGTTGGTAATGTATTTTGCAACGACATATCTTTCAATGAAGACGTGTGTTAGACATTCGACCTCGAACACTGCCAGAAACGTCTCCAAAAAAGCAAAAAAATCACAAGAGAATGTTTGAAATCCGTACAAACTGAAAGGTCAGTACACTATTAGTTACGAGATTAAATTAAATATACTTTCGTGTGTTGAAACTGAACTAAACAATATAAATTATTGGGTATAAAAGAACTCGAATGCTTTTATAACAGTATCATTTTTGACGACCTCTGTGGTCTAGTGGTTCGAGTGTCGGACTTCTGATCACGAGGTCGTGGGTTCGATTCCCACAGGACACAAATATTTGTGTGATGAACATAAGTGTTTGTGTTGGTCTAGGTGTTTCTTATGTATTATAAGTATGTATTTACAAAAAAAAAAGTATATAAGTATTATATCCATTGTCTAGTACCCATATCACAAGCTCTGCTTAGTGTGGGACTAGATGGTGCTGTGTAAAAATGTCCCGAAGATATTTATATTTATTTATTTATTTATATTTATTTTAGAATAATAGAAAGCATAGGTATGCCGCATTTAGTAAGAGATAAAAACGAAAAAACAATAATGAAAAAATAAATGAAAAAAAGTCAAAGTTATTGCTCGCAAAATAAAAGCAATCAATTACATACACATCATCATAAATCTAAGCGACCTTGCCGTTCTAAATCCCACATGGACTACATGAATAAACAACGGGACTTCCAATACAAATGAACTCTTCCAACTCACGTTTCGATGCGTTTGACAAGCGGCAGGTGTAAAACCATGGGTACGATACGTCTAACGCACGCTGCCATGGTGAAATTAGCCAAGTTACGATAACTACTATCAAATCGAAGGTTCGTAAACAGCCCACGCTCATCCAAGAACCGAATAGAACTGACAATTAGAGGTGAAGCGTATTTACTGGAACAGGTTTTAAGACTAGGTTTCACTCAAGACGTCTCAAGACTAGGTATGTTATCGGCGTCCAAACGCGTATCGAGTATTTAGAAGTATTGACGACTATGGCGAATCGTATACTCCAAAACGCACACAAACTTACTAATCCAACGGACTCGCTTGACTCGGACGAACTGAGAGTCGCGAACGGAGACGCGATCGTTGGATGCATGTGTGAGTGAGGTGGAATCCGACCGATAATCGACCCTGCCACTCAATGATAAAGACTGTTTTTGATTACGGTATTTTTGATTGTTTATGTAAGTACCTATTTGTGAATCTAGTGTTTTTATGAATTAAAAGAAATTGAGTTAAATATTAACTTTAAAAAGCTAACAATCATAAGCCTTATCATATTATGTACCTATTATGTAGGAAAAAAGTGTACAATTTCGAAATTATTTAATTTATTATGTCTTGTTTTTTACATTTCAATAAAATAAAATAAATTCAATGGGTTATGTTATTATTGCCAGAACATTGTCTAGATACTAGAATGAAAGCCTAGACTATGAAAACTTCTTCACGGGAAGAAGAAGTAGGTATGCGTCTAGTGGTATAGACGCATACTTCTAAATACTCGTGGAACTAGTTTTTGGAATACGTATTTCCACGTACTCGTACTCGTAAGACTTAGTACGTATTTTGCCTAGTACGACTCACCTCTACTGACAATAGACCTGAAAGTTCAAGACAAAATCTAAACAAAATATTTCACTGATTAATGGTCATCATTCATCATTTCAGCCTTAAGACGTCCACTGCTGGACACAGGCCTCCCCCAAGCAAATGTAGGGGGGAATTGCCATAATCGCCACGCTTGGCTTGATTAATGGTACTTATGTCTAATTTACTAAATGTTATTAAAAATATCGTAAAAAATTATTTACCTGTAAATAAAAAGCCTTCTTTTAAAATATATCTTTCCTCATTACTGAATAGTTCGTCCCAAACACACGTATCTGCATTGCTCTCACTATAACTTACTAATATCATCTCTAAAATAATAATGAAAAAATTGGGTTGATTTTTATGTAGATAAAAGCTGTCAATGTTATGCACTACGAGGGCAGAAGAAATGTGGCAAAATCCTGATGTATGAGAAACCTGAATCTCAAGTTGCGTCTTGGTTCTTCGGCTACACCAGTTAATTCATGCCCTGCTACACCCATTGTGTATAAGTACTTTGAAGAATTGTATGTGAATGTACCTACTGTGTTAACAACAACGCAATAGTAATACAAGTACATAGTCGCTGTGAAACATAAACTTTTATTTTAAGCGTAGGGATATACATTTCAAATGTGTACACAATTCTTTTATAGCATCATGGATTGCCGCTGATCATTTCTCAGAAGAGCGTCATTTGAAGTACCTCCGGTGGGGACCCTGAAGATTCGGTCTATGCAAGGGCGTTCCTTCAGTTTGCTAAACTCTGTTGTACCGTTCTGCGCGTTCTGGCTGAAGCAAGGCGTAATGTTTGCGCATGCGGCCTAGTAGTGCAGCTCGGAGCCTCTCGTCACCGGCTATGAAACAAAGCACTGGAACACTGGTCGCCGCCTGAAAAATATGAATATCTACTTAAATGCCACGGTCAAATAAATATTTGGCTATTAGATATTTTATTGGAAGTAGTCGGATTAATTGCATATGCCTATCATTTGACGACGTATGTGGTCTAGTGCAAGGCTTCCCTAACTGTGCGTCGCGACGCCCTGGGGCTCAGCGGTATTATCCCAGGGGTGTCGTGAGGTGATCTAAATAGGTTGGCTGTCTGTTGACAGCAGAAGAAGAACAATTAATAGAATTATCCTGTGACTCCAGCCTTAAGCTCCAATACAACAAAAATAAGCTACTTGAATTTTGGAGCTAAGTTTATCAAGAATATCGTTCCATCAGCACTGCAGCATTGAGGGTTTTATTACTGTTTGCGACATCATACTTGTGCGATACAGGTTTCTCTGCAGTTGCAGTAATTAAGAACAGGTACAGATAGGAAATCAATTTAGAGACAGAGACGAGAGTGGCAATTTCGAAACTTGAGCCTCGTTTTGAGAAACTATGCTCAGAAAAGCAAGCACATCCTTCTCATTAATACCAAACGAAAAGAGATAAAAAGGGTGTGCTTGCTTTTTATCTTTTTTGTTTGCTTTAATTTTTGTTTTTATGTTTTGTTCTTTATTTTCTAATAAAAAATTTAGATGCTATTGGGAGTTTTTCTGACAAATTGTTATTAGGCTAGAACTACAACTAGTATGTAAATGTATGGCAAGAAGGCCAGGGCGTCGCAAAAATATGGTAACTTCCCAAGGGCGTCACAGTTAAAATAAGTTTGGGAAACCCTGGTCTACTGGTTCGAGTGTCGAACTGTTGATCACGAGGTCATGGGTTCGATTCCCACAGGACACAAATATTTATGTGATGAGCACCGAGTCGTCGTTGAGTTTGTGTTGGTCTGGGTGTTTCTCATGTATTATAAGTATGTATTTACAATAAAAAAGTATATAAGTATTATATCCATTGTCTAGTATCAATATTACAAGCTCTGCTTAGTTTCGGACTAGATGGTGCTGTGTAAAATGTACCAAATATTTATTTATTTTTATTTATCAAAGTCAATTATTGCAAAATAATAAAATAATGGTTAAAAAGTCTATATTATAAACACCTCGAAAAAGGATTCTTACCTCCGAAGCAATGGGTGCAATCAAAGCCAAAGCCGATGGAATATGTGGTCTGTATCCGTATATTATTAATGGCAGCCACTGCCAACCGACCAAGATAGCAGCAGGTATCCATAACGCTAATGTAGCTACGCTCACCGCGTGAAGACTCTGAAATTAGCACTACATTTTATCTAATAATAAAGGAAAGCAATTACTTAAAATATTTTAAGCCTTTTCTCGTCAAGGAAGTAGTCGAGATTTCCTATCGGGAAAGAGAGAGAATATGTGCAAATGGGGAATGCGAGACTTGTCTAATACTGAATGCGATTGCGGGGCCCTCATTCAGTCCATGGCCCATTTGCTCACTAGTCCCTTGTACTACCTGCACAAGAGACGATTTAAACAAAGCCACAAACAACGCCATAGAGGTGGCCAAATACCACATGAATACAGTGTTTTTTTTTTTTTTTTTTTTTATAGTATAGGATGGCTAACGAGCTAAAGGCCCACCTGATGTTAAGCGGTTACCTTTGCCCATAACAACTGTAATACCACCTAGGCTGTTGCCTAAATGGTACCGCATGTCGGTTCGCCAAACTGAGACATGAAGATGGAAAGTCTCATGTGATTGTAATTTCACCGGCACCCGTACCCTTCAGACCGAAACACAGCAATGCAAGCATCACTATTTGGCGGAGAAGTAGATACGGTGGCAGTACTTCCCCGGACGAGCTCTTTCACAAAGGAGTTCTACTACTACTAAAGTGTGAACTACATAAGAACCATTGACACGAAGAAGAAGAAGATCGGGAAATAGGCATTAAGTCCGCCTATGTACGCATGTTGCATGAAGTTTAAATAAATAAATAAATCCCAAATAAGCCCAGAATTTAAACTGATTGAGATTAGCAAAAAGCTGATTAAAATAAAATTATATAGGCAATGATATTATATAATCTCTTCAGTATAAGTATTTATTAATGTGTGAGTAATGATGATATTTTTTTGAAGGATAATACCATTGAGGTAATATGTACTACGTACAGGAGCAGACATCAGGAACAAAAATTGTTGCAGAACTTGCTGGCCGCGGAGCACGCGCGGCGCGAGCGTGGCTAAGCGAGTGCAGGAGCTCTAAAATGTGCTATAAACATTTTGTTCGAGGTGTCTTCTCTAGTACGTAGTACATATTACCTCAGTGGATAATACACTCAAGAGCAATGAATCCTGGTCACCAACATAAACCTTAATATCTCGGAAACTTAGAATGATAGCATATGCTTATGCTTGCTGCTATGCTTGCTCTGCTTAGTTTGGGACTAGATGGTGTTGTGTAAAAAATGTCCCAAAAAAATATTATTATTATTATATTCAAATGAAAAGATGATAAAATATAGGTCTATAAAATAATAAATAGTCTATTGTTGTTAATAAATAGTCAATAAAATACTTTTTATTTGAATAAGCTATAATTCTTTAGTTTCCAAGAAATTAAGGTTTTTGTCACTTTTTGTTGATGACCCGGATTCATTGCTCACGAGTTTATTAATTTAACGCTTCTTCCTACTAATATTATAAATGCCAAAGTATTGACGTTTGTTTTTTTTGTCCTTTAATCACGCTGAAACGGCTAAACGGATTTGGATGTTTGGCACACAAATGTACCATAATCTGGATTAACATATAATTATATTTTTTAATCCCGGGAAGATAATCAGTCCCCGAGGGATGCGCGATAACATATTTTTGTGATCACCCAAATTTTACATGGGTGAAGCCGCGGGCATAGGCTCGTATAATTATATAATATACTATTAATAAACCCTGAAAGCTCATCTGTTTACAGACAGACTGACAGACTCATCTGTTTATCTGTTTTTGTTTTTGTGTCGGACAAGCTGACTCACGTTATGGGGCCGACAGTCTACAATCATCTGCCAGAGCATATCACTAGCATACGTAACAACAATGCTTTTAAAATAAAATTAAAATACTGGCTCGTAGAGAATACGTTTTATACAATTGAGGAGTTCCTAGCTCCTGGTCGCAAATAAATTATATTATGAACCGTTATATTTTGATTGATTTTATATTTTTAACTAATGAAATGTTATTAATTAATTTATTGTTTTTATTGTATCAAATGCATTTTTGATCATATTATTCGCATGTTAATGTTTTAATTTATTTTATTTTTATTAATCAAATTGTAGATTGTAGATGAATTAATTATCAAAGGTTTTAATGTTAGATACGATAATTTATATTGAATTTATTTTTATTTTGAAATTGTGAGTTTTTATTATGTTCATTATGAATAATGAAATATGTACTTATGTATAAACTGTGACGTATAATTTTAACTAATTATCAATAAAATGTTTATCTGTTTTATCTGTTTTACAGTTTAATCTAATCTATGTTATAAATAATCACGTCGCATGAAAAGTAATATATTTGTGATTTATCACCTGTGTAAGTCGCGTTTGTTCATTTTGTTGTTCTCCTTTGTAGAATATTCTTTCCAATCGTACAGCCTTGCCCATATAATAGAATCTGTCACAATATTAAAGATGTTTGTATGATAATTTCACCATAAGAAGTATGGTCATATAAATGTAAAAATATTCAAATTAAATCAACTTACATAGCAATGACCGGTATAATCCCGCTTACAAGTATGTAAGGTATGCTAAATCCTATGTGTTTAGCTCCAGAAGATAGGGATGGCCATAGGAATGTGCACGATGTTCCAGGCGAATCACAAGAGAATTTTCCATAACCAAATAAAGGAGGAGTGGAGAATATAACTGAATTAAACCAACTGAGGCCGACTAATGACCAATAAAATCTTGCTTTCAGTGATCTCTCTGAAATGTTAATGAACATATAGGTATAAAAACCAAAACAGTTGTGAGAATGCATACATTATAATAAAGCACACATACCACGTCTATAGCATTTTGCTAATAAATATCGCTCCAAAACTGCCACAAATAAAGCAGTCATTTGAAAGACACCAAAGAATTGATTCAGAAATGCGAATAGTTGACAGCATGATGGACCGAAGAGCCATCTAAAACAAAATTTTATGGTGTCATTGGTCTAACAGCTGCGAATATAACAAAAAAAAACACCTATCTTTACCTTTTAGCTACAGCCGAAGATCCCGCAAATGGAAATCCGACAAGATTTCGACCAAGTGACGCTGTGCACAGATTAAGTACCAGAATATGACTCCTGAATATGAGCAGATGACTGTGGATGAATGTGGCAAAAAGCCAACCGTTGAGCAGCACCCCGAACACACCTATTGAATTATGACCCACATTAACATAATATAATGCAAATACACAAACTACTCCCTCTGAAATGTATGCGTTTGCACTTGTTTAACGTTTAGACTTAAGCCGTATTACATAAAACGTTAGCAATTTTTGGCATCGCAGATCTCAGTAATAGAGGTTTTTATTTAAAATTTTGTTTCTAGAACAAGATAGTTTCATTCATTTCATTGTTACAAAATTTTGTAAAATTTTCATTTATTTCGTCTAAGACTAACAATAACCTTTTTCCTCGCCACCACGTCGGTTAAACGCTAAGAATCGGTATTTTAACGTCCTAGATCTCAATTATCTTTTACTATGTAAACTGTTCAAAAATAGATCATAATATTCGGAATATGTACAAAAAAAAACAAAATGAAACCAAATACTACTACAAAATTAAAAATTGAATTGAATTGTTTTTTTTTTTAATTTTGTACTGATACAAAATTACTTTTTTGAAAAATATCTCCAGTTCAGTTAAAATACCCGTTTTCTAACCAGAATATAGGTTTTTTAAACCTCAATTTTCTCCTAAAATAAATATAGTTTCTAAAACAAAAAATAAACAACAAAAAAATTCTGACTTTTGCCAATACAATTAAATTGAAACATGAAAATAATTAAAAAGATATCATGAACTTTAAATCAAAATATTTCCTTGCGCTCGCGACGTGGACTCAGTATCACATGATCTGGGCTCAGTATCTGGATATCTGAGTCAGTAATGGAAACTACAGATCTTTTTATGAAATTAATAGAATGAGAACGCCAAAAAACCACTTCTGATTGCTGTTTTCGTCAAAAAATGTAACAGGGCTCTTAAGATTTAGACTAATTGAAATTAGAAACTAACCTAATACAAAAAGGCAAGCTCCAAGCAGTAGTTTGTAAGAACCATCGAAATAATACCACGGACACTCATCTTCGAGATCCTCAAACAAGGTTTGCATCTCTGAGAAACGTCCACTTCCTGTAATCACTGCGCGTCAGGCACCGAGGAAAAAAATCGCGAGTTGACGGTAATACAGTGCATTTAGATTATTTTTCATAAACTAATAAACGTCCACGTAGTTCAAGTGGTTACAGAGACTGGTCAGATTGTCGAACCATCGTGTAGGGACTAACTTCAACAAAGGGAGTGGATCTAGTTACATTCCCTGACGCCACTTTGTGCGCCGCATCGAGGGCGTGAACGTGCCGTGTCCTGCTACGTCGAACAAGCAAGAGTACTTCACGAAAGTTGGAAATATTAGCTAGCTTATAAAGAGTGCAGCAATTCTCATGAGCTTTTCATTATAATAAAACAAAGTTTAACCGGATTAAATCGCGTATATTATTTAAATTGGTTTTCCTGACGTCTCAAAAGCTTTGCAGCATTTCGTGGTCGCAGGTAGACTAAGATGACAAGCGTCTTTACAAATATTTCTAAAAAAAAATTTTCATCTACTGTACAATATTATTAATTAAAATTGTTTCGATGCACGCAGTAATCACTCACAATATCATTATCTTTTACAGTGTTGCGTGCTGTTTGGTACTTTATTATTTTTAGGACTGGGTTCCAAACAGGTGGTAGCTGCCAACCATCTTCTCTATTAAAATTAGGATGTGTTTTAATTTCAATAGCCTCACGGAGCATTCTAGGTACATATCGGTTTTCCTTCGCCAGAACTTGTGGTTTATCAAATCGAAGAAAATGGTTGGGTTTGTCTAGGGCATATTCACACACTGCAGACTTTGTGGAGCGTCTGTTCTTGACGTCTGTTATATGTTCTTTAATTCTAGTGGCTATACTACGCTTTGTTTGCCCTATGTATGATAACCCACAATCACAATCAATCTTGTAGACCCCTGCATCTTGTAAGGGAATGTGACACTTCACCGGTCTGAGGAATTGGCTGATCTTTCTTTCTTTCTTGATTTAATCCGGTCAAACTTTGTATTATTATAATGTGTAGTGATCGCGAAAACCTGAGAAGTTATTAGCTTTTCATTATTTAGAAGCCAAGTCGCAATTCCAAAATATCATCGGTATCATCATATCCTGGAGAAATAATCTTACATATTCATCAAACTTAGGAATCAGATAAAGTGTTGTTATTAACTCAAACATATTTTTTATAATATGATGAGAACCATTTGTAACTTTGACATACCTACACCTTAATATTTTTTTAAGTATTTTTAATATTAATAAATAACTTTCTGCACATTCCAGTTTGCATGCTATTTTATTATGGAAAAATATGCTTGTTCTATAAATTAAAATGTAACCATCTACTGTACCACATTTTATGCAAGTACCTATGTCTACACATAATGATGATGATGACTAAATTATGCTTTTATTCAGTTATATTAATTAGTTAATATTTTGGAAATAATCTAGATATAGGTAGGTACTATTTAAAGAAATAATCTACATATAATCTATTTTCTCCGATTGGTGCAGTGGTTGAGCGATTGACTGTGCACAGCGTATCGCAGGTTCGATTTCCGCATCGAACAAGTATTTGTATGACGTACAGAAAATCGTTAGTAGTTGTATGACGTACAGATAATTGTTCCGGCTATATGTGCTTTGTACGTATGAAAACTTCTAGCGTGGGGGAACCAAAGAACAAAACCATTCCGTTTTAAAGAAAAGAAAGAAGCTCGAAGTTTATTAATTAAAACACTCGCTGATTAAATTATTTAACTATTTAACAGTTTACTCTTAGCTCATTAAAAGAGTGACATAAATTAACGCGAAGGTTATCTCCCGGCTCCTAATGAAACGCCACCGCAGATGTTTTTGTATATTTAACCTGAGCACTGAGCTTCTAATATATTTCATTTCACACTGATTTAAAAATAGTTATCAACCCGGCCTTTATTTATATCGTAGGGACCTATTTGATTTTTCCCCAGATGTCACTTACGGCTTCGTCTTTCACACGTTTGTAGTTTGTAGGACGAGCTCAGGTAACCGCTGAGTCGTGTGATACGAGAACAGAGCAACGTTCAAGATTTGTACGTAAATTACCTGATAATTTATACGTTATTGACTTGGCAACGCCCGTGAAGAATACGTCAGGTCCGTATACGTACTCCACGCGGCCGGCACTCTTCGATCGGCGGACTCGGTTAATTGCGGAGAAGATCGCGTACGTTTTTGGCTATGTTATACTTATAACCGAACATTGCCTAGCTGTTATCAAACTCGCTGATTTGTATATTCGCTTCGAGCGCGCAGTGCAGTGCCGTCATCGGACGGGTCGCGGCAGGATGTTGTCGTTGGAGCAATTGTCGCAAATGGTGAAGGAACACCTCGGACTGTGCGACTATACCGACGGTATACAATATACGTGCAAATGGACAATCAATGAATCACCCCTAAGCGGCCGAGGCCTAATTGCCACCGAGGACATAGTGCCTGGTGAAGTGCTGTTCGTTGACCGACCTCTCATCTATGGCCCAAGAGCTGGTGTCGCCGTAGAGCAAGGATGTACAGTGTGTGGCAAATTAGACAATGATACTTTTTATAAGTGTTCAAAGTGTGCATTTATATTGTGTTCAGAACAGTGTCAGAATACTAACGTTCATTTTAACGACTGTGATATAATTTCCCGCTGGAATAACAAAACACCCATAGAAGACATAGATGGCAGCATACTGTCTCGTGCGTTAACCCCAATAAGGGCGATGCTGTTAAATCAAGACCAAATAATATTTATGGCTTCCATGGAAGCACACACGTCACCTCAACATGGATCTGAAATTCGAAACTTGTACCAGTATTATGAGATACCAGAAGAAGAAGAGCAGCTGATGATCTTGGCTTGTTGTGCGCTAGACACTAATGCATATCAAATTGCCACTCCGTACGGTAAAAAGGAAATGAGCATGCGTGGATTGTATCCTGTGTCAGGATTGATGAATCACAATTGTGTACCAAATACGAGGCACTACTTCAACAGTGACCTTCAAATGACAGTAAAAGCTGTTAAACCTATAAGAGCAGGAACTGAGATCTTTACATGTTACACTGGAATTTTGTGGGGAACGCCGGCTCGTCGTACCAACCTGTATAAAACAAAACATTTCTTATGTAAATGTGATCGTTGCTCTGATCCCACCGAACGTGGTACCCTCCTGGGTGCTCTGAAATGCTTCTCGACCCAGTGTCCAGGGTATTTACTGCCCATCGAACCATTAAAATCGTCCAGTGCCTGGCGATGTTTGGAGTGCAACATGCGAGTTCCTTACGAAAACGTTTGCACGATACAAGGAGCCCTCGGGAGTCTCATGGGTACATTGAACTTTGAGAATGTGAGAGAACTGGAAAGTTTTTTAGTTAATAGAATAACTAAGTATGTCCCAAAAACAAATCAAATTGTAATTGATCTTCAGTGCCGTCTGATATGGGCATTCGGAGAGCTGGAAGGATATCGCTGGCATGGTAAGCTTTATCAATTTACATAGAATATAGTTTTTCAGAAAGAGAATAATAACGTCATAAATAACTTGACCTTCTTGGTCTCATGGTATCAAGGTTATTTCTAACCTCTATTGCTTCTGTGGTTCTAGGTCCATATCACGTTCTGGTGAATATATTTTCAACGAATGATACTATATTTTTTCATTGCAAATATTGATTTCACCACAGAAAACTTGAATTTTTCATGAAAACACTTATTACTTACACTTTTAGAATAATATCCCAAATAGTAAATCATTCGTTTTTAGGTTAAGATCAATCGAAATAATCAGATACAAAGATATTTTATCGTTATCTCGTCGATGTTTTGAAACACATCTTGTTTTGACATTGAATAGTTTAGTTCTATAAAAACACAACTGAACTGAAAAATATTTTTGTAAGCATGTAATTTATTAGTAACATGCTGCTAGTTATTGATCGGGGCAGAATGATGTTAGAAGTTCAGAACCTCTCGATTGTTCTATCAACTGTATTGATAAAGGCTCACATTAATTTAAAAATAAGTGCCCACCGGTAGTTACTTTTGCAATAATTGCATTCAGTTCAAGTATTACAGGAAACATCGCGAAAATAGTTTACCTTGTGCACAGACATAGTAAAAAATATAGACGAAGTGCTGCGAACAATCATATTGAAGCCAACAAATTCATGCTCCTCCGTGTACAGTCGCCTGCATGACAGTGGTAACACGTCAATTCGAAAATCGCCCTTGTTGCTTACGAAATAAAGATACTGCTAATGTCAAAGGGTTACCACCGACGTGCGGTCGACCGTACAAACCAGCGCTCTCGCACGCAATATGCACCCGAATGATTTGTTTTTGGCGATGCTTTTGCTTACGGAACGATGCCGCGACATGTGCACTGAGAGCGGTGAGCACGGTTTGATGTACATGTGTGTGCGTGAGCGCTGGTTTGTACACGGAGGAGCACGGTTTTGTTGGCTTCACTATGATTGTGAAGTGCTACGAAGTATTGCGAAAAATAGTGAAGCCAACAAAACCTTCTATACTTTTTACTATGTCTGTGACGTTGCATCACTTCCTATGGCGCGTCAGACGTTGTATGAGCTATTAATGGCCACCGACGTCGCACGCCTACTCCCTGTACCCATACCCACCTGCGAGCCGGGAAGCTGAAGTACCGATTTCCTAACAGTACTACGTAGCTGAAGTCAGGTGCACGCACTAGTGACCATGGGTTATTGAAATTCGTCCGATATGTAGACAATCGCATAATAAGCTGCAACATTAATCTTGAGGTGTAGTAGTGATGTATAAATTCATTTTAGATGTAGTAATTAATGAATAAATCCAAGGTAGTTTGTGCTATTATATGTATGGTTAGCATCATTATATTTCCGATCCATAAGTGTAGTGCTGCGGGATAGAGTAACAAGGATTCAACCAATTACGTCATACGTCCTGCGCCATCTTAATAGGTAAACTCCTAGTTTTATGCATCAATTTAATACTATTACGGCAGAATAGTAACTGCACACTTTTTAAGGTTCCGTATCAAAAAGGTAAAAAAGGAACCCATATGGTGCGATTCCGTCTATCCGTCCGGGCGTGTCTGTCCGTCCGTCTGTAACAGCAGCATATTTTTTACAGCAACTACAAATGTTATCGATTTGAAAGGATCATGATCAAACATGGAACCAAAATGTCTCAAGCCTCAAGATTAAAACATTATAGTAATTATTTGTATATATATATTTTTACAATCTTTTGCGTTAGGGATTAAGTTTTCGATTAGGGAATTTAATTTAAGATAAAAAAGTTATCATTTATTCGTTAAGTTTCAATCCATAATTTCCATAACATTGCGTTCCGTTACATGCATAATTCTTACTTACTTATTTTTAAGATTTTTAATGACACCATGACATTCCGTTCACGTGATTTGTATATGTTGGCTATGATCGACGTCCCGCGTCACTTAGTGCTACGATGGGAAGCATTTGCTAACAAAAGACATTAACGGGCTGGCTAGCAACCTGCTGGGCTGGGCTGAGGATTAAAAGAGATGTCCAGAAACGGATTTTTAATCAACAAATATTTTTACCTGGATAAATTAAATGTATTTGGATAGAGGTCTTCACAACTAGCATTTTCATGAACGAGAGTTCATATCAATTATTACCTATAAGAAAACATGATGAAAGTACCTATATTCAATTCGAATCACCCTTTTTTTTGTGATGGCGAAACGAGGTAAAGGCCCACCTGATGTTAAGCGGTTACCTTTGCCCATAACAACTTCAATACCACCTAGGATGTTGCCTTAATGGTACCACAAGTCGGTTTGCCAAACTGAGAATGACATGAAGATGGAAAGTTTCATGTGATTGTAATTTCACCGGCACCCGTACCCTTCAGACCGAAACACAGCAATGCAAGCATCACTATTTGGCGGAGAAGTAGGTACTCTCATTCATACTATTATACTGATATAATTAAAACTAATTCCATAGGTGTAAGTCATTCAAGCACACCAGAGAGTGCTCCATACTGTTCTCAATGGTGTGTGCAGTCCGCCAACCCGCACTAGGCCAGCGTGGTGGACTAAGGCCTTAGCTTTCTCATACTGAGAAGAGGCCCGTGCCCAGCAGTGGGACAGTAATGGGCTGGTTATGTTATGTTTAAGTCATTCAACACGCAAAACTCGCATTGTATGCAACCAGTTTCGAATCAATAGATGTAAACTGTACCGGTTCAATTAATAAATACCAAATCTCATGCTGTTAGCCGGTCGCTGCTACCGATCTGTAAACATCCTGGTCTTGAATATCTTACCGTTGACGTACAACAGTCTTAGTGTAGTACCTATTGCGAGCATAGACGGTACATCGACCTACTTAATCAGAGGAAACTTTAGAACTATTGTGTATGCAAATAAATGCAAATACATTTTGCATAAAATCTGTTTTATTTTTTGCTGACATGGAAATGAAAGGACAAAGTTGACATAATATCCATTAGTCAAGCAGCTCACGTAATCACGCTATCTGTCGACTCGGAAAAACGGTTTGCTACGACGGGTACGACGCCGACTCAGTTCTCAGAGTGCTACATTGTGAAAACGCGTTTATCTGTAAACAAAAATACTAATAGCCTTAGCAAAACTACCTTACTTATTTTAAATAATAAGATAGGCATAGGCATATTATTTTGGGGCGGGCTGAACTTGACTCCTATCTGAAAGATTGGCCCCACAAAGGACAAAAGATAGGGACAAGTGGAAAAAGGGAAGGGAGGCCTTTGCCTTGCATTGGGACGTTCCAGGCTGATAATACCACACAGACGTAGTAAAAAATATAGACGAAGTGCTGCGAAAAATTATAGTGAAGCCAAAAAAACTATGCTTCCATATAACCAGCGCTCACGCACACACCATGCACCTGAAGGATATTTGCTTTCGCGATGCTTACTGGACGATGCCGCGACATGTGTACTGAGAGGGGTGAGCACGGTTTGAAGTGCATGAGTTCGTGAGCGCTGATTGTACACGAAGGAGCATAGTTTTTTTTGGGCTTTACTAGATTGTTCGCAGCACTTCGTCAATTTTTTTTACAATGTCTGTGTAATAACAATAATGATATTATTTAAATCCAAAGTTTTGAGACCCTGTGATGACCTTTTGTCTGTTAATTTTAAAACGATACAATCATATACGTATTTCATATTTAAAATTTCAAACAGAAAACTTATCAAATTAAATCTTTACACAATCCTTGATTGTTCTCTGGCTACCGATCTGAACGATTTTTATTGACAGTTAAACATTCTGCCTCGGCTTTTAGTTCGCAACGTGCAATAGTAAACTAAACATAAATTGCTAAACCGAATACATTACGTCAGATTCGACACGTGAGCTGGCTCAATGGAACAGATGAGATTTATTATTTCCAGTGGCTATTTTCATAACGGGTCATGTACATCGATGTCGGCTGGATTGGCGGCGTCAGTCATCCGCGGCCCGCCACACCCACCATGCCTTCAATCCAGCGCACTAGCACTCCAGCGGCAGCCCCGACATGGCGCACTCGACCACCGACGAAACAAAACTCCTCACAGAATACCTTGAAGACCCTTCACAACCCATCTGGACTATCAAACCATCGGGCCTCGGCGGGAGAGGATTATTCGCGTCCCAAACAATCAAGAAAGGAACTCTGATCTTCAAGAATAAACCACTGGTCGTAGCACCACGGGCTGACAGTGCTGGGGACGCTTACTGCACAGTATGTTACAAAGTCAGTGATTCCTGCAACGCTTGTGAACGATGTTATTTGATGATTTGCTCCGAAGAATGCAAAACGTGTCAAGAACACCACGCAGAGTGTAATTTCGTCACAAACTACTGGACGCCAAAGCCTGATTGTGACAAATACTCTGAAGTTCTAGCGCGAATGCAGATTTACTTACGTTTCTTACTATTAACAAAGAAACAAAAGTTACTATTGGCGATCTTACAAAACTCAAACATTGATTCTAAAACAGAAGAGCTTGAAGTGTTGTGTTCTAAGTGTGTCATACCAGAGAATCACATCACATTTATTAAACGTGTTCACTCCATAATTAGAATAAACTCCTTCAGGATTGCTAACAATTATCATGACAGAAAAATAACTTTACGAGGACTCTTCCCTTTATCGGCATTCCTGAATCACAGTTGTGTGCCGAACACCAGAAACGTGTTTAACAACGACTTCACCATGGCTGTTTATGCAGCAAGAGATATTGAAAAAGGAGAAGAGATACTGACGTGCTACACCGGACTTCTACTATGCACTCCTGCCAGAAGATGCCTACTTAAAAAAACAAAACATTTTTGGTGCAAGTGTGAAAGGTGTCAAGATACTACTGAGATGGGAACAAAACTATCGGCACTAAAATGTTTTAACAAGGAATGTGTGGGAATTCTCCTTCCGATGTCGCCTCTGGACCCAAGAGTTGAGTGGTGTTGTGACAACTGTGCTTCTAAAGTCCCACCTGATGAAATAAGTACGATTCAGAGCATTCTAGGAAGCTTGGTTGGATCCCTAGACCTAGATGACCAATTTCGCCTAGAAGCCGCTGTTCTAGCAAGATTGGCTAATTTTATTCCTTACTCAAATCATATCTTCATCGATTTGCGATTGAGATTAGCATTGAAAATCGGATTCACAGAAGGACTGAAACTGAACGGTATTTATAAAATAAATTAAATTTGCTTTCAATGTGTAATCAAATAAACTAACCATTTGGTCAACTTTTATTATGGGACCAATCCTTTTTTTTACGTGGGGAAATTCTCATGGACGCCCTCCGCCCGGGATTAACCCTGAAATCGTGAAAACAATATCAGCTGACCCCTACATTTTCTTAATCTGAACACAAATGTAGGGATCAGCTGATATTATTTTCGCGATTTCAGGGTTGGTCCCTTAATAAATTTCATAATGATGAGCAGACTACCCTTGAAAAAATTCTGGTGATTTTAAAGTAAATTTTGTAGATGATCAGTGCTACGCGTGCGAATTCGAAGCGGGTCGCTTATATTATGCGAAGGTGTTTGTTGGTTTGTTCTTCTTTTACGCATCAACAGAGCAACGAATCGAGGTGATTATTTGCATCGAGATAGTTTATGGGCCGTAAAGTGACATAGGCTATAAGTATACAAGTTGTTGATCTGTAACCGTGGCATATTTCTAGAGCAAATGATAAATAATGTGCTTAGCCATCAAAAATTAATAGTAAATCAATTCTACGTTTATTGAATAACAAAATTTTCACTTAGACATAGCGAGAGTTTGAGAACAAATCCTGATCGACTCTGAATTACCCTCCTTTTGGGCTCCGCCGCAGTCGGGTAATAAGTCACCGGCGGCATTGTCAATGTGCGGAAAATTCTGCCAATTTTTTTGTTGATTACACACGCATCGTTTTTGTGTCGCGCGGGTCATACGGCGGGAATTTGTTTATTTACAAATAGGTATTCAAATAAAATAAAATAAAGGTACCTATTGATTTTTTCTTGATTAGTGTTCAGTATCAGTGGTATAGTTATCTCCTTAAATATGGCCCGGATATAGATAAACATGTATACTTATTATCCCGGAAAATGCACGGTGCCTGAGGGAGAAAGAACCACGAAAGTGAAGCCGCGGGTAAAAGCTAATATACCATAATCATGTCTATAACTGACAAACATGTACATTACCTTCATGATACCTAGTTAATGCATGTCTGAAACTTATCATCTACTAAAATTTACATATTTTAACCACTGCTGAAAATGTGTCATTCCGCAAGACTGCTACAATTAACTACCCTTGAAGAATTTAGATAAATCATAGTCACCTCACTTGGCAAGTAGCATTATAAAGGTACCTAGCTAGTAGTAGCTACATGTGAATCAATTTCTTAATGTGTTGAAGCGGTTACGGTTTATTTTGTATTCATTGAGCACCCGGTAGACTTCCGGGGGTCTAAATTATTATCACTATCATCACTACATACTTAGTATAAAACAAAGTCGCTTCCCGCTGTCCGTCCCTATGTATGCTTAGATCTTTAAAACTACGCAACGGATTTTGATGCGGTTTTTTTTAATAGATAGAGTGATTCAAGAGGAAGGTTTATATGTATAATACATGCATAATAGAGCAGCATTGCACCCGTGCGAAGCCGGGGCGGGTCGCTAGTTACCTATAATTCATAAAATTTACTTATGGTGAACTTTAGGCCACCTGAAAGGAAACCACTAGGTATTCAACAAGCTACTTAACTATTAACTACTTAGCTACTCACTATTTATTTTTAATGTAACGTATTCAGAATAAGTACCTACATTACAGATCCGGAACCTAAAATAAGAAAGCAAATAAATATTTTTTCTTTCTTTCTTTTTCTTTCAAAGTAAACATTTCTTTTACGTTAGCAAGTGATGTATTTTTAGCGGAACGTAAACAAACTGGCTGATCGTTTGTTTTCATCACACGTCAGAATCGATTTAACGTAATAGCTTCGAACGTCTTCTATCAATATATTTAATTTTTAAGGTGAAATATAAAATCTCTACACACGATTTAACTGACAGTCCGAAAATTGAGTTTTTATGTAGAATTTAATTAGAAATCCGTATGATTCCCGGCAAGAACTAGGGCAGGTACTCCTATCCCACGCGTGGGCGTGGATGTTATCAGAGAATAAGCTGCAGCGTTCTCCTGACGGCTTATAAAAACAAACTGCGATCTCCCAGTCTGTCGATGGTAACTTCTCCTATGTAGGTATGAATGTATTCGCCTTTTGTTTATTAGATTATGTATCTTGTATAATATAACATAACATAACATAACATCACGCCTGTATTTCCCCGAAGGGGTAGTCAGGTAGGTAGGGGGAGGCGGTGGAGGGGGTTGTATAATATACATTATTTAATCCCAGTTGTATTCGGTAGTTTTTATTATTATTATTTATTTACTACAAACACTACGCGTCCCGCACCGATCGCGACCGTCGTCATTTGTGTCGACTCCGCCGCGCTGCCGGCTGTCGCTGAAAATCTTCGTGGCTTTGCTCCGTGCATGGTGCGGCATGTGCCACATCCTCTGATCAAATATTTGACCGTTGGCCACTAGGAGGAAAAAATAGAGTTGGCCACATCAATTTGCTGAAAGATTGCTGATTTGCGCGG
The DNA here is from genome assembly GCA_949699075.1 of Asteroscopus sphinx. NCBI lineage: Eukaryota > Metazoa > Arthropoda > Insecta > Lepidoptera > Noctuidae > Asteroscopus > Asteroscopus sphinx. The sequence goes on along the minus strand of OX453004.1, from coordinate 24,776,879 downwards.
ATGCGACGCATATCATTCAATTTTTTTTGTATTCTTCATTTTTGTTTGTTTTTGTATTCTTCTTCTTAACATATTAGGGTTCCGTACCCAAAGGGTGTCAAACGGGACCCTATTGCTCTCGCTACGCTGTCCATCCGTCCGTCCTTCCGTCTGTCTGTCTGTCTGTCACAGGGCTGTATCTTTTGAACGGTAATAGGTTGCCGGTTGAAATTTTCTCATAATATGTGTTGATATGACCCCTATCACGACAGATACTAAAAATAAAAATTCTAAAACCAAAGGGGGTCCACATACAAGAAACCTAGAAAAACATAAAAAAAATCAACGTTTATGTTCCTGCTCTATCTTCAAAACGGTAATACATACCAGCGTCAAACTTAGTCTGATTATAGTGCATACTATTAGTTAAGCAACAAATACTAAAAATAGGGCAAACATATGTTGTGGTACCTGCGTAAGAAAGAGATGCAAAAATTCATATTTCGCGCACGGTGCGTAATGTCTTTTGATGAAATCTCGTAAATTAAATCAGTTTCTATGGGGTATCAAGTCGATGGGTGGTACGAAACCCTTACTGCGTGAGGTCGGTTCCCACTTGGCCGGTTTCTTAATTTCAGGTCTGAGTTCAGCAATGAACGTTCACATGCTGATAATATTTATTTATTTATTTATTCGCAATTTTTGTAACAGAACTTATTCAAAGGGGATGTATAATAATTGGATAACATAAACATAAAACTTACAATATGATGGAGATGTGGAATATTTATGTCATGCATGTAAACCTTTAACCCAGTAATGAATATTATGAAACCGACTGAGTCCGTATAATGTTTCTAGGACATGCTGTGGTATCTACTGTGTCAAGGTTCGTTTTAAACTTTTTAAATTCATGTGTCAGAAATATTTTAGAATAATCAGATACTTATGCTATCGAGATACGAGATAAAGACATCTAAGAGCTCAAAAGAGAATATCCCATGGCCAGCATCTATGAACTCTTAGATAAACAATTGTGACTTTAAATTACATCGGCATCGGCACAAAAAAATATGCGTTTCATTATTTTTCTGTTTTGGTGATATATAATTATTTTTTAAATGCCAACAATTCTTTTCACCATTTCTTGACATAGAATACAAACCATTTTCGTTCAAATCATCTATCAATAGGTAGGCCTCTGCAGGTTTACAATTTTCAAAAAAAAGGACTTCCAATCAGCAATATATATATTACTAGCTTTTGCCCGCGACTTCGTCCGCGTAGAAGTCGAAAATGGTTCTAATAGGATTTTTAGTTGGTTTTTTACGTTATTAATTTTGCTATAACATTTCAATTATTATGTTCAAATACTTATAAAATATAACAATCTTATTATAGTGTAGGGATTTAAAGGTTGGGGTGCTGTCCAGAAAACCTCCACGTGTGCCTGACGGCTGCTTGTCCTTCTGGACACGTCTGGAGGTATCGGCAGTTGTTTGGCCGGTGCATCCTGGGAACGGGCAATAAAATCCTGCCGAGGGATTAACCTTTGGGGGATTTTATTGCCTGTGGCGAATATTCTGGCGCGGGAGGGGCCCGTTCTGGGCCAGTAGGGAGTTGCTCCACGTGTCCCTCTGATATCAGCAGAGGGCACAGTGGAGGAGCAGGGGCGGGCCCGGTGTGCACTCACCCTGCCACTGGGCAGGCAGCGGGGGGACTGTCCTTCCCTGCCCCCGTCGGTCTCGTAATCCCAGGAGTGCCTGCTGAGTAGTGTTCTCGCGCCTCTTGGGACCGAGGGTCTTGGCTTCACCGCCTGGACCGCGAGGAAGAACACCTCTATAAAAATTACAGGAGGATGGGCCTGCGAGCAGCAGACTCGGGGTAGTCTGCTGCCCGACCAGCAGCTGGCTTAGCTAGCGTAGTTGGCGCAGCTGGCGTAGCTGGTAAAGGCCCGTAAGGTGAGGTGGCGTGCAGTGTTCCGTGTGCGCCACAGAGGAGGGTGCGGCCGTCATTAGGCCGCACGGGGAGAAGGGGCTCGCCTGCTTGTGGCGAGCCGGGACCTGTCGGGGGTGGTTGTGTGAATACTCACGGGTTATAAATTGACACCTACTCTCAATATTACAAAACACTGCTCTCGCTATATGGCAATAAAACTTTTTAACAGACTACCCATCGAACTCAAGAGCATTGTGTATAAAGGTGAATTTAAATCTAAACTTAAGGCATTTCTTCTGAAAGGTTGCTATTATTCAATCGATGACTTGTAGGGTTTGACAAATTGTACAAATGTGGTCTGTGTAACATTAATTTTATGAAATAAGTAGGTATTCGTAAATTAGTATGTTCTATAAATAAATAGGCAATGACAAAACAGTTCAGTACCATTTTCTCGTCTGTTTGTCAAACATTTTTTATTTAATTTTTTGTTTAGTAGCTATTGACGAGGGGATTAACACTCAGGGTGTTATCTATAAAAAAAAAAACATGAAAATTGTTTTTTTTTTTTTTGCATAATTCAATCATAAAAATTTAATGAATTGGGGTCGAATTTCGACCATAATTGGGCGTTGTTATAATTGGTAATAATTGATTAATGTTAGAAATTATTTTACTAGTGTATTGATTATTATTGTACCAGGCCCCTCAGAAAGTATTGCGAAAAAAAGTTTTTATATATGGGAGACTGGCCAGTTATAATGTTTTTCGAAAATATGATTATTTATAAGTAAAAATAAGTAAGTTCCAATTTCAAAATTTCCCTCCACATTTTTTGCGAGTTAATTCAAAGTATTGTGTCTCACTGAAATATGGATCTGCGCCGGGAACATTTTAGAGCTATGATTTTATACGATTTCAAGTGTCGCCTGAAACCGGATGAATCGTACGATAGACTTCAAATGGCATTCATGGATGAAGGCCCTTCCAAGGCAACCGTGTATCGTTGGTATAACGAATTCAAGCGCGGTCGACCAACTTTGGGGGATGACGAAAGAAGCGGTCGCCCTTTGACGGCTGTTACCGAAGAAAACGTGCTAGCAGTGAAAAATTTAATCCAAGACAATAGGCGAATTACATATCAGGAGATTCAACACATATTGAAGATTGGATCGGGAAGCCTTCACGAGATTCTACACAGCCATCTTCGCGTGAGGAGGATAGTATCACGCTGGGTGCCGCACAACCTCACCGATGCTCAGAAGCAGGCCCGGGTGGAATGGTGCCGTGATATGCTTAACAAATTTGAAGCAGGCTCGTCTCGGCGTGTTTACGACATCGTTACAGGTGATGAGTCCTGGATTTATCAATACGACCCAGAAACCAAGCGCCAGTCGACTGTTTGGGTGTTTCAAAATGAGCCAACGCCTACCAAAGTGAAGCGATCTAGAAGCGGGGGTAAGATTTTGATCGCTAGCTTTTTTAATTTGACTGGCCACTTGGTATCAATTCCCTTACGGGATCAAAGAAGCATTAATGCCGATTGGTATACTACCAAATGTTTGCCAGAAGTTTTCTCTGTTATAAGCAACAAGCGACCAAACACAGGGCTCCGCGGGCTACTGCTCCACCACGAAAATGCACCTGCGCACACCACACTCAAAACGAGGGACTTCCTGGACAGCACGCCAGTCAAACTCCTGGGTCACCCTCCTTACAGCCCTGATCTAGCACCGTGTGACTTCTTTTTATTCCCAAAAATAAAAAATCAGCTCAAAGGGATACAATTTTCGTCGCCGGAAGATGCGCTGGCTGCGTTCGAGCAGGCTGTAAACGAGGTGTCTGCGGCGGACTGGAAAAAGTGTTTTGAAAACTGGTTTAGGCGCATGAATCTTTGTATAGAGGCTGGTGGAAAGTACTTTGAAAAGATTTGATAAAAATATATGTACGTATAGAACAATTTTTTTTAGTTTCGCAAAACTTTCTGAGTGTCCCACGTATATCCTGCATTGTTTATTGTAATGAAATATTTTATTGTAATGTATTGATTAATTATTATTGTAGGTATATCAATTGCTAATCATTTATTGCTTTTGTAATGTATTTTTTTATGTATGTACCAATATTTCTGACACAATGTAACATTGTTTGAGAATAAAGAATAATAATTCCCACGCCCCCGGCTAAGGTAGTTGAAGGAACACCGTGGTGGTTTTAGTCGGTAAGAGTCCGACACTGGCTCCGCCTACCCCGGGCGGAGTGCGGCCATGAGGATTTCCCACAGAAAAAAAAAAAAAAAAAAAAAGTCGTTATATTTTGTGAGCACGAAGCTCGGCCTTTGATTTGGTGAAAGTTACATAGGGGTATTATCTTTTTACAACAAAATCGAAATACTACACACCTACCGCAGTATTTCTTTGTAAACAATTTTTTTTTGTATTTCCTTCGGGAGCTAGAATACCAGGCTACTCTGTGCGCTTACTCTGGAGCATGCCACATACAACTGGCAGTGAGAGAAGCAGCTATCCCTCAAGTCTATTCCCGATACCCCTTGAGCTTTGTTTATAGTTATTACGAAGCAGACTTTGATGGGAAACTGCACTCTCTTGAATTCGAAGGGGTAATTCGATGGTGAATTCTAACTCTAGGAATAAAATTGCGAAAAACAATACACACTAAATTAAACTTCTAAGACAAACTTAAAGAAAACTATAAGTATTATTATACACGACAAATCAAACACAGATATTTTTAGAGACCTTCCAATTTTAAAGAGTATTTGCTTACCCCGGCCCCGGCTCCAATCGTTGGCGCCAACGCTATTCGCCAACGTGTGGATCGGGAAAATGTAGTTGGCCCGAACGTTGGAGCGACCATTGGCAGTTACCCTGGCTCCACACGATGTCCCGATCGTTGGCACCAACAGTATTCGCCAACGTGTGGATCAGGAAAATGGAGTTGGCCCGAACGTTGGGGCGAGTATTGGCAGTTAGCCGTCGCGTGTCGGTTTTACCAAAGGAATTATGCGCCAACGTTGGCGATGCGCCCACACGTTGGTGGTTTGCTCAGTCATGCCGCAGCACTCATGCAGTAAGGTGCATCGAATGAGCTTGTTCCTACGGTCACCGCGTCTTGAAAATGTCACCCGTGTGGTTAAACGCAATAGTTATAGAATTTTGATAAAAAAATCTTTGTTTATTAACAAATAATAATGATATTCTCTTGTTTGTCAAAACATTTTTCAAAGACGACGTCCACTGTTTACCTATTGTGTTATTTTAATTGACAGTTCAGCTCTTATGTACTCAAAGTGCGCAGTGCAACATCTATTTCAGACGTCATTACATTGGCTCTGACGGAACTAAACTAACATTATCTCCAACGTGTGGACGCTAGGCATAATTACGGGCCAACGCTCGCCCCAACGTTTGGGCCAACGTGTGGAGCCCGCCGCCGTCGCGTGTCGTTTTTATCAAAGAAATTATGTGCCAACGTTGGCGATGCGCCCAAACGTTTGCGGTTTTCTCAGTCTTGACGCAGCACTCATGCAGTAAGGTGAATCGAATGAGCTTGTTCCTACGGTCACCGCGTCTTGAAAATGTCATCAACGCAATAATTATGGAATTTCTATAGAAAATATTTATGTTTATAAACAAATAACAATAATATTATTTTGTTAGTCAAAACATTTTTCAAAAACGACGTCCATTGTTTAACTATTGTGTTATTTTAATTGACAGTTCAGCTCTTAAGCACTCAATAAAATTAAAGACTCCAGCGCAACATCTATTTCAGACGTCTTTACATTGGACGCTAGGCATAATTACGGGCCAACGCTTGTCCCAACGTCGGGGCCAACGTGTGGAGCCCGCCTTATGTTTTTAAGTGAGTTCAACCTTTTTTGAATAAAATCGGATTGAGTTTTCAAACATGTGTCAAAATAAAATATAATTTAAACCAAAAGCACTAAGAAGTATTGATATCAACTTCGAAGCAAATCACCGCCAAAATAACTTTTTACCCCTTTGTAACCCCGTTAGGGATGTATTTCAATAAAATACGAATCACATCTTCCATCAATGCTGTTAAAAAAGGTTTATGCAAAATTTGAAGTAGATTGGACCAAGGAATCACGTTGTCCCATACAAACTTTGCCCCCCTTTTTCACCCCCTTAGGGATAGAATTTCGGAAAATCCTTTCTTATCGGATGCCTACGTCATACAAAGAACACACCCTCCAAGTTTCAGGTCTCTACGATCAGCGGTTTAGGCTGTGCGTTGATCCGTCAGTCAGACATTCAGGACAGAGCATTTTATATGTATAGAAGATGTACTATAATATATTTCGTTGCTTCCAATAAACAATCAACAGTAGAACGGTGTTCACATGAACTCTCCATTTCAGTTAGACGAGCTTTTTAGGGTTCCGTACTCAAAGGGTGCCAAACAGGACCCTATTACTCTCGCTACGCCTTCTGTCCGTCCATCCGTATGTCTGTCTGTCACAGGGCTGTATCTTGAACGGTAATAGGTAGCCAGTTGAAAACCAAAACCAAAGGAAAATAATTAATTAACACATAACATAACATAACATCACGCCTGTATTTCCCCGAAGGGGTAGGCAGAGGTGTAATAGTACACCCACATTTCGCCAGTTATGTTATAAGTCCCATGTAATTGATGTAATAGGGGGCGAGCCTATTGCCATTAACCGGGCACAAATCCAGACTCCGGGCTGCTACTGAGAATTTCCTAATGAAAAAACCCAATAACAAAAGAAAAGAAAGAAAGAGAAGAAATAATTAATTAAAAGTAGTAAATATGTAAAGACACTATTAGGTTCAATACACTTCTGAATTAACAAAATAATAAAATGGCTTTTATCTGGTATGAAATTTAAGAAGACCTACTAAAAAGAATTTAATGAAGACGAAATAATGCATTTGTTGTTAGTGTAAATAATAGTAATTTCATACCAGAGATAATATTAAATAATGATATAGGTACGCTAATTAAATTATGTAGTTAAGAGCTTTAACAAATGTTATGTCAAAATTATATATTTGTTTCCACTACCCACCGAGATATTTTTCATTACACGAATACGGAAGAGTTCTTCTCTCTTCAGTCCGAGATAGAAAAGCAATCACTTACGTAGTATCTGTAAAACTTTCGCGTAGAAATTCTTAAAACCAAAGGCGTTGCGTAATTTGCCTTACCAAGTTATTTTTACACATTATGTCCCGTTTTGTAGTAATAAAACTTTAAGAGCGGTAGATACACTCAATTTTATCGGTTTAAACGTCCAACTTATGGGGTCCAATTATTAAAATAATCACAGCTCTACGTTAATAAACCCCCGCGCACTTCTTTATAAAAATACATAAAAGACCCATCTTAATTCAATTTCCTTTAATAAAATGATAAAGTTCAATGTGTTTACCGCTTTTAGTTTTATTGCTATATTATATATTTGGGAAAAGTAGTGGACAATTTAAATTTTTTTTATTTTTTTTCAAATCGCAAACAATAGTTAACACAATTTTTTTAAACCGGCCCAGCGCGAGTCCAACTCGCGCAGTAAGGGTTCCATAGCCATCCATCGACCTGATACCCCATAGCAACTGATTTAATTTATGAGAGTTCATCAAAAGACACCAACGGGCCGTCCGCAATCAACGTGCACCTTTGGTGAAATATTATGCAGACCAGGTACCACCACACATATCTGTGTTTTCTTTATTTTTTGTTAAGCTATATTGTATATACTACAATCATACCAAGTTTGACGCTTGTATGTATTGCCATTTTAAAGACAGAGCAAATAACAAAAACGTTGAAAAAATGCACGTTTTTCGAGATTCTTTGTATGGGGTTTTAAACTTTTTTTAATTTTAAGTATATTTGTCGTAATAGGAGTCATAATAACACATATTCTGTGAAAATTACAACTAGCTTTTTATTACAGTTAAAAAGATACAGCCCTGTGACAGACAGACGGAAAAACGGCGTAGCGAGAGTAATAGGATTCCGTTTGGCACTCTTGGGTATGGAACCCTAATTTTTACAAAATGTAACGACATGTAATACGACGGTAAAAACGCAACTCCAGTCTGACGCACGTACTCGTAATATCGCGTTTGAGTAAATACGTCACGGCTGATGCACATTTGGAGCAGATAGCACTCGTACTCCTGCGCTTCTAACGAACATATTATTTGCTTTTCAAATATATTCCTAATACTTGACCAAAAACATACGTAGCCTCCGCCTGCGTGTTGATTTGATACTTTCACATATAACTTACCTACACAAATCTTGTTTACATCTTTTCAGTTGTTTTTACACGCAGTCGGGTTTTTTGGTTTTGTTAATTAACTTTTTTATTCAGGCATTAGGTTCGGTACTGATAAATTATCCTTATGCTTACCTTCAAATAAGTTATAATACTCAGGGCCTGTTTCACCAGCTCCTGATAAGTTCCGCTTAACTTATCTGGCAAATAATTTCATACTAATTTTGTTCTATTTTAGAATTTATCTGGCAGAATAGAGCCTTTTCTTTTTTTGCCTAGGGAAAATCCCAATGGACGCACTCCGCCCGGGGACGCAAAGCCAGTGTCGGACTCTTACCGAATAAAACCACCACCGGTGTTCCTTCAACTATCTTTGACCGGGAGCGTAGGAATCCTCTGTATTCACACAAGCACCGACAGGTCTTGGCCCGCTACAAGCAGGTAAGCCCCTTCTTCCCGTGCGGCCTAGCGCCGGCCGCACCCTCCCCGGCAGCGCACATGGAACGCTACGCGCCACCTCACGGGCCCCGCCATGATGGAGCTAACATGTCAATGTCTCAACCACGCCAGCCACGTCTGCCCCGCCAGCCACGTCTGCCTCGCCGGCCACGCCGGCCTCGCAATCCTCGCCAACCGCACCAGCAACACTAGCCACGCCAGCTACGCCAGGCAGCAGACTAACCCGAGTCCGCCGCCCGCAGGGCCTATCCTCCCGTAATTTTTATAGAGGATTTCTTCCTCATCCCTCATCCTCCACTGTGCCCTCTGCTAACTTCAGAGGGACACGTGGAGTCACGCCCCATTGGCCCAGATCGAGCACCTCCCACGTCAGAATATTCGCCACAGGCAATAAGATTCCCCTAAGGATAATAATGTCCCTCGAAATGATATTTATTGTCCGTACTCAGGATGCACCGGCCTAACAACTGCCGTTCCCTCCAGATATGTCCAGAAGCACTAGCAGCCGTCAGACACACGTGGAGGTTTTCCGGCCAGCACCCCTGGTAGTTACTACCTCTAATTTTCATCAAAGAAATTTAAATTTTCTTTGATTTTTATTCCGTTCATAGGTTTTGGATCTTGCTTGAAACGCGCAGCGTGCATCTATTTTCAGATCAACACTAATAATAAAACTATAATACCTAAGTAAGTATACCTATTATGTTCCTTTATTTTATTCGCGCATTTGTAACTGGGTCATTCCGTAAAAGCAAATACGTAAAACTTTAAAGGATTGTGTCGAATGTAGTTAGTATTGCATTGTGAGTTCAGAATACCGTGTGCGGCATTCAACGAGTACTACGCAACAAGTGAATAAAATCGGGGACGATAATATCGTGAGGGCAGTAGTACGATTGACCGCCGATTGACATGGGCGCCGCGGCCAGAAACGCTCGTCCTCACGTCGTGACCAGGTGGATCTGTCTACCTGTACCGTTAGTACATACTTATCATTCATAATTCTAACGCCCAATTCATGTTATCCGCTAATCACTGCCAAACATTTGTGGTAATATTTCTTAAATGTTTTGGCATTGATAGTGAACTGCAACCGAGGGTAGCAACAGTGACTGTGGTGATGGTTTGTGTTTTGTGTACGAGCTGATATTTTATTTATGTGCTGTTTGATAAGACTTAACATTGTATGAGTGCCCCTCAGCATTTGCATCGCGCGTTGGACTTGGCGTTTTGCCGTGGGTTCACCGATATATTCTATGAAGGTCTGTAATTTCTCTCCTGCCAACTATTTATATGTCTTCGCCAAGATTTGGTGTATTGAAAATCGATTTGTTAGTAGGTAACAACGATTTAAGCCAACTGTTAAAATACTTTTAACCTAATGCCTCATGATAGTTTAATCTATTATTCACTAGACTTTGCCCCCGGCTTCGCCCGCGTATAATTCGGCTTATCACAGAAAAACTAATCGCGCATCCCTCTGAGATTATTTATTTCCACCCGTATAAAAAAGTAGCTTGTATTTTAATCCGGGTTATGATTTATCGGTGTGCTAAATCCGTTCAGCCGTTTCAGCATGATTGTACTCAATACTACAAACATACTTTGCTACTGCAAACATCCATACATTTTCAAAAACTCACATTTATAATAATAGTAGGATTATTTTAACAATATGATATATATGATATGATGAATTTTTTCAATATTGCACCTGCCTTGTCATCTCTGTATCACCCTAAGGTTGACTGGGAGAGAATGCCTAAGGCATTAAGTCCGCCTATGTACACATGTTGCATGAAGTTTAAATAAATAAATAAATTTTATTAATGGATTGACAAGACATTCTCATAATCTTATTAATATGTTTTAGACAAACTCACTATTTACGAATTAGAACAGTTTTTTTTTCAATAATGTAGACCTTTATTAGTTTAATCACCAGAGAATAGATATTAACAACAGTCTTTAATAAAAAAAGATTTTTCTTTTAAAAGCAGATAGAGTATTCTGAATACCTACGAATCAAAATATTTGGTAACATATATTTACCAGCTTTTAGGATTTAGGACCGCCTCAGGTTCAGTAGACATAAGTGAGACTGCCAAAAGCAAGGTCCTGAATTCACCAGGAACAGCCGGTGCGTCTTGATAGAAAATAATTATGATGGCTTGTAATAAAGGAAAAGATTTCTTGATTGGTCTGTTTGTAAACAAATGGTTATTTGTTTCAAAACATGTCTAATATCTATAAAGTTCGCTTCTCACGTTCAATACGAACGTAGATCAACACTTCAATAGTAAACTAAAATTGTACCTAAAGGTTTTGATGAACTGATTGTTCCTTGAAAGAAAGAAAGAAAGACAAATGGTTTATTGTCACAGTTAACGACGCGCAACATTTAAACAACAGTGATAAACACAAGCAGGTAACTAACAGGTGGGCTTACAATGAAAGTAAAACAAAAAAACACATAGGTAAAATCTTTGACAAGATACCTATTGACCAAATGTCAAGAACAAAAATTTGATACATTCAAAACCCTGCCGAACTGTTTATTGTATTTCGAATCACCGAACATGTCACCACGACACTTAACTGTCAAAGAGCTTTAAAAAAAATCTTAAAATGCCTTCGTATGTCGTGAAACGGTGCAAAAATAATTCTACAGCGCATAAAAAATCAGATGGAATTACTTTTCACAAGTTAGTAATTTATTTTAATCATATTTTAATGTTTACAATTCATTTTCTTGTAACCTTACCGCGGCAAGGAATATTCCTGTGTGGCATGTTAATAAATTATAATTTACCCCAGAAATCGGGTAAAATTAATCGTCATGTTATTTTTACGCTTTTTTTACTTTTTAGCTTTCCGAAAGACCATAACAGAAAAAAAGAGTGGGTTGAAGTAATACGTAATAGCATAAATGAAAATAATTGGTCACCATCCAATTATTCACTCATTTGTAGCAAACACTTTGTTGAGCATGATTTATACATGACTAAAAAGGTGATCCCTCCTTTTGGGCTGCGCCGCAGTCGGGTGAAAATTTCTATTAAAACAACATAATGAATCCTTCACATCTACCACAATGAAATCCAATGAAATGAGTAATTTTTGATAATTTTGCAAATAATTTACCAAGGAATAGTACACAAGTATCCAACCAACAGCAATAATTTTATTTTTAGTTTTAGTATAATGTTCCATTTTTTAAGTAACTACTATGAATAATTAAACCCTGATTAATTATGTTTCAATTGTTTTTCTTACATCTAGCATTTTCTTCGCTGCAGTGAGATGAAAAGTTGTGTGTTTTGCACGGCTGCAAAATTATTTGCGTCTCGTGCCTTTACATTTGTTTGATTATATTTTAGAATTCAATCTTAAATCCTTCGCTTGCTTTAATAGAAGAAAACGCGCTAAATAACAACTTTACAGTCTTGCATAGCAAATAACTATTTTTTATTATATAGTTATATTCTATATACGGCCAGGGACACGAGATATTTAGCAAATTGAGACACAAATTTTGCCGTATTTTGCCTTTCTAGCCCTGATCCTAGTCGTTGGTATACTGATAACGAATGACAATAATTGTGATTAGTAATATACGGAAAATTTAAATTGACAGTCAATTTGCTAAACAATCCCTTTCCGTGACTTTTCATAATTGGATCGTATTAATTATTTAAAGACTTGATATTAGTCGTGGTCAGTTGTTTGATATCAGGGGTAAAAATATTTTATCTAGCAACACTCCCATCGCTGTCAATGTCACTCATACATTTGCAGACCCTGCATCAATTCAATGTTCCGCTGAAATTTGTCTTGAGTTTTTACTTGGTCTATGGGTAAAATATAAAGAAAGGACAGTCGACATAAAATATAAGAAAAGTATAGTTGACCGCATGACAGTGGCAACACCCGAGTCAGAAAACCGCCCTTACTGCTTACGAAATAAAGGCGCTCCTTGGATCCTATTTACATTAAAATTACACAGTATGTTTCGTAGCTGACGTCACACAAGGATGGATCAAAGTGGAAGTTAAATTCGATACCACGAGCAGATAAAGCAAGAACCAGGAGTCGCAGATTTGAATCCTGCTCGTGAGCCAATTTTTCTTTCCACAGTGTATATCTTTAAATTTCGCCCCCATACGTCAATGCGTTAAAATCAATGATTTCAGTAATAAATAATTACCTTGAAATCTTTATGCAGATCACCTATCACCATGGGACCAAAGGCAAATCCAAGGTAAAATCATGCAGATGATAGGATGATATGATGTATGTCTAGGTAGGTACAAAACCTCTGCCTTACCCCGTACCTAGGGATAACAAACGTAAAGGATGCCACTGACGATGCATCCAACAGTCCAAATGGCGTGGCCGCATTCCAAAATCAGTCTGTGAATGTTGAAAACGTATGATATTTTTAGAATAAGTCAAGCTTTTTAGGGTTCCGTAGTCCTACAAGGAACCCTTATAGTTTCGTCATGTCCGTCCGTCTGTCCGTCTGTCCGTCTGTCCTAATCCTTTACAGCTTAATAACTTCTACAGTTATAAACATAAGTAAATGAAATTTTGTTAAAAAATAGTATAGATATAGATCTCAATTTTAAAATAATAAAAAAATCATGATTACGTATTTTAGGGGTGACGCCCATACATGTGAAATGGCGATGAAAAATTCTTTTTCGCTGCACACCCTCGTGTCGTATCATTGAATAGGTCTACTAAAATGAAGGTAATGTTTCATACATCACTTTTTTATCAGATGTACCATCTGCGAAATATAGCCTGCCAAAGTGGCTTGCAATGTGTCCCCCCCCCCTGCCATTTCTAAACTATGCAACGTAGAAACTTATAATCTTCCACATTGATAGACCTTTATAAAAACTCTCTTTTAAAATTATTTCAAGCATATTGTGATCATAAATTTTTGAGTTATAGAAAGAAAACTGAAAAATACTTAAAACGTCCTAGTTCAAAGGTCATTGACCTTAGAGAAAAATTATCTTAGCAAATAATGCTCCTTTAGCTACTTTCTATTTGAAAAAATCACAAAAAGTAACTTTGTGTTATGTTGACGACACACTTCTTAAATTTGGCGCCATCTAGCGGCGTCTAACAACACTCTCTGGGTCGCCAATGCTGCCGTCAAGTGACGTCTATTACATTTGGCACTGTATAGCGCCATCTAGCGGCTACTGACATCACTCTCTGAGTCGCCAATGCTGCCGTCTATTGCAAAAACTAAAATATCCGTGATTAATATTCGATTTTATTTGTTTGTAACACCTACTTAAGGAACCCTATAATACTGAGCATGGCCCGACATGCTCTTGGCCGGTTTTTTGGATGTAGTCACAGCGTCCGAATGGACACATTTTCACTCATAACCTCAATTTCGTGTGTATTATTACAATCACGTGCACAAACGTCCCAGACTGAATCTTCTTCCAGATAAATAATATAAATTTTACCTCAAAGTTCCAATCGATTTATTTTAACAAATGTTGCCACCCTGTTTTCCTGTATCGTGGGAGACATAATAAATGTTGCATACACAAACGCACAGAACAGGAACAACTACAATACTTGTAGGCTATACAAATATTAGTTCCGAGTGGGAATCGAACCTACGACCTGCAGGACCAGCAGCCACTTCTAATAATTATTGAGCCACTGCACCAAACGTGCCACCGTATAGTGTTTTTATTTTTTATTTTACCACATTTTTATTAATTCGCTTTCTTGTATGTCTGTCTGGTACAAACTATAGAATAGAATTTATTTATTTGTAAACACAGGTACAAGGGTTGTTACAAATATGTGAAGTTCTTTGCAATATATTTTAAACTAACTTCCCGAGAAACAACAGACTTGAAAATTTAGACAATGCAATTAACTCGCCTTCGTTTTAAAAACGTGTAATATTAAAAAAAAACTTTTCCATGTTTCAGAGCTGTCGGAGTCCCGGCTGGCACTGAAGGAGAGCCTGTGCCGCGGCACTCTGCGCACGGTGGCGGCGCTGGGCGTGGGCGACGCGCACCTGCGAGGCCTGCTGCTCTACCACCTGCACGCCGCGCTGGCAGAACGCGCCAGGCGATCGCCAGACCTGTATGAGGTGAATTCTCTTCTGTCCATTTACTCAGGGCCGGCCCTAGGGTAGAGCGAGACGAGCGCCCGGTAGACGCTAAGTGGAATAGGGGCGCCCAAATCGGATGCAAAAAAAAAAGATTTCATAAGAAAACAATAAATATTTCCGCGCTCGCGCTAATACCATATTTGTTAAGCAAAGGTTCACACCTACAAAGCATATCTGATGACGAATATACAGGTTACTTATGTAATATCATTGCAGGGTAATTTAAAAAATATCCTATAAAAAGTATTAAAACTGGCGTACTGAACCAGGTGTCGCAGGTTCGAAACCTGCTCGTGAGCGATTTTTTCTTTCCACAATTTAAATCGTTAAATATTAAAACCTAGAAATAATAAGAAACAATATTTGTAATCATCTGTAATCGTTAGAAAGAGTGTTTAAAATTCTATGGACTCGCACAGGTCTTTGACCTAACGATCTTTGCCTAGAAAAATAGTCCTACATTCAAAATTAATGAAATTAAAATAATTCCCTGTGGCTAAGCTATTAACTGGATTTGATTAACTTTTTGTATACTATCAGAGGACGTGATACTCTGTACATGGTTTTATTTAATGTCGTTGTCATATCCACCCTGTAGGTCTACTCGCGTTTTACGAACGACAAACGAAGTACGAACTTTCGTTCCCACTGATACTTACATAATAAAGATAGGCACATATAAGACACAATTAAGATAGACTACGGTTCATAGTCGTATACAATTTACCGGAGATGAGAAAAACAAACGTCAAAACACGATCATCGCATGCGATAAGGGAACGATGGTTGACCGGAGTAGCAAATTGTGCGATGAATCGTACGATTTACCGAATATCGTCGAACGGGAGTAGACCCCCTGTATATATCTATATTTATTTGTTTTCCTCGAATTACCAACATCGTATCACTATCCTAACTATCGTTTGTTCTACGACTGGTAAAACTAGACAGGTTAGAAAAAAAAATGTGTTGATTTAAAATGTGTAAAATTTGCGTATATTTATTTTAAACAATCAAACTGGGCAGGAATAAGCATGCGAGTAGCCAGGGGGCCCACCCCAGAATAAAAGTGAATCACTTATTAAAAACAAAACCCATCTGACACGAAAACGCTTTGGAACTCTACCCCACTTGTCACTTATTCGTGATGTTACCTAACTCTTAAAAACAGTTTTGCAAGAAATCATTCTTAAATCTTCCCCACGTTTACTGACTTTAGAATAATATACAGAGTGAGTTTTGAAAATAGTGCTCTAGGGCCAAATCCGAAACTTTAAGGTACTTATAGAGAAAAGTCGTCAAAGGAGTCGTGAGCTCGATTTTAGAGAAAATAAAAATTTAATGTTTTGATTTTTGAAAAAGTAGCTGTTTCGGCCAGGAATCTAAACTAATCCTTTTAGCAAAAAAATATCATTCTATATTTTATTGAACCAATTGCTAGGCCCTCCAGCACTATTTTCAAAACTTACCCTGTATATCGCATGATTGTTCAAGCACAGCCCAAGGTGGCTCAAATGGCAAAACCCCGCCCTTTAAAAAATGCACTTTAATTTAAATGGAGTGATGTTCTCGAAAACCCCAAAAAAAATACGCGCTTGCTACACTCACGCTAATCTGTCGACGGGTAGTGGGGCGTTTCACACCACGCGTGGTTCGGACCGCGGTGTGAATCGCTCAAGTACTCATTTTGAATGGGCCCTTTCGGACCGCGGTGTGAAACGGCCAAGACCTTTTTTATAATGGGCTGATTCGGACCACGGTGTGAAACAGCCCAGTACTCTTTTTCAATGGAGCGATTCGGACCACTATCAAAAGTTTAAAAATGTAGTGTGCTCTTGTGTTTTTGTACAGACGAGTAGAAAAACGGTTAGTGAGAAATATTAAAATAAAATACCTACATAACATAATTCTTGGTATTTTATTAATTAAAATATTGGATATTACAAATCTAATTAATATAGTTATTTGTAGACTCATTTTAACATATAATTATAATATAATCACTTACAATAGGTATGGTATAAAATAAAAATAAAAAAAGCAAGAAAAATATTTATTTGACACAACTGAGACACATACAAAAGAAATATACATGAACAAGAAATAGATATAGTGAAGAAGTAACAAAGCGAGGAAAAAAGTCATTGACAGTCTTTGAGTAAATATGTATTTACTCAAAGTTGACAGTCATGCGCCATGTGTGTCTCAAAATTGTGACAAATGGGTGTCCAGCTCAGCATATTGCCAGGTTATTAAACCTGACGTTGGTATTCTGCTTGAAAAAAATACTAAAAACTTGAGTAATACTAAAAAAAAAAAAAAAAAATATATATAAAAATTATTATTATTATATTATATTCCTTTATTCATTTATACACACATTATTTACATTTATATTATATTATTTATTATTTTTTAAATACTTAAGTAGTAAACTGATTATTATAAAAAAGTGTAATATAAACGATAAATAATCACAGATTGATTGTAGATTACATACTTTTACTTATAATAGTTATAAAAAATCACAGGTTGAGTGTATATTACTCATTTAAAATTTATTTAGATATCACCACAGACATAGTAAAAATATAGACTAAGTGCTGCGAACAACCATAGTGAAGCCAACAAAAACCGTGCTCCTTCATGTAAAACCAGTGCTCACGCACACACATGCACCTTAAACCGTGCTCACCCCTCTCAGTTCACATGTCGCGGCATCTTCCAGTAAGCATCGTGAAAACAAATATCCTTCAGGTGCATGGTGTGGACGTGAGCACTGGTTGTACATGAAGGAGCACGGTTTTTGTTGGCTTCACTATGGTTGTTCGTAGCACTTAGTCTATATTTTTTACTATGTCTGTGGATATCACAAATAGTTCAAAATCATAGGTTGAGTTTGATCACATATTTTTACTCATACCAAATTATTAAAAATCACAGGTTGAGTGCAGATTACACATTTTTTCTTTTAACTGATTATTAAATATCACAGATTGAGTACCTACATTTTTCATTTTTCTGGTCTATTAAAAAAACCTGGCAATGTTCAAGTTTCGAAAAGAAAAGTAGAGAGCATTGAAATGAACAAAAGAATTCATAACATTATACAAGAGTGGCTGGCCAGATAACTGTCGGTCATTGCTTGGAAAAATTGAGAGTTTAAAATATAAAAGTTTTTTTTTGTCGATTTATGTTTTTTTTTTTGTTATCTCTTTTTAAATAATACTGTATAACTTTTACATGCAAATTATCTGTTACTTAAAATCACAGACCAGTAAGCCTCTAGACGCCGACTAGCCGGATACCCCCGGTCGCAAAGCATATGCAGTAGTACTGCATATCATACGCCCCACCGCCAATCAGGACGTCAGTCCGTCAGCGAACGGCACCAATCACACGGAATCATACCACCGAAATTTTGACCCGACCAAGCATAACGCGCCGTCCTCCCCCCCCCCCCCCACCCCCGGTACCCGCCAACATTTTACGACTGTTTTCTCATGCAAAACTTTGTTTATGCGGCGTCTTCGGTTAAACTTTGTTTTATTATAATGTAATAGTGATATCAAAGCTAATTACAAGCCAAGTATTATGTATCACTCAACCTGTGATTTTTATAACTCGTAATTAGTAAAATTGTATAATCTACACTCAATCTGTGATTATTTATCAATAATATTTTAAATTAATACTCTTTTTTATAATTATTAGGCGCCTACTTACGTATTGTGTATCATTTTGTATTGGTATATGATTTCATTATAAGTAAAATGAGTAATCAACACATAATAAAAAAAAAACAATATTTTTGTTATTTTGATTTGTAATAATTATTATTTAAATTAATAACAAACGCAACGATGCAACAGCATCGCGGCAGACCCAGGCGAAGATGGCGGGACGAGCTGGACTCGTATAGAAAAGAGTTGTTCACAATTTCACTTGACCGGAAAGAGTGGAATAAGGAAAGGGAGGCCTTTGCCCTGCAGTGGGACGATATAGGCTGAAAATAATAATAAATAATTTAATATGTATTTTATATATTATGAATTATATTATGTATTTAATTCGATTTGTTTGATATTTTTCACTAAACATTTTTCTACCCGTCTCTACAAAAAACATTCAAAACGTACTAGTTTTTTAATACTTTTTATAGTGGTCCGAATCGCTCCATTGTAAAAGAGTACAGGGCTGTTTCACACCGCGGTCCGAATCAGCCCATTATAAAATAGGTCTTGACCGTTTCACACCGCGGTCCGAAAGGGCCCATTCAAAATGAGTACTTGAGCGATTCACACCGCGGTTCGAACCACGCGTGGTGTGAAACGCCCCACTACCCCTGTCGACTACATCTCGCCTCGCCTTTGATTTATATTTATCTACTAATATAATTACTTGTTCTAGAAAATGAATAATTCATTCTTTTCATTACATTCAGTCGTAAAAAAATGGTGGGTCGCAGTTTTTTTTTTCTATACTAGTATGAAAAACGTTGAATTTTTCTCGTTTGTAATGTATTGTTCTTGCTTAATGGTTGAATGTGGTAGGTAATGATTAATGGTCGCAAAAAAGGCACCAATTTTGGCATTGACCTGTGAACCGAGAGCCAGTGGGGAATATTTTATAAAAAGATATTTCAGTTTGTCTAAGGCGGATTAAATGAAAAATAATAAAATAAACCTGAAATTGACTGACCTGAATTTTTGATTTGCCGCCCCCCCCCCTCAACCCTCGTAACAAAACCTAGGCTACGCCTATGGGAAGAAGAACGTAATTATCGATGTAGTGTAGTAAGTAGGTAGGTTTTGATTTTAGTTTATATACTTTAAGTAAAATATTAGAAAATCACAAATTAGCCATCATAATCATATCATCAAACGTCTTCAACACCCCCAAATTTTCTGTGGGCCCTTTACCCCCTTTAGCTAGTTTAAAATCGATTGCAAAAGTACCGAACAGACAGACATCACTGAAAGCATTGAAAAAAGAACCTATAATTAATAGATTGACAACTAACAAATAAAATCATTTTTTTATTAAGTACAACTAAACCATTTATTCCCACTGAGGAATTATAATTCCTCAGTGTTTATTCCACACACATCTGCCTCATGGACGTACCGTTAAAATAACCAATGCATGCAGACTGCAGTGCATGTAATGCATGTATAATACACGATACAATTTTCTGTTACAGGAAATAAAATGTGAAATCGAGAGTACCATAGATCAAGCCTACTTTATTCTCCAAGGCGACATATCAGCGCCTCCAGACCTCGAACTGAGACGCCGCTACCTTGGTCCAGGCTGTGATAAACCCCAAGAAGAAAGATTCTTCATCCTTGATGCATAATGATAAGAATGTGATAGACATTATTTTTGTATGTAATTTAACTAATTTAGGTATCTTCCTTATGTTTTATATAGAATTTAAAAAAAAAAAGCTAAGTATATGTTGTTGAGCTAGCCGATAAATGGAACAATAAATAAATACAGTTATGTAATTATTTTATTATTTTAACGCATTTTCATTTTACGCATGCGAACCGAATTCTAAAGATTTAAATTGTAGCGATTTTTTCTTTCCACAATTTAAATCTTTACAGTTATGTAATTTTATTTGTTTATTTTCGTCCGTGTGATGCCGGACGCAAAGAATTTCACCACCCTATATCTTCTCATGGATGTCGTAAAAGGCGACTAAGGGATTCACCAGAGGAAGGGCAGCAGCGTCCTCTGAGTATTTAACCAACCAACTGCGATCGCCAACCCGCCTGCCAAGCGTGGCGATTATGGCGTATCCCCCCCTTTTGGGGGAGGCCCATGTCCAGTAGTGGACGTTTTTCGGCTGAAATAATGATGATGATGATTTGTTTATTATAGTCCCTATTGATCTCGCTATATGTACCTAGGTATATACTTTATGACCATCGTTGGTTCTAACGACTTTCATTCTAAAGCTCTAAGCAGCAACTATTTAAGTATTTCAAATGGTTTAACTGGGCTGGTAAGATGTCACATCAAGATTTGAAGAAGCATCATCATTTCAGCCGAAAAACGTCAACAGCTAAACAAAGGCCTCCCCAAAGGGCCATAATCGCCACGCTTGGCAGAGAACGCTGCTGCCCATCCTCTGGTGAATCCCTTAGTCGCCTTTTACGACACCCATGAGAAGAGAGGGTGGTGCAATTCTTTACGTCCGGCAGCACATGGAACTTTACGTTCGGCACCACGGAACATATTAATTAATGTATGTTACATTGCAACATACAAGGAGCATACATTGTCAAAATAATAATATATGTATACCGATAAATTACATAAATATCGTCGTCTTAGGGGAGAAAAATTACATACCTAGGTTTTCAAGTTTCGAAATGGACCACACCTGCCACCTTGGGGTGCTAGACAGAAAACCTCCACGTGTGCCTGAAGGCTGCTAGTCCTTCTGGACACGTCTGGAGGGCACGGCAGTTGTTAGGCCGGTGCATCCTGGGTACAGACAATAAATATCCTTTCGAGGGTCATTATTATCCTTCGGGAGATCTTATTGCCTGTGGCGAATATTCTGGCGCGGGAGGTGCTTGATCTGGGCCAATGGGGCGTGACTCCGCGTGTCCCTCTGAAGTTAGCAGAGGGCACAGTGGATGATGAGGGATGAGGAAGAAAACCTGTATAAAAATTACAGGTGGCAGACTCGGGGTAGTCTGATGCCTGGCGTAGCTGGCGCGGCTGGTGTTGCTGGCGTGGCCGGCGAGGCTTGCGACGCTGGCGTGGCTGACGTAGGCGCGGTGGCTGGCGAGGCTAGCAAGGCTGGCGAGGCTGGCGAGGTAGACGCGGCTGGCGTAGCCGTGACATCGGCGTTGTTAGCTGCGTCATGGCGGGGCCCGGGAGGTGGCGCGCAGCGTTCCGTGTGCGCGGAGAGGGTGCGGCTGACGCTAGGCCGCACGGGAAGAAGGGGCTCGCCTGCTTGTGGTGGGCCGGGACCTGTCGGGGGTGGTTGTGAGAATGCGAACGGGTTCCCACGCCCCCGACCAGAGGTAGTTGAAGGAACACCGTTGTGGTTTTAGTCGGTAAGAGTCCGACACTGGCTCCGCCGTCCCCAGGCGGAGTGCGTCCAAAAGGATTTCCCCAGCGGTTTTCTAATTCAAGTGTTACTTCTGTCATGCAGTCAACTGTACCTACCTATATGCCTATACCTAAAAGTAAAACAAGCCAAGAGCATGTCGGGCTATGCTCAGTATAGGGTTCCCTAGCTGTAATTACAAACGAATCAAATATAATACCTACTTCTTCTTCTTATCGTGTCAATGGTTCAAATATGGCTGGAATAAAAAGTGGCCACTTCAATGGCGTTTTCAGTGGCGGCGAATAGATCATCTTTTGTGCAGGTGTTCGGGCACAAGGGACACGTTAGCAAGTGCGACATGGATTGCTCTGGGTCACCGCAGTCACAGTGTGCAAGGCTAGGGTCCCTAAACCCCCATTCACACATATTAAGTCTACAGCGACCAACCTGGGTGCGAAGGCGATTGAGTGACTTGCGCACTGGCCACTGTAGATCGTGTCCTGGTGGTAACTTCTCCTGTGGAGTAATAAAACCAGGAGGTGGTGGGTGCTTTTCAGTCCACAATTTGCATCTGGCGGCAGCTAGGTGGTCTTTAATAGCTCGTGTGCTGCGCAAGAAGCTTTTGCGACTCTTGAGTCGGCCTGGAGGCATTTGGTGACTGTAAAGGGGATGTCGAACGTCAGACTCCTGCTTGTATTTTTCTATTGAGCAGGCTACATCTCGACGGACCCCAGGTGGTGATATCCCCGCTAACGGGTAAACCATATTCAGTAGCGTGGGCTTGAGGCAGCCAGTTATAATGCGGCAGGTGTCATTCAGCGCAACATTTACTAGCTTTGCGTGAGCAGACCGATGCCACACCGGGCATGCATATTCTCCAGCGGAAAAGCACAGTGCCATTCCTGTAGTGCGAAGAACATCTGATTTAGATCGCCAGTGTGTGGATGTCAGGCGGCGAAGTAAGTTATTGCGTGCCCCCACTTTCAGTTTAGTTTTTTGACAATGCGATTTAAAAGTTAGTGACCGATCCATTGTAACTCCCAAGATATTTTGGATAAGGACAGTGCTCGATGGTGACTCCTTGCCATTTAATTTTGAGAGCTCGATTTGCTTGTTGGTTCCGCAGATGGAAGGCACAGGACTCCGTTTTCGAAGGATTGGGCCTGAGGCCATTCTCATCGTAGTATGACCCCAGTTCATCAAGAGCCGTCGATAGATTTTTTTCAGCCTCTTCGAAGGTGGGTGTCTGCGTAGTAAGGTTGGGGTGCATGAAAGGAGCCTCCCCGCGGCACACTCTGGAAGCAGCTAGGCACTAGGGCTTCGATTCCGAGATCTCGAAATATCGGAATCTCGCTACATTTTCTACGTATCTACTACTATTATAAAATTGTTAAATGTCAGTTGTCTGTTTGTTTTTTTGTTTGTTTGTTCCAGCATCACGATAAAACTACTGGACCGATTTTGTTGAAACTGTTTGTGACTAAAAACTTATGATTTGACTTAAAAACTGGTATGTATTTTACCTCGCTACGATGACGGGAACCGGTGATTTTTAATTATATTTTTCTACAAAATTTTGCATACATTAAGGCGCTTATATCCAGCTGTCATTCGCACGCATGCGCTCTAGCGCGCGCCTCCATAGACAAAATACGGTTGCTAAAGAAATTGCATTAAAAACTTTTTGGTCGGGCCGAATTGTACTGGGTAGAAAAAAAAATCCAGTCGTATGTGGGTGGTGCCGTCTTGGAAATGCACTCTTTTGAGCCAACCGAAAATCGGAATCTTTCGACTTACAGACAAGGACCGGAAGCTACCTCTAAATTGCGATTTCTGAATTTTTATGTATGAAAAGCAATAAAATTATGTTAGAAGTACCTAAACGTTGTTATATTGTATCCATCTTAATATACGAATAAGCATAAAGTTATCTCGGTGTAACTAAAAAAATACTATTATCAGTCTACAATTTTTAATTATCTTCTTCTTCTTATCTTATCTTCTTCTTCTTGATCTTAACTATTATAAAATTGTAAATGTCTGTTTGTTTGTTTGTTCGAGCATCACGCTAAAACTACTGGACCGATTTTGATGAAACTTTTTTTGTTTGAAAGCTGATGATCCGACTTAAAAACTGGTATGAGTTTTGAGAAATAAAAATAAAGAAGAAGACCGAAGAGTATAACGTGCCTCTTTGTTTAGCGTTTGTGGACTACGAGAAAGCCTTCGATTCGGCCGAGACTTGGGCTGTACTACAGTCTTTTCAACGGTGCCAGATTGACTTTTGGTACATCAAAGTGTTAAAGTGTTTGTATGAAAACGATTACAGGACAAAGCCTCAAAACCTATCCTTCTGCAGCGAAGTGTGAGACAGGGAGATGTAATCTCTCCGAAACTGTTCACTGCTGCATTGGAGGAAGTCTTCAGGTTTTCTGGACTGGAAAGGGCTAGGCATTAACATAATCGGCAAGTATATCACTCACCTTCGGTTTGCCGACAACATATGTATAGTCATAGCTGAGATCATAGAGGACCTCAGTACAAAGCTCGATGACCTCATTAGAGCTTCCGATAGAGTGGAAATATGGACAAGACAAAGGTTGAATGTCGAATTCCCATATAGCACCCATTTCCGTAAATATCGGAAAATCTACACTCGAAGTTGTTGACGATCATGGACAGCTTGTCCTAGGACTTTGACTAATCAAAGACCTAGGACCAACTTTCCAGTTATCTAGGTCCAACTTCGAGAAAGAGGTCAATCGTTGAATTCGACTCGGTTGGGCAGCGTTCGGGAAGCTACGCAATATCTTCTGTTCCAAAATACTGCAGTGTCTCAAGAAGAAAGTCTTTGACCAGTGTGTGTTGCCAGTAATTACTTACGGAACTGAAACGTGGTTGCTCACATTGGACCTGATAAGAAGGCTCAAAGTCACTCAAAGGGCTATGCTCGGAGTGTCCCTGCGTGATTGAATCAGAAATGAGGAGATTCGCAGGAGAACGAAAGTAACCGACTTAGCCCAAAGAATTGCCAAACTTAAGTGGCAGTGGGCGGGGCACATTGCTCGCAGAACGGATGGCTGATGGGGCAGTAAAGTTCTGGAGTGACGACCGCGTACTGGAAGGCGCAGCGTAGTTAAGCCCCCCACAATGTGGACCGACGACCTAGTGAAGGTCGCGGGAATCCGTTGGATGCGGAAAGCGCAGTTCAGGTCGTTGTGGCGATGCTTCTGGGAGGCCTATGTCCAGCAGTGGACGTCTTTCAGCTGAAATGATGATGATGATGACAGGCCGTACAGGTTTATTAGATCATAAAGACCCATTCGTTTTCAAAAGCAAAACTTTTGGCATAATGTCCACTTATTACTCTACAAACAAGACTAGGTTTTCTTTTTAAATCAAGTCCTAGTAGTATTTAAAAATATTGTGTCTCAATATCGGAATCTCGGAATTCCGATATTTTGAGGTCAATATCGGGTCCAATTCCGATATTGGAAAAAAGGCGATATTGAGAAGCCCTACTAGGCACGGTAACGCAGTGTCTAGGCTGACTAAACCCTTCAACACAATGGTTCAAATTAACGGATCTTTCCAGATCCATGACAAAAGGCACTTTTCAGAGCCACCTCTCTCAAAGCCAGCTCTTAAAATCATCTCAATTAATATTGAAGGATTCTCAGAGAACAAATCAACCCTTCTCTCAGAGCTCGGCTTAGTGACAAAATGTGACATACTATGTGTCCAAGAAACACATCGCGGCAACGAACACCAACGGCCGCAAATATCCGGATGGATCTTAACAGCTGAGATCAAAGAGAATATAATACTACGTAGCTGAGATACCACACACGAAGTACGGTAGTGCTATCTTCACGAAAGCCAACCTTAAGGAAAGCCGAAAGAAAAAAGAAAGGTGAAATCTGTATCCTGCAGATCCGAAAATATTCTATTGAGACCCTTTGACAGAGTTTTTACTTGGTCTATGTTGAGACCATAACAATAGACATTGGAACCTGCACAGTCACATCTGTGTATAAACCACCAAACCAACCTTTCGAGTTCTGTAAAACCAGTAACTTTGACGACCGGACGACAAGAATAGTTGTCGGTGACTTCAATAGCCATAATACCTACTCAAAACGGTAATGGTAGTACGAAGTTGTGCATAAGAACACAGTCGTAAAATGTTGGCAGGGACCGGGGGGCAGACGGCGCGTTATGGTTGGTCGGCTCAAAAGTTCGGTGGTATGATTCCGTATGATTGGGCCGCTCGCTGACGAAGTGACGTCCCGATTGGCGGTCGGGCTTATGATATGCAGTGCTACTGCATATGCTTGGTGACCGGGGGTATCTGGCTTATCGGCGTCTAGAGGCTTACTGAACTGTGGGTGTAATCAAATAGAAGGCTACTAAAAGAGCACTGTTTGCTAAGATAATTTCCAAGGTCAATGACCTTTGATCTAGGACGTCCAGTTTCTCTCTCATCATCATCATCATCAGCCTATATTAGTCCACTGCTGGATATAGCCTCTCCAATGGCACGCCACTGACATCGATCCTCGGCCACTCGCATCCAGTTGCTGTTGTGATATTTTTTATTGAGTGACAAGCACAGCCAAAAATATAGTTTTCGAAATATAAAAAATAACATTATAAAAATCGAACACTGAGCACTGTAGTGCAGCCAGTATGATTATGCTTCAACATCCTCCCCTTAATCGGACAAGGCTACCAATAAATTAATTACTGACTGACTGTACTAATACAGCTACATATTATTTCAGCTGACTGTACTTATATGCACAATATGTTAATCGACCTGACTGTACTTTACATTACAAGGAGATTTTATAACAATAAGAATAATTGCATTAAACAATAAAAAACATCTCATTACTGCATAAAGCACAATGTCAAATAACATAAGAAAAAACACATATTAAGATATCTTCAAACCTATGTCTAACACGCACCGTTGGTGTTTGCAACGACTTAACCCTTTGGTTAGAACATCCGCCAACATCTTATCCGTAGACAAATAAGATAACTTAATTTTATTACCTTCAACTAGCTCCCTTATATAATGATACCGGACATCGATGTGTTTGGTTCTACTATGATGAACCGGGTTCTGTGCCAACTTCTGCGCACTCTGGTTATCATTAAAAAGAGTTACTGGAAGGGACTCACCTGTGATCTCACAAATGAGGCGCTGTAAATACACAGCTTCTTTGGAAGCAGAGGACAAAGCCATGTACTCCGCTTCAGTGGATGACAGGGCAACTGTGGGCTGTTTTTTACACTCCCACGATACTGGTGCATTCGCTAGTTTAAATACGTAACCTGTGTACGATTTTCTATCACTACCGTTCGCCCAGTCAGCATCCACGAAACCACATAAAGGTTCTCCTGTCTTTTTAAATGTAAGACCGTAGTCCAAAGTTCCTTTTAAATACTGTAGGACACGTTTAGCAGCAGACCAATGCACCTGCATAGGGCTTCTATTGAATTGACTCAAAAAACTAACGGGAAACAATATATCAGGCCTAGTATTTATAGCTAAATACATTAAACAACCGATTAAATTTTGGTACGGGGCATCGACAGCTGGTTTCTCCTGTGAACGCAGGTCAACACCAATGTCCATAGGTGTGGTAACAGTTTTGCAATCTATCATATTAAAACGTTTTAACGTCTCTACTATGTATCGTTTTTGATTAATCTTAACATAGTTAGTATCCTTTTCTCTAACGATATGTAGACCAAGGCAATAACTGAGTTCACCTAAGTCCATTACACCAAAAAAATCCCTGAGGCCATTCTTTAAATATGATAATTCTGTCTCGCTGTTATAGAACAAAATTAAATCATCTACGTAAATTGCTAAAATAGCAATACTAGTAGTATTATCTTTCTTCAGGTACACGCAGGGTTCTGACTCTAGTCTTTTATAACCCAAATTACAAAGTACCTGATCTAATCGTTTATTCCAGGCTCGAGCTGCCTGCTTGAGGCCATAAAGTGATTTATTTAATTGACACACCTTGGTCTCGTCACTTTTTGCCACAAACCCTTGAGTTTGCGCCATATATACATTTTCTTCTAGGTTTCCATGAAGGAAAGCTGTATCAATGTCCATATGATGCATTTTTAAATTCTGTTCAGTGGCTAACGCTATCAAAACTCTTAACGACGAATTACGAACTACAGGAGAAAAAGTTTCCTCGTAATCGATTCCATAACTTTGACGAAAACCTTTTGCGACTAAACGCGCTTTGTACCGGCAAATTTTACCTTCGGAATCTCGTTTTAATTTAAAGACCCACTTACACGGTATAACTTTTTGTCCTGTATTTTCTACTAAGGTCCAGGTACCATTAGTCATCAAAGAATTATATTCGTCTTCTATTGCAGCTATCCACATGTCCTTATCAGGACGTAGAATTGCGTCAGCATAGGAATAAGGTTCATCGCTCAACTCACCATTTTGCATCGCTGAACAACAACAGACAGAACAACGATAATTGACAGGTTTTCTCTCCCTTAAATTGTACCTTACATTGGATTCCACAGGCATCTCTTCCTCCCGAGCAGATACTATTGGAGCTTCAGGAAGGGAACCGGCCACAGATAAGTTAGGTACAGCAGCAGCAGTACTTGTACTTGCTACAGGGTGATCAAGCAAGGCTACTGGCTCCATAGCCGAGCTGCCTTCGACCTGAAAATTATTATTATCAGCAGAGAGAACAATATTATGACGATCTGATTCGTTATCTTTCTTATCGCCTGAAAAACTATTCTCTAAAAATACTACATCCCGCCCTTTAGTACATTTCCTAATATTGGTGGGATCACGAAATCTATATGATTTATTGTCATCACAATAACCAACAAATATGTACTGTTTCGCTTTAGCGTCTAACTTTTTGCGCTCGAACGAAGGTACATGAACGTACGCACGACAACCAAACACACGCAGGTGAGCAATATTAGGTTTTCTATTATACCATAGCTCATATGGGGTACGATTATTTAAAGCTCTATGGGGACATCTATTTTTAAGATAAGTAGCAGTACGAGTCGCCTCTTCCCAAAAAATTGGCACATGGTCTAGTCTGTACAAACCACCAACGTTACATGTAGCATGTCCTACTATTTGACCTAGTACTTTGACATTATCGTGCTTGTACATAGAACAACCTTTCTTATCAAAAATAACAGTAATACCCTTTTCAACAGCCTTATTTACAGATATTAAATTAGTACTTAATTCAGGAACGTAAAGAACTTCTTTGATGCCATTCAACTTGCATTTTGTATCCTTTGCGAGCAGTACATCACCGACGCCAGCTGAATTTATTTCCCTGTTATTGGCAAGAGTTATGTGCTTGCTCTCAGATGTAGGATTAAAATTGCTAAGCCAATCTTTTGAACAGGTCATATGTGTGGAGGCTCCGGAATCAATGTACCAGTCCAGTGGACTTAAATTCCCTCCAACACCCAAGGCAGAAATAAGAGTAGTCTCTTTGGTCACATTCTTATTCTTTTTAAACCTTTCCTGTTTCCCTTTCTTCCTAAGTGGGCAATTAGGACGCTTATGTCCAGGCTCTTTGCAATGAAAACAAATTATACCTTTTTCGTGAGGTTTCATCATTCTTATATTGCTAGCTAAAACTGACTCTTTTGAACTACGCTTTGCGCTTTCGTTTAGTAGCTTAGATTTCACTAGTTCTGATGACACTTCGATATTAGAGTTTTCTAGAGCCATGACAAGAGGGTCGAACTCTGCTGTTAAGCCTCCTAACAAAATTGCTCCTATTGATGTGTCATCAACGTTTCTCCCAATGTCGGCCAAGTCTTGGGCAGTGGTTATGACAGCATTTATGTATTCCTCAATAGATCCAAAATCTGATAGTAGGAATCTGTATAACCTTCTTTCTAATGCTAATTTTCTACCCATACCTTTATCTTCATATGCATTTGCTAAAGCAGTCCAAACTTCCTTAGCTGTGTTGCATGCTCGTACGTGGGTAATCGCTCCTCCTTCTAGCGTGAGACACATCTTCGTCATCGCTTTGAGGTCTTTTGTTTTTCTTTGGGCTAAAGATGAATTGTCGTCGTTGGAATACCCTACTACTGACGACCACAAATCCTCGTGCAGGAGGTACATACGCATCTTGAATTTCCAAGAAGCGTAGCCATCCTTACCGTGTAGGGGTTTTATCGCCGTTAACGATGCCCCTGAGCCCGAAGGTACAGCACTATTAACATCACCTACCGACATAACGCAAAATATTTAGTCTATTATAAATATTATTTGCGAAAAAAACTGAAAAAATATCACTTTTTCCAAAGAAAAATTACGCCCATAACCGATTTGTTGTGATATTTTTTATTGAGTGACAAGCACAGTCAAAAATATAGTTTTCGAAATATAAAAAATAACATTATAAAAATCGAACACTGAGCACTGTAGTGCAGCCAGTACGATTATGCTTCAACAGTTGCTACCAGCCACCTTACCAGTATCATCACTCCACCGAGCCTGAGGGCGTCCTAGTGGCGGCGTAAAGGGGGTGAGATGGGGCGGTCCACCCCGGGTGCCATGCACCAAGGGATGACAAGTGGGTGCGACGCCGGCGCCACTGAAGCCGCCAGTATTTCTTCCCAAATGGCGGTCCAGTGGACTACCTTAGAGGTTCTGGGATTATTCTTTAAGGTGAATGCTACAGGGTAGCCCGCGAAATTCAAAATTTCTTGTGTTTTTTGCTAATTGTAGCTCTATTTCGCGTTGTTTATCAATCAAAATATGATTCGCGGTAGTAATAACAATATATCTACTGAATAATACTCATAAAAAATATAAACCTAGCTCTATAAGCTCTACAAACTCGAAAATCGATAATTTGTTCGTAAATTAATATTATCGAGCTTGTACAGCTTATCGAGCTAGGTTTATAATATTTATGAGTATTATTCAATAGATTTATTGTTATTACTGCCGCAAATCATATTTAGACCGATATACAACGCGAAATAGAGCTACAATTTGCAAAAAACTCAAGAAATTTTGAATTTCGCGGGCTACCCTGTAGCTTTCACCTTAAGCTTTAATACAAATAATTATAGTTGATAGGGTGACAATATTTGCGAAATTATTATTGGACTTTGGGTTCGTGTTTTAACTTCTCGACCCATTATTTCAATTTGATTATCTAACTATACCCTTACATAATAGAAAAAATAGACAATTACCTATATATTAAATGCGATGCCACAACAATGGCAGTGTGCGTATCGCGTAATACACGATTGTTCGTTATCAAGAGATCTCTAGCGATATTGTCTCACTTGCCTGTACGTTCCAAGCACACTTTTGCGTTACACACACCGGTGGGTGTCAGCGCGCGGAGTCGTAGTAGTCATGTCTAATAATCCGCACGCTACCCAGGCTGAAATTATTTTACTTTTTCTTGTAAAATATTGTATTTGACAACGTCTGT
The DNA here is from genome assembly GCA_949699075.1 of Asteroscopus sphinx. Lineage (NCBI taxonomy): Eukaryota > Metazoa > Arthropoda > Insecta > Lepidoptera > Noctuidae > Asteroscopus > Asteroscopus sphinx. The sequence continues at coordinate 24,745,473 of OX453004.1, read as the reverse complement.
GGTCTAGTGGTTCGAGTGTCAGACTTCTGATCACGAGGTCGTGGGTTTGATTTTCACAGGACACAAATATTTGTGTGATGAACATAAGTGTTTATGTTGGTCTGGGTGTTCCTTTTGTATTATAGGTATGTATTTACAAAAAAAAAGCACATAAGTATTATATCCATTGTCTAGTACCCATAGCACAAGCTCTGCTAGTTTGGGACTTGATGGTGCTGTGTAAAAATGTCACAAAAATATTTATTTATTTATTTTATTTATTTACTAGCTGTGCCCGCGACTCCGTCCGCGTGGATGTCGGAAAATAACATCGTGTCATAATTATGAACACAATATCTTCAAATATATACATATAAGCGCCTACACAGACGATTACACTATTTACAGACCATACTATATTTTGTTTTTACAACCAACCGGCTAAGGTGATGGAATTTCATGGAATTAGCCCTAAACTCCCTCAGTCTGAGAAGACGCTCGTGCCCAGCAGTGGGAAGTAATTGGGCTGCTTATGTTATTCTATAACACTAACCACATCTCTTCTTATGCTGAGAAGAGGCCCGTGTCCAGCAGTGGGACTGTAATGGGCTGGTAATGTTATGTTATTCTAGAATACTAATAATATCCAGTTCATTAACTCTTCTCATTTTGAGAAGAGGGCCATACCCAGTAGTGGGACAGTAATGGGTTGACTACGTTATGTTATTCTATATTTTCTAGTTTCTTAACTCTTCTCGTTCCGAGAAGAGGTCCATACCCAGCAGTGGGGCAGTAGGTAATGAGCTGATTATGTTATGATAATCTATTACACTAACAATATCCAGTTCCTTAACTCTTCTCATTCCAAGAAGAGGGCCATGCCCAGCAGCGGGACAGTGATGGGCTATGTTATGTTATTCTATATTTTCTATAATACTAATAGAATCCAGTTGTATTTTTAGGAACCTGCAACCTGCATCCAACCAACAATCATGACCTCTACTTTGTATGCAACTTAATACAATAGAGGGGTCAAGCTGTATCGCTGGATCTACTCAACCGATTCAGATAAAACATACCCTATATTTTAAGTTAGACTAATACCAATACAAATGCTAAGTTTCATTACGATCCGTTCAGCCGTTTTCACGTGATGAGGTAACAAACAGACAGACAGACAGACAGACATAAATTTTTTAAACGATTGATTCGTGTGCTATAGCTTATTTCTAGTCCCCCTAGCCGGTTTTCGCGAAAAAAAACTCAATGTACAGACTTTTCGACCTTTACAGTTTTATTATAGTATAGATATAGATAGAAGATTTGAAGAAGACTCACTCATGAAATGTAATACAAGTTGGTTTCGTATGCTTCGTAGTCTAACTTTTACACGTTTTAATGACCCAAGACGGCATTTTTACAATATCATACGGTGGTGACGGTCGATCGCAGACTAAACGGGCGATGAAGAATTGGACAATCTCATTTTACAAATTCTGCACAAAAACAAGTCATATCAAAATAAACATGATACATCCCACTCGATGACCGAAATTCGGGTCACTCTAATAAAGCGAGACGACTTAACTCTGTGTTTTCTATCAGTGAATGATCATTTTTTTCGGCAGAGTGCACAGTCTTGTACTACCGACGGTAAATGTCATGCACAGATTAATGATATATGTTGTACTAGTATTTCATGTCTCTGGATAAAATGCGTAGCATCTCTACTTGGTCTGTGGATAAAACCGAAACATGACGGCCAACTGCCAACGCCTCACCCCAACTTTCAGGCCAACGCCATTTTCCCGATCCACACGTTGGCCAAATAACGTAGACGCGAACGTACGGGCCAACGTGTAGAGCCGAGGTTACCTTTTACATTTGGTTGTCACAGACGCGAGACCAGTGAGTTGTACCTATGGAGGCGGTATATTCTTCTATATCCACCTAGTTTATACAAATATCTATTAAATCGTTATTGAATTATGAATCTATTCTTTGTCTCTTGTTAACCAACGTGTTATGTCGTCTGGTGAAAGAGATCGCATGCTATTTGTTTATTCTCTGCTTGACAACATCTTTACGGGATATCAAAATACCTACTGCACGTGGGAACCCCTCTTACCCAGTGAGTTGTATCTATGGAGGCGGTATATTCTTCTATATCCACCTAGTTTATACAAATATCTATTAAATCGTTATTGAATTATGAATCTATTCTTTGTCTCTTGTTAACCAACGTGTTATGTCGTCTGGTGAAAGAGATCGCATGCTTTTTGTATATTCTCTGTTTGGCAACATCTTTACGGGATGTCAAAATACCTACGCCGCGTGGCAACCCCGCTTACCCCGCAATGTGGCCCATTGTGTCCAATAAAAAAGACTTGGCTTAAAGGTCTTAGCAACCAGGCCACAAAAATTAAAAAAAAAAAAAAAAAAATGTGGCCCATAGTACATGAGCTGTCAAGTAAACAAACTAGGGCTGTTGATATTTTTTAAATATCAGATTTTCGATCTATCGATATTTTTAAATGTACAATCAGAGTTCGATATATTGAAAAAAAAAAAAAAAAACGATATATTGGCCAAATTTCATGATTCTAGGTCAATGCGAAGTACCCTATAGGTTTTTTATGTGAGTTTGCGAGTTTCAAAATGTGACATAGCCGTATGATTGCCTTGACCTAGAAGCTTGATTTTTTATGTCCTAGGGACAGCCGAACTTAGTATTTGATATAATTGCATTATTTATTACTACTTGAAAATGATTTTAATCAGCACACATCTCTGGTACGAAACACGAGCATCGATATCGATACTTTTTAGTTATGACTACTTACTTCCCTAGCTATGGCCACCATAACGGTGGCCCGGTTATTGTAGGTATGCCACGCTTATTTCGTAGGTATTACTGGTCCATAGGTACAAGTCAATGGACGTACTAGAGATGCTGTCACTAACTACTGTCCAGCGTTGCTGGCACGGGTATTTTTACCCGATTTCGGGTAATTTACAACTTCAGCGGGTTCTTGGCGGGTAACGATGACTGCCGGGTAATTTCGGGTATTTTTGTGACAATCACAAAAAAGAGCATGTCGAGTCTCCCTTAGTGTTATGATCTGGGTAATTCTGAGTCCCCCCATCATTTTATCATGTGTCCTTTGCCAATTGTCACTAACTGTAATATTTAGGTCATTACGCGGGACAGATAAGATACTCAATAAAAGTTAGTGGAGTAGGAGAATTCCTTGTAAACGAGCTCTTCCGGGGAAGTGTTACAACCGCACCTGTTTCTGCCAGCAAACGAAGGGTACGGGTGCCGGCAAAATAACAATCACATATTTTCCATCTTTATGGCTCAGTTTGGCGAACGCAATTTTAGTAAAAAATAGTTGTAGTTTTTATTGATGGATCCAGAGATCAAGTCAGTTCTTTAGTTTGCTTTATCATTCTACATCATTCTGCTTCTTTAATGTGCTGCTCGGATATTAATATAATTTAATGAAGAAATAATAATATTTAAAAATGCATAAATCTTTGTGAAGCGCTATCTCACTTTGTTCATGCATAGTCCAAAAAAATCGAGCTTGCTTCGCTCGCACTTGTTGTTCAGGCCTACGGGCATATGTTGAAAACTAATATCCTGTTAGTTTGTACACATTATTAATAAAGAGATAAAGCCGAAAGCATCAAAGACCAGATAGAACATGCGTGGTCGCTTCGCTCGCACTGTTAGATGTACTTCTGCTGATTTCCTCTTCCTTGCCGTAACTATAATGCAAGTAACTATTGCGTTACATTTTCATTCACTCTTCTTTATGTTTCTGCAAAGTAAGAAAAACAAAACGAGGTCGCTGCGCTCGCACCCTACCTACTATCTTTCTTATGATTAATTGCCATAATGCAAAACGTTTTGGTGTTTGATTATTTTACAGCAGTATTTAAAAAAGGCTCCCTGCATTCGACACTTAGGCCCGTATTCCAGAACGATACTCAAGCGTTGATCACTGTTTAAAACTAGTTTTGAGTTGAGCTTTGATTTTAGAACGTCCCTCAAGCAGAGATTTGTTGATCACAGTTCAGCTGAGTTTAGTTTCGTTTTATATTGTCACCTGTTTCGGTATTTGGGCAGAGATTTGATCTGTAATCACTCAAGCGTGGTCCAGACTACGCTTGAGTAGAGATTTCTATTATATTTCAGGTCAAATTCGTGTGTTATGTTGTTGAATTAAAGTTTATAATTACCGTTTTGGAATAAGATCGATACTCAAGTAACGATTCTATCCTTAAGTAGTGATCGGGTGATTGGAGTTTAAACTGTACTTGAAGAAGCTTCTGTAATACGGGCCTTACTTTTGAGTAAGCAAAATCCTGAATCCACACAGGCAGACATTCTTGAAAAATATACAAAAAAATATTCGCCACCTCAGGCCACCTAATATTTCTATCACGTCAGTGTGGCGCGACGCCCCTTAGATACCTGTTTCAAACTATAAACGAAAAGGTCAAAAACATAATACTTTTTTAATATATTTTATTATATTTTTTTTTTCGACAGAACGGGTAATTTCAAAAGCGGTTTCGGACTTTTTCTTGTTTGATTGCCGGCAACACTGCTACTGTCAGTTTGCTGTCAGTGTCAGATATAATACAAAATCTAGGACAAAGTATACAAAATAAAATACTAAGAAAACTGATAAAACTAGGTAATAAGGTAATGGGCGGGCTTTGAGAAGTATATAGTCAAAGTTGGCGGGTTAGTTTGCCGAAGTCTAAAAGTAACGAACACAACTGAAACTGAAACCTAGTAATCTTGATTAGTTTCTTTCACTGCATAGGCACCGATAAGAACCCCATAAATTGTTAATTCGATAACAAAGAAATTTATTATCAAGTTAATGCCCTATTTAAAATTATTTTATCTTCATTTATATCAGTATTCGCTAAGTGTTAATTTGAAGACAGTGCAAAGAGCATATCTCTCCACAGGGTGTAAAATGCCATCTCATCGCCAAGCATTATTACTTTCCTCTTCGAATTGTCATGGTTATTCTATGTTAGAGTTTGCTAAAGAAGAAATATGCAGTATGCTAACAAAGTGAGTATTATGTTATAGTAAATATTGAATAATATAGGTACGGTCGACCGCACGTCGGTGGTAACACTTTGACATTAGCAGCATATTTATTTCGTAAGCAGTAAGGGCGGTTTTCGAATTGAAGTGTTACCACTGTCATGCAGTCGACTGTACCTACTATGAATTTATTATTATTTAATGTCTAAAATTTCAGAAACAATGTTACTGAATTAGTCTTCATTCCATATGCTCAAAAGGACTATGATGGTTACACAGCTAAAATTAAGGAAGTGATTGAACCATGGGGATTTACAATAACGGGATTACATAGCTACCCTAATGTTATTGAAAGAATTAATTCCTCTAAAGCAATCTTTGTTGGTGGAGGAAATACTTTTCTCCTTCTAAAAACTCTGTATGAAAAAAATCTAGTAAGTTTGATAAAAAAGAAAGTTGATAGTGGCAGCCTTATATACATAGGCAGCAGCGCTGGTACTAATGTTGCCACAACAAGTATCCACACTACAAATGATATGCCTATAATTTATCCTCCAACATTTGAAGCAATTGGTATTGTGCCATTCAACATAAACCCACATTATATTGACATAGAGAGTGAGACTCACAAAGGAGAAACAAGGGACCAGAGAATATTTGAATATTTGGAAATGAGTCATGCAAAACCTGTGCTTGGACTGAAAGAGGGGTCAATTCTTAATGTTGATGGATATAAATTAACAATAAAAGGAATTGCTGGTGCAGTTTTATTTGATAAGTAAGTAACACAAGTATTTAGCAACTTGTAGTGTGAGATGAATATATACACACTGGCACAATTAGCGGAACAGAAAAAAAAGTGAGACTATGAGATAATAACGCATATATTTGACGAAAATGTAATTAGACACAAAATAACAAATTGATTAACATCTTTTAACAAGGACTTTGAAAAGTCTTCGTTATTTTTTATTGAAAAATAAAGAAATTTGAAATAAGTGAATTTTTTAGATGATTATGAACCATCACAAAAAATAAAAAAAAGTAAGCATTAAATGATTTAACAATAAAATTAAAGCAAAATTAATAACGAGTGTTTCCCCCTCTTGCTCTGATTACGGTTTCCATTCGTCTGGGCATGCTACAGATTATGTTATCGATGATTTCTTGAGGCAACCGCTCCCACTCCTCAAGTAATGCGTTTCCAAGTTCATTCAGATTGTTGGGGGGTGGCATTCTGGATTTAACCCTTCTTTTTAGCAAGTCCCAGACATGCTCTATCGGATTCATATCGGGGGAATTTGCTGGCCACTGCATCACCGGTATACCTACGTGGCTCAGATATGCCTGTACCGATTGTGCACTATGAGCACGAGCATTATCTTGCATTAGAATAAAGTCGTCACCAATAAATGGGGCAAATGGTACAACATGATGTTCTTCTAAAATGTCTCTGATGTATCGATCTGCTGTCATGGTCCCTCCTGTGACTATCACTAACTCCGTGCGAGCTCCCAAACATATCCCTCCCCAAACCATAATCGAGCCGCCACCATAAGCCACTGTGTGTTCAAAAGTAGACTGTATGTGGCGTTCTCCTTTGCGTCTCCATATTCGCTGTCTCCCATCGATCTGTTTTAAAAGAACTCTGCACTCATCAGTAAAGAGAACCTGCTGCCATTCGTTCAAATCCCAATGACGATGTTCTCGCGCATAGCTTAATCGGTTTACGCGGTGACGTCTCTCAAGTTTTGGGCCTTTGGCAGGTATATACGACCCTAAACCAACTTCTTCAAATCTCCTGCGAACTGTACGCTCACTTACTCGTACTCCTCGAACGTCTTCCAGTTCATTTCGAGCTTGTACAGCCGTTAATCGCGTATTCCTACGAACTCCAATTTGTAAAAAACTGTCATCTCGCCTCGATGTACATCTTTTTCTACCTTGACCCCTCCTCCTCACAAGAGAATTAGACGATCTGTACCGCTGGATGCTGCGATGAATCGTTGATACTGGTCGACGAAGCCTTGAGGCAATCGATCTGTAGGTATGGCCATTTCTTCTCATTTCATCAGCCCTAATGATTTCCAGTGATGTTAAGTCAGGCATAATAAAGAGCTTTTAATAAACAAAATTGCCTATAGAATAACAAATTTATAAAAAACCATTAAGTGCAATTTTTCAAAAAAATTACAATTACGTAGTTATTACTCGAACAAGTTGACAAAACGTATTGTTCGGGAAAATAAAACAATTGAATGAAAAAAGTGTATGTCATCTAATTTTCTATTTTCAAATTTGACAATAAATTAAAAAAATATCATAACTGGCCAGTTCCTCAAGTAAAAGATTTTAAAATCCTGCTTTTTTTGTGTTCCGCTAATTGTGCCGGTGTGTATATAACTGAAGCATTTTTTTTTTCAGTTGCAGTGTGCCAAACTGTATCCTTCAGTTAGAATACAGAAATTCTATTTGCATACCTATCTCTACTTTGCTACTAACTAAACCACTTCTCTTAAGTTTATTTTTAAATCCATTGTATGTAATGAGTAATGACTTATCTCTATTTTGTTTTAGGAGTGACAAGAAGCCAGAATATCATGCCGTAGGATCAGATGTATCATTTTTGTGTGGACAAGTAAAGGAACTTTAGGTGCAGCAGAGTTTAAATTAACTAAAAAAAGACATCTATAAACTTTTTTATTTTTATTGAGTATAATGTTTTGTTTATAGTTCATTATTATTAATAACAAAATATTTGAGTAAAAGAAATATAATTGAAATTAATAAAGGAACAAATATTGCAATGTCTTGAAAACACTATGCACTTATCCTAAGTTATTCAAAGTCAGGTCCTAACCAGAGTAGTTCATAAAACATTAATGTTTCACTTTGTTGCCTGTGTTATGTATGTATACCACTCAAAATCCAATTTCTCACTACCAGCTGTCAACAGAAGTTGTGTAAATAAATCCACCAGTTTTCTACTAGATTTTAACTGACCACTTGTTTGACAACTGCAACAAATATTGTCTGAATATTGCACTTAAGTTGTTGTTTTATTTAGCAATACTCTGGGAATCCAGGTTTAGGGTTTATGTCAGCCTGTTACTGGAGCATGCAATAACAAAGATCTAGCTGCATGAAACAAAGAAGCTTGTGGAGTCACTCGAGACTGCCCGGTTCTTTCGGCTGTAGGTAAATGACACAGATACCGCCGTAAAGCGAGATCTCGTCGTGCACTCAAGCCGCGAGTTATCTCACAACCAGATCCAAACAATACAGCACGCTGACGCTTTCTCTTTTGCTCAGCCACCTAAAACAATTAAAAATAACATCAATATTAATTAAAATACTTAGCAAACGTAAATACTGTGTGTTCCTCTACTTATTATTATTCATTACCAACCTGAATAGCAGCAACTGGATGTAATGTTGAAACATCAGGCAAAGATTCAGTTTTTGCACTAGTATCATGTGTACCATTTTGTTCAACAGTATCTTTTTGTTCAGAATTATCTGATACTTGTGCTTGTTTTTTCTTATCTGATTGGAGGCTTTCAGCATTTTTCTGTAACACATCTTGTATAATTTCCTTCCCAGCCATATGTACAGAAAGCCCAAGACTCGCGAGAACTCGTTCAGGTCTCCAGCGATCTCGAGCTCCGCCGGAAGAGACGCCAGTTTGTTCACGTCGACGAACATCTGCCACTAAGCTAGCCCAATCTACTCCGAGAGCATCGCCTAACCCAGCTGGAAAATGTTTTGTTATTTTATTTGTTATTATTATATATTAGTTACTGTTTCGTTAAGGACTTAAATAAAATTACTTGAGTTTACCTCTTGTACGCTCTTCTTCAAGTTCCCCATCAGATATTTCTTCAAAGTCCAAATTAGTTACATCTTCATCATCTTTAGGTTCCTGTGATTCTTTTTCTTCACCTGCACCACTTGTATCCTATGGATGAAAATTTTCATTTTGAAAACGTTATTGAATAGTTAGTAAGTAGTATTTGTGGCTACAATGTTTTTTTACCTGTGTAGATTCCTTTTCAGAGCCTTCTGGCTTGGGTACCGTTTCATCATTTGGTAAAGCAGTTAGACTATCTTCATCCATAGCTTGATCAGCCATCTAACAAAAAGATAATGTGTGATAAACGGACATTGTACAGAGTGGTGTGTCTTTGCGATGACTTTAATGCGATATGACGTCAGTCGGTAGTAGTGCTGTCTCTGTCTAGTAAACAAATTTGCAACGCTTATAGCTTGGGCATTGTTAAAAATATATAAGATTTATAAAAAAAAATAGTTACATACCCTATTTTGATACATTTCAATAAAATTATTTTAATTGTGATAACTTTTAATAAGATTGAATATAGAAAAAAACATTATGTAATTGTTAGGCTCAATTTGAATTTTAAATAGAACCAATCACATAAAATTGTTTTTGTGTATTATAATGTACTATTTCAGTAGAAAATATGTGATTTTAGCGACACTTTTTCCGGTCTAAGTAATCGTAAGGGCACTTTCACTAGTTTTCTTTATTCCGTGAACACGTACATTTGGTTCGTACGTATGGATGCAAATTAGCAAAGAGAATACAAACAGTTCGACTCGAATTCACGCACAACTGCCATGTACTCTGTCTCCGTAGCCATGGCTCCGTTTTTGGAAGTGGGTGATAATGATGTAGTAATGTTGTTACGTAACATTATCAAAGTTCTCCGAACACCGTCCATATGGAACGTACAAATTGGATCGCCACGAACATTTTTGACGAACACAGTGTTCGATGTTTGTTAGTGGTACGCACATGCAAACATAGTTGTAGCATATCATGTCACGCAACAAATTTGTTCGTCAGTGCGTACGCGGCTTTAGGTTTATTTTTTGGAAATAAGATATATTTATGCATATTGATTCACTTACATCTTCCCTGTTAAGTATGTCATCAGGGTCGTCACTGATTTCACTGAGATCGTCAGGTATTGGTTTATCATCTATTTCAGCCTCCTGACGTGGTGGTGCTGCGGATGTTGTCTGAGTAGCAGGTGGTGCTTCCTTGGCAGTTGGCTCTGGTTCATTTCTGGGAGCACGGCGTTTATTACCGTCACCTCGAACGAGATCCATTCTCATTCCGCGTCCATAGTCATCTGAAATGATAAATTCATACTCATCATCATCATTTCAGCCGAAAGACTGCTGGACATAGGCCTCCCCCAAAAAGGGGGGGGGGATATGCCATAATCGCCACGCTTGGCAGGCGGGTTGGCGATCGCAGTTGATTGGTTAAATACTCGGAGAACGCTGCTACCCATGCTCTGGTGCATCCCTTAGTCGCCTTTTACGACACCCATGAGAAAAGATAGGGTGGTGCACTGAGGTCCTCAGTGGGGTGGTGCTATTTTTTATGTCCGGCACCACACTGAACTAATAGATCATCAAATTCATACTACATATTAGCAAATATATTAGGTCAAGCACTTGTTATTTATCAAGTTGTGTAATGTAATGTAATGTCCTAAAACTTTAACCCATATTCATAATTTATGTTATCTAACAGTGTTTGTGTTGGTCTGGGTCTTTCTTATCTACTACTATTATAAAATTGTTAAATGTCAGTTGTCTGTTTGTTTGTTTGTTTGTTCCAGCATCACGCTAAAACTACTGGACCAATTTTGATGTTTTTTTTTGTTTGAAAGCTGATGATCTGACTTAAAAACTGGTATGGGTTTTGAGAAAGAAAAAAAGAAAAAAAATTATTCGTGGGTTGCGTACTCACCCGACAGATCGAAGCCTCTATGCATTTGCATGAGCGGATAGTAATGTACGATGGAGTGGAGTGGAGTGGATTGGACAGGGGATGGGACTGGGGATGGGACTGGGGACGGGACAGGGGACGGAACATGGGACGGGACATGGGACAGGACAGTGGGACGGCACATGGGACTGGACATAGGATGGGACAGGACATGGGACATGGGACGGGACGATAGTGATATAGTGAGACAGTGGGACAAGATATGGGACATGGGACGATAGTGATATAGTGAGATAGTGAGACAATGGGATAGTGGGACAGTAGGACAGTGGGGCAGTGGGATAGTGGGGCAGCGGGGCAGTGGAATAGTGGGGCAGCGGAGCAGTAGGGCAGTGGGGTAGCGGGGCAGTGGGGTAGCGGGGCAGTGGGATAGCGGGGCAGTTGGGCAGTGGGGCTGTGGGGCAGCGGGACAGTGGGACAGTGGACTGGAATGGACTGGACTGGGCTGACGTGGGTTAGCAGAATTTAACGCGAGCGGAGCCGCGGGTAAAAGCTAGTGTATTATAAGTATGTATGTACAAGAAAAAAAGTATCTACGTATTATATCCATTGTCTAGTACCCATAGCACAAGCTCTGCTTAGTTTGGGATTAGATGGTGATGTGTAAAATGTCCCAACAATATTTATTTATTTTTCAACAGCACTTGGCCGTACCGTGCATTCGTCCACGATGAGGTCCAGGCGGATGGCCCCTATGGTGCCAAGCATCCACATCAGGTTCTTTATCACCCCACTCGTTCATCTGAAATCAAAATGATAATTATGTATACTGATTAAAAGATAATATTATCATAATAATTGTGCACATCAACATACCAAAGTGAGGATAAGGACAGCCAAGGAATATGTGGGATAGAATAAGGCAAGGGTTTTTATTGTCTTTACGATAATCAATTGGTTCATTCCGATACAAAGTTTGATAGTATAAACTCACCTATAGCAAAAGACAGAAAGAAAGAATCATTTTATTTAATGTTTATGTAAAAAGTAAAATGAAAAGTAGATTATTAAAAGAAACATAAGTGCCACAAGTATTTAACTGGATTTGATTACCTGTGTGTCATGCATAGGCCAACGTCGCTCCCGGCCCCAATCTCCTGGTCGGTAATCATCATTATCCCATTCTTTATGAGGATGCATGCCATAGCCACGCTCACGATCCATAGAACCTGACCGCCCTTCCCAGGAGCGATCGCGATGGGGTCGACGGTCTTCATAACCTTAAACACACAGTTGCACTTAGGATAGAAAGCTCCTGTTTAATTTTCACAATTAACAAACTCCAGTCTTACCCATGTCAACACCCCTTCGGTCGCTCATATGTTCACCATATAACCTATCGCCATCTTCAGGATATCCCCTTGGGGGTCCTGACATATCGTAACCAGAATCATAATGTCTATCCCTTCCCTGCATATTGTAACCTGGAGACCTCTCATCTTCTCTAGGACCATCATCATAACGATCATCTACTCTATCATAATGATCCAAGTTGCGATCATTGTCATACTGACGTTCCATACCCATTTCATAGTCACCTTGATCTCTGTCCATGCTATCCAATCGATCTCTCTTTGTAGAACGATCCCTTTCAAGCCTTTCCTGCTTACGACCACCTCTTTCAGAATGAGAATCCTGCCTGTCTTTAGATGTTGAAGAATTTTTGTCAATATCTAAAGCTCTATTTGAAATAGCAGCAAGAGCAGCTAGACGCTCTTCAGGTCTGGGAAGGAGCCTTTCCATAGGTTTGTTTGGCTTTTCTAATCCTTTATCAGCGCCTCCTCTTCCACCTAAACCTCTATCACGGCCTCTTCTCTTACCATCATCTCTTTTATTGTCCTTATTCCTGTCGCGACCTCCTCTTTCCTTTCTATCATGTCTATCTTTGTCATCATGTTTATCTTTCCTCCTCTCCAAAGACCTATCTTTATGGTCACGCCCTCTATCCCTATCTCTGCTGGTAGATCTCTTCCTGTGTCTCTCTGCACTGCCATCTCGACGGGGTTGTTTCTTAGGGGAAACGGGTCTGCTACGTTCTGAGCTCTCTTTTTTTCGTACATCTTTTGCATGAGATGTATGCTGTCGCGGAGATTTGGATCTTGCTTTTCTAGGAGATCTACTACGAACTCTGGTCCGGTCTCTTTCTTTTTCACGTTCCTTTTCTCTTTCTTTCTCTCTCTCTTTTTCTTTAGTGCGGTCTCTATCTTTATCTCTTTCTCTGATACTATGAGGAGAAGCACTTCTGTTTCTATCTCTCCTTGGTGGAGACTTTCCATGTTTAACTGCATTTTTAGCAAGACTTTTTGATGTAATAGGAGGTGTTCCACCAGATTTCTTACCTGGTGACAATGATTTTTTTCCAATAGTAGTTTTAGTGACAGTTTTCTTTTTAGTAGTATCTTGTTTTTTTAAAAGCCTGTCATCTTTTTTTGCAGCTGGTTTCTTAGGTTCACTTTTATCCCGTTTTAAAGTATCGTTTTTAACAAATTTCTTTTTAGATGGTGCCTCGCCATCTGAAGAGGAACTAGAGTTTCTTCTAAGCTTTCCTTTCTTTCCTTTTCGTCTTGCCTCTCTAAAATAAAGATGAATTTTAACATAGCCTGCAATGGATAATTTTTGATACAATAAATAGACTAAATTACCTACAGTCCATTTTTCTCTACTTGTCTTATTTAGTAAACAATATTGTTGATTTTTTACTACTGATAAAATATAATTACTAGTTCTGCATAAGTAATTAGATAATTTTTATTTATTTAGAATGTATAATTGTTCTTATTCTTTATTCTACACACATCACATTGATTTTACAGTAGAGAAGTTTATGTACAGTCTAACAAAGCAATTAGTATACTGGGTAGAGAGATATAAATTAAGTTTTATCAGAAGATTATGGATGTTTTTGAGTGAAATATCATTTTAGTTATTAAAATGACAAAGTTAAACTGTATTTATACTAAACCCTAACCAAACCGTTCTTTAATAATTTCCTGAGAAATCTTCATCTATATCTGGCAACCCTGTATACTAATTGCTTTGTTAGACTGTACAGTCACGATCCTTCCCGGTGATACACTTTGTCGACAAAGTCCCTTGAACGAATCCTGCTACATTACACGTACCTACTTTGTGTTTATGTAACGTGTATAGTAAGCGAGTCGGGAGTGTAATGGTATGTTTACGTGTTTGAGTATGGTGTGTGTGAGAGTGTGGGGATATACCTATGTGAGTATATGTATGTCAGTGGCGTGCATTCCATATAGGCAAATAAGCAATGCCTACGTCGTTAGAATTTAATATTAACTATTACTAAATCAATTAATCAGCGTATTAAAAAAAAACAATTAACATATGTACTCAATAATAATGTATGAATTCAATGCAAAACGTACCTCAATGTGCAATGTGCGTTCGCACGATTGCCTGTCACGTTCACACACACAATCAAACCTTTTTGGTAACCATATACACTATTATACACACACACTAATTTAGGCTAATACCCGAAGTCATACGACAAAAAAATGAATCACGATATGGCTATGCGTAAATAACTAACATTTGACATTTCGCAATTTAGCCGTCTTATCAAGCGATACCTGCTTCTGAAAACGTCGCAGGTGACATAACTGAACGTAGCCCTAGTGGCAATAGTCGTGGGATGTCCGTAACGTTTTTTACACGTAACTGTTATGCGTTAGTAGTTTTGAATCCTATTATTTTGTAACTAGATATTTCCATACAAAGTGATCGTTATAATAAAACTAAACCCAACATTTGAAAAATAGCGGCGAAATAAAGATAATTATTGTTTTATTGAAATTACTGCATTTAAGTGTTCACATTTATAATTTGTAATGGTATTCGAACGGTCGAATAAAAAGATTACAATATTTATTATTATTTTGATGATTGTTTGTACATTGCTACACATTCATCGTAAAATAATGAAGCTCAATATACGCTCATAACAAAATAACGATAAATAGAGATATAACGTTATTTAATAATGTTATAACGAATGGTGTATAATAATTGTAGAAAATCTATTGTTTTCGTGCTCCGAAAATCTATTGTGTAACTTTGTACGTAAAATAATCGTTACATTACTATGCCAACGTACTACGTATTCGATTATCACCCTCGTAAATATTTTCTCAACCGACGTTAAATAACGCCCAACTCATAGATTTACTATGGCCCAACTCTAATTGGCTGTTGACACTTGACAGAACTTGACATATGCGTGACGAATTGCATAAATCGTGTAATAATTAGTTCGTTTTATTGTGAATTGTGAAGTTTTTTGTAAAAATATTGATGTAAACATGGATAAATTAGAGTGCTCGGTTTGTGGGGAAGACTATGCTTAGAGAAATTACGAGAAACCCATTCAATCAGTTTTCGTTTGTTGACAAAACAAAAAAGTGCATTTCAGTAGACAAACACATCAAAATCTGTATTTGACTCAAGAAAAGGTAAAATGTTATGACTATTACACGTTAATACAACTGTAACTGGGTGTCGTCATTCAAATTTAATAGTCTTTTGCTAGTGTCTCTTACTTTTAAACGTCGTTGTTGAAACGTCTTGTTTTCGTGTCTTGTATGAAATGTGTGTAGGTAAGAATCAGATTTTTTAATAATTTTACACTATAGTAACTTGCTCCGTCTGCTTAGTGACTGCCTACCTAGGCCGAAAACCAATGCACGCCACTGATGTATGTGTTATATGTGTATTGTGTGGGTATTGCGTAAACTCAACATATTACCTTAAGTAAATTTTCCGTCTCATTGTAATCGAGTTTTTGTAACAGACCTTGAACCACTTTTTTACATTCTGTTCTTGACAAGGGGTAAACATAAGAAATTTTATTAATTCGGTTGTATAAGCGAGAGCATAAATGGCTCTCGCTTATACAACCGAATTAATAAAATGTAAGAACCTCTGCTGGCAAGTGTCGTCCTGTGCGGTACGATTTCACAGATCAGGTCTTTCCGTCGCTTATTAATGGGTTTGAAAGGGATTGACGAATGCTTACACAAAACTGACTGAAGCACAAAGAACTGTCTAACGGTTAACTTAACACTGAGCATTCTTGATATAGAGCTGTAGTTGGATATCTGCGAGGTTTCCGTAACATAACCTTCAAGACAGCCCTTTGAGCCCTTTTCACCTTGAGCATGTATTCCGCAGCTGCTCCTCCCCAAACAGAGATGCAGTAGGACAAAACTGTTATATTACTAGCTTTTGCTCGCAGCTTCGCACGCGTGGATGCGGAAATCTAATCTAATTGAAATAATGCAATTAATGACCTGCTTTTTGGTTAGGAACGTGCAGGTAGCCAAGCTGTATCTCCGAGTGACAAAACCCGTAGGCCTTTTTTTTTTTTCCCTGGGGAAAAATCTCTTCGACGCACTCCGCCCGGGGAAGGCGGAGCCAGTGTCGGACTCTTACCGACTAAAAACCACCACGGTGTTCCTCTACCGACCCATGGCCGGGGGCGTGGGAAATACTCCGTATTCGCCCAACCATCCCCGGGAGGTCCCGGCTCGCCACTGGCAGGCGAGCCCCTTCTCCCCGTGCGGCAACCACAACGGTCGCACCCTTCTCTTGACTGGCGCGCGCGGAACACTACGCGCCACCCTCACGGGCCTTGACTGGTCGGGCGGCGGGCCACCCCGAGTCCGCCGCCCGCAGGCCCACACCTAGAGTGGCTGGAGGTCAGCATACGCCCTCCTACGACGCCCAGGTCGTCTCCTGCGGATGGGAAGAGAGGTCATCGCCTCTCGTACCCTCTCCGCCGCCTCCTTAGCGAGCATCACCTCCTCGCAGAAGGAGACGACGCCTTCCCAAGCGCGCTCGCTCCCGACCATAGATAAAACCACGGCCGGAAGCGAGAGATCGCTGCCGCCTACTGCAGTGATGAGGTCACGGCGCTGCGCGGCCCAAGCTGGGCACTCCGCAAATGTGTGCGGCGCCGTGTCCTCTGGGCAGCTCCCGCAGTGATGACACTCGGGCGTCGGCTCCCGGCCTATGCGACACAGATACTTACCGAAGCAACCATGCCCCGAGAGTATCTGCGTCAGCCGGTAGAAAACCCATAGGCCTGCCGCATGTTTTCAGGCCTCGCGGTATTGTCTTTTGTTTGCAAACACTTCACGTGTGCACTGGGTGCCATCAATAATCATCATCATCATCATTTCAGCCGAAAGACGTCCACTGCTGGACATAGGCCTCCCCCAAGCATCGCCACAACGACCGGTCCTGTGCCTTCCGCATCCAGCGGATTCCCGCGACCTTCACCAGGTCGTCGGTCCACCTTGTGAATAATAATAATTAACATAAAATGAAGCTTACCCTATTGTTGCCCCGCATTATGTCTAAACCTGTCCAATCTTACTCCTTCCATCTCATTCCACCTCCTTCCACCTCCATCCACTTCCATCCACCTCTATCCACCTCCTTCCACCTTCATCCACCTCCATCCACCACTTTCCACGTCCTTTCTCCTCCTTCCACCTCCATCCACTTCCATCCACCCCTATCCACAACTTCCCCCTCCTTCCACCCCATTCCACTTCCATCCACCTCCATCCACTTTCATCCACTTCCATCCAAAGTCTAGTCATCAGCTTTCAAACACAAAAAGTTTCATCAAAATCGGTCCAGTAGTTTTAACCAGTAGTTCGAACAAAAGAACAAACATTTCCTTACCATTTCAGATTTCGAAATCTACGTCCCTATGACTATGAGGCCGTGTCGTAACTAGGGCATGCAGTTTCATAGATTTTCAGTTTCGAAATTAGCTTATGAAATTGGCCTCATCAGTTTCGAAATTTCGAAATTGTGGGCAACGTTTTAAACGCCTAATAACTAAGCATATCGCAGTCCACTCCTGAATATAGGCTGCTCCTAAGTTGCTCCATAACAGAAGAACCTTTATCTATTCCATCCACTCCACCTCAGCTACCTGCTTTGGGTCGTCGGTCCACCTGGCTGGGGGGCGCCAAACACTGCGTTTTTGCGGTCTTCACTCAAAGATTTGTCTGCTCCAACAGCCATCGATCTATTGGTAGATTGGCCTGCCCACTATCACTTTAGCTTGCTAAATCTACAAGCTATGTCGGACACTCTGGTTCTTTCGGATAATTTTATCCTACAAAGAAACTCCAAGCATAGCTCGCTCCGTAATCCGCTGAGCGACTTTGAATTTGTGGACTAGCCAAACTATCAGTGTTCACGTATCCGCATTGTAGGTCATGACAAACAAGAGTAGTATAAACTAACTACTAGTCTACCAACCTGAATAGAACAGGACCCTATGTAAACACATTCATTCCTGCACAACCTCTAGCGTCGTTTCTTTCAGGAAGACCGCGTGGGCTTGGCACGCTGCGCGACATGCGTTTTGAACATGCCTGCAATAGTCTTGTCCAGATTCATACCAAGACCGGTACGCTAAGTGACATCGTTTAGGCTATGCAACATCTCGCTCAGCTGTTTCAGAGACTGCTATTACAATAATGGCATCCGCAAAGCGGAGACGTGAGATGTTCTCGTCTTTTCCGTCACTACCCATCCCCGTCTAATCCAGTGTCTTGAAGACGTCCTCCAAAGCATCAGTGAACAGTTTCGAAAGAGTATCCAAACCCGCCCGAAGGCAGGCCTTCTTGTAGTACACAAACACACAGCAGCTGATTGTTCTCTTCAGTATTTCTTCCAATCTGCCGAAAAGAATGGAAATGGTCTACGATGCTATTCAACTCCACCCATCTCAGTCTACTGCTGGACATTTTTGGTCTCTTCCAAGATTCGCCACAATACTAGGTCCTCTGCCTTCCGCATTTAGTCCACCCCAGATACTTTTTCCAGGTCTTCAGTCAACCTGATTGGGAGCGTCCTAACCTACATGTGAAGATCTCCATTCAAGGACCTATTCACTGCCACTTCAGCTTGTTTGTTTTCAACCTATGTTGGTCACTTTGGTGCATTTTTGGATCATCTCGTTACGGATCTTATTTTATCCTTCAAAGAAGTATACCTAGCTTGCTGCGCGAGTCTCACTTTCTTGACTAGCTCAACTGTCAGTGTCCATGTCTCGACACAGTAGGCCATGACACGCAGAACGCACTGATTAAAGACTTATTTTTCCAAACATTGTGGTTTATAGGCGACGAGAAGAACGCAAAGTTTGCGACATGCTGCCCAGCCCAACTGGATCCTTATGCCTGATTCTTATTTGAAGTTGTAACTACTGAACCGAATAACCTGCCCCAGGTACCTCAAATTCGAGTGAAGTACCTTCAACTAACCTCGGCACGACATGCATATTGAATATGACTTTGGTGTTATCCAGATTCATGCCGATACGATGCTGTAGCCTGTTCTAAACCTGGTTCCCTTTCGATTCGTGGCTAGAAATCATTGAGTCTTCTGACGAGATAATTTGTGACGATCTTGAATAACAGCTTGTATACATGACTCAGGATTGAGATGGATTGTCTGTAGCCCTCAGCAAGGTTTTATCACATTTCTTGTAAAACAGAACCAACACACTCCTCTTCATGCCTCTGGTATAAAGTCTTGTTGAATGAGAGAAACAGAGATGAACTGAGGTTTTTTGGTCATCGTTGCTAGAAACGGATAAGCAAAGACAATGGTGTCGATTCTCTTGTTCACGAACTAAACTTATTTTAAATTATCGCTCTCTTGTACTAATAGTAGACACAAGAAAGAGATGGCAACAATTTTAGAACTGTCAAATTAGTTTATGTGTTACGTTTCTTTGTATTTTAGTGGGCACGTTCAGAGATCACGACTAAAATTGTATGGAAATTTTAATTCAGACTAATTTGAAAGGTCTAAAATTATTGCCATCCCTTTCTTGTATCTACTATTAGTATAAGAGAGCGGTAGTTTGAAATAAGTTTAGTTTGTAAACAAGAGAATCGACACAAATGTCGCCATCCGCGGATTTAAGTTTAATCAGATGAGGCCTTTTTCACTTATGGAAATCCTCAGAGATACAAATAAATATAAATGGGTTATAACAAAATAAAAATAATCTATAATAAAAATGGTTTCTTCGGAACGCTAGATTGTCATAAATTCAGCTGCTGATAAAGATTCTACGTCGTTTTCAAATGCAGCCTGCTGCTGGAAAAGCTCTACTAATCTAGAGCAGATGTGGAGTTCTATTGACGATTTAACATTACACAATCTTTAAATAAATAAATTTCGAAATTTCGAAATTTGAGGTATCAATTTCGAAATTGAAAAACATGCAAACACGGTCCGAAATTTCGAAACTATGAAGTTTCGAAATTTCGAAATGCATGCCCTAGTCATAACCTTTATGCTTAGTTAGAAACCTTCAAATGAGGTACTAATATAGTACGGGGACTTTCGAGAAATTCCAATTTTAAAGAGTATGCTTGTTTTTAAGTGAGTTCAACCTTTTTTGAATAAAATCAGATTGAGTTTTCAAACATGTGTCAAAATAAAATATAATTTAAATCAAAAACACTAAGAAGTATTGATATCAACTTCAAAGCAAATCACCGCCAAAATAACTTTTTACCCCTTTTTAACCCCGTTAGGGGATGAATTTCAATAAAATACGAAACACGTCTTCCATCAATTCTGTTAAAAAAGGTTTATGCAAAATTTGAAGTAGATTGGACCAAGGAATCACGTTGTCCCATACAAACTTTGCCCCCCTTTTTCACCCCCTTAGGGATAGAATTTCGGAAAATCCTTTCTTATCGGATGCTTACGTCATACAACGAACACACCCTCCAAGTTTCAGGTCTCTACGATCAGCGGTTTAGGCTGTGCGTTGATCCGTCAGTCAGTCATTCAGGACAAAGCCTTTTATATGTATAGATAAGTACGTATTTACAAAAAAAAAAAGTATATAAGTATTATATCCATTGTCTAGTACCTATAGCACAAGCTCTGCTTAGTTTGGGACTAGATTTTTTTTACTATATAAAGTATCTTTAAGATACTTTATTTGAATTACAATCTAGCCATGAGGCTAATAAGTAATTTAATTTTAACCTAAATTGCTATGTAAAAATGTTCTAAGAATGCGTCCAATAACTTTTCATCATCATCATCATTTTTCTTTTTGTCATCTCTGTATCACCCTTTTTAGGGTTCCGAAGTCCTACAAGGAACCCTTATAGTTTCGTCATTTCCGTCCGTCTGTCCGTCTGTCCTAATCCTTTACAGCGTAATAACTTCTACAGTTATAAACATAAGTAAATGAAATTTTGTTAAAAAATAGTCTACATATAGATCTCAATTTTAAAAGAATAAAAAAATCGTTTTTACGTATTTTAGGGGTGGCGTCCATACATGTGAAATGGGGATGAAAATTTTTTTTCGCTGCACCTCCTCGTGTGTGGTATCATTGAATAGGTCTACTAAAATGAAGGTAATGTTTCATACACCACTTTTTTATCAGGTGTACCATCGGCAAAATATAGCCCGCCAAAGTGGCTTGCAATGTGTCCCCCCCCCTGCCATTTCTAAACTATGCAACGTAGAAAGTTATAATCTTCCACATTGATAGACCTTTGTAAAAACTCTCTTTTAAAATTATTTCGAGTATAATGTGATTATTAATTTTTGAGTTATAGTGAGAAAACTGAAAAATACTTACGACGTCCTAGTTCATAGGTCATTGACCTTAGATAAAAATGATCATAGCAAATAATGCTCCTTTAGCTACTTTCTATTTGAAAAAATCATAAAAAGTAACTTTGAAATGACATACTACTTAAATTTGGCTTCTTGAATTTATCGCTAGATGGCGCTACTAACAACACGCTCTGAGTCGCGAATGCTGTCGATTATTGCAAAAACTAAAATAGCCATGATTAATATTCGATTTGATTCGTTTGTAATTACAGCTACTTAAGGAACCCTATAATACTGAGCATGGCCCGACATGCTCTTGGCCGGTTTTTTTATTTATTTTTTACATGGGGAAATCCTCATGGACGCAATCCGCCCGGGGAAGGCGGAGCCAGTGTCGGACTCTTACCGAGTAAAACCACCATGGTGTTCCTGTTCCAACCATTGGCCGGGGGCGTGGGAAACTTATAGTCGATCCCCGGCAGGTTCCGGCTCGCCACTAGTAGGCGAGCCCCTTCTCCAAGGTTGACTGGGAGAGAATGCCTAAGGCATTAAGTCCGCCTATGTACACATGTTGCATGAAGTTTAAATAAATAAATGAATAGTTTCAGTTAAGAGGAAGACACTTTGTTCATGTGTTTTTTATAAGCAGCACTTATCACTACATGGGACTAGATGGTGCTGTGTAAAAATGTCCCATTTTTTTTTAAATATTTATTTATTATGAATGTTATGCACTGATGGATGCGCTCATAGGCTAACGGCTACATTCCTTGTCTTTTGTTGCTGGCTGATATTACTTTTCAGTGTTTAGTTGACTATTTACCTAGACCTACCTTTTTAGAGATAATATTTTAACATTAAAATACTTTATTTAAATTAATATTTATGATTACCTATTATTTGCCTTGCAACTTCTTTACTTTTCCATGTCTATACTATTGTTACGACGGAGGATTAAGCAGAGTGGACTGAAATACTTCAACCTCGATTTTCCTGGACTTAGAGACGTTTTCAGCAGGCTGAAATGCATTTTCAGTCCGTATCAGAGGAGGCTCTATCACATACCAAAGAATCGAAATTTTGAGTAAGTTGCCGTTGTTTTCAGGCGCCTGAAACATGTATTCAGGCCGTTTCAGGAGCCAACAAATCCGATGCCGACTTTTCCTGAAAACCAGTTTTCAGGCGTTTTCAGGACCCCTTATGGCCATTTGACACCCACATGTAAAATTGTTGAAGAGTGAGCGAGATAGAGCTAAATATAAGACAAGGATAGACGAGATTCGACAAGCTTCGAGAACATTCCATTCTAAAAGTGAGTGAGTGAGATAGAGGATAGATGAGGTTCGACGAGGTTCGAGAACTTTCTATTTCGAGAATGTGCAAGTGAGAAAGAGTTATCTTATGACAAGGATAGATGACGTTCGAGGACTTTCTAGTACCATAAAATAGATAATAATACTAGTATAGAAACGAAACTCCGGCCCCAGACGCGTTCAAATCCACAATAATAGCCTACCGTCTAGCGTACCTTTAAAGGGAATGCACAGTCGGGGTTTGCGTCGCCTCACGCTTGCACGCGCGTGCCGTCAGTTGCGGTCATGGCGCCAAAATATTGCGATGTATTTGGGTGTAAATTAACTCAATTTTCAATTGTGATTTATTTTTTACATTCTCAAACATAAGTACCTATACGTGGGACACTCAGAAAGTTTTGCGAAACTAAAAAAAATTGTTCTATACGTACATATATTTTTATCAAATCTTTTCAAAGTACTTTCCACCAGCCTCTATACAAAGATTCATGCGCCTAAACCAGTTTTCAAAACACTTTTTCCAGTCCGCCGCAGACACCTCGTTTACAGCCTGCTCGAACGCAGCCAGCGCATCTTCCGGCGACGAAAATTGTATCCCTTTGAGCTGATTTTTTATTTTTGGGAATAAAAAGAAGTCACACGGTGCTAGATCAGGGCTGTAAGGAGGGTGACCCAGGAGTTTGACTGGCGTGCTGTCCAGGAAGTCCCTCGTTTTGAGTGCGGTGTGCGCAGGTGCATTGTCGTGGTGGAGCAGTAGCCCGCGGAGCCCTGTGTTTGGTCGCTTGTTGCTTATAACAGAGAAAACTTCTGGCAAACATTTGGTAGTATACCATTCGGCATTAATGCTTCTTTGATCCCGTAAGGGAATTGATACCAAGTGGCCAGTCAAATTAAAAAAGCTAGCGATCAAAATCTTACCCCCGCTTCTAGATCGCTTCACTTTGGTAGGCGTTGGCTCATTTTGAAACACCCAAACAGTCGACTGGCGCTTGGTTTCTGGGTCGTATTGATAAATCCAGGACTCATCACCTGTAACGATGTCGTAAACACGCCGAGACGAGCCTGCTTCAAATTTGTTAAGCATATCACGGCACCATTCCACCCGGGCCTGCTTCTGAGCATCGGTGAGGTTGTGCGGCACCCAGCGTGATACTATCCTCCTCACGCGAAGATGGCTGTGTAGAATCTCGTGAACGCTTCCCGATCCAATCTTCAATATGTGTTGAATCTCCTGATATGTAATTCGCCTATTGTCTTGGATTAAATTTTTCACTGCTAGCACGTTTTCTTCGGTAACAGCCGTCAAAGGGCGACCGCTTCTTTCGTCATCCCCCAAAGTTGGTCGACCGCGCTTGAATTCGTTATACCAACGATACACGGTTGCCTTGGAAGGGCCTTCATCCATGAATGCCATTTGAAGTCTATCGTATGATTCATCCGGTTTCAGGCGACACTTGAAATCGTATAAAATCATAGCTCTAAAATGTTCCCGGCGCAGATCCATATTTCAGTGAGACACAATACTTTGAATTAACTCGCAAAAAATGTGGAGGGAAATTTTGAAATTGGAACTTACTTATTTTTACTTATAAATAATCATATTTTCGAAAAACATTATAACTGGCCAGTCTCCCATATATAAAAACTTTTTTTCGCAATACTTTCTGAGGGGCCTGGTATAAATTATGTAGTGTCACTCACTTGCCACCATAAAAGATTAGTGTAGTACGTGGGACACTCAGAAAGTTTTGCGAAACTAAAGAAAATTGTTCTATACGTACATATATTTTTATCAAATCTTTTCAAAGTACTTTCCACCAGCCTCTATACAAAGATTCATGCGCCTAAACCAGTTTTCAAAACACTTTTTCCAGTCCGCCGCAGACACCTCGTTTACAGCCTGCTCGAACGCAGCCAGCGCATCTTCCGGCGACGAAAATTGTATCCCTTTGAGCTGATTTTTTATTTTTGGGAATAAAAAGAAGTCACACGGTGCTAGATCAGGGCTGTAAGGAGGGTGACCCAGGAGTTTGACTGGCGTGCTGTCCAGGAAGTCCCTCGTTTTGAGTGCGGTGTGCGCAGGTGCATTGTCGTGGTGGAGCAGTAGCCCGCGGAGCCCTGTGTTTGGTCGCTTGTTGCTTATAACAGAGAAAACTTCTGGCAAACATTTGGTAGTATACCATTCGGCATTAATGCTTCTTTGATCCCGTAAGGGAATTGATACCAAGTGGCCAGTCAAATTAAAAAAGCTAGCGATCAAAATCTTACCCCCGCTTCTAGATCGCTTCACTTTGGTAGGCGTTGGCTCATTTTGAAACACCCAAACAGTCGACTGGCGCTTGGTTTCTGGGTCGTATTGATAAATCCAGGACTCATCACCTGTAACGATGTCGTAAACACGCCGAGACGAGCCTGCTTCAAATTTGTTAAGCATATCACGGCACCATTCCACCCGGGCCTGCTTCTGAGCATCGGTGAGGTTGTGCGGCACCCAGCGTGATACTATCCTCCTCACGCGAAGATGGCTGTGTAGAATCTCGTGAACGCTTCCCGATCCAATCTTCAATATGTGTTGAATCTCCTGATATGTAATTCGCCTATTGTCTTGGATTAAATTTTTCACTGCTAGCACGTTTTCTTCGGTAACAGCCGTCAAAGGGCGACCGCTTCTTTCGTCATCCCCCAAAGTTGGTCGACCGCGCTTGAATTCGTTATACCAACGATACACGGTTGCCTTGGAAGGGCCTTCATCCATGAATGCCATTTGAAGTCTATCGTATGATTCATCCGGTTTCAGGCGACACTTGAAATCGTATAAAATCATAGCTCTAAAATGTTCCCGGCGCAGATCCATATTTCAGTGAGACACAATACTTTGAATTAACTCGCAAAAAATGTGGAGGGAAATTTTGAAATTGGAACTTACTTATTTTTACTTATAAATAATCATATTTTCGAAAAACATTATAACTGGCCAGTCTCCCATATATAAAAACTTTTTTTCGCAATACTTTCTGAGGGGCCTGGTATAAATTATGTAGTGTCACTCACTTGCCACCATAAAAGATTAGTGTAGTACGTGGGACACTCAGAAAGTTTTGCGAAACTAAAGAAAATTGTTCTATACGTACATATATTTTTATCAAATCTTTTCAAAGTACTTTCCACCAGCCTCTATACAAAGATTCATGCGCCTAAACCAGTTTTCAAAACACTTTTTCCAGTCCGCCGCAGACACCTCGTTTACAGCCTGCTCGAACGCAGCCAGCGCATCTTCCGGCGACGAAAATTGTATCCCTTTGAGCTGATTTTTTATTTTTGGGAATAAAAAGAAGTCACACGGTGCTAGATCAGGGCTGTAAGGAGGGTGACCCAGGAGTTTGACTGGCGTGCTGTCCAGGAAGTCCCTCGTTTTGAGTGCGGTGTGCGCAGGTGCATTGTCGTGGTGGAGCAGTAGCCCGCGGAGCCCTGTGTTTGGTCGCTTGTTGCTTATAACAGAGAAAACTTCTGGCAAACATTTGGTAGTATACCATTCGGCATTAATGCTTCTTTGATCCCGTAAGGGAATTGATACCAAGTGGCCAGTCAAATTAAAAAAGCTAGCGATCAAAATCTTACCCCCGCTTCTAGATCGCTTCACTTTGGTAGGCGTTGGCTCATTTTGAAACACCCAAACAGTCGACTGGCGCTTGGTTTCTGGGTCGTATTGATAAATCCAGGACTCATCACCTGTAACGATGTCGTAAACACGCCGAGACGAGCCTGCTTCAAATTTGTTAAGCATATCACGGCACCATTCCACCCGGGCCTGCTTCTGAGCATCGGTGAGGTTGTGCGGCACCCAGCGTGATACTATCCTCCTCACGCGAAGATGGCTGTGTAGAATCTCGTGAACGCTTCCCGATCCAATCTTCAATATGTGTTGAATCTCCTGATATGTAATTCGCTAATTGTCTTGGATTAAATTTTTCACTGCTAGCACGTTTTCTTCGGTAACAGCCGTCAAAGGGCGACCGCTTCTTTCGTCATCCCCCAAAGTTGGTCGACCGCGCTTGAATTCGTTATACCAACGATACACGGTTGCCTTGGAAGGGCCTTCATCCATGAATGCCATTTGAAGTCTATCGTACGATTCATCCGGTTTCAGGCGACACTTGAAATCGTATAAAATCATAGCTCTAAAATGTTCCCGGCGCAGATCCATATTTCAGTGAGACACAATACTTTGAATTAACTCGCAAAAAATGTGGAGGGAAATTTTGAAATTGGAACTTACTTATTTATACTTATAAATAATCATATTTTCGAAAAACATTATAACTGGCCAGTCTCCCATATATAAAAACTTTTTTTCGCAATACTTTCTGAGGGGCCTGGTAGTGTAATCGAAAACAGAAATTACCTAGCTTTCGGACTATACCTACCGACATTCGATAAACATGAATAACATAACAACATAACATAACATCACGCCTGTATTTCCCCGAAGGGTTAGGCAGAGGTGTATAGTACACCCACATTTCGCCAGTTATGTTATAGTCCCATGTAATAGGGGGCGAGCCTATTGCCACAAACCGGGCACAAATCCAGACTCCGGCTGCTACTGAGAATTTCCTAAAGAAAAAACACAATAACACTTTACCCAACCCGGGAATCGAACCCAGGACCCCACGCTCAGCAGTCGCGCTTGCGACCACTAGACCAACGAGGCAGATAAACATGAATGAGTATTATAAACCACGTCTATTGATTTCTCTCTGTCATTGTCGGTCAATTATAGGTACTTTGAGTGCAGATCATCTTATGTAAACTAGGTAGTAAATAAAAAATGATTTATATGTAAAACTAGGATAAAATAATGATTTAATGGTAAAGAAAAGTCTAAAATATTGTTTCTAATTAAACCGACAGATAACGCTATTTAGCAGCTATCAGCCCTGGCAGGACGCGCGGACGACAGAGGCACGTTAGAAGCTGAAGGGGGAAGTAGGTATTTATAAGGCGGCATTTGGGGTCCGTATAAAAGAGATTCTCTTCTATACTAGTATTATTTTCTATTCTTATGCTAGTACCATGACTCGCGGCCTATATAAACGGCGCAGCTCAGCGCCAGTGGAGTTCAGTTGGAGTTGAGTTTGGAACAAGCGATACAAGCGATAACATCGAAGCGATACTCGGAGCGATTTAACTAGTAACTTTGTGTGTTAATTAGCGGTTCAGTGTAATTGTTCTGTAATAAAGTGTTCTCTACGCATTTATTCGGCTTTCTATCCATTTACGAAACCCCAGCTCGTAACACTATATATATGTATGTACACCTTTATGAAGACCATTGTTCTGACCAACCAGAATTAAGATGTTATAATACTAGATCTCAGTTCGAGGCAAACTACTAGTATCACTGTGATTATCGACTCTTAGATAACCCAATCAGCTTTCAAGTTTCCAATCATTCTAAGCAAACTCGAATTTTTGCAATGTTCCTGATAAAAGCTCGTACGGTTACGAAAATCTTTCTTATATTCCAATTACCTGGTTCTTTGCAATTGTCCTAGGATTTTCGATTATCCTACGACATAATTATACAGGGTTATTTTTAAAACACCGTTAACCTCTCAGGACTATGTTACTAACGTTCAATGACTTTTAAAAATTTATCATATTTTAGTTCATCAGATTTTCATACAAAAATAAAAATATTTAAATTGAACGCTCTAAATGTTACGAAGTCCATGCGAAGCAAAAGGAAGCGCGATAGTTAAATAGCGAGGGGAGCGGGGTTAGGGCGGCGGGGGTGCTTGAACTTGACCTATTTACGGGCGGCCCTCAGTCGGTCGGTCGCTTTGATGCGCTTGCGTCGCGGCAGACGTGGGTAGGTACAGCAAAATACAGAGTTGAATTGTGTTAGATAGGACAACAAAATCTTGAAGGTTTGTTTTTGGTAAATGTATTATGTTTTGTAAAAAGTCATTGAACAAAAGTTGTTGTTTATGATGTTAGTAACATAGTCCTGAGAGGTTAACGGGTTAATTCGACCTATTCCTTGAAAGGGGTTATACTAGAGCTCATTTGCAACAAAAATGATCCCGTGAAATAGGGGGCGCCAGTCATTTGTTTTCGAGTTATAGCAGTTTTAAGATTTTTTTGATATTTTCTGTCTTCGGATGGAAAAATGATAATTGTGAAAAATCTATCCTACCCTGGGCACTCGATTGACACTTTCTTGAAAGCTGATGAATGAGCAATTACTATCATATAAAATTCATGGCCAATATTTTCATATACTCTGAAATAAATGGTCATAAATCACACAAGTATAAAACAAAATCATCTAAGTACACTTTACATTGCAGAGAATTACGCGAAAAAAATGTATGACATTTGGCGTACTAATTACAGAAATAACATCCTCATTTCATAAGCTATCCAAAATAGTACAGATGTGGTCAAGTTTCGCAAAGACCTGGAAAAAAAATGCAGTAATAGCAGAATTGGGAGCACTTTGCTTTAAGTCATTTTCTAAATTTATGTCTTGTTCGAGGCGAATTTGGTTATACTGTTGTGTAATTAAGGTTGTATGAATCTCTGTAGCATATTTTGGTCGATCACAGATAATTGAGGTCTACATAAAACCAGTAAGTGGGACCGGGAGACAGGAGTTCCTGCTTAGAGATGAAGGCACTATGATTAGGTGGTTGGCAGTCCAGGCTACCACTACCTCCTATCATCACCACCACTACTACAGGTGATGATTGCCTACCACTTTAAAGACTGACGGGGTCTTTTGCCATTACGAACAGTCTGATTGGATGTTAGGGGCTTACAGCAAGCAATCTCTGAACGAACAGCAGCAAGTTGAGGTGCTGCAAATGATGTTGTGAGTACCGTAGATCGATAGAGGTGGCTCAGTCTTCTTCCGAGATAGTGATGGAATGTATGAGATTCCTATGGATATGAGAAAACACATACAAGGTTGAGAAGCACATCTGTATGAGCTTTCCTAGCAGCGCGAGCAGCACGACAGCACGTCTCAGGGAATGTTGGAGCCAACTTGCTGCTATTCGTTCAGAGATTGCTTAATTCTTAAAATTAAAATGCTTAAACCCCTAACTTCCATTCGGACCGTTCGTAATGGCAAAAGACCTCATCAGTCTTTAAAGTGGTTGGCAATCAGTGGCGTGCAGTGGCCTACTTAATTTGAATTTAATTGTGGTGTAAGTTAAAGATTTTTGTATGTAGGCAGAATAATTTAGTATTAATAGGTCTAATAAATGATAAATAATCATCGTACTTTGAAAAAAAGATAATAACTTACACCACTATTGAATTTGAATGGAGTAGGTACTGGATACTGCCTAATTGCCTATATGCAATGCACGCCACTGTTGGCAATCAACACCTGTAGTGGTGGTGGTAGGTGTTAGTGGTAGCCTGGACTACCAACCACAAAATCCTGATCAGGTGATGAGGCTGTTGCAATCTTAGTGCCCTCATCTCTTAAGCAGGAACTCTTGTATTCCAATCCCACTTATTGGTTTTTTATGGACCTCAATGATCTCTGATAAACCAAAACATGACGTAGAGATTCATACAACCTTAATTACACAACAGTGTAACCAAACTCGCCTCGAACAAGACATAAATTTTGAAAATGACTTTAAGCTAAGTGCTCCTATTTCTGCTATTACTGCATTTTTTTACCAAGCCTTTGCGAAACTTGACCACATCTGTACCATTTTGGATAGCTTATGAAATGAGGATTTTATTTCTGTAATTTGTACGCCAAATGTCATACATTTTTTTCGAGTTATTCTCTTCAATGTAAAGTGTACTTAGATGATTTTGTTTTATACTTTGTGATATATTTCCGAGGTTATGAAAATGTTGGCCATGAATTTTATATGATAGTAATTGCTCATTCATCAGCTTTCAAGAAAGTGTCAATCGAGTGCCCAGAGTAGGATAGATTTTTCACAATTATCATTTTTCCATCTGAAGACGAAAAATATCAAAAAAATCTTAAAACTGCTATAACTCGAAAACAAATGACTGGCGCCCCCTGGTTCACGGGATCATTTTTGTTGCAAATGAGCTCTAGTATAACCCCTTTCAAGGAATAGGTCGAATTACAAATCATCCTGTATATATGTATATAATTATGACGTATTTTATTATATTTCAGCCCGGTGTACTATATATATATAGTACACTGGCCTGAAATATGATACAATACTATATTATATGTATAGTACAGTTGGCAACCCTAGTAATAAGTAGTAGTACAATACTACACTCCACAAATCTTTGTTTCTAAAGTATGCAACAAATAGCTGCACAGTAAGCTTAAAAGAAGAATGAAAGAAGAGATGCAAGATGCCAAGTGGGGAACGGGTGAGGTATAAATGCTCAGCAATGGAGCAACCAAACCAAACAGGAGCAACCAAACCAAACAACCTCAATTGTTGCTCTTGCTTTCGTCAATACCTATGACCCGTTCAGTACCTACCTGTTCAGTTGTTTTGTTATTATTGCAATAGGGTGTTTGACAATTTTTTGAAATGTACGTAAAACGACGGCGATACATCAAATTAAAGCATTCATGATGAAATAATTACTAAAATATGCTTTTAAAATTTAATCAAGATTTTTAATTCTTGTTTTTAATTTCGCACCAAAAAGCTAAGTCACGTGAAATTATCGTCAAACTACGTCACTGCACCGGTCAGTGTTGCCTGTATAAATTCCCTTAAAAGTACGACATGCTTACCAAAAAGGTACGAATTTGAGGAAATGTAAAAAATCTGAGAAAAATCTTAGATTCCAGTTTAAGAAACAATGTAGTTAGAAGGCGATGTCGAGTTATTTTATTTTGATATTGATTTTATTTTTCGTTCAATTTTTATATTTCCTTAGAGATGGTTGAAGTGGTGCGAGCGCGGAAAATGGAATGTAGTTTTATTTCTGGCATGAGACATTACTGAAAAGTTTTGTAGTTAGTGTCACACACATACAAAACAAAAGCTTGTAAATTACGTTCATATTACGTACAAATGCTCATAAGTTTAATTGTTAGTAAGTTATAAAGTACATAACCTGGCTCAATATATAAAAACTGGTACTTTTTATTTTTACGATCATGGCAACATTTAGCTCGCCCTATATGGTACAAGGTACTGACGACACCCTAAATGGCGACCAAGTCTCAAGACGTTTTGTATCATGTGATCAACAGATCATAAAAACGAAATTTCAAATAGAAAAATAAAATATTTAGAATACATTTAAATTCACAAAACATAGTAAAAGTTAATCTTCAACCTAAATTCTATGTTGTGTGCAATTTTCATAATTTTTGGCGATACCAGTCACACACCCTATCAGTATGTTTGACTTGTTTTTGTTCCATATGCAAAATACGCACTTAGACATGGAGTTGCAGAAACCAGCCCATTTATACAAAATTTGTTTGTGTTAACTTTTATTTGTAGGTTAGTTTTACTTGCTATGTTAAAGTGTTATGTTTTATTATTTACTAGCTTATGCCTGCATCTACGCCTGTGTGGATATCGTTTATCACGCATCCCTCGGGAACTATTCATCTTCCCCAGAAAAAAAATAGCCTATATGTTAATCCAGCTTATGTTCTATCTGTATGCCAAATTTCATTAAAATCCAATAGTTTTTGTGTATAAGAGTAACAACCATATGGATGGTGGAATGTATGGACATTCTAACAAACCTTTACATTTATAATATTAGTAGGATATTTAGTTAGGTACCTACAATTTTACTGTGTTAAGTTTTGTTGTTACATTAGGAATAAAAAACAAGGAATTAAAGTCCCATACTACACTAACTACCCACTTAGAAACTTTTAGAAAAATGGAAAATGCAATGAACATAAAAGCAATATATGAAAATGGAAATGGTACCCACTTTTATTAAATATTTTTTATTCAAACTTTATAATTTCTCATTGTGACGTTTTTCTCCATAAACTAGTTAATATTATATGCAACCAAGTTTAGCTACATATAACGGTCAGAGTGTCGCCTTAATAACTTTAGCTACATAATTATAATGCTGAACATGCATTACAGTACAAATGCATTTTTGTTGTGACTGTCAATGTGAAAACCAAATCTGAAGCTAACTTCCGAGAACCCAAAGATCCGTGGCAGAGTATTGTAGTGTGTGATACAACATTAAAGCGACACTGACCCATTATAGACACAAAACACCTATCATTGACTGTTCCCATTTAAAAATATTTACATGAAAATTTCATACCTGCCAGAAGATGAAGATGAGGAACTGTTGTCCGATGAAGATGAAGAAACACTTGAAGAACTGGAACTGCGTGATGAAGAAGTGCTTGACATAGTTTTCTTTTTATCTTTTCGCATGTCTTTATTAGAGTCCATTTTCATCTGCAACTCTAATTCGCGTTGCAGTTGTTGTCGCCTTTTTTCAAGGACGTCTGTGTCTGCGTACTCTAGGTCATTTTGATCCCAGTTGTCGATTTCACCATCTGGACTACGTCCTGAGCGCACGACCACGGTCGAATGCAGTCTACTTTTAGGGTCATCTTTCACAGGACGTTTATGTTCACTATCTTTGTTTGCTGCGCGTTGTTTCGATGGACTTATTAACGTATGGGTGGATGCAAATTTACAACTTTTACCGTAAGCGCAACTCCCGTTTTGTGCCCACTGTCGACAATGTTCAGTTGTTTTTTTAGCGCTGGATTTCTTAGTACCGAGACGCTCAAAAACACTAGGCCTATTAGCTAGATCTTTTGATTTCGGTAATTCTACAGTAATTTTTCTTTTTCCTTGTTTTGACATTATAGAGAAAAAACATTGGACTCACACAACTAAAAGCGATTAAAAATACACATAAACACCGGCGCTGTTATCGCCGCCATTGTGGTTGTCTATGGTAGAACGTAGATAATCGTAATTATATTATCTTTGGTTTATGGAATGGAATCAAAATATAAAGGTAGGACCAAAAAATAAAGGTGGCCACTGACGATGCTTCCAAACGTTTGAATGTCGTGGCCGCATTCCAAAATCTGTCTGTCTGTGTGTATTTGTGTGTGTGTGTGTGTGTTTCTGTGTGTGTGTGTGTGTGTGTGTGTGTGTGGTGAGTGTGTGTGTGTGTGTGAATGTTAAAAACGTATGTTATTTTTAGAACTTGGCAAGATTTTTTAGAAGTAGTCATTAAAACGACGTCCAAATGGATACATCGTTAGTGCCCACATTAAGACGCGACTACGGTCGCGACAGTCGGTCGCGGCTGATCATTGAATTAATAAACCTATGGAAGCGGCTTCTATATGGATATAGAATGATTACATACATACATATTATCACGCCTGTTTCCCATTGGGGTAGGCAGAGACTATGGATTTCCACCTGCTACGATCCTGACACACCTCTTTCGCTTCATCTACGTCCATTAACCTCGTCATGCATGCTCGTCGATTTAGAGAACTCTTAACCTGGCATTTTTTGAGAACATCCGCGATTTGATCGCGATACGTTCGCCGAGGTCGTCCCCTTCCAACTCTTCCATCAACACTCGCTTCGTATACTTGTTTCGTCAATCTCCTCTCGTCCATCCTCTCTAGGTCCACCTTGTTTATACAAATATCTATTAAATTGTTATTGTTCTTTGTCTCTTGTTAACCAACGTGTTATGTCGTCTGGTGAAAGAGATCGCATGCTATTTGTATATTCTCTGCTTGGCAACATCTTTACGGGATGTCAAAATACCTACGCCGCACATTGAATTAAGAAACCTAATAAGTCAATGCGGCTGATGCTGTATCTGGTCAACGAAGTTACACCTACATGTGCAAACTGTCAGCAATAAGTCGCGGACTTGACCTTGACATGACCTTGAGCGCTCGGACGTCTGACGAAAATCTGGCTTGCCGGATGTTTCAATAAGTCGCGGACGCCTCAGCCGCATGTGCAGTGCACCAGTGATCGGTCGTGTCCGAGCGGCTGTCAGTCGCCAGCTGTCACTAATGACGCAGGAGCTTTGACGTATATTGTATGTTTTTCACAGTATTTTGCTTTATTTTATTATTAATGCATCTGACTATTGTACAAAAAGTTATTAACAGTAAGTACTTTATAATTTTCTTATGGCATAATAATAACATACTGTAGAAGCTGCTATCAATTCAATACGTAGTATCTCTATGTAGTCTGTGGTTCCGTGTAAGACGGTGAAACGTCCGAGCAACAGTGAGTTATATTATACACAATGATTTGTAATTCGACCTATTCCTTGAAAGGGGTTATACTAGAGCTCATTTGCAACAAAAATGTTTTTTCGAGTTTTAAGATTTTTGGATATTTTCCGACTTCGGATGGAAAAATGTTAACTGTGAAAAATCTATCCTACTCTGGGCACTCAATTGACATTTTCCGGAAAGCTGATAAATGAGCAAATACTACCACATAAAATTCATGGCATAACCGTGGAAATAAATGGTCATAAATTACAAGTTATAAAACAATATCATCTAAGTACCTATAACATTACAGTGAATTACTCGAAAAAAATGTAAGATATTTGGCGTACAAATTACGGAAATATCATCCTCATTTTATAAGCTATTCACAATGGTACAGATGTGGTCAAGTTTCGCAAAGGCTTGGATAAAAAATGCATTAATAGCAGAAATGGGAGCACTTTGCGCATTTTCTAAATTTATGTCTGGTTTTTGGCGAATTTGGTTATTCTGTTGTGTAGTTTAGGTTGTATGAATCTCTGCGGCATCATTGTAGTCCATAAAAAACCAATAAGTGGGATCGGAAGACAGGAGTTCCTGCTTAGAGATGAAGGCACTAAGATTGCAACAGTCTCGTCACCTGATCAGGATTAGGTGGCTGGTAGTCCAGGCTACCACTACCACCTACCACTACTATTACCACCACCACCACCACAGGTGGTGGTTGCGCTGTATGCACGAATGTATTTGGTTTATTTATTGGATCCAAAAGATGACTATGAAAGACAGATCGGGAAAAAATAATTCCCAGGAAACCCACAAAGTCGTCTATCGTCTTTAGCGCGTATTTTGAAAAAAAATAACTCATTCATTCAAATCAAAGAAAAAGTAGATTATTCCTATTTACGTTGAATTATGATAGAATTCTGAATATGCCCATGGTTGTACAACAGCCTTAGGAACTCTAAAGCGCAAACCACACAGAGCCGGTGCGGGTCGGGCCCGCATTGGGTGGAGCATGACGAATGCAACATCTACTTCGACATCGAAGATGGCGGACTTGACTATTTAAATAAAATTAATACATATATCGTTCTAGAGGTTCTCGGGGGTCTTGATTACGAATATAAGATTTATTTTGAGATCCAAGAAGGCGGACGCGATTTTTTTAATGAAATCAATATGTGTATCGTTTTCGAGGTTTCCGGGGTGCTGATTATGAATATAGCATCTGTTTCGAGATCCAAAATGGTGAACGTGACTTTTTAAATAAAATCAATATGGGTGTCGTTTTCGAGGTTTCCCGGGATGCTAATTAAATAATGGGACCAACCCCGAAATCACGAAAGAAAACAGCTATTCCTTACTTTTTGTCGATTAATGTGAACACAAATGCAGGGAACAGCTAATTACTGATGAGTACCCTTAAGAGTTATTTCAATTACACGTTGTATAATATCTTTGCCCACATAAAATTAGCAAAGTTGGCAATGGTGTCGATTATCTTGTTCATGAACTTAACTTATTTTAAACTATCGCTCTCTTTTACTGATAGGACATAACAGAAAGGGATGGCAACAATTTAAGCGCTGTCAAATTAGTCGGAATTTAAATTTCCATACAAGTTTAGTCGTGATTTCGGAACGTACCCACTAAAATACAATGAAATGTAACACGTAAACTAATTTGACAGTTCTAAAATTATTGCCATCTCTTTCTTGTATCTACTATTAATAAAAGAGAGCGATAGTTGAGTTGTTGAAGAAGTGCGAACAACAGAATCGACACCAATGACCCATGAGTAAAATTAATAAAACACCAACTTTGCCTACCGTAAACCAGCAGGCCGTGTTGACAATGTCCATACCTACTTCCTACTTATATTATAAATGCGAAAGTATGGATGTTAGTTTGTTCTTCCATAACTAGAAGTGGGCGTTTAAACAAAAAGCGCTTAAAAAAGTCTAATAAAAAAAAAAAGCGTATAAGCACGCTTTGTGATTAAAGCAGATTTCGTTTAGACTTTTTCGTAAACCAAACTTATGCTTTCAATAATACGATTGAAATGCAACCTTATTTCTATGAATATAAGACTCAATTTCAAAGTTGACTGGTGTTGGTTTGAAACCGGCAGAATTAAATTTTATTCGTTTACGTAAAATTTGTTTAGAGAAAGCACTTTTTTATTTTGTTGATTATTTTCGTATCGTTTAAACATTTTAAACGTTTTTGACCTTGATTGATTTGCTTTTGCTTTGGCGCTTAGTTTATTTTTCGTCGTCAACGAGTGAATGCGTTTTTGAATGTTCTCCTTGGTAATTACGCAACGATTGTAGTTTGTTTGTATAGTTTTTAGTGAACTTTGTAAATAGTTTAAATGTAAATAGAATAGTGTAATGTAGACAAATAAAAGTCAATTTTTTTAGATGTGAAAAATGAAAAGCGGCAAAAGCGTAAAAAAATTCGTTGGCAGAAAAAAGCACAACGTTTAAACACGCGAGACCTTACGATTTTAAGTCGTTTTTCCCAACTTTATCCATAACACTGAAACGGCTGAACGGATTTAATATACTGATTTTACTCGGAGTAAGAAAAATATATAAATACAGTCAAAGCAATCAAAAATCAATCAAATCAAATCAAATCAATCTACTTCATTATGAGTACAATGACTCCTCTTAGTTTTCGAAACGATAACATTAAGTTTGAGAAAATCCACGAATAAATATTATTTGGACACCCTAGTAGAAAGAAATGCAATAGTTTTATGGGCCTCTCGCTGAGCTTGTTTTAAGTCACATAGTGCGTTATCCTACTATATAGATTCATGAGGAAAATAGACTTTCTAAAAAGATAAATTCAATGTAAAATAGTTATAAGTACCTATTGCAATACTATCTAAACGATAGCACGATACTATCGATAGTATTGCTTGATTTCAAACAATTGATACTATCGTAACAATAGTTTGATACTATCGATAGTATTGTTGGATACCTTTCGATCGATAATTCGATACTATAGAAACTAGAAAGTATGATATTGGGGGTTTTTCGATACTACCGTTCATATATATTACAGTACTCTGTGATACTACCTCAGATCCGAGTACCGAGATCCGTAGTATTCCGGATTTCCGGAGTATCCCCATAGTCTGTGGATTGATCCTTGATGACCTTGTACAATTAGTTTCTCCGTCTACGTTGTACAACTATTTCATTATTAATAATCTGTGGATTGATCCACAGAGAAAATAATCACTAATCTAAAATTCTAATCACAGAGATTCTAACCTAATTTTCGAATGTATTTACTTATATTGATAATATACGTTTCACCACAGACCAAGTAGAGATGCTACGCATCAGACGACAATCTCCGAACAAGAAATTTGGTCAATAGGGAACCAAAGAGTAACCTCAATAATAGAAAATGACAAGCACAGATAATACATTTTTTTCAACTTCCAACCAAGCAAAAGGTTTTTAAATTTCGGCCTTGGATACAAGGCTTTTGCCTCTTATTTATGCGTAGGTAGGTACCTATACATGCATTGCTAATATTTTATTTTTTATAGTGAAAGTAAAATAAAAACCATTACTTTTACATAAATCTGTTTATTTTTCAATTTTCTCCTATAAACATTGTTTTTTTTTTTCAGTTATTTCTAATCAGAATAAAATTCTACATTTTCTTGTTTGATTTGCATCCACAGGATCTTCCTAGCCACAGGAGTCATCGTCTTCAGTGTTGAAGGGACTGTTATTTGATTGTACATTACCTGCAAGGAAAATTAAGGCTTTTAACTACTTGGTTTTACATTAATATCTACAATGTTATAATTGCATTTACATAAATCAAACAAAATGAAAGAAAGAAATAAAATAATTATTTTAATCTTGTTACAGGCGAGAGAAAAAATAACACATCAACAATAAAATTAAAAATAATATGCCTGTAAAATACTAAAAAGGCCCCCATCTCAGCATATGCTACAACATCGAAATGTTGCAGCACTGGTTTTCAGATGGGTCCCGGAATGAACATTATAACCTAGTAATTTAAAGTATAGTCTAGTGGTTGAATACTTGCCATCCTTGCAGGGGGATCTGAGTTCGTACCCGGCCCACACCTCTGGCTTTTCGAATTCAAGTGCGAATGAGAATTTGATTGTCACTTTTTACTTTAACGGTGAACCTGAGCCTGTGGAACTCTCTTCCACACTCTCTACGCGATAGCCCTTCACTGGATGTCTTCAAGAGAAGAATTAAGGAGCATTTTCTTTCACCATAAATCATATGTATTATATATATATACGTATTTTATATATATATATATGTATGTATTTTATGTACATATGTATGTACCTATTTATGTATATAAGTATATATATCTTAATATAATTATTTTACTTGTAAATAGTTTAATCCTGTTAGATAAGTTATGTAGTCAAAATTTTTGTTATTCTGTTGTACACTTGTTTTTATCCTCTAATAATATATCAACATCTCTCTATCGCTCTAAGGTTTGCTGTAAGAAAACTCATTTTTGAGTTAAGCTCGCCGATGTACATAAGCTTTCCTATTGTAATATTAATGTGTATTTGTGTGTACAATAAAGTATCATAATAATAACGAAAACATCGTGAGGAAACCTACCCACTTGAGAGTGCTTCATACAGTTCTTGATGGTGTTTAGTCCACCAACCCGCAGTAGGCCAGCGTGGTGGACTCAGGCCTGAATCCTTCTGAGAAGAGGCCCATGCCCAGAAGTGGAACAGTAACGGGCTGATAATAATGAACCATTTTTTAATAGAAATGTCTTTAGAACATTACCCTGCCTACCGTCATGCTCAAACATTTCTCAGTTGATTGTGACATTCACACACAGCTTACTTTGTTGAGGCCAACTTATAATATTATTATTCATATTTTGTTTTTAAATATAAATTCCATTAAAGAAAATGAAAAAAGCTGTTGCTTACCTCATTTAACAAATGATTTCCAACAAAACTTATGTAGGCGGTGGCATCTCAGTATCTGAAATAATAAAAATTAGTTTTACAACAGCATTAACATTATTAAGATTCCACACCCGAAGGGTCCAAATGGAATCCTATTGCTGTGGCCATGGGCAGATCCAGGATTTGTTTCTGGGAGGGGCACAAGGGCCAGATTGGCAAGGAGTACTTAGAAGTGTCCCCTATAGTATTGCATTATGTGTGATATTTTATGATTTCCAACTTGCGGTAGCATCTAGTATACTTATGTTTGCAAAAAGAAACAAATAATATTCAAGTGGTATTGTATTAATCTCCCAACTCCTAGTTTTATTTGAACCATCTGGTGGGAAGGGCTTGTTTCCCTGTGTATCAATTCATTAAGCTTCGTTTGGCCCGCAGAAGCCTGAAATAATCGTTTTCTGTAGTGTGTACTGCATGCAGATTGAAAAGTTCATTGTCAAATATTACACTTTAACATTGAAATGAAATATATTATTATTTGCTTACCTGATGTGATGATATAACAGTGGCTTGATGTGCTAGTGGCTAGTAGTAGGCTTGTTTGTTGGGCAGACGTTAACAAACATTTCTTAACCGTAATTCGAAATGTACGTTTTTATTTAGTTATATTAAACTTTGTAGAAAACTGAATAGTATATTTCGACTTTTAAATGGGATAGGTACATAGTTTAGACTGCCCATTTTACAAAGAGTTAATTACAAAGAGAATTACTTCAATAATTGAGATTATACTTGTATACTCTAAACATAGGTATATAACAACAACAAAGAGAATATATCAACAATATAATATATATAGACCAGAAGGGGAACGCCGAGGGGGACGAAGTAACTGTCAAAATCTATTATTGAACCCATCTACAATCATAGACATAACGTTGAAAATGTTTGTTCTAAGATTACTACCCGTGCGTTTCACGGACTCACGGTTAATCCCAGTTAGGTACATAAACTTATATGAATTTCAGCATTAATTAAGACGTAATCAGTTTTATTGAAGTAGTGTTTGTTACAGCAAATTTGCATAATATTACAAAATGCCTTTGCTCGACGGCAAAGAAATCGATATATTTTTCGTAAGTACCTATTAAGATCTACTTCTATTCCATATATTACAAAACTTTGAATTAGAAATGACTAAATGCGCTTATTCCTCAGAATGCTGAAATGCTTACTAATAGGTAGTTACTCGATCAACTCTGTGTCATCCACTACAAACAAACTATCAATAAGCTACAACAACAACTGCTACAACTAATGTTTTACTTTAGTTTGTATGGGTCCCATGTACCACACACAACACAGACGTTGCCTTCCACATCCACCTTTAAAGTATCTAGCTTTCTTTACATTTGTAATATAGCATTAAATAACTTGCAGAAACTTCTGTGGTATGTTGAAAAAAGTGTTAATTCAGGACATGGTCTGTGTGCCAAATTTCATCCCAATCCATTCAGCCGGTTCAGTGTGATTGAATGACAAACAAACACCTATACTTTTGCATTTATATCACTAGTAGGACACCTAAAAACCTTATCTACCTACTCACATACCATAATTCATACACTAGTGGAATTGTATTCAAAGCTAGCTGAAACAATCTTTGAATATAATAAAATGAAAAAAGCTTGGACACTAAACATGTTTTAATCTAAATGTAAAAATCCATCATTTAATTCCAGAGTGAAGAAGATCTACCATATGAGGAAGAGATATTAAGAAATCCTTTCTCAGTTAAACACTGGCTTAGATACATTGAACATAAAAAAGCTGCACCTAAACATGAAATAAATATGATCTATGAAAGAGCTCTAAAAGAGTTACCTGGGTCATTTAAACTGTGGTATAACTATCTGAAACTAAGAAGAAATCAAATACGAGGCAGATGCATTACTGACCCTTGTTTTGGAGATGTAAACAATTGCTTTGAAAGATCTTTGGTGTTTATGCATAAAATGCCCCGAATATGGATGGATTACTGCACATTCCTAACTGATCAATGTAAAATAACAGGAACAAGAAAAGCATTTGATAGTGCTTTGAGGGCTTTGCCAATAACACAACACCACAGAATATGGCCTCTTTACTTAAGCTTTCTGAAAAAACACAATATTTCTGAAAC
Organism: Asteroscopus sphinx; assembly: GCA_949699075.1. Classification (NCBI taxonomy): domain Eukaryota; kingdom Metazoa; phylum Arthropoda; class Insecta; order Lepidoptera; family Noctuidae; genus Asteroscopus; species Asteroscopus sphinx. The sequence continues at coordinate 24,703,232 of OX453004.1, read as the reverse complement.
AGCTGTTAGAGTATTTAGAAGATACCTTAAACTGTGTCCAGAAGACACGGAAGAATATATTGATTATTTAATTTCAATAAATAAATTGGATGAAGCTGCCGTTAAGTTAGCTCAAATAGTAAACAATGAAAATTTTCAATCTAAACATGGTAAATCAAACCATCAGCTCTGGAATGAACTTTGTGAATTAATTTCTAAAAACCCTGATCAAATTCATACTCTAAATGTAGATGCCATCATTAGAGGTGGACTTAGACGATACACAGATCAGCTAGGACATTTGTGGAATTCTCTTGCTGATTACTATGTTAGGAGTGGTTTGTTTGAAAGAGCAAGAGATATTTATGAAGAAGCCATACAAACAGTTACCACTGTAAGAGACTTTACCCAAGTATTTGATGCATATGCTCAATTTGAAGAACTTAGTTTAAGTAAAAAAATGGAAGAAGTTGCAAAAAAGCCTAGCCCCACTGAAGATGATGATATTGACCTGGAACTAAGACTTGCAAGGTTTGAATACCTCATGGAAAGAAGGTTATTATTACTTAACTCAGTACTTCTGAGGCAAAACCCACATAATGTGGCCGAATGGCATAAAAGAGTTAAACTTTATGAAGACAAACCTCATGAAATTATTGACACTTATACTGAGGCGGTACAAACAGTAGATCCCAAACTGGCTGTGGGCAAGTTATATACTTTGTGGGTTGGATTTGCAAAATTTTATGAAAAGAATGAACAAATAGAAGATGCAAGACTTATTTTTGAAAAGGCCACACAAGTTAACTATGCTAAAGTTGATGATCTGGCTTCAGTTTGGTGTGAATGGGCTGAAATGGAAATAAGACATGAAAATTATGAAGAAGCTCTTAAGTTAATGCACAGAGCTACTGTTTTACCAAGTAGAAAAGTGGCTTATCATGATGATACTGAGACAGTACAGATGCGATTGTATAAGTCATTAAAAGTATGGTCCATGTATGCTGATTTGGAAGAAAGTTTTGGCACTTATAAATCATGTAAGGCAGTATATGATCATATTATTGATTTAAAAATTGCAACACCACAAATTATTATAAACTATGGCCTCTTCTTAGAGGAACATAATTACTTTGAAGAAGCTTTTAGAGCATATGAAAAAGGTATTGCTTTATTCAAATGGCCCAATGTATATGACATTTGGAATACTTACCTTACCAAGTTTCTAAAAAGATATGGAGGTTCTAAACTTGAAAGAGCTAGGGATTTATTTGAACAGTGTCTTGAGCATTGTCCACCAGAATTTGCAAAATCTATATTTTTACTATATGCGAAACTAGAAGAAGAGCATGGTTTAGCAAGACATGCTATGGCTGTCTATGAACGAGCTACAACTGCTGTTCTCACTGAAGAAATGTTTGAAATGTTTAATATTTACATTAAAAAAGCTGCCGAAATATATGGTGTGCCAAAAACTCGTCAAATTTATGAAAAAGCTATTGAAACTCTTCCTGATGAAAAAGCCAGGGAAATGTGTGTACGATTTTCAGAAATGGAAACACGTCTTGGCGAAATTGACAGAGCACGGGCTATATATGCACATTGTAGTCAAATGTGTGATCCAAGAATTACTGCAGAGTTTTGGAACACATGGAAAGAATTTGAAGTTAGACATGGTAATGAAGATACAATGAGGGAAATGCTTAGAATTAAACGAAGTGTTCAGGCTACCTATAACACACAAGTGAATATGATGTCTGCCCAAATGTTGAGTTCAGCAGCACAAGCAGCTGGTACTATTTCAGATCTTGCACCAGGTATGAAGGATGGTATGAGAATGTTAGAGGCCAAAGCTGCTGAAATGGCAGTACAAAGTAAAGGCAATATTTCATTTGTACGGGGTGAAACACAAGGTCTTAAGGACAGTGGTGATAAAGTGGTCAATCCTGATGAAATTGACATTGATGAAGACTCAGACAACAGTGAAGAGGAAGAAGTTGCTCCTGTTCAGAAAAAAGATATTCCGGCTGCTGTATTTGGAGGACTTGTTAAAGACACTGACTGAAGTTAACATTATCTTTGTAATGAAAAATATTTTAAATAAATAATTATTAGTAATAAATCAACTTTTAATCATAAGCTTAGTTACATTATACAATAAGCCATATTTACAACAAAAATCACAGAACACATTTTCATTCATTATTATTTTAAGATTGCAGATTAATTACATATTCAACTGGATTAGCAGTCTGGATGTGCGATGTTAACATGGTTTTTTTTCAGTAGGTAGTATAGTTACATATTTTTATTATGCAACTATAATATGTAACATGATGAAAAACATTTTTTTATTTTTTATTATAACTGAACAAATTTTAACATTAAGGCTTAACACAATTGATTACTTGTCACAGAGTCTGCAGGCATAAATAACTAGTAAATTACAAAAGAAAATAATATATATACTCAAATTTAAAAAAAACAAAGGACAAAGAAATAGTTTGAAGACTTATTGAAAATTTAAATGATATCTCTGGGTGGCGTAATAAAATGCAAGGAATTTGAGTACATATTTTGATGTTCAGTGTAATTTAAAATACTGATATCATTGTGGACACCACCAAACATTATTAGTTCTCCATTCCCTTTTACTAATGAATACATAACTAATTCTTCTGGCGCCCCTGTCATTTCTCCCAAACGAGGACAGAGCCATGCCACATAATTAAGTGAATTTCCATTAACAACAGTAGAAATATCTAAAACATGCATAGTTAAAGTGTTTCGTTTAACTTTCTTCACTGCAGGCTGCCTTGGTTGAGGGTTAGGTGGTTCTGGTAATGGTTCTCTTCTATTTTCTAAGTGAGCTATTTGTCTTTGATTAATGAGATCATTTTCTGGAGAAGCATTATTTTGGGATGTCTCACATGCAAATGCGGCCATCCTATACTTATTAGCTTCTTGCAGCTGTCTTACTATTTGCATCCCCTTATTCTAAAAAAATAAGTAATTTATATTAATTTCAACTCAAATGATTGAACAAAGGATACTATACATTATAAAGAGGAAAGATTTGTTTGTTTGTTAATAGATAAACTCTGAAACTACTGAACCGATTTTGAAAATTCTTTCACCATTAAAAATATATTTTATCCAGAAGTAACACAGGCTATATTTTATTTAAGTGTGCGGGCGAAGCCATGGGCCAAAGTCTAATAATTTATAATTTGATAAGTTGTTTTGATAAATAAATTAAATTAATGTCATCAAATGAAAAATATCAAATGACATCACTGAGGAATTATAAACTAGAGCGGCCCTCTAAAAGAAATCTTATCACGCACGCTCTGAGGTCCATGGGCCACAGTGATCCCAGTCGGTCTTTACGCTCAGTGCGATGCAAACGTATATTACTCCGTGCTTAATGACGACAAAACATTTAAAAAATGCCGTCTTGTGTTCTAAAAACATGTAAAAACCATTCAAGATCGAAACACAATAATAACGGCGCAACGTTTCACCGGTAAGTAAACAAAATGCAATACATTTTGACATTTTATAGTTTACTTGTACACGCTGCCATTTGTGCCGCCATTTTCTATGCATATCATAGACTAAGAAAAAAAATAGTTACAGAAGAGACACGATGTCTGGTACTCCGATTACTGAATAAGCATTCAGGTAATATGTATACTACGTACTAGAGACGACGCCTCAAAGAAATTTTTTGTAACACGCCTTAGAGCTCCTGCACTCTAACTCACTTGGTCTGTGCCAGGCCGCTTGCCGCAACGTGACGTGACTTTGAGTTGAGTTTCATACATACATACATATATATTATCACGCCTGTTTCCCATTGGGGTAGGCAGAGACTATGGATTTCCACCTGCTACGATCCTGACACACCTCTTTCGCTTCATCTACGTCCATTAACCTCGTCATGCATGCTCGTCGGTTTAGAGAACTCTTAACTGGCATTTTTTGAGAACATCCGCGATTTGATCGCGATACGTTCGCCGAGGTCGTCCCCTTCCAACTCTTCCATCCACACTCGCTTCGTATACTTGTTTCGTCAATCTCCTCTCGTCCATCCTCTATATGTCCAAACCATCTTAATATACCTTTCTCAATCTTTGTCACTACATCTTCTTTCACTCCACAACGCTCCCTTATCACGTTATTCCTTACTTTATCTCTCAAAGTTACACCACACATACTTCTCAAAGCTCTCATTTCTACTGCATTTATTCTGCTTTCATGTTTCTTCTGCCATACCCAACTTTCACAACTTTCATTTTGGAGAGTTTCATTTGAGTTTCAATTTGAATTTCAATTTGAATTTCATTTCAACATGAAATGAAATTGACCCTTATTGACATGAAGGGAAAAATTGTTTCCTTTGTATATTTGATAGGTATCAAATTTTATGAAATTAAATATTTGTCAGTAGGGTCTAAAATCGCTTGGCTGCATTTTTTATTACATTTTTGTGTAGATCTCGTCGAGCCCTTTCATTTGAGTACCAACACGATGGGTCTAGGATATATAGTTTAGAAGATATGGTCATCAGAAGTTTTGACCATATATATGTCTAGATTTCGTCGAGCCCTTTCATTTGAGTACCAACACGATGGGTCCAAGAGCTAGCTAGCTAGTTTAGGAGATATGGCGATCAGAAGTTTGAACTTTATATTTGGCTAAAATTCATCGACGCCTTTAATTTGAGTACTAACACGATACGTCTAAGAGCTTTAGTTTAGAAGAAATGGCACCAGAAGTTTCTTCACGCATACGTCCATTCGCGGTAAAGTACATATTCAAATAAAATTTCTATGAAAAATACACCAACTATCTGTTAGTAACATGATGACCTTGTAAACAGCATGAAAGCTTATGAAATTATGAATTATAAATAAAATCTAAAATCATTTACGATGAAAAATCACATTATCAAAGTGTTGGTATTACCATATTAAACAGCAGAAACTGACCAAACTTATGTTAGATAAAAAGGTAATTAAAATATTGTGTTGTAGTTTAAATAGTAATAGTAGTAGTAGTATTGTCGTTTAATCATTTGTGTTGTGGTGTGGTGATCCCTATGTACACGCAGGTATCAAGTGGGCAGAATAAACAGACTGTCGCATCTGCGCGCATGGATGGGCGTGTTTATGTTCTATGAGAACATTAACACGCCCCGCTTGCCCCGCGTTTGCCCCGCGGTGAGCAAACTGCGCGATATTTTTTCTTTGTGATGTCGTCTCTAGTTTATAATTCCTCAGTGAATGACATTCATATTTTGACAGCTTCTGGGGATTTTATTTCCATACATATCTATTATGAGTAGTTCAATATCACGGGCCTTAGATGAATGATAGTTTCCGCTGCGCTCCAACAAGGTACCGCCAGCATACTAGTAAAATGCGGCAACAAAAGATACGACGAAGTGGGCGTACTTGAGTCAGTCTCTTAGCAACCAATGTTTGACGTTGATGAACCGCATGTCCTATTAAACTTTGCTAATAATCCAGAAAAATGCCGGTTTGCATAGTAAAACTGTGTAAAAACCACATATTAGAGATTTACCACCCTTCTACCGGCGATTAATGTCAAATTTGTGGTAAAAACACTATGAAAACAATATGACAAGAAATGAAATAGACACTGGGATTACATAGGTACCAATATTAATCAGTGTTACTACCTACATCCAAATCAGCTCCTCATTGTTGAGATATTTATTCTGTCACTAAGGGCGTGTTTGCATATCAGGCAAAATTATGCTGTTTTTCGGTATATATCGGAGCGAGCGAATGATTTGCGTAGAAAATATTCAAGTACCCGCAAGACGTGAGATCATCGTACCACTCAATGAATCAGGAGAGTGTGGAAGGGGCGCGACTACATAAGGCGTTGCACAGAGCTGTAGCAAACTCGGCGAATGGAGTCCCACATGGGACTCTCCGCCAACTAAGCCCGGTTAAGCAGAAATGATACTTCGGTCCCACATGCGAGAATCCAGTCGAAAAAAAAAAAAAAAAAAAAGCTGTAGCAAACACTTCGATTGAGGCGACCGCGCTGTCCATAACTCTAAAATTGTAACACGGATCACGCCTGAATCATATTGTCAGATTATTATCGTGTTTTGATATTTTATTATTATTTAATTAAATTACTGTTTTCAAGGTCAAATGAGTTGTATTTATTTTTGAAGTTCTTTCTAATATTTTCAATTTGAATGGATTGTTTTAATGTTTGTTTTTATCGCAGTTTTATGTAAATAACATAATTAATGGCTTAGATCCTGTGTAACATGGGCTATCTTCAGTCAACCTTCAGTCAGGTGACTCTTGATCCGACATCAGAAGTGAGATAAACCGAAGCACATCTTCGGATCCATCCGCCCCGGTAATGGAGGAACAGAGAGTTCTAGTGCCAATCAGGTGCTGTACTTGTTTTGTTAAATTTTTTGGAAGGCCTGGCTCGACAACGGCGGGCCTTATGCAGACGGATTATGAGTTTGTTTCAGGATTGATTGATGGGACCGTGGCTCCAGCATGGAATGGTATGATGGGCTCGTTTCCGCGGCTCCACGCTGAGCGTGTATTTTGTGTACGGGTGGGAACTTGCTCGATGCTTGGCCCTGTATATGGCGGTCTGGAAGCGCATAGGCTGCTGTCTCTCGTCTTTCACTGTGCGGGCTCTGCATAGTTGGCTGTCCGTAATACCTATGACGAAGGGATGTTTGTTGAAGTAACCGTAGCCGGTTGTAGCGGCTGTGAATGAGCGCAGCTGTTATTTTGACGTTCGGATTTGGGTTTCGGCGATATCTACATCGCTTCCTGTGAACCTAACTGATTTGTTTCAGTCCAAGATTGATGCCAGCGCGTTGATCAATCAGGAGCCCATTGAAAACTGGCTGATTCCAAGCTGTGGTCTGGCATATTTGAAGACAGGATGATGGCATGGATGCTGCCTCTGTAGAAATTATGATGGCTGTGTGGAGTTTCTCCGCCTGTGATTGATGTCCGAGAAGTGTACAACTGTGCCCGAATTGACATCCGTAGTAGGTGCAATTAGATTTTGAGAATCTCAACGGTGGCGAACCATCTGCTAAGCATTCCAGCCTGGGAACCCGTCGTATGTTACAGATGATGTGTGAAGAGGCTGATGATATTCAAGCTAACTGTATTGGGATGAGCGATGAGGTGGAACCAAAAACTGTTTCTTGGTATTAATGCTGGGATGAGTGATGAGGTGGAACCAAAAACCGTTCCTTGGTATTAAAAAGCGTCGAGAGTAGAAGCATGCTGATTTTATTCTGTCAACAAGTCGGCGTTGCTTGCAATATAAGCGGAGTGTTTCTGGAAGTTTCCTTCTAATGAGATTGCAAAAGATACTGGTTTGATTATTTTTGTTACAGAGTAATAATATAAATGAAACTTAAATACGTCCAGGAAGGACTGAAGTTCTTGAAAAGTTGCCAGTTCCTACCAAGATGGATGGGATGGAACGGGTAGGGGACGATCCCATAAAATTGCACTAAGGCTAAAGGTAGTCAGGATCCTATGTTGGCCGAGATGGTTACAGAAGATGATCAGGGCTTGACAAAGGTATGTTTGTACCGAACGTGTGGACATGGAACAAAACGAAGTAATGTTCTTCTTCTATCGTGTCGACATGAGCTACATAATGATAATAGCTCATGCCGTGGGGAAAACATTAGCCAGTCAGCAGGTTAGTAGCGGGGCTAACTGCTCAGTGCCCTGGGTGCGCCGGACGGTCTTATAAAGTGAAGTTTTTGCATATTAATGTTTGTAATGTTATTAATGTTGATAAGAATTCAATTCATTCGAATTAGACATTTATTTGCTACTGTGACTTTTATTGAAGTGAAACTTCTATATAGACGATTTTCTCTTCTATTAGGATTTTTTTGTCACGAAAAAGCGTTACGGCCGCGTAAATGAAGACAAAAAGGCCAGACGCTCTAGTGGGATCCGAACGTGTGACTCTATTTTCATAAGTCTTACACTGTCACCGAAATGCTATCGTGACCGATAACTTGTTAGTCGAATTTAACTTACACTTACGTCTTTTGGTGACATCAGAACTTTTCTTTTTACAATTTATATCTTTAGATATGTATATATATTTTTATCGTTAAAAATATTAGTATAACTAGAAAACACAATTGATAAGTTTAAATGTTATTTACCAAATTACGTTTTCCAACATAATTATACATTAATTATCTTGTCTATAAGGATTTGTTAAATTTAACTAATAAATAGGCAAATTAAACATACAAAAAACTAAGCCAAATAAACTGGAAAACTTAATTTTTGGTAAATAATTGTCGACGAATTAGAATTCTAAATTTACGCCATCTATACAATTTTTTAGACGACAACAGCGCATGCGTTTTTATACCTTGCTAGTCAGATCATTAGCCTCGGTAGCATATGTACTAGCGACATCTATGTTTTTGGTATGAAAAAAAATGTTCAAACGTCGTTTGACTGACAAATTGACGTAGTGGTCAGTACCACTACGTCAATTTGTCAGTATTGTATTTGAATTAATTAATTAACAATAATTAATAACAAGTTTTTCGTTTAATAAAATTAAATATGTTTAAATAAAAAATGCATTCATTAAAATGTACCTAACCTAACCAAATCATAATTTGCAGTAAACCTGCGAAAAAAAACGAAATGTGTGCTGGGACACATTGTAGAAGTGAAACTTCAATGGACAAGTGGAAAAACTAATCGCAACGGACAAGCGGAAAAACGAATCGCAACGGACGAGCGGAAAAACGAATGGAAACTGACAAGTGGAAAAACGAATCGCAACAAAATTTTACTTGAACTTTTACGGGCAGATTGTTAACGTACTTGTCCAATTTGAAAACCTGCCCGTAAAACTTCAAGTTAAAATTTTGTTACGATTCGTTTTTCCACTTTTCAGTTTCCATTCGTTTTTCCGCTTGTCCGTTGCGATTCGTTTTTCCACATCTCCATTGAAGTTTCACTTCTACCATGTGTCCCAGCACACATTTCGTTTTTTTTTTTTTTTTATATTGTGAACTTTATGATTTATGAAACTACTGACGTGTAAATTGACTTTAAAATAAATGAATAAGTTTGTTAAGGTCAGAGGCCTACATATTTTTAACCGACTTCAAAAAAAGGAGGAGGTTATGTATTCCGCGGGTTTTTTTTTTTTTTTTTTTTTTTTTTTTTTTCATGTATGTACACCGATTACTCCGAGATTTGTGGGCCGATTTACGTGGTTGTTTTTTTATTTGGTAGAGAAAGTCCGCGCGGTGGTCCCATATAAATTTTATTGACTTAGGTTAAGTAGTTTTTTAACCAGCTTCAATAAATCAGTTTATTTTAGCTTTACGTATCTAGATGATCTGCTCATTGGTTCCTCATTCTGAGAATTCTTGGCCGATATGCGTGTTTTTTTTTCACGATAGTGATTGGACGTTTGAAAGAACATGAGCGAGACCTTTGCCCAGCAGTGGGATAGCAAAGGTTAATAAAAATATATTCTCAAATTGGTTATATAAACATTTATGAATCAACCCTCAACTAAAAAGTATGAAATAAAAACTTTTTAACAAAAAATAAAACCGACTTCAAAAACCTTAACTAAAAAGTAAAAAATAATCATTGTATTTATTTTAAAATCTTAACTTAAACAACATTTTGAAGGCGGCGCGTGATTTTCATGTACAGTCAACAAATCGGAATCATGACCCATGATAAGCTTAATATTCTACAGACATTCTAATACAATTAGGTTGAATTTCGATTAAACAGATATTTCCCTGGCAACAGACTTGTTTTTAATTTTGTTAGCTATTGACAGTGACAGCTAGTTTACCAATAAAATTATTTTTCTACATTTTATTCTTGATGTTTAACTCCAAATATTGTTACTTATTTATCATTTATTGCGTGAAATATGGTACAGAGGATATTATAAATTAAATGTATGTTCCACATATTTGGCCGTTAAGAGTATTGTTTGACACCTTTTCATACTTCACATTTTATTATTTGTCATTTTTATTTTTATTTTATTAATGTTCTGTAATCGAAAAAGTTAGTATAGGTTTCTTAAAAAATATAGTTGTTTGTAGGAATACCACGTGAAACGACAGCTAATTCGAAATTCAAAACATAATTCCTGCTTGATCAAAAGCATAATTTCCAATCCAATTATAAATCTATTGCGTTGTTAACAAAGCTCAAAACGGCACAGACCTCTGACCCGTTTTAATGCAGTTTCTGTAATATTCAAAATGTCCTAAGTGCAGCATGCAAGAAAACCTTACTCTTTTGCCGATTTCAAACGAATTATCAGCTGAGTGGGTCATGATTCCGATTTGTTGACTGTACGTTCACATAAACTGTTTTTACTATAGATATTGCGCTGGACTGTACATTACATGACGCAAAGGGTCAACCACGCGCCGCCTTAAAAATGTTGTTTAAGTTAAGATTTTAAAATAAATACAATGATTATTTTTTACTTTTTAGTTAAGGTTTTTGAAGTCGGTTTTATTTTTTGTTAAAAAGTTTTTGTATAAGTGAGTTTGTTGAGGACCAAACAAACAATCTTTCAGAATTTTTTGAGGACAAGGTCCTTCAAATTCTATAGTGTAATGGTTACAAGTTTGTTGAGGACAGGGGCCTCCAAACTATGCTTTAGAATTTGTTGAGGACAGGGGCCTCCAAATTTCATAGTGGTATGCCAAGTTTGTTGAGGACAGGGGCCTCCAAACTATGCTTTAGAATTTGTTGAGGACAGGGGCCTCCAAATCCTATAGCGGTATGCCAAGTTTGTTGAGAACAGACCCTTCCAAATTCTATAGAATTACGTTAACAAGTTTTAGTTCTGAAATGTGGTGATGGTTAAAGCACAAGCTTGCCTATTTCATAATTGAACTTGTTGTTGTGTTGAACTCGATGAGTTATTATCCTTTTTATACTTTGCTGCTCTTTTTGTTTTTATAGGTCGAGGGCGACCTATTCAAGTACCCGCAAGACGTGAGATCATCGTACCACTCAATGAATCAGGAGAGTGTGGAAGGGGCGCAACTACATAAGGCGTTGCACAGAGCTGTAGCGAACCACCCACACAGAATCCGAGAGTCCGACTCTCGAGAAACAGAAACACAATACGACGCAGCAGCGGCTGTTGGGGGGACCGGTGGCGGGGTCCCCCTGCTGCACCCTGAGTCGAGGTCCGAGCTCCCCCCTGGGGACGCCCTCACGGTGTAGCAACCGGAGATAATCTCGTCACGCGAGACCGGCCCTATGCTCTAGAGTAGTTCCTAGGAGCAGGCTATTGCGTAGCCACTGTTTAGGTTTTAGGTAGGTCTTAGCCTCGCCGGCGAGGCTTGCCGATTAACGGCGTTTAGCGCGTCACCCGATAGACCGAAAGTCCGCCACTTTCGAGGAAAAATTCGATGCAGCAACGGCTGCTAGGGGGACATAGGAACGGCGGGGTCCCCCTGCAATGCCCCAGCGAGGTTCGAGCCCCCCCTCAGGGGACGCCCGCTTGCGGTATTGAAACCGCGTCTTTAGTTTGTAAGTATTTAGGATTAGGGAAAAACCTTCGGCGAATGGAGTTCCACATGGGACTCTCCGCCAACTAAGCCCGGTTAAGCAGAGATGGTACTTCGGTACCACCTGCGAGAGTCCATTCGAAAAAATAAAAAAGCTGTAGCGAACACTTCGATTGAGGCGACCGCGCTGTCCATAACTCTAAAATTGTGACACGCCTGAATCATATTGTCAGATTATTATCGTGTTTTGATATTTTATTATTATTTTATTAAATTACTGTTTTCAAGATCAAATGAGTTGTATTTATTTTTGAAGTTATTTCTAATATTTTCAATTTGAATGGATTGTTTTAATGTTTGTTTTTATCGCAGTTTTATGTAAATAACATAATTAATGGCTTAGATCCTATGTAACATGGGCTATCTCCAGTCAGGTGACTCTTGATCCGACATATATTTTAAGGAATAACCGACTGCACATTTTGGTGAAGGCAATTCACCAAAATGTGCAGTACCGTAGTGCACCTACCGTAATAAATGCTTCATTTTTGTTGTATAGTAAAATAATCTCATGGTTAGTGTAAAATTTATTTTTGTTTTGATATATAACCAGCTGATTATTTCATTAATATAAAGGATATTTCATACTTTAAACTAATATAGAAAATGTGTATTATGTATAAAATTACACAACCTGTTTCTTTTTCTTTTGCAGCTCTCATACATTTACACAAGTAGACACTGCTGTCTTTTCTCAGTGTTTGTTTGCCCTAAATGACTTAATATTATTACTATAGTATTATATTATCTGTGCTATTATCCTTACTTGATTGCTTCTGCCTTTAGCAACATAAGTAGGTAGATAGAGAATTACGAGCATGCGTGGCGAGCGTGCGCGCAACTCCTCACTGTTAGCTGTTAGATGTTAGGTCGCATGGACCGGACATGGCCCCGGGCGTACATTTCAAAAGTACCCACTTAAAGTGTGGAGTGCGCCAAGCATACCCGTATTTAGAATTTATAGGTGATGATAACGTAACGTTTCGCGCTTTTTTTTGTGTAGTTACTAACTAATACATTCAGATATTTATTGTAACTACATTAGATTTTCATTTCTTAGAACAGTGACGTAATTAACATCGCGATATAAAAAAATCCAGGACGTTATGAGAATTGACCCTAAACATATTCGACACTATTACTACTTCCGAAACTAAAGTATAAATACCAGTAACTAGGTATCTATCACCATAATATTATCTTACCTTTAGTTATCCTGTTGCGTAAATAATGATAAATCTGTCACTATGTACCTATGCAACCATTTCTTACTACCTACCTACCCATAATTTAAAACTATAAATACAATCTAAAGTAAACCTAAGTAGACACTTTTTTGTAATGCTAGCGTGCGCGCAACACCTGACGCTCGACCGCGTCGACGCGGTCCCGGAGCGTAGGTATATTTTTATAGACACGTGGTGGAGTGAGCCAGGCCTGCCTGAAGGTTACTTCGGTGTCTGCTACTGGAACTCCTTCACGTGTTGTACTAGGTGAGCTGAGTTTGGGCTCGTTTTGTTAGTTATGATGAGACCTTACCTCCGGACCTGATGAAGTGACCTGAAGGTGTACTTCGTTGACTGCTACTGGAACTCCTTGACGTCTTGTACTAGGTCACTCCATCAGGTCCGGAGGTAAGGTCTCATCATAACTAACAAAACGAGCCCAAACTCGGCTCACCTAGCACCTAGTACAACACGTCAAGGAGTTCCAGTAGCAGTCGCCGAAGTACACATTCAGGTCACACCATCAGGTCCGGAGGTAAGGTCTCATCATAACTAACAAAACGAGCTCAAACTCGGCTCACCTAGTACAAGACGTCAAGGAGTTCCAGTAGCAGTCACCGAAGTACACCTTCAGGTCACACCATCAAGTCCAGAGGTAAGGTCTCATCATAACTAACAAAACGAGCCCAAACTCAGCTCACCTAGTACAACACGTCAAGGAGTTCCAGTAGCAGTCACCGAAGTACAACTTCAGGTTACTCCATCAGGTCCGGAGGTACGGTCTCATCATAACTAACAAAACGAGCTCAAACTCGGCTCACCTAGTACAAGACGTCAAGGAGTTCCAGTAGCAGTCAACGAAGTACACCTTCAGGTCACTTCATCAGGTCCGGAGGTAAGGTCTCATCATAACTAACAAAACGAGCCCAAACTCAGCTCACCTAGTACAACACGTCAAGCAGTTCCAGTAGCAGTCACCGAAGTACACCTTCAGGTCACACCATCAAGTCCAGAGGTAAGGTCTCATCATAACTAACAAAACGAGCCCAAACTCGGCTCACCTAGTACTACACGTCAAGGAGTTCCAGTAGCAGTCATCGAAGTACACCTTCAGGTCACACCATCAAGTCCAGAGGTAAGGTCTCATCATAACTAACAAAACGAGCCCAAACTCGGCTCACCTAGTACAACACGTCAAGGAGTTCCAGTAGCAGTCACCGAAGTACACCTTCAGGTCACTCCATCAGGTCCGGAGGTAAGGTCTCATCATAACTAACAAAACGAGCTCAAAATCGGCTCACCTAGTACAACACGTCAAGGAGTTCCAGTAGCTGTCACCGAAGTACACCTTCAGGTCACACCATCAAGTCCGGAGGTAAGGTCTCATCACAACTAACAAAACGAGCCCAAACTCTCCTCACCTAGTACAATACATCTAGAAGTTCCAGTAGCAGTCACTGAAGTACACCTTCAGGTCACTCATCAAGTCCAGAGGTAATTCGTAAAAATATAAACAGCTAAAATTTTTTTTTTGTAGGTACCTAGTACCTACCATAATTTTATTACAAAGAAATACGTAAAAAAAAATTAATCTTTCAAAGTATCAAAATGAGTTCACTTGAGTACCTACTATTCTCCCAGTAAGCGAGCGTACACTTGTGTGTATGACCCGTGTCAATGTAGTAGTTCGATTCTGTACCTATCAATTTTGCAAACGCGTCATTAAATATTTTATTTGAGAAGTTATCATATAATTAGTATTTTAGGAAGTTTATATTCTTTGTATTATATTGTATCTTTGTAATACATAGTTAAATGACGTAATATTTGTGGAAGTTGTTCTATTAATGCTTCTAAATAAATATACCAATGTTTTTTTTTTCATGGGGAAATGCTCATGGTCGCACTCCGCATGGTGTTCCACCAACTAACATTAGCCGGAGGTGTGGTATACATACTTTCTCCTACCACCCATTCATTGGGTAAAAGTTTAATAGTTCACACCACTAGTGTTACAAGCACACAAGCATTGTTGCTTATAGTCAATACACATTGCAATTATAAGTTGCAGCATTCAAGGAACTATTTTTCTTAGAGCGGTATCTAGTTGGAGCACAGCAGAAACCAATCATCTATCTCACAGGCCTTTAATTTATTTCTTATGCTAAGTGCCAATTATAAGAAAACAAAATAATTTGCTTAAGTATATTATAATTAAGGCACTATTGCTGAATAATTAAGTGTTTTAGGGCATAAGCTATATCACTAACCTTATTTTTATTCCTTCTCATAGCCAAGTCTTTTTTGCCAACATCTAGTCCATTGATTAGTTTTGAATCTGTGCTTCTAGCAAAAAGGCCATCTGGATCTGAATTATTTTCATTATTTTGATTTGGAGATCTATCCTGCTCATGACTTGGACCAGCAACAGGCTCATTGTTAGGGTTCATTTGTTCTTGTCTTGGAGGATTCAATGGTCTCCTTGGCAGTACTCCTCTCCTACCATTTATGTTTTGGTCTCTATCCAGAGGTCTCTGTAAGCTTTGCTCCACCCTAACTGACACAGGTGCACCCTCAGGTCTACTTAGCGCTGATAACCTTACTGCTGATGTAACTAAAGGTTTAGCACTATTCCAACCATTCCTACTTCTACTTAAACTCACAACCTTATCTCCCACCCTACATGCAGGGTTGCACCATATATTGGCTGAAGCCCACTCTTTATTTTTGACAGCCAGTTCTTTCCAAGTCCAAGTAGGACCCTTCATAGTTAATATCCAGCAGTCACTATACACAAAGCGATTATGTAAGGTTTGAACTCCTCCTAACAGCATCAATCTATCAGCATCCAGACAAATGAGAGATTGTGCGTATCTTGGAGATGGTCTTGGTTTTGTGGTTGCTTGTTTCCTCCATACAAGTGTAGGTACATCAAGGACCCAAACATCATTAGAACATTGAATTTGAAAATTTTGAACAGCTGACATTACTAGTCCTCCAAACACAACCATTTCATCACCTCTCATGCAAGCAGAATGGCCTGCCATAGCAGGAGGGCTGTTTGTTGCATTTATCAAGACCCATTTATTTGTATTCACACAGTAAAAGTGTATTTCATTGAACATAGTAACATTCTGATAATATTGAGAGAGTGAAGGATATGTCCAACCACCAAAAACTATTAAACAGTCTTTATAATGAACCATTGAAGTGTATGCTTTTGGAACAGGATATGTGCCTGTAGCTAAGGGTCTTACCCACTGTCTTATAGATAAATCAAACCTCCAGAGATCATTAAATGAAGTAGCGTTAGTGGTACAACCGCCGAATATGTACATGTTGTTCTCAAGAACACATGCAGCATGTGAAAATCTTTTAGTGATAGTGGGCACCACATCAGTAGAAGCAACATTTTTCCATAATATATTAAACTCTCCTACCGCTTTTATCAATTTTATTGATGTTTTGTGTAAAACATCTGAAAAACAAAATTAATGTATATTAATCGTAGATCAATGATGCTTGGGGAGGCCTATTTCCAACAGTAGATGTCATTCGGTTGAAATGATGATGATGATTATAAATCATAGATCTGTCAATTCGAAATTTAAGCACACAAGATACAAAATAACAATTACAAATAGATTACACTTACTTTGAGAGCAATTATACCATCTTTTACAAACTATCATACAGTTCTGTAAATCTTTATAAGGAGGCAGAAACCCTAAAATAAATTCCAATACTTCATCTGGAAGATCTTCAATCGTGCTTTGTAAAGTTTGCTGACTCAAAGATTGATGTATCACATCCATTTTTTTACAATTAGCTGAGTTAAATGTTATATATTTATCACATTACTTTAATTGAAAAAAAGTATATCGGCAAAATACTTGGACTTAAAATTGAAAACATTTAGAAATGTAAGGTAAGAATATAATTTGTAATTGATTGAATTTTATGACAGATTTTGACAGTTGCTATTGCTGAATTTTTGACACTGAACTTTATTTATTTTAAGTTTTATGGCCTGGTTGCTTAGACCTTTAAGCCAAGTCATTTAATTTGTTATGTGAGTAGTTTTATGGCCTGGTTGCTTAGACCCTCCAGCCAAGTATTTAGTTTACTCACCCTAGTAAAGTGATGGAAACTTTACCAGGTTTTTGAGCGGATGATGAGAAAATACGAAAGTCACGTTTTTCAACTTTGTACCATTTACCCACACTTGTACACATTATCGAGCACTTAACATTTAATAATCCACCGTTATTACACATTAACACTCGAAGAAACACAAATTTAGGAAAATAATACAAAATCCAAAACACGATCTTTCCAAATTTTCCCGCCAACCTGACACTGAACTGACGGCAACGCAGGGTTGCCAGACGCGCTGATGTTAATTATCGTACTGACGTTTAAAAATTATCGTACCAGACAAAAAATTATCGTACAAGTATGAAATACTTAGTTTTTTCAGGGTTTTCAGATAAGTATAGTCGACCGTACTTTAGTAGTAACACTTGAATTTCAAAAACCACCCTTTATGCTTACGAAAACCCTGTCAGTTTCAAACTGTTACCACTGACCTGCGATTGACTTTAAAATTAAGGAATAATAGCCTACTCCCGCGTAGTGATGGGTCGAGGGTTTAAACCCAAAAGGCATAAATGGGCATAAACTGGGCGAATAGGGCAAAAACGAATTTACGCCCAAATAAACGCCCAATCGCTGGGCAGAAAAAATCGACTACATTAAATATATGTTTCTTGTATAAAAAATGTTTTTTTTAGTAAATAATACTAATCTAAGCTATTTTCATGTCAAACGTGTAATTTTGAAGCTTTAGAATCTTTCGAAAATGTTGTTTTTTATGAAAATGTTTAAAAGTGTACCGTTTTTTCTTTATTTTGTTACCAATGGCCAATGGGTTGGTATGACAACCATGGGTTGGTATGACCGGGCCTAGGAATAGTTGTCCTTCCCCGGCTTTGGGATCCCTTTGCCGAACGCCATCTTTCACTGCGTCTAAAAATGGCCCTGGTGGAGGTACTGGTTTACCAAGCAAAGGATGTTGTCGCGGTAGGCTTCGTTGCAAATGTCCAAAGTGAAACCGTCCGCTCCCGGTGCCTTTTTGTTTGGAGCTCGAAGGAGTCTGTACAGTGGCGGTGCTACTTTTGCTGGTTATGCGGTGAACTTTTGTCAGATCTCCTTGAGTTTCTGGCTCGTGCAGAACTCCTTCTAGTCATTAGCCTTGACAACGTCTGTGGTCTAGTGGTTCGAGTGTCGGACTGCTGATCACGAGGTCGTGGGTTCGATTCCCACAGGACACAAATATTTGTGTCATGAACATATAAGTGTTTGTGTTGGTCTGGGTGTTTCTTATGTATTATAAGTATGTATTTACAAAAAAAATAATATACAAGTATTATATACATTGTCTAGTACCCATATTACAAGCTCTGCTTGGTTTAGGACTAGATGGTGCTGTGTAAAATGTCCCAAAATATTTATATTTATTAGTAATTGCCTCCTGGATGGCCTCTTTGTAATGCGTTTTCGCTTTTAAATATTCCTCGACTGCAAAAGGCCTACGCCTGGGGCTGGCCATATGGATTTTCCTGCGTAACAGGATGACTCCCTCTCTTTTGGCAGGTAACTCCTTGGTCCACCAGCAGTTTGTCTTAAGCTGCGCATTTTTCATGACTGGAATAGCTTCCTTGCATGCCCGGGTGACAGACTCCTCACAGCATTTCACCACCGCATCTACATCCTCGCAATTCTCCAAGTTGGCTATGTGATCCGCTGTGGTACGATGCCCATACGTGCCAACTGTTCCTTAAGCACGTCTCTAAACTCACTCCAGCGAGCCTTCCTGGTGTTTTATATCCTGCTGATTTTACGTGATGCAGCGGTAGTTCCAGCCCGGATCTCCAGCTGGAACCTTATTGCCCTGTGTTCCGAGAGCGTTACGAAGTCAGAGTCAAGTCGCCACTCCTTCACCCTGTGCGTTCCTTCCTTGCGGTGAAGGCTGCGATGTCCACTATACTCGTGTAGGGGTTCCCATTCCGGAGCCGGTAGAAAGTGGGCTCAGTTTCCTCATTGAGGCATCCAGCCCTGCCAGAGCCTTAATAACCGCTGTTTCCCTACTGTCCTCCATCTCACAGCCCCACCAGGAACTGCAGCGTTGACGTCTCCAGCTAGGATGATGTAAGCCACGTTGAGATCCTCCGCTGTTTTCCTCGCTCTGTCCAGGTAGGCACTAATATCAGAATTGGGTTTGAAGTACATGTTGATTAGCCCAAGCTTAAACTTGCATAACTTTATCACCACGCCCACTACATTATTTGTGACAAGATCAGGGTTCTCTATTACTTCAAGCCCCTTATTGACCACCACCACCACCGCAGCCTTGACCAGATCGTTGATCGGACTCGAGAAAGTTTCCGACTGCACAACCTTATGTTCTGCAGTCAGGTACCCTTTGGAGCCGACATACGGTTCTTGTAAGAGCAGGACAGCTTCTGTCTTGAAGTGTCCTACACGCACAAAAATTTAGAAATACCAATTCAGCGGGTCATATTATACAGTTGAGTCCGTGTCCCGGACGAGTCAAGTTGGAGTGGGGTGCCGGGCGGACAAACACCGTGCCGTCTCCCGGACGAGTCAAGTTGGAGTGGGGTGCCGGGCGGACAAACACCGTGCCGTCTGTCGCCTGCGCTGCGCACAATCCACCCGCGCCCCTTGCTACACAATAATTATGTTGAAATTATGAATATTACCACTAAAAACAAATCTTTATGAAGTTAAAACAGAAATTCGTTAAGAAAATTGTTAAAAGTGTAGGGAAATTTTGGTTTTTAAAATTGCAATTACCTTTAATCCTCCAAAAAGTAATTTTCGTAAACTAATCACAAGCATTTTAACCAAAAATAATCAATAATTTATCATTTTAAAAGTATAAAGTAAATGCCCTGACATGTGG
Source organism: Asteroscopus sphinx (assembly GCA_949699075.1). Lineage (NCBI taxonomy): Eukaryota > Metazoa > Arthropoda > Insecta > Lepidoptera > Noctuidae > Asteroscopus > Asteroscopus sphinx. Next base: position 24,683,392 of record OX453004.1, on the reverse strand, counting down.
GCATTTACTGGGCAGAAACGGACAGATATTGGGCGTTCATTCAATCTGCCCAAAATGCCGCGGCATAAACCCATCACTACTCCCGCGGTTTCGCCCGCGTATAATTCGGTTTTTACAGATTTTTTTTACTGCTCCACCCTCGGAAACTGTTTATCTTTCCGGGATAAAAGTAGCCTATCTGCTAATTTTGGTTATGGTATTTCTGTATGCAAATTTTATTCAAGTCCATCTACCGGTTATTATAGGATAAACAAACAAACATCCATACTTTCGCATTTATAATATTAGTAGGATTATGGCATTAGGTGAAAGATTATCGTACACAGTATTGAGCCATTGCAATGTTTCGGATCAATCGGATTTTCCCTTTATTTTTTTTGGTGCATCCATACTTTATAGTATTTCTAGTGTCTATCGTATATAATTTATAGTATTTCTATGAATTCGAGCAGTGATTTCCAGACGACAAAATTATCGTACTTTTACGTACGATACTACATTTTGTATCGATCGTACCAGGCGGTAAGTCTGGCATCACTGCGGCAACGGGCAAATTAAAAATTTCGTCTATCTGTGGGGTGCGTTCAGTTATGTCGCTCTAAGTGCGACGAATCATATGTATTGATCGTTCATCATTCTAATCCTAATGCATTCGACCAAAATTCGACTGACAATCAGGGGCCTTACTCATCACAGATTTATTTATAGATTTAATCTGAGTGTGACACAGATCTGTGAGTACTACCTATACCTATGTGGCTATATCATTGACTTATACCTATGGACTTGTAATACCTACGAAATAAGCGTGGCATACCTACAATATCCAGGCCACTGTGATGGCGGCCGTAGCTAGGAAAGTAAGTAATCAAAACTAAAAAGTATCGATATCGATGCTCGTGTTTCTTATCAGAGATGTGTGCTGATTGAAATCATTTTTAAGTAGTAATAAATAATGCAATTATATCCAATACTACACGTTATTATACGTTCGGCTGTCCCTAGGATATAAAAAAATAAGCTTCTACGTCAAGGCAATCATACGGCTATGTCACATATTTTGATACTCGCAAACTCACATAAAAAACCCATATACTTCGCGTTGACCTAGAATCATGAAATTTAGATATATTTCGATATATCGAAATATCGATATTTTGTTTCAATATATTGAACTCCAATTGTATATTTAAAAATATCGATATATCGAAAATCTGATATTTATAAAAATTTCAACAGCTCTAGTTTGTTTACTTGACAGCTCATGTACTTAGGCCCGTATTACAGAAGCTTCCTCAAGTACAGTTTAAACTCCAATCAGCTGATCACTACTTAAGACAATTCCACAACATTTACAATTCAACAACATAACACACGAATTTGACCTGAAATAGAATAGAAATCTCTACTCAAGCGTAATCTGGACCACATTAGAGTGATTACAGATCAAATCTCAGCTGAAATTCCGAAACAGGTGACAGTATAAAATAAAACTAAACTCAGCTGAACTGTGATCAATAAATCTGTGCTTGAGGAACGTTCTAAAATCAAAGCTCAACTCAAAACTAGTTTTAAACATAGATCAACGCTTGAGTATCCTTCTGGAATACGGGCCTTATGGCGCTTTGATTATAAGGTCTGTGTTAGGGCGTAGGGCCACATTGCGGGTTGCCACGCGGAGTAGTAGTTTTGACATCCCGTAAAGATGTTGCCAATTGCCAAGCAGAGAATATACAAATAGCATGCGATCTCTATCACCAGACGACAGAACACGTTGGTTAACAAGAGACAAAGAATAGATTCATAATTCAATAACGATTTAATAGATATTTGTATAAAATAGGTGGCTAAAGACGAATACACCGCCTCCATAGTACAACTCACTGGGCTATGTCCACAGAGTACCTTTGTATATGCCTATGTCAATGTGTACTCAACTAACATCAATCAATACTGTTAAATAGTGATGTAAATTGGAGGCAATTTCAGCCTCCGGAGATTATGCGGAGATTTTATTGAATCACCGGAGATTCTCCGGATGATCTCCGGAGAGTCAAAATACTCTAAATCTATATAAATGAGAAAAAAAAAACACGTTTATGAAAAAAACTAAACTACACTAACTATTATATAAAAAAAACTTCCAGTTACAGACAGACAATACCTACATTCTAATACTAATGAACACAAATATTTTACTTTAGTCAAGGGTGATGGAATATTTTACAATCATTATCGAACTAAATTATTTAACTATACAAGGAATTTTGGCACATTTGGGTGCGTTCTGCAACAAATCAAATAATCGGTCATCATCATCATCATCATTTCAGCTGAAAGACGTCCTCTGCTGGACATAGGCCTCCCCCAAGCATATGTTGGGGGGATATGCCATTATCACCACGCTTAGCAGGCGGGTTGGCGATCGCAGTTGGTTGGTTAAATAATCAGAGAACGCTGCTGCCCATCCTCTGGTGAATCCCGCAGTCGCCTTTTACTACACCCATGAGAAGATATAGGATGGTGCAATTCTTTACGTCCGGCACCACACCGAACAAATAACCGGTAGTTTAGTGAAATAACCGATTAGTCTCCGTTACTCACTCTAAACTCTAACCAATGATTATCCGGTTTTTTGAGAACCTGTTCACACCACTAGTGTCAAACTGACATGACTAAAGAAAGCGCGAACATTTAAATTGTCATCAATGTTAAATACTTTTTTTCTTATTATCAACATTTGTTTCATTCGAAAGATTTAATTAATATAGTTATGTAATATAGCTTACAAATACTGTTAATAAAAAGTGTTATATAAAAAACTTCAAGACATAAGTGCTGTATTTTGACAGATAACCTAAAAGAACTGTGATTATATCAGCGTTGTAAATAATAGGATAATAGAGACATTTATCACCGTATTTGTTTTAATAAATATTGAATAATGCAGCTATTAATACAAGCTAGCCCTTTAATTGATAAATTAAAATATTGGCATCGGGCAATATCCTTTAATGAAGTGCAGTTAACAACATCACAGAAGGTCAGAATTTTGTTTTAAAATTGTATTACGTTTAAATATACACAATAGAAAATAAAATTAATGTTCTGTGGTTCTTAAGGCTTTTGTCTGTATCGACGACTGAATGTAATAAATAATTTTAATACATGTATATTTGATTCTTTCACAAAAATTCAACATGATTAAGAAATTATGCCTGGACTAAAGGTCATTGGAGATTGCTTGTAAATTACTTGGTCTTATACATATTGTGTACTTACCCACTAAACTTAAAACTTTAACCGGTTAAACTTTGTTTTATTATAATGTGTAGTGATCGCGAAAACCTAAGAAGTTATTACTTACCCACTGTTTAATTTTGACGAGTTTTGAAAGCAAAAAATATTCTTCATAATAATAGTACCTATGCTTTATCTTTTAATTAAAACAAATACGTAAATAAATTTCTAGGTGGTGCTATGGAGCTTAGGAGTAGTGGGTACAAGTGCAGTGGTGGTGGGTGTGTTATCAAGGTACCTAGCGAGGCGGCGAGCCAAACCTGTAATGAACCCCCGAATTCAAAGGGCCATCAACAAGAGAATATCCCGCATGAGGAGTCCTAATGGAGGTAACAGTACAATAATTCTTTCAATTTATTTTATTAAATAAACACACACACTTAACATTATTAAACAAAAATGAAATATATATATATATATATAAAATAAATTTAAGATAATACCTATACTTACCTACCAAAATTTTCTAAAATACTGTTATTGTTGATATTTGTTTTTGATATAGGTAATGTTGGATACTGTCATCTCCACTCTTTGAGGTGAACTTTCTTTTCTATGCTCTGAACTAATGCAGCTGTTAACGTACACAAAATATGTAAAACAGTTTGTTCCAATAAAGAATTTGAATACTTACTATTTATGAACTGTTGTATGTGGAGAGCAGTGGCAGCTTTGTTAGCCAGCTGGTGCAGTTGTATGGGGTGCCAGGGTCCAGAAGATGCCTAAGAGTTACTACAAAATAAGTGAAAAATTTACTAAGCTGTTTTTTTAGGGTGCTAAAAAATCCCACTCTTGGGCGACCAGATGGCTGATGAAGACTATAATAACAAAGAAAACATAAAACAAAACAAATCACACACAAAATGTTTGTTAAAAATAAAAAAATAAAAACTAAGGTGGAAGCCAGAAAAAATAATAATTGAGATGTTTATTTAATTATCACATTCTTGTTTCAACAAATGTAAATAAACTATTTTCTTAGGAATGGGGTCAGTTGCAAGCAGTGGTGGTCGCAGCAGTCCACTTGGCTTTAGTGAACGACTGTCGCTGGCATCGGGCTCCATCGGTTCAGGAGGTGGAGACGCGGCGCCGTTATCGCCACAGCAACTTGGTGTCATGGGTAAGTAGTAAACCAAATAATTAAGTAACAGCGCCATCTTTTGTCGAGTAGCAAGTATTTTGCTGTTTTACCTATCAAAAATTATATTGAATAAAACCTACTTGTTATAGATAACAAGAGTACCTGTTTAATATCATAAATACATATTGTATCATAATAATATATGATACTAAAATCAAATAAAATGTAATTTGGGATAAATGATTTAAAATGTTCTAATAAAATTGTGTTCAACCAAGTAATGATTGAAGTATTGATTGATTTTAAGCTAAACTTATTGTAATATCGCATTTCTTTCAGATTTTGTTTTTGAAAATGCTGAGTATTTTAGCTTAATTTATTGTAAAGAAATCATTAAGGGGAGGATTGTAGCAAAAATTTTGAAGCGCCATCTCTTATCGAATAGCCGAACTAAGTCATAACATAGTGTTCTTCGTTTCGGCACAATTTGAGTTGTAAAATATAGATGTCGTTGTAACATGTTTGAGCAGCTTATTTGTTCCACTTGCACAAGTGTTGAGTGCTATACCACAGAATATCTAATAGTACTATGCTATACGCAGCCAGGGCCGACTTTACCTAGGGCACTTATGGATATAGAAAACCAAGTGGGGGCCCAGGCCACTACAGGATTTTTAACCTGAACAACAACAATAGGTATTTACCTATAGTTTTAATTTTTATAGGTGTTTGAAAAGTTACAAAGTAATAACATACTTATGTGTAATAATAGTAATAATTAGAATTTATTACATTATGGTAATAATGTGATGCAGGTTATATAAAAATCTAAACTGATACAAGAGGTGGCCTTCTCGTTTTTTTTGCAAATTATTTAATGAACAGGTTAATGGTCTTTTAGTACTTGTCTGCATAAAAATTGGGCGGCTATTGCAACAAAAAAAAATACAACCAACAATTTCAACTGGTGTACCATTGTCTGTAAGAATCATGGAGTCAAAACATCAAACATCGATTTAATAAGTTACTCATGTACCTAGCAATGAATGACTAAGGCACAAATCCCGTTAATTATTGTATTTTTTTCCACGCAGTAAGCAAAAGTTGTTCATACTGATGGGTATAATGACCACTTAAGAGGTTTTCAGTTATTTCAATAACACGTAGGTACCTACATACACGAAATTAACGAAACAAATTAGGTTCCTACAATTTTTTATGAGGTTGGTGCCAGCAAAGCCATCGAATCTTAATAAAACGTTATCATCATCATCATTTCAGCCGAAAGTCGTCCACTGCTGGACATAGGCCTCCCCCAAGCATCGCCACAACGACCGGTCCTGTGCCTTCCGCATCCAGCGGATTCCCGCGACCTTCACCAGGTCGTCGGTCCACCTTGTGGGGGGCCTACCCACGCTGCGCCTTCCAGTACGCGGTCGCCACTCCAGAACTTTACTGCCCCATCGGCCATCCGTTCTGCGAGCAATGTGCCCCGCCCACTGCCACTTAAGTTTGGTAATTCTTCGGGCTATGTCGGTTACTTTCGTTCTCCTGCGAATCTCCTCATTTCTGAAAATAAAACGATAATCAAAATAGAAACGATCTCCGACCTCAAAAAAAATTGTAGGTTCCTAATTTGTTTCGTTAATTTCGTACTTGGAGGATTTGGATCTCGCATCACCCTAAAACTAGCCTCGGGCTGGTGTTATGACTGGAGTTTACAGGCAGACGGTACTGTACCTACTGTTCCCCAGGTACCTAAGCTACGTGCCTACGTGTAATAAGAAGTAGTAAATATACCACAGGCATCTTAGTTAGGTACAGGTATTCCATAAATAAATAGCTATGTCTGTCTCAAGGTAGTATAAAGGAATTAATTGATCTGTTCGTAGTATTATAGACATAATAGCTTCGCTAATATTACATGATTTCTGATGTCAGTCTCAGAGGTAAGCTGTTCTCTCCTTGACCTACTAAAATTAATACGAGCAGGTAAACTTAAAAAAAAAGATTTTGCTAGATACTGTGCTGAACTTTTGAGTCTCGGTTAGGTACCTATTTAAGATTTTCCTACTATTGACATTATAAATTCGAAAGTATGGGACTATGGGTATCTATGCTTTAAAACATATGATAAAGCTGAAGAGTTTGTTTGTTGTTTTTGAACACGCTTATCTCTGGAACTACTAGTCGGATTAAAAAAATCCTTTTTGCGTTTGGTAGCCCAATTCTCGAGGAAGGTTATACGCTATTTAGCATCACGCTACGGCCTTTAGTAACCGAGCAAAAAGAAAAAAAGTAAGAAAGAATGCTAAGTGAAAACGAAGTAAATAGGGCGGGCGAGCGATGCGGCGCACGGCAGGTGAAACCGTGGGGAACATTTAGATAATAATAATAATAAATATAATAAACAAATAATCAGTTTTTTCTCTCTTCACTATATTTTTTTTAAACTACCTACTAGGTTTAGCAAATGTGTCAAAATTATAAAAAGCAACTTTGTGAGAGACTTGTACACATACATACACATACATATTATCACGCCTGTTTCCCATTGGGGTAGGCAGAGACTATGGATTTCCACCTGCTACGATCCTGACATACCTCTTTCGCTTCATCTACGTCCATTAACCCGACGTCGTCGTCCTCGGCGTTTAGAGACTAGTGCCTGAAGTAAAACTGTATTACAGGTCACCAGGGCCCTTCCGCAGCTAGCGTTGTATAATTTGGCCTTTGTAAGGCTTATAGTCAATGATTTTACATAAGTATGTAATATCATTGCTTATAGTACAGACATTTTCAGTAGGTATGTGAAAGCGAAAGAACTTTACTTATATTTAAGACTACACAGATAAAACAATAAAACAAAGAATACGGAAATACCAATGATTTTACATACTTATGTAATATCATTGGGAAATACCAAATAATTTGTGGGGAGAGGGAGACACCCACCCGTGTGTTTGTATTTGATTTGTATGTGGGCATGTGGATGTGGGTGAGTATAAGTGTGAATCGCGAGATCGAATAGGTAGTCGCGAAGATAGCGAAGGCATTGATAATATACCTAATAGGTAGGTACTATGCGAAGGTTTAAAATACGTTAAGTTTGTGAACAAGAGAATCGACACCATTGTTAGAGTCCAACTATTATTAAATCTCTTTAGAAGAACCGTAGTAGTATAGTATTTATTATATTATCTGTGGTAGTAGTTAGTAATATCACAGATAATATAATACGTAATATCTATGTATTATAATGAGCGCGAGGCTGAAGATAAAACAATACTGTAGCTGTAGAAAGTAACAGGAAAGACCGCTTTCCTCCCTTCTTCTAAGCTTTATAGGTACCTACCAAGTTTGAATGTCAAGGCTATGTTAGATAACGCAACCACTTGCCATTTGGAAACAATTCAAGGTGGTTAAACTGGAATATTAGTTCTACCAAAGAACACATTTACATAGTACCTACCTACCTACAGTGGCGTGCATTGCATATAGGCAATTAGGCAATACCTACTGCCTTCCTCATTCAAATTCAATAGTGGTGTAAGTTATTTTTTTTTTTTCACAGTACGATGATTATGTATTTTAAAATAGACCTATTAATGCTAAATTAATCTTCCTACATCAAAAAATCAATAACTTACACCACAACTAAATTCAAGTGAAGTAGGTCAATGCACGCCACTGCCTACCTATTATACCTACTAGTTATCTACTTGTGTTCGAGCATACGTTACCTTTTCAATTGCGGACGTCTTGCTCCCATGCCGTATTATACTAGAGTCGTTTTTGCAACGAGGACATTCTGCTCTGAGGACAACCTGATCCGAATTCCATCGTTCGAGCCTTTCGCCGGAGGTTACGTTATCACTATCATTAATGTTATAACATAACTGGCGAAATGTGGGTGTATTATTACACCTCTGCCTACCCCTTCGGGGAAATACAGGCGTGATGTTATGTTATAATTAATGACGCATTCAGCTATATCTCACAGGCCAGGCGCAATCGAGCGTTTTCACAAAAAAGTGTACCCCCAACTTTTCGTTTGTTCCTTGTGTTTGAAGTATTACTAACAAGTAATATGATATGATGGTAAATATTTTAATGACTGTAAGCATTAAACACATTTTAAACTACTAAATGAAATGCCACAAATATGAAAAAAATTGAGAGCAATTAAAATAATGACCAATTTAATAAGCAAGAAGTCAGTTTTTGACGTGTCCCCCACTCGAATTTCTCGATGTTAAAAGCTATTCTGAAAAATTTTTGTACGCGATACATTGACTTTTTGGTACTGTTTGAAAGCACTCTGACTCATCTATCGTCTCCGATACTTTTTAATTTAAACCTAAAACACACAGAAACACAATTCAATTTCCAACAAACATGTAAAAAGTGGTACCGACCGGACATGACAGGTTTGTCACGGCTAAAACTGCTATTTAAATAATAAATAAGGATTCTTTAAGTTCTGAACTGGCAACATTAACCGTACAGTCCACCGTTCGAAATAAAAAAAGACTAATTGTGATACGAAACCGAGTAAACAATACGTGTATTTTGTTGTGCCACGAACGTCAAGATTTCGTGTGTCGGATTTGAGACACAATAACTGCTGATTCCGGTAAGTTTACATCATTTCATGATATTTAAAAGATTAACAATTTTATAATGTAATCGTAATATAGTTAATAACAAATCTAGTGTAAATGTTTTCGTTAGAATACAGTTCAGAATATTATAAGGGAAGAGAGCGTCACGTCAGTTTTGCGACATTTTATCCCGTGACCTACCAGGCTGACCAGCTAAGTCGCAAAACCGACACCATAAAGCAAGGTTTACATTAGGATTTACAGTTCTTTTTTTATTTACTTTTTTGTATTGTCTTTCGGTCTGTTTGAATAGTGGGTTATTTTTTAAATCAAGTATAGTTTATTTGCTTAGGTTGATTATTTTGATACTTGAAATTTATGATACTTTATGGCTGATTTGTGAAATAAGTATAATATTTTTTTTATTAGCCTATACTTTCGCCTATAATATTAAACATTTAAAATATATTTCGGTTTTATTTTATTCTATCGCGATCCCTCTCAAAAATATATTCATGTAAGCCCAGCTTTATAAAAAATGGACTGTCGGTTTTGCGATTGTCCTGTGTTTTGCGACGAGGGAATTCTTAGTTTTTGTCATTTTTTGATATGAAAGGGTACAAATTATTTAATTTCAACATTGAAAATAGTAACATATGTTTCAAAAGCAATAATGTAGTTTCCCGGTGAAACTACTTAACCATTACATAATATCAAAAAGTAACGGTTACTAACATCAGTTGTGACAAAACCGAACTTAAAATTAGCATATAATTCACATGTTATTGATATTTTCCCTATAATGTCGTAGTTTTTTTTTTAAATATGATTATCTTCAAAATACAATTAAAATAATTTGTGTGTTTCTTCAAAGTTGTAAGATATTTAGCTTTTAAGATAATCGCAAAACTGACATTTTTTTCAGCAGAGCCAGTTTAATTTTATGATTTCTCGTAAAATAGCTTACTATTGAAGGAAATAAATATAATTTCATAAATTGCAATACATCTAACTTATATTGTAACCAAAAAACCATCGAAAATATCACATTTAAAATCTGACAATAAATTCGGACACGATACACTTTATTTTGAAAACGCTCAATCACGAAATTCAAGCTTAGACAATGTGGCTCGTTGGTCTAGGGGTATGATTCTCGCTTTGGGTGCGAGAGGTCCCGGGTTCAAATCCCGGACGAGCCCGTTTTTTGTTACTTTTTGCTGATGTTTTGTAAATATTTTTTTGGAGTATGATTAGATTATTTATAAATAATAATTATATAATAAAAGTCTTAACTTGAAAAAGTTGTATGTTTTAATATGAAATAAAACATCGTTCAGCTAGAAATACCTTACTACCTGCTTTTTTGTCGTAAGATATTTAATTCTACTAACGACATACAAACACATTTATTTAGGTATGTACATACTATCCGATTCATCATTTCAGCCCAAAGACGTCCACTGCTGAACATAGGCTTCCTCCAAGTGGGGGGGATATGCCATAATCGCCACGTTTGGCAGGCGGGTTGGCGATCGCAGTTGGTTGGTTAAATACTCAAAGAACGCTGCTGCCCATCCTCTGGTGAATCCCTTAGTCGCCTTTTACGACACCCATGAGAAGATATAGGGTGGTGCAATTCTTTACGTCCGGCACCACACGGAAAGGAACCATTTGATTACTAACCTAATATTTATTGAAGGATTGTGTTATACTATTAGTAATAATAATTGATTTTATTTTATGAATCTTGTAGCTGTAGCACAATTTTTATCCGTTAATTACTAATAAATTATTATTTATTAACGCATAAAAATTGAGCTTTTTATTTTATTTTTATTTCAAAGTATTATCGTGTTTTTTAATTTCAAAATAGGTACCTAGGTAGGTACCTACAAAGTTCCTAGAAATAAAGATAAATTGTTTTTTGTCAGTCTCGGACTAATATTTATTCGTCCGAGGTCACAGTTAACAGCGTGCTACAAACTGAAAACGTAAACTATAACTAAATCAGTTAGCGTTTCACGTAGATTAGCAATTACGCATACCTAATTCCACTTCGCAATAACCGTACCTGCAGAACAATAGTTAGCTGTGACCGGATCCCCTAAGGACTGTGTGACTTTGTACCTATGCCTAAGTCCTTATTCCTAGCACGCGCCGACCCACTGACACGGGATGACGACTGATTGCGAGATAAGGCGATATGTATCACCGTCCCTATTGTGATGGCCTTAATACGAAGGCTGCCCTATAAACCAAGGATTATTGGCGTTCTAAGCACCTGCCATTTGTTTTTTTTTAAATAGTATATGATGGCGAAACGAGCTAAAGGCCCACCTGATGTTAAGCGGTTACCTTTGCCCATAACACAACTGCAATACCACTTAGCCTGTAGCATAGAATAGGTACTTTTCTTACGCCTGTAGCCTAAATGGTACCGCAGGTCGGTTCGCCAAACTGAGACATGAAGATAGAAAGTCTCATGTGATTGTAATTTCACCGGCACCCGTACCCTTCAGACCGAAACACAGCATTGCAAGCATCACTATTTGGCGGAGAAGTAGGTACGGTGGTAGTACTTCCCCGGACGAGCTCTTTCACAAAGGAGCTCTACTACTACGGAATAGATTTACGGGTAAAAATTAAATCTAAAAGCGAACTGAATAATTATGTAATATCATTCCATTTGACAAGGCAATGGTTGCAATGGTGTCGATTCTCTTAGAATCAACAACAATGTTATCTTTTTATAATTGTAATTAAAGACCAAAGGTAAACTTTTTGTAGGTATAAGTACTGATAATAACTGATCTAATATTTATTTTCATCGTTTCTGTAGGTGAAATAATAATATTCCCGCGAAGTGGTCTGTCGACTTTCGGTATAGTCTCATCTAAAAATGTATGGGTATGTAGGTAGGTGTTCGGTACATCACCTTTAGTGAAAATTCTGAAAATTATAAAGAACTAGCGGACCCGGCAGACGCCGTCCTGCCCGGAAAAGCAACGCCACATATGATTAAAATCGTCCCTGCTGTTTAGGAGAACATCAGTGACATACCGACAGCAGTGCCACCTACCGGGTCCAATTATGGTTAAAAAAAATTTAACCATCCAGGAAGCCATTGAAATATACACACAACCATCATCCTCCTGCCCTTATCCCAATTTATTTGGGGTCAGCGCAGCATGTTTTTTTCTTCCATACATCTCTATCAGCCGTCATCTCCGTGTTCACTTTCTTTCTATTCATATCATCCTTCACACAATCCATCCATATTTTCTTCGGTCTCCCTCTTTTCTTCACAATATATACACAACATTTCATACAAATCGGTCCAGCCGTTTAGGAGGAGTTAGGTGACAAACAAACGTACAGAAGAATTACATATATTAAGATTATTGACAATTACTTGACAATTCAATATTTTGTATTATGTTAGTTTGAAAATTACATTGGGGACTTAACAGTTTATCATCGTTATTATAGACTACACCGTATAGTAGACTACACCGTATAGTAGACTACACCGTATAGTAGACGTATTGCATATTATATCTTGCTTACATTAGAAATTCGTTGATTTCCCTATTGCCCAATAGATGGCGCTATTTTATGTTTAACACTTCAAAGTGTTGAACGTTCACACATGCTTTATTATTTTGTTAACGGCTACAATTAATAGCTTAGCTATCCACGATTTGCCCGACTGGAAATACAAATTTGACATAAGGTTTATGGAGCTTATGTCAAATTTCTTTCTCTGATAGGGCAAATCTTGGGCATTCATTTTGGCCGTAAAACATGTTATCGGATTTTATCAAATAGAGATAAAAAATTATTGCAGTAAACTTGGTTGATATAGCTCTGTAATTTTGACTGTTCTATCAGCGGCTCGTTGGTCTAGGGGTATGATTTTCGCTTAGGGTGCGAGAGGTCCCGGGTTCAAATCCCGGACGAGCCCAAACCTTTTTGTCGTTTATTTCAATGTTACATGGAAACTTCAGAATTATAATTTTGTTCTTCGTGAAAATAACTTAACGTATTTTTGTTTTTGTAAACTTTTGAAAACGGACTTTTTTTTTCGAAGTAAATGATATTCGGTTGCTATGATGGCTTGCTGTTTACATGTAGACACGGTATTTTAAATTTTTTTTTTACTTGTCTTATTTAGTAAACGATCTTGGCGTGCCTTTTTTTACCCGACTGCGCCAGAAGGAGGGTTATGTTTTTCGAGTGTATGTATGTATGTATGTTTGTATATTTCTTTGGCACGCCCTGCAGCCTAAACGGCTTGATGGATTTTAACTTGTGAGGTGTCGTTAGATTCGTCTTAATTGTGAGAGTGACACTGGGTATATCAAAATTATAAAAATTAAAATGGCCGCTTTTTGGCGCCAAATTACGGCTTAAAAAAAAAAAAAATTCCCTCGAAACCTATCGAGTGGGGTATCAAAATAAAGGGTTTTATAAATGCTTTTCAAAAATATATACAACTTATATGTTTAAAAGTAATTTAGAATGAGAAATGCAAAAAAACAACAAAATATTCAACGTTAAAAATGAATTTGACTTTTCAAAAAAAACATTAATAGTATGATAAATAAAACATGATGACAAAACTAAAAAATTTCAAATAAAAAAATTAATTAACAAAAACAAAAAACCCGACTGCGTGTAAAAATATAAACGATAAACAGAAAAGATATAAACAAGACTTATCAACACGCAGGCGGAGGCTACATAGGAACTATTATGTAATTCATGACCAAAAACATACGTAGCCTCCGACTGGGTGTTGATAAGTCTTGTTTATATCTTTTCTGTTTATCGTTTATATTTTTGCACGCAGTCGGGTTTTTTGTTTTTGTTTTTTAATAACTACTGATAAAATATAATTACTAGATCTGAACATGTAATCAGGTTAAAAAAAATAGTGTCTAAAATTGTTAATATAATGTCTTTTAATAAAGTAATGATGAATTGCATAAAAAATATATGCTAGCTAAGATTGTTTAACTAAATAAGACAAGTAAGAAAAAACAGAGTTTACATAAATTCATGTTCCAAAATGATGGAAACATTCGCAAGTCGCTGATCCCGTCGATTGCACCCGTTTTGTAAACAAACGTTTCGTGCAGGGATCTCTAGGGAAAGCTTCTCTGATCCCTTTCCTTGTTCCGACTCCCTTACATGTGGGGAATAATTAAAGCGCCTTCAACCTACCTTTGAGCGTGGTTCAGCTGAAATGTCTCCACAAAGGGACGTGAATGCGCCTCGGGTGAAAAGGAACACCCACTATTTATGCAACGGTTTCTTTTTAACCGACGAAAAAAAGGAGGAGGTTCTCAATTCGACGCGTATATATGTTTTTTTTTTTTTTTTTTTTTTTTTTTTATGTATGACCACGCATAACTTTTTACAGAGTGGCCCGATTTTGATGATTCTTTTTTTAATGGATAGGGTATATCTCGAAGTTGGTCCCATTTAAATTTCAAAATCAAAATCCACCCCTAAGGGTGGGAAAACAGGGGATGAGTGCTTGTTCACCCACTGAATTCTTACCTGTTAACCGATTCTGTTGAAACTTGGCACAAATAAATATAGTTCTAGACACTACGACATAATGGAGACCTGGAGTTAGATTTTGACCACAAAAAAAGTTAAAATAAAACTTTTTAACAAAAAATTGAACCGACGAAAACAGAAACTGAAAAGCGAAAAATAACAAATTATGAGTCGGCGCCAAACAAACAATCAACGAAGATCATTAAATTACTTTAAATAAATAATAAAAACAACGTAACATCAAATACAACGTGAAATTTTCAACGATAAACAATAACTTTCCAAAAATTCGTTCGTCGCTCGGCCACTTGCAACTTGCACGCACTTTGCTTGTTAAAAGTTTGTTTGGCGCCGACTCATAATTTGTTATTTTTCGCTTTTCAGTTTCTGTTTTCGTCGGTTCAATTTTTTGATAAAAAGTTTTTAGCTTCTGCATCCGACGTATGTAGTCTTTAGTTTATTGTTTTCGATGTCCCTCGCTCTAAGATGTGAGTCAACGACGGTCAGCGTAGCATTTTATAAATAAAATTGTTTTTCGACGCCGTATTCATGATCACAGAACACAGAACTAAAGGTTTCATGAAAGTTTGCGGAAAATCCCACAATTCGACCGCATGGTGCATGGTGTAACGAAAAATAGAATAGGTAATCTTGATTATTGCTTACTCTTTTAGTAGTCTTTAGGTTATTGTTTAAATAATTAACCTATTAGTTTCGTAGCATATGCCTAAAGATGAGCTGGAATCCTTCCAAAAAGACTGGTCTCTTTTAATTTGTTTAATAATATTAAATAATATGCCTAAAGAACGAACTTTCTTGTTCTTTGTTACTTGAGTAGTGGAATATTTAAAAAAAAGAATACACCTCTGACAGTGTTATTTGATTATTTAATTATTGGAGTACTCCCATCCGTCCCCGAGTGTCTGTCCCCGAATGGAGAGTGATGAGAATTTTCGTGTTATCTGTCCCCGAACTTATAAATGGGGACAGATGGGAATTAAAAGTTTTAGAGCTCCTTTGTGAAAGAGCTCGTCCGGGGAAGTACTACCACCGTACCTACTTCTCCGTCAAATAGTGATGCTTGCATTGCTGTTTCGGTCTGAAGGGTACGGGTGCCGGTGAAATTACAATCACATGAGACTTTCCATCTTCATGTCTCAGTTTGGCGAACCGACTTGCGGTACCATTTAGGCAACATCCTAGGTGGTATTGCAGTTGTTATGGGCAAAGTTAACCACTTAACATCAGCTGGGCCTTTAGCTCGTTTCGCCATCATATACTATATTTTTATTTTTTTTAAACTGCCCCTGAAATATTTTTTTATTAAAGTGTCTGTCCCCAAACTTACAAATATAAATGGGGACAGATGGGAATTAAAAGTTTTATCTGCCCTCGAAAACAGTACTTACACGGTTTACAGAACAAAATTTTAATAAAAAAATATTTCGGAGGCAGATAAAACTTTTAATTCTCATTTGTCCCCATTTATAAGTTCGGGGACAGATGACACGAAATTTGCTCATCTGTCCCCCTTCGGGGACGGACACCCGAGGACAGATGGGAATACTCCCAATTTTTATTGTAACTTACAAGTCCCAGAGTAGTCCTGTTATTTATTACCGTGTCCGAAGGGAAGTAACTACTGTACCCTTCCGTTTGATTTATGTGACATAACAGCCGTAAAGCCATTCTGAAAAAAAAATCCTTGTTGCAATAGAGCCAGGTCGTTCCCGACAACTGACGGCACAAACTTCCTGGAATACATAATGATGAATGATTAATAATTTATTATATTTCCACTCTGATAATACGTGTTTAGCTTGTTCAATGATATTTTGTTCAGGTTCTCACATCTCTATCGGTACCGCTCCTCCTACTAGATAATAATTGTTAAGAAAAATGTCCACTGCTGGACATAGACCTCCCCCAAGCATTTTGGGGGGATATGCCATAATCGCCACGCTTGGCAGGTGGGTTGGCGATGGGGTGCTGGCCAGAAAACCTCCACGTGTGTCAGACGGCTGCTTGTCCCTCTGGACACGTCTGGAGGGAACGGCAGTTGTAAGGCCGGTGCATCCTGGGTACAGGCAATGGAATCCTTTAGAGGGATTAACCTTCGGGGGATCTTATTGCTTGTGACGAATATTCTGGTACGGGAGGGGCCCTACGTGGGCCAATGGGGAGTTGCTACACGTGTCTCTCTGATGCCAGCAGAGGGCACAAAGGAGGAGCAGGGTTGGGCCCGGTGTGCACTCACCCTGCCACAGGGCAGGCAGTGGGGGGACTGCCCTTCCCTGCCTCCGTCGATCTCGTAACCCCAGGAGTGCCCGCGGAGTAGTATTCTCGCGCCTCTTGGGACCGAGGGTCTTGGCTTTACCGCCCAGACCGCGAGGAAGAAAACCTCTATTGAAATTACGGGAGGTTGGCGCCTGCGAGCAGCAGACTCGGGGTAATCTGCTGCCCGACTAGCAGCTAGCTTAGCTGGCACAGTTGGCTTAGCTGGCACAGCTGGCGTAGCTGACACAGTTGGCGTAGCTGGCATGCTGACCTGGCACCATGCTGGCGTACCTGGCGCAGTTGGCGAAACTGGCACAGATGGCGTAGCTGACACCGCTGGCGTAGCTGGCACAGCTGGTGTAGTTGGTGCAGCTGGCATAGGTGGTAAAGACCCTTGAGGTGAGGTGGCGTGCAGTGATCCGTGTGCGCCGCCTAGGAGGGTGCGGCCAACGTTAGGCCGCACGGGAAGAATGGGTTCGCCTGCTTGTGGCGGGCCAGGACCTGTCGGGGGTGGTTGTGTGAATACTCACGGGTTCCCACGCCCCCGGCTAAGGTAGTTGAAGGAACACCGTGGTGGTTTTAGTCGGTAAGAGTCCGACACTCGCTCCGCCCCGGGCGGAGCGCGTCCGTGAGGATTTGCCAACGGCAAAAAAAATAAGGCGGGTTGGTGATCTCAGTTGGTTGGTTAATTACTCAGAGAACGCTGCTGCCCATCCTCTGGTAAGGTCTGTGAATCCCTTAGTTGCCTTTTACGACACCCATGAGAAGATATAGGGTGGTGCAGTTCTTTATGTCCGGCACCACACGTAACGATATTAATTGTTACCTATCTCATAACTAAACTCTCTCTCTCTTGACTTTATGATGTAAATATCTGCATATAATCACAGACATAGTATGAACATTTTTACTATGTCTGTGGGGCTGTGTTGTCGCTGGTCTGTGCATATATTAAAATAATCTAATCTAATCATAACATGTGCGAATTTGTAAAACTTTACAACAAGTATGGGCATTGTTTATATACGTTAATGTCGTGTTTGTCCTTATTTTATCTAGGCCAAGTTATACTTCGATATCCTACGAAATGAGCACAAATTAAATCCTTTCATTTCTCAATGAAACTTAACGAGACTTCCTGCAGTGTTTATGACGTCATCCCACCGGCTCATGGTATCCTTGGACTGCTCACGCAACAGCGCCTCGGTGAAATGGTCGTTTAATAG
Source organism: Asteroscopus sphinx (assembly GCA_949699075.1). Taxonomy (NCBI): domain Eukaryota; kingdom Metazoa; phylum Arthropoda; class Insecta; order Lepidoptera; family Noctuidae; genus Asteroscopus; species Asteroscopus sphinx. The sequence continues at coordinate 24,665,333 of OX453004.1, read as the reverse complement.
GACTTTGTGGGTGGATGACTACCGTTGCAAGACGTACCTAATAGAAAGAAATGTCAGTGCCGTGAACTTTCAAAGTGACGGCATTTGCAATTATGAAGATCCTTCGATGTTCAAATGCCAAGGCAAATAATCACCATTGATAATTGGTACCTACGGCTATTTATTTATACAAATGTTAATTATCTATCTATATGATCTAGTCTAATCAAAGACATTAAATATTTAAATCTCTTTGAGTCTAATGAATATTTTTGTCACTGTTGCTCCCAGTGCTAAAGTTTATCCGCACTTGTCTTGCGTCATTAAGTTAAAAATAGCTTCTCAAACGTTTGTCCTGATGAGTCATCGAAGCCCATCCCAAACTTGAAATTCGGACAACTTTTTGCAGTCTGCACTCCCGTTAAATTACATTTTAAAAGACCTCACGAGCGCAGCTCACCTAAAAAATATTTTTTTAGCGTTTACTTGGTTGATTGGCTGAGTTTTACATTTCGTGATGTAGGTATTATGAAATTATCGAACTTTTATTAGGTACCTAACGTGCAACATAACAAAAGAGTATTATTACCTATTCTATGCGTGCAAATCTGTGGTGCAAATAGATTCAATAGGTAGTCTCCGAGCAAGAACATTATATTTGTATGTATTACATACATTACTGGACAGTAAACTACATATTTTTATCAATACAAAATGATACCTTAAATCTATATGTTAAGGTTTATTTTCATGTAATAGTGATGTAAGCAGAAATCCAAAAGAAAGGGAGAGCCGAGAAGCGACTAGTGTGTCCTTGTCTAAAAAATTGCCAACGTAAAATAAATACTTCTATACTTAGTAGTTTTTAAATCAAAATTGTTTTTTATAAAACTCGTTATTACCGCACTTGTATAACACGATAGTGTGAAATACGTAATAGTGATGTAAGCCATTAATAAAAGTAGAACGTACTATTTTGTTACGTATTCTTATTGCATTTATAAAATGATATTGGTGTAAATTTTAACCTTTAAATGTCAACACTGATTTGTCATATTGACAACAATATTATGGCGGTTTAATGTAATTTTTTATGTTTTTGATTTTTCAGTATACTTTATTATAAAATGGTGATTTTTTGTTGCGTACGTGGTTGTAAAAAATAATCATATCATATCATAAGAATAGACAATAATTACTAGTATTATTATCTATTTTATGTCATATCCTGGCTGTGGCTTATCTTTTCACAGGTGAAGTGTTTTCATATGGTTTTCATATTTACAAAGCACTGACACACTAGGGTGACCATGCGCTATATGCACGAATGTATTTGGTTTGTTTATTGATATCCAAAAGATAACTATGAAAGACGGATCGGGAAAAAATAATTCCCAGGAATCCCATAAAGTCGTCTATCGTCTTTAGCGTGTATTTTGAAGAAAAACTACCACTAATTCAAATCAAAGAAAAAGTAGTATATTCCTATTTACGTTGAATTATGATAGAATTCTGAATATGCCCATGGTTGTACCACATTCTTAGGAACTCTAAAGCGCAAACCACACAGAGCCGGTGCGCATTGGGTGGAACATGACAAATACAACATCTAATTCGACAATGGAAATGGCGGACGCGACTATTTAAATAAAATTAATACAGATATATCGTTCTCGAGGTTCTCGGGGGTCCTGATTCCGAATATAAGATTTGTTTTGAGATCCAAGAAGGCGGACGCGACTTTTAAAATGAAATCAATATGGGTATCGTTTTCGAGGTTTCCCGGGGTGCGGATTATGAATATAAAATCTATTTCGTGGATGTGGATGTGTGGATGTTTGTTACTTTTTCACGCAAAAACTACTACATACATACATACATATTATCACGCCTGTTTCCTATTGGGGTAGGCAGAAGCTATGGATTTCCACCTGCTACGATCCTGACACACCTCTTTCGCTTCATCTACGTCCATTAACCTCGTCATGCATGCTCTTCGGTTTAGAGTACTCTTAACCTGGCATTTTTGAGCACGTCCGCGATTTGAAAAAGAAAAACAAAACTACTGTATAGATTCTAATGAAATTAGCTTTTTATCCCGGGAAGATGAACAGTTCCCGAGGGATGAGCGATAAACGACATCCACGCGGGTGATGCCGCGGGCATAGGCTAGGTAAACATATAGATATCTAAATATCTAGTAGTTTAATCGTCTCAATCGATTTATTAATCTTAATTTTATCTTAATTTTCTAAACTGGTTTTGGATTCAAGTCAAGGCTTAGAGCAACTTTTAATTGATTTTAAATTCCGGTAAAGGTTGCATATTTTATTTTGCAACATTTCAATGATTAAGTTAGTAGGTAGTCACTATGTTTATGTATTGCAATTTGCGAATTTCGTGGGAACTATGTTTTCTTTTTGTATTAAATGAGTCTTTCAAAACTTATTTTATTTAAGTCTGCATAGATCTAGTATGATCAACGCGAATAGTGGTGACCTACATTAGTGAAATTTCATAGATGTGTTGCAGACATCGGTCGCCTGTTACGCGGCGTCTATGAAGCAATATCTTATCATAATATTATGCACAAGTAATCTTGTTCTAACCCCCTTATGAGCAAAATAATTATTTTAAGCCTGAACCTAAACACTATCTCAGTCTTTGATATTGCTAAATCTTTTACTGTACTTATAAAGAATATCTTGAAACGAACTGCCTCGTATAAGCCTCGTTGTTTCATGTTTCTGATGTAGGCGGGGAAAGTCGAACTAATTTGATGATAGGACTCGATTAGAACTATTTGAGATTATTGCATAAGTTATGCTCTTAAATACATTGTAAAAACCTGTCGCTGGTAAAAACCTACTTCAGTTTCAGTTATGGAAAAAATAAAATTTGAGAATTATTCCTTTTGAAATGCTACCTAGGTAGTACAGTCTAACAAAGCAATTAGTATACAGGGTCGCCAGATATAGATGAGATTTCTCAGGATTTATTTACAGGAGTTATTATAGAATGGTTTGATTAGGGTTTTGTATAAATACAGTTTAACTTTGTCCGTTATTAAAATTATATTTCACTCGAAAACATCCATAATCTTCTGAGAAAACTTCATTTAATCTCTCTACCCTGTAAGTATACCAATTGCTTTGTTAGACTGTACTTAGACCGCGAAATTCAAAATTCATTATTTCTGAGCTCTACTTATTGCTATCGAAACGTCAGGAAAACCAATTGTAATAATATACCGATGTAATCCGGTTAAACTTGTTTTATTATAATCTCTACTTATTACCAAGGGCGGATCCAGCCTTTGTGTCAGGGGGGGGTCGCGTACTTATATCCAGCCACCGATCAAAATGTTTAAAAGGAGGATGCAAAGTCGCCCTCTTGGAAAACACTTTCGTTCAACCAATAAAATTCTAGGATTTTCGTAATTTTAGCTAAAACATTAATTTAAGTGAATTTTACTAGAGCTTTAGATTTTTAACGGAATACTTACTTAACCTATACGCCAAAAAAAAAACAACATATACAGGCGCGAGCGAAGCGAGCACGAACTTTGTCTCAGATTCGGTTTTGTCTCTATTAACTATAGAACAGCTATTAACAACGTACGTTTAGAACGGAGAAAGAAAAGCGCGAGCGAAGCGAGCGCGAAATTTTTTTGACTGTTCACGAACTAGCTGTTTAGCTCTTCACAAGAGCATAGATATTCCGTTACAAAAGTGTGCGCATTTATTTGAGCGCAATCTGTTCTTGCGGTGCTTAGAGCGGCTAATAGTAGACGCTTTAGCGTAAATAACTAAATACACATTTAAGCTATGGCAGTCCTACACTTGTATCGGCAATGAAATAGAGGTCGAGCGGGAGCTAAGCGAGCGCGAAGTTTTCAGTATTTTTTTGCAAACCCAGTTTATATTTAGGTATTTGCTTGAGATTAAAGAGCTTTTCTGTTTGGAATATTATTTTTCCATTCCGATTTTAAAAAAACGAAAAGAGCCTCCACGAATGGCGATATTTAATTGATCGTCCGGCGCACCCTGGGCAGTCAGCGCCACTACCAACGTGCTGACTGGCTAATCTTTTCCCCATGGCATAAGCTGTTATCATTATGTAGCTCATGTCGACACGATAGAAGAAGAAAAAACGAATTTCTTATCAACTAATATCGATGTTTAGGTTCTTGAATTATTTTTACTTGGGCGAGGTTTTATAAGGCTAACATGGTAGAAAAGTAGTTATTTCTGTTTTTGATGGTTAGCTAAGTATTCGATCGTCGGTGACGCCGGTGACGGAGATTGGAGAAGAACCACGTGGCGCGAGCTGTGCGCCAGAATCAAACTTTAAATCGCGCGAATATTATTCACATTGAACGAACGGGTTCGGATGCGAGTTCAATTTAGTAATTTTATGTTTGTAATACATACATTCATTCATTTAATGAACATTAATTTGGTAAATTATGTACCTAAACAGGAAAAAAAACTGTGGTTGACCTAGGCCCAGGGGGGGTCATGACCCCCATGACCCCCCCCCCTGGATCCGCCCTTGCTTATTACTAAGCGGAAATATACTTTTTAAACCGTTAAAACATTTAAGTAGGTACTAAAATTAAGTTGAAATTGTTAGGTAATGTAAAATCAAGAAATAAAGTGCTACCTTAGAATAATTATTCTAAGAGTGCTACTGAGTGCTACGAAGTTCGAAAATGCGCGAGAACGATTTTTCAGCTGCCACTTCATTCCATCTCCATGTTATTGATACTGTCATGATGTTTATTAAGGAATCCCTTTACTCTTTTGTTTGATTAGATCGAAATTCAGAAATCCCCTTATTTTGTTAGGTAAATACCCCAACAAAATAAGGGGATTTCTGAATTTAAACTAATGCTTTCATGTAAAAAAATTGCCTACAGCCTGAAAATTTATATCAGAATTGGTTAATGATGGTTTTTGAGTGAGTCTATTGACATGAGAAAAAGATGGATGTGGTATCCGGAAAATTATTAAGGATCAAATATTGTTTTCAGTATTATTATATACATGCTGAAATTTTAATCGATTCTTTTCCGAAAAGGGGTCATTGAAGTTTTTAAACTTTCGTGAATTTCACTCATATTGATTTAATTGTGCGCGACATGTCCCGTAAACATAGTTCAATATAGGGGTCATTGTACTCATCATTATGAACAACTTTTACTATAGGACCAACCCTGAATTCGCGAAAAAAAAATCTGTTGGTCCATTTGTAATTATTAATATAAACGGTTTCACTCACGTTATTCCATCGGGTGTGCCCGACCAGTTTGTGTTCACTGTAGGGACCACCTGATATTATTTTTTGCGATTTCAGGGTTGGTCCTATAGTAAAAGTTGTTCATAATGATGAGTACAATGACCCCTTTTCGGGAAAGAATCGATTAAAATAGCTATATTGTCTATGTAACGTGTCACGTGTGTCCTGAGTCCTGATAATATAATTGACGCATATATTCGTGCCTCAACAAAGAAGTGTCATTAACAGTCATAATGCTTGAAATACCTACGCGATATTGAATGTTTGGTCCATTATAAATAAACCCGGCAGCGTATATTTACACTTTACTTGGAAATAATAACAGGGTTCTAGCTAAATGGTTAGAGAAGTGATGACGTATATGGGTCCTGGCGCCGATCACAGATTGCTGCCGTCAAACAAGTTATAATGGACGACGGCCATGTAGGTACGCCATTTACTTTACTATAAAAATACTTTGTTTGTGGTTGCAGAGTCTTTACAAATATTGTTGAAATTGTTGTGGAAAAACCACAAATATTATTAAAATATAATTAGTAGTTAGGTTTAGTACCTACTGAATACTGATGATGAATTAATTGTGGTTATGGCTACTTGTTTTACTTTGTTGTCACGAAGTATGACAGGGATGTCATACTTCGTGACCTTTTTTAGGGTTCCGTAGTCCTACAAGGAACCCTTATAGTTTCGTCATGTGTAAAGGAACTTAATAACTTCTACAGTTATAAACATAAGTAAATGAAATTTTGTTAAAAAATAGTCTAGATACTTATAGATCTCAATTTTAAAAGAATAAAAAATCGTGATTACGTATTTTAGGGGTGGCGCCCATACATGTGAAATGGGGATGTTTTTTTTTTCGGTGCACTCCCTCGTGTTGGTTATCATTGAATAGGTCTACTAAAATGAAGGCAATGTTTAATACATCACTTTTTTATCAGGTGTACCATCTACGAAATATAACCCGCCAAAGTATCTTGCAATGTGTGTCCCCCCTGCCATTTCTAAACTATGCAACGTAGAGATTTATAATCTTCCACATTGATAGACCTTTGTAAAAACTCTCTTTTAAAATTATTTCGACTAAAATGTGATTATTTATTCGTTCGTTCATGTTCGTGACCTCTATAATCTGCAACAATAAGAAATAGCTGTGAAAAACTACCGTCTTTAGTCTTATCTACGTTATTATTGTAATGCAAGTCAAGTGCCAATTTAATTATAAACACGTCATTAAATATTACGAGTAGTTAGTAGTACTACTGGAGGCATAAACGCAATTAATTAATTAACTACTAACAATAGATTGCGGTAAGTAATCACATCATACTTCACGTCACATCGCACTATTCAATGATTCACACTATCAGACTATATTCAGACTAATATTAAAAACCGGCCAAGAGCATGTCGGGCCATGCTCAGTATCATAGGGTTCCTTAAGTAGGTCTAATTACAAACGAATCAAATCGAATATTAATCATTGCTATTTTAGTTTTTTTGCAAACAGCGCCACCTAGCGCTAAATTTAAGAAGCTAAATTGAAGAAGTGTGTCATGTCAATTAACACAAAGCTTCTTTTTGTGATTTTTTTAAATAGAAAGTAACTAAAGGAGCATTATTTGCTAAGATCAATTTTCTCTAAGGTCAATGACCTATGAACTAGGACGTCTTAAGTATATTTCAGTTTTCTCACTATAACTCAAAAATTTATAATCACATTATACTCGAAATTATTTTAAAAGAGAGTTTTTATAAAGGTCTATCAATGTGAAAGACTATAAGCTTCTACGTTGCATAGTTGAGAAATGGCAGGGGGGGGACACATTGCAAGCCACTTTGGCGAACTGTATTTCGCAGATGGTATACCTGATAAAAAAGTTATGTATGAAACATTACCTTAATTTTAGTAGACCTATTCAATGATACCCCACACGAGGAAAAATACATTTTTCATCCCCATTTCACATGTATGGCGCCACCCCTAAAATACGTAAGCAAGATTTTTTTATTCTTTTAAAATTGAGGTCTATATCTAAACCATTTTTTAAGAAAATTTCATTTACTTATGTTTATAACTGTAGAAGTTATTAAGCTGTAAAGGATTAGGACAGACGGACAGACGGACGGACATGACCAAACTATAAGGGTTCCTTGTAGGACTACGGAACCCTAAAAAATGCGAAAGTATGTGAGTGAGTGTGTATGTTTGTTACTTTTTCACGCTGTAACGCTGAACGGATTTAGATGAAATTTGGCACACAGGTAGACCCGGATGTTATAGGCTACTTTTCAACCCGGGAAAATAAACAGTTTCCGAAGGATGCGCGATAAGTCTTTCTGTGAAAAGCCGCGAATTATACGCGGGCGAAGCCGCCAGAAAAGTCTAGTAATAACATAATTTTATATTTTGTTATCCTGAAACTAACTAACTAACTATATTTTGTTATACTAAACTGTAACTAGAATACGGGCCTTATTGTATGCGTAAATAGTTCAATATGCACTAAAGTTACTTCAGCAGTTTTTAATCCGGTTACCATCGTCATAATTCTTGTCTATAACTGGAACTTTCAAAAGAAGGGACATTTCAATTGTCATTGAAATATTAAAATTGGTCCATAATCTATCTATACTTCTAAAGACAGATGTCCTGACTGACTGATTCATCAACGCAGACCCGAAACTACTCAAGTTAGAGACATGAAATTTGGACAATAGGTTCCTTTTGTAACACAAGCATCCACTAAGAAAGGATTTATGGAATTTTAAACCCTAAGGGGGTGAAATTGTGTATTTGAGTTTGTATGAAAAATCTTTTCTCCTGGACCGATTCACAGTAAATAATTCTCTACAGTAAATAATGAAACACCCATCTTTTATTTTTCCAAAATTACTCCTAAAAGAAGGTGCAGTAGTGTTATCACTTTTGTATAGGAGAATATTATTGCGTGGCTGGATTGAGTCGAAACTCGGTATAAATTATCTTTAAAGCAATTCATCAATTAGGTGTTTTTGATTTATTCGAAAATTAAACTCAACAGGGGTAAAAAAGTGGTTAAAATTTATATGAAAAATGTTTCTGGGGTCATGCTTGACACAAATACTCTGTAGCGTTGTGGATCTCATTGGTTTAGTCGAGTGAACGATATAAAACTTAACCGGTGTTGCGCATCTCTAAAATGTGTGCACAACACTAGTAATCGCGTTGGCCTCTGTCATTTTCAACACAGCAGCTTCCAAGGAAGTAACTATTCCTTCTGGAATACATATTTTATCCCCAATCTCGGGTGAGTTCTTCATTAATCTAGCTAATATATTATAAACAGTGTATTAGGGAACTGATTCTATCATACGATCTTGTTAATGTTTAATTTCTAACATTTTATGGCCGGCCACGCGGTCATGCTTACTTCCTGTCTCAAGAAGCTAAAATATGTGTAATTAACTGCTGCATCAGCTCTATGCTATGCCTTACAGTGTGCTGCAACCTATTTCATGTGCCATCAGCGAAGATCACTGTCCTTCTATATGTTTTGCACGCCTCGTGTCACTTAACCTACAATTATGCACCTGTCATATACTATGCTGTGACTGCACCCTTTACTGCCTGTTAACCGCTGTGATGTGTGAGCTTCCACTATCCTCCATCATCAACGTTCCTTGTGTCACTAGAGGGCGGAGAAGCTACCACATCGCACGCGGTTGTATTAACCTGGCCGCCACTTACATGCGCACCCTTCTGCACGCTTCCAGGGTTCTACCTTCCGGCTGGACTTCTACCTTCCGGCTGGACTTCTACCTTCCGGCTGGACTTCTACTTTCCGGCTGTACTTCTACCTTTGGGCTGTACTTCTACGTTCCGGCAAGAGGCGTACCCGCTGCAACCACGAGGCAGCGTCTACCTGCTGTCTGCCAGCCTGCCGTACCATCCACGTGGCGGAGACGAGGGACGGTACCCTTTCCACCTTCCTTCCGAAGTGTGCGAACGCTCAGTGAACAATAGCCTTACCCGCGACCTAGCCGAGTGTCTTTCAATATATGTATTAAATATCTAAGTGTTATCTAATTATCTCTCAACACACTTCCTTATGTCACTGCGGTGCCTAACACCGTAGTGACACCTTTTCTTTTGTAGCGGTCTGCGCAGCTAACCTGCGTAGACTCTAACCGTTTCAACTCTTTAAATTAAATAATATTAAAGAAATACGTATTTATCTTTTCCCAAAACTACGACGGGGAACATTATACATGGCAAGTTAAAACTTTTAACGCGAACAAAGCTGCAAGAGTACTGCTAGTTACTTATAATATTATACATACAACGGCTGCAACCTTTTTTCACACAAAATTTTAATATCTATCTTCATAGTTATGTGGCTCCATAAGAACACAAACTACATAGTATGAGGTATCTTTATGTATATTGAGTGTAAGCCCGCCCCCAGCCCTTGTGAAGGCCATGAAATACTTCCAGGGGGATGTTTTCTAGGCTCGGCGTTACAAGGGTACGGACAAATTTTCTTTTTATGATCATATCAACGCTATCTCAACATTTTATGCGTTTTGTATACGTTAACCTTTTATGTGACGAAGAGTATGACCATGTTCATACAATTTTGATTCGATTTACAGATCTGTAATTTACATGATATTTCCGTCCGTCCCTTTTGTCTCTTTTCAAGTTTATTTAATTTTTACGATAGGTTCTACATCTATTTTTCTATGCCGTATAGTTTCATCTCATCATGCTAATTAATATAATCGTACCTACAGAAAAGATCTACACTCTTTTCTTATACCAGCTCCACGTATTTTGTTCTAGGACGAAAAGAAATCTTGCGATAGTTCAGCCATCTTCTATTTATAAAATTTGTGGTCGTCGCTCCTCTCTTGGTAATGCGAATGCAAACTGCCTGGAATCCTGGATCCATGTTTCAGCCCCCTCGCCTTCCCAAGTATCTTGGCAATTTGTCCTAATCTAGGAAAACATAATTTATAATATTCTTATGCCATGGTAGTTAAATCTTGATACACCTGTTATTTTATACACTACATGTATGTTTAATACCTACTTGTTCTACTGTCAAAGCAATGTCCTGTTTCTTTAAAAACCTGAACCTATTTTCTAGGTCTAGGACCTCAACCCAATTTGTTTTTAACCTGTATACAATAAAAATTATTCTTATTCTTAATTATTCTAAGACCGCCACGAATGGAAAAAGAGGGAAGAGGCCTACATCCAAGACTGGATAAGTGACAGGCTCCAATGATGATGATGAAGCATAATAAAAGAACAAGAACAGTTTCATAAAGGCAATGAACTTAGCTATGCAAGAAAAGTAACTCTTTGAGCAACCTAAGCATTTTTTTTTGCAAATGTAGAAAACAGGTTCAGGTTTTTAAAGAAACAGGACATTGCTTTGACAGTAGAACAAGCAGGTATTAAACATACATGTAGTGTATCCATATATCCATATATAATATCCATTGTCTAGTACCCATAGCACACACAAGTTCTGCTTAGTTTGGGACTAGATAGTGCCGTGTAAACATGTTCTTTTATTTTTATTTTATCATGATTCATGAGTCATACTCATGACCATTAAAAACTACATAATTACGTCATCTCCGGAACGGTGGATTTTTTCTCTACATACTGCTACAACCTTCGAAGGTACGATAATTTTTTATTTATTGTTACCTCAATAATTGTTATATTACTATTACTACTCAAAAATATTTTTATTTTAATTATTTGTTGGGTACTTAATTAAAGTCCATTTGGTAAGTATACAAACAACTGACTTCTAACCAAAAAACAGTTTAAATATTCGTAATATACATGGTTAACCTGCCTCGTCTGGAAACATTTTCTATCAGATTGTATGCACCTGTATATATTTTTCAGTTTGTTTTGTCTGTTGTTCCGAATTGGCAAACGTTACAGGATTTGCAGACGCATTAGTGTGAGACGTCTCGACAAGAGCCAGGGGGAACACGGCGCCTACGGGTCTCATTGTATTTGGCTTAACGGAGCGTGAAGGAATTAGGTGTCTATAACAATATACAAAAATTGGGCAGTCGTTCAATTTAAAAAATTCAGTTTTTTATTGACTGGAAGAGGAGTTTGAATTCAATTAAATATTTATTAGATTCTTAATTTCATATGTACGCACTTGGCGTCACTGTGACTGATTTCCTCGTCGAAGAAAAACTGAAAACTTTTCCAAACAGGATAACAGTTGCCATGAATAGATAGATAGATAGATAGATAGAATATGCTTTATTGTACACCATGAAAATAGTAGTAAACAGGAACAACGTATAAATTATGGGTACCTACATGAGCGGTTTTATCGCTAAAAGCGATATCTTCCAGACAACCTACTAACCTACGATTTCTAAACCTATAATAAGCATAATAAAAAAAAAAATAGTATTAAAAATTTAGTGTGGAGCACCGCAGCGATGGGTCGACGACATTAGACGGCACGGAGGTCATGACTGGAGGAGTCGGGCACAAGACCCACTGAGAACGCACTGTCAGTACACTTATGCTCAGTGTCAGAAACACCTATTCATTAACACACACACCCACTCTACACAACTCACAACACGCAAACATACACCTTACAGAACTCACACAAATACACACCTTACAACACTCACACAAATACACATATCACTCATATATTCATACCTCAATTTACTTTATTTTATTACTCGACTGCGCCAGAAGGAGGGTTATGTTTTTCGAGTGTATGTATGTATGTATGTATGTATGTATATTTCTTTGGCACGCTCTGTGGCCTAAACGGCTTGATGGATTTGAGATTGAGAGGTGTCGTTAGATTCGTCTTAATTCTGAGAGTGACACTGGGTACATCAAAATTTAAAAAATTAAAATGGCCGCTTTTTGGCGCCATATTACCTCTTCAAATTTTTTTTTTTTCCTTCAAATACTATCGAGTGGGGTATCAAAATAAAGGGTTTTATAAATGCTTTACAAAAATATATACAACTTATATGTTTAAATGTAATTTGTAGTTCGGCTATGGCAGATTTGTCCACTTGACGGCGCCTTACCGCTGTGATGTGCTCCTACAAAGCGTACTATCGCGGAGAGAGTGAAGGAGCACATCACAGCGGTAAGGCGCCGTCAAGTGGACAAATCTGCCATAGCCGAACATTTGCTCGATTCAGGACCAAACCATTGGATTGAGCTACACGACCCGAAAATCCTCTCCACTGATCGTCATTACTATCCCAGAATTGTACGAGAAGCGATTGAGATAAAGAAATATAAAAATTTCAATCGGGAAGATGGATATAGGTTGTCCTCCTCGTGGAATCCGGTAATCGAGAAGTGTTTGCGTCGTGGTATGTCTACATGTATGTCCGCCGAAACTGTCAGCATTGTGTGTCGTGATTCAGCATATCTTGTTACGGACAGCGACGTTACGAAAAACCAACCTCGGGTAGTTCGAGAAAACACCCGCCGCTCAAGACGATGACACCCACATACTTCAGTCTGCTCGTGACCACGGCCAATGCAACTTGACCGAAACGTCGAGGTTAGTCAAAATGCTTGTTATATTTTGATTTAATTGTGCGCGACAAGTCCCGTAAACTTAGTTCAATATTTTGTGTGTAATGTTTGTGAAAACAGACTTCGAAAAATAATTACCGCTAAGAAGCTATAAATATTAAAATGAAATCAGGTTATTAGGTCCTAGTACTGCGAATATGAGCTCCGAAGCCTAAATTTTAAAGTTTATTTGTACCTTATAAATGCTCACAATGTCATGTTAAGTCTCATCGATGTACTGTAAGTAAATAATGAATTATGAACAAATATGCTAGGTCTGGGCCACGATGTTGTTCGCCATTCGATTGGACGAGTTTACTATGGGTTGGCAAATTAAAAGGTATCCCATTCGTTAGTGTATTAGTTCAATTATCCATCTGTAAAATTGTAGCCCAATACACTTAATAATTAAAGAAATATAATCAAAAAACCAATGAGAAGCGCAATACAGAGATAAACCAACCAAGTTTGAATGTGTACTAAAAAGCGGCCGCGCGATACATGGTGCTTACCTTCCACGGAATACTTTATATTCATTTCCTCTATGTTACCTTCCGTTATACTCTAATCCATGTAACTATTTTATTTTACTTACGTCCTTTGGAAAAAAAAATCCTCGCTGGGAAGACGTCGTTCCAGCGGAAAACGTTTTTGATGAATATCCCAAAAAGGGTTGGACACACAAATCTGAAATGTTCATACACAATTACACGACGTCATACACTAACGATTTACTTATCTCGAATTAAGAAATTCGACACTTTTTCGCTGGGATGACGCACACCATGTCATGCCAAGGCCAATATTCGTCGAAGGGTCGGCACTCGAAGTTGTAACGGAATACGTCTACCTTGGGCAGGCAATTTAGCTTGGTAGACATAACATCGAGAAAGAAGCCAACAGAAGGATCCGTTTGGGCTGGGCAGCATTTGGCAAACTTCGCCGAGTCTTCTCGTCGCCTATACCGCAAAGTTTGAAGACAAAGGTCTTCAACCAGTGCGTCCTGCCTGTGCGAGACGGTGCCGAGACGTGGACACTGACAGTTGGGCTAGTTCACAAGTTCAAAGTCGCTCAGCGAGCTATGGAGCGAGTTATGCTTGGAGTTTCTTTGAAGGATAAAATTCGTAACGAGATTATCCGGAGAAGAATCCGGAGTGACCGACATAGCTTGTAGGATCAGTAAGCTGAAGTGGCAGTGGGCTGGCCATGTCTGTCGATGGACCGATGGCCGCTGGAGCAGACGAGTCCTTGAGTGGAGACCGCGAAGCGGCAAACGCAGCGTAGGGCGCCCTCCTGCCAGGTGGACCGACGACCTAAAGAACGTGGCTGGGGGGACTGGATGCGGAAGGCAGAGGACCGAGTGTTGTGGCTTAACTAGGGAGAGGTCTATGTCCAGCAGTGGACTGCGATAGGCTGAGTTGATGATGATGTACGTGTGTTAGTCACCTAACTCCTCCTAAACGGCTGGACCGATTTGGATGAAATTTTGTGTGTATATTTTAATGGGTTCCTGGATGGTTGTGAAACACAGTTGGACCCGGTAGGTGGCGCTGCTTTTCGGGGCAGGACGACGTCTGCCGGGTCCGCTAGTAATATACACCGTGTCACTTTTCACGTGGTCCAAACGAAAGCCATTGATAAAAGGCATCAAGGGCTATCGAAAACCCCCATGTATGTTCCGCGAAAATCGCCAGTTTTAGAGAAAATCGAAATTTCCGTATTTGTCTGCATACACAAATTGGTTTTGCGCTCAAACTATTATCGCAGGACGTACAATGTTTTCATGAATAAAACAACTGAAAGGCAAAAAATTCAGTTAGGCCTCCTAGATGCTAAGATCCACATAAAATATGCACGTTTTATTGCTTTTTTAAAGTAAACTTAAGAAGTTTCAGTCTTTATTTATGCCTTTCATTTGTTTGTATTCATGAAAAAATTGCAAGTAATCCAATTTTTGTGGGCACTGAGACAAATACTGAAATTGCGATTTTCTCGTAAACTGGCAATTTTCGCGGAACACACATGGGGGTATTTTTGATAGCCCTTGGTGCCCTTCATCAATGGTTTTCGTTTGGACCGCGAGAAAAGTGACACGGTGTATAAGAAACACCCAGACCAACGCAAACACTTATGTTCATCACACAAATATTTGTGTTCTGTGGGAATCGAACCCACGACCTCTTGATCAGCAGTTCAAAACTAGAACCACTAGACCACAGATGTCGTCACCATATAATAACCATTAGAAGAGTTTTGTGGCAATAAGTAAATAGCTAAAGCTGTGTCCAGGGTCCTGCTAGTATACCTATTATATTCTATGGTGCTGTGGCAAAGGCCGAGAGATGAGCTGCGTGTTTGACAACAATATATTTATATTGCTCACTTTGAGTGACTCAGGATGATCGGCTCCTCCGCTTGAATTCTGGACACACCTTAAGAATACTGACTCTAACCTAGTCTGACAGCTAGTGCAGTACCAAGGCAGTACCTATTAATGTTGGTATAGTCGTGGGAACAAAAACAGTTCAATTCAAATATCACTTAAATGTGACGTCGCTATAGGTATCTACATTATTTGCATACGGGTGCGGCAAGATAGCCATGCTAATTTTACGCTTAGATCACTCTTTCGAAGTACAAGTAAGCGTAACGATCACAGCACAATTTACGATTTGTATGTAGGTACTGGTCATAAATATTTTAATACTATATTCAAACAAAAACTTCGTGATTCATTCTTTAGAAAGTAAAGTATAAGCATTAGCTATTAATCTGTGGCATTAGCTATAAACATATTGAACTATATTTACGGGACTTTTCGCGCACAATGAAATCAAAACAAAACAAACATTTTGACTAACCCCGACGGTTCGGCCAAGTTGCATTGGTTGTGGTCACGAGAAGACTCAGTTTGTTTTGTTTTGATTTCATTGTGCGTGAAAAGTCCCGTAAATATAGTTCAATATGATTGAAATTCGCGAAAGTTTAAAAACAGCTATACCTAAACATGTTTCTGAAAAATAGATAAAATATTTACGAATATAATATTTCATGTTTTTCAGCAGCATACATACATACATATCTTCCAATGATATTACATAAGTATGTAAAATCATTGATATCTTCTATACATATAAAAGGCTTTGTCCTGAATGACTGACTGACGGATCAACGCACAGCCTAAACCGCTGATCGTAGAGACCTGAAACTTTGAGGGTGTGTTCTTTGTATGACGTGGGCATCCGATAAGAAAGGATTTTCCGAAATTCTACCCCTAAGGGGGTGAAAAAGGGGGGTAAAGTTTGTATGGGACAACGTGATTCCTTGGTCCAATCTACTTCAAATTTAGCATAAACCTTTTTAACAGAATTGATGGAAGATGTGTTACGTATTTTATTGAAATTCATCCCCTAACGGGGTTAAAAAGGGGTAGAAAGTTATTTTGGCAGTGATTTGCTTCGAAGTTGATATCAGTACTCCTTAGTGCTTTTGATTTAAATTACATTTTATTTTGACACATGTTTGAAAACTCAATCCGATTTTATTCAAAAAAGGTTAAAAACATAAGCAAATACTCTTTAAAATTGGAATGTCTCGAAAGTCACCGTACTACAATGGCCGTCAAAACTGATTACCACACTTTTAAAATTGCAATTTCTCCTAAACTATAGAAGTCAGAGATTTGAAATAAAAAACGTTTTGTAGCTAATTTCATCAGCTTTCTTTGAAGATATAGTTTATTATACATAAGTATCGTTTTTAACTCAAAAAAAGAACAAAACCAAAAAAAATGCCAATTTTAACTTAATAACTTCTTCTTTCTTCTTTTTCTTCTTAACTTACTGCAAAAAAATTCAGACAACATTTTATGAGTTTGTTTTACGCCTAATTTACATTTTAATAACTGTTATTACCTCCTCGTGCTCTGATTACAGCTTCGAGCTGGTTTGGCATACTGAAGACGAGGTTTTAGAGGCAATGTTGGGGAATATTCTCCCATTCTTCCATCAGGGCCTGTTTTAGGGCCCTGAGGGTAATAGGAGGTAGTCTGTGGCTTCTTACCATTTTCCCGAGCTCATCCCAGGCATGTACAATCGGGTTAAGATTAGGACTTCTTGATGGCCAAGCCATCAAGTTGATACCAACCTCCTGAATGTACTCTTGTACGATCCGAGCTGTTTGTGGCCTGGCGTTATCCAGCATCAGTATCGATCCATCACCCACATATATTTACTAAATATGACCTTGCCTACTTATTAAGGATCTCTTCCTGAGCATATCTTTCCACAGTCAAGGTGCCATTTTCTATGGCCACTAGCTCTGTGCAATCTTTTCAAGAGATGTCAGCCCATACACTTGAACAGAGCCGTATTGGAGTTTTTCTGTGAAGCAGGCTTTACCAGATCGCCTGTAGACTCTTCGCCTTCCATCGGAAGTGAATAGTGAGAATCGAGACTCAGCAGTAAAAAAAACTCTTGCCCATTTTTCTTCACCTCACTGTAAGTGTTCATGTATTCAGAAGGTTATCGACTATAAAGTTTTATGTAAAAAAATAAATTATTTTTGTAATCCTTTTCATTTCAAACATATATCTTGTGTACTTTAAAAGTTACTGCAATTTTAGAAGTGTGGTACTAAGTTTTGAAGGCCAGTGTATATTAGTACCTCATTTGAAGATTTCTAAGCTTAAAGAGGTTATAAGTATGCTCTTTTAGGTCACGGCCTCATAGGGACGTAGAGTTCGTGAAATGGTAAGGACTAGAACATTTTGGTTATAAATTATACGAATTATTCCATATTAAAAAACAACATGTAAAATAAATGAAAATCCTATTAGAACCATTTTCGACTTCTACGCGAACGAAGTCGCGAGCAAAAGTATTACATTAAGAGTATTACATATATATGTATATTATTATAGCATACATATTTTTTTTTTATAGCAGTACTACCACCGTGCTTACTTCTCCGCCAAATAGTGATGCTTGCATTGCTGTGTTTCGGTCTGAAGGGTACGGGTGCCGGTGAAATTACAATCACATGAGACTTTCCATCTTCATGTCTCAGTTTGGCGAACCGACTTGCGGTACCATTTAGGCAACAGCCTAGGTGGTATTGAAGTTGTTATGGGTAACCGCTTAACATCAGGTGGGCCTTTAGCTAGTTTCGCCATCCTATACTATATATAAAAAAAAAAAACCTTTTTTCCTTTTCAATGACGTGTTCGTCATCAAAATAAAATCACAATATATTTCATTTACACTTTAATGAATTTAAACAAATTAAACTTACATGGAACATCACAATTATGCTTCGCAAAACAATGTTGATGTCATGAGATTCATTGTTATAATATCTACCCAGTTAGCAGGGCCTATTTCAATTACATATAGGTACAACAATAGAACATGCCTTAATATTATTGAATAGATTTTCTACCAAAAAGGGAGAAGCAATTTCCTAAAATATTGGACATTGAACATACAGGCCTCGGCTTTTCTTTTGTAGATATTATTAAATGTTTTGCAATAAGTTCTAATATCCGTTTGCGACATCAGAGACAAAAATATTATAAAGCTAAAAGAGTGACCAATAAATATAGTAATAATATTTTGTTATAAGATATTTTAAGTCTTATCCAATAATGGTACGCTAGGTGGGACGTTGATCTAACGTTAATTTATAAAATTATTAAATGATTGAAGATTATACCTGTTTTTTACTAAACTAAAATAAATTTGCATTCCGCGAGAGGAATACTGACACACTGGAAACGATAGTAGAAAATAAAAAAAATCGTAAAGTAACATAAAGAGATGAAGACAGTTCACTTACAATTAAGGCGAACACTTACAATCGATTTCAATTCATACAAAAATATCATTCATTTTCTTTACACATTGACAAAAGTCCGCTAAGCATACTACTACCAAACGATTCCAAAACTATAGAGTCTACTTGTTTCTAGGTGCTGACAAGAATCATGTGTTCATTTGACGGAGGGATGGAATTTTAATGAATTAATGGCCTAAACTAACAAATGTAGGCAACCTTACAAAGTATAACTTTGGCTTGAATAACAAAGTCATAAATTATTCATCTTCAGTTAAACCTCAAACAACCTTTAATTATAATTTCATCTGAACTTACACGTATGTTTAAATAAAAACATAATAAATTATTTTGTGAATAAACGCTTTACGCTTAAAAGTAATAATATCTCTTAATTCTGGATTTTTAGACTCTTGTAACTTAAAATTAAAAATAACAATTAAAACTAAAGAAATACAAAATACTAAAAGATAAGAGGTACTAAACGATGTGCTTAATTACTATTGCGCGAAAAGAAATGAACTGTGCGAACTGTTCATAACCAAAAGCTGTATAAATGTTATAGTATGAAAACCACCACATAATATTGTAGTTACATATTTTTGTTGCAAGGTTAATTTAAAGCACAACTTGCCAAGTGTATAAAGGAAAATCAAGCTGGGACTATATGCATGGATGGACAAGTTTATTCAATCAACACCTAATTCTTCTAAAATGTATTAATATTAGGTAACGGAACACGATAAAATAAATTACTTAAAACTCTACACATATCATAACTTTTTACGGTGATTACAATTAACAATTTCTCAAAAACATGGCTATAGCCCTTGAAAAAACAAATTTATCAAATAAAATTCATTATTTAAATTAGAAAGGATATCTAAATAATTATTGTGTTTTGTACATTGCAACATTTAAAATATTATAGGTAACGTATTTTTCTCTAATAAACTTCTTTTTGAATTTTGAAATCCATTCAAATATCACAAGTGTGAGTTTACTGTCCTGAGAATGTCCATGATAATCTATGTGTGATTTTATTACAGCTTGTCATTGGTAACAGTGTCTTACTTCACTCGGTATCATTATCCCATTATCCCTATCTACGATGTTTCCACTGTCATTACATAAAAATATAATGACAATCTTCTCGCGCCGCTCTGCGACTTCCATATCAGTTAACTATTTACAGATATATCTATTTACAGTTATGAGATTAATTTTGGCTCCTCAATTTACATATTGGAATGAAATCACATAACAGGAATGTCAAGAAAACAAAAATATTTATATTTACACAATTTGACCGAGGAAAAGGTATTATCAGTGCATCGGTTTATAAACAACAGCATCAAGCTCAGTTGCGAAAACGTACATACATGTATAAACGACCAAGCAACTATAATTTTAATGATATTTTTCTCGATATTTACAAAGAATTTAACTTGACATTTTAAAGTAAGAGTATAAGTGCAGGGATAAATAACGTGAAAGTAACGATCTTGATAGTTGCTCCACTGGGGTTGCTGCCGAGTCCACCGACAACAGATTTTTTGATATCTTCTTTTGGCACTGAAGCTTTAATCATGCCCTCACCGCTTTCGTTCATCATATCACTGCTGTCCATCTGATCAGGTTGGTCGGGCTTCTTCATGGCGGCCACATCGTTTTCTTCAGGCGCAGGGGGTGCTGGCTCTGGCGGAGGGGTTGTCGTAGTAGTTGTTGTTGTAGTCGTGGTAGTGGTAGTGGTTGTAGGTACCAATGTGTTGTTAGATAGGAAATATATTTCACCATAAATAGCTTCTACCTCAAGTGTATTTTCAATACGTTGGCCTCTCATTTGCCTAGACCGAGAGTCATTATCTTTATAGAAAGTTACTAATTTAGCAGTATATTGCACGTCACTAATTGTAAAATTGCCCCTAAATGTGACGTTACATGCTGTACCTGGTTCCAGATATTGTTCGAGTTTGTAAAACTTAGTCCTCTGCTCTGAAAATGGGTTAGCCCACTGTATGTTTGGGAACAAAGTACCATCATCTGATTCAATCATCGTATTCAGACCAATAGCTATTCCATGCCCATGACCCCAAGATAAGGTGTAATTGAAGTTGTATTCAATTTCGGTAGTGACGGTTGCTGCAACTTCGTCCTCATTTTTTAGAATTCGTTCTTCATAAACTTCTGGTTCTGTTTGCCGAACATGTTCCGTAGCCCGGTCTAACACTACATTTTCTAACTTGTAACTTATAGGTTCAATTTCTTTTAAGATTTCACCACTATTTTCTATCATTTTGTTATTCTTGTCATCGAAGGTAATTAACTGTCCAATAACGTTTTCGTAAGCAATTCTTCCGATATAATGTGAATATCCACTTGGTGCTTTTATTCTGCCAATAAAAACGGAATCTACAGAGGAGTCCACTACTACACCACCACTAGGTTTGGCATGAAACCTAAACCAAGGTATCCAATTGATCAAAGATGCGTTTTCAATGTTTTCAAGCACCTCGAAAATATTATAGCTTTTGCTTGCAGATACTGCGCAAGAAGTATAGTCTGGTCTCAACTGTCCTAGAATCATTTCGCCTTCGTGACGTGCTCTGCAAAGGTAAATAGGTCCTGGAATGGAAAAAAATTGCATGTATCTATGTTTTCCAAAAAACGATCTACCTAACATGTTGCTCAGATATAGAAATAGTTACCTTGTTCAGATTCAGCCCCAATTACATAGTTGCTCATGGATTCTTTCTTGAGATTAGTCCACTTCAAAGTGCTTGAAGTAGTGACTTGTTTAAGCTTTGAGTTATACAGCCCAACTCCAGCTTCTGCAGCTGCATGAACCGCTAGAGTGGCGGTCAATAGCACCACCCACCATCCACTTTGGCAATTTCTGTTTTTCTTCATCTTAGCACTGTAACAAAAGACATAACTATTAAAGACGTGTTTCCCGATGAAATATTAAAATTTTCTGTTTCAACATATTATTGGATCATTAGAATAATATTAAAATTTTCTGTTTCAACATATTATTGGATCATTAGAATACTGATGTTTTGATTTTCTATAACCATAATTTATTGTTACTAAAATGGTGTAATATTTTTACGCCTTATGAATATAATGAATACCTGTTATCTATTTTTAAATGATCGATAAAAATATGTACTACTCGACCCCAATATTTATATGCTGATGGATTTAAATACGTACGATTTGAATAAGTTATGAAAAAGTACGTATTTATAGCACACATCATGCGCAACAACATTTCTGTTAAAATATACCTACAATAACATTTGAGTCGTAAACCAAATATTAAAACTCTTCAAGTCTTCACCATGGGTAAACAAAGAAAATGGAATGAGGCATGTCTTTGTTTTCCAACCGATTGTTTTTGATAGCTTCACAAATCAGAGGGTGGAAAGATTTTACAAAGGGTATAACTAAATAATCCAGAATAAATAGAGATTACCCTGTCTGATATCAGATGCCTTTTAAATTTTCCTTTCATTGTCATCGAATTTTGTGAGCTAACTCCGAAAATAGCATCACATTCGTACGACCCTGCGGTAATAAATGGCCGCGACCCCCAAATTTTATCTAGATGTACATTCACAAGATATAAAAGCAGCCGTTTCTCCCTGCTTATTGCGTTTGTAATTGCCAGTAAACATGTCAGAAATGAATTTAAAAGGAAAGCATTATATTATAGAAGAGAAGTCTGTAACTGCTATCACCATACACCTGTATATGCTTACACCATGTGTATATCATCTTAAAAGGTTGTGGTAGGGTTTCGATCGCTCGGAAACTCAATTTTCTTGACAAAGTTACGTTACTGAAAGCAGATCGCTTCGAGCTCAGCGATCTTGCCCCTAGTAAAGTGTTGGCGCGGGAGATACGGTTTTATCTGAAATTTTTCAAATTTCCTCATCTTCGGATAACTTACCTGTTTGCTTTATAAAATACTTTTACAAGCATTGAAGAGGATAGGCGTGTAAAGCTATAGACTTTTAGATAGTTAGCTACAATTTATCTATTAGATAGTGAGCTACATATTAACTATTAGATAGTTGGCTAATAAACTATTAGCCAATGGCGGTCACATTCATTGGTGAACTACTAACTATAAAACGTTTTAATATCGTAGTTATGTCCATAAACGTCAAACTGCGAGCGAGTAGATACTACACTAGTTCCAGTAGCTGAGCTGAAAGTTTAGTAGTTAATAATGTGACCCGAAAACTAGTAAACTATTATATTGCCATTT
Source organism: Asteroscopus sphinx (assembly GCA_949699075.1). Taxonomy (NCBI): domain Eukaryota; kingdom Metazoa; phylum Arthropoda; class Insecta; order Lepidoptera; family Noctuidae; genus Asteroscopus; species Asteroscopus sphinx. Next base: position 24,642,354 of record OX453004.1, on the reverse strand, counting down.
CCGTCTAACTTTATGGATCAAATTGCAGTTTAGCTCTTCTTGAACTACAAAATAGCTCCTAGCTACTAGTTAATAGCTCTCAATGGGACCGCGCCCTAATAATGAATACTATGATACAAAAAACAACGCGCGGGCCCTAATAGCTAATGATAATATAGAATAGCACACATAAGACCGCCCATTGTACTTACATAAGCTATCTGTAAACTACTGTCTTTGTTTTCGTTTGGTGTATGTACAATAAAGAATATAATTAATAAATAGGAAGGGCGGGGAAGGTCTCCTTACTCCTTAGACGCTGAAGTACCTAGGTAGTAGACAATCAACGTAAACTTAGGTACTATTTATTCATTTATTTATTTATTTTTTATTGCATAAATAATTGGATTATTAACGATTTTTTCATTATCAAGCAAGATGCATATGAAAAGTCTAAGTACCTAACTTCAAACTTAAATTAAAAGTAATTAAAATAATAGAGCATGTCGCATGAAGGTGATAAATTAGGTAGGTATGTATTAATTCCTCACGAGTCTATAATGATCTTCTCGTACGTGTACTGAGATAAATTACAAGACAGTTCGGACAGTTCATTTAATTGTCAGTACTTAAATACAAGGCTAACAAGTTATTAAATTGTTTTTCATCATTACTTTCAACTTTATCTAACTGCTATGTAAATCAGTCTATCGCCTAAAGCAAACTTATGTCTGCATTTTGATAATTTTCATTAAATAAGTTTCTTTTATTTTCAGGTAAGTTCACATCTTCAGCAGTATCTTACAATTCACGTTCGCCTGGTTGTTGAGGTATGTTTCATTTTGTTTCTAGTAGTTTACCATTTGCTTCAAAAATTTATTAGTAAATTTGCAAAATATTTTGATAAATTCCGGTACAACACTAAACCCTAGTTGCGTGTAGCAGAAGTGCCAAAGGTTTATGGCGGATTTATTATTCAGCGCTGGTTTATGTATTTGACATCTATGTAGTTTTGGATGTTCTGGTTAAACGGGATTTCAAACCTAAATATATATTAGACATTCATGAGGTCCTACTTTTTTACAATAGTATTTTTCTACTAAGGTATTCTGTGCTTTAGAAGTTAGAGATAGTTGAATTACCAATAAATCATCGTTAGTGCAGCTACAAACCGAGTAAATTCAGTTTAATAAGTTCAATTGGAGATTGACACGGACCATTTTCTGCGGCACAAATCCCGATGCTCTGTTCCTTTGTTATTTCATCAAGTTTTGATATATTGCTTTTCAAATAGAGGGATCTTCCTTCATGAAGTATTAGTAATTAGTCACGGTATCTTTGTAGTTAGATATACATAACATATGTACCTACCTACTTTATTTAAAACGTAGTCAAGCGTGCTTTATTCTACATACATATTTATATCGCCAGATGTGTTTACAAATAATTGCCGTTTGGATCAAGTCCACAAAGTTATAATATTAAATTCGGTCATAGGTTACGCGATAACGCTCACGACATATTCACCTTCTATCATTAGACATGTAAAAAAGATAAAAAAGAATATATTAATCAACACTTCATTAATTTATGGTTTTATTGAACGAAAGATGAAGCTTTACGGGAATTTCCTAATTCCATTGCACAGTATACCTACGCACCACGTAGAATACTTTGGCTAGGTCGCATTCCGTCAGCCCGAGCCGACTGAATCGAGTCCCTTTGTGGTGGGGCACATAGCGTGTCTAAACGCAGCCTTTGTGTACCCGCCAATATGACACCTATTGTAGCAGAATCGATTAACTGATTTCACTATATATGCCCTATATTGCAGCTAAGGCCTATTATCAACATCCATTGTCATTTTGTTCCTTTTAGTTTCTAGTATTTTCTGTCATATGTTGGGCTTTTTAGTGTGTTTATATGTCGTATATGGTTGTTGCCGACACTAGCTGCATGTTTTATACTGTACTGGTAACTTCTTTTACTTTGAATATTATCTTGGCTTTCTATGTCACACTTGTGGGCGTCGTGGGTTCGTATCCCACTTCTGACACCAATGTAGACGTTTATTTTTCAACGAGTGACATAGAAGGCCAAGATAATATTCAAAGTAAAAGAAGTAAACCGCACAGTATAAAACATGCAGCCAGTATCGGCAGCAATGGTTTTATAATAATAAAGTAACGTTTTTTTTTGTGTGATAACTTCGACAACGTAAAGATCGTCTTCCTCGATGAACTCATTTTAGGTGAATGAAAAGTTATCTAACTAAAATACCACGATTCCGTTGTTGAACTAGAAGATGAAATGATAACGTGTACAAAGGAAGCTCAGACAGTTACTCAGCGGTGGCTTTAATGAGTCGATTTAAACACCCCATACGTTCTGACACAATACCTTCCGTCTGCGTGTTTTGGAGCCACTCTCGATGCGACGAGGGGAGACAAACTACAAACAAAACAGGAAAATCTTACGTCTGAGTTACCTCACTTCACTGAATCATCACCATCCACCCCTCTACGAAATTTTTTACGTCACGTTTTAACAGGAGATGTATTTATATTTTTGTTTAATTTGTGCTGTTAAAAACAAAACAGCGTGCTATTTTTTTATGGAAGGGATGGCGCGACGAGCTAAAGGCCCACCTGAGATTATGCGGTTACCTTTGCGGATTTTCCTATAACAACTGCAATACGACCTAGGCTGACCCTTCACCTAGGTGGTATTGCAGTTGTTATGGGCAAAGATAACCGCTTAACATCAGGTGGGCATTTAGCTCGTTTCGCCATCCTATACTATAAAAAAAATAAAAACCGGCCAAGAGCATGTCGGGCCATGCTCAGTATTATAGGGTTCCTTAAGTAGGTGTTACAAACAAATCAAATCGAATATTAATCACGGCTATTTTAGTTTTTGCAATAGACGGCAGCATTGGGGACTCAGAGAGTGATGTCAGTAGCCAGCCGCTAGATGGCGCTATACAGTGCCAAATGTAATACACGGCACTTGACGGCAGCATTGGCGACCCAGAGAGTGTTGTACGACGCCGCTAGATGGCGCCAAATTTAAGAAGTGTGTCGTCAACATAACACAAAGTTACTTTTTGTGATTTTTTCAAATAGAAAGTAGCTAAAGGAGCATTATTTGCTATGATCATTTTCCTCTAAGGTCAATGACCTTTGAACTAGGACGTTTTAAGTATTTTTCAGTTTTCTGTCTATAACTCAAAAAATTATAATCACATTATACTCGAAATAATTTTAAAAGAGAGTTTTCACAAAGGTCTATCAATGTGGAAGATTATAAGTTTCTACGTTGCATAGTTTAGAAATGGCAGGGGGGGGACACATTGCAAGCCACTTTGGCGGGCTATATTTCGCAGATGGTACACCTGATAAAAAAGTGATGTATTAAACATTACCTTCATTTTCGTAGACCTATTCAATGATACCCCACACGAGGGGGTGCAGCGAAAAAATTTTTTTTTTCCCCATTTCACATATATGGGCGCCACCCCTAAAGAACGTAAAAACTATTTTTTTATTCTTTTAAAATTGAGATCTATATGCAGACTATTTTTTAACAAAATTTTATTTACTTATGTTTATAACTGTAGAAGTTATTAAGCTGTAAAGGATTAGGACAGACGGACAGACGGACAGACGGACGGACATGACGAAACTATAAGGGTTCCTTGTAGGACTTCGGAACCCTAAAAAACACAGCAATGCAAGCCTACATAACTGTTTGGCGGCTGAAATAGATTACTTCCCCGGGCGAGCTCATTCACTAGGAGCGTAAGAGCTCTACTACTACTTACTAAGCTATACTACGTAATTTTTTTAAGGTTTCTTATCTTAATTTTTAATGGCAACTTTAAAAATTGCTCTCCTGTGTTCTTCATTGAAGTCAACGCCCACCGACGGCACCGGAGGCAGCGAAGAGCAGTTCACTGGTTGAAAGGCAAACTGTCTCCTATGGACGCTTGTGGCTGGCCGCTCGACCGCTCCTCGCGGCGCTTAGCGCCCCCCGTGATTTTATTTAGCTATTCAAATTTCAGTCGTATGTTGAAGCCAAATAAGGTTGAATTTCAATTGTTACTAAATAAGCTACTTCGCCGCCACTCCATCGGTTTGCGCTGACCCTTATTTTGCCCGGACAAAAGGTCGACCAAAGTAAATGCGAAATACGAATACCGTGTTAAAACTTAAAACGTTGTTGGCAATGTTTAGATACATAAAAAATATTTTACTCCAAACATGACATCATGTTAGGTAAAGGCGAACTTGTATTTTGTAACAATATTGTGGGCAATAAAATTGTATGATGTTCGTCGACATGGTCTGTGGTGACTGCACCGTACGAGGTCACAGTTTATGAATAGTGTGCTCGCGAGCGCTCGTAGTGCCATAACTAAATTGCAAACGGATTCCAATGTCTCTATCAATGTCAATGTTGTGAATATTTTCGGAGGGGATCACGACCGTTATACCGCGAAATGTTCTCGTCAACTGTGTCAACAAAAGCCTATAAATGAAAATAATAACAGTATTTTTTATGGCATAGGATGGCGAAATGAGCTAAAGGCCCACTTGATGTTATGCGGTTAACTTTGCTTTTCCCATAACAACTGCAATACCTCCTATATGTATTGTTGCCTAAATGGTATTGCCAATCGCGTTCGCCAAACTGAGACCTAAAGATGGAAACTCTCATGTGATTGTAATTTCACTAGAACCCGTACCTTTTGTTACAGCAATGCAAGCATCACTGTTTGCCCCTGTTTGGCAACACTTGGTACTTCTCCTTGGCTTTGGCGACATTTGGTACTTCCCCGTATGAGCTCGTTCACAACAAGCTCTACTACCTACTACTACAGTAGTAGATGATTTTCAGACACTTATCGATATCGTTTCATCTCTTACACTGTTCATGGTTAGGAAAAAGTAATGAGTATGTGTAATGGTGTAATGCCATTTAAGAACAGAAATCTTCGTTCGTTTCGTTCTCAGTTATCAATCGTTACCAATCTACTAAGGGAAACTTCATCCAAGTACTGGCAGACTGAACAGAGGTCTGCTTATAAAATTCATCAAATTGTTTTGCTTATATTATTTATCTCAGTACCGCGTACTTGAAATGGTACTTCTTTATCTTTGGTTCCGTCGGACGCTTCATTGTCCCGGCAGAGATCATTAATCTTGTCGTTAACTATAAACTCTTATGACAGACAACTATGTATCCCATATTTTTGTATGAGTCACGTTTGTTATAATTACTTCAATACATAGATGGCTATCGTAATGTCTCCATTTTACATAAACAGCATTCATAATAAATACTCGTACTATCGTAAGCACTTTGCTATTAGATAGATATTGCTGTTTAATCGATCCATCGAAGTTACTTATTGTAAGGAGGTGAGCTCCCCGGGCAATAATAGCTCGCACACTAATCGCATTACCCATACATGCAATCAATAATACTAGACAGGATTACTGTCGCCTGCGACGTAGGTACTAATATTTCTGGTCAGCATCTTTTCTACAATCACTCTATCGCTCAAAAGTTTGTTGATACTGTACTAATTTATGAGTTATAAATGAAGTAGTAATGAAGAACTGAAGAGGTATAAATAGTATGAATTCCTGATGGCATTAGTCGTTTTCGAAAGCATAATAATTTGACGGTCTATTTAAAGTCGGTACCATGTTCTCTAAAACATTAATAGAACTTGCGAAATGTCACATACACGTTACACGTGTCTGTTTATGAAGCCGGTTTAGGGTCACCAGAAGCAAATAAATGTCATCGTTACTGAACCGAACACACCTTATGGCTCATGATTAATTTTAGAAAATTACCTTTACAACATGTTCTCTAAATGTTGTATACATGTGTCATGATGACTATTATATAATAAAAGTGACAACATAAAATAAAACATACCACAACCAGTCTACACAAGATAGATATATGCACGATTGGAGTCCTGATCCGCGAAACAGCACTAAGCTTTTAACCCAGTTGTGATGCTGCTTACAATGCAAATATTCTGCTATCGTTAGCGCAGGCTCTGGGGTGAGTCGGACACTGTGCTAATTTAATAGCGGGCCGTATATAGTTTTAAAAGGAACTTTCTGTAATTTCGGGGCTAGTATCGATAAAGTTATTACTGTAACGGTTTGCAAAATTAGTAGAGAATTCTTCAGTAATTGAACCACTGTACTGTATCCGGACCGTAATTACACCAGCACTAATGTCTGGGCATACAATAGATACTTCACACCCATGAATTATTGTTGATTGTTTGGTAATGTCACTGATAATATAATACTATAGTAGTAATGTCACAGATAATATAAATGTCAAGTAATGTGGATGTCCTCTTTTGATTAAAATGGCTAAAACGTTCTTGAAGAAGAAAAACGTTCCTATTTTAGCAACACAGAAAGCTAACGCTAACACTACCATCCAATTTATTCTATTAAGCTCAAGTTCATGTCCGTTCGCTGAGGGGTCTCATAGTCTCATTGGCCTTTCTTCATATCTCACGACAGGATAAAACCATTAAGAATACACTTTTACTGTACTATGGATACGAACAATAGAGTTTCAAATTGCTTTGCGCAGTTAATTTCTATATTTAGAACCCCCAGTTGTCATGTCATCTTGGTAAAATACATTGCAGTGCTGTACTAGTATCGCAGTCGGGTGGTAGATGAGCGGGTCTCATTTGGAGGCAATTATTATCGCAGTAATGGCTTCGTTATCAAACGCTGTTTCATGTTTAATGATTTAATAAAACGAGTTCGGCTTTCTTTAACCAGTACCTAACTAACTAGTATCTTTATATTCGTTCATTGTCTGTATAGTGAATACACGGACAAGGTCGCATTTATGCCGTAACTGCTTTTTAGTCGCTTGTCTCTTCAAAGCTATGCCATGTTCTACATTCACTATAAATCAGTGCCACTTGATTATCGTTAGAATGTATGTAACGGAATACTCACAAAATTGGATTTTTAAGTGCCGTTACCAATTTTGTGGTTTTTCTTTTGGGGTACACAATTATTCTCAGTGTAAAGAATAAATAGCAGTGCAATTGAACTGAAGGCTTTTCCCATTAAATGCAGTAATGTTTATGTATCATGTTTATAATAATTCTGTACAGAGATGCAGGTTCTATATTTCTTTACGGGTAATCTTCACAAGTTAGCGGTACACGCGGAACAATGCAACATACTACGTAAGTCTAGTGAATGCCGGTGATATGAGTTTTGCGGGCGGTGCAAATTGCTCTCCCGGGCGCCATCGTCTCTCGTGTACCGTTGCTAACTGTCAATAAATCATTCTCTTTATTACTAGTCACTAGCTCTTCCTGACGAGCCTGCCAAATTGGCCACGGTAGTTTTTTATTATTACAAAAATAATTTTGTGATTTTATTTGCTCGTTTGTTATTGTTATTTTCAACTTTTGATAGATGCATTTTTTTGACCAGTGCGGTTTGCTATTGGCCAGGTTGACGCTGAGTGTCGCGGGCCGTTGCGCGTGCGCACTGCCGCGTGAACCAGCTCATAGCGTGGGAACAACTTCATGCATGGAGACCGCATTGCCTGCTCCACATATTGGTATTGTACACTATGGTGCCTCAGATTCGTATCTTGATCATACTGAAAACTATTCACTGATTCGGTGCTATTCAGGAACCTTTAGGATTAGGTGAACATAATAACATAAACCTTTTCTTTTAAGAATTAATATGTGTGCATTATTTGTACATGTACAGTGCCTATGTTATCTTTTGGTCTAAGGTATTAATACATTACATGAGTTATGACGTTGACCATGTCGCGACTACAGAAATATCTTTGTATTTCTGTGGTCGCGACCACCTCTGCATAAGGTGCAGACAGTGGTATATCTCTTCAAAGCTTTTAAAACAATAGGATGCGGGCTTTGTGTTTGTGGCTTGTTGAGGATGTCGCCTTGAGCTCGTAGACATAGTTGACAATACAATTAAGGACTCAATGAGCGCCAATAAAATGAATTTGAACGTTGTTTTATCATCACAGACATTGTATGGTTAGGTGCTTTCGAGAATTGTCACAAAACGTTTGCATAAGAACTTACGATTATTTCTTATCGTTTGCGACAAGAAGGGTGGGCTTATCTCGTTGTAAATTATGTATAGTTTACTATGCCATATTTTCTCTTTGCATAGCAATGTGTTGCAAAGGTTGCAAATGCAATGTAATCTGCATATAGTTCATAAAACGGATGCGAAAGACTGTAATAAACACTCGTATAGTAGACGTAGTGAGAACGCCTTGTCCACATTCGTCACGCAATGGCCTGTTCGTGACCCACATGCATGGGTACCTATTCCATTACTTTAATAGAGGTCATTTAGAAATATATGTATACTCAATAAAAGTATATTTTTTGCTTATAATGGTTTATAAAACAGTTAACTTCCGCTTGTTAAAATTATGAATGAGATAGTTCCGTTTGGTCGGGCAGTATTTGTTCGCATTGAGTTCGCAGCGCCATCCGCGCACCGCGAGGCGTGACGTTGTCGGGAGATGTCCCATGATAATAACGGCAAAGCTATTTTAATCATAATTACAGTTCAGGTTCCTGCAGTAATTTCCGTTCAAAGTTCGATGTACTGTCTGTAAAAACTTTAAAAGGGTTCTGTCTGACTTATGTAATCGTAGATTTTAATCGACTTTGTTTCTTTATTTATTTCTCGCTAATTTTGGCTTCGATATCTATTACGTTTATGTTGTCATTATTATAATTTATTTGATCATACCGTGTGAGTAAAATATTATGTTTACAATATTTCATTAGGTAGGTATAACAGGTTGCTCAAGTATGCTAGTGGCATCCTGGTAACCTGTTTTACACAGTTTATTCATACAGATTACGCGGGACAACCTGCTATATTGCTTTTATTTCTTATCTAAATCAAAGTGAATTTGCCCAGAGATATTCTTTAAACGCTGCATAATTTATTATATCTAAAAGAACGTTCACAATTTTAACGCGTCATCGGCCGTAGACCGTAGACGGCTTTTAGATAAATTAAGCATGGTTTATCCTAAGACAAAGTTAGGCTATAAATCAACCGGCAAGGGGCTAATTAACACCAGCTCGGATAGAGTCCGTATCATCGCACCTGCCGCCTGCGCCGATCCGCAGACCGATGCTTAGAGGTAGCAATTTTCCATGTCAAACGCGGTTAAATGAAGGAACGAAAGATTTATTTGAAATTATGTAGGTACCTAGGTAGTTAGATGTTAACTTACAATTTATACTCATAAAATAAATAGTGATAGTTCGTGTAGGTATCGAACGAGTACAAGACAAGTGTTCATGTCTTGCAAGTGGAACGACTAGGAGTATGATTTTTTACACCTGGATATGGATGCTCACATAAATATTTAAATTTAGCACTAAAACACATGCTTTATGTATATAATTAATAAATGTGTTTATTGTTGTTATTCGTATAAAGATTATAAATATCGCAAGCTAAAGTTCCAACACGAATGAAAGCAAACATATCTATTGTACCTACACAGACGACAAAACATTACCAATACCAACCGAAGTTATTTGTTCAGACTCCAGTCCAAACAAACTTTGTTGAGCGACAACTTTTTTAACGCTATTATTTATGTGAGTACAGCAACCTGTTTCCTAAACGACAGCAGATTTTAGGAGGACTTAAGAAATATATCAAATATACCTTGCAAAACAATCGTTGCCACTGATTTAGTAACTCCAGGCCAACAATTTGCTTGAAGGAGATAAAGATAAAACGTTGTTTACAAAATAAAGCTAATTCTAATAAAGTCAATGCAAAAGTTACGAGGGAAACATGAACCAAACAGTAACAACATTATGCACTAGAAACATTAGAAAGTATAGTCTATTAACTGGGTGAAAACCGACACCTCAATTGCTGATGATAAGTCATATTGATTACAGCAATTTGTTGAGCTCAGAGACAAGTCGTTGTCCATTTTAGAACGTGTCGTGGTCGAGCGTCCGCAATACATATACACGCACACGACTGACAAACGTGTTTTAGAACTTTATGGAGTTGGACAACCGTATAAACATCTAAACTTTGGACATAACATGTTTGTCAGCTTAGATTAACAATAGTATGTCAGTGACATAATATATTAAAAAGATGACGTTGCTTTGACAAAAAACCGGCTAAGTGTGAGTTGGACTCGCGCAGTAAGGGTTCCGTACCACCCATCGACCTGATACCCCATAGAAACTGATTTAATTTACGAGAGTTTATCAAAAGACATCAACGAACGTACGCGAAATGTGAATTTTTGCATCTCTTTCTTCCGTAGGTACCACCACATATATCTATGTTTGTCCTGTTTTTAGTATTTGTTGCTAAACTACATAGTATGCACTATAATCAGACCAAGTTTGACGCTGGTATGTATTACCGTTATGAAGATAGAACAGGAACAAAAACGTTGAAAAAAATGCATGTTTTTCGAGGTTACTTGTATGGGGACCCCCTTTTGTTTTAGACTTTTTTTTGTTTTTACTATTTGTCATGATACACCTCATAGCAACACATATTCTGTGAAAATCAACTGGTTATCTATAACCGTTACAAAGATACAGCCCTGTGACAGACAGACGGACGGACGGACGGACGGACAGCGTAGCGAGAGTAATAGGGTCCCGTTTGCACCCTTTGGGTACGGAACCCTAAAAACGACCATGAGTATCTGTTTATGTAGTCAAAAGAGTATGATACACTTGGATCTTATGTAATGAAGTGCAATAAGCGGATGCCGAAATGGAGAGGATGACAATCTGCGGCTCCCCACGATTTGCGCGACAACGAGCAACAAGGTCGCTGTCTGATTGTCGGTAATAGTGGCACTTATGGCTTATGGTTTACGACGATACATTGGCCCAATTTTAGCTGCACTTTTCCACAAACCTTTTTTACACACCTTTCGTTGAGATGCATGCTGCCTTGCCATCAACGACTGCGAGCCGTCGACTAGTGCAATCAGATCAGTGCAAAATAAAAGCATCTTTTGGATCTAGTTTACTGTTTAAAAACTATTAAAAACCCCTAAGGTTTCAAACCAGGAACGTCTCTAGAGTTTTCCAGGCGAATTCTGTAATTCCCTATTAAGTCTTTAGGATAATGGCCATTTGCGTAACTCGCGATGCAAATCCGGCACTTGTTTGATATTGAGAGGCCAATTGTGGTCCGCCCTGACTCCTGACAGGATGATAGTGGGCAACTCGACTGTGCTAGTCGTTACTATTTTTAGAACGTTGATGGCATCACCGAAACATTCCATTGAATTGTCCATTTCGTCGCTTTTTGCGACCGTCGAGTGCGTCTCGCTTCAGTCGCCAGGTTTGTTTGGTATGTCTGGTATGAAATTGCGCCGCGCCGTGACTGAGTTACAAATTGCAATTAACTTTGTCAAGTTCAAACAGATTACCGTGTGTGCGTATTTAAAACAAACGGTCTCTGTGTTAGGTTGACTGGTTAAACGAGGGTATTATTGAAGGAGAATCTCCAGCACTTGATTCTCGTTCTAAATATGTATAAAAATGGCACTTTAATTTTTGAAATATATTTCCAATCGATTTCATCAATAACTATGGACACTATTCCGCGCTTAAAAATCAAAGTTATATGCAGTGAGGTGATGCACCTAGCACGGCAGTGTCCATCAGTCGCTATTTCCACCCTCTCCGCTTTTTGTACTAGCCAGCAGATCCCTAGACAGTCAGAGCTTGAGCGAGCAATTTTTCTCTTGTACGCATGAATTATCGTGGTTTTTTTTTAGTATTTGTACGCTCTTTCTACCATATTCTTGAATATGTCCCTCGTTCACCCAGTCATTCTTTACAGGAATAAACTTAGATATCATTATCCCCCAGTTTCCGAAAGGCTCATCAACACAAAAATTAACTAATTGACTGTCAAATCTCAGGTTAACCGATGTGATTGGTTGTTAGTATTTTTGCGGACCAATCATAGGATCTGACAATAGATCAAATTGATCAGCCTTCCAGAAACTGGGAGTTAATATAGTAATTTTATGAGTTACAATTACCTTTTTGGAAAGGCTATAAAAGTTCCAGTTTTGCAACAAATATCAGCTGGTGCACCAAATCTGAAACAAAAAAAAAGTAACTATAAGACTTTCTTAAGTCTCTGTCTTCAGTCTGTACTCCTAAAAATATCTAAGGCAATTGTCATTTAGTTCAATCGATACTATTTTGGTCCAATTCTCATACAAGACCTTGTCCCAAATTCGTTGCGTGAATTAAAAACATCTTCTAAACGCAACTGACGTAACTGTAGCTTTATAAAACATAGCTTACATAGCACAATGTTATGAACTGGTCAGGATGTAGTAAGAATTTCTTGCGTATAATCATGTACACTAATGTATTTGATTACTGTGTTCTTCGTATCAGGTAATACGTAACAGTATTAACAAAGAAAATAATTATTTAATGGTCGCAAACGTAAAGAATCTTTGCAATAAAAACTGGTTGCAGTAAAGTGGCTGCAGCTGTCTATTATGTTTTGTTAGTCGTTTATGCAACAGCTGTTCGACAATATCAAGTGAAATTAAGCTCTAAGCAGCTGCTTAGATTAGTCATAAACTCATAATTCTACGAAATTAAAAAATATAAATCAAATTTATATATAGTAACAAAAGCATGTATGTTGATTTTTGTACCTTTGCACAAACTTAATTATCGATTAAACAAAACAAACAGTTAAGTATTAAAATGCTAATGTTTAAAATCACAAAGCAGTCGATAGTAAACATGCGGTTAACCATAACAATGGATCAGAAATAAGGAGATAATGTTAGCATGGAAGAATAATGCAGATAGGAGATTTGTAATATAATTCTGGAAAAATCCTCGATTATGCAACAACTCAAATGCGTGTTGAAGTTGATGCAACTGCGTTTTATAATGCAGTCGTTATGCGGCGTTGAGTCGGCCTTCGCCACGGCAACGGTCCCATTGTCTGCGGCTGCTACAATGAACACTTGGAAACCAGATACCCTCTTGTGTCTCATGTCTCCGGTTTAATAATTACAATGTACACACGGGAAGCGCTTAGTTCATGCAAGCGCTGAAAATCATCATCGATTGCACGCATTTCCGTATCTGCAATGTAGTGACCGAAAACGTTTTTGATCTATCTGTTCATTAACTAGTAGATTCGCTGACATCCCGGATGTAGCGGCATCAGGCTCTTCGTTAGTTGATGACCGGGTCATTATCCGATACAGCTCTATAACGAATCAATTAATACGAGTTCATTTGTACTCTTTTCCTCATGAAATTGGTTCTGTCTGAAACATGACCATCGTGTTCTAAACCTTTTAAAATTTCACGTTCCCTGTTTACCTGTTTCATGTTTGGTTTGTAACTTTGTACAGGTAATACATTTGGAAAAAAAATCGCATGTGTATGTGGTTTATAGTCCCATTTTGCAGATTGCTCAGTTAACCACAAGAGCGCGCAAGGAAGGCGGGATTTCCAATAACGCGAGGGGAAGCCGATGGACGGGCAATTGTCTTGACAGGGGTCAAATAACCAAAGAGGCAAGCGACTTTGAAAATGCGACCAGCCTTTGTATTGCAATATAAAGTATATAGTATTTATGTATTCACACGTTTTTAATACTGTATTGTTCAAAGGTTTGATTTTTTGCGATTTTTAAGTCAATTTCTAACAGGCCTAGGCACCAACAAATCAGGCTACTTCAAGCTTACTTTATTAAATATATCTAACACAAGTTACAACTTATGTTGAGTGTTGACGCCACCGCCGCGCCCGCCCGTGCCGTTAAACCTTTTTAGGTTCTTTTTAAATCTCAAAATTTCAATATCTAAGTAGGTACAACCAGACTGTCATATCAAATCTCTTTGTCTACCATCAGGACCCGCCTATACAATATGTCGCACGTCTTTTGAAGTGCTATATGGCCGTTTACGCAGACCGCCCCCTCACTCCCATTCTAAATTGCCTGACAAAATCTCGCATCCCTTTGTGTAATAGAGTTATTATTACGGGCCGCTGATTTGATGAGGATCCCTCAGAAGTATAATATTTATGTTACGATACCATCAAAATATATGAAGCCGTCTGGCTTTATATTTTTTTGGAAAAAAAATCCTCTGGTCTTATTCAATGGAATTCTCAGATGTTTCCTTTTCTTTTTTTATTCTACAGTTCATTTTAAGTCTTTAACAGCAAAGACAGGCCTAAGAACATAAATAATAGCCTTATCCACGCGGCTGACGTAAGAAACGTCGGGACTTATAGATCTTTTCCTAGGGTAGGGGGTTGTGGAACTGCGTAGTTTCCTCTGTTGCTATGGTGACGCCCCGCATATAGCCCGTCCTTTTCGCAATCTGCCTCCGAATTAGCAGACTGAAACACGACCCATCAACTCTTAGGTTAACCATTATGGTGACCGGTTACACCGAGAATGTCCTATCGCATATAATCGCTCGTGTAATACATACGTGGGACACTCAGAAAGTTTTGCGAAACTAAAAAAAATTGTTCTATACGTACATATATTTTTATCAAATCTTTTCAAAGTACTTTCCACCAGCATCTATACAAAGATTCATGCGCCTAAACCAGTTTTCAAAACACTTTTTCCAGTCCGCCGCAGACACCTCGTTTACAGCCTGCTCGAACGCAGCCAGCGCATCTTCCGGCGACGAAAATTGTATCCCTTTGAGCTGATTTTTTATTTTTGGGAATAAAAAGAAGTCACACGGTGCTAGATCAGGGCTGTAAGGAGGGTGACCCAGGAGTTTGACTGGCGTGCTGTCCAGGAAGTCCCTCGTTTTGAGTGCGGTGTGCGCAGGTGCATTGTCGTGGTGGAGCAGTAGCCCGCGGAGCCCTGTGTTTGGTCGCTTGTTGCTTATAACAGAGAAAACTTCTGGCAAACATTTGGTAGTATACCATTCGGCATTAATGCTTCTTTGATCCCGTAAGGGAATTGATACCAAGTGGCCAGTCAAATTAAAAAAGCTAGCGATCAAAATCTTACCCCCGCTTCTAGATCGCTTCACTTTGGTAGGCGTTGGCTCATTTTGAAACACCCAAACAGTCGACTGGCGCTTGGTTTCTGGGTCGTATTGATAAATCCAGGACTCATCACCTGTAACGATGTCGTAAACACGCCGAGACGAGCCTGCTTCAAATTTGTTAAGCATATCACGGCACCATTCCACCCGGGCCTGCTTCTGAGCATCGGTGAGGTTGTGCGGCACCCAGCGTGATACTATCCTCCTCACGCGAAGATGGCTGTGTAGAATCTCGTGAACGCTTCCCGATCCAATCTTCAATATGTGTTGAATCTCCTGATATGTAATTCGCCTATTGTCTTGGATTAAATTTTTCACTGCTAGCACGTTTTCTTCGGTAACAGCCGTCAAAGGGCGACCGCTTCTTTCGTCATCCCCCAAAGTTGGTCGACCGCGCTTGAATTCGTTATACCAACGATACACGGTTGCCTTGGAAGGACCTTCATCCATGAATGCCATTTGAAGTCTATCGTACGATTCATCCGGTTTCAGGCGACACTTGAAATCGTATAAAATCATAGCTCTAAAATGTTCCCGGCGCAGATCCATATTTCAGTGAGACACAATACTTTGAATTAACTCGCAAAAAATGTGGAGGGAAATTTTGAAATTGGAACTTACTTATTTTTACTTATAAATAATCATATTTTCGAAAAACATTATAACTGGCCAGTCTCCCATATATAAAAACTTTTTTTCGCAATACTTTCAGAGGGGCCTGGTACATATACGTATAGCCATTCGAGTAAATGTATTGCTGCAGTATTAAGCTGGAAAAGTGGACTGTACCAGCATATTACATTTAAATTGATTGTTTCATTGAGTTATTCCAAACATTTTTTTACTAAATGTTTTTTCTCACAGAAGTGTGTTACGTGTCTCTATAAGGCGGCACCCTAGTCTAATTGCATTTTATTTATTCAAGACTGTAGTTCCCTCGAACGATCATAAACCCGACATGGGGGTTGCTTGCTGCCCTAGTTGCTCATTCGTTTATACTACTGCATAGGATTTAATAATTAAATTAAATTAATGTATTCATTAGCAACATCTTTACGTTAATGGTATAGTAAGTACTTAATTGTTAAGCTTCAAGGGAAGTTACCTGTTAAGTATCAATCATAGTACTTATTAGAAAATGTATTTTTTTTGTAACTTGGATCAATACATAATTTAAATGAATTACGCATTTCGTCACCTCTAAGGGTTATAAAAAGGTCTAAAAGCAATTATTTCTTTTTTCCGGATTTGCGACAAATCCTTCTTTTATCTCGGACACTTTCGACTTTTAATTGAGACTTGTGATTTGGCCAGCATTTGCCGATTTTTTTTTCATTAATCGCTTGGCCGGCATCGAGGTAGATAAACGGTTAGAAAACAATTCCGTTTGAAATTCAAATTGGATTCAATTTCCAAATAATCCCAACTTATAGTCTTACGGTTACCGACGCCTATTATATATATTATATAGACGTTATTTTATTATTTTAATCTTAATCCGATAGACAAACAAACAACATAACTTTGTAAAAATGAATTTCTTTTAAATTGGTTCTGATATCCATATTTTTCTAAAGCATAATATGTTTATGCACAATGTGTATTAATAAAATTATTTTTTACACTAGTAACTTTTCAAACAGCAAAAGCTTCCGAGAATTGGTTAATCAAAATAATAATATTCGTGCTGTGCTTACACTAGACTAGACTATTACGAAGAGTATGTCATGTAACAAATTGTTGCTGATGTCATGCTTGTTCAGTAATAAAAACTCCCCTCTAGTAATGCAATCGATACGGTACCTCCATTACGTATTTATTGCAGACAGGGTCTGGGGAATGCTGAACAAAATGGAAATGTCCTCCGTACTTTATTCAGCCGCTAAGATTATTCTTTAGATTTTTATCATACTTAATTGCTCAACATTACAGTTAACGTTGTAGGTAGACTTTCCTTGCTGGGATCGTCGCGTTTCATCATTGACCTGAGCAAAATGTTTGAATCGCTCGTTTATAAGTTGCTCACGTATCAAAAGAAAACACAAAACTCACAATGTCTGTGAATCTGGGAGTTTTTGGCATTTGTGGGTGATGGATGACTTACATCGTACATGGCAAAAATCCTGCGCGTGCTTCGATTATTAAACAATGCCAGTATAATCGCTTACAGTTTAAATTGTCTGTATGAAATATTAAAACAGTGTGCAATAAATTAGTTTTATACTCGCACTAAACGTGCGCTGGAAACAAATCGATAGTCCTTTACAAAGAAATAGCCATTCTGAACAATCAATTCCGGTTATGTTAATATTAATACCAACGTCCTTGGGCATACTATGATTTTTTTATGGTTTTAATATTTTTTGCATGATGGTATTGAAAATTTTGCATCAAGATAAATCTAAACATAATACTAAATGATCGCAAGGTAGGGCCACAAAAGTAAATCATTCCTCCATGTTGCAAATTTACATAGCTACGTATAATACCCGATGGCTGTTAACTTTGCGTTTATATGGGCCGGGAGCTTTCGAACTTTGCATTAATTACCGCCGAGCAACTTTGCCCGCCGAACACACTGTTCAAGCAATAAACATTGTGCAATATCGCACTAATTAAGTGTCTTGTGCTGAAGTTGGTACATGAACACGGACAAAGTTCATCGAATGACACTTTTATGTTTACTTTTATTCCTGCTCCCAACACTCGTTATTACTAATTCAAGTTTTTGTAGAATACGTTTTATGAATCAGAAGTAGCCTTGGAATTAAAATCCATTGTAAAAGTTTCCTTTTTTACGTGGACACGAAATGTATTTTTATTCAGCCTCAAATGATTGCAAATGGACCAAGTTTTCCCTCCCCTAATAAAAGTTTTGCGCTTTGTAAACAGAGCGCGGGCAGAGTTTGCCGTTTGCATATAAAATGCTGTTAGTGGTCCGGCCGGGGGATTAAACCACGCACTAGGGACTATATTTCTATAGGCACCTACATCTCGCAAAGAGAAATGAGTCATCACAATCATAATAATGTAGTAATGATACAATTCCAACATGTACGGTAACTTACTACGAATTACTCACAAATTGAATGCGTCATTTTACAATCCTTCGATGAGTCATTAAATCGTGCATTAAGATGAATGATTTGAGGTCTTTATTTGATTCAGAATGCTCATTTGAATACTACGAAATAGAATTCAAGGCTTTAGTTTAAGCTATTACTTATTTTAACGTAAAACCTTGCTATAGTAAAGTCTTGAATAGAAGCGATAACGGCTGCTGTAAGTTACAGGAGGTCTACGAACTAAGCGCAACGATGAGTCATCGGTCACCCACCGTTTTGAATTCACCATTCGCTTGCAAAAATACGTCTCCAGTCAGTTGACGACACTGGTTGACGAGGAGACGCAAATGAACTCGCTTACTTCTCGGTCACGTATGGATGGTAAAATTCTTGATGCATGTTCCAGTCACTCGCCAAAGCTGCGTAGGTTATTTTTTGTGTTGTTATTACTTATCACATTCCTCGGAGAAGCTCTTAAACAAATCTAACAAGTTGGAGTTAATTAAAGTACTCGAATATTACTCTACTCGACGGGAAAGGAACAAAGCGTATTGAATATTTATTAATGAACGTCATAATAACGGAAGGATTCGAGAGCCCTGCATTCCGCGTGGTGAGAGCCATTAACAATGCTGTGAGCCACGGACAGAATGGACCGGGGGAGGGTACGATAATTTACCGGAGTTTTACTGTAATGATAATGAATGAAGTGTGATGGGAGAGTGTTGCTCTAAACACGCACAGAATTCACTGCATCTATAGTATTATATTATCTGTGACTGCATACAGCAAACGATCATTTTGTTCTACTTCTTCCATAAAAAAATCTTCTTTTCATAATAAAGACTATAAGACAATATTACTGAACAGTAATAAAGAAAGAACCAACAACTCAATTATTAAAAGTTTTGAGTTTGAGTAATGTATAAATTCAAAGGCGCTATCACCATTCATTCTTCACCACCTGTTTCGATCTTGTGTCTATCTCATTCCTAGCTCATAGAATATGTATTGATGATTTAGCAGCTTTCCTCAATAGAAGCCTCATTCACATTTCCTGCTTGCATAAACATGACCCAGTTTCAATATGAGGGCAACTAGGAGAGCATGGCCTTCATCCAGTTTCAATACGAGAAGTTCTGCCGAGCGAGAGAATACGTCAATTATACCGACAACACGACCTGTGTAGCTAGCTACAGTAGCTACACATTTTTTATTCCAAATATGAACAGCTCTCGTGAAAAATAATTTTGGAGTTCCGCTTCCGAACAGTGTTGTTTGTATTCAATCAATTTGTTGGTTTTACGTTTTGCTGTACGTTCCATGCGAATTCATATCCATTGTCTAGTACCCATAGCACAAGCTCTGCTTAGTTTAAGACTAGATGGTGCTGTGTAAAAATGTTCCAAAGATATTTATTTATTCAACTTGTACTGTACTTTAAAATTTCACAAATATATTTATTTATATTGTACGTTTTAATTTACTTTCACGATGATAGTTACCAGATTGATGTTTCAATCAATCAACTCAGCCTATCGCAGTCCACTGCTGGACATAGGCCTCTCCCAAGTTGCGCCACAACGCTCGGTCCTCTGCCTTCCGCGTCCAGTCCCCCCCAGCCACGTTCTTTAGGTCGTCGATTGATGTTTGCCAAGTTGTAAATATTATAAACAGTGCCAAAAAAAGATTTACGTGTCTAATAATTGTAAATGTCGTAATGAATATCTCACTAACAAATTGCGCCTCATTAATCAAATTAACAGCTTAAATGTCTTGATTTAGGCATGGCGATTATCACCGAGATACTAAACGATGTTATTTTGCCTTCAATAACATTAATTTGGAGAATGACGTGTAAACGATTACGAGGCAAGGTCGTCGATTAATTCCCGTGGTCATTTCAAACAACGCATGACACAGATGACACGAACATTACCTACATGTTTGTTATTACAGCGTAAATAAATGTGTATTTATGTTAATGTTGTCTTCCTTAAAAATATGATTATTTATATAGAAATATTGTTCAATCTGACCTCTAAATAACGCATTAGTTACTTGTGTTTGAAGATCGTAGTTTAAAATCAAGTATTCCACGCATGTGCGATGTCTTCATGCACCGTCTTTATCACACCCTTTTCTGAAATTTTATATAACCTACATTGTATTTCATTAATGCGGAAACCAGGATTTATTATATTTCCGTTCTTGATATGAATTTTCTTATATAACTTTTTAAATCCATGCTCTTAATTATATTTCTTGACATGTCTCGCGTCTGGCGCAGTCCAGTGTGCTAGGTACTCCTTGAGCAAGTGTAGTAATGAGAGATGGATAGTCAGTGGACCGTGCACTAACGGGAGTCACACTTCAAGTGCAACGGTCATATGATATATTGAAACGAAATATCTTTAATCTCGAAGTATTAAATTTAATATAACTAAAGTAAATCTACATTCTTAGAGAATGCAATTGATATGCAGTGGAAATCAATGCATAATACTTAAAATTAATACAAATGTTAAGGAGAAACACAAAGGTTTATCGCAATAATAACGAACTTTATTAATACCAGCTATAGCAATAAAATTGTACAAATTATTGCTACAGACGGTGGACTGCGTGCGATCAGAACTTCAAGTGGAGCGATTTTACGATCAAAGCTTAAATAAATAAATCATTTCACCTACTTTGACAAGGGTTTCATAACAATTGTGATTGATATCGACGTCGGTAGTACGAACAATAAATTAAACGTGTCTGCAATTGCCAAAATTACATATACTTAATTAATTATTGTTCCCATATCAAAAATAGATTTGCATGATTTGGTCGATTCATTGTAAACAAACATTTCTTCGTTTTCTTTGTTCTCAAACAAAGAACAAAGTTTACCGTAGACTTGAGCACTCTCTAGTGAAGTTACGTGTGGTGGCTTCAACTACGAGTCGAGTGGAGTGCTTGTTCAACATGTCTCCTGTGAAGATGTCACGACACTGCTGCCTGCCACTTCTGTTTAGACTCCTGCTTGCTCATACTTACATAGTCTAAAAAACATATTGGACTCAGTACGTTTTGTTCTTGTTGGTTTTTGTGGTATTGTGACTCTAGTTGAAGTCGTTAATAGCACCTGCTCTTATTTGTTGTTAAAAAATCTTAAAAAGTCGTTTCGTCGAGTACCTACTTTGAGTGCTTCTCTTATTAGCTTAAATAAACAGTTTCTTATTAATATCATTTTTTGGGGTAGTGGGGCGTTTCACACCACGCGTGGTTCGGACCGCGGTGTGAATCGCTCAAGTACTCATTTTGAATGGGCCCTTTCGGACCGCGGTGTGAAACGGCCAAGACCTTTTTTATAATGGGCTGATTCGGACCACGGTGTGAAACAGCCCAGTACTCTTTTTCAAAGGAGCAATTCGGACCACTATCAAAAGTTTAAAAATGTAGTGTGCTCTTGTGTTTTTGTTCAGACGAGTAGAAAAACGGTTAGTGAGAAATATTAAAATAAAATACCTACATAACATAATTCTTAGTATTTTATTAATTAAAATATTGGATATTACAAATCGAATTAATATGTTATGTGTAGACTCATTTTAACATATAATTATAATATAATCACTTACAATAGGTATGGTATAAAATAAAAATAAAAAAAGAAAGAAAAATATTTATTTGACACAACTGAGACACGTACAAAAGAAATATACATGAACAAGAAATAGATATAGTGAAGAAGTAACAAAGCGAGGAAAAAAGTCATTGACAGTCATGCGCCATGTGTGTCTCAAAATTGTGACAAATGGGTGTCCAGCTCAGCATATTGCCAGGTTATAACCTGACGTTGGTATTCTGCTTGAAAAATTATTATATTATATTATATATTATTTTTTAAATACTTGAGTAGTAAACTGATTATTATAAAAAAGTGTAATATAAACGATAAATAATCACAGATTGATTGTAGATTACATACTTTTACTTATAATAGTTATAAAAAATCACAGGTTGAGTGTATATTACTCATTTAAAATTTATTTAGATATCACAAATAGTTCAAAATCATAGGTTGAGTTTGATCACATATTTTTACTCATACCAAATTATTAAAAATCACAGGTTGAGTGCAGATTATACATTTTTTAGGGTTCCGAAGTCCTACAAGGAACCCTTATAGTTTCGTCATGTCCGTCCGTCTGTCCGTCTGTCCTAATCCTTTACAGCTTAATAACTTCTACAGTTATAAACATAAGTAAATGAAATTTTGTTAAAAAATAGTCTGCATATAGATCTCAATTTTAAAAGAATAAAAAAATAGTTTTTACGTTCTTTAGGGGTGGCGCCCATACATGTGAAATGGGGAAAAAATATTTTTTTTCACTGCACCCCATCGTGTGGGGTATCATTGAATAGGTCTACTAAAATGAAGGTAATGTTTCATACACCACTTTTTTATCAGGTGTACCATCTGCGAAATATAGCCCGCCAAAGTGGCTTGCAATGTGTCCCCCCCCCTGCCATTTCTAAACTATGCAACGTAGAAACTTATAATCTTCCACATTGATAGACCTTTGTGAAAACTCTCTTTTAAAATTATTTCGAGTATAATGTGATTATAATTTTTTGAGTTATAGACAGAAAACCGAAAAATACTTAAAACGTCCTAGTTCAAAGGTCATTGACCTTAGAGAAAAATTATCATGGCAAATAATGCTCCTTTAGCTACTTTCTATTTGAAAAAATCACAAAAAGTAACTTTGACATCAATCAGACTTCTTAAATTTGGCTTCTTGAATTTATCGCTAGATGGCGCTACTAACAACACGCTCTGAGTCGCGAATGCTGCCGATTATTGCAAAAACTAAAATAGCCATGATTAATATTCGATTTGATTCGTTTGTACACCTACTTAAGGAACCCTATAATACTGAGCATGGCCCGACATGCTCTTGGCCGGTTTTTCTTTTAACTGATTATTAAATATCACAGATTGAGTACCTACATTTTTCATTTTTCTGGTCTATTAAAAAAACCTGGCAATGTTCAAGTTTCGAAAAGAAAAGTAGAGAGCATTGAAATGAACAAAAGAATTCATAACATTATACAAGAGTGGCTGGCCAGATAACTGTCGGTCATTGCTTGGAAAAATTGAGAGTTTTAAATATAAAAGTTTTTTTTTGTTGATTTATGTTTTTTTTTTGTTATCTCTTTTTAAATAATACTGTATAACTTTTACATGCAAATTATCTGTTACTTAAAATCACAGACCAGTAAGCCTCTAGACGCCGACTAGCCGGATACCCCCGGTCGCAAAGCATATGCAGTAGTACTGCATATCATACGCCCCACCGCCAATCAGGACGTCAGTCCGTCAGCGAACGGCACCAATCACACGGAATCATACCACCGAAATTTTGACCCGACCAAGCATAACGCGCCCCCCCCCCCTGTACCCGCCAACATTTTACGACTGTTTTCTCATGCAAAACTTTGTTTATGCGGCGTCTTCGGTTAAACTTTGTTTTATTATAATGTAATAGTGATATCAAAGCTAATTATTACATCAAAGCTAAATATAACAAGCCAAGTATTATGTATCACTCAACCTGTGATTTTTATAACTCGTAATTAGTAAAATTGTATAATCTACACTCAATCTGTGATTATTTATCAATAATATTTTAAATTAATACTCTTTTTTATAATTATTAGTCGCCTACTTACGTATTGTGTATCATTTTGTATTGGTATATGATTTTATTATAAGTAAAATGAGTAATCAACACATAATAAAAAAAAAACAATATTTGTTATTTTGATTTGTAATAATTATTATTTAAATTAATAACAAACGCAACGATGCAACAGCATCGCGGCTTACCCAGGCGAAGATGGCGGGACGGGCTGGACTCGTATAGAAAAGAGTTGTTCACATTTTAACTTGACCGGAAAGAGTGGAATAAGGAAAGGGAGGCCTTTGCCCTGCAGTGGGACGATATAGGCTGAAAATAATAATAAATAATTTAATATGTATTTTATATATTATGAATTATATTATGTATTTAATTCGATTTGTTTGATATTTTTCACTAAACATTTTTCTACCCGTCTCTACAAAAAACATTCAATACGTACTAGTTTTTTAATACTTTTTATAGTGGTCCGAATCGCTCCATTGTAAAAGAGTACTGGGCTGTTTCACACCGCGGTCCGAATCAGCCTATTATAAAAAAGGTCTTGGCCGTTTCACACCGCGGTCCGAAAGGGCCCATTCAAAATGAGTACTTGAGCGATTCACACCGCGGTTCGAACCACGCGTGGTGTGAAACGCCCCACTACCCATTTTTTGTTAGGGCAATTAATATTAAACTTGCGATATTTTTTTAAATTTTACCATTTTATTCTACTGAACAAACAATAATATTGAATTTATATTCAATGCATGTTCAATGTAGGTGTACAATAAAACATATAAATAAATAATGTTTTTGCTATGGTTGTTTAAAATGTTATTATGTTAGCAAGTTAAGTCAAGTAAGTCAACCATAGAGCAACCGCAAAGTCAACAAGCGTTTTACGTTTAAAAATTACCGAAACAAAAAAATATTTATTGTATGGGCAAATAACTTCAGTCTGTGGTTTTTTGCTGTAATGTATGTAATGTAATGTTTTGATGACCTACCTATGTAAAATTATATTCACGTCGGGGTCACCAATGTAGTGATACGAATGCGTGTTCTATAAAACTCTTTTATTTAAATATTTACATCCAATTTATAGCAATATATCACTGGTGTCAGCAGACACACACATAGAAATTTAGACAGTAAAATATGGGTACAAAGTTAACTAAATTAACTGGGTCGTACGTAAGCATAATATAATAAGTGCTAACATTTGTAATGGTTTCATTTCATGTTGTAGGTCTAATGCGTGGCATTGGCATGTCTAATGTTTGTTTTTATTTTTCATCATCATCATCATCATTTCAGCCGAAAGACGTCCGCTGCTGGACATAGGCCTCCCCCAAGCATCGCCACAACGACCGGTCCTGTGCCTTCCGCATCCAGCGGATTCCCGCGACCTTCACCAGGTCGTCGGCTTCGGTCCACCTTGTGGGGGGCCTACCCACACTGCGCCTTCCAGTACGCGGTCGCCACTCCAGAACTTTACTGCCCCATCGGCCATCCGTTCTGCGAGCAATGTGCCCCGCCCACTGCCACTTAAGTTTAGCAATTCTTCGGGCTATGTCGGTTACTTTCGTTCTCCTGCGAATCTCCTCATTTCTGATTCGATCACGCAGGGACACTCCATTTCATTTTTCATAAAATATGTCATTCCTCTGAGTGAACCAAAGCAAAAGTGTCTTGTCTTTTTCCTACAAAATTGGTATTATTATTAAAAAAAAAAATGTTCTTTATACCTAGTGGAATTGGAAAATTATTTTTGTTCCATCTAAAATTAATTCTGATTATCTACCGAGATACTGTATAATGCGTCGGACGTGCGTGTGTTCCGAGTTCGTGATCGTTGAGTATGATAAACAATTTCTTCGACAGTCTCGGCACGTAGGTACAACTGCGAACTACATTCGTCTTATTATATTAATTATTTATCTACATAATAATGTCTTATTTATATTCTGTTACTCGAGGAGAATATATTTCACTAGTTAGAAAATGTCGCGTTTTCTAGCACTTGAAATTATCTTAATCTAACAGCAATTTTCATGTTACCAGCATCACATCACACAATAGTTGCTCGTCGTGATCGTGATTCAAAATCATGTACCGTTATAATTTCGTGTACGCTATCTGCAGGCTGACGTTGAATAGGTGTACCTACCTACCAGAAAAGCATTTCGCTAAAAACTTGGAGCACTTTTGTGAAATTTAAATCCTTGCTTTTTACATCGGCTACGTGGAATGACTTGTGGTTTTGTTATGTTTCAAAAAAGTTTCTCGTTTAGATTTTACCCAGCTCTGTTTAAAAATAGGATATTCCTTTTGTGACCCTATCGGAGCGTTGTGGCTGTGTTTTTAGGGTTCCGAAGTCCTACAAGGAACCCTTATAGTTTCGTCATGTCCGTCCGTCTGTCCGTCTGTCCTAATCCTTTACAGCTTAATAACTTCTACAGTTATAAACATAAGTAAATGAAATATTGTTAAAAAATAGTCTGCGTATACATCTCAATTTTAAAAGAATAAAAAAATAGTTTTTACGTTCTTTAGGGGTGGCGCTCATACATGTGAAATGGCGAAAAAAAATTTTTTTTCGCTGCACCCCCTCGTGTGGGGTATCATTGAATAGGTCTACTAAAATGAAGGTAATGTTTAATACACCACTTTTTATCAGGTGTACCATCTGCGAAATATAGCCCGCCAAAGTGGCTTGCAATGTGTCCCCCCCCCTGCCATTTCTAAACTATGCAACGTAGAAACTTATAATCTTCCACATTGATAGACCTTTGTGAAAACTCTCTTTTAAAATTATTTCGAGTATAATGTGATTATAATTTTTTGAGTTATAGACAGAAAACTGAAAAATACTTAAAACGTCCTAGTTCAAAGGTCATTGACCTTAGAGAAAAATTATCATGGCAAATAATGCTCCTTTAGCTACTTTCTATTTGAAAAAATCACAAAAAGTAACTTTGACATGACAGACTTCTTAAATTTGGCTTCTTGAATTTATCGCTAGATGGCGCTACTAACAACACGCTCTGAGTCGCGAATGCTGCCGATTATTGCAAAAACTAAAATAGCCATGATTAATATTCGATTTGATTCGTTTTTACACCTACTTAAGGAACCCTATAATACTGAGCATGGCCCGACATGCTCTTGGCCGGTTTTTTTATTGTTTTTGTTCTTTCAAATGTCGTTTGGTTATCATTTTTATACCCGAGAGACAGTTGTGGTGCGACTCAGTGGCTAACGGAAGACTTCGGTTCCCGGTTCACAATTAGTGCCTTGTCCCGTTACAGACGCATTGTCCGCTTTAATACTCCACCGGTTATATTCCTTTGTGCATTCTTAATGGAAACTTTCAGATTGTTTGTTTTGCGTTTAGTATTGTACTAGCAAACTGCCTATTGTAAAGGTAATAAGGATTTTCACACTCTTGCGCATTGTTACATGAATCTGGAAAACAACTTCTCAAGTTTAATGCAAACTGAAATTCTGACTCGAAGCCATTTGTTATTTAAAATATGTTATAAAATAATACAGTTTATTAAGAAAACCTACTGTCCTCATTGTATCGTGAAACAGAGATTGAAGTGGACAATGCCGTTTACATTTATGAAGGTCCCTGGCAAACAACCAGATTTGTGTGTTTATCTAACCACCACCAATAATCTCTCAATCCGATCAGCGCCGGAGCTATATTAGCGCGAATTTCAGTGTTATCTTACTAGCTATTAATTTGTCATTAAGAGCTCAATTACAGCCTTCTGTTTGAATATTATTGTTACGGTAATGTTAGAAGAACGAGTACACTTAGGATTTTTCTAGCTCTTTGGGTGAAGTCCGAAATTTCTTTAAAATCATTTCTTATTCAGCATTTACCATTTATCCTATACACCTAGGTTTATCCAAGGCTAACATGGGTAATGTTACGTAATTCGTGGTTCTCCAGCTCGAGGGATTTTGATCAGTGATTTGGATAATTATTTTTACGAATGAACTCCGACAACGGGTATGTAATAAGCCAGTTATGTGCACATAAGCCTATGCGCTTATGGAAGTCAGGAGGCTTCTCGCTGCCAATATAAGTAAGCAGTTACTAGTGACGTTACCACCCGGTCCATGGCCCTAAATAAGGTAGCCAGACTTAGCAACACTCGAAATTGTGCGACATGGTCTCAAGAGGACTTAGGTAGAGTACTTTTCTCCGATGAAGCCAGGATATCTCTATGTAGTGAAGACTGACCTCGGCGAGCGCTAAGAAGACCAGGCGATCGCTTTGCAGACGTGTGTTTTGAAGAAATCACGCCTTATCGTCGGGGCTCAGTTATATATTGGGCAACGATTAATTCGTTAGACCGTACAGAGAGTTCATAGAAAAGGTACATTGGATGCACACCGGTACATGTTGGAGGTGACACATGAGGATTCCTTACGCACAAACCCGCATTAACTGCTGGAGAAAACTTGTTTTGTATGGATGACAACTTTCGCGGCCACGGGCTGGGTTCGAATTCAGACCTTCCTGCATGGAAGGCAACCGTTCAACCACTATATGTATAGGCTATCACTGCTTCTAATTTTTCATTGATTCGATAGAAATTTAATAAGGAAATTGACGGAAACTACTCTCTGCTCTATCCGTTTTTATATAGAGCAGAGAGTAGTTTCCGTCAATTTCCTTATTAAATTTCTATCGAAAAAAAAACGGATAGGAAATGCATGGAAGAGGTATTGGTCTTGCAAGGAAATTATGAAAAACAAAGAAACTAAAATTATAATAAAAAGAAAACTATACGACACTTGTGTGCTACCAATTCTCACATATGGTTGCCAAACGTGGGCTCTTACTAAAGTACATGCTGCAAAATTAGAAACTTGTCAGCATGCTATGGAAAGGAGTATGCTGGGGAAAAGGAAAAGTGACAGAATCAGGAACACAGAGATAAGAAAAATAACTAAAATAAAAGACGTCACGATAAAAATTAAGAAACTAAAATGGAAATGGGCAGGACATACGGTAAGAGGACACGATAAATGGAGTAAGACCTTGATGTCGTGGTACCCAAGAGACAGAAAAAGGAAGCGGGGACGACAATTTAGAAGATGGGAGGATGAAATCATAAGGGTGGCGGGAAGAATTTGGACTAGGACGGCACAGGACAGGAAAAAATGGAGGGAGTTAGAGGAGGCCTTCGTCACTGGACGAACGGACTTGAAATTATTGGTTTAAGCAGTATAATAGATTAAGCGAAATTTTGTAAATGTCCGAAATAAAGGCTTTTATTATTATTATTATTTTATTATTACTCTCTGCTCTTGATAACAAGATTCTGTGGATATAATTATAATAGTCTACTTAAAATTATAACATTATAATTATCAAATCAGCTGAAGGTGGCATTGAAATAGGTTATTTGCTTAGGAGTTTGAGTATAGGCACAGATTACCTATTGGTATAGGTTTCAAACAATGCTCAACCGTTAAGCAAGCGGGCCGCCCTCGATAAGGGACCTACCGGAAATGTATCACCGTGAAATGCATCGGCCTCGTGAATTCAAATTAAACAAATTTTGCATTAATTTATAATTAGAAAGTTATAAAAGAGGTCATTACTACACTTTGATTTATGTTATGCCATGTCATCATTAGAATTTTAATTTATACCTTTACAAAATAAAGAATGTTTAAATATTGTTTCGAGTCGTGAGCTTTAGGTTATAACCTTTAACCAGCCTACATAGAAAGCCAAGGACACCAGCCGCTCGCCCGGGCGAGGCCTTCCATTTAACCTTGGACGAGAAAATGTGCGTTTGTGCGTCATGTCCTTGAGCATCACTGGGAATTCATTATGACCGTGATACCTTCGTATTCAAGGGATTCTTAAGCTCTCATTAAGGGGAATGTAGCAGCCAAGTGGCGCCCCCATCAGTAAAAATAATAATTACTCGCTGAATACATCATTTATCGAAAATTCGTTTTTCACACTTGAAGTACAGGAACGCTGTAGAAGTAGATATAAAAAGTGCGAAAAACGGCCACTTTTGGCACTTTTTCTATCCACTTCTACAGCGAACAATAATTTACAGAGTTAATAGTTTCTGATTAAACTACAGTATCTGTACTTCAATTGTTAAAAATGAATTTTCGATAAATGGTGTATTCAGCTAGTAATTATTTTTTTACTATGGGGGTGTCACTTGGCTACTACATGCGCTTTAAAAGTCGATTACCTAGTTAGTCATATCCTAAGTTTTGAATGTTTCCTTTAGCGGTGGGTAATCTTTACTCCGGAAAGTGAATTGATCCACTTATTCCGACTCCGGGTCCGGTACCGGTTTACCTTGGTTATCCCTTTATTCCTTTGGCACCGTTTGGCTTCATTAGCTCAATGGCTCATTTTGGTTCCCCGGAATATTTAATTCATTCGGTTCTCTGGATCATTTGCCACATTGGGAACGTTTTGTCATTTAATTAATCATCAACTCAACCTATCGCAGTCCACTGCTGGACATAGGCCTCTCCCAAATTGCGCCACAATACCCGGTCCCCTGCCTTCCACATCCAGTCCCCCCCCAACTACTTTCATCAGGTATTGAATTCATATGGAAAATGAATTTTCAACACTGAAAATAATTAGATACAAAGTAAAGTGAACATGTGATGTGACATAAAGCCATATTGAAAACAGTGGTGTTTTACTTATTAAAAATAAAATTAAATTCAAAATGCAAAGAGTGATTTGGAGTAAGGACTTGGATTTTTTGTAACTTTTATGCGAATAAATGAATTGTATTGAATTAAAAAGGGTTTTTGGCATTTTGTACACGTTTTATCTGTGCCAGTCATCCATATTGAACACTTACTCCATACTGTTTACGTCAATTTAATCATAATATTAATTCATTACGATCGTCACCGCATTGCTGTCTTAGTGGAACCGATACAATTTTGAACTCTTAATCCCATAGTGGCAACTGGCAAGGCCGCATATCGACTGTCGCTTCACGTCCGTGTCGACCGAACCGATAAGTGAGCAAAACAGTCAAAGGAATCGAAGAGCGAACGCGCGCTCTGTGGCTCCAGAATAAACGAAACCGCGGTGCCGGTAAGGATTGTAAGGAATAAATAAGGGTTTCGTATCCGCGTTTTGTACTGGCCTACTAACACGAAAATGTTTTTGAACGAGCCCAGTATCACGTCGATCGACAAACGTATCTGTTCTGTTTCTGCTTCTTTTGTCTTCATGTATAACAATATTTACAATTTATGAATCTACGAAACACACATTTTAGTGTGAGTTTCATGGGTAACTTAAACTTTCAATGTGTCCTTGTCACTGTTTAAAGCTATGAGGTGATGAAGATTAAAGTGATGCAATAATGTAGAAATAGATCCTTAAATACCTGTAACGGTTCTGAAGTACACTCTCCAGTATGAATCATTTGCATCGCATGATCCATCACTCACAAGTCGAACATGGGAATCGTTTCATGTTGGGCATTTCGACTAGCCTCGGATGCTGATTTGATATCAATCTACTTACATACTAATTTATCATGATTTATAGCGAACACCACGATATGAACACAGCCAATTTGATAAGAGGTTCTTTGCTACTCCACGTAATTTCTGATGTCCAGACATTTACAATGGTAGGGGAAGTCCTACAAAAGTGTATTTGATCAATGTCAAGGACATTAGAACTGGTATGTCGAGGAAATGGGATTATTTTCGGGCGGATATTAAATTATAGCCGGTGAGAGCCGGATTACGTGGTGCGGGTTCCATTGTAGTCCAAACTTTACAACGCAATTATCAATCACGAAGAATAAATCATGGTATCACTAAAAAGGATAGGTTCAAGTGGCTGTAAATTATTCTAGAGACACTCTAACGCCTTTTTGAGAGTGAGTACCGATTAACATTTCCTTTAGATGTAATAACATGACAATAAAACTCCCATAACGTTTGTTTGTAATTGTGCGTGGACACACGTCGTTCTGCACGCGTCGGAAGCTCAGGATAGTTGATACTTGCGTGACATTATTTAACTGCCGACACCTGGCGCCTCCGGTCATGCGAAGAATTTAAATTAGATACTTCCTAAATAATTGATTAGCGTCTATGGGCTTGAATGCCTGCCTGCCTTCCTACGTTTCTTCTAAGCAAAACTCTGCAACTAGAATTGAATATAAGAATGTAAAAGTTACCTACTCAAACAACCATGAGTCTGTACAGAAATATTCTGTGTATGAATTAACAGATCTAGCATTGGTGCATTCTAATAAGTAATGCCCACTAAGAAGCGTCCGCGCGTGTTCATTTAATTTCCTCGCAGTGACCGCGATAACCGCTTGTTGATTTAATGTAAGTAATTAATTTTACCGAGCTTCGTTAATGCGGTCGGGACAACTTAATAACACCTTTTTTCGTTTTGGTTATAGCAACGAGAATGATTGTGGTGCTCTAAAATGCATCATACATTCTGAAATTGCATTGTTCCCAAACACGCTGACTGAATATCCGTAGGGATGTGTTGGTGTTGCATTCTTGTACTACATTGTTTTCTGCAACAATGCGATGCTATTCAGTTCTTTCAAGTATTGTTATTTATTACAATAGTGATGCAATTTTTCACGATCTTTAAATTATCTCAGCTATACCTTTATTTATTTTTCATATCAGATATATATCAGCAATGGTGTGAGTGTAATACTTTAAGCCGTATAACTTTAAAGTCAATAGATTTTTACAGAAGCAAAAATTGGTAAACTAAATATGCTTCAAATTCATGCTATAGGTAGATTAACATACAAAAAATATAAAATATGGTAAATGTTTGACTTCGTCAAGGCTAGTAGCTGAACACGTCCAGCTACCGGAGCCTGGTACGCACGCAGCTCGCTCACAAATCTCGCCAATCGATTGTTTCAGTGGCCATGAACTCGAAACTCCTCTCGCACCACGCCGGTGTTACACAGAAAGCACTCCAAACGAGTAAAATAACATCACGTTCCACATCCGATTCGAATACAACACCCACTTTTAAAATATTTCGTGAGCTTATTAGTACAATACTTTGATATGGTGTAATATATCCACAAGTTATGAAGTTAATCGAAGTCGGGAAAATTAACACTATTCATGAAGTAGAAACTCAGTGGAACTGTCGTGACGGCGAGGTGTTGCCAGTTGCCACCGTCTGGCGCCTGAGGAAAAAGTTGCATACTTGCAGAATGGGGACCACATTGCGTTTCACGTTGCGTCATATAGGTATGTTGGAAGCAGACTCATCTCGACCACTTTTTACACTGCTGAGAAACGGTCTGAATCAACTTTCAACGTTCTAAGAAGGCAACCGAAGAAACCCCAGCAAATAAAATACAAGTTAAAGATGCAAGTTTCGTAGTCATTGACGACTTTTTTCATTTTCCCCGGGTTCGCATATAGCTTTGAATTTAAAATATTGGAGTTGGTAAATGAACTAAAACAGTATACGCATTGTGTAGCCTTATCGGAGAAAATACAATTAGCCTCATTTTGCGACCCAGTTTCTTCCTTCAGCAAATATTAGAAGAATGTGCTTTAAAAGAAAAGGAGCAGCTGCATCTCGCTCCCCTCACTCTAATCATTGTTCGTCCAAAGGGTCGTCCGAAATGGGGAGCAATAGCCCCGTTACAAAAAACCATAATAAAAGAATGCATCCAGGTACCCACGCAGGGCTCCATTAACGTTATCCCATTTTGCGGATGATCGAGTAAAAAGAGCATAAGTCATTTGCTAGTCCATATTAGACAGCTTGTTAAATAAATTGTACTGTTGTAAGTTCCCTATCCTTTCAAGTCATATTGCAGATTGCAGCTGCTACCCCTTTCAACAGATTTGTATCTGCTCTCACAGTGGGCAACCTAATTGAACCGTAGACAAATTGCCTGCTATAGATACAAGTCATAGTATATGTATAGGTGAAAGCATGCGGGTTTGCAGTAACAACTCGCAATGCGTACAATGTTTGTGCAATGCAGACTTGTTCGGTTATGACGACGACGACGTAGCCACACTCCTGTTCATCTGTTAATTTAAAGTTATGTCTAGTTTATTGATTTAAATTCTTAATTAAAATTTACTGAATAATTGCTAGTGCTAATAACTAACGCACATTAGATGTTTAATCAATTAGAACATCGGCGTCAACTATAAATATGCAATGCATGACTGTTTACTTTAAAGAACGTACTTAACCCTACTACCAAGCCCAAACCAAAGTTAGAAATAGAGGTGGTCCACGTCAAAGCTATCCAAGAGAAGAAGAAATGCAGTGTCAGATTCACATCAACACTTTTCTCAGTTACTAAAATATTTTGGGAAAAAGATATGCAAAAGCTATCTATAATATATTAAACTTCAGGATCCCTTCATTGATAGCTCCCCTCGATATACGTCTAACTGCTATTGGAAGTGCATTAAAGCTGTTAGTAGTAGTTAGCGCATTCCACGAAAACAGGGAGTCCCCTAATGGGGAGATTCAGGGCTCAAATTCACTCAGATTAAGTTTCTGTTTACTCGCCAATATCATACAGAATAAGGACTTGTACAGAAAATACACGCTATTATAAACTAACCATCCTTGTGCCTACTCCATAGCAGTAAGCGCCCACGCTCTTTTGTGATGTGAATCATTTAATAAGCCAACTTTACCATTTATGGCGACAAATAAATCACGATTAAGGTACTTCGACCTGTTAACAAGTCATAATACGTAATTATAGTTGGCTGTGACATAAGTGGTCTTGAAAACTTGCGTAATATGTTTACGTAGATTATAATTTTCAGGTTTCATGTGTATATCTGTGGCGGGTTTGTCTTCATCTCACATGGTCACGGAAGGTCATCACCGAGCTTGTTCCGTCAAGATCAGGGCCACGCGGTCACCGGCCGAGCGTGTTCCACGCTTCACTGATCGTTCTGTTCATGTCAACAATTTTTTATTCTCTGCCTTGGTCGTTCCCGTTGATGATGTCATCTTCTTATCTTTAGAATACTTACTTAGTTCGTTCCATAATTACAATTGCAAATTTTCTGTCAAATAAATTTCCGACTTTGTTATCGCTGTCGAAAATACGGTCGCAAACAATTTGTTCACGGAAACATGGAAATCTATTGAAGAAATCATTTGTTGCTTTGCATTATGAATTCTCGAGTTAGTCTCAAGTGAATATAATACGACTCAGATGATTAAGTAGCCGTAAAATAACACCCTTCTAGTATATTGCAGCACTTTAAACCAATGATCGCACTATAATTTATATCGCATCATAAGGAGCAACGTAGAGGAAAGCTTGTCATTTTTGTTTCGTCGGATGGTGCATCGGTTCGCCAATTATTTAGAAGTTTTCTTGAAGGAATTTAATAAGCTCAAGTATATTTGTTGTAGCAGACTTGTGAGTCGTATCGCGGGGGAGGCGTCGCGCGGGCGCGTATCGATCGCGCCGCTACCGCGCGGCCTGCATACGAATACCAGAATCGCCCTCCGTTCAGCCCCTTATCAACCACTTCCATCTACTAGACCCCGAGCCCTTCGTTAGTGTCGTGACCTCGTTGATTGTTGTGTCAACTTACTACAGCACTAACTGGACGCGACTTACCTAACTATGAAAGTTCCATTAATTACTTTAGAAAGTATGAAAGTTGAGATAGGACAAAAAGTCAATGTAACTAAAACAAGAAGAAAAGTTAAAAAGTGGCAACATATCCATTCTGGCACAATGTTTGACTCGTATGTAGCGAAACTAAATTACAAAAAGCTTTCCCTGTTAACGTTCGGTGCGAGAGATGTGCAACCTCTTTCGTGCAAATTGGACGAATAACATTTAGGTACCTAGATCTGACGATTAAGCCACGAATTCAACTGTATCTCTAAAGCTGCTATTGACGAAATAATACTAATAATAGCAAGACAAAGATGATACACCTCTATTCGGACATAGAACAAGTAATAGTATAACATTGTCTAGTTGTTTATAAACATCATTTCAATCGCGCTCCATTTTTAGGCGGTGTTAACGTCATGAATAGTCAGTGATTGTAGATACTACACGCTATCCAAACTTTATGCTATAAAAGGGAACAAAAAGCCCTCTAGTAAAAAGATCCAATTAGCATTTTGTCCTTATTCGTTTTATTTGCAGTCTAAAAATTCTAAAATACCGCAAGGAAGGAAGGTAACTTTATAATTACAAACTGCGCGAGTCAATAAGATTAAAAATTAGTTTGTAGAATATTTATAATTTATTTTAACAGACGCCCATACTCAAAAACCATAATTGCAGTAAATCAGTAGCAGCATTTTCCAATTTTCGCGAAATATTTATATTGCGTCTTTCCTTGTCTGGGCTATTTAGCTGATTATGTTTACGGGGGTAGTTTCCACCCTAAATATTGAAGCAATTTTCCAGCTGAAAACTCGCCTCCTCATTGCGTCGCAAAATGTCTCCGTGACGCCTGGTCCCAACTAAGTAGGGCAGCCAAGCTGTGGGGGACCATGGATTGAAACTCGTGTAAATTTCATAAAATTTGAATTAAATTTCGTTTAAATTTGAATTAATGAATACCGTGAACATATTTTGAGCGAACTTTGCTATACTGGGTAACTTATTAATTTGCGTTATTAAACGAATTTGTGACGGTGATTTGCGATCCTCGATTACGTAGTAATAATAGCTCAATGTCCACGATTGTTATTTTCTCATAATTATTATGCTTACACTTAACTCTCGTGAAGTAGTTTATATCAAAGCAATGATGTGAAGTGAACACTTAAACCATATTTTTATTAGTGCATTCAACTCGCTTTCAGTAAATGAATATACTATACAGTATCGATGCATAACAGCAGCAAATTGATCGAACAAACGGAAATGGCCATCTAGAAGCGGAGTCGTTTCGATGAAGGCAATTTTCCGAGGATACTCCTGCGGAGTCATTTCATTAACAATCGCCTCATGATAATCAGCTCTAGCTAAAAATCGTCTTCTTGATTCATTCTTCTGAGACAGCTATAATAAAAACAAAATATCGTTTTAGAGGAAGATTTTCAGTCGGATAAATCTTTAAGAATTCAAATCTATGACGGTTAAAATAGTCAAAGTGAATTTAGATGTTTATTAAGTCTGTGGACCGTGGTGTGGACACTGTGGACAGTGTCCCGATGACGTAGTCGTTGGAATGGACTCGCAAATCGATACAACGACGCCAATTGGTCGGTGTCACGACTCGCGACAACAGAGGGTTCAACAAACGAAACATTTGAAACTGTTGCTATGTTTACCATTGTTTGCACCACATGGCCACGAGATTTGACTATAAGAATGAAATCTATCATACGATCTGTAAATTCTATGGCAGTGAATAAGTTGAAAAAAACCAGTCAATACCGATCTGTAGGTAGGTACCGATTCTTTCCAAAACGTTATGTTTTTTCTGTGAAATCGGTTTGCCGGATTTCGACACAATGTGAATTCCAGCAATTGTGTCGGCGCATTTTGTGTATTGACGGTATACACACATGGAACCGCAGCTGCAGCTTATGATGTAGAATAACAAGAATTACGATACACCTTCAGTGTCCTCTGCCCCTAGCAGATGTTCGCACGATCTGCACTCTGATAATGATAACAAACCGCGACTTATAAACGCATTGATGTTATCAAAATCAAAAATGAAATGTATCTACGATTATAGCGATGAGATCAATTTAACATTACGTTTGCACTAATGAAACTCTGCAAGGTCTGTATTAAATATACAAATATATTCATGTTATACATACAGATATGTCGATGAAGCTCATTGTAATATTGAATGCACTACATTCCTACATATTTCAATATAATGTTTTCATTGATTAGCTACATCGTTATTGGACGTCTTATTCGTGTGTAAGAAATGGTTATGAAATTGAGTTCATAATCACAAATACTCCTTACCTGTAGGTGTAACAAAAAATTATAATTGTTACCCTACAGATAAGTCTAAGTAAAACCTAGATCATACCAAAATTGATCTTACAGTTAGAAATATTTTGTGGATAAATTGTTGTCTCATTGAGAACATTCCTCACAAATGTTTAAAAAATATTTTGGACATTGTGATGTCGATTAGAGTTACGATTGCATAAGTCGTGTATCGAGTGAACCGGTTTATGAGAAGCGTGTCAGGAGATTCTCTTCTGAGTGCTCGCTGACTCGCTCACGTTCGATTCAAAGAATGCTTAGAGCGCTTGAGACCTTCTTTAATAATAATCAATTAAAAATAATCTACGTGTTCGAAGTCAATTACAGTCAAATCTTGAAATACATAGTTGTATTAATCTACCCACAGGAATATATAAATTGAAAAAATATTAATTACTTGGCAAAAAACGGATTATAAAAAAATTGATAGATATAAAATAGCATACCAACTGGTTCAAAAAACATCTAATAATCTCGTGCAATGTGGATTCAACTACCTACTTAGATGAATCAAAAGTAAAAAAAGTACCTAAGTAAGATACTGAATGTAAAAACTTTCAGAAAAAAACACCATAGTGTTGTAGATAAACATTTTATTTGAAATCCAATTAATTAGACTCTTGTCTTACCTGTCAGAACGATACAATTCGGCGTCAATATAACCACGACGACTGGCGAAGTCTCTAAGAAACTCACAGAATTCGCGGTTTTTCGTACACAACACTGTAACTATGTATCAATCACTTTGCATATTTGGATATAAATAAATCCTCAGTTATTTGTAGTTTCTTGTTTAGAAAAAGAAGAAAGCTTCGTAAAGGTTAAGCACGGTGGTAGAACGGAGCTTATCGATAGGGTAACCGCCGCAGTGCGGAGTCTCGGGTAAACTGGCGGGTGGTGGGACTGGCTGGCGGGCGGAGGCCGGTCGAGAGACCATGCTCGAATGACGCGCGCGACGCGGTGCCCCGCGACCGCGCCGTGCTGCACCCGCTGTGCTCACCGTGCGTTGACGTCGTCGGCGTCGCCTTCACCTCAACCGCCGCGCCGCAACGGCACAAACACTAATCTTCTACACAAACACACTAACTAACCTTTACCATATAAATATTATATTTATTTATATTTTTTGAGACATTGTTACACACTTCAATAAATAATATTGATCGAAGGGTACACATGTTGTGCTATGGGTACTAGACAATGGATATAATACTATTTTTTTTTTTTTGTAAATACTTACTTAAAATACTTATATAAGAAACACCCAGACCAACACAAACACTTATGTTCATCACACAAATATTTGTGTCCTGTAGGAATCGAACCCACAACTTCGTTATCAGCAGTCCGACCCTAGGTAGGTAGGTAGGTAGGTGGTTAGGTAGGTAGGTGGGTGGTAGGTAGGTAGGTTAGGTTAGGTTGATAGTGTTGATACTGCTGATAGAACACTATAGTAGAAGTTCTTCAATCGTCAGAAGTTCACAACATTCTGAAATGATAATTTCTCTCGATATGGTTCTTGGACAGATAGGTATCTTGAAAGGAATAATTATTTTAAAATTCTCAACATGATTGCTTTCTTTCCTTTTGTTAGGTTTTTCAATATAAACCGCAAATTTTTATCCTTGCTTCATTTGCTTTTTATGCAAAACCAAATCGAGCTAATGTCAATTCCTAGAGGAATTGGAGTACTTATTGACATCGAATTCAGATTCGATTGATACAGAACTTGATCCAGTCCCCAAGTTTAAAAAAAAGTGTGCGGTTAGGGGAACCCCCGTCAGGAACGAAGTTCCTCTCGTATAAACACACACTCACTAGAAAGAGAAAGAAAGAGAGCGCGCGGTGTACGTATATCGCCTGCTCATAACGCAAAAATCTTACGTGACATTATATTTTCTTTCCGAATCACACTTACCGCAAGCCGCGTTAAGGAAATTAGTTAAAAAATAAACGAAGTAGGTAGGTGATACCTAACGTTGGCGCCAGCACCACAGATTACTTACACGAGGAAACCAATCTTTTTAATTGTATGCTATAGTTCTATGTATAGGTACCTACCTAATAATATTTGAAAAGTGGGTGGTGATTTCCGTGTTACCCTACGACTCCTACGAGTTAAGGATTTTTTATTTCCACTGTAAATAGTATAAAATTGTGCAAATTTTAATGCTAATAGGTACTTTGGTTTAGTAATCTCAATTATTATAGTATTATTTTGATATTATTATGTATTGCATTTTTTTTATTGATGTCCCACTAAACTGGATAAAACTTTTAAATTTTATACGCATTTACGCATGCGATGCGACATGCGACATCTAACGATTTAAATTGTGGAAAAAAAAATCGCTCTCGAGCAGGATTCGAACCTGCGATT
The DNA here is from genome assembly GCA_949699075.1 of Asteroscopus sphinx. NCBI lineage: Eukaryota > Metazoa > Arthropoda > Insecta > Lepidoptera > Noctuidae > Asteroscopus > Asteroscopus sphinx. The sequence continues at coordinate 24,602,066 of OX453004.1, read as the reverse complement.
CCTGGCTCGCAGGAGCAGCCAGGCAGCAGGCAGCCAGGAGTCGCAGGTTCGAAAACCATACCAAAACCACCATTTTTATTTTACCAGATTAAAACATGGCTGTTTCATAGTCTGTCAACCTAACTAAGTACTTAATAAATAATTCATAGTTTATAGTCACGTGGGTACGATAGGTAAAAAGCGCGTGAAAATAAAATATTTTCTTTATATACGTGGGACACTCAGAATGTTTTGCGAAACTAAAAAAAATTGTTCTATACGTACATATATTTTTATCAAATCTTTTCAAAGTACTTTCCACCAGCCTCTATACAAAGATTCATGCGCCTAAACCAGTTTTCAAAACACTTTTTCCAGTCCGCCGCAGACACCTCGTTTACAGCCTGCTCGAACGCAGCCAGCGCATCTTCCGGCGACGAAAATTGTATCCCTTTGAGCTGATTTTTTATTTTTGGGAATAAAAAGAAGTCACACGGTGCTAGATCAGGGCTGTAACGAGGGTGACCCAGGAGTTTGACTGGCGTGCTGTCCAGGAAGTCCCTCGTTTTGAGTGCGGTGTGCGCAGGTGCATTGTCGTGGTGGAGCAGTAGCCCGCGGAGCCCTGTGTTTGGTCGCTTGTTGCTTATAACAGAGAAAACTTCTGGCAAACATTTGGTAGTATACCATTCGGCATTAATGCTTCTTTGATCCCGTAAGGGAATTGATACCAAGTGGCCAGTCAAATTAAAAAAGCTAGCGATCAAAATCTTACCCCCGCTTCTAGATCGCTTCACTTTGGTAGGCGTTGGCTCATTTTGAAACACCCAAACAGTCGACTGGCGCTTGGTTTCTGGGTCGTATTGATAAATCCAGGACTCATCACCTGTAACGATGTCGTAAACACGCCGAGACGAGCCTGCTTCAAATTTGTTAAGCATATCACGGCACCATTCCACCCGGGCCTGCTTCTGAGCATCGGTGAGGTTGTGCGGCACCCAGCGTGATACTATCCTCCTCACGCGAAGATGGCTGTGTAGAATCTCGTGAACGCTTCCCGATCCAATCTTCAATATGTGTTGAATCTCCTGATATGTAATTCGCCTATTGTCTTGGATTAAATTTTTCACTGCTAGCACGTTTTCTTCGGTAACAGCCGTCAAAGGGCGACCGCTTCTTTCGTCATCCCCCAAAGTTGGTCGACCGCGCTTGAATTCGTTATACCAACGATACACGGTTGCCTTGGAAGGGCCTTCATCCATGAATGCCATTTGAAGTCTATCGTACGATTCATCCGGTTTCAGGCGACACTTGAAATCGTATAAAATCATAGCTCTAAAATGTTCCCGGCGCAGATCCTATTTCAGTGAGACACAATACTTTGAATTAACTCGCAAAAAATGTGGAGGGAAATTTTGAAATTGGAACTTACTTATTTTTACTTATAAATAATCATATTTTCGAAAAACATTATAACTGGCCAGTCTCCCATATATAATAACTTTTTTTCGCAATACTTTCTGAGGGGCCTGGTACCTATGGCGAGAGATAAAGCACTAAAGATACCTAATACATCGCATGATTAGTTTATAGCACCGATCTACAACCTTATTCACAGTTTATACTAAATCTCTTAAGGGGTCATTGTACTCTTCGCGATTTCAGGGTTGGTCCTGTAGTAAAAGTTGTTCATATTTTCATAATGATGAGTACAATGACCCCATAAGAGGTTTATGTGTGGTTTATAAGACTGATTATTTTATTGCACAAAGAGGTTTTATTTTAATCGTCACAAGTCACAACTCACGAAAGGTTAAATTAACGTTTCGTTAACGTTTACTCGTGAATTTAATAAGTAAAATTCCCGGTAAATTAATTAATGTAGCGGTCGTAAGCCGGTAAGCTGACACTTGACTGCTCCGGGACGGAGACCGATTTGCATGTCGCATAACTTGATAGAACTTTAACTAATTGCTCTTATACATAATTATTATAACTGCTAGGTATATTTTGGTTAACTTCAGTTAACTAATCTAATCAACATTAAAGCAAATCTGCAACGCTTGCAAATGAAGGTAGCTTTACCTAGATGTGGAACAGCAAAAATCATCTAAGTACCCTTTACATTGCAGAGAATTACTCGAAAATAATGTACGACATTTGGAGAAAAAATTACAGAAATAACATTCTCATTTTATAAGCTATCCAAAATTGTACATACAGGGTGTCAGGGAAACGCTTCCGAAAACGAAGATAAGCGATAGTGGTGGTGATTACGGATACGAAACCACGAAAAAAATATTGATTCTTTTTTTAGATTTTTCTTTTTTTTTTTTTCATTTTTCATTATGTATGAGTTTTATTTAACTGCCCAAAGCTGGTTTTGTATGAAAAATGCATAAAATATATATATGAAAAAATCTAAAAAAAGGATCTCATTTTTTTTCGTGGTTTAGTATCAGTAATCACCAGCACCTATCTTCGTTTTCGGAAGCGTTTCCCTTACACCCAGTATGTGGTCAAGTTTCGCAAAGGCTTGGAAAAATATGCAGTAATAGCAGAATTGTGAGCAATTTGCTTGAAGTCATTTTCTAAAATGTTCCAGGCGAGTTTGGTTATACCATAGAACAAATAATAGTGTTATACATAGGTGCTGTTGTGTAATTTAGCGCGATTTCCGGGTTGGTTGGTCCCATAGTAAAAGTTGTTCATAATGATGAATACAATGATCCCTTAAGAGGTTTTCAGTTATTTCAATAACACGTTGTATGAGAGGGTCCAAGGGCCGAGAAAAAGAAACTGACTGTATGCCTGTAGACGTAGACAAAAGGCTCATTGTAATTTTTAACCGACGAAAAAAAGGAGGAGGTTCTCAATTCGACGCGTATATATATATATTTTTTTTTTTTATATGTGACCACGCATAACTTTTTACAGAGTAGTCCGATTTTGATGATTCTTTTTCTATTGGATAGGGTATATCTCGAAGTTGGTCCCATTTTAATTTCAAAATCAAAATCCACCCCTAAGGGTAGTGAAACAGGGGATGAGTGTTTGTTCACCCACTGAATTCTTACCTGTTAACCGATTCTGTTGAAACTTGACACACATAAATATAGTTCTAGACACTACGACATAATGGAGACCTGGAGTTAGATTTTAACCACAAAAAAATGAAAAATAAAACTTTTTGACAAAAAATCGAACCGACGAAAACAGAAACTGAAAAGCGAAAAATAACTAATTATGAGTCGGCGCCAAACAACCAATCAACGAAGATCATTAAATTACTATAAAGACAACGTCACATCAAATACAACGTGAAATTTTCAACGATAAACCTTGGACGAATGAAAAGAACGGACGTAATTTCGCTAAGAAAAGATTTGATGCACTGCAATGGCGGCGGCGTAAGTATATGTGCGTGAATGAAGTGTTGTCATGTGAAGCAAAACTTCCCCATTTTTTAACACTAGGTAAAAATGCTTTGAAAACCTAGACAGTTAAATTTTCTAGATGTTAACGTGACGTGATAGGCCTCCTTTGCCTTACATGCGTATATTTGAAGCAAAGTTAAGGCTCATCGCTTGAGGCCGCCACCGTACTGATTTTTTTTTGTATTTCTGACTTACTTAGGATTTTATTATACTTGAGACATAATTTTGTGTTTTGCGTAAATAACTTTGTATTGTTAAACAATACTGATATTAACGCCCTTTTCACATAAAACAGTAATTTAAAACCAAAAGGAATCCAAGATTATCTAGAAAAAAAATGATTTATTAGCGTAAAATGTCAAATGATGACAATGATGATTTCAATTTCTCACTAGGGAAAATATTTTTTTTTTTTTCAAACTTTCCGCCGTGACCGTCTGCACACTGGGCATGGTTGCAGCTTGTGGCTGGAAATTTGATTTAGTAGAATTAAAAACAATAACTGAAAAATAAATTCACGCACCAGACGTTATGCTTCACCTTTAAATTAAACTACAATAAAAACACAGTGAATAATATTAAAATATTTAATATATACCTACTCATTCAGTGGTTTTGGAACTGTTCCTTTCTAACTAACGGCAAATTGTGCGTAGAAAAAAACGGAATCGAACTGTTTTGATGTATTTTTTTTATATTTTTGCTTATTTCTCAGGGAATAAACATGAAAATAAAAATCTGTTGCACCATGTTGAATCTAGAAATGTACAAGATAACCCTAAAAATAAAGGTATTAAGGTGGATGCACTTGTATTACCCACTAACTACACTACAACTCACGCTGGTTAAGAAGTTTTACGCGTACTGTACTGGATTGGTTATTTTTTTGGTAATGAACGAGGAACAACACGAAGTAGTCCTCCTTTAGTTTTGTATAAGTCACCAGTGTTAAAATGGACACTACAAATCACACTATATTTGGATGCACTCCAATCATTTTCCCCTCTACACTCTCTTATCAATTCAATTCTTCATTTCCTATAGGAAACCTAAAAGATGTCCAGGTATGTAGGTAATATATTTAGTAACATAATAATTATCTAATTATCTGAAGAAATGGAATTTAATGCAAAAAATAACAATGTCCCATACTTCCAAAAAAAGTGCAGATTTGTTTATTGACAAAAATGTGGTAAATAAGTGATAAATTACTCACGTACCTATGAAAGGTAATCCCTTGACACTTTTTCTTTGTAGCACTGTTGTTTCGAAAGCATTTTACAACACACGACGGCATATTTTTATTTAATTTTGGACACTACGACAACGACTTCTGTCACACGAGATTGGTTGCGTAATGGCGGCTGTCTGGCATACTATGGGTGTGAATGTGTGCGTACCAGCTCGTACGACAAGCGAGCTGACGTACTATGGGTGCCTCACTTATTGTTTAGCTGGATTACGTCCGTTCTTTTTATTCGTCCAAGCGATAAACAATAACTTTCCAAAAATGCGTTCTCCGCTCGGCCACTTGCAACTTACACGCACTTTGCTTGTTAAAAGTTCGTTTGGCGCCGACTTATAATTAGTTATTTTTCGCTTTTCAGTTTCTGTTTTCGTCGGTTAAATTTTTTGTCAAAAAGTTTTTTATACGAGTGATCGATAAAAAATTAACACAACATAATACCGTTAGTAAAAAAATGCTTCCATCAATCTACTAAATAAATAACTAATCTACAACCAGTCAAATCGAGAAACCTTGAAAGAGCTCTTTGCACAGAGTTCCTACTTTATATACTTACACGGTGACATGTAAACGCGCCTTTACCATTTCTATTACCTTATTATTTAGATTTATATAGGACGGTACCTAACTGTAACGTACCTATCTCTGTGGTATGTACTAGGTACTACTGTACTACAAGTAGGTACCTACTCTTTGTGTTTGTCAAGTTCGTTCGTTCACAGAATGATGTGTGACTCGTGATTGCTAGTAGATTCCGCTACTCGATACAAGATGGCGCTTTTATCATATTCAATTTCAAAAAGTATTAAGAAATTAAAGAAGAATTTTGTATAGTTTAACCCACAGATGAATATAATATCCAATCTATCCACGATTTGCCCTACTGTATATAGAAATTTACATATTTTGTATGGAGCTTATGTCAAATTTCTATCTCCAGTATGGCAAATCGTGGATAGATTGGATATTAATTTTGGCCATAAGTAAGTGTACTACGTAGATTTAACCCCATCAGTTTATTGTGTTCATCACAATTCACAGAGTACATTATTAGCACAGAGTACTTTTTTAATATAGTAGGTACCAGTCTTTGAAAATCTTTAGTACCAGTATATGTAACGTAGTGATTATTTTCTCTGTGCCAGATTGCCAATATATGGTGTTCATTCGGAGTATCTGTGATTCGGACTATTCGGAGTCATAAGATTCAATTTTGTGTGTGAAGCAATACCTATAAAACTAAAAACATGAAATTTTGGATAAAAATTTCGTGTTACGTTGAGTTTTTACTTGGTCTGAGGTTACGATATAAAATATTTTGTAGTAAGTAACAGATCCAAAATCTATTTATTTTTTCTCACAAAATCGATTAAAGCTTGTCATTGGCGAACATCACTATCGCAGTCGCCATGGTCGCCATTACATGTCGCTTGTAACTTGTTATTGTTGCGTTTGTGATGGAGATTGCTTATGTCAAATAAACAGCGCGCGATTATAATTTCCTTGAAATATACATATAAAAAGATGTTGTAAAAGTTGATAAATTTGATAATCTGATAACGAAATAAGGTGAGTTTGGTTTAATAATATGTCTTTAACATTGCCATCGTTGTGGCGATGCTTGGGGGAGGCTTAAGTCCAGCAGTGGACGTCTTTCGGCTGAAATGATGATGATGATGATTGCCTGAATTATTTGGTTATTATTTCTTTGGAAAACTTTGTATGTAAGTATAACTAAATTTCCATTTTTATTTTATATTTTAGATGGCACCACCTCGTCGTATTCTAAGGCAGCAGTTAGAGATACTGATGGATTTTCTAGAAGAGAATAAATACATGTCTAAGGGCTTGCTGCCTGGTGCTCCAGTGTCTCATCAAAAGACGCGGCAGAAGTGGGCAGTGCTAGCCAAACAACTGAATGCCGTACAGTCGGGGGCTTTGAAGACCCCAGACGGATGGAAAAAGGTGCTTATTTTTTATTGTGTACCTAAATCATTGCAATACCTTGGATATAGAATCAAAAATTGTACTTATTACTTAATACCAAACCAAGATTTAATACCTACTTTTTTTATTTTAATATTTCAGTATTGGTTTGAATGGCGACACAAATGTAGAAAAAAAGCAGCACAAGCAACCAGATTCCGGTCAGGGTCAGATTCAGGCCCAAACAGATGCATACCACTCAATGATTTAGAAGTGAGAGTTTTAGAACTTAGTGGAAAAGGATCTGTTGCTGCCACTGTATCATCATCCAACCAACTTGATAATTATCTGGCTGATGACTCTGATTCAGAGCCTTTAGAAAAACTTAAAGTACGGGCTGCACCGGCCAGTGACAAAGTCAGGCGGTCTGTGACTAGCACTCCTAGATCACCTTTAGGTAATGTACATTTGATTAATAGAACCTACAATGTGTATTCTACTATTTTTTATTTAATTACTAAATCTGCTCATCATTCTGCACAACTTTTACTATGGGAGCAGCAGATATATGTTTTTTCATGATCTCTAAAAGTTTTTTTGGTATTTATCAAAAGTAGTGTAGAATACATAGAAATAATTTATTAGGTATAAAACAAAATAAAATTCAGTTAACTTTGAAACATAAAATTTAATATTTTATATGCCAAACTGTATTCTAATTTTAATTATTAATGTTATTAATTTTTTACATGCCATTTAAGGTAAAATATTTAGAAACTAATTACGACTCTTAATTCATCTCTCTGTACCCGTATTTTTTGCGAAATAAATTATTCTATTCTATAAGTAACCATTTGATTGTACAGGAATTATTTTAATTCACCTTAAAAACATTTCAGATGATATTCCACGTGATATTTCGCCTCCACCTAAATGGGCGTTAGACTTCGAAGAAAGGAGGGTAGCAGCTGAAGAGAGAATGGCGGAAGCACTCGAGTCAATGGCGACTTCGATGAGGACTCAGGACGAAAGACGAGGGATGCTGGAGGAGCGGATAGCAGATGCACTCACAGCTATAGCAGGAACAGTGCAGGATCTGAACAGTGGTGTACAAGAAACTTTACAGCACATACAGCATTTGCATCCACTGCAAGCAAACGGACCAGAGTTGAAAGATGTTTTTTATAGACACTAAATTATATTTTTAATGTGGTTCTGGAACAAAATGTAAGCTGGTACTCTGGCAGTAAATCTAACTGCATTCTATTAAAAATACCAGATAGCAGGGTTGATTGATTTAAATCAAGTGATTTTTTTTGTAAAAATCAGTGATTTAAATCAAACTTGATTTTTTTCCATAAAATTTCATTGATTTATTTAAATCATAATAATAAAACAAAGTTTAACCGGATTAAATCGCGTATATTATTTAAATTGGTTTCCCTGACGTGAAATGCTGCAAAGCTTTCGAAACGTCAGGGAAACCAATTTAAATAATATACGCGATTTAATCCGGTTAAACTTTGTTTTATTATAATGTGTAGTGATCGCGAAAACCTAAGAAGTTATTAAATCATAATGTTATGACCGACTAGAAAAAATCATATTAAAAATTATAGTTTTTATTTTTGACTAGAATATTGTATTAAATGGCAATAGCAAACTACAAATAGTCAAGATAATCGTGTTAGGAGATGCTTCAATTAGATGTTGAATTTACTTTTCGGAACTGATTATTAAAGATTGAATGAACTGTTTCCTACATTTCTGTACATAACTTACTACTGTCATACTAAGATTTACTTATGGTTTTTTTTTAACTTCTTACAAAGTTGCATACTAGTAAAACTTTTCGTAAAAATATTCATAATAAATGAATAAGTAAGAGTTTTAAGTAAATAAGGAGTAGTAGGTAGGTTTCTTCAAGTTTTGTTTTTTTATCTTGTCATAGTAATTTTTGACATAAATATGGAAGATTCTATGTCAGTAGATTAACATTTATAAAAATCATTAAAAAAATGAACTAGTTTTGGAGGAATTAACTTTTACTTATTTAGTTTTTTCTTGGGAACCATTGGGGTTTTTTTGACAATATTTGGAATATTATCTTTTATGAGTATGTAAATAATAAAAATCAAGTTGAAATCTTTCAAAGTCAAATAAAAACTGAACAAATCAAATAAATCATGTTTTTTTTTTGTTATTTTTTATAAATATGTCATAAACAAAAAAAAACATGATTTTTATCAACCCTGCCAGATAGTCAGACATACTTGACTTGAGATGCTTGGTATGAATTACAATGTATTTTCGTTGTGTGTTTTTTATATTTGAAAGTTTGGTATGTGTTTTTAGCACAAAAATTAGGATTCAGGCGAGGCTCAACCTAAATGAAGAATTTCCTGTACAGCCAATATTACGTTAAATTATTATTACCTATAAATATTATGTCTTTAATTATTATTTTATTATTGCTATCCTATTAAGTAATTAATGTAATTTGTAAATACGATGTAAGTAAAAAATGCTTAGTGCATATTTAATAAGATAATTTATTTATAGCTTCTTGGTTTTATTTAAACTAAAATTTTAACAATTACCTGAACAAAATTGAGATTTTTTCCATCAGAAAATAATTTTTTTAATCAGTATATTAAAGTTCACGAAAATAATACTGAAAAATTCCACATTGGCAGGCATGGAGGCGTTAGAGACAAGTATAAACTACTGGGAGGACGCGCTGGCAGCGTTCTCTCTGGGAGCGCGCGGCGGGGTGTCGGGCACTCTGGCGCTCACCTCGCCCGAGGAGGCAGAGTTCTGCAGAGAAATACAGGACCTGCTGCAGGATGCCTACCTTTTACAGGTAATATCATGCCACTGGGTTACAATACCGGGTTTTTGATAGGATCACCCATAAAAAAACGATATATCTTTAAATCAAATATATTTACATGAATTTTATTGTTCTGTACTTTTTAGGGTTCCGTACCCGAAGGGTGCCAAACGGGACCCTATTACTCTCGCTACGCTGTCCGTCCGTCTGTCTGTCTCAGGGCTGTATCTTTTGGACGGTAATAGGTAACCTGTTGAAATTTTCTCAGAATATGTGTTGCTATGAGGTGTATCACGACAAATACTAAAAATAAAAATAAAAGTCTAAAACCAAAGGGGGTCCCCATACAAGAAACCTCAAAAAAACATGTTTTTTTTTTACCCGACGAAAAAAAGGAGGAGGTTCTCAATTCGATGCGAATATTTTTTTTTTTTTTTTTTTTTTATGTATGACCACGCATAACTTTTTACAGAGTGGTCAGATTTTGATGATTCTTTTTTTAATAGATAGGGTATATCTCGAAGTTGGTCCCATTTAAATTTCAAAATCAAAATCCACCCCTAAGGGTAGTAAAACAGGGGATGAGTGTTTGTTCCCCCACTGAATTCTTACCTGTTAACCGATTCTGTTGAAACTTGACACACATAAATGAAACTGAAAAGCGAAAAATAACTAATTATGAGTCGGCGCCAAACAACCAATCAACGAAGATCATTAAATTACTTTAAATAAATAATAAAAACAACGTCACAACGAAGACTCATGGACGTGTGCATTCTTCCCATCCTCACATATGGATCCCAAACATGGTCTTTGACAAGTCAACTGAGGTCCACGCTTGAGGTTTGCCAAAGAGCGATGGAACGGAGTGTTCTGGGCATAAAACTTGTACACCGGATAAGAAACACAACGATCCGTTCCAGAACAAAAATAGCCGACGTCACCCGTAAGGCTGCCACTCTAAAGTGGAACTGGGCTGGACATATCTGCCGCATGTCAGACGACCACTGGGCCAAACTAACAACTCAATGGGTCCCTTTACATGGCAGACGTCAACGCGGCAGGCCCAGACGGAGATGGCGGGATGAGCTGGACTCCTTCCAAAAAGACTGGACGCTTGTAGCAATAGACAGAGAGAAGTGGAAGGAGAGTAGGGAGGCCTTTGCCCTGCAGTGGGACACTTCAGGCTTATAATAATAATAAACGTCACATCAAATACAACGTGAAATTTTCAACGATAAAAAATTACTTTCCAAAAATGCGTTCTCCGCTCGGCCACTTGCAACTTGCACGCACTTTGCTTGTTAAAAGTTCGTTTGGCGCCGACTCATAATTAGTTATTTTTCGCTTTTCAGTTTCTGTTTTCGTCGGTTCGATTTTTTGTTATTAACGTTTTTGTTCCTGCACTGTACGTTGACGTCTTTTGATAAACTCTCGTAAATTAAATCAGTTTTTATGGGGTATCAGGTCGTTGAGAGGTACGGAACCCTTACTGCGCGAGTCCGACTTGCACTTGGCCGGTTTTTTATTATTATTATTTTTCTACCATATCCGAGTGTGTCACCCCGGTAAAATGTTGTCTCCTGTCGAGGTTTTGTTCTAATTGACAATTAGTGAATAGTGCCTCATCGTGTAAATTATTAAATTTGTGTCTCTAGTGGTTTTAGAGATATTCACAAAAAACAGATTCTGCTGAGGTGATTTTTCAAACGTCACCCTAGCAGAAAAAGAAATTATGAATACATTATTTGGGACATTTTACACAGCACTTTCTAAAAGTGATTAATTAAGTCTCGGTGGATTTAAAGTAGCCAAGATGATGGCTTATAATTTGTGCTAAAAGTGCCTACAAAATCCAAATTTGTGCTTCTTAAGGTTTCGAAGTTTTTTCAGTTTTTGCTGGGGTGACGTTTTAACTAAGTGCTATATATCTGAAATTGTAAGGCGGCACAATCATGATGTTTTGTATTTTTTTTCTAAATAATTAACGCAGTTTACGATTTATACCTACCTACTTAATTTTCAAAAAAACTGACATTGCTCCATACTATCGTAGGAGGCAACCCAGAAACCTAACAATAGCAGTGCTTTGTACCTTTTACTTGTCTTAATCATAGTTTCGTAAGCCTACTGACTGACGATATATAACTACACTTTGCAAAATTTCTGTACATTTTTTTGACTCCGGAATACACGTGTAAGAATAGCTGGCGATTTACTTTTATGAATAGCCAATAAATATATTAGTGCCTTATTTCAAATATAGTTACATAACGTACTATTATCGTACTTAATTGTATGTACATATTTTTTTCCTAATAATTAAATTTATATTAATTATACACTATTAATCCTATTAATAATAAAGCAACTTTCGGGTGATTACCCAGCCAAAACGATTTTCGGATATTTTACTTGTAGCATTCGTCTGTAATGTATCAGAAAGAAAGTAGATGGCTATGGTAGTAGAAGCTCATGGAGCTCTTGCGCACACTCTCCAAAGTACAGCCTGTAGAATACCGACAAACAAGTAACTGTGCGTCTATGGGCTAAGCTTTGTAGCTTGGATTTTACTAGCAGCGTTATGCTCAAAATCGAATCATGGATTGTTACACTGCAAGCGAATGCTCCGGTGAGGGAGTGCCTTAGGGTTCCGTTTTTTTCCTTTTGAGGTAGAGAACTCTAAAAAACGAATAAGAAATGAATACATTTTTTAACAAAAAATTGAGCCGACGAAAACAGAAACTGAAAAGCGAAAAGAAGCAAAGTGCGTGCGAGTTACAAGTGGTCGAGCGGAGAACGCATTTTTGGAAACTTATTGTTTATCGTTGAAAATTTCATGTTGTATTTGATGTTATTTTGTTTTTATTAGTAATAAGTAATTAAATGATCTTCGTTGATTGTTTGTTTGGTGCCGACTCATAATTAGTTATTTACATTATTTTAGTTAGGAGAAGAGTTATTAAGACTAAAAAGCTTCATTATATTTTTCGCTTTTCAGTTTCTGTTTTCGTCGGTTCAATTTTAAGTAAAAAAAATTTTTTTTTTTTTGTGTATAGAGCAGGGTTGTTGCGAATATCAGCATCAGCATCAGCATCCGCTGATCATCAGCATCATTTTCAACATCAGCATCAGCATCAGCATCCGCATTAAATGATGCTGATATTTATGCTGATGTTCATGTTGTAAAGTGACCGAAGTGGGAGGGGCTTACCGCACATGTTTTTGTTGCGCTTGTGAGTTTTGATCGCTAGTATAGTTATTAATCTGAGGCTAGTATAATAAGTTTATGGTTTTGACCAATCATAGCACAGATGATTGCACTTCGGTGATTTTTAGCAAAACCAAAACAAACTTGTCTATTACGACAAATGTCAACAGCCGACAGTACCTACAATTGAAAGAGGCGTTCTAACAAAAAGGGCAATGTGGAGCTATTATAGTCAGCTAATAAAAAGCCAAGGATGAAAATAATTTATGCTGGATTGCCTTTGCTGGATAAAAATAATCAAGCTCTTCATTGACGAATGCAAGTCATAACAGAAGTATTAAGATAATAAGGGGAACTCTACATTTTTTTAATCAAAGAAATATTGGCATTTGCGTTAGAGCTGCTCTTTTGTGCGCTAAAAGTAGGTCCATCATTCATCATCATCATGTCAGCCGAAAGTCGTCCACTGCTGGACATAGGCTTCTGCAAGCAGTTTGGGGAAATATGCCATAATCGCCACGCTTGGCAGGCGGGTTGGCGATCGCAGTTGGTTTGTTAAATACTCAGAGAACGCTACTGCCCATCCTCTGGTGAATCCCTTAGTCACCTTTTACGACACCCATGAGAAGATATAAGGTGGTGCAATTCTTTACGTCCGACACCACACGGAATAAAGTAGGTCCAGTTTAAATAATTTCACTTACAAAATGTTTCTTTCTATATATGCAAAAACATTGTATATTTATCTCTAGTTTGTTTAAGCATAGTGAAAGAAAGCTCAAATGCTTTTATATAAAAGAAAAGCCTTAAAACTCCTTTTAAAATGCGCCTAAAATGGAGTAACGTTTTCGGTAATCCTAAAAAAAAAATCCGCTCGCTTCGCTCGCGCTTTCTGCAAGTTCCTTTACGAGTTTGTTTCGTGTAGATTTTCAATGTTCATGTTATGTTTTTAATAATTTACCAGATTTTAGTTAATAATTCGTAAAGAAAAATGTAGGGTCGCGATTTTTTTCCTAGGACTCTATGAAAACATGACAGTTTCGTTTGTTATATTATATTGCCCTTAATTTTAAAATTTGATTAATCACCGTAAAGGTTTAAAAAAGGCACTATTTTTAGCCTTTAACCAATATCGGATTTTTATAAAAAAATATAACAAATAAATTCAAATACATTTTTATATAAATTCATAAGGATCGGTACACATTTCTAATTCGAAAAAATCAGCATCAGCATCAGCATCCGCTGATGTCAATGTCAAAAATCAGCATCAGCATCAGCATCCGCTGATGTGATACAATTCTGGATCAGCAACAACCCTGGTATAGAGCTACAGTTATGTCTGCCAAGTTTCAACAGAATCGGTTAACAGGTAAGAATTCAGTGGGTGAACAAACACTCATCCCCAATTTTCCTACCCTTAGGGGTGGATTTTGATTTTTAAATTTAAATGGGACCAACTTCAAGATATACTCTATCCATTAAAAAAGAAACATCAAAATCGGACTACTCTGTAAAAAGTTAAGCGTGGTCATACATTAAAAAAAATATATATATACCTACGCGTCGAATTGAGAACCTCCTCCTTTTTTTCGTCGGTTAAAAAGTGAGATTAGTTTGTTGATTGCGGCGGTTAGAATGGCAATAGCAGTGTTGTTGAGCTGGGTCCATCGTTGCAGGAGCGGTGCGAGCTGCTGTTCCTGGACCAGCGGTCGGTGCTGTTCCGGTCGGAGAGCGGCGGGGAGGCGGAGGCGGCGGGGGGGCGGCGCGCGCGCCTGCTGTCGGCGCACACCGCCTCCGAGCACACGCGCCGCGACCCGCACTCCAGCGCAGAGTCCTTCGCTTCCGCCGAGGATCAGGTAACAGTACGACCACAAATAGATAGAATGGAAATGTGGAAGCCTTCCTCAATTCGGCGGATGGAGTCCCTAAGCAGTTAGGGTATCCATTTTGGGTAACAACTCTGCGAGAGTCCATAGGAAAAAAAAACGCCTTATGACTTGTTTCTGTAAATACTGTAACAAAAACCCGCAAAAATGCCTTATTGTGCTGTTTCTAACTACAGGAACAAAAGCTGTAAAGTACATTTGATAAAAGTTAATTTAAAAAAAATTATGACATCAATATGTAAGGCGTAGTTTGTTCGAAAGTTGCCATGCATGAATCGCAAGTAAAATTGTGATAGCAACCATTCTACTCTTATCTATTTCTGTGAGTACGACGCTTGCTTTATAGAATAGTCGTACCTACCCATTAAATGGACCTAAGGGAAATTTAGCAGCCATGTGGGGCCCCCAGCAGTAAAAAAATATTACTCGCTGAATAAATCATTTATCGAAAATTAGTTTTTAACGATTGAAGTACAGGGGCCTAGTACGAGTTTAACACTTACGAATACTTTCATAGTTTTCGTCGACTTTCATTCATAAATCAGTAGCGCCCCTGGCGGATACGAGAAGGAACTACTAATTTATGAATGAAAGTCGACGAAAACTATGGAAGTATACGTAAGTGCCAAACTCGTACTAGGCCCCCAGGTACTGTAGTTTAACGCACATTTTCTATCTACAACTACAGTGAAGTATAATTTACAGAGTTAATAGTTTCTGATGAAACTACAGCACCTGTACATACTTTAATCTTTAAAAAGGGATTTTCGATAAATCATGTATTCAGAGAGTAACAATTTTTTACTGATGAGCGCGTCACTTGGCTGCTACATTCCCCTTAAGAAAAAAATTCAGCATACTAGGATTTGCTGTATCGTGGCTGCATTTACAAAAAATGCACAAACTTCACGTGAACTTTGTATGAGCTGTCAAAAAGCGAATAACTTGGTGAACAGAGTAAAGGTACTCAATTATGTTAATTGCAGGTTGCTGATCTACGAGACTTTGACGATTTATCGGAAGCATTTCCAGAATTAGAAAACTTGGAATTATATCAAGCTGCTGTAAAACAGTTCGAGGTCGGAATTCCTTACAGGTAATCTTTTTTAGATTTCCCTTTTCCTGATCATGGCTATGGCCGACCAGAAGTAAGGCCTACTTTATAACTCCTAATTGACGACCGTGGCATGTCGATGAAAATTCTATATTTTAATCCAGGACATGGTCTATCTTTGTGTAAAATTCCAACCAAATCGGCCCAGCAGTTTTTGCGAGATGCTCATAAAACAAACAGACAATTACAGTTTTATAGTAGTTTTGATTGCCCACGACTGCATTTATTCTCATGTAACGGAGCGAATCCATTGCCACTACAATGTACCTAATGAAGTTATTTTTTGTATGCACCTACCGCATGCCGTCTTGTTGTGGCAATAAATCATTTTTCTTTCTTTCTTCTTTCCGTTAATTTATCACAAAATTCCAAACTCTTTGCTACTAACAACAAACTGGTCTATATACTTTGCTATATCTTCCAGAACATTACGCACAGAAGTGGTACAATGCGGTTCGGACTCGGAGTTCCTGTGCAAGCTGCAGTGCCTGCGCCTCGCCTTCACGCAGGTGTTCCAGGACGCGGCCGTGTGGGCCTGGTTCGTGGACGCCGGCCGGCAGGTGCTCACCGACCTACTGCTGTTCGCAGACAAGGTACTCACGACATATCCTTCACGAAGACCAGGGAGGTAGGTGATTCTCGCGTCGTAGACATAGATAGATAGATAGATAGAATATACTTTATTGTACACCATGAAAATAGTAGTAAACAGGAACAACGTATAAATTATGGGTACATGGACGGTCTTATCGCTAAAAGCGATATCTTCCAGACAACCTTTGGATGGACAAAGAAGACGCAAGATCTAGACAATGGGGGCAGTCCGTGGCGTACCACTAAACTAAAATAAATAAATAGCACAAAATATATTACACATATAGGTATCATAAATATATATATAAATAATCTTACAATTTAGAATAGAGATTGGATACATAGGCAATGTCTTAATAAATTACAATCTATTTGGAAAGGTAGTATTCTCAAACACGGACATTATCTCGAACTCGACATAATGTCGAAACAAAATTGCGAATGTCGATTGAAAATAAATGTTCGTATTCTCAGAATGTCACGTTAGAGATATGTCTACGCCTAGCGCTCTAAATACAAAGAGTGGTTTAAAGCAGTTGACATTACCGGCGACATTTTTCGTAGAGATTGAAAATTAGAGATTATCTCGAATTAGACATTTATCTCTATAACGCGAGAATTAGGGCCCTGTAACAAAGGTGACCGAATAGGTACCACTGACAGGCCCAGGTTAATTAAAAGGCGACTAAGGGATCACGCCATCGGTAGCGTCATCTATCGTGCTACATGCAAACTACCTTTGACGTACTGGATGATGTCACAAATCCTGAGTCGCGCTATCAAGATTGACTCGCAGTTAGCGGCCTTTCAATAAGACCCATTCTGGTTGGAGGAGGATATTTGTGTTGATACAGAGGAGGAATGAGTCCTGCACAGGCAGTTTGAGACGTTGCCATTCTGTGAGCAAGCATACTGTTTGCACAATACACTACGGTAAATGATCAAACAAAATTGATTAAATAAACAATTTGTCTTTCTTTCTATCTCTCTGGTGGCGTCGATATCACTTTTGCATAAGAACTTGTTCTTTGAGAACAAACCTTCTACTTCTTTATGAGTCTTATGTTCACCAGTGAACTCTTATTCTTTATTGTACACACATATATACATTTATATTACAGTAGGAACTCACAATTATGGATGGTGCTTTGAAGAATAAAGGAATGAAAGTTAATGTCAGTAAGACAAAAGTTTTGGTTTTTGAAAAGGAAGAAGTTATGACAGAGTGCAATATTTTGATAGGTGACGAAATGGTGGAACAAGTGAAAGATTTTGTATACCTGGGTTCCATGTTTACGAGAGATGGCAAGCATGTGAAGGACATTGAAAGGAGAGTGAGTGCTGGTAATCAGGTGAATGGGCCACTACACACCTTCATGAACAGCCGCAAAGTGTCGGAAAAGGCACGGCTGGTTGTTCATGGGGGAGTGTTAATGCCTACACTTATGTATGGTAGTGAAAATTGGGTATGGCAGAAGAAACATCAAAGCAGAATAAATGCAGTAGAAATGAGAGCTTTGAGAAGTATGTGTGGTGTAACTTTGAGAGATAAAGTAAGGAATAACGTGATAAGGGAGCGTTGTGGAGTGAAAGAAGATGTAGTGACAAAGATTGAGAAAGGTATGTTAAGATGGTTTGGACATATAGAGAGGATGGACGAGAGGAGATTGACGAAACAAGTATACGAAGCGATTGTTGATGGAAGAGTTGGAAGGGGACGACCTCGGCGAACGTATCGCGATCAAATCGCGGATGTTCTCAAAAAATGCCAGGTTAAGAGTTCTCTAAACCGACGAGCATGCATGACGAGGTTAAAGGACGTAGATGAAGCGAAAGAGGTGTGTCAGGATCGTAGCAGGTGGAAATCCATAGTCTCTGCCTACCCCAATGGGAAACAGGCGTGATAATATGTGGAACTCTTGAAAGCAGGATGTTAGTGTCACTTGAAGTGATCTACATTTTAAAATGAGCACATAAGAAAATCCCAACAAAGCTGGTGCATTTTGTCTCTCCTTTGTTAATAAAAATATCCCATCGGATAGATAAATCACCTCTTCATTGGCTCCTACAGGAACCAAAGGAATTTCTGGTGGCGTACGAAGAAATGGTTTCTTGGGCGACAGACGGTGCAAACTGGTCGGCGATAGAAAGTGAACTCAAAACAAAGGGAGTTAAGGTATATTATAATAATATTGCACTCATTCCTTCATTTAACTAATAATAATATTTACCTTTTAGCGCTTTTGCAAAACGATTGTTTTGGGGTTTTGTTGGAGTCTGAATAAGAGAGGCTAGGTTGCGTTTCTACTAATGCGGAAACAATCGGAGCGGGGAAGCAAACCAATAGAATTACAAAAAAATTACGACGCTTTTCTTCACCATTCATCATCATTTCAGCCGTAAGACGTCCACTGCTGGACACAGGCCTCCCCCAAGCATATATTGGGGGGATATGCCATAATCGCCACGCTTGGCAGGCGAGACGCTTTTCTTAGTGTAATTTTATTTGTTAATATTTCTACCCGTCAGTGGAAATGGAAACTAATGTCCTATGCTGCCTAACATACCGAGTGCGCATCGCACACGCATATTACGCGCGCACGAAACAAATACTCGAATACACGTGTCCGCGCCCGCACTCCGGACAAATTCTAAATTTTCGAGTATTTGTTTCATGCGCCGTAGAATTCGGGTGGGCTATCACTCAGGACCCGCACTAATTGTACCAGAGTTGAGGATCAACATCCAGTTTCTATTATGCTAGTCCCAGATGCGTGTACAAATTTATACAAAATTAAATGTTTTTGATAATTTGAACATCGAATCTATTTGTATAGCAGTCTCGATAGTACTGTAGGTACCAGTATTTGTTAATGACCTATCCACACATTGCCATATCTTGAGCATCTTTACAAATATACTGCACTTATTTTTGACACAGTACACGTCTGGGACCAGTATAAGAGCGCGTTTCTACTCAGATGAGCGGAGCGGGGGACATATTAATCAATAGAATTACAATAACCTCCTCCTTTTTTGAAGTCGGTTAATAAAAGAACCGTCATCGCTCCGTTACATATAAGCACATAAATATAAAAATCATACAGAAACCAAGCTGAGCCGGTTCTAAAACCAGCGCAGCGCAGCTTACGTCTGTGAGTGTACCACAGCGCCTAGCTTGGCTTCTGTATGGATTTTTATTCATGTGATATAAGTTTTTGTTGCGTAATTCTATACAAAACGACAAATAATTACACTATATAATGCATAATTGTCATAAGCTCAGCTCTTTACTGGTGTCATATTTCCCCCTAGGTACAAGAACTACTGTTCCAAGATTTCACAGTACCGCTCCTCTCCACGCCAGTGGAAACGCACCCTTAGGGCCAGATTGGCAAACAGCAGTCAACATAATAATTAGCTGCACAGAATATTGTATTCGCATGACCTGCCAAATACTTATTATAAAGTGCATACTTGAGGTGTTAACCCTTCGACCACTACATAAACTGCTTGTTTGAATAAACATGTGCCATAGTAATGTGAAAGCTGTTTCCAGGCGTTGACTTTCTACGATGTGGTGCTGGATTACATTCTGTTGGACGCATTTGAAGATCTCGCATCGCCGCCCTCTTCGGTACTCGCTGTAGTCCGCAATCGATGGCTATCCGACGGGTTTAAAGAAAGTGTAAGTTGTCTCATTTTAAACCCCAAGTTGATATTAGTTACAGAAATGTACTGTAATTTAATAAACTGTAACTTTTCAGGCATTAACGACAGCAGTATGGTCTGTAATTAAGGCTAAGCGGCGATATCTACAGTACCCAGAAGGTTTCATGGCTCATTTCTACTCTATATCCGAGCATTTACTGCCAGTTCTTGTGTGGGGGTTCCTGGGGCCTAACCAACGTCTACGTGACGTTTGCGACTCCTTTCAGTCAGAAATAGTGGGATTTATATCAGACTTATTCAACTTCCAGAAATGTCGATACACAAATATAGATGACCTCTCCGCTGACATAATGCTACACGCCAGATTACGTTCTGCTAATATAACTGATAAATTAGCTGAAAGAAATTAAAACTACCGCGCAATTTGATCTAGTATTTACGATCAAATGTCAATATAGTATATGCAGCATGCATGCATTAAGTATTTGCCTTTTTACCTCAAATGTTCATATTATAAGGAATTTATAGTCTAACAACACGTTGTAAAATTTCTGTTTAGGCAAACGTTTTCCGATGTTTCCGACGTTGTAAGGAAAGCTAGTAAATCTAATTTGTAAAGAAAGCAAATGCTCAATTCATAAAACAATACCAAAGGCTAAGCTTTGGTTGATACAAGTTTTGAGTTATTTGTTTGGTTGTAAGGGAGTAATTTAACATGGAATTCATATTTCAATGGTAGTTTGGTTTTTGTTTTGCCAAAAAGCAAGATGTATAGATGAAGGGTCAATGTACCTTGGCCGAAAAGTTTTCTGTGCGCGAAAAGTCCCGTAATCATAGTCTAAATGCCGTTAGTTCAAAAACTTCTATGTATAGGTTCATACATGCTTCTATTATATTAGTTGTAAGTTAAAAGTGTCCACTATACTGTCTTCAAATACGAAAGATCAGCATTTGCAGCATTTTTTTATGGAGCTAGGTACTGGGTATTTAATGTCATAAACGTATATAAAGCCGATCACACAATAGGGAAGCAGATAAAAATGTGACGTGCGTCAGGCTGGCCCGGCCCCGTGGCTTTAGGTCGCGAGATATGTATTATCCGAATGTACTCCTCTTCAGAAGCATTTGAAGGGGGCCGGGCCAGCCTGACGTTTTCAGCCCGGCCCCATCTGTGCCACGACAACTACCAAACTTGCTGTGAAAGTGGTGCCACAGAAGGGATATACTCCGTAAAATACACGTACATAGTGCTTAATTTAATCTTAAAACCTAATATTTTCCGAGATGTTAAGGTATAAAAGGGGCCGGGCTGAAAACTGTATCGACCATAGATTTAGAACACTATTCTAAATCTATGGTATCGACAGCTTTAACTGGATAACCACGAAAGCTATAAATACCTATCCTAGGTACGAAATAATCTCCGGCGAATTTAGAACACTTGTACTGCTTTCTTTTCAAATTAAACCCTCTAAATATATAAATATAAGTAGTTTAAATTCGGCTGGCCCGGCCCCTTTCAGTCGTTAATATCACTCTCAATATCATATCAATTTCTTTAACCCAGTTACGGATTTCTCGGTTTTTAGCGGAGCGTTCTGATTTTTCGTATAAAGTCTAGTTTTGGCCTTACTTAAATATAAAACAATTTGAAAAAAATCTTGTTCGAGCGGAAAAGCAGGAAAATGGTGTTTGATATACGGAACGCTAGTAATATGTACTGCTATGAAGCAAATGTACTAATGATATGTTTCAGGTTCATTGATTAAGAAAAGAAAGAAAGAAAAAAGAAAGAAAAAAAAAAATTTAGTGATTAGTTTACTTACGTAATAAAATACAAAAATTATGCAGAAAAAATATTTTATTTTGGTAAGTACCACATCATACAAGTAGGTACATCAGAATATTTC
Source organism: Asteroscopus sphinx (assembly GCA_949699075.1). Classification (NCBI taxonomy): domain Eukaryota; kingdom Metazoa; phylum Arthropoda; class Insecta; order Lepidoptera; family Noctuidae; genus Asteroscopus; species Asteroscopus sphinx. The sequence goes on along the minus strand of OX453004.1, from coordinate 24,580,258 downwards.
ACTCAGCTAGTCTATGATAAGTTTCAATGCAAACTTTTGGATGAAAAGATAAATTACATTTCTTACAGAAAAACATGGCATTTTTATGGCACACAGCACAGCGCAATTGTTCCGTTCCCTACTGCATTATATGACCTATATCATCATGCGTGCGGTTTCCCAAAAACTTAGCGATGTTCGGCTTTATACCTGTACCCTTACCACAAGTCTTACCTACCTTCTAATAAACATGTGGCAACACTCCTTCGGAAGTTAGATTGTCATATTCTCCACTGTTCTTTTTGTAAATCTGTCAAGCATTATGTACAGTTATATCTATACAATGGCAAATGAGGGAAAAGTATAATTTCTTGCCACGAATGGATGTGTGGTATAAGCCAGTATTCTGGTCAGATCTTTGAACACCCCCAATGTTGTCATTGTATACTTTGATAGCAGCAGGTTGGTCGATTTATACCTATGTATTTCTTTTGCTGTAGAGAAAATCTTCTGGTTTTGATAGGTAGTTGGTGTAGCTTTCAGAGCGTTTGAGTAACTGTAAGCACACTACTGTCATTCCATTTACACGCAAGAATGTTTTCTTCTCTCACCGATTTATTTTGATATGTGCCACGTTCAGTTTTCTGTAGTTTTTTATATTTGGCAAAAGACATTGCAAAAGTCGATTTTCCCTAATAGTGCCAGTAGTCTTGAAACTTCTTTCGCGTAGCTCATTCATCAGAGGTATAGAAGTAAAAAAATATCGAAAAACAGATGAAAAGGTGCCTGATTGTCTATTTTCCGAAGAACAACAGAGTATAGCAAAATTGCAAAAACCAAAGGATATATCCAAGACGAGTTGTTCCAACCCAAAATTTATAGCCCCATCATATGGGTTTGCCGCGGATATATATTGTTTATATAGGTGTCCGCCATAGTAAAGAATCATCGCTTCATCGATGCTGGGCTGTAAAGGTCTCCGTCATCATCATCAGAATCTGACAAGTCATTATCGGTAATCTCGATTGTGAGCAGCAGGCCTCAATTGTGAATCAGGTAAATTTTGTAGGGTCACAAAGGGTTTTCATCTCCAAAGTCCTTATCCATAACGGCACCAGTACAATTCTCCGGAGGAAAAATTGTAATCGTGTCAGGCACCACGTCATCTTCATCACACTCAAACACTTCAAGAACTTCATTCAAAGTCAAGTTTTTGATCCTTGTCCTAAAACAACAAAACATCGTAGCTTATATTACTATCGTTTGATATACGGAACACTAAGTTTATCGTCGAATTAGTGACATTTTCCGTGAAAAATCAATAGATATTATATTCTACTCACATAAGGAGTATTATGATCTGCTATATTTTCATAAATAACACTCAAAAGAAATAAAAATTATATTATGTACTCACCTTGAAAAACTCATGATAAAAATTCCCGAATTATCAACAATTGTAGAATTTTAAACGTCTGACTAAGACGAGCTCAAACACTTCTAATCAACAGAAGGAATAAACAGCTAACATAAACAGCGGATAAAGAAATTAGAAATTACCTATATTTTTTATTCTTCATTGATCCGTATATCAAACGCTAGTAACAAGTGGGTTAAGAAGGCGATCTTTGCATTCCTATACAGCAGTACATCAATGCAGTTTGAGTCCATTGTCTATCAGCCGTGTATTTGAGACGATAATTGAAATCTAAAATATGTTTGTATTTATTGATCGAGTGACCATCTGTCAAGTTCGAATTTTCAGGACATTATTAAATGTTATCATAATTATTGAGTTATTTATTATTAATCCTTTATACCACCACAACAAAAAATGCAACCAGTCTTGAAATTTTGCTAGTCAAGACCCCCAGCACGTCTAGAAATAAATAGGTACACCAAGATTTTTGACATTGGAAAAGCAAGAAAACTTCAATTAATAAAGATTTTGTTTTTTATGTTCCTCGAATGTGTAGTATAAAGCACTAATTATATCACTCGGAATAAAGTGTGATTCTCAAGGTAGCAATCAAAGAAATGGATTTACAGAGAAATGAAGTTCTCAATAGATACACTTCTTCAAAAATTGGTTCTAATGTGAAAAATAATTCTCAATAGATCCATCATGGATCTAGAGTCTAGATCCAAACTGAGTTACTAATTCGCCAAACTGAGACGTGAAGATGGAAAGTCTCATGAGACTGTAATTTCACCGGATGTGTTTGCGATCTGTTGCTCCGTTACTGCGTGAAAGGGATACAAACCAACAAACACACTTTCGCAATGGGAGTACCTGTATATAAGTAGCTATGTTACTTTCCGGCCCAACAACAACACGATATAAATGTAGAAAATTACTTCAAGCATACTGCTCCCAATTCTGCTATTACTGCATTTTTTTTCCAAGCCCTTACGAAACTTGACCACATATGTACCATTTTGGATAGCTTATAAAACGAGGATGTAATTTCTGTAATTTAAACGCCAAATATCATATACATTTTTTTCCAGTAATTCTCTGCAATGTAAAGAGTACTTAGATGATTTTGTTTTATAACTTGTGATTTATGACCATTTATTTCCGAGGTTATGAAAATGTTGGCCATGAATTTTGTGTGATAGTAATTGATCATTTATCAGCTTTCAGGAAAGTGTCAATTGAGTGCCTAGAATAGAATAAATTTTACAGATTTAGCATTTTTCCATCCGAAGAAGGAAAATATCAAAAAAATCTTAAACTGCTATAACTCGAAAACAAATGACTGATGCCCCTTGGGGCATCAGTCATTTGTTTTCGAGTTATAGCTGTTGTTTGTTTGAACCAAGGTTCACGGGATCATTTTTGTTGCAAATGAGCTCTAGTATAACCCCTATCATGGAATAGGTCGAATTACAAATCATTCTGTAGATTAGTAGGATTATGTATTGTGTCGTGTTTCATTAGTGTCCCACGTCCAAGCTAAAGTTACATATCATGTCCTCGGTTATTTATCAATACTTATGATTATGATAAATAATGTCCTGAAAATTAGCATTTGACTGATGGTCACTCGACAAGTACATTTTTAAATATTGATTATCTTCTCAAATACACGGCTGATAGACACAGGACTCAAACTGCATGTACTGCTTTATTGGAATGCGAAGATCGCCTTCTTAAAGAAATTGAATATGATATTGAGTGATATTAGCGACTGAAAGGGGCCGGGCCAGCCGAATTTAAATTACTTACATTTATATATTTAGAGGGTTTAATTTGAAAAGAAAGCAGTACTGTACAACTGTTCTAAATTCGCCGGAGATTATTTCGTACCTAGGATAGGTATTTATAGTTTTCGTGGTTATCCAGTTAAAGCTGTCGATACAGTTTTCAGCCCGGCCCCTTTTTTACCTTAATATCTCGGAAAATATTAGGTTTTAAGATTAAATTAAGCACTATGTACGTCTATTTTACGGAGTACATCCCTTCCGTGGCACCACTTTCTCAGCAAGTTTGGTAGTTGTCGTGGTACAGGTGGGGCCGGGCTGAAAACGTCAGGCTGGCCCGGTCCCCTTCAAATGCTTCTATTTTTTTTATTAGAGCGGTACATTGAAAATGTAGTAAGTACAAATGCTTCTGAAGAGGAGTAAATTCGGATAATACATATCTCGCGATCTAAAGCCACGGGGCCGGGCCAGCCTGACGCACGTAAAACATGCAGCAATTTTACAAGGTAGGGGTTTATCATGGACCAAATCTCCCAATAGAATAACGTAAATACGAGTATTCAAATAACCAATGAAGCTTGTACTTCATGTTTGCTATGCGCTTCTCTGGTGTGCAACCTACGTTATTTATACAAATCCTTGCATTTCATGCTATTTACATTAGAGCTTATCATGCATTCCATTTTGGAAATACCTACTCGTATAGAGTCAATATGTGTAATCATTACATATTTATTGATTACAAGCTTTTAATTTCATAGACAATATTGCTTCCATAGGAACTAGGGGAATAATATTTAAGTTTTATTATTATTATAAATTATTTTGCATTTGTGAAGATGGTAGCTGTCGTTGTTACTATATATTTAAGTTTAAAAAAAATCTTTGTAAATATAGAATACATTAATTACAAATTACTTATTAAAAGATGGTTTTATTACAACTTTTACAACAATCTTGAATTTAGCTATAATTGGTTTTTCTTTCGCTTTCTAAAGAACTTTGAAGTAGGTGTTAACTTAACAATCGATTGTAGACTTGCTATAAATAGGCACCTAATATTTTTTCAAATGAAAGGCATACTAAAGCTCTAGGTTATGAAATAAAACGCTTCTATATTAGAAAATTTAGTATATCAATTTTCACAATTATAGCCATACTTCTATGATATAAAAACAAATGTGTAAACATAAATCTTTAATTACAAATTCAACTATAATACTTCCTCAAGGAGTAAGCACCAATTATATTTAGTTTTTTTTTACCTGAAGTTAATTCTGAGGCATCACTCGCTAACCACAACTCAAATTAAATTAAATAACATAGTCTTTTTAATAATACCTGCACATGAAATTTTATAGTTTAATACTTTCGGTTTACATATTAGGTGAGCGAGTGACGTCATTGTTTTTTCGTCGGTTCAGCCGACATAACGAGGAATTTATCGCTATTTGGAGAGGAAATCTTATCTCTTCGGTTTTAAGTGTTCAAGATGGCCTACTATAACCGTTTAAAAGGTAAGAAAGCCTGGCAACCACAAATTCACGAAAATTATATTATTATATTTTAGGATTCACTACAATAATTATTTGGTTTAGTGCACAGCAAGTTTATTTAAAAGCTCTAATAGTACAACAAAAAATACAACAATATTTTAAGTATATATAATATAAAGAAAACTATAATATCTAATCTCTTTTAAATTATGTAATTGATTGGCAGGCTTTCTCAGAAATATAAAATCTTACGATATAGTGAGAATCGACATCTACTCGTCAGGACTAGACACTAAAAAGTCTGAAAATGAGTATACAAACACACGAAAGAAATGCATGCATTCTTCTTATAATTATAAATGGAATCACTATGATATCCGAGTCAATATATACAACAAAATAATTAATGAAAGTATCAATGTTGTTTTTAAGACGAAATGGACATTATCTTGAAAATGTACTGTTCAGAATGTTTTAACGTTGGAAATAAAACATTGATGCGAGATCAACGTAGGACTGTGGATTTGTGCAAATCATAATATTTGCATGTTGCATGCATTTTAAAGTTTTTATCACATTTTTTTCTTAATCAGTTCCACAGCTAATTTATGAAATGAACATTCACAAAAATGAGGTATAATATACCACCACTATAAAAATAAATATTTTGGTGTGCTAATACTTTTAAAATAAGTTTGCTAAATTAGTTTTAAGAGTGAAGCTCGCTAAAATATAGAGTTCTAGAGCGGACACGCCAGACGGCTCGAAACGAGGCGCACGTACGAGTCGTATCGTATCGTCACCTCGTCATCTCAATAGAGAATCGTAGACGCGTCCGCAGCGGCCTCGGTCACAGAGCTGCCAATCGTGCGTTAAGGTGGTTTCAAACCGGCGAAGCGAGGATTGGATGGGCTGGGCGTGAATTGAAATCTCGCTGAGTTTTCACACCGAAAGATGTACATCGCGAGCACGCGCCGGCGCGCGGCTGCTCGCGATGTACCGTTTTGCAATGTAATCTATTCATGCAGCAATAAAGTTCAATGTTGTACCAACAAATATTTCAATTCTCGCCTCGCACATCCTCGCCTATCCAGACCTTTCACACCAAACATGGGCGTGACGTGAATTGAAATTTTGCTATACAAATTTCAATTCTCGCTCGGCCCATCCACGCCACGCCTCGCCAGTGTGAAACCACCTTTAGACAGGTTCGCTCGCGTGAGTGCGTCCCGTGCCTTTGTCACCTAGGTATTACGTTAAATATAATTTTGTAGTATCGTGTGCAATGTGAAGGTTGCGTGCGAGGCGAGCGAACCGCGGCGACGAGATTTACTCGGGCTCAGGAGAGTCGGGCGCGTCTACGGCGGCCACGCTGGTGCCGCCCGCTGCACGCACCTTCTTCAAGTAGCTGACGCTGTCGAACTCCAGGCAACTCTGTCGGACACCATAGTATATTTTATCGACAGGAGCCTTCCATATCGGTCACCGAATGTGTTGTTAGTGTTCGAGATGGTGCGGATGGTTGTGTTAGTATATTGTGTAAGCGATCTAAAAACTCGTCGAGTTATTTAAGCCCCGACCACCGCAGAGTTAAGAGTTAGAAAGTGGGTTAGTTAGGAGGTAAGCAAAAGAATAGGCAAAAGACGATGATATTTTGAAACTTTTATATTTGAAAAATCATAAATTGACAATCGTAAGGAAAAAACACTGGTAATTTTTATGCTTACTCAAATTAAAAACAATAACAATTAATGAAGACATTTCAGATAATCAACAGTGACAATTTAGTAATTCAATAAAATCAAATAGGCAAACAGTTTCTACCTGTAGCGAACCTCTCTCGAATACCCATTCTGTCCGAGCAGCAAGAACAAAGAGACATCACAAATTTATATTAGCATTGTTAATAAACACAATAAAGCTTTCAAAACTATTTACTCATGTAAATAAGGTTGCGTAAAAGATTTATCAATATTATTCTGTCAATAAACACCTTTATATATTAGTACTAAAAAATTCTTTCATTAATTCAATAATGAAAAATATTTTTTCTCTAAAACGATTAAGAATTTCCAGTGCTATAATGGTCAGATTCTATTCAGTCTTCAGTTTTGCACGATGGTAGGGAAGTATTAAGCGACATACAGTAGTGGCGTTCGAAATAGTGAGCGGCAAAGTAGGTATTCGTCAACACCCCGATCTCTGTCAGAGGCCACTCCCCACATAATACTAGCGTCAGTCAGTCTTATTAATTATTTTACAACTTACGCTAATGAGATCAACATATTTCCTATTTTAATAATGGCTTATAATTTATAACTAGCGTTATGCTTAATCGGCTAATGGGGGGCCGGGTCGAGAGCCCGGATACGGCTGAGATGCGTGGGACTAGAATTTTCGACAAACCTAACTATAAATAGGAGGTACCTCGAGGTTACTTTCAACATAGCTTCTATAATGCACCATGCACACAGGTTAGAAAGGCGAGTGAAAACAAAAGCAAGCTGGGATGCGTGCATGGCGCCGACGTCCGCGCCCCCCTCGCTACACGTGACGTCACGCGGGGCGCGGGGCGCGCGGACGCAGGCGCGGGAGCGAGGCGGGCGGCGCCGCGGGACCATAACGAACAAATAGCAAACAAAAGTGAATCTTTAGTCGGATATTTGTTATGGGTGCGGCGGCGGCGGGCCGGGAGGGCTCCGGCGCTCAGTAGAAGTTGCGGCACAGCAGCGCCGCCAGGTAGTTGGGGTGGTGCAGCGGCGCCCACACGCGGAAGGGCGTGAGCACGCGCGGCGGGGGCGCGGGGGGGCGGCGCGCGCCCAGCGTTACCTTGCGCGCCAGCTCGGGCGGGAAGGCGCCCAGCCCCGACGGCGGCAGCTTGCTGAGCGGCGAGTCCGCGTACTGCACCAGCGTCTCGTACGTGTACGTCTGCCGCGACCCGCTGCCGCCGCCGCCGCCTGCAACGTGCCACGGGTGAGCCCGGCTCCATCTACTACTACGACGTCTTATTGAAATAACTGAAAACCTCTTAAGGTGAACGCTACAGGGTAGCCCGCGAAATTCAAAATTTCTTGACTTGACTTGGGGAGTAAGCTGGTGAATGCGTTACGGAGTTACGAAAAGTGTGGCGAACGGAGGGGGTAGTGCGGGACGCGGGGAACGAGGCGCGCACGACGGCCGGCCACGCGACTCAGCGCCAGCAGAGCAGACGCGCGCCTCGCCGCCATTCCTTTGTTTTCATTGAAATAGTATTGAGGGAGAGGTAAGTTAGTGAAGTTTTACTTCAGTCGTGTGCTCTAAAGCACACTCTTTTTTTGCAAATTGTAGCTCGATTTTGAGTTGTATATCAATCAAAATACGATTAGCGGTAGTAATAACAATACATCTACTGAATAATACTAAAAAAAAAAAAAACAAAAATAAATACTTACAGCAAAAAAAACGCAAGAAATTTCGAATGTCGCGGGATACCCTGTAGCATTCACCTTAACTACTGTACTCATCAGTATGAACAAATTTTACTATTAGACCAAACCTCAAATCGCGAAAAAAATATCAGCTGATCACTACATTTGTGTTCACATGAATCGACAAAATGTAGGCATCAGCAGTTTTTTTTCGCGATTTCATGGTTTGTCCCATAGTAAAAGTTTTTCATACTGATGAGTACAATGACCCCTTAGAGGTTTTCAGTTATATCAATAACACGTTGTATACGTATTTCTAATTATGTGTTACTTTTTATGCTTGTATACATAACAGCTAATAATAATAGGATATTTGAGCATTTGTTTTAAATCTTAAAACTATTAAAATAATAATTAATAGTTATTCAATGTCGCTGCGAATCTTTAATCACTTAACTCAAAGCATACGGAATTTACCGCTTACTAAACAAAAAAACACCTTTCAGATTTTCATGTGAAAAATATTTCTACTCAGATGAATACCTAAATATTAAAATATGAATGAATAGATCATATAATTATTTTTTATATAATATAATTTTATATTGAAGTCTCTGAATGTGATTTTAGCTCTGTAGCTGTACATCACTATTTAATAATAAAATTATAAAAGAAAACTATGCCATAATGTGAAATGGTTACCACATTTTAACAAAATAAATGTTTTGATTTGATTACAAATAATATGAGCAACAATAAAAAACCAATGAAATATTTTTAACACTGCCCAGTAAGCGTTTTAAAATTGTTTACAAGACAGAGATAGCACTACTGCCGTCTGACGTCATAATCGCCATCGCAACTACACACCACTAAGCACAATGTCCGTTTCGCACGACAAGGACAGAAAATGCCCGCTACAAAAAATTAAAAAACTTTTTAACAAAAAATTGAACCGACGAAAACAAACTGAAAAGCGAAAAATAACTAATCATGAGTCGGCGCCAAATAAACTTTTAATAAGCAAAGTGCGTGCAAGTTGCAAGTGGCCGAGCGGAGAACGCATTTTTGGAAAGTTATTGTTTATCGTTGAGAATTTCACGTTGTATTTGATGTTACGTTGTTTTTTATATTTAAAGTAATTTAATGATCTTCGTTGTTTGCTTGTTTGGCGCCGACTCATAATTAGTTATTTTTCGCTTTTCAGTTTCTGTTTTCGTCGGTTCCATTTTTTGTTAAAAAGTTTTATTTTAATTTTTTTCGTGGTTAAAATCTAACTCCAGGTCTCCATTATGTCGTAGTGTCTAGAACTATATTTATGTGTGCCACGTTTCAACAGAATCGGTTAACAGGTAAGAATTCAGTGGGTAAACAAGCACTCATGTTTTCCTACCCTTAGGGGTGGATTTTGAATTTGAAATTTAAATGGGACCAACTTCGAGATACACCCTACCCATTAAAAAAAGAATCATCAAAATCGGACCACTCTGTAAAAAGTTATGCGTGGTCATACATAATTGAGAACCTCCTCCTTTTTTTCGTCGGTTAAAAAGTGTGTATCTCTTCCATTTTGTCATCAATTTTATTTATTTTCAACATATCGTGTTATTTCTATTCCTTCTTCAAAATTAAATGAGTAATAGTCAAATACCCTATTATGATCAGTATTTTATTCCATTATAAAAATAATTATGCAAACACGCCAGTTGTCAAGTGTTTGTGACGAAGCAGCAGATCGCTTTATTTTATAAGAAAAATACGATTCTGTGAACTATTCTTAATATACAAGCGTGAAAACACCTTTGCACAAACGCGTACACGTGCATCACATTAATTCAAGCTGTTATGGCATTAAAGCACTTTGGAATGCATTTTTATGCTTAATACTTGCTTATTATGCTCTAAGCGAGTAATATTAGTACTGACCGTTTGACTGACTGCTGCATTTTAGATATTTTTGGAACAATATGAGAATGGAATGTAGGAATACATTATGAAAATATATTAGTACAATATGGAATGGCACTAATGATATAAAATAGAATGCTTGATAGAATGAATTCAAGGTATGTTGACATGAAGTCAACATGTAAATTTTATCAGATAAAAAAAACAATAGAGATATGATAATAATTTTAATAAAGCTTAAAATGGCATTTAGGCAGTACACATACATACGCAAACTTGACACCTCACAATACTGAGCCTATACAAAGGGACGCGATGACATGGACACAAATTGGGTTACATCGTTTAGACATTCTATTTGAACAAGATATAGACACAATTCATACAAATACCTTTTCACTCAAAGACGGAAAAGTGGAAGTTAAATTCGATTCCACGAGCAGAGTTCACAAAAAAAAAAAAAAAAATGCGAACACACTTTTTGAGCTTAGCAAAAAAAAAGCAATGGTGTACTGAACCAGGAGTCTCAGGTCGAATCTTTGAATTGAAATACATTGCCAATTAGCATCCGACACATTTATCGTGCCGGTGAAATTACAATCACATCTTCTCTACCATTTTAATTAAAAACATTTCTTATACTCAAAGCTACGTCGAGTGCACGCGTTATTTTTGTTAAATGAATAAAATGTAAAGCATATTATTTCTTGTTTTATTTGCTTCATTTTAGTCCACTAATTTCTAGTTTCATTAACACAAGTAGTTGCTATTTAGCGAGTCATACAGCAGATTTTTATAAGTTCAACGTGTTCCAAGTATTCAAAAATGGGCTGCATGCGCGTGCGCAAGCAGCGGCTCAACGTCAAGTGAATTTAATAAGATAAATAAATTATATAAAAACGGTTATTTTTACAGTTCCTGGTTCTATTTTTTATAAAATTTCAAAATGTTTTAATTTTATTATGTTCATCAGTAATAACAGCAGTGTATTACTTACTAAAGCTTGGGGGGAACTGTAAGGAGTGTGCATCGGAGTGTGATTCTGTGCATAGGTGTGGAGTGGGTTTACCTTGGTTCTTGTCAATGCTGGTGGCGCGCGAGAAGCGCGGGCGGCGCGGCGTGCTGTCGGCGTCCCCCGCTGCACACACACACACTCAGCGACACGCTCACTACACCGAAGCAACCGCACGAGCACCACGCCGCTTGCTCGCTCTACTCTACTTGTTTAAAGTACTCGCATACTCAAATACGTGAAGGGTACAGGCAAAGAACAGGGTTGTCCACGGGAGTCAATCACGAGAAAAGCGCATTTATAAATTGGAATGTTGCTAGTTCATTATTGAGAACAATGAATGTAGGAAAGTGTTTCTTATGACAAACCGGTACATAATAATAAATCTGGCGATTGCAAACGAAAGTTTCATAAACGATGTATACATTGCCCAAAGAACAGGGTATGTCCACAGGAGTCAATCAAGAGAAAAACGCATTAAAAATTGGAATGTTGCTAGTTCATTATTGAGAAATATAAACTGTTTCTTATGACAAACCGGTACATTATAAAAGAATTGGCGATTGCTAACGAAAATTTTATAAACAATGTATACATTGCCAATAAAAAATAAAAAAATCGTGACATTCCCTGTTCTTTTCCTGTACCCTTCATGTATTATTAAACACAAAACATTTTGTTAAAAAATATGCACTTGTTACAGTATCTTCATATGTATTCCGCAAATAAAACTATAAAACAAGGGAGTGGTACATTTTAATGCAGTGAAGTTGCTTCAGTACAGAACATTTCAAATTAAGCAATTATGGCAGGTAGTAGTGATTACTAATGATTTGTTACGAAATGTTCGATGTTAAATGAAAATAATTTTGAAAATACTCTGCCACAACCGTGAGTGGTTTAAAGATAAATATAAAAGTATATCAGTAACATATAAATATACATAATAAATATGCGTTTATTCTGTACACAATTAAATACTCGAATGAAACAGTGAGTCTGAAAGAAATGGGTTCAAATTCGATGTTATGAGGATGTCGAATATATTTTTTGTATCAGTTTCCATGCTTCAGTCAGTCTCACCCTCTCTAAAGAAGATCTGCCTAACAGTTATAAAAAAATTGCACACCATCACTAAGTGTGTTCATGCTTTGAAATCGAGTTGCAACTCCTGCGCTAACTACTGGCTCATGCTCTTTTAACAGATTAGAGGAGTCATGACTGTTCTCGTACAAATGTTGGGACTGCAACGTCATTTTTCAATTTCAAATGAATAGAAGGCGGCAAATCATTCTAGCGAATTATTTTGAAAAAAAAAAAAACTAGCTGCAAGATATTCATGCAATCTAGAACTTAAACGCGGGGCTCGTAGACCTAATGCCGAAAGACGACTATACTTATTTCTGACAGGATTAATGATATGGTGTGTATTAAGGGGAATGTAGCAGCCAAGTGGCGCCCCCATCAGTAAAATAGTACATTACTGTCGAGTGTGTCGAGGCCTAAGAACTTCCGAAGTGATTTCAATATCCTTTTTAATTAAACGAGGCCGTTAATTGCCATTTCGACCGAGACTTGTACAGTACTTTTCTCTCATTTGCGAGGAAACAATAAAGAAATTAATTCAACAGTATCTAATTTTCATTCGCGCCATTTCGTCAGCGCGCGGTTCTTCTTAAAAATAAAAATGCACATTTAGCCTTTATAACACAGACTTAGCTTTATAATGATAAATATTTTCTACCTAAAACACCTAATACTGCCTCGTTGGTCTAGTGGTTGCAAGCGCGACTGCTGAGCGTGGGGTCCTGGGTTCGATTCCCGGGTCGGGTAAAGTGTTATTGGGTTTTTTCATTAGGAAATTCTCAGTAGCAGCCCGGAGTCTGGATTTGTGCCCGGTTAGTGGCAATAGGCTCGCCCCCTATTACATGGGACTATAACATAACTGGCGAAATGTGGGTGTACTATTACACCTCTGCCTACCCCTTAGGGGAAATACAGGCGTGAATTTATGTTATGTAAAACACCTAATTTATGTAAGTGTACGACTTAAAAACCTTGCTAGCATAATTTAAAAAATAAAAACTGGCCAGCCATTTCTATTATTGTCATGTTGGATATTACTCCCTGTCATTTCGTTGCGTACGGAAAAGAGCCGATTGTTTTTTTTTTTTTTTGAATAATGAACCAATTTCCAAACAAGTAGTGGGAGAAAAAATTACTAATCATCATTATTGCCTAAAGTGGCCGATTTTCGCACTTTTTCTATGTACAACTACAGCGAACTTTAATTTACAGAGTCGATAGTTTCTAATTAAACTAAAGTACCTGTACTTCAATCGTTAAAAAAGGATTTTCGATAAATGATGTATTCAGAGAGTAACATTTTTTTTACTGATGGGGGCGCCACTTGGCTACTACATTCCCCTTAAGTCGAAATCAACACTAAGATAGGGAATTCCACGCTGCACTCCCTCAAAACAATATCGTGTCAGAAATGAGCTGAGAGGCATTGAGGTAATATTGTACTACATACTAGAGAAGACACCTCGAATCGATTGTTTGTAACACGTTTTAGAGCTCCTGCACTCTCACTCGCTTAGCTCCGCTCGCCGTGCGCGTGCTCCGCGGCCAGCAAGTGGCGTGATATTTTTTGTTTGTAATGTCTACTCTAGTATGTAGTAGATATCATGGTATAATAAGATGTTTCACCAGGTACTCTCTTCCCGTGACTGCCTCCGTACTACGTCATCGGCTGTGGATCCAATAGCGGGCTGCTATCGTGACACTTGTCAGTTGGATGTGCTGCCACTTTGTGTAAATAAATTACCCGAGCAAAATGCATTTTTTCAATTACATGCTTCAATAAAGAATCACGTTTGAACTAGTAATTTTATACAGTTTCCTGTAATAACTAATTAGATGAATAACACGAGATAACAAATAGGCTAGTTAGGAATTTATTTTACATTCATTATGAACAAAAATCTCATTAAATACAGAGTGTCAGGGAAACACTTCCGAAAACGAAGATTGGTGATAGTGCTAGTGATTACTGATACGAAACCACGAAAAAAAATGCGATTCTTTTTATAGATTTTTTTATTTATTTTTTGCATTTTTCATTATGTATGAGTTTTATTTAACTGCCCAAAGCTGCGCAAAGCTAGGTTATGTATGAAAAATGCAAAAAAATATATTTATGAAAAAATCTAAAAAAAGAATCGCATTTTTTTTTTCGTGGTTTCGTATCAGTAATCACCAGGGGGTCTACTCCCGTTCGACGATATTAGATAAATCGTACGATTCATCGCACAATTTGCTACTCCGGTCAACCATCGTTCCCTTATCGCATGCGATGATCGTGTATTGACGTTTGTTTTTCTCATCTCCGGTAAATTGTATACGACTATGAACCGTAGTCTATCTTAATTGTGCCTTTTTTATGTGCCTATCTTTATTATGTAAGTATCAGTCGGAACGAAAGTTCGTACATCGTTTGTTGTTCGTAAAACGCGAGTAGACCTACAGCACCTATCTTCGTTTTCGGAAGCGTTCCCCTTACACCCAGTATATTGCAGATATCAAACACTGATCGTGACGTAGCTTGGAGTCATCGCGGGAAGAGATTAAACATCTTATTATACCATGGTAGATATTACGTCACGTGCGGAGTAGTTACCCGCGTGGTCGGGCTCGGCGCCGACGAACACGTCGTCGTCGTCGCCGTTGAGCGCGGCGTCGTCGCGCAGCAGCAGCGCGGCGGCGGGGCGCTGCGACAGCGTGAAGAAGTCGCCCGAGCCCGCGCCCATGGCCTCCAGCGCGCCCGCACTCTCGAAGTACTCGTCTAACACTAACTTCGCAGTCTGCAAACACACACACACCTTTGCTTACTCTATGCTACCACTGCTTCCACTACTAACTACACAGATACAACTTCGCGAATATCTCACAACTCACCCCAAATACACCACAAACGTAAAAACAAATAATGCTTGTTTTGTAAATGTAGGGAAATTGTAATTATACGTACTGTTAATGTCCAAACTGTCGTACACAGGCTGTGCTTTGAAATAGCAAAACACTGTCTCTCAAGATACAGGTTTTTTACTTAGTTTGAGAGACAGCAGACAATGATGACCGTTTCTAAATTGCCTTATTAATTATTAGTTATGTATAAATAAATAAAATAAACGTATTTATTATTTCATCTCTCACTACGATTCAGAGATCTTCAAATGAAGATGATTAATTATATCCTATTACATAACCAGCCCATTACTGTCCCACTGCTGGGCACGGGCCTCTTCTCGGTACGAGAAGGCTAAGGCCTTAGTCCACCGCGCTGGCCTAGTGCGGGTTGGCGGACTACACACACCATTGAAAACTGTATGGAGCACTCCCTGGTGTGCAGGTTTCCTCACGATGTTTTCCTTCACCGTTAAAGCAAGTGATAATCGAATATGATATCCTATTATCCTATGCCAATTCTTCCGAAGAATTGCCAGACTTAAGTGGCAGTGGGAGGGCTACATTGCTCACAGAACAGATGGCCGATGGGGCAGTATAGTTCTGGAATGGCGACCGTGTACTGGAAGGTGCAGCGTGAGTAGGTCTCCCACAAGGTAGGCCGACGACCTGGTGAAGGTCGAGGGAATCCGCTGGATGCGGAAAGCGCAGAACCGGTCGTTGTGGCGATGCTTGGGGAAGGCCTATGTCCAGCAGTGGACGTCTTTCGGCTGAAAAGATGATGATGATCCTATGCCACCAGGGTCCGCCTAATCGGGGGTCGAAAGTATTCGTCAAGTCACTAGGGAGAACCCACCTGACGGATATGACCGCATCCAGTGGAAATATCGTAGGCTAGAAACCGGAGGTTCTTTCCGAAGTAGAAGACTTCTCCAGCAGGTTATACACTTCGCATGCATCTCGACTTGATGCGGAAACCCGAGGATTATACAGTTCATAGAAGATCTGCTAGAAATCAGCCAAGTCAAAGCGGCTCTTGAACAGCTTAAAACTAAACACTGGTGTACTGAACCAGGAGTAGCAGGTTCCATTTTCACAGACTTTTCCACGATTTATATATTTAGATTTCGCTCTAAATGTGTTAAAGTAAAAAAAATAAGGTACCTTTACAAGATCCAAATTATGGCCCGTGATCTTAATGGAATGTTGCCCAAAAGTCACAGTGTACTTATATTCTCCTAGTGCAGCGTCATTCGCAGATAAGCTATGCAGTAGAGCCCGGGAGTTGTGTGGAGATTTCTGAAAAACAATTTTATTTCGGACATGAGGAGCCGTTCATACATGAAGGTCATGCCCAGCCACAGACCAGTAAGACTCAAGACGCCGCTTAAACAAAGTTTTGCATGAGAATGCAGTCGTAAAATGTTGGCGGGGACCGGGGGGCAAACGGCGCGTTATGATTGGCGGGCTCAAATGTTCGGTGGTATGATTCCGTTTGATTGGTGCCGCTCGCTGACGGGCTAACGTCCTGATTGGCGATGGGGCGTATTATATGCAGTGGTACTGCATATGCGTTGTGACCGGGGGTGCCCGGCTAAGCGGCGTCTAGATGTTTACTGGTCTGTGTGCCCAGCATATTAAGAAAGACTAAAATTAAAACCGAAACTAGGTATATTGCATTATGACCACAAAAATGACAACAGTATAGTGGCAACTGTGCTACATGGAGGTAAACGGCGGCTACTACATGTTATTGAAATAACTGAAAACCTCCTAAGGGGTCATTGTACTCATCAGTATGAACAATTTTTACTATAGGACCAAACCTGAAATCGCGAAAAAAAATCTGATCCCTACATTTGTGTTCACATAAATCGATTTTTTTTAATACTTAATTCACCCCACCTTCACCTTCAATTTTAAGTGGCCTTTAAGTCTCATGCTGTCTCTGTCACTATGAAGAGCATTAACGTGACAGAATTACTTTTAAGAGAGTCTTAAAGTTAGAGTATTTCGGGGTATGACCACAGATTAGATAATAGTTATTACGTAACAGATACAACACTCCCATACAAAAGCGAAAATACCTACGCTATAATAGCCATTTTAATAATAATCCGAGAGAGTTGATAACATCATCATTCATCATTATTTCAGCCAAAAGACGTCCACTGCTAGACATAGACCTCCCCCTAAAGGGGGGGATATGCCATAATCACCACGCTTGGCAGGCGGGTTGGCAATCGCAGTTGGTTGGTTAAATACTCAGAGAACGCTGCTACCCATCCTCTGGGGGATCCCTTAGACGCATTTTTTTTTTTTTTTTTATGACCGGCGTCACACGGAACGTAGTTGAGAACGCCCCAGTGATACTTGTACTCTCGGGAGTACGCTAGCCGGCAGGTATATGACGCGACCTTGAGCGAGTGACGGAGCCCTGGGGCCGTACTCCCGACTGGATCGAGTGCTGTATTAATCGAATTTGAATTTGAGTTAGTGTCAAATCGTACTGCATTTTTCTAGGAATTGACACTAGCTCGATTTGGTTCAGAGCTCGAACCCGTCAGGAGTCACTGAGGTAATATGTACTACGTACTAGAGAAGACACCTCGAACAAAATGTTTGTATCACGTTTTAGAGCTCCTGCACTCTCAGTCGCTTAGCCACGCTCGCGCCGCGCGTGCTCCGCGGCCATCAAGTTGTGCTAAATGTTTTGTTCCCGAGTGTGCTCCAGTATGTAGGTCGTGTCGTCAATGTCGGGAGTAAGTCGAGTGAGCAGTACCTCCCGCGGGCGCGGCGCGTCGTCGGAGCCGGCCGAGTCGAGCGAGGCGCGCGAGCCGCCCAGCGCGGCCTCCAGCGCGCCCTCCAGCCGCACCGGCGACGCGTTGCGCCGGATCGTGTCGCCGATCAGGTGCTTCGCGTGGCTGCGGTCACAACATGCCCATCACCTTATTTTTTTGCTGCGAGAAGGAAACCTTCAAAAGGCTGCCGGCCTCGGGGGACGGAGGCCGGGGTGTGTGGGATTCTTACCCACAGTGGCGTGCATTGCATATAGGCAATTAGGCAGTACCCAGTGCCTTCCTCATTCAAATTCAACAGTGGTGTAAGTTAATATATTTTTTTCAAAGTACAATGATTATTTATCTTCTAATGAACCTATTAATGCTAAATGAATCTTCCTACATAAAAAAATCAATAACTTACCTCGAAATGCACGCCACTGCTTACACATTAACCACCAGTGGCCGTATACAAAAAATTAAGATTTTTTGAGAAGTTGGGTACTTTTAATATTATTGATCCTTGGTCCCAAAGAATAACTTTCGGCATTTAATAGTACAATTTAGTACATTACTGTCGAGGCCTGAAATGAAGCAATTGACGGCCGAGTAATACTTCCCAAGTAATTTTGAAAAGACGAGGCGCTAGCAGATTCCTTTTAACTAAACGAGGCCATTAATTGCTATTTCGGCCGAGATTTGTATAGTACTTTTCTCTCATTTGCGAGGAAACAATACACAAATTAATTCAACAGTGTCTAATTTCCATTCGTGTCAATTCGTTCGCGCGCGTTTCTAGTTCTATTTTCAAAGTTTTGAAAAAAAAATGTGCATTCAGCCTTTATAGTACAAAAAACACCTAATACCCAATAATAGAAATTGCTCGACAGTTTCTAATTATTAAACCATGCTAGGGAGGTTTTTAAGTACATAAATTAGATGTGTTTAGGTACAAAATGTTTTAGGATTTAAATTGAGGATAGAAAAAATCGCTCACGAGTCGGTTATGAAACAATGTTTCTTAATAAGATATCGCTGACGTCACCCAAAGACGTGCCAAGTGGATGAGAATTTCGATACCACAAGCAGTGTTGACGGTAAGCACTGGCGTACTGAGCCAGGAGTCGCAGGTTTGAATCCTGCTCGTGAGCGATTTTTTCTTTCCACAATTTAAATCTTTGTTATTTATAAGTTTACATTTTAAAACTGAGCAATCTTGACTTACTTTTAATGTTGACTATACACTAATATGTGACAATGTAATGAAATTAACATTCGCCTATAACAACTTGTTGAAATCTATAATTATCTCGAATCTATAATTATCTCGAATCTATAATTATCTCGAATCTATAATTATCTCGAATCTATAATATAGCGGGAGTACTCACTTAACATTCTCCTCGTTAGGTCCTGTGATCTGGACGAGACGCTCCTTTGCACCGGGACTCACTGAAATCACGAACATTCCTGTGACTGGCAAGCTCATACAAGTCGACTTTATCAGTATTTTTATTGAGTTGCATATGCATTTATGCTCATAGCTAGTTGCGATTAATAGGCGGTGAAATATGACTTTTTTTGAAAATTAATAACTCTTATGTAGAGCATTCCCAAACGGTTATTGAATGTTGTAAACGTTAATAGGAGGTAAAGTTTGAAAGGATGAATATAATTTAACCTAATGTTTATCTCAGTTTTAGACTGATATGAAAACGATTGTAAGGGGAGTAACTACACTTATTCAGCTCGATTGAGCTTTTGTCCATAGAAGACACCATTTTTGTATAGCATCCGTTCAGCGGTGTTCAGCTGAACGCCGCTAAACGGATGCGTACGACCTCCATACAAAAATAGTGTTTTCAATAGACAAAAGCTGAATCGAGCTGAATAAATTAATAAATGTAGTTACTCTCTTAAAGTGATTTATGTGTTAAAATTATGGATAGCAAAGATCTTTTGTTAGAGAAAACAGAGGATATGGGAAGAGCCCGCCACACCATGCGCAAGCGCCTCACAGCCCGCACCGTGCGTTCATACCTCGCTGAAACGATATAATCGTGTCACTTAGCTCCTCGATCATGTGCACCCTCCTGCCCTTGATACCCATCACTGTAACACCACAACACAACTTCAGATATGCCGCCAGGGAGCTCTCCTGTAGCGAACACCCAAATTCCTTGGTTTCAACATCACTTTAGAAGGTCCCAAACAAAGGAGACTATACTTTATAGAATGCTAAGACACGTTGATAGAAAGACTAATTAATGGGCCTTACAGAAATTAAAATAAAGCAAATAATTCCGTTTTACACACGCTGAAATTTGTATCGCTTATTTCCCGAAAAGGGGTCATTGTACTCATCATTATGAACAACTTTTACTATGGGACCAAACCTGAAATCGCGAAAAAAAATCAGGTGGTCCCTAAATTTTATTGATTTAAGTGAACACAAATGTAGGGACTACCTGATTTTTTTTTCGCGATTTCAGGGTTGGTCCCATAGTAAAAGTTGTTCATAATGATGAGTACAATGACCCCTTTTCGGGAAATAAGCGATACAAATTTCAGCATGTATATACGTAATTTACAGTTTCACTTCTCCTATAGACATGCACTCAAAGTACACATAAAAGAACTGGTCTAAGTAATACTACGAACAGATAAGCATTATATTGACCTCAGTCATGCATCGTTTCTCCCCGACTTATCGAAAATACTCGCAAGGTAGTGAACATGCAAGTTCCCTTTAGATAGATTGTATCATAACATAATACGAATGCATCTTCACCTTTCCCGGAGTCGGCGTTCCTGATGACGACTTCGTCCTTAGAGTAGTTCTTGCCGGGGATCTTGGTGGGCTTGGGGAACTTGCCCGACGGCTTGATGATCTCGCCGGGGCCGAGCAGCGAGGGCGGCTCGGCGGGCGCAGCCAGCGTCGGGGACACCGAGCCGCCCGACCCCGACCCCTCCATCGTCGGCACCAGCAGTGGCTGCCACCACATTGTACACACTTAACACACGCCATTACACACTCTATTCCGGATGTGTATTATTACTTAACTACGCTCTCGTTTTTAGGGTTCCGTACCCAAAGAGTCCAAACGGGACCCTATTACTCTCGCTACGCTGTCCGTCAGTCCGTCCGTCTGTCTAGGGCTGTATCTTTTGAACGGTAATAGGTAACCGGTTGAAATTTCTCAGAATATGCTGCTATGAGGTGTATCACGACAAATACTAAAAACAAAAACTAAAGGGGGTCCCCATACAAGAAACCTCAAAAAACCGGCCATGAGCATGTCGGGCCATGCTCAGTATTATAGGGTTCCTTAAGTAGGTCTAATTACAAACGAATCAAATCGAATATTAATCATTGCTATTTTAGTTTTTGCAAACAACGCCACCTAGCGCTAAATTTAAGAAGTGTACTTTGTGTTATCAATATAACACAAAGTTTCATTTTGTGATTTTTTTAAATAGAAAGTACCTAAAGGAGCATTATTTGCTAAGATCATTTTTCTCTAAGGTCAATGACCTATGAACTAGGACGTCTTAAGTATTTTTCAATTTTCTCACTATAACTCAAAAATGTATAATCACATTATATTCGAAATAATTTTAAAAGAGAGTTTTTATAAAAGTCTATCAACGTGGAAGATTACAAGTTTCTACGTTGCATAGTTTGGAAATGGCAGGGGGGGGGACACATTGTAAGCCACTTTGGTGGGCTATATTTCGCAGATGGTACACCTGATAAAAAAGTGATGTATGAAACATTACCTTCATTTTAGTAGACCTATTCAATGATACCCCACACGAAGGGGTGCAGCGAAAAAATATATTTCATCCCAATTTCACATGTATGGGCGCCACGCCTAAAATACGTTATCAAGATTTTTTTATGCTTTTAAAATTGAGGTCTATATCTAAACCATTTTTTAACAAAATTTCATTTACTTATGTTTATAACTGTAGAAGTTATTAAGCTGTAAAGGATTAGGACAGACGGACGGACATGACGAAACTATAAGGGATCCTTGTAGGACTACGGAACCCTAAAAACATGCATTTTTTTCAACGTTTTTGTTCCTGCTCTATCTTCAAAACGGTAATATATGCCAGAGTCTAACTTGGTCAAATTATAGTGCATATTATGTAGTTTAGCAACAAATACTAAAAATAAGACAAACATAGACATATGTGATGGTACCTCCGTAAGAAAGACATGCAAAAATTCATATTACGCGCACTGTGCGTTGATGTCGTTTGATAAACTCTCGTAAATTAAATCAGTTTTTATGGGGTATCCGGTCGTTGAGAGGTACGGAACCTTTACTGCGCGAGTCCGACTCGCACTTGGCCGGTTTTTGTTTCTTACTTGTCTTATTTAGTAAACAATCTTGGCAATCTTGTAGTATAGGTACTCTATCTATCTAACGATTTAAATTGTGGAAAGAAAATATCGCTCACGAGCAGGATTCGAACCTGCGACTCCTGGCTATCTATCTATCTAACTTGGCATGTCTTTTTAATGCAATTTGTCAAAATAAAATTATTAAAAGACATTACGTTAACAATTTCACACACTAAATAACATTTTTAAACCTATTTACATGTGCAGACCCTATATCTTCTCATGGGTGTCGTAAAAGGCGACTAAGAGGATGGGCAACAGCGTTCTCTGAGTATTTAACCAACCAACTGCGATCGCCAACCCGCCTGCCAAGCGTGGCGATTATGGCATATAATAAATATATGGCAACATAATTATGCTTGGGGGAGGCCTGTGTCCAACAGTGGACGTCTTTCGGCTGAAATGATGATGATGACATGTGCAGAACTAGTAATTATATTTTTTCAGTACCTTGTAATTTGAATAGAGACAGGCCAAGAATGTTTACTAAATAAGACAAGAGAGAAAAACCGGCCAAATGCGAGTCGGACTCAGCAGTAAGGGTTCCGTACCACCCATCGACCTGATACCCCATAGAAACTGATTTAATTTACGATAATTGATTAAAAGACATCAACGCACTGTGAGCGAAATATTAATTTTTGCATCTCTTTCTTATGCAGGAACCACATATGTCTATGTTTGCCTTATTTTTAGTATTTGTTGCTAAACTACATAGTATGCACTATAATCAGACCAAGTTTGACGCTGGTATGTATTATCGTTTTGAAGATGGAGCAGGAACAAAAACGTTGAAAAAATGCACGTTTTTCGATGTTTCTTGTATGGACCCCCTTAGATTTACTTTATTTTCATTTTTAGTATTTGTCGTGATAGGGATCATAGCTACACATATTCTGAGAAAACTTCAACCAGCTACCTAATACCGTTCAAAAGACACAGCCCTGTGACAGACAGATGCACGGACGGACGGACAGCGTAGCCAGAGTGCTAGGTTCCCGATTGGCATCCTTTGGGTACGGAACCCTAAAAACCGACTTTAGGTTGGCTGTGACTGTACTTTAATTGGAAGTTAGTATTGGTATTGCACATAATAGTCAATTTTTTGCAGAGTGTGTTAATATCTAGAGAAGTTGGAATATTGATAAATGAGAAATAATACGTACCTCAGCATGGGTGCCGCGGTGTCTATAATATTGACTCATGTAGTCGGAGCCCTGCCAGAGTTTGGCGCGCAGCTCAATCAGTTCGAGAAGATGAAGTCTAGTTTTCTTATCCAGTCGTTCGTCCTGAGAGCCATTGCGGAACACAACAAAGTATCTGAAACAAACAATGTTCCAACTTTAGACTAGAATAGAAAATATATTGGAATAAGAAAAAACCGGCCAATAGCATGACGGGCCATGCTCAGTATTATAGGGTACCTTAAGTAGCTGTAATTACAAACAAATCAAATCGAACATTAATCATGGCTATTTTAGTTTTTGCAATAGACAGCAGCATTGGCGACTCAGAAGAGTGTTGTTAGGAGCCGCTAGATGGCGCTGTATATTCACATGTATGGGCGCCACCCCTAAAATACGTAATCACGATTTTTTCATTCTATTAAAATTGAGATCTATATGTTTAATATTTTTTAACAAAATTTCATTTACTTATGTTTATAACAGTAACTGTAGAAGTTATTAAGCTGTAAAGGATTAGGACAGATGGACGGACATGACGAAACTATAAATGTTCCTTGTAGGAACTACGGACCCTAAAAAAGGGTTGTTAGAATAATTTAGGTGACAAAATGTAGGTTCATAAGGGATCATAAGTTTACTAAATTTATCAAATTAAGTAGTAAATACAAAGTTTAGGGCAGCTCTCACTACTCGGAATTTATGTGCTGCTGAAAATTAGCTTTTTGAAATTACTTCCCACCACACAGGTTTTATTTCCAGCCCTTACGCTTAAGTAATTAAGCTCTGGAACATACTACCCCTTAATAAATCCTAGTAAATTCTCATTAAAAAGCAAAGTTTATATCTAATTACATCTCCAAGGGACCATAGACCTTAGTATTTATTTCAACTTGATCAGGTATCAAGTTGAAATTAATAATTCCTGATAAAAAAAACCTTCACAGATGACAGACAGATGGACAACAAAGAAAGTGATTGCATAAGGGTTCCCTTTTGAGGTACGGAACCCTAAAAAAACGTCGCAATGATGAATATGTTGCTTTCGGTTTAGAAATCGGTCTTTTTACTTCCGTTATGATTACATATAAAATTTTCTTTACACAAAAGCCCATACCAACTTCACAAAACAATAATATTTACAGCTTAGTTTTACTTTTTACAAAATTTTCACAAACCTATCAAGAAAGTCCTTGTAAAGTGCTTCGAGCTGAGCGCCATAAAGCTTTAGATTAGAGTACATGGTGGCCACATTGCTTTGAAGCGCACGGTCATAGTTTCCCTGCATCATTTGGTACGCCACCGCTTCTGTCAACACTATGAGATCATCAACTGCAACAAAAAGCAAATGACATTTTTAATACATTTTGTATAATTGGTAAATAAATAGGTCAACTCGATTGGCTTTTGGCTATCTTTTTTTCCTATTATGTTATAGCTATGCCCCGCGGTTTTACCCGCGCCGTGCGTCGCATCGCTCGCCCGCTTTGCACCGCAGACAGAACCAAAATAGGGAAGTATGTACAGATAAATAAATGGGTTTAGTTTACGATGATATGGGTCGCAACTTTTCCGTTGCGGGAATCTTGAAAAAAATCAGTTCGTTTTCGGAATAAAAATGAAACAAATAGGTACGACTATTATAAATATTTATTCAGCATGATCTATGTCTATTGTGATATCATCTAAAAACGCTGCAATGTCGTCTACTCGTTCCTGATGTCCTCAAATCCAAACAAATGTGAAACAATTGGTTCATTAAACATGCATAAGTAGTCGATAAAACAACACGGTAAAGCGGGTAACGAGATTATCCGAAGAAGAACCGAAGTGACCAACATAGCTTGTAGGATCAGTAAGCTGAAGTGGCAGTGGGCTGGCCATGTCTGTCGAAGGACTGATGGCCGCTGGAGCAGACGAGTCCTTGAGTGGGAACCGCGATTTGCAAAACGCAGCGTAGGGCGCCCCCCAGCCAGGTGAATGAATGAATGAATGATATATTTATTTGCAAGAACATAGGTAACATTGAGTTCGACTAAAGTTTTTTTTTTTTTTTTTTTTCTAATTTATCTGCAATCAGTCCTAGGACTATAAGCAAATATTTTCATGTAGAACTTCTTGATTCAGAGTGGTTTCTCCAGCGAGAACACCCTCTATATATATATTTTAGGCCATAGGTATGTCCTAGTTGCCCAGGTCCATTACAGCCAATCTTTTCAGCCGCCTTTTGTGATCCGGCTTAGTAAGCGCTTTTGCCAAGAGATTTGGATGGCTCTCTAGCCGAGTTCTATATCGGTCTGCCCAGAGTTTTGCTTCCTGGTGCACTGTGTTTTGTTTAAGATATTCATGTACCTCACAGTTTCTTATAAACCATGGTGCATTTGAGATGTTTTTTAAGATGACATTTTGCATTCTTTGGAGCATGTTGATATTAGAGATACAAGCAGTTCCCCATAGTTGTATGCCATAGGTCCAAATTGGTTTCAAAATAGTGTTGTACACCAGCAGTTTATTGTCTATCGACAAGACAGAATTTCTTCTAAAAAGCCAATATAGGTTTCTGTATTTTAAGTTGAGCTGGATTCTCTTTGCTTGTATATGTGTTCGCCACGTGAGCCTGCGGTCAAGATGGATGCCTAGGTACTTCACAGAGTCGTTATGTGGAAGTTCTTGTTCGCCTAGTTTTACAGGTGGACATACGCCATGTCTTAGACTAAAGGTAATCTGGACTGACTTAGAGGCACATGCCTTTATTCGCCACTTCTTAAGCCATTTGTTTATGTCGTCCAGACTACGCTGTAGTATTTTGGATGCAATTTCGGGGTCGTTGTGGCTTGCCAATAATGCAGTGTCATCTGCGTAAGTTGCTGAAGTAATATCCGGAGTATGTGGCAGATCTGCTGTGAATATAGTGTACAACACCGGCCCCAGCACTGAGCCTTGAGGCACTCCTGCAATTAGTTTGTGGAAAGTGGAGGTCATATCTCCTTCCTTCACTTGAAAAATTCTGTCAGAGAGGTAAGACTTAAGTAGTTCGTAATACGTGTGGGGTAAGGATGTCTTGATCTTGCAGAGCAGCCTGCGGTGCCACACCTTATCAAAGGCCTGTTGTATATCTAAGAATGCAGCCGAGCAGTATTCCTTATCCTCCAGAGACTTTCTTATTTTGTTGTAGATCCTGTGAACTTGTTCTGTTGTAGCGTGCTTCTGACGGAAGCCAAACTGATGGTCAGGTATGATAGCTTCACAAAGTAGTAATGGTACCATTCTATTCAGCAGCAGTTTTTCGAATATCTTAGATGTTACGGGCAGTAAGCTGATGGGTCTATACGAGGTTACCTCATGCTCTGGTTTACCTTCTTTATGGATCATCACAATTTGTGAAACTTTCCATAGAGCTGGAAAGTATTTCGTTCTAAGTATACCATTATAGAGTGCTGTAAGGAACACAATAGCTTTTTTCAGTAGTTGCTTTAGCATCTCCTTAGTGATAAGATCAATAGGAGTTATAGGTCGAATAGGTAGGTCATGCTGGTAGGGTTGGTTTAATATGGCTTCCATATCAGAGTCGTTAGCACCAAGTTCTGCCTCATATGGGGTAAAAACATTCTCTAAGTGCATTGCAAATGTATCTGCTTTCTGCTTGCTATTTCGACTAAAGTTAAAATTGGGTATCACTACATTTGACATTTCAGTCGTGCAAATATACTATACACGCTATGCATTTTTTTTTTTTTATTAGTGTAAGATGGCGAAACGAGCTAAAGGCCCACCTGATGTTAAGCGGTTACCTTTGCCCATGACAACTTCAATACCACCTAGGCTGTTGCCTAAATGGTACCGCAAGTCGGTTCGCCAAACTGAGACATGAAGATGGAAAGTCTCATGTGATTGTAATTTCACCGGCACCCGTACCCTTCAGACCAAAACACAGCAATGCAAGCATCACTATTTGGTGGAGAAGTAAGCACGGTGGTAGTACTTCCCTGGACAAGCTCTTTCACAAAGGAGCTCTACTATACATATGGGCTAGATGTGAATATGCCCATAGATAATGTATGAATTATTATTATTGAAGTCTGTGCAGTGGTATGTGTGTCTGCAGATGTGAATCGAGCTTTAAGCGTTTTCATAAAACATTACCTACTCACGTTTATTCGAAAAGTTAATAATTATTTACTAAACACTTACTCCACACTCTGCAATATTTGAGAAGTGAAGAGAGCAGAGTGCAGACTAGGCCCCAGAGGCCTATTGGATGTAACTACTCTGCAAGTCTGCACTCTGCTCTCTTCACTTTTCAAATATTGCAGTGTGGCGTTAAATATTTTATCCATTTACCCTTAGGACAGGTTCTGCTTAGTTTGGGACTTTGCTTAGTTGATGGTGCTGTCTAAAATGTCCCAAAACATTTATTTATACATATTTATTTAAATATTATATTTATGTGGAGTACATTATAATTATAAATATTCATAAAACACAAAAGTATACACTTTGCATACAGTTGTTACACACTTCAAAATCTTACCTCTCCCAAATTTCATTATTCAGTTTGCAAAATGTTTGTACATGATTTCGCTGAAGAGTTCAGAATATGGAGTGCAGACTTGCAGAGTAGTTACATCAAGCTTTAAAAAATCTCACACTAATCTTGCATTCCACTTTAGTTCAGGAAAACAGTATTTCCATTTTCATTATCTAATTTAATCATCTAATTACTGCCCTGGTTTAAGATTTTACAAATGGCCTACATTAATCTAAAATTTTATTTGTCCTGCACATTCAAAACCACCGAATAAAAAAACAAGGGAATGTGGCGTACAGCTACCGCACGCATGGCCCAATTAAGCGCAGAAGCACAACATTAACTTAATGAACTTTTTTGTAATTTTTTTTCTTTTTCCATTATCTTGTAATTAGTAAAAGATTTAATATAAAAAAACGGCCCCATTTGAATTTTAAACAGATCCAATCACCTAATCGTTTTTGTGTATTTTAATGTAGTACTTCAATTGTCAATGTGAGATTTTGGCGACACTTTTTCCAGTACTAAGTAATCATAAGGGTACTTCCACTCTTCTGTATTTCATGTTCAAAACAAACCACTCACATAAAACTTATTTAAATTACTAAAAGTACCTGAAGAAACAAACATTTTGTCAAAAAAATTCCATGTATAAATCATGTATGTGGCTCCACATAACAGTTGAACTGATGACTAGTTTTTGGTTTTCTTGTAAGAAATCTTTTATACTTAAGACTAGAAACTGAAGAGGTGAAAACAAACTGGAATCACAATGTTTATAACTTATAGGATGGAGAATGCTTACCAGAGTTTATTTTGACGTCCAACACGGAGTTGCGGTTGTGAGCAGAACTGGTCGTCGATTTCAGGGGTCTGGGCACCTCCAGTTTTTTTACCGTGCGGGTCATTTTCGTTAGGGTCGACATGGTGCTAGTAAAACACACAGAACTTACATTATTATCATTTCAATATTAAGTAGTCGCTTGTTTACCGACAGAACAATCACGAACAATGATTGTCACATTTTTGTTGGAGGATATGAGTAACCTTGTCATAATTATTCACAACGAAACAACCAACGGGGAAAATTATCGGGAAACTCACTCATCCATGGCGACAGCGCCTCGATGCTCACTAGAACCACTATTACAGCAAATCGTGTGAAAAGTGAAAGTGATGACAATGAATGATCCTAGCGAATAAATTCGGAACAAATCCAATACGTGTTCATTACTCGTAATATTGGTTTTTCGTGTAATAAAAACGGATTAGTTGGAAAAATTTTGACTTTATAGAAGATTAAATATTTTGCTCGATGAAAAACATTTAGACAAAACAATTGAAAGCCATGGAACACTATGAAATAAGAAATAAACAAGAAAACTCACCTGGCTACGCCATTAATTCGCAATAAAAATAAATTCAGTGTAGTGATGCGACTGATGAGTGGCTATGGCTGATATTAAAATCGAAATTTGTGAATATTTATTTTTCATTGAAAAATTATCAGTAGAACCGATTATTTTAATATTTTTCATTATACTAGTAAATTATGAAACCTAGTTGTAAGTTTTATTTATAAACCGGTAATATTAGTAACTAAAACGAAAAAGCGCAACACTAGTAACTAGTTGTCATGGCAATTTTACCGAAGAATTATATAAAATTTCTACCTGTACAGTAACAATGTATGTAAATGATAACTTTGAGGTTTTTTTTTAAAGTAAAAATGATAACTGAAGCAAAGTAAGACTGTCTTCAATTAGTGCATCGAGATAGCACTTACGGCCAAAATTAATAACCGATCTATCCACGATTTGCCTTAATAGAGTCTGAGATAGAAATCTGACATAAAATGTATGGAGCTTATGTTCGATGATCGGTTATTAATTTTGGCCGTTAGCGGCCAAAATTAATATCCAATCTATCCACGATTTGCCCTACTAGAGATAGGAATTTGACATAAGCTCCATGCAAAATATGTCAAATTTCTATCTCTAGTAGGGTAAATCGTGGATAGATTGGATATTAATTTTGTCCGTAAATGAATAACCAAACTAGCGATAAGCAATTATCACTAGGTACAATTAATCGAATCATTCAAATGTTCGGTTAATGCGAATGCATTCGAAAGACAATCAGAATTTTTCGAGTTATCAAACGGTTGGCATTCGCGACTCGTGGAGACGCTAGTGCAGCGCGCACGTTTTAGTAATATTAGTAATTCCACCGCACCACCTAATCGACTTGATGCACAGTTGCGGCCGCAGCTAAGTGATTAAGTACTCTTTGGCCGCAGCGCATCCAGCGGAGGGCCGCATCCACGCCATGCGCCTTTACGTCGTTTTTTGATATTAATTATCTGGAATGTGTACAAATGCCCTGCAACCGGACACTTTTAAATGACTAAGGTCAATTTTTCGACCAGTCCAAGCCTCTTCAGATGTCATGTCCTTCACTGCCATAGTGGGACTTCTATTCTTTAAATACACTGCGGTATTTACGGCTTCAGCCCAATATCTAATGCGAAGATCTACCTTTTAATTGAAAACCATTGCAAGGTACAGTCAACAAATCGGAATCATGACCCACTCGGCTGATAATTCGTTTGAAATCGTCAAAACAGTAAGGTTTTCTTCTATGCTGCACTTAGGACATTTTGAATATTTCATTAGTAAACTGTCACTGTCACTTGCTAATAAAATTTATAACAAGTCTATTGTCAGGGAAATATCTGTTTAAGCTAAATTCAACCTAATTGTATTAAATGTCTGTAGGATATTAAGCTTATCGTGGGTCATGATTCCGATTTGTTGACTGTACATGTGCGGAAAGCAAAAACAGCATTCGAAACATGGAATAATTTGAAGACAGCTTATGAGGACAAAGGTATGGGTTGGACAGTGCCCGGTTTGGGTCTTCGTTGTTCATGCAAACTCAGCTGCAAAAAGATCTAAACCACTTTGCCAACATAACATCTTCTAATACAACGATTTAAATTGTGGAAAGAAAAAATCGATCATGAGCAGGATTCGAACCTGCGAATACATCTTAATCTTCTAATACATTTTTGGTTTGTGAAATGAGTTTAGCCCCGAGTCTCCGAAGGGGTTACTCAACTACTGACCAGTTTACACAGGAACTTACACAAATAACACAAAAATGTACCTCGCTTGGCTTCCCACATTTAGGGCGCCAAAATGAGATCTCGCACAGCCTGAAAAACTTGCTAGGGCCGCCCCTGTGTGTAATCTTAACTAAATCGTGGGATCGTAAAAATATTCTAACTGACACTTGCAAAAGTCGGTATGGGGGGCAGAATTTGAATAGCCTAAGTACCGGCGGCAAATGTGTAAATCCGCCACTGTTGGGCACATATTTGTAGTATGGTCCTTCTTCTTCCACAAGGCTGTATCTCAGGACAAGTTGCTGGTGGATAATCCTGGCGGGTAGTGTACAGTGTTTTTTAAGAAGAAGAATAAGAATAAGAATAATTTATTTCGCAAAAAATACGGGTCCAGACAGATAGATAAAGAGTCACAGTTAGTTTCCACATATTTTGCCATAAGTGGCACGCAAAAAATTTATAACAATAATAATTAAAATCAGATTAACATAACGTAACCAGCCCATTACTGTCCCACTGCTGGGCACGGGCCTCTTCGCTTTATGAGAAGGCTAATGCCTTAAAACAAATCCAAAAAAAAAAAAAACATATTAGTTTGGCATAAAAGAGTATACAAGGCGCCACTTGTCATTTTTTCTCTGTGATAGTGCTAAATTATTAATATAAATAATTATTAGAAAATGGAAATATTTTCGCATTTAAGTCTGGCAACCCAATTTCTAGTGTCAGAACTGTCAGACCAGACGTCAGACGTCAGTTCGATTGTAGTGGAGTGCGTGGTCGTGTGTCTTGTTTTTGTTTTATGAAATCCTACGACCTACGATGTCGTAAAATGTTTGAATGCACGAATTTGTTTCTACAAAGAATATCGAATTTTGACTTATAGTGATGGTGTACTATTGAAATGACGTGATAATTTCGTTCATGTAAAAAAAATCATAAAAAGGTAAGCATAGAAATTCCAGAATATCCTAAGTTTTCGTTAATCGGCTAAAGTAATGTTAATATTGTAATACTTACTTGCCGTTGGTCGTTTACATAAATGCCCATAAATATTATTTTACACAAATGTTTATCCACTTTTCACATACCTCATACTAAGACGACTCTGAAGGTGCTGTGTATTTTTAAGTTAAGCATTTGGTCAGAGTGTCGCCTTCATTTACCTCAGAATATAGCATTTACCTACCATTACAAATTATGTGGGTAGTGGAATTTTAGATTTTTATTTTTAACTAACAAAATAAGCATATTAACATATATTATTATCGGTATTTAAAGAATATTTACTTTACTAAATATTAAATTAAAAATATAGCTGGATTCTAATAAGAATTTCTTTTTCCATGCAATGTTTTTGTACTTGTCCTAATAGAGCTAGATCCCCTGCGACCATGTTTTGTTATTCCTAACACCTTAAGCCCTGGCTTAGGATACCTGTATCCTGCAACCATATTTTTGTTATTTCTAACATCTTTTATGTTATTCTAACAACATGGGTGTGTAGCCTAGCTGATTCGCCTAAACAAAATATCAACATGTTTTGTTACATTTTTGGCACAGGAGACCCGGCTTTACACATTTTTCTAACAAAAAGTGGGTGCGGCCTAGCTGATTTTTTTGCACATTTGATTGGCTAAACAAAATATCAACATGTTTGGTTACCTTGTTTTTTTAGATATTTTTTGCAGGAGACCTGGCTTACTAAATAAAATAAAAATAATTGGTGTTTTGATTCAATTAAAACTTAACATTGTGATAAACACATTTGATTTTTTTAAATAAAAGATCTGGTTTTTTCTGACTCTTTTTAGGCAATGTGTATTTGTTTATTTCCAGTGAACAACATGGCCAACTACTACTTTTTATTACTACTGGTGCGGCTGGTCCTGCCCGCTGGTCTCTTACTTAGTAAGTATGATTCAAATTCAGAGCAAGATTATCATTTCCTTGTACTAGATATATAAATAAAATAAATATCTCTAAACCTTGTTTGTAAAGTAATTTTATTAATTGCTAGTTTTATTTTTATTGTAAAGTACAAGGGTGATACTTTATTTGTATTACAATCTTGCCTTGAGGCTAATGAGTACTTTAATTTTAACCTTAATTGCTATGTAAACTTAAATTTATGAATGCCACTTTGTTTGTGTGTTCTTTATAGGCAGCACTTATCACTAAATTGTATCTGTCAATATTCACTAGTCACTACACTTACTCAAATGGTTTTGTCTGCTTTGGTATGTAAACAATTTAATTTCGAGAAATCTGCCATAAAATGTTGTTTTGTTTTATAAAAAGTTAAAGATAACAGTTACAGACTACCATAATATCTCAAATAAGTCTAGGATTCCAAAATGATTCTTTAATCTAGTTTTGCAAATGTTCCACTCTCTTAATTCAATTGCCTAAAAATATTTAACATGTAGGTATTCTGTTTTGTGGAGAATTATGTGATTCTGGTTTTGCATAATTAAATAGTATGCACTATAATCAAACCAAGTTTGACGCTGGTATGTATTACTGTTTTGAAGATAGAGCAGGAACAAAAATGTTGAAAAAAAAATGCATGTTTTTCGAGGTTTCCTGTATAAGGACCCCATTTTTAGACTTTTTATTTTTAGTATTTGTCATGATAGGGGTCATAACAACACATATTCTGAGAAAATTTCAACAGGCTACCTATTGCCGCTCAAAAGATACAGCCCTGTGACAAACAGATGGGCGGACGGATAGACAGCGTAGTGAGATTGTTAGGGTCCCGTTAAAGGGTGCCTTTGGGTATGGATTCCTAAAAATGAGGTAATAAATAAAACTGATCGTATTTTTTCATTGGCAAAAGAAAAATACGAAAAAAAAACTACCAAACAACCAGCGGCATTCTTGTGATGATGACACATGTGATGTGATGTGACGCAATGCTCCGGAACCGGCCGGCACGGCGCGGCGCGACGTGGAAACACGGCGTGTATCGCCGCGCCTTTATATTATTATTATGTATTTTATTCGCATCACTTCTGCATTAACACTGCCGAAATAAATGTTACGTCACTGTTGCGCCCGATTAATCGTTGTTTAGCATTTTATAACTGCCACAGACGCAAGCTCATAATGAACATTGCGTTCCATGTGAATGACTCGAAATGTTTACTCACCTAGAGTTTAAACCTGCTAATTTAGAATTCAGTCAGTCAGTGGTCTGTCTTCATGGATAGCATGTATTTATTGAAGTACGCATCGTCGCATTGCGGGAAGGAGTAACGTCCTCATATCCTCCCTCCCGCAGGGCGCGCCGCCAGCCGGCTAGTTCTGGGTGCGTCCTCACGATTCGTAGGTACTCTGACCCGTTGACCGACTTGTCGTGGCCTTGTAAATGGACCCTTTTATAGAAGTGTTACATACAATATTTGCATGAGATTTGCAACGTGCAACGTTAAGGGTCTAACTCCACGGTTCAGTGATTTGTCCTCGTTTGGGTTTGTTGAACTACGTTCACTAAAAACATTGTATGCTTTATTATCATTTTATCAGCCCGCATTGCAGTGTGATTTCCGTTTTAAAATAGGCTCGGTAGAGCTGTAGAGCTCGGCTCAGACTGGTCACTCTCCTATTGGTTAGAGGACATCAGTTCAATTCCTGATAAACATGGTCTATAGCAGTCCTTAGAACTGGAGTACCTAATGTGATATATAGGTGTGGTTACCCCGGACCTCGAAGTGCACCTCGCGCATAACAAGGACTACTAGACTGTAAGACATAGATATGCTTGTTCCATTCAGTCTCCACATCATTATCCTCCGAGCCTTTTACCAATCATATTGGCTCGGCTTCCAGTCTAGCCAGATGCGGCTGAACATCAGTATTTTATACGGAGCGACTGCCATCAG
Source organism: Asteroscopus sphinx (assembly GCA_949699075.1). Classification (NCBI taxonomy): domain Eukaryota; kingdom Metazoa; phylum Arthropoda; class Insecta; order Lepidoptera; family Noctuidae; genus Asteroscopus; species Asteroscopus sphinx. The sequence continues at coordinate 24,545,360 of OX453004.1, read as the reverse complement.
ACCCCCACAACCCAGTTACTGGGTAATACTGACATTCGGAGGTTAGACCAGTTGTCAGACTTTCAGGCTTCCGAATGCCATAGATATTCATATGACAACCGGGACCGACAGCTTAACGTGCTCTCCGAGGCACGGAGGGGTCTCTATTTGTAACGAAACGGTTACCCATCCACAGACTGACCGCGGCAAGTGCAGCTTAACCTTGCAGATCGTACAATCCGCGCAGTCGTTGCTTCGCTACGAGCCCCTCATCATTCAGTCTCCACATGGACATAAAAAGCGTGTGTGGTCCACTGAGGAATCCCGTCAACGAAGTTCCCGACACAGACACACTAAAAAGAGAAAGAAAGAGAGACCACGCGGCCTGCTCATAGTAAAACCAAAGACATTTCTATACTAACGTGTAAAACTGTGGCCGTCTGTGACGTGACATACACAGTCACGTGTGACTCGAGAGAAAATGTATCTCTCGAGTCACACGTGACCTACCGCAACCTTCGTTCCAAAAATAGAATACAATAATAATGTTATCAGTATGGATAATTCAACTAATATGTTCGTCCTTCAATCACGATCAAACGGCTAAACGGATTTGGCAGAAATTTGGCACACAGATAGACTAAAACCCGGAGTAACAGATAGGCTACTTTTTATTACTACATAAGAATAGGCTTTTACGGGAATATAGACAGTTCCTGATGGATGCGCGATAACGTCTTTGTGTGATAAACCGAATTATGCGCGAGCGAAGCCTGACTGCCTCGTTGGTCTAGTGGTTGCAAGCGCGACTGCTGAACGTGAGGTCCTGGGTTCGATTCCCGGGTCGGGCAAAGTGTTATTGGGTTTTTTCATTAGGAAATTCTCAGTAGCAGCCCGGAGTCTGGATTTGTGCCCGGTAAATGGCAATAGGCTCGCCCCCTATTACATGGGACTTACAACATAACTGGCGAAATGTGGGTGTACTATACACCTCTGCCTACCCCTTCGGGGAAATACAGGCGTGATGTTATGTTGTTGTTATGAAGCCGCAGGCATAGGCTAGTACACACGGCTACATGTCAAGCTATATATTTCCAGCAGTATAAGCGGACCTCGCATTGTATAGGCTTATCGTACAGTGAGAGGTCAGCTTATATTGGAAACTAGCTGTACCCATGGCTTTGCTCACGTTATCATAAGGTAAACTATCAAATAAGTCAAATTTCAAAGATAATGGACAAATGATAGCAATAATTAATTTTTTTTCATTATTTTTTTGTTAAAGCGCTGGGTGCAAAGTCAAAGACTAAAACGTAAACCGAGAACCTAGGCCACAAACAAATTTTGAGCATAATTTACAAAAAATATACAGAATGTTGTGAATGTATACAATAAAACGCCTTTTTACAAAACTTCTCTATAAACTATATTCGAGGTTTTACCTTCAGCAGCCAAAACGTAGAGAGTGTCAGGGCTGGTGACGCGAGAGCAAGCGACCGACGTACAGTTGTCCATGTGAGAAGCAGCTGGTCCTGAGGTCGACAGCCGCAGCCTTCAGTGTCTGCCCCTGCGACTTATTGATGGTCATCGCGAAGCTAAGCCTCACAGGAAACTGTATGCGCTTGGATTGGAAAGGGTAATTGTGGGGAATCAGTGGTAGGTATATGTGGAATAAATACCATCTCGCCAGCGGCACACCCAGTGAGAATCTCTGCCTCTATAATGTGCCACTGCAAGGATATGACTATGAGTGGGGTCCCATTACACAGCTTAGGCGGTGTTAAGTTCCACAAAAGTACACCTGACACCGACTTTAAGTTTGATAAGATGGGCAGGAAGTCCACTAGCAGAGAGAGAGTTAAGGAATTCTACTGGGTAGTGAGTATCGTCATCTAGATCTATAACGGTGTTTATAGAAGTATAAACCACTTCATTCCCTTAAATTTCTGAGAGAATGCTATCGTTAATGGCTCGGCTTGGTAATTTTTTGGTGTTAAAATGGCCCTCTCACACAACCAAGAATTCTGCTGGTGCGAGATTTGGCTGATGTTCCCATAAACAGAACGAATTAGGTCCTCTACCGTAGGGATCACTCTACAAAGCTTTTCCGGTAGGTCTACCTGGCCACTCTCCTCTGGATAAGTTCCTACTCCAATGTTTAAAAGGACATCAGCGAATTCTTGAGCATGTGAATTCCCGCCAAGCCGTGCTCTCATGTTGACCGTCAAGCACAATCTGTGAACTTGCGGCCAGAGAGTAGAGCGTTTTAACGAAGCATTCACCTCATCAGCCCTAGTACCTCGCGTCACCACAGGCAGCGTCTGCCGAAAATCGCCGCTGAAGAGAACTGTTACCCCACCCATGATGTTGTGGTTCCTGCGGATGTCTTGCAGGGTTCGGTCAACAGCCTCCACTGCCTTTCTGTTCGCCATCGTGCATTCATCCCATACAATTAGAGAGCAGTCTCGTAGAACAGCGGGCTTGTCACTGCTTCGTGAAACTGCGTAAACGGGCGTCTCGTTGCTCTCTAAGTCTATGGGAATCTTAAACATTATGTGCCCAGTTTTGCCACCAGGGAGCAGTGTTGCGGCGATTCTGGAAGACGCTACTGCGAGGGCTATTTTTCCTCGCCTTCTGACCTCTGCAAGGATGCCTGAAGTAAGAAAGGTTTTGCCTGTTCCTCCAGGATCATCCAAAAAGAACATTTTCCCTTGGCAGAGTTCAACGCTGTGCAGGATAATTTCGAATAGCTGTTTTTGCTCTGAGATGAATGATGAACAATAACAGACATTGCGCCCGTATTGTAGTCAGCTTGGCGGCGTATTCACGATTAACGCCGGGATGATGAGCCACAGGTTGGGGAGTCGGTATACCGTACTCAACCAATGAATTGCAGCCATAGACCAGTAAGCCTCTAGACTCCGGTTAGCTGGACACCCCCGGTCACAACGCATATGCTCTATCACTGCATATCATACGTCCCTCCGCCAATCGGAACGTCACTCAGTCAGCGAGCGGCACCAATCATAAGGAATCATACCACCGAACTTTTGAGCCGGCCAATCATAACGCGCCGTCCGCCCCCCTGCCCCACCAACGTTTTACGACTGCGTTCGAATACAAAACTTTGTTTATGCGGAGTCTTGTAGCTTACTGGTCTGTGATTGCAGCCGATCGAAACGACCATGTCTTGAAGTGAACAAAAACAGCTATTCAAAACGCGTTCATCATATCAACATAGGTCCATAAGAAATATAAGAATCGCCAATTGGTCAGGTGTAAAATATCGCAATTCGTAGGTACTAAGTATTTCAAGACAATCAAAGAAGCAAACATAAAGACAACAAACGTAACACCGTTTCTCTACCCATAACATCACATTTTGTGAACGAAACCATAGCGCGATCTAATTCGACGTTAACGCTATCTGGTTAGGAAAGAAGGAGTATTTTAAATTAAGTTAATTATTTACAAAACTAAGTAAGCGAGAGACGTCGTCGTAAATTGGTTATATTATCCATAGGTTAAGGATAACAATACAAAACAAAATCACGCTTTTTAGGGTTCCGAAGTCCTACAAGGAACCCTTATAGTTTCGTCATGTCCGTCCGTCTGTCCGTCTGTCCGTCTGTCCTAATCCTTTACAGCTTAATAACTTCTACAGTTATAAACATAAGTAAATGAAATTTTGTTAAAAAATAGTCTGCATATAGATCTCAATTTTAAAAGAATAAAAAAATAGTTTTTACGTTCTTTAGGGGTGGCACCCATACATGTGAAATGGGGAAAAAAACATTTTTTTCGCTGCACCCCCTCGTGTGGGGTATCATTGAATAGGTCTACTAAAATGAAGGTAATGTTTTATACACCACTTTTTTATCAAGTGTACCAACTGCGAAATATAGCCAAAGTGGCTTGCAATGTGTCCCCCCCCCTGCCATTTCTAAACTATGCAACGTAGAAACTTATAATCTTCCACATTGATAGACCTTTGTGAAAACTCTCTTTTAAAATTATTTCGAGTATAATGTGATTATAATTTTTTGAGTTATAGACAGAAAACTGAAAAATACTTAAAACGTCCTAGTTCAAAGGTCATTGACCTTAGAGAAAAATGATCATAGCAAATAATGCTCCTTTAGCTACTTTCTATTTGAAAAAATCACAAAAAGTAACTTTGTGTTATGTTGACGACACACTTCTTAAATTTGGCGCCGTCTAGCGGCGTCGTACAACACTCTCTGGGTCGCCAATGCTGGCGTCAAGTGCCGTGTATTACATTTGGCACTGTATAGCGCCATCTAGCGGCTACTGACATCACTCTCTGAGTCGCCAATGCTGCCGTCTATTGCAAAAACTAAAATAGCCGTGATTAATATTCGATTTGATTTGTTTGTAACACCTACTTAAGGAACCCTATAATACTGAGCATGGCCCGACATGCTCTTGGCCGGTTTTTTTTGGTTACGGGACTCAGCATTTAGTAAAATAAGTGGTTCAATGGCACTTTTTGCACCGATTAAAAAAAAAAAAAATTGTTAAATAGGTAAAGCACTTTTTAGCAGACAATACTTTACTAAACTACTGTTAGATAACTACTGCTAGTGGTAGAAAGTAAAATAAATAAAAATAAATACGGAAGCAGAAAATAATCAACACAACGCACTACTGCTCACCCCTCATACTAAATAGCGTGATCATTAATTGTTTTATAACATAATAACCCGCTCTTTAGCGGACGTTGTTGCTAAATAACTTAATTTGTTGAAGAATGGTGAAGTTGTTTTATTTTAAATAACAAAATGCAAAATCTGTCGTTTAGCACCCTTTATATATAGCGTGATATTTATTTTTTTAAATATTAATTTTGACGTTCTGATAACGAATTATTTTAGTATTTTTTAGTCTATAAATTATAACATTTCAATATATTAACTGTAAATCATAACTTTGTAGAAATTTTGTTACTCTACTCACCTCCCATGTACAAAAGCGTGATGATTTGTAGCCTGGTCTGTAATTGCCATTTTTTACAAATTTCAACTAATTCTGTTCAGTAGTATTGGCGTCATGCTCAAACATACAAACAGACAAACAGACAGAAATTCTAAAAAATTTAGTTTTGACATCAGTATCGTTCCTAGTACCTATGCGCAGCAGTGATTTTTTTCAAAAAATATTCAATGTACAGTTTTTTCATCTCTACGATTTTATTATATGTATAGATGTATCATATCATATAGATGGATCATATAGTGAGCACAAATGTTGGCCTAGAAATGAACACCTTAAAAACAAAAATACTTACAAACAGGTCAAAGGAACAAATAAAAATTAACAACAAAATGATAGACTACGTAGATGATTATATATATCTTGGTAAGCAAATATCTTTTAATAAAAACAGAAACACAGAGGAAGTAAAAAGAAGAGTAAATTTAACCTGGAATAAGTTTTGGAGTTTCAAAGAAATAATGAAATCACACTTACCGTTAAAACTAAAAGTTAAGGTCATGAACACATGCCTATTGCCATGCCTTACATATGCTTGCCAGACTTGGATTTTCAATGACAAAACTAAAAAAAAAAAACAAGTTTGCCAAAGGGCGATGGAGAGGAGCAACCTAAACATAAGACTTAGAGACAAACAACGAAATTCGATGATAAGAAAGAAGACACAAGTACTAGATGCCCTTCAACACGCTCAAGCATTGAAGTGGAGATGGGCGGGCCACCTGGCGCGATTGGACGACGACAGATGGACCCAGAGAACAACCACGTGGAAAGGCCCATTGGGAAAGAGGAAGAGAGGAAGACCTATAGAAAGATGGCAAGACGAAATAGTAAAAATGACTGACAAAACATGGATGAAGAAAGCTTCAGATAGAAAAATCTGGAAGTTATTGGAGGAGGCCTATACCCGTCGAGGGATCCTTAATTGATTATATTTATATTATACGAGTATTACTGTTCACATACGTAAACGTACAAATTAATTAAGGAATAATAAAGGCTTTTTTATTTATTTATTTACTATAGATGTATAGCTTGATGTGTAGCCGTGCGTACCTACCCTTTGTTCTACAACGTGTTATCGCAATAACAGAAATTGTACTCATCATTATGAACAACTTTAACTGTGGGACCAAACCTGAAATCGCGAAAAAAATATCAGATTATCCCTACATTTTGTCGATTCGTGTGAACACAAATGTAGGGATCAACTGACTTTTTTCGCGATTTCAGTGTTGTTCCCATAGAAAAATTTGTTCATAATGATGAGTACAATGACCCCTTAAGAGGTTTTCAGTTATTTCAATAACACATTGTATAATCTGAGGGCTAGTATTATAAACAAAACACTCACCCTCACTCTCTCACGGAGCTCCACCACTTGCACACTCAATTAGTACTAAAACTCTAACTAGTCTTAACTCTGAACTCTTCTAATAGACTTAACTTAAACCTCTCGCTCTTTTTCCAATTTCTAACGGGCTATATTTAACTTCCCTAGTTAATCTTAACTCTTCTCTAATATCTCTATCGACCGTCACCAATAATGGTCTAAAACGAACTGCCCTTCCTCTTCCTGTGAGTGACTCTTGGATATTCCACTTCACCTCGCTTCGACCTATGCTTTTGCAGAATAGATTTATTGCCTTTTTGTAAACTTTATCAATTGTTTCGAAGGGTCGCTCCCTCGACCCATTTAATGATAACCAGATGTGGCACTTGAATGGTGCAAGGTAGATATTTAATTTTAATACAAGTCTTCGAATTTTGTCTTATCTTCACTGACGGCTAGCACTTATCTCTAGTTTGTTTCCCATAAACTAAAGATTTAAAGTGTTTTCTTCCTTTTGGCTCAATAAGGTTACGATTTAAAAATAAATTCATATAAGATTTTGTTATTGAATACACAGACCGTCACAGCATGACACCATGTAATAGTAGTCTGTTTTTTCGCTTTGTCTTATTTAAGTAAACAATCTTGGCATGTCTCTTTACTCAAATAACTACTGATAAAATATAATTACTAGTTCTGCACATGAAATAAGGTTAAAAAATGTTATTTAGTGTGTAAAATTGTTAATATAATATCTTTTGATAATTATTATTGACGAATTGCGTTAAAAAGACATGCCAAGATTGTTTACTAAATAAGACAAGAGATAAAAAATAGATTATACACTTACACTGTCCTGCACATAGGACATCAGGATAATAGTGCTATTAAAACACCAAATACGCCAACGCACAGAAATGGTTGTCAACCACGTCAACTATTAGATATTCTGTGACCACGTAGTGTACATGTACACTGCATGTGCATGCTGGTCACTGGTCACCATCCCCTTAGGCCATAGACCAGTAAGCCTCTAGACGCCGGTTAGCTGGACACCCCCGGTCACAACGCATATGCTCTACCACTGCATATCATACGTCCCTCCGCCAATCGAAACGTCACTCAGTCAGCGAGCGGCACCAATCATAAGGAATAATACCACCGAACTTTTGTGCCGGCCAATCATAACGCGCCGTCCGCCCCCCTGACCCCACCAACGTTTTACGACTGCGTTCGAATACTAAACTTTGTTTATGCGGAGTCTTGAAGCTTACTGGTCTGTGCCTTAGGCATATGAACACTCATAGGTTTTCTCTGATCTGACCAGAAACAAATGTAATACAATTGTGACTATTAAATTTATTCGTGTAAAGACCAAAGACTAACGGATAAAATTAATATCCTATCTATCCTCGATTTGCCCTACTAGAGATAGAAAGACAATTTGTGTGGAGCTTATGTCAAATTTATATCTCTAGTAGAGCAAGTCGTTGGTAGATAAGAGATAGGATATTAATTTTGGCCTTAAGAGTTTTTTAGGTCGTAAAGTATTGTAAAGCAATTTGGATAGGTAAAGTTGTAAATTGTAATACTGCTCAGGGCAATATTACCGCCAGATGGTAAAACAATAGTGAATTTTAGGTGCAGTTGTAAAAGTGCTTAGAGATAGGTTACAATTGGTATGCGTGGCGTGGGTAGTAAAAATGTAAGGCTTTTGTGTAATAGTGTGGGTACTGTTAGAAGGGTGAGGGAACCAGGTAGCGATTAAGATGTTTTTATATTTAATTTAAGCAGTTGTAAGAGTTCTTCCCTAGCTCTCAGCCGGTACCTACACTACCTACACCACAAGTTAGCTTGTAGTTTTTAGGGTTCCGTACCCGAAGGGTGCCAAACGGGACCCTATTACTCTCGCTACACTGTCCGTCCGTCTGTCACAGGGCTGTATCTTTGTAACGGTAATAGATAACCAGTTGAAATTTTCACAGAATATGTGTTGCTATAAGAAGTATCACGACAAATACTAAAAACAAAAAAAAGTTGTAAACCAAAGGGGGTCCCCATACAAGAAACCTCAAAAAACATGCATTTTTTTCAACGTTTTTGTTCCTGCTCTATCTTCAAAACGGTAATACATATAAGCGTCAAACTTGGTCAGATTATAGTGCATATTATGTAGTTTAGCAACAAATACTAAAAATGAGAAAAATATAGACATATGTGGTGGTACCTGCGTATGAAAGAAATACAAAAAATCATATTTCGCGCCTGTGCGTTGATGTCTCGAAAAAAAAAACTAAACTAAACTCTCGTAAATTAAATCAGTTTCTATGGGGTATCAGGTCGATGGGTGGTACGGAACCCTTACTGCGCGAGTCCAACTCGCACTTGGCCGGTTTTATTCTGTCTTGTCTGTACGTCGATAGACTGACTTTTGATTTTACGCCTGCTCTCCCTCTCTCTGAACTACCATATTATGCACTACACAAACCATACAGGAAAATAATAAAAAAACTCACCACTAGTCAGTCACTCCCAAGTCATCGATCTCTAATAACAATGTAGGTATAAACCTCCAAAGCTGCAACAGGAAAACCACCAAACTGTTTGAGCGAACTAATTAGAAACAGTGAACTGGACAGTGCCACAGGCAATTAGGTACCTATCTATTTGGTGAACTTTCACCTGTTCTAAATAATATAGTAGGCACAAATACAGGCCACATAGCTACCAAATGATATGATTTTACAATTATCATCATTGTAACAAAAACACATGTTCACACATATTACATGTGTGAACTTTTCGAGCTTTTGTAATTTCAATATACATAGAATTCTTGATGTTCTCTCGAGATTTTAAGTAGTCTATTTTTGTGTATTGTATAAGTCGAGCAGATAAATATGTACTATAATTCTTATTTACCACCTACATGCACGATGCAGATTAAATTATTGGCATTTACAGATCCGGCTAGATATATTAGATGTGCTTAGGAAAGTAAAATGGGAACTGTTTTATACCACTATTATAACTGACGCCCGCCGCCGGTTTAGCTCGTTTTTTACCTAACGTCGCACATAAAATTTACGTGTCCATGAAAATGTGTAAAAGCAAATGCGTATCATGGTCGTAAAGGACACAAGTCCTGACCCTAATTCCCTCACGGCGTATAAATCCGCCAATGTGGAGCATTACCTGCTCGACCCTCTGTTTGCACCTCTGTCTATTATATCATATTTGCACGCACCAAACACGCGCCTTTCCTCGAAAATAAAGTGACTTTATCAGTACGCTAAGTGCTAGTTAAAGTAAAACACTTCTATAATAGTATTAGAGGAAAAAGTTTGTTTGTTCTTTGTAATCGATAAACTCTGACACTAATGAATCGCTTTTAATAATTATTTCACCATTACAAAGCTCCGTTATCCAGAAGTAACAAAGGCTTTATTTCGGTACGTGGGCGAAGCTGCGGGTGAAGTCTAGTAAAATATTGGTGTGCTGTTGTGTGAGGGCAGTAAGGGTACGTTGCTCTCATTACGACCTCTAGTTTCATTTTTTTTTCGTTTGTTTTTGTTTTACATCAAACCTACCAATAAAATCACTCTTAATTGTCCGATTTCAACTATTAGTTCATGGAATTATTTGTTACTTTGTGCAACAGGACTTACAGTACCTACCACACGAAAAAACACTCGTCATATTTGCCAAGACCTGTATCGTCAATCGTCGATCGATGTACTACTACACCAAACTGATCTGCTCGATCGGTCGAGTTATATCGAATCATAATTGTTTGAGCACCGATCTTGCAATACCCGCCCCGCTCCGCCAGCCGCCCCCTCCTTTTGCCCGTTGCTTGGCGCTCCGCGCGCCCCCAGTTCACAGAACATTATACTCAGGAGCACCAGTTAATGTTAAATTCACTAGGTGACTATACTGCTTTTCTGTACCGTGACGTGCAAAATGACCGATCGGCGTCGATCCATTATCGATTGATAGTCATCATCGCTCGACTGTCGATTCATCATAGATCGATGGTTGATCGATATTTTATCAACTGGTATCCGTTGATCAACCGAAGCTACCACGACAACGATCGACGTCGATCGATTGGTGTGGTAACACCCTTACAATTTTAGCATTCATTTACTTTCCTATTTTAAAGGTAGGTACAAATCTCGCCAAGATATGCTCTATAAATTGTGCCAGAGATAAAAGAAGGAAGTCCACTGTAAAAAACACTTTTATGGTAAATTGTAATTATGTTAAAGTATTATAATTATAAGAAGCGAGTAATGTACAGTGTAGGTACACATCAGAAAGTGTCGTCGTGAGCCCGCAATGTTTGCACAGCTAATGGGCCACACCCGCTTTCACAAAATGCCATTAATTAAACCTCTCTACCCTTCGTAAGTCAAATTGGTCTCCGGTACCTTTATAAAGGAAGATGAGGCGTGATAACCTGCCGTTATCGTGCGCAACATAGTTATCAACTATTATAAAGTACCTACTATTTATAGAAAATGGTGTTTCATAACTCGCTTTCCTAATTTCCGTTGTCGATAAAACACTCTGGTTTATGGCTGCTAAAAAGATTTTTTATAAAGCGTCCTGTAATTTTCCTCTAGTCTAGCGCACGTCTAACCTGCCAGACACAGCAAAACGTTTGACATTGACCTTTATCATTAAATGAGCTATTGTCCTGTCCTGCCATAGCAGTGGCGGATTTACACATTTGCCGCCAGTAGGCTATTAAAATTTTGCCGCCCCTACCGATCTTTACAACAATGGTGAACTAACACTTTCAAAGGCCCGGGATCATCGGAACATCTCAGATAGGGGCCCCATACCCTAGTTTTTTGTGATACAGGCATTTTTCAGTAATTGGTTCTAATGTAGTCCTGCAGTAGTATTTCATAAACAATAAAACATTTGTCTTAGTACGCACGGCTACACATCAAGCTGTACATTTCCAGTATAAGCTGATCTCGCATTGTACGGAAAGCCTATACAATGCGAGGTCAGCATAAACTGGAAATGTACAGCTTGATGTGTAGCCGTGTGTACTAAATAATATAATTAAGTAATGGCGGAGCCGAGGCGCGAGTGTACCTAGTGAACGCGTTTTTTTTCGGATTTTTACGAAATCTTTATTTGAAATATTGCTTACAACACACGCCAAGAAAGAGGAAATAAACCCATCCACCACCAGCCAGCCCCAATTTGTGTACCTAATATAAAATAGCCGCTCAGTTACACGTAAACGCGAACGAAGCGATCGCGAAGTTTTTTTTTTCAGTTTCAATCTGTATGATCATAGTATGAAATCTTGTTTATTAGTTCTGACTCAATGCAAAAATGGCCCCAAATTTGCCGCCCCTAAAATCTGCCGCCATAGGCTCCAGCCTACTCAGCCTGCTGGTAAATCCGCCACTGTGACTTAGTGATGTTAATATAGGTACTACAAGTGTTCCCATGTATTATGAATTTAATATGTGGCTAATATTATATTTGGACAACTGCGTTGTGGTGTTTTCATACACCATTGTTCCGTGCTTGTAAAAGTATTTACAGCACACACCCTGTTGGACAATCGAGTACACGCACCGGTCGCTCGCCCTGTCATATCCACTGGTCTTTTAATTACACGGTGGTACAAGTTCACCTCGGACAGCACTCAACCATATTAAAAACAAAATCTAATTCCATGAAACAACAGAACCTAACATTCACAGCATATTATGAATAGGGCGGTGGCTTATTTTAATTACCTAACAGAAACACTCATTAACAACTTACTATAAATCTGACCTGATAAACTTCAATTAGCATAAATGGAGTAGTTATTAGTGTAATATAATTTAGCACCAGTAAAATCATGTATTTGCAAACATCGTCATGGCACTCATGAGTCTCATGCACATGCATGACACAGACTAGGTACAGCCGACCGCACGTCGGTGGTAACACTTGAATTACGAAAACCAGCGAAACAGAACTAAATCACGCTAATCATACAGGATGAATTTGAATTCATGAGCAATGTAAGTACTCAATCAATCAAAAGATCAATTTGAACAACTTTTACTATGGGACCAACACTGAAATCGTAAAAAACTAAATTAATTCAAAATCACCTGTATAGCGAAATGGCACCGTTCGTGCACCGTCTTATTTGGTTGACGGTGTCTGACAGACTACCACCTCAGTCGCAGAAGGTTAAGTACCTAGTAAAACTGTGGACATGATGAGACAGATAATTATAATAATAGGTATACATACCTATACCCTTTTTTTAAACCTTCTTCTTCTTCGTCGTTCCCTCACTGCTGAGGATCGCGACCACATACGAAGCGTTTCCAAGAGATAATTTCCTGTGGCTGTCATAACCTTATCATAATAATAGATGTTGTTTTGCAATACCTGTTGCAAAATTCTGTCCGACCTCCGGTTGTCGTAGTATAAATGGTTTATAAGGAAGATCCAGGTTCAGCTCTGAATAATTCATTTAGAGCTGATGATTTCCTCAACACATACTACAAATTTCATAAAATTATAATGTACCTCGTCCACCAACACATTTACATTTAGTCCTAATTCCTACTATCCTACTTCCTACTTATATCCTACTTATCCTATCCTAGCCTACTTCCTACTCAAAGACTTACAAAGTTCCTACTTCCTATCCTACTAATATTATAAACGTGAAAGTTTGTGAGGATGTATGGATGTCTGGATGTTTGTTACTCTTTCACGCAAAAACTACCGTATGAATTTTAATGAAATTTCGCATACTGATAGAACATAACCTGCATTAACATATAGGCTACTTTTCATTCCGGGAAGTTGAATAGTTCCCGAGGGATGCGCGATATAAACGACATCACGCGGGCGAAGATACTTGATTAGATCATTGAACTACATAATATTATAAACATTAAATTGAAATTCGTTATTATAGGTATATGTTTACCAAAGGAATCTCGCAAATTATGTGTAACTTTGTACCTAGATGATGTCATTTAAGGTTATCGTTTCCCGGCCGGCATTCAAAGCAATCAAAGCAATGTTTTTTTAAATGTTAAACACGCAGTGTTATTGTTGTAAATTTAGCACTACTTACGCATTGCGTAAGGTAAGGTAAAGGCATAGTACGAGGTCTACCTTTTCTTATTATGCGGTGGTTAGTAGTCACGTAGTAAAGCAACATATTCGGCGTGTAAGTAAGCATGGCCATATCGGAACGTCTGATTCACAAGGTCATGCCACAGTTCAACTGGTTAACTGGCAACCTACATTATAGTGATCTCATCTACACAATTGACTTTTTAACAAGTTTTGGGTTATTTTGGCAATCACCGTAATTATTTATTTACTGGATTTTAACTTTTTGAGCGCATTACATAACGACCTTTAAATATAAAGAAAAGGTATGTAATTAATAGAAATGGTTCATAAAATCTGTGACTTGCCTTTTATCAGCATGTGACCAAAATTAAAAACTTATCTATCGTCGATTTTCCATACTAGAGAGATAAATTTGACAGAATTTGGCACAAGATGAGATTTTCTAGCCCAGCACCCCGCATGCGGTAACCTAGCGCGGCATTGTTATTATCTATCAGTCACTATTTCCACCCTCTCCGCCTTTGTACTGGACAGCAGACCCCTTGATAGCGTGCACAAGCATTTTTACTCGTGTACGCGTGATTTATTGTGGAATATCCTATCCTACTTCCTTCTAATATTATAAACGTGAAAGTTTGTGAGGATGTATGTTTGATACTCTCACTCTCACGCAAAAACTACTGTATGGATTTTAATTAAATTTGGCATACTGATAGAACATAACCTGGATTAACATATGGGCTACTTTTTATCCCTGGAAGATGAACAGTTCAGTTCAATAATAATAATAAACGTGGTCAAACATGGGTGTACCCAGCTTTTGGCCTACGGGGCCCGGGTCAAATCAGGAATCAAATCAACTCAGCCTATCGCAGTCCACTGTTGGACATAGGCCTTTCCCAGGTTGCGCCACAACACTCGGTCCAGCCACAACACTCGGTCCAGCCACAACACTCGGTCCAGCCACTTCTTCAGGTCGTCGGTTCGGTCCATCTGGCGGGGTGGGGGGCATGCTGCGTTTTGCCGATTTGCGGTTGCCAATCAAGGACTTCCCCCTGCCAGGTGGACCGACGACCTAAGAACGTGGCTGGGGGGGACTGGATGCGGAAGGCAGAGGACCGAGCGTTGTGGCGCAACTTGGGAGAGGCCTATGTCCAGCAGTGGACTGCGATAGGCTGAGTTGATTGATTGATTGAATCAAGGACTTGTCTGCTCCAGCGGCCATCGATCCGTTGATAGAAATGGCCAGCCCACTGCCACTTCAGCTTACTGATCCTACAAGCTATATGTCGGTCACTCCGGTTCTTCTCCGATAATCTCGTTACGGATTTTATCCTTCAAAGAAACTCCAAGCATAGCTCGTTCTATAGCTCGCTGAGCGACTTTGAATTTGTGGACTAGCCCAACTTTCAGTGTCCAAGTCTCGGCACCGTAAGTCATGACAAGCAAGATGCACTGGTTGAAGACCTTCGTCTTCAAATATTACGGTATAGGCGATGACTCGGCGAAGTTTCCCAGATGCTTCCTAGCCTAACTGGATCCTTCTGTCGGCTTCTTTCTCGAAATTGTGTCTACCAAGCCGAATGGCCTGCCCTAGGTAGACGTATTCCGTTACAATTTCGAGTGCTGACCCTTCGACGAATATTGGCCTCGGCATGACATGCATATTTGAATTATTTGAACATGAATTTAGTCTTGTCCAGATTCATGCCGAGACCGACACGCCGAGAGGCTCCGTTTAAGCTTTGCAGCGTTTCGCCCAGTTGTTCTAGCGACTCCGCCATTACAACGATGTCATTGGCAAAACCGAGATGTGAGATGCGTTGATATGCCGTCCTGTCCAGTCCAGCGTCTTGAAGATTGTCTCCAACTCGTTAGTGAACAATTTCGGGGATATTACATCCCCTTGCCTCACCCCTTTGCGCAGTTGAATTGGCTTAGTCTTTTCGTCCTGGAGCTGAACAGTCATGGTAGCATCATTGTACAGGCAGGCATCTTAGCGTCTCTATATGTAGAATCTTACGTTATGTTAATGGGCTATTTTCGTTTGTTTGATTATTTAGCACGTTATAGGAAATCCGTTGTATTGAGATAGAATTGCGTTGATTTGGAATAAGTATTGTATTCGTTATCAAACATTTTATAGTGATGATACTTACGACATTTATGCGTGCACATAATTGTGTTTGCATCTGAATGTTCTACGTGTTTAAATTTCCAGTCTTATTTTTAACTTGGCTCGTATTTGTGTCAGCAAAACTGTATAAACTGTTGCAGAAACACAATATTGAAGCTTGCGTTTCTTGATTCAATGTTACCTACACGTTTTGACAGATTTCAGTGAACTCATAGAACAATGATTTCATAGTTGGAATGGTAGCCGTATTTTCATTTATGAACTATTTATTACCATTAATTTGTGTGTAACTTACAGTATAACGTTTATCTGTAAGTAAACGTCATATACCTACTTCGTCATCACTATTTGAGTTATATTAAGAAACACGTTTTTCTCCCATAGCGTCATTAGCCACGACACCGTTTCCTCCACATCATTGTTCTATGGAAACAAATGAGTTATACCTACATATCTATTGCTATGTCACAGACCAGAAAGCCTGGCATGTACACACGGCTACACATCAAGCTGTACATTTCCAGTATAGGCTGACCTCGCGTTGTAAGGAAAACCTATACAATGCGAGGTCAGCTTATACTGGAAATGTACAGCTTGATGTGTAGCCGTGTGTACATATAATTTTGTAAAGCTGTAATTTTGCTACAAAATAGGCTATTAGGTAGTCATGTTTTCAATTCCCTGTGCATAAATAGTTAAGTATCGAAAACTACTAATAAAAAACCGGCCAAGAGCATGTCGGGCCATGCTCAGTATTATATTCAGCTATTATATATTGTATATTATATATTGTATATATATTGTATTATGCTCAGTATTATTTTGTATTATTTTCAGTATTATTAGGGTTCCTTAAGTAGGTCTAATTACAAACGAATCAAATCGAATATTAATCATTGCTATTTTAGTTTTTGCAAACAGCGCCACCTAGCGCTAAATTTAAGAAGTGTGTCATATCAATATAACACAAAGTTTCTTTTTGTGTTCTTTTTTAAATAGAAAGTAACTAAAGGAGCATTATTTGCTATGATCATTTTTCTCTAAGGTCAATGACCTATGAACTAGGACGTCTTAAGTATTTTTCAGTTTTCTCACTATAACTCAAAAATTTATAATCACATTATACTCAAAATAATTTTAAAAGTGTTTTTATAAAGGTCTATCAATGTTGAAGACTATAAGTTTCTACGTTGCATAGTTTAGAAATGGCAGGGGGGGGGGGACACATTGCAACCCACTTTGGCGAACTGTGTTTCGCAGATGGTATACCTGATAAAAAAGTTGTGTATGAAACATTACCTTCATTTTAGTAGACCCATTCAACGATACCCCACACGAGGGGGTGCAGCGAAAAAAATATTTTCATCCCCATTTCACATGTATGGGCGCCACCCTTAAAATACGTAATTAAGATTTTTTTTTTCTTTTAAAATTGAGATCTATATCTATTCCATTTTTAGGGTTCCCGAAGTCCTACAAGGAACCCTTATAGTTTCGTCATGTCCGTCCGTCTGTCCGTCTGTCCGTCTGTCCGTCTGTCCTAATCCTTTACAGCTTAATAACTTCTACAGTTATAAACATATGTAAATGAAATTTTGTTAAAAAATAGTCTGCATACAGATCTCAATTTTAAAATAATACATGTGAAATGGGAAAAAAAAATTTTTTTTCGCTGCACCCCCTCGTATGGGGTATCATTGAATAGGTCTACTAAAATGAAGGTAATGTTTCATACATCACTTTTTTATCAGGTGTACCATCTGCGAAATATAGCCCGCCAAAGTGGCTTGCAATGTGTCCCCCCCCCTGCCATTTCTAAACTATGCAACGTAGAAACTTATAATCTTTCACATTGATAGACCTTTGTGAAAACTCTCTTTTAAAATTATTTCGAGTATAATGTGATTATAATTTTTCGAGTTATAGACAGAAAACTGAAAAATACTTAAAACGTCCTAGTTCAAAGGTCATTGAACTTAGAGAAAAATGATCATAGCAAATAATGCTCCTTTAGCTACTTTCTATTTGAAAAAATCACAAAAAGTAACTTTGTGTTATGTTGACGACACACTTCTTAAATTTGGCGCCATCTAGCGGCGTCGTACAACACTCTGGGTCGCCAATGCTGCCGTCAAGTGCCGTGTATTACATTTGGCACTGTAAAGCGCCATCTAGCGGCTACTGACATCACTCTCTGAGTCGCCAATGCTACCGTCTATTGCAAAAACTAAAATAGCCGTGATTAATATTCGATTTGATTTGTTTGTAACACGTACTTAAGGAACCCTATAATACTGAGCATGGCCCGACATATGTTTATAACTGTAGAAGTTATTAAGCGGTAAAGGATTAGGACAGACGGACAGACGGACAGACGGATAGACGGACAGACGGACGGACATGACGAAACTATAAGGGTTCCTTGTAGGACTACGGAACCCTAAAAACCGGTTGGATGAATTGTTTCGTGCATAATATACCTACATAATTGATCGTTTTTTTTTAGGGTTCCGTACCTAGGGTGCCAACGGGACCCTATTACTCTGCCTACGCCGTACGTCCGTCTGTCCGTCACTCACATAGCTGATGTCTTTTTTTAAGACATCAACGTGTAATGTTGCAATTTTTGTAAACTGTCAATTGGCCGGTTTTTAGGGTTCCGTACCTCAAAAGGAAAAAAAAAAACCCTTATAGGATCACTTTGTTGTCCATCTGCCTGTCTATCTGTCCGTCCATCTGTCAAGACCCTTGGAGTAAAAAAGTTCAAGCTTCTAAGTCCACGCAATCAAAGAATACGCCCATTTATGTCACATATTTTGATATTCGCAAACTCACTCGTCAAAACCTATGCTTCCCGCTGACCTAGAATTATGAAATTTGGTAAGAAGCAAGGTTTCACAGCCCAACTCTTTAGTTTTAGATTTCCTTTGAAAATATACGGAAATAGTTAATTTAGTAAAATTTAATTTTAAATAAATTGCGATTACAAACTTACATTTGCAGTTGTAGCATCGACAGTGATGTATAACGATGTACGGGACGACATTTATTTTGAAAGAAAAATGAACATTTTGGTGGGCACAGATACACACACACAAATACATATACAGCATAAACAGAAAACACAGATAATACAATAAAAAAATATACAACCAGACTCTCCTATCTATTTTGTCTTCAATCCGACTAGCCTTTTCGTTAAGAGCAATGTTGGGTGCTTACCTACAATTAATGAAATTCAGTTAATTATTATTAAAAATATGGCAAACATAGACATGTGTGGTGGTACTTGCGTAAGAAAGAGATGAAAATCCGAAAGACATAAACGTGGCAGTGTTGCACATTTGGTGAACTCTCATAAATTAAATCAGTTTCTACGGGGTATCAGGTCGATGGGTGGTACGGAAACCTTAGTGCGCGAGTCCGACTCGCATTTGGCCGGTTTTTACTTTATCGTCTATTCGGTAAACTAGTCCCGACTTGGACTACTCCGGATCCGTTATTATTTTTCTTGTCTTATTATTTATTTAATAGCTTTACGTTACTGGTCTCCAAATAGGTTATATTAAGAAAGAGGAATGTATTTGAAATAAACTTCTCCGCCTATGCTCTCACCGCAACGCACGCTATCTCAGTTCCTATAAAACACGTTATAATTAGGAATATTTTTATGGGCTAGGATGCCCACGTAAGTATCGAGTTCTCAAGGTGATCTAGTAGAGATTGTGGCAATGAACCGTACTTCTGCTAATGTAGAAAATAAATGTAACTTGATAAAGCTCTACACTGCTTCCGATATGGTATCGAAAGACGCAGAGTAGAAACCTAAACAATAACATTAATTCTTATCTTGAAGTGTTGATTCAATAATTTGACATAATAGAATGGTGCATGAAATATTTATTTTTACCTTTATACTTTCAATGGATAGGTGCTTTTACCCGTCTCTATTGATGAAAAGTAATAGTGTCATCTCTTCTCTTCATGCAGTCATCATAACCGATAAGTCAGCTTTATTAAACTTCGCCCTTCAATAGGATTTCTCCTGTATCGTGGGTGCGTTTACAAATGCAAATGTCACACGCAAAGACACTCAAACACTGTACAACTATCTGTAGGTCATAATTAATATACAAAAATTTGTTCAGTGTGAGAATCGATCCCTCGACACGTTGCGTAGAGTAGCAGCCAAGCAATCAGCCACTTGGTCAATCGTGTCATCTTGATGGACAAGATCATCATCATCATTTCAGCCGAAAGACGTCCACTGCTGGACATAGGCCTCCCCTAAGTATTGCCACAACGCCCGGTCCTGCGCCTTCCGCATCCAGCGGATTCCCGCGACCTTCACCAGGTCGTCGGTCCACCTTGTGGGGGGTCTACCCACGCTGCGCCTTCCAGTACGCGGTCGCCACTCCAGAACTTTACTGCCCCATCGGCCATCATTTCTGCGAGCAATGTGCACCGCCCACTGCCACTTAAGCTTGGCAATTATTCGGGCTATGTCGGTCACTTTCGTTCTCCTGCGAATCTCCTCATTTCTGATTCGATCACGCAGGGACACTCCGAGCATAGCCCTCTCCATTGACCTTTGAGTGACTTTGAGCCTTCTGATCAGGCCCATTGTGAGCGACCACGTTTCAGTGCCGTAAGTAATTACTGGCAACACACACTGGTCAAAGACTTTCGTCTTGAGACACTGCTGTATTTTGGACGAGAAGATATTGCGTAGCTTCCCGAACGCTGCCCAACCGAGGAAGAAGGACACGATGCTGAATTATTATTGCTAACTATACCCGGTCGAGAACATTATTGTCCAGTCGAGATTTGATGTAATAAATAAACTTAAAAACAAAGTAAAAACCGACTTCAAAAAGAATAAAATTATTTGTGTGCATTTTGTGTGAAACAGTTTAGGAAGTAGGTGCCTTTGATTCGGTTTGATTTAAGAAAAAATTGGCACCGACTTCTTAAACTGTTTTACACAAATTATTTTATTCTTTTTGAAGTTGGTTTTTACTTTTTTTTTAGTTTATTTTATTTTTCTATTTTTAGTGGCATAGTGGCATACTAATAGAAAGACAAGTGATTGCTGCAATCCTGGATTATTTGCGGTCATCCATTGAAGAGTTCCCATATTTATCTCAGAAGATCTTCATCAGATTTTCACCAAATGATACTTTCTGAATGCATATTATGCTTGATTTGTTGATGAATAAATCAAAATCGCTATATGTATGCCTATAATATTTGAGGAGTTCCTTCAATTCCACATGTAATCCATTATCAGAACCGGA
This sequence comes from Asteroscopus sphinx, assembly GCA_949699075.1. NCBI lineage: Eukaryota > Metazoa > Arthropoda > Insecta > Lepidoptera > Noctuidae > Asteroscopus > Asteroscopus sphinx. The sequence continues at coordinate 24,524,473 of OX453004.1, read as the reverse complement.
TTTTTATAAAAGTTGGACCAATTATACCATTTCAAATAAAAAAATAAAAAAACCAAATCGGTTTATAAATGATGGAGTTCTGAGGTAACAAACATGAAAAAAAATACAATCGAATTGAGAAATTCCTCCTTTTTTTGAAGTCGGTTAATAAAAGCCCTCATTCTATCTTATATTCGACCTCGGAATGGACCCTGACGTTTCAATTTCAAGATTCGTGATGGAATGGATCTCCATATTTTAATGTATTTTATCTATGGCAATGGAAGCCGCACAATATGCAGTCGATGTTACTAGCATAATCTTTCGTTAACCGTATCGATTGGCAGATTAGATAAGTGGTTGCAATATTTACCAACAGTATTGTCGTTAAATCCGTGGCATAGTTTTTTCTGCAAAATGTTTTTATAGTCCGTAATTTGAAAGTATTTTTAAAGTTTATCTACAGATATGTCATTATACATGGTAATAAAATAATTAGGCTTTGGTCTTGCGGATAGTTAAAAATTTCTTATACAAAGCATGCATATTATAAAGACTTTAGTTGACAGTAAAATTGCTTTCTAGTTTTAAAGAAGATTTGAAGAGATTTCTTTAGTCATCTCATACGCTTTAGATTAAACCATAAAACTTTAAGTAATGTACAAACTTTTCCAATGAATATCGCTTAATCACGCCTTCGAGACCCTTGGGATGTGGGAGTAGTAGGGTAGGGTAATAAAACTACAGAAGACATTCTCACTAAAATAATTTTTAAAGTTTTTCATGCTAATCTGCAAGTAAAAGAAATACAAAAGATTATCATCAAAAAATAAATAATAATTGACAAATAAAATTGAATCACTTAGGTTGAAAGCTTGAAAGGCATTATAGAATGCAAGGTGCACAATGACAACTTTTGTCTCTACATGATTCAATTTGGTTTAATTAATTTCAGTCGGAAGACGTCCACTGCTGGACATAGACCTCCCCCAAAGGGGGGGGGGGGGCATTCAATTTGGTTGCTTCATACAAATTAAAATAATAAATAAATAAATAATAAATGATAATAGTGAGGGAATAGAGAGTGCACCTGTGTTTGCGCACACACTTGTGCACTATAATATGTCCCGCGCAGATGGCTAGTCTCCATTGAGATTGGCCGCCGTGACCGAAATTCGGCCGGGAGGACATTATTACAAATTAAAATATAGAAGTGATAAGCTTTGCGTGTGTAATTAATACAAGCAAAAAGCTTTACAACTACCGAATAATTCAAATTCGAGTAATGAATAAAAAAAAAATCTTAAAACCAAAAAATACCCGGGTAAATTTAATCCGTTCAGTAGTGTATCACGGGGTTTGAAGGAATTAGGCCAGTGTTCATCAACCTTAATTCTTATTTCTTTGATAAAACAGCATAAAATTCTGGTACATTTTTGAGTAAAATGTACTAGAATTTTAGGAAAACCAGAGAATTATCGTTGGTGCACACAAGCCTTACACGACTTCGGAAACGGCCTGTATAAATGCTCTGGTTACGGTCGCGGTCAACGGTCTCCACTTTTAATCGTTGATCCACATTCGCCAAATGTTACGGTACGGCTTACAGCTAAATCGAAGATAGTGGCTCAAAGATATTAAAAGTGACGAATGTACTAAAGATAATAATCATTTCATTACTTTAAATGCAACGTTCAACATGATATATTAAATGTTTATTTAATTTTTATGAACCATTTCCATGACATGCATGCGTGTTCGCATTAGAAATTCATTAATAAACGTAATAAAGTTTCTAGGTGTGCCTTAAAGCTTTCTTTTTCATGTCGGTATTACATCTTTTTGTGAAATGTACTTAAATAGTGGCTTGTTTTTTTTATGTATAGCCAAATTCAACTCACGTAGTTACAAGATATAAATTGCAAATGTCAGGAGGTCATGCAAACTTTCTCAATATTATTCTGAGCCTTAATATTTTTGCTCTCATGACACTAGTCGTACAGTCGAATATCTTTCTGACAGAAATTCGGGCTACGGAACAAGATTAATGAAAGTTTAAAGGACTCACGCAGCCTGACCTGTTCCGTACCACGCATCGACCTGATACCCCATAGAAACTGATTTAATTTACGAGAGTTCAACAAAATACATCAACGCACCATGAGCGAAATAATTTTTTTTGCATCTCTTTCTTACGCAGGTACCACCACAGGTCTATTTTTTATTATTTGTTGCTAAACTACATAGTTGTGCACTATAATCAAACCAATTTGACGCTGGTATGTATTACCGTTTTGAAGATGGAGCAGGAACAAAAACGTTGAAAAAATGCATTTACATGCATTTCTTTGGTTTTTTGTATTTGTCGTGATACCAACATATATTCTAAGAAAATTTTAACGGGCTACCTATTACCGTTCAAAAGATACAGCCCTGTGACAGACAGACGGACGGACGGACACCGTAGTGAGAGTAATAGGGTTCCGTTTGGTATCCTTTGGGTACGGAACCCTAAAAACCAAGGTATACATTTGGTAAAGAAAGTAAAAAAACTTTAAGGGTTTTTTATTAGAGTTCCATACCCAAAGGGGGTCTCGTTGCTATTATATACCCTAATAATATTACTCTGCTTACGCCGCGCCGGCGCCGTTTGTCCGTCTGCCCGTCTGTCCGTTTGTCAGTCTGTCTGTATCTTTTTATCCGTAATAGGTAATAAGTAAAATAAATTCTAAAAAAAATTTAGTTCTTACAAAATATGTGTTACTATGGCCTCTATCATGGCAAATACTAGAAATTAAATTAAATAAGCCCAATGGGAGTCCCCATACAAGACAACTGAAAAAAAAGGATTTTTTCAATGTTTTTGTTCCTGCTCTATCTTAAAAATGCTAATACATACAAGTTTCAAACTTTGTGTGATTGTAGTGCGTAAGAAAGAATTGCAAATATGAAGGACATCAATGTGCAGTGCTGCACCTTTGGTGAAAAAAAATTTAATCAGTTATTACGGGGTATCAGGTCGATCGGTGGTACGGAACCCTTAGTGTGCGAGTCCGACTCGCACTTGTCCGGTTTTTTATTGCCTCCACGAATGATGATATTCAAATTAATGATCGTTCAAGCAGTCTTCCCCGCTATCAATCTGCTGACTGACAAATATTTCCACCACATAATTGTAAAGCTCTTGTCGACACGATAGGAAAAGAAGATTTTAATATAACTTGACGGGATCAGTCCATGGGTCCTTCAGGAGATCTGCATAAGAGTCGTATCGTAAATCTGAGTTGACTGATTGAAACTAAACTACTGACAAGTTACCAGAAGATAGGGTAACAACAAGGATAGAGTTGTATTATAAGGCTGAGTTGTTTCAAGTTTGATTGAAACTAAACTAAACTACTGACAAGTTACTAGAAGCTAGGGTAACGGCAAGGATAGAGTCGTATTGTAAGGCTGAGTTGATTGATTGAAATGAACCAAACTACTGACCAGTTACTACTACTAGAATGTAGGGTAACGGCAAGGATAGAGTCGTATTGTAAGGCTGAGTTGATTGATTGAAATTTAACTAAATTACTGACAAGTTACCAGAATATAGGATAACGGCAAGGATAGAGTTGTATTGTAAGGCTGAGTTGATTGATTGAAAATATTGAAATTGAACCAAACTACTGACAAGTTACCAGAAGTTAGAACATCTGGCTCTTAAAGTTAGAGACTATACTATAATACATGGCTCGGACCTCGGACCATCATCAACTCATTATGGATTATGCGTTGAATTTTTTTATAGTTGTCATGCCATTTGCAATACAACAATGTAGCAATATCTAGTGTGTTGCTTATTATAATAATAATATTATCATGTATGTATTTCAATTTCAGAAAAATTAATCCATAACTTATCCAGATACAAAACGTCAAAGTATATCCCTGCGTTGCGGCTGCGAGCTAAACGAACAGACGACCCGCCCAGTCTGCGCTGCACCGCGCCGTCTGATTCATTTTCATTATACTTGAATTAATTAACATCCACGAGCCATACCATATCTCGATTTCGTTTTTAGGGTTCCGAAGTCCTACAAGGAACCCTTATAGTTTCGTCATGTCCGTCCGTCTGTCCGTCTGTCCGTCTGTCCTAATCCTTTACAGCTTAATAACTTCTACAGTTATAAACATAAGTAAATGAAATTTTGTTAAAAAATAGTCTACATACCAGGCCCCTCAGAAAGTATTGCGAAAAAAAGTTTTTATATATGGGAGACTGGCCAGTTATAATGTTTTTCGAAAATATGATTATTTATAAGTAAAAATAAGTAAGTTCCAATTTCAAAATTTCCCTCCACATTTTTTGCGAGTTAATTCAAAGTATTGTGTCTCACTGAAATATGGATCTGCGCCGGGAACATTTTAGAGCTATGATTTTATACGATTTCAAGTGTCGCCTGAAACCGGATGAATCGTACGATAGACTTCAAATGGCATTCATGGATGAAGGCCCTTCCAAGGCAACCGTGTATCGTTGGTATAACGAATTCAAGCGCGGTCGACCAACTTTGGGGGATGACGAAAGAAGCGGTCGCCCTTTGACGGCTGTTACCGAAGAAAACGTGCTAGCAGTGAAAAATTTAATCCAAGACAATAGGCGAATTACATATCAGGAGATTCAACACATATTGAAGATTGGATCGGGAAGCGTTCACGAGATTCTACACAGCCATCTTCGCGTGAGGAGGATAGTATCACGCTGGGTGCCGCACAACCTCACCGATGCTCAGAAGCAGGCCCGGGTGGAATGGTGCCGTGATATGCTTAACAAATTTGAAGCAGGCTCGTCTCGGCGTGTTTACGACATCGTTACAGGTGATGAGTCCTGGATTTATCAATACGACCCAGAAACCAAGCGCCAGTCGACTGTTTGGGTGTTTCAAAATGAGCCAACGCCTACCAAAGTGAAGCGATCTAGAAGCGGGGGTAAGATTTTGATCGCTAGCTTTTTTAATTTGACTGGCCACTTGGTATCAATTCCCTTACGGGATCAAAGAAGCATTAATGCCGAATGGTATACTACCAAATGTTTGCCAGAAGTTTTCTCTGTTATAAGCAACAAGCGACCAAACACAGGGCTCCGCGGGCTACTGCTCCACCACGACAATGCACCTGCGCACACCGCACTCAAAACGAGGGACTTCCTGGACAGCACGCCAGCCAAACTCCTGGGTCACCCTCCTTACAGCCCTGATCTAGCACCGTGTGACTTCTTTTTATTCCCAAAAATAAAAAATCAGCTCAAAGGGATACAATTTTCGTCGCCGGAAGATGCGCTGGCTGCGTTCGAGCAGGCTGTAAACGAGGTGTCTGCGGCGGACTGGAAAAAGTGTTTTGAAAACTGGTTTAGGCGCATGAATCTTTGTATAGAGGCTGGTGGAAAGTACTCTGAAAAGATTTGATAAAAATATATGTACGTATAGAACAATTTTTTTTAGTTTCGCAAAACTTTCTGAGTGTCCCACGTATAGATCTCAATTTTAAAAGAATAAAAGAATCGTTTTTCCGTATTTTAGGGGTGGCGTCCATACATGTGAAATGGAGAAAAAAAAATTTTTTTCGCTGCACCCCCTCGTGTTGGATATCATTGAATAGGTCTACTAAAATGAAGGTAATGTTTGATACACCACTTTTTTATCAGGTGTACCATCTGCGAAATATAGCCCGCCTAAGTGGCTTGCAATGTGTCCCCCCCCCTGCCATTTCTAAACTATGCAATGTAGAAACTTATAATCTTCCACATTGATAGACCTTTGTGAAAACTCTCTTTTAAAATTATTTCGAGTATAATGTAATTATAATTTTTTGAGTTATAGAGAGAAACTTGAAAAATACTTAAAACGTCCTAGTTCAAAGGTCATTGACCTTAGAGAAAAATTATCATAGCAAATAATGCTCCTTTAGCTACTTACTATTTGAAAAAATCACAAAAAGTAACTTTGAAATGACAAGCGTCTTAAATTTGGCTTCTTGAATTTATCGCTAGATGGCGCTACTAACAACACGCTCTGAGTCGCGAATGCTGCCGAGTATTGCAAAAACTAAAATAGCCATGATTAATATTCGATTTGATTCGTTTGTAATTACACCTACTTAAGGAACCCTATAATACTGAGCATGGCCCGACATGCTCTTGGCCGGTTTTTTTTTTGGTGTCATCGATAGCGCCTTTATTATGTACACTTGTTTTATCTATTGACACCTACTTGCTACTTTAGCGTAACATCATTTCAAGTAAAATCAATATTGACATTTTATCGGATGTGATGATTTATCTACATTCAACAGATAATTCATCTTACTCATCGAATGCAAACGTTTGTTGATTGGTTGTTTATATGAAAACTGTTTTAGAAACACTCGTTTTGCGAAACAGTTTATAAGTACATGCACGAAAAGCATGATAGGAATGGTTTGGTATGTATGACAGTAGTGGGACTCTGGAAGAAATGGGGCAAGGTATAAAACGAAGTGGAACAAATTCTAAATGTTAGTGTGGCATTTGGGGTGGCCATAACGAACAAACGATGGTAGACAATATTACGTTTTCTCCTGTGGCGGCTGTGGCTATAGCTTTTCACCGCTATATGAGTTTATTGGTATAATTTAATTTAAGTACTATCGCCCAGTATCAAATCCTACTAATATTATAAAAGTGAAAGTTTGTAAGTTTGAAAGTTGACTGCCTCGTTGGTCTAGTGGTCGCAAGCGCGACTGCTGAGCGTGGGGTCCTGGGTTCGAGTCCCGGGTCGGGCAAAGTGTTATTGGCCGGAGTCTGGATTTGTGCCCGGTCAATGGCAATAGGCTCGCCCCCTATTACATGGGACTATAACATAACTTATGGCATATCCCCCCTCCTTTGGGGGAGGCATTTGTCCAGCAGTGGACGTCTTTCGGCTGAAATGATAACATAACTGGCGAAATGTGGGTGTACCTACTATACACCTCTGCTTAACCCTTCGGGGAAATACAGGCGTGATAGTATGTTATGTTACGTTATGTTGTGAAAGTTTGTGAGGATGTACAGAGGTATGGATATATGGATGTCTGGATGTTTGTTACTCTTTCACGCAAAAAATACTGTATGGATTTTAATTTGGCATACAGATAGAACATAACCCGCATTGACATATAGGCTACATTTACCTTATCTTATCAAAATTTTATAAAATTGTTTGTACGAGCATTACTCTAAAAATACTGGACCGATTTTGATGAAACTTATTGTGAAAGCTGATGATTTGACTTAAAAACTGATATAAAAATAATAAGCTAATTTAATGTAGCCAGTTCCTAGACACAGAACGTTCGAAATAGAAGTCGAAAAAATCGATAGACGAGTAGAAGCTCTTTAAACCTCTGATGTACGTTTATGGAAAACGTCTGGCAAACAAGGCCGTGTACAATTATGTGAAGTCCAGAATGTTGTAAGAACATTAGGAATATGGGCTGCAGGTGCCGATATTTCTAAATATTTCCCGTCGGCGCAAGTCGTGAAACAGTTTTTGAATAAACAACTAGGTATTAATGTGTTCCGAACTCGAGGCTGGTTCAATGTCACTTTTACCTACCAAATGAAATTTATAGTTTCGTTTGAAATTCTAGATTTTACGAGGTGAAGTGGTTTAACCGTATTTCTTACTTATTAAAAATCTGTAAGCGTTGATTATATTATAAAGAAATATGATCAAAGAGAACGGGAGTAAGGGACGAATGGAAAATAATATAGTTTATTTGTACTAGATAGAGAATACAAAATGTCTATCACGAAGTTAGAATTAGTTGTACACTTGGTATAATATACCTGTATTTAGTGTATACCGGGTATGTATATTATGAATTATTTAAAGGCTAACCTAAGACTACATAACTAAAATCTAGAAGAGCACGTAAAGGAGGCTAAAATAACTCTGGACCTCCTATTGCCAGCCGGCGGCGGCGGCGGGCGCCGCGCTGCCTGTGATTTATGGTGTCTACGACTTTCCCTTTATTGCCTTTCCTTTCGTGTTACGGCATTTTTCATGTTTTTTTTTTCTTGGTTTCTTTTTCATCACATTCAATTTGTTTTTAAAGGGCATTGTGATTCATTCTTGCGGATGATTAACGATGTGTTAAGTAAAATAAAGAATTACTGTAGCAGCCAGCAGTGCTACACTTACATACCTTATACAACGCTATTTTTTCTATGGTGTAAACCTCAAACCCCCAAAATTTCCATCAGACCTATCTAAAGATTTTTTTAATCACAATATTACATGCTTTTTAGAGTTACCTACTGTAAGTTCCCCAGTAAGAAACAAAGAAAATAAAGAATGTCGTTCCAGGGCTACTTGATGCACGGAAACTCATCGAGCTGAACTTCCTGGGCCTTAATCATGTATTTACCATTCGAATTCTGAATTTTACCATAATAACTAAATTGAGTATTAATTTTATTTATTTATTTGTGTTATGGTTTGGTCCGAGGTTATGTTATAAAACCTATCACCATCGACTCTCATAGTGATACTGAACAAACTACTTTTTCAGAATCTAGGTTTGCACTATACTAAAAATAAAGTTATACATACCTATATATTGTGTATATCTAATCTACCATACAACAGAAGCAATATTTTTGAACTGTCTTTGTGGTAGGCATTACACATTATTTTTATATAATCTGGAGAATATCGTGTAACTATCAGGAGTTAGTTGCGTATTTTGTTCTGTCTTCTCTATAATAATTGATTATTGTTTTTTTTTTTCAGGTATATCACTCCGACCGTTCGGCCTCTCGTGTGTATATTTGCTGCTATTCTTATTAGCACCGCTTACACAAGTACCAGACAACAAAACATTCAAAGGTGAGAACCCAACCTGATTATTACATGAATACGCAGTGTCTTTGTAATCGTTATTTCTATGTACATAAAGAAAATGATAAATAAATTATGAAGGAAATATCTAAGTGTACTGCATCAAAATTATGTCTATTGAAAAAAAAAAAATTAAAGTGAAAAATAAATTTTTCACAAGTTTAACACTTGCTTTCCACAGAAATTGCTTTCTGTGTTAATTAATTTTGAAATGGTATGCTGACTGTACCTCTTTTACAATGTTAGAATAAAGTTCGCGTTATAATCTTATCTTATCTTAACTATTATAAAATTGTAAACGTCTAGCGTCTGTTTGTTTGTTTGTTTGTTCCAGCATCACGCTAAAACTACTGGACCGATATTGATGTTTTTTTTTTTGTTTGAAAGCTGATGATCTGACTTAAAAACTGGTATGGGTTTTGAGAAAGAAAGAAAGAAAGAAAAAAATAAAAAAATTAATTCGTGGGTTGCGTACTCACCCGACAGATCGAAACTTCTATGCATTTGCACGAGCGGATAGTAATGTACGATGGAGTGGAGTGGAGTGGACAGGGGATGGGACTGGGGACGGGACAGGGGACGGGACTGGGGACGGGACAGGGGACGGGAGAGGGGACGGAACATGGGACGGGAAATGGGACGGGACATGAGACGGGACATGGGACAGGACAGTGGGACGGCACATGGGACTGGACATAGGATAGGACATGGGACAGGACAGTGGGACGGCACATGGGACTGGACATAGGATGGGACATGGGACAGGACATGGGACATGGGACGGGACGATAGTGATTAGTGATATAGTGAGATAGTGGGACAGTGGGACAGTAAGACAGTGGCAGTGGGACGGTGGGACAGCGGGGCTGTGGGGCAGTGGGGTACTGAGGCAGCGGGGCAGCGGGGCAGTGGGCCAGTGGGGCAGTGGGATAGTGGGGCAGTGCGGTAGCGGGGTAGTGGGGCAGTGGGGTTGTGGGGCAGCGGGTCAGTGGGGCAGCGGGGCAGCGAGGCAGTGGGGCAGCGGTGCAGCGAGGCAGTGGGGCAGCGGGGCAGCGTGCCAGCGGTGCAGCGGGGCAGTGGGGTACCGGGGCAGCGGGGCAGTGGGGCAGTGTGATAGTGGGGCAGCGGGCTAGTGTGGCAGTGGGGTAGCGGGGCAGGGGGCAGTGGGGTAGCGGGATAGGGGGCAGTGGGGCAGCGGGGCAATGGATTACCGGGGCAGCGGGGCAGCGGGGCAGCGGGACAGCGGGGCAGTGGGGAAGCGGGTCAGTGGGGCAGCTGGGCTGGCTGTGGGGAAGTGGTGCAACGGGGCGGTGGTGCAGCGGGACAGTGGGGTAGGGGGCAGGGGGGCAGTGGGGTAGCGGGGCAGTGGGGCAGCGGGGCAGACAGTGGGACAGTAGGACAGTGATAGTGGGACGGTGGGACAGTGGGGTGGTGGGGCAGTGGGCAGTGGGTTACCGGGGCAGCGGGACAGCGGGGCAGCGGGGCCGTGGTGCAGCTGGGCAGGCAGTGGGGTAGCGGGGCAGTGGGGGGCAGTGGGGTAGTGGGGCAGCGTGGCAGTGGGTCAGTGTGGTAGCGGGGCAGCTGGGCAGCGGGGCAGTGGGGCAGCGGGGCAGTGCTGTAGCGGGGCAGTGGGGCAGAGCGGTAGCGGGGCAGTGGGGCAGCGGGTCAGTGGGTTAGCGGGGCAGTGGGGCAGCGGGGCCGCTGGGCATCGGGGCAGTGGGGTGGCGGGGCAGTGGGGTAGCAGAAAGCGGGGCAGCGGGGCAGTGGGGCAGCGGGGCAGTGGGATAGGGGCAGCGCGGCAGAGGGGCAGCGGTGAAGCGGGGCAGTTGGGTAGCGGGGCAGTGGGGCAGCGGGGCAGTGGGGTAGCGCGGCATTGGGGCAGTGGGGCAGCGGGGCAGCGGGACAGCGGGACAGTGGACTGGACTAGAATGGACTGGACTGGACTGGACTGACGTGGGTTAGCAGAATTTAACGCGAGCGGAGCGCGGGTAAAAGCTAGTATAACATAAAAATATACAAGTATACTAGGCACTTGTATATTATACAAGTGTCTTATTGCCTCTTTGGTCTAGTGGTTGCAAGCGCGACTGCTGTGCGTGAGGTCCTGGGTTCGATTCCCGGGTCGGGCAAAGTGTTATTGGATTTTTCATTAGGAAATTCTCAGTAGCAGCCCGGAGTCTGGATTTGTGCCCGGTTAATGGCAATATAATAGGCTCGCCCCCTATTACATGGGACTTACAACATAACTGCCTACCCCTTCGGGGAAATACAGGCGTGATGTTATGTTATGTCTTATCTCGCGTGAATATCTGTAGCGTACGTGGTTAGCTAAATTTATGTTGAAAAAATATTAGATAAGTAACTATGTACAGAGTAACGAAAACATAGGAGCTGAGCTCAGAACTAAAGTAACAAGACTATTAAAAAAAAAGCATGTGTACCTAAAGCATGCTAGGAGCTTTGCCATAATATGTACTTGACATTAAAATATGTAATTTACATAAATCAATTATAATTTTATTGATTTAAAATCAATATTGACTCCGATATTCGGAAAATTGAAGCGAGTTGGCTACCAATGTTATTTATTAAAAAATAAAACTAAGTGTCACTCCTAGGGATACACTCATAAACTCATAAGTCATAAAGTCATAACACATACCCGGAACGCGGACTCGTCTTAATATGCCAATCTCTTTACGTTCGTTATAATTCAACTCAGCCTATCGCAGTCCACTGCTGGACATAGGCCTCTCCCAAGTTGCGCCACAACGCTCGGTCCTCTGCCTTCCGCATCCAGTCCCCCCCAGCCACGTTCTTTAGGTCGTCGGTCCACCTGGCAGGGGGGCGCCCTACGCTGCGTTTGCCGATTCGCTATAATTATTTAACACAATTTTATCTAACATGCTATATGCGATAAAACTTAAATCTTTAATCTAAGGTATCTATTAAAATAACTGTCAATAATTTTATTCTTACACATTGATGTTAATGTTCATAGCAAGTGCTTTCGACTCCGATATCAAGTCTCAGCCTATCGCAGTCCACTACTGGACATAGGCCTCTTCCAAGTAGCGCCACAACACTCGGTCCTCTGCCTTCCGCATCTAGTCCTCCCCATCCACCTTCTTATAATTAAATTGACTCCGATATAATTGTAATTAATTAAAACGTAAGGGAGCGAGGCTGTGTCTGCTATGTTAAAATTTAATTTCGAACCACTACAATACAGAGAGCCTGATAATTTCATATATTGCTTCAAGGCGTGATAGTGGGACGGTATACAACAATTTAGTACCTATAAAAACCTCGATAGACTGACAAGGTGCCCAGTTGGTCATCATCATCAGTAACAATTATCCTACTGTTGTATGTTATCTGTTTCAGGATGGCGCGGCTCATATTTATTATTGAACGTGGTGTTATCATTCGTGATGCTGTTCCTGCACGTGGTATGGCACACGATGTTGGCAGTGGTCGCGCCATACGGCTCCATACTCAAAACGTACCCGCTGCTGCAGTTCATCGGCCACAATTTGGGCTTTGTGTCCTATTCCACGATAGACCCATTTATGGCCGTGCATTATATGCTTCCAGAGGTAATTTATTTTATCCTCAGCTACATATTAAGTAAAATCCAGTATAAGCTCACCTCGTATTGTACAGGCTTTTCATACAATGAGAGGTCAGCTTATACTGGAAATTTATAGCTTGATATGTAGCCGTACTGAATGTGTTAACAAATATGAAAGTTATTTTTCATGCTACATTTTTAAAAGTAAAATCTACTCCTAATCATAATATTTATCAACTTATTTCAGCTTGTAATGAGTACGACGTCGCTGCTAGTGTATATGCTAGTCAAAAAATTAATAAATGGAATAGTGCCAGAACCTCAGAAGGTAGATTCTAAATTTCAACAGTATCCACTTCTGACGAGTGCAGGTAAAGTATAATTTATACTTTTTGTAATATCATTACAAAATATAATAAGCACAATTAAAAACAAAGATTTATGATCTAGCTCGCACTCATAGCCAGCACTATCGAAGAAATTATTTTCTTTATAGCGCCTATTGTTCAGTATAAAGGACCGTAAAATATTACCCTTTCATAAAGTGCCTGTCTTTTTATAAAGACTTTATTCGCGTAATAATTTATCTGCAATAAAAACGCAGTTAAATACACCATTTAAAAATGCAATTAAAAATTAATTCTGTCAACGCTTATTAATATTACACAACGCTTGTCCCATCAAAATCTGTACATCAAAGTATGGCTAAAATAAATTACATTTTAACGAAGTCGCTGGGCCTACGCTTTACATTTATTTTAATTTACTCCATACAAGTTTGATATACAGGATTGAGTTTATAAGCGGTCACTAAAGGGAAAGTACAATAGATATTGAAAAAAAAATGAAGTCTTCTTCAAGTAAAAGTTACCATTTCCAATATTTATGTAGCATAGCGATGTGACATCTTGTATAATATTTATTCTGTGACTTTGGTTATGTAAATCTTAGCTATAAGCTGCAGATTGAGTATCGTTGCGTGTTCTTATTCTAGTTCTTTTTCTAGGGAAGTACTTTTGCCTGTTCCTGATAATGTTCTCCGGGATAATGCGACCGAGTGTCACATCTGGAATTTACTTCCTGGTGTTCATGGGGTCGGCGACTGCGTGGGCGCTGGGCCGACCGCTGGGTCGGGGTTTCGCTGTTGTTAGCCGCTGTCTTATGGCTATAATGGCCGTCCACGTCATAGTCCAACTAGTATACCAGTGTTCGTGGGTGATGGACAAATATCCACCAGAAAAGGATCTCGCTAGGTAAGAGAATTGACGATGGTTCGTGTTAAAAGATCAAAATGCATTTGAGGCTAACGGCCAAAATTAATATCGAATCTATCCACGATTTGCCCTACTAGAGATGGGAATTTGACATAAGCTCCATACAAAATATGTCAAATTTCTATCTCTAGTAGGGTAAATCGTGGATAGATTGGATATTAATTTTGGCCGTTAATTGTCATTGCTCTGGATTCTGGATCACGGATTATTTAATAACTAGTTATCATTTCACATGGAAATTATTACATTACATTGGACAAGAATCTGTGATTTTGATCCGGGGCCAAGACACGTTAATTATATGAAATACATAAAAAATAATATTTTCAGGTACTTTGGCTTAACAAAATTAGTAATAATCAACGATACAAATCCATCACTTTTTACATATGAAGTAACAGATGACCATATGTGGGCAACGTTAGCAAGCCCTTTTGTCATACTATTCACTTATTTCGTTCTCGCAATTGAGACCCGGGAACTATTTAAACCGAAGGTATGTATGTAAAATATTTAAGCTTTTGTATTGTGACTTAAATAACAATGAAATTATCTTGACTAACCCTAAGATTATTAGCTGTATGCTTCTTCAAAATAATTTGAGATTGGTAACTTTGCAATATGTTTCTTAATTAAAGCTAAGATATTGGGCCTACACATTATATAGTTAAGCGTCTATACAACGTGTTATTGAAATAACTGAAAACCCAATAACAATTTGCCCGACCCGGGAATCGAACCCAGGACCCCACGCTCAGCAGTCGCGCTTGCAACCACTACACCAACGAGGCAGTCATAGTAAAAGTAAAATAATAGTAAAAGTTGTTCATATTGATGAGTATAATGATTCCTGAAAAGGTTTTCAGTTATTTCAATAACACGTTGTATAATTATGCCTATTGCAGTCCTATTCTACTCTGATTATATTTCCAATATTAAACAATAAGAAAATAACAAGACAAATTAGTAAAAGCAATCGTATATTGATATCTGGATCTGTATTCATTTACAGCCAAAATAAGCCAGACTTGTAGACCAATTGCCAAAAATATTGAAATAATTAAGACACTTTATTCTAAAACTTTTGTTTTTACTAATAATTCTAAAAGTTGTCATCGAACGCTTTTAACTAGAGCTATATAAAAGTCATTAGAAACTTCTATTCCTTCTGCTATCAAACTGGGGACTTAGGCGAAAAAAAAGAGCGCCTTATCCGGCTTGGAAGGGGGCAAGCTGAACGGTTCCCTGGTGCGCGGCATATCCTTCCACCGCGGCAGCCGGCGCGCCACTCGGGATAAATGGAAGAGTGCCACTAAAAAAGTTCGAGTAAGCTTACGCGAATAAATCACATGTCCGTTGTTTTTTATTATTGCACATGTTGATTTTGTACCGCGTAACAAGTAGATATTACATCGATTCTGAATACAAGTGTAAATGTTTAAATTTCCGAAACAAATTCTATGCCTCTGTTTACATACCTTACAAATTCAGTATACTTGTTATGTCAGCGGAAACGCAATGAACTACTATTATTTATACAGTTCAGATAATTTACAACACTTGTATTTAGACTCAGGCACTCATTGTAAATATATACTACTTGAAAGTTGTTACGCGATGTTCCTCTATGTAAATTAATTATTTTATTGTTAATATCACTTTGGTAGAGCACTTAGAACCCTGATCACATACCTATATTAGCTTCACTTCTCCGTTTGTTTACTAAGTACTACTTCACAATTGCATGGTACGTTTTTGTAGATAATTTGTAAATTAATAACCTCCTACAAATTGTTTTCACACAACCAAGCACTGACGGAAGGGCATGGTGCTTCTGCTGAATACCGGGCGGGAATTTCTTTTTGGTTTATTTTGGCATTTAGTCATCAAAATGGTTAAATTTTTTTTTTGCAACCAGCTTTCGTTCTTTTATAGGTTGCAATTTCATACATAAATTCAAAAGCACTCCGAGATGAAGCTACTGAGACCGATCCTGTAGGTATCCTTTTTTATTTAATTTTTGTTTTGTGTTTGTGGGAAACGTTTTTTGCGTCCAAGTCAAGAAATATTTCAATTTTGTCATAAAGTCGAATATAAGGACAACTTTTTTATATGGATTAGCTTTAGTTGTGCACTGCCTTATTTTAAGGCATCTAAAAAGTTTTAATATTTCTTGGTTCGGACGAAAAGTCCTTTATATAACTGGAACATAAAAGGCTCTTTAACGAGAACATCTTCAATGCTTGGCCACAGTCTAACGACGCAACAGTTCATCAATATAACATGCGTGTCGTGCACATCCACTAATGTTCTATGTAGTGTTGCAGTCCTCATGTTGCCAGTGTACTGCATGGTTGAGTGTTTGTTATTCGTTGTTTGTGTAACCACCTTTATCAAAGTATATTATTTTCAGTATTTTCTTCTGGTTCTGTCAAATATCAATTATTTAATAATGAGGTTGATTATTTTACTCTAACAAGTTATACTAAGTAAAAGATTTAAATAAAATTTCATAAACGTAAAGAATTTTGAATTCTAAAAATTAGTAAACCCTTGAAATGATTTTATTATAAAGAGCTCTAAAGAAGTGATTCTCACACATTGGTTACTGTACAGCTAATACGCGTGAACTCTTCGAAGCGATGGTCAACCGGCCAGACCGGGTCGGCAACCAGACAGATACATCAAGACTCCACGGGCTCCGTCGTTCTTCACGACGATGGTAACGATAAATTGATTTTTTAACCTTACAAAAAGTTTAACGTACACTTAGTTTAATACAACAATTTTAAAAACTTGATTATAAAAAGTCCTTTGATAGTACATTATGATACAAGTGAGCTAAGATGTTCATTATACTCGAGGCTGGATTGCAGAAATAAATATTTTGATTGGATTCGTAATAAATCCGAGAGTATAATGAACATTGCTCACGCGTTTCATACGACGTTTTTCAACACACTTGCGAGGAAAAAAAAACATATATACTTAATACAAATTAATGTTATTTTGTTGACATAAATAAATAATTTGATGAAATTAAAATTAATTAATTAAATTATTTAAATTAAATGTTTATTTATCATGTTTTAAATAACACAGTTGATTTATTCACAAAAATGTTTAATTTTTTTTAGGCATAACTCTGCTGAATTTTAAAAATACTAATGTAAAGATAATGTAAATTTAAAAGCATTATGCATTATGAACCTAAAAGCTGTGCAATAAGAGCCACTTGACGAGCAAGTGTGTTGAAAATAATATTATTTATAGTTTTGGTTGTCTCAAATTCCAGCATCAAAAACCTTAGAAAACATTTTTATAATGTTACAGAATCGGTCATAGAAGAAAATGAGCCAACCTTCCTGGATGACGTTGTTACAGCAGTCATAGACTTCTTTCAAGTTCTAGTCAGGTGAGCATCTAAAATTATTAAAACTGTCTGACAGACAACACACCACCTAAACCGGTGGGTGGCCCGGTGGGTCTACGAGGATAACATTTTGCACAGGAGTTTCTTTTATATCGTAGGTGAGCACTAAGAAATGGTTTTTGAATATTCATCCCCTAGGCTGCTGAAGTTATAACAAGCGTCTGTCAAAAAAAGTTGCACCCGGCGAGCGATCGGTGTGCGCCGGGCGCTTGTTGTAACTTCAGCCCTGAGGGGGCTAAACGCCTGTCTTACATAAAAAGAAAAAAACCTGTATAAAAAGATTTTTAAAAGACCCATCTCCAAGCCGAAAGTCACACTTTTTTTTTAAGTTGCCTGTATTACTCTCTGGCTCATAAACTCTATTTATGCAAAAAATCACGTCGTTCCATCGCTCCGTTGCTGCGTGAAAGAAGAACAAACCAAATAAAACTTTTTAACAAAAAATTGAACCGACGAAAACAGAAACTGAAAAGCGAAAAATAACTAATTATGAGTCGGCGCCAAACGAACTTTTAACAAGCAAAGTGCGTGTAAGTTGCAAGTGGCCGAGCGGAGAACGCATTTTTGGAAAGTTATTGTTTACGTCCGTGTGGTGCCGGACGCAAAGAATTTCACCACCCTATATCTTCTCATGGGTGTCGTAAAAGGCGACTAAGGGATTCACCAGAGGATGGGCAGCAGCGTCCTCTGAGTATTTAACCAACCAACTGCGATCGCCAACCCGCCTGCTAAGCGTGGCGATTATGGCATATCCCCCCCTTTGGGGGAGGTCTATGTCCAGCAGTGGACGTCTTCCGACTGTAATGAATGAATGAATTGTTTATCGTTGAAAATTTCACGTTGTATTTGATGTGACGTTGTTTTTATTATTATTTATTTAAAGTATTTTAATGATCTTCGTTGATTGGTTGTTTGGCGCCGACTCATAATTAGTTATTTTTCGCTTTTCAGTTTCTGTTTTCGTCGGTTCAATTTTTTGTTAAAAAGTTTTATTTTTCATTTTTTTGTGGTTAAAATCTAACTCCAGGTCTCCATTATGTCGTAGTGTCTAGAACTATATTTATGTGTGTCAAGTTTCAACAGAATCGGTTAACAGGTAAGAATTCAGTGGGTGAACAAAAACTCATCCCCTGTTTTACTACCCTTAGGGGTGGATTTTGATTTTGAAATTTAAATGGGACCAACTTCGAGATATACCCTATCCATTAAAAAAAAATCATCAAAATCGGACCACTCTGTAAAAAGTTATGCGTGGTCATACATCAAAAAAAAAAAAAATATATATATACGCGTCGAATTGAGAACCTCCTCCTTTTTTTCGTCGGTTAAAAATACTGTTCGTATTTATAATATTAGTAAATAGATAACTTAAGTTGCCGGACGACAGCGCTTGATATAATCCGTTGCATACAATTTCATAAAGCGTTCGAAACGCGGCGAATCAGGCGTGCACGCGACGCGCGCCCCGGGCGCTTGGTATAACTTCAGCCTTACTGCGTGATTTTGTGATTTATACACGGTGAATTTTAGGTGGTTTTGGAAACAAAAAGGGGTCATTGTACTCATTATTATGAGCAACTTTTACTATGGCACCAACCCTGAAATTGCGAAAAAAAACAGCTGTTCCCTATATTTTGTCGACTTATGTGAACACAAATATAGGGATCAGGTGACAAATTTTATCGCGATTTCAGGTTTGTTCTCATAGTAAAAGTTGATCATAATGATGAGTACAATGACCCCTTTTCGTTTCCAAAACCATCTAAAATTCACCGTGTATATAATGATAACTAATACTTCCAGGTCATCGTACATTGCTACGACGATCACGATGATGGCGTGGAGTATAATGTTCCACTCGTGGCTGACGTTCGTGTTCCTCATGTGGGCCAACATCGTGTGGCTGTGTCAGGACGGCCGCGCCTTTATGCTGAAGACCAGCCCCATACTCGTATGCTACGCTATGCTGCTGCTCATAGCGCAGTACATATACGGCATGAACCTCTACGAATCTGAACTACCTTCGAACATCACGGTCAGTATAACAACTTGGCAGGGTTACGACCGTAGAAATCTTAATAAAGGTAATAGAAGTGGCAAAGACGCGTGAACTTGTCGCCGCGTACAGGTAGGTGTCTTTTAGGAAATCAGTGCGCGAACCGTTTGCTTGTCCATGTGGACTTGTAATATTATTAAGACCTTGTAAAAACACATGGATATGCAATAAAGAATTGAATTGATCATCAGTGCTGTTTTGGACTTACAGTCACTAAAATTGTATTTTGCAGCATATCTAGCAGCAGATTTTTTTAGGCTTAATTCATTTTGCATTCAATGCTAGAAACATCATCAACTCAGCCTATCGCAGTCCACTGCTGGACATAGGCCTCTCCCAAGTTGCGCCACAACACTCGGTCCTCTGCCTTCCGCATCCAGTCCCTCCCAGCCACGGTCTTTAGATCGTCGGTCCACCTGAAACATGCATGCCTGATACATGCTAGAAACATGGTGGGCGTGATTGTGTATTTTTGTGTTGGTAGCGGAAAACCGGCGACATACGTTCCCGTAGTAAAAGACAATAGATAACATTTATATTACCTTATTATTTAGATTTCTATGGTTAAGACTTTGTATCAAATTGGATATCAACCATGTGGAATCAAAACTCTGTGCTAATGTACTACACCATACTGCTTCTTATAACGCAGTAGATATACCTGTGAGATATACGCTATGAGCCTTTAAGAATCAGGGGGTCTACTCGCGTTTTACGAACGACAAACGAAGAACGAAGTTTCGTTCCAACTGATACATACATAATAAAGATAGGCACATAAAAAAGGCACAATTTAGATAGGCTAAGGTTCATAGTCGTATACAATTTACCGGAGATGAGAAAAACAAACGTCAAAACACGATCATCGCATGCGATAAGGGAACGATGATTGACTGGAGTAGCAAATTGTGCGATGAATCGTACGACTTATCGAATATCGTCAAACGGGAGTAGACCCCCAGAACTACCTGCGAACATTACGGGTGATAAATATCTCAACGTCGCAAGGTCTCTTTGACTTTGAGCTAACTTTGAACCAAATTGTGGAACTATATAAGGAAAATGTTCCAGGAATCCCGCGTACATAGCGGAGTTATTATTTTAAAGCGTAAGTCATCCTGATAACAGCTTCTGGTTAGGTTACTCTACTCTACAGGATGACCGATCGCAATACTTCATGGAGGAAAATTACTTTAAATAAGAAAATAGGAAATTTTACTTAAATTAGACTTCCTGACGTTCTTGGCGTAACCATTTGAAAACATATGAATCAAATGTGATTACGTCTCTATAGGGAGTAATGCTCGATGTGCAGCACTGGCCAGCAGACTTGAGCAGACCCCTAGACAGTCAGCGTGCGCAAGCAATTTTACGTCTTACGCGTGATTTATTATGGTTCTTTTTTTTTAAATTTTTTTTTTTGTTTCATTTGTACGCACATTATACCTAACCGTAATCATAAATATGTTCCTCATATTTTTTTTCTAATAATCTGAACAAAATCTGCAACACCGTTACCATTTATAAAAGATACGTGTCGTTTGAAAGGACTTATTATAAGTACTGTAAATCTTCCATACAAAGTTTTGATCTACAATGCATCTATGAAAATTAAACCTGAAAATAAAAGTTACAGGATTTTAAATAAAATAAAAACAGTCACGCTGCATAGGTTTATTCAAACTACCCAAGCATATTCATGCAGTTTAATTTAGGTTTAGCGTGCTGAAACTTGCCTTGTTGTAACTCATCAAAGCCCATAAACACAGACCAGTAAGCCTCAAGACGCCGCTTATTCAAAGTTTTGCATGAGAACGCAGCAGTAAAATGTTGGCGGGGATCGGGGGGCGGCCGGCGCGTTATGATTGGTCGGCTCAAAAGTTCGGTGGTATGATTCCGTATGATTGCTGCCGCTCCCTGACGGACTGACGTCCTGATTGGCGGTGGGGCGTATGATATGCAGTGCTACTGCATATGCGTTGTGACTGGGGTGTCCGGCTAATCGGCGTCTAGAGGCTTACTGGTCTGTGCCCATAAAGGTTCATGACATTGAAACCCTTGGTTCCGATTCTCATCTTTAAGAAGTTTATTCAATAACAGTCATTTCTTGCAGTAAGCCTAAATTTTTACAACATATTAAAAACTGCAATGACAACGACATCGAATAATTAAGTTGCTACGGTCACTTGTTAAAGTTACTCCTTATTATGTAGGTAAAATTCAGTCGTATGATACGACTCGTATCTATTAACATTAGATGCCTAATTTGGCATCCAATGTAACTAGATGCCAAATAATAATTAATGATGATGACTGAATATTAATTTTTTAAATGTTTGTTTATCAGGAGGTGAATCTTCGTCAAATAGGGCTGGGCCGTACCGAGGGCGAGTCGTGCGTGCCTCTTCTGATCAAGTCATTGTTCACGTGCATGTTCTGGGTGACGTTACGTCAGCGTGTGCAGGACATGAGACAGCGGCGACAATCCGCAGTCATCGCCGACATGGCGGCGCCTTTACAACTCACTGCGTCGACTGCGGCTAGCGGTAATAATGGTCTCTTTATGCCAAAAGAAGCTAGAACAGATTTGATAGATCAAACATAGGCTAGGCGCGCAAGAAAGCCTATTTTATTGGCCTTCTACACATAGATGTTTTATGCATAAGTGCGCATGGACGTTTATTGCCGATTTTGTATAGTTTCCGGTGAAAATATTGTATTTTAAGAAACAAGCATTATTGACGAAGTTACTGTATAGCTGATTCGGAAACTTTAAAAAACTGGCCACCATTCAACAAGAGAACTTACTAGTGAAAAGGTAAGGTAGTTAAACTACTTCCGTCGAAGCATTCCTTTATATTTATTTGGGTTATAAATCCAAAACGTATCGTATTCAGTTGAGTTTTATTAATATTGCTTGAATTGAAAAATACAACCTGGGACCTTACTCCCGACTGGTTCGAGCTCTGAACCAAATCGAGCTAATGTCAATTCCTAGAATAATGCAGTACGATTTGACACTAACTCGAATTCAAATTCGATCGATACATCATACAGCGCTCGATCCAGTCAGGAGTAAGGCCCCTGTATGATTGGAAGATTACTTTCGTCAAACGATGTTATTAAACATTCAAGAATATAATTTTTTTCGTGTTCATATAATATTAAATTGTTTTCTATTTTATATCTACCCTGGGACAGGCCTGGTGAACGGTAATCAAAATGATTATATTGATACACTACACGCTTATTTAAATAATGGGATTAGAAATGGTTGTTCTAGTAATTGTCTTTCGATTTCAAGTAATGTATGCGAACGAGAGGCAAAAAACTATGGAGTTGCTTGCAATTTATTATCCCATTTATTGAGTAATAGACGTAACATTTATTTTAATTTCTATGTACGTTCAATTTCAGCTAAAACTATCTAAGCCTGCTTACCACTCTAAATTCTTATATTAATATACAAGGCACATTTTCGTACCAAATTCGAACCTGGTAAAAAGGCAGTATCAACTATTAAGTCTCTGAATACACGTAATATTACCTATATAGGCTACATACCATTTTAACACCTCTGTAAACTGGAAACTTTACAGACTATGAATATTATCATAAAAAATTTCAACATACATACATATTATCACGCCTGTTTCCCATTGGGGTAGGCAGAGACTATGGATTTCCACCTGCTACGATCCTGACACACCTCTTTCGCTTCATCTACGTCCATCATTACCCTCGTCATGCATGCTCGTCGGTTTAGAGAACTCTTAACCTGGCATTTTTTGAGAACGTCTGCGATTTGATCGCGATACGTTCGCCGAGGTCGTCCCCTTCCAACTCTTCCATCCACACTCGCTTCGTATACTTGTTTCGTCAATCTCCTCTCGTCCATCCTCTCTATATGTCCAAACCATCTTAACATACCTTTCTCAATCTTTGTCACTACATCTTCTTTCACTCCACAACGCTCCCTTATCATGTTATTCATTACTTTATCTCTCAAAGTTACACCAGACATACTTCTCAAAGCTCTCATTTCTACTGCATTTATTCTGCTTTCATGTTTCTTCTGCCATACCCAACTTTCACAAAAAAATTCAAGTTCTATTAAAATGAATTTTCACACATTATTAGTAGCACTGCCTTTAACTTTTGGCTACAGCATAATTATCCTCTGAATAACCTTCCAAACGTGTTCACTTTGACAATATTCCCTAAAATAATAGCCAAGAAACAAATTAGTATGATTATTTTTGTTGTGAACGTTCCGTCCCATTCATAGCTTAAAAAATTGAGCCCTGGCTATGATTCATATGCCTGAAATGTCTTTATAAAGAGTTTAGAAGACCGTTGTCAAGGACAAAACCTTGGCCTTCTTAAGTGTCGTAACCATGGAGTCGAGCTTTATCAATAAAGTTGTGAGCTTACAAGAAAATGCAATAATAGGCCGATTACACCTCACGATTTTCAGTCCCCCTAATAAGGCTGATTGGGACCGTACGATCTCTCTAGATAGGCAAGTTCTTTTATTATTATTACATTTCCCTGACTCAGGCAGACTAAAAATCATAAGGTGTTATTGACCTTCTTTTGTCAACGGGCGCAAAACCACCGTCGGCGGCCAAACAAAGAATTAATGTCGTAATCTGTAGTATAATGTCTCATTATCATAATGTGTGGGTTAGTTCTGGAGGCGCAGCGCGAAGAGGAAAGTAGTTCGCGCCTGCTGCGGGCGCTGGGCGAGCTGCTGCGGGCGGCGTGTGCGCGCTACTGGATCTACGTCGTGGTCATCATGTTGTTCGTCATCGGCGTCACCGGCGACCGCATGACCATCTTCCGGATCATTTACATGTTCCTCTTCCTCGCATTCATACTTATGTTCCAGGTTAATAGCATTATTTTGTTTTGTAGTATGTCATCCGCATGCATTTGTTTTCATGTGTACGCGTTATGAAATTCCAGATGCAATTAATTGATAACTAAAAAGCTTGCGTTCTTTGTAAAGGCTTCTTCAGGTATTTTGTTATTGTATATCCTGTGATATGATCATATATGCTCTTTCTTTTTCTACATAGCTTAAACATCTGACTAAACTGTCATGTTGATTTGACAGTCATCCCCAGAAAATGGATTTTCTCAATTATGTTAAAAATGTATTCACAAGAAACCTTCCGTTTGCAGATAAGTTGGTACTGGTGGCGACGAACAATGTATATGTTTTGGATAGTGGTGATCATTTACTCGATGATAAATCTAATCCTAATCTACATATATCAGTTCGACAACTTTTCCAAGATGATAGAAAAATATTTGTTGATCAACGAGAGTTTGTAAGTAGACTTATTTTTTAAGTGTAATGAAAAAATTCAATACAACAAGACAGTTCGGTTGTCTTTCTGTTATCGTTTTTTTACTGCTTGTTGTGTTTGTCATCAGCAAAACAAATCATGATTCACTTTTCTCATTTCAGGCAACATGACTTAGGATTAGAGCCATATCACCCGGCGGATTTATTTGTCAAACTTTTAACCCCAACATTATTCCTCATTATCACCATAATGCAGGTCCATTATTTCCATAAAGATTTTATGGCTTTATCGGACCCGAAGACAAGGTTAGTATCTTTCATCTATTTTCGTACACAAGTTTGCAGGAGAAATTACACTAACATACCGATATAATTAATTTTGCAGAACAAATAGTGTGGCTCCTAATCAACCAGAGTCAGGTAAACCAAGCCAAGATGGGGGATCCACAATGAAAGACGACGTAAGTATAAGATAAGGTTGCCCTTGTAAACAATATTGTAAAACATTGTTGGTTCATATAAATTTAAATCCCTTGCAGTTACCACCTCTGCCGTCTGAAGACGGAACCTCGAACCACCCAAACCCACGTTTATCTCAGGCCAGTATCACAGAGGCAGATCAATCGATTGAGATGTCTTCTGCACACGCTGCTCCTAGGAGGTCTCTCCTCAGGTAAGTGCAGTATATACTTACACACATTTCGAATTAGTTTAGAAATGCAGTAACCAGATTTAATTGCTCGTAAAAAAAATAAGCATTTAAAATCCCATAATCGGAGTAAGCCACGTAAAGTAAGGGTGAAAATTATACATAACCAGCCCATTAATGTCCCACTGCTGGGCACGGACCTTTTCTCAGTAAGTAAAGGCTAAGCTAAGGCCTTAGTCCACCACGCTGGCCTAGTGCGGGTTGGCGGACTACACACACCATTGAGAACTGTATCGAGCACTCTCAGGCACACACACATGATCTTCCTGGTACCTACCTGATCGTTACTTTAAGCGTTTCAAGATTGACATAATTTTCACGCTTGAATTAGTATTGTAGTATACCTTAACAGCTTTTTAACTACCACGAGAAAAGTAAGAATATTTGAAGCGAAGCTTCTTAACGTACGTTTGTGGATGTGACCTAACTCACAAAAAGTGAAACGTCACGAACGCGGCGATGAAACGCACTTCATTGGCTGGGCAGCGCGTAAACGCAACGCACAAGAGAGAGCTTCGCTTCTGTCGCGTGTCCCGCGACACGTCCCCCCTTTTTACCACGTTTTTATTTACTCGCTTTCAGTCCTGCCTGTCTGTTCGGTACAAATTTTGCAATCGATTTTAACCTTTTTTTTTATAGTATAGGATGGCGAAACGAGCTAAAGGCCCACCTGATGTTAAGCGGTTAACTTTGCCTATAACAACTGCAATACCACCTAGGCTGTTACCTAAATGGTACCGCAAGTCGGTTCGCCAAACTGAGACATGAAGATGGAAAGATTGATAGATAGATAGAATATACTTTATTGTACACCATGAAAATAATAGTAAACAGTAACAACGTATAAATTATGGGTACATGGGCGGTCTTATCGCTAAAAGCGATATCTTCCAGACAACCTCATGAATGAAAGCCTCATGTGATTGTAATTTCACCGGCACCCGTACCCTTCTGACCAAAACACAGCAATGCAAGCATCACTATTTGGCGGAGAAGTAGATAAGGTGGTAGTACTTCCCCGGACGAGCCTTTTCACAAAAGAGCTCTACTACTACTACTGTACTACTAACCTAAATTGCCGATGAGCTAGAGACTTGAAACTTTAAACATAGCTCAGGACTGGATTACAATTCAATATTAGCTCGCTTTTGTTTTGAAAACGTGGTATAAAAAATATTTTTCATCAAATAATTATTTTAAATTATTGACTGATTGAATATATCTCTCTATATTCTCACCAACTTTGCCTAACGCACTCCACTTCTAGACCATGAGCAACCATCTCCACAACAGAAGTTCAATGTCAATCTGTTCCCAGAAGATCCCGTTCCCGTTCGAACGTGCGCACTGTGACGGAGCGACCTTCGACCGCGCTGTGGACACTCCTCAAGAGAACCTTTCACGCGTCCAAACACACTGCGCTAGCGTGGATCGACAAGATTTTCATCTACCTAGAACTACATCTTGTCAAGATCGTGTTCATTTCCTTGATGCTGCTCTGCGTTATGAACGTAATTATTTAGTAATTAGAGGGAGTAATAAATCTGAAGTAAAGGAAACATGTCCTACTAATGTTAGGAAAAGGTTGGCCTAACGAACGCTAAAGTTGCGTTCTAACTTGGAGACATTTTAAAGTACTCAATGATGTAACTTGTATCCTATCCACTAGTGCTTGTAACCTAACTGTTACATCACACGTCATCATTTCAGCCCAAAGACGTCCACTGCTGGACATAGGCCTACCCCAAGTGGGGGGATATGCCATAATCGCCACGCGTGGCAGGCGGGTTGGCGATCGCAGTTGGTTGGTTAAATACTCAGAGAACGCTGCTGCCCATCCTCTGGAGAATACCTTATTCGCATTTTACGACACCCATAAGAAGATATCATCATCATCATCATCATTTCAGCCGAAAGACGTCCACTGCTGGACATAGGCCTCCCCCAAGCATCGCCACAACGACCGGTCCTGTGCCTTCCGCATCCAGCGGATTCCCGCGACCTGTAAGAAGATATAGGGTGGTGAAATTCTCTATCAGTAACCTTTAAAAATGAATTCCGATGGCATCCAGCTCTCCAGTCAATACGGTTATGCGAACACAAAAGACTCGAAGAAGGAGGCTAACAAACGAGTTTTAAAAATTTTCATTCCATTCATTGCATTCATAGACTAAAATCCTAGTCTAATTATTATGAAGTTCTTTTTTGTTTACATTACAGGTGTGCGCAATGCACGTACCTATAATGTTGATGATCGCACCAGCGTTGTGGTTCAATGCAGCAAAACAGCGGGTTTGCGTACTGTTTATATCGACACTGATCAGTGTTTACTTCATGGCCAAGATGGTCTACCAGATAGACTACATCAAACATGCCACGTTCGATGTCAACTGCTCGGACAGCGGCGTAAGTACTATTCTAATGGCCCATACAAACCAAAAGCTAGTCAGTAGCAGCGCGGGGCATGAGCAGCCCGGCAGATGTCACACTAAAAGGCAGGTAGGTTTAAAGCGTTTTGACGGCGGGCCCGCCAAAGAACTGCTTTCAGTATGACATGTTGTGACAGCTGTCAAACAATACAACTGCCTCGTAACCGATTTGACGCCACACTGACGTGATGTCCTGTCCTTCTCCGGTGTGGCCAGTTAGTATGGCGGCCGTAGTGATTTAGTGATACAACGCAACCGCGGCGCTCCTGCCCGCGCGCCGCACTGCCCGGTTTGTCGCTGGGGCGGGTTCAGAGAAGGGTAGCAGCGGGTCCGGGTCAGTTCGCCAGCGGGCCCACGCAAATATTTGGTGTGTCGTGTTTAATATCGTTCCTTGTATTACAACTTGCGCGGGCCCGCCTTCAACCTGCGCTGTACTGACCTTCTTTTGGTCTGTACGGGCCTTAACAGAAATAACTTTAACACTAGCGATATGGAGTTTTTTTAAACTTTTTCGTCATTTCAGGATGATGTTAACAGCACCTCAAATTTAACAACATATAACAATGCGGAATGGATAGGGTTTCAAAAAGCTACACGAGATAAACCGCTAGTTGTTGTACTTAAAGGATATATCGGCCTTCTAGCCGTTTTCACTTTCTATTCCCTAGTATCATACAGGCAACACTCGAAAAGGTTTGAACTTTGACTTGATGTATTACATCGATATTTTTGGCTTTAATTACGAATTTTATTTATTTTGACGTTATCAACAGATCAATGGGGTTATTGCCAAAGCTAAGGATCAAAACAATTTTCCCGGAAGTAACACGCAAGGAAGCGGACATTGACTTGGTACATTGTGTCAAGTATTTGATTAACTATGGATTCTATAAGTTTGGTGTGGAGGTTAGTTCATTTTCATTTGACTAGGTACTTAGTTAATAATGTATCAGAAATTTAAAAAAAACTGCATCTGGCTACAGCTACAGCATAAAAATATTAAAACTGATACTTCCTCTAACAAATTGCACTTTGGTACACATTGTCCCAAACTTTTTCAGTTCGCGGCGAACCTACAGGTTTAGTATTTTATCACGGCACTCTAGTTGAAATATGTACGGTGTACAATGACCCTAGGGAAGCCTTGACATATTGTATAGAAAGTGTGCTGGTACCAAAGAATTTTTACCCAAGATAGAATGCGGACGGAGAAATTTAAGACCTTCAAAAATGAATAATAAATATCCCGTTCATATAAGGTCCAAAATCAGGGAGAAAATACCGGGCGAACCCGGTTTTCTGAGATAGTATTACCGAGAGCCCGCTGTCCCTTTCCTGCATGTATGGACACCATATAGAAAGAGACAAAAGGCTCCCCAATCATCGGACCGAATTTTAGTCAGCCGTCCGCTTTCCAGCTTGATATATAAGTTCCTTGGCTGGTACTGTGTACAGATAACGATGATGTGTCTGATGGGCGTGATCGGGTCGCGCATGGACGTGTACGCGGTGCTGTACGCGGCCTGGCTGCTGGCGCTGGTGTCCATGCCGCGCGCCTCGCAGAGCCGCGCCTGGCCCGCCTTCACCGCCTGCGTCACGTTCCTCGTGCCCGTGCAGTACATGATCGCCGTCGGCTTCCTGCCGCAGTTCTGCGTCGCCTACCCCTGGGACGGCAATGACACGGTAACATAACATATAACTTGTATTATTTTTGAAGTAAAACTTCTATAGGCACGCTTGACTTGGGGAGTAAGCTGGTGAATGCGTTACGGAGTTCAAATGAAAAAAAAAAAAAACAAACATAAACCTTATGCATAAACATAACACATTATAAAACCACAGAGTACTTACAAGGGATTTGTCAAAAATAGGAAGTCAAATAGAGTATCATAGCCTCTCAAGTTATTCCTGTGTTGATTAACTCTTTAAAATAAAATGAATGTTTACTGTACTGTCCTCATTAAATACGATGAATAACCTCCTCCTTTTTTTGAAGTCGGTTAAAAATACGCATGTAACTGTCGTATATTTTTATCTTTGTACAGACTCAGGCTGTTCTTAGCCAGGGTTGATAAAAATCATGTTTTTTTTGTTTAGGATAGATTTTTAGATTTTTTTCACTTTTTATTTGACTTTGAAGGATTTAAACTTGATTTTTATTATTTAAATACTCATAACTGACAATATTCCAAATATTGTTTACAAAATCCTAATGGTTCCGAAGAAAAAACGAAATAAGTAAAAAAACATTTATTTTCTTTAAAACTAGATATCATTTGTTAAATGGTTTTCATAAATGTTAATCTACTGACATAGTATCTTCCATATTTATAACAAAAAATACTAAGTCAAAATAAAAATAAACTAAACTTGAAGAAGACCTATCTACTACTCCTTATTTACTTAACTTTTACTTATTCACTTATAATGAATATTTATACGAAAAGTTTTACTAGTATGCAACTTTGTAAGGATAAAAAAAAAGTATAAGTAAATCTTAGTATAACAGTATTAATTAAGTACAGACATTTAGGAAACAGTTCATTCAAACTTCAGACTTTTAGTGGTCTATTAATCAGTTCCGAAAAGTAAATTCAACATCTAATTGAAGCATCTCCTAACTCGATTTTCTAGTAGTTTGCTATTGCCATTTTATTCAATATTCAGTAGAAAATAAAAACTGTACAATTTTTAATATGATTTTTTCTTTTCTATTCCCATAACATTATGATTAAAATAAATCAATTAAATTTTATGGAAAAAATCAAGTTTGATTTTAATCACTGATTTTTATAAAAAAATCACTTGATTTAAATCAATCAACCCTGTTCTTAGCGATCTCCTTTGGCAGGACTAAAATCTTCTGTCCTTTTTGTTAGAAAGAGACGTAGTGAAACTAAATTACTTTAGTTCGTAAACAACAAAATCAGTGCCAATGTCTTAAGGTGTACTAAGTGTAGATAACCTCCCTGGCCCTAATTACTCTTTTATTTTTTCTTTCCATAGGATCTCCAAAATATACGAAACAATCTTTTTAGCTTACTGGTGAGAGAGTATCTATAAAATTTTAATCAAAGTACATAGTTTAAGCTTGACATAGTTCGATATAGTCATGGTACTTAATTGTAGATAGCGCGTCCTTTAGTATTTCATAATAATAATAAAGTACATGATGTTGTAAACAGGAAAAAAAATAGTGGCTTATATTTAACAAAAACTATGAATCTGCTAATTAGGATGTATTTTTCATTCTTTTATAATTTTTTTAGCTAGCAAAGCTTGTTATAAACCTGGGTTAAACCGTCATAATATTTTAAAGATCTTTAAATGAAACCCATGCAACTAACATGAAACTTAACCAGCTCCCCGAGTCAGAACCACACAATAGCCAGTTGTTGCCCGGTTCGGTTTATTTATATCTTTTTCTCTCGTTGCGTGAATCAAAAAACGAAACGAGATAACAAACCGAAGCGGTCGACAACTGGCTATCGTGTGGTTCTGAATCGGGGAGCAGATTAGTTCAGGTTTTGACTAAGTTAATTTCACTCATTACCTGTAGCAGTTTAGATAGATTTTTTACTTATTACATTAAATGCTTGTTTTTATTTAAGCATACTTTTAGTACTAAAAAGGTTTACTATTTACTGTTAGCCTGTAACATCCCACTGCTAGACAAAGGCCTTCCCCCTTGATTTCTAATATGTGCGGCTTAGCGCTAGTGATGGCCAGTTGGTAGTAGTCCAGCTCGTCCCTCCATCGCTTTCGCGGTCTGCCTCGACGTCGCTTCGCTGTGTCAGGGCTCCACTGTGTAGTAATTTTAGCCCACAGCTCAAAATAAAATGTATCTAAGATTATTTAGGTTTAAAGAATCTTTATTCTCAAAAAGAACATTCAGTTCACTTATATGAGAAGCTTACATTATTCTTAAAATTACACATAGGTCGTCGTTTAAATACGAAGCATGCAAATCTAGCTATCTAATCTACAATAGTTAGTTTTTTTTTTTTTTTTTCGAGTTTAGGTACCTTAATACGATTGAGGATCAATGCGAACGTATTATAGTGTGTGTGTGTGACTGGCTACGATACATAGATATTATATTATTTATTATATCTGTAATATGTATATTGTATATGTATGTATGTATATTTAGAAATATCTATTATCATATTGATGACCAACTATAAATCACAACATAGTTTATTTATGTAAGGCTAATAATTCCGAGATTCCATATTTCGTATTCAGAAACTAATGTTCGGGTCAAACTTACGTCGCCGTCGATCCAAAAAGTATTATGTATTTTACAGCATATATTATGAAAAAGTTTTTTATGAATTAATTTCTCCGCATGCTGTACTATGCCAGCAAAAGTCAAAATTACAAAAACTAATAAATAAATAGGTAATAAGACCTTTACCTTGCAGTAGAATAACCCAGACAAAAAATTATAACAAAAAAAACAACTAAGTATGTTGTTTCTACATACAATACAATTTATTATTAAATAATAAAACACCAAATATTTATTTTCAGCAAATGAAACATGTCCGCACATGGATGTTCCTTCCATACGCCGAGCATCCGCCGCACGCATACAAGCTCATCTTCGATTTCTTCCTATTATTATTCGCCACACGCCAGATGAAAGCGTTCCGTGTGGAAAAGTCTGATGGCGTAGCGTATCCTGGTGGCTCCAATAGCGAGAACATTGGCAAAGATTGGGAGACGCCTAACTTCGTTAATCCTGTGCCTGATTTCCTTGGTTACGTTGGGTGAGTTTATTTACAAAACGATGTAGATTATTTCGATGGTTCAGTGTAATAAATGAAAAATCTGTTGTATAAATCTCGTCGACCACACCATCGCTTAACATCAGGGGGTCTACTCGCAAAATCGACAACGAAATAAACGAAGTGACACGATAGTGCTCCGAATTCTGAATTTATCGGTCGTACCCTACTCTAATAAATGTTCGAATTCTATGTCTTTTATCGAATTCACAGCCAAAATATTGTGATTTTTTACGACGTCATAGACAATTTTTGGAGTGAATGAGTAAAAAACGTTTCGATACGACAAATATTACGATATATTGATCATCGATTTTGCGAGTAGAACCCCAGGTGAGGTGGCGGTCAAACGCAAGCCCGTTAAGAATAAAAAAACTTTGTTGGAAAGAAACACCTGTTGATATCCTTGAAGCAGCAACGAAGCACTGTCTATTAATAATTTAATTTTTAAAGATCGGGCAAGGTGGACGTTGCAAACAGGCAGGTTTAACTACATATGCCAGAAGGCACTGAAAAAAAACGTACCTGGGTATTCACCTACAAAAAATAATTATTGATAAAACGGTCACTAGAAAAAAAAAGAAAATTATCGATTCTTTTTGCTTTTATTTGCAGGACGTGGCTTGATGTCGTTAAGCGCATGGTGTTCTTAGGAATGTTATGGGTAACACTCGCGATCATGTTCATGACCGGCACCAACCGGGTGAACCTGTTCTCTATGGGATACCTCATCGGCTCCTTTATATTCCTTTGGCAAGGAACTGACTTCTATCTGCGACCAAAAAAAGCTATATTACAATGGTGAGTTAATATTAAGAAAATGCTATTAGTTTGATTTATCTTTGAAAGATAAAGGTCAGGGTCATTTAGCCTCTCGTCTAGCAGTAAATGTTGACGTTGGCAGGAAGTGATGGTAGTAAGAAACTTCTTCAGTAATTATTTTTATTTGTGATTAGCCTATGCCCGCAGCTTCGCCCGCGTGGATGTCGTTTACTGCACAACCCTCGAGAATTTCATTTTCCCGAGATAAAAAGTAGCCTAAATGTTAATCCGGGCTATGTTCTATCTGTATGCCAAACATGATTAAAAATCAAATAATTTCCTGGGGCTAAGCGTATTTGGGTTTTCACGTCCCTTCCGCCCGTGGCATCTTATATTTAAGGCGCTTTCTAAAATTGCGCGTGCTTTTGACAATAGCGGACGTCGTCCGCCTATATAATTAACGTTTTACTTGGTTGTATATTGTCAGGTGGTCGTGGCTGCTGCGTTACAACGTTTCGGTAGTGGTAGTGAAGACATTACTCCAAATTCCGGGCTGTATCTTTAGTACTGTGATGCAAGAACATGCGTGTTGGCTGGTCCAACTCCTTGGTATTGGATGTGTTGACAAGTTCGCCGGTGGCAATATTGCTCATTTCCTTAAAATGGATTATGTCAAAGTAAGTAAATCGGTATTTATTGAACATAGGGTTCGATACATATGCTATTCCTTTTTATTAAACCTTGGTAACGTCACGTTAAAAGTGCACCATAAGTGGAACTTTCATGATAAGTTTATTTTTTTGTAGGAAGCAGCCTGTTCCGTTCCTCAAGAGGATATAGGTTTAGCGTGGGACGGGGTTTGCTTTGCATTCCTTATATTGCAGCGAAGGCTATTCCACAGCTACTACTTTTATAGAGTTATTGACGAAAGCAAAGCTACAACCGTTCTTGCTTCGAGGTAGTGTATTATTATTTTGGGTTACAATACCAAACAAAAACATTTATTCACGTATCATAAAAAACTATTTGTAAATATTAATTTAGAGGTGCAGAACTGATGGAGGAACTCCGTCAGAAACAAATGAAAGTGCAGGAAGACCAAGAGACGAAAATCCTAGAGAAAATCAAAGTAAAGATGGAAAGGATAAAGGCAAACCAGAAAAAGATACAAGGCGCCATGACGAAAGAGCCACCGCATCACGATGTCGGTATGTTTTATGTCAGGGATTAGATATTTAACCAAATAATATTTTTGTGAGACTATAATAATAACATTGTTTTACGATTAATGTTTTAAGGGTATACAAACATTGAATCTTAAAACTAATATTTACAAAAACTGTTGTGAATCAATATGAAAAAAAATTGATTGGGAATCACACTATTATTAAAAGCGAGCGACAACATCGTCCGTCACTTCAAAATGACGATCGCGCACTGGGCATGCGAAATCGCTTTGATTAGGTAATCTTATTATGCGACCCTATCGATTGATAAAATTGAATTGATTTAAATATCGTTTTCTCTTTATATTTTATTTTAAACTAAGGAAAAATGCCAGGCAGTGAAGTTAATTTAGGTTGACTACAATGAGAGGATGAACAGACCAATTGATTGGTAGGGATGGGACGAGGATTGAGTGGGAAATAATTTTTTCGTGACCGTTTTCCTCGCACCGCACTCCCGGAGCAGACGAGGAGGAAGAGACGATGGCTGGCGAGTCGGAGCAAGTGCCACTGGTGCGCGGGGACTCCACGGAGTCGGCGCGCGGCTACCACACACCCGACAGCCCCGCCTCGCCGCGCGGCTTCCACACGCCGCTCAGCGAGCCCTCCGCGCCGCCCTCGCCCGTGCGCGACCCCCCGCCCGCGCTCGCTGCGTTGCCCGCCCCAACCGCGCCCGCGTCGCAGGCCGGCCCGCCATCCCCGTCCTCGGCGCTCATGACAGTATCGCTGGACGCATACCTGGAGCCACGGCGCATCTCGTTCGAGTCGCCGCCATCATCAGAGCTGCTGCCGCGTGCGCAGAGCCCGGAGGAATCATACCCGGTGTTCTCTCCGCCGCCCATCCGGCGCCGCCACACGATGGCCAGCCCCAGCGTACTGCAGCGGCATTCCATCGTGTCGCAGTCGAGCCGCGTCGAGCTGCAGTCGCATCACACGTGTAACCACTCGCCCCGCACCGCCTCTTGTGTCGTCCCCGGCCCCCGCGGACTTTGACTCTTTCACCGATGTGCCGCATGACGTGTCGTCCGCGCGGGCTTTTCTTGTGCACGACCAGTTGAAAATACACCAAGTGAAGCACCGTGTATATAATGTATAGCATACTTTTTCTGGATCAACGTGGAAGTTGTATTATTATATTTATGTCCTTTTATACATATTTTTCCCTCTCATTTAGGAGTTGAGTCGAGTCCCGAGGGACCAAGTAAACGCCGCGTGTACACGAAGAGACACGAAGGTAAATGATCGTGGCGTTCTCTCGGGTTTGGGAGGTGTTTGTTATTTTGTTCTATCACACTGTGCGCTGGTCGTTCGAACTAGGAACAGAAGACATGACATTTCATTTTTGTAAATAAATGACTTCAATATAGTCATTTATCTACATTCTAAAAATTCTCTTTCTTACTTTCTTATATCATTTGACTATAGTAAAATAGACGCCAATTTACTTAACTGTGTTAAACGTTTCATGAACTTCGAATTACAACGATATAGTAATTATTTCATAAGTACCTGGTTACAAATGAATCTTTTTTCAGGGAGATCATATCAGGCCATATTTATCATGTCTTGACCGGCAGTGATTTGTCTATTACTACCAAATACAGCTTTATTAATAATTTCCTGATTTTGGGTGGTATTTTAACTGTTACAAGTATAGGTATTAATACTCGTACGTGCTAAATCCCCCTACAATGTAATTGGATGGTGTGCGAACTGCCGTTTAGTAATGCTTTTCTCTTGTAGTGCGGGACAGACCGTCGTATAAGCCGCCAGCGAGCCATCAGAAGGGTAAAGTTCTCGAACAAGGCTCCCTATAAAATCGTAATGCGTTACTAACCCCTCCTCAGCTTGTCGGTGATGGTATTTAGGCAAAACTGCATCGCCATGGCGGGAACTGTCTTAATTTTTGGTATCATTCCTTATACATGTACATTTTGTATAGTTGAATGTTGTAAATACAGGAACCTAAGACAGAATGCGCCGGTTATCGGCTTTATTTGTGTTTGCGCGCCTGTATATGCCATAGTCAAATGTCTGCATGCTACTGCTATGCTATGTTTACCTAACCTCACTCTGTGCATGTTGCGTGGATATGTCTGCAATTACACTAATCTTTTTTATAGTATAAGTATGTTACAATAATTATTAAAATTAAATATGAACTGATCACTCAATATCGTCTTTTTAATTTTTATATCTTATTTTTATTCTTGTTATTATTACTTCACATAGCATGTAATTCAACGTAGAATAATTTAAAATGCTTTTGCTTAGTTACTCTAAATTGCCAACAATAAATGCATTATTTTTCAAATAGGCGTAACTGAAATTGTTGCTTAAATGTAATCAGTTGAATATTAGTACCTAAACAACATAATTATAACTATTTTAACATTTAAACCAAAACTGCTGCTTAAAGTTACGCCTATTTATTTTTTATACAGTATTTTTCATATATTTTTGTACTTACAGCTATACGTTCCGGAGACTATTACATGTTTGATGAATTCGATGATACGGAAATTCATATGAAAGATGACGACTCGAGCTCGGACGAAGACGCTCCTAGAGAAATGGGCATTGGCAAGGTCAGTAATTTATTATCAAACGGGGGTCTACTTGAGACTAATCGGCAGAACTATGGAAAGAGATTGTCTGTTATTCACGGGTTAATCCTTACTTGTAAGGATAAATCCGATCTTTTGAAAGACTTACCTAAGGACACTGGTCCAACACACAGAAGACTTTTAGAGATTTAATTTTTAAATAATTGGGTCACGAAATTTGATATTCCTCGTAGTTTTGCATAGTCCTGCTGGTTATTATGAGGTCTTGTGGGTGAAGGTGTATGCCGTTGTGTTTGTGGGTTACGCTATATGTAAGAGAACATTGTCATCAGTATTCGTGCTTACGCAACATCACAATGCACAAACAAGTGCTTGTACTCAAACATTTTGGACATTGTAGTATTTTTTAGCCACATTCAGAACACAAAATTATGGGAACACCTAAACTGAAAAATTAAGGGGATACTGAGATAGACAATGTTTTAAAATCATGTATTGTATTTTGGTATAAATGAGCATGTTTGAGCATCTGTATTAGAAGTATTTATTGGTGATTGTTATTGTTACTATAGTACGTCCTGGGTGTTCCCGCATGTACGCTTACCCTGGATACTTTTTAGATAAAGCAGAATCTCAAGCTATCCGAATTAGAATATACTTATAGGGAATATAATTTAAGTAGGTATTTAGTTCAAATTATTACGTCCATACAGCTTTAAGGTGACTAACCATAATGCCCGGTATTAATTCTTGCACTGCCATGCTACTCGGATCGGCACACGTTGTTACTATTGTGATAATATAGTATACCATCGGTCGCATAGTCGAATACGAAGGCCCGGAAAAGGCATCAAAATAGACTAGCTTGCCTGTTATACTTTATCAGGCAAAAAATGTAAGAGGATTATTTAAAGCAACGTGTACCGAATTCGATTGCGTGTGAGCTTACGATTGTGTCGCGTGGGCCGAGCAGCTGCTGTCCACGATGATCAAGATGGACTTGAAGCGCGCCGTGTCACTCCGGCGAGCCTCCGCCCCCAACGTTCGCTCGGCCAGGCACCTCTCCGTGGGCAGTGGTCCGCTCTCCTACCCGCAGGTAACGGTCCACGAACGCACACGTACCACCATTAGCATTTGTAATAGGTTTTTACATAGTCCAAGGATGCCTGGTATGTATTTAGGGATTTCACGTTTCAATGGAACAGGTAAGGCAAGAGGTATAACGGCGTCCGCTACGTCACACGAATTTTGCAGACTATACGCGTATTTTCCTGCACCGTACCGGTGCTGTACGTAAGTTCGCCGTGTGACGCGTACCACGTGCACATGCGTATTCAGTGTGCTAAACACGTGTGAGTTAGTGGATGCCCTCAGATCGTATTTATTATATTTAATAGATAATGCTTGCATTTTTGTTTTGGCTTTTGCATGCAATTTTATGTTTTTTTAAATGTGATATTATTGTTTTTTTTTTCGTAATTTGTTTTTATAGCAACACCAAAGAGTCAAAGAGTTCCTCATTAATGTTGTAATTTAAATTTAAACTTACTTTTTTTGAACACCATGATTTGCCATCTTTTATTTTTTATAATTATGCTTTCTTCTGTTTAACTTCGTAGTTTTTGTTAGAAATACAATATGAGGTGGTGTTATTAGATTCGACGTAAGTCGTCGGTGCCGATACCTGAAGATGAGCTGTCGGAACAGGAGCGAGAGGGGCCTTTGACGGAGTTGGACGACTTCGCCCCAATACCGGGTTTGTTATATTAGAATAACTGTACTTCATATCTTGTTTGATTAATTTCATATCAACCCCTCGCATAGTGAAGTAAATTTCGTACCTTTTAAAGATATTTTTTGTTATATTAATACAATTTTAAATCATACATACATAAAGGCTTCAATTTTCGGCGCGAAGAGGCCTAAACTGGACAAATTTCAGGCTTGTACAATATACCTATTACTATTTGCAACATATTTTTAATAATTTGGTGGAAACATAGCTATTATTATTATTAATATAGCTATTATTATTTATTCCAGAACACGAAGAGACAGTTGTAGATAAAATTAAACGCTACGGAGACACTGCATGGGCCTTTATATCGAGCTTTTTGGTGTCGCTGACCCGACACTTGATGAAGTACTCCAGAGATTATCGATATGTGTCGCGTACGCTGTCCATTGAGAAGAAAATACTAAAGGTAGAAATATTAAGGAACTATTTGTCACATTTCAGAGGAGCATTACTAGGATTTAATTACTTCCTTGGTTCAAGATTGTTTTAGTTTTCAAAATGGGAAGAATTGTCTTACCAAAAAAAAAAACGAGAATTATTTTGTTTTAATGCTTGATGTCGATGTATTATTTCAGGAAAAAGAAGGCTTCGGCATCGGTCTAAGAGAAGGTTCGCAGATGATATGGGAACCACTACCGGAGACGCTGGCGAAGCAGTGAGTAAAAAAACTACTATGATAATGACATGGAACATTTGCACGCTCCAATATCTTTTTGAAAGGTCTAACACCTTCATGGTTGTATTTTGGAGTTTGTAATGGGTTCTCGTAGATAGAATTTAGTTGTAATTAATTGGCATGAGTACCGCCCATGCTTCCTGCATGTTTAGTTGGATACATTTTTGTAGATGATTAGTTTAGCCTTTACGTTGTTTAAAAGGGTAACAATTACATTACAAATAATGTTTTTTCACACAAGCAAAATCATGAGGATAATTTTGCTTGCTGTTAATTTAAATTATAATAATTTTATTTAAAAGGACGTATTTCTGTGAAAGATTATTTGAAAAGAAATCCTAAAGTACCTATATCGGTCCCCGTTTAAGTATCGTATAGAATGTAATTTCAAACCATCTTGTATCTTTAAACAACGTTACTACGTAAATAACTAGATTTAATTTTGAATGTTTTGAAAATGACATTTATACATGGTCATGTAGCCTATGTCGATTAGTAAGTAGTGTTTTGTTTGCATGCTGCCTAGTACCCGCGAAATGGAATTAATTGACAGAAACCTACTCGCACCGACAGTAGAGATGGGGTTTGTATTATTGCTATATCATTATATTCAAAGAAATTTAACATTTTACCGTTGTAATTCGATGTTAGTATTTTGGAAATGAGGAATTGTTCTTTAAAAATCAACTGTTAGGTTAAAAAAACTATTTCTAAATTTCCAAAAATGTCATAGATAAGTAAATATCACACAGCATTTCATGTTAAAACATTTACATACTTCATAGTAGTGCTTACCAAAAGGTACGTAATACACAGTTAATGCGATGACTGCGCGCCGTGGAATTTTAATACAAAGGTATAGTATGTAAAATAGTAGTGGGGTTTTTCCAGCCGTAAGTTAAGCGAAATAAGCGTCCCGGAGATTCGCATCCTGGCGCCTAGCATGGAGCACGGCCTGGACGTGTCGCCGCCGCCGCGCCGCCTGCCCGCCTCGCTCTCCACCGACACCACGCGCCCCGCAGAGTCCGAGGATGACACGTCGGAGCACGAGAGCGCCTTTAGTTTGCAGTCCAGCCCGAGGTGCAGTGGCCCGCTACGAACGAACACTTGTACTGTGATCGAAATTATTATGCTTTCAATTTATGCAACCGATTATAATACCCAAACGCAACGCAGTTTAAAAAAACCTGTACAGCGATCGCGGGCGTATTTGGCACCAAAAGTCTGCACACAAAATCGTGCTAAATGTAAAGAGAGGACTGATGATTGATTGTATAAGAAGATTATCGAAGCTGACGAAAGAAAAGAAAAAATGTTACGATAAAACAGTACAAGTCTCGTTGGTTTATTTGTCGTCTCTTGCGATGGGCTTTTGCTGTTTCTTTTATGACATTACATTTTTTTTTTCTCCTTCTCTCACTTGTCAGTTATTGCAGCTTTTTTGTATTTATACCTATGTTTATCTGAGTGAAAACGAAAAAAGTGGTAAGTATAAGTTAGCTATAAAGTGATATGAACTATTCTTCTCAATGTAAATATAAACTGTGAGTGTACAAATTATTAAGTTGCATGAAAATTATTTATACGTATAAAATTACTTATTTGAAATGCGAATCTTTATCCAAGATGAAAATACACAGGGAGTCTTCGCTTTGTCCACTGTGGTTCTCCGGTCAAATATGTTTTCTTCAACCCGACACCTATATGCATTTATTATTATAATGAAACATTAAGAGTTTCTAAAAATTATGATCACATAAATTTTACCCTCCTAACGTGCACGAATGTCTTCTTTTACCGTGCATAAATGTACATAATGCATTATTTATATCACAAAAATATCTCCAGGCTTAACTCCTGTCAATAAGTATTACAAAGTTTCACAGAATTTGACGTTTGCAGTAAGGATGTGACCACACTGGAGGAGCAAGACGA
Source organism: Asteroscopus sphinx (assembly GCA_949699075.1). Taxonomy (NCBI): domain Eukaryota; kingdom Metazoa; phylum Arthropoda; class Insecta; order Lepidoptera; family Noctuidae; genus Asteroscopus; species Asteroscopus sphinx. The sequence goes on along the minus strand of OX453004.1, from coordinate 24,483,042 downwards.
CTCGATGTTCAAACAGGATCGCTCACCGTTCGTGCACCTTGGCTATGCGTTGTGGTACGCTGTGCTGGCCCATACAGACATAGTGTGTTACATCATGGTGTTTATCAATCAGGTAATGAAACTCAGAAAGATTGTTTTTCTGGTCAAAAATAATTTGAACTTTATGCTTGACACGCAAAGAAAAATAAGTTAAAATGATTTATTCAAATTACAGATACAATCAGCAACAATATTGTCTATACCTCTACCTCTGATGGTATTCATGTGGGGAACCCTCACTATACCGCGACCTACCAAGACATTTTGGGTCACCCTGATTGCGTACACTGAGGTATGTTACATGTTTATTGGAACGAAATTCCTTATCGCGGCTTGCGGTATATGTGATTCGGAGGAAAATGTAACGTCACGTCAGATTTTAATTATTAAATAAAACATACAAAAATACATTTTCTACTGGGGAAAGAAAATAAAAGAAAGAGGTGTGTCAGGATCGCAGCAGGTGGAAATCCATAGTCTCTGCCTACCCAAATGGGAAACAGGCATAATAATATTTATAGTTGCGAAAAGCATTATAATGAACCGGTCAATATTTAGCGCATACGCCTTTTAATAAATACCTATAAAAACCCAATTGCGATAACCGCCATTTATTGCCAGTGCAGATGGAGGCTAAAAAATACTAAAACTGTAGATTCTGTGCAACCAATCTTTACAGAATTGGTCAATAAATGGCTTGTCATATAATAATTCGTGAAAATCATCCGCAGTAGTGGCATAGTGACAAAACTTGTATTGAAAATAAAGTTTTTATTATTTTTAATATACGGACATAGCATAGAGTTGTCAGCTACTGACCTCACCTTTAAGCTCTCTCATCTGTGGGTAACGTCAAAGTTACAGCTAATTATTATATAAAACATACAAAAAGGCATGTTTTACTTGCGATCGAACCTGGGCTCAGTCCGACGCTTGATGTTCCCTGCCATTTATGCTTGTCTAATAGTTGCGAAATTTAGCATTATAAAAAATATTGATTGTAAGAGTAACTTCGTTCCTTCGCAGGTTTTTTTTTCATTTTCGTTTTAGTTTATTCTTTATGTTAAATTCGCAGGTGATCGTCCTCATAAAGAGTATGTTCCAATTCGAAATTTTGCCATGGAATCAGAAGGCTATACCCGCCAATATGCCGTTCACCGCTCCGCGCATCATTGGTATCGAGAGAAAATTCAATTACGCCCTCTATGACTTACTGCTACTACTCATCATCTTTTTGCATAGGTAACTGTCTAGAAATAGTTTAACCACAAGTAAAAAGTATCCGATATGGTAGACTTGACTTTGTCCTGCTATATAACAGGCCTTTTGAGGTAAAAAATATCCGATATGGTGGACTTAACTTTGTCCTGCTATGTAACAGGCCTTTTGAGATAATAATATCCAACGTGGTAGACTTGACTTTGTCCTGCTATGTAACAGGCCTTTTGGCATAATATTTTATCCTTGTGTTCAGATTCATGCTGAAATCTCTGGGGCTATGGAAGGAATCAACGCCAGAGATTGAATTGCGAGAAGACATGGAGTATCCGCTGAATGATGAAGATACTCAGCTAGTTGTAGAAGGTCACATCGCAGAAGTTGGACGCAAGTACGTCAAGTTGCACGACCGGACAGGCCCGTGAGTTTCTTTTTATTACAATTTGCCCTGGATTCTATATTTTATTTAGTTACGTAAGCGAATGGCAATAAACTTTTTTTCCAATTATGTTGGGGTTGCAGTATTTCAGTCTAACCAGATACGACTGAACATCATTATTTTATAAGGAGCGACTGCCATCAGATCCCCGCAACCCAGTAGGTTACAACAGTTGACAGACTTTCATGCTTCTGACTACCCTTAACGGATGCCATAAATATTCGTGTATGGCAACTGCTACCGACAACTTAACGCACTCTCCGAGGCTCGGAGGGGTATCAATATTATTCAATATGCAACGAAAGGGTCACCGATCCAAGGACTGACCGCGGCTAGCGCGGCTTAGCCTCGCAGGTTTTGCAATCCACGCGGCCAATGTTATATGAGATAATATTTAATAATTAACTGTAGTAATAATAATAAGCTACCCTGATGGTGATGATGATGATGATGGAATAAAGAACCAAAATATGATTTTATTTATAACACATAACATAACACCACGCCTGTGTTTCCCCGAAGGTTTAGGCAGAAGTGTAATAGTACACCCACATTTCGCCAGTTATTTTATAGTCCCATGTAATAGGGGGCGAGCCTATTGCCAGTTGATCGATTTTATTCATAATCTTAATAAAGATGGGCCTGAAACATACGCAGCGCGCAGTCGTAACTAAGCAATAGATATAGGTGGTAGCAAGGTTCGGATAGTACATAGCGGGGTGTGCGGATCAGACAGTCGTCACCGGCTGGTGGACCGGCTGTACCACGTGCAGGAGACCATCGCGGCCGCCATGCGCGAGCTGGAGGCGTCGCGCTCCGACCCGCGCGTGGCGCAGCTGGTGTGGCAGCGCCTGCGCCTGCGCCGCCGCCGCGCGCGCCGCCGCCGCTACCGCCGCCGCCACGACCGGTACCACGTTTGCTGCGTCTAGTACTACTTGTGTACTAGATACTCATTACAAGTTGTATTCACTTGTACACAAGCTATTTATGTATTGTATAAAATAATCTATTTTAAATGTATTAAATTATGTAGAAATAAACTTAATGTAGTATTATGTAACGTGGTAGTTATAAAAAGTAAATCAGAATAATGTCAAATTATGTATGAATTTATTAATTGTAACTTATTTATTATTTGGGTCAATCAACTATTTTTGTCACTACTATGTATGAATCGATATAAAAAGTTATCTATGTACCTGCCTAGGGTAATAATTCATAAAAATTGTTTACTTATGTCATACCCACTAAACATGAACATTTCCATGGAAAAATGTGGTTATCCAGTGGACAAACCACTATCTTACATATCCCAGACTTCCCAGAGACATCGATGTCCCCTGAGTCACCCACTTTACAATCATTTAAAAATGTATTTTTTTTATGTCATTCTAAATGTCCTTTTTCGTATAAAAATAAATTTAATTAGGGTAACTTTTTAAGGATAGAAAAAAGTTGTTTGACCGATTTATAATATAATGTATGTAATCTAAAAAATAACGCAACATGCAAATCAACCAATCTGCAAACAGCCGAACAGCATAAATTCACAAAGCAATAAAAACAAAATAACATGTTGTGTACCTATATGTAATCTAGATATACCTTCTTTAGAATATGATAATTTCAATTCGATTCAATTCAATTTATTGTATATAAATTATACAATAAATTGAATATTAATTTATTTATTTTTATTTATTAAATTTTTGCCAGGAGTCTCTTTTTCTGTATTGTTATCATTGTATTCTGTAGAATCAGTTTGTCAAATTCATTAAAACATAGATAAATTTTAAATAAAACAATGCATTCTCACAGTCCTGAAGAATTGGGCGAGAACAGTCCAATGCGGAACACGGCCGGTTACGACAGTACGTCACAAGGAGGCTCCGTTTACGATGAAAACGAGGCTGGGCCCTCCAAAACGTCGGAAGACGACCACTACAAGTATGTAAAGCTAGATCTACAACTTTATTAAGCAGTATTTTTTAATTACCAAAAACTTGTCGGATCAATTGTTGTTGCTTTTTTTTCAATAACCTAAAATATGCTTTTCGTTTTACCGATATTGAGCTCATGACCACTTTTCCCAATTTCTGAATTATAATTTCGGCTTTCGCCATGCATTCTCGCGAAAACTCCCCCGCTTATTATGCTGAATAGGACCAAACCATGGTTGCAAAACTCGCATGGTTTGAAAGAATTTGTGATGTTGTTGTTCTTTTTCAGAGTAAATGATGATCAAGAACCGATTATTGCGGTGACTACAACATTAGAGGACACTTACAAGCATTATCCAGAAGTGATGCTTTTGTCGTAAGTATCAACACGCTATTTTGATTTCTTATGACATATTTCTTTATGCAATGATTTATGTTGTTCTATCATAAAACATAGCGGTTACTTTAGTCCCATGGAACATTGTGGCTACCGTGTTTAACTCAGTATAATAACCCGCCTTCGCTTTCGGTTTAACCGCCTTCGGTCCTGTGCTTACCGTATCTACGTATAACCTGTGCGGTTATTTCCATCCAACTGAAACTAATAGCGTTTCTATCGTCATTAACAAATGCAATTAATTTGTTTGATATTATTTCCACGGTCCATTCGCTCCAGTCGGTTGTAGTGACTACAGAAAGATCGTGATTTGCACACACCTTAGAGTGGGCCGATGTGGTTGCCGCACGAGGAGAAGGGGCTCGCCTACTAGTGGCGAGCCGGGACCTACTGGGGATGGTTGGGATAATAAAAGTTTCCCACGCCCCCGGCCAAGGGTCGTTAGAGGAACACCGTGGTGGTTTTTAGTCGGTAAGAGTCCGACACTGACTCTGCCATCCCCGGGCGGAGTACGTCCATGAGGATTTTCCCCAAGGAAAAAAAAAGAGTGCTTCATAAAGTTCTCGCTGGTGTGCGTAGTTCGCCAACCCGCAGCAATCCACCCTGGTAGACTAAGTCCTGAATGCCCAGCAGTAGGAGAGTAATGGGCTATGTTTTTGAATGATTATGTATGTACACACTAAATTCATAATATGGACGTTCTGTTGTTCTTTTTGCACAGAATAAAGCGCTACCTGCGTCCGACACACCGCTTCTTCCAGCGGATGTTAGCGCCGGGCGCGCGAGTCACGGCCGACATCTACGCTTACATGTTCCTGTGTGATTTCTTCAATTTCCTTGTAGTTATATTCGGTTTCGCCGCGTTTGGGGTAAGCTTAGAGTTATATCTGTTTTTCCTCCTTGAGTTTTTTAATAGTACTGTCTATTTTTTATACTAAACTTAGTTTTACAATATTTTAGATTCGAAAAACCCTGATCAGATTTTGACCATAAATTATCCAAGTTTTCCTACATGGCAGATGTCAGAGTTGACAATTATTAATTATTCCTTTTATTCTGTTTTTTTTTCCTCACAGACGCACCAAGGCGACGGTGGTGTCCAAGCGTACTTGGAAGAGAACAAAGTGCCGATTCCCTTCCTTATAATGTTAATCCTCCAGTTCGCGCTGATCATCATAGATCGTGCGCTATATCTGCGCAAGTTTATGCTCGGGAAGATACTGTTTCAATATGCACTCATCATAGGAGTGCATATTTGGATGTTCTTCGTACTGCCTTTCATTACAGAGAGGTACGGTATACTTGATATTGTGGTTAAATTATTTTACTTATAAAATACAGTTGTTCTTTAATCTACTAAACAGTTACTAAATGCGTCGAATCTCTTGCGACATTAATAATAAAGAGTTTATTTTTATAAAGGACGTTCAACGCTTTACTGCCGCCGCCGATGTGGTACATGATAAAGTGTATCTACTTGCTGCTGTCAGCGTACCAGATCCGTTGCGGGTACCCGCGACGCATCATCGGGAACTTCCTCTGCAAGTCCTACCACTTCCTCAACATGCTCTTCTTTAGAGGGTGAGAAACAACAGATTTTCTTTTGCAATAATTAATGATTCCATCAAACTGTTTAGGTACTTATTATAATGGTCAATAAGACAACGAACAGGTGAATTTGACGATACGTGTTTTTGCACCTTAGAACCAAGTATCATCTCCTGAAACGTTTACTTTATTTATTTTAGGCATGGGTAACTCCAGACACATCTATATCTTCGGATATATATCTCAAACCGGATCTATCACTCCTTCATTTTCAAAAAAATAAACATAATATCCTATATCCGAGTAACTCCGACGCCCGACATTCGACACTGACGACAACTTTATGGAACGAAAAACTAAGTTTAGATAATCATTGTACATAATACTTGATTTTTTAATACGCCTTTATTTTTTTCATTTGATAGACAGCCCCTAGGCCTGTAAAGTATGAAAGGAAATCAATTATTCTGTTACTGTGACACTTACGGCCAAAATTAATATTCAATCTATCCACGATATGCCCTACTAGAGATAGGAATTTGACATATTTTGTATGGAGCTTATGTCAAATTTCTATCTCTAGTAGGGCAAATCGTGGATAGATTGGATATTAATTTTGGCCGTTAGTCGTTCCGCGGATCTATTAAAATGGCTACAATATATCCAGCCTCATTCCGGTGGATTTATTTAGAAGCCGGAGTTATCAATTTCGGATATGGATATGCTAATCGGACACATATTATCTTTACTTGGAATGATATATTACATATACAATCTTTTACCGGAACTAGTTAGCCCATGTCTAATTTATTTATAATGTACAGGTTTATGGCAGTGCCATTCTTATTTGAGCTACGAACACTTATGGACTGGATATGGACAGACACGTCCATGAATCTCATGGATTGGCTCAAGATGGAAGACATATTCGCTAGTGTCTTCCTACTAAAGGTAATTAAGGCTCTTTCACTTGTGCATTGAACTTTTTTACAATTTGTATTTTGTATGACTGCACTATTTTATTGGGCAGTTACAATCACGCTTGGCAAGCATTTTTTTGTTAATTGGGAATCGACCTAAAACTTCAGGATTTAATTCCAAGTACGCAATTATAAGAGTCGACAGTAAGTGGCAATAATGTTGTCCCTGGATCACAAACGGCGATCATTAATTAAATGTTGACGAACATTGTACAAAACTTCATTCTATCCATGGACACCTCCAAGACTTGAAACGGGTTATGCAAAAGAAAAAGGTTTTTTTATGGTGTGTGTAGTCTGGTCACACGTAGTAAGCCATTGTGGTGAACTAAGACCTGAACTATTCTCAATCTGAGAAGAGGCCCGTGCCCCGCTATGGGACAAGTCAAAAGTAAAGTCAAATCAAAAGTTTTTATTTCGATTAAGCATTTACATGCACTTTCGAAACGTTAAGAATCTAGTTGCACGGTTCCAAAAAGTTGGTCCTGTCGAGAAGAGCCGGCAAGAAACTCCATGGATATACTCTTTTCAAATAATTAATGGTACAGTGGTTTGTTACATGATTTGTAAAGAATTGTGTGAGAACAATGTAGATTGTAGGGTAATGCCGTAATGAGTAAAGTTGGGAAAAACGGCTTAAAATCGTAAGCGTGTTTTAACGTTGTGCTTTTTTCTGCCAACGAATTTTTTTACGCTTTTGACGCTTTTTGTTTTTCACTTCTAAAAATGTTTACTTTTATTTGTCTATTTACAGTTAAACTATTTTCAAAGTACACTAAAAACTATACAAACATACTACAATCGTCGCGTAATTACGCAGGAGTACATTCAAAAACGCATTTACTCGTTGACAACGAAAAATAAACTAAGCGCGAAAGCAAATCAATCTAGGTCAAAAACGTTTAAACTATACACAATAATCAACAAAATAAAAAAGTTCTTTCTCTAAATAAATTTTACGTAAACGAATTAAATTTAATTCTGCCGGTTATCAAACCACCCGTCAACTTTGAATTTGGGTCTTATGATCATAAACATAAGGTTACATTTCAAACGTAGTATTGAAAGCATAAGATTGGTTTACGAAAAAGTCTAAACGAAATCTGCTTTAATCACTAAGCGTGCTTATACGCTTTTTTTTTAAATTAGACTTTTTTAAGCGCTTTTCGTTTAATCGCCCACTTCTAGTAATGAGTGAGGAGCTCACTGAAGTAAACTGATTAATAATGATAATATGTTTAGGCTCGACATAATAGGAGGAAACCCATCGATCTGACACTATGCCATATGGCTACATTATGCTCACATTTACAGTGATCAAAAATACTGAAAGGCCTTGAAATAAAATGTCAAAATGAAGTCTTATAATAAAAAAAATTAAAAAAAAAAATGTTGAAAAAATAAAAATTAAAAATAAATTTAAAAATGTCAAAAGGATATGGGCTGATTATGTTCATGTATGCATGTATTTATTTGATTCCCAGTGTTCCCGCTACATTGAGGACGAGTTCCCGCAGCCCCGCGGCGCTAAGAAGGCGAATTCTTCAAAATACTTGCTCGGCGGTGGTGTGCTAGCGTTCGTCATCGCTATCATATGGTTCCCGCTTGTATTCTTCGCATTCGGCAATTCGGTAATTATTGATAGCAAATGAGTTTCATATAGTTAATTAATTAAATCATTTATTTTCAGACCGTGGTCCATAATTGTTAGTACAACTTAAGAACTATGTTAGTAAAAAAAAAAAAAAACCCGCCGAATACATAACCTCCTCCTTTTTTTGAAGTCGGTTAAAAAGAGAGACAGGTACACATAGATATAACTACTTACAAAAAATTATTTCAATTTAATAAATCGTGGAGATGGATGTAATCAGCGATACATCTACTACTATTATAAAATTGTTAAATGTCAGTTGTCTGTTTGTTTGTTCCAGCATCACGCTAAAACTACTGGACCGATTTTGATGTTTTTTTTTTGTTTGAAAGCTGATGATCTGACTTAAAAACTGGTATGGGTTTTGAGAAAGAAAGAAAGAGAGAAAAAAAGAAAAAAAAAATCGTGGGTTGCGTACTCACCCGACAGATCGAAGCTTCTATGCATTTGCACGAGCGGATAGTAATGTACGATGGAGTGGAGTGGAGTGGACAGGGGATAGGACTGGGGATGGGACTGGGGACGAGACAGGGGACGGGACTGGGGTCGGGACAGGGGACGGGACAGGGGATGGAACATGGGACGGGAAATGGGACGGGACATGAGACGAGACATGGGACAGGACAGTGGGACGGTACATGGGACTGGACATAGAATGGGACTGGACATAGGATGGGACATGGGACAGGAAGATAGTGATATAGTGAGATAGTGAGACAGTGGGACAGGATATGGGACATGGGACGATAGTGATATAGTGAGATAGTGAGACAGTGGGACAGTGGGACAATGGGCAGTGGGACAGTGGGATAGTGGGACAGTAGGACAGTGGGACAGTGGGACGGTGGGACAGAGGGGCAGTGGGACGGTGGGGCAGTCGGACAGTGGGGCAGCGGGGCAGCGTGGCCGTGGGGCAGCGGGGCAGTGGGGTTCCGGGGCTTGGGGACAGCGGGGCAGTGGGGTAGCGTGGCAGCGGGGCATTGGGGCTGTGGGATAGTGGGGCAGCGGGGCAGTGGGGTAGCGGGGCGGCGGGGCAGTTGGGCAATTGGATATTGTGGCAGCGGGCCAGTGGGGTAGCGGGGCAGCGGAACAGCGGAGGGCAGCAGGGCAGTGGGGTACCGGGGCAGCGGGGCAATGGGATATTGGGGCAGCGGGGCAGCGGGGCAGAGGTGGGCAGCGGGGCAGTGGGGTACCGGGGCAGCGGGGCAGTGGGATAGCGGGGCAGTGGGATAGCGGGGCAGCGGGGTAGCGGGGCATCGGGGCAGTGGGATAGGGGTCAGCGTGGTAGTGGGGCAGCGGGGCTGTGGGGCAGCGGGGCAATAGGACAGTGGGGCAGACGGGCAGTGGGGCAGTGGGATAGTGGGGCAGCGGGGCAGTGGGGAAGCGGGGCGGCGGTGCAGTGGGGCAGTTGGGTAGCGGGGCAGCGGGGCGGTTGGGCAGGGGGCAGCGGGACAGCGGGGCAGTGGGGTACCGGGGCAGCGGGGCTGTACGATAGGGGGCAGCGGGGCAATGGGGTAGCGGGGCAGTGGGATAGTGGGGCAGCGGGGAAGTGGGGCGCCGGGGCAGCGCGGCAGTGGGATAGTGGGGCAGTGGGGAAGCGGGGCAGTGGGGCAGTGGGTTAGCGGGGCAGCGGGGCAGTTGGGCAGTGGGGTGGTGGGGCAGCGGGGCTGTGGGGCAGCGGGGCAACGGGACAGTGGGACAGTGGACTGGAATGGACTGGACTGGACTGACGTGGGTTAGCAGATTTTTTTTTTTTTTTTTTTTTTTTTTTATATTTTTGGGACATTTAACGCGAGCGGAGCCGCGGGTAAAAGCTAGTATGATATAAAATAATATCGCTGATCACACTCATTTCTCCGTATGCAGCCGAATAACCCGCAACAAAATTGGGCAATCTATTCGGCTATATAAGATGATAGATTTTACATTTCATTAGTTAGTCTACAATATATAATCTAATTATTAAGTCGTTTTGTAAATAAAAATACTAATGCTAGGCGCATCATGACGTAAAAACACTTACGTCGGCGATTCATGTTCTCACAGATTTTACTCTAGTTGACAAACTTTTTTTTTTACTATTTTGTTATAGGTCGGTCAACCCAACCCCCCCACAGACGTCACAGTAAAGATACGCATCGGACCGTTCTTACCTGTGTATCAAATGTCAGCTCAATCGCACAACATTGATGTGTAAGTAATTTTTGTTTTTTGCACCGTTAATAACTAACTACACTTAACAAAGCTTCAAGCACTAAATAATATTAAACGATGTAATAGAAAGAAAAGAAAGAAAGAAAAATATTTATTTGATTCAAAAGTGATGCACAAGATTACCAAAAAATTCAAGAACACAGAACAAATACCTGTATTTGTTCTGTGTTCTGAGAGAGAAGTCTACAGAGCCAAGAAGTGTGGTAAGATATGCGTCACATTCGCGCAAAACGGCTACCGCTCAGAATATTGCTAAAAAAATAAAAAAATCATCCCTAAGATAGTTTCGGTGATCTAGCTTCTTGCAGCAAAATATAGCTACTGCTGCAGGTTTACTTAAAATATTTTGTATTCGTCAGCACAAAATGCTAAACTGCTAACTCCATTTGTACAGTACGCGTGATATAACTGTGCCGCTCTGATACCAAGCTTTGCGAAGGGCGGCGCAGGTACAGTCGCGTAATAAGTGTGTGTACGACATATAACGACATAAAACTGACTTGTCACTCAGTTTTAAGGATTTTATTAAGCAAATAAATAAATCATAAAACGTGAAATTCATTTTAAAACAACACACACAGCCTAAACTGGTGGACCTAGGGATTTGAAATTTGGAAGAAATATTCCTTGAGTCCCCTAACTTTTTTGAAATACAATCTCAAAAGGGATGAAAAAAGGTGGTAAAAGTTGTATGAAGACAACACGAAAACGAATCTACGGGCGTTAGAGCTAGTAGTAACTAACACAACATAACTTCACGCCTGTATTCCCCGAAGGCAGGCAGAGGTGTATAGTACCTACACCCATATTTGGCCAGTTATAAATCCAATTTAATAGGAGGCGAGCCTTTTGCCAGCTAGTAGTATTATAGTTTAAAGTGTTCAATTTTAAACATAGTTTTCTTTATTAGATTTAAATCTTACGAATGGAATTAGCAGTTTAGCATTTTTTGCCGACAGTATAATAGCATGTTCTAAAAATTGTAATACATAATATAATTATGTTAATTTAATTCCAGTTTCACGGAACAAGACTACACGCAGCTAAGCAACATGTATGCGCGCGACCGAACCGCGCAGACATTCCTGTCCAACTACATGTACAATGACTTAGCGGTCATCACCATCAACCCCAACTCTACCCTCAAATGGGAGATCTCGCCTCCCGAGCTCGACCGACTCAAGAGAGAGGCGCTCTCCAGTGAGTAGCTAATAACATAACAACTACATGTACAATGACTTAGCGGTCATCACCATCAACCCCAACTCTACCCTCAAATGGGAGATCTCGCCTCCCGAGCTCGACCGACTCAAGAGAGAGGCGCTCTCCAGTGAGTAGCTAATAACATAACAACTACATGTACAATGACTTAGCGGTCATCACCATCAACCCCAACTCTACCCTCAAATGGGAGATCTCGCCTCCCGAGCTCGACCGACTCAAGAGAGAGGCGCTCTCCAGTGAGTAGCTAATAACATAACAACTACATGTACAATGACTTAGCGGTCATCACCATCAACCCCAACTCTACCCTCAAATGGGAGATCTCGCCTCCCGAGCTCGACCGACTCAAGAGAGAGGCGCTCTCCAGTGAGTAGCTAATAACATAACAACTACATGTACAATGACTTAGCGGTCATCACCATCAACCCCAACTCTACCCTCAAATGGGAGATCTCGCCTCCCGAGCTCGACCGACTCAAGAGAGAGGCGCTCTCCAGTGAGTAGCTAATAACATAACAACTACATGTACAATGACTTAGCGGTCATCACCATCAACCCCAACTCTACCCTCAAATGGGAGATCTCGCCTCCCGAGCTCGACCGACTCAAGAGAGAGGCGCTCTCCAGTGAGTAGCTAATAACATAACAACTACATGTACAATGACTTAGCGGTCATCACCATCAACCCCAACTCTACCCTCAAATGGGAGATCTCGCCTCCCGAGCTCGACCGACTCAAGAGAGAGGCGCTCTCCAGTGAGTAGCTAATAACATAACAACTACATGTACAATGACTTAGCGGTCATCACCATCAACCCCAACTCTACCCTCAAATGGGAGATCTCGCCTCCCGAGCTCGACCGACTCAAGAGAGAGGCGCTCTCCAGTGAGTAGCTAATAACATAACAACTACATGTACAATGACTTAGCGGTCATCACCATCAACCCCAACTCTACCCTCAAATGGGAGATCTCGCCTCCCGAGCTCGACCGACTCAAGAGAGAGGCGCTCTCCAGTGAGTAGCTAATAACATAACAACTACATGTACAATGACTTAGCGGTCATCACCATCAACCCCAACTCTACCCTCAAATGGGAGATCTCGCCTCCCGAGCTCGACCGACTCAAGAGAGAGGCGCTCTCCAGTGAGTAGCTAATAACATAACAACTACATGTACAATGACTTAGCGGTCATCACCATCAACCCCAACTCTACCCTCAAATGGGAGATCTCGCCTCCCGAGCTCGACCGACTCAAGAGAGAGGCGCTCTCCAGTGAGTAGCTAATAACATAACAACTACATGTACAATGACTTAGCGGTCATCACCATCAACCCCAACTCTACCCTCAAATGGGAGATCTCGCCTCCCGAGCTCGACCGACTCAAGAGAGAGGCGCTCTCCAGTGAGTAGCTAATAACATAACAACTACATGTACAATGACTTAGCGGTCATCACCATCAACCCCAACTCTACCCTCAAATGGGAGATCTCGCCTCCCGAGCTCGACCGACTCAAGAGAGAGGCGCTCTCCAGTGAGTAGCTAATAACATAACAACTACATGTACAATGACTTAGCGGTCATCACCATCAACCCCAACTCTACCCTCAAATGGGAGATCTCGCCTCCCGAGCTCGACCGACTCAAGAGAGAGGCGCTCTCCAGTGAGTAGCTAATAACATAACAACTACATGTACAATGACTTAGCGGTCATCACCATCAACCCCAACTCTACCCTCAAATGGGAGATCTCGCCTCCCGAGCTCGACCGACTCAAGAGAGAGGCGCTCTCCAGTGAGTAGCTAATAACATAACAACTACATGTACAATGACTTAGCGGTCATCACCATCAACCCCAACTCTACCCTCAAATGGGAGATCTCGCCTCCCGAGCTCGACCGACTCAAGAGAGAGGCGCTCTCCAGTGAGTAGCTAATAACATAACAACTACATGTACAATGACTTAGCGGTCATCACCATCAACCCCAACTCTACCCTCAAATGGGAGATCTCGCCTCCCGAGCTCGACCGACTCAAGAGAGAGGCGCTCTCCAGTGAGTAGCTAATAACATAACAACTACATGTACAATGACTTAGCGGTCATCACCATCAACCCCAACTCTACCCTCAAATGGGAGATCTCGCCTCCCGAGCTCGACCGACTCAAGAGAGAGGCGCTCTCCAGTGAGTAGCTAATAACATAACAACTACATGTACAATGACTTAGCGGTCATCACCATCAACCCCAACTCTACCCTCAAATGGGAGATCTCGCCTCCCGAGCTCGACCGACTCAAGAGAGAGGCGCTCTCCAGTGAGTAGCTAATAACATAACAACTACATGTACAATGACTTAGCGGTCATCACCATCAACCCCAACTCTACCCTCAAATGGGAGATCTCGCCTCCCGAGCTCGACCGACTCAAGAGAGAGGCGCTCTCCAGTGAGTAGCTAATAACATAACAACTACATGTACAATGACTTAGCGGTCATCACCATCAACCCCAACTCTACCCTCAAATGGGAGATCTCGCCTCCCGAGCTCGACCGACTCAAGAGAGAGGCGCTCTCCAGTGAGTAGCTAATAACATAACAACTACATGTACAATGACTTAGCGGTCATCACCATCAACCCCAACTCTACCCTCAAATGGGAGATCTCGCCTCCCGAGCTCGACCGACTCAAGAGAGAGGCGCTCTCCAGTGAGTAGCTAATAACATAACAACTACATGTACAATGACTTAGCGGTCATCACCATCAACCCCAACTCTACCCTCAAATGGGAGATCTCGCCTCCCGAGCTCGACCGACTCAAGAGAGAGGCGCTCTCCAGTGAGTAGCTAATAACATAACAACTACATGTACAATGACTTAGCGGTCATCACCATCAACCCCAACTCTACCCTCAAATGGGAGATCTCGCCTCCCGAGCTCGACCGACTCAAGAGAGAGGCGCTCTCCAGTGAGTAGCTAATAACATAACAACTACATGTACGATGACTTAGCGGTCATCACCATCGACCCCAACTCTACCCTCAAATGGGAGATCTCGCCTCCCGAGCTCGACCGACTCAAGAGAGAGGCGCTCTCCAGTGAGTAGCTAATAACATAACAACTACATGTACAATGACTTAGCGGTCATCACCATCAACCCCAACTCTACCCTCAAATGGGAGATCTCGCCTCCCGAGCTCGACCGACTCAAGAGAGAGGCGCTCTCCAGTGAGTAGCTAATAACATAACAACTACATGTACAATGACTTAGCGGTCATCACCATCAACCCCAACTCTACCCTCAAATGGGAGATCTCGCCTCCCGAGCTCGACCGACTCAAGAGAGAGGCGCTCTCCAGTGAGTAGCTAATAACATAACAACTACATGTACAATGACTTAGCGGTCATCACCATCAACCCCAACTCTACCCTCAAATGGGAGATCTCGCCTCCCGAGCTCGACCGACTCAAGAGAGAGGCGCTCTCCAGTGAGTAGCTAATAACATAACAACTACATGTACAATGACTTAGCGGTCATCACCATCAACCCCAACTCTACCCTCAAATGGGAGATCTCGCCTCCCGAGCTCGACCGACTCAAGAGAGAGGCGCTCTCCAGTGAGTAGCTAATAACATAACAACTACATGTACAATGACTTAGCGGTCATCACCATCAACCCCAACTCTACCCTCAAATGGGAGATCTCGCCTCCCGAGCTCGACCGACTCAAGAGAGAGGCGCTCTCCAGTGAGTAGCTAATAACATAACAACTACATGTACAATGACTTAGCGGTCATCACCATCAACCCCAACTCTACCCTCAAATGGGAGATCTCGCCTCCCGAGCTCGACCGACTCAAGAGAGAGGCGCTCTCCAGTGAGTAGCTAATAACATAACAACTACATGTACAATGACTTAGCGGTCATCACCATCAACCCCAACTCTACCCTCAAATGGGAGATCTCGCCTCCCGAGCTCGACCGACTCAAGAGAGAGGCGCTCTCCAGTGAGTAGCTAATAACATAACAACTACATGTACAATGACTTAGCGGTCATCACCATCAACCCCAACTCTACCCTCAAATGGGAGATCTCGCCTCCCGAGCTCGACCGACTCAAGAGAGAGGCGCTCTCCAGTGAGTAGCTAATAACATAACAACTACATGTACAATGACTTAGCGGTCATCACCATCAACCCCAACTCTACCCTCAAATGGGAGATCTCGCCTCCCGAGCTCGACCGACTCAAGAGAGAGGCGCTCTCCAGTGAGTAGCTAATAACATAACAACTACATGTACAATGACTTAGCGGTCATCACCATCAACCCCAACTCTACCCTCAAATGGGAGATCTCGCCTCCCGAGCTCGACCGACTCAAGAGAGAGGCGCTCTCCAGTGAGTAGCTAATAACATAACAACTACATGTACAATGACTTAGCGGTCATCACCATCAACCCCAACTCTACCCTCAAATGGGAGATCTCGCCTCCCGAGCTCGACCGACTCAAGAGAGAGGCGCTCTCCAGTGAGTAGCTAATAACATAACAACTACATGTACAATGACTTAGCGGTCATCACCATCAACCCCAACTCTACCCTCAAATGGGAGATCTCGCCTCCCGAGCTCGACCGACTCAAGAGAGAGGCGCTCTCCAGTGAGTAGCTAATAACATAACAACTACATGTACAATGACTTAGCGGTCATCACCATCAACCCCAACTCTACCCTCAAATGGGAGATCTCGCCTCCCGAGCTCGACCGACTCAAGAGAGAGGCGCTCTCCAGTGAGTAGCTAATAACATAACAACTACATGTACAATGACTTAGCGGTCATCACCATCAACCCCAACTCTACCCTCAAATGGGAGATCTCGCCTCCCGAGCTCGACCGACTCAAGAGAGAGGCGCTCTCCAGTGAGTAGCTAATAACATAACAACTACATGTACAATGACTTAGCGGTCATCACCATCAACCCCAACTCTACCCTCAAATGGGAGATCTCGCCTCCCGAGCTCGACCGACTCAAGAGAGAGGCGCTCTCCAGTGAGTAGCTAATAACATAACAACTACATGTACAATGACTTAGCGGTCATCACCATCAACCCCAACTCTACCCTCAAATGGGAGATCTCGCCTCCCGAGCTCGACCGACTCAAGAGAGAGGCGCTCTCCAGTGAGTAGCTAATAACATAACAACTACATGTACAATGACTTAGCGGTCATCACCATCAACCCCAACTCTACCCTCAAATGGGAGATCTCGCCTCCCGAGCTCGACCGACTCAAGAGAGAGGCGCTCTCCAGTGAGTAGCTAATAACATAACAACTACATGTACAATGACTTAGCGGTCATCACCATCAACCCCAACTCTACCCTCAAATGGGAGATCTCGCCTCCCGAGCTCGACCGACTCAAGAGAGAGGCGCTCTCCAGTGAGTAGCTAATAACATAACAACTACATGTACAATGACTTAGCGGTCATCACCATCAACCCCAACTCTACCCTCAAATGGGAGATCTCGCCTCCCGAGCTCGACCGACTCAAGAGAGAGGCGCTCTCCAGTGAGTAGCTAATAACATAACAACTACATGTACAATGACTTAGCGGTCATCACCATCAACCCCAACTCTACCCTCAAATGGGAGATCTCGCCTCCCGAGCTCGACCGACTCAAGAGAGAGGCGCTCTCCAGTGAGTAGCTAATAACATAACAACTACATGTACAATGACTTAGCGGTCATCACCATCAACCCCAACTCTACCCTCAAATGGGAGATCTCGCCTCCCGAGCTCGACCGACTCAAGAGAGAGGCGCTCTCCAGTGAGTAGCTAATAACATAACAACTACATGTACAATGACTTAGCGGTCATCACCATCAACCCCAACTCTACCCTCAAATGGGAGATCTCGCCTCCCGAGCTCGACCGACTCAAGAGAGAGGCGCTCTCCAGTGAGTAGCTAACAACATAACAACTACATGTACAATGACTTAGCGGTCATCACCATCAACCCCAACTCTACCCTCAAATGGGAGATCTCGCCTCCCGAGCTCGACCGACTCAAGAGAGAGGCGCTCTCCAGTGAGTAGCTAATAACATAACAACTACATGTACAATGACTTAGCGGTCATCACCATCAACCCCAACTCTACCCTCAAATGGGAGATCTCGCCTCCCGAGCTCGACCGACTCAAGAGAGAGGCGCTCTCCAGTGAGTAGCTAATAACATAACAACTACATGTACAATGACTTAGCGGTTATCACCATCAACCCCAACTCTACCCTCAAATGGGAGATCTCGCCTCCCGAGCTCGACCGACTCAAGAGAGAGGCGCTCTCCAGTGAGTAGCTAATAACATAACAACTACATGTACAATGACTTAGCGGTCATCACCATCAACCCCAACTCTACCCTCAAATGGGAGATCTCGCCTCCCGAGCTCGACCGACTCAAGAGAGAGGCGCTCTCCAGTGAGTAGCTAATAACATAACAACTACATGTACAATGACTTAGCGGTCATCACCATCAACCCCAACTCTACCCTCAAATGGGAGATCTCGCCTCCCGAGCTCGACCGACTCAAGAGAGAGGCGCTCTCCAGTGAGTAGCTAATAACATAACAACTACATGTACAATGACTTAGCGGTCATCACCATCAACCCCAACTCTACCCTCAAATGGGAGATCTCGCCTCCCGAGCTCGACCGACTCAAGAGAGAGGCGCTCTCCAGTGAGTAGCTAATAACATAACAACTACATGTACAATGACTTAGCGGTCATCACCATCAACCCCAACTCTACCCTCAAATGGGAGATCTCGCCTCCCGAGCTCGACCGACTCAAGAGAGAGGCGCTCTCCAGTGAGTAGCTAATAACATAACAACTACATGTACAATGACTTAGCGGTCATCACCATCAACCCCAACTCTACCCTCAAATGGGAGATCTCGCCTCCCGAGCTCGACCGACTCAAGAGAGAGGCGCTCTCCAGTGAGTAGCTAATAACATAACAACTACATGTACAATGACTTAGCGGTCATCACCATCAACCCCAACTCTACCCTCAAATGGGAGATCTCGCCTCCCGAGCTCGACCGACTCAAGAGAGAGGCGCTCTCCAGTGAGTAGCTAATAACATAACAACTACATGTACAATGACTTAGCGGTCATCACCATCAACCCCAACTCTACCCTCAAATGGGAGATCTCGCCTCCCGAGCTCGACCGACTCAAGAGAGAGGCGCTCTCCAGTGAGTAGCTAATAACATAACAACTACATGTACAATGACTTAGCGGTCATCACCATCAACCCCAACTCTACCCTCAAATGGGAGATCTCGCCTCCCGAGCTCGACCGACTCAAGAGAGAGGCGCTCTCCAGTGAGTAGCTAATAACATAACAACTACATGTACAATGACTTAGCGGTCATCACCATCAACCCCAACTCTACCCTCAAATGGGAGATCTCGCCTCCCGAGCTCGACCGACTCAAGAGAGAGGCGCTCTCCAGTGAGTAGCTAATAACATAACAACTACATGTACAATGACTTAGCGGTTATCACCATCAACCCCAACTCTATCCTCATAACTAGAAGTGGGCGTTTAAACGAAAAGCGCTTAAAAAAGTCTAATAAAAAAAAAAAGCGTATAAGCACACTTAGTGATTTAAGCAGATTTCGTTTAGACTTTTTCGTATTCCAAACTTATGCTTTCAATAGTACGATTGAAATGTAACCTTATTTCAATGCATATAACCCTAATTTGCCTATTTTTCACTACCTTGCACACCCTCCACCATACCGACTTAAATCTCTCCATCCACCATACCTAACGGCACGAAATCTGTCAGAATTTGACATCATGGAAAGTTGGAAGACTGAGTGGGCTAACGCAACGTTTGGTTCGGGCGTACAAACCATAAACCCCACTGCAAAGTTGCCTGGCTTTGGCTTACCCCGACATTTGTGGTGCCGATTAAACAGACTGAGAACGGGACACGGAAGATGTAATTACCTCAAATATAAGTGGGGATGGAGCAACTCCAGCCTCTGTGAGTGCGGCGAAGAGGACCAGACTGTGGACCATATAATCCAACGATGTCCTTTATTGTCGTACCCTGGCTCTCCAGAGGATCTTTTCACCCTTACACCTGACGCCACCATATGGTTAAAGAATCTCAATTTGTCATTGTGAATAAAATAATATAGATGTATAGATAGCCTATAAAGATGCCATACGATTAAATAAAATGCATATAAGACCCAATTTCAAATTTGACGGGTGGCTTGATAAGCGGCAGAATTAAATTTTAAACGTTTACGTAAAATTTGTTTAGAGAAATCACTTTTTTATTTTGTTGATTATTTTCGTATCGTTTAAACGTTTTTGACCTTGATTGATTTGCTTTCGCTTTGACGCTTAATTTTTTTTTGTTGTCAACGAGTGAATGCGTTTTTTTAATATTCTCCTCGGTAATTACGCGACGATTGTAGTTTGTGTGTATAGTTTTTAGTGAAATTGTAAATAGAATAGTGTAAATGAATGTAATGAAGACAAATAAAGTAAATTTTTTAGAAGTAAAAATCGAAAAGCGTCAAAAGCGTAAAAAAATTCGTTGGCAGAAAAAAGCACAACGTTTAAACACGCTTACGATTTTAAGCCGTTTTTCCCAACTTTACTCATAACAACTACATGTATAGACAGTAGTCTTTTCGGTGAACCACCACTATGGCTAATATCGCTTGCACTCAATGTTCGATGGCAGCGGTGGGTACGTCTAATGTAGCAGGATTCATTCAAGGGATTTTGTCGACTAAGGGACTTTACTCATGACGCGACGCGATGCGAGCGATATCGTATCGATTGTCGACTCGAGTTGTACGTACGTTCTAATTGATACCAAAAATATTTCCAACAGATTACTAGTTGCGCAACAGAAGTCGCTCATCGATATCCCGAACCGTGATTCGCGTGCGAGTCGAAACAAGTGTCAGCGCTCGCACGCCCCGGACATTTATTTGAAATAGGATCGCAGGTCATTAGAACGTACATGCATTTCGATATCGAGCAGATCTGTGAGCGATATCGTCAATCCATGCGATCTTGTCTGAAGACATTTGCGATTTTCAATACATTTTCTTCGAACACATGTTGTTGCGATATCTGACCGATATCGGCAATCGATGCAATTCTGCGTTGCGTCGCGCCATGAGTAAAGTCCCTTAATGTATCACCGAGAAGTATCGTGACCGTACAATGACTTAGCGGTCATCTCCATCAACCCCAACTCTACCCTCAACTGGGAGATCTCGCCGCCCGAGCTCGACCGACTCAAGAGAGAGGTGCTCTAATAAACGAGTTATATAAGTAACTTATTGGTTTTTTATGGACTACAATGATCTCTGATCGACCAAAATATGCCGCAGAGATTCATACAACCTAAATTACACAACAGTATAATCAAACTCGCCTCGAACAAGACATATTTTTAGAAAAAAAAATCAAGCAAAGTGCTCCCAATTCTGCTATTACTGATTTTTTTCCAAGTTTTTGCGAAACTTGACCACATCTGTACCATTTTGGACAACTTATAAAATGAGGATGTAAATTCTGTAACTTGTACGCCAAATGTCATTAAAAAAAATCGAGTAATTCTCTGTAATGTATAGCATACTTAGATGATTTTGTTTTGTAATTTGTGATTTATGACCATTTATTTCCTAGGTTATGAAAATGTTGGCCATGAATTTTGTATGATAGTAATAGCTCATTCATCAGCTTTCAGGAAAGTGTCAATCGAGTGCCCAAAGTGGGATAAATTTTACACAATTGGCATTTTTCCATCCGAAGATGGAAAATATCAAAAAAATCTTAAACTGCTATAACTCGAAACAAATGACTGGCTCACGGGATCATTTTTGTTGCAAATGAGCTCTAGTATAACCCCTTTCATGGAATCATAGACCAGTAAGCCTCTAGACGCCGGTTAGCTGGACACCCCCGGTCACAACGCATATGCTCTACCACTGCATATCATACGTCCCTCCGCCAATCGGAACGTCACTCAGTCAGCGAGCGGCACCAATCATAAGGAATCATACCACCGAACTTTTGAGCCGGCCAATCATAACGCGCCGTCCGCCCCCCTAACCCCACCCCCTAACCACCAGTTTTACGACTGCGTTCGAATACAAAACTTTGTTTATGCGGAGTCTTGTAGCTTACTGGTCTGTGCATGGAATAGGTCGAATTACAAATCAGCCTGTATATTCATTTATTATATTATTTTACTATCAACAGATGCAACATTAGCAGTGAAGTTCACATACGTGATTACGCACCCGACGAATGCGGTGCCAAACCCGCCGACTATAGAGGACCATCGTGAGGTCCCGATCGAAGCCTTCATCAACGATAAGATAAACCCCGAGAGAGACACACTCATTAAGTTACTGGACCACACGTCTAGTCCAGATACTTGGTTTGTATTACATTTAATTGGGACATCTATTCAAGACGCTGACGCATCACCGTTAAACCAACTATATCTAAAGCCCTGTAAAACCGCTGCAGTCGGCATTGTAATGTATAAAGGTGCGGTAGTGGGGATCTAGGTCAGCTGTGAAGTCGGTGTTAGTGGACGGTGGAATCCGTTGCTGTGGGAATGCGAGTGTAAGTACCGTTGCAAGGGTGGTTTACACCGTCGCACCTTAGTTAAAATTACTGTTGGAAACAACACAGCTCTACGTAATGTTGTTGTGCAACATGTGTACAGCAACTCTGCAACTCTATTGCTCAATAAAAGTACACTTCGTAGGGTATGATAGGATATTAGTAGAAATGCTGAAGACTGGACAGTGCGTAGTACAGCTAGTCTGCTGTACCACCTTTTCAACTTGTGCTAGAGTAATGGCCTGTAGGCGTTACATGACCATGATAGACAAATCTTTTGTCTACAGGACAAGAAATTTCTCTACTCAGACAAAATTACATTGTAAGGAAATAAAAATATAATTTTGTCTATTCATAAGTAGACAAAACCTTTGTCCATAGTCGTCATGCTACGCCTGCAGTCACCAAAAAATTGGAGTAAGGCCCGGCCGTGACAGTGCCGCTCTACAAGAGAAGAGGGTTGCAGCAACACTGAAAGAATTACCGTTGCATTAGCCTAAGTGATGTCGGCAAATGTATGCAAAAGTTTTGATTGAAATTGTGAACTGATGAAAACATGGGTTGTGTAGGCAGGATTTAGAAAGGGCATGAGGTGTACGGATCAGGTATGCTTCTTACGATGCATAGTTGAAAAATGTTTGGCCAAAGGTCAAAAAGTCTGTTGCGCTTTCGTGGATTAGGAAAAGGCCTACCTCAGAATGATGAGGAATGAACTGTGCACTGTCGATGTATGGGGTGAATAGCAACCTGATTCAAGCGTTGAAATCTCTATGAGAATTTCAGCGCTTGTGTTAGGATAAACGGGGTCTACACTGAATGGTTCAGCATCGAGAAGGGTGTGAGACAGGGATGTATAGCATCACTGTGGCTGTTCAATCTATTAATGGGCAGTTGTTTGAAAAAAAGTGCATATGGTTTAAGTATGAATGGGGTACTTGCCAAATGTCTCCTCTTTGTCGATGATCAAGTTATCCTTGTATCGTCGGAGTCGTCCTTGTATCGGGAGTTACAGAATAATAATTATGCGTGGTACTTTTAGGAGCAAGGGTATGAAAGGTAATGTAAGTAAGACAAAAGTTTTGGTTTTTGAAAGGGAATAGGTGCAATATTTTTACAGGTGACTAAAAGGTAGAATAAGTGAATGTGTTTGTATGCCTGGGTTCCATGCTTACGAGAGATGAGAAGCATGTGAGGGACATTGAAAGGAGAGCGAGTGTTAGTAATTAGGTGAATGGGGGGGTGATGGGGGTGAATGGGGGGGTGATGGGGGTGAATGGTACACACCTTCATGAAAAGCCGTAAAGTATCAGAAAAGACACGGCTGGCTGTTCATGGGAGAGTATTGGTGCCGACTGCCGACACTTATGTATGTTAGCGAAAATTGAGTGTGGCAGAAGAAACATGAAAGTAGAATAAATGTTGTTGAAATGACAGCTTTGAGAACTGGTTTTGAGAAAGAAAGAAAGAAAGAAAAAAATTAATTCATGGGTTGCGTACTCACCCGACAGATCGAAGCTTCTATGCATTTGCACGAGCGGATAGTAATGTACGATGGAGTGGAGTGGACAGGGGATGGGACTGGGGATGGGACTGGGGACGGGACAGGGGACGGGACTGAGGACGGGACAGTGGACGGGACAGGGGACGGAACATGGGACGGGAAATGGGACGGGACATGGGACAGGACAGTGGGACGGCACATGGGACTGGACATAGGATGTTACATGGGACAGGACATGGGACATGGGATGGGACGATAGTGATATAGTGAGATAGTGGGACAGTGGGTCAGTGGGACGGTGGGACAGTGATACAGTAGGACAGTGGCAGTGGGACAGTAGGACAGCGGCAGTGGGACGGTGGGACAGTGGGGCAGTGTGGAAGTGGGGCAGCGGGCCAGTGGGGCAGTGGGATAGTGGGGCAGTGGGGTAGCGGGTAGCAGGGCAGTGGGGCAGTGGGGTTATGGGGCAGCGGGGCAGCGAGGCAGCGGGACAGTGGGGCAGCGGGGAAGCGGGGCAGCGATGCCACTGCATCGCTGCCCCACTGGGCAGCGTGCCAGCGGGGCCGCGGGGCAGTGGGGTACCGGGGCAGCTGGGCAGTGGGATAGAGGGGCAGCGGGGCAGTGGGGCAGTGGGGTAGCAGGGCAGTTGGGCAGTGGGGCGGCTGGGCAGTGGGGCAGTGGGGTAACGGGGCTGCGGGGCATTAGGGGACTGGGGCAGCGGGGCAGGCAGTGGGGCAGTGGGGTAGCGGGGCAGCGTAGCATACGGTTAGCGGGGCAGTGGGGCAGAGGGCAGTGGGTTACCGGGGCTGCGGGGCAGTGGGGCAGTGGGATAGTGGGGCAGCTTTGCATTGGAGCAGCGGGGCAGCGGGGCTGCGGGGCAGTGGGGAAGCGGGGCAGGCAGTGGGATAGTGGGGCAGCGGGGCAGTGGGGCTGTGGGGTAGCGGGGCAGGGGGGCAGTGTTATAGTGGGGCAGCGGGTTAGTGGTGTAGCGGGGCAGTGGGGCAGCGGGGTATTGGGACAGTGGGTCAGTGGGGATGCGGGGCAGTGGGGCAGTGGTGCATGCTGTGGGGCAGTGGTGCAGGCTGTGGGGCAGTGGTATAGTGGGGAAGCGGGGCAGTGGTGTAGTGGGGCTGCGGGGCAGTGGGATAGTGGGGCAGTGGGGGGCAGAGAGGCAGGAAGTGGGGCAGTGGTATAGTGGGGCAGTGGTGTAGTGGGGCAGCGGGTTAGTGGGGCAGCGGGGCAGTGGGGTATCGGGGCAATGGGGCAGCGGGACAGTGGCGTAGCGGGGCAGCGGGGAATTGGGGCAGCGGGACAGTGGGGCAGCGGGGAAGCGGGGCAGTGGGGCTGCGGTGCAGGCTGTGGGGCAGCGGGGCAGTGGGTTAGCGGGGCAGCGGGACAGAGGGGCAGCGGGGCAGCGGGGCAGTGGGGTAGCAGGGCAGTTGGGCAGTGGGGCGGCTGGGCAGTGGGGCAGCGGGGCAGTGGGGTAACGGGGCTGCGGGGCATTAGGGGACTGGGGCAGCGGGGCAGGCAGTGGGGCAGTGGGGTAGCGGGGCAGCGTAGCATACGGTTAGCGGGGCAGTGGGGCAGAGGGCAGTGGGTTACCGGGGCTGCGGGGCAGTGGGGCAGTGGGATAGTGGGGCAGCTTTGCATTGGAGCAGCGGGGCAGCGGGGCTGCGGGGCAGTGGGGAAGCGGGGCAGGCAGTGGGATAGTGGGGCAGCGGGGCAGTGGGGCTGTGGGGTAGCGGGGCAGGGGGGCAGTGTTATAGTGGGGCAGCGGGTTAGTGGTGTAGCGGGGCAGTGGGGCAGCGGGGTATTGGGACAGTGGGTCAGTGGGGATGCGGGGCAGTGGGGCAGTGGTGCATGCTGTGGGGCAGTGGTGCAGGCTGTGGGGCAGTGGTATAGTGGGGAAGCGGGGCAGTGGTGTAGTGGGGCTGCGGGGCAGTGGGATAGTGGGGCAGTGGGGAAGCGGGGCAGTGGGGAAGCGGGGCAGTGGGGGGCAGAGAGGCAGGAAGTGGGGCAGTGGTATAGTGGGGCAGTGGTGTAGCGGGGCAGTGGGGCAGCGGGTTAGTGGGGCAGTGGGGTATCGGGGCAATGGGGCAGCGGGACAGTGGCGTAGTGGGGCAGCGGGGAATTGGGGCAGCGGGACAGTGGGGCAGCGGGGAAGCGGGGCAGTGGGGCTGCGGTGCAGGCTGTGGGGCAGCGGGGCAGTGGGTTAGCGGGGCAGCGGGACAGAGGGGCAGCGGGGCAGTGGGGTATCGGGGAAGCGGGGCAGAGGGGGGCAGCGTGGCAGGAAGTGGGGCAGTGGAATAGTGGGGCAGCGGGGCAGTGGGGCAGTGGTGTAGCGGGGCAGCTGGGCAGCGGGGCAGTGGGGCAGCTGGGCAGTGGGGCAGTGGGGAAGCGGGGCAGCCGTGCAGCGGGCCAGTGGTGGTAGTAGGGCAGTGGGGTAGTTGGGCAGCGGGGCAGTGGGGCAGTGGATGAGCGGGGCAGTGGGGCAGCTGGGCAGCGGGGCAGTGGGGCTGCGGTGCAGGCTGTGGGGCAGTGGTATAGCGGGGCAGTGGGGTAGCGGGGCAGCGGGGCAGTGGGACCGTGGGGCAGCGGGGCAGTGGGGTATCGGGGAAGTGGGGCAGAGGGGGGCAGCGTGGCAGGAAGTGGGGCAGTGGTATATTGGGGCAGCGGGGCAGTGGTGTAGCGGGGCAACTGGGCAGCGGGGCAGTGGGGCTGCTGGGCAGTGGGGCAGTGGGGTAGCGGGGCAGTCGTGCAGCGGGGCAGTGGGGGAAGTAGGGCAGTGAGGTAGTGGGGCAGCGGGTCAGTGGGGCAGAGGATTAGCGGGGCAGCGGGGCAGTGGGATAGCAGGGCATTGGGGCAGCGGGGCTGTGGGGCAGCGGGGCTGTGGGGCAGCGGGGCAGTGGGGCAGTGGGATAGTGGGGCAGCGGGGCAGTGGGGTAGAGGGGCAGTGGGGCAGCGGGGCAGCGGGACAGTGGGACAGTGGACTGGACTGGAATGGACTGGATTTGACTGGACTGACGTGGGTTAGCAGAATTTAACGCGAGCGGAGCCGCGGGTAAAAGCTAGTTATATATAAAGGTATTATGTTAAGATGGTTTGGGGACGTTAACAGTAAATTGATGAAACAAGTATACGAAGCGGGAGTGAATGGTAGAGTTGGAGGGGGACGACCTCGGCGAACGTATCGCAACAAAATCGTGAACATTCTGAAAAAGGCCAGATTAAGAGTTCTCTTAAGCGAATCACACACTAGACGACGCTAATGAACGTAAATGAAGTGAAGGAGGTGTGTCAGGATCATTACGGATGGAAATCTAGTCTCTGCTTGCCCCAATGGAAAACCGGCGTATTAACATGTATGTATGTATGTAAAATTAAGCGAATAACACACTAGACGACGCTAATGAACGTAAATGAAGTGAAGGAGGTGTGTCAGGATCATTACGGATGGAAATCTAGTCTCTGCTTGCCCCAATGGAAAACCGGCGTATTAACATGTATGTATGTATGTAAAATTAAGCGAATAACACACTAGACGACGCTAATGAACGTAAATGAAGTGAAGGAGGTGTGTCAGGATCATTACGGATGGAAATCTAGTCTCTGCTTGCCCCAATGGAAAACCGGCGTATTAACATGTATGTATGTATGTAAAATTAAGCGAATAACACACTAGACGACGCTAATGAACGTAAATGAAGTGAAGGAGGTGTGTCAGGATCATTACGGATGGAAATCTAGTCTCTGCTTGCCCCAATGGAAAACCGGCGTATTAACATGTATGTATGTATGTAAAATTAAGCGAATAACACACTAGACGACGCTAATGAACGTAAATGAAGTGAAGGAGGTGTGTCAGGATCATTACGGATGGAAATCTAGTCTCTGCTTGCCCCAATGGAAAACCGGCGTATTAACATGTATGTATGTATGTAAAATTAAGCGAATAACACACTAGACGACGCTAATGAACGTAAATGAAGTGAAGGAGGTGTGTCAGGATCATTACGGATGGAAATCTAGTCTCTGCTTGCCCCAATGGAAAACCGGCGTATTAACATGTATGTATGTATGTAAAATTAAGCGAATAACACACTAGACGACGCTAATGAACGTATATGAAGTGAAGGAGGTGTGTCAGGATCATTACGGATGGAAATCTAGTCTCTGCTTGCCCCAATGGAAAACCGGCGTATTAACATGTATGTATGTATGTAAAATTTACCATGACCGTGAATGCCTCCCTTTAACCATCAGTGAGAAGGAATATAGCCTGTTGGTCGGCTTACACAGATATATGGTTTGGATTCAGCACGCACTTTCGAGCATTTTCTTTAAAAAGGATCGTTCACCAAGGCTCTACAAGGCTCATTATTGTTATTATATTTTAATATAAAATTGCAATTCTAACAGGTTAAATGTAAAGCACTTGTTCCCGAAATTTGTGAAAGTATTCAACAAGGGGACCACAAAACCGGCTTACCAACTAATGCCGGCACCGGTAGAAGACGGTGAGTCAGATGAAGAGGAGGGTGAGTGCACTCACTAGCTTGACTACGCATTGAATAGCTTTATATTTAACATCGTGTCATTTCAGATGAGGATGCACGTCTCTACCGGGACGTGCAACTCCGCTTGGAGAGAGATAAAGACGCCATGTACTGGCGCGTTCGAGAGTCTTGTGCTATACGGGCAAGTTGCACTTCTTTGTTTTAATTAAATAATATAGTGGTGTCGATTCTCTTGTTCACGAACTAAACTTATTTTAAACCAAAGACATTTCTATACTAACGTAATAGACCACTACAGTGTGCGACTGAGATACCGATCTTTACGAAAAAACCTATATGCTAGAAAGAGACATAATAAAATGTCAGTAGAACCGATTTTGAAAATTGTAATCTCCCATAGCGTCCCATCAAAATATAATCTCGTATTATTTTATGATTTATTTCACAATCGTTCTATATTTAACCAATTAATATCAATAATCGTATTGGTGTAGTGTTCTGTGTTATACTGCTGTGTAATTTACATTATTAACCTAAAGAAAGAGATGTTTCACAGGTAAGTATCTGCAGGACAATACAACTTTCATAATGTTTATTTTCATAGAAGTTATTCTTAATATTATTTAGTAATACATTAATAACATGCAGTAAATACCGTATTTTCTATATAATATGTTATTTTAAATAATTATGTGTTAGATAAAAAAATATTGTGTACGTGAAAATGAAACCGTTTCGCATATGGATTGCTCAAAATATATCGATATGTCGATAGTTTCAATTATATATTTTTTGTACTACCTAGCACCATACATGTCACAAGTTAGTGTCCCTTACTGCTTTAAAAAAATACAATCGAATTGAGAACCTCCTCCTTTTTTTGAAGTCGGTTGAAAGTATTGAAAGGTTGATTTAGTCCGGCCGCACATTGGAAGGAAATCACAATGATTCATTCATTGATCACAGAAAAAATCTGACGCACCGGAACCTATACCATGGTTATACTTTTACGATGTTATAATAGTATGTTGTACGTCTATGGCAAAGAGTCGTTTCACAGGTAAGTATCTGCAGGACAATACTACTTCTATAATGCTTATTTTACATTTATACAGTTAATTTTAGTACCAGCCCCGCAGACTGACAGAATTTTCCGAATCGTATGTCTGCTTTTGACATATTAAAATGTAAATACGGTGCTATTTTATGACAATGTGCGGCCGGGCTAAAAATGCTGTAAAATATTGACCGGCTAACTTCATAACTTCCAGATTTCCTGTAAATGCTGTTATTAAAGAAAAATGGATGGGCACAAATGTTAAAACGAATAAGCACCGTATCTACTATTCTCCGCCAAATAGTGATGCTTGCATTGCTGTGTTTCGGTCAGAATGGTACGGGTGCCGGTGTAATTACAATCACATGAGACTTTCCATCTTCATGTTGTTTGGCGAACCGACTTGCGGTACCATTTAGGTAACAGCCTAGATGGTATTGCAGTTGTTATTGGCAAAGGTAACCGCTTAACATATGGTGGGCCTTTAGTTCGTTTCGCCATCCTATACAATAAAATAAAATTAAAAAAAAGCTGAAAGCCTCAAAAAAATTACAGGGTTTGCAGTAGATATTTTAAGGATAACTGTATCGTTTAATGAAATCACCAACGATCCATACCTACGCTTTGATTAGTTGCCAATTAAGTTTGTTTTCATGTTGCATGTTTACGTAAGGGTAAGATAATATACATATGTATGAGCGCATCTCGCCGTTAAACTTGATAGTTTGGTGAGTTTTCTAGTAAATTAAAGCTAAAGAAATTGTACCTGTGATTGAATAAATAAAATAAATAAAAACTCATCATAACGAACAACATTTATTATGGGAGCAACCACAGAGTACATTATTATAACTGGAGCAACCATGAAATTGCGAAAAAAATCTGCTGTTTACTACATTTTGTCGATTCGTGTGAATACAAATGTAGGGAATAGCTGTTTTTTATTAGATTTCAGGGTTGACCTCGTAGTAAAAGTTGTTCGATAGCACTCAATTATTTATTGAGTGCTATCAAATATGACCACACACGAATATCGGGATATTAACGGCGCGCGAACTGGGCTCTTTGGTCATCATTGCTAGAAACCACTGGTCTTGCTGTTCTCATGGAATACAAATTCCCATGAAACTTCATAGAGCATCTTAATCATGGAAGGGACTAGGTTGCTATCCGCGGCTTTAAGTTTGATCAGATAGGTCCTTTTTACTAAAACAAATCTCATAGATACAAAAAATACAACAAAAAAGTTTTATACACTTATTTTTCATGTTATATGATGGCGAAACGAGCTAAAGACCCACCTAATGTTAAGCGGTTACCTTTGCTCATAACGACTGCAATACCAACTAGTCTGTTACCTGAATGGTACTGCAAGTCGGTTCGCCAAACTGAGACATGAAGACGGAAAGTATCATGTGATCATTCAATTTGTAAAAATATACCATATTTTGAAAATGGGTTCTTGCAAATGCTAGATTGTCAAGTATGCGAATGCTAAGAGATAGATTCATAGCCGGTTGCAAATTTAGCCTGCCGCTGAGAAAACTCTTGAGCTGACGCGGACTTGATTTTATATGATTCGGTCGTCTGTATCGAATCGAAAATCATGGCCAGGTTCTTGCTCCACCTCCAATTTCATCCTCAGAATTTAGTTGCACGATTCCAAAAACAAAGATCCTATATCTTTGTTTTTGTAATCGTGCAACTAAATTCTCGACATTTAATTCTTTGCCTATTTGAAATAAAAACTAACTAATAACTAGAAATTATCGAAACACTGATGTTTCTAAATCTAAGTCGATAAAATTATGTATAAGTCTGATGTGTAACTTAAGTTGACTGGACAAGAAAACTTGTCAAGTTCATAGATATTGTAATTTTTCATAAAAATTCAATAATTTGACCAATTCCGGAATCGTGTATAGGAACTTGTTCCGGGATTGAAAAACTTTCTATACACCTAATTAAAACTAATATGATTAATTGTAAAATGTTCCGTGTGGTGCCGGACGTAAAGAATTGCACCACCCTATATCTTCTCATGGGTGTCGTAAAAGGTGACTAAGGGATTCACCAGAGGATGGGCAGCAGCATTCTCTGAGTATTTAACCAACCAACTGCGATCGCCAATCCGCCTGCCAAGCGTGGCGATTATGGCATATCCCCCCAATATATGCTTGGGGGAGGCCTGTGTCCAGCAGTGGACGTCTTACGGCTGAAATGATGATTAATTGGTTTTTTTAATTTCTTACATAAGTATTCCTTACCTTCGTGACATTAATAATGTAATTATAATATAACCCTTAATTGCGTAACTCAATCTTTTAAAACAAATAAAATTATGTCTCAAATATCTGTAATTTTAAAACAATAGTTACTTAATAGCTTAGCAGTTTTAAAATACTACCACTCCTTAAAAGTAAGGCCCGGCCGGTTGAAATATATCGATAATGCAATAACGTCCATGTCACATCACTAAAAATCACTCCTACACGTGTCAATTTCGCACATATATTCATTTCGCTTTCGGTGACGTGATAATTAGGTGACAGTGTCTCTATTACGTCAGTATAATACCTTTATGTTTTAAACTATCGCTCTCTTTTACTCATAGTAGATACAAGAAAGGGATGGCAATAATTTTAGAACTGTCAAAGTAGTTTACGTGTTACATTTCTTTGTATTTTAGTGGGCGACGACGACTAAACATGTATGGAAATTTTAATTCCGACTAATTTGACATCTCTATAATTAATAACTTCTTAGGTTTTCGCGATCACTACACATTATAATAAAACAAGGTTAAACCGGATTAAATCGCGTATATTATTTAAATTGGTTTCCCTGACGTTTCGAAAGCTTTGCAGCAGTTCGTGGTCGCAGGTAGACTAAGATGACAAGCGTCTTTACAAATATTTCTAAAAATTATTTTAATCTACCGTACAATATTATTAACAACACAACGCAACACTGTAAAAGATAATGATATTGTGAGTGATTACTGCGTGCATCGAAACGATTTTAATTAATAATATTGTACGGTAGATTAAAATAATTTTTAGAAATATTTGTAAAGACGCTTGTCATCTTAGTCTACCTGCGACCACGAAATGCTGCAAAGCTTTCGAAACGTCAGGGAAACCAATTTAAATAATATACGCGATTTAATCCGGTTAAACCTTGTTTTATTATAATCTCTATAATTGTTTCGATCCCTTTCTTGTATCTATTTTATTAGTAAAAGAGAGCGATAGCTTAAAATAAGTTAAGTTTGTGAACAAGAGAATCGACACCAATATCCACTGGGATGACGGATGATACAGATGTATGGAGAAAAAGAAATGCTGCGCCGACCCCAAATAAATTAGGATAAGGTCAGGAGGATGGTGATGAATATCCACGTAATTATTCTAAGAGTAATCGAAAATTTTATAGGTTCTCGAAATGTTCAAGTATTTCATCAACAGCCTATCGCAGTCCAGTGCAGTCTTAAAAGTTGCGCCACAATACTTTTGGCCAACCTCCTTAATCAACACTAGTTTTGGACTGTTTTCGTCAGTCAGAACTAGTTTTGACCGGGAAAGAGTTCGACTGCTGAGCGTGGGGTCCTGGGTTCGATTCCCGGGTCGGGCAAAGTGTTATTGGGTTTTTTCATTAGGAAATTCTCAGTAGCAGCCCGGAGTCTGGATTTGTGCCCGGTTGATGGCAATAGGCTCGCCCCCTATTACATGGGACTATAACATAACTGGCGAAATGTGGGTGTACTATTACACCTCTGCCTACCCCGTCGGGGAAATACAGGCGTGATGTTATGTTATGTTAAGAGTTCAGAGTGGAGTACTGACTCCGAGTTTGATATTTAAGCATACACTATCGAAATCGTCGACTTTCATTCATAAATCAGTAGTTCCTCCTCGTTTCCGCCAGGGGCGCTACTGATTTATGAATGAAAGTCAACGCAATCGATCGCGTATGCGTACTGAGTTGACTGTGACATGTATAACGAAAACGAGCGCGTAAAATTCCACTGATAGATCTTTGGGCATATGGTTATTATAAAAAACTGCTAAATGCATCCGATCTATCAAAATAAAATTATTTGAACGAATAAATAAACTATGCCTGTACGGTAACTATTTTGCAATATTTTCATACTCCAATAAGTTATTAATTTAATCTCAAAATTGTCGAAATTAGTGTTGTAATACGATAGTTTCGACGCTTGTAACTTAAAAATAAATATTTTTTACCGTTATATTTCCATAAAAGCTCAGATAACGTCGAGACAAATCGATGTCGTTCTTAGTTTTGAACGTACAACACCAAACAATAGAGGAATCACCATATTAGCGTTTGTATGGAAGAATAACAAACTAACGCAATAGCGACCGATCGCACGGGGTACTGTCAGCAACACAAGTGGATGATTATATAAAAAAAATATTAATTAATATCATAGGACCCAATAATTTATTTAAATATAGAATGTTCCGTTATTAAAGTAATCTATGCTCAATAATAATTTGTTTAAAAAAATTGTAGTCCCCTACTTGCAAGGCAAAGCTCTCCTCCATGTTCTTCCATACTTCGGTGGTATCATACATACAACTCTAGCTTTTAGGGTTCCGTACCCGAAGGGTGCCAAACGGGACCCTATTACTCTCGCTACGCTGTCCGTCCGTCCGTCCGTCTGTCACAGGGCTGTATCTTTTGAACGGTAATAGGTAACCGGTTCAAATTTTCTCAGAATATGTGTTGCTAAAAATACTAAAATTAAAAAAAAGTCTAAAAACAAAGGGGTCCCCATACAAGAAACCTCAAAAAACATGCATTTTTTTCAACGTTTTTGTTCCTGCTCTATCTTCAAAACGGTTATATATACCAGCGTCAAACTTGTTCAGGTTATAGTGCATATTATGTAGTTTAGCAACAAATACTAAAAATAAGACAAACAAAGACATATGTGGTGTTACCTGCGTAAGAAAGACATGCAAAAATTCATATTTCGCGCACTGTTCGTTGATGTCTTTTGATAAACTCTCGTAAATTAAATCAGTTTTTATGGGGTATCAGGTCGTTGAGAGGTACGGAACCCTTACTGCGCGAGTCCGACTCGCACTTGGCCGATTTTTTACATAACATCATACCATAACATCACGCCTGTGTTTCCCCGAAGGGGTAGGCAGAGGTGTAAATAGTACACCCACATTTCGCAACTCTAGTTTTTTAATTGTATTATATTGATATTTCTTTGCAGGATCCATTGATGTCAGTGCCGCTAAATAACTGTGATATGCTCGTTATGTATACTTTTAACGATAAGCTGTTCCCAGAGACACTTAACTTTATATCAGGCAGTGGGTAAGTATCATTATTTAATTTTCATAATCATTACGTCATCGAAATGTATAATAATTTTCATGGAACTGTCTGCTATTTAAGCGACAACGCCCCTTTTAAAAAACTGCTTAAGCGTTGTTCAGCCACCTTGATAAACGACCAGCCAGTGACTTGGCTCATCAAAATCAAACAACAATCGGCTTTTAGATGAGGTAGCAGTACCGTGCCTAGGGGTAGGGCAGCCGGGGCACGTGCCCTAGGTCCAATTCAAAGGAGGGCGCAAAATTCTGAGATTGATTAAACTTAATTAATTATTATATGCGAATTTCCGGTCAATTGCCCGCCTGCATAGATGTATGAAAAACGCTTACCACCCATGCGCGAGCTTAAATACATATTCATACGTCCTATTCAGGCGGCCATTTAACTACTGGTTATTTAAGCGCCTATACGCCTTGACATTACATTAAGTAGGTATCTACTTAACTACTAAAACTAAAAAATCTATTCTTTGCTTCGTTTTGTTGTAAAATTCTAAATACATCAAATATCTTTTGGAATCAATCCTTAATATCATGTTCTTTCAAGCACACTTCAACTTACTGAATGTAGTTTACGTGGTGTCATGTTTTCGAAGATTTCGAACAAACAAATATTTAAAAAAAACGTGTTTGCTTTAGAGCACACGACTGAAGTAAAACTTCACTAACTTATATCTCCCTCAATACTATTTCAATGAAAACAAAAGAATGGCGGCGCGGCGCGCGTCTGCTCTGCTGGCGCTGAGTCGCGTGGCCGGACATCGCGCGCACCTCGTTCCCCGCGTTCCGCACTACCCCCTCCGTTCGCCTCACTTTTCGTAACACCGTAACGCATTCACCAGCTTACTCCCCAAGTCAAGCGTGCCTAAAGAAGTTTTACTTCAAAAAAAATTGTGAGCGCTATCTCGCTATCTCGCCTGGGGCAACATTCAATAGGCACCTGGGCCACTGTGAGGTATTAGGTCATTTTCGTTTCATATTATGATGGTCTAATGGTTAGGCTAGAACTGTAACCATAATGTAACCGAATTATACATATAGTATTGTGGGACGGCGAACGTATCGCGATCAAATCGCGGATGTTCTCAAAAAATGCCAGGTTAAGAGTTCTCTAAACCGACAAGCATGCATGACGAGGTTAATGGACGTACATGAAGCGAAAGAGGTGTGTCAGGATCGTAGCATGTGGAAATCCATAGTCTCTGCCTACCCCAATGGGAAACAGGCGTGATAATATGTATGTATGTAGTATTGTGGCTAAACACAGCCCAGCCTGTTGGTTCAACGTTGTTTGAAGATGTTGACTGAAACTTTTATTGTCTGTTTGTTTGTTCGAGCATCACGTAAAAACGACTGGAGCGATTTTGATGAAATTGGACACACAGATAGAGCAAATAATATCCTGGATTAAAATATAGAATACTTTTTATCGACGTACCACGGGAGCGTAGCTGCTGGCGGCGTTTAAATCTAGATCGTTACGAACGCGATGCGGATCTACGAAATAAATATAAATGGTTGTATTGAAAACATAATGTGTATATATATTCCAGTATCATCGGATTGTACACCACATTCGTATTCTTGGCGTCCCGAGTGCTGCGAGGATTCTTCTCGGGCATTTATACAAAGATCATGTTCGATGACCTGCCGAACGCTGACAGAGTGCTGCAACTCTGTCTTGATATTTATCTGGTAAGTTAGTCATTTGTAGCCGTTTTCAACTCATCATTGATTTTTGTTAGACAGATTCTTTGAAATTATCAAGTAATTTTGGCTCACATTTTTGTATACGATAACAAGTAGGTACTAGGTACACAGTTGAATTGAAGTAAAACTCCTCCTACAGTCGTGTTCCTCAATACTGTAGGTCGTGACCACCCCCATGGATATCTTTCTTGTGGATGATGCTTCGCCATCTTTTGCGATCACCTGCAGCCAAACAAAAACCGTAAAACTCCATCGTCGTTCGTCGTTTTAGTATTCTATAAAAAAAACTTCATATTTAAATGTTTCAAAATGAAAAAGTTTTTATTTTATTATGTTTTAACCCTATGTTATAAGTAAATTTTAAGGTGCAAATAAAAGTTTTATTTTATAATTTTTTATTATTTCGAATAAGCATTTACATGCACTTTCAAAACGATAAGAATCTAGTTGCACGGTTCCAAAATGTTGGTTCTATGGAGAAGAGTCGGCAAGAAACTCCATGGAAATACTCTTTTCATGTTAAATAGTACAAAATTAAATGAATGTTACATGATTTGCTAAGAATTGTGTGAGAACAACGTAGGTTAATGAGTGACACAAATTCACTAAATATAACTAAATAATAATGATAATTATTATGTTTTGACTCAACCATAATAGAAGGGAACCTATCGATCTGACATCTATATATGATGTACGGCCAAAATTAATATCCAATCTATCCACGATTTACCCTACTAGAGATAGAAATTTGACATATTTTGTATGGAGCTTATGTCAAATTCCTATCTCTAGTAGGGAAAATCGTGGATAGATTGTATATTAATTTTGGCCGTTAAACAATACTAATTCTTTCTAGATCTAATCCTCAATACCCCATTTGTATCATTGCTTTTTATTTTTTAATAGGTCCGCGAAGCACTCGAATTGGCCTTAGAAGAAGATCTGTTTGCTAAATTAGTATTCCTGTATCGGTCTCCTGAGACCATGATCAAGTGGAGCAGGCCCAAGGATGAAGAGAACATGGAACAGCGGGCGCTGCCACCTTCGCGCTGAATTCATTTGTCATATAGGTAGTTAACAGAAAAGTAGGTTATATTATATCATGACGCAGTCTCTTTCTATACAGTGTAACAGAAAGGTGAGATGATACTTTAGGAAATAAAAGCACGCATCAATAAGAACAACTTTCAGTATGGCAGCAACTCTGGATACGTGAAAAAAACAGCTGTTCTAAAGATTAACATAGGGTACCATACCGGTTGACAAAATATGAGAACATTTTTTTTCCCGAATTCAGATGTGCTGCCACAGATACTAAAATTTGTTCTTGTTGATGAAGTGCTCTTGTCCCCTAAATTATTATTTCATCTTTATGATACCCAGTGCCGTAACTAGCCTTTTATGCGCTCGGTGCGAGCTTCTATAAATGCCCTCGCATGACCCAAAACTTGGTCCTGATCTGGTCATTTCTGCGCCCCTCAAGGTTCTGCGCCTGGGCACCGCTAGCACCGCCCTAGTTACGGCACTGATGATACCTACACGTTGTACAAAGTTAAGGCTACTATAATTTAATTATGAAATCCTCGAATTGTCATTAAAGGTAACATCACCTTTTGTAAGTAGGTAGCTTAATGCCAATTTCTAAAGTTAATTTTATGTAGGTAAACAGATACCTATAGAAAAATGTATCATATTCATAGACAATTAAATTTTCAATTCTACCTACTCTTTACAAATCATATTTATATATTTTAATGCATGAAAATTAGGAGACTGGAAACTACAATTTAGCCAGTGTTATGTTTAAATACGGCCCTTAACGTCCATAAGATGAGTATGATGAGTTCGTGATGTCGTTATCTATAATTTTAATAACTGCATACACACAGTGTGCAACACATGACATCGATGATAGATACGTAAGTTGTACAGTAAAATAGTTATAATTTAAGAATAATCATGGTGCATATTTTAATTCAATTCAGGAAGTTTGTGAAATTGGCAAAATCTTGCAACAATGTTACTATACATAGGCTGGGATGGGAGCCCATTACATAAACAAAACCAATATTGTATATTGATTTTCAGTGTGAGCTTTATGCCTATAATAATTTATATTTAATCAAGTTAAATTAATTGTATCCGTCATTGTCAATAAAATCAAAAACATTCATAATTTCTTGCACTTATTACTATAATGCGCACAAACTGAAAGTTGTAGTATGTAGGTACTTAAACATTTTATTTGTGCATTCCTAGATTATAAAGTTAACGCTCTCTTGATGAAAAATTGATACTAACTTCCCAAACTATTGTTAATTTATGTGTTCGTTAGAATTTAAATAACTCAAAATGTTTATATTGTAATTTTTTTGAGTCTGTATGAAATAGTTACCAGAAGTGAAAGGTATCATAGTACCTATCAGAATTCACCTTGTATAGTCGACGGTCGACCGCACGTCAGTGGTAACACTTTCATTGCGAAGACTGCCCTTACTGTTTATGAAATACAGACGCTGTCAAGGTCAACGGTTACCACTGACGTGCGGTCGACTGTACTATTAAAAATGTTCCTTGTGCAATGTGTAGTATGAATTTAGTTAGGGTATTTATTTATAATTAAAGGGTTTAACCATTATAATTCATAATCTTTAAAAATATTTGACACCTAACTACACAACATACCTATTATTTTATCATATAGTTACATAGGTCCTACACCCTCTGATTATATGTAGTCTTAAATCAAATAAACATAAGTTTATTTAAACTTCAATTTACAAAACTTTATTATTGCATTTGATATTACTTAATTAAATTATTGGAGTAAGAGAATTATACATATTGTACACTTTTGTATTATGGTTGTTGTTTAAGCTGCATTTAATGTTGTCGATTTGTGATAATAAAAGTCATATGAAATGTTTACGATATTTTTATTATGTAATTTTATCAATACAATAATATGAAACACACTGGTTTAATTATTACGTTTACAACCATTATGGTATAATTCTTACTGAAATAACATAAATCTTATTCTTAATTCTTAAATTACCATCAATCTTGGGGCTATGTTCATGGACATAAGTTCCTGGAATAGCAATTTGGCAGCGTATGGTAATCGAATTTGTGATATTTGAGTCTTATTTTTGCATCCTTTGCATTCGAATGTGTTATTCCGTAAGTTTGCAATAGCTATCAAGCCACAGAAATTGCAAACATGTATACGGTATGGATCAGAAACTTCAAAGAGCCGTTCGCGTAAAAATTGTGCAGCACCATGAGCAATTTGACAATCTCTTTCCATTTCACCAAAACGCAATCCACCATCTCTAGCTCTGCCTTCCATAGGTTGTCTTACTAAAATCTGTACAGGTCCTCTAGCCCTAGAATGAATTTTATCATCCACCATGTGCTTCAAACGTTGGTAATATGTGGGACCTAAGAAAACTTGAGCATTTATCTTCCGCCCTGTATGTCCATTATACATAACTTCATTACCACGAAGATGATAGCCATACTCTAATAGCAATGAAGAAATTTTCTGCACATTTACAGCATCATTGAACGGTGTAGCATCACCAATTTCTCCTTTGTTAGAAGATACTTTGCCTTGAATACACTCGATCAAGTGACCAATTGTCATACGAGAAGGGATAGCATGTGGATTAATTATAATGTCAGGAGTAAGCCCTTCACAAGTAAATGGCATGTCCTCCTGCCTATACTGAATTCCACAAGTACCTTTTTGACCATGGCGTGAAGCGAACTTGTCTCCAATCTGAGGAATTCGCACGGATCTGACGCGAATTTTACAGAATTTATATCCTTCACTGTTTAATGTTAGCATTACTTGGTCGACAATACCAGTTTCGCTGTTACGTAAAAACGTTGATGCATCACGCTTTGAGTAACGTTTTGTTGTACCTTCTAATTCATCATCATTTTCAGGCAATGTAATTGTTTTTCCAATAACTACATCATCTCCAGACACTCTTATACCAGGTGCAATAATGCCATCGTCGTCTAATTTATCATATAAAGCATTTCTCATGCCTTGACACGTTTGTCTAGTTGGTTTTTCAAACTGCTCTTCTTGGTCACCAATTCTTTTGGACTCTGAATCCTTATAAGATCGATAAAATACAGATCTGAAAAATCCTCTTTCTACTGCAGAAGCATTCAAAATGACACTATCTTCTTGATTGTAGCCAGTATAACAAAGGATAGCAACAATTGAATTAATACCTGCTGGTAATTCTCTAAACCTTAGATACTCCATAGACCGTGTTGTAACCAATGGTTTGTGTGGATAGTATAACACATGAGCCAGTGTGTCCATTCTTACATGGAAGTTGGTAATGTACACCCCCATAGCTTGTTTACCCATAGCACTTTGATAAGTATTCCTAGGGCTCTGGTTGTGATCAGGAAATGGGATAATAGAAGCACACACACCCAATATCATGGCAGGATGAATTTCACAATGAGTGTATGTAGTACAATATGCATATTCTTTGACTTGGGCTAAGTCATCTGGACTCATTGCAATCATTACTGTCTCCTCTTCCAAGGTGTCTATATATTCAACAACACCACTTGCTACCAAATTTTGCCAACCATAGTTATTAAAATCACGTTCTTTAAGATCATCAATATGTTTCTTTTTTAGTAACAAAGCTCCATTTTCTACAATCAATAAAGGGCGACAGATCCTCCCAGCATCTGTGTAGATTCTTATTTCTCTGTCCCTGATATCACGGATCATGCTCACCTCAGAAACAATTATGTCCATTTGACGTCTTAGTTTTCTCAATGTAGCCATAAGTTGTTCAGGATCTCTATGAATACCAACCCAACAACCGTTTACAAATATTTTTGTAGCATCTGCAATAGCTGAGGGTGCAATTTCCTCCAAATTTTCCATAGACCATTCTTCCAAGAATTCCAGAATTGGAGAGGGTTGACTGCCTACAGAAATATAGGCCATCAAGGCAAGGTTCTTCACTAAACCTACAGCAGCACCTTCAGGTGTTTCAGCAGGACAAATCATACCCCACAAAGTATTATGTAACTGTCGAGGTTTCGCTAATTTACCATCTCTACCAATTGGAGAGTTAACACGTCTCAAATGTGATAATGTTGAGGCAAATGTTAATCTATTTAATACTTGTGACACTCCAGCTCTAGCTTGATGGGCTTTCTTTTGGTCACCCCAGTTTCCAGTAGCAAGCGAATATCTAAGACCATCAGTTATTATCTTAGTTTTAATTGCTAATTCCAGATTGAAATCCTTTCCTCGGTCAATGAATTTCTGAGCATACATTCTCACTTCCTTCAAAAGATTCTTGAACAGACCTCTGAATAAAAATGCAAGAAGTGGACCAGCTAAATCTAACCGTTTGTTGCCATAATGATCTCTGTCATCTAGTTCACGACGACCCAAAGCAGCCAGTAATAATCTGTGAACCATGTAACCTAAAAAGTAAGCTTTTTTAGTTTCACAAAAATCTGAGACACCAACATGTGGCAACATTTCCTTTTGTAGAATCTCTCTAGCATATTTGATACGCTTTTCCTTAGTAACACCAGGGCGAGCACCACGGGCACCAATGAAATTTAGAGCCACATTCTGTTCTTGTATTACAAAAGCTTCATCTAGGGAGGGTTTCACCATTTCCATCATTTCAGGATCATCAAAATCATATATAATGTGTTCCAATATATCTCTGTCTGCTACAAAACCAAGAGCTCTGAAAACAATCATGATTGGTATTTCTTGTTTGATGTAAGGGACAATTGCAATAATTCTTTGCCCAATTGCAGATTTTTTTATATTTTGCCCACCACGAGCCATCATGTTCACCCATAAAGTTGACGTAGGCCTTGAACTATGCTCCAGACAGGATCGAATTTCTGTTTTGTAAGCAAACTTGCCATCTTTCATACTGAATACATATACAGTATTTGTTGCCATTTTTTCCTGAGCAATTAATACTTTTTCAGATCCATTGATGATAAAATAACCACCAGGGTCCAGTGGGCATTCATTCAATTCAGACAAATCTCTGTCAGTCAAATTATTTAAGAGACAATAAGTAGATCTAAGCATAATAGGAATCTTCCCAATGAATGTTTTTTGATGTTGTGTTTCAACAGGGTCTTCATGTTCCTTTACAATTGTTTTTGTTATATCGACATAAAGTGGGGCAGAATAAGTCAAATTACGAAGACGTGCTTCGTTAGGCATCATAGGTGATGGCGCTCCGTCTTTTTCCCAATGCGTTGGTTTAGATAAATATATTTGATCGAATTTCAGAAGATACCTCGGCGGTGTTTCTATTTCACCCGATGCATGTTGCGCTTCAGCTTGCAACTCTATGGGTGGCGAATCTTCTACAATGCGTTGGACAGACATTTGAATAAATTCATCGAAGCTGTCCAATTGTTGGCGTACTAAACCCTTTTCATCGAAGTAAGCGTTGATGACAATCCAGCAAGCTTCCTGCCAGAGTTCCGAAGATATTTCTTCCACGTCAATTTCTTCAAATTGATCATCTTCATTGTCGTACATGTTTGAAAAGGAGAACTAAGTTCCCTCCAATAAAGTAAGTTGTTTTAGCAAATTATATTCTCTTCGCCAATAACTTTAACTTGACTTCACTCACTAATTCACAGATTATTTTACGTGAAAAGCAGTCGATGGAATTAAGACAACCATTACAGTATCCATCACAGATTTGACATTTACTACCATAGACATT
The DNA here is from genome assembly GCA_949699075.1 of Asteroscopus sphinx. NCBI lineage: Eukaryota > Metazoa > Arthropoda > Insecta > Lepidoptera > Noctuidae > Asteroscopus > Asteroscopus sphinx. The sequence goes on along the minus strand of OX453004.1, from coordinate 24,439,775 downwards.
GGTCTCGAACGTCAAAAATTGTCAAAATGCAAAATCGGTAGAGTTGCTCCCAAAAATCGGTATATTTATTTTGTACCAAAAAAAAAAGTAAAAAAAAACCTATTTCTCATTTAAATGTCTTTAATTAAATGGCAAACATTCAACCCAATTCAATCAAAACTCCTGAACCAAATCGAGCTAATGTCAAATGAGCTAGTGTCAATTCTTAAGCTAGGAACAAATTATAACACGACTGTAAGTCGCGCTCGCGTCTGATAATTTGTTCCTAGCTTTATTTAAAGGAATGCTGTACGATGACACCTTTGATAATGGAATAGTTCCTTAGTCAAAGGGTGACATTAACTCGAATTTTTCGATCGACACAGAACTAGATCCAGTTGGGTCGGGAGTGAGGCACTGATGCCCGTTTTATAAAGCAATGGGCTATTCGAATAATTTAACTCGAATATATCGAGTTATCCTTTGAACTCGTTGATTCGAATTGTGTTTCTTCAAAACCGAGTTGATTCGTTCGGCTCGGTGACTCGCTCTCCCGGGCAAGTGGCGGTAAGCGAGAGAGTGAGACAGCGAAAAGCTGCGAACTACGAGTTCAAGTGAAATAAAATATTAGGCAGTGCGAAATCACCACGATTCGTGTATACGAATCAACTCGATCGATCCTTACATTCCTTATCAATCACATGAATCACCCGAATCGATTCGATGTCGCTCGCTGACTCAGGTGGCTCGCTGTTTGTGCCCAACTCTGGCTTGAGTCGGCTCGATACATTAGATAGAACGCGTTTGGTACACGAAACAACTCGAATTGTGATTCGAATCAACGATCACTAAACTTCAACTCGTATGATTCCAGTTGAAAAAAATACGATTCGTCCCAGCGCTACTGATATATGATGCAGGATGAGCACCACAGATGGTGCGGCTTATAATAGTGATATATTTTTTATCTTAGGCGGCCCATCATCATCATTTCAGCCGAAAGACGTCCACTGCTGGACATAGGCCTCCCCCAAGCATCGCCACAACGACCGGTCCTGTGCCTTCCACATCCAGTGGATTCCCGCGACCTTCACCAGGTCGTCGGTCCACCTTGTGGGGGGCCTACCCACGCTGCGCCTTCCAGTACGCGGTCGCCACTCCAGAACTTTACTGCCCCATCGGCCATCCTCCTACTACTGCCCCATCGGCCATCCTCCTACTACAGCCCCATCGGCCATCCTTCTACAATATAATTGCGCAATATTCGGCAATATTATTATTGCACCCTGCAGGCGTAGCATGACCGCTGTAGACAAAGCTTATATCGACGGAAGAATAGACAAAATGACGTATTGTAGAAAGATTTCTTCCGTCCGTAGCATGCCGATGGCAATAATGAAGAAAAGAAATGTCTCTATACTTCGATCGACACATGTCTACAACGTCGAGCATGACGAACATATTTTCTCTACTTTTGACAGTTAGAGGTAGACATGTTTCTCTTCAAATAGAAGAAATTAGTCTACATCTCATGAGACCTAGACAAAATTATTCTTTAGTTTTATTAGGACTAGATTCTCGTTAAATTGGTTTCATTGGAGTTTTTGAACAACAATAATAACATGTCGGGTTCCTATCGTCGCTATCTCCTTAGTTATTATCAAAAACTAGCCTTTGCCCGCGTGTAATTCGTAATAAGTATATCGAATGACTATCGTGCATCCCTCGGGAACTGTGTCTTCCCGGGATAAAAAGGTTTCCTTGATTAATTAATGCACATCCTATCTAGGTCTACGTGCTAATCTTCAGCCAAATCCGTTTGAACATGATTGAAGGACAAACAAGCAAACATCCATAATTTCGCATTTATAATATTAGTAAGATTACATATAAGATAATTAGCTGAATGCCCGCGGCTTCTTCGGCTTATCACAGAAAGCTTTATCGCGCATCCCTCGGGAACTGTTTATTTTCTCGGTACAAAAAGTAAATAGAGTATGGCAATAGGCTCGACTATAACATAACTGGGGAAATGTGGGTGTACTATTATTACACCTCTGCCTACCCCTTCGGGGAAATACAGGCGTGATGTTATGTTATGTTAGTATACTTTATTGTTTGCACACCATAAAATTAAAAATAAAGTTGTAACAAACATGAGCACAATACTAACAATTGGCGGTCTTATCACTAAAAGCAATATGTTATGTTGTAGCCTATATATTAATCCGGACACATAATATAATACTATAATCCGGGTAATGGTCTATGTGCTTAATTTCATCCAAATCCGTTCAGCCGTTTCAGCGTGGTTGAGTAACAAATTTTTCAATATCCAAATATCTTCACAAACTTTTACATTTATAATATTAGTGAGATAGTTTTTAATACGGACAAGAACACATTTTATGTGATCTTATTGCAGCCCTCTATCTCCGAGCTAGTTTTCAAGAACTACAAATTGGCAACGAGATGGTGCAGTATTTGTGGCAGTCAGCCTGACTCAGTCCTTCTTCTTCTTCTATCGTGTCGACATGAGCTACATAATGACAATAGCTCATGCCGTGGGCAAAAGATTAGCCAGTCAGCAGGTTGGTAGCGGGGCTGACTGCCCAGGGTATGCAGGGGACTCAGTCCTAATCATGGGTCTTTGAACGGGTGGACATAAAATGGTCTAGTCCAATAATACCTCTATACATTTTGCTGTACTTCACAAGCTGTAAATGAATCCAATGTTCACAATGGAACAAATAAAATAATAATTTACCAAAACTAACAAAGTTTATTATTGCAAATCATAGAAAACTATTAGTGACGGTAACTCTCCGGTGAAGATGAATAAGTATATTCAGTATCAGTGTTCTCGGCTAAAGCATTTGTTGGTGTAAATTTTCTTCACTTCTTCCTATATTTTAATAATATTCCAATCATATTGTCATGTAGTTCTTGAGTTTTACCAACTTTTTATTGATTTAGTTTTCAAGTGTTTATACATGAAAATTAGTAAATAGCCTCCAGTCTTGTATTGTTAACGAATATTGCATTGTATTCTATCTGTAAGTTTTCTGAAAACAGTAAAAAAACAACAAATTAGTTTTGTTTACACGGTGAGCAGTGAGACGATGTTTCAACAGTAAAAACAAAGTATAATAAATTACTAAGGTATCAAAGCAAGGAGGTACCGGTGAAGGTAGGTGGTACTCTGTACATCCCAAAATCTTCCAATAGTTAATATTGGCCTCAAATATGGTTTGGGACTGTATGAAGAACACTCAATCACAATGCTAATAATCGGTACATAGGAATATGACTTACTTCTTTTTTGACATCAATAACATGCTTTTCCACAAAACCAAAAACATTATAGTGAAATTATTTACAACAAAGGTAACTAGGTACTTAATTACATTGTTTTAATAAAAATAAACATTAATTTACTTTGTAAAACGAATCCTTCGACCTTGACATTCATGACTACAAAATGCGTATTGTTGTTGCTTTGAATTACGTACAAAATGTTTCAAAACTTATTCGATTCACCTTATTTCTAGATAACGAAACGTAATAATATGGTAGGATTTGGTAGAATTTGTACGGCACTAACTACGTTCTCGTTGCTATGGAAAAATATCTGTCACGTTGTCTACGTAGAAACTCGAGTCGACGGGTCGCCTCATGCACAGACTACTAGGGGATACTACGTATCAGACGGACGACTTAGAACATTTTTTTTCGTCAATAGCGGAGTGCTTCCCTAGAGTTTGACATTTAACTTTTTTTTAAATTCGGCTTGATTTCGTAGGCTCATTGTGGGCGAAGGAATTATCCATACGTCCAAGCGCAGCGCGGGGGGCGGGTGTTAGGCTTTTTATTGAACATAAATATTTATAGGAATAATTCAATAAAAAAACATTTCTTTTAAACCATCTTTTTATTTTTTTACTTTTAGACACAATAGTTAAACAATTCTGTTATGCCGAACACATACACTAAATTTTTTCTGACTTGTCTTTTTAGTAAATAATCTTGACACATCTTTTGCAATTCGTTAATTACAATTATTTTTAAGCCATAATAACTTACAACAATATAACACAATAATATTGTTACTTAATACGGGATATTTACCATGTACAATATTAAAAGACATTATGTTAACAATTTCATACACTAAATATATTTTTTTTACCTAATAACATGTGCAGAACTTGTAATTATATTTTATCAGTAGTTGTTTGAATAAAGAAACATGCCAAGATTGTTTACTAAATAAGTCAAGAGAGAAAAACAGACTTAAGATCCTTTACATTATGTTACAGCAGCCCTTAGTAGTTTCTCTCTTTTTGCTGACCAATGAAGAACCATTACATGAATGTAAGCTGTGTAACAAATCGTCGAGAAGAGATATGAACTCCGATGTATTCTTCAGAGCTTCCCTTCCATCAAAATAGCAAGCTGTAAAAAATAATAATATATATTATTTTAAATGTATTTACGCAGGTTTTTTTTTCTTTCCACTATTTAAATAGTTAATAATATAGATGCTAAGTTATCCACTAAATAGCCCAACAGCTAATGCATTAATCTGATAAGAGAAAGATATGAACTGCATTCCTAAGGTATCTTTAATTTAGCTTATGCCCGAACAGTGACTGTTCTGTCGCAGCACTGTAACTGTTCAGGTGTTCACACAGTAGCAGTACTGTTATGCTCACTGTTTTGCTTCACTGTCCTGCCCTCGTGTGCAATAGGCATTTCTTAGTTGAAGCAGTCAACAGAAATATAAGTAATATGCAACCCACACTCAAGTCTTTCTTTTAAGTCACAAAAAAAGAAGGTTGTTGAATATATAAAAATGAACTAAAACTTACCGGGTTTGGAGTTTGTCTTAAGTTGTTGTTGGAGCCAATTGGTTCTAGCGGGGCTTAATATGATGTACATACACCGTTTATTGGAAACATTTGGCCCTAGCCGGGGCTGAGCGATTAAATCCATTAAAGGATTCTGAAACAGCTTGTTGTAAGTGTGATCATCATTTTTCCTTATTCTCGTATAATCATGATCAACGTGAGGCAGGCGTTTTTCTGTTAAAAATATAAATATGATTAGGTACTGCAGAGGTTATTCTTGTTCTGTTGGGTCGACATGAGCTACATAATGATAATAGCTCATATTGTGGTGTAAAGATTGGTCAGTCAGATGTCTTTTAATAATTATTAATAATTTAAAGTGCAATTCAACTTACTTAAGTCTACATCTGTACGTGGAAGTTACCACATCTGTATTTGGTTCTCGTCTTTCATAAATAAAGAAGGATATGTAAGCCGAATGCAGCAGTCAGTCTTTGCAAAATGCTTATGGCACACCCAGTTTCTGGAGGTCCTTTGGAGTCATATTTCAAACATAATCACTATTGACGCACTTCACCCACTGTTTGAGTCCTATTAGTGTCTTCGGGAATATCTGTAAAATTCCTTTTGTTGGACCAAGCAAGAATACAATAACGCCTAACATTGCGTACACAATGACGTATTACAGGTTTAATGGAGATAAAACACAGAGAAAAATAGTCGTCGTTACTTGAATCAATCAACAATGTATAGTAATTATGTAATTATAAGTAAATAAACCTCAAAAATTAATAAATGAAAAAAAAGACAAGACTGAAGGGTTGTCAGATCGAGTTTCTGAATTTTCCCCATATTCACTAATTTGGCAAAAAAATCCCCATTTTTTTCAACTAGGAAATTTTACAAATTGAATAATATAAGACAGTGTTTATTCAAAAAATTGCTAAAAGACCATTTTACAGTGTATGGTGGATAATTTTTGAAACTTTCGGTACTTCGTCTGTATTCAAACCTTCAATTATTTTCCCAGAGACATTATATAAACTAGTACAATATCTGTATTGTATATGTGTTTTCCTTTCCCCAAAATTTGCCCAGGCATTTCATTCCCCAAAATTTCCCCAAGAATGATTTTTTTTACCCAAAATTGCGAAAAAACCCCCACCCCTAACCATGCAAGACTGATTATTATTTTCTAAATGGCCAGCGGGGGGTAAGAGTCGAAGTAAGGGGAGGGCGGTAAATGTCAATATCTAGGTGAGCGCTCATCTATGTTTGTCTATGATTATTCTGTATAGCGCAATTTTTTTGTTCGAAGATAACCTGCCGTGGCCTCATGCTCGAGAAGAAGAGATATCTTGACGTATAGAAAGAGCTTTGTCTACTCTTGGAAGAATAGACATAGAATTGGTCATGCTACGCCTACTGATCTACATTTGTTTTTCAATCTCACCTCACCAGTGTGTTGTACCTATAAGTCAATGCACCTCACCCTACACGGACACGGTCAATATCATTGCACAATTGCAAATAATGCGCAATTATATTGTAGGTGTATGGGCCGCCTTAGGTAGGATATTAAATGAGCACGGTGGGTGGCCCGTGTCCGTCATGCCATGCCACTCATGCCAGTATTATTAGGCAGTGTTGGTCGTCGAATCGAATAGTGATGTAATTTTATTTTATTAAAGGTAATTGATCAAATCGGCGTGCATCTTTCTTTACTAATAAAGTTTACAATGGGATTTACCTGAATTTAGGTACATACTTCAAAAAGATGTTTAGATGCATAGATTATAATATTACAGCGGAATGTTGTTTGGTTTTGGTAGAGTTACGTTTTACCGATAAGTATAAGTTACATTTAAAAAAATCGGTCAAGTTTTTGAATGAATATTTGAATATCGATCCGAGTTGTTAGATCATCTCTAGTACTCTAGTAAATGTTTTCTTTGAGGTGAGGAGAGGAGAGTTCAACTTCAATGTGACGATTTTCGAGATGATTCATTTTCATTCACGCTGAAGTGCTTTGAACTAAAGATAATTTGTTTTTGTATCGTTGCATTTATATCATAACATGGATTCATCACGAAGAAGTAACACAGATGAACAACGGTGTATAATTGGTCTTCAAGATTTGAAAATATCCAACATAGTTGACGATACTGAGCAAGCGCACGGCGCCGTAACATCGAACACAAGTTCTCTTGCCAAAACCCGACCTGTGGGCGCTATAGAGAGCTTTGTACTGGATAACAGCCAAAACAATCGTCAAGATTACAGTTTTTATGAGCGTTCAAATGTCATAGCCGCATCCAAGTTTGCTACGCCTAAACGAGTAGAAACTATTGCGTCGATCAATAAACGCGATATAAACACTGCAGCTTTACCTTCAAGTCCTACCCGTTCCATCGATTCAATATCACAAAGGTCACTCAGTTATCAAACTGACGACTTATATGAAATTCCAGCCATTCCAAATGCTCAATATCCGCCACCAGTTTATGAAAATATAGATTATTACGGTGAACAGCGGTCACCGCAGCCGCCCTACTACCATCAGCTGTACCAACAAGCGCCGCCGCCACCAGTCTCGGACGGTTACTACGACACACGCTACAGTAAAGCCCAACCACAAGTGCCAGTTAATTCCAAGACTAAACTTAACCCTTTAGTGTATGAAAACATGTTGTGTTCTGATAATGATAAGAAAAGTGAATTTAAACCTCAACAAAATCACGATCAGCGTTTTATACAACAGGGGTCAGTTCCTGGACCACAAGTGCCAAACACCATCACTAGAAATATGGCACAATTATTATCAAGTGAGAAAGTTAAAATAGACAAAGCTCCACCTCCACCACCATACAACACATCTCAGGAGAATACAAGCAGTGATTATACAGTGATGAAGTCTGCCCCTCCCAAGTACACTGATGTCAGTGCTCTCCTAAAGAACGATAACACCATTAGTTTTGATGATAAAATTGTAACTATACCATCTACAGCAATATATGCATCTATAGCTCCAAGTGCCCAAAGACCTAAAGCTAACATTGCTACTGAAGTACAAATAGCTACAGCAAGTCCTAAATTCTTTCATCCCAAACCAAACATTGGAAACAGTATTGGTAAAGAGAAACTTCCTCTAATTAATGGAGGATTTAATGGCAAGCCAACAGTTGGTAGTCGAATGCAGATAGTGGAAGATACTAATGGTTCAGATTATGTGTGCATGACTGGTGGCGCACCTGCAGCAGTAGTGGCGGTAGCTAACAGAGACAATGTGTCACTCGCCTCTGAATCTATTACTTCTAGAAATCTAGGATCAGGTCTCACATCATTGTGTTCTCCTGTCCAGTCTCCAGCACCTAGTCCTACTCCAAGCTCTGTGTCTCAAGTGTCAGGTGGTTCTCGAGGCTCCGGTGGTCGTAGCAAGAGCCTGTTACCATACAGCATCACACCACCACGTCCACCTGGCCCCAGTGAGGCCCAACGAAAAATAGAAGAACTCACTAGACAACTTGAAGAAGAAATGGAAAGGCAAGATGAGGAGGGTGAATACTTTGGTGAGACAATTTTTGTATTGTTTGTTTTTTTAAATGTTCATCAAAACAAGAAAATAAATAACATTCTTACTTGCTGAGGGTTAAAAATGAAAAGTAATTTAAGGTAACTTTCCTACTCAAAATTAACCCTTATGAAGCTTTTATTATCTTGATTAACAAGAAACTAAATCAGTTTAAACATTAATATCGGTTGTACTTGTCACCTAGGCATCTGCCACACATGCGGTGCTGGAGTCACAGGGGCAGGCCAAGCTTGTCAAGCAATGGGCAACCTTTACCACACTAACTGCTTCATCTGCTGCTCATGTGGTCGTGCATTACGAGGCAAGGCTTTCTACAATGTGCATGGCAAAGTGTACTGCGAAGAAGACTATCTGGTTTGTATTTACTGTGATGAACTCATTTGGATCAAATTGTATTTTTGTACATTATATAAAGAGGTATGTAATTTTAAATTACAGTATTCTGGATTTCAACAAACTGCTGAGAAATGTGCCATATGTGGGCACTTAATTATGGAAATGGTAAGGAATTCATATTTGCTTGGGGGCCTATTTCTGTGAGTTTTGTATGGAGCCAATGTATTATTATCATCAATACTATTGTTTCACAGATTTTGCAAGCTATGGGAAAATCATATCACCCAGGTTGTTTCCGTTGCTGTGTGTGTAATGAGTGTTTGGATGGGGTGCCCTTCACCGTGGATGTTGATAACAAGATATACTGTGTCAACGATTATCACCGTATGTTTGCTCCTAAATGCGCTAGTTGTGGCAAAGGTAAATAAATAGAATGTCTATTTACTATTTGATTTGACATGACCTGTGTTGTAATATTACAAGAGAATTGACATAATATGATAATTTTAAAACATCATTGCATTTGTCTTTATCTCATTAACCTAAAAACTTGTATAAAGTAGATATTACAGTGTACAATGTTTGTTTAGATTATAAGGTATATACTGTTACTTTGTCTTTTGGTCAAATAAATAAAAATAATAATAAACATAAAAAAATATATAACATATTGCAGAAGTATCGGAAACAAGAATGTTATTATTGTAACAATTTGTGCTTGATTTCTAAAAGTTTTTTGTAACTTTAATTACAGGTATTACACCCGTCGAGGGGACAGATGAGACAGTAAGGGTTGTGTCAATGGACCGGGATTTCCATGTTGACTGCTACATGTGTTGCGTATGTGGAATGCAACTGACTGACGAGCCTGACAAACGCTGCTACCCTCTAGCTGGTAAGTTACGAGGCTGCAACTCATAACAAGTTATTAGGTATTTTAATAGTTAATGGCTATTGTAATGTCACACACGCAATGATATGTATGTCTAAGTCAAGTGGGTATATCCCAGGCATTTCATGACACTGCAGCATTTCATACACACTCGTGAATGTGTCTTGTGTGTTAGCAGGCTAAAATGTAAACTGCTATTTAAGTCCAATAGTGTTTTAGACTCGTCACAAAAGCTGATGACGAAAAAAAAACAAAAACCCATACATCTCAAGTAAATTGGCAGGAATATCTGAGACAGGAAAATATTCTGTATTTCTGTTTGAGGGATAAAAATAGAGATGACATTCTCTTTAACTCTTTTTTGATAGAGATAAAAGGGTAATAGTAAATTAGGTGAATAAACATGTGCCATAATAATGGGATTGGTTCATAAAAAAACAAAATTTACATGATATGCTCAAGTTTCTATTTTCAATATTGTATTTCTTTTAAAAATCATACATTTTTACACACTTATAATGGTTTTACAAAAATATTCGTGATATGGACAGGTTAAAGATAATGTCAATATTTCAGGTAAGTTAATGTGTCGAGCATGTCACTTGGCCACGATCGGAGCGGCGACGGGGCCAGGCCTCTCGCCAGCACCACATCTCTCTCCCGCTTCTTACCAGTACATGGGATGAATTTCATTGTTTCGGCTGCGTCTAGTGTTAAAACAATTACATCAGAATGTGTAGTTGACAGGCTAATATTTCTATTATAATGTATGTGCTCAAAAACCATTTGTATAGTAAATTTTGCATCTATTAGCAATGTAATTAGCTTTAATATACCTACACAACATAAGTTATGATAAATTCAAGTTAAACATTTTTATGTTGTTATTATCCATAAATAAGATAAATGACTCAAGATAATGTGATTAGTATGTCATGACATAAAAATCTATCAATTTTGATAAGCATGCAGGAAGAGTTGGTTAATGATATGCTTAGGTATTACTTAGAGGTTAGTAGGTTACAATACATGTAGATACATTTTATGAGCAAACAAAAATGATTACTAAGTTAGATGATTGAAATTCAGTTGTAATTGATATATTAATAATCAGTGGCGGCGTTTAGGGCAGGCGAGCAGTGTAATGGCAGAGTCCTACACTTTTGAGCCACACTCTATTGTCATAGTAAGTTTCTGCACTTATATACATTCAATTATAATTATATTTTATTAAATTATTGAAAAAGTTGTGCCAACTTTACCATATTAACACTGGTGAATAAATCACACTTTTCATGTGTCCTTCAAACGGGTCGGCGTAATAATGCCCGATTACATTGTAGTACCTACTTTTTTTGTCTACCAATTGGCTATCTGCAAAAATAGTAAAGAATGATGTGAACTCACGTTACGTTAAAAACGTAGGCTCTTTCCTTAATTATTTTGAAATATATAATAGATGATTTCAGTACATAAAAAAACCGTACCCATATATTTTCAATTTACTTTTTGAAATTAAGTAAATTAATGTTAGATATGTATCCTTTTTATTTTCTTGTTGGTCAAGGGTCGCGGGAAGCTCTGATGAGCCCCGCAACTGTTAACGCCGCCGCTGTATATAATAATTAGAGAATTAATGTGAAATGTGATTTGGTTTGCCCATTATACAGTATTTTGTGATATCCAATAACTTTATTCATGAAGATATACTAATAAAACAATCAAAGGAATTGATTATATGAAGCAATGATCACATCTTATGATGGAATTGATTTAAATTCATTTGAAAAATGTCGTTATTATATAATAATAATTGGAAGTAGCTGCAATTCTGTGTTATCATGTATTTATGGTACAAGGAATAATAGATATACTTACATACATATATATAAACCCCTAAGTATTATGGCTGCTAGTTAATTTGCCATTAATGTCAAATGCATTTATTAATATTACACACTAGACAGGACAGCACTCCTGGTTGGTGTGTATTATATGAATATACTTTTGTATGACAGGTTTGTTGATGTATGAACAAGTATTGTTCCACTTGCATAAATACAATAAAAGTAATAGAATAAAGTATATTTATTGTTTTTGGTCACAATTTTAGAAGTATTTTAGAATGAGAGGCGGAATAAAACATTCCAGTAATGTGCTGTCTTGTTTTGTACTTAATATAATTAGTTAATAAGTTGTTTTAATATGTACATTGTGGTGAAAAATGATGTGATTATTATGTAATTAGCTATTTTATATGAAATAAACATGATTTTGTTAAGTAGTTCTTTTTTATATTTAAATAATAAATATTACAAAATTTATAACTGCTTATAATTTCAATTTCATCAATGCGCCTGATTCAGAATAAGTAGACAACAAACAAAATACTTTTTTATTCATTTCATACTCATGGTATGGTTTAGAATGTAAGGTTCTAAAGAAAAAGAGGTTTTAAGGCCCATATTACTAAACATTCCTCAAGCTTTGATTACTGTTAAAAACTAGTTTTGAGTTGGGATTTAATTTTAGAACATTTCTCAAGCATCGATTGATTGATCACAGTTCAGCTGAGTTTAGCTTAATTCTACACTGTCATCTGTTTCGGTGATTGAGCCGAAATTTGATCTATAAGTAGAGATTTCTTTCCTATTTCAGGTTATAATCGTGTGTTATGTTGTTGAATTCAAGTTTATAATTACCATATTGGAATAAGACTGATGCTCAAGTAACGATTCTATCCTTAAGTAGTGATCAGTTGATTGAAGATCCAACTGTACATGAGGAATGTTCTATAATACGGACCATAGTCGTTTGTTTCATTGTTTTAGTTTGAATAGTTAAAGCTATAAAATCTGAAAGTTTTCACATTTTCTTCACCTTATTTTTCATATTCCTCATTTCAGATTTATAACGTTTCATTTCCTGCATGACCTGGGTATGTTTTTCTTTCATCTGTTCCTGACAGTGTTGTTTGCTCTCTTTGAAGCGGTCTTGTAGAGTATCTCGCTTTTCTTGAAATATTTCTTTAATCCGCTCTCTGGAAGGTACTGGTTTGATCCAGCCTATTGCTGTTAATTTTCTAATAGCAATAGTAGTTCCTCCTAGAATAACAATAAAGTTTGTATGAAGTAACAACATTCACAAATAATTATACTCGGTAAATCTAAATTGTACAAGTACAGTATGTGCAATATAACTTGGCCAGAGTGAACTTAGGCACTGCACATGTTTACCCGCCTCCAACTGACACCCATTACTGCAATGGTTTTGTGACAAGTTCACACCGGCCCATGTATTTTTTGAGATGTTTTAATTTTTGAAATGGCCAATGGTGGTAGTGCATTTTTAATTTATAAACCTTAATGTTATGATAATATAGATATGCTACTTACTGAGAATTTATAAAGCACTTTACCATATTTTATCAATAGATACAGTATCTTATCCAAAAATATAGTATTTGTTGTATAATAAAACAAGTTTAACCGGATTATATCACGTATATTATTTAAATTGGTTTTCCTGCCGTTAAATGAGATATAATACACGCGATATAATCCGGTTATAATTGTTTTATTATAATGTGTAGTGATCGCGAAAACCCAAGAAATTATTAGTATTTCAGAATTAGTTTTCATTGTTTTAGAATGGCAAAAAGCAAAAACTGCTCTAATCTTTGAACATGGTCGAGAGTTGTTTATGTCTGACAAGGAATTTTTAAATCCAATAGGAAATGTCCATTTCTTAAAGTAACACACTACCTATTCCAATTACTGGTGATGGCCAAGCTGTAAAGAAAAAACAGCTTTATAGCTCATTTAGGCTGTGATGTACCTATTTGCCATAGATTACTTCTTATTGTATTGGCCAAGAATCACATTATAGGCAAAGGTAGATGAACTTTTTAGTAAAACTTTTTCTAAATTGTTACAAAATCGGGTTTAATATAAAAAGTATAAAAAAAAGAAGTTTTTATTTTTATTTTAGCAGAAAAACACACTAACAAAACAAAAAAGAAAACGATGATAGCTGCAAAAGTATAAACTGCAGCACAGCTACCAACGCCCTTATCAAGATACAAGTGGTATAATATTCCATGCATAACAACATATACATAAAAAGGTGTTTAAGTGTATGGAGTTTGATGTTTAACCCATTTTAAACAAAGGTCTAAACTTGGTCTAAGCTTATTATATAATGATGATTGGGTATCAGTTTTCTGTCAATGTATCGAATTGCGTTCGCATTATCACATAACTTGTTGAAACGAAACTTGTTTGACATTTCATAGTCTATTGACATGTTTCACAATAAATGTCGAATCAAAATGTCTCGATACAAATCTTGAAACTCATCGAAAGATTTGTTTTGATATTTCCAGGTAATACTGGTGTAAATGTTGTACGACGACGACCGACGACCTGGTGAAGGTCGCGGGAATCCGTTGGATGCGGAAGGCGCAGGACCGGTCGTTGTGGCAATGCATGGGGGAGGCCTATGTCCAGCAGCGGACGTCTTTTGACTGAAATGATGATGATGATATGTTGTACCATAACCAAATCGCGGACATTTTCAAAAAAGTCTAGGCGAGAGTACCTACTCTAGACCGACGAGCATGCATGACAAGGTTAATGCACGTAGATGATGTGAAAGAGGTGTGTCAGGATCGGAAATTCATAGTCTCCGCCTACCCCAATGGGAAAAACCGGCCAAGAGCATGTCGGGCCATGCTCAGTATTATAGGGTTCCTTATGTAGGTCTAATTACAAACGAATCAAATCGAATATTAATCATTGCTATTTTAGTTTTTGCAAACAGCGCCACCTAGCGCTAAATTTATGAAGCTAAATTGAAGAAGTGTGTTTCTTTTTGTGATTTTTTTAAATAGAAAGTAACTAAAGGAGCATTATTTGCTACGAGAATTTTTCTCTAAGGTCAATGACCTATGAACTAGGACGTCTTAAGTATTTTTCAATTTTCTCACTATAACTCAAACAATTATAATCACATTATACTCGAAATAATTTTAAAAGAGAGTTTTTATAAAGGTCTATCAATGTTGAAGACTATAAGTTTCTACGTTACATAGTTTAGAAATGGCAGGGGGGGGGACACATTGCAAGCCACTTTGGCGAACTGTATTTCGCAGATGGTATACCTGATAAAAAAGTTGTGTATGAAACATTACCTTCATTTTAGTAGACCTATTCAACGATACCCCACACGACGGGGTGCAGTGAAAAAATATTTTCATCCCCATTTCACATGTATGGGCGCCACCCCCAAAATACGTAATCAAGATTTTTTTATTCATTTAAAATTGAGATCTATTCCATTTTTTGTCAAAATTTCATTTACTTATGTTTATAACTGTAGAAGTTATTAAGTGGTAAAGGATTAGGACAGACGGACAGACGGACGGACATGACGAAACTATAAGGGTTCCTTGTAGGACTACGGAACCCTAAAAAGGCGTGATAATTTTTGTGATGATAATGTTCATATTTACTGATTTTCGTATTTCACAAACATGGAAATCATTGTCAAAGTTCGATACACTTCAAAGTATCTGCTTTCGGCCATACATGTTTTCCAACCAAATTGGAAAACACAAAAAACGAGATTTATACAAGTCGCGAGACTTGATTAAGCAACAGTGCGAACGTCAGCCGCGACAAATTTATAGACGAACATGTCAATGTATAAGTTTTAAGTCAGTGCAAACACAGCCAACAATAAATCTTGAAATCGGTCAACTAATTTACCCAGTTTTCTGCAGTGGGAACGTAACAATCAACAAAACAAGTTCTGACATTAGTTTCATATGACAAGTTTCAAGACATTACATGTTAAATGTATTTTTAGTCTACAAATATAATATTTGTAGATTAACTTGTATTATTGCTATTAAAGAATTATTATTATTGCTATTAAAGCATTATTATTATTGCTGTTAAAGCATTATTATTATTGCTGCTAAAGCATTATTATTATTGCTATTACTGCATTATTAATTATTGCTATTAAGGCAGCAGCCACATTAAATTATAAATGTTGTTCATTTATAACTGAAATAGTTGCTATTGTATTGTTTGGGTACATTATAATTCATGTTCATCATTTTATTTTTCTATAAATTCTATTAGCCATAAACATCTTTTTATCTACATATTGATCATGGATTGGCCATAAAATAGTTATGAATATGTCTAGTATTCTGTGAATGTGTTTTATTATCATTATCATATTATAAAAAAAAAAAAAATGGCAATATTGGCTCACCCCTTACTACATGGACTTTTAACATAGCAGGATTTTTTTTGGTGTATTATACACCTCTGCCTACCCTATCAGAGAAATACAGGTGTGTTATGTATAAAAATGGTTTGATAATTATTACGTAATTTGAATGAAGTCAGTTTTGTTCATTGGATGTCTTAATAATATGAATTTATAAATGAATCAAGAGATTGGCAGTTAATCAAACTCTGTAGTGTAGCCAAGTTTCAATAGATGCATCTATCATTCTTTATTCAATAATAATAAAACATTACACCCTTTAAAACTATGGAGGATGCTGTCTAAAGGAAACCCCTTCTACTACTTCCTACCAAATTGTGTAGTCATAGTGGAATAAACTCCCTGAAAGTGTGATAATGGCACCCACAATAAACTGCTTCAAGAACAGACTTGACAAAACCTCCAAATCGGAAGACATATGCATCAGCTTACTAAGCTGCTAGTGTGGTTCCATATAATAATAATTAAAAATATTAAAAGTTACCATGTATTACCTACTGTGACAGCATATCGTAGAGGCGTTGCTAACTTGTACAGTGCTAATGCTAGGGCAAAGTATCCTGCAGCTGAATCTCGTAGAGGACTTATTATAGAGTCACTGACACCAATTGATTGTAATAGAGCTAAAACATCAACACCACTGCAAAAAGAAAGAGTATTACAGGAGCATGCCTAACAGGTAACTCAATATTTTCAATTTAAAAGGATGTATACAAACCTTCTGACAGTGTAGTAAAAACTTCCGAACCAAACAATAGATGTAGCCACATGAACAGGCAGCAACACATACCAATAATCCCTATACATAAGTTTAAATTTTTGTATGAGCCCCTGCTTTTTTTTGGGTGGTTCACTGTCTGGAGGGGAGCTGTTATGAGTGGAACACTGCCTTACGTTTTTTGACAATAAAGTTATTTCTTTCGTGTCAATCAAAGGCCTATGAGCGTATGTATTCTGATAGCAAATACCACTTGCCAGAATCCTTATTGGATATTTCCTTCCGACACTCCATTTCCCCGGTTTGGTTATATTTTGCAGGTAAAAACAATTTTTATATAAAGTCCTATATGTAAGAGCCATTTTTATTTATATGTTGTTTATATTGCACAAAAATCTTACGAACTATGCATTTTCTAATTCTATTCGAATAAAATGTGTAAAGACAAGAATTGTTGACAGGCTGTGGTGAATAATGACTTGACAAGTGACAATGACATGTTGAAATTGAAAGATGAGGCAATACCATGGAGAAATGACTCGTTTCTCTATGGGCAATACTAAGTGCAGTTATAATAATGTACTCTGTGACTAAGGCCCGTATTACAGAACGTTCCTCAATTATTGATCACAGTTCAGCTGAGTTGAGCTTTATTTTATACCAGTGGTTCCCAAACTTATTTTGTCTACTGCCCAGTTAGAGAATACATTATTTTTAAGCGCCCCCATTTTTTCACCTACATAAAAACCACTATAACTTCAAATTAAATTGATTAATGATTGTGAGCTATATTAGTGGAGATTAAACATTCATCCTAAACGAGACTTTTACTATAACCCGCAAGAGTTAACTTGAGACCTAAGCGCAGTAGGTAGTACACAATGGCGCTCAGGTCTTAAGTTAACTCTTACGGGCTACACCTGCCAATGAGAATGTTTATTGAAACGCAACTTTATAGTATTCAGACAGAGTATCTTTTATTCAAAGTAAAACAAACATAATTGATTCTTATATAAAAACTAAAGTGAAGGATGAATCTGATGCTGTTTAATAAGTTTGTTGATATCAGGTTCCAATTTATTCAAGAACAGCTGCAAGTCGCCACGTTCGGTAACATGCAATGCAAACGATTTCTCTTTTTAGTAAGCAGCTAGATGAAATAACAAATCACAAGCCCAAGCCTTTACACAACGTCCCCATTTTTTTCTGGGTCTCTTACCGTCCCTTTAGGTCTGCAGCGCCCACAAGGGGGCGTTATCGCCCACTTTGGGAAAGGCTGTTTTATACTGTCACCTGTTCGGTATTTGAGCAGAGAGTTATGATCTGTAAACTCTCAAGTGTGGTAGAGACTTATTTCTTATAACAGGTTAAATTCGTGTGCTATGTTGTTAAATTGAAGTTTATAATTACCGTATTGGAATAAGACCGATGCTCAAGTAACGATTCTATCCAATAAGTAGTGATCAGTTGATTGAAGATCCA
Source organism: Asteroscopus sphinx (assembly GCA_949699075.1). Taxonomy (NCBI): domain Eukaryota; kingdom Metazoa; phylum Arthropoda; class Insecta; order Lepidoptera; family Noctuidae; genus Asteroscopus; species Asteroscopus sphinx. Next base: position 24,421,623 of record OX453004.1, on the reverse strand, counting down.
ACTGTACATGAGGAATGTTCTGTAATATAGGCCAAAGTGAAACTACAGCATGAACAACTTTTATTACGGGACCAAACTTGAAATCGCGAAAAAAATATCAGTTGCATGAATCTATATTAGGATAACGTACTATGTGACTTAAAACAAGCCCAGCGAGAGGTCCATTAAACTATTGCATTTTTTGCTACTAGGGTGTCCAAATAATATTTATTCGTGGATTTTCTCAAACTTAATGTTATCGTTTCGAAAACTAAGAGGGGTCATTGTACTCATAATTAAGTAGATTATATGCTTTGACTTAATTTATTTATATATTTTTCAAATCCGTTCAGCCGTTTCAGTGTTATGGAAGAACAAACTAACATCCATACTTTCGCATTTATAATATTAGTAGGAAGTAGGTATGGACATTGTCAAATGTCAACACGGCCTGCTGGTTTACGGTAGGCAAAGTCGATGTTTTATTAATTTTACTTTCATGGGTCATTGGTGTCAATTCTCTTGTTTACGCTACTTCAACAACTCAACTATCGCTCTCTTTTATTAATAGTAGATACAAGAAAGAGATGGCAACAATTTTTAGAACTGTCAAATTAGTTTACGTGTTACATTTCATAGTATTTTAGTGGGTACGTTCCGAAATCATGACTAAACTTGTATGGAAATTTAAATTCCGACTAATTTGACAGCACTTAAATTGTTGCCATCCCTTTCTGTTATCTCCTATCAGTAAAAGAGAGCGATAGTTAAAAATAAGTTTAGTTCATGAACAAGAGAATCGACACCATTGCCAACTTTTCTAATTCTACGTGTGCAAAGATATTATGCAACGTGTAATTGAAATAACAAAACCTCTTAAGGGGTCATTGTACTCATCAGTAATTAGCTGTTCCCTGCATTTGTGTTCACATTAATCGACAAAATGTAAGGAATAGTTGTTTTTTCGCAATTTCGGGGTTGGTCCCATTATTTAATTAGCATCCCGGGAAACCTCGAAACCGACACCCATATTAGACGTGGGCGCCGCGCCGGCGCGACGCCACCAAGTCTGGCCGGCACGCCGCCGCCGCCGCCGCCAATTGTCCGCGGCGTGTACCTAAAGCGGAGACGCACGCGTGGAAGGTGTCGTGCCCGCTCGTTAGTTCAGCTTGCACCCAAATAGTAAACACATTTGCCTTGGCTTATATAAAAATACCCATCTGGCTTATATAAAATAATCGCGCCGTAGCTCACGCCCCTCTGCCGCACCTGGCTGCAGCATGAGTACCACAGCCACCGATTAAGGGGCATGTAGCTGGGCTGCCTGCCTTTTTTCGGCCTTCGCTGCTTTAGCCTCCTTCTTCCTAGCGGTGCGCATCGCCCTCTATCTTTTTTTGACGCCGGTGGTCTTCCAACCATCCTCCCGTTTTTAGAGGTCGTTGGGCGCTCCCGATTATTCGCGGCAATGGCAACAGCCTGAGTGGCTTTTCCACCTTTGCCCTTCTGACCCTTGGGGTCTGGGTTGGGACTGCCGAGGCTGAGGTGGTCGAGGCTAACGAGAGCGGCTGGCTCTGCGCCTTAATCAAGCGTGTCGTTGCGGCTTTCGTCGCGTATGTTGTTGCATGTGCTTGCTCTACATTTCTTGGTCTGCAGCCAATGGCGGGCGCAGGGAGAACAGACTAGTCGCGTGGGCGTTGTCCCTCTCCAGTTCTGTCCTAAGCTGAGCCATTTGAGCTGCTAGGTGGGAGTTCTCAGCCTGGAGCTTGGCCATCTCCTCCGAGGTGCACTTCAGCAGCCTCAACAATACACCCATATGCCACATTAAGGCTAAGGGCCTTTTGGTTCATATCGCTCAGGTCCGTGGCTATCTTGGAGAAGCTTTTAATGGCCTCCACGGTGTCCTGCATCTGCTGGTTGAACGCCTGGGTGGACTTTGCGTCCACGTCCAACTCCTTGGCAACCCCAAAGGGCAGTGCCGGGAGAGTAAATATTCCGATTGTAACATTCCGAGTGAGCTCGTTGTTTAGTATTCTTGTAATAAAACGAAAACTGTTTTGAGACTTACGTCATTTTCTTACGTGGTAAAACGCTCGACAATGTTTTTTTTGAAAATGATTGACGCGAGCGATCCGCTGTTGCGGAGTGTAAGGGGAGTGCGAGGGTGGGAATTACGTTTTGGGAGCGTCCTCCCTAAACACTTTCTCGGGTGAACGAGGGAACTTGCAGGGTGAGACGCGCTGTTTGGCGGCTTTGCACCACTTCAAAGGAGATTCACTAGTTTCACTACTATATGTATATACGATGATATTATTTATTATACTATGCTACTGGTTTAATTACACCAGACAGAATCTGCTGTTGCTCGTGATTTGCATCCACTTGAATCGGTCTTATGGTGACATCAGTGACATATTATTGAGAAAGAGTGCGTTCCACAACCGACTTGATCAACTTTGCAGTAAATTCAATTTTGTACCTTTAGTTGTGGCTTACCCTTAAATAGTGGAAAAAATTCGGTCACGAGTTTCTTCATTCGTAAATTTTTCTTCCAATTTGAACTCGTCTTTGGGTGACGTTAGCCTAGCGCATCCAATCCTCGCCTCGCCGGTTTGAAACCACCTTAAGCGGAATGTAGCAGCCAAGTGGCGCCCCCATCAGTAAAAAAAATAACTACAGCGAACTATATTTTACAGAGTTAATAGTTTGTGATTAAACAGTACCTGTACATCAATCGTTAAAACGAATTTTCGATAAATGATGTAGTCAGCGTGTAATATTTATTTTACTTATGGGGGCGCCACTTGGCTGCTACATTCCGCTTAAGGTGGTTTCAAACCGGCGAGGCGAGGATTGGATGAGGTAGGCGTGAATTGAAATCTCGCCGACCCATTCGCACCGAAATATTTACATCGCAAGCTCGCGCCGACCAGTGCCGGCTCGTACCGGCACGCGCTGGCAGGCGCAGGCTCACGATGTACCTACAGGTATATTACAGTACTCTGTGACCTATAGTCAGCTGCAGTAATTGGTTACCCCACTTACGAACAAAGTCTTGAATAGAAAAAACAGTCGCCGCGAGACTTCGTGGGGCAGAGCATACAAATGTACTTTGTGGGCAGAGCGTGTCAGAGCGCGGCCGAGCGTGGCAGAGCGAGACCGCGCGGGAACTCGAAGACTTGTGCAAGATTTTTGTATCCGTTTTGCATTATTGCTACGTGAATAAATACTCTATTCACGTAGCAATAAAGTTTAATGTTGTACGAACAAATATTTCAATTCTCGCCTCGCACATCCATGCGCATCCAGAACTTTCATACCAAAGATTAGTGCTCAGTCCATCCACGCCACGCCTCGCCGGTGTGAAACTACCTTAATTACTAAGAAACAGATTGTGTTAAATTCGATACCACGAGCAGAGTTTACGGCAGCCTAGCGGCTAAAGTTCGAATCCTGTTTGTGAGCGAATTTGTCTTTTCACAATTTATATCTGTCGTTTTCGCTCCAAATGCGTTAATGCAAGTGAGCTAAGTTGACCATTATACTCGAAGCTGGATTGCAGACAGCCGAAGGCGAAGGCGTAATGGAGCCATGCCTGTGGTTGAGTGACGTATAGCTATTCGCGCGCATGTGGTGGAAGGAAGCCGCCAAACAGCTTAAAAATATAATAACTAGTATTTTTTTATTTATAACACAAATTAATGTTCATTTATTGACAAAAATGAATAATTTGATGAAGTGAAATGTTTGTTTATCATATTTTAATCAACACAGTTGATTTATTCACAAGAATGTTTAATGTTGTTTAGACAAAAACTCGGCTGTGATTTAAAAATAAATTGTCAAGTAAAAAGCACTAGTGCGATAATGTAAAGTTATGAAGTCGGTAAAAAGGAAGTGTGCTTTATAAGTGTATTATGAACCTAAACGCGGTGCAATAAGAGCCACTTTACGAGCAAATGTATTGAAAAATAATAAATAATTAGAGTAGGCACATCTATACGACTTTGAATTAATTGCAAAGTTAGTCAAATCGTTTAAGAAAGCCGGTCTGTTTCTTAATAAGATGAAGATGACGTCACTCAAAGACGGATTTAAAGTGGAAGCTAAATTTGATACCACGAGTGGAGTTCGTGGTAGCTTAGCGGATACAGCACTGGTGTACTGAACCAAGAGTCGCAGGTTCGAAATCAGCTTGTGGGCGAATTTTTCTTTCCACAATTTATATATCTTTAAATTTCGTTTCGTTTTAAGTTCTGGAGTGGCGACCGCGTACTGGAAGGCGCAGCGTGGGTAGGCCCCCCACAAGGTGGACCGACGACCTGGTGAAGGTCGCGAGAATCCGCTGGATGTGGAAGGCACAGGACCGGTCGTTGTGGCAATGCTTGGGGGAGGCCTATGTCCAGCAGTGGACGTCTTTCGGCTGAAATGATGATGATGATGAAATTTCGTTTCTCATGCGTTAATGTTAAATAATTAAGCATGGTAACTTATGGGGTAGACCATTTTAATATCGTTTCGATTAGTTACTCTTCATAAAAGTAAGTGATTGCTACCAGAATCTCTACAAAATTATCTTCAAAAACTTTCTTCGTATACTTCGTACAGATGGAGTGTGTGAGTTACAGGAAGCTCGTAACTCGTTTATATCTAAGACCTAACCTAGTTTAATAAAAAAACTTAAGAAAGATAATAATAATAAAATAGTTAAGCCATACCTATTTACTAGGCATGGTTACTTGCACTAATTTAAGATGAAACAGAAAATATCATAATTGTCAATAAATAACTCCTCTTACATAACCAAACACGAACACACACACTATCGTCACGTCGGTCCATCTTGTCCATCATACTGGAAGGCGCAGCGTGGGTAGGCCCCCCGCAAGAACGATTATTATACCTACATAATATTATTAATTTATTATTGTATATTTTTTATTTATGAAGTGGTCCTATACTCACTTTATAAATAAAAAATACACAACAACAACTATCTGTTGAGACTGTTGAGAGGTTTGCACTGTTGCCACGTAGAGAACGCGTTGAAGTCACAGCTACGCCTGCTACGGGAACGCCTGCTACGGGACCGTAGCACGCGTAGCAGCTCCCGTACTCGTAAACTAAGCAGACTTCTTGAGACTTCTAAATTGGCATGTAGCTGTTTAAATTCTATTATTATTATTATATTATATTATTATTGTTTATTCTTATTAAACTGTAATTGATTGTTTGATTGTTGGTACGTTAGAGCATCACACCGAAATTACTGGACCGATTTGGATGCAATTAGGTACCAGTGGCGAAGGGTTAATATTTTTAGAAAGAAAGCCGCAGGTACCTAAAAATCCTAAAATAGCTAAGATCGCACTTTAATAAAATAAAATAAATCCATTTAACAACTTCTAATTTAATTTTACATTCTTTTTTTTGTAGGTACTTTAGAACAATAAATTAGCATAGAAACGTCGTGGATCTTAAAAGGAAGCCGGTGGGAATCGTGTTATATGGACCCTTCGCCACTGATAGGTACGCAGATAGAACCATGTCCTGCTTTAAAATATGGAATACTTTTTTACTTTTCATACCACGGAAGCAAAGCCGCGGGCATAGGCTAGTTATAAATAAAAATGCTAAATAAATATGTTGGTATGGTTCAATTCACCCCATAATCTTAAATTAATTATTTTAATGTTTTGTAAAAATGAGTATTAGATAAACTTAAAATGTATATTACAATTTAACAATTATCCACAATAGCAATACATCTTTACTGCAGCATCTGTGACACAATCACTTTGATTGCGATACAGATTCAGACGGCTCACTGTTCCCGAGACAACCCAGTGCGCTCCGTTCCGGATGAGGGTGCCATCGAAGATGCCGCCACCCGGCCTTGTTTTTACCGTCACCGTATAGATTCGCCATTGTTTATTATTTTTTACTAAGTAAACATCGTAAATGTAACCAAGTACTAATTCACGACATTGTGGATAATTTTTTATTAAACTGTTTATTTGCACTACGAGGTTATGAGCTGCCATCGTTTTTTCATTGCTTCCAACCTTAATCTTTTCCCCTCTACGGCATGCACACCAGTGTTCTTCAATACCAATTGATGTGCATTTCCTTAATGCAGATACAGGGAGAAAAAGACTAGTTCTATTCACAGTGGAAACAGACTCGGACCGGCCACTTCTTACTTTGACTAAATTGTCTTCTAGGGAACTTGGGTTTAGTAGGTCTAAAAGTGTCTCATAAATGTCATATGGAGTAGTAAGCCGATTCGCATTCTGTTGAATGTTTAGGAAGGCATGTTTATAGCGATGCCTGAATTGTTCAGGAAAAAGTATTCCGAAGAACGGTAAACGTTCTTCCAGACGCCCTTGCTCTGTATGCGCAATCTCACCCCATCTCATTCCATGATCGCTTAATAATATCAGTATGGTTTTATTCAAATAACTGTCTGTATCTAATTTAGTTAAAAATTCAAAATAAGACTCATCCATAATCTGTGGGCTGTTGAGATCTTCGTGACTTATAGATTCTTCCCAAAACATTCCGAAAAATCTATTCTGCTTTTGTTGATGCGTTAAGCCGTAAATGTAGTCTAAAAGTATTTTGTAATAATATTTTGAGCCCATGCATTGATGAAAATTGTATTTTGGGTTTTGAAACAGTTTCCTTGTTTCAAATATAAATGGCTGTAGATAGGAATGAGTCGGTATGCTAAGCATGCTGTACTCGTAGGTGCCCAGGAGACCGGCGATGCTGTCGGAGCCGAGTGCTGTGTGATATCCTTTCTCTTTAAACTTATCCCAGATAAACGCACACTTGTTAATATCAATAATATTGTTATGGATACATGTCTGTTTTACATAATCAAATGAGAGTCCCGTCAATACTGGAAACAAGTTAGGAAAGGAGTTATCTCCTAATTTATTATAGCCAAGTAACTCTACGATACTTCTTTTCTTTAAAAAAATTGACGTTAAGGGCATAGTACGGTGAAAATTAAGTCGTGACATACTTTCAATTCCAAGTATGAGTATATTATATGATTCTTCACTGTGGGGCGTCTCAGGCGCAAATGCTTCATGTGTAGTGAATAAAAAGAAATCATCATAAATTATTTCGTCTAAGTGGTAACATTCAACTCGCACAAACTCGTGTTCCACTTCAATCACTGTTGAAAATTGTTTGCAATCACCGTAAATAATATTGCCTAAGTTATGCAGGGCTGAAAAATTTCTATAGCAACAATATAAAGTATCTTCTCTAAAGACGTTGAAGAAGTCCAGAGCTTCGTGTACTACCCAGATATGTGATGAGTTTGCTGTGACAAGCTGGTTGGCAGAGCAGTTTGTCGTTTTTGGCGGTGAACCGACAATTTTTTTTATTGTTTCACTAAATTTTGGAAAAGCTATTGTACATCCCTCTGTCCGGATGGCAAACATTCGACTGTTTGTAACACTCGCGAGCACTTCTTTTGTGACAGTTACTAAAATAGAACAAAAAATTTGAGAAAAATGCATTTCAGGTACTTAATCAAAGTATGTAGTTCTTTTGTTGTTTCTCACACTACGAGTGAATGGTTAAATTAAAATGCAACATATAAAAATGCTTGTTTTTGTGGCAAGTAGGATACAACTTCACAACATTTTCTCATAATTTCCAAACATTCTGATAAGCATGGTAAAGTGGCCTAAAACTGCGTCTATAGCCATGTTAAGTTAGGTAAACGTACGTTCTTACGTGCCTGTTATCTCTCATAGTGTGCACATTATAGGTATTATTCATTGCAATGAACTTAGTAGATAGGTACCTATTTTACATAAACATGATTATTATTCAGAATGATTAACGGTTGATACCAATAAAAAAGCTAACATCTTTGGATTTTAGCTTTTTATCAACAATCAATGAACTCAGCCTATCGCAGTCCACTGCTGGACAAGGTGACATAGGCCAACCCTAGTTGCGCCACAACACTCGGTCCTCTGCCTTCCGCATCCACCATCCCCACTACTAACAATACAATACAAATCCTCTTTATTGCCCAACAAGATTATATCAATTTCTTAAATAACTACTTATGCGCTAGTGTACAACTGGCGGTCTTATCGCTCCACGGCGATCTCTTCCAGACAACCATTGAATGGACTGGAATGTCATGGAAGAGACAAAGGGTAGTTACCGGTGCACTTAAATGATATTGGAAACTTAACTAATTAAACTAAACTAACTTAACTAGTAAAAAAATATAAAAAAAATATGCCAAAATATACATACATATATTATCCTCTATAACATCATAAACTTACACACGATTACAATAAATAAATATAGCTATATATATATATACCAAATGAATATAGGACAACAACATACTCATGTCATTACTGGGACAGATAATGCTCCTTAACTAATCGCTTAAAAATAGGTAGTGATTGTGCACGTCTACTCCCTACAGGTAACTCATTCCACAAACGAATAGCCTGCACAGTAAAAGACTTATCGAGGAAGTTTGTGGAATGAGTTGGCATTTTCAACCTAACTATTACTGTTACCCTTTTACTTACGTACTAAATTACTTATTTACTGAAAATATAGTCTGTTTATATTTGATGAAAAATAAATTGCATAAAAAGGTCACTTAATAACCTGCGGATGGGTTTTACCCAAAAAAAAAAACTATATAAGTTCCTTGGTTATACCAATACATTCTGTCAAAAAAGTATCGGGAATGAATGATATGTTTATAGTTCCAAATTCTTTTTTTTTTTGTTGTTTTTTGGCGCGGAGTTTGATTTGCATCTGTTTTTAAATACAGTGCTGTTTTTAGTTAGATCCTTAGATTATAGATCAATATCTAGTGTGTACCTATTGCGAATTTCATAATGGACAAAAACATTGAACAAAGAGTTTGTCTTAAATTTTGCATCGCCAATGTAATTTCGTGTTCGGAGTCACTGAAAATGTTACAGAAGGCTTACTGTGAATCGACTTTATCAAAAACACGTACTTATGAGTGGTACAAAGCGTTCAAAAGCGGTCGAGATGTGAACGAAGATTTGCGTCGCTCTGGTAGGCCATCAATGACTTCAACTGAAGTTAACATCGCAAAAGTGAAGGAATTAGTGACTGAAAACCCTCATTCAAGTTTGAGAGCGATAGCCGCTGAACTTTCCGTGTCTCATGATTCGATCCATACCATTTTATGGTAAATGAAATAAAAACACATTTATGTACTTCGGTACATATTTATACATATACATGTACATTCAAAATATCACAGAATCAGATATATTTAATTAACCAGTGGTAAGTTTCATGTTCTTATATTGGGCTTAAATCATTAATTGTTCCAGTAATACCTACATAGTCACAACGCGGGGAAACATTTTAAGAGTTTAGGAGCAGTAGCAATACAATTTAAGTTGATAATCGTGTACACAGCGGCTCTGGTCGCCGTAGATATTGTGCCGACTGACCGTGCCTGCGAGTGTCCACTCTTGGTTATCATGCCGTATCGTCGCTTCAAATACACCGTCACCTGGTGATGCTCTTGCCACCACCATGAACTCCCTCCAGCCCACTTCACTTTCGTATGGCGTGCCTACCTCCATCTCTGTTATTTCTAGAACTTCAGCTAATGTCAAGCTTGCGCATTCTGGGTGCTCTCTCATTAATTAATTCAGGTGCCTTACGAGATGTGCTGAGGCTTCCAGGGCTTCTGAACTCTCTTTAGGTAATACTGTACCTTTGTGACACGTGCACCAATGATCATCTATTTCTGCCATCGCACATGTTCGATTGTTTGGTATCGGCAAAAATAAACTTATGCTTCTATTCTGTGCGTAAGACTCGTTGCTTCTAATTGATAAAATATTATTTTGGATGTTATCTATATTAACAAGATCTATCAAAGTTGCGTGCACATCGAAGGGAGGAGTTAAACGTCTGCCATTTAATTTCAAATTATTGTATGTATTAGAATATTTTTCACGGAATGAAGGGGGCACCATTATGAACGCAAATGGTACCCGTTCCTCCAGTCTCCCTTGTTTTGTCGTCCGTATGCCTCCCCAACGTATGCCATGGTCACTCATCAGAAATATTATTGTTTCACTTAAGTGATTTGAAGCTTCTAATCTCTTAAAGAACTCTAAGTAGCTTTCATCCATCACCATGGGATAATTTAGATAGTCATGGCTCATCGTAACTTCCCAGAAAAAACCGAACAATTTAGTATATTTTAATGAATTCGTAAGATTTTCAACGTAATTTAACAGCACTTTATAAAAGTGGATGTCATTCATACACAAAAAGCTATTGAAATCCCTATTGTAACCAGCATTATGTTCAGCTTCATGTATAAATGTGTGTGGGTAGTAATCTGTCGGGCTTGTTACAAAACCATTTCTGACAAAGTTGAAAGTGCCGAGTGATGAACTGTCTTCTGCGAATGCTGTATAATATCCAGCTTGTTTGAACCGTTCCCACACAAATGGACAGTTGTCAAAAGTAGCGTAGTAGTAGTTGCGTAGTGGGATGCATGTGTGTTTCAACTCAGTTTCTTTTATACCTAATAGTAACGGAATGACATTGGGAAAAGTGTTATCCCCTACTTTATTATATCCTACTAAATCTACACCACCATAATCTTTGATGTAAGAGACTGTTTTGGGCATCGTTCTATATAAATTTAATCTTGATACAGCATCAATGCCTAATATTAAAACGTTGAATGTACTTTTATTAACTGGCATTTCACCTTTGCTGTCATGTTTGAAAAAATCCTTTTGTGGTGCAGACAAATAGAAATGTTCATAAATCTGGTTTAATGGTAAAGTTAAGTGAAGTTAAATGTAAAGTTGGTAAAGTTTCATTGAAATAACATGAAACTCTAACAAATTTGTCTTTCACTTCGATTGACTCCGTAAAATAGATACACTCATTATACATAACGCGGTCATCCACGCTAGAAGACGTAATGTCTGCGATGGTAGGCCTGTAAAAAGACCGATAACAGCAAGCTAACTGTGTGCTATTATTAATGTTATAGTGATGTATATTTTCCATCTTAATTGAGATTTGAGACTCATCGTGTTTCAATAAAACTTTGTTTGGATCCCGACAGGGTTTGATGTCTTTTGGATATTCAACAAATTTTTTCACACTTTCTTCTAAAGGACGTAAGAATGGAATACTACAACCTTTCGTTTTAATAGTAAACCTTTCATTGACATCGGTAGAATTGTAATGATGGTGTTCCCACGATGCGTTGATCGGTGTGCTGGTAAACAGCAAGATGTCAGAGGTTCTGTAGAGCATTGAGATGAAAAAGCCGCAACCACAGACGATTGCCAGAAGAAAGAAATACCTGAAGCGGACGGTCAAGGAGCTCAGTTTACCGCCACGATTCATACTGAAAACAACCCAATTATAATGCATGTTATCCTATTAACTTTCAACTAACCAGATTGTGCGGCAGTCGCCATCACTACCCTCCAACATTCGCCTCTCAATTAATGGGAAATAATATGGTTAGGTGTGTATACACAGACTGTATAATACATTTATGTGTGAAGTCGTTTGCATATAGAAGAAGTGAGTGCTGTCATTCAATTCGTTTGCAGTTCTTAGAAAACTTTGCCCGCCTACATTTTACGTGTACGTACCTACGATATTACCATGATTTGACAATAAACGGTCACGCAGCACTCGGTTAAGATGTAACTGACATTTATTAACGTTATGGGTAGTCAAATAAGTAAAATGTGAACACGGGTTATATTTTCTTACTGACTTGTAGTCTGTTACTAAAAATATTAGGATTATCGAAGAGCTTTTAAACAAATCCATAACCTCATACCAAAATTATTTTGGTCTGCGTCCGTAACTTACTTGATCAATATGAGGCTGCTTTAGTTATAGCGATAACCGTAAAAAAACTAATAAATAAGTACCATGTAACTATTTAAAAGAATATATTATATTTGCTATCATGAGAATTAGCAGAAGAAACTAAAGATTCGTGTAATAAAGTAGTTGATACTAGATACTATAAGACCTACTGAAATTAAATAATAATAGAGTACAATAACCGTTTGAATCCTAACTATGTGTACAGACATTGTTTGTTCGAGTATCACACAAAAACTAGTGGATCGATTTTGATGACGCTTTTTGTGTCCTATGGTTAGACCTAAAAACTGATATGTATTTTATGAATAAAATAAGAAACGGTTCCTAAGGGAAGTGTGAGATGAACTGAAGAACCACGGGAGCGAAGCCACGGCATAGTCTAGCTCCAAATAAAAGCGTGACGGTGTCGCTAACAATAATTATAATTGATCCTATATTTCGCAACCTGTCGAGACGGCATATGACCATAATATAATAGCTGTGGACTGTATGCGGATGGTGTCCTGTCCTATCTTAGATAAAAAAAACAAAGGGACGACTGCCAGCTGGTTGGGTTGTGAGACTTGTGAGGCTAGAAAAATAAACATAAAAAAAAGTAAAAACCGACTTCAAAAAGGATAAATTATTAATTAGGATAAAGTAATTTTTTTTTTTAAATTTAAGTGGCATTAACAATGGAAAGACAACCGATTGCTGCAATCCCCGATGATTTGCTGTCATCCATTGAAGAGTTCCCTTCTTTATCTCCGAAGGTCTTCATCAGATTTTCACCAAATGATACTTTCTAAATGCTTGATGTGTTGATGAAAATACCAAAATCGCTATATGTATGCCTATATTTGAGGAGTTCCCTCAATTTCACATGGATCCCATCATAAGAACTGGATTTTGATAAAAATGGGATCAATCTGAAAGTATATCCTTTCGAATAAAAAAAAAACCAAATCGGTTTATAAATAACGGATTTCTGAGTTAAAACGATAAAATAAAATAAAACAATCGAATTGAGAACCTCCTCCTTTTTTGAAGTCGGTTAAAAATGTATAGAGAGCATTCATATCATTGCATATTGGCTGAAAAGATTTATCTGTCTAGGTCACGAGCAATCTGGCGTGCACTGCAAGAAGCTGAAAGCCTTTTAGGCAATTGAAGACAATTCATCGACCATTTTATTAACAGAAGGCTTGTTAGGACAAAGTGAAGTGCAGAATGAGTATGTGAGAGGGAGTTTGAAAGTAACGCCAATAACGGAAAAGTTGAGATGCAGTAGATTGTCATATGGAGGAATGAGGAGAATGTTACGAAAAAAGTTTTGTGTGTGAATGTGGATGGCAATAAGAAAAGAGGAAGACCAATAAAAATATGGATGAATTATGTGAAAGATGATATGGATAAAAATAAAGTGAACACGGAGATGACGGCTGATAGAGATGTATAGAAGAAAAAATCATGCTGCACCGATTCCAAAAAAATTGGGATAAGGGCAGGAGGATGAAGGCTTGTTAGGCCTATTTTACTTTACTGAGGTAATATGTACTACGCAATAGAGAAGACACCTCGAATCGAATGTTTGTAACACGTTTTAGAGCTCCTGCACTCACTCACTTAGCCACGCGTGCTCCGCGGCCAGCAAGTTGCGCGATATTTTTTGTTCGTAATGTCTTCTCTAGTACGTAATACATATTACCACAGTGATTTTACTGATACTTTTTGAGTCTATTGGTTCTAGGACTAAAACTTTTGTTAAGTTCAATTAATATGCGGTTGTCTTATGAGTAGGAATATTTTTGTTTTTATGATTTTTATTTACCTTATTTCTTCGTTGCCTGTCAGTTTATCCACTACAAATCTTGCAAGTCAATGTTGAGCTAGTGCCAGTTATCCGAAAAGGCTGCATTTTTTGCATACCTATACAAAAACCCTTTTTATTTTCTTTTAATCTATTAGTTTGCCGATTCGTGGTTTACACTCATGGACTCGTTTGCTCCAACGGCCACCGGTCCTTCGACAGACATGGCGTCCTTCAGGAGAGATGAAACAGCCAAGAGTATCTAGAATATCACATCCCTGAAAGCGAGTCTGGCCAAGGTGCAGTCCGAAGTGGAGGTGTCGGATAACATTGTAGCTGTAGCTACGACGTAGCAATGCAGCTACGACGTAGCAATGCCGCTACGACGCAGCAATGCAGCTATGACGTAGCACCGTCTACCTACACTGTTACTTACTCAACTAATGTAAACGCGCCCTAATTAGGGAATTTGAGAATCAGGCAGGCAGTCAGGAAGACCTAACCATGAATTATGACTACGCGATACAGCCAGATCCATACGAAACATCATAAAATATATGGATTGACAATGAGCAGGAAGACAACATATAAAAAACAACAACAGTTTTCTTTTATTAAAAATAAAAAAAAACAAGTTGCCTTTTATTAATATTATTTTAACAATACAATATTAAACTAAAGTTTAACGTGGCCTCTTTTTAGTTTGCTGTACATACAGAATACAAAAATATTTACAGAAAATAATGGTGACGCCAACTACATAATTGTAATATCTAAATACATATTTATAAATACACATTATGTAAGGAGTTGTCAACAATTAAATATATTATGTATAATAAAAATACACACATACATGTCTAATAAAGTGTTGCATTTTGAAATATCTACGAATGTACTTACTATTTTATTACACATATAAATAATTATCATATAAACACAAGTATAAGTATATCGTTGTGATATGTGATTATTCTCAAATCTACTTAAGTATTCATAATTTCCTACAATATATTTTGGCATCTTACTGTCTTGATTTATTATTGTTTTGATACAATTACGTAATCGACCAGCTTAACGACTTAGGTTTATAATACATATCTCTCGTTTTTTATTTTATTTATTAGGGAAAACAAACAATTACATTATTCAATTATATTATGGTTTTCTCACAGAAACCCTAGTTCAAAATTAATATTTCAAATCATATCAAATGGTTCTGGATACGTTAACGATACATCTAAGGGGACGTACACACGGCTACACATCAAGCTGTACATTTCCAGTATAAGCTGACCTCGCGTTGTATTGGTTTTCCTTACAACGCGAGGTCAGCCTTTACTGGTTTTGTACAGCTTGATGTGTAGCCGTGTGTACCTATACTACGTGACCCCTTAAAAAAAACCCTCCCCCCTCGGTGACTACCCGTAGTATATGCCAAGACCCCCCTCCCCCTCTAGTTTTCACGTAGGAATTCATAAATATGGTTTTAAATCATTTTTTGCAATCAGGTTAAAATATTTTTTTGCTTATATTTGTCTTTATTAATACGGCGCTTGCCGCGTGATGCCAAGAGTGCGTGCATACATATAATTAAAAGTGGAAAAAATATTATCAAGAAGAAAAACCTCAAAAAAGCACGAGATTTCTCTAGAGGGTATTGACTACGTGACGAAAACCTAAGCCTCCCCCCGCCCCTGTGACCAAGCGTGGTATTTGAAGACTTCCCTCCTCCCCCTGAACGGGTCACGTAATCTGTTCCCTAAGCCGACACACAAATCAACATGAAGTTCCCATACAAGTTTCCAAACACTAACTCAACATCTAGATAAATGATTCTGAACGGTGGAACACCTAGGAGTAGTTTAAAACGAGTAGTAAAAAAAAACATGCTATATGATGGCGAAACGAGCTTAATGGATAACTTTGCCCATAACAATTGAGTTACCACCTAGGCTGTTGCTTTAATGATATTGCAAGTGGCGTTTGCCAAACTGAGACACGATATAAAGTCTCAGTGATTGTAATTCCACAGGCATCCTTACCCTTCGCACCGGGATCCCGAACACAGCAATGCAAGCTGTTTGGCGGCAGAAATAGGTACGGTGGTAGGAAGTACAAAGAGCTTCTACTATTACTTAAAAATAATAGGTAGAAAAAATATATTCTAATATTCAATTAGGTAAGTGCATAGTTGGTTATATTCATAGATATTAGTGTTGTGTAGTGTACCACTGTACCTATATATTGATATGAACAGTATTTTGAAGGTAGCACCAACACATGCCATTGTTAAGTAAGGGATATGTAGTTACATCAAACAGATTCATTATGATTTTAAAGCCAAACAATTTGAAATTTTTTAACATAATATTACATACGACAATCTAGACATCTATTCATTCGTTTATATTCTACAATTTAGGCATGTAAAAAAAAGCGGATGGAATCTCGCTACACAAAAAGTAAGGCATCCATAGTAAGACGGTTCGCTTAAAAGTACGGGCTGGCACGCACAAACCCATTGTAAGACAAAAAGCGCGATTACGCAACAAACCTCGTGAGACGGTAGTCATTGTCGTAGTGTCATAAACAAAATAGCAATATATACCTGCCCCCCTAGCCAAGTTGACAATCTACACAATCGTCAACGCTAATAGAAAACAATCAAAATGTATGGGAATGACATATCTCAACGAAAAAATAATTCGTTCAGATATGTCATTCCCATACATTTCGATTGTTTTCTATTAGCGTTGACGATTGTAGATTGTGTAGATTGTCAACTTGGCTAGGGGGGCAGGTGTGTTAAAATTATGTCGAAATTATACTGGGTTTAGGAAAAAACGAAGTGCTTCAATCGTTTCTTAGCGAGATTGCGTCCGCCATTTTTATTCGTCCGAGTATGTAGCACAATCGTTTAATATTTACAAACAATCTCGTAGGTATGTTACATGGCAATCAATTAAACAATATTTCTTATATATAATATTAGGCCCGGATCTCACCATCAATATATTTAAAGTTACTAAAATATTTGTTCTATACAGCTACGTTACCTGTCTATAAACATTTCGTAGTATCAACACTTCATAAGTAATACTACAGCTTTTAATCATAATTTGGGTTGTGAACAAACTGAGTTGTGTAGTTATCGACAATAGCAATATAGTTTAAGTTGGTAGTGTTGCACGCAGTGGCTCTGATCCCCGTAGAGATTTAGGCGGCTTATAGTGCCTGCGAGGCTCCACTTGTCGCTGCGCTTGCGCAGAGTGCCCTCGAACAAGCCGTCGCCGGGCGAGGTTCGCACCACCGCCATAAACTCACGCCAGCCCACTTCATCTTTCCTCGGTTCTCCTGCCATCATCTCTGTTACCTCCAACACTTCGGCGAGTGTTAGCTCTGCACATTGCCGGTACTCCTCTAAATATTCATTTAAATGTTTCACTAGTTGTACGGCTACAATACGAGCGTCAAAGCTCTCTGTGGACATTTTAATACTTTTGTGACAAGTACACCAATGGTCTTCGATCCCGGCCATCTTGCAAGTTCGATTTCTTGGTATCGGCAAAAATAGACTGATGCTTCTATTTTGAGTGTAAGATGACTCTGATCGTTGTTTGATATTTTGATTACTGATTACGTCCAAATTAATCAAATCGGACAGCGTCGCATGCATATCAAACGGTGTTGTCAGGCGTCTGCTGTTTTGTTTCAGATTCTCGTAAGCCATATTGTGATTGCCCTGGAATGATGGCGGCAACAAAATATGAACAAAGGGCAAACGTTCTTCCAATCGTCCTTGTTTAGTTAATCTTATTGCACCCCATCTTATTCCATGATCACTTAATAATATAAGAATAGTTTTATCTAAATAATTATTACTATCAAGTCTTTTTAAAAATCTTTCATAGCTCTCGTCCATAGCCATCGGATATGTTAAATAATCATGACTCATTGACACTTCCCAAAAAAATCCAAACAGTTTGGAAAATGTTAAAGTTGAAGTTAAATGTTCTATGTAATCCAAAAGAACCTTATAAAAGTATTTGTTACCCATACAGATATAAGAGTTAAAATCCTTTGTGTTACCCACGTTCTTTTCAGCTTCATGTATAAAAGTTCTAATGTAGTAATCAGTGGGCGTTTTAATAAAACCATATTTTGCTAAATTAAAAGTACCTAATTTTGCACTGTCTTCACCCAGAGCCGTAAAAAAGCCAGCTTCTTTAAACCATTGCCAAATAAAAGGACAGTTATCAAAGTTTGCACTATTTTGAGGCCAGCAAGTTGTTTTTAGATCACTTTCTTTGATGCCCAGCAGCATTGGTGTCAAGTTAGGAAATGTATTATCACCCACTTTGTTGTAACCTAGTAATTCTATAGCACCTTTGTTTTTAAGGTAGGCTAAGGTTTTAGGCATCGTTCTATAAAAATTTAATCTTGAGATGGCGTCGATGCCCATCACAATCACATTGTAATAAGCTATTTGTTTCTTTGATGCTTTGGGCTTCTTTTTACGCACAGCTTTTTTGCGTGCAAATAGAAAATATTGTTCGTAGACCTTTTTTTGACTATATTCACAAGATACCTTAACAAATTCATGGTCTACTGTGATATAATTGGAGAACTCTACACAGTCTTCGTATTGAACTCTATCGTCTACACGATCCGAAAAAACATCATTGATTGCCTTCGGTCTGTAAAATGATTCATAGCAGCAGGAGATATTTCCATCTTCAGGTATATCATGGTATTGTAAAAGTTCCGTATTGACCCAAATATGTGTTTCGTTGTGCTGTACTAGAGAATAGTTAGCATTGGGGCAACTTTTTAATTGTGTTGGAGGACGATTAAACGGTTTTATAATTTCGTCTAAGGCTACCAAGCCCGGTATCGTGCAACCTTCTGTTTTGATAGTAAAACTTGCTTCGGGTTCGATTTCATAATGGTTTAAATCCAAGGGCGATATAGGTATGTTATTGTTTAAGAACAATATTTCTGTACGATTAGTGATGGAAATAATGAGGAAGCTGCTGCCAAATACGGTTGCGAGTAGGAAAAGATATCGAAACCGCACTGGAACCGAGCGCAGTCTCGTGCCGCCCTTTGCCAGCTGAGACATGCTGAAAAAGGAAAGCGAATGTTAGCGTGATTATTCTTCATCTAATATTATTATTTAATAGATAATAAAATGTTTATGAATTATGATGCACTTAAGGAGGTTCCTACGAATTTTAATCAATCATAAATTCATAAGACATGGTTTATTTGTGTGATGTCAATATTTTTTATAGAATTTTAGGTTTAGGATGACATGGTCGAATTTCCTGTGTCGTCAATTTCCTAAGGACTACGACGACGGACGGACTAACAAAGGTAAGATCATCACAATCAACGTTGCACGTGGCACATATATACCTCATAAATATACTGACTGATTGTGGCCGAATGTTTATTTTCAGATTGACCCATAAATCATGCAGGACTAGAGCTTTTACCAAAATACATCACAGATATATTCAACCTTAAAAAAATTGTATCTAGACCTCGGACGAATAAAAAATGGCGGACAGAATCTCGCTAAGAAAAGATTGAAGCAGCCTAAACCTAATATAATTTCCACATAATTTTAACACAACAGATACCTATATATTGTGATTTTATTTGTCACACTACGACAATGACTACGGTCACACGAGATTTGTTGCGTAATAGCGGCTTTTTGTCTTACTATGGGTGTGACTGCGTGCGTGCCAGCCCCTACTTTTAAGCGAGCCGTCTTATTATGGATGCATCACTTTTTGTCTAGCGAGATTCCATCCACCTTTTTTATTCGTCCAAGAGAACCACAGTGAGAATTTTATTTTTATAATAATGCGTCTTCGTCGTCCTTTAAGGTCCTATTTCACCAAAGAACTAGCCGACTTTAAAGTTAAAACAGCCTGCAAAAACATTTTGTACCGTTACAAAGTTAGAACCCCAGCAGACTACAGACTAAACTGTCGATGTCGGCCGATATAGTTGATATATAATTTAGGAAATCGGACCTGCCGGTGTCCTCATACTGATGGAACCCAACCAAACTAATGTGTATAAAGTCTGCAGTCTTCGCCTAGACGGCAGTTTACCAATTATTTATCTGTTGTTTTGTTGGTGAACTTGGCCTTTAGGCTGATCATGATCTATTGTGTTTTCAGGTGTAAGATGCATTAAAAGAGCCTCCACGAGTGACGATATTTAATTGATCGTCCAGCGCACCCTGGGCAGTCAGCCCCGCTACCAACCTGTTGACTGGCTAATCTGTTCCCCACGGCATGAGCTATTATCATTATGTAGCTCATGTCGACGCGATAGAAGAAGAAGAAGGCGTATGAGATCTTTCCTTGGGGACACTGGGCGGCGTTAGCCAACAACTCCGTACATGACGCCAAAGCCGTCTTCTCCGCAGGTTCAGGCAAAGACTCCTCCGGCCCACTACTCTCGTTCTCACCCACGAGCACTACCAAAGAACTTGCTCGACGAAGTGGGTTTATGCAATAATAACGGTATACGTACACTTTCTGTATTGGCAGACACCCTACTTTTTAATTAGTCTACAAGATTGTTTACTCGGTTCCATTTTCGTATATAATTTTATAATCAGTATTGCCTAACTTTTTGTCTCCGGAACGGCAATCATGGCTACGGCACCCTTGTCCTGATGGAGTTGTCGGTGACGTGTCGTACTGGCCTCGCTCACACTCTTACCTGACATTCATTAACTCGTCTCGAGATATAGTTTTAATACGCCTAAACACAAGTGATTAGGTACAGAATTAGATTCATTTCAGTTAACTTTGAAAGATGCAGGTTTACAAGAAAGAAACTTGCACGCTCAAATGTACATAAACGAGTGGTTTTGTCACAAAATTCAAGTTCAAGCGATTCCTTTTTGGCATCAAATTTATTAGATGAGAAAGAGCATTAATAGGTGTATTTTGATCTGTATTGAAAATAATATACCTATTCAATTTTAAAATCATATGCAGAAAGTTTTATCGCCTGGCATCTCAGCAGACGACTCGCTGATATTATTTAATGGTTCCATTTTACCATCCTCAGGCAGGAATGACCTTTAGAATGACCCAAGTTCTGTTTTATTTTTTGGTGGGGGCGCATCAACTATGGGTTTAATTTCGTACAAATTCATGTGTATGTACACGCCGCGTTGCGCTGACTTGTCTATAGGTTCAAACTTCAATAGCTTGTGGGACTAGACATCTGTTTACTTCATATAATAATACTTATCGTCATAAAAAATATAACATTAGAAAAGATTTTCGATAGATTCTCCATAAAATGTTGATACATACCGAAACTGGAGCTCAAAGCTGACCCGACACTAAACTCTTTCAATCTTAATCAATCCGTATTCATGAATTATGTTGACTAGATAGTAAGATTATTTTAGTTTATTTCCGGAATCTGCCGCCTCTTAGCTGTATATGCCGCCCGGGGGAGTCTACTATAAATTAAACTACACAATAAGGTCCAACCAAAAAGAAACCGCTGATGCCAGGCTGTACCAAATGGCTTTATTGAATTTAAACCGTAAGATTGTCACATAGAGTCTTAAATACCATGTTCTTTGCTGAAGCTCCAGGCTCCAGCTGGGCCTAAAATCATCTGGTTCGATCGGTTACCTTATATTCAGCGCATACACGTATATCACCATCCCCTTATTAACTTGCAATCACTAGAGGAATGGCATGGCGTGGAGCTCGTTTTCATGAACATGCAGTTTTATCAGCATTGAAGATCACCACCTTGTACCGGCCCAGTGTGCCGTCGAACAGAGCCTCATGTCTGGAAATGATAACATTCAAAAGTTCACTTTTATTACCTTGACCTGATATTACGAAACATTAACAAATATTGTAAGTATATAATTCTTTATTCAATTTGGAAAGCCAATGGCAGCCTAAAAGGGCAGTGGTTCCGTTGTCTAAGACACATACATTTATAATTTTTGATATTTTTATACATTACGTTCACATGTACATGTACCTAAAACCGACGGGTTTTATAAAAAATAAAAACTGGTAACAAGAATCAAGTTAACCTCTGGCGTTACCTCATCATAAGGTTTTAAAACCGGAAGCTTAGAATAAATTAAGAGCCAGAAATGGTTCCGTTCAGTACAGCTTACGCGCGCCTATGTGTTTTGGCGAACATTCTACGTGCCGCTTGCTTACTATACACCACACATCGATTGTTTTTGTGCTTCAACTTTGAGCGGAAAGAATTAAACTATCACTCTACGTCTAATTACTCTAAGCCCGGAGGGAACATTTATAGCAGTTTTATAATATAATATTATGGTTAGGGCATGCAATATCGGAAGGTTTTCAATTCCGGAACTGAGTTCCGAGATTGGGTACTAAATTTAGTAAATTAATATAATCTCGAAACTTTATAGTTTCGGAAAGTTCGAAATTTCGATTCGAATTAAAATGGAAACAGGTATTAGGTACTCTGGAGGAAAAGTAACATAGCAAGCACATTTAAAACTACTTAATATAAAATCCAAAGACCATGCTTCATACTGTATAACTGAAGGCAACACGTAATGTTACAAAAAGATCGCAACAATACTACCAATCCAAAAGTATTCCTGAAGAATAATATTACTAGCTTTTATTAGCGGCTTAGCTCCTGTGGTTTTTTTTTATAACATGGGGGGGCAAACGAACAAGCGGTTCCCCTGATGGTAAGCACTCTCCGCCGCCCATGGACATCCGCACCACCAGGAGAGTCACCGATGCGTTGTCATGTTCTTTTCTTGAAGGCTCACATGTCGAATTTGTTCGGAAAAACCGCTGACGGAAGTTGGTTCCACAGTTTTGCTGTACATACGAGGCAAAAAATGGCGTGTGAAACGTACAGTAGTTGACTGCCAACCATCAAGATGGTGAGGATGGAATTTAGATTTATGGCGGGTGGTACGATGGTGGAAGTCAGCGGCTGGTCAGGTCGAATAATTCCTCAGAGCAGTCCCCATTTTATTTATTTATTTATAAAATGTATGCACACACAGATAAATAATAATAAAATACATAGAAACGAATAATACAAAGGCACTGCTTATTGCTTGTAATATGCGTTAGAGAATACATAGAGATGCAACGTCTATTTGAGAGGCTAGAGGGTCAAGCCGATTGCGAATAGCATAGTTACCGACGATTCGAGCCGTTCTACGTTGAATGTGGTCAAGTGGAAGGAGTAAATAGGTACTCGAGTACTCCAGCCCAGAGATGAGAGCAATAAATAAAATAAAATAAATAGTTTTGGACCATTTTACACATCACCATCTAGTCCCAAACTAAGCAGAACTTGTGCTATGGGTACTAGACAATGGATATAATAATTATATACTTTTTTTTGTAAATGTATACTTATAATACATAAGATACAACCAGACCAACACAAACACGCATGTTCATCACACAAATATTTGTGGCCTGTGGGAATCGAACCCACGACCTCGTGATCAGCAGTTCAACACTCGAGCCACTAGACCACAGAGGTCTAATGCAATATTCCATGTGCCGCCGGATTAGTGCCTTAATATGGTGTGCCAAAAGGCACAAACTTAAAAACTGTGCTAACTTAACTTAACTGTGCCTGTGTGTTGTGTAATAAAGTTTGAGGCGATGATCCGGCCTGAAATATAGTCTCGCTCTATTGAGCACCACAAATTTTTTGGAAGCCAATTTGGCTTTACCCTCCAAGTGACCGCGAAACTAAACATCATTTGATACGTCGACGCCAAGTATTCCCGATTTAGGCATAGCTAAGAGGTAAGAGCCCCCTAAGCGAGGTGCTTCGAAAAATGGGGTTCTCTTAGCGGTTATTTAATAAATAAGTTAGTAATACAGGTTACTTATACCGGAAAAAATAACAGTTCATGTGGAATAGATATAGAGCAAAATTTTGAAATTACCTCTTCACGATAAAACGCCTGAACGGATCTTGATTTTTTGTATAGAGATAGTTTATGGGCCGGAGTGTAATATAAGCCACTTTTTATCCTAGAAAATTAATGGTTTCTGTGGGATAGATGTGGAGTATAATTCTGTAATTAGCTCTATAACATTATATACAATAGCGTCCTCAAATAATTCTAAAATAAAGAACACGGGAGCGAAGTCGCTGGTAAAAGCTAGTAACATTATAAGTAAAAAAATTATTAGTACATTATAATAAAACAAAGTTTAACCGGATTAAATCACGTATATTATTTAAATTGGTTTCCCTGACGTTTCGAAAGCTTTGCAGCATTTCGTGGTTGCAGGTAGACTAAGATGACAATCGTCTTTACAGATATTTCTAAAAAAATATTTTAATCTACCGTACAATATTATTAATTAAAATCGTACTCGTAATTATTAGTACCTTAAACAAGCAAAACTTTGTTAACTGTCTAACTCTACTACTTAGTGGTACTCATGATTATTTGATTATACCTAGTTAAAATAAATCGATCATTAGTATCACGATAATAAATCATTATTAATTCCACAATAAGTTTTTCTCAACTTTGGATATCTATATAGTTGACTGTTCATTTAATAAGAATAATCAAAAACGCGCAGTTAGCGCAAACAAACATGCTTAGAATGATTTTCCGGAGAGCGTGGGGTGGTAAGTATGGAACAGTTTACAAGACTACAGGCAATTTGCATTTCTGTTAGCCTTAGATTGTTCTTTGTTCAACAACCACTGTTAAGTTTTTTAAATGCACGCTCTGCATCTCTAAGACTGAATCACAAATCCAATTGATTGCATTTACCATACTCTTTTTTATCACAGAAAAAAAGGGAAAAGATGATAATTTTGTACTATGTAATATTGTTATTTTTTTTCATTTAGGGTCGGTCTTTCAATAGCTAGTTAACTTTTAACTGAGGAGTAAGTTTGACATTTTGACAGTTGTAGTATAGAAAATCTTTCAAGACTTCACATTTATTCCTCAGTTAAAAGTTATCAGACTATTGAAATACCGGCCCTTAGACAGATTATATAAAATATTTACTTTTAAGGAGGTACTGAATAAGTTTGAGTCAAAGTATTCACTTACCTTGGAAGATGTTTTCTCAACGTCGGATAAACACGAAGTGGCAAAAACAATAGGAACTGAAGATACAGCAACACAGGTGCACTCGGCTGGTCATTTTTTAGTTTAAAAAATATTTACATTCGCACTTATTGAATCGGATATGTTTTGACATTAAGTGTCGACGGGGCCTGTGTTTTTACGTACCTACATGTTTAATTATAATGTCATTGGATGTGCAGTGGCCGCGTATGAGGAAGCGATTGCGACGCGTCCTGGGGGTTGTTATGCCCGGATTAAATACTGACTTAAAATTACTCGGCATGAAGTTCGTTTGGTTGGTGGCCTTATGAAAATGTAAGTAAGATAGCACTAGTTAGCCGAGTATGGCATGGACAGACGGAATAGAGGGGTCGCGATCGGCGGAAGCTGCACGCATGCGCTTTCGGGCACGACAGAGTTGTACGGCCCTTGACAGTCTGGCTCCAATACTTATGTGTCCAATAAAGTATAACTACTACTTCAAACGATTGAATAATTTTTCCTGCAACATAATTTTATATTATACCGGTATATACCGGTAGGTATAAAAAAAACATAAGGAATACATAAGGAAGGAAAAGGTGAACTAATATACCTAAAAGTGGTCCACCGTGATCAAGGCCTATCTTAGACTTGAGATTTAGAGGAATGAGCCTTCTCTCTAACGGCCAAAATTAATGTCCAATTTATCCACAATTTGCCCTACTAGAGATAGGAATTTGACATAAGCTCCATACGAAATACTGCCAAGATTGAATATTAATTCTGGCTGTAAATGTGCCGTGTCGAAAAGTAGGTATAGTCAGTTGCACCAATTGGTTACCACACTTACGAACAAATTCTCGAACATGAGGGGTAGCCAATAATTATGCTGTGTGTGGCCTATTGCTTTCTGAATCAAGCCCCACCTAACAAGCAAAAATGGTTTGGGCTTAGGCTCTTCGCCATAGCTCCGTAACGTCTACCGATACAATAATTTTATGCTATATTTCAAAAACCTCGTTTTATTACGGACCTGTTAACCTCGTCCTACCTGATGTTAGGCTATAACCTCTTCCTATTGTAACTGCAGTGCCTACAGTGTGCAATACAAAGGTCTTAACTTCTAGTATGTAGATAACTAAATAATTGCTTTATATTTCTTGGCTATCTCGAAAATTTCGTCATAAATATATCTTTATATATCGTTGGTGCGTCTGTTACTATCGTGTAACTCTGAATGATTTAAACGATTGAGGTCATATTCACAAAATGTTATTTTTTTATTGAGACGATGGTTCATAGCTGTGCTAGGATCCGATAGGCGGCGCTGTAGTCAAGTTTTTAAGAGGCCTTTAACGTTTCACAGCTGTCTCGCTCTAATTTTAAGCTTTTTTAGGGTTCCGTAGCCAAATGGCTAAAAACAGAACCCATTCGGATTCGTCATGTCCGTCTGTCTGTCTGTCCGTCCGTATGTCACAGGCACTTTTTTCCGAAACTATGATATAAGAACTATACCGTTGAAACTTGGTAAGTAGATGTCTTCTGTGAACCGCATTAAGATTTTCACACAAAAATTGAAAAAAAACGATAAATTTTAGGGTTTCCCCATACTTAGAACTGAAACTCAATTTTTTTTTTCGTCAAGCCCTGTGTACTTTTCACCGAAATCCGTTCAAACGTTGCATTTCAGGGTAATGTATATTATATGGGGCATGGCATAATAGGATGTTTATTATCCTACTAATATTATAAATGTGAAAGATTGTGAAGATGTTAAGATGTTTGTTACTCAATCACGCTGAAACGGCTGAACGGATGTGGATGAAATTTACACACGGATAGACCATAACCCGGATTAACATATCGTCAGTTGTAATATGAATTAATGTAGCCGCCAAATGGCGAATTACATCCCAAGGGATGTGCGATAAGTCTTACTGTGATAAACCGCGGACAATGTCTAGTCTAATATTTTTAAGGTTCTGTCCATCTCACACGTTCTCAACGAAAATCTGAAAGAGAGAGCTCTTTACGTACTACTCGCGCAGTTAAAGAATGGGATTGAAAATGGTATTTGCCTCTCACTCACACGTACGGTATTGTGTGAACCAGAGGCGCATAGAGCAAAAAGAGTGCCGCCATTTTCAAATTCATTCTTTATCTGTACGAGTAGTACATCAATCAATCAACTCAGCCTATCGCAGTCCACTGCTGGACATAGGCCTCTCCCAAGTTGCGCCACAACGCTCGGTCCTCTGCCTTCCGCATCCAGTCCCCCCCAGCCACGTTCTTCAGGTCGTCGGTCCACCTGGCAGGGGGGCGCCCTACGCTGCGTTTGCCGATTCGCGGTCTCCACTCAAGGACTCGTCTGCTCCAACGGCCATCGGTCCTTCGACAGACATGGCCAGCCCACTGCCACTTCAGCTTACTGATCCTACAAGCTATGTCAGTCACTCCGGTTCTTCTCCGGATAATCTCGTTACGGATTTTATCCTTCAAAGAAACTCCAAGCATAGCTCGCTCCATAGCTCGCTGAGCGACTTTAAATTTGTGGACTAGCCCAACTGTCAGTGTCCACGTCTCGGCACCGTAAGTCATGACTGGCAGGACGCACTGGTTGAAGACCTTTGTCTTCAAACTTTGCGGTATAGGCGACGAGAAGACTCGGCGAAGTTTGCCAAATGCTGCCCAGCCCAGACGGATCCTTCTGTTGGCTTCTTTCTCGAAGTTGTGTCTACCAAGCTGAATTACCTGCCCTAGGTAGACGTATTCCGTTACAACTTCGAGTGCCGACCCTTTGACGAATATTGGCCTCGGCATGACATGCATATTGAACATGACTTTAGTCTTGTCCAGATTCATGCCGAGACCGACACGTCGAGAGGCTCCGTTTAAGCTGTGCAGCATTTCGCCCAGTTGTTCCAGCGACTCAGCCATTACAACGATGTCATCGGCAAAACGGAGATGTGAGATGTTCTCGCCGTTAACGTTGATACCCTGTCCAGTCCAGTCCAGCGTCTTGAAGACGTCCTCCAACGCGTTAGTGAACAATTTCGGGGATATTACATCCCCTTGTCTCACCCCTCTGCGCAGTTGGATTGGCTTCGTCTTTTGGTCCTGGAGCTGAACAGTCATGGTAGCAGCGTTGTATAGGCATCTCAGCATCTCTATATACCGCTCATCAATGTGACATCGCTGAAGAGCATCCAGAACTGCCCAAGTTTCGATAGAGTCGAAGGCCTTCTCGTAGTCCACGAATGCCATACACAGCGGCTGATTGTACTCTTCAGTCTTCTGTATGATCTGCCGAACAGTATGGATGTGGTCTACGGTGCTGTAGCCTTTTCGAAACCCAGCTTGCTCTGGTGGCTGGAATTCGTCGAGTCTTCCGGCGAGACGATTCGTGATGACCCTCGAGAACAGCTTGTACACATGACTCAGGAGTGAGATGGGTCTGTAGTTCTTCAGAAGGGTTTTATCCCCTTTTTTGAAGAACAGTACCACCGCACTCCCGCTCCATGCCTCCGGTGTAGAGCCTTGTTGGATGACGGAATTAAACAGACTCTGTAGCTCCTTCAGGACCGGAGCCCCGCCTGCTTTTAGGAGTTCAGTAGTAATTCCGTCATCGCCCGGAGCTTTGTTGTTCTTAAGCTGCTCGAGGGCCGCCCTAATCTCGCCCTGGTCAACGTCCGGAAGATCCTCGGTGTAATGGCGCGTGAGCTGGGCTCTTTTGTCGTCATTGCTAGGAACCGCTGGTCTCGCCGTTTTCGTGGAATACAAATGCCCATAGAAGTTTTCGACCTCATCAAGCATCTCGATCTTAGAGGTGACAATTTTGCCATCCGCGGCTTTCAGTTTCATCAGATGGGTCCTCCCTAGCTGCTGAGCGAAAACTTTCGACCCCCTATTTTGCTCAATCGCAGCCTCAACGGCGCGGGTGTTGGAGCGGCGGAGGTCACGTCGCATCAGCTTCCTAATCTGTAGGTTTAAGGACCTATTATCTGATGAAAACGAATGCGCGGCTGACATTTCCCGTCTTTTCCTCATCAGATCGAGAGTCTCAGTCGAAAGCTTGGGCATCTTGCTTCCACGCTGCGGCGGAAAGAATTTTCGAGACAGTTCCTGCAATGTTTTGACTATGGTGTTGGTTTTCTCCTCAATATTGCCAGTGGTTTCCAGCGAGTCGAATCGATTTTGAAGTTCCGCTTGGAACCTTTCGGAGCCCAAACTGGTTTGGAGCGGCGAAGGTCGGAGAGTAGACTTAATCATGCGCGTTCTTTCAGCTCTAAAATTGATATTTAGAGTGCCTCGGATAAGTCGGTGATCGCTTCCGGTGTTGAACCTATTGATCACAGAGACATCTCTAAATATGTGCTTCTTATCCGTCATGATAAAGTCTATCTCGTTCCTTGTCACCTTATCGGGGCTTTTCCAGGTCCATCTTCTTTGGGGCTTCTTCTTAAAGAAGGAGTTCATTAAGAAGAGCCCCTGGGACTCCAAGAAGTTGACCAACATTTGGCCCCTGTGGTTTCTGCGCCCCAAACCGTAAGGTCCGATTTTCGATTCGCCGCGTTCTTGTACTCCCACTTTAGCGTTGAAATCCCCCATAACAACGTTGTAGTGAGCCTTAGCGGTACTATTCATAGCCTTAGCTATGTCTTCGTACATCGCTTCGGCTATATCGTCAGAGTGTGTCGAGGTCGGCGCATATACCTGCACTATTTTCAGCTTGTACCTATCATTTAGCTTTAGTACAAGGTACGCTACCCGTGTCGACACACTACCGATTTCCACAACGTTGTTCACGAGGGCCTTATTGACAAGAAAACCAACACCACCTTGGGAGAGCTGATCACCTTCGTGGAAGTAGAGTAAGTGTCCTGACTCCAGGGTTATCGTGTCCTCCCCCTCTCTACGGACTTCGGATAACCCCAGTATATGCCATTTTATATGACTTAACTCTACTTCAAGCTCGGCGAGGTGATGGTCCAGTCTCAACGTTTGTCCATTATACGCTGCCAGATATAGTCGTCGGTTTTGGTAGCCTGCCGTAACCCGGGGATTCTTCGCACCCCCCGTCCCACCGTTACCGCGACCGCTACCGTAGTCGGGAATAGAGGGACCACCGGGAACTGGGGGCCGTTTTTTTGGTTGTGCGTTCATTGGGATGTATGCCCATAGTCACCACGCTGGGCAGGCGGGTTGGTGACCGCAGTGGGTGATGTTGCACGATGTTAGTGCACAGAAGGACGCTGCTGCCCATCCTCCTGATTTCAACCCTTAGTCGCCTTTTACGACACCCATGGGTAGAGGGGGGGTGGTCTATTCTTTTTATTTGCCGGATACCACACGGCAAGAGTAGTACATAACAATTATATTTTTTTCTCATTAAGGATAACTCAAACTCATTGCGTTTAAATAACAAGTTCGTTTACTTTTACTTATTTACAATAACAAAATAATCTTAGGTTGGCATCTCGTACACATAAACTTCGAAATCCAGGAAAATTTAATCGTTTCATGTGGTCTATAATGGTCCAAGTTTTATTGTAGAACCGCATCATTGTCTCGAAAATCCCGCCCCCGGGCGCCATGCGTACTATCACGTTAAAGTCACGCCATTCCACGCTTCTCTCGTATGCGGGTACCATTTCCTTTCCTACAATAATATCGTCTACAATGAGTTTTAAGCATTCTGGATAAGGCTCCAACAACTGATTTACTTTTTTGGTCAAGTATTTCACTGCTTCTAAAAGTATTGGGCTATTAGGAGCGAGTTTAACGTCATTATAGCAAGTGCACCATGTTTTACTGATGCCAGCCATATCACAGGTTCTATTTCTGGGGATCTGTAAGAAAAGGCTGATACCTCTATCATGAGTATAAAATTCTGTGCTTCTTTTCAATATTTCCTTCTCATCTATGTTAGTTAAATCAATTAGATCTACTAATGTTTTATGCACGTCAAAAGGTGTTGTAAGACGTCCCTTGTTGACCTTTAAATTGTGGTAAGCCAGTCTATATTCTTTTCGAAATGAAGGTGGTGTTAAGATGAAGACGAATGGCAGTCTTTTTTCTATTCGACCTTGTTTTGTGGAACGAATATCTCCAACATCGATACCATGATCACTCAGAAATATCAATATTGTGTCATTTAAATAGCCCGTAGATTCTAATTTATTTATTAATGTCACGTATGCGTTATCCATCTTTATAGGGTTATTTACATTGTCATGACTCATAGATGTTTCCCAAAAAAGGCCAAATAATTTCGAGTTTCTCAGTGTTGTAGTGATACGCTCAATATAATTTAGAAGAACTTCAAAAAAGTATTTGTCTCCCATACAAATTGAGGTCTGTTCGGGTTCTAGTTTTACTTCTAACGCCAGGTCTCTTACTAATTTTCTCAACTTCAACATCTTCTTTTGTTCAGTAGTCGAGATTTCAGATTCATGCATAAATGGGTATAAATAATAATCTGTAGGGCTACCTCTAAAACCAAATTTGTCTCGATTGAACATACCAAATCTCGCAGTGTCTTCCACTAATGCTGTGTAATATCCCACGTCTTTGAACCTTTCCCAGATAAAAGGACAGCTGTCCAAAGTTGTTTGTGCATGTGGCCAACAAGTGGTACCTAATTCTGATGTGTTCATACCAACAAGAACAGGTATCATGTTTCGGAAAGTGTCGTGTGCTACTGTGTTGTAGCCTTTCAATTCGACCGCGTTATTTTTCTTCAGCAATTCAAGAGTATTGGGCATAGTTCTGTAAAAGTTTTGCCTTGACATCGAGCCCAATCCCATAATTATAACATTGTAAGCTGATTGGTTGTCGGGCATCTTGAATGGATTATCTCTATTGAAAGTAAACTGTTTTTTCGGTGTAAATATAAAATATTGATTATAAATAGATTTATTTTTATAAAAACAACGTACTTGAACGAATTCGTTATTCACTTCTATAAAAGTATGAAACTGAATGCAATCTAGATACTGAATTCTGTCATCAACAATTTGGCGAGATATACCCCAAGATGATAGTGGTCGATGAAATGATTTATAACAACACACGAAGTTTGATTCGTTGTTAATTTGATAGTGCTTATAGTTTTCTTTTATAGTCCATATATGAGTTTGGTTGCTTCCGAGCAAACGTTGTTGATGATTTTTACATTTAATAAGGTTTTTGGGTTTGTGTATGTATTTTCTTATTGACACATCCTGTATATTGACGGCCGGAATGACACAGCCCACAGTGTTTATAGTAAAACTTTCATCGCTATGGTGATTTTCAAACGAATCAAACGTTGCATTCGTAGGTTCTTCAAGAAACAAAATTTGTGCTTCGTAGGGAATGCACCAAGTTAGTCTTCCAAATATTACAGCTTTGATCATAACAAGGTAAATAATAATTGTCAGTCTTCCTTCTACAGTATATTGATGAAACATACTGATACAACTCGACGGTAAATATTGCTTTTTAGTTTGCTGCGTTTAATTTTTTCAACAACGTTGCAAGATTTCTTTATTCAACCTTTTGCGGTGGGAACACTTGTGTTTAAATAACATTTGAAACTGTTGAAAAACGTTGTTACGAAGCTGTTTATAGAATATTCGCACTACAGCAAATGAAGCTAGGATTAAACGAAAATATTTTTATACCCAATATTATAATCTCGACCGTAAATTTCAAAAGTAATCGAATTGTACGCGGGAGCCAAAGCCGCAGGAACCTCCTGGATGAGGGACACACAAGATCGAAAAGGCTGGCAAAAACGAAAGGAGGCCTATACCCAGCAGTGGGTGATACCGGGCTAGGATGATGATGATGACGCGGGAGCTTGTCTATTTTGTGATATCATCAAATGTAAGAAACAACATAAAATTATTGTTTTTTGTGATTAATTGGCTTCCATAAGTTTAGCACTGACTTACGATACCGAGTTAAATGATGCTAATAAAAAGTGCGTAAAAAGTAACACATAATTAAAAAGCATGTTATGTTTTTGTTTATTTCGAACTATGTTTAGCATCGATATTATACTATAAAATAAATTTGAGTTTCGTAAACAGTATGATTGCTAATCTCTTACTAACCTGTCTAAGTAAGGAGAATTCTCTTATAAAGTTCGGGAGGTGCGCGGCGCAGCGCGGCTGTGGCACGGCTCAGCCGCGGCTCTACAACTGTTATCAAACAAACTTTGTTTTCACTTACTAATTGCCGTTTTATTGGTTTGTTAGTATGCATAAACGGTAACTACTATAGCGTTTTTGAAACTAACGCAAAACACTATTGCATGCAATTGATTGCACCTATTGCCGCCTACACCACAGCTATAGTTTGCTATTTTTACCTTGTATTTCATTCTGATATGTAGATCCCGACTGGTAGGGATATGTCGAAGAGAATTCCAAATATCCCTACAAGTGTACCTTAGTAGGGATAGATGAAACAGGCAGGATTTCTTAAGGCGCATGTAGCAGCCAAGTGGCGCCCCCATCAGTAAAAAAGTAACAAGTAGTAGTAGTAGTAAGTAAGTTTACTCACCGAATATATAATTTATAGAAAATTCGTTAAACTATTGAAGTACTGGTACTGTAGTTTAATCAGAAACTATTAACTCTGTAAATTATAGTTCGCTGTGAAAAGTAGCCGTTTTTCGCACTTTTTCTATCTACAACTACAGTGAACTATAATTTAAACAGTTAAACTAAAGATAATTGGGAGTACAAGTTTGACACATACGAATACTTTCATAGTTTTCGTGGACTTTCATTTATAAATCAGTAACGCCCCTGGCGGATACGTGGAGGAACTACTGATTTATGAATGAAAGTCGACGAAAACTATGAAAGTATTCGTACGGGTCAAACTCGTACTACTAGACCACCTGTACTTCAATGGTTAAAAACGAATTTTCGATAAATGATGTATTCAGCGAGTAATATTTTTTTTACTGAGGGCCACTTGGCTGCTACATGCGCCCTAATAAAATATTTGAGACCATGAAAACTATGTAATCTACTTTGATCTGGAATGTTGTTTGAGCGTGTCTTGTAATGGAAATTTATTTATAGGGTCTTTAATTCTCCATTATTTACAAAATATTTTTAACCTCACACCTACTTAATAAAAATCTGACACCGACTGACAGGCAACGCATAAACCGGTGGACCTGAAGAAAATATTCTTGAGTGCCCTAGAGGTACTCTAATAATAAAGGGATTTTTTTAAATTCCATTTTTAAAGGGGTGGAAAGACACACGACTGAAGCCACGACGACGACGACGACGACACGACGTTGATATAAGGATTTCGATGGCTTACGTGCGGATTGGTGGATCAGTGAGGTTAATCTACGTTTCACGTGGCCAGTTCATGCATGGATGACCGTTTTAAATACGTTCAGAGAAATGATATTAAAATATCTACATATTAAATCTCTTTGGTTTTGAGTATAAGCACATTTCATAAGTATACTAAGAAAGTTTCATTCATATATTCGTATTAGAAAATGTCGTGTGCCTACCTGATGCAGGCTAAGGATTGCGCGCGCACTTTTACGAGAGCACTCAAACATTTCATGCGATCGTGTTGTTCATCAATATGCAATTATGCAGACATGATGTTTCACGGTGCACGCTTCGCAATAACGGTTCGCTTACATTAGGCGAACAGTGGAGTCGTTGGATCCCCTCAATAACCTGGATCGTTGGATTGCAGAGCTAGACGTAGGTAATCTTTAAAAAATATAATAATTATATTATTTTATTATTGTATTTATTATGTTTATTGTATCTTATATTTATGTAGTTGTGTTATAGATATATGTATAGTATTTATGTTATGTAGTATATGTATTCTATTATGTTGTTACACTGCGTGCTACCCCTCTCTTTACTTGCCCATATTGTCCAACCTAAGGTTGTCTGGAAGAAATCGCCTTGAGCGATAAGACCACCCATTGTACCTACATGTCTTCTATATAAGTCATACATGTTGCTATTTTCTTTTGTGTACAATAAAGAGTATTTGTATTGCATTGTAATGAGTCTGATCGTGAACCAACTAATTAGGTACCTATTATAGCGCAACAGTCAAAAAGTGTAAATTCCCATACGACTTCATACATTACAACGCCACCTGCTGCAACGCGACGCACTGCTCTGTAATGCGCTGCAGTTGGTTTGACCCAGCCTTAAAAATTAAAATCCAAGAATCGCAGATGTAAGGGAATCTCTACTATACCTAAATGTGGAGTATTTTCTACCAAGCAACGTTATTATTATGTAATAGATTTATAGGAAGCAATCTAATAATGCGCGTACGCAATTTTACACTTATATCTTACTCTGAGCCTATTCGTAACAGTACGCGTAGCAGTCACCAGTCATCCAAGTTGAAGTTGCTTCTAAACAATTACTTTGTTTGCTTCAGTCACTTTTCTGAAAGCGGAGTCTCCTCATGCTTTTAGGGTTCCGTAGCTAAACGGTGCCGACGGGACTCTATTACTCTGCCTACGCCGCCGTCTGTTCGTCCGTCTGAACGACACAGCCATCATAAGATAAAGCCCTGTGACAGGCAGACTGACGGACGGACGGACAGCGTAGCGAGAGTAATAGGGTCCCGTTTGGCACCCTTCGGTTACGGAACCCTAAAAAAACAACTTTATTAATTCCTGCTCTATCATAAAAACTATATAAGTACACGCGTAAAACTTGGTGTGGTATAGGATTGCGACACGAGCTAAAGGTCCACCTGGTGTTAAGCGGTTACCTTTGCCCATAACAACTACAATGCCACCTAGGCTGTTGCCTAAATAGTACTGCAAGTCGGTTCGCCAAACTGAGACATGAAGATGGAAAGTCTCATGTGATTGTAATTTCACCGGCACCCGTACCCTTCAGACTAAAACACAGCAATACAAGCATCACAATTTGGCGGAGAAGTAGGTAAGGTGGTAGTACTTCCCCGGACCAGCTCTTTCACAAAGGAGCTCTACTACTACTAAAAGTTCTTCTAGTACTTGTTAGCTAAGGATGGCGAAACAAGATAAAGTCCCATCCACTAAGGGGTTACCTTTGTCCATAACAACTGTAATACTACCAAGGCGGCTGCCTAAATGGTATGAAAAGTTTCATGTGACTGTAGTTTCATTTACCAGCAGTTACCCTTCGCACCGGAACACAGCAATTCAATAAATAAATATTTTAGGACATTTTTACACAGCACCATCTGGTCCCAAACTAAGCAGAGCTTGTGTTATGGGTACAGACAATGGACATAATACATAAATTCTTTTTTTAGACTGCCTCGTTGGTCTAGTGGTCGCAAGCGCGACTGCTGAGCGTGGGGCCTGGGTTCGATTCCCGGGTCGGGCAAAGTGTTATTGGGTTTTTTTATTAGGAAATTCTCAGGAGCAGCCCGGAGTATGGATTTGTGCCCGGTAAATGGCAATAGGCTCGCCCCCTATTACATGGGACTATAACATAACTGGCAAAATGTGGGTGTACTATACACCTCTGCCTACCACTTCGGGGAAATACAGGCGTGATGTTATGTTACTTTTTTTTTGTAAATACATACTTATAAAATACCAGGCCCCTCAGAAAGTATTGCGAAAAAAAGTTTTTATATATGGGAGACTGGCCAGTTATAATGTTTTTCGAAAATATGATTATTTATAAGTAAAAATAAGTAAGTTCCAATTTCAAAATTTCCCTCCACATTTTTTGCGAGTTAATTCAAAGTATTGTGTCTCACTGAAATATGGATCTGCGCCGGGAACATTTTAGAGCTATGATTTTATACGATTTCAAGTGTCGCCTGAAACCGGATGAATCGTACGATAGACTTCAAATGGCATTCATGGATGAAGGCCCTTCCAAGGCAACCGTGTATCGTTGGTATAACGAATTCAAGCGCGGTCGACCAACTTTGGGGGATGACGAAAGAAGCGGTCGCCCTTTGACGGCTGTTACCGAAGAAAACGTGCTAGCAGTGAAAAATTTAATCCAAGACAATAGGCGAATTACATATCAGGAGATTCAACACATATTGAAGATTGGATCGGGAAGCGTTCACGAGATTCTACACAGCCATCTTCGCGTGAGGAGGATAGTATCACGCTGGGTGCCGCACAAGCTCACCGATGCTCAGAAGCAGGCCCGGGTGGAATGGTGCCGTGATATGCTTAACAAATTTGAAGCAGGCTCGTCTCGGCGTGTTTACGACATCGTTACAGGTGATGAGTCCTGGATTTATCAATACGACCCAGAAACCAAGCGCCAGTCGACTGTTTGGGTGTTTCAAAATGAGCCAACGCCTACCAAAGTGAAGCGATCTAGAAGCGGGGGTAAGATTTTGATCGCTAGCTTTTTTAATTTGACTGGCCACTTGGTATCAATTCCCTTACGGGATCAAAGAAGCATTAATGCCGAATGGTATACTACCAAATGTTTGCCAGAAGTTTTCTCTGTTATAAGCAACAAGCGACCAAACACAGGGCTCCGCGGGCTACTGCTCCACCACGACAATGCACCTGCGCACACCGCACTCAAAACGAGGGACTTCCTGGACAGCACGCCAGTCAAACTCCTGGGTCACCCTCCTTACAGCCCTGATCTAGCACCGTGTGACTTCTTTTTATTCCCAAAAATAAAAAATCAGCTCAAAGGGATACAATTTTCGTCGCCGGAAGATGCGCTGGCTGCGTTCGAGCAGGCTGTAAACGAGGTGTCTGCGGCGGACTGGAAAAAGTGTTTTGAAAACTGGTTTAGGCGCATGAATCTTTGTATAGAGGCTGATGGAAAGTACTTTGAAAAGATTTGATAAAAATATATGTACGTATAGAACATTTTTTTTTAGTTTCGCAAAACTTTCTGAGTGTCCCACGTACATAAGAAACACCCAGACCAACACAAACCCTTATATCAATATCTTTATTCTGGCTAGTGTAAACGATCCCTTAAGTTGTAACTGATATCAAAGCCGTCACGTATACAACGTAGCGTGACAACTCATCTCAATCTAATTTTGTTTTAATTATTAACTTGTACGGTATACGAAGGACATTCACAAAGTTAGAAGTATATTATCGCTGCTCTTTCTAAAATACAAAATGTCACTAGAAAAAAAAAACAACTATATTATGTACAAATGCGAAGAATTCAAGCTATAGTAAGACGTAAGTATAGTATGTAACCTTACTCATTACTTAAACAATAATAATAATGATCAACTAAAATAAAATTACTGTCACTGTAAGACATTCTCCTAACACAGGCATTAATTGCTTAAAAATAGACTCCAAGCACTAACTTGTAAAATTATTTGTTTAAGCACAATAAACTATTTTGTATTTGTATTTGTATTTTTGTAAGACAGAGTCGTAGCGTAGCACCCATACTATGAATTTAAGTCTCGTAACAGGCGACTAATTTAATAACAGGGACTCGTAGCAGACTACGGCTGGTGCTACATTTGGCTTACGCCTGGTTCCTATAATCTACCATTACCGACGGTCACTCGTTTTTTTCCCTTAAAAAACGTCATATATTGACATTAAGTTTGAAGTTTTTTCAAGGAAAAACGAGCCGTCGTCGGTAAAAGCAAATTATAGGAACCCAGCGTTAGTGGGTATTTGTTTTTTAATAAAAACATATTTTTATAGGCCACAATAGTTTTATATACGTGCGAACTATTATTTAATAGCTCAATGTTATTTATTTATTATGTAAAATATTTGCTTGTATAGCCAAATGGATTAAAATAGTAAAATACTTAAGAAAACTGACTTGTAACAATTGTTATCAATAAATAAATGCAATTCAATTCAAAATCCGTACGATCTATATTGTAAATTACGTTAGCTAGTTTAAACTAACGCTGAAACGGCTGAACGGATTTGTATGAAATTTGGCACACAGATAGACCATAACCCGGATTAAAATTATAGTTACTTTTTATCCCAGGAAAATAAACACTTTCCGAGAGTTGCGTGGTCAGTCTTTCTGTGATAAGCCGAATTATACGAAGGCAAAGTCCAGTACTTTTATGAAATAAACATATATAAATACATAAACCAGCAACTTTGTTAAGGTCACAGTAATTACAATTTTAAGTTTTTCCGAGAGGGGAGATTGGACTTCCGTACGCATGCGCGGAAGAACCGGTGATGGCAACGCATATAGAGGCTCCTGTACTTTATGTAATAGACTAGTACATTTAACGATTCATGTAAACAGTTTCCTTGACCATTTGCCGTATAAGAGATATGAATGAGGACCACTTCGTTCTCCCTCGAGGTAAGCCATCGTTCCTTTGGCGATTAGGTTAACTCCGATGCTCGAAAATCGATAGTTAAATAACACAAGCATAACCTAAATTCTTGAAGTGTTTCCTAATATTAATAGTGCAGTGTTTAAGTGTATGAAATCAATCATATTATAGAGTTTTTAATATCACGCGAGTGCAAAAATTTTGTGTAGTGAATTACAAAAGAGTGTAATATTTTGAATGTCACTGGTGATACTCAGAATGTCATGGTCAAATTAAGAATTCAGGAGTCGCTAGTGAGTAGAACGTTGACCGTTGTGGCGCAACTTGCGAGAGGCCTATGTCCAGCAGTGGACTGCGATAGGCTGAGTTGATAGTGAGTAGAACTCCTTTATATCTTTGAAGGGGGTTCTATCTGGGATTCAAGCCGTATTTCTTCAAATAAATTCAATTTATTTAATTTATATCGTGGTACATAAGTAAAATAAATATATTAAATACATTATATAGTCCACTGCTGGACCCGCCGTAATTGGCATACAATAAATTTAAAACAGGACAAATTCTTAGAGTAATATCAAATTAAAATTATAAAGAAACATTCAAATATTCATCTAACTTATAGTAACACTTTTCAAATAATAATCGTAATAAAGATTTTTAAACGTAAGAATATCTCTGGAAACTAATAGATTTAGGCAATTTATTATATATGTCAGGAAATAGATAAAAAACAATCTTGTGAAATAATGCAGCTTTGTGTTGAATCCTTGTCATTATATCTTTATGTTAATCGCATAACATCAGGTGACCGTCATTGGCGAAACGCACAAACCGAGCAAAGTCATTAAAAAAAAAAAAAACATCAGGTGAAGTGGCGGGCAAACGCAAGCCCATATGACATAAAAGAAAAAAAAACTAGCAAGATTACTAAATTTAAAAAGTTCAATATGTGTTTTTGCATAATATTCAAACTAAAAGGTAAAATCTTCAACTCTATAAAGTGAGGTTTACAAGACTGATCTTTCTTATAGTTTACAGTGGCAGCGTTTACTTAAATGGTGCCCAGTGTATTTATATTTATATACTATACAACGTGTAACAGAATAAACGATATACCTCAGGCACCCCAATTACAATATCACGAATACGATCTGGTTTTTAACTTTTTTCAAAATCACAATTACGCGGTTTTTAGGGGGTTAACTGACACACGTAAACTGCTAAATGCTTTTTTGTCATTAGAGTCCAAAATGAATTTCGGTAAAAAATTGAAAAAAATGTAACAAGGTATAAAATCTGTATCAATCGATTCTCCTAGTGATTCTAAAGAAATTACTTTCAGTTATTACTTTTATTTTGTTACACGTTATACATGATCGAAAATTTAAAGGGTGTTGGTAAATCTATTACCTAGTAACCTAGTAATATGTGTGTCTGAGTGAGGACTGCTTCGTTAGTCTAGTAGTCGCAAGCGTGACTGCTAAGCGTGGGGTCCTGGGTTCGATTTCCGGGTCGGACAAAAAGTGTTATTGGCGATTTTTCTGTCAAGACAATTTCTCAGTAGCAACCCGGAGGCAGGAAGTTAGCGGTACTATAATAATAATAATAAAATCTTTATTTCAGATCATAAGTAGATCCATATAGTGTTAGTAAAACATAAAAGAAAACCTAAAACCTAATGTTAGTAACTTAAAATTAATAAATGTTGTCGAAGTTAAAACCCCCGTTGTAACTATACCTCCGTGCCTTGGAGAGCACGTACAGCCGTCGCCGTCGGTCCTGCGCCTGATCTTTCTCCGTTCGTATCGGATTGCGGTCCCATCGAATTAAGAGAGTGAGGGAATAGAGAGGGCATATGTGTTTGAGCACACACTTGTGCACTGTAATATGTCTCGCGCAGATGGCTAGTCTCCGTTGAGATTGATCGCCGTGACCGAAATTCGGCTGCGAGGACATTATTCTTATTAATATGTGTAATACTTATATGTACCCACTTTCACATGATCCTTAAACATAATTTATCTATTATAATTTTATAAAAAGATTTTTTAAATATCACGTTTTTAAAACGAAATTGTGTTAGTATTGCATTGTCATTCAGTTCTGAGCTATGTATAAGGTTTCAAACTCAGAAATAGATAGAATGGTTGTAATCACAATTTTACTTGCGATTCATGCGTGGCAACTTTCCGAACTAACTACGCCTTACATTTTGTGGTCATTATTTTTCAAAAAATAATTTTAATCAAATGTACTTTACAGCTTTTGTTTCTGCAGTTAGAAACGGCACAATAAGGCATTTTTGCGGGTTTTTGTTACAGTATTTATAGAAACAACTCATAAGGCGTGCTGAGAAAGGCTTTGAAATATTCTGCACCACGGTGCATGGTGCTGCCACGCGCGCCCTGCCCACTTTTCTATTCTATCTATTTATGTGTTATGTATGCTCACCGGGAAGTTAGTTTGAAATCGATTGCAAGTTTTGTACCGAACAGACAGACAAGAATGAAAGCGAGTTAATAAAAACGTGGTAAAATGCTCATAAAAGTGAATATTTACATTCATACCTATAAACTGTTATACGTATCCTGTGTCATCATCATCATCATCATTTCAGCCGAAAGACGTCTACTGCTGGACATAGGCCTCCCCCAATGGGGGTGCCGCCATAAACGCAAGCTTGGCAGGTGGGTTGGCGCTCGCAGTTGGTTGGTTAAATCATCAGAGAACGCTGCTGCCTATCCTCTGGTGAATCCCTTAGTCGCCTTTTACGACACCCACGAGAAGAGAAAGGGTGAGTGGTGCTATTCTTTATGTCCAGCACCACACGGAACACGTACGAACGAACGTATCCTGTGTATATACCTCATAATAACTTCTCTTCCCACAAAACTTTAGTGAAATACATGTTTCTTTATGTTTTCAGGTCCTGGCCTTACTCTTCCTCACGCTGATCCCTTGGCCGGGGCCGTCAGTCTTCAAGATAACTTGTTCTCGTGACAACTCCAAAATCGTAAGGAAAGTTATACAGAACAAATGGCTCCCAGTATTGGAGAGGTTTCAGGTAAGTTCACGATTTGATTTTCTCAAATACCTTGTATTGAAGATGATTTTTTTCTGGTTCGCCTAGTTTACCGCGTAGGTAGGTACCTATAACTACGTGCTTAACCGTGCTACCTTGTTAAAAATCGTGAAAGCACAACTGCTAAAAATACAGACTGATTGATAGACAGACGCGGCGGGGGACTTTCTATTATACTATGCAGTAAGTAGCGATGCTGACTGTTCGTTATAGGTGAAACTACCACTGGAGTGTCCATTCCACCCAGCACGCGACATCTTCGCGCCGCAGCACGCGGCCAAGTTGCAGCACCGGCCGTCGCAGTGGACGTGCGCCTTCTGTGGCAAGTCCTTCTACGAGGAGCGACACCTCGACACGCACTTCGACCAGCGACACAAGAACCAGATTAACAAGGTGAAGCTGTTATAGGTACTGTAGTCCAGCTATACTCAACCTGCGGCCCGCGGGCCACATGCGGCCCGCTGGGCCTTTGTTATTGGCCCATCTGAAGTTACAAATTTCTAAAGAAACGACGACTATCTCAAAGTTGGCTTCCGTTTTAAATTGTAATTACTCAGAGTTGTTTGATGAGTTCATCGATTTTAAAAACGACACCAATCTAGAAGTTCTGTTTAAAGAAAAAAGGAAAAACAGATAATATGTGGAATTTTGGAGTATTGTTCCCCAAAAATATAAAAGCGTCCAAAGATGTGCCCAAATCCTACTAACCTACTAAAATTCTTTGGGTCTACGTATGTGTGCGAATCGTCTTAAAAAAAAATGAAATACACAAAGAA
The DNA here is from genome assembly GCA_949699075.1 of Asteroscopus sphinx. Lineage (NCBI taxonomy): Eukaryota > Metazoa > Arthropoda > Insecta > Lepidoptera > Noctuidae > Asteroscopus > Asteroscopus sphinx. The sequence goes on along the minus strand of OX453004.1, from coordinate 24,378,664 downwards.
CGTCTACAGAAACAAACTTACAGATTCTCATCTGGATGATTTTATAAGGATAGCATGTAACGACAAGCCAGATCTTGATAAAGTTTTGAAAAAGTGTTCACAGTATCAAAAATCGCATTAAAACATGTAAACATCTTTGTTAAAACTTCTTTTTTCATTAATAAAGTAACTACATAGTTAACTTGGAATTACGTTTTAATTAAGACCTAAATTTTTTTTTCTTGCGGTCCTCGACACCATGACTGAAAAGTGTTTGTGGCCCCTATGAAAAAAAGGTTGAGTATGGCTGACTGTAGTCCATGTCATCCTTCTAGGCAACTATTTACATGCTACATGGTTCAAGAGAGCAAATCGCGTACGTTTTCAGAAAAAGGCGGGTTGCTCCCTAAGCCAACGAGTATGCTTGAGGAAGTTAAAGAACGTAGTTGAAACGAAAGAAGTGTGTCGTGATCGTAGCGGTTTGAAATCGGTTTGCCTTTGCCTATCCTAATAGGAAACAGGCGTAATAATAAAATACCTGGTGACTTGAAATACAAGTTTTGGCCTAGTTTAGGCACAAGTCTCCCAGAATATATTATGTAATGTCCATATAATTAATCCTGTATTGTTGTGGAGAGAAAATAAATGATTGATTGATTGCTGGTATTTGTAACGAAAGTCTAGGGTATTGTAGGTACCGAACAACTTTATTGATATGCTGATATGATAATTATAAATGATACGAGTCCTTTGATGACCAATAGTTTATTGCACTAAATTAACACCTAAGTTTATACAGAAATACTAAAGAATAAATGATATTGATAGGTATATGAGAACACACGGCGCGTTCGATGATCGGTAGTGAACTAACTTAAAAGTAAATGAAAATGAATTATGAATGTTGGCGGATAATGCTGACGCGGGTTGTACATTAATTTCGCAATGTTTGGTTGCACCGTACATGCTCCCGGGCGAGATGTAAGATGAAAGTGTAAGATGATAGACAAAAAATGAAAACAAAATGATACTAATAAATGATAAGGTGACTTATTGAATTTTATATTAAAACTGACTTATTGTCCCTAATTCTCTGATAATACACTAAACACTGATTTAAGCACAGAAGTTGCTTTGTCACATTTGTCACTGCCTAGTAGGAATTTCTCCAATACTATGATGACACTCATTTAATTCTCTACGTGAACAGTTTAATCTTTCACAACACTTCACATTGACACCAGAACACTCATTTGGAACACTGACACTGATGGTGCTAACTGCTGGCTGCAGAACCGCAGGATCCTCCGCCCCTGACGGCGACGTAGCAGCAGTCACCCTATCGCACCTTCCCCATCTCAGGTGACGTCGTAGTCTGCGCAAAGCTACGAGTATTCCAACCAATATCATTACGCCGATGATGCTGTAAATCGCTGCATAATGATGAACATCGTGAAAACTTATATCTTCTGTTAATAGAGTACTCTGTTTGATAACGTCCAATTGATTTTTTATGTTTGACAATTCTTGTTGCCTAGAGTCATAGTCAGAAGCGACTGATACGGTACGGGTGATATGTTTATGATATGATTTATAGGAGCAATCTCAAATGTTTCTATATCTGGTGAAATGTCGGTTTTGCTTGATCCTTGCTTATGACTGTACAAACTAAAGTTCTGAGACATAATAACACATCCCTGACCTACACTCAACAGACCTGCTTGCGACAGGTGCAGTGCGGTTACTTGATCCGGGCATAATAAACGAAGTCGGCACGTTTCACAGCAAAAGTACATAAAATGATTTAAATGATTTATTTCTGTCCATTTATTTGCACACGGACTAATTTTTGTTTGGGATGTTCCAGTTTTTTCTGAATTCAGGCATAGACTTTGGTCGTCCTTGATATTGTATATGGGTCTCTTAATTATACATAAAATAGTACCCAAACTTTGTTGAAGGCATGAATTGATATCGTTTTCCATAAGTGATAATAAGGCGTCTTTCTTAAGGTTGATAGCGACATATTCTGATATAGGAACTATCTCAACCATTTGGTATCCCATCATATGCGGTACAGGAATAATTTTCAAAATCTCAAAGGCATCTCTAGTAATCAACGGTATCTTGATTTCGAAAATAAAATAGTGTTCGGACATCCTGGCACGTATCCTGAGTAAATGATAAATTTTGGCAAATTCCATTCCGTCCACTGGCGATGACAGATCTTTTGGAAGTTGACTCGAAATTACATCTAACTCGTATTTCAACTGCTGAGGAGATATTAGATGTATGTTGAATTTGCCGCGATAAATATCTGTAAGTGTGTCTATTAATTTATTCTGTATAGTTTTTAGCTCAAGTAATAGGTTGTTGGCCATTAATGCTGATAAAGTAAAGTCGTTGATAATGGTGCAGTTTTGTACGGCGGATCTTAGCTTACTAACAGTATTCTCTAAGTTGAGCATCTTTTGATTTATAGCTTTGTATTGCTTGTCCATGATGTTTTCGGTCCGTTTTAATAAATTGAACTCGGCTTCTACTACAGAGGTCTGGTTTTTCCAAAGCATGGCCATATGATTCTGATTGATTTCAATTGTGTTGATGTCTTTCTCGTAATTTTCTGCGAAGTGTTGATCCAATACTCCGAATAAGCTGTTGGCTAGATAGCCGACCCCGTCGATTAGACCGCGCTTTTGTCTCGCACGCGCGTCATTTTGCTGATTCAACAACATACGGTTGTAGTGTTGTATTTCTTGGTAGCCGTGACGTAGTTGTATGAGGATTTCCTCGCAATGAGACACGGTGTTTATTTCCGTGCACAATGTATTTAAATATTCTATGTTCTTTGATAAGGCTGTCATCCCGTCCCAGTATGGATTCATATCGAAGTAAACCACTAAATTCCACTCGTCCCTGATCAAATGCATATTACTGATTTTATCGAAATATAAAGACTGATTATTAGGCAAATTTTTTACATTATATGCACACTGCGACGAAGATATTAGTGTCATAAAAAATAGTAAAAATGTTACAGTCATTGTTGTGAAATCAACTTTTCTATTACGAGTTGGTTTTTTCGAATCTTCTGGTTGTGGAATATTCTTGCTTTTTGTATCCATTCTATGCTGATTGTTTGCTTGATTGCTATCTGATATCTCATGAACAGGTAAAACTGATAACTTAATGATAGGTCGTTTCATGAGACCATTTTTTGTTTTGATGGTGACGACTCTCACGTGGCCGTCCTGTCCCGGGTGTACCTCCATGACTCTACCCATTGCCCATTTTCCTGGAGGCAAATTTTGATCGTGTATGATAACTACGTCGTTTACTTTTAGCTCACTCTGTGCTTGCTTCCACTTGCTCCTAGCATTCAGCTGGCTGAGGTATTCTGATTGCCACATGCTCCAAATGTCGTGATATATTTTTCTTGCTAATTGCCACCTTATTGGAAGGTCATTTTCCGATTCTTAGATTGTAAAATTAGGTCCGCTGGCTAGGAAGTGCGAGGGAGTTAAAACATCGAGATCTTCTGGATCTTCTGACATGGGACAAAGAGGCCTTGAATTTAGGCAGGCTTCTATCTGCGTTAATATGGTGGTTAATTCTTCATATGTGAGTTTTTGCTCTCCAATTACTCTTCTCATATGATATTTCAAGCTCTTGACTCCTGCCTCCCAGAGTCCTCCTGCTGACGGCCATGACGGGGCATTGAAATGCCATTGTATCTCCATGTTTGTAATTCCAGGTATGGCCTGTTCTTGTAGATCTTGAAACTGCTGCTGTAACACGTGACTCGCACCCAAAAAGTTGGTGCCATTGTCACTATACATGTGACGTGGAGTTCCTCTTCTTGCAGCCATTCGCCGTAAAGCTGCTAAAAATGTGGTTGTTGTTAGGTCCGAGACCAGCTCCAGGTGCACGGCCTTTGTTGCCATACATACGAAGAGAGCCACATAACCTTTTGTTGTTTTGATTCCGCGACCTTTATTTGCTTTGACATCGATGAATCCGGTATAATCTACGTATGATAAAACGGCCTGGAAGGATTACATCTTGGTTCCGGTAAATCACCCATAATCTGATAATTTTTATAAGGATTATGTTTCCTGCAAGTTACGCATAAACGCAAGCGCTTCTTGATTGCTCTCCCAGGATCCAAAACCTTTACCTCAAAAATGTTGACGTCAATTTGGGACCCCCATGAAGGGTGAGCTCATGACCATGATCAATGATTAAATTGGTTAGTCAGTTATTATTCGGCAATATGACTGGATGTTTCATATCTTCGCTGATATATGCTTTCCTAAGCCTCCCTCCGACTCTCAATATACCTTCTTCGTCAAGGTATGGATTTAAATTTAAAATCTTGCTAGACGATTTGATCTTGTTGTTTTTGCTTAGCTCTATGATTTCGTCTGAAAATTCTTGCTGTTGTATATATTTTGATAATACTAATTTAGCCTTATGTATTTCTTGTAATGATAAAAATGTTCCCTTCTTCTGTTTTCTGTTTATAAATCGTAGAACCATCGCTACTGCACGTACTATTTTCATATATGAACTACAGTTGTCAATAAGTTGTTGTAAAATGCTTTCGCCTTCTAGCTTTGTTACCGCATTAACCGTGATACTCTTCTTTAGTTCTTGATCGGTTGAATATTGTGATAAGTCAGTACTTCCAGGTACGTTATGCTTCAATAACCAAGTTGGTCCACGCCACCAGAGATGATGATCTTTCAATTGAGATGGCGATATTCCCCTGCTCGCACAGTCTGCGGGGTTGTCCTCTGACTTAACATAGTACCACTGGTCTGCAGGTGTTACTGATATTATTTGGGTCACTCGGTTAGCAACAAATGTGTTCCAGCGTGTCACATTTCCTTTGAGCCAACCCAGGGCTACCATCGAGTCCGCCCAACAGTATGTTTTGATATTGTAGTTGTTTAAGCATTGCTGAACTTTAGCCATGAGTCTTGATAAAAGGACCGCTCCACAGAGTTCCAATCGAGGAAGCGATACTAATTTGCTGGTGGGCACTAATCTAGCTTTTCCAGCTATTAATGTACGCACGCATAGGCTTTTGTCGAAGCGTCACAGAAGCCGTGCAATTCAATTTTTTTTTTCTTTTTTTTTTTATTATAAAAAGTTAGGTAAGTTGCAATTACAGTGTGCGATTAGGTACAACTGAATAAAATACCTACATTTCTCTTACTCTTGTTACATCGAGTTGTTTTTATTCAATATGCATTTTGACGTCAGAGAGGCTGCTTGTTTGTAGTGACAGTCTGGTTACCTATTGGAGAAACAACCTTATCCGATTGAATGCATATTACGGATTTCAAATAAGATACCGTGTTGACGTAGCGTCATAAGCCTTTTTGAGTGGCACCGAAACAGGAGCATCAAAAGCATGAGGAACAAATGTCACCTCTAATTTTACTGACCGATGCTTTGCACCATAGTTCAACAGCAATTCCTCAATCACCATGTTTGGTCATGTCCAGGCGGAGGACGCAGTATGCCTGGCAGACTACTGCGATATTATGCGGTGCCAGGTCCTGGTGGCTCACGGCCTTCTTAGCGGTGCCGGCGGGCCGAGCACTGACATTGAGGTGAGTTTTTGTTGTAAAGCATACCTCAAATGTTGATTTACCAAACCTTAGGTTTTCGCACAGTCGACCACACATCAGTGGCATCACACTTTAATTATGAAAACCGGCCTTATTGCTTAAGAAATAAAGACGCAGGTTTTTTGTAGTTGAACTCCGAATTTGTTTATCATCGCAGGTATGGCAAGACGTAGAAGCAGTGAAGAAGGCGCTGGCGCCGGCGGCCCCCCGCAGCGTGGCGCGGGTGACGGCGCGGCGGCGGCAGCGCCCCCGCACCGCACCAGCTCCACCCCTCGCCGACTGTCCGCGCACAGAGCAGGACGGCAGAGAAGAGGAGCCCGGTACGGCTTTGTTTACCGAAAAGAGACATGACTTTTTTTTTTGGGACTTGCTTGCCACACCAATTTCCCAACCACTGCAAGTCCTGTAAACCAGGATCTATAATGGCGACCAATCAGATAAACAGCGAAACAATGAAGCTCGGCGCGTCCCGGTGAAATGATTGAACTGTATTGAAACCCGCAACGAAACGAAATAAATCAGAAAAGAAATTAAGAGGAGTAGGAAGAAAATTTGTTTTCACTTCCCTCCGTGTCAAGTGGTAGACAGAATAGAGTAAAAGGCTATAGGCAAACCCTTATGTAACTTCGTAATTCGTATATTCTGTTTTTAGGGATCCGTACCCAATGGTGCCAAAGGGGCCCTATTACTAAGCCTACGCCATCTGTCTGTCTGTCCGTCCGTCCGTCTGTCTGCCACTGGACTGTAGCTATTTTAAACCGTAATAGGTAGCCAGTTGAAATTTTCACAGAATATAGATTATCGTTTATTTATTTTTTATCGTTTAGGCCTATGTCCAGTAGTGGACGTCTTTCGGCTGTAATGATAGATTATCGTTTTGGGAAAAGAGGTAAGGTCTTTGCAAGCCCCTTTAGTCACTGCGACCTAAATCATCTATTTTGACGCCTCTATTAGTTAGACCGAGTTATTATTAGTTGGCCTCGCCAAGCCGCAGGCCAACCATAAAGTCGAATATTGCCTTGCGGTTTGGGATTTGATTTCATCAGCTGAGAAATTAATAACACTTCAGGTGATACGTTTAGTTTCGTATTCACGTTGTAGATAAAAATGTCGCCGTAAATTGTAACCTTTCTTAAGTCCTCAAAATAACCGAAAACTTATATTTTCAGAGTCGGACGAGAAAAGGACAGATGACAGCGACGGGGACGCTAACCAGACAGCAGAGCTTTGCGATGCAGATACAGTGGAGTCTTCTCTACCGCCCGACAGTCGACAGAAGAGACTGGCAGACCTGCAAGCCGAACGAGCGGCTTGCGACCCGACTCGACTTCAAACGCTCAAGGTCATTTGCTTTGCAAGTTTGCACTGTTTGTAGATGATTCTGCACAGCTCCTTCTAAGTAAGTCTACGAAAATCGTGACCATGTGTCAGCATTTTCTAGGTCTCCCTCATATTTCCTAAGTCCTCAACATTCCTTAAGTGATTCGTTTCATTAAACTGTTTCTATGTACCTATACCCTAAAGACTACAATAGTGTACAGACCAGTAAGCCTCAAGGCGCTGGATAAACAAAGATTTACATGAGAAAACAGTCGTAAAAAGTTGGTGCGGTGCAGGGGGCGGACGGCACGTTATAATTGGTTGGCTCAAAAGTTTGGTGGTATGATTGGTGCCGCTCGCTGACGGAGTGATGTCCCGATTGACGGCGGGGCGTATGACATGCAGTGTTAATGCTTATGCTATGTGACCGGGGACAACCAGGTAATCGGCATCTAGAGGCTTACTGGTCTGTGGTATACCTACCCACAGAATTATTTTAATATGTCGATGTTTGTGTTTTCCAGGTTCGCTGTGAAAGGATCGTTCATTCCTGTATAGCGACGCTTCTACTTCACCTTACTCAACATCAATTCAACGAGCTTGAAGGTTTATAATCCATTTTAAAATAATCATGACTTATCCACTACTTAATCGAATACTTCTCACCGAATACCTATAGTAGTTACTGCTCATCCAGAAGGCTGGGAAGAGCCGCAATTGGAGAAATGGCTAGTTTAATAATATTATCTTATCAAACCTCAGTGCTTTGCTGTTTTTCTTTACCAGGTTGGGATGAGGTTTCGAGAAGCTGGTAGTTCTGACAGCTGGGAGGAGCCGCGATTGGGGACGTGGCTAGTTTAATAATATACACACCGGCACAATTAGCGGAACACAAAAAAAGCAGGATTTTAAAATCTTTTACTTGAGGAACTGGCCAGTTATGATATTTTTTTAATTTATTGTCAAATTTGAAAATAGAAAATTAGATGACATACACTTTTTTCATTCATTTGTTTTATTTTCCCGAACAATACGTTTTGTCAACTTGTTCGAGTAATAACTACGTAATTGTAATTTTTTTGAAAAATTGCACTTAATGGTTTTTTATAAATTTGTTATTCTATAGGCAATTTTGTTTATTAAAAGCTCTTTATTATGCCTGACTTAACATCACTGGAAATCATTAGGGCTGATGAAATGAGAAGAAATGGCCATACCTACAGATCGATTGCCTCAAGGCTTCGTCGACCAGTATCAACGATTCATCGCAGCATCCAGCGGTACAGATCGTCTAATTCTCTTGTGAGGAGGAGGGGTCAAGGTAGAAAAAGATGTACATCGAGGCGAGATGACAGTTTTTTACAACTTGGAGTTCATAGGAATACGCGATTAACGGCTGTACAAGCTCGAAATGAACTGGAAGACGTTCGAGGAGTACGAGTAAGTGAGCGTACAGTTCGCAGGAGATTTGAAGAAGTTGGTTTAGGGTCGTATATACCTGCCAAAGGCCCAAAACTTGAGAGACGTCACCGCGTAAACCGATTAAGCTATGCGCGAGAACATCGTCATTGGGATTTGAACGAATGGCAGCAGGTTCTCTTTACTGATGAGTGCAGAGTTCTTTTAAAACAGATCGATGGGAGACAGCGAATATGGAGACGCAAAGGAGAACGCCACATACAGTCTAATTTTGAACACACAGTGGCTTATGGTGGCGGCTCGATTATGGTTTGGGGAGGGATATGTTTGGGAGCTCGCACGGAGTTAGTGATAGTCACAGGAGGGACCATGACAGCAGATCGATACATCAGAGACATTTTAGAAGAACATGTTGTACCATTTGCCCCATTTATTGGTGACGACTTTATTCTAATGCAAGATAATGCTCGTGCTCATAGTGCACAATCGGTACAGGCATATCTGAGCCACGTAGGTATACCGGTGATGCAGTGGCCAGCAAATTCCCCCGATATGAATCCGATAGAGCATGTCTGGGACTTGCTAAAAAGAAGGGTTAAATCCAGAATGCCACCCCCCAACAATCTGAATGAACTTGGAAACGCATTACTTGAGGAGTGGGAGCGGTTGCCTCAAGAAATCATCGATAACATAATCTGTAGCATGCCCAAACGAATGGAAACCGTAATCAGAGCAAGAGGGGGAAACACTCGTTATTAATTTTGCTTTAATTTTATTGTTAAATCATTTAATGCTTACTTTTTTTTATTTTTTGTGATGGTTCATAATCATCTAAAAATTTCACTTATTTCAAATTTCTTTATTTTTCAATAAAAAATAACGAAGACTTTTCAAACTCGTTGTTAAAAAATGTTAATCAATTTGTTATTTTGTGTCTAATTACATTTTCGTCAAATATATGCGTTATTATCTCATAGTCTCACTTTTTTTTCTGTTCCGCTAATTATGCCGGTGTGTATATTATCTCATCAAACCTCAGTGCTTTGCTCTTTTTCTTTAGGATGAGGTATCGGGACGCTGGTAGTTCTGACAGCTGGGAGGAGCCGCAATTGAGTACATGGCTAGTTTAATAACATTATCTCATCAAACCTCAGTGCTTTGCTGTTTTTCTTTACCAGTTTAGGATGAGGTTTCGGGAAACTGGTACTTCTGACTTGAACTATCAACTTGTACACATACGTTTGTTCAATTTTCTCACCAGATTGGGTGACTTTGTTTGACAGAGGAGATGCAGCGGGCTGTGTGCTGGTACCTGAGCTGCGATCGCTACTGGGAGGACACGGCGCCCACGGCCCGGGCCTTCCCCTGGCCGCTGCTGTTGGCCCTCGCCACCGGCCTCGCGCTAGCACTCTGCATGTGCTATTACATCATTTGGATTGTGTTCGAGTAAGTTACACACGGATTTCGATAAGAAAAACGACGTCAGTTCATTGTTCGTCGTCGTTATCGTCGGCTTCAACGATAACCTTAAAAAATTGATTGACTGAAATTCAAGAAAAATTCAGTTCAGAGTTTTTGATAAGTATAAAACATTGGTTTAGTTTCTGAATAGTAAAAAAAATGGCTTTATAATAAAACAAAGTTTAACCGGATTAAATCACGTATATTATTTAAATTGGTTTTCCTGACGTTTCGAAAGCTTTGCAGCATTTCGTGGTCGTAGGTAGACTAAGATGACAAGCGTCTTAACAGATATTTCTAAAAAATTATAAAAATAATCAAGTCCCAAACAGCACGCAACGCTGTAAAGGATAATGATATTGTGAGTGATTACTGCGTGCATCGAAACGATTTTAATTAATAATATTGAACGGTAGTATTTTTTTTTTTAATATCTGTAAATACGCTTGTCATCTTAGTCTACCTGCGACCACGAAATGCTGCAAAGCTTTTGAAACGTCAGGAAAACCAATTTAAATAATATACGCGATTTAATCCTGTAAAACTTTTTTTTATTATAATGTGTAGTGATCGCGAAAACCTAAGAAATTAAAAATGGCTTTAAAGCGGTCTTAACTTTTCTGAGCGGTCTGAGTACATTTTGGGTAGCGTTGCAAAGAACTCTAGTCTTCAAGTCGTAATTTTGTAGACTCGACACAATTGTGCAAGACTCAGTGTGCTAACTAGGCTCGGAGTATAGAGTCAAGACGAGCGCCAGTCATTTTACAGCGACTAGTCTTAAAAATAACTCGAGTCTTTAAGAAAAACTCGGTTTTGACGATTACATTTCTCTTTAAAATTAAATTAATTTTATCAATTTACCCGTTATTTTAAGATGGTTAGATTAAGGTTTTTACCTGAGCCTTTCTGGTTGATAATACAATTTAATGTCCCGAAAATGTAACAGCTTGATTGCTATTATAAAAGTAAGTTATTAGAGAACACTCTTGAGTACTTTTACACTTATTAGAGGACTCGAGAGCGACTCGTCGCATTAAAAAGGACTCAAGCGCACAGAGACTCGAGCTCTCATCTGGCACTCAAGAGCTCTTAGAGACTAGTAGAAGACTAGTCTAGTTTTGGAGTTCTGTTGTAATGAGTCGAGTCTTGTAATTCATCAGCAACACTAATTGTGGCGCCGATAAATGATGTGTAAATATTTTATTTTGAGAGAGATATCTGCAAACTTTGTTTTTTTTTGTATTCTAATTAGTTCAGTGAAAAATCATAGGTGTCACCGCTCAAGACATCGTCAGCGAGTAGCGACACATCTAGTCTCTTCTTCCTTCCTTTCGTGTTCTTAACTTAACTTTTCAACGACTGCGTAGCTCGGAGGAAGGTAGCGTAGCAGGCAGTGCCTCAGTGTCCATGACAACACATTCTTCACCGACGCGCGGGGAGCGAATGGCGGCAGACGAAGCGATGCTCGACGATCCCGACCACGACGACCACTACATTTACGTCACCTACCCGCCGGAACTCAAACGCAGGCTGCTCGAGAGGTACGAAGCGAACAAAGTCACCCTTATCATATTATCGCCTTTTATAAGGCAGACGCGGGTAGATTAGTAGGGTGTATGTTGTTTTGACGAGGTAAATTATTACTTCAGTTCTTAAGAAGCTGGTTGCTTGACTGATTCGTTTTTAAACAGTCCATCAAATCTCATAGGTTTTATAACTATTTTATGGAGAATTAATTATATTTAGCTTTCGAACTGCTTTTGATATCTACCCAATACTACTTTATCGGGAATTCAAGCTCTACTGAATCAGCTTACTCTCATTATGGTTTAAAAGAATTTGAAGAGTTTATTTATAATGTCCAAGTTAAAGTATAAACAACTGAAATGTTGAAGCCTTAAAGCTCGTTATCTAATTTCAGTTACATTAGCTCTAGATAATCCATTAGTTACACTTACAATATAGAACTGTTTTATCTCACTTTTATTAGCGTGATTTAAATTGCACATGACGATTTTTCAATAGCCGTTTCGTGTTCTGATATGAATTAATTGGGCGGTGTGGTTTAATTACTACCTTGGTTTTTATGTGAGGTAGTTATTGGTGTACATCGGCATTTATTAAACACTTTAAATAACATCGCTCAATTCATTCTAACAATAGGTAATATAGTAGTCCGGGCACCCTATTATGAAAATAGGTCGGATTAGTAGATTTAATCGACCATATTATATGGTTTGGTAATTGGTATAACAAGTTATCTCAACTTGTTATTTACCAGTTTTTAGTCAGTCGAGTAGTCAACAAAATACAATATATCTGAATTCTTAAGAAAACATTTTAATTTCTTGCTAATTTCTTCATTTCTATATATAGCTGTACCGTAACAGTTCTATACAAAGAACCGGAAAATTGCCACATGAATAAAGTCGTGTGCAAAACTTTAAAAGAATTTAAGAAAAATATATTTTACTAATAACAGTTTATTGTTTTAGCTGCTACAATAGAACAACTCGCCTCTGAGATCCGCATCCATGCCATTGCGCCGCGCATGCGTACTTTGTACCACTACAAGTAGATTTAATATTTAGAACTAGTGGCAACTTCAAGACATTCTGATATAGAGAAATAACATGCTGTCACGTATTCTGTTCCTTATATCAATATAATGAATGCATAAAGTATGCTGAACACTTTTTTTTATCTGACTAAAATTATATTGATTTGAAATTATATTGAATGGAGATTACAAACTCATTTGAACTAGTTTTAATCTAACATGTGTTCGAAAAATCAAAATTATATAAGGTGCAGAATAACATAATTTTTTTACAATATTTTCACAAATTACGAAAAGTAGATATTAGAAATCAATATTTAAAAGAATCACTTACTTATTTGATATTATTGTGATATTATTATTATGTTTCCATTTAGTTGAAAGTACTTATAGACTTAATTTCTTTAGATGTAGTTCGCTTGAAACAATTGGTGCCTAAATCTTTCCGTTTTCTAAATTGTGCCTATTAATAAGCATTTTTTTTCTCATTTAGGAAGTTATTTATATTGCAATAAGACAAAATACTGTACATATGAATGCTGTCGTCTAAAATAACATTAATTGATAATAGGATCCAGCTAAACCAGAAGAATATTTTTTTTATACTAGGCATACCCCTGATTGCTCACAAGATATATAAAGTCTCTTCAGCTAGACTATAAATAGTCTGGTATCTGAGTATTTTTAAGGAAACTGATACATATACAGAATGAGTTTTGGAAATAGTGCTGGAGGGCTAAATCCGAAACTTATGTTTCGGAGAATACGAAAACTCCATTTTTAGATTTTTTTAAAGCTTGGGAATCGTACCTAATCTTTTTTGCAAAAAAATATCATCCTTGCACCTTTTGATAAGGTTGCTGAAAATAAACAAATCTTGAAAAGAAATTTTATGTGGCAAATCAAAGGAAATAGTGTTTTTTAATTGGCCCTCCAGCACTATTTTTTAAACTCATTCTGTATATGATATTATTATACCTCTTTATATTACGATTGTGAAAGTCCTATGTACGCGATTGAAACGCAAAAACTGTGTTATTGATTTAGTCAAAATATTAATTTAATTTAACAATATGTACTCGTATAATATAATATTAATGATCTCACGACCACTAGTCATTCTTTTGAGATTTCGTTTTATATTCGGTTTTACATATCCTAACTTATATATTATTATTCACTTGCCTTGAAATTTTCTGTATCTACAATCTGTATGATATTTACCGCTTTTAAACTTCGCATAAGTAAAATAATGCTTGAAAGAGACTGAAGTGAAGCATTTTAATTATACTTTGATATATATATTATAAAATCACTCATTTTAAGATAATTAAGAGCACCGTTTCGTTTGTTTGTTTTAAAATATTTGTAATATAAAAAGTTTGTTAAATAAAATTCTTGATAAAAATTGTGTACTTATTTAATAGTTGTATAAAATTGCCAGTCTTTATAATTAATTATATACTACAGAAATATGCGTACATTAATATTACGTTTTTCAAAAATGTTTATAAGTTTACAATTTTCGAACCTCTTAATCAAAAGGTCTTCTCGTGGAGATCTCTCGAACCGTGAGTTTGCTGAACACATTTAACTCGTAACTCATGAAATTCACAACAAATATATCAAGATGCCCGTAAATGCTTCTGGCACACAAATATCTCCGTTCTTCTATCCAACAGAGTCTAATTCAACTGAGATTAATATTTACATTACTCTTAGGAATTTGTTATATACTTTGATCGCTCACACGTATTTGACGCCCTTCCAGACGGAGTTGCCCTCCATGACGCACTTGCAGCCGCAGCCCGTCGGACACATGTCATGTTGGGAGAACCTGCATGGTTACAGACTGGTTAGAAAAATACTAATCATTGTTATCATAGGTTTTTGGCAAGGAATAGGTAGGTCACCACATTAGTATTTTTTTGAGAATTGAAATTTGTATAGTAAAATTTCAATTCACGTCACGCCCATCTTTGGTGTGAAAGGTCTGGATAGGCGAGGATGTGCGAGGCGAGAATTGAAATATTTGTTGGTAGGTACAACATTAAATTTTATTGCTGCAAGAATAGAGTATTTATTACATTGCAAAACGGCACATCGCGAGCAGGCGCGTGCTGGAGCGCTCTGGCTGGTCGGCGCGTGCTCGCGATGTACATCTTTCGGTGTGAGAGATTTCAATTCACGCCCATCCCATCCAACCCTCGCCTCGCCGGTTTGGAACCACCTTGAAGCTCGGCAGTGTAGTGCTCACCAGTGCAGCATGTGCAGGGCGTGGCCGGCGTGCGCGCAGTAGTGGCAGGCGGCGGCCAGGCCGCGCACGGGGCGCGCGCGCACGGCGCAGCGCAGCGCGGCGCGCCCGCACGCGGCGCACGCCGGCCCCCGCGCCGCGCCCCCGCAGCGCGCGCACTCCGCCGCCAGCTCGGGGCCCGCGCGCGACTCGCTCACACACCCGCCGCGGACCAGCTTCAGCACCTACCCCACCAATATAACAATACCTCAGACATGCTTGGAAATTCGAACATTATTTTGGCAACCTTCTTCGAGATAAATCGAAAATGCTGTACTGGTCAAATACATGCCAGGAACGGCTAGCAATGTTAGTATGAAAATCCATATCTGTCCTGTTTAGCGGCCAAATAAATTACTATGAAAACTCATATATGTTACCTAACTCTATGCATATGCATGTTATTTAAAAATGGAACGAAATTTTTACTCCGAAAAATAGCAACCAAGGAGCCTACTTATCAAACATTTTATTTAAATTTAGAACTGGCTTGAAAATAGAGCTATTTAAAGTAAAAAAGAAACTTTTTTTTTTAAATATATAAATATTTTTTAATTAACATATTGTTTTAAACATATTGATTTTAGAATTTACATATTGTACGGTCGACCGCACATCGGTGGTAACACTTTGACATTAGCAGCATCTTTATTTCATAAGCAGTAAGGGCGGTTTTCGAATTGAAGTGTTACCACTGTCATGCAGTCGACTGTACTACTTAGTTTGAATTTCCGCGCATTATTTGAGAAAAGTACTATACAAGCCTTGGTCGCAACCAGGCACTGATGTACTATTTCTTCCACTTGCTCGGAAATGTTTTTTTTTTTTTAAACGAATACATCAATCGGCTCTTTTCTATCTATCTACTACTATTATAAAATTGTTAAATGTCAGTTGTCTGTTTGTTTGTTTGTTTGTTTGTTCCAGCATCACTATAAAACTACTAGACCGATTTTGTTGAAAGGGTTTGTGACTAAAAACTTATGATTTTACTTAAAAACTGGTATGTATTTTACCTCGCTACGATGACGGGAACCGGTGATTTTTAATTATATTTTTCTACAACATTTTGCATACATTAAGGTGATTAAGGCGCTCATATGCAGCTGTCATTCGCACGCATGCGCTCTAGCGCGCGCCTCCATAGAGAAAATACGGCTGCTAAAGAAATTGCATTAAAAACTTTTTGGTCGGGCCGAATTGTACAGAGTAGAAAAAAAAATCCTGTCGTATGTGGGTGGTGCCATCTTGGAAATGCAGTCTTTTGAGCCAACCGAAAATCAGAATCTTTCGACTTACAGACAAGGACTGGAAGCTACCTCTAAATTGCGATTTCTCTAATTTTTTGTATAAAAAGCAATAAAATTTAGAAGTACCTAAACGTTGTTATATTGTATCCATCTTAATATACGAATAAGCATAAAGTTATCTTGGTATAACTAAAAAAATACTATTTTCAGTCTACAATTTTTAATTACCTTCTTCATCTTATATTATCTTAACTATTATAATCATAACTATTATAAAATTGTAAACGTCTGTTTGTTTGTTTGTTTCAGCATCACGCTAAAACTACTGGACCGATTTTGATGATTTTTTTTTTGTTTGAAAGCTGATGATCTGACTTAAAAACTGGTATGGGTTATGAGAAAGAAAGAAAGAAAGAAAAAAAGAAAAAAAAAATCGTTGGTTGCGTACTCACCCGACAGATCGAAGCTTCTATGCATTTGCACGAGCGGATAGTAATGTACGATGGAGTGGAGTGGAGTGGAGTGGACAGGGGATGGGACTGGGGATGGGACTGGGGACGGGACAGGGGACGGGACTGGGGACGGGACAGTGGACGGGACAGGTGACGGGAAATGGGACGGGACATGAGACGGGACATGGGACAGGACAGTGGGACGGCACATGGGACTGGACATAGGATGGGACATGGGACAGGACATGGGACGGTTCACCAATCAATCGTTTAAAAAATTTATGTCTGTCTGTCTGTCTGTTTGTTACCTCATCACGTGAAAACGGCTGAACGGATCGTAATGAAACTTAGCATTTGTATTGGTATTAATCTAACTTAAAATATAGGGTATGTTTTATTTGAATCGGTTGAGTAGATCCAGCGATACAGCTTGACCCCTCTATTGTATTAAGTTGCATACAAAGTAGAGGTCATGATTGTTGGTTGCATGCAGGTTGCAGGTTCCTAAAAATACAACTGGATTCTATTAGTATTATAGAAAATATAGAATAACATAACATAGCCTATCACTGTCCCGCTGCTGGGCACGGACCTCTTCTCG
This sequence comes from Asteroscopus sphinx, assembly GCA_949699075.1. NCBI lineage: Eukaryota > Metazoa > Arthropoda > Insecta > Lepidoptera > Noctuidae > Asteroscopus > Asteroscopus sphinx. The sequence continues at coordinate 24,361,690 of OX453004.1, read as the reverse complement.
GAACGAGAAGAGTTAAGAAACTAGAAAATATAGAATAACATAACGTAGGTAGTCAACCCATTACTGTCCCACTACTGGGTATGGCCCTCTTCTCAAAATGAGAAGAGTTAATGAACTGGATATTATTAGTATTCTAGAATAACATAACATTACCAGCCCATTACAGTCCCACTGCTGGACACGGGCCTCTTCTCAGCATATTAAGAAGAGATGTGGTTAGTGTTATAGAATAACATAATCAGCCCAATTACTTCCCACTGCTGGGCACGAGCGTCTTCTCAGAATGAGGGAGTTTAGGGCTAATTCCATGAAATTCCATCACCTTAGCCGGTTGGTTGTAAAAACAAAATATAGTATGGTCGGTAAATAGTGTAATCGTCTGTGTAGGCGCTTATATGTATATACGTGGGACACTCAGAAAGTTTTGCGAAACTAAAAAAAATTGTTCTATACGTACATATATTTTTATCAAATCTTTTCAAAGTACTTTCCACCAGCCTCTATACAAAGATTCATGCGCCTAAACCAGTTTTCAAAACACTTTTTCCAGTCCGCCGCAGACACCTCGTTTACAGCCTGCTCGAACGCAGCCAGCGCATCTTCCGGCGACGAAAATTGTATCCCTTTGAGCTGATTTTTTATTTTTGGGAATAAAAAGAAGTCACACGGTGCTAGATCAGGGCTGTAAGGAGGATGACCCAGGAGTTTGACTGGCGTGCTGTCCAGGAAGTCCCTCGTTTTGAGTGCGGTGTGCGCAGGTGCATTGTCGTGGTGGAGCAGTAGCCCGCGGAGCCCTGTGTTTGGTCGCTTGTTGCTTATAACAGAGAAAACTTCTGGCAAACATTTGGTAGTATACCATTCGGCATTAATGCTTCTTTGATCCCGTAAGGGAATTGATACCAAGTGGCCAGTCAAATTAAAAAAGCTAGCGATCAAAATCTTACCCCCGCTTCTAGATCGCTTCACTTTGGTAGGCGTTGGCTCATTTTGAAACACCCAAACAGTCGACTGGCGCTTGGTTTCTGGGTCTTATTGATAAATCCAGGACTCATCACCTGTAACGATGTCGTAAACACGCCGAGACGAGCCTGCTTCAAATTTGTTAAGCATATCACGGCACCATTCCACCCGGGCCTGCTTCTGAGCATCGGTGAGGTTGTGCGGCACCCAGCGTGATACTATCCTCCTCACGCGAAGATGGCTGTGTAGAATCTCGTGAACGCTTCCCGATCCAATCTTCAATATGTGTTGAATCTCCTGATATGTAATTCGCCTATTGTCTTGGATTAAATTTTTCACTGCTAGCACGTTTTCTTCGGTAACAGCCGTCAAAGGGCGACCGCTTCTTTCGTCATCCCCCAAAGTTGGTCGACCGCGCTTGAATTCGTTATACCAACGATACACGGTTGCCTTGGAAGGGCCTTCATCCATGAATGCCATTTGAAGTCTATCGTACGATTCATCCGGTTTCAGGCGACACTTGAAATCGTATAAAATCATAGCTCTAAAATGTTCCCGGCGCAGATCCATATTTCAGTGAGACACAATACTTTGAATTAACTCGCAAAAAATGTGGAGGGAAATTTTGAAATTGGAACTTACTTATTTTTACTTATAAATAATCATATTTTCGAAAAACATTATAACTGGCCAGTCTCCCATATATAAAAACTTTTTTTCGCAATACTTTCTGAGGGGCCTGGTATTTGAAGATATTGTGTTCATAATTATGACACGATGTTATTTTCCGACATCCACGCGGACGGAGTCGCGGGCACAGCTAGTATGGAATAAAATAACATGCGAGCAATTTTGGAAATAGCTGGACAGTTTTTGTTTTGCTAGCGAGGTTTTTTAAGTACACACATAAATTAGGTGTTTTTAGGTACACGATATTTATTATTTTAAAGGCTATAAATATGCATTATTTTTTCAAAAGTTTGAAAATAGAACAAGAACCGCGCGCGTGCAAATTGGCACGAATGAAAATTAGATACTATTTAATTAATTTGTTTGGCACGAATGAAAATTAGATACTATTTAATTAATTTGTGTATTGTTTCCTCGCAATTGAGAAAAAAGTACTATACATATACAAGTTTCGGCTGAAATAGCAATTATTAACGGCCTCGGCTAGCGCCTCGTCCTTTTTTTAAAAAGGACGACGCGAGGATTTTCATTTGGGATTTTTTTCCAATATTACTCGGCCGTCAATCGCTTTATTTCAGGCCTCGACAGTAATGTTATTACCACGTAAGAAGCGACACTCATCTCCCCCAGTTTATCATCACGTAATGCAGGAGTGCAGCTGGGTGTGCAAGGTTACGGCTGGGAGTGCATGGGTAGGGAAAAGCGTGTCACAAACAGCTACGGCCGTGGTGGCGAACAGCTGTGATGGCTCATCGACCAACGTAGGCACGATTTACAACGAACGGCGCGCGTCCGGGCGCGGCGGAGCGCATTTTAATTCAAGTTTACATTTTCCGTTGCGGATACGCAACGGCAAGTGTAAAATGTAAATGTAAACTGCCGTCGCGGAGTCCGTGCGGAACAAACTGGGTTCCAAGGTGTATAAGTTGCATGCGGATAATTAGAACTTAAATTACTATAGAGACACTTAAATTTCCTTTACCGCACTGTAAAATACGCTCCGTCGCGCCCCGAATCGCGCTGGTCGGTGGAAATCGTACAGAAGTATTTAGTTTTTTATATACGCGGCCATGACACGGCCTGTAGGCACCGCAATTGGTTACCGCAATCTCCGCCCCCTTCTTCACCGCGTCTATATGCGTGCACCCGCGATACTACATTGCTTATTTAAACAATTCAAATATTAAGAAAAGATGTTGTCATTAGGATAGGATAGTTCGAAGGTATGATTATATAGACACTTACACATGCACAACCAGATCTAGAACAATAATTGCTCTGGGTCCTTGTTGTTTGTTATCTGCAGACCAAACAAAAATAAGTACTTGTTCCGTGCGAAAATCAAACCCACGACACAGTAGCTCAGCTGTCGAAAAAATCAGCCGCTCTTTGCACTATTACGCGTCTGATACGTCTATTTAAAAGGTGTTCCATAACATCACTCACCTCAGTCTTCTTGTATATCAACTGCCAACGATGTAGGATATCCGCATACACTCTTTTAAAGCAGTGGTAGAGATGCACCGTGGCTTCATCCAGCACACACGAGGAGGTTCGCTCGGACTTGGACACGATGGAGTCCGTGTAGAAGTTTTCTGCCTCGGAACACGAGTTGCTTCGAAGGACTATGGGTAGCGTCCAGCCGTCGGCGCTTATCTCGCTGTATTGGTTTACTGTGCTATATGGGGAGGTGCCATTACCCTACAATAAAGATAATCTTTAGAAATGTAGTGTTTGAAACCAAAGACATTTCTATACTGACGTAATAGACCACTACAGTGTGCGACCGAGATACCGATCTTTACGAAAAAACCTATATGCTAGAAAGAGACATAATAAAATGTCAGTAGAACCGATTTTGACAATTTTAATCTCCCATAGCGTCCCATCAAAATATAATCTCGTATTATTTTATGATTTATTTCACAATCGTTCTGTATTTTATCCAATTAATATCAATAATCGTATTCGTGTAGTATTCTGTGTTATACTGCTGTGTAATTTACATTATTAACCTAAAGAAAGAGATGTTTCACAGGTAAGTATCTGCAGGACAATACTACTTTCATAATGCTTATTTTCATAGAAGTTATTCTTAAAATTATTTAGTAATACATTAATAACATGCAGTAAATACCCTATTTTCTACATAATATGTTATTTTAAATAATTATGTGTTAGATAAAAAAATATTGTGTACGTGAAAATGAAACCGTTTCGCATATGGATTGCTCAAAATATATCGATATGTCGATAGTTTCAATTATTAATTTTTTGTACTACCTAGCACCATACATGTCACAAGTTAGTGTCCGTTACTGCTTTAAAAAAAATACAATCGAATTGAGAACCTCCTCCTTTTTTTGAAGTCGGTTGAAAGTATTGAAAGGTTGATTTAGTCCGGCCGCACATTGGAAGGAAATCATAATGATTCATTCATTGATCACAGAAAAAATCTGACGCGCCGGAACCTATACCATGGTTGTACTTTTACGATGTTATAATAGTATGTTGTACGTCTATGGCAAAGAGACGTTTCACAGGTAAGTATCTGCAGGACAATACTACTTTCATAATGCTTATTTTACATTTATACAGTTAATTTTAGTATTTTTTTGACTGCCTCGTTGGTCTAGTGGTTGCAAGCGTGACTGCTGAGCATGGGGTCTTGGGTTCGATTCCCGGGTCGGGCAAAGTGTTATTGGGTTTTTTCATTAGGAAATTCTCAGTAGTAGCCCGGAGTCTGGATTTGTGCCCGGTAAATGGCAATAGGCTCGCCCCCTATTACATGGGACTAATATAATAACTGGCGAAATGTGGGCGTACTATTACACCTCTGCCTACCCCTTCGGGGAAATACAGGCGTGATGTTATGTTATGTTATGTTATTTTAGTACCAGCCCCGCAGACTGACAGAATTTTCCGGATCGTATGTCTGCTTTTGACATATTAAAATGTAAATACGGTGCTATTTTATGACAATGTGCGGCCGGGCTAAAAATGCTGTAAAATATTGACCGGCTAACTTCATAACTTCCAGATTTCCTGTCAATCAACTCAGCCTATCGCAGTCCACTGCTGGACATGGCCTCTCCCAAGTTGCACCACAACGCTCGGTCCTCTGCCTTCCGCATCCAGTCCCCCCCAGCCACGTTCTTTAGGACGTCGGTCCACCTGGCAGGGGGGCGCCCTACGCTGCGTTTGCCGATTCGCGGTCTCCACTCAAGGACTCGTCTGCTCCAGCGGCCATCGGTCCTTCGACAGACATGGCCAGCCCACTGCCACTTCAGCTTACTGATTTTACAAGCTATGTCTATGTCGGTCACTCCGGTTCTTCTCCGGATAATCTCGTTTCGGATTTTATCCTTCAAAGAAACTCCAAGCATAGCTCGCTCCATAGCTCGCTGAGCGACTTTAAACCTGTGGACTAGCCCAACTGTCAGTGTCCACGTCTCGGCACCGTAAGTCATGACAGGCAGGACGCACTGGTTGAAGACTTTTGTCTTCAAACTTTGCGGTATAGGCGACGAGAAGACTCGGCGAAGTTTGCCAAATGCTGCCCAGCCCAGACGGATCCTTCTGTTGGCTTCTTTCTGATTTCCTGATTTCCTGTAAATGCTGTTATTAAAGAAAAATGGATGGGCACAAATGTTAAAACGAATATGCACCGTATCTACTATTCTCCGCCAAATAGTGATGCTTGCATTGCTGTGTGGTGCCGGTGTAATTACAATCACATGAGACTTTCCATTTTCATGTCACAGTTTGGCGAACCGACTTGCGGTACCATTTAGGTAACAGCCTAGATGGTATTGCAGTTGTTATTGGCAAAGGTAACCGCTTAACATATGGTGGGCTTTTAGATCGTTTCGCCATCCTATAAAAAAAAAAAAAAAAAAAAAACTGAAAGCCTCGAAAAAACTACAGGGTTTGCAGTAGATATTTTAAGGATAACTGTATCTTTTAGAGAAATCACCAACGATCCATACCTACGGAATTTGTTCGGGTCGGTGTTTGTTTCTTATAAAGATCTTTACTTTAATAATGGTAAATATTCAAAGTGGTAAGTCTACGAAGTGACGAGTATAAAGTAAAAGTTAAAAATAAATATAATACAAGAAGAGTTAGAGATAAAAAACTAGTTCAACCGAAGATGACAAATTATTACGGAGACAGAAAGTCAAAATTTTTAGTTCCAAAAATCCTATCCTATCCTACTTCCTACTAATATTATAAATGTGAAAGTTTGTAAGTATGGATGGATGGATGGATAGATGGATGAATGAAAGTGGAGTGGAAGTGGAGGTGGAAGTGGAGGTGGAGTGAAGTGGAGTGCAACCAACCAACTGCGATCGCCAACCCGCCTGCCAAGCGTGGTGATTATGGCATATATGGCCAATATATGCTTGGGGGAGGCCTGTGTCCAGCGGGGTGCTGGCCAGGAAACCTCCACGTGTGTCTGACAGCTGCTTGTCCTTCTGGACACGTCTAGAGGGAACGGCAGTTGTTGGGCCGGTGCACCCTGGGCACGGGCAATAAGTCTCCTTTGGACCGGGGGACCTTATTTCCTGTGGCGAATATTCTGGCACGGGAGGGGCCCGATGTGGGCCAATGGGAAGTTGCTCCTCGTGTCCCTCTGAGAAAGCAGAGGGCACTGCGGAGGAGCAGTGGCGGGCCCGGTGAGCACTCACCCTGCCACTGGGCAGGCAGCGGGGGGACTGTCCTTCCCTGCCCCCGTCGGTCTCGTAATCCCAGGAGTGCCTGCTGAGTAGTGTTCTCGCGCCTCTATAAAAAATTACGGGAGGTAGGGCCTGTGAGCAGCAGACTCGGGGTAGTCTGCTGCCCGACCAGCAGCTGGCGTATCTGGCACAGCCGGCGTAGTTGGCGCAGCTGGTAAAGGCCCATGAGGTGAGGTGGCGTGCAGTGTTCCGTGTGCGCCACTGAGAAGGGTGCGGCCAACGTTAGGCCGCACGGTGAGAAGGGGCTCGCCTGCTTGTGGCGGGCCGGGACCTGTCGGGGGTGGTTGTGTGAATACTCACGGGTTCCCACGCCCCCGGCTAAGGTAGTTGAAGGAACACCGTGGTGGTTTTAGTCGGTAAGAGTCCAACACTGGCTTCGCCTACCCCGGGCGGAGTGCGTCCATGAGGATTTCCCCACGGAAAAAAAAAAAAGGTCTGTGTCCAGCAGTGGACGTCTTACGGCTGAAATGATGATTAATTGTTTTTTTTATTTTTTACTTATGTATTCCTTACCTTCGTGACATTAATAATGTAATTATAATATAGCCCTTAATTGCGTAACTCAATCTTTTAAAACAAATAAAATTATGTTTCAAATATCTGTAATTTTAAAACAATAGTTACTTAATAGCTTAGCAGTTTTAAAATACCACCACTCCTTAAAAGTAAGGCCGGTTGAACTATATCGATAATGCGGAAACGTCCATGTCACATCACTAAAAATCACTCCTACACGTGTCAATTTCGCACATATACTCATTTTGCTTTCGGTGACGTGATAATGAGGTGACAGTGCCTCTATTACGTCAGTATAATACCTTTATGTTTGAAACACAATTAAAGAGAATATTTTTTATATTTATTTTTTTATTTTTTTGTGGCGCAGGTCATGCAAAGGCAAAAATAAAGTGTCACTGACGATGCACCCAACAGTCTGAATGGCGTGGCCACATTCCAAAATCTGTCCGTGAATGTTTAAAACGAATGTTATTTTTAGAACAAATCAAGCTTTTTTATAAGTAGTCATTAATACGGCGTCCGAATGGAAGCATCGTCAGTGCCCACCTTTAGGTACGGAACCAATATGCAAATTATCTGCACTCCTTAAAAAATATCCTGTATAAATTCATAAAACTCTCGAAAAAAAAAACCTTTCTAATAGTTTTTATTGTCTAACGCCTACGCAATGCAACTAGGGCCATTTGAGATTATAATATTATTATTTTGTAAGGGGAAAAAGTTAAGAAGTACTCACATAACTAGAGGTGCTGATTGTGGATTGTGAACTAGAATTACTTGTATCATTAAAGACTGAGAAGGCACATGCTAACATCGCCGCCATCTGTAGATTCGATGCCTTAGCATAGTGAGATATTCTGAAACAAATATAAAATAGTTGCGATGTAGACTGAAACTTGTAAGATAAATCTATACTAATATTATAAAGTCTGTGGGCCCAAATGGCTCAAAACTGGAACCCCGAGGCAGTTACACGAAGTCGTGGCAGGCCGCGAAGGAGATGGCGGGACGAAATTGATGCATTCCTTAAAAACTGGAAGGAAGAGGCACGGGATCGGGAAAAGTGGAGGAAATGGAGGGAGGCCTTTGCCCAGGAATGGGACAGCAGAGGCTCATAATAAATAAATATTATAAAGACGAAAGATTAAAATTTGTTTGTTTGTAATTGATAAACTCTGAAACTACTGAACCGATTTTCACCATTAGAAACCTACTTTATCCAGAAGTAACATCGGCTATATTTTATTTCAGGAAGCGGGCGAAGCCGCGGTAAAAGTCTAGTTATGTAATATAGAAAATAAATTTTCTATGTACAACCATTTTTAACTTTTTGGGGTGGTGAGACGAAATGAGGTATTTTTTTTAAACAAGCGAGATGGCCGTATTCTCAAACGTAACTCAATTTCAAGTCACCGCCAGTAAAGGGTATTTACTATGGAGCCAGCCGCCGCCGGCAGTAAATACTCTTATAACGCCCTAAAGTTAGTGCCGTTTGAGAATTTGCTTGTCTTAAAAGCTTGACTGATAGATTGTTTGACGGATACTAACAATGATTGCAGTAAGTTGCAGCAGAGCGGGTGTCCCACCCAGCCCATGCTGTCTTCACTGGACGCGAGATGGTCGGACACACGCGCCCGCAGCGACCTCGCAGTTAATGCCGCCAAATTCCACGCGTGTGCCAGTTCAGTTTCACCCTCTTCAGTTGCCGATTTTGCGTTCCGTTCGCACATATCTGTTGAACAATATGATATGGAACCATTGTTAGATTTAATACTAAGAAAAAAGTCACAAATTCGATTTTGGTAGTTCAGGATGTAATCGGAAAGTTGGATGCACTCTGCTACTGGCCGAAATGGGTTTAAGAGTCATTTTTATCTGCAAGAAGACTTTCAAATGTACAAAAACGTGTTCAGTAGTAGCTTAGAAGTAAAGTGACCGCTATAGCGACAGTTTTTTTAGAAGCAGTTACTTGCAAGTTACTGGTCGGGCAGATTGTTCGACATTTCTCGCAGAAGTTTTCTTGCAGGTGGAAGCCCGGCCTGTAGTAACTTAAGTAGACGTCAGTAGTAACGTCGGACGCTATCATGCCGTAGGTTTGGTCTGTGCCTGGTCGTAGTTTGAGTTGACTTAATAAGCCTAAGATAACTTCGTTTTAGAAATGTGTTGAAGACTTACCAGTTATGCAGTTTACCCAAAATGATGAGATGGCAATACATACCGACAGGATTATCAGCGTTGATGACGTATTTCTCAGCGAGATTGCGACTGAGTGGGAATAAGTTAGGAGCGGCGTACATGACAACGCGTGGAGCGACGCATCCAGATATACTGCCGCGGCTACGCATGCTGCCCGCGCGACGGCCTTGCGCTTTCTGAAAACACGGAAAATAAAGTCTTAAATATGGTGGCTGATAAAATGACGTCCAAAGAAAAAATGTAGTCTTCTTATGTCGTGTCCCATCCAAAATGACCCCACGTATGATCCACTAATCCATAAAAGTTCTACTAATTACGTAAGAAAGAAAGAAACATTGTTTATTATCCCAGTTATCAGGTACATTTTGTTTGCCGATTTGCAAGGAAAAATTACCCGTAAAGTACAGTCTAACAAAGCATCTGGATACTAATTGCTGATTATTACTGGATACTAATTATTAATTTATATCTGGAGACCCTGACCCGGTACTAATTGCTTTGTTAGACTGTACTTGTTTTTTACATGATTTGGAGAGTATAGAGTCCGGTGACGTTTTTTAAAATTAGTTTGACATCAAGACAACCATTATAAGTTCTTTTTTTAGATTAAAAACTCTTATTAACTAAAAAAAAGCTAAATGTATGAGTGTCTTTATTCTTAATTTAAATCCAAAAAATTATTTAATTTATAATGGTTGTCTTTATGTCAAACTGGTTTTAAAAACTTCAACAGACTACATAGCCTCCAAATAACTTTTGTAGAAATTAGTAAGAAAGTTCAATTTTAATTATCTGTCTCATGAGATAGCAAAAATCTCAAGATTTCGTGAGACTGACATTCTCGATCTCGCGGGATTTCGGCATAGCCAAAATCTCGAGAGATTGCATTAACTACTTCGTACCCGTGTCAGACTTTTGTCACAAATCAAAGAACGTGAACGATCTTCTTTGTCGCATCGTCTGTGTCAACTTCGAATGAAAAACCACTTTATTATTGAAAACTTACCCATCTATCTTGAAAATAAAACGTAGTAATGGAATTCGACGGATGTCGGTGATGCAACTGCGGGAAACCGGACGCGTTCGTCGGAGACGGCGTGGTGGTCGCGTGGGGAGACACAGAGCTGAACCCAGTCGTAGTCCCGAACAGTCCCGGTGTTAAGGACAGTGAGGACATGGAGCGAGGGGTGCCGGTCTCGTGTTTGAGCGACAGACGGCGCGCGTTGGGCGGACGGTTGAACACGACCAGTGTGCTAACCCCACACCACTTGGCCCCACAAGTGCGAGGGAATGGAATGCACGAGTCACCAGCGTTTTCACTCTCCGATTGACTTCTTTGACTAGATTTCATTGAGTCTGTATCGTCGCTGGATTTGACTGGGATCTAGAAATTGAAAGTATGTGATATATTTCCCCTAAATGTTGCCTATTTTTGTAATCATAAGTATATTTAAAATAAACTGAGGAATGTAATAAAATTGTTATTGCTAGAGGTATGTCCAATGGTTTGTTTCTTTTTAATACTTATTGAATTTATTGCATTGAAGAACCACTTCTCAGCTTAAAGATTTTAATTTTATACTATTTATATAACTTATTGTTAATTTTATACTATTTATATAACTTATTTTTAATTTTATACTATTTATATAACTTATTGTTAATTTAATAAATTTTCTACTCATTGTTCTTTTTAGTTCCATTTTTGACATGATTTTAATTTCTCTGATTTTGTTTTAATTTTGTTAATTTGACTTTATGACATACATAAGTCATGTCATGTCATGTTATAAGTGTATGTATTTAAGTGTTATAATAAGGGTGAACTACTCGCCACCCACAGATCTCGCCACCAACCTGCTGACTGGCTAATCTTTTCCCCACGGCATGAGCTATTATAATTATGTAGCTCATGTCGACACGATAGAAGAAGGGTGAACTGCAGTTTTTTTATCACTTTGAATAGGTGAAGGGCGGGCGTTATTTGTGGGCTGTGTCTATTGTTGAAGTTCGATAAGAGCTAATAGGCCTACATTGAATAAATTCAATTTTGATTTTGAACAACGGATTGGTATTAGCCCTATAAAGTTTGAAAAATGTATTTAGAATTTTATTTACGTGCATGATTATAATTTCAGGAATTTTAATCTACCATAATTACCTCATCAATAGATGTCGCCAATGTCTTCAAGCAGTGCAGCAAACATCTATGCCCTTCCTTTTTCTTGCGGTAAGCGGTTCTATTGATAGCTTGCAGAATTCTAATAGTAGTGGGGCTATCAACATTGGTTCCTGCTAGCCAAGAGAACTTTGGTATAGTTTGTTCTGTGACATTTCTCGGGAACGTCACTTGTAGGTTGGCGACGTAGCCGTTTCGCTCCGAGTGTATCTGGCAAGTCCTCGTCTCTATGTTCATGTCAGTCACCTCAATGTTGGCCATCTCACGGATTGATTCGAACTCCTCGTCGATCGACGTATTAACTTTGTGCGGCAGTTTATTCTGAAAAAAGCTCTCTTTTATGTTTGTATCTAAACTCTAGAAAGTTGTGAATGTGTTTGTTTCTAATACGCATTTTTAATAACACGTTTAATCATATTCATTTACTTCGTAAAGGCAATTTACATGCTAAAAACATCACATTCAAAGCAGATACCACCAGCCACCAGCAGATAGAGATTCGTCGATCACATCTTGACATAGCTGTCTAGATTGCGGTCAAGAGCAGAATTATATCTCATTAAAAAAAAAGATAATAATTTGAATAAGGTACACATTTAATATCAATTAAAAAATATATATATATATAATTTCAGCCGGGGCAGCATGCGGCACGCACACTTAATTAATGGACTACGTTCGCTGACACTCTCGCCTGGGTGCGTATCGCAAATGTGTGCATAGAGCGTACAAGCAAGCAATATGGGTGACACTTGACTACGCGCGGAAAAAGGATGGCACAATATATAGCGATCTCTTGATGATGAACGATCATGTACCGCGCGATATGTAAACTACCATAGTCGCGGCATCGCATTTTATGAATGGTTAAAGTATGAAGTCCTGTATCCATATTTTTTCTGTGATCTAAGATGTTAAATCACCCCCTATACAATTAATTTGGCAAGCTCTGATTTGTGAATGATTCATAAAAAGTGCCTGCTCTGACTGAACAGCTAATCCACTTGTGTAATATTATTGCAAATCGTTTGACCTACTGAGTTGTATGTTAAAATATTTTTAGAGATAACAAATTGTATTTACCAATAAAATATCTTGACCCTTGTTATCTCCTACAGAGATATCATTTGTAGATCCTGCTGTAGATGCATAGCTTACATCTAAAATAGAACAAAACCATAGTTTATAAAAAAACTGAAATATAAGGATATGTGCCTATGTAACCTAAGGCCGCATTCGGGTAAAAAAAACGACAGCAGGCGCTGGTCCACCGGCGCTTATTGCCGCCGAGCCGCACCGGTAATCTGCATATGCAGTTTCCATACGGGCCGAACAAGCACCGACAAGTTCCGATCGGCTTCGATACGTGTTGGCCGTCGTCGGTAGTCAGCCTAGAGTATAAATAACTGAATTTCCCAGCCATACCAGGTTGTCCAGGATCGGCGCCGATAAGCGCCGGTGGTTCAGCACCAGCTGCTGTCTACCTGAACGCAGCCTAAGGAATGCGCAAGTATTGAATTGCTTGATGCAACATGCTGGCTATGCCCCATAAAACCTGCCCAACTATGATAATGAGACCCCTATCCTAGTTGGGCAGGTGGGATGATATACATGAGTACTTACTGTCACTATTATTGTCGTCATCATTCTCACCATCATCAGGTAAGTAGTGATTGCACATTTTCAACAGCGATGGATGCATCGTCCAAACCCTCAGGGACTGATCTCTGGCCCACGTGACCAGCTGATAATTTGATGGTGACGTGTTAGGTCTCCACACCATAGTCTGGACTGTGTCTGTGTGTCCTACTAGCCTGTGTGTTAGTGTACCACCTACCCAGATACCAATAACACCAGCCTGTTCTACTCTAGGCATCCCTCCCCAGCCAACTCCTATAGTCAATAGTCCACTTCCAAATGGCGTGTATATAGCACGCCAGACAGGGAAGTTCGTCATGATCACATTTTCAGGTCTCCTGGCATTATTTATGTCAAAATACTTTATGCTGCCATCATGACTTGAAGTCACTAGTTGGTATTCATGGTGAGGACTCCAGTCAACACCATGAATTTTGCACAGATGTGCTGAAATATAGTGAATAGGGGCAGAGTGTTTTCTGTAATCCCAAATTTTTATATCTCCATCATGGGCTGTAGCCACTATGTGGGTAGCTACTTTATTCCATTGGACCTGTGAAGCACCAGCTGAAAACATCAATGACTGTTATTATTACATGGGATAAGAGGTTGGAGGTCTTTCATAAAAAAAAGTTTAATATAAACTAGCTTATTATTATATTTTTTGATATTCTTCCATATTATTGTTGGCAGTACTTTTTTTACAGATTATTTTCATGATACTCTATTTTTTACATGTGGAGACTTGTAATTGGATGTCAGTCTAGCACATTGTTTTTATTCTGTTTTTTTTTAGCTGTAAGTCTTCCATATAAAATAAATAAAATATAATTTATTTCAGACCATGGTCCATAATTGTTAGTATAGCTTAAGAACTTTGTAAGTAAAAGAGATAGGTATTTAAAGACAACTATTTACAGCAGAACAACTTCAATTATTCTACTGACACCCGCAGCTTTGCTCCCATGGTATGTGAAAGTATCCTATGTGTTAATCCAGGACATGGTCTATCTGTGTGTAACATTTTCATCAAAATCTGTTCAGCCATTTTAGCACTATTAAAGGACAATCAAGTAAACAAACAAACATCCATATTGCATTTATTATATTAGTAGGATGAAACAACAGCTCCTAAACATTAAATCAGATACTTACCAACAGCACACAATGAGACAACAGGTTTCCTGGCATCTCGTAGATCCCATAGATGAGTGAATGTATCAATAGAGCATGTGGCTATCAGATTATGGTCTTGCCTGTGGAAGTGAGTGTCACTGACCACTCTAGTGTGTCCACGGAGAGAACAAATACATGTCAAATCATTGCCTCCACGCCATTCATAAACATCCACTCTTTGGTTACTCTGTAATTAATTTTAAATTATTATTATGCTATTCTTTACATTATACTATAGTTTTGGTACATTTCTTATGCATTGATATTATAATTTTTTTTAAATGAGTGACAAATGTCTGTAAAGTCGGTGTTTACTTTTTATCCACAAGCATAGGTTTTAGGTACATTTTCTATAGATTAAGAATTTAAAAAAAATGTTTGTTTACATGAGGTTTAAAAATATATGATTATTCATCTTAATAAGTTGAAGGTACCAATGTTTAATTAATTAAGTAAATTATTATGTACGAACCGCAATCGCGCATAGTTTCTGTCCATGGAACGACTGGCACCACTCTGCACCGGCAGCGTCATACTTGCTGTGACGAGGGTACTTCTTCACGATATCACCCGAGTCATCGTCTTGGGTGATCTGTTTGATCGCCAGCCACCTCCGTCCCGCCAATAGGACGTTGTTGCCCGAATAATCCACGGACATAGCCGTAGCTTGCAAGTCGCGATATTCCCATTTCATGATTTCTGAACTCCAATGTATGGACATAGTTTATTAGTAATTTATTAAAGTTACTTTAAAAACGAATTCTTAATACTAATGTTATTGAAATATTGAAAATATGGTTTATTTATTTATTACCTTTTGTTCCAAAATTTGACAATATGGAATTATTGAACAAAATTAATTATTGACATTCCACAATCAGCTGTAGTTGGTTTACGTTTCAATTAACGCATTTCCTGTTTTATTTATTTATTTTTAGTTCATGTGACATATCGTAGAGTATTGTTTTACGATGGCGAATTTAAACTATTTATTTTTGAAATGAAGAAAAGTGAGTATTATATAAAATAAGTAAAAATATTTTTAAAAATCTTATTACAAGTTGATCAAAACCTTGCGTAATATGAAGCGTAACATTAAAAATATACCAATTTCTAAATATTCTTTTTATATAGTAGTAATCCACAGAGTACTTTTTAATATTGTAATCTTCCAAATTACCAAGTAGTTAAATCATTATATTAATGTAAATGATCTGCAATAGATAACCACTGTAGCTTTAATTTACCTCTTTTTTTCCTTGCGGAAATCCTAATGGATACACTCTGCCCGGGGACGGCACGGCCGAGCCAGTGTCAGACTCTTACACTCTTACCGACTAAACTTACTTAGCGACTAAAACCATCACGGCGTTCCTGCAACTACCTACGGCCAGGGGCGTGGGAACCCTCTGTATTCACATAACCACGCCCGACCGGTCCTGGCCCACCACAAGTAGGCGAGCCCCTTCTCCCCGTACAGCCTAACATTGGCCGCATCCACCCCAGTAGCGCACACGGATCGCTACGCACCACCTCACGGGCCCCACCATGATGCAGCTGTCACGCCAATGTCACGGCCACGCCAGCCACGCAAGCCACGCCAATCTTACCAGCTACGCCAGCAACACTAGCCATGCCAACTGCGCCAGGCAGTAGACTACTCCGAGTCCGCCGCCCGCAGGCCCTATACCCTATATTTTTTTATAGAGGTTTACTTCCTCATACCTCATTCTTTACTATGCCCTCTGCTAGCTTCAGAGGGACACGTGGCGTCACGCTCCACTGGCCCAGGTCATGCCCCTTCCGTGCCAGAATATTCGCCATGGACAATAAGCTCCTTCGAACAAGAGTTATTGCTCCTCGAAGGTTATTGCCCATGCCCAGGTGCACCGACGCAACGAACCGCTGTTCCTTCCAGACGTATCGAGAAGGACCAGCAGCCATCAGACACTCGAGGAAGTTTTCTGGCCCTGCACCCCAACCACTACTATACCTACTTGTAAACTTCACCATCTTAGAATGTCTTGCAATGAACACATGTGATATGAATTTACATTTTTTAAATTTGGAATATTTGGTCAAGTATAGTGTTCTGTGTATTTGGTACAATATTTAATTATAAAGAAGCCACACCGGGCTCTAACGTAGCGATGGGCGATTGTTACTGATTCCAATAATCGAATGGTTTGATACTACTAATATTAACATTCGAATACAAAAACAATCGATCGCTAGTTCGCAAATTCGAATAAAACCGCTAGTTCATTCATTTACTTTGCCATACAAAATTGGTACCTATGTTTCAAGTATAATAAAGTCTACTTTTAATTGATATTCGTAGTAATAAGTTAATAGTTACCGATTTGCGAACCGCTAGTTCATTCATCATTCAGTTTGCCATATAAATTTGAGCGTTTTTCTCTTTATCTTTATAGTACTATAAAGATTACTTTTAGTTGATAGCAATAATTAGATATGACTAATTTCCGAGTAGGCACGTACTTCAGAAAGTGTCGAAAATGTTGTCGTTGCCCTTTCTACTAGTTCGATGGTTTGATGATTCAATCAATTTGCCACACGAAATTGGGTATTTTTTCTCAGTACATAGAGTTTACTTTTAGATGAGGTTCAGAATATTCGAATATAGAAACTAGTAGTAATGAAATTTGAATCGGAAGGAACGAGACGACGCAATACATTCTTATTTACTTCTCGCTTTTGTTAAAATTCGAATGAGTTGTAAGGTTATTCGAATAATTTGAATGACTTCTACAATCGAATCATTCGAATAAAGTCATTCACAATCGCCCATCTTTACTCTAACGTCACTGTCACTGTCAAAGCCAGTCAAAGCTGATAAAATTGTTTGCATACAAAAGATACAAACAGTCTGATTATTTTTATTTGATTATATTCGGAATACAATAATTAAAAAAATTAAAACCATATGATTGAATAAAAATTAGACAAACAACCAACTTATAGTTATATTAAAAATCTAAAATGGCATTATTGTTACGACGATTTCGGCGAAGTTTTCTGAGTAGTTTTTTTCCGCGTTCATTTTTCGGTTTAGTTTTTATTTATGTTTATTGTGAATATTTAATTTATTATGTTACACAGATTCAGGTAAATAAAAAAATAATAATAAAAAAATATTAAATAATTTTATTAAGTATTTACTATTTAACTAAGGGTGGTATGCCACTGGTCAAATTTCTTTGTCCAATCCAATTTATTTTATAATCAGTGTTTTATTACATACAACATTAATGATGAAAATCATCAAATTTCTTTGATCAAAGTCACATAGGACAAATAAATTTGGTGAGTGGCATACCACTCTAAGCTGATTAATAATGTTTATTCTAGTGTGGCTGGGCAACACTTAGTAAAGAGCCAAATGACGGGGTTGAGCCAGTGTATGCGATGGTTATAGCTGATACTCACCTCCTGGGCTCTCGGAATGGACACTGGTTTGATAAATGGCGCCGAGAGTGGCAGATGCATTGTGCCTTTCAAACAGCTATGACTTTACATAGTCCAGATGTTGTCTTTGTTTTGGGTATTTAATTTAATTTTTTTGTGTATGTTGCTGCAGTTAACAATTATTGCTTGGTTGCCTTCTTAAATTTATTTGCTCATAGAAGAACTTGTGGCACAAGTTCTCTTTAGTAAGTTCCCTTCCCTGCAATTGTACCTACAGTTGTAGCATGTAGACAAAATAATTTCTATACTTACTGTCATTTTGTAATTTTCTGTTGACAAATGTCTTGTCTACAGTGATCATGCTTCGCCTCCTGGTGTAAAGAGTCATGAAACTCTAAAGTGTTAATTGCCTGTATTTGATGATATAGTAAGCTTTGTATGAATATGGGAGTTCCTATAAACTGCTCTTTACCATTGAGACGGATACTTATTTGTTTTTAGCTCATAATTGTTAACAATATAATGTAATTGTTAGAATAAAGAACATAATAAAATTATGTCCAGAACATTATGGTAGTAATTTAATAAACTGGTTTCTCATATTTTTTGGCACAATAAAGAAATTTTTTATTTTTTATAACATTTTCATCTTAAATTTTATAAAAAGAAACATTTTCCATTTCATTGATAATGGAGTTCATATAAGTCATTTTTTATCAGCCAATTTAAAAAAAAAAAATCTTTACAGGTGATCTATTTGATGAGGGTAAATGGTGCCCGGAAAAAGAATTCAATGATTATGTTGAAAGATTTTATAAACTGTTTAAAGTACCTGATGGCACTGCAATGTACTCTGTTGTTGGAAACCATGACATTGGCTATCATTACAGGTAGGTAATATTTTTTTACCCATTTAATATTTAAAACGAAAGTACATTTACTTAAAGTTATTTTCTTGTTTGAAAGTAAGAAGCTTGAAAGAGAAGTCAGGATTGCTGGACCAATAAAAAGTGATGTGTTTCGTAGGTAATGTGATTTTATTATATTTGTTTAAAAAACTATTTAACAAAAAAAAATATGACTTCAGAAGCCAGTGCTAGAAATTAAAAAATAATCCTTGTATGTATATTTCAGAATCTTCTTTTAATAAACCAACATTTTGAAAGTGATGCTTGGGTGACCTTTACACCAGGTAAACACATTTCATGATCAATTATCCTAGCATAGCGTAGCATATCAAACACGCGTCGCATTCAAATGTTGGTTTATGAAAAGATTTTGGAATACACACATGGTTTTTTTTTTAGTTTTAGTTTTTTTTAAGGTGAAGCTTCTATAGCATCGTATCGTTGCGCGCTCGGCCGGAGAGTAAAACAAGAAAAACCGGCCAAGTGCGAGTCGGACTCGCGCAGTAAGGGTTCCGTACCTCTCAACCACCTGATACCCCATTAAAACTGATTTAATTTACGAGAGTTTATCAAAAGACATACGCACAGTGCGCGAAATATGATTTTTTGCATGTCTTTCTTACGCAGGTACCACCACATATGTCTATGTTTGTCTTATTTTTAGTATTTGTTGCTAAACTACATAGTATGCACTATAATCTGACCAAGTTTGACGCTGGTATGTATTACGGTTTTGAAGATAGAGTAAAAACAAAAACGTTGAAAAAAATGCATGTTTTTTGAGGTTTCTTGTATGGTAGAGTAGAGTAAAGATAAAGCCCTGTGACAGACAGACGGACGGACGGACAGCGTAGCGAGAGTAATAGGGTCCCGTTTGTCACCCTTCGGGTACGGAACCCTAAAAATCGTGATCGTTAACTCGCACGCGCGTTCGACCCGCACTTGTAAATGCGTAAAGGCAGACAGAAGCGATCTGTCAGTCGTACCTCGAATCCACACCGATGGGCAAAGGTCTCGCCCGTGTTCTTACAAAATTCTAATCATTCTCGAATATATAAAAAATACGCGAATCGTCCAAGGAATCTCAGAAAACCACACATATTAGCAGATCATCTAGATAGGCGAGGTTTTAAACTGATTTATTCATTAATTAATTTTTTATGGGTCTAACTCGAGAGTATTCCACACCAATAAAAAAGAATAATTAAAATCGGTACACAATGTGCGAAGATATCGCGAAACAAACTAAATAAAACAGTTGTACATAAGGACCATTGATTGAAGTAAAAATAAAATAAAGCAAGGTTAGAGTAAAAGAAAGGAATTACAATGACTAGTAATTTTACAAGTTCTCTCACGTATTTACAACGTGCGATTAATTATCGCGGTAATATGAGATTTAGCCAAAACATCGCAATCACTACTTTTTTATATCATTTAAAAATCATGACTTGGGGAAATCATTAACCCGTTGAGATTAATCTTGTGCGATTTTGTGGGCGGGTTTTAAAGAACCGACGAAAGAGGTGTCGTTTGCTCTTTTTATACATTTGGATTTAGTAGTTTCTTATATATAAAATTTTAGTGTGTGAACTATCTCAATTGCCATCAGAATGGAATGGTTGTACTAAGGAACATGTGTGCTGCGCAAAGACTGGCTATTTTCTCCGCTAATCGTCTATCGGAAGCAATTGGGCGGAAGTTAACACTGAACCAACCACTGAACCATCACGAGACAAAGATTCGATCACAACCGCGACCCTTACGAAACTCGCAGCGAATTCGCTTTTTGCTTGGAGCGTTAGTTTCGTGGCTGTGCCGTTTCCGTAACTGGAGAATTTTAAGCTTCTTCGTATTATACATAAATTATGATTTACTATGAATTAGTCTCTTGTGATATCGTACAAAATTAAAACGCGCTTTAGGTATACAAAATAATAATAAGAATAAAAGTTTTTGTGACATTTTTAAGTTAAATACAAAGTTGATGTAGTTTCTGGGAAGAAATATTCATATGATCATTCCATTTGCTTCTTACTCCGTGTATGAATTTCCTCATTTTTATCGACTTACCGTTCTAAATTAACTGTAGTATGTTCAAAGGATAACGCCGCACCTCGCTAAGCGGTTCGAGAGTCGCCTGAAAGCGCCCCCGGTGCAGCTAGTCAGCATCAGGGGGAACCACTTTGTACTCATTAACTCAATGGCGATGGAAGGCGACGGTTGCACATTGTGTGCCCGTACTGTCGCAGAAATAGCTAACATATCAAGTAAGTTATAGCTTCGCCAGCATTGTTGACATTATTGTACTGCAACTGCATGCAACTCTGCAATTGTTGTGTGTCTCCTGCGTCAAAGCTCTTCCGAGAAATACTTACTTTTGGATCGGCATACAAAGTTTCAAACCTTGTCCAACCAGAAGCTACTCATATCTGCCAGCATAAGCACATACCTTTTACCCTGTACTATGTACGTATATTATGGTCATTACTAAAATTTTGTCTTTTGGCTGGCTTACGAAAGTGTATGGAAAAGCACAGCACATGGTAGCACTGAAGCAGTGAGTAGCACATAAGTTCACATCACTACTCCAAGTGTTATGTCCCGCTGACTTGAGTGTTCCGCCCTGTTGTGCGTCGAAACTAACCGATTCTTTAAAGTTTACAGAACTTATTACAATGTAAATATTTTATCTAACATCAGATATACTCAAGTGCAGCAGTGGATCAAGTTTATGCAAAGGAAAGAAGAAATTAGAACGATACAGCAGGCCAATTGTAATGCAGGTGAGCATCAAAATAAAATGAAAAATCGTAGAGAATCGTAAATCCCACGCCATTTTACCAACACCGAACCAAACATGCCTTTGCCTGATTTGCCGATCAAAACTACCGATTTGCAACAGTCACTGTCGAAAAACAATCTTTAAGAGGCACACAACACTTAAAAAATCAGACCTCTGTGGTCACTGTCGTTTTATACAGGACTGAAAGAGAGGTAACGAGGGCAGGGACATCGGGTGCGATGTTCAACTTGAATGAAAATTAACAATGTATTTTTAAAATAAAAAACTATAAGCTTATTTGAAAAAAAAAAAAAAAACCCGCCGAATACATAACCTCCTCCTTTTTTTGAAGTCGGTTAAAAACAGATACAACTATGTTTTAGATTATTGTCTTTCTTATATGTCTTCTTAATTTCATTTATAATATTTTGTAAATAATATAGATTGTTTGCTCTAACTAAAGCATGTTTTAAAAGGTTAGGTTACAATTTTTTCTATAGAGAAACCTTCAAGAAAACGTGTTTTGGGCACAGTAGTGTTTTTGAAAATACGATCACGATTAACATTTTTTTTTTCACTCCCACAAACTAAACAGATACAGCTAAAAATATTTTTTAAAGAAGCTCATTTGGAGTATTTGGCTTTGGCTGTTGTCAGGGTCGTAATAATTTATCAAATGTATTCCAGCACTACCCCTTGTACAGAGAATCCGACAATGTATGCACGGAGCCTGACGCAGCCCCTCTTCCTGAAAGGAACAGCCTCTTCGAGGAGCGATGGGACTGCCTGTCTAAGGAATCTACAGAATATTTGGTGGAAAGCCTGCACCCACGCGCCGCGTTTGGTGCGCATACGCATCACAGCTGCGTCGTGCGGCATAGCTTCGTGCCGACACCTGACCACAAAATTGAGTTTGTTGAATACACAGTACCTTCATTCTCGTGGAGGAATAGACTGGACCCTAAGTATTATTTGGTAAGTGTTAATTTTGAAACATGTATCCCAGAATTCTAGATGCTCTGTATATTTTATTTTAAACCGTACAGTTTACAGACACAAATCTCACATCCATAAATCACAATCACTGGAATACCTGCAAGCCATTCATAAGTGGATTACTTGTATGCCTAATATTCTTAGCGCAAAAAGCCAAGCTACCATTTCCCATTTTCGATAAACAGTTGTCGACCGATTCGGTTTATTACCTTTATTTCTCTCGGTACGTGAATCGTAGACGAAACGAGATAACAAACCGAATCGGTCGACAAAGAACTGCTTATCAAAAATGTTCGGAATCGGGAAGCAGGTCGCTTCTTTGGGGGGCCAATATCGAGCATTGGACTGCAAAGTACTACCGGCATAGACTGGGTAGACCTACGTACAATGAATACTACTATGTAAATGTTGAACATTTCGGTATTATATTTCCAGTTGACGATAACGCCGGAAGAAGTGAAGGTGTCTAAATGTGGCATGCCTCGTGAGTGGACCCTGCAGATCACAGCTATACTGATGACCCTCGCTCTTCTGGTCTACTTGAGATACTACGCTACTGTCAACACACTAAGCTATAAGCAATTGTGAGTGTTATATTTTACTACTCACAACTTGATTATCACTTGCTTTAACGGTGAAAGAAAACATCGTGAGGAATCCAACATACCTGAGTGTTTCATATAGTTCTTAATGGTGTGTGTGGTCCGCCAACCCGCACTAGGCCAGCGTGGTGGACTAAGGCCTTAAACTTCTCGTACTGAGAGGCCCGTGACCAGCAGTGGGACAATAATGGGCTGATTGTAATATTTTAATTTGTAGTTCTATTTTCCTCTCTCATATCGGCACGAACTTGTATAAGAATCGCTTATGTAGTGGTAAAAATATGAGCCAGCCATATAGTGGTACCGGAGCTGACTGTCCTGGACCCTTGGTGCGCAGGATGTACATTTAAGTGCCGCCACATATTTATTTGTTTCATTCTGGCTAAGAATGAGTGGCTTTTCATCCGTTTCGGTTGCCGGGTAGCCGGCCGGGTATGGGGTACCTGGTGCTTCTGGTGGGGTTCATACGACCCGGCAGTAGCATCCACACATGCTTAAGCGCGTCATCTCTCCGTGGTTGTACTTCTGAGACTGGCCGGCCGGCGTGTGTAAAACAAGCTTTCACACACGCCGGCCGGGCGTTGTACTCCATGCACCACTGTGAGTCTGGCTGCTGGTTAATAGACAGACTGACCGGACACACTGAGGTGGTTCCGGCGCGCATCCTGACGACCGCCTGCCAGGCAAATAACGCCGGTGCTTGTGAAAGCGAGCCTACATGCTAATACACTTTGCCGCCGGGTATCCGGTGCTGACTACCTACTACTGCGGCAAGCAGAACATGTGAAAAGGCACTTATACTTGAGACTAATTAATAGGTCAGATTTGGCATGTGTCTAAATGCTCTGTGTAGTGTTAAAATTCGCGAATTTTAACATTATACGGGGCATTTTGACATTACACAGGGCATCTTTCCTCCTAAGATACAGAATATCCTAGTTTAGGAGACAGGGTTTCACAAATTGCTCTAACCTTTTGACTATGTTGTATCCTGATTGTAAAAATAATTATCGTTTCATAAGAATATAACTATTTCAATGTGTACTCAATGTTGTACTACAAACAGTATCTGACTTATTAATTTGTCCCAGGTGTGGTACCAGGTATAGGATCTACAGTAAATATGTTCCGGTCTTCCAAAATTTAGTTATTATTGTATTAGAAAAAACCGGTCTGAAATTAAAGTTTTTTAAGGTTGGCCGCTATTTCACACATTTGCTGAAAATATTATCTTTATCTGGTTACGGGTACCTACACCCGGATTGTTTGTATGTGATTGGCATTTCGTGTACGTAGGCGCTCATCGGCCATCCACCATCATGGATTCACTCTAGACTTATGGCGCTTGTACACGGTGCATGTAATGGTGCGGGCTACATGCGTGGGCTACACGCGCAGGCTAATGCGGTACATTCTTAAGGCCACTTGCCCCGCCCGACTTGCGCCCGTTTATATGTTGCAAATAACCCGCGTAAGTGCCTCAACATGCGCATGTGACCCGTGCTGTGTACAAGCACCATTAGGCTCAAAAACAGAAATACTTAACAGTGTAAAATCCGTTACGATTTGGACATTGATTTTATTTATGCGTAATGATCGCACTGAGTTCATGTTTTCTATCTTCGAGGTAATTAGCATCTATGTTTTGATATTATTAATGTATTAGACATGCATTGAAGGGGAAAACAGTATGTTATTTTACGTAGGTGATAAACTCTCTGTGATACGTGATAAACTCTTATTGCTAGCCAGTTTAAAATCACCTTATCCGACTATGACGGTGTATTATTTATTTTGACTTTATTGTAGCAGAGAGAATAGTTATAGTCTCACAGAAAACATATTATTATAAAATCTTTGTTTTATTTAAAAACTTTCCGAAGCGAAATGCGATATTTTTTATAATCTCATCCGTAGTTTAAAGATGTTTTTTAACTTTTTTTTTTTTTTTAACACATTTACGCATGCGAAACGAAATCTAACGATTTAAATTGTGGAAAGAAAAATATCGTTTACGAGCAGAATTCGAACCTGCGACTCCTGCTTACTTACTTCAGTGCCACTAAGCTACCGTTAACACTGCTCGTGGTATCGAATTTAACCTCCACTTGGTAACGTCTTTGGGTGACGTCAGCGATATCTTATTAAGAAACAGTGTTTATTAACCGACTCGACTAACTTTGCAGTTAATTTAAAGTCAAGGTAATTTTATAACTTGTCAAACCAATAAAATTAAAAAAAAAAATTAAACAAAAAAAAATATTACTTAATACTAAATTTTTATTTTTATTGTCTTACGTTATTTAACTAACACATGTAGTTTTTTAAGAAATTAATGTAATCTTGTTGTGCATTAAAGAGGATTATTATTATTATTTAAAAGGAAAACTATTACGGATACTAGGCTTGTCTAGTTTACGAGTTACAGTCGACCAACTTAAGGCGCATATTGCAGCCAAGTGGCGCCCCCATTAGTAAATAGAAACCCGGACAAGAGCATGTCGGCCCATGCTTAGTATTATAGGGTTCCGTAGGTAGTTGTAATTACAAACGAAGCAAATCGAATAAGGCAATTTTAGTTTTTTCCGTTTTTGCAATAGATGGCAGCATTGCAGTGTTGTTATAGAGCGCCATCTAGCGGGCCAAATTTAAGAAGTGTGTCATGTCAACATAACACATAGGTACTTTTTATGATTTATTCAAATAGAAAGTAACTACAGGGTTTTTAGAGTTGACTAAATTTTTATCTAAGGTCAATGACCTTTGAACTAGGACGTCTTAAGTATTTTGCAGTTTTCTCTCTATAATTCGAAAATGTATTATTGCATTATACTCGAAATAATTTTAAAAGAGAGTTTTTACGAAGGTATATTAACGTGAAAGATTATAAGTTTCAACGTTGCATAGTTTAGAAATGGCAGGGGGGACACATTGCAAGCCACTTTGGCGGGCTATATTTCGCAGATGGTATACCTGATAAAAAAAGTGATGTATCAAACATTACCTTTATTTTAGTAGACTTATTCAATGATAGCCTAAACGAGGGAGGTAGCGAAAAAAAATTTTTCATCCCCATTTCACAGGTATGGGCGCCACCCCTAAAATACATAATCACGATTTTTTTATTCTTTTTAAATTAAGATCTACATATCGGACCTAATTATTAAAAAAAGTACTAAGATCAACTTATTTTTTGTTTCAGATCTGGAAAGAAAGTTTAAGACTGCAAATTAAGGTACCTAAATATTGTTGCATTTATTTTAAATATTAGCTTCTAATAATAATTGTTTTTAACTATAATAGTTATTGATTAAATGAGACTTTATTTACGAGCTATTTCAATTCAATATCCGCCTAAACTAGTTGTCGGAAACGAGGTCGAGACCCTTACTACTAATAGTCAGGGCTAGTGATAGAGGTGACTTTAACATTATCAACAAATTGTTTATTAAAAATATTTATCTTAAACGAGTGAATCATCAAAACTGATTACACTACGTAGGTAGTTAATTCTGCTACTCTTAGGTTATTGATGAGGAAAACTGAACCGGTTTTGTCAGAAGGTAAAACCGCTTTCTCACACGTTTTGTCCTTCTCATAAACCTAGTGAACAGGGACGTACTTCGGATTTCTACGCGATGATTAGGCCGAATAAGGAAAAAATAACAATGATTGGACGTTACGGTGAATAAAGAAAACTTTAATTAGGTTTTAATTAGTTTATAAAAGCAATTTCGTCGGCCCGACCCCGATATTACTTATAAGAACCGAGCGAGATCTTAATAATATGGCGCCCTTTAAGTGGTGGCGAACGAAGTTACTCTTCCTTCGAATCGTAACTCTTGTTGCATCGTAGGCAGTTAATTTACGAATCTGTGAGCTAGACAAATTTTCTTTGTAGAAAATACGCCAGTAAAGTACAGATAGTTACGGTGGGATGATGTAAAGAGTTTAGACCAGGGTGCTATGAATAACATAATAGTAGTGATTTTTAGGCTGATTTACGAAAACAGCCTTTTTAGGGTTCCGTACCCAAAAGGTGCCAAACGGTACCCTATTAATCTCGATACGCTATCCGTCCTTCCGTTCGTCTGTCTGTCACAGAGGTGTATCTTTTGAACGGTAATAGGTAGCCGGTTGAAATTTTCTCAGAATATGTGTTGCTATCACGACAAATACTATAAATAAAAAAAGTCTAAAACCAAGGGGGGACCGCATACAAGAAATCTCGAAAATATAATTGTCATTTAAACCTTCTTGGTAAAGCCTGGGCGAGCTTTAACTTTATGAAATAACTCTTTACAAGAATGAACTTATTGCATTTAAAATAAAATGAAAATATTCTTCTTCAGTCGTGTCCACATGAGCTACATAATGATAATAGCTCATGTCGTGGTGTAAACATTAGCCAGTCAGCAGGTTGGTAGCGGGGCTGACTGCCCAGGGTGCGCCGGACGATCAATTAAATATCGTCACTCATGGAGGCTCTTTTAATGGACCCTATGAAAATATTAATTTAAAAGTAGTTAAAATATACAGGGCGTAAAATGATTTAGATAGCCCTTCGCCAATCACTTTTTTTTCAACTGAAAAAGTTTAAATTCAAAATATAAAACTGAGATCGCTGTTTTATACACACAAAACACATCACGGCTAGTGAGACGTTTAATCCGAATAATATGACGGGTAATCATTGACTAATGTTTTTAGTAAGGGTAGGTAAATAAAATGTATATTTGATTAATGCATTTTTTTATTTCTTATTATAAAATAGTAGGAACAGAAGAGAAAACACTTATTGCTATTTAAGCAAAAAGTACATTACATCACTAAAAATTAATACTGAGTTATATCTAAAGTCGAGATACAAACAAAAGGCGTTAGCTTAGCTTTCTAAGATGTATTATTGTCCTCATTCGGGAAGAAACATATCGAAACTTTGCCAATAAGATAATGTTATCGTTGGCAAATATGCGAAAATCATAAAACACATTAGATACGCAGAAGTACTGCCCTGCATTGCAAATACTAACAATAATATGTACTTAAATAAATGCATAATATCATACAATACTAAAGAAGATCCACTACTTAGCAACAGAATGTTGGATAGTGAACAAAATATTGTTAAGAACCTAAGTATATTATCTATGGTTAAGAACGTTTCTACCAGACTCCGCTTATCGAAGCTCTGACGTCACTTACTGAGGTTAACAGTAACAATAATTATTATAAAGTACAAATTCTCGGATAAGCAAGTCACGCTTAGCAAATTTAATTATCATACATTCAATGCCTACACTTGCTATCTCGGTTTAAGAAACTTTTAATGTGACA
The DNA here is from genome assembly GCA_949699075.1 of Asteroscopus sphinx. Lineage (NCBI taxonomy): Eukaryota > Metazoa > Arthropoda > Insecta > Lepidoptera > Noctuidae > Asteroscopus > Asteroscopus sphinx. Next base: position 24,333,536 of record OX453004.1, on the reverse strand, counting down.
ACAAACTCTAACATATCTATTTCTAAAATAAAGCTGCTGGTTTGATAAAACTAAGCAAAATTTAAACAATAAAAACGAAATACATACAGTTTCAATTAGAGAGTGGATAAATAAAATTGTAACATTTTAGAGGCCTGCAACTCTACACCATTTCGTCCACTTTCCAATTAATATAAACATTAATTCACCCGTGAGTCCGGTCAATATCAAAGACTTTCGTGACTTGACAATGACTGAGAGGATGAAAATCAAGTTTAATGGGCGGGCCTTCAACTTAAACCAAATTAATCTTAATTACTTTGGCAATGCGAAGTGCTGGTGTATTTCGCAGCTTCATTCTGGTATGTCGCTGAGACGTATTCCTCCAGGTCGTCGGTACATGCGCTCTTGGAGAGGCAGCTCTCCCACAAGGAATCGTTCCAAAGCTTTGGTGGCCATGCGAGAGTGGCCTGAGCTTCGGAACGCCGTGCTCGCGTCATGACCCGCGTACTCGAACATTATGTCTGCTCCACCAGGATGCTGAAACAATAGGAAACGTCTTTATAGATAACGTGCTTATTTCGAAAATAGGAGATAAGAGAGTTTTGTAAGAGAAAACAAGAGAAAATAAAACTGATTTAGCTGTGGACTTATTTTGATTAAAAGGTATTGCTAATTAATCATTTAAATGTTCTGAAACCTACCTCGTCAAAGAAAGTAGTGATGTCATATACTCGATCGTAAATGACCACCCAACAATCTTGCGGTGAGTCGTGTAGGTTTACTTCCGCTAAGGTGATCGTACGATCTTTAGCTTCGGGTGTTCCCGGCTCTATCTGGTCCTGCCATTGGCTCGGCTTGGCGTCCACCGACCAGGGGTTCACGAAGCGCAGCGCCGCCATGGTTAGCGCCATTAGATCTATTTCAGACTGCTCCTGTTGTACCGGCAGAGGTGCCGAAAGGCTCATCTCAGGCGGGGTCTGTACAGTTGCCATTATCAATCTTCAAAAATTGACTCTTCTGTATAATTCTTCTTAACGAACAGACACGTTAGTCCGCTCAGGTGATCTAGACTCGATTGATTGATCGACCGCTTGTCACTCTGTAAAGGAATTATGAAACCATATTAGTGCCCACATTTCATTAACTGTTAGGGTTATCAAATGTTGCATAAAGTTTATAAATCCATTGATGTTTTGTTGTAATTTTAATTTAAGGCTAGAAACTTGCTGTATGTTCATTAATACCAATAAAATAATAATAAAAATGATCAAGTGTGTTTCTGGAAGTCAAACTAAACCATTGATAGACGCTTGCTAGCCCTGAGCGAAAGCAACAGACCGTGAATAGTTAAAATACGATACCGTTAACTAGTATCGCTTTACACGTCTAGACAAGCAACCAGCTAAGGTTTAGCAACACTTTCCTATATAAAGAAATCTAGGGGCAGTTCACTACTTATTCTCGTACGACGCTATCTTGAAGCAATTTATCTTGTCTCTGAGTGACCTCTAATGTTTAAAACAGCAGATAAATAAGGCTTTTATCAAGAGAGGTTTTGGCAATAACATCAGAGGCAAGTTATCTCTAGCATTTGACGCAAATGAAAAGCTTATTGATAAAAACTGGCCGACCTGACTTAACCTTTATTTTATGTTAAGTTGCTACATAACTGCATGGTGATAAAAAAATACTATTTTTCCAAACCTTATTATTTCTGACTGATTTTTCAAACTTGTTTATTCTAGGGCATGTAAACCATAATTGTCACAATATTATGATTTGAAAACAAATAATATTTACCTTTTAATCACTGCACTCGATCTGAAGGACTCTGGGCTATCTCTGTTGATGCTCGAATCGCGGGGAATGACTGTCACACCAATTGTCACTATGCCACAGTTGTTCGTATTTCAGATTATTAATCACGATCGTAGAATGATGCATGGGAGCGTAGAACATTGCCACAAACTAATATCGTATTGTCATCTAGCACTTGCGATTAGTGAATGAGTAGTGAGTCGCGGCACAGGAACTTATATAGCGCGAGCGCACGCGCCGGTCGCGACTGATGTAACCTCGCGCTTATCTTGCAGCGCGCGCGCCGAACGCCGGCACGAGCCGCTTCACCGCGCCTTCAAAATTGTCGTGTGCTTCCACCACCTCTAGAAAAGTTATCAATACCAACGGACAGTGCCGTTATTACTCAGTTATTAATCTGACCTCAAGTTCTTCTTGAAATTGTAAGTACATAATACTGAGTTATTAAGTAATTATTAGATGATGTGTTTTTTTATCACGCGATATTTCTACATGTTATATCAAACAAGTTCTTGTTATTTTCAAGGTAAACAAATACGCAACCGTATTTTTTGTACATTTCATACCTAAAGATTTTTTATATAAAATACTTACTATTGTTTTTACAAGTTTGCCCCTATTTTCCAAGTAGTATTTTTATTGTCGTGATGTGATGTGATGCTGGTGATATGACGTAGGGCGGTGAACGAACCTCCGTCACAAGGCATCGTTCGACACCCACAAACAACCGAATTCGCGTCATTTGTTATCAAACATTAGTTATTGCAGCTTATTTCTTTGACTAAACAAATTCGTGACCCCATTTCCGTATAATGTTATTAAATTCGCTTTTGTTACGTATTTTGATACCATATGAAATCTCGTGCGATTCTTCCCGCCCTCTCGACGGTTCCCTTTGCTAACACTGATAGTGTGTGGTTATATCAATAATTAATTAATTAGGTATCATAAATAACCAGTATTTTGCATGGACAGTGTTTTTCAGTCCTAAGGGCAACCAACTAAATGGAGATTTAATTAAACCATTTTTTTCTAGTAGTTTATCTTTTTCTCTCTTTGCGGTTAGATAAAGACGTACCTACCTAAAAAGAAATTACATACGTGATAATAATTGATGACGTTTGAAAAAAAAAACGCAACAACTTATTAAACGTTATTATTATTTTACATTATTATTATTTTAACATATTAAAGTCATATTAAAGTCGGTACTGATGTGAAAATAGGCATAATATATTATTATTAGGAACATGATTTCTGCCAGTCCTTGAATCAGAACTACCTATTAATAATTTAATTAATTGAAAAACAATAATCTGATGAAAAACGGTTTCGCGATTGCGTCTGCGTTCAAGAAAACATCACCTTACCATCAATAAATTACTTAATTAATTTTATTCCTTACAAACAATGATGCAATATTCTAACTGGTTGCCGGCTCGCGCTTGTTCAGCGTAATCGGCAATATTAGAAACAGGTGTTGTGTAGGTAAAAAGATTATTAAAAATTTACTTATAAGTTATTAAATTAAACGTGGATGTTATGCGTACGAATTTATGTCAACAGGCTTGGATTTATTTGACGTTTTTGAAATGTCAAACTAGTTCGTGGAGTTCTAGAGTCAACTGTAGATCGATAGATCCCTCGATCAGTTTCGATAGTGCAAATCTATTTCTTTTATATCAGCTGTTGTTCTATTTTGTAATGATCTTAAGGGCTGCGTTCACTTATATCGTCGGACGACGCACGGAGCGTACTTTGATCGTTCAGTTACTCAGAGCGATCATACAAACGAACGCCCAAACAACGCTCCGAGCGTCGTCCGACGACGTCGGGTGCATATACGTGAACGCAGCCCATGTCAACAGGCTTGGTTTGATTTGACGCTTTTGAAATGTCAAACTCGTTCGCGGAATTCTGGAGTCAACAAAGCATGCCCTGTGAATCAATCAATCTATATTTAAAGCTCTCCAAAATTAATATTCCACCCACTACCAATTTTATGCAAAACTAGCCTATGCCCGCGACTTCGCCCGCGTGAATATCTTTTATCGCGAATCCCTCGGGGACTGTTCATCTTCCCGGGATAAAAAGTAGCCTGTATGATAATCCGGTTTATGTTTTATCTGTATGCCAAATTCAATTAAAATCGGTTGAGCCGTTCTTGAGTTATAAATGGTGTAACTAACCAGACTCGGTTTTATATATTTAGATTATGAACCGTTTGCAGTAGAATATCTATCGGCACCTGTATGCTTTGTTCAACATATGGATACTAGCAATGTGGTCCTTTTTTACATCACCTCGAATTCATCATCATCATCGGGTTATGGTAATGAATTTATAACAACAGACACTATTCATATTTTCAAATGCCTTACAAAAGTTTCCAATGCTATCTATGTTTTTGTATGGTGTTTTTGTACTCTGCCAGTTATCTATTAGGAATTAATAATCTATAATAATTGTAGATTTCCGACGCAAACTAAGGTCTTGTTTACATCTGTCGTTGTGTCGTCCGCAACATGTTTAGTTTTAGTCGGTCTGTTTTTGTTTAACTTTAAAACATTCGCTACTATCGTTCGTTTTGTTTTGTGTGATTGGTGTCTATCAAATAAATAGCATGACTGGCATAAAGTTCAATAAGATTATAAATGCAATATTTTCCAAATGATTGGTTTTATCGTTAATTTTCTTAGATTTATTTCTGTGGAAAATATTGAGTTCAAGGAAAATGGATGACTAATAAGTCTAGAGATGGGCAAACTACACACCGACTAATCAGGAAAACCAACTTTGGATTCGGCATTTATTTTAGTTTACTAGTAATATAGGTTTACAGAAAATAGTTATTTACTTACTATATACAGTGCTAGCAGGACAACTCAGATATATTTTGTCAATACGAGTATTTTTGGGTATCTCGTATTATTTTGTCACCAGCACTCGAAAGGGTCTTTACTGAAGCGTTAGTTCATTCTGTGACTGAAGACTGCAATCGTTCCAGTGAGCCGGAGATGCCCGAATTTGACCGAAGTAAAGATAATCGACTTTGCGTCTAGCCGGTTGACTATTCGAAAACTGATTCGTCGGCTAGTCGGCTGATCGACAAAACCTATAGTCGCCCACTCAGACCAAAAGTTCTACGCGTTTCGTCCATCTTATTATTTTGGTCTAAATCGGCCCATCACTGCTTATAACAATTCAACAGGGTAAATATGTTATTACAATAAGTTATTACTTTACCAATATCTATATCACACCGTGTCTTACGGCCGAAATTAATAACCGATCTATCGATTTGCCCTAGTAGAGATAGAAATTTGACATAAAATGTATGGAGCTTATATTATTATTCCATTTATTTAACTAACTTACTTATTTTATACATTTTTAAATATTTTAAAAAACAAAGTCAAAAATATATTTAAAAATATAAAAATAGTAGCCCACCGGCATCGGGAACAGGGTCCAAGCTACCGGTGGTCAGGGCCTCAGAGAGAGGAACTTCCTCACGATACGCGCCGTGTCTTGAAGTACCGCTTTCTGCATCAAGCCCTTGATCCAGCCGTCTAACGAGAGCCTCTGCAGGTGTTGGTCGAGGCTCTGTGCGACGATGCCATTGGCCGTAACGACAATCGGCACAATGACTGCTGAGTCAGTATTATTATTATTATTTATATTTTGTTAGATTTTAATCTCTCCCATTTCTGGGGAAATACGCAAAAGTTGCGGCCTTTTGGCCAAACAACCTTGGCGGTATAGTGCTTAATCTATTGACAGAAATTTTCTGACGATTCTGCATGTGTTTAGTATGACTGCTTTGTGTATACAACGTGTCCCAGAAATCAACGTCAAGCCGAAAACGGGCAATAGGCCAAGTCGTGACAGTCATTAGAAAAATATAAAAAAAAATTTTGGTCATGTACTTTTCAAATTTTATGGATTCAAAAAAAAAACTCGAAAAGTGACACCCTGTGATGATTTTTCAAGTCCTGTGGCTACAAATATTAACTTTCCGTCAGTTTTTTTTCTGTGACGTAACCATGAATAACCCTTCTGTAAATTACAGTTAAAAGTTAAAACATAACTACCTCATTTTTAAATAAAATGTTAGATTTTTGCCCAACATTGAATTCAAAATTATTACATCACCCAACTTTAACCGCGTGTAGTGTAAAAAAAAAGTACTACACTATTTTGGCAAGTAACTTTAAAAGATGGCGCGTTTAGTCTGGATTCCAAAATGGTATGCCACTTACTAATTGCTATTTCTTAATTGAGGAAAAAAAAATATTTGTTAGTTTTAGGTGCGTTTGAAATAAAATTCAGTTGTTGGATTTCTTTAGTTATAATTTTTATTAAATCAGATTTACCGAGTTTATATTAAATGTTCGAACTGTTTGCCTTCAGTTGCACATTAATAAATACTAGATGATCGGGATAACGCTCAGCATTTGGGTATCTCTTACGAGATAGATAGTGACGCTACTTTTATCTAAGAGCGAGACGGATTGACACATAATTTCGTCTGTGTGAGTGAAACAGATAGAGACGCCACTCTGGCGAAACAGGGATGCGTTAGGTAAATTGTGCAATACTGCAGCACGTTACGCTCTTTCGTTTTCTAAGCATCCTTTTGTATTTGTAGTGACTTCATACTTACAACTGTGGCTTTGTTTATTGGACTTCATTCGCATTGTGATTTTGATTTATCTGCACTGTTTCTGACGACCCCGGACTTGTTTTAATCGTAATCCCGTATTTTGTGTAGTTTGTTATCATGCCATCTCGATACACCGCACAGGAATACGCCAACATGCATCTTATTTATGGAGAATGCTTATGCAACGCCAATGCTGCAGCAAGAATGTATCGTAAGAGATATCCAAATGTGCAGCTGAAGACAAACAGTTCGAAAATTTAATATAAACTCGGTAAATCTGATTTAATAAAAATTATGACTAAAGAAATCCAACAACTGAATTTTATTTCAAACTTACCTAAAATTACCATTTTTTTTTTCCTCAATTAAGAAGTAGCAATTAGTAAGTGGCATACCATTTTGGAATCCAGACTAAACGCGCCATCTTTTAAAGTTACTTGCCAAAATAGTGTAGTACTTTTTTTTTACACTACACGCGGTTAAAGTTGGGTGATGTAATAATTTTGAATTCAATGTTGGGCAAAAATCTAACATTTTATTTAAAAATGAGGTAGGTATGTTTTAACTTTTAACTGTAATTTACAGAAGGATTATTCATGGATACGTCACAGAAAAAAAACTGACGGAAAGTTAATATTTGTAGCCACAGGACTTGAAAAATCATCACAGGGTGTCACTTTTTGAGATTTATTTTTAAATCCATAAAATTTGAAAAGTACATGACCAAGATTTTTTTTTATATTTTTCTAATGACTGTCACGACTTGGCCTATTGCCCGTTTTCGGCTTGACGTTGATTTCTGGGACACGTTGTATATTTTTTTTTTTTTTTAAATGTCAAATTTCTATCTCTAGTAGGGTAAATCGTGGAATCTATCCACTATGGATATAAATTTTGGCCGTAAGCAATTTTCTTCAGATCTCTGTTGTTTCGAAATCTAAATGACGACTGAGCTCGATTCATACAAATTCAAATTAACCTGTTGATTACTGGAATACCAAACAATTTTATTAAAAATCCATTGTCTTGCCACATTGGTACCAGCCGGGCCTTTTTGCTAAACAATAGTACGATTTACAATTAACAGTTAGAAATGCCAACTGTAATGAAAAAGCAATGTTTCCAATGAGAATGAGGTCGCTAAGCTACACTATGGAGACCACAGACATTTGTATACTGACGTAATGGAGACTGCGTTTCATTTTCATTCATGCGATGAAAACGCATCATTCGTAGTTTTAAACATAAACATTAGCAAAGTATAACAACCCTAAAAACGGGCAATCATCAGCATCATCCTCCTCCCCTTTTCCAATTTAATATGTTGGGGTCCAGTCTAACCAGTTTCGTCCTCATAAAATCTGTGAATTAAATAATGTACTTAATATAATCTTCAATACACTATTCCAATGGTGATTTTTGAATAATCAATATTATCATAAGGCGTCGTCCATACAACGCGATTACGCGATCAACGGATGTTCATGCGGTTCTGTTCATGCAAACCCGCGATCAAACGTACAAGCATAGTGTAATAAATACTAATCATTACATTATGGTACAAGTGTCGAATAGGTGTTCTAATTGACATTCGCGCGATGCAATCGTAGTTAGATAGATAGATAAAACGTTTATTTAGTACAAACACAAGACACAGGACATACAAGTAAAAATAATAAAAAGTGTGATATGTGTCTCCGTATTGTACCAAAGGGGTGTCCAGCTCAGCATGTGCATGTGCCATCGTGTGACTAAAATGATTGATTACTTGTTCATACGAGCTTGTTCGTACACTACGAATGTGCGATCACTCATAACAACAGCAGGTTTCCGGCTAACCGACATTCGCGCGATCATCGCGTCTGTAACGTCAATGCAAGGCGATGATGTACATGATGCGACCATCCATTAGGACACTCAATTCTCGTAATCGCGCGAAAGTGCGATGATCGGATTGCGTATTCGCATAATCGGTTTGTGTATTCGGTATTCATCATTCGTAGTAACGATAGACGGAGGAGGCCAATGCTTAGTAGTGGAGATTACTGGCTGTCCAAGTGTCCAGCTATGACGATAGTGGACAAGGTATGAGGCTAAAATTAGTATCAATAGATTATAGTGACGCTCATGTATCTTACTTAACTTTATCTCTACAGTAATATGTACAAACTGTTACGGAAAATATGTTGTTTGTGACAGTTGTTAAAATTAAATGATACATTATGCGTGCGTCGAACCGTCATCCGTTTGTTATGAAGTTTAAAAACGTATCCATCAAAATATTTACGTGACGTACCTATATAGGCAATACCTACACAGTATTGTACTGACGTCACAAATGTATGACTTTTCTTAATGTAAATAGATCTCGCGATAATGTGGACGTGCGGATAAGGAAGATTTTTTCTAGAATGCGAATAATGAAGCGATAGGGATTCGTAATTAATGTTCTTTTTATTAGATAGGTACTTAAGAATCTTAAATAAGGATCATTTAATTTGGAATTTCAAGGTAAAAAAATGGTTGTCTCTAAGTTTGAATTATTAACACTACACCGATTGAATAATAATTAGATAAGTAGAGGTCAATGGAGAGGGCTATGCTCGGAGTGTCCCTGTGTGATCGAATCAGAAATGAGGAGATTAGCAGGAGAACGAAAGTAACCGACATAGCCCGAAGAATTGCCAAACTTAAGTGGCAGTGGGCGGGGCACATTGCTCGCAGAACAGATGGCCGATGGGGCAGTAAAGTTCTGGAGTGGTGACCGCGTACTGGAAGGCGCAGCGTGGGTAGGCCCCCCACAAGGTGGACCGACGACCTGGTGAAGGTCGCGGGAATCCGCTGCATGCGGAAGGCACAGGACCGGTCGTTGTGGCGATGCTTGGGGGAGGCCTATGTCCAGCAATGGACGTCTTTCGGCTGAAATGATGATGATGATGAAGTAGATCTAGTTTTCTAGTTTCCACCGAAGATCTTATGACTTATTTTGATATGAACAGTGTGAACAGTAAACTCTGTACAAATGTATAGCAAAGGGTGCGTAATTGCGTACGATGATGACCGTGTCTTGTTCACGTACAGTCCTTGGTGAAAATATATGCACTTTACCTACCTACTTCTACTTCTTCTTTCTTTCTTCTTCTTTCTTTCTTCGTCTTCTTTTTTCTTCTTCTTCTGCTTGCTGTGTTCCGGTGTGAAGGGTACGGGTGCCGGTGAAATTAAACCACATGAGACTTTCCGTCTTCATGTCTCCGTTTGGTGAACCGACTTGCAGTTGTTATGGCAAAGAGAACTGTTTAACACTGTGGTGGGCCTTTAGCTCGTTTTGCCATCCTATAATAAAAAGAAAAACAAAACCTTGCATGCACATAGAATCCTCAGATCTATTCAAATTATAAGATGATGCATTTTTGTTTTTAGGACTCTCCCTACGCCGTCTGTCCATCTGTCTGTCTGTCGCAAGACTGTTTTAACCGTAATTGGTAACCGTAGTAAAAAATTTGGCTATAGCCTCTATCGTAGCAAATACTAAAAATAAAAACATGTCAAAATATTTCATTTATATAGGTACATCTAAGTTTCAAAGTTGTTCTACATAACATTATGTTATGCTACGTAACATTTAATTACCTAAATTAGGGTGGTATGCCACTCGTCAAATTTCTTTGTCCAATGTGACTTTGATCAAAGAAATTGGATGATTTTCATCAAAATATGTTGTATGTATTATAACACTGATCATCAAAGAAATTCGATTGGACAAAGAGTTTGGACAAAGAAATTAGACCAGTGGCATACCACCCTTACTTAGATTTTTTAGTAGGTAAGCAACAAGCTACGTGGGACACTCAGAAAGTTTTGCGAAACTAAAAAAAATTGTTCTATACGTACATATATTTTTATCAAATCTTTTCAAAGTACTTTCCACCAGCCTCTATACAAAGATTCATGCGCCTAAACCAGTTTTCAAAACACTTTTTCCAGTCCGCCGCAGACACCTCGTTTACAGCCTGCTCGAACGCAGCCAGCGCATCTTCCGGCGACGAAAATTGTATCCCTTTGAGCTGATTTTTTATTTTTGGGAATAAAAAGAAGTCACACGGTGCTAGATCAGGGCTGTAAGGAGGGTGACCCAGGAGTTTGACTGGCGTGCTGTCCAGGAAGTCCCTCGTTTTGAGTGCGGTGTGCGCAGGTGCATTGTCGTGGTGGAGCAGTAGCCCGCGGAGCCCTGTGTTTGGTCGCTTGTTGCTTATAACAGAGAAAACTTCTGGCAAACATTTGGTAGTATACCATTCGGCATTAATGCTTCTTTGATCCCGTAAGGGAATTGATACCAAGTGGCCAGTCAAATTAAAAAAGCTAGCGATCAAAATCTTACCCCCGCTTCTAGATCGCTTCACTTTGGTAGGCGTTGGCTCATTTTGAAACACCCAAACAGTCGACTGGCGCTTGGTTTCTGGGTCGTATTGATAAATCCAGGACTCATCACCTGTAACGATGTCGTAAACACGCCGAGACGAGCCTGCTTCAAATTTGTTAAGCATATCACGGCACCATTCCACCCGGGCCTGCTTCTGAGCATCGGTGAGGTTGTGCGGCACCCAGCGTGATACTATCCTCCTCACGCGAAGATGGCTGTGTAGAATCTCGTGAACGCTTCCCGATCCAATCTTCAATATGTGTTGAATCTCCTGATATGTAATTCGCCTATTGTCTTGGATTAAATTTTTCACTGCTAGCACGTTTTCTTCGGTAACAGCCGTCAAAGGGCGACCGCTTCTTTCGTCATCCCCCAAAGTTGGTCGACCGCGCTTGAATTCGTTATACCAACGATACACGGTTGCCTTGGAAGGGCCTTCATCCATGAATGCCATTTGAAGTCTATCGTACGATTCATCCGGTTTCAGGCGACACTTGAAATCGTATAAAATCATAGCTCTAAAATGTTCCCGGCGCAGATCCATACCAGGCCCCTCAGAAAGTATTGCGAAAAAAGTTTTTATATATGGGAGACTGGCCAGTTATAATGTTTTTCGAAAATATGATTATTTATAAGTAAAAATAAGTAAGTTCCAATTTCAAAATTTCCCTCCACATTTTTTGCGAGTTAATTCAAAGTATTGTGTCTCACTGAAATATGGATCTGCGCCGGGAACATTTTAGAGCTATGATTTTATACGATTTCAAGTGTCGCCTGAAACCGGATGAATCGTACGATAGACTTCAAATGGCATTCATGGACGAAGGCCCTTCCAAGGCAACCGTGTATCGTTGGTATAACGAATTCAAGCGCGGTCGACCAACTTTGGGGGATGACGAAAGAAGCGGTCGCCCTTTGACGGCTGTTACCGAAGAAAACGTGCTAGCAGTGAAAAATTTAATCCAAGACAATAGGCGAATTACATATCAGGAGATTCAACACATATTGAAGATTGGATCGGGAAGCGTTCACGAGATTCTACACAGTCATCTTCGCGTGAGGAGGATAGTATCACGCTGGGTGCCGCACAACCTCACCGATGCTCAGAAGCAGGCCCGGGTGGAATGGTGCCGTGATATGCTTAACAAATTTGAAGCAGGCTCGTCTCGGCGTGTTTACGACATCGTTACAGGTGATGAGTCCTGGATTTATCAATACGACCCAGAAACCAAGCGCCAGTCGACTGTTTGGGTGTTTCAAAATGAGCCAACGCCTACCAAAGTGAAGCGATCTAGAAGCGGGGGTAAGATTTTGATCGCTAGCTTTTTTAATTTGACTGGCCACTTGGTATCAATTCCCTTACGGGATCAAAGAAGCATTAATGCCGAATGGTATACTACCAAATGTTTGCCAGAAGTTTTCTCTGTTATAAGCAACAAGCGACCAAACACAGGGCTCCGCGGGCTACTGCTCCACCACGACAATGCACCTGCGCACACCGCACTCAAAACGAGGGACTTCCTGGACAGCACGCCAGTCAAACTCCTGGGTCACCCTCCTTACAGCCCTGATCTAGCACCGTGTGACTTCTTTTTATTCCCAAAAATAAAAAATCAGCTCAAAGGGATACAATTTTCGTCGCCGGAAGATGCGCTGGCTGCGTTCGAGCAGGCTGTAAACGAGGTGTCTGCGGCGGACTGGAAAAAGTGTTTTGAAAACTGGTTTAGGCGCATGAATCTTTGTATAGAGGCTGGTGGAAAGTACTTTGAAAAGATTTGATAAAAATATATGTACGTATAGAACAATTTTTTTTAGTTTCGCAAAACTTTCTGAGTGTCCCACGTATTTCAGTGAGACACAATACTTTGAATTAACTCGCAAAAAATGTGGAGGGAAATTTTGAAATTGGAACTTACTTATTTTTACTTATAAATAATCATATTTTCGAAAAACATTATAACTGGCCAGTCTCCCATATATAAAAACTTTTTTTCGCAATACTTTCTGAGGGGCCTGGTATTATATTTGGTGTTTACCTATGTGAGCTGATCAATTAATCTCGTGTCGGGCCTACTCCGGGACATTTAACTGCGGGGATAATATTTTCGTGACATTCGTAGTCAAGATCAAGGCAGTGTTTATACTTTTATGATTACTCATAACATAACATTCCTTTGCTCGAGTTATCTGTTGGTCATGACGAAAGAGAAAATACAAGCTTACATCATACCATTACCGAACATACTGGATCAAAATAATGAAATTATAGTGAATTTCAATGAGTGATTTGTCTCCGTTTTGATAGAAAATCTACGACAGTGAACCACTCACAGGAAGTGCTCCGGAGGCATATCACATTCCTGGAGCCCCCCTTACTGTGCTAAAGATGGTCGCCGGGGCGGTTTTAGTGCAGTAAAAATTCCACACACCCCGGCCTCGGTACGTACCCCATGGAGGCCTCATCATTTCAGCCGTAAGACGTCCACTGCTGGACACAGGCCTCCCCCAAGCATATATTGGGGGGGATATGCCATAATCGCCACGCTTGGCAGGCGGGTTGGCGATCGCAGTTGGTTGGTTAAATACTCAGAGAACGCTGCTGCCCATCCTCTGGTGAATCCCTTAGTCGCCTTTTACGACACCCATGAGAAGATATAGGGTGGTGCAATTCTTTACGTCCGGCACCACACGAAAAAGGTAGTATAGACCCTACTTACTACCTAGCTAGTAAAGGCCGCTGATTCCGGCCACAAACAACAACAGCAACATAACATCACACCTGTGTTTCCCCGAAGGGGTAGGCAGAGGTGTATAGTAGGTACACCCACATTTCGCCAGTTATGTTATAAGTCTCATGTAATAGGGGCGAGCCCATTGCCATCAACCGGGCACAAATCCAGACTCCGGGCTGCTACTGAGAATTTCCTGATGAAAAAAAACCCAATAACACTTTGCCCGACCCGGGAATCGAACCTAGGACCACACACTCAGCAGTCGCGCTTGCGACCACTAGACCAACGAGTCAGTCAGACCACTGACTTAGATTTATTTATTTAGAAAAATCTGCTATTGCACATTGGTGTCAATTATTTTGTTCATGAACTAAACTTATTCGCTTTCTTTTACAAAATAAATAGTAGATAGTTACATAAAAACTTTTTAACAAAAAATAAAACCGACTTCTTTATGAAGTCGGTTTTATTTAAAATGTTGGTTTATGTTAAGATTTTAAAATACATACAATGATTATTTTTTTCTTTTTAGTTAAGGTTTTTGAAGTTAGTTTTATTTTTTGTTATAAAGTTTTTTATTTTTCGCTTTTCAGTTTCTGTTTTCGTCTGTTCAATTTTTTATTAAAAAGTTTAATTTTTAATTTTTTGTGGCTAAAATCTAACTCCAGGTCTCCATTATGTTGTAGTGTCTAGAAATACATTTATGTACGCCAAGTTTCAACAGAATCGGTTAACAGGTAAGAATTCAGTGGGTGAACCAGCACTCATCCTCTGTTTTCGTACTCTTAGGGGTGAATTTTGATTTTCAAATTTAAATGGGACCAACTTCGAGATACTCTATCCATTAAAAAAAAAAAAAAACAAAATCGGACTACTCTGTAAAAAGTTATGCATGGTAGGTCATACATAAAAAAAAAAAAAGATTCACGTCGAATTGAGAACCTCCTTTTTTTCGTCGGTTAAAAAAAGGGGTGGCAGCAATTTTAGTGCTGTAAATTTATCGGAATTACGTGCCCACTAAAATACAAAGAAATGTAACACGTAAACTAATTTGACAGTTCTAAAATTGTTGCCATCTCTTTGTTGTATCTACTATTAGTAAAAGAGAGTGATAATTTAAAATAAGTTTAGTTCGTGAACGAGAGAATCGACACCATTTTGGGGGGGGTCATAGGGGTCATGACCCCCCCCAAAATCGTACACGTCAAATTGACAAATCTCCAAAAATAGACTATATGGAAAAATAAATAAAATAAATTATTAACTTCCTGCTTAAAAACGTCCAAAAGTAAACAATGAAATCAAAACTAGGTAAGTACTACCTACTTACATCACACGACATCTACTCGTACTCGTACGTCAAAAAATACCTAACATTATTTTAGAGTTTTGTTTATGTACTGAAGTTCAATTTACAGCATAGGTATTATTTTGCTCAAAATAAAGTATGAATGATATTCCAACTGGAAACAAACTTTTCATTAAACAACAACAACCGCTTTTTCATTAAACAATATCACATACGACGGCGGTAGTTCATTTGTTGAATGGTTTGCGCTACATTAAACAATATCACATACGACGGCGGTAGTTCATTTGTTGAATGGTTTGCGCTACATTACATGAGCCTGCCGTTCTTCTTCTGTGGTATCGACATGAGCTACATAATGATAATAGCTCATGCCGTGGGCAAAAGATTAGTCAGTCGGCAGGTTGGTACCGGGGCTGACTGCCCAGGGTGCGCCGGACGAACAATTAAATATCGTCACTCGTGGAGGTTCTTTTAATGCACCCCATGCAGCCTGCCGTTGCGATTGGACACTCAAAGGCGCAAGCGATTGAAGCTTTGGTGGTGAAAAACTTTTAACGTATTGTAGCCAGCTCACGGTCTCCTATACCTCGAACTCTCGCGCACAATGTTATGGACGCCAAACCAAATTTTGATTCGCTTGCGGATGAATGGAGGCTGATTTTGTCGGAAAGCTTGGAATTTTGTGAGAGCAAAGCGTGATTGTGGCTTCATGTGGTGATGTTCATTATTGGACTGATAATGATATCAATCCATTACCATTCATTCAGTACCCAGAGTACAAGCTCTGCTTAGTTTGGGACCAGATCGTGCTGTGTAAAATGACCCAAATATTTATTTATTTATTAAATAAAATTAAAGAGCCATGAGGTAATATGCGTATTATTTTCCGTTAGATATATAATATTTAAAGGTAACCCTGTTAAGCATACTAAAACCACTTAATAATATTTTTATTTTTTTATGCACAACTGGGTACAAAGGCGGTCTTAACGACATAGGCGTTCTCTACCAGACAACCTTAGGGCAATGCAGAACAAGTATTAATAGTACAAGTTAAAATTAGTTTTACTTGGTAGAAACTACAAACTGGTACAACTGGTTTTATACTTAAGGGGAATGAAGCAGCCAAGTGGCGCCCCCATCAGTAAAAAATTATAACTCCCTGAATACATCGAAAATTCGTTTTTAACAATTGAAATACCTACAGGTACTGTAGTTTAATCAGAAATTTAATTCTGTAAAATATTGTTCGCTGTAGTTGTAGATATAAAAAATGCCAAAAGTGGCCGTTTTTCTTATTTTTTTACTTGGCTGCTACATCCCCCTTAAGTACAGTACAAAGACAATCAAGTTCTCTCTGGTACAGTAATTACCTACCAAGTACCAAGAAGCAATATGACATATGCTTCAGAATAAAGAAGCATTATATTTAATATATACAAGATTTTTTATGTGCATGACGTGCAAATAATTTCACCGACTTGTTTAATTTTTGTTAATGGCATTTTATCTTAGTTTATATAAATATTGTCACGGGTTACTTACAATCGTGTTATTTTTACGTAGAGGATTCTTTTGTCGAAATTTTCCTCAAGTGGTACAAACACTAAGGGCCGCTTGTACCAAATTCTATTTAAATATTTTTTAAATTCATTTAGTTAAATGTGTTTAACACCCTAAACTTGTTTAGCTTAAACGCATTTAGGGTTGCCTTGTACCAGGCGTAACAGATGTCAATTTAGTTGAATGCAATTATCGTGTCGGTAAATCAGTTCTCTATAGCCCCGCAAACTTAACTGACTCGGTGAGCAAAAATTGTACTACTTGAAACATTTGTCAAACTGTCATTCTTTCTCGTTCTTTCCTTGTCTCTCCTGGTGATAGTGCATCGTGCCGTCGTCGATCACAGCGCCGCCGGTCACCGGGTTGGATAAGTTTGTGGGATTTTGCGTAAAAAAACGAATTCGAAGAACCAGAGGGCTGCGCCGTAACGGGATCTCGTAGGCGAGACAGCATTGTTCGTAACCTAACATAAAATGAGTAATATAGATAACAATATACCTACCGTGATCGGGGCAGGATACAAAAAAATCATAATAAATGAGTAGCTAAGGTACCAACCA
The DNA here is from genome assembly GCA_949699075.1 of Asteroscopus sphinx. Classification (NCBI taxonomy): domain Eukaryota; kingdom Metazoa; phylum Arthropoda; class Insecta; order Lepidoptera; family Noctuidae; genus Asteroscopus; species Asteroscopus sphinx. The sequence continues at coordinate 24,316,483 of OX453004.1, read as the reverse complement.
ACCTTTAATTTATAAATAAGTTATAGGTATAAATTATATTTAAATGTACCAATCTGTCAGTGTTGCTAATCAAGTGCGATGTTATTTATTGTTATATATACGGAGTGGTTTTTGTAAGAAGAAATATTCTCGAAATAAATTGTTTCTTACTAAAAATTGCCGTAAAATAACATAATTTAATTTTCTTTATCATTGTGAGAGAACAATTCATAAAAATCCATACTTATTTCAAAACAACCTCAATACGAACAAAAAATCCCCACCATATTTTGTTGAAGACAGTTCCTAAACGCGTTTAGCAGCGTTAAATAAGATCAACAGAGCATTTAAGTTTAACGGGTTCTTAAACGTATTTAGTACACCAAATATTTTGGTGCAAGAAGAATGTTTGACTTAAATGAGAAATTGTGTTTAAATACAATTTAAACACATTTAAGAACGATGGCGCAAGTGGCCCTTAATGTCATGCTTCTTCGGAATCTAACAAGTGCGTAATTTTTTTTGTCATGCGTATGCGTACCAAGCCAGGAAGTGGAAAAATTATTCCCAAGAACAGTATGATGTAATTATAACACCATCTTACAACTTTTATTAGGTTTTAAGCTTTTGCTGTTTTTGTTTATAAAACTTAACACTATAATTTATATGTCTAGGAATCCTGCATAATAAAATGTTAATGAGTGGAACGTGTTTGATGAATTTCTGATCACTTTGCAGGACCTTTGATCACGACGACTAACGTGATCAAATCAATTTTATCTAATCTCAATATTATCTATCGTCAACGTGATAGGTAATTATATTTTTCTACATTAATTGTTATAGGTACCGTAGACGATTCTCTAACTGGAGCCTACAAATCAGTTAATGTTTTAATGCAAATACAAAAAGGTTTATTTTCATCAACAAGATATACCTACGTAACATTACTTGGTGATTGGAGCCTCCTTTTAAGCAAATAATGCCTGTATTAGGAGACTCCGCTCTTCGATTGGTAGCTTATAACTTATTCACAATTAGAAAGCTACTTTATCCCAAAGTAACATAGCTTTATTTTATTTCAGTACGCTGGCAAAGCCACGGGAAAAGTCTAGTTTGTAACAAATTTATCAAATTATTGCAGCAGCGCTACCTTAAGGCGCTACTAAGAGCTGAGTGGTGCCCCCATCAGTAAAAATAATAATACTGTTTTAGCTATTGAAGTACAGGTACTGCAGTTTAACCAGAAACTATAAACTCTGTAAATAATAGTTCGCTGTAGTTGTAGATAGAAAAAGTTGCAAAAGTGGCCGTTTTTCGCATTTTTTCTATCTACAACTACACCGAACTCTTATTTACAGAGTTAATAGTCTCTGATTTGACTACAGTACCTGTATTTCAATGGTTAAAAACTAATTTTGGATAAATGATGTACTCAGTGAGTAATTTTTTTTTTACTGATGGGGCCGCCACTTTGTTCTTAGTAGGGCCTTAAACTCCAAATAACTGTTACATGTACTTACACCATGGATGTCTGCGTATTGTTGTAGTGAATAAGGGCCATGACTGAAGAACGCTGCCAGGTAAAGTAGGCATAAGGCATACGCAGTAACGGATGCTGTCATCATGTAATTTCCGACAACTTTTTTTCCAACAATTAGCTGCAGTACTACCTAATTAATTATTGTATATACGCGGACCTCAGATTAAACGCGGACGTAAAATGTTTGAAATCGATGCTCATCATAGAAATCTAAATAATAAGGTAATAGAAGTGGCAAAGGCGCGTGAACTTGTCGCCGCGTGCAGGTGGTTCGTAGGACACCAGTGCGCGAACCGTTTGCTTGGTCATCAGGGCTGTTTTGGACGCGGAGTCACTAAAATTGTAATTTGCAGCAATGTCTAACAGCGGAATTTTTTAAACTCAAATTATTTTGCATTGAATGCTAGAACCATGGTGGGCGTAATTGCGTATTCATGTGTTGGTAGCGGCAAACCGGTGACACGCGTTACGGTGTTAAAAGACAGTAGATAAAATTTCTATTACCTTATTATTTAGATTTCTATGAAGCTCATTTATAGCTGTATGCCAAAACACTATCAGTCAAAACTAATATCCTATCGAACTAACGATTTGCCCTACTAGAGAAAAATAAAAAACCGGCCAAGAGCATGTCGGGCCGTGCTCAGTATTATAGGGTTCCTTAAGTAGGTGTAATTACAAACGAATCAAATCGAATATTAATCATGGCTATTTTAGTTTTTGCAATAATCGGCAGCATTCGCGACTCAGAGCGTGTTGTTAGTAGCGCCATCTAGGATTAAATTCTAGAAGTCAAATTTAAGATGTGTGTCATGTGAAAGTTACTTTTTGTGATTTTTTCAAATAGAAAGTAGCTAAAGGAGCATTATTTGCTATGATAATTTTTCTCTAAGGTCAATGACCTTTGAACTAGGACGTTTTAAGTATTTTTCAGTTTTCTCTCTATAACTCAAAAAATTATAATCACATTATACTCGAAATAATTTTAAAAGAGAGTTTTCTATCAATGTGGAAGATTATAAGTTTCTACATTACATAGTTTAGAAATGGCAGGGGGGGGGGACACATTGCAAGCCACTTTGGCGGGCTATATTTCGCAGATGGTACACCTGATAAAAAGTGGTGTACCAAACATTACCTTCATTTCAGTAGACCTATTCAATGATATCCCACACGAGGGGTAGCAGCAAAAAAAAAAATTTTTTCCCCATTTCACATGTATGGACGCCACCCCTAAAATACGGAAAAACGATTTTTTTATTCTTTTAAAATTGAGATCTATATGTAGACTATTTTTTAACATAATTTCATTTACTTATGTTTATAACTGTAGAAGTTATTAAGCTGTAAAGGATTAGGACAGACGGACCGACGGACGGACATGACGAAACTATAAGGGTTCCTTGTAGGACTTCGGAACCCTAAAAAGGAGCTTAGGTATGTCCAAGGAGAAAGTCCACTCCAGGCCTAGACTTGTGGACGCCACAATAAGACTTTTATGAGATATGCAATTAAATCAATAATAATTAATTTTTAATTTAATTGTAATTTGATGAAAAAATACGAATTTGGAGTTATGTTATAATGATATAAACCAGGAGTCTTTTACCAGTTCTGTATTAAAATGGGGATTCAACCAGCTAAACACTAAAAGAGATTTTTTTCAATTTTATGTTCATTGTAATAACTTGGCGGCGTTTTAGTTTGATTTTACTCATGAGTTACACCTTTAGAAACTTAAAAACAAACATACATTTATAATATTTAATTTTCCACTGAGTGACAAGGGTCGATGGGCAATTCCCTTTCTATCTCTAGTAGGGCAAATTGTGGATAGATACTATATTAATTTTGGCCGTAAGCTGAATCAAACCTGTAGAGATTAATAAGTATTATTTGATGCCATAAGTAATAGACCAGTCACCAGACTCATGTTAATATTTGAACATTTAGGTCTTATCGATGCTGCGCCAATTTTATTCAATGACAGACGAGACGATACGCAATTGATAAGCCACGTCTGATTTTTAGGGTTCCGTACTCAAAGGGTGTCAAACGAGATACTATTACTCTAGCTACGCTCTCCGTCCGTCCATCCGTTTGTCTGTCACAGGGCTATCAGCTAGCACAGGTATCTTTTGAACGGTAATAGGCTGCTGGTTGAAGTTTTCTCAGAATATGTGTTGCTAACACGACAAATACTAAAAATAAAAATAGTCTAAAACCAAAGGGGGTCTCCATACAAGAAACCTCGAAAAACATGCATTTTTTTCAACGTTTTTGTTCCTGCTCTGTCTTCAAAAGGGTAATACGATACCAGCGTCAAACTTGGTCTGATTATAGTGCATACTATGTATTTTAGCAACAAGTATTAAAAATAGTCAAACATACACATATGTGGTGGTACCTGCGTAAGAAAGAGATGCAAATATTCATATTTCGCGCACGGTGCGTTGATGTCTTTTGATGAACTCTCGTAAATTAAATCATTTTTTATGGGGTATCAGGTCGATGGGTGGTACGGAACCCTTACTGCGTAAGTCCGACTCGCACTTGGCCGGTTTTTAACCACTCGTTTCTAAGCAAGTAATACCATATCAATATTGTGTAACACTAGTGAAATATGATATAAACTGGTTATTATTCTATAAAGAATATGAATTAATTGGTCATTAAAGTATGTTTCGCAATAAAATAATAAACAATAAAAATCTGCAATTTGGCTGTCGTTTAAAAGAGTTTTTATACCAACGAATAAGTAGCTTCTTAAATCGTTGTTTTATACTCATTTATCACATAATGTAGGTATAGGTAATGATAATGTTTAGAAACAAGCAGATAAAGCCTTTAAAAAGCGGTCGTATTGTAAACTGTTTTACCTCTGTCTGTTTTTTTTTATCCTGTTGCCTAATTCTATGTATTACGTAACCAACCAAACAGATATTGCACATACACGCTATCTGATACGGCCTGTCCCAATCCAAAGATCAGGCGCGATCCGGATGAAATTGGAGCGAAATATCACAGGTCGATCTTAGGTCAGGAGTCAGATCACCATACACTGAGTCCGTGACAGGGTGGGAGATATCGACATTTTTTATGCGTCTCATACATTCTGGAATAAGTACCTCTTGCAACAATCGGAAGGTCTTCTAGGAATGTCCAAAATTGTTTAGAATTCGTCTTATTTTTATATTATTCTGGCTAGTTACTAGGTATATTGGCCCTTGGTGACTCGACATCTCGTATTATACTTTTAGGAGTAAGTTGTATTATTAGATAATAAAATTGTATATTATTGTTATTGCGTGCCTCTGACTGTAGTCCCTAAACCATTTTTCTTTCTTTATTTCTTGACAACCAATCTCGTTAGTTCCCCAGTCTCTCTATAAGCAGATCGTAGAAAAATTTAAAATATATCAAGTAGTACACGTGGAATAGAAAAAAAAGCAATTTGGCTCTGGAGATCGTCTTTTTCTTTTAGAATTATTATTTAGGTATTTAAATTAATAGCAAGTAGCAACTTGGAACACAAAACTAAAAAGCTAAGCTAATTATGTTTTTATTAAATAAAAAAACTTAACAACATTATGATAATACGTTAGAGACAGGTATATTTATTGTCGATTTAGTGTTCTTATTAAGTTCGTTGGTCTCGTTCGTACACACGGCTACACATCAAGCTGTACAAAACCAGTAAAGGCTGACCTCGCGTTGTAAGGTAAACCTATACAATGCGAGGTCAGCTTATACTGGAAATGTACAGCTTGATGTGTAGCCGTGTGTACGCTCATTATACTATTTAAATATCTCAAAGCTAAACATTATTATGTTTTTGTTTGATTTTATAGCTTTGTATGGGATAAGGCTATAGATAAATGTCCCCAGCATGTCTACAACGTGTTATTGAAATAACTGAAAACCTCTTAAGGGGTCATTGTACTCATCAGTATGAACAATTTTTATTACGGGACAAACCAAGAAATCGCGAAAAAAAAACAGGCGTTTCCTACATTTTTTCCATTTATGTGAACAGTAATGTTTGGAACAGCTGATATTTTTTTCGCGATTTCAGTACTGATGAGTACAATGGAGAGGTTTTCAGTTATTTAATAACACGTTGTATAAGCACAGAGGTATAAGATTGTATTTATGTCGGTTTCCTTTAATACGACCAATGTTTAAAGACTGGTGGATTTCTTGACGCAGTTCTATTTTAATTCTGTAATGTATGTAAAATAAAATATTTTTCTCGCACATTTTTTTTTTTTTGTAGTACCTATATGATGGCGAAACGAGCTAAAGGCCCACCTGATGTCAAGCGGTTACCTTTGCCCATAGTAACCTTTGCCAAAATGGTACCGCAAGTAGGTTCGCCAAACTGAGACATGAAGATGGAAAGTCTCATTTGATTGTAATTTCACCGGCACCCGTACCCTTCAGACCGAAACACAGTAATGCAAGCATCACTATTTGGCTCGGAAATTAGTTCATTATTATTTAAATAAAAGAATACATCAATCGGCTCTTTTACGTATACGCAACGAAATAACACGCCAGCAATATCCAACATAGAAATTGCTGGACAGATTTAATTTTTTAAATTTAGCTATCCAGGTTTTTAAATACACCCCTTAATGAATAAGGTGTTTTTAGGTACAAAATATTTATCATTATAAAGTCTGAATGCGCATTTTTTTTCAAAATTATGAAAATAGCACAAGAACCGCGTGCGGATAAATTGGCGCTAATGAAAATTAGATACATAAACATAACATAACAACACGCCTGTATTTCCCCGAAAGGGTAGGCAGAGGCGTAATAGTAGGTACACCCACATTTCGCCAGTTATGATGTAAGCTCATGTAATAGGGGGCGAGCCTATTGCCATTGACCGGGCACAAATCCAGACTCCGGGCTGCTACTGATAATTTCCTGTTGAAAAAACCCAATAACACTTTGTCCGACCCGGGAATCGAACCCAGGACCCCACGCTTAGCAGTCGCGCTTGCAACCACTAGACCAACGAGGCTGTTAAAATTAGATACTGTTGAATTAATTTGTGTATTATTCCTTGCAAATGAGAGAAAAGTAGGTGCTATACAGATCTTGGCCGAAAGCCTCGTTTAGCTAAAAAGGACTGGGCTTGCGCCTCGTCCTTTTAAAATCACTCAAATATTACACGGGCGTCAATTGCTTCATTTCAGGCCTCGACAGTAATGTAATATTACTGTAAAATTTCCAAGTTTTCTAACCAAACAAATTATACATTCCATAAACTGGTTTATGCATTAACAACTGTTTGGCTTAGTAATAGTTTGTAAAAGTTACATCTGTCCTAAATTTAGAAGGTGTCAACCGTAGATACCTCGTGTGCCCTCCTTGTGGCGTTGTTGCGGCTGATGTAATGTTTTCATTCAATGTCGTGGACAGCGCCGCGCCGCCGGTACTGCCCGCCGGCATTTCCGTTTTGATGACAACAAACAAATCGAATGCGAACCGATACCGTATAAGAATTTCTTCGGCCTCGAATTGTTCAAACATTGGAATTTCTATTTTTAATCATGCTTTCTATGCAGTACTTAATTTATGCGAATCGCTTTAATGTGGATTTATGAATTGTGGACTTTATACCAATATTACCGATATGAAACCTTGCGTTTCACATAATATTTCGATTATAAACGAGCCATTCGACTTGCCAGCCTAACCATGTACTAAACAGCGTCTCAGGTGCGGGAGAGCTGGTTCTGCATTCACTACCCTGTTAGATAGTGATAACTAATCGCCGATCCGATGCAGTCTTTTCAAGGAATCTCAATCTGAGGATGGGTTATTGGCTCACTAAAAACAAAAACAGATGAGAATAAGCGACTAAGTTCTAGTCTTACGGCCAAAATTAATATCCAATCTATCCACGATTTGGTGGGTTCCCAACGAGTCACACCAAATCGAGTAACAGTGTGACTCGATGGGATTTTTTTTCCCAACGTGTCACACTGTGACTCGTTGCAACCTTTTATCTGGGACGATTCCCAACGAGTTCCACCTAGTGTAACAGTGTGACACGTTGGGAAAAAATATCCCAACGAGTCACACTGTTGCATACTATTATTACGATTCAGTCACCCACAATAATAATCATACGAAGCTTAGCTAGTTAAATCTATCCATCGTTATAAAAAAAGGGTTTTTCCAAGCATTTCATTTTTTATATCGACCATATGAAAAACTTATACCGAAATTTTATAAATTGAAGATATTTGTTTAAAAAGAATTCAAATTCAAATTAACTTTGTTTGCTTTTTTTATATACCTAATTATCGGATATTTTCGCGGCGATGTCAACATTGTTGGATGATGTTTCCTCGGCGCTGGCAATACACTGCTGTGTACCTACAGTCAGTTAGTGTGCGTCAGCCTCAGTGCATGGATTGGTCCGCTAGCCAAAATGGCGGACGCCGAGCCAAGCGGCAGTTCAGTACAAAAGAATACATTTGTTTATATACAAAGAAACAGTGGGACTGTCCTTCTTCGTGGAGGACACCAATATTACGTCCGAAGAAGACACGAGAGTGGATTGGTACTGTGGACGTGCACAAAACGAAAGTTTTGTAAGGGACTTCTGAGAATAAAAGTAAGTAATCTACCATTTTACTTTATCAAACCGCGGTTATTATATTATACTTATCGAATACTAGCTTTTACCCGCGGCTTCGCTCGCGTTAAATTCTGCTGACCCACGTGACGGATCCTGTTAATTCAGTCCAGTCCACTCCAGTTCCATCCATCCATCCTTTCATTCAGACCGTCCAGTCCAGTCCAGTCACCATCCCACTATCACACTGTCCCACTATCCTACTATGTCACTATCCCACTATCTTACTACCTCGTCCTATGTCCAGTCCCGTCTCATGACCCGTCGCGTACCATGTCCCGTCCCGTCCCATGTCCCGTCGCGTCCCATATCCCGTCCCGTCCCATGTCCAATGTCCCGTCTCATGTCCCATGTCCCGTCACGTCCCATGTCCCGTCTCCCATGTCACATATCCCGTCCCGTCCCATGTCCCGTCCGTCCCATGACACGTCCCATGTTATCAATTGTTCAGCAAATCAAATTTGGTGACACAACGACTGCAGCGCCACCTACCGGGCCCATTTGTTAATTCAAACCTTGCAGGGACCCGGACTCAAACGTACCTACACAAAAAATATCATTAAAATCTATCATCTATCAGTTTAGGATATCAGACATACCGACAGCAGCGCCACTTACCGGGTCCAATTGTATTTTTAAACCATCCAGGAACCCATTGAAACATACACACAAAATTTCATCCAAATCTTATTTAATACGTTCTTTAAATTAGAGGGGACCCGAGTTTACCATACCGAACGGGACGAACATCAAATGTTTGACAGGTAGGAACAGTTTGTATGGGAAAATAAAATTGTAGTTTAGTCCACATTTTTTCACCTTTTAAACCTTCCCTGGACAACAATATTTTAAAACCAAAATTAGCCAAATCGGTCTAGCCGTTCTCGAGTTTTAGCGCGAGACTAACGAACAGCAATTGATGTATTTTATCAATATAACTCCGACCAAAACATTTGTTTTAAACGATGTTCAGTTTTTTTTTAATTTTTTTTTTTCATTTTAACACGCATTCTGTGATCTGTCAATGTTATGTCAAACGCCATAAGGTTACATTAGAAAATCATTAGAAAATTTAATATGGTGGTTAAGTATTCTTAAATTTTCAAATTCTCCGCGCAATTTTCTAATTTTTTTCTTTCATAAGAACCTTCTGACAATAACAAACACAACAAAAAAAGAATTAGCGAAATCGGTTCGGCCGTTCACGCGTGATGCCGTGACCAAGGGAAATAGCGATTCATTTTTTAACCGACGAAAAAAAGGAGGAGGTTCTCAATTCGACGCGTATATATATATATTTTTTTTATTTTTATTTATGACCACGCATAACTTTTTACAGAGTGGTCCGATTTTGATGATTCTTTTTTTAATGGATAGGGTATATCTCGAAGTTGGTCCCATTTAAATTTCAAAATCAAAATCCACCCCTAAGGGTAGTAAAACAGGGGATGAGTGTTTGTTCACCCACTGAATTCTTACCTGTTAACCGATTCTGTTGAAACTTGACACACATAAATATAGTTCTAGACACTACGACATAATGGAGACCTGGAGTTAGATTTTAACCACAAAAAATGAAAAATAAAACTTTTTAACAAAAAATTGAACCGACGAAAACAGAAACTGAAAAGCGAAAAATAACTAATTATGAGTCGGCGCCAAACAACCAATCAACGAAGATCATTAAATTACTTTAAATAAATAATAAAAACAACGTCACATCAAATACAACGTGAAATTTTCAAGGATAAATAATAACTTTCCAAAAATGCGTTCTCCGCTCGGCCACTTGCAACTTGCACGCACTTTGCTTGTTAAAAGTTCGTTTGGCGCCGACTCATAATTAGTTATTTTTCGCTTTTCAGTTTCTGTTTTCGTCGGTTCAATTTTTTGTTAAAAAGTTTTATATATATATAGATTATTTAAACTGAAAATTGTATATAAAATAAATACAATTTTAATACCTACAACCTGATCACAATATCTGCACCTCGATGCCTCACTCCTCTTTTACTCCTTCACCTCCCCGCGTTCGCCGGTCGCGTCAGAATCGGGCTTATATTCAGAGACGAATATAGAGGTTTATATTCAGAGACATGAACGTAAGACAGTCAAATACTACTATTAGCCGAGTGTCGCCTAAGCAGATCAGCATATTTCGTATTCAGAAACAAAGTTTGTGTCAAACTTACGTCGGTCTCACCTAAGAGTAGACTCTGTTGTCTATGGCAGATTTTAATTGGTATATTATTGCCGTTTGCTAATCTTTAATAAATGTAACTGTTTGATTATTGCAAAATCTTTAATTTTCTAACCCTTATAATCTATTTATTGAGCACCTAGTCTTTAACGTTTCAAAAGTGGCTTTATTATTTGGTTTATTCGATAAAAACTTTTTTAATCTATTTAACTCAAGTATTTATAAAATACCTGGGTACTATTTTTCATTTTACAGATAAGTATGACTCGATGGGATTTTTATTCCCATCGCGTCACACTGTGACTCGTTGCAACTTTTTTATCCAGAAGGGTTCCCAACGAGTCACACCCAGTGTAACAGTGTGACACGTTGGGAAAAAAATTCCTATCGAGTCACACTGTTACTCGATTTGGTGTGACTCGTTGGGAACCCACCCACGATTTGCCCTACTTGAGATTGGAATTTGACATACGCTCCATACAAAATATGTCTAATTTCTATCTCTAGTAGGGTAAATCGTGGATAGATTGGATATTAATTTTGGCCGTAAGTTGTTTTATCTTATATTGGATAAGATTGACGATTATTTTCGACAGTAAGAGAGATCTATGGCCAGCGGTAGACAGCTATAAGCTTAGATAGCCTTTAACAATCAACTCACTGTCAGCTATCCGATAGTAAACCTTTTTATGTCATTCCGATAGGCCACTCGTAGCAAAAGTAAGCTCGTAAATGAAATGCTTATCAGCGTTTATTATTGAGATTTGGACCGTTCAGAGATCACCTTTGAGACTGTCAACACAATAAACAAATCAATTGATACGTGGTGGACGCTGATATCATCGCACGTACCGATTTAAATGAGCAATTAATTTTATTCATTATTGATGATCCTGCATGATTCTGTGTTCTTCGATAACCATGCTATTTATTTCACTGTTTTATTAGTAGAGCTCCTTCTATAAAAGAGCTTGTTCGGGGAAGTACTAGGTTTTCTACACGGGTAGCCGAGACCGGTTACACCCAGGTTTACAGTCAATTTCGTACCCGTGTATCATTACATATTCTGATATAATTATGATAGCGCAAGTAAAAGTTTTTAAAAACGTAGTGGCCAAAAGGCTCTGGACACACAGGGTCCACAGTTGCTAATAAAAATAGTTGCACTTAATCACGTTTAATAATCCAAGAAAATAAAAGTTTAGATTTTTTTTCTGTGCATATAATTATGTTTAGTTTCACCCAAAGAGATTTAATATATCACTAGTAAATATTTAATGCCTTTGGTTTCACCCAATTTCATGTTGTAGGCAAGGGCGGATCCAAGGGGGGCGGTCATGGGGGTCATGACCCCCCCCTGGGCCTAGGTCAACCATAGTTTTTTTCCTGTTTACATACTTTACCAAATGTATATACCTACAATGAATAAATGAATGTATGTACGTGTTACATACTAATGAAACAAGATACACACATGAAATTACTAAATTGAACTCGCACCCGAACCCATTCGTTCATTGTAAATAATATTCGCGCGATTTAAAGTTCGATTTAGCAGCACCGCCTTCGCCGCCGCGAGTTCTTCTCCAATCTCCCGTTGCGACACCGTCGATTGAATACTTAGCTAACAATCAACAATAGAAATAGCTACCTAATTAACTACCATGTTAGCCTTATAAAACCTAGGCCAAAGGCCAAATAAAAATTATTCAAGAACCTTTAAACGTCGATATTAGATGATAAGTAATTAGTTTTTTGAAAATCGAAATGGAAAAATAACACAAAAATAACAATTAAAAAAGTTCTTAAAACTCGACCAAGTAAATATAATCTCGGTTAGCAAAAAATACCAAAAAAATTCGCGCTCGCTACGCTCGCGCTCTTGCTCAATTTCTTTGCCCATGCGAGTGTAGGTCTGCCATAACATAAATTTATATTTACTTATTTACGCTACGAGGCCGCAAGAACGGGTTGCGCTCAAATAAATGCGTACTCTTTTGTCATAGAATATCTATGGTTTGGTGAAGAGCTAATCAATTAAAATAATGTTCATGAACAGTCCAAAAAATTTCGCGCTCGCTTCGCTCGCGCTTTTCTTTCTGTCTTTCTTTCTTCTGCATACTTGACGTATGTTGTAAACAACTATTCTGTTAAGTACGTTAATAGAAACAAAGCCGAAACTGAGAAAAATTTCACGCGAGCGAAGCGAGCGCCGGTATAAATTAATATTTCTTCTTTTTTAGCGTAGGTGTAGGTAATAAGGTATTGCAAGAAACTATTCCGTTACATTAATATTCTACAAAGAGGAATTCTAAAGCTCTAAAATTAATGTTTTAGCTAAAATTACGAAAATCCTAGAATTTTATTGGTTGAAAGTTTTTAGGGTTCCGTAGTCCTACAAGGAACCCTTATAGTTTCGTCATGTCCGTCCGTCTGTCCGTCTGTCCGTATGTCCGTCTGTCCTAATCTTTTACAGCTTAATAACTTCTACAGTTATAAACATAAGTAAATGAAATTTTGTTAAAAAAACTTAAACAAGAGCATGTCGGGCCATGCTCAGTATTATAGGGTTCCTTAAGTAGGTGTAATTACAAACGAATCAAGTCGAATATTAATCATGGCTATTTTAGTTTTTGCAATAATCGGCAGCATTCGCGACTCAGAGCGTGTTGTTAGTAGCGCCATCTAGCGATAAATTCAAGAAGCCAAATTTAAGACGTTTGTCATTTCAAAGTTACTTTTTGTGATAGAAAGTAGCTAAAGGAGCATTATTTGCTATGATAATTTTTCTCTTGACCTTTCTTCTCTTTCTCTATGACCTTTGAACTAGGACGTTTTAAGTATTTTTCAGTTTTCTCTCTATAACTCAAAAAATTATAATCACATTATACTCGAAATAATTTTAAAAGAGAGTTTTCACAAAGGTCTATCAATGTGGAAGATTATAAGTTTCTACATTGCATAGTTTAGAAATGGCAGGGGGGTACACATTGTAAGCCACTTTGGCGGGCTATATTTCGCAGATGGTACACCTGATAAAAAAGTGGTGTATCAAACATTACCTTCATTTTAGTAGACCTATTCAATGATATCCCACACGAGGGGGTGCAGCGAAAAAAATTTTTTTTTCTCCATTTCACATGTATGGACACCACCCCTAAAAAACGGAAAAACGATTCTTTTATTCTTTTAAAATTGAGATCTATATGTCGACTATTTTTTAACAAAATTTCATTTACTTATGTTTATAACTGTAGATGTTATTAAGCTGTAAAGGATTAGGACAGACGGACAGACGGACAGACGGACAGACGGACGGACATGACGAAACTATAAGGGTTCCTTGTAGGACTTCGGAACCCTAAAAATGGTTTAGATATAGATCTCAATTTTAAAAGAATAAAAAAATCTTGTTAACGTGTTTTAACGTGTCGCCCATACATGTGAAATGGGGATGAAAATTTTTTTTGCGCTGCACCCCCTCTTGTGGGATATCATTCAATAGGTCTACTAAAATAAAGGTAATGTTTCATACACAACTTTTTTATCAGGTATACCATCTGCGAAATACAGCCCGCCAAAGTGGCTTGCAATGTGTCCCCCCCCCTGCCATTTCTAAGCTATGCAACGTAGAAACTTATAATCTTCCACATTGATAGACCTTTATAAAAACTCTCTTTTAAAATTATTTCGAGTATAATGTAATTATAAATTTTTGAGTTATAGTGAGAAAACTGCAAAATACTTAAGACGTCCTAGTTCATAGGTCATTGACCTTAGAGAAAAATTATCATAGCAAATAATGCTCCTTTAGTTACTACCTATTTAATAAAATCACAAAAAGTAACGTTGTGTTACATTGATTTGACATACTTAAAAAATTTAGCTTCTTAAATTCAGCGCTAGGTGGCGCTGTTTGCAAAAACTAAAATAGCAATTATTAATATTCTATTTGATTCGTATGTAATTAGGAACCCTGTAATACTGAGCATGGCCCGACATGCTCTTGGCCGGTTTTTCCTAGAGGGTTGGCAAACAGGACTCTGCACCCTCCTTTTAAAAATGTAGTTCCGGGGCTGAATATAAGTACGCGACCCCCCCCCCTGACAAAAAGGCTGGATCCGCCCTTGTGTGTAGGTACATTTTATGAGGACACACACTGTATACCACCAAAGGTACCTACTTCTGCTGCCAAACAATGATGCTTGCATTGTATTGCTGTGATCCGGTGTGGAGCGGATCGGGTGCCGGTGAAAATCACATGAGACTTGCCATCTTCATGTCTCAATTTGGCGATCCAACTTGCGGTACCATTTAGACAACAGCCTAGGTGGTATTGCAGTTGCAATGGGCATAGATAACCGCTTAACATCAGGTGGGCTCGTTTCGCCATTCTAAAACATGAAAAAAGTAATTTTGCCACTACCCGAGTGCTTTTTAGGGTTCCGTACCCAAAGGTTGCCACATGGGACCCTATTACTCTCGATACGCTGTCCGTCCGTCCATATATCTGTCTGTCACAGGGTTGTATCTTTTGAACGGTAATTTGTAGCAGGTTGAAATTTTCTCAGAATATGTGTTGCTATGACCACTATCACGACAAATACTAAAAATAAAAAATTCTAAAATCAAAGGGGGTCACCATACAAGAAACCTCGAAAAACATGCATTTTTTTCAACGTTTTTGTTCCTGCACTGTTTTTGTTCTATTTTCAAAACGGTAATACATACCAGTGTCGAACGTGGTCTGATTGTAGTGCATACTTTGTAGTTTAGCAAGTACAAAAAAAAAGACAATGATAGAGATTGTGGTGGTACCTGCGTAAGAAAGAGATGCAAAAATTCATATTTCGCGCACGGTGCGTTGGTCTTTTGATAAACTCTCGTAAATAAAATCAGTTTCTATGGGGTAGGTATCAGGTCGATGGGTGGTACGGAACCCTTACTGCGTGAGTCCGACACACACATGGCCGGTTTTATTTAGAATCGTTGCCGATCATTCGCTCCTCGTGTATGATGAAGCCACGGAACAAAAAAAACAGGGATGATGCCAACTGAGCCACAGTCGCGCACATCCTTGGCAGTCAGCCCCGCTACCAACCTGCTAAATGGCTGATCTTTTTCCAATGGCATAAGTTATTATCATTATGTAGCTCATGTTGACACGATAGAAGAAGAAGCAGTCTATTAGACTGATACCCTCTAACGGTCACTCGGTCCCATCCTCTGGTGAATCCCTTGCGGCCAAAATAAATATCCAATCTATCCACGATTTACCCTACTAGAGATAGAAATTGAACATATTTTGTATGGAGCTTATGTCAAATTCCTATCTCTAGTAGGGCAAATCGTGGATAGATTGGATATTAATTTTGGCCGTTAGGCTATTCAGTCGGAGCTGCAGTTGTCCTTATCGCAGTTATTTGAGGCTGAGCACTCGCAAAGCGACAGCCACAGTTTCTAAAGGTCTCTCTGCCCGCATTTCCTCTTAAAACTTACAAATAATTTGCGATAACCTAGCCTCATATCACTTACTGACACATTGTGACTTCTTGCCATCTCAAGGAAGCGTGGGTAAACCCAGATAGCAATACACCTTTTATGACCTCTTTCTTACCACGCGCGAATTATAATTATAGGCGTGATCAAATGATCAAAATTGAACAATATTGTACGATGCATTATTGATTCCCGGGTCAGGCAAAGTGTTATTGGGTTTTTTCATTAGGAAATTCATTCCCAGTAATGCCCGGCCAAGGGCAATAGGCTCGCCCCCTATTACATGGGATTATAACATAACTGGCGAAATGTGGGTGTACTGTACACCTCTGCCTACCCCTTCGGGGAAATACAGGCGTGATTTTATGTTATGTTATGTACGATGCAACCGTACATTTTCTCAGGTCAGCGTTTTTACGCGACTCATGAACTTCTTTTAATAATTAGACCAGTTCGCGACGAGCGATCAAGTAAGCCGCGCGTTCTCACATTTTACGTGACTAACAAGTGTCGCGTATTAGCATTGCAATATCATTTCCACTCACATACCTACAGTTCATTCAGTTCATTAACTTTCATAACTATTCGGACAATATAACATTTCTTTTCCTGAACTATCGTATTTTATTTCTACCAGCATCATCATCAAAAGATGTGCAGTCTAACAAGAGTGTACAAATATTGTTGTGGACACATATTTTACCTTTGTAATATTATAATCTGGGTTGAATGCAGCTTTATCATTATGGTATACTTAGTACTTCTCTGACATTCACTTTTAGATATACGGCCAAAATTTACAACCTCCTATCTATTCATGATTTGCCCTACTAGAGATAGTGATTTGTCATACAATGTATGGAGCTTATGTCAAATTTCTATCTCTAGTAGGGCAAATCGTGGCAATCGATAGATACCTAGGATATTAATTTTGGCCGATAGATCCCACATCTACATCGTAAATATTTTAATGTCATTGTCTACATCGAAGATTCTGAGCTGTTGTCATCCATTTATATTAAGGTAGGTATGATTTACAAGGAAGTTTAATTAGTTTAGTTATTATGTGGGTGTACTATACACCTCTGCCTACCCCTTCGGAGAAATACAGGCGTGATGTTATGTTGTTGTTGTTTAATTAGTTCCGTCGATTTAAATTTTAAATAAAATAAAAATTACAGAAACATTTTTGTAAATCATACTACTTACTAAGGAAAGCGTAAATTCTATTGTTGACTGTTGCTGATTGTATAACTTATGAAATAACCAATACGTGTGCAGTGGCTGGGCTGGCTGATGCAAGTTACTACGTTATTTAGTTTAGGTTGGCGGCAATGCGCGTAAACTTTTTTTTTTATGAGTGGAAGTCCTCATGGACACCCTACGTCTAGGGAAGGCGGAGGGGTATTTCGGACTCCTACCGACTAAAACAACACGGTGGCCGACCTCAGCACAAAATAGAGGAGCTCCGGGTACTCCTGTGGACCGCGTCTACGCCTGAGTGTGCGTCTAGCGGCTATGCGCGGCTTGCGCGGGCGCGGGTTGATTGGAGCGTCGCTAATGCCCCGCTAACGATGACTCGCGGGGGGCATGCCAACGCCACGAAGCACCACGCTGCAATGCTAGATGACATCCGTAGGTATACAAAATTGCATCATACCTTCCTTCATTAAGGGTCAGCGCACACCGACGCGGAGTGGCGGCGAAGAGCAGTTCACTGGTTGCAAAGTAATCCGACTCTTATTCATCGGCTCTTATGGATGCTTATGGCTGTGGATGTGGCCGCTCGACCTATCTTCTCGGCGCTTTTAGCCTCCTGTGATTTTATTTCGTTATTCAAATTTCAGTCGTAACTATGTATAAACAAATACGGTTGAATTTATAAATAAGCTGCTTCGCCGCCACTCCGTCGGTGTGCGCTGACCCTTAGTGTTCCACGCCGGACCTTCAATATTAGCAATAATGGCAGATATTTATTTAAATTTAGACAACTGGTTGGGTAGGTTAGTAGCTTCCTATTGTTAATTTAAGGTTAGCAGGTATAAATATCGTTATTTTTAGTACGCTTGGTAAAGAACAACTATCTGGCTACATTTTCATGGTAGTATTTTAGAATCTTTATTGGTATGAATTTTATGATCCACAAAATCTGCCAGCTGGCTTACACTCAAGCATTCTAATTTATCAAAATTAACAAAATCATAATCAATGTCAAAAATAATAATTGTAAGGAAATAAAATCAAAAACAATTTCAAAGTTTTACACATAAAATACTAGAAAAATCACATTTGATGTCAAAAATAAATAATGTCGTATTGTTTCCACATTTAATTTATTTTTAGCAAAACATCTAAGATAAGGCTACAAGCCTACAACATTTGGATGGTTTGTAGATAAAGTTCTAGAATCTAAGGGCTTACAGACTTCGTAACTCCGTTTTGACCAATTTTAGAGGAGAAGGTATTTTTAAAGATAGAGATAAAGATAAAGATTTTTTATTTGCAAGAAACATGGTTTTTACAAAGATGTTAGTGGTTTTTGGCAGGTACATCATGTTCATGTCTCACCGTATGCTCGGCATGCTAAATACATAAACGTAAACGTAGATAATGTACGTGGGACACTCAGAA
The DNA here is from genome assembly GCA_949699075.1 of Asteroscopus sphinx. Taxonomy (NCBI): domain Eukaryota; kingdom Metazoa; phylum Arthropoda; class Insecta; order Lepidoptera; family Noctuidae; genus Asteroscopus; species Asteroscopus sphinx. The sequence continues at coordinate 24,297,973 of OX453004.1, read as the reverse complement.
AGTTTTGCGAAACTAAAAAAAATTGTTCTATACGTACATATATTTTTATCAAATCTTTTCAAAGTACTTTCCACCAGCCTCTATACAAAGATTCATGCGCCTAAACCAGTTTTCAAAACACTTTTTCCAGTCCGCCGCAGACACCTCGTTTACAGCCTGCTCGAACGCAGCCAGCGCATCTTCCGGCGACGAAAATTGTATCCCTTTGAGCTGATTTTTTATTTTTGGGAATAAAAAGAAGTCACACGGTGCTAGATCAGGGCTGTAAGGAGGGTGACCCAGGAGTTTGACTGGCGTGCTGTCCAGGAAGTCCCTCGTTTTGAGTGCGGTGTGCGCAGGTGCATTGTCGTGGTGGAGCAGTAGCCCGCGGAGCCCTGTGTTTGGTCGCTTGTTGCTTATAACAGAGAAAACTTCTGGCAAACATTTGGTAGTATACCATTCGGCATTAATGCTTCTTTGATCCCGTAAGGGAATTGATACCAAGTGGCCAGTCAAATTAAAAAAGCTAGCGATCAAAATCTTACCCCCGCTTCTAGATCGCTTCACTTTGGTAGGCGTTGGCTCATTTTGAAACACCCAAACAGTCGACTGGCGCTTGGTTTCTGGGTCGTATTGATAAATCCAGGACTCATCACCTGTAACGATGTCGTAAACACGCCGAGACGAGCCTGCTTCAAATTTGTTAAGCATATCACGGCACCATTCCACCCGGGCCTGCTTCTGAGCATCGGTGAGGTTGTGCGGCACCCAGCGTGATACTATCCTCCTCACGCGAAGATGGCTGTGTAGAATCTCGTGAACGCTTCCCGATCCAATCTTCAATATGTGTTGAATCTCCTGATATGTAATTCGCCTATTGTCTTGGATTAAATTTTTCACTGCTAGCACGTTTTCTTCGGTAACAGCCGTCAAAGGGCGACCGCTTCTTTCGTCATCCCCCAAAGTTGGTCGACCGCGCTTGAATTCGTTATACCAACGATACACGCGCTATGAAGGTACGACATCTCCCGGCACCTTGGCTCAACGAAGAAATAAAATCACTTCAGGCTAAAAAATCATCAGCGAAGTCCAGGTACAAACATCGACCTAGCCCGAGAAACTGGAATAGATTCGTTGAGATACGTAATCACTGCAACAAGGTGTGTAGGTATGCTATACGCCGGCATATTCATAAATCTGTTGAAAATAATGATACAGCCCAAGTCTGGACATTTCTTCGAACGCTGGGAGTTGGAAAATCACGAGATGACAAAATTCCTAAAGACTTAGATATTGAACTTCTTAACCAACATTTCTCTTCTTCGTCTACATTTGATAAGACAACAAAATTAAATACACTCACAGATCTTTCGCAACTTCCAACTCCTGATCATTCTTCTTTTTCCTTTAATCAATTATCCGATTGTGATGTTAAGAAGAGTATATTATCTATCACTTCCAACGCCGTTGGAAGTGATTGTATCAGCCGTAATATGATCCTCCCTATCCTTGATGAGATCCTCCCTGTTATTTCCCATATCCTAAATTACTCCATATCTACTGCCACTTTTCCATGTTCATGGAAAGAGGCGCAAGTCACCCCATTGCCGAAAAAGTCAAATCCTGAATCCTTCTCCGATTATAGACCCATTTCCATACTACCTTTCCTCTCCAAAGTACTGGAACGGCTTATTCATAACCAACTCAGTACATTCCTCTCTAAAAACAAACTCCTTAACCCTTATCAATCTGGTTTTCGTCCCGGCCATAGTACCACCACAGCCTTGGTTCATATTACGGAGGATATTAGGTCTGGAATGGAACACGGCATGTTAACCGTTCTAGCCTTGCTAGACTTTAGCAATGCATTTAACACAGTCGATTTTGATGTTCTATTGGCGATACTGAGCTCTCTTAACATATCTCCAACGGTGATTGACTGGTTTCGTAGTTACCTGTTTGGTCGCCGGCAACGTATTCACATTAATAACGCATTCTCTTCTTTGTGCAATACATCCGCTGGTGTACCGCAGGGCGGCGTTTTATCCCCACTTCTTTTCGCAATATTTATAAATTCTATTTCCAGTCAGCTTACTTCTACCTACCACTTGTATGCAGATGATTTACAAATCTATTTAAGAACTCCCTTGGAGAGACTGACGGAGGGTGTCGATGCCATCAATCACGACCTGGCACGAATATGCCATTGGAGCAAAGCCCATGGACTCAAAGTCAACCCTTTGAAAACTCAGGTGACTATTGTAGGCAGTTCTAGAAGGATTTTGAAGGTTGACTGGTCTCACTTACCCCAGGTTCTATGTGACGGATCTATCATACCTATCAGTGATAAAGTTAAGAACTTGGGAATTTACATTGATAAAAACTTATCCTGGATCCCTCAATTACAGGAAGTGGGGCGCAAAATGTTTGCATCAGCGGGTTCCCTGCGAAGGCTCCGAAACTTTCTTCCCATTGCTACGAAAACTGCACTTGCTCAGTCTCTTCTTCTTCCAATTCTCGATTATGCCGATGTCAGCTATCCTGATCTCACCGAAGACCAACTTAATAAACTTGAGCGTCTCCAAAATTTCTGTATACGTTTCATATTTGGCTTGCGCAAGTATGACCATATATCACAATTTCGAATCAAACTCAAGTGGTTACCAATCCGCCTTCGCCGGAATGCTCATTTACTATCTCTTCTGTATAATGTGCTGTTCAATCCCTCAAATCCCTTTTACCTCAAAGAACGATTCGAGTTCCTAAGTGATACGCATACGAGGTCCCTTAGATCATCAGAGAACTTAAGGTTGAAAATGCCAACTCATTCCACAAACTTCCTCGATAAGTCCTTTACTGTGCAGGCTATTCGTTTGTGGAATGAGTTACCTGTAGGGATTAGACGTGCACAATCACTACCTATTTTTAAGCGGTTAGTTAAGGAGCATTATCTGTCCCAGTAATGACATGAGTATGTTGTTGTCCTATATTCATTTGGTATATATATATATATATAGCTATATTTATTTATTGTAATCGTGTGTAAGTTTATGATGTTATAGAGGATAATACATGTATGTATATTTTGGGATATTTATTTTATATTTTTTTACTAGTTAAGTTAGTTTAGTTTAAATTTCCGATATAATTTAAGTGCACCGGTAACTACCCTTTGTCTCTTCCATGACATTCCAGTCCATTCAATGGTTGTCTGGAAGAGATCGCCGTGGAGCGATAAGACCGCCAGTTGTACACTAGCGCATAAGTAGTTATTTAAGAAATTAATGTAATTTTGTTGTGCAATAAAGAGGATTTGTATTGTATTGTATTGTACACGGTTGCCTTGGAAGGGCCTTCATCCATGAATGCCATTTGAAGTATATCGTACGATTCATCCGGTTTCAGGCGACACTTGAAATCGTATAAAATCATAGCTCTAAAATGTTCCCGGCGCAGATCCATATTTCAGTGAGACACAATACTTTGAATTAACTCGCAAAAAATGTGGACGGAAATTTTGAAATTGGAACTTACTTATTTTTACTTATAAATAATCATATTTTCGAAAAACATTATAACTGGCCAGTCTCCCATATATAAAAACTTTTTTTCGCAATACTTTCTGAGGGGCCTGGTATGTATTGAGTGTAACTATGAGGGTGACATGTTCTTTTAGATCAAACCCTCCATAAATAAATAAAGATTTAAAAAAAAAAAAAAAAAATTTACAATTGTCAAAACGACTAGACATTAAGTCCTATTGCAATACGTCTTACACAATCTTTTTTTTATTGTTTTTTCAACGAAAAATTACACAATATACAATATCAATCCTGCCAAACTGCAGAACAGTTTGTCAGCAGTATTCTCGTGGGTACACATTCATTTGAATATTATAAATATATTTAAGATAGCTAGGTAGTTCTTCTTCTACGACCTCTGACGACCTCTGTGGTCTAGTGGTTCGAGTGTCGGACTGCTGATAACGAGGTCGTGGGTTCGATTCCCACAGGACACAAATATTTGTGTGATGAACATAAGTGTTTGTGTTGGTCTGGGTGTGTTGCTTATGTATTATAAGTATGTATTTACAAAAAAAAAGTATATACGTATTACATCCATTGTCTAGTACCCATACCACAAGCTCTGCTTAGTTTGGGACTAGATGGTGCTGTGTAAAAATGTCCCAAAGATATTTATTATTTATTTATTTATCTATAAGTATATACAGTGGAAATATGTCAGTGTGGAATTACAAATATTACAATTAACCCTTATAAATATATTATTAATATTTAAATTCAATATAATCAACAATTATTTATTTACTAAGTGTCATATAATCATGGTGTAAAAACATTTCTCACTAACCACTTTTTAAGAGTAACTTATATCATTTTTTGAATTAAGGGACTAATTCTTATGATTTTGATTGAATATTAAAATATAATAATAACTGAATATATCATAATTGAATATTATTACATACATACATACATATTATCACGCCTGTTTCCCATTGGGGTAGGCAGAGACTATGGATTTCCACCTGCTACGATCCTGACACACCTCTTTCGCTTCATCTACGTCCATTAACCTCGTCATGCATGCTCGTCGGTTTAGAGAACTCTTAACCTGGCATTTTTTGAGAACATCCGCGATTTGATCGCGATACGTTCGCCGAGGTCGTCCCCTTCCAACTCTTCCATCCACACTCGCTTCGTATACTTGTTTCGTCAATCTCCTCTCGTCCATCCTCTCTATATGTCCAAACCATCTTAACATACCTTTCTCAATCTTTGTCACTACATCTTCTTTCACTCCACAACGCTCCCTTATCATGTTATTCCTTACTTTATCTCTCAAAGTTACACCACACATACTTCTCAAAGCTCTCATTTCTACTGCATTTATTCTGCTTTCATGTTTCTTCTGCCATACCCAACTTTCACTACCATACATAAGTGTAGGCACTAACACTCCCCCATGAACAGCCAGCCGTGCCTTTTCCGACACTTTGCGGCTGTTCATGAAGGTGTGTAGTGCCCCATTCACCTGATTACCAGCACTCACTCTCACTCTCTCTCTGAATATTATTATGATATTCAATAAAAAAAAAAAAAAATTTTTTTTCCTCCTGTGAAATTATTCAAGAGTTACAAAGTCCGAGGCCATCGATTACCTATAAACTAAAGACCATTATTTAATTTACTATAGGTACTATTAGTTACCTACATTTTGATTTTTGAAATATACATACATACGTGGGACACTCAGAAAGTTTTGCGAAACTAAAAAAAATTGTTCTATACGTACATATATTTTTATCAAATCTTTTCAAAGTACTTTCCACCAGCCTCTATACAAAGATTCATGCGCCTAATCCAGTTTTCAAAACACTTTTTCCAGTCCGCCGCAGACACCTCGTTTACAGCCTGCTCGAACGCAGCCAGCGCATCTTCCGGCGACGAAAATTGTATCCCTTTGAGCTGATTTTTTATTTTTGGGAATAAAAAGAAGTCACACGGTGCTAGATCAGGGCTGTAAGGAGGGTGACCCAGGAGTTTGACTGGCGTGCTGTCCAGGAAGTCCCTCGTTTTGAGTGCGGTGTGCGCAGGTGCATTGTCGTGGTGGTGCAGTAGCCCGCGGAGCCCTGTGTTTGGTCGCTTGTTGCTTATAACAGAGAAAACTTCTGGTAAACATTTGGTAGTATACCATTCGGCATTAATGCTTCTTTGATCCCGTAAGGGAATTGATACCAAGTGGCCAGTCAAATTAAAAAAGCTAGCGATCAAAATCTTACCCCCGCTTCTAGATCGCTTCACTTTGGTAGGCGTTGGCTCATTTTGAAACACCCAAACAGTCGACTGGCGCTTGGTTTCTGGGTCGTATTGATAAATCCAGGACTCATCACCTGTAACGATGTCGTAAACACGCCGAGACGAGCCTGCTTCAAATTTGTTAAGCATATCACGGCACCATTCCACCCGGGCCTGCTTCTGAGCATCGGTGAGGTTGTGCGGCACCCAGCGTGATACTATCCTCCTCACGCGAAGATGGCTGTGTAGAATCTCGTGAACGCTTCCCGATCCAATCTTCAATATGTGTTGAATCTCCTGATATGTAATTCGCCTATTGTCTTGGATTAAATTTTTCACTGCTAGCACGTTTTCTTCGGTAACAGCCGTCAAAGGGCGACCGCTTCTTTCGTCATCCCCCAAAGTTGGTCGACCGCGCTTGAATTCGTTATACCAACGATACACGGTTGCCTTGGAAGGGCCTTCATCCATGAATGCCATTTGAAGTCTATCGTACGATTCATCCGGTTTCAGGCGACACTTGAAATCGTATACAATCATAGCTCTAAAATGTTCCCGGCGCAGATCCATATTTCAGTGAGACACAATACTTTGAATTAACTCGCAAAAAATGTGGAGGGAAATTTTGAAATTGGAACTTACTTATTTTTACTTATAAATAATCATATTTTCGAAAAACATTATAACTGGCCAGTCTCCCATATATAAAAACTTTTTTTCGCAATACTTTCTGAGGGGCCTGGTACATACATATTATCACGCCTGTTTCCTATTGGGGTAGGCAGAGACTATGGATTTCCACCTGCTACGATCCTGGCACACGTCTTTCGTTTCATCCAGGTTTATTAACCTCGTCATGCAAGCTCGTCGGTTTAAAGTCTTGTTCTGTGGTTTAAAGTACTCTTAACCTGGCATTTTTTGAGAACGTCCGCTATTTGATTGCGATACGTTCGCTGAGGTCGTCCCCTTCCAACTCTTCCATCTACACTCGCTTCGTATACTTGTTTCGTCAATCTCCTCTCATCCATCCTCTCTATATGTCCAAATTGTCTTAACACACCTTTCTCAATCTTTGTCATTACATCTTCTTTCACTCCACAATGCTCCCTTATTTGTTATTCCTTACTTTATCTCTCAAAGTTACACCACACATACTTCTCAAAACTCTCATTTCTACTGCATTTATTCTGCTTTAATGTTTCTTCTGCCATACCCAACTTTCACTACCATACATAAGTATGTAGGCACTAAAACTCCTCCATGAACAGCCAGCCGTGTCTTTTCCGATACTTTGCAGCTGTTCATGAATGTGTGTAGTCCATTCACCTGATTACCAGCACTCACTCTCCTTTCAATGTCCTTCATATGTTTCCCATTTCTCGTAAACATGGAATTCAGGTATACAAACTATTTCACTTTTTCCACCTTTTCCTCACCTATCAAAATATTGCACTCTGTCATAACTTCTTCCTTTTCAAAAACCATGACTATTGTCTTACCGACATTAACTTTCATTCCCTTATTCTTCAAAGCACCATCCATAATTGTTACCATCTTCTGTAACTCCCCCTCCGATAAACATAACTTGCAAGGATAACTTGATCATTGGCGTAGAGGAGACATTTGACAAGTAGCCCATTTATTTCTAAACCATTTTCACTCTCATTCAAATCTTTCAAACAACTATCCATTGAACATAAATACTAGATTGAACAGCCACGGTGACGCCACACATCCCTGTCTCACACCATTATCGATGCTGAACCAGTCAGTTAGTTTTGAAATATGTATTAGTTAATAAGTAAGTATTTGTCATCTAAAGCATAACAAAAGAGCATAACATAAATAGCTTTATCATGATGTTTATATTTGTTCTCTATTTTATCAACAAATTAACACAAACGATTTTAGTGAGACTGTGAGAATTGTTTCAAACAATTTTGTTTGAATCAACTCTAATAGACAAATGAGTATAGAGTACAATGACATTTAAATTGAGGAGAAGTCTTGTGAATGTTCTGACATTTTTAAATATGTATCATCATCATCATTTCAGCCGAAAGACGTCCACTGCTGGACATAGGCCTCCCCCAAGCATCGCCACAACGACCGGTCCTGTGCCTTCCGCATCCACCGGATTCCCGCGACCTTCACCAGGTCGTCGGTCCACCTTGTGGGGGCTGCGCCTTCCTGTACGCGGTCGCCACTCCAGAACTTTACTGCCCCATCGGCCATCCATTATCATTAAATATGTATATCTTCTTCTTTATCTGCAGACCCAGCTAATCAAGATAACTAGACAGAACTGTTCATTAATTTAAATCTTGTAGGTATGTAAAAAATGTTCATGAATGCAGTTGATGAGGCCAGCTTTAAAAGTTACTTGTAATTAACACTTCAGCTCCCAATTAATATTGAATAACAAATTGTATTCCCAAATTATAAATAGGTATAGTAAATACTACCTATTTAGTACCTATAGCATAAAATAGAAAATAACGCGTAAATGACGCTCATAGAAAACATTAACCTAGCTCTATATGATATATTTGCTCGATAATATTATTTTCTCCCACTTGCTCGGAAATGGGTTCATTATTTTAAAAAAATACATCAATAGGCTCTTTTCCGTACGCAACGAAATAACACGCCAGCAATATCCAACACGACACTAATAGAAATTGCTGGACAGTTTTTTTTTTTAATTTATGCTAGCGAGGTTTTTAAGTACACACTCACATAAATGAGGTGTTTTTAGGTCCAGTCAAGGCCCGTGACGGTGGCGCGTCGTGTTCCACGCGCGCCTGTCAAGAGGAGGGTGCGGCCGATGTGGGTGCCGCACGGGGTGAAGGGGCTCGCCTGTTAGTGGCGAGCCGGGACCTGCCGGGGATGGTTGGGCGAGTAAAGTTTCCCACGCCCCCGGCCAAGTGTCGGTAGAGGAACACCGTGGTGGTTTTTAGTCGGTAAGAGTCCGACACTGGCTCCGCCTTCCCCGGGCGGACTGCGTCCATGAGGATTTTCCCCACGAAAAAAAAAGGTACAAAATATTTATCACTATAAAAGTAAAATGCGCATTAATTTTTTCAAAACTTTGAAAATAGAACAAGAATGGCGCGCGCGAATGAAAATTAGATACTATTGAATTAATTTGTGTATTGTTTCCTCGCAAATAAGAGAAAAGTACTACCTATACAAGTCCCGGCCGAAATATAAATTAACAGCCTCGTTTAGTTAAAAAGGTCGTCGTTTTTTTAAAATTACTTCGGAAGTACTCTGCTTCACTTCGTACTTCCAATATTAGTCGGCCATCAATTGCTTCAATTCAGATCTCGACAGTAATGTACTATTTACTATAAAATTTTCGATTATCGAGCAAATATAGCTTATAGAGCTAGGTTAAATGTTTTCTGAGTATTATTCAGTAGATATATTGTGATTATTGTCGCCAAATACATTCCTATCAAAATACAACGTGAAATACATAGAGCTACAATTTGCAAAAAACGCAGGTTTTTTTTTGTTCTTGTGTAACGAGATAAATATCTTTGTCGTTATCTATGATTGCTTTAATAGCTGCAGACTGATACTTATTTCCTAGCCTGCAAATTGTGTAAAATTATACGAAATAACAATAAAAACACAGGCTGCTCATAGGGCTGCCTTCGATCTATAATATTGTTTACTGTTCAATAAAAATAATGTATACAAAATACTTTTTTTTAACATCACTGGTCTCCAGAGCCAACAACAGCGAACGAAACCTGTTAAAAACATCATGATAACAAACGTACCTACATTATCATTTAAAAAAGTCCATAAAAATTAAACACTCCCTGTTTTTCCAAAATACTGTTTATTTTCCTTCTTCGGCCTTAATTTTATTTCTTGTATGAAAAGTTGGCAATCCTAGCTAGTCTTCACGCTCTTCACTTCAAATCCAGCGCCAGCGTCGGCGCGGTAGAGCCTTATGTCAATGCAAACAAAAACAATACCATTTAACCCTTCAGTTTCCAGAAGGCTGATCCATCTAGGTAACCTGCTGTCAAATCTTATGCTAATGTGATTAGTTGACTAAAAGACCAAGAACCAGTTCCATTAGTTGATTAGTTAATTTAACGTTACTCAGCTTCTTCAAAGAGAAAACGTTAATGACAGAATAATACTCATAATAAAATATAGTGTAGATAAGAGTTTTCATTTCTAATGACATCGATAAGAGAATATCTGGTTATTACAGCTTATAAGTTGACCGCTATTCCATTTACTTCCTCAGAGCATGTGCACAGTTCAATGACAAAAGTATAAAATATAAATATTGATGACGTTCGCCTCTACAAACGGTATGTAGAGCCGACGTCATCAACATTATTTAACTGGGTCGCCTACAACGTGCCAGCGATCTCTACACTGTATTTTATTAACTTATTAAAATGATTTCATATCACCGTACAAATTCTACGGTTTTGATATCTTGTTTCGAAAGTTTGAACAAACATTATTACCCAGGTAAACATGATTACTGACTCTCAAAAGTTTTCTGAAATGTCTGTCGATTAGTTATTAGGTTAAAAAAATATATACTCAACTGCTGAGCATCCAAACGTCGGTATGATAAGATTAACAAAACAAACATAACAAAAAAATTGTTACTGGGCAAAGTTGACAAAACAGTAGCTAATCCTTAGCGACGTGCGACTGTATGACAAGACTTTACACTTATCAACTTAGATAAGAGAGTACTGAAAAAGGCAAAATTTTGAGAATATTAATTAAACTTATCCTATGATCCAAACTTTAACTATCAAGTAGGGGAAGCGTGTGTGAGATAGTGGCATAGCGGTTGAGATGGCATATTAGCAATATCTTTACCATTTCTGGTCCAGTGGCGCCCGACATACACACGTGCGTCCCTAACGGAATCTCTTCTTGACCGGCCCGACGCAAGTGTGCAAGATCGATCGAGGCGCGCACCAGGTCAGTTTTGGTAAATGCTAAGCGATGCTAAGAGTAACGATAAATCTATTTTGTAGATAAAATATTTACTAATTTCGATAATTTAAGAAATAGGTAATAATTAGTGAAAAAAATACGTCAAAATATGTAATCTGCGATGTTTGCAAGTGAAGTAGTGCCTACTTACGGTTTAGTGTTGTGTATGCCATCTTACCTATAGGGGTTGGGTGAGACAGATTTTCAAAACATTTTTAAATTTAATAATTTTACTATACAAAGAAATTATAGTTTTAGTTAGTTTTGTTGATTATTTTATGATAATAATAAACCACTATTTAACACAGAATTACTATTTATTTAAATTTCGTTACGAGTTTCCCAAAATTCAAACTTTTCAAAAGCTATGCCATCTCAGACCACCTTCCCCTATTTACCGTAAAATATTGTACTAACGTCATACTTTGCAAGTATACAATTACATACTAGGTAATCCATTTGCAACGCTAAATTACTAAAACTAAACGTCCAACTGCAGCCCAGCCGTGAGTAAAAGGGCCGCGTCTAGCTAAAACACTAAACGAAGAAGCGTGTCTTCGTCGAAAGCAAAAAGAGCGCATCCATCTTAACTAAACACTCAACGGAGATGCGTCCCTCTGCCCTCTGCCATAAGCAAAAAGAGCGCATCCATCTAAAACACTCAACGAAGATGCGCCCCTCTGCTGTGAGCAAAAAGAGCGGATCCATCTAAGCACTCAACGGAGCTGCGCCCCTCTGCCGTCAGCAAATAGAGCGCATCTAGCAAACACACTCAACGGACATGCGCTCCTCTGCTGCAAGCAAAAAGAGCGCATCTTGCTATACTATAACACTCAACAGAAAGTCGTTAATTCAGAATCTGATATAGTAACATTTATGACATAACTATATTATTTATTTTTGATCCATGTGGTGGACGTAAAGAATTGCACCATCCTATATCTTCTCACGTGTGTCGTAAAAGGCGATTAAGGATTCACCAGAGGATGGGCAGCAGCGTTCTCTGAGTATTTAACCAACCAACTGCGATCGCCAACCCGCCTGCCAAGCGTGGAGATTATGGCATATCTCCCCTTAATGGGGGAGGCCTATGTCCAGCAGTGGACGTCCTTCGGCTGAAATGATGATGATGATGATATTATTTAACTTTTCGATACACAAAACACACGGATTCGACTTTTCGGTAATTATTATTAAAATTTCATTGTTACAGTTACTAACAACAGTTAAGTGTTGTTTTTATTTGACGAATCTAAGCATGAGGTTATGTTTTTAGTTACCCAATTATGTAAATAGGTTCACCCACTTCTGGCATCATCTTATCGTATCTTCATAGGCTTTTGCCTTTTATAGTATCGTAAATTTATTAATGGTACTTTAATTGAGGCGTTGTCTGAAGGCAACGCAATGTTGTAATTAGATGATAAGAATGAAATCATATCTGAGGTCATTAATCAACTTGTTTTATATACAACAAACATCGTAGAGATTATTTTGAGTTTCAGTAATAGGTATTTTCTAGCTTTTGTCCACAGCTCAATTCCAATTAAGAACTTAATAAAAAAAAGTTTTACTTTACTTTACTTGCTTTCGAAACCGCATAAGAAACTCTGACCTGAGTAAGGCACATAAGTAGTCTATCGCAGTCTACTGCTGGATATAGCTTACTCCAAGTTGTGCCACAACAATCAAAATACTCTGCATTAAAAGATATAAGGTAATACAATATATTTTATTATTTTTAACGCATTTACGCATGCGAAGCGAAATCTAAAGATTCAAATTGTGAAAAGAAAAAATCGCTCACGAGCAGGATTAAGCTACCGTGAACACGGTAGCTTAGTGGTTAAAGCACTGGTCTCTCCACAATTTTAATCTTTAATAAAATATAATTTTAAATTCGAGTTTTGTCCACCTTGAACTTATAAACAAATAATTATATATAAACGATGATAGTCTTCATTATAAATGTTTTGTTTGCAACAAATCATAACATAACGCAGATTTATATTAATTTACTTTATAAAATACCTATACCTACCTAATTTGTTGGTTTTGTCTGCTTTTAGAACTTTCTGGAATGACTCAATCTCTGAGGTCACTTTAGGCCTGTGCCGTGATATATTTATCGTAAATGCCTAAATTGCTGGCTTGAAACATAATTTTTCAGCCGTTTTGCAGGCGACAGTGATTATATTTTTAGTGAATTAATGTTTCAACTTCACTCACGGCCAAAATTAATATCCAATCTATCTACGATTTACCCTACTAGAGATGGGAACTTGACATAAGCTCCATACAAAATATGTCAAATTTCTATCTCTAGTAGGGTAAATCGTGGATAGATTGAATATTAATTTTGGCCGTTAGTAGATAATTTAGCCTACCTTTTACAGCGATTACGGGGACTTTGATAAGTTACTGTCTAAAAAAAGGTAAGTAGTCGCCATCTCACCCAACTACGCCAAGCCAGTCAAATCCTGCGCTTCAAGTAGCCAAAAACTTTGCACATCTACGCGATATAGTCATAGTTACTATGTTACCTACGTAATATCAACGAATAGTATATACCTATGCACACTAGTGTAGCGTTTGTTCCTAGTTAGAATCCTATGTTCAATTAAATTTATTCAAAAGCAATTTTATATTGTGTTTATAGAATCATGTCATGTAGGTACGAAAAGTAGAAAACAATCCCGGGATTGTAGCGAAAAAAGACAAATATCCCATTCGCTCCCACTTGGCTACGTCCATCATGATAGCGCTATTTACTTGCAATGCAGTATCGGAGCAATCTGTGCCTTTAATGGATGGGAATAACTCAAAGCGGTGTCAATAAGATTGCAAACCGTAAAGCAAGGCGTATCTGCATGGAGCGTGACACAGGTACTTATATATACGCCGTTGTAATCACAGACATAGTAAAAAAAAAACTGTCTGTGGTTGTAATAAAGATACCTACCTATTAATTTGCATCTACCTACCCGGATTATTTACGATGTGATCTTACAGCACTAGCAGGAACAACAATTACCTAACCGGGGTTAATGCTTGCCGCTTAGTCATTTTACAAGACGATAAGAAAGAGATAATTTTTTACTCTGAAATCACCGTGGAAACTGAATAACTACCTAGTTGTTACTGACTGTTTGTTATCTTATGCTTATGTTTCACGAAAATATCGTTTTTATAACAAATACATATGAACGTAGGTAACTTTATTATCACGTAGGTACTTTTCTCGTTGTTTTTACTTTACGTTTTTTTTTAAATAATATGCTTCTTAGCTAGATAGGTAACTTAGGTGACAATAATAAATGAGGTAGTACCTATCCATAAGCGTTATTTTCACAACTCTAACGTATAACGTGTCGTACTTTTAACGCAGAGTGTTGGGAAGTTTAGTTTGACTTATTTGCTACTAGTATCCCTAAACTGAAAAATAAATTAAGTAATAACTTTTTCGGTCAATCCCTTGTAGGATCAATATAATAACTTATCTTAGAGACCACACAACATATTGTCTCTGGTTGTGAAAAACTAGCGGGCACATACTATACTAAACGGCACAACAATATTGTACAGTATGTTTTCTGGGTATTAGGTAGCAAAAAAACATCAATTTGAAGTTTCTAGTCTTTGGTGGAAAGAAACCTTAACTCAACCGATGGTAAAAGAAATCGACTCAGCCAAACTTATGTGGGAGATGCCAGTTCAGACAGATGTCACAGTAGCAAACAATAGACCGGATATAATATACATAAATAAACTAGAAAATAAAACGTATTTAATAGACATTACAGTGCCATCAGATTACAATTTAGGGGCGAAAGAAATCGAGAAACTTAGCAAATATCATCTACTAAAAACAGAAATAACGAGGTTATGGAACACATCTACAGAGATAATACCGATAGTAATAGAAACTACAGGGATAGTAGCAAAAAGCATACGTAAACATATATATATTACAGAAACCAGCAGCAATACACACACTAACAATATTAGGAAAAGTATTAGGGGATACAGTTTTTCTATAGTATATTTAGTATAGTTTTATTTTTTATATAGTAGTAAAAAACTTTTTAACAAAAAATTGAACCGACGATAACAGAAACTGAAAAGCGAAAAATAAAATGAAGCGTTTTAGTCTTAATAACTATTCTTCTACCTAAACTAATGTAAATAACTAATTATGAGTCGGCGCCAAACAAACAAGCAAACGTGCGAGTTGCAAGTGGTCGAGAGCGAGGAACGCATTTTTGGAAAGTATAGGTACTGTTCGCATATTGTATTTGATGTTATTTTGTTTTTATTAGTAGTAAGTAATTTAATTATCTTCATTGATTTATTGTTTGGCGCCGACACATAATTAGTTATTTACATTCGTTTAGGTAGAAGCTGTGGGTAGAAGAATAGTTATTAAGACTAAAAAGCTTCATTTTATTTTTCGCTTTTCAGTTTCTGTTATCGTCGGTTAAATTTTTTGTTAAAAAGTTTTATTTAAAAAAAATTGTGGCTAAAATCTAACTCCATTATGTTGTAGTGTCTAGAACTACATTTATGTTGGCAAAGTTTCAACAGAATCGGTTAACAGGTAAGAATTCAGTGGGTGAACAAGCACTCATCCCCTGTTTTCCTACCCTTAGGGGTGGATTTTGATTTTTAAATTTAAATGGGACCAACTTCGAGACATTCACTATCCATAAAAAAAAAAAACATCAAATTCGGACCACTGTAAAAAGTAATGCGTGGTCATACATACAAAAAGTTTCAATAGAATCAGTTAACAGGCAAGAATTCAGTGGGTGAACAAACACTCATCCCCTGTTTTCCAACCCTTAGAGGTGGATTTTGATTTTCAAATTTAAATGAGACTAACTTGGAGATATTCCCTATCCATTAAAAAAAGAATCATCAAAACGGACTACTCAATAAAAAATTATGCGTGGTCATACATAAAAAAGAAAAAAAAAATATACGTGTCGAATTGAGAACCTCCTCCTTTGTTTCGTCGGTTAATAAAATAATTAAGATCACTTTAGAAGTAATAGATTTCTGTACATTCTTATGTAGGTAGGTACATAATATTTATTAATTAATCCTTTGACGTTAAAAGTTTGGGTCCAGCAAAAAATTTGGTATCACAGGACTGCATAACTTAAAAACAACATTTCAATTATTAAAATGGGTATATGGCTATATTTACATGAAATAACAATAATTAACTTATCTGAGTTATTTATTGTTAATGTTATTAAATGCCATGTTTATCGGCTAATAATAGTGATCGGTCCAAGTGTTTGCTCACCGCTTGACGTCAGGCGTATCGGTTCAACGAATCATTTATACACATATATAGACATCACTCCTATATTTTGTGTAGGAGTAGATAGAATAATGAATTAATTGTTATTTGGATCACTTGTGGCCAATACTAGGACAACATAATACGATGCAAAGCTTTTCCCCTTGAAAATTAATTTTTTTAACACCCGACTACGGCGTAGTCATACTACGGCGTAGTCATACCACGGCGTAGTCATACCACGGCGTAGGAATTTCAAATGGACTTGTGTACTTTTGTTTGCGTGATGGGTCTAAAGGACGAAAAAACTTTACGTTCTCATTCAGGATACATTCAGCCTTTGTATAGGTACCTACTTCCTACACATAGGTAAGTACCTAATATTATCATTATTATACAGGATATATGATTCATTGAAATGGGTCAGTGGGGAGAAATCTCAAACTATTAGGTACATTTAGAAAATTACATTTAGTTTTATGGAACCACGACGTGGTTTTAGAGAAATAACTAAATTCAGTTTTTCAAGAAACTGACACCTATACAGAGCGGGAATCGATCCCAATAACTTTCCTTGAAAAAATATCCAATTCGTTTCATTGTGGTAATTGGTAGTTTAGGTTGTAAGGAATAAATTTTACTAAGAAACCCCATATCTACAATGAGTATAAAATATTTAATTGAAATTTTTTGTTTGTTTGTTGATTCGAGTGAAGTTCAAAATAATTTTATGCAACAATTTATCCTTTTTAGGGTTCCGTAGTCCTACAAGGAACCCTTATAGTTTCGTCATGTCCGTCCGTCTGTCCGTCTGTCCTAATCCTTTACAGCTTAATAACTTCTACAGTTATAAACATAAGTGAATGAAAATTTGCAAAAAAAATGTCTAGATATACATCTCAATTTTAAATGAATAAAAAAATCGTGATTACGTATTTTAGGGGCGGCGCCCATACATGTGAAATGTGGATGAAAATTTTTTTTTCGCTGCACCCCCTCATGTGGGATATCATTGAATAGGTCTACTAAAATGAAGGTAATGTTTGATACATAACTTTTTTATCAGGTGTACCATCTGCGAAATATAGCCCGCCAAAGTGGCTTGCAATGTGTCCCCCCCCAGCCATTTCTAAACTATGCAACGTAGAAACTTATAATCTTCCATATTGATAGACCTTTGTAAAAATTCTCTTTTAAAATTATTTCGAGCATAATTTGATAATAAATTTTTGAGTTATAGAGAGAAAACTGAAAAATACTTAAAACATCCTAGTTCAAAGGTCATTGACCTTAGAGAAAAATTATCGTAGCAAATAATGCTCCTTTAGCTACTTTCTATTTAAAAAAATTACAAAAAGTAACTTTGTGTTATACTGAAATGACAAACTTCTTAAATTTGGCGCTGTACAGCGCCATCTAGCGGCTAGTAGCAACACTCTGAGTCGCCAATGCTGCCGTCTATTGCATTTGGCACTTTATAGCGCCATCTAGCGGCGGCTACTAACAACACTATCCGAGTCGCTAATGCTGCCGTCTATTGCAAAAACTAAAATAGCCATGATTAATATTCGATTTGATTTGTTTGTAACACCTAGGAATACTACTACTTACTTACTTGTACTGAGCATGGCCCGACATGCTCTTGGCCGGTTTTATGTAGTACATTGATGCGTTTTGTAATTTATGTGGTTAATATGTGTTAATATGCTTTCTATAACTCCTCTACAATTTTATAGCTGTTTTTATGAATACCATCTTCTCCATCTTTGGTGCAACCACAAGAACAATTTTAGTGAAATTATCCTGTGACCTCCCAGTGTCATTTTATCAAGGCCACATATACAAATACAAATCCTTTTTTTTCTGCTCATCGTAGACATCCTTCCTTCATTCCTTACTTAGATTTATTCCTTACAACCTAAACTCCATGATAAAGTGACCTGATATTTTTTCAAGAAAAAATAATAGTTTTGATTCCTGCGCCGTGTATCAGTTTTTTGAAAATTCTTGAAACTAGTTTTTCATTTCTATAAAATCGCCGTGGTTCTCTCTAGCTTTCATAGTTTAAGATTTCTCCCTGCTGACCCATTCCAATGAATCATCCTGTATAGTATTATTAAGTCCCAAATATGCATTCAAGCTATTTTTAACGTCTGCAATTGATACTTGTATAAGTGGGATTATCTTCATTCAATGCTATGTTTGAGGGAGTTTTTATTTGGTCTGAGGTTTGAGGAAAATAATTCGCCATTCTTCTCCTCTAGGTATGATAAAGGCGACTTTGGAATTATTTAACGAACAACAACAATTTTTCACGCGTCAATATCAAAGATAATATAATATATGTTCATTTGTGTTTTTTTTACTTTAAACAGCACTATTTGCAAGCCAGTTCGAAATTTAATAAAAACTTTGATAATAGTACCAGTAAGTACTACTAGTAACCTCCTGCTATTTTTCGGAGTAAAAAGTTCGTTCCATTTTAGATATGAGTTTTCATAGTAATTTATTTGGCCGCTTAACAGGACAGATATGGATTTTCATACTAACATTGCCGGCCGCTCCTCACATGTATTTGACCAGTACAGCATTTTCGATTTATTTCGAAGAAGGTTGTCAAAATAATATTCGGATTTTCAACCATGTTTGAGAAAAAATCTTTTTTTTTCTTGTGAGCATAGCAGTAAATAGATTGATAGGCTCATGTTCAGTAGCACACCTTTACGGAGAACTGTGGTTATGTAGCATATTTTAGGACTGGGTGGAATCAATTATTACTCAAATAAAACAAAAGTTAATTATCTAGATAACAATATATTTTTGTCATCAACGACAAACTTAACAACAGACTACAACATAGATCTTCTCAACGAAACACCTGCGCGAAGTTTAAACTTTACCCAAATACTTGTGAAATGTTTACCAACACATTGAGATCAGCTAAGGTCCATTATACAGATATAAATCCAAGTCCACCTCACAGCATCCGAGGACAAACTAAATGCAACACAAATGGACGGCTTACAATATTTAGGATAAATAGGTTGCCAATAATGAGAGGCACTGCGGAATTCAAAGGCGACTGTAGTACTGACGCGATCTAAACAAACTACTGCAAGCTGTTGGTAAACAAATCTACGAATAAAACAATCAGCAGGTCTGCGAAATTATAAACACAATAATATATAAACACATTAGGTAACCTAGAATAGTTTGTTGCTAAAATAATCTCTTATTTCCTACTTAAATTGCTTTTTGGTTTGACGTGTTCAATACGTACGTAAATGATGAATTGACTCAAATAGAAGGCTGGCCTCAGACGTGCCTGCCTATACACATACATACAAGTCCGCTTAAGTGTAATCATAAAAACTTATTGGTACTTTAAATACAATTAGGTATAAGTTTAAAATTAACTATAATTACTCGTACAAAATATATTTGTTTCAGTGCACTTTCTGTTCATTATTATTTGTTGTGGATAAAACAGTATTCAGGAAAGGCGGATAATTATTATGTTATGTGACACAATTCTAACTATTCACAAATTTTCCCAAAGGGTAAGGAGGAGTGGTAGGGAGTAGGTATTTATAAGGACATCGTGTACAACGTGAAAATATAAAATTTTAATAGATGTTTACTTTAAGATGCAACGTATTGAATTATACAATCAAAGTATGTTTTCAATCCTGATAAAATCTTAATATTAGAAGCGTATTGAGTGAGATTAGCAATCGATAAACTGTAGTAATATATATCTGGATGTCAGCAGAGATACTGCCACCACCAATGGCTCTGCTTCACCTTATACTGTACAGGCCTAGTGGGGGAATGTAAAATGCTTTTGGCACTAACTTCAATAAATATTTATAATAATATTTTATATAACAATACATTCAAATTTGATATTTACAGCTTATGTGTATACAGATATATAATATTTACAACAGTTGCTTGTTGGGATAATAAAGGGTAATGAGGTTCAGTTATAGCATATTACATTTATACAAATACAAGTAGTTAGTATTGTGGGAACGTGTACAATATCTACAGCTGTAGCTGGTTTTTATAGTAAAAGCCTTAGCAACACTCACATCGTTACACCGGGAACAGTGCGACTGCAGACATCACGCGGCGCCGACCACCCCCTGCATACTGTACGCCTTAGAATAATTAGGCTTAGAACCACAGCAGTCGCACGCGAAGTTCAACAAATTCAAGTTGGCCTTAAAAGGCTATGTTCAGAACCACAGTAGTCCTATTTCTGTGTTCAGAACATTTTACGCGTGCCTGTGTGTGAGTCGGCGAGCATTTTACGTGCCGCTTGTCACATCGATTATTTTTGTGCTTCAACTTTCAGCGGAACTTTGAATGAAATGATCACTCTATGCCTTATTACTCTAAGGTGTACGCTGACACAGATCAATTACACAGTATCATAATAATAGCCTCCCGCTAGCTTACAGAGTGGACACCGCATGATGACCTATAACATCGACGCCAAACACTGTTTTGCACGGTTAAAATCATATCGACACTAAACGAAAAATCTGTATTTGGAAAATCGCTTTTAAAGATTTGAAGAAACGGGCGATTTTCCCGAAAACAGATGTTTCGTTTAGGGTCGGTATGATTTTCAACATGCGGTTTATTGATTCTAACATCTAACATTTGATTATATTGCACACATTCACTTATTTCTACTTAATAGCCATAAAAGAGTGGGCAAAAATCCCTCTCCGCCATAATTTCGTTAACTCACCGCATAACTACCTGATGGAATGACATGTTTGACGCACCTTCTACGTGACACTCGCTAAGCAAACTAAACGAAGCGATACCGAGAACGAACCCAATGTACAAGTTTATGCGATTCAACCAAGAGAGAGCTCAACCAATTAAAAATATGGGTTTCTAAATGATAATCAATTTTGATATTTAACGAATGATTCTATTGAACTCGAATTTTCGGCCTCATTGCTACTATGGAATGTTTGATAATTATGAAGCTCACATAATAATGGGCTCAAGGGCGTCGCCAGCTAATAGGCCGGGGGGGGGGGGCAAGATCATAGATAGAGGATATGAATTTTTGGTGAAATAAATACAATTTGTAAAGTTTTAATCGCATGACTACAAGAAAATTTTTTTTACGTTTTTTTTAAAAATACACGTTTTAAAAAATAAAGTGAGTTAATATTGCATTTTCATCTAGTTCTGAGCTATGTTTTTAAAGTTACAAGTCTGTAGCTCATCGGGAAGTTAGTTTAAAATCGATTCCAAAATTTGTACCGAACAGACAGACATCACTGAAAGCGAGTTAATAAAAACGTGCTAATAATAAAATATCTTAATTAAAATTTAAAACATAATCTTCTAGGGCAATTTTTGACTACTTAATTATTAAAATCTTCTAGGTTCGAGTCTCTAGAGGGGGGGCAGTTGCCCCCCTACTCCCCCTTGACGACGCCCATGAATGGGACTTTAGGCAATGACGGAACGTGACGAAATTAGTGAGCTTGCTTAGGAGCGCGCTGAACCGGGCCGCGCTGCATGTGCCGACCGAAGCACTACACGAACACTAGTGACAACTACTGACTGATAGGAACATGACTCGAGGACGATACTTTACTTGAAACATGATAACATCTTCTCGTAGCACCGTTGCCGATCCATTGAAGTTTAGCACGATTCAAAATGAAATTCGAAAGATCTATGTTATCGTCATTTCTTTACAACTCTAGCTCTATTAAATTAATAACGGAATTGATCGATCTTTCTAATTCTTTAAAAGTTGTGATTTCAAAATTTGTGAATTTTAAGATGAACCTATATTAAACGGTAAAAGTAGGAGATTGTTTTTATAAAATTCAGTCGCCACCTACTGGATAAAATCGGATTTATAGCTACTCTCCTAGAAAACGATTTACAAAATTTAGCACACCCGAAGCGTCCCGTCGTAGGACGGGTCGCATCACGGTCTCGAACACGAAATAAAGAAAACAAGTGGAAGTGGTTTACGAGTTCGGGAAAAAGTGTCACCAAAATCACACATTGCACATTGAAATAGTACACTAAAATAAACAAAAAGCAATTATGTGATTGGGTCTATTTAAAATTCAAATAGGGCCTAGCAATTATACAGTATGTAACAAAAACCCTGTTTTTCCTCTGGGCTACGTTATCAGAATCGATATTCATACGGACACAACTCATTTTGAAAAACTCTTCAATAAAAATAATCAAATTAAATATTAGATCATTATTAAAAGTGATTATATCACATTCAATTTACTATTAATAATGATTTAATATTTAATTTCATTATTTTTATTGACATAATCACTGAGTGAGTGAGTTTTGAGTGATATAATCACTTTCAATTTACAATGAATAATGATTTAATGTTTAATTTGATTATTTTTATTGAAGAGTTTTTCCAAATGAATTATGTCCTTACGTAAGAATATCGATTCTGATAATGTAGCTCACAGGAACTACAGGATTTTTGTATATTAGTATACAATAGTATAGCGTTTTTTTTTAAATTAAATCTTTTAACAAGTTGTTATAATTAAAATTGTTTAATTGAAATTTATAAAAAAATTACACATAGCGGTGATATAGTACACCTCGATGACAGTTATTTTTCGTTCTGCTATAATTTTTCATAATAAGGAATAATCTAGCTAGTATTTCACGTAAGCATTCGAGACGTCATATCATAGCGTCGCAGCGGGAAACTAAACGAGTTTAAGTTAATGTTGCACTTGTGCCACGCGTACGTAGCCGTATGCCACTTCCCCTTGTTTTTTTTATTCCGTGGTCTCGAGAAATTTCATCCAAAGCCCGTCGGGCGGTGCATCGTAACGTTCGTAACTAATCTTCCGTCGCTCCGGACGCGTCGTCATCAGCGCGTGTAGCTAGATCGCCTCCCTTGTGCCATTAGATTCGTATAGCGTACCGGCTGGTGGCGGCCGGCTGGCTGGTCACGCCGCTCAGAAGAGCATGTGGCAGCGCAGGTTGGAGTTGGCTATGCCGTGTGCGCGGTGAGGTCGGCCCGCACCGCCGCGCTGCCCTGCGCGGCCGGCGGGTCGCTGGCGGGGAGGGACAGTAGATGTTAGGCCTCCAGGAAAATGAGCGCGGTTGGCTTCGGCTCCAGGTTGGACTTCTTCGCCTCCACAACTAGGAACTCGATCTCCTGCGGACGTTAAGTGGCATGTTGCTCATACTTGCTTCTAACACGCAATCAGCCCCCCTACCCAAGTTGACAATCTACAATGAATTACTTTTTCGTTGAGATATGTCATTCCCATACATTTTGATTGTTTTCTATTAGCGTTGACGATTGTAGATTGTCAACTTGGGTAGGGGGGCAGTAGGTATAGGGAAATATATCGTCGGTGGGATTGCAATACCGCGTAACAGAATTTTGCTATCAAATCAAATCATTTATTAATTCATTGCATTTTGTGTATAACGTGATCACAGGGTTATAATATTTGAACCGCCAAAATCTGCCTGAAGAGGTGTTTAAAAAAATGAAAAAATATGCCACAACTACAAAACTAGGTATAGGGCTATAAACTTCGATGAAGACTTTTCAACATACAAAAAATAACAACAAATCAACGTTATTCAATAAAGTTCAATACAAAGTTAAACCTTATAGCAAAATACCGCTACGCGGTATTCCACTCTCACCGACGATATATACATATCAAACTATGCTTCACTCTTGCTTACAAATTAATTTTAGTTATCAAAGGACATGAATTATTTTATATTTTAGTACGTTTTTTTTGGGCGGGTTCCTATTAAAAAGCAATGTTGTTTTGACCTATAATGATGATTTAAATGTCCATTACTTAATGTAATCTTATCTTGCTACGTAGTCCATCAATAAATACCTTATTGTCATTTAGCTAATCGTTTTATGGCTATTACTTGGCGACTTACCGGTTTGTCCCTCTGTGCGAAGGACTCTGCTATTAACCGCGCTACGTCCTGGTGTTGTAGGCCCTCCACGCGATGTCCATCCACCGCGAGGATCAACTGGCCCACCTCTAACCCGCCAGCTTCGAAAGCAGCTCCGTGCTCCTGGAAGTAAGTGTTGATGGGTAAAGTAAAATAGTGAAAAGTGTACAGGAAGAGATAATTGGTTCAATGTTCCTTTCCCTATCGTCAACTCGCCTAACACACACACATACACATAAAAAATAACGTATGTGTTACAAATAAATAAAATACAGCTTAAAATAACTAAGCGTGTTTGTCAATATAGCACCTGCAAAGTTGTCAGTAAAAAATAAGACATGTCTCTTATATGCCAAATTTCATGGTAAAAAAAATACCGATTATTTTCATAGTATAGGCCATCCTATACTATGAAAATAATCGAAACGATGGTGGGCTGGCCATGTCTGTCGATGGACCGATGGCCGCAGACGAGTACTTAAGTGGAGACCGTGAATCGGCAAACGCAGCGTAGGGCGCCCCCCCGCCAGCGCAACTTGGGAGAGGCCTATGTCCAGCAGTGGAATGCGATAGGCTGAGTTGATGATGATTGATGGCGAAACGAGCTAAAGCCAGGTGGGCCACCACCAGGTGGCCACACCAGTTAAGCGTTACATTTGCCCATAACAACTGCAATACCAACTAGGCTGTTGCCTAAATGGTTCCGCAAGTCGGTTCGCCAAACTGAGACATGAAGATTAGCCTTTACAAAATTATTATTTTAGTGGTTAATTGATGATATCACTTAACATCAAAGCCAGCTTAATTCCTGTAACGAGCAGCAGCGCCACAAGTTGAAATATAAACTCACATGTATATTAATAATCCTGGGCAGCGGGTGCTTGGTGTTGGCGCCGCCCTCGATGGCGATGCCGAGGATGGGCTTGGTCTTCTTGACGGAGATGTGCAGGTTGCCGTGGTGGTCGGGCACGACGCGCGCGGCGCGGGCCTCGTCGGGCGCGTCGTGCTGCAGCCGCTGCATGGACTGGTGCCGCCGGATGCCGCCCCGCTCCTCCAACAACGCACCACTATCCTCTTTCATGTCGAAACTTCGTGACATATTGTGTGCTAACTCCTATAAAAAGTTGTCACTTTTCCGTAATTTTTACTTTAATTTTACTGCTAGCTCAACAATAAGTCACTTTCGATTCGTTTGAGTACAATTTACATCATAAATTACAGATATAAATTAGGTACTGATATGCCTTCCAATTCCTAAGACCGAATAACTAATTATACACATCGACACTAAAATTGTTACTCTACTATGCTAATAAATAGCAAATTCAATTCAGCCTCTAAGTACAAGTTAGTGCTCTAAGAATATTGAGGAGTCGTGTATCTGGGCGGCAGAGGGCAGTAACTCAGCGACGTGCCGCAGCGGCGGCGGCTGATGCGAGCGACCAGTGGGTACAAATACAGGTAGACTTGATTTACGACCTTGTGCCTCTCAGTTACAAAATGTACAGTGAGTATTATACGTCGAATGTATTGAGAAGCTGTAAGTGAGATGTGTGCTAGAGGCTTGGATTCATGCGTTTCGATCACTCGGTGGCGTGGTTCAAAGTGGGTATAATTTACAAGTGTTCAATGTATTATGGAGAGAGTTCTTATCCCGTTTACCTACCTTAGTAGGCGAATTTAGATACAGCAAGAAATACAGCAGAGATAAACTGAAAATAACGGAAATGTGAAAAAAATACTATAAATAAGATAACAAAAATACTTTTAATGCATTTTAGTCTTGTTATGCTTTTACGCCACCATGCAATAGTTGCAAATATAAAAACGAAAATGTTGATGTCAATATAAAAAAAAATGAACTCATACACTATTCAGGTACTGAATTTAAGTTATTCAAAAATTTGTGACATGATTATTATCAGTTTATACTAAATTTTCATGCAGCACGTAGCTCGATCCATTCAAGACAATAGTACCTCTACAGGCTAATGATATAACCGGAATGATAAATTAAATCACTGAGATGTGCGTCACTACTTCGAAACAAATTCATGGGTCAAATAAAATGTTATACTAATAAAATTAACACCGAAATGAAGTGCAACGATAAGAGAAGTGAAAACATATACAATAACTCAGTAATTTACTAACACCAAGCAATCTTTTTGGATTCGAAGCAAGAACTTTCAATAAAAAAAAGGTTTTTTTTTTAATTTTCGTGCAAATGTAAGAATCTTTAATGTGCTAGGACAGTTCGCTGGTCATTCCGGCGGCGTGCGGCCGGGCCACTTACTAGAGGTCGTCCCCAGTACCATGATTTTACTTTCTGCGTCCAGCCACCGAATGATGAGCGCAGCCCCTCGAGATAGCCGCACTGAAACATCACACTCACTCAGGACCAGATCTTTCTCCCTCCGATACTCAACCTAAGTCGCGACCCCTAAGACCCTGAGTTTTCCACACAGCAAGCCGCTTGTGTTCTTTGTCATGTTCAATGTTATAGTGACTGTTAAGCATCTAGCATAAATCTAGCTGAAGACAGGTACACTATAGGACATATCCTACTTAAGAGGTCAAAATTCAGTCCAATGCGATTATACTACAAGGTAGAGTTCACAAATCACGTAATCTGTATACTTGTACGAAGTGTGATAAGGTAACAATCATCATAACATCTATAAGATATTGAATAAGTAGTTGTTCTATCATAAAATGGATAGATGCTAAAAAAATTAGCAAATTCTACTGTTGCTAGCTATCTACAAAATATTAGTTACTTAGGGTATGTAAAGGTGAAATTATTTGCCAAGCCTTAATTAACGTTATTTACTAACCCTTTACTCGGTTTTGTTTGGACTGTCACAGGGTATTTTACGCCGCACGCTGTCTTAATAAAAAATATAATAGAAGCCTTAAAATTTTTAAAAAAATACATACCTGGTCCTACACATAAGATTTTTCAGATAGCATGAAACAAAAATGGTAAGATATTATCACTCTTTGTCTAGTGCAAGCTAGGCACACGCTGGTAACTTTCAAGTCATGCAACAATTTCTGTTCTATTGTGTTTATATTATGTATCTCGTCGTTGCGTTAAATTTTCGTCAATTGTGCTGTCTGTTTCGGATCTGTCAACAAATTCAGCGTTTGTCCATAGAAAAAAGAATACTTCTTTTGTTTGTTTTTCACCGGTGGACTGCAAGTGTTGTCAGTTATGTAAAGTCATTGTTGGAGGACCATCATTTTGTTTCACTTAGTATTCACGTATTATGTTACGGCTAAACCCCAAACAATGGAAACTCTTCACATATACCGTAAAATAAATAAATATTTTTTCCAGTAGGTATATATAGGTAACTACTGCTAAGAAAATAAGATTATACACCCGTGATAATAGAAGCCAGTATTATCTAAATATATTAATTTACTAAAAATATTTTAATTTTTATTATAACATACGGGGGCAACTAGCAAGCGGGTCACCTGATGGCAAACTCCGCCGCCCATGGACATCCGCAACACCAGGGGAGACATTATTTTTCATTGAATGTGCTTTAGATGTCCAAGTTATCTTAACATGGTAGATAGTGCTACATTTGGAGCCTCGCGGATACGTGGGGTTAGGTAAAACTTTCTCAGAGGTCGGTTATCTTAAAATGACACTTATAGCATAATTTAAGTATAAGGTATAGGTAATACTTATTAAATTATTTTTTTACAGTTAGCTGTCTGTACATCCATATAATTAATATCCTATCAACCCCGATTTACCCTCCTAAATAGGTAAATCGTGGATAGATAGGATATTAATTTTGAACTGTAACATGCATAATCTTAGAAAATACAAAGCGCTTGCTTTGTCATAGCAAAATTATTTCCCACAAATCTAGCGAATATCTAGGGGACGTATCTAGAAGCGGGCGCGACACGGTGCGTCTCGTTAGCGTCTTCTATAAATAATGAGATAACATCGGCCGATGTCGTCCGACACGCGCCCGTTCCGATGCGATGTACGACGCCGGCCGCCAATACAAGCAGGCGAACCGCTGCTATCTATATCTTATTATCAGCAGCACAGAATCCTATTTCACATAGTTTAATATTTTGTCAATACGTATTCGAACAGATACATTTGACTGATAATTGGATATGACTGTAACTGTTAGAAGTAGAGCATATGTGATACGTCGTGTATCATTCGTATGTATTACGTACCTATACTGATAAGAGGCACATACTGATTCGTCGAGGTCAATATGATAAATGATTATAAACCTGCCTCTTAGCTTCATTCGGTTCGTACATCGCGGTTCGGCTGTTGATCAAGGCTCTAGTTATCTATTTACGAGAAGCATTTTGTTTGTTTTTGGATTAAGGATCAGATATAAACTACATCATTAAAGCTAGCCCGGTTTCACATACACACCTTGTATTTTATGTAAAATAACAAGCGCTCATTTCAGATGTCGTGACTGCACGCTTGAACGAATTTTATTTTTTTAACATTTTATATAGTTTGTGTTGACCTTTCCCGTAGTTTTATTGTAGTGCACGCTTACGTACAATCTTAATTCGTAATCATACGTAACATATACATACAGAGCAAGTGTATGAAGTCCGTTACAATGGAGGCTACACACCGATTACGAGTTGAAAGTTTTTAGGACGTGACGTTTACGGCTCTTTTGGAGTTATTAAGTAAATACGTGTTAACTTGCTGCTCTTAAGACGTTCTTTGAGATCATTCAAGCTGGATTTATAGACTCATACGGGCATTATATTTTAACTTCAAGCAAACCAAGAACGCCTTTTATCCGCTTTCGTAACAATAGAGGATTATTAACTTGTTATTATAAACTTCAAGAACCGTTAACAAATTCAAAAGATAACTGCAGGTATCGCATCATCGAATAGTGATGCCAGTCATCGCTAACTGTAATTATAAGGAAACTTCTCTATTATCTATGTTCCAAATCGCAATATCCGTTACATACTTTATGATTTCAGCCAAATTAAATTTAGCCATTAGATAACGTATTGTAACAACGGGAATGTATGAAGGCTTTGGTGTTACCGTTGGGTGTTTGCCAGATGAAACTCTAACTGCTCTATACGTTGGTAAACTTCTTTATCTACCAGCATGAATAGTAAGTGCCAATTAAATCGTAGTAACATGTGCTGTCCACAAATATAGGAGGCAATAAAATAAGTAAAAGTAAATAAGTTGAACTTCAAACAAATCGGAACTCTATCTCAATAACAATTTCTTAGGTTTTCGCGATCACTACACATTATAATTAAACCAGTTTAACCGGATTACATCGCGTATATTATTTAAAAATTGGTTTTCCTGACGTTTCGAAAGCTCTGCAGCGTTCATGGTAGCAGGAAGGCTAAAATGACAAGCGAATTTAAAGATATTTAAAAAAAAAACTCCTGTACAATATTTAATCAATTAAAGTAATTTCGATGCATGCAGTAATCACTCACGATTAGTCACGATATCATTATGTTTTACAGTGTACTGTGTAGCATGCTGTTTGGGACTTGATTATTTTTAGAACTGGGTTCCAAACAGGTGGTAGCTGCCAACCATCTTCTCTATTAAAATTAGGATGTTTTTTTAATTTCAATAGCCTCACGGAGCATTCTAAGTACATATCAGTTTTCCTTCGTCAGGACTTGTAGTTTATGAAATCGAACAAAATGGTTGGGTTTGTCTAGGGCATGTGTGTGACCATGCAGACTATGTAAAACGTCTGTTCTTGTCGTCAGCTATACGTTCTTAAATTCTAATGGCTATCCGCTTTGTTTGCCTTATGTATGTGTATATGTGATAGAATAAAAACATAATTTAAAGTTATAGTTGGGGTCAATATAAAACACGACGAGACGCTCTAACAAAACTAGAAGTGAAATACTGACGCTGACCTGACCTCGGAGTCCTCGGACACTTATAAATCATCATGAATAGATGCAAAAGGCCAATGATAATCACGATGAAGAACCTAATCGGATGGATGAATAACAGCATCCACCTGTTGTAAAATACAATAAGTTTCCTAAGAAATAGTGCTATTAAAAAATACCACATAACCACTTCAATTGACTATTCGTGGCAGCGCCAGCGGCGTTTACACTGATCGATCTGATTATGATCAAATGTGTATATTATTATTTATTATTTTTAACGCATTTTACGCATGCGAAACGAAATCTAACGATTTAAATTGTGGAAAGAAAAAATCGCTCACGAGCAGGATTCGAACCTGCGACTCCTGGCTCAGTACGCCAGTGCTTTAGCCACTAAGCTACCGTGAACACTGCTCGTGGTAACGAAATTCTCATCCACTTGGTACATCTTTGGGTGACGTCAGCGATATCTTATCAAGAAACAGTGTTTCTTAACCGACTCGACTAACTTTGCAGTTAATTGAAAATCGTATAGATATGCCTACCTTTTTTTAACGCATTTACGCATGCGAAGCGAAATCTAAAAATATAAATTGTGGAAAGAAAACCATAACCGTTGTTGGATTATAGAGTGATTTTTTTATATTCAATACTGCTTTATTCCAGCTTCATGTCTTACGGGTTTAACTCTTGTGTAATACGTTTAAGACAACAATATATAGATATAACTATTGGCTTGTTATATAACTTATATTATATCTACTGAACCGCGACCGCTTCTGGAGACAAAGCCGCGCCCTATTAGTGAAACTTGCTCTAATACTGTAACCGTATCGAACAAAGCCGCCATTAATTTCACTTTTACCAACCACGGCGAACCCACCGAGTACGCTTCACTAATCGTTGTTAGCACCTCGATTGATTGAATTACAGACTTTCTGTTCGTGAAATATGACAAGCATGTATCACACACGTGTGTGGTCAGTCAAGACCTCTATGATTGCCACGAGCCACATTGGCACTCGGTAATAAAGTAAATTACTGAAGTGTTTAAATAATAACCACATCAAATGTTTTTGCGCTCGACTAGTTCGTGTCCTGAATCAAATCAAGCTAATGTAAATTCTTAGAGAAATGCAGTACGAATTGACACTTACTCGAATTCAAATTCGATTGATACAGAACTCGATCCAGTCGGAAGTGGGGCCCCAGTTTGGTTATTTTAGATAATTTGTCGTATAAAGTATCACCACTATAAAACTTTTCGTAGAAACCCACTAGGTTCGTTATATCGTAAAACATTTTTACAAAAAATTTACGATACATAAACCAAACTGTACCTATTCATTGAAAATGTAATCATGTTTGGAAATAAGTGGTTTAGTACAATGGACAAAAGAAAGAAATCTGTGACAATTGTATTGGAAACTGGAACACGAAGTTTCGGCAATGCACTTGTAGAGCGCACAACACTTTTCACTTTCGTACAAGAATCCTTTTTTTAAAGTGCTAATCCATTTTACATAACAATCGCGTAATGAATGGGGTGTGAACCAAAGATGTTTAATTACTTCGCTTTGTTATACGCTTCCTGATTCATTTTAACCAAAGGACCTGTTATTTATTTCGTGTTTATGTAGGTATAACACACATTGTTATTGACGGGAAAAAAACATATAGGTACTTGCTAATGGATCAGTACATAAGAATATGTAAGTATAAAAGTTACGTGAAAAAAACTAACGCTATGTATGTGTACTAAGAAAAGACCAATGATCTACTCGTAGGTACAATAAAAATATTAAAAGTAAAAAAATTGTTTGTTGAATTATTAAGTAAGTAGATTTTTATGTAAGTTAAACCAGATTAATATAAACCACTACTGAGTTGCGTATTTACATCATATTCTAATTATTATAACAATAAGGAATATGTATATTCTTCTCAACTACAATTAAGTTTTATCAGGCGGCTTGATTGAACTGGTAAAAAAATAAATCTTCACATGCCATGGGAATCGCAGGTGGTTGGCTTGGTTATTTCCGGTTTGTCCAGTTTTGGACTGATGTCCGCGTGGGAACTAACGGTGCGAGCTGGTAAGATGATTTGTTCATTACACCATTTATTTAGTTAACACAAGAACATTTATTTATTTATTTATTTATTTATCCCAATCACCACTACCATTACAGGACACTCCCAATGCGGTAACATGATTATTTTACCTCATACCTAAATAATAGAACACTCGCGTAACCGTGAGGTAGGTACATCGTCAAACTCAGATACATACATATTCATATGGCAGACTCATAGCATCTCGTTAATTTGTTACACTTAATTCAAGTAGGTACCTATTCATAATTAGGCTTCTTATTTTTGCTAAAAAAAACTTAACTTTTGTTTAAAAATTAGAATGAGATTAAAAGCTGCACGTCAAATGTTCGCTGACACATACCTACGTAAGTGCGCGTAAATTGTACTGAACGTAGCCTTTAAAGGCCAACTTGAATTTGCTTCACTCCGTGTGCGAATGGATTATTAATATTATTTCTATGATTACTTTAGCAAAATATCATTAGACTAAAATCTACCTTTTATGTTTACGTAACGCTCACTTTCACACCCAAATCGTCGCGTCATTCATAAATCCATCAAGAAGAATGTCGACTCAGGTTTAGTACCAACGCCACAAATTATTTTCATCATCCATCTAAAATGATGTTCGATTATTCCATGTTGTCGGGACAGGGATGTTATTGACTACAAATCGACAATGGTGTGCGTGGGTCTGGGTGGCCATAGTCATTGCCTGTGGCATATAACCAATTCTACCTCAAAGCGACGCTTGCGCAGCTAGTTGAGTATCAAGGTATCAAGTGAACTCGATTCGCACAACCAGGCGCTCGCTCCGGTGACGGCGGTCAGTTTCGCTCCAAGCACCGACACACGTGCACGTAAAACTTACTTAACGACTTCTGGCTTGTTTACAAATAGAAGGTAGTGCAATCTTGCTCTCAACAGGATAACCGTGACAGGTAAGTTAAATATTACATTGAGGCCAGTATGCCAAATAGAGTTTTATACAAGTACAAGCGTAAGATCCGCTTACATCAGTTAGTTTGCTGTTTTTTAGGTTGTAAACAAAACAATACTTACTAGTATTGTTTTGGTTACCTTTGTTTTTGGACATTATTGTAATGTATTGTGTGCAAAACATGTGAAGATCATGTTTTGAATTCAGTGTAACTAGCTAACATTTTCCTTGACATATTAAAATTCTGGTAAACAAGTCAAAGTAATGGTGGTAACAGAGTTCAGTAGGTCAACATTTCTTTTTTATTAAGTTGCTTTTATATTATGGATGTAACATAGTATAAAAAGTCGTTAAATATCGTAAAGTCTAACGTGTTCGAATAAAGATTATCTTATAATTAGGTACCTACCTACCTATGTTTTATATTGCTCTTAATATATGCAAGATAACTGCGGTCATGTGGTTTTACCTTAGTTTGTAATTCAGAACACATTCATCAAAGCATGCAAGCTTGCATTCGGCCGGTTATTTTCGGGCCATGGACAAAAAACAGTCCTTGTCTTACTTCGTTGTATAATAAGAGCCTCTTACAACTGTGCTTCAGTCACATTTTCTTTATGAGATTAACTTTTATACTTTAAAATAACAGCTGAAACATTTGTAGGTAGGTATGTTGTGTTTTTATCTTGTTTTATATATTTCGTTTCCGAGGTAGACGTCACGACATGAGTTCCTTGACATATAGCATAATTCGAATGCATTTAACTTTCTTATTTTCATAAAATATAAATTTTACGTAAAACTAGTCATTTATTCAACCATAAATAAACTCAATTATGAGTTAGGCTCGCCTTTGTACCTACATGCAATTTCAAAACTATTAGGTATGTATTGTTGTGATTTTCTTGTGTGCAATAAAGAATAAAAATAAATACCTACATCATTGTAAAAATCAAAATGTCCCTGTTTCATGTGTTTCACCACATAATAAATCTGTTCCCACATCCACCTATTTGTATAACTTTTCATTTTATTATTATTATTAGGATTATTGAGATTCATGTTGGCAGAGAAAGTCGTTTTTTTTTTCAATGCAATACGTTAATGCAATGAAAGTGATTCTAAAGGCTGTTTCAAGGAGAATGGGCGTTTTGGTCGATCGGTCCTCTAGCAAGGAGTGTTCTTTATATGTCTTACTAGCCACGGCTTCACTCGTGTAAAATCCGGTTTATCACAGAAAGATCTTATCACGCATCCTTCAAGAACTGTTTATTTTCCCGGGGTAAAAAGTATTAATATTTTAGTCCGGGTCTATCTGTTTGCAAAATTTCATCCAAATACGTTCAGCTGTTTCAGCGTGATTAAAGGGCAAACAAACAGTAGGATAAAATATTGTAATAGTCGTACATGTGTAAAATTATGTCCTTTGACTTGCAAGTTTAGTCCAAAAGACATAAACGCGCCAACTGACCATGTGCTCAACCGGGTTGGGTGCATTATGTGGCGGGTTATATAACTCCAAAAACTACTAACATTTGACATTAGTTGAGCTAGTAAAATCCTACCAATTGATATTATCATTCATTGTTAGAGGAGGGATAGATCAACAACGCCCAAAATTACTTACTTTCCTTTGGCGTTCAATTATTTTTAAATAATTTAATTAGTTTCGCTTTATTATTTATAATTTTTAACGCATTTTACGCATGCGAAACGAAATCTAACGATTTAAATTGTGGAAAGAAAAAAAAAAAAAACACTGAAACACTGTTTCTTAATAAGATATCGCTGACGTCACCCAAAGATGTACCAAGTAGAAGAGAATTTCGTTACCACGAGCGGTGTTCACGATAGCTTAGTGGCTAAAGCACTGGCGTACTGAGCCAGGAGTCGCAGGTTCGAATCCTGCTTGTGAGCGATTTTTTCTTTCCACAATTTAAATCGTTAGTTTCCCTTTTACAATTCACGAACTGCTTTATTTCTACGCAAGACAAATAGTTAATCCTATTTGGGCAATGATTACTAATATGGTGTGCTAATCAGCTGCCATTTATCTTTTGTAAAAAGTATTCTTTCTGTTTTATGGCGCCACGCCTGAGTGACTTGTTGAATGCAACAAGGACACAGCACAGCTTGGCTGATGCAGAAGGCCTTCAAGAGATGTCTGTATTGCTATTGTGTTATCGTAAATTATGCACTTTTTTATCCATCGGCACCACAGCCGGCGGAGCTCCATGACACGCTTTCTACGATTGGAATGGAATGGTACAATATTACCTACTAACTATACACCATTTACCAGAAGAGGTTCAAAACTTGTATATCTGATCGCTGTCGAGCACTACTGAGATTGGATTAAGTGTATTACACTATCAAAAATATCAAGGCTGCTATGTTTGGGCAAAACATTTCATTTCTGAATAAGCTCGTAGTTCACTTAACAATATGAATCATATATACTTCTAGGTACATTGGATTTAGATTATAGGATTACGATCGATATTGTAAAACTGATAAAAGGCGATTTAAAAATAAGCGTTTTAAATTTAGTGTTATTGATTTGAATTTAACGTAAATATCGTAATCTTGCCGCATTTAGTTCAAGCGCTGATACTAATATCTGCGATAGGATATTGTAAAGATGTTTCTACATGATTGCGTGTTATCGTACCGAATCGACTTGTTTTTATTCTCTATTGTATCTACGCTCATAAGATTATAACTACACGAGATATATTGTAGAGATCACGAACCGGAGCCGTGCCTTGCAAAAGGGGTTAATGTTACAGCACACCTTCCTTTTACAGTTTGTCTGGGACGACGGACCGATAGCTTACCGGCCCTTTGAAAAATAACCGTTCTCTCGATTTACTTGATTTATATTAGCGTAGACTGGCGGACCCGTTTACGTAAATGCGTTATTGTAGAGTAGCACGGCAACGTTTTCTATGACAAAACCCCATTATTAATACAATACACGACTGGGGAGAGAGGCATTTATTGGGTTAATATATTGCGTTTACGGTACGCAAAAGTAGTGTAGGTAGAGATTAATGTCGACCTATGGTCACAATAGCGCACGACCAACACGGAGAGATTGCAGCGAGCCCTAGAAACTACACGGACGGAACGCTACAAATTGGTTATTTAATATTAACAATTGCACTTTACTTGGATTTCTAACATAACATTACAGAAGGAGAAACGATTTTTTTATAGTTAGCAAAGTTACGATACCTAACTACTAAAAAATGTACACTTAACCTCAGACAATATTAACTAAGTATCTTTTTTTTATAGTATAGGATGGCGAAACGAACTAAAGGCCCACCTGATGTTAAGCAGTTACCTTTGATACTACCTAGGCTGTTGTCTAAATGGTACCGCAAGTCGGTTCGCCAAACTGTGACATGAAGATGGAAAGTCTCATGTGATTGTAAAAATCTAAGAAAATGTTATTAACCGACGAAAAAAAAAAGAGGAGGTTCTCAATTCGACGCATATACTTTTCATGTATGACCACGCATTTTAAGTTTTTCCAGAGTAGGCCTTTTAATTAAGAGTCATTAACGTAACTTAAAAAGTACATTCTAATATTCAAAATCCTATAAGAATTCATACATACATTATTAGATACGATTCATAAATCTCGAAACAAACTATGGCACAAACCAAATTAGTATTAGTAACCATTAGTAAAATGTATTAGAGAACCATATAGCTGTTCTGTTACTGATAGTATTGATACTCTTGTGAACAACCATTCCAACTATTACAGTTCAATGGGGCAATCCTTGGCATTGTATTTCCGTGAACAGAATAAATGAGTCAGACGATAGCGGATAAATAATAAATAGACAGTATAGGCAAATGAGCGTGCACCGCTGGTCGCTGTGGCTTGTGAGCAGGTTTGTATGGACAAACAAGGCTGGCAATTAGCGAGGTGGCGTGGGAGAGAGGTCGTGATAACATAACGTCGCAGTCCCGCTAGCCAAACAAAGCGGACGTTCACCGACTGATGGGGCCTGACGTTTACAACCCTGCACTATTTTACCATCGGCTGGCAAACATGATCTTCAATACTGCCTTTCTCTAACACTAACATACTTATGCAAATTCAACTTCGTGAACTCGCTACATGTGCCACAAACGTTCGTTCTAAAATATATTTTCTAGATTAAATATATTTCACATGAAAGAATTTGAATATTTTTTGTGCAAATTGTAGAAAATTCAACTGTATTTTACAGGAAAAAAAAATATTACAGTATTAGGTAATACATAAGTTTCGTGACCAGTTTTATGACTGACAGTATACACTACATCATTCGTACGGCTTTCCCAGTCATTTATATCGTACGTGACATACGACATACGAGACAGGTATCTACAAAGCCAGCACATAATAATTAATAGTAGAGATAGACGATAAACAAAAAAAACAGTCAGACTCACTCAGGAAGGGTTCCGTACTACCCATCGGCCTGATAGATACCCCAAAGAAACCGATCTAATTTACGAGAGTTCATCAAAAAACATCAACGCACCGTGCGTGAAGTATGAATTTTTGCATCTCTTTCTTACGCAGGTACCACCACATATGTCTACCTTTGCCCTTTTTTATTGCTAAACGACATAGTATGCACTATAATCAGACGAAATTTGACGCTGGTATGTATTACCGTTTTGAAGATAGAGGAGGAAAAAATACGTTGAAAAAAATTCATGTTTTTCGATGTTTCTTGTATGGGGAGTCCCCATTGGGGACCCTTGGTTTTAGACTTTTTTATTTTTAGTACTTTTCGTGATAGGGATCATAGCAACACATATTCTAAAAAATTCAACCGGCTACCTATTACCGTTCAAAAGATCAGCCCTGTGACAGACGGACGGACGGACGGACGAACCAATATCGATTGCACATTCTGTCGTTTATATTTTGCACCTTTATTTTATTAATTATCTGGCTTTCCATAAAACAGACAATATTCATACACTTTTTATAATTTATAATTTTTTTTTATGTCATGCTAACACATTATATTTTTTACCATGATGACGTACCTCCTGTTTTCTTAAAGTTATCTATCTGACAAAGGATACTAAACTTTATATTTAATTAGGTATTTTATAAGCTCTTAAGGAATAACCGGAAACAATAATGTAGGTAATCGCCTGTTCTGAAGTAGCAGACAGCACATTTAAAACACCAGTGAAGCTCCTTTTATAAAAAAACCGGCCAAGTGCGCAGTAAGGGTTCCGTACTTCTTAACGACCTGATACCCCATAAAAAATGATTTAATTTACGAGAGTTGATCAAAAGACATCAACGCACAGTGCGCGAAATATGAATTTTCGCATGTCTTTCTTACGCAGGTACTACCACATATGTCTACTTTTGTCTTATTTTTAGTATTTGTTGCTAAACTACATAATATGTACTATAATCTGACCAAGTTTGACGCTGGTATATATAACCGTTTTGAAGACAGAGCAGGAACAAAAACGTTGAAAAAAATGCACGTTTTTTGAGGTTTCTTGTATGCGGACCCCCTTTGGTTTTAGACTTTTTTTTGTTTTTAGTATTTGTTGTGATACACATACACCTCATAGCAACACATATTCTGAGAAAATTTCAACCGGTTACCTATTACCGTTCAAAAGACAGACAGACGGACGGACGGACGGACAGCGTAGCGAGAGTAATAGGGTCCCGTTTGGCACCCTTCGGGTACGGAACCCTAAAAACTTAATGAAATGAATAAAGTAACAACCTTTTGTGCTCAATATTAAACAAGTTGTCCGGCTCACGTAAAGTAAAAATAAACGCTTAAATATAAACCGACAACTTAAAACATTTCCAGAAACACGAAGTAGAAAGTGGCACGACGAGTTTACGGGAAACGACAGGTAATTGCAGGAAATATTGGGTCAGACCATACAAGTACCCCCTGGTCTTCCGGTTTAGACGCTCAATCTTTTCAGTTTCCTGCGCATAATTGGTCAACATAATGCAAATTAGGTTAACAACGTAATTCTTCCGCTTTAAGAATTGTTTTTATTGGTTGATTTCAAGTTATAATAACCACGAAGGCGCCGTGTGGAGGTTATATAATTTTATATAAATAACCTGCATAAGCACTATATTTGGCAAATGTCATATGCGTAAGAAATGATTAATATTATAAATACTCCTGAATCAAGTGAATATTCTTTTAAGTGGTGAAAGTTTTTAATACATTTACAATGGATTTATGATCAACTCTTATGACTAATGTCGCAAACTGAAATTCTATCTTGCGAGAGAAAATACTAATTGAATGAAACATTTGACACGGACACGACACGGACATAAGGTACCTACTTGCACAGATGCGTCGTCGTAAAGGAACTGCCAAGTGGAACGTCGGTTTATTATCACTAATATCGCCAAGGTAACGGTAACAGATCGTCATGACAAGTCCATTACGAACAATTGCCATAGATATATCTAACACACTTACCTCTCGATTCTTTAGCGACATTTTTGCTAGTTATTGGCACCTAAGGATTCACTAATCTAAAAACAGATTCCAAAATTACTGACAAGCTTGATGTTTTGTTTACTATTGCAACATTTAAAAAAATTGGATGAATAAACTATATGAACTCAACTGTCCAATTAAGTAATTAACACAACTGTGAAACAATGGACGTCATGTCCTTTGGACAGACGAGAGGATTCATAATTATTGATTTTGTTGGTACTCCTTCAAAAAGGTCTTAAGTCTTGCAATAGCATTAATATATTGCATCGTATTTGGGTAGAGACCGTTTAGGGTGCTAAACAGTTAGTTAGTCAGTTAGTGTTTAGGGTGTTTGGTGCTAATATAACTCGGCTCGCCCTTTTAGGAATCATAAACGCGACGTTATAAGAATGTGTTTCAGTAAGATTCTCAATCTAAATTCGGCACCATATTAAAATTCCATACCTGCTTTATCCGAAACCTATCAGCTACACTCGAAAGAGAAAGTACCATGTAAGCCCCATGAGTTACTTTCGATGTCACGTACCAAAACAATTTGGAACATCGTAAATGTGCTACTATCTCACCATTACACCATGCTTAAGTTAACATTCCGTGGAGACATTAAGACATATTTATCTAATGATTGTTAAAAACTCTGGGTAGAAAGTGGGTGCAACCAATATTACCAAGTGAGCTGCAGAATCATATCCATAATCATACAATTTCATTATACATGTGCTTTCCTTTATTTACATGCACAATCATATTATTACGGACAAACGACAAAGGTGTGGGTATTGCGCACGCGACGTCCCACTTCCGGCAAGTCTCTGCTCCTCTCAAGCGCAACATGTACCTATTCGTATTGTTAATAACGTAGTTTGTTTATTTTGAACAATGAATATGGCAATATTTTCTTGTTTATATAAGAAGAATTGAATAGCGGCTACTTTATATTTATGTTACGGTCACAGAACACTAAAAAGTTCTCACTTGAAAAAATATCGCTCGAATGCTTAATACTTTCATATCAAATTGGTGATTGGATTTATTGGTGAAAATTAACAGCGGAAACTATTATATGATTGCAATTGTTTTTACAATGACTTCTTTACACATCAATATCTTTCTAATCTTTATTTTCGTCAATATTACTATCAATGCTGTCAGAAATTTCTGAGAATTTGTTCTCAGAGACTTCTTTGGGTGTCCGCTGTCGTCTCGGATCGCACTCACGGTTGTGAGTCACGATTTTTTCCAACTACCGGACCTGTAAATGCATTTGATTCCGTCGGCCCGCTTTCTCGGATATTACGAGTATTACGACACCGTCTCGTATGAAGTTTCACATGACTAAATGTAATATAGCCTACAACCATGCCTAATAATTTTTGATAACATAATTCCCTAGGTAATTTTCAATAATAGATACCTATATCTCAATTGCTCAATAAAGTACTATCAGGAAATTACTTTTCTAATTAATCTATGGATTAAAAACCATTTTTTTTATCAGATCTCTAAACCAAACTGTATTTTGTTTTGACAACCTTTGAATTCCACAACGTAGAAGCCATAAATCATAACCTATTAATAACGAAGCAAATTGTATTTGAAAGCGTCAAACAGTAATAATACCACCGCGTTTAGCAACACTTTCGCTGGAGAAAGCTATTCGTGCAATAAAATATCTTTGTCTTTGCGCTTAAGATGCGCGGAATGGCTCACTAGTTATTAATCACTTTTTATACTACGCCGCGAGCGAGTAAGATAGCAATGTAGATGCGATTACTATACAATACAATACAACACCAGTTAGGCCTACATAATATGGAGATACTTAATGTGTAACGAGACTGTGTTTTATTGTCTGTGACGTAATGTTCGTTTAAAATAAAATATGCGTACTTTACGTGTATTTGATTTTAGGGATTTTGATACATATACCCATTACAAGATCACAGATTAATCCAAGAGAGACTCAATATAGTTCATAATCATTACACATCGCAAATGGCACATGCTATGGTACATAATGAGGTTATTGACCATGGAGATTCATTTATAATCACTAGGCCTACGAGAGAACTGTTAGCCGATCACTTTATTCTTGAATGAATGTGAACTCTTTGGCAAAGAAAAATACATAATTTTCCCTTAGATTAACTAAGATAACTTGTGAAATAATTTCAAAATGGTTTTGTGTTCCTTACCATAACAGGCTCGGCTACCTGACTCCCACGCCTGGCGCCGAGATGAAACCGCGCTTATTTAGGATTTCACCACTACCTACCCAATGACCATCGTTACTTACACAACTATTGACCAACTGCGGTACGCCAAAGTAGTGCGTGTTGAGTGGGGCCACTTTTTGCACGGCCTGTACCTGAGTAGATATGATTGAATCTGTTTCAATTATTAATGACTGCCTAGTTTGTGCAATAGGTTTCATATCAGTCAGTTTATATAAAAAACTAAATTGTTCTATTATTTATGTATTTGAGTTATAAAGTTGTAAAATACAGTTAAACAGCAAGTTTGCCTATTTAAAATGTACTGTTTTTTTATTTTGGTTTAAAGAAATTTATTTTCAAAAAGACAAAAATATGCCACTTACATGAAAATAGTTTTAACATTTTAGTAAACTTATTCTAATGGTCGCCGAACACTCAAGTTTTATAGCCTCAATAGGAAGGTGAAAAATGTTCTATTATATATTGAGACAGTTGAGACTTAAAACCACTAAATGAGCACATTATTTGTTTTTTTTACTTGTCTTATTTATTAAACAATCTTGGCATATATTTTTGATGTTGATTTTTTAAATAACAACTGATAAATATAATCACTAGTTCTGTACGTGTAATTAGGGTAAAATGTTATTTAGTGTGTAAAATGTCTTTTCATCATCATCATCATCATTTCAGCTGAAAGACGTCCACTGCTGGACATAGGCCTCCCCCAAGCATCGCCACAACGACCGGTCCTGTGCCTTCCGCATCCAGCGGATTCCCGCGACCTAATAATTATTAAAATGTCTTTTAATAATTATTAATGCCAAATTTCATTAAAAAGACATGCCAAGGTTGTTTACCAAATAAGAAAAGTGAGACAAAACCTAACCTAACCTTACCAAATCCTGGAATGTCTTTTTAATGCAATTTTTCAATAATAATTATTAAATGACATTATGTTAACAATTTCACACACTAAATATATATTTTTACATGTGCAGAACTAGTGATTCTATTTTATCAGTAGTTATTTGAATAAAGAGATGTGCCAAGATTGTCTACTAAATAAAACAATAGAGAAAAAATTGAATATACTTACACCGTACATAAGCATTATAAAACCGACTTCAAAAACCTTAACTAAAAAGAAAAAAATAACCCTCGTATGTATTTCAAAATCTTAACATAAACAAACATTTTGAAGGCGGCGCGTGATTGACCCTCTGGGTCATGTAAATATGATGTACTGTCGAGCGCATATCTATAGTAAAAAAAAGAGTTTATGCGAACGTACATGAAAAACCCGCGCCGCCTTCAAAATGTTGGTTTATGTTAAGATTT
This sequence comes from Asteroscopus sphinx, assembly GCA_949699075.1. Taxonomy (NCBI): domain Eukaryota; kingdom Metazoa; phylum Arthropoda; class Insecta; order Lepidoptera; family Noctuidae; genus Asteroscopus; species Asteroscopus sphinx. Next base: position 24,254,864 of record OX453004.1, on the reverse strand, counting down.
TTAAATACATACAAGGGTTATTTTTTACTTTTTAGTTAAGGTTTCTGAAGTCAGTTTTATTTTTTGTTAAAAAGTTTTTATTTCATACATTTTAGTTGATAATTGCGAGGCTTGATTCATAAATGTTTATACAACGTGTCCCAGAAATCAACGTCAAGCCGAAAACGGGCAATAGGCCAAGTCGTGACAGTCATTAGAAAAATATAAAAAAAATTCTTGGTCATGTACTTTTCAAATTTTATGGATTCAAAAATAAATCTCAAAAAGTGACACCCTGTGATGATTTTTCAAGTCCTGTGACTACAAATATTAACTTTCCGTCAGTTTTTTTTCTGTGACGTAAACATGAATAACCCTTCTGTAAATTACAGTTAAAAGGTAAAACATAACTACCACATTTTTAAATAAAATGTTAGATTTTTGCCCAACATTGAATTCAAAATTATTACATCACCCAACTTTAACCGCGTGTAGTATAAAAAAAATGTACAATACTATTTTGGCAAGTAACTTTAAAACATGCTGCGTTTAATCTGAATTCCAAAATGGTATGCAACTTACTAATTGCTACTTCTTAATTGAGGAAAAAAAAATATTTGTTAGTTTTAGGTGCGTTTGAAATAAAATTCTGTTGTTGGATTTCTTTAGTTATAATTTTTATTAAATCAGATTTACCGAGTTTATATTAAATGTTCAAACTGTTTGCCTTCAGCTGCACATTAATAAATTCTCGATGATCGGGATAACGCTCAGCATTTGGGTATTTCTTACGATACATTCTTGCTGTAGCATTGGGGTTGCATAAGATTTCTCCATAAATGAGATGCATGTTGGCGTATTCCTGTGCGGTGTATCGAGATGGCATGATAACAAACTACACAAAACACGGGATTACGATTAAAACAAGTCCGGGGTCGTCAGAAACAGTGCAGATGCACAATGCAAATGAAGTCCAATAAATAATAACATTTGTAAGTACGAAGTCACTACAAATACAAAAAGATGCTTAGTAAACGAAAGAGCGTAACGTGCTGCAGTATTGCACAATTTACCTAACGCATCCCTGTTTCGCCAGAGTGGCGTCTCTACCTGTTTCACTCACACAGACGAAATTATGTGTCAATCCGTCTCGCACTTAGATAAAAGTAGCGTCACTATCTATCTCGTAAGAGATATCCAAATGCTGAGCGTTATCCCGATCATCGAGTATTTATTAATGTGCAACTGAAAGCAAACAGTTCGAACATTTAATATAAACTCGGTAAATCTGATTTAATAAAAATTATAACTAAAGAAATCCAACAACTGAATTTTATTTCAAACGCACCTAAAACTAACAAATATTATTTTTTCCTCAATTAAGAAGTAGCAATTAGTAAGTTGCATACCATTTTGGAATCCAGACTAAACGCGCCATTTTTTAAAGTTACTTGCCAAAATAGTGTAGTACATTTTTTTACACTACACGCGGTTAAAGTTGGGTGATGTAATAATTTTGAATTCAATGTTGGGCAAAAATCTAACATTTTATTTAAAAATGAGGTAGTTATGTTTTAACTTTTAACTGTAATTTACAGAAGGGTTATTCATAGTTACGTCACAGAAAAAAAAACTGACGGAAAGTTAATATTTGTAGACACAGGACTTGAAAAATCATCACAGGGTGGCACTTTTTGAGATTTATTTTTGAATCCATAAAATTTGAAAAGTACATGACCAAGATTTTTTTTTATATTTTTCTAATGACTGTCACGACTTGGCCTATTGCCCGTTTTCGGCTTGACGTTGATTTCTGGGACACGTTGTATAACCAATTTGAGAATATATTTTTTATTAACCTTTGCTATCCCACTGCTGGGCAAAGGTCTCGCTCATAAGAACATGTCGTCCAAACGTCCAATCACTATCGTGAAAAAAAACACGCATATCGGCCAAGAATTCTCAGAAAAACTTACCAATGAGCAGATCATCTAGATAGGCGAAGCTAAAATAAACCGATTTATTGAAGCTGGTTTAAAAACTACTCAACCTAAGTCAATCAAATTTATATGGGACCACCGCGCGGGCTTCCTCTACCAAATAAAAAAACAACCACGTAAATCGGCCCACAAATCTCGGAGTAATCGGTGTACAAAGATGAAAAAAAAAAAAAAAAAAAAAACCGCTGAATACATAACCTCCTCCTTTTTTTGAAGTCGGTTAAAAAGCGCAACTGCTAGATTAACTTCCAGTTTTAAATTCATAGAATTCTGAATATGTTTTTCTATATTTCCAGGTTCAATTATTTAAGCATCGAAAATGGAAAGCTGGTTGGGCGATATCAAACGCGTCAGAATCCCTCGACCAAAATTCGGGAGCAAATATCCTGTAGAACCACCGAAGGATTACCTAGAAGATTGTGGAGGGGATCTTAGCAAGCAACGTCGCCATGACAAAGACCTGACTAAGGCGACAGAAGAGCTACGTCGATCACTGCAAGAGAAACTATGACCTCCCAACAGAGCATTAGGTCTTATTTAGCTTAAAACCTAGCCAGTGGCATAGTGACCCCATACGCACCCGTTTAAGCGATTACATAAGCATTTTGACGGACATTGTTTCAAACAAATGAGCGTGATTTGCAAAATTTTGAAGTGTTACAAACACGTGCTACGCGTGTTCGTATCCGGGTTATTGTTTATCATCCCTTATCGTAGTTAATAGTGATATTATATTGTTAAACATACGATGTAGCTGATTGCGTTTAGAGGGGTTTTCCTATCGTTTGGGTGACAGCAAATGATAATTTCTTTAAAAAATCAATACAACAATGGTCCGATAGTTTATTTATTACAGTTATTTTACCTAAATCGTACCCATGTCATGATACAATGCAAGAATTTAAAAGTGAGCGGATATATCTAAATGTCAAATGCCCCTGGTATTATATCAGAATTGGACGGTGTGACGTGTTCTGTAAGAATATAAAATTACAATTGTGTGTTTCAAATTTACAATGTTACATTGACCGGAAAAACATAAGTTATTCGTATGTAAAAAAGGTTGTCAGTATTAATTTACTTCAACTATGTTTTTTCTTACTTATCTTATTTAGTAAACAATCCTGGCATGTATTTTTAATGTAATTCGTCATTCATAATTATTAAAAGACATTATATTATTTCTATATAAGTCATATATGTTGCTTATTTTCTTTTGTATTGCATTGTATATTAACCATTTTAAACACTAAAATAACGTTTATTAACATAATTACCTGTGCAAACCTGTAGTTATTTTAAAAATCAACATTAAAACGACATGCCAAGATTGTGTTCTAAATAAGACAAGAAAGAAAAAACAAAGTAAACGAAAATTTGTTCTTTTGTATAACTGACACAAAAAGAAAAGATTTTAATTTTAGTTTAACAAAACTAAAACTAAAAACAATTATTAAAATATTGCTTTAGTTGCCGTAAAGCAACAAAAATATGGTTAAATTATCGTGTTACTGACACGTGTTTAGCTACGAAACCAGTTATATTTGATTAGATTTAGTTAATTAGACTGACATTATTTTAGAATAAGTTTACTGAATCTCGATAAGTATTAAAAAAACTTTTATAAATAAATATGGTGTATCGTTAAATGTTGTTTTATATACCTATTAGTTTTGATGTAGTTATCTTCTTTAAATGATAATTTTGAGTAATATCTTAACAACATTACTTATACTTTATAGCATTAGAAAAATTGCTTACAAGGGCATGCAAATCTTTAGATCCATTTTTCCACCTACTGGCTACGGCTCCCCGGTTCTGAACATTTTTGATAGCAGTTATCGACCGCTTCGGTCAGTCTGTGGATGGGTGACCGTTTCGTTATACATCGAGACCCCTCCGTGCCTCGGAGAGCACGTTAAGCTGTCGGTCCCGGTTGTCATACAAATATCTATGGCAGTTGTTACGGGTAGTCAGAAGTCTGAAAGTCTGACAACTGGTCTAACTTCCGAATGTCAACTAAAAACGAATGTTAACTGGGTTGCGGGTGTCTGATGGCAGTCGCTCCGTGTAAAATACTGATGTTCAGCGGCATCTGGCTAGACTGGAAGCCGACCCCAATATAATTGGGAAAACCCGCGGAATACATAACCTCCTCCTTTTTTTCAAATCGGTTAAAAAGACGAGGACGATGAGTTGTCGACCGATTCGGTTTGTTATAACTTTCCGCCGATTCATGTAACGAGAGAAAAAGAGATATCAAATCGAATCGGTCGATAAATGCTTGTCGAAAATGTTATGAAGCGGGGAGCAGGTGCATAGAATATAAATTATCTCTAACAACGGCTAGAAGCAGTGCCTAATGTATTTTATTTTTACACTTTCCTTGCCTTTTAGGTTATGTCTAATGCTATTATAATAAATGAAGTACAGACAAATTAAATTAATATGTTTTAGAAAGATACAAAATGCGTTGGATTGAAGATACTAATATAGACGTCAATGATGGTAGAATAGCTATACGCCGCGCTAGTAATATTTCAAACAATGTTTTAGATGGACCTGTGAGATCGAGATGGCTGTCAGAGGGCTGGCACGGCGCCAAACTATTCAGTTACAAATGAGTTTGGGCGGTATCCACTGTATACCATCAAACATCCATATGAACAACAACTTCTGCTTATTCCAATCAAATTGTTCAATAACTTATGATATACCTACGTCTGTGAGGATATACATGAGCTCCATACAAATAGGTAATGTCTAATTTATATCTCTATTAGGGCAAATCGTAGATATATACGTTATTGAAAACGGCCGATAATCAAACATAGATTATGTTTCTATTTTCTCTAACTGCAGAGTAAAGCGATAAGGTCTATCCATAGAAATCTAAATAAAGTTAGAAGTGGCAAAGGCGCGTGAACTTGAAGCCGCGTACAGGTGTCTTTTTAACCGACGAAAAAAAAAGGAGGAGGTTCTCAATTGGATGCGTAACTTTTTTTTTATTTTTTTTATTTAATTAATTTATTGCGTATTTAATTGTTGGTAGCGGAAAACCGGCGACATGCGTTCCCGTAGTAAAAAACAGTAGATAATATTTCTATTACCTTATTATTTAGATTTATATGGGTCTATCATACATTATAGAAATAATGAAAAAAATAAAATATATAAGTAAATAAATAATAATTATATTAATTAATTTGTTTAAAAACAAAAGATTTTAAGTGTTCCTTACTTCATCAATCATCTTTTCAAATATTATAATTATATTTATGATGTTCTGTGATTTTTAACCGACGAGAAAAAGGCAGGAGGTTCTCAATTCGATGCGTACCTATATATATTTTTTATGTATGCCCACGCCTAACTTTTTACAGAGTAGTCCGATTTTGATGATTATTTTTTTATCGTGAATCCTCTTAGAGGCAATGCTTAGTAATATTCATTTTACTATGTAGGTATAGAATCGTCAAGAATTTATGTATTTTTTTTAGTAAATATGATTATTTTTAGTGAAACAAAATGATCTTCCTCAGTGTATTGATAAACATTGACACTGTGGGTACCCGTTATAATGATACAATTCGTGAAGGTAATTAATAAAGTTAGTGAATTGGTAGCAAAAAAAATATTTTGATAAGATCTAACTTTCAAAATATCAATAAGTAGGTACCTACTGTATTATGTTTAGAGCAGTTAAGCAGATAATTATTTTAATTAGATGTGTAAACCTAGTTTAAATTAGGTACTTACGGAATCATCATAGTGCTGCGTGTGTAACGCAGTGGTGCTGCCCTCTCTCGAGTTGCACGGGGAAGAGTGTCGCCGAGAACGCCGGCCCTCCTCCTCGTACTCCTGCACACATACGTGCGTTTAATCCTTCCATGCTGGACAATGTCCTAACTTACATTAACACACTACACACCAACAAATGTGGAACGCGTAAGTACATTGGTAAGGTAGAACTACAAATACAAAACACTAGACAGGACCGTGTCACAAATCATAACATGCATCACACTTTACACGCAAGAAAGAAATAGACAAGCATCAAAACTACGTAACTCTATATAGCACAAGATAAAGTTCCGTCTAGACTACAACCTACATAGAAAGTTTTTATTAGTAATAAATTGTCTAAGACATAAGAACAAAGTTATAGGGATGTGAAACAGTGAAGACTCGCGTTCTAACTGCAGGGCGAGGGATGACCAACTAACAGTCTCGACGATGCAATTGATTTTTCATGCTATTTTTGCATGTTGGCACAGTTTCGACTGGTGCCAAAGCCGAGCGAAAGTTCTAAATTGTTAAGTATTGTTATCGTTTTAGCATCACCTAAAAATACACTAAAGATAGCAAAAAGTCATATATCGCACATACATATGGTAATTTTACTGGCAGAGCTTTGTTCTATGCTTGACTTTAATGGTTTTGCAAATAATAATAAATAAAGGTTTTTGATATAATTTTAGATAAATAATGTTAATGTTAAATAAATCAAAATAAAATTAGCCAAGAATTTTAACAGAACGTTCATTGGTTCCTTCGATTTAAAGGTTGAAGTTACTCACATGATTCCCAAGAGAATCCCGTGGGAAATCAAACATATTCAATTTGCAAATGTTTGTATTATTTTATGTATACACTAGCTGTGCCCGCGACTCCGTCCGCGTGGATGTCATAATTATGAACACAATGTCTTCAAGTATATACATATAAGCGCCTACACAGACGATTACACTATTTACCGACCATACTATATTTTGTTTTTACAACCAACCGGCTAAGGTGATGGAATTTCATGGAATCATCCCTAAACTTCCACATTCTGAGAAGACGCTCGTGCCCGGTAGTGGGAAGTAATTGGGTTGATTATGTTAAGTAATTCTATAACACTAACCACATCTCTTCTTATGCTGAGAAGAGCCCTAAACTTCCACATTCTGAGAAGATGCTCGTGCCCGGCAGTGGGACTGTAATGGGCTGGTAATGTTATGTTATTCTATAATACTAACATATCCAGTTCATTAACTCTTCTCATTTTGAGAAGAGGGCCATACCCAGCAGTGGGACAGTAATGGGTTTACTACGTTATGTTATTCTATATTTTCTAGTTTCATAACTCTTCTCGTTCCGAGAAGAGGTCCGTGCCCAGCAGTGGGGCAGTAGGTAATGAGCTGATTATGATATGATAATCTATTACACTAACAATATCCAGTTTCTTAACTCTTCTCATTCCAAGAAGAGGACCATGCCCAGCAGCGGGACAGTGATGGGCTATGTTATGTTATTCTATATTTTCTATAATACTAATAGAATCTAGTTGTATTTTTAGGAACCTGCAATAACCAACAATCATGACCTCTACTTTGTATGCAACTTAATACAATAGAGGGGTCAAGCTGTATCGCTGGATCTACTCAACCGATTCAGATAAAACATACCCTATATTTTAAGTTAGACTAATACCAATACAAATGCTAAGTTTCATTACGATCCGTTCAGCCGTTTTCACGTGATGAGGTAACAAACAGACAGACAGACAGACAGACAGACATAATTTTTTTAAACGATTGATTCGTGTTCTATAGCTTATTTCTAGTCCCCCTAGCCGGTTTTCGCGCAAAAAAACTCAATGTACAGACTTTTCGACCTTTACAGTTTTATTATAGTATATAGATACATAATATAATACATACATTTTCTGCATCTTCAATACGGCAAATTGAATATGTTTGATTCTCCTTACAATGTATAAACCATTGTACAATTGTAGATACATAATTGAAACTGGTTCTGTTTTCATAAACAAAAACTATAAACAATAAAAAATATTGAGCGTGAGATCTAGATTCCCACAACACAACACAATAAGGCGTTACAAGTATTTTGGTTGATTTTTAGTTTATGTTGCATAACTAAATGTATTTATAATTGCAGATTGCTAACCTGTTAGTTTATTATAAACTTTGTTTAATAGACTTCCGTGTTGTTAAAACGTTTGCGATTAAATCAGAGAAGAGAGACGTAATGTTATGTTTGTACTAAACTGTGTGTATTTAGCTTACAATTGTAATTTTGAATTTGATGGAACCGGCAAAACACAAAGAAAATATAAATACCGATATAAAAATATGAGACGCTATAAAGAGTTAAATCGTTATAAATGCGAAGCAGGTGTGGGCTTACACAGGCAGGGGACACTTGCGTGCTTAGTATCGAATCGAACTCGTTCGCTGTTACGGCTTAACCCGAGCCATTGAACGCAATAGTTTTTATGTGTAACTATAATAAATAGTCACGCAACTGATAAAGGCTAAAGCCAACCTAAAATAATAAAACATAAGCGGACCAAATCTTTGTTCATTTTAAGAAGTAAACAACCTTGTAGTGACTGCGTTGGTAATCGGATTTTATTTTCATTATTGTACTCGTTACTTACTGTTGATTTTCCGTTGTATTTCTAAATAAATATGTACTACATTCTTTATATCATTCTTCGAGCCTATTTCACAACTATGTTGGGGTCAGCTTCCAGTCTAACCAGCCCCCCCGATTCAGAACCACACGATAACTAGTTGTCGACCGATTCGGTTTGTTATCTCTTTTTATCTCGTTGCATGAATCATAATACGAAACGAGATAACAAACCTAACTGATCGACAACTGGTTATCGTGTGGCTCTGAATCGCGTAGCAGATGCGAACATAAGTATTTTACACGGAGCGTACCTACTTCATTCTTATAAGTCTGATGCTCCTTGTCAGGATTTGAAATAGCAGGAAATATGAAGGGCCCTGATGACCTGTTAAACAGGTTTTTTTTAAAGACCTACTTCAGGCACCATCAGTCACTCACAAAGCTAGCTTTTATAATTTTGGCCAAGAATGTCATTGATTTTGGCACATTTGCTAAACCTAGTAGCATAAAACTATTATGAAGAGAAAAATCAATTGAATATTAAATTGAATTATTATTAATCCGTTTATTCATTAATAGCACTACCACATGGTTCAGAAACACAAGATAACCCAAAGATACATTATGCTACTTTTTTTGAACACTTTTTTTATGCTTCCTCAAAACAATAATGACTGAGTGTACCTCAACCTAAAACCTATTTTCTGGTTAGAAAATAGGTATTTTAAAGTCGTCATTTAGCTGCACGAGATATTTTCAAAAAATGTTGTTGTAAGTTTTGTATCAACGGGAACCTAGATAGACAGAATATACTTTATTGTACAACATGTAAATAGTAGTAAATAGTAGTAATAGTAGTAGTAGTAGTAGTAACATATTCCGAATATTATGGTATGTTTTTAAACTGTTTATAATAAAAGATAACTGAGATCCAGGACGTTAAAGTACCGCTTCTTAGATTTTAACCAACGTGGCGGCGCGGCGCGGCGTGAAAAAGTTATAGTTAGTGTTAGATGCAGTAAATGTAAATTCTACAAAATTTTGTAACTATGGCATAAATAAAACTATGATATTTCACTAACAAAATTACGACGCCAAAAAGTAGCTTAAAACGCAGATTTCTTGCGTTTTTTTGTAATTTACGGCTTTTTAGACAAGCTTTGTGCGCTACGTACGTTACGAGTGCTACGTACGTACTACGTGTAAGGCAAATCATATATTGTATGGTATTAAATATTAATAGGTTCCATTACTTAGCTAAACTAGTTTACACTGGATTAGTTAGCATTTTATTTAAACACTATACGGTTACATTTAAACGTATGATATGTCAACAATGATTATAACGGAAACTCCCCAAAGAAAAGACATCAACGATCTTAGTAATATTAATGTAAATTTTTAACAACCAATTTCATGTTGTTATGATTAATAATAAATTTTAGTTAAAAGAATTGTTAAATTATTCAGAAATACTTCCCATGAATAACATAAACACCTAAACACACTGCGGAAAACTCAACAAAAGCGACGTTCCTTTTTATATTTGCATAAAACTTTAAATATTAACGAATTCCCCGTCTTTATTCATACTATATGGGACACTCAGAAAGTTTTGCGAAACTAAAAAAAATTGTTCTATACGTACATATATTTTTATCAAATCTTTTCAAAGTACTTTCCACCAGCCTCTATACAAAGATTCATGCGCCTAAACCAGTTTTCAAAACACTTTTTCCAGTCCGCCGCAGACACCTCGTTTACAGCCTGCTCGAACGCAGCCAGCGCATCTTCCGGCGACGAAAATTGTATCCCTTTGAGCTGATTTTTTATTTTTGGGAATAAAAAGAAGTCACACGGTGCTAGATCAGGGCTGTAAGGAGGGTGACCCAGGAGTTTGACTGGCGTGCTGTCCAGGAAGTCCCTCGTTTTGAGTGCGGTGTGCGCAGGTGCATTGTCGTGGTGGAGCAGTAGCCCGCGGAGCCCTGTGCTTGGTCGCTTGTTGCTTATAACAGAGAAAACTTCTGGCAAACATTTGGTAGTATACCATTCGGCATTAATGCTTCTTTGATCCCGTAAGGGAATTGATACCAAGTGGCCAGTCAAATTAAAAAAGCTAGCGATCAAAATCTTACCCCCGCTTCTAGATCGCTTCACTTTGGTAGGCGTTGGCTCATTTTGAAACACCCAAACAGTCGACTGGCGCTTGGTTTCTGGGTCGTATTGATAAATCCAGGACTCATCACCTGTAACGATGTCGTAAACACGCCGAGACGAGCCTGCTTCAAATTTGTTAAGCATATCACGGCACCATTCCACCCGGGCCTGCTTCTGAGCATCGGTGAGGTTGTGCGGCACCCAGCGTGATACTATCCTCCTCACGCGAAGATGGCTGTGTAGAATCTCGTGAACGCTTCCCGATCCAATCTTCAATATGTGTTGAATCTCCTGATATGTAATTCGCCTATTGTCTTGGATTAAATTTTTCACTGCTAGCACGTTTTCTTCGGTAACAGCCGTCAAAGGGCGACCGCTTCTTTCGTCATCCCCCAAAGTTGGTCGACCGCGCTTGAATTCGTTATACCAACGATACACGGTTGCCTTGGAAGGGCCTTCATCCATGAATGCCATTTGAAGTCTATCGTACGATTCATCCGGTTTCAGGCGACACTTGAAATCGTATAAAATCATAGCTCTAAAATGTTCCTGGCGCAGATCCATATTTCAGTGAGACACAATACTTTGAATTAACTCGCAAAAAATGTGGAGGGAAATTTTGAAATTGGAACTTACTTATTTTTACTTATAAATAATCATATTTTCGAAAAACATTATAACTGGCCAGTCTCCCATATATAAAAACTTTTTTTCGCAATACTTTCTGAGGGGCCTGGTAGTATCGGTAAGGGACAGGCGGTTGTTAACAACAGCCCTATTAATAATGCAGGGCAATTCGTGGTCTACGGGGACGTTGCTCACATCTTTCTAACTAAAAGCCATACGGGAATTTATGCACAATGTTTTAATTTTTAATTAAATTTAAGCGCACAATTTCATTTTTAGCCACAAAGTGTAAAACATAAACAAAGTACTTAATTCCTATGGTGATTGCAACGCAGTTGCTAGTGAATTTCAAAATTTATTAAGTTTTTTTGCAAATTGTAGTTCTATTTCACATTGTATATTGATCGGAATATGTTTCGCCACAATAATTACACAATAGGTATTTATCTAGCTCTATTAGCTTCAAATTATCGAGTATCGAGCAAATTATATAGCTTAAAGAGCTAGATTAATGTTTTCTATGCGAATTATTCAGTAGAGCTCAATAGAGCTACAATTAGCGCTAAAAGCAATAAATTTAGAATTTCGCGGGCAACTGCGTTGATTTAAAAAGATCCACGTTGAACGTTATAGCGTTGTTTCTGTATTCTGAGGTTATAGCAATGCAAGCCTTAAAATTGCCGTTCTCTTACTGTTGCAGCACAAAAGTATCAGGCGTTTCACAGTAGCTCATTATTACCTACACCGGAATGTTACATTTTATACACGTAAAGACTAATAACATTTTAACGACTGTTTTAACGGGCCCTTTAATTAGATGTTTAAGTTCATTAAATTCCAGGTAACTTATAATTATATTGCATATACACGAAATGTCCATTAAATAAAAAGTATGTACGGTCACGTTACTTCGCGGTGGTACATTTTGTCGACAAAATCCCTTGAACGAATCCTGCTACATTACACGTACCTACCTACCGCTGCCGGGGTGCATTAAAAGAGCCTCCACGAGTGATGATATTTAATTAATCGTCCGGCGCACCATGGGCTGTCAGCCCCGCTACCAACCTGCTGACTGGCTAATCTTTTCCCTACGGCATGAGCTATTATCATTTTACTAACTCATGTCGACACGATAGAAGAAGAAGAAGATCGCTGATCGCTGCCATCGAACATTTAGTGCAAGCGATTTTAACCTTAGTGGTGGTTTACCGGAAAGATTTCTGATTGTACCTACACACGTAAAAGTAGTCTGAAGTTGCTTTATAATATCAATCTAAAGCAGCAGTCACTCAAAATATTCTTTAGAAATTCCGAAAAGCAACCATAACAAAACCCACACAAAAATTACGACCATGACTGAACTAAGACTAACCCTGAAATATAAAAACTGAACTCAGAAACAAATGGTATCACATTTCTACGATGATTTTGCGTTGGCTGAGAATGGTACCAACATACAGTCCGTTTTTCAACATTTGTCTTTTTAGTAAATAATCTTGGCATATATTTTTAATGCAATTCGTCATTAATAATTATTAGAAAACATTATATTAACAATGATACATAGTAAATATTTTTTAACCTAATAACGAATGCGAAACTAGTAGTAATATTTTCTCAATAGTAATTTAAAAATTCAACGTTAAAGAGACTGCCATGATTGTTGACTAAACGAGATAAAGATAGAAAAACAGAGTTTAGATTGTGTACCTTGGCCATGGCGCGCACGTCCATAGGTACGTAGTCGCGGAAGGCCACGCGGCGCCGCCGGCGCGACGTCATGCCGAGCGCCCGGCGCGCCGCGCACTGCCATCGCAAACCGCCCGTAACCGCCCTTGCCGCCCTTGGGACGCGCCCGCCCTACGTACCCGAAGCCGCTCTACGGTTTACTTAAGAGGCTCCCTGTTAACTTTAGATTTTATGGCACACCCGCAGCTAGGACGTGCCAGAAATATTTTTAAAATTCTACCATCTTAGTAAAATTAATATGTCTATTAAACTAAAATGTATTTATTTAAGTATCTATTGCTTTATTCGAACTAATTTTAAGTTTCTTATCTTTTTTACACAGTGTTGTCTACATTTTTAGGGTTCCGTACCCGAAGGGTGCCAAACGGGACCCTATTAGGGTTTCGTACCCGAAGGGTGCCAAACGGGACCCTATTACTCTCGCTACGCTGTCCGTCCGTCCGTCTGTCTGTCACAGGGCTGTATCTTTTGAACGGTAATAGGTAACCGCTTGAAATTTTCTCAGAATATGTGTTGCTATGAGGTGTATCACGACAAATACTAAAAATAAAAAAAGTCTAAAACCAAAGGGGGTCCCCATACTAGAAACCTCAAAAAACATGCATTTTTTTCAACGTTTTTGTTCCTGCTCTATCTTCAAAACGGTAATACATACCAGCGTCAAACTTGGTCAGATTATAGTGCATATTATGTAGTTTTGCAACAAGTACTAAAAATAAGACAAACATAGACATATTGAGAGGTACGGAACCCTTACTGCGCGAGTCCGACTCGCACTTGGCTGGTTTTTTACTTATTTCTCCTCTCGCAGGTCTGCTGGTAGAAATGTCTTTAAAATAAGCAGTACCTTTGTACTAAATAACTTTAATGATGTCTCCTTTCATATATTATTGTGTGTAAATAAATTATAAATAAATAAATAAAATATAACATGCGGTCAATTACTGTCGCCTCTGAAGTCGTGGCAGAACGTAATAAAATTAATTTATTTTACTAGCTAAATTAAGAGTACATAGATACAATTCAAAGGATTTATACGGAGCATTAAGGATAAGGCCTTATAATATCTCGTAGATCCTAACTTGTAGATTAGTTAGGTAGTTGGTGTTCCCGAAAAGTACACAAAACCCTCGGCCCTAAACAACTTTTACTTGAACATAAAATAAACATTTTGTTGTGGAGAAGTAGAAGGGTTCATTTATCTTTGTCTATTTCGGGCGGAAAGGTAAATCTAACGATACCTGCTACTGCGAATGACAAATAAGACATGCTTACATAACGAGCTACCATTTTACTCATTTCATTTAGGATGTTCCTATTATACGTACGTAAGTATAGTTAGTTATATTAGCTAATTAATTACACTGGGGGAGGATAAAGCACGTTGCCGACAAAGCCGCCGCCTTTCTTGGATCCCTCGCTCTTATTGAGTTTCATTTATAAAAGATGTCCTATATTTATTAATGAATGCTGCCTTGATTATTAATTTTGATAATTATAATTACATTTCCTGGGCCGTCTGTAGTAAATCCTTTATAAAGTACACTGGCATGGTTCATTCATGTCTTTGTTTGTAACAGTCAGCAAATTATTTTGTGATGTCTTTAAAAATATCAAGCTTACACAAAGAGAAACTGATTGTCGTAAAGTTCATTATTCTGGGATTAGGCTCACCTTATCTGTATGACGTACCGTATCAAAATGGCGCTACTGCGACTTACTGACGTCACAGTGTAGATGGTTTAGAGTTTAGCCTTTAGCGCTCATTAAAGTTAACAAGTGAAGGCGCGGTGAAAAGTAGGTTTTAATTAAATCGATACCAACCCCGAAGGTTAAAAGGTTGTTAGAACAGAATTACTTTTTAAAAGAAATTTTATAATACATAATTGGCCCATTATTGGCACACTGCTGAGCATGGGCCTCTTCTCAAAATGATAAGGTTAATTCCTTAGTCCGCCACGTTGGCCTACAGTACTGCGGGTAGGTGGACCACACACACCATCGAGAACTGTATGGAGCACTCTCAGGTGTGAAGGTTTCCTCAAGATATTTTCCTTCCCCTTTAAGGTGCGTGCTACCCCTCTCTTTACTTGCACATATTGTCCATCCTAAGGTTGTCTTATTGTAGATACCTTTTATATGAGTCATGTATGTAACTTATTTTTTTTTGTGTACATTAAAGAGTATTTGTATTGTATTGTATGGTAAAGTAAGTGATAATCAAATTCTGATCCACACATGAATTCGAAAAGTCAGAGGTCATCTTCAATAACTCCAAGTAATTAAAGGTTTTTTTCTTTTTGAGAATACACTTATGTACATCGAAGAATTTAGTGTTCAAGGTTGTTTGTGTAGTTCTTAACTGTAAGCAGTACACTTATAATGTTTTTTTTATATATATTGAAATAGAATGACGAAACAAACTAAAGGCCCACGTAATGTTACGCAAACATCTTTACCCATAACAACTGCTTTACCATTACCACAAATGCTGTTCCCTAAATCACTGTAAATATAACATACAGTACGGAAACTACATCCTAATGCTCCGGATTGAATCACTCACACAGACACACGCTTCAACAAGAACCTAAGCGGACATCGCAGTGCTGTCAGTGCAAACAACCCGCTTAGGAGCCTTGTGTGAGTGCGTCGTTTCGAGCGTTTGTACGTAGTTGCCATACTGTATGATATGTTTACCGTGCCTAAATGGTATTGCAAGTCGCGTTCGCCGAACTGAGACATGAAGTAAAATGTCTCATGTGATTGTAATTTCACCGGTATTCGTATCCTTCGCACCGGAACAAGCATTACTGTTTGGCGGCATAAATAGGTACGACGTTAGTGTGTCCCCGGACGAGCTCATTCACAAGGAGCTTTGCTACAACCATTGTCTTATTTTTTTTTATTTTTTTTTCGAATTGATTACTCGCAGGAAGCACCAGAGTGCTCTTTCTGCTTAACCGGGCTAGTTGGCGGAGAGTCCCGTGAGGGACTCCATCCGCAATTTTTTTTTTTTTTTTTAATGCTTAATTTTCATTTTTATACTCCTACACGGTGCTGTATCATCGCCACTGGTTCAAAAATGTCAAATGACAATATGCATTTACAACAGAAACAGTTCTTACTTATGTGAAGTTAAAAAACTTTTTAACAAAAAAATAACCGACTTCAAAAACCTTAACTAATAAAGCTGGTTAAAAAACTACTCGACCTAAGTCAATAAAATTTATATGGGACCACCGCGCGGACTTCCTCTACCAAATAAAAAAACAACCACGCAAATCGGCCCACAAATCTCGGAGTAATCGGTGTACATACATGAAAAAAAAAAAAAAAAAAAAAAAAAAACCCCCCGAATACATAACCTCCTCCTTTTTTTGAAGTCGGTTAAAAAAAAAATGTGTCGTATTTTTTATGTTAGAAGGATTTAAAGAGTTAAAATAAACGTCTTATTGAAGCTCGGGCTCTAACGGTGCATTATGCTTTTTATAGTATTTTTTGTATGTTTAATTGTTTAATCGGTATTCTCAAACAGGGAGAGGCGGACCTTTTTTCTGTATTAAAATGTGTACTAATTTTTTAAAGATAGATGCACTCTTCTTCCTAAAAGGTGCAAAATTAAGTAAGCTTTCACGCTGCTGTGACGTAAGAAAAGACAAATGGTCAGACAAACAGATAGATAAACATGAATGTGACTGTAGGTACAAGCAAGAGTTTTTTTTTATTGGGACCTAAATGATCCCTAAAAGTTGCTTAAGAATTTTGAAGCAAACAACTTCCATGCTTGCCAAAATTTCTTTAAAGTACACACACAATAGGTGGAGGTAGATAAGATATGTGGGTAGTAGTTAGATGGGGTGGCCAGAAAACCTGTTCGTGTGCCCGTTGCGGGTTGTCCTACTCGATAAGTCTGGAAGGAACGGCAGTTTTTTGGGCCGGTGCACCCTGGCACGGGCAATCACTCTTCTTCGGGGGACATTATTATCCGTGTGGCGAATATTCAGGCACTGGAGAGGCCTGATCTGGGCCCATATGGCGTTGTTCCGCGTATCCGCGTATTGGGTCTTAGCAGAGGGCACAGTGGAAGAGCAGGGACAGGCCCGGTGTGCACGTACCCTGCCACTGGACAGGCAGCAGGGGG
This sequence comes from Asteroscopus sphinx, assembly GCA_949699075.1. Classification (NCBI taxonomy): domain Eukaryota; kingdom Metazoa; phylum Arthropoda; class Insecta; order Lepidoptera; family Noctuidae; genus Asteroscopus; species Asteroscopus sphinx. The sequence continues at coordinate 24,237,776 of OX453004.1, read as the reverse complement.
ATTATGTCCTTCCCTGCCCCCGTCAATCCCGTAGTCCTAGAAGAAATGCTGCGGTTATATTCACGCGCCTCCTTTTGGGACCGAGGGTCTTGGCTTCACAGCCCGGACCGTGAGGAAGAAAACCTATCTCTACATAAAATTACTGGAGGATAGGGCCTGCGGCGGGTGGCGGACCCAGGGTCCATGTTCGGTGTCAACAAGGAGGGTGCGGGCGACGTTAGGACACACGGGGAGAAGGAGCTCGCCTACTAGTGGCGAGCCGAGACCTGGGGGGGTGGTCGGCAAATGCAGTCTGTCCCACGCCCCCGGCCAAAGGTATGTGGAGGAACGAGGTATTATGTTTCTACAACACAAAGGGAGAATTCTTCAACCAGGCTGGGTCTTATTCTTAATTGGACTAGTGTAGTGGAGAGTCCCGAAGGTCTTCATCCGCCTGAATTTAACTAACTTGCCCAACGGTTGATTTCGGGAGCTTGTATTTATACTTAGGGACTGCACGTCAAACTGATAGCACGATTGAAAAGTTTATGACGTCATCTACTACATCAGTGGTATTTCGCATGTAGCACGATAGATGTCGCTACAGGTGCTTAGAAGAACACCGTGGAGGTTTAAGTCGGTAAGAGTCCGACACTGGCTCCACCTTTCCCAGGCGGAGTGGTCCATGAGGATTTTCACAAAGGAATATAAGAAAATGGTTGTAGGTAGGTGATCCCTTTGGTAACTTTAAGACAGAAAAGAAAAAAAAAAACTACGTGAAGCTACCTACCCCGTGAAGTAGCAATAATGATTTTTATTTATGTTTATTCTAGAGAAAATGCCCTAAAAAAGGGTTTTTGTATCAGACGAGGTATTTTAGGTTGCCTGTACGTATACAACTGAGGAATTTATCATGTTTACCAACATTATAGTTTATTTATTTATTTAATTACAACAATTTTTTCATTCTTTAATCGATACAAAAACAAGAAAAACATTAATAGCTGATACTTGAGCAAAGTCAAAATCAGAGTATACTTTTAAAGTAATTTAAAAATAAAATTAGGTAGGTAGGTACACAGTATCCAAAAATAATTTGAAAATAAAAAATATAATCACGAGAAAATCAAAATAATTAATCATAATATTTATCGAGGTTTAGAAAAAGGGTTAGGTCATGTACTCATGTATGATTATTTTGTATTGTTCGTAATTTTATTGGTTACAATATTTCATATTATATTTAAAAAAATAAAAATGTTAAAATAAAAATCTATAAAATTAACAAAATATTCACAAAAAGATAACATTCGGGCTCGTCCGGGATTTGAACCCGGGACCTCTCGCACCCGAAGCGAGAATCATACCCCTAGACCAACGAGCCGATACTTGTTCCTGTGAAAATAGTAGTCTAAACAAACGCCCTATATTACTGTTATCAATTACGTCATAATTGTTTAAATAACATTACATAGTACTCTAGATTTATTACGAGATGTAACGAATCTAAACTCGTAAACTATTTTCTTTTCAATAAACTATACTCGAGTTCTTAATTTGTTAGCGTCCATATAGGGGGATTAAAACAGTTTTACAAGCATCACCATGAGCATCACACATCGTCAGATATGAAATCACTTTTCAAGAGAAGAATGCTACTTGAATCTATTCTATAGATACGTAAGTACTAATAGAGTCGAAAGAAAACACTGTTATTGGCCGCTATTACCGAATAGATATTTTATTTTCACAGTTATAATGCCAATATTCCCCTTAGAACACTTTGCGTGATGAAAAATAAATAAGTAATAGAATTTTGCCAGATTTACCCATATAATGCAAAATACAGGAAATAACGGCCATAATTTTGAGCTGTTTTAGTTCTACTCGCTAGCCGTTATCGACTCATGCAAGAAAATGTGAGATATACAGTGGTAGTGCCGAGGTGCCACTCCAGCTTTTAGAAATTTATTAGCTACTCTAAAGTAATGTAAAAGCGCTCTTAATTTTTGCGATAAATAACATTATGTGTAGGTATACAAGGTTAATTTTAATATACCAAAAACACTAAGAGGAAATGCAAGCAGAGATTTTTGAAAATTAGGTATTGGAGAAACTATCGCTGTCACTTTGCGATACTTTAAGACCTTGTATAAATACATGGTAATGCAATAAAGAATTGAATAGAATTGAGCGCTCGGCCTCAATTAAGTGCGATAAGGACAACTGCAGCTCCGACTGAATAGCCTTAGTAAAAAAGTAATATTTGGAGACTTTGTCTTTCGACTATTTCCTCCTCCGAAACAGTGGGGTAATTGTGTAATGCATTCACATTGACATCAGCTTTCATTTTGAAATTACAGCAATATTCATTGCTTCATTGCGTGGTACGTAGTTGTCAATTTGACGGATTGTCAAAACACACAGAGCAATGAACATTGAAATCCAGATGATTGCGATCCCGAATGAGTTACGCAATTCGGCAGCGGGACCAATTTAAAAGATATTTCATAAACTGAATAAGATGAATACATACTGTGTACACAGTACATACTGTGTCGCTATGTTTTTCCTTTTTCATTAAATCAAAATCAAATCAGTTGTCAAATTTATATACTAGGCCTCTGTAGACAGCGGTCTAAATAGGCAATTGTGAGAATTTTTGAGGGCTTCTAGAAATAATTTATCAACAGAAACGTAAAACATAGGGACATAAAAGCTGGTATTTTTTTATTGTATAAAGTCATTGCTCAAGGGTTATAAACCAGAAATAAAACAGTCCAGAGCGTTTGTATGGAGATAAGACCGCCCGCATTTCCTCTTAAGGGTAGTTTTTGCTCATCATTCTGCACAATTTTTATTATGGGAACAAATCTAAAATCGTGAAAAAAAAACTATTTCAAAATAAGTGGATACCTAACCTTTTTGTTTTTGTTTTCGGGTGGATATCCTCCTGGATACCCTCCGTCTGGGGATGGCGGAGGGGTATGTCGGACTCTTACCGACTAAAAACACACGGTGGCCATCCTCTACACAAAATAGAGGAGCTCCGGGAACTCTAATGGACAGCGCCGGTGCCCCTCTAGTGCTATGCCTTTGGCACATCCCGGGAAAGTGGATACCTAACCTAGTGATCGAGTTTTTTATTATTATTATTTTATTAGGATGTAATGGTGTTTCATTAAAATTTATAAGTGGATTCAGTGCCATAACAAGGGCGGTGCCACCAGCGATGCCCAAACACGGCACAGAAGTAAAGCTCCGATTAAGAACCACACGATAAACAGTTGTCGACCGGTTCGGTTTATTATCTCGTTTCATCTATGATTCACACAACGAGAGAAAAAAAGATAACAAACTGAATCGGTCGACACAGTTGTTCGATCATGATCGTGATCGTGTGGTTCTGAATCGAGAATCAGGACCAAGTTTTGGGTTATGGTACCGCAGTTATAGAAGCTCGCACCGGGCGCATAAAATACTAGTTACGGCACTGAGTGGATTTACTAGCTATCTTTTGGCACAACGATTTGATACGGTGCCTCTGTTGATCGAGTTAGGCATACACTTGGTCCTATAATAAAACTTGTGCAGAATTATTTGCATCCCTTGAAGCATTTTTGGTACATTAAAAATGAAAAATGAGCTTGTATATCAAAGCGATGCAGTGTCACCGGCTACCGTAATTGTTCAGTTTGGTATAAGATCAAGCTTTAAATAAGAATTTGAGCAAGAGCTACAACAGCTGCTGGTAAGTAAAAAGTCGAAATATCTAAAGTGTGAATGGTGGGTGATGAGATCGCGAGTGACACCCGGGACACTGCTATAGACAAGGCGTAGAGAAGTGAATGTGGTCGACAAGATAAGTGTAGAAGGTAATTCTGGCAAAATCACCTCGTGCGGGGGCTCCAGCTCGTCGTCCGGGGGCGGCGCGTCGCTGCCCCGCCACGCGCGCCCGCTCCTGCCCCATACAACACGTTACGTCAACAGCCTCCACACATGGCTACACCAGCAACTAATTCACACATAATACCATACGGAGAACACAAACTCAACAATCAACCGATTATAATTCTGGGGTCTTTTATGGCACTGGCGAGTTTGGTTGTATACCTACCGAGACGAAATGTTTGGTTTTAATCGGTCCATGCTGTTCCTATTCTTTTTGGACTTTGTTTGATTATTTTATTACAGGATGATTCATTATAAAAGTAGGAATAGTAAACAGTATATTATACTATACTGTTTATATATTCCTAGTCTACCCGGTTTGCAAATTTTACGTTACTCTGAGTAGAGCAAACGAAACGAAAACTTTAGTTACACAAATGCACGTAGTGTAACTAATTAATTACTCGAGCCTTCGTGGTTATTTTAGGAAGAAGGCATAGTTTTATCATCTCAATTTTATTATAGATTACTTCATGCAGCACAAACCGTTCAATATAATTTTCTAGATGAATGTGGACGGTGACAATAAGACATTACAATAAATTGTTTTTACATATATTGAACAATTTGACTGGAATTGTTCTTCCATAAAAGCTTAACCGTCGCTTACGCATCGATTTTACTGGCAATAAATTTAAAACAACCCTTACTTACGGATGCAGGACAACGGCACTAAACCGCCGATGACAATAAATGGGAACGTTTATGCTATCATAAAACAATCGATTCCTATACTGAATAAAAGTGGAAATGTTTGGCGACCAGCCAATGAGATGCTCGGTTCGCGAGAGTGAGCGCTGAGACAAGGGCTCGTGGAAAACGGTGGGTTATTTTCTCTGTGAGATGTAAAAGAGCGGACGAAAGCGAACGCTCGGAGAGGACTCAGCCTTTGCTTTCGCACTTTAATGGTACTTTAGCGTTTAAGCGCCTTTATAAGAGGCCCCGTCGGCGACGAGGGATTTGCGCCTCGCTCATTAGAGAGGTGCGGTCTCTCCCGCTTACAGCTCTCTGATCCCGCACAGCCTCAGCTGAATGTCAAATTATTTTAATATCCTTCTGCTTTCATGAAAACCGCTACATCATATGTTTTTTCTTAGTGTAACGAGTTCTAACTATCTGAATGTAAGTGTGGTCAGTCATATAATGAGGTCACCTGTAAGCATGGTCATGCGGTGGCAGGCCCAGGCCGGAGTCCTCGGAGGGCGAGCGATGGTCGGCTACGAGAGGTGCCTCCGCCGGTCCCTCCTATAACAATAACCCGCAACCTGACCCGACAACCCCAACACTTTCAACCACTTCTCACGTAACTTACACTTACGTGGAAGAGTTACTAAATTCTTAATTGGTCAGGGACTTTGAACCCTAAAGTGATGTAGTATAGCTACACAACAGTATTATTGCACGTTGTACAGTATACATGACTCTAAAATAAAGTCCATGAGCTGGAAAGACATTGAAGAACTATTTATTTAATTCAATAAGATTCACAAGATTGTGGTTGACAGTGTTTAGAAAAATACGCATAATTTGATATCCGCATTTTGTTTTTTGTAATGCGAGTTTAATTTATCAGGCCTGACCTTAAAGGTGTTTCATTAATGTTTCATGATGCCTACCCTACATGTTATTAAAATAATACATTTATGAACCATTTATAAACAAAGCTCAATCTACTATAGGAAGCAATCAAACTATGACACTGATGGAACATGCAGCAACAGGGGCGTACCCGGCGATCCTGAATCCTTAGAAGTACTTATAAATGCTTAATTCTTTTCAATGATTTCAGAAGATGGGACTATTGTTTGGAGCAGCTGTGTACGTCCTTGTGTACAGTCAAGTGAATAAGTAAAGCGAGTGCACTTACCGGGTCGTGCAACTCATGCATCGTCGAGGAGGGTAGCATGTGTCGCTCGGGAGCCCGCTACCAACAAATCGTAAGCATCAACTAAGTGTACAAATGATTTTGCACTTAAATACACATACTTTCGTGTGTTTTTTAAATGTAGATTTATGAATTCATCAATGTTATGTATTTTTCGCAATTTTTACAAAGCCATTGATCAGTGTCATTTTGAATATGTAATGAAGTATGGATACCTATTCAATTAATGTGTTTGTATGTGCATGTACCATTTGCGACTACAAATTATGACTACCGAGCAATGGATTGAATCTCCTTCTTAATTTGTAGATAAACAAAAGACCTTCGCTTTAGATATTATTGTAGACAAAAAACATCATTTAAATTAAATCAGTTAGTCGGAGAAATCTTGCAAAGAAGCCGGAATCCTAATTAGGTACTGCAGGTGAAGCACAGATTACAACGTTGTAAGGTGAAAGCCTCCTAATAAACTCGGGGAAAATACGCTTTTACCTCTATTTCTTTGCTGACGGAAAGATTTAATGTAAAAAGGTTTTATAAGATAAATTTTACTCTAGAACTTGCCATTTTCTCTAGTTTCTGATGTATGTACTTTGTGCTATGAAGTCTGTGTGACTGTAACCTCATGATCAAGATATGCAAAAAAAAATAGCCTTTGTAGTACGGTTGACCTGGGTCAAGCGCACGTCAGTGGTAACAGTTTTACATTGTCTATACTTCGTAAGCATATCATACAGCGTCTTTATTTCGTAAGCAGTAAGGGTGGTTTTCTAATTCAACTGTTACCACTGTCATGCAGTCGACTGTACCTAAATATTAAAATCAACAGGAACGAATCATTGAATCGCTAAAAAAAACAGACCGAAATAAATTAGAACCATCGAAAGTTGTTGGTTGTTGTTGAATTAGTTGTAGTTCATTCTGCGTTTCAAACATCTTTAAGAGGAAATGCGGGCAGAGAAACTTTTGATGATTAGGTATATGAAGAAAATATCACTGTCACTTTGCCTCAAGTAAGTGCAATAAGGACAACTTCAGTTCCGACTGAATAGTCTTAGTAAAAAAGTCATAATTCGAGATGTGTCTCTCGACTATTTTCTCCTCCGAAACTGAACCAATTTGAAAGATATTTCATAAACTGAATAAGAAGAATGTGTACTGTGTCGCTATGTTTTTCTTTTTCCATTAATAGTTATACATTAGGCAGGCAGCGGTCTAAATATAAAATTTAAAGTTTTTTTAAGGGCTTCTAGAAATAATTTAACAACAAAAACAAAACATAGGGGCATAGAAAAAGCAGATATTTATTTTTAAATTCTAAAAAAATCATTGCTGTAGGATTATAAACCAGAAAGAAAACAGTCGAGAGCGTTTGTATGAAGAAATATCACCCGCATTTCCTCTTAATGTATTGTGACTAGATAATAGTTGGCATAATTAATTAGTAGTTACATAATTATTTATGTTTATCAAGTAAAAGATAATTACCTTAATGTGATGGTCGCCGGGCTCTTCGCCTCTTCTGTACACGAGCTCATCGAACCTCGCCCTATCCTCCGGTAGCATGAACTCCCGTATTTCCGTCAGAAGCGTGTACTGCAAAGGACATCTCATTTATTATTTGGATAAAGAAATTTTACTGGAAAACTGGCACTGGACCGGAATGTTCGAGGTTACGTGGTTACGTGCCAGTGGCTGTATGTAGGTTAAACAGGTAGATGGGATAGATAACAAAACAAAGGATACGCTGCTCTTATGCAAAATTATGTGATCCAAAATATACAGTGGCATCGTACAACTCATTTTAAATTAATTAAATCCTAACTGCTGACTGAGTACGTCGATGAATACCTTTATTTAGTTCATATAGTTTCTTCCTATCTCCCTTAAAAGGAAACTCATGGACGTATGCATTCTTCCCATCCTCATCTATAGTTCTCAAACATGGTCTTTGACAAATCAGCTGAGGTCCAAGCTCGAGGTTTGTCAGAGAGCAATGGAACGGAGTATTCTAGGCATTAAACTTCTCGACCGGATCAAGAACACAATCATCCGTTCCAAGACGAAGATAACTGACGTCACTCGGAAAGCTGCCACGCTGAAGTGGAACTGGGCAGGACACATCTGCCGCATGCCAGACAATCAATGGGCCAAACTTGCAACCCAATGGGTCCCTAAAAATTGCAAACGCCAACGCGGTAGGCCCAGGCGGAGATGGTGGGATGAACTGGACTCCTTCCAAAAAGACTGGTCCATAACAGGCACAGATAGAGAGAGGTGGAAAAAGAGTGGGGAGGCCTTTGCCCTGCAGTGGGACAGTATAGGCTCTTAATAATAATAATAATATGACTGCTGACTGCTGAGCGTGGGGTCCTAGGTTTGATTCCCGGATTGGGCAAAATGTTTCTGGGTTTTTTCCATAGAAATCTAAATAATACGGTAATAGAGAAGTGGTAAAGGTGCGTGAACTTGTCGCCGTGTGCAGGTGTCTTGTAGGAAGAATTGATGAAGAATTCTTCATCGAAGTTACTAGCAGCTAAAATTTGTACTACTCATAACAAAATTTATTTTTTCAGTGTACCTAAATACCTACACTGCACTTCCTAATTACGTACGTATTATTACACCACATAAAAAAGTGGTCATGAAACAGAAAGGTACACTCATATTTGGAGAGCTCATATAGGGAATGCTATCGAACAACTTTTACTACAAGATTTACATAAATTGATTGAGTGATTTCAGGGTTGACTCTTAAATCACTCCATTAATCAATGCATGATCTACTTGAACTGTGTGTTACCTTTATGTACATACTACATTCTTGCAATACATAATTATGATAAGTACCTAAATCAGCTCTTCCATACATTTCGGTCGAGTAGATACTGCTCTTTTCAATGAAAGAAAAAAATTGCATTTAAAGAGCCTCCACGAGTGACGATATTTAATTGATCGTCCGGCGCACCCTGGGCAGTCAGCCCCGCTACCAACCTGCTGGCTAATCTTTACACCACGACATGAGCTATTATCATTATGTAGCTCAAGTCGACACGACAGAAGAAGAAGAATGAAACAACTGTTTTTTTACACGATATCAGGTTTGTCGCCATATTTATTTGTCAAGCGCCATGTACTACATGGAGCTTGACAAAGCTTCCTGTGATTGTGATGTTTGGTTTGTGTACCTTAATGTTCTACTAACATAGTTTTAAGTAATATGTAATACTAAAACGCTATGGGCACACCCTGGCCACTCAATACATTAAGAATGCTAGCACCGCCTACATACGCAAGCTTACGTCTTATACAAACACGCACACACGTGAATGAATAGGGTTGCTTGCCGCTCGAAATGCCGACTGCGTTCCAAACGCTTCTCAGTAGTTCTCAGAGATGGCGTTGACATTTGGGCCCTACGTCCCGGACCCGAGCCGAGGCACTTGATAGCACGAGCGGTTGGTAATGATACCTATCGAATTATCGATGTATTGTATGATGAATATGATATATTAACGAAGCTTGGTAATAAAATTAAATCTGCAAGCATTTCAATTTATAATAATTTACATTTCTCTTATCATAAGTACGTAATTTTACAGTAAACAATCTCTCACTATAGTTGTAAAATTAAACTCTCGCGGTAAGTAGATACCTACCTTTAATAAAATACAATAAATAGGTACCCAAAGAAATCTGCTTTCAAGCAGCTTTTATGTTACTAACAAAATATGGATACCTAATTTGATCCAAAATAAAGATTATATTATTATTATTACAAGCAAATTATTTTTTCCTTTTTGTCATAACTGGCAAAGTACAAAAAAATCGTTTAATTGTAAAATTAAATGCTCGCTGTTCTGTAGTTCTACCTATAACGGTTTTATTGTGGCTTACCTTATTTCATCCTTCGGAAATCGATAAAATCTTCTGTTTCCTTGTCTAGATGTAGACACACATCCGTATAAAGCACAATACACTACCATTTTCAATTAAAATATAACTACAAACACCAAAAAATATATTGCGTAACGCACTCGACTGGCGATTGATATCCATTGAATATTGCAGCCCAACTTGCCGCTAAACTGAGGGCACGTGCAGGGCGCGGGTGAGGAACTTAAATCGGCGGGGGGCGGTGAGTGGCCGTTCTGTACGTAGTACTATTAGATATTCTGTGCTATGGGTCTCGATGCCTAAGTTGTTCTATGCTATACCCGGAATGAGCTCTATAAATATAACTACACCTTTCTATTACTCTTCACGCTCTGACACTCGCCCCGAGAGGTCGTGCTGCTCCCGCTCCGTCCTTTCGTGCCGAGTTTCGTGCCCGAATATTTTTCGCTACGGCTCACCGTAGCGCCCTCCGCAGTCGCCCCGCCGACTGCAGCCCGATAAGCACATTCGCTGTCTTTTTCAAGACAGCGGGCGCGCTTTTGTCTCTGTCTGAGGAAGTCAGTCAAAAACGTTGTGTCCCTTCAGGAAAAACCCACTTATTTACTGTGGTTCTCGGTGGATACCTAACGGTGATAACAAACCGAGGGGCGTTGACCCGACACGCCAGCTGCGCTCCTTAAGGGCAAAGCAAAATTGGAAGAAGCTAGGGCCAGAAGGCCTTGGGGGATCTCCTAGTCTTCCCTAGCTTACCCCCGTTTCGTCCTATCTAGCATTCTCTAGGGGTTTACACCCATTGCACACTAGAGACTTAGGGACCTGTTTGCACATTAAGACTGGCAAACAGGAGTGCAAGCTTAGGGCTCACCAGTAGGCACACAACCTCCCCGTCTATACCCGACGGGGAGGGTTTGAACACACTCCCGGGAACACCCACCCGAGGAGCAAACCCCCATGTTAGTACGCCACTAATTTTCTCCCCCTCTCATTGTTGCTAGGCTTGGCTTAGTCATCATCTATATGATGGTGTCTGATGCCGAGTTCCTCAGCATCTTAAAAAACGTCCTCTTCAAGGACCCTACCTTTATCGCCAACTATGGCGACCTGTTTGGCAGCGCTTTTGCCGCCAAACAACCTGACGTCCCCGACTCTCCAGAGTCGCCCGATACCCCCCCACCCCTAAGGAGGAATAGGCGCCCCGCCCGTTCCGACAGTGATGAGGAGAGGCCGAGGTCTCCGCGTGGTCCGCCTAGGCGTTCAGCCAGCCTGGACCATAAGGACCGTACCCCCTCACCTCTCCCCACCCCAGCCCCCACTCAATACCCTGATCGCTCCCCAATCCCATCAGACCAAGAGATGTCTTCGGACAGTGAGGTCAACTCAGACGAGGCCGGTGCCTTTACCACGGTAGTGGGCAAAGGTAAAAAACGCAGCCGGAAAACAAACAAGGCCGAGGCTCTCGCCTCAAAATCTTTAAAACTTTCCGAGGCAAACTCTGCCCCGGCCCCTACCCCCCGTCCCGCCTCTCACTCCTCCTCGCAGGATAACAGGCCCCCCTCCCCTCAGGAACATACCTCACCTTCCCAGAAGAAGGTGCCCATCCCGCCTCCCTTATTCATCCAGGATAAGGCATATTGGACCAGGATATCCGACTGGTGCAATCAAAATAAGATTAATTTCACTAGTGCCCGCCCCACACAGCAGGGCATTAAAGTAGTTGTCCCCACCCCCACTGATTACCGCAACCTTACCAGGTTGCTACGCGAGCGTGGTGTGTCTTTTCACACCTACGCACTCCCAGAGGACCGACTCCTTAGAGTTGTGATCCGAGGGATTCCGTCCGAAGTCAGCTGCACGGAAGTGCACGCCGACCTCGATCGTCAAGGAATCCCGGTTGCTATAACCCACCGTATGTTCCGTGGTAAGCACGGTGAACCCTACAACATGGTCCTTGTCATTTGTCACCCTGGCGAAAACGCCAAAAACATCTACAATATAAAGACCGTATGCAATTTATCAGGCATCACGGTCGAGCGCCCCCACAAGTCAAACCAGCCTGGTCAATGCCACCGTTGCCAGCTGTATGGTCACTCCCAGCGTAACTGCTACGCAAAGCCCAGGTGCGTTAAGTGCCTAGGCGATCACGGGACTACCGAGTGCGAGCGTCCCAAGGAGAGGGACCAGTGCACGGAGCCCCCTAGCTGTGTCCTTTGCCGTAAAGCCGGGCATCCAGCAAACTATCGCGGATGCCCCAAAGCCCCCAAAATGCGCAACGCCAAAACAGCAAAACGCGCCTCCGACCGCGTTGCGAGGGAAGCCCCCTCCTACGCAGCCCCCTTCCATTACCAACCACCAAACCCTAGAGGCCCACTCGGGCCCTCCCCTAATTTCCACGGCCCACTCGGGCCCAACCCCTGGTTTAAGGGTAATCAAAAGCCCCAATACCCACCTCTTCCGACCTCTCGTCTCGCGCCCCCGGCCTCAGAGCCCCCCGCGCTGATGAACTTACCCATCCCCGCACCTTCTCTCAGGCCCAAAACTGCACCAGCAGCTAAAGCCCCCCCCCCATGAGAACCCCCCCTCCGGTAAACTACCCCGGCCTTCTGCCGAGAGAACACCTCGAACCCCAGTCAGGGGAAACCCGTATTGACGCCTACTCTAGACTTTGGGCCTTTACCCAAGGCATCCACGAGCAGCGCCTTCAGGTACTTACCAAGTACCAAGACATCTATAGAATACTTAATTCCAATTATAATGTATAATACGGCCCCACCCAAAAGATTCAAACCCCGTTCCCTAAATTTAGGCTTCTTTAATGCCAGAGGCATTAGTGGTCAACGCGATGACGTAGCTGTCTTCTTGCGTGAGCACCAACTTGACATATTACTCGTTCAAGAGTCCTTTCTCAAGCCCCACTGTCGTAATCCCAACATAGCCAATTATAGGCTGATTAGAAACGACAGAACGTACACCGCACTAGGCGGAACGCTAATCTATTACCGCAATTCTTTATATTGCATCCCCATTGACCCCCCAGAGCTAGCATGCCTGGAGGCTTCAATCTGTCGCCTAGGCATGACAGGGCACCAGCCCATCACCATAGTCTCGGCCTATAGGTCCTCAAACAAACCCGCGAGTCTGCTCGAGGACGACCTAAAATCCTTACTCGATCTTAGTAATTCTGTAATTATAGCAGGCGATCTAAACGCCAAACATTGCTCATGGAGCTGTGTCTCCAATAACACCGCTGGTGTTCAATTAGAAGCACTTAGCGACAGACTTTCCTTTGACGTCATCGCCCCGATGCGTCCCACTCACTTTCCCGACACAGTAGGGCAACGGCCCGACATCCTAGATATAGCCCTCTTAAAGCGCGTAAACCTCGGTATTCGCTCTATCGAGGTAATTCAAGAATTAGACTCAGATCACCGACCTGTGATCATTCAACTGGGTCCCCGAGGTGGTCCCTCGGATCCCGGTACTCCACCCTTAACTAAAACAATAACCGATTGGAGGAGACTAGAGGACCGCCTCAAATCTACCTCATCCCCCCAACTAGATTCAATCCCTGACTCCATCGAGACAGTCGCGGATACGGTGGCCGCGATCACCTCGCTCACCAACCATGTACAGTCCGTAGTGGGCGAATGCTCACGGCAGGTTCCGATGCTGGATGACCAGCGTCTGAAACTGCCGGACGATGTAAATGAGTTGAGGACCGAGAGGAACGCGGCCATCCGTGCCTATGACGCTTTTCCCAACGAAGCCAACCGTGCCCATATGCGCTCTTTGCAGAATACTGTAAAAAGACGTGTAGCTCAGGTACGGGAGGATCGCTGGGACAAGGAAGTCAGCGAAATCCAACCGTCTCATTTAGCCTTCTGGGCACTTCAACGCAAACTCAAATGCGAGACCACGGCAGCTATGCCCCCCCTAAATCGACCCAATCAAAGGCCGGCCTTTGATGATGACGAAAAAGCCGAATGCTTAGCCGACAGCTTGGAGTCTCAGTGCACTCTCAGTACGCTTCCCGTAAGCCAAACCCACCTTGACAAGGTTAATTCAGAAGTAGAGCGTAGGTCAGCCCTCCCTCCCCCCCCAATAGATGACCCTGATGACCCGCTCCCACCGATCACCCCTGACGAAGTTCTCTCTATAGTCAAGGATCTTAAGCCCAAAAAAGCCCCCGGCGCAGACGGCATCACCAATAAGGTGTTGAAACGTTTCCCTGCCACCCTAATCGCTCTAATGACCGTCATCTTCAATGCGGCATTTAAAAACAACATCTTTCCCCAGGCTTGGAAACAGGCTACGGTAATCGGTATTTCAAAACCGGGCAAACCAAAAGCCGAGCCGAGTAGTTACCGGCCGATTAGTCTCCTCAATGTCTTCGGTAAAATCTACGAGAAGCTTATTTATAAGCGACTCAAAGATTTCGCCGACTCAAATAAACTCCTTCCCGACGAGCAGTTTGGCTTTCGTACAAAGCACTGCTGCGTTAATCAACTGCACCGCATTGTAGAACACATCAGTGCAGGCTTCGTACGCGGTCAAATGACCGGTACTCTCTTTTTCGACGTAGCAAAGGCTTTCGATAAAGTGTGGCACAACGGCTTATTATATAAGCTGTACACTATGAATGTGCCACATCGTCTCGTGCTCATCATCCGAGACTACTTATCGAATCGTACCTTTTGCTATCGCATAGAAGGGGCTCTCTCCTCCCCCCATCCCATTCACGCCGGTGTGCCACAAGGCTCCGTGCTCTCCCCCCTACTGTTCACGCTGTACACCAGCGATATTCCAAAATGCGGTGCAGCCCGTATTGCCCTTTTCGCCGACGACACGGCAATCTATTACTCCGGCAGGAGCCATGTCGCTATTTCTCGTACCCTCCAATCCGCGGCCAACACCCTAGGTGACTGGTTCCGGAAATGGAGAATCGAAGTCAATCCCGAAAAAAGTGCAGCGGTCCTCTTCGATAAGAGACCCCTGTCACAGTATCGTAAAGAATTAAGCGTACCAGTCTCAATGTTCGGAAAACAGATCCCATGGCAACGAGAAGCCAAATACCTTGGCGTGATCCTTGACCGTAGACTGACTTTCAGACCGCATATCCGCAAGGTGAAAAACCGTGCCGCCTTCGTCCTCGGACGTCTCCACCCCCTACTCAATGCGCACAGTAAGTTGCCCACTCCTCTCAAAGTAAGGATATACACCACCTGTATCCGCCCCATACTCGCCTATGCTAGCGTTGTGTTCGCACACGTTAAGCCGGTGAGAATTCACATACTCCAAACCCTCCAAAACCGTTTCATGCGAAGGGCCGTAGGCGCCCCCTGGTACGTACGCAATGTCGACCTCCACCTAGACCTCAAACTGCCGACCATCAAGCAGTTTTTCAAGCGTGTCTCAAAACGCTATTTCGATTCCGCTCCCAAGCACCCCAACCCCTTGGTCGTGGCGGCCACCGTCTACCAGCCATCTGCTATTAGCAAAACCCGACGTCCCAGACACACACTCATTGAGCCCGATGACGCTATTACACTCCTCCAGGAGTCAGATAAAAGTACAAGCACACTCCGACGCCGTCGTCCAAAATATCGTCCCCGCCGGCGAGGACCGACGCGACACACACACAGAATCCGAGAGTCCGACTCTCGAGAAACAGAAACACATGCCGACGCAGCACCGGCTGCTGGGGGGATCAGTGGCGGGGTCCCCCTGCTGCACCCTGAGTCGAGGTCCGAGCTCCCCCCTGGGGACGCCCTCACGGTGTAAGCAACCGGAGATAATCTCGTCACGCGAGACCGGCCCTATGCTCTAGAGTAGTTCCTAGGAGCAGGCTATTGCGTAGCCACTGGTTAGGTTTTCTAGGTAGGTCTTAGCCTCGCCGGCGAGGCTTGCCGCTTCACGGCGTTTAGCACGTCACCCGATAGGGACCGAAAGTCCGCTACTTTCGAGGAAACCAATTCGATGCAGCAACGGCTGCTAGGGGGACATAGGA
Organism: Asteroscopus sphinx; assembly: GCA_949699075.1. Lineage (NCBI taxonomy): Eukaryota > Metazoa > Arthropoda > Insecta > Lepidoptera > Noctuidae > Asteroscopus > Asteroscopus sphinx. The sequence goes on along the minus strand of OX453004.1, from coordinate 24,222,060 downwards.
ACTGCGGGGTCCCCCTGCAATGCCCCAGCGAGGTTCGAGCCCCCCCCTCGGGGGGCGCCCGCTTGCGCGCGGTATTGATGCCGCGCGCATCTAGTTTGTAAGTATGTAGGGAAAAAACCTTCGGCGAATGGAGTCCCACATGGGACTCTCCGCCAACTAAGTCCGGTTAAGCAGAAATGGGACTTCGGTCCCACCTGCGAGAGCCCATTCGAAAAAAAAAAAAAAAAAAAAAAATCTATTACTCTTCATTCCCGCTCTGACACTCGCCCCGAGAGGTCGTGCTGCTCCCGCTCCGTCCTTTCGTGCCGAGTTACGTGCTCGAATATTTCGCTACGGCTCACCGTAGCGCCCTCCGCAGTCGCCCCGCCGACTGCAGCCCGATAAGCACATTCGCTGTCTTTTTCAAGACAGCGGGCGCGCTTTTGTCTCTTTAGACAGAGTTTCGTCAAAAACGTAGTGTCCCTTCAGGAAAAACCCACTTATTTACTGTGGTCCTCGGTGGATACCTAACGGTGATAACAAACCGAGGGGCGTTGACCCGACACGCCAGCTGCGCTCCTTAAGGGCAAAGCAAAATTGGAAGAAGCTAGGACCAGAAGGCCTTGGGGGATCTCCTAGTCTTCCCTAGCTTACCCCCGTTTCGTCCTATCTAGCATTCTCTAGGGGTTAACACCCATTGCACACTAAAGACTTAGGGACCTGTTTGCACATTGAGACTGGCAAACAGGAGAGCAAGCTTAGGGCTCACCAGTAGGCACACAACCTCCCCATCTATACCCGACGGGGAGGGTTTGAACACACTCCCGGGAAAACCCACCCGAGGAGCAAACCCCCATGGTAGTACGCCACAAATTTTTCTCCCCTCTCATTGTTGCTAGGCTTGGCTTAGTCATCATCTGTACGATGGTGTCTGATGCCGAGTTCCTCAGCATCTTAAAGAACGTCCTCTTCAAGGACCCTGTCTTTATCGCCAATCATGGCGACTTGTTTGGCAGCGCTTTTGCCGCCAAACAACCTGACGTCCCCGACTCTCCAGAGTCGCCCGATACCCCCCCACCCCTAAGGAGGAATAGACGCCCCGCCCGTTCCGACAGTGATGAGGAGAGGCCGAGGTCTCCGCGTGGTCCGCCTAGGCGTTCAGCCAGCCTGGACCATAAGGACCGTACCCCCTCACCTCTCCCCACCCCAGCCCCCACTCAATACCCTGATCGCTCCCCAATCCCATCAGACCAAGAGATGTCTTCGGACAGTGAGGTCAACTCAGACGAGGCCGGTGCCTTTACCACGGTAGTGGGCAAAGGTACAAAACGCAGCCGAAAAACGAACAAGGCCGAGGCTCTCGCCTCAAAATCTTTAAAACTTTCCGAGGCAAACTCTGCCCCGGCCCCTACCCCCCGTCCCGCCTCTCACTCCTCCTCGCAGGATAACAGGCCCCCCTCCCCTCAGGAACATACCTCATCTTCCCAGAAGAAGGTGCCCATCCCGCCTCCCTTATTCATCCAGGATAAGGCATATTGGACCAGAATCTCCGACTGGTGCAACCAAAATAAGATCAATTTCACTAGTGCCCGCCCCACACAGCAGGGCATTAAAGTAGTTGTCCCCACCCCCACTGATTACCGCAACCTTGCCAGGTTGCTACGCGAGCGTGGTGTGTCTTTTCACACCTACGCACTCCCAGAGGACCGACTCCTTAGAGTTGTGATCCGAGGGATTCCGACCGAAGTCAGCTGCACGGAAGTGCACGCCGACCTCGATCGTCAAGGGATCCCGGTTGCAATAACCCACCGAATGTTCCGTGGTAAGCACGGTGAACCCTACAACATGGTCCTTGTCATTTGTCACCCTGGCGAAAACGCCAAAAACATCTACAACATAAAGACCGTATGCAATTTATCAGGCATCACGGTCGAGCGCCCCCACAAGTCAAACCAGCCTGGTCAATGTCACCGTTGCCAGCTGTATGGTCACTCCCAGCGTAACTGCTACGCAAAGCCCAGGTGCGTTAAGTGCCTAGGCGATCACGGGACTACCGAGTGCGAGCGTCCCAAGGAGAGGGACCAGTGCACGGAGCCCCCTAGCTGTGTCCTTTGCGGCAAAGCCGGGCATCCAGCAAACTATCGCGGATGCCCCAAAGCCCCCAAAATGCGCAACGCCAAAACGGCAAAACGCGCTTCCGACCGCGTTGCGAGGGAAGCCCCCTCCTACGCAGCCCCCTTCCAATACCAACCACCAAACCCTAGAGGCCCACTCGGGCCCTCCCCTAATTTCCGCGGCCCACTCGGGCCCAACCCCTGGTTTAAGGGTAACCAAAAGCCCCAATACCCACCTCTTCCGCCCTCTCGTCTCGCGCCCCCGGCCTCAGAGCCCCCCGCGCTGATGAACATACCCATCCCCGCACCTTCTCTCAGGCCCAAAACTGCACCAGCAGCTAAAGCCCCCCCCCCCATGAGAACCCCCCCTCCGGTAAACTACCCCGGCCTTCTGCCGAGAGAATACCTCGAACCCCAGTCAGGGGAATCCCGCATTGACGCCTACTCTAGACTTTGGGCCTTTACCCAAGGCATCCATGAGCAGCGCCTTCAGGTACTTACCAAGTACCAAGACATCTATAGAATACTTAATTCCAATTATAATGTATAATACGGCCCCACCCAAAAGATTCAAACCCCGTTCCCTAAATTTAGGCTTTTTTAATGCCCGAGGCATTAGTGGTCAACGCGACGACGTAGCTGTCTTCTTGCGTGAGCACCAACTTGACATATTACTCGTTCAAGAGTCTTTTCTAAAGCCCCACTGTCGTAATCCCAACATAGCCAATTATAGGCTGATTAGAAACGACAGAACGCACACCAAACTAGGCGGAACGCTAATCTATTACCGCAATTCTTTATATTGCATCCCCATTGATCCCCCAGAGCTAGAATGCTTGGAGGCTTCAATCTGTCGCCTAGGCATGACAGGGCACCAGCCCATCACCATGGTCTCGGCCTATAGATCCGCTAATAAACCCGCGAGTCTGCTCGAGGACGACCTCAAATCCTTACTCGATCTTAGTAACTCTGTAATTATAGCAGGCGATCTAAACGCCAAACATCGCTCATGGAGCTGTGTCTCCAATAACACCGCTGGTGTTCAATTAGAAGCACTTAGCGACAAACTTTCCTTTGACGTCATCGCCCCGATGCGTCCCACTCACTTTCCCGATACAGTAGGGCAACGGCCCGACATCCTAGATATAGCCCTCTTAAAGCGCGTAAACCTCGGTATTCGCTCTATCGAGGTAATTCAAGAATTAGACTCAGATCACCGACCTGTCATCATTCAACTGGGTCCCCGAGGTGGTCCCTCGGATCCCGGTACTCCACCCTTAACTAAAACGATAACCGATTGGAGAAGACTAGAGGACCGCCTCAAGTCTACCTCATCCCCCCAACTAGATTCAATCCCTGACTCCATTGAGACAGTCGCGGATACGGTGGCCGCGATCACCTCGCTCACCAACCATGTGCAGCAACCTTAGTGGGCGAATGCTCACGGCAGGTTCCGATGCTGGATGACCAGCGTTTGAAACTGCCGGACGATGTTAATGAGTTGAGGACCGAGAGGAACGCGGCCATCCGTGCCTATGACGCTTTTCCCAACGAAGCCAACCGTGCCCATATGCGCTCTTTGCAGAATACTGTAAAAAGACGTGTAGCTCAGGTACGGGAGGATCGCTGGGACAAGGAAGTCAGCGAAATCCAACCGTCTCATTTAGCCTTCTGGGCACTTCAACGCAAACTCAAATGCGAGACCACGGCAGCTATGCCCCCCCTAAATCGACCCAATCAAAGGCCGGCCTTTGATGATGATGAAAAAGCCGAATGCTTAGCCGACAGCTTGGAGTCCCAATGCACTCTCAGTACGCTTTCCGTAAGCCAAACCCACCTTGATAAGGTTAATTCAGAAGTAGAGCGTAGGTCAGAAATAGATGACACCTGATGACCCGCTCCCACCGATCACCCCTGACGAAGTTCTCTCTATAGTCAAGGATCTTAAGCCCAAAAAAGCCCCCGGCGCAGACGGCATCACCAATAAGGTGTTGAAACGTTTCCCTGCCACCCTAATCGCTCTAATGACCGTCATCTTCAATGCGGCATTTAAAAACAACATCTTTCCCCAGGCTTGGAAACAAGCTACGGTAATCGGTATTTCCAAACCGGGCAAACCCAAAGCCGAGCCGATTAGTCTCCTCAATGTCTTCGGTAAAATCTACGAGAAGCTTATTTATAAGCGACTCAAAGATTTCGCCGACTCAAATAAACTCCTTCCCGACGAGCAGTTTGGCTTTCGTACAAAGCACTGCTGCGTTAATCAACTGCACCGCATTGTAGAACACATCAGTGCAGGCTTCGTACGCGGTCAAATGACCGGCACTCTCTTTTTCGACGTAGCAAAGGCTTTCGATAAAGTGTGGCACAACGGCTTATTATATAAGCTGTACACTATGAATGTGCCACATCGTCTCGTGCTCATCATCCGAGACTACTTATCGAATCGTACCTTTCGCTATCGCATAGAAGGGGCTCTCTCCTCCCCCCATCCCATTCACGCCGGTGTGCCACAAGGCTCCGTGCTCTCCCCCCTACTGTTCACGCTGTACACCAGCGATATTCCAAAATGCGGTGCAGCCCGTATGGCCCTTTTCGCCGACGACACGGCAATCTATTACTCCGGCATGACCCATGTCGCCATTTCTCGTACCCTCCAATCCGCGGCCAACACCCTAGGTGAATGGTTCCGGAAATGGAGAATCGAAGTAAATCCCGAAAAAAGTGCAGCGGTCCTCTTCGATAAGAGACCCCTGTCACAGTATCGTAAAGAATTAAGCGTACCAGTCTCAATGTTCGGAAAACAGATCCCATGGCAACGAGAAGCCAAATACCTTGGCGTGATCCTTGACCGTAGACTGACTTTCAGACCGCATATCCGCAAGGTGAAAAACCGTGCCGCCTTCGTCCTCGGACGTCTCCACCCCCTACTCGATGCGCACAGTAAGTTGCCCACTCCTCTCAAAGTAAGGATATACACCACCTGTATCCGCCCCATACTCGCCTATGCTAGCGTTGTGTTCGCACACGTTAAGCCGGTGAGAATTCACATACTCCAAACCCTCCAAAACCGTTTCATGCGAAGGGCCGTAGGCGCCCCCTGGTACGTACGCAACGTCGACCTCCACCTAGACCTCAAACTGCCGACCATCAAGCAGTTTTTCAAGCGTGTCTCAAAATGCTGCACCCTGAGTCGAGGTCCGAGCTCCCCCCTGGGGACGCCCTCACGGTGTAAGCAACCGGAGATAATCTCGTCACGCGAGACCGGCCCTATGCTCTAGAGTAGTTCCTAGGAGCAGGCTATTGCGTAGCCACTGGTTAGGTTTTCTAGGTAGGTCTTAGCCTCGCCGGCGAGGCTTGCCGCTTCACGGCGTTTAGCACGTCACCCGATAGGGACCGAAAGTCCGCTACTTTCGAGGAAACCAATTCGATGCAGCAACGGCTGCTAGGGGGACATAGGAACTGCGGGGTCCCCCTGCAATGCCCCAGCGAGGTTCGAGCCCCCGCCTTGGGGGGCGCCCGCTTGCGCGCGGTATTGATGCCGCGCGCATCTAGTTTATAAGTATGTAGGGAAAAAACCTTCGGCGAATAGAGTCCCACATGGGACTCTCCGCCAACTAAGTCCGGTTAAGCAGAAATGGGACTTCGGTCCCACCTGCGAGAGCCCATTCGAAAAAAAAAAAAAAAAAAAAAAAAAAACTATTACTCGTTGTTTAATGGAAGCATGCCAGCCCTGTGCCTGCCCCGAAAGATAAATGGTCGATTGGTAGGTAAGGTGACGAGCATTTATGCACTAGACATAAGTTATTCCGCGTATGATTGATGATGATGTATTGATGAAGCGTCTATAGCTATCCTATACGCACTTCATGATATCGTACAAATTAATCCAATAAAAAGCGTGCGCCGAAACGTGAAAAAGAAATTTGATATCGGCTCGTTGAACAGAATTCACGATGTATTGAATAATGCAATACGAGTCGTCGAATTAAAGACGTATTCTACGTGCTCAAGCAAAATCGAATACGCAGGGAAAGAATATATCTATTGTGATCAACCATGTTTTTATAATTCCTTTAGGTAAAACCTAAAAGCTGGTACGATAGGTAGGTAGCTAGGATTAGTATGTTTTTCTCACTTTGCTATGTGAAATTTTAGAAAGCATGAATTTACAATGTTATGGCACTCGTGATACAAGTCTTTCGCAGTACCTACGAGTGCCAAAGCACTCCTATGACATATTTTGTACTTACGAAATAGGTAAAGTAGTTAGAAGTAAGCAGACTTACTGTGAAAATTATAATTTTTTCATCAATTTTATTTATGATTTATTTAATAATTTCATAGGTTTTCGCGATCACTACACATTATAATAAAACAAAGTTTAACCGGATTAAATCGCGTATATTATTTAAATTAGTTTTCCTCACGTTTCAAAAGCTTTGCAGCATTTCTTGGTCGCAGGTAGACTAAGATGACAAGCGACAAGCTTTTTACAGATATTTAAAAAAAAAAAAAAAAAACTGCCGTACAATATTATTAATTAAAATCGTTTCGATGCACGCAGTAATCACTCACAATATCATTATCTTTTACAGTGTTGCGTGCTGTTTGTGACTTGATTATTTTTAGGACTGGGTTCCAAACAGGTGGTAGCTGCCAACCATCTTCTCTATTAAAATTAATATGTTTTTTTTAATTTCAATAGCCTCACGGAGCATATCGGTTTTCCTTCGCCAGAACTTGTGGTTTATCAAATCGAAGAAAATGGTTGGGTTTGTCTAGGGCATGTTCACACACTTATATGATGATGTAATGATTTATTATTCATTATTAATACCACGTGCAAAGTCGCAATCGAAAACATTCCTGCAAATACCTAAGCTACCAATCTATACATGAATACGTGAACATCGAAAATTTACGATCTTTGATCATGTACAGTTCGTAGAGTAATCTTGAGCTAATCATATTATGTCAGAAGCTTCTATCACATCGATGAATCAACACGGCCTATTTTCGAACTCGGTGACCTGTAGGTATCGGCGGATTGAAATCGAAACAAATTGAATTTCTATTTATCAATAAAACTACTTTCATATAGAGGTGAAGTTAGTGAGAACCTTGAACTATCGCAATCAAATTGAATAAGTTTTCATAGAAAGTAAAATCAGAGTTCAGTCTGCAGAACAAGAAAATAATTAACTTAACGAAGCTGCGGAGCAAAGAGTAACATCTCAGAGTATCATGTACGAAAATATAAAATAAATATAGAATAATGGATACAATCACATTTAGGTTTCATTGAAGGCATGTTTTAGGCAATAGATAAGTAAACATGGTGTCGACTCTCTTGTTCACGAACTAAACTAATTTTAAACTATCGTTCTCTTTTACTAAAAGTAGATACAAGAAAGGGATGGCATCAATTTTAGTGCTGTCAATTTAGTTTACGTTTCTTTGTATTTTAGTGGGCACGTTCCGAGATCACGACTAAACTTGTATGGAAATTTTTATTCCGACTAATTTGACAGCTCTAAAATTGTTGTCATCCCTTTTTTGTATCTACTATTAGTAAAAGAGAGCGATAGTTTAAAATAAGTTTAGTTTTTGAATAAGAGAATCGACACCAGGGGTTCTACTCCTGTTCGACGATATTCGATAAATCGTACGATTCATCGCACAATTTGCTACTCCGGTCAACCATCGTTCCCTTATCGCATGCGATGATCGTGTTTTGACGTTTGTTTTTCTCATCTCCGGTAAATTGTATACGACTATGAACCGTATAGTCTATCTTAATTGTGCTTTTTTTATGTGCCTATCTTTATTATGTAAGTATCAGTCGGAACGAAAGTTTGTACCTACTTCGTTTGTCGTTCGTAAAACGCGAGTAGACCTACAGTATGTATCACGACGTAACATCAGCATAACAATGTTTGTACATAAATTACCATGTTGTAACGTAATAGATTATCCCTATCCGTATCGCTCTTAGTTTTCCTTATTGCTCAATAGAGAAAAGCTTTAGCAATACACACAAGTACCTAGGTACCTTCATTAAACTTTAGTAGATTCATGTAAGTATTAGAGCAGACTGTCCCAAAATAGGGATCAAAGGGACAAAGTTAATAGGGTCGATAGAGCACAGTCTAGAGTTTGGCAAAAGTAGAAAGTATCCGAAATTGCTTAACATACATTATACTTGTATAAGATTGTTTGATATCGTTTGTGTCTATACGAGTATATTCAGTTTTTCTAACATAACATTGCTAAACCTTCCGCCTTGCGGTTCTTAGTTTAGAAATGTTGTAAGGTTTATAATTATCATGTTTTTTATGTTGTGCAATCACTATAGACGAAGTGTTGCGATGCGAACAATCATAGTGTAGCCACGAAAAACGGTGAATCTCCGTGTACAAACCAGCGCTCACGCACACACATGTAAAGGATCAAGGATATTTCACCTAAGGAATATTTGTTTCCGTGATGCTTACCGGACGAAGCCGCGACATGCGACATGTGTACTGAGAGCGGTGAGCACGGTTTGAGGTGTATGTGTGTGCGTGAGCGCTGGTTTGTACACGGAGGAGCACGGTTTTGTTGGTTTCACTATGATTGTTCGCAGCAATTCGTCTATATTTTTTACTATGTCTATGTGTGCAATAAAGAGGATTTGTATTTTATTGTCAAAAGTCTATAATATTGCAATCAGTAACATGCCTACCATACGTGTGTACGTGGCATATCTGTTCGTAACCCTGCAGCAAAGATCTAGTTCTAACAGAACGTTTTCTATTACTTACTTATTTCTATTAGGTATCTGTTATGTCTGATATGTAGCGCATTGTGTGATGACCTAAATGTTGCAGCTGGCGGAGCCACAAACTGTACTAGGGATCAGAGAATCGATTCGCGTGTTGGTACTTTTTATTTTTTATTGGAGATTTGTTGTTTGTGAACTCGATATATGTGCAATATGTGCATAGAAAACACTACATACTTTTGGCTTGGAAAAGAAGTAAGAAAAGCTACCTGGTTAAGCTACGAGGTGACTATAGGTATTCTGTATAAACTTTATGTAACCTTTATGTATACATGTGGACTTAATGCATTATTAGGTATACTAGACTTTGCCCATGGCTTCGCCCGCATACTGAATCAAAATGGCCTTTATTACTTCTGGTTAAAGTAGCTTTCTAATGGTGAAAGAATTATTAAAATCGGTTCAGTAGATCCAGAGTTTATCGGTTACAAACAAACAAACAAATTAATCTTTCCTATATAATATTAAACATATAACATATATAAACACTTACAAAACTAGAAGACAAAATTACATCCAATATAAACAACAATGTTAATGAAAAGTTTAAAAATCTAAATGAAAACTTCAGTACTTTAAACTTACAAATACAAGAACAAGAGAAGAGACTTGATGAAGTAGAGAAGAATATGAAACAAAGAAACCTGATATTTTTTGGGATAGAGGAAGGTGAAACGTCATATTTTCAGTTACAAGAAAAAATTATAAACATTATACAACAAAAGATAAAAGTTAGTATTCGGGAGTTTGAGGTGGAGTCTGTAAGACGAATTGGCAAAAAAGGCGATAAAACCAGACCAGTGGCGATCGGGCTTACAACACTTGGAATGAAAATAAAAATATTAAAAAACAAAAAAGAACTTGAAGGGACCAATATTTACATCAAACATGAGTTCCCGACAAAAGTATTAAAAATCAGAGAAACGTTAAAAAACCAGCTAAAGCTTGAAAAAGAAAAAGGAAATGAGGCATTCATACACTACGACAGACTCATTGTTAAGCGCACTAATGATAAACCGAATTATAAAAGAGCATCGTCTGGCTCTCCACCGGAAAATGCTACCTACAACAAGCACAGCGGATCCTTTGTCAGGACAGCCAACAGCAAAAAGAAACTGAAAGCAAATAACCAAATTACTACCTACCTGAAACAATCTGACAAAACAGCACATCATGATAATGAATATAATAAAGATGCATGATATTTGCAGGCCCCCTCCACGCTAAAGACACAAAATAAAACAATAATAAAATTAAAAGCTCCCAATACGGCTGGTCCCCGTGGGAGTGATCAACCGAAACCCTCCCTGCATTACAATGACAGAGAAAACAAAACATCACACCTTAACATATGCACACTTAATGTCAGATCACTAGTGTGCAATACGAGACAAGCGGAACTGCTACATGCAGTAAAGAACATCAATTGGGACATTATGGGGCTATCTGAGACGCGACAAAAACAAACAGATATTTTTGAAAAGGACAGTTTTATTTTTATGTACTCAGGAGGTAAAAGTGATTACAGCGGTGTGGGATTTATGCTGAAAGACTATATGAAAACACACGTTATAGAGTTCAAACCCATCTCTGATAGAATAGCCAGACTTGACATAAGTACAAACAACACTCTAATTAATGTTATTCAGGTGTATGCCCCAACAGAAAAATCAAAAGACGAAGTAATAAAACTTTTTTACGCAGACTTAATTACAGCCCTATATAATACAGGTCCAAATACAATAATTATGGGCGATTTTAATGCCCAAGTTGGAATCGCTAAGCCTGAAGATAGACCTATAATGGGTCCTTGGGAATATAGTAGCAAAGTAAGCAAAAGAGGAAAACTACTTAAAGAGTTTTGCATAGAGCATCAATTCCATATTATGAACACTTATTTCAAAAAGAATAAAAAACAAAAGTGGACATGGTGTTCCCCTGATGGAAGAACATATAATGAAATTGACTACTTTATAACAAATAATAAAAACAGAGTCACAGATATAAATATCATAAACACGTCACATCCCACCGACCATAGACTATTAAGAGCTAAAATCTCAACACAAGGTCAAATAAAATCAAGAAAATCCTACAAAGGTAAAAATTGTGAATTGACAATATTTGAAAAAAAAACACTCAAAAATAAATTTACTGAAGCGTCGGCGTTATCGACCAATCCTGAAGACGTTCAAGAACTATACACATCTATTATTGAAAATATTACAAATGTCATCATATCGTCAAACAAAAACTCAACAAAACATAAACCAAAAGTAGATATTGCGCCGGACATAGTCAAACTCATAGAAAGAAGAACATTTTTAAAAGGAAAGAAAAATAAAATGAAACCGGAAAAGGAAGAACTTACTAAGCTGTATAGAAAAATTAAGAAAAAAATCAACAAAAAAAGATACACAGATAGGCTAAAAGTTATTGAAGAAGAGCTAATTATTAATAGTTCAGTAAAAAGCGGACAACAACGCCTAAATAATGTGCGAAAATGGATTCCTACTTTAACATCTAAAGATGGACGAACGACTTCCAATAGAAACGGAAACAGCTTCGGAGTTTTACGAAAACTTATACCGACGTAGAGACCAAATTAATGAGACCGTAATATTCAGATCAGATATTGTAAGCCAGGAAGTACCAACATTTTTGAACGAAGAAATAATTAATGCTATAAAGTCCTGGAGAAGACGGAGTCACAAATGATATACTAAAATGTTTAATTGAACCCCTGTCTCCAGTCCTGACAAATTTGTTTGATAAAATTCTTGTATATGAAACCATACCTTCGCAATGGGAGACGTCAATCATAACACTTCTATATAAAAAAGGGAACCCAGAGAACATTGGAAACTATAGACCCATTAGTTTATTACAGACTACATACAAAATGTTTACGCAAATTTTATTAAAAAGAATAATACCGATTCTAGAACAAAACCAACCGAAAGAACAAGCAGGGTTTCGTCCAAGATTCTCTACAATTGATCACATATTTACCGTTACTCAAATCATTGAAAAGTATGAAGAATATGGCAAAACGCTCTACATTGCTTTCGTCAACTATTTGAAGGCGTTCGATTCAATCTCACATTCAAGTTTATGGAAGACCTTAGATCAGCAAGGTGTGCCACACAAGTACATAAGAATATTAGAAGAAATTTATAAAAGGAGTAAAGCAAAAGTTAAATTGGAGAGGCAAGGGAGGCCGTTTGAGATACAACGTGGAGTTCGGCAAGGTGACCCAATATCTCCGAACCTATTTACGGCCCTCCTCGAAACCATATTTCGCAACCTAGAATGGGAATCTATAGGAATCAATATAAATGGAGAATCACTGAACCACCTGCGCTTTGCTGATGACATTATACTCATTTGTGACAACCACCGGCAACTAGAATACATGCTACAAAGTTTGGATGAAGAAAGTAGAAAATGTGGTTTGACGATGAATCCGGAAAAAACATGTATAATGACCAACGGAAACAATATACCAATAAAAATATCAGAAAATATGATAGAGTATGTTGAAGAGTACATATACTTGGGCCAAAGAATTTCACTCAAAGAACAAACCATAGGAGAAGTAGAGCGCAGAATAAAACTTGCCTGGAAACGATACTGGTCATTAAAACATATTTTCAAATCCAAACTATCAATCACATTAAAGAAAAAAGCATTTGAAACAGTAGTCACCCCCACACTACTATATGGATGTCAGAGCTGGGCTCTAACAAAAGATATTATTAAAAAACTTCAAGTCTTTCAACGAGCAGCTGAACGAAGTATGCTAGGACTTAAATTACGAGATAAAATACGTAACTCTGAAATCAGAATGAAAACCAAACTAGTAGATGTAGCGGAATCAGCCTGCAAGCTGAAATGGCGCTGGGCAGGTCACGTGGCACGTGTAGACGATGGACGCTGGAGTGAACGCGTGCTACACTGGTGGCCGCGCGACAAGAAGCGTCGCCGCGGCCGCCCACGCTGCCGCTGGAGTGACGACATCGCGCTAGTCGCGGGCCCTGCTTGGACCAGGCTCGCCAGAGATAGGAAACTGTGGAAATGCATGGAGGAGGCCTTTGCCCCAACTTGGGTACCCAAAAATAATACCTAAATTCTAATATGTAATTAAATGAATCATAATTAAATTAAATTGATTGTATTAAAATATATATATATATGTAATTAAATATAAAATGTTATGAATTAGGTAATATGTAATACAATATGTCACTGATTAGATTAATATAATATTTTCAATGCAATTATGACAAATGGAATAATGTATACAATCTTTAATAATTGTCTTCAGAATTGCATGTAATATTTAACTTTGTTGTGTACTAATTGATTTATTTTGGGAATAAATGGCTTTATTATTATTATTATTATTATATAATATTAGTATAGAGTATAGATTTAAGGCGTGGAGAGTCCACAAGATGGACCGACGACCGATGCAAGAAGTGCAGGAGCGCTCGTTGTGGCGATGCTTGAGGGAGGCCTATGTCTAGCAGTGGACGTCTTTAGGTTGAATTGATGATAATGAGGCATGGAGAATTATTGGCAGGTTGGTGATGTCATTTTCTACATACCTTCTGCGGCGTATCGAGCAGGTCCCGGACGACCGTGAGGAAGGAGTCGGGCGTGAGTCTCCTGGCGGCGTACTCCTCCATGTAGTAGGCGATGGCGGGCAGGTCGCACTGCGGCAGCAGCGAGCGCGCCTTCTGCTCCACCGCCGTCGACGCGGCGCCGCGACGCTTGCCCCAGCCGCTTATCCTACGTGACACTCATATCATTAGCGCCATCACCACAGAAATAAATAGAAAGGAAAAGTGGACAGGGCGCGCCTGCCAACACTCTGTACCATAGTGCAGGGCATTTCAAAGTCTTTCACAGTACGCCTTATGACTTGTTTCTGTAAATACTGTAACAAAAACCCGCAAAAATGCCTTATTGTGCTGTTTCTAACTGCAGAAACAAAAGCTGTAAAGTACATTTGATTAAAGTTAATTTTTTTAAATTAATGACGTCAATATGTAAGGCGTAGTTTGTTCGAAAGTTGCCACGCATGAATCGCAAGTAAAATTGTGATTACAACCATTCTACTCTATCTATTTTTGTGATCATCACCATCTCAAACATTACTTAAGTAATAGAATCGACTTCTCGTCTATACGCATAACTGGTTGAACGAGGGACTTCCTATAGGAGAATTCGCCGAACTTGATTAACGTTCCAACTAAGTAAAAAAATGGTACCTTAAAGCACTCTTTAAGGTACCATTTTTAGGGTTCCGAAGTCCTACAAGGAACCCTTATAGTTTCGTCATGTCCGTCCGTCTGTCCGTCTGTCCGTCTGTCCGTCTGTCCGTCTGTCCGTCTGTCCGTCTGTCCGTCTGTCCGTCTGTCCGTCTGTCCTAATCCTTTACAGCTTAATAACTTCTACAGTTATAAACATAAGTAAATGAAATTTTGTTAAAAACTAATCGACATATAGATCTCAATTTTAAAAGAATAAAAGAATCGTTTTCCGTATTTTAGGGTTGGTGTCCATACATGTGAAATGGAGAAAAAAAAATTGTTTTCGCTGCACCCCCTCGTGTGGGATATCATTGAATAGGTCTACTAAAATGAAGGTAATGTTTGATACACCACTTTTTTATCAGGTGTACCATCTGCGAAATATAGCCCGCCAAAGTGGCTTGCAATGTGTCCCCCCCCCTGCCATTTCTAAACTATGCAATGTAGAAACTTATAATCTTCCACATTGATAGACCTTTGTGAAAACTCTCTTTTAAAATTATTTCGAGTATAATGTGATTATAATTTTTTGAGTTATAGAGAGAAAACTGAAAAATACTTAAAACGTCCTAGTTCAAAGGTCATTGACCTTAGAGAAAAATTATCATAGCAAATAATGCTCCTTTAGCTACTTTCTATTTGAAAAAATCACAAAAAGTAACTTTGAAATGACAAACGTCTTAAATTTGGCATCTTGAATTTATCGCTAGATGGCGCTACTAACAACACGCTCTGAGTCGCGAATGCTGCCGATTATTGCAAAAACTAAAATAGCCATGATTAATACGTGGGACACTCAGAAAGTTTTGCGAAACTAAAAAAAATTGTTCTATACGTACATATATTTTTATCAAATCTTTTCAAAGTACTTTCCACCAGCCTCTATACAAAGATTCATGCGCCTAAACCAGTTTTCAAAACACTTTTTCCAGTCCGCCGCAGACACCTCGTTTACAGCCTGCTCGAACGCAGCCAGCGCATCTTCCGGCGACGAAAATTGTATCCCTTTGAGCTGATTTTTTATTTTTGGGAATAAAAAGAAGTCACACGGTGCTAGATCAGGGCTGTAAGGAGGGTGACCCAGGAGTTTGACTGGCGTGCTGTCCAGGAAGTCCCTCGTTTTGAGTGCGGTGTGCGCAGGTGCATTGTCGTGGTGGAGCAGTAGCCCGCGGAGCCCTGTGTTTGGTCGCTTGTTGCTTATAACAGAGAAAACTTCTGGCAAACATTTGGTAGTATACCATTCGGCATTAATGCTTCTTTGATCCCGTAAGGGAATTGATACCAAGTGGCCAGTCAAATTAAAAAAGCTAGCGATCAAAATCTTACCCCCGCTTCTAGATCGCTTCACTTTGGTAGGCGTTGGCTCATTTTGAAACACCCAAACAGTCGACTGGCGCTTGGTTTCTGGGTCGTATTGATAAATCCAGGACTCATCACCTGTAACGATGTCGTAAACACGCCGAGACGAGCCTGCTTCAAATTTGTTAAGCATATCACGGCACCATTCCACCCGGGCCTGCTTCTGAGCATCGGTGAGGTTGTGCGGCACCCAGCGTGATACTATCCTCCTCACGCGAAGATGGCTGTGTAGAATCTCGTGAACGCTTCCCGATCCAATCTTCAATATGTGTTGAATCTCCTGATATGTAATTCGCCTATTGTCTTGGATTAAATTTTTCACTGCTAGCACGTTTTCTTCGGTAACAGCCGTCAAAGGGCGACCGCTTCTTTCGTCATCCCCCAAAGTTGGTCGACCGCGCTTGAATTCGTTATACCAACGATACACGGTTGCCTTGGAAGGGCCTTCATCCATGAATGCCATTTGAAGTCTATCGTACGATTCATCCGGTTTCAGGCGACACTTGAAATCGTATAAAATCATAGCTCTAAAATGTTCCCGGCGCAGATCCATATTTCAGTGAGACACAATACTTTGAATTAACTCGCAAAAAATGTGGAGGGAAATTTTGAAATTGGAACTTACTTATTTTTACTTATAAATAATCATATTTTCGAAAAACATTATAACTGGCCAGTCTCCCATATATAAAAACTTTTTTTCGCAATACTTTCTGAGGGGCCTGGTATTCGATTTGATTCGTTTGTAATTACACCTACTTAAGGAACCCTATAATACTGAGCATGGCCCGACATGCTCTTGGCCGGTTTTTTATTTAGTTTGGCACTCCAAACGGGACTCTTTTATTTTCTCTATGCCATCTGTCCGTCCGACCATCTATTTGTCTGTCACAGGGCTGTATCTTTTTAAAGGTAATAGGTAGCCACTTGAAATTTTCACAGAATATGTGTTATTAACCCCTATCTCAACAAATACCAAAATAATAAAAAGTCTAAAACCAAAAGGGTCCCCATACAAGAAACCTCGAAAAACATGCATTTTTTTCAACGTTCTTGTTCGGACCTCTATCTTCAAAACGATAATACATATTAGCGTCTAACTTGGTATGATTATAGTGCATACTATGTACCTAGTTTATCAACAAATACTAAAAGTAGGGCAAACACAGACATGTGGGGTGGTACCTGCGTAAGAATGAGATGAAAATATTCATAAATCGCGCACGTGGCGTTGATGTCTTTTGATGAACTCTCGTAAATTAAAGCAGTTTCTAAGGGGTATCAGGTCGATGGGTGGTATAGAACCCTTATTGCGCGTGTCTGACTCACACTTGGACGGTTTTTTTATTGCTCGTGAGCGAATTTTTCTTTCTACAATTTATATTTTTAGATTTCGCTTGCATTAAAATAATAAATATTTAGTAAGGGTAGACACATCTTCACGACTTTGAACTTACTACAAAGATAGTCAAGTCGGTTATGGTTGATTCTGTTTCTTCTTCTTTCTTAAGATATAGCTGACGTAACCCGAAGACGGATACAAAGTGGAAGTTAAATTCGATACCACGAGCAGAGTTCACGGTAACTTAGCGGATAAATACACTTGTGAGGAGTCGCAGGTTTGAATCCCGCTCGTGAGCGAATTTTTCTATCCATCACCATTTATATCTTTAGATTTCGATCCGCATGCAATAATGTGTTAAAGTCTTGAATATATGTATATCATCTATATCTATACTAATATTATAAAGAGGAAAGATTTGTATTTTTGTGTGTATGTTTGTAATGAATATACACAAAAACTACTGTGCCGATAATAAAAAAAAAATCACCATTAGAAAGCTACATTCACTCTGAGTAACAGGCTATATATATGGAAGAAATTGCTTTAAGCGATAAGACCGCCAATTGTTAGTACTGTGCTCATGTTTGTTATAACTTTGTTTTTATTTTTATGGTGTGCAAACAATAAAGTATACTCTATCTATCTATATTTTCATGTCCACCCGTGTGGAGCCGGGACGGGCCGCTTTAATAAATAAATAGGTATTTTTCCATTACATTTTCCTATTACTTTGGACACTGTTTCGTGCCTATCTATCGAAGTTTTGTGCTGCGTAGTGATGGACCTAGAATGGTAGTGTCCATCGGTCGCTATTTCCACCCTCTACGCTTTTTGTACTAGCCAGCAGATCCCTAGTCAGTCAGAGCTTTCACGAGCAATTTTACTCCTTTGGGCGTAATTTATCGTGGATATTTTTTTATACTATTTTAATTATGTATACGCACATTCTTGAATATGTCCATCGTTCATCCAGTCACGCTGTATTATATATGTCTATGTTTAGACCAATCATACTCCCATGCGACATAATCGTACCTACTTCTTTTGTTCTCTAAATTATGTAGGTGTTTGGGTATGTATGTATGTACAGCTGACCCTTGTCTTCCTGAACGCTTCGGCGTGCCGCGCCCCAAGCAAAAGTTCGAGCCCAGTTCAGGTGCCAGAAGTTATACATGGTATTCCAAAATTCAAAATATCTTATTGTTTTTTTTTACAAATTTTACCTCTTTTTCACGTTATATAATAATAGAAATATGTTTCGCGACAATATATCTACAAAAAAATACTCGTAGAGCTCTATAAGCTAAGTTCCTGATGGTCAGAAAATCTAAATGGAGATCGAATTCGCCATTTGAATTAAGCATGTTTTTGGGCTGACTGGCGTTTCCTTTTCATCATCATCATTACAGCCGAAAGACGTCCACTACTGGACATAGGCCTCCCCCAATTAAGGGGGGGATATGCCATAATCGCCACGCTTGGCAGGCGGGTTGGCGATCGCAGTTGGTAGGTTAAATACTCAGAGAACGCTGCTGCCCATCCTCTGGTGAATCCCTTTTCTTTTCCTTTCTTTTCCTTTTCATGGTCTTGCCAAAAACAATTTTATAATGGTTTTCGAGCTAACACGTCTGACTCAATTAATTAGATTACTTTTTTATTCAAGTCATACTCTATTTTGGAGTTACAAGTCATGTAAGTAATTCTATTATTTTCAAATCGTAGGTCTACGGGATGATTACAATCCAACGACAATCTTCCATTTCTGTATTTTTTTCCAACCCACATATTTCCATTTTTCTCACATTATTTGAATGAATTTGTGGTATTAAACAATTATTTTTAAATAATTATCCATGGAGTTTCTTGCCGGTTCTTCTTCATGGGATCCACCATTTGGAACCGTGCAACTAGAGTCTAACGTTTCACGAGTACCTGTAATAGGTTTATAAGAAACATGAAAAAAAAAAAACATTAACAAAAAGGACTTGTTTTTCTCATTGGAAACAATTAAAAACTTAAATGCCTTAAGAGCCTTGATTGCTTTTTCTGGCTTCACCGTAATTATTGTAATATATACAACGACCACGGCACGGCATTCAGGCCTTACCCAACCTGCGCTATATCACTCGTTTCTAAGCCATTCAAGCCAAGCCATACATCTCGTAGCGATAATTTCTTTAGGTCGTCGGTAATCCCGCCGTGGGGCGTCCTACGCTGAGGCACCGTTTTTACCCCCAGTTTTTAGGGTTCCGTACCCAAAGGGTGCCAAACGGGACCCTATTACTCTCGCTACGCTATCCGTCCGTCCGTCCGTCCGTCCGTCTGTCTGTCACAGGGCTGTATCTTTTGAACGGTAATAGGTAACCGGTTGAAATTTTTTCAGAATATGTGTTGCTATGAGGTGTATCACGACAAATACTAAAAACGAAAAAAAGTCTAAAACCAAAGGGGGTCCCCATACAAGAAACCCCAAAAAACATGCATTTTTTTCAACGTTTTTGTTCCTGCTCTATCTTCAAAACGGTAATATATACCAGCATCAAACTTAGACAGATTATAGTGCATATTATGTAGTTTAGCAACAAATACTAAAAATAAGAAAAACATAGACATAAGTGGTGGTACCTGCTTAAGAAAGACATGCAAAAATTCATATTTCGCGCACTGTGTGTTGATGTCTTTTGATAAACTCTCGTAAATTAAATCAGTTTTTATAGGGTATTAGGTAATTTAGAGGTACGGAACCCTTACTGCGCGAGTCCGACTCGCACTTGGCCGGTTTTTTTCAAGTTTTGTTATGTAACCAAACCACAGTTTAGTTGAGTTTACCATAGGTACATCAAACATATTTTTTATATACTACCATTCCATCGCGTGCGTTGCATATATATGTATAGGCAATTAAGCAGTGCGTACTTCATTCCATCGCGTGCGTTGCATATATATGTATAGGCAATTAAGCAGTGCGTACTTCATTCCATCGCGTGCGTTGCATATATATGTATAGGCAATTAAGCAGTGCGTACTTCATTCCATCGCGTGCGTTGCATATATATGTATAGGCAATTAAGCAGTGCGTACTTCATTCGAATTGTGGTGTAATTGTTTTTTTTTAAGTATGATGATTAATTAATTTAGTTAAGAGACCTATTAATCCTAAAAATCATCGTACTTAAAAAAAACAATTACTTACACCACAATTGAAATCAAATGAGGTAAGCACTGCTTAATTGCCTACTCCATGATTTATTTATTTGGGACAGTACTAACAAATTCTAAATCAAAAGAGACGCAGGAAAGCTTTCTGTGAAAACATTTGCGCTTTTTTGATAAAAATTATATGGGCATAATTAGTTTTTTGGTCAAGCGTGAACTCTCCCTAAAAATCAATAAAGTCAGGCAATTTTATTTTTTTAATCTAAATGACATAATAACATAACATAATATCACGCCTGTATTTCCCCGAAGGGGTAGGCAGAGGTGTATAGTACACCCACATTTCGCCAGTTATGTTATAGTCCCATGTAATAGGGGGCGAGCCTATTGCCATTGACCGGGCACAAATCCAGACTCCGGGCTGCTACTGAGAATTTCCTAATGAAAAAACCCAATAACACTTTGCCCGACCCGGGAATCGAACCCAGGACCCCACGCTCAGCAGTCGCGCTTGCAACCACTAGACCAACAAGGCAGTCCATCTAAATGACACAGTTTCGTATAAGAAAATGCATGGGAGGAAAAAAGCTGAACAGCAGAAGTTATTCAAATTTGGTAAAACTTTTTTCATGCAAAATGTTATAAGTAAAAACAAATTAAGTACTAACATTATTGATTTTCATGAAAAATAAATACTTTTGGGACATTTTTTACACAACACCATCTAGTCCCAAACTAAGCAGAGCTTGTACTATGGGTACTAGACAATGGATATAATACTTATATACATTTTTTTTTGTAAATACATACTTATATTACATAAGAAACACCCAGACCAACACAAACATTTATGTTCATCACACAAATATTTGTTTCCTGTGGGAATCGAACCCACGATCTCGTGATCAGCAGTCCGACACTCGAACCACTAGACCACAGACGTCGTCAAAAGTTTTCGCTTGACCAAAAATCTAACTACGCCAATATGATTTTTATTAAAAAAGAGAAAATATTAGCACAGAGAGTTTTCCTATATCTCTTTTGGTTTAGGATTTGCTAGTACCGTCCCACCACATATGCAATGCATGCCACTGCTCTATTTAGGCTACCTTGGTGTCGCTTCTCGTTCCCCGTACGCTGTGCACGCGTGGGGCACCTTCCCGACGTCCCGCACCAACAAGGACATTCTTTTGTGGTACTTGAGCTGCGAGACCGCCTCGTCGTGCGTCACGTCCACAAACGACTGGTTGTTCACCTCTAGGATCTGGTCACCTACCTATTGAACAAACGATAAAATATAATGACACATATTCATCGAACTTAGCTCGTTATTTAATAAGTTTTTTGTAGAAATTTCCATTTTTTTCAAGACAATACACGGATTTCGTACTATAACCCAAACTCGGTGTGGCAACGGTAACTACAGCAGAGATCCTGTGACCACCTTCCGGCTCCATCAACAGATCAGCTCCAACACAACATAATATTAAACTGTCATGGGATTTACATATGTGTACCAAATTTCAGCCAATCAGGATAGCGGGAATTTGGCTTGCAAGATTTGACTTTTTTTTTTTTTGTTACGGAGAAAATGCCTATCGCATGTCACACCACCCACACCAGCCGGCGTGGTTATGTGGGACTCGCACCCACTAAAAACTCCGCCGTATGCCTACTCTCGCCTTGGGTGGATGGGCTACGAGAACTGCAATGCATGGAATTCGCAACCCATCCAGCGCGGCCCACTTCAGGGCCTTCCACTTCTAACCTAAACTCTCTTTCGGCGATGTCCGGGCACACGTGGGACATCAAAAGTTAATCACACGATTAACCTTTGTTAATCACACTCCCACACACCAAGAGGGTTGTGGTTGTGCTTTCAACCACAACCCTCCACCTTTTATTAAATTAATCGATACGTCTTAATAAAGTTGACAGAGCAATAATTTTCACCTGCAGTTTGTTTTAATGAAAATACTTGGAAAATTGTTAGTGGTTCAAGTTTCAAACGTAAGTTACGAGGCTTGGATGTAGCTAGGTAGAGAAACTTGGCAGAAAGTGCTGGGAGAGGTGAGTCTCAAGCTCAAACACAATAATTTTACCAGCACACCTCGCTCTGCTACTCGCGACACGAAAATTATATATTATTTGCACAAACACACACACGTAACTTTTCTGGATAAGTAAGAGAAATGTTAAAGTTAACTAATCTTTGAACAACTTCAGAACTAGAGCTTCATTTAATAGCAGCTATGCAAACTGTCATTTCCATAGCATTGCAAGTTAAATTGGAAACAAACCAGTAATTTAGCAGACTATGAAGCGCCCTCAGCTGGCACAAACTTCGATGCAATTTCGTCGCCCAAAGCCTCTTGCCTGCCATCTCCGCAAGTTTCCCAAAGTTGGGTGTCGCGTTAATTTACAACGAATTGCCGCAAACTAAGCGCACTAAATTGGGATTTATATTCACAGAAAATTTGCTCTGCATTCCTTTACTTAAAACTACTTAACTTATAGCGCGAAAATTATTTTAAGTGAAATTAATTTTAAACTTTGATCTTATATTATTCGTTTATGCTTCCAGAAATACATGTTTCTATCTTTCTCATTGTATTTATCCAATTTATGTAAATGGCATATCAGTGACCCAACACATGCAATACATGATAAAAGTAGAAATCCTTCCAAAGTATACCTATTATTTTTACGAGAAATATAAAACCATCTCTGTATCTTGTCATCTGGACTGGAAGAGAATGCCTAAGGCATTAAGTTCGCCTATACACACAATCAAATTGCATGAAGTTTAAATAAATAAATAAAAAAGGACCCACACAAAGTATAAGGTACAGTCTTATAAACATCTAATACTATAATAAAATTGTAATGGTCGAAAAGTCTATACATTGAGTTTTTTTCGCGAAAACCGCCTAGGGGGACTAGAAATAAGCAATAGAACATCCATAAATAAGTTTCTGCTTTAATCTGACTGTTCTTAAGACCTGTCCTTTTAGATTCCTAAGTGCATGAGCATTGCTCATTACAAATTTAATTAAGAAAAATCCAATATCTTCTATCCTTCCTAAAAGACATTTGTTGCGTAAATGCGAATAGAATGAAGCAAATTGAACAAGAAAACATAATTACCATAAGTCCGGCTCTATCTGCAACGGAATCCTTGTCGACCCCGGTAATATAGATACCGAGGTTGTATTCCAGCCCGCCTCTTATCATTAGTCCTAATGACTGTCCCGGCTCTATACAAAGGTCAACCTGCACACAAAATTCAAACGATTTACCATCTATTATTTAGTAATTAAGAGCTTTGTCGAAAATCTTTATAAAATAATAAATAAATAAAATAAATAAATGTTTTTGGGACATTTTACACATCACTATCTAGTCCCATACTAAGCAGAGCTTTTGTTATGGGTGACAATGTATATAATACTTATAATTTTTTTTTTGTAAATACATACTTATTTTATTTATTTATTTTATTTTATTTTTTATTTTTCGGAAAACTTACAGCTAGACAAATATTATAGATAACCTCTCGAATTATAACCATAATGCGCAATCATTAGAAATGCGTCAAACATTAATACGAGGAGCCAATATACAACGTAAATAAGGCCAATTACAAGTTTTCACATTTAACAGAGTACAGATAGAAATAAATATGGTAGTAGCAGACAGCAAATTGAAAAGTATATTAAAACTGACCAAAGAAGTGGTCCCACAGAGTTTTTTTTAGTTTGGAGACACTGATGTCGAATAGATCGATGTCAACTTCCCGGCAGGTCGCATTGTACATTCGGCACGCCCTTACAAGGTAGGAGTTCTATCTGTACGTTGTTCTTACGGCGGGGACATGCAACAAGTCTGGTCTACGCAGAAACGCATGAGGTACGCGCAGCCCAATCCTGTTCAACAACTCGGGATTGTCAGTCGATCCAGTTATAATTTTTAGAAGATATGCCAGATCTGATATTTTTCTGCGTTCATAAAGTGGAAGAATGTGGAACTTTTTACAGCGAACATGGTAAGTGGGCAGATATGAATTTGACCGAAATTGAATGTACCTTAAAAATTTTCTTTGTATGCTCTCTATGCGATTAATATAAATATTGTAATTAGGATTCCAGACTTGAGAGGCATACTCGAGGTGACTACGAACGAAAGAACAATATAAAATCTTAATAGTCTTGATGTTTTTAAATTTTGATACAATTATAATACATAAGAAACAACCAGACAACACAAACACTCATGTTCATCACACAAATATTTGTGCTCTATGGGAATCGAACCCACGACCTCGATCAGCAGTCCGACACTCGAACCACTAGACCAAATTGTCATGATTGTCAAATGTTATACATTGGGGAAAATTCATGATATGCCAGTTAGAACATAAAGCTAGCGGAAATAGCTAATAAGAGTTTGGCACACAACATGGTTATAATACATGAAAGCTCATAAGCACGTAGGCAATCTGTGCTCATAACGGCTTAAGAATGGCTTCATTCACCAAAATGTACTTTATTATGATCGGGTTCATAGGGATGACGTCACTTCAATGCTATTCAACATGATTACAACCGCTAACGACAGAATTCTGTGGTTAGCTGACTGCGATTAGCATACCACAAAGCTCTCCGACCTCTAACCCCTATATGCAGTGACATAAAATATTTACGAGTTCGGAATTGGACATAAAAATTTATGATGTCATAAATTCATTTAGGCTTTTATAAGTACCTAACTGTCGTCATCTTTGATGACTACTTTGCCATGTGACGTTGTATAAGACGTATACAGCTATAGATAGGTAAGATGTAGACGAATGGGGTGTTATAATAAACTAGCCTATGCCCGTGGCTTCGCCCGCGTGAATGTCGTTTATCGCGCATCCCTCCGAAACTCTTCATCTTCCCGGGATAAAAAGTAGCCTATATGTTAATCCGAGTTATGTTCTACCTGTTTGCCATTATATGCAATCCGTTTAGCCCTTACAGCGTGATTGAGTAACAAACATCCAAACATCTTCACAAACTTTCACACTTAAAATATTAGTAGGATAGGATTATAATGAGATGTATTTTTTGCCACCGGCATTAGCACACCTTCAACAAAAGTAGCTGATGTTTTCTGTGAGTGAAACTCACCCTCCGTATGGAGCGGTCTTTGCTGGCGGAGCGGGGCGGGCGCTGCGCCGGCGGCGAGGCGGGCCGGCCGTAGCGGTCCATCCACGAGCACGACGCGCGCCCCACCAGCGCACCCGCCGTCCGCACCGTCATCGTCAACTGACGGCATGACTTCAACATCTGGTTCCAAATGAATACATTTAGACAAAGTATTATAAATAATGATTGAACAATGTAACCTAAAACCACAGACCAGTAAGCCACAAGACGCCGCTTAAACAAATTTTTGTCGTAAAATGTTGGTGGGGACCGGGGGGCGGATGGCGCGCTATGATTGGTTGGCTCAAATGTTCGGTGGTTGATTCCGTATGATTGGTGCCGCTCGCGGACGGACTGACATCCTGATTGGCGGCGGGACGTAAGATATGCAGTGGTACTGCATATGCGTTGTGACCGGGGGTGTCCGGCTAATCGGTGTCTAGAGGCTTACTGGTCTGTGCCTAAAACTGACCAGGGCCCTAATTCACGTAATTTCATGACGCACCGATCAAGTTGCAGTGACGCTGCAGTTCGTTTCTGCCAGCGATCGCTATAGATAAGAGAATACGAAAAGCATTGTTTAGATCGAAACTTAACTGTAACTGCACTGCAACTGCACTTTTTTAGTTACGTGGATTGGCCTTCAGTTTACTATTCTATTTCCAATTATTGTTATAGTTATTTTTAAACTTTCGCGTTGAATTGTAACTTAGGTATGTGCGCGATAATTACCATTTCATAATAAGTTATTGTTATAGTTGTCTTCAATAGACTTTTGAAGAAGCTTAGAATATAACTTGTTCGTTATAAAATATTTAATAGGTATTAAAATATATTGAGACATCCTTCTAGTCCAAGCACATACAAATAAGAACATTTTATTTTCTACTCCATAAATAAATAAATAAATAAATAAATATCTTTGGGACATTTTTTTACACAGCACCATCTAGTCCCAAACTAAGCAGAGTAAAAGTTTACGTTTCACATAAACGTATTTATGCCATCTAATACCTATAAAAATTACATAATGTGCCATAAATCCTAATAGCATAACACATTAGAAACATATTCGTGTTTCGGCTTTCTAAAATTGGGCCAGGAATAATGTGTTTTTGAAGATATTTTATTTACTTGCGGTGCTATTGCTCCACTTTTTCTGTTAGTTATAGGGTCATAAAGTACAAAAAGTAGGTACCTATTAAAAATTCAATAAATCTACGATCATCCTAAGTAGTAGAGCTCCTTTGTGAAAGAGCTCGTCCGGTGAAGTTTTACCACCGGACCTACTTCTCCGCCAAATATTGATGCTTGCATTGCTGTGTTTCGGTCTGAAGGGTTTCTTAGATAGGGTTTGCACACACGACTCGGGTGAACACAACTAGCTCAAGGGAAGGTTAAAAGAAGTACGACGAAACTCCGTCAGGAATGGAGGAGATCAAAATCTGAATAGGTACCTCAGAACGCGTCGTAGGAGTAGGCTGAGTTTCCGTGAGGTAGGTCTTTTTTTGCTCTACTTTCCATTTCTTATAAAATTGTGTGAGCTATCCTACTATGGTTTAAAAAAAATTCAAACGTATTTATTAGTAAATTTTTATAGATTACCAGATGTTTTACGGCAAAAGTTGTACTTTAGAGATAGCTATAGTTGGCTTTATTCCTATTCTTTAAATTAGTAAAATAGGTATCTAATTTTAGGCATTATATAAATTGAATGAAAGCCAATAACTAATATCGGTGTACTTTTATTTGTTAGTATGTGATAAAATCCCGTCAGCTGATGGGTAGTGCGCCAAGGTGTCCAGAGGGAGACCGGCGGGACACCCTGGCGTCACTCAGCCAGCCGGCGCGGCGCGTCTGCCCACTCCCTATCTATCTCATAGGTATATTTATATAACTGCCACAAGCTTTTACGTAACGTAACAAATTAGACATCTGAGCAGAAGCAATATTTTGTTAGATTGAGTTTATTATGTTTGATTAAAATTTATTTACAGAACTTTCATACTTTATACTCGGACGACTAAAAAAAGGCGGACGGAGTCTCGCTAACAAAAGATTGAAGCACTTAGTTTTTTTCTAAACCCACTATAATTTCGTCAGAATTTTAATACATGAGATATATATTGTTATTTTATTTGTGACACTACGACAATGACTGCCGTCACACGAGAATTTATTTATTTATTTAATTCTTTATGCACAACAGGGTACAAAGGCGGTCTTAACGCCATAGGCGAATTGTTGCGTAATCGCGGCTTTTTGTTTAATATGAGTGTGAATGTGTGCGTGCCAGCCCGTGCTTTTAAGCGAGCCGTCTTACTATGGATGCTTCACTCTTTGTTTAGCGAGAGCCCATGGTAACTTATGGCTGTGTTGTATGGCACAAAAAACCCATCAGATCACCTGCAGGGATACACTTTCAAGCCTTCAGAGTCTTGCATGTCTCATCACGACGGGTGCCATTGCATCGATTCCGACTGCTGCACTCGAGGCACTGCTCGACCTTGTACCTTTGCATGTGCAGGTGCAAATGGAGGCCAAGGCGGCTGTGGTAAGGGCGAGGATAGACAAGATGGAGCTCTAATTCCATGAGGGCACTGCAAGAGAACCTTATGAAAGAAGACATCATGGCCATGCCCACTGATGTGATGTTAAAGGAGTACAGCTTCAATAGGTTGTTTAGGGTATTTATACCTCAGAGGTCTGAGAGGGAGGACGACATGCCTTGCAAATATCAGTCCACTGACGTTGTTTGGTTTACCAACGGATCAAAGAAAGGGGGTCTGGCAGGAGCTGGATTCCACGGAGGACGACCAAAGGTTAAGAAATTCGCTAACCTAGGTCAATATACCACCGTATTTCAAGCGGAATTATTTGCCATCATTGGTTGTATCCACGAAAGCCTGCAAAGGGCCTACATAAAAAGGCAAATATTTATATTCTCTGATAGCCAGGCAGTCCTAATGGCCTTAAAATCAGAAGAAATCGACTTCAAGCTTATCAAGGAGTGTGTCCAGCTACTAAATTCGATAGGAAAAACAAATTCTGTGACACTAGGATGGGTACCTGGGCACTGCGGAATTAGGGGTAACGAAGCCGCTGATGAACTCGCAAGAGCTGGTGCGGAATGCCCCACTGTAGGGCCGGAGCCAATCTGTGGGGTTCCGAAATGCATCACCTCGGCTATTCTTAAGGACTGGGGAACTCATCAAAGCATTAGACTTTGGGAAAAAACCCCAGGCCAAGAGCACTCGAAAGCGCTTCTAGTAGGCTTCAGGAAGAGATTTACAAAAGAAGCGCTTTCGCTTAACAGGAACCATATAAGGATCCTGATTAGAACCCTGACAGGGCACTGTAAACTGAACAAACATCTACACAGGATGGGCCTCACAGATATCACAGTTTGCAGATTTTGTCGCGAAAAGGACGAAACGCCCATTCATATCCTATGTGAATGTGATGCAGTGCACCACATTAGAAGTCAGCATCTTGGAGGCCACACAATCTCAGCTGATGAGATCAGATCCTCAAACCCCAAGGCTATAGTCGACTTTATGGTTGGCCTGCGGCTTGGAGAGGTGCTGTAGTGTACTATTAGAGGCGTTACAATAGATCTTTTAGGTCGCAGTGACATAAGGGACTTGCATAGACCTTACCTCTTTTTTCCAAAAATAATAAATAATAGCGAGATTCCGTCCGACTTTTTTATTCGTACAAGACTTTATACCTTATTCTGAAGAAATAAATAAATTATATAGCCACGCTTAAATTGGTACTGGTTACATAAGTGTATGCAAGTACCTATATATTACACAAACGGAAGAGTTTCTAAAGATAAAAGTTAATCAAATATAACACAATGTCTTTGTCGCGGAACAACTAAAGTCGTGTTTCACAAAAAGGTCTCGGTAAATGTCAGGAAGCGACATCGTAAATCAAGCGGTATCGTCAAGTGCGGAAGGAAAAGTCCAACAACGTCTGTAAAAATAGTGCCGCTTACCTGACCCAGACCCACACATACCACTATCTAAACTACATCAAATCAAAAAATTATTAAGGTATTCTTTAAATTTTTCTTTTCTTTTTTAGGATTCCGTACCCAAAGGTTGCCAAACGGGACCCTATCACGACAACAACAACAACAAAACAAGAAACTTCGAAAAACATGCATTTTTTTCATCGTTTTTATTCCTGCTCTATACATCCAACCGGTAATACATACCAGCGTCAAACTTGGTTTAATTAAAGTGCATACTAGGCAGTTTAGCAACAAATAATAAAAATACGGTTTTAGGGCTAGGGTTTTTTGAAGAACTCTCGTAAATTAAATCTTTCTATGGGGTGTCAGGTCGGATGGTGGTACGGAACCCTTACTGCGAGAGTCCAACTCGCACATGGCCGGTTTATTTTATTTTATTATGAACCTAACAGCATTTCTGAAAAAAACATCCAAGAAAAAGAAGACAAATATGAAATGTGCATCCTAATCGAAACAAAATCTTGGAATATTGGCTATTGGCACTTACTAACTGACGGCCATTAAACTTACGAACAACTGATATAACTGCCATAGCTAATATCATTCCAAGTCTAAGACTGACTCGTTCTGAGAACACAAAAGGAAAACAAACTTTTCCGAAAAGAAAACAAAAGTTGATGTGGACTTAGGAACTTTCACCTTAGAAATGGATGTGAGCCGAGTACCTTTATTACACAAAGTCAATATTGTTTCCTTAAAGAAATTTTTCTACACTTCACTTGGTATGTAAGTAGGTACCTAGTTTAAAAAATACTAATAAAATGAAAGATGATCAAAATATAATTGGGAAATGGCAAAAAAGATGATGATGATGACTGATAACCATCGCATTGAAACCGTGTCTTACTGATTTCGACACATTTGATCTTAATCGTGTAGTAAGGAAAGTGAATCGTCGTTCATAAATCCATCGTTAAAAACGTCGGAACGACTATTGAAAATTGTATGAAAACTGAAAAGATGAATTCCAAAGCTTGCATACCTATCAAATGGATAAAGATTTCTAATAAAATTTAAATGTAAAACGGAAAAACCCCATCCGATTCTTGTTAGCTGTTCAATGTTTAGTCAAAATCTGCAATGGCATTAGGGATTTTTCAAACTGAAGTAGGTATATAGTTTGAAGTATATCTCTGATTTTCTTAATTTAACACGTTAACAGACAATCCATCAGACCCAATAGAAGTTTTGTTGTTATTACGTCTATACGCTTATACAGTCCCGCAGTGTTAAGAAAGGTTAACACATAATTATATTTCTTGGAGACAATTATAAATGGGCAAAATCATAAGTGCTCTCAGCGTGCTGGCACAGTTTTACTATCTATAGTTAAACTGTAGTGCTGGTCAAGTAATCATAAATCACAGTTTCACAGCAATAAAATACCTGTTAGGTAGGTAAGATCGGACGATTTGAGCACAATTTGTTGCGTAGGTACCCGACTGCGGTCAATATTAGCACGGAAATAGAAAATATCTGCCTCTCGTGTCCGCCTGTCATTTCCAGCAGTAATGCCGTTTACATGGCGAAAATCCGGGTGCGAAATGTATTTAAATAATTAAATAAACGGAACCTGGATACCTATCAGGAAAATGAAGCTCAATATAATTTTGACTAACTTCTACGTTTCGATCAAGTTGCATTGACCGTGGTTACGAAAAAACTCTAATATAAATATTCAAATATGATTAAAATTCGTACAATTTTAAAAACTACTACAAAAATTTAAGTTTCCATAAACTGCGTTCACACAAGCCAATTTTATATTTATATTTTTTTTTTTGTTTGAGACGACTGAATCAAATTGAAGCAACCAATTCAATTTACAAAAAATCACGACAAGAATGCATAACAAATTTTGATCAACTAAAACCGAACCGTGTGAACCCGCTATTAGACGATATATCAGTATCAATACACGTTCAAACTGTTTTAAAATTGCAATAAAACATTGATGATGACAGTCAATACAGTAATAAATATCATAACTAAAGTAATTATTTACTGATCTGAAATCTTATGGTTTTGTAGTTATGTGTAAAATAAAATAATAGCAATCTGAATTTGCTCACAGTGTTTATAATTATATAAAATGATCCCAACGTGACACTTTCACATATTTAGTTCATTCAAACAATTTTTAAAAGTCTTGTTTGTGAATTCGTGTAGCTCCCAATTGAGCAATCAACGCTTTTATGTGCAAACTAGTCACCAGTTTCGTGTAAACGTTCAAATAAATTTTCGATCCGTGTCACCTGGTGCAATCTAGCAATGGAGTGCGACAGTCAAAGATTTTTGATTGGCAAAGGATATTCATTTTCTAATATTTTATCAGAAACAAGTATACAAGAATATTAATATATATAATATATACAACAGTACAACAGTAACAATAGAAATATCGCATTTTATATCATTGTTACACATCTTAACTCCAAATGGATTAGATCTTACATTAGGTATTACTTTTCACAACATAGGTAGACGCTATCGTCTTTCAATAGAAATACTATTTCCCGATGTCGCACACTGCAATGTCGATATTAAACACGTCCGCCTCGAGTTGGATGTGACAGTTAGATAATATATAGCCTAGTATAGTATATCTCGTGGGAGGCATTTCTTTTACAGAAATAGACACAATTTATGTCTTTTCTGCCATTTAGACTGTTGGACAAAGTTTTAAAGTTTAATGATAACTCAACGTCTAATATCGATAGAAAGTTTTATGCAGCTAAGCTTAAAACGGTTAACACATTTCAGTTTTAAAACCATCCAATATCAACTGCCTAGACTACCTTGAAAAAAGAATTAGATACAGTACAGTCACCCAAAACGATAAGTAATCAGGGTTGCCAGATATAGATGAAGATTTCTCAGGAATAAGGAATAGGGTTTTGTATGAATTTAGTAAAACTTTGAATGTTATTCCACTCGAAAACATCCATAATCTCCTGAGAAAACTTCATGTATATCTGGCGACCCGTTACTTATCACTTTGGGTGACTGTACATCATTATTATCGCTGATAGTTCGTCGGCGCCTACAACCCTATGCTTAATGTTAATAACTGCAATTGAGTTTTCCCGGTTTTATAATTCCAGTATGATATTTTTTTTTACTCATATAACTTTGATAGTTAATTATTTGTCCCGACTCCAGCACCACGAGTAGGTTCTCGTAGGTACTTACAAGTTTTATAATGATATAATTAAAAAAAATTCTTTTGAGTGACAGCGATCCCGTTGATATTATAAAAATGCGAAATGAAATAGTTGGAACCCGGGAACAGCCATATATTTAGTTTTAATTACCTACATATACAGACAAATCTGTGCAAGAATGTCTGTTTTAATAATTATTTTGGTACTGAAAAGTGAATGACCCATTAAACTGTACTTATTTTCTTTTATGTTTTGGCAGGTATTTAGAGGCTTACTGTTAAAAATATTCTGTGACACTGTTTGATAGTGAAGGCATTTGGCGCACATCAGCTGGGATCATTTGGCCCACCGTCAGGACAGTCTGCCAGCAGCAACAGGTCTGACTTGTGCCTCTTCGTCATATGTAATTAAAACCTTGTAATTCATAGATATTAACAGCCGCACCATTACGCTAATCGTGATTCCTAGCTTACGAGGTATTTTGCTTCCAAATGTGAATCCAAAATGGGCCGACTGCCAGATTTAGGATTTTAGAGACAAATTCAAAGAGAATATAACCACTATGACACATTCATGTCTAAACTGATGAATAAAATGAAAGCTTAACGACCGATATTACTGAAGAATAATGCATAAAATAACAATGAATCGGGATTAAAGAATGAACATACAGAATACAGATTGAATTTTATCGAACAAAAAGAAAATTACTTAAAATCAACGTTATTTTGTTACTTGTATTAGGTCACAACTATATTCCAATACATGTATAGAATATCTTACCTTAAGAGCATCTTCGTGTGAGATGCCAGAGAAAGGAGTGCCATTGACTTGCAGAATGGAGTCTCCTGGGCGAAGACCGGCGCGCTCCGCCACTGATCCCTCCTCCACTCTCGATATGTACACACCTACGCCTAAATATTATTACATTAACTAGAATTAAACACCTACATTACCACTAGCCAACGTAATAAAATGCAAAACATAATTTAAAATTAAAAAAGCATTTTTAGTTCTTATTCAGTTTTGGCGCCGAAATAAAAACCATAGACAAACCTGTTACTTTTTAAATATTTCGCACTTACGGTGACGTAATTCCTGTGATGATTATTCAATTTCAATTTCAATGTTTTTTCAGATATGAAAACCGCATAATTTGAAAACGTGGCAACAATGTAACCTTCACAATGGGGGCTGTATGCAATATAAACCGAGGAGGATGTTATCATGCCTTTTTAGCTGGATATTAAAACTCCGTGTACTTTTATACGAAGAAGTACCTACTTTTGGGAAAACAAAACTGAATTCATGTGCAACGCAGAACTCCTGAATGGAAAAAGTGAAAATGTGAACTTTATTGCATATGATTAATTTTTAATTTAAAAAAAACAAAAGAAACCCTAAAATCAAAATACCAAAGGACATTGATCACCTTGTATTGGGCTACGGGCCCTTTCTTAATATATAAGTTTAAAATACCTACCTAAATCCAAAATAAACAGGCTGAGTTTTGAAAATAGTGCTAGAGGGCCAAATCCGAAAGAAAATTCCGTCAAGGAGTCATGAGCTCTATTTTGGAGAAAACCAAAACTGTATTTTTAGATTTAATTAGCAGCTGGTTTGGCCAGGCATCGAATTATTTTGAGAAATAAAAACTTTTTAACAAAAAAAATTACCGACGAAAAAATAAATTGAAAAGCGAAAAATTAAATGAAGCTTTTTAGTCTTAATAACTATTTTTCTATCTTATGTAAATAACTAATTTTGAGTCGGCGCCAAACAAACAAACAAAGAGCGTGCGAGTTGCAAGTGGTCGAGCGGAGAAACCATTTTTAAAATGTTATTTTATCGTTGAAAATTTCACGTTGTATTTGATGTTATTTTGTTTTTATTATTTCTTTAAAGTAATTAATGATATTCGTTGATTGTTTGTTGGCGCCGACTCAAAATTAGTTATTTACATTAGTTAGAAGAATAGTTATTAAGACTAAAAAGTTTAATTTTATTTTTCGCTTTTTATTATCTTTTTTCTTTTTAACTTTTTTGTGGCTAAAATCTACTAATTACTAACTACGAACTACATTTATGTGTGCCAAGTTTCAACAGAATCAGTTAACAGGTAAGAATTCAGTGGGTGAATAAGCACTCATCCCGGGGTGTTTTCCTACCCTTAGGGGTGGATTTTGATTTTCAAATTTAAATGGGACCAATTTCGAGATATACCCTACCCATTAAAAAAAACATCAAAATCGTACTACTCTGTAAAAAGTTATGCGTGGTCATAAATAAAATAAAATAAAAAATACGCGTCGAATTGAAAACCTCCTCCTTTTTAGGGTTCCGTAGTCCTACAAGGAACCCTTATAGTTTCGTCATGTCCGTCCGTTTGTCCGTCTGTCCGTCTGTCCTAATCCTTTACAGCTTAATAACTTCTACAGTTATAAACATAAGTATATGAAATTTTGTTAAAAAATAGTCTAGATATAGATCTCAATTTTAAAAGAATAAAAAAATCGTGATTACGTATTTTAGGGGTGGCGACCATACATGCGGAAGGCAGAGGATCGAGCGTTGTGGCGCAACTTGGGAGAGGCCTATGTCCAGCAGTGGACTGCGATAGGCTGAGTTGATTGATTGACCATACATGTGAAATGGGGATGAAATATTTTTTTTCGCTGCACCCCTCCTGTGGGTTATCATTGAATATATAATATATATAATCGACGCCGTGGAAGACTACCCGCCACCTGGCTGTCGTCAGTCCAGAGGGACTTGAAGGAGAGCGAGATCGAAGCCGCGACCGCGCGGCATAGAAATAAATGGAGAAGGCAGACAAGGAGAGCCGACCCCAGATAATGGGATAAGGCTGAGGAAAAGAAGAATGTGATTATAAATTTTCGAGTAATAGAGATAAAACGGAAAAATACTTAAAACGTCCTAGTTCAAAGGTCATTGACCTTAGAGAAAAATGATCTTAGCAAATAATGCTCCTTTAGCTACTTTCTATTTGAAAAAATCACAAAAAGTAACTTTGTGTTATGTTGACATGATACACTTCTTAAATTTGGCGCCATCTAGCGGCTACTAACAACACTCTCTGAGTCGCCAATGCTGCCGTCTATTGCAAAAACTAAAATAGCCATGATTAATATTCGATTTGATTTGTTTGTAACACCTACTTAAGGAACCCTATAATTTACTGAGCATGGCCCGTCAACCTCTTGGCCGGTTTTTTTTATAGGTTCGGAAAAATATTGCCTGTACCTATTATTGCACTAATTGACGGTTCCTGATAAATAACAAATCCTACAAAAAGAAATTGAGGCAAATCAAAAGAAATGGTGTTTTTATTAAGTAAGATTTGGTAAGTTTTCATACACTTTACTAGTAGACTACAAATCATCGATAGTTCTATTCTGAGTAGCAAACCAAGGTACGATGACCTAATGAAATAACTCATGGAAGCCATCGAGGCTGATGTTTTTTTTTGCTTTCGGTCATTTTAAACCAAAGACTTAGTATAAACTCCAAAACTCCAACTATAAAACCAAAAAAATTACCTGCAATGTTATCTATCCTTCAGTTAAAACTGAATAATG
Source organism: Asteroscopus sphinx (assembly GCA_949699075.1). Lineage (NCBI taxonomy): Eukaryota > Metazoa > Arthropoda > Insecta > Lepidoptera > Noctuidae > Asteroscopus > Asteroscopus sphinx. The sequence continues at coordinate 24,185,969 of OX453004.1, read as the reverse complement.
TAACCAGATCATAAAGGTGATCACGTTAGCCAGTTCTCTCATTTTATTTTGGTATGTATTTTATTGTTTCTGTTATTTAATCCTATTTTCTATTAGTTCTCATTCCTATTATTTGAAAGATTCCGCTTGTGTATTTTGTCTGAACGTCCTGTTTGTTTGCCCGTAGACGTCGATACTAATACACAAGCCGAATTTCGGCTTCACCCCATGGGGGCCAGCTGCAAGGAGCCTATTCGCGATACGGCACCTAAGTGCTGTTGCCGTGTTTCCGGGACTGCTGAAGAGGAGAAGAAAGGGCCTTTCCTCGACGCGGTGCTCCGCTCCAAGTGCCCTTTGGGAGTGCAATCTCTTCTATCGTTTGATGGGCAAAGCCACTTAGCTCAGGACCTCAATTTTTATTTTTTCCAGTAGTGTTGTGATTTACTTAAATTTTTTCTCCTGTTTGTTCGTGCGATCACCTGTTAGAATTTTCTCGCCATCTGCGGTTTTTAATTTTTTGTAAAAAAGTTTTATGTTTTACGAAATTAAAAATTATTTATAAAGTGACGTGAAACAGTTTTTTTTTATAACGTTACATAGTCGAGTAAAACCTTCACGACTTCACAAAAGTTTATTAAAGCAATGGTAATCATTTTCTAATAAGCAGTTAATTATTAGATAATTTACTTACTATTGCAATGTATGGAAAAAAATAAACTTGTTACAAACATCCAATTTTCTTGTAGGATTTGTTCCTCATCGGCAACCTAATCAATTGGTGCATTATTATAGGCTGATTTTTATTCAAAAAAGAATGGGTTCGATTCCTAGCCGAATAAATGAATGAAAAATGTATTTGTTTAAAACATGAGTATACAATAGAATGTCAAAGCACATGCATGTAAGATGTTCAAATATAGACAAGTGGCAAAACATTGTAACTGCTATTAGATATAGCACTTGTTTTGTTTTGTACAAATAATTTTGTTTCTAGGTTACATTGACTCTTACTAAAATATGCTATTCTTCTTGTTCTACATTATACAAAATCAACTAGGTACCTAGGCTGCAGAAGGACACAATAAGTATAAAAAGGTATGAAAATCTAATATAATGTCAATGCAATAAAATTAGGCTAACAATGTCATGATAGGTAAAAAAGTATTTAAAAAAACATGTCAGTAGAAAATTAAAACAATAATAAAAATGAGAAGTCAAAATACATACAGTTCATCGGAGAATAGGGACACATAACCATCTGCTTTTTCAAAAATCTAAAATGCAGTTTTTGTTTTCTCCTAAATCTAGTTCACGACTCCTTTCACGATTTTTCCCCATCTTAATATACAACGTGTATCAGAAATGCGTGGTCATATTTGAAGAACTTTTCCAGGAGATGCTGTCGAACAACTTTTACTATGGGAGCAACCCTGAAATCGTGAAAAAAAATTTAGCTGATCCTTACATTTTGTCGAGCGACATCGATGATTTAGTAGGGAACAGCTGATATTTATTTCGCGATTTCAGGGTTGGTTCCATAGTAAAAGTTTTTCTATGCTATGCCCTGAATGAGGTCTTCAAATATGACCACGCATTTCTGATACACGTTGTATATAATTCTTCTGTACGTGTGTTTGTCGCCTAACTTCTCCTAAACGGCTGGACGGATTTGGATGAAATTTTGTGTGTATATTTCAATGGCTTCCTGGATGGTTTGAAAACCCAATTGGACCCGGTAGGTGGCACTACTGTCGGTATGTCACTGATCATCCCATAAACGGCAAGGACGATTTTAATTATATGTGGCGCTACTTTTCCGGGCAGGACGACGTCTACCGGGTCCGCTAGTACCTTATAGTTTCGGATTTGGCCCTAACATAACATAACAACAATCATTGGCCCTATTCAGCAATATTTTTGAAACTCAGCCTTTATACTCGTAATGGTCATAAGACATAAATTTTAAATTTCTTACCTTCATAACGTTTCAAAATACTTGGTCTAAACTCATACGCTGTTTTGTGTGGTTTAAAAAATATCCTAACAAACCTAACCATATCAAGTCAAGGAGATTTCAGGCTTTTGAACGTATTAGGTCAATTGACTATAATATATCTTTTGAACTTCGACTTACGCCTTTTGAACATTAGGTTTTTCTCAAAGACATTTATGTATAAGTAACTCTATGGTTTTTCTACTTTTAGGTATTCCGACCGTAGAAATTTCGAGTTTACTGCTTTCTTTTCTTAAAGCTACCTTTATTGGTAAATAAGATCGTACAGGTTTCGTCGGAGGTGTAGGTTAACCTGTTATTAAAATAGCTGACAACCTCTTAAGGACAACAAACAAACATGAAAACGCGAAAAAAAACAGCTTTTCCCTACATTTGTGTTCACATAAATCGTCAAAAATAGGGAATAACCGATTATTATTTCTCGTTTTCTGGGTTGTCCCATAATAAAAGTTGTTCATACTGAGGAGTCCAATGACCCCTTAAGAGGTTTTCAGTAATTTCAACAACACGTTTTATATTACAGTCAATACTCTTTCCCGGATAAAACTAATTCTGACTGGGACTGAAGAAAACAGTCAAAATTGGTTTTGACAAAAAAAGCAGTCAATAGTAATTTGACTCTAAAATATTAGTCAAAATTGGTTTTGACAAAGAGTGTTATTCAAAACCACTTGTAAACACCAGGGTCCTTTGACGTTGACCCTAAGCATGCAAGTGTTTCTGAGTTTGCTCCGCGAAAAGATTCGCTTTGTCGCTTCTTCGCTTCACTCGCATACTCGACCCAGGGCTAATTCACGTAATTTCATGACGCGACGGTGACGCTGCAATACATATCTGACAGCGACCGCCGAAGAAAAGAGAAAACGAAAAGCGTTGTTTTGATCAAAATTTTACTGCAACTGCGCTACAACTACACTTCTTTAATAATTTCTCAGGTTTTCGCGATCACTGCACATTAATAATAAATAATACACTTCTTTAGTTACGTGAATTGGCCTACAGCGCTACGACCAGCTCCACGCTTTTAAATAACATTAGGTATAGGGATAGGGACAGAGTCTGACCCCGTATAGTCAGGGTGCGCTGAATTTGTATTTATGTATTAACATAACATAACATCACGCCTGTATTTCCCCGAAGGGGTAGGCAGAGGTGTTCACGCTTGCAACAATCCTTGAGTCCTTGTCCTTGTTCCCACCAAACTCAATGTCCCATTCAAATTCCCCGCCAAAACTTACCACCGAGCGAATCCGCGAGAGGGCACCACGACAACGCGCACGGCGCGCACTCCACTTTTGAACAAGAGTCGCTAGCGGCCGCCATTACAACTTGCGCCCACAATAAATCTTTTAACTAGTAAAACTTGTGAAATTTAACATTTAAACTACTGCAGTAGCCTTGAAACCGAACATTTCAAATAAACAATATAAAATCAGTGTCTGTGCGTGATTGCGGACTGCACCAGCGTGGGCGTCGAACGAGCGGCGGTCGCCGGCCGGTAAGTAGAACCTACCCCGTCTGATCTTCCTTCGTTCCGTTGCAAAAGCTGTGTCTCCATACCTCACGTGCAGAAATCTACTCCAGGAAGAATATCCCTCATCAAACTATAGCGGCCACTGATTTACGGTCACAACGCCGTTCAAGTCACGCCCATTTTTAATGGTCCTTCGAGCCGGATTGCCACGCGAATACCTATTTTGCAGTCTACTTGCAGTGTGCTTGAGTTCAAATCTTGCTAATAGATACTCCAGTTAGTCCACGTAGGTACAAAACAAGTGAAAAAATATTTATTTTTATTATAACAAGTAGGTAGTTAATAAATATCACTGTATCACTTATTATGGATAACGAAACTAAATGTAAACTTCTTGTCACTAAACGAGAATATGTTTTTCGTGAAATTCAAATACTGTACGATTTATCCCGCCAGTTATCAAGCGATAGAACCAAACTTGGTTCATTCAAGTGTAGGTACAAACGGGTCGACGAACTGCGTCGGGAGTATTTGGAGTTTACGAACAACATAAATGCATTAAAACTCTTAATTGATCCTAAAGAAACCATAGATATGCAAGCAGTAGATGCATTTGACACCATGTACTACGCCGTCATGGAAGCCGCGGATGCTATCCTGCCCCCGCCGTCCGATGAGAGCGCCGTCAACCCGTGCCGGGGGGCCGCATCGGATGCGTACGGGTATCAATATAACAAACCGATTTCGCAAGCACGTTTACCCAAAATCGAACTTATAAAATTTGACGGAAATATTGAACAGTGGCAAACGTTCTATGACACATTTGTATCTCTGGTGCATAGTAACAAAAACATTAGTAACATCGAAAAGTTTCATTATTTGTTGTCATGTCTCCTGGGACCTGCCTTGTCCATAGCCAAGGGCATTCCGGTGACCGCTGATAATTATTCTATAGTCTTTGATGCACTTATCGATCGTTATCAAAACAAACGCATCCTAGCGGTAAATTATTTAGAGAAAATATGTAATTATGCAACTTTGAAAACGGGTAACCTCAATGATTTACGTAAACTTACTAGTCTTTTACAAGAATCTGTCAATGCTCTCAAGTCAGTAAAAATAGAAAATCTCGGTGAATTTATTTTGTTTTACCTATCATCTCGTAAGTTAGACTCAGATACACGGAAACGGTTCGAATTACAAAACGATAATCAAATACCTACATTTAACGACTTATTATCATTCTTACAGAGTTACATTAAAGTACTTGAAGCTAGTGAACCGAGTGTTGTATTTAATACCAATATTAATTCACAACCACAACATTATGTTCGTAAAAATAATCCTTATCACAAATCGTCGTCGTTTCCCGCGCATTGCTTAGGAAATACAGGGCCGTACTCCGAAGCAGGGCCGTATTTAGATGAACAAATAAATGCAAGTCCGTATATACAGGCAGGGTCATATTCGAATGATAACCAATACTTAAATGCAGGGCAGTATCTTAACTCGGAATTCGTAACAAATAATTATACAAACGATCCTTATTATAATAATGAGGTTTATGTACATGCTAGTTATAATAATAAATATACAGATTGTGCGTGCTGTGGATATTCTCACCACACGATCTACAAGTGTCCGGTGTTCCACGCGAAACTTTTAACCGAAAGGGAAGCAGAAGTTAAATCTAAACAACTTTGTTTTAATTGCTTAAGGCCTAGTCACACAGTTGATAAATGTTTTTCAAAAATTGGTTGTACTAAATGTAACGCGCGTCATCATACGCTTCTTCATCGCGATCACGACATCACCGCAGCGTGCCCCGCGGTATCTTCGGTCACTCCTGTGGTTCCAGTAGCGTCTGCTGACCCAGTAGTTACTATTAATTCAGCCAACACTAGCGCTTACTTTGAAGATGGTCGCTCGCTGGTTTTGCTTGGTACGTGTGTTGTACGAGCACGCGGCCCCAGCGGCGTAATTAAACTTCGTGCACTTATCGATAGTGGTGCGCAGGATTGTTTCGTGACGTCATCATGTGCTCACCGCTTAGGCTTACCACTACGTAGCTGCAACATAGCCGTAGCCGGTATAGGTCAAAGTACAATACACGAAATTAAGGGTGAGACGTCATTCACGATTCAACCTCAATATTCTGATCAGCCAAGCTTCAACATACAAGCCATTTTAATGAAAAATATTACTCATAAAATGCCATCAGCCGAGATTCCAGAAAGAGTTAAAGCAAACTTTAAACATTTAGTTTTAGCGGATATAAATTTTGATAAACCAGCAGACATTGATCTATTGATAGGCGCCGAAATCTTTCATAACATTTACGATGGTCAACGCCTAGCTATAGGCCCGGGTTTGCCGGTCGCGTTACACAGTGTGTTTGGCTGGGTAATTACAGGTAAGCTCGACCCGGAGTGTCGACCACCTGCTTATACTTCTTCTCTCTTGGCTTCCACACTTGCCCTAGACAATGTGGTCAAGCAGATTTGGGAGGTAGAAGAGCCACCTAAATTAAATATTATTAATCCAGAAAATGAAAAATGCGAACAGATGTATACCAGCCGCGTTCGACGTAACGAAGACGGCAGGTATGTAGTACCTATACTTCTGAAAGAAGAACATGAAGACTTAGGAGATTCTTTCCGCACATCTTTATCGAGACTGTACAATTTGGAGAAACGGTTTCTTTATCATGAGAACCTGAAACATCAATTGGTACAATTACTTAAACGTGGTCAGTTTGAAATAAGAAAATGGAGCAGCAACTCACCTGAATTCCTCGCACAACTTCCTACTGAACATTCTCAAGTGCCTAAGTCCTTTTGTGATGACAGTAGCCAGCAAACTCTTAAGATACTGGGACTTCAATGGGATCCCACTCAGGATGTTTTTACTTTTCCCAATCCGAGCTTAGTCCAAAATACACAAAGCGCTCGATTCTTTCTAATGTAGCGCGTATTTATGACCCACGGGGCTGGCTAACGCCTATGGTACTCAAGGCCAAGCTGCTTATTCAAGATTTGTGGCGACTTCAATTAAATTGGGATGATCCAGTTCCGGAGAGCGTTGCTCACCAATGGACAGATTTTGTCACCGAGCTATGTAACTTAAAAGAAGTTAAGATTACTCGCCACATCGTACCCTCAGACTCCAGTAAATGTGAACTCGTTGGCTTCTGTGACGGTTCATCAAAGGGTTACGGATGCTGCGTGTATTTAAAATCTGTCTGCACGGACGAAATGTCAGTAAACTTATTAACTGCGAAGTCGAAAGTAGCTCCGATTAAGCCACTGACTATAAATCGGCTTGAACTTCTTGGTGCAGTACTCATCGCTCGTGTGCTAAAACACATGGCTGACTTACTTTGCCCATATCTCAACCTCATCAGAATAACTGCATGTACTGATAGCAGCACAATATTGCCATGGCTGAACACAGAGCCATATAAACTCAAGACCTTTGTATCCCATCGAGTCGTAAAGGTTTCCGACGAAGTAGATCCTAAAAACTGGCATCATGTATCTACTTACGACAATCCTGCTGATCACAGTAGCCGTGGTCTTTCGTGCTCGCAGCTGATCTCCTCTCCAATCTGGTGGTCGGGTTCCCCGTGGCTTACCTCAATATTTTCCGAATGTCCAATTTCTTATGAACATTTTTCATCTGATAGCGTACCTGAAATGAAAAGCTTACCTCCTTTGGTGCATACCGTGGATTCGATCCCTGCAAACGATGATCCTGTAACAGAAATGTTAAATAAGTATTCTACACTTTCCAAGGTACAGCGAATTATAGCTTGGTGTTTCCGCTTTACCAAGCGATCACGCAAACTGATCAAATGCTCTGAAAGGTTAACCACCGAAGAGCTGGAAACATCATTGTCTTTTTTGATTCGACACGAGCAGACTAAGTTCTTTGCTGATGAGATGAACTCAATTAAATGTCAGGAGACGTGTTCGCTCCCTATTCAAAAGCTGAACCCTTTCATTGACCAATTGGGAGTCATGCAAGTGGGGGGGCGCTTAGAAAACGCTTCACTTCCGCGCTCTGCAATTTATTCTTTAGTGCTACCTAAAGTCTCACGTTTATCTGTACTTATAATAGACTATTATCACCAGCTTCATCTTCATTGTGGACCCCGAACTCTCCAGTCTATCATACAGCGAATGTTTTGGATTTTAGGCATACGTAACTTAATAAGATCGCGCCTTTCTAAATGTATAATCTATTTTAAAGTCAATCCAACACCCGTTTCACCAATTATGGGTAATCTACCTGCTCCCAGAGTACAAACCACACGTTGTTTTAAAAAAAAATGTGTAGACTTCGCAGGTTTATTCATAGTAAAGGAAAGTAAAAGACGTAATGCTCGCACTTATAAGGTCTATGTGTGTGTGATAGTATGCCTCGCGGTAAAGGCAATTCACCTCGAATTAGTGACCAACCTCCACACCTTGCAGCAGAGATGCAAATGGTTCAAGAGACAAGCTAATGTACAGCTGTGTGACCTTGTCACTATTGTGGGACAAAATCTTCCACCTTCGCAATGGCGTTTTGGCCGGGTAACCAAGCTTCATTCCGGTTCTGATGGCGTAGTGCGTGTAGTTACGCTTCGAACTTCTAACAGGCTGCTGCGTAGACCCGTAGTAAAAATTTGTTAATTAACTTAACTTCATAAATAAACTAAATAATGATAATAAAATTTAATTATATTAACATAAATGTATACGTATAAATTAATAATATTCTGTAAACCAAGCACACTGATAGGCGAATCTAGATTTATTTGATATTTTCTTCTAATGCCATTTGCTGTGAAATCCCTGGAGTGATTTCAAGTAGGGGGGAATGTTCACGCTTGCAACAATCCTTGAGTCCTTGTCCTTGTTCCCACCAAACTCAATGTCCCATTCAAATTCCCCGCCAAAACTTACCACCGAGCGAATCCGCGAGAGGGCACCACGACAACGCGCACGGCGCGCACTCCACTTTTGAACAAGAGTCGCTAGCGGCCGCCATTACAACTTGCGCCCACAATAAATCTTTTAACTAGTAAAACTTGTGAAATTTAACATTTAAACTACTGCAGTAGCCTTGAAACCGAACATTTCAAATAAACAATATAAAATCAGTGTCTGTGCGTGATTGCGGACTTCACCAGCGTGGGCGTCGAACGAGCGGCGGTCGCCGGCCGGTAAGTAGAACCTACCCCGTCTGATCTTCCTTCGTTCCGTTGCAAAAGCTGTGTCTCCATACCTCACGTGCAGAAATCTACTCCAGGAAGAATATCCCTCATCAAACTATAGCGGCCACTGATTTACGGTCACAACGCCGTTCAAGTCACGCCCAAGAGGTGTAATAGTACACCCACATTTCGCCAGTTATGTTATAGTCCCACGTAATAGGGGGCGAGCCTATTGCCAGTGACCGGGCACAAATCCAGACTTCGGGCTGCTACTGAGAATTTCCTAATGAAAAAACCCAATAACACTTTGCCCGACCCGGGAATTGAACGCAGGACCCCACGCTCAGCAGTCGCGCTTGCAACCACTAGACCAACGAGGCAGTATTTATGTATATACTTAAATAAATAAATAAGGTAATTAACCTCAGGGTCAAATTCAAATTTTTATGAGTTTTGACTCATACTCAACTACATGCTTTTGACCTGTCTTATTGGACGAAAAACTATTGACCGGAATTTCAGTCCGATTTCAACTTTTGACCGAAGTCTGCATTCAAAAGTACTTTTGACTGTTTTTGTCAGTTAAAATTAGTTTTGAGCAGGAAAGTGTTTTGACTGTGACTTATTTATACATAATATACCAACATCATCACAAACTGTAAAAATATTCTTTCAGCTTTTCCCACTAATGTTGCTTTGCGTATTAAAAAGTATTTTCCTGTGCGACTTGTGGATAATAGGCGCACTTTCTCGTAAGAGATTTTATGCAATTTAAATAACCCAGTAACCCACCGTCTGCCGGTTCACTCGAGCGCGATTATCATTTCAAGTTGCCACAAGCGACCGCCTATCCGACTAAGCAAGACAGAATATTTTATTTTCTTTTAAAACTTTTAAAAACATTTAACGCTTGCGCTGGAGTAAAAATATATTAGGACTGCTGATTAACCTGACACAATTAATTAATATTAATATGTAACAAATCGCCTGGTAAATATAAACTTAATATCTTATATTGCGGCCACCAAAAGAATGTGTTCCTGACAGTTCGTGTAACAACTTACGTATAGGTAAAATTAGCATAACTTAGGTTTAAGTGGAAAACAATTTACGGTATAATTTCTTAGGTTGTCGCGATCACTACACATTATAATAAAACAAGTTTAACCGGATTACATCGCGTATATTATTTATATTGGTTTTCTTGACGTTTTGAAAACTTTGCAGCGAAGGTATTTAGGGTATATTTATATCGTTTATGTGTTACGGTTACAAGCCGAAAGCGGCTACACCTAGTTCTAACCGGACATGCACAATGACACAAAAAAATAATATGCATATTGAGTAAAATATGAATATTATTTTTTGATTTTTTCCTTATTTTTTTTAGGACAATTCGACCATGGTTCACAAAATGCGCTGAAATGCATGAGTACTTGGAAATGCCTTCTGTAAAAGAGGAAGTCGATCAGATGATCAAGTCCTACAAAGAGGGGTTTTCAACACACAAACACCAGCTTGCTAAAGTCTTTATGTCTTACACACAACACCCCATAAAACTTCTGCTTATGGTCGACAGACCGATCGCAGGACACAGCTTTAAATACCAAAAAATTTTTTAGTACAATTTCAACCTACAATAAACTGATATTACAAAATCGGGTTTAATAATAGGTTTTGCTTAAAGCAGGCTTAAACACCTTTTTATGTATGGATTGACGTTTAACCTGGTTTAAACAAGGGTCTAAACATGTTCTAATCTTTTGTAATAAGGGGGAAATAGTTTTGCGCTAAATTTGTGTGCGGTGTTTTATTAATCTTTACATTATTTTGCCTTTAAAAGTGGCATACCTAATTAGTAGTATTGGGTTATCTCCCTGAGAATAAATCTCAAAAAACCAAACCCTCATTCAGTAGGTATAATACACATGGGGATCCCAAGTAATTACAGATCAACAATATAAAACCTATTTCTTACGATACTAACACGTGTTTTGTATTCGAGACGCAAAGGGTTGCCCGTAAAGAAAAGTGTTATGATACAAATAGAAAATGTAACGTAATACGAATAGCGTCGGGTCATTGTTTAGGCACTGACCACGGCCCCGTTGTTTGATCAGTAAAGTATACTATTAGTTAAAATACGTTGGTTAAACTGACAAATAGTAAAAAATTACAAAATACTGTTGTTTGATAAATAGTAAAACATGACTATTGTTAAAATCATTGACAATTTGTCAAAAAGTTACTATGCATGGACAGAGTAGTCAACTTTGACTATTCGTTTTTAGGGCTCCGTAGTTCCTACATGGAACCCTTATAGTTTTTGTAAATTAGAAATGAAATCTACCTCTTTCTCTGAGATTTTTTCCCAATTACGTTGAGGTTGGCTTTCAGTCTAACCAGATGCGGCTGCACATCAGTATTTTACACGGAGCGACTGTCATCAGTCCCCGGCAACCCAGGTAATTGGTAATACCGACATCCTAAGATTAGAGCAGTTTTCAGATTTTCAGGCTTCTGACAATCCGTATCAACCCGTTATCGTGCTCTCAAAGGCATGGAGGGGTCTCGATGTGCAACGAAACTATCACCCATCCAAGGACGGTGGCTAGCGTAGATCTTGTAATCCACGCGGATAATACTTAGGCACGAGCCCCAAAAAAAGAAAGGACTTAAATATAGGAAGATGCTTTCAAGATTTTGAATGTTCTTCTGATGACGACGAAATTATTGTGAATATTTATTGAACCGCCGAACACTTATCTCTTCATCAGCAACACCATTGACTATTGTTATATTTAACTATTGTTAAAAATATCTTCAAACAACGTATTTCTGCTTTAACTATTGGTAAGGCCTTAACTATTGTTAATGAAATATATAAATATATTCCAAAGAGTATCTATATATTGATCATATTACTTTTGCTTTTTAAAAAGAATTTGGTTGTCAAGACGGACTTTCAGTCAATATGTCATCACGACACGACCACAGATTAGTGATATTATGTCACAAACACAGATCTATTACCTAGTCACAATTATGTTATATAATAATTTCATCGTCATCAGAAGAACATTCAAAATTTTCAAAGCATCTTGCTATATTTAAGGTCTTTCTTTTTTGGGGGCTCGTGGCTAAGTATTAACCGCGTAGATTGCAAGATCTGCAAGGTTAAGCTACGCTAGCTGACGTCAGTCCTTGGATGGGAGACCGTTTCGTTGCACATCGAGACCCCTCCGTACCTATGAGAGCACGAAAAGCTGTCGGTTCCGGTTGCCATAAAAATATATATATGGCAGTCGTTACGGGTAGTCGGAAGTCCGAAAGTCAGACAACTGGTAACCTTGGGATATCGGTATTACCCAGTACCTGGGTTAAGGGGGCCTGATAGCAGTCGCTCCGTGTAAAATACTGATGTTCAGCCGCATCCGGTTAGACTGGAAGCCGACCTCAACGTACTTTGGGAAAAAGGCTCAGAGAAAGAGGATGATATAAGTTCATTTTTAATTTACAATAACTAGTGGTCAAAGTTAACTACTCTGTCCATGCATAGTAACTTTTTAACAAATTGTCAATGATTTTAACTATAGTCATGTTTATCTATTGATCAAACAACAGTATTTTGTAATTTTTTACTATTTGTCAGTTTAATAGTACATGACTACTGATCAAACAACGGGGCCTTCAATATATTTCTAGTTTAACTATTGTTAAAGCCTTAACTGTTGTTAATTAACTAATGGTTAAATTAACCATTAGTCATATTTTACTACTGATCAAACAACGGGGCCTGCTATTTGCGCGCCTCCTACTCTAGCTCGTAATCGATAACACAGCATCATCTGGTGTGTACCTTACGGCTATCGGCTAAAGATGCGTAGCTTATAATAACTTTCACTCTTTGTTATGGGTTGTGTTTTATATGAAAAAGAAAGAACATATTATTTTAATGTTTGTGTTTTTCGCTTTGTCTAAGACGCCAATAGTTTATTTTTATTAAAGAAGCACTACGACTTAGACAACATTTATCTACGTTACACTAAAGCAAGACTTTGTCACACAGACAGTGATATCATCTTTTGGTCCTAGTTTAGGGTTCATGCTAATTTTATATTAAAATAAATGGCTGACCTTTAAATGCCCACTGAATAAACCAAAAAACGTGTTTTTTTAACATACGCTTCAGACTTTTTATGTCGAAGTCTAAGGCTGGTGTTCATCAACATTAGTTCTCTGATCATACGGCCGATTACCTTCTTCTTCTTCTGTCGTATCGACATGAGCTACATAATGATAACAGCTCATGCCGTGGGGAAAAGATTAGCCGATTACCTGAAAAATTTACTAGAATTGTGGGTAAACGGTCGTTTCAATCGTTGGTGAGATCCAGCCTAAATGAGTCTCCCTTAATCATAGAGTGAATGTTGAACCTCATATCATGGTTATGGGAAACTCTTTATAATTTATTTTCATTTCTACAAATGAGAGAAGATTCGTAACGACTCCGCTGTCTGTGTGACAAGGAAGGACAGTTGTTAAGCACGAGTGATACACATAGTCATCTACAGAAGGTTCCCACCTGCCTCCTTCCCGCCTTTGACACAGATGCCAAACCCATGCGAGTCGGCGGGGTCCCGGCTCATGGTGAGGGTGCGCGTGGAGGGCTCCGGCGGCGGCGGCGGCGCCCCCCCCGACGAGTACGGCCGCTCGCGCTCCCGTTCGCCCCCACGGTATACTGCCTGCAAAAGAATTACACAGTTAATATAAAAGGAACATGAATGATCTCTACTTGATCGTCTTCTTCGTGTCAGTCAGCCCAAAACTTTACAACCTCTACGGAGTCTACGGCGTTATCAGTCGCGGCGCAGAGGTCGCTTAAGGTGCAGGTATTGTGGCACAAAGGACAGGATAAGAGGTGAGGCATAGCTTGAGGGTCATACCCACAACCACACCCAGTTGCCGTTTTGTTGATGTAACCCAACTTCCCAAGATTATAATGACATCTTCCCACTTGGGTTCGAAATCGGTTGAGTGACTTGATCGATCTCTTGATCGCTTGTTGATCGTGCTGTGCACAGAGTACGTTATATATGGTTCTGTGATCTATTATGATTGTATTTTATTGATGTGTAAATTTAATTTGCAAAATAAATTCATATGATTATGAACTCCAAAATGATATCAGCCTTTCCATAAACAAAATCTTACGGCGTCTCTATTCGTACACTCTCTCCCAGAAAGGAGCGAATCAAATTACACTTGAAATGTTCAAGTAATTAAAATAATCTTTACATATGTTTTATTTTAATATGTTTGTATAAAATTTAAATTTTAAACAATGATATTGTAAGTATCTACTGCGTACATAGAAACGATTTTAATTAATTAAAAATTATACGGTAGTTTTTTTTTAATATCTGTAAAGACGCTTGTCACCTAGATTTTTTTATTTATAAAACAAATTGATATTAATTTGTGGACAAAAATAAATAATTTGATGAAATGAAATATTTATTTATCATGTTTTAATTAACACAGTTAATTTATTCACAAAAATGTTTAACTTTGTTTAGACCTTGAAGTCTATTCCTTCAAGGTTTAGACAAAAGCTGTATAGTAAAATTTAAAAATAAACTGTAAAGTAAAAATCACTAGTGCGATAATGTAAAGTAAAAAGCACGCGTGCGTTATAAGCTATATTAAGAACTCAAAAGCGGTGCAATAAGAGCCACTTTACGAGTAAGTGTCATCATCATCATCATCATTTCAGCCGAAAGACGTCCACTGCTGGACATAGGCCTCCCCCAAGCATCGCCACAACGATCGGTCCTGTGCCTTCCGCATCCAGCGGATTCCCGCGACCTTCACCAGGTCGTCGGTCCACCTTGTGGGGGGCCTACCCACGCTGCGCCTTCCAGTACGCGGTCGCCACTCCAGAACTTTACTGCCCCATCGGCCATCCGTTCTGCGAGCAATGTGCCCCGCCCACTGTTACTTAAGTTTGGCAATTCTTTGTGCTATGTCGGTTACTTTCGTTCTCCTGCGAATCTCCTCATTTCTGATTCGATCACGCAGGGACACTCCGAGCATAGCCCTCTCCATTGCCCTTTGAGTGACTTTGAGCCTTCTTATCAGGCCCATTGTGAGCGACCACGTTTCAGTACCGTAAGTAATTACTGGCAACACACACTGGTCAAAGACTTTTGTCTTGAGACACTGGTATTTTGGACGAGAAGATATTGCGTAGCTTCCCGAACGCTGCCCAACCGAGTCGGATTCGACGATTGACCTCTTTCTCGAAGTTGGACTTACCTAGCTGGACAGTTTGTCCTAGGTATACATAATCGTCAACAACTTCGAGTGTAGATTCTCCGATGCTTACGGGAATGGGTGCTATATGGGAATTCGACATAACCTTTGTCTTGTCCATATTCATTTTAAGACCCACTCTATCGAAAGCTCTACTGAGGTCATCGGGCATTGTACCGAGGTCCTCCATGGTCTCAGCCATGACTACTATGTCGTCGGCAAACTGAAGGTGAGTGATGTACTCGCCATTTATGTTAATGCCTAGCCCATCCCAGTCCAGAACCTTGAAGACATCCTCCAATGCAGCATTGAACAGTTTCGGAGAGATCACATCTCCCTGTCTCACACCTCGCTGCAGAAGGATAGGTTTCGAGGCTTGGTCCTGTAATCGGACTGACATAGTGGCGTTTTCATACAAAGACTTTAACACTTCGATGTACCGATAGTCAATCTGGCACCGTTGAAGAGACTGTAGTACCGCCCAAGTCTCGATCGAATCGAAGGCTTTCTCGTAGTCCACAAACGCTAAACAAAGAGGCTAGTTATACTCTTCGGTCTTCTGTATAACCTGACGCAGCGTATGTATGTGGTCTACGGTGCTAAAGCCTTTTCGGAACCCGGCTTGTTCGGGAGGCTGGAAGTCGTCTAACCTGCGCGAAAGACGGTTCGTAATGACTCTCGAAAACAGCTTGTAGACATGGCTCAGAAGTGAGATGGGCCTATAATTCTTCAGTAGAGCATTATCGCCCTTTTTGAAGAAGAGTACCACCACACCTCTGCTCCATGCCTGTGGCGTTCTCCCCTCGAGAATGACGGAATCAAATAACTTCTGAAGGGCCTTAAGGATCGGTTTTCCACCCGCCTTCAGGAGTTCGGCCGTAATTCCGTCATCACCCGGTGCCTTGTTGTTTTTGAGCTGCTTTAGAGCCATCCTAATCTCGTACAGGCTGACGTCCGGGATATCTTCGGTATAGTGTCGGGTCAATCGAGCTCTTGGGTCATTAGCCCGATTTACAGCGGGTTTCCGGGTGGACGTGTATAACTGTCCATAGAACTTCTCGACCTCCTTCAATAGCTCTGGCTTGGAGGAAACGACTCTGCCATCGTCGGTCCTCAGTTTTGCAAGCTGGCTCTGCCCAATAGACAGGTCTCTTGCGAAGACTTTGGAGCCCTTATTCTTCTCTATCGCGTCTTTAATACGTTCGGTATTAAATTGGCGTAGGTCACTTTTCAAGGACTTTGAGATCTGTCTATTGAGCTGCCGGTACTTAGTCGCATCATCCGAGGACTGCAGAATCATCTCGCGTCTTTCCGCCATAAGCTCGAGAGTGTGGTCAGAGAGCCTTACGACGGGTCCTAAAGATCCTAGACCCGACCGTATGGACAGTTTCCACAAACCCATCGTTGTAATCGTCCACTGAGCTCCCTAGGCATTCGAAACGATTCTGAAGTTCGAGCTGAAAGCTCTCGGGGTTTTGGATTTGGATCGGTGCTGGACGGAGCGTAGACTTCATCAGTCGAGATCTTTCCAGCTTGATGTTCAGATTCAATGTGCCTCTTACCAAACGGTGATCACTTCCGGTTTTGACCGCGTTGATCACAGAGACATCATTGAATATTTGCTTCTTCGTCGACATAATGAAGTCAATCTCATTTTTTGTTACACCATTAGGTCCCAACCAGGTCCACTTCATGTGCTCACGCTTTCTGAAGAAAGAGTTCATCATATAGAGTAATTGTGTTGAAAAGTTATTTTCTTTCCTAAAATAAATGGCAACATGGTCGTCCTACTTTTTGTCAAAGAAAAAACAAATTGCTGGTTAAATTTTATCTTCTTATTTTCTATGTTTAAAGCTTTGTGTATCTTTTATCGATGAAGGGCGTGAGGGATGTGCCTGTTAGCTCCTTAACTTAATTGTGTTTGTATAAAAATGTAGGCCCCGTCCCCTTTGTTGTTCAACAGAAGCTTGTCAAATTACGTTCGTTGAATTATCGCTGCTCCCAAATTATTGTTTGCCATGTAAACTGTTAGGGGGATAGACTTTATCCAAAATCTCTCATCAAATTATGATGGTCTGCTTGCTGAAGTAATCGAATGTAAACAATAACAGATTCAAAGACAAAGCAATCAAGTATTTGTATGTTTTAATTTTTTTTATAAAATTTGTGTTGTGTGTGACCATAAAGATTTTAAATATTTTGCCTAGAGATATAAATCAACGAACAAGTAAACATAATAATATCTTAGGTTTTCGCGATCACTACACATTATACCAAATAGCGTGCATCGTAACGATATTAATTAATTGAAAATAGTACGGTAGTTTTTTTTTTTGTAAAGACGATTGTCATCTTGGTCTTCGTGCAACCACGAAAGCTGTAAAGATTTAGAAATGTCAGGAAAACCAATTTAAATAATATACGCGATGTAACCCGGTTAAACTTGTTTTAATATAACAGGTAAACATTTACTTAAAACAACAACCGCTTAGAAAAAATTTAAACCTAAAAACGGAATTCCTAAATTTGCTCCGCAGGGCATAAACCTTATATTTGCTACACACTCGGTCACGTTAAAAAAATATATGTAGGAAGCAAACTTTATTGGGTTACACTCGCCTTCCGTATTTATTAATGTTTCAGTGAGTAACGTGTTTCCTTTACATTACAGCGTGACCTGGCATGTTTCGTGGCGTTTTCCAAAATAATGTACAAAACACATACTGCCTGCGTGCTGCTGAGTAATAAAATTCTAATCCTTTATCCTTCAATAAGGTGCAATACAAAAGGGTTGTTTGAACCGAATAGGAAAGGAAATGATTTCTTGAAACGCTAGAGGCTTCGCAACAAATTGTTTCCCTCGATATTGTACTCGAAGGTTCGTAAGCAATAAAACGCGCGCCCCTCTTTTGCGTAAACAATGTTTCTAGAGTCGAACGTTTTAACGTCTCAAAGAATAGTGGAGAGCCGGCGCCCTCGGGTTGCGCGCCGGGCGCCGCCCATGCCTGGCGCCCGCTGCAAGCATTTCAAGCCGCGAATATTTTCATCGGATCTGGCCCGAGATTTACATGAAAATGTACTTTGCTTGCTTAACTTGATTTTGCTTGCATTGTTTAATTACAATGCATATTTTATTTCACGGCAATTTAGTAACCGTTACACAAAATTTCTCAAAGCTTCGCTGGGATGGAATAAGTAACTTGTTTCATTAGTTCATTCTTCTAATTATATCATAATATAGGAAAAAATATATGTAAAAAGTATATAATAATATTTGAAATAAGAAGAAATGAATCGCTGGATGCGGAAAACGCAGAACGGGTCGTTGTGGCGATGCTTTGGCGAGGCCTATGTCCAGCAGTGGACGTCTTTCGGCTGAAATGATGATGATGAAGAAGAAATGACAGTGCCTGGCGAAGTATTTGCCATTTCCTATTTACATGTGAGTGTCGTAAAAGCGATTTAAAGGTGTACGCGATGCAAGTAACTGAAGCAATACATGACATGTATATGTGGAGGATCGAGGTATCATGTTCCTCCAACTCAAAGGGCGGATCCTCCGACCAGGCTGGGTCTGCGCCTGGCGGGCTAATTCCCAACGGTTGATGTTGGGCGGTTGTATTTATGCTAACTTGCGTGTAAACTCTGCTTGCGCGATTCAGGTTAGTTTTCATGTCACCGGGTAGATGTCGCTACATATTTTGAGATGCGAGCTTCATGCACGGTAACAGGCGCGGATGTTAATCATTGAACTTTTCAGCGATTTATTAGATACCCAATTTCAGCAGTGTACGACTATGAACTACAATATTGATGATTGTCATAAAAATATATTTAATACAATTTTCCCGTTTCGCTATCTATATTTTATTAGTTAAAGTACTTAGTAATAAAGAGCTTTATATTTTGTACAGTTGCAATATAGGGCGTATAACCAATGAATTAAATGAAAGAGTTGTAACTATATCTCTTGAATATCTATATTATTATGTATACTATCACATGCTATTATACTAACTTATATAGGGAAGAAGTGCGACACACACTACACAGTATTAGCATAATTTTAACATCATAATTCCCATTATAACTCCACATCACGGAAATTTCCTCTATGCTCCACATAAACGGAAAATGACAAGAAGGGACATTATAATAATTGGAGGAAAAAAAAAAAAAAAAAAAAAAAAAATAAGAGATAAGCCGTACCTTTGTACTTTGTTTTCCTACACATAGTTTTTCTTTCTATAACTATCTGTGTGCATAAATAGTTAAATAAAATAACAAAATCAACAAGTGTTTCCCAGCTGTAATCGCTCACGGTATATTCCGATGGGAACACAGCCGAGTATCGGCTCATACAACTTTACTAAAGATTCCATACACTTTCCAACAGTGATTAACTGCTCGCTTTCTGTTTGCGATGTTAATAGCCCCTAAGTACACTTTAATTGATTAGAACCAGGAGGTTTAAAAACAGCTATTATTGCATTCGAGTTATAATGCGCACAGCCAAGTTGTGGAATTCACTGCCGGCATCTGTATTTCCGGGCACTTATAACCCTAACGCCTTTAAAGCTGGAGTGAATCGGCACCTAATAGGTTTGCTCGCTCCATCGTCGACCACATCCTGACAAAGCTGTCTAGATTGTGGTCAAGAGCAGATCTATAAATCATAAAAAAAAAAAAAAAAAAAAAAAATCGAGTTTCCTACTCAAGCTCCAACTTGATCGTTTGAACTAAGTAATAAAACGTCTACTTGGTGAGCATTTTATGGGAATATAGTCCGTATATTACATAACATATCGTCAGTTGTAATATGAATTAATGTAACCGAAGACCGAACCGACCAAAAGACGACTTTACAGGAAAGGCAAAAAACTAAATTACAATTCACAATAAAAACTTTTTAACAAAAAAATAACCGACTTCAAAAACCAAAATCTTTTCATAAACCAACATTTTGAAGGCGGCGCGTTCGTTACTTTTTAACCGACTTCAAAAAAGGAGGAGGTTATTATTAGTTAAGGTTTTTGAAGTCGGTTATTTTTTTTGTTAAAAAGTTTTTATTTCATACTTTTTAGTTGATAATTGCGAGAAATGATTCATAAATGTTTATAGAACCAATTTGAGAATATATTTTTTATTAACCTATGCTGTCCCACTGCTGGGCAAAACGAACATATGAGCAGATCATCTAGATAGGCGAAGCTAAAATAAACTGATTTATTGAAGCTGGTTATAAAACTACTCAATCTATGTCAATAAAATGTATATGGGACCACCACGCGGGCTTCCTCTACTAAATAAAAAACAGCCACGTAAATCGGCCCAGAAATCTCCGAGTAATCGGTGTACATACATACATGAAAATATATATATATTGTGTAGGTACTTATCCTATTGCAATGCTGTTTAGAGTATTATTTTTTTCTCAAAATGTTGACATCTGTTATCTGAAAGAAACCATATGAAGCCTACTATTATAGTTTCGAAGATGACATGAGGGTTACGTTAAAAAAAAATCGTGTTACATTAAGATTTTTGAAAAGAACTAATTTATCTCACATAATATACAGTTTAAAATGTATCGCGAAACGTGACTCTTACATTATTGATTTTGTTTCACGTTGGTTCAATACATTAAAAAGTAATACCAAGTCTGTCGTTACATTAACCCAATTGCTCACTCTTATTAAATGTATCATACATCACAAAAATGAGTTGATGTGAAAATGTGAAAAAGTATGATTTTGTTAACGTAATCGCCTTTTTTTCAAGATATCGAGATTTTAAAGACACCCATCGATAGAGGGAAAAATTTGCAGAAGAACTGTATATTTAACTCAATTTCGTAATTATCGCAGTTACATTAATTCATATTACAACTGACGATATAGTGAAAACAAACAACATAACTGGCGAAATGTGGGTGTACTATTACACCTCTGCCTACCCCTTCGGGGAAATACAGGCGTGATGTTATTTTATGTTATGATATAGTGAAATAGAATAATATGAAATTCAAAATTACCTCATTATTCTCGGTGGGATCCAATTTGGAACTTCAACTAAGTATTCGTTGTCACTAAACCAATTTCCACTTGGGAACATCACGCACTATTTGAAGACTTATTATACATTCATTTTATCTTCTTACTTAAGGGTTCTTGAAGCTTATGACTTATATAAGCAAAAGCTTGTCTTTTAAGATAAAAACAACTGCGTTAAACGTGATTCTAGTAACTTTGAAACGTGTTTTATAAAAATTATTGTTATTAAATCGTGTCTTCCCAGTAACTACATCAGTCACGAAGGAAATGAGACCGTCGTCGACGTCGGCCGAGGCGTCCGTCGTTCACAAATTGAAATATTTATCATTCGCACATCGATGAAAAAATCTGTGTATTTGGGTCAAACGACACGCCCAAACGAATTTACGATAAAGTTACGATTTTACGAAAAGCTTGCGTGTACTCAAAAAATATATTTAACAGTAAATAACCCTCCACTGTAAACTGGGCTGTCTTCTGACGACGACTGAATGTGACCATAACAGTCGCGGCCAACGTTGACCATGACACCATAAGTTTTGTACGGACACACCTACTCTACACCGACCGATAATAATATATTACATTTTACGTTCAACACGTGTAAGTTCATAAGTTATTTTCAGGCATTCTAAGCAGTAACCACAGACATACTAAAAAATATAGACGAAGTGCTACGAACAATCATAGTGAAGCCAACAAAACTGTGCTCCTCCGTGTACAAACCAGCGCTCACGCACACACTATGCATCTAAAGGATTTGTTTAAGCTTACTGGACGATGCCGCGACATGTGTACTGAGAGCGGTGAGCACGGTTTGAAATGCAAGCGCTGGTTCGTACACGGAGAAGCACGGTTTTGTTGGTTTCACTATGATTATTCGCAGTACTTCGTCTATATTTTTTAGGGTTCCGTAGTCCTACAAGGAACCCTTATAGTTTCGTCATGTCCGTCCGTCTGTCCGTCTGTCCTAATCCTTTACAGCTTAATAACTTCTACAGTTATAAACATAAGTACTTAAATGAAATTTTGTTAGTAAATGGTTTAGATATAGATCTCAATTTTAAAAGAATAAAAAATCTTGATAACGTATTTTAGGGGTGGCGCCCATACATGTGAAATGGGGATGAAAAATTTTTTTTCGCTATACCCTCGTGTGTATCATTCAATAGGTCTACTAAAATGAAGGTAATGTTTCATACATAACTTTATTATCAGGTATCAATCATCAACTCAGCCTATCGCAGTCCACTGCTGGACATAGGCCTCCCCCAAGTTGCGCCACAACACTCGGTCCTCTGCCTTCCGCATCCAGTCCCCCCCAGCCACGTTCTTTAGGTCGTGGGTCCACCTGGCAGGGGGGCGCCCTACGCTGGGTTTGCCGATTCGCGGTCTCCACTCAAGGACTCGTCTGCTCCAACAGCCATCGGTCCTTCGACAGACATGGCCAGCCCACTGCCACTTCAGCTTACTGATCCTACAAGCTATGTCGGTCACTCCGGTTCTTCTCCGGATAATCTCGTTACGGATTTTATCCTTCAAAAAAACTCCAAGCATAGCTCGCTCCATAGCTCGCTGAGCGACTTTGAACTTGTGGACTAGCCCAACTGTCAGTGTCCACGTCGTGTTATCAGGTATACCATCTGCGAAATAAAGTTCACCAACGTGGCTTGCAATGTGTCCCCCCCCCTGCCATTTCTAAACTTTGCAACGTAGAAACTTATAGTCTTCCACATTGATAGACCTTTATAAAAACTCTCTTTTAAAATTATTTCGAGTATAAGTAATGTGATTATAAATTTTTGAGTTATAGTGAGAAAACTGAAAAATATTTAAGACGTCCTAGTTCATAGGTCATTGACCTTAGAGAAAAATGATCTCAGCCAATAATGATCCTTTAGTTACTTTCTATTAAAAAATTCACAAAAAGAAACTTTGTGTTATATTGATATGACACACTTCTTCAATTTAGCTTCTTAAATTTAGCGCTAGGTGGCGCTGTTTGCAAAAACTAAAATAGCATTAATATTTGATTTGATTCGTTTGTAATTAGACCTACTTAAGGAACCCTATAATACTGAGCATGGTCCGACATGCTCTTGGCTGGTTTTTACTATATGTCTGTGGCAGTAACATAGAAACTTGTAGTACCTACTTGTAACATAGATCCAACTTATTAGGTAACTGTCCTATGTACATATGCTGAGAAAGCAAAACCCATTCATTTCTGTGTGGTCATGTCCATACTGTCGACACCTAAACGGTCGCCGCTGTGGTCATGAATAAAGTAGTGGTATCGACTGGCGAGCGCGGCCTCACCCTGGAATAATTTACACACATGACACCCCCTGCCCCCTTGCTTCATATTTAGGTATTTTTGGAACTTCAATTCACCCACTGACATAATATGTAGGTACTAGTATTGATTCTATAATTGCTACACTGCAATTTCAACAGCTGTTGAAATTCAAGGTTCCATTGCTAAGAATTTGCCATTGTTCCGTGTCGTGCTGGACATAAAGAATTGCACCACCCTATCTCTTCTCATGGGTGTCGTAAAAGGCGACTAAGGAATTCACCAGAGGATGGGCAGCAGCGTTCTCTGAATATTTAACCAACCAACTGCGATCGCCAACCCGCCTGCCAAGCGTGGTGATTATGGCATATCTCCCCTTTTTGGGGGAGGCCTATGTCCAGCAGTGGACGTCTTTCGGCTGAAATGATGATGATGATGATGATTGCTAAGAATATGAAATATGTATTATTAATTTTAGTTTTATATTGTACGTTTTTTCCGTGGAGAAATCCTTATGGACGCACTCCACTCTGGTAAGGTGGAGCCAGTGTCGAACTCTTAACGACTAAAACCACCACGGTGTTCCTTTAAAAATCTTTGGCCGGGGCATGGGATAGACTCGGCATCGCCAATCACCCCCAACAGGTCCTGGCTCGCCACTAGTAGGCGAGCCCTTTCTCCCCGTGCGGCCTAACGTCGTAAGTGTACCTAACATATTATAGTGTACTTACTTCACCCTAGAGTCGTCGTCGACCTTCGTCTAGTTACTATTAAGAAAAACCATAACTAACTGTGCTAATTGTTCACATCTAAAGTAAGCAGGCGCAAGTAATGAATAACTGAATAAAGAAATAAACGATTGATATGACAAATGTTCTTGGAATTACGTAACCTGACTTCCTGAGGTAGCCTAATTCAGTAGTGCTCCAGTTAGATGGTGGCAGCATCATAATGCAATTAATCACATTAAGAACACTTACATGATGCGTAGTGCTGCTGGGGCTGCTGGCGGGCGAGTGCCTGCGGGCGGGCAGGGGGGCGGGCAGCGGCGCGGGGGCATGTGATGGCGGCAGTGCTTTGCCTAGAGCCGCAGCACCGCCTTGCCCGAACAGCCGCAGCACCTGCTCCGGCGATATCGCCCGCTTCTTGCCGTTTGCCGCGCTCAGATGATTCGTACTGTTTCTCAAGCTCGTTGCACCGGCTACACAAAAAATCACCATGGTATTTAATTTTTTTTTAATTTAATCATTTTTTCTCCGTAATTTCGAACGCAAGTAAAAATCATGAATTAGTTTGTCACTTGAGATTTGCTTTTTTTTTATAACATAGGGTGGCAAACGAGCAAGCGTGTCACCTGATGGTAAGCAATCTCCGCTTGAGACAAACTGCGTGCTAGTGCGATGCAATGGATATTCCAGAGTTTTAGTCGACGAAATCTTACATGACCCAAGGTTTTCGCCTACAACTATTTACAAATACTGAACATAATAAGAAAATTATCTTGATAATCACCTGCACTATTCGCTATAGTAGTGGAGCCGAGGTAAGGCGCTCGGGACAGCTTCCCCGCGTAGTGATGGGAGTACGAGGTGTGGTGGCCGTGCGAGGAGGCCGGCCGCTCCACGATGGTGTACGAGGTGCCCGGCGGCGAGTAGTATACCCCACCACGCGCACGCCCTCGCGCATCCTCCGCCTCATAGCTCGTATGCCGGTTATCCTGCAACCACTGGTTGCGTACAGTCGGTGCTCCCAATTACCTGACCCCCATAGACTTATATATATCATTGCTGACCCCTCATAGAAATAATGAGCACACGGTTCGGGCAGGTACTTGAGGACACGGATTGTACAACCAACCTCTACTACTGCACAAAGAGACTTGTTACGTTTAGGCTTAAGATTGAAGCCGCTTCCCAAATCATGCAACTTACTCAACTTTTGTTTAGCAATCAAATACTTTTGTTATAACTGGATACAAGAACTGTTGTTGTAACAATGTTACATTTTGAAATTAAAGACTACTGAAGAATTTATAGAACAATGTTCTATCTGCTGGTACCCACTTGCAGGTACATCAACGGCAAGAGTACCTGGTGGCTCCTGGAGTGCCTAGCGAGGTGGTGCGCTGGTGGGTGTTGCGGCGTGGCGGAGCGCGTCCAGCCGTAGCTCTGGTTGTAGGGCGGGGGCCAGCGCGCGCCGAACTCGGCCAGCTCCGAGCCCTCGCCCGCCTCCCCCGACCTCATGCCGGGGGTCACGATGCTTTCTAAAACAAGGAAAATCCAAAATGAGTACCTATGTTGTGCAAAGAAAGTGCAGTCGCTCCGTGTCAAATAGGTACTGAAGGCCAATTCTCGTAATTAAAAACATTCAAATTATAGTTCCAAATCACAAATAAACGGCAAACAGGAACATCTATTGTCAGAAGATTGAGATTTAGCATTAAGATTAGTTTGGAACTATATCTTGAACATTGAGGACCTCGGTACAATGCTCGATGACCTCAGTAGAGCTTCTGATAGAGTGGGTCTTAAAATGAATATGGACAAGACAAAGGTTATGTCGAATTCCCATATAGCACCCATTCCCGTAAACATCGGAGAATCTACACTCGAAGTTGTTGACGATTATGTATACCCAGGACAAACTGTCCAGCTAGGTAAGTCCAACTTCGAGAAAGAGGTCAATCGTCGAATCCGACTCGGTTGGGCAGCGTTCGGGAAGCTACGCAATATTTTCTCGTCCAAAATACCGCAGTGTCTCAAGACGAAAGTCTTTGTGACCAGTGTGTGTTGCCAGTAATTGCTTACGGTACTGAAACGTGGTCGCTCACAATGGGCCTCATAAGAAGGCTCAAAGTCACTCAAAGGGCAATGGAGAGGGCTATGCTCGGAGTGTCCCTGCGTGTTTGAATCAGAAATGAGGAGATTCGCAGGAGAACGAAAGTAACCGACATAGCCCGAAGAATTGCCAAGCTTAAGTGGCAGCCCCCACAAGGTGGACCGACGACCTGGTGAAGGTCGCGGGAATCCGCTGGATGCGGAAGGCACAGGACCGGTCGTTGTGGCGAAGCTTGGGGGAGGCCTATGTCCAGCAGTGGACGTCTTTCGGCTGAAATGATGATATCTTGAACGTTTGATTACGAGAATTGGCCTTCTGATGTTTAATCGCATCAGGTTATACTGGAAGCTGACCCCAACATGATTGGAAAAAGGCTCGGAAAAAGAAAGAAAGAGTTGTGCAAAGAAGTCTAAGGCATCGGCTGTTTGAATTTTCTGCTGAAAATAGATCTCGACTAACAATCATAAATGGTAACGTTGGTAATGATCAAAACGCACTTTCATTAGCTTTTACTATAAAAATTTAAACTTGAATAACAATTCTAAGAAGTCTTTTCAAGTTTTCATATGCAAATATTTCTTAAGAAAATAAAAAAAAGCTCTCGGTAACACTAAAGAAATATTCTGGACTATAAAGCTCGCCGAGATACGTCATAAAATATTACTCCTCACTCCTGGGACCAAATCCAAAAAAAAAATGTTATTAAAAGAGTTACTAGAATTGGGACAAGTTTCTCGTAAGATGTAAAAAGTAGAAGGTAGGGTACATAATTCGCTGTTTTAGCGGTACCGCAATTTACTAGGCAATTTAGCGAAGGAAGCAGTAAGCGTAACACCTGGGCGCGGTCCAATTTATGGGAACGTCGACTCGGGCTTCGATCGTGAACCACGACACACATTTTTCATGGACACTCTGGTTCTTTCATTGATTTCAATTATTTACAAGCTGTTGCCAAGAGTAGTTTTGCATTTTAAAGACACAATGGCTTAACTGAATAAATTATGTTTCAGGTAATTTCTTTTGACTTTTTTATACATATAGGTGTAGTAAGCACAATAGAAAGAACGATAAGGATTTTTTTTTCATGATACAGGTAAAGGCTGATGTAACCTTATCTTGGCAATTACTTAAGTCAGTAATCGTCAAATTGCCCGTCACGTCATGGCTTTCAAAATAAACATTTAGAACTTGTAGTATTTTTTTATTTCTAGCATGTTTTCGCAAAATTAATATGAAGTGAGCAAATACATAAAACTTTGTTTGGTTTTTTAAGCTACACCAAATGAGTTGCAGCTTTTTTTAGGGTTCCGTAGTCCTACAAGGAACCCTTATAGTTCCGTCATGTCCGTCCGTCTGTCCGTCTGTCCTAATCCTTTACAGCTTAATAACTTCTACAGTTATAAACATAAGTAAATGAAATTTTGTTAAAAAATGGTTTAGATATAGATCTCAATTTTAAAAGAATAAAAAAATCTTGTTAACGTATTTTAGGGGTGGCGCCCATACATGTGAAATGGGTATGAAATTTTTTTTTTCGCTCCACCCCCTCGTTTGTTGTATCATTGAATAGGCCTACTAAAATGAAGGTAATGTTTCATACATAACTTTTTTATCAGGTATACCATCTGCGAAATACAGTTCGCCAAAGTGGCTTGCAATGTGTCCCTCTCCTGCCATTTCTAAACTATGCAACGTAGAAACTTATAGTCTTCCAAATTGATAGACCTTTATAAAAACTCTCTTTTAAAATTATTTCGAGTATAATGTGATAATAAATTTTTGAGTTATAGTGAGAAAACTGTAAAATACTTAAGACGTCCTAGTTGATAGGTCATTGACCTCAGAGAAAAATGATCTTAGCCAATAATGCTCCTTTAGTTACTTTCTATTTTAAAAAATCACAAAAATAAACTTTGTGTTATATTGATATGACACACTTCTTAAATTTAGCGCTAGGTGGCGCTGTTTGCAAAAACTAAAATAGCGATGATTAATATTCGATTTGATTCGTTTGTAATTAGACCTACTTAAGGAACCCTATAATACTGAGCATGGCCCGACATGCTCTTGGCCGGTTTTTTTTACTTGGTGATATATTGCGGTAACTGCAGTACTTTGAAAACGACGTGTTTCGTGTTTGCGGTTTTTATTACTGGAAACTCCCAATAAGTTAATAACTACTAGGTTTTAAGTAAAATGTGGTGTTCGATCTAAATAAAATATAAAGCTACTTATAGATATACCTGTACATCCTTACTCTGTGCCTGTAGAGCCTGTACCCTGTTCTTTGTACCCGATTTGTTCTGTTTTTTTTTACTTTATTGGTAAAGGGGAATGACAAGATTTGTCTAGAAATCAAAGAAGAACCAACAAACAAACATACCGATGTCATCTAGTTTTTATAAATAACCGACTTGTAAAAGTGATCTTTAACATCCAATTTGCAGAATAAATGATTTGTATTTGTAATCATGATAATTCATAATTAATTTTAATAAGATTTATGAAATTTATATAAAGTCTGTAGAAGTACACCGTGATTTTTTTTAATAATATTTAATTAGTAATGTATTATATTAACAAAAGGTCGTAGACATTTTTTATTTTTTTTTTTCAAAATTCGAACTCACATTTTTGAACTAGTGATTAAAAACTGCAGATGTATACGACATGTAGGTATTTATTGTAGGCTGTGAATTATTATTAGTTATTGAATCAATTAACTATATTTTTAAGTAAAGGTTTCCTTCTAATAATTTCAGACTACAACTGGGTCGCAATTTATTGTCCGTGAACAAAGAAATTAATTAGACTGGCCTTCACTGGACGCCATCGAAAAGCAGTAATATTTTGTATTAATCACTTCAAAAAAAGAGATAAATTATATTTCTAATAAAAGTCTTCATAATAATTATAAGGTATGATTGTATCGTAAGGGAGCAAAATAATATTTTTACGGCGAGGGCGCTTTTTTGAATCCAGAGCGAAGTGAG
The DNA here is from genome assembly GCA_949699075.1 of Asteroscopus sphinx. NCBI lineage: Eukaryota > Metazoa > Arthropoda > Insecta > Lepidoptera > Noctuidae > Asteroscopus > Asteroscopus sphinx. The sequence continues at coordinate 24,156,807 of OX453004.1, read as the reverse complement.
GGATTCCAGAGTAGAATCCCGAGCGTAGTGAGGGATTCTTTAGTAGAATCCTGAACGAAGCGAGGGATTCAAAGTACGTCGGCCGAGACAAAAATATATTTTGCGCACTTTACTTTTCATCACCCTCTATGAGAAAACTAAAGCCACCTGTAACAAAACCGAATGTGAATAAGACAAGTATCTATCGAAGTACAGGTTACAATAAAATGCGCATTTTAAAACACTATGGTTATACTTTACTAATCCATCATATACATAGTTACTTACTTTTACGGCAAGAAAGACTGTCGGGTGCCTCATTAAGGAAAGTCTCCACGTTTTTGACTGAGAACACTTTGGATTTTTTAGGTTAAAATCCATCAGACATCCTCTTCAGATACGCTATTAATTTCGAATATGTGTCCAGTTTTACGTCGTTATTAGAACTTACTGTTGATTTTAGCATTGAGTAGGATTTAGTTGGAGTAGTAGTTGGTTTTTTCACTCTTTGGAGTACCAAAGAGTAAAAGGTTGTTTAGTTTTGGCTAAATACTGGAAGTAGGCTAAAAACACAGATTTTGAAAAATTCTTGGCGCCTCTTGTTTTACTCCATTCAATAAAATTACCATAGGCTTCATATATTTTTCCCGCGATTTTGCAGGTAATAGATTATCTATCACAATTCTTGAGTCAGTTCTAATACTTTCAGGAGTTAATTCTATACTTTCACTGTCACTTGAAGAATTCATTTTTCAAAACAAAACCATGAATTTCTAACAATCCGTGAAAATTGACGAAAACGCGGGCTGTAGTTCGGGCGTTTTTTTATTATTTTTATTTTTATTGTTCAGCCGGGCGGCGGCGCTACTATGGGCCGTCGTACCAGCCAGTCTTTATTCAAACAATATTTGCGTTCGATTTCTTTGGCGCCATGGTATAATAAGATGTTTCACCAGGTATTCTCTTCCCGCAATGACAGCGCGATGCCTCCAAGCTACGTCACGATCAGTGCTGCCATTGATTGATATCTTCAATATACTTAAGGAGATTTTTGTTCATAATGAATATAAAATAAATTCCTAACTAGCCTAACTATTTGTTATCTCGTGTTATTCATCTAATTAGTTAATAAAGGAAACTATATTAAATTACTAGTTAAAAAGTGATTCTTTATAGAAGAAAGTAAATGAAAAAATGCATTTTGCTGGGGTAATTTATTTTCACAAAGTAGCAGCACATCAAACTGACAAGTGTCACGCTAACAGCCCGCTATTGGCTCCACGGCCGATGACGTAGTACGGAGGCAATCACGTGACCTAGCTGTCACGGGAAGAGACTACCTGGTGTTATTGTACCATGGTTAGAACCATGGTATAATAAGATGTTTCACCAGGTATTCTCTTCCCGCAATGACAGCGCGATGCCTCCAAGCTACGTCACGATCAGTGCTGCCATTGATTGATATCTTCAATATAGTTAAGGAGATTTTTGTTCATAATGAATATAAAATAAATTTCTAACTAGCCTAATTATTTGTTATCTCGTGTTATTCATCTAATTAGTTAATAAAGGAAACTATATTAAATTACTAGTTAAAAAGTGATTCCTTATAGAAGAAAGTAAATGAAAAAATGCATTTTGCTCGGGTAATTTATTTTCACAAAGTGGCAGCACATCAAACTGACAAGTGTCACGCTAACAGCCCGCTATTGGCTCCACGGCCGATGACGTAGTACGGAGGCAATCACGTGACCTAGATGTCACGGGAAGAGACTACCTGGTGTTATTATACCATGGTTAGAACGAAATAATTGGAAATGTTGTCAATTTAATGAGAATAAAACCATACCGATAAATCACAGGTTCGAATCCGGCTCGTGAACGAATTTATTCACATTTTATGTCATAACAATGTCTTGCTAATCGATTACCTACAACATAACTGTAAAACAATAATATGATAGGTACCTAATCATTTTATTAGTAGTCTATATTTCTGTAGGAATAATTAGATGTACCTAAGTATGAGTAAACACACGTAACGTACGTTATTAACTACGTCTTTTTATCATAAAACTACCTATTCATTTTGTTAATTTTACTTTTAATTTTATTATCGATTAAATTTTTCATTGGCTTCTTCTAAGATGCAGAATACAAAGCCGGAATGTTTGAAAAATAACATTTTAATGAAACATAATGACCAAATTACATTTATATTTGATGAAGAATAAATGTTTGTATGTAGATATACATGCGTAAAATACATATTTATATAATTATTTATTTACTTACATTAAAAGTCACCATTTTAAATTATTTATTCAATGTGAACGTTCAAAAAATTCGACTGCAAAAAATATTTTATGGTCATCTGTATTGACCTATAACTTTTTTCGGTGCACTTGTATCGGAAATTTTCTTACAGTTTAAAAATCTAGATTTATTGCTCTTTTGAATGACATATGTTTCATCTCTGTTGAATCTGGACAGGTCGTAAAGGAAATCCTGTCAATGCCCTTTGTGCGTCACTTTGGACGCAAATATATTTTTCTTTCATTCTTCAATATAAATTATTATTATTCCATAATAATTGATCCTCCACAGTTGAATATGGGTACCTTAATGTACCACTATTAATAAAGGGTCGAAACTGATATTGTAACTCTATCATTATCACCAACATACTAAGATACTTAAGTATATAAATGCCCTCAATACAGTTTGTCACACATAAAATTCCCCTGACTCACAATAGTACGATCGACCGCACGTCAGTGGTAACAGTTTAACATTGACAGCGTCTTTATTGCATAAGCAGTAAGGGTGGTTTTCTAATTCAAGTGTTACCACTGTCATGCAGTCGACTGTACCTAATTAATACACGAAAAATATAATAAACTAGAATTATTTTTATTGTTAAAGTTTCTGTACAGAAGTTCGAATACACAGACACATGTACCCCTAAGTAAATAGAGGATAGATATGTGATATTTAGGTACAATACTACCTGGGGTGCTGGCCAGAAAACCTCCACGTGTGCCTGACGGCTGCTTGTCCTTCTGGATACGTCTGGAGGGATCGGCAGTTGTTTGGCCGGTGCATCCTGGGCACGGGATATAAAATCCTGTCGAGGGATTAACCTTCGGGGGATTTTATTGCCTGTGGCGAATATTCTGGCGCAGGTGGGGCCCGTTCTGGGCCAGTGGGGAGTTGTTCCACGTGTCCCTCTGATATCAGCAGAGGGCACAGTGGAGGAGCAGGGGCGGGCCCGGTGTGCACTCACCCTGCCACTGGGCAGGCAGCTGGGGGACTGTCCTTCCCTGCCCCCGTCGATCTCGTAACCCCAGGAGTGCCCGCTGAGTAGTGTTCTCGCGCCTCTTGGGACCGAGGGTGTTGGCTTCACCACCCGGACCGCGAGGAAGAAAACCTCTATAAAAAATTACGGGAGGTAGGGCCTGCGAGCAGCAGACTCGGGGTAGTCTGCTGCCCGACCAGCAGCTGGCGTAGCTGGCACAGCCGGCGTAGTTGGCGCAGCTGGTAAAGGCCCATGAGGTGAGGTGGCGTGCAGTGTTCCATGTGCGCCATCGAGGAGGGTGCGGCCAACGTTAGGCCGCACGGGGAGAAGGGGCTCGCCTGCTTGAGGCGGGCCAGGACCTGTCGCGGGTGGTTGTGTGAATACTCACGGGTTCCCACGCCCCCGGCTAAGGTACTTGAAGGAACACCGTGGTGGTTTTAGTCGGTAAGAGTCCGACACTGGCTCCGCCTACCCCGGGCGGAGTGCGTCCATGAGGATTTCCCCACGGAAAAAAAAAAAAAAAAAAAAAAAAAATGTACAATACCACCTTCGAATAACCTCTATCACAAAGCCGAAGATCTCGTACTGTACATTGTGTACATCTTTGTCGTAAACTGTCACAAAGACCGTAATGAGGGCTTAAGTACAAAATAAGCTTCCGACCATTGGGGCGCGATGTCCGGTGGCGTGGCGGCCGCCTTCCGGTCACCGCGGCCCTTTCCACGCACGCTTGTTTACAACACGCTAAAACCTAGGTAAATGCCCTCCAAATTACACGTAACGCGAGAAAACGCTCACAAAGCATTAATAAATAACCGTTAATTAAAGTATAATTCGAATTTCTTTGTACTGTAATGCTTCCTTAGCGACGAAAGTCTGATAAATGTGGTCACCCGAAGGCGCTGATTTATGGAGGTGTTTCTGACCGCATTACTACCGTTTATTAAGATGAGCACGCCATTTATTATCAGGGTTCACGGTAGCAAGTCAATTTACGACAACAAAGTCGTTTCCCTTCATAAAGAGCATGTGTACTAGGATAAAAGTATCTAGAAGTAGCCTATGCCCACAGCTCCGCCCGCGTGGATGTATAATTATCGCGCATCCAAGGGCTGATCCAGGGGGGGATCATGGGGAGGTCATGTAGACGAAGTGCTGTGAACAATCATAGAAAAGCCAAAAAAAATCGTGCTCCTTCATGTTCAAACAGCGCTCACGCACACTCCATGCACCTGAACGATATTTGCTTCCGCGATGCTTACTGGACGATGCCTCGACATGTGTACTGAGAGGGGTGAGCAAGGTTTGAGGTGCATCTGTGTGCGTGAGCACTGGTTGTACACGAAGGAGCACGGTTTTTTTGGCTTCACTATGATTGTCCGCAGCACTTGGTCTATATTTTTTATTATGTCTGTATGGGGGGTCATGTCACCCCCTGGGCCTAGGCTATGTTGTCGCTGGCCTAGGTTAACCATTTTTTTCTTTTGCTTACATAATTTACTAAATGAATGTAGTACTATATGGCTGGATGAATGTAGTACTGTACTATTTTGAGTAAAAAACTAAACGAGTTTACTCAAAATTAATGAAAAATTGCCATGGGTAAATTACGAGCGCGAGCATAATATTAAGCATTATTGTTAGGGAGACAGACTTTTTAGGGATCCGTACCCAAACAATGTTAACGAGACCCTAGAACCATGCCTACGCCGTATTTCTGTCACAGGGCCAATCTACATGAACCTTTATCGAGTTTATTTCAAAAAAATACTGGCCAGGACTATCTGAGTTTAATGGCATCACAGGGCATCATAAAATTATTTTGACTGATACCAGCCAGTAACTTTGAACTCGTTCCTCAAAGGCCAGTAACTATGAAATATTTAAAAAAAAGTTACCTTCTAAAATGCTTCTAAAAAGTTTTCAGATAAAAAATAACTTGCATCACAAAGTACAATTTTTTTCTCATCAAATGGAACATTAGAAATGGCCAGCTCACACAGACTTTCCTACATTTTCAATTGCATCTATTTTGTGGTTGGTAAACTGCGATGAATAAAATGCATAAAATTAAATTCAGATATTAATACACTATTTTCGTTCGTTATTTGGAGAGAAGCAAATTCGTATTCTTCTGTAAATGTAGTTATTTTCCATAACTATACATTATGGATCCAATAAAATTGTGAAGGTCTAGCGCATAATACAAAATGCTATCTGGATAAATAATAACTTACCTATAATTTCATTAATGCAAAGAAAAGTAATGGTCTAAAAAATAAATTGTCGTTTGCATGAAATGAATTGATTATACCTCAAAGGATACATGGAACATCACTCAGGAAACGCTAATGAAACATCAATAATTTTCACAAGAATGCTCTCGTATTTCTTAAAAAAGTCATTAATAGCAACATGCTGAGTGGGAACCTCATTGTCGCGGCTACGGCGTGCAATTGGCCGGTTGTCTTGAGAACTAACGAAGATATTTTATTTTTATTATGCAATTTTAGGTGCGGTCGACCGTACGTCAGTGGTAACAGTTTGGCTCTGGCGGCGCCTTTATTTCGTAAGCAGTAAGGGCGGTTTTCAGACTCGGGTGTTGCCACTGTCATGCGGTCAACTATACTTTTCTTATGTTTTGTATCGACTGTCCCTTCTTAATTTTTTACCTATGTGTCTTTTGTTTTTACTTTCTATGTAACCCCACCTATAAGTTGCTTGCTTGTGTTTATCACTGTGTTTTAAATGTTGCGCGTCTTTAACTGTGACAATAAACTATTTTTCTTTCTTTTCTTTCTTTCTTTCTTTATATGCTGTGCATTGGACAGTTGACCCAGGCGTCATCGGTTGATGATACGGTAGCTACCTATACGTCTGTCTGTTGCATAACGACTGCACTGCAGTCACATGCTGTATCTGATTAAATAAAATCCAATACCAACACACATGCGTGCCTGACCTTTTCTTTTTTGATAGACAAAACGTTGACTTGTGTATGTACGGCAGGCATAGCCCAACTAGCAAAAACGTCGTTTAGTTCCAGTCTTATAAGACTTCATGTTGTGTAACAGTTATATAGTGGGATCTAGCTAACTATCATGTTATATAGATGATCATCTTACGACGGTTTAGTCGCGTGACTGTAATGTCTTATAACATAGTTGAGTAAACGTTTTCATGACCAACTTATACGACGTCGTACAATGGTGTCAGTGCATATGTAGAGTAAACGTTTTCAGTACTAACTTATACGACGTCGGATACTAGTGCCAGCCATGACGTTTACTTGACAATGTATTGGTCATATAAACGTTTCAGTTAAATAAATGGTTTTCATAAGACAACCGTCGTCGTGTTCCGAATTTTAACATAACTTTTATATAATTAAAAAGCCGCTTAAACGTTTGAGCATGACCTTTATACAACAAAACTATTTTGGTCGTATGGAAGCCTAACTAAGACTTATATGCGACTAAAATGTAGAATTTCAACGGTTATATAACTTTAAGTAGACTATTAAATCATTGAAAGGTCAAATCCATACTTTAATTAAACCCTTCTCATTTTGTTTTGTCAAATACAAAAGTAATTTCAATAATAAATATGGATCCAAATAAATGGAGAAAATTGAAAAGAAGTGGGGCCTTCAAACGTAAAATTAGGCAAACGTTCCACTCATTGAAAAGTGAGCCGATAACTTCTTTGTTTTCTGATCCCCCCAAAAATTACGTACAAGAACGAATGATTGTTTCAGAAAATGGTTCCGTATATTCTTAAACTTATTTTAATTGAAGATTATTTTGAATAGCAGAAATGGGCGATAAATTTTAATATTTCTCATGAAGCCATTAAGTCTTTGAGCACAATCTTAAATAAAAGTCTTCCCAATATAGTTCATAAAGATCCCAGAACGCTTCTTAAAACGAATAAGGTCAATATTGGCATAATGGCGTATCAGCACCACTAAGAGAAATACTGGAAAACATTTCTAATATACCGGACAATCTTACACTGAAATTTAATATTGATGGACTTCCTCTTTATGGCTCACGACAGCAAGTATGGCCTATACTTTGTCATATTTTTGAAAAATAAGATATTCCACCATTTATTGTCGGTATTTACACAGGAAAAGGCAAACCTAGTGATCTAAACACTTACTTATATAATTTCGTAGCAGAAATGAAAGGACTTCTCAAATAACCAAATAGTTGAAACTATTTCTGTGAATGATAACGGTGGAAATATTTTAATATTTGGTAATCTCTTAGGAAATTGTAGTGATGCGTTTGAAAAGCCTATTAAATCTTCAATTTTGAATACTTATAAGTATGCTACTAATACTGTTACTAAATCAGAGTTATCATATAAAATATCAGATGTTAAAACATCATGTTGGTTAGCGTTGCTTACAATGAGTATATATTTTTTATACCTTTAATCACACATTGTCATCGTAAAAAAAATAAAGATTTAAAGTAGCAAATTGTTTTTTATTGACCAAAAAAATCACAGTACAGTCAAATAATACACTACTTTTAGTGTCGACAACTTACAACAGTCTGTTTATCAATTATTGTTAATGAACACTAAGCTTCACATAATCTAATAAAAATGTGGGTACAAATATGGCACATTCGGTTATAAAATTATCAACAACAGTCTGTTTATCGCTTATTATTTATAAACACTTAGCTTAATATAATCCATCAAAAATGTAGGTACGAATATATGGCACATTCGGTTAAAAATGATCGTCAAAACTTCTTTATCATTTAATATTAATGAAAACTAAGCTTAACATAAACTATGACATTTGAGGTCAATTCTAACTTCTGTTATTGTCGCGGTCTGGTATACATGTTACATAAATTGAAGATTCATTGACACTTGTGGATTGAGGTTCGGGCATCTTGTCATATTCCTAAAATAAAATAAAAAATGTTTTACAAACCATTGAAAGCCCTCAAAAAAGATCGCAAGATCGAGGAAAGTGGCGAGTTCTCGTTTCGGAGGCCATGACTCACTTTGAGTCACTGAGCCAGAGGACTAAGTAAGTAGTAAAAAAGATCAGTTGAGTAAAGTTTGGTAATTGGGACTGTAAATATGTTTTTAGTTTACATTTTAAAAACTCTTACATCTTACATTTACTGACATTTGTTTACATCTTATGTAAGTATTGATTAGGGAACCCTAAAGTCGACTGAATATGGCCGGCATCGTGGTCTCAAGGAAAAGTCTACGCGACCTTTTTGTTAAATTAGTGTAATATAGGTCGCTATAAAACGTAACCAAGATGGTTGGAGCTTTATTATGAAAACGTATTTTGGATAATAAACTAAAACCATTGAAATACAAAGAAATAGGGGAGGGCGTAAAAAAATTCACATAAACACATATATACATTGTCATAAAACTAAATTTCCCCGAAAAAATAACACAACTATTATAATAACACACATTTAAATAATGTACAGTAAATATATTTTGTAATCATGGAAGTTAACTTCATTTATCTTTAATGTTGTTTTTTTAAACACACACCAACGGCGAGCACAATTTTTACACGCGAATTAAAATGATTGTCGTTGAGTCGTTGTTTGACACTAACACAACGCTTCAGTCATTTGACAACGTCGATATAACTGCTATATGACATAAGCGGTCACTTAAGGGTCTCATCACAACCAGTATTGGACCGAAAAGTCGGTCTTTGTACTTTTATTTAACCTGTATATAACGTTCAGCGGTCACTGACTGACTTCTATGTAACTACTAACCGATGATATTGTCGTATAATTTGGGCCTTTTTCGGGTTTTATAATAGTAGTTTATGAAACTATTGCATAATAGGGGTTATTAAAACACGAGTGTGAGTTTAAAAACCGAGCCGTAGGCGAGGTTTTTAATAGTATCACACGAGTGTTTTAATACCTAATTATGTCAGTTTCATACACTATTTTATCTACACTCATACAATTTTAAATAAAATACCAAAGTCAAAATCTTAGTAACATTGTCGTTGTTTTTCTTGATTTCTCTGGTAAAAGATTGTTCGTCATTTACGTTGCTGCATCCAGAAATTCAGGCGGGGTCATATTCTCCTCAGTTCAGTATCACTGCTGTAGTCAGATATTTTTGCCCAGAATAAAACTTTCGACATACAAAACCATAATAATAACGTAAACAATAACAATAAATTTACAAGTAACGATGTCCAAATCCAGTAGGCCAGGCGCGCGGCCGCGCACGCGCGCTGGTGCGCGCCTACACAGATAATAAAATATAGTCTGGCGACAACATTATAATCGAAACTAATTTTCTATCCTTGTCAGGATTCCGTCTATCTCTGTTTTATCATACAAAAAATATACCTGTAAACACTTAAATATAATTAAAAGCAATATGACAATCAAAAGTTCTGCCAAAAACTCGATTTTAAACGATAAAAATTTTCAATGTATGACAAGTGGCGCCACCCTGAATTTTGTGTACTCATTGGTGCCAAACTGTACGACTGCTAAAAAAAGGTTTGAAAACTCCTTGGTTAGGTCGAAGTGCCATTAAAAACTCCTTAGTTAGGCTGAAGTGTGCGGTTATGGAAAAAAAAAAAATTACCGCATTGTTTTGTTCAGCAAACTGTATCGTAATGAAACTTTTTAAATTCATAACAGGTGCATGTGCGTAAAGTATGTCATTATGACATTACTTTCGAGTTCATAATTCGAATTTTACGATACGAGTGCAGATAAATGTTTATATTTACGCGTATATGACCAATCTTAAACGATTAACTGAAAATGTATAACGTTAACTTGACTATTATAAAACATAAATTTGTTAGTTGGGAGCTTATACAAAATCTAATCATCCGACGGAAATGCAAATACCTATTCGCACTCTGTGTCCTAGAGCTTTTAGTTTTACTAAAAACCTTGTATTATATGTATATATGTATTTAATTCCCTAATCCACTATCCCACTAATTTTATTTCAAAGTTTTAGAAGATATTTGGATGATTATTACTCAATCATTACTAAATGTCTAAAATCCAAAAAATGAAATTTGGATCACAGGTAGTGAATATCCCGAGTTAGGTAATACAAATATTTTCTTTCTTAATATCACGCAAATGAAGCCGCGGGCGTCAGCGAGTTCTTATTCATTTATCTATCCTTTTTTTTTTTGCGGACTCTTACCGACTAAAACCACCACGGTGTTACTTCAACTACCATAGCCGGGGGCGTGGGAACCCGTGAGTATTCACACAACCACCCGCGACAGGTCCCGGCCCGACACAAGTAGGCGAGCCCCTTCTACCCATGCGGACTAACGTCAGCCGCACCCTCCTCGGTGGCGCACACGGAACACTGCACCCCACCTCACCTCAAGGGCCTTTACCAGCTACGCCAGCTGTGCCAACTACGCCTGCTGTGCCAGCTACGCCAGCTGTGTCAGCTACGCCAACAATGCCAGCTACGCCAGCATCCCGCCAGGTCAGCATGCCAGCTATGCCAACTGTGTCAGCTACGCCAGCTGTGCCAGCTAAGCCAACTGTGCCAGCTACGCCAGCCGTGCCAGCTACGTCAGCTGCACCAGCTGCTGGTCGGTCAGCAGACCACCCCGAGTCTGCTGCTCGCAGGCCACATCCTCCTGTAATTTTTTATAGAGGTTTTCTTCCTCGCGGCCCGGGCGGTGAAGCCAAGACCCTCGGTCCCAAGAGGCGCAAGAACACTACTCAGCAGGCACTCCTAGGGTTACGAGATCGACGGGGGCAGGGAAGGACAGTCCCCCCGCTGCCTGCCCAGTGGCAGGGTAAGATCACACTGGGCCCGCCCCTGCTCCTCCACTGTGCCCTCTGTTGGCATCAGAGGGACACGTGGAGCAACTCCCCACTGGCCCAGAATGGGCCCCTCCCGCGCCAGAATATTCGCCACAGGCAATAATATCCCCCAAAGGTTAATCCCTCGAAATGCCGTTCCCTCCAGACGTGTCCAGAAGGACAAGCAGCCGTCAGGCACACGTGGAGGTTTTTTGGCCAGCACCCCCATTTATTTATACCTTTCTTGGGTAACCTCCTGCCTTTATCACACTGTACACATCATACATAATAAAACAACCTTGCAGAAATAAGAATGACCCATAAATTGCCGTGTTTTGTCAGTTCAGGGCAAAGGCTGAGACTTGCTATCCAAAGGTTGTGAGTTCAAAACTTTATTGAACTTGTGCTGAACTCAAACAAGAATATTGAATGTAGTTTTAGCGGTTATCTAAGGTTATTGTTCTATGATTGCATAGTAGAGCTTCTTTGTACTTGGAAACATAAAATTCAAGATTTCTAACCAAAATCGAAACATGCCTAAAAAGTAGCAACAAAATTCTATTAACGTTTTCCGCAACCAAAATAAATAAACCTGACGACGACTTCTGTGGTTCGAGGTTGCTGCTCACGAGGTCGTGGGTTCGATTCCCACAGGAGACAAATGTTTGTGTGATGAACATAAGTGTTTGTGTTGGTCTGGGTGTTTCTTATGTATCATAAGAATGTATTTACAAAAAAAAGTATGTAAGTATAATATTCATTGTTTAGTACCCATAGCACAAGCTCTGCTTATGCTTAGTTTGGACTAGATGGTGCTGTGTAAAAATGTCCCAAAAATATTTATTTATTTGTAAACCTAAATATAAATTAGTGCAACAGTTGACAACACTGGAACCACTTAGTCTAAAATATTATTGAAAGAAATTGTCCAAACGGATGCAATTTGTTTGTAATAATTTATCTCGGCAAGTTCCAAGGATTTACGGATGGGCTCCTGGCTGGGGGCCAACCCGCCCCTCACGACAGCCAACTGTCTCGCACACTACAAGTTTATATCAGTTTTACGTCGTGCCACTTCATGTCTCATACATTTTTACTGCCGGTGGAACATTCAAGATACCTACACAATAGAATTCATTACACTTTATTAGCTTTTCCGAGGAATTCATGGTAAGAATTTGCATTTTACGTAGAGTCATTGCAAGAGTAGTTTTATTTTTATTTATTTTCAGTTCGCAAAATACACGTTTGGATGTGGAGTTGCGGAAACCAGCCCGTTATACTATACTAAGTGTAGTTTTTTGCTACCCTAAGAGAAAAATGAGGAAAACTAAGTGTGTGAAGCAGTCTTTCTTAACCTTACTTATCAAAGTTCATTTGATCGCTTTCTACTCTAAAGCATAATTGTATCTGGTTAAAATTCAGAATATTCAAGAAAACAAATCGGTAAAGTAAGAATAGACTAAAAGCTTTAAATTTGTGATATATTATAATAATATTACATACAAATGAAAAAAAAACCCATCTCTTCGTAAATAGCACACATAATGTGTCCAACATACCTAGGTATATCCAAGACAAAAGTGCTCAGCATCGCACCCTAAATGCGCTTATGCGCCATAACGTAATAAAAAAGCTTTCAGTCCTGTCGAAAGTACTGCCACAAATTTCACTTTTTAAGAACCAAGTTCACCTGCTCCTTTGGGAGTTACTATTTACTATAACTTCATGGGAGTTACAGTCTACTCTTGCCTTATAAATTTAATTTTGCAGTCGCCCTCCCAAAAATAGCCTCGCAGAGCTTTTTCTATTTACCTATTACTCAGAAGTAAGACTATAAATTACTAAAGAAATATACTTAGGTATTTATACTTAGGTATTTATCTATTTTTATTATATGTCCGTAGTACGAAACATATTTTACTACTTTACTCGTGCATCTACCTTATTCTTTATCTCTGCATTACCCTAAGGTTGTCTGGTAGAGAACGCCTATGGCGTTAAGACCGCCTTTGTACCCTGTTGTGCATAAAGAATTAAATAAATAAATAAATAATAAATATCGTTGAAAAAGGGGTATTCAATATCTGGGACTTACACAATTAAGGACGCGGTCTTTTTTCAATGCTGCCATAAGGAAAAAGACCGCGTCCTTACTAACCAGAATGCGTGGCAGTTCGAATAGCATTCTGAAAGCCTTATCTGAGCAACATGATGCTGCATGGAGCAATTTGTGCGACAAGGGCAACCTTGTCGTTCATAAAACTATATTTTTGTGTTGTTCAATTTATTAATATAGTAACCCTTAGTTGTTAAGTTCTTTACTAATAAGTGGGCCTACAGAGGCCCACTTATTAGTAAAGAATATGATGATAGATGATAATAATGAATAAATGAATTTTATTTTATTAACAATTTTATTAAAATGAAATATCTTCATACGTAAATTATTATTGTTACAAAACATACACTCTGCCTTGTCCTGCCATTTGATAATAGCATTACTGGATAAAAACAAAGGACATATTCAAGAAGATGGTAAAATATGAGTACACACAATGACAAAAAAAAATGAAAAAATATACCAAGATAAATGACGCATACAGGAGTAAAAATGCTCGCGCAAGCTTTGTGTACCGAAGACCGTACCCCTACGGTCTCTAGTACAAACTGCGGTGAGGATAGAATAAAACCGGGTTAAGTGCGAGTCGGACTCGCGCAGTAAAGGTTCCCTACCTCTCAACTACCTGATACCCCATAAAAACTGATTTAATTTACGAGAGTTTATCAAAAGACATGAACGCACTGTGCGCGAAATATGAATTTCTTCATGTCTTTCTTTGTTTTTGTTTGTCTTATTTTTAGTATTTGTTGATAGACTAGATAATATGCACTATAGTCTGACCAAGTTTGACGCTGGTATATATTACCGTTTTGAAAATAGAGCAGGAACAAAAACGTTGAAAAAATTGCATGTTTTTGGAGGTTTCTTGTATGAGGACCCCCTTTGGTTTTAGACTTTTTTTTATTTTTAGTATTTGTCGTGATACACCTCATAGCAACACAATTTCTGAGAAAATTTCAACCGGTTACCTATTACCGTTCAAAAGATACAGCCCTGTGACAGACAGACGGACGGACGGACGGATGGACAGCGTAGCGAGAGTAATAGGGTCCCGTTTGGCGCCCTTCGGGTACGGAACCCTAAAAAAAGCCACCGATGCAATGGATACTGCCGTGCTAGGTGCACCACCTCACCGCATGCAAATTTGATTTGTAAGCGCGGAACAATGTCCACGGTAACTGATGAATTCGATTGGAAAAATACTTCCTATTTTAAAGTAGGTAGGTATACTTACCATTTTTTTACATACTTGGAACGATAATCAAATACTAAATGAACAGCCTTCTTCAATAAGTTCCTCATTCAACCAGTCATCCTATATAAAGTTAGACTACTTAGTTACGAGCCCAAGGTTCTCCTGGGACTCGTAAGGGACGACTAACGGATTGTGCCGAAGGGATGTGGAGCAGTACACACCTGTGAACTAATAACATCATACTGCAATGAGTAACCTGAACGTTTCCCCAGCTTGGTGATTATGATAATAAATAACTCTCCTGCGGAAAAACTTGTGATAAAATCTTTATAATTACGTTAGCACGTAAACATAAATAACGATAATATAATAAGTAATAATAGCCTAGCGGTTGAAAGCTTGCCTTCAATGCAGGAGGGTCTGTGTTTAGGGCACGCCGTAATCGCGGCGGTAAGGCCCGTCATGGAGGAGTGGCTGGAGAGGAGCCATGGTGCCCTCACCTACTGGCTGACGCAGATACTCTCGGGGCATGGTTTCTTCAGTAAGTATCTGTGTCGCATATGCCGGGAGCCGACGCCGGAGTGTCATCACTGCGGGAGCTGCCCAGAGGACACGGGATAACACACATTGGTGGAGTGCCCAGCTTGGGCCGCGCAGTGCCGTGACCTCATCACTGCAGTAGGCGGCAGCGATCTCTCGCTTCCGGCCGTGGTTCTATCTATGGTCGGGAGCGAGAGCACTTGGGAAGGCGTCGTCTCCTTCTGCGAGGAGGTGATGCTCGCTAAGGAGGCGGCGGAGAGGGTTCGAGAGGCGATGACCTTTCTTCCCATCCGCAGGAGACGACCTGGGCGTCACCCTAGGTGTGGGCCTGCGGGTGGCGGACTCGGGGTGGCCCGCCGCCCGACCAGTCAAGGCCCGTGACGGTGGCGCGTAGTGTTCCGCGCGCGCCAGTCAAGAGGAGGGTGCGGCCGTTGTAGTTGCCGCACGGGGAAAAGGGGCTCGCCTGCCAGTGGCGAGCCGGGACCTGCCGGGGATGGTTGGGTGAATACGGGAGTATTTCCCACGCCCCCGGCCAAGGGTCGGTAGAGGAATACCGTGGTGGTTTTTAGTCGGTAAGAGTCCGACACTCGCTCCGCCTTCCCCGGGCGGAGTGCGTCCACGAGGATATTCCCCAAGGAAAAAAAAAAGAAAAAAAAAGGAGGGCCTGTGTTTGAACCTGGCCTGCACCTCTGACTTTACGTATTAATGTGCGGATCAGAATTTGACTATCAATTGCTTTAACGGTGAAGGAAAATATCTCGAGGAAATCTGCATATCTGCATTCAAGTGCTCCATACAATTCTCGATGGTGTAGTGTGTAGTACGCATCAACCCGCACTAGGCCAACGTAGTGAACCAAGGCCCTTAACCTTCTCATTCTGAGAAGAGGCCCGTGCCCAGAAGTGGGACAATAATGGGTTGATTATGTTATGTTTATGTAGACATAAAACAAACTTTCTTTATAGGTACTTAAATGAGGATATTCTTATCATTGTCAAGAACGTTAGCAATTTTTTTATAGATGCGGAAATTAAACTCACTCACTTACTCACTCACTCCTCACTCCATTCTTCTGATTATAAACAGACCTAAGTTTTGCTTTGTTTATACTGGCTGTACGAATACATGAATAAGATGTAAAGTAGTCCACTAATTGAATTTTAAAAGGCGTTTGGTACGAGACGGGTGTAATTCCAGCATCATCGTTGAACGTTGAAACGAGCGCCAAATGGTCCCGAAATAATTCTAAAAATGGTACCATTGAGAGCCTCCTAATAACCACTAAACGAGAAAATGCTGTTCATAAAATGTTTAAACAACAAATGTACGATACCATCCGATTAGTATGGAGTCCTTCACCTAATTCTTTAAAATTTTAACTGGGAAATAGACAACAGTACTTCTCAGTTAATTAAACAATTAGAGCTAGCAAACTGTCAAACAATACACAATTTCGCTTATGTGTGTCAAGTTTACGAAACGCTCATAAATAATGCGTTCGAAAAGAAAAAAGTATCAAAACCTGTGAGCAGTATTATCTAGTATTTTTTTATTAAATTAATGTATTCATGGTAGAACTGAACGAGCCACTGGCTTGGAAAACTATCGCGAACCATGGACAACCAAATGGAAAATTTGCCACGAGGCGCAAGTGAACTGAATCGAGCCATTGGACAGTATTTGCCACTAAATTATTCCATTATTTTCTGACTATAGATTTGTAGAGCTAACAAAAACACCGAATGGATGTTTGGCTTTCATAAGACAATATACTTTTTGCCAATTAGGTACATGGATATTACAGGATATACAGGAGAATATTATATCCATATCATTATTCAATTTCTACCTGACAAATCGATAAAGCCATTTCCTAATAATCGACCGTTTATTATCGATTATAAAAGAGAGTATTATTAATTACCTGTAATCAGAATAGTACTACAATTTAGGATTAATGACCTTAAATATTATATTAGTATGGATACACGGCGTTAATGTTCATTATCATATTGACCTATAAGTCCAACGGTAACTTCACTTATTTTCCACGGGTACTTCAACAAGGATTTACAAGAAAAAACATATGTAGAGTTGAAAAACAACTGCACATGAAATTATGTTTCAGTCAAATTCTATTTCTGCTAGGACAGGTCACAAAGTTTAACTTTCCCTAGCTTCTCGTCTCCAACATCTTCGATATCTTACAATTAAGGTATAAGACTTATAAGAGATGTTATGTAATAATTGTCTGGTTTGATGTTTTAAAGTTATTATGTGAAGAGATAATAATAGATTACTTCTGATATCCATACCTATTTATTTTCCATCTACTCAAAATTTAAAAGCTCTTCGTGGATATTTGTTCTGTTCGAACAACAAGGTTCTGACGTGACCATTGTTTCTCCTTTGAAGAACATACTATAAATACAATAAATTAATAGATTTGTTGACACACAGTAGCGCTGGCTTCTTTTAGAACAAAACAATATACTTAAAAGACAATGCTTGTGGAGGGCATTTATGACGTCACGGGAGCGTGCGGGTGTCGAGGGCGGGGGGACGGGGTTCAAGGGCGCGAATGTAGGTCAATAGGACACGGACGAAGTTGGGCTACCGGATTTACTACGTATACTGGCTCACAGACGGCTTACTTCCTGATTGATTCTGTCATACTATTGCATTGCAATATCTATAGGTTCTATTTGTCGAAGATATTGACCAACTTATACCCATAAAGCGAAACTATTTGTATATTCATCATCATCATAGATGCTAGACATAGGCCTCCTCCAAGCATCGCCACAATGACCGGTCCTGCGCTTTCCGCATCCAGCGGATTCCCGCGACGTTCACCAGGTCGTCGGTCCACCTTGTGGGGGGCCTACCCACGCTGCGCCTTCCAGTGCGCGGTCGCCACTCCAGAACTTTACTGCCCCATCGGCCATCCGTTCAGCGAGCAATGTGCCCCGCCCACTGCCACTTAAGTTTGGCAATTCTTCGAGCTATGCCAGTTACTTTCGTTCTCCTGCGATTCTCCTCATTTCTGATTCGATCACGCTGATACGATTTGTATATTCATCTGATCATTATTTTCCGAGAATTCTTTAGTTCTATATTTCTTCCTTTAAAATTAGGCACGTATTCAGGGTTAATTACAAAGGAGCCTATAATTTACGACCCAGCGGAGTCTATAGAAATTATCCGGTTCAGTGCACAAGTTGTGAATATTTTCCACCTGGCCGATAGCTGGCCGAAACCCGACACATCAATAGAACCATTCAATTAGATCAAGGATGCTTTGAAAATAAATTTCTTTCAATTTAATGTCAGTAACGCAGTCATGGAACAAATCTTTGAAAGCAAAAGGTAAAAGCAAAAGGAAAGCTTAAGAACAAAGCGTATTTTGATCTGTAAAAGGAATAAGTCATCGGTAATGTAATCATTTGGCACGGATCAATATCAATTGAAAAACCGGCCATGTGCGAGCAGCACTCGCGTACTAAGTGTTCCGTACTACCACATGTTTGACGCTTGTTTATTACCATTATTATAAAAGAGCAGGAAAAAAAAAAAAAAAAAATGCCATTTTTTAGAGTGTTTTCCTTATTTTTATTATTTGTTCATCTATAGAGTACCTTTGCCCTACTATCACACCAAGTGTGATGCTTGTTTGTATTACAATTATCATGATAGAGCAGGAAAAAAATACTTATCTGTTCTATGTGGACCTCCTTTAAGTTTAGAAATTTTTATTTTTAGTATTTGCTATGATTAAAGTCATATTCTCTGAAAATTTCAAATGGGTACCTATTACAGTTAAAAAGGTACAGCACTGTGACAGACCGACAGATGGACGGACAGATAGACTACGTAGGTAGAGTAATAGGGTATGAAACTCTAAAAGTAGAACAGAAAGAATCAAAAGTTAATAGGATTAGAGCCTGATCAAAAGCAATACAAATCCTCGATATAACTCGATGGAAACCGAGCCAGGAAGAAAATGTAAACATTAGTCTTTGAAAGGTTAACTTAATAAACATAGAGCTTTTGTTATGTGCCTAAACGACGCGTGATCTTCGACTAGCGTGTCAGATTTATTTTCACGAAGCATGTTATTATTTGAGGGAAACCGACGACCCACCCTTTTCATACAAATCTACCAATCTTAATAAACCTGATGAAAGCACGAACTTTGTAAAAAACTATCGACCCAAAAGAAAGAAACACTATGTTAAAAGGGCTCGTAACAATCAATAACAAAAGCGTAAAAAACAGTAAAATAACACATACAAATTATAACATGCCCGTACGAGACCAAAAAAGGCCCATAACTTAGCATGTTATGCTGCAACACCGAAATGTTGCAACACTGTTTTTCGGATGGGTCCTATTTGTTAGGCCAGGTACTTACGAGCCTTTGATTATATTACAAGCAAATACAATGATGTAATAAAATTAAATAAGTGCATGAATAAACATAGTCTTGAATAGTTATAGTGAATAAATTATATAATAATGACAATATCATCAAATCTATTATCATCCATTGAAAAAAAAAAAACACATTTTTTGGGGTTCTGGCAACAGGCTCGCACCTATTACGTGGGACTATTATTATATCTGACGAAATTTAGGTGTAATATACAACCTCTGCCTACCCCGTTGAGGAATACAACTACAACACATTACTATCTGCCAAGATTTACAAATTATTGCAAATGTAATTATTCACTACAGAGTGCCGGATGATGCTATAATGAAAAACTAACATCAACACTCAAATAAACTACATTCGTTTGTAAATGAAAATTAAGCATTTACCAAAATAGCAACTGTCTTCAATCATCGCAACATGCTATCCGAAATTATATATTATTTGTTCTAAAAATAGCTTTCCCCTTAATTTTTATCCTTTGTTGTGGAGTAAGGCATCATTTTTCATAAGAAGTAAATTCAGCCTTGCGACCGGATAAGAAGCCTTTTATTATATACTAGCAGTGCCCGCGACTTCGTCCGCGTGGATGTCGGAAAGTAACACTATGTCGTATTCATATAAACATTGTCGTAATTTTCTATAATTATCTACTGATGTCTTCTAGTTCTTTTTTAGAAAACTTTTGTAGTAAAGTAGCATAGTCATTCTTTATTAGTAGGTATACGGAAAAGGCTTATGTCCAGCAGTGGACTGCGATAGGCTGAGTTGATTGATTGATACGGAATAATATAACACTATAATATTATTTACACTTTGTTCACTGGGAAAACTTCTTTATATTTTTGGTAAGTTTGTGCGTCACTCTAGACGCAAATAAATATATTTTCTTTCTTTCTTTCTAATTGAAAAATGCTGTTCCAAATAAAAACCCTAAATAATGAAACCGGTGACAAACTTGTACATCTATCAAAACTAACTCGCGTTCAATGCGTATTCATGTCCTAGCCAGATGATGGTTGACTGTTACATACACATCGACATCTCTCTGAATCCAGAAACGTATGTTAAACTGTCAGTCCCGGTAGTCATAAGAATTAATCGACAGGTATTTCTTTAAACTCACAATATTAGTTTCCCCAAGTAATCGAATTGTAGGAGGTAAGACAGTAAGTCGCGCCACATAAAATTGTTTTTTTCAACCTGTTAGGAAAAGGCTGGGTTAATGATGATCTATTTCGGCTTGTTTGTGTTGTTTTTGTGTTTGTATGTTTTTCATGAAATTATTATCCATTTGATGTGATTTTTTTATTCTAACAATAGATACGACATCTTTACGCATTGCTATGAAGTTTTGGTCGATTTAGGCGCGGGTTTCGTGATAGATTTTTTTATTTTTCCTCTGCATGTCGTTGACTTTACTTTTTTTGTGACGGGTGCTGTTCTACAAATTATAAATTCAATGCAACGGCAAACAGCGCCAGATCATCGTCATTATTTCAGCCGAAAAACCACTGTCCACTGCTGGACATGGGCCTCCCCCAAGCATAT
Source organism: Asteroscopus sphinx (assembly GCA_949699075.1). Lineage (NCBI taxonomy): Eukaryota > Metazoa > Arthropoda > Insecta > Lepidoptera > Noctuidae > Asteroscopus > Asteroscopus sphinx. The sequence goes on along the minus strand of OX453004.1, from coordinate 24,135,858 downwards.
GTTGGGGGGATATGCCATATAATAATAATAAATAGAGCTAGACAGCTCATTTCATTCCAAATAAAACAATATATCAATTGTTACGATATTTTTTGAAATCGATTATTTCACATTTTTCCGAACAACTCGTCTTAATTTGCTCAAAAACTCGTCTAACTTTGATGACTTTTATTATGATTGTGTTTGGAATACCTTCTTTACTTTGATGATACATGTGTTTTGTTTGTACGGTGTTTAGATACTGAGCATCGTAATTTTTTTCGGAACATGTTTTCGTGTCTATGACTATAGCCTACATACCACCTTGTACCATATGAGTAAACGTGATTATACGTTAAAAAATGATAAAAACCTGCATATCTGAGAGTATGTGCACTTTTGCAGTCTGCCAAATCAGGCCAGCGTGTTGGATTAAGTTACCTCGTTCTCATTCTGAGAAGAAGGTAGACCGTGCGTCATAAAATATTGATAATGACTACACTAACAATAGACAAAATCATCATCATCATCATCATTTTAGCCGTAAGACGTCCACTGCTGGACACAGGCCTCGCCCAAGCATATATTGGGGGATATGCCATAATCACCACGCTTGGCAGGCGGGTTGGCGATCGCAGTTGGTTGGTTAAATACTCAGAGAACGCTGCTGCCTATCCTCTGGTGAATCCCAAAAATAGACAAAATGATAAAAAAATATTTCTAAACCATAACTTAACAAACCCAAAAACTAAGACGGAGGCTGGGATTCGATCTCAGAATAAAACATTCGCAGGACATCCGTGAGGACGCTAGGCAAATTAGTAATTACCTATGAAATACGCGTTCTGGTTTCTAAAAACTGTTGGTTAGCTCCCATGAGATATAGCGTGACGGTCGATTAAAAAAATGGTTCTTTTAACATAATGGTGACAATTATGGGTATATAAATTGAAACATATCATAATATTTGCTGTAAGACATAGCTTTATAGACATAATGTTGTATATAAATCACCTCCCATGAAAAAAAGCGTGATGATTTGCAGACTTTATATAACCTGAGCCGGTGTGTAACGGTAATTTTTGCCAAATTTCAACTAATTCACCAGTAGTTTTGGCGTTTATCTATTAAAAACAGGCAGCAACTCTAAAAATTGCAATTTATTGTTCCTAGTAAGCGTAGCAATTATCATAAAAAAAAACAATTTTTCAGTTTTTTCTTCATAGCGATTTTATTATATGTATAGATAAGTAAAGTAGTCATTGTTTTATGCACTCAAAAGTACCGACTTAATTTATGACCGTACCCACTCATCTAAAACAATGGAGGTCCAACTGAATTTCGGCTTTTGTTTCCTTGCAGGTGTGCGCAAAAGTTATATTTTTTTTGTAAATAATAATTGTGATGCTACTAAGTCGTTGGACAAACCTGCCTGGTATTACTCTAATGTATTTTTTTTGCCTGAAAGCAAATTAACAGTAAAAAATCACAAATCACGCCAGATTGAGCCAGAACAGGCGACGCGGTACGACGCGGGCGCGCGTGGCTGCGGTCAACTTGGATTCGTTCAAAATTAATATTAACATTATTTTAAACATTTCATTACTTACAACCTCTTACAACTAATGTCATTCATCCATTTTATTCATCGCCGGCCACCGCTCGTTTCGTGCCCTCAGCCTTAGCGCTACCTGTTACTGGGTAATAGTACCGCTACATATTAGCAAACTTACTTTCTGGTACACTTTAAATTGACATAACTTCTGATAGAGTGAACCGATTTTTATCAAATAAAGACTAAGTGTAACCTCAAAATATGCCCAATAATTATGTTACAAATTATTTTAAATAAATCCAGTAGTTTTAACGTGATGCGCGTTCAAACAAACAGACAAACTTTTAAAAAAAACTCGAAATTTATTTTATTACTTATTCTTATTCCTCCCTATTATTTTTTTCGCAAAAATATACATTGTACAGACACGGCAGACTTACATTCTTATTATATGTATATCAATCAATCAATCAACTCAGCCTATCGCAGTCCACTGCTGGACATAGGCCTCTCCCAAGTTGCGCCACAACGCTCGATCCTCTGCCTTCCGCATCCAGTCCCCCCCAGCCACGCTCTTTAGGTCGTCGGTCCACCTGGCAGGGGGGCGCCCTACGCTGCGTTTGCCGATTCGCGGTCTCCACTCAAGGACTCGTCTGCTCCAGCGGCTATCGGTCCTTCGACAGACATGGCCAGCCCACTGCCACTTCAGCTTACTGATTCTACAAGCTATGTCGGTCACTCCGGTTCTTCTCCGGATAATCTCGTTTCGGATTTTATCCTTCAAAGAAACTCCAAGCATAGCTCGCTCCATAGCTCGCTGAGCGACTTTAAACTTGTGGACTAGCCCAACTGTCAGTGTCCACGTCTCGGCACCGTAAGTCATGACAGGCAGGACGCACTGGTTGAAGACTTTTGTCTTCAAACTTTGCGGTATAGGCGACGAGAAGACTCGGCGAAGTTTGCCAAACGCTGCCCAGCCCAGACGGATCCTTCTGTTGGCTTCTTTCTCGAAGTTGTGTTTACCAAGCTGAATTGCCTGCCCTAGGTAGACGTATTCCGTTACAACTTCGAGTGTCGACCCTTCGACGAATATTGGCCTCGGCATGACATGCTTATTGAACATGACTTTAGTCTTGTCCAGATTCATGCCGAGACCGACACGTCGAGAGGCTCCGTTTAAGCTGTGCAGCATTTCGCCCAGTTGTTCCAGCGACTCAGCCATTACAACGATGTCATCGGCAAAACGGAGATGTGAGATGTTCTCGCCGTTAACGTTGATACCCTGTCCAGTCCAGTCCAGTGTCTTGAAGACGTCCTCCAACGCGTTAGTGAACAATTTCGGGGATATTACATCCCCTTGTCTCACCCCTCTGCGCAGTTGGATTGGCTTCGTCTTTTGGTCCTGGAGCTGAACAGTCATGGTAGCAGCGTTGTATAGGCATCTCAGCATCTCTATATACCGCTCATCAATGTGACATCGCTGAAGAGCATCCAGAACTGCCCAAGTTTCGATAGAGTCGAAGACCTTCTCGTAGTCCACGAATGCCATAGACAGCGGCTGATTGTACTCTTCAGTCTTCTGTATGATCTGCCGAACAGTATGGATGTGGTCTACGGTGCTGTAGCCTTTTCGAAACCCAGCTTGCTCTGGTGGCTGGAATTCGTCGAGTCTTCCGGCGAGACGATTCGTGATGACCCTCGAGAACAGCTTGTATACGTGACTCAGGAGTGAGATGGGTCTGTAGTTCTTCAGTAGGGTTTTATCCCCTTTTTTGAAGAAAAGTACCACCGCACTCCCGCTCCATGCCTCCGGTGTAGAGCCTTGTTGGATGACGGAATTAAACAGACTCTGTAGCTCCTTCAGGACCGGAGCCCCGCCTGCTTTTAGGAGTTCAGTAGTAATGCCGTCATCGCCCGGAGCTTTGTTGTTCTTAAGCTGCTCGAGGGCCGCCCTAATCTCGCCCTGGTCAACGTCCGGAAGATCCTCGGTGTAATGGCGCGTGAGCTGGGCTCTTTTGTCGTCATTGCTAGGAACTGCTGGTCTCGCCGTTTTGGTGGAATACAAATGCCCATAGAAGTTTTCGACCTCATCAAGCATCTCGATCTTAGAGGTGACTATTTTGCCATCCGCGGCTTTCAGTTTCATCAGATGGGTCCTCCCTAGCTGCTGAGCGAAAACTTTCGACCCCCTATTTTGCTCAATCGCAGCCTCAATGGCGCGGGTGTTGGAGCGGCGGAGGTCACGTCGCATCAGCTTCCTAATCTGTAGGTTTAAGGACCTATTATCTGATGAAAACGAATGCGCGGCTGGCATTTCCCGTCTTTTCCTCATCAGATCGAGAGTCTCAGTCGAAAGCTTGGGCATCTTGCTTCCACGCTGCGGCGGAAAGAATTTTCGAGACAGTTCCTGCAATGTTTTGACCATGGTGTTGGTTTTCTCCTCAATATTGCCCGTGGTTTCCAGCGAGTCGAATCGATTTTGAAGTTCCGCTTGGAACCAAAATAATAAAACAAGTATCGGATTACATCGCATATATTATTTAAAATGGTGTTCCTGACGTTTTGAAAGCTTTGTACTTGCCCTAGACAAACCCAACCATTTTCTTTGATTTCATAAACTACAAGTCCTGGCGAAAGAAAACCGATATGTACCTAGAATGCTCCTTGAGGCTATTGACATTAAAAACATCCTAATTTTAATGGAGAAGAGGAGAGATGAGAAGATGGTTGGCAGCTACCACCTGTTAGAAAAATTTATTTGATGAAAATCATCCATCAAATTTCTTTGATCAAAGTCACAATGGACAAAGAAATTTGACGAGTGGCATACCATCCTAAGTCTTCCGGCGACCACGTCAGGAAAACCAATTTAAATAATATACGCGATGTAATCCGGTTTAACTTGTTTTATTATAATGTTGTCATCATTATCTGAAGAGCTCATCATAGAACAGCTTTTAATATAGCAACAAACCAGAACCGTGAAAAAAGTTGTTTTATAGTGCAATACCTAGTCGACCGAAATGTATGGAAGGATTGGAAGGGCTGATTTCTTTTTCACTATTTCAGGGTTGACCCCGTTGTAAAAGATGAGGTCGATTGTATTCCTTGAAAAATCACTCCATATATTACTATAATAGTAGGTACATGTCCGCGCGTAGCTCAAGGTTGCATCAGGATTCATCACGAAATAAATTTCTCTTTACTACAAATTATGTATTTTCCGATTATTACATGAACTGACCAGAAGAAGAAGTTTTACAACAAGAATGACAGCCCGTGCAAAAGCACAGCGTCTCCATCTTTATATTACTACAATCAAATAGACCCAACGGAGTCACTAAATACATTTTAATTTATAAATGAACACTAAAATAATTAACCAGTCGTCGTGATAAAACTAATATTAATTTAGATAATCTCTAAACATTATATAAACCAACAAATCATGCCAGATATTAAAATATGAAACAATATAAAGCGGAATTATCAGAACCACAAAATTAAATTAACATCATTTAAATTAATCATTTCATTAATCTAATTAGAATATTCGAATTATAATTATCATAATATTAACATTATTTACAACATTAATTTAATTAATACGGATCATCAAATATTAAACTATGCTAAACAAAAAGGTATCATCTTTGATCTTTGATGATCTTTGCAAAGTACAACAAATACAACTTTGATGATCTTTGCAAAGTACAACAAATACAACAACAAACTACATAGCAAATTCTAGAAATAATGGATATTTATTTCAAAATACTTCATAATCTAAAATTAATTCATCGTATAAACTAGTTACCTCAAAATGGCAATAGATTGCGTTGTAAGCATCGATATTCGATATAGCATAGACATTAATTAGTCTCGAGCCCGAGTATAAATTAATATTTTAATGTTATAAGCTATGAAAAGCTATATTACTCTCAAATTACACTAGAGGGCGCAATGTTCAACCAACGCCAGGAAGAAACATTCAATACTGACCAGTAATAAAGATTAATATATTAAGTTCTGTCAAAAAAGTGTAAACAAATTGATGGCAACACTAGCGCGCCCATATACACCTTTCTGACGTTATATTTCCTTTGGATTCCAGTTGCTTTCATATACATATTTGATGGAGTTTTTGGAGAATTCTGAAAGCGTAAATAGGTACGCTGAATAATGTAAATAGCGATTTTCGCGCTAGTTAAAGCAGCTAACTGCTGGAAAATTAAAACTTTGACGTATTTATTCGTGAACGCTTTCATATAAAGTAGTGCAAGCTATTCAACGTTTCTGACTTCGGACTAGTATAAAGTTTAGCCGTATAATAATACTAGCTGTGCCCAGCAGCCATGCGTTGCAATGCCAACTTTTGTTTTTTGCCAAAACGTTTGCGGGTGCGCTCACGATATTTCATACAAACTGTCAACCCCTATTTTACCCCTTTAGGGGTGGAATTTAAAAAAAAATCTTCCTTAGTGGATGCTTATGTCATACCTCGGACACTCAATACAATATAAACGCTAGCATTACCTACATACACAAGATTACGTCTGTATACGAACGCACACACGCGTGTAAGTTAAGGATACTCGACGCTCGTAATATCGACTGGGTTCCCAGCTCTTTTCAGAGATGGCGTGCTTGTATAGCCACTGGCGATTGACATCCATAGAAATCTTGCAGTCCAATTGCCGGCAAACTGCAGGCGCGTGCGGGGCGCGGGCGAGGAATCTTGAATTGGCGGGGGGCGGTGAGTGGCCGTTCTGTACGTTAGTACTATTAGATATTCTGTGCTTATGTCATAGAAATGTGTTATTTGTCTATGGCTTATGTTATAAAAGGTATCTACTGTCAAAATTTTATGTTTCTAGCCCTAGCCCCAGCGGTTTAGGCTCTGCGTTGATGAATCAGTGAGTCAGGACCAGTAATTATTGTATATGTATAGATAGTGTCACACAATGAACTTACAAATTATTTCCAGGCAGCTTTCATAACAAATTCTATCATATTCATGATATTTCTAGCTCGTTTGTCAGTCGTAAGTTTTATCACTCAGTTAAGGGTTAATGAAGTAGGTAGGTTACTTTATATTACATGCAATATTGACGACGTACTATTACACCTCTGCCTACCCCTTCGGGGAAATACAGACGTAATGTTATGTTGTGTTATTGACGACGTCTGTGGCCTAGTGGTTCGAGTGTTGGACTGCTGATCACGAGGTCGTGGGTTCGACACAAATATTTGTGTGATGAACATAAGTGTTTGTGTTGATCTGGGTGTGTTTCTTATGTATTATAAGTATGTATTTACAAAAAAAAAGTATGTAAGTATCCATTGTCTAGTACCCATAGTACAAGCTCTACTTAGTTTGGGACTAGATGATGCTGCGTGCTGTGTAAAAATTTCCCAAAAATAAAAATATTTATTATTTATTTTATTTAATATTGAACGTCTTCAAAGGACTCTACAAAGAGTTCTGAGCTCTGCCTTTCCAGTTAAAAAAGTAAAATACTTATATATTGTAATAATAAAAGTTTAACCGGATTAAATCTGCGTGCATCGAAACGATTTTAATTAATTAAACATTGTACGGTAGATATTTTTTTTTTGCAAATATACTTGTCATATTTATTAGTCTTTCTGCGACCATTAACGCTGCAAACATTTCGAAATGTCAGGAAAACCAATTTAAGTAATATACGCGATGTGTTCCGGTTAAACTTGTTTTAGTATAATGTCTAGTGATCGCGAAAACCTAAGAAATTATTAAATCTTTTAATTTTACAACCCATTGCAGGTATACCTACCATAGGTATTGACAGCTGTACAATATTGAATGATTTTAATCAGTTTTTACATCTTATTAAGGCTTTCCTATGTGTTGTCATACGTAATATACGTAATTTCTTAATCCTGAAAATTTACTGATGTAAATAGCTTATTAAAAAATCATAGGCGCAAGTCGGGACCCACCTTATAATAAACATGTAGACTGTACCTCTTCTAAACCATTTTAAGGATTACGTGGTGCGGATAAGCGACACGCTAACCACACGTGGTACAAGTTAAATCACATGAAACATGCATTTTACTTTAGCATTGAGTAATATTCGGAAAATAACTACATGCTACGACAGTAATGGATGCACGAAAAGGGCACGCCATTTCGCGCAAATTAAAAACAAAAACCCGGTAGCCATAAATACTCTTTTACCCATATTCAAATCCAAATCGGAAAGTCCGTTAGCATACAAATGGACTAATTTGCTGCGTCCCAATGAAACAACCGAAAATAATCGTATAATTTGGTTTCACAGAGGTAGAACGTGACACAAAAGGAGGCTCGGCATGGCAGCAAAATTCTGACATGAAAATTAAAATAATTTCTCGCTCAAGTGGAGCTCTTTACTTAATTTTACCAATAATATGGCATTATATTAGTATTGCAAATAATGCTACTGCAAAGAATTGAAGTATTATTTTTGCTAATGTAATGTAATGAACGAATTTATTCAATTTTAAAAGAATACAATTACATTTTTTTTTTTTTATTGGAACAGGCAACAATTGGGTCTAGTGTGTTAGTAAAATGCCTTATTCTATTTAGTACTTAATAACTAATAGTGACTTGGTCCGGTTGTCCAGTGCCCACACAAGTAGCTGTCAGCCCGGGCGGCTATCATGCGCAGGATGGAGTTGGGGTTTCATTAGCACCCTTGGGGCCAATAGATTAATGTATTTTGTATAATGTATATAGTCTTTTGGAAATAAATTATATTATCTTATTTAATCTTATAATAAAACAAGTTTAACCGGATTACATCGCGTATATTATTTAAATTGGTTTTCATGACGTTTCGAAAGCGAAAGCTTTGCATTCTACTAGCACTGTCACATAATGTATTCTTTTAAGTGCTGCTGGATTAAACCAATGGATTTTACAAAGTATTTAAAAAAATACAAAGCACAAAGCATTGCAGTATTGCATGCTTAGCGAGTGAATTAGCAGTAACGTTTTACATAAAATAAAAAAGTAGTAATAAAAAAATAGGTGGTAAAAAGCATATTAACGACCCATCATCGTTCAAACAATTTCAAAATGCTTCGCAAACAACAGGTAGTTCAATTTAGTTTATAGTTAGTTAAAGCGTGAAAAACAGCCTCTCAATGAGAACTGGAGCGGGAGTGGGCGGAAACTGACATCAAACGAGTGAAGTTGAGCGAGAATTTCCTGTAAGCGACCTACGCAGGCATTGTCTGCAGGCGATAAACGCTCTCATTCTACGAACATATTCGTCAAGAGAGCGTTCAGCTTACATGCGAAACTATAGGAAGTACAGACATGCATACACACTCACACTACCTAGATAATTTCTAATTTCCTGTGCTATTGTGTAGCCACTGACACTGTATATCGGCCCACCCACGCAGCCACAACAGTAGACTGAAAACTGTATCCTATATTTACCTTGCTACGTATAGGATGTGAACGTAGTAAATGTGGTCTTGTTATATTTAGAACACAAATACTTCGATAAATTGACATTCACTAACATTCATCTAAATTAATTTAAACTAAGTAGGTACTTATTATAAATAACTATCGATTGGATGACCATGAGGCCGACAGACTGGAAATCAAGGCGGGATGTCTTTGCCCAGCAGTGGGATGTTATAGGCTAACAGTAAACCGTAAACCTATTATAAATCTGTAACTGTCGTTTGTTTGTTTTTTCGAGCATTACGCAAAAACTACCAGACCGATTTGCATGTAATTTGACTCACAGACAATGTCCTGGATTAAAACATAGAATTGAGATTAGATTGAGATTGCCTTGTGCAATAAGACCACTCATTGTACTTACATTATCATTCTGTAACCAAAAAAAACTACTGTTTTGTACAACAAAGTTTTTTTTACAATAGATATACCCCGTGAGTGAAGCCACGGGCGTCACCAAGTGTTTCGTAATAACTGAAGACCACAAAACAAATACCCAACAAAGACATGAGTCAGAATTATTGATTGAGCTTTCTATATTTTGCTACTTTCAAATATCGTGAAACGTTTACAACGGAACAAAGGTACCTACCTACTTGAATGCTTTTTGATCCAAGTTGAATGTGGGTTATTGTTAGTTTATGGAAGGCACAAAGGCTTTATTTCAAATAAGCGTGTTTCCAGTGATTTACGAGCCCGAACCCTCCACTGAAAAGCTATTGTTTATTCAATTAGATGTTAGTTAAAGATTTAACCGCACTCATTGTAGAGTAGACGTGTCTATGCTACATAAAATTCGATTCCCATTCTGGGTACTATATATTTCTGTGATCACTACATACAAATCTACATGTAAAACTGTACTTATCGAAATAGTAATTCCCCCGTCCTAAAGACTAAATACACTGAAAAAAAAGTTTTGTGTCGAATAGCACAAATTTTTGCTGCTAGTTACATAAAAACCGGGCAACTGCGAGTCGGACTCACACAGTAAGGGTTCCGTACCACCCATCGACGTGATACCCCATAGAAACTGATTTAATTTACGAGAGTTTATCAAAAAACAACAACGAACGTACGCGAAATGTGAATTTTTGCATCTCTTTCTTACGTAAGTACCACCACATATGTCTATGTTTGTCCTGTTTTTAGTTTTTGTTGCTAAACTACATAGTATGCACAATAATTAGACACAGTTTGATGCTGGTATGTCGCTTTGAAGATAAAACAGGAGCAAAAACGTTGAAAAAAATGCATGTTTTTCGAGGTTTCTTGTATGGGGGCCCCCATACCCTTTGGTTGTAGACTTTTTTAATTTTGTAGTGATAGGAGTCATAGCAACACATATTCTGGGAAAATTTCAACCAGCTACCTATTACAGTTCAAAAGATACCGCCCTGTGACAGACAGACGAATGGACGGACGGACAGCGTAGTGAGAGTGATAGGGTCCCGTTTGGCACCAGTTGGGTACGGCGGAACCTTAAAAAGTATACTTATAAACTGACGCTTCTCGTAGCTAACTAGTTTGAGAAGGGGCAGCAAATCAGTTTAACAATTTTATAAAAAATTTGGTTTCTACTAATTAAAATTTGGCAATTTTTGAATTAGCTAAACTAGTCAGCTATCTTTTTTCAGTGTGTTCCTTCACAAAATTAGAACCAATTAAGTTAATTCAACGATAATAGCATCGTAAGAAAAAGTTCATGATACGCTCATGTACAAATAAGAAATCGGGAATGGAACTTTATTTCCAATAGAACTAGCATTATCTTCATCGAGGAAACTCATTGGTATTCTTTTCACAATCAAATATTCCGTCTACGCGCTGAATTCACTTACAGGCACACTGGAACACAGGGGAATGCCAAATTTAGGACCTTTTACATTTAGTTCCAGGCATGAGCGTATATAAGGGGGGCGTTAGGATCCCGGACCCCCCTTAGTCTACGCATCAACGATAATATTTGTCGAATATCCACCTTTTGCCACAAAATAGTATAGTTGCATGCGTCGCTTGGTCCAAATAGCAACGAACGATAAAACAGTGTGTTGGTACCCCGCCTTACCACACACACATACAACACGCGCGATGGAGCCAAGCCAAAGCTATAGCTACGCCCGTGGTTCCAGGGTTTTGTTCACGTGAACTCGATGACATAGCCCAGTGATAAAGCGATTATCTGAGTATAATAACTAAGTAATACGAGCTTGTAATATGAGCCAACTTTCATGACATGTCACTTACACTTGGCAGGGCCTTAGAAGACGACGTTTTGTGAGACAAGTACATGTCTACCATTAGAAAATGTTGCTTCTGATGTAAGACAAGTCGAACTATACATAACACAAAAAACAAAGATACAGAAAAATACTACTTATACTTCAAACGAAACTAAAACAAAATTAATCTAAATCTAATCATTGGCATTAGTTTAGTTGCTCAATAAGTTAATCTTGAATCATCATCATTTCAGCCGAAAGACGTCCACTGCTGGACATAGGCCTCCCCCAAGCATCCATTAATCTTGAATGGTAGCTGTATATTCAGGTTTTCTTATTTATGATAATTAAATAATAAAACCCAAATTGGAACTAAAATATTAGATTTCTCTCGATGAAACTCGAAGATGAAAATACATATAATAATTAAGACGTATGTGTTTAGGTTATTAGGTTGGTAGCAAAATATTTTTGTGTATGATAAACAATTTATTTTGTAGTTTGAAAGAAAAATTCAACGATTGAAATATTTCAGTTTTTACCTAAAGACTCGAGGAAAGGTTAATTTTACTTACACATAACATGGGGTACCAAGGTTATGAAAAAGTAACTGTGGTACCACTGGTGGTAGACTGGGGTACCACGGTTAGGAAAAAATAACCGTGGTACCACTGGTGGTACGACTGGTGGTACTACGGATACTAAACGTTTAAAACCGTCGCAAGCCCTGAATACGAAACGAGCTCGCGTGTCAATAGACATTAAAATATTTGCGTTTAAACTTATATTTTTATTTCTTGGGTGTACATTCAAATATTCAGTAAATGCAGATTCGCTCACGAGACCTACCTAGTAGGTAACGCTACTAATCTACTACTTTATTTTATTTTATTAATTTATTATCCTACTAATATTATAAACGTGAAAGTTTGCGAGGATGTATGGATGTATGGATCTGTGGATGTTTGTTACTCTATCACGCAAAAACTACTATATGGATTTTAATGAAATTTGGCAGTCAGATGACCTGGTGAAGGTCGCGGGAATCCGCTGGATGCGGAAGGCACAGGACCGGTCGCTGTGGCGATGCTTGGGGGAGGCCTATGTCCAGCAGTGGACGTCTTTCGGCTGAAATGATGATGATGATGATGATACAGATAGAACATAACTCGGATTAACATATAGGCTACTTTTTATCCCGGGAAGATGAACAGTTCCCGAGGGATGCGCGATAAACGACATTCATGCGGGCGAAGCCGCGGCGGTTTTTATAAATTTTGTAAAGTTTAGCTCGTCGGTCATTCGCGGCCAGTTAATATCTAGCCATTTTATTTTCTTAACAACGATCAAACTTTTCCAATTTCTACTTTAACATTCAATTCCAATTTAATTTTTTAGAGATGATCATATAACATCATATTATTATTATTTGTATAATATTTACAAACAAAATTATATATGTTTTATATCCATTGTCTAGTACCCATAGCACAAGCTCTGCTTAGTTTGGGACTAGATGGTGCTGTGTAAAAAGGTCCCAAACATATTTATTTATTTATTTATCTCACCTGTATTTCCCGAAGGGTTAGGCAGAGGTGTATAGTACACCAACATTTCGCCAGTTATAGGTTATTACTGGGCAAGCGTGTACCATCGTGCACCAATGCTTAACATCAGGTGAGGTGTCGGTCAAACGCAAGTCCATAATGTATTAAAAAAAAAAATGTCCCATGTAACAGGGGGCGAGCATAGATTATATAAGAAATCTAAATAGATTTCTATTTTTTGCCATTAATCGGGCACAAATACAGGCTCCGGACTGCTACTGAGAAGATAAAACAAACCCAACCATTTTCTTCGATTTTATAAACCACAAGTTCTGGCGAAGGAAAACCGATATGTACCTAGAATGCTCCGTGAGGTTATTGCAATTAAAAAACATCCTAATTTTAATAGAGAAGATGGTTGGCAGCTACCACCTGTTTGGAACCCAGTCCTAAAAATAATCTAGATCCAAACAGCACGCAACACTTTAAAAGATAATTATATTGTGAGTGATTACTGCGTGCATCGAAACAATTTTAATTAATAAAAATTGTATGGTACACACGGCTACACATCAAGCTGTACAAAACCAGTAAAGGCTGACCTCGCGTTGTAAGCAAACCCTATACAATGCGAGGTCAGCTTATACTGGAAATGTACAGCTTGATGTGTAGCCGTGTGTACATTACAATATTTTTATAGAAATATCTGTCGAATATATATATGACGCTTGTCATCTTAGTCTACCTGCGACCACGAAACGCTGCAAAGCTTTCGAAACGTCAGGAAAACCAATTTAAATAATATACGCGATATAATCCGGTTAAACTTTATTTTATTATAAGATAAAACAGTAAAAGATATACCTACTTCATTTTACACATATAAAGCATATACATTTGTTTTTTGACTGGCTCGTTGGTCTAGTGGTCGTAAGCGCGAATGCTGAGGGCGGGGTCCTGGGTTCGTTTCCCGGTCGGGCAAAAGTGTTATTACGATATTTCTGTTAAAAAAAATTCTCAGTAGCAGTCCGGAGTCAGGAAGTTACACCCCTGTGCCTCGGAGAGCACGGAAAGCCATCGGTCCTGCGCTTGATCTCTCTCCGGTCGTGTCAGATTGCCGTCCCATCGGATTATGAGAGTGAGGGAATAGAGAGTGCACCTGTGTTTGAGCACATACTTGTGCACTGTAATATACACTGAAAAAAATATTTTACCAAACTAGAGAGACAACCAAAATGTTGGCAAGACGTTGTTGATTTAACAAAACTGTGTATCTTTAAAGTTTTTGGTTATTACCTTATATTATGCCTTATACACGCTGAAAATGGAGTCGCTTAATACCCGAAAAAGGGTCATTGTACTCATCATTATGAACAACTTTTTCTATGGGACCAACCCTGAATTCAAGAAAAAATCAGGTGGTCCATACATTTTATTGATTTTAGAGAACACAGAGCTCGTCCGGGGAAGTACTACCACCGTATCTAATTCTCCGCCAAATAGTGATGCTTGCATTGCTGTGTTTCGGTCTGAAGGGTACGGGTGCCGGTGAAATTACAATCACATGAGACTTTCCATCTTCATGTCTCAGTTTGGCGAACCGACTTGCGATGCCATTTAGGCAACTGCCTAGGTGGTATTGAAGTTGTTATGGGCAAAGGTAACCGTTTAACATCAGGTGGGCCTTTAGCTCGTTTCGCCATCCTATACTAATAAAAATAAAATATAAAAAAACACAAATGGTCCCTACAACAGATTTTTTTTTCGCGATTTCAGAATTGGTCCCATAGTAAAAGTTGTTCATAATGATGAGTATAATGACCCTCTTTCGGGAATTAAGCGACTCAAATTTCAGCATGTATATAGGTTATGTATTAGTATTTTTTTAATGTTACAGGTAGCGAAAGTTCGGCTAATTTTTTTCCGGTGTATCCCGCGCAGATGGATGGTCTCCGTTGAATCTAGCCGCTGTGACCGAAATTTGGCAAGGAGGACATTATTTTTTATTATTTTAAGATCAAACAGTATAAGAATAATTTTAAAAAAACTTAATTTTTCACATATACAGCATATATTTGAAGTAATATAAAATATCTGGTGGTATGTGGAGAGCCCTTGAGTAAACATGAAAATCCCCTTTGGCTCGCTCAGCAGGAGAATATGTCCCGGTTTACAACGGGTGCACATTCCCGAGGCATCGTAAAGGAGCCTGAGGGTAATGGCCAGTAAATTTTTACTACTTGAACACAAATTCCGCATAAAAAAGTCAAATAAGCCTGTCTGAATAGTTTACGGCCTAAGAAATCACACTAGAAACCTAATTTGTTTCGATTAACAATTTTAAAACAACACCTTTCCTTCTTTTTCTAATGTGTAAATATAACACTCGAGAGCAATGAATTCAGGTCACCAACATAGACCTTAACATTTGGGAAACTAAGAATGACAGCTTAAGGGAAATGTAAGATAGAAATGTAAATAAATAAATAAATAAGATAGAAAAAGTGCCAAAATTGGCCGTTTTTCGCACTTTTTCTATCTACAACTACAGCGAACTATAATTTACAGAGTTAATAGTTTCTGATTAAACAACAGTATCTGTACTTGAATAGTTAAAAACTAATTTTGGATAAATGATGTATTCAGCGAGTAATATTTTTTACTTATGGGTCGCCACTTGGCTGCTATATTCCCCTTAATAAAAAACTTTTTAACAAAAAATAAAACCGACTTCAAAAACCTTAACTAAAAAGTAAAAAATAATCATTTTATGTATTTTAAAATCTTAACATAAACAACATTTTTAAGGCGGCGCGCGGTTGACCCTTTGCGTCATGACGCAAAAATAATGTAATGTAATAATGTAATGTATTGTAATGTACAGTCAAGCGCAATATCTATAGTAAAAACAGTTTATGTGAACGTAAGTACATGAAAATCACGCGCCGCCTTCAAAATGTTGTTTATGTTAAGATTTTAAAATACATAAAATGATTATTTTTTTACTTTTTAGTTAAGGTTTTTGAAGTCGGTTTTATTTTTTGTTAAAAAGTTTTTATTTCATACTTTTTAGTTAAGGGTTGATTCATAAATGTTTATGTAACCAATTTGAGATTTTTTTTTTTATTAACCTTTGCTATCCCACTGCTGGGCAAAGGTCTCGCTCATGTTCTTCCAAACGTCCAATCACTATTGTGAAAAAAAAACACGCCTATCGGCCAAGAATTCTCAGAAAAACGAACCAATGAGCAGATCATCTAGATAGGCGAAGCTAAAATAAACTGATTTATTGAAGCTAGTTAAAAAACTACTCAAGCTAAGTCAATAAAATTTATATGGGACCACCGCGCGGACTTTCTCTACCAAATAAAAAAACAACCACGTAAATCGGCCTACAAATCTCGGTGTAATCGGTGTACATACATGAAAAAAAAAAAAAAAAAAAAAAAAAAAAAAAAAAAAAAAAAAAACCGCGGAATTTATAACCTCCTCCTTTTTTTGAAGTCGGTTAAAAATGAAAAGTTGATCTTATATAGGTCCATCAAATAATAAATAGTATGTTTTTGTTAATAAATAGTCTATAAAGCTCATTGTTCCGTGTGGTGTCGGACGTAAAGAATTGCACCACCCTATATCTTCTCATGGGTGTCGTAAAAGGCGACTAAGGGATTCACCAGAGGATGGGCAGCAGCCCGCCCAAGCTACTTGGGGGAGGCCAATGTCCAGCAGTGGACGTCGTTCGGCTGAAATATATAAATGAATGATGAAAGCACATTTTATTTGAAAAAGCTATCATTCTTAGTTTCCAAGATATTAAGATTTTTGTTGGTGACCGGGGATTCATTGCTCTCGAATGTATAATTATTATATTTTTTACATCTTCTGTACCATTTCCTTGCGAATATATCTTTTTCTTTCGTTTTTAACAGACTTCGAAAAAGGTGGTTCTCAATTCGACTGTAGGTATTTTTTTCATGTTCGGTATGCAACATCATGGCCGATCGTGAACCATAAAATTATCATACGCTAGTAGGTAATAAGTTTATGTTGTGAACCGATATTAATTATTCTTTTTTAGGGTTCCGTACCCGGAGGGTGCCAAACGGGACCCTATTACTCTCGCTACGCTGTCCGTCCGTCCGTCCGTCCGTCCGTCCGTCTGTCTGTCACAGGGCTGTATCTTTTGAACGGTAATAGGTAACCAGTTGAAATTTTCTCAGAATATGTGTTGCTATAAGGTGTAGCACGACAAATACTAAAAACAAAAAAAAGTCTAAAACCAAAGGGGGTTCCCATACAAAAAACCTCAAAAAACATGCATTTTTTTCCAACGTTTTGTTCCTGCTCTATCTTCAAAACGGTAATATATACCAGCGTCAAACTTGGTCAGATTATAGTGCATATTATGTAGTTTAGCAACAAATACTAAAAACACGACAATCATAGACATATGTGGTGGTACCTGCGTAAGAAATAGTTGCAAAAATTCATATTTCGGGCACATCAAAATTCATATTGTGTTGTTGTCATTCGTTGATGTCTTTCGATGAACTCTCGTAAATTAAACCAGTTTCTATGGGGCATCAGGTCGATGGGTGGTACGGAACCCTTACTGCGCGAGTCCGACTCGCACTTGGCCGGTTTTTTTAATTGTTATGGAATCCTCTCGAGTTGGTCCCATGACTATATTTCGTTTGGTTGAATAGTTTTTTAACCAGCTTCAATAAATCATTTAATTTAACTTTGCTTATCTAAACTTTTTCTTCTTCTATATCGTTTTGACATACAATGATAATAGTTCATGCCGTGGAAAAAGATTAGCCAGTCAGCAGGTTGGTTGGTATAGCTGGGCTGACTGTTCAGGGTGCGCCGCACCAGTTAAATTTCGTCACTTGTGGATGCTCCTTTTTATCTAGATGATCTGATTAGCTGTGGATTTCATTTTTTTTTAAAGTTTTTATTAATTCTTAAGTAAATTATTTAAATGTAAATTTATATTTTAGATTACTTGTCATAATTGGCATTATAATTTCCAATGTGTTTGTTTTTTTATGTTATGAGTTTGATTTATCAAATCACATTTAAAATCCGATGTCATCCAAACAACAGATGACCTCGATTTGAAGTTATAAGGCAATCGTTATCACGACATCTAAACAACTACGAATAAACGTCGAGTCGATTAACTGAACAACCAACCGACGACATCGTGTATCAGTAATAATTTTATATTCATCTAAAAATCCAATCATCTAAAATCTAAGCCAACTAACCAAACTAGATATTCGCCTCTTCTCTGTTCAACTTTACGT
This sequence comes from Asteroscopus sphinx, assembly GCA_949699075.1. Classification (NCBI taxonomy): domain Eukaryota; kingdom Metazoa; phylum Arthropoda; class Insecta; order Lepidoptera; family Noctuidae; genus Asteroscopus; species Asteroscopus sphinx. The sequence continues at coordinate 24,117,733 of OX453004.1, read as the reverse complement.
TTTACCGGCTATGAGAAAGAGACGAAGCGAATACAGCATCGGTTGCGCTTTGAACGTTTGGTTGGCTTCATTCAAAAACAGATTTTAAAACTTCTAAAATCTTTCAAAAATAGACATTGGATCCCTAAAATTTAAGTCACTTTTAATTTATTTAAAATTATTCATAATATCCAATCAACTCAGCCTATCGCAATCCACTGCTTGACATAGGCCTCTCCCAAGTAGCGCCACAACACTCGGTCCTCTGCCTTCCGCATCCAGTCCCCCCAGCCACGTTCTTCAGTTCGTCGGTCCACCTGGCGAGGGGCGCCCTACGCTTCGTTTGATTCGCGGTCTCCACTCAAGGACTCGTCTGCTGCAGCGGTCATCGGTCCTTCGACAGATATGGTCAGCCCACTGCTACTTCAGCTATGTGGGTCACTCCGGTTCTTCTCCGGATAATCTCGTTACGAATTTTATCCTTCAAATAAATTGCAAGCATAGTTCGCTGAGCGACTTTGTATTTGTGGACTAGCCCAACTGTCAGTGTCCACGTCTCGGCACCGTAATTCATGACAGGCAGGTCGCACTGGTTGAAGACCTTCGTCTTCAAACTTTGCTATACGGCGACAAGAAAACTCGGCGAAGTTTGCCAAATTCTGCGAGAAATCTAGACGTATTCCGTTACAACTTTGAGTGCCGACCCTTCGACGAATATTGGCCTCGGCATGACATGCATATTGAAGATGACTTTAGTCTTGTTCTAGATTCATGCCGAGACCGACACGCCGAGAGGCTCCGTTTAAGCTGTGCAGCATTTCGCCCAGTTGTTCCAGCGACTCAGCCATTTCAACGATGTCATCGGCAAAGCAGAGATGTGAGATGTTCTCACCGTTAACGTTGACACCCCGTCCATTCCAGCGTCTTGAAGACATCCTCCAATGCGTTGGTGAACAGTTTTGGAGTTATTACATTCCCTTGTCTCACCCCTCTGCGCAGTTGGATTGGCTTCGTCTTTTGGTCCTGGATCTGAACAATCATGGTAGCAACGTTGTTTAGGCATCTCAGCATCTCTATATACCGTTCATCAATGTGACATCGCTGAAGAGCATCCAGAACTGCCCAAGTTTTTATGGAGTCGAAGTCCTTCTCATAGTCCACAAATGCCATACACAGCGGTTGATTGTACTCTTCAGTCTTCTGTACGATCTGCCGAACAGTATGGATGTGGTTTACGGTGCACCAGCCTTTTCGAAACCCAGCTTGCTCTGGTGGCTGGAATTCGTTGGGTCTGCCGGCGAGACGATTTGTGATGACCCTCGAGAACAGCTTGTACTCACTCCTGAGTCATGTGTAACTATAGTTCTTCAGTTGGGTTTTATCCCCTTTTTTGAAGAACAGTACCACCGCACTCCTGATCCATACCTCCGGTGTAGAGCCTTGTTGGATGTCGAAATTAAAAAACTCTGTAGCTCCTTCAGGACCGGAGCCCCGCCTGCCTTTAGGAGTTCAGTGGTAATGCCGTCATCGCCCGGAGCTTTGTTGTTCTTAGGCTGCTCAAGGGTTGCCCTAATCTCGCCCTGGTGAACGTCCGGAAGATCCTCGTTGTAATGGCGTGTGAGCTGCGCTCATAATATCCAATGGCATTCTATAATATCCAATAACTGGCACCAACCAACCAAATATAATATCGCATCATTTACCAATGTCAGTATCCGTGCACATCGACATCTGATATCGGATATCTGATGAAAAATCTAACTATCGGTTGCCCAACAGTTCCCGAAATAATCAGATATCGCCCATCTCTGATAACCACTAATTTTTTTTACACTGTCACCGTTTGTAGAAACTGTGTTAGTCGATTTTATCTGCAAACAATTCCAGATCTTTATTGAAGCTATATTTTAAATAAGTCGTAAAACTCGTGACTGTAAAACTGTAAAAGCTAATAGTTTCAGACCCAGTTTCAGAAACTACACGTAACATCTTAATGTGTATAAATATTACGTCAAATCTATTCCGCATGGAGGGAATAGAAGTCTCTATTCAAACATTTGCTTATTTCAACTTGTTTTGAAATCCCTGTGAGTTCAGTAACTGTGAAATAAAATGGTTTCTTACTAAAAAAACAAACACTATATCGAACCATTAGAGAAGTTTTACTTTCATGTTGTTAACTTATGCTTCCATGTTACGATTTACGACGTTATTTTGCTAAACATTATTGTAAAGTTGAAGTTAGCTAAATTATAGTCGATACACGATTTAATTTATTTATTTATTGGATTGACGTTTTATTTTATACAAGGAAGCGAGACATGCCATGACCACTTATTAGGTAGGTACTAACGACTCGATCGATTAATAAGTCCTAAATAATATAAGTAAAAGTGCTCAAGCCGCAAACACAATTCTACTTGTGTTTTTCTTACAAATTATACTTGTGTTTTTATTTTATGTTGATCTATTATATGTGATGATAAATAAGTAAATGAGTTAATAATTTTATCCGCACGCACATATCTAGAGCTGAATAAGGTTCACCCCTAATAGATTGCTAATGAACGGTCGTTAACGGGAACATTGTCATAATCACCACATTTCGCAAACAGAATGGTTGTCGCAGACGCAGTATTTTGTTATTGCTTATTAGTGTTTAGGGGGATACTACTACCATAGTCTTATAATAATCCCTTAGTTACGTTTTACGACGTCTCCGGGAGAGCCTATTCTTTGCTGGCAAACACACGGCAAGTGATATAAAACGAACTTATTTGAGCTTATTTGTCGCGTAAAAGAGAACACAATTGTTTTTTCCACAATATTTTTAGCTTTGATTATTTTTACCTAGTTATAATACTTCACTCTGTACATTAAAATCCCTGTATTTGTTTATATTATTATTTATTGTCTTATTTATTAAAGCTTATTTCAAAAGTTAAATAGTCACTAAAAACATGTCACACATGTGTTATGCCACATAATCTAAGGTAAACAAATTTAACACCTCTTCCTTTTTGTCTTATTAAATTAAATAAATAATAAGTGTGACTTTAAAGCTAGCCCGGAATTTTAATCACGTAGCTGTGAGTCAAAACAGAGGATAATTTATATCCAGTTTAATTAACGTGGCTTTCAGAATTACGGTGATGAAATTAAATAAATCCGCGTCATATTTTACTGCTCCTGTATTGTTTTCTGTTTGTATACTTGAACAAAAACGGGCCAAGTGCGAGTCGGACTCACGCAGTTAGGGTTCCGTATCACCCATCGATCTGATACCCCATAGAAACTGATTTAATTTACGAGAGATCATCAAAAGACATAAACGAATGTACGCGAAATGTGAATTTTTGCATCTCTTTCTTACGTAGGTACCACCACATATTTATATGTTTGCCCTGTTTTTATATTTTTTGCTAAACTACGTAGTATGCACTACAATCAGACCAAGTTTGAAGCTGATGTGATTACCGTTTTGAAGATAGAGCAGGAACAAAAATGTTGAAAAAAATGCATGTTTTTTTCATGCAGGTTTCTTGTATGGGGACCCCCTTTGGTTTTAGCCTTTTTTTTTAAATATTTGTCGTGATAGGCAACACAGATTCTGTGAAAATTTCAACTGGTTATCTATTACAGTTGCACAAGTTCAGTAAGGGCTTCTTGAAATGACTTCTGATGATGATCGTTGTTTAATGTCGATACATAATCTGTAGGTACTGAAAAAAGATGATGTTAATATAGATAGGGATTAAGTGATACAACAGAGACCCAATAAATCAGTTTGATGATAAAAAAGCATACCAGCCAGAAAAACACGTGATTCTAAACTTGTTTTAAACCCACTACAAGTAAAAGTGAGTAATACTCATTTTACACGAAAGGGATGGCAACAATTTTAACGCTGTCAAAATAGTTAACGTGTTACACTTATTCGTATTTAAGTGGGCACGTTCCGAGATCACGACTAAACTTGTATGGAAATTATAATTTCGACTAATTTGACAGCACTAAAATTGTTGCCATCCCTTTCTTGTATCTACTATTAGTAAAAGAGAGCGATAGTTTAAAATAAGTTTAGTTTGTGAACAAGAGAATCGACACCAAGTGTTTATTCCAATTTATATTGTATTTTACTGTGTATTGTTTTGAAGGTACTCTGTGGTTTTGACCGTCGTTACTTACCGGATCAATATAAAAATACCTACCAGATTCAAAAGAAAGTTAAGAGAATTGACCCAACTGCAACTACAATACGTATCTTCTTTATATATTACACTGCTATTCCTTACAAAGTTTCACAGGATTCTGAGAATGTAGGAAAATTATACAGTATTATTGCCCACCTTCCTGTAAAACTCGTTGGAATCGTCTCAGAGAGAATGCATTTTATATGTATGCACGGTCGTAAGCGATGAGCTTTCGCTCTGTTATTACCGAGGGTACAATTGCAAAATTCTTGCTCTTGCAATCTCATTTTTACGTTCTTTTCTTTCCCAATAAAAGGTGTGACCTCGTTTCCTTCACGTAGGTAGGTGTATAGTCTGGTGATTCTAGTACCTACCTAATAGTTACACTTTTAAGGATAAAAGTGATTTTTATACACTGAGCATTTTCAGTATCTAGGTGAACTTTCAGGGAATGTTTATCGTTATGTTCTAGCCTGAGGATCAAATAAGTAACTTTTATTGTAAGAGTTTTTGAATAAAAACCAGCAGCTAGACACATAATTATACGAAAAGTAACTGCTTTTTTGGTAAGTAAGTAAGTAAGTAAACTTTATTGATTCTGATTGAGTGGTTACAGTTGTTATACATACATGATAGTATTAGATACATCAATCAGCCCATTTTGGGCATATAATAGTGGTTGCTATTATAATAATAATCATTATCATCATCTACCTGCCTTGGTGGGACCCAAGGCATATAATGATAATTATTTGGGGTCTGCGCAACACATCTTCTTCTTCTATTTTCCTCAATCAGCCTTCAATCTCATCATTTACTCCCTTTTCATTCATATCATTCTTCACGCAATCCATCCATCTTTTCTTTGGTCTTCCTCCAATAATAATAATACATTTAAAAATCAATTTACATAGTCGAGTTTTTATGGTAATTACAATAAAAGTGCTTCTACAATATGCAACAAAAGCCCTGTTGTTCATATGAAGTACGTTATGAGAATTGATATTCATACGCAAGGACAACTCATTCTACTTTTTCTGTCGTGTCGACATGAGCTACATAATGATAATAGCTCATGTCGTACGGAAAAGATTAGCCAGTCAGCAGGTTGGTAGCAAGGCTGACTGCCCTGGTGTGGAGTGGAGGCTCTTTTAATGCACCCACAACTCATTTGAAAACACTCTTCAATAAAAATAATCAAATTAAATATTAAATAATTATTAATTCTTAATTGAAACTGATTATATCACTCAAAACTCACTCACCCAGTGATAATATTAATAAAAATAATCAAATTAAATATTAAATCATTATTAATTATAAATTGAAAGTGATATGATAACTTTTAATAATGATTTAATATTTAATTTGATTATTTTTATTGAAGAGTTTTTCCAAATGAGTTGTGTACTTACGTATGAATATCGATTCTGATAACGTAACTCACAGGAACAACAGTGTTTTGGTTACATGTTGTATAGTATAAGTATACAGAAAAAAAGTTATTTTATATCACCGCATTTTTATAGTTAAATTATTATTAACTAGCCTAAGTCCGCGGCTTTGCCGAAAGTACCTACCCTATGTATGCTAATCCGGGTTATAGTTGATCTGAGTGCCAATAATCCGTTGAGCTGTTTCAGCGTGATTGAAGGACCAACAAACAAACATCCATAGTGTCGCTTTTATAATGTAAGTAGAATTACAATACCTCAAAGTGGTCACAGTCGGTTGGAACGATGGTTGATCGGAGAAGAAAATTGTTTGACTATGTCATCTGCTGCTAATAGAATATCGTAAAACGCGAATAGACCCTCTGTCAGCGTCGTGGCTAGGGGGCTGGCCGCGAGGCGACTGCCAGGGGGCAAACCTTAAAGGGGAGCACTCGCAGACCCGCCGCCTACAGGACGCTGCGGCACGGGCACATTAAGAACTTACCTAAAATTAGAACACGAATTCAAGCTTTTTATTTCCTACAAAATAAGTTTGGGGGCCCAAATTCAAATATTGCCCTGAGCGTAAGTTTTTTGAGGCGCAAAGTTCAAATCTTGCCTTCATGACCTTAGCTACGACACTGCCCCTGTAACTGAAATCATGTACTAAAAAACCCCAGTATTTAAATGAAGGTACAGACATTCCATTCCTGTAAATAAATAACACTGTATAGTCTCAGCTACGAACAAACGACCTGATCAGGATCCCAGGGGTGTCGTGAGAAACGACTACAGGATTTTATTAGAACGAGGATCCTGCTGCATGCTAATAAAATTTTAGACTCGTATTGAGCTTATAAATATAAATAAATAAATATAAATATCTTTGGGACATTTTTACACAGCACCATCTAGTCCCAAACTAAGCAGAGCTTGTGCTATGGGTACTAGAAAATGGATATAATACTTATATCACTTTTTTTTTTGTAAATACATACTTATAATACATAAGCAACACCCAGACAAACACAAACACTTAGGTTCATCACACAAATATTTAGCTTAACCTTCCGTTTTATCCTAGCGATCTTTCGTATCCTCTTCGTTGATAAAATTAGGTGATGACCCATATTACGTAACGATCAGCGTAGGTATCACTAAGAAAACAAAAACATGTCTAGTTATTTTTTTCCCATTCCTGATAATAATATGACTTTACATATTACACCACTGAAAGGCGCAGCGTGGCTAGGCCCTCACAAGGTGGACCGACGACCTGGTGAGGGTGGCGGGAATCCGCGGGATGCGGAAGGCGCAGGACCGGTCGTTGTGGCGATGCTTGGGGAGGCCTATGTCCAGCAGCGGACGCCTTTCGGCGGAAATGATGATGATGATGATGACATATTACACCCAGAACAAGTGATTTCTAAAATCGTCAGTATGCTGATAAGGTTTAAGTGATAGTCATTGGACACTTTAATGCTACTAGTACTACCCTTACCCACCCACTTGACATAAATTTCTCTGTCATTTCCTATGAAGGCACACACGGCAGCCACACCTATACACGGCAGCTGTAATGTAAGAATGTATCTTATAGCAAGATATATTTCACTACATCTTGCCATAACTGCCATAAGCCCTTAGAGGACCCACACATGATAACGATAATGTATATTTTTACATCTTTCATAAGGTACCGAGCGCTACGGAAATTTATACATTATTGTCAATCTGAATAGATCTTGATCTGCGTAAGCTAGTACGTTTACAGCAGTCAATGGAGGAAAGACTACCTACCTACCTACGTATCGCGTACCTTCTGCGTATGCAGTGTTAAAACCGGCCAAGTGCGAGTCGGACTCGCGCAGTATGGGTTCCCTACCACTCACCGACCTGACACCCCATAGAAACTGATTTAATTCACGAAGTTCATCAAAAGACATCAACAGATAGTGCGCGAAAAATAAATTTTTGCATATCTTTCTTACGCAGGTACCACCACATATGTCCATGTTTGTCCTATTTTTAGTATTTGTTGCTAAACTATATAATATGCTCTATAATCAGACTAATTTTGACGCTGGTGTATATTACCGTTTTGAAGATAGATCAGGAACAAAAACGTTGAAAAAATGCATGTTTTTTGAGGTTTCTTTCTTTGAGGAGGACCCCCCTTTGGTTTTAGACTTCTTTGTTTTTAGTATTTGTCGGGATACCCCTCATAGCAACACATATTCTGAGAAAATTTCAACCAGCTACCTATTACCGTTCAAAAAATACAGCCCTGTGACAGAAAGACGGACGGACGGACAGCGTAGCGAGAGTAATAGGGTCCCGTATGGCACCCTTCGGGTATGGAACCCTAATAATAAGGAACATCCTGGGATGAACATTATCAACATATTCCTTCCAGAAGATTGTTTTATCGTTTATCGTTTCGACTTCATTGTAGAGAGGTACATCTAGAGAGGAACTTTAGGTAATAGCCATAATACACCAAATATTTTTATTTACCTTAACATATCAAGATCTTCCAAACAATTTCCCATTTGTTTCTCGACAAAGCTAGATAATCCGTCGTAACCTAAAGGCCAATTTTCCAAACAAGAACATTTCATAATTCATAGAGCAGGAAGGAACTCACAACTAAATTAGAAATTACACAAGTTTCAAAGGTTCTGTTAATCAACTTAGTTCGCCCGCGTAAACTTGTACCTGCAAGTAAATAAGACACTGTAAGACGCCCGAGGCTCGAAATAATTGCCGTTTAGATTAATGTTATGTATGTGGTAACAGTATAATTAACCGATAACTTGCTGCGAAGTATATCATAATGATAATGAGATGTGGAAAATGTTTTAGATAATAATTGCATTAAATTCTTTGAAAATACTAGATTTTTCCCGCGGATTCAGCCGCGTATAATTCGGCTTATAACAGGAAGACTTATCGCGCATTCCTCGGGATTTGTTTAAGGTTAAAAGTGTACTGAATTAAACACATAATTATTAGGTACAATTTTATTGTAATAACTTAGATGCACATAGCGGCACTAAAGTAGGCTGCCGCGTAGGCATAAAAATGTACGGCAGTGAGACCGTACAAAATATGTAGTTAATATATATCTCAAATGTCTCCATATCTCAGATGAATTACAAATTTATCTGGTAATATTATGCATGTAACATTTTACATAATTTCAGGCCTAGAAGTTCAAATTGGCGTATTTGCCGGCAATGTATATCAAAACAGGTCAGCTCCTACATACTGTGGCAACTTTTTATAGGTGTTAATATTTTTATAAAGGCAACATTACCATTTTATTTATTTATTTGACACTAGCCTATGCCCGCGGCTGCGCTCACGTCGATGTCGTTTATCGCGCATCCCTCGGAAAATGTTCATCTTCACGGGATAAAAAGTAGTTTATATGTTATTCCGGCTTATGTTCTATCTGTTTGGCAATTTTCATCTAAATCTGTTCCGCTGATTCAGCGTGATTGAGTAACAAACATTCAAACATCTTCACAAACTCTCACATTTAAGCACATTTCCTGACAGTTTTCCATGAATTTTAAACAACCTACTAATTAACAGTCCTTTTTTGTCCAAACCATGATTGTCAGGATCGATGGGAACAAAACGTGAGGGGACTGAGTTATTGCATCGTTTTGTGCGAGTTGCGTGCACGCCGCGCCCTCGTCACGCGAGCCTGCGGCACGGAAAACGATATCTAATGCTGATAAAATAATAAGCTTGTTAAATACGAATATCCGTGATTTACCTGAAATTATGTTAACAACTATCTGATTAATAAATAATGTATGTTGACCTGTATTTCGCTTCGTATATTTGTACAGCACAAATATTTGAATGATACCTATAAAATTATTAGGTACTATGTTATTATAATACCTAGACTTTGACTGCACCGTATCAAGACACCATTATAACATCCATTAATTTAATGTCCTACCTAATAACGTTTATACATAATATATTATACTTTTTACCAAAAAACACGTACCCTGAAACCGTTACCTAACATTAAAACAAACAACACTCTTATTTATTTACATCAAATATTAATTATGATAATTATAATATTCACTAAAATATAATTCTATGAATAGTTTTAAAAGCAAAAACAACTATCCTTGTTTCCAACTCCGGATACTTGTACAAACAAAACACTGCTACGAGCTGCTACGAAAACGCTACGAGAGCAGTAATTGCTGGAAATGTAAATTAAGGTGTATGTAATTGGCTACAATCATCTTGCTTGTCTATATTTATTTAATTTCTAGGTTGTATCACTAAATATCGTTGTATTAATATCTTGTAGCTTAGTGGGTGTGCCATAATCAGATTGCGGCAGTCATAGAGCTTCGCTACGGACGGACTTCGGCCGCTCCCACCACAAACTAGCTCAATAATATTAGCTTTCAGGTACCCATGGCAATAATCTATACTAATATATTTGACATAAATGAACCCTGACCTTGATCATGCAACGTATATCCGTACACTTAAGCGCAAGTTTTTGACCTAAAGAATTCTTTAGGCTTTTAAAAGGAAGTTGTTTGGGCGATTCTTTTATTTAAACTTCTGTAACAAAGTTTTCAGTGAACCATCTGAAAAATAAACTCGCTCCAACGAGTGACAATTTCAGGTAAAATAAAGCTTTAATGCTTACCTTATTATTTCATTTTGTGCGTAACTCTGGCACACCACATGCCGCTGGCTGACGCTGTCACAAAGGCTTTGTTTTTCACATGTCGACCGCCGTGGGCCTCGGGACCTGCACACGTGGTACCACTGCACTCGCACCCGGCACTGGAGGTACACACGCTCCGTGTAGAAGACGACAGTGTGGAGGTCGCGCGTGTTATTGTTATGAGCCGGGGTCGGCACGGCTAGCTTGTCACGGAGCGAGTGTGTGGCGGAGGCGAGCGTGCGAGGCGCTCGGGCGGGCGATGCGGCGCGACTGCGCGTCCGGCGCGACCCCCGCTCGATACGCTGGCCATGAAATTTTCAGCCAAGCCGCTGTCAACCGGTGGCGGCACGCAGGTGCGCCACCACCACCTCACTCAGAACCCCGTAGTCCACAGGCCTAGACGCCCGTGAACTAATGGGTTCACTTTCAAAGAGAATAGATACCATAACTTTGTACAGTATTAGAGCTCCTTGGGAAAGAGCTCGTCCGGGGAAGTACTACCACCATACTTACTTCTCCGCCAAATAGTGATGCTTGCATTGCTGTGTTTCGGTCTGAAGGGTACGGGTGCCGGTGAAATTACAATCACATGAGACTTTCCATCTTCATGTCTCAGTTTGGTGAACCGACTTGCGGTACCATTTAGGCAACAGCCTAGGTGGTATTGAAATTTTTATGGGCAAAGGTAACCGCTTAACTATAAAAAAAAACCGGCCAAGAGCATGTCGGGCCATGCTCAGTATTATAGGGTTCCTTAAGTAGGTCTAATTACAAACGAATCAAATCGAATATTAATCATTGCTATTTTAGTTTTTGCAAACAGCGCCACCTAGCGCTAAATTCAAGAAGTGTGTCATATACACACTTCTTAAATTTAGCGCTAGGTGGTGCTGTTACTTTGTGTTATCAATATAACACAAAGTTTCTTTTTGTGATTTTTTTAAATAGAAAGTAACTAAAGGAGCATTATTTGCTAAGATCATTTTTATCTAAGGTCAATGACCTATGAACTAGGACGTCTTAAGTATTTTTCAGTTTTCTCACTATAACTCAAAAATTTATAATCACATTATACTCGAAATAATTTTAAAAGAGAGTTTTTATAAAAGTCTATCAACGTGGAAGATTACAAGTTTCTACGTTGCATTGTTTGGAAATGGAAGGGGGGGGGACACATTGTAAGCCACTTTGGTGGACTATATTTCGCAGATGGTACACCTGATAAAAAAGTGTTGTATGAAACATTACCTTCATTTTAGTAGACCTATTCAATGATACCCCACACGAGGGGGTGCAGCGAAAAAAACATTTTCATCCCCATTTCACATGTATGGGCGCCACCCCTAAAATACGTTATCAAGATTTTTTTATTCTTTTAAAATTGAGATCTATATCTAAACCATTTTTTAACAAAATTTTATTTACTTATGTTTATAACTGTAGAAGTTATTAAGCTGTAAAGGATTAGGACAGACGGACAGACGGACAGACGGATAGACGGACAGACGGACAGACGGACAGACGGACGGACATGACCAAACTATAAGGGTTCCTTGTAGGACTACGGAACCCTAAAAAACCACCTCACTCAGAACCCCGTAGTCCACAGGCCACGCCCGTGAACTACTGGGTTCACTTTCAAAGAGTATAGATACCATAATTTTAATATCCTGCCGCATGACTGCCAGCCATCGACCATATAGCCCAATAGACGCCTAATGTTGAATATAATGCGTACAATAAATTCTGTCACTAGCTGAGGCGTGGTACTGCTATCCGATTGGCCCTACCAAGGCGGCTATTGGCCAATCACTATCGCGACAGTTTTGACGGCTCATGTAAGTGGTCGAAACTGATTTGAAGATTTCAAGTGGCTAATAATGGCGACCTACATTAGTGAAATTTCATAGATGTGTTGCAGACATCAGTCGCCTGTTATGAGGTATCTATGGGCTGTATGGTCGTTGCTGCCAGCACTTACCACATTCAAGCACATTTTATCTTTTAGATCATCTCAGCCTATGACAGTGTTGACAAAACTCTTTACTGATAAGGAGTTATGCCTAACGAGAAAATATACTCATGTCAGGATTCAGGAGGTGTGGCTGCAGCATTCCCCTCTACTCAGACCTGACAACATAGTGTGATCACTGATCACAAGTCTGTTTGTCAAGCGAGTTCAATATAGCAATATATCTTCTCGATAGTGCATCTTAGCGATCCATAGTTGGAAGCTCACAAGTTGATACGAAGACGCTACCTAGCAGTACACTATAGAACCAGACTCCAAGAAACATATATTATCAAGCCGCTTCTTTAGAATTAGTTACTGAAAATCACTGTTAGATGGCACCACTATAGTCCTGTTTTAGTTTGATTTTCACTTCGGAAAAATTCATGGAAAGCTGAATTTTTGTATGCATGTATGTAAAATTATTGTTTGAAATTATATTTAAAGTCTCCATCGATTCGAGTAAAGCTACATATTTTATTCGTGAGTAACCAAGGACTCGAAACTCTGGAAACTGACACTTTTATAGAAAAAATTCAAGGTAAAAAGGAATCATGGCAGGATTTGTACACAAAAATAGTTTTTTTTAGAGAAGTTGGAATAGTTTTACTAAAAAACCTTGATTCTTAAAGAATAACTTTCGGTTTTTAAATATTTATATTACCACGGAATTAACCCAGACGAAGTCAAAATGGTTGGTCTGTGGGAATAAAATGTAGAAAAAAAATTGATAATAATTTGTTGAGCTAATTTTTGACGCGACAGATGGAATTAATAAATTCTATTTCTATTGCAGTTTTATTAGTATACAAATATTTTAAACGGCTAAAGTTGATCACCAAAGATCAATTTAAATGCCCTTCTCCGAAAATCTTAATATTTTTGTATGTGACTCGCCATTCTTTGTAGCTTAGCATATTTCCTAGAAAAAAGACGCAACTTTTATGCGCAAGATTCACCGTTTTAGAGATAATTGGATTCATAGGGTTGTAGCTATACCTACCACAAAATATCTAATAGTACAGTCGACTGCAATCGCCCTTACTGCTTACGAAATAAAGATGTTGTCAATGTCAAAGTGTTACCACCGACGTACGGTCGACCGTACTATGGCTATACTCTCATCCACATAGTGCTTCATCTGCTTCTTACTCTAAATAAATAAACATGTAGTTAATTTAGATTTCAATACATATCCATTGTCCCATATGTCTCCATATCTCAGATGAATTACAAATTCATCTGAGCATATTATGAATGTACCTACCTAGGTAATTATTTTCATAATTTCAGGCCTGGAAAAAGTTCGAATCACCGTATATTTGACCGTATACGTACGGTCAGTGTCTTTCAGAACAGTGGGGTAATTGTGTAATGCATTCACATTGACATTAGCCACCACCTATTACCTATCTTCATTTTCGGAAGTGGTCCCCTTACACCCAGTATATGTATGCTAAATTTCATCCAAATCCGTTCAGCCCTTACAGCGGAGTCACAAACACCCAAACGTCTTCATAATCTTTCACATTTATAATATTATAGGATTAACTTGCAATATTCTCACATTATTTGAATGAATTTGTCATTTTGTTTTTTTTTTATAAAGTGCCTTCTCTTCTAGGGACTCACCATTTGGAACCTAACGTTTCACGAGTACCTGTAATAAGGACTATATGAAATAAATACAATTTGAATGCTTTAAAGTCGATAACACGACTGACTGACTGACACCCAGTAGGCCTATACTGCAATATCACAACCATTATACTAAGATTGTATGATCCAGTTTGGTGATTAATATTTACACTAGGCCGGCTCAAGCTATATTGAAGAGAGTGTAGATAAACGTGACAGAAACGTTAATTAAAACTATTCAAGAAAAGATTTAGTTAACTTTTATTATACGAATATAAACATATTACAGCGACACTGGTGGAAAACTACAAAATTACATTTTATTTAGATACAGATATTTACAAAAACAAGTATTTCAAATGTCATACTGAGCAGTTAATACATAGGGTAGGTAACATATACAATTACAATATATGCAGAGTAAGTAGATATGGGTATGAGTTAAATATATTATGAACAATTCTTTTTAAACAATAATTTATATTAGGCACACCGTGAATCTTATTTATATTGATGGACACGCAATGATATTCAAAAGTATAGATATGCCATACCCTAACAAAACAAACGAAAAGATGTTCCACAGGCAGCGGCAGCAGAATACACATAAACTGGTACAAAGTAAGTAAGTTAGTTACTTTAAGTAACTTTCGCGTCATAATTGGAACACTTTCTGTACACACACGACGGCATTTTAGTTGTTTTTTGTCACCGGTCACGCTCGGCGCCTTACTTGACGGGAATTAATAGAAAAACGTCCTAATAGGACGTTTTCGAGTCTTCAGATTGCGAGCGCAAGTAACATATCTGTATTTTTGAATATCATTGTGGTCACGATATAGAATTAAGTATTAAATACCACGGTGAATATACTACTTAGATATATTGTCTTTATTATGAATACTTTTGAATATCAGTACATTTGATGTATGGCTGTAAGTACGTAGGCCTCTGCGTGTGACTCTACATATTAACTTACTTGTGTGTGTTTAAGATATTTTTTTTTATTAAATGGCCTTTGAATTGATGTCATTTGTAACTGTGATCGTATGCCTTAACGTGTTATTTTATTTACACTGAAAACTACATAACATCCCCCCTTACTTATAAATGTTGTATAAGCTCTGTATGGTTACATACTGTTTTTTTTTAATGAGTTCGAATGTAATTTTGAATTTGAACGAAAGAAACAAAACCGTGTGTAACTAACACAGTTTATATAGCGTTTATAAGGGTTAATTTTGAAGCAGACTCAGGAATAGAACAGTTAAGTATTAAAATACCTTGACATTTATTCAGATTACGTCTTTCTAAGAAGTCACGACGGATTGTTGTGTTCGAAATTGATCCTAATAATTGATAAAAATTAAATGACCTTTTAAAACTTTCTGAAACGATTTATATTCCTAGCAATCATTAAATGTATATTTATCAAAAACATGACTTAAACCGACTGGCTTAGTGAACAACTTCTAAATCACTTTGTTCCCGATATATTTACCCTTCTCTAAATTTAAACACATAAACTCTATAAGTATGAAATTCAATTTATAAAACATGTTCACATTAAAGCTTCTAAAACGTTATACAAAAGTGGTACAGCACCTTGCTATTAGACGTATAATTGCCTTTGGCTCAGTATTATACTACAATATTATCCCATGAGATTCTTATTTACACAACTTTATATACAAAAAACAATTCACATATACATAAAACATTAAATTCACAATACTATGCTAGAGGTGGCATTATGTTAAGTTATTTACATGAGTACATTACAATCAATATATTGTAGACACCGTGGAATGCACGTTGTAGATGGTACACAGTTGTAAGTAGCGCGTCAGTCCGCATTAATGCATTAAAGGCCTGAACACACCAAAATCAGGTCAGTAACAGCGCGGGGCATGAGCAGCGCGGCAGACGTCACACTAAAAGGTAGGTAGTTTGACGGCGGGCCTTCCGTATAACTGCTTTCAATATGACATTTTGTGTAACTCCTTTGACGTCACACTGACGCGCCGCCCTTTCCCGCTCCAGTATGGCCAGTTGGTATTTTGGCCGTAGTGATGCAACACAACCGCGCCGCTCCTGCCTACGCGCCGCGCTGCCTGGTTCGTCGCGGGTCCATAGCAGGAGCAGGAGCGGCGCGGTTTGCTCGCTCTAATATTTGTTGTGTCATGTTTCCTATCGTTCCTTGTATTACAACTTGCGCGGGCCCACCTTCAACCTGCGCTGCTATTGACCTGCTTTTGGTCTGTACGGGCCTTTAATACGTTTTAAATAGTCGCAAAATTAATTACCAAAGGAACTTCCAAATACAAGGCTAGGCAAAGTTGCTAAGGAAAGTTTAATCGGATCATACGACGCGACGGCGACGTTCTAAGGTAAATGACCAAAGCGACTCACAAAACTGAAGTCTTTCTCACTTAAATAAAACTAACTCCGTAGATTTACCAAAAACGTAAGAAATTCATATCTTCAAACAATAAATGTGAAATCCTTGAAGTCTATCTTAATCCCTGCTAATAGAGTTCGCCCTAGCACCGAACTGTCGCATATACCTGTAGGAATCCTTTAAGCGCAATAATTGTCTAATCAATTTTCACTGTACGCAATATCAAGGGCGTTTTCCGCGCGATTTTCCGTTAACCACCGGCTCTAGTTGCTGCGTCTTGCGCGGGCGTAATATGAAGTTCAGGTTGTAGGCAGTATTCACTGCATAGTACACGTTCGCGTTGGCAGGGAGCAGCATTTCTGTAACAATATAAGACTTTATTGTATTATCCCGCAAGATAGATTACATATACATCGACCATACAGCTCAATAGACGCCTAATGTTGAAAATAATGCGTACAATAAATTCTGCCACTAGCTGAGGCGTGGTACTGCAATCCGATTGGCCTTATCAAGGCGGCATTTGCTGTCGATTCTCTTGTTCACGAACTAAACTTATTTTAAACTATCGCTCTCTTTTACTAATAGCAGATACAAGAAAGGGATGGCAACAATTTTAGAACTGTCAAATTAGTTTACGTTTTACGTTTCTTTGTATTTTAGTGGGCACGTACCGAGATCATGACTAAACTTGTATGGTTTAATTCCGACTAATTTGACAGCTCTTAAATTGTTGCCATCCCTTTCTTGTATCTACTATTAGTAAAAGAGAGCGATAGTTTAAAATAAGTTTAGTTTTTAAACAAGAGAATCGACACCATTGGCTGACTAACACGGCAGTTTTGACGGCTCACATAAGTGGTCAAAACTGTTTTGAAGATTTCAAGTGGCGAATAGTGGCGACCTACATAAGTGACATTTCATAGATGTGACTCCTGGACCGGTTTAGGCTGTGCGTTGTCTGTAAGTAATTTTTAAGAATTTTATGAAGTTGAAGTTTTAAGAATTGGATTGACATAGACGTTCTTGTTGAGAACATGCAATAATGACCAGCGCTTTGCTTATAAACGTTTAGTAGCTACCACAGATAATATAATACTATACAGCTACTATCAAGCTTATTAGGCTGTATCTCCGGTTCCGCTCTACCGATACTGAGATGACAACCCATAAGCCTGCTACAAACAGCAATCAACCCAGCCCATTCGAGTGCCAGGCCGCGCGTTTATGTCTTTTGTTCGCAACCGCTTCGCGCATGACACTTGGTGGCGTGGGACCAAAATGCGGTGTGGCCAGATATGGCATTACTTAAAACATTAAATTTTACAGAACCCTCTATGTGACCATAATGGTGGTGTATAGGACTATAGGTACAACCTACTACCAGTATGAGTCGGGTCTTAGACTATAATACATATTTTAAGCTATTGGCCATACAATAGTAAAAGTCGATCAAGTCCCCATGATAAGTCAACAAATAAAAAATAATTCTGATAATAGACAGGAGTGACAGTGGCGCGCTAACTTAGAACACTTTTTGATACACCACATGAAGTGGCTCTTCTAAGACAAGCACAAATAATTCGTTTTATTTTATATACTGTACGGTGAATCTGTAACATCATTCAGCTAACTCTTTACATATACCACTTTTTTTTTTAAAGCGTGTTAATATTGCATTGACATCCAGTCCTGAACTATGTTTAAAATTTCAAGTCTCTAGCTTATCGGAAAGTGAGTTTAAAATCGATTGCAAAAGTACTGCCCCCCTATCCAAGTTGACAATCTACACAATCTACAATCGTCAACGCTAATAGAAAACAATCAAAATGTATGGGAATGACATATCTGAATGAATAATTTTTTCGTTGAGATATGTCATTCCCATACATTTTGATCGTTTTCTATTAGCGTTGACGATTGACGATTGTGTAGATTGTCAACTTGGCTAGGGGGGCTGAACAGACAGACAAGACTGAAAGCGAGTTAATAAAAACGTGGTAAAATGTTTCAAGTCCGAAGCTCATGATACAAACACGTCAGTATAGAAATGTCTTTGATACAAACCGATCTACTACTCTAGTATAAGGGTGATTCTATGAGAGGTCGATTTTGGTGCAATAATACGGCAATGGTGTCGATTCTCTTGTTCACGAACTTAACTTATTTTAAACTATCGCTCTCTTTTACTAATAGTAAATACAAGAAAGGGATGGCAACAATTTAAGAACTGTCGAATGTTTACGTGTTACATTTCTTTGTATTTTAGTGGACGTTCCGAGATCACGACTAAACTTGTATGGAAATCGAAATTCCGACTAATTTGACAGTTCAAAAATTGTTGCCATCCTTTTCTTGTATCTGCTGTTAGTTAAAGAGAGCTATAGTTTAAAATAAGTTTAGTTCGTGAATAAAAGAATCGACACCAATATTTCATATTATTATCATATTTCATAGGCTATCATCATCATCATCATCATTTCAGCCGAAAGACGTCCACGTCTGGACATAGACCTATAATAATAACAAAATACTGCCATTTATCACCTCGCTTGCCAAGCTTAGTCATTTTGGAAATTATGATAGAATATAATTTGTAGCAGTATTTGAGGATGCACACACATATTGGGCAGTGGAAGTTTGTGGGCTATTCATATAATGTGGTATACGATCTTTGGGAGTGTTGTATAAAAATATCTACCTTTCTCAGGAAGGACTTGTGCCAAGGTGTATCCATCCGGGTCGCCATCGAGGTTTAGCTTGAGCATCGCGTTGCGGATGACCTGCGGCGTGCGCTCGTTGTTGCACAGCATGATGGACTTGTACAGCACCACGCCCTCGGTCTCGGCGCAGTCGGACTCGTACGTGACGCGGATGATGTAGAAGTCGGGGCCGGCGCGCACTCCGGGCGCCGCCGGGCTGGCGCCTCCCGCCTTACCATTGGCCGGCTTCTGCCCGCTATTGGCACTCGAAACCGACACATCCAAAGAGGGCAGCGATGAAGATGATGAACCATGTGACAGTCGCGTCGGTGACGCCCGCCTCTCTAGACTGTCTCTCTTCCACGCTGTACCCGTGCCGTCAGTCTCGCAATAGAACTGTGAGCTGTTACTCGAGCTCGTGCTTGCAATTGAGTCGTTCTTTCTGTGACCGTGGCTGTTCGCTTCGTTTATCTTCTTCGGACGCCTTTCTTTAGGAGGATTTGTTGGCGGTTCGATCTGACATGAAAGATGGAACGCCTCCCGGTCATCCAACACTATAACTGAGTCGAACCACCGATCGAACATCGAGTCTAAGGGCAGGTGGTAGGCGTTAGCAGCACCCTGTAACAACTTAATCTGGGCGAGCACTTCGAATTCTTTTCGTCGTTTATCGAAATTAATTAAACCATCAGCTACCGTGTCCGGAATGGCAGTATCGATCATAGTAAGATCGGTTAGAAAGGTTCCAAGGTAAGGAATGGTTCCATGACTGACCCCGGGAGAACCTCGCTCATGGAACAATTTTTGGAGTTGCCGATCATTTTCGCCGACAGTGTCCGCGAACTTCGCGGTACCCTCGCGCATCAGTAACTCTCTTTGAGCCCATCGATTATTGTCCTCACTAAAAATACGCGCAAGTTCGTCGAATAACTCGGCTTTTTCTTTGGCTAGTAGCGCCCACGACTTCCTCAGTCTATAAACGGGATTGCTCTGTAGTCCAGATATGATTGCTTTTAACGAAGAAAAATTTTTAAGCACCCTAAGTTCCCGGGCTATATCGAGCCAGGCGGCTAAGATTTCGGCACGTTCGACCGGCCTCAGGTTTGGTTCAACTAGGACCGTCGAAATCACTCGAAATGATACGGCATTAAATTGGTTAACAGTGCCTAAAACGGTAGCCGCGTCGTGAGAGCGGTCCTTGTCTCTGCGGGACCACACGGCGCCGAGGCACTGGTGCGGCACCAGCTTCTTGAACAGTTCCATGTCCATGCGCGTGAGCTGCTCGGCGAAGTGCCGGTGCGGCACGTGCGGCAGGCGGTAGGCGCTGGTGTGGTGCGCCGACAGCCGCATGCCGGGCGCCAGGCACATGCCGGCGCCGAAACCCGACCCACCATTTCGTTCCGCACTGAATACAGCTAACTTCTGTAATACCTGAGAAGAAACACTGAGAATAAGCTTAAACAACAATAACATAAGCTTTCAAAATATATTCTTCTTCTTTCGTGTCAATGGTTCACACTTTTGTTATATAATATTTGGCCACTTCTATGGCGGTGATCGTGGCTTCATTTAGGTCGGCTCTTGTACAGTTGACAGGGCACAAGGGACAAGTAAGCAAATGGGCCATGGACTGAATGGGGGCCCCACAATCGCATTCAGTTTTTGAGGAGTCTCAATAACATAATAAGGACATAGAAATCTAAATAATAAGGTAATAGAAGTGGTAAAGGAGCGTGAACTTGTTGCCGCGTACAGGTGTCTCGTAGGACACCAGTGCGCGAACCGCTTGCTTGATCATCAGTAGGTACTGTTTTGGACTTGGAGTCACAAAAAATGTATTTTGCAGCATATCTAACAGCGGAAATTTTTAGGCTTAATTTATTTTGAAACATGGTAGGCGCAATTGCGCATTTATTTGTTGGTAGCAGCGAACCGGCGACACGCGTTCCGGTATTAAGCAACAGTTGATAACATTTATATATCTTATTATTTAGATTTCTATGCCATGGGGTCATAGATTTATGTATTTACAAAAAAAAAGTATTTAAGTACCTATTATATCGATTGTCTAGTACCCATAGCACAAGCTCTGCTTAGTTTGGGACTAGATGGTGATGTATAAAATGTCCCAAAAATATTTATTTATTTAAATGATGTGTACCTTCGTGTGCAGTTCCGTTCCAGGTAAATGAACCTGTGTGAAGGCGAGTAGCTGTTGCAGTGCGGGGTGGTGCGGAGGCTGGCGGAAGTCTTCCGGGTACGTGTCCAGCCACACGTGGAGACACGCAACCAGAGTCCTGGAACATTACGAACACATATTAGATATTGACGTGATCGTGAGAAGGGTCTTCTTTGGCTGACTGAGCGAGAAGATTAAGATGTGGAACTGAATGTAGGTACGGTTAAATCAAATTAGTTGGTGAAACTTCACAGACGTGATGGGTATTATAGATATCTTATGATAATAAATATTCAAGTCAGCTGATCACGGGATCAACAGTCACGGGACTGTAGGAAATATCAGATACCATAACACTACAATTGTTTTTAAATACCTATGTAAAAAATTATTTACGCGGCTATTAACCCGTGATCAGCTGGCTGTAGTTGAAATTGTACAGGCAACCGAACGAGGTTTTATTGCTGACTCTGTCACCTCAATTCATATTATTTTTACACAAACAGTTGAATAAACTTAATCAATCACTTCGGTTGTTTTATTACATACAGTAATTAGAACACCGGGTTTAGCAAGCATCTAGCAGTATCATAGCATTTATCAAGCAAGCATCGCTTATAGTCTAGGGAAACTTTACATTTTTTTGTTCTTTCGAGCAATGACCTCGTACGGTTGCCCGTACAAAAATTATGAGTTTATAAATTCATATTTTTTCTTGTATTATTGTCATTAGCTATCGATATCCATCATGTCTGTGAAGTTTTGCCTATTAATTTGATTTAACGTTGTACAGGAACACATATCATCATACATCCTACTATCCTACAGCAATTAGTTGGGCAATAATTCTATAAAAAAATATACAAAATATTTATCATTATACAGGCTGAATGCGCATTTTTTTTTCAAAACTTTCAAAATAGAACAAGAACCGCGCGCGGGCGAATTGGCGTGAATGAAAATGAGATACTGTTAAATTAATTTGTGTTGTGTTTCCTCGCAAATGAGAGAAAAGTAATAAAAAAGTCTCGGCCGAAATAGCAATTTGCCACGTTGAATGGCAACGCAATTTATATTTATTTATTTGTTTCCATAGATATTGTCTAATATGTATATTATAAAAATAATCAAGCCTCACTTTCGATGTTGCTGCGATGTGTCCACTGCTGTCGGATGCAACTCCTCCGCTGCCAATGCTTCATATCGTCGCAGGAGGAGGTCGAGGACTCGGCTGCATTCCGCAAACGAACTAGAATGTTAACAAAATGATGAAATTTATAAAGTGGCATTGAAATTTCAATTTAAATCAAGCTGGTAAGAAGCAGTAATATCACCATTGCGAAAACGTAGGCTTTTAGGTAATGAATCCGTTACTCCGTCACAGATAATATAATACTATAGTAACCAAGGAACTTATATATCAAGCTGGAAAGCGGACGGCTGACTAAAATTCGGTCCGATGATTGGGGAGCCCTTTGTCTCTTTATATAGGGTGTCCATACATGCAGGAAAGGGACAGCGGGCTCTCGTTAGTGCTATCTCAGAAAACCGGGCTCTCCCGGTATATTCTCCCTGATTTTGATAAAAGATTTTGGACCTTATATGGTCTATTATTCATTTTTGAAGTTCTTAAATTTCTCCGTCCGCATTCTATCTTGGGTAAAAAAATTCTTTGATAGTAACTCCGTCCACCCAGGCCTTAGAAAACTACAGAACAAGAATAGCATGACATCTTTTTTTCACATCCTTTGTTCAACAGTATACAGAAGAATCAATTACTGAAGACTGATCTCAGGATAAACAAGGATCTATCTCACCGATACGTAGCTAGGAAAACGTTAACGTATGTGGACTCGAGTTCCCCATCGTCGGTGGCGAGCGCCTCCACCAGCCGCTCAACGGTGCCAGCCTTCACGAAGCGCACTCGCACCGTCTCCCATTCCAGATGGGAGATCTCGTCGTCTGACTCCTGGAAATTACATCAGAAAATAAGTGACCCTTTCAGTGCGTAGGTCTTCTGTAAGCCTGCTCTGTTACAATGGCATTGTCAAACGGATTGGTGTTCAGTGTTCATGGATGTTGTAAGCACACAAGAGGAAGTCATTGCCTATTTTCATTAGTCGCCTACTACCCCTTTTTAGATGAGGCCTATTGTTAGCTGAGAACCACATGATAACTAAAATAAATATAATCTCTAAAAAAATTTGCATAGTCAATTATTGCCTGTATTACTGGTATTAGAATAAGAATCTAAAACTATTGCATATCATCTAAAAATAAAAATTCGCTACAACGTTTGCAACATGAACTCAAGTCCGATAACTTTTATGTGGCTTATTTCGATAGCGCATTCCTTAGTATGGGTTTATTTTATTGTCATGTTGTACGAAAATGTAATTTTTCCAATCTCGGATGGTTTTTGTTTTTCACAAAACAAAGCAATTGTGATTGTGAACAGGGATAAACCGCACAACTACGTCATAATAATGTCCCCATGAGTAACGGAATCTAGTTTATAAGTCGTTCTGACTCAATCTTTACAACATGTTGCAGCTTTAGAACAAAAATGAGGAAAATCAGTCGTCTAACTCCATGTTATACACCAATTACAGAGAGACCCTTTAACGTCATTTGTACAACTCCCACGATACAATAACAATACATATTGAATTTAAAATCAGACAATTTTAGAAATTACTTCTGAAATCACGGTTAATTACAGCACAATTATTTTAATAGTAAAATCGTCTTCATAAAAGCAACGGCTGGCACAGAAATCCTGTAAAAGAGCTCCCCAAATAAAAACCATGATCAGAACATAATTTGTAATGACTTACATTGCTCTCTACCATAGCAAGCAATATACCTAAGTAAGTCATTGCTGCACTGTATTTTTATACATACCTGTAATAAATTTTACTATAATATATAAAATAAATGTGCTAATAAAATCATTATTCAATCAAAAAATCCCAATTAAAGCAATTTGAATTTGACTTTACAAAAATCAAAGGCATAGATATTTCCAGAGCTGTCGCTCAAATACTTAAGAAAGCTAAAATTAAACACCGAAAACAAAACGAGCTTAAGACATAGGTAATAACACACTGTTTCATTTCAAGTAACATATAAGTATGTAATTTTATGCAATTAATTCGTCAAGCTATTGTGAGATCAGCGTACAAAACTGAAGTTACTATTATAATGACTGCAGGTTCCCACATCACACTTACTATTATACTCTTGTGTTTCGCTCATTGTATCCGAGTAATGTGTATATTGTCTTAAACATGTTTTGTACTGAGGAAACTAATGTACCTCACTGGATTCATTCATATGGTGGGTGGTAGCAACATTTTAATGAATTTTATTTCAGTAGTGAAATAAAATTTTATATGATACAATGAGAATTAAAGTAAGTAAACAGACTGTTCTAAGATCTAATTGAATGGGAGAAGAGTTAGGTGGAAAACGGGTCCAATTTTTTATTTTCTTGTGATTTATCTCCGTCCTTGGATTATACGCATTTTTTTGTAGGATTTCGTGATTCAGATTGGTTCTCCAGCAAGAATACCCTAAGTATTTTAGGCCACATGTTCTAGTTGCTTAGATCCATTATAGCCGCATTTTATGATCCGACTTACGGCCAAAATTAATATCCGATCTATCCACGATTTACCCTACTAGACATAGAAATTTGACATATTTTGTATGGAGCTTATGTCAAATTCCTATCTCAGGTAGGGCAAATCGTGGATAGATTGGATATTAATTTTGGCCGTTAGTAAGCGCTTTTTTATAGGGATTTAAAAATAATATTTTGTACCACTGGTGGGTCAAATTGGTGGGTCCACAAGCCATAAATCAAATCATCTTTATTAAAACCCTGTAAGTGACACTATTACATTGAAACTCTGCTTCCTGACCTAGGATGTTAGCCTGTATCTCAGGAGACAGTTCCTTCCCTGGTTACAATAACAAAACTTAATTACTTCACGGTTACATGAATACAACTTACATAGATAACTAAATCCTATATGGAACAAGTATTTGCTTTAAATAAGAAATACAATAAAATAAAAAATATCGTATAGAAATAAAACTTATTTGGATGACTATCTAGACGAGTTCAATATCGGTCTGCCCTGAGTTTTGCTTCCTGGTGTACTATGTTTTGTTTATTATATCCATGTACCTCACAGTTCCGTATAAACCATGGACCATGGTGCATTTGAGATTTTTTTTAAGATGACATTTTACATTCTTTGGAGCATGGTGATATTAAAGGTACAAGAGGTTCCCCATAGTTTTATTGTAAGCCATAGGTCCAACTTGGCTTAAAAATAGTGTCGTAAACCAGCAGTTTATTATCAATCTACAAGACAAAATTTCTTCCAAAGAGCCTAAAAAAATAATACCTTACATATTTTAATTATTCTGTGGTTCAGTCTAATAATATGACATATAACCTTATAGTACATATATATCGATGAACTAATCTCATATTTTTTTCTCAGAAGTCGTTACATAAGTAAGAAATGAATGAAACTACTTATAATGAAAGGAAAATAGTTTGTCTTCTATTCATTTAATTTAATCATTTTTACGTGTAAACGCAATTAGTTTCTGCTATCTAAAGCAATGATTTTCATTTCGTAATAATTCGCAAGCATGCAACTACCTCTTGGGAATGTTAGCAAGAGAATAAGTTACGAACAGTGACAATGTACAATGTACCTAACTGAATATGATTCATGATAGGTATTTACACGGCACATGTCACTGCCTTTATCATCAGCTGTGTGCTGTGTGTACCTAACTGTGCTGTTTTGATTGCTACCTTAACGACTTTGAAATATTGTGGCCTCGCAGTACTAAAAATCAATATTATTGTAAAGCGCAAAAAAGAGCAAACAGCAACATGAATCTTTTCACAGAGTACAAAATTTAATGAAATATAATGTAACATTGTTACCAACACATTGAGTCATTGTTACCTGAAAATTATTATATCGATTAATCTATATAGGTATCTATCCACTTCAAGAAGAATCCTACTTCCTACTAATATTACAGATGCGAAAGTATGGATGTTTGTTTGTTTATCCTTTAATCGCGTTGAAACGGCTGAACGGATTTGGATGAAATTTGGCACACAGATAGGCCTCAGCCTGGATTAACATATAGGCTACGTTTTATCCCGGAAAAATACACAGCTCACGAGGGATACACGCATTATACGCAGGCAAAATAGCGGGCAAAGGCTAGTCATCATAAATGAGAACTGGGGCTGAGGGTATTCCGTTGTGAGAAAGGAATAGAGCTAGACAGGACTAATAACCGTCCGTCCCTCTTTCAACGCAACCATGATATTATGGTAAGGCCCCTGGTACAGTCGCCTGCATGACAGTGGTAACACGTCAATCCGAAAACCGCCCTTACTGCTTACGAAATAAAGATGCTGCTAATGTCAAAGTGTTACCACCGACGTGCGGTCGACCGTACGTGATCACAGATTAAAGTGGTTCTAAAGAAATCAGTGTATGTTCTATTACACTTTCCGGACGAAAACATTAGAGGCATGGTTCATACATACAAATAAGTATATTTCTATAATGTTTGTTGGTTTCATTTGTGTTTACCATTCCACTTGCAATTAACTCGCCATTACATCGCTCTATATAACTGCAGATCATGTTAAGCCATACATTATAGAGCAGACTAATTAAAAGATACACGATAAAAAATAATAAAATATAATTGTATGGGACACGCCAAAATTATTGTCATGTACAACCTTGTACACTATTGTCCGTCATCCGGGATGTTAATAGTACACACTACAGAAAAATATAAACATGAATATAGCTCTGTTGTAGATTGTGACTGAACCGCGATGTTTTATAGCCACTTTGTATTCTATAAAATGTTATCATAACCCGTAAATCGGAACGGTAGTACCTATACTGCACAAACGAACACAATACAAAGAAAATACTAATAATGTGACGTCTGTGGTCTGGTAGTTCAAGTGTCGGACTGCTGATCACGAGGTCGCGGGTTCGGTTCCCACACGACACAAATATTTATATGATTCATCATATATCACTTATGTTCACGTAAGTGTTTGTGTTGGTCTAGGTGTTTTTTATGTATTATACGTAGGTATGTATTTACAAAAAAAGTGTATAACCCCTCAAGCGTCAGATTTCAAAAAATTCAAAATGCCGAATGCGTCCTTGAACTTGACTTGGCCCGGCCCTTTTGTACCTACTTGCATTTCTTATAAGATTTTTCAATATTCTAATAAGAAACTCATACAAAAATGTTATATAAGTATTATACCCATTAACTAGTACCCAATGGGTACTACCCATAGTACAAGCTCTGCTTAGTTTGGGACTAGATGATGCTGTGTGAAAATGTCACAAAATATTTATTTATTTATTTTATTTTATGTTAAAAATGTACCTACCTAACTCAGTGATATTTAAAATATCATTGACCTAACTGATATTTGTTCGGTCTTCGGTAACACAACATTTATGGCGGCTACAGTGAACGTACGGTTGCCCTCTGAATCGACCGACGAGCAAGCATGAGGAGGGTAATGAATGTACATGTAGCGATGGAGATGTGTCAGGATCGCAGCAGGTGGAAATCCGTAGTCTCTGTACCTACCCCAATGGGAAACAAGCGTGATAATATGTATTTATGTATGTATATTATATGTACTCACACTAGAAGCACTCCGCGTAGGTCGGTGGTAGCGAACTTTCTTGAGGTAGACGGTGTAGATAGCGCCCTCGACGCGCTCCTCGCCCCACAACCGCCATGTCGGCTGCTGGAACACACCACCAAAAGGTCAACATATAGTTCAACAACAACATGGCATCTACTTACAAAATAACTAGAGTCCGACCCAAAATTTATTTTTATTTTCGCCCGAAAGTGAAACCGATATCTTGCATAAGCTATATTTTCGGCCGAAAACCAAAACAGAAAAAATTTAAAAAACTTAAATCTTTTAAATCGATAGATTTTTGTTTGGTAAAACTACTATAACAATAATATATTATGAAATATCATTCTTTTAATCATTAAAGCACATGATTTAATGATTAAATGGTCGTAAGTACATAATATGTTTGAATATATGTACTACATATATTCAAACTTGAAACGTACTGAAATTATTTTTATGTTTTCTCAAAAACAATTTTTTAAGCAAGGAAAGGCAATTTTCTACCTATACCTACATTATTTATGACATTACTGTAACTGTCTGCGTAAAGTTAACTCGCTGTACTAAATAGTAGATTTCACGACCGCGTAGATCGTTTTCGGTACGGGCCGAAAGACAAGTTTTTTCTGCCGAATACAAAATTTGCCAAAAATGGTTTATTTTGGCCGAAAACCGAAAAAAAAAACGAAATTCAGTCGGACTCTAGAAATAACACACTGAAAAAATTACAGTCATGTTCATCCTACAAAACAAGCGTCAGATTCCAAAAAAATCTAAACGGCGAAAGCGTCCTTGAACATTACATGGCCCCGCCCATTTTGTATCTAGGTACTTAAATTTCTTATAAGATTTTTCAATATTCTAATAAGAAACCTATACAAAACTAGTATGTATCTGACGGCCCTGAAGGGACAAGTTAGCAAGATAACTAGGTCCACGTATATTGCCTTCTCCGTCGAAGATATTCAATTAAATCAGTGATGAATAAATCGTAGAGTTCCTTAGAACTAATTATTTAGAGGTGGGAGACAGTATTTTTTTTACGCCGATTAATACAACGCCAAATGTCTGTAATGTGTGCAATGTGTGCAGGCATGTACACCGGCACGTAGTATTTATTAGGTATGTTACCAACAGCGTGTTAGCTGTAAAGATAAGGGACGTGTCATAATTGCCAGATAGTTGTGTGTTGTGTTTGTAACAGTCTAGTGCTTACATAATCATCGTCTAGGTTACGAGCGAACAGCACGGGCTCGGCCTTACTGACGCCGCAGATCCTCCACATGGCCCATGTCCGCGACGTCACGCGCGACGTCACCTCAGCTCAGCTGAGCGCCTCCCGCATCACGCTCACTTTCACTACCTACTGCACCACTCCACATGCAAATCCAGTAATTCTGTAATTGGATCAATCAGCGGCGAGAGGCGAGCGAGTTGCGAGCAGCGCGGACGTGCGTGACGCGGGAGAAATCGCTGTGGACGCGGACGACACACTTGTCCACCTCGGTATCCGGCTCCCAGACCCGGCACTATACGCAACTTTTAATCGATTCGTCCGATTAAGCTCCACTGTCTCCTCTTAATCACAGGCACTTAGTCAAATGATCCACAACGAACTCTCCCTCGATAACAAGTTTTCTACTGTTAAGTACTGCGTTATAGTCTTAATAACTGTGTAATTATCATCACATTTTACTACGTTGATATTATGAAATCGTTAATTTGCATATTACATGGAAATCGCATAACTATCAGCATAATCTATCAAAAACTTTCACACTTTTATTTTTAAGAATGTTACCTACTGACTTCTACTGGATTTTGAAATTGCATAACGGTACGATACACTTTACGTAACAAACACTATCAATTATAGAAATAATAATAAAAAGTTTTCAAAATATGTAGGTTATGTAGAAGCGCTGGTGCTGCAGCGCGGGCGCACGGCGACTGCTCTCTTCGTGGAGAGATCGCGTGAAAAACTCCGATAGAGCACGTCAATGACGCGCCGCCGCCGCTGTGCGGTACCCAGGTGTTAACTTCATAACACGACAACACGTACCTCTACATATGTGTGAGTCGAATCAAACAAGCTTAAATATGCGCAACATGACCACCTGTTAGAAATCCTATTAGCGCAAACAAATACAACACATCCAACAAGTTTACCTACAAACCACTGTAAGTACTGAAATTACTGAATACAGATCTTTGCTTAGAAACTGTACTTTAAATATAAATAAGAAGATTTTTTTCGTCGTCCTTTACGACTCAGCCTAACAACTTCTGTGGCAGCTAATGGTAAGGAAAGCTGAAGACTGAGTGACTGATTGTTCTTGGCGATTCTATCCTCCCTAGGTTTTTCCTGCAACTCCATTCGCGTTTTACGTAATACAATATAACACAAATTCTTATCGTCCTCGTTTTACGACATGACCTATAAATTATATTACTGTAACTCCATAACCCAGCACATAATACCTTTACACATTTCAGAATAAGTGCCTATACACAATTATCACATTCAGACTTATATTAAACCACTTTTTAGGGTTCCGAAGTCCTACAAGGAACCCTTATAGTTTCGTCAGGTCCGTCCGTCTGTCCGTCTGTCCGTCTGTCCGTCTGTCCGTCTGTCCGTCTGTCCTAATCCTTTACAGCTTAATAACTTCTACAGTTATAAACATAAGTAAATGAAATTTTGTTAAAAAATAGTCTACATATAGATCTCAATTTTAAAAGAATAAAATAATCGTTTTTCCGTATTTTAGGGGTGGCGTCCATACATGTGAAATGGAGAAAAAACATTTTTTTTCGCTGCACCCCCTCGTGTGGGATATCATTGAATAGGTCTACTAAAATGAAGGTAATGTTTCATACACCACTTTTTTATCAGGTGTACCATCTGCGAAATATAGCCCGCCAAAGTGGTTTGCAATGTGTCCCCCCCCCCCTGCCATTTCTAAACTATGCAATGTAGAAACTTATAATCTTCCACATTGATAGACCTTTGTGAAAACTCTCTTTTAAAATTATTTCGAGTATAATGTGATTATAATTTTTTGAGTTATAGAGAGAAAACTGAAAAATACTTAAAACGTCCTAGTTCAAAGGTCATTGACCTTAGAGAAAAATTATCATAGCAAATAATGCTCCTTTAGCTACTTTCTATTTGAAAAAATCACAAAAAGTAACTTTGAAATGACAAACGTCTTAAATTTGGCTTCTTGAATTTATCGCTAGATGGCGCTACTAACAACACGCTCTGAGTCGCGACTGCTGCCGATTATTGCAAAAACTAAAATAGCCATGATTAATATTCGATTTGATTCGTTTGTAATTACACCTACTTAAGGAACCCTATAATACTGAGCATGGCCCGACATGCTCTTGGCCGGTTTTTTTAAAGATAGCGAGTTAATATTACATTGTCATAGTTCTGAGCTATAGGTATTTAAAGTTTCAAGTCATCGGGAAGTTGGTCTAAAATCGTTTGCAAATTTTGTACCGAACCTTAGATTAACAATATAGTACCCGAACAGACAGACAAAACTGAAAGCCAGTTAATAAAAACGTGGTAATAAATAGGAATAAGGATAGATTTTCGTATGTGCTTCTCATTTGCAAACAATACCGTGCCACTAATACTGAGTTACTTTTCACTATGATGTCATTACTTTCATCGTTGTTTATACAAATAAAAACCGTTTGATTCATGCAATTTATTTACATCAGTTGGTGAGTGAGTGCGTATCTAACACCGACTCACAATGCGATAAATCAGCATTATTGTAAAGTAGATTATCAAGGTATTTATATAATTGACCAACATTTGCGCATTGATAACATTTCTTTTCAAGCTTAGCAGTGATAAGACAAAAAGACAGTGATAAACTGTTTACTAGTTACGACTTACGAGCCAACTTAAGCGTTGTTTGCGAAAAGTAAATAAATGTTATCGCTAGGATTGGTCGATGTGACGTGATATGCCTGCGCGCACCCAATGAAGCGATTAATAACTTGGCCACACAGTTGTTGCGATCAATTGAAAATTGAAATTAACACCTAACTATACATTATGTTGTACATAGATGTATACACGTCACTTTTTTGTGGATTTAACACAATTCTACTCAATTGCGAGGTGGTTTTCCAGATCGCTTGACGTGTTCTTGTAGCAAATACTTATTTACCTAATGTACCTACCTACATACCTAGATGGCAATGTTCGACATTAGTTCCAGTATCCTGAGCACATTTGCTTAAAACGGTACCACAACTAGCCATAGGCCCTGGTACAGAGTTTCACAAAACAACAAACGTAGATTGAAATAGCTACACTAACGTAGAGTCACAAAACATAACATAAAGCTTTCCTCTCAATCTATACTTGTACATAGACTTTCTATGTACTTCTATACCATAATGTAATATATAATAATATAATATAATCTATTATAATACTAATATTATAAAGAGGAAAGCTTTGGTTTTTTGTAATAAATAAACTACTGAAACGATTTTAATAATTATTTCATGATTAGAAAGCTACTTTATCCAGAAGTAGCATAGGCTATATTTTAAGTAGTTACGCGAGCGAATCCGCGGGCAAAGTCTATTCTAAATGAACTTTTATGGACCTATATGAAACGCATATTATTACCTATATCATTTAATTCTTCAGGGACTTGGGTGCTCTGTATTATCATGCCTAAAACCCAATTTTCAATCGCTTTCAAGAAGAATCTTGCATACGTTCGAGTTTTTTTTATTATTAGCAGGTTTCGCAGACGTAGAATTTAAATTAAATTTTACGACTGCGAAATGTAATTCCAAAACACAGTTACTACGAAATGTCCAAATTTTGCGGTTATACGAGCGTTGACAACGCGCCAGCAGCCCAGCCGGCGCCGGCTGACCTCGCCTGACCTTTCATTTCTAATCTAGTAATATACTGTGTACATACTACAACTCTGATGGTTATCTCCTGAATAAACAATTTTACTCGAATGCTATCCTGTCGAAAATTAACTCTCCCGAGTCCTTATACAGGCTGAGTGTTGAAAATAGTTCTGGAAGGCCAAATCCATAACTATAAGGTATAGAGAAAATTCGTTAAAGGAGTCATGTCATGGGCTCGATTTTGGAGAAATTTTGATTTTTTTTTTTTTTTTAAGAGCTGGTTCTACCAGGAATCGAACCCAATATTTTTTGAAAAAAAAATGTCATCCTAAGTATATGAAACGTTACGTGGCAAGTTAAAGGAAATGGTGTTTTTATTAATATTTTTGCATTAAAAGAGCCTCCACGAGTGACGATATTTAATTGATCGTCCGACACACCCTCGGCCGTGAGCCCTGCTACCAATCTGCTGACTGGCTAATCTATTTTCCACAGCGTGATCTATTATCATTATATAGCTCATGTTAACACGATAGAAGAAGAAGAAGATTAAGATTTTTGTAAACTTTTATTCATTTTAGTAGCAGACTTTATATAAATATTATTGGGACATTTATACACAGCACCATCTAGTCCCAAACTAAGCAGAGCTTGTGCTATGGGTACTAGACAATGGATATAATACATATATACTTTTTTTTTTGTAAATACATACTTATAACACATAAGAAACACCCAGACCGACACAAACACTTATGTTCATCACACAAATATTTGTGTCCTGTGGGAATCGAACCCACGACCTCGTTATCAGCAGTCCGACCCTCGAACCACTACACCACAGACGTCGTCATAAATCATCGATAGTTCTATTCTGCGAAGCAATCATTAGTATTTTTTTTACAATGATATTATGAACATAAGTCAAATCACAAAAAAAAGTTACTAGGAATCTTCTTCTGTCGGTTCGACATGAGCTGCATAATGATAATAGCTCATTTCGTGGTGTAAAGATTAGCCAGTCAGCAGGTTGGTAGCGGGGCTGACTGCCCAGGGTGCGCCGGACGATCAATTAAATATCGTCACTCGTGGAGGCTCTTTAAATGCACCCCACAAGGAATGCAGTACAGCCTTTCAAGATTTCACAAATGTTTATAAAAGCAATGTTAACCAATTTGAACGGTTAATAAGTTAATATTGCAGTGTATGGAAAATAAAGAAACTTGTTACAAAAATCATATTTCCTTTGATTTGTCACATAACTTTTCTTTGCAGGATTTGTTCCTTATCAGAGGGCCCGGATTAATATGTAAATACATATTTTTAATTTACACGATTTTCTGTCTTGAAAGTGTTCTCTACATCGATTATCAAAACTAATTTTGATTGAGAAAAACTAATTTTAATTTTCCATATTTTTCCATATTTCATGGTTAAGTCCATATTTTCCAAAAAAATATCACAATCATCCATATTTTCGATTTTTACATCATAGAACATGAGTTAGTTCACAAAACTTGATTTAATTTTACGTGTTTGCATTCTCGCCACCACGGCCGCGCGTGTTTTATTAACCGACTTCAAAAAAAGGAGGAGGTTATGGATTCCGCGGGTTTTTTTTTGTTTTTTTTTTTTTTTTTTTCATATATGTACCCCGATTACTCCGAGATTTATGGGCCGATTTACGTGGTTGTTTTTTTATTTGGTAGAGGAAGCCCGCGCGGTGGTCCCATATAAATTTTATCGACTTAGGTTGAGTAGTTTTTTAACCAGCTTCAATAAATCAGTTTATTTTAGCTTCGCCTATCTAGATGATCTGCTCATTGGTTCGTTTTTCTGAGAATTCTTAGCCGATTTGCGTGTTTTTTTTTTTACGACAATGATTGGAACAATAACAACAACAACTAAAAAGTATGAAATAAAAACTTTTTAACAAAAAAAAAACCGACTTCAAAAACCGTAACTAAAAAGTAAAAAATAATCCTTGAATGTATTTCAAAATCTTTTCATAAACCAAAATGTTGAAGGCGGCGCGTTATTTTCATGTACTATTAGCAAAGCCCAAGCCTTTCCAGTTTTGAAACTGTTTTGCTTGCAAGCTACATTTACAACAAAAAATAAAGAAATCCGCCCTTTATTTTTTCCACCAATCAGGATCCACCAGTTAGGGTCTTTAAAACAACCGTTTTTGTAAAGCCATATGTTTTTATTACTGTATGATACTTTAACGGACTAGGAACAATAGTTCTGTGATTTATGTTCACGGGTTTGGTCATTCGCAGTTGCTTCGTGCTCCTTGCTACCTGTTAATTTCTGTTCATTTGTTTTCTGTTTAAACATCGAAGATTTGGGCGACGACGTAGGCTACGGCGTAGGTAGTACAGCAAGAAAGTAGCCAGTAAAAAAATGTGAAATCATTAACAATAATACTATTGATGTCGATTCAGTTGCGCACTTTGAAAGGACTAAACTAATGGCGTTTGTCTTTTTCTGTTTCAATAGAAAATTAAAGTAACAGATGCATTTAGTCTGGTTTAGTTTTATCAAAATGTGCAACAGAATCGCCGAACAAATTATTTGAATTTTATTGAAAACTTGAATTAGTTTAACAATAATTGTGTTAATTGAGAAGAAGAAGAAGTTAATTAAATTACTTACCACGAAACCTCATGTCAATTGAACTAATAGTTATAAGGAACAAGACGAAATTTGAAGCAGTTTTATAAACAAATACCTAATAACCTAGTCTTATTTACGTTATTACGACACCTTCACCCACAGTTAAGCCTTTGTTAGTTTTTACAGGCAGCTTTATTGATTTGGACAGCTAACCATTTTTTGCTCAAACTGCACCGCACCGTGTTTTATAACTGGCAGATGTTGCAAGGAACTTGTATTGAAATAAGGACTTTTTATTTTAACAAAGAATGATCGAAGATGGTATTATTCGCAAGTATCCTTAGAACTTATTAACGTTTTTTTTAATCAGTCTAATAGGCTAGCAGTTCATTCCCACGGATCTTTATCCGCAAAGTATTTTGTATCAACCTTTTCTAAATAGCTTTTGTTTTAAACGTGTTTTATGTTTTTTTAGGTTTTATGCTTTAAACTTGCTTTAGTAAATCTTGAATATAGGGACCTTATTACAAAAGCGACCATAGTCCCTTAATTTTTTTTTTTTTTTTGAGTCAAGTAACATTAACAGCGACTTGGTTGGTTGGGGTTTGTATTATGAAATAAAATAAAAAACCAAAAACCAAAATCATTAAAAAACCTACTGACAGTTTACTCAACCGATTTTAACCTCTATTCCGTGGGCATAAGATGACAAAAGCAAATACGTATTTACAATACCAATTATTTACTGTAATAAGGGTTTGTTAACATTTCTAATGTTATTTCAAATGGAGTCTAAGTATAACTTACCACCTACTTACATTCATAAATAACTTATTTTTTCATGTTTTTATTTTATTTTGTATCAAACTAACTCTAGTGTGTAAAGAAAGTTTATTGTTACTAACACTTTTTGTGAAATATATTATTTGACTTGAATTGAATTAAATTGAATTATCTAATCTGACAAACCTCTGATAAATCTGTTAGAAATATGAGTCAGTAATTTAGCTGCATAACAAATACCCAACTCAGCTAGTACTTCCACTTAAGTTGCACAGTTCAACTGGCATTTATCAATAGTATTTTTTACACTCTACTGTGACATTGTTTGTGGCTGAGTAATGGTTAACTGATAATATATTTGTTTCATTTTCACAACAAGTCATAATGTTGCTTTGTATATCTCAAGAGCAAAAAATATTGTGCCGTCCCGACATTCTATTGGTAGACGAAAACAAAGGACCATGGGGGCAGGGTTTCTTCAGTGAATCAGTGCCAGACGAAAAGAAACCTTGAGGTGGAAAGGCGTACGATTTGTCGATAGTACGTTACTTATACTGTTTATTACTATAGATCAGCGGTACTCTAAGTGTGTTCCGCGGAACCCTAGGGTTCCGCGATACCCCTGTAGGGGTTCCGCAAGAATTTAGAAAAAAAAAACAAAACACCTCTCTCTGGTCACTGGTCGAACGTTTTGAATCCGCCCGCCGCGCGTATACTTGTGAGCGCGCAGTCCCTCTGATAAAAGCCGCCTCTGAATTAGACGCTATAGTTGTGAACAAGCGACTTTCGGCTCTATCTTCAAAAGCATAAAGTCGAGATTGTTTACAACGCATTTTTTTGTATTTATATTTTTATTTCCGCTTTTTGTTTATCAAAGGCGCCGACTCGAGTATTTTTGAGAATGTTCGAGTTCGAGTCTAGGACTAAGTATAAAAGCGCTATTATATAAAAAAAGTCGCGCCTCGTCAGTCAGTTGACGATTAGCGTTCGGAGCGATAAGTTCGTACCTACCTACTTACAAGCTGGCTAGCCTGCTGCCTTCTTGTAAGTTCTACTGCCCGCTGTATTCTGATTGTATCAGTTTTGTACATTTCTTCTTTGGACTAAACTTTGTCTCATAAACGCAGTAACGATTGTGCATTATTTTGACCCTACCATCCTGACGTGTAACATTATTAATAAAGAAGAATGGAACGTTGGCTTAAAGGTGTTAAACGTGTTGCAACGACATCTTCTAATGACGCTGAATGTTCAAAAGCAGTACGCGCGGAGAATACAGCAATTACCGATCCAGACGATGATGCCACGACGTCAAGCTCCACGGTTTCAAAGACGAAAAAAAGGAAGTATGATGAATCATATATCAGTTTCGGATTTGTTGATTCCAACGGCTCACCTCTCTGCATGTTATGTAGTAAACTGCTTCCTAATAGTTCCATGGCACCTGCCAAATTACGCAGACATTTAGAAACTGTACACCCCGAGTCTAAAGACAAGAATAAAGAATTTTTTGTTCGTAAAAAAGAACAGTTATTGGAAAGTCAAAAAAATATGATGCATGTAACACAAACTATCAATGAAAAGGCCACGGAGGCATCATATTTAGTTAGCTATCGCATTGCACAAGCAGGTGAAGCGCACACTATCGCTGAGAATTTAATAAAGCCATGTGTGTTAGACATAACAAAATGTATGCTCGATGAAAAATCTGCAAAGCATCTTTCTACTGTACCGCTATCAAACGATACTGTTTCACGGCGAATCCATGATCTGGCAAGCTACGTCAAACAAGAACTAGTTGCACGTCTACAAAAAACACGATTCGCCTTGCAAATGGATGAGTCAACTGATGTCACTGGTCTGGCTATCTTGCTGGTTATCGTGAGATATCCATATGAACGTTCTTTTGAAGAAGACATGCTTATGTGTTCACCGCTGCCCACAAACACTACCGGGGAAGAAATTTTTAATAAAATAAACATATTTTTTAAAGAAAATAATCTTAGTTGGAACGATTGCATTGACATTTGTACAGATGGGGCCAAGGCGATGACAGGTAAAACAGCAGGAGCAGTATCACGAATAAAAAGTAAAGCGCCTAATTGTAGTTCCAGCCATTGTATTCTGCATAGACAAGCACTTGCGATGAAGCAAATGCCGTCAAATCTAAAATTAGTTATGGATGAAGCGGTAAAAATAATTAATTTTATCAAATCACGACCACTACAATCCCGATTGTTCTCATTATTGTGTGAAGATTATGGCAGCAAACATAAAACACTGCTGCTCCATACAGAAGTGCGATGGCTGTCTCGGGGTAAAACTTTAACAAGGCTATTTGAACTTAGAGCCGAGTTACAAATGTTTCTTTCAGCAGATACAGTTTCTTTTAATTTGAAAGACCGTTTGTATGATAAAACTTGGTTGTTCCAATTGTCTTTTATGGCGGATATCTTTCAAAAACTGAACGAATTGAATTTATCATTGCAAGGTAAACAGACAACAGTGTTCCAGGCCTATAACAAAATAACTGCCTTCAAAAGAAAATTAGATTTTTGGATTATTTGCATTGGTAAGAGAGAAATAGAAAGCTTTACGTCACTCAGTGAGTTTGTTAGCGATAACGACTCGGAAATGTTTCAAGATGATGTGTTTGAAGAATTGGTCCAATATCTCACTTCGATGCGCGCATCTTTTGTAAAGTATTTTCCCGAAGAACATAATACAAAAATGAAGCTGAATTCATGAATTCATAATCCTTTTTTACCCAACTTGCAAAAGCCCGAAAGTATGTCAAACGAGATATATGAATCTCTTTTAGAAATGTCATCAGACACAAGTATGGAGTCACTGTTCAAAACGACGCCTCTCAACGATTTTTGGTGCAGAATCCGTGATGAATATCCAATGCTTGGCAGAATGGCTCTGAATATTCTTCTCCCGTTCCCAACAACATATTTGTGCGAAACAGGATTCTCAACCTATGCAGCCACGAAAACAAAATATCGCAATAGACTGGACGCCGAACCTGATATGAGACTTCAAATGTCTTCTATCAAACCTGATATCAACCAATTGATGAAAAATAAAAAACAGTTTCATACCTCCCATTAGTTAAGATTTTTTAATTTTTAATATCTTCTATTATTGTACTTGGCATGTGGTTAAAGTAAGTAATAATTAGTAACTGTTACATTGT
The DNA here is from genome assembly GCA_949699075.1 of Asteroscopus sphinx. Classification (NCBI taxonomy): domain Eukaryota; kingdom Metazoa; phylum Arthropoda; class Insecta; order Lepidoptera; family Noctuidae; genus Asteroscopus; species Asteroscopus sphinx. Next base: position 24,078,229 of record OX453004.1, on the reverse strand, counting down.
ACTTTTATTATGCTTATATAATAAAGAATACACTTTTAAAAACTATTGTTTTATTGTAGGGTTCCGTCAAGTATTTTGCTTGTCAAAAGGGTTCCGTGACCAAAAAAGTTTGAGAACCGCTGCTATAGATAATGCGCACGACTGTACATTATCACGCAAAGGGTCGCGCCGCCTTCAAAATTTTGGTTTATGAAAAGATTTTGAAATACATACAAGGATTATTTTTTACTTTTTAGTTAAGGTTTTTGAAGTCGGTTTTTTTTTGTTAAAAAGTTTTTTTTCTCTCGCGTATTATTCGTCGTAATTAGATTTTTGAAGAAATAGAAAAAAAAGGTTTCTGAAGCGGAAGGCCCTGTTTCTGAAATAGCTAAACAAAAACTAAAGTATATTTTAGACAAAAATAAAGGATTTGATACCCTAAAAACAATTAATAAAGTTCTGTGCGGAAGTTTTGAGGATACTGCAGACGTACCTTAGACAATTACGGAAACAGGCGTCTTTAAGTATGCTCCCATTACATCATGTGACGTGGAAAGATCTTTCAGCCAATATAAGGCTATATTTAAACCAAATCGACAGAGTTTTAATTTCGATAATTAAAAAAAGCATGTGATTGTGTATCGCAATCAATTTAATAAGACAGATTTAGTGGAAGATGAATAAAACTTCATTTTTTTATTTGAATTAGGTAGTTACCTAAACATTTCGCTATCATTTTTTTTTATGTAACTGTTACTGTAGTAATGTTTCACAATAAACAATGTTTAATAATATGAAAGATATTCTTATTTTATACTCCATATTTTTTCCATATTTTAAATTTTTTGGTCCATATTATATGTACATATTTTAAATTTTTTAATCCGTGCCCTCCTTATCAGCAACCTTATCGATTGGTTTAATAATATAGGATGATATTTTTTTGCAAAAAAGGTATGGTTCGATTACTGGCCGAAAAAGCGGCTTAAAAAAAAATTAAAGATACAATTTTGTTTTATCCAAAATCGAGATCACGTCTCCATTCACGACTTTTCTCTATAGGTTATAGTTTCGCATTTGGCCCTCAGGCACTGTTTCAAAACTCAACCTGTATAGGTAGGTACTGAAGTAGAGATTCGATGTCTCTTGATAATAAATAAAGAAATAACTATTTCTAGTTCGCAGGTGTTTCGGTTGAATTTATTTCTGATTGCTAAAATCAGTGATGAAGAAGGAATATAGGTTTACTTAAACCTTTATTCTTTCGTGATTGAACTAGCTTTGCATGTCTGCAACGTCAAGACTGAGGACAGCTAAAAAGTAATATAGGTACTTTCGAAAAAAAAAGTTGTTTGATAGTAGGTAATCATCGTTTCTTCTATCTAGCTACCCTTGCTTCAATTAGTAATTAGAAATATAGATAGAGAACGAACAGCCGACAAGCACGTATCTATTAATTAGTTCTTTGTAGAACGTTCCTTCGATCGATGGTCCAACCAGCAATGCTCAATTGATATTGTAGATTATAATCGTCCTAAGTACAGTCGACCGCACGTCAGTGGTAGCACTTGATTTACGAAAACCACCCCGACTGCTTTCAAAATAAAGATGCTATCAAGGTCACAGTTACCACTGATGTGCGATCGACTGTACTACACAATCTAAGACCCTTCACAAATGCACAATCACTTGAAAAATCACTCTTCGTGACTAAACTTTGGACCCTTCTAACAAAACCTTTTAAGGATACGAAAACGAATTTCGGACTTGAACTTAAGCCGATTCGCGTCCATTCAATCCAATTGTGTTATTCCTACTGTATAGGTTTAGGAAACCTTAGCAAATGGACAAAATCTTTGTTGTTTAATTAAGTTGCTTATGTCTAAACAGAATGTTGGCACGGATTTAATCAAAATCCATATTCAAGGTAAAAGTGCCATTTTGAAATTCATATCACAGTGAGGAACTAGCACGCTATCCACTGCGGGATATCAAGGCATTTAATTAAGTGCATAGTCATCGTGATGAATAGTCGGCATTCGATGTATCTACTACGCCGTACAATGTGTGTCGAAGTATTTATCAAATATAGGTCGCGGGTCGTCGTCGATTTGTTTGTAGTTTAACCTGTATTAAGATTGTGAGAAAGTTAACAGTAGTTAGTGAGTATTAACTCATATCGATCCTATTGCAACAGCAAGTCGGAAGGCTATATAGCTGATGGCCCAAGACAGGTGATTTTGCTGCCACCCCGAACCCCTCCACCTGGCCTGACGCTAGCTCAATTACCGGGAACTATAACTACAATTTAAAGAATTCAAATTCAAGTCAAATAAAAATTCCAATAATTATTTTGCAATATGATTTCCTTTTTTTTTGCCGTGTGGAAATCCTCATGGACGCACTCCGCCCGGAGACGGGGCAGCCAGTGTCGGACTCTTACCGACTAAAAACCACCACGGTATTCCTCCAAACTACCTTTGGCCAGTGGTGTGGGAAACGTTTCCTTCTCCCCGTGCGGCCTAACGTCAGCCGCAACCTCTCCGGCGGCGCACATGGAACACTGCGCGCCACCTCACGGGTCTCACCTTGACGTTGCTAATACGCTGATGTCATGACCACACCAGCCGCGCCATCCACGCTAGCCACGCCAGCGAAAAGGGGTTAGCCACGCCAGCGAAGAGGGGTTAGCCAGGCCACGCCAGCCATGCAAGCCATGCCAGCCACGCCAGGTAGCAGACTACCCCGAGTCCACCACCCGCAGGCCCTTTCCTCCCGTAACTTTTTATGCAGGTTGTCTTCCTCATCCTACCGTGATTTTTATAGAGGTTTTCTTCCTCGTACCTGCTCCTCCATTTTGTCCTCTGCTAGCTTCAAAGGGACACGACAGACACAATTTGTCTGGCATTTTTGCTGAACCGAGCCTATTTGGCGCAGTCGTGGGGCACACAATTATACTTTTAAAAGCTGTATTATAGATAGTAAAATTATATATGATTGTTATTGTGTGCCTCTGACTGTAGTCAATAAACCATTTTTGTTTCTTTCCATTCTTTCTTAAAATTCGATTAAAATTATGCTTTTCGTATTCTGTTATCTACGGCGATCGCTGTCAGAAATTATCTGAAGCGTCACTGCAACTTGATCGTTGCGTCATAAAATAAAGCGAATTAGGGCCCAAGGTGCACCGGCCCACTGCTGCTCCCTCTAGACGTATCGAGTAGGACAAGCAGCCGTCAGGCACACAAGGAAGTTTTCTGGCTCAGTACCCTGCGATATGATTTCCCTGCTCATGGATTTTTCCAAATCTCAGGTACGCTAACGTTCTTACCGCTAGTCATGTTTTTTTTTTCTTGAATTAGTTTTGTAATTCATAACAAATAAACAAATAAAAGGCTTATCGTTGCATTACAAAACAATTTTTCAAACATTAGGTACATTTATTTGCTATCTTGTCTTCGTAACTTAGTCTTATTAGAATTATAAGTACCTATTAATTTATGACTCATCCCATATAATCCTATTTGTGATTGAAAAAAATTGATAATAAAATCTACAAAGCTTCAGATTAGGTTGCTACGAATGACGTAGCGCATATCCTTTCTCGTGACAAATCAAGCGATATCAATATGTCTGACGAAGGTATGTCACTTATCTAATATTGGCATGCACTCACCTGGGTGATAAGATTATTGAGATAGAGAAAGTAGGTACCAAGCTATTGAAGCAGATATGTTCCTACGCTATGTTTCTGACGCAAGTTGTTATGAACGCCTATAAAGCCTGAAGAGGCTCCGAATGGTAATAGGCGTTGGAGCCTAAAATAGAATATCAGTTGGAGCGGACACCAGGCGGGTGACGACGGGTGAGTGGCTCTCCCGAGTGACGCACTCCGCCGCCTGTGTAATGAAGTGATGTCTGAAACCCCTATCGACACACGTAAACCGTGACAGCCCCTAATTATATACATATATCACACATCACATTTTCATATCATACGATACAAGAATTTTTTTTTATAGAAAAGTAAAAAAAGTACTTGAAATATCAATATCTCAGTAAAACCATCATTTTAAGGATGTAAGGAGTCATTAAACCATCGAATGTGTTCAAAAGATCCTTTGTACAGTCCTTACTTTGACACGTACGCGCCCTCTCACTACCTTTTCAATACAACCATGAGTGCACTTACCCTGATTGAGAGCCAACGACTGCTAAAAGTTCAAGAACTAAGGATATATTTTCTTTTCAAAATATGTAGGACCTATCTGCTAAAACTACCTAGGTAAATTGAATTTTATTTTTAATTTTTGACTCGACAACGGAAATAGATAAAAAACAAGGTTTAAAAAAGTTATCATTAGGCATAATTTAAACTTCTTAAAACATTGAACCGTGTCTATGGACAAAAAGTCGTTGGTGGTTATTAGAAAACTGTTGTTAAACAAAGGACAGCGGTGAAGTCGGAGGGCATTGTGCGACGCGGGGCAGGCGGCAGGCGTGACGGACGCGCTTGGCCAGCGACGCGCCCTCGCCACGACTGATGGTACCCGGAACAAACACCCACTAACTATTGGGCAAGACGATGCCATCGTTGGCAACTTATGCATACAAGTACTCTACAACACACACTTAACTTTCAAACTGGCACAGAGTAACCTACGTTACATGACTATTCATTTGAATACCGCAAGGAACATCCCTCACATTGCAAGCAAAAGCTGACATCGAATGCTTAGAAATGTCGGTCATTCCTTTTGCAACGTATGCTTCGGCTTAAGAGAGGCAGCTCACAAAGGCGTGTACTCGCTCCATTCCATATTTGAAAAACAACACCGCACACATTTTCTTACTTTCCACGCTCGTCTCGACGTAAACACCACAGTTTACATACTAAGTAGTAAGAAGCCACTACTTTTATGGTGAAATCTTAGAGAAACATTTTAAACACGTAGTTACTTGTAAAAACTCTCTCTGTTTATTACAATTTTATTCAGATATTCAAATAATGTGAAAGAATAGTAATATAACGATCACATTCCTGAGAAATATAGTTATAGGTAAATTTAAATTATGATGAGTACTACATATACCGGTAATAATTTAACTACCGGTACCTAGTCGTCCCAAAAGAACTATGTAGTAAGCGATGTGTTGTGTGTATATAAATAAATAAATAGCAATGTCAGTCCCATCCCAACTGTTTTGGTCGACTTCCAGGCTAACCAGATGCGTTTGAACAGTATTTTACACGGAGCGACTGCCTTTAGATCTCCGCAATTTTACATGTTTATTTTTATAATAGGGGGCAAACGATCAAGCGGGTCATCTGATAGGAAGCTATTACTGCCGTTCATGAACATCCACGACATCAGGGAAGTCGCCGATGCGTTGCCTACCTTTTAATTAAAACATATGCTCTTTTTTTTCTAGGCTCCCATGTCGAATTTGTTCGGAAAAACTGCCGACGCGACAGAAGCTGGATCCACAGTTTTGAAGTTCTGGTGAAAAAAACGTCTAACGTACGGTAGTAGACCACCAACCATCAAGATGGTGAGGATGGAACTTGGACTTATGGTGGGTGGTGAATCATTCCCTCCATGCCTTGCTCTACAGCGAGTCGCTCCACAACGAGCCTCGCTATTAATCTCAACACGACGAGCGTTAAAAAACTACGAGTTTCTGTACAACTAGTAGCTGCAAGACGAGCCTCTCGATTCGACCTCCAATTAGCGATTACAAACAGAGTTGGAAAAAATTGAAAACACAGATATGATGTTATAGGACATGCTACAACGATGCAGCACTATGATACGAACATAATGGGGGTCATGAAGTCGGGTCATTAGAAGTTATGAAGTGCTAAGGGTTCATGAAATGGAATCACTAAGAGTCATGAAGTGAGGTCGTTGGGGTCATGGAGTGAGGTCACTGGGGGTCATGACGTGGGTTAACAGGGGGTCATGAAGTGAGGTAACTAACCCCCTATAGTGGGGACTCAGATTCATGAAGTAGAGTACCGAGTGTTCCTGAAGTGGAACACTGCACTGGGGTCATGAAGGTGTACTGGGCTGTACTGACATTCTAAGATTATACCAGTTGTCAGACTTTCGGGCTTCTGACTACCCGTACCGACTGCCATAGATATTCGTATGGGAACAAATACACATAATATGGCAGCAAAAAAATCGTCTTTTTACATCACAGTCGTTACAGCTTACAGCTAAATGAACTGGACTCACTGGACTGACTCACGAACTGGCCTCGTGTCCGGAGCGCTTCACATTTCAGTCGAAAGACGTCCACTGCTGGACAAAGGCCTCCCCCAAAAGGGGGGGGGGATATGCCATAATCGCCACGCTTGGCAGGCGGGTTGGCGAATGGTGATCGTGTCCGGAGCGCTTACCTCCTTCAAAAATCGCTGATAATCAGGTAAATTCTAAGTTTAATGTATAAAAATAAACAAGACTGGCGGAGTTCGTCGGCACCTCTGCAATCGATACGTGGGTATCGAGCATCGGACCGAATAGTCACGGTGACAACGACCTCAGACCACCTCGGACACTTGTGACCTACTACTTACAACAGCCATGCAATGCGCAATGATTAGCACTTAGCTAATTAACTTCCAAACTTGCAAAAAATCAAAGGTACTGTTACATTTTAATTTAACTAGGTAGGTACCTCATTTACCTAGAAAGATTCAAATTGTTCAATGACAAGAAGAGCTGGTAAATATTTTCCCTCGAAAAGGTAAAAAAGGTAAACAAACCAAGACTGTTTCACCATACTGTTTTGTAAGTCGTACAAGTGACAACAATAGTGGTACTTGTCTGTTAGTTACAACTAAAGCGTCCTCCACGACTGAATGAAGCATTGTCGTGACCTATTTTAGTTCGCTGGCTGTACCGCTGCGCCAGGAAATAGAACTCGACATCCTGTTACAATGTAGGTATACACGGTAGGTAACATCCTAAGATTAGATCGAAGGATTGGTTTAAAAGCCACTGCGAGTAAAACAGTAAGCTAATAAGGTAAAGAAAAAATTACTTGGTCAATAAATACACTGCATATTAAAAACTACGAGAGGTGACTAAGGGATTCACCAGAGGATGGGCAGCAGCGTTCTCTGAGTATTTAACCAACCAACTGCGATCGCCAACCCGCCTGCCAAGCGTGGCGATTATGGCATATCCCCCCAAACTGCTTGGGGGAGGCCTATGTCCAGCAGTGGATGTCTTTTGGCTGAGATGATGATGATGATGATATTAAAAACGCCTACTTTGAAATATCCCTTTGAATTTCACTGTAATCGTGTATAAAATGGACCGTTAATTTTGAGTTGGTTTTTATGTCAGCCGGGAACACCATGGTAATTTTAGTCGGTTAGAGTCCGACATTTGGCACCGTCACCATCCAAGAGGATTCAGGTTATATTATTTCTTTCTTTCTTGACCTAATTGGTACTGGTTGGTGGGGTAATGTACCAAAAATCTTTAGGAAAAATAGTTATACAGATAATGTTTTGTTTATCAAATTAAAGGTCTCTTTACAAAACATAAATGTGACTGGTTCTCCTTTTAAGTTACGTTCCGCAGGGTTAACTTCTGCATAAGGACAAAAATATTTGAATGGCCTACTGAATTCAGAAGGGTTCCGTTTTTTTCCATTTGGCTACGGAATCCTAGAAAGGGGGCGTGGCCTAGCTGTTTGACTACATTGACATTTCGGCCGAGTTGAGATTAGTCAAAATATTTGTTTTGTTTTGTTTCGAAAAGTCCTATAAATGTAGTTCAATCTGTAATACATGTTTAATTACAACATAAAACAAAAGTAAAGAGGCCTAGTTTTTTTACAACACGGTTTAATTTCTTATTATTCAAAGAAGTATTACATTTTCCGAAAAATTCCGCGAAGCCTTAGAATCACTGTGTGCTTATTATAATTCGATCACCTTTGTGCGTACAAAAGATTCGTCACTTATGATTCATACGAACGAAACAAGTCTTTATGCCATAAATGCTCTTGTTCAGACAATTAGCACGATACTAAACAAGAGTTCCAGAAAACGGGAGGATGACATACACCTATGTACTTACTTACATATTATTACATTAAATTTTTAGGGTTCCGTACCCAAAGGGTTCTAATGGGACCCTATTACTATGCCTAAGCCGTCTGTCCGTCCATCCGTCCGTCTGTCTGTCCGTCTCTCTGTCACAGAGCTTATCTGTTTAACTATAATAGATAATAGTTGACATTTTCACAGAATATGTGTTACTATGCCCTGTATTATGGCAAATACCTAAAACTAAAAGTATAAAAGTTTAAATCCAAAGGGGTTCCCTCCATAGAATTATTAAGCACTATTAGACTTTGACCGCGGATCGCCCGCGTTCTGGAATAAAATATAGCCAATATAAAGTAGCTTTCTTATGGTATAATAATTACAAAAATCGGTTCAGTAGTATCAGAGTTTATCGATTACAAACCAACAACAAACAGATCTTTCCACTTTATAATATTAGTATAGACTACGTACACGATAGTACTTATTATTTCCATGGGTCCCAATACAAGAAACATTGTTGAAAATGCATTTTATCACTTTTTTTGTTCTTGTTCTATCTTAAAAACAATAGTATAGTAGTAGTAAGCGACAAACTTTGTGTGATTTTAGTGCATTCTATTAGTATAACAACTAATAATAAAAGTAAGGCAAACACAGACGAGTGCGGTAGTACCTGCGTAATTAAGAAATGCAAATACACTAGGGAGCAATGAATCTGGATCATCAGCAAAGCTTATTCAAATAAAAACTATACTTTATAGACCATTTGACTAATTATTATTTTATATACCTATTTATTATCAACTTCTTATTTGAATTAACTGTCATTCTTTGTTTCCCAGATAATGAGATACCTATGGTGAACTCAAAAATTTAATCAGTTTCTACGGGGTATCAGATCGATGGGTGATTCGGAACCCTTGTAATCTAATAACTTAATAGTCAATTTATGTTGGCCCAAAATACATCGTAGATACGAATCTGCCTTCTGCAAAAATATCTTCATATCTATCTATTCAAATCTTTTAGGGGCACAAAGTGTATAGGTAGGTACTCATAACTAAGGGACGTCCTTCAAGCCGCTTTGTTTGTGGGCCTTAAACCTATTTTACCCCTCGTTCTGATTCTTCATTACATAAACGATTATATTATAGCCTCTCTCTGAGGTAGAAAATTTATACGCTATTTTGGAAATTGCTCTATTTACTTAATATTCTGTGACCAAACTTCGTCCTCGATAACAATTTGTCACCATTGGAGGGAATATCAGAAGAATTTTGTGGCATGCGAGTAGAAGATAAAGTAGAGAATGTTTTAACGTGGATTGCAATATTAATAAGTAATTATATGTGTAATATATTTTGTGCTATTTATTTATTTTAGTTTAGTAGTACGCCACGGACTGCCCCCATTATCTAGATCTTACGTCTTCTTTGTCCATACAAAGGTTGTCTGGAAGATATCGCTTTTAGCGAGAAGACCGCCCATGTACCCATAATTTATACGTTGTTCCTGTTTACTACTATTTTCATGGTGTACAATAAAGTATATTCTATCTATCTATTTTTAATCGATGAAAATTTAGAGTCAGGCCTTCTGTCCTCCTATCATCCACATAAAAAATGCACGTTTTTTTGCTTTTTGAAAGAAAATTAAAGAAGTATCAGTTTCAATATTTATCAGGCCTTCTAATTGTTGTATTTAAGAAACAATTGCACGTCCAATGTATATCGGTTGGGCGCAAAATCAATTTTTGTAGGCACTATGAGACAAATACGGAAATTGCAATTTTCTCGTAAATCGATTTTCGCATAATATATAATAGGTACATGGGAGTATTTTTGATTGCCCTTGACGCCTTTTATTTATGGTTTTTGTTTGGACCACGAGACACCGTGTATATGTATATTATGTATTATGTGCTCCTGAAAATTTAACTTGAAGGCATACGTTGTAAAAGAAATGTATTCAGAATCAACATCAACAACCTCTAACAACAACCTCTTCTCCTCTACTTTTCTCCTTCTTTGACAACTTCTGTGGTCTAGTGGTTCGAGTGTCGGACTGCTGATCACGAGGTCGTGGGTTCGATTCCCACAGGACACAAATATTTGTGTGATGAACATGAGTTTTTGTGTTGGTCTGGGTATTGCTTAAATATTTACAAAAAAAAAAGGTATTGAAGTATTATATCCATTGTCTAGTACCCATAGTACAAGCTCTGCTTAGTTTGGGACTAGATGGTGATGTGTATAATGTCCCAAAAATATTTATTTATTTTATTTATTTATCTTTTTGTATGCAGAAAAGATCTACCTAAGCACTAACCGAATTTGAATTAACTATTTGATTCAAATTTAACATCTCAACTGAAATTCCCTTACGAAGAATATAAGATTTTTAAGTTATGCATAAACAATACCTTTTACGCATTGACGTTTGTTGTATCGTCTTATTTATTTATTGTAGTGGCTAGCTAAAATTAAGATATTCTGACTTTTCAGAATGTTTAGTGATATTTACCAAATAACTAAGTACTTGAACCCAGGGTCCGCATAGAAGCCTGGCGCATTCTCGGGCGCAACCCGCGTGCATTCCTATGCGCGTGCGCAGCGACGCTCACATAACTTAAGCCTTGACCTGCATTGCTAACGAAGCCTGCAGACGTACCCGATAAGACGATTCACTGACACTGTTTGCAAAATAACGAAACTTTTAAACACTGTTGCTTTTGCAAATCAATGTAAATTCTATGTATTTTATTTTGTATGTTAACTATTTCGTTACGCGGAACCAAAACTTGACTGCATACAAAATAAGTAGATATCACGAAAAAAATTAGTCCGCTAATACCACAGTTTTCGACTGACTTCCGAAGGAAGTAAGTATTTACTGAAAAGCGTTCAGATTCGTAATAGCAAATGAATCAAGCATCTAAATACCAATGACGTCAGAACAGCGTAACGCATACAAAATCAAAAGGTACATGTTTAGTTAATCATTCGTCTACTACAATACCGGTGTACTATTAGGTAATTGAATCTAGATTAGTTTATCATTTGCAAAGACGATCTGACTATCTGATCTGACTGGATTATTTAGTTTTAATTTTTATATGGGTCTGCGTGCCTGCAATAAAGAATTTTATTTATTTATTTATTTGTAAACTTGATTTACTCAAGATAAAAACTAACTTACTTTACTTTAAATGTGACTTATAATAATTACTATTATCAATAAATAACTATGAACTATATTTGTGTATAAAATGTACAATATAAAATATACAAATGTAGTTAGGTAGTACTTGTAATTTTAAATTGAGTAGCTATGAATTTATACAATACAGTGCCAAAGACACTGATAAATAATGAAAGTAAAGTTATAAGTGATAAAGACACTGTAAAGAGGTACCTACATTGAAGAGTGTAACTTGCTTGCTACGTCACATAAAAATCATATTATATCTACATAAACATTATTAGAATGTAAATTCCATTTACTCTAACCTTAAACTCCAAACAAAAAACCTAATAAAAATACCTATTTCATCATCTTAATTTATTCCGCTAGTTTACCAACACTTGAGACACTAATTGTGATAATTTCTAGAAAAAACTGCTTTTATTCATCTTAAACGTCAAATTGATGAAGAAATAAGCCACGAGATAACTTCTAACGGCCAAAATTAATGTCCAATCTATCTACGATTTGCCCTACTAGAGATAGGAATTTGACATAAGCTTCATACAAAATATGTCAAATTTCTATCTCTAGTAGGGTAAATCGTGGATAGATTGGATATTAATTTTGGCCGTATAAGAATAAATAACAAAGTCCGCAGCTTGCAATAGCTTGGACTTATTAGATCACTTTAAAAAGAAGTTCTCGAACTACTTGTAATAACGAATAACACTGACGAATTATTTCTACGTGACGGCACAAAATACTTAAAATGTATTCAATATTTTCATTACGATGTAGGTACCTAAAACAAATATAATATTCATGACGTGACTTTGTGTGAATGAGTCAACGGACAGCCAAAGAGCATCATTTTGTCATGTAAATATCATAGAACCAATGTAACGTCATTGATAGAACCCATTGATTCATCCATTGAGATGATTTGTAACAAACGCCAATATCCGGTGTGTAATACATCCTGAGGTGTTATCAAATTATCAATGTGACTTATCAACAAAATAAAAGATTAAAATAACACCAAATGAGTGACTCTAGTTCGAGTTCCTCGAATATGACTCCTGCAGCGAATGATTCTCACATTTTGTTTTTCTTATAACTAAAACAAACTAACACATTTTCTCAACCCAACTGAACTTAAATTAATAATGATTTATGATGTTCTATAGTGGAATAGTAGAGTTCTATGCGTACGCGTTCACTCCCAAATTTTGTCATCCTAGAGTCCCACTATCCCCGGAACTTAACTTACTTTGACATACCACCGCGTCTGAGACTTTCGGTGCCTGGTCCTCCGGCGTTCGCAGCTGCGTTCAGCACGGGCCGGTGACCGCAGCGCATGACACTGCGCTGCGAGCGCCTTGGTGCGCTCCGCCAACGAGTGCCGCAACTCGCCCCCCACACACCCCCGCACTAGCATCTCAACCGACCTCTGCTTGCTCCACCTTAGCACTGTCGCCATCTACGATATCACTCATCGCGACTCCTTCACGCAACCGTACCAGACAGTTTGTGCTGCAGCGAAGCCTATTGAAAACAAATGCGGTATGGAAAACTTACAACTCATCGAATTATGATTCAACTAAGCGTTTCTGTAATTAATGCCAAGATAATAGTCCACTATAGTCATTAAATGTTTACACTGAAACTATGAAAACTGTCGACCTGTCGATGTCGCATGCAACACATAGATTCTGTATCTAAAAATAAACAGATGAAACTATTTTAGATTAGATGAACGTGACGAGGCATCAAGGTCTAGGTCGGGAGATAAGGTCGCGCGAGCAACAAGCTAGGTATTTATCATTTGATATGAGTACAAACTGAACGCATTCTGTCGGCCGACGACTTTTGATCACAAGACAAGACGTGTGTGTGTGTCATTGAATGATTTAAAATCCAACTTGAGCGGGATTCTGTGGGATAAACAAATTGTACTGGCTACGTATGTTATAAAATAACAAAAAGAAAAACTCAACAATAATGTTATTAACAGACTTTTTATTAGTTTTTTGTATGGACTAACGAACTAATGAATCATCTTAGTTCTCTGAATGCTTAACAACACTTCACCTGATTAAACGATTGAAATTTACAGTTATTGTAGGACAGATGTGACGTGACGTGATGTGATGTAAACATCCTCATCTTCATTTTCAATTGTCACACTCACGCCACACAGTGGTTCAGGCTGTATGGGACCGCGGAAAAAATAGTGTACCTATTTTGATTATATTCAGCTTCCATGTTAATTATGAAGTAACGGATATTGATAAATTACAGACTTTCATGTAAAGAGCGTTTATACAGGATTTTTTTTAACTAGTGCGCAAATTTTTTTTGGTGGTTCGATATGAGTAATAGAACACATTTCCATTAATTGTTCAATTTTTTTTTTTATCCGACTAAAATCAGCAAAATATGGACACAATCTGTTCGTAATAACATCAATTAAAGCGCGCGACGGCTGGCTCACGCGGCCGTCCGGGAGGGGGTTGTACCCCCGTTGCAAACCCACAGCCGCATGAACCAACCGTCTCGCGCTTTCATTGTGACGAACAGATTATGTCCATATTTTGCTGATTTTAAGTCGGATAAAAATATAAAAAAAAGTATTGAACAATTAATGGAAATGTGTTCTATTACTCATACTGAACCAACAAAAAAAAATGCGCACTAGATAAAAAAAAATCCTGTGTAAAATACTGAAAAAAACTTAATTTTGTTTAAAAGATAATGTTGAGGTATTTTGTGACACAAAAATATAATAAAGATAATTTATATATTTCTCCGCATCCAGCGGAAGGCACAGGACCGGTCGTTGTGGCGATGCTTGGGGGAGGCCTATGTCCAGCAGTGGACGTCTTTCGGCTGAAATGATGATGATGATGATGATGATATATTTTTATTTTCATTATTATGAAAGTATTTATTCTGAGGAAAATATTCCTACTCACTAGATAAATGGGTCCTATCCAAAGCTTGCAGATTAATGCAGCCGGAATCGATTTGATAAATACAAATACCTACACCACATTAGTAAAGTATTGTAGGTAATAATAATATGTAGCTAGAAAGTTATGATCAAGCCATTCATTAAAATTATTAAGTTTTTAAGCATTCTTTCATTATTTTTTTCTAAACTGTGGCTGGCATTAGAAGGACCTCTCATGGAACAAACTACTTTTTTTTTTCAACATGTAATTTGAATGCTATCGGTAGACACTAATAATTAGGGCTTTTATTAGCGTGAACTCATACATCCAACTGTCAAAATGCAGTGTTATTTGATAGTTGGAAGCATGAGTTCACGCTTAGATTCGTCTCTGAATGTAAGCCTTAGTTTCTAATAAGTACAAATAACAAATATTATAATGTATTGAAAATCCTTGTAGGATATAGTTGCCTAGATAGTCTACTATAAATCTAAGACATAAAATATGACTACAACAGATCTTTCAGTCCAGCTTCAATTCTTTTTCCGCCCTTGAACCACCGAACCGTGCGCAACGGGGTGACATTACCTATACCAACATTCGTATTCACTATTACACCATCGTTGTTTAATTAGTGCCATTAGTTTGTATTAGTACGTGATCATCGTAACTTACTATTCATTCAAAGATTAGATTAAGTCACATAGAGTCAAATGATATGTCTGCTACAAATATACATCCATAAGCTGTGCCTTCTTAATACACATATTGGTTTTTCACCGTTTACTTTCAACTTTCAGGTTGAAATCCCGAAATTACGGAAAGCCTAAGTGGAAAATGAACGATAGTTTAACCCGCCAAAAGTCATATAGGGAAGATCTACAATTTATCATTTGCTAGCGTGAACAAATTAATTTATTATCCCTTCCCGTGACACTAAACTTCTTGTTGTCAAAGGTGTAATTTTAATAATGTTTGACCTACAGTGCAAATGATTGTATAACAACAATAGATATATAGATTACTAGTATAGTATTAGGTATAATATTATCTGTACCTTTTTTTTTTTTTTTTTTTTTTTTTTTTTTTTTTTTTTTTTTTTTTTTTTTTTTTTTTTGATCTCGGGGTGGAAAATCCTCATGGATGTCCCCCGCCCCGGGGAGGGCGGGGGGGTCTGTCGGACTCTTACCGACTAAAAACCACCCCGGTGTTCCATCACTCACCTGCGCCGGGGTCGCGGGAACGCGCTATTCTTCCGCAACCCCGGCATATTATCTGTACCTAGATCAACTTATAACAGTGAGTATGAATTAGATAAGAGTTCTAGCTGATACCGGTACTTGTGTTTATGATTCTTATCACACTATAGGTGATCGTTCTTGATTTAAGATAGGTACACTCACTATGAATAAATAACAAGGTATACAATATACTGATGTATTCAGGAATGTAAGATTTATAAAACACATTATTTATTCAAGATTATATTCATAGAAGTTAGTTATGTTAAGTAGTTTTTTTATTAATATTGAATCTTTGACTTTTTTATCAGCACCGAGCATTCAGAATTGATAGTTAACCCCTCTACTACCGAGTTCGCAATTCTACTAAATTACTGTTATCACCTTCAAAAATTTCCCTCGGAACTTTTCCCAGAATCAACTATTCGTAAAAAGAAATCGTAAAAGGCCATCTTTAGCGAAGCTTCGCTTCTGCGGATGATCGTGAGGTTTATTTAGATTTGCTATTTTACTTGAATTACAACTTCCCTATTTACCCGACTGCGCCAGAAGGAGGGTTATGTTTTTCGAGTGTATGTATGTATGTATGTATTTATGTATGTATGTATATTTCTTTGGCACGCTCTGTAGCCTAAACGGCTTGATGGATCTTAGCTTGAGAGATGTCATTGGATTCGTCTTAATTGTGAGAGTGACACTGGGTATATCAAAATTATAAAAATCAAAATGGCCGCTTTATGGAGCCATTTTATGTGACTTCAAAATATATTTTTTGTACAAAACCTATCGAGTGGGTTATCAAAATAAAGGGTTTTATAAATGGTTTACGAAAATATAACAACTTATATGTTTAAATGTAATTTAGAATGAGAAATGCTAAAAAACAACAAAATATACAATGTTAAAAATGAATTGGACTTTCAAAAAAAACATTAATATTATGATAAATAAAACATGACAAAACTAAAAAAAATCAAATAAAAAAATTAATTAACAAAAACAAAAAACCCGACTGCGTGTAAAAATAACAGAAAAGATTTAAACAAGACTTATCAACACGCAGGCGGAGGCTACCTATGAACTATTATGTAATTCATGACCAAAAACATACGTAGCCTCCGACTGCGTGTTGATAAGTCTTGTTTATATCTTTTCTGTTATTTTTACACGCAGTCGGGTTTTTTGTTTTTGTTATTTATTTATTTTTAAACTGCAGATTTGCGAAAGCTACATTGATTTTTATTTTTTGTTACGAAACACGAACTGTTCCAAATAACTATGGCATTAAAACGGTAGCTGCTTAGCAATGGAATACGTGTCTGTAGACTAGGTCGATATCTGACGAGGAAATTGGATAATTGAGGAAGGGAGCGGCCGTCGACGAGAACTAGGTACACGCGGTATTAACGTCTTTTCACTATGGGTATCATATGTTGCACAATAACAACGTCGCTCTTTAGTTCTAAGTCACGTTTATAAAAACCCGGATACAACACAACGAGTAGGTAGGCATGGCTCTGTCGAGTATTTGCTCTAGATCTCTCTGGCATATGAAAACAAAACATAATAGGCATATTGATTAATATAATCTGTTTTATTAGGCGAAGATTAGGTTCTTAAAAGGCTAATTTAACTAAATGACTGACTGAACTAAATGTTTTAAATGCTGAAAATGCAATAAATTGCAATACTAAGGCACAGGTAATATAATACTAAACTAAGGGTATGCCACTGGTCAAATTTCTTTGTCCAATCTCTTTGCCCAATCCAGTTTATTTGATGATCAGTGTTTTATTATATACAATATTTGATGAAAATCATCCAATTTCATTGATCAATGTCACATTTGACAAAGAAATTTGACCAATGACGCATTTTCAGTATTTGAAACTCATTTTAGGCTCAGTGGTTCCCGGCGTGGTGGAACGTTTTATAAGGAATTCGAGAGAACTCCTTAGACTCCTTACTGGGTCTGTGTAAGTGTATTTTAAGATTTCTCATTCATAAGCCTTCATTAATTGCTTTTCAGTTTTTAATTATAATTACGTTTTCTAATTACGTTTATTAAAGATAGAGCAATAATTAACATTGATAATGTCATCATTTATGTTACATCATGTGACGAGAAGATTCGCTATTGATAACTGTAACTACTTAGAAGTAAATGTAATATTCGTCACGCCAGGTGCTTGTCTGTATTCATGTAACGCCCCAATATTTCGCCCTTAACACGTGAGAATACGGCAAGAGCACCGAATCCGAATGAAAACGACAGGTGGCCGACACCGGTCGTCAGGTGCAAGCTGCACAAAGAACCGAAAAGGCCTTAAAAATCCTACCTGCCTTCCTACAATCATAAAAAACTGTTATTTATTTATTCATCTATTCGTATAAAATGTTAAAATGCGACTTTTTGCGTGTGTGCGCGCCTTTATTGCTTTGTTTTCGCACTCATTATCTAGGCCTAGGCAGTAGGCTAGCTTATTATATCAGTGAATCGGAGAATTATGTTAGAGTGCATAACAGAACAATTAAACTACTGGACAGTTTGTTTAGACATTAAAATGCGTCGGTTTTTTCAGTATCTGTTTACTCACTTGATCTGCTCCCCTAGCCATGTTGACAATCTACAATCGTCAACGCTTAGAAAACCATCAAAATGTATGGGAATGACATATCTCAACGAATTACTTTTTCGTTGAGATATGTCATTCCCATACATAGTTGCTGATTAGCAATTTCATTGTCTGGATAGAATGTATTAATCTAACTACCTATTACTAAAAACATTTTCATTTATAACAAGTTAAGGTGTCGGTGATTCCAATAATTTCTAAAATCTTTAAGAAAAATGTTTGTGTTTTCTTACCTGCCTGATGATCCCTGAATCTACTTAAGTTGCTAATGACAGTGTTTGTGTTTTATTTTTTACAGATAATGGCATGCTACCTGACGAAATAAGAACGTGTAAAAAGAACAACAAAGTACAGGTATGTACTTCTAAATTATATGCATGATTATAATTTAAATCGTAATTGACGAATACATTAGGTAGCGAAATACGCGCAAAAAGTGTCATCAACCTTAGTTACTTCTCACACCGATGATAATAACGAACAAACTTATGATTGATTATACATATACTTAGATGGGAATCTTTGTTAGTCATACTCAACGCCTAATGAACATCTTTGTACGCATAATAAAAAATTGTAGTCCCCACTCATGAGACCTTGTGGATAGTATAAAGTTTTAGTAAAAACAACGACTCTACCAGTTTATAGACACTCAGCTGATGAAACTAAGTTTATAATAGTTGACACAAAACATTTAACTAGTACTTAAAAATGTATAAAAAAGCAAGGCCTCTTAACTCTTGGCATTAACTACATACCCGATAGTCAACTAATTGGTATAGCAACTAATTACCATGCAAATTACACTTGAACTCAAAACACGGTCATATAAAAAGACAAAATTGAAATGTCACTGTTCACAGTCCCAGAAAATGAAAATTAAACAAATATTTTGATTGAAAACTCTTGGGTTTACTGATAAAGCACATCACTAAAAGTATTGAATCGAGATTTATCGGAAGTGTTTTAATGTCACTGTATATAAAGTAAAGGCATCGATGTTGATAAGTGATGGCCTTCCGTACTCGACGCCCGGCGCGCGTCGTCTGAGCCCGCGACGAGCTCCACCGCACAACACCGAGGACTGCCGCGACAAGGAAACCACGCATGTGCAGGATTTTCTCAGATTTTCTGACACGGCACAATCATGACGTCGAAGCAGAGCTCCGTCATTAAAACAAAGCAGTTAATATTTCTAACTAAATACATACTACATTACCTATCAATATTGGTCAGTGAACCGCAAAAACCTACATGCTACAGACCTACGCAATTATTTCATCACCATTCCAGGTAAACTTTTATAAAACTGTTAAATAAATGTATGAACAAGTCCTTCTTATATTGGTATAATTTAATTGATTATTAAATAAGTATAGTAAACATAGTATAATAAACAAAGATATAAATAGCGAAATGTAAGAGATCTTAACTGTGCCGCATATTATATTGGGGGTTCCACAAGGAAGTATTCTGGGACCTATACTTTTTCTAGTTGTATATCGAAACAACATCTAATGGTTGCATTAGGGGGTTCCGCAAGGAATTATCATGGGACCTATAATTTTTGTAGTAATAAATAGCATTCTGTATCAAACATTTTAAGTAAATACTTTTCCTGAAATTAAGATTATTATATTATTAATTATTAAACTGAGCTACATTGGTTTATCCTGTATAAACCAATGAGTTTTAGAACGGGATTGGATGGCCAAATGGCCAAAACTATTAGGAATAGAGAAAAGTCATCTGAGAAAACGTGAGCTTGATTTTGGAGAAAAGAAAAACAGTTCCGTACCCAAAAAGTGCAAAAAAGGACCCTATTACTCTTGCTACGCTGTCCGTCCGTCCGTCTGTCCGTCTGTTTGTCACAGGACAGTATCTTTTTTAAACGGTAATAGGTAGCCGGTTGAAATTTTGAGAGAATATGTGTTGCTATGACCCTTATCACGACAATTGACGTCTGACGTTTGACGTCTGTGGTCTAGTGGTTCGAGGGTTGGACTGCTGATCACGAGGTCGTGAGTTCGATTCCCACAGGACACAAATATTTGTGTAATGAACATAAGTGTTCGTGTTGGTCTGGGTATTTCTTATGTATGTATTTACAAATACGTATTTACATAGTACAAGCTCTGCTTAGTTTGGGACTAGATGATGCTGTGTAAAAATATCCCAAAGATATTTATTTATTTATTTAATAACTAAAATTAAAAAAGTCTAAAAAAATAAAAAACCAAAGGGCTTGAAACCCTTACAAGAGACCTCGAAAAACATGCTTTTTTTTAAAGTTTTTGTTCCTGCTCTATATTCAAAACGGTTATACATACCAGCGTCAAACTTGGTTTGATTATAGTGCATACTACATATATAGTTTAGCAACAAATACTAAAAATAGGGTAAACATAGACATATGTGGTGGTACCTGCGTAAGAAAGAGATGATGAATTTATATTTCGCGCTCGGTGCGTTGATGTCTTTTTATGAACTCTCGTAAATTCAATCAGTTTGTATGGGGTATCAGGTCGATGGGGGTACATGGTACGGAACTCTTACTACGTGAGTCCGACTCACACTTGGCCGGTTTTTTTAAAGGAGCTCGTTTGACTGTGAATCGGACCCGTTGTATAAATTCCAAAAAGTAGGTACCACCCCCTATATTATTCCACTAATTGATAAGGTTTCTGATAGAGAACAAATATTGGAAAGAAATGTGTGACAAATCAAAGGAAATGGCATTAAAAGCAATGATAACTATAGTAATAGTTTATTGACATAAAATTATGGTTCAAGAAATATGTATCCTAAACTAGCGCAAACTTTATTTCAGGGACCAGTGTCTTGGCCCTTTGTTTTACAATACAACATTTTATTATTATGCCAAAATAAAAACATAAGTAATGTATAGAGAAAATTAAGATATTTTTACATAACATCATACGTGGGACACTCAGAAAGTTTTGCGAAACTAAAAAAAATTGTTCTATACGTACATATATTTTTATCAAATCTTTTCAAAGTACTTTCCACCAGCCTCTATACAAAGATTCATGCGCCTAAACCAGTTTTCAAAACACTTTTTCCAGTCCGCCGCAGACACCTCGTTTACAGCCTGCTCGAACGCAGCCAGCGCATCTTCCGGCGACGAAAATTGTATCCCTTTGAGCTGATTTTTTATTTTTGGGAATAAAAAGAAGTCACACGGTGCTAGATCAGGGCTGTAAGGAGGGTGACCCAGGAGTTTGACTGGCGTGCTGTCCAGGAAGTCCCTCGTTTTGAGTGCGGTGTGCGCAGGTGCATTGTCGTGGTGGAGCAGTAGCCCGCGGAGCCCTGTGTTTGGTCGCTTGTTGCTTATAACAGAGAAAACTTCTGGCAAACATTTGGTAGTATACCATTCGGCATTAATGCTTCTTTGATCCCGTAAGGGAATTGATACCAAGTGGCCAGTCAAATTAAAAAAGCTAGCGATCAAAATCTTACCCCCGCTTCTAGATCGCTTCACTTTGGTAGGCGTTGGCTCATTTTGAAACACCCAAACAGTCGACTGGCGCTTGGTTTCTGGGTCGTATTGATAAATCCAGGACTCATCACCTGTAACGATGTCGTAAACACGCCGAGACGAGCCTGCTTCAAATTTGTTAAGCATATCACGGCACCATTCCACCCGGGCCTGCTTCTGAGCATCGGTGAGGTTGTGCGGCACCCAGCGTGATACTATCCTCCTCACGCGAAGATGGCTGTGTAGAATCTCGTGAACGCTTCCCGATCCAATCTTCAATATGTGTTGAATCTCCTGATATGTAATTCGCCTATTGTCTTGGATTAAATTTTTCACTGCTAGCACGTTTTCTTCGGTAACAGCCGTCAAAGGGCGACCGCTTCTTTCGTCATCCCCCAAAGTTGGTCGACCGCGCTTGAATTCGTTATACCAACGATACACGGTTGCCTTGGAAGGGCCTTCATCCATGAATGCCATTTGAAGTCTATCGTACGATTCATCCGGTTTCAGGCGACACTTGAAATCGTATAAAATCATAGCTCTAAAATGTTCCCGGCGCAGATCCATATTTCAGTGAGACACAATACTTTGAATTAACTCGCAAAAAATGTGGAGGGAAATTTTGAAATTGGAACTTACTTATTTTTACTTATAAATAATCATATTTTCGAAAAACATTATAACTGGCCAGTCTCCCATATATAAAAACTTTTTTTCGCAATACTTTCTGAGGGGCCTGGTACATGCAATTAGGTTCCATGTGTATTCGTGTTTGAGTGTATGTATGTGGGGTGTTAGTGAATGTGTTAGTGTGTTTAAGCGGTAGTGCCTGCTTGAGCTTCTATGAATGAGCGAAGGTATATTTGAGACAGAGAGTTTCTGGTGCTGTGGTCACTGAGGTAATATATACTACGTACTAGAGTAGACATTACGAACAAATAATATCGCGCAACTTGCTGGCCACGGAGCACGCGCGGCGAGCTGGGCTAATCATCAAGCCAACTCATTAGTAGGGTTTTAAAATAATTCGTGAGCTGTTTGCAGTATTTTTTTATTTTAATAATATATGGTGGAAGCTGTGCTAGCTTCAACCATATTTAATCTAAATGTCGCTGGGCAAAAGGTCAACCCGTTTAGTTGTCACAGGTAAAGTAGTTATGATCTTCCTATGGTACCGTTTCAACATCTCAAACATAGTTTCCTTATTGATAACATGTTTTCTTTTTCGTAAACAATAGCCGTTGGGTGTCTGTATGGTAGGTATATCAGTACCTTTAGAACAGCACGTTGCGCGCTTTCACTAAAATAAGGTGAATTTTAAAAACACCAATCCACGCACAGATGCAAAGATTCAAAGATTTATTTTGCCAACTAACGGCCAAAATTAATATGCAATCTATCCACGATTTGCCCTACTAGAGATAGAAATTTGACATATTTTGTATGGAGCTTATGTCAAATTCCTATCTCTAGTAGGGCAAATCGTGGATAGATTGGATATTAATTTTGGCCGTAAGTGTACATATCGGTGGTAGGTTATATTGTTATAAATATAGTTCTTACAAACTTAGTCGCCTTTTTCAGGCATTGCAAATTTTTGGATTTAATTAATTACAATTTAATATATTAATATTAGATAAGTATTGAGCTTATACATCTAAAATAAAATTAATAGATCGCCGTATTAATTTTGGCGGAAATTTATTTAGATAATATAAAAACTACTGGATAATTTTAAACTAGGTATAACATATTAATTAAAGTTATTATTTTCATCAAGAATATAGTAGCAAAATGATCCAATTTTAATTCAATTTATTCAAATTTGATTTAATATGTTCAATTTTATAAATAATGCAGTACCTGACCAAGCACTATTGCTATTGCACCCTTTCACTAAAATAAGGTGAATTTTGAATACACCACTCCACGCACAGATGCAGTACCTGACCAAGCACTCGCACGATACGTTTTGATGAAGAGATTTAAGTTCGCCACATTGCGTACGTTTTTAAAGATGTAGATTATTTTTCTAATCCTTGCGGCCAGTGCTTTTGTATGAGCGCTGCAGTCAAGTCGTTCATCGATCATTATCCCCAGTTAATGGACGGAGTTCGAGAAAGCGAATTACAGGCACAGTTAGTCCGATTTATGGTGCAATTGCATGGAAACATGTGTTGACGTCTGTGGTCCAATGGTTCGAGTGTCGGACTGCTGATCACGTGGTCACGGGTTCGATTCCCACTGAACATTAATATTTACTTGATGAACATAAGTGCTTGTGTTGGTCTCGACGTTTCTTATGTAGGTGGTATTATAGGGTTTGTCTCCACGAGTCGTATCGTACAAAACAAAAACATACGTTATACGTTATGTTGATTGATTCGCAGTAGCCCACGAAAGTCATTATTACTTGCGTTTTTTTAACGGAATATTTTTGGTGATTATAATCACAATTCACAATACATCTATTATACAATGGATACTCATAGAAAACATTAACCTAGCTCTGCTGCTGCCTCGCTGGTCTAGTGGTCGCAAGCGCGACTGCTGAGCGTGGGGTCCTGGGTTCGATTCCTGGGTCGGGCAAAGTGTTATTGGGTTTTTCATTGGGAAATTCTCAGTAGCAGCCCGGAGTCTGAATTTATGCCCGGTTAATGGCGATAGGCTCGCCCCCTATTACAAGGGACTTTTTACATAACTGGCGAAATGTGGGTGTACTATACACTCTGCCTACCCCTTTCAGGGAAATACACGCGTGATGTTATATTATGTGTTTAAGCTATAATAGCTCTTTAAACGATAATTTGATAGTAAATTAATATTAAAACTCAAGAAATTTTGAATTTCGCGGGGTACCACGTATCAGTCACCTTGAGCCGCTAGGCCTCTGGCACAGAATATCTAATAGTACCTCTGGTCTAGAACTCATCTGAAAGTCGACCGAATTGAAAAAGCTATTAGGCTGACGATAGAACAACACTTTTTCATTACATAACTTTTAGATACTTACAACTACTTTTAAGTATCTTTAGCATTTTAGTACATACATACCTCAGATTATTTCGTTAGGGTTTTTGTATTTTTTTACGAATGGGACTGGCACTAGAAGAATTATTTTAAATATAGTAACAACAAACACGGAGAGACTATACTAACTATAATGTACCTAACACCAAAAATACCTGTGTACACAAATAAACATTTTGAAACAAGTTTAACCAGATTATATCGCATATATTTTTTTAATTGGTTTTCCTGACGTTTCGAAAGCTTTGAAGCGTTCGTGGTCGCAGGAAGACTAACGACCAAAATTAATATCCAATCTATCCACTTTGCCCTACTAGAGATAGGAATTTGACATAAGCTCCATACAAAATATGTCAAATTTCTATCTCCAGTAGGGTAAATCGTGGATAGATTGGATATTAATTTTGGCCGTAAGATGACAAGCGTCTTTACTAACTAATAATATCCGCGATATAATCCGGTTAAACTTGTTTTATTATAATGTGTAGTGATCGCGAAAACCTAAGAAATTGTTAAACATTTTGATTTGATTTGCGCAAATCGGTTTATTTAGTCACCATAAATTTTTCTATCAGACACTACGCCATAAATCGGCATCGGCCGTAAATTACAGCCTTCAGGCAAGTGAATTACAGTTTTATTGTCATGACATGCTAAGTATATTATTATTATTATACTTTATTGTACACACAAATACACATTAATATTACAGTAGGAAAGCTTATGTACATCGGCGAGCTTAACTCAAAAATGAGTTTTCTTACAGCAAACGAAAACAAACAAATGTTTCTTTCGAAACGTCAGGAAAACCAATTTAAATAATATACGCGATGTAATCCGGTTAAACTCGTTTTATTATAATATGGAGATGATTTGCATTAGAGTCTCCTAGATTAAAGTAGACACGAATAGACGAAACATTGCATAATCATTCTTTGTTGTGTAAAATATAGATCTCAACGTGCGATACAAAACAGACAATGTTTTGAAGACCACGGTTTTCCATTGATTTATTGTTTAGAACATCGTTGCATTCATGTAACTGTAAAGACCCAAAACACGCTTCTTCTTTTTTCCCTTAGTCTTATCCCCACAGAAATAAATTTATCTGGGGTCGCGGTCGGTGTCTATTATAACATAAATAATGCCTAGGTTACATAGTGTTGAATCCTTGTTTAGTTTAAGCATAGACCAGTTACTTATTTATCCATGGTTTAAGGTAGTTTATAGCATGACAAGTTGACGTTCAACTGCCGTAAAGGAAGCTGTGTCTCGGAGCCGTGCTCGCCTTTAACAGCCTACTTTTTCTTCTATGTGTCTTCTGATCGTATCAGAGCGAACTATTACAATAACTCTCATGTGTGCCAAAATTTGTGTCCTGAAAACACTTCTAGAAAACTAGATTGAAGTACTCCACGTGTGAGCGAATTGCCTCTTCGAGCTGCAAGCCTGATCTGATCCAAGATACGGGAGGAACTTAAGGTTGGTGGAATTAGGATTACGTTAAACTAGACAAGGATCCAAATTAGGTCTCATAGTATTTTTTCATATTTTCTAAATCTATATATAGTCCACTCCTCGGCAAAGATCCATGAGCTTCACGTAGTATGAACATAATTTAGGTACTACTCGCGTAGATAAAGAATGGAATTGAAAATGGCGGAATTATTTTGTATTTGCCTCTCGCTCATAGAGGCACTTAGCACAATCATGGACTTATATAATGAAACTTAAACCCCCTTATTACAAAAGCTTAGACCCAGGCTTAGACCCTTGTTTAAACCGGGTTAAACATCAAACTCCATACATAAAAAGAGGTTTAATCCTGGCTTAAGCAAAACCTATTATTAAACCCAATTTTTTTATAAGGTGGACTAAGTTCATGAGAACAATATATGAACAATAGGCTTATTCCCATGAGCTCCAAATCTATTGTTCTCGTCAAAAAATGTTTTCATACATTGGTTCCCGAGAGCTCCAAATTTTGTAGAACAAACTAAATAAATATTAATATACCTACCTATTTCTGTCCCGAGAGCTCCAAGCGTGTATGGTTAGCAAAATAAAACGCTTATGGCTTACATTCATATTTATAATTTGCTGAATATAGTTTAAAGTATCAGTCACAAATCGACCTTAGGTTACAATTATAGTGTGAAATTCAAGAGTAAAAAATAGGTACTTAAAAAGCGGCCAAGTGCGAGTCGGACTCGTGCACCGAGGGTTCCGTACCTTCCTTGGACGTATAAGAAGTTATTTAGTTGTTCATCTAGCTATAACTGTGGTTAAATAAGATTTATGTTTATGAAATTAAATGTTTTATTTTATTTTAATATTTGAGTTGATACGGTTTACGATTTATGACGTATTAAAGTAACTACTTACTAGATCTCGTTCAAACCAATTTTCGGTGGAAGTTTACATGGTAATGTACATCATATTTTTTTTTTAGTTTTATCATTCTCTTATTTTAGAAGTTACAGGGGCCCGGACACAGATTTTACCACTTTGGAAGTGTCTCGCGCGCAAACTATTCAGTAAAAAAAAAATTATATTAGAAACCTCAATATTATTTTTGAAGAACCACGCATGGGTTTGATGAAAAAAAAATCGAGTTTCAGTTCTAAGTATGGGGAACCCCCATTTTTTTTTCTATTATTGTTTGAAAATCTTAATGCGGTTCACAGAATACAACTACTTACCAAGTTTCAAAGTCATCAAAAAAAGTGGCTGTGACATACGGACGGACAGACAGACAGACATGACGAATCGATAAGGGTTCCGTTTTTTGCCATTTGGCTACGGAACCTTAAAAATCACAGTTTCTGTCATCACAAATCGACCTAAAATCTATAAACATCAATTACAGATAAGTAAAAAATAGCCAGTAATCAATGTTTCTAATATCACAAATCGGCCTTATGTGTAATATATAAATACTTTGACTGACTTTATATTTCAAATGTAAATTATTTAAAGTAAATAAAATATGAAAAATCGGTTTCTGATTTTACACGTCGATCTTAGATTTTATTATGCTACTGGTCAGGTACATAAAATATCAATTGTACAAAAGTAAAAAAAACACAGTTTTGGATATCACAATCTTCGATCGATCTTATGCTATACAAAAAAACGTAATGAGACGCAGCGACGATGGTGGTGTGGACTGCATGGTCAGACTCGCATCTCACCGTTTTCCGTTCGTTAGTATGATTGCTTCGTCAAATTAAAAATAAAATACATTTTTAACGTATTAACGTTTATGCAATCTGTACTTTGAAATCCTTGGAGCTCAAGGGAACGATTTTTAAAATTAATATTACAATATTTTTTCGTTCTGGAGCCCGTGGGAAGGAAATCTTGGAGCGCACGGGAATAAGCCGAACAATACATGGTAGGTATATGAGAAGTGCCGCCATTTTCAATCCCAGTTCTTATCTGCGCGAGTAGTAGGTACTCAAGTCAATAATATAGGTACTTACGTTCTACTTTCACTGAATAAAGTTAATTACGTGAGTTGTTATTTAAAGTTCTACTCAGAACGCAATGTAACGTGAAAGTGTTAGTCGAAGGTCCGGGGCTCCGGGCCGTTTCACTTTCTACAGAAAAATGTGATTGTCGAAATGTTCAAACACCGGTGTCAACCATCCAAATTGTAGAACAGCAATCCTATCACAAACTTGAAATTTTTAATAGGTAGGAGATAATTATATTCGGAACCATGTTCGAAACACAATACTGCGCTCCAAAACGCAAATTGTTGACGTGGGTCAGAAGGTCGTCCAACTGAAGTAGGACTGGGCACTGGGCAGGACAGGACACGTCTCCCGCATGCCAAACAAGCTGTGGGCCCGTATAACACAGGACTGGAGCCCTGAGACAACGAGACGAGGTCACGGCAGACCACGCAGGAGATGCAGAGAAGAGTTTTTTTTTTATAGTATAGTATGGCGAAACGAGCTAAAGGCCCACCTGGTGTTAAGCGGTTACCTTTACCCATAACAACTGCAATTACCACCTAAGCTGTTACCTAAATGGTACCGCAAGTCGGTTCGCCAAACTGAGACATGAAGATCGAAAGTCTCATTTGATTGTAATTTAGGTTGGATATCTTCCTAGACAGCTGGCAGGAGGCGGCACAAAACCGCGATGGATGGAAGGAATTGAAGGAGGCCTTTGCTCAGCAGTGGGACAGTATAGGCTAACAAAAAAAGCAGATATTTAATACTACTCCTTGAGTAGATCAGATACGCGCACGACAACTGTTACTATAATATTCCGTCGGAAAGTGAAACAGATTTTTTCCTCTTTGAAGTGTATCTTTGGATTTCTAAATAGAACTTGTGAAGGAAAATTCTAGATTAGGACTTGTTATCCTTCCTACTTCTTGTCTTCTTTATCTTAACTTTGGCGGTACAGGGCACACATACTTATGAGAACTTGGTCTTACCGCGTCTTACACTCATTGGTAATTTATACAATCTATGATAAGGTTCTTTTTCGAATAAACAAAGCCCTAAACAATTGCTGCTGTAACTCTTTATACCATTCACCTGACAATAGTTATTTGTGCAACAAGAGAGCAAAGTCGTTTTTTGCTGCAAGTGCTGATTTTGAATCCTGAGCAAGCGAAGGATTCATTGATTGAATCACGAGCGTAGCGAGTGATTCTAAAGTTGAATCCTGAGCGTGGCGAGGGATTCAAAGGCACGAGATGCAAAAAACTTTGCTCTCGTGTAACACACATAACTTTTCACTTCAGCAGTGAGAACACTTTAGGAGATAAAATAATAAACAGGAATAGATTGAAATAACTATTTATTGTGAATCAAAATAATTAACATTGTAGATAGAGGTACCAATTCAATAAAGCATACCATATGCTTTCAGTTAATTCTCGCGAGACTTCTCAGGTAGGAAACTTAATTCTGCATTAATAACTTGTTGTTTTAACTCTTCCGGTGTTAAAATACTGTTCTCGTCGCTTGTTTCACTCATATTTTACGATTATTTTAATATTTTTTAACTTATTCAACTCTTTACGCCAGCCACGAAATTTTATTCCCGCTCTTTTATTTAAATTAAGGCATGTTCGGAAATAGCACCCATGATATTTTATTATTCAAAATATATTACGTAACATTATTGAAACTATAAATTAATATTTACAGGTTAAATATCAGTTTTATTTACAGTAAATACTTATTTTCGTTTAAATACAACAATAAGTTAAAAATTCAATAAATTACATTAAAAGACATAATTATCTTTTTGCAAAATTTCTTTAGTTAGTACGAAATTCCGAACGTGTTTGTCTTTGAAGTCGAATTCAAAATCGGAACTTCGAAAGGGCTGGTTTTTGTCTCTCTCTCTTTCTAATGGCGGGAAAGAGATAGAGTGTGAATGTTTCGAATTGATCATGGTATAATAAGATGTTTCACCAGGTATTCTCTTCCCGCAATGACAGCTCGATGCCTCCAAGCTACGTCACGATCAGTGCTGCCATTGATTGATATCTTCAATATACTTAAGGAGATTTTTGTTCATAATAAATATAAAATAAATTCCTAACTAGCCTAACTATTTGTTATCTCGTGTTATTCATCTAATTAGTTAATAAAGGAAACTATATTAAATTACTAGTTAAAAAGTTATTCTTTATAGAAGAAAGTAAGTGAAAAAATGCATTTTGCTCGGGTAATTTATTTTCATAAAGTGGCAGCACATCAAACTGACAAGTATCACGCTAACAGCCCGCTATTGGCTCCACGGCTGATGACGTAGTACGGAGGCAATCACGTGACCTAGCTGTCACGGGAAGAGACTACCTGGTGTTATTATACCATGGAATTGATGATTAACCCAAGGCTGAATAAGATATTCGCGGATTTCTGAAAAAAAATATTAAAAAGTTACTTTGTCTCACTCAGTGAGCAAAATCGCATTTTGCTCACTAATTTCAGGCAGCAAAACCTACATGTTTGAGCTACTGAAGTGAAAAATTCATTATTGCCTTCAACATTCGTTAATATTTGTGGTGGGTCGCGAGTGGTTGCTTATTCAATCAGAGGCCAGAACACATACTTTCGTCTAAATCTAACCAACTATTTTGTACCGTTAGCCATTACGTAGAAAGAACATAAAAATATGTATGAGATAGCCAATAGTTTATACTAATTTATTGTTTCACCTTGCACACTAGTAGTAGTAGTAATAGTAGTATCATATAACAGAAGGAAATCTGAATGTTAACAATAGTGCAGAAATTGGAGCAAGCGCGCGTGTGGCAAGCCCCTGGTCCCACGAACACTTTCAACATTCTGCGTTATTGCTATCTAGAATAACAAAACAAATATCACAATCATCATCTTTGCCGTACTTTTTATTTTGTAATAACTAATGGTCATGTAAATATTTTTCTATTTCATTTCAGAATATAAACAACAACCAAATAAATGGAAGCTTATTACTACCACTGCTGCAGTGCCCCAAACATATTCGTAAAGCCTCGGACGATATGATACGGTGCAAATAAAATAATTAGAAAATATTTGGGATTGTCCCCGAATTGTCTTCTTACGACTGAAATTAATAATTTAATCAATCTTATACAAAATCTTTAGATTAGCTTGAAAATTTCATCTGTTTTTGTTCATAGCGGGAGTTGAGAGAGATTGCATGAAAAATCTCCACCTGCGGGTGGGTTTATAAGCGGGCCACGCTTTAATAAAAAACAGATCAGATTTTCAAGTTTAAATCTAAAGATTACAGATAAGATTGATCGGCGTCTGTAAATGTGACTCCACGACGGCTACAATCCAGATACTGGTCAAAACCATAAAGTTGTAGCATGCTAATTACGTAAATCTTGGGTCAGCAGAAAAAGTCAATAACCTTTCCGATAAGATGGGTGTTGAGAGTCTTGAAGCCAATATGGGTCTATTTTGATCAATTCTCTATACTTCTGTGGGCGAAGAAATCGACCCACGCACTGAATCATCGCTCAACAAAATAATGTAGGTAGCTACCTACCATTTCCAATTAAGAATATCCAAAAGACACACAGGTAAGATTTCGAATAACTGTTATAGTGTATTTGATTATAGTCAAAGTATAGAGTGATGTGAAGAAAGAAATTCTGATTACAAATGACATACTTAGGTTTAAAATGGTTTTTGAAGTTTATTTTTGATATTTTATCCTTTGGCAAAGCCTTTGGCTACTAATGGATCTCCTGCTTACAGTTTTCCTGTTGTTTTGCATGCCAATACTATTTTTGCTTTTTGAACAGGAAAATGTCTTTATCTATTTTACCTATCTACAACATTGTGTAGTTTAGTTTTAGCAAATTTGGCAGTTATAATGAAACCTAAATACCTAATAGTGATGCAAAGAATACGAATATGAATGTTCGTATTCGCTGAATACCATCAAATTATCGAATATTCGTATCCGCCGAAT
Source organism: Asteroscopus sphinx (assembly GCA_949699075.1). Classification (NCBI taxonomy): domain Eukaryota; kingdom Metazoa; phylum Arthropoda; class Insecta; order Lepidoptera; family Noctuidae; genus Asteroscopus; species Asteroscopus sphinx. The sequence continues at coordinate 24,046,169 of OX453004.1, read as the reverse complement.
AGAATACTTTCATGACATTCGTAAAAAAAGAAATTCCTAGAAATCCCATGCAGATATTGCGTTATGACTTGCTTGCGAGTGTTGAGAGTTGAGGCGTAAAGATTAATTCATAAAATCATTAAATTCTCTTATCTTTTATTTACATCCTCAGATGGTCAGCAGTTGTCGTAACCTTTTAGTAGTTTTTGTTTGTAGAGATCTATCTAGGTAGGTAGGAGTAGCAATTTTCTATGTGTTAACTGTGTTTCATCAACTTGTATACTAAAATTGAGCAGTCGTTTTAAATTGTTGATCTTTGACTAATAATTACGTGAAGCGATAGTAGAATCATGGTATTCTGGTATTCGCAGTCGTATTCGCCGAATAGTACAATCGGTATTCGTATTGTTATTCGTAAAAGTAGTATTCATTGCATCACTAGTAAATATGAAAAACGCATCCGTCGACTAAGCAGAATGCCAGCCGGTTCAAGTGAATATCCAGTCCCACGTATTAAGAAACGTTTACTTACTGTCAATAATATCATCATTATAAATAGCCAAACCGAAATCGCCTCTGCAGTTTTCTCAATAGTGATCTAATAGGTAGGTACGATTTATTGTCAGTATTCGTTAGACATCTCATCGCGTTATTCGTTTCTCTTTAAAGGACGAGACTTGTTGAAACTAGGGACAATAGTGACTGTATGGATTAGTGGTAATAAGTGGGACTACAAAAATGATATTACCAAGCTCTCAGCATCCTGGCTCATCGTTTTCTACGCATGGTTCCCATGGAGGAACCGCGCTCAGGCGGCGTTGCAGCTAGAAACCAGGTAATCCAAGACACTGCACCATCGCACGTCACCATAACAACACGCCACATTCCATCACTGCATCCGCGTCCAACATATGATCGCGGTGGCCGGTCCCTCTGACGTCACGCGCTTTCTCACTACTTCACAAGGTTGTATTGTAACGCATAAGGTGCCTGTAGGTCCTGTGCACTCGATCACTAAAATACAAACAATGATGTTTTTAGCTGATGAATTGATTCGTTTCGCTTTGGCGTGCTGTAGGAATAATGTTTGCGTGTGGGGAAGTGCTATCGTGTGACGCAGGTAACGACTTTCGCGCACGAACTGAGTGAAGCACGTCCGCGTCGTGGCACCGCTGCCGTCGCGCGCGCACCACGTAACGGCACAGAGCCCCCACCGCCGCTGCGCGCGCCTCGCATGCTTCCCCGGCGGCATGGCGGCAGGCTCCTCGCCCTGTCACACTATCGCTTGCAAATTATAACCGTTTTTATATGTAATCAATCAACTAATCACCTCAATGTTATTGCTAATATTAGGAGGTACCTAGTTAGGATGTGTAAACGTGTAAAATTTATTTTTCTCAGTGCGTTAGGTAGGTTAGAAAAGAAACAATTTGAAGACCCTTATTGGTCGACACTGGTAGCAGCTGGTAGAGTGACCGAGGTTCGAGGTCAGTGGCGTGGTATTGGAGATTGGACTGCTAACAGACTGATAATGATGCTGCTCCCACTGAGGAATTATAACCCTCAGTGGCTGCTCCCGAAAAAGTTACGTCAGAAGTTTGAGTACATTGGCTGGCTTATGAGGTTTCAGGCCACGTTCTTCGAGTCTCCTTCTAACAATTCGAACGCTAACAGTCACCCTATGAAAGTCTCGAAGCTGTTCTTGGACCTGTACTGAGGTCAGGTGACGATTTCGTAGGCTGGTGGTAAAAATAAACCGATCTTGTCTTGCGGTAGTGGCTCGGATTCGCGGTCCACTGGACGATGCACGAAAAACTGCCAGTTTCCAGGTATCGATGGTATATACTGTTTGAACGGCGGAACTACTTAAATGGAGTTTTTCACGCACATTTCGCTGACTAAGTCCATACTGAAGAAGTGTGAAGTGGAGTATGGATTTGTGCCCGGTTAATGGCAATAGGCTCGCCCCCTATTACATGGGACTATAACATAACTGGCGAAATGTGGGTGTTCTATACACCTCTGCCTAATACCCCTTCGGGGATATACAGGCGTGCTATTATGTTATTTTATGAAGAAGTGCCACAGCCTGCGCGGCTATTTCAGGCGCAGTATCCATAATTTTTACGTCAAAATGAGTTAAATAATAAGTTGAAACAATTTAATACCCTTTTTATTCAAAACAAAACAAATAAATAAAGAAATAATGACTTTGGTGCTCTAATTAAGGCGTTTTGCTTCCATATTAAACGAACACGTAAAAAATAATTAATTAACAAAAACAAAAAACCCGACTGCGTCTAAAAATAACAGAAAAGATATAAACAAGACTTATCAACACGCAGTCGGAGGCTACGTATGTTTTTGGTCATGAATTACATAATAGTTCATAGGTAGCCTCCGCCTGCGTGTTGATAAGTCTTGTTTATATCTTTTCTGTTATTTTTAGACGCAGTCGGGTTTTTACCCGACTGCGCCAGAAGGAGGGTTATGTTTTTCGAGTGTATGTATGTATGTATGTATGTATATTTCTTTGGCACGCTCTGTGGCCTAAACGGCTTGATGGATTTGAGATTGAGAGGTGTCGTTAGATTCGTCTTAATTCTGAGAGTGACACTGGGTATATCAAAATTTAAAAAATTAAAATGGCCGCTTTTTGGCGCCATATTACCTCTTTAAAAAAATTTTTTCCGTCAAAAACTGTCGAGTGGGCTATCAAAATAAAGGGTTTTATAAATGCTTTACAAAAATATATACAACTTACCAGGCCCCTCAGAAAGTATTGCGAAAAAAAGTTTTTATATATGGGAGACTGGCCAGTTATAATGTTTTTCGAAAATATGATTATTTATAAGTAAAAATAAGTAAGTTCCAATTTCAAAATTTCCCTCCACATTTTTTGCGAGTTAATTCAAAGTATTGTGTCTCACTGAAATATGGATCTGCGCCGGGAACATTTTAGAGCTATGATTTTATACGATTTCAAGTGTCGCCTGAAACCGGATGAATCGTACGATAGACTTCAAATGGCATTCATGGATGAAGGCCCTTCCAAGGCAACCGTGTATCGTTGGTATAACGAATTCAAGCGCGGTCGACCAACTTTGGGGGATGACGAAAGAAGCGGTCGCCCTTTGACGGCTGTTACCGAAGAAAACGTGCTAGCAGTGAAAAATTTAATCCAAGACAATAGGCGAATTACATATCAGGAGATTCAACACATATTGAAGATTGGATCGGGAAGCGTTCACGAGATTCTACACAGCCATCTTCGCGTGAGGAGGATAGTATCACGCTGGGTGCCGCACAACCTCACCGATGCTCAGAAGCAGGCCCGGGTGGAATGGTGCCGTGATATGCTTAACAAATTTGAAGCAGGCTCGTCTCGGCGTGTTTACGACATCGTTACAGGTGATGAGTCCTGGATTTATCAATACGACCCAGAAACCAAGCGCCAGTCGACTGTTTGGGTGTTTCAAAATGAGCCAACGCCTACCAAAGTGAAGCGATCTAGAAGCGGGGGTAAGATTTTGATCGCTAGCTTTTTTAATTTGACTGGCCACTTGGTATCAATTCCCTTACGGGATCAAAGAAGCATTAATGCCGAATGGTATACTACCAAATGTTTGCCAGAAGTTTTCTCTGTTATAAGCAACAAGCGACCAAACACAGGGCTCCGCGGGCTACTGCTCCACCACGACAATGCACCTGCGCACACCGCACTCAAAACGAGGGACTTCCTGGACAGCACGCCAGTCAAACTCCTGGGTCACCCTCCTTACAGCCCTGATCTAGCACCGTGTGACTTCTTTTTATTCCCAAAAATAAAAAATCAGCTCAAAGGGATACAATTTTCGTCGCCGGAAGATGCGCTGGCTGCGTTCGAGCAGGCTGTAAACGAGGTGTCTGCGGCGGACTGGAAAAAGTGTTTTGAAAACTGGTTTAGGCGCATGAATCTTTGTATAGAGGCTGGTGGAAAGTACTTTGAAAAGATTTGATAAAAATATATGTACGTATAGAACATTTTTTTTTAGTTTCGCAAAACTTTCTGAGTGTCCCACGTATATGTTTAAATGTAATTTGGAATGAAAAATGCTAAAAAACAACAAAATATTCAACGTTAAAAATGAATTTGACTTTTCAAAAAAAACATTAATAGTATGATGAAAAAAACATGACAAAACTAAAAAAAAAAAAAAAAAAAAATTATTAACAAAAACAAAAAACCCGACTGCGTGTAAAAATAACAGAAAAGATATAAACAAGACTTATCAACACGCAGGCGGAGGCTACCTATGAACTATTATGTAATTCATGACCAAAAACATACGTAGCCTCCGACTGCGTGTTGATAAGTCTTGTTTATATCTTTTCTGTTATTTTTACACGCAGTCGGGTTTTTTGTTTTTGTTAATAATTTTTTTTATTTTTGTTAATTAATTTTTTTATTTGAATTTTTTTAGTTTTGACATATTTTATTTATCATACTATTAATGTTTTTTTTTTTAAAGTCAAATTCATTTTTAACGTTGAATATTTTGTTGTTTTTTAGCATTTCTCAACCCAAATTACATTTAAACATATAAGTTGTATATATTTTCGTAAACCATTTATGAAACCCTTTATTTTGATACCTCACTCGATAGGTTTTGAGCAAAAAAAAATTTTTTAAGTCACATAAAATGGCTCCAAAAAGCGGCCATTTTGATTTTTATAATTTTGATATACCCAGTGTCACTCTCACAATTAAGACGAATCCAACGACACCTCTCAAGCTAAGATCCATCAAGCCGCTTAGGCTACAGAGCGTGCCAAAGAAATATACATACATACATACATACATACACTCGAAAAACATAACCCTCCTTCTGGCGCAGTCGGGTAAAAACATAACCCTCCTTCTGGCGCAGTCGGGTAAAAATGCAGGGTGGCTTGATTTAGGTGTCCGGGAGTGCGGGAGTGTATAATTACTAATTCTGCACATCTCATCATCATCCTCCTGCCCTTATCCCAATTTATTTGGGGTCGGCGCTGCATGTTTTTTTCTTTCATACATCTCTATCAGCCGAGCCGTCATCTACGTGTTCACTTTCTTTCTATTCATATCATCTTTCACACAATCCATCCATATTTTCTTCGGTCTCCCTCTTTTCTTATAGCCATCAACATTCATACTTTAAACTTTAATAATAATAATAAAATAATAAAAATTGTTTATTCTCGCCACTAAAGATTACAATGTTATGATACACATTTCATTACAATTAATTTTGTGGTGGTTAAATTTGGAAACACAAGATTTTGACCCTATCCCCTGAACTAGGCGTAAACCTGTATCTCAGGAGATAGTGTTCAGCCATCGTTAGTCTAAAAATAAGTCTTAAAATATGTGTGTCACTCCTATTTAATTATTTTTTCTCATAAATTGTTCACTATAAGATGTATACTGATTTGTAAAGGTTTTTGACAATAGTGGTGATACTTAGTGTACGGAGTATGGGTAAGTGAGGTATGTGATGAAGAATGTGAGTAATGTGTGTGAACGTGTGTGATGTATGTTGAAGTGTATGGTGTTGGGGCAGTATGTGGGTGAGAACGTGTAGTTATGAGAAAGCTGTATGAATGCGTATGGTAGATATCATTATGCAATAAAGGTCATTAGGTTTTCAGTATCCTCATAAACTTTCCTCGTAACATGCTCCACATTCCTCCGCATCACATGTCCATACCATGACAGTCTATTGCTACTTAACTTCTCTGTCACTGGCGCTACTTTCAGACTCCCTCTTACATATTCATTCCTTATCCTATCCATTCTCGTTACACCACACAATCCTCTTGAGATGAGAACATCTCAGCTGCATGCACTTGCCTTTCATTAATTCCTTTCGTAGCCCAACATTCCGATCCATACAGGACAGCAGGTCTTATCATGGTCTTATAGATTTTCCCCTTCAGTTTAAGAGGAATTCGGGAGTCACATGTAGTTCCCGTGACCTGCCGCCATTTCAACCATCCTGTATTAATTCGGTGCTTGACTGTCTGGTCTATTTCGCCATCGCTTTGCACAAGTGAACCGAGGTACCGAAAGTCGGAGCAGACTGGCAGGGGCACGCCATCTAGCGCAATAGCAACAAAACCGGAAAGACCGCCGAAATCGCAGAACATGTATTCCGTTTTAGTTCTGCTGATTTTCAAGCCAACGTTCTCCAGATTTTGTTGCCATTTCGCCAATCTACTCTGGATCTTAAGTCCATCTTCACCAACAAGGACAATGTCGTCAGCAAACAGCATGCACCAGGGTGCCTCTTCCTGTATTTCTGATGTCAAAGCATCCATTATCAGCAAGAAGAGGTAAGGACTTAGAGCCGACCCTTGGTGCAAGCCTACAGCCACACTGAACTCGTCGGTGTTGCCAGCGGCCGACCGAACGTAGGTACTGGATTGGCTGTACATAGCACGAATTAACTCCACATACTTTGCAGGCACACCTTTCTCTTTCAGCGCCCACCACAAGACCTCGCGGGGTACTCTGTCGTACTTCTCCAGGTCAACGAACACCATGTGCAAGTTCTTATGCGCACGTCTATACTTTTCGCATATTTGGCGGAGTGCAAATATGGCATCCGTTGTCCCATGACCTGGCATAAATCCCATCTGGTTTTGGGTGATCTCACTTTCCTCTCGCAATCTTTTCTCTATCACCTTCTCCCATACTTTCATACTGTGTGACATGAGCTTTATTCCTCTATAGTTGTTGCAGTCTTGTACACACGGCTACACATCAAGCTGTACAATTCCAGTATAAGCTTGATGTGTAGCCGTGTGTACATCACCCTTATTTTTGAAGATGGGCTCTAGCGTACTATTACACCATTCTTGTGGGATCGTTTCCTCATGCAACAACTTATTGAAGAATAAAGTCAGCCAGTAACATAATTCTGCACATCTAATTAGGTTAAAAAATGTTATTTAGGTTTGACAGAGTAGTCCGATTTTGATGATTCTTCTTTTAATGGATAGGGTATATCTCGAAGTTAGTAGCATAATCCACCCCTAATGGTAGGAAAACAGGGGATGAGTGTTTGTTCACCCACTGAATTCCTACCTGTTAACCGATTATGTTGAAACTTGGCACACATAAATGTAGTTCTAGGCACACTACAACATAATGAAGACCTGGAGTTAGATTTTAGCCACAAAAAAATTAAAAATGAAACTTTTTAACAAAAAAATTGAACCGACGAAAACTAACTGAAAAGCTAAAATAAAATGAAGCTTTTTAGTCTTATTTACTAATCTCCGAACTAAACTAATGTAAATAACTAATTATGAGTCGGCGCCAAACAAACAATCAACGATGATCATTTTTCTTACAACTTATAAAAAAAAAATAACATCAAATACAACATGAAATTTTCAAGGATTAACAATAATTATTTTATTATTTTAACGCATTTTACGCATGCGAAACGAATTCTAAAGATATAAATTGTGGAAAGAAAAAAAAATAACAATAACTTTCCAAAAATGCGTTCCCCGCTCGACCACTTGCAACTTGCACGCACTTTGCTTGTTTGTTTGGCGCCGACTCATAATTCCTTATTTACATTAGTTTAGTTCGGAGAATAGTAATTAAGACTACAAAGCTTCATTTTATTTTTCGCTTTTCAGTTACTGTTTTCGTCGGTTCAATTTTTTGTTAAAAAGTTTTATAATAATAATTATCAACGAATTGCAATAAAAAGACATGCTAAGATTGTTTAGTAAATAAGAAAAACAGAGTGTAGCACCTTAGCAACTAAAAAGCATTTGGTTTGAGAAAATCCACGAATAAATATTATTTGGACACCGTAGTAGAAAGAAATGTAGTAATTTTAGAGGGCCTCTCGCTGCGCTCGTATTTAGGGTTCCGTACCCGAAGGGTACCAAACGGGACCCTATTACTCTCGCTACGCTGTCCGTCCGTCCGTCCGTCTGTCTGTCATTGGGCTGTATCTTTTGAATGGTAATAGGTAGCCAGTTGAAATTTTGGTAGAAAGTGGGTCAACTCTGTGGTGGGTCAAAAGCAAATAATTATTTGTTTTTACAACTTGTTTTTAGCAATAGAAACCAGTGGGGTAGTTAATAAATAAATATAAATATCTTTGGGACATTTTTACACAGCACCATCTAGTCCCAAACTAAGCAGAGCTTGTGCGATGGGTACCCATAGACAATGGATATAATACTTATATACTATTATTTTTGTAAATACATATGTACTATGAAAATCCAAAGTTCTGCCAAAAACGCGATTTTTAACGATAAAATTTTGCAATGTATGACTAGTGGCGCCACCCTGAATTTTGTGTACTCATTGGTGCCAAACTGTACGACTGCTAAAAAAAGGTTTGAAAAGTCCTTGGTAGGGTCGAAGTGGCATTAAGACGCTGACAACAGCCAAATACCCAAAATAGGCTTCTTTTAAAAACATTTTTAGCTGTATCTATTCAGTTTGTGGCAGTGAAAAAAATATATGTTAATCTTGATCGTATTTTCTGAAACTGTATTGTGCCCAAAACACGTTTTCTTGAAGTTTTCTCTATAGAAAATAATTGTAAACTAACCTCTTAAAACATGCTTTAAAGCAAACAATCTCTATTGTTTACTAAATATTATAAATAAAATTAAGAAAACATTTGAGAAAGACAATAATCTAAACATTTGTTGTTTCTGTTTTTCAAATAAGCTTTTAGTTTTTTTATAAAAAAATAAATTGTTAATTTTCATTCAAGTTGAGCGGCGTATCCGACGTCCCTCGGCTCGTTGCCTCTCTTTCAGTTCTGTACGAAACGACAGTGACCGCAGAGGTCTGATTTTTTAGGTGTTGTCAGCCTCTTAAAAACTCTTTAGTTGGGCTGAAGGATTCTCGCCACAGGGTGTTTTTGGTTAGCACGAATTACGAAGGCTGCGGCCGGAGGACTTAAAAAAAACCAATTTAATTTTAAAGTGATTTAATTTTAAGTAAACTTATTACAGTAAAAATATTAATAGCTAACTAAAACCTATTGTCCCGATCGATGATGTATCAGAAGTGAGTGCCCTCATGGCACGATGCGACGGTCTTCATCGATATCGCTTATTCAGCTACTCGTGCCTCGTGTTGCGAATTAAGCATTTAACTTGTTTATTGAAAATTATTGAGGGCAAGCTTCGTCAGCGGTTTGCCTATGCTACGATGGCGTAACACCTCCACCCGTAGATCAGCAACTATTTTAAAACGCTAAGTGAAAATGTTGCTGGGAGCTTGTCTTGCTGATTATGTAATTTTGAAGTTTCAGGAACGGCGTATTCATGATTTTCAGTTCCTCTGGATACAGCATCTTTCCTGGTCTTTAGAGTTCTGGAAACATATCTCCAAATTATGAGCACAGCCGTTATGATAATTGCAAGAAATATTATAGTGTAAAACGGTATAGTAGTATGGTATAACGTTTCAGTAATTCTGTCTGCTTGTATTGGCGCCTGAAGTGTTATTCTGTCCTGAAGACTATGAAGTTTACTTAAGTTAACTGAAGCCAAATTCGCATGTATTAGACTTGTTCCTTGTGTTTCAACATTATAAGGGACCTTCAGTATTTTTACAGGTTGACCTTTAACCTCGTCTCTTGTATTAATTAAGGTTAGTTCTGGTGTACGTAACGAACAGTGCAGTGGAATTGTAGCAAGATAACTGCCTTTCAAAGTGTCGTAGTCGTCATTTCCGCAGCTCATGTGAACCCTCGTTGGATTTGGGAATGAAATAACATAGTGTCGGCTGTCAAGTTCCTCTACGGCTTCTTTTGCTAATTTTACAGTTGTTAATGTACAGGATTTATCCAAAGTCTTGCTTGAAATGAAAGTTTGTATGCAGTCTGCTTGGATTTGAACGTAGTGGTTAGTTCTTTGTTCACAGAGATACCGATTATTATTTAACTTCGGGCATTCAGCCTCCATGTACATGAATGCCTTCCCATTAGTTGCTATTAAAGGATAGGGAGGAATGAGAGCCTGGTCGTGTTTATTAGGAACAATAGAAAGTCTATAAAGTAAGTAAGTATCTACTGAAACTACAGGAAATCTAAAAACTATAACTATTTTCCTATCATCATAATAATAACCTGATTTTATTATATCATAATAGTCCCGTAACTCTAAATCTAATATATGATTACTATCGTAAATCCCCTTTAATTTATCTAACATACTACCTAAAATATCTATTCCTAACATACTATGATGAGTTGTCATAGCCCGAGTAAATGCTAGAATATTTTCTATCCTATATAACTCAGATAATAAATCTTCTATATTTTCGCTAATAATAGTTAATATTTGTGCGAAATGTGCAAAATGTATGAGATTTTGATTGTTTTGAGTGTAACCGTCTATCAATAAATCTAAAGTGGTATTAATTTTACTTTGATTTTCGACAATTTTATTCAATATATTGTTGTGGGATAACATCCACTCTTTACTGATACTAATGTGCTCATTAAACTCATTAATAGTTTTTCTCTGGTTGTTCTGTAAAATTTCTATGGCATTATTAAACCGAATAGCATCCGTATAATCAAGGTTTCCTGTAATGCTCTTAATAACAGACCCTAGGCCGTCTACAAGGCCTCTTTTAAAACGACTAGGTTCTAAAGAATGTAACTGGTTATTGACCTTAACCAATTTACTCACGAGATAATCTAACTGATATTCGTATAAGGAAAAGGTTTCGTTAGTCATGCGTAGCTTAAAATCCTGTAATTGAGTCTTTAGTACTGAAATATTATTTTCGATATCGTCCAGCTTCACATATTGGAGAAAAGTATGGTAATGAGTTATTAATCTAGTCGGTCCAAGTTTAAACGGTAGAAGTCCAATTCCAGAGTCTAAGGTCTCAAGTCTTATCTCCTGGCTTCGTGTCAGATGTAGGGTCGCTATCAGCACCATCCTGTAACAATTTCGCAGTCTTAGGTACTCGTTTCAGTCTTGATTTCGCTATGGGGCCACGTTTCTTAGAGGTGTAGATGTGAATAGGTAAGTCAGCTAAAACTACGTCATGGGTGTATCTAGGGGCTAATTTTTGTCGTGAGGCGACTGGATTCTTAACAAAAATCTGTTGCTGAGGCTGATACTCTTCTTCTGGTTCGCGGGTCTTATTCCTATTCTCAATTATTGCGGTACGATTGTTAAGAGAGGTTTCATTTATGATTTGGTATACTGTTTTCATTTGTTCTTTATGATTTAAGATGTACTGCTGTAACATGTGACTACTTAAATCGATGTCCCAAGGATCTCGGGCATCAAAGTGACCGGTTATTACATCAAAGGGTCGACACTTAGTGAAACTATGAATCGAACTATTGTAGGCAAGTAAAGCATAAGGCATAAGATTAATTGCAGGTTCATCTTTCTGCTGTAAACGTAAAATACGGAGATGTTCAAGCAATGTTGAGTGAAACCTTTCTATATTACCGTTATCATTAGGGCTATGTGCTAAGGTTTTATGGTGATTTATTTTATGGAGTCTAGTGAATTCAGCGAACAATTGATTCGTGTACTCAGTGCCATTATCTGTAATTATAGTTTGCGGAAAGCCATGATGAGTACAAAATTGTAGTAAACCCTGCAAAATGCTAAGCGCTGTACCATCTCTCATAAGGTACGCTTGTCCGTACTTAGAGAAGACATCTATAAAGGTTAAATATTTCTCATTCTGCAGTGCTATTCACTAACTGACAATTTCGTGGATGTACGTCGAGACGGGCTCGACGTCGAGACAGCCTTGCGAACGACCGCGAGCGCAAAACGGTATTCACTAACTCGTTTATTCTCGTCGACGAACTGAAGGCTGTGTCGACTCGTCGCTGTTGCGTAGACGAGTTAGGGCTTGACACAAATATCTTTATAACATAATCGATTAATGTCGACTGAGAGTTTAATAGGTTTAAAAGTTATAATAAAGATCTATTTTTAAGTATTTTAAGAAATGTAGTAAAATTTTAAATAGTAAATACCTAATTATTCTAAGAGCTTATAATATTCTTACTGGCCGAGTTTTAAGGCTGAATGACGATTCCTTTGCGATACTTTAAATTAAATGTTAACAAAAAAAACCGGCCAAGTGCGAGTCGGACTCGCGCAGTAAGGGTTCCGTACCACCCTTCGACCTGATACCCCATAGAAACTGATTTAATTTACGAGAGTTCATCAAAAGACATCAACGCACCGTGAGCGAATTTTTTTTTTGCATCTCTTTCTTACGCAGGTACCACCACATATAAAATTACTAAACTACATAGTATGCACTATAATTAGACCAAGTTTGACGCTGGTATGTATTACCGTTTTGATGATAGAGCAGAAACAAAAACGTTGAAAAAATGCATGTTTTTCGAGGTTTCTTGTATGGGGACCCCCTTTGGTTTTAGACTACTTTTTATTTTTAGTATTTGTCGTGATATGCACCATAGTAACACATATTTTGTAAAAATTTCAACTGGTTATCTATGACCGTTACAAAGATAAAGCCCTGTCACAGACAGACGGACGGACAGACAGACTGACGCACGGACGGACGGGCAGCGTAGCGAGACTAATAGGGTCCCGTTTGGCAGCCTTTGGGTAAGGAACCCTAAAAACAAACCAAGTTTGACCTTTGACTTTTTCCAGTGTTGCCAGAAGGTTACTTTCGTAACCTTTAGGTAATTTTTATCTCGGTCAAGTTCCAAGTTAGACGACTTAAAAGGTAACTTTTAGGCAGCTTTTAGGTATCTTTTCGAAATCGAATTAGATATTTTATTGTAATGTTGGAATGGAATTTTATTAATTATTGTTACTTATTATGAATTTATGCACAAAGTAATCTCTTCTCGCACTAATTAAAGCCGTATTACAAATAACAAGCAATCTACTTTTTAAGCTACTTTTTGTCGTCGTGGATCGTAGTAATAGATGTGTTAATTTCAAATATATTATTACCATGTAGATAACTAACTCGTATTCACAACAATGCGTGTGCACAGAATTAAATAGTTGGTACACACGGCTACACATCAAGCTGTACATTTCCAGTTTATGCTGACCTCGCATTGCATAGGCTTTCCGTACAATGCGAGATCAGCTTATACTGGAAATTTACAGCTTGATGTGTAGCCGTGCGTACTACTTGGTACTGAGAAAACGCGTAGCGCGGCGTGTTACAACGAGCGCTTGATACTGTTCTGTTTACAGATGTAGAATATTTTGAGATGTAGACGTTACGATGTCTAGTCCAATCGAGATCCAGACATTTCGCGATCTAGTCTTACGGGCAACCTAGACATATCGAGATCGAGACCAAAAGATACCGACCCAATTATACTTCTGTTCTTACACTAAAACTTCATCATCATCATCATTTCAGCCGAAAAACACCAAAGGCCACCCCCCAAAGGGGGGTATATGCCATAATCGCCACGCTTGGCAGGCGGGTTGGCGATTTTTTTTTTTTCGATTGGACTCTCGCAGAATTGGTACCCAGAATGGATACCCTAACTGCAAAACCGCATAAGGGCGTCCCCCAAGGGAGGGCTCGAACCTCGGCTTACTGGGCATTGCGGGGGGACCCCGCCGCTATGTCCCCCTGGCAGCCGTTGCTGCATCGGGAATAGTTTTCTCGAAAGTGGCGGACTTTCGGTATATCGGATGGGTGACGCGTTTCGCGAATCGCCGTTAAGCGGCAAGCCTCGCCGGCGAGGCGAAGACCTACCTAATCCTAACACAGTGGCGGTTAAGCCTACTCCTAGGAACTACTCTAGAGCATAGGGCCGGTCACGCGTGACGAGATTATCTCCGGTGGCGGGTTGGCGATCGCAGTTGGTTGTTTAAATACTCAGAGAACGCTGCTGCCCATCTTCTGGTGAATCCCTTAGTCGCTTTTTACGACACCCATGAGAAGAGAGAGGGTGGTGCAATTCGTTCATGCAATACGTCCGGCACCACACGGTACCTTAGCAATAATAAACTACGCATCAAGCTATAATCGAGGAACCAACAACAATTTATTATTATTTACCTACACGAACGTGCCTACAGTACCTACTTTGCGTGATTCCTTTGATGGACTACAGGTACCTCCAGCTGATTTAATGGGAAATTGTAGTGTTCTACAAGAACTTTTTTATCTATTTAATTAAAAACTTCATCTGAATGCGAGTACACATATGCTAGTATATAAGTAGTTGAAAACGATAGAAAACTGAAAATATCTAAAAGTAAAGTGTTACGTAAATATCTGGCAGTGCTACAATTGTAAATGTTTAATAAAACTAGCTTTTGCACGTGACTTCGTCTGCGTAGACTATATTGAATCTTAAGTTAATCGAAAATAACTTTTCATATTAATGGTTAATTTTGGATAACTCTTCTCAGGTATCTTTTGACAAAAGTACACTGGCAGCACTGCATTTTTCAAAAATAATGTAATTATTCACCATGAATGACCAAGAAGTTTGAGTAAAATAATCACTGACACGTAGCGATTATATTATCTTTGATCACTGACTGACATTTTGTTTGTAACGTAGTGATTATTTTCTCTGTGATTTTGTTTTGGAGAGTTGTATTTGTAGTAGGTAATGCTTCTTTCTATTCATGTTTCGATAAATTATTATATTAGCGATTATACTAAACTGAACTGTATTGTTTTAAAAATAGTTTTTTGAAAAAGAAGCTGAAGTGTAGATATGTAGTAAATATTATTATGCCTAACCAAATTTTGTTACATTTGTTATGGTTGTCGTCCACGGGATGGTAAATTAATAACATGGGTTATTAATTTAATGGGTTTACAACGAACAAAAACGAGCCACAATAGAAAATCAATTGTTCTCGGGCTCCGGGCAGTCAAAGGATGTCATTGTATTAACAACTGTGTGCATGTCAAGAAACGGGGTCCCATCCCAAGCGCAATTGAAGAAGCTTTTAGACGGCTTGGAAGATTTTAGCCTTTATTCATTTCACAACCCCTTGATTGCACCTCGTAGGCATAGTTATTTTAACAATGATACGACGACGTCTGCTTCAGCGCTCACCACCTTCACAAAGGCAGTCACAAATGGCGAGCCTAACTGAAAGATTTGTCACCATTGAAGAAAAGCGTTTGTATAATGAGAGGATATTTGCAGAAAGACGGTTGGAAAATAGAAAACTCCTTTTTGATAACCAGAAAAGGATGTTGATATTTTTTATAGAGATTAGTAGGTCATGATCAAGGCAGACCCAAACACTGCAAGATTTGTGTGCATCCCCCAGTGCCTTGGTGAAAAATATGAATAATTTAATAGGAATTAGTAATTTTGTTAAACAAATAAGAATAAAATTATTTCTTTTAATGTAAATAAAAAATGGATAATGAACATGAACATATTTCTAATTTCTCATTGCCTTGTAGTACATTCGACCGCATGTCAGTGGTAACAGTTTGACCTTGACAGTTTATTTTGTAAGCAGTAAGAACGGTTTTTGTAATTCAAATGTTACCACCGACATGCTGTCTACAAAAAATTAGTCAAAGCTGTCAAAACTAAGAATATGTATAATAATAAATTATTTATTTCGACAAACAATAGGACTCGTAGGGTAAGTAACATTATTTACTTAAATAACTGTTTGTAAAACTATAATACAGTCAATCAATTTATAAAACAAAACTATCACTGCTGCAGACTTCCAGATAAACTTACAGACACGAACAATTAAATGAATAGTAATGTAGGTAGGTACTCAACTTATTTTCCATAATAATATTCATATTATTAGTCAATCTTTCTTTACTTAAATGTGTATAACAATAGGAATAACAAAGAATTATGTCTAAGCTGATAATACTTATATGTATTATAACATTTATCTTTCCCTGAGAACTTGCTGTCCATCATGATTTTGAAGAAATCTGATAATGTTGTTGATAATGTTAATATTATTTCTATCATCAACAACCTGGTGGATGACTCTAGAAGCAGAAGCCTGGGACACATATGTGTCTACATTTTTTGGTAACTTCCATTAGCCAAAAATGATAAAGAGTGCATAATACCTGAAACATTACGAATGTAATACAATCTTTTGATGGTATCTTTATTAATCATAATTTATTAAGAAACCAAGCTATAAACAAACCTTCAGCCTAGTAGTTAAACCACCGGCACGAATTTGCAGAGGCATAAGTAGGATAAAAATCACTCTCCAATACCTACATAAATGAAATCCTCAGAAAGTCTGTAAATAAGGATAAACTCTACATCCTGGGAAATATTTTTGAACTTTCTTATTGTTTTGCCTTTCAATCTTTCTTTAAATCGTCACTTATTTTAGCTTCTTCAATGAGCTTCTTCCAATAAATAGAGCCTTGTAATCATCCGAGCACTTTCAATTAGAGTAAAATAACAGCTATGCTATTCTCTAAAGCGCAAATCACACACAAGGCAGGTGCGGGTCGAGCGCGAGGCGGGTCGTGTTGCTCGCGTGAGCCGCACTGTTTGTTGTGTTCACAGTGAGAACTTCACACACAGCTGACACAGCGCGGGTCGGCGGCGTGTGCAACGACGCCATAGAAGCTTCTCTTCAAAAGGCAAAAAAAAGTAAGTAAGTAAAGTGTAAGTAGGCAATGTTTACGAACACTATCATTTAGATAAATGACGAGAAAGAGTTTTTTTTTGTAAATAATTACAACAGCTTGTTGACAAACACTTGATACGCGCTGCTGACGACCCACGCAAGCTCTCTGTGTAACTATAACTACATATCGGTGAATACGTACAAAAAGTTACTCTATGAATACCTACGTATATTCGACGACCGACCCGACCCGCGCGGCCCGCGCTCTGTCTGTAGTGGCAGGAGAAACGCGTGGCTCCCGCGCTCCACCCGGCTCTGGCCCAACCCGCGCCCACGTTTCGTTTGACCGACCCGCGCCCGACCCGCACACGCTCTCGGTGTGGTTTGCGCTTTACAATTTCGTGGCTGTATGTCATGACAGGCTTGACATTTAGACAGCTTTACGAACGTCCGAGAGCGCAACGCTGATTCAAACGGTATTCACTAACGCATTTATGCTCGTCGACGAACTGAAGGCTGTGTCGACTCGTCGCTGTTGCGTAGACGAGTTAGGGCTTGACACAAATATCTGTACAATATAATCGATAATTCTCGACTGAGAGTTTAATGAGTTTATAAGGTCAATGTTTTAGGTTTTTTAAGAAACGTATTAAAATTACAAATAATAAGTTATTATTCTAAGAGCTTGTAACATTTTTATGGGCCGAGTTTTAAGGCTGTATGAAGATTCCTTTGCCGAAACGCATGAACCTTCTACTGTAAATAAAAAACTAAACCACTTGCACTTGTGTGTTGACAGCTTGAGGGTTTTACCCCTAAATTTAGGGGGTAGAAGTATTAAAAGGGATATTTTTAGGGCCAGGAATTTCTTGAGGTTTTAGGGGCTTCAAACAAAACCAGCATTAATCTCAACAACAGCAAATATGGAATGATAGCTGGACAGAGAAAACATTTTGCTGTGAATGTGAGAAAGATGGCATTATAAAAACTCCACATCGAGTTAATTCTTGAACGCATGCCGCGTTATGCCGTAAGTAGAATTAATTGTAAACAATTTAATTACAATTTAACTCGCATAACTTGCGCAGTTATTGATTGGCTTTGAAAATGACGTAATTTCTAATGCTAGTAGGGAATACCTACTCGCACCACACCAGTGTCCGCCATTTTCAATCCCATTCTTTAACTGAGCTGGGGACTTACTCCTGAAAATTTGATTCTAACTCTATTTCGATTTGGTTCCTATCCGGAGCTTTACTCCCGACTGGTTCGATTTCTGTATCAAAATTTCAACGCCTACATTGCCTAATGTACACAAGCGCACGATCGTGTGGTGGCACGACTTAAAACTAACTACGAACGAAACATTCATTGTGAACGAGAAATTCGTACTCCCCACTAGATCGCACAATCGTGGTTCGATTCGTAGGATTGAAAAGAAATGTCAAAATACACGATAGCAAAAAACGTACTTTATTGGGATCGTATGACATTTTTAAGTGTAATTTATTGCGATATTTCTTCAAATCTCTCATTATGATGGTTTGCACAACATTAAATTGACTGATGAGTGATGATATACGTACATTTAAAAAGAAGCTCAAAGATTTTCTTGTTCTGAAAGCTTACTATTCAGTAAATTATTTTCTGACAGATACAACAAACTTTAGGTAAATACACAAGAGTCCGATTCCTTTGTTAAACTATTTATTAATATATATTAATAAAAACTGTTATTATTATTATTAAACAATTAATTTCCACAAATCTATAATAAGTATTATCTTAAAGAACAAGCCAGCCCACTGGTCACGCGAAGTGTCGACCAGCCTCTTAGAGATTTCCTTAAAAAGGGAGCGCGCACTCGGACACCATGGCCCGAGCGTTTCGACCCCAAACGGCTCAAAGTTAACTACTTATGTCTCTAAGGTATAATATTAATTTGATCAATATGAGTACTTATTACCAAAAATAATCATTAAAAAATCATTTCTTAAAGTTTTAGCTTGCTATGTGTGAATGATTCATTGGCAATAGGAAAAGTTAGGGGTGTTTAGGGGGATGTCAACATTTTCTTTAAGAAAGTTTTTGGTAAGGGTTGGCAACACTGCACCAAAGAGTATATAATCACTTGCACTGCACTTTTCATATATATAAAAGTACTCTGTGACTGCACCAAAGAATTTTTACCCAAGATAGAATGCGTACGGAGAAATTTAAGAACTTCAAAAATGAATAATATCCCGTTCATATAAGGTCCAAAATCTTCAATCAAAATCAGGGAGAAAATACCGCTCGGGGCCGGTCTTCTGAGATAGTATTACCGAGAGCCCGCTGTCCCTTTCCTGCATGTATGGACACCTTATAGAAAGAGACAAAAGGCTCCCCAATCATCGGACCGAATTTTAGTCAGCCGTCCGCTTTCCAGCTTGATATATAAGTTCCTTGGACTGCACTTGACATTTTCTCACAGATTACCTAATGATATTTAAGTACGACATAAAAATGTTTAAGACTTGTAAATTTTTTTGAAGTTGATTTCTATTCGTATTTAGTTAAGTTATTGTATTAGCGATAATATCACATTTAATTGTATTGTTTTAAACATAGTTTTGTGACTTGAAGAAGAAGTTGAAGTGTATGTAAGTATTGTTATAGGTAACCGTTAAAGGTATCTAACCTTTTATTTGCTATTGTTTAAGTTTTGGTCCACAGGTTACTAACCCATCAACAAAGTAAAAACGAGACACTAATCAATAGTTCTTGGACGCCACAGAGTACATTATAATATACTGAAATTGGACGCCGACAGTCAAAGGACGTTATTGTTTTAAAACACTTTTAAAATCTACTGTGTATCTTAGCTTGTCAAGACGCTAGTAATATATAAGTCTATGGCGTAATCCCATCCCAAGCGCATGTGAAGCTTTTAGACGGCTTGGCTTGCCTTTATTAAATTTACAACCAATTGCTTAAAGTTATTTTTCTTTTTAGCACCTCGTAGGCGTCGTTTGTTAACAACGGCACAACGAAGTCTGCTCCAGCGCTCACCACCTTCACAAAGGCAGTCACAAATGGCGAGCCGGACTGAAAGATTTAACGCCATTGAAGAAAAGCGTTTGAAAAATGAATGGTTTTTTGAAGAGTCTCTGTTGTTGGTTGGAAAATCAAAGACTCCTTATTGATAACCAGAAAAGGATTTTGAGATTTTTATGGTGATCAGTGGGTCATCAAGGCAGACCCAAGCACTGCAGGATTTGTGTGCATTTTGGTGGAAAATATGATAATGTATTATATTACTTATTTCTTTCAATGTAAATAAAAAATGGATAAGGAAAATACACATGTTTAATTTATCATTGCCTTTTAGTATGTACATACATAAACACACAAAAAATTGAAAAAAAAGACAGCCCTACTAACTAGACTTAGTCTGGATTTGTGCCCGGTTAATGGCAATAGGCCCCCTATTACATGGGACTTATAACATAACTGGTGAAATATGGGTGTACCTACTATGTATAGTAGAGGTGTACCTCTGCCTACCCCTTCGGGGAAATACAGGCGTGATGTTATGTAGACTTAGCCTGCAGCTTCGCCCGCATATAATTCCGTTTATCACAGAAAGACTTATCTCGCATCCCTCGGGAGCTTTTTATTTTTCTGGGATAAAAAGTAGCCCATATGTTAATTTGGGTTATAGTCTACCTGCGTGCCAAATTTCATCCAAATCTGTTCCGCCGTTTCAGTGTGATTGAGTGTAACAAATATCTTCACAAACTCATATTTATATATCAAAAGTATGAATATTTATACCTAATAATACATTCTTTATAAGTAACAATAGTACTCATAAATTCAGACACATTCTATACTTAAAAAAACTGTTAGTAAAATTAGAATACAGTCAATAATGTTATATATGGAGGCAAATATGGAGTAAAATCACTTTCTAATACATTAATTAAATCCTTAAAAAGCCTGTAAATATGGATAAACTCTAAATCCTGGGAAAAGTGTTGAACTGTCTTGTTTTGCCTTCGTTTCGTGCCTTCTTGAAATCTTCACTTTTTTAGCTTTTTCCAATAAATAGAGACTTGTAATCATCTGTGCTCTGCTTCCATTTCTTTTATTGCATTTCTTTGCACTTTCAATTACGAGTAATAATGATTTTTGTTACTAAACTATATAAGACTCGGCGCAATATTTGTAGCTTTTAGATTTGACAGATAGAATCGTGGTTAAGGGCGAGGCTGTGACAAGCTGTGAGCGACCTCGACGCTGTTTTTTGCTTAGAGAATACCAAAATGTTCAAGAAGTGTCAAATGGTCCGCTGTAGAGTAGTTCCAACTCTTGGCCGTCACAGCCTTGAGCGCTAGTGTAGCTTTTTAGCTTTTAGATTAGACAGATAGAAGCGTGGCTGTGGCAGCGTTGCCAGACGTGCGATAATTATCGTACATCTACGATGATTGCAAGTCCTTTGCGGTAAAAAATAATAGCAGGGTATCGAACGATAGTTTTGTAAATTCATACGATAATTTTAATAACGCTGTGATATTTTTGAGGCTTAGTAATTTTTTAGACAACAACCAGCACTAACAACAAGCATTTAAGCATACATTCTCGTCACTCTCACTCATAATGAGTGCAGTGCAGTGTGCAGTGCAGTGTGATGCACACGACATACTGAATAAAATGCACGCATATAAGACCTTAAAAAAACGATGCTTCCCTTCCAACCGCATACTGCGTCCTTTTCCACTTATTCATTTTGTTCGGTCTTAGTTCGTGGGTCGGTTTGCGTCAGTTACCAGTTCAGTCAGGACAGTCAGACCTAGAGTCAGACTATCAGACTGAGTGCTATTGGATTAGTTATTAATAGAAACATGAGACCTCTAAATATCAATATAATTACAATTTTGTGGAGGAGAGTCATTCTTCACGTATGCGATAAACATAAGATATTTTTTTTCTAGATTTGTGATAATTTCAAACTTGCCATCTGGTAACACTGGGCTGTGCGTGAGGCTGTGAGCGATCTCGACGCTGGTTTTTGTTTACGGAATACCAAAATGTATGAAGAAGTGTCAATTTCTCTGTCGTCGAGTAGTTCCAACTCACGGCCGTCACAGCCTTGAGCGCTAGTGTAGCTTTTCGTACTTTAGTGAATACCAAATCAAGGTTTCGACGCTGCGGCAGCGTTGCACGCAAGGCTGTATCCTTAGAGAATAGCATAGCTGAACAGTAAAAAGATCCATATGAATAATTTCGAACGGCTTTATTGCTGGTGGTACAATATTAAACTTCTGTTTGATAGGATTACGGTCGTACTTAGCCTGACCACATGTTGTACATTCATTTATATATTTAGTGATTTGGTCTTTCATCTTAGGCCAGAAATACTTTCGCGAGAGGGCTAGGTAACATTCAGTTATCCCACGATGGTTTGTTTTACCGTCGTGGTAATGCCGGATTATATCCTGCTGTCTAAGGAATTCTTTCACATTTTCTAATTCTAATTTACATAGTTCAAGATTCATTGCTGAGCTCTTAAAACTGTCCTGAATTATAGGAATTATATCATACATGCTTAGAGGAGGATTTATGAGAATACCAGTTTTCACCTTCGGATTAACGTACTCTTTTATAGCGTTAATAACATCGTCTATTAAGTTAGATTGTGAAACCTGAATGGAAGTACGAGTGTGTGTATCAAATGTCTTGGTTACCGTCGGTCTTTTCTTAATGTCACCTACCACAGTCATAACTATTTGTCGATGGAACATATTCAGAGGCTTGTCAGTTATAGGGACTTCAAGTATGGGGTTTTCATTACTTGTATGAGCTGTTTCAGTACTTGAGTCAGTCACAGAAGGTGGCTTCTCAGAGGGATTTGCTATCATTGAACTAACTTCATCATTATGGATTTCAACTCGCGATAGGGCATCAGCGTTGGTGTTATTTTTACCCATTTTGTATATTACACTAAAGTCGTATTCGCTGAGTTTCAATCTCCACCTAGTGAGCCGTGAGTTAGGCTCTTTTAGATTCATCATCCACTGTAATGGTTTGTGGTCTGTAACTATCTTAAATTTGCGACCAAAAAGATACGGTCGGAAATATTTGGTAGCCCACACAATAGCTAAGAGCTCCTTTTCTATGGTACTGTAATTTAATTCGCTTTCATTTAGAGTACGCGATGCATATGCTATTGGTCGGTCAGAGCCTATTGGTCCTTGTGATAATATCGCTCCTAAAGCTACGTTGGAAGCGTCAGTGGTCAGAACAAATTCCCTAGTGAAGTCTGGATATTGTAAGATCGGGTCGTTTGTCAAAAGTCTCTTGCATCGTTCGTAACAGTCAATGTAATCTTTATTAAGTGTAATGGTCCTGCCCTTCTTTAAACATTGAGTAAAAGGTTTTGTAATTCTAGCGAAGTCTGGTATGAATTTCCGATAATAACCGATAAGTCCAAGGAATTGTTTTATCTGTTTTGCTGTTTTAGGTATGGGATATTTTTTTATGGCATTAATTTTGTCTGGATTCGGCTTAATGCCTTCACCGCTTATTATATGGCCTAGAAAAGCAGTCTCTAACTTTAAAAATTCCGACTTGTCCATCTGAATTTTGAAGTTAGATTCCCGGAGTCTTTGAAATACTTTTTCCAGGTTATCCAGGTGTTCCTGGAGGGAGGTACTGAATACTACTATGTCATCCATGTAGACTAAACAGATAACGTTTTGAAGACCTCTCAACACATTATCCATAACGCGCTGAAATGTTGAAGGGGAATTTTTAAGTCCCATAGGCATCCTTAAAAATTCGAAATGCCCATGTTCTACATTGAATGCTGTTTTCTGAATATCATCAGGGTTCATTTCTACCTGGTAGAAACCACTGGCTAAATCTAAGGTGGTGAAATACTGACATTTCCCTAACTTATCTAGGACATCTGTTATATTCGGAATAGGGTATTTGTCGTCGATAGTCTTTTCGTTTAACTTTCGGAAGTCTACGACTAGCCTCCATTTCTGTTTTCCTGAGGCATCAGCCTTCTTCGGGACAACCCAAATAGGAGAGCTCCAGGCAGAATCAGAAGGTCTTATAATATTCTGATCCAGCATCTTTGATATTTGATCTCTAACTTCTTGTCGGTGTACAAAAGGATATCTATAACTTTTCGTGTAAATAGGTACCTCATCTAAAGTTCTTATATGGTGCTTAACCTTATTAGTGAAGGACAGCGGTTCGCCTTCAATGTAAAAGACATCCGCATAACGCGAGCAAATATTTTTCAAGTTCATTTTTTCCTCTTCGTTAAGATGATCTATTCGCAACTGTGATAATACTTGATTGATGCGATAGGCATCCGGTGCCTGCTCAATGTTCATACATTCAATATTGGAATTTACAGCTTCTACAGGACGATCTAATGATAAAATTATATCGTTGTGCGATGTATTTTCTACTTCAACTAATCCGCGATTATTAGAAACTGTTGTAATACATTCATTTATAATACAGTTATAAAATTTCTGCTGAGGAATATGCACATCTCCATCTGGAGCATTTATGGGCAAACGAATGAGCCTAGTAGTATTAGCTGGTATCATATCCTCGTATAAGTTGACGTTCCGAGAGTTAAACATTGTTATAGGATTTGTAGCGTTATCTGTAATTAATAAATTATTTTTCAGGTCAATTTTCGTATTCCATTTACTTAGTAGGTCTAGTCCAATAAGTCCGTCGAAAAATTTATGAAAGTCAAAAATAAATAATTTAATATTATTAGGATCATTGAATTCCTGAAAGGCTGGTATGATAATTGAATAGTCACTTCTACTGGTAGCGTGGGCGTTGGTAACCTCAAAGGGGTCAAAATTAAGTGGCATGTTTGAATAATATTTTTCCACAGCTGAAGGACTAATGAATGACTGGTTGGCTCCAGTATCAATTAGAAAATTTAATGGAGGATTCGATAATTTTATATAAGGAAGTTGACGTTGAGTTTGTAGGTTAACTTCTATTTTGAGGGTTTTGAGGGGTGGTCCGAATAAAAATCCTGCTCCTCATTACTAGTAGAAGGTTGAGAATTAACGTAACTGTCAGGTAACTCACTAACTGTGCAGTAAGGCATAGGTGGCTCATACTCATAACTGTCATGTAAGTTACAGTCAGTATAGTCAGTATATTCGGTTTGATCATAGTCATATGAATAGTACTCGTTGTCCGGATAATAATTAAAATCATAATCATTAAAGTTATTAAAGTTCATCTCACGGGTTTTAAAATAATTAGTTGGTGGTGGGTTGCCAGATTTACTCCAGTCATGACCCCTGAACTGCATCGGCTTTGATACATAGTGGCTAACTCCACTCATTGGCTGAGGGCCTGAGGTTTGATGACGTGGTTGAGTTCTAAATACGTTACTATTGTTATAATTAGGCGGCGGCGCGCGGAACATCTGCTGAGTACGTGTAGGCATGTTAGGTGCATTAGGTGCACGTTGAAAACCATTTGACTGATCACCATGGGGTTGGAAGATAGGCTTCCAACTATTTTGTGGTGGCAACGGACGTTGCCAGTAAGGAGTATGCTGTTGATTAGCTGAAAAACCTGCAGAATACAAAGGTAACTTAGGCATAGTAGCGATTGGAGGTGGCCTTTTTACGTGCGCATTATCGCTACGATTTTGTAAGTACATCACATTTAATTCCTCCTGGACAAATTCTAATGCCCTTTCAATATTATCCGGGCGCATACAACGTATACGAGAACCTAATGGTTCTTTAAGGCCACGTACAAACGCTTGCATCGTTAATTTTTTATATAATGTGCGCTTCGCTTCTACGGTAGTAGGCAGAGTTTCATGCAATGAAATATAGGTCATAATAGTACTAAATAACGACTGACAATGGTCGTAATATTCCTGCGGGGTACTGTTACCTTGCATTGATACTAAGAGGTCATTGTACAGGGCCGTCTCGTCCCTTTGGTCAGCAAAACTATTAATTAAAGTGTTTCTTATTCCTGCCCAACTATCCGGAATGCCATTTGAATTAATTCGACTTGCCGCGGGGCCTTTAATTTTATTTAATATTCCGTTTATTAAGCACAAATTTCCTAATTCACTACCAGGTGCGTTACTAAGGTAAGCAGCAGCTATCTGGTCACATAACTTAATAAATCTAGTGAGGACGTTGGGGTTCCCATCGAACTCAGGGACTGGGCGCAGAGCCTTGTGAATCGTATCTGGTTCGTGCGCCATAGTGGATTCCTCGAATAAAATATCTAAACCTAAATTAATATCTCTATTTAAATCTAGCCCTAATTGCCTGCGATTCGGTCTACTCGGTGTAGACTCGCGAGGTCCTACGTTCCTTGGATGGAAAATTTTGAAGGATTATATTATGGAAATACACAGGAAGCAACACAGGGAATAATTCAAGTGTACTTACATAACCTTCATATCGGTCTCTGGGGTCGATATCTTGATCCCGTTCTCTCCCGGCAGCAATCCTTAGGTTCTGGATACTCGATGAGGCTGGATAGCTCGATTAGCCGCGATCGCTCACGCACGGTAGCGATAGATTATCGATATAAGATAGCCCTAGCTAATCTCGAGTATCCTACCGACTGCGCCAATTACGAAGGCTGCGGCCGGAGGACTTAAAAAAAACCAATTTAATTTTAAAGTGATTTAATTTTAAGTAAACTTATTACAGTAAAAATATTAATAGCTAACTAAAACCTATTGTCCCGATCGATGATGTATCAGAAGTGAGTGCCCTCATGGCACGATGCGACGGTCTTCATCGATATCGCTTATTCAGCTACTCGTGCCTCGTGTTGCGAATTAAGCATTTAACTTGTTTATTGAAAATTATTGAGGGCAAGCTTCGTCAGCGGTTTGCCTATGCTACGATGGCGTAACACACGTGTGTCAGGGATATTTAGTTGTTTTTGAGTGGATTTGTGATTTTTGTGACTTATTTTTGTTATTGTGTGTTGTCCTTGTGTTTGTTATCAGGTTTGTACTGTGTGTAGCTAGAATAACGGTGCGCTTTAAGGAGAAAAATGGATAAAAATAAACCGCCTGATCCTCCGGATATTTCATCCTCAGCTCCTCCCTCAACCCCTCCATATTCTCCTTTCTCCCCAAATCCTAACCCTCTATCGCAATTTGCGGATGTTGTTTGCAGTGTTTCTGACTCGCAGAATGCATTACAGCATAGCTCACGCAAACGCCCCGTTGTCGACGACAGTACGACAGCTAGTCCCCCAACAAAACAACCAAAAAGCCAAGTTGGTCGTCAAAGGTATTCTGCGGTTGATAAGGCTCCTTTCATCGTCCACGTCTCTCGAGTAGAATCACAACCTAATGCCGGCACCACCCTTCACCCAGTTACTTTTGGCTTGTTTTTGTACAAAAATAACATTGCGAACATTGTTCGTGATGGTATAAAAAGGATTGGCAGGAACCGTGTGTCAGTAGAGTTTGCTTCCCCTCAGGATGCGAACTCTTTCTTAGTTAACAGTATTTTACATAAAAACAATTTTATTGCTGCAATCCCCTCGTTCAACATTACCCGTTTGGGTGTAGTTTCTGGGGTGCCTAACGACATGACGGAAGAGGAAGCAAAATCATATCTATCTGTGCCCTCAGGCTGTGGGCAGATACTTAAAGTGCGGCGAATTAATAGAAAAGTTTTGAGAGACGGGGGTGTAGAATGGAAGTCTACGGAGACCTGTGTAATCACCTTTGATGGCCAAATTCTCCCAAAGAGGATATATTGTTGCTATACTTCTCTCCCTGTCGAACAATATATATATCCTACAATTCAATGTCGCAAGTGTTGTAGATTTGGGCACGTTGAATCACTTTGTAGATCGAAACCACGCTGTATTAAATGTGGCCACGATCACCCCGGTGATGGTTGCAGCATTTCTGAGGCAGAATCCTTTTGTACACTATGCTCTGGGAATCATTTTGCTAATAGCAAGTCTTGCCCGGAGTATGGTAGACAGAGGGCTATCAAGACGGTTATGGCTGAGAAATGTATCTCATATGCTGAAGCCAGCACATCTATCCCAGCAGTTTCACGAAATTATGCCAATGTTGCCAAATCAGTTTCCCCTCAGTCATACCGTAAAACTGTGTTTCTTAAGCCTAAGACCCATGCTCCTCTTTCCCCCTCATATGATAAAGCTGCTCATCAGCAGATCATTAATTCTCCCCAACTCTCACAGCCTAATGGCTGCGCTCTAGATAACCCTTTCTTAGAATCACCCAACAATTTCTCTTCTGTTATTGAATTACTCATCAAACTTTTGACAACTGTTATGTCTTCTTCCAATCCTTCCCATTCTTCCCAATCACCGTCCAACGTTGCTGATCAACTTATTAATCTTTTATTAAATATTAAAAATGGCGTCTCGCCAAGTTTTCCTTCAGTGGAATGTGAGGAGCGTGTTTCATAAGAAGCACGACCTCATATTTCTTTTAAATAAATATAAGCCGCTGGCTTGCTCCATTGCTGAGACTTGGCTAACACCAAGTCTCAGTTTCCGTATACCACATTTTAACATACTTAGATGTGATAGATCCGATAGCTATGGAGGGTCGGCTCTCTTCGTCAATAATCGCATCCCTATTTCGCCCTTATCTTTGCCTCCACTTGGGGAGGATATGAGTATTGTGGCAGGGAGAGTGGAGGGCATTACGGTGTTCTCCATATATATAGCCCATCCTCACAATAATTTTTTAATTATTTTAAGGAACATGTTTCAAAATATTGATGGTCCTATATTGGTCATGGGTGACTTTAATGGTCATCATTTCAGATGGGGGTCTGATCGTTGTGACGCTTTTGGTGAAGGTTTAGTAGAGATTTTGGATGATCTAAACCTCTGTATCCTAAACAATGGTTGTCCAACTCGGAGACCAATTCCTGGACAACGAAAAAGTTGCGTTGACCTAACCTTTTGTTCAGTTGAGTTAGCACCATCGATGCATTGGGAATGCACTACTTTGTCGCATGGCAGTGACCATTACCCCATTATTATATCTTTGGCTAATAGGACTTTTTTAGAAAAATCTTCCCCTCCACTCTTGAAATTCAATTTGTCCAAACCAGACTGGACAAAGTTTTTATCATCATTGGAGGATAAAATTGATGATCTTCCAAATTTAGATTCAAGTTTTTCAGATTCCTCTGGTCACTCCCATGCTAAGAGTTGTTATGAAGGTTTTGTTACAGCTATCACCGCAAGTGCGGATTCTTGCTTTCCGTTAAAAAATAGTGCACGTAATAAAATCCCCTCTCCTCCATGGTGGGACCATGAATGTACTTTGGCCGTCAGAGAGAGAAATGTGGTCGAAAAGCGTTACAACGATGAGATGACCACTGACAATCTAATTTTATATAAACATGCCTATGCCAAATCTCAACGACTTCTCCGTAGGAAGAAACGTGCAGGTTGGCGTAAGTTCTGCAGTTCCTTATCCCCTTCTACTCCTTTATCAGTAGTATGGAAGAGCATCAATAGGTTTAGAGGAGGTTGTTCATCATCCATCTCATCACCTATTACTAGGGAAACAGCTGAATGTTTTTTTGATAAAATCGCTCCACCTTATGTACCACTCTCAACAGAATGTCTTCACTCACCTGTGAATACATCAGAAGATCCAGAAGATCCTTTCGATGTGCCATTCACAATGGATGAGCTGAATGTGGTACTCAGACATGTCCGGGACTCGGCTCCTGGCATAGATGGTGTGCCATATTCGTTTATAGTTCATTCTGGTGATAAGGCAAAAAAGTATTTTTTGAAAATTATTAACTTTTGTTATTGTTTCGGTTGGGTTCCAGATCAGTGGAAGTTGCAAATTATTATTCCTCTTTTAAAACCAGGCAAACATGCGGATGATCCGAATGGGTTTAGACCAATTGCTTTATCTTCAGTCCTTGCCAAACTACTGGAACACCTAATTAAAAATCGACTAGAGTGGATAGTAGAATCCAGGAAATTACTGCCGACTTTTCAATTTGGTTTTAGGAAAGGGCTCAGTACAATGGATAGTGTGGGTGTGTTAGTAACGGATATAAGGTTATCGCTTTCCAAAAACGAATCTGTTGTTGCTGCCTTCCTCGACATTTCCGCTGCATATGATAACGTCCTTCTTCCCATTCTCAGGCAAAAATTGCACCAGCTGAGACTTCCGGCTAAGATGGTACAGTGCATATGTAGTCTAATTATGTCTCGGTCTCTGGTTCTAAGAGTCCAGGGTGAGGAATTCGACGTGAGGCGAACATGGAAGGGACTACCACAAGGCTCCGTCCTCAGTCCTTTGCTGTATAATTTGTACACAGCTGACATTGGCACTTGTCTAAACAGTAATTGTCGCATTTTGCAGTATGCTGATGATATAGTGTTATATGTGACGGATCCCTCCATCGTTGACGCCGTATCATCTCTGTGCTTGTCCCTGGATTCTTTGAACCAATGGTTACTAATGCATGGCTTGAACCTATCTGCACCAAAAAGTTCGGCAGTGATTTTCTCCCGCAAAAGACAACTTCCAACAGTTACAGTAGACATTCAAGGTCATAATATCCCATTAGTTAATAAAGTGAAATTTTTAGGAGTTGTTTTGGATTCTAAACTGACCGGATTGCATCACATAAACTTATTAATTCAAAAATGTGAAAAAACAATTCCAATTTTAAAAGCTCTTGCGGGCGTCTGGTGGGGTGCCCACCCTTATACCATGAAATTAGTTTATAACGCCTTAATTCGCAGCATTTTAGACTATGGCACATATCTATTGATTCCGTGTAATAAAGGTGCTCTGGCTCGACTGGATGGGGTCCAGTCTAAATGCCTTCGGATCATCCTGGGCTGTATGAAGTCCTCGCCTATTAACGCGCTGCAGGTCGAGTGTGCTGAACCTCCCTTAGCCCTGAGGCGGCAATATCTGGCTTCTCGTTTTGTGTCTAGATTAATGTCTAAAACTGCACATCCCCTCTTACTAAAGCTTAGTGATCTAGACGCCATGTGTAGAAGCTCAAATTATTGGAAGTATAAAGAAATTCCCTTGATCTTAGAATCATTTCGTCTTCTCCAAAATTTAGAATGTCCTACTATAGTTCAGTATCCCAGGTTACCCCTTTTCAGCTTTGAATATGATGTTTTATGTTTTAAGCCAAATATATTTTTTGATATTGGTATTTCTAAAAGATCTCCTTCAGCGAACTCGACTTTTAACGCCACTGTAGGTGAGAGATGGAATGGTTTTCAAAGATTTTTTACGGATGCGTCAAAATTATCTAATATTAGTTACACGGGTGCTGCGGTATATTATCAAAATTCTAAAATCATTTTAAAATTTAAATGTCCGAAGGAATCTTCTGTGTTCACAGGCGAGTGCGTAGCTATATTAGAAGCATGTATTTTTATTGAATCGCATAATATTGATTATGGCGTAATTTTTACAGACTCTCTCAGTTGTCTTCAAGCTTTAGTCCAAAACCCATTTAAGAGTAAATTGCATAGTCCCCTCATTTTAAAAATTAAAAAAACTCTATTATCTTGTGCCAATAATCAAAAAGATGTTCAGTTAGTTTGGATACCTAGTCATTGCGGAATTAAGGGCAATGAATGTGCTTATGTGCTGGCTAAGGATGCTATCACGTCCGAAACCGCAGATCTAGCGCATTTCCGTAATCAAGGATATGATTTGCTGAGCCTTCCAAAATTCAGTCTAGAATCTTCATGGCAGGAATTGTGGAATGACACAAGTAAAAAGAAAGGTAGTTTTTATTATGCAGTACAACCAACCATAAAAACAAAACCTTGGTACTTCCGGTACAAAAAAGTTTCAAAAACAGTTGTTTCGGTTCTCTGCAGAATTCGTATAGGTCATTGCTGTTCTCCTGTCTTTTTACGTAAAATTCGTGTTCGGGACTCATCTCTCTGCGAGTGCGGGTTGGATGAGGGTACCCTAGATCATATATTTTTTAACTGTTCGAATAACATCCCACCCCTAGATTTATATAGTCACCTCCCTGAATTAAAGATTCCTGTTCCAATTAATTTCTCTTCTCTACTAACTTATTCCTCTCCAGAGTTACTCCAGGCACTGATGATTTTTATCCGTCACAATAATATTAAATTATAAATTTATGACGCATTTCGCAAATTTCCTGTTTATGTGGTTGTGGTATACGTTTATTTTACTGTTTTTAACAATTATATTATATAAGTATTTTATTTGTTCGTTTGTTTCAGCTCACTAACTCCGTCAACAAAATACACATTGAGTTTCACTGACATTCAAGATTTCTTTTTTTTTTTTTAATTGTTCTTTTAAAAAACACATGCTTTTCCATTGCACATCTGACATTGGCAGAATTGTCGACATCGGCATCGCTTGCCATATATAAAGAATAGAATAGTTGGGCTGAAGTGTGCGGTTATGGAAAAAAAAAAAATTACCGTATTGTTTTGTTCAGCAAACTGTATCGTAATGAACCTTTTTAAATTCACTACAGATGCATGTGAGTAAAGTATGTCATTAAGACATTAATTTCGAGTTCATAATTCGAATTTTACGATAAGAGTGTAGATAAAATGGTTTAATTGTAAAATTAAATGCTCGCTGTTCTGTAGTTCTACCTATAAAGGTTTTATTGTGGTTTGTGGCTTACCTTATTTCATCCTTCGGAAATCGAAAATATCATCTGTTTCCTTGTCTAGATGTAGACACACCTTCGTGTAAAGCACAATCACGATGTTCTCCATGAGCACAATACACTACCATTTTCAATTAAAATACAAACACAAACACCAAAAAAATACAAACACCAAAAAATATATTTCATAAAGCACTCGACTGGCGATTGACATCCATTGAATATTGCAGTCCAATGTGCCGCCAAACTGCGGGCACGTGAGGGGCGCGGGTGAGGAACTTAAATTGGCGGGGGGCGGTGAGTGGCCGTTCTGTACGTTAGTACTATTAGATATTCTGTAACCTAGCGCTAAATTTAAGCAGCTAAATTTAAGAAGTGTGTCATATCAATATAACACAGAGTTACTTTTTGTGTTTTTTTTAAAATAGAAAGTAACCAAAGAAGCATTATTTGCTAAGATCATTTTTCCCTAAGGTCAATGACCTATGAACTAGGACGTCTGAAGTATTTTTCAGTTTTCTCACTATAACTCAAAAATTTATAATCACATTATACTCGAAATAATTTTAAAAGAGAGTTTTTATAAAGGTCTATCAATGTGGAAGACTACAAGTTTCTCGTTGCATAGTTTATAAATGGCAGGGAGGGGGGACACGGACGGACATGACGAAACTATAAGGGTTCCTTGTAGGACTACGGAACCCTAAAAAGCTGTTTTAATAAGCCGTTCGTTGATTCAAGGCCGCGTTCAGTAATATCGCCCGACGTCGTCGGACGACGCTCGGAGCGTTCATTGGGCGTTCGCTTGTATTCTCTGTCTGACCTACGGTTTGTATGATCGCTTTGAGTTACTGAACGGAACGAATGAATGTAGAAAAGTAGAGTAAAGTACGCTCCGAGATGGCTCCGGGCGTCGTTCTCCGTCGTCGGAGTCACATCTGTGTCGGAGTCGGACAATAATGCGTAGCATCTCTAGTAAAGTCGACTGCATGACAGTGGTAACAATTCAATTCGAAAACCGCCCTTACTGCTTACGAAATAAAGATGCTGCTAATGTCAAAGTGTTACCACCGACCTGCAGTCGACCGTACATACGTCTGTGGACGATACTACTGAACCACTGAACGCACCATAATCTTTGAAAATGGAATCTATGGAAGCGACATTATTGTCTATGCAATTTTACAGATAAGATATTTATAGTCTTCTCTCTTTAACATACGTATAACCACATGTGAAGGAAAGATACGACACTACTTTCATACGTCAGTTTTCCGTGACATTTCTTAAATGAATTACTGAGCGTGGCGATTATTTGAAAATCCGCCATTTTTTGTCTCGAGTTGTTGTGGTTAATAAAACCACAAAATCTACGAATTAAAACGTTTATTATCCATTTTAACCCAGGAATCATCACAATTTTTCTGAAACAACTCTATCGATAAGTACTACAATTATATTTTTGTAAAGAACAAGACTACTAGGCGGCCATAATATGTCTCGGAAATTTCAAAAATCGACACGGTTTTTTTTCGTTTATGTCAAGTCCAATAGTTCCATAGTCAAAGACCATAATGCCCACCGCTATCCGTCCCATACACAGATTAAAAACTACATAGGTCCGTCCGCTAGTGACATTGACACTTTGACTATGGAACTATCCATTTTCAAAGCATTGACATTATATTTGACAATTGGCAAATTAACATGACATGCGATGATGCGGTCATTTAATAATATAAAATAATTAATTAAAATAAAATTACTTTAGCGAAAGTATAGTGTTCTGTGTTAGCGACTGTGCGAGTGCGAGTGTGTTTGACTGTGCAAGTGTTTCTTCGTTTGATTTGTAAATTTTATTAGATAGTTAGTGAACAACACGTGTACATTTTACCTGTTTAAGAAACCAAATAAATTGTAGAACATGTCGAGTCCTTCCAAGAAGTCACAAGAAAATACTGGTGATCTTAAAGAAAAGGCTTTGCCAGTTGACGAATCGCAAAATATCAATTTAATGAAAAGACGTCCTAATGATGACGATAGCGATGAGCCACCTCAAAAGACAACTGCTGCTGAAGAACACAGCTCTGTGGTAGCAGCTCACTATAATCACTTAGAAGAGAAAGGCCTTAAAGAAAGATTCAACTCACCCATATTTTATCTCAGAAATTTTAATAATTGGGTCAAAAGTGTTTTGATACAAGAGTACACTGATAAAATTCGAGAAAAAGATTATGGCAGATCTTTGAGAATATTGGATATCTGCTGCGGTAAAGGGGGTGACTTAAGCAAATGGCAAAAAGCTAGAGTAGAACATGTTGTTTTTGCGGATATTGCTAAGGTATCAGTGCAGCAGTGTCAGACACGATATGAAGATCTTCGTTCACGGTGTGGACATCTATTTTCTGCTGAATTCATTGCAGCTGATTGCTCTAAAGACACTCTACGGGACAAATACAGAGACCCCTCAATAAGTTTTGACATTGTCAGCTGTCAATTTGGTTTGCATTATAGTTTTGAAAGCTTACCTCAAGCAAAGAGAATGCTCACCAACATATCAGAGTGCTTAAAACCAGGGGGTTATTTTTTTGGAACAATTCCTGATGCCTATGAGATTGTGTCCAGAGGACAAAAATCACCTGATAACTCATTTGGTAATAGAATTTACAACATTAAATTACTTTTTGATGTAGAGAAGGGCTATCCCCTCTTTGGTGGAAAATATGATTTTCATCTAGAAGGAGTTGTAGATTGTCCTGAATTTTTAGTAAATTTCAAATTGTTTACTAAGTTAGCTTTAGACTTTGGATTAGAATTAGTATACAAAGCGAGATTTTCTGAGTTCTTTAAAGATCATTCAGAAAAGTATAGACAATTACTGCAAAGAATAGTTTGCTTTGAAAGTTATCCTGCACCTCCTGGCAAAGAGCTTATTGCAGATGAAGCCGAGTATGAGCATGCAAAACAGTTCTGGGAGAACAAGGACAACAAGACTGAGAGGGATAGACTTGGCACAATGAGCTCATGTGAATGGGAAGTAGCTAGTAAGTATTAATTGTGTATATTATGATCAGAGATCAGGGCCCTAATTCACGTAATTTCATGATGCGCCAATCAAGTTGCAGTGATGCTGCAGTTTTTTCTGACAGAGAAAAGCATTGTTTTGATCGAAACTTAACTGCAGCTGCACTTCTTTAGTTACGTGAATTAGCCTACAGATAGGTAAATATTTACCTAAAGTTCACTTTTTCTGCAAAATGCTCTAAAAGTAGATTTTTAGAATCCTGGAATTCTTTTTAGTGTTTCATACCCAAAGGGTGCCAAACGGGACCCTATTACTCTGGTTAGCTGTACGTCTGCATGTCACAGGGCTGTATCTTTTGAACAGGTAGGTAGGTCTTCCGTTTCGTGTGGTGCCAGACATAAAGAATAGTACCACCCTTATCTCTTCTCATGGGTGTCGAAAAAGGCGACTAAGAGATTCACCAGAGGATGGGCAGCAACATTCTCTGAGTAAATAACCAACCAACTGCGATCGCCAACCCGCCTGCCAAGCGTGGCGATTACGGCATATCCCCCCTTTGGGGGAGGCCTATGTCCAGCAGTGAACGTCTTATGGCTGAAATGATGATGATGATGAGGTAGCAATTTAAATTATCTCAAAATATGTGTTGCAAATCAATCAGAATGTGTGTTGTCTACTATCACAACAACTACTAATAACCTCCTCCTTTTTTTGAAGTCTGTTAAAAATACAAAAAAAGTCTTAAACCAAAGGGAGTCCCCATACAAGAAACCTCGAAATTCATATTTTTTTAAATGTTTTTGTCCTGCTCTGTCTTCAAAATGGTAATACATACCAGTGTCAAACTTGGTCTAATTATAGTGTATACTATGTAACCATTTAAATTGTGGAAAGAAAAAATCACTCACAAGCTGGAAAGTCGTATCAACTTTGAATTAACTGCAAAGTTAGTTGAGTTGTTTAAGAAACACTGTTTCTTAATAAGATATTGCTGATTTCACCCAAAGACCTACCAAAGTCGCAGGTTCGAATCATCCTTGTGAGCAATTTTTTCTTTGCACAATTTAAATCATACATTACCTACATAGTAAAAAAAAAAACATAGTATAAGCTCTGCAAAGTCTCTGCTAAACAGTAGGTACTAAGTTTTGGATTACAAAATTAAAATAAATGATCACAGGATTTTTTCAATACAAAAGTGCATTCTAGATCCCTGAATCACAGGATTTGTTAGATGCAAATTAAATTACTTGCCATATTAGCCAACCAATGAACTTTAGGTAAATACGTATTATCCAAACTTTTGATCTCTGCTTATGCTGTATTTTGTTTCCTGAATAACACATTCAATTGTTTATTATTTTCAGCTGTGTACATGGCTTTTGCCTTTAAAAAACTCAAAAGCACCTGGGATTCTAATGGAAAACCTGTATATACAAAATCAAAAGAAGAAAGTCAATCAACAAACAAAAATTAGTAAAATTTGCCAATATTCATTATTTATCCAAATATTTCTTAGAAAATGTCTAAAATAGTTAAATAGACCAGGAAAGGAGATGTCCACTTTTTGTATGGACGTTGGTTTTTTATTCCGAGATAATTCTAATCAGCAAAAATAAGAATCTTGGAACAACTGAAAAAATAATTTTAGACCCATCCATTTAAAAGAAAAGCAAGAAGTTATTTAATGACAGTAGATATTATATTTTACTGGCGGATCGCAACACCAAAAACGACACTAATATTGAATCATCTATCATATTGCAGAATACTGCAAAGTGTTATTGGGTTTTTAAATTAGGAAATTCTCAGTAGCAGCCCGGAGTCTGGATTTGTGCCCAGTTAATGGCAATAGGCTCGCCCCCTATTACATGGGACTTATAACATAATTGGCGAAATGTGGGTGTACCTACTATACACCTCTGCCTACCCCTAATACAGGTGTGATGTTATGTTAGGAATACTTTAATGACTAATATTATAGCGCCGGCTGGCCCGAGAATACTCGGGGCCCTATGCGAAATTGCGAATGACTAGAATTTGCGCACATTATAACGAAAATTTCGCGACAAAAACACAAATATTGAACAATGATGTATTTTTTATAAAAAAGTCTTTTAACTAGTGGTTTTCTCCGAACGACGACCTCGGAATAAACGCTTCAATTTGTAATTTGACCGCAATTCAGAAATGGTAAAAACACCATCTTGTTAGAAATAAAAATTAAATCGACACATTTCTCACAAATAAAACAAACATACAGTTGGAAGACTGTGAAATTAGTGTTGTGTATCTGACACTATTTGCCGGGTATCGCCGGATCGATTACTCGATCGTCAGGCGTCGGCTATCAGGTTGACTTTTTGAAGTGAAAACTTCTTTAGCCGCGTTGAGCGATTTTTGGTAGGGGAAAAACTTAAGAGATCGTGTCACCTTACGTCATGGACATGCGACATGCTAATGTGACCTATGATGTGACTTCTGTCGGCAGTCCCCATGACTGCCAATGTTCTTTTTATTAAAAAAAATATAGGATGGGAGTTTTCCCATTGGCTTTGGCAGTCATGGGGCGTTTCGCTCAAACGAGCGAAAGGTGGGCCTTTGCCCATAACAACTGCTATTCCACCTAGGCTGTTGCTTAAATGATACCGCAAGTCGGTTCGCCAAACTGAGTCATGAAGGTGGAAAGTCTCATGTTATTGCAATTCACCGGCACCCATACACTTTACACCGGAAAACAGCAATGCAAGCATCACTGTTTGGCGGTACAAGGCGGTACCTACGGTGGCAGTACTTCCCCGGACGAGCTCCTTCACAAGGAGCTCTACTACTACTAGACTTCGGTGGGATATGGAATTGTATTAGCGCGTACACACGTGTTGAGTCGACAGCCGCTAGCCGGCGCCATCGATCTAATAGACGCTTGATTCATTTAATTCAGCAAAATGGCCAAAGAAATTTACACCGAAATCTTGATTACCTTAGTGGATTATATCTCCATTTTATGAGACCAGACTCTAGAAACGTATATAAATAAAATATTAACGTAAAATCTTCCAGAAATCGGTTAAGTGTGAAAGTTACGTTCCGGGCTTCTCGGCCCAATGTTGGGTGAATTCAGCCAGCACGTGTGCAGCTACGCATACTGACTTCTTTCGATTTCTCGACCACTCTACTACTACTGCTCTAGCGTAGTTATTCCCCTCCGCCCGTCTTTTGTTGCTAATTTTACAACTGCAGTTAAATTGTAAACTGCTCGAGCAGTCGTTTTCAACCTCTCGAGCAGTTGACAATGCGCTTGTGCGGTCCGTGTACGGACGACCGTGTGCCCGTGTTCAACAAATGACTGCTCGAGCTGGTTTTGTATGGCCACACTTATTAGTGTTGAATATTGACCCTTGAATGCACTACAGAGTTCAAAGACTGACCAGAAAGTGCTAGTGAGAAAATGTTTTTGCTTTTATTGCTCATAACTTCTTTTCTCACTGATAATTTACAGGATGTTACTGAAAACATCATACACACCTGTGTATGGCCTATTTTGTCCCGGAGTCTATATCAAAAAATGGCTCTACGTTGTTGTCTCAAAAGTTGTTGTCAAACTCAAGCTACCTTGCTTGAGCAGTTAATCGTTGAACACGTACCTACACGGAGTACACGGATCTCTCGAGCCGTCGTTTTCAACCGCTGGAGCCGTTGAAAATTTAACTGCAGGCAATAGAAGACGGGCGGAGGGAATAACTGCGCTAGAACAGTCGACAGCGACTAAGCAGTCCGCGTATGTCTTGCAACTAATCGACCGCACGACGGATACTGGCTGACTGTTTCGAGCGGTCGCGGCTGCTCAAGCAATCCCGTGTATGTCAATGAAAGAACGACTGTAGTTTGCCATGTAGTCGCAGCTTGAAGCGGTCTCTCATGACTGCTTCAAGCTGCCCGTGTATGTACCTATAGCCGCTCTAAAACAGAGACTGCACACCCACCAAATTGTTAATCTAGTAGAATATTTACAAAAATTGTTTTAAACTCTCATCGATACCGTTTATGCATTAGCAGAACTTGAAAAAAAATAGTATGTCTATTTTTAGGTTTCTAAATGTGTAACTCACGGCTACACGAGTAAAATCAAACTAAAACACCGCCAAGCTACCTAGTACAGTGAACATAAAATTGAAATGAAAAAGCCTTTTAGTGTTCAGCAGGTTGAATTCCAATTTTAATACGGAACTGGGAATAGACTCTTGGTGGCCTTATAACATAACTCGAAATTCGTTTTTTTTTATTCACGCGAATATTTGCGTCATCGCGATGTATGTCCAAATCTCCGCGAAGACTTCGCCGCTTCGGACGAACTTCGTCTTCGCCGCAAAGACGAAAACACTTCGCTCCACTGTTGGTAAAAACTCTTGCACATCAAAGGATTTTAAACTTCCCTTGCGCGGCACGTGATTTGACACACAGTCTTCTTCAGTCACTTGACAGTCAGCCGCTCAGCTATATAATGTACTCTGTGGTCAGCCGGCGCACAGTCATCAAACGTAGCGCATGTTTCGGTGTAAATTAGGTACCTAGATGTTTTTTTTTTTTAATTTATAATAATAACGAGGCAGAGTGGATATTATGGAACCCGATCTTTTTGCTACAATAAATGCAGAAAATAATTATTTGCCACCATAAAGTACAGAGCCATCGCGACAACGCAACTTCGAAGTATGTGGCCATGCACATTCGGCGTAGACCGAAGACAAAGTTTTATCGCACGAATGTCTTCGCGATGTGTAAGGCCCCAGCAAATTGAGTAACCTTTAGTAACTAGAAAAGCCCAACTATTTCTGTACCTACCCTAAAAAAAATCAAGGAAAAAGTAAACGCATGCGTGCTGGACTCGAGGCCAGGGCCCCTAATTCACGTAATTTCATGACATGCCGATCAAGTTGCAGTGACGCTACAGTTCATTTCTGACAGCGATCACCGTAGACTTAGACCAACAGAAAAGAGGTAGACAGAATACCGCGCTGTCACAAGGAAGCAGGGTAAAGGAAGCTGAATTTGAAATAGGAAGCTGATCGCGTTCCAGTGCGACGGCGACGCGAGAAACCGAACGCGCTAGACGTCACATTGACAGGATTGTTTATGGTCTTAATATGCCTTCCTGTGTAGTGAAAACGTGTAAAAATAACTCGCTGACACAAAACAAGCCTTGCGGGATTACATTTCACAAAGAAGTACTTGATTTTACGTAATTTTAAATTATAAATACAATAACATTTCGGAATGTACTGTTGGAACACAAAACTTGACGTATTGTTATCAGTGTGACCAGCAAATCGACATCAAAAATACCCCCAAAATACGGGTGACGTTTGGGTCTGATGGTGTTATTAGGATTGGTAACTATCGTAATTTGGCCATCGGTTTGATGTTTTTATTTATTTTGAACCTTTCATATAGTACTTAATTTAATTACGATGGCTTAAAACTTCAGACACCCCAACTTATTCTAATAAATTGGTATGGCAAGTAATATGTAGAATTTACAACGTATTATTGAAATCACTGTGAACCTCTTAAGGGGACATTGTACTCATCAGTATGAATAACTTTTACTATAGGACCAACCCTGAAATCGTGATTAAAATCATCTGATACCTACATTTGTGTTCACATGAATCGACAAAATGTAGGGATCAGCTGTTTTTTTTTTGCGATTTCTGGTTTGTGTCCGTAGTAAAAGTTGTTCATACTGATGAGTACAATGACCCCTTAAGAGGTTTTCAGTTATTTCAATATCACGTTGTATTGGTGATTTTTGTTGTCATACTTATTTTAATCGACGCGGCCTACTCTACCCGCCGCACACCCCCGCGGCCTTATTCAAAGGATAATAATATCACTATTATATGATACACGTGATCACTGTATCACGTATGTATAATTTTTCCGGCATAAACCAGAAAACAAATTGAATAAGGTCTGTTATTGAACAGTACCTAAAGATAAGATTCCATCATACTTTATATCCAAATTAGATGGTATACCCAGAAGTCGGTAAGAAAAGACAGTACTACCGGAAATTAATACAACACAAAGGTTTTTAGTATTATTCTGTTTCATTAAATCTATCATTAGAAAAATATGTTTTATTTAAATTGCTACATAATGTCATTAAAATATAATATTTAATATGCGAAAATGGGGTAAATTTGTTTTCGGTGGCAACATTTTTTACTAAGCACAGATGCATGGCAACTGCGTGCGACACAAGGTCACGCACACAAGTTTGTAAAGCATGCATCACATCTTTGAACGCTTTTGTTAACACATGCGCCGTCTACCTTTTTTCTGTTCGTCTAAGACCGTAGATAAGAGAATACGAAAAGCATTGTTTTGATCGAAACTTAACTGCAATTGCACTTCTTTAGTTACGTGAATTGGCCTTCATTCAGTTCGCGAGTCAGTTCAGTTAGATACTTCACTTGCTCTCTGACTTACTCACTGAACTGTCTTCAAATGTTTTCGTATGCGAGGCCAATGAAAGGCTAGTGTCGCCAGTGACTGAACTGTCAACTTAACTGGCCTCGTTTCTCGCGATTTTCTCTATCATGACCATGTCTTCAGTTTCCTCCAATAAGTAGATATAAAAGCAGAAATGTGCAGCTGTCACAAACCTATATTTTTTTTTCTAATAACAGTATTAGTTCTCATAAAATATGTGGCAAACCTGTCATCTCTTTAGAGTTCCGTAGTTCCTACAAGGAACCCTTATAGTTTCGTCATGTCCGTCCATCTTTCCGTCAGTCCTAAATAGTCATAATCCTTTACAACTTAACCTTACAGTAAACAATTATAACCGGATTACATAATATTATTAAAATTGGTTTTCCTGACGTTTCGAATTTTCGTTCGTGATCGCAGGAAGAGAGTCTAAGAATATTGTCCAGAGATTTTGGTTTTTCAATCTGGCAAGCCTAGGTGGCGCCCATACATCTGAAATGGAGATCTAAATTGCTCACCCCCTTTTGTGGGGTATAATTGAATAGGTCTATTGAAATTAAAGTTCTCTACGGAACCCTATACTGAGCATGGCCTGACATGCTCTTGTCGGTTTTTTTATTGTTATGGTGTACAATAAAGTAATCTCTGTATCCATGAAATCTTGTTCAGTTTTGGTAAAAAGAACAAATACAGTTGAAAACTTGAAACCTGTGAACTAGATACAATGAGAATACAGGATTTTTTTTAAACTAGTGCGCAATTTTTTTTTGTGGTTCTGTTCATACTTGTCGGTGGCCGTCCGGGAGGGGGTTGTACAGTCGCCTGCATGACAGTGGTAACACGTCAATTCGAAAACCGCCCTTTCTGCTTACGAAATAAAGATGCTGCTAATGTCAAAGTGTTACCACCGACGTGCGGTCGACCTTACTGTCGTAGTACTATTAGATATTCTGTGGTACTGTACCCCCGATGCAAACCCGCAGCCGCATGAGCCAGCCGTCGCGCGCTTTCATTGATGTTATTACGAACAGATTATGTCCATATGTTGCTGATTTTAAGTCGGATAAAAAAATAAAAATAAAGTATGGAAATGTGTTCTATTATTACTCACACTCCGAGACATGTACGGCGGTAAATGTCATGTCTCTGTTCACACTAAACCACCAAAAAAAATTTGCGCACTAGTTGAAATTTTTTCCTGTATAAATAAAACAGCCAAGAGCATGTCGGACCATGCTCAGTATAGGGTTCCGTAGAGCAGCTGTAATTACAAACGAATCTTATATTATGACGACCTCTGTGGTCTAGTGGTTCGAGTGTTGGACTGCTGATCACGAGGTCGTGGGTTCGATTCCCACAGGACACAAATATTTGTGTGATGAACATAAGTGTTTGTGTTGGTCTGGGTGTTTCTTATCTACTACTATTATAAAATTGTTAAATGTCAGTTGTCTGTTTGTTTGTTTGTTTGTTTGTTCCAGCATCACTATAAAACTACTAGACCGATTTTGTTGAAAGAGTTTGTGACTAAAAACTTATGATTTGACTTAAAAACTGGTATGTATTTTACCTCGCTACGATGACGGGAACCGGTGATTTTTAATTATATTTTTCTACAACATTTTGCATACAGCAAGGTGAATAAGGCGCTCATATCCAGCTGTCATTCACACGCATGCGCTCTGGCGCGCGCCTCCATAGAGAAAATACGGCTGCTAAAGAAATTTCATTAAAAACTTTTTGGTCGGGCCGAATTTTATAGAGTAGAAAAAAAAATCCTGTCGTATGTGGGTGGTGCCATCTTGGAAATGCAGTCTTTTGAGCCAACCGAAAATCAGAATCTTTCGACTTACAGACAAGGACCGGAAGCTACCTCTAAATTGCGATTTCTCTAATTTTTTGTATGAAAAGCAATAAAATTTAGAAGTACCTAAACGTTGTTATATTGTATCCATCTTAATATACGAATAAGCATAAAGTTATCTTGATGTATCTAAAAAAATACTATTTTCAGTCTACAATTTTTAATTACCTTCTTCTTCAAGTATATTATCTTATCTTCTTAATCTTAACTATTATAAAATTGTAAACGTCTGTTTGTTTGTTTGTTCCAGCATCACGCTAAAACTACTGAAAGCTGATGATCTGACTTAAAAACTGGTATGGGTTTTGAGAAAAAAAAAAAAAAAAAAATACGTGGGTTGCGTACTCACCCGACAGATCGAAGCTTCTATTCACCCATTTGGTACAATATTGAGACACATATCACACTTTCTTATT
The DNA here is from genome assembly GCA_949699075.1 of Asteroscopus sphinx. NCBI lineage: Eukaryota > Metazoa > Arthropoda > Insecta > Lepidoptera > Noctuidae > Asteroscopus > Asteroscopus sphinx. The sequence continues at coordinate 24,002,081 of OX453004.1, read as the reverse complement.
GTATTTTTACCTGTATGTCCTGTGTCTTGTTTTTGTACTAAATAAACGTTTTATCTATCTATCTATCTATGCATTTGCACGAGCGGATAGTAATGTACGATGGAGTGGAGTGGAGTGGAGTGGACAGGGGATGGGACTGGGGACGGGACAGGGGACGGGACTGGGGACGGGACAGTGGACGGGACAGGGGACGGGAAATGGGACAGGACAGTGGGACGGGACATGGGACGGGACGATAGTGATTTAGTGATATAGTGAGACAGTGGGACAGTGGGCCGTGGGAAAGTAGGACAGTGGTAGCGGGACGGTGGGACAGTGGGCCAGTGGGATAGTGGGGCAATGGGGTAGCGGGGCAGTGGGGTTGTGGGGCAGCGGAACAGCGAGGCAGCGGGACAGCGGGGCAGCGAGGCAGTGGGGCCGCGTGCCAGCGGGGCAATGGGGCATTGGGATAGTGGGGCAGTGGGTCAGTGGGGCAGCGGGGGCGGGGCAGCGGGGTAGCGAGGCAATGGGGCAGCGGAGCAGCGGGGCTGTGGGGTACCGGGGCAGGGGGCCTGTGGGGCAGTGGGATAGTGGGGCAGTGGGGTAGCGGGGCGGCAGAAGGGGCGGGGCAGCGAGGCAGTAGGGGAGTGGGGCAGCGGGGCAGGCAGTGGGATAGTGGGGCAGTGGGTTAGCGCGGCAGCGGGGCTGTGGGGCAGCGGAGCAGTAGGTTACCGGGGCAGTGGTATAGTGGGGCAGCGGGGCAGTAGGGCAGCCGGACAGAGTGGCAGCGGGGAAGCGGGGCTGTGGGGCAGTGGGACAGTAGGGTAGCGGGGCAGTGGGGTAGCGGGGCAGTGGGGAAGCGGGGCAGCGGGGAAGTGGGGCAGCGGGGCAGTGGTGCAGCGGGGCAGTGGGGTAGCGGGGCAGTGGGGTAGCGGGGCATTGGGGCAGCGGGACAGTGGTCTGGACTGGAATGGACTGGACTGGACTGACGTGGGTTAGCAGAATTTAACGCGAGCGGAGCCGCGGGTAAAAGCTAGTGTATTATAAGTGTGTATTTAGAAAAAAAAAGTATATAAGTATTATATCCATTGTCTAGTACCTGTATTGGGACTAGATGGTCCTGCGTAAAAATGTCGCAAAAATATTTATTTATTTATTTATTATAGAATAACCAAAATGGTAATGGTGATATGGTGTTTGCTAAGATCATTTTTCTCTAAAGTCAATGATCTTTGAACTAGGATGTCTTGAGTATTTTGCGGATCTCTCTATTACCATAGAACAAATTATAGTAGTAGTACTAAAAAAATTATAATCACATTATGCTCGAAATATTTTAGAGACAGAGTTTTTACTGAGGTCTATCAACGTCGAAGATCTTAAGTTTCTACGTTGCCGTTGCAACTTGCAAGCCACTTTGGCGGGCTATAATTCGCAAATGGTACACCTGATAAAAAGTGATGTATGAAACATTACATTCATTTCAAAAAAAAAAATTGTACCCACACGAGGGGGTACGGCAAAAAAAAAATTGACATTCTCATTTCACATTATAGGCAACATCACTAAAATACATAATTACGAAAAAAAAACAATTAGTGGTCTACCTGTATCTAAACAATTTTTGAGCCAAATTACAAATAGGTAGTCAGGTTTGTTTATAACTGTAATAGTTATTAAGCTGTAAAGGATTAGGATAGACGGACAGACAAGACGAAACTATAAGAGGGTTCCTTGTAGGAACTACGGAACCCTAAATCTTTCTAATGTAAGTAGTTTTGTGTTAGTACTATAAGTAACTACTGTTATTTTATTTTAATTTTTAAGCAGAAAATAAACGTAAAAAGCTGTGAGCTTCCTTATTTGTTTATTTTAACAACTGCCTACTGTACTTACAGTTGGCCAACAAGTACTCAAACACGTTATATATATTTCAAACAGAAACCTACCATTGAAGAAAGTACCTAGTCCAGTCAAATTAGGAGAAATTAAGGGTGAACCTCAGAATGTAAGTAAGAAGCAGATTTTTTGTATGAAACTTTATTTTGATGTTCTAAAGACGTATTGAAAAGTCTCTTATAATCTCATATCTGTGTCACTAAATATTCAAGGTCAAAGGGTCACGAAAATCGTTTTTTACAAATAGATATCTCGTTTCCTATGTACACACGGCTACACATCAAGCTGTACATTTCCAGTATAAGCTGACCTCGTATTTTATAGGTTTTCCTTACAACGCGAGGTCAGCCTTTACTGGTTTTGTACAGCTTGATGTGTAGCCGTGTGTACCATACGACTTTAGAGTACATGGAACATATGCAGATCATTAAAGTTTCTTCAAGTTCGATTCAGTTAATTTTTTGTAGGTACGATCAATCGTTTTTGATGAGTTCCGTGTGGTGCTGGACGTAAAGAATTGCACCACCCTATATCTTCTCATGGGTGTCGTAAAAGGCGACTAAGGAATTCACCAGAGGATGGGCAGCAGCGTTCTCTGAGTATTTACCCAACCCGCCTGCCAGGCGTAGCGATTATGGCATTCCCCCCCCCCAACATTTCCAGAACAACAAGAAACCGGCCCCTAGTCCCCGGCAGCCCCGCTAGCCCTGGTTACGGTTGCGGCCTAGGTAACGGCGGGGCACGGGGTGCTAAGAATCTCCGGCAGAGATCCGGCTACCCCAACAAACGAAGACTGGACCTTGCAACATTCAACACGTGTACACTGCGAACTGACGAGCAGCTTATTGAACTCTAGGAAGTATTGAGCAAGTTACTATGGTTGAAATTTTCTCCGAAAGTGTGTTGAGGGGTATCACGACAAATACTAAAAACAAAAAGAAATCTTAAACTTAAGGGGATCCCCATAGAAGAAACCTCAAAAAACATGCATTTCTTTTTTTTGTTCCTGCTCTATCTTCAAAACGTTAATACATAGGTACCAGCGTCAAACTTGGTCAGATTATATAGTGCATATTATGTAGTTTAGCAACAAATACTGAAAATAAGACAAACATAGACATATGTGGTGTGTGGTGGTACCTGCGTAAGAAAGAGATGCAAAAATTCATATTTCGCGCACTGTGCGTTGATGTAAATAAATAATATGAATATGTCTTTTGATAAACTCTCGTAAATTAAATCAGTTTCTACGGGGTATCAGGTCGATGGGTGGTACGGAACCCTTACTGCGCGAATCCGACTCGCACTTGGCCGGTTTTTTATTATTTAAATTCAATAATTTACACTGTAAAAATTCTTTGTGGTGGATAAATAAATGAATGAATTATTATTAGGTATTATTATTGAATAAACTAATGTCCTCCTCGTGGAATCCGGTAATCGAGAAGTGTTCGCGTCGTGGTATGTCTACATGTATGTCCGCCGAAACTGTCAGCATTGTGTGTCGTGATTCAGCATATCTTGTTACGGACAGCGACGTTACGAAAAACCAACCGCAGGTAGTTCGAGAAAACACCCGCCGCTCAAGACGATGACACCCACATACTTCAGTCTGCTCGTGACCACGGCCAATGCAGGGTGCTCAATCTTAGAACAAATAATTGGGTACAACAGCTTTTACAACGCTGCAAAAAAACGTAGTACTTCGAATGCTTGTAGATAACAGGTAAGATGGTGGTTTTTAATTTAGTAGCATTATATTTGTTACTGTTACGGACTAAAAGTAATAGATGGCAGGTTTTACAAATTTAAGAAACGAGATCTTGTAATAGTTTATTCAATATTCGATAGATGTCGCTACATGACCCCATATTGGATAATTGCTCCAAAGAGATTAAGATTTCATTTTACGAAATAATTGTACTGATTTTTCACCAAATATTACATTATTAAATAAGTATCTATTTCAGAGCCATTTTTGTTGTTTTTTGAATAATAAAGTATTCTACTTTTATTGATTTTGACTGGTTGATTATAGTGCTAAAATTCGCAGACAAGTAATTAGTATTCGTAGCAGTACGATCCTGTGGTCTGATTTACAAAAGCAGGACGTGCGTTCGGTCCTCACAAAGCTTTTCTCTTTTTGCATTCTTTATTTTTAGATTAGGTGATAGTTTCACACTGAAAGTATCAGATGGCGCTAGTAAGCGGTTACCCGTTTTGTGGTTGAAGATTGGTCTCTATTTCAGTATATTACAATGTACTCTGTATTACAATGTACTCTGTGGGCCAATGCAACTTGACCGAAACGTCGAGGTTAGTCAAAATGTTTGTTATATTTTGATTTAATTGTGCGCGACAAGTCCCGTAAACTTAGTTCAATATGAGTGAAATTCGCGAAAGTTTAAAAACTTCTAAACTAATGAAATCAAAAATTTGGCATAATTTGTTCGACTAATTTATTTTTGGCAGAAAATAAGTATATTATCTATGATGAGATGACATATTATACCACCCGTAGAGTTCTGATGCTAACCTTATTAGACGCACTAAATCGGCAATTTCAGCATCTGGCAATGCCTTCTCTTTTTTAAGTCCAGTTTAGCACCGCCCAAAGCCCCATTTGCAAACTATAGTAAAATCTTTTAATGCTTCACACCCATCCGGTACTACTTTCCTTAGCCTCAATAGAGTTTTATCCAAAGCCTGCAATTTCATTCGGACTCCTAGCTCGGTAATTTCAATTGTTTCCTTTGGAGTCCTTTGGAGGATAACATTCTTTTAGAACCGAATTTATTCAGGGTATTGCAACGACCACACAGCCCATAGACGCCTCATAACAGGCGAACAGGCGACTGATGTCTGCAACCCATCTATGAAATTTCACTAATGTAGGTCGCCACTATTCGCCACTCGAAATCTTCAAATCTGTTTCGACCACTTAAATGAGCCGTCAAAACTGCCGCGGTAGTGATCAGCCAAGAGCCACCTTGGTAAGGCCAATCGGATTGCAGTACCCCGCATCAGCTAGTGGCAGAATTTATTGTACGCATTATATTCAACATTAGGCGTCTATTCGGCTGTATGGGCGTTGGGGTATTAGGGGTACTCCTACTTTTGCGCATGATTTTAAAGCACTATAGGTACAGCCACTGAGATAGTTTAAAACTAAAATTGCTAAATCTTTCTCTGCAGAGTACTTGGACACAGTTTGTTTGCCCTTTTAAAACTTTTTATTGTCTGCAGCCTTTTCAGGATGCTCTGTAATAAATTTTATTAAATCTGACACATCGTAATCACCAGAAATACAACCAGTGGGAATGCGCGAGAGGTTCTTTGTCGTGTGTGGTTAGAAGTTCTTCGACTCTTCTCCTCTTTTGTTTTGGACACAACTCAACGAATGGTTGTGTTTAAATTGTTGCAACGGAACATGAAGTCTCTTTTCATGTAGACGCGCCTTCGTTTATAGAAATTGAAAGCTGCTAGTCTGTCACAGGAATGTGCTTCGAAAGAAAACGCGACTTCGTTGTAAACATTGACGGTTACTCGTCTGTTGCAGGAGACCGTGCTATGATAAACTCTGGCCAAGCAATTTCCCCTTTGCAGCTATGTCTTGTGCTTATAAATGAACGTATTGATTGTATGATTAGATTTCTTCCACTTATTATGCAAGGCACATATATAAGTTTGACAAAATGCTTCAATTGCTTCTGTTTTTCCTCTGTTAAATTTTCAACGTAGGTATTTTAATAATACACAGACATATACTATGTCTGTGTAATAATAAAACAAAGTTGAACCGGATTAAATCGCGTATATTATTTAAATTGGTTTTCCTGACGTTTCGAAAACTTTGCAGCATTTCGTGGTCGCAGGTAGACTAACATGACAAGCGTCTTTACAGATATTTCTAAAAAAATATTTTAATCTACCATACAATATCTACTACTATTATAAAATTGTTAAATGTCAGTTGTCTGTTTGTTTGTTTGTTTGTTTGTTCCAGCATCACTATAAAACTACTAGACCGATTTTGTTGAAAGGGTTTGTGACTAAAAACTTATGATTTGACTTAAAAACTGGTATGTATTTTACCTCGCTACGATGACGGGAACCGGTGATTTTTAATTATATTTATCTACAACATTTTGCATACATCAAGGTGAATAAGGCGCTCATATCCAGCTGTCATTCACACGCATGCGCTCTGGCACGCGCCTCCATAGAGAAAATACGGCTGCTAAAGAAACTGCATTAAAAACTTTTTGGTCGGGCCGAATTTTATAGAGTAGAAAAAAAAATCCTGTCGTATGTGGGTGGTGCCATCTTGGAAATGCAGTCTTTTGAGCCAACCGAAAATCAGAATCTTTCGACTTACAGACAAGGACCCGAAGCTACCTCTAAATTGCGATTTCTCTAATTTTTTGTATGAAAAGCAATAAAATTTTGAAGTACCTAAACGTTGTTATATTGTATCCATCTTAATATACGAATAAGCATAAAGTTATCTTGGTGTAACTAAAAAAATACTATTTTCAGTCTACAATTTTTAATTACCTTCTTCTTCAAGTATATTATCTTATCTTCTTAGTCTTAACTATTATAAAATTGTAAACGTCTGTTTGTTTGTTTGTTCTAGCATCACGCTAAAACTACTGAACCGATTTTGATGTTTTTTTTTTTGTTTGAAAGCTGATGATCTGACTTAAAAACTGGTATGGGTTTTGAGAAAGAAAGAAAAAAAGAAGAAAAAATTCGTGGTTTGCGTACTCACCCGACAGATCGAAGCTTCTATGCATTTGCACGAGCGGATAGTAATGTACGATGGAGTGGAGTGGAGTGGACAGGGGATGGGACTGGGGACGGGACTGGGGACGGGACAGTGGACGGGACAGGGGACGGGAAATGGGACGGGACATGAGACGGGACATGGGACAGGACAGTGGGACGGCACATGGGACTGGACATAGGATGGGACATGGGACAGGACATGGGACATGGGACGGGACGATAGTGATTTAGTGATATAGTGAGACAGTGGGACAGTGGGAAAGTAGGACAGTGGCAGCGGGACGGTGGGACAGTGGGGCAGCGGGGCAGTGGGCCAGTGGGATAGTGGGGCAATGGGGTAGCGGGGCAGTGGGGTGGTGGGGCAGCGGGACAGCGAGGCAGCGGGACAGTGGGGCAGCGAGGCAGTGGGGCAGCGGGGCCGCGTGCCAGCGGGGCAGCGGGGCCGTGGTGTACTGGGGCAGTGGGGCAGTGGGACATTGGGGCAGTGGGTCAGTGGGGCAGCGGGGGCGGGGCAGCGGGGGTAGCGAGGCAATGTGGCAGCGGGGCAGCGTACCAGCGGAGCAGCGGGGCAGTGGGGTACTGGGGCAGCGGGGCTGTGGGGCAGTGGGATAGTGGGTCAGCGGGGCAGTGGGGTAGCGGGGCAGCGGGGCGGCAGCGGGGCAGTGGGGTACCGGGGCAGCGGGGCAGTGGGATAGAGGGGCAGCGGGTCATTGGGGTAGCGGGGCAGCGGGGCAGCTGGGCAGCGGGGCAGTGATGCAGCGGGGCAGTGGGGCAGTGGGGTAGCGGGGCAGTAGGGGAGTGGGGCAGTGGGGCAGGCAGTGGGATAGTGGGGCAGTGGTTTAGCGGGGCAGCGGAGCAGTGGGTTACCGGGGCAGTGGTATAGTGGGGCAGTGGGGCAGCGGCGCTGCCGGACAGAGTGGCAGCGGGGAAGCGGGGCTGTGGGGCAGCGGGGCAGGCTGTGGGGCAGTGGGGTAGCGGGGCAGTGGGATATTGGGGCAGCGGGGCAGTGGGGTAGCGGGGAAGCGGGTCAGTGCGGGGCAGCGGGGCAGGCTGTGGGGCAGTAGGATAGTGGGGCAGCGGGGCAGTGGGGCAGTGGGGTAGCGGGGCGGTGGGGCAGTGGGGTAGAGGGACAGTGGGGCAGCGGGGCAGTGGGGCAGTGGGGCAGCGGGGCAGCTGGGCAGCGGGGAAGACGGGCTGTGGGGCAGTGGGATAGTGGGGCAGCGGGGCAGTGGGGTAGCGGGGCAGTGGGGCAGCGGGGCAGCGGGACAGTGGGACAGTGGTCTGGACTGGAATGGACTGGACTGACGTGGGTTAGCAGAATTTAACGCGAGCGGAGCCGCGGGTAAAAGCTAGTTATTAAATAAAATCGTTTCGATGCACGCAGTAATCACTCACAATATCATTATCTTTTACAGTGTTGCGTGCTGTTAATATTGTAAGATTAAAATATTTTTGTAGAAATATCTGTAAAGACGCTTGTCATCTTACGGCCAAAATTAATATCCAATCTATTCACGATTTGCCCTACTAGAGATAGGAATTTGACATAAGCTCCATACAAAATATGTCAAATTTCTATCTCCAGTAGGGTAAATCGTGGATAGATTGGATATTAATTTTGGCCTTTAGTCTACCTGCGACCACGAAATGCTGCAAAGCTGCGAAACATCAGGAAAACCAATTTAAATAATATACGGGTTAAACTTAGTTTTATTATAATGTGTAGGTAGGTGTAGACGTAGTGATCGTGAAAACCTAAGAAATTAGTATTTTAATAATTCTTCTGGCTTTCGGAAAACAGTTGCTATTTTACTCAAACATAAAAATATTCTAATTCGCTAGAATTCCTTCCATGATTATGGTATATAGTCCGTAAGTAAAATTCAATGTCACCGTACGCAAATGAACAAGATAAATAAATAAAGTCGGGACAATCAGGGATGATTGCCCCTACTTTATTTATTTATCTTTATTTATTATTCAATTTTCCTAATTACGATCATTAGAGAACTTTTAGTGATTTTTATTATTATGCAAAAACACCAACAAAATGTATTTGAAATTTATGTTCCGTGTGGGACATAATGAATTGCACCACCCTATCTCTTCTCATGGGTGTCGTAACAGGCGACTAAGGGATTCACCAGATAATGGGCAGCAGCGTTCTCTGAGTATTTAACCAACCAACTGCGATCGCCAACCCGCCTGCCAAGCGTGGCGATTATAGCATATCCCCCACTTTTGGGGGAAGCCTATGTTCAGCAGTGAACGTCTTTCGGCTGAAATGATGATGATGATTTGAAATTTTAAAAAATGCGCTCCTTTTACCCTTTCATTAAAAAATATGCTGGTAAACTTGAACCTTGAATCGGGGCGGCATTGGGAAAAATAGGGATTTTAGAATGAAAATATTTTCATTTGTGGATACGACGTTGATCTAATTTTCATATTTGAGATTTTTCATTATATTTACTAGATTTTGGTGTAGGGAAAACACGATTTGATGAAATTTGCTGGGTAGGTCTAATTTCCAAAGTAAGGTCTGTTTTTGTACTATTTCGCATTGCATTTAGAAATTCCAATAGTTTTTACTTTACGTTTTTAAATTTCTCTATACCTCCGAGATCTTTCTGCGCTGCCACTTAGGCATTATGAAACCTATAAATGCAAAAGCCCTACATGAATATAAAATGGGAAGAGAACGTCACATCGGTTTTGCGACAGTTTGTCCCGTGACCTACAGGCTGACAAGCAAAGTCGCAAAACCGACACCATAAGGCTGAGACTACATGTAGGGCTTTTGCATTTATAGGTTTCATAATGCCTAAGTGCCAGCGCAGAAAGATCTCGGAGGTATCTGGTATAGAGAAATTTAAACGAGAGAATCCTGAACAGTTAGAGGCCCAGAGACTGAAAAATTTGCAAAGAATAAAATCTAAGAAGAAAAAAAATCACAAATGACACAAGAAGAAGCTGAGAAGAGCTTGTCGCGAAGAAAAACATGTTAGCAGATAGAAAAAAAGAAACAGTGGCCAGGGTACTGTACAAGATGACAATATTGTGGCCCAAAACGGCAATAATTACCATACCTAATGATTCACAATCACAAGACATCATTGGCATCATAAACTCATTACGAAAAAGCTGTTCGAACCCTTGGACGAATAAAAAGAATTCGAACCCTGAATAAGAAAAATACATATACCTACCTAATTAATAAATGCAGACGTTTCATACAACAGAAAATTAAAAAGACAGAAAGAGAATTATAAAAAACGTTACCAAAGACTTCAAAAACAGAAGGAACAGGAAGTTAATGATTTTAAAACAGATTTATTTTAAAGCAATTAAATATAATTTCATAAACTATCATGTATAGGTATCCAAATAAATATAAAATATAATATCTAAATAAAAAAAATTACGAAAATGTGATAGATAGAAGATAGAATATTCTTTATTGTATTGACTGCCTCGTTGGTCTAGTGGTTGCAAGCGCGACTGCTGAGCGTGAGGTCCTGGGTTCGATTCCCGGGTCGGGCAAAGTGTTATTGGGTTTTTTCATTAGGAAATTCTCAGTAGCAGCCCGGAGTCTGGATTTGTGCCCGATTAATGGCAATAGGCTCGCCCCCTATTACATGGGACTTACAACATAACTGGCGAAATGTGGGTGTACTATACGCCTCTGCCTACCCCTTCGGGGAAATACAGGCGTGATGTTATGTTATGTTGTTGTTATTGTACACCAATAACATTATTAAATTTAGGACTAACATGTAAAATAAGGGTACATTGGCGGTCTTATCGCTAATAGCGATATCTTCCAGACAACCTTTGGATGGACAAGGAAGACGTGAAAAATAGATGGGGGCAGTATGTGGTGCACTTTCATAAAGTTTACTAATATAATAAATAAATAAATATTTACCTACCATAGAAAATATTACATGTATAAATATATAAAATAAATTCTAATATATATCCATAAATATATACCAAATATACGTGGGACACTCAGAAAGTTTTGCGAAACTAAAAAAAATTGTTCTATACGTACATATATTTTTATCAAATCTTTTCAAAGTACTTTCCACCAGCCTCTATACAAAGATTCATGCGCCTAAACCAGTTTTCAAAACACTTTTTCCAGTCCGCCGCAGACACCTCGTTTACAGCCTGCTCGAACGCAGCCAGCGCATCTTCCGGCGACGAAAATTGTATCCCTTTGAGCTGATTTTTATTTTTGGGAATAAAAAGAAGTCACACGGTGCTAGATCAGGGCTGTAAGGAGGGTGACCCAGGAGTTTGACTGGCGTGCTGTCCAGGAAGTCCCTCGTTTTGAGTGCGGTGTGCGCAGGTGCATTGTCGTGGTGGAGCAGTAGCCCGCGGAGCCCTGTGTTTGGTCGCTTGTTGCTTATAACAGAGAAAACTTCTGGCAAACATTTGGTAGTATACCATTCGGCATTAATGCTTCTTTGATCCCGTAAGGGAATTGATACCAAGTGGCCAGTCAAATTAAAAAAGCTAGCGATCAAAATCTTACCCCCGCTTCTAGATTGCTTCACTTTGGTAGGCGTTGGCTCATTTTGAAACACCCAAACAGTCGACTGGCGCTTGGTTTCTGGGTCGTATTGATAAATCCAGGACTCATCACCTGTAACGATGTCGTAAACACGCCGAGACGAGCCTGCTTCAAATTTGTTAAGCATATCACGGCACCATTCCACCCGGGCCTGCTTCTGAGCATCGGTGAGGTTGTGCGGCACCCAGCGTGATACTATCCTCCTCACGCGAAGATGGCTGTGTAGAATCTCGTGAACGCTTCCCGATCCAATCTTCAATATGTGTTGAATCTCCTGATATGTAATTCGCCTATTGTCTTGGATTAAATTTTTCACTGCTAGCACGTTTTCTTCGGTAACAGCCGTCAAAGGGCGACCGCTTCTTTCGTCATCCCCCAAAGTTGGTCGACCGCGCTTGAATTCGTTATACCAACGATACACGGTTGCCTTGGAAGGGCCTTCATCCATGAATGCCATTTGAAGTCTATCGTACGATTCATCCGGTTTCAGGCGACACTTGAAATCGTATAAAATCATAGCTCTAAAATGTTCCCGGCGCAGATCCATATTTCAGTGAGACACAATACTTTGAATTAACTCGCAAAAAATGTGGAGGGAAATTTTGAAATTGGAACTTACTTATTTTTACTTATAAATAATCATATTTTCGAAAAACATTATAACTGGCCAGTCTCCCATATATAAAAACTTTTTTTCGCAATACTTTCTGAGGGGCCTGGTATACAATGTATTCCAAATATATGCATACATTCAGACATGATACACTTGCGATGGTCGCGTAGTCGGCAACGGGGGCGAACGCTACACACACAAATCGTGGCAGTGTGTTAGGGGCCGTTAGGGCCAATCTGAGTCAGATCGAAACGCCTCGATGGATCGGAAGATGCTCCTGCACACTGACTAGGAGGCAAATTAGAACGGTGCTCCTGTTTATACGCACACACTATCTAGGAAGCAATTTAGGGTGTTTGGCAGGTGAGTAGCCGGCTTTATTAAATATGTTACTGCTAGAATTTTTTGGTGTAGCAACACAACAAAGTAGTCTGAACAAGCGTTGCCAGTCATACGATAATTGTCGTACATGTCCGATAAATTCATGTCTGGTACGATGTACGATACAAATTGTATTATCGTACGCAAAAGTACTATAATTTTGACATCTGAAAATCATTGCTCGAATTCGTAGAAATACTACAAATTGTACACGATAGGAATACTTAAAATACTATAAATTATGAGAGGTGGACCAAAATAAATGGTATTCACTTTGAAATGCACTGGAAATAAGCTTATTTATTTTCCAGGTTGAGCTAAAAAAATAAAAAAAGCTCATCACATTGACTCAGCACCAGCACTGTATAATAATAATTGAATAATTGTACACCTCATTCGGTAATTTTAGGACCTCAGTACGATATTCCACATTGGCTGGTTGTTTCTGTGTTTACACGTTAGCACGGCTTATCTTTTGGTCTCTTTACGCGCGGTAAAATGGTTTGTAAGTCAGGCTTTATATATTTGGGTGGTAGACCGTGGAACTAAAAAAATACGAGTGTGCTTTAGACCACACGATTGAAGTAAAACTTCACTAAAAAAAATAAAAAAAATGTGCCTGCGCCTCAAAATTTTTCGTAACGCGAAAACACTTTTCGTAACGCATTCACCATTTCACCAGCTTACTCCCCAAGTCAATCGTGCGTAAAGAAGTTTAACTTCAAAAATAACATCACTTTAAAAAAGAGAAGCGCCTAAAATTTCATGTTTGTACGATCATTTTTCAACGTCTACGATAATTCACATCGACGCGTCTGGCAACCCTAGTCTGAACAACGTCCAATTGAGCACATTGAACCGATTCACCTGAAGTTATCTATAATCTTGGGTGAAACGGCGCATGCGTATTCGTCACTTCTCAGCACTTGGAATAAATTTTTCGTTCACTCGACCGACCGGCCTCCCTCATGTAATAATCGTACTTGCTAACGTTGGTCGGTAATACGTAGGCAAAATGAGTGTCGAAAATCCAGCTAACGACAATGATTGTGAATCAGTAAGTGATTAAATAGATTTGTATAATCATTATCTATCAATTCGTATTGCATTTGTGATTTACGAGAATGTGAATTGTGCTGTTTACTGGTGAACACAAGTCACCACGAAGCGAAAATTTTCTAAGTCCCAATATGGCGTCAACTAGGTACTACAGTGTTCGGACAAACCGAAGCATAAGCGTCGGTTTGGAAAGTTTCCGAAAATATGAATCGAATTAGATATGGTGTTACAAAGCGTAACTGTTTATTTATTTTACGATTTGGTGACAATTTATGTCAATTTTAGTATAGCTAAAATGTCGTACATTGTTCTCAGGGAAAGGTAAATGGTAGTAGAAATGAACACGTGAACGGTGTCCACAACGGATACAGTAGCACCGAAAAGCACAAGTCCAGTCACAAGTCATCAAGTAAGGATAAATACCGAGACAAAGATCGGGACCACAAGAGCTCGTCCAAACACAGCAGGTTAGTTTTTCCAGAAGGTTCTGCATGAACGTGCCTTCTGCATTTCTCACCTATGAAGTTTCTTATTTAAGTGTTTAATTTATAGAGATAAAGATAAAGACAAGCACTCTACTAGTAAAAATCAAAGCAGCTCACACAAGTCCTCCAGTAAAGACAAAGAGCGAAGCGAAAAAGACAAAGAACGCGGTGATCGAGAGCATACCAGCAAAGATAAAGATCGCGACAAGGACAAACACCGTAGTGACAAAGATAAGAACAGGGACAAGGAGAGAAGTGACCGGGACAAGCATAAGAGCAGTAGCGATGACAAGAAGTCATCCTCTTCGTCATCCAAGGACAAAGACCGAAATCAAAAGAGTTCTTCTAAAGATCACAAGTCAAGGGACAAGGATAAAGAACGTGAAAAAGATCGCCACAGAAGTGACAAACACCGCAGTGATAAAGACAAACATTCAAGTTCTAAAGATAAACACAGGTTGGTTCACTACCTAATAATATTTTCATAGCTTGGTACATACTTTATTTTCTATTCAGTGGTATACAGACTAAAAACTTGAAAATTTAATGTTTACAATTTGTAATGCCTGTTCCATCTAAAATAAGTTATTCCTTCTTGTACAAACTTAAAATAAAATAGAGAAATACCATAAATATTAATATTCTATGCAAAACAAATAATTTCTGAACCAATTAAATTACTTTCCTCTATGAGTACAACAATGACATGACAAATGTCAATTAAGTGTCAACTAGTCTATCAAAATTTTTCTTTGTACCTAAACAAATATTATCTTAGTATTTTTTTTTCTTTTGAGATAAATGTTGCCTTACTATGTCCTGCATTGGAAGTTTGCACAAGTTAATATCTCATCACAAATTTAGATTTTACATTTCTGTGTATTTACCAAGAGGTTAAGCTTCATTTACATACATTCATACAGATTTAATTAACATTGAGTAATTTAAGTAAAATCTGTATAACTTTTGTTATATTTACTTACATGTTACATTTATAGAAGAATTGGTATATTATTGATAATCTGCCTAACTCATATTTAGTTCTTTGCATTACATTACAATAAAATATATTATTATAATTAATTTATTTCTGAATAGCTCCAGTAAAAGCAAAGAGAAGAGTAGTAGTGAAAAACAGGATAAGATCAAACTTGAATCAGATTATCAAGATTCCTCCAACAAGAATGAGCCCATGCAGGTAACATTATAATATTGTTACTTTATTACATAATCACAGTAAAACACAACAGTATTTTCACTCACACCTACTAAACTATTTAAATATTATGTGTAGTACATACCATGGTATAATAACACCAGGTAGTCTCTTCCCGTGACATCAAGGTCATGTGATTGCCTCCGTACTACGTCATCGGCCGTGGAGCCAATAGCGGGCTGTTAGGGTGACACTTGTCAGTTTGATGTGCTGCCACTTTGTGAAAATAAATTACCCGAGCAAAATGCATTTTTTCATTTACTTTCTTCTATAAAGAATCACTTTTTAACTAGTAATTTAATATAGTTTCCTTTATTAACTAATTAGATGAATAACACGAGATAACAAATAGTTGGGCTAGTTAGGAATTTATTTTATATTCATTATGAACAAAAATCTCCTTAAGTATATTGAAGATATCAATCAATGGCAGCACTGATCGTGACGTAGCTTGGAGGCATCGCGCTGTCATTGCGGGAAGAGAATACCTGGTGAAACATCTTATTATACCATGGTACATACTAAGATTAGCAAAGATGGCTTATCAATGTCATAGTAATATTGTTTATTCTCTTATGACTGTGATATACTGCTTTTCCACTCGCCAAATACATTGATGTACCTACTTTAATGTGAAGTGTAACAATAATAAGTATTCTCAAGACATTTTATGTTGATTATAAATACCAATTTGTTTTGGGTTTATGGTTTAAGACAGTTTGCAAGGCATTTACATAAAAAATATTATTTTGTTATAATAGATAGAACAAAATGATAGCAAGCAAGAAATTAATGATGTCAAGCAAGAAATTAATGATGAAAGCTATGATTTTGGAGGGCTTCACACAACAGCTTCATCTTGTGATTATTCTTTATCACAGTTTAAAGATGAACCACTCTCAGAGCTTCCACCTGAAGATGATAGTGAAGAAGAGTCACCATCGGTAATAATTTTATTTATACCATTAATTATAATAAATTTATAATAATTAAAAAGAGATTATTTATATATTTGCACCAAATTAATAATCAACTTCTTCATACAGTCTGATCGTATTGGTATTAAACGACGTGCGCCCAGTGAGAGTGAAGAAGACATTCCATTACTCCAGCGTAAAAAATCTAAAAAGAAAATCAAAAAAGGTTTGTATACCAACTTTCACATTTAATGTTAATATGTATCATAGACACACTTGTATTTATGTTGTGTATATGTCTCTAAAATATATAATTATTTATAGAACCTATTTATGACGATGATATGGATGAGGAAGAAGAGGAAAAACCAAAAAAGAAGAAATCAAAGCCAGGGAAAGCAAAACCTACGACAGTGAAATCTGAGCCAAATGAAGGCCCCAGTCCAACCAAACGCAAGAAAAAACAAGAAGATGATCAAGAAGTCTGGAAATGGTTAGTTATTCTAATTAAAATGTATATAATATTATGTATTTCATGAAACTAAGGTCAATAAACTTTCCATTGAATGCTGAAATTGCCACCACATCATAGTTTCCTGAATAACGAGTAGATGGCGTTGTGGAACAACAATGTGACATAACAGTTTTGAGGTTATGTTTTAAAAAGATGTTCTTTAGGAATGTGTCAGTAAAATTTTTAGAAATAAAATCAGTTTTTAAGTTACCTTCTATAAATATAGTTGTAGTGAGGCAGCTGCGTAATCGTAGGCCAAAGTGTGTGTAGGTATTATTGTTGTGCTGAATGTTTTTCTTGAATGAATTATCTTGTATATTTTTGCTTTAGTAATAGTTTTTGTACTTCAGTGTATTTAGTAATATTTTTCTTTAATGTTTTAAGGTGGGAAGAAGAAAAGAAGGATGATGGAACTAAATGGAAATTTTTGGAACATAAAGGACCTGTATTTGCACCAGATTATGAACCTTTACCTGAAAATGTCAGATTTTTTTATGATGGTAAAGAGGTGAGGCTTTCTCAAGATGCTGAAGAAGTCGCTGGATTCTATGCTCGAATGTTGGACCATGATTATACAACCAAATCCACATTTAATAATAATTTCTTCACTGACTGGCGTAAAGTAATGACTCACGAGGAAACAAAACTTATAAAGGATCTCT
This sequence comes from Asteroscopus sphinx, assembly GCA_949699075.1. Classification (NCBI taxonomy): domain Eukaryota; kingdom Metazoa; phylum Arthropoda; class Insecta; order Lepidoptera; family Noctuidae; genus Asteroscopus; species Asteroscopus sphinx. Next base: position 23,984,983 of record OX453004.1, on the reverse strand, counting down.
CTAAATGTAATTTCAAGGAAATGCAAGCATATTTCCTAAGTGTTTCAGAAAAGAACAAGAATCGATCAAAAGAAGAAAAAGCAGCCCTCAAAGCTAAGAATGAAGAGATTCAAAAAGAATATGGTTTTTGTACCATAGATGGTCATAAAGAGAAAATTGGCAACTTTAGAATAGAACCCCCTGGGTTATTTAGAGGGCGTGGTGAACATCCGAAAATGGGTATGTTAAAGAGACGTGTGATGCCTGAGGATGTGCTGATTAACTGCTCTAAAGATGGTAAAATACCTAAACCACCCCCAGGGCATAAGTGGAGAGAAGTTCGACATGACAACACTGTTACTTGGTTAGCTTCATGGACAGAAAATGTCCAAGGGCAAGCTAAGTATGTTATGTTAAATCCTAGCTCTAAATTAAAAGGTGAGAAAGATTGGCAAAAGTATGAAATTGCTAGAAAACTTCACAAGTGCATTGACAAAATCAGAAGAAACTATAAAGACGATTGGAAGGCTAAAGAAATGCGTGTTCGCCAACGTGCAGTTGCTCTGTATTTTATTGATAAACTAGCATTGAGAGCAGGTAATGAAAAAGATGATGACCAAGCAGACACAGTCGGTTGTTGTTCATTGCGTGTTGAACATATTGCTTTGCATAAAGAAAAAGATGGAAAAGAATATGTGGTTGTATTTGATTTTCTTGGTAAAGATTCTATCAGATATTACAATGAAGTTCCAGTTGAAAAACGTGTATTCAAGAATCTCGAGTTATTCATGGAAAATAAAAAAGATAGTGATGATCTCTTTGACAGACTTAACACCCAAACTCTCAATGAGCACTTAAAAGATTTAATGCCAGGACTGACTGCTAAGGTCTTCCGTACATACAATGCATCAATTACACTGCAAAGACAATTAGATGAACTTACAGACCCTGATGCATCCATACCAGAAAAAATTCTGGCTTACAACCGTGCAAACAGAGCTGTAGCTGTCCTTTGTAATCATCAACGTGCTGTTCCTAAAGGTAAATAAAATTAATGTACTACAGTGGGTTTAAATTCCCACCAGGGTAGAACCAATTCCTACCTAATTGGGCATAGAGGTTCATGCTAAACACTATACTACAAGTTGACTCTATTAACCCTATTATAGTAAAAGTAATATTAGCTTTACTCTTACAGTTCATATCTCATTTAATAAATCTGGAAATGTATAAATGTTAATGTTTTGCAAATTTTGGGTAATATTTGTATGTAACATTTGATATTAACGCCTTTTAGTTGATGACTTAAATATTTCGAGTATACATACTTCTATAGGTTACTAATGTTATATTACAGTAGATAACAACTAATACACTATTACTTTCAGGTCATTCAAAATCAATGGAGGCTTTAAAGGAGAAAATACAAATTAAACGTGATCAAGTAGATGAGGCAGAGGAAGACCTACGACAAGCATCAAAGGCTGCCAAACGTGGTTCTGTCAAAGAGAAGCTGGCTTGCGATAAGAAAAAGAAAGCACTAGAACGTCTGAGGGATCAATTGAAAAAACTGGAACTCCAGGAGACTGATCGTGACGAAAATAAAACGATCTCCCTCGGTACTTCTAAACTAAATTATCTTGATCCACGTATCTCTGTCGCTTGGTAAGTGAAGAAAATGTTGATAAAGTTTATTCTTTGATGAAATTTACAGATATTAAAAATATTTGATTTTGTTGTTTACAGGTGCAAAAAACATGGTGTCCCGATTGAGAAAATCTACAACAAAACTCAACGCGACAAATTCCGTTGGGCTATCGATATGGCCGGTCCGGAATATATCTTCTAAGGTCAATATTAGCATTAGCTATAATTTTATATACCTATAATTTTCGTTAAATCTGAAAACGTTCCACTACATGCGTGTTGCTTACATGGAATTCATAAAACATGAATTTAGACGTAAATTTTTTATTCAGTGATGTAGTATTGATATAAAAAAATATACATTTGGACACAAACGGAATAGTGTTCCTCCCAAGATTAGGATCCAAATTAGAAGTCTGATTCTAATTTATTTTATTTAGTAACAATGTTCTCTTTAGCATAATTAGTTGTAGGCTAAGACTAGTGTTGAAAGGGAGTTAAAGTATTGTGTAACATTCTTTTTAATTTTCATTCAAATTGTCGATTGGTCACTAAACACTCTTCTATTCATAGTGTGATGTATAAAAATTCACTAAAAGCAACCCTTTCCTTTTATTGTTATTTTCCATTTGAACATTAAAGTGTATGCAATTAAAGTTCAAATGATTTGTATATAATAGTGAGGCTCTTTACCGCCATCTACTTATACATACCAGCTATGTTTTACTAATAATCAATAGAATTTTCTTGAATACTTGGAAGTATTCATTAACAAACATCAGACCCAAAAGAATAAAGCCGCATCAGATGTTTATGTAAATTGTGCACAATGTGCAGTAGTAAATGTTGTAAAGTAAGAAATAATGTTATTTTATTTTTATAAAATTAGGATCGGAAATCGTGGCAAGCGCAGTTCATGTTACGAAAGGTACAATGTTCTAGGTAAATTTGTAATATTACATACATTAATGTGTGCATCTTGTAAATAGTAAATTTTTACCATGTCATACAATTGTGAAATGAGATTATCCCAAATAAATAAAACATTGACACTAGGAATTCTGTGATTTTAATTACCGACATTTTTAATTTCAACATACATATTTTATCGAGATTCACTTAAACCTATTCATCATTGTCATGAAAGAAATCATAATCCTCCACTCCCTCTGGCATGTAGCTTAATCCAGACTCGTCTTTATGCGAAATATTATAACCATGTCCATAACCTGAAAAGCAATAGTTTCATTCAGTTTGGTGAAAGTATCCGTAATTCAGTTTTGATCAATAGGTGTAAGACCAAAGCCGGCGGGAAGTGCTAGGCGTTCTTTACAGCTAGAAACGTGTTTCGCTACACTTTTCTTTCTGCCTAACCGTCCTACTTTGCAAGCTAGTGATGTTGAAATATCGATAGTTGACCTTAAAAATCAGTTATGATAACGATAGCACTTAAGGCGCATGTAGCTGCAAAGTGGCGCCCCCATTAGTAATATAATTATTACTCGCTGAATACATCATTCATCGAAATTTCGTTTTTAACAATTGAAGTACAGGTATTATAGTTTAATCAGAAACTGTTAACTCTGTAAATTATAGTTCGCTGTAGTTGTAGATAGAAAAATGCGAAAAACGGCCACTTTTGGCACTTTTTCTATCTACAACTACAGCTAAAAAAATTTACAGAGTTAATAGTTTATGATTTAAAAAAAAAAAAACTTTATTTCAGGCAAGGCGACGACATACACATACACCCATATCACATTATTACAATTAGAAAATTAGAATTAATTAAATGAATTATTATTATTACTTCATTAATAAATTATACAATTATTATTATTCTTAAACTACAGTACCTGTACTTCAATTGTTAAAAACGAAATTTCGATGAATGATGTATTCAGCGAGTAATAATTATATTACTAATGGGGGCGCCACTTGGCAGCTACATGTCCCTTAATAGTATTGATCATGTCCAACAGTATTAAAAAAACATCAAAAATAGTCATGTGTGGTGGTACCTACGTAAGAAAGAGATGCAAAAATTCACATTTCGCGTAAGTTTGTTGACGTCTTTTGATAAACTCACTAAATGAAATCAGTTTCTACGGGGTATCAGGTCGATGGGAGACGGAAATGGTGTCTGTCATATATGGATACAATCGATTGCGTTTCCACTATTGACGTGCGATACTATCGATAGTAAGCAAATTACCAATAGTATCACCTGCGCTATCGATATTCGCATTATTACTGGACTAGCGATATTCTTATTAATAGTCGCCCGCCCTATCGAGTGGCATCCCTACCCGCGGCTTTGCCCTTGTGCTTCAAACCCCAGCAAAATGTTTTTTGTTTGTTCTTATGGATAATTAGTGCCTCATCTCCTGTAAAAGTGCCCGAATTTTTAAATTTGTGCCTCTAGTAGTTTTAGAGAAATTCACGAAAAACAGATTCTGCTGCGGTGATTTTTCAAATGTCACCCCAGCAAAAAGAAACGATCTATTGGGTCTTATTAAGCATTTCATCAATCAACTCGGCCTATCGCAGTCCACTGCTGGACATAGGCCTCTCCCAAGTTGCGCCACAACACTCGGTCCTCTGCCTTCAGCATCCAGTCACCCCCAGCCACGTTCTTCAGGTCGTCGGCATTTCATACCGGCTGAAAATCATAAGCATAGTATAGTATTATTATAATAATGCGAACAAATGTAATGGGCTGGTTTCCGCACTCCACGTTTAAGTGAGTATTTTGTGTACGGAATCATAAGCATATTTTTCCCCTATTAACAAGTTGTTTTGACAGAGTAGCTGGAAACACTGGGCGAATAGCTGCATAGCCTAAACGGATGCTTTCGGCGTGTCGGTCTCTGCAAGAATCAAGACCAAAGTCATATTCAACATGCATGTCATGCCGAGGCCAATATTCGTCGAAGTTGTACAAGAATACGTTTACCTGAGGCAGGTTATTCAGCTTGGTAGACACAACTTCGAGAAAGAAACCGACAGAAGGATCCAGTTGGGCTGGGTGGCACTTGGCAAACTTCCGAGGGCGGCGCCGGCGGTCCGTCCCGGGTGCCAAACACAAAGGGGTGACAAGTGGGTGCGGCGCTGGCGCCACTGAAGCTGCCAGTATTTCTTCCCAAGTGGCGGTTCAGTGGAGTACCTCAGAGGTTCTGAGATTATTCTATAAAATGGGACTATTCAGGGCAGACCCTACAGAAACACACGGACGGAACAGATTCCGTCCGAGTCTAGTGCTGTCTCTAAGATTTGTCGGTTCGGTGGCTTCGTTTGAAAAAAGCGTTTCAAAATTAAAGTTAATGAAATCTTACTAAGATCTACAATGAGCCAAACGCGACTAATTTTGATTATGACATTGAATATTTTAACAAAATAAAGTCACGTAGGTATGCACGTTCTTGTTGTTTTATTTTGGGGGATGCTCAATAGAAAACCGCCCCGGGTGCCAACGCCAACCCATACTACGCCACCACTTGATAGCTGTACAGTACACTTGTCTCGACAAGATAAAAATGCGCTCAGGATGGTCCTTCGGAATGCTATACAACGTATTATTGAAATAACTGAAAACCTCTTAAGGGGTCATTGTACTCATCAGTATGAACAACTTTTACTATGAGACCAACCGTGAAATCGCGAAAAAAAACAGATGTTCCCTACATTTTGTTGATTTATGTGAACACAAATGAAGGGAGCAGTAGGCTTACGAAACTTTAAAATATGATTAGACGAGTAAAAGGTAGAAAGCCACTGCTATTATTAGGTTTATGGGTTGCCTTCTACGAGTGTAAGATTTTTTTTTTTGAAAATTGATTATTGCGTATAAATAAATCCTAGTTCGAAGTGTGTCGTACAAAAAATCATGATTGTGCGCATTACCGTTTTAGAGATATAGCCATCAGTGAAACCTAGACCCAATAAATCACTTTTCTTTTTGCTGGGGTGACGTTTGAAAAATCACCACAGCAGAATCAGATTTTCGTGAATATCTCTAAAACCACTATAGGCACTTTATAAATTCCGACACATTTACAGAAGATGAAGTACTAATTATCCGTAAGAAAAAAATCTTGATAGGAAGCAACATTTTGCTGGAGTGACGCACACGATTCGCCCGTGTACTGAAATAAAATATATAGCCTATAGATAGATGTTACTTTTGGATAAAGAAGCTTTCTAATGGTGAAAGAATTATCAAAATCGATTCATATTTTCAGAAATTATCGAATACAAACCAACACATCTTTCCTCTTATTAATATTAGTATTTATTTATTTTACTTTAATTAAAACGGCTGTATAATATATTGGTATAGATAAATCAATAAACATATTTACCTAGCTGTTTCATTAGCTTAGTAGGAGCATTTCGCAAATGAAGTGGGATGGGTGGCAAGGGGCCCTTTGTTTCTGCCAACAATCTTTGACATTTTTTCATAGCACAGTATACTTCTCTGCTTTTAGGTGCTCTCGCAAGTCTTACAGCGCATTGTGCAAGCAAAACATCGCATTCCGGCATTCCTATGTGCTGACAACCTTGTAGACATGCAACAGCTTCAACAATGGCATTCTGATCTGCTAAACCTGTTAATCATTAAAGCTTGCTCATTTATCGTCTTTCGAACAAATTGTATTATTTTTATATTAAAAACGAGCAGTGCCGTGAGCCACACTCACAGCATACTCACCATGGAACTAAGCGATTTTGATGATGCCAAAATTTTGAGACCAATTTGTGGCCGAAGGACAGAATTTGTGACATAATTCTTTGGAAGTTATAGCCCTATGCCCTATATTGGTGAGTATGCTGGCATGCTCTCGAAGAGTGAGTGGATACGCAGAAAGTGAAACTGCCGAAACTTTTGCAATTTCTGTCTGGCAGACTATGTCAGATCTACGTTTTTTACATACCAATATGGGGCATATAACTTATGTTTATTTAACCTTAACCTTACTGTTGTTCCTTATATTTTGTCGATTTATGTGAACACAAATGTAGGTCAAGTGTAGGTATAAGCTGATTTTTTTTCGCGATTTAATGTTGGTCCCATATTAAAAACTGTTCATAATGATAAGTATGTACAGTCAACCAAATGGAATCATGACCCACCATAAGCTTAATTTTCTACAAACATTCTAATACAATTAGGTCGAGTTCCGCTCAAAGATATTTCCGTCGCAACAAACTTGTTATCAATTTTATTGTACAGTTACAGTTAGTTTCTTCTAATTTGATATTCTTCTGGAATTAAAAGAGTTCGTATAGGTTTTTGAATAAAAAAAAAATAGTTCTTTTTTATACATAGATAAGTAAACTATGCGGAACGACAGTTAATTTGAAATTCAAAACATTATTCTAGCTTTATCAAAAACGTAACTTTTTATCCAATTATTAATCTATTGCATTTAATAACAAAGCTCAAAATTGCATAGACCTCTGACCCGTATTAACGCAGTTTCCTTAATATTCAAAATGTCCTAAGTGCAAATAAGAAGAAAATTTTACTGTTTTAAGAATATCATACGAATTCTCAGCTGAGTGGGTCATGATTCCGATTTGTTGACTGTACCATGAATGATGTTATTTCTTTTACTTTTTTATAAATTATACACTATTTTGAGATGGTCGCTGTAAATGTGAACAGAATGTAGCCATTAAGAGGACGCTCCCAAAACGCGATTCCCACCCTCGCACTCCCCTGACACCCCGCAACTGCGCGTCGCTCTCGTAAATTTTATGCGAGTTGCAATAGAACATATTTTCGAAAAATTCATTCCCGCGCCTTTTACACACAGAAGTAAATGACGTAAGTCTCAAAACAGTTTTCGTTTTATTACAAGAATACTAAACAATCTGTACAAATTTCCTCTAGCCAGTTTTTAGTAAACTTTATTATCTGCCTATATGCATAAATTTTATACAGCTAAGTTAATTAATAAAGGAGAAATATTTGGAACGTCTCTAAAAACGCATGATTTTGAAAAATAAAGTATCGAACAAAAATCAACTAATTATGTAAGTGTCTAATCAAACGATAGATAAAGGTTCAAAAAAACATATACCTATGTAAATTTGACATTCATTAAGCATGTGTTCGACTCACATGTTTTCAAAAAGTCACCTCATTTTGGGAGCCTAGCCTTAATGGCATAGAGTATCGGATCGTTGGATTTCCCACCTACTATGGTCGAGCCCACAGAAATAAATGAGTTAGAATGGCTATTACGATTACTTAGTACGAGAACCGGTGTCGCCAAACTCACACATTTACAACTGAAATAGTACATTACAATACACAAAAAACCGCGACGTGATTGGGTCCCAATTTTAAATTCAAATCGGGCCTTAAACTCGTACAGTGTTTATTTAATTCAATCTTAATGCGAGTTTTTAAAATTTGTTTTTAACGATCATGTCAAAATCACTTAAGACGTTTTTCCATTCTAATCAAATCGTACGCAACTACTAGTGAGTTCAACTACTCGAAGCCAGGGGCGCTTCATTTAAATGACGCTATTTTGGCCTCAATTGCATTAGAAATAGATGTTTTATTCGCATGCTTGCTGGGTAGCATAGCAGATAACTATTCCTGGCAATAACCAACGAGTTCAACTACTCGACGCTAGAGGGCGCTTAAATTATAGTACGGTATATGCACTCAATTATATTACAAATAGATGTTATATTAGCATGCATGCTGAATAGCCTGTCTACTACGGGAATGTCATTCAGCGAACCAACGACAGTCATTCGCATAACAATACATTGCTTCCTTAAAATTATCGCAGCTTCGACCGCAAGGAACATCGTACGTAATGAATATTTTTTAAATTGTATTTTGCTATGGAATCGTTTTCAACGACTATCAAATTTTTTTTCAAAATTTTGCTTTATTTCTTAATTATTAAGGTATTTAATACTCATTGGTGAAAATAAATCCTCCTTTTTGAAGTACTGAGTACTTGGATTCTTGCTTTGCAATTTATAACAGCACAGCACGGCATTTTAAACTAATAATAGCCCCAGCTTTGTACAGCGATACGTTCCGCAAGCAACTAAATGCGTCGTTTGATCATATCATATTACCTAGGTTATGAGCTTCATGTTCAAAGTTGTGGCGCGCCCACCCCGCCCACTTAGCTTTTCTAACTACTATTATCCTATTTCTGTGGTAGAGCCTAAACTTAAAATCATTATTAATCATTAATTAGTTTATTTCAGTGTCTCACTCATTAACCTACATTGTTTCCACACAACTCTTTCCAAATCATGTAACAAACCATTGTACCATTTATTATTTGAAAAAGTATAACCATGGCTCGGACGAATAAAAAAGGCGGACGGAATCTCGCTAAACAAAGACTGAGGCACTTATTTTTCGAAAGCATTTTAATACACCAGATTTATACTGTTATTTTATTTGTGATACTACAACAATGAATACCGTCACACTAGGTTTTTTTTCGTAATCGCGGCTTTCTGGCATACTATGGATGCAAGTGAAGCATTGTTCAGCGAGATTCCGTCCGCCTTTTTTATTCGTCCGAGATCCATCCATGGAGTTTCTTGCGGTTCTTCTTCATAGGACCAACTTTTTGGAATCGTGCAACTAGATTCATAATTAATGTTTTGAAAGTGCATGTAATACTTATTCGATTGATTGGATATTAATTTTGGCCGTTAGAGCATAAAATCAAATCTGCACACTGCTGTAGATTGATATTTCTGTAAGACTTGTCCTTTTACCAGAGTTTTCTCTTGGACGCTCTGTATACGTTACCTATATCTTCACATGCTACCCGCACTAAACGCCGAGCAATGTATAAAGGATCCTCGCCACCGAGCATTGCACGAGTAGTCCAATACAAAGCGGCGTTATCGTCACTTGCTCGAATTGACTTGTGGATCGCAGACACGGTGTTATAGTGCTCCTCACCTTTCCGGTCGTAAACCATGTGTGATCTCTGTTGATTAAGTTCCAAATTAATATTAAAAATGAGTATTTAGGTAAGTTTATTTAATATTAGTACTTACCTTTATTCCATCTTTAATGTCTTCAAGACTGAGAATTGCTGGGCCTGTGGTGAGTAGTGCAGTTCCAGGATCTCTTGCTTCAAGTGCCATTTCAAGTCCTCCAAGGGCAACTCTAGCATCTCCATCACACACTTCTGCTAGCCATTGCAAAGATGCTTCTTCTACAATGCATCTTAAAAATAATAAATATATCGTCAGTTGTGGTAATTGCTAAGAAAAACAACAACATAATTAGGTAGGTATACTTTTTCCTTTTCTGTATAATGTATCTAACCCTAAAATTAACACAACCAAAAAACTTACTTAGGAAGGTTAATAATATCAGAAGATTTATCAAAGTCTTGTTGGACATTTCCAATTAACGTCTCTTCAGTTTTTTTAAGAGCTTCCTTTAAAATTATTAATACATCATCTGCACTTAATTTCTCCATAATAACTACCCTACATCGGCTCAGCAGTGAATTATTCAAACTAAATGAAGGATTCTCAGTTGTGGCACCGATAAGGATTATAGTGCCATTTTCAACATGGGGTAAAAATGTGTCTTGTTGTAGTTTGTTAAATCTGTAACAGTCAATAATATTGTAAGCATTATTACTTATTTATTTCCATCCACACTGTATGACATATACTGGGAAACTCCCGAAACTGAAAGGCTAATAAAATACTATTATGGGGTTTTTTGGTATTTGGGGTTACCTATGTATGAAAAATGCAAAAAAAATGTTAAACTCTAAAAAAAGAATTTTTCTTTCCACAATTTATATCTTTAGAATTCGCTTCGCATGTGTAAAATGCGTTAAAATAATAAAATAATTAGTAAGGGTAGGCATATCTATACGACTTTGATTTAACTGTAAAGTTAGTCGAGTCGGTTAAGGAACAATGTTTCTTAATAAGATATCGCTGACGTCACCCAAAGACGTATAGTGGAGGATAATTTCGATACCACGAGCAGTGTTCACGGTAGCTTAGTGGCTAAAGCACTGGCGTACTGAGCCAGGAGTCGCAGGTTCGAATCCTGCTCGTGAGCGATTTTTTCTTTCCACAATTTATATCTTCTAAAAAAAGAATCGCATTTTTTTTGTTTCCGTTTCAGTAATCACCTCACCAGCACTATCACCTATCTTCGTTTTCGGAAGCGTTTCCCTGACACCCAGTATATACTTAAAGAGCCTGACCACGCTAACGCTGCAGTGGAATTATGGCAACACTGTAAACAATAACTATCAAAATCTCTGTAATGATCGTATTATTCCAATACAGAGTACTGTAGGCCTAGTACGAGTTTGACACTTACCGATACTTCCATCGAATTCGACGACTTTCATTCATTAATCAGTAGCGCCCCTGGCGGATACGAGGAGGAACTAGTAGTTTATGAATGAAAATCGACGAAAACTATGAAAGTATTATAAAGTGTCAAACTCGTACTAGGCCCCCTGGTCTGTACTTACTTACTTAGTCTGACAAAACTAACTCTGCATTGTAATAATAAGATCATTAGAGATTTTGATAGTTATTGTTTACGGTGCTGCCATAACTCCACTGTAGAGTTAGCGTGGTCAGACTCTGCAATCCTACTCCTACTTTATGTAGCACTGAATTGGTGCAGGGTGTGCTAATGTCAGTGACATTACACTTGATATCAAACAACCGACCAAGACTAAAATAATGTCTGTTTTCGAATTATCTATAGTATTAAATAGTAGGTATTATTATTATGCAACAAAGCAATTATGGCATATCCCCCCCATTTGGGGAGGCCTATGTCCAGCAGTGGACGTCTTTCGGCTGTAATGATGATGATGATGATGAACAAAGCAATTATATTATTCTTTATACATACATACATACATATTATCACGCCTGTTTCCCATTGGGGTAGGCAGAGACTATGGATTTCCACCTGCTACGATCCTGACACACCTCTTTCGCTTCATCTACGTCCATTAAACTCGTCATGCATGCTCGTCGGTTTAGAGAACTCTTAACCTGGCATTTTTTGAGAACATCCGCGATTTGATCGCGATACGTTCGCCGAGGTCGTCCCCTTCCAACTCTTCCATCCGCACTCGCTTCGTATACTTGTTTCGTCAATCTCCTCTCGTCCATCCTCTCTATATGTCCAAACCATCTTAACATACCTTTCTCAATCTTTGTCACTACATCTTCTTTCACTCCACAACGCTCCCTTATCATGTTATTCCTTACTTTATCTCTCAAAGTTACACCACACATACTTCTCAAAGCTCTCATTTCTACTACATTTATTCTGCTTTCATGTTTCTTCTGCCATACCCAACTTTCACTACCATACATAAGTGTAGGCACTAACACTCCCCCATGAACAGCCAGCCGTGCCTTTTCCGACACTTTGCGGCTGTTCATGAAGGTGTGTAGTGCCCCATTCACCTGATTACCAGCACTCACTCTTCCTTCAATGTCCTTCACATGCTTGCCATCTCTCGTAAACATGGAACCCAGGTATACAAAATCTTTCACTTGTTCCACCTTTTCGTCACCTATCAAAATATTGCACTCTGTCATAACTTCTTCCTTTTCAAAAACCAAAACTTTTGTCTTACTAACATTAACTTTCATTCCTTTACTCTTCAAAGCACCATCCATAATTGTTACCATCTTCTGTAACTCCCCCTCCGACGATGCAAGGATAACTTGATCATCGGCATAGAGGAGACATTTGACAAGTAACCCATTCATTTCTAAACCATTTTCACTCTCTTTCAAATCTTTCAAACAACTGTCCATGAATAGATTGAACAGCCACGGCGACGCTACACATCCCTGTCTCACACCCTTATCGATGCTGAACCAGTCAGAGTAGGCGCCGTTAATCCTGACACAAGCGCTAGAATCCGCATAGAGAGATTTCAACGCTTGAATCAGGTTGCTATTCACCCCATAGATAGACAAAGCAGACCATAGTTCATTCGTCATCACTCTGTCGTAGGCCTTTTCCAAATCCACGAAAGCGCAATAGACTTTTTGACCTTTGGCCAAACATTTTTCAGCTATGCATCGCAAGGAAAAGACCTGATCCGTACACCCCATGCCCTTTCTAAATCCCGCTTGCACATCCCATATTTTTTCATCAGTTACTTTCATCACTCTTTCAATCAAAACTTTTGCATACAATTTGCCGACAACACTTAAAAGGCTAATGCCACGGTAATTCTTGCAGTCTGTGACCCTTTTCCTTTGTAGAGCGGCACAATTACGGCCTTACACCAGTCTTTTGGTACCAGGCCATTACTCCAGCACAAGTTGAAAAGACGGTACAGCAGACTAGCCACCACGCCCTGTCCAGCCTTCAGCATTTCGACTGATATCCTATCATACCCTGGAGCCTTTCCTGATTTCATTCTGTTCAACGCTTTTACAATTTCATCCATACAAAACCTATCCTCAATGTCTGCCCTTTCGTCCATCACCGTCGATACTTGCATCACCTCTTTTTCAAACAGTCCTTCAAAATACTCTTTCCATCTCTTTAACACGCATCCTTCCTCATTCATTATATTTCCATCCTTGTCTTTGATGTTATTGAGCTCCGAGGTTGCAGATTTTCCTCTGGCTCTTATTCTTTATACAACCTTAAGTAATGCGATCCATTTATGTACAATCACGGATAGGGATTGTTTAGCAAATTGACCATCAAATTTTCCGTAGGTACCTAGGTATAATAGAATCACATATTGACATTAGTTATCAGTCGTATGGAATGGGTATTATAAAAACTTGACGATTTCAGTGTACCTAAAGTAAAAGTTGTTCATACAACAACATTTAGTACAATGACCGGTTAGAGGACATGTCTAGCTATCAATCTGCAGCATCAGTGTGAAGTATTTCGATTTCGTTTAGAAATTAAGTTTTATCTTTTTTTTTTGTTTTCCAAGAATTTTGTACCTTTTTATTTTCACATATCGACCAGACAGCCCAATAGACGTCTATCTAACTACATATCGCACACCTAGATCTAAACAGCGATTAACTCAAAAAAACACTTTTTTCAGAAATGGTGAAAAACTGATTACCGTATCCCTGTGCACTGCAGGAGTTTTCTGTATTGATCAATGCTTTTTAAATGCAGATAGAAGAAAGATGCTATAGGAATCTTGTGTTTTAATCGTATATCGAGGCTGAAAATTGGATTTTTGTCGTTATTTCCGTATCGCTTAACAAATGTGTGTATATTTTAGAGTTATTTAGAGTTGAACCTGTGTTGGTGAATTTAGTTCTGAGTTAGCTCTCTTTTGCAGAGTTAATATAAATTTAAATGTAACAGTATTATGGATTAATTTATAATAATCCAACTCATAGAGGGACTCTCTATGAGGGCTTCTCGTCTGTGACCAACAGTAGGGATACACTGGCTGATGAATTAGCAAGAAATCACTGAATTAAGTACTCAAATCGAACATTACATTTTATCAATAAGTTATAATATACCTAATAATAATAAAATATACTAATAACAGCCTCTTATGTCCCTTGATTATGTAAGTACTTCGAATAAAATTATCTTATAAAATAGCAACACAACATGAAAAAATCTAGGAACCTTCCGTTCCATACAACCATAGCATTTTGAGGGTCAAGTTGTACATGTGTAGGTATCTTCGGTGTTTGACGAGCTACTAGAACTTTTAGAGCTGCTACTGCTGGTGCTGGAAGAAGACAACGATGAAATAGAAGGTACAACCTTAAATGGTGTCTTACTTTTATGAATCAATCGAAAAATGGGATCCTCATCCGAGTCATCAAAGTCACTCGTCACTTCGGATTGGTGAAATGTAATAAATTTGGGGTACCAGTCTGCTGTTATTTAGACTTGCTCGGAATAGATTTATCAACCACGGATAAGGCGGCATCAATTTCCTTAGATGAGTCTTCATTGCTTAATGACATCTTGAGGTCATCTTCTAGCTGTGGCCTGTTTACTAGTAACGTCATTTGTTTAAACTCCTATTCTAAGGGTCTAGTATCTGGTTGCATATTTCCATATTGAGTCAGTAAGTTAGGGCTGATGTTTTCGTTGTCCCTTTCTTTAACCATATTTACTAAAAACCGTCTACGGTTCATTCTTTTTCTGAAATTGAAAATGTAAATTTCACTAACAAACGGGTCTGGTAAGCCAAATTGATTTAATAAGCCATGGCCATCTAAACAGCTCTAACTTAAAAACTGTGCAGTAAAAACACAACAAGCTGTGTAGTTACTAGGATGAAAATAAATTATTATTGAGATGAATAGACTGCAATCGCCACTAGAGTTAAAAAAAGTTCAATTTCATGTGTTTTTTAAAGAGATATAAGAGTTTAAAAAATGACTCAACAAAACAGACTCAATTACAAATTCAAAAAAAATTCAACAACACGGTAACAATTCTAAATAAAAACAAAAAATGTACTCACTCTACCAACAACACTGGTTCAACTCAAAATGTAGCTTTTATTTACTCAGCAATAACCATAAAAACAGCAACAACTCAAATAATATTACTATAATTTCCTGGTTTAACTCAACAACACGAAATCAACTCAAAATAACTGTAATTTGTTTACGACAGGTACGTACGTTCTGCATGTAATATTGACTGCAACTAGCGATGTCCCTGTTTTGGTGGGGGGGAGCGGTGTTCGCTCGTTCTACAAAAGGGGCTTCTATCGTCATCTAGCTTTGAGTAGTGGAACTATTTGTGAATCTGTTTTATTGGTCGATAGGTAATGAGCCATGGAGAACAGAAAGGAGGTAATGAGCTAAGGAATTCAATGGTATGCATAACTCAAAAATTGAGATTTTTGAGTTAGCTCTCTTTAGATCTAGGCGTGCGATATATAAATTAATGTTTGTCATAGAGGACTGAGGCGTAAACCTAAACCACTCATCCGATTGTGATGAAACTTTGGCGAGTTGTTCTAAGTACGCCCGCGAAGGTTCCTGGCCCAAAATAAAAGATGACATTGCAACGCATGCACATGTACAATAGCACAGCAAGTTGTTCAATAAAATGCGTACAATAAATTCCGTCAACTAACTGAGTTACGAGGAAGCGGGGTACGCAATCCGATTGGCCCCATCAAGGTGGCTATTGGCTAATCACTTACCCAGAAGTTTTGACGGCTCACTTAAGTGGTCAAAACTGATATGAAGATTTCAATTGGCAAATAGTGGCGATTTACATCAGATCTATTAGAGTGATGTTGACAGACATACATCGGTCGCCTATTCAGACCTTTATCTTTCGGCTATTGGGTGTATGGTCGATGGTTGTAGTATTTAATCATGTGTGTAAGTTCTAAGTCATGAAATTTAAAAGCATCATGCATATTTATATTCAATGATTATTTCTAGAACAAGGTGTACCTTGGATGTATCCAATGATATTTAAAAGTACATCATTATTCCATACCTACCTATGAATTTCATCCATAAAGAGTACAGTATGTCTCTTGAACTGAGCTTCATTTTTAGCTATTTTGACTACTTCTTTTACATCGTTAATTCCCGCCATTGTAGCAGATAGCTTTACAAATCTCATGTCATTTTTTTCTTTACAAATATTAGCAATCACATTTGCCAGTGATGTCTAAAATCACAAGGATAATATAATCACTGTGTGTAAAATCATTTGATAATATCCACTAAATCAAGTTGAAAATTTACAGAAATGTGTAACATTGACGATATTAAAGTGCAATACATAACATAACCAGCCTATTACTGTCCCACTGCTGGACACGGGCCTCTTCTCAGTACGAGAAGGTTAAAGCCTTAGTCCACCACGCTGGCCTAGTGCGGGTTGGCGGACTACACACCACTGAAAACAAAAAAAAGTGCAATAGTTAAATAATATTTGTAAAAGATACGCTGATATTGATACATGATATTTGTGAAATAAGAACAGGATTTGAAAGCATAACTGTGAGTTTGCACCAAAAAATATTTAACATGTAATGTCTCGAAACTTTTCTTATGAAACTAATGTCACAACTTGTTTTGTTGATTGTTACGTTCGCACCAAGGGCGGATCCAGCCTTCGTGTCAGGGGGGGTCGCTTACTTATATCCAGCTCCAGTTCTACATTTTTAAAAGAAGGTTGCAGTCCGATTTGCCGCCCACAAGAAAAAACTTTCAACTACCTAATAAAATCCTAGGATTTTCGTAATTTTAGCTAAAACATGAATTTAAGAGTAGTAGGGATTCGAGAGTTCTGGACCACTGATCCAAAGTCCCTTATTCGTCCGTCAGAGGGACAACGCAAACTAAAAAAAAAAAAAAAAAAAAAAGTTTGGTATCAAATTAGGGGTTTTGGACCACGCCCGATCGAATGCAAGCATCCGTTTTTTGATATCTTCAATGGATGGAAAGTTAGCTTCTTGCATTCATTAGGTCCTACTTCATTTGTAATCACCTAATTACAGTATCGAGCTCTACTTTCCTTTATTAATTAATCTCGTTAAGGTGAGCTCCTTAAGGTTCTTAATCATCTGATGGTTTGCTAATGGCTTACATTTACTATAACTCACCAACCACGTTTCTAGCTCAGGTATGCTATGTATCAGTTGACACGAATCCTACAATAATCTAAATAAAACTATGTAATACTTTATTCAATCAACTTTATTCCCATTTTAATCTTACATCTTACGAATGAAAATAATTTAACAAAACTCTGCATAGAGCATCCCTGGAATCTATGTAACAAATACATTAAGCAGTACTCGTCGCTAACTAAAGTAAAATCACTCTGAATCGTATTCATATTCCAGTCCCATCTTCTACAATTCCTTTTAATGAAAACTTTGATAAAATCCTCGACCGTAGGTGCTCGACCGTATGAGTGTAAATAAAAGGTACAGTACAACACAAAAAATAAGGCGCGTCGTCAATCTTTGTTCGCGCAGACACGAAAATACGATCGACGAAAACACCCGAAACATTAAAAAAATATAATCAACCTTATGCAATGCCTGTCAGGTGTTAAAATTGACTGTCGTGACGCCTTTTTCCATTTCGCTCACACGCTTCCGTACTCTAGCGGCAGCGGCTGAGACCTTCGGCGCGCAGTGATGGTGTTTTCTGATAGGTTAACCAATTTCCTGCGTGCTTAAATTGCGTCATCTGCGCAGGTACATCGGTGGGCCATATAAAATGTGTAATACTGTACTTTACTTACCATCTAAACAGCAACATTCATAAAAATAATTGCATAATTCAGTATCAAATGTTACTGTTGTTGAATCTGCTTTTGGTAATAAAATTATCTATACTAATATTATAAAGAGGAAAGATTTGTATTTTTGTGTGTATGTTTGTAATGAATAAACTCAAAAACAACTGTGCCGATTTAAAAAAAAAACAGCCTGAGTAACGTAGTCTATATTTTCATGTCCACACGTGCGAAGCCGGGACGGGCCGCTAGTAACTTATAAAATTAAAAGCAAAGTAGATAAAGCAATAAATTTACATTTTGAAAAGTTTTATTAAAAGTGACATTTTATATTTGATACAAGAGTGTATTCGTCAATATACGGTTTTTAAAGTAAATTTAGCTTAAGAGTTTAAAAATATTAATAATACATTTAACTTTCAAACGTTTAATTATATTATTTGTCAAGGAGATGATTTAAATATTTTATATTCATCCTTAAACGATACTGTAAAAAGTATAATTATTACAAAATTAGCATTCGAAAAGAAAGATAGTGGTTGGAGTCTTAAAGAAATTATATGTTTCGATATGAATGTTAATAAATTTAATCCGCTACGTGGTAGCTCATATATTGATCTTCCAAATGACATAAAAACTAAAACCGGCCAAGTGCGAGTCGGGTTCACACATTGAAGGGTTTTGGACCACCCATCGACCTTTTTTATTTTAAGTATTTGTCGTGATAGGGGTCATAGCAACACATATTCTGAGAAAATTTCAACCGGCTACCTATTATCGTTCAAAAGATACAGCCCTGTGATAGACAGATGGACGGACGGACAGCGTAGCGAGAGTAATAGGGTCCCGTTTGGCACCCTTTGTGTACGGAACCCTAAAAAGCTGTCATAAACGTAAAAAAAACGTGGAAAATTTATGTTTTAAGTGGGCATTACTTTCGGGTTTATATCTTGTAAATAGAAACGCTGATAAGGTAACATCTTGTGCTATCCATGGAAATAAACATACATTTGATGGTATTTCTTTTCCAGTTAAAATCACCGACACGGCGAAAGTGGAGAAATTAAATATGATCAGTCTAAACGTTTTTGGATTAGAATTTAATAGAGAAAAAAAGTTACATTCTATTGTAGGTCCGTTATTTTTAACTAACTAAATGTCGAAAATCTTATCACATCAATTTATTATACGTTTCCAACGATTCAAATTATCATTACTGCCATATCAAAAATGTACAACGGTTAGTTAGCAAGCAAATTTCAAATCATTGTCATGCTATCTATATATGTGATTCATGCTTACTTTACTTCCCGACAAAAAAAAAACATCAACAGCACGACGCGCTCACATTTGTACCGACTTACCAAATGGTGAAACTAAAAAAAGAATTGGTTTGATTAGCCAACATCAAATATAATAAAATAAAATTTGATAAATACCAAAATATGTTAAAAATATATTTTGTAGTGTATGCTGATTCTGAAGTATTTTTACTGCCAATTTTGTCATGTCCCAATGATCAATCTAAAGCTTTTACACGTAATATAAAAAATATGATGTGTATAGTTTTGGGTATTATGTAAAGTGTTCGTATGA
Organism: Asteroscopus sphinx; assembly: GCA_949699075.1. Lineage (NCBI taxonomy): Eukaryota > Metazoa > Arthropoda > Insecta > Lepidoptera > Noctuidae > Asteroscopus > Asteroscopus sphinx. The sequence goes on along the minus strand of OX453004.1, from coordinate 23,965,503 downwards.
CGATCATCATCCTCCGAGCCTTTTCCCAATTATATTGGGGTCGGCTTCCAATCTAGCCAGATGCGGCTGAACATCAGTATTTTACACGGAGCGACTGCCATCAGACCCCCGCAACCCGGTTACTGGGTAATACTGACATTCGGAGGTTAGATCAGTTGTCAGACTTTCAGGCTTCTGACTACCCGTAACGACTGCCATAGATATTCGTATGACAAACGGGACCGACAGCTTAACGTGCTCTCCGAGGCACGGAGGGGTCTCGATGTGTAACGAAACGGTCACCCATCCACAGACTGACCGCGGCAAGTGCAGCTTAACCTTGCAGACCGTACAATCCGCGCAGTCGTTGCATCGCTACGAGCCCCTCTATCGTATGACGATATATTATCAAAATATGAGACATATAGTGTCCAAAATTATGTACAAGTATTCATGAAACGTTTAAGTAAAGACCTAAAAACGATATTTGAAAAAATTGCTTCAAGCAATATCCTTTTCTGTGGACAAAGAAAGATAAAAAATATTATTTCAAAGAATAAAATCTGTCATAGTTGTGAAACTGAATTAACAGATAAACCTTTTTACGACTTTGATTGGCATTCTGGTAGGTATATTTAGAGGTGTTGCACATGAAATATGTAATTCTGAGTTCAGGAGACATATTCCTGTTTTTTACATAACTTGAGTCATGAGATTTTTGTTATTTTTTTAAAATTATGACGCTCATTTTATTGTTCACGGATTAAGTTTTGATGACGGTGAAGTTGAAATAATACATTAGCTTTTCTAAAAAGTTAAAAAAAAAAAAACAACAAGTTAGCTAAAGATTCGTAGATTCCTAATTTTTTTTTTATCATGTAGTTTACATTAGTTAACTAAAAATCTTCATAACGATCGATTTGGAGAATTAAAAAGAAACTTCCCTAATAATCAAAATTTTATTCTTTTAAGAATGAAAGGTGTTTATCCATATGAATTTAAGACAAGTTATAATTGTTTAAAACTAACGTCACTACGCAACCAGGATCAATTATATAGCTCACTCACAGTTTCTCATATTAGAAACGACGATTACCATCATGCAAATGATATCTGGCTACACTTTCATTGTCGTAGTACTATGTTAGATTAGTCAGACTTATATTTGAAAACACATGTTTTGCTTTTGACTGATGTATTTTTTACAAGTTGATTTGGAGTACCCTGATGAACTCCATGACTTACATTCAGACTTTCCTTTATGTCCAGTAAATATTTGTGTGGGTAGTACTAAAGAAACGAAGTTAGTGCCAAACTTAAATAATAAATGTAAATATATAATTCATTACAGAAATCTAGAACAATGTATTAAAATGTGAATAAAGTTCATTAAAACCAAACATTAACTAAATCAGATTTTGAAAAAGACTTACAAGTTAATGAACAATCCTGTCTTTGGTAAGACGATGGAAAATATTGAAAAAAGGGTCAATGTAAAATTAGTAACACACTGGCAAAAAATCACTGTAAAATTTTAGTTCCTCAAGATTTAATTGCAAAAACAGTGTTCCATAGATTATCAATATTTACAGAAAATTTAGTTGCTGTTCAATTGCTGAAAACCAAATTAATATAAGTACCTATAACAAACCAATTTATTTAGGATTTTGTATTTTAGATATTTCAAAAACTCTTATGTATGATTGTCATTATAACTACATCTGTAAAAAGTTCAACGACAAAGTTAAGTTATTATATACAGATACTGATAGTTTGATGTATCGAATTTTTACAAATGATTTTTATGATAATATAAAACTAGACCTCCCTACATACTTTGGTACATCAGACTATGACTTAAATAATGTTTTCGGATATCCAAAACAATATAAAAATAAATTAGGTTATTTAAAAAAGAAAATAATGAAGAAATTTTAAAAGAATTGGTAGGTTGTTGGTTGAATTGGTAAGATCAAAAATGTATGCTTTTGATGTCGAGGATAAATTCATAGCAAAGTATTTTTTTTTAAATTTCGGGTAAGTATTGATATGCACTTTCAAAACGTTAATTGTGAATCTAGTTGCACAGCAAAAGCGAAAGGTGATGACAAAAGTTTTACCAAAAAGATGAATATGGGGAATTATAAGTCATGTATATTTAATAAAAATGTTCAATATTGTAGTATGCCTAGATTTAAATAATTATATGATAAACATGTTTTGTTAAGTTTCTGAGTAAAAATTGTATGTTTTTAATATTTATGACAGTGAAGTTGAAATTATTCCTCAAAGTAAAGAAAAATACATTTCCTTTTCTAAAACGTTAAAAATAAATAATCAACAAGTTAGATTCGTATAGTCAAGCTGGAATGTGATATTTCAACTTAATTATTACTGATAAACGATTTCGTAATTTACATGCACTCCTAACTTTCTAATCTAATTAGTAGATGGGATATACACCCATGCAAACATCATAGCCATAGTTAAATTTGTTGTTTTGTCATTGTTGTTTGAGTATTGTTTTTCGTTAAGCATGGCACTAATAATTGATATAGAAGGATTTATGATTAACGGAAAATTTACCATGAAAGAAGTTGCCGTGATGCATACCGAGAAAAAGAAGTTTTGGCTGCCTGACGTCAACTTCAAAGCGACTTCTAACATTCAAAGATCAGAAGACTATTAAATATGTGCAAAATAATATCCATGGTCTAAAATATGAAAACGAGCCCGAGGACCTAGCAATTGAGGAACTAAAAGATCGTCTTAAACAAATTGATAAGGAAGTGCAACCTAAAACATGGCTGTATAAGGGCGGCATATACGAGCGAGATTTGCTCAGAGAATTAGGATTCCCAGGCTGCAATATCGAAACATTAGGATGTCCTAAATTTACAAGAATCCTCGTTGAAGAGAACGAAATAAAGCATAGAATTCCGAGACACACAAAATGCCTTAGACATGAACTCTATAAACGATCTGTAGCCGAACTACACTGCTCATTGATCGAAATTTTTATCTTCAGAGAATGGTTACAAAAACATCACAAAGGGTTTAATTGGATAAAATAAAGTGTGTGTGTGTATAATAGTTGTTTTAAATATTATGGTTTAAAGATAATCTAAATACTAATAATGTAATTTATTACAAAAAACATGAACATTCTCCTGAACTACAACTATACAGCTGTAGGTATTTGTCATGAGTCAATGAGTGCTTTATAAATGTTTTGGCACATTAGCTACCTCACTGTAATTATGTTCGCTTTAAGTAATAATGTTGTTAACTCAGAAATTGATATTTTTAAATTATTGTATATGCAAAACTTTTTAATAATAGTGATACACAAGTAAATTATAATAATGATTCATATGTAAATAGTTTTTAAGCTGTATATTTTTATTATATTTTTATTTGGAAATGTTTAACTTTTTATTACTTATGTTATAGTTGTCTCTTTTCTGTTCACATTTACAATATTCAATATTTTTACACATAAAGCAGTATTTTAATTTCAACAATAAAAACAATTTTTTTTTTCAAATGCTTATTGTACTAATACACAACATTTTCTTTAAAAGTAAGAAGAAGGAATGTAAGTTAGCTTGCATTGTTAAATTTTTTTTTTTTTTACATTATCAAAACTGTAAAATGACCATTTGTAGAAAATATTTTTAATAAAAATAATTCTTTTACTTTATTATAACTGTAAAACTAAATATATTTTTTTACTTTCTCAAAACTGTTATCAAACAAGAATTTTATAAAATCTTTTTTTTTACTTTATCAATACTGTAAAATGACCATTTGAAGGAAAGTTTTTCCTACAAATGGCATTTTTAGATGTTTAAAGATTTTATATTTTACTTTCTTTTTTTTTTCTTTTTCTTTTTTTTTTTTCATGTTTTTTGTAATAAATTACATTATTAGTATTTAGATTATCTTTAAACCATAATATTTAAAACAACTATTATACACACACACACTTTATTTTATCCAATTAAACCCTTTGTGATGTTTTTGTAACCATTCTCTGAAGATAAAAATTTCGATCAATGAGCAGTGTAGTTCGGCTACAGATCGTTTATAGAGTTCATGTCTAAGGCATTTTGTGTGTCTCGGAATTCTATGCTTTATTTCGTTCTCTTCAACGAGGATTCTTGTAAATTTAGGACATCCTAATGTTTCGATATTGCAGCCTGGGAATCCTAATTCTCTGAGCAAATCTCGCTCGTATATGCCGCCCTTATACAGCCATGTTTTAGGTTGCACTTCCTTATCAATTTGTTTAAGACGATCTTTTAGTTCCTCAATTGCTAGGTCCTCGGGCTCGTTTTCATATTTTAGACCATGGATATTATTTTGCACATATTTAATAGTCTTCTGATCTTTGAATGTTAGAAGTCGCTTTGAAGTTGACGTCAGGCAGCCAAAACTTCTTTTTCTCGGTATGCATCACGGCAACTTCTTTCATGGTAAATTTTCCGTTAATCATAAATCCTTCTATATCAATTATTAGTGCCATGCTTAACGAAAAACAATACTCAAACAACAATGACAAAACAACAAATTTAACTATGGCTATGATGTTTGCATGGGTGTATATCCCATCTACTAATTAGATTAGAAAGTTAGGAGTGCATGTAAATTACGAAATCGTTTATCAGTAATAATTAAGTTGAAATATCACATTCCAGCTTGACTATACGAATCTAACTTGTTGATTATTTATTTTTAACGTTTTAGAAAAGGAAATGTATTTTTCTTTACTTTGAGGAATAATTTCAACTTCACTGTCATAAATATTAAAAACATACAATTTTTACTCAGAAACTTAACAAAACATGTTTATCATATAATTATTTAAATCTAGGCATACTACAATATTGAACATTTTTATTAAATATACATGACTTATAATTCCCCATATTCATCTTTTTGGTAAAACTTTTGTCATCACCTTTCGCTTTTGCTGTGCAACTAGATTCACAATTAACGTTTTGAAAGTGCATATCAATACTTACCCGAAATTTAAAAAAAAATACTTTGCTATGAATTTATCCTCGACATCAAAAGCATACATTTTTGATCTTACCAATTCAACCAACAACCTACCAATTCTTTTAAAATTTCTTCATTATTTTCTTTTTTAAATAACCTAATTTATTTTTATATTGTTTTGGATATCCGAAAACATTATTTAAGTCATAGTCTGATGTACCAAAGTATGTAGGGAGGTCTAGTTTTATATTATCATAAAAATCATTTGTAAAAATTCGATACATCAAACTATCAGTATCTGTATATAATAACTTAACTTTGTCGTTGAACTTTTTACAGATGTAGTTATAATGACAATCATACATAAGAGTTTTTGAAATATCTAAAATACAAAATCCTAAATAAATTGGTTTGTTATAGGTACTTATATTAATTTGGTTTTCAGCAATTGAACAGCAACTAAATTTTCTGTAAATATTGATAATCTATGGAACACTGTTTTTGCAATTAAATCTTGAGGAACTAAAATTTTACAGTGATTTTTTGCCAGTGTGTTACTAATTTTACATTGACCCTTTTTTCAATATTTTCCATCGTCTTACCAAAGACAGGATTGTTCATTAACTTGTAAGTCTTTTTCAAAATCTGATTTAGTTAATGTTTGGTTTTAATGAACTTTATTCACATTTTAATACATTGTTCTAGATTTCTGTAATGAATTATATATTTACATTTATTATTTAAGTTTGGCACTAACTTCGTTTCTTTAGTACTACCCACACAAATATTTACTGGACATAAAGGAAAGTCTGAATGTAAGTCATGGAGTTCATCAGGGTACTCCAAATCAACTTGTAAAAAATACATCAGTCAAAAGCAAAACATGTGTTTTCAAATATAAGTCTGACTAATCTAACATAGTACTACGACAATGAAAGTGTAGCCAGATATCATTTGCATGATGGTAATCGTCGTTTCTAATATGAGAAACTGTGAGTGAGCTATATAATTGATCCTGGTTGCGTAGTGACGTTAGTTTTAAACAATTATAACTTGTCTTAAATTCATATGGATAAACACCTTTCATTCTTAAAAGAATAAAATTTTGATTATTAGGGAAGTTTCTTTTTAATTCTCCAAATCGATCGTTATGAAGATTTTTAGTTAACTAATGTAAACTACATGATAAAAAAAAAATTAGGAATCTACGAATCTTTAGCTAACTTGTTGTTTTTTTTTTTTAACTTTTTAGAAAAGCTAATGTATTATTTCAACTTCACCGTCATCAAAACTTAATCCGTGAACAATAAAATGAGCGTCATAATTTTAAAAAAATAACAAAAATCTCATGACTCAAGTTATGTAAAAAACAGGAATATGTCTCCTGAACTCAGAATTACATATTTCATGTGCAACACCTCTAAATATACCTACCAGAATGCCAATCAAAGTCGTAAAAAGGTTTATCTGTTAATTCAGTTTCACAACTATGACAGATTTTATTCTTTGAAATAATATTTTTTATCTTTCTTTGTCCACAGAAAAGGATATTGCTTGAAGCAATTTTTTCAAATATCGTTTTTAGGTCTTTACTTAAACGTTTCATGAATACTTGTACATAATTTTGGACACTATATGTCTCATATTTTGATAATATATCGTCATACGATAGAGGGGCTCGTAGCGATGCAACGACTGCGCGGATTGTACGGTCTGCAAGGTTAAGCTGCACTTGCCGCGGTCAGTCTGTGGATGGGTGACCGTTTCGTTACACATCGAGACCCCTCCGTGCCTCGGAGAGCTCGTTAAGCTGTCGGTCCCGTTTGTCATACGAATATCTATGGCAGTCGTTACGGGTAGTCAGAAGCCTGAAAGTCTGACAACTGATCTAACCTCCGAATGTCAGTATTACCCAGTAACCGGGTTGCGGGGGTCTGATGGCAGTCGCTCCGTGTAAAATACTGATGTTCAGCCGCATCTGGCTAGATTGGAAGCCGACCCCAATATAATTGGGAAAAGGCTCGGAGGATGATGATCGTCATACGAACACTTTACATAATACCCAAAACTATACACATCATATTTTTTATATTACGTGTAAAAGCTTTAGATTGATCATTGGGACATGACAAAATTGGCAGTAAAAATACTTCAGAATCAGCATACACTACAAAATATATTTTTAACATATTTTGGTATTTATCAAATTTTATTTTATTATATTTGATGTTGGCTAATCAAACCAATTCTTTTTTTAGTTTCACCATTTGGTAAGTCGGTACAAATGTGAGCGCGTCGTGCTGTTGATGTTTTTTTTTTGTCGGGAAGTAAAGTAAGCATGAATCACATATATAGATAGCATGACAATGATTTGAAATTTGCTTGCTAACTAACCGTTGTACATTTTTGATATGGCAGTAATGATAATTTGAATCGTTGGAAACGTATAATAAATTGATGTGATAAGATTTTCGACATTTAGTTAGTTAAAAATAACGGACCTACAATAGAATGTAACTTTTTTTCTCTATTAAATTCTAATCCAAAAACGTTTAGACTGATCATATTTAATTTCTCCACTTTCGCCGTGTCGGTGATTTTAACTGGAAAAGAAATACCATCAAATGTATGTTTATTTCCATGGATAGCACAAGATGTTACCTTATCAGCGTTTCTATTTACAAGATATAAACCCGAAAGTAATGCCCACTTAAAACATAAATTTTCCACGTTTTTTTTACGTTTATGACAGCTTTTTAGGGTTCCGTACACAAAGGGTGCCAAACGGGACCCTATTACTCTCGCTACGCTGTCCGTCCGTCCATCTGTCTATCACAGGGCTGTATCTTTTGAACGATAATAGGTAGCCGGTTGAAATTTTCTCAGAATATGTGTTGCTATGACCCCTATCACGACAAATACTTAAAATAAAAAAGGTCGATGGGTGGTCCAAAACCCTTCAATGTGTGAACCCGACTCGCACTTGGCCGGTTTTAGTTTTTATGTCATTTGGAAGATCAATATATGAGCTACCACGTAGCGGATTAAATTTATTAACATTCATATCGAAACATATAATTTCTTTAAGACTCCAACCACTATCTTTCTTTTCGAATGCTAATTTTGTAATAATTATACTTTTTACAGTATCGTTTAAGGATGAATATAAAATATTTAAATCATCTCCTTGACAAATAATATAATTAAACGTTTGAAAGTTAAATGTATTATTAATATTTTTAAACTCTTAAGCTAAATTTACTTTAAAAACCGTATATTGACGAATACACTCTTGTATCAAATATAAAATGTCACTTTTAATAAAACTTTTCAAAATGTAAATTTATTGCTTTATCTACTTTGCTTTTAATTTTATAAGTTACTAGCGGCCCGTCCCGGCTTCGCACGTGTGGACATGAAAATATAGACTACGTTACTCAGGCTGTTTTTTTTTTAAATCGGCACAGTTGTTTTTGAGTTTATTCATTACAAACATACACACAAAAATACAAATCTTTCCTCTTTATAATATTAGTATAGATAATTTTATTACCAAAAGCAGATTCAACAACAGTAACATTTGATACTGAATTATGCAATTATTTTTATGAATGTTGCTGTTTAGATGGTAAGTAAAGTACAGTATTACACATTTTATATGGCCCACCGATGTACCTGCGCAGATGACGCAATTTAAGCACGCAGGAAATTGGTTAACCTATCAGAAAACACCATCACTGCGCGCCGAAGGTCTCAGCCGCTGCCGCTAGAGTACGGAAGCGTGTGAGCGAAATGGAAAAAGGCGTCACGACAGTCAATTTTAACACCTGACAGGCATTGCATAAGGTTGATTATATTTTTTTAATGTTTCGGGTGTTTTCGTCGATCGTATTTTCGTGTCTGCGCGAACAAAGATTGACGACGCGCCTTATTTTTTGTGTTGTACTGTACCTTTTATTTACACTCATACGGTCGAGCACCTACGGTCGAGGATTTTATCAAAGTTTTCATTAAAAGGAATTGTAGAAGATGGGACTGGAATATGAATACGATTCAGAGTGATTTTACTTTAGTTAGCGACGAGTACTGCTTAATGTATTTGTTACATAGATTCCAGGGATGCTCTATGCAGAGTTTTGTTAAATTATTTTCATTCGTAAGATGTAAGATTAAAATGGGAATAAAGTTGATTGAATAAAGTATTACATAGTTTTATTTAGATTATTGTAGGATTCGTGTCAACTGATACATAGCATACCTGAGCTAGAAACGTGGTTGGTGAGTTATAGTAAATGTAAGCCATTAGCAAACCATCAGATGATTAAGAACCTTAAGGAGCTCACCTTAACGAGATTAATTAATAAAGGAAAGTAGAGCTCGATACTGTAATTAGGTGATTACAAATGAAGTAGGACCTAATGAATGCAAGAAGCTAACTTTCCATCCATTGAAGATATCAAAAAACGGATGCTTGCATTCGATCGGGCGTGGTCCAAAACCCCTAATTTGATACCAAACTTTTTTTTTTTTTTTTTTTTTTAGTTTGCGTTGTCCCTCTGACGGACGAATAAGGGACTTTGGATCAGTGGTCCAGAACTCTCGAATCCCTACTACTCTTAAATTCATGTTTTAGCTAAAATTACGAAAATCCTAGGATTTTATTAGGTAGTTGAAAGTTTTTTCTTGTGGGCGGCAAATCGGACTGCAACCTTCTTTTAAAAATGTAGAACTGGAGCTGGATATAAGTAAGCGACCCCCCCTGACACGAAGGCTGGATCCGCCCTTGGTGCGAACGTAACAATCAACAAAACAAGTTGTGACATTAGTTTCATAAGAAAAGTTTCGATTAGGTCCTACTAATGAATGCAAGAAGCTAACTTTCCATCCATTGAAGATATCAAAAAACGGATGCTTGCATTCGATCGGGCGTGGTCCAAAACCCCTAATTTGATACCAAACTTTTTTTTTTTTTTTTTTTTTTTTTTTTTTTTTTTTTTTTTTTTAGTTTGCGTTGTCCCTCTGACGGACGAATAAGGGACTTTGGATCAGTGGTCCAGAACTCTCGAATCCCTACTACTTTTAAGTTTTAAGAGCTTCAGAATTCTTCTTTGTAGAATATTAATATAAAGGAGTAGTTACTTGCAATACCTACCTACCTATGGCAAAAAAGATGAAATGATAATATATACTGGCGCGAGCGTAGCCAGCGCGAAATTTTTCTCAGTTTTGGCTTTGTCTCTATTAACGTACTTAACAGAAAATTTGCTCACGACATATCTACGTCCAGTACGCAGAAGAAAGAAGGACAGAAAGGAAAGCGCGAGCGAAGCGAGCGCGAAATTTTTTAGACTGTTTATGAACAAACTAATTAGCTCTTCACCAAAGCATATAATATATTCTATGTCAAAAGAGTACACATTTATTTGAGCGCAACCCGTTCTTGCGGCGCCTAGAGCGGTTAATAGTATAGCGTATAACTAAATATATAGAGCCACGCTATGGTAGTCCTACATCTGCATAGGTAAAGAAATTGAGGTTGAGCGCGAGCGCAGCGAGCGCGATTTTTTTTGGTATTTTATTGCATACATTATATTTACTTACTTGATTTTTAAGAGCTTTTTAGGGTTCCGAAGTCCTACAAGGAACCCTTATAGTCTCGTCATGTCCGTCCGTCTGTCCGTCTGTCCGTCTGTCCTAATCCTTTACCGCTTAATAACTTCTACAGTTATAAACATAAGTAAATGAAATTTTGACAAAAAATGGAATAGATATAGATCTCAATTTTAAAAGAATAAAAAAATCTTGATTACGTATTTTAGGGGTGGCACCCATACATATGAAATGGCGATGAAAATATTTTTTTCGCTGCACCCCCTCGTGTGGGGTATCGTTGAATAGGTCTACTAAAATGAAGGTAATGTTTCATACACAACTTTTTTATCAGGTATACCCTCTGCGAAATACAGTTCGCCAAAGTGGCTTGCAATGTGTCCCCCCCCCTGCCATTTCCAAACTATGCAACGTAGAAACTTATAGTCTTCAACATTGATAGACCTTTATAAAAACTCTCTTTTAAAATTATTTCGAGTATAATGTGATTATAAATTTTTGAGTTATAGTGAGAAAACTGAAAAATACTTAAGACGTCCTAGTTCATAGGTCATTGACCTTAGAGAAAAATGATCGTAGCAAATAATGCTCCTTTAGTTACTTTCTATTTAAAAAAATCACAAAAAGAAACACACTTCTTCAATTTAGCTTCATAAACTTAGCACTAGGTGGCGCTGTTTGCAAAAACTAAAATAGCAATGATTAATATTCGATTTGATTCGTTTGTAATTAGACCTACTTAAGGAACCCTATAATACTGAGCATGGACCGACATGCTCTTGGCCGGTTTTTTAATTTTGATGTTATTTTTCCATTCCGATTTTCAAAAACCGAATTGGGTACTTATCATCTAATATCGATATTTACAGGTTCTTAAATTATTACTTGGGCGAGGTTTCATAAGGTTAACATGGTACCTAGTTAAGTAGTTATTTCTGTTGTTGATGGTTATCTAAATCCCGTTGCGACGGTGTCGAAGATTGGAGAAGAACATCGCGGCGTGGACGGTGCTACAAAATCAAACTAAATCGCGCGAATATTTTTTAACCGACTTCAAAAAAAGGAGGAGGTTATGTATTCCGCGGGTTTTACACCGATTACTCCGAGATTTATGGGCCGATTTACGTAGTTGTTTTTTTATTTGGTAGAGGAAGCCCGCGCGGTGGTCCCATATAAATTTTATTGACTTAGGTTGAGCAGTTTCTTAACCAGCTTCAATAAATCAGTTTATTTTAGCTTCGCCTATCTAGATGATCTGCTCATTGGTACGTTTTTCTGAGAATTCTTGGCCGATATGCGTGTTTTTTTTCACGATAGTGATTGGAGGTTTGGAAGAACATGAGCGAGACTTTGCCCAGCAGTGGGATAGCAAAGGTTAATAAAAAATATATTCTCAAACTGGTTATATAAACATTTATGAATGAACCTTCGCAATTATCAACAAAAAAGTATGAAATAAAAACTTTTTAACAAAAAATAAAACCGACTTCAAAAACCTTAACTAAACGTTTAATGAACGTTGAGCCTGGAGTATGACACGGTCAGCAGTGTGTGTACCGGTGATAATCCACCTGAAGACTCGGACACGACGAGCGACGAAGATGCACGACCACCACCGAAACCAGGCGCTCCGTCACCGTCTTCGCGAGCGCAGCGCTACGCGGCGCGCTGTGGCCTCTAAATCCACAGTTTGGTGCGCGACGCCGCCGCGTAACCAGCTCATGATTAAGGGCTCCGTTCGAGCTCGAAACCGGTCGGGCACACCCGATGATATAACGTAAGTGAAACCGTTTATATTAATCATTATGAATTTAACTCACGATAGTTATTATATAAAAATACACGCATATGCCACATTAAGGGTAAGAGCCTTTTGGTTCATGTCGCTTAGGTCCGTGGTTATCTTGGAGAAGCTTTTAATGGCCTCCATAGTGTCCTGCATCTGCTGGTTGAACGCCTGGGTGTACTTTTCGTCCACGTCCACCTCGGCTACCGCCAAGGGCAGTGCCAGGAGAGTCAATATTCCGATTGTAACATTCCGAGTGAGCTCCGCTTTTACAGCCGCCTTTTGAACGGCTATAAGCTCTCTCTTGGCCTTTGTCAGGCCCTCATACTTTCCCGCTGATGTGGGTCCACGTCCAGAGGTCATGATTGTTGGGGCCAGAATTTAACGGCCTCGTTACCCGAAACCAAGTCCGAATTCGAGTGCACTGGCTCAGAGCGTCAGCGCTTGCACCAGAGCCGCGAAGAGCTCCTGACGCCACCGACTCTCAAAACATTTATCGCGGACTCCAGGAATACTGCGCCACGTGGTTGTGGTTTGTCTTGTTGAAAGTGAACGTAAGATAAACTGTGGAATAACAATAAAATTACGTTGATTTATGGCTTTAGATGCATCTTCAGACCGCGACAATTCGGCCATTCTGGCCTGAACCACTCTTCTGACTCTGCCTTCTCCCCGTGCGGCGTAACGTCGGCCTCACCCTCCTTGCGACTGGCGCTTGCGAAACACGATGCGCTACCGTCACAGGCCTTGACTGGTCGGGTATCGGGCTACCCCGAGTCCGTCACCAGCGGGCCCCCTTTTAGGATGGCTGGAGGTCGGCGTACGCCCTCCTGCAACGCCCGGTCCGTCTCCTGCGAAATGAGAGAGTGGTGGTCGCATCTCACTCCCTCTCCGTCATCTCCATTGCGAGCATCACCTTCTCCCTTTTTTTTTGCCGTGGTGAAGTCCTCATGGACGCATTCCACCCAGGGACAGCGGAGCCAGTATAGGACTCTTACCGACTAAAACCACCACGGTGTTTCTCCAACTACCTTTGGCTGTTTACCTCGACTACCCCGAGTCCACCGCCCGCAGGCCCTATTATTCTCCCGTAATTTTATTATATGGAGGTTTTCTTCCTCATCCCTCATCCTCCACTGTGCCCTCTGCTAACTTCAGACGGACACGCGAAGTCATGCCCCATTGGCCCAGTTCGAGCCCCTCCCGTGCCAAAATATTCGCCACAGGCAATAAGATCCCCCTGTCCAAAGAAGAGTTATTTCCCGTGCCCAGGGTGCACCGGCCGAACAACTGCTGTTCACTCCAGACTTATCGAGAAGGATCAGCACCCGTCAGGCACACGAGGAGATTTTCTGGCTACCCAGTGGCAGTGTAAATGAGTCCCTGTTCCTACACTGTACCGAGGTCCAGAAGGCAGTGTGTGAGGGTGTGATTTCTTATCCCAACCCGTTCCCGTTCGTTTCGCTCCACAAGCCCAGATTCACCCCTCGTGTCAGAGTATTCACCACGAACAATAGGTTACAATAGTTACTGCCAGTGCCAAGGATGCACCGGCCCAACTAACTGCCGTTCCTTCCAGACGTATCGAAAGGGACTAGCATCCACAAGAGGAGATTTTCTGATTCAGCACCCCTAGAATTGCACTCCTGTCACCTATCTGTCGTCAATTACCCGAGACAGTATTGACATAACAAATGAAGGTGCAAAGCGTAGTAGATTTAATTGTCTCTAAAATTTTCATTAAAAATCCCACGCCGCCGGCGCTATGCCGCCGCCGACTAAAAATCTTCAGCACGCCGCCGCCGACATTTTTCAACGCGGCGCCCACGTCTACCCCGAAACAACCCTACCCTGACAATTCGACCCCATCAACTCGACTCCATGATATCTCAACCCCATGACAACTCGAAGTCGAGATGACGGGGTCGAACTGTCGGAATCGGGAATTCGGGATGTCTCGGGATCAAGTTGTCGTGATACCCAGGGGCGGATCGTGACTTTGTGGGGCCCAGGGCTAGTACTACTTGGGGGCCTGCCTAAAGCAACAAATTAATTCATAAAGCCTGGGCCCTAATTCACGTAATTTTATGACGCGCCGATCAAGTTGCAGTGACGCTGCAGTTTGATTTTGACAGCGATCGCTGTACATAAGAGAATACGAAAAGCATTGTTTTGATCGAAACTTAACTGCAACAGCACTTCTTTCGTTACGTGAATTGGCCTACTGTTCCATTGCGAATGACTGCGAGAAAATACACTGAAAACAATGTGGCGGGGAGTCCATCGTAATAGACGCGAGAAAATGCAACCCGACCAAGCGATGGAGACTCCCCCGTTCTGTTAGATGGGCGCGCACACGGTTTAATTTATAACAGGGTTGCCAACTTTATGATAAGGTACCTAGTTTTTTTTATTCACAATATTGTCCATTGCCTTCAATGGGGGCTGGGGGGCCTTTAAATCCACGGGGCCCTGGGCTGCAGCCCAAAAAGCCTTTATACAGGGTGTCAGGGAAACGCTTCCGAAAACGAAGATAGGTGATAGTGCTGGTGATCACTGATACGAAACCACGAAAAAAAATGCGATTCTTTTTTTAGATTTTTTCATATTTTTTTTTTGTATTTTTCATACATAACCAGCTTTGGGCAGTTAAATAAAACTTATACATAATGAAAAATGCAAAAAAAATGAAAAAATCTAAAAAAAGAATCGTTTTTTTTTTCTTTTTTTTTTGCATTTTTCATTATGTATGAGTTTTTTTTTTTCGTGGTTTTGTATCAGTAATCACCAGCACCTATGTTCGTTTTCGGAAGCGTTCCCCTTACAGCCAGTATAGATCCGCCCCTGGCAGGGACTGAAAGAGGTTACGGTATGGGGTTACGATACCTCAAAAACATAAGGGTACCATTATAAAATAAAGGTTGGGCTCCAGAGACTGAAAGAGGTTACGGTACCTCAAAAACATAAGTGTGCCGTTATAAAATTAAGGTTGGGCTATACCGGTATTTAACCACTACACGATTTCGGTACCGAAAAACTCGAACGGCCTTGCGAGACAGAAATGAGGCCTCCCGGGGATGCGGTCGGTTCGAACGTATGCGTTGGACTTGGTTTAGAAGAAAGAATTTTGTACCCCGAGGTCCGAGACTGCTAGCGGCTGCGCGCCATGTCACGTTTATTCAGCAACGTTGCAGTGTATGTCTTACTCATAACGTATCATTAAAAATGGGAAGAAAACGCAAACGAAAATGCTGTGTATTGTCTATAGGTATGGTAAATTAAAATTATTTAGGCTGCTAACTATATTTTCATTTCAAACGATTCAAAACAATGTGATAAATTGGTAAATTAAATCTTCGCATCTTTCTCTTAACATCATAGTCAAATAACTCAATGCTCTTCCAATAATTAGCCCCAAAGTGTAACATTGCTCAATAGTCATAGATAAATTATAAATATATTTATTTGTACTATCCATGAAAGGGTCAGTATTTCTAAAATATTTGTGCCATCCATGTTAGTAATGAAACTGCGCGTTAGTCAAATTAACAACCTATCGCTCAGCTTTAAGCAGTTCGCCAGTGCGGGCTCGTAACACCGGGTGTTCTGTTGTGTTTTGTTCATAAATCACTTGCACCCCCACCTGAATTTGCTATTTACATTAATGCTGATGATCTCGCAAATAATCGGAGTGGATTAGAGCAAAAAGTAGGACATCAGGAGTTAAACATCTCCCTTACTCCGCCACAACAACCCGATAAATATCAGCCTTCTAACAACAACAAGAGAACGCAAACGTTAAGAAAATTCCACCTCTGCCCCTAATCATAGTAGATGGAGTGACACTATCAAAGTTTCTACGATTTTTTGACAAAAAACTCAACCAGCAGCGCCTTTCACAGCTAAAATGATGAGTGGAGCCTGTGTCAAGGTCAACGCTAAAACAGATGACTCGTACAGAGTAATGGCTAGACTCATAGCAGAAAAAAACCATTACTTCATTCAGGCATTCTTACGAAGATCAGTCAAAACCAGTATACGAGTAGGTTGTGGTTAAAAAGTCACATTTCTCTTGCCAGCCTGATTGAATTAAAGATGACTTAATATCACAAGGATTCCATATAGAAAATGTAGCTAAAAAACTGAGCTTGATGAACAAAAATCCAATCGATATGTTCGTGCTCTCATTCAAAAATGATGAATATGTCAATAATTTATATATTAAATATATTTAATCATATCAAATCATCAAATATATTTTAGGGTGTAAAATCGAAATACACCTATTAAAAACCTCGAAGCTTATTCTACAGTGCAAGAGGTGCCAGGCATATGGCCATACCCAAAAGCACTGCTCAAAAGAGCCCAGATGTGTTAAATGCACAGGAAAACACCTAACACACCACCAACTGAAATAAAACTGCAGAAGAAAAACCTAAGTGTATCCATTGCGGTGTACCTCACCCAGCTAATTTTGGATGGTGTGTAGTAGCCAAGGAGATGCAAACACTTTTCATCAAAATTAAAACTATTGAACCAAACTCGCAATAGTCTTCTGCTACGACAAAACCCGAAAATAAGGCACCAAAATCAAGTGTTCAGTCAACAGCAAAAAGTCGCCAAACAACCGGAAATTAATCTTATGCACAAGTGGCAAAACAAAGTTAGCACCGAATCTTGATGGCAAACTTAATCAGATTTAAAATGCATATCTTCATTCGACTAGAGATTAGAGAAACTAGAATCAAGCACCAAGACTGCTGTCACGACAACTCAAAAATGAATAACAAACTAAAAATAATGGCGTGTAACTCCAATGGGCTTCTCAAACACCAGCAATAGTTGCAGGTTGCAGGTAGTCCTGGAAACAAAAAGTATTGATGTGTGCTTGATATCTGAAACACATTTAACCAATAAAACCAGAGGAGGAAGCGCGGTTGAAATTAAATAAAACATTTACCATTATGATCACAGTAAATACGAAGTACATTTTGTCATGTCACAATAGCAGCCATATACTGCCCTCCAAGGCACAAGATAAGAAAAGAACAATTACTACATCTCTTCTGACTCTTGGGGCAGAAATTTATATTGGGTGACTTTAATGCCCAACCATTGGGGAAGAGATTAATTACTCTAAAAGGAAGACAACTTTTAAGTGCAGTGAAAGACATACATTGTGAAGTCATGAGCACAGGACAAACAACATACTGACCAACTGACCTAAAGAGAATACCGCATCGCATAGACTTTTTTGTGTGCAAAATATATCTACCAACTATATGTGCATATGGCTATAATATGAATTCGGACCACTCTCCGAAAATGTTAAAATTAAGCCATAAAATAAAACACTTCTTTGAATTTATTTAACTGAATTACGAAAACATGAAATAACTTATTTAAAATTAAAAAACCTTAAATAAAACTACATTTAAAGTTAAAAACTAAAAAAGAGCATCAAATATAAAACGTAAAAACGTTGGTTAATAAGTTAACAGACTGGGAAAGTTTTAACCTAGATCTAAATAACATCATAGACTTAAAAGCTCCTTTAAAAATCGAGATTAACTTGACTCGGAAGTGAACAAAATTGTTAAAATCCAACACTGCACGTGGAATAACACACCACAAACTAAAAGAAAATGTAAGTATAATGGAAATATTTACCCCAAGCAGATTGAAGACCTACTATCCGACAAAAGAAAGCAAAGAAAGAAATTACAGCAAAACAGGTTTCCACAAGATAAAACCTTATTAAATTATCTAACCAATAAATTAAAAAGGAATATTCGATCATTTCAAAACGAATAATTTAATACTAACTTTAGACAGTTAACAAGTGACCAAAAGACTGATTACTCTCTTTGGAAAGATACAAAGAATATAAAAAGACCAATTACACAAACTCCTCTCATCAGAGAAATCAACCAAAAATGGGCCATAAGCAATTACCAGGAAGCATTAAGATTTGCACAACACTTACAAGAAACTTTCAAGCCAAACAAAGGCTCGATAGAGAACCATGAGTGTGCAAACATATCACAAGATCAAATATTCAAATTTGTAAACCCAAAAGAAGTTATGAGAGAAATTCAAAATAACATCAGCTCAAATAAATCTCCGGGATATGACCTCATATCAGGAGAAATGCTAAAACGACTTTCATGTAAAGCTTTGGTCGAGTTGATGAAAATAATCAATGCTGCATTCGTTTTAAAGCACGTGCCTGAGTCTTTGAAGGTGGCTGAGGGAAAAACACTACCATAGACCAGGTACATAGAATAACCAACACCATTGAGAAAACGCTCGAAGATAAAAAAGTCAGCTCTCGTATTTCTAGACGTGGCTCAAGCTTTTAACAAAGTCTGCATGAAGGTCTGATTTTTAAGCTGAGATCAATGTTACCTAATTTTTTTTCTGATATCCTGGAATCGTACATCGAAATCAGAATGTTTAGAATAATGCATGAGGATACCTATTCAGAGTTAAAAGTTATAACAGCTGGTGTACCTCAAGGCAGTATGTTAGGCCCAGTCTTGTACCTGCTATATACATGTGACAGCCTTTGCAGATGACACCGCTATTATGGCCACTGGTTCAAGCCTTATGGAAGCAACAGAAAAGCTGCAAGTGACTGTCAATAAAATTTATGACAGGACACAAAAATGGAGAATCAATCAAACAAAATGAATCCAAATCAATTACATTGACTTTATCGACAAAAATTGTGATTACCACCCGATTTTTAATAACGGCCGACAAGTGCTTTATTGCCTTATCTAATTTTTATATTAATTTTATCTTTGCTACTGTGAAAACCCTTTTCTCGGGCGTACTGGGGAACTTGCGGGGTGGTATTTTGTCAGCTTTGCTCAACTTCAGAGATTCTTTTTTTATACGCTAGTATTATTTATTATTCTTATGCTAATGCAAAGTGACTGAATTTATTTATTTATAAGTAGGTAATAAGTACTTCGTTTATGTTAAAGTGTCTCTACACGTTTATGAGAAAAAAATAAGTTATCACTTTATTACCACACCTGACCAAGAAAGCCTTTCACTAGGTATATCCTTGCAATCGAAAGTAAAAACCAAAACCAAGGGCGGATCCAGCCTTTGTGTCAGGGGGAGGTAGCGTACTTATATCCAGCCCCGGATCTAATTTTTTTTGGTGCAGAGTTAGACGCCACCCTTTAGAGAAAAACTTTCGACCAATAAAATGCTAGGATTTTCGTAATTTTTGCTAAAACATGAATTTAAATGAATTGAAACCTTTGAATTTTCTCGTAACAGAATAGTTGCTTACAATATACGTCCAGTACGCAGAAAAAGGAAGGGTAGAAATACAAGCGCGAAATTTTTTGGACTGTTCTTGAACAAACTGATTAACTCTTCACAAAAACTATGAAAACATAGACATTCTGTGACAAAAGAGTACGCATTTATTTGAGCACAGCCCATTCTTGCGGCGCCTAAAGCAGCTAATAGTAGACACCATTAATGGGCAATGAAATAGTTCTTAAGCGCGAGCGCGAAATTTTTTGGTACTTTTTTTTTGCAAAAGCACCCGTTTTAAGAGCTCCGATTTTCAAAAAACGAATAACTTATCATCTAAAATCGATGTTTTAAGGTTCTTGAAATATTTTTACTTCGGCTAGGTTTTGTAAGGTTACATCGTAGTTAAGTAGTTATTTCTGTTGTTGATGGTAAGCTAAGTATTCAATCGGTTCGTCATCGATATTCAGGCGATCGGACGTAACGGAGTGATTGGAGAAGAGATGCTACAAAATCAAACTTTAAATCACCCGAATATTATTCACAATGAATGGATTCGGGTGCGACGTCAATTTAGTAATTTTTACGTGTGTATCTTGTTACATTATTAGTATGTACTCGTAACACATACAAACATTCATTCATTCATTGTATATTCATTTAGTAAGTTATGTACACAGGAAAACAACTGTGGTTGACCTAGGCCCAGGGGGGGGTCATGTCCCCCATGACCCCCCCCCTGGATCCGCCCTTGACCAAAACGCAGTCATAATAAAGAATTATAGGCGCAAGCTAGGGCCTCTCATTGAAGGACAGGGTTGTGCGGGTGGCCTGGCGCGATGACGGTGCGTCATAAAAAACCCTTATTTATAAAGGTTACGGTATCGGTACCGAAATGTACCGTTTTGCATTACTAAACTAAAAAACCCGCTACTGAAATAAATTTAAGTATTGAAATATTCCGGTAACCGTTATTTTTCGGTATGACGTCATACCTTAATTTAAAGGTACCTTAACTTTTGGGTTATTCAGTCCCTGGCCCCTGGTGATACCGTGTCCCTAATAAACTTATAATCTTTCACAATGCAAAACCTTAGACCTTCCACCTTTCATCTTAGTAAAACCTCTTTTTAACCGACTTCAAAAAAAGGAGGAGGTTATGTATTCGGCAGGTCTTTTTTTTTTTCATGTATGTACTCCGATTATTCAGAGATTTCTGGCCCGATTTACGTGGTTGTTCTTTTATTTGGTAGAGGAAGCCCGCGCGGTGGTTTTATTGACTTAAGTTGAGTAGTTTTTTTAACCAGCTTCAATAAATCAATTTATTTTAGCTTCGCCTACCTAGATGACCTACTAATAGGGTCGTTTTTCTGAGAATTCTTGGCCGATTTGCGTGTTTTTTTTTTAACGATAGTAATTGGACGTTTGGAAGAACATGAGCGAGACCTTTGCCCAGCAGTGAGACAGCATAGGTTATAACTTTTTAACAAAAAACCTTAACTAAAAAGTAAAAAAACCGGCCAAGTGCGAGTCGGACTCGCGCACCGAGGGTTCCGTACCTATTTTTACTTTTTACGTGGGGAAATCCTCATGAACGCACTCCGCCCGGGGAAGGCGGAGCCAGTGTCTGACTCTTACCGACTAAAACCACCACGGTGTTCCTCTTCCAACCATTGGCCGGGGGCGTGGGAAACTTATAGTCGTCCAACCATCCCCGGCAGGTCCCGGCTCGCCAATAGTAGGCGAGCCCCTTCTCCCCGTGCGGCATCATCGGCCGCTTTTTCTTCTCTTGCCTGGCGCGCGCGGAACACGACGCTCCACCATCACGGGCCTTGACTGATCGGGCGGCGGGCTACCCCGAGTCCGCCGCCCGCAGGCCCACTCCTAGGGTGGCTGAAGGTCGGCGTACGCCCTCCTGCGACGCCCGGTCCGTCTCCTGCGGGTGGGGAGAGAGATCGTTGCCTCTCGAACCCTCAGCGAGCATCACCTCCTCGCAAAAGGAGACGATGCCCTCCCAAGCGTTCTCGCTCCCGACCATAGCCAAAACAACGGCCGGAAGCGAGAGATCGCTGCCGCCTACTGCAGTGATAAGGTCACGGCGCTGCGCGGCCCAAGCTGGGCATTCCGCCAGTGTGTGCTGCGCCGTGTCCTCAAGGCAGCTCCCGCAGTGATGACACTCGGGAGTCGGCTCCCGGCCTATGCGATACAGATACTTCCCGAAGCAACCGTGCCCCAAGAGTACCTGCGTCAGCCGGTAGGTGAGGGCGCCATACATAGCCCCTTTCCAGCCACTCCTCCATGACGGGCCTTACCGCCGCTATTGCGGCGTGCCCTGCGCTGGGTTGCGCAAGTGGCTCCTCCCATTCAGCCACTAGGATCTGGCGGACCTCGCTCCAATCAGGTGGGTCCTCACGCTGATGATACCTCAGCGCAAGGTCCCTCGCCTACAGATCCCAGGACATTGATCCGCTAGAAGGCTCGCCGAAAGGAGACCGTACGATACCGTTCCGTACCTTCCTTGGATGTATAAGAAGTTATTTCGTTATTCATCTAGCTATATTTATGTTTATGAAACTAAATTCTTATTTTTACCCGACTGCGCCAGAAGGAGGGTTATGTTTTTCGAGTGTGTGTATGTATGTATGTATATTTCTTTGGCACGCTCTGTAGCCTAAACAGCTTGATGGATTTTAGATTGAGAGGTGTCGTTAGATTCGTCTTAATTGTGAGAGTGACACTGGGTGGGTATATCAAAATTTTAAAAATTAAAATGGCCGCTTTTTGGCGTCATATTACATCTTCAAAAATGTTTTTTTTCCCTCAAAACCTATCGAGTGGGGTATCAAACTAAAGGGTTTTATAAATTCTTTACAAAAATATATACAACTTATATGTTTAAATGTTATTTGGAATGAAAAATGTTAAAATACAACAAAATATTGAACGTTAAAAATGAATTATATATTTATGTGTGACTTTAAAAAATAACATTAATAGCGCGATAAAACAAGATAGAACTAAAAAAAGAAAAAAAAAATGTAATTCATGACCAAAAACATACGTAGCCTCCGACTGCGTGTTGATTTGATACTTTCACATGGTATATGTAACTACACAAGTCTTGTTTACATCTTTTCAGTTATATTTACAAGGAGTCGGAATTTTTGATTTTGTTAATTAACTTTCTTTTATTATTATATTTAAGTTGATTGAATGTAAGGTAAATTGCGGTTTACGATTTATGACGTATTAAAAACGGACGGACAGACAGACAAACAGACGGACATGACGAATCCATAAGGGTTCCGTTTTTGCCATTTGGCTACAGAACCCTAAAAATAATCCTTGTACCTAAGTATTTGAAAATCTTTTCATAAACCAACATTTTAGAGGCGGCCTTGCATGTTTGACTCTTTGCGTCATGTAAATATAATGTACAGTCGAGCGCATATCTATAGTAAAAAAACAGTTTATGTGACTGCCTCGTTGGTCTAGTGGTTGCAAGCGCGACTGCTGAGTGTGGGGTCCTCGGTTCGATTCCCGGGTCGGGCAAAGTATTATTGGGTTTTTTCGTTAGGAAATTCTCAGTAGCAGCCCGGAATCTGGATTTGTGCCCGGTCAATGGCAATAGGCTTGCCCCCTATTACATGGGACTATAACATAACTGGCGAAATGTGGGTGTACTATACACCTCTGCCTACCCCTTCAGGGAAATACAGGTGTGATGTTATGTTATGTGAACATACATGAGTGTTCGGTCCAAGTAACCGAACACTTGCGAATGAGAATCACGAGCCACCGTCGATAAATAATACCCGCGCCACCTTCAAAATGTTGGTTTATGAAAAGATTTTGAAATACATACAACAATTATTTTTTACTTTTTAGTTGAAAGTTTTCGAAGTCAGTTTTATTTTTTGTTAAAAAGTTTTTTTTTAAATAATTTCTATCATAATGTGATTATAAATTTTCAAGAAAAAAAATAAAAATACAAAATACTTCTACTAAGACAACCTAGTTCAAATGTCTTTGATCTTAGAGAAAAATAATCATTGCAAACAATGCTCCTTTAATTGGCTAGGATTAAATCACAAAACGGTAAAAAGTACCCATTTGTTATGGTGGCATGACACTCATCTCTGAAATTTGGCCTGCTAGATAGTGCTGTATAACAACACTACCACACAATCTGAGCCACCAATGCTGCCATCTATTGCAAAATCGGAAAAACTAAGATAGCCATGATTAACATTCTATTTGATTTGTTTGCACACCTACCTATGGAACCCTACTCTAAGCATTTACCGACATGCTCTTGGCCGGTTTTATTTATATTGATTACCTTCCCACAACCAGGCGGTCCCCAAAGGATCATGTTGGGTATTTTTTTCTGTTCCAACAATGACCTTAACATTGATCCAGGACCAAATGCTTGTGTTTGCCCAATAATATCCTTCAGATGTAGTGGTCTCATGCGCTCAGCCAGGGGTATGCATTTAGTTGCCTTTGTACTGGTATCTGGATTTTGTGGTTTCTAAAAAAAAAAAATTATTGTTTTTCTTAAATTCTATGCAAGAAGCTTCTCTAGAACAATTAACAATTACACTTAATCAACGGTTTCATAAAATTTCTCACCACAATGTTAGAGCTTGTGCTGATTCGCGCACGTTTTCCATGAGGTGAAGTAGTATTATTTAAGTGAGAACTACTTCTTTTGCTATTAAATGATTCAATTTTGTTTTGTTTCAAGTTAATTTCTTCAGAAGTATTTAGAAATAAACATTTATTTACATGTTCTTCTATCAAATTATTCTCAAAAGCTTTATTACAAATGGGACATGAAATGGAAGTCTCCACTCCAAAATCGTTTTCTTTTACTCTTTTCGAAGCCATTTCTAATACATTTTCGCTATAACTATAGTAATTAATAATTATATTATCTTTGGCTATAATCTTTTTTTTTATACAAAATACAAACTATTTTTATCAAGAACATTATCCTGGACAAAGTACTACATATATTTATCAATACAAAACCATACCTTAAATTTATGGCTTAAGGTTTATTTTCATGTAATAGTGATGTAAGCAGAAAACCAAAAGAAAGGGAGAGCCGAGAAGCGACTTGTGTGTCCTTGTCTAAAAAATTACCAACGTAAAATAAAAATTTCTATAGTAGTTTTTAAATCAAATTTATAGTTTTGTAAAATTCGTTATTACCGCACTTCTATAACACGATAATGTGAATTTCGTAAAAGTGATTTAAGCCATTAATAAAAGTAGATCGTACTATTTTGTTACGTATTCTTATTGAATTTATAAAATAATATTGGTGTAAACCTTTAAATGTCAACACTGATTTGTCATATTGATATTGACAACAATTATCGCGGTTTATTGTAATTTTTCATGTTTTAGAATTTTCAGTATATTTTATTATAAAATGGTGAATTTTTGTTGCGTACGTGGTTGTAAAAAAGAATCATATCCTGGCTGTGGCTTATCTTTTCACAGGTAAAGTGTTTTCATATGGTTTTCATATTTACAAAGCACTGACACACTAGGGTGACCATGCGTTGTATGCACGAATGTATTTGATTTTTTTATTGGAACCCAAAGATGACTATGAATGACAGATCGGGAAAAAATAATTCCCAGGAATCCCACAAAGTCGTCTATTGTTTTTAGCGTGTATTTTGAAAAAAAAAACCAATTCATTCAAGAAAAAGTAGATTATTCCTATTTACGTTGAATGATGACAAAATTCTGAATACGCCCATGGTTGTACCACAGTCTTAGGAACTCTAAAGCGCAAACCACACAGAACCGGTGCGTGTCGGGCCCGCATTGGGTGGACCATGACGAATACAACATCTACTTCGACATCGAATATGGCGGACGCGACTATTTAAATAAAATTAATACAGATATCGTTCTCGGGGTTCTCGGGGGTCCTGAGTACGAATATAAGATTTATTTTGAGATCCAAGAAGGTGGACGCGACTTTTAAAATGAAATCAATATGGGTATCGTTTTCGAGGTTTCCGGGGTGCTGATAATGAATATAGCATCTATTTTGAGATCCAAGATGGTGGACGTGACTTTTTAAATAAAATCAATATGGGTATCGTTTTTGAGGTTTCCCGGGGTACTGATTACGAATGTAACATCTATTTCGAGAACCAAGATGGCGGACGTGACTTTGAAATAAAATCAATATGGTATCGTTTTCGAGGTTTCCCGGGATGCTTATTACGAATATAATATCTATTTTGAAATCCAAGATGGCAGACGTTACTTTTTAAATAAAATCAACATGGGTGTCGTTTTCGAGGTTTCCCGGGATGCTAATTAAATAATGGGAACAACCCCGAAATCGCGAAAACACAACTATTCCTTACATACGATTTAAATTGTGGAAAGAAAAAATCGCTCACGAGCAGGATTCGAACCTGCGACTCCTGGCTCCTTACATTTTGTCGTGTAATGTAAACACAAATGCAGGGAACAGCTTATTACTGATGAGTACAATGACCCCTTAAGAGGTTTCGAGTTATTTCAATTCATCATCATCCTCCGCGCCTTTTCCCAATTATATTGGGGTCGGCTTCCAGTCTAGCCAGATGCGGCTGAACATCAGTATTTTACACGGAGCGACTGCCATCAGACCCCCGCAACCCAGTTACTGGGTAATACCGACATTCGGAGGTTAGACCAGTTGTCAGACTTTCGGGCTTCTGACTACCCGTAACGACTGCCATAGATATTCGTATGACAACCGGGACCGACAGCTTAACGTGCTCTCCGAGGCACGGAGGGGTCTCGATGTGTAACGAAACGGTCACCCATCCACAGACTGACCGCGGCAAGTACAGCTTAACCTTGCAGATCGTACAATCCGCGCAGTCGTTGCATCGCTACGAGCCCCTCGTATCACAATTACACGTTGTATAATATCTTTGCACACGTAGAATTAGCAAAGTTGGCAATGGTGTCGATTCTCTTGTTCATGAACTAAACTTATTTTAAACTATCGCTCTCTTTTACTGATAGGAGATAACAGAAAGGGATGAAAACAATTTAAGCGATGTCAAATTAGTCGGAATTTAAATTTCTATACAAGTTTAGTCGTGATTTCGGAACGTGCCCACTAAAATACAGTGAAATGTAACACGTAAACTATTTTGACAGTTCTAAAATTGTTGCCATCTCTTTCTTGTATCTACTATTAATAAAAGAGAGCGATAGTTGAGTTGTTGAAGTAGCGTGAACAAGAGAATTGACACCAATGATCCATGAAAATAAAATTAATAAAACATCGACTTTGCCTACCGTAAACCAGCAGGCCGTGTTGACAATGTCCATACCTACTTCCTACTAATATTATAAATGCGAAAGTATGGATGTTAGTTTGTTCTTCCATAACACTGACACGGCTGAACGGATTTGATATACTGATTCTACTCGGGGTAAGAAAAATATATAAATAAAGTCAAAGCATATAATCTACTTCATTATAAGTACAATGACCCCTCTTAGTTTTCGAAACGATAACATTAAGTTTGAGAAAATCCACGAACAAATATTATTTGGACACCCTAGTAGAAAGAAATGCAATAGTTTTATGGACCTCTCGCTTGGCTCGTTTTAAGTCACATAGTGTGTTATCCTACTATATAGATTCATGATTTTTATTTAAAGAACATGACAAGTTTGACAAGTATCACACTTGTATGACAACAAAGTTTTTTTTTTTTTAATGGCTTTGCATTTGCACGTAGTATCCCCTAGTAGTCTGTGATTTGCACGGCTTTTGCACATGGATTCTAAGGTTCTTTTCTTTCCTCGTAGCTTCTATTATCTAATCTGTGGTAGCTTGTCGTAGCTTGTGCACTTCGCCAAGACTTCGCCAGATGACGGTTTTGGTCACAGATAACTATATTAGTAGCTAGTAGCTAGCTAGTTTTGGTAGATTTTAGGAAGAACGACGATAATAAAAGGTTGGGAAACAAAATATTTTATTCCACAGAGTCACAGACGTAAGAGATGCGTTGTTTTGAATCACAGAGTACATTGTAATATACTGAAATAGAGAACAATCTTCAACCTCAAAACAGGTAACCGCCTACTAGCGCCATCTGATACTTTTAGTGCGAAACTGCTGTTAGTACATCTATCCTAACCTGAACTAAAAACAAAAAATGTAAAAAGAGAAACATTTTTTGAGGATCGAACCCACGTCTAGCGTTTTTAAATCTGACTGCTGTATCGTACTGCTACTACACTTAATTCTGACTTGCGAATTTTAGCAGTATATTCAACCAGTCTAAATCAATAAAAGTAGAATACTTTAATATTCAAAAATCAACTAAAATGGCTCTGAAATAGATACTTATTTATTATTGTAATATGTGGTGAAAAATCAGTACAGTTATATCGTGAAATGAAATCTTAATATCTTTGGAGCAATTATCAAATATGGGGTCATGTAGCGACATCTATCGACTATTGAATAAACTATTACAATATCTAGTTTCTGAAATTTGTAAAACCTGCCATCTATTACTTTTAGTCCGTAACAGTAACAAATATAATGCTACTAAATTAAAAACCACCATCTTACCTGTTATCTAAAAGCATTCGAAGTACTACGTTTTTTTGCAGCGTTGTAAAAGCTGTTGTACCCAATTATTAGTTCTAAGATTGAGGACCCTGTTTTGAATAAAACTTTTATTCAATACGTTAGGGATGGCGAATAATGGCGATCTGAGATCGATTAATCGATGAATCGATTTTTCACGCTTAAAAGATCGTTTTTTAAAATTGATTTGCATTACTGAATCGATTCAGTGAATCGATATTTCACCCTTGAAAATCGCCATTCGAATTTTTCCCAGAATATTGTCATAGTAATAAAATATGAAATAGAAATTACTTAAGAGGATTAAACCATAAATATTGTGAAAATTTAAGATCTAGTTATTAAGTAGTTAAAGGGGCTCTAGAAATATATTTGGATACCAGAAATAAAAAAGGCTCTAAGTACCAAAAAGGAAAAGGGGAGGAATTTGTGTTTTAAATAATAAGCCATCCCATCATCAAATTATTTTAATTTTAATTTCATGTTGACATTATTATTATTACAATAAAATGCTTTTATAAAAGAAAAACCGGCCAAGAGCATGTCGGGCCATGCTCACTATCATAGGGTTCCTTATGTAGGTGTTACAAACAAATCAAATCGAATATTAATCAGGCTATTTTAGTTTTTGCAATAGACGGCAGCATTGGCGACTCAGAGAGTGTTGTTAGTAGCCGCTAGATGGCACTATAAAGCGCCAAATGCAATAGACGGCAGCATTGGCGACTCAGAGACTGTAGTTAGTAGCCGCTAGATGGCACTGTACAGCGTCAAATTTAAGAAGTGTCATGTACACATAACACAAAGTTACTTTTTTGTGTTTTTTTTAAATATAAAGTAGCTAAAGGAGCATTATTTGCAAAGATAATTTTTCTCTAAGGTCAATGACCTTTGAACTAGAACGTCTTAAGTATGATTAGTTCTATCTCCATAAGTCGAAAGTTTGTAATCACATTATACTCGAAATAATTTTAAAAGAGAGTTTTTACAAAAGTCTATCAACGTGGAAGATTATAAGTGTCTACGTTGTATAGATTTAGAAATGGCAGAGGGGACGCCCATTGCAAGCCACTTTGGCGGACTATATTTCGCAGATGGTACGATGATAAAAAGTGATGTATGAAACATTACCTTAATTTTAGTAGACCTATTCAATGATATCCCATACGAGGGGTTGCAGCGAAAATAACATTTTCATTCCCATTTCACATGTATGGGCTACCCTTAAAATACTTAATCACGATGTTTTTATTCTTTAAAATTGAGATCTATATGTAGACTACTTTTTTACCAAAATTTCATTTACTTATGTTTATAACTGTAGGAGTTATTAAGCTGTAAAGGACTAGGACAGACGGATGGACATGACGAAACTATAAGGGTTTCTACGGAACCCTAAAAATCAGGTATCTCAAGTTATTAATTAATCCAATAAACTTACATTTTCTAATCAATCTGAAGAAAACTTAGTCTAATTCTAATTAACAAAAATAAGGCTCTACATATATGCCTTGCGCTATATTACAAATAAAGGTCTAAGTTCTAAGTCTCTTTCGGTATAGGCACTTTGGTATGTTATCTAAGGTTGTTATCGAAATACTAGCAATGTGACAAAAATGTAAAAGTTTAAAACAAACATTAATTTCTCAAATTAAAAATTCTCAAATTATTAATTAAATAATAGTAGGTAGTATCATAACAATATCATAACACTAAGCAGTTTTTAACCATTTTTACGTCTTTTTTGTCGCGTGCCGGCAACAACAACAGGTGTAAGGTCCCCCATTTTCATAGCACGGGCATGACGCGACAACGGACTTAGACCCTTTTAAAGCATTACGCCCTCCGCATCTTATACCTCTACGCTTCTTAGAGCCTATTGGTATTTACACCAAATAAATAACGCTTAGTTCCTATTTTAGGTTAATGGCGAGGGAATATACTACATGACACAGTAATAAAAACGAAAAATGATTTTTGGCACTTAAACCCTTTTACATTTCTGATATTCATTTTTGAAACGTTATTGAAAACAAAATTTTCTAATAAAAAATCGTTTGACTTTGATATGGTAATAAAAATAATTGTTAATGTTGTCGATTCTCTTGTTCACGAGCTAAACTTATTTTGTATAAGCTTGTTGATGTGATGTATGTTTAAAATAATAAATAGTAAAACAGTATAAAGTTAGGCTTCCGATACTTACGTTCCGTAACCAAAACGCAGGTAACGTAGAATTGGAATTTAAAAGTTTCGGAATGGAATTCTTAGGAAGATTATACATTAAGTTTCTATTGAACTAAACAATATTTAATTTTTGTACCGGACTTTAAATTAATTCTTAACGTGAATTTGTGCTACTTTTTTATTAGTCCTTTATATTTTTGCGAAAAATTAAGTAATTAAAATAACTATATTAGAAGTGTATGTTGTAATAATTTGATCTCATTTTCTTGTCAATGTGTATTATTCTTAAGAATTCTTTTCCGTTAAAGGAACAGTCTATTCCGTGACTGTCCCATTTTTAACCGACGAAAAAAGGAGGAGGTTCTCAATTCGACGCGTATATATATTTTTTTTTTTTTTTTTTTTAATGTATGACCACGCATAACTTTTTACAGAGTGGTCCGATTTTGATGATTCTTTTTTTAATGGATAGGGTATATCTCAAAGTTGGTTCGATTTAAATTTCAAAATTAAAATCCACCCCTAAGGGTAGTAAAACAGGGGATGAGTGTTTGTTCACCCACTGAATTCTGACCTGTTAACCGATTCTGTTGAAACTTGACACACATAAATATAGTTCTAGACACTACGACATAATGGAAACCTGGAGTTAGATTTTAACCACAAAAAAATGAAAAATAAAACTTTTTAACAAAAAATTGAACCGACGAAAACAAACTGAAAAGCGAAAAATAACTAATTATGAGTTGTTAGTAGCCGCTAGATGGCACTATAAAGCGCCAAATGCAATAGACGGCAGCATTGGCGACTCAGAGACTGTAGTTAGTAGCCGCTAGATGGCACTGTACAGCGTCAAATTTAAGAAGTGTCATGTACACATAACACAAAGTTACTTTTTTGTGTTTTTTTTAAATATAAAGTAGCTAAAGGAGCATTATTTGCAAAGATAATTTTTCTCTAAGGTCAATGACCTTTGAACTAGAACGTCTTAAGTATGATTAGTTCTATCTCCATAAGTCGAAAGTTTGTAATCACATTATACTCGAAATAATTTTAAAAGAGAGTTTTTACAAAAGTCTATCAACGTGGAAGATTATAAGTGTCTACGTTGTATAGATTTAGAAATGGCAGAGGGGACGCCCATTGCAAGCCACTTTGGCGGACTATATTTCGCAGATGGTACGATGATAAAAAGTGATGTATGAAACATTACCTTAATTTTAGTAGACCTATTCAATGATATCCCATACGAGGGGTTGCAGCGAAAATAACATTTTCATTCCCATTTCACATGTATGGGCTACCCTTAAAATACTTAATCACGATGTTTTTATTCTTTAAAATTGAGATCTATATGTAGACTACTTTTTTACCAAAATTTCATTTACTTATGTTTATAACTGTAGGAGTTATTAAGCTGTAAAGGACTAGGACAGACGGATGGACATGACGAAACTATAAGGGTTTCTACGGAACCCTAAAAATCAGGTATCTCAAGTTATTAATTAATCCAATAAACTTACATTTTCTAATCAATCTGAAGAAAACTTAGTCTAATTCTAATTAACAAAAATAAGGCTCTACATATATGCCTTGCGCTATATTACAAATAAAGGTCTAAGTTCTAAGTCTCTTTCGGTATAGGCACTTTGGTATGTTATCTAAGGTTGTTATCGAAATACTAGCAATGTGACAAAAATGTAAAAGTTTAAAACAAACATTAATTTCTCAAATTAAAAATTCTCAAATTATTAATTAAATAATAGTAGGTAGTATCATAACAATATCATAACACTAAGCAGTTTTTAACCATTTTTACGACTTTTTTGTCGCGTGCCGGCAACAACAACAGGTGTAAGGTCCCCCATTTTCATAGCACGGGCATGACGCGACAACGGACTTAGACCCTTTTAAAGCATTACGCCCTCCGCATCTTATACCTCTACGCTTCTTAGAGCCTATTGGTATTTACACCAAATAAATAACGCTTAGTTCCTATTTTAGGTTAATGGCGAGGGAATATACTACATGACACAGTAATAAAAACGAAAAATGATTTTTGGCACTTAAACCCTTTTACATTTCTGATATTCATTTTTGAAACGTTATTGAAAACAAAATTTTCTAATAAAAAATCGTTTGACTTTGATATGGTAATAAAAATAATTGTTAATGTTGTCGATTCTCTTGTTCACGAGCTAAACTTATTTTGTATAAGCTTGTTGATGTGATGTATGTTTAAAATAATAAATAGTAAAACAGTATAAAGTTAGGCTTCCGATACTTACGTTCCGTAACCAAAACGCAGGTAACGTAGAATTGGAATTTAAAAGTTTCGGAATGGAATTCTTAGGAAGATTATACATTAAGTTTCTATTGAACTAAACAATATTTAATTTTTGTACCGGACTTTAAATTAATTCTTAACGTGAATTTGTGCTACTTTTTTATTAGTCCTTTATATTTTTGCGAAAAATTAAGTAATTAAAATAACTATATTAGAAGTGTATGTTGTAATAATTTGATCTCATTTTCTTGTCAATGTGTATTATTCTTAAGAATTCTTTTCCGTTAAAGGAACAGTCTATTCCGTGACTGTCCCATTTTTAACCGACGAAAAAAGGAGGAGGTTCTCAATTCGACGCGTATATATATTTTTTTTTTTTTTTTTTTTTTAATGTATGACCACGCATAACTTTTTACAGAGTGGTCCGATTTTGATGATTCTTTTTTTAATGGATAGGGTATATCTCAAAGTTGGTTCGATTTAAATTTCAAAATTAAAATCCACCCCTAAGGGTAGTAAAACAGGGGATGAGTGTTTGTTCACCCACTGAATTCTGACCTGTTAACCGATTCTGTTGAAACTTGACACACATAAATATAGTTCTAGACACTACGACATAATGGAAACCTGGAGTTAGATTTTAACCACAAAAAAATGAAAAATAAAACTTTTTAACAAAAAATTGAACCGACGAAAACAAACTGAAAAGCGAAAAATAACTAATTATGAGTCGGCGCCAAACAACCAATCAACGAAGATCATTAAATTAATTTAAATAAATAATAAAAACAACGCCACATCAAATACAACGTGAAATTTTCAACGATTAACAATAACTTTCCAAAAATGCGTTCTCCGCTCGGCCACTTGCAACTTGCACGCACTTTGCTTGTTAAAAGTTCGTTTGGCGCCGACTCATAATTAGTTATTTTTCGCTTTTCAGTTTCTGTTTTCGTCGGTTCAATTTTTTGTTAAAAAGTTTTTATATTTTGCTTTAAATATTATTTTTATTCCGAAATATTATGTGTTATACAATTTTAATAATTTAGAGTGTAGGTAATATTATGATTATTATAATCAAAAAAGAGTTCCTATGTTGTATCGTAATTAAGAAAAAATACCAAAAATTATTAAACTAATTTGGTCCAAAG
This sequence comes from Asteroscopus sphinx, assembly GCA_949699075.1. Classification (NCBI taxonomy): domain Eukaryota; kingdom Metazoa; phylum Arthropoda; class Insecta; order Lepidoptera; family Noctuidae; genus Asteroscopus; species Asteroscopus sphinx. Next base: position 23,931,580 of record OX453004.1, on the reverse strand, counting down.
AGTAACGTAATGGAAATTAAAATGATGAACACATATTTTGCTATGGTTGATTTAATTTTTTATATATTTTTTATTAAAGAACGATAGACTTTGTACAAAATAAACTATTTCTTAAAATCCAGTCGTGTTTTATTTTATTAATAGTAAAAAACTATTGGTTGCGGAATGGAATATATTTTGTTCCCGACGGGAATTAAATGAGTTATATTTCAGTAAGTAATCCAGATTAAGCCGTTTTATTGTTATTTTTCGATTCTTAAAAGATTACCAATTGTAAATTAGAAGCAGAAAAAGGATAAAGAACGAATAAAAAAATTGTAGCATATTTTTAATAGGGTACACTTTTTTTTGAAAATGACCCATTTATGATACACGTTGTATAATATGACAACATTCCAAAAAAAGGTAACTTTTCTTAATAAAAGGTAACTATTCTAAGGTCCGTATTACAGAAAGTTCCTTAAGTACAGTTCAAACTTCAATCACCTGATCACTACTTAAGGATAGAATCGTTACTTGAGTATAGGTCTTATTCTCCAATACGGTAATTATAAACTAATTCAACAACATAACACACACACACAACACAAACACATAACACATGAATTTGACCTGAAATAGAATATAAATCTCTACTCAAGCGTAGTCTGGACCACACTAGAGTGATTACAGATCAAATCTCTGCTCAAATACCGAAACAGGTGACAATATAAAACGAAACTAAACTCAGCTGAACTGTGATCAACAAATCTCTGCTTGAGGAATGTTCTAAAATTAAATTCCAACTCAAAACTAGATTTAAACAGTGATCAACGCTTGAGGAACTTTCTGTAATACGGGCCTAACACTCTCAGGTAACTTTTGACAAGAGTGGTCGCTGACACATTTCACTGAAATGTACTATGTGGTGCCTGTAGTATTATGAGTCAGCGCCAAACAAACAAGCAATGTGCGTGCGAGTTGCAAGTGGTCGAGTGGAGAACGCAATTTTGGAATGTTATTGTTTATTGTGATAAATTTTTCGTTGGATTTGATGTTATTTTATTTTTAAGTAATTTAATGATCTTCGTTAATTGTTTGTTTGGCGCCGACTCATAATTAGTAATTAACATTAGTTTAGTTGATAGAATAGTTATTAAGACTAAAAAGCTTCATTTTATTTTTCGCTTTTCAGTTTCTGTTTTCGTCGGTTCCATTTTTTTTTTAAAGTACAATTTTTTATTTTTTTGTTGCTTATGTCAAACTCCAGGTCTCCATTATGTTGCAGTGTCCAGAACTACATTTATGTGTGCCACGCCAACAGAATCTGTTAACAGGTAAGACATCAGTGGGTGAACAAGCACTCATCCCCTGTTTTCCTACCCTTAGGGGTGGATTTTGATTTTCAAGTTTAAATGGGACCAACTTCGAGATATATCCTATCCAATAAAAAAGAATCATCAAAATCGGACTATTCTGTAAAAAGTAAAGCGTGGTCAAACATTAAAAAAAAACGCGTCGAGTTGAGAACCTCCTCCTTTTTTTCGTCGGTTAAAAACAGAGATTGTTTCAGCGTTTCTTCTTAAGTGCACCTACAGCTAGGAAACGCCAAAGCCTTAAAATATTGTGACTTGGAAAAACGTTGAAAGCAACCTACTTACACAAAATACATTTAGATTTTTGGATTATCTTATAATAACTTTGTTCAAGCACAGTTTAAAGAAGCTCAAATAATGGTAAATATATGAAAAGAAAGTTGAAAACATGTTAGGTGTGAATTGATGTTTTTGCAAATGCCAAAAATCTTTTCGCTACTGTAAATCGCTACTGTACGAAGTAATTTGTGACTTTGTCTCATATTTTAGGTACCTAAATGTTCTGTTCTTCATAATTTACTTAATAATATTCAATACACGTTGCCAATATAAAATACAGCAAATTATTATAAAAGGTAACTTTTTTAAATAAATCCACATAAAAGGTTACTTTTTGATCACTCTTCTTAGGTAAGTTTTGACAAAAGCGTGCTGGCAACACTGATCAGAAGTGTTTTCCATATATTGGTTGTAGAGTTGGGTTGGACACGCAAAATCAATGAGTTTGTATGAGTAACTCATTCTGCATAATGAGGTCATTGTCACACTTCAAATGAGGTGGGACTATGTCATGTTGCTGAGACATTTGATACACTGAAATACATTAAGACTAAAGTTGGGAAAAACTACTTAAAATCGTAAGCGTGTTTAAACGTTGTGCTTTTTTCTGCCAACGAATTTTTTAACGCTTTTGCCGCTTTTTGTTTTTCACTTCTAAAAAAATTGGCTTTTATTTGTCTACATTACACTATTCTATTTACATTTAAACTATTTACAAAGTTCACTAAAAACTATACAAACAAACTACAACCGTCGCGTAATTACCAAGGAGAACATTCAAAAACGCATTCACTCGTTGACGACGAAAAATAAACTAAGCGCCAAAGCAAAAGCAAATCAATCAAGGTCAAAAACGTTTAAAATGTTTAAACGATACGAAAATAATCAACAAAATAAAAAAGTGCTTTCTCTAAACAAATTTTACGTAAACGAATAAAATTTAATTCTGCCGGTTTCAAACCACCACCAGTCAACTTTGAAATTGAGTCTTATGCTCATAGAAATAAGGTTACATTTCAATCGTACTATTGAAAGCATAAGTTTGGTTTACGAAAAAGTCTAAACGAAATCTGCTTTAATCACAAAGCGTGCTTATACGTTTTTTTTTTAATTGGACTTTTTTAAGCGCTTTTTGTTTAAACGCCCACTTCTAATTAAGACATTGTCACACTTCAAATGAGTTGGGATAATGTCATGTTGCTGAGACATATAATACACTGAAATACATTAATACATTGAGTTGAGCTTATATTGTCTAAGATAGGAGTGGGTAATATAGCTTTTGCCGAGTATCAAATCGAAACTACATATCGATATTTGATATCGGATTTTGAAACTATACATTTTCTGAAACTATATAAGTATCGACAGATGAGCATAGTTTTGGTCATATTGTAGGTAGTTAGTATAGGTACGTCGTTTTCGATATAGATCCGATTCTTATATTGGTTGGCAAAGGTATTGCGTGCGTTGCGTTATAGAATACAATATCAACATTGTTAATTCCAGTCTCCAATTTATTTTTTAATTAATCGGCCGTTTCATCAGCAACACACAACAATTCCCTGGTTAAACGACAGTTTAGCCAAAATTCCAGTACATTTTTCGTGTAATCGGCTGTTTAAACAGAGTATTAACGTTAACGAACACTTGTCTTAGGCCGGTCTTCATCAAAGTTAATTCTCTGGTCAAACAACCGTACACCCACTATTCCAGTATATTTTTCAAATAATCGGCCGTTTAATCAGCAACCAACGAGAATTTTCTGCTTAAACCTCCGTTTAACACCGATTTCAATTCATTTTTAATATAATCGGCTGTTTAATCAGAGAATTAACGTTGATGAATACTGCTCTTAGGCTAGCGTTTAATTAAACAGCCGATAAAATTGAAAAATAACTGGAATCGTGGGTAAACGTTTGTTTAACCAGAGAATTAACTTTGATGAAGACCGGCCTAAGACAAGTGTTCGTTAATTTTAATTCTCTGCTTAAACAGCCGATTACACGAAATATGTACTGGAATTTTGGCTATACTGTCGTTGAACCAGGGAATTATAGTGTGTTGCTGATTAAACGGCCGATTAATTGAAAAATAAACTGGAGTCTTGGGTATTTAAATATAATATTATTAATTTAAAAATTATAATAATGAAAACAAAAATAAAAGGATCATATTGGAAATCAAATTTAAATCAAACTAAACGAAAAAAAACCCCGTCAAAACTTTGGCTATGACCAGCGACACCAAACAACCGAAAATTGTCGAATATTCCAAATATTCAATGTTACGAACTTCATTTGTCCTGTAGTCCCTCATATTGTCCCCTATTCATGCACGCGTCAGTGTCACAGTCGGTCCGAGTGAGTGAAGTTCTTTCATGAAAAAGCAACGCCGTTCTTTCATGGTACATGCTTCAAGTTGTCACATCTCGGTTCATTTGTGTTTGTCCCAGTGTAGTGGTACAAAAATTATTTTTGAGGTGTTGCGACATTCTGTCGTTTTGTATGGGACATTTGAGGTGCCTCATGTATGAGTGACACAACTCTAATTGGTTGGCGGGAAAATTCGTAAAGATCGTGTCGTTATTTTTTAATATTTTCCAAAATTTGTGTTTGTTCGAGTGTTAATGTGTAATAATGGTGGATTATTAAATGTTAAGTGCTCGTTAACGTGTACAAGTGTGGATAAATGGTACAAAGTTGAAAAACATGACTTTCGTATTATCTCATCATCCCCTCAGAAACCTAGTAAAGTTTCCATCACTTTACTAGGATATAAGTATAATATGTTCAATGATTACGACTGAAGGACAAGTATCCATGGTCATGAATAAATTTAAAAAAAAAAGTGTTTTCCATAGGTTGGCGGGAAAATTAGTAAAGATTATTTTGTGGATTTTTTATTATTTTCCAAAATTTGTGTTTCTTCGAGTGTTAATGTGTAATAATGGTGGATTATTAAATTAAAGTGCTCGGTAACGTGTACAAGTGTGGATAAATGGTACAAAGTTGAAAAACATGACTTTCGTATTATCTCATCATTGCATCATCCCCTCAGAAACCTAGTAAAGTTTCCATCACTTTACTAGGATACAAGTATAATATGTTCAATGATTACGACTGAAGGACATGTATCCATGGTCATGAATAAATTAAAAAAAGAAAAAAAGTGTTTTCCATAAAACTTAAAAAAAAAAAAAAACAATTTCAAAGTGTCAATACTGTCAATCTGTGTCAATCAAAAGGAGACTAAAAACTTTGACTCTATGAGGAGGAGTAATTGGTTGGCGGGAAAATTCGTAAAGATCATGTTGTGGATTTTTTATTATTTTCCAAAATTTGTGTTTCTTCGAGTGTTAATGTGTAATAATGGTGGATTATTAAATGTTAAATGCTAGTTAACGTGTACAAGTGTGGTTAAATGGTAGAAAGTTGAAAAACATGACTTTCGTATTATCTCATCATCCCCCTCAGAAACCTAGTAAAGTTTCCATCACTTTACTAGGATACAAGTATAATATGTTCAATGATTACGACTGAAGGACAAGTATCCATGGTCATGAATAAATTAAAAAAAAAAAAAAAAAGGAGGAGTAATTCTATTTATTTATCCCATTTTTCTCAGATGAATTCCGAGTTTTATCTATCTATTCATGAAAGAATCACAGTTATAAAAGAGTTGCTGCAGATGTCATAGTTAAAACTTAGACATGGAAATATTTACCAGCACCAAGAAACGCACAATTAAAAAGAAAAATAAGGAGGTCACTGATCTTGAGGCTGACAGTTACTTAGAAAAGCCCATAAATACCGAAAGAGAAGAAGTGGTAAGTGGCTATCATAATACAAGGACTACCTTTATTCTGTCGTAACTACGTACATCATATTATTGTAAGAAACAACAAAAAAAGTGTCTTGCCCTCCCTTGATAGAAACCAAGAAAAGTTATTGGAAGCATTCTTGGATTTTTTAGTTGACAAAGCAATTTAGGTGGAAATCAAATTACTACTACTCATTAGCCTTAAGGCTAGATTGTAATACAAGTAAAGTATCTTGATTTTGTTCCATAAAATTTATTGATTTAAATCATAATGATACAGAACTAGAAAAGAAAAATACTATTAAAAATTATATGGTCATAGTTTTTATTTTTTACTGAATATTGAATAATTGGCAATAGCAAACTACATACTACTCATTAAGAAAATCAAGTTGGAAGATGCTTGAATTAGATGTTGAATTTATTTTTCTAGCTCACCGCACTGCAAATAAAAATCGCATGATAGGGTTGGTCGTGTCATTTTTATTTGCAGTGTGGTGAGCTGCATGCAACCTGAGTGTCACTCCTATATGGTAATTGCTAGTACATATTTCCCACTGCTGGGCACAGGCCTGCTCTCAGAATGAGAAAGGTTGAGGCCTTATTTCATCACCCTGGATGGTTGGTTAAAAAAAATAGTATTAGTATGGTAGGTATCGTCTGTTTGTGCCCGTCAAAATGAAGGGACCAATTCTTGGATTTCCATTTTACGTACATAAAAGTTTAATACTGTTATTCTACTATTTGCTACCTATGCTATATATTAGCTACCTCAACATATACATAATAATTTAACAAAATACTTGGTCCCTCCATTATGATGTCAAAATGGAGGGACCAGATGGATAGGCTGCTCACAGGAATATCCTACCTATTTAGTTTTACAACACCTTTATTCTACCTTAAAAATATTGAATTTGATTGCCCCTAACATGAATTGTTATATAAAATATTGAGCATAAACTATGGTCCCTCCAATTTGACGATTCAAACAATTTTGTCTGACTTGTTAATGGATCTTTTATTTTTATTTTTTAATGTGTTAATATTTAATAGCCTTTTGCTACCATAAGTTGTATGTAAAATTCGTTTTGTTAAAGTTGAACTTCATGTACAAATTAAAAAAACAAAAAATATTAATTACTTTTTGTATTTGTATATTTCCCAAAGGTTGCCTGGAAGCACAGATAATATAATACTATAGTACAGATACACAATCCCATACAAAGAAATGAGACCTCCCTAAGTCCGGCAATTGCTCTGGCTATTTTAAGTTTCTCAGTTTTTACAATAGACGGCAGCATTGGCGGCACTCCGCAACTCAGAGCGCGTGGTTGCTTGTTGTTATACAGCGCTATGTAGCGACCTATTCCGTGCAACACCGCCGCCGCACCGCCCGCCCGCTCGGGGCCCGGCTGGGATACGATGTTGCTTGCGCCGCCGCGCGTGACCTTGAAGTGCAATTTAACGAATGCGACTTACGAATAAACATTACGTTCCTTCTGGGGCAGTCAGGTAAAAATAGGAACGTCAATTTTGCTGTAAAAACTAGTGATTGTGTAGCTATAGCTAGGCGGTGTATTGGATAGAAATAGAATATGTTGTTCTGAGATCAAATCCGAACTTCCAACTTACTTTTTGTGATTTATTTTTCGATATTATATTAAAAAAATTATCTTTTTCTTATCTTCTTATTCTTAACTGTTATAAAACTGTAAATGTTTGTTTGTTTGTTTATTCGTTCGAGCATCATGCTAAAACTACTGGACCTATTTTGATGCAACTTTTCGTGTTTAAAAGCTGGTGATTAGAATTAAAAACTGGTACCTACGTGTTTTATGAAAGAGAAAAAAAAAATCGTGATGTGCATCGTCGGGTGACGCCCGACAGATGCGAAGCACTTACGCATTTGCAAGCGTGGATAGAAAATGTACGCGTACAGTTGGTCAAACATTTTGATAATAATAGGGCTCAAGGAGCTCTAGACAAATATAGGTCAACAATTCTGATGGCCATATCTCCTAAGCTATTGCTCTTAGACCCAATCGTGTTGGTACTCAAATGAAAGGGCTCGATGAGATCTAGACAAATAAATTGACAAAACTTCTGATGGCCATATCTCCTAAACCATATGTCTTAGAACATCGTTTCGGTACTCAAGTAAAAGAACTCGATGAGCTCTAGACAATTAGATGGTCAAAATTTCTGATGGCCATATCTCCTAAACCATAAGTCTTAGACCCATCATGTTGGTACTCAAATGAAAGGGCTCGACGAGCTCTACACAAATACATAATAAAAAAATCTGCCAAGGGATTTTCGCCTTATTGACAAATATTTCATTTCATAGAATTTAATAGTTATCAATTATCATGAGTACTAGTCCTAATGTTGAAAGGAAATAGTTTTTCCCTAAATGTCAGTAAGATCGATAATCGCTTAGCAGAATTTTTATTGTGTATTTGTGTAGACCTCGTCAAGCCCTTTCATTTGAGTACCAACATGATGGGTCTAAGACCTGTAGTCTAGAAGATATGGCCATCAGAAGTTTTGACCGTTTATTTGTCTAGATCTTATCGAGCCCTTTCATTTAAGTACCAACATGATGGGTCTAAGACCTGTGGCTTAGGAGATGTGACCATCACAAGTTTTGGCCATTTATTTGAGAAGAGCTCATCGAGCCCTTTTATTTGAGTACCAACACGATGGGTCTAAGACCTGTGGTTTAGGAGAAATGGCCATCAGAAGTTTTGACCATTTATTTGAGAAGAGCTCATCGAGTCCATTCATTTGAGTAGCAACACGATGGGTCTATGTCAGTGTTTCTTTTCATGGACAGCCCGATTTTTTTGAACCTACTTATGAATAGCGATTTTTTTATGTAACTTCCAGTGCCAGTGCCCGCGACATTGTCCGCGTGGGAGTCGGAAAATAACACCATATCGTGTTCATAAACAAAATGTCGTATTTTTATAATTTTCTACTAACGCCATAGATATACATTTATTAAAAAAAACAAAATGTCGTATTTTTATAATTTTCTACTAACGCCATAGATATACATTTATTAAAAAAATTCAATATTTAAACTATTTAAAAACACCACAGATTTGACATTTATTGCCAATCTAATGTCAAATCTCTGAAAAACCATTGAAAAACACAATTAATATCTTGAAATTTAAAAAGAAATCACAAAAAGTACGTCTTCGGTTCGGATTTGATCTCGGAACAAAACAATCTATGCCTACCCATCATACAGGAAGATTACAAGTTTCTACGTTGCATAGTTTGGAAATGGATGTCCTACGCCATATCGAATTACAAAACATCGAACGTCATTTGATCGAACACTATATATCGAACGTCCAAAAAATCGAACGTTCATAATATCGAATGCTCAAAATATCGAACGCTCAATACATCGAGTGTTTAAAATATCTAATGCTTGTTTGATCGAACGTTCATAATATCGAATATTCTTTTTTTTTTTTTTTTTTTTTTTTTTTTTATTCTTAACGGGCTTGCGTTTGACCGCCACCTCACCTGATGTTAAGCGATGGTGCGGTCGACGATGGTACACGCTTGCCCAGCAAAAACCTATTCACTCGAGTCTTGAAGACCACCAGATTATATTTCTCGGGAAACACTGACGCCGGCAAGGAATTCCACTCTTTGGCGGTACGCATGATAAAGCTATTTGCAAACCGGTTCGTGCGTAAGGGTGGAATATCTACCATATAACGGTGGCGCATCGCCGTGCGTCTGGTCGTCCGATAATGGAAAGGGCTTGGGGGAATTAAATTGTGCAATTCCAACGCACACTCGCCGAAATGCATTCGATAAAAAACCGATAGGCTAGCAACTCTGCGCCGATGCTCGAGACTTTGTAGTTTGGCGTCGACCAGCGCATCGTTGCCAACGAGCCTCTTGGCGCGCCTCTCAATCGACTCGAGAGCCGCCAGTTGATATTTAGCCGAACCATCACAGAGATGAGAGCAGTACTCCATACAGGACCGAACTTGTGCTTGGTACAAATTGAGCAGCTGTTCAGGTGTGAAGTACCGCCTCACCTTAGAGAGGATGCCCAGCTTTTTGGCAGCAAGTTGAGCCTTGGACTCTATGTATGAGCCGAAGTTTAGGGTGGATGTTAGTGACACGCCAAGAAGCTCAAGGTGGTCAGTTATAGGCACGGATGCATCACAGAACATTCTTTGTATCCAAATATCAACATATTGGCTGGTTATTTATTGAATATTAGTATAATATCAACCTCTAAATCAGTAAAAAAGACGGAGATTATTTATAACATTTTAATGTGTATTAATTCAACATTATCACCGTAGTTTGACAAAAAAATACTGGGTGATGAAACAAAATGATACCCCACACGAGGGGGTGCAGCGAAAAAAATAATTCTTCCCCATTTCACATGTATGGGCGCCACCCCTAAAATACGTTACCAAGATTTTTTTATTCTTTTAAAATTGAGATCTATATCTACACCATTTTTAGGGTTCCATAGTCCTACAAGGAACCCTTATAGTTTCGTCATGTCCGTCCGTCTGTCCGTCTGTCCTAATCCTTTACAGCTTAATAACTTCTACAGTTATAAGCATAAGTAAATTAAATTTTGTTAAAAAATAGTATAGATATAGATCTCAATTTTAAAAGAATAAAAAAATCATGATTACGTATTTTAGGGGTGGCGCCCATACATGTGAAATGGGGATGAACATTTTTTTTCGCTGCACCCCCTCGTGTGGGGTATCATTGAATAGGTCTACTAAAATGAAGGTAATGTTTCATACACCACTTTTTTATCAAGTGTACCATCTGCGAAATATAGCCTGCCATTTCTAAACTATGCAACGTAGAAACTTATAATCTTCCACATTGATAGACCTTTGTAAAAACTCTCTTTTAAAATTATTTCGAGCATAATGTGATTATAAATTTTTGAGTTATAGAGAGAAAACTGAAAAATACTTAAAACGTCCTAGTTCAAAGGTAACCTAGGTGACCTTAGAGAAAAAAGATCATAGCAAATAATGCTCCTTTAGCTACTTTCTATTTGAAAAAATCACAGAAAGAAACTTTGTGAACATAAAATACCTTTTTTTTTGTCAATATAAGTTGACACGAAACAATTCTTAAATTTGGCGCCATCTAGCGGCGTCTAACAACACTCTCTGAGTCGCCAATGCTGCCGTTAAGTGCCGTCTATTGTATTTGGCACTGTATAGCGCCATCTAGCGGCTACTGACAACACTCTGAGTCGCCAATGCTGCCGTCTATTGCAAAAATTAAAATAGCCATGATTAATATTCGATTTGATTTGTTTGTAACACCTACTTAAGGAACCCTATAATTCTGAGCATGGCCCGACATGCTCTTGGCCGGTTTTTCAAGAAAATTCCATTTACTTATGATTATAACTGTAGAAGTTAGTAAGCTGTAAAGGATTAGGACAGACGGATAGACGGACAGACGGACGGACATGACGAAACTATAAGGGTTCCTTGTAGGACTACGGAACCCAAATTGGAGGGACCATAGTTTATGGTCAATATTTCTCAAACGATTTATGTTAGGGACAATCAAATTCAATATTTTTAAGGTAGAATAAAGGTATTGTAATACTAAATAGGTAGGATATTCCTGTGAGCAGCCTATCCATCTGGTCCCTCCATTTTGACGTAATAATGGAGGGACCAAGTATTTTGTTAAATTATTATGTATACATTGAGGTAGCTAAAATTATAGCATAGGTAGCAAATAGTAGAATAACAGTATTAAACTTTTATGTATGTAGATTGGAAATCCAAGACTTGGTTCCTTCATTTTGACGGGCACGTCTGTGTAGGCGCCTAAATTAGAAGACATTGTGTTCATGAATACAACATGATGTTGTTTTCCGACATCCACGCGGACGGAGTTGCGGTCACTGCTAGTTCCTACTAATTTATTTCTATTGAAATTTCAAAGATAACTTACTAACAGTGGTCCTCTGTTGTTTGTTTAAATTGTCTTAACTTGAATGTTTTAATAGGGTGACGAGGCACCAGCTGATAATGAAATGGAGCCAGCACAAGATACCACACAATGTAAAGACGTTGACTGGCCACCCTTAGGTGTGTATGTACGCTTAGAAATAAACCTGGTGTTCCTTGGTCTACTGGCATTGGCACTATGTACCAGACTGCCCAACCTTGATGAACCTCATTATATTGTGTAAGTAGTTTTTTTTCTTTCTACAATTTTCTGGCTCCACTTTACAAAACAAACCGCCGAGTTGGGGCTTCAGACTTGTTGTGTGTGAGAACTCTTCAACACAGAAACATATGCAAAAGTGCAAAGAGAGAAAACGCATAGATATCGAGAAAAAAAAAATCTTTAAGTCACAATAATAGTGATTATATTCTCTTTGCACAATGATTTCCACAGTGGTAATGTAAAAATTAACACAACTTGTTGTAGGTTTTTTTTGGTTTAGTTTTAATACAGCCTGTTACTAAAACAGGTCTGCTGGAAGAAATTTCTTTTAGAGATAAGCAGTACCTTTGTGCTCAAGTGTTTGTTCTGTATGTTTTAGTAAAATGTGTTGTGTGTACATAAATAAATAAAAAGTAGGTACTCTGTACCACAGTTTTGTACCGAAGAGTATACAGGTTGACCCAGAAATCAACATCAAGTCGGAAATGGTGACAGGCCAGGTGGTGACGGTTATCGATAATTATGGGGTATCGTGATTTGCGATTTTCAAAACAAAGAAGAAGAGAGTGTATTCTGTCTGAAAAAAAAATGCATATAGTTATATTCGACGGATTGTTTTGTAAAGTGCTTCCCGACTTCAAGCAGTTCGGACGCGCCATCACACGCCAGCCCGCGCCACCTCGAGCCACTAGCTCCCAAAGCAAGTACGCGCGAGATGGCGCAGCGTGATTCGTGATAACACGCGCTGTGGAAAGCCACCATTATCCATAGTAACAAAATTAATGTTTACGTTTTTAGATTTGATGAATTACACTATGGGCGTTATGTGTCTTTGTATACAAAAGGAATTTTCTTTTTTGATGCTCATCCACCTCTTGGGAAACAGTTGTTGTACTTAGCTGGCCGTGCTGCTGGCTATGACGGAAACTTCACCTTTGACCGAATAGGCACACCTTACACAGAGAATGTACCAGTGAAGGCCCTCCGATTAATCCCTGCACTAGCTGGAAGTTTGTTAGTAGCAGTTACATATCAATTAATGTTGGAGATATCTTTATTTCACTGGACTGCTATTCTGGCCGGTCTTTTGGTCCTGCTTGGTGAGTAACAACGTTATTTGCTAATGTTAAAAAGATGTTTTGATGTTTGTTGCTTAATTACACCTAAAAGGCTCAATATATTGTACATATTTTGATGAAACTTGGCATGTAGATAGCCTGAAACTCTAGTAAGGATATGATATACTTTCATTGTCGCCAGCTTGTATTTTAATATGTTTTTGTGATGTGATGTCTTGAAAATATTATATAATTCTTATCAGGAAAAATGCGCTCTAGCCTGCTATAATATATACATTTTTTTTTTTTATTATTATTCTTAACGGGCTTGCGTTTGACCGTCACCTCACCTGATTTCAGCTTCAAACCACCTTCATGACCTTACATTAAGTAATGATACAGATAATAATTTCTAAGGTTTTCGCGATCACAACACATTATAATAAAACAAGTTTAACCTTATTATATTGTGTAACTACTATATAGTTAAAATTGGTTTTCCTGACGTTTCGAAAGTCTGCAGCGTTCGCGTCAAGATGACGAGCGACTTTACAGATATTAAATAAAAAAACGCGATCTTCTTCTTCTTCTATCGTGACGACATGAGCTACAGCTCATGCCGTGGGGAAAAGATTATACAGTTAGCAGGTTGCTAGCGGGGCTGACTGCCCAGGGTGCTCCGGACGATCAATTAAATATCGTCACTCGTGGAGGCTCTTTTAATGCACCCCGAAACGCAATGTAATCCTGTTAAACTTGTTTTACTATAATAATTCAGAGTTCTATAAATTTTATGTTTGTTTTCGCAGCATGTTTTTACAAGCTTTTATTCAACTTGCCGTGTTAGTATGTGGTCAAATCTTGCAACAACTGAATTTTTAAATTAACTGGCTGAAGTAATTAGTTAATGTTTTTTCATGCTTTCAGAAAATTGTTTCTTAGCGCAGTCAAGGTTTATGTTATTAGAAAGTATACAGATACTGTTTGGTCTGTGTGGAGTGTTGTGTGCTATTAAAAGTACTCGCCGATCCGGCCTTGCGAGTGTTGTATGGCTTTGCATCGCTGCTCTCTCACTTGGTTGTTGCTTTTCGTGAGTATAATTTTGCAAAATTATAAACAGAAGTTAATCAAGTCGGTTAAGGAGCACGGTCTGTTTCTCAATAAGATGTAGCTGACGTCACCCAAAGACGGATTCAAAGTGGAAGATAAATTCGAAAGCACTAGCGGTGTTCACGATAGCTTAGCGGCTAAAGTACTAATGTCCTGAACCAGGAGTCGCAGGTTCAAATCCTGCTTGTTAGCGAACTTGTCTTTCCACAATTTATATCTTTCGATTTCGCTCTGCAAGTGTTAAGGTGGGCACTGAAGATGCATCCATTCGGACGCCGTTTTAATGGTTACATCAAACTTGACTTGTTCTAAAAATAACATACGTTTTCAACATTCACGGACAGATTTTGGAATGCGGCCACGCCATTCGGGCTGTTGGATGCATCGTCAGTGCCCACCTTTAATGCGTTAAAATAATAAATAATCAGTATACTTTATTTGGCGCTGGTTCAGCAGAATAAATTTAAACTAAAAAACCGGCCAAGTGCGTGTCTGACCACGTACAAGGAGGTAGGGTTCCGTAGTCAGTACAGGCTATACAGAATTCTTACAAGATATTTGAACCAAAACTCGATGTTTTTTAAAAATACATAGTTAATTTTACAGTTCATTTATAAAGAATTTGTATGAACTTTTAGCAGACTCAACTACATGGTTAGGTTGGTTGACTATAACTCGTAAACTAGACAAGCCTACTCATTCGTGATAGTTTTCCTTTTAAATTCGTTATATGTGCTGTTGCGTGTAAAATACTGATGTTCAGCCGCATCTGGTTAAACTGGAAGCCGATCCCAATATAATTGGGAAAAGGTGCGGAGGATGATATGCACAACTGCTGTGAATTTTTACACATATCTTAAAACAACCATTCGGTTGGCAGCCCCCCCCCCCCCCCCCCCCCCCCCCCGGACACTTGACTCTAACAAATATTAGCACTTTAAAGCTTAATATTTTGCAACCGGATCCCTAAATCGAAAAATGGTTTTCACACAACCGCAATATATTTGAACGACCTATCATACGACACCCCACGGCCCACAGCATGGGATGGAGGAGATAAATAAAAGTAATTTCTATGAACTTTTTACAGACTCAACTACAAGTTGGTCGATTATAACTTTTTAGAAAGGCCTACTCATCTTTGATAGTTTTTTTTGGGAATATAGTCGTGATAGTTATGATTGAGTTAATATAATTGATGAAGACCCAAATATAGTATTGGTAAATAACATGAAATACTGACTGCTTTGTTTTTATACCACAGTCTAAGCAGGAGTATTTCGATTGAAAGAAAAAACCTTGTTTTTAAAGCGATTTTCATGCACTTTGGAATATGAACATCCCCCATACACAATACATAATTTGGGTATGGTAGTATCTTTATATCTTCTTCGACCTGTGTTTATACTATACAATGATGCCCGATGTCCTTTTAACTCCATAGCATTGCACTCGCAGTCTTTGAGTAAAATAAAACGGCTGTAACAACCACGGAATAAAGAAAACAAGGGGAAGTGACACACGGCTACGCACGCGTGGCACAATTAAGCGCAGATGCGCAACATTAACTTAATCGCGCTTAGTTTCCTGCTGCGACACTGTGATGTCTCGAATGCCTACTTGAAATGCATACCTTATTGTGCAATTATAAGGTATAAAAATGATTCTCGAAGAGGTTTATTATATGTCACTGCTGTGTAAAATTTTGATAAATTTCAATAAAACAATTTTAATTTTAACAACTAGTATTAAGATTTAATTAAAAAACAACATTGTTTAATTGCTAGGCGCCATTTGAATTATAAAGTCCCTAGTCCTATCACATAATTGTATTTTGTGTATTTTAGTGTACTATTTCAATAGTCACTTTGTGATTATGGCGACACTTTTTCCCGTACTAAGTAATCCTAATGGCACTTCCACTTGTTTTCTTTATTTTGTGGTAACAACAGTCGGACGGATATGGCGAAACTATAAGGATTGATCGTTTGACTACGGAACCCTAAAAACTGACAACCTTATCAACCTTTTCATGTAATGAAACCATTGCGTGATGTATTTCGATATCAACACCATAATTATATTGTTAAATTCAGGATTATAAAATAGACACCTTATGGGTGAATTTCAACAAATGCCATTTTTTTTATCATATCGGTGAACTTTTTCATTTATATTTTTTTTGTATATTTTTCAGGTTTTATGTAATCTTTAGGATATCAAATATCCCCAAATTTAATATCATCAACGTATCATTAAAGACTAAGGAGAAAATTCAGTTTGAATTCTGGTTTTCACCGAAGTGACAAACCGGCACCAATTATTTTTTCTGTACACCGATATGATAAGTTTATCCACCGAAATGATGTACATATCCAGCGATATGATAATCTATCCACCTTTGAACATCAAAAAGGAAATAGTTAGTAGGTACCTAGGTAGGTAGGTAGGAGAAATACCAGGCTTATTATCTCGATTTTTCGGTTGCGATTTTGTACATCATTGGTCACTGAAACACTTGTTTGGTTATTTCGGGCAACATTTGCCTTAGCTTTTTTCCTCTGATAATATGCACGGGAACTGATTCGGTTTTTTTTTGTGCAATGGGACGTGCATGTGCAGTCATTTGGCTTCGGGTTGGGATAAGTCCGGCTGCCTTTCGTCTAGCTAAACGTTCTCTATCTTTTCTTAAATGCTCCTCTCTTAACACAGGATCGCTTTTGAGTTTAGCTTTTCTTATTCTTTCCAGCAACCTCTTTCTCTCTTTTTTCTCCTCCTCTTTTAGTTTTGGCCTCGGCATTCTTAAACAAAATTAAGCTATTATGATGTTTTCTTTTTATCTATTTATTATTTTGTTATTTATTATTATGTACTTACTATTTTTTAACTAGAAAATATTTATTGGAGAAACCTTTAATGCGTTCCCTCACCATCATCACCTCAGCCTATAGACGTACATTACTGAATACAGTCCTCCCCTAATGATACATTTATACATCTACTACCCAGTGGTATCGTGGTAATGATTTTGGCAGTCTATGTAGGTAAGTATGTATGTATGTATGTATGAATGTTTGTATGAAGGTATATATGTATGTGTTTGTATGTATGTTTGTATGTTCCATTGTTTCCTTGTATACTTAACGAAATGACACGGGGTCTACCGATATGATAAAACGATTCACCGAGATGATAAAATGATCTACCGATATGATAAAGCATTCCACCGATGTGACAAAACTGGGCGCTGATCATGAATCAAAACACCGATATTAGATATAAGACACCGATTGATTTTTTCTTATCATTTCGGTGTAAATTATCACATCGGTGGTAATAAAGACCACCGATTACAGCGATATGAGAACAGTGACGTGAGAAATAACACACTTTTTTGAAAATTAGAAAAAATGCATAGTATCTAGGATAAATTCAATAACAGTCAATGAAGCTAATTCACTTACTACCTCTGTTAGAACCAAACAACAATAATAAAACTACTTATTTCACTTGAAAAATGCGACCACCGATAGTATAAAATAATTGTCCGGGGGCAACTGAAATGGCGTATTTACGTTATTTTTGGGAATATGCAGGGATTTGACACGCGTCCGTCCTGACTGCGCACTAGAGAACACTAATGAGGGAAATAAAATTGGGGTGAGGACGCTGTCGGACTCGTCGATGTAAAGTTAGGTTTAAATTACTTTTGTCCAGCGATATGAGAACATTTTGCAGGACAAGTACGTTTGTGCCTCTCAGTAATAATAAACGTTAATTATGTTATAAAATATGCTATATATTAATAACAAAACTAATATTCTATGAAATAAAATAAGTTACATACTTAACTTACTTATATTTATTAGTGTATAAGCTTTTTTGTTTGTAAAAAAAGTAGAGGGACAGCACCGATTTGAAAAAAATAGAGGTTTATATATTTATTTCTACCATTGTAATAGTCCTAGGCAAATAATATTTTTGCCACAAGCCAATAACTACCTATTGAATACAAAAAAAAAAATTAGAACAATATTCCTATTTTCAAATACTAATTTCACCGAAGACAAAAAAATAAGTCATTTGGGAAATTCACTCTTATGTTTCATTTGTTTGTTGACGATTTGCTAGTAGTCTCTTTCGCCTTAACCACTAAAAATTCTAGACAAAACTTTTTAACAAAAAATAAAACAGACTTCAAAAACTTTAACTAAAAAGTAAAAAATAATCATTGTATGTATTTCAAAATCTTAACATAAACAACATTTTTAAGGCGGCGCGTGGTTGACCCTTTGCGTCATGTAATGTACAGTCGAGCGCAATATCTATAGTAAAAACAGTTTATGTGAACGTACATGAAAATCACGCGCCGCCTTCAAAATGTTGTTTATGTTAAGATTTTAAAATACATACAATGATTATTTTTACTTTTTAGTTAAGGTTTTTGAAGTCGGTTTTATTTTTTGTTAAAAAGTTTTTATTTCATACTTTTTCGTTGAGGGTTGATTCATAAATGTTTATATAACCAATTTGAGAATATATATTTTATTAACCTTTGCTATCCCACTGCTGGGCAAAGGTCTCGCTCATGTTCTTCCAAACTTCCAATCACTATAGTGAAAAAAAAACACGCATATCGGCCAAGAATTCTCAGAAAAACGAACCAATGAGCAGATCATCTAGATAGGCGAAGCTAAAATAAACTGATTTATTGAAGCTAATTAAAAAACTACTCAACCTAAGTCAATAAAATTTATATGGGACCACCGCGCGGACTTTCTCTACCAAATAAAAAAACAACCACGTAAATCGGCCCACAAATCTCGGAGTAATCGGTGCAAATACATGAAAAAACCTGAGAAAGTATGATCATGTTTCTTCATATAGGTCTGAACTTAAATGGTTGCCCATTCGTCAGCGGAGACAAGTACGTGCTTTGACTACGCTTTTTTTAGGGTTCCGAAGTCCTACAAGGAACCCTTATAGTTTCGTCATGTCCGTCCGTCTGTCCGTCTGTCCTAATCCTTTACAGCTTAATAACTTCTACAGTTATAAACATAAGTAAATGAAATTTTGATAAAAAATTGTCTGCATATAGATCTCAATTTTAAAAGAATAAAAAAATAGTTTTTACGTTCTGTAGGGGTGGCGCCCATACATGTGAAATGGGGGAAAAAAAATTTTTCGCTGCACCCCCTCGTGTGGGGTATCATTGAATAGGTCTACTAAAATGAAGGTAATGTTTCATACATCACTTTTTTATCAGGTGTACCATCTGCGAAATATAGCCCGCCAAAGTGGCTTGCAATGTGTCCCCCCCCCTGCCATTTCTAAACTATGCAACGTAGAAACTTATAATCTTCCACATTGATAGACCTTTGTGAAAACTCTCTTTTAAAATTATTTCGAGTATAATATGATTATAATTTTTCGAGTTATAGACAGAAAACTGAAAAATACTTAAAACGTCCTAGTTCAAAGGTCATTGACCTTAGAGAAAAATGATCATAGCAAATAATGCTCCTTTAGCTACTTTCTATTTGAAAAAATCACAAAAAGTAACTTTGTGTTATGTTGACGACACACTTCTTAAATTTGGCGCCATCTAGCGGCGTCGTACAACACTCTCTGGGTCGCCAATGCTGCCGTCAAGTGCCGTGTATTACATTTGGCACTGTATAGCGCCATCTAGCGGCTACTGACATCACTCTCTGAGTCGCCAATGCTGCCGTCTATTGCAAAAACTAAAATAGCCGTGATTAATATTCGATTTGATTTGTTTGTAACACCTACTTAAGGAACCCTATAATACTGAGCATGGCCCGACATGCTCTTGGCCGGTTTTTCTTTACTTAATACTCCTTTCCCCCCTCTTTACTAAGAGGGGGGCTATTTACTTAACTCCCCACTTTCAATATTTATGCTCTACACACACAAGAAACCTACGGTCTTCTAATAATCGTCTTCTACATTGCCCTTATCATAGCTCTAATTTTGTTCACTCATCCTTTCATATTCAATCAATTCTTCTTTGGAATGAGCTACCTCTCGAGCTTAGGATGGCCACCAGTCGGGACTCTTTTAAAAGGAAAGTTCGGAAGTTCTTTCTAGATAAAATTTTGGCAGAATCATCTCATTAGTATTAGTATTTTATCTATGACTATAATAGTATATTATTATATATATTTAGTACTTATTGTATGTTATATATATATATACCTATGTATGTTTATCTATTGTTTTAGTGGTAATTTATTTCTCATCTTGTTTTGTGTCGTGAATCAATATTGCACCTGCCTTGTCATCTCTGTATCACCCTAAGGTTGACTGGGAGAGAATGCCTAAGGCATTAAGTCCGCCTATGTACACATGTTGCATGAAGTTTAAATAAAAATAAAAATAAAAAATATATACCCGAGTAATACATAAAAAAAAAAAAAAAAAAAACCCGCGTACTACATAACCTCCTCCTTTTTTTTAAGTCCGTTAAAAATCAATATACCTAGCATAATAATCAGCGAAATTACGCGGATTTTGCGTTTTGCGCAGATGTGACGCCTATCTTACCACAGTTCTTGGCTCTGTACCTGTATTTGTTCTGTGTTCTTGAATTTTTTGGTAATTTTGTGCGTCACTTTTGAAACAAATAAATATTTTTTCTTTCTTTCTTTCTAAATTGGTGAAAGATTGTACCTAGCTTATTTATCACAAATATCACAATAGATCTCTCCAGGTCACAATGACTCTAAGGCCCTCTAAAATAGCTGCTGGTGACTCAATAATTATTCATGGTTTTTTTTCTTACAGAGTAAAATATTCAGGCGTATACTCGTACTTTCTAGCATTTTTTCTTGTTGGAAGACAAATTTGGCGCCGCATTGGTCGTTCAGAATCCGGACTGCACCTTGCTCTGTCAGCATTATGGAGGCTACTCATACTCACCATTATTCCGTTTGCGGTGTATGTGGGTGTATTCTATGCTCACTTGACAATGCTACCGAAAGCTGGGCCGCACGACAGTGTTATGACAAGCGCTTTCCAAGCATCGCTACAAGGTGGACTCGCAAGTATAACGCGGGGCCAACCATTGCATGTTGCACACGGCTCTCAAATTACTCTTAGGTAAAAATATGATTACGTTATTGTTTTCTTATTTTAATAAAATTATGAAATAACAGTTACAGTAGAGAAGGTGACTATTTTTTCAATTAGTTTTTTTTAGAAATCTCGAAACTTTTTTAAGAAAAATAAGCAACAGTGAAAACCCCAATAAAATATTTAATAAAATGTCCAAGTTAGAAGAAATTTGTTCACTTGGCAGAGACAGCACTATTGAAGAATGACGTCATTGTTGAACACCTTCATAGTAACTTGACATCTTTCTGAACAACGTCCGTTTCGCACGACAAAGACAGAAAATGCCCCTTCCAAAAACTTAAACAGCGTGTATCTCTCCCATATTTTTATGGATTTTGTTTATTCTTTCTACAATGTTGTCCTTTTTATACCTTCTTTTAAATAATATAAAAAAATGTATTTTTTGACAGGTAGTCAACTACCGTAATCTCATGAACTGTATTGTTTTAGACACACGCATGGTCGTACTTGCTGGCTCCACTCTCACGCCCACGTATACCCGGTGCGCTACACGGACGGGCGCGGCTCGTCGCACCAGCAACAAGTCTCTTGCTACAGCTTCAAGGACGTGAACAACTGGTGGATAGTGAAGCGGCCGGACCAGGCGTCGCTGTCTGTTTCGCGACCACCTGACGCCATTCGACACGGAGATGTTGTTCAGTTGCTCCACGGCATCACTAGTAGAGCTTTGAACTCACATGATGTCGCTGCACCCGTTTCACCACAGTCACAAGTATGGGATAGTACCCAAGGGCGTCGCCAAGGACGGGCATGGGGCAGCTGCCCTAGATACTCAAAGTTTTTTATTGTCCGATTTATAATTCCCGCGCAATGCGATCTGAACTGCACAGTATGTGTGCATGTCGAATGTGAACATGATTCCATACATTTTGAGCTGTTAGTGTATTTATTTATTTTACCTACAATACATATCTAAACTCTGTTTTTTCTACTTGTCTTATTTAGTAAACAATCTTGACATGTCTTTTTAATGCAATTCGTCAATAATAATTATCAAAAGACATTATTTTAACAATTTACACACTAAATAACATATATTAACCTAATTACATGTGCAGAACTAGTAGTTATATTTTATCGGTTGTTATTTGAATAAAGAGAAGTGCCAAGATAAAAGATTGTTTACTAAATAAGACAAGAGAGAAAAAACAGAATATACTATCTATCACCTTGCCTCCCCTCATTGGCTGGCGACGCCCTTTAATAGTACGTAATATGAATTAGCATTCCTATTTAATTTGTATAGTTTTTATTAAAATGTAGACACCTATAAAACATGCCATCACTTTCTAGGAGGTTTCTTGCTACATAGATTACAACGTTTCGATGCCAGCACAGAATCTCTGGCGAGTTGATATCGTGAACCGTGACAGTGAAGACGCCACATGGGACAGCATCCGGTCTCTGGTTCGGTTGGTGCACGTAGATTCTGGCTCTGCGCTACGTTTTAGTGGTCGCCAGTTACCTTCGTGGGGTTTCCATCAGCATGAAGTCGTTGCTGATAAAGTATTGACACATCAAGATACAGTGTGGAATGTTGAAGAACATCGGTATACGAAAGGTAACCCGAATATGCCTTACCAAACAATATCATCACTTGTTTTTATCACGACCACAAAGTCAAAGTCAAATCATTTTTTTCAATTAGACCATTTAACAGGCACGTTTGAAAGTCGACAGTGAAAAGTAAATTGAATGTTTCCACTTGCTAACTATCTTTATTTTATTCTCTTAGCTGAAGATAGGAAAGAAAGAGAGCGCGAACTTGTATCTGCAGAAATGATACCAACTGCTGTGACTCAGTTAACATTTTGGGAGAAGTTTGCAGAGTTGCAATACAAAATGATAGCACACGCGCCCGATGCACCGCACGGTCATATGTTCGCCAGTGAGCCTACTGAGTGGCCATTGCTCGTTCGATCCATCGCATATTGGTTATCACCTAATTCAAATGTAAGATTTTCAGATTATGTATATCTGCTGATATTTTAATGGCTTCTCTCCCGAAAAGGGGTCATTGTACTCATCATTATGAACAACTTTTACTATGGGACCAACCCTGAAATCGCTTTTGTGTTCGCTCGCTCGAATTTTTGTTCACTTAAATCGATAAATGTAGGGACCAACAGATTTTTAATTCGCGTTTTTAGGTTTGGCCCCATAGTAAAAGTTGTTCATAATAGTGAGTACAATGACCCCATTTCGGGAAAGAAGCCATGAAAATTTCAGCATGTATTATATTTTCAATCATTTTCGGAAAAGTAAATATACTGTAACGTGTAACATAATGAACGCAAGACCTAAGACACCATAATATTATGAACTAGCTTATGTTCGCGGCTTCGCCCGCATAAAATTCGGCTTATCACAGAAAGATATTAACGTGCATGTTTATTTTCCCGGGTTAAAAAGTAACCTATATGTCAATCCCGTTTATGGTATATCTGTGTGCTCAATTTCATCCAAATTCGTTCAACGCGGCAACGGTTAACGCGTGATTGAGTAACAAACATCCAAATATCTTCACGAACTTTCACATTTATAATATCAGTAGGATTCTATGTAATTTTTTTTTCAAAATCACAAAATTTCACGCTTTTTAAGCATCAGTGAGTTCCAGAGTTGGTCGCTGGATAGCTGCAAGATGCCGTTATCTGACACATTGAAAGCCATTTCGCTGGTCTTTCTGGACCTACTCAGGATCCGCTGATAACTTATTTATCCTTAGTATACAAAATTAATTTTGATATGGTATCACAGACCAGTAAGCCTCAAGACTCAAGACGCCAAAACGAAGTTTTTCATGAGAACACAGTCGTAAAATGTTGGCGTGGTACAGGGGGCGGATGGCGCGTTATGATTGGTTGGCTCAAAAGTTTGGTGGGATGATTGGTGCCGCTCGCCGACGGAGTGATGTTCCGATTGGCGGCAGGGCGTATGATATGCAGTGCTATTGCATATGCTATGTGATCGGGGGGTATCCAGCTAATAGGCGTCTAGACGCCTATTAGCTGAATAGCTCTAGGCTTACTGGTCTATGCATGATATACTAATTAATAAAAATCATATCAATCCATTCTCCTAGTGATTCAGAAGGCCAGTTCTCGTAATTAAAAACATCTACTGTCAGGAGATTGAGATTTACGGCTAAAATTAATATCCTACTTATATACTTACTTACTTAGATAGAAATTTGACATATTTTGTATGGAGCTTATGTCAAATTCCTATCTCTAGTAGGGCAAATCGTGGATAGATTGGATATTAATTTTGGCCGTTAAAGCATTTAGATTAGTTTGGAACTATGGTTTGAACGATTTTATTTACGAGAGTAAAATTAACTTTGTGAACAAACTACTTTCAGGACTTAGTTTGCGTTATTCTGTTACACGTTGTATACATTTCGTTGTTTTTCAACTTATTTATTTATTTCCAGGCTCAAGTTCATTTGATCGGAAATCTAATAACCTGGTACACCGGGTCAATTTCCGTTCTAGTATACAGTGCCCTCCTCGCGCTGTATGCCGTTCGACGCCGTCGGGCCTGTGCAGACTTACCGCCGCTAGCGCTGCAGAAGTTTTATGACGCCGGCTATATTCTCTTCTTAGGCTACTGGATCCACTACCTCCCCTATTACTTTATGGACCGTACTTTGTTCCTCCATCACTACTTACCCGCTTACATTTTCAAAATTTTACTCTTGTCATTTGTCATAGACCACATATACTATATTATTCAGTCGCGAGAGAAAACTCGCCCAATAACAAACATATTTATTTTATGTATTGCAATATGGTTAGCGTATGTCGTAATTACTTTTAAGAAATTTTGTGTTCTCAACTACGGGAACATAGACTTGACTGAACATGATCTTTTGAATCTCAGATGGAAAGATACTTGGGATTTTATACTGCATAAGAAAGGATGACTGATGTTACCAACTTGAATTACTATTTCAGCTGCCATTAAAAAAATCGTCACAATGTATTTATTAATATACTCTTAATATGAATATCCTCGTAAGGCCCAACCACCTACTTTAAGTACATTGGTCAGTAGTCATTCAGGCCCAAGCAAGATTGTTAAATCATCAAATATCGGCCCAACGACCTAAAAAAAGAGACATCTCTATTTGGCTTAATTTGAATTTGATGTCTCTGTTCTAGGTTGTTGGGCCGATTTAGCTATATTTTTGCAAATTCAAGTCTGGGCCGCAACTACTCGCACCTATTTTTATTTATATCGACCTAAATTTAGGTTGGGCCTTACGAGGATAGGTAAGATAAATAAAAAATACTCAAACATAATTTAAGTTAAAAAAAATCATATACATTATGATGTTAAAATATACAGGTAGCCTTCGGAGCATTTATACAAAATCGACACTCAAAATGTACAAAACGAAAAATAAGCGCAACAAAATTGCGCAGCAAAACGTCACATTTCACATTGGCATTACCGATATTTTTTTCTCTGTAAGGCTGCGAAGCCCCCCGACCGTTCGGGGAGCTTCGCCTCCCGCAATATAAAACTGATGGCCAGATAGCTAATAGGTAGGTTTGGTTCAATTCAATTTTCAATTCATTTATTTCGTTTTGTGAACACAGGGTATACAGATGTTATTTATAAAAAAAGAAATGTGTGCTGGGACACATAGTAGAAGTGAAGCTTCAACGGACAAGTGGAAAAACGAATGGCAACTGACAAGGGGAAAAACGAATCGCAACAAAATTTTAACTTGAAGTTTTACGGGCAGGTTTTCAAATTGGATAAGTACAAACAATCTGCCCGTAAAACTTCAAGTTGAAATTTTGTTGCGATTCGTTTTTCCACTTGTCAGTTGCCATTCGTTTTTCCACTTGTCCGTTGAAGCTTCACTTCTACTGTGTCCCAGCACACATTTCTTATTTTTCGCAGGTTTACTGCAAATTATGTTTTGGTTAGGTAAGGTACATTTTGTTGAATGCATTTTTTATTTACAGAAAAATCCTAATACCCTCTATATAGAAGTTTCATCGTCATCATCATCATCACCACCACCATCATCATCATCATCATCATCATCAGCCTTTCTCTCCCTCTCTGCCTGCTGCCGCCTCTCGCCAGGCGATATATCGTCTACCCCCTCCACGCGGCCGCAACGCTTTTTCGTGACAAAAAAATCCTCATACCCCCCGTCTATATAGAAGTTTCACTACAAAAAGAAGATCCTTGCTATGTCCCGCCAGAAGGCATACAAAACATTTAGGTATCAATACACTGTCACAATTAATGGTTATGTTAGATGTCCACACCATGCTATAACGATTTACCAACACCGTCCCTTACCCTCTCGGCCCTGTATAAATAACGGATCTTTTTTGTATGTTGTGCTCGTTTTGCGTTTTGTAAATTTTGAGTGTCGTTCTCATTTTGCGTAATGTACATCCATTATGCTCCGAAGGGTACAGGAATATTGCATAATAATATAAGGAATATTGCATAATACTCGATGATATTTAAAAATACAGATACAAAATCTGTACTTTTAAATCTGTACAACAGGTATGTTACGTGCGCGCGCAGTCTGAAGACTCGAAAACGTCCTAATTAGGACGTTTTTCTATTAGGACGCGTCAAAAAAGGTGCAGAGTGCGACCAGTTAAAAAAAAACGAAAATGACGTCGTGTGTGCACAGAAAATGATCCAATTATGAATTTATGACGCGAAAGAACCCTTAATAGTAACTAACTTACTTACGTGGGACACTCAGAAAGTTTTGCGAAACTAAAAAAAATTGTTCTATACGTACATATATTTTTATCAAATCTTTTCAAAGTACTTTCCACCAGCCTCTATACAAAGATTCATGCGCCTAAACCAGTTTTCAAAACACTTTTTCCAGTCCGCCGCAGACACCTCGTTTACAGCCTGCTCGAACGCAGCCAGCGCATCTTCCGGCGACGAAAATTGTATCCCTTTGAGCTGATTTTTTATTTTTGGGAATAAAAAGAAGTCACACGGTGCTAGATCAGGGCTGTAAGGAGGGTGACCCAGGAGTTTGACTGGCGTGCTGTTCAGGAAGTCCCTCGTTTTGAGTGCGGTGTGCGCAGGTGCATTGTCGTGGTGGAGCAGTAGCCCGCGGAGCCCTGTGTTTGGTCGCTTGTTGCTTATAACAGAGAAAACTTCTGGCAAACATTTGGTAGTATACCATTCGGCATTAATGCTTCTTTGATCCCGTAAGGGAATTGATACCAAGTGGCCAGTCAAATTAAAAAAGCTAGCGATCAAAATCTTACCCCCGCTTCTAGATCGCTTCACTTTGGTAGGCGTTGGCTCATTTTGAAACACCCAAACAGTCGACTGGCGCTTGGTTTCTGGGTCGTATTTATAAATCCAGGACTCATCACCTGTAACGATGTCGTAAACACGCCGAGACGAGCCTGCTTCAAATTTGTTAAGCATATCACGGCACCATTCCACCCGGGCCTGCTTCTGAGCATCGGTGAGGTTGTGCGGCACCCAGCGTGATACTATCCTCCTCACGCGAAGATGGCTGTGTAGAATCTCGTGAACGCTTCCCGATCCAATCTTCAATATGTGTTGAATCTCCTGATATGTAATTCGCCTATTGTCTTGGATTAAATTTTTCACTGCTAGCACGTTTTCTTCGGTAACAGCCGTCAAAGGGCGACCGCTTCTTTCGTCATCCCCCAAAGTTGGTCGACCGCGCTTGAATTCGTTATACCAACGATACACGGTTGCCTTGGAAGGGCCTTCATCCATGAATGCCATTTGAAGTCTATCGTACGATTCATCCGGTTTCAGGCGACACTTGAAATCGTATAAAATCATAGCTCTAAAATGTTCCCGGCGCAGATCCATATTTCAGTGAGACACAATACTTTGAATTAACTCGCAAAAAATGTGGAGGGAAATTTTGAAATTGGAACTTACTTATTTTTACTTATAAATAATCATATTTTCGAAAAACATTATAACTGGCCAGTCTCCCATATATAAAAACTTTTTTTCGCAATACTTTCTGAGGGGCCTGGTACTTTGTACTAGTTTATGTGGATGTGTGCTGCCACTGCGTACGGAACATTTTTTTCGTTTGTTTGTTAGGGTACCTATGACATATATATACTTTTAAATATCATTGATAATAATATAAGGAATATGTAGGTACTTAAATTATGAACAATGGCAACACTGAAGCATAAAGAGTAGGAATATATGGGTGATAGCACAGATCTATTACCTAGGTGATAGTTATACACTATTACACACAGCAATTTATTATTGTAAAAAAACCGGCCAAGTTCGAGTCAGGCCTCACTCTATCAGAGTTCCGTACATATGACCTGTTAACATTTTTAAACTTGATATTAAAGGTCAACACATAATATCCGAGATGAATGGAAAAAGGAAAGGGAAGGGAGGCCTTTGCCTTGCAGTGGGGTGGGACAATATAGGCTAAAAATTATTATTATTATATCCGAGGGCTATGGAATATTTCGTTTTCGAACTCTAGCTCGAGCAGGGTTGATTGGGTTAGCAGAGTAGAAAATGTTTGTTTGTTTTGGTCATGGCTAACAAACTAGAATAAGTCGGCGTTTTCAGTATTTGTTGTTTAGATACTAACATACATAAATTCCAAATTGCTTAACTATACATTCCGCTGGATGCGGAAGGCACAGGACCGGTCGTTGTGGCGATGCTTGGGGGAGGCCTATGTCCAGCAGTGGACGTCTTTCGGCTGAAATGATGATGATGATGATGACATTCCGTCGGAAATATTTCGGCACCTCAAAGGAATGCGCTTCCCGCCCCCGCGCCGCATTTCACCCCGACCGTAGCGTGCCGCCCGTCGCGCTATTAGACCGCATTATTTCAAGGTTCCTAGATATTTCTGACGGGTAACCACAGACCAGTAAGCCTCTAAACGCCAATTAGCCGGATACCTGAATTTTTAGATCATCATTTTTAATAATGATGTATTATAATCAGCTGATGACAATAAACGCAAATGTAATTTTAAATTCTATTACAATTTTATTTTTTTCAATGCAATGTTAATTTTTATATTAAATACGAAATTAAGTGTTATTTAGTAACTATTATATAAAATACTAGCGGACCCGGCAGACGTCGTCCTGCCCGGAAAAGCAGCGCCACATATAATTAAAATCGTCCCTGCCATTTAGGAGAAGATCAGTGACATACAGACAGAAGGGCCACCTACCGGATCCAATTGTGTTTTCACACCATCCAGGAAACGATTGAAATATTCACAAAAAAATTCATCCAAATCGGTTCAGCTGTTTAGGAGGAGTTAGGCGACAATCAGATGTACAGAAGAAATAAATATTCGCGGCTTCACTCGCGTTAAATTCTGCTAACCCACGTGACGGATCCTGTTAATTCAGTCCAGTCCAGTCCAGTTCCATCCATCCATCCATCCATCCTTTTATTCGGACCGTCCAGTCCAGTCACTATCCCACTATCTCACCCCATGTCCAGTCCCGTCCCATGTCCCGTCCCGTCCCATGTTAAATGTCCCATCCCGTCCCATGTCCAATGTCCCGTCTCATGTACCATGTCCCGTCCCGGCCCATGTCCCTTCTCAAGTCCCGTCTCGTCCCATGTCCCATGTCCCGTCCCGGCCCATGTCCCTTCCCATGTCCCGTCCCGTCCCATGTCCCGTCCCCCATGTCACATGTCCCGTCCCCCATGTCACATGTCCCGTCCCCCATGTCACATGTCCCGTCCCGTCCCGTCCCATATCCCGTCCCCCATGTCACATGTCCTGTCCCGT
The DNA here is from genome assembly GCA_949699075.1 of Asteroscopus sphinx. Lineage (NCBI taxonomy): Eukaryota > Metazoa > Arthropoda > Insecta > Lepidoptera > Noctuidae > Asteroscopus > Asteroscopus sphinx. Next base: position 23,901,782 of record OX453004.1, on the reverse strand, counting down.
CCGTCCCATGTCCCGTCCCCCATGTCACATGTCCTGTCCCGTCCGTCCCATGTTATCAATTGTTCAGCAAATCAAATTTGGTGACACAACGACTGCAGCGCCACCTACCGGGTAAATAAATAAATGTAGCTTATATGACACGTTCGTAGATTTACCATAGCAGCGCCATCTATTCATTACTTACTCAACCCAGTCGAAAGGTATCGACATCTGTTAGAATCATTTGGAGTTAACAGATAATTGTGACTGTCAAATAATAACAGACAAATAATTAGCAATAAATTAAAATTGCGACTATAATGTGAGATTTAAACTATCCTATCTCTTAAGTTGGATCGAACTCCACATGGTGTGCGAATTTTATTATAATCGGTTAAGTGGTTTAGGAGTCCATTGAGGACAAACATTGTGAAACGAAATTTATATATATTAAGATAAGATTATAATGAACGAAAATGTTATGTTAACTTCTGATAAAGTTAAGTCTGAGTAAGTTAAGAATTATGTTAATTTTAAAAAAAATGACTTGTAACAATTTTTATCAATAAATACAATACAATACCCCGGTCACCAAGCACATGCAGTAGCACTGCATATCTTGCGCCCCGCCGCCAATCGGGACGTCACTGCGTCAGCGAGCGGCTCCAATCATACCACCGAACTTTTGAGCCGACCAATCATAACGCGCCATCCACCCCCTGTGTTCTCATGCAAAACTTTCGTTAATGCTGCGTCTTGATCTTGAGGCTTACTGGTCTGTGTAGGCAAAAATTGTCATCTTTGATGGCCCCCATTTCTTTATTTTTGAAGATAAAAAGATTTAAAAACATTTGTACTCTACACAATAAGCTCTAGACATAGACACCACATGCCAGGGGAAAAAAATCGCCTCCTTTTTCATGTAGAGGCGAAATTAATTAATTTACTAAAAATGAGGAATTCATAGGAAGAATTAAATTTTACACCAGACATAGCTAAAGCAGATACTGTACTACTGTATTATTATAAAATTATTGTTTGTTCACAAATTAGAGTAAAGTAATATACGAGTTTCGGCCGAAATAGCAATTATGGCCTTCGAAAAAACTCCGCTTCGCCTAGTCTGTCCAATATTTCTTGGCTGTCAATTGCTTTTTCAGGCCTGGATATTAATGTACATACTTTTACATACTGTTATTCCCTCTTTCATTGTCTAAAATATTCATTACTGTCATCACAGTGCATAATGATTGAAGCCTTCCACTGCTACTCAGTGATGCCACTTGTTGTATCAATCCGTCCAACTAATAAATATTTTATATTTTTATATTGAGAAAATATTAAATTATTTTTTATCAGTTAAAGGTATTTTTTTTACCCGACTGCACCAGAAGGAAGGTTGAGTTTTTTAAAAAAGAGTCTTAGAAAATTACATTTATTTTATAACCAATATAATGTAAAATGCGGAAGTTAACGACGACTGTGAGTAGGTTCCACTTCCATAGGCTGGGGGCTAGTGATGTTAACAGATGTAACCTCCAGAGGAATGACACGCTGCTTCAGCACAGCTGTGGTGCCCAAAGCATATCTGTAGGATCCCTGCTTCTTGCCCTGAAAATTAAATAATATTATACAATGGTTATCACAATTCTACAATTTCACTGTATTTGACAAACTACTACATACAAATACTACATTTATCCTTTCTAATAATTACCTTAACATTAGCTTCTTCATATGTCCTGAGGTACTGGGCAGGTCCTGTATTGCGAATGACACAGAGGTCAACATTAGAACCTGATCCCAAGTCATTGAAGATACCAGCAGCAATGGCATCACGAACAAGTTTCTTTCCTTCTTCCTCACTCATGTTTGGCTTCCAGCCCGATTCAAACACAGCCATAGCAGCTAAGGAACCGGATCCTAGTGGAAATGAAAATACTTTCAGTAAATACTCAATTATACAAAAACATTTTCATTAAATGCCTCATTGGTCTAGTGGTTGCAAGCGTGACTGCTGAGCGTGGGGTCCTGTGTTCGATTCCCAGGCCAGGCAGTGTTATTGGGTTTTTTTCATTAGAAAATTCTCAATAGCAGCCTGGAGTCTGGATTTGTGCCCGGTCAATGGCAGTAGGCTCGCCCCCTATTACCTGGGACTATAACAACTGATGAAATGTGGGTGTACTATTACACCTCTGCCTACCCCTTTGGGGGAATACAGGCATGATATTTTGATGATGATTTTCATTAAATGGTCAATTATACAAACATTTTATTCAAGAATCATAATAAACAATCTTACCCATAGTTGCATAGGGCAACTTGTCTACAGAACCATGAGGGTATATGCAATAGATATGAGGCCCAGTTCTATCAACACCACCAAGTACCAGGGCAGCACCAATATAACCCTGGTAACGGAACAGCATGCGCTTCAAAAGGGTGGCAGCAGTCTCTACCGGCACCGTGCGCCCTGTATGCAGTCTCTGTAACTCTAGCTGGGATGCCACTGTTTGCGTCGTCATTTCAGTGTCAGCGGCAGTTCCGGCACCGCAACAGTACATGTTGCCAGCTAAGTAATGTATTTTCTGACAGTTTTTGTCAGAGACTACGGTATTTTCAGTCGCTCTGGTATCAGCGCCGAGAATAACACCGTCGGCATATATTATACCCACGATCGTAGTACCAGTTTTAGTAGCCGTTGGAGCCGGAAATCCTTTCTGGGCTAAGAAGGCATTGCTGTAAGAAACAAGAAAACAACTTAAGCATTTCTAAAATACAGTCATTTAAGAAATAGGAGTACTGAATATCGAATCATTGCTTACCGTTGGCAGTTCTCAAATGAGAATCCTGGTGCTGGTGCTTCTGGGATAAGAATAGAGGCCATAGTTAATTAGTTGAACAATAAAGTTTTATTTATAAGATTTTGTGAGAAAGCCGAAATTCTATTTCTGCAAGCAATGCTCAACTCAATGCTCAAAAACGTCACTGTCAAACGAATCACAATGACTTTTCAAAAAGATACCTTTTTCAGCAGTTTTATAACCAGGTTGCTAAAACCTTTTAGCCATATGACACCATATTAAAGCGGGCTATTCAAAGCACTGCTTGGCCCACAGACTACTAGGGGATACTACGCTTGGCCGCGTTCAATATTATCATTACGCTCGGAGCGTTCGTTTGTATGATCCAGTGAGTTGTACCTATGGAGGCGATGATTCTTCTATATCCACCTAGTTTATACAAATATCTATTAACGGCCAAAATTAATAACCGATCTATCCACGATTTACCCTACTAGAGATAGAAATTTGACATAAAATGTATGGAGTTTATGTCAAATTTCTATCTCTAGTAGGGTAAATCGTGGATAGATCGATTATTAATTTTGGCCGTTAATCGTTATTGAATTACGAATCTATTCTTTGTCTCTTGTTAACCAACGTGTTATGTCGTCTGGTGAAAGAGATCGCATGCTATTTGTATATTCTCTGCTTGGCAACATCTTTACGGGATGTCAAAATACCTACACCGCGTGACAACCCGCAATGTGGGCCATAGTACATGAGCTGTCAAGTAAACAAACTAGGGCTGTTGTTTTTTTTTAAATATCAGATTTTTGATATATCGATATTTTTAAATATTAATTGGAGTTCGATATATTGAAAAAAAAAAATCGGTATTTCAATATATCGGCCAAATTTCATGATTCTAGGTCAACGCGAAGTATATAGGTTTTTTATGTGAGTTTGCGAGTATCAAAATAATGTGACATAGCCGTATGACTGCCTTGACTTAGAAGCTTGATTTTTTGAAGTAAAACTTCTTTAGGCACGCTTGACTTGGGGGTAAGCTGGTAAATGCGTTACGAAAACTGAGGTGAACGGAGGGGGTAGTGCGGGACGCGGGGAAAGAGGCGTGCGCGACGGCCGGCCACGACACAGCGCCACCGCGCCGGCAGAGCACACGCACGCCACACTGCCATTCCTTTGTTCTCATTGAAATAGTATTGAGGGAGATATAAGTTAGTGAAGTTTTACTTCAGTCGTGTGGTCTAAAGCACACTCGTTTTTTTATGTCTTATGGACAGCCGAACTTAGTATTTGATATAATTGCATTATTTATTACTACTTTAAAATGATTTTAATCAGCACACATCTGGTAAGAAACACAAGTATCGATATCGATACTTTTTAGTTTTGATTACTTACTTCCCTAGTTATGGCTGCCATTACAGTGGCCCGGGTATTGTAGGTATGCCATGATTATTTCGTAGGTATTACAAGTTCATAGATATAAGTCAATGGTATGATCGCTCTGAGTACGTAGTTGGCTCTGAGTAACTATACGACCAAAGACATATCCATACTGACGTAATGTACGACAAAAGTACGCTCCGGGCACAGAATACATTATACAACGTGTATCAGAAATACGTGGTCATATTTTCATAGCTCATTCAGGGCATAGCATAGAACAACTTTTACTATGGGACCAACCCTGAAATCGCGAAATAAATATCAGCTGTTCCCTAGTAAATCATCGATGTCGCTCGACAAAATGTAAGGATCAGCTGATATTTTTTTCGCGATTTCAGGGTTGGTCCTATAGTGAAAGTTGTTCGATAGCATCCCCTGAATAAGCTCTTCAAATATGACCACGCATTTCTGATACACGTTGTATATGGCTCCGGGCGTCGTCGGACGATAATACTGAACAAGGCCCTTACATTACACTATTTACACTGATGAAAAAGCAGCAAAAATAAGAATCTTGGAACAACTGAAAAAATATTTATAAACCCATTTAAGAGAAAAGCAAGAAGTTATAATGATAGTAGATATATTTTACAAGCGGATGGCAACACAAAAAATGACATCTCCATTGCCATTGAAATTGAATCATCCATCTGCCAGGCCCTTTGAGTATATACCATGGTATATACTCAAAGGCCAGGCCGCGTTCAGAATGTTGTTTTTTGTGTTACCATCCGCTTATAAAATATCTACTAACATTAATATTAATCATGTAATTATTCTAAAAACTTATCGTTCCCCAAACACATTAATTCATTTCCTTTATACAATAAAATAAACTTCCCTCTAACTCTAAAGTAAAACAAAAAAATGTCTTAATTACGTGTAAACGTTTATTAAAATACTAGCCTTATGCTGCTAGTATTTTAATAAACGTTTACGCGTATTTATGTTTTTTTTTGTTTAATCGGGAATCACCTAGCAATGTTTGTCACACTTTCAGGTTATTCCCCTAAGTTTCGAGTCCTTGAGTTTTTATAAGAGCTAAAGGAGTTTTCCCGAAAATATACCCAGGATTTCTTTTTAAACATGTTTAAAACGCGTTCAAAATGTTTAAAACACTTGTTTTTAATAAATAAAAAAACATGATTTAAAACATAGACACATGTTTGAAACATTATAATAAAACAAAGTTAACCGTACAATATTATTAATTAAAATCGTTTCGATGCACGCAGTACAATAAATAAATAAATAGATAATGATATTGTACTCACAATATCATTATCTTTTACAGTGTTGTGTTGTTGTTTGTTGTGTTGTTTTGTATGATATTGTGAGTGATTACTGCGTGCATCGAAACGATTTTAATTAATAATATCGTACGGTAGATTAAAATAATTTTTTAGAAATATTTGTAAAGACGCTTGTCATCTTAGTCTACCTGCGACCACGAAATGCTGCAAAGCTTTCGAAACGTCAGGGAACCAATTTAAATAATATACGCGATTTAATCCGGTTAAACTTTGTTTTATTATAATGTGTAGTGACCGCGAAAACCTAAGAAGTTATTATGTTTGAAACATTTTAAACAAACAGTGTTTTATAAGAATATTTTTTTCCATCTCTGTTTTGGAGTCAGACCCATTGAAGCGCTCACTTGCTAGGCTATCACAGCTTATTTAGAAGAAAAGAGACGAAGTGAATTTATTGAGGCTGAGTATTTAGAAGAAAATATGAAAGGAAATTGCCACCTACCGTCATAAACGTGACTGAACATCATTTTAAGCTAAGATAAAACAGTACTATTTTGTTAAATATAATTGTTTTTGTCTTCTTTATGATCAAATGTTGATCTCATGCAGTGTTTTTTAATAAGTAACGATGCACGATGGCAAATTTCGTGATTTTCTCTTGCTAAAACAAAAATAATAGTATAAGTTTACGAAATTGTTTCAATGTATTTAAAAATATGTACCTCTTCCAACAGAAAATAAATACTTGAATAGGCTACAGTCATCCATTTTTGTATAATCAATAAAAGAAAAAAAAAAAAAAAAGAAAAAAAAAAAAAGAAAAAAAAAAAAAAAAAAAAATACAAAGAAAAAAAAAAGAATAAAGAATAGATTATACAGAGGTCTGTCAGGCCTCACGTTACATTTTACGTCACCAGTTAATTAAAAGTTGAGTAAGTAAACCATCTTGTATCCGTTGCTTAAATCCAATTTATTGTCATTATCAAAGTCAGCATTTTGATAATTAAGGTTCACCAAAAAGCCTTATTGGAATATTTATAATCATTTTTGTGATGATTTTCTCTAGTAAAAACTAATTATTATTGAAAAGTTTCAAATACCTATATTCAAATAGTCCCCAAATAGATCGAGTCCAAACAAACAAAGAGACATTATATTTGTAGTATAACTAATTATAATTAAATAAATGAACAAAATTCAAAATACACAGTTTACATTTAATTTTTAACTGGAATAAAGCACGAACGTAAAATACCAACAGTATGATTTTAGTTTTTCTACCAACATATTATGTTTTTTTAATGTAGTAATATTCAGCTTACGAGTCTTCAAATGATTGGTTATTATATAATGCAACTGTTATTCAATTTTGTACCTTATTACAAGAGTATGAGATGCTTGGTTACTGTTTTACAAATAAAGTTATGTTTTTGTCGTTCTGCATTGGATAACGAACTGAACAACCAATCGCGAGTGGACGAATTGTCTTCGTCTTCGTCGTCGTATGCCGATTTGTCAAATCAGTATCAGTACTGCTGTTGTCAAAAAGCGAAATGTGTTGGGGAGTAATAATCCTATTTTAACTTGAATATTAAGTTACTTTATCTTCTAAATTAGTTCTTAGGTGTAAAGTCAACAAAATGCTTAGTAACACTGCATATATATGTTTAATTTATCTGACGTCTGCTTTAATACTGACGTTGGCCGGTCGAGACTTTTATCAAATTCTCGCTGTATCCCGTTCTGCGACCACAAATGAAATAAAAAAAGCTTACAGAAAATTAGCAAAAGCTTTGCATCCAGATAAAAATCAAGATGATCCTGACGCGTCACAAAAGTTTCAAGATCTTGGTGCAGCGTACGAGGCCCTTTCGGATCCTGAAAAGCGAGAGCTATATGATCGTTGTGGCGAGGACTGTCTGAAGAAAGATGGTATGATGAATAACAATGACCCGTTTGCGAGTTTCTTTGGTGACTTTGGTTTCCACTTTGGTGGCGAGCCACAACAGCACGAGACACCTCGCGGGGCGGATATTGTTATGGATCTCACAGTCACACTTGAGGAACTGTATAGTGGAAATTTCATAGAGGTTAGTGCATAGCTAATAATCATAAGTTGATATACCTCCTTACATACATATATTGATATATTATAAATTTTATTTGTTTTTTTAAAGATAACTCGAAATAAACCTGTGATCAAACCAGCATCGGGTACACGAAAATGTAACTGCAGACAAGAGATGGTTACTAGGAACCTTGGTCCTGGGCGGTTCCAGATGATGCAACAGACTGTGTGTGATGAATGTCCTAATGTGAAGTTTGTTAATGAAGAGAGGCTGTTGGAAATCGAGGTAACTTTGCATTAAACTTCAAAAATTTAATACATACAATATTTTGCCAGACTCGGTTTAAATTGTGTACCTATATAGACAGTGGTAGCAATGGAAGAGGTAGAAATATTGCTGCAAAACTGATGTGATTTCAATACTATCTGCTTTCGTACATATTTTGCTACAGTTTACTATTTAAGTTTCAATATGGAGAATATCGTAAATCCTTTATTGAGAAATTAATTAAGGTTGATATATTTTCTAATACTTTAAAAAATATATGTAGGCAAATAAAGAACCTAAAACTAGATTGTGTTAAGGGATAATAATACTAATATTTTTTTATATGATTGATAAGAAAATTGATAAATGAATGTGTCTGAACATTCTGTAAGTGTTAGTAGCACAAATTACATGACTTACTTTTACAGTAAGCATTGAAAAAATCAAATGAGTAAGCACAACTTAACACCTCCAACCCCAAGGTTGCAGTATTTTCTTAAATTTATAGCAACTGACCATCTTTTAAAGCTGTAGAAATGTAACCAAATGTTCATGCTAAATTTAATACTTACTCTATAAAATTAAATTCAGTTATTTTTTCTAGGTAGAGGTGGGTGCACCAGATGGTCATAAGTCCAAGTTACGAGGAGAAGGTGAACCACATATGGATGGGGAGCCTGGAGATCTTATAATGGTGTTTACAACTGAGAGGCACCCACAGTACACACGTAAAGCTGATGATCTTTACACCAATGTCACCATAACTCTACAGGTGAGGCTGTTTTAACTACACATAAATTACTTAGTTTATTGCATATAAACATCATCAGATTGGCCACATTTTCTTCTTATTCCAACTCTCCTTTCACTGGTCTGCTACAATACATTTCTGTAGAAAAAAGCATTATCTTTGTACTATCTTTTATTCTATGTACATTTGACTATTTAATATTCTGTGCTTGATAGTTAAAAAAATCATTCCTGTGTTCCTAAATAAAAATACAGAAGTGTATCATTGTTCACCCAAATTTCACTAATTGTATGTACCTGTGTTAGAGGTGGGCTTTTAGTTTGTAGGTATTATTATTTATTGTAAACTGTGTGAATATGCAATACAACCATGTAAAACAGTTGTAAAATGTTTTATGTGTAGGTAAAATTCTTATCTTGAATGGTTACCAATCATTATAGCATTTCATGGTTCCACACTTTCATAGAATGCCAGTAATTAAATGTTATAGCTATACCATACAATACACTAGTACTACTTAATGAAGGAATACTATTTGGCAATTTAATTCACTACTTGATTTTGCTATTTCTCTACTGTTTTAAGTATTATTTACTCATTTGTTTTTAGTTTACATTTTTATATTTATCTGAGTATATTTTACAGTAATACTCGCTGTGCCCCGTGGTTTGTCCCACAGTTTAATTTAAAAGAAATCTGCATATTATTCAACCAAAACTGTAATATCTACAACAATATATCTAAAAAACAATCATTGTAGAAGCTGAAACAAATTCCGTATACATATCCCTCATTGACATAGGCATGCATGTTCGGTTCTTCTCAGTAACACTCGGTTGTCGTCAGCCCCCTCCCCTACCCAACGCGTCGCAACGCCCGCCCGCGCTATTACTTAATTTTCGCTTAGCATTCTTTCTGACTTTTTTTCTTTTTGCTCAGCTCCTAAGGGTTGTAGTGTGATGTTAAATAGCATATAATCTTCCTCAATAACTGAACTACCAATTCAAAGAAATATTTCAAATCCGGCTGGTAGTTCCATTAACAAACAAAAAAAATACAAACAAACTCTTCAGCTTCCTAGTGTTATAGTGGTACACCATGACTGCCTATTAAGTGTTTCTTTACTTCCAGCCCATCCAAAGGTTGTCTGGAAGAGATCCCCCTTGTATTATCCCATTATGCCCATTGTATATAATTTATTGTAAAGGATTTTTTTTTTTTTTGATAACTGGTCTATGTACAATAGTATATTAAAAATATTATTATTAATATACAAAATGTTAGTTACACATGGCTTAATGCCATGGGCATGGGGTGTGTATAAATAGTAGATATGCTTGTATGGCCTGAAGCTCCCAATTTCTATATTTGGAGATTTTCTCATTATGAGCAGTTTGTAATAATAGTGCACTTTATTCAGCATCTCTTACTCAAGTCTATATTATTATGTAAATGCATATGGTGGATACACTATTGCCTGATTTTTAGCAATTTTTCTTTTAATTTAATTATTCCAGGATGCATTAGCTGGTTTTACAATGGAGCTGGTGCATTTGGATGGTCATAAAGTATCTGTATCCCGCGACAAGGTGACATGGGCTGGCGCCCGCGTCCGCAAGAAGGGTGAAGGCATGCCTAACTTTGAAAACAACAATCTTCATGGAAATCTCTACATCACATTTGACATTGACTTCCCAAAACAGGACTTCACAGATGAGGAAAAAGAAGGTATTTATTGACCTACATTGATATACTTGAATGTAAGACAGCCTTTTGTTCTGTATTTCATATTCAAATATCTAATCCTTACATTTTTTGTTTCAGCACTGCGAAAAATACTTAAACAAACACCAAATAATAAAGTATATAATGGACTATAGTAGCCATATTGCCAATTTAATTTATTTAAGTAGTGAAATGCGGTATGAACAAAGTTTTGTGTGAAGGATTTTACGTTACCCGTGAATACATGTGATTGTTTTTATATAATAAAACATACTAATTGTAGAAAGTTTACATTTTATTTTTTAAATATATATATAAATTTATTTCCCTAAATCATACAAAAAAACAACATAAGTATTAACATAATTTATTATCTTAATAACATACTGGATGAAACCATTCTGATAGGTTTTCACAGAATAAAAATGTTTGTGAACTTTTAACTCACTTTTAAAATATGACATGGGCTACATTCTCTTCGTCCGACGACGCACTGAGCGTACTTTGATCGTTCAGTTACTCGGAGCGATCATACAAACGAACGCCTAAACAATGCTCCCACGACGTCGGGCGATATAAGTGAACGCAGCCATGTATACAATATGTCCCTGTATTGTACTAATAAATCTTTAAGGGTGGTAAACACACTCAATTTTATAGCAGAAAACATCCCACTTGTGGGGTCCAATCCCAACATCCCCAAAGATAGAGCAATTTTAGTATTTGACTTACCTACTTATGGCCAAAATTAATATCCAATCTATCTACGATTTACCTTTAGAGATAGAAATTTGGCATATTTTGTATGGAGCTTATTTCAAATTCCTATCTCTAGTAGGGCAAATCGTGGATAGATTGGATATTAATTTTGGCCGTTAGACATCTGCATAATCTAACAATCATAACTTAAGACCGAAGTCACTTACCCCGTTTCCGAAAGGCTGATCAACGCAAAAATTAACTAATCAGCTGTCAAATCTCAGGTCAAGCGATGTGATTGGTTGTTAACATTTTTGCCGGCCAATCACAGGAGCTGACATTAGATTTGACAACAGATCAAATTGATCAGCCTTCCAGAAACGGGGATAGAGGTGTAAATTTAATGTCATTTGAAACGTTAAAGCATACACAGCTAAAAATATTCAACTGTCTTACAAAACTTAAGTTACTTTTGTAATCAATCATGAAAGTGAAATTTTAAACATAATTTTTACATTTTATATGTAGGTGTGCGCTAGCTTGACGTGCTACCTCGTCCCCGCCAAGTCTGTCGTCCAGCGGGACTATCGCGCACGAACTTGTACGGACTACAGCGCTAAAATTGGCATACCTATTTATACAATTTCTGTGATAAACACTTTTTCCTTACATGAAAGTTATTTTTTTTTAAATTATGAAAAAATGTACAGCATGCAACAAAAACCCTGTTGTTCCTGTGAGCTACGTTATCAGAATCGATATAGGACACAACAAATTAGGAAAAACTAATCAATAAAAAAAATCGAATTAAATATTTAATCATTATTAATTGTAAATTGAAAGTGATTATATCACTCAAAACTAACTCACTCAGTGATTAAATAAAAAATAATAATTAAATATTAAATCATTATTAATCGTAAATTCACTCAAAGTCACTCAAAGGGCAATGGAGAAGGCTATGCTCGGAGTGTCCCTGCGTGATCGAATCAGAAATGAGGAGATTCGCAGGAGAACGAAAGTAACCGACATAGCCCGAAGAATTGCCAAACTTAAGTGGCAATGGGCGGGGCACATTGCTCGCAGAACGTATGGCCGATGGGGCAGTAAAGTTCTGGAGTGGCGACCGCGTACTGGAATGCGCAGCGTGGGTAGGCCCCCCACAAGGTGGAACGACGACCTGGTGAAGGTCGCGGGAATCCGCTGGATGCGGAAGGCACAGGACCGGTCGTTGTGGCGATGCTTGGGGGAGGCCTATGTCCAGCAGTGGACGTCTTTCGGCTGAAATGAAGTAATCGTAAATTGAAATTAGTGATATAATTACTTTTAATAATGATTTTAATATTTAATTTAATTATTTTTATTGAAGAGTTATTCCAAATGAGTTGTGTCCTTACATATGAATGAATATCGATTCTGATAACGTACCTCACAGGAACAACAGGGTTTTTGTTACTGTATCAACTAAATGACATCAGTCACGCTTAAAACATGATTCGTTTACTTCTAATAATATGGCTGTAACATTTGTCGCCGTGAACGATGAATATGGTCAAAAGATATTAATTGTGGAAAGAAATGGTAGGACTTCGGATTAGTTAACGTCGAATTAAGGGGTGGTGAGGGAGGGGTAGAACCCCCCCCTGTGAAGGAAAAATTGCGGTAACCTTACGAGTTTTTTTTTTTGTTTTCTAACCTAACTTGGTCGGAAACATCTATTTCAGGGGGAGAAGAGGTAAGGGGAAAACGAAACCCCCTTTCGGAGTTATGGCTTCACCCCGTCCCCCTTTACGAGGTTTTTTCCCAAGATTTGAGGTTCAAAAAAGGATTTTTAAGGTTATAAAAAAAAAACAAATTATTGTAACCAACCTGAAAACACTTAAAAGTTGCTTAAAAGGCGTAGTTGGATCAGTAAGCTGAAGTGGCAGTGGGCTGGCCATGTCTGTCGAAGGACCGATGGCCGCTGGAGCAGACGAGTCCTTGAGTGGAGACCGCGAATCGGCAAACGCAGCGTAGGGCGCCCCCCTGCCAGGTGGACCGACGACCTAAAGAACGTGGGTGGGGGGGACTGGATGCGGAAGGCAGAGGACCGAGCGTTGTGGCGCAACTTGGGAGAGGCCTATTTCCAGCAGTGGACTGCGATAGGCTGAGTTGATTGAGCGTAGTTGAAGCCCCGCGAAGCAGGGCTCAATGGTCTAAAAACAAATAACCACGACGGGGGTGGCGGGGTCTGAGTTCGCTCGCTCCGCTCGCTAACTACCCCGACATCCCCTTCGATCCTAACCTGTCCGAGTCGGGGTGCCCCAAGTCCTGAGCTCGCTTCGCTCGCTCTTGCATCCCAAATTCACCTAGTAACAGTGGTAACATTGGCTTTTTTTACAGATACCCATGGTGAGGGTACACTAACTTTCTATGCAAATCAAGGAGAAACGGAACGGACGAAAATGAATGACAGCCTTAAACCTAACATAAATCTATTAGAGTCGGATCCACCCATGAAGGGTTTCAATAATAATAATCTGTGGACTCTGGTGGAAATTGACAAAATGTTGGAAATTATCTGAAATTAATGGTGAATTTGAAATATTTTTTTCTCGAAAACTTCGAATTTCCGCAACTTGAGATTTTATAGGAAGTCTTAATATAATGTAACCTTTCTGTAAAAAAATATGAACTTCCAACTCGACTTCAACTAATCCAATCCAAAGCTTAGCCAAAGAAATTCCCCACAATTAGGATCTTTGTTTCCACAATTTATACCTTTGGATTTCGTTCTGTATGCGTAAATGAATAATAGGATAAATATTGTCAATTGTAAAACATAGTAATTATGTCGCTATTTTTATAACAACGTTAAACACAATTAAAACGCGCACGAGTTAGCTTACGACTAAACTGGGTCACTCAACCTCGTTTACAACCGGTCGAGGTAAACGCAAAACATGGTTTTGTTCGTTAGCTCTACTACAAACTAATATGAGCGTAATTCCATGGAATGTGTCCATGTAAGTATTGAATTCGCCGATTCGCCCGCGTACTATGTTCCGAATTCGACGCCAACGAACTAGTATCAGTGTTGGACGCTGTGTACAGTCACCATCCTTCCCGGTGAGTGATACATTTTGTTGACAAAGTCCCTTGAACGAATCCTGCTACATTACACTGAGCGCAAGCGATTTTAGCCTTAGTGGTGGTTCACGGGAAAGTTTGCTGATGGTACAAGCGGGACCGACCAATGACCTTCAACACCTTTGACCTTTTATTTGACTATTACTGAATATTCTCAATATTTTAATTTGATTTTGAAGAAATAACAAAAATAATACGATTTGTTAAAACAAAAAAACACAGAATGGCAGTAGTGTTGTGCGCACGGCGCTGGCGGGTGCTGCTCAGTAGTGCTCAGGAGACGAGGCAGGAGGGCTGCGCGGCGGGCTCCAGGTGCGCGGCGGCGCCCTGCAGCACGCTGTTGACCACGGCGCGCGCCAGGTAGCCCACCGACACGCCCGGCGCCGCACTACTCAGCGCGGTACTGTCCGACAGCCCGCTGTCCTGTACAAACATGTTAATTTGAACAAAAAAAACAAACCCAATTTTGAAAAATAACATGAAACAAATCTTGGCCCCGTTGTTTTGTTTAAATTTTTTTTTTGAGAATTATGCATTACTATTACTAAAATGGAAAATAAATTCAAAATGTGACTGTTTTATTTTCACTTGAGTCAAATTATGTTTAACTTAAAATCAATGAAATTATTCATAAAACAACATTGTTACGAAGGTTGGCCATCCCATTTTGGCATATTTTCAAATATTCCGATTACCTCACCTACATAAAATTTTTGTGTCAACCTGTACTGTCCCACTGCTGGGCAAAGGTCTCCCCCATTTTCTTCCAAACTTCCCTATCAGTAGCTTCTTCAGTCCAATTCTTCAGAAACATGTCCAGATCATCCCGCCAGCGTTTCCTCGGCCTACCCCGGCGACGAATTCCTTCCTGAGGCACCCAATGTGTAGCGATGCTTGCCCACCTTTCTGGATGCATTCTGCTGATATGGCCCGCCCATTCCCACTTTAATCTGGCAGACTTGTTGCCTACATCGGCAATACCGGTCTTGGAGCGTATCGTATAAAATTACTCAACATAATTTAAATGTTTACTTCACACTTAACAAAAGTCAATAATCACTTGTACGGTCGACCGCACGTCGGTGGTAACACTTTGACATTAGCAGCATCTTTATTTCGTAAGCAGTAAGGGTGGTTTTCGAATTGACGTGTTACCACTGTCACTGTAAAATAGTGAACACAGCATGTATTACTATTATGAGTTCAGCAATTCAGATTTACTGAATGTTAATTAAATTATTAACAAAATAAAACATAATGTAAATTAAGAAAATTTAGAAAACCCCCAACACACCCATTCCTCATTCACTTTACACATTCATACGAATTACACCGACCGCGTTGCGCGTCGTAGCGGATGCGCGCGCAACCGACACAGACGAGTACTTAATTCGCCACAAACGATACTACATCTTATACCATTTCATATCGATTAAACGAGTGAAAGTAGCTTAGAATCCCTCACAAATGTAACCTCATTTTTCTTTCCTGCTCCATCATCAGACCCTGATCACCATCTATCTATAACTTATTCATTGTAACCATTCCAATGAACCCAAACACGATACCTCTGCTGTAAGTTGTTGAAGAGTTGGGTATCCTGCAGATTCCAAGTGATGCTGCAGCATCAGGCCAAGGTTGAAATGTTTTTGCAATATCATTGAAGTAACAGGATACTTAATTTCGAATCGATCAGACCTGTGGAAGTTGCTCATATCCCTTCATCAACCAGAAAAGAGCTGATTATCTTCAAACTGCTGAACAGATTTTCATGAATAATGCTAAGAACACTCTCGATCAAGTCACCTTTCAAACAAAAAAAAACTAAATCATTATCGGTTCATCCGTCTGGGCGCTACGATCCCACAGACAGACACACAGATACACACCTCAAAAACATAACACCCCTCTTTTTTGTCGGCGGTTAAAAAGAGCCATCAAACTACGTATTAGTCAAATGACTCCCAATGCGCCCAATACTCTTCTTTATTATTATTAATTAATTTACCGGACATGTCTGGAATGCAGGGGAATTGCAAGTAGTCCGGAATTGCTTCACTTGAACTTCACCTGCCCGTACGGTACCCTCATCACAAATGCATCGCTTCACGCATGAAATCAACATGTCGCGAAATAAGAAATTTTGAAGAAAATTACCGGATTTTTTGCAGATGTCCGGAATTTTCTAAGGATTTTTTTATCTAACAATCCTAACTCAAAAAAAAACGATAAACCCTATCATATTATTGTTTTCGTACAGTCGACTGCACGACTTCAATTCGAAAACCGCCCTTACTGCTTACGAAATAAAGATGCTGCTAATGTCAAAGTGAAACCACCGACTTGCGGTCGACCGTACTCTTGAAAAACAAAACCGACACCAGAAAAAAATAACGTTTTTCCATGTTGCATATTTTTTTTTTTTAAACCGTCTTCAGAAAAAACGGATTGTTTTCATGATTTTTTCTACCTTTATTTTACTTCAGAAAAAAACTGTTTTTTACAACTCAAGTCCTGTACACAGGTCATCAACGTATAGATAACAAATGGCACAGACGTCGCGTCGGTCCGGTCAGATGAGATGAGATCTTACCTTTGCGTAAGTGAGCTGCGCGTCGTCGACGAGCTTGTCGATGTGCAGCGGCTGCTGCAGGTAGAGCTCGGGGTTGCGGCGCAGGATGGTGGCCAGCACGCACAGCAGCTCCACGCACAGCTGGCGGCGCGCCGGCGCCTCCACGCGCACCAGCGCCTCCTCCACCAGCAGCGCGAACGACAGCTCCGAGCGCGACATGTTCACCAGCGTCGGCTCCGCCGGGATCGAGTGCCCCTGGCGTCACAAGCAGGGGTGTTATGTAGCTCCGTAACCGTAACCAAAACTATCGGATATTCGAAATAAAAATCTATCCGTAACCGTAACCGAATCCGATATAAAAGTTTCGAATAATTTTGATAGGAGAGAGGAGTCTAAATGAGACATGTTATGTTATGACATGTTTTAGTTTTTTCCCGGCTGAGCCGTCACACTAGCCACGCGCGTCCCTTGCCTTATGTGGTATTTCTATTGCTTTTTTCTTTTACTTTTACAATTTCTTAAAAATCTAATATCCATAACCGAAACTATCCGAAACTAACGGAGAATCCGAAATAATTCCATATCCGTAACCGTATCTGAAACCGGTATAATATTATTCCTATATCCGAATCCGTATCCATATCCGAAATTTCATATCCATAACATCCCTGGTCACAAGCATAACATAACAAAATGATGACATTGACTGCCCAGGGTTCTCAGGGATTCTCGCGTCGTAGACATTATCTCGAAATCGACAAGATGGCGAATGTCGATTGAAAATAAATTTTCGTATTCTCAGAATGTCACGTTAGAGATATGTCTACCCCTAGCGCTCTAAATACAAAGAGTGGTTCATAGCAGTTGACATTACCGGCGACATTTTTCGTAGAGATTTAAAATTACAGATTATTTCGAATTAGACATTTATCTCTATAACGCGAGAATTGGGGCCCTGATCTTCTACACAAGCTACGATTTAATGTTCCCCGAAAAATGTTTACATTCAATCCACCTATCTCCATCCCCTTTTGTTCCACAAACTATAGGCAAAATTCATATATCGTGCGAGCGAGCAGAATTTAATGAACTTTGTAAAGAATTCTCATTTGACCCATTTACTTCAAAAAAGCTCTACGGTACGCAATGTGCTAAACCTTGACTTCTTTAGAAAGACTAAATAAGTAATATTCAAGTATTTTAAGTAACATTTTTCAACTTTAATTAATTGCAGTTTTTGTGCTTGCCAGTGATCGTTAAAATCAGTGTTAATTTATCCTATTACTAGCCGTGGAAACCTGTAATTGGCTTAATGTAACCTTTGCTATCATTTCAGCCGAAAGACGTCCACTGCTGGACATAGGCCTACCCCAAGCAGTTTGGGGGGATATGCCATAATCGCCACGCTTGGCAGGCGGGTTGGCGATCGCAGTTGGTTGGTTAAATAGTCAGAGAACTCTGCTGCCTATCCTCTGGTGAATCCCTTAGTCGCCTTTTACGACACCCATGAGAAGATATAGGGTGGTGCAATTCATTACGTCCGGCATCACACGGAACCTTTGCTAGCTGTGTATACATTTTTATATACCTACTAGCGGACCCGGCAGACGTCGTCCTGCCCGGAAAAGCAGCGCCACATATAATTAAAATCGTCCCTGCCATTTAGGAGAAGATCAGTGACATACAGACAGAAGGGCCACCTACCGGATCCAATTGTGTTTTCACACCATCCAGGAAACCATTGAAATATTCACAAAAAAATTCATCCAAATCGGTTCAGCTGTTTAGGAGGAGTTAGGCGACAATCAGATGTACAGAAGAAATAAATATTCGCGGCTTCACTCGCGTTAAATTCTGCTAACCCACGTGACGGATCCTGTTAATTCAGTCCAGTCCAGTCCAGTTCCATCCATCCATCCATCCATCCTTTTATTCGGACCGTCCAGTCCAGTCCAGTCACTATCCCACTATCTCACCCCATGTCCAGTCCCGTCCCATGTCCCGTCCCGTCCCATGTTAAATGTCCCATCCCGTCCCATGTCCAATGTCCCGTCTCATGTACCATGTCCCGTCCCGGCCCATGTCCCTTCTCAAGTCCCGTCTCGTCCCATGTCCCGTCCCCCATGTCACATGTCCCGTCCCGTCCCGTCTCATGTCCCATGTCCCGTCCCGGCCCATGTCCCTTCCCATGTCCCGTCCCGTCCCATGTCCCGTCCCCCATGTCACATGTCCCGTCCCCCATGTCACATGTCCCGTCCCCCATGTCACATGTCCCGTCCCCCATGTCACATGTCCCGTCCCGTCCCATGTCCCGTCCCCCATGTCACATGTCCCGTCCCGTCCCGTCCCGTCCCGTCCCATATCCCGTCCCCCATGTCACATGTCCTGTCCCGTCCGTCCCATGTCCCGTCCCATGTTATCAATTGTTCAGCAAATCAAATTTGGTGACACAACGACTGCAGCGCCACCTACCGGGTAGATAAATAAATGTAGCTTATATGACACGTTCGTAGATTTACCATAGCAGCGCCATCTATTCATTACTTACTCAACCCAGTCGAAAGGTATCGACATCTGTTAGAATCATTTGGAGTTAACAGATAATTGTGACTGTCAAATAATAACAGACAAATAATTAGCAATAAATTAAAATTGCGACTATAATTTGAGATTTAAACTATCCTATCTCTCAAGTTGGATCGAACTCCACATGGTGTGCGAATTTTATTATAATCGGTTAAGTGGTTTAGGAGTCCATTGAGGACAAACATTGTGACACGAGATTTATATATATTAAGAATAGAATATAAGAATATATAGAAAATTATTTAATTCATGAGAGTTTACCAAAGATGCAGCACTGCGCCTCAACGCGCAGTGCAGTGCACTGTTGGTGAAACATGAATATTGGCATCTCTTTCTTACGCAGTACAACCACGTATGTCTGTATGCCTTACATTTATTATTTGTTGTTAAACTATATACTATATAGTATGCACTACAATCACACCAAGTTTGACGCTTCTATGTATTATCGTTTTGGAGATCGAGTAGGAACAAAAACGTTAAAAAAATGAATTTTTTTAGAGGTTTCTTGTATGGGGAATGGGGACGTCCTTTTTTTGTGTTTTTAGTGATATAGTTTGTAGCAACACATATTCTGTGAAAAATTTAACTGGCTACCTGTTACCGTTAAAAAGATACAGCTCTGTGACAGACAGACCGACGGATGGCGCCGGCACGGCGCGGCGTAGCGAAAGTAACAGGGTCCCGTTGGCATCCTTTGGGTACGAAACCCTAATAAACACGTACATATTTTATGAGTAGGCACCTGCATAATTATTCCTTTCGGTGTCCGTAGCAATATGTCCCACACTTGTATGTAGAAATGTTTTGGAACGCGACACAGGCAGCCCTCTAGTTGTCGCCTCTGTAGTGGGGTCAACCTATTAACAAAAATAAATAATTATATTTTCAAATGCTCTGAATTCTTTAACTTTGTGATTCTAATGTTCTAAAGTTTAGTTAAAACATGAAGTTCGATTTTCAAGTCGGCCAACAAACATCCAAACATCTTCAAAAGTTTAAAACCTTTTACATTTACACAGGGGCGGATCGTGGGTTTTTGGGGCCTTGGGCTAATACTACTTGGGGGCCTGCCTAATTAAGCAACAAATTTATGCATGAAGCCTGTTCGACTGCGAATGACTGCAAGAAAACACACTGAAAACAAAGCGGCGTAGTCTCCCATAAGGCTATTCAGTCGGGACTACAGATGTCCTTATCGCACTTACTTGAGGCAAAGCGACAGCGATAGTTTCTTCAAATACCTAATCTTCAAAAGTATCTCTGCCCACATTTCCTCTTAAAAAGATCTCTATGCGTAAATGAAATACCAAAGAATTAATGAAGAAAGTACAAGATAAGGTTACCCTCTCTCCTCGGCCCAGTCGGACACGGTGAGCACCCGCTGCAGCAGCGTGCGCAGCTTGTAGGGCGAGAGGCTCTCCAGCGTGCCGTCGGCGCGCTTCTCATCCGGGAACAGCTCCAGGTAGATGCGGATGGCCTCCAGCACCCAGCCCACGCGGATCTTTAGGATGCCGCGGAACATGTCCGGGTTCGTGCCGATCAGACGACCAGAGTATAACACGATTTCCTGATAAGCAGTGTTTATGTATTTAATCGATAAATCGGACACATTTTTGGTGACGTGTAATGTTTTAGACTCGAATGTTGTGGATAGAATGAATTAGAAATAAGGAGAAGGAAGACTGATTCCATTACTGTATAGTAACACTAGTACTGTACTGTACTGCGAGCAACCGCGTGGATTGTACGATCTGCGAGGTTAAGCTGCGCTTGCCGCGGTTAGTCCGTGCATTTATTTATTTTCCACAAATATAATAATTTGGCAGAGATTTGGAGATTTGGCATGAGTGACCATATCGTTACACACCGAGACCTCTCCGTGCCTCGGAGAGCACGTTATCGCGTTAAGCTGTCGGTCCCGGTTGTCATACGAATACGGCAGGTAGTCAGTCAGTTGGCAGTCGTTAGGGGTAGTCAGAAACCTGAAAGTCTGACAACTGGTCTAACTAACTCCTAATGTCGGTATTGCCCACTGGGTTGCGGGGGTCTGATAGCAGTCGCTCCGTGTAAAATAAGTTCAGCCGCATTTGTGGCCTGATTCACAAACGTTCGAAAAGTTTCCGTTTCCGAAGTGAAATTTGACCGGCAAATGAAACAAAATGACCACTTCCTGCGACCGTGAACGCTGCAAAGCATTCGAAACGTCAGGAAAATATTTTTTTATAATAATACACGATTTAATCCGGTTAAACTCAATCGTTGCCTCGTTGGTCTAGTGGTCGCAAGCGCGACTGCTGAGCGTGGGGTCCTGGGTTCGATTCCCGGGTCGGGCAAAGTGTTATTGGGTTTTTTCATTAGGAAATTCTCAGTAGCAGCCCGGAGTATGGATTTGTGCCCGGTTAATGGCAATAGGCTCACCCCCTATTACATGGGACTATAACATAACTGGCGAAATGTGGGTGTACTATACACCTCTGCCTACCCCTTCGGGGAAATACAGGCGTGATGTTATGTTATGTTTGTTACATCAATCGGCTCGTTGCACACGGAAAACCGTATGCAACGAGCCGATTGATGTATGCTTTTAAATAAATAACAGGCCAGTAATATCCATCACGTTTTTATTTGTTAAATTATGCTACCGAGGTTTTTAATACACACATAAATTTGGTGTTTTTAGGTACAAAATATTTATCATTATAAAGGCTGAATGCGCCTTTTTTTTTCAAACTTTGAAAATAGAACAAGAAACGCGCGCGGACGAATTGGCGCGAATGAAAATTAGATACTGTTGAATTAATTTGTGTATTGTTTCCTCGCAAATGAGAGAAAAGTACTATACAAGTCTCGGCCGAAATAGCAATTAACGGCCTCGTTTAGTTAAAAAGGGTTAGCGCTAGCGCCTCGTCCATTTAAAATCACTCCTGAAGTTCGCTTCGTACTTCTAATATTACTCAGCCTTCTAATGTACTATTATTTTGCTCAACAGCCTCTCGGAAATAGCCCAGTCTACCCCATTCTACAGTCCAGAAATGTGGCCTCAAATTTAAATTAAAAGCAGCATTCTAGAAGTGAAATGGATGGGTGGTATCGGTAAGTAAAAGCATAAAGGTGAAAATAAAACAGGGAAGGTCCTAACCACACATATCTGAATTAAAATAAATAACAATAGTCAAACCTGTTGTAATACTGCACCAATAACATCATACGGTTGTATTGTAGAGTACATGACCGATTGTATCTCGCCGGGCGTCATAGGCTTGTCAAACACAGTCTCTTTTTGACCGATCACTCCAACTGTAAGCTGTATGCAAAAATTATCAATTACAGGAATATTCATATTTTTTTGTATAATATGTATGAGTTTAAAAAAAACCGGCCAAGAGCATGTCGGGCCATGCTCAGTATTATAGGGTTCCTTAAGTAGGTGTACAAACGAATCAAATCGAATATTAATCATGGTTATTTTAGTTTTTGCAATAATCGGCAGCATTCGCGACTCAGAGCGTGTTGTTAGTAGCGCCATCTAGTGATAAATTCAAGAAGCCAAATTTAAGAAGTCTGATTGATGTCAAAGATACTTTTTGTGATTTTTTCAAATAGAAAGTAGCTAAAGGAGCATTATTTGCCATGATAATTTTTCTCTAAGGTCAATGACCTTTGAACTAGGACGTTTTAAGTATTTTTCGGTTTTCTGTCTATAACTCAAAAAATTATAATCACATTATACTCGAAATAATTTTAAAAGAGAGTTTTCACAAAGGTCTATCAATGTGGAAGATTATAAGTTTCTACGTTGCATAGTTTAGAAATGGCAGGGGGGGGGACACATTGCAAGCCACTTTGGCGGGCTATATTTCGCAGATGGTACACCTGATAAAAAAGTGGTGTATGAAACATTACCTTCATTTTAGTAGACCTATTCAATGACACGATGGGGTGCAGCGAAAAAAATTATTTTTTCCCCAGTTCACATGTATGGGCGCCACCCCTAAAGAACGTAAAAACTATTTTTTTATTCTTTTAAAATTGAGATCTATATGCAGACTATTTTTTAACAAAATTTCATTTACTTATGTTTATAACTGTAGAAGTTATTAAGCTGTAAAGGATTAGGACAGACGGACAGACGGACGGACATGACGAAACTATAAGGGTTCCTTGTAGGACTTCGGAACCCTAAAAAGAGCTGTTTAACATAACATTTATTTGTAGGATTTGTTCCTCATCAGCAACCTTAACAATTGGTGCAATAATATAGGACATATTTTTTTTGCAAAAAAGATTGGGTTATATTCCTGGCCGAACCAGCAGCTTTTTCGAAAATCAAAAAATTCAGTTTTTGTGTTTCCAAAATCGAGCTCATGACTCCTTTGACATCTTTTCTTCTTTTTTTTTTCCTTTGGATTTGGCCCTCCAGCTCTATTTTGAAAACTCATTTGTAGAATGAGCAAAACTGGATGTTCATGAGTTCATGTAGTTCATGGCCTCTGTAGTTTCTGGATACCTTCATGAGAAAAAGGCGCGACGTTTAGTAAGTTTACGCAAAATCGATACAATATTTCAGCTACCAGTAGCTACCCAGGTCCATATTATGAACTTTTCAGTTACAGTCAGAGTCAGTCAGTATTGTTTCACTGCGCGAGAGGGATGGCGCTAGTCGTCATACGTCGACAGCTCTCTCTCTCTTGCAACGGTACAACGATGGCTCTAACACTTCAAATTCAACATCAGGATGGCGTCCATCATGAAAATATGTGGCCACATCTATTATTTACTTCCCATGACAGCTAGGTCACGTGATTGCCTCAGTACTACGTCTTCGGCTGTGGAGCCAATAGCGGGCTTTTAGCGTGACACTTGTCAATTTGATGTGCTGCCACTATGTGTAAATAAATTATTACCCAAGCAAAATGGATTTTTTCATTTACTTGCTTCTATATGCTGAAATTTTAATGGCTTCTTTCCCAAAAAGAGGTTATGAGTACAATAATTTACTCATCATTATGAACAACTTTTACTATGGGACCAAACCTAAAATTACGAAAAAAAAAATGGTGGTCCCAACATTTTATCGATTTAAGTGAACACAATGAGTACAATGACCCCTTTTCGGTAAGAAAGCCATTAAAATTTCAGCATGCACAAGCACTTTTGCAGAAACACTTTAGATTCCTTTCACACTCTTAATATATCTTCCTACTTATCTACTACTATTATAAAATTGTTAAATGTCAGTTGTCTGTTTGTTTGTTTGTTTGTTCCAGCATCACGCTAAAACTACTGGACCGATTTTGACGTTTTTTTTTTTGTTTGAAAGCTGATGATCTGACTTAAAAACTGGTATGGGTTTTGAGAAAGAAAGAAAGAAAGAAAAAAAGAAAAAAATTAATTCGTGGGTTGCGTACTCACCCGACAGATCGAAGCTTCTATGCATTTGAACGAGCGGATAGTAATGTACGATGGAGTGGAGTGGAGTGGACAGGGGATGGGACTGGGGATGGGACTGGGGATGGGACTGGGGACGGGACAGGGGACGGGACTGGGGACTGGACAGGGGACGGGACAGGGAACGGAACATGGGACTGGACATAGGATGGGACATGGGACGGGACGACAGTGATATAGTGAGACAGTGGGACAGGATATGGGACATGGGACGATAGTGATAAAGTGAGACAGTGGAAAAGTGGGATAGTGGGACAGTGGGCAGTGGGATAGTGGGACAGTGGAACAGTTGGGCAGTGGGACAGCGGGGCAGCGAGGCAGTGGGGCAGCGGGGCATTGGGCCAGAGGGGTAGCGGGGCAGTGGGATAGCAGGGCAGCGGGCAGTGGGGTAGCGGTGCAGTGGTGCAGTGGAATTGTGGGGCATCGGGGCAGTTGGGCAGTGGGGCTGCGGGGCAGTGGGACAGTGGAGCAGCGGGGCAGTGGGGAAGCGGGGCAGCGGGGCAGTGGGGAAGCGGGGCAGTGGGTTAGAGGGGCAGCGGGGCAGAGGGGCAGTGGGTTAGAGGGGCAGCGGGGCAGAGGGGCAGTGGGGTACCGGTGCAGTGGTATAGTGGGGCGGCGTGGCAGTGGGTTAGCGGTGGGGCAGGATAGCGGGGCAGTGCGTTAGCGGGGCAGCGTGGGAGTGGGGCAGTGAGATAGTGGGGCAGCGAGGCAGCGGGGTAGCGGGGCAGTGGGGCAGCGGGGCCGCGTTGCAGTGGGTCAATGGGGCAGCGGGGCAGTGGGCAGTGGGGAAGTGGGGCAGTGGGGTAGCGGGGCAGTGGGGCAGAGGGGTACCGGGGCAGCGGGGCAGTGGGGTAGCGGGGCAGTAGTGCAGTGGGGTAGCGGGGCAGTGGTGCAGTGGGATAGTGGGGCAGCGGCGTGGCGGGGCAGTTGGGTAGCGGGGCAGTTGGGCAGTGGGGCAGCGGGACAGTGGGGCAGTGGGCAGTGAGGTACCGGGGCAGAGGGGTAGCGGGGCAGTGGGGCATTGGGATAGAGGGGCAGCGGGGCAGTGGGGCAGTGGAATAGTGGGGCAGCGGGACAGTGGACTGGAATGGACTGGACTGGACTGACGTGGGTTAGCAGAATTTAACGCGAGCGGAGCCGCGGGTAAAAGCTAGTATATATATATTTTTTGTGGATATTATACTCACATTAAAAACAACACACTAACGCAAAGCAATCATTCTTAATTTTTCTCATGTATCTGGTCTGCTCGACATCCGTATGTCACTGCAGGGATCCAGCAGAATACCAGCGTCAGGTATAATACCTGGCACATGCTAAGCTGGACACCCATTTGGTACAATACTGAGACACATATCACACTTTTTTATTGTATTTTTACTTGTATGTCCTGTGTCATGTTTTTGTACTAAATAAACGTTTTATCTATCTATCTGATTTAGGAATTTTATTCAGTTTCCTTTAATAACTAATTAGATGAATAACACGAGATAACAAATAGGCTAGTTAGGAATTTATTTTATAGTCACTAAAGAAAGAAAGAAAGAATTTATTTCATTATGAATAAAAATCTCCTTAATCGTATTGAAGACTTCAATCAATGGTGTCGATTCTCTTGTTCACGAACTAAACTTATTTTAAACTATCGCTCTCTTTTACTAAAAGTAGATACAAGAAAGGGATAGCAACCATTTTAGAACTGTCAAATTAGTTTACGTGTTACATTTCTTTGTATTTTAGTGGGCACGTTCCGAGATCACGACTAAACTTGTATGGAAATTTTAAATCCGTCTAATTTGACAGCTCTAAAATGATTGCCATCGCTTTCTTGTATCTACTATTTGTAAAAGAGAGCGATAGTTTAAAATAAGTTTAGTTCGTGAACAAGAGAATCGACACCAATGGCAGCACTGATCGTGACGTAGCACTGAGGCATCGCGAGAAGAGAATACCTGGTGAAACATATTATTGGGTATAATCACCTGTTTCCCATTAACGAGCACCGTGGTGATGAAGGGGCTGATGGAGTCGACGGTGTGGTTGAGTAGCGACGAGCAGTATCGCACGGCGCGCCAGTGCCGCAGCGTTCCCGCGCTATGGTACAGACTCTTCAGAGATTCTAGCGCATTTGTACCGTTCACCTGGATTGGATAGATGTTCGATGTATAGAAAATAAGTGGAAGTGCCCTTACGATTACATACCCCCAGTTTCCGAAAGGCTGATCAACGCAAAAATTTACTAATCAGCTGTCAAATCTTAGGTCAAGCGATGTGATTAGTTGTTAACATTTTCACCGGCCAATCACAGAAGTTGACATTAGATTTGACAATAGATCAAATTGATCGGCCTTCCAGAAACTGGGGTTTAGTACAGGATTTTTTTTTGCCAAAATCACAATTGACAATTGAAATAGTACACTAAAATAAAAATAAAACAATTATGTGATTGGGTCTATTTAAAATACAAATGGGGCCTAGCAATTTTTATTTATTTAGAAGTTGTTAAAATTAAAATTGTTTTATTGAAATTTATCAAAATTTTACAAATAGCGGTGATATAATACTCGTCTATGAGAATCATTTTTCGTTCAGCTATTATTTTTACAACTTGTAATTACACAATAAGGTATAATCTAGTATTTCACGTAAGCATTCGAGACATCAGTGTCGCAGCGGGAAACTAAGCGCGATTAAGTTAGTAAGTATTATTATTATTATGTTATTGATTAAGTAGTAGTAGAGCTCCTTTGTGAAAGAGCTCGTCCGGGGACGTACTACCACCGTGCCTACTTCTCCGCCAAATAGTGATGCTTGCATTGCTGTGTTTCGGTCTGAAGGGTACGGGTGCCGGTGAAATTACAATCACATGAGACTTTCCATCTTCATGTCTCAGTTTGGCGAACCGACTTGCGGTACCATTTAGGCAACAGCCTAGGTGGTATTGCAGTTGTTATGGGCAAAGGTAACCGCTTAACATCAGGTGGGCCTATAGCTCGTTTCGCCATCCTATACTATAAAAAAAAAATTAAAAAAAAAATGTTGCGCATCTGCGCTTAATTGTACCACGCGTGCGGCAGCCGTATGCCACTTCCCCTTGTTTTCTTTATGCCATTGGTGTAAGAGGGCCACGTGCGGGTTTAACACCTACCGATATTTCCAGAGGCGGACTAGCAGTCCCAAGGCCGTTTATGAGTAGCCACCCCTTTCTTCTGATTTTGCAAAGTAAAAATGTGCGGTGAGCGCAGGTTGCCGTCCTAGGCACGGGCGTAGTCAGCCTTATGGAAAGTCCACCTCTGGATATTGCTATCGAATTCAACGACTTTCATTCATAAAGCATTAGCGCCCCTAGCGGATACGAGGAGGAACTACTGATTTATGAATGAAAGTCAACGTATTCGATGGAAGTATGCGATAAGTGTCAAACTCGCACTAGGCCCTAAGTACTTGTTTTATGTAGCTTTCACTCTTGATACCTTAATTTAATGGACGTATATTTTATGCTGAGTGTCAACCTCTTTACTGCAGTTACGACGTTCATGATTTCCGTCAATCTACATGTACCCAATATTATAAGTTTTTTTCTCTACGTTTTAGATATTCACAACGTTTTATGTACTGTGGAAATAAATCGTTTTTTTATTTCTAGAAAGCCGTAGTAACTCGGTAGCGTTAAAATTTCAACAAACAGGTCTTGCTTTATTTGTGCAGCTTTTTTATTGTATCTTAAGCCAGGTCTATAATATAAGGCCGGTTTAATGATAGTTCTCGAACATTTGCGATCTAAATCTCTTTTCTAAGATCTTTGCGATGTAAAGGCCCTCAGCTCCTGGTTAAATCGGTTATTGATTGGTCACAAAAATTTGTTCATAGTAATTTCTTAGATAATAAATTATTAGAAGCCATCCATAATTCGAAATAGCTCAAAGCAATCGCTATTGTTGTTTCTTAGCAGCAATTTGAATCAGAAATGCTTTGCCTCAATGGTATTATGAGGATTTTTGTAGTATTTTCCCCTTTTAGTTTTCTCTCTTCTTAGCATATAAGCGTTTTGTTGTAATATACTTTAAGCAAGGGCGGATCCAGGGGGGGGGGGGGGTCATGGGGGTCATGACCCCCCCTGGGCCTAGGTCAACCATCGTTTTTTTCCTGTTTACATAATTTACCAAATGTATATACAATGAATAAATGAATGTATGTACGTGTTACATACTAATGAAACAAGACACACACATGAAATTACTAAATTGAACTCGCACCCGAACCCGTTCGTTCATTGTAAATAATATTCGCGCGATTTAAAGTTTGATTTTGCAGCACCACCTACGCCGCCGCGAGGTTCTTCTCCAATCTCCCCGTTGCGACACCGTCGTTTGAATACTTAGCTAACCATCAACAACAGAAATAACTACTTAACTACCATGTTAGCCTTATAATACCTAGGCCAAGTAAAATGATTCAAGAACCTTTAAACGTCGATATTAGATGATAAATTAGTTTTTTTTTAAATCGGAATGGAAAAATAACATCCCAATTAAAAAAGTTCTTAAAACTAGCACGTAAATATAATCTGGGTTTGAAAAAATACCAAAAAATTTCGAGCTCGCTGCGCTCGCGCTGTTGCTCAATTTCTTTACCTGTACAAGTGTAGGACTGCCATAACGTAATATTTAGTTATTTACGCTATAGCGTCTACTATTAGCCGCAATAGACGCCGCAAGAGCGGGTTGCGCAGGTTGCGCTGAAATAAATGCGTACTCTATTGTCATAGAATATCTATGCTTTGGTGAAGAGCTAATCAGTTTGTTCATGAACAGTCCAAAAAATTTCCCGCTCGCTTCGCTCGCACTTTTCCTTCTGTCTTTTTTTCTTCTGCGTACTAGACGTAAGGTGTAAACAACTATTCTGATAAGTACGTTAATAGAAACAAAGCCGAAACTGAGAAAAATTTCGCGCTCGCTTCGCTCGCGCCGGTATAAATTATCATTTCTTCTTTTTTAGCGTAGGTATAGGTAATTAAGTATTGCAAATTACTATTCCGTTACATTAATATTCTACAAAGCTCTAAAATTCATGTTTTAGCTAAAATTACGAAAATCCAAGAATTTTATTGGTTGAACGTTTTTTTCCTAGCGGGCGGCAAATTGGACTCTGCACCCTCCTTTTAAAAATGTAGTTCCGGGGTTGGATATAAGTATGTGACCCCCCCCTGACACAAAGGCTGGATCCGCACTTGACTGTAAGCTTATATTGTTACAATAATAAATAAAATATGAAATTATATTCAGTTATAACATTATCCATTACACAAGTTCAGGAAGAAATGTCAGTTAAATACGCACCTCAAACATCGGTCCCTCTCGTTCAATTAAGATTCCCCAAAGTTGGCACTGAGCGAAGATATTATCCAGTGATCTCAATGCCGATACCACGTCTGGCGTGGAGCGGTTCTTGTACGATTCATAGGAGAGGTTCTCCTCGCGGTAAGTGAGGGTCCGCGGAACGTCCGTGAGGGACTGGTAGCCGATGTACTCGTGCTCCAACTGACGGAATTGAGTGAACATTTCCGATGGGAACTCGCCTTGGCTCATAAAGTCCAGATGCTCTGAGGGATATTATAACATTATGTTATCTTTCGTTGTCAATTTCTAGACACATTAGAATATCTATTGTTTGTGCAGTCTATCGGCTACTCCACAAGTCGACGGGTTAAAGAATCATAGCAGGATTTGTACACAAAAATAAGGCCGGTATCAGTGCGAGATCGACCATCCGTGCGTAGCTTCAGTCCTGAAGATACGCACCGACCAACCATCGAAATGTTGTTTTCAATGCTGTACTAATGTCAGGTGCGTTTGCATTGGTAAAGCCAATCACATAATGGACGCGTTTACAAATGATTTCGCAGATGTACCTTCGTAGACGACTGAAAAATAAAAGACGGAGAAGGTATCTTCATTATCATCATTTCAGCCGAAAGACTTCCACTGCTGGATATAGACCTCCCCAAGCATCGCCTCAACGACGGGTCCTGCGCTTCCCGCATCCAGCGGATTCCCGCGACCTTCACCAGGTCGTCGGTCCACTTGGTGGGGGGCCTGGATGGCGCAATGTGAGAAGTTATTTTAGTTATTATTATTAAGTGCACCCAATTGTTGCCTAATGGGCACTTTGTAAGGAATTTACTACATTATATTCCTCATTACGTGAACATGCAGTAAAATTCTATAATTTTATTACTTCAGATTGTCCATAAAAAGTTTCGACATACTACTAACTAACAACGCATTCAACACTGGGATTTCTCTTGTATCGTGAATTCGTGGGTGAATTTACATACACAAATCCCAAAAGCACAAACATCCCGACCCGGAAATACTATCTGTGGATCACACAAATATTTGTTCCGTTCGAGAATAAAACCCGCGACCTTTAGCGCAGAAGCCGATCGCCCAGCCATTGCAGAAATAGTGGCGAATTCAATAACAGTAACGTGAAAAAAGAAATACTTGCCCATACAAGAGCTAGAGATCAAGTTCTGCAGTCTTCCGAGGCGTACTTTGACGCCGTCGCAGTGGCCCTTCTTGAGCATCGCGAACAAGTCCAGCATGTGCTTGAAGTGCGGGTCACGCATGTGCTCCTCTCGCACCAGCAGGCACACCGTGGGCCGGCCGGACAGCCGCCAGTATCTGTACACGTAAACGTCATAATAGGGTCAATCAATCAACTCAGCCTATCGCAGCCCACTGCTGGACATAGGCCTCTCCCAAGTTGCGCCACAACGCTCGGTCCTCTGCCTTCCGCATCCATAATAGGGTATTTGACTATTATTTTTTATTAGAAATCTTAAATCTATTCGAAAAAAGATGAACAACAATCAATGATATTTAAAAGTACAGATATATTACTTGCGCTCGCAATCTAAAGACTGCAAAACGTCATAATTAGGACGTTTTTCTATTAATCTGCTTCAAGTAAAGGCCGAGCAAGACCGGTGACAAAAAAAAAAAATGCCATCTTGTTTGTACAGAAAGTGATCCAATTATGACGCGAAAGTCACTTGAAGTAACCAATTTACTTACTTTGTACCACTTTATGTGTATTGTGCTGCCGCTGCGTACGGCACATTTTTTTTGTTAGGGTATGACATATCTATACTTTTAAATATCATTGGCAACAATGAAACAGCTTTATCTTTTTTTTTACCAATGCCCATATTATAAGCGTTTCAAAATAGTTTACTAGACAGAGACAGCACTACTACCGTCTGACGTCATAACGCATTAACACCACATCGCAAAAACACACCACACAGTACAATGTCCGTTTCGCACGACAAGGACAGAAAATGCCCCCTATAAAAACTTTAAAAGCGTGTATCTTTTCGGTTTTGTAATTTATTGTATTGATTTTTTTACAATTCTTATTCTTTTTATTCTTCCTTCAAAATAAAATTGAAACATTGTTACTGATAATAACTTCGGGAATGCTCGACTATCCTCGGGAGTCGGACTCGGACACAAGTGACACAACGCGTTCGTAGCTCGTCGAGCGCAGTCTGCGCTGCATGCTGCATGTATGGACTCACCCCGCCCGCGACCCCGCTTGCTACTGCCGACGACGACGCGATGCCACCATGCCATCGCGTCATCGTCAATTCCTCATAAGATATTATTTTGTTGCGCGAGTTATTTTAATTCTGTGATATTTCCTAAGATATTCATCTAAATTAAATGGTATACAGAATTTGGTCTAAATTAATTACTTCAGATATAAATTTGACATCAGCTCCATACATTTTATGTCAATTTCCATCTCTAGTAGGGCAAATGTGTGTGTAGTGGATAGATAGGATATTAATTTTGGCCGTACGACGACAGGCGTCTTTACAGACATTAAAAAAAAAACTACCGTACAATTTAAATAATATACGCGAGGTAATCCGAATAAACTTGTTTTATTATAATGTGTAGTGATCGTGAAAACCTAAAAAAAGTAATCTTACTTGCCAACAAACTGCAGCTCAGTCTTGATATCGTCAATAAGCAGGGCCATGTCTCGGTATAAGTAAAATTCGGACACTTCGAATATGAGCGGGTAGCAAAGCACTGTCATGCCACACACTCTGTAGATCTGAAACAAGACAATTAAATTGAAGAGACTAATCAGAATACTAATTAAATTTGTAGAGACACTGCCGACGTACTATGGGTTTACAAGGCTCAATTGTATTAGCGCGGCGCATCAATCATCTCCCCGCAGTCAATCCGATAGGTCGTAGTTATTCGTTGTTATAATGTAGAATATTTAATTGATTAAAAATGTCTTTTACCAGAAGTAAAAGTTTAACTATCGCACTGTGCTTCATTCCAACAACCTGAGATTACCACCGCACAAATTCACTTCAGAAAAAAATGCATGGTTCCTATTTCCCATCACAATAATAGATGTTGAACAATACCAGTTACATGTTGCTAACTGCTACGGAGTAGCAGTTTAGGGGAGGGCTTTAGGGGAAGTTCCTTAAAAAGAGCTTTTTACAGTTGTTTTTTTCATAACTTTGTAGGCAACAATTTTCTTTGAGAATGAATAACCATGCCAAATTTTAACCGCACAGCACTAGCAATCTTCGAGTAAAATGGCTGTTCTTTACCTACGGCATCCTAAAAAATTGTTCAAGTGTGAGTTGGACTCGCGCACTACGGGATCCGAAGCACCTTCTTTTTGTATGTATTACTATTTTTAAGATAGAGCAGGAACAAACAAAGTGATTCTAGAAGGGTTTCGTTTCTTTGTTGAGGTACGGTACCCTAAAATCGTTGAAAAAAACATTTTTCAAGGTTTCTTGTATGGGGAACCCCTTGATCTATCATATATATCATCTAACCTCTAGGCTATCATCGTCAGTCCATTACTGTACCACTGCTGGGCACGGGCCTCTTCTCAGAATGAGAAGGTTTCAGGCCTTCGTTCACCACGCTGACCTACTGCGGGTTGGCTACACACACCATCGAGAACTGTATGGAGCACTTTCAAGTGTGCAGGTTTCCTCACGATGTTTTCCTTCACCGTTAAAGCAAGTAATAATCAAATTCTGATCCGCATGAATTTAAAAAATCAGAGGTGGGGGCTGGGTTCGAACTCGGACCCCAATGCACGGAAGGCAAGCGTTCAACCACTACGCTATCACTGCTTCACTACTGATAGAGGCCATAGTAACAACATCATTCATCATTTCAACCGTAAGACGTCCACTGCTGGACACAGGCCTCCCCCAAGCATATATTGGGGGGATATGTCATAATCGCCACGCTTGGCAGGCGGGTTGGCGATCGCAGTTGGTTGGTTAAATACTCAGAGAACACTGCTGCCCATCCTCTGGTGAATCCCTTAGTCGCCTTTTACGACACCCATGAGAAGATATAGGGTGGTGCAATTCTTTACGTCCGGCACCACAGGGAACAAGTAGTAACAACATATTCTGTGAAAATTTCAACTGGCTACTTGCGGTTAAAAAGATACACCCCTATGATCCACAGACGGACGGACGGAGAAACGGCGCGACGTATGCTTATATAATAGGATCCCGTTGGCACCCTTTGGGTACGGAACCCTAAAAAGAAGCATAATTCACTTATACAGCATACTGTTTAAAAGTTAAGAAAAAAGTGTAAAGAGAAGTTTACCTTGCTTGTGCCAAGAGAGCCCACAGGTCTTATGGGACGTCCCGTGAGCTTCAATTTGGGACAAACACCCAGTTCCCGATACACGTGCACCAGTTGCGTTGAACTGCACACCTTTATGAATAATTAATATTTACGTTATTTTTATACATTATAATTATTATATTTTTATAATGGCAATAGGCTCGCCCCCTATTACATGGGACTATAACATAACTGGCGAAATGTGGGTGTACTATACACCTCTGCCTACCCCTTCGGGGAAATACAGGCGTGATGTTATGTTATCTTAACTATTATAAAATTGTAAACGTCTAGCGTCTGTTTGTTTGTTTGTTTGTTCCAGCATCACGCTAAAACTACTGGACCGATTTTGATGATTTTTTTTTTTGTTTGAAAGCCGATGATCTGACTTAAAAACTGGTATGGGTTTTGAGAAAGAAAGAAAGAAAGAAAAAAAGAAAAAAATTAATTCGTGAGTTGCGTACTCACCCGACAGATCGAAACTTCTATGCATTTGCACGAGCGGATAGTAATGTACGATGGAGTGGAGTGGAGTGGACAGGGGATGGGACTGGGGACGGGACAGGGGACGGGACTGGGGACGGGACAGGGGATGGGACAGGGGACGGAACATGGGACGGGAAATGGGACGGGACACGAGACGGGACATGGGACAGGACAGTGGGACGGGAAATGGGACGGGACATGAGACGGGACATGGGACATGGGACGGGACGATAGTGATTAGTGAGATAGTGGGACATTGGGATAGTGGGACAGTAGGACAGTGGCAGTGGGACAGCGGGGCAGCGGGGCTGTGGGCCAGTGGGGCAGTGGGATAGTGGGGCAGTGGGTGAGCGGGGTAGCAGGGCAGTGGGGTTGTGGGGCAGCGGGGCAGCGAGGCAGCGGGACAGTGGGGCAGAGGGGCAGTGGGGTAGCCGGGCAGCGATGCAGTGAAGCAGCAGGGCAGTGTGCCAGCGGGGCAGCGGGGCAGTGTGGTACCGGGGCAGCGGGGCAGTGGGGCAGTGTGATAGTGGGGCAGCGGGGCAGTGTGGCATTGGGGTAGCGGGGCAGTGGGGCAGCGGGGCAGTGGGGCAGCGGGGCAGTGGGGCAGCGGGGTAGTGGGGCAGTGGGATATCGGGGCAGTGGGGCAGCAGGACAGCGGGGCAGCGGGGCAGTGGGGAAGCGGGGCAGTGGGGCAGCGGGGCAATGGTGTAGCGGGCCGGGGGGGCAGCGGGGCAGTGGGGGGCAGCGGGACAGTAGGACAGTGATAGTGGGACGGTGGGACAGTGGGGCGGTGGGGCAGTGGGGCAGCTGGGCAGTGTGTTACCAGGGCAGCGGGGCTTTTGGATAGCGGGGCAGTGGGGCAGCGGGATAGCGGGCAGTGGGGCAGCTGGGCAGGCTGTGGGGCAGTGGGATAGTGGGGTAGCGGGGCAGCGGGGCAGTGGGATACTGGGGCAGCGGGGCAGCGGGACAGTGGTGTAGCGGGGCATTGGGGCAGCGGGGCAGTGGGGGACTGTGGGGCTGGCAGTGGGGGACCGTGGGGCTTGCAGTGGGGCAGTGGGATATTGGGGCAGCGGGTCAGTGGGGCAGCGGGGCAGCGGGGCAACTGGGCAGCGGGGCAGCGGGGTTAGCGGGGCAGTGGGGTAGAGGGGCAGCGGGGCAGTGGGGGGCAGTGGTGTCGTGGGGCAGTGTGGCAGTGGGTCAGTGGGGTAGCGGGGCAGTGGGGAAGCGGGGCAGCTGGGCAGCTGGGTAGTGGGGCAGCGGGGCAGTGGGGTAGCGGGGCAGTGGGGTAGCGGGGCAGTGGGGGGCATCAATTCAGGCAGTGGGATAGTGGGGCAGCGGAGCAGCGGGGCAGCTGGGCAGCGGGGCATTGGGGCAGCTGGGTAGCGGGGCAGAGGGGTAGCGGGGCAGCTGGGCTGCGGGGCAGTGGGGCAGCGGGGCAGTGGGTTAGCGGGGCAGTGGGGCAGCGGGGCCGCTGGGCAGCGAGGCAGTGGGGCAGCGGGACAGCGGGACAGTGGGACAGTGGACTGGACTGGACTGGACTGACGTGGGTTAGCAGAATTTAACGCGAGCGGAGCCGCGGGTAAAAGCTAGTATTTTATAAAAATTCAAAATCAAAATACAACAAAGACGTTTTTATTAAAACAATATAATAAAGATCGAAAAAGTCATTGAAATATTTTAGTTGCAAGGCAAATAGTTAAAGTCCAATTTTTATAATACAACAGTATTTAGGCAATGGCACATCATTCTTCACCTGAGTGAAATAAGTGAGTGAAGTTATTGAAGGCTGTCCGGGACCAATGCTGGCAAGCTGTCCAGGGGGTCCGCCTGCCCCCCTGCCCCTCTGGGTACGCCCGTGAATAGGTATACCTCATTTCACAAACGTCTTACCTGGACAGGCTCAACTTCATGCGGCGTCTGCGTTTGTATGCCGTAGGTACCCATCATAGCTTGCAGACGCATGGACTCGGCTATTAACACCACTTGAACCACCAGGTCTGTTGCTATACCCTGTGTCAAAAGGTCATGTTACATTCAATTTTTAAACTTTAATGTTTTTCATGTGCATAACATATTATGTATCAAATGCGCATAAATGTAATAAAATCACAATATAGGTAGATTTGAATTAGGTATTTTATTTTGACAATACACTTAAACATGCATTTCTATACCTAGCAATATTTTTGCAGAATAAAGAGTGTTGAAAGAAACCACTACTTCTGCTTCTCTTCTTCGTGTCGACATGAGCTACATAATGATAATAGCTCATGTCGTGGGGAAAAGATTAGCCAGTCAGCAGGATGGTAGCGGGGCTGACTGCCCAGGGTGCGCCGGACGATCAATTAAATATCGTCTCTCTTGGAGGCTCTTTAAATGCACCCCTACACTACTACTGCACTACTTCTGCTGAAATACTTAAATGTGTACGGTATGAGCTTAATCAAACATAGAAGCTATTTTCTTCAAGATTTTCGTCTCGAAGTCGATATATAGTACTGCGTAGCGATTATGTTAATTAAAATGTTAATACACTAAAATTGCATTAAAACAATAACGGCCAAAATTAATATCCAATCTATCCACGATTTACCCTACTAGAGATAGGAATTTGACATAAGCTCCATACAAAATATGTCAAATTTCTATCTCTAGTAGGGTAAATCGTGGATAGATTGGATATTAATTTTGGCCGTAAGTGTACTTCGAGGCTTACAATAGATAACTACTCCATGCAAGTATAAGTAATGCGAAGAAGTAGATTCACATTCATTTCACAGATTGCTGTGCAGCGGTTCTTGCACATGCCAACATGTAACTCCCAATACTTACAAATGTGGGCTTGGCCTGAGAGTTGCATGAAAATAAAATATTTTTGAAGTTTAAACCAATGAACACAAATGTTAAAAAGAGAAGATTTATTTATTATTTACTAAAATACCTTGGCTTGGATTCTATTGAATAGGTATAGGATTATAATAACTTGGAAACAAGATAACGTCCTGATTGTGCTTACCTGAAACGCAGAGTACCGTCCGGCGCGTCGTGGACGATTGTAGGACGGCAGGTACCTCCTGATGGGGTCCAACTCGTTGACGTGCAGCAATCCGCCGGTCAACAGCTGTGCTAACACGAACTGTGACTGCGCCCAGAGGAACAGACCACCTGTGTCTAGATTCATCAATCAAAAACAACCTCAAAAACTAAACTACTAATACTTTAGTACGTTTTTAGTGCAAGTCAGATAGTAACTTTTTATAAAAATACTTTAGCAATATGTCACGCGGCTTTAGGAAGCAGACGGCAGACGTCTGACATCTACAGTCAACGACAAAAATCGGTAAACAAATTTAAAATGTCAAAGTCCGTTTTCTCTGAAGTTAAATCATCATTTCAGCCGAAAGACGTCCACTACTGGACATAGGCCTCCCCCAATTAAGGGGGGGGATATGCCATAATCGCCACGCTTGGCAGGCGGGTTGGCGATCGCAGTTGGTAGGTTAAATACTCAGAGAACGCTGCTGCCCATCCTCTGGTGAATCCCTTAGTCGTGTTTTACGACACCCATGAGAAGAGATAAGGGTGGTGCTATTCTTTAAGTCCGGCACCACACGGACTAGTGAAGTTAAATGGTTTATGATAATTAATAATAATACTATTATTTTAATCATGTACTTTCCTACATTTATTTGTTAACAACAACTTTATGAAACAATTAACTCCTGATAAAATTGACTTTTCGTTTATCTTTCTTTTATCGTTGACTGGTCCTCTACCATGCCGTCTGCTTCCCGTGAAACTCCACATTACCTCATCCCACAAAATTATAAGACCACGGGCGATGCATATAAAGAGTTGAGCCTTACATCTCAATTGATTAAGGATAAGCTAACAATGGATGTGCTAGAAAGGGATGGCGAACCAATGGCACGCGACAAGTAATTGTGTGCATGGAATTATTTGAGTACTTTAGTCGAAATAGCTTTAAATGTGTTAGATGATGCCAAAAACCTTGAAATCATCATTAAAATAATAATTTCACCATAATCTTCATATTCCTTGCCACTAAGCTAAGATTATTTGTTAGAATTTTGCTCAGGAAGTGGCAGGGGAGGGGAGCAACTGAGCTGCAAACACACAGCGAGCCGGACGGAACTGAAGCGTATCGCCGGCGGGCCTCGTCGTTGTAATGTATTGAACTGTATTAGATAATGCACACAGCGGCGTCCTGCCGGGCTTTTTGATGGCGTGACCGATCCGCCGCCGCCCCGACGAGCGGAAAGACAACGACGGCGCCGGGCGGTGCGCGACCTATACGCTGGCGTTGTTATATATGGGAATACATATTAGTAGTCACATAGGCAGTGGAGCGTGTTCTTCTGCCACCGATCAGTCGCGCGCGCGATCCACATGCAGTGTGACATGCACGATGCACGCCCCGTCCACGTTCGGTCGACGCTCTGCCTCCGTTCCGTCTCGCCGGCTAGGCTGTGTGTCTGGAGCTTAAAGTGAAAAGTGTTCACAGCACATCCAAACAATACCAACTGCAGTAAAGAGGCGTTCTATCAAAGAATAGTCGTAGATAAACATCTCACGATTGATTAAGCACACTCCAAGGAGGCTCCAATAGTAAATATATGAAAAGACAAAGCCTAAAACTCTTTTTTAATTGCACTTAAAAAATGGTGTAATATTAGCAAACCCCAAAAAATCGAAACGCCTCATTTGCCGGGTTATTTGTGACTTTTTCTCGTATTTCTGAAATAAATTTTCTGTTTCATAAATTACCTATTTTCATTGATTGAGTGTGTACACTCATGGCACGTTATGTCCACACTAACCATTTTGTTGAAAGAATTCGCACATTGATATACATATTTTATAAAAGTTCGCTATTTCTATGCTAAGAAATAACGATATGCATGTTTGGTGTACACTTTCGTAGGATTGTTTGTTTTCAGCTCTTTACCGGTCCCACGCCGACGCGTCGATTTAAACAAGAGCATTGTAAAATATTATGGCTTTTGATTTTTGTTACACATACCTACGTACATTTTGGGAAGCTGATTCGGAAATGATAAATTTGATTGACGGCATTTTAAAATGTACTATATGGACACATCTTAAAGTCCATTTTTAAATGCTCCATTTATGTTTGGTGCTGGGGCTTTAGATGAGTGTTGGGCTTAATAAGTAAACCTTATAATGAACTCTGGAAGAGCGTGTAGTTTTAATGTCAAATACGACTTCTACAAGCACCACGCCTCAACTAAAGTTTAACTGCATTTAAACTCTCCTCAAACCTAGTAAACCTATATGTTACTCTGTCACGTATGGTTTGCTTTAATTATTCGCGAAAAGCATGTAAAAAGCTAAGTGTCTGCTAATCAGTGAAATAAAGAAGGTTAATAGCGTTTATAAGCTGTATTAGTCACTCTCTAAATCCAGAAACATAAAAATGCAAGGAAAGCTAAAAAAGTAACAGAAATATGTAATATGATTTTCATAAGAAAGTTATCGAAAGCTTCAAAAAATCACCAAATACTCCAGAACAACAAGTTGATTCGTGTTATTTGCTAAAGAAAACACGAAAAACTGTTAAACAAGAAAACAAGAGCCATTCTCAATGTCGATTCGTTGTTACCTTTTTCGTTACTGTCACAGGGATGATCTGTAATTATTGAATTGATATTTTAAAATAACGATCATTTTAAATACAATTACTATCACGAAAATTCAAAGATGTAGTTCATTTTTTGTTGGCCTCACTTATTATGGTGTGGAGGAACGAGTCGAGAATAGTCTTACTACATAAGTGCATAAAAATGTAGGTACCAAACCAGCCAAAATATAAGACAACTACTTAAATTCCGCAATCGACGTAAGGCTATTTCATATCCTATTATCTAGTTATATTTTAGTTATACTAGTATCATTTGATATGTCCAGCTCTCGAAAGACTGTGACTCGATTAGGATTCTAGGTTCAGATTCAGATATTAAACAGGTATATACCGTATATATAAGTTAATCTAGATCAATAGAACTCACTTGCTGGCAGTCTGCGGACTGAATTTGGCTCACTGCGCTCATTTTCTATACACTCGCGAGGAACGTAATAGTACCACGGAATTACTGGATCTGGAATAATATACACAAGGTGTTAAAGCGATAAAAACGAACAGCGAAAAAATAGTCTAGCTTGTTATTTATATTAAAAATATGTAACATACCTCCAAATTCGTCCATATATATCCTAGCTTTCAATAGTTTCTGGTACTCCTCAACTTGATCAGGCAGGGTGCGGAACACGCCGTCAATAATCATCATTACATAGAACAAAGGCCACTCCGACTCGATGCCATCGAACTCTTTTAATTCTCCTTCATGGTAATACCTCCTGTGCGGATCTTCTAATACACATTTGTAGCCATCACGGCTAAACCTTTTAAACCCACATTTGCCTTGCAATCGCCTTAAAATGTTATTTTTTGTTAACTGGACTAAGTGCTCCTCGTGTGTGGCAAAAGCTGGGAATGATACTGTTGGTAATAATGCAGCATCAACACCCTAAAATATAAATATTAAGTTACATCGAAGGTTGGAGCAGATTATTTTAAAGTGTCGAAGGTACTTAGCATTATGTAGACTAAATCAAGAGCATGTCGCGTTTTGTACTTCTCTTATGAGAGAGAGCATCGACCATACAGCCCAATAGACGCCTAATGTTGAATATAATGCGTACAATAAATTCTGTCAACTAGCTGAGGCAATCTGCAATACTGTAATCCGATTGGCCCTACCAAGGCGGCTATTGGCTAATGATTTGAAGTTTTCAAGTGGCGACCTACATCAGTCCTATTACACTGACATTGGTCGCCTGTTATGAGGCGTCTATGGGGTGTATGGCCGATGAGTGAGAGTAATGCGTGGTGCTATGTTTGTATCCATATTAATTAAGTGCACCAGACTGTACAACACGCATATATCGAATCAGAGCGTGAGCAAGATGCAGATTCATGCATATAGGTAGTGTGCAGGCGTCTTGCAAGAATTCCAATAACCAGAATAGTAGGGGCGTTGGTGTCTTTTTTTCTCACGGCCATTCTTATAACTGTGGTGTAAGGTGTAAATATATGAAAATCTATCACGATTGAGAATTATGAAACAAATCTTCTGTGTACCCGTCCGTCGTGTCACGAAATACAGAATGTTTTATGGATACAGGACTGGGGGGTTAAATCACAAACTATAACAAATACAGAAAAGTGAAAGGAGCCATGAGCTCGAATTTGGAGAAAACAAAAACTACATTATTAGATTTAGTAAAAAGTAACTGGTTTAGCAGGGAATCGAACCCAATAGTTTTTAGGTTACGGTTAAAGGAAATGATATTGTTGTACCAGTTTATTTTCCATACATTAATAGTACCTTAATAACTGTTATAGAATTTCTTTCCAGGATTTGTTCCTTATCAGCAACCTTATCAATTAGTGCAATAATATTAGTAGTATTTTTTTGGAAAAACAGGGTTCGATTTCTTAATAAAAGAGTTCATCATCATCATTTCAGCCAAAAAACGTCCTGCTCGACGTCCGACTGCTGGACATAGGCCTTCCCTAAAAATGAGTTGCTTTTTAAGAAATGCCATAAAAGAGTTGCTTTTTAAGAAATCCAAAAATTCAGTTTTTTCTCCAAAATATAGCACACGTTTTCTTTAACAACTTTTCTCTATTCCTAACAGTTTACGATTTGGTCATCCAATCCTACACAACTCATCCCGTATAAACCG
This sequence comes from Asteroscopus sphinx, assembly GCA_949699075.1. NCBI lineage: Eukaryota > Metazoa > Arthropoda > Insecta > Lepidoptera > Noctuidae > Asteroscopus > Asteroscopus sphinx. The sequence goes on along the minus strand of OX453004.1, from coordinate 23,859,061 downwards.
ATATCGCTCAGTTCAGACTGAATTTCATGGTCTACGCTAATACAATATTTCGTTCGTTATATTATTTTGCAGTAGAACCGCCGTAGCTGGTTGATGAAGCTTCCATGCCTTCGTAATTTGATCAATGGCCGCCACCAAAAAAAGGCAACAATTTTGGTCATTGGCTTTTCAAGAACGCCTACCTCTGCGGATGGAATACGACATTTAGACAAAAGATAAACTCCACATTACCTTGGAACTGGATTCACGCGGCAGCATCGTTTCAAAAATACTTCTGTTGCGGTTATGTGCATCAATATCTACATATACTACACTCCAGGATGCTCCTTTGTCACCAAAAAGATTGCATCCATTGATAGCTTCAAGTGCCGCCTTAGCCATGCCTGAAGAAACATAGATGAAGTGAAGTCACTAGATATCGTAGTTTTAAGAAAAAGAAAGGCTTTTAATAAATAACATACCAATTGAAGAAGCATGGATTTCAGGCTTTCCATCATTATATTTAGATCCTCTTTCCCACATACCATAATCTGGTGTTCTGTACGCGCGTTCTACATAATATACTAGATTTTGAACAAATGCCACCTCATCCTGTAGAGAAAACATTTTGCTTAAGTAAGATCCCTATTTCTATTATTGTTATCTAAATTAATATGATAATGTTTCTTCATCATCATCATCATTTCAGCCGAAAGACGACCACTGCTGGACATAGGCCTCCCCCAAGCATCGTCACAACGACCGGTCCTGCGCTTCCCGCATCCCGCATTAGTAGTAGTAGAGCTCCTTTGTGAAAGAGCTCGTCCGGGGAAGTACTACCACCGTGCCTAGTTCTTCGCCAAATAGTGATGTTTGCATTGCTGTGTTTCGGTCTGAAGGGTACGAGTGCCGGTGAAATTACAATCACATGAGACTTTCTATCTTCATGTCTCAGTTTGGCGAACCGGCTTGTGGTACCATTTAGGCAACAGCCTAGGTGGTATTACAGTTGTTATGGGCAAAGGTAACCACTTAACATCAGGTGGGCCTTTAGCTCGTTTCGCCGTCCTATACTATAAAAATAAAAAACCCGCGGATTCCCGCGTACTGGAAAGCGCGGTGTTGGTAGGCTCCTCACAAGGTGGACCGACGACCTGGTGAAGGTCGCGGGAATGTTTCTTACCTGAGTATAAATAATCTGCAGTCCAGATGTGATCATTTGAACAAGGAACAGTAAGTATAGGGATACAACATCTATCTGTAGATGATGGTACTGTTCGTCGGTAAGCACAGGTTCCCCGGTGGTGAGGTGGAACTTGACGTGCAGCGCGTGTGCGGTACTTTGGCGCGTCTTGAAGGCCTCGACGCGCGCCGCCTGCTTCACCCAGCACTCCAGGATGCCGCGCATGCACTTCACTGTGCTCTGACCCAGCTCGTGCGATTTGCCTCTGTCATCATCAATGCGTCTGAAATATTTTACAATTGCAGTTTTAGAAATGTAAAATAATTAATTTTATCATAGAAATTGTTTGTAAATTGACTTGCTCATAGGATGAGGATAATTGCAGGTGGGAGCATATTGAGAGATAATCTAATTTCACAGGTAGCATATCCTCAATCTAGAACAGCTTTTCCCAAAGTGGGCGATAACGCCCCCTTGTGGGCGCTGCAGGCCTAAAGGGGGGCAAGAGGGGTAAGAGACCCAGAAAAAAAAGTAAAAGTCTCGTTTAGAATGAATGTTTAATCTCCGCTAATATGGCTCACCATAATTAATTAATTTAATTTGAAGTTATAGTGGTTTTTAAGTAGGTGAAAAAATGGGGGCGCTAAAAAATAATTTATTCTCAAAGTGAGCAGTAGACAAAATAAGTTTGGGAACCACTGTCTAGAAGAATAAATTATGGCCATATCAATCTATAATTTTAGACACACAGCAGTGTGTGTGTCGGGCCAAGTTCGGAATAAAAAGGCCGATGCACCAGTCGTGTGTTATAATTAAATTATTAGCTGGATCCACACCGGGCAAACCATAGCGATCCATCCGTTCGCCGCCGAGACAAAATCACGATCCAAATGCAGATGCATCGAAGATTGTTTCGCACGATCCGTTGTAGGGAAACTGCGATCCTTCCGCGCGCTCTAGTGCTGGTCCACGTTTTAGCTAGACTAGACTTTGCGCATTATCCATATTGCCCGATTGCCTGATCCAACCGTCCACACCGAGCGTGCCAAACGACTGAGGTGTAGACATGGGTACTTCCGCGAACGGAAGACAAAAAATAACTAGTTTACTTGCTATGAATCTATCTATCTCTCGTTCTCCCGCTCCCAAAACGTATAACGGCCAAAATTAATATCCAATCTATCCATGATTTGCCCTACTGGAGATAGGAATTTGACATAAGCTCCATACAAAATATGTCAAATTTATATCTCTAGTAGGGTAAATCAAGGATAGATTGGATATAAATTTTGTCCGTATGTGTATCTGAATCTATCTTCGTATCACGAGTCACGATGGCGACGACTCACCGTCGTCCTCACCTCAGATTAGTTAATAGTAGCTAGCTAGTCCTCATTCACCTCATGTATGCAATACTTTTAAATTAATGAAGGTACTCTACTAATTTCATAGGAAACACAATAAATTATTATTTTTTGTAATAATAAACTACATAAATTATAGAATCATGGACGAAAACTAAAAAAATACGTTTTTTATCAATTTACGGCCAAAATTAATATCCGATCCATCCACGATTTGCCCTACTAGAGATAGGATTTTGACATAAGCTCCATACAAAATATGTCAAATTTCTATCTCCAGTAGGGTAAATCATGGATAGATTGGATATTCAATTTTGGCCGTTAATTAATACTGTCTTACAGAACTACGGATAAGAAGATAAGTGAACTGTGAACACTCAGCTAACGGCCAAAATTAATATCCAATCTATCCACGATTTACCCTACTAGAGATAGAAATTTGACATATTTTGTATGGAGCTTATGTCAAATTCCTATCTCTAGTAGGGCAAATCGTTGATAGATTGGATATTAATTTTGGCCGTAAGTCAACAGCAAAGCGAGATCTACCTCTAACCTACTTCTTCTTCGTGTCGACACGAGCTACATAGTGATAATAGCTCATGTCGTGGGGAAAAGATTAGCCAGTCAGCAAGTTGGTAGCGGGGCTGACTGGCCAGGGTGCGCCGGACGATCAATTAAATATCGTCACTCGTGGAGGCTCTTTTAATGCACCCTAACCTACTGAACGAAATGAAATCAAAGAATTTTACCCAAGATAGAATGCGTACGGAGAAATGTAAGAACTTCAAAAATGAATAATATCCCGTTCATGTAAGGTCCAAAATATTTTATCAAAATCAGGGAGAAAATACCGGGAGAGCCCGGTCTTCTGAGATAGCACTACCGAGAGTCCGCTGTCCCTTTCCTGCATATATGGACACCCTATAGAAAGAGACAAAAGGCTCCCCAATCATCGGACCGAATTTTAGTCAGCCGTCCGCTTTCCAGCTTGATATATAAGTTCCTTGAATGAACTACTGATACAAATGAGCGATACCTCTCTTTCTCTTTTCAGTTCAGTGATACATTTATCGCACGTCTACTGAGATGCCTTTGAGCATTGTCAAAAACCCACAGCGAGCGCTCGGATCGGCCGCGCCAAGGAAGGCGCGCTGCATCGCTTCGAAACGCGCGCGGCACGGCAACACCGACCGCGCATTTGGATCGCGCTCTATTGGAGCGCATTGGATCGTTCAGTGTGGACCCACCTAATTACTATTATGAAACACTGATTACCTGTATGCCTGGTATAGCCCCCATACTGCTGATGCACAGTAAATACTATCCCTCACACTACCTATGTGGAGGTCTGATGACAGAACCGGAAACAATCCAGTAATTGGACTTTGGAACCTAAGTAGCTGTCTTTTTACTGCAATAAAGAACATTTATTATAGGCATTAAGCAGTTACTGTTTTGTAAGACACACATCGACGATGATTTCAGACGACGCCTGTGGTCTAGTGGTTCGAGTGTCGGACTGCTGATCACGAGGTCTTAGGTTCGATTCCCACAGGACACAAATATTTATGTGATAAACATAAGTGTTTGTGTTGGTCTGAGTATTTCTTATGTATTATAAGTATGTATTTACAAAAAAAAAGTATATTAGTATTATATCCATTGTCTAGTACCCATAGTACAAGCTCTGCTTAGTTTGGGTCTAGACGGTGCTGTGTAAAAAGTCCAAAAAATATTCATCGGAATTATTGAAACATTGTTGCCACATTGTTCATTACCACTGTAAATGCCTATAAGTACATTAAGGCATGCCTATAAGTATTTTAAGGCATGCCTATAAGTACATTTAGGCATGCCTATAAGTACATTGATGATGGGAATAAAGTTGTCAGACAGAGTAAGAACAACAACCATAAAGGAATACACCAAAACAAAAGACATTACCTTTACCATCAGGAAACATAAATGGAAATGGACAGGACATACAATCAGAGGAAAGGAAAAATGGTCAAAAACAATAATGTACTGGTTCACAAGAAACATGAAAAGAAAACGAGGACGACCAACCAGAAGATGGGTTGATGAGATAAAGGCGGTAGCAGGAGGCACATGGACCAGAATAGCCGGTGACAGAGATTAATGGTCACAGTTGGAGGAGGCCTTTGTCAAAAGACACACAGATAGGGATGTCGAGGCTAAATTAGTTTGGGATGCTGGCCAGAAAACCTCCACGTGTGCCTGACGGCTGCTTGTCCTTCTGGACACGTCTGGAGGGATCGGCAGTTGTTTGGCCGGTGCATCCTGGGCACGGGCAATAAAATCCTGCCGAGGGATTAACCTTCGGGGGATTTTATTGCCCGTGGCGAATATTCTGGCACGAGAGGGGCCCGATGTGAGCCAATGGGATGTTGCTCCGCGTGTCCCTCTGAGAAAGCAGAGGGCACTGTGGATGAGCAGGGGCGGGTCCGGTGTGCACTCACCCTGCCACTGGGCAGGCAGCGGGGGGACTGTCCTTCCCTGCCCCCGTCGGTCTCGTAATCCCAGGAGTGCCTGCTGAGTAGTGTTCTCGCACCTCTTGGGACCGAAGGTCTTGGCTTTACCACCCGGACTGCGAGGAAGAACACCTCTATAAAAATTACAGGAGGATGGGCCTGCGAGCAGCAGACTCGGGGTAGTCTGCTGCCCGACCAGCAGCTGGCTTAGCTGGCGTAGTTGGCGCAGCTGGCATAGCTGGTAAAGGCCCGTGAGGTGAGGTGGCGTGCAGTGTTCCGTGTGCGCCACAGAGGAGGGTGCGGGCGTCGTTAGGCCGCACGGGGAGAAGGGGCTCGCCTGCTTGTGGCGAGCCGGGACCTGTCGGGGGTGGTTGTGTGAATACTCACGGGTTCCCACGCCCCCGGCTAAGGTAGTTGAAGGAACACCGTGGTGGTTTTAGTCGGTAAGAGTCCGACACTGGCTCCGCCTACCCCGGGCGGAGTGCGTCCATGAGGATTTCACCACGGCAAAAAAAAAAATAATAATAATAATACTGTACACTTGTCTGAATAAAGGCAATTATTATTATTATTATTATAAGTACATTAAGGCATGCCTATAAGTACATTAAGGCATGCCTATAAGTACATTAAGGTATGCCTAAAAGTACATTAAGGCATGCCTATAAGTACATTAAGGCATGCCTATAAGTACATTAAGGCATGCCTATAAGTACATTAAGGCATGCCTAAAAGTACATTAAGGCATGCCTAAAAGTACATTAAGGCAAGCCTGACTTTTTTTTGTGTATTATTATTGTAACTAACAAATACTCAATAATGCGAATGAAAATAGTGAAATAATAATGAAAAGCGGTCTACAGAAAAACCTAAACTTGTTTTGTGTTCTACAAAAATGTGGATATAAATACATATTTTTATGAAAATAGAAAAGTGAATATAAACAAATGTTTTTATGATAGTTACTAATGCCACTAATAGCTACAGTACTTTATTATGAGAAAATTAACATATTTATTATATTTACTAGATGCCCATGCTCCCGTATTTTCTTCATACAAACTTTCAACCCCTATTTAACCCCATAGGGGAAGAATTTTCAAAAAATCCTTTCTTAGTGCTCGCCTGACGGCCAAAATTAATATCCAATCTATCCACGATTTGCCCTACTAGTGATAGGAATTTGACATAAGCTCCATACAAAATATGTCAAATTTCCATCTCCAGTAGGGTAAATCGTGGATAGATTGGATATTAATTTTGGCCGTAAGTTATCTAAAGAAATCCTGTGTATAGGGTTGCCACGCGTCCGGCTAAAGCCGGACATAGTTAGGCTTTGGTGCCGATTCTCTTGTCACAAAATTCTCTAAACTAGACTAAAAATCACCTAAATTTAGTTTAGTCCTGTCAAACGACGTTTTCTATTCTGAAATTCACTTTAAAACTAATTTTTGGTTTGACAGGACCAAAATTAGTTTAGTTATTCAACTTAGTAAAAATTGACATTTTGCTATTCTGTAATTGACGTTTTTCACCTAATATTAGAAAGGTCAACCTAAATCTGACTATTTTTAGAAGGCATCAAAATACATGTCGACTATAATTAGTTATCAACAACTAAAATTGCAAAGCTTATTTTATTCATTTTTATAGTTTTTAGGTAGTTTAAAATAAATAATGGATGCCTACTATGTGGTTGCAGTTGTTGTAGATTCAGCAGAAGGGTAAATTGTTCAGTATTTGTTATATTGTTGGTAAAGAAATATACAATGAAATTTATAATTTCGATGAGAAGAGGTACCTATATAATAAAGGATAAGAAGTACATAAATCCATACAATGGAAAAAAAAAACTATGTTTGACATTCAATTCTATCATTTTATTTCATTCATTCATTTATTTATTTATTTTATTTTGTTTATGCTATTATGTGTCCCTAAAAAGCCTGAATTTACAAATTTTCCCTCTTTTGGGGAGAAAGTCTCCAAGTTTGTAATCCTGCGTGGTACTTTTTAGCTTAAATTCTAATTTATTCAACTTTTTTGGGAAATTTCGTGTCCTGGGTGCTAGAACTTTTTAACCACGTCTTTAAAAAGGGAAATTCCAGCTTAAAGAAATAGTTTATTATTGTGATTGCCCATATAATTCAAAGGTCCTTGCGTTTTTTGCAAGTAGCTCTGTTTCTCGTTGTTTAAGATAATACAATATGATACGCTGCTATAATAACAATATATCTCCTTTGATAGGTACTCTTAGGCCCGTATTACAGAAGGTTCCTCGAAAGTACAGTTTAAACTCCAATCACCTGATCACTACTTAAGGATAGAATCGTTACATGAGTATCGGTCTTATTCCAGAACGGTAATTATTATAAACTTTAATTCAACAACATAACACACGAATTTGACCAGAATTAAAATAGAAATCTCTACTCAAGCGTAGTCTGGACCACACTAGAGTGATTACAGATCAAATCTCTGCTCAAATACCGAAACAGGTGACAGTATAAAATAAAGCTAAACTCAGCTGAACTGTGATCAATAAATCTCTGCTTGAGGAACGTTCTAAAATCAAAGCTCAACTCAAAACTAGTTTTAAACAGTGATCAACGCTTGAGTATCGTTCTGTAATACGGGCCGTAGAAAATAATAACCTAGCTCTTTAATCTGATCACATTATTCCAATTTATATATTTTATTGAAAATATAAAACAAAAATGTACTTTATTTCGTGACATAATTTTTTCTTCTTAATTTTAATGATAAACTAATAATTCCAAATATAATTATTATTTAAATTCCTTCTGTTTTTGTGAACTATCGGTCATTCCATTCACTCTTTAATAAAAAAATTAAGATGTACTGGTAACACCGCCAATTCAACTTAGATGCGTCAAACTCAATTATTAGAGGTGTCAACAAGTTTTCTAAAATAAGAAAAAGATAAACACAGAATAAGTTTTATGATTTTCTAAACTAAAATTTGTAAATTTTAGTTATAGTTAGGTTTAGGTGGGTGTACAAGAGAATCGGCACCATATTTTGCATTTTTGTCAGGCCAAATTAGACAGTGCCCATCCTGTCCAGCTTTTGTTAGGCTTTGTATATTTTACCATCCTTAATTAGAATTTCAGATAATTGATGACAAAAGAATCAAAAAACATGGAGTTAAATCATGTATATTATTATACATTATTTGCTAAATGATGATTTAATAATGTTTATCATTTTAAAACGAAAACACAAAATCTGGGTCTGCCTCAATTTTAACAACTTTTATTTTCTTAGTAATTTGGTGTGTTTTTACCCAATTTTATTTTTATTTATTCATATATGTATAAATTAGAAATATTGTATGTATTATTTATATGTATTATTGGTGTTAGGCTTTCTGGTTTTAGAACCTGACAATCACATTCTGGTCCGGGTATTTCTTACATATTATAAGTATGTTATGGGGAAATAGTACCAATGTAACCGAATTATTCGTAATGCAGAAAAAATGTGTTCGAATATTGGCCCAAATAAACAACAGACAAAGTTGCAAACCCTATTTTATAAAATATGAACTACTTACGCTCCCCTCTATATATATACACGATATATGTAATTTTGTATTCAAACACAAGCACACATTCACTAAAGTACATGAAACACACAACATAAACACCCGCCATAAAAACCAACTATACCTACCTCCCTCGAGACTAAAAATGCTAAATCAAAGTCCACATTGGTGCCGATTCTCTTGTACACCCACCTAAACCTAACTATAACTAAAATTTACAAATTTTAGTTTAGAAAATCATAAAACTTATTCTGTGTTTATCTTTTTCTTATTTTACAAAACTTGTTGACAGCTCTAATAATTGAGTTTGACGCATCTAAGTTGAATTGGCGGTGTTACCAGTACATTTTAAAAAAATTATTAAAGAGATAAAGAGTGAATGGAATGACCGAAAGTTCACAAAAACAAGGAAATTAAATAATAATTATATTTTTAATTATTAGTTTATCATTAAAATTATGAAGAAAAAATCATGTCACGAAATAAAGTACATTTTTGTTTTATATTTTCAATAAAATATATAAATTGGAATAATGTGATCAGGTTATTATTATCTACGGCCCGTATTACAGAACGATACTCAAGCGTTGATCACAGTTTAAAACTAGTTTTGAGTTGAGCTTTGATTTTAGATCGTTCCTCAAGCAGAGATTTATTGATCACAGTTCAGATCACAATAATAAACTATTTCTTTAATTTAAAAAGCTGGAATTTCCCTTTTTAAAGACGTGGTTAAAAAGTTCTAGCACCCAGGACACGAAATTTCTGAAAAAAGTTGAATAAATTAGAATATAACATTGAATTAAGAAACCTATGGAAGTGGCACATTCTTCTATATCCACCTAGTTTATACAAATATCTATTAAATCGTTATTGAATTATGAAACTATTCTTTGTCTCTTGTTAACAAACGTGTTATGTCGTTTGGTGAAAGAGATCGCATGCTATTTGTATATTCTCTGTTTGGCAACATCTTTACGGGATGTCAAAATACCTACGCCGCGTGGCAACCCCGCTTACCCCGCAATGTGGCCCATAGTACATGAGCTGTCAAGTAAACAAACTAGGGCTGTTGATATTTTTTAAATATCAGATTTTCGATCTATCGATTATTATTGAAAAAAAAAAGATATTTCGATATATTGGCCAAATTTCATGATTCTAGGTCAATGCGAAGTACCCTATAGGTTTTTTATGTGAGTTTGCGAGTATCAAAATGTGACATAGCCGTATGATTGCCTTGACCTAGAAGCTTGATTTTTTATGTCCTAGGGACAGCCGAACTTAGTATTTGATATAATTGCATTATTTATTACTATTTGAAAATGATTTTAATCAGCACACATCTCTGGTACGAAACACGAGCATCGGTATCGATACTTTTTAGTTTTGATTATTTACTTCCCTAGCTATGGCCACCATAACGGTAGCCCGGATATTGTAGGTATACCACGCTTATTTCGTAGGTATTACTGGTCCATAGGTACAAGTCAATGACTTCTTATCCTTTATTATATAGGTACCTCTTCTTATCGAAATTATAAATTTCATTGTATGTTTCTATGAACAATTTACCTTTCTGCTGAATCTACAACAGCTGCAACCACATAGTAGGCATCCATTATTTATTTTAAACTACCTAAAAACTATAAAAATGAATAAAATAAGCTTTGCAATTTTAGTTGTTGATAACTAATTATAGTCGACATGTATTTTGATGCCTTCTAAAAATAGTCAGATTTAGGTTGACATTTCTAATATTAGGTGAAAAACGTCAATTACAGAATAGCAAAATGTCAATTTTTACTAAGTTGAATAACTAAACTAATTTTGGTCCTGTCAAACCAAAAATTAGTTTTAAAGTGAATTTCAGAATAGAAAACTTCGTTTGACAGGACTAAACTAAATTTAGGTGATTTTTAGTCTAGTTTAGAGAATTTTGTGACAAGAGAATCGGCACCAGTATATATGGCAATTAGAATATTTAATAAACTACCACAAAGTATTCAAAATGAAACAAAACTTATAACATTCTCTAGAAAACTAAAATCATTTCTTATCCAAAAATGTTTTTACTCAGTTGAAGAATTCCTAAGTACGCCAATCTACAAATACTAAATGAAAACTGAAACAAACACATACATACATACATATTATCACGCCTGTTTCCCATTGGGGTAGGCAGAGACTATGGATTTCCACCTGCTACGATCCTGACACACCTCTTTCGCTTCATCTACGTCCATTAACCTCGTCATGCATGCTCGTCGGTTTAGAGAACTCTTAACCTGGCATTTTTTGAGAACATCCGCGATTTGATCGCGATACGTTCGCCGAGGTCGTCCCCTTCCAACTCTTCCATCCACACTCGCTTCGTATACTTGTTTCGTCAATCTCCTCTCGTCCATCCTCTCTATATGTCCAAACCATCTTAACATACCTTTCTCAATCTTTGTCACTACATCTTCTTTCACTCCACAACGCTCCCTTATCATGTTATTCCTTACTTTATCTCTCAAAGTTACACCACACATACTTCTCAAAGCTCTCATTTCTACTGCATTTATTCTGCTTTCATGTTTCTTCTGCCATACCCAACTTTCACTACCATACATAAGTGTAGGCACTAACACTCCCCCATGAACAGCCAGCCGTGCCTTTTCCGACACTTTGCGGCTGTTCATGAAGGTGTGTAGTGCCCCATTCACCTGATTACCAGCACTCACTCTCCTTTCAATGTCCTTCACATGCTTGCCATCTCTCGTAAACATGGAACCCAGGTATACAAAATCTTTCACTTGTTCCACCTTTTCGTCACCTATCAAAATATTGCACTCTGTCATAACTTCTTCCTTTTCAAAACCCAAAACTTTTGTCTTACTAACATTAACTTTCATTCCTTTACTCTTCAAAGCACCATCCATAATTGTTACCATCTTCTGTAACTCCCCCTCCGACGATGCAAGGATAACTTAATCATCGGCATAGAGGAGACATTTGACAAGTAACCCATTCATTTCTAAACCATTTTCACTCTCTTTCAAACAACTGTCCATGAATAGATTGAACAGCCACGGCGACGCTACACATCCCTGTCTCACACCCTTATCGATGCTGAACCAGTCAGAGTAGGCGCCGTTAATCCTGACACAAGCGCTAGAATCCGCATAGAGAGATTTCAACGCTTGAATCAGGTTGCTATCCACCCCATAGATAGACAAAGCAGACCATAGTTCATTCCTCATCACTCTGTCGTAGGCCTTTTCCAAATCCACGAAAGCGGAATAGACTTTTTGACCTTTGGCCAAACATTTTTCATTTTTCAGTAAACAAACACATACATACACATACATAAGTAGAACATACTTATTATATAAAACGAAATAAAAATAATTAATACGGCGATCTACCATGATTTAATATTATTATAAGATACTAGAACTGTGTTACTATACCTTACTAATTTAAACTAAATACCTAATTAACTAATTTCAATCAACTCAGCCTATCGCAGTCCACTGCTGGACATAGGCCTCTCCCAAGTTGCGCCACAACGCTCGGTCCTCTGCCTTCCGCATCCAGTCCCCCCCAGCCACGTTCTTTAGGTCGTCGGTCCACCTGGCAGGGGGGCGCCCTACGCTGCGTTTGCCGATACGCGGTCTCCACTCAAGGACTCGTCTGCTCCAACGGCCATCGGTCCTTCGACAGACATGGCCAGCCCACTGCCACTTCAGCTTACTGATCCTACAAGCTATGTCGGTCACTCCGGTTCTTCTCCGGATAATCTCGTTGCGGATTTTATCCTTCAAAGAAACTCCAAGCATAGCTCGCTCCATAGCTCGCTGAGCGACTTTAAATTTGTGGACTAGCCCAACTGTCAGTGTCCACGTCTCGGCACCGTAAGTCATGACTGGCAGGACGCACTGGTTGAAGACCTTTGTCTTCAAACTTTGCGTTATAGGCGACGAGAAGACTCGGCGAAGTTTGCCAAATGCTGCCCAGCCCAGACGGATCCTTCTGTTGGCTTCTTTCTCGAAGTTGTGTCTACCAAGCTGAATTGCCTGCCCTAGGTAGACGTATTCCGTTACAACTTCGAGTGCCGACCCTTCGACGAATATTGGCCTCGGCATGACATGCATATTGAACATCACTTTAGTCTTGTCCAGATTCATGCCGAGACCGACACGTCGAGAGGCTCCGTTTAAGCTGTGCAGCATTTCGCCCAGTTGTTCCAGCGACTCAGCCATTACAACGACGTCATCGGCAAAACGGAGATGTGAGATGTTCTCGCCGTTAACGTTGATACCCTGTCCAGTCCAGTCCAGCGTCTTGAAGACGTCCTCCAACGCGTTAGTGAACAATTTCGGGGATATTACATCCCCTTGTCTCACCCCTCTGCGCAGTTGGATTGGCTTCGTCTTCTGGTCCTGGAGCTGAACAGTCATGGTAGCAGCGTTGTACAGGCATCTCAACATCTCTATATACCGCTCATCAATGTGACATCGCTGAAGAGCATCCAGAACTGCCCAAGTTTCGATAGAGTCGAAGGCCTTCTCGTAGTCCACGAATGCCATACACAGCGGCTGATTGTACTCTTCAGTCTTCTGTATGATCTGCCGAACAGTATGGATGTGGTCTACGGTGCTGTAGCCTTTTCGAAACCCAGCTTGCTCTGGTGGCTGGAATTCGTCGAGTCTTCCGGCGAGACGATTCGTGATGACCCTCGAGAACAGCTTGTACACATGACTCAGGAGTGAGATGGGCCTGTAGTTCTTCAGAAGGGTTTTATCCCCTTTTTTGAAGAAAAGTACCACCGCACTCCCGCTCCATGCCTCCGGTATAGAGCCTTGTTGGATGACGGAATTAAACAGACTCTGTAGCTCCTTCAGGACCGGAGCCCCGCCTGCTTTTAGGAGTTCAGTAGTAATGCCGTCATCGCCCGGAGCTTTGTTGTTCTTAAGCTGCTCGAGGGCCGCCCTAATCTCGCCCTGGTCAACGTCCGGAAGATCCTCGGTGTAATGGCGCGTGAGCTGGGCTCTTTTGTCGTCATTGCTAGGAACCGCTGGTCTCGCCGTTTTCGTGGAATACAAATGCCCATAGAAGTTTTCGACCTCATCAAGCATCTTTATCTTAGAGGTGACAATTTTGCCATCCGCGGCTTTCAGTTTCATCAGATGGGTCCTCCCTAGCTGCTGAGCGAAAACTTTCGACCCCCTATTTTGCTCAATCGTAGCCTCAATGGCGCGGGTGTTGGAGCGGCGGAGGTCACGTCGCATCAGCTTCCAATCTGTAGGTTTAAGGACCTATTATCTGATGAAAACGAATGCGCGGCTGACATTTCCCGTCTTTTCCTCATCAGATCGAGAGTCTCAGTCGAAAGCTTGGGCATCTTGCTTCCACGCTGCGGCGGAAAGAATTTTCGAGACAGTTCCTGCAATGTTTTGACTATGGTGTTGGTTTTCTCCTCAATATTGCCGGTGGTTTCCAGCGAGTCGAATCGGTTTTGAAGTTCCGCTTGGAACCTTTCGGAGCCCAAACTGGTTTGGAGCGGCGAAGGTCGGAGAGTAGTCTTAATCATGCGCGTTCTTTCAGCTCTAATATTGATATTTAGAGTGCCTCGGATAAGTCGGTGATCGCTTCCGGTGTTGAACCTATTGATCACAGAGACATCTCTAAATATGTGCTTCTTATCCGTCATGATAAAGTCTATCTCGTTCCTTGTCACCTTATCGGGGCTTTTCCAGGTCCATCTTCTTTGGGGCTTCTTCTTAAAGAAGGAGTTCATTAAGAAGAGCCCCTGGGACTCCAAGAAATTGACCAACATTTGGCCCCTGTGGTTTCTGCGCCCCAAACCGTAAGGTCCGATTTTCGATTCGCCGCGTTCTTGTACTCCCACTTTAGCGTTGAAGTCCCCCATAACAACGTTGTAGTGAGCCTTAGCGGTACTATTCATAGTCTTAGCTATGTCTTCGTACATCGCTTCGGCTATATCGTCAGTGTGTCGAGGTCGGCGCATATACCTGCACTATTTTCAGCTTGTACCTATCATTTAGCTTTACTACAAGGTACGCTACCCGTGTCGACACACTACCGATTTCCACACCGTTGTTCACGAGGGCCTTATTGACAAGAAAACCAACACCACCTTGGGAGAGCTGATCACCTTCGCGGAAGTAGAGTAAGTCTCCTGACTCCAGGGTTATCGTGTCCTCCCCCTCTCTACGGACTTCGGATAACCCCAGTATATGCCATTTTATATGACTTAACTCTACTTCAAGCTCGGCGAGGTGATGGTCCAGTCTCAACGTTTGTCCATTATACGCTGCCAGATAGAGTCGTCGGTTTTGGTAGCCTGCCGTAACCCGGGGATTCTTCGCACCCCCCGTCCCACCGTTACCACGACCGCTACCGTAGTCGGGAATAGAGGGACCACCGGGAACTGAGGGCCGTTTTTTTTGTTGTGCGTGCATTGGGATGTATGCCCATAGTCACCACGCTGGGCAGGCGGGTTGGTGACCGCAGTGGGTGATGTTGCACGATGTTTGTGCACAGAAGGACGCTGCTGCCCATCCTCCTGATTTAACCCTTAGTCGCCTTTTACGACACCCATGGGTAGAGGGGGGGTGGTCTATTCTTTTTATTTGCCGGATACCACACGGCAAATAAAAAGATTAACTAATTTATAATAAATTAATAAATACACTAATATTAAATAATTAATTAAATTATCTTATTTAAATATTAATTAAATAAATAATCGATAATAATTTACTAATATTAATTAACTGACATAACTTACTAATAAAGCCCTCAAATTTGCTACGCCTGTAGAAGGCCGCTAAGTTTTAAGTGCCTCATAATGTATTTTACATAAATAAGAACTAAAGTTGTACACTTAGTTGCAAATAAATGCTTTGAACTTTGAACTTATGTATTTACAAAAAAAAAAGTAACCATATAAGTATTATATCCATTTTCTAGTACCCATAGCACAAGCTCTGCTTAGTTTAGGACTATGTAGTATTATAATGGTGTCGATTCTCTTGTTCACGAACTAAACATATTTTAAACTATCGCTCTCTTTTACTAAAAGTAGATACAAGAAAGGGATGGCAACCATTTTAGAACTGTCAAATTAGTTTACGTGTTACATTTCTTTGTATTTTAGTGGGCACGTTCCGAGATCACGACTAAACTTGTATGGAAATTTTAATTTCGTCTAATTTGACAGCTCTTAAATGGTTGCCATCCCTTTCTTGTATCTACTATTAGTAAAAGAGAGCGATAGTTTAAAATAAGTTTAGTTCGTGAACAAGAGAATCGACACCATTCTCTTCGTTTGGGACTAGATGGTGCTGTGTAAAAATGTCCCAAAAATATTTATTATAATTCCCATTATTTTTATAAAAATATAAAAATAAATAAAAAATGCAGCCCACCGGCATCGGGAACAGGGTCCAAGCTACCGGTGGTCAGGGCCCCAGAGAAAGGAACCTCCTCACTATGCGTGCCGTTTCAAGGAGTACTGCCTTCTGCATCTGGCCCTTGATCCAGCCGCCCAACTATAATTATATTATTATTATTTCATCCTCCTAGACCAGCCATACTCAACCTTTTTTTTATAGGGGCCACAAACACGTTTCAGTCATGGTGTCGCGGGCCGCAAGCAAAAATTATTTAGGTATAAACGTAATTCCAAGATAACGATGTAGTTTATTAATGAAAAAAGAAGTTTTAACAAAGATGTTTACATGTTTTAATGCGACTTTTGATACTGTGAACACTTTTTCAAAACTTTATCAAGATCTGGCTTGTTGCTACATGTTATTCTTATAACATCATCCAGATGAGAATCTGTAAGTTTGTTTCTGTAAACGTTCTTTGTGTATTTCATTTTTGAAAAAGACGATTCGCACATATACATAGACCCAAAGAATGTTAGTAGGATTTGGGCACATCTTTGGACGCTTTTATATTTTTGGGGAACAAAAAATCGTTGATAGCGCTCGGCTCACATTCCCGTTCTAAATCAAAATCAAAATAATTTATTTGTAAAACTTCTCTTCTGTAACACCCATTCTCTGGGAAATTTGACGACCTCTGTGGTCTAGTGGTTCGAGTGTCGGACTGCTGATAACGAGGTCGTGGGTTCGATTCCCACAGGACACAAATATTTGTGTGATGAACATAAGTGTTTGTGTTGGTCTGGGTGTGTTGCTTATGTATTATAAGTATGTATTTAAAAAAAAAAAAGTATATACGTATTATATCCATTGTCTAGTACCCATACCACAAGCTCTGCTTAGTTTGGGACTAGATGGTGCTGTGTAAAAATGTCCCAAAGATATTTATTTTATTTTTTATTTAATTTAAAATGGTTTACAATAAATTTGTAACTTTAGATGGGCCAATAACAAAGGCCCGGCGGGCCACATGCGGCCTGCGGGCCGCAGGTTGAGTATAGCTGTCCTAGACCCACCGATTTAGGCTGTGCATTGTCTGTCAGTCAGTTCTAAGAATTTTATTAAGTAGATTAATGACATTTGATATTTTGAATAGAAGACTTATGATTTTAAACAGTACATAACATACATCAAAAGTACTACTAAACAGTTTAATTTTCATTCCCATTATTGATTAGATGTTAGTTACAGTATTAATTTACAACAGATTTGTTTTGAAAACAATAGCTAATTACTTACAAAGTACAACATGTTTTTTTTATCCTTAATGATTATTATAAGTTATTATTAGGCTTCAAAACCTCCCAAAAAGTATTTTATAAAGATATAAATTGTGGAAAGAAAAAATCGCTCACGAGCAGGATTCGAATCTGCGACTCCTGGCTCAGTACGCCAGTGCTTTGGCCACTAAGCTACCTAGATTGCTAGCTAGATTTTTTCTTTCCACAATTTATATCTTTAGAATTCGCTTCGCATGCGTAAAATGCGTTAAAATAATAAAATAATTAGTATTTTATAAGTTTAGAAATTATATTGTTATGTGTTTTTTTAAATTATTTAAATATTGAACCTCATACTCATAGGCACACACACCTGTTTACAAGTAATACTTATAATAAATGAATTATTTTCCGCAGACCACTTACCAAAGGGGTGGTTTATTATTGTATTGTAAAAAAATATTAACATCCAACTTGATGTCAATTAATCCAAAGCTTAGCAGCAATTCCGAGGACACTTCTAGCATTTAATTTTATATAGTTTTCCAAATTAATTGTATTCCTATTAATTTAACTGAAAAGCTAACATTTTTTTACATTAAATTCCACTATGCTGTCTGGATGTACACTCGGCTACATACCTACATATCAAGCTATACATCATCCTCCTGCCCTTATCCCAATTCATTTGGGGTCAGCGCAGCATGTTTTTTTCTTCCATACATCTCTGTCAGCCGTCATCTCCGTGTTCACTTTCTTTCTATTCATATCATCTTTCACACAATCCATCCATATTTTCTTCGGTCTCCCTCTTTTCTTATAGCCATCAACATTCATACTTAAAACTTTCCTCGTAACATGCTCCCCATTCCTCCTCATCACATGTCCATACCATGACAGTTTATTGCTACTTAACTTCTCTGTCACTGGCGCTACTTTCAGACTCCCTCTTACATATTCATTCCTTATCCTATCTATTCTCGTTACACCACACATTCCTCTTAACATTCTCATCTCAGCTGCATGCACTTGCCTTTCATTAATTCCTTTCGTAGCCCAACATTCAACAACAACAACATATCAAGCTATACAATTCCAGTATAAACTGATCTCTCATTGTACGAAAAGCCTATACAATGTGAGGTCCTCTTATACTGGAAAAATATAGCTTGATATGAAACCATGTGTACCACCACTAATTGCAGATGGGCTATAAGTGGTATCACTTTTGACGATATGATTCTTTATCAACATAAAAACCGATTAACAAACCTATGGCATAATATATATCCAGTTGCCGGACTGTGTCTTCATAATTAGAGATCTTCAAAAATTGTTGAGAGTTTATATCATCAATACTCCCTTGACGGATCATTATGTCTGGAATAGGCTGTAAATCATAAGAAAATAGTGTTCATAATTTCATCGCCTCAGTTTCCACACATTCTCAAAAATGCGATTCATATAATTTTAAAATGCTATGATGTAAACAAAAGTACATAGCATGTGTACATAGTGAGAAATATAAAATATTCTAAGAATAATGTTATAAAAAGAAATATCATGAGAATAACTAAAATTACCGTAGATCCGATCACACAAAACTTTCAGCCAGAGTACTAATATTTTATGAACGACAGAAATAAAAGTCTGAAGAAATCATTGATAAGTTAATTTATTCATACCATCCTGCAATAGAAGTATTATAATTGTATATGATAATTATTCAATGAAAAATATTAAAAAATTCTGATTGGATTTACTATTTTTATTTACTTTGAAACAATTTGTTTGATTGACCAGTTTGACCACTATTTGACATTGACAAAGAGAATTTAATTTGATTAAAATAAAACCACAGATTAGTGATATAGAAATATGTTACCACTGGACCGCGTTCAGTAATGTCGCCGGACGACGCTCGGAGCGTTCCATGGGCGTTCGTTTACATCACAGATAAAGTAGAAGTAGGTACTTCATCTGTGGTTTACATTGAGCATCACGGAGAGGAGACGCCAAGCGCAGGCATTCCCCTCTGTCAAAGACAAGTACAAGTCCACGCGGCCATGCACCATATATAAAACTAGTTGGGCCGGACGCTTTGCTCACAGAGTAGATTTGCTAGAGTGAAACGACCTGCGCGAGTGATTGTGATCCAAGAAAAATGCGGAATTGTTAAATTTTCTGCTATAAAAAAATATCTGGAACGTCGAATATAAATAAAGACGGCATTTCCTTTCATATGTAAGTAAATTTCATTGAAATTAGTACTATTTGTTATTTTAAAATAGTACATTTCAAATATTAATCAGTTTTCATCCCAACCTGTTGATCAACCAGTCTAGACGCGGGATGCGTAGCATCTCTACTTGGTCTGTGGATGCGAGTCCGCAACTCTACGACATAGCCACAGACCAAGTAGAGATGCTACGCATGACCACAGATAATATAATACTCATGACATAGCTCGACCGGCAGCCCGACTATTACGTCAGTATAGAAAAGTCTTTGAGTCGAACTGTCTGGCCCGGATAAAATTAGTGTTGAGGTACAAATGTATACTTGATTTATATCGATAAAATAAATTGTCGTTTATTTGTTTACAAAATTATGAAACTTATTTTACATTATTGACAATTACTGTAGGTAATGCAATAGATACCAATGAGCTGATTTTATAATGGATTTGGAAGGAGGTGATAAGTGTGTTCATAGCGATAGAACCAAAAGATTTAAACGTGTGCAAATAAGTTATAGTGTGTGCGTGGATCCCCCCGCCAAAAACAACAGAATAAAATGTATCAGTTGGAAGCGCTATGGCGTCTCCCCTCCATGGGGTTGCGGTTCCTCTGTATTCGTTTATAATCACTCTACTCTGAGTAACTGAACGACCAAAGTACGCTCCGGGCGGGCGTCGTTAGATGATAATACTGAACGCAGCCATGGAGATACAGGAGCCTTTTCTAAAAGTGCCAGCCGGAAAAAAAGTATGGTATAAATTGTTAGAACTACACCAAAGCTGGGGGATGATCCTGTGACCTGTTATTAGGGTTAAAAAAAACAGATTTTCACACAAGAACTCGTAATTTTAAGCAACAATTGGTCATTTTGAGCAATTTCATTATGGCACAAAAGCTGTGGGATAATTCTGTGACCTGATTGTAATGGTTTGAAAAACAGTCCTTTTCATAAAAGAGTTCGTCATGTTAAAGGGAATGTAGCAGCCAAGTGGCGCCCCCATCGAGCACTTAAACAATTGATATTAAAACAAAAACAATAAATACGCAAGCTCAAGTGCACAACAAGCTACCTATAATATATATATATATATTATATTATACTTCAGACTGAGGCACGAACCTACTTCGTAATTCGTGATGAAATGGCTTCTAGTAGTTGATGTGTGTATGTAGTAGATGGATGTAAATCAAGCAGTAGGATAAATAAAAACATTTTTTTTTCATTTACCAGCTGATGATTAAAATAATTATTTTCGTTGAGTAGGTAATAATTATTTCTAAGTGCGCGTTTTGAGAATTTACTTATGATAATAGATGTACCTACGCTACTCGTGTATAAGAACAACTTCAATTACTTGCTTTCAAAGTTGGTTCCATTTTTATTTAGGTAGGTCACAGACTACTTATTAGCTACGTTAGGTTATGTAACTAAATAAGTACATTGACCCCTCAAATTAATTTTAGTTATTTTTAGACATAAACACAACATTCATAACTTATGTAGGTACCTACTGTTAGTTTCGGTATTTTCCATGTATTTTCGCTATCTAGGTATGTGTCCGTTTGCCTAGGGTTCGTGTAGACATCTACAGCAACTAGAATCGACTGTTCACAAGCGACTGTAAATAGGTCTATTTGAATAAAAACCAATTGAATTAGATATTTTATTTAGGTAGGTACCTAAATATTTATTTATTTAATTCTTTATGCACAACTGGGTACGAAGGCGGTCTTAACGCCATAGGCGCCATATTGTGTAGTCATGTACCTACTTGTATTTTTATCCAAAGATGCAGCCCTAACGTTCTTGCGATTGTTTCTTGCGTGACCGCGTGAGTCCGCGTGACCTTCACGTGGACTCACGCGGTCACGCGCAGCTGCAGCGCAATAAGAGCTTTACGCTCGAACGTTTAGGTACATTTTCGAATGCACCGGTCGGCGACATGAAACAGTAGGCTATTAAAGCAGTAGGTATGGAATATTTTACAGGGAGTGCAATATCTGTTACGTAGTAACTAATAGGTAATCTGTGGCATAACTATTAAAAGAACTCACCCCCAGTTATGCTTTTGAATGTCTCTGTCTCGCTCACTTTCACGATGAGGTATTGGAGCGAGCAGAGAAACCAATATGTCCACACCAAGCTTGTTATGTACTTGAGCTTATATGCGTTATTAGTGTCTTAATAAAAATTGCTCAAAATGACGAACTCTTGTATGAAAATGACAGCCTACTTGGTTTTTAAGAAGGGTCTAAAACTGGTCTAAGCTTTTGTAATAAATAGGTTTTTGTATGTGAGTTTGCGAGTATCAAAATATGTGACAAAGCCGTATGATTGCCTTGACTTAGAAGCTTGATTTTTTCATGTACTAGGGACAGCCGAACTTAGTATTTGATATAATTTCATTATTTATTAGTTCTTTAAAATGATTTCAATCAGCACACATCTCTGGTAAGAAACACGAGTATCGATATGTTTTAGTTTTGATTACTTACTTCCCTAGCTATAGCCGCCATTACCGTGGCCTGGATATTGTAAATATGCCACGAGTATTTCGTAGGCATTTTAAGTCCATAGGTATAAGTAAATGGTGCAGACCAAAGACATTTCTATACTAACGTAATAGACCACTACAGTGTGCGACTGAGATACCGATCTTTACGAAAAAACCTATATGCTAGAAAGAGACATAATAAAATGTCAGTAGAACCGATTTTGAAAATTGTAATCTCCCATAGCGTCCCATCAAAATATAATCTCGTATTATTTTATGATTTATTTCACAATCGTTCTGTATTTTATCCAATTAATATCAATAATCGTATTGGTGTAGTGTTCTGTGTTATACTGCTGTGTAATTTACATTATTAACCTAAAGAAATAGATGTTTCACAGGTAAGTATCTGCAGGACAATACAACTTTCATAATGCTTATTTTCATAGAAGTTATTCTTTAAATCATTTAGTAATGCATTAATAACATGCAGTAAATACCGTATTTTCTATATAATATGTTATTTTAAATAATTATGTGTTAGATAAAAAAATATTGTGTACGTGAAAATGAAACCGTTTCGCATATGGATTGCTCAAAATATATCGATATGTCGATAGTTTCAATTATATATTTTTTGTACTACCTAGCACCATACATGTAACAAGTTAGTGTCCCTTACTGCTTTAAAAAAAATACAATCGAATTGAGAACCTCCTCCTTTTTTTGAAGTCCGTTGAAAGTATTGAAAGGTTGATTTAGTCCGGCCGCACATTGGAAGGAAATCACAATGATTCACTTCATTGATCACAGAAAAAATCTGACGCACCTTAACCTATACCATGGTTGTACTTTTACGATGTTATAATAGTATGTTTGTACGTCTATGGCAAAGAGACGTTTCACAGGTAAGTATCTGCAGGACAATACTACTTTCATAATGCTTATTTTACATTTATACAGTTAATTTTAGTACCAGCCCCGCAGACTGACAGAATTTTCCGAATCGTATGTCTGCTTTTGACATATTAAAATGTAAATACGGTGCTATTTTATGACAATGTGCGGCCGGGCTAAAAATGCTGTAAAATATTGACCGGCTAACTTCATAACTTCCAGATTTCCTGTAAATGCTGTTATTAAAGAAAAATGGATGGGCACAAATGTTAAAACGAATAAGCACCGTATCTACTATTCTCCGCCAAATAGTGATGCTTGCATTGCTGTGTTTCGGTCAGAATGGTACGGGTGCCGGTGTAATTACAATCACATGAGACTTTCCATCTTCATGTTGTTTGGCGAACCGACTTGCGGTACCATTTAGGTAACAGCCTAGATGGTATTGCAGTTGTTATTGGCAAAGGTAAACGCTTAACATATGGTGGGCCTTTAGTTAGTTTCGCCATCCTATACAATAAAATAAAATATAAAAAAAGCTGAAAGCCTCGAAAAAATTACAGGGTTTGCAGTAGATATTTTAAGGATAACTGTATCGTTTAATGAAATCACCAACGATCCATACCTACGGTTTGATTTGTTGCTAATTAAGTTTGTTGTCATGTTGCATGTTTACGTAAGTGTAAGATAATATACATATGTATGAGCGCATCTCGACGTTAAACTTATAGTTTGGTGAGTTTTCTAGTAAATTAAAGCTAAAGAAATTGTACCTGTGATTGTATAAATAAAATAAATAAAAACTCATCATAACGAACAACATTTACTATGGGAGCAACCACAGAGTACATTATTATAACTGGAGCAACCCTGAAATCGCGAAAAAAATCTGCTGTTTACTACATTTTGTCGATTCGTGTGAACACAAATGTAGGGAAACACAAATGTAGCTGTTTTTTATTAGATTTCAGGGTTGACCTCGTAGTAAAAGTTGTTCGATAGCACTCAATAAATAAGCTCTTCAAATATGACCACACACGTATATCGGGAGATCATCAGTATTAACGGCGCGCGAACTGGGCTCTTTGGTCATCATTGGTAGAAACCACTGGTCTTGCTGTTCTCATGGAATACAAATTCCCATGAAACTTCATAGAGCATCTTAATCATGGAAGGGACTAGGTTGCTATCCGCGGCTTTAAGTTTGATCAGATAGGTCCTTTTTACTAAAACAAATCTCATAGATACAAAAAATACAACAAAAACGTTTTATACACTTATTTTTTATGTTATATGATGGCGAAACGAGCTAAAGACCCACCTAATGTTAAGCGGTTACCTTTGCCCATAACTACTGAAATACCAACTAGTCTGTTACCTGAATGGTACTGCAAGTCGGTTCGCCAAACTGAGACATGAAGACGGAAAGTCTCATGTGATCATTCAATTTGTAAAAAGATACCATATTTAGAAAATGGGTTCTTGCAAATGCTAGATTGTCAAGTATGCGAATGCTAAGAGATAGATTCTTAGCCGGTTGCAAATTTAGCCTGCCGCTGAGAAAACTCTTTCTTGAGCTGACGCGGACCTGATTTTATATGATTCGGTCGTCTGTATCGAATCGAAAATCATGGCCAGGTTCTTGCTCCACCTCCAATTTCATCCTCAGAATTTAGTTGCACGATTCCAAAAACAAAGATCCTATATCTTTGTTTTTGGAATCGTGCAACTAAATTCTCGACATTTAATTCTTTGCCTATTTGAAATAAAAACTAACTAATAACTAGAAATTATCGAAACACTGATGTTTCTAAATCTAAGTCGATAAAATTATAATGTATAAGTCTGATGTGTAACTTAAGTTGACTGGACAAGAAAACTTGTCAAGTTCATAGATATTGTAATTTTTCATCAAAATTCAATAATTTGACCAATTCCGGAATCGTGTATAGGAACTTAGTTCCGGGATTGAAAACCTTTCTATACACCTAATTAAAACTAATATGATTAATTGTAAAATGTTCCGTGTGGTGCCGGACGTAAAGAATTGCACCAGCCTATATCTTCTCATGGGTGTCGTAAAAGGCGACCAGAGGATGGGCAGCAGCATTCTCTGAGTATTTAACCAACCAACTGCGATCGCCAACCCGCCTGCCAAGCGTGGCGATTATGGCATATCCCCCCAATATATGCTTGGGGGAGGCCTGTGTCCAGCAGTGGACGTCTTACGGCTGAAATGATGATTAATTGATTTTTTTATTTCTTACTTATGTATTCCTTACCTTCGTGACATTAATAATGTAATTATAATATAGCCCTTAATTGCGTAACTCAATCTTTTAAAACAAATAAAATTATGTCTCGAATATCTGTAATTTTAAAACAATAGTTACTTAATAGCTTAGCAGTTTTAAAATACTACCACTCCTTAAAAGTAAGACCGGTTGAACTATATCGATAATGCGGAAACGTCCATGTCACATCACTAAAAATCACCCCTACACGTGTCAATTTCGCACATAAACTCATTTTGCTTTCGGTGACGTGATAATGAGGTGACAGTGTCTCTATTACGTCAGTATAATACCTTTATGGCAGTAGCCCGCGTATGTATAAATGTACTCTGTGCCCGCTTCCTCATACCTCAGCTAGTGGCAGAATTGTTTGTACGCATTAAATTCAACAATATCCGTCTAGGGGCTGTGTTGTCCAAAGACATTTCTATACTGACGTAATAGACCACTGAAGTGTGCGACTGAAATACCGATCTTTACGAAAAAACCTATATGCTAGAAAGAGACATAATAAAATGTCAGTAGAACCGATTTTTAAAATTGTAATCTCCCATAGCGTCCCATCTGATGCGTCCCGACTGTGTTATACTGCTGTGTAATTTACATTATTAACCTAAAGAAAGAGACGTTACCTGTGTAAGTATCTGCAGGACAATACTACATTCATAATGCTTATTTTCATAGAAGTTATTCTTAAAATTATTTAGTAATACATTAATAACATGCAGTAAATACCCTATTTTCTATATAATATGTTATTTTAAATAATTATGTGTTAGATAAAAAAATATTGTGTAAGTGAAAATGAAACGGTTTCGCATACGGATTGCTCAAAATATATCGATATGTCGATAGTTTCAATTATATATTTTTTGTACTACCTAGCTCCATACATGTCACAAGTTAGTGTCCGTTACTGCTTTAAAAAAAATACAATCGAATTGAGAACCTCCTCTTTTTTTTGAAGTCGGTTGAAAGTATTCAAAGGTTGATTTAGTCCAGCCGCACATTGGAAGGAAATCACAATGATTCATTCATTGATCACAGAAAAAATCTGACACGCCGGAACCTATACCATGGTTGTACTTTTACGATCTAATAATAGTATGTTGTACGTCTATGGCATATATAATTATACAGTTAATTTTAGTACCAGCCCCGTAGACTGACAGAATTTTCCGAATCGTATGTCTGCTTTTGACATATTAAAATGTAAATACGGTGCTATTTTATGACAATGTGCGGCCGGGCTAAAAATGCTGTAAAATATTGACCGGCTAACTTCATAACTTCCAGATTTCCTGTAAATGCTGTTATTAAAGAAAAATGGATGGGCACAAATGTTAAAACGAATAAGCACCGTATCTACTATTCTCCGCCAAATAGTGATGCTTGCATTGCTGTGTTTCGGTCAGAATGGTACGGGCACAGAATATCTAATAGTACTATGGTACGGGTGCCGGTGTAATTACAATCACATGAGACTTTCCATCTTCATGTCTCAGTTTGGCGAACCGACTTGCGGTACCATTTAGGTAACAGCCTAGATGGTATTGCAGTTGTTATTGGCAAAGGTAACCGCTTAACATATGGTGGGCCTTTAGTTCGTTTCGCCATCCTATAAATAAATAAATAAAATAAAATATAAAAAAAGCTGAAAGCCTCGAAAAAATTACAGGGTTTGCAGTAGATATTTTAAGGATAACTGTATCGTTTAATGAAATCACCAGCGATCCATACCTACGGAATTTGTTCGGGTCGGTGTTTGTTTCTTATAAAGGTCTTTACTTTAATAATGGTAAATATTCAAAGTGGTAAATCTACGAAGTGACGAGTATAAAGTAAAACTTAAAAATAAATATAATACAAGAAGAGTTAGAGATAAAAAACTAGTTCAACCGAAGATGACAAATTATTATGGAGACAGAATGTCAAAATTTTTAGTTCCAAGAATCCTATCCTATTCTACTAATATTATAAATGTGAAAGTTTGTAAGTATGGATGGATGGATGTTTGTTCCTCTTTCACGCAAAAACTACTGAATGGACCCTATATCTTCTCATGGGTTTCGTAATAGGCGACTAAGGGATTCACCAGAGGATGGGCAGCAGCGTTCTCTGAGTATTTAACCAACCAACTGCGATCGCCAACCCGCCTGCCAAGCGTGGCGATTATGGCATATCCCCCCAATATATGCTTGGGAGAGGCTTGTGTCCAGCAGTGGACGTCTTACGGCTGAAATGATGATTAATTGATTTTTTTATTTCATACTTATGTATTTCTTACCTTCGTGACATTAATAATGTAATTATAATATAGCCCTTAATTGCGTAACTCAATCTTTTAAAACAAATAAAATTATGTCTCAAATATCTGTAATTTTAAAACAATAGTTACTTAATAGCTTAGCAGTTTTAAAATATTACCACTCCTTAAAAGTAAGGCCGGCTGAACTATATCGATAATGCGGAAACGTCCATGTCACATCACTAAAAATCACTCATACACGTGTCAATTTCGCACATATATTCATTTCGCTTTCGGTGACGTGATAATGAGGTGACAGTGTCTCTATTACGTCAGTATAATACCTTTATGGTGCAGACTGCCTGACATAAACGAAAAAAAACGTGTCGATTTTGAAATGTCCGTAACGACCGTAACATAATATGGCCGCCTAGTAGTGTTGTTCTTTATAAAAATATAATTATAGTACTTATCGATAGTTGTTTAGAAGAATTGTGTTGATCCCCGGGTTAAAATGGATAATAAACGTTTTAATTTGTAAACATTGTGGTTTTATTAACGACTTCAAAAAAGGAGGTTTATGTTGGACTGAATGTATGTTCACCAATTTCTTCGTCAATTGTGGATCGATTTTATATATATATTTTTTTTTAAAGGGTATTTTCTCGAGATGTTAAATTTAGTGAATTTGATGGAGATCTTCGGAGATAAAGAAAGGAACTCTTCAATGGATGACAGCAATCGCTTGTCTATCTATTGTTAATGCCACTCAAAATGGAAAAATAAAATTAACTAAAAAAAGTCAAAACTGACTTAAAAAAGAATGGAATAATTTGTGTGAAACAGTTTAGGAAGACGGTGCCATTTTTTTCTTAAATTAAACTGAATCAAAGGCACCTACTTTTTGAAGTTGGTTTTTACTTTATTAAGGTTTATTTTATTTTAAATACTTAAATATCTTAAATGTTAATAAAACAAAATCGAGTTTATTAAATTTTCGTAATTTATTGAATTCAATTTCAAATTGTTTTTATTTGATAATTGTGCAACGTGTTATTGAAGTAACTGAAAACCTCTTAAGCGGTCATTGTACTCATCAGCATGAACAACTTTTACTTTGGGACCAACCCTAAAATCGCACCTTCATTTTTATTGAGATTTTTGTGCATTAAAATAATGTACATTTTGTATAAAAATTACTAATGATAATATTAATATAATAAAATAATAATGTAATAAAATAATATAAATTGTTGAACAATACCGACCTATTAAGATAACAGATTCAAATATAGGGGAAAATAGTATGTGAAGTGTGTGGGATACAAATAAAATCACTAGTTTTCCACTGGATAAGAACCGGTAAGTTTATCAAGAATCTGAGAAGACAATGAGTTCTGGAATTTCTTAATTCTATTGTGGTTAGTGTTAAACTATCATTATCTTATCAAACCGTGAAATACCACTGCTGAAGATAATCATTTCAAAGACCATGCAATTCTCGGGGATATTGGCAGAGCACAACTACCATGTGCACGCAGACGAATTGGTGATTGCAGTATGGTGTAATTAGCTCACAAGAGAATGCTGCTGCCTTATAACATTGATCTCTAATTTACCTCCTAAAACACCCACCCATGGATGGAGAGCGGCGATATATCCAATAGTTAAATAATAGGTATAGTATAGGTATAGTTATATAATCTATGTTGAAGACACATTAAAACAGTACCTATATATTTTTGTTTAAGCTCCTGTACTGGCTACCTCTGGTCCTGGCACAAGCAAACTAGAAAAAGGAATATTGGAAGTACAGAATAATTAATTTGTTTCTTGTTTATTGTTGTCTGGTTGTTGTTAATAAAATATGTTATTGGCTGTTGTTGTTGGCTGGTTTTATCTGCAACCTTCAAGTATTATCAAACAAAATAATAAATAGTATATACGTGCTAGATACTCGAAAGTCGATACATTTTATCGATAGGTACACAATATTAATACATAAGCTTTCCTATTGTAATATTAATGTGTATTTGTGTGTACAATAAAGTATAATAATAATAATAATCTGTGCCCGACTGTCAAAACATTGACAGTGAAAAAATTTTTCACTGAAAAAATATATCAAAATATTTAAAATTTAACGGATATTTCCAACAGTTTTTAACCCACAACAACACAATAGACCAAAAAATAAAATGATTTATAAGAAAAAACCACCCAGTGAGAAAATCTACCGCACCATAGACATGCAAATATAATAACAATGTTGACGAGAAGTCGGGCGAGAGCTCGGAGCGCACGCCCACCACCTTCGGCTTCGTCACTCAGCTCCGCCTCGCAGCCGTTGGAACCCGCCTCATCCGTGAGTGACGCCACACCGGCCGCCGCAGTTGCGTCGAGCTCGAGTGACGAATATTTTTCGCCGCCGACGTCACCACCACCTGCACGTCGGCGAGGAAGAGGCCGACCACCGGCCAGCATAGGACCTCGAGGCCCACCGGCCCCTGATAGGGTCCCTGCTCCCGGTGGGAGTGTGCAGCGCATGCGATGGACGAATTCGATGAACGAAAATGTCATGCGCGCATACTTTGGGGCTACAGAGGGGGGAACTAACCGGACCGCGTACCGTGGCCGGATGCTCTCTCTGTTTCAGGCTCTTGAACCAACTGTCAACGTATCGGCGCAACGATTGTCGGATCAGGTGCGCGTCATTCAGCGTGATCATCGGCTGAGTGACGACGCACTTGATAGGCTACGCTCTGAAGTGCAGAGTAGCCTTGTCATCTCTCCCCCACCGCAGCCGGCGGTACAACCGCAAGCACAACCTTTGATCCCGCTGCGGCCAAATCACGCTGAGGACGAGAATGATGACAGGGCTACAAACGTAAGTACCCAGTGCAATGAGCATTTGAGGAGCGCATTGGAGGATGCGATTCGGGAGTATCGGTCCACACCCCCAGAACTCCGACCACGGTTACCTCGTTTGCCCATGTGTAGAAAGAACAAGGCGCTGGTATGTGCTCTGGATTCGCTGCTGTCAACTTATTTTGATGACAGCGAAGACCTCATCGATACTCACTCCATCCTGTACTGTGCGGCGGTTGCGGCATGTCGTCTAGCTCACGTCAAGTTTTATAATAATGACAGAGCTACACGACCTAAACCAGCCATACCGCCGTGGCAGTGCAGGATTGAGGGTCGTATTGGTAGGGCCAGAGTACTTATCGGTAAGCTTATTTGCTTCAGGGAGGGAAATACTCGTCCAAGAGTGATGCGCTTTGTGAAGCGGGCGTTTGCGGGAACTGATATTAGTCCTCGCGATTATATGTCCCGCGCCACAGAGCGCATCGACTTCCTGAAGCAAAAGGTTCACGCGTGGGCAAACCGTATCCGGAGATATAAGCGGCGAGTGGAGCGGTACACCCAGAATCGCATGTTTCAATGCGATCAAAGGTGGGTGTATAGAGCTTGGGAGCGGCCAGACCAAGGTGTGGGTGACGTGCATCTGCCGGATGAAAGCGCCATGAGTTCATTTTGGCGCGGCATCTGGTCGGTGCCCGTCAGTCACACCGAGGGAGATTGGATGCGGGATATCGAGCGAGCATGTGAACCCATACCAGACATGGGCACTATTAACATTAGCCCCCAGGATGTGGCCAGTGCAGTCCGTCCGATGCCTAACTGGAAGTCTCCAGGGCCGGATGGGCTGCACAATTTTTGGTTAAAATGGCTGCATAGTTCGCATGCTCGCTTGGCGTCTCAGTTCCAGTCATCCTTGGAAACTGGTACGCTACCACAGTTCCTAACGACAGGAGTCACCCACCTGCTCCATAAATCAGGTAGTACCGTGGAACCAAAGAATTATAGGCCGATCACCTGCTTACCGACGGTCTATAAGGTTCTTACATCCATTCTGAGAGCAAAAATTAACTATCACATAGATAGTAATTCAATCATGTCTGCCTCTCAGAATGGATGTAGGAATGGGTCTCGCGGTACTAAGGAGCTGCTCCTCATAGACATGGCCATTAGCCAACAGGTTCGGCGCTCCAAAAAGGATCTGTCGACATGTTGGATAGACTACAAGAAGGCGTACGACTCTGTGCCACATACATGGCTTATGAGGGTGCTGGAATTGTATAAGGTTAATGCAACTCTGCGCACCTTCCTTGAGTCGTGTATGGGGCAATGGAGGACGGTCCTTCACTATCCAGGATGTCAACAGACTCGAGGGAGTGGAGAACCAATCAGGATTGAGCGCGGTATATTCCAGGGCGATAGTCTGAGCCCACTGTGGTTTTGCTTAGCCTTGAACCCCTTGAGCACATTGTTAGAGGGCTCAGGGCGGGGCTATAGGTTGAGAAGAGGTGGTCAGGTGATATCCCACCTTCTTTACATGGATGATTTGAAACTGTTTGCCCCCACTAATTCTCATCTGGTGGAGTTACTGAAAGTAACTGAAAATTTCAGTAATTCCATTAGGATGGAATTTGGTGTGGACAAATGTGCAGTCATGCATGTAAAGCGGGGGGGGATTATGGAATCTATTGGAACCCAACTTTCAGATTCCATAAACCTCAGATCCCTCTCTTCAACCGAAACCTACAAATATTTGGGTATGGCGGAGGCGTTAGGCATCAATGAGACTGACATGAAGCAATCGCTGGGGGAGCGCTTCTACAGCCGCCTGACAAAAGTACTGAAAAGTCTTTTGTCGGGTGGAAATAAGGTGCGCGCCTTCAACGGTTGGGTCATGCCGGTCTTGATGTACTCTTTCGGCATACTCAAATGGACTCAGACCGAACTTGACGCCCTGGATAGGAGGGTTCGTACACTGTTGACTGCTTATCGAATGCATCACCCACGTTCATCGGTGATGAGGCTGTACATCCCGCGGAAGTGTGGGGGCCGAGGCTTTCTTAATGCCAAGACCCTTCACAACCGTGAGGTGTGCAATCTCAGGGAGTATTTTACCCAAGCCGACGTGGGGATGCATCGAGATGTAGTTGCAGTGGACAAAGGACTGACCCCGCTCTCCTTGGCTAAAGAGAACTGGCGCAAACCGGTAGTACTTGATACCACTGACCGCAAGGAGGTATGGCAGAGCAAGGAGCTTCATGGACGCTTTTTCCGGGCCCTTCATGGGCCCGATGTAGACTTTTTAGCGTCCGTATCCTGGCTGCGCTTCGGCGATCTCTTCGGAGAGACCGAAGGTTTTGTCTGTGCAATTATGGACGAAGTTATCATGACGAACAACTATCGGAAATATATTGTAAAGGACGGCACAGTTGACATATGTCGGGCATGCCACTGTACCGGGGAATCCATCCGTCATATTATTTCTGGTTGTTCTCGTCTTGCTAACGGCGAGTATTTGCATAGGCACAACCTAGTAGCCAGGATTATTCACCAGCAACTTGCCCTGAGATACAGCCTTGTGGGCGCGGAAGTACCATACTACAAGTATGTGCCCGACCCAGTTCTTGAGAATGACCATGTCACGTTGTACTGGGACCGATCTATCATCACCGACAGGACTATCGCTCACAACAAGCCTGATATAGTGGTGATAGATCGTTCAGAGCGCCGCACAATGATTGTTGATGTTATTGTCCCGCATGACGAGAATCTCGTGAAGGCCGAGAAGGATAAAGAAATCAGATACCTTGACTTGGCACACGAGGTTGTCGACATGTGGGATGTTGACTCAGCAGTCATTGTGCCGATTGTTGTTACGGCCAATGGCTTAATAGCCAAGAGCCTCGATCTACATCTTAGGAGGCTCGCGTTGGGCAGCTGGGTCAAGGGCTTGATACAGAAAGCGGTACTCCTGGATACGGCGCGTATCGTCAGGAAGTTCCTCTCTCTGAGGCCCTGACCACCGGTAGTTTGGACCCTGTTCCCGATGCCGGTGGGCTACTATTTTTTATATTTTTAAATGTTTTTTTATATTTTTTATAGAAATATTTAAAAATGTAAATAATATGTAAATAAATGAATAAAGGAATAATAATTATACTGTTTTTTTATATTTTTTTATAGAAATATTTAAAAATGTAAATAATATGTATATAAATAAATAAAGGAATAATAATAATTATATTACCCTGTTCCCGATGCCGGTGGGCTACTATTTTTTATATTTTTAAATGTTTTTTTATATTTTTTTATAGAAATATTTAAAAATGTAAATAATGTGTGTATAAATGAATAAAGGAATAATAATTAATATCGAATTTTCCCCTCTCTAAGTGACATGACAGAATAGCCAACATGAAAATAATTCTAAAATATCTTTCGGCACGTTGGCACAACTGTGGAAGTATTTGAACAAATTGAAACTCTTTGGAGTTCCGTATCATAAAAACGTATCAGTGATTATATTATCTTTGGAAATTACGATAACTATGTAGTACCATTGACTTGTACCTATGGACCAGTAATACCTACGAAATAAGCGTGGTAAACCTACAATATCCGGGCCACCGTTATGGTGGCCATAGCTAGGGAAGTAAGTAATCAAAACTAAAAAGTATCGATATCGATGCTCGTGTGTCGTACCAGAGATGTGTGCTGATTAAAATCATTTTCAAGTAGTAATAAATAATGCAATTATATCAAATTCTAAGTTCGGCTGTCCCTAGGACATAAAAAATCAAGCTTCTAGGTCAAGGCAATCATACGGCTATGTCACATTTTGATACTCGCAAACTCACATAAAAAACCTATAGGGTACTTCGCATTGACCTAGAATCATGAAAAATGGCCAATATATCGAAATATCTTTTTTTTTTCAATATATCGAACTCCGATTGTATATTTAAAAATATCGATAGATCGAAAATCTGATATTTAAGAAATATCAACAGCCCTAGTTTGTTTACTTGACAGCTCATGTACTATGGGCCACATTGCGGGGTAAGCGGGGTTGCCACGCGGCGTAGGTATTTTGACATCCCGTAAAGATGTTACCAAGCAGAGAATATACAAATAGCATGCGATCTCTTTCACCAGACGACATAACACGTTGGTTAACAAGAGACAAAGAATAGTTTCATAATTCAATAACGATTTAATAGATATTTGTATAAACTAGTTGGATATAGAAGAATGCGCCACTTCCATAGGTTTAATTCAATGTGTAGTACACACAGTAGTACACTTCTAACGGCCAAAATTAATATCCAATCTATCCACGATTTGCCCTACTAGAGATAGAAGTTTGACATAAGCTCCATACAAAATATGTCAAATTTCTATCTCTAGTAGGGTAAATCGGGGATAGATTGGATATAAATTTTTGCCGTTAGTCCAGTGTTGCCATATGCACCGTAATTACGGCAGATTTGCCGTAATTTTGGCTTTTATTTTTATTTCTGCCACTTACCGTAGTGATAAATTGCGGTGTATGAAAGTTACCGTAATTTTTAGAATCCAACCTGGAACTGGTAGTTTGCCAAAAAAAAAAAAAACACTTTACTGTGCTACTCAAGTCAGTGCTAGTCAAGTCATGCGACATTCAAAATTTCTTGCGTTTTTAGCAAATTGTAGCTCTAATTCACGTTTTAGGTAGATATATTGATCGGAATATGATTCGCGGCAATAATAACAATATATCTACTCAAACTTGGGGGAGGTACGGGAGGCCTATGTCCAGCAGTGGACGTCTTTTGGTTGAAATGATGATGATGATCTACTGAATAATGCTCATAAAAACATTAACCTAGCTCTATAAGCTCGATAGTATAATCGATAATTTGATAGTAACTTTATAATGTGGAGCTTATAGAGCTAGGATGTTATACTACTACTCACTACATTATTACGATATTGTGATTATTGTCGCGAAAAATATTCCGATCAATAGGTAAATAACGTGAAATAGAGCTACAGCTTGCAAAAAACGCAAGAAATTTTGAGTTTCGAGGGTTACTACGTCGCAATCACCAGTATTGCCTTCAATTATAGGCAGAAAAGTCTGAAAATGTATCACCGTTAGGGTGTTTGACTGGTATCGCCAAAAATTATGAAAATTGCACACAACGTAGATTCTAGGTTGAAGATTAAGTTTTACCTAGTTTTGTTAATTTAAATGTATTCCAA
Source organism: Asteroscopus sphinx (assembly GCA_949699075.1). NCBI lineage: Eukaryota > Metazoa > Arthropoda > Insecta > Lepidoptera > Noctuidae > Asteroscopus > Asteroscopus sphinx. Next base: position 23,823,509 of record OX453004.1, on the reverse strand, counting down.
ATATTTTATTTTCCTGTTTGAAATTTTGTTTTTTTAATCTGTTGATCACGTGATGCAAAACGTCTTGAGACTTGGTCGCCATTTAAAGTGACGTCAGAATCTTGTACAATGTGTTGTAAGTTGTAACTTGTACGCTTGTACGACACAAGGCGAGCTAAATGTTGCCATGATCGTAAAAAAAAAAGTTAAATAAAATAAAAAATTTTTATGTCAGCCAGTTTATATTTTATTTTGTCGAGCCAGTTTATATAATTTATAAATTACTTACAATTAAACTTATGAGCATTTGTACGTAAAATGAACGTAATTTATAAGCTTTTGCTTTGTATGTGCGTGATTCAAAACCAAAATACAAAACTTTTCAGTCATTTCTCATTCCAGAAATAAAACTACGTTCTGTTTTCCGCGCTCACACCGCTACAACCGTCTCGAAGGAAATATAAAAATTTAACGAAAAATAAAAGCAATATTAAAATAAATAACTTTCGACATCGCCTTCTAACTACATTGTTTCGTAACCTGGAATCTTAGTTTTTTCTCAGATTTTTTACATTTCCTCTAATTCGTACCTTTTTGGTAAGCATGATGTACTTTTAAGGGAATTTACACCGGCAACACTGACCAGAACAAGAACAGTGACGTAGGTTGACGATAATGTTACGTGACTTCGCTTTTTGGTGCGAAATTTAAAACGAGAAATAAAAATCTTGATTATTTAATTTTAAAAGCATCTTTAGTAATTATTTGTTCATGAATGCTTTAATTAGATGTTTCGCCATCGTTTTACATACATTTCAAAAAATTGTCAAACACCCTATTCTTTTAACTGATTTACCGTATTCCTGGTAATTTTGACCCACTGTGCACCGTATTTTCGTTTCATCGATCTGGCAACACTGTGTTAGTCTGTGATGATCGATGTTGAACCCTACCTGCCATCCATACACTCAGCTGGATAATTATGTGCAAAGCCTAAATACAGTTGTTATATTTATTAAATTGCAGACACTAAATTTGACGTAAACAAGTGCTCAGAGAACATCCAAAGGGTATCAACAAGTAGAAAAAGACGTACTGCCAAAAATGACAGTTAGGAACTATTGAAGTCAGCTATCAACCTTTTATTTTTATCAGATTCCTCGTTAACAAATAAAACTCATAACAGTTATGTTTCATAAATAGAGTAAGAAAAGCCAAGTAAAGAAAAATAAAAGAGTTTTATGAGAAACAAAGCTGACTTATACGTAACTTGAGTGTGTGAATCAGTAAATTAAATCTGCCTAAGGGTGGTAAGAACTGAATTCAGCCATGCTGTAGATAAAGCCTAAAATTGCTTTAGTATTGGTACACTTAAAATACATCGTATTGTATTAAGAAATTTTGCTCTCGCCCTGCTCTCTTGTAGCGCACGTGCGCTATAGGTACGTAGGTCCAGCCCAAACAGTTTCAAAACAATTTGGATGTAGGTACCTTAAACTCCTTTTAAAATGGTATGATGTTTTTGCAAACTCCAAAAAACAAATACAGACGCTTCACTCTGGCTACTGTGCTTTTGTCAATTTTACCTTAATGAAAAACGCAATTAATTTAGGTGCAGTCCAAAGACCCCTAAATGGCAAGTATATGAAAAGACAAAGACTAAAACTCCTTTTAAAACATACTTTAAAAACTCTGAGGTGTTCAGAAAATCCCAAAAAAAAATCGCGCTCGCTCCGCTCGCGCAGCTCTTTAATTTGTATGGATAATTTCTATTCCCCCTCCCTTAGGCCAAAAGCTAGATACAATACGTATCTAAAAACACAGAAAAATTCAAATTCTACTATTCAAAACATTACAACAGTCGTCGAAATCCCATAAAAAGGTCAAACGACATTTTAAAAGTGATCACAACATTATTTTTTTCCTGACAATATAGGTATTACAGATTGAACGATAATTTTGACGCCTAAATGCGATAATTTGAACTTTTGGAGTTAGCAACACTGGGCTACGTTCACTTACTACCACAAACTACTAAGAGAACACTACGTGTTCTTACTACGCACTAAGTGTGAAAGTCACCCGGTGCGAATATCGCTCGATCATTGACGATTTTCTCAGAGTTACTGAACGACTTCGGGCGACCTCATGAAACTGACACTAGAACAATGAAGCACTGACAATGAAAAGGCGGGAAACCTTCGAATTAGGCGGGAGCGTTTTTCATATAACTTTTTGATAAAATTCATATTTTATTAGTAAAACGAGGCCAGTTGAGTAGATTTGTGTAAATATCATATATTTAGTTTATATTTCATATAGTTTGTAGTGTATTGTGAATATTTAGGTAAGTTTTAACAATTTTTTCGTTTCTGACCCATGGATAAGGAGCCGCCTGACCGGGGGGACCCAGTCCCCTCGGTAGGCGAAAATATCACCATTGTTTCCTCCGTATCCTTGGAAAATGAATCCAGCATGGATACGGATGGGTCCGTTACTCGAGAGAGGAAAAGGACGAGGGCTTCACGTAAAATGTGTAAACACTGTAACAAAAGACGGCGGCATGGTCAGGAAGGTAATAGTACAGCGAAAAGTAGTAAAGGGAGTCACTGTCATTGCGACAGTGATTCTCAAATAATTACAGAATCAATTGCCACCACCTCAAAAGAAATATGCCAGGAGGGTCCTTCACCTTTACAATCTGTAAATGGTTTACGGCCTGAACAAAACATTGATGATAATAGTTCAAATAATCCGCAGAAAGCGCCTCAGGTAACCAGGACATCGTACGAGCCCACAGATCTGGCACCTTATGTTGTGCATATCCAAAAAGAGGGGAATCCAGCTACCACACTTCACCCAGTTACGTTAGGACATTTTCTCAAGAAACGTTCATTCCAAAATATTATAAATGGGAGTTTAAAGCGTATAGGTAGGAACCGAGTTTCAATTTCTTTTTCCAAGTATGAGGATGCAAATTCTTTTGTGAATGATATTTGTCTTACTAAGGAGAACTTAAGGGCCTTCATTCCTTCTTTTAATGTTTGTAGGATGGGTATAGTTAAGGGTGTACCTACTGAATGGTCTCCTGAGGAGATCATTGAAAACATTTCTGTGCCCGTAGGGTGTGGTAAAATTTTAAAAGCGCGACGGTTGAACTATAAAGTTCAGGGGCCAACCCCTGTTTGGAAGCCTTCTCAGACAGTAGTAATAACTTTTGATGGGCAGGTGCTACCGAAGAGAATTTTTGTATGTTACAATTCTTTACCAGTAACTTTGTACACTTTTCCAACGATTCAATGTTTTTCATGTTGTCACTTTGGACACACAAAAGTGCAATGTAGGTCAACCCCTCGGTGTTACAAGTGCGGACAGGGTCATTCTGCCGACACTTGTGGTATAGAGGATGAGGTTGATGCTGCATGCTGCCTTTGCGGTGGCCTACATTATGCAATTGATAAAAAATGTCCCGAGTTTGAAAGACAGAAATCAATTAAACTTTATATGGCTCAAAATTGTGTCTCATATGCTGAGGCATCAAAGTTACACCCCCCAGTGTCGAAATCATATGCAGATATTTTATTGTCTGCCCCATCAGCTCATAATAAACCTTCTTCTTCAGTAGTTTCCCCTTTATCCTCATCTAGATCATATAAAAAAACAGTATTCATGAAACCTCGAACTCCTCCAAAAACATCAAAGGGTTATGATAAGGCAGCTCATCAAGCTCTGATTAAAAATGACGCTCCATCTCTTTCTAATGGGTGTGCATTACAAAATATAACAAACAATGAAAATCAAATTTTAGCTTTAATCATTACTTTAATTAATACACTTACACAAAATAATAATATTTCACCGTCCAACGTTGCCCCTTTGATTGAAAATTTATCTAACTTGTTCACCTATAATGGACCTACACCTGTCCAAGATTATACAGTGGAACAGTCGTAGCATTATTAATAAAAAAACGGAATTGTCACATATTTTAAATAAATTCGAACCATGTGCGGTTGCTATTTGTGAGACATGGCTTAAGCCACTGTTCACATTTAGAATTCCTGGATATGTTTGTCTGAGAACAGACAGAAGTGATGGGTTTGGCGGAGTTGCCTTACTCATAAAGAATTCTTTTCCTGTAAATAATTTTCCTCTTCCCCCTCTTAGCGACGATATATCGGCTGTCGCTGCTATTGTAAATAACATTTGTTTAGTCTGTATATATTTTTCTCGTCCTACTGTAAATATTTTATCGGAAGTTAGTAATTTGTTATCGGTTTTACCTAAGCCATTCCTAATTATGGGAGACTTTAACTCCCATCATCAGTCTTGGGGTAGCTCTATTTCTAACTTTTATGGAGAGAAACTTTTGGACATCCTGGATTCTCATAATCTGTGTATCTTAAACACCGGCCTTCCAACTCGCCTCACAAGTCCAGATGAGGGGTTGAGTGCTCCTGATCTTTCAATTTGCACACCTGATATAGCATCTATTTTATCTTGGTCTCGTTTATCTTCTGTCCATAGTAGTGATCATTATCCGCTAGTTATTTCATTTCCATATAAGAAATCTGTAACTAATATTCCAAAACCACGTATAAAGTATAGATTAGATAATGCAGACTGGGATTCATATAGAAGTTCTGTAGAGCAAAAAATTCTTGAACTTGCTGATTCTTTTCCAGTACAGGATCCCCAATTATTATCTGAAAAATTTACAAGCATTTTAATAGAGGTCGCAGAGGTTACTTTCCCTATTAAAAATGGAGCATTGGGCAAGATTCCTTCCCCTCCCTGGTGGGATGCTGAATGTACTCAGGCTGTTAAAAACAGAAAAGCAGCAGAGGAAAATTATTCTTGTGGTATGACTACAGAAAATTTCGAGGTATATCTAGAAGTAGCTCGTACTTCTCGTAAACTGCTTAGACGAAAGAAATTCGAAGGCTGGCAGAAATTTTGTGCCTCTATCTGTCCAGATGTTAACTGTTCTATTGTGTGGCGTAATATTAGGCGCTTCAGGTCTGCATTTAGTGAATCTTCAACTTCGAAATTGCCACCAGTCTTGGCTAATCAATTTATGGATAACTTAGCCCCTCCTTCAGCTCCAGAACAGAGTTCTTTTCTTCATGCTCCTCCTTTACCTATGTGTGACTCTGAGCTTAACTCCCTGTTTTCACTAGGCGAGTTGAAGGGTGTTCTTTCACATGTCAAAGATTCAGCTCCTGGTGAAGATGGTATACCCTATTCTTTTATAGCTAATCTTTCAGACTCTGCCTTATCTGTTTATTTAAATCTTATTAATACTGTGATGATATCTGGCAATATTCCTCCAAGCTGGAAATCTCAAACCATTATCCCCATATTGAAACCAAACAAGCCTTCTTGTAATGCCACCTCTTATCGTCCTATTGCACTTTCATCAGTTCTTGCCAAAATTACTGAGCATCTTGTTAAGATTCGTTTGGAGTGGTTCGTAGAAAGCAGAAACTTACTAGCTTCATCTCAGTTTGGGTTTAGGAAGGGTAAGAGCACACTAGATAGCCTTAGTGTATTCACTTCAAATATTCGTTTAGCTTTCTCTTGTAATAAATCTGTAATCGCAGCATTCCTTGATATTAGCTCAGCTTATGATAATGTTTTAGTATCAGTTCTGAAACAAAAACTTCAATCATTGAAAGTTCCATCAATGATGACAAATTTTATTATTAATATGCTCTCTGAAAGGTCTATTAATCTGTACCTTGATGATGAGTCCAAGTTAACCCGATTAGTATGGAAAGGCCTTCCTCAAGGTTCTGTACTTAGTCCACTTCTTTATAATATTTACACCTATGATTTAGAATCTTCCCTTAATGAATCAGTACAAATTCTTCAATATGCAGATGATTTACTTTTTTATATTTCTGGAAATTCTGTTCAGGAAATGTGCACTTCTTTAACCTCCTCTTTGTGTTTGTTAAAATCTTGGCTAGGAAATAATGGTCTGGAACTTTCAGTTGATAAGAGCAGCATTGTATTGTTTACTAGAATGCGTAAACCTCCTTCAGTCAATGTCCAGTTTAACAACATCTCCATGCCTATTAAAAATCAAGTAAAATTTTTAGGTGTTATTTTGGATTCACATCTTACAGGGCTTCCACACTGTGAGTACATAGCAGCTAAATGTGAGCGCAATATAAACATCATCAGATGTCTATCTGGTGTTTGGTGGGGTGCTCATCCTTTTTCATTAAAATTAATGTACAATACTCTAATTCGAAGTGTATTAGATTATGGGACCTTTTTGCTGGAGCCTGGCAGTGCTGCTGGGTTGAAAAAATTGGATGGTGTACAGTCTAAGGCATTGAGAGTAATTTCAGGTGCAATGAGATCTAGCCCTATCAATTGTCTACAAGTGGAATGCGGAGACCCTCCCCTACATTTGCGAAGACAGTTTCTAGCAGACCGATTCTTATTCAGATGCTTACAATTAGCTAACCACCCTTTAAAATCTATAGTTTCCCGGCTGTCCTATGAAGTTGTTTCTTCAGTTTATTGGAGAAATAAAGCTACCCCTTGCTTGGTAAAAAGTTTAACAAAATTTACTTCAGTTGAAGCTCCCTGTCATAATTCTCAACTTCTTCCAATATTTCACTGTAAATACAATGCTTTAATTTTATCCCCAAACATTCACTTTAACCTAAATATCTACAAAAATGACACATGTCAAAATCAAAACTTCAATTACATTATGGATAGGGACTGGGGGGGATACCATCATATTTTTTCGGATTCATCCAAGCATGGGCACAATAGTTGTGTGGGGGTTGGTGTATACCACCCACGTTACAATGTGGTACAGAAGATTAAACTTCCTCCTGAAACATCAGTATTTACGGGGGAATGCTTTGGTTTATTTAAAGCAGTTGAATATATTTTAGTCATGGGGTTACAAAACGCAATTATTTTTACTGATGCAATGAGTGCCTTGCAAGCCTTAGCTAGATTTCCTTTTTATTCACAAAATCCATATATAGTTTTTGAAACTCGGTGTCTACTTTTACAGTGTTCTTTGAAGGGGTTTTCTGTGTATTTTGCTTGGATACCTTCTCATTGTGGTATTTTGGGTAATGTAAGAGCAGATCAATTGGCTAACGAGGCTGTGAGTTGTGGAGATGTATTCCCTTATAAAAACAGTTTTCAAGACCTGTCTGCGCTGCCCAGAATTCATTTACAGGAATCCTGGGGTGAGCTCTGGACAAAGCACTCAGAAAAGGGCCGATTTTACCGTTCAATTCAGCCTGATATCCCTACAAAACCATTGTTTTCTAAATTTAAATTCAGCAAAAAAATTACTTCTATCATTGTACGTATGCGCTTGGGCCATGTGTGCACTCCGGCTCATCTGGCTAGACTTGGCATCGTGCAGAGCCCTGTGTGTGCCTGTGGCGCTGATGTGGGTGATTTGAATCACCTAATTTTTGCTTGCTCCCTGTATGACCACACCTCTCTTATCCAAAGTCTTGTGTCCCTCCAAGTTCCTTTTCCTACCTCTATTTCTTGTATCTTAGGTAATTGTAATATAGATATATACAAATCCATTGCCCATTTTATTGTAAATAACGATATTAAAATATAATTCTTGTGTACATAATAATACATTAATTCACCATTATTTAGTTTTATTTAGTATAAAATGATATTTTTTATATATATATTTTCATGTATTTTTTTGTGTTTCCTATAATAACTGATCTCCTTTTCCTTTTCCAAATTCCGATCCTATTTGTTTTTTCGCGTTTCGTTTCCTGTTTTTTATAATTTGTCGGTGGCTAAAAGCACGAACAGTGCAAAGCCAGAAGAAAAAAATAATAATAGCACTGACAATTATGACAATCGAAACCTCAAATTATCTGTCATTTCATACTATTATCTGTCAACATGACAGCAGGGCGTCTTTTACCCTACTATTTCACGGGGTGACCGGTGCGATCGCCCGACGACGCCCGCTCACAATACTGAACGGTTTGGTGTGAACGCCCGGACGATCACTCCGAGTAACTGAACGACCTAAGAACGCTCCGGGCGTCGTCCGCCGTCGTCCGACGATAATACTGAACGTACCCCAGAACAATGAAGCACTGACAATTATGATGATCGAAACCTCAAATTATCTGTCATTTCATACTATTATCTGTCAACATGACAGCAGGGCGTCTTTTACCCTACTATTTCACGGGGTGACCGTTGCGTACGCTCGACGACGCCCGCTAACAATACTGAACGGTTTGGTGTGAACGCCCGGACGATCACTCCGAGTAACTGAACGACCAAACAACGCTCCGGGCGTCGTCCGCCGTCGTCCGACGATAATACTGAACGTACCCCGGGTGACGATAACCAAAGAGAATATAATACGCTACGACCACAGATTAATGATATATGTACTCGCTACTCTTTGCTCGCTACGACCACAGAGTACATTACAGTACTCTGTGATAACAACAAAAACAGTGAATTACGCTAGGTACCTAATTTTTTTGTTTAAATAAATAAGTCTACCTAATCTGAATATATAATTAAAGGTTGGTTGTTTTCTGCTTGTACCAAATAAACAAGCAATGGTCGGTAAACTCTTAACGTGCAATAAATTGTAAGTGGTAGTAGTTCGTCGCAAATACACAGTCGACGAGAATGAGTAATAGTACGAGTGAATTCTCTTCAGAAAATGATAATAATCACACCAGAGACACCCAACAGGTTTTGATAATATTTGGATGATTATCACTAATGTCAAGACATAAGCAAATATGTAAATTACGGCACCTTTTAACTGTAAACATTAACAAACTTAACAGGCATTAACAGCTATTAACTTGTGTTGTGGTGTTAAGAATGTATCAAATTGTTAAAAAATCAGATTAGTGTATAATCTTTAACTAATGTTGAATCTGGTAGTACTATCCACAAAGCAAATATTTAATTTGCCTCTCAGTTATTTCTCTTTATTTTTGTTTTTTGTACCTAATATATATTTATATATATGGGCTTCCATGATATAGCTTTATTTATATGGCTTTATTAGAGTTAAGACAAAATTCAGAAACTATGATAGTTCCTTAAAGAATAGTATTTTTTTTTTAAATTCATGCTAAAACTTTAACAAACATATTGATTAAATTGCATAAAAATACAATCAAATTGAGAACCTCCTCCTTTTTATGAAGTTGGTTAAAAAGGTATGTTATGTCGGAGTTTAGTCTTTAAAGTATAATTTTATACTTTTAACCTGTGCTTTGGACAAATGTTAATTCCTCCTCTTACTTGCAGGCATAAGTACTTACTAACACAATTTATTGTAATTTAATTTAATCTTGTGATTGTTTTAATTTATAATTGTAATTTTATTTTTATTTTATGTTTTATAATGTTTTGATTGTGAATTATGGATTTTTTTATCTGACAATAAACTGATTAATAATAATAATAATAGCATGACCACTGTAGACAAATAATTTATTTATGGAAGAGTAGACAAAACAACATTGCATAGAACTAAAACTGTAATTTTGTCTATTCTTTTGGATACCAACCCTTGTCTACAGTGGTCATGCTATGTCTGCTGGTTCCTATGACCAACTCCCTTGCCATATAAGAATTTTGTTGTTTTCCTAGTACCATGTTTTTCAGTAAATGGTGTATCTTCGGGAAAATTACTAAGGTTGAACATAGGAACCATGTTCATTCGTTAGTATTTCCTAGTGTGTGGTGGGTTTGTCCAGGCTCATTTATATGATTCGTTGTTTCTTCATCACACCTTGTATCAAATTGGTTTTGGGCATAAAATACAGCATATTGCATTACATAGGTAGTTATTTTGCGTAGCACAATTATCTGAGTGACAATCTACATCGGTTTCATACCTAGGTATCCCAAATAAAAGTTATACAACCTTATGAAGAAACAATTATGTTTGCCCCTTTACCTATAGCGCACGATTCAGGAATAATGTACAAATTATTTAAATACACAATTTTTTTTAATGGCCCCACAGAAACTTCGAATAAGCTTACTTTATAATCTTTAACCATAGGTACATAGGTATGGAGATTGTTTTTGTTATTAATATGAAAAAATCGCCCTAGTATCAATACTAAATAGAAAAATATCACATCACCTATATCAATAAGGTACCTTTCCACTAAACATCAAAGAGTATATAATCACTACGTTTCTAAACATTTAAGTTTGCAAGTTAGAAGCATCATATAAGAATATTTATTATATGAAATCATAGATTATGGATCATAGACTAGTAATCTATTAAAAACCCAAAATACCATTTTTCACCTAACTACAAAAATGCAAATATCACAGAAATTAAATAATGAAATAAGGCCCCTTTGGTCATGGAAGCGCACATAATATTAAATAATGATGTGGTGATGTTAGTTCACTAACCAGGGTTGCCATCTATATGGCGTTTTTTATGTTGTGCAATAAGGATTTGTATTTTATTGTTGCCAGATACAAGTGGGCTATCATACTGACATTCTAAAGTAATGCAAAATATTATGGAATTTGCTGGAAATTTTTGACCTCTTTTTGTTTTAGCTACACCACATAAAAAGTTTGGTCTCTTTCAGTGAATTTCAAAGTGATGACCTTTTTTAAGGTTCACCTACTATTGTACGCCTCTTTGTAAATTTCTTTCTAGCATGTATAATTTGTAGTATTTCTACGAATTTGAGCAATGATTTTCAGATGTCAATATTTACGTATTTTTGCATACGATAATACATTTTTGTAGTGTACCAGGGACAGAATTATCATGTCTGGCAATGCTGTTACTAAAACAAAAAAAAACTAACTTATTGATTTATTTGATTTATGTTTCTTGTCAATAATTTTTTTAAATACCTATGTTAATGTTACTACTTTTATTTGATTACTTTGCATGTTGCTATCTTATTATAATAAAAATTAAGTGTCCTTTTTCAATGTAGCAAGTGTGTGCGTCACCCCAGCTAAATGTTGTCTCCTATCGAGATAAGTTCTTACGGATAATTAGTGCCTCATCGCCTGTAAATGTCCAAGAATTTTTAAATTAGTGCCTCTAATGGTTTTAGCGATATTCACGAAAAACAGATTCTGCTGCAGTGATTTTTTAAATTTCATCCCAGCAAAAAAAAATGATTTATTGGGTCTAGGGGGATTTTAGTATGTACCTTCTTAGCTATAAAGGTAGCTTATTATTTGTGCTAAATGTTCCTAAAAAAAATCTGTCACTAATCAACACCTATGTGTGTATGAAAACTCATGATTGTGCACACTACCGTGAGATAGAGCGATTAGTGAAAACGTCACTCCAGCAAAAACTGAGATAACTTCGAAATCTTAATAATCACACATTTGGATTTTGTAGGCACATTTAGAACAAATAAACTATCTTTTTTGGCTATTTTATATCCACCTATCTAGGTGGATATAAAATAGCCAATACATATATCACTTTTCTTTTTGTGGGGTGACTTTGAAAAATCACCGTAGCTGAATCTGTTTAACGTGAATATCTCTAACCCCACTAAAGGCACAAATCTAAAAATTCGGGCACTTGTAGGTCAGGCTTGTATCAGTAAGAACAAAATCGCGCTAGGAGATAACAATTTGTTGGGGTGACGCACACTTTGCAAGCATATAGGACCCTACGCCTAGGACCAGTTATGGTTTCAATCATAGCATGTAAAATTTTCACAAAATATAAGAGGCAAACCTTATGTTTATACTTTGTATAACTTTGAATATAATGTGTGGCATGCTTTTAGGTAGACTTATTTCATTTGATTGGAGGAAGCTGGCCACCGGCACCACGTGAGCCCGAGCGCACTGAGTATGGATTGCTGCAGCTTAAATACAAACACATTATGCAGCGAACTTCACAAAATGAGCGAGTCAAGTCTGTGAATTTACTGGCTCATTTAGCACCAGAGCGGCGACGCAACAAAACTAACACCAATATAACACCTTTAAGAGTCAGTGAAGACCCACAGCATAAAATGGTTCATGAACCTAAGAAAATTGAAACTGGAATTTTAGTAGGTGGGTTAATATTTATCATATTGTTAAACTATAGATAAATTTGAAAAAAACTGGATATTGTTAGAGTTATAGAATAATATAATCAGCCTATTACTGGCCCTCTGCTGGGCACGGACCTCTTCTCAGAATGAGAAGAGTTAAGGAACTGAATGTTGTTAGTGTTATAGAATAACATAACATAATCAGCCCATTACTGTCCCACCGCCGGGACTCTGTGCCCCCCCCATCCCCCTATAACTTAAGATCTATTTGACCTACACAATTGCAATTTTGCTTGTGTAGAGTAAGATCTACCTCTTATTACCAAATCCCAAATTTCAATAATAAATCTCTTACCATTCTCGAGATATTGACGTCCAAAAATCACTATTTTTACCCGACTGCCCCAGAAGGAGGGTAATGCTTTTCGGGTGTGTGTGTATGTTTGTATGTATATTTTTGTATGTTCCGTTGTGAACTTGTGACCTCCTGTAGTCAGTGGTGGGCATTGGTTTTCCGACTAGATAGGCAGGCACTAAAACAGAGAGGTGTTGTGTGGAATACCCAGTTGGAACGAAGTACGCTAATATAAAAAAACCGACCAAGAGCATTTTGGGCCAGGCTCAGTATTATAGGGTTCCTTAAGGTGGTGTAATTACAAATGAATCAAATCGAATATTAATCATGGCTATTTTAGTTTTTGCAATAGACGGCAGCATTGGCGACTCAGAGTGTTGTTAGTAGCGCTAGATGGCGCTGCGCCTATACGCTATAGCGCCATCTAGCGCTAAATTCAAGAAGCCTAATTTAAGAAGTGTGTCATGTCAACATAACACAAAGTTACTTTTTGTGATTTTTTCAAATAGAAAGTAACTAAAGGAGCATTCTTTGCTAAGATCATTTTTCTCTAAGGTCAATGAGTCAATGACCTTTGAACTAGGACGTCTGAAGTATTTTTCAGTTTTCAATCTCAAAAAATGAAATCATTTTAAAAGAGAGTTCTTACAAAGGTCTATTAACGTGGAATATTATAAGTTTCTACGTTATATAGTTAAGAAATGGCAGGGGGGGGACACATTGCAAGCCACTTTGGCGGGCTATATTTCGCAGATGGTACACCTGATAAAAAAGTTATGTATGAAACATTACCTTCATTTTTAACCGACGAAAAAAATGGTGGAAGTTCTCAATTAGTCGCGTAACTTTTTTTATTTTATTTTTTATTTATGGCCACCCGTAACTTTTTACTGTCGAAGTTGGGAATGAATGCTTGTTCACCCACTAAATTCTTACCTGTTCACCGATTCTGTTGAAACTTGGCACACAAATGTAGTTCTAGACACTTCAACATAATGGAGACCTGGAGTTAGAATTTAGCCAAAAAAAAAAAAAAAAAATTGAACCGACGAAAACAGAAACTGAAAAGTGAAAAATAAAATGAAGCTTTTAGTCTTAATTACTATTTTCCTAACTAAATTAACGTAAATAACTAATTATGAGTCGGCGCCAAACAAACAATCAACGAAGATCATTAAATTACTTAAAAGAAATAATAAAAACAAAATAACATCAAATACCACGTGAAATTTTCAACAATAAACAATAACTTTCCAAAAATGCGTTCTCCGTTCGACCACTTGCAACATGCACGCACTTTGGTTGTTTGTTTGGCGCCGACTCATATCAGCTTTATTTTATTTTTCGCTTTTCAGTTTCTATTTTCGTCGGTTCAATTTTTTGTTAAAAAGTTTTGTAGTAGACCTATTCAATGATACACCACACGAGGGAGTGCAGCAAAAAATAATAATTCAACCCATTTCACATGTATGGGCGGCGCACCCCTAAAATACGTAATCACGATTTTTTTTATGCTTTTAGAATTGAGATCTATAGATCTCAAATTGTCTAGACAATTTTTTAACAAAATTTAATTTACTTATGTTTATAACTGTAGAAGTTATTAAGCTGTAAAGGATTAGAACAGACGGACGGACATGACTAAACTATAAGGGTTTCTTGTAGGAACTACGGAAACCTAAAAAAAGCAATGAGACATTTCGCAATATAGTTATAAACAAAATTTCTATCATTTGTATATAATTGAGTTTAACACAATCTTTATGGCAAAAATGGTACTAAATAAAACATAGTTGTATTATATGTATTATTTCTTCTATAGTTGATCATAGAAGACCAAGGGCGGATCCAGCCTTTGTGTCAGGGGGGGTCGCTTACTTATATCGAGACCCGGATCTAAATTTTTTTTGAAGAAATGGAAGGAATGAGGAAAGCCCGAAACCGCCAAAAATATTAACACGAAAATAGTAAATATCTGAACTGCAATATTAAACTTCTTTCTTATGAGACATAAATATTTAGGTGAGGAGACTTGTAAGATGTCAACGTTATTAGTGATCAAATTCAAATGTTTTTTATTTCAAATAAACCTAATTACAGGCACTTTTGAAACATCTGGCTCTAGTTGCACGGTTAAAAATAGTACTAACTTATATTTAAGGTATATTATATTACACATTGTTAGCTCTAATACCATAGAAATCTAAATAATAAGGTAATAGAAATGTTACCTACTGTCTTTTAATACCGGAACGCGTGTCGCCAGTTTGCCGCTACCAACACGTAAATACGCAATTATGCCCACCATGTTTCTAGCATTCAATGTAAAATAAATTAAATCTAAAAAAATCCGCTGTTAGATATAAAATACATCTTTTGTGACTCTGCATCCAAAAATACAAAATTCAGAAATTGTATTTTTTTTTTTCCAAACTAAGCAGAGCTTGTGCTATGGGTACTAGACAATGGATATAATACTTATATACTTTTTTTTTGTAAATACATACTTATAATACATACGAAACAACCAGACCAACACAAACACTCATGTTCATCCATTGAGGTAATATGTACTACGTACTGGAGCAGACATCAGGAAGAAAAAAATTATCACAACTTGCTGACCGCGGAGCACGCGCGGCGCGAGCGTGGCTAAGGGAGTGAGAGTGCAGGAGCTCTAAAACGTGCTACAAACATTTTGTTCGAGGTGTCTTCTCTAGTACGTAGTACATATTACCTCAGTGTGTTCATCACACAAATATTTGTGTCCAGTGGGAATCGAACCCACGACCTCGTGATCAGTAGTCCGTCACTCGAACCACTAGACCACAGAGGTCGTATTAAAACATTTCGACATCAAAATTTAAGTAGGTACCTAATTCGTCGTCTTAAACATCTGTGTTCTAATGGTTCGAGTGTCGAACTGCTGATCAAGAGGTCGTGGGTTCGATTCCCACAGGACACAAATATTTGTGTGATGAACATAAGTGTTTGTGTTGGTCTTTCTTATGTATATTATAAGTATGTATTTACAAAAAAAAAATAGTATTCTATCCATTGTCTAGTACCCATAGTCCCATAGTACAAGCTCTGCTTAGTTTGGGACTAGATGGTGCTGTGTAAAAATGTCATAAATTTTTAATTTTTTTTTATCCAATGTTTAAGAAAATCTAAATTTAAATAATTCAACTCAATAGTAAATATTTGTGTCCGTTGTTATTACATTTGTTTGATAATCTGAGGAAACTGTTTCTGGATATTGTTTTACCTATTTGTGTACTTATGTTTGTTTCCCATAACATAATATAGTTTGTTTCCCAAATAAAGTAAAATAAATAAATAAAATAAAACAGCACTGATGGTCAAGCAAACGGTTCACGCACTGGTGTCCTACGAGACACCTGTATGCGGCGACAAGTTCACGCGCCTTTGCCGCTTCTATTACCATATTATTTAGATTTCTATGTCTAATACTCTTATATTCTATCATACTGCATTACTGTATACACTATTATTATACTTTACCGGTTTATTCATGACTGTGGAGTATATTAATTGTATTGTTATAATATCCTATGTATTAATTGTATCACAGATTTCTTTTTAGGTTTATTGACAAACACACAATATTATTGCAAGAACACTGAGCGTTAACTTCACAACTATCTGTCGTCCAATTTTAGCTCTTCTAGTTCTAATTTTAGGTGTAAGTGAGGTGGGGGCGACCGGCCGGCTGGCACGCTCGCGTAGTGCGTCGTCCACCAACATGTCGTATTTACGTGACTTATCTATTGATGAAATACCACTTTGTGTGCTTGAATGTGAACAGTGTATGTTGAATTTCATTTCTAAACCTTAGAACATGAACCATAGTTATTGCGGGAAACTATTTGTTCTGCAATAAATGAATTTAATTGAATTGCAGTGAAGAAGTGACCCAGATTCGAACTGAACAAAAATATTATTTCATTGTAACTTAGGTTTTTTCGTTGTAACATTGTTCATCATCATCAGCCCATTACTGTCCCAGAATCAGAATGACAGTTACAGTAAAATTGTTATCTGATTAATATAATTAAATTTTTTGAATCCTTATTTATTTACGATTCTTTTTGTATGATTTATAGACATATGTAACGCTGAGGTTGCTCCTGAAGAGTTATACGACTCTCCGGCGCTAGGGTCGCCTCGTGCGGCACCACCGACGTCCAGACCTTCGCCTGTAGACGTGCATGAAGACATCGGAGTCGGATCGCTGGTAGAAGTGGCTACAGATGTCGACCAACACTACTATGGTGTAGTCAGATGGATAGGCGTTATTGATGGTAAATTAAAGGTTTTTTTTTCATATACTTATTCATGTTTGTTGAAACATTGTCATAAGAAAAATAAACATATTATTATTTATAAGTACTGTCCGAGTCTGTCTTCTGTTTCGGAGTCTGGATTTGTGCCCGGTTAATAGCAATAGGCTCGCCCCCTATTACATGGGACTTATAATATAACTGGCGAAGTGTGGGTGTACTATTATACGCCTCAGTCTACCTCTTGGAGGAAATACAGGCATATGTTTTTATTTATTGTGATGCCACAAAGGCAAGTTGCTAGTGCTACTGAAGGTACAAATACTAGAGCAAAGATTTCTCCCAACCCAGATGAACTAAAGAAGTTAAAGAAGTATTGTAAAAGCCCCAGTTACCGACAGTGCCCCATTGGTCGACAAAAAAACAACCAACTTCAGAAAATAAGAGCAAAATTATTATTTGGTATACGGTTAAATATTATATAATAAACATTGAACTGTTACATAGTGCACCACAAGTACGTAAAAAATCATCACGAAACCAATGTATTTAAAAAATACTTGTGATCGTCCCTTAAAGTGTTGATGATTGTGGATGTTACGTTATTAGGTTATAGGTTGAATTAAAAAGAGAATATTCTACAACAATTATGATACAAGTGAGCTAAGTTGGCTATTATACTCGAGGCTGGATTGCAGCCCTAGCCGAAGTCGAAGGCGTAATGGAGCCGAGAGTATAATAGTCAATGCTCACGCGTGTCATACGACGTTTTTCAACGTACTTGCGAGGAAAAAAACACACATTTTAAACAAATATTGAATTGAAAAAAATGGATTACGCGCGGATTACTGTAATCGCACGATGACATACATGCGCGCGCAGTTGGTCGAAGGAAACCGCCAAACAGCCTAATATTAAAATTATTATAAATTGTTTTTTTTTTATATATATATAACACAAATTAATGTTAATTTGTTGACAAAATAAATAATTTGATGAAATGTAATGTTTATATAGCATATTTTAATTAATACAGTTGATTTATTCCCAAAAATTATTAATTTTGTTTAGGCATAAAAACAGCAGCAATTTAAAAATGAACTATAAAGTAAAAAACCGGCCAAGAGCATGTCGGGCCATGCTCAGTATTATAGGGTTCCTTAAGTAGGTCTAATTACATATTACAAACGAATGAAATTGAATATTAATCATTGCTATTTTAGTTTTTGCAAACAGCGCCACCTAGCGATACCAATATATGACACACTTATTACATTTAGCGCTAGGTGGCGCTGTTACTTTGTGTAATCAATATAACACAAAGTTTCTTTTTGTGGTTTTTTTAAATAGAAAATAACTAAAGGAGCATTATTTGCTGAGATCATTTTTATCTAAGGTCAATGAACTATGAACTAGGACGTCTTAAGTATTTTTCAGTTTTCTCACTATAACTCAAAAATTTATAATCACATTATACTCGAAATAATTTTAAAAGAGAGTTTTTATAAAAGTCTATCAACGTGGAAGATTACAAGTTTCTACGTTGCATAGTTTGGAAATGGCAGGGGGGGGGACACATTATAAGCCACTTTGGTGGGCTATATTTCGCAGATGGTATACCTGATAAAAAAGTGATGTATGAAACATTACCTTAATTTTAGTAGACCTATTCAATGATACCCCACAAGAGGGGGTGCAGAGTTTTTTTTTTAAATCCCCATTTCACATGTATGGGCGCCACCCCTAAAATACGTAATCACGATTTTTTTATTCTTTTAAAATTGCGATCTATATCTAGACTATTTTTTAACAAAATTTCATTTACTTCTGTTTATAACTGTAGAAATTATTAAGCTGTAAAGGATTAGGACAGACGGACAGACGCACGGACATGACGAAACTATAAGGGTTCCTTGTAGAAACTACGGAATCCTAAAAAGCACTAGTGCGATAATATAATGAAAAAAGCACGCGTGCGTTAAAAGCTACATTATGAACCTACAAGCGGTGCATTAAGAGCCACTTTACGAGCAAGTGTGTTGAAATAGTACATTATGATACAAGTGAGCTAAGTTGACTACTATACTATACTATACCGAAGGCGAGGGCGTAATGGAGCCGAGAAGTATAATAGTATAAAAGCGGTGCATTAAGAGCCACTTTACGAGCAAGTGTGTTGAAATAGTACATTATGATACAAGTGAGGTAAGTTGACTACTATACTATACCGAAGGCGAAGGCGTAATGGAGCCGAGAAGTATAATAGTATAAAAGCGGTGCATTAGAGCCACTTTACGAGCAAGTGTGTTGAAATAGTACATTATGATACAAGTGAGCTAAGTTGACTACTATGCTATACTATACTATACCGAAGGCGAGGGCGTAATGGAGCCGAGAAGTATAATAGTATAAAAGCGGTGCATTAGAGCCACTTTACGAGCAAGTGTGTTGAAATAGTACATTATGATACAAGTGAGCTATGTTGACTACTATACACTACTACTATACTATACTATACCAAAGGCGAGGGCGTAATGGAGCCGAGAAGTATCTATACATATAAAAGGCTTTGTCTTGAATGACTGACTGACGGTTCAACGCACAGCCTAAACCGCTGATCGTAGAGACCTGAAACCTTGAGGGTGTGTTCTTTGTATGACGTAGGCATCCGATAAGAAAGGATTTTCCGAAATTCTACCCCTAAAGGGGTGTGAAAAAGGGGGGTAAAGTTTGTATGGCACAACGTGATTCCTTGGTCCAATCTACTTCAAATTTAGCATAAACCTTTTTTAACAGAATTGATGGAAGATTTGTTTCGTATTTTATTGAAATTCATCCCCTAACGGGGTTAAAAAGGGGTAGAAAGTTATTTTGGCAGTGATTTGCTTCGAAGTTGATATCAATACTCCTTAGTGCTTTTGATTTAAATTACATTTTATTTTGACACATGTTTGAAAACTCAATCCGATTTTATTCAAAAAAGGTTAAAAACATAAGCAAATACTCTTTAAAATTGGAATGTCTCGAAAGTCACCATACTACACTGGCCGTCAAAACTTAGTACCACACTTTTAAAATTGCAATTTCTCCTAAACTAAAGAAGTCAGAGATTTGAAAAAAAAAACGTTTTGTAGCTTATTTCATCAGCTTTCTTTGAAGTTATAGTTTATTACACATAAGTATCATTTTTAACTCAAAAAAAGAACAAAACCAAAAAAATGGCCAATTTTAACTTACTGGCAAAAAATTCAAACAACATTTTATGAGTTTGTTTTACGCCTAATTTACATTTTAATAACTGGTATTACCTCCTCGGGCTCTGATTACAGCTTCGAGCTGGTTTGGCATACTGAAGACGAGGTTTCAGAGGCAATGTTGGGGAATATTCTCCCATTCTTCCATCAGGGCCTGTTTTAGGGCCCTGAGGGTAATAGGAGGTAATCTGTGGCATGTGCCTGGGATGAGCTCGGGAAGATGGTAAGATCGGGATGATGGTATTGTACATACAATCGGGTTAAGATTAGGACTTCTTGATGGCCAAGCCATCAAGTTGATACCAACCTCCTGAATGTACTCTTGTACGACCCGAGCAGTTTGTGGCCTGGCGTTATCCAGCATCAGTATCGATCCATCACCCACATATATTATTTACTAAATATGGCCCTGCCTACTTATTAAGGATCTCTTTCTGAGCATATCTTTCCCCAGTCAAGGTGCCATTTTCTATGGCCACTAGCTCTGTGCAACCGTTTGAAGAAATACGTGTACACTTGAACAGAGCCGTATTGGAGTTTTTCTGTGAAGCAGGCTTTACAAGATCGCCTGTAGACTCTTCGCCTTCCATCGGAAGTTAATAGTGTGAATCGAGACTCAGCAGTGAAAAAAACTCTTGCCCATTTTTCTTCACCTCACTGTAAGTGTTCATGTGTTCAAAAGGTTATCGACTATAAAGTTTTATGTAAAAAATTAAATTATTTTTGTAATCCTTTTCATTTCAAACATATATCTTCTGTACTTTAAAAGTTACTGCAATTTTAAAAGTGTGGTACTAAGTTTTGAAGGCCAGTGTATATTAGTACCTCATTTGAAGGTTTCTAAGCTTAAAGAGGTTATAAGTATGCACTTTTAGGACACGGCCTCATAGGGATGTAGAGTTCGTGAAATGGTAAGGACTAGAACATTTTGGTTATAAATTATATGAATTATTCCATATTAAAAAACAACATGTAAAATATATAAAAATCCTATTAGAAGCATTTACGAAGTTGCGAGCAAAAGCTAGTAATAGTATAAAAGCGGTGCATTATGAGCCACTTTACGAGCAAGTGTGTTGAAAATGATGTTTCAGACATAGCGACAGCGGGCGTGGAGCTGGAGCAGAGCGTGTGCGGGCTGGGCGACGGCGCGCGCGGCGGCGCGCGGCTGTTCTCGTGCGCGCCGGGCCGCGCGCTGTTCGTGCCGCTGCCGCTGTGCCGCCGCGACGCGCGCTTCCGCGACACGCCGCCGCCTGGCCGCGCGGACCGCCACGACGCCGAGCATTTCCAACAGGTATTATTGTTGTACGGTAGATTAATAGTACATTACTGTCGAGGCCGGAAATGAAGCAATTGACGGCCGAGTAATATTGGAAGTACGAGGCGAAGCCGAGTACTTCCCAAGTAATTTTAAAAGTAATTTTAATTTTTTTTTAACTAAACGAGGCCGTTAATTGCTATTTCGGCCGAGACTTGTATAGTACTTTTCTCTCATTTGCGAGGAAATAATACACAAATTAATTCAACGGTATCTAATTTTCATTCGCTTCAATACGTCCGCGCGCGTTTCTTGTTCTATTTTCAAAGGTTTGAAAAAAAGAATGCGCATTCAGCCTTTATAATGATAAATATTTAGTACCTAAAAACACCTAATTTATGTAAGTGTGTACTTAAAAACCTCGGTAGCATAATTTAAAAAATAAAAAGTGTCCAGAAATTTCTATTATTGTCCTGTTGGATATTACCGGCCTGTTATTTCGTTGCGTACGGAAAAGAGCCGATTGTTGTAATTTTTTTTTGGAATAATGAACCAATTTCCGAGCAAGTGGGAGAAATAGTACATTACTGTCGAGGCCTGAAATGAAGCAATTTACGGCCGAGTAATTTGGAAGTACGAGGCGAAACCGAGTACTTCCCAAGTGATTTTAAAATCCTTTTTAACTGAACGAGGCCGTTAGTTGCTATTTCGGCCGAGACTTGTATAGTACTTTACTCTCATTTGCGAGTAAACAACACACAAATTAATTCAACAGTATCTAATTTTCATTCGCGCCAACTCGTCCGCGCGCGTTTCTTGTTCTAAGTTCAAAGGTTTGAAAAAAAGAATGCGCATTCAGCCTTTATAATGATAAATATTTAGTACCTAAAAAACACCAAATTTATGTAAGTGTGTACTTAAAAACCTCGGTGGCATAATTTAAAAAATAAAAACTGTCCAGCAATTTATATTATTGTCGTGTTGGATATTACCGGCCTGTTATTTCGTTGAGTACGGAAAAGAGCTGATTGATGTATTCTTTTTTAGGGTTCCGTAGTCCTACAAGGAACCCTTATAGTTTTGTCATGTCCGTCCGTCTGTCCGTCTGTCCTAATCCTTTACAGCTTAATAACTTCTACAGTTATAAACATAAGTAAATGAAATTTTGTTCAAAAATAGTATAGATATAGATCTGAGTTTTAAATGAATAAAAAAATCATGATTACGTATTTTAGAGGTGGCGCCCATACATGGGAAATGAGGATGAAAATATTTTTTTCGCTGCACCCCCTCGTGTGGGTTATCATTGAATAGGTCTACTAAAATGAAGGTAATGTTTCATACATCACTTTTTTATCAGGTGTACCATCTGCGAAATATGGCCTGCCAAAGTGGCTTGCAATGTGTCCCCCCCCCTGCCATTTCTAAACTATGCAACGTAGAAACTTATAATCTTCCACATTAATAGACCTTTGTAAAAACTCTCTTTTAAAATTATTTCGAGCATATTGTGATTATAAATTTTTGAGTTATAGAGAGAAAACTGAAAAATACTTAAAACGTCCTAGTTCAAAGGTCATTGACCTTAGAGAAAAATGATCATAGCAAATAATGCTCCTTTAGCTACTTTCTATTTGAAAAAAATCACAAAAAGTAACTTTGTGTTATGTTTACAACACACTTCTTAAATTTGGCGCCATCTAGCGGCGTCTAACAACACTCTCTGAGTCGCCAATTCTGCCGTCAAGTGCCGACTATTGCATTTGGCACTGCATAGCGCCATCTAGCGGCTACTGACAACACTCTCTGAATCGCCAATGCTGCCGTCTATTGCAAAAACTAAAGTAGCCATGATCAATATTCGATTTGATTTGTTTGTAATTAGGAACCCTATAATACTGAGCATGGCCCGACATGCTCTTGGCCGGTTTTTTTTAAATAATGAACCAATTTCCGAGCAAGCGGGAGAAAAATATTATTTTAGATAGATCTGTTATAGCGACCCGCCCCGGCTTCGCACGGGTGCAATGCTGATACTAAATATACTACAAAATGTACATATAAACCTTCCTATTGTATCACTCTATCTATTAAAAAAAAACAGCATCAAAATCCGTTGCGTAGTTTTAAAGATCTAAGCATACATAGGGACAGAAAGCGTAAAGCGACTTTGTTTTATACTTTGTAGTGAAGACGCTTGTCATCTTAGTCTTCCTGCGAACACGAACGCTGCAAAGCTTTCGAAACGTCAGGAAAACCAATTTAAATAATATACGCGGTATAATCCGGTTAAACTTGTTTTATTATAATGTGTAGTGAATGTAGTGATTGCGAAAACCTAAGAAATTATTAGGTATTAGGCTGTTTGCTCACAGCAACCGATATGTCGGTAGTTGGACGGCTTAGGACGTTTGTCAGCGCAAGTTTGTCCACCTGACCGATAACGGACGATCTAGACTGGTCGTACGTTATCGGTCAGGTAGGCAACTATGGTCTCACTTTCGAATAGACAATATCGGCTGTCGTGGACAAGTCCAGGGCCGCGTTCAGTCATGACGACGTCTGTGGTCTGGTGTTTCGAGTGTCGGACTGCTGATCACGAGGTCGTGGGTTCGATTCCCACAGGACACAAATATTTGTGTGATGAACATAAGTGTTTGTGTTGGTCTGGGTGTTTCTTATGTATTATAAGTATGTATTTACAAAAAAAAAAGGATATAAGTATTATATCCATGTCTAGTACCCATAGCACAAGCTCTGCTTAGTTTGGGACTAGATGGTGCTGTGTAAAAATGTCTCAAAAATATTTATTATTTATATTTTATTTTATACTAGCTGTGCCCGCGACTCCGTCCGCGTGGATGTCGGAAAATAACATCGTGTCATAATTATGAACACAATGTCTTCAAATATATACATATAAGCGCCTACACAGACGATTACACTATTTACCGACCATACTATATTTTGTTTTTACAACCAACCGGCTAAGGTGATGGAATTTCATGGAATTAGCCCTAAACTCCCTCATTCTGAGAAGATGCTCGTGCCCAGCAGTGGGAAGTAATTGGGCTGATTATGTTATTCTATAACACTAACCACATCTCTTCTTATGCTGAGAAGAGGCCCGTGTCCAGCAGTGGGACTGTAATGGGCTGGTAATGTTATGTTATTCTAGGATACTAATAATATCCAGTTCATTAACTCTTCTCATTTTGAGAAGAGGGCCATACCCAGTAGTGGGACAGTAATGGGTTGACTACGTTATGTTATTCTATATTTTCTAGTTTCTTAACTCTTCTCGTTCCGAGAAGAGGTCCGTGCCCAGCAGTGGGGCAGTAGGTAATGAGCTGATTATGTTATGATAATCTATTACACTAACAATATCCAGTTCCTTAACTCTTCTCATTCCAAGAAGAGGGCCATGCCCAGCAGCGGGACAGTGATGGGCTATGTTATGTTATTCTATATTTTCTATAATACTAATAGAATCCAGTTGTATTTTTAGGAACCTGCAACCTGCATCCATCCAACAATCATGACCTCTACTTTGTATGCAACTTAATACAATACAGGGGTCAAGCTGTATCGCTGGATCTACTCAACCGATTCAGATAAAACATACCCTATATTTTAAGTTAGACTAATACCAATACAAATGCTAAGTTTCATTACGATCCGTTCAGCCGTTTTTACGTGATGAGGTAACAAACAGACAGACAGACAGACATAAATTTTTTAAACGATTGATTCGTGTTCTATAGCTTATTTCTAGTCCCCCTAGCCGGTTTTCGCGAAAAAAAACTCAATGTACAGACTTTTCGACCTTTACAGTTTTATTATAGTATAGATCGCCCGACGTCGGACTACGCTCGGAGCGTTCCTTGGGCGTTCGTTTGTATGATCGCTCTGAGTAACTGAACGACCAAAGTACGCTCCGGGCGTCGTCGGACGATAATACTGAACGCGGCACAGACGCGATTCTATTGTGAGCAAATCGGCCCGATCTAGCGTGGCGTATGTGGCAAGCCGCGCTGTGATTGGACGACTGTCGCGCCGAACATTAGTTGGGTAATATGTCCTTTGTTGAAGTGTTCGGTGGCAGAAATTGTGATATAGTATGTGGCACAGGATGGCGTCTATGCTGCGTCGCGGCAAAATTATTATTGCGATCCCGTCACTCGTCAGAGGCCTCAAAAGCTTTCATTACAGAACTATCAAATTAAATACAACAGTCGGGTAATTGTTAATTGTGTTGCATGGAAACAAACAATTGGAATTATAATGATGCGTATATTGTGGTGCTTGAAACAGTTACAATCCTTATATTAGTTCCCTTCGTCAATTGTCATAGTGGTTTCACTTGGTTCAAAGTTCATGTCTAAATTGCGTGTTCGTACAATTTCCTTATACACGAAGGCAGACTTGCGAGCAGTGCGCGGACGCTCCGGGTCTTCATAATCCACTTTATAAAGTCCGAAACGTTCACTGTGGGCAATAAATGAGACGTTTTAATACATTTATAAATGCAATAGTTACAACACATGCATACGCACAAAGTTCTCTATGATTAAAGTTCAAATCAAGTTCAAGATCAGGTTTGAAGTTCTCAAAGATCTTTTTGGGATTGCAAAGCCCAAAAAGATCTCTAAGTAATAGACATAGCCAAAACTTACATGTATCCTTGCATCCATTCAAAATTATCCATAAGACTCCACGCCGTGTAAGCCCTAATATCGGAACCCTCTTCCATAGCATCCAACATTGCAGATAGGTAGGTTCTGATATACTGAATACGGTCGTCGTCGTTCAGCCCACCGTATGTGGCGAAACCATTCTCAGTGATATAGACCGGAGGATTGTTGTAATCTTCTCTGATTTTTGTTAGAAGTTTGTAGTAGCCCCATGGTACTGACTGAAAAAAAAAACGATGAAATCGTAAAGTATGAATTATTATTGATAATAAAAATATATTTTTTGGGGTTTGATGGTCCGTGTAAGATACTGATGTTCAGCCACATCTGGTTAGACTGGAAGTCGACCCCAATATAAATGGGAAAAGGCGTGGAAAGGCGCTCGTGGCTGTCGTAAAAGGCGACTAAGGGGTTCACCAGAGGATGGGCAGCAGCGTTCTCTGAGTATTTATTCAACCAACTACGATCGTCAACCCGCCTGCCAAGCGTGGTGATTATGGCATATCCCCCCGTTTCGGGGGAGGCCTATGTCCAGCAGTGAACGTCTTTCGGCTGTAATGATGATAATGACGATGATGACTTACAATTTTATCAGACTATAGTTATTTGATACAGCTCAATAGCTAATAATCCGTACAGTATTGTACAACTTGCAATTGTGTAGTTCAACTCTTTTAATAATTACCTTTACAAATTCAGATTCACCGATTTTCCATTCGCCTTTTTGATATGTTATAACATTTAAATCGTCAAGGAATGAGGGAGACTCGTAATAGCCTACCACAGATTCATTTCTGTATACCAAGTGAGTGGAATAATGGTTCAGGCCAAATATATCGGATGTCCCTCGTACATAGTTTACTTCTTCAGGTGTAAATTCAATCAGTCTGGATCTTGCGTAACCTTGTTCGGCGCTCTTAGCAGCTACCCTTTCCTTCACCACTGGAGGATAATCTCCATTTTCTGAATATATAGGGTGAACGTAAAGTGCCCACTAAAAAAAAGATTTTTGTCAATAAAGACTGTAGAATGAGTACTATTTATTGTCGTTTATTGTACACTAGATAACAGATAAACAAATAAATGAATATACCATAAACTGGTTGCATTCTTCCGCTGCAACAATTTCGTTCTCAGTTTCCGGTTCAAACCACAGGGCACTGAATGCTATGAAAATCAAACCACCTTGAGATGGCCTGAACTCTTCGTCATAAATGTGATAGGCTTTCGCGTGAGCTAACAAGAGGTTCTTAGAACACATGTATTCAGCTACTCCTTTAATATTTAGCCTAGGTGCTTTAATTATATCTCCGTAGCCCTGATAGCAAACTTGGTACGGTTCATTTATTGTGATCCAGTATTTTACTCTATCTCCGAAGAGTTTGTATGCAAGACGGGCGTAATCGCCAAACCAATCTACGATGTGAGGGTTTGTCCAACCTCCTAATTCCTGCAGTTTTTGTGGTAAATCCCAGTGATATAATGTAATCATAGGCTCAATGTTGTGCTTAAGCATTTCATCTATTAAATTGTTGTAATATTGCACTCCGGCCTCATTTACTTGGTCTGGAAAACTAGTGGGCAAAATACGTGCCCACGATATCGAGAATCTGTAAAAATCTATTCCTAATTCTCTCAACATCTCGACATCCCTTTTGTACAAATGATAGGAATTATCAGCTATGTCCCCGGATGAACAGTCTCTTATAAGGCACGGATCGTTATGAATCATATAATCCCAAATATTGGGAGATTTTCCTGAAATAAATATGAATTTAATTTACCTAGGTACGGTCAGCCGCATATCAATGGTAACAAATCCATTATAAGCGGAACTGGCTTATTATGTAAGTTTCATACAAGAAAGCTCAGCTTTTACTGGTTTTGTTACTATAGATTAGCGTTTGATTATACATGTTTTAGACGAATTTTACTTATTTATCTCATTGGTAGTGGTGGTTTTCTTATTTATTTATCCCAACCAAATGCTGGATGTGCAAAGGAGATGTCCGCTTTTTGTATGAACGTTGGTTTTTATTCCGAGATAATTTTAACCAGTATAAAACAACACTGATATACTCTTAAAAGAGACAAAAATAAGCATCTTGAAACAACTAGAAAAGTAATTTTAAAACATAGCTGTAGCATTCGCTAGTTAATCCGCTAGTTTTGTTTTTTGTCTACCATTGAATCATCTGTAAGTAAGTAAGCTGTATCATAGGATAAACTCAACCGATTGAGATGAAACTTACCTGACTGTTTTAGTTAGGTTTAATACCTGTATAACCATGGTATAATAAGATGTTTCACCAGGTAGTCTCTTCCCGTGACAGCTAGGTCACGTGATTGCCTCCGTACTACGTCATCGGCTGTTGAGCCAATAGCGGGCTGTTAGCGAGACACTTGTCAGTTTGATGTGCTGCCACTTGGTGAAAATAAATTACCCGAGCAAAATGCATTTTTTCTTTTACTTACTCCTATAAAGAATCACTTTTGAACCAGTAAATTTATACAGTTTCCTTTAATAACTAATTAGATGAATAACACGAGATAACAATTATTTAGGCTAGTTAGGAATTTATTTAATACTAGCTGTGCCCGCGACTCCGTCCGCGTGGATATCGGAAAATAACATCGTGTCATAATTATGAACACAATATCTTCGAATATATTGTTGTATGATTATGTTATTCTATAACACTAACCACATCTCTTCTTATGCTGAGAAGAGGCCCGTGTCCAGCAGTGGGACTGTAATGGGCTGGTAATGTTATGTTATTCTAGAATACTAATAATATCCAGTTCATTAACTCTTCTCATTTTGAGAAGAAGGCCAGTAGTGGGACAGTAATGGGTTGACTACGTTATGTTATTCTATATTTTCTAGTTTCTTAACTCTTCTCGTTCCGAGAAGAGGTCCGTTCCCAGCAGTGGGGCAGTAGGTAATGAGCTGATTATGTTATGATAATCTATTACACTAACAATATCCAGTTCCTTAACTCTTCTCATTCCAAGAAGAGGGCCATGCCCAGCAGCGGGACAGTGATGGGCTATGTTATGTTATTCTATATTTTCTATAATACTAATCCAGTTGTATTTTTAGGAACCTGCAACCTGCATCCAACCAACAATCATGACCTACTTTGTATGCAACTTAATACAATAGAGGGGTCAAGCTGTATCGCGGGATCTACTCAACCGATTCAGATAAAACATACCCTATATTTTAAGTTAGACTAATACCAATACAAATGCTAAGTTTCATTACGATCCGTTCAGCCGTTTTCACGTGATGAGGTAACAAACAGACAGACAGACAGACATCAATTTTTTAAACGATTGATTCGTGTTCTATAGCTTATTTCTAGCCCCCCTTAGCCGGTTTTCGCGAAAAAAAACTCAATGTACAGACTTTTCGACCTTTACAGTTTTATTATAGTATAGATAGATTCATTATGCACAAAAATCTCCTTAAATATATTGAAGACTAGCTGTGCCCGCGACTCCGTCCGCGTGGATGTCGGAAAATAACATCGTGTCATAATTATGAACACAATATCTTCAAATATATACATATAAGCGCCTACACAGAAGATTACACTATTTACCGACCATACTATATTTTGTTTTTACAACCAACCGGCTAAGGTGATGGAATTTCATGGAATTAGCCCTAATCTCCCTCATTCTGAGAAGACGCTCGTGCCCAGCAGTGGGAAGTAATTGGGCTGATTATGTTATTCTATAACACTAACCACATCTCTTCTTATGCTGAGAAGAGGCCCGTGTCCAGCAGTGGGACTGTAATGGGCTGGTAATGTTATGTTATTCTAGAATACTAATAATATCCAGTTCATTAACTCTTCTCATTTTGAGAAGAGGGCCATACCCAGTAGTGGGACAGTAATGGGTTGACTACGTTATGTTATTCTATATTTTCTAGTTTCTTAACTCTTCTCGTTCCGAGAAGAGGTCCGTGCCCAGCAGTGGGGCAGTAGGTAATGAGCTGATTATGTTATGATAATCTATTACACTAACAATATCCAGTTCCTTAACTCTTCTCATTCCAAGAAGAGGGCCATGCCCAGCAGCGGGACAGTGATAGGCTATGTTATGTTATTCTATATTTTCTATAATACTAATAGAATCCAGTTGTATTTTTAGGAACCTGCAACCTGCATCCAACCAACAATCATGACCTCTACTTTGTATGCAACTTAATACAATAGAGGGGTCAAGCTGTATCGCTGGATCTACTCAACCGATTCAGATAAAACATACCCTATATTTTAAGTTAGACTAATACTAATACAAATGCTAAGTTTCATTACGATCCGTTCAGCCGTTTTCACGTGATGAGGTAACAAACAGACAGACGGACAGACAGACAGACAGACAGACAGACAGACAGAATATCCAGTTCCTTAACTCTTCTCATTCCAAGAAGAGGGCCATGCCCAGCAGCGGGACAGTGATAGGCTATGTTATGTTATTCTATATTTTCTATAATACTAATAGAATCCAGTTGTATTTTTAGGAACCTGCAACCTGCATCCAACCAACAATCATGACCTCTACTTTGTATGCAACTTAATACAATAGAGGGGTCAAGCTGTATCGCTGGATCTACTCAACCGATTCAGATAAAACATACCCTATATTTTAAGTTAGACTAATACTAATACAAATGCTAAGTTTCATTACGATCCGTTCAGCCGTTTTCACGTGATGAGGTAACAAACAGACAGACAGACGGACAGACAGACAGACAGACAGACAGACAGACAGACAGACATAAATTTTTTAAACGATTGATTCGTGTTCTATAGCTTATTTCTAGTCCCCCTAGCCGGTTTTCGCGAAAAAAAACTCAATGTACAGACTTTTCGACCTTTACAGTTTTATTATAGTATAGATATCAATGAATGGCAACACTGATCGTGACGTAGCTTGGAGGCATCGCGCTGTCATCGCGGGAAGAGAATACCTGGTGAAACATCTTATTATACCATGTGTATAACTGTAAAGTCGAATTACGATCCGTTCAGCTGTTTTCACGTGATGAGGTAATAAAGAGACAGACATACAAATTCTATAACGATTGATTCGTGTTCTATTGCTGTTTTCAAGTCCTACTAACCGGATTTTGCGAAAAAAACTCAATCGATAGAATTCAACCTTTACTATTATATTGTAGTACTAGCTTTTGCCCGCGACTTCGTCCGCGTAGAAGTCGAAAATGGTTCTAATAGGATTTTTAGTTGGTTTTTTACGTTATTAATTTTGCTATAACATATCAATTATTATGTTCAAATACTTATAAAATATAACAATCTTTATTATAGTGTAGGGATTTAAAGGTTAAATAAACATGAAAATAAAATAAAATTTCGTTATATTTTGTGAACACGAAGCTCGACCTTTAATTTGGTGAAAGTTACACGGGGGTATTATCTTTTTACAACGACATCGAAATACTACACACCTACCGCAGTATTTCTTTGTAAATTTGTAAACAATATTTTTTGTATTTCATTCGGGAGCTAGAATACCAGGCTACTCTGTGCGCTTACTCTGGAGCAT
Organism: Asteroscopus sphinx; assembly: GCA_949699075.1. NCBI lineage: Eukaryota > Metazoa > Arthropoda > Insecta > Lepidoptera > Noctuidae > Asteroscopus > Asteroscopus sphinx. The sequence continues at coordinate 23,792,023 of OX453004.1, read as the reverse complement.
GCCACATATAACTGGCCGTGAGAGGAGCAGCTTTCCCTCAAGTCTATTCCCGCTACCATAAGAGTTTGACCTTGAGCATGACCTTTGTTTATAGTTATTGCGAAGCAGACTTTGATGGGAAACCGCACTCTCTTGAATTCAAAGGGGTAATTCGATGGTGTTAGGGGAATAATCTCTAGGAATAAAATTGCGAAAAACAATACACACTAAATTAAACTTCTAAGACAAACTAAAAGAAAACTATAAGTATTATTATACACGACAAATCAAACACAGATATTTTTAGAGACCTTCCAATTTTGTAGAGCATTTGCTTACCCCAGTTCCACACGTTGGCCCGAATGTTGGCGCCAACGCTATTCGCCAACGTGTGGATCGGGAAAATGTAGTTGGCCCAAACGTTGGGGCGAGCATTGGCAGTTACCCCGGCTCCACACGTTGGCCCGGATGGAACGTTGGGGCGAGTATTAGCAGTTAGCCGTCGCGTGTCAGTTTTATCAAAGGAATTATGCGCCAACGTTGGCGGTTTGCTCAGTCATGCCGCAGCACTCATGCAGTAAGGTTCATCGAATGAGCTTGTTCCTACGGTCACCGCGTCTTAAAAATGTCATCCGTGTGGATGTATGCAATAGTTATACCTAGAATTTTTTATCAAAAAATATTTATGTTTATTAACAAATAATAATGATATTCTCTTGTTTGTCAAAACATTTTTCAAAGACGACGTCCACTGTTTACCTATTGTGTTATTTTAATTGACAGTTCAGCTCTTATGCACTCAAAGTGCGCAGTGCAACATCTATTTCAGACGTCATTACATTGGCTCTGACGGAACTAAACTAACATTATCTCCAACGTGTGGACGCTAGGCATAATTACGGGCCAACACTCGCCCAACGTTGGGGCCAACGTGTGGAGCCCGCCGCCGTCGCGTGTCGGTTTTAACAAAGGAATTATGCACCAACGTTACGATGCGCCCACACGTTGGCGGTTTGCTCAGTCTTGAGTTCTTGACGCACTATTTCAGACGACTTTACATTGGCTCTGACGGAACTGAACTAACATTATCTCCAACGTGTGCATGCTAGGCATAATTACGGGCCAACGCTCGTCCCAACGTTGGGGCCAACGTGTGGAGCCCGCCTTATGTTTTTTAGTGAGTTTAACCTTTTTTGAATAAAAACGAATTGAGTTTTCAAACATGTGTCAAAATAAAATATAATTTAAATCAAAAGCACTAAGAAGTATTGATATCAACTCCGAAGCAAATCACCGCCAAAATAACTTTTTACCCCTTTTTAACCCCGTTAGGGGATGAATTTCAATAAAATACGAACCACGTCTTTCATCAAGTCTGTTAAAAAAGGTTTATGCAAAATTTGAAGTAGATTGGACGAAAGAATCACGTTGTCCCATACAAACTTTGCCCCCCTTTTTCACCCCCTTAGGGATAGAATTTCCGAAAATCCTTTCTTATCGGATGCCTACGTCATACAAAGAACACACCCTCCAAGTTTCAGGTCTCTACGATCAGCGGTTTAGGCTGTGCGTTGATCCGTCAGTCAGTCATTCAGGACAAAGCCTTTTATATGTTTAGATATAACATATAACAGAATGAATGCAAGACCTCAGACACCCCAATTATATTATATTTTTTTTTTCAAAATTACATAGTTTTTAGGCATCAGTAAGTTTCCGAATTAGTCGCTGGATAGCTACAAGTTAAGAGTTACCTGACACATGGAAACCTATTTCGCTGGTCTTCCTGGACCTCAAGGACCCACTCGGGATCCGCTGATATATAAGTATTACTGATGCCTAAAAACTATGTAATTTTAAAAGAGATAAATTAAATGTAACATAGTTTACTCCCTGGCGGCGGCCGAGCACAACACAACAACGCTATGGAATCGTCAAAGCCGTTTCTAGACATCTCCTTTGCGTATCAATAAAATTATAACGAACCATCCTCATCCCAGGCTCCTTCCACTTGGTAGGAAGCAGTTGCCGTCCCGAACATGAACACATCGGGGAAACTTCTCACATCTTGACGATGGCTCTCAACTTTATGACTATCACATAACCAAATGAAAGAAATCAAAACGCTAAAAATGAGAATTTGTAAATTGTTAATTACAAAGACAAATAAATTGATGTTATGGTTGTAAAGGAAACTGGGTGAAAGTGGGCCATAAACTAGCAGGGATGCGGTTACTATTTTTTGAAAGTTAGTTTAGTTTTTTGAAAATAAAGCGATCTTTGGCGGGGGGCGCGTTATGATTGGTCGCCTCAAAAGTTAGGTGGTATGATTGGTGCCGCTCGCTGACGGAGTGACGTTCCGATTGGCGGCGGGGCGTACGATATGCAGTGGTGCTGCATATGCGTTGTGATCGGGGTATCCGGCTAATCGGCGTCTAGCGGCTTACTGGTGTGTGTTAAATATACAGTATGTAATAAAAACCCTATTGTTCCTCTGAGCTACATTATCAGAATCGATATTCATACATAAGGACACAACTCATTTGGAAAAACTCTTCAATAAAAATAATCAAATTAAACATTAAATCATTATTAATTGTAAATTGAATGTGATATAATCACTTTTAATAATGATCTAATATTTAATTTGATTATTTTTTTTGAAGAGTTTTTCCAAATGAGTTGTGATAATGTATCGATTCTGATAATGTAGCTCACAGTTACAACAGGGTTTTTGTTACATATTGTATTTTAAAACACTACCAATTTAAGGCGAATGTTAATTATAGTTCGCTGTGGTTATAGATAGAAAAAGTGCGAAAAACGGTCACTTTTGGCACTTTTTCTATCTACAACTACAGCGAACTATATTTTACAGAGTTAATAGTTTCTGATTAAACTACAGTACCTGTACTTCAATTGTTTAAAACGAACTTTCGATAAATGTTGTATTCAGCGAGTAATATTTTTTTACTGATGGGGGCGCCACCTGCAACATTCCCCTTAAGTTGGTCCTCGTACTATGTTTACCTTTTAGTGCAGGTCAACATAAGTTGGAAATGTGTAGATTATTATGCATTCGATTCTACGTGATAAGATTAATGTCATTGACTGAGAATAAAGCACTTGGTTATGAAGAAATACATATTTTTTGTGATGTATTAGCTGCTTCTTTAGTCATGTCAGCGCTATAATACAATTTCGGTACGCAACCCTTATTTATAGCGTGAGCTCGACTTCGAGTCTTTTTGTTATGTCGTCATCAAAATTGGCCCCGTACTGTAAGTTGCATTTTTCTCAACATTTTCGGCGCTGATTGTATTACCAATCAGCAACCTACCCCCCCCAGATTACCCCCTTTCAGATAGGTGTAGTTGACGGTTCTTAATAATAATATCATTTCCTTAATTCTGCTAGTTTACGGCCTGCCTTTCAAACAAATTTGTCCAGTGTCATTTACGTACGAACAAGAGTATACTCACAGTAATCTCACTTTGCACGACATTTTTTGAATATGCACTCGTCGCTCTAGTGATTCTGTAGGTAGTTTATATTGCATATAATATCGCAAAAGCACTTGAGTTATCTGGCTTAATATTATCTTGTTTCTTACAGTTGTCAAAATACACTTGTGGTTATCTTGTGGGGATTGACGCTCCTGAACCTCAAAATATTCTTTAGATTTCTTACACGCTGTAGGTACAGCTATGTACAGAAGTATTAAGATAATATTATTCCAAGATTTGCAAGTGCACGCGAGATCCCGCTGAGTATTTTTTTTGCTGCGTCGGCATGGTGGGTTTTCCCCATACAAGTAAACCTCGGGAAATAAATAAATTTTCAATGTATTTTTCTGGTTCTTTCGTTGCTTTCAGTTTTGATCCAAAATGTCCTTTGTGGGTATGTACAGAAGCTCATTGCTCATTCTATATACGACACTGTTTTTGTTGGTCATCATCATTCTTATTAGCCTGTACCAGTCCACTGCTGGACATATGCTCTCCTGTAACACGCCAACAACTTCAACCTTCGGCTACTCTCAACCAGCAACTACCAGCCACCTTGCTAATGTTGTCACTCCACTCCACCTAGCCTGATTTTTAACCGACTTCAAAAAAGGAGGAGGTTATGTATTCGGCAGTTTTTTTTTCATTTGTTTACACCGATTACTCCGAGATTTCTAGGCCGATTTACGTGGTTGTTATTTTATTTGGTAGAGGAAGCGCGCACGGTGGTCCGATATAAATTTGATTGACTTAGGTTGAATTGTTTTATAACCAACTTCAATAAATCAGTTTATTTTAGTTTTGCATAGAATTCTTGACAATTTTGCGTGTTTTTTTTTAACGATAATGATTGGACGTTTGGAAGAACATGGGCGATACCTTTGCCTAGCAGTGGCACAGCATAGGTTAATAAAAAATATATTCTCAAATTGGTTCTATAAACATTTATGAATCAACCCTCGCAATTACCAACTAAAAAGTAAGAAATAAAAACATTTTAACAAAAAAAAAACCAACTTCAAAAACCTTAACTAAAAAGTAAAAAATAATCCTCTATACAGGGTGATTTGTAATTCGACCTATTCCTTGAAAGGGGTTATATTAGAGCTCATTTGCAACAAAAATGATCCCGTAAACCAGGGGGCGCCAGTCATTTGTTTTTGAGTTATAGCAGTTTTAAGATTTTTTTGATATTAGGAAAAATGCTAATTGTGAAAAATCTATCCTACTCTGGGCATTCGATTGACACTTTCCTGAAAGCTGATGAATAAGCAATTACTATCGTACAAAATTCATGGCCAACATTTTCATAACCTCAGAAATAAAATGTCATAAATCACAAGTTATAAAACAGAATCATCTAAGTACACTTTACATTGCAGAGAATTACTCGAAAAAAATGTATGACATTTGGCTTACAAATAACAGAAATATTATCCTCATTTTATAAGCTATCCAAAATGGTACAGATGTGATTAAGTTTCGCAAAGGCTTGGAAAAAAAATGCAGTAATAGCAGAATTGGGAGCACTTTACTTGAAGTCATTTTCTAAATTTATGTCTAGTTCGAGGCGAGTTTGGTTATACTGATGTGTAATATAGGTTGGGCATGTAGGCATGTTTTGGGTGATCAAAGATCATTGTAGTCCATAAAAAACCAATAAGTGGGATCTGTAGACTGGAGTTCCTGCTTAGAGATGAAGGCACTAAGATTGCAACAGCCTCGTCACCTGATCAGGATTAGGTGGTCGGTAGTCCAGGCTACGACTACCACCTACTACTACCATCACAATCACTACCACCACAGGTGCTGTTTGCCTACCACTTTACTGACTGACGAGGTCTTTTGCGATTACGAACGGTCCGAATGGATGTTAGGGGACTTATGAGCTTACATCAAACAATCAAGCAACATAATGAAATGCACATACACACACACACCCCCACACACAAAAACACATACTCACACACCCATCAATCACAAGCATTACACTTTTCACATTCTCGCAAAATAAATAAAACGTCATTCATTCACTCATATTCACATATAGTATAACTTTTCCAGGAATAGGTCGAATTACAAATCATCCTGTATATTTCAAAATCTTTTCATAAACCAGCATTTTGAAGGCGGCGCGTGATTTTCATGTACGTTCACTTATACTTCGACAACACAATTGTCGATGTCTGTGGTCTAGTGGTTCGAGTGTCGGACTGCTGATCACGAGGTCGTGGGTTCGATTCCCACAGGACACAAATATTTGTGTGATGAACATGAGTGTTTGTGTAGGTCTGGGTGTTTCATACGTATTATAAGTATATATTTACAAAAAAAAAGTATCTTGGGTAAAAGCTCCAGTTACCGACAGTGCCCCATTGTTCGACAAAAAAACCAACTTCAGAAAATAAGAGTAAAATTATAATTTGGTATTCGGTTAAATTTATCTAATAAACATTGAACTGTTATAAAGTACACCACAAGTACTTGAAAAATCATCACGAAACCAAATATGTAATTTAAAAAAATACTTGTGATCGTCCCTTAAAGTGTCGATAATTGGGGATGTTACCATATTACATCCATTGTCTAGCACCCATAGTACAAGCTCTGCATAGTTTGGGACTAGATGGTGATGTGTAAAATGGCCCAAAAATATGATTATTTATTATATACTGTTTTTTACTATAGATATGCGATTGACTGTACATTATATTTACATGACGCTCACGATGATTGATCGTGAAATACATGTACAGTACATACGTAAAGAAAGGGTCAACCAAGCGCTTCAAAATGTTGGTTTATGAAAAGATTTTGAAATACGTACAAGGATTATTTTATACTTTTAATTAAGGTTTTTGGTTTATTTTAATTTTAATTTTAATGTGTAGTGATCGCGAAAACCTAAGAAATTATTAAGGTTTTTGAAGTTGTTTTTTTAGGGTTCCGTACCCGAAGGGTGCCAAACGGGACCCTATTACTCTCGTTACGCTGTTCATCCGTACGTCCGTCCGTCTGTCTGTCACAGGGCTGTATCTTATGAACGGTAATAGGTAACCGGTTAAAATTTTCGCAGAATATGTGTTGCTATAAGGTGTATCACGACAAATACTAAAAACAAAAAAAGTCTAAAACCAAACCCTCATACACGAAACCTCAAAAAACATGCATTTTTTTCAACGTTTCTGTTCCTGCTCTATCTTCAAAACGGTAATATAGGTAATATATAACAGCGTCAAACTTAGTCAGATTATAGTGCATATTATGTACTTTAGCAACAAATACTAAAAATGAGACAAACATAGACATATGTGGTGGTACCTGCGTAAGAAAGACATGCTAAAATTCATATTTCGCGCACTGTGCGTTGATGTCTTTGAATAAACTCTCGTAAATTAAATCAGTTTTTATGGGGTATCAGGTCGTTAAGCGGTACGGAACCCTTACTGCGCGAGTCCAACTCGCACTTGGCCGGTTTTTTTTGTTATTGTTGGTGTTGTACAACACATAAATCAGAATAAGTAAATCATCTAAGTATTTTTTAAAGAACCTTTTATCACCCCTATCTAAAATTTTGCTCGAATAAAAGTAATATCTATAATTCTATGTACAGGCATATACATACAGGTGATCTATTTCACATTATCACAAAATTTTAGATTTCTTTTATTAATTTTCGGGTCGCCAATGCCTTGTTAGTGAAATGTCGCAGAGGTGTGAATTTGATGCAATTGGCTTGATTCATTTTAGCATACTTACCTAATCTTATTGACCGAGTGAAGCGAGGTCTCTGAGTTAACTAGGGCGTTTAGCACTTGTCCGTCTGTCTGTCTGTCAGATCCTTATAGCTTCCAATCCGAAAAATTTTATTCGTTTGAAATCTCAGATAATACGTAAAAATTTAGGACAAAGCTGAAAATTATGTTTAAATTACAAAAATGTAATTTGAAAAAAAAAATCCATACACACAAAGAGCGGGCAATTTTTTTTGTTTAGTTCTACTAATGCATGTGGGATATTGTTGAAAAAAACTTTTAACACAGACTACAAAACTAGTTTTAGAAGTATTCTAGGTCATAGATTAACAAAATGGTGGGAATGCAAAGTCGCTAATCGCTGTTTTCAGACATATTTCGTCTCGTGGTCAATCTGGATAACGCCTCGACGTCAAAAGTTGTTACATTAATAGATGATTTTAGTAATATCCTGTACCTACTTGAACAATAAATACAAAAAAAAAGGGAATAAGCACTTTCTGGCCAGTCTTTGAACTCTGCTGTACATTCAAGGGTCAATATTCAACAAAAATAAGATTTATATTTAGAAAAGATACGCACAACACCAATTTTACAGTCTTCCAACTGTGTAATTTCTTTATTTGAGAGTAATGTAGTTGTTTTTTATTTTGTGAACTATTGTCTTTGTTTTCGTTTGGTGTAATGTACAATAAAGAATATAATAAATAAATAAATGTGTCGATTTAGTTCGTCAAAACGTTTATAGCGAGGTCTCCATCACCACTAGTTTAACTACTTTTCTTTGTTTTTCCAGTAGCGAAACAGAAAGATGGCCTCTGTTCAACGATGTATATAAAAAAGTCATGTGATGAGGCATGATAATGTAAAACGAGATAGAGTAAGCGTATCATTCAATAGGTTCCATTGTTGTTTATGTTGTCCTTAGCTCTTATCTCGAAAACGTGATACTTTAAAGGAAAACATCTACGTCGTCAGTGACGTAACAAAGTATACGAGAGCAGGAATTCGGTATGTAATTTTTTTTTTCAGGTATGTTTTCATATTTTAATTTATAAATTAAATTAATTAATAATTGTACGGTAGTTTTTTTTTTTTTTAATATCTTTAAAGACGCTTGTCATCTTAGTCTTCCTGCGACCACGAACGCTGCAAAGCTTTCGAAACTTCAGGAAAACCAATTTAAATAATATACGTGAAGTAATCCGGTTAAACTTGTTTTATTATAATGTGTAGTGATCGGGAAAACCTAAGGTAAATTATTAGGGCTCTTAATATTCATGTTGACCCAAGACTTTTGTGAAGTGTATCCTGTAAAATAACAAAAAAATGTTTATTACTTCGCAACATAAACACACCTCGGACAGTCAATACAATATAAATGCTAACACCACCTACATACACAAAATTACGTCTGTATACGAACGCACACACACGTGTAGGTTAGGGATGCTCGCCGCTCGAAATGCCAACTGCGTTCAAGCTATTCTCACTAGTTCTGAGATGGCGTACTTGTATAGCGACTGGCGATTGATATCCATTGCAATCTTGTAGTCCAATTGTCGGCAAACCGCGGGCGAGGAATCTTGAATTGGCGGGGGACGGTGCGTGGCCGTTCTGTACGTTAGTACTATTGGTTATTCTGTGACATAAGTTTAATTACGTGGATCTACTAAAATCATCATCCTCCTGCCCTTATCCCAATTTATTTGGGGTCGGCAGCATGTTTTTTTCTTCCATACATCTCTATCAGCCGTCATCTCCGTGTTCACTTTCTTTCTATTCATATCATCTTTCACACAATCCATCCATATTTTCTTCGGTCTCCCTCTTTTCTTATAGCCATCAACATTCATTAAAACTTTCCTCGTAACATGCTCCTTATTCCTCCTCATCACATGTCCATACCATGACAGTCTATTGCTACTTAACTTCTCTGTCACTGGCGCTACTTTCAGGCTCCCTCTTACATATTAATTCCTTATCCTATCCATTCTCGTTACACCACACATTCCTCTTAACATTCTCATCTCAGCTGCATGCACTTGCCTTTCATTAATTCCTTTCGTAGCCCAACATTCCGATCCATACAGGACAGCAGGTCTTATCATGGTCTTATAGATTTCCCCTTCAGTTTAAGAGGAATTCGAGAGTCACATGTAGTTCCCGTGACCTGCCGCCATTTCAACCATCCTGTGTTAATTCGGTGCTTGACTGTCCGGTCTATTTCGCCATCGCTTTGCACAAGTGAACCGAGGTACCGAAAGTCGAAGCAGACTGGCAAGGGCACGCCATCTAGCGCAATAGCAACAAAACCGGAAAGACCGTCGAAATCGCAGAACATGTATTCCGTTTTAGTTCTGCTGATTTTCAAGCCAACGTTCTCCAGATTTTGTTGCCATTTCGCCAATCTACTCTGGACCTCAAGTCCATCTTCACCAAAAAGGACAATGTCGTCAGCAAACAGCATGCACCAGGGTGCCTCTTCCTGGATTTCTGATGTCAAAGCATCCATTATCAGCAAGAAGAGGTAAGGACTTAGAGCCGACCCTTGGTGCAAGCCTACAGCCACACTGAACTCGTCGGTGTTGCCAGCGGCCGATCGAACGTGGGTACTGGATTGGCTGTACATAGCACGAATTAACTCCACATACTTTGCAGGCACACCTTTCTCTTTCAGCGCCCACCACAAGACCTCGCGGGGTACTCTGTCGTACGCCTTCTCTAGGTCAACGAACACCATGTGCAAGTTCTTATGCGCACGTCTATACTTTTCGCATATTTGGCGGAGTGCAAATATGGCATCTGTTGTCCCACGACCTGGCATAAATCCCATCTGGTTTTGGGTGATCTCACTCTCCTCTCGCAATCTTTTCTCTATCACCTTCTCCCATACTTTCATACTGTGTGACATGACTTTTATTCCTCTATAGTTGTTGCAGTCTTGTACATAATGTGGATCTACTAAAATAGAAGTAGATTAATTAAAGTAATATATTTTACTTACTTTAATATATTAGTAAACTAGCCTATGCCCGCGGCTTTGCCCGCGTGGAAGTCGTTTATCGCGCATCCCTCGGGAACTATTCATCTTCCTAGGATAAAAAGTAGCCTATATGTTAAAGGTTGATTGCAACTGTCATTTTGGTCTAGCAAATAAAAAATCATAGTTTTAAATGATTTTGAACTTTTCGAAAATTAAACCCATCGGGGGTGTTAAAGTTTCTATTAAAAATCTTCCTAGGGTCACACTTGACACAAATACTCTTCAAAGTAAATAATAATAAAGAAATGCGTATTTTTTTCCCCATCTCATTTCATTTCATCACGTCGGGGTTAAAACTTTTTACGCGGGCAAAGCCGCAAGAGCACTGAAAGAAAGAAATAATTTATCACACACGCACTGCTAGTGAATAATTAATCTGCATCCATAATATTTTCTTTGTTTTCAGCCGGACTGTCCTGTGGTGCCAGGTGTTGTGGCACCGCTGAGTTCGCTTGGAGAGCTGGCAGGCAAGAACCGCGGCATCCAAGGACACCACAACTCTTGTTATCTCGATGCCACACTTTTTGCTATGTTCACCTTTACAAGCGTCTTCGATGCCCTTTTGTATCGGCCGCCTGAACCTGAGGTATGATATTCTATATACAGTGTGGCTGTAGTGAGGACACGGCCCTTCATACCCTGATGCACTGTCCTGCTTGGGCGGTGCAGCGCCTTGCTCTCACTGCAGAAATTGGGGGAGACCTCTCAATGCCGGCCGTGGTCAGGGTCATGGCTGACAGTGGGAGGGGCCTAGGATGCTGTCGCGTCATGAGGATGTCATCTCGCGGAAGGAAGCGGCGGAGCGGGTCAAGGAGGAAGACTCCCTCGCTGATCCGATCCGCCGCAGGAGGACGGGATGGCGCAGGCGGCTTTATGGTGACCTGATGCCGCCCTAAGAAAGGCCAGTGGGCGACAAATCGGGGAGTCTATCATCCGCATTGCACGGCCCTCGAGCTGCGGTGATGTCCCAAGTGTGCCAGGACATCGCTGAGTTTAGGTTAAAGGTGCAAAGCCCTGAAATGGGCCGCGCTGGATGGGTTGTGAATGCCATGCATTGCAGTCCTCGTGGCCCATCCACCAAAGGCGAGAGTAGGCACATGGCGGAGTTTTTAGTGGGTGCGAGTCCCACATACCCACACCGCCTCCCCGGGTTGTGTGATATGCGATAGGCATTTTCTCCGTCACAAAAAAAAGCATATTCGATACAACGTGTATCAGAAATGCGTGGTCATATTTTAAGATTTCATCCAGGGAATGCTATCGATCAACTTTTATTATGGGACCAACCCTAAATTCGTGAAAAAAACAGCTGATCCATACATTTGTGTTCACATAAATCGACTAAATATAGGGATCAGCTGTTTTTTTTTCGCGATGGTTTTTGTTGGTAATGATGAGTCCAGTAATCCCTTAAAAAATAGCTAATGAATTAAAAATAACCCAGTAATAGTATCTGAATCAACTTTCTGAATCAGCCCAGTCACTTCACTAAGTGCTTTTTTTTATGTTATAGGATGGCGAAACGAGCTAAAGGCCCACCTGATGTTAAGTGGTTACCTTTGCCCATAACAACTACAATACCACCTAGGCTGTTACCTAAATGGTACCGCAAGTCGGTTCGCCAAACTGAGACATGAAGATGGAAAGTCTCATGTGATTGTAATTGCTTGTCCTAAAAAAACGTCAATGTAGGCTGTGTCTGGTTTTAGTATTAAATGTCACCGTTTTAGTGTGTATTCCTTAACGATCATACAGCCCATAGACGCCTCATAACAGGCGAACGATGTCTGCAACACATCTATGAAATTTCACAAATGTAGGTCGCCACTATTCGCCACTTGAAATCTTCAAATCAGTTTCGACCATTTACATGAGCCGTCAAAACTGCCGCATTAGTGATTAGCCAATAGCTGCCTTGGTAGGGCCAATCGGATAGCAGTACCCCGCCTCAGCTAGTGGCAGAATTTATTGTACGCATTATATTCAACATTAGGCGTCTATCGGGCTGTATGGTCGCTGGTATTCCTGTATCTGAGCTCTTTATCACTTTTAAGACCGTGTGGTGAGAATAAAGCTTATATTCAGACGAATCTAAGTGTGAAAACTGTCAAATACACTGCATACGCAAAGATTTGTATTCAGAGACGTTCGGAACTCTGGCTAAGACAGAAAATCTCAAACTAAGAAAAGCTTAAGTAGTGAATATCGGCTACTTTAGGTCCTTAAGCAGCGGATGTGGCGCCGCTAAGCGGGCAAAGATGTAGTTATATTGAAATACAGTATATAGTACAGACCTACCCTTTCATTACAATAATTCAAAATAATAATTGCTGATGGGTAATGTGTATAAGCACAGGTATTTCACGTTACAAGATTTTACTCTAAACATCTGCCATAGATAACAGAGTGTAACATTAGCTGAGATCGACGTAAGTTTGACACGATTTTTGTTGCTGAATACGAAATATGAAGATGCACTTAGCCGACACTCTGCTAAGACTAGTATTTGACATTACAATACTGTGGCGTGGGCGTGTACCTTTAACGTTTTGACGATGGCAGGGGTTGACCCTACCGTACGCTCACGCCGTGTGGAAAATACCAACTGTGGCTCCAAATCCGGCTCACGAAGGACCAACTGTGGCGTGGGCGTGTACCTTTAACGTTTTGACGACTACGTTAAAGACGATACGTTTTAGACGATACGTTTTAGACGATACGTTTTGACGACTCGTTTTGACGATACGTTTTGACGACTGGCAGGGAATAGCCCCACCGTACACCCACGCCTTTGGACAATAGTCCACTTGATGGCAGAACGTTCCTCGTTAAGATCAGGGCGGCCCGTGTCTCGTGCCTCGCGGCAGTCGATCCTAGGCACCGTCCCAATGTTCGCCGGTCAACGTTCTACCACGCGCACCCTGGTGTGCGAGTTACCCAAACCACGACAATACCTTACCTCCACAGGAACAACTCTTCGGGAAGGAAGGCTCCAGTAATACACAATCTTGAGATTCACTCTTGACGGGTTCTCACTACTGAAGCACTACGTTTTACTATTCATATTTCTCTTCCGTGGTATATTGCGACTGAATACCGGGCTTTTGTGTCATTTTCTTTTATACCCTGCGTATTGCGCAATACAAAGTACTCACGTCATCACGAGCCGCGCAATTAGATTTCAAAATGTTTTCTAAATCTACTAATTTTCTCTATGTGAGAACCCTTCATGAGCCTTTATTATGCTTATAACCCTATCACACATGTACATGTTATATGCCAATAGACGCGCCACGGCGTCACCTATCTTCAGTGTCTAATTGCTAAATCCTAACTTTAATAGCAAAAAAGTTTCTAGAACAAAAACTGTTACAAATTTACAAATTTCGATCGACCTCCTAGCTTGCTTATTTCTTGTCCGATTCACATGCAAGTTGGACTGTTAACCCTTAATCTATATGCACTATGCATATAAACAGCCAATTAGCCCCAATTCCCTAAGACAAAAAATCCCTTTACTAAAAACAGCTAAACAAATAGATCGATCGTAGTTTGAAAATGCACTTTCTCAATTTTCCACTAATTAACAATTTATTGGTTTCCACTAACTGGAATCCTACTAGAAACTATGGTTCCGTAAGTTTTATTGACCTTTCTTAACTCTAACATGGTTTTTTATACAAAACAAGTTTAAATAAAATAACTTATAGAAAACAACTAAATTAGACAATGGTGTCGATTCTCTTGTTCACGAACTAAACTTATTTTAAACTATCGCTCTCTTTTACAAATAGTAGATACAAGAAAGGGATGGCAATCATTTTAGAGCTGTCAAATTAGACGGAATTAAAATTTCCATACAAGTTTAGTCGTGATCTCGGAACGTGCCCACTAAAATACAAAGAAATGTAACACGTAAACTAATTTGACAGTTCTAAAATGGTTGCTATCCCTTTCTTGTATCTACTTTTAGTAAAAGAGAGCGATAGTTTAAAATAAGTTTAGTTCGTGAACAAGAGAATCGACACCAATGTGGCATATAAAACCTTTATAAAATAGGGAATAACAACAAATAAAACATAATAAAAGCCTATCCTAATCGAAAACATAAGAAACCTCATCTAAACAACCTAATCTCTGTATTTAATTATCGATTTATTACCAAATCCTTAATAACTTTCTTACTTCTCATTTAATTCTTACAGGATTTTAAACCTAGCTTAATCTAGCATGCTAAGTTCAATATTTAATGTCTAGAAGAGGATTACAACATGTTCATTTTAAAAGTATAAATACAACATCAAAAATATTCTACGTGCGACATTCGTAAAATCCGACGCGCTGATTGGTCGACGCGCGGCTGGCGGTCGTCGTATTGTGATGTTGCTCTGCTTGGGGCTCAGGAGTTACTCTGTCGCCGACAAATACAAATACAAATAATTTATTGGACCAAGCACATGTTTACACAATTGGTTATCTAGTTATTAAGTAAGCTTAAAAATTATGTACAAATGTGTCTGTTTCTTAGCATCCGCTGCCGAACTAGGTTTATAGCCTGTGTTTCAGCATACGGCGTCTCTAACCTTCTCTCTGCTCGGAATATAAGCAAAAAAAATTATGATAATGATTTTTTCAGGACTCGCCGCATTATTCAGAAGTTCAGCGAGTTCTTAGGGAAGAGATTGTGAACCCACTGAGAAAGCATGGCTATGTGCGCGCTGACCGAGTCATGAAGTTGCGTACTCTGCTCGAACGACTATCCGATGTGCCTGGACTTACCTCTGAAGAAAAGGTACAAGTACTACTACTGACAACATTTATTACTGTGATTTAAATTCATGTCAATTATCTTTTTAGGGTTCCGTACCCTCCCTAAGGGTGATAACGGGACCATATTACTCTGCCTACGCCGCGGATCATCCGTCTATCACGGGGCTGTATCTTTTTTTAATCGTTATAGGTAGCCAGTTAACTTTTTTTACAGAATGTGTTACTATGGCAAATATTAAAAATAAAAATTGCTATAGAAATAACAGGCGTGAGTCTCATAACTAGTGGTGGGTAACTCCGAAGGTACTGATCGAAAGGTACCGAACATCGATACGAAACGGTTCCACCAAGACAGCGATGCGGTGACGATCGTAATAAGGTGGCCACTGACGATGCATCCAACAGTTCAAATGGCGTGGCTGCATTCCAAAATATGTCCGTGAATATTGAAAACGTATGCAATTTTTAAAACGGCGTCCTGGCAGTGGAATTTCAATCGGATTGAATTCCACCACGCCATGCCTCTTGGACGTATTTGGAGTGATCGCCAATCAGAAAAATGTGCACCACATCATTCGGACGCCGTCGAAACGCTCCATTAATGTGCAAAACTACGTCCATTTTTATTTCATTCTGTTTTGCGCCGCCGCAAATGAAGGACGTAGAGGTGGATTGGTACTAGTAATACTGAACTATCGATAATCCTGTTATCGATAGTTGACCATGAAAATCAGTTAGGATATCGATAGCGTGGTACGTGCTAATACTATCAATAGTATTGGACACTAATAGTTATAATGTTATCGATAGTATTGGACACTAATAGTACCGATACTATCGATACTACAGTCACTATCGAAATATCGATAGTTTATCGATACTATTCTTTTTCGTGGACTTTTTGCTTATCGATCGGCATCACCGTTGGTACGCGTTTTTGCAATACCGAAACTATTGGCCATCTGCAAGGTGATCGGTGGGGACAGTCTAATCGATCGTAGCGCACGCTGTGGTCGAAATGTGAAACATATTAGGACTGTGTTTTGTATTTCCACGCTAAAATATCATTGCATTAGAGCAAATGCTCTATGATAATTGCATATAAAAATGTTTTATCTACACTCGTATCGTAAAATTCGAATTATGAACTCGAAAGTAATGTTATAATGACATACTTTACGCACATGCACCTGTAATGAATTTAAAAAGTTTTATTACGATACAGTTTGCTGAACAAAACAATGCGGTAATTTAATTTTTTTTCCCATAACCGCACACTTCGGCCCAAATAAGGAGTTTTTAATGCCACTTCGACCCAACCAAGGAGTTTTCAAACCTTTTTTTAGCAGTCGTACAGTTTGGCACCAATGAGTACACAAAATTCAGGGTGGCGCCACTAGTCATATATTGAAAAATGTTATCGTTTAAAATCGCGTTTTTGGCAGAAGTTTGCATTGTCATATTGCTTTTAATTATATTTAAGAGTTTACAGGCATATTTTTTGTATGATAAAACAGAGATTGACGGAATCCTGACAAGGATAGAAAATTAGTTCCGATTATAATGTTTTCGCCAGACTATATTTTATTATCTGTGTAGGGTGTGTAGGGCGCGTACGCGGCCGCGCGCCATGACCTACTGGATTTGGTCATCGTTACTTGTAAATTTATTGTAATTGTTTACGTTATTATTATGGTTTTGTATGTCTAAAGTTGTATTCTGAGCAAAAATATCTGACTACAGCAGTGATACTGAACTGAGGAGAATATGACCCCGCCTGAATTTCTGGATGCAGCAACGTAAATGACGGAACAATCTTATACCACAAAAATCAAGAAAAACTACAACAATGTTACCAAGATTTTGACTTTGGTATTTTATTTAAAATTGTATGAGTTTAGATAAAATAGTGTATGAAACTGACATAACTAGGTATTAAAACACTCGTGTGATACTATTAAAAACCTCACCTACGGCTCGGTTTTTAAACTCACACTCGTGTTTTAATAACCCCTGTTATGCAACAGTTTCATAAACTACATTAATGTATCGTTTAAAATTATTTTAGTTGAAATAATAGGACCAGTTACCATGACCCTATGTTCGTTAACTTTAACCTATATTTTTACCATTGAAACCTTTACCTTTGTCTGCAGTATTGAAATTAAGTGTTAAACAGACTCGGTTTACCCCGACTGCACGTGGTTAGACTCTGTCCTACCCCTAAAGTGTTATTTAAATTCGTGGAGCCAGAAACTCGTGAAAGAGCTCCTAAGTGTAACGAGTGCACTTGGTCATAGCTTAGCGAGTTAGGGGGAGGTGGCAAGCATAGCGAGCCGCCGACCTCTCGAGCATAGCTCTGGTCGAATGTACGAGGGAAGCGAAGGGGTGACAAATCGAGTCTCCAGGCGGAACAAACTGTGAAACACTTGCTTCCAACTTGAACATAATTTTGTTGACTTATGTAAAAAAAATCTTGTTGAGGTTATCCTCAAAATAGTTAATATGATGATGATGATGAAACATCTGTGGAGTACTGTCCGTTTATTAAAACACATTACCCTCATCGAATTGTATATGGTGAGCATCATCCTTTATTCATAACTTCCATAGGCTGGGCTTTAATGGAACTGTAGCAATGTCCTTTAAATCATTATAAATAATATTCCAGGACCCAGAAGAATTCCTAAATGGTCTAGTAGCACAACTATTGCGAGCTGAACCTTTCCTGAAATTATCTTCGGGCCAAGAAGCATACTGTTACCAACTGTTTGTAGAGAAGGACGAACATGTGTCGCTGCCCAGCGTGCAACAGCTTTTAGAACAGTCGTTTACAACCTCTGGCGTAAAACTTAGCGAGGTACGATCTTGATGTTAATAAAAAATGCACTGCTTAAAATATTGTTATTAGTATTTTCGTTATTAGTATTAATATTTATACGAACTATCTTTACAGGTCCCGGCAGCTTTTATCATTCAAATGCCTCGATTCGGCAAGCAATACAAATTGTATCAAAGGGTATTACCGTCTCCGCTTTTGGACGTTACTGATTTAATCGAAGGCTGTAAGTATCTGAGAACATCGAAAATTGACGTACTTTTTTAGGGTTCCGTACCCAAAGGGTGCCAAACGGGACCCTATTTCTTTCGCTACGCTGCCCGTCCGTCCGTCCATCTGTCACAGGGCTGTATCTTTTGAACGGTAATACAATAATTCGCCACAACCAATATTACATCGTATACCAAAATTTCATATCGAAAGAAAGAGTGAAAGTAGCTTAGAATCCCTCACCAACTGAAATCCTCGTTTATCTTTTCTGCTCCATCAACAGACCCTGATGACCTATCCACCGGTTCAACGAGCCCAAACACGATACCTCTGTTGTAAGTTGGTGAGGACTTTGGTATCCTGCAGATTCCAGGTGATGCTGCAGCATCAGGTTAAGGTTACCATGTTCTTGAAATATTAGTCAGGATACCACCGATAAATCGTTGAATATATTTGGAAGAAACTTAGCATAGAGGTAGCCAGAAACCTGGAGAAAGACATAGGCTACTTATTATCCCGGGAAGGTAAACTGTTCCCGAGGGATGCGCAATAAACGACATCCACGCAGGTGATTTCTAGTGTATCGTAACTATTATAAAATTGTAAATGTCTGTTTGTTTGTTCGAGCATCACGCTAAAACTACTGGACCGATTTTGATGAAACTTTTTTGTTTGAAAGCTGGTGATCAGGCTTAAAAACTGGTAAGGGTTTAAAAAAAGAAATAAATAAATTCGTGGGGTGCGTCCTCACCCGACAGATACAGCTTCTACGCATTTGCACGAGCGGATATTAATGTATGAATGAAAGAGTGGAGTGGGCTGTGCTGGACTCGACTGGACTGGACGGTCTGAATGAAAGGATGGATGGATGGAACTGGACTGGACTGCATTAACAGGATCCGTCACGTAGGTTAACAGCATTTATCTACTCTCATATCGTAAAATTTGAATTATGAACTCAAAAGTAATGTCTTAATGACATACTTTACACACATGAACCTGTAATGAATTTGAAAAATTTCATTACGATATACTTTGCTGAACAAAACAATGCTGTAATTTAACTTTTTTTCCATAACCGCACACTTCAGCCCAACTAAGGAGTTTTTAATGCCACTTCGACCCAACCAAGGAGTTTTCATACCTTTTTTTTAGCAGTCGTACAGTTTGGCACCAATGAGCGCACAAAATTCAGGGTGGCGCCACTAGTCATACATTGAAAAATTTTATAGTTTAAAATCGCGTTTTTGGTAGAACTTTGGATTGTCATATTGCTTTTAATTATATTTAAGTATTTACAGGTGATTTACAGGCATATTTTTTGTATGATAAAACAGAGATTGACGGAATTCTGACAAGGATAGAAAATTTGTTCCGATTATAATGTTTTCGCCAGACTATATTTTATTATCTATGTAGGCGCGCTAGGGCGCGTGCGCGGCCGCGCTCTATGGCCTACTGGATTTGGTCATCGTTACTTGTAATTGTTTAAGTTATTATTATGGTTTTGTATGTCTAAAGTTTTATTCTGGGCAAAAATATCTGACTACAGCAGTGATACTGAACTGAGGAGAATATGACCCCGCCTGAATTTCTGGATGCAGCAACGTAAATGACGAACAATCTTTTACCAGAAAAATCAAGAAAACCTACGACAATGTTGCCAAGATTTTGAATTTGATATTTTATTTAAAATTAAAATTGTATGAGTTTAGATAAAATAGTGTATGAAACTGACATAACTAGGTATTAAAACACTCGTGTGATACTATTAAAAACTCACACTCGTGTTTTAATAACCCCTATTATGCAACAGTTTCATAAACTACTATTAACGCGAGCGGAGCCGCGGGTAAAAGCTAGTAATTAAATATTGTTGAATGCAGTGCCGCGGCAGTGCACGGTGTGCGGCTCGCTGGCGCGCTGGGAGTGCGGCGCGTGCGCCGGCGCCGCGCTGGAGGCGGGCGCGCTGTGCGACAACTGCCGCCGCCTCGCGCACGCCACCCGCCCGCACCACAAGGTTTGTGTTCCGTAGCGTATACTGGGTGTAAGGGGAACGCTTCCGAAAACGAAGATAGGAGTAGGGTAAAATTGGGGCTTCTGCATCACTCACCTCGCTTCGTTCGGTTCGCGATGCAGCGCGACCCAATTTTATCTTACTACAGGGTGGTCTACAGATCAGTATTGCCACTCATGATAGGTTTGATGATTAATCAATGGTTGTCATCTGCAGTTTCTAACATATAAAATTCTATATTTTGATTCAGACAGTTATTAATATAATCCCTCCCTTTCACAGCGTTCAAATAAAGACATTGAGGAAAATATATTGCATGTTGAATCCAAGGATCATCGTAAATCTCCCAATCTTCGATAACACCTCCGCATGAAAAACATGCTGCTTTATCATTTATACTATTTCCACAATAAAAAAAACCAGCATCAGCCATTTCATTTACCACTGCTTTCTTTGAATCAACCGTTGCCCAGTAATGGTTAAATGAAAATAAGCGCATTTTATACGTATTATATACGTCATATCGAGGATTATATTTATTTTGAGACATGTTCTTTACACTGTAATAGGTAGTTGTTGATACATATATTTATGAAAATATACTGAATTTGCATAACTGTTTCTATCAACTTATATACATTGAAGCGTAGATTGGGAGGGATGGGAAACTATATTTAATAAATAAATAAAAACGAAAATGATTTATTTCAAAAATTTATTTTCAATGCACCATTTATTTAAACATAAAACATTTTTTAACGCACATATTGAGTCATGATAAATACAACTATATATTCCTTGTGAATATTTATATTGATCATGTAAGCTTAACAAACTAGGGCACCCTTTATCTTCTAAGTTAATTATATTATTATTTTCTAAAATACATTTTAACCACAACACTTTTTCTAAACCTTTGGTGTAGACACATTTATCTCTTATGATATCTGTGATTGAATTCTGATATTTTGAAAAAGACACAGCTCCCTCACACCAATATATTTTTTTGTTACGTTCAATCCAAGTTACTTGCCTTCTTTCTTGTTTTGTCAATTCGTAAAATGGAAATGGTGGTTTAATCAAAAGCACTTGTATTTTATTATTATACAATATAGCTACTTCTTTTACTATAAATTCATTTGCTTCAGTTTTAAAACCTTGAACGTCTATGATGGCAGTCATGTTAATTTGCGCACTATGTTACTCAAAGGTTTATATTCCACGAGTCGATCGTTAATAATTAAGCAGTATCCAGTTGTGCTAGCTGGTATTGGTGCTGAACATTCAATCTCCAGCCGCACATCGACAGGACCTGTTTTTAAACTATCATTTTGTCTTGAACAGTCTATGATAAACAGAGGAGCCTTCTCCTTGAAATCAGCTAAATCAAGCAAGGGATCTGCAGGGTAGTTGTAATACGACTGACGAAATTTCACATACATTTCGTATAATATATTGTATTTGTTCTCGGTAAAATTTAAGCTCAGAGGCTCGTAAGGATAATATTGTGAATTCAAAAATAGTGTTACGTTGGTAACTCCACAGTGGTCGAACAGTGAACTATCTTTGGTTTTATTATTTTTTCTATTAGTTTGTAAGCAAAAAATTACATAACGAGGTTTTTCCAACTGTGATGCAGTCTTAACAGACCAAGAATGTTTTGTAGTTTTAGGCAGCAAAGGATACTCATATAAATCCCAATTTCTAAACGCCATCTGAATAGGTCTATCTTTTTCTAAATGCTTTAGCAGTGTCAGGCGTTCGCGGTCTGACACTTTTATGTGTGGTACACGCCATTGTACTCTTTGTATGTCTATTTGAAAATGTGCAACGTCATCAGTTACTATGATACTGTTTAAATTAGAGTTACTTCGGTTTAGAATAAGTTCATGTTTACAATTTATCACAATTTTATTGTAATCCTCTGCAAATCCTAAAATCTTATTGAGAGGTACAATCGCACTAAAATTACCATCGCTTTTAAATCCATCTGTGCTCCAACCCCACAAGGCTGCAACTTTATTTTCCCCATCATTCATCGAAACGTATGATTTTATTGTTGACGTTATTCCAGAATTTTTAATACGATCTATTTCAATACCATTTATTTCGTATCTGATATCTTGAAACAAAAACATAACAGGGTTATTACTGAACGTAATAGTTTTCTTAATCGGATTTCCATCTTTACCGAATAACTTTGCTTGGCCTTCGACGTAAATTGAACTGGTTGATGGTAACACGTATATGTCTTGCTGGTGTATGGGAATTCTGATTTCATCGTTTTCTCTGAAGCTGTTGTTGTAGGGATTGTAAGAATGGACTTCATAACTTTCAATAGAAGTATCGAAGTGCGGTAAGTCAGTAATTTTTAGTATATTCATAATTTAAAACCTAGGGCTTTAAGAAAATCTTGATTTGTTTTAGTCAATTTCTTAACTTTTTTCTTACGTCTTTGCACCTTAGTGGTTGTAGAAGAAATAGGACGCTTTATGTTGCCTGCAGGGTTTTTATAATATAATATCATTTTATTTTTCTTATATGAAGGCGTAGTTGAATATGTTCTTCTTTAAAGTTAATACAGTAACCAAATTGATCAACTATCTTAATAGATATTGACGAAATTATATTTTTGTTCACTGGGAAGTAAATAACGTTTTGTGGTGTTTCTATGTATTGATGACCTGCAGCAGTATTAGATACAAATTCATGAATAATATGACTTGGTAGCCCGTTGGAGTACGAACCGTACACAAGATCACATTCAATTCTGATCACAGGCAGAATGTTGTTATTAATGTGTGAATTGGGATTTATTCCTGAATTTAACACTGAGAAATATAGCAAACCACACTCATAATGACCAGACAAATTCAAAGGTGGTTGAAAGTATGTATCCAATTCTGATTTATTTCCAGAGATGGTAACCGTTATAGACATGTTTGCATACTGAGCACTTCTGGAAGATTCCGTTTATTTTATTCCATGAGTACCCCAAAAATTCTTTAAAAAAAATAAACAAAGGTGTCCACAATTGAAAGGGTGATTACGTTGTATATTATCATAATTATAATTGACTTTAGAACCTAAGTATTTTATAAATTCCTTTGGGGGTTTAAGATTTCCGTAACTGTCAAAATACTCAATATAATCATTGTATTTTGCATAGGCTACCCAATGAGAACCTGGATTTTTTGAACTATCCAAATTAATAATCCCACATTCTTTTTTCAAAGGTCGTTTAGGGAGTTCATCTCTCATAAAGACACCACGAAAATAGGGAATGTTACTTCCATACTTCAAAATATCGATGTTAGTTAAGGCTCGTTTGGGTAGCCGATATTTTAGTTTTTTTCTTTTGATACATAAATTCCAAGTCCATTTTTATGAGGTTTAAGATGTAGTCCCTTTCCGATACAAAGAGCTTCCATTTTTTCATTGTGCCTCTTTAATTCAGTAAAACGTTTTTTAGCCATCTTGAATTCATTTATAGTTTTTGCTATACCAGCAGCACCACCTGCTAAGGCTCCCGCAGCCGATAATCCCGCAAAAATAGGAATCAAAGGTAATATTCCACCAGTTTTTGGTATAGGTATAACCCGAGGAAGTTTCATAGATGAATCATCAACCAATTCTCTTGCAGCAGCCACAGCTAATTCTATTGCCATTTTCTTACATTTTGGCTTTAATTTTTGCATGTGTTTTTTTGTTTTAGTAATAACATTTTGTAATTTATTTTTAAAACCATTTCGAGACGCTATTTTTCTTGAAGAATTTTTTTTACTACACTTGCGATTTTTCAGGCCTGCGCCCGTTTTAATTTTTGTTAACATAGCTTTGCTTACTACATGTGCTGCAAATTTTTCACCTACACTCGCATCAGGGGCAGCTGCTCGATTTTTTGCCATTTTTAATAAAATCAAATCTGCTTTATGACGATCTTTTACGTGTGAAGACTTGTGATAGGCAATATCGTGCTCTTTACAATATTCGTCTAATTTATTTACACCTTTATCTCCGTGTATAAGTCTCCTAATTAATTTTGTACCAGGGCCACAATAGTTGTATCCTGGTAAGTGTAATTCGAATGGTAAATTATTTATAAGCCAGTTGAGAAGACTGTTCTCCCCAATGCACATCATAGGACTGATCAATCTTGGATTGAACTCTTAATAAATACATGATTATTGTCAGTTACTTTGAAAAGTTAAATAATGTATGTTTTTTATAATAATAAATTCGACTTATCAATCCAGCTATTCTCAGTAGAAGGTAAACCTAACCATTTCACCAAAACCTTCTTTGCTTTCCTTCTTAAAACTTTTTCAACTAAATAAACATTATGATGTTTCGTTTTCTGTAGCTCTTGTTCATAAAATGCTCCCAAAATAGGCTGACCTCTGATTGTGTCGTCAATTAAGTAGGTGATAGGAGTTGTATTTTGTATTTTTCGAACTTTAAATATTTCTGTTGACCAGTTTGGAGTATATCCTTTTTCAAACGTTCCTTTGTACTTACTGATTCGCACATAATCACCCACCTTAAACTTACTTTTTATACATACTTTTTTTAACAACGTTACATATCTTTCTAATATGCGTTTTTTATTAATATTATCCACGTTTGCTGGGATTTCATCAATCGTCCGATGGTAAGTGTGATTGTATTTATAAATAACGTTATTGAGGGTGTTATCTATCCAATTATAGTTGCCTTTTAAACTAAATTCTTTGTACAGCTTCGATTTTAATGTTCTGATAAATCTCTCAACTATCGAAGCCTTTTTTGTAGAGAAGGTTGAATAATGATTGATGTGATAAGATTTCACAAGTTTTTGGAACTTATTATTATAAAATTCTGTTCCATTATCAGTTTGTAGATTTTTAGGGACTCGGTCCTTATCCAACAACATCTTAAAAGTGTTACATACGTCATCTTTGTTCTTACTTTTCAAAGGAAACACCCAAGCGTATTTTGAAAATGTATCAATAACCGCAAGAATAAACCTAAATTTTTTGTTTTCCTTTGAAACTGATTGCATATCAATTAAATCCGCTTGCCAAAGGTCATCTATATCTTTCATAATAACATTCCTTCGTGTAAAGTTCACCCTTGCATTTTTGTGAATTTCACTTACAACATCGGCTTTGCTCATCTTTAGAAAGTTTATGTAGGTATCACATTTATTTTATTATTTTCTATCGTTGAGTCAGATTCTTGTAAAGAAATTTTTCTTGCAAAATTCATCAATGTTCATTATGAATGACTTTGTTATACTGAATTAAAAACTTATTATTAAAAGTATTTATTACTTAATTATATTAGCTTCTTTTAATTCTTCAATTATTGATAAAATTTCATTATCATGATTTGTATTCCCAGCGTCTCTTGAAGCTACTAATAACTTCAATCTCTCAACCAATTCATTGGGATCATCCCAATATACCAAGTCGGTGTTCTTTTTGTATTTTTTAAGCTTTGGCAAGCTGCCACCACGTTTTCCCTGAATTTTATCGGTTGATGTCTCGGAAAATAATGGCTTGATTATTTCACGATATTTTATTCCTTTGTCACCTCTTATTTGACCTTTAGAGTGAAAATCTCTCTTATGAGCATTTGTATAATTTAATATATCCTTATAAACAAGTTTATCTGCGTTTGATATTAACTTTAAATCAGGTTTTCTTCGAAGTAAAAGTTCTTTTAAACCGGGCGTTAAATTGTAACTTTTGTCGCCGATTTTAATCAAAAGTATAGTATCGTTATTCAAACTATCAATTTTAGAAAATGCTACTATGGAATTACCCATCATTAAAGTTTTATTTTCTTTTCTTATTCCAAATGGTATATTTAAACCATCGTGAATATCATATACATCATCGCGTTCTAGTGAAATTTCTAAATTATCTCGTAATTCATTTTTAGAAGATTTTGCAGAATTTAGATCAGCATCGTAGAAGCTATCCCACTTAGTAGAAGAGCTTGTATCATTTTCATCCGATTCTATTATTTCAGAATTCACGTGTGATACATTTTCAACGTGTTTAATATCTTCTAAAAATCTTTTTGAATTAACAAGGGTTTTAAGGGGCTGTGTAACAGGTTTAAGCATTTTATCGAGCGATAAGTTAATTTCATGTTCCTGATTTCTCATTTGTTTCAATTTACTTTTGATGGAGTCGGCAGACTTCACTAATTCCATTTTAATATTTTTCTCCATGTTATTTTCTATATAACACTATATTCAACAAAGGATGCTATAACACTGATTTTTATTATATGAATGAAATCCATTTATAACTTCATTCAAAGTGAAAAAAAAAATCGAAATTTTTTCTGTACCTTCCATTGTTTAATGACGAGTCTTTGTTAATGCTAACAAAATGATGTGGCTCAGTCCAAACTGTTCTACAAATATTTTTGAATTGATTCCATGATATATCAGAACTGACATGTTCTTCATAAATATGCTTTAAGTTTACATCATCTTGTTTAAATATTATAAGAAAATTTGCATTATCACGTAGCAGCTGTTTCGGAATTTTTGAGTAGGTTTGAGATAAATAAAAGCAATCGATTTGCTTATGTCTACCCATAGAAAAATAATTACGAATGTTTATTTGATTTTCGCAAACAACGTCATCAAAAATAAACACAGAATTGGTTAAAGCCTCACTCGGAGCTATAACATCTTTGTCATCATTAAACTCGTAAAACTTAATCTGAGGCACCCTCCTTATGACTTCTCGCAAAAAACGATATTTTGGTTGAAAATTAGTCTTCGAATACAAGTAAAGGTTCTGAAATTTGAGTCCATTTTCATGCAATAATAAACTGATGACAACGTTTGTTTTACCGCAGTTTGAAGGTCCACATATTATACAGCGAATTGTATTAGGTAATAAAACGCTATGTCTGATTTGATAAGTAGAGTCATCAAGTTTTATATTTCTAACGTTTAATGATATGGGTTGTTTGATCAACTTCATCTTGCCAATTGATTTATATTCCGCCTTGCATAGGCATTTATACAATAACAGGCATTAATTCCATACAATTCGAATAATACACTGTTTAAGTGAATAAAGCTTGAAAGTGGTCCAATATTTCATCGCATCTTCGACAACACGTTTGGCGCATTGATAAGTGCTCATCTCGTTACATCACAATTACTGTCACTTAATGCACCAAGTGTCGCGGGTTCGATTCCCGCACGGAACAAATAAGTATTTGTTCTGGTCTGGTTTTTTTTTTTGGTATAATGTTTTTTTTCGTACCATCTTTTATAAATAATAATAATAATACTCCATAATGTGAATTGTATGTTAAATAATAATGATCGGATGATCGTGCAATGCCAGTGTGTTGCATTACCCAAGCTAATAGGAGCACGTTATGTCTAATCGAAAATTGATTGAACTTATTTCAAACAAATCAAATGTCATTACATCGATTTCGGCTGAAATAGAGGTTCGGACTTGACAAATATAAATTAATTTGTGATGACATTTGCATATTTTAAGACAATGGTGAGAGTAACTTAAATAATTTTCATTGTTATTAACGATGACTAATAATTGATACTAAATATTATTGTGTTCTCAGTACATCAGACAATAATTGAAAAATCACTTAATTGCTATAGTCCGTAGAAGCAGGACCTAACATTGATTGTTTTTTTTTAAATAAAATTTTTCATCCGGTAAGTGTATCAATCAAATTATTTTTCTTTAATAAAAAATACTGCTACAAATGCTTCAATTAATATTTAATATAACAATTTTTTTTTTCAGAATAATGTCGTCATCACCTACCTACAGCCCCTGCATTCCGGTCAGTGATAATTTGGATGTTGCAGAAAATAATGGATCAAGATTACGTGAGGTATTATAATATTATATAATTAAATTATTCTTCCAGGTATTCTTATTTTGTTTGTAGTTATGATTTATAGTTATGTATTTTTTACAGTGGAACTCAGCTGCAGATCTCGACGATGAGAATCCACCATCCGTCTCATACTTCTACTCTCAGGGCAATACCAAATCATACATTGAAAGGCTGATGGATGAGCAGCAAGAGCTGCTCAATAAAGAAGCCAAAAAACAAGCGCAATATCAAAAAAAAATGCTCAGGAAAAGAAAAAGTTCAATAGGATCATCATCATCGACATCATACATTGCGCGTAGAGGTCGAGGTGGTGCTAAAGGACGCTATGTGATTAAAATGTACATTCATGAACTGAAAGACAGTGAAAGTGAAAATGATATAAGTGACAATAACGATGCAAGTGTAAGTGTACAGTATGTGGTTCGTGAAACGTATGATGAGGTGATGGATGCTGCACAGACATTAATAAAAAAAATTGGTGAGAATATAAGTAATACAGATTAGTTTTATGTTTTTTTTTTGTAATAATTTATAGTTTTTTTTTAATTTGAGTAGCTTTTTATATAATTTGTAGTGTTTTAAATAAGAGTAGTTTTTTTTTTCTATCGTTTTTGTAATAATTTTTAGTGTTTTTAATTTGAGTAGTTGTACATGTACATTTTTTTTTTAAAATAATTTACTGTGTTTTAATTTTAGTAGTTTTTTTTTTGTAATGATTTAATTGTGTTTTTAATTTTGAATTATTTTGTAATCGTTTAAAGTGTAAGCATTAAAGTGTGCTCACATGATTATTCGTCTTTTGTCACAGATATCTACTAATAGTTGAATTATCGTGTAAACACACATTTACCATAGAATTATTATAAGTATGTAGTACTGACTTTGAATAAAAAACCATAATTATAGTTATGTAAAAAAATATATGAAGTGTATTTTAATTCTTTAATAAAATTTATTACTTTCATCAATAGCTGTGTTTCATTCCTGGTCATGTAGGTACCTACCTGTTTGTAAGGTTGATAATAATGTTTCACAGGTTAAATGAAGAGACATAGGTATTTTTAATAAATAATTTATTTATCTTAAAAAGCTATTACATACTTTACATATTTTCACAATCATCACTATTGTATTTAAAAAATACTACACTTAAATTAAATACATTGCCGTCATTAAAATACAGTTTTATAATGTCCCCAAGGCAAAGTTTTACAGCCATCGTCTAATATCTGTCTTTTATCATCATCTCTACTAAGTACAAGTTTATTAATTTTTTGAGTAAAAATTTTATGGTTTTTAGACCTAATTATACACATATTTTCTCTAAGGCGTTCATTGTATCGTAAAGCTCTTTTGTAGTTTACAATATTAAGTTTTTTTGTAATGGATTTTTTTATACCTTTTGCTTTCCTTATTGAATTGTCTGCAGAATCTATACAATATAATTTTGCCCTTAAGCCCACAAATTCAGATATGACGTCACCACCCATCTCATCCTTGAAGAAACCTGGTATTTTACTATTTACTTTAGGCATATTATATTTCTCGTTTTCGAAGTTACTGGTGTCAAAATACTTTATATTTTTTTTCATGTCCTCATAAAAGTCTTGTGTATTAATTAAATACAAAAGACTGTCAGTGTCAGTATAGCAAAGCTGAATAGAATTTTTGTATATACGTTTCATTATAGAATAATGAAAATGATACAAATGAGTCTTAGCCAATTCTAAAATTGAAAATCCAATGTAAATCGGGCGATCAAGAATGATTTTTGTTTGTTGTAACTGAATAGCAACCAATGATTCTGATATCATAGACAAATTTTTAAAATTAGGAGCGCTTATATATTTTTCTGCCCCACAGACTTTGTTAGTTCTATTTGAATCATCCTTCCATATATTAACCAATTTCACATCGACATGTTTTCTTTTGTTTTCTATTGTTTTTCCGAAAATAGAGTTATTTTGTTTTTTAAAAAAGTCTCTTTCAAAATCTGAATTTGCTTCTTGACGGAGTGTTGTATTTAATAAGATATATGATGCCAAAAATGCATTTTGATTAAAAGCTAGTATCCTATAAATCTTGAGTAGAATAAGGCCATTTTTTAAACACTCTTTCAAATGAATGTAATGAATAACATATTTACATTTATCATTCAAGTTGGCAATTAATTTGTAATTTTTACTTCCCGGCGGTACAGATTTTTCGGCGGCAAACGGTAAATCAGAATGATAGTCGTGTATTTCAGACGGATAATATAAATCAACTTCGAGAATATATCCACTATCACTATCATTGGAAACACTCATTACATCAAATTTACTTAATTCTTGTTCATTCAAAAATTTAAAGTTCCCGGTTGGTAACTTCTGCATCATAGCAAAGCCATATAAATTTACACAATCAAGATAAATGAGATAATTATTAAGTTCCTCGCTGTTATAATGCGGAAGATATTTATTATTTGCTTTAGCATATCTTAAAGAACATTGAGCAAGACCTCCTCGGATACCTTTTTCAATCATTTGATATATCTCGATGTCTGAAATCAAGTCTAAATTAATATTAGTATATAACAACATAGCATCCCAACTCAAAGAGGGTGAAGACACATAATAACATGGATCAAGGTTATAATATTTCAAACTCATATCTCTAAATTTTTCAAACACATCACATAAAAGTAGGACGTCACATTTTAGATATAAATCTGTATATTCTCCTAAATTAGAAACATTAAAGTCATTCCAAACTTGTAACGCATGTTGATAATCTTCATTAGAAACAATTTCAGATGTTAAATTACTATAAAATTTACTTTGATCTGGTAATTTGTTTTCTTCATAACGATCCCATGAATCAATATAATCATAACAGTAGACACCTTTTTTTCGAACTAAATTAAATAAGTGTTCATCTTCGAAAAACTTTCGTAGGCTTTGAAAATCTCTTGGTTTCATTGATTTAACTAAATTATCTAGACTCGAGCTTAAAAAATTAAATGAATCAATAAATTTTAACTGAGCCATGTTCTTATTATCGATTGGGATAAATTTGGTAAAAGAGATATATTTTTCTTTATTTTTGGGAATTAAATTGATGCGTCCGGAAATGGAAGAAAGTTCTTTTATAAACAAATGGCAATCATAACCAGAAAGATTGTGAAATATAATAGGTATGAATGAACATGTTTTAACTTTTAAATTACATTTATTATGTGCAGGTCCCCTGTATTTTCCTGTAAAATGATCGTGATCTGCAACAATGATATCTGTATCGCAAAATGATTTCTTACATAAATAACATTGCTTTGCGTTGTTAAAAGAATTACGCTCAGCTTCACTGATTATCATGGGTTTTGAATCAGAAATAATTTTATGTAACCTTTTTACATCGTTGCTAATTGATTCAGTAAACTTCTTTGAACAATCTGTACCCCTATATGAAACGTACTTATTGAGTTCAGGTCTAGCATGACAAAAAATATAATATGCAAAGCAACTTGCCTCATGAATTTGAATATTTTCGACATATGTCGTTTTATTTTTATCCGAATATTTGCGTAATAAGCTCTCAAAATCACCGTAAATAACAATGGGAATTCTTTGTGTTCTTTCAAAATTAGAAAAACTGAGTTTTGTTTTATCTTCGGGTAGTATAGTTTGTACTCTTGCACAGTTATGATAAATAAGTTTTTCAGTTGTATTAAAATATGTAAAACATTCATCACATAAATGTATTTTAGACTTGTGTTTAGTTAATTGTTTGTGTACAAGTCTGTCGAATTTTTTTATTAAACAAAAATGACTTTTGTCGTTTTTATTAATGTAAAGTAAATTAACATGCATTATTTTTCTTTTTGAAGTTTTATACAAGGGTCCCGTCACTTGATTTTTCGAGTCTAAACCATAAATATTTACGCTCAAATTCGGATTTATATCTTCAAATAATTTAATATCCGTAAAACTCGGGGGAAATGACATGTTAGTTGTGTTTAGAACTTTTGAATAATGAGGGTATGATGTCACTCTATTTGGATTATTCATAGTCGGATACAAATGAGCTAAAACACTCCAAAGAAAACAATGTTCATCATAATTAACTAAATTAAGACAAGATTTTGTTTTGCGAATTCTTTCGGGTAATGGAATGTAAGAACTAGCTTTTAAAGGACTGTATTTTAAAACATTTATTTCTACGTGGCTAATTGACTCGATTGTCCAACCTGACTCACAAAGTTCAAACTCTGAACATTTGTTTACCATATTTTCAGTAAATGCGCTATAAATGGATGTTAAATCTGTATTCTGCAATATTATTACATATTTAGTGTTAAAAGATTTTAGAGATGATTCATTATTTTTAGGTAAAATATACGAAACATATAATTCAAAATTAACTTTTAATGATGTATGTTCTTTCAACTTCTCTTTAATAAGATAGCAACAAGTGAGAGAAACATCAGTTAAAAAAATTTCAGGTGAAATAATAAAATTTTGAGGAGATATTTTGTAACTAACAATTTTGTTTTTAAAAGCGCAAGCTATTATACGAACATTATCAAATTCAGTTTTTAACAAACAGTTAGACTTATGAATGTTGGACTTCTTGTGGGAAGAATATTGTTTAACGTGTACATTACAAGACCGACAGAAATACATTGTATAAACAAAAAAATATATTTATTTAATTAATATTTACTAGTCTTACATAGAGTTTTAAATTTACTTTTTATATCTACAAAGTATGAAAAATATATGCATTTATAAATATACACATTAATTAAAAGACAAAAATATAAAGATATCAAATATAAGATATTTTATCTATTTCAGCTTATTTGTTTATTTTACTAGTTTCTGTTTTTAATTATCGATTTTTAGTTCTTGTTTTCATTTATTGTATCTACGAAGTAGATCCTGTAAGAAAAATATATGCATATGATTGAAACACAAAAATATAAAGGTATCAAATTAATATTAGATGATTTACTTGCTTTTTATCTATATGCTTAATGATAACATTATTTAATGTTTTTCTAGATTCAGATTTTTGGATTTTATTTTAATATCTTAGTACAGATTCGATCTTTAAGAAAATAATTGCATTTAATTGAATATCAAAATACTTATTGCGTTATTTATCTGATTTTATGTATTTAAGCTTATTTCTTTATTTATATTAGGTTTTGTTTTTAATTTTCGTATTTTAGTTCTTGTTTTCATTTATTCTATCTACAAAGTAGATTCTGTAAGAAAAATACATGCATTTAATTAAAAGACAAATTTATAATATAATGTGATATCAAATATTAGTTAATGTATTTGATTCTTATCTATATACTTAATGATAACAATATTTAATGTTTTTCGAGTTTCA
Source organism: Asteroscopus sphinx (assembly GCA_949699075.1). Taxonomy (NCBI): domain Eukaryota; kingdom Metazoa; phylum Arthropoda; class Insecta; order Lepidoptera; family Noctuidae; genus Asteroscopus; species Asteroscopus sphinx. Next base: position 23,758,632 of record OX453004.1, on the reverse strand, counting down.
GAGTTTTGTATTATATTTTTATATCTTAGTACAGATTCGATCTTTAAGAAAATAATTGCATTTAATTTAATATTAAAATACTTATTGCGTTATTTATCTGATTTTATGTATTTATTCTTATTTCATTATTTATTTTAGGTTTTGTTTTTAGTTTTCGTATTTTAGTTCTTGTTTTCATTTATTCTATCTACAAAGTAGATTCTGTAAGAAAAATACATGCATTTAATTAAAAGACACAAATAAAATATAATGTGATATCAAATATTAGTTAACGTATTTGATTCTTTTCTATATACTTAATGATAACAATATTTAATATTTTTCGAGTTTCAGAGTTTTGTATTTTATTTTTATATCTTAGTACAGATTCGATCTTTAAGAAAATTATTGCATTTAATTGAATATTAAAATACTTATTGCGTTATTTATCTGATTTTATGTATTTAAGCTTATTTCTTTATTTGTATTAGGTTTTGTTTTTAATTTTCGTATTTTAGTTCTTGTTTTCATTTATTCTATCTACAAAGTAGATTCTGTAAGAAAAATACATGCATTTAATTAAAATACAAAAATATAATGTAATGTGATATCAAATATTTATTAATGTATTTGATTCTATACTTTAATGATATCAATATTTAATGTTTTTCGAGTTTCAGAGTTTAGTATTATATTTTTATATCTTAGTACAGACTGTGACATTTAAAAAAATAATTGCACTTAATTAAATATCAAAATACTTATTGCGTTATTTATCTGATTTTATCTATTTCAGCTTTTTTATTTATTTATATTAGGTTCTGTTTTTAATTTTCGTATTTTAGTTCTTGTTTTCATTTATTCTATCTACAAAGTAGATTCTGTAAGAAAAATACATGCATTTAATTAAAAGACAAAAATATAATAAAATATAATATCCTGTAAGAAACAATGCAATTAATCATAAAAAGAAATCTATGCTAACACTGAAATGCTACTCCATTAAAACTTAACTAAAAAAAATGGAATCAGAATAAACAAGCATAATATATAAACGTTATTGTTTTGATGGGTACAAAATTGGAGTAATGTTGCGGAAATCTTCTTTCACCGCTGAAACCAACTGGGTAACCGCTTTCCACGTTGGTGTCTTGTCATTCACAGCAGTTTTGAAACTGATCAGTGAATGTTGCCAGCGGTTGGTGGTCAGTAACTCCAGTTCACGACAGTTCGAGATACGAACTTCGATGTAATACTCTCCGCGTCTAGTAGGGTCACTTTGGTGAGAATTGCCGGAAGCTACTCGGCGGGTCAGATAATTCTTCAGTGTTGCCGCTCGGATAGGTTCAGACTCTTCATCCTGAAATCATAAAAGCAAACTCTGAGTCAGTTCAGTTTGTTGAGATGTATCGCATTGTGGATAGATTTCAGCCCAATGTTACTGACTGACTGAAAATCGTAATCCCATGAACGTTACTAGTAAAAAAAAAAGATCAAAAAAAAAATGTTTAAACACTACAGCGAACGGAAATACTAAAACGCATACTACCTACTAGTTTTCACATAACATAACATCAGGCCTGTATTTCTCCGAAGGGGTAGGTCGCCAGTTATGTTGTAGCGTTTCTAGTTTTAGTGTTTGTTGAAAAACAATAAACTGATAAAATAATATGTTATATCAACTCACCTCAGAATCATGGAAGGCATTGATTTTCCGTTTTTTAAAGGTTACTGGCGCTGGGTCAGTCTCTGATTCCGAGTCACTTCCAAGTAGTTCTTGTCTTTTCTTTGGTTTCGAGGCAGGTTTCTTTGCTGGTTTTGGCTTATTCTTTTTCTTTTGTGATGTAGAAGCAATAAAAGGCACTTCCACATCTGAATCAAATGGATTAGAAGACCTAAAAATAAGAAAGTAATAAATAAAATGATGTAAAAAAGGCTAATACAAAAAAAAATGACCATATGCATACAAAGCGAAACAACTGCATTGCTGCTGTCGTGTTGCTTTGAGTGCGAGGGGTCCAAGGGTTACGTACATACTTGACGCCTGGGCGATATCCACAACCAACGATGAGGAGTATGATGATGTACTAGCGATGTGTTGGAAAACACCTCGATCACCTCTGTTTTATACCCTAATATTATAAGGCAGCGATCATTGCAACGTATTTTTATTTTCATTTAATTTTACAAATTAAAACAATGATGTTTGATTATTCAATATTGACCTCTTTATTCATTATTAATAAGAATTATTATTGCTTGTTGTATTTTAAAATCAGACACTCATGTGTAATCACCTCCTAATAAAACTTATTTGGAGACAATGACATTCTTTGGTCATTGTTTGGTGACAATACTACCCCTGGCGACGCTCTGTCGCTGCAATTTGAGACGAAATTTTAAATTGGGCAATGGTTATGTATGTACCTACTTACTAGGTAATGTGAAAGTCTATGAAGATGATTATAATATGTTGTTACCTACTCAGTCACAGGCTAAACCGATTCGGATGATGAACTTTTCTTTCAATTATACACATCCTGGATATAGAATACTTTTTATCCCAGTAATGCGTTCCCTGGGATATGCAGACGAAGTATCCTATGAGTTATTCCAGAAAATCGTCTATCTGTGCATCAAATTTCATCCAAATTTGTTGAGCCATTTTGTGCGATTATGTAACAAATACACAAAACTATTCTATTATGTTAACGCGTTTACGAGTAGGGAGCAAAATCTAAACATATAAATTGTGGAAAGATTTCTTTCATGGACAGGATTCGAACCTACAAATTCTGGTTCAGTACAGCAGTGCTTCGAGCAGTATTTTCGTGTGCGAATTTTTCTTTCCACAATTTATTCCTTTAAATATACAGACATTTAAACATACATAGCATAATGATTGCTTACAGTTATGTTATTCAACATTCAATTCCACTATAAATTGTAGTGTGAAGCATTGAACCTAATTTATAATTTCTTATTTTACTCTAGCACTAAACTAAGAAATCGAGCACAGGTTTATCAAGCCTTAGGCCAGCAACACAGCATCATCATGACTTTTCTTTTCTACAAAGAGAGTAACACAATGTGTGATTTAGTTATACCCGATTTCGAAGATATTTGCTACCAGTTTCTGTCAGAACATGAAAATGCTTTTATTTAAATGAAGTTGATGAAAGACATTTCAATTTTAACGCAAGTCTTAAGATATTGTAGGATGGCATCCATATAATAATATTGTACATTCTAACGACCGGTTTCAGATTTGTTTATTCGAAGACAAGTTGGTGCGACTTAAGAAACAATTAAGAATCATTTCGTATGGTGTTTAATGTTCTCAAACCTCGCTGCAATGCAATACGATTCAACGGTCAATACTTAATACGAACAATCATTAAACTTTCAACAAGTAACTAAATTACATTAATCGAAATATGATCGAAAATTTTATTGTAAGGCATTGTATAAGTCGGCATTCATTTGTGCAAGATTTACACGACATCGGTTCGATACAACACAACGTTGTGCTGGCGTTCGAACTTTATTCATATTGCGATGTAACTGTATCAATTTATTTAGAACTTGAGTATGCTTATTGATTTGTCTCAATGCATTCATTGTTTACTGATTCACGATGTCGCGTCGCTGTGAGCGAGCGATTGTATTCTGACATTGATCAGCCGATACAGTAAAATCGGGGCGCTGCATCGCGAACCGAACGAAGCGAGGTGAGTGATGCAGAAGCCCCAATTTTACCCTACTGATAGGTGCTGGTGATTACTGATACGAAAACACGAAAAAAAATGCGATTCGTTTTTTTAGATTTTTTGATGTATATTTTTTTTGCATTTTTCATACATAACCAGCTTTGGGCAGTTAAATAAAACTCATACATAACGAAAAATGCAAAAAAAAAAAAAAGTCGCATTTTGTTTTCGTGGTTTCGTATCAGTAATCACCAGCACTATTCCCTATCTTAGTTTTCGGAAGCGTTTCCCTGACACCCTGTATACAACATGTTATTGAAATAACTGAAAACTTCTTAAGGGCTCATTGTACAGTCTAACAAAGCAATTAGTATCCAGGGTAGAGAGATATAAATGAAGTTTTCTCAGAAGATTATGGAGGTTTTCGAGTGAAATATCATTTTAATAACGGACAAAGTTAAACTGTACTTAAACAAAACCCTAATCGAACCGTTCTATATAATTTCCTGAGAAATCTTCATCTATATCTGGCGACCCTGTATACTAATTGCTTTGTTAGACTGTACTCATCAGTATGAACAACTTTTACTATGGGACCAATCCCGAAATCGCTAATATTTTATCGGCCCAGATGCGTCGATAATCGCTTAGCGTATAGCGTATTTATTATGTATTTGTATCTCGTCGAGCCCTTTCATTTGAGTAGCAAAACGATGGCTTACATTCAGAGACGAATCTTAGCGTAAACTCATGCTTCCAACTGTCAAATAGCCCTGTATTTTGACAGTTGGAAGCATGAGTTTACTTTTAGATTCGTCTCTGAATATAAGGCTAAGACCTGTGGTTGGGGAGATATGGCCATCAGAAGTTTTAACCATTTATTTGTCTAGACCTCATCAAGCCCTTTCAGTTGAGTACCAACACGATGGGTGTAAGACCTATAGCTTAGGAGATATTTCCATCAGAATTTTTGCCCATTTATTCGTCTAGAGCTCATGAGCCCTTTCATTTGAGTACCAACACGATTTGTCTAAGATCTATGGTTTAGGAGATATGGCTATCAGAAGTTTTGACCATTTATTCGTCTAGAGCTCATAGAGCCCTTTCATACTCAAATGAAAGGGCTCGATGGGCCAACACGATCAACGTAGCCAGACATCCCGTTTTTAATGCTAAAATTATTGTATGTTCCGCGCAGGGCAGTAAAAATTACGCTTTTGTAAAATGTATCGATTTTATGTTTTGCGCTTTGTCTTGAGTATGAGCGAAATTAGTTGTAGGAATTTTTGACCGAGCTAAGCGACTTAGGGGCAAGTTCATCGAGGAGATAACAGATGTTTATGTAAAAAGCAAATGTTTAACCCGAACTTTGGTGTTCACCAACGATAACCAACTGTTATATCACAGTAATCAATCGGTTTTTCTAACCGATGTCGGGGAAGTCGTTTAAGTACTAACCGGGTATTTAAACAATAAATTTTTGACGTTTGATGGTTGAAATTGTTGAGGTTATTCATTGATATTCTGTATTTGTTTGTTTTTCGTAATTTTAGAAGAGTCTATGCTGCATAAAATATTAATATTAGGATTATTACTCTCCAATATAAAAAAACAATTGCATTTTATCATATTCGTAAAATTTATAATGAAAACCGAATAAAATAAGGGCCGGAACACGTTGCCGTTTTTCGAGCGTGCATTTTTCTTTTACGAACATAAACAAAGAAACATATTGCTTAATGCTTTGAGAAAACTTATGAAAGATGTGTAAACATAACTGTTTTTGTCGTATTGAGGTAGTACGTAATTTATTTATTTATATTTTGTTGTAGAATTAATAAAAATAAAAATGAATGCGGCTTATAAACGATGCTAGCGCGAAACCTGCACAATGTTACCGCTACTTTTGGTTAACCACAACTACCAGAATTTTAACATGTTTCAAGAAACGCGCCCGCCCGATACACTTCGGGTGTATAAGCGGCCTAATAATCAAACATCAAAATGGTGTATTCATTGGTTGCTATGACAACCAAGACCGCTTATCCTGCCAAATTAAAAAGATATGTCAAATGTATAGAGTAGCATTATACTAGGATTTTTAATTATGAGTTACCTAATATGCAACCGTTTTAAATTGTCGTTCTTTTCATAGTGTTGTTGCCATTTAGTTACCATTTTGATTAATCGTGTTACATCATTCGTTCTTTCATTCCCAGAACGCTCGGTTTCAGAATCAATGATCGGATAGGAGTCGTGAACACGAAAATTCCCGCGTCCCGGTTAAACATCTGTTGTTGAATAACAGGTTGATTTCTCAAACAGTGGTTATTTCAATGTCCGCGAACTCGGCCCTTAAGCGAGGTCACTCAGTTAATCGGCCGCTCAGCACTTTGTCCGTCTGTCAAAACCTTATAACTTGAAAATCTCACATAATAACTACATAAAACTTTAGCCCAAAGCAGAAAATAATATTTTATATGTATTGCTCGCGAAAACCTAAGAAATTATTAAATTTTAAATTAAATTATTAAATATTAAATTATGATATTTGAAATTATAAAAAAACTCTATTCGAGGGGGAACGTGACCATACATCCAATTACGGCATTATATTTTTTTATCTACACTCATATCGTAAAATTCGAATTACACAGACTTTATGCACATACACCTGTAATGATGGTTTTCTTGGGAAAATAGTGCAGCGGTTTCCCCTTGCCTTCTGCACCAGACATTTCAGGGAATATTTACTTCCCAAGGCTGCTGTAGCCTCTTCTGATCGGTTGCCCGTCAGGTGTATGGTTATACCGCCATTGCTCGGTCGCCAGAGCCTTGTTCGTTATCTGGCAGGGGGCACCACGAAGGCCCGAGGGCCGTCGCCGCTGGCTATTCATACGAACCACCAGCGCGTGTAGGTAAGGTTGACAGTTGGGTCAGCTACGATGTTAATGCTGTTCTCCCATACCCCCCAACGAACCCCCAAACCGAGTTCGTTTATCTTGGTTCAAATTTTAATGAAAATCCTTATCGCACGTTACGATTAATTAAGCCATAGATCTTAGATCCATCATTGTGATGCTCATCATAAGAGTAATTTTCAGGCTACACCACTCACGGTATGCGAAGAGTTTGCGAACATTCTAGAATCGTGTCCAGTTCCACGGGTGTACATGGAGCTGTTTGCTGTACTGTGCATTGAGACCAGTCACTACGTGGCCTTCGTCAAGGCAGGGGTCGGCCACGACGCGCCCTGGTGTTTCTTTGATTCAATGGCTGATAGAAAAGGTAAGTCGCTGTACTTTGATAAGAACTGTAACAACCTAATATACTAAGAGATAACGACCAAACGGCTCAGGTAAGTTTATCCCGACCGAAACAGGTAACTTTATCGTTGAATAAATTCGGGTACCGACCAGCAAATAACTTGAGTAAAGATGGCGTCACTGTTGTTTCAATGTTCCAAGTTATTTGCCGATACCTATAATTTACGCGAAAACCGTCGATCTGGCAGGCCGCACCTGGTGGATTCAGGAGGTATGCGGTGGGGGCGGGAATAGGTGAAAGTATCGTATTTCTTTTTTATTGCAAACTGGTTAACTATATTCCCAATACACTCAAAATCCAGTCAATCGGATGGTGAAAAGGTGTTGCCAACCTGTAATTAACGAAAAATATTTAAAAAAAACCGGACAAGTGTGAGTCGGACTCACGCAATAAGGGTTCCGTCCCACTCATCGACCTGATACCCCATAGAATCTGATTTAATTTACGTACGCGAAATGTGAATTTTTGCATCTCTTACTTACGTTGGTACCACCACATATGTCTATGTTTGACCTATTTTTAGTATTTGTTGCTAAACTACATAGTATACACTATAATCAGACCAAGTTTGACGCTGGTATGTAATTATGTATTACTATTATTGATGCAGGTATGGTCTTAGCAAAAGATGATGAAATAAAAGAGCGTTGGAAGGTATACTTTGAAAGGTTGATGAATGAAGAGAATGTATGGTCTGGCCTACTTAAAGAGGTGCATGTAAATAGGGGTCTGGTGAATGAAATTAGTATGGATGAAGTCAGAAGGGCGATTCGAGGTATGAAAAATGGGAAAGCAGTGGGACCAGATGGTATACCAGTAGAAGTATGGAAATTATTAGGAGAAGATGGATGTTACTGGCTGACTTTATTCTTCAATAAGTTGTTGCATGAAGAAACGATCCCACAAGAATGGTGTAATAGTACGCTAGTGCCCATCTTCAAAAATAAGGGTGATGTACAAGACTGCAACAACTATCGAGGAATAAAGCTCATGTCACACAGTATGAAAGTATGGGAGAAGGTGATAGAGAAAAGATTGCGAGAGGAGAGTGAGATCACCCAAAACCAGATGGGATTTATGCCAGGTCGTGGGACAACGGATGCCATATTTGCACTCCGCCAAATATGCGAAAAGTATAGACGTGCGCATAAGAACTTGCACATGGTGTTCGTTGACCTAGAGAAGGCGTACGACAGAGTACCCCGCGAGGTCTTGTGGTGGGCGCTGAAAGAGAAAGGTGTGCCTGCAAAGTATGTGGAGTTAATTCGTGCTATGTACAGCCAATCTAGTACCCACGTTCGGTCGGCCGCTGGCAACACCGACGAGTTTCAGTGTGGCTGTAGGCTTGCACCAAGGGTCGGCTCTAAGTCCTTACCTCTTCTTGCTGATAATGGATGCTTTGACATCAGAAATCCAGGAAGAGGCACCCTGGTGCATGCTGTTTGCTGACGACATTGTCCTTGTTGGTGAAGATGGACTTGAGGTCCAGAGTAGATTGGCAAAATGGCAACAAAATCTGGAGAACGTTGGCTTGAAAATCAGCAGAACTAAAACGGAATACATGTTCTGCGATTTCGGCGGTCTTTCCGGTTTTGTTGCTATTGCGCTAGATGGCGTGCCCTTGCCAGTCTCCTCCGACTTTCGGTACCTCGGTTCACTTGTGCGAAGCGATGGCGAAATTGACCGGACAGTCAAGCACCGAATTAACACAGGATGGTTGAAATGGCGGCAGGTCACGGGAACTACATGTGACTCCCGAATTCCTCTTAAACTGAAGGGGAAAATCTATAAGACCATGATAAGACCTGCTGTCCTGTATGGATCGGAATGTTGGGCTACGAAAGGAATTAATGAAAGGCAAGTGCATGCAGCTGAGATGAGAATGTTAAGAGGAATGTGTGGTGTAACGAGAATGGATAGGATAAGGAATGAATATGTAAGAGGGAGTCTGAAAGTAGCGCCAGTGACAGAGAAGTTAAGTAGCAACAGACTATCATGGTATGGACATGTGATGAGGAGGAATGGGGAGCATGTTACGAGGAAAGTTTTAAGTATGAATGTTGATGGCTATAAGAAAAGAGGGAGACCGAAGAAAATATGGATGGATTGTGTGAAAGATGATATGAATAGAAAGAAAGTAAACACAGAGATGACGGCTGATAGAGATTTATGGAAGAAAAAAACATGCTGCGCCGACCCCAAATAAATTGGGATAAGGGCAGGAGGATGATGATGTAATTATGTATTACCGTTTCGAAGTTAGAGCAGGAACAAAAACGTTGAAAAAAATGCATGTTTTTCGAGGTTTCTTGTATGGCCCCCTTAAGTTTTAGACTCTTTATTTATTTTTAGTATTTGTGGTGATAGACACTATAGTAACACATATTCTGTGAAAATTTCAAGTGGTTGTCTATTACCGTTACAAAGATACAGCCCTGTGACAGACAAACAGACGGACGGACGGCGTAGCGAGAGTAATAGGGTCCCGTTAGCACCCTTTGGGTACGGAACCCCAAAAAACGTGATATCGTCGCTGACTTAGAATAATTATGCTAAGCGTCGCTGACTTTTTTCTGCTAGTAGTTTATTTATTACAGAAGCCAAAAAAAGCCAGCGACGATACTATTACCATATTTTTTTTCGCTAATTATAATTAGGGCAGACAAAACATAACGAATTGGCTTTTTTGGGTGTAATCGGAACATAGCTGAACAGTTTGAAGTAAAAATGTATGGCGAAACTATTATTTAAAAGTCTTTTCTTAGTGCTCACCTACGTTATAGTTAGGAGTTCCTTAAACTTTTGTGCAAAATTTCATGCTTCTAGACCCACTGGCTTAGGCTGTGCGGTCAGTCAATCATTAGAGTTTTAGTGAGTCATTATTGTAGAATAACAGATTTCCCATACAAACTTTCACCCCCGTTTTACCTCCTTAAGGCTGCGTATCCACCAGAGATGTGTGAGGTAGAGAAGCGGTGCGCGACGAAAAAATCCACCAATAGGACTACTTCATAGTCCTAGCCTCGCGTACCGCAGCTCTGGTGGAAAAGGGCTAGTGGAGCTAGATATTTGTACATACAAAAAAACCACAGATGTGCGAGGGATGCGGGCGAATAATATGTGCGACGGACGCGGGCCAGAAATGTGTGTGAGGGACGTGTGCAACAACTAAAAAGGGTTCGCTGATACGCATCCACACACCGTTTCACAGCTTCGCTACGCATCCTCGTACCGCACAATCACTTCGCACAGCCTTGGTTGAAACGATCACACCGTTTCACAGCGCCTCTTCATCGCCATCTTCGCGCCACCTAGTTACCTCGCACATCCTGGTTGGACAACCAGCCCAAGGGTTGATTTTACTAGATAGATTTTTTTTGTTTATTTTCATCAAAAATCGTAAAAGGTACGAGTTTTCAAAGATTAAACTTGAAAAATTACGGTTTTTTTCAACCCCTATTTAAACGCCTTAGGAGAAGAATTTTCAAAAAAATCTTAGTGCTCACCTACGTTATCTAAGGAACTCGTGTGCAAAATTTCATCCTCCTAGACCCATCGGCTGTGCGTTGTCTGACCATTTAGTTTTAAGAATTTTATTAAGAGGAATGTAGTAGACAAGTGGCGCCCCCATCAGTAAAAAAATTATTACTCGCTGCATACATCATTTATCGAAAATTCGTTTTTAACTATTGAAGTACAGGTATAGTAGTTTAATCAGAAACTGTTAACTCTTTAAATTATACTTCGTTGTAGTTGTAGATAGAAAAATTGCGAAAAACGGCCACTTGGCATTTTTTCTATCTACAACTACAGCGAACTATATTTTACAGAGTTAATAGTTTCTGATTAAACTACGGTACCCTTTGCACTCCGCCCGGGGAAGGCGGAGCCAGTGTCGGACTCTTACCGACTAAAACCACCACAGTGTTCCTCTTCCAACCACTGGCCGGGGGCGTGGGAAACTTATAGTCGTCCAACCATCCCCGGCAGGTAGGTACACTAGTAGGCGAGCCCCTTCTCCCCGTGCGGCATCATCGGCCGCACCCTTTTCTTGACTGGCGCGCGCGGAACACGACGCTCCACCATCACGGGCCTTGACTGATCGGGCGGCGGGCCACCCCGGTTCCGCCGCCCGCAAGCCCACTCCTAGGGCGGCTGGAGGTCGGCGTACGCCCTCCTGCGACGCCCGGTCCGTCTCCTGCGGGTGGGGAGGGAGGTCGTTGCCTCTCGAACCCTCTCCGCCGCCTCCTTAGCGAGCATCACCTCCTCGCAAAAGGAGACGATGCCCTCCCAAGCGTTCTCGCTCCCGACCATAGCCAAAACAACAGCCGGAAGCGAGAGATCACTGCCGCCTACTGCAGTTATAAGGTCACGGCGCTGCGTGGCCCAAGCTGGGCATTCCGCCAGTGTGTGCTGCGCCGTGTCCTCAAGGCAGCTCCCGCAGTGATGACACTCGGGAGTCGGCTCCCGGCCTATGCGACACAGATACTTCCCGAAGCAAACTACAGTACCTGCCCCCCTAGCCAAGTTGACAATCTACAATCGTCAACGCTATAAAAAACAATCACAATGTATGGGAATGACTAAATAAATAAATAAATCATTCATTTATTTCTCCACTACATAAATAATTTTTACAGTGTAAACCATTAAAACAAATATTTGCTTAACATTATGTTGTGGAGACTGGAGCCTGTACTAGGTACGAGTACGACTAATAATGACTGGTACTTCTATAGTTAAAAACTAATTTTCGATAAATGATGTATGATGGGGGCCCGACATGGCTGCTACATTCCCCTTAATTGGATGTTTGTCGTTGGTGAGTTCAGGCGAGCGCAACGGGTACAACATTCCGGAGATCGTGTGCATCTCGGAGCTGGGCGCGTGGCTGAGCGAGGAGGGCGCGCGCGGCCCGGCCGAGCGCGCGCCCGCGCACGCGCGCCGCCTGCTGGCCGACGCCTACATGTGCTTCTACCGCAGCCCCGACGTCGCCATGTACCGGTAGCGACAGCCGCCCAGCCCTGCATTCACTGCGTTCCACAAGTGAAACTACAGGCAAAGAACAGGGTATGGCCACAGAAGTCAAACAACAGAAAAACGCATTTAAAAATTGGAATGTTGCTAGTTCATTATTGAGAACAATGGACGTAGAAACTGTTTCTTATGACAAACCGGTACATAATAAAAAATCTGGCGATTGCAAACGAAAGTTTCATAAACAATCTATACATTGCTATTAAAAAGTAATAAATTGTGACATTCCCTGTTCTTTTACTGTAATAATTAATAATTTAATAAAGGGATTAATGTAAATTAAACATTTAAAAACCCCCAACACAACTCATTCATTCTTTCATTCACTTTACACATTCATACACTAGTTCGCCACAACCAACCCAACCATCTACGTCGTATACCAACATTTCATATCGATTGAACGAGTGAAAGTAGCTTAGATTCCCTAACAGTTTGTGGGGCTCTGGGCTAATACTATTCGGGGGCCTGCCTACCATTTTGTCAAAAAACTGTTATCGATAATAAAAAAGACGGAATCTCCCGTTCCATTCGATAGGTGCACATACGATTAACGGCCAAAATTAATATCCAATCTATCCACGATTTACCCTACTAGAGATAGAAATTTTACATAAGCTCCATACAAAATATGTCAAATTTCTATCTCAAGTAGGGCAAATCGTAGATAGATTGGATATTAATTTAGGCCGTTAACTGATTGCCAACCTTATGATAAGATTTATTTATTTTTATTCACTATATTGTCTATTGTCTCCAATGGGGGCTGGGGGCCTTTTATATCCTCGGGGCCCTGGGCTGCAGCCCAAAAAGCTCTTATATAGATCCGCCCCCGTTCCCTCTGATCCCTGTGATCAAAAAGTCATTTTCCAAAATCACAATAAGACACTGTTTTAAGGCATTAGTAAGTTCCCGAGTTGGTAGCTGTTAAGGTCATTTAACTGCCAGGTGGACCGACGACCTAAAGAACGTGGCTGGGGGGGGACTGGATGCGGAAGGCAGAGGACCGAGTGTTGTGGCGCAACTTGGGAGAGGCATATGTCCAGCAGTGGACTGCGATAGGCTGAGTTGATTGAAGGTCATTTAAGTAGTTTGTCATATATGTAAATTGTATATCATCGTTATATCGTGTATCGTTTCTATGTTAATTAATGTAATTGGTTTTTGTACCGTGTTAATTAACCATAAACAAATGCCTTTTAAGGGGTTATCTGACACACTGAAACCACCCATTTCGCTAGTCTTCCTGGACCTCAAGGACGTACCCGATATACTTATTTATACTTAGTACCTATACAAAATGAATTATGAAAAAATAGATTGGGTAAATGTAACGTGGTATAAAAACTATCGTTTGCATGACACGATTATGATTGAAGTGTAAGGATCTGCATCATGCACCTAGATATGATCTCAATTATTGTACCAACACTTTTCATGACTTTCGTTCATTCTGTTACTCGTTGTCACAGACAAGTAAGCCTCAAGACACCGCATATACAAAGTTTTGCATGAGATCACAGTCGTAAAATGTGGCGGGGCCGAGGGGCGGACGGCGCGTTATGATTGGTCGACTCAAAAGTTCGGTGGTATGATTGGTGCCGCTCGCTGACGGAGTGACGTTCCGATTGGTGGCGGGGCGTATGATATGCTGTGGTACTGCATATGCATTGTGACCGGGGGTATCCGGCTAATCGTCTAGAGGCTTACTGATCTGTGCTCATTGTATACCAGGGCTGCGTTCAGTAATATCGCCCGACGACGTCGGACGACACACGGAGCGTTCTTTGGGCGTTCGTTTGTATGATCACTCTGAGTAACTGAACGACAAAGTACGTTCCGTTCGTCGTTGGGCGATATAACTGAACGTAACCCAAGAATAGACTTTTTTAATACTGCTTGTTAAATTAATTTTGGATATAAGTTTAGAAAATATTAAGAAGATATTTATTTAGAAAAATTCATTCGAAGGATATAGTGCAGACTGTGCAGATATAGTTATTTTATTATAGAATCTATTAAATCAAAACTGACTTGTGATGGAATTATGTATTTAGTAGCTAACTTGGACTTGTCATTAAAATATACATAATTATGGAGATTGAATTAATAGTACAGTGCAATTAGATTTCGAATAATTCACGGAAAGCTGGATTTTGGTATATTGCTGAATAATGTGGTTTTAAATAAAATATAAAAAGTCATCGATCGGCCGATAGCCCTCCGGCTTCCAGATATTTTTCCCGGGCTTTGGGATCATCACGACTCTCTCCACCTTCCACGCTTGTGGAAATGTCCCGGTGTGGAGAATTCTTGTGTAAAGCCGCGCTAGTACGGCCACTGTCCGTGGCGGCAGGTGGCGAAGCGCGGCGTTGGTGATCACATCCACAGCGGGCCTTCGGCTTATAGCGAAATTATGTGTTTAGAATAGAAGTAAATACACTTAGGTTCAAATCCTGTGCCATTGCTACACGGCTCTTTTCACACTAGGCTGGGAAGTTGGATGCAGCATTTTGTCCCACCAAAGTTTGGTATCACCAACTACCAGGGTTATCAAGATCTAGATTAAGTAGATAAGGTTATCTAGGATCTAGCTGCTTTGTTGCATATCAACTAATAGTATTGTGATGACATATAATGATATGTTAAAATACTCAGAACTACATTGGCTGCATGCAACATCTAATCCATCATATCTCCCATCCCACAAACCAATAGAAATGTGCGTTTCTGGTACCCGTAGAAGTATGGGTATGCGAGTGTGAGGTTTCAGCTCCGTTCTCAAATTTTCCAGGAGCGTCTTCTCCCATTCGTTAATACTTCTCTACGACTTTATTTCGCAACTTCGAAGTAGAACAGCACTTCCATGAAATAAATTATGCCCCGGCAGCATCCTTTGCGGCTTCAACACTGCTAATTAAAAGTGCCACGTGGATTTGTCAGGGCTGAGGCGCCGGCATGAAATCCTTTCTACATAAGGATTATGAAAACGTTTATGATATTTTACCAAAAGAACTACCTAATACACTACCACATGTAATACAACTAGATGGAAAAAAAGCTATGTGAAATTTTAATAAGCACGTCCACAAGGATATTATATTTCATACTAAAGTTGGATTGGACCTGTACTCAAAACAGACTTAATGGAAATGAATTTATACTCAAACAAAAGAGTAAGAAGCAGATGTCACAAAAATCACAAAATCTATGTGGACGAGAGCTACGTTACAACACTATAAATCCAATTATTTCCGAAACGGTGACCCTTGCGCATAAAAGTTGTAGGTATGTCCTTTTTGTAGGAAACTACCTAATTTGATCTATTGTATTTTTTCTATGTGACCGTTTTCGAGATTTTCACGAAAAACTGTTTCTCGAGACTTGATCCACCATAAAAATATGGAGCGGCACTCGGATCGATGGAGACTTGATTGACTTGACTTTATTTAAAACTACATTATTGAGCTATGTGTCAAAATCCAGCTTTCCGTGATTTTTTTCGTAGTTTGGCCGTTTTTTCATCTAATTGTACTGGACTACAAAAGTTACGACGCTTTCATCTTATTAAAATAATCACTAGGAAGTAGTATTATGGCAATCCAACTTATAATTATTTGTATGATTTCGGATTAGAAACCCTACTTAACAAAACGGCAGTTTCCGGTGCAACTTTTTAATTGTTTTTGTCATTCTGAATTCAACTTAGTTTTTATGGGGGTAAGGTTGACAATTGTGTAAGTGGCAATTTCATCAAATTTTGTTTGGGTTGACACAAACTATTATTATAGCAATAAGAGTTAAAATAATTTAAATTACAAATAAATAAATAAAACATGCATAATTTTTAAAACTGTTGTACTGATTTCGAGTTAATATACAATATAGTAATTTATTTTATCTTCTATAAACTTATTTTATTTATATTAATATTTATGTCTACGACCAGATTTCACTGAGATTACTTTGATCGTTTAATTAATTTGATAGATTTTACTTCTATCAGAGATCTTCACGATTCTTTTGCTTTTGGGATTTGCAATCGCAAGCGAATATAGGCTGTGGCACATGAGTCATGTTTTCTTCTATATTCACTTCACTTTTTATAATTTTACTCCATTCCTGGAAAAGAAGCTTTAATTATATCGCGTTTCTTTTGTTTGAAATGAAACCTCTATTTGACAACCTCTGAGAAGAAATCAAACTAAGCAAACGTACCACTATGACCACTGTAGACAAGAATTTGTCTACGGAATAATAAACAAAACTACATTGTATAGAACTACAAAAGCTGTCATAAATTTTGTTTACTATTTCGTAGACAAAACCCTTGTCTACAGTCGTCATGCTACGCCTGGAGGAACCTTCTGAAGTCCAAATACAAGACGAGGACAATGCAAAGGCTGGTCTTTTGTGGAAAGTAAAGTTTGAGTGGCCCTGTCCCATCCATCTGAAGGAGCTTTATTTTAAACTAGACTTTTACCGCGGCTTGGCCCGCGTACTGAAATAAATAAATAGCCTATGTTACTTCTGGATAAAGTAGCTTTCTAATGGTGAAAGATTATTAAAATCGGTTCAGTAGTACAAGAGTTTATCGATTACACAAAAACAAACAAATCTTTCCTCTTTATAATGTACACGTATGTGTGTTCTCTTTATGTGTGTTTCTTTTTACTAATGTATAGATAGCTAAAACTAGCTTTTACTCGCGACTTCGCTTCCATGATTCTTTATCCCAGCCTTTTTTCAGAATAAAAAGTAGCAAAGTAGCCTATGTCACTCTCCGGCCCATAAACTATTTCTATGCTAAAAATCGGATCTGTTGCTACGTGACAAACCTACAAACAAACTTTCGCATTTACAATACTGCCACTACTCTACTTACCCAAAATAAAGCAGCATGATAACAAATAACGTGCTGCGGCAATAGGTGTTCATTCGCGAAATTCCTTGCATTCATAGCAATTATTTTTGCCTTCTCGTCGTTTTCTCGTGCCCATTTGACGCGATCTACTAAATCGGATAAATCCCGTTTAATGGGTACGAAATGTTCCCAGGCAGCAAGTTGCCCGTAAAAATATTCGTAGTAAGGAGAATCCTGTTTGAGAACCAAACCGCCGCCGGCTAATAGGTACGGCATACGATACGCTGCTACGGTACCATCAACACTGATTTGATATTTATACTGAAAAAGAAATATACACAGTAAATGAAATTGAAAACTCGCTCTTTCAATGCGGTACTCTACGGCTGTTTTCTTGTACGTTTCAAGTCCATCCAATGCTTGTCTGTAAGATGACGTCACGAACCCAAGCAGCATGTCGGATAGCGTTTTCGTAATTTTCAGCGCGAAAATTTAAAATGCATATTAATGCATTTTTAAGGCATTTATCGATTTTACCATACTGTTGTGAACAATATAATTAGTCGAAGAAGGATCAAATTAAGACACATTTTAATAATGGATTTAATATAAATGCATTTTTGGGCATTCATAGATTTAAAAAAACTAAAATAAAAATAGGTAC
Source organism: Asteroscopus sphinx (assembly GCA_949699075.1). Classification (NCBI taxonomy): domain Eukaryota; kingdom Metazoa; phylum Arthropoda; class Insecta; order Lepidoptera; family Noctuidae; genus Asteroscopus; species Asteroscopus sphinx. Next base: position 23,741,051 of record OX453004.1, on the reverse strand, counting down.
AGTCGACAGCATGACAGTGGTAACACTTCAATTAAAAAATCGCCCTTACTGCTTACGAAATAAAGATGCTGCTAATGTCAAAGTGTTACCACCGACGTGCGGTTGACCGTACTATTGGATTATTGTCACAAACGAATCAAATTGAGACACATGTAGCGTGCTGTTTGGGACTTGATTATTTTTAGAACTGGGTTCCTAAAAGGTGGTAGCTGGCAACCATCTTCTCTATTAAAATTAGGATAAATAGGTACTTAACACAAAACTAAACTTACATCAAAAAATTTAAAGAATGATATATGTGGTTGTTTTGGTCCATATTGAGCCTCTTTGTCTCTAAAGAAGAAGAAATTTGTAAGGGAAGCATTAAATAGGTCTGGGTTTGCACGTGCAATATCCACAAGTTTCAAACGTTCCGCACGCGAGTCGCGACCCCGCCAAATAGCTTGCGGCGTGCGCTCTTCCCACACACGTTCTGCGCTACTCTGAACTGACAGTGTATCCAATGTCACCCTGTAACCATTACAAAAGCAATAATAGGAAATAATTTCATCGCATTATTATATAACCAACAATATTTTCTAGTTTACCTTCCCATATTTTCTAAAGTAGATTCGGTCAAATCATATGTTGGCATTACAATGTCATAAGTCTCATCACTGCCGCACCATGAAAAGACAGGCAATGGTGTATCACCCTTGTGTACCAAGGGCCAATCACCTAGATTAATTACTAGTTCTATATCGGGTATCTTCACTTTTCTCATTAAAGACAATATAACATTGTCGGAAAACATATTAAAACCAACATGTTTCCCATAACATTTACGATACATCTCATTGTGTTTTATGGCATAGTGGCAGAAACTGGTACTTTCTGGTTGATTATATTTTTGTGTAATTTTTTGTACTTGCTCTTTCATATCTAAATTGTGAAATGGGCTTAGATCTTTTACAATTTGTTGATATGAATGCAAACAACCATAGTCTCTAAACCATACTTCAAATTCTTTTTCTGGACATTTACATTGATCAGGATGGATGGGTCCTGTAAAAAATTACATTGCATTAATATGAATTGTTACACAAAACTGGAATAAGCTATTGCCCGGCCGCATAATGCCAGAAATTTCCTGTCAGAAAATTTACAACGTGCAAAGGATGACTCCGCAAACCCCGCGCCATAACCATTAGGTATACTAGTGTAAAATGTAATAACTTTATATGATCCGGGCCTGCAGCCCTGCACAATAGTGCGAGAGGAGCCGACCGCCAAAATTGGATGCAAATATGAACTTTAATAACTGTGTAGACACTTCAATTTCCTTTACCCCATTGCAAAATGCGCTGCGCCGATCGCGCCATCGGTGTAATTCGTACTTTACAGTATCAGCACAGAAAACTAAAGAAAATGTTCAAATATTCGTTTATTCTTAGACAATCTATGGATCTATACCCATGGATGTATTCGTCCGTGCTAGTACAATCGTGGTCGCAATATAATTAATAAAAATAAAAATAAATGCGGCTTAAAAACGATGCTCGCACGAAACCTGCACAATGTTACCGCTACTTTTGGCTAAGCACAACTACTAGAATTTTAACATGTTTCAAGAAACGCGCCCGCCCTATATAGATATAAAAACTATGTTATATATATTATAATACTATACATAACATAACAACATAACATCACGTGTATAATACACCCACATTTCGCCAGTTATGTTATAGTCCCATGTAATAGGGGGAGAGCCTATTGCCATCCACCGGGCACAAATCCAGACTCCAGGCTGCTACTGAGAATTTTCTAAAGGAAAAAACCCAATAACACTTTGCCCGACCCGGGAATCGAACCCAGGACCCCACGATCAGCAGTCGCGCTTGCGACCACTAGACCAACGAGGCAGTCATACTACTACTACGTACTACTGGCAAAACACAAACATTCAAGTTAAAAATAAAAGACCCAATAAAAAAAATTAAAAAAAATAAACTACGTACTACTTATTATACTATACATACCTACATATATAACTATAAATATATAACATCAAGATAAATCAAAGATATTTATCTTATTTACGAAGTAATTAATAATTAAATAAGATAAACGTATTCACGGTAGCTTAGTGGCTAAAGCACTGGCTTACTGAGCCAGGAGTCGCAGGTTCGAATCCTACTCTTGAGCGATTTTTTCTTTCCACAATTTAAATCGTTACATTTTTGCTTTGCATGCGTAAAAAACAATAAAATAATTAATTAATAATTGTAAAATTTCTGTAAAAAATCACATTATATTAGAAAATTAAGAAAGCAATATACAGGCATTCCCCAGATAAATTATAATTTGTGTGCGCCACGATCTTATTTAGCAAAATTTTTGGAACGCTGTACATTGCCAGTCCATGCGACTTAATCCACTACTAATACTGGTAGTGATGTGATTATGACGGAAGTACTTAGGTCGAGGTTCAGGGGGGAGCAAAGACATTTCTATACTGACGTAATAGACCACTGAAGTGTGCGACTGAGATACCGATCTTTACGAAAAAACCTATATGCTAGAAAGAGACATAATAAAATGTCAGTAGAACCGATTTTGAAAATTGTAATCTCGCATAGCGTCCCATCAAAATATAATCTCGTATTATTTTATGATTTATTTCACAATCGTTCTGTATTTTATCCAATTAATATCAATAATCGTATAGGTGTAGTGATCTGTGTTATACTGCTGTGTAATTTACATTATTAACCTAAAGAAAGAGACGTTACCTGTATCTGCAGGACAATACTACCTTCATAATGCTTATTTTCATAGAAGTTATTCTTAAAATTATTTAGTAATACATTAATAACATGCAGTAAATACCCTATTTTCTATATAATATGTTATTTTAAATAATTATGTGTTAGATAACAAAATATTGTGTACGTGAAAATGAAACCGTTTCGCATATGGATTGCTCAAAATATATCGATATGTCGATAGTTTCAATTATATATTTTTTGTACTACCTAGCACCATACATGTCACAAGTTAGTGTCCGTTACTGCTTTAAAAAAAATACAATCGAATTGAGAACCTCCTCCTTTTTTTGAAGTCGGTTGAAAGTATTGAAAGGTCGATTTAGTCCGGCCGCACTTTGGAAGGAAATCACAATGATTCATTCATTGATCACAGAAAAAATCTGACACGCCGGAACCTATACCATGGTTGTAATTTTACGATGTTATAATAGTATGTTGTACGTCTATGGCATATATAATTATACAGTTAATTTTAGCACCAGCCCCGCAGACTGACAGATTTTCCGAATCGTATGTCTGCTTTTGACATATTAAAATGTAAATACGGTGCTATTTTATGACAATGTGCGGCCGGGCTAAAAATGCTGTAAAATATTGACCGGCTAACTTCATAACTTCCAGATTTCCTGTAAATGCTGTTATTAAAGAAAAATGTATGGGCACAAATGTTAAAACGAATAAGCACCGTATCTACTATTCTCCGCCAAATAGTGATGCTTGCATTGCTGTGTTTCGGTCAGAATGGTACGGGTGCCGGTGTAATTACAATCACATGAGACTTTCCATCTTCATGTCTCAGTTTGGCGAACCGACTTGCGGTACCATTTAAGTAACAGCCTAGATGGTATTGCAGTTGTTATTGGCAAAGGTAACCGCTTAACATATGGTGGGCCTTTAGTTCGTTTCGCCATCCTATAAATAAATAAATAAAATAAAATATAAAAAAAGCTGAAAGCCTCGAAAAAATTACAGGGTTTGCAGTAGATATTTTAAGGATAACTGTATCGTTTAATGAAATCACCAACGATCCATACCTACAGAATTTGTTTGGGTCGGTGTTTTTTTCTTATAAAGGTCTTTACTTTAATAATGGTAAATATTCAAATATATATAATCTTCGTGATAATGAGGTGACAGTGTCTCTATTACGTCAGTATAATACCTTTATGGGGGGGAGGGGTAAATTGATCACGCGGTTGCGGGTTAGATTTCCACAGGACACAAATATTTTTGTGATGAACATGAGTGTTTGCGTTGGTCTGGGTGTTTCGCATGTATTATTATAAGTATGTATTTACAAAAAAAAAGATTTAAGTATTATATCTATTATCTAGTACCCATAGTACAAGCTCTGCTTAGTTTGGGACTAGAGATGGTGCTGTGTAAAAATGTCCTAAAATTTTTTTATTATATTATTTATTTATTTTATGATACTTTTATGTATACAGGGTGATTTGTAATTCGACCTATTCCTTGAAAGGGGTTATACTAGAGCTCATTTGCAACAAAAATGATCCCGTGTACCAGGAGTCGTCAGTCATTTGTTTTCGAGTTATAGCAGTTTTAATTTTATTTTTTTATTTTCCGACTTCGGATGAAAAAATGCTTCTTGTGAAAAATCTATCCTACGCTGGGCACTCGATTGGCAATTTCCTGAAAGCTGATAAATGCGCAAATACTATTATACAAAATTCAAGGCCAACATTTTCATAAATTATTTCGGAAATATTACATATATTACATTCGTCCTTACATATGAAATTGGCGTTTTGTACGGGAGGAATATAAAGTAATTTTTTTTTTGTAAAATATTTTTTATTAATCAAAGTATGCACCGTTGTTATCTATGCACCGTTTTTATCTATGCAGTTTTTCCATCTCATAGGTAGTTAATTGATCCCTTTACTAATAAAACCATGGGGGCGAGAATCAATAAACTCTTTGAAGGCGGTTTGCACTGCCGCCTCAGAGTTGATTTTTTTTCCTTGTAAGAAGTTATCCAACTTCCGGAAAAAATGGTAATCTGTTGGAGCAAGGTCCGGGGAGTACGGTGGATGTCGCAGACATTCCAATTGTAGCTCATCTAACTTGGTGGTTGTTTTTTGTGCAGTGTGTGGTCTTGCGTTGTCGTGAAGCAGCAGTGGCCTAGAGCGATTGACCAATCTCGGTTGTTTAGCAGCTAGTTTTCCTTCATGGTTTGCAGTTGCTGACAATAGATATCTGCCGTAATCGTTTGGCCAGATTTTAGAAAGCAAAGCTATAGTGAACGACACTGGCGCTAGTCCACCAAACACTCACAAGTAACTTTTTCTGAGTAAATTTTCGTTTAGGGCAGGATTTGGCTGGGTCTCCAGGGTTCAGCCATTGCGACGAGCGCTTCCGATTATCGTACAGTATCCACTTTTCATCATAAGTTATGATTCGATTTAAAATCCCTCCATTATTGTGTCGGTTGAGCAAAGTAACACAGCAGTCGACGCGTGTTTGCAAGTTCGATTCACTCAATTCATGAGGTACCCATGGTTCAAGTTTTGCTTCAAGTGGATTAATACAGTTTTATCACTTACCCCGAAGCCTGCAGCTATCTCTGAAGTGCTTTGTGATGGATCCGCTTCCACAATAGCCTTTAATTCATCTTTTTCCACTTTGGTCTCCGGCCGTCCACGGGGTTGGTTTTGTAGGTCGAAATTTCCAGAACGAAAACGTTGAAACCAAAAACGTACCGTGCTTTCTTTTGCGACACCAGCGCCGTACACATCATTAATCCTTCGAGGTGTTTCTTCAGCACTGATGCCACGGTAGAACTTGTACTCGTAAATACAACGATATTTCATGTTTTCCATTGTGCGGTAATAAGCGACGCCAAAGAAAAAAATAATGAGGAAAAAAACAAATGAATGACTGTTTTCAAAACTCAAATGTACCAGCTAAATGAATTTTTAAATTTGAATTTGGAATTCTTAACCAAAGAGGAGATATTTCAGATCAAAGTGGTCAGTACGACAAAACGCTAATTTCATATGTAAGGACCTAATAAATGGTCAAAATCACAAGTTATAAAACAATATCATCTAAGTACCCTTTATATTACAGAGAATTACTCGAAAAAAATGTATGACATTTGGCGTAAAAATTACAGAAATAACATCCTCATTTTATAAGCCATTAATTGCTCATTCATCAGCTTTTAGGAAAGTGTCAATCGAGTGCCCAGAGTAGGATAGATTTTTCACAATTAACATTTTTCCGTCCGAAGTCGGAACATATCAAAAAAATGTTAAAACTGCTATAACTCGAAAACAAATGATTGGCACCCCCTGGTACACGGGATCATTTTTGTTGCAAATGAGCTCTAGTATAACCCCTTTCAAGGAATAGGTCGAATTACAAATCACCCTGCATATTTTAGTTTGGTATATAATGATACAAGTTTTCTCTAAAGTACACCGCCAACTGCCCGTTATATTCTCTTGTATATTTCATTTAAGTCCATCCAATGATTGTCTGTAAGAAATTACTTTAAGCGATAAGACCTCCAACTGTTAGTACTGTGCTAATGTTTGTTAACTTATAAGTTTAGTTGTATTTTTATTGTGTGCAAACAATAAGGTATACTCTATCTATCTACCTAACCTGCTGTTTATCTCAATAATATTATTGATGATTACTAAGAACTGATTAATAATATTGATTAAAAATATTTATTCAAAACATGTACATACCTTTAAACTTATAAGGTGAACTCAACACATCTTTTTGTTTATAGTAAATATGTATAGATAAATCAAAACAAGTTTCATATATCTTATAGCGCACAATAAACGTCCCATCTTTCCTGTCTAATTTGTTGACCCAAACACGACAATGTTTGCTTGTACTAGATCTGCCATCTATTTCAACAACCAATTTTTTATTTAATTCAGATGTGTATCTGAAATTGTTTTTAATAAAAATGTATTATAACACGAAGAATCAGGATAAAAATAAGTTAAAAGAATATAATATTTCCTAAATAAATAAATAAACTTCCTTAGGTATGAGCCAAAAAATGTTAATAGCCCAAGGGAGCTAACCGTAAAAAAGACTTTTTCATTTTTTCTCCATGACTATGCCATTTGTTCTCAATTGCTGTGTAAAAATGTCCCAAAAAATATTCATTTATTTATTTATGCTTGTATTATTAAAAATATCAGTATTTTTTCGAATAACAGAAAAAGTCGATTGTTAACTATTAAATAAAACGCATTTTCCTTGACAAGTATTTTGCATTCGTGTGAAAATACTGATCTTTGAGGGTATTATCACAGCGTAAAACTAGCAGTGGTCCATCGCCTTTGCAGTTTCGGAAAATGCCGCTTCCGTCTAGACATTACGTCATACCGCAGGGTTGTCACATTTATTTTCAGTTCATTATTTTACTTTGGTCCGTGCCTCGGAAAGCACGTTAAGCTGTCGGTCCGCGTTGTCATACCAATATCTATGGCAGTCGTTACGGGTAGTCAGAAGCCTGAAAGTCTGACAACTGGTCTAACCTCCGAATGTCAGTATTACCCAGTAACTGGGTTGCGGGGGTCTGGCAGTATGGCAGTCGCTCCGTGTAAAATACTGATGTTCAGCCGAATCTGGCTAGACTGGAAGCCGACCCCAATATAATTGGGAAAAGGCTCGGAGGATGATGATGATTTTACTTTGTTCCGTATTCGCCTATTGGTAATAATCTTAAATATTATAACACTGTAAATGTCTGTTTGTTTGTTCGAGCATCACGCTAAAACTACTAGACTGATTTTGATGAAACTTTTTGTTTGAAAGCTGACGATTAGACTTAAAAACTGGTATGGGTTTTAAGAAAGAAAGAAAGAAAAAAATCGTGACGTGCGTAACGCCCGACAGATACGAAGCTTCTGCGCCTTTGCAAGCGCGGGTAGAAATGTACGATGGATGGATGGAACTGGACTGAACTGAACTGAAATGAACTGGACTGAAATTAACTAAACTGAACGCTGGGTATCACGTCGGAGTCACCAATGTAGTGATACGAATGCGTGTTCTATAAAACTCTCTTTATTTAAATATTTACGCACAATTTATAGCAATAAATCACTGGTGTCAGCAGACACACACAGAAATTTAGACAGTAAAATATGGGTACAAAGTTAACTAACTTAACCAAGTCGTACGTAAGCATAATATAAAAAGTGCTAACACCCATTATGATATAACTTAAAATGTCGCGTCCGCCATCTTGAATTCCGAAATAGATGTTATATTTGAAATCAGCACCCCCGAAAATCTTAAAAACGACACCCATATTGATTTTATTTGAAAAGTCGCGTCCGCCATCTTGAATCTCTAAATAGATGATATATTCGTAATCAGTACCCCCAAAAACCTCGAAAACGGTACCCATATTGTTTTTATTTAAAAAGTCGCGTCCGCCATCTTGGATTTTAAAATAGATGTTATATTCGTAATTAGCACCCTCAAAAACCTCGAAAAAGATACCCATATCATATTGATTTTATTTGAAAAGTCGCATCCGCCATCTTGAATATCGGAATAGATGTTGATATAATAAAATTTGTCAACCCGCAATGGCGTGTCCCAAGTAGCATGTATTGTAGCTGGGGCTCGCACCCGCCCCTCTCTCGCCCCTTACACCCTACACGATTGCTCTGTCTAGACGTGTCCGTTGGACGACTGGTAGGAAAGAGCAGAGCTAGAGTTCCTTAGACTGTGGTATTATGATGGCTCTCGAGCAGTGGCGGCTGCTGGCTCAGAGAACCGGTGGTGCACTGGCCTGTTTTGTTTCTATTTGTACGACGGGTCCTAAAGATCCTAGGACCGACCGTATGGACAGTTTCCACAAACCCATCGTTGTAATCGTCCACTGAGCTCCCTAGGCATTCGAAACGATTCTGAAGTTCGAGCTGAAAGCTCTCGGGGTTTTGGATTTGGATCGGTGCTGGACAGAGCGTAGATTTCATCAGTCGAGATATTTCCAGCTTGATATTCAGATTCAATGTGCTTCTTACCAAACGGTAATCACTTCTGGTTTTGACCGCGTTGATCACAGAGACATCATTGAATATTTGCTTCTTCGTCAACATAATGAAGTCAATCTCATTTTTTGTTACACCATCAGGGCCCAACCAGGTCCACATTGGGCTACGAAAGGAATTAATGAAAGGCAACTGCATGCAGCTGAGATGAGAATGTTAAGAGGAATGTGTGGTGTAACGAGAATGTATAGGATAAGGAATGAGTATGTAAGAGGGAGTCTGAAAGTAGCGCCAGTGACAGAGAAGTTAAGTAGCAACAGACTACCATGGTATGGACATGTGATGAGGAGTAATGAGGAGGAGCGAGGAGCATGTTACGAGGAAAGTTTTAAGTATGAATATGGATGGCTAAAAAGAAAAAAGCAAGAAAAGAGGCAGACCGAAGAAAACATGAATGGATTGTGTGAAAATGATATGAATAGAAAGAAAGTGAACACGGAGATCGAGGGTCATCACGAATCGTCTCGCCAGAAGACTCTACGAATTCCAGCCACCAGAGCAAGCGGGGTTTCGAAAAGGCTACAGCACCGTAGACCACATCCATACTGTTCGGCAGATCATACAGAAGACTGAAGAGTACAATTAGCCGCTGTGTATGGCATTTGTGGACTACGAGAAGGCCTTCGACTCCATCGAAACTTGGGCAGTTCTGGATGCTCTGCAGCGATGTCACATTGATGAACGGTATATAGAGATGCTGAGATGCCTATACAACGCTGCTACCATGACTGTTCAGCTCCAGGACCAAAAGACGAAGCCTATCCAACTGCGCAGAGGGGTGAGACAAGGGGATGTCATATCCCCAAAATTGTTCACTAACGCGTTGGAAGACGTCTTCAAGACGCTGGACTGGACTGGACAGGGTATCAACGTTAACGGCGAGAACATCTCACATCTCCGCTTTGCCGATGACATCGTTGTAATGGCTGAGTCGCTGGAACAACTGGGCGAAATGCTGCACAGCTTAAACGGAGCTTCTCGGCGCGCGAGAACGCTTTAAGGAAAAAGGCTCAAATTCACTCAAAGGGCAATGGAGAGGGCTATGCTCGAGGTGTCCCTGCGTGATCGAATGTCTAATGATCGAATCGCAGGAGAACGAAAGTAACCAACATAGCCTGAAGAATTGCCAAACTTAAGTGGCAGTGGGCGGGCCACATTGCTCGCAGAACAGATGGCCGATGGGGGCAGTAAAGTTCTGGAGTGGCGAGCGCGTACTGGAAGGCGCAGCGTAGGTAGGCCCCCCACAAGGTGGACCGACGACCTGGTGAAGGTCGCGGGAATCCGCTGGATGCGGAAGGCGCAGGACCGGTCATTGTGGCGATGCTTGGGGAAGGCCTATGTCCAGCAGTGGACGTCTTTCGGATGAAATGATGATGATGATGTGAATCATATCTTATGTAAAATAATATTCGTGGAATAGTTTTCTGCTAAATGACATTCGAAGTAAAAATATCCGTAGAGTAGACAAAAATTATATCTAATCCGCACGCACAATTTGATGCAACAAACAGGGTGCCCAGGTGGGCACACTATGCCCGGCCGCTCCATAGTGTTCAAGGTTAACGCGGTCCGAACGCATCTCCCGGAAAATAATTAAATGTAACGATTTGTGTTTTTTTATTTTTTATTATTTCCCTCTTTTATTGCAATCTGTCCCAAAAGGACAATAAGCTGTACTTTGGTCACTTCTCACAGTTCTCAGGCTTGCTGGGTATGCATCCACTGATGCATCCCTCATTAAGTTTCAATCATTTATTATGTCCTGAGGTATTTTTTTTGCTTCAGTCTCCTAATAGGAGGTTTTCTTGACATCAGTGATTTTGCTAGATTGTTAGGGTGTTTGAGTAGCCTTTGTTGGTATCTTTTTGTTTGCTTGATTGCTTCTTCTTCAACTGTTGTCACTTTAAGATCTCTATGCAGTAGGTTATTGGTGACATACCAAGGAGCTTTTTCTTTGCAATATACCTAGGTTTGATTTTGCGGCTGTTTCCCAGAGCTGTATACCATATGTCCACACAGGTTGGGAGTATCCATTTGTAGATTAATAACTTGTTCTCCAGGTTTAGTTTTGATTTGTAACCCAACAAGTCTATTTCTCGAGCAATTCTAGATCTTCTTGTAAGAGCTTAGACGCTTGTGTCGGGTCTTCGATTAAATGGTGTCACATCACAACACATCGGAAATACATAAAAAGTGTATTAACATCACTTTTCACAATCAAGCTTTGATTATTTTTTAGTATTTTGACCTTTTAAACAAATAAAAACAATCATTTCATAAAAGCTCAGTGTTGCAAGATATTGTTGTATAAAATATATATTGTTGTGTAAAAATGTCCCAAAGATATTTAATTTAAAAAAAAATGAAATGATTTTCCCATTTTACATACATACATACATATTATCACGCCTGTTTCCCATTGGGGTAGGCAGAGACTATGGATTTCCACCTGCTACGATCCTGACACACCTCTTTCGCTTCATCTACGTTTATTAACCTCACCATGCATGCTCGTTGGTTTAGAGAACTGAATCTTAACCTGGCATTTTAACTGTCTTAATTGCTCCGATTGATGAATTTATAAAGTAGTAACTGATATTTACGTATGTAATACGCACATGTTTATGTATGTACAGTTGACCTCATTTCAATGGTAACACCCATGATGCCATCAAGGTCAAACTGCTACCACTGACGTGCGGTCGCCTGTATGTGAGTAAATTAAAACATTTATATACCTAAAATGTGTTTTTTCAAAGTTGTACTCTTAAATGAACTGTATCATATTTTTTTTATCATAATGAAAGGACATCATTCAAATTGGGCCTTTTCTGAAATAACCGGCCAGAAAAAAAAAATTGTATAAATCGTTAGAACTGGTCATTTGGAGCAACAGTTATTATGGCACCAAAGCTGTGGGGTGATTCTGTAACCTGCTACAAGGGTTCGAAAAACAGATAATTTCATATGAGAGGTTGTAATTTTGAGCAACAATACGTCATTTTAAGTTGAATGCTACAGGGTAGCCCGCGAAATTCAAAATTTCTTGTGTTTTTTGCTAATTGTAGCTCTGTTTTGAGTTGTATATCAATCAAAATACGATTTGCGGTAGTAATAACAATATATCTACTGAATAATACTTATGAAAAATATAAACCTAGCTTTATAAGCTCTAGAAGCTCGATAATCGATAATTTGATCGTAAATTAATATAATCGAGCTTGTACAGCTTATAGAAATAGGTTAATATTTTTTATGAGTATTATTCAGTAGATATATTGTTGTTACTACCGCAAATAATATTTAGATTTATACACAATGCGAAATAAAACTACAATTTGCAAAAAACGCAAGAAATTTTGAATTTCGCGGGCTAGCCTGTAGCATTCACCTTAAGCGATTTTTATTATGGAACAAAAGCTGAGGGGTCATTATGTGACCTGTTATATGCTTTGAAAAATGTCATTTTTTACAAAAGATCCTCATTTAGAGCAGGACGCAAACAACGCATATGTTCGCAAGCTCAGGTCCACATCCAGTGGACGACACTGGTTTCTCTGCTTTTCTAACTCCACCCCGAGTGAGAGTGATCGAGACATAGAAATTAAAAAAGCTGTGTGTGGGTGATTCTCTGTTCTGTTTTAAGGTTCTGAAAAATAGAGATTTTCATACAAGAGCTCATGGTTTTGAACAACAATTGGTCATTTGGAGCAATTTTTATTATGGCACAAAAGCTGCGGGTCATTCTGTGATATTTTCATACAAGAGCTTGTCATTGTGACCAATTGTTATTAAGGCACAATCAACGCATAAACACAATCTCAAGTGCACAATAAGCTACCTGTGGACTATACCTAACGCTTTCTCTGCTCGTTCCACCCCATTGTGAGTGAGCGAGACAGAGACATTAAAAAACGGAAGTTTACCTATTCGTATTATTGACATGTAATATTTGTGTGATGAACATAAGTATTTGTGTTGGTCTGGGTGTTCATTATGTATTATAAGTATGTATTTACAAAAAAAAGTATATAAGTATATATCCATGGTCTAGTACCCATAGTACACACGGCTACACATCAAGCTGTATAAACCAGTAAAGGATGACCTCGCCTTGTAAGGAAAACCTATACAATGCGAGGTCAGCTTATACTGGAAATGTACAGCTTGATGTGTAGCCGTGTGTACAAGCTCTGCTTAGTTTGGGACTAGATTGTGCTGTGTAAAATATCCCAAAAATATTTATTTAGTTTATTTTATGTATCTGTCGAAGTCCGATCGTATGATATGATCGTATCGTATCGTATGGCAGATTCATCATCATCCTCCGAGCCTTTTCCCAATTATATTGGGGTCAGCTTCCAGTCTAGCCAGATGCGGCTGAACATCAGTATTTTACACGGAGCGACTGCCATCAGACCCCCGCAACCCAGTAACTGACATTCGGAGGTTAGACCAGTTGTCAGACTTTCAGGCTTCTGACTACCTGTAACGACTGCCATAGATATTCGTATGACAACCGGGACCGACAGCTTAACGTGCTCTCCGAGGCACGGAGGGGTCTCGATGTGTAACGAAACGGTCACCCATCTACAGACTGACCGCGGCAAATGCAGCTTAACCTTGCAGATCGTACAATCCGCGCAGTCGTTGCTTCGCTACGAGCCCCTCATGGCAGATTATGATGCCTATTTGTTTCTTTTAGAAACGAAGCTATTTGATGAATTAGCCAGCTGATATACACCATTAGGTAAAATGCAAAAGGTTTGACGATTGCATTTCGATCCTGTAGGGGTAGGGCATTATTTATGGTAGGTGAAACGAGCTATACGCTCACCTGATGAGCAACTTTTGCCTATGATAACTACAATATTACCTCGACTGTTGCCTAAACGGTATTCCAAGTCACATTCGCCAAACTAAGACATAAAGATGGAAAGTGGATATGTAATTATAATAATGTATGTGTCATAGGATCATCGAAAAAATTGGATCTTTGTGAAAATCCTAGGACAATTCCAAAGGACCAGATAATTTGAATCTATGAAAGCTGTTTTTAGGATCATTGTAAAAATCCGGCTTATCTTAGGTTAGTCACGGATAACCGCTCACGTAATGAGCGCTGATTGGCTGATATGAACGTTATGCACTGACGGATGCGCTGATTGGCTTACGGCTACATTCCTTCGTCTTTCGAGCCATGTTCTGACTAACTAGAATTAAGATGTTTTAAATCGACTCTTATTGGCTAAGAGTTCAAGTTTTCAATAGTCTTAAAAAAACTGGGATTTTTGCAATGATCCTGATAATAGCTCGTATGATTAAATCTTTCCGAGATTCCAACTATCCAGTCTTTTGCAATCATCCTAGTATTTTCGCAAAGATTTGATTCATCCGATTATCCTACGACATATCCAAAGTACATAAAATCGAAGGAAATGACGGAGTCTAGTAAGCGAGCGCAGCGACCGAAACCTAACCTATCCGAGTCAGGGTTCGTTTATTTTCGAGTTCTCTTCGCTCACTCTAGCATCCTAGATTCCCTCAGTTTTTCTTTACTAATACTTTGGTTATCCTACGAGATCAATATGATATGGCAAATCTTCAAACGTTTTGCATTTTAAGTTATCATAGATAGGACAGGTATTAGTTTGTCAATTCATAAAAAAGCCGATGATAGGACTTCGCCAGATAGATGTCAATAAAACGCACAGGTAGCCAATAGATGTAACTAAACTCACATGGATAACTAATAAAATAAATCTAAACTCACATCCAGTGATATTTTTGAATGTCTCTGTTCCGCTCACTCTCACACTTGGGTGGAACAAGCAGATAAACCGATATATAGTCCACAGGTAGTGTCGGCGCGTCGCCGCTACAGGCGACACAGGAGGTCGTGTTGGGCCCCCGGCCCCCGCACCACCTCCTGTGTCGCCTGTAGCGGCGACACGCTGTAGCTTATTGTGCACTTGAGCGTGCGTTTATGCGTTGTTTGTATCTTAATAACAATTGCTCGATATGACAATCTCTTGTAGAAAATGTTACAGAATAATCCACAGCTTTTGTGCCATACTAATAATTGCTCAAAATGACCAATTGTTGCTCAAAATTACGAAATCAAGTATGAAAATCTCTATTTTTCAAACCAGGATAGCAGGTCGCAGAATGACCCTACAGCTTTGGTGCCATAATAACAACTGCTCAAAATGACTAGTTCTAACAATATATAAAAAAAAAAAACTGGCCGGCTCTTTGAGAAAAGGCCCAAAAATGTATGAACGCTGAATGATCTCCTTTCGCTGAATGAGGTAAGCGACCTCACACAATCAATGTTGGAGAGCTACCATAACGCGTGTCCGCAGACAATTCCACCTGCGACACCGGGGAAGCAACCTTGGTGGGGCCCGGAGCTCGAACGTAAGCGTAAGAAGGTGAGGAGGGCTCTTAACAGGGCAATGAACACCAGCTCAGATGAGGACTGGGATAACTACCGGGCTGCTAAATCCAGCTACAAAAAATGCATCAGGCTCTACAGTACCATGGGATGGCGAAAATTCTGTGGCAACATCGAGTCCTGCCAGCATGCAAATCGGGTAAGGAAGATACTGGCTCAGCAGAAAGATGTGGGGCCGGGAACTCTTCGCAAGCCGGACAACACGTTTACAACATCAGCGGAAGAAACCAGACGTGTCCTTCTTGAAACTCACTTCCCTGGATGCGTCTTTACTCAGGTAATAAACTGGCGTGATGTCCCAAACAACCCATCTACACACGATTGGCAATACGTACACGAGCTGGTAACAATGGAAAAACTCCATTGGGCCATCAAAAGCTTCCATCCCTTTAAAGCGGCTGGTCCAGATGACATCTTTCCTGCATTATTGCAATGGGGTGGTGTAGTGGTCATCAAAAGACTAGCCGCCATCATGAGAGCGTGCCTGGCCTTTAGATACGTTCCGAAGGGATGGAGGGAAGTGAAAGTCATTTTCATTCCTAAACCAGGCAAGAGTGATTACTCAAACGCAAAATCCTTCAGACCCATTGGCCTAACCTCCTTTATGTTAAAGGCGCTGGAACGGCTATGCGAAAGGGAGCTGAGGGACGGCGCCCTAAAACACATACCACTACATGCGAATCAACATGCCTATAGTTCCGGCAAATCTACAGAATCGGCCCTTCATTTGGTTGTTAGCCAGATAGAAGAAGCCATTCAACATAAAAGCATTTGTATGGGTACCTTCATTGACATCGAAGGTGCTTTCGACAAAACAAATTTCTCCAGCATAAGTAATGCCCTCTCCAGACATGGAGTGGAACCATTGCTTTCAGACTGGATCACCAACATGCTCAGCAAAAGAGTAGTACGCTTAGAAGGTGAAGTCAAGGCAGCCATAATAGCTAAAGGCTGCCCACAGGGAGGAGTACTATCCCCCCTGTTATGGAACCTGGTCATCAACGACCTCATCACAAAACTAAACGCGAGAGACTTTTACACGGTGGGATATGCAGATGACCTTACAATCCTTGTTCCAGGAAAGGTCACGAGTACTGTCTGCAATCTTACCCAACAAGCACTACGTATCGTAGAACGATGGTGCAGAGAATATGAACTATCGGTAAACCCCACCAAAACCGAACTTATCATGTTCACGCACAAACGAGCACTAGGATCATATAGCCTCCCTAGTTTGTTCAATACAGAACTCCAGCTGTCCGCTTGGCACGTTTTGGCAGTGTAGGAGAATGATAGGCAAACGGTGGGGACTGTCACCTAAAGTAATCTTATGGCTGTACAAAACAGTGATCCGACCCATGATAACATATGGTGCAGTGGTTTGGTGGCCGTGAACTAAATTAGTTACAGCTGCAAACAAACTGCAACGGCTCCAGAGACTCGCCTGTGTGGCCACCACGGGCTGCATGAAAACAACTCCAACGGCAGCGCTGGAAGCCTTACTAGGCCTTCCTCCACTGCACCTATTTGTCCAACAAGAGGCTGCAGTGGCGGCGGTGCGGCTTAAATCGCTGGGTCTCTGGAGAAACTGCAAAACACACCACACTCTTATACTCGATGAACTCTCTGAGGAATTACCATTTATGCGAGCAATTAACGACCGCATACCGAAGGAGAGACCAAAAATACAAGATCCAACTGTATGAGGACCATCTGTGCGAGGGTTTGAATCCCAGAGAACTTAGGATCTTTACAGATGGATCCAAAACGGAATCAGGTACAGGATGTGGGGTCTTTTCAGAAGACCTAAACATATTCATCTCTACAACACGGTATTTCAAGCTGAGTGTATGGGCATCTTACTGGCAACTGCAGCAGTCATGGCACGGGAGGTAAAAGATCACTCTATTAGAATACTCTCCGACAGCATGGCGGTTCTACTGGCTCTCAACAGTTGTACTGTCAACTCTGGGCTCATCTACGAATGCCACCAGAAATTAAATCAGGTAGGCAGCTCCAACAATATAACCCTACAATGGATTAAAGGTCATAGTGGTTCTAGAGGCAATGACGCAGCGGATGAACTCGCTAGGAGGGGATCGAGTACAGACGTGGTAGGACCTGAGCCCATAATACCTCTCCCTTTCGGTCATTTACGTACTCTGGTAAGGAAACGCACTAGAGACAAACACAACTACTCCTGGATAAACCACGAGGTATGCAGACTGGCTAAGGAAGCACTCCCCGTCATCGACGGTAAGATCACCAAACAGCTCCTCCGGCTGTCAAAACAACACCTACGTACGGTGACAGCCGCCTACACCGGACACGGTTCATTTAACAAACACCTCTTTGTCATAGGTGTGACTGACAGTCCTCTGTGCAGAGCCTGCATGGAGACAGAAGAAACAGCGGCCCACGTGCTTCTCAACTGCCCGGAGGTCGCCTCATACAGGGCTAAGTACTTCGGAGATCCGGGTACTCTCCGAGAGACAGTCAGCAACATCAAGCGTCTGCTGGCCTTCCTCGAGGAGCTGGGGTGGCTCGAGTAAACAAGTTATTCCCACCCACACGCAAAAAACACGCCGAGCGTGGAGTTGCGGAAAATGGCCCGTTATACCAATACCAATACCAAAATGATCTCCTTTCTTCTAGAAACTGGGGGTATGTGTAGTAATTCTATGGATATATGATTAAAGATATACGCGGGTCAACAACTGGGACAAAATACCACAATACCAAACCGGCTGGGCGGCCGGGGCCGGAACCAATATCTGAAACCGGGGAAATCTCGGCCAAACCAGGACGTATGGTAGGCCTAGTAATAAAACAATAAGGTTACTAGTCTGATACTCACAATTGTGCATTAATATTTGTAAAGTTAATGAAAAAGTATCTTGCCGGCATTATTATTTCCCCTGGCTTGAGTCCTGGGCCTGATATAACTATATCCTCGCTCTGTGATTGTGTCAGAACACTTAAATATAATAAATACAACATAATTTGTTTCACAACCATGACGAAAAATAAGAAATAAGTAAGAATATTAATTGTAAAAATGTATAATTAACATAACCTATATCATTAATCTGTGAACATAACCACAGAGTACATTTGTATATGAACATAACAAGTCGTGTTATGCGTAGCATCTCTACTTGGTCTGTGGTCGTGTTTGACGTTTCTTCCACAGACCAAGTAGAGATTGTAGTGATCTGTAGGACTGTTGATAAAATATCGAAATATCGATATTTTTATTTAGTAATATCGATATTTATTACTAATATTTTTTTGGACGATATATCGATAGTTCGATACTGAAATGTAGATATCGATGGTCAATATTTTTTTAATATTTTTTTATTTTTTCGTAAATTATTTAATCTACAAAATCATCGTAAACTTCATTTACACTATATTATCACAGAATATCTAATAGTACTAAATATTATGTTTTTTCTCTATTCCTAGTTTACTTATTATCTTAAAACGATGTGTAATTTTGTATAGATATACCTCTGTGGTATAAAAATTATGATATGGTTTTTTTTTTTTTTTCTCTTCTTTGGCAACTGAGCCGTTGTCGACTATTCTGCCAGCGTCGTGTGGTGACGGCAACGCAGCGAGGTGAGCCGTCGAACTATGCACTTTGTGGTAGGTATGTTAGTAGCTGGCGGACAAGACAGTTTTTTGTTAGTTAACACAGATTTTTTTTTTATTTTTATATATATGTATATATACATTTTTAAAAACACCAAAAATAATATAATACAAAGTTATTTTTACTACACAACGAACTACAATTTGATATTATTTTCTTTTATAAATTTTGATAAAATTTGGATTAGCTTAGGAGAAAAGTTAGTCAGGAGAGAATGGACGTTAGTAGGGAGGGGGATTTTAATTTTGGAAAGCTTATGATACAAGTCAAAGGATTGGGAATTTGAAGTACAGGAGAAAAATATATGGTCCAGAGTTCCATCATCAAGACCGCATTCGCACAAGGAACTGTCACGAACACGAATCTTATTCAGAAACACTGGACTGCAACAATGTCCAAGTCTAAGTCTACACAAGGTTGCAACAGTTCTTCTGGATAATTTTGGACACTTAAAATACCAAGGTTTCCGCTGGATGCAGGGTTGGATACTGGCGTAGTACGCCCCCTTGAGTTTCGAACTTACCTGCCACACTGAGGACCAAGAGTTATACAGCTTGTGTTTTGTGTCAGACCGTAAGTCGTAACTATGCACTATGTAGTGTTTCTGATCCACCGGGTTAGATGTAGCAAATTTAGCCAGTGTGTCGGCACACTCGTTGCCACTTATACCCGAGTGACCGGGAACCCAAGCTATTTCAATGTTTAAATCGTTGTTAGAACAAGTGAATAATAAATTAAGAATATCGAAAATAATTTTGCTGTGGATTTTAGAATTAAGTTGGTTTTGAGTTAAAGCTTGAATGCTACTGCGAGAATCTGAGAAAATTACTGAATTTTTAATATTATGCGATAAAATGAAATTGATAGCTTCTAGGATACCGATGCATTCCCCTGTAAATACTGAGGTCTCTGGTGGACATTGGAATAAAAGAGCAATTTTTGAATTTTGAAGATATGTTGAAACACCTGTACATCCTGTTGAAGACAATTTGGATGCGTCCGTATAGAACAAATTCCAACCCTCCCAGTATCTTTTAATGGCCCGATCGAAGTCGCCTTTTACGTCCTGGGAATTTTTGGAGATACCAAGTCCCAAAACGACCTTTGGCCTGAAATGGACCACGTCATAAGCAGAAGAATAAACCGGAAGAGAGGGGTATTGACAAACAGGCGAGGAGAGGTTTTTAAGCTCTCTGTACCTATTCATCAATGGAATAGATTTGTTATTCCAGTAGGAAGACGTGTTAAGGGACAGATAGATTTGTTCCAAAATGGGGAGTAAAGGATGGGACGAAAGGGAGAAAACTTTCGACAAGAAACGGTCCGCTAAGTATTGTCTACGAAGGTTAAGAGGAGGTTCTGCACATTCTACCTGGAGAGCGTTTATGGGGGTGGATTTCATGGCACCGAGAACGGTCCTCATACATTTGGCCTGGACAGAATCCAGTCTACGCAACGCTTCTTTGTTACATGGCTCAATTAAGTAACTGCAGTAATCCAGCACGCTTCTGACCAGTGCATTGTAGACAAGTTTTAAGGTGTAAGGGTGGGCCCCCCACCAGACGCCAGCCAAAGCCTTAAGGACCGAGACCGAGCGCTCACATTTTTTAACCGTATTGCTAATGTGGTCCGCTCCCGATAATTTGGAATCCAAGGTAACCCCCAGAAACCTGGCCTTCTCTTCGACTGGGATAGATTGGCCGTCAATATTAATGTCGACTTGGGGGATAAGGCGTTTGCGAGTGAAGACAACTGCTGAACTTTTTGGAGCACTTAAAGATAACCCGTGGTCTAAGAGCCATTGGTTTAACGAGGACAAAGAGATATTAATTGAGTGAGAGGCATCTTGTATAGAAGAGCCACAGACCAATAAAGCAATATCGTCAGCATACTGAAGTATATTACAGTTAAGATTTAAACAAGAAGGAATATCATAAGTATAAATATTATATAAAAGGGGACTAAGTACGGATCCCTGTGGTAGACCTCTCCAAACCGACCTCGGCTCGGAGTTTTCCCCGACAGTCCTGAGTTTAACACTGCGATCTAAAAAAATACTGCATATGATTCGACGAATCCTAGCCGGGATTCTCAGCTCTTGCATTTTCTGCCTGAGAAGTGGGAGGAGAACAGAATCATAGGCAGCCGAAATGTCTAAGAAAACGGCTACCACAGACTCATTCCTGCTAAGGGCCAGTCGGATCACTGATGTGAGGGTACCCACACTATCAGCTGTACCCAGACCTTTCCTGAAGCCGAATTGAGTCGTCGGGAGCAGCTTTCCGCTTTCTACAAACCATTCTAGACGGTTTTTAATCAAATGCTCTAAAAGCTTAGTAAGTATGGACGATAGCGCAATTGGTCTGTAAGAACAATGATCACTAGGATCTTTACCGGGTTTTAACAAAGGGATGATGACTTGAACCTTCCAATCAGGAGGAATATAACCGGAAGAAAAGCAATAGTTGACTAAGTCCAGATAATATTGGTGGGTCTTATCACCCGCTTTAGTAATGAAGGAGTAAGGGAATCCATCCACTCCAGGAGCGGAATCCTTTACATGGGCGAGGACCGATTTAAGTTCCCCTATAGTAAATGGCCTATCCAGAGGGTCATCTGTTGTCAGCTGCGAGCCCGTAGTGACACACTCATCCATACTGGGAACATAGACTGGGGCCAATTTAGAAAGGAACTGGTTACCCAGTTCCTCAGATAGTATGCTCCTGGAGGAGGGCTTCAAATTACTCCTGAACGACTTCAGCTTACGCCACACGGCCGACGCTGGAGTGGATGGACTTAGCGAGCCACAATATTTCCGCCAACCTTCTCTCTTCTTATTCTTGAGCAATTTCTTGGACTTAGCCAAGATATGCTGAAAGGCAATAATGTTATCCAGGCTCATGACAGAGTTGAAATTCTTTTCGGCCTCATTCCTGGCCCTGATCACGGCAGAGCAATCTCTATCCCACCATGGCGGGGATGGAATTTTACCCGTTGGCGGTTTTTTTGTAGGGAAACAGTCATCTGCTGTAGAAGATATTGTGTTGGAAAATAAGAAAAAACATTCGTGTGCAGTCTCAGGCTTGATGGGTGGAAGGGAAGAGACACGTAAGTCTAAAACTTTGGAGTAGAGGTCCCAATCCACTGAGTTCAATTGGTATTTTAACAAGGGAGAGGGAATTTGGTCTGGGACTTTTTTGGAAGGGATTTCAACCATTATGGGATAGTGATCACTCCCATAAGTCATATCCAAGCGACTCCAATTAAAAAGGCTGGCTATATTAGATGAGCAGAATGTTAAATCAACACAGCTTTTATTCTGTCCTGGGGAAGATCTACGCGTGACACTGCCATTATTGATCACACATAGGTTAAGTTCATCCAATATATCTACTAAGCCTATACCAAAGTTATCGCAGATGTCTGATCCCCATCTATAGTGATGGCCATTAAAATCGCCCATAACAAGTAATGGGCCTTGGACATTACTCAGCAAACTTCTTATTGTAGAAAGATCCTCACATTGGGGGAGTGCAATATAAAAACTAAAGATATTTATATCCTCAGCCTTAACAGCAACAACATTGATGTTGTCACCAACAAAGGGTAGAGGAATCGGGGAGAATGGGACATTGTTATTAATGAACAAAGCACATCCTCCATATCCATCTGATCGATCACAGCGAAGATCACTGAAGCATGGGATTCTGAAATTACTATCAGAACGAAGCCATGTCTCAGAGATGCCGCAGATCGATGGTTTGAATTTGTTAATAAGGAAGAGTAGGTCAGGTTTCCTGGGAGTAATACTCCTCACGTTCCATTGTAGAAATTTCAGGTGATGGGGGAATGTTAATTAATTTTAAAATTGTTGAAAGTTTAAGGGCAACGTGGTCCGGTATGATTTGTGTTGGGTTAGCAAGAACAGCTGTCAACATATTGGAAATAAGATTTAGGATATTTTTGGAAGGATCTTGGTTGGCTTCTTCCATAGGAAAAGCACAACCATTTTTGGAGGGGGAGAAGGAGAAGTTCTGAACCATAGCTTGATGGGCCTGTTTGTCATAGCCAGGAGAAAGGGGAGCATGGGTTTTAGGCTTAAGAAAAACCGTTTTACGGTATGATTTAGGGGATTGGGGAGCTGGATTGGAGTATTGGGATTGCGATAAAGTGACTGGGTTGGTGGATTGAGGACGTCTTGAAATTTCTGCGTATGATTTTGATACAGGAGGAAAAACCTTACTTGCTTCAACATAGGAGATAGCTTTTTCTGCCATCAGAGCCTTTATACCCTTCTGGCGGCCCAACTCTGGACAGGTATTGTTATTGGCATAATGATTCCCAGTGCATGAAAGACAATATGCTCTGTCTGGGGTAATGTCACATCCATCACCGGGGTGGTCTTGGCCACATCGGTAGCAACGAGGTTTTGCGCGGCATAGTGTGCGGGTATGTCCATAACGGCAACAGTTGAAGCACTGTATTGTGGGGTACATGTACCTTTCAACTACAAGAGCTGAGTAGAAACAGTACACCCGTGATGGAAGGATCTGTCCATCGAAAGTTAGAACTACAGACTGTGTGGGTTTCCACTCTGACACTCCAAGTGAGGTGAACTTGCGATTTAATCTCCGTGCTTTTATGACGTGTCCACATCCTCGAGGTACCTTAATATTCTCAATTATCTCCTCATCCGACCATTCTATTGGGACATCTCGAACAATTCCCATACGGGTTATATTAAATTGTGGGATAGTAGCAATATAATTGTGTTGTATTAAGAGGTGGCTAGCTAAGAAACTGTTTGCATCCTGGTGAGACTTAAACTCGACAGAAATCCGGTTCCTACCTAGGCGTTTTACTCCATCTTGGTGGACATTCCTGATATTGTTACGCATCAGGAACATACCAAATTTTATGGGATGTAATGTAGTACCTGAAGACATTTCCTCTTTGAGTGAAACATAGACAATATAGGGAGGATTATCTAAAGTCGTGTACAATTGTCTTCCGGTAACATTTTTGGCCAACTTAGGAGGGTTATTTACAGGAGCTGGGGGGGAAAGCGCGGGTCTTTTTCTGTTACTATTCTCGGTGTCCGTCACATTATTATTATGAGGTTCATTAGTTGGGATAGTTACAGTTAGTATGGGGGTAAATTCAAAGTTAGGATCTGGCGGGTCAGGTGGGTCCGGGGGTTTGGTTTTATCCATCTTGATTCTTAATATTAGTGGTTAAAACTGACCTTAAACTAATTATCACTACTTATACGGACAACACAAACACAAAGAATCGTCTCGATTGAAGTATGCACTTGTAAAATTAACTAAAATCGAAAAAATTCTTAACACAAACAAAAGCACTTGTTAAGCCTTCACCACTACCCACGAAAGTCCTATGATATGGTTTGTTGAAACAGTTGTTGTTTGTTGTCACTGTCAGCATTAACAGCTTATATTGATGGGCATTTATCCGGATAAATACTAAAAATGGATAAATACTCATAAATATCCATTTTTACTCGAGTATTTATCCAAAACAGCGGATGAATATTTTATGCGTACAATTTTCGTTTCTTGTATGATATGTAACGTAAATTTGCTTATTTTACACACAAAATAATTGGTTATTAAATGAAAATCTGAAATTATAGAATTTTGCCTTATTATAATCAATTCTCTACACTATTACTTAAGTCGTAAATGTCGAAAAGTCTGTTTATTAGGTTTTTTTTCGCGAAAACTAGCTACGGGTCAATATAACACGAATCAACCTTTATTTTAAATCATGTCTGTCTATCTGTTTATCTCAGGACGTGAGAACGGCTGAAAGGATCGCGATAAAACTTTACAGTTGTATTGGTATTAGCCTAACTTACGGTATATTCCACTTTGTTGTGTGGAAAAATTGAGGTATGTGGTAAATCCGGGAATTCATACAGCTTGACCTCTCTATTGTATGAAGTGACATATTAAGTAAAGGGCATGATTGAAAGAACAGAAAGAAAGATAAATGCTTTATTGTCTCAGTTAACGGCGCACGCGTGGATTGTTGGTTGGTTACGGTTTCCTAAATATACAACTAGTCCAGTTATCTAGTTGAACTAGATACCTATTGTTATCGAGTTTTGTTTTCATTAAAATCAGCTAGAGGGATGAAAAATGAGAAATATAACACTAATCAACAATTTTTATAATGTATGTATTCCTGTGTGTTCTTACCTCATCACGTAACAATGGCTAAACAGATCATAAAGAAACGTTGTACTTACATATATATTAGCTTAACTTACAAATTCAGGTGCGATTTATCTCAATCTGTATCTAATTGAACTAGATGTTGTTATTGAGTTTTATTTTCGTGAAACCCGGCTAGGGGACATAAAAATGAGAAAAATAACAAAAACCATAAATTTTTGGAGGTGTTTTATCTCAATTAGTTGAGTAGGCCCTGAGATACGTCTTGAACCTTCTATTGTGGGCAGTCACATAAAAATAATGGTCGTAACTTTGAAATAGTGAGCAAAAGAGAAATTATCTGAGACCTACTTCAAGCTTAAAGATTACGTACGCTAAAAAGGAGTACTCAGGTATCATTCATCTAAAATACTCATCAAAATCACAGATTGATCAGTCAAAGTAACCCATTGGAGTCAGAATTTAAATTTTATGGCCGGTTCACATTATTGCAGCAGCATTCCAATCCAGGCTTGGTTAATTTGATGATATTAACATCCCCAATGCCGTTTCAACTGTATTTGTAGCTTTCTTTTTTCTATACAACCTTTCGAATAATTTCACTGCATCTTCCGGGTGTCTTGAGGTATACAATGATATTCATAATATCTTGATTTGAGCGTTCTTTGCCTTTTGCAGTAGTTGGACAGACAAGTTCGTTGAAATCGTAAGACATGTGCGATAGCAACTCTATATAGTTTGTAGACATGTTTATCAGATCTTTTGCTCTTATTTTATCGGTATATTATGGAACTACCTACTAACTTACTTTGTGAATGTACTGGGGCCTCATAATGGAAGATTGTAGCCAGCCTGACTCAGTCTAACACAAAGAAAAACCACCTACTTCATCTTCCTTGCCTTGCCTTCTGGCACCTGCTGCATATGCATATATTAGTGGGTGGAAGGGCGGTGCTGCGTATTGCATCAAAGCTTGAGGACCTAGTTTTGGAAGAATTAACACTAAATATTGTAACTTCATATTTTGTATGTCATGGATTCCGCAGAGTTACTCCTGATTCCATTCTTTATCAGAAGTTTGGAAAGTTCATGGTGTACAACTATCTTAGGACAGTACTCTATATCAATCACACACGCTTTACAGTTCCAAACAGTTCCGAAATATGGCACACGGAGCATTTCCTAGCATTAAAAAAAATGTTGATTTTGACTGCCAAGCGGATCGTGGGTATCTATTTTCCAATGATTTCCATCCCTCCACAAAATAAAATATATAAATCAAAGAGAACTTGAAATTCCTAGGTAATAGTATGAAATTCTAGTTTCAAACCACTTTGCGACGCAAAGCTAAGTTCTAGATATTACGGGGCGCGGGGGCTGGCAGAGCTAAGTAAGCAAAACCAGAAAAATATCTATCAGAGACGCATAAAATATATTTATCCACCATTTTGGATAAATATCCGATAAATACGGGTAAAGAATAGAATGGAATAGAATATTCTTTATTGTACACCAATAACATTATTAAACTTAGGACTAACATGTAAAATAAGGGTACATTGGCGGTCTTATCGCTAATAGCGATATCTTCCAGACAACCTTTGGATGGACAAGGAAGACGTGAAAAATAGATGGGGGCAGTATGTGGTGCACTTTCATAAAATTTACTAATATTTAATATAATAAATAAATAGATATTTACCTACCATAGAAAATATTACATGTATAAATAAAATAAATTCTAATATATATCCATAAATATATACCAAATATATACACTATATACTAATGTAACAACAAATAATATTCTTTAATAAATAACAAAATAAAATACGTGTATATACCAGTGTAGCAACATCTCACTAAAATAACAGTTTATAATACTATACTAATACAGTAAAAACGAGTATTTATCCATTTCTGATAAATATCCGAGTTTTTATCATTTTGATATTTATCCACTGCCCATCACTGACAGCTTAGCATCTCTACCTCTATTTAGTCTGTGGTTAACATTGAGCAAGAAAAAAAGCGCGGGAAACTTCTAACTTGGCGGGCGCGTTTTTTTTGTTTTCAAATAATTTATTTATTAATTTATGTTACAGATCAGTTTGGTAGTAGTATAATTGTATATTTGTGTATTGTAGTTTTTTAAATTTAGCTTTAGTGTTCATTCTTTTGCTGTAGTGGTAAGTTTTTAGTTTTATTTCTGGTCGTTCAATGAATGATCCACCTGATCCGGGGGGCTTTGTCCCCCCGGCAGGTAATTATGTGACAATCCAGTCGAATGAGTCTGGAATGGATACCGATACATCCACTTCGGCCCGGTCCTTAAAGAGAAGTCGAATACACATGTGCAAGCACTGCAACAAACGCCGTAGGAAGCACCACGGTTCGGAGTCGTCGGGCTGTAGCTGTACTATTGAAAACATTTCGCAGTTACAATCATCACCTGAAGTAACTAAATTAGATAATGCACCAACCACCCAAGATCCTATTGCGTCATCCACTCAATCTCCAAGTCCCTCCCCTGTGGGACGACAGATTTATGAAAAAAGCGATGCTGCTCCTTTCATAATACATATACAAAAAATTCAATCGACACCTAATGATGGCACTACTCTGCACCCAGTTACTTTTGGCAAATTCTTAAAGCAGAACACTTTTCAGAACATTATTAATGGCAGTGTGAAAAAGATAGGCCGTAATAAAATTTCTATTGCATTTTCTTCTTTCTCTGATGCGAATTCTTTTATTCAACACAACAGCTTGGAGGCTCAGAAGTTAAAAGCTTTTATACCTACATTTAATGTAACAAGAATGGGATTGATTCGTGGGATTCCTTCAGAATGGTCTCCGGAGGAAGTTATGGATAACATTTCAGTTCCTATAGGGTGTGGTCCAATAATTAAAGTCAGACGTCTTAATTTTAAAACATTTATTGACGGATCTGCAGTTTGGAAACCTTCTCAAACAATTGTTGCAACATTTGATGGGCAGATTTTACCAAAGCGTATTTTCATGTGCTACAATGCACTTCCGGTTGATCTTTACATTTTTCCTACAATTCAATGTTTTAATTGTTGCCGGTTTGGTCATACAAAAATGCAGTGTAGATCCAAACCCCGGTGTTTTAAATGTGGACACAACCACACAGCAGATAGCTGTAATTTAGAGCCTGAAAATGCATCTTGTTGCTTATGTTCTGGGTATCATTTTGCAACTGATAAGTCATGCCCTGAATTTCTAAGACAGAAAAATATAAAAACCTATATGGCCCAAAATTCTATATCTTATGCTGAATCTTCTAAATTACATCCACCGGTTTCAAAATCATTTGCTGATACACTACTATCTCCCCCATCAAGAGATTCTTCCGATAAGCCCTTTATTTCTTTTCAAAATAAAACATCCCCTTCTGGTCCTTCTGGTTATAAAAAAACTGTCTTTCTTAAACCTCGTTCTCCTCATAAACCTATCCATGGTTACAACAAAGATGCCCACAATGCAATCATTAATGATTATGCCATTCCAGAACCTTCAAATGGTTGTGCTCTAAATAATCAAAGCAAAGATGAATCTGATACTCAATTTTCACTGAATGATTTTATTACAGCCCTTTTAAGTCTTTTTGCACAGTTCAACTTTTCACCGTCCAACGTTGCCCCAGTCCTCAATAAACTCTCCCAGTCTGTCCATAATGGACCAACAAGCCAAACTCATTCAATGGAACTGCCGCAGTCTAAATAATAAAAAAAGTGATTTAATTTATCTAATAAATAAATACAAGCCTTTCGCCTTTGCCTTGGCAGAGACATGGCTTAAACCAAATCAAGTTTTTAATATTCATAGCTATGTAATTATTAGAGATGATAGACCTGATGGGTATGCTGGTGCAGCTATACTTATTAAGGATTCTATTCCCTTCTCAGTAATTTCATTACCTCCTCATAGTGATGGAATATCAATGGTAGCAATTGTATTTAATAATATTTGTCTTGTTTCTATTTACATTCCCTACCCTTCTTCTTCTATACTTCAAGAGATTGATAATCTCTTTTCTTTTCTTCCTAAACCTTTCCTAGTACTGGGGGATTTCAACTGCCATCACCAATCTTGGGGTAGTTCAATTTCTAATAATTATGGTGAAGAGTTATTAGATCTAGTAGATCTGCACAATCTATGCATTTTAAATTCGGGTTCTCCTACTAGGCGTACTGGTCCCAATGAGATTCTAAGTGCAGTTGACCTGTCTATCTGCTCTCCTAACTTAGCTTCTTCAGTAATATGGCAGACTTTAACCTCTACTTTTGGTAGTGATCATTTTTCTATTCTCATTTCTTTCCCTTTCTTAAAACAAACTTCTAAGATAAAAAGATCAAATTTAAAATACAAAATCCCTAACAGAAGTAGTTATGACTGGGATAAATATAAAAATAAAGTTGACAGCAACATATCTTCTCTTCCCGTTATCTCCAATGGTAATGAGAATCAGTGTGCAGAACGTTTAGCGCATATTTTGATTAATGCAGCAGACGAGGTTTTTCCTGTTAAAAAGAACAATATTAGTACAATTCCCAAGCCCCCTTGGTGGGATTCTGAGTGTTCTGAGGCTGTCAATAAACGAAAACAAGCTGAAGAAACATATAACCTCAACATGTCCTTTTCTAATTTTGATTCCCTCTGTATCATTATCACAGAAACTCGTAAGCTTTTTAAAAAGAAAAAATATGAAGGTTGGCAAAAATTCTGTTCTTCAATTTCTCCTAATACACATCCCACAATAGTCTGGCGTAATATTCGCAGATTTCGATCAGTTTTCAATAGACCTTTTTCTTCTCCTATTTCTGATTCACTTGCACATGACTTCTTAGATAAACTAGCTCCTCCATGGGTTCCTCAGGCTTTTAACTTAATTCGGCACAATGATCCCAGTAGCATATGTACCCATAATGACTTAGACTGCCCGTTTACATTAAATGAACTGAAGGGTGTTATCATTAATACTGTAGATTCTGCTCCAGGCATTGACGGCATACCTTACTCCTTTTTTGCCAAATTAAGTGATAATGCTCTCAGTTACTATTTGAATCATATTAATTCTATAATGAAAACAGGAAACATCCCAGTTGAATGGAAACGTCAAATGGTATTGCCATTTCTTAAGCCTCATAAACTACCATCCGATGTTTCTTCCTACCGCCCCATAGTTTTATCTTCCATTCTAATTAAGTTAGCAGAACATTTAATAAAAAACCGCCTTGAGTGGTATGTAGAAAGCAAAGGTTTATTGGCAGCTTCACAATACGGTTTTAGAAAGGGTAAAAGTACCATGGACTGCCTAAGTATTTTTACTACTGATGTCCGGTTATCCTTTTCTAATAATGAATCCACCATAGCTGTTTTTTTAGATATCAATGCAGCATATGATAATGTTTTGCTATCTGTTCTACAGGACAAAATGCATGCCTTACAAATTCCGATCAATCTGTCCAATTTCATTATGAATATACTATCCGAACGCTCAGTAATTATGTCAGTTGCTGATCATCAATTAACTCGTCTTGTATGGAAAGGTCTTCCACAGGGTTCAGTGCTGAGTCCATTGTTGTATAATATTTACACTTTTGATTTAGATTCGTCTTTTACCAACCAAGTTAAGGTTCTCCAATATGCTGATGACTTATTGTTGTATTTTTCAAGTAATTCTGTTGAACAAGCCTGTTCCGTGCTTACTTCTGCCTTAAGTACTTTAGCATCATGGTTACATTTAAACGGCTTAGATTTATCCGCTTCAAAAAGTGCAGCTGTTTTATTCACCCGTAAAAGAATTGTTCCTCAAGTGAATGCGTTATATAATGACAACCCTATCCCAGTAAAAGATAATTTTAAGTACCTAGGAGTAATCTTAGACTCAAAGCTTACTGGTGTTCCACACTGCGATTATGTTATTAGTAAATGTGAACACCACTTAAATATTCTTAGATGTCTTTCCGGTGTTTGGTGGGGTGCACATCCATTCTCTTTGAAACTTATTTACAATGCTATTATTAGAAGCATTTTGGATTATGGACTATACAATTTAGAACCTGGTAGTGTTATGGCTTTAAAAAAATTAGATCGTATCCAATCTAAAGCTCTTCGTATTATATCAGGTGCGATGAAGTCCAGTCCCATTAACGCACTTCAAGTTGAGTGTGGCGAACCCCCTTTGCATTTAAGAAGGCAGTTCCTATCTGATAATTTTCTCTTTAGAATCATTCAGTTTACGGATCACCCTCTCATTCCAAAACTGGAATCTTTAGTATCGTATATTCAGTCTTCTAATTACTGGACTCATAAATCTGTGCCATGTTTAGTCGTAAGTTACCAAAAATTCCTCTCTTTATCATCTCCTACTCACCGTTCCAATAAACTTCCTTTATTCACCTGCACTTATGACTCTCTTCAGTTTTCTCCTGATATAAAATTTAACTGTTTTGATAAATCGGACCCTACTGTTAGCTATAATTTTAAAACTTTTCTTACTGAGAATTTTGAAGGTTTCCATCATATTTTTACAGACGCTTCCAAGCCATCTCCGTCTGAATGTGTTGGAATTGGTGTCTATCATTCTCAGTATAATATTGTCCAAAAAATTAAGCTTCCTCCGGAGACATCTGTTTTTACGGGTGAATGTTTTGGCCTCCTCAAAGCAGTTGAATATGTTAACTTATTAAAAATTAAAAAATCCGTTATATTCTCTGACTCTTTAAGTGCTCTACAAGCCATTGGTAAATTTCCATTTAAATTAAAATCCCAATTACCTGTAATTTTTGAAATAAGAGAATTCGCATTTAGAGCCATGTCTAACGATTTGGTCCTAAAATTTGTCTGGATTCCTGCTCATGCTGGAATCCATGGCAATGAAATTGCTGATGGTCTTGCCAGTGACGCGGTGCAGTGTGGGGATTTGTTTCCTTACACAAATTTCTGTTCTGACCTTATAGCTTTACCAAAATCTTTTCTACGTGACTCCTGGAAGGAAGCTTGGGATAAGAGCAAAACATTAAAAGGTCGTTACTTTTCAAAGATTCAGCCTGACATTCCTGTAAAGCCGTGGTTCTTTCGGGCAAAGTTTGGCAAGGTGGAGACCTCTATATTAATACGAATCAGGCTTGGTCATGTTTGTTCTCCAGCCCACCTTGCCAAAATACATATTGTTGACAGCCCCGTTTGCACATGTGGTATTGATGTAGGAGATTTAAATCACATTTTCTTTGCTTGTCCTCTGTATGACCGTGGTTCCTTCTTAAATAATCTTGTTTCCCTCTGTACTCCTTTCCCTACTTCTATTCTCTCATTACTTTGTACAAACAATCTTCAAATTTATAAATGTATAGCCTCTTTTATTTCTGTAAATAAAATTAGAATTTAATCCACCTAATGTAAATTGCTCATCTTCATACATCCTTTCTCCTTTTACAACCCATCTCATCTTTGAACAACCATCCTGATCCTATCCACGTTAAATCCGTTCTGTTTCCTTAAAATTTTTGTTTCCCTACCTTTTATTATCGTCGTTCTTCCTAAAATCTACCAAAACCGTCATTGGCGAAATGCACAAACCGTGCAAAGCCAATAAAAAAAAAAAAAAAAAAAATCGGTATCGCAGTCGCACACATTATTGGTCTATTACGTCAGTATAGAAATGTCTTTGGTATGTACGCCGCTTCCATAGGTTTATTAATTCCACAGATTAAGTAGTTCTTAATCTGTGATTAATTCAAGGGCCCATAGACATAACGTTGAAAAATTTTGTTTGAAGATTGCTATAAATTTGCTACATAGTTCCAGTCAAAGTTTGCTACCCCCAGATTATTATATACTCTAGTTCGTCTGTGTTATATACTCTGTCTACGTATTCCACCCATTGAATTAAGAAACCCATGGAAGTGGCCCATTCTTCTATATCCACCTAGTTTATACAAATATCTATTAAATCGTTATGGAATTATGAAACTATTCTTTGTCTCTTGTTAACCAACGTGTTATGTCGTCTGGTGAAAGAGATCGCATGCTATTTGTATATTCTCTGTTTGGCAACATCTTTACGGGATGTCAAAATACCTACGCCACGTGGCAACCCCGCTTACCCCGCAATGTGGCCCATAGTACATGAGCTGTCAAGTAAACAAACTAGGGCTGTTGATATTTTTTAAATATCAGATTTTCGATCTATCGATATTTTTAAATATACAATCGGAGTTAGATATATTGAAAAAAAAAAAGATATTTCAATATATTGGCCAAATTTCATGATTCTAGGTCAATGCGAAGTACCCTACAGGTTTTTTATGTGAGTTTGCGAGTATCAAAATGTGACATCGGCTATGTCATGATTGCCTTGACCTAGAAGCTTGATTTTTTATGTCCTAGGGACAGCTGAACTTAGTATTTGATATAATTGCATTATTACTACTTGAAAACAACGATGTCTATCTAAATAGATGTCGCGGTCCAAACACTCAGTGTTCAACTGCATTTTGTTGTTGTTGTTATTTTTAGTTAGTTGCATAACGTACACATGCCGTGCACCTTGTTTAGTGTGACACTAAGATTTGTGAAGTGCAGAGCGGAGCTTGACTCACTCAAAACAATTGTAGTACGTTACTTAATACTGATATTAAGCTTGAATAATAGGTAACGACAAATAATAATAAAAACTAGATTATTACATTGCAGTGACGTACGATTACAACAATTTGAACAGTTTTTTATCTGCACTTGGTCAAGTCCAATAATTTGACTCGCCCAGCGAGCGTAAGCAAGATAGTGAGTAACAGTGACTATCTATCTCGTATTTTCTTACGGCCGGGCGCCGCGCGTTGAAAAGAGATAGCGTTACCGCATCATAGAATAAATAATGCAAAACTGTTAATAGGTAAAATATGAATGCTCCTTAGTAGTTATTTAATAACTTAAGATAATAGTTTTATTTTATGCTATCTTATTTATAAGTTATATTAAATAAGTTTGTAAATAATAGTACCTAAAGTAATAGTAAATAAAGTAGTTTTCTTAGGTTTTCGCGATCACTACACATTCTATCCTACTAATATTATAAACGTGAGTTTGTGAGGATGTATGGATGTATGGGTGTGTGGATATATGGATGTGATGATAAAATAAAAAAAAATAAAAAATTAAAATGAAATTTGGGATACAGATAGAACATATTAACATATTAGCTACTTTTTATGTTATCTTGTCTTATCTTATATCTTAACTATTATAAAATAGTTTGTTAGAGCATTACTCTAAAACTACTGGACCGATTTTGATGAAACTTTTTGTGATTGTAAGCTGATGATTAGACTTACAAAACTGGTATGGGTTTTAAGAAAGTAAGGAAGAAAAAAGAACTGACCGGACCGGACCGGACTGGACTGGACTGGACCGGACTCTACCAAAATCGACTGAACTCGACCGGACTCTACCGAACTCAACCTAATTAAATTTAATGTTGCTTGTATAGATTAATATAATTTGACGCACAGAAGGCACAAAATAGTAGGTAACATAATAAGAATGATGCAATCTGCATATTCGCTACCCTATGGGAACCGAGTACGTCCCCACTCTGCCCACAGTGACCGCGCTTTGGACATGATCTGTATCCTGATGTGCGATTCCAGTGTTAACATATATTTCGTTGACAAATATGTAATAAAAAAAGCAGTCAAGCAATTTTCACCCTTATTGACATTTAGGGAAAAGTTGTTTCCTTTCTATATTTGGACTAGTAATAAATGATAGGTATCAAATTTTATGAAATTAAATATTTGTCAGTAAGGTCTAAAATCGCTTGGCTGCATTTTTTATTACATTTTTGTGTAGATCTCGTCGAGCCCTTTCATTTGAGTACCAACACGATGGGTCTAAGGCCCGTATTCCAGAAGGATACTCAAGCGTTGATCTCTGTTTAAAACTAGTTTTAAGTTGAGCTTTGATTTTAGAACGTCCCTCAAGCAGAGATTTGTTGATCACAGTTCAGCTGAGTTTAGTTTAGTTTTATATTGTCACCTGTTTCGGTATTTGGGCAGATATTTGATCTGTAATCACTCAAGCGTTGTCCAGACTACGCTTGAGTAGAGATTTCTATTATATTTCAGGTCAAATTCGTGTGTTTTGTTGTTGAATTAAAGTTTATAATTACCGTTCTGGAATAAGACCGATACTCAAGTAACGATTCTATCCTTAAGTAGTGATCAGGTGATTGGAGTTTAAACTGTACTTGAGGAAGCTTCTGTAATACGAGCCTTAGAGCTATAGATTAGGAGATATGGCCATCAGAAGTTTGAACTTTATATTTGACTAAAATACATCGACGCCTTTAATTTGAGTACTAAAACGATACGTATAAGGCTCGTATTACAGAATGATACTCAAACGTTGATCTCTGTTTAAAACTAGTTTCAAGTTGAGCTTTGATTTAAGAACGTTCCTCAAGCAGAGATTTGTTGATCACAGTTCAGCTGAGTTTCATCATCATCATCATCATTTCAGCCGAAAGACGTCCACTGCTGGACATAGGCCTCCCCCAAACATCGCCACAACGACCGGTCCTGTGCCTTCCGCATCCAGCGGATTCCCGCGACCTTCACCAGCTAAGTTTAGTTTTGTTTTATACTGTCACCTGTTTCGGTATTTGAGCAGAGATTTGATCTGTAATCACTTTAGTGTGGTCCAGACTACGCTTGAGTAGAGATTTCTATTTTATTTCAGGTCAAATTCATGTGTTATGTTGTTGAATTAAAGTTTATAATTACCGTCCTGGTATAAGACCGATACTCAAGTAACGATTATCCTTAAGTAGTGATCAGGTGATTGGAGTTTAAACTGTACTTGAGGAAGCTTCTGTAATACGGGCCTAAGAGCTTTAGTGTAGGAGGTATGGCACCAAAAGTTTCTTCGCGCATACGTCCATTCGCGGTAAAATACATATTCAAATAAAATTTCTATGAATAATACACCAACTATCTGTTAGTAACATGACCTTGTAAACAGCATGAAAGCTTATGAAATTATGAATTATGAATAAAATGTGTGTCAGTGTTTCCCGAGAAATATAATCTGGTGGTCTTCAAGACTCGAGTGAATAGGTTTTTGCTGGGCAAGCGTGTACCATCGTCGACCGCACCATCGCTTAGCATCAGGTGAGGTGGTGGTCAAACGCAAGCCCGTTTAGAATTAAAAAAAAAAAAAAACAAATCACTTACGATGAAAAATCACATGATCAAAGTGTTGGTATTACCATATTAAACAGCAGAAACTGACCAAACTTATGTTAGATAAAAAGGTAATTAAAATATTGTGTTGTAGTTTAAATAGTAATAGTAGTAGTAGTATTGTCGTTTAATAATTTGTGTTGTGGTGTGGTGATCCCTATGTACACGCAGGTATCAAGTGGGCAGAAACACTGTCGACTGTCGCATCTGCGCGCATGGATGAGAACATTAACACGCCCCGCTTGCCCCGCGGTGAGCAAACTGCGCGATATTTTTTCTTTGCGATCTCGTCTGTAGTACGTAGTACATAGTACCTCAGTGCTTGAAAATGATTTTAATCAGCACACATCTCTGGTACGAAACACGAGCATCGGTATCGATACTTTTTAGTTTTGATTACTTACTTCCCTAGCTATGGCCAGTACCATAACGGTGGCCCGGATATTGTAGGTATATATGGGCGCGCTAGTGTTGCCATCAATTTGTTTACACTTTTTTGAGAGAACTTAATATATTAATCTTTATTACTGTAGGCGTAGCATGACCAATTCTATGTCCATTCTTCCAAGAGTAGACAAAGCTCTTTCTATACATCAAGATATCTCTTCTTCTCGAGCATGAGGCGACCCGTCGACTCGAGTTTCTACGTAGACAAAGTGACAGATCTTTTTCCATAGCAACGAGAACGTAGCTAGTGCCGTACAAATTCTACCAAATCCTACCATATTATTACGTTTCTCTATCTAGAAAAAAGGTGAATCGAATAAGTTTTGAAACATTTTGTACGTAATTCAAAGCAACATCAATACGCATTTTGTAGTCATGAATGTCAAGGTCAAGACACAGTTCCTGAGGGATGCACGATAGTCATTCGATACTTGTTACGAATTACACGCGGGCAAAGGCTAGTTTTTGATAATAACTAACGAGATAGCGACGATAGGAACCCGACATGTTATTATTGTTGTTCAAAAACTCCAATAAAACCAATTTAACAAGAATCTAGTCCTAATAAAACTAAAGAATAATTTTGTCTAGGTCTCATGAGATGTAGACTAATTTCTTCTATTTGAAGAGAAACATGTCTACCCCTAACTGTCAAAAGTAGAGAAAATATGTTCTTCATGCTCGACGTTGTAGACATGTGTCGATCGAAGTATAGAAACATTTCTTTTCTTCATTATTGACATGGGCGTGCTACGGACGGAAGAAATCTTTCTACAATACGTCATTTTGTCTATTCTTCCGTCGACATAAGCATTGTCTACAGTGGTCATGCTACGCCTGCTGGTCAGTATTGAATGTTTCTTCCTGGCGTTGGTTGAACATTGCACCCTCTAGTGTAATTTGAGAGTAATATAGCTTTCCATAGCTCATAACATTAAAATATTAATTTATACTCGGACTCAGACCAATTAATGTCTATGATATATCGAATATCGATGCTTACAACTATTGATGGGCATTTATCCGGATAAATACTAAAAATGGATAAAGACTCATAAATATCCATTTTTACTCGAGTATTTATCCAAAACAGCGGATAAATATTTTATGCGTACAGCGGATAAATGTTTTAGTTTCTTGTATGATATGTAACGTAAATTTGCTTATTTTACACACAATATAATTGGTTATTAAATGAAAATCTGAAATTATAGAATTGTGCCTTATTATAATCAATTCTCTATACTATTACTTAAGTCGTAAATGTCGAAAATTCTGTTTATTAGTTTTTTTTCGCGAAAACTAGCTACGGGTCAATAGAACACGAATCAACCTTTATTTTAAATCATGTCTGTCTATCTGTTTATCTCAGCACGTGAGAACGGCTGAAAGGATCGCGATGAAACTTTACAGTTGTATTGGTATTAGTCTAACTTACGGTATATTCCACTTTGTCGTGTGGAAAAATTGAGGTATGTGGTAAATTCTAGAATACAGCTTGACCCCTCTATTGTATGAAGTAACATATTAAGTTTACTGTCTCAGTTAACGGCGCACGCGCGGATTGTTGGTTGGTTACGGTTTCCTAAATATACAACTAGTCCAGTTATCTAGTTGAACTAGATACCTATTGTTATCGAGTTTTGTTTTCATTAAAATCCGCTAGAGGGATGAAAAATGAGAAATATAACACAAATCAACAATTTTTATAATTTATGTATTCCTGTGTTCGTACCTCATCACGTAACAATGGCTGAACAGATCATAAAGAAACGTTGTACTTACATATGTATTAGCTTAACTCACAAATTCAAGTGCGATTTATCTCAATCTGTTAGGTAAATCCTGGAATACAGCTTGACCTGTCTATTTTATGAAGTTGCATACGAAGTAGAGGGTCTATTGTATGAAGTTGCATATGAAGTAGAGGGAATGATTGTTGGTTGGTTGCGGTTTCCAAAAAATACAACTAGTCTAGTTATCTAGTTGAACTAGATGTTGTTATTGAGTTTTATTTTCGTGAAACCCGGCTAGGGGGGGACAAAAATGAGAAATATAACAAAAACCGTCAATTTTTGCAGGCGTTTTATCTCAATTAGTTGAGTAGACCCTGAGATACGTCTTGAACCTTCTATTGTGGGCAGTCGCATAAAAATAATGGTCGTAATTTCGAAATAGTGAGCAAAAGATAAATTATCTGAGACCTCCTTCACGCTTAAAGATTACGTACGCTAAAAAGGAGTACTTAGGTATCATTCATCTAAAATACTCATTAAAATCACAGATTGATCAGTCAAAGTAACCCATTGGAGTCAGAATCTGAATTTTACGGCTGGTTCACATTACTCCAGCAGCATTCCAATCCAGGCTTGGTTAATTTGGTGATATTAACATCTCCAATGCCGTTTCGACTGAATTTGTAGCTTTCTTTTTTCAATACAACCTTTCGAATAATTTCACTGCATCTACCGGGTATCTTGAGGTATTCAATGATATTCACAATATCTTGATTTGAGCGTTCTTTGCCTTTTGCAGTAGTTGGACAGACAAGTTCGTTGAAATCTTAAGACATGTGCGATAGCAACTCTATATAGTTTTTATACATGTTTATCAGATCTTTTGCTTTTATTTTATCGGGATATTATGGAACTACCTACTAACTTACTCTGTGAATGTACTGGGGCCTCATAAGGGAAGATTGTAGCCAGCCTGACTCAGTTTAGCACAAAGAAAAACCACCTACTTCGTCTTCCTTGCTTTTCCTTCTGGCACCTGCTGCATATGCATATATTAGTGGGTGGAAGGGCGGTGCTGCATATTGCATCAAAGCTTGACGACCTAGTTTTGGAAGAATTAACACTAAATATTGTAACTTCATATTTCGTATGTCATGGATTTCCGCAGATCAACGCCTGATTCCATTCTTTATCAGAATTTTGGAAAGTTCATGGTGTACAGCACCTTAGGACAGTACACTATATCAATCACACACGGTTTACAGTTCCAAATAGTTCCGAAATATGGCACACGGAGCATTTCCTTGCATAAAAAAAAAATCGTTGATTTTGACTGCCAAGCGGATCGTGCGTATCTATTTTCCAATGATTTCCATCCCTCAACAAAATAAAATATATAAATCAAAAAGAACTTGAAATTCCTAGGTAATAGTATGAAATTCTAGTTTCAAACCAATTTGCGACGCAAAGCTAAGTTCTAGGTATTACGGGGCGCGGGGGGTGGAAGAGCTAAGTAAGCAAAACCAGAAAAATATCTTTCAGAGACGCATAAAATATATTTATCCACCATTTTGGATAAATATCCGATAAATAAGGGTAAAAACGAGTATTTATCCATTTCTGATAAATATCCGAGTTTTTATCATTTTGATATTTATCCTCTGCCCATCACTGCTTACAACGCAATCTATTGCCATTTTGAGGTAACTAGTTTATACAATGAATTACTTTTAGAGTATGAAGTATTTTGAAATAAATATCCTTTATTTCTAGAATTTGCTATGTAGTTTGCTGTTGTATTTGTTGTACTTTGCAAAGATCATCAAAGTTGTATTTGTTGTACTTTGCAAAGATCATCAAAGTTGTATTTGTTGTACTTTGCAAAGATCATCAAAGATCAAAGAAGATACCTTTTTGTTTAGCAAAGTTTAATATTTGATGATCCGTATTAATTAAATTAATGTTGTAAATAATGTTAATATTATGATAATTATAATTCGAATATTCTAATTAGATTAATGAAATGATTAATTTAAATGTTGGTAATTTAATTTTGTGGTTCTGATAATTCCGCTTTATATTGTTTCATATTTTAATATCTGGCATGATTTGTTGGTTTATATAATGTTTAGAGATTATCTAAATTAATATTAGTTTTATCACGACGACTGGTTAATTATTTTAGTGTTCATTTATAAATTAAAATGTATTTAGTGTGTAGGTTAATCATATTACCTAAACGTAAGCTAATTATAAGTAAGTAAGAATTATGTACTTTTAAGTTGTGAGCGCGCTTAGTCTTAAGTTAGATGTGAAGACAATATAACGTACTTTTACCTACAATACGTCTTTCATTTGGACGCCACCACCTACAACCTTTACATGGCGACCCTGCCACCAGGGACCATGGCCATCGGTTGCAGTGGGTCAGGTGGATAATTTTGATAAATTTTCGGTGTTTTTGTCATGGGAAAGTCCTACTCAAAGGAAGAGGTCATCGTCGCGCAGAATGCGGCCGGAGCGAGTTCCAATGATAGCTTTTAAAGGACATTGGCAATCACCTCAGCACTCAATTTTGATGGCGTTTTTTGGAATAGCTGCATTATATGGCGCTTATCATTTCTACAAAAAGTTCCACAAGCGATGGATTAATGCGGAAGTGGACGGACACATTCTACAACGCCTGCAAATTAGGATGTCGGCGCGCAGGGATCGTATTGCAGAGAATGTGGGCGCTATTTAGGAGGTTATGTAAAAGACTGTGACGAGTTCAAAATCAAGATGAAAAAGTGTAAAAAGAAAAAACTAATTCAAAAATAAACTGAGTGGAAAAAAAAAAGTGCGAAATAAAGAGTGTTTACGGAAAATTTATTTAGAGGCAGTAAGTTCTAGGTATATTAAAAATGTGTTCTTAGGCTACAGAATAGGATCTATATATGCTAGATAAGATAAGATTTAAATAATTATGTTCATTTACGTAAACAAGGTCAAAAAAAAAAGTTCAATAAGAAGTATTGAAAATAAAAAATATTAGAATCGAATAATTTGTGTACAGAATACGAATATTTTGTGGTTGAACATAATATTTGAAATTAAAACCAAGCAGTGGTCTTATACAATTACACTAATAAAATAATTAGTAAAATAACTTTTATTTACCAAAAATTATTGATTTCAAAATCAACATGCTCATCTTATATTTTCTGACGTATAATAATCGTGGTCGCAGTAATAGTCGTTATCAAAAAAAAAAAAAATATTGGTTTCCTAGTCGTGGAAATCGTGCCTGATTTAATGGCAATAATCAGTATCGAGATAATTTTTCTGATCGAAGTCGACCATTTAATTAAGTGCGTATACCTACTAATTAGGTCGCTAGGATTCAATAGAGGACTTTCAAAATAATTCAGTAAATGAACCAGAGCAAGATAAATCACTTCACCATTTCTTTCGTGCCTAAGCAGGTGTTCACTTTAGAAGGCGTTAATCACGCAACATTTGTATTACACGGTACAAAAATAAATAATTTTACTGAATCAGGTGCATCAATTTGAATTATAAAATTATCGTATTTATTACAGAGACATAAAATTTAGTCAAATATTACTATTAAGGGATAGAAGGAAAATTAAATTGTGTTGGTTATGTTTATTTGAAAATATTGAGCGAAAATGTAGTGTTATTTAATAAAATGGTTTTCAAAAAAAAAAAAAACCCAGATATACAGACGGAATTGTGGGATAAGATTTTTTAATTTAGGGCCAAGTTAGACTATCGTAATAAAAGATCAAGTTTGTTTAGTAATGGCAAAGAGATTTTAATGCCTTTATTCATCGACCATGTTATATAAGTAATAAGATACGTCCCCGTGTCAGTAGATAGCGAATGTATTGTTTTGCCTAAAGAGATATTAAGTGGCGTATTTTTACGAAGTTCAATTGCGTCTCGTTTTTATGGTAGGATTCCACTTTAGGCCGTAATTATATGGCCGAAAGATTATTATACAGTACAAACGGATCATAAACCGTTATTAAATGACTACATGACTATGACTACCCCTTCAAGTCGGTAACTAAGTTTTGATTATAAGTATTATGACTAGAAGAATATGATTTTGATGTGACGTATGTTAAGGGCTTGGATAATATAGCTGCAAATATGTTATCTCGAGTTCTTATAACAAGTGAGGATTTTAAAGGCATGAGTAAAAGTATGGCATGTATGATGACGCGAAGTATGGCAAAAAAGGTAAAACAATTCACCGACTTCAAGGATATAAAGTTCAAAACTAATCTTCCACGATACCCGGTCCGATCAACCGGCTGTCGTCGAGGTTCTCAAACTTACCAAGGACGATATTGAGTTAAAGAAAAGGAGTAACTGACAAAGATGCGCGCGAGATACTGAATAACAAAAACATTGTTTTGTGTATCAAAACCCCAAAAGTACAATTTTTATAAATCCAAACTCTTTATCAACTTTTGCGCGAGGCGCACTGTTGAAAGATTTGGTACAATTATGTGAAATAAATAAAGTTAAAAAAAAGCTTAAATACAAAACGATTTTATATCGTATTTAATAAATAAAAAAATATAAAAAGACAGCGGTCCGGACCGCACATTATTAATATATTAAGCGGAGTATAGACTATCACTAATGATGAGTCGAAAACTATAATAATTAATGATTTTCATTTATTGCCGTATAGTGGGCAGGCAGGTGTCCGACAAATGATAAATAATAGGTACTATTTTGGCACGGATTGCATAACCCGGATAGCAGAATATGTAAGAAAGTGTAACAAGTGCCAAACGCAAAAACATACTAATCACCATACAAAACAGCCTCAAATAATAATGTCGTTCCTTATTGGGCATTTTCATACAATACTTACATCCGTTCACACTGAGACTTGTTACACTCCTTTCGAGTTAGTATTCGGGCGAAAGTGCATATTATTATCTAGTAATTTGACAAATAGTGTTCAACCACTATATAATTTCGATGACTATAGTTTGGTTAGTTTGCTAAAATATGATAAGAATAGTAATGATATAAGTTATAAGATAAATGATAGTTTTGTTAAGAAATTAAGTAGCACGTAAGTTAGTTAGACTCAGTGTATACAGGCCCTTATCGTGTTATTCAAGACTTAAAACCAAATGTTATTATAGAAATTAACAATAAACATGTAACAGTACATAAAAATCGCACTAAGCGTTATCATTAGGTACCAGGCGTGGGAACGGAGCCCTGGGAATGGAAATGTTATATGATACCAACTCGATTACGAGAATTGTTTTAAATTACAGAATGTATCTACTTATTGTAATTCGCATTGTAATGACTTGTTTAATTCTAGGTATGTACTTCCTCATTTTGTATGAAAATAAAATAATGATTTATTATTATTTTATTTAAAAAAAAATAAGGGGTCGTGTAGTGTGTAGGTTAATCATATTACCTAAACGTAAGCTAATTATAAGTAAGTAAGAATTATGTACTTTTAAGTTGTGAGCGCGCTTAGTCTTAAGTTAGATGTGAAGACAATATAACGTACTTTTACCTACAATACGTCTTTCATTTGGACGCCACCACCTACAACCTTTACAGTAATATAAAGATGGAGACACTGTGCTTTGCGCGGGCTGTCATTCTTGTTGTAAAACTTCTTCTGGTCAGTTCATGTAATAATCGGAAAATACATAATTTAGAGTTATGAGAAATTTATTTCGTTATGAATCCTGTTGAAACCTTGAGCTACGCGCGGACATATACCACGCTTATTTCGTAGGTATTACTGGTCTATAGGTACAAGTCAATGATTCCACCGTATTCCACAGACTAAGGCCCGTATTCCAGAAGGATACTCAAGCGTTGATCTCTGTTTAAAACTAGTTTTAAGTTGAGCTTTGATTTTAGAACGTCCCTCAAGCAGAGATTTGTTGATCACAGTTCAGCTGAGTTTAGTTTCGTTTTATATTGTCACCTGTTTCGGTATTTGGGCAGATATTTGATCTGTAATCACTCAAGCGTGGTCCAGACTACGCTTGAGTAGAGATTTCTATTATATTTCAGGTCAAATTCGTGTGTTTTGTTGTTGAATTAAAGTTTATAATTACCGTTCTGGAATAAGACCGGGCCTTAGGCCCGTATTACAGTAGCTTCCTCAAGTACAGTTTAAACTCCAATCACCTGATCACTACTTAAGTATAGAATCGTTACTTGAGTATCTGTCTTATTCCAGAACGGTAATTATAAACTTT
Organism: Asteroscopus sphinx; assembly: GCA_949699075.1. Taxonomy (NCBI): domain Eukaryota; kingdom Metazoa; phylum Arthropoda; class Insecta; order Lepidoptera; family Noctuidae; genus Asteroscopus; species Asteroscopus sphinx. Next base: position 23,696,145 of record OX453004.1, on the reverse strand, counting down.
AATTCAACAACATAACACACGAATTTGACCTGAAATAGAATATAAATCTCTACTCAAGCGTAATCTGGACCACACTAGAGTGATTACAGATCAAATCTCAGCTGAAATTCCGAAACAGGTGACAGTATAAAATAAAACTAAATTCAGCTGAACTGTGATCAATAAATCTCTGCTTGAGGAACGTTCTAAAATCAAAGCTCAACTCAAAACTAGTTTTAAACAGAGATCAACGCTTGAGTATCGTTCTGTAATACGGGCCTAAGAAGTGTACTTGTTACTACTTGTTATAGTCTGTGATGACTGTGATTCTCTATTTCTCTTTGCTCTTTGTGTGGCTCTTTGCTAGCAACACTGATAATCTGTTGGTTAAATTATTTTTTGAGGTTATGTTCTGTGTTAACAATAATAATTGATATAATAATAACTTGTACATTATTTTCATAATTTCTGAATGTTTCTAAATCTTCACATTCAGAAGAAGAAAAATGACTACTTGCAACCTGAACCTGTTTCGGAATACTTTAAGCAGATTAAGGTTAATATTGTTTTAAATTACATTACACATTACATGATACCACAATCTGGCCACTGCATGAGAAATAATGATATTATTTTGCCATATGACCTAGGTATTATAAGGATATCAGAAACATAAAATGAATTTTTGTCTGCCTTTTATTTTTATTACAGAATTGATAACATCGTCACTCGATCATTTCAAAAGCCGAGGTATCGACCTCCTTATTGGTTCATCCCCAAAGAAAGAGCGGTATGGAATGTTTTTATGACTTATTTGTTTTTGGTAGAAACATTAAGTGGATAATGTAAAATGTTTCAGCCTTCAGAGGAATTTATAACTCAGGAAAATAAACAATTTATTGAAGAGGTAATGCAAGATAAAATGCGAAGTCAAGCTTTATTACATTCACCTTTGGTCAATATTGACCCGAACCAAGCAGCACAGTGGAACCCACAAACTCGCCGAGTGGGACTTATAGCCCGTAAAATAGGAAATTATCCTCTCTGGTCCAAGGATGGGAGAAAAATGCTTACTACGTTATTGCAGGTATAATATTATACAACATGTATCAGAAATGCATGGTTATAATTAGATGACGTCTGTGGTCTAGTGGTTCAAGGGTCGGACTGCTGACCACGAGGTTGTGGGTTCGATTCCCACAGGACACAAATATTTGTTTGATGAACAGGAGTGTTTGTGTTGGTCTGGGTGTTTCTTATGTATTATAAGTAGTAATATTTCCAAAAAAAAAAAAAAAATATCTATTGTCTAGTACCCATTTTAATCTTAATGTATGTTTTTTAAGAAAAAATAATATAATTTTATGAAAATACTAGCTTTTACCCGCGGCTCCGCTAGCGTTAGAGACTGGTATCCCCCCGTGACGGATCCTGTTAATAATTAGATGTTTTCCGGTAACTATTACAAAACTGTAAATGTCTGTTTGTTCAAGCATCACGCAAAAACTACGCAACCTATTTTGTTTTTTTTTGTGTTTAGACTTGTAAACAGGTATGCATTTTATGAAAAAAGAAAACGATTCCTGTAGGATGAATTGAAGAACCACGGAGTGAAGCCACGGGCAAAGTCCTGTCCAGTCCGATCCAGTCCGATCCAGTCCGATCTAGCCCGATCCAGTCCGATTCAGTCCGATCCAGTCCGATCCAGACCGATCCAGTCCACTCCAGTCCCAGTCCCAGTCTTAGTCTTATTCCCAGTCCCAGTCCACTCACTCACTCAGCCACTCGCCCACTCGCCCACTCTCTCGCCCACTCGCCCGCTCTCTCACGCACTCGCCAACTGGCCTGTCACCCGCTTGCCCATTTGCCCACTCGCCCACTCACCCACTCGCCCACCACACGCCTACCTCTCGCCCACTGGCCTGTCACCCGCTTGCCCACTTGCCCACTCGCCCACTCACCCACTCGACCACTTGCCCACCAGTCGCCCACCACATGCCCACCTCTCGCCCACTCTCCCACCACACGCCTACCTCTCGCCCACTGGCCTGTCACCCGCTTGCCCACTTGCCCACTCGCCCACTCACCCACTCGACCACTTGCCCACCAGTCGCCCACCACATGCCCACCTCTCGCCCACTCTCCCACTCGCCCGCTCGCCCACTGGCCCACTTGCCCACTCGTCCACACGCCCACTCACACACTCACCCACTCGCCCACTGGTCAACTCTCTCGCCCACTCGCCCACTGGCCGACTCGCCCACTGGCCGACTCGCCCACTGGCCTGTCACCCACTTGCCAACTTGCCCACCTCGCGCCTACCTCTCGCCCACTCGCCCACCACTCGCCCATTCCTCGCCCGCCTCGCGCCCACTTATCGCCCACTCGCCCAGTCGCCTACTCGTCCTCTCGCCCAATTGCCCACCTCTCGCCCACTCTCCCACGCGCCCACTCGTCCACTGGCCCACAGGCCCACTTGCCTATATGCCCACTCGCCCACCCGCCCATTCGCCCACAGGCCCACTCGCAAACCTCTCGCCCACTGGCCCACTCGCCCACTGGGCCTCGCGCCCACTCTCGCCCACTCGCCCAGTCGCGCACTCGCCCAATCGCCCACCTCTCGCCCACTCGCCCAAACTCCAACGCGCCCACTCGTCCACTGGCCCACAGGCCCACTTGCCCATATGCCCACTCGCCCTCCCGCCCTCTCGCCCACATGCCCACTCGCCCACCTCTCGCCCACTCGTTCATTCGCCCACTCGCCAACTGGGCCTCGCGCCCACTTCTCGCCCAGTCGCCCACTCGCCCAATCGCCCACCACTCGCCCACTCACCCACTCTCCCACGCGCCGTCTCGCCCACTGGCCCACTTGCCCATATGCCCACTCGCCCACACGCCCACTCACCCACCTCTCGCCGTCTCGCTCACTCGCCCACTGGCCTGTCACCCACTTGCCCACTCGCTCACCAATCACCCACCTCACGCCCACCTCTCGCCCACTCGCCCACCTCGCGCCTACCTCTCCCTACCTTTCGCCCAAACACCCACTCACCCACTCGCCCACTCCCCAATCGCCCGCTCGCCCACTCGCCCACTCACTCACTCACTCACTCATCCAGTCACCCAGCCATCCATCCATACATCATCGTACATTACTACCCGCTCGCTCGTGCAAATAAATGCGTAGAAGCTTCGATTATGTATGACGCACCCCACGCTTTTTTTTTTCTTTTTTTCTTTCTTTCTCAAAACCCATACCAGTTTTGAGTCAGTTCATCAGCTTTCAAACAAAAAAAGTTTCATCAAAATCGGTCCAGTAGTTTTAGCGTGATGCTAGAACAAACAAACAAACAGACATTTACAATTTTATAATAGTTAAGATTAAGATGGATACAATATAACAACGTTTAGGTAATTCTAACATAATTTTATTGCTTTTCATACAAAAAATTAGAGAAATGGCAATTTAGAGGTAGCTTCCGGTCCTTGTCTGTAAGTCGAAAGATTCTGATTTTCGGTTGGCTCAAAAGAGCGCATTTCCAAGCTGGCGCCACCTACATACGACAGGATTTTTTTTTTTCTACACGCTCAGTACAATTCGGCCCGACCAAAAAGTTTTTAATGCAATTTGTTTAGCAGCCGTATTTTGTCTATGGAGGCGCGCGCTAGAGCGCATGCGTGCGAATGACAGCTGGATATGAGCGCCTTATTGTATGCAAAATGTTGTAGAAAAATATAATTAATAATCACCGGTTCCCGTCATCGTAGCGAGGTAAAATACATACCAGTTTTTAAGTCAAATCGTAAGTTTTTAGTTACAAACAGTTTCAACAAAATCGGTCCAGTAGTTTTATCGTGATGCTGGAACAAACAAACAAACAAACAAACAGACAACTGACATTTAACAATTTTATAATAGTAGTAGATTTAAAAATATAATTTAGGTATATGTTAATTTAATTTAATATAGGAAATAATAATATCTTCTGAAGAGGCTTTCATTATGCAGCTGGTACAGGGGCTTGATATAGAAAGCGCTACTTGTACTTACGTCATGTTCCTGATGCCGGTGGGTTACTATTTTTTATATTTTTAAATGTGTTTTATAGAAATATTTAAAAATGTGAGAAATAAGGTTGAATATTTAAATAAATGGAATAATAATAATATTTTCCATGCCCACACCATTAAATAGATGCAAAAATTAATAAATGATACAAGGAAATAACTAGTGTCCGACCGAAACAGGATTTTCAGCCGAAACCGAAACCGTAACTGAACCTTCGGCCTTGGTCCCAGTTTCGGCCGAAACCGAAACTTATTTGAATTTTTTATAGCTTGTTAAATCTATTGTATTTATACGCATATATAGACAGTTAAGAAGTGTAAAAAAATAAAATGCAACAATTAAAGTATGTAAAAAAAATCGGTCAAGTGTGAGTCGGACTCACGCAGTAGGTTTCGTACCACCCATCGACCTGATACCCCATAGAAACTGATTTAATTTACGAGACTTTATCAAAAGACATAAACGAGCGTACGCGATATGTGACTTTTTGCATCTTTTTCTTACGTAGGTACCACCACATATGTCTATTTTTGCCCTGTTTTTAGTATTTGTTGCTAAACTACAAAGTATGCACTATAATCAGACCAAGTTTGACGCTGGTATGTATTACAGTTTTGAAAATAGAGCAGGAACAAAAACGTCGAAAAAAATCCATGTTTCTCGAGGTTTCTTGTGTTGGGTTTTAGACTATTTTTATTTTTAGTATTTGTCGTGATAGTAGTCATAGTAGTAGTAAATAATAAAATTTAACTAGAAAACTTTCCCGTACTACTGTACTACACGTCCGAAAAAATGCAACATGACTATTGGTACTGAAGGTCATTAACGGTAATAGTTAAATCACCGGAGGTAGTTGTGTATCGGATTTACGGGGCAGATCGAATACAGGTACAAAATTTAATCCAACAACAATTACAAACTAATATAGTAATGTCAAAAATGACATCATGATGTTTGTCTAAATCAAACATCACAGGTATCTTCACACAACTTTTAAGTATTACATCAATTTCTACATAAATTCATATTGTATAAGTTCTAGGGAATAACTCAACAGAACCAAATAAAATATCTAATGAATTATATTATATTACAACTTACAACCTATGGCTAGCGAACTCAACTGGCAACCACGTTCACTCACTCGAAGTTAGCCAAATTAATGATGCGCGACAATTCACGAATACCTAGTTTCGGCGGAGCCGAAGGTTCGGCTAATTATTGGCCGAAACCGAAACTGTGGCTGAAACTAGATTTTTGGCCGAAACCGAAACCGAACCTTCGGTCGGTCCTTAGAAATAACCAAAGAAAATACAAGAGAGTAGACTAACAATACCACATACATAGTATAAAATACATATATAATATTATTACTACATTTATTCATTTCATACACTTATTCATTACATATTAAAATATTTAAAAAAAAAAAACAAATAGTAGTCCACCGGCATCGTGATCAAGGTCCAAGCTACCGGCGGTCAGGGCCTCAGAGAGAGGAACTTCCTCACGATACGCGCCGTGTCAAGAAGTACCGCTTTCTGCATCAGCCCTTGACCCAACCGCCCAACGAGAGCCTCGTAGGTGTTGGTCGAGACTCTTGGCTATTAAGCCATTGGCCGTAATGACTATCGGCACGATGACTGCTGAGTCAGCTGAGTTTAATTTCTTTATCTTTTTCGGCCTTCACGAGATTCCTGTCATGCGGGGCGATGACATCAACAATCATCGTGCGGCGCTCTGATCGATCTATCAGCACTATATCAGGTTTGTTGTGAACCTAATATAGTGCTATCAGTGATGATAGACCGATCCCAGTACAATGTCACATGACCATTCTCAAGAACTGGGTCGGGCACATACTTGTGGTATGGTACTTCTGTGTCCACAAGGTTGTACTTCAGGGCAAGTTGCTGATGAATAATCCTCACTAGGTTGTGCCTATGCAAATATTCGCCGTTAGCAAGACGAGAACAACCAGAAATAATATGACGGATGGATTCCCCGGGACAGTGGCATGCCCGACATATGTCAACTGTGCCGTCCTTAACAATATATTTCCGGTAATTGTTCGTCATGACAACTTCTTCCATTATCGCACAGACAAAACCTTCGGTCTCTCCGAAGAGATCACCAAAACGTAACCAGGACACGGACTCTAGAAAGTCTACATCGGGCCCATGAAGAGCCCGGTAGAAGCGTCCGTGAAGCTCCTTGCTCTGACATACCTCCCTGCGGCCATTGGTATCCAGTACCACAGGGTTGCGCCAGTTCTCCTTAGCCAAAGAGAGCGGGGTGGGTCCATTGTCCACTGCGACTATATCTCGGTGCATCCCCCCGTCGGCTTGGGCGAAATACTCCCTAAGACTGCACACCTCACGGTTGTGAAGGGTCTTGGCACTAAGAAAGCCTCGGCCCCCACACTTCCGCGGGATGTACAGCCTCATTACCGAAGAGCGTGGGTGATGCATTCGATAAGCAGTCAACAGTGTACGAACCCTTCTACCTAGGGCGTCAAGTTCCGTCTGAGTCCATTTAAGTATGCCGAAGGAGTACATCAAGACCGGCATGACCCAACCGTTGAAGGCATATTATTATTAATATTTTTTACCATGTCTGTGAACAATACAAACTCTAAGAAATCCGCGTCAACCAATTTCTGTGGGGAGTATAAGCGCGGCTTTTATGACGCGTTCAAAATAGACCAATCACATTGCTCTTAGTCACACGCTCACCGTGCAACGGCTTTTAAAGGCTTATTACACTACGCGGTATTCAGTCTGTCTAACTGACTTGCAACCTGAAAAAGTGTAGTATAATAACACTTAGTCTTTCTGAATCTGAATTAACTTGAATTAAGTCCGAGTCTTCTCGTCGCCTATACCGCAAAGTTTGAAGACAAAGGTCTTCAACCAGTGCGTCCTGCCAGTCATGACTTACGGTGCCGAGACGTGGACACTGACAGTTGGGCTAGTCCACAAATTCAAAGTCGCTCAGCGAGCTATGGAGCGAGCTATGCTTGGAGTTTCTTTGAAGGATAAAATCCATAACGAGATTATCCGGAGAAGAACCGGAGTGACCGACATAGCTTGTAGGATCAGTAAGCTGAAGTGGCAGTGGGCTGGCCATGTCTGTCGAAGGACCGATGGCCGTTGGAGCAGACGAGTCCTTGAGTGGAGACCGTGAATCGGCAAATGCAGCGTAGGGCGCCCCCCTGCCAGGTGGACCGACGACCTAAAGAACGTGGCTGGGGGGGGGGGGGACTGGATGCGGAAGGCAGAGGACCGAGCGTTGTGGCGCAACTTAGGAGAGGCCTATGTCCAGCAGTGGACTGCGATAGGCTGAGTTGATTGATTGATTGAAGTCCGATCGAACGGGCTCGGCGAGACATACCCCCAGTTTCCGAAAGGCTGATCAACACAATAATTAACTAATCGAATATCAAATCTCAGGTTAAGCAATGTGATTGGTATTTTTGCCCACCAATCACAGGAGCTGACATTAGATTTGACAATAGATCAAATTGATCAGACTTCCAGAAACTGGGGGTTACTGACTTACAAATTAAATATCGCATAGTGTAATAAGAGTTAGTTTACTTAGAAAGCTCAGTCGGCGCGCGGCAAGCGCAGCGGACAGACGTCGCAAGAAGTGTGTGGCCTGGCGAGATCGTGGCATTATTTATGAACTTTTGTAAACAAATGTAAGCTCGTAATTTTTATCACCACCACAAATATAGTTAATTTAGTTCATAACGCGTAAATGACACTGGCCAAGTAAAAAAAAAATACATATTAGTTTCGGAAATATTGTAAAAAAAACCGGCTAAGAGCATGTCGGGTCATGCTCAGTATTATAGGGTTCCTTAAGTAGGTCTAATTACAAACGAATCAAATCGAATATTAATAATTGCTATTTTAGTTTTTGCGAACAGCGCCACCTAGCGCTAAATTTAAGAAGCTAAATTTATCATATCAATAGAAAGTAACTAAAGGAGCATTATTAGCTAAGATCATTTTTCTCTAAGGTCAATGACCTATGAACTAGGATGTCTTAAGTATTTTTCAGTTTTCTCACTATAACTCAAAAATTTATAATGACATTATACTCGAAATAATTTTAAAAGAGAGTTTTTATAAAGGTCTATCAATGTGGAAGACTATAAGTTTCTGCGTTGCATAGTTAAGAAATGGCAGGGGGGGGGGACACATTGCAAGTCACTTTGGCGAACTGTATTTCGCAGATCGTATACCTGATAAAAAAGTTATGTATGAAACAGTACCTTCATTTTAGTAGACCTATTCAATGATATCCCAAACGAGGGGGAGCAGCGAAAAAAAAAAATTTCATCCCTATTTCACATCTATGGGCGCCACCCCTAAAATACGTTATCAAGATTTTTTTATTCTTTTAAAATTGAGATCTTCATCTAAACCATTTAAAAAAAAAAAACATTTACTTATGTTTATAACTGTAGAAGTTATTAAGCTGTAAAGGATTAGGACAGACGGACGGACATGACGAAACTATAAGGGTTCCTTGTAGGACTACGGAACCCTAAAAACATTAAACCCGCCAGGCGGATCAACGGCACTGCACTGACACTGATTAATAATAGTAGTTTATGAAACTTGCTTAACAGGGGTTAAAACAAGAGTGTGAGTAAAAAAACCGATCCGTAGGCGAGGTTTTTAATAGTATACATGGGCGCCGCGCCGGCGCGACGCCGTCGAGTCTGCCCGGCACGCCGCCGCCGCCGCCAATTGTGTGCGGCGTGTTGCCTAGGCAACACGCGTTGCTCTAGAACAGATACGCACGCGCGAAAGGTGTCGTGTTCGCTCGTTAGTCTATAAACATGTTTGCCTCACCTTTCAAAATAATCGCGACGTAGCTCACGCCCCCTTCCTGCACCTATAGCTGCAGCGTGAGTACTACAGCCGCCGATTTAGGAGCACGGAGCCAGGCTGCCTCCCTTTTTTCGACCTTCGCTGCTTTAGCCGCCTTCTTCCTGACGGTGCGCAACGCCCTCCTCCTTTTCTTTTTGACGCCGGTGGTATCCCAACCATGGTCGCGGGTTTTGGAGGTCGTCGGGCGCTCCTGGTCAGCCGCGGTAATTCATAATTCAGAATCATTGATTGCAACAGCCTAAGTTGTTACTCCACCTTTGCCCTTCTGCCCCTGTTGGGGCTCTAGGGTCTGGGTTGGGGCTGTCGAAACCGGGGTGACTAAGACTCACGAGGCGGTCTGTCTCCACCTTAGGCAAGTGCGGCGTTGCGGCTTTCGTCGCGTATATTATTACGCTCGCGCTTGCTCCATATTTCTGCGATCTGCAGTCAATATCGGGCGCAGGGACCGTCTCTCGTACGTCCTCGAACCTTATTCTCGCAATCTTCCAGATTATTCGGTGAATCAGGTCAGGCTCATCTGTCTGCGTCGACGGCGTGGTTTGACCAGACTACTTGCGCAAGCTTCGTTCCCTCTCGAGCTCTGCCCTAAGTTCATCATACTCCTTACGGAGCTGGGTCATTTGAGCTGCTGAGGTGAGAGTTCTCGGCCTGGATCTTGGTCATCTCCTCCGAGGAAGTTCTTCAGCAGCACTTCCACAGCGTCAACAATAGAGACATTTGCCACTTTCAGGGTCTTTTGGATCACACTGCTTAGGCTCTTGGCCATCTTGTAGAAGCTTTTAGTAGCCTCCACGGCGTCCTGCATCTGCGTGCGGAATTATCATCCATCTCCACCTCCTCGGCAACCGCAAAGAGCACAGACGGCAGAGTCACTATTCCGGTTGTGACCTTCCGAGTGCGCTCGTCAACTTCCCGCTCGTCCTTTCGCGACCTTCGTCACCTTTTGAGTAGCTGTAAGCTCTCTCTTGACCTTCGTCAGGCCCTCATATTTTCCCGCTGACGTGAGCCGGCCCTTACCACGTCACGCCACGATCATGATCTTGGATCCGGAACGGCCTCATTACATGAATCCAAGTCCGAATCGGAGTGCACTGGCTCAGAGCGTGAGCGCCTGCACCAGAGCCGCGAAGAGCTGACGATACAGACTCTCGAAATGTTATGGCCTCGGATGCGTCTTCAGACTGCAGCAATGCACCCAGTCTGGCCAGAACCACTCTTGGCTTATTTTGAGCCACTACTGCCATCCATATCCATGCCATAACCGATGCTGCTTTCTCCCCGGGCGGCCTATTGTCAGCCGCACCCTTCTTTCAACTGTCGCGTGCAGAAGACGACACGCTACCGTTATTGCCAGCGGCGCCCGGTCCGTCTCCTGTCGGATGGAAGAGAGGTGGTTGCCACTCGCTCCCTCTCCTGCACCTCCGTTGTGAGCATCACCTCGCAGAATGACACGATGGCTTCCCAAGCGCTCTCGCTGCAAACGACAACCAGGCCGAACCAGGGCCAGAAGCGAGAGATTACTGCCGGCACGGCGTCACGGTACTGCGTGGCCTAAACTGGACACTCCGCCAGTGTGCTGCGCTGTGCTGAGAGCACAGAGCTCATGCGCTGTGCCTTGAGAAGGCAGCTTCCGCAGTGGTGACACTCGGGTGTCGACTCCCGGCATATGCGATACAAACACTTAGCAAATCATCCATGCCCTGAAAGTATCTACGTCAGATGGTACGTAAGGGCGTCATGGCGCCTTTCCAGCTTTCCCTATACGGACCTTACTGCCGCTATTATGCCGTGGCTGCACCGAGTTGCACAAGTCGCACACCCCCCCCCCCCCCATTCGTCCACTAGGATAGATTTGGCGAGTTTAATTCTGATGAGGCGGGTCCTCGCGCTGGTAGTATCTCAGCGTGAGGTTTCTCGCCTCCAGATCCCAGGGCATTGATCCAGCTAGGAGGCTCGCGGCTTTGAAGGCGATCGTAGGGTATCCCAGTGATACCCTGACGGTTATCGCGCGCTGTGGCTTACGCAGCACTGCGACGTTGCGGAGCGTCAAGGGTATCCGAAACATTAAGACAATACAAATGAAAGGGCAACAAATAGTAGATTTAAATAGTCTCTAATAATATTATTTAAAAACCGGCCAAGAGCATGTCGGGCCATGCTCAGTATTATAGGGTTCCTTAAGTAGGTCTAATTACAAACGAATCAAATCGAATATTAATCATTGCTATTTTAGTTTTTGCAAACAGCGCCACCTAGCGCTAAATTTATGGAGCTAAAGGACAATGCCCACAGATGGGCCCATTTTTGGCGCCATGTCAAAACTGTATGTTATTCAAAAATTATGTCTTATTTTTTCATGTTTATGTGTTTTTTATCAACATTTCTTTCACCCTAGCATTAAAAAACATAATAAATATGTAATAAACTGAATCGTAAGTATATCCTCCATTCAAACCGAACGAAAATGTTGCCAGATATCAGACTATTTCCACAAATAATCGGAATCAATTCTAAATAGCGGTACTTCTATGAATTCACTTTTACTGTGTTTCAGATGCTATTGTACTAGACTTATCTTGATTGTTTTTTTTTTTTTTTTTTTAAATATCTGTATTTCGGTTCTCATTCGTAAATCCGTTAAAAAATATAAAAAAAAACACTCATATGACGTCAAATCAAAAGAAATTGCAAAACATATTTTTGAAATCTTTTTGTACAGAAAAATAAGATGATTCTTTGCTTTAAAATACCTATGCATTTATTGTAAATATTAATATAATAATTTTAAATTAACTGAATTATTACTTATAAAATCGATATTAATTAATACACCCAAAAACTTAAAAGCTTGCAATCTTATTATTTAAAAAATACTTCAAAATCGATTTCAAAAATCGATTAATAAGATAATTATATCTTGCAACACCATACATGGTGTCTCTGGATGTCCTAAAGCAACAAATTATAAGACGCGACTGTAAGTCGCGACCGTCGGTCGCGGCTGATGCTGTGTCTGATCAATGAAGTTACACCTATGTGTGCAAACTGTCAGCTATAAGTCGCGGACGTGTCCTTGACATGACCTTGAGCGATCGGACGTCTTACGAAAATCTGGCTCGCCGGATGTTTCAATAAGTCGCGGACGCCTTACGGCCAAAATTAATATCCAATCTATCCACGTTTTGCCCTACTAGAGATAGGAATTTGACATAAGCTCCATACAAAATATGTCAAATTTCTATCTCTAATAGGGTAAATCGTGGATAGATTGGATATTAATTTTGGCCGCTAGCCGCATGTGCACAGTGATCGGTCGCGTCCGAGCGGCTGTCAGTCGCCAACTGTCACTGCCACAGAGTACATTTGGTCACTGCTTTGACGAATATTGTATGTTTTTCACAGTATTTTGCTTTATTTTGTTGTTTAATGCATCTGACTAACGTACAAAAAGTTACTAAATAACCAGTCAGTACTTTATAATTTTCTTTTGGCATAATAACATGTAGAAGCTGCTATCAATTCAATACGTAGTATCTCTATGTAGTCTGTGGTTCCGTGTAAGACGTTGAAACATCCGCGTGAGGCGACCAAAGACAATATAGACGCGACTGAACACGCCATCTGATGCGATCGTGCACTGTCGGTCGCGACCGTAAGTCGCGTCTTATAATTTGTTCCTAGCTTTATGGGTGCTTTCAGTTATACGCACGGAGCGTACTTATCAATCAGTTAAGGAGTTGGAAAAAATTTGATTTCTCTTAAACCAGGGTGAAAAAATTAATATCGTTTGCAGAATAATAAAAGATAATTCTTGGTCTACAAAATAAGACTAAAACCGCCGTGACATAGCAATTTTTTTGAGGGGCCTAAAGCTCCTAAGAGAATGGGCAATGTCCTTTAATAAGTGTGTTTCTTTTTATGATTTTTTTAAATAGAAAGTAACTAAAGGAGTATTATTTGCTGCGAACATTTTTCTCTAAGGTCAATGACCTATGAACTAGGACGTCTTAAGTATTTTTCAGTTTTCTCACTATAACTCGAAAATTTATAATTACATTATACTCAAAATAATTTTAAAAGAGAGTTTTTATAAAGGTCTATCAATGTTGAAGACTATAAGTTTCTACGTTGCATAGTTTAGAAATGGCAGGGGGGGGGACACATTGCAAGCCACTTTGGCTAACTGTGTTTCGCAGATGGTATACCTGATAAAAAAGTTGTGTATGAAACATTACCTTCATTTTAGTAGACCTATTCAACGATACCCCACACGAGGGGGTGCAGCGAAAAAAATATTTTCATCCCCATTTCACATGTATGGGCGCCACCCTTAAAATACATAATCAAGATTTTTTTATTCTTTTAAAATTGAGATCTATATCTATTCCATTTTTTGTCAAAATTTCATTTACTTATGTTTATAACTGTAGAAGTTATTAAGCGGTAAAGGATTAGGACAGACGGACAGACGGACGGACATGACGAAACTATAAGGGTTCCTTGTAGGACTACGGAACCCTAAAAAGCCATGCAGCCGGCGCCGCGCCGCCGCTGACTCAAAATGTTCAGAGCGCCGCCGCCGACATCTTTTAACGCGGCGCCTACGTCTATTTAATAGTATCACACGAGTGTTTTAAGACGCTGACAACAGCCAAATACCCCAAATAGGCTTCTTTTAAAAACATTTTTAGTTGTATCTATTCAGTTTGTGACAGTGAAAAAAATATATGTTAATCTTGATAGTATTTTATGAAACTGTATTGTGCCCAAAACACGTTTTCTTGAAGTTTTCTCGATAGAAAAGAATTGTAAACTAACCTCTTAAAACATGCTTTAAAGCAAACAATCTCTATTATTTACCAAATATTATAAATAAAATTAAGACAACATTTGAGAAAGACAATAATCAAAACATTTGTTGTTTCTGTTTTTCAAATAAGCTTTTTTTTTATTAAAAAAAGATATTGTTAATTTTCATTCAAGTTGAGCGGCGTATCCGACGTCCCTCGGCTCGTTGCCTCTCTTTCAGTTCTGTACGATACGACAGTGACCGCAGAGGTCTGATTTTTTAGGTGTTGTCAGCCTCTTAATACCTAGTTATGTGCAGTTTCATACACTACTTTATCTAAACTCATGCAATTTGAAATAAAATACCAGTCAAAATCTTGGTAAAATTTTCGTCGTCGTTGAGAAAAACTGTTTCTTGATTTTTCTGGTAAAAGATTGTTCATCATTTACGTTGTTCCTTCAAGAAATTCAGGTGGAGTTATATTCTCCTCAGTTGAGTATCACTGCTGTTGTCAGACTTTTTTGCCCAGAATAAAACTTTACACTAACAAAAGCATAATAAAATATAGTCTGGCAAAACATTATAATCGGAACTAATTTTCTATCCTTGTCAGGATTTCGTAAATCTGTTTTATCATCCAAAAATATGCCTGTAAACACTTAAATATGATTAAAAGCAATATGAAAATCCGATGTTCTTCCAAACCAAGATTAAATTTTCACTGCATTTTGTGTACTCTTTTGTGCCAAACTGTGACTCTAAAAACATTGGATTGAAAATTCCTTGGTTGGGCCGAAGTGGCATTGAAAAGACAAGAAAACTCCTTGGTCCACAGTATTAAGAGATACATCCTTACTCTGTGCCTTAGTAAAGAATCAAATAAACAAAATGCGTATGAAAATGTAAGTTAATATGTTGAAAAACAACTGATATACGTCTCAGACCAAGTAAAAAAGATAAGTATACTAGTCAAAACAAAATAAGGGCCACCGTGTATTTTTGATATCCTTGGCAAATTATGGGGTTTTGGTGTTTGTGAATGATAAAATTAGTTGCAATGATTTGTTTTTAATGAAATAGGCTTAAATTTTACACATTACAATACAAGTTAGGAAATTTTTGACAACATGTGCAATTTCTTGCATTTTCAGCAAAAATTTAACTGGACTAAAAATGAAAGCACAGTGTTTTTTTAATTTTTACTTTTCTATTAATATCTGGTGTGTCCTCCTCTTTTTCTGACACATTCTTAAAGCCTGGAGAGCATACTTTCAGTCAGATGTCGCACTGTTTCTTGAGAGATTTGTTCCTAACTCGTTATCAGGACATTTATGAGCTTAATTTGATTGAGTACTGGCTGATTTGTTTCTCTGATGCTTCTTTTCAACAGATTCACATGTGTTCTATCGGGTTCAAGTCGGGACTGTACGCCGGCGACGGTAACACGTGGCTCTCGCAGTGGACACGTGCATTGTCGTGCATCAGCTTGAATCCTGTACCTGCTTGCTGTGCAAATGGCACCACGTGGAGTCTTATGACCTCCTCGACGTATCGTTGAGCTGTCACTGTATGCTGGTTAAGAAATACCAGCTCAGTTCTACCAGTTAGGTTAATGCCGCCCCAGACTATAACATTGGGCCCCCCAAAACGATCACTTCCGTGAATGCAGGCATCTGCAAATCACTCACATTCTCGTCTCTATACCCGTATGCGAAAATCATCACTAAAAATGTTTACTTTGCTCTCATCTGTAATAAGTACTGTGCCCCAATCACTTATTTGCCAGTCCAAATGTTGTGTTGCTAATGGTAATCGGTTTGCACAGTGAGCACTTGTCAGTGGAACTCGCACCACTCTTCTCCTAGAGAATTGTTTATCTTCATGCAATCGGTTTCTAATCGTTTGGTCACAGATGCGCGTGCCTGTGGCCTGGCGCAAGTGGGTTTGCAGGGAGCGTGAGGTGTCGGTGCGCTCTCTACGTGCAGTTAAGCGTATGTAGCTGACTTCCTGCGCGGTGGTTGCTCTAGTTTTGCCTGATCCCTGTCTTCTGGTTAATCTTCCAGTCTTTTGAAAGCGATTCCAGGAATTTTTAATTGCTCGCCGCGAAAAACCCAGCTGCAAAGTTTCGAAAGCTTTGCAGCATTTCGTGGTCGCAGGTAGACTAAGATTATTATTTATTTTATTATTTTTTATTATTATTTATTTAAAGTGGTATAATTTTTTTTTACAAATCTACCGATTTAAAACAGTACTGCAAGTGAAATACTGTAAAATTGTTTGGGAACAATTAAGATAACCATACGCTGTACAATTTGCCACGTGGATACAGCTAATTATCAATCAATCACTCCTGATTACGAAATTTATAAGTGGCCCCTATTTTGTTTTGACTAGTAATATATTCTCTTAAAATGCTTCTCCTGTAAAGTTGCGATTTTGTACATCATAGCGGCTTTTACGTAGATGGTGTCGGAACCTTACTCTTTGAAGAATCTTGTATCTTATGTGCAATTCTAAAAATTTATTTATGTTAATTTAAGGTTGTGGACAATCATGTCATAAAATATATTCCTCCTGAAGAGTTTAACCCAATGAAAACCTTAGGTGGGGTTGTGTGGAAAGAAAAAAGGAAATTGGGATGTATGTTAGTTGGTTCAGAGACTGTAGATCCTAGTACGGTCACCAAAGAATATTGTGGGTTGTTTAATGATGCAGGCATGCTACCTAAGAGGCACTTATGCAGATTCATGGTATCACCTGAATCATATATATCCCCGGGAACACCATTGATTGCAACTCATTTTAGAGCTGGGGACTACATAGATGTACGAGCAAAAACGTAAGTCAAACAAATTGATGTTCCTATAAGCTTTATAATATTTGACTAACTCTTGCTAACATTATTGTTCATTTTATAAAAAAAGTCTTCCCATATATTTTTAGTTTTCCTATAAAGTACCTACCTTAAATATTGATAATAGAATAGGACATCATTCATTACGTAACCAAAACTAAAAGTAAAAAAAAACTTAGGTTTTCGCAATCACTACACATTGTAATCAAACAAGTTTAACCGGATTACATCGCGTATATTATTTAAATTTGGTTTTCCTGACGTTTCGAAAGCTTTGCAGCGTTCGTAGCCGCAGTTAGACTAACGGCCAAAATTAATATCCAATCTATCCACGATTTGCCCTACTAGAGATAGGAATATGACATAAGCTCCATACAAAATATGTCAAAATTCTATCTCTAGTAGGGTTAGTCGTGGATAGATAGGATATTAATTTTGGCCGTAAGATGACAAGCGTCTTTACAGATATTTATAAAAAATATTTTAATCTACCGTACAATTTCTATTAATTAAAATCGTTTCGATGCACGCAGTAATCACTCACAATGTTATTGTCTTTTACAGTGTTGCGTGCTGTTTGGGACTTGATTATTTTTAGAACTGGGTTCCAAACAGGTGGTAGCTGCCAACCATCTTGTCTATTAAAATTAGGATGTTAAACCAAATTTAAATAATATACGCAATGTAATCGGGTTAAACTTGTTTTATTTAAATAAAAATTAAGGTTTTCTTGTGGGAAATAATTCCAAACACTTTTTACTATGCCAGCAAGTCTGCTATTTGAATTTAAATATATGTACATTATATTTTTTGGTATTATTTTTGGACCACTATACTACTTCACTAGGTCTATAAACGACAAACACAGTCCAGTAAGCCTCTAGACGCCTATTAACCGGATACCCCCGGTCACAAAGCATATGCAGTAGCACTGCATATCTTACGCCCAGCCACCAATCGGGACGTCACTCCGTCAGCGAGCGGCACCAATCATATCACCGAACATTTGAGTCGACCAATCATAACGCGCCGTCCGCCCCCCGGTCCCGCCAACATTTTACGACTGTGTTCTCATGCAAAACTTTGTTTATGTGGCGTCTTGAGGCTTACTGGTCTGTGACGACAAACAAGTATCTACATGTGTAATTGAAAACTTCTAAGTGGTATTCATCAGTATGAACAACTTCTACTAAGGTATAGTCGAGTTCATAAATATATTAGCAGGGCCAATGGTTCAATATTTTGTAAGCGATAAAATTACCATAAAGTTATCTACAAACATAGTATCCAAGGGCGGATCCAGGGGGGGGGGGTCATGGGGGTCATGACCCCCTGAAAGTATCAAATCAACACGCAGGCGGAGGTTACCTATGAACTACTTATGTAATTCATGACCAAAAACATACGTAGCCTCCGACTGCGTGTTGATTTGATACTTTCAAATTATAGGTACTTACCCACACAAGTCTTGTTTACATCTTTTCAGTTATTTTTACACGCAGTCGGGTTTTTTGGTTTTGTTAATTAACTTTTTTATTTGTTAAAAAGTTTTTTGTCGTTTCGTCTTTTCACTTAAATTCATGTTTTAGCAAAAATTAAAATCCTAGAATTATTATTGTTTTTGTGAATTGCAGGTGTATGAAGTAATAATGCGATGTTGCCAATTCGTAATAGGATAGGTTGTTAAGCAGCTGTATTATTTGATTAATTAGGTTTAAGGAAATCTAAGGGTCAACGCAGACATATTCGTTAGAAACTTTTATTCAGTCTGTTTAAAAAATAACATTTACTTAGCTAATAAGTACTTACCTATACTTATATATTTTGTTCTTCTATAAACCTAACAATTAAAATAAAGTAGGGGCTAAAATGAAGTTCACTTAACCACGTAATCCGGATTCTCAACACTTGTAATTAAAGGGCGAAATAATTATGTATTTAATGAAAAGCTGAAATGTCTGGAAAAATCTGCTTGAACGTCTTTCAAAAATGTAAATAACGCAAACTTTTTGGGAAATCTCCGCTCAGACAACTACAAAGAAATTACAAAATCAAAATTATAGCCACACTCCGGGGATGAAGACGAATCTTATGACGCCTCGTACTTCAAAATCCGTCAAGCCGTTTAGACTACAGAAGGTCACAACAAAACTAACATACATAAAAACATATATAAAAACATACATACAAATATATTACATCTAATATTTAAATAATCCTATAATTAATTGTCGTTTAAAATTCAACATAACCCACGCAGAATTTGCGGTGGAAATTCACACGAAATCGTACAGCAGTGCGCGCTTAGTCTTAGAAAAAAGAAATGTGAGTTGATTTGATCTTTTGCAGAAAGAAGAATCTATAGTGTCATTGAAGTTTTTCTATCCAGCCGGCACCCTATATCGCAACTTTTGACTAAAGAGATTTACAATGAACTTGAAATGTAGGTAAATCGTAAACTGATCTAATCATTATAGAATATGAAGTAAGGTTGAATTTAGAATGAATTAATTGTTCAGATATTTTTGAAAGTCCAGTTCCATCCATCCATCCATCCTTTCATTCGGACCGTCCAGTCCAGTCACTATCCCACTATCTCACTATCCCACTTTGTCACTATCTCGTCCCATGTCCAGTCCCGTCCCATGGCCCGTCGCGTACCATGTTCCGTCCCGTCCCATGTCCCGTCCCGTCCCATGTCCAATGTCGCGCCTCATGTCCCATGTCCAATGTCCCGCCCCATGTCCAATGTCCCGCCTCGTCCCATGTCCCGTCACTTGGGACGGGACGGGACATGGAAAGGGACTGGACATGGGACGAGATATTGAGATAGTGGGATAGTGACTGGACTGGACTGAATTAACAGGATCCGTCACGTGGGTTAGCAGAATTTAACGCGAGCGAAGCGGCGGGTAAAAGCTAGAAGATTACATAAATATGTGCCTATGGCTGTACACATATTATTGGGTATGAGCTGTCACATACTAATGAACTAGAAGCGGGACCACAAGTTATTGAATTAAGTTGTTACAATTTTATGAAACTTTTATATGCTTAGATATTTATGAAATCTGGAATGGTCCATGTATGAACTAATTCGACTGTACCAACCCAGAAATTGCGAAAAAAAAACAGCCATAGGGAACACGGAACACCTGTGTTCACATAAATCGACAAAATTTAGGAAACAGCTGCTTTTTTATTGCGATTTCAGGGTTCTTCCCATAGTAAAAGTTGTTCATAATGATGAGTACAATGACCCCTTAAGAGGTTTATTATAAACTTAGAATAAGGTTGTACATTATTGCCGCAGTGCCCATAGTAATACGTTACTTTTTGTTAATGCCTAGTTTCTTCAGAATCGACTGCCTCGTTGGTCTAGTGGTTGCAAGCGCGACTGCTGAGCATGGGGTCCTGGGTTCGATTTCTGGGTTGGGCAAAGTATTATTGGGTTTTTTCATTAGGAAATTCTCAGTAGCAGCCCGGAGTCTGGATTTGTGCCCGGTCAATGGCAATAGGCTCGCCCCCTATTACATGGGACTATAACATAACTGGTGAAATGTGGGTGTACTATTACACCTCTGCCTACCCCTTCGGGGAAATACAGGCGTGATGTTATGTTATGTTGTTGTTATGTGTTCTTCAGAATCACGAAGATAAATTGGGATAAATAGATTGGGATAGTTTTTTTTCTGTATCACAAAATGACACTTACTTTTAGAGCTACTGTAACTTCCGTGGGTGCCGCCAGGGGGAGCAGGGGGGGGGCAGCTGCCACCCCTAGACTCGAACCTAGAAGATTTTAACAATAAAGTTGGTAGTCAAAATTCACAAAAAAACCCAAGAAGATTGTTTTAATTTAGTTTCTTTTTTATTGTAGTACCTATACAAAAAAACATTACAAATCCTCTATCTATCATCTTGCCTCCCTCTGGTCCATTGGCTGGCGACGCCCTTGAAGTACCATAGTTTGTAGCGGAGAAAGTGAAGAATGTCGTACAGGGACTACCTGACGCACGGAAACTGATTGAGCCGAACTTCCTGGATCTGAAGGTCCTATTGATGTACTGAATCCTACTTCCTACTATATAAACGTGAAAGTTTGTGAGGATATATGGATGTACCTATGTTTGTTACTCTTTCACGCAAAAACTACTGTGTGGATTTTAATTAAATTTCGCATAGGTACAGATAGAACATAACCCGAATTAACATATAGGAAACTTTATATACTGGGAAGATGAACAGTTCCCGAGGGATTGCGATAAACGACATTCACGTGGGCGAAGTCGCGGGCATAGGCTAGTTTAACCATAATAACCAAATTGAGTTCAATTTTTTTTTTGTTCAAATATAACGAGGTATAATATATCTATCCCAATCGATTCTCCTCGTGATTCTGAACGAACTAGTTTCTCAAATTGCGTAAACAAAAAGTAACGATGTATATTTATGCTCTTGATTTTACACGATGTTTATTTAACTTAATGCCAATGAAAGGAATTTCATTTACAGAATGGATCGAGGTTTCCAGGGAGTAATGAAGCGTTGGGGATTTAAAGGAATGCCAGCTTCACACGGTGTTACTAAAACTCATAGAAGGCCAGGAAATATAGGTGGTGGAGGTGAAAAGGCTCGAGTATGGCCTGGAACTAAAATGCCTGGGCACATGGGAAACAGGTGCATAATTATAATGTTTTATTAAATAATATTCAAGTAGTGCGATTCATAAAGGATAGACTATTCTCTCTTCTTGTGAGTCTTTACTGTAACAATCTTTAAAGGCGTTCCTTATTTAGGGTCGGTCTTTCAATCGTCAAGTAAGCTTCTTACTCTACGGTTAACGGCCTGTTATCCCAATTTGCGTCTTGCGAAATTCGGTCTAAAATAGTCAAATTGTGATAAAGAAACCCGAAAAAAATATATGTTACAGATACATGCTTATGTTAGCGAATTTAAAAGATAAAAACAAGATACATTGTATTTTTGTCGATTGAAAAAAAATCCGAAACAATGCCGATTATAAAAGCATTTTTCGTTTTAATGTTCTAAATACAGCACGAAATGCTATAAAAATTACATGCAATAAAAAGATAATGGTATTACAAAGTAATTCCTACAGTTAATTTTTTGATATTAATAGTTATGTTTTAATTAAAATTTAAATAAGTGAAATGGCTCGCGCACAGCGCATTTAGTGACATTTTAGTGTCCATCCGGACGTCGTCAAGGGTGGACCTGCGTCGCCTTTTTACGATGCGCTCCCCCCGCTTTTGTTCGAAATGCAAAATAAATGAAACAATAAGCGCATCGAGAATAAATACGTCGCGCTGAATTGGCGGGGGCTGGGGTAGCGTTATTTAGCTCACAGGTCTGGGATAACCTCGCCTTAAACAGAGAAAGGACTGTAAATTCCAATAACAGAAGCTTAGTGCCTATACAAAAACATAGTTGAAAAACGTACGCAACAGTACAGACAAGGAAGCAGTTTGGAACTTATATTGTATTGTTTTTGTTGATATTGTAATGTTGTTTCTTGGCGAAATAAATACATTGAATTGAAGGGTATTATAATTTTCGATTCGATTGCCAAACTTAAGTGGTAGTGGGCGGGGCACATTGCTCGCAGAACGGATGGCCGATGGGGCAGTAAAGTTCTGGAGTGGCGACCGCGTACTGGAAGGCGCAGCGTGGGTAGGCCCCCCACAAGGTGGACCGACGACCTGGTGAAGGTCGCGGCAATCCGCTGGATGCGGAAGGCACAGGACCGGTCGTTGTGGCGATGCTTGGGGGAGGCCTATGTCCAGAAGTGGACGTCTTTCGGCTGAAATGATTATGATGATGATGATAATTTTCGATAAGTATATTGTGTAGGGTATCATCATTGTCAACTTCATTTATAACATGATGATGATGGACCAGCAAGTTAGTATCAGGGTATCTGAAATGTATCTGGTGGCTCGAGTGTGTGCAATACATTTGGTAGGTAAATATCCTGATCAACAGGTATGGTTGAAATGTAGGGAAGGGTGTGCAAGGCGATCTTCATCAAAATCAAACATTTATTTTTCATACAACAAAGGTACAGTCAGCTGCAAGAAAATGAATACACTGCGAAATTAATACGTTAATTTAAGAAATAGAAACTAATGTTGGTTAGGACACGGTTTTAAAATGAGTTTGACAGAGTAGCCTCTTTTTTGTAATGAGCCAGTACAATGTCCCACTTCAAATAAGGAGAGACTACAAACCTATTCATATCGTACATGCGAGTTGAATCTTACTTATAATGTATGACTTTTTTATAATGTACTGAACTTAACTTTGGATTATAGACAACGCCTCGGAGTCGTAAAGGTTTTCATGCCCTCAGCGACACGTCTTCTATATAATAGAAGACAAATATTGTATGAACGAACATTAGTACAAAGTTTTAAAGTCTTGGCGCTGAGGGCACGAAATCGTTTGTCTTCTATATATGTCATTGGCGGTGAAAAGGTTAATAAAATTTCCTTATTCATGTATTTTTATTGTTCTTAATTTTTAGATGGCGGATACTACGTGGCGTGAAAATTCTACGGATTAACACAAAACATAATGTGATCTGGACATTGGGTGTTGCTATTCCCGGTGAAACAGGTGCCATGTGCTATTTGTTTGATACAGTCCTTCCACTGAAGAAACATACGACATCACCTCCCTTTCCTACACAACCATTTATTGAAGATTTACCCCTAGAGTACTATGATGATTCTGTTCAACCATTTGATGAACAGTCTATTTCTTTTGAAGAAATATAAAATCTGTGTCATTCAGTTGTTGTTGTTACGATATCTTTGAAAGTCGTTATTTTGTTAATAAGTAGTTTTTACGCAAGTGTGCATCATCTGTTAAGATATACCTACTGTAGTAAGTTACTATGAAATACTTGTGAACATTATTTTTATTAATTTCGCTACTCACTAATTTATGATTAAAATAATCACTTACTGTAGTAAAAGTATTATTATTATTCGGGCGACTAATACAGTAAATGGCGACTTACAGTTGGCACTTAATAAAACGAACCGGCAGCGTTTTAATATTTATGCAACAATTATTATCAATTAGACCCTAAACTAGAGCTCCAAAAATGTTCAAAAACGGCAGATATATATTGGGCATCTTATTTACGGCCAAAGGACATTGCCCATTCTCTATAGGATCTTTAAAAAAAATTGCTATGTCACGGCGGTTTTAGTCTTATTTTGTAGACCAAGAATTATCTTTTATTATTCTGCAAACGATTTTAATTTTCTCGCCCTGGTTTAAGAGAAATCAATTTTTTTCCAACTCCATAACTGATTGATAAGTACGCTCCGTGCATCGTTGGGCGATATTACTGAACACACCCATAAGGACATCCAGACATCATGTATGGTGGTGCAAGATATAATTATTTTGTTGTATCAATTTTCAAAATCGATTTTGTACTTATTTTTTAAATAACATTGGATAAACTTTTCAAGTTTTTGGGTGTATTCATTAATATCGATTTTATAAGTAATATTTCAGTTAATTTAAAATGATTATAACAATATTTACAATAAATGCATAGGTATTTTAAAGCAAAGAATCATCTTATTTTTCTGTACAAAAAAGGTTTAAAAAATATGTTTTGCAATTTCTTTTGATTTGACGTCATATGAATGATTTATTAATATTTTTAACGGATTTACGCATGCGAACCAAAATCTAAAGATATGAATTGTGGAAAGAAAAAATAAGAAATCAATCAATTAAGATAAGTCTAGTATAATAGCATCATCGATATTTAATTTAGGATCGATTCTGATTATTTGTTGAAATAGTCTGATATCTGGCAACATTTTCGTTCGGTGTGAATGGAGGATATGCTTACGATTCAGTTTAATACATATTAGTTATGTTTTTTAAAGCTAGGGTGAAATAAATGTTGATAAAGAACAAATAAACATCTTCTTCTTCTATCGTGTCGACATGAACTACATAATGATAATAGCTCATGCCGTGGGCAAAAGATTAGCCAGTCAGCAGGTTGGTAGCGGGGCTGACTGCCCAGGGTACGCCGGACGATTAATTTTAAATAAACCTGAAAAAATAAGACATAATTTTTGAATAACATATAGTTTTAACACGGTGCCAAAAATGGGCACATCCGTGGGCAATGCCCTTTAATATCCAATCTATCCACGATTTACCCGACTAGAGATAGAAATTTGACATATTTTGTATGGAGCTTATGTCAAATTCCTATCTCAGGGCAAATCGTGGATAGATTAGACATTAATTTTGGCCGTTAATAGACAAGCAATATGAAATCGTAGGTGGGCTGTTAAAATAATGACTCAGGCTACTACATGTTTTAATATAAGAAAACGTTTTTGAGCTGTGTTCTGCGAGCAGCGATAAATTCGATTTAATAATGATTGTGCTCAAATTTTATTATTTCGAGCAGTGAGTTTATGAAAACGGTTTAGTACGCAAGTTGAATATTTCAACAACTACAAGTGTTCCTAAAAAATTGAATTAGGCCCTAAAGTTCATGACCTTTTATTTTTCGAAATAAGTGTTAAACAGATTCAGCGCATCCCGACTGCACGTGGTCAGACACTGTCTTACCCCTAGAGTGTTTTATAAAAGCGTGGAGCCAGAAAATCGCGAAGGACTTCCTGAGTGTAAAGAGTGCTCGAAGCCATAGCGTAGCGAGTGGGAGGAGGTGGCGAGCCGCCGATGCTGATCTCCCGAGCGAAGCGATGCTGGTGGAGTGTGCGAGTGAAGCGTGGAGGCGACAAAGCGAGTCTTCTGGCGGAGCAAACTCAGAAACACTTGTATCCTTACTATTGGCTATGTGCAAGGTGGTGTGGTGGAGACAGTCAAATCGACCGCAGCGCACGCCGTGGAAAAAATGTGAAACATGGACTGTTTTTTGTATTTCCACGCTAAAGTCGCTGTATTTTTGATGTTTTGAGGAAATGGATAAGATAACTTGTTGCGTTGTGAACTACACAAATGACAAAAAAAAAGATTGTGTAGTTTCCTAGAATTGGAGCAAAAAAAGAATTGGGTACTTAACTACTGTCGGTATAAAGAAAAAACCGGCCAAGAGCATGTCGGGCCATGCTCAGTATTATAGGGTTCCTTAAGTAGGTGTACAAACGAATCAAATCGAATATTAATCATGGCTATTTTAGTTTTTGCAATAATCGGCACCGGCAGCATTCGCGACTCAGAGCGTGTTGTTAGTAGCGCCATCTAGCGATAAATTCAAGAAGCCAAATTTAAGAAGTCTGTCATGTCGAAGTTACTTTTTGTTATTTTTTCAAATAGAAAGTAGCTAAAGGAGCATTATTTGCCATGATAATTTTTCTCTAAGGTCAGTGACCTTTGAACTAGGACGTTTTAAGTATTTTTCAGTTTTCTGTCTATAACTCAAAAAATTATAATCACATACTCTAAATAATTTTAAAAGAGAGTTTTTCACAAAGGTCTATCAATGTGGAAGATTATAAGTTTCTATATTGCATAGTTTAGAAATGGCAGGGGGGGGACACATTGCAAGCCACTTTGGCGGGCTATATTTCGCAGATGGTACACCTGATAAGAAAGTGGTGTATCAAACATTACCTTCATTTTAGTAGACCTATTCAATGATACCCCACACGAGGGGGTGCAGCGAAAAAAAATATTTTTTCCCCATTTCACATGTATGGGCGCCACCCCTAAAGAACGTAAAAACTATTTTTTTATTCTTTTAAAATTGAGATCTATATGCAGACTATTTTTTAACAAAATTTCATTTACTTATGTTTATAACTGTAGCTGTAAAGGATTAGGACAGACGGACGGACATGACGAAACTATAAGGGTTCCTTGTAGGACTTCGGAACCCGAAAAAGTAAGTTACTTATTTTTTAAATTATAACGATTTCACGAATTAGTTATTCATTAGAAAATAATAATGTTAAAACAAAGTAACTTTCAATCAATCAACTCAGCCTTTCGCAGTCCACTGCTGGACATAGGCCTCTCCTAAAATCGCCACAACACTCCTCTGCCTTCCGCATCCAGTCCCCACTAATAAGTAATTTTACTGGAAAACAATAATAGGGTGTTTGACTGGTATTGCCAAAAATTATGAAAATTGTACACAACGTAGATTTTAGGTTGAAGATTAACTTTTACTAAGTTTTGTTAATTTAAATATATTCTAAATATTTTATTTTTCTGTTTGAAATTTTTAATTTTTAATCTGTTGATCACGTGATACAAAACGTCTTGAGACTTGGCCTCCATTTTGGGTGACGTCATAGTCCTGTTCGACGTAGGGCGAGCTAAATGTAGCCATGATCGTAAAAATAAAATCTACCAGTTTTTGAACGAGTAGGTATGTTATTAATAATAGGGTGTTTGACAGGTATTGCCAAAAATTATGAAAAATGTACACAACGTAGATTTTAGGTTGAAGATTAACTTTTTACTAAATTATGTTAATTTAAATATATTCTAAATATTTTATTTTTCTGTTTGAAATTTTGATTTTTGAATCTGTTGATCACGTGATACAAAACGTCTTGGGACTTGGCCTCCATTTTGGGTGACGTCATAGTCCTGTACGACGTAGGGCGAGCTAAATGATGCCATGATCGTAAAAATAAAATTTACCAGTTTTTCAACGAGTAGGTGTATTATTAATAATTATATTCATGTTAATTGTTAATTTAGGTTCATTTTTATTTTATTGAGCCAGGTTATGTACTTTATAACTTACTAAAAATTAAACTAATCAGCATTTGTAGAAAAATTTGAACGTAATTTAAAAGCTTTTGTTTTGTATGTGCGTGATTCAAACACAAACTACAAAACGTTTTAGTCATGTCTCATGTGACAAAAAAAAACCGCGTTCCGATTTTTTACTTTTTGTCAAATTCGTACCTTTTTGGTAAGCGTATAGTAATTTTATGGGAATTCCGGCAACACTGACCGGAACTAGAACAGTGACGTAGGTTGACGATAATGTCACCTGACTTAGCGTTTTAGTGCGAAATTTAAAATGAGAATTTAAAATCTTGACTATTTAATTTTACAAGCATATTTTAGTAATTATTTGTTAGTGAATGCTTTAATTGGATGTTTCGCCATCGTTTTACGTACATTTTCAAAAATTGACAAACACCCTATTATATTCATGTTAATTGTTAATTTAGGTTCATTTTTATTTTATTGAGCCAGGTTATGTACTTTATAACTTACTATCAATTAA
The DNA here is from genome assembly GCA_949699075.1 of Asteroscopus sphinx. Classification (NCBI taxonomy): domain Eukaryota; kingdom Metazoa; phylum Arthropoda; class Insecta; order Lepidoptera; family Noctuidae; genus Asteroscopus; species Asteroscopus sphinx. The sequence continues at coordinate 23,668,266 of OX453004.1, read as the reverse complement.
ACTAATCAGCATTTGTAGGTAATTTGAACGTAATTTAAAAGCTTTTGTTTTGTATGTGCGTGATTCAAACACAAACTACAAAACGTTTTAGTCATGTCTCATGTGACAAAAAAAAACCGCATTCCGATTTTTTACTTTTTGTCAAATTCGTACCTTTTTGGTAAGCGTGTAGTACTTTTATGGGAATTCCGGCCACACTGACCGAAACTAGAACAGTGACGTAGGTTGACGATAATGTCACGTGATTTAGCGTTTTAGTGCGAAATTAAAAATGAGAATTTAAAATCTTGATTATTTAATTTTACAAGCATATTTTAGTAATTATTTGTTAATGAATGCTTTAATTGGATGTTTCGCCATCGTTTTACGTACATTTTCAAAAATTGTCAAACACCCTATTAGGGCACAATTTTGAGTAGGTACCTACCTCAGATTAAAAACCTCCAGATAGTTAATCACTGACGTTACGGCCAGTTAGAGAACGTTAAATTACGTAATACCTATGAAGGAAGGAGATACTAGATTACTATTTTGTCGTTATCATCCTGGCCGGTTTTTATACCGCTTTACTGTATTAAGTGTCAAATGTGACACACAGTACATAAATGAATCTTTACTTTAGGTTATGTTCTATATGTTTTTGTGATTTGTGTGAGTATTTTTGTGTTCCGAGACAAAGACTCAATAAATATAAAAATGCCGTCATCAAGTGAGTGTGTGGATAATGGGATATTGCAGTATCTTGTGCTGCAAAAGTCACAACACAACGCACAAAAAGTGCCGGCGTATCATTTCACTTGTAAGTAGACGAAATTCAATAAGTATATTTGGGTTATGGGTAACATACCTAGTAGGTATCAATAAAGATATCGTTAATGCGGATAAAGTTTTCATTGCTGCAAATATTGGGGTTTAATGCATATATTCGTAACTTCATAATAGCAATTTCAGAATCGGTGTTGCTAGTAAATCATTTTATTTACCCTATTAAGGGTGGTACGCCACCGGTCAAATTTCTTTGTTCAATTCAATTCAAAACTTTATTGCTGAACAAAGTAGGTACATAAATATACATTGCAAGATGTTGAGTGAATGTGCAGTTCACTATGTTCTACCAATTAAGGCATGTAAAATTATATTATAGTAGACAAATTATAATGATTATGGATGAATATAATATTATTATTATTGTAGGTATGTCAAAAATTATATCAACTCTTATAATAATTATAGAAACAAATCGGACCTCGAAAGCATTCACCTCAATGTCAAAAAAATTACAATATCATAATAGTATCATATATTTCTATCAGACAGGTTTTTTTATTTTTTTATTTTTTTTATAGTATGTGATGGCGAAACGAGCTAAAGGCCCACCTGATGTTAAGCGGTTACCTTTGCCCATGACAACTTCAATACCACCTAGGCTGTTGCCTAAATGGTACCGCAAGTCGGTTCGCCAAACTGAGACATGAAGATGGATGTGATTAAGACAGGTACTCATTTAACGTGTAATATGTCCAATTTATTAATAGATTTATCAATTGTTTCTTAAATATATTTCTATCGATGCTGTCCAATATTGATTTTGGTAATATATTATATATCTGCGGTGCCATTCCTAGGAAACTCTTATTCAATATTGCTTTTTTGTATTGTCTACTGCATATTTTATTTTTGTGTCGTCACTTTTCGTCATCGTCAATCGTCAATGTTACTTTGATCAAAGAAATTGGATGATTATTTTATTATTTTTAACGCATTTACGCATGCGTAGCGAAATCTAACGATTTAAATTGTGGAAGCCAGGAGTCACAGGTTCGAATCCTGCTCGTGAGCGATTTTTTCTTTCCACAATTTAAATCGTTAAATTGGATGATTTTCATCAAATGTTGTATGTATTTTATAAAGACCGACCGAAGGTTCGGTTTCGGCTAGTTTCGGCCGAAAAATCTAGTTTCGACCACAGTTTCGGTTTCGGCCAATAATTGGCCGAACCTTCGGCCCCGCCGAAACTAGGTATTCGTGAATTGTCGCGTATCATTCGGCTAACTTCGAGGGAGTGAACGTGGTTGCCAGTTGATTTCGCTAGCCATAGGTTGTAAGTTGTAATAGAATATAATTCATTAGATATTTTATTTGGTTCTGTTGTGTTATTCCCTAGAACTTATACAATATGAATTTATGTAGAAAATAATGTAACACTTAAAAGATGTGTGAAGATACCTGTGATGTTTGATTCAAACATTACCGTAAAATGCCCTAACTTTGCCAACAAGCCCTACTTTGCCTAAGGCATTAACTTAATTTTTACACGCACTGACACTATAACTGAAACAAATGTGAGCGTTGTCATAGTTTTCAAAGCTCCCCAAGTACGGAAATCATAGCTATTATAGTTTACTCAAAAAATAACTAGGCAAAGTTGGGCTTGTGGGCCAAGTTAGGGCAGTTTACGGTACTATATTTGTTTGTAATTGTTGTTAGATTAAATTTTGTACCCGTATTCGAACTGCCCCGTAAATCCGATACACAACTACCTCCGGTGATTTAACTATTACCGTGAATGACCTTTAGTACTATTAGTCATGTAATGTTGCATTTTTTCCCTTTAGCATGCGAGGTGCTTAGTCAATTCGGACGCGTAGTACAGTAGTACGGGAAATTTTGGAGAATGGGCAAAACGTCCCCAGAGGTGTAGCATGATCTCACATACCTTAAACGAAAGGTCTTAATAATCGTATTATTTTATTCTAGGGCAGCAAATATCTAACCACTGGGAGAAAAAAGTTATAGCCATGTGAAAATATTAACCAATGAGAAAGTCATCTAGATGTATGACTTACTTATTAACCCCTCGTATGCCAAAATACCTTTTAAAAACGACGTCCATTGTTTGACTGTGTTATTTTATTTGGCAGTTGAGCTCTTAAGTGATTTAATGAGAATAAATCAGAAACAGAAGTGCAGGCAGGTCGTGGGTATTTGTAAAAAGCCAAGAAACTGATATTAAGTCGGTGTCACTAAGTTTGTTGAACTTTATGATAATTATTCGTGTATCGTGTTTTATTATAGTGATAAGTCCTAGCCTTGTCGGAGGATGCCCCCTTTGTGTTGGAACCTCGTTCCTCCATAATAATACTAATTTTTATTTTATCTCTTCACAAAGGTTCACAAAGCTTTTAATCAGTGTGTTTTGCTAGTGTTAACTTGCACCGCAACGTTATCCCCAGTACTGACATCATGAACTTGACCCTATGTCTCTTAAATTGGTTTCGAGCAATGGTACTGTTTTCGGATCGACATTCTGGCATTTTAGTAAAAACTATATGATCAATATGACAGCATGGTGCTTCTTTTACGGCGTGTCGATGATTCAGTCTGTATTATTGTTGTCCAGAACTTAGCCACGCTATTGATAGCATTATCAGTGACCTCGCAAACGCCTTTTATAATGCAGGTGTTATAAAAGGCGCGGACATGAGATGAAACATTCAAACACATACATTAGTCACATTGTAACTTATCAAAGTATCTTCATTCGATAAATTGAACATGCATCAGCCCATTTGGCTTCGAAGTCAATTTAGAGAATCCCAGTTAGGCCAAGGCAGTTAGTGGCCCGCTGGGTGCTCTTCTGCATCCTTTTCAATAAGTCGGGAAGGAGCAGCAGTTTATTGGGCTGGTGCACCCTGGATTCGGGCAATAACTCTACTTCGAGGGACCTTATTTTCCGTGGCGAATATTTTGAACCACCTCCGATATGTACCGGCCCGCCACAAGCAAGCGAGCCCCTTCTCTCCGAGCGGCTGCACCCTCTTAGGTGGCGCACATGGGACTTTACCAGCTACGCCAGCTGCGCCAAATACGCCAGCTGTGCCAGCTACGCCAGCATGCTTCCAGGCCAGCGTGCCAGCTACGCCAAACGTGTTAGCTACGCCAGCTGTGCCAGCTACGCCAGCTGCTGATCAAGCAGCAGACTACCCCGAGTCTGCTGCTCGCAGGCCCCACGTCCCGTAATTTTTTATAGAGGTTTTCTTCCTCGCGGTGCGGGTGGTGAAGCCAAGACCCTCGGTCCCAAGAGGCGCGAGAACACTATTCAGCGGGCACTCCTGGGGTTACGAGATCGACGAGGCAGGGAAGAACAGTCCCCCCGCTGCCTGCCCAGTGGCAGGGTGAGTGCACACTGGGCCGCCTTGCTCCTCCACTGTGCCATCTGTTGGCATCAGAGGGACACGTGGAGCAACTCCCCACTGGCCCACATTGGGCCCCTCTCGTAACGGAATATTCGTCACGACAATAAGGTCCTCCGTCCATAGGACAGTTATTGCCGTGCCCAGGGTGCACCGGCCCAACCACTGCTGTTCCCTCCATACGTATTGAGAAGGATCAGCAGCCCTCAGGCACACGACGAGGTTTTCTGGTGTAGCACCCCATTTTGCACTCACCCTGCCACTAGATGAGCAGCGGGGGAACTGTGTACTTCCCTGCTTCCGTCGATCTCGTAACCCCAGAAGTTCTACGTTTGTGTTCTCGCGCCTCCTTTTGGGACCGACGGTCTTTGCTTTATCACCCGGACAGCGAGGTGGCGGACTAGGGGCAGTACGCTGCCTGTCCAGTCAGGGTCCGTGACGGTGGCACGCAGAGTTCCGCGGGAACCATCAAGGAGGGTGTGACCGACGTTAGTCTGCACGGGAGAGGAGGCTTACCTTCTTGTGGCAAACGGGGACTTTCGAGGTGGTTGGCAAATGCAGAGTCTATTATTCCATGCCCACGATCAAAGATAGTTGAAGGAACGCCGTGGAGGTTTTAGTCAGTAAGAGTCCGACACTAGGTCAGTCTTCCCCGCGCGGAGTGTGTACCTTTCCAAAAACCAGCTTTTTCGAGATTTTGAAAGGCATTGAACCTGCGTGTTAAACGATTTAAAAAATCTTATGTAACACGCGGATGCATGTAGGCATGCGGGCCTGTATCTTCAATAACGACTTCACATTTCTAGAACAGCATCGCGTACTACGCTGCGTGCTGTACCTTCACATAAGCCAAAATTAAAAACAAATCCAAGGATTCTTAATACCAGCTTTTCAACCAATTTCAGGATTTAACTGTTAGACACAATATCAAGTTATCAACCCATAACTAAGCCAAACTAAATAAAACACGATACACGAAAAAATATCATAAAGTTCCTCAAACTGAGTGACACCGACTTAATATCGGTTGCTTGGCTTTTTACAAATACCCACGACCTGCCTGCACTTGTTTTTGATTTATCCTCATTAAATCACTTAAGAGCTCAACTGCCAATTAAAATAACACATAGTTAAGCAATGGACGTCCTTTTTAAAAGGTGTTTTGGCATACGAGGGGTTAATAAGTAAGTTATCTATCTAGATGACTTGCTCATTTGTTAATATTTTCAAATGGCTATAGCTTTTTTCTCCCAGCGGTTAGAGATTTGCCGCGCTAGTATAAAATAATAAGATTGTTAAGACCTTTTGTTTAAGATATGTGAGAAGTAGTGAGAACATGCTACAGCTCTGGGGACGGGGTCCATGTCCATACATTTTGCCCATTGTCCTTTCATTATTTACTACCAGTGTTGGGCAAAATTTAGTTTGACTAATGATTGATGACTAAGATTGAATTCGTCAATCATGACTAATGATTGATTAATTCAATCATGGCGTGGTGAGTGATGATTGATTAGTTTTAATCTTAGTTAAATAATCATGACTAAATTTTCCTTGACTAATCTTCTTCTTATATTAACTACTATAAAACTGTAGATGTGTTTGTTTGATTGTTCGAGCATCACGCTAAAACTACTGGACCGATTTTGATGAAACTTTTGAAGTAAAACTTACGCAAATTCTTTACGCACGCTTCACTTGGGGAGTAAACTGGTGAATGCGTTACGAAAAGTGTGACCGGGCGAGGCGACTTTTATTTTGAGATCCAAGGTGGCGGGCGCAACTTTTTAAATAAAATCAATATGGGAATCGATTTCGAGGTTTTCGGGGTTGCTGATTACGAATATAACATCTACTTCGAGATTCAAGATGGTGGACGCGACTTTTTAAATAAAATCAATATGGGTATCGATTTCGAGGTATCCCGGTGTGCTGATTACGAATATAACATCAATTTTGAGATCCAAGATGGCGGGCGCGACTTTTTAAATTAAATTAATATGGGTATTGATTTCGAGGTTTTCGGGGTTGCTGATTACGAATATAACATCTATTTCGAGATTTAAGATGGCGGACGTGACTTTTTAAATAAAATCAATATGGGTATCGATTTCGAGGTTTCCCGGGGTGCTGATTGCGAATATAACATCTATACACACCGGCACAATTAGCGGAACGAACGAAAATGTAATTAGACACAAAATAACAAATTGATTAACATCTTTTAACAACGACTTTGAAAAGTCTTCGTTATTTTTTATTGAAAAATAAAGAAATTTGAAATAAGTGAAATTTTTAGATGATTATGAACCATCACAAAAAATAAAAAAAAGTAAGCATTAAATTATTATTATTATAATATTATTATTATTATATTTGTGCATTATTTTATTTGCCGTGTGGTATCCGGCAAATAAAAAGAATAGACCACCCCCCTTCTACCCATGGGTGTCGTAAAAGGCGACTAAGGTTTGAAATCAGGAGGATGGGCAGCAGCGTCCTTCTGTGCACCAACATCGTGCAACATCACCCACTGCGGTCACCAACCCGCCTGCCCAGCGTGGTGACTATGGGCATACATCCCTATGAACGCACAACACATACAACGGCCCCCAGTTCCCGGTGGTCCCTCTATTCCCGACTACGGTAGCGGTCGTGGTAACGGTGGGACGGGGGGTGCTAGGAATCCCCGGGTTACGGCAGGCTACCAAAACCGACGACTATATCTGGCAGCGTACAATGGAAAAACGTTGAGACTGGACCATCACCTCGCCGAGCTTGAAGTAGAGTTAAGTCATATAAAATGGCATATACTGGGGTTATCCGAAGTCCGTAGAGAGGGAGAGGACACGATAACCCTGGAGTCAGGAAACTTACTCTACTTCCGCGAAGGTGATCAGCTCTCCCAAGGTGGTGTTGGTTTTCTTGTCAATAAGGCCCTCGTAAACAACGTTGTGGAAATCGGTAGTGTGTCGACACGGGTAGCGTACCTTGTATTAAAGCTAAATGATAGGTACAAGCTGAAAATAGTGCAGGTATATGCGCCGACCTCGACACACTCTGACGATATAGCCGAAGCGATGTACGAAGACATAGCTAAGGCTATGAATAGTACCGCTAAGGCTCACTACAACGTTGTTATGGGGGACTTCAACGCTAAAGTGGGAGTACAAGAACGCGGCGAATCGAGAATCGGACCTTACGGTTTGGGGCGCAGAAACCACAGGGGCCAAATGTTGGTCAACTTCTTGGAGTCCCAGGGGCTCTTCTTAATGAACTCCTTCTTTAAGAAGCAGCCCCAAAGAAGATGGACCTGGAAAAGCCCCGACAAGGTAACAAGGAACGAGATAGACTTTATCATGACGGATAAGAAGCACATATTTAGAGATGTCTCTGTGATCAATAGGTTCAACACCGGAAGCGATCACCGACTTATCCGAGGCACTCTAAATATCAATTTTAGAGCTGAAAGAACGCGCATGATAAAGTCTACTCTCCGACCTTCGCCGCTCCAAACCAGTTTGGGCTCCGAAAGGTTCCAAGCGGAACTTCAAAATCGATTCGACTCGCTGGAAACCACGGGCAATATTGAGGAGAAAACCAACACCATGGTCAAAACATTGCAGGAACTGTCTCGAAAATTCTTTCCGCCGCAGCGTGGAAGCAAGATGCCCAAGCTTTCGACTGAGACTCTCGATCTGATGAGGAAAAGACGGGAAATGCCAGCCGCGCATTCGTTTTCATCAGATAATAGGTCCTTAAACCTACAGATTAGGAAGCTGATGCGACGTGACCTCCGCCGCTCCAACACCCGCGCCATTGAGGCTGCGATTGAGCAAAATAGGGGGTCGAAAGTTTTCGCTCAGCAGCTAGGGAGGACCCATCTGATGAAACTGAAAGCCGCGGATGGCAAAATAGTTACCTCTAAGATCGAGATGCTTGATGAGGTCGAAAACTTCTATGGGCATTTGTATTCCACCAAAACGGCGAGACCAGCAGTTCCTAGCAATGACGACAAAAGAGCCCAGCTCACGCGCCATTACACCGAGGATCTTCCGGACGTTGACCAGGGCGAGATTAGGGCGGCCCTCGAGCAGCTTAAGAACAACAAAGCTCCGGGCGATGACGGCATTACTACTGAACTCCTAAAAGCAGGCGGGGCTCCGGTCCTGAAGGAGCTACAGAGTCTGTTTAATTCCGTCATCCAACAAGGCTCTACACCGGAGGCATGGAGCGGGAGTGCGGTGGTACTGTTCTTCAAAAAAGGGGATAAAACCCTACTGAAGAACTACAGACCCATCTCACTCCTGAGTCACGTATACAAGCTGTTCTCGAGGGTCATCACGAATCGTCTCGCCGGAAGACTCGACGAATTCCAGCCACCAGAGCAAGCTGGGTTTCGAAAAGGCTACAGCACCATAGACCACATCCATACTGTTCGGCAGATCATACAGAAGACTGAAGAGTACAATCAGCCGCTGTGTATGGCATTCGTGGACTACGAGAAGGCCTTCGACTCTATCGAAACTTGGGCAGTTCTGGATGCTCTTCAGCGATGTCACATTGATGAGCGGTATATAGAGATGCTGAGATGCCTATACAACGCTGCTACCATGACTGTTCAGCTCCAGGACCAAAAGACGAAGCCAATCCAACTGCGCAGAGGGGTGAGACAAGGGGATGTAATATCCCCGAAATTGTTCACTAACGCGTTGGAGGACGTCTTCAAGACACTGGACTGGACTGGACAGGGTATCAACGTTAACGGCGAGAACATCTCACATCTCCGTTTTGCCGATGACATCGTTGTAATGGCTGAGTCGCTGGAACAACTGGGCGAAATGCTGCACAGCTTAAACGGAGCCTCTCGACGTTTCGGTCTCGGCATGAATCTGGACAAGACTAAAGTCATGTTCAATAAGCATGTCATGCCGAGGCCAATATTCGTCGAAGGGTCGACACTCGAAGTTGTAACGGAATACGTCTACCTAGGGCAGGCAATTCAGCTTGGTAAACACAACTTCGAGAAAGAAGCCAACAGAAGGATCCGTCTGGGCTGGGCAGCGTTTGGCAAACTTCGCCGAGTCTTCTCGTCGCCTATACCGCAAAGTTTGAAGACAAAAGTCTTCAACCAGTGCGTCCTGCCTGTCATGACTTACGGTGCCGAGACGTGGACACTGACAGTTGGGCTAGTCCACAAGTTTAAAGTCGCTCAGCGAGCTATGGAGCGAGCTATGCTTGGAGTTTCTTTGAAGGATAAAATCCGAAACGAGATTATCCGGAGAAGAACCGGAGTGACCGACATAGCTTGTAGAATCAGTAAGCCGAAGTGGCAGTGGGCTGGCCATGTCTGTCGAAGGACCGATAGCCGCTGGAGCAGACGAGTCCTTGAGTGGAGACCGCGAATCGGCAAACGCAGCGTAGGGCGCCCCCCTGCCAGGTGGACCGACGACCTAAAGAGCGTGGCTGGGGGGGACTGGATGCGGAAGGCAGAGGATCGAGCGTTGTGGCGCAACTTGGGAGAGGCCTATGTCCAGCAGTGGACTGCGATAGGCTGAGTTGATTTTGATTGAAGCATTAAATGATTTAACAATAAAATTAAAGCAAAAGTAATAACGAGTGTTTCCCCCTCTTGCTCTCATTACGGTTTCCATTCGTCTGGGCATGCTACAGATTATGTTATCGATGATTTCTTGAGGCAACCGCTCCCACTCCTCAAGTAATGCGTTTCCAAGTTCATTCAGATTGTTGGGGGGTGGCATTCTGGATTTAACCCTTCTTTTTAGCAAGTCCCAGACATGCTCTATCGGATTCATATCGGGGGAATTTGCTGGCCACTGCATCACCGGTATACCTACGTGGCTCAGATATGCCTGTACCGATTGTGCACTATGAGCACGAGCATTATCTTGCATTAGAATAAAGTCGTCACCAATAAATGGGGCAAATGGTACAACATGTTCTTCTAAAATGTCTCTGATGTATCGATCTGCTGTCATGGTCCCTCCTGTGACTATCACTAACTCCGTGCGAGCTCCCAAACATATCCCCCCCCAAACCATAATCGAGCCGCCAACATAAGCCACTGTGTGTTCAAAATTATACTGTATGTGGCGTTCTCCTTTGCGTCTCCATATTCGCTGTCTCCCATCGATCTGTTTTAAAAGAACTCTGCACTCATCAATAAAGAGAACCTGCTGCCATTCGTTCAAATCCCAATGACGATGTTCTCGCGCATAGCTTTTTCGGTTTACGCGGTGACGTCTCTCAAGTTTTGGGCCTTTGGCAGGTATATACGACCCTAAACCAACTTCTTCAAATCTCCTGCGAACTGTACGCTCACTTACTCGTACTCCTCGAACGTCTTCCAGTTCATTTCGAGCTTGTACAGCCGTTAATCGCGTATTCCTACGAACTCCAAGTTGTAAAAAACTGTCATCTCGCCTCGATGTACATCTTTTTCTACCTTGACCCCTCCTCCTCACAAGAGAATTAGACGATCTGTACCGCTGGATGCTGCGATGAATCGTTGATACTGGTCGACGAAGCCTTGAGGCAATCGATCTGTAGGTATGGCCATTTCTTCTCATTTCATCAGCCCTAATGATTTCCAGTGATGTTAAGTCAGGCATAATAAAGAGCTTTTAATAAACAAAATTGCCTATACAATAACAAATTTATAAAAAACCATTAAGTGCAATTTTTCAAAAAAATTACAATTACGTAGTTATTACTCGAACAAGCTGACAAAACGTATTGTTCGGGAAAATAAAACAAATGAATGAAAAAATCTAATTTTCTATTTTCATTAATTGTCATCTAATTTTCTATTTTCAAATTTGACAATAAATTAAAAAAATATCATAACTGGCCAGTTCCTCAAGTAAAAGATTTTAAAATCCTGCTTTTTTCGTGTTCCGCTAATTGTGCCGGTGTGTATATTTTGAGATTCAAGATGGCGGACGTGATTTCTATTTTTTTTAGTGAAGATTCACTTCAGTCGTGTGGTCTAAAGCACACTCGTTTTATTTGTATTTAAAAGCTGATGATTAGAGTAAAAAACTGGTGTTTGTTTAAAAAAGAAATGAATAAATTCGTGGCGCGATGAGCTGTAGAGCGCGTTGGACAAAAATTCTGATAATCATAGGCTCGATAAGCTATATGGTCAAAAATTCCGATTGCCATATATTCTAAACTATAGCTCTTAGACCCATCGTGTTGGTACTCAAATGAAAGGGTTCGATGAAATGGGCTGCCTTTTTTGACTATCAAATGAAAATACAGTTTTAATACTAGTCTTATTAATTTTCGCCGACTAAACAAAACAAAATAGCCGCTCAAATAACCACTCACTGCACTGACCCAAGTAGCCGGCCCGCGCGGCGCGCAGTGAGTGCAGGTGGGGCAATGCAGCGGCTCCCACCACCCTTCGCCACCTACTCGTGCGTTTTTAGGTTAGTCATCAATAAAAACTAACGATTGATCGAATGACTAACTGATTTAGTCATGATTATGATTGAAATTTTCAATCATGATTAAATTAGTCATGACTAAATTAGTCATGATTGATCAATTGATTGAAAAAATTTGTTGATTGACCTAACACTGTTTACTACTACGAATACTAAAAACAAAAATAGTCTAAAACCCAAGGGGGTCCCCATACAAGAAACCTCGAGAAACATGGATTTTTTTTTAGCGTTTTGTTCCTTTTCAATTTATTGAATTCGGGTTCTAAACTTTCTAAAATAAAACTTGGGTAATTTTGGATACTATTTTATTAAATAACCTCCACCCACATATTATTACTTACATCAACAGATCTTATTATTATTTATTTATTTATCTACATAATTATGTCTTATTTTTAGTGACGTAGTTATGACTTGATAAATTAGTTATGTCTTAGTAACATAGCTATTTTTATTAAACCTTATAAATTATATTTACTGTTATTTATTAACATCCTATTGGTGTTAATAGTATAATCAGGCCTTTTTATAGGTGTTTATTTTTAATAATAGTTTCTACTAACTGTTTTATTTGTAGAACTATTCATGTTTTGTTTGTTTTTGTGTTCGAGTTAGTTTTATAGTCACTCGGATATGACTGAGTTCTTGGAACAATATTTTTTGGATGGAACATTTTGTAGGGATGTCATCTGACTCTCATTGTTTTATTAGGGTTATTCTACCGCATTGTTGTAGAATACCTTATATTTTTTGACGGATCTCGGTATATTTTTTCCTTGATTTCGTATTTTTTGCTATTGTGTTCGGGAGTTCGGTGGTGTTATGCCGATCACAGTATGCAACTCTTGCTATTGTGCTCGGGAGGTCGGTTGTGTTGTGCCGATCACAATATGCATTTATCTATATTACAGCAATTTTGTCTGTAATATAGAAATATTATAGGATGTCTGTGCCCGGAAAATTGGTGGTGTTGAGCCGATCCCAGCATTCTTATTCCTTTATCACATCTTGTTGGTAGTGGTACAATGCGATGTGATTGCGTTGTTGTGATGGTAGAAGTAGATAGTCAGTGGCGCAGGTGCCTAACTGAACTCATGGGGTTGACCTCGAATAGAGGTAGCTAGTCAGTGGCGGAGGTGCCTAACTGTACTCATACCGTAGTTTTGTTGTTTAAACAGCGGCATTTATGCTTAACTGTATTTGAGATTGAAAGAAGGTTGGAGATAGTCAGTGGTGACGGTGCCTAACTGTACTCATTGGTGTGAAGAGGGTGATGATGGTAGTCAGTGGCGATGGTGCCTAACTGTACTCATGGTTGTTTAGTTTGTTAAGAGTTAGATGAGTATCTTCTTTGCTCTTGAAGTTTTTTTTGATGTTGTTTTTTTATAAGACTTGAAGCTTTTGTCTTAGTCTTGTTGTTTTTTTATTTTTTGAAGCTGTTAGTCAGTAGTTTTTATGACTTACTGTACTCAGGGAGTTTTGTTTTGTTTATACCATTGACTTGGGAGCTTTATGCACTCTCACAGTGGGTTTTTTTTTTTTAACCGACTTCAAAAAAAGGAGGAGGTTATGTATTCGGCGGGTTTTTTAGGTTTAAAGAATTTTATTTCTCATAAGAACAAACAGTTCACTTATAATGAGATACAAAAGTACTTACAACTAAATTATATAATTTTAGCCTCTAGAGCGTTGGAAATGTTAGTGTGCATACATAATTCTTTAGCTTAGCTTTGAACACATTACACGCGCCGCCTTCAAAATTTTGGTTTATGTTAAGATTTTAAAATACATACAATGATTATTTTTTACTTTTTAGTTAAGGTTTTTGAAGTCGGTTATATTTTTTTTGTAAAAAAGTTTTTGCATAAAGGAATTTTTTTGTGAGCCTTGAATGTTTTTTATCTTGTCTCATCTTAAGTTTTTTTTGTTTTGCATGTTTTTTACAAGTGCGACTTAGAAGTTTTATCTTGCAGTCTGACACTTTTGGTCATTGATTTTATACCATATTTTTATGGGTCTTTGGGTTTTATATACCTACATTTTATTTTAGAATCTATAGTTGTTTTATAAAGCTTTTGCTTTCTTACTTGTTGTCTTCTGTAGGTTTGTTTTAGTTTTTGTTTATTGGTCTTTTACACCAAAAAGAAAGTTCCTTTTTTTTTTTTTTTTCGGAGAGGGATTTAATGTTACGTGCGTTTTTTTACGTCATCACATGTTGAATAAAATTATAAAATATCTGTGGTTTTTAGTGTAATTATTAATTTTCGGAGTGGCAACATTGGAGCGATGTGTCACTTTGCGACAAAACCTATTTACAAGATGGATTGATTTATCTAATCTTATTTTAATTTAATTTTTAATCCAGTCCCATTCCACGTTTTTATCATCGGAATGGGCTAGTTTTTAGGGTTCCGAAGTCCTACAAGGAACCCTTATAGTTTCGTCATGTCCGTCCGTCTGTCCTAATCCTTTACAGCTTAATAACTTCTACAGTTATAAACATAAGTAAATGAAATTTTGTTAAAAAATAGTCTACATATAGATCTCAATTTTAAAAGAATAAAAGAATAGTTTTTTCGTATTTTAGGGGTGGCGTCCATACATGTGAAATGGAGAAAAAAAAAATTTTTCGCTGCACCCCCTCGTGTTGGATATCATTGAATAGGTCTACTAAAATGAAGGTAATGTTTGATACACCACTTTTTTATCAGGTGTACCATCTGCGAAATATAGCCCGCCAAAGTGGCTTGCAATGTCCCCCCCCCCCTGCCATTTCTAAACTATGCAATGTAGAAACTTATAATCTTCCACATTGATAGACCTTTGTGTAAACTCTCTTTTAAAATTATTTCGAGTATAATGTGATTATAATTTTTTGAGTTATAGAGAGAAAACTGAAAAATACTTAAAACGTCCTAGTTCAAAGGTCATTGACCTTAGAGAAAAATGATCATAGCAAATAATGCTCCTTTAGCTACTTTCTATTTGAAAAAATCACAAAAAGTAACTTTGAAATGACAAACGTCTTAAATTTGGCTTCTTGAATTTATCGCTAGATGGCGCTACTAACAACACGCTCTAAGTCGCGAATGCTGCCGATTATTGCAAAAACTAAAATAGCCATGATTAATATTCGATTTGATTCGTTTGTAATTACACCTACTTAAGGAACCCTATAATACTGAGCATGGCCCGACATGCTCTTGGCCGGTTTTTTTTTATACAAGGGGATGAACCCTTTTTCTAATGTGGATTGTTGAATTTTAGTCTGACTAATATCCACCTAATCACATCGATCTTGTCATCAACAGGCATCGATGTGTAATATTTTTTATGAAATAAGCGCCCATTTGTTGGCGCTTATTTCGTGGTTTATTCGGGATTTATTTTGGGTTTATTTCGGTATGTTAATTTTTAGGGTTCCGTAGTCCTACAAGGAACCCTTATAGTTTCGTCATGTCCGTCCGTCTGTCCGTCTATCCGTCTGTCCTAATCCTTTACAGCTTAATAACTTCTACAGTTATAAACATAAGTAAATGAAATTTTGTTAAAAA
Source organism: Asteroscopus sphinx (assembly GCA_949699075.1). Lineage (NCBI taxonomy): Eukaryota > Metazoa > Arthropoda > Insecta > Lepidoptera > Noctuidae > Asteroscopus > Asteroscopus sphinx. The sequence goes on along the minus strand of OX453004.1, from coordinate 23,653,047 downwards.
ATGGTTTATATATAGATCTCAATGTTAAAAGAATAAAAAAATCTTGGTAACGTTTTTTAGGTGTGGCGCCCGGAGATGTGAAATGGGGATGACATTTTTTTTTTCGCTGCACCCCCTCGTGTTGGGCAGTGGCGTGCATTGGTTTTTGGCCTAGGTAGGCAGTCACTAAGCAGACGGAGCAAGTTACTATAGTGTAAAATTATTAAAAAATCTGATACTTACCTACACACATTTCATACAAAACGTTTCTCCGTCTACGTACAAAACAGTTGTATTAACGTATTATGTAATAGTCATAACATTTTACCTTTTCTTGAGTCAAATACAGATTTTGATGTGTTTGTCTACTGAAATGCACTTTTTTGTTTTGTCAACAAACGAAAACTGATTGAATGGGTTTCTCGTAATTTCTCTAAGCATAGTCTTCCCCACAAACCGAGCACTCTAATTTATCCATGTTTACATCAATATTTTTACAAAAAACTTCACAATTCACAATAAAACGAACTAATTATTACACGATTTATGCAATTCGTCACGCATATGTCAAGTTCTGTCAAGTGTCAACAGCCAATTAGAGTTGGGCCATAGTAAATCTATGAGTTGGGCGTTATTTAACGTCGGTTTGAGAAAATATTTACGAGGGTGATAATCGAATACGTAGTACGTTGGCATAGTAATGTAACGATTTTTTTACGTACAAAGTTACACAATAGATTTTCGGAGCACGAAAACAATAGATTTTCTACAATTATTATACACCATTCGTTATTACATTAGTTAAATAACGTTATAAATCTATTTATCGTTATTTTGTTATGAGCGTATATTGAGCTTCATTATTTTACGATGAATGTGTAGCAATGTACAAACAATCATCAAAATAATAATAAATATTGTAATCTTTTTATTCGACCCTTCGAATACCATTTACAAATTATAAATGTGAACACTTAAATGCAGTAATTTCAATAAAACAATAATTATCTTTATTTCGCCGCTATTTTTCAAATGTTGGGTTTAGTTTTATTATAACGATCACTTTGTATGGAAATATCTAGTTACAAAATAATAGGATTCAAAACTACTAACGCATAACAGTTACGTGTAAAAAACGTTACGGACAACCCACGACTATTGCCACTAGGGCTACGTTCAGTTGTCACCTGCGACGTTTTCGGAAGCAGGTGACGCTTGATAAGACGGCTAAATTGCGAAATGTCAAATGTTAGTTATTTACGCATAGCCATATCGTGATTCATTTTTTTGTCGTATGACTTCGGGTATTAGCCTAAAGTAGTGTGTGTGTATAATAGTGTATATGGTTACCAAAAAGGTTTGATTGTGTGTGTGAACGTGACAGGCAATCGTGCGAACGCACATTGCACATTGAGGTACGTTTTGCATTGAATTCATACATTATTATTGAGTACATATGTTAATTGTTTTTTTTTAATACGCTGATTAATTGATTTAGTAATAGTTAATATTAAATTCTAACGAGGTAGGCATTGCTTATTTGCCTATATGGAATGCACGCCACTGGTGTTGGGTATCATTGAATAGGTCTACTAAAATGAAGGTAATGTTTCATACATCACTTTTTTATCAGGTGTACCATCTACGAAATATAGCCCACCAAAGTGGCTTACAATGTGTCCCCCCCCTACAGACATAGACCAGGTAGGTAGGTGGTAGGTATGGTGGTTAGCCTAGCAGTTGATCGCTTGCCTACCATGCAGGAAGATCTGAAGTTTGAACACGGCCCGCACCGCTGACTTTTTAACCGATTTCAAAAACCGGCCAAGAGCATGTCGGGCTATGCTCAGTATTATAGGGTTCCTTAAGTAGGTGTAATTACCAACGAATCAAATCGAATATTAATCATGGCTATTTTAGTTTTTGCAATAATCGGCAACATTCGCGACTCAGAGCATGTTGTTAGTAGCGCCATCTAGCGATAAATTCAAGAAGCCAAATTTAAGAAGTGTCATGTCAAAGTTACTTTTTGTGATTTTTTCAAATAGAAAGTAGCTAAAGGAGCATTATTTGCTATGATCATTTTTCTCTAAGATCAATGACCTTTGAACTAGGACGTTTTAAGTATTTTTCAGTTTTCTCTCTATAACTCAAAAAAATTATAATCACATTATACTCGAAATAATTTTAAAAGAGAGTTTTCACAAAGGTCTATCAATGTGGAAGATTATAACTTTCTACGTTGCATAGTTTAGAAATGGCAGGGGGGGGGGGACACATTGCAAGCCACTTTGGCGGGCTATATTTCGTAGATGGTACACCTGATAAAAAAGTGATGTATGAAAAATTACCTTCATTTTAGTAGACCTATTCAATGATACCCCACAAGAGGGGGTGCAGCGAAAAAAAATTTTGCATCCCCATTTCACATGTATGGACGCCACCCCTAAAATACGTAAAAACAATTTTTTATTCTTTTAAAATTGAGATCTATATGTAGACTATTTTTCAACAAAATTTCATTTACTTATGTTTATAACTGTAGAAGTTATGAAGCTGTAAAGGATTAGGACAGACGGACAGACATTAACATTGATTGGGTCATTGACCCTAGAGAAAATTGATCATAGCAAATAATGCTCTTTTACCTACTTTCTATTTGAAAAAATCACAAAAAGTAACTTTGTGTTATGTTTACATGACACAATTCTTAAATTTGGCGCCTCTAGCGGCATCTAATAACACTCTCTAAGTCGCCAATGCTGCCGTCAAGTGCCGTCTATTGCATTTGGCACTGTATAGCGCCATCTAGCGGCTACTGACAACACTCTGAGTCGCCAATGCTGCCGTCTATTGTAAAACTAGCCATGATTAATATTCGATTTGATTTGTTTGTAACTCCTACTTAAGGAACCCTATAATACTGAGCATGGCCCGACATGCTCTTGGGCGGTTTTTTGGAGTTTAATGCGGTTCTCTCAATACCATGAAGTATCGTACCTAATAATAAATTTAAATTAACTTTAAAGGATGCAATAATAATGATAATGATAGTAAATTTTTAATACAATTCCACGATGGGATTTATTTGCTCATTTTGAAAGCCTACAGAAAATAAAACTAGTGTCTTGAAATCTGGTTTTTATTGAAGTTCTCCCGCTGAAAGATTAAAAGTTTCAACTCTACTCGTTCAGCCAATCCAGGTATTTATTTTTTTAAGTGTGGCTCCTGGCGCCCGAATTTCATTTTTTTTATATTTTGGAGCTCACACACCTTTTATGTATTCTATTAATCATAGTCTCACATCCCAGTATAAATAAATTATTATAATTTTTTATTATTATTATTACACTACTAATAAAAACAAAATAACATCAAATACAACATGAAATTTTCTACGATAAACAATAACTTTCCAAAAATGCGTTCCACGCTCGACCACTTGCAACTCGCACGCACTTTGCTTGTTTGTTTGGCGCCGACTCGTAATTAGTTATTTACATTTATTTTTCGCTTTTCAGTTTTTGTATTCGTCGGTTCAATTTTTTGTTAAAAAGATTTAGGTATTTTTAGTTTTTTGTGGCTTAAATCTAACTCCAGGTCTCCATCATGTCTAGAACTACATTGATGTGTGCTAAGTTTCAACAGAATCGGTTAACAGGTAAGAATTCAGTGGGTGAACAAGCACTCTGTTTTCCTACCCTTAGGGATGAATTTTGATAAATGGGACCAACTTCGAGATATACCCTATCCACTAAAAAAATCATCATCAAAAACGGACTACTCTATAAAAAAAATATACAGGGTGGAAACTTTCAGCGGGGCAGTAAGGGGAAGTACCTTATCCGTTGCAGCTACGCGAAAATGGTCTTAGAAGACTATCCATATTTTTTTATGGAATTTTGATCCCAATACAGTTAAAAAAAAAATTTTACTGTTAGCAAGAAAATAGCCATTTTACACAAAAACATTTTTTGATGCCAATCGATCCTGTTTCTAATACTGATCAAAAACTTCTATGGGACCAACCATCGTTGGAGTACCTACTCGAAAAGTCACAAATTGCTAAAAACTTATCCCGTACAATTTCAATTCGGTTTTTTTTAAATGCTTTTTACCTCAGTTCTCCGTCGTTTATAAACCGATTTCGAAAATTATTTTTTTATTTGAAAGGATATACTTCCAGATTAGTCCCATTTTTATCAAAATTCAGTTTTTTGATGATGGGATCCATGTGGAATTGAGGGAACTCCTCAAGTATTATAGGCATAGGTACATATGGAGATTTTGGTATATTCATCAACAAGTCAAGCATTTGCATTCAGAAAGTATCATAATTATGATGAAGATCTTCGGAGATAAAGAAGGGAACTCTTCAATGGATGAGAGCAAATCATCCGGGATTGCAGCAATCGCTTGTCTTTCTATTGTTAATGCCACTCAAAATAGAAAATAAAATAAACTTTGAAAAAAAAAGTAAAAATCGACTTCAAAAAGAATAAAATAATAAAAGGACAATGGGCAAAATGTATGGACCTCGTCCCCAGAGCTGTAGCATGTTCTTACATATCTTAAACGAAAGGTCTTAACCATCGTATTATTTTATTCTAGCGCAGCAAATCTCTAACCACTGGGAGAAAAAAGTTATAGCCATTTGAAAATATTAACCAATGAGCAAGTCATCTAGATAGATAACTTACTTATTAACCCCTCGTATGCCAAAACACCTTTTAAAACGGACGTCCATTACTTAACTATGTGTTATTTTAATTGGCAGTTGAGCTCTTAAGTGATTTAATGAGAATAAATCAGAAACACAAGTGCAGGCAGGTCGTGGGTATTTGTAAAAAGCCAAGCAACCGATATTATGTCGGTGTCACTCAGTTTGAGGAACTTTATGATATTTTTTCGTGTATCGTGTTTTATTTAGTTTGGCTTAGTTATGGGTTGATAACTTGATATTGTGTCTAACAGTTAAATCCTGAAATTGGTTGAAAAGCTGGTATTAAGAATCCTTGGATTTGTTTTTAATTTTGGCTTATGTGAAGGTACAGCACGCAGCGTAGTACGCGATGCTGTTCTAGAAATGTGAAGTCGTTATTGAAGAACTACAGGCCCGCATGCCTACATGCATCCACGTGTTACATAAGATTTTTTAAATCGTTTAACACGCAGGTTCAATGCCTTTCAAAATCTCGAAAAAGCTGGTTTTTGGAAAGGCACACACTCTGCGCGGGGAAGACTGAGCTAGTGTCGGACTCTTACTGACTAAAACCTCCACGGTGTTCCTTCAACTACCTTTCATCGTGGGCATGGAATAATAGACTCTGCATTTGCCAACCACCTCGAAAGCCCCCGTTTGCCACTAGAAGGTAAGCCTCCTCTCCCGTGCAGACTAACGTCGGTCACACTCCTTGATGGTTCCCGCGGAACTCTGCGTGCCACCGTCACGAACCCTGACTGGAAAGGCAGCGTACTGCCCCTAGTCCACCACCTCGCTGTCCGGGTGACGAAGCAAAACCGTCGGTCCCAAAAGGAGGCGCGAAATCACAAACGTAGAACTTCTGGGGTTACGAGATCGACGGAAGCAGGGAAGTACACAGTTCCCCCGCTGCTCATCTAGTGGCAGGGTGAGTGCAAAATGGGGTGCTACGCCAGAAAACCTCCTCGTGTGCCTGAGGGCTGCTGATCCTTCTTGATACGTCTGGAGGGAACAGCAGTTGTTGGGCCGGTGCACCCTGGTCACGGCAATAACTGTCCTTTGGACGGGGGACCTTATTGTCGTGGCGAATATTCTGTTACGAGAGGGGCCCAATGTGGGCCAGTGGGGAGTTGCTCCACGTGTCCCTCTGATGCCAACAGATGGCACAGTGGAGGAGCAAGGCGGCTCGGTGTGCACTTACCCTGCCACTGGGCAGGCAGCGGGGGGACCGTCCTTCCCTGCCTCGTCGATCTCGTAACCCCAGGAGTGCCCGCTGAGTAGTGTTCTTGCGCCTCTTGGGACCGAGGGTCTTGGCTTCACCGCCCGCACCGCGAGGAAGAAAACCTCTGTAAAAAATTACGGGAGGTGGGGCCTGCGAGCAGCAGACTCGGGGTAGTCTGCTGCTCGATCAGCAGCTGGCGTAGCTAACACGTTTGTCGTAGCTGGCACGCTGGCTTGGAATCATGCTGGCGTAGCTGGCACAGTTGTCGTAGCTGTCACAGCTGGCGTATTTGGCGCAGCTGGTAAAGTCCCATGTGCGCCACCTAAGAGGGTGCAGCCGCTCGGATAGAAGGGGCTTGCTTGCTTGTGGCGGGCCGGTACATATCGGGGGTGATTGTGTGAATAACCCGTGAGGGTTCCAATACCCCCGGTTAGGGTAGTTGATGAAACACCGTGGTGGTTTTAGTCAGTAAAAGTCCGACACTGGCACCGCCTACCCCGGGTGGAGTGCATTTATAAGGATATCCCCAAGGCAAAAAAAAGGGTGAGTGCAATCTGGTCCGTCCCTTCACTGTTCCCTTTGCTAACACCAGACAGAAACGCAGAGCAATACCCTATTGGCCCAGAACGCGCACCACCCGTTTCAAAATATTAGCCACGGAAAATAAGGTCCCTCGAAGTAGAGTTATTGCCCGAATCCAGGGTGCACCAGGCCAACAAACTGCTGCTCCTTCCCGACTTATTGAAAAGGATGCAGAAGAACACCCAGCGGGCCACTACCTGCCTCGGGAGCCTAACTGGGATTCTCTAAATTGACTTCGAAGCCAAATGGGCTGATGCATGTTCAATTTATCCAATGAAGATACTTTGATAAGTCACAATGTGACTAATGTATGTGTTTGAATGTTTCATCTCGTGTCCAATAACACCTGCATTATAAAAGGCGTTTGCGAGGTCACTGATAATGCTATCAATAGCGTGGCTAAGTTCTGGACAACAATAATACAGACTGAATCATCGACACGCCGTAAAAGAAGCTTCATGCTGCCATATTGATCATAGTTTTTACTAACATACCAGAAGGTCGATCCGAAAACAGTACCATTGCTCGAAACCAATTTAAGAGACATAGGGTCAAGTTCATGATGTCAGTACTGAGGATAACGTTGCGGTGCAAGTTAACACTAGCAAAACACACTGATTAAAAGCTTTGTGAACCTTTGTGAAGAGATAAAATAAAAATTAGTATTATTATGGAGGAACGAGGTTCCAACACAAAGGGGGCATCCTCCGACAAGGCTAGGACTTATCACTATAATAAAACACGATACACGAATAATTATCATAAAGTTCAACAAACTTAGTGACACTGACTTAATATCAGTTGCTTGGCTTTTTACAAATACCCACGACCTGCCTGCACTTCTGTTTCTGATTTATTCTCATTAAATCACTTAAGAGCTCAACTGCCAAATAAAATAACACATAGTTAAACAATGGACGTCGTTTTTAGGGTTCCGTAGTCCTACAAGGAACCCTTATAGTTTCGTCATGTCCGTCCGTCTGTCCGTCTGTCCTAATCCTTTACAGCTTAATAACTTCTACAGTTATAAACATGAGTAAATGAAAATTTGCAAAAAAATTGTCTAGATATAGATCTCAATTTTAAATTAATAAAAAAATCGTAATTACGTATTTTAGGGGTGGCGCCCATACATGTGAAATGGGGATGGAAATTTTTTTTTCACTGCACGTGAAACGTTTTCGTTTGGGGTATCATTGAATAGGTCTACTAAAATGAAGGTAATGTTTCATACATAACTTTTTTATCAGGTGTACCATCTGCGAAATATAGCCCGCCAAAGTGGCTTGCAATGTGTCCCCCCCCCCAGCCATTTCTAAACTATGCAACGTAGAAACTTATAATCTTCTACATTGATAGACCTTTGTAAAAACTCTCTTTTAAAATTATTTCGAGTATAATTTGATAATAAATTTTTGAGTTATAGAGAGAAAACTGAAAAATACTTAAAACGTCCTAGTTCAAAGGTCATTGACCTTAGAGAAAAAAATGCTCCTTTAGCTACTTTCTATTTAAAAAAAATACAAAAAGTAACTTTGTGTTATATTGAAATGACAAACTTCTTAAATTTGGCGCTGTACAGCGCCATCTAGTGGCTAGTAGCAACACTTTCTGAGTCGCCAATGCTGATGTCTATTGCATTTGGCACTTTATAGCGCGATCTAGCGGCAGCTACTAACAACACTATCGGAGTTTTTGCAATAGACGGCAGCATTAGATGCTGCCGTCTATTGCAAAAACTAAAATAGCCATGATTAATATTCGATTTGATTTGTTTGTAACACCTAGGAACCCTATAATACTGAGCATGGCCCGACATGCTCTTGGCCGGTTTTTTTTAAAAGGTATTTTGGCATACGACGAGGGGTTAATAAGTAAGTCATTTATCTAGATGACTTTCTCATTGGTTAATATTTTCAAATGGCTATAACTTTTTTCTCCCAGTGGTTAGAGATTTGCTGCCCTAGAATAAAATAATACGATTATTAAGACCTTTCGTTTAAGGTATGTGAGATCATGCTACAGGTCTGGGGACGTTTTGCCCATTCTCCTTTGTGTGAAACAGTCGAAACAGTTTAGGAAATCGGTGCCAGTAATGCCAGTATTTTCTTAAATCAAACCGAATCAAAGGCACCTACTTTCTAAACTGTTTCACACAAATTTTATTATTTTATTCTTTTTGAAGTCGGGTTTTACTTTTTAGGGTTCCGTACCCAAAGGGTGCTAACGGGACTCTATTACTCTCGCACCGCCGCCGTCCTTGTGGGTAAGTTAGCTATGCGCGCGCATGTGGAAGGAGAGGCACTGACGAAGGCGCCAAAAGCCTAATATTAAAAATATAATAAACTGATTCTTTTTTGTATTTATAACACAAATGAATGTTGACAAAAATAAATAATATGATGAAAAAATATTAACACAGGTTAGGTTGGTTTGTTTATGGTTTATTTATATACAAAAATGTTTACCTACTATTTTTTGACATAAAACTTTGCTGAGATTTTATAAAAGCGCTACGGTAATGTTAAGTAAAAAGCATGCGTGTTTTATAAACTGCATTATGAAACCAAAAGCGGTACAAAACTATTCCCGTTCCAGTGGGCCGACGGCAAACAATATTAGGTACCTATTTTATTCCCGTTGTGACTGATGAGATCAGTTTATGGCGGCGACGACATATTACAGAATAAATAATTTGAGACATGTTGTCCTATGCAATGGCGCTTTTTGGATCATTCTCGTTAGATACATTGCCCAGATCCATGATGAGCAAGTTTGCTGAAAACACTTTTCTACTCAATTGTACCAAAATAAGGATACAAATGTATTATCCAATATCTTCTTAACCAAGGTCCGACTAGTTCTGTAATTTTGCGACAAGGTTCGACTAATTTACGAGCAACTCTGCGTGCAAACAGTTCTTCGCTAGGTGCTTTGGTTGTCAAGATATAGCAGTGGCCCGGCCAGAAGGAGTCCGTTCTGGCTGGGCCACTAGATTACCCTTATATCTTTTAACCAAGATCCGACCTTTTCTATAATTTTGCGATTACTTTCGAGTAATTGGCGACTTTTTTTGTCTACAAACAGTTCTTCCCGAGGTGCTTTGGTTGTCAAGATATAGCAGTGGCCCAGCCAGAATGGACCCGTTCTGGCTGGGCCACTGGACTACCTCAATAACTTTAAAACCACGGATCGACTAATTCCCAAATTTTACGACTAGTTTCGAGTAATTAGCGACCATTTTTCTGTTCAATCAGAATTGGAATCGGTCTTGGTGGCCCAGCCAGGAAAAGCCACACACCTAATATCAGTAAACCGTTATATTTAATAATAGGATTACCACAAAATGACCCTAACACCACATCTCTAGTACATTTAACTCACGAAAATCGTGAGGAATTTAATCGCAGTGGGGGGTAGGTGGTATTTGGTTAAATTAAAACTCGAAGTAAAATTCCAATCTATTGTATTAGGTATTTGATGTCAATGACTTCTTAAATTTACATTTTTTTTCTTGTGCGCGTAAATTTCACTTTTAAGATATACAGATGGGAGGGTCCAGCTGAAAATCAGTGCTGTGCATACCTACATGCACAGCAAATACTGAGCTGGATCCCACAACTTGTATGTTGTATACAAGTTGTGTTCTCATTAATTTGTCCTGTTACCTTTGCATGTAATATGTATATTTTGTGTATGTGTGGCAAAATAAGTGGTTTAAATGGTTTTAAATGGGTACGTGAAATTCAGTACGCGAATAGAAACAGCGCGAATAATCGTTGTGCGGGCTCGCTCTTAGACGCATTGACTAACGGCCAAAATTAATATCCAATCTATCCACGATTTGCCCTACCGGCGATAGATTTTTGACATAAGCTCCATACAAAATATGTCAAATATCTATCTCTAGTAGGGTTAATCGTGGATAGATTGGATATTAATTTTGGTCGTAAATATTGTTGCGACCGAGGATTAAGGTGAATGCTACAGGGTAGCGCGCGAAATTCAACATTTCTTGCGTTTTTTGTTAATTGTAGCTCTGTTTCGCGTTTTATATCGATCGCAATATGATTCGCGGAAATAGTAACAATATATCTAAGGCAGCGGTACTCTAAGTGTGTTCCGCGGAACCCTAGGGTTCCTCGATACCCCTGTAGGGGTTCCGCAAGAATTTAGAAAAAAAAAACAAAACACCTCTCTCTGGTCACTGGTCGAACGTTTTGAATCCGCCCGCCGCGCGTATACTTGTGAGCGCGCAGTCCCTTTGATAAAAGCCGCCTCTGAATTAGACGCTATAGTTGTGAACAAGCGACTTTCGGCTCTATCTTCAAAAGCATAAAGTCGAGATTGTTTACAACGCATTTTTTTGTATTTATATTTTTATTTCCGCTTTTTGTTTATCAAAGGCGCCGACTCGAGTATTTTTGAGAATGTTCGAGTTCGAGTCTAGGACTAAGTATAAAAGCGCTATTATATAAAAAAAGTCGCGCCTCGTCAGTCAGTTGACGATTAGCGTTCGGAGCGATAAGTTCGTACCTACCTACTTACAAGCTGGCTAGCCTGCTGCCTTCTTGTAAGTTCTACTGCCCGCTGTATTCTGATTGTATCAGTTTTGTACATTTATTCTTTGGACTAAACTTTGTCTCATAAACGCAGTAACGATTGTGCATTATTTTGACCCTACCATCCTGACGTGTAACATTATTAATAAAGAAGAATGGAACGTTGGCTTAAAGGTGTTAAACGTGTTGCAACGACATCTTCTAATGACGCTGAATGTTCAAAAGCAGTACGCGCGGAGAATACAGCAATTACCGATCCAGACGATGATGCCACGACGTCAAGCTCCACGGTTTCAAAGACGAAAAAAAGGAAGTATGATGAATCATATATCAGTTTCGGATTTGTTGATTCCAACGGCTCACCTCTCTGCATGTTATGTAGTAAACTGCTTCCTAATAGTTCCATGGCACCTGCCAAATTACGCAGACATTTAGAAACTGTACACCCCGAGTCTAAAGACAAGAATAAAGAATTTTTTGTTCGTAAAAAAGAACAGTTATTGGAAAGTCAAAAAAATATGATGCATGTAACACAAACTATCAATGAAAAGGCCACGGAGGCATCATATTTAGTTAGCTATCGCATTGCACAAGCAGGTGAAGCGCACACTATCGCTGAGAATTTAATAAAGCCATGTGTGTTAGACATAACAAAATGTATGCTCGATGAAAAATCTGCAAAGCATCTTTCTACTGTACCGCTATCAAACGATACTGTTTCACGGCGAATCCATGATCTGGCAAGCTACGTCAAACAAGAACTAGTTGCACGTCTACAAAAAACACGATTCGCCTTGCAAATGGATGAGTCAACTGATGTCACTGGTCTGGCTATCTTGCTGGTTATCGTGAGATATCCATATGAACGTTCTTTTGAAGAAGACATGCTTATGTGTTCACCGCTGCCCACAAACACTACCGGGGAAGAAATTTTTAATAAAATAAACATATTTTTTAAAGAAAATAATCTTAGTTGGAACGATTGCATTGACATTTGTACAGATGGGGCCAAGGCGATGACAGGTAAAACAGCAGGAGCAGTATCACGAATAAAAAGTAAAGCGCCTAATTGTAGTTCCAGCCATTGTATTCTGCATAGACAAGCACTTGCGATGAAGCAAATGCCGTCAAATCTAAAATTAGTTATGGATGAAGCGGTAAAAATAATTAATTTTATCAAATCACGACCACTACAATCCCGATTGTTCTCATTATTGTGTGAAGATTATGGCAGCAAACATAAAACACTGCTGCTCCATACAGAAGTGCGATGGCTGTCTCGGGGTAAAACTTTAACAAGGCTATTTGAACTTAGAGCCGAGTTACAAATGTTTCTTTCAGCAGATACAGTTTCTTTTAATTTGAAAGACCGTTTGTATGATAAAACTTGGTTGTTCCGATTGTCTTTTATGGCGGATATCTTTCAAAAACTGAACGAATTGAATTTATCATTGCAAGGTAAACAGACAACAGTGTTCCAGGCCTATAACAAAATAACTGCCTTCAAAAGAAAATTAGATTTTTGGATTATTTGCGTTGGTAAGAGAGAAATAGAAAGCTTTACGTCACTCAGTGAGTTTGTTAGCGATAACGACTCGGAAATGTTTCAAGATGATGTGTTTGAAGAATTGGTCCAATATCTCACTTCGATGCGCGCATCTTTTGTAAAGTATTTTCCCGAAGAACATAATACAAAAATGAAGCTGAATTCATGGATTCATAATCCTTTTTTACCCAACTTGCAAAAGCCCGAAAGTATGTCAAACGAGATATATGAATCTCTTTTAGAAATGTCATCAGACACAAGTATGGAGTCACTGTTCAAAACGACGCCTCTCAACGATTTTTGGTGCAGAATCCGTGATGAATATCCAATGCTTGGCAGAATGGCTCTGAATATTCTTCTCCCGTTCCCAACAACATATTTGTGCGAAACAGGATTCTCAACCTATGCAGCCACGAAAACAAAATATCGCAATAGACTGGACGCCGAACCTGATATGAGACTTCAAATGTCTTCTATCAAACCTGATATCAACCAATTGATGAAAAATAAAAAACAGTTTCATACCTCCCATTAGTTAAGATTTTTTCATTTTTAATATCTTCTATTATTGTACTTGGCATGTGGTTAAAGTAAGTAATAATTAGTAACTGTTACATTGTACTTTTATTATGCTTATATAATAAAGAATACACTTTTAAAAACTATTGTTTTATTGTAGGGTTCCGTCAAGTATTTTGCTTGTCAAAAGGGTTCCGTGACCAAAAAAGTTTGAGAACCGCTGATCTAAGGAATTATACTCATAAAAAATATTAACCTAGCTCAATAAGCTCGAAAATCGATAATTTGATCGTAAATTAATATTATCGAGCTAGTACAGCCAATACAGCTAGGTTAATATTTTTTATGAGTGTTATTCAGTAGATGTATTGTTATTATTTCCGCCTATTATATTTTGACCGATATACAACGCGAAATAAAGCTACAATTTGCATAAAAACGCCAAAAAATTTGAATTTCGCGGGGTACCCTGTAGCATTCACCTTAAGTAGAGTGGACTGAAATACTTCAACCTCGATTTTACTGGACTAAGGAACAAGCAAGGGCGGATCCAGCCTTTGTGTCAGGGGGGGCGAATTTTTTCTCAATTTTGGCTTTGTCTCTATTAACTACAAAATAGCTGTTTAGAACATACGTCCAGTATACAGAAGAAAGAAGGGCAGATAGACAAGCGCGAGCGAAGCAAGCGCGAAATTTTTTAACTGTTCACGAACAAACTGATTAGCTATTCACAAAAGAATAAATATTCTGTGACAAAAGTGTACGTATTTATTTGAACGCAACCTGTTCTTGCGGTGCCTAGAGCGGCTAATAGTAGATACTTTAGCGTAAATAACTAAATATTCATTCAAGTTATGGCAGTCCTACACTTGGATGGCAAAGAAATAGAGGAATAGCGCGATCGTAGCGAGCTCGTTTTTTTTTTGGTATTTTTTTGGAAAGCCAGTTTATATTTACTTTCTGAGTTTTAAGAGCTTTTTTGATTTAAATTATGTTTTTGCATTCCGATTTTCAAAAAACTACTTACTTATCATGATCATCATCATATCGATGAATTATTTTTACTTGGGCGAGGTTTTATAAGGCTAACATGGTAGAAAAGTAGTTATTTCTGTTGTTGGTGGTTAACTAAGTATTCAATCGACAGTGACGCGACGATAGCGAGATTGGAGAAGAATATCGCGGTGCGGGCGGTACGCCAAAATCAAACTTTAAATCGCGCGAATATTATTCACATTGAACAAACGGGTTCAGATGCGAGTTCAATTTAGTAATTTTGTTTGTATCTTGGAACTACATATATACATTTATTCATTCAATGAATATTCATTTAGTAAATTATGTACCTAAACAAGAAAAAAACTGTGGTTGACCTAGGCCCTGGGGGGGGTCATGACCCCCATGATCCCCCCCCTGGATCCGCCCTTGGGAGCAAGTTCACCCAGAAGATAAGTTGTTTATGTAAAACCGGCCAAGTGTGAGTCGGGTAAGGGTTCCGTACCACCCATCGACCTGATACCTCATATAAACTGATTTAATTTACGAGTTTATCAAAAGACATCAACGATCGTACGCGAAATGTGATTTTTAGGGTTCCGAAGTCCTACAAGGAACCCTTATAGTTTCGTCATGTCCGTCCGTCTGTCCGTCTGTCCTAATCCTTTACAGCTTAATAACTTCTACAGTTATAAACATAAGTAAATGAAATTTTGTTAGAAAATAGTCTACATATAGATCTCAATTTTAAAAGAATAAAAAAATCGTTTTTCCGTATTTTAGGGGTGGCGTCCATACATGTGAAATGGGAAAAAAAAAATTTTTTTCGCTGCACCCCCTCGTGTGGGATATCATTGAATAGGTCTACTAAAATGAAGGTAATGTTTCATACACCACTTTTTTATCAGGTGTACCATCTGCGAAATATAGCCCGCCAAAGTGGCTTGCAATGTGTCCCCCCCCCCCTGCCATTTCTAAACTATGCAATGTAGAAACTTATAATCTTCCACATTGATAGACCTTTGTGAAAACTCTCTTTTAAAATTATTTCGAGTATAATGTGATTATAATTTTTTGAGTTATAGAGAGAAAACTGAAAAATACTTAAAACGTCCTAGTTCAAAGGTCATTGACCTTAGAGAAAAATTATCATAGCAAATAATGCTCCTTTAGCTACTTTCTATTTGAAAAAATCACAAAAAGTAACTTTGAAATGACAAACGTCTTAAATTTGGCTTCTTGAATTTATCGCTAGATGGCGCTACTAACAACACGCTCTGAGTCGCGAATGCTGCCGATTATTGCAAAAACTAAAATAGCCATGATTAATATTCGATTTGATTCGTTTGTAATTACACCTACTTAAGGAACCCTATAATACTGAGCATGGCCCGACATGCTCTTGGCCGGTTTTTTTATTTTTGCATCTCTTTCTTACGTAGGTACCACCACATATGTCTATGTTTGCCCTATTTATAGTATTTGTTGCTAAACTACATTGTATGCACTATAATCAGACCAAGTTTGAGGTTGGTATATATTACCGTTTTGAAGATCAACAACGTTGAAGGAACAAAAACGTTGAAAAAATGCATGTTTTTCGAGGTTTCTTGTATGGGGACCCCCTTTGATTTTAGACTTTTTTTTTGTAATTAGTATTTGTCGTGATACACCTCATAGCCACACATATTCTGAGACAATTTCAACCGGTTACCTATTACCGTTCAAAAGATACAGCCCTGTGACAGACAGACGGACGGACGGACAGCGTAGCGAGAGTAATAGGGTCCCGTTTGGCACCCTTCGGGTACGGAACCCTAAAAACGAATAAAATAAGGGCCGTAACACGTTGCCGTTTTTCGAGCGTGCATTTTTCTTTTACGAACATGAACAAAGCAGACATATTGATTATGCTTTGAGAAAACTTATGAAAGATGTGTAAACATAACTGTTTTTGTCGTATTGAAAAAAAATTATACTTAAATGAAAAAATAACGTAGGTACTCCCTACGTTATTTTTTCATTTAAGTATAATTTTTTGTATAATTAATAAAAATAAAAATGAATGCGGCTTATAAACGATGCTCGCGCGAAACCTGCACAATGTTACCGCTACTTTTGTCTAAGCACAACATGGTTAAACATCTGTTGTTGAATAACAGGTTGATTTTGCAAACGGTGATTATTTCAATGTCCGTGAACTCGGCCAAGGGGCAAGTTCATCAAGAAGATAACAGATGTTTATGTAAAAACCAGATGTTAAAAGAACGACAATTTAAAACGGTTGCATATTAGGTAACTCTTCCAAAATTAAAAATTCTAGTATAATGCTACTCTATACATTTGACATATCTTTTTAATTTGGCAGGATAAGCGGTCTTGGTTGTCATAGCAACCAATAAAATACGCCATTTTGATGCTTGAATATTAGGCCGCTTACACACTCGAAGTGAATCGGGCGGGCGCGTTTTTTCAAACATGATAAAATTCTGGTAGTTGTGCTTAGCCAAAAGTAGCGGTAACATTGTGCAGGTTTCGCGCGAGCATCGTATATAAGCCGCATTCATTTTTTAACCGACGAAAAAAGGAGGAGGTTCTCAATTCGACGACTATATATATATATAACTTTTTTTTTTTTTTTATATGTATGACCACATTGACCACGCATAACTTTTTACAGAGTGGCCCGATTTTGATGATTCTTTTTTTAATGGATATGATATATCTTGAAGTTGGTCCCATTTAAGTGCTTGTTCACCCACTGAATTCTTACCTGTTAACCGATTCTGTTGAAACTTGGCACACAAATATAGTTCTAGACACTACGACATAATGGAGACCTGGAGTTAGATTAAACCACAAAAAAATTTAAAATATAAATTTTCAACAAAAAATTGAACCGACGAAAACAGGAACTGAAAAGCGAAAAATAACTAATTATGAGACGGCGCCAAACAAACAATCAACGAAGATCATTAAATTACTTTAAATAAATAATAAAAACAACGTAACATCAAATACAATGTGAAATTTTCAACGATAAACAATAACTTTCCAAAAATTCGTTCTCCGCTCGGCCACTTGCAACTTGCATGCACGTTGCTTGTTAAAAGTTTGTTTGGCGCCGACTCATAATTAGTTATTTTTCGCTTTTCAGTTCCTGTTTTCGTCGGTTCAATTTTTTGTTAAAAAGTTTTATATTTTTACTAATTATACAAAAAATTATAAATGAAAAAATAACGTAGGTACTACTTCAATACGACAAAAACAGTTATGTTTACACATCTTTCATAAGTTTTCTCAAAGCATAATCAATATGTCTGCTTTGTTCATGATCGTAAAAGAAAAATGCACGCTCGAAAAACGGCAACGTGTTACGGCCCTTATTTTATTCGTTTTTAGGGTTCCGAAGTCCTACAAGGAACCCTTATAGTTTCGTCATGTCCGTCCGTCTGTCCGTCTGTCCTAATCCTTTACAGCTTAATAACTTCTACAGTTATAAACATAAGTAAATGAAATTTTGTTAAAAAATAGTCTACATATAGATCTCAATTTTAAAAGAATAAAAAAATCGTTTTTCCGTATTTTAGGGGTGGCGTCCATACATGTGAAAAGGGGAAAAAAAAAATTTTTTCGCTGAACCCCCTCATGTGGGGTATCATTGAATAGGTCTACTAAAATGAAGGTAATGTTTGATACACCACTTTCTTATCAGGTGTACCATCTGCGAAATATAGCCCGCCAAAGTGGCTTGCAATGTGTCCCCCCCTGCCATTTCTAAACTATGCAATATAGAAACTTATAATCTTCCACATTGTTAGACCTTTGTGAAAAACTCTCTTTTAAAATTATTTCGAGTATAATGTGATTATAATTTTACGAGTTATAGAGAGAAAACTGAAAAATACTTAAAACGTCCTAGTTCAAAGGTCATTGACCTTAGAGAAAAATGATCATAGCAAATAATGCTCCTTTAGTTACTTTCTATTTAAAAAAATCACAAAAAGAAACACACTTCTAAAATTTAGCTTCATAAATTTAGCGCTAGGTGGCGCTGTTTGCAAAAACTAAAATGAATGATAAATATTCGATTAAGCAATGATTAATATTCGATTTGATTCTTTTGTAATTAGACCTACTTAAGGAACCCTATAATACTGAGCATGGCCCGACATGCTCTTGGCTGGTTTTTTATTGTAAATTTTACGAATATGGTAAAATACAATTGTTTTGTTATCTTGGAGAGTAATAATCCTAATATTAATATTTTATGCAGCATAGACTCTTCTAAAATTACGAAAAACAATCAAATACAGAATATCGATGAATAACCTCAACAATTTCAACCATCAAACGTCAAAAATGTCTTGTTTAAATACCCGGTTAGTACTTAAACGACGTCCTCGACTTCGGTTAGAAAAATCGATTGATTACTGTGATATAACGGTTGGCCATCGTTGGTGAACACCAATGTTCGGGTTAAACATCTGCAGCCTTACTTATAAAAACCAACTAATTATCTTCTTAGCAACCAATTAACTAATCACTACTTAACTGCTTAATTAATGATTAAATATTTTCTACTCAAAAACATTAACGCGCAACTTAACTAATGAACGGTTAAGGAAACAAAATATATTTTACTCTGTTAACACCGCCAGATGTTGACAGCATACAATATTTTTTGTTGCACGAGCGGATAGTAATGTACGATGGAGTGGAGTGGAGTGGACAGGGGATGGGACTGGGGATGGGACTGGGGATGGGACTGGGGACGGGACAGGGGACGGGACTGGGGACGGGACAGTGGACGGGACAGTGGACGGGACAGGGGACGGAAAATGGGACGGGACATGGGACAGGACAGTGGGTCGGCACATGGGACTGGACATAGGATGGGACATGGGACAGGATATGGGACATGGGTGGGACGATAGTGATATAGTGGGACAGTGGGCCGTGGGACAGTGGGATAGTGGGACAATAGGACAGTGGCAGTGGGACGGTGGGACAGTGGGGCAGTGGGGTAGTGGGGCAGCGGGGCATTGGGCCAGTGGGGCAGAGGGATAGTGTGGCAGTGGGGTAGTGGGGTAGCGGGACAGTGGGGTTGTGGGGAAGCGGGGCAGCGAGGCAGCGGGAAAGGCAGCGGGGCAGCGGGGCAGCGAGGCAGTGGGGCAGCGGGGCAGCGGTTTACCGGGACAGCGGGGCAGCGGGGCAGTGGGGCAGTGAGATAGTGGGGCAGTGGAGCAGCGGGGCAGTGGGGTAGCGGGACAGTGGGGCAGCGGGGCTGTGGGGCAGCGGGGCAGGCTGTTGGTCAGTGGGGTAGCGGGGCAGCGGGGCAGCTGGGCAGTGGGGCAGCGGGGCAGTGGGCAGCGGTAAATTGGGGCAGCGGGGCAGCGGGGTTGTGGGGCAGCGGGCAGTCTGTGGGGCAGTGGGGTAGAGGGGCAGTGGGACAGCGGGCCAGCGGGGCAGTGGTGCAGCGGGGCAGCGGGGTAGCGGGACAGTGGGGCAGCGGGGCTGTGGGGCAGCGGGGCAGGCTATGGGGCAGTGGGGTAGTGGGGCAGCGGGGCAGCTGGGCAATAGGGCAGTGGGGCAGCGGGGCAGTGGGGCTGTGGGGCAGCGGGGCAGTCTGTGGGGCAGTGGGCCAGTGGGGCAGCGGGGCAGCGGGGTAGCGGGGCAGTGGGGCAGAGTGGCAGCGGGGCAGTGGGGCAGCGGGATTAGCGGGGCTGTGGGGCAGTGGGGTAGCGGGGCAGCGGGGTAGCGGGGCAGTGGTGTAGCGGGGCAGCGGGGCAGGAGACAGCGGTGTAGCGGGGTAGCGGGGCAGTGGGGTAGTGGGGCAGCGGGGCAGTGGGGCAGCGGGGCAGCGGGGCAGTGGTGCAGCGGGGAAGTGGGGCAGCGGGGCAGTAGGGCAGTGCGATAGTGGGGCAGCGGGGCAGCTGGGCAGTGGGGTAGCGGGGGCAGTGGTGCAGTGGGTCAGCGGGGCAGCGGGGCAGTGGGGCAGCGGGGCAGTGGGACAGCGGGACAGTGGACTGGACTGGACTGACGTGGGTTAGCAGAATTTTACGCGAGCGGAGCCGCGGGTAAAAGCTAGTATTTCATAAGAATGAAATTTCTATGTGTTTTACCATAACCAGGACAATACCAAAAACAGTTTTAATATTTAAATTATGGAATCCAGGAATTTTGTATGTTGATATATTTGCCAGGTCACTTCTCACAGAAGGGACATTTTTTTTTATCATTCTCACCTGTATGTTCAATGCATAGAATTTAGAAGATCTGAGGTTCAATGGATAATATCAGTGGGTTCAGAGAATCGCTTGAACCTTTTTCACAATGGAGTCTAAATGTCTAAAAATGCATAACTATCTGTTTTGTTCAAATGAATCAAGTGGTTTAGAAGTTATGATGCTGTGAGGTTTCTCCCGCACGCGCGCGTTTGTCGTGGCTCGTGGCACGTCACTCCACAGCCACGACGCGCTCGCTGTCCTTTTAGTTTATTATGTACCTGCCTACCTAGTTCGGGCATTTTAGCACAACAAAATATTTTTGCAATGTGATTTACACATTATGAGAGTTTTAAAATGTAGCACTAGCCTGTAGAACGCAGGCATGCAACGGAGTGAGCCTGGAGATGTGTAGTGGCGTCATAGCGGCCAGCGCTGGCCCCGCGACGCACATTTAACTGAGAGGAACAATGTTTCGAAAACTAGTTGACGAATCGGAGTGATTTTAGCATAGTATATTTTTATTTTTTGGTGGGCTGCGCTGAATAGCTTAATTCGTTGATATGCTCCATTGGTTATTCGTCGGTTTTAAATTTTCTTTATATTTTAATATTATTACGGAAAGTTTGGTGGTTTGTAGCCAGAATTTGAACAATATGATGAGGTCAGATTGAATATTCAAACAATTTAGTAAAACTTGTGGATTATCAAAATACTTCTTATATACCTACTGTATTGTCTAGTAGGTACCCATAGTACAGGCTCTACTTGGCTTGGGATAGAATGGTGATGCGTAAGATGTCCCAAAAATATTTATGTATTTTTATTTAATATGTATTTTGGGTCAGTGACGTAGATGGGTTGTGCAGTGTGCACAGAATTTTCTATGGCTTATGAGTATGAGGTACGTAGTACGTCATCCATATTACTTGTTAACTTAGTTCATTACGATACTTGTTTAATGTTGTGTGGTGGTTATGTGCCAGGTTGGCGTATGAGGTTATGTTTGATGTTGGGTGTGGATGGTGTGCGTTTGAACGCATAGGCATAGACAAGAGCATTGAGAGTGAATGAAATGAAAAGGACAAACATTATTATAACAAGAACTTGTTACAAATGAGAAGCTAATGATAAGAAATATGTTTAGAGAACTCTTGGAGTGTGCTCATGATTGGGTTCTATGGGAATGGAAGCGAGGCTGTTTACATCTCATTCCAAAGATTGCTATGCCCTTTCATACTTTCCATATGTTACAAATGAGAAGCTAATGATAAGAAATATGTTTAGAGAACTCTTGGAGTGTGCTCATGATTGGGTTCTATGGGAAAGGAAGCGAGGCTGTTTACATCTCATTCCAAAGATTTCTATGCTTTCCATATCGACCATTGGAGTCTGATTTTCACAACTAATTAAAGAACCGATATGATTGTGTTATATGTTATATTTGTTCTTGCTGTTGTCCGAGCAACTGGAGTCGAGCAATCATGGGCGCCTGTGATTGGGTCAGTTTGGAGTGGGAACAATTTAAATTTATGGATGCTCTCTCACTCAAAATTTATCGTTTTAAAAAGATATTTAAAATACAAAATCAAATATTTCTGTCGGAGTTTTGAAGGATTATTTTGGTACGGGTGTGCCGACACGTTACATGTGATCAGGGTATGTACAAAATCTTATACAGGTATAAAATTTAAATGACTGAAATTGATATATGACATTGGAATGGGTTAGAAGAATGGAAATTTGCCTTACCATGGGCGGGTGGCCGGGTAGAGGCGCGACGGGTTAGTTTTGTATTCACTTGCTCCTCAAAATTGGGGTGATGACGAGCGTTTGTGTGATGACAGATTGGTTGATTCAATGCCATGTTATTTATTTATTTATTTATTTATTAAATTTATGCACACACAGATAAATAAAATTAAAATACATAGAAATGAATAGTACAAAGGCACTGCTTATTTCTATAAGAAATTTCTTCCAGCAGACCTGCGAGAGGAAAATTTGAAGCAAAGAGATGTAGACACAGTGTGTCAAGTAATACTAATAAATATACATACCTACATATATATATATACTCATACATAAACTAATATATAACGTAAAATAAATATGGTATAAAAAAATAAACATAGTCTAGGTATACCTACACAATATCAAAATAGAAATCATAATACATTACATAATTACGTACAACCTATGTGGATGAGGAAAGATAATGCTCTTTTACACGTTTTTTGAAGGTGGAAACAGTTTTACAGTCGCGTATCACGGGCGGAAGCGAGTTCCACAACCTAACCGCGTGCACAGGTAAGGAGTAGGAGTAGAAGTCAGTTTTATGGGATGGAAAATTGAGGATGGTTGAGTAATATTAAGGAACAAGAGGGTCACCATCAGACCGTTTCGGATCTATTTGGCCGTAAACTCACTAGAAACCCCCATCTTATACATGGGATGGATATTGCGGAAAGTACAGATTATTTAATTATTTATATATTTTTATTTCCATAAAAAAAATACATGCATTTGGCCGATACAATTTAGAACATAAACCAGTTTAGGTTTTTCTTGAGGTTTTTCTGTACACCGTTTGGTCCGTCGACATTTATTAGAACAGGATGCGAGCGGTCAATCGAATAATGTTACTAAAATAAGATAATGAGGTTGCAAAATATGTTGACGAACCGCAAGATAGACAAGAATTCTTAAGATATTGTATTATTGATTGTGTGTGTAATGGACTCATTATGAAAGGTACGTCTGTATACAAAGGGATGTATGTATGCAGTGATCAAAATGTACATGTGGTTATATTTTGGCGGGAATGGGACTGCCGATTCATCAGAGAAAGAAATAAGTGAAAATTAAGTTACATGACTGAAGAATGAATGAATTAAGTTGACTGCCTCGTTGGTCTAGTGGTTGCAGGCGCGACTGCTGAGCGTGGGGTCCTGGGTTCGATTCCCGGGTCGGGCAAAGTGTTATTTGGTTTTTATCATTTGGAAATTCTCAGTAGCGGCCCGGAGTCGGAATTTGTACCCGGTCAATGGCAATAGACTCGCCCCCTATTGCATAGGACTATGACATAACTGGCGAAATGTGGGTGTACTATTACGCCTCTGCCTGCCCCTTCGGGGAGGTACAGGCGTGATGTTATGTGTGTGTTATTTTAAGTTACATGAAGTACTTAAACAAATCGTAACGAACAGTAAACATATGTTTGTGCTTTTCTTTTATTATGTTGCCAGTGTAAGATGCAGAAACATGGTATTCCGTATGATTATTATTGCTTACATTCACATGTATTATCAAATACTAATGCACAAGGTATGCTATGTATAATATAAATGATGCATAAGGTGTGCTATGTATAATGTATACGTTACACAAGGTATAATGTGTGAGATGCACAAGATATATCAGGTTGTAGGCAAAAAGTGTGCTATATACAAATATGCAATACACAAAGTGTGTTATGCAGTATAAGACACACAAGGTGTAGGTACGGGCCAGTTAGCTTCGTACATTTGCAAAAGTACCTAAGTATCAGTGGCGTGCATTCCATATAGGCAAATAAGCAATGCCTACCTCGTTAGAATTTAATATTAACTATTACTAAATCAATTAATCAGCGTATTAAAAAAAAACAATTAACATATTTACTCAATAATAATGTATGAATTCAATGCAAAACGTACCTCAATGTGCAATGTGAGTTAGCACGATTGCCTGTCACGTTCACACACACAATCAAACCTTTTTGGTAACCATATACACTATTATACACACACACTACTTTAGGCTAATACCCGAAGTCATACGACAAAAAAATGAATCACGATATGGCTATGCGTAAATAACTAACATTTGACATTTCGCAATTTAGCAGTCTTATCAAGCGTCACCTGTTTCTGAAAACGTCGCAGGTGACATAACTGAACGTAGCCCTAGTGGCAATAGTCGTGGGTTGTCCGTAACGTTTTTTACACGTAACTGTTATGCGTTAGTAGTTTTGAATTTTGTAACTAGATATTTCCATACAAAGTGATCGTTATAATAAAACTAAACCCAACATTTGAAAAATAGCGGCGAAATAAAGATAATTATTGTTTTATTGAAATTACTGCATTTAAGTGTTCACATTTATAATTTGTAAATGGTATTCGAAGGGTCGAATAAAAAGATTACAATATTTATTATTATTTTGATGATTGTTTGTACATTGCTACACATTCATCGTAAAATAATGAAGCTCAATATACGCTCATAACAAAATAACGATAAATAGATTTATAACGTTATTTATCTAATGTAATAACGAATGGTGTATAATAATTGTAGAAAATCTATTGTTTTCGTGCTCCGAAAATCTATTGTGTAACTTTGTACGTAAAATAATCGTTACATTACTATGCCAACGTACTACGTATTCGATTATCACCCTCGTAAATATTTTCTCAAACCGACGTTAAATAACGACCAACTCATAGATTTACTATGGCCCAACTCTAATTGGCTGTTGACACTTGACAGAATTTGACATATGCGTGACGAATTGCATAAATCGTGTAATAATTAGTTCGTTTTATTGTGAATTGTGAAGTTTTTTGTAAAAATATTGATGTAAACATGGATAAATTAGAGTGCTCGGTTTGTGGGGAAGACTATGCTTAGAGAAATTACGAGAAACCCATTCAATCAGTTTTCGTTTGTTGACAAAACAAAAAAGTGCATTTCAGTAGACAAACACATCAAAATCTGTATTTGACTCAAGAAAAGGTAAAATGTTATGACTATTACATAACACGTTAATACAACTGTTTTGTACGTAGACGGAGAAACGTTTTGTATGAAATGTGTGTAGGTAAGTATCAGATTTTTTAATAATTTTACACTATAGTAACTTGCTCCGTCTGCTTAGTGACTGCCTACCTAGGCCAAAAACCAATGCACGCCACTGCTAAGTATATGTTGTTGATGTGTTATTTGGAGTTTTAAATCTTCTAGTAGTTAGTTGAGTACACAGAGTAGAAATATATTACCAAAGTTAGTAGTATGTTCATTTCACAGTAAGTTAATATACACACCGGCACAATTAGCGGAACACAAAAAAAGCAGGATTTTAAAATCTTTTACTTGAGGAACTGGCCAGTTATGATATTTTTTTAATTTATTGTCAAATTTAAAAATAAGAAAATTAGATGACATACACTTTTTTCATTCATTTGTTTTATTTTCCCGAACAATACGTTTTGTCAACTTGTTCGAGTAATAACTACGTAATTGTAATTTTTTTTGAAAAATTGCATTTAATGGTTTTTTATAAATTTGTTATTCTATAGACAATTTTGTTTATTAAAAGCTCTTTATTATGCCTGACTTAACATCACTGGAAATCATTAGGGCTGATGAAATGAGAAGAAATGGCCATACCTACAGATCGATTGCCTCAAGGCTTCGTCGACCAGTATCAACGATTCATCGCAGCATCCAGCGGTACAGATCGTCTAATTCTCTTGTGAGGAGGAGGGGTCAAGGTAGAAAAAGATGTACATCGAGGCGAGATGACAGCTTTTTACAACTTGGAGTTCGTAGGAATACGCGATTAACGGCTGTACAAGCTCGAAATGAACTGGAAGACGTTCGAGGAGTACGAGTAAGTGAGCGTACAGTTCGCAGGAGATTTGAAGAAGTTGGTTTAGGGTCGTATATACCTGCCAAAGGCCCAAAACTTGAGAGACGTCACCGCGTAAACCGATTAAGCTATGCGCGAGAACATCGTCATTGGGATTTGAACGAATAGCAGCAGGTTCTCTTTACTGATGAGTGCAGAGTTCTTTTAAAACAGATCGATGGGAGACAGCGAATATGGAGACGCAAAGGAGAACGCCACATACAGTCTAATTTTGAACACACAGTGGCTTATGGTGACGGCTCGATTATGGTTTGGAGAGGGATATGTTTGGGAGCTCGCAAGGAGTTAGTGATAGTCACAGGAGGGACCATGACAGCAGATCGATACATCAGAGACATTTTAGAAGAACATGTTGTACCATTTGCCCCATTTATTGGTGACGACTTTATTCTAATGCAAGATAATGCTCGTGCTCATAGTGCACAATCGGTACAGGCATATCTGAGCCACGTAGGTATACCGGTGATGCAGTGGCCAGCAAATTCCCCCGATATGAATCCGATAGAGCATGTCTGGGACTTGCTAAAAAGAAGGGTTAAATCCAGAATGCCACCCCCCAACAATCTGAATGAACTTGGAAACGCATTACTTGAGGAGTGGGAGCGGTTGCCTCAAGAAATCATCGATAACATAATCTGTAGCATGTCCAGACGAATGGAAACCGTAATCAGAGCAAGAGGGGGAAACACTCGTTATTAATTTTGCTTTAATTTTATTGTTAAATCATTTAATGCTTACTTTTTTTTTTTTTGTGATGGTTCATAATCATCTAAAAATTTCACTTATTTCAAATTTCTTTATTTTTCAATAAAAAATAACGAAGAATTTTTAAAGTCGTTGTTAAAAGATGTTAATCAGTTTGTTATTTTGTGTCTAATTACATTTTCGTCAAATATATGCGTTATTATCTCATAGTCTCACTTTTTTTTCTGTTCCGCTAATTGTGCCGGTGTGTATAGTTAAAAGGTACACACAATAAAAAGGGGTGACGATTCTTTCTCTAAGTGTCAGTTAGACGAGTATCGACGCATGATTTGTATCTAATTATTAAAATTATTGTATATAATTATGACTAAGGCAACGCAAGACTGAAAAAGGCTTGCTGCGTGCGTAAAAATATATATGGTGGTGAGACTGTACACAAGGTGTTTTATGTATAATATATACGACTCACAATGTGAGCAATGTATGATGTATTAGATTCACAAGATGTGGTGTGGATGAATGAACATAGTGTGCGATATAAAATGTGCAATGCGCAAGGCGTGCTATGCAAAAAGTATAAGATGCACAAAGTGTGCTATGTAAATTGTGTGTGACACACAAGGTGTCCGATGTTGTATGTACAAAGTAATCTATAGAAAAATGTTCAATGCGTAAGGTTTGCTATGGAAAAAGTATTAGATGCACAAATTGTGATGTATAATTAATATGACGCAAAGGGTTTGCAATGTTGTATGCACAAAGTGTGCTATATAAAAATATGCTATGCACAAGGTGTGCTATGTATGAGTTGCACTAGGTGTGCTAGGTTGTAAAAGTGTGCGATACACAAATAAAAACAAAGCGCAAGGTTTGCTTGTATATGTATGTATAAAGTATGAAATCCACAAGGTGTGCGAGTCCTAGTCTTAACGCACAAGGTGTGCGAGTCCTAGTCCTAATGCACAAGGTGTGCGAGTCCTAGTCCTAATGCACAAGGTGTGCGAGTCCTAGTCCTAATGCACAAGGTGTGCGAGTCCTAGTCCTAATGCACAAGGTGTGCGAGTCCTAGTCCTAATGCACAAGGTGTGCGAGTCCTAGTCCTAATGCACAAGGTGTGCGAGTCCTAATGCACAAGGTGTGCGAGCCCTAGTCCTAATGCACAAGGTGTGCGAGTCCTAGTCCTAATGCACAAGGTGTGCGAGTCCTAGTCCTAATGCACAAGGAGTGCGATTCCTAATGCACTAGGTGTGCAAGCCTTAATGCACTAGGTGTGCAAGCCTTAATGCACAAGGTGTGTGAATCTTACTGTACAAGGTGTGCGTGTCTAAATGCACAATGTGTGGGAGTCCTAATGCACAAGGTGTGCGAGGTCTAATGCACAAGATGTGCGAGGTCTCATGCAAAGTGTGCGAACATTAGTCAATGAAATGCGCAATGCGCGCAAAGTGTAAAGTGTGGTGAAATGTGTTCAAAAGTGTATTTTGTAAGATGTGATACATGGTGTGAAATTACGTAATTGATTGTTGTTTAGCGAGTGCGAGGTTAATGCACAAAGTGTGCAAAGTTTAATGCACAATGTGTGTATAAAATGCGCAATGTGTAATTTGTCATAGTATCTGAAATCTGTTATAAATGTGGAATAGGTTGAGATAAGTTGTGATACATTACATGCTGTCATCATCATCATCAACTCAGCCTATCGCAGTCCACTGCTGGACATAGGCCTCTCCCATTAGATGCTATAAAATTATGTAATTGATTTTTTATAATTTTATTATGCACCAGGCAATGTGTTATTGAAAAGCTAATTGAGTAATTATTTACCAACGTTACAATAAAATTGTTAAGATAATATTCATATAGAAAATAAAAAGTAATTACTAAAATAAGTAGTTCATTCTTATAATAGGTATAGTAGCCGGCAATAGCTTGAACAGTGATGGTACCACTGGCGTGGCGTCACTGCGCATGTCAATGTGGGTTGTTTGCTGCGCACTGTACACGAGGACGTGTACTTATTATCAGGATGGACGAGCTGTTAGAATAGCTATGTTATTCAATTTGTTTTGAATTATTTTATGATTTAATTTAACGTTTTTGTGCTGTATTAATTTGTTTTATATTAATTTCTATTTCCAATAATATCAGAGTCAAATTAATTATTTCCAAATGTTATAATGAATAATAATGATATTTATTTGTTTTTGATACCTACTTAATTTTTATAATACCTTTCCAACATTTTTATTTAAAAAGGAATATTCTTAAAAATGAATTAAGGAACGTGTATTGACTCGATTTTGCTGATCTATAAAAGATCTGTGGTTTTGATTAGTGGGGGCATTCAGATTGTTGCAACGGTCAGTATTGATGTAACCTTTGTAGTATTTTCTGTGAATTGTAGAAATCCTTGATTTCCAATAGTTGTGAATTGAGTATAAATTGTTATATATTAATGCCATGTGTTAAAGTGACTAACATGAAAAATACAGAGTTCTCTCGTGGTGGAAAGTGAATATGACTTTTATTTACCTTCTGTATAAATGTTTTGCCACCGATATGCAGACATTAGTTTATTGTAAAAAGTGTTGTCTAACACTGTGTTGTGAAAACGTATAAAAATAACTCGCTGACACAAAAAAAGCCTTGCGGGATTACATTTCACAAAGAAGTACTTGATTTTACGTAATTTTAAATTATAAATACATTAAAATTTCGTAATGTACCGTTGGAACACAAAACCTGACGTATTGTTATCGGTGTGACCAGCAAATCGACATCAAAAATACCCCCAAAATACGGGTGACGTTTGGGTCTGATGGTGTTATTAGGATTGGTAACTATCGTAATTTGGCCATCGGTTTGATGTTTTTATTTATTTTGAACCTTTCATATAGTACTTAATTTAATTACGATGCGTTATTTTAATGGCTTAAAACTTCAGACACCCCAACTTATTGTAATAAATTGGTATTGCAAGTAATATGTAGAATTTACAATGTATTATTGAAATCACTGAGAACCTCTTAAGGGGTCATTGTACTCATCAGTGTGAACAACTTTTACTATGGGACCAACCCCAAAATCGTGATAAAAATCATCTGTTAACTACATTTGTGTTCACATGAATCGACAAAATGTAGGGATCAGCTGATTTTTTTTCACCCCTTAAGAGGTTTTCAGTTATTTCAATAACACGTTGTATTAGTGATTTTTGTTGTCATACTTATTCTAATCGACGCGGCCTACTCTGCCCGCCAAACAACCCCGCGGCCATTTTCATAGGATAATAATATCACTATTATATGATACACGTGATCACGTGTAGTATAGTATAACGGGCTGGTTTCCGCAACTCCACGATCAAGCGTGTAATCACGTGTATCACGTATGTATAATTTTTCCGGCATAAACCAGAAAACAAATTGAATAAGGTCTGTTGTTGAAAAGTACAAAGATAAGATTCCATCATGCTTTATATCTAAATTAGATGGTATACCCAGAAGTTGGTAAGAAAAGACAGTACCTACTACCGGAAATTAACACAACACAAAGGGTTTTAGTATTATTCTCTTTCATTAAAAGTATCATTAGAAAAATGTTTTATTTAATTTGCTACATAATGTCCTTTAAATATAATATTTAATATGTGAAAATGGGGTAAATTTGTTTTCAGTGGCAACATTTTTTACTAAGCACACAGATGTATGGCAACTGCGTGCGACACAAGGTCACGCACACAAGTTTGTAAAGCATGCATCACATCTTTGAACGCTTTTGTTAACACATGCGCCGTCTACCTTTTTTCTGTTGGTCTCTAAGCCCCTTAGAGACGTTTTCAGCGGGCTGAAATGTATTTTCAGTCCGCATCATAGAAGGCTCTATCACATACCAAAGAATCAAAATTTTTACTATGTTGCCGTCGTTTTCAGGCCGTTTCAGGAGCCAACAAATCCGATGCCGACATTTTTTGAAAACCGTTTTCAGCCGTTTTCAGGACCATTTATGGCCATTTGACACCCACATGTAAAATTGTTGAAGAGTGAGCGAGATAGAGCTAAATCTAAGACGGATAGACGAAGAACCTGGAAGAAAGTGAGAAAGATAGAGCTAATATAAGACAAGGATAGACGAGATTCCACAAGCTTCGAGAACATTCTATAAGTGAGTGAGAGAGATAGAGGATATAGGAGGTTCGTCAAGGTTGGGGTGCTGGCCAGAAAACCTCCATGTGTGCCTGACGGCTGCTTGTACCTCTGGACACGTCTGGAGGGACCGGCAGTAGTAAGGCCGGTGCATCCTGGGTACGGGCAATGGAATCATTGAATTAACCTTCGGGGGATTTTATTGCCTGTGGCCAATATTCTGGCGCGGGAGGGGAGTTGCTCCACGTGTCCCTCCGTTGCCGACGGAGGGCACAGTGGAGGAGCAGCGGCGGGCCCGGTGTGCACTCACCCTGCCACTGGGCAGGCAGCGGGGGGATTGTCTTTCCCTGCCCCCGTCGATCTCGCAACCGCAGGAGTGCCCGGTGAGTAGTGTTCTCGCGCCTCTTGGGACCAAGGGTCTTGGCTTCACCGCCCGGACCGCGAGAAAGAAAACCTCTATAAAAAATTACGGGAGGTAGGGCCTGCGAGCAGCTGACTCGGGGTAGTCTGCTGCCCGACCAGCAGCTGGCGTAGCTGGTAAAGGCCCATGAGGTGAGGTGGCGTGCAGTGTTCCGTATGCGCCACCGAGGAGGGTGCGGCCGACGTTAGGCCGCACGGGTAGAAGGGGCTCGCCTGCTTGTGGCGGGCCGGGACCTGTCGTTGGTGGTTGTGTGAATACTCACGGGTTCCCACGCCCCCGGCTAAGGTAGTTGAAGGAACACCGTGGTGGTTTTAGTCGGTAAGAGTCCGACACTGGCTCCGCCTACCCCGGGCGGAGTGCGTCCATGAGGATTTCCACACGGAAAAAAAAAGCTTCGTCATGGTTCGAGAATTTTCTATTTAAACGGCTCAGCTCAGCGCCAGTGGAGTTCAGTTTGAATCAAGCGATACAAGCGATAACATCGAAGCGATACTCGGAGCGATTTAAGTGATAACCTTGTGTGTTAAATTAGAGGTTTAGTGTAATTGTTCTGTAATAAAGTGTTCTCTACGGCTTTCTATCCATTTACGAACCTTCAGCTCGTAACAATATCATTCCGGCGGCTGGTTGAACGGCACCGTTTAGTCAAAAGGCTAGGCTATCAATTGAAAGGCTAATTAATCTAGTTGACTGCGATATTATATTCATCAATGCATTATGTTAACACGTTGACTGTCCGATCACCGTGCCCTATACGTGGACACTGGACAGGGTTAAGTTCTCATGAATTGAGGTTGAGGATGCGCACAAATTACGAAGGTTTCACGCGCATCTTGCGCTCGATGCGAACATGGAGCTCGATTAGAGCATTCGTAAATGAGCACGCAGTCTTAAGATATAGGTACAGTACAGATATATTTTTTATGGAACTTATAACTTGATTTTATAAAAACCTTAATATTCTATTGTTGAGTAGGCGGTTGAAACCCATACCCAGGATAAGTTTGCGGAGCACCAGGAGGAGGAGCTCCAGGTGTTGGAGCACGAGCATATGGGTAAGGAGATGGGGGATATTGGGCTGGGGGATATCCTTGCTGATAAGCATGTGGTGGGTAACCACCTCCTGCTGGGGGATAGTTTTGAGGATTTTGAGGGTATGATGCTTGTGGAGGTGGTGCTGTCGATACAGAAGGCGCTGGGCTTCCAGGTTGAGATGATGGGTTGGAGTAAGGAGGCTGAGTAGCTGGAGGGTAAGGAGAAGCTTGCCCAGGAGGATATTGTTGACCAGGTGGGCCACTCGATGGTGTTCCGGAAGCCACAGAAGTAGGAGGTGCATTATTTCCGTGAGAACTAGAATTATATGTTGGTGATTGAGCAGACGGAGACCCATATCCTGAGGTAGGTGGGTTTTGAGAAGAATAACCACTAGCTGGAGGTTGAGGAGAACGGTTTGGCTGAGATATGGGAGCAGTACTATAAGCAGATGTGGGTGTGGTATTTGGGAAAGGTTGCGATTGATAGGGTTGAGGTTGTGATCCAGTAGAATTGTTATAAGTACTAACTCCAACATTAGGGTAATTTGAGCCTGATTGTGAAGGTGGATAAACTGAATTACCAGTGTAAGTGGGTTGGCTTGCACGTACAGGGTAAGGCGTTCCAGCTGCTGCAGGACTACCAGGAGGCGGTGCATAGGGTTGTTGGGCTGATGATGGAGGATACGCCGGGCCTGGGTGTGTAGAGGGCGGATAATTACTTGGAGAAGTAGTTATAGGTGGACCATAATTAGAGTTTGGAGAGTAGCCCTGTGGTTGTTGAGAAGGATTTGGTGGTCCATATCCTTGGCTAGAGGGTCCATAACCTGGTTGTGGAGGATATACACCCGGGGCTCCTTGATACTGCCCTTGATACTGATTCTGTGCGTATGGTCGTTGCCCATAAGATTGTGTTGGCCTTGTTGGTGTTGATGAGACCCCAGGTGGTCTATAGGATTGTTGAGCTCCCCCAGAAACATCACCACCACTTGGAGAAGGTGAATTGATTGGGGGCGCTTGTGCGTTACCAGCAGCTAGCTGATGAGGAGGCTGTAACAAAAAGAAGGGATATCAAAATACAATCAATAACATAATGTTAATGAACAGTAGATTTAGCCTGTGTATAATATTACATCCTTTGATACATTTTTTTCTATTTGTTTTTGTTTGGTTTTTGCCCTGCAGTCATTCCTCAAAAACTTACTCTATATAAGGCTTGTTACTTATACGGCCGTAAATCCTGTGTTACGGGTGCTAGGTGATTGCTCCGTTGCCGCACTAATAAATCAAAATCAAATGTTTTTTTTTTCAAATGAACCTAATTACAAGCACTTTTGAAATTTCAGGCTCTAGTTGCACGGTTCCAAATTGTGGGTTCTATGGAGAAGAACCGGCAAGAAACTCCATGGATATACTCTTTTTAAAATAGGTTATTGTTTATTACATCAAATGTATTCAAATAATGTGAGTATAGTGTAGGCATACACTTATATATTACTAGCGTAAGGACCCGGCCGAGCGCGCAACTAAATGGCACCAGCGCGCAGGCCTTAAAATTACAGTTTGAGGGGCCAACGCGACTCAGTCGACAGTGGTCCGCTCGCAAGAGAGAGTGAGTATTTACTTGTCATAAATATTCCTAGTTGCTGCAAAAATTACAATACAAAGGTTTAAAAGTAACATGGGATATCGTATCATCGTTATGTAACCTTGCTCTACTATTGTTGCTATTAAATAAATAAATTTTTAAAGCTATCATTATTTTACTACCGAAGTCCGCGATGGCGCCATTGTGTCGACGGCACTGGCCTGCAGCGCGCGCAAAGTAACCTTGTACAGACGTAATTTTTAGGGTTCCGTAGTCCTAAAAGGAACCCTTATAGTTTCGTCATGTCCGTCCGTCTGTCCTAATCCTTTACAGCTTAATAACTTCTACAATTATAAACATAAGTAAATGAAATTTTGTTAAAAAATAGTTTAGATATAGATCTCAATTTTAAAAGAATAAAAAAATCTTGATAACGTATTTTAGGGGTGGCGCCCATACATGTAAAATGGGGATGAAATTTTTTTTTTCGCTTCTCCCCCTCGTGTGTGGTATCATTGAATAGTTCTACTAAAATGAAGGTAATGTTTCATACATAACTTTTTGATCAGGTATACCATCTGCGAAATACATTTCGCCAAAGTGGCTTGCAATGTGTCCCCCCCCTGCCATTTCTAAACTATGCAACGTAGAAACTTATAGTCTTCCATATTGATAGAAATTTGTAAAAACTATCTTTTAAAATTATTTAGAGTATAATAACATAACATAACATCACGCCTGTATTTCCCCGAAGGAGTATGCAGAGGTGTATAGTACACCCACATTTCGCCAGTTATGTTGTAGTCCCATGTAATAGGGGGCGAGCCTATTGCCATTAACCGGGCACAAATCTAGACTCCAGGCTGCTACTGAGAATTTCCTAATGAAAAAACCCAATAACACTTTGCCCGACCCGGGAATCGAACCCAGGACCCCACGCTCTGCAGTCGCGCTTGCGACCACTAGACCAACGAGGCAAGTACCAGGCCCCTCAGAAAGTATTGCGAAAAAAAGTTTTTATATATGGGAGACTGGCCAGTTATAATGTTTTTCGAAAATATGATTATTTATAAGTAAAAATAAGTAAGTTCCAATTTCAAAATTTCCCTCCACATTTTTTGCGAGTTAATTCAAAGTATTGTGTCTCACTGAAATATGGATCTGCGCCGGGAACATTTTAGAGCTATGATTTTATACGATTTCAAGTGTCGCCTGAAACCGGATGAATCGTACGATAGACTTCAAATGGCATTCATGGATGAAGGCCCTTCCAAGGCAACCGTGTATCGTTGGTATAACGAATTCAAGCGCGGTCGACCAACTTTGGGGGATGACGAAAGAAGCGGTCGCCCTTTGACGGCTGTTACCGAAGAAAACGTGCTAGCAGTGAAAAATTTAATCCAAGACAATAGGCGAATTACATATCAGGAGATTCAACACATATTGAAGATTGGATCGGGAAGCGTTCACGAGATTCTACACAGCCATCTTCGCGTGAGGAGGATAGTATCACGCTGGGTGCCGCACAACCTCACCGATGCTCAGAAGCAGGCCCGGGTGGAATGGTGCCGTGATATGCTTAACAAATTTGAAGCAGGCTCGTCTCGGCGTGTTTACGACATCGTTACAGGTGATGAGTCCTGGATTTATCAATACGACCCAGAAACCAAGCGCCAGTCGACTGTTTGGGTGTTTCAAAATGAGCCAACGCCTACCAAAGTGAAGCGATCTAGAAGCGGGGGTAAGATTTTGATCGCTAGCTTTTTTAATTTGACTGGCCACTTGGTATCAATTCCCTTACGGGATCAAAGAAGCATTAATGCCGAATGGTATACTACCAAATGTTTGCCAGAAGTTTTCTCTGTTATAAGCAACAAGCGACCAAACACAGGGCTCCGCGGGCTACTGCTCCACCACGACAATGCACCTGCGCACACCGCACTCAAAACGAGGGACTTCCTGGACAGCACGCCAGTCAAACTCCTGGGTCACCCTCCTTACAGCCCTGATCTAGCACCGTGTGACTTCTTTTTATTCCCAAAAATAAAAAATCAGCTCAAAGGGATACAATTTTCGTCGCCGGAAGATGCGCTGGCTGCGTTCGAGCAGGCTGTAAACGAGGTGTCTGCGGCGGACTGGAAAAAGTGTTTTGAAAACTGGTTTAGGCGCATGAATCTTTGTATAGAGGCTGGTGGAAAGTACTTTGAAAAGATTTGATAAAAATATATGTACGTATAGAACAATTTTTTTTAGTTTCGCAAAACTTTCTGAGTGTCCCACGTATAATGTGATTATAAATTTCTGAGTTATAGTGAGAAAACTGAAAAATACTTAAGACGTACTAGTTCATAGGTCATTGACCTTAGAGAAAAGTGATCGTAGCAAATAATGCTCCTTTAGTTACTTTCTATTTCAAAAATCACAAAAAGAAACTTTGTTTTATATTGATATGACACACTTAAATTTAGCTTCATAAATTTAGCGCTAGGTGGCGCTGTTTGCAAAACCTAAAATAGCAATGATTAATATTCGATATGATTCGTTTGTAATTAGACCTACTTAAGGAACCCTATAATACATTAGACCTACTTAAGGAACCCTATAATACTGACTGAGCATGGCCCGACATGCTCTTGGCCGGTTTTATTAAAAATGAAACGTAAATTTTACCCAAAGAACAACCAACAGGGCAAGCTACTCGGACGAATAAAAAATGGCGGACGGAATATCGCTAAGAAAAGATTGAAGCACTTCGTTTTTTCCTAAAGCTATAATTACGACAGAATTTTAACACACCAGATCAATGATATTTAAAAGTAAAGATATGCCATACCCTAACAAAATAAACGAAAAAAAATGTTCCGTACGCAGCGGCAGTACAATACACATAAACTAATACAAAATAAGTAAGTTGATTACTTCAAGTTACTTTCGCGTCATAATTGGAACTCTTTCTGTACACATACGACGGCATTTTAGTTTTTTTTTCGTCACCGGTCACGCTTGGCGTTTTACTTGATTCTGTATAATAGACAAACGTCCTAATTAGGACGTTTTCGAGTCTTCAGTTGCGAGTGCAAGTAACATATCTGTACTTTTAAATATCATTTATTTATTTATTATATTCTTTACTGTACATATTATACCAAACGAAAACAAAGACCGTAGTTTACAGATACATTATGAAAGTACAATAGGCGGTCTTATCGCACAAGGCAATCTCTTCCAGACAATCTTTGGATGGACTTGAAGAATGGGAACCAGTCGTGGGTAGTTACGGTGTAAATGTAGGTGCGTTTCGTACATAATATACATAAATATAATAACATGGCATTTACTTAAATAAATATAAAAAATATATATCATAAAATATACTAATAAATACAAATATTTTGTGTAGTAGTTGGGCAATTTCAAGAAGTAGTGAAACAGATTGACATGTAGTGTTCCTTTACTATTTTTTTTAAAACCGGTAGTGATTGTGCACGCCTCACATTTATTGGCAATGCATTCCACAGCCGAGCAGCTTGTACAGTGAAAGATTTATCAAAAAACCGGCAAGAGCATGTCGGGCCATGCTCAGTATTATAGGGTTCCTTAAGTAGGTGTAATTACAAACGAATCAAATCGAATATTAATCATGGCTATGCTATTTTAGTTTTAGCAATAATCGGCAGCATTCGCGACTCAGAGAGTGTTGTTAGTAACGCACATACACACACACGACCCACCCCCTCATACCTCCACTCACTCTAACACACAATGCCTATCAATTTTAGAAATGATTGTACTTACTTTTTGTTTGCTTGTTTTTATTTTTATTTTTGTTATCTATACTAATATTATATTATAGAGGAAAGATTTGATTGTTTGTTTGTTTGTTTGCATTGAATAGGCTCCGAAACTAATAGACCGATTTGAAAAATTCTTTCACCGTTGGAAAGCTACACTATCTCCGAGTGACATAGGAGATATTATATTTTCAAAAAAATTAGGGATCCTTACTAAAACTCCAATAATGTAACCCAAGGTGTAAAAAAAATACCTATAAAATTCCTTTCATCGCGTGCGCTGCTAAAACTATTGATGATAGAATAAGATAATGTACTAAAACTTTGCAAAACCCGTCATTATCTCTATACTAATATTATAAAGAGGAAAGATTTGATTGTTTGTTTGTTTGTTTGTTTGCATTGAATAGGCTCCGAAACTAATAGACCGATTTGAAAAATTCTTTCACCGTTGGAAAGCTACACTATCTCCGAGTGACATAGGCTATATTATATTTTCAAAAAAATTAGGGATCCTTACTAAAACTCCAATAATGTAACCCAAGGTGTAAAAAAAATACCTATAAAATACCTTTCATCGCGTGCGCTGCTAAAACTATTGATGATAGAATAAGATAATGTACTAAAACTTTGCAAAACCCGTCATTATCTACAAAAAATGTCGCGACAGCATATGTCTAACTGTTATAGTTATGTCACAATAAGTGTTATTTTATTTTAAAAAAAACAATTGAAATGCCGCCGCTAGAAAAGGCTCTTTATTTGTACCTTGGTATTAATCCTTATCAAAATAAATTACTTTATACTGAAGACTGCTTCAATACCTTTATATAACTTTTTGAATTATTCAATTCGGACATTCCATTCGAAAGATATCACGAGTTCAAAAATGTAAGTATTAGAAAAAAGTCGCGTGGTGGCTGCTCACTCCGCTCGGCTAACTATTGCAGGTCGGGCAGCAGACTACCCTGAGTCTACTGCTCGCAGGCCCCATCCTCCCGTAATTTTTATAGAATTAGTTTTCTTCCTCGCGGTCCGGGTGGTGAAGCCAAGACCTTCGGTCCCAAGAGGCGCGGGAACACTTCTCAGCGGGCACTCCTGGGGTTACGAGATCGACGGGGGCAGGGAAGGACAGTCCCCCCACTGCCTGCCCAGTGGCAGGGTGAGTGCATACTGGGCCCACCCCTGCTCCTCCACTGTGCCCTCTGCTGACATCAGAGGGACATGTGGAGCAACTCCCCATTGGCCCCCATGAGGCCCCTCCCGTACCAGAACATTCGCAGGCAATAAGATCCCCCGAAAGTTAATCCTTCGAAAGGATTCCATTGCCAGTACCGAGGATGCACTGGCCTAACAACTGCCGTTCCCTCCAGACGCGTCCAGAGGGCCAAGGAGTTGTCAGACACACGTGTAGGTTTTCTGGCCAGCCCCTACAGGGAAGCTCTGACTTAATTTTAATGGCTTTTGTTTGTAGTTATGATCTTTTTACAAACAGTAGAAATAAAAATGAAATAATCGAATATTAAAAAATAATGACAAAAAAAAATTAAAATCTAAACTTTCTATATAATGTACTCTTTCTTATTAACCCGACGCAAAAAGAAGGGTGTCTGTGTGTGAGTGTATATTACATGTGTTAAAATTTATAATTTTTGAATTTTTTCCTAAATACCCGTGCGAAGCCGGAACGGGCTGCTATTATTTATAAACTCGGAATGTGCTATAATCCTTCCATATCGATAGGGGATCGGAACCGTCTCTCCTAAACACAGGTTACTTTGTTGCCTATCTAGGAGAACAGTACTCTACCCTTTAACTAGATTAAATAAGTACTTAAATTGTAAACCTGTGCTAAAATCCTTCCATGTAATCTAGTCCAAGTTTAACAAATAAATAACTAACTATAAATTCAAGAAGCCAAATTGAAGAAGTGTGTTACTTTTTGTGATTTTTTCAAATAGAAAGTAACATTATTTGCTAACATCATTATTCTCTAAGGTCAATGACCTGTGAACTAGGACGTCTTAAGTGTTTTTCAGTTTTCTCTCTATAACTCGAAAATTTATAATTACATTATACTCGAAATAATTTTAAAAGAGAGTTTTTACAAAGGTCTATCATTGTGGAAGATTATAAGTTTCTACGTTGCATACTTTAGAAAAGGCAGGAGGGGGGACACATTGCAAGCCACTTTGGCGGGCTATATTTCGCAGATGGTACACCTGATAAAAAAGTAATGTATGAAACATTACCTTCATTTTAGTAGACCTATTCAATGATACCCCACACGAAGGGGTGCAGCGAAAACAAAAATTTCATCCCCATTTCACATGTATGGGCGCCACCCCTAAAATAAATAATCATGACTTTTTTATTCTTTTAAAATTGAGATCTATATCTAGACTATTTTTTAACAAAATTTCATTTACTTTTGTTTATAACTGTAGAAGTTATTAAACTGTAAAGGATTAGGACAGACGGAAAGACGGATAGACGGACAGACGGACTGACATGACAAAACTATAAGGGTTCCTTGTAGGACTACGGAGCCCTAAAAAGGTGGTGGAATGAGAGTGCATGTTTAATTTAAGATTTTCTGATGATCTCAAGGACTTAGAATGCGTGTCACAGAGGAACTTGAATCGCTCTTTATGGTAAAATGGGGTAGATGGATTAAAGAGCACGTTAAATAGCAGGGAAAGAATATGAGCATTCCGGCGAAAGCGAATGGGAAGCCATTTGAGCATTTTACGAAATTCAGAAACATGATCATATTTACGCAAACCAAATATGAATCTAATACAAAGATTTTGAAGTCGCTCAAGCTTTCCAAGTATCATTGCACCAGATATATGTATATATTGTTATTATATTTGTGACACTACGACAATGACTACCGTCACACGAGATTTGTTGAGTAATCGCGGATTTTTGTCTTACTTACTATACTATGTGAATGTGTGCGTGCCAGCCCGTAAATTTGAGCGATCCGTCTTACTATGGGTGCTTCACTTTTTGTTTAGCGAGATTCCGTCCGCCTATTTTTATTCGTCCAAGGCAAGCTAAATAAAACCATTTAAAAATGCAAACTATATAGACCATTTCTTTTTCATTATAGTTTTTTATAAAAACTTTTTAACAAAAAAAAAACCGACTTCAAAAACCTTAACTAAAAAGTAAAAAATAATCCTTGTATGTATTTCAAAATCTTTTCATAAACCAAAATTTTGAAGGCGGTGCGTGATTGACCCTTTGCGTGATAATGTACAGTCGAGCGCATTATCTTTAGTAATAAACAGAATAAGTGAACGTACATGAAAATCACACGCCGCCTTCAAAATTTTGGTTTATGAAAAGATTTTGAAATACATACAAGGATTATTTTTTACTTTTTAGTTAAGGTTTTTGAAGTCGGGTTTTTTTTTGTTAAAAAGTTTTTATTTCATACTTTTTAGTTGTTGTTGTTGTTGTTGTTGTTATTGTTGTTGTTCCAATCATTGTCGTAAAAAAAACACGCAAATCGGCCAAGAATTCTCAGAAAAAACGAACCAATGAGCAGATCATCTAGATAGGCGAAGCTAAAATAAGCTGATTTATTGAAGCTGGTTAAAGAAATACTCAACCCAAGTCGATAAAATTTATATGGGACCACCGCGCGGGCTTCCTCTACCAAATAAAAAAACAACCACGTAAATCGGCCCATAAATCTCGGAGTAATCGGTGTACATACATGAAAAAAAAAAAAAAACCCGCGGAATACATAACCTCCTCCTTTTTTTGAAGTCGGTTAAAAATACTCTAATACTTAATTATTATTACAATATTATCAATCAATCAACTCAGCCTATCACAGTCCACTGCTGGACATAGGCCTCTCCCAAGTTGCGCCACAACGCTCGGTCCTCTGCCTTCCGCATCCAGTCCCCCCCAGCCACGTTCTTTAGGTCGTCGGTCCACCTGCCAGGGGGGCGCCCCACGTTGCGTTTGCCGATTCGCGGTCTCCACTCAAGGACTCGTCTGCTCCAACGGCCATCGGTCCTTCGACAGACATGGCCAGCCCACTGCCACTTCAGCTTACTGATCCTACAAGCTATGTCGGTCACTCCGGTTCTTCTCCGGATAATCTCGTTACGGATTTTATCCTTCAAAGAAACTCCAACCATAGCTCGCTCCATAGCTCGCTGAGCGACTTTGAATTTGTGGACTAGCCCAACTGTCAGTGTCCACGTCTCGGCACCGTAAGTCGTGACTGGCAGGACGCACTGGTTGAAGACCTTTGTCTTTTCAAACTTTGCGGTATAGGCGACGAGAAGACTCGGCAAAGTTTGCCAAATGCTGCCCAGCCCAGACGAATCCTTCTGGTGGCTTCTTGCTTCATTGCTTGATCTGAGATTTGACAGTCGATTAGTTAATTTTTGCGATGATCAGCCTTCCAGAAACTGGGGGTAAATATTGTAATAATAATTAAGTATTAGAGTATTTTATGGTA
Organism: Asteroscopus sphinx; assembly: GCA_949699075.1. Taxonomy (NCBI): domain Eukaryota; kingdom Metazoa; phylum Arthropoda; class Insecta; order Lepidoptera; family Noctuidae; genus Asteroscopus; species Asteroscopus sphinx. Next base: position 23,610,847 of record OX453004.1, on the reverse strand, counting down.
TTTTAAAAACTATAATGAAAGTCAAAATAGTTTGCATTTTTAAATGGTTTTATTTAGCTTACCTTGGACGAATAAAAAAAGGCGGACGGAATCTCGCTATACAAAAAGTGTAGCACACGACGGTTCGCTTAAATGTACTAATACTTAAACGGGCTGGCACGCACACATTCACACTTTCACACCCATAGTAAAGACAAAAAGCCGCGATTACACAACAAATCTCGTGTCACGGTAGTCATTGTCGTAGTGTCACAAATAAAATAACAATATATATGCTGAAATTTTAATGGCTTCTTTCCCAAAAAGGGGTCACTGTACTCATCATTATGAACAACTATTAATATGGGACCAACCCTGAAAATAGCGAAAAAAAATCAGTTGCTCCCTACATTTATGACCACCTAATTTATTTTGCGCTATTTCAGCATGTATATCTGTTGCAATGATATTTAAAAGTACAGATGTTACTTATACTCGCAACTGAATACTCGAAAACGTCCTAATTAGGACTTTTATCTATTAAACTGAATCAAGTAGAACGCCGTGCGTGACTGGTGAGGAAAAAAAAACTAAAATGCCGTCGTGTGTGTACAGAAAGAGTTCCAATTATGACGCGAAAGTAACTTGAAGTAATCAACTGACTTATTTTGTACTAGTTTATGTGTATTGTACTGCCGCTGCGTACGGAATTTTTTATTTCGTTTGTTTTATTAGGGTATGTCATATCTTTACTTTTAAATATCATTGATCTAGTGTGTTAAAATTCTGTCGAAATTATAGTGGGTTTAGGAAAAAACAAAGTGCTTCAATCTTTTCTTAGCGATATTCCGTCCGCCACTTTTTATTCGTCCGAGTAGCTTGCCCTGTTTGTTGTTCTGTGGGTAAAATTTACGTTTCATTAAATTTAATAAAAATGACGTCTGTACAAGGTTACTTTGCGCGCGCTACAGGCCAGTGCCGTCCACACAATGGCGCCATCGCGGACTTCGGTATTAAAATAATTATAGCTTAAAAAATGTTTTATTTAATAATTGAATTGCAACAAAAGTAATGCGAGGTTACTTAACAATGATACAATATCCCATGTTACTTTTAAACCTTTGTATTGTAATTTTTGCAGCCTTTTACCACGCAACTAGGAATATTTATGACAAACAAATACTCACTCTCTCTTGGGAGCGGACCACTGTCGACTGAGTCGCGTTGGCCCTAAAACTACAATTTTAGGGCCAGCTCACTGGTGCTATTTAGTTGCGCACTCGGCCGTGTCCTTACGCTAGTAATATATAAGTCTATGGTTTTAAGCCTGTGATTCATTTTCGTTTATTCCGTTTCTCCTCGAGTTGTGTAGAAATTTAGTGTATCCCCACTGATTGTATGTGTGAACAAAAAACAATGTTAGTAGTATAACGGACTGGTTTCCGCAACTCCACGTTCAAGCGTGTATTTTGCGTACGGAAAAGACAATGTTACCACTGTTACTAAGAGAGCTTGGGATGCAAGAGCGAGCGAAGCGAGCTCGGGACTTGGGGCACCCCGACTAGGACAGGTTAGGTTTGAAGGGGATGTCCGGTTTTTTTTTAAAACTATTGAGCCCATTTTTATTTTCTATATTATATTATATTGAAATCGATGTTTCCGATAGAAAATTCAAGTTAGGTAAGAATACAAAAAAAAAAATCTGAAGGAAAAAAATAATAGTTCCGCAATTTTTCCTTCACAGGGGGGGTTCTACCCAAAGACATTTGTATCTACCCCTCCCCCACACCCCCCCTTAATTCGACGTCACAGGCTCTATTGCACGGTTCCAATTTGTGGGTCCTATGGAGAAGAAATGGCAAGAAACTCCATGGATATACTCTTTATAGAATAGGTTATTGTTTGTTACATCAGATTTTTGCCGTGTGGTATCCGGCAAATAAAAAGAATAGACCACCCCCCCCTCTACCCATGGGTGTCGTAAAAGGCGACTAAGGGTTGAAATCAGGAGGATGGGCAGCAGCGTCCTTCTGTGCACTAACATCGTGCAACATCACCCACTGCGGTCACCAACCCGCCTGCCCACCGTGGTGACTATGGGCATACATCCCAATGCACGCACAACATAAAAAACGGCCCCCAGTTCCCGGTGGTCCCTCTATTCCCGACTACGGTAGCGGTCGTGGTAACGGTGGGACGGGGGGTGCGAAGAATCCCCGGGTTACGGCAGGCTACCAAAACCGACGACTCTATCTGGCAGCGTATAATGGACAAACGTTGAGACTGGACCATCACCTCGCCGAGCTTGAAGTAGAGTTAAGTCATATAAAATGGCATATACTGGGGTTATCCGAAGTCCGTAGAGAGGGGGAGGACACGATAACCCTGGAGTCAGTACACTTACTCTACTTCCGCGAAGGTGATCAGCTCTCCCAATGTGGTGTTGGTTTTCTTGTCAATAAGGCCCTCGTGAACAACGTTGTGGAAATCGGTAGTGTGTCGACACGGGTAGCAGCGTACTTTGTAGTAAAGCTAAATGATAGGTAAAAGCTGAAAATAGTGCAGGCATATGCGCCGACCTCGACACACTCTGACGATATAGCCGAAGCGATGTACGAAGACATAGCTAAGGCTATGAATAGTACCGCTAAGGCTCACTACAACGTTGTTATGGGGGACTTCAACTCTAAAGTGGGAGTACAAAAACGCGGCGAATCGAAAATTCGGACCATACGGTTTGGGGCGCAGAAACCACAGGGGCCAAATGTTGGTAAACTTCTTGGAGTCCCAGGGGCTCTTCTTAATGAACTCCTTCTTTAAGAAGAAGCCCCAAAGAAGATGGACCTGGAAAAGCCCCGATAAGGTGACAAGGATGTCTCTGTGATCAATAGGTTCAACACCGGAAGCGATCACCGACTTATCCGAGGCACTCTAAATATCAATTTTAGAGCTGAAAGAACGCGCATGATTAAGTCTACTCTCCGACCTTCGCCGCTTCAAACCAGTTTGGGCTCCGAAAGGTTCCAAGCGGAACTTCAAAATCGATTCGACTCGCTGGAAACCACTGGCAATATTGAGGAGAAAACCAACACCATAGTCAAAACATTGCAGGAACTGTCTCGAAAATTCTTTCCGCCGCAGCGTGGAAGAAAGATGCCCAAGCTTTCGACTGAGACTCTCGATCTGATGAGGAAAAGACGGGAAATGTCAGCCGCGCATTTGTTTTCATCAGATAATAGGTCCTTAAACCTACAGATTAGGAAGCTGATGCGACGTGACCTCCGCCGCTCCAACACCCGCGCCATTGAGGCTGCGATTGAGCAAAATAGGGGGTCGAAAGTTTTCGCTCAGCAGCTAAGGAGGACCCATCTGATGAAACTGAAAGCTGCGGATGGCAAAATCGTCACCTCTAAGCTCGAGATGCTTGATGAGGTCGAAAACTTCTATGGGCATTTGTATTCATTAGTATTGAGGCATGGAGCGGGAGTGCGGTGGTACTGTTCTTCAAATAAAAACCGGCCAAGAGCATGTCGGGCCATGCTCAGTATTATAGGGTTCCTTAAGTAGGTCTAATTACAAACGAATCAAATCGAATATTAATAATTGCTATTTTAGTTTTTGCAAACAGCGCCACCTAGTGCTAAATTTATGAAGCTAAATTTAAGAAGTGTGTTTCTTTTTGTGATTTTTTTAAATAGAAAGTAACTAAAGGAGCATTATTTGCTAAGACCATTTTTCTCTAAGGTCAATGACCTATGAACTAGGACGTCTTAAGTATTTTTCAGTTTTCTCACTATAACTCAAAAATGTATAATCACATTATACTCGAAATAATTTTAAAAGAGAGTTTTTATAAAGGTCTATCAATGTTGAAGACTATAAGTTTCTACGTTGCATAGTTTAGAAATGGCAGGGGGGGGGACACATTGCAAGCCACTTTGGCGAACTGTATTTCGCAGAGGGTACACCTGATAAAAAAGTTGTGTATGAAACATTACCTTCATTTTAGTAGACCTATTCAATGATACCCCACACGAGGGGGTGCAGCAAAAAAAATATTTTCATCGCCATTTCACATGTATGGGCGCCACCCCTAAAATACGTAATCAAGATTTTTTTATTCTTTTAAAATTGAGATCTATATCTATTCCATTTTTTGTCAAAATTTCATTTACTTATGTTTATAACTGTAGAAGTTATTAAGCAGTAAAGGATTAGGACAGACGGACAGACGGACGGACATGACGAAACTATAAGGGTTCCTTGTAGGACTTCGGAACCCCAAAAAGGGGATAAAACCCTTCTGAAGAACTACAGACCCATCTCACTCCTGAGTCATGTGTACAAGCTGTTCTCGAGGGTCATCACGAATCGTCTCGCCGGAAGACTCGACGAATTCCAGCCACCAGAGCAAGCTGGGTTTCGAAAAGGCTACAGCACCGTAGACCACATCCATACTGTTCGGCAGATCATACAGAAGACTGAAGAGTACAATCAGCCGCTGTGTATGGCATTCGTGGACTACGAGAAGGCCTTCGACTCTATCGAAACTTGGGCGGTTCTGGATGCTCTTCAGCGATGTCACACTGATGAGCGGTATATAGAGATGCTGAGATGCCTATACAACGCTGCTACCATGACTGTTCAGCTCCAGGACCAAAAGACGAAGCCAATCCAACTGCGCAGAGGGGTGAGACAAGGGGATGTAATATCCCCGAAATTGTTCACAAACGCGTTGGAGGACGTCTTCAAGACGCTGGACTGGACAGGGTATCAACGTTAAAGGCGAGAACATCTCACATCTCCGTTTTGCTGATGACATCGTTGTAATGGCTGAGTCGCTGGAACAACTGGGCGAAATGCTGCACAGCTTAAACGGAGCCTCTCGACGTGTCGGCCTCGGCATGAATCTGGACAAGACTAAAGTCATGTTCAATATGCATGTCATGCCGAGGCCAATATTCGTCGAAGGGTCGGCACTCGAAGTTGTAACGGAATACGTCTACCTAGGGCAGGCAATTCAGCTTGGTAGACACAACTTCGTGAAAGAAGCCAACAGAAGGATCCGTCTGGGCTGGGCAGCATTTGGCAAACTTCGCAGAGTCTTCTCGTCGCCTATACCGCAAAGTTTGAAGACAAAGGTCTTCAACCAGTGCGTCCTGCCAGTCATGACTTACGGTGCCGAGACGTGGACACTGACAGTTGGGCTAGTCCACAAATTTAAAGTCGCTCAGCGAGCTATGGAGCGAGCTATGCTTGGAGTTTCTTTGAAGGATAAAATCCGTAACGAGATTATCCAGAGAAGAACCGGAGTGACCGACATAGCTTGTAGGATCAGTAAGCTGAAGTGGCAGTGGGCTGGCCATGTCTGTCGAAGGACCGATGGCCGTTGGAGCAGACGAGTCCTTGAGTGGAGACCGCGTATCGGCAAACGCAGCGTAGGGCGCCCCCCTGCCAGGTAGACCGACGACCTAAAGAACGTGGCTGGGGGGGACTGGATGCGGAAGGCAGAGGACCGAGCGTTGTGGGGCAATTTGGGAGAGGCCTATGTCCAGCAGTGGACTGCGATAGGCTGAGTTGATTGACATCAAATTTGTTCAAATAATGTGAGTATAATGTAGGTTTAATGTCAGAAATAAAAAAGAGTTTAAAAGTGTGAATATTGCCTTTAGAAATAAACGTAAAACCGGCCAAGAGCATGTCGGGCCATGCTCAGTATTATAGGGTTCCTTAAGTAGGTGTTACAAACAAATCAAATAGAATAATCATGGCTATTTTAGTTTTTGCAATAGACGGCAGCATTGGCGACTCAGAGTGTTGTCAGTAGCCGCTAGATGGCGCTATACAGTGCCAAATGCAATAGACGGCACTTGACGGCAGCATTGGCGACTCAGAGAGTGTTGTTAGACGCCGCTAGATGGCGCAAAATTCAAGAAGTGTGTCATCAACATAACACAAAGTTACTTTTTGTGATTTTTTCAAATAGAAAGTAGCTAAAGGAGCATTATTTGCTATGATCATTTTTCTCTTAGGTCAATGACCTTTGAACTAGGATGTTTTAAGTATTTTTCAGTTTTCTCTCTGTAACTCAAAAAATTATAATCACAATATGCTCGAAATAATTTTAAAAGAGAGTTTTTACAAAGGTCTATCAATGTGGAAGATTATAAGTTTCTACATTGCATAGTTTAGAAATGGCAGGGGGGGGGACACATTGCAAGCCACTTTGGCGGGCTATATTTCGCAGATGGTACACCTGATAAAAAAGTAATGTATGAAACATTACCTTCATTTTAGTAGACCTATTCAATGATACCCCACACGAGGGGGTGCAGCGAAAAAAAAAATTTCATCCCCATTTGACATGTATGGGCGCCACCCCTAAAATACGTAACCATGATATTTTTATTCTTTTAAAATTGAGATCTATATCTATTCTATTTTTTAACAAAATTTCATTTACTTATGTTTATAACTGTAGAAGTTATTAAGCTGTAAAGGATTAGGACGGACGGACGGACATGACGAAACTATAAGGGTTCCTTGTAGGACTACGGAACCCTAAAAAGAGTTGCCATAGCATGTAGGAGCTGACCTGTTCCGACAGACGGCACCCGTTCACGAGCATGACGCGAGCATCAGCCATCACTTAACTCAACCATATTGAAGGGAACTTAACGACCCGACACTAACGCCACCATCAGCATGAAATTTATGTGATACCTACAAGTTTCATCCATGCTAACAACAGAAGGTGGAAAGGCGTATATAAACTTATATTTACCGGTAGGATGCTCTGAATGTTTTGGTTGACATCTGCGACGGAAGCCAAATAAACCAAATTTCTGTGCAATACTTGTTGGTATTGATGACACTCCATTAGTTGACCTTTCGCTTGATATTCCTGGATAGTTTGAATCAAATGAGCGTTTTCATCTAACATCTTTTGGATTTGTGCCGGGTTCAAAGGAGGTCGATTGCCTCGTGCTGCAAATGCTACAGACATTTTGCAATAACTTTCCTTCCGTAGCCTCCGTACAATTTTTTGAAGATCGTAGTGTTAGCTAAGTGATTAAATTATCTTTGGGTATAAATATTTTTTTAGGATCTGCCTAATCCTACTAGTGATGCGACTCGAGTCGACTTTTACTCAAGTGTAATCGAATAAAACGCACTCGATTGACAAAAATATCTATTCGAGTTCACTCGGACTCGTGTCACTCGCGAATCACTCACCGAGACATGCGAAACGATGTGTAGTTATTCTTAAGAACGCTTATTCCATTTTATGTCCACTATGTTTTAAGCCTCAACTTATTGATAAAATAAAAAATAATTAATACAAGGATTGTGACAGTTGATTCGATAGAGGCGAGTGGTCGAGAAACTCGTGAACCACTCGGGTGCCTCGACCACTCGAGTAGAACTCGAGTAAAGTAGTAAAATGACTCAAACGAATCGAGTGGTAAAATCGGACTCGAGTCGCATCACTAATTCCTACTTTTTTTTTTAAATTTATTCATGACCATGGATACATGTCCTTCAGTCGTAATCATTGAACATATTATACATAAATCCTAGTAAAATGATGGAAACTTTACTAGGTTTCTGAGGGGATGATGATATAATACGAAAGTCATGTTTTTCAACTTTGTACCATTAATCCACACTTGTACACGTTAACGAGCACTTAACATTTAATAATCCACCATTATTACACATTAAGGCCCGTATTACAGAAGCTTCCTCAAGTACAGTTTAAACTCCAATCACCTGATCTGTCTGGACCACACTACACTTGAGTAGAGATTTCTATACAATTTCAGGTCAAATTCGTGTGTTATGTTGTTGAATTAAAGTTTATAATTACCGTTCTGGAATAAGACCTATAGTCAAGTAACGATTCTATCCTTAAGTAGTGAACAGGTGATTGGAGTTTAAACTGTACTTGAGGAAGCTTCTGTAATACGGGCCTGGCCTAACACTCGAAGAAACACAATTTTTTCACAAACCCCACTAATTCCTACTCTTGTGCAGTGTTGCCAACAATAATTTTGAAATTCTGTTAAAAGTTAAAAGTGTTGTGTTTCCGTCAAAATTTCGTCAACAAAAAAAATTCCTCTCGACGATAGCCATTAAATTTTTTAATGATATAATTAGACGGTTTAGTTATAACTTACGATGAAAAAATCACCTATAACTTGGCAATCCGTTTACTACTCTTTTTTGGCAAGACATTAAAAACCATTGAGCACTGTGGACTGCATTTAGCAATAGTAACAAAAAAATTCAATGTGTAGGTACATAAATCTGACTACTACATTGGAAAAAATAATAGACACGTTACTAATTTTTTTTAGGTTTTCGCGAACACACATTATAATAAAACAAAGTTTAACCCGATTAGATCGCATATATTATTTATTATTTTCATATAGGTACGCGATTTAATCCGGTTAACTTTGTTTTATTATAACGCTAATAAAACTCGTAAAATTTTCCGTAAAAAAATCCTTCAGTCGTTAAAATAAAATTTATCCCGTCATCACCATGTGGTCATAATCCTCTAGATCTGACGGGAAATCCGTTAAGTTAGCAACACTGCTCTTGTGTTCGTTCCTTGACTTATATCCATGAAGTTATAGTATTTACTATAACTTCATGCTTATATCCAATGGACTTTTTTTTCTTTTTTTTTTAATGGCTTTGCACGGTTTGTGCATTTCGCCAATGACGGTTTTGGTAGATTTTAGGAAGTACGACGATAATAAAAGGTAGGGAAACAAAAATTTAAAGGAAACAGAACGGATTTAACGTGGATAGGATCAGGATGGTTGTTCAAAGATGAGATGGGTTGTAAAAGGAGAAAGGATGTATGAAGATGAGCAATTTACATTAGGTGGATTAAATTCTAATTTTATTTACAGAAATAAAAGAGGCTATACATTTACAAATTTGAAGATTGTTTGTACAAAGTAATGAGAGAATAGAAGTAGGGAAAGGAGTACAGAGGGAAACAAGATTATTTAAGAAGGAACCACGGTCATACAGAGGACAAGCAAAGAAAATGTGATTTAAATCTCCTACATCAATACCACATGTGCAAACGGGGCTGTCAACAATACGTATTTTGGCAAGGTGGGCTGGAGAACAAACATGACCAAGCCAGATTCGTATTAATATAGAGGTCTCCACCTTGCCAATCTTTGCCCGAAAGAACCACGGCTTTACAGGAATGTCAGGCTGAATCTTTGAAAGTAACGACCTTGTAATGTTTTGCTCGTATCCCAAGCTTCCTTCCAGGAGTCACGGAGAAATGATTTTGGTAAAGCTATAAGGTCAGAACAGAAATTTGTGTAAGGAAACAAATCCCCACACTGCACCGCGTCACTGGCAAGACCATCAGCAATTTCATTGCCATGGATTCCAGCATGAGCAGGAATCCAGACAAATTTTAGGACCAAATCCTTAGACATGGCTCTAAATGCGAATTCTCTTATTTCAAAAATTACAGGTAATTGGGATTTTAATTTAAATGGAAATTTACCAATGGCTTGTAGAGCACTTAAAGAGTCAGAGAATATAACGGATTTTTTAATTTTTAATAAGTTAACATATTCAACTGCTTTGAGGAGGCCAAAACATTCACCCTTAAAAACAGATGTCTCCGGAGGAAGCTTAATTTTTGGACAATATTATACTGAGAATGATAGACACCAATTCCAACACATTCAGACGGAGATGGCTTGGAAGCGTCTGTAAAAATATGATGGAAACCTTCAAAATTCTCAGCAAGAAAAGTTTTAAAATTATAGTTAACAGTAGGGTCCGATTTATCAAAACATTTAAATTTTATATCAGGAGTAAACTGAAGAGAGTCATAAGTGCAGGTGAATAAAGGAAGTTTATTGGAACGGTGAGTAGGAGATGATAAAGAGAGGAATTTTTGGTAACTTACGACTAAACATGGCACAGATTTATGAGTCCAGTAATTAGAAGACTGAATATACGATACTAAAGATTCCAGTTTAGGAATGAGAGGGTGATCCGTAAACTGAATGATTCTAAAGAGAAAATTATCAGATAGGAACTGCCTTCTTAAATGCAAAGGGGGTTCGCCACACTCTACTTGAAGTACGTTAATGGGACTGGACTTCATCGCACCTGATATAATACGAAGAGCTTTAGATTGGATACGATCTAATTTTTTTAAAGCTATAACACTACCAGGTTCTAAATTGTATAGTCCATAATCCAAAATGCTTCTAATAATAGCATTGTAAATAAGTTTCAAAGAGAATGGATGTGCACCCCACCAAACACCGGAAAGACATCTAAGAATATTTAAGTGGTGTTCACATTTACTAATAACATAATCGCAGTGTGGAACACCAGTAAGCTTTGAGTCTAAGGCCAGTATTACAGAACGATACTCAAGCATTGATCTCTGTTTAAAACTAGTTTAAAGTTGAGCTTTGATTTTAGAACGTTCCTCAAGCAGAGATTTGTTGATCACAGTTCAGCTGAGTTTAGTTTTGTTTTATACTGTCACCTGTTTCAGTATTTAAGCTGAGATTTGATCTGTAATCACTCTAGTGAGGTCCAGACTACGCTTGAGTAGAGATTTCTATTATATTTCAGGTCAAATTCATGTGTTATGTTGTTGAATTAAAGTTTATAATTACCGTTCTGGAATAAGACCGATACTCAAGTAACGATTCTATACTTAAGTAGTGATCAGGTGATTGGAGTTTAAACTGTACTTGAGGAAGCTACTGTAATACGGGCCTAAGATTACTCCTAGGTACTTAAAATTATCTTTTACTGGGATAGGGTTGTCATTATATAACACATTCACTTGAGGAGCAATTCTTTTACGGGTGAGTAAAACAGCTGCACTTTTGGAAGCGGATAAATCTAAGCCGTTTAAATGTAACCATGATGCTAAAGTACATAAGGCAGAAGTAAGCACGGAACAGGCTTGTTCAACAGAATTACTTGAAATATACAACAATAAGTCATCAGCATATTGGAGAACTTTAACTTGGTTGGTAAAAGACGAATCTAAATCAAAAGTGTAAATATTATACAACAATGGACTCAGCACTGAACCCTGTGGAAGACCTTTCCATACAAGACGAGTTAATTGATGATCAGCAACTGACATAATTACTGAGCGTTCGGATAGTATATTCATAATGAAATTGGACAGATTGATCGGAATTTCTAAGGCATGCATTATGTCCTGTAGAACAGATAGCAAAACATTATCATACGCTGCATTGATATCTAAAAAAACAGCTATGGTGGATTCATTATTAGAAAAGGATAACCGGACATCAGTAGTAAAAATACTTAGGCAGTCCATGGTACTTTTACCCTTTCTAAAACCGTATTGTGAAGCTGCCAATAAACCTTTGCTTTCTACATACCACTCAAGGCGGTTTTTTATTAAATGTTCTGCTAACTTAATTAGAATGGAAGATAAAACTATGGGGCGGTAGGAAGAAACATCGGATGGTAGTTTATGAGGCTTAAGAAATGGCAATACCATTTGACGTTTCCATTCAACTGGGATGTTTCCTGTTTTCATTATAGAATCAGTACACTTCTTAGTCTGTGTATAGAATTAATAAGATTCAAATAGTAACTGAGAGCATTATCACTTAATTTGGCAAAAAAGGAGTAAGGTAAGCCGTCAATGCCTGGAGCAGAATCTACAGTATTAATGATAACACCCTTCAGTTCATAAAAAACGTAAACGGGCAGTCTAAGTCACATAAACTCTTTGATTGCTATTATTTAGTTACGAAGATTAAGAGATAATGTGCATTAAACCCCAATATTTGCAGCAATGAGAACTTTATCCGCATTAGCGATATCTTTATTGATCCTATGTTACCCATAACCCAAATATATTGAATTTCGTCTACTTACGAGTGAAATGATACGCCGGCACTTTTTTGTGCGTTGTGACTTTTGCAGCACAAGATACTGCAATATCCCATTATCCACACACTCACTTGATGACGGCGTTTTTATATTTATTGAGTCTTTGTCTCGGAACACAGAAATACTCACACAAATTGCAAAAACATACGGAACATAACCTAAAGCAAAGATTTGTTTATATACTGTCTGTCATATTTTACACATAGTGTAGTAAAGTGGTGAAATCTAGCATCTCCTTCTTTCTTCGCCAACCCGCCTGCCAAGCGTGGCGATTATGGCATATCGCCCCCTTAATTGGGGGAGGCCTATGTCCAGTAGTGGACGTCTAACGGCTGTAATGATGAAAAAAAAAAAATGATCTCCTTTCATAGTTATTACGTAATTTAACGTTATCTATCTAACTGGCTGTGACGTCAGTGATTAACCATCTGGAGGTTTATAATCTAAGGGCCCATAGTACATGAGCTGTCAAGTAAACAAACTAGGGCTGTTGGATTTTTTTTTATTTCGATATATCGGCCAAATTTCATGATTCTAGGTCAACGCGAAGTATATAGGTTTTTTATGTGAGTTTGCGAGTATCAAAATATGAAAGAAAAAAAAGAAAAATAGTTTATTGTCACAACAAATAGGTTATTGTTTATTGTTTGACGCACAACATTAAACATTTAAACAACAGTCATAAACACAAGCAGGTAACTAATAGGTGGGGTTACATAGAAAGTAAAACAAAAAAACACATAGGTAAAAAAATTAAGAAAGGACAGTCGATATAAAATATAAGAAAACTCATGTCGCCGCGTAACTAAAGTTACATGAAGCGTAGTTCGCGATTTCGTTTTCGTAACAATTGGAACATGGGGCAACTATGTATGTATTTTAATACTGATTCTCAAAGAAATTCGATTGGACAAAGAAATTTGACGAGTGGCACTCCACCGTAAGTCGAAATTATTTTTAGTGTTCAAAGGAATTTATTGGTGCCGATTCTCTTGTACACCCACCTAAACCTAACTATAACTAAAATTTACAAATTTTAGTTTAGAAAATCATAAAACTTATTCTGTGTTTATCTTTTTCTTATTTTAGAAAACTTGTTGACAGCTCTAATAATTGAGTTTGACGCATCTAAGTTGAATTGGCGGTGTTACCAGTACATCTTGAAAAAAATATTAAAGAGTGAATGGAATGACCGAAAGTTCACAAAAACAGAAGGAAATTAAATAATAATTATATTTGGAATTATTAGTTTATCATTAAAATTAAGAAGAAAAAATCATGTCACGAAATAAAGTACATTTTTGTTTTATATTTTCAATAAAATATATAAATTGGAATAATGTGATCAGATTAAAGAGCTAGGTTATTATTTTCTACGGCCCGTATTACAGAACGATACTCAAGCGTTGATCACTGTTTAAAACTAGTTTTGAGTTGAGCTTTGATTTTAGAACGTTCCTCAAGCAGAGATTTATTGATCACAGATTTGATCTGTAATAATAAATCACTCTGGTGTGGTCCAGACTACGCTTGAGTAGAGATTTCTATTTTAATTCAGGTCAAATTCGTGTGTTATGTTGTTGAATTAAAGTTTATAATAATCACCGTTCTGGAATAAGACCGATACTCATGTAACGATTCTATCCTTAAGTAGTGATCAGGTGATTGGAGTTTAAACTGTACTTGAGGAACCATCTGTAATACGGGCCTAAGAGTACCTATCAAAGGAGATATATTGTTATTATTGCAGCGTATCATATGTATATCTTAAACAACGAGAAACAGAGCTATTTGCAAAAAATGCAAGGTCCTTTGAATTCCATGGGCAATCACAATAATAAACTATTTCTTTAATTTTAAAAGCTGGAATTTCCCTTTTTAAAGACGTGGTTAAAAAGTTCTAGCACCCAGGCCACGAAATTTTTCAAAAAAGTTGAATAAGTTAGAATCATTGAATTAAGAAACCTATGGAAGTGGCACATTCTTCTACATCCACCTAGTTTATACAAATATCTATTAAATCGTTATTGAATTATGAAACTATTCTTTGTCTCTTGTTAACCAACGTGTTATGTCGTCTGGTGAAAGAGATCGCATGCTATTTGTATATTCTCTGTTTGGCAACATCTTTACGGGATGTCAAAATACCTACGCCGCGTGGCAACCCCGCTTACCCCGCAATGTGGCCCATAGTACATGAGCTGTCAAGTAAACAAACTAGGGCTGTTGATATTTTTTAAATATCAGATTTTCGATCTATCGATATTTTTAAATATACAATCGGAGTTCGATATATTGAAAAAAAAAAAGATATTTCGATATATTGGCAAAATTTCATGATTCTAGGTCAATGCGAAGTACCCTATAGGTTTTTTATGTGAGTTTGCGAGTATCAAAATGTGACATAGCCGTATTTTTTATGTCCTAGGGACAGCCGAACTTAGTATTTGATATAATTGCATTATTTATTACTACTTGAAAATGATTTTCATCAGCACACATCTCTGGTACTAAACACGAGCATCGATATCGATACTTTTTAGTTTTGATTACTTACTTCCCTAGCTATGGCCACCATAACGGTGGCCCGGATATTGTAGGTATACCACGCTTATTTCGTAGGTATTACTGGTCCATAGGTACAAGTCAATGGTTAGAATATAAGCTAAAAAGTACCACGCAGGATTACAAACTTGGAGACTTTCTCCCCAAAAGAGGGAAAATTTGTGAATTCAGGCTTTTTAGGGATACATATTAGCATAAAAGGATATAATTGAATGTCACATAGTTTTTTTTTTCCCATTGTATGGATTTATGTACTTCTTATCCTCTTCTTATCGAAATTATAAATTTCTTTTTGTATTTCTATGAAAAATTTGCCTTTCTGCTGAATCTACAACAGCTGCAACCACATAGTAGGCATCCATTATTTATTATAAACTACCTAAAAATTATAAAAATGAATAAAATAAGCTTTGCAATTTTAGTTGTTGATAACTAATTATAGTCGACATGTATTTTGATGCCTTCTAAAAATAGTCGGATTTAGGTTGACATTTCTAATATTAGGTGAAAAACGTCAATTACAGAATAGCAAAATGTAAATTTTTACTAAGTTGAATAACTAAACTAATTTTGGTCCTGTCAAACCAAAAATTAGTTTTAAAGTGAATTTCAGAATAGAAAACGTCGTTTGACAGGACTAAACTAAATTTAGGTGATTTTTAGTTTAGTTTAGAGAATTTTGTGACAAGAGAATCGGCACCATTGTTCTTTAAATATTTCAGGTTTCCCTCTGATCCAGTAGTTTCAATAAAGGGATTGATGCGACTGGACGTCAAAATTGGGAGCCAAAACAATTTACAAAAGTGTTCGATTCATTGCGAGGCCAATTTGTTAATATTTACTCTCAAAGAGACAATTGACCTGCGACGCCGATTATACTCAATTATACTATAACCACTGTTTGTGCTCAACTACTATACAACGTGTAGGTAATTGAATTAACTAAAACCTCTTAAGAAATCATTGTACTCATTAGTATGAACAACTTATACTATGGGACATCCTGAAATCATGAAAAAAAACAGGTGTTCCCTACATTTGTGTTCACTTAATAACAATTGCTCTATATGACAAGCTCTTGTAGAAAATGTTACAGAATGACCACAGCTTTTATGCCATAATAACAATTGCTCAAAATGACTAATAGTTGCTCAAAATGACGAAATCTCGTAAGAAAATATCCATTTTTCGAACCAGTATAGCAGGTCACAGAATGACCCTACAGCTTTGGTGCCATAATAACAACTGCTCAAAATGACTAGTTCTAACAATTTATAACATTATTTTTTTCTGGCACTTTGAGAAAAGGCCCAAAAATGTATGAACGCCGAATGTTCTCCTTTAATACTGTTTTTATTAGGAAATTTTAACTGCACTGAGAAAAAAAACATTGAACTCTAACAATTCATTACTTAATAATCGAGATTGTATTTTTTATTATTAAAAATATATGTGTTGAAAGGTGTGTTGTACCTAAGTACTTATTTCTTCATCCCTATATTTTTTAGATTATTAGGTAAACGTTTTAGACGAAACAGAGGTCTTACCTCACCTCTGTCTTCGAATTTTTGTATGGATCAGAATTTTATTTTCACTTAGGGCCGGTATTTCAATAGTCTGATAACTTTTAACTGAGGAATAAATGTGACGTCTTGACAGATTTTCTATACTACAACTGTCAAAATGTCAAAATTATTCCTCAGTTAAAAGTTAACTGGCTATTGAAAGACCGACCCTTAGGTGAAGAAAAACATCGTGAGGAAACCTGCATATCTGAGAGTGCTCCATACAGGCCTCGACGGTGTATGCAGTCCGCCAACCCGCACTAGGCGTGGCCCTAACTAAGGCCACAACACTAAGGCCTTAACATTTTCATTCTGAGAAGAGGCCCTTGCCCAGCAGTGGGACAGCAATGGGCTGATTATGTAATTTAGTCGTTAAAATATTTATTCTCAGAATCGAATTTAGTACCCTAAAGTTAAGAGACATGTGATTTTCTGGCAACCCCTATTCTCCGAGCGAGATGGCGTATAGTGGCATTGCGTATTGCAAGCATTGAATTAAGAAACCTATGGAAGCGGCATATTCTTCTATTTATTTATTTATGTACACACAACACATTTTATTATAGATAACATACAGAACAAACACTTGAGCACAAAGGTACTGCTTATCTCTAAAAGAAATTTCTTCCAGCAGACCTGCGACAGGAAAGAAGGATAAAAGAAAGACGTAGACACAGTGTGTGACATTGAATACATACTAAATATAAACATACTTGCGATAATAAATTATAAACTACGTATACCAATAAAAAAATATATATAATAAATAAAAAATATGATATTATAATCAACACCGAGAAAATAAACAACTTATTAAATTAGACGATCAATGTACTGAGGAAAGGTAATATTCTTTGACATTGGTGCCGATTCTCTTGTCACAAAATTCTCTAAACTAGACTAAAAATCACTTAAATTTAGTTTAGTCCTGTCAAAAGACGTTTTCTATTCTGAAATTCACTTTAAAACTAATTTTTGGTTTGACAGGACCAAAATTAGTTTAGTTATTCAACTTAGTAAAAATTGACATTTTGCTATTCTGTAATTGACGTTTTTCACCTAATATTAGAAATGTCAACCTAAATCCGACTATTTTTAGAAGGCATCAAAATACATGTCGACTATAATTAGTTATCAACAACTAAAATTGCAAAGCTTATTTTATTAATTTTTATAGTTTTTAGGTAGTTTAAAATAAATAATGGATGCCTACTATGTGGTTGCAGCTGTTGTAGATTCAGCAGAAAGGTAAATTGTTCATAGAAATATACAATGAAATTTATAATTTCGATAAGAAGAGGTACCTATATAATAAAGGATGGGAAAAAAAATCTATGTGACATTCAATTCTATCATTTTATGCTAATATGTGTCCCTAAAAAGCCTGAATTCACAAATTTTCCCTCTTTTAGCTTATATTCTAATTTATTCAACTTTTTTGAAAAATTTCGTGGCCTGGGTGCTAGAACTTTTTAACCACGTCTTTAAAAAGGGAAATTCCAGCTTTTTAAATTAAAGAAATAGTTTATTATTGTGATTGCCCATGGAATTCAAAGGTCCTTGCATTTTTTGCAAATAGCTCTGTTTCTCGTTGTTTAAGATATACATATGATACGCTGCAATAATAACAATATATCTCCTATGATAGGTACTCTTAGGCCCGTATTACAGAAGGTTCCTCAAGTACAGTTTAAACACCAATCACCTGATCACTACTTTAGGATAGAATCGTTACATGAGTATCGGTCTTATTCCAGAACGGTAATTATTATAAACTTTAATTCAACAACATAACACACGAATTTGACCTGAATTAAAATAGAACACTACTCAAGCGTAGTCTAGACCACACCAGAGTGATTGATTACAGATCAAATCTGTAATCAATAAATCTCTGCTTGAGGAACGTTCTAAAATCAAAGCTCAACTCAAAACTAGTTTTAAACAGTAATCAACGCTTGAGTATCGTTCTGTAATACGGGCCGTAGAAAATAATAACCTAGTTCTTTAATCTGATCACATTATTCCAATTTATATATTTTATTGAAAATATAAAACAAAAATGTACTTTATTTCGTGACATGATTTTTTCTTCTTAATTTTAATGATAAACTAATAATTCCAAATATAATTATTATTTAATTTCCTTCTGTTTTTGTGAACTTTCGGTCATTCCATTCACTCTTTAATAATTTTTTCAAGATGTACTGGTAACACCGCCAATTCAACTTAGATGCGTCAAACTCAATTATTAGAGCTGTCAACAAGTTTTCTAAAATAAGAAAAAGATAAACACAGAATAAGTTTTATGATTTTCTAAACTAAAATTTGTAAATTTTAGTTATAGTGAGGTTTAGGTGGGTGTACAAGAGAATCGGCACCATTGGTGCCGATTCTCTTGTCACAAAATTCTCTAAACTAGACTAAAAATCACCTAAATTTAGTTTAGTCCTGTCAAACGACGTTTTCTATTCTGAAATTCACTTTAAAACTAATTTTTGGTTTGACAGGACCAAAATTAGTTTAGTTATTCAACATAGTAAAAATTGACATTTTGCTATTCAGTAATTGACGTTTTCACCTAATATTAGAAATGTCAACATAAATCTGACTATTTTTAGAAGGCATCAAAATACATGTCGACTATAATTAGTTATCAACAACTAAAATTGCAAAGCTTATTTTATTAATTTTTATAGTTTTTAGGTAGTTTAAAATAAATAATGGATGCCTACTATGTGGTTGCAGCTGTTGTAGATTCAGCAGAAAGGTAAATTGTTCATGGAAATATACAATGAAATTTATAATTTCGATAAGAAGAGGTACCTATATAATAAAGGATAAGAAGTACCTACATAAATCCATACAATGGGAAAAAAAAAATGTCCATTAGCGCTGGGGGGCAGAGGCCGTGGGGACTGAACGAGAGGGGGGAGGGGCGGGAATTGGCTCTGCTGGCCTCCCCTGTTGAACCAGGGGTTGGGCCCAATTGGGCCCACGTGTTTAGCTTTGGGTCCTAGAGGCCCGTGGCTATTTGGAATCGGGCCCAAACTTTGCCCTAGTGGGCCAAGTTGTTTGGGGATGGGCCCAGGTGGGCCGAGTTGATTGGGGGTGGGCCCAGGTGGGCCTCTACGGAATGGGGGCTGATTGGGGGTGTTGGGGTTAGGGGTCCCGAAGGAGGGGGCTTCCCTACCAACGCGTCTGGAGGCACGTTTCGCCAATTTGGCGTTTTTCTGTTTGGGTGCTTTCGGGCACCCGCGATAACTCGCCGGATGTCCAGATTGCCCGCAGAGGACACAGCTGGGGGGGCTCTGTGCACTGGTCCCTCTCTTTGGGACGCTCGCACTCCCTTGTGCCGTGATCACCCAGGCACTTGACGCACCTAGGCTTAGCGTAGCAATTACGCTGTGAGTGGCCATATAATTGGCAACGGTAGCACTGACCAGGCTGACTGGACTGGACTTGTGCGGGCGCTCTATCTTAATGTCTGATAGGTGGCAAACCGTTTTAATGTTAAAAATGGCTTTTGCGTCCTCGCAGGGCTCGCAAATGACCAAGACCATTTCGTATGGGAGAGTACACGGAGTGTTTACCACGGAACATACAGTGTACTTCGGCGGCTGGGATGCCTTGTGACTTGAGGTCACTCAGCACATCAGAGCTGGGAATTTGTGGGGATACCTCTGATCACCACTCTAAGGAGGCGATCTTCTGGGAGTGCGTACGTGTGGAACGACACACCACGGTCACGCAGCAACTTGGTGAAGCTGCGGAAGTCGGTTGGGGTAGGCACTGAGACCTTGATACCCTGTTGGGTAGTGCTGGCACTGGTGTACATGATCTGACGATCAGTACACCATTTGGACACTTCGGTCCACTTCGCCTTATCCTGTATGAATAAGGGAGGCCGGGGGGGGGGGGGTATTTTCCTCTGAGAAGCGGAGGGGGGCGTGCCGCGGGGGGAAACGGGCCTGCTGCCCTGCGGGGAGGAATCTGAGGCGTGGTGGGGGGGGGGGCCGGGGCAGAGTAATCCTGCGTGGTACTTTTTGGCTTCTATAGGTCTGTGGCTTATATTCTAATTTATTCAACTTTTTTGAGAAATTTCGTGTCCTGGGTGCTAGAACTTTTTAACCACGTCTTTAAAAAGGGATATTCCAACGCTTTTTAAATTAAAGAAATAGTTTATTATTGTGATTGCCCATGGAATTCAAAGGTCCTTGTGTTTTTTGGAAATAGCTCTGTTTCTCGTTGTTTAGGATATACAATATGATACGCTGCAGTAATAACAATATATCTCCTTTGATAGGTACTCTTAGGCCCGTATTACAGAAGGTTCCTCAAGTACAGTTTAAACTCCAATCACCTGATCACTACTTAAGGATAGAATCGTTACATGAGTATCGGTCTTATTCCAGAACGGTCTTCTTATTCGTGTCGACATGAGCTACATAATGATAATAGCTCATGTCGTGGGGAAAATATTAGCCAGTCAGCAGGTTGATAGCGGGGCTGACTGACCAGGGTGCGCCGGACGATCAATTAAATATCGTCACTCGTGGAGGCTCTTTTAATGCACCCCAGAACGGTAATTATTATAAACTTTAATTCAACAACATAACACACGAATTTGACCTGAATTAAAATAGAAATCTCTACTCAAGCAAGCGTAGTCTGGACCACACTAGAGTGACACAGTGTTCCGTTCAGTTACAGATCAAATCTCTGCTCAAATACCGAAACAGGTGACAGTATAAAATAAAGCTAAACTCAGCTGAACTGTGATCAATAAATCTCTGCTTGAGGAACGTTCTAAAATCAAAGCTCAACTCAAAACTAGTTTTAAACGGTGATCAACGCTTGAGTATCGTTCTGTAATACGGGCCGTAGAAAATAATAACCTAGCTCTTTAATCTGGTCACATTATTCCAATTTATATATTTTATTGAAAATTTTATTATATATATACTTTGAGTATATACCATAGGAGGTCGCAACGCGCAAATTCACAAACATTTTTTTCTGCCAACTTTGGTGGGGTACGAGGAAAACACGTACAGCACACATTTACATGTAATAGCACACAAGTGCAAAAATATATCGTGTCGCAATGAACTCACACTAAAACAAACTCAGAATACAAACAAAAAACACGCACACTAACAACATTATCGTCGTATATATTTGTTCACGTATGTCAACAGACGCAAAAAAACTAGTGATGGGGTATGATTAAAGACTAATAAAGACCGATAAACTGAATGATACAGGAATTGATTTGATATCGTAGAAAACATAATTGTAGTTATTCATTGTTTGAAAATGAAAAATAAAACACTGTGTTAAAATTTATTATATGTAGAATAGAATATAATTATTTGCTATTTTTTTTATAACATTTGTAACAGTCATGTACACGATGATTATGACTATTTTACATATTTTCTTAAAATATTAAGATATACACATATTATACACGCTGAAATTTATATCGATTAAATATCGCGGTGTAGCGACTCCATAACAGTAGGACGTAAGGTCAACCGCACGTCGGTGGCAACACTTTGACATTAGCAGCATCTTTATTTCGTAAGCAGTAAGAGCTGTTTTCGAATTGAAGTGTTACCACTGTCCTGCAGTCGACGTACCTACAAACTTTTTAAACACTGTCTACGTATTTGTCATCTTATGTTTTTACGCGCTTCTGTAAAATTTAGTTACAACCCCTTACTGGGTATTTATTTGGGGCAGCTGTTGTATTCCTGCAAACTTGAACATACCTAGGTACCTACTTATGTCACGTCGATCATTTACCTGCCTACATGGCATTCAAACAAATCTTTAGAAACCACAGAAACATAATTTATTGTCTTTTCTTTAACTTTCCTAAACCATTCATTTACCTACAAATTTATTAATTTATTTAATAAATCCTAAATAAAATACCTACCTAGGTACGATAACGCGCAGTAGCTCCGGCCACCGCCGACGCCGCGCCGCCGCCGACCGGCCGCCGTATTTAACTACTTTCGTGTGTTTGTCCCTTACTACAAATTTCAACGATTTCATAACTTATTTATTTTCACTTGCCAGTTTTTGTATTCTAGGTTTTTTTTGTAAACTGGTTTGACTAAAAGATAGTAACTACTGAGATAGAGTAGGACACCGCGGGATGAAAGCGATGAAAATTTCAGCGTGTATATTATGTATATAATTCTAGTTCTAGCACAGAATACCTAATAATACTAAAGTACAGAACAGCCTCTCACCGCCCCCCCCGCCTATTTATGATCCCTCACCCGCGCCCCGCACGCACCTGCAGTTTGATGGCAAGTGGACCACAAGATTGCAATGGACGTCAATCGCCAGTCGCTAATATATATATATATATATATATATATATATATATATATTATGTTATGTTATTTAATTAAATTATGATTGTATGCCTCAATGGCGGGACATGGCTGATCCTATTAATAATTTTTACACATCTTATGAACCTGTGATCCACAATAAATGAATTTGAATTTGAATTAATGTCGCTATACAAGCACGCCATCTCTGATTACTACTGAAAAGCTTGTAGGTTGTAATTGTAGATAGGTTATGGAATTACATGTAGGTATTTAGTACAGCATTGTAGGAGATAATAATTGAACTTTAATTTTGATACGTTATTGAATTAAATAAATTTTAGGAAATAAGGCGTATTTAAAAAGAAATCATGAGTATTTAATTTTATAATAATAATTAAAAAGTAGGTATTTACTTTCTCAAATTTTCATGTCACAATTTAATAACTGTACACTTTATGGTAGAAACTGGATGAGAGATGAGTAGCCGAGGATAATAGTCGGTGGCGTTCTATTGCAGAGGCCTTCGTCCAGCAGTGGAATGCGATAGGCTGATGATGATGATGGATGGATGGATACGGTTACGGTTACGGAGCTCCATAACATCCCTGCTTATTACTTACCCCCAGTTTCTGGAACGCTGATCAATTTGATCTATTGTCATATCTAATGTGAGCTCCTGTGATTGATCGGCAAAAATACTAACAACTAATCACATCGCTTGACAGGTCAAATCTCAGGAGGTTTGACAGTCGATTAGTTAATTTTTGTGATGATCAGCCTTTCGGAAACTGGGGGTTAGTATTGTAGTTTTAAAAAAACCGGCCAGGACGATAAGGACAAAATATTAATCTATCGTCTCCTTCTTTCATAGATATTACGTAATTTAACGTTCTCTATCTAACTAGCTGAAATGTCGGTGATTAACCATCTATAGGTTGTTCATCTGAGTATGTGAATATGACCTCAATCGGTCAAGTCGTTCAGAAGTTACTCAATTACTAACAGACGCACTAGCAATTTTTGATATATATACAATTTTTTTCAATTTTAAATTCAAAATAATTTAATTATTTTCAGTTAACAAGGCATTATTATAAAATAAAACAATAAGATAAAGCACCAAGTAATAGTATGACAACCGGTGAACCACTTTTTAATTTCGTTCATTCAACTACTATTCACCATGTCCCCACACTACGTCTTGTACTATAATTTTTCTGTCGTAATAAAACGTGGTACGGAGGTATAATTTTTATTTAGTTATCTTCGATTTTATGCAAAATGTATGCATTTTAGACAGAAATAATATTTACATGTGAAAGGAAACTCCATGCTCCCGCAGGTTTGAGGTAGTAGATCACCTTTTGCACAGAAACACCGAACAAATAACCATTTTTGTATGAGTGGTATAAAGCGACACAAAGCGACACAGAATGGCCAGATATTGCGAGTGAACTAGTTTTTATAAACGTCAATGGGCATACGCCACTTTAACATGGCAGAGGGGTACGCCTGTTATTACTCCCTCCTATGGTATATACTCAAAGTATATATAGATATAAAACAAAAATGTACTTTATTTCGTGACATGATTTTATCTTCTTAATTTTAATGATAAACTAATAATTCCAAATATAATTATTATTTAATTTCCTTCTGTTTTTGTGAACTTTCGGTCATTCCATTCACTCTTTAATAAAAAAATTAAGATGTACTGGTAACACCGCCAATTCAACTTAGATGCGTCAAACTCAATTATTAGAGCTGTCAACAAGTTTTCTAAAATAAGAAAAAGATAAACACAGAATAAGTTTTATGATTTTCTAAACTAAAATTTGTAAATTTTAGTTATAGTTAGGTTTAGGTGGGTGTACAAGAGAATCGGCACCATTATTCTTGAACACAGCTATAGTTTTAGAATCACGTATTTTAGGGGGAAGCAAGTTCCACAATCGCACTGCTTGGACAGAAAAAGAATAGGAATAGAAATCAGATTTATGGCAAGGGATTTTAAGAACGGTTCTAAGGTGGGATCTGCAGGGAGCATAGAGGTTACGCATGTAGGAAAATCGTTCTCGAAGGTAGTGAGGACACGCAGGGTTGTGAAGAATGTTGTATAACAGACACAAAATCCGAGTATTCCTACGAAGACGGATAGGGAGCCACTTGAGTTGCTTGCGGAAGTGAGAAACATGGTCATACTTTCGCAGACCGAAAACAAAGCGAATACATAAGTTTTGCAGGCGCTCAAGCTTATTTAAAAGCTCCTCTGTAGCATCCAAGAAGCAGGCATCTGCATAATCAATAATCGGCTGAATAAGTGTTTGGGCAAGAGAGATTTTAGTCTTAAAGGGCAAGAAGCTCTGAAGGCATTTTAGCGAGTGAAAGGAAAAGTGCGCCTTTCTACTGACTTCATTAACTTGGGAACGCCACGTAAACGTTCTATATCCACCTAGTTTATACAAATATCTATTAAATCGTTATTGAATTATGAAACTATTCTTTGTCTCTTGTTAACCAACGTGTTATGTCGTCTGGTGAAAGAGATCGCATGCTATTTGTATATTCTCTGCTTGGCAACATCTTTACAGGATGTCAAAATACCTACGCCGCGTGGCAACCCCGCTTACCCCGCAATGTGGCCCATAGTACATGAGCTGTCAAGTAAACAAACTAGGGCTGTTGATATTTTTTAAATATCAGATTTTCGATCTATTGATATTTTTAAATATACAATCGGAGTTCGATATACAAGGTGGTGATCTGTAACCGTGCCATATTTCTAGAGAAAATGATGAAAAATGTGCTTGATCATGTAAAAATACTTAATAAATTCTACTGTTATTTAATAACCAAATTTACACTTAGAAACATTAGCGACGTTTTGAGAATAAATCCCGAAGTGCCTCGAACGATTCTGAGAATAGTCATCTGTGGCGCCGCGGCGGCGGCGGCCGGTGGCATATTCGCCGCGCGGCAATTCATTGAAGTTTCCCTTTGAGCGGGCCGCGTGCCGCGTGTTACCTACCTAGTAGGTACCTACATCCACAATTTTATTGCTTCCTGCAGTTTATCAGTTTAGGTCTCAGACCAAAAGAATAAGATTATTATTATTCTTTTGGTTTGAGGTTTAGGTATGCGGTTTATTTAGTTAAAGTAGGCATTTATTATGTGTATGTAATTAAACATTTTTGTTGATTCAGAATTTCCCTTCCTTTCTGAACGGCCCGAGCGACAAAAATACCTAAGGAATGTAAATAGTGCGATAGTAGGTACTCATTTTTACATCACGAGTAAATTTGTTTGACACTACTGGAAGATGTGTTAGGTATTTTTGTTGTAGTTTTTTTTTTTTAGTACCTTATTTAAAAAATCAGTTCATTAATCAAATCAACTAAGAATTATGTTCAAAAATAAACAATTAGGTACGTTACCCGTAGGTACTGTTCAGTGACCACCTTCACTGGCTATGCACAATTGAGCACAGCGGCGTTTCTAGGCGTCGGCGTCTTTTAGATCTTATAACACACTTTACATAAGCTTTTACACTTTGGAACTTCCTTCACTTATTTCACGCAACGGTATAACACTAGTGATTTTTTCCGTTTACACTAAAAAGGTCTAATGGAATGGTGATTAAGTCCAGCAACTACACTGGCCCACCGCGTCTAATCCACTGCTTACCAAAGACTCCACTCAAATACTCGCGCACGTGAAGTCCTTAATGAGGAGGAGCACATCTTGCTGGTGCAAGAAATGAGGTTCCTGTGAAGCGACAGGGGTAGAGGTAGGTACGTCATTTATCAAGCATTTCGCCGGAGGGCGCGGCGACGCGTCGCGAACACGTCAGGCTCGCGCTGAATTTTTGCGATGACTAACGAATTAACGATTGATCACGTTTATCAAAGGAGCCACCGCCGCCGCGCTGTGCTGCCACAGAGGTGCCGCCGCATGGCTCGCGGGCTTTTGTCGGCGTTTGTCGGCGACATGACAAAGAGTGGCAAATTCTGCCAATATTTTTGGTGCTTACACACTCGTCGACTTTGTATCGACATTGTGTTGAGCGTAAACTACGGGGGGACTTTGTTTATTTACAAATATTTCAAATAAAAATGTAATTTTTTGGTATTGATTTTTTTATTGATTCGTGTTCAGTATCAGTGGTATAGTCACCTCTTTAAATATGGCACGAATGCAGAGCAACAATTGTATTGAAAAAAATAAAGATATTTCGATATATTGGCCAATTCTAGGTCAATGCGAAGTACCCTATAGGTTTTTTATGTGAGTTTGCGAGTATCAAAATGTGACATAGCCGTATGATTGCCTTGACTTAGAAGCTTGATTTTTATGTCCTAGGGACAGCCGAACTAAGGCTCGTATTACAGAAGCTTCCTCAAGTACAGTTTAAACTCCAATCACCTGATCACTACTTAAGGATAGAATCGTTACTTGAGTATCGGTCTTATTCCAGAACGGTAATTATAAACTTTAATTCAACAACAAAACACACGAATTTGACCTGAAATATAATAGAAATCTCTACTCAAGCGTAGTCTGGACCACGCTTGAGTGATTACAGATCAAATATCTGCCCAAATACCGAAACAGGTGACAATATAAAACGAAACTAAACTCAGCTGAACTGTGATCAACAAATCTCTGCTTGAGGGCCGTTCTAAAATCAAAGCTCAACTTAAAACTAGTTTTAAACAGAGATCAACGCTTGAGTATCCTTCTGGAATACGGGCCTTAGTATTTGATATAGTTGCATTATTTATTACTACTTGAAAATGATTTTAATCAGCACACATCTCTGGTGCGAAACACGAGCATCGATATCGATACTTTTTAGTTTTGATTACTTACTTCCCTAGCATAGAGGAAATGAATATAATAGAGGGGAATTATGGGCGGGATAGGCGCGCCGCGCTTTTGAGCAGACGCGCCAATGTAACCAAAATCCGCGACATTGCGTCCAGGCTGTGACAGAGTACGTTGCTGTGCGAAAAAATAATTATTATGCCGTCTTGCGCCATTATATCATGCCGAAAAAGAAGCGAGGTGTGTAGTTTAACTAAAGGAGGGATTTCTTTTCATCGGTAAGTCTAAAAACCTTTAATTAGTTGTGATATTTGCAAATATTTTCTTAGTATTATGTGATTCATGACAAAAACGATGTTATCGCAAACTGATAAAAAATTATACATTGCTTATAAAACATGGGTATCGACTTTCACTACGTGAGTAACCGCGTAATGTATTGCGTTTCTTTCGATGTCGCCTTCACCTTATTTGCCTGACTGTCACCAAAATCCCCGCATATTGATAGTGTAGTAACATATTGAATGCATTATCGATATAATTAATTCGGTGTATACTTTCTGTTTTAAAATAAATATTCCTCATTTTTAGGGTTCCGAAGTCCTACAAGGAACCCTTATAGTTTCGTCATGTCCGTCCGTCTGTCCGTCTGTCCGTCTGTCCTAATCCATTACAGCTTAATAACTTCTACAGTTATAAACATAAGTAAATGAAATTTTGTTAAAAATAGTCTGCATATAGATCTCAATTTTAAAAGAATAAAAAAATAGTTTTGCGTTCTTTAGAGGTGGCGCCCATATATGTGAAATGGGGAAAAAAAATTTTTTTTCGCTGCACCCCCTCGTGTGGGTTATCATTGAATAGGTCTACTAAAATGAAGGTAATGTTTCATACACCACTTTTTTATCAGGTGTACCATCTGCGAAATATAGCCCGCCAAAGTGGCTTGCAATGTGTTCCCCCCCCTGCCATTTCTAAACTATGCAATGTAGAAACTTATAATCTTCCACATTGATAGACCTTTGTGAAAACTCTCTTTTAAAATTATTTCGAGTATAATGTGATTATAATTTTTTGAGTTATAGAGAGAAAACTGAAAAATACTTAAAACGTCCTAGTTCAAAGGTCATTGACCTTAGAGAAAAATGATCATAGCAAATAATGCTCCTTTAGCTACTTTCTATTTGAAAAAATCACAAAAGTAACTTTGTGTTATGTTGACGACACACTTCTTAAATTTGGCGCCATCTAGCGGCGTCGTACAACACTCTCTGGGTCGCCAATGCTGCCGTCAAGTGCCGTGTATTACATTTGGCACTGTATAGCGCCATCTAGCGGCTACTGACATCACTCTCTGAGTCGCCAATGCTGCCGTCTATTGCAAAAACTAAAATAGCCGTGATTAATATTCGATTTGATTTGTTTGTAACACCTACTTAAGGAACCCTATAATACTGAGCATGGCCCGACATGCTCTTGGCCGGTTTTATTATTTTAAATGCATAATAATTTTATTTTTAGGTAGATTCTTTGTCGAAATTATGTATTCGCAATTTCGAGTTTTGATATTTATCAATTATCATAATTATCACAAACCACATTAAAAAAAGAAAAACCGACTTAAAAAAGAATAAAAAGTAAAATTTGTGTAAAACAGTTTAGGGAGTAAGTGCCTTTGATTTGGATAGATTTAAGAAAAAACTGAAAAACTGGTTTTTTTTTAGTTTATTATTTTGAGTGGAATTAACAATAGAAAGACAAGCGATTGCTATAATCCCCGATAATTTGCTGTCATCCATTGAAGAGTTCCCTCTTTATCTCTTATGACCTTCATCAGATCTTCACCAAATGATTTTTTCTGAATGCAAATTCTTGACTTGTTGATGAATATACCAAAATAGCTATGTGTATGCCTATAATATTTGAGAAGTTACCTCAATTTTACATGGATCCCATCATCAAAACTGGATTTTGATGAAAATGGAACCAATCTGGAAGTATATCCTTTCAAATAAATAAATAATTTTCGAAATCGGTTTATAAATGACGGAGTTCTGAGGTAACAAACATACAAAAAAAAACATACAATTGAATTGAGAACCTCCTCCTTTTTTGAAGTTGGTTAAAAATCGGGTTTTAGGCTCGGTTTCCACCAAAACCAATAAGACTGCGTTAGATATAGAATAGCTGGTTGACTGGGAGAGAAAGCCAAAGACATTAAGTCCACCTATGTACATGTATTGTATGAAGTTTAAATAAATAATGTTGAAGCTAGGCGGTGAAATATGAAAATAACGCAATCCTATTGGTTGTTCGACACATATCCTCTCCTCTTCGTTTTTGTGGTTAAATACCTTTGTTATGTATGGAGTTTGGATTACACCCGGTTTTAACAAGTGCTTAAGGGGAATGTAGCAGCCAAGTGTTGCCTCCGTCAGTAAAAAAAAAATATCACTCGCTGAATACATAATTTATCGAAAATTCGTTTTTAAAAGTTGAAGTACAGTTCAATCAGAAACTATTAACTCTGTAAAATATATTTCGCTGTAGTTGTAGATAGAAAAAATGCCAAAAGTGGCCGTTTTTCGCACTTTTTCTATGTACAATTACAGCGAAGTATAATTTACAGAGTTAATAGTTTCTGATTAAACTACAGTACTTGTACCTACTTGTATTCAGCGAGTAATAATTTGTTTACTGATTGGGGCGCCACTTGGCTGCTATATTCCCCTTAAACGTGGTCTAAACTTTCGTAATAAGGGGCATATTATTTTATTTTAAGTTTTCAATACAATACAATACAAAAAAAAAAATTTTTTTTTTTAAAACTTACAAACTTTGACGACTTTAGTATGTTGGGCAGTAATTATTTTATAAGTTACGATTTAAAAAGAAAACCAATCCGTAAATATGCAGAATTGTATATCTTATTTACGCAAAACACCAAACCAGGTCTTATAACAATTTTAAAGTAGGTTAAAAATAGAAAAACTACTTTTTATTTTTCGCCATACCTCGCACTGCTTGTTTTAAAACGTGTCAGACGTTATTTTCAATAATTAAGTATATCATGAAACAGTAACTTTCTAATTCCTTATGTAGGACAAATTATTTTTATTCCAAGACCATATGCGAAAATCGTTGAAAATATCGATAACATTCATAAAATTAGTTTTTTGTACATGGACATCACTAACGACCTGTTCGAATGTAGTGGTGCGTTCGCACATTGTCGACGTTTATGTGTGACAGACGTGACAGCTAATAGTAGGGCCGCGTTCAGTGTAGTATTTCTTGCACGCGTATGCGTTTAGATATCTAGATACAAGCTAAATACCAGGCCCCTCAGAAAGTATTGCGAAAAAAAGTTTTTATATATGGGAGACTGACCAGTTATAATGTTTTTCGAAAATATGATTATTTATAAGTAAAAATAAGTAAGTTCCAATTTCAAAATTTCCCTCCACATTTTTTGCGAGTTAATTCAAAGTATTGTGTCTCACTGAAATATGGATCTGCGCCGGGAACATTTTAGAGCTATGATTTTATACGATTTCAAGTGTCGCCTGAAACCGGATGAATCGTACGATAGACTTCAAATGGCATTCATGGATGAAGGCCCTTCCAAGGCAACCGTGTATCGTTGGTATAACGAATTCAAGCGCGGTCGACCAACTTTGGGGGATGACGAAAGAAGCGGTCGCCCTTTGACGGCTGTTACCGAAGAAAACGTGCTAGCAGTGAAAAATTTAATCCAAGACAATAGGCGAGTTACATATCAGGAGATTCAACACATATTGAAGATTGGATCGGGAAGCGTTCACGAGATTCTACACAGCCATCTTCGCGTGAGGAGGATAGTATCACGCTGGGTGCCGCACAACCTCACCGATGCTCAGAAGCAGGCCCGGGTGGAATGGTGCCGTGATATGCTTAACAAATTTGAAGCAGGCTCGTCTCGGCGTGTTTACGACATCGTTACAGGTGATGAGTCCTAGATTTATCAATACGACCCAGAAACCAAGCGCCAGTCGACTGTTTGGGTGTTTCAAAATGAGCCAACGCCTACCAAAGTGAAGCGATCTAGAAGCGGGGGTAAGATTTTGATCGCTAGCTTTTTTAATTTGACTGGCCACTTGGTATCAATTCCCTTACGGGATCAAAGAAGCATTAATGCCGAATGGTATACTACCAAATGTTTGCCAGAAGTTTTCTCTGTTATAAGCAACAAGCGACCAAACACAGGGCTCCGCGGGCTACTGCTCCACCACGACAATGCACCTGCGCACACCGCACTCAAAACGAGGGACTTCCTGGACAGCACGCCAGTCAAACTCCTGGGTCACCCTCCTTACAGCCCTGATCTAGCACCGTGTGACTTCTTTTTATTCCCAAAAATAAAAAATCAGCTCAAAGGGATACAATTTTCGTCGCCGGAAGATGCGCTGGCTGCGTTCGAGCAGGCTGTAAACGAGGTGTCTGCGGCGGACTGGAAAAAGTGTTTTGAAAACTGGTTTAGGCGCATGAATCTTTGTATAGAGGCTGGTGGAAAGTACTTTGAAAAGATTTGATAAAAATATATGTACGTATAGAACAATTTTTTTTAGTTTCGCAAAACTTTCTGAGTGTCCCACGTACAGTGCTTATGTAGTAGTGAGACGGATAGTGGGAGAGTTAGGCGACACGGGTTTCCGAAGAAACTGTGTACTATACCAATTCCATTCTTATTCAAGTATTCCGTGTTCCCTAGCTATGGCCGCCATAACGGTGGCCCGGATATTGTAGGTCGATACTTTTTAGTTTTGATTACTTACTTCCCTAGCTATGGCCGCCATAACGGTGGCCCGGATATTGTAGGTATACCACGCTTATTTCGTAGGTATTACAGTAGGTCTACTCGCGTTTTACGAACGACAAACGAAGTACGAACTTTCGTTCCGACTGATACTTACATAATAAAGATAGGCACATAAAAAAGGCACAATTAAGATAGACTACGGTTCATAGTCGTATACAATTTACCGGAGATGAGAAAAACAAACGTCATAAAACTTTTTAGCAAAAAATTGAACCGACGAAAACAGAAACTAAAAAGCGAAAAATAACAAATTATGAGTCGGCGCCAAACAAACTTTAAACAAGCAAAGTGCGTGCAAGATGCAAGTGGCCGAGCGGATAACGCATTTTTGGAAAGTTATTGTTTATCGTTGAAAATTTCACGTTTTCACGTTGTATTTGATGTTACGTTGTTTTTATTATTTATTTAAAGTAATTTAATGATCTTCGTTGATTGTTTGTTTGGCGCTGACTCATAATTTGTTATTTTTCGCTTTTTAGTTTCTGTTTTCGTCGGTTCAATTTTTTGCTAAAAAGTTTTATTTAACATTTTTTTGTGGCTAATATCTAACTCCAGGTCTCCATTATGTTGAAATGTTTAGAACCACATTTATGTGTGCCAAGTTTCAACAGAATCGGTGAACAGGTAAGAATTCAGTGGGTGAACAAGCACTCATCCCCTGTTTTCCGACCCTTAGGGGTGGATTTTGATTTTGAAATTTAAATGGGACTAATTTCGAGATATACCCTATCCATTAAAAAAAGAATTATCAAAATCGGACAACTCTGTAAAAAGTTATGCGTGGTCATACATAAAAAAAAAAAAGATACGCGTCGAATTGAGAACCTCCTCCTTTTTTTCGTCGGTTAAAAACACGATCATCGCATGCGATAAGGGAACTATGGTTGACCGGAGTAGCAAATTGTGCGATGAAAATTGCGATTTATCGAATATCGTCGAACGGGAGTAGAAAACCAGGTCCATAAGTACAAGTCAATGATTGCTAGTCTAGTAAGTCTGTGATATTAATCTGAGTAAGTCAATGACTTTGACATTTAACGGTAGGAAATGTCAAATCTCAATCTGTGCTTTTCAAGAACATGGGCTACGTTCACTTATTACGCACTCAGTGTGAAAGTCACCCGGTGCGAATATCGCTCGATCATTGACGATTTTCTCAGAGATACTGAACGACTTCGGGCGACCTCATGAAACTGACACTAGAACAATGGAGCACTGACAATTATGACAATCGAATCCTCAAATTATCTGTCATTTCATACTTTTATCTGTCAACATGACAGCAGAGCGTCTTTTACCCTACTATTTCACGGGGTGACCGGTGCGTACGCTCGACGACGCCCGCTCACAATACTGCAGTGCTATTCACTAACTGACAATTTCGTGGATGTACGTCGAGACGGGCTCGACGTCGAGACAGCCTTGCGAACGACCGCGAGCGCAAAACGGTATTCACTAACTCGTTTATTCTCGTCGACGAACTGAAGGCTGTGTCGACTCGTCGCTGTTGCGTAGACGAGTTAGGGCTTGACACAAATATCTTTATAACATAATCGATTAATGTCGACTGAGAGTTTAATGGGTTTAAAAGTTATAATAAAGATCTATTTTTAAGTATTTTAAGAAATGTAGTAAAATTTTAAATAGTAAATACCTAATTATTCTAAGAGCTTATATTATTCTTACTGGCCGAGTTTTAAGGCTGAATGACGATTCCTTTGCGATACTTTAAATTAAATGTTAACAAAAAAACCGGCCAAGTGCGAGTCGGACTCGCGCAGTAAGGGTTCCGTACCACCCTTCGACCTGATACCTCATAGAAACTGATTTAATTTACGAGAGTTCATCAAAAGACATCAACGCACCGTGAGCGAATTTTTTTTTTGCATCTCTTTCTTACGCAGGTACCACCACATATAAAATTACTAAACTACATAGTATGCACTATAATTAGACCAAGTTTGACGCTGGTATGTATTACCGTTTTGATGATAGAGCAGAAACAAAAACGTTGAAAAAATGCATGTTTTTCGAGGTTTCTTGTATGGGGACGCCCTTTGGTTTTAGACTACTTTTTATTTTTAGTATTTGTCGTGATATGCACCATAGTAACACATATTTTGTAAAAATTTCAACTGGTTATCTATGACCGTTACAAAGATAAAGCCCTGTCACAGACAGACGGACGGACAGAAGGACTGACGCACGGACGGACGGGCAGCGTAGCGAGACTAATAGGGTCCCGTTTGGCAGCCTTTGGGTAAGGAACCCTAAAAACAAACAAAGTTTGACCTTTGACTTTTTCCAGTGTTGCCAGAAGGTTACTTTCGTAACCTTTAGGTAATTTTTATCTCGGTCAAGTTCCAGGTTAGACGACTTAAAAGGTAACTTTTAGGCAGCTTTTAGGTATCTTTTCGAAATCGAATTAGATATTTTATTGTAATGTTGGAATGGAATTTTATTAATTATTGTTTCTTATTATGAATTTATGCACAAAGTAATCTCTTCTCGCACTAATTAAAGCCGTATTACAAATAACAAGCAATCTACTTTTTAAGCTACTTTTTGTCGTCGTGGATCGTAGTAATAGATGTGTTAATTTCAAATATATTATTACCATGTAGATAACTAACTCGTATTCACAACAATGCGTGTGCACAGAATTAAATAGTTGGTACACACGGCTACACATCAAGCTGTACATTTCCAGTTTATGCTGACCTCGCATTGCATAGGCTTTCCGTACAATGCGAGATCAGCTTATACTGGAAAAATACAGCTTGATGTGTAGCCGTGCGTACTACTTGGTACTGAGAAAACGCGTAGCGCGGCGTGTTACAACGAGCGCTTGATACTGTTCTGTTTACAGATGTAAAATATTTTGAGATGTAAACGTTACGATGTCTAGTCCAATCGAGATCCAGTCATTTCGCGATCTAGTCTTACGGGCAACCTAGACATATCGAGATCGAGACCAAAAGATACCGACCCAATTATACTTCTGTTCTTACACTAAAACTTCATCATCATCATCATTTCAGGCGAAAAACGCCAAAGGCCACCCCCCAAAGGGGGGTATATGCCATAATCGCCAAGCTTGGCAGGCGGGTTGGCGATTTTTTTTTTTTCGATTGTACTCTCGCAGAATTGGTACCCAGAATGGATACCCTAACTGCAAAACCGCATAAGGGCGTCCCCCAAGGGAGGGCTCGAACCTCGGCTTACTGGGGCATTGCGGGGGGACCCCGCCGCTATGTCCCCCTGGCAGCCGTTGCTGCATCGGGAATAGTTTTCTCGAAAGTGGCGGACTTTCGGTATATCGGATGGGTGACGCGTTTCGCGAATCGCCGTTAAGCGGCAAGCCTCGCCGGCGAGGCGAAGACCTACCTAATCCTAACACAGTGGCGGTTAAGCCTACTCCTAGGAACTACTCTAGAGCATAGAGCCGGTCACGCGTGACGAGATTATCTCCGGTGGCGGGTTGGCGATCGCAGTTGGTTGTTTAAATACTCAGAGAACGCTGCTGCCCATCTTCTGGTGAATCCCTTAGTCGCTTTTTACGACACCCATGAGAAGAGAGAGGGTGGTGCAATTCGTTCATGCAATACGTCCGGCACCACACGGTACCTTAGCAATAATAAACTACGCATCAAACTATAATCGAGGAACCAACAACAATTTATTATTATTTACCTACACGAACGTGCCTACAGTACCTACTTTGCGTGATTCCTTTGATGGACTACAGGTACCTCCAGCTGATTTAATGGGAAATTGTAGTGTTCTACAAGAACTTTTTTATCTATTTAATTAAAAACTTCATCTGAATGCGAGTACACATATGCTAGTATATAAGTAGTTGAAAACGATAGAAAACTGAAAATATCTAAAAGTAAAGTGTTACGTAAATATCTGGCAGTGCTACAATTGTAAATGTTTAATAAAACTAGCTTTTGCACGTGACTTCGTCTGCGTAGACTATATTGAATCTTAAGTTAATCGAAAATAACTTTTCATATTAATGGTTAATTTTGGATAACTCTTCTCAGGTATCTTTTGACAAAAGTACACTGGCAGCACTGCATTTTTCAAAAATAATGTAATTATTCACCATGAATGACCAAGAAGTTTGAGTAAAATAATCACTGACACGTAGCGATTATATTATCTTTGATCACTGACTGACATTTTGTTTGTAACGTAGTGATTATTTTCTCTGTGATTTTGTTTTGGAGAGTTGTATTTGTAGTAGGTAATGCTTCTTTATATTCGTGTTTCGATAAATTATTATATTAGCGATTATACTAAACTGAACTGTATTGTTTAAAAAATAGTTTTTTGAAAAAGAAGCTGAAGTGTAGATATGTAGTAAATATTATTATGCCTAACCAAATTTTGTTACATTTGTTATGGTTGTCGTCCACGGGATGGTAAATTAATAACATGGGTTATTAATTTAATGGGTTTACAACGAACAAAAACGAGCCACAATAGAAAATCAATTGTTCTCGGGCTCCGGGCAGTCAAAGGATGTCATTGTATTAACAACTGTGTGCATGTCAAGAAACGGGGTCCCATCCCAAGCGCAATTGAAGAAGCTTTTAGACGGCTTGGAAGATTTTAGCCTTTATTCATTTCACAACCCCTTGATTGCACCTCGTAGGCATAGTTATTTTAACAATGATACGACGACGTCTGCTTCAGCACTCACCACCTTCACAAAGGCAGTCACAAATGGCGAGCCTAACTGAAAGATTTGTCACCATTGAAGAAAAGCGTTTGTATAATGAGAGGATATTTGCAGAAAGACGGTTGGAAAATAGAAAACTCCTTTTTGACAACCAGAAAAGGATGTTGATATTTTTTATAGAGATTAGTAGGTCATGATCAAGGCAGACCCAAACACTGCAGGATTTGTGTGCATCCCCCAGTGCCTTAGTGGAAAATATGAATAATTTAATAGGAATTAGTAATTTTGTTAAACAAATAAGAATAAAATTATTTCTTTTAATGTAAATAAAAAATGGATAATGAACATGAACATATTTCTAATTTCTCATTGCCTTGTAGTACATTCGACCGCATGTCAGTGGTAACAGTTTGACCTTGACAGTTTATTTTGTAAGCAGTAAGAACGGTTTTTGTAATTCAAATGTTACCACCGACATGCTGTCTACTAAAAATTAGTCAAAGCTGTCAAAATTAAGAATATGTATGATAATAAATTATTTATTTCGACAAACAATAGGACTCGTAGGGTAAGTAACATTATTTACTTAAATAACTGTTTGTAAAACTATAATACAGTCAATCAATTTATAAAACAAAACTATCACTGCTGCAGACTTCCAGATAAACTTACAGACACGAACAATTAAATGAATAGTAATGTAGGTAGGTACTCAACTTATTTTCCATAATAATATTCATATTATTAGTCAATCTTTCTTTACTTAAATGTGTATAACAATAGGAATAACAAAGAATTATGTCTAAGCTGATAATACTTATATGTATTATAACATTTATCTTTCCTTGAGAACTTGCTGTCCATCATGATTTTGAAGAAATCTGATATATTTGTTGATAATGTTAATATTATTTCTATCATCAACAACCTGGTGGATGACTCTAGAAGCAGAAGCCTGGGACACATATGTGTCTACATTTTTTGGTAACTTCCATTAGCCAAAAATGATAAAGAGTGCATAATACCTGAAACATTACGAATGTAATACAATCTTTTGATGGTATCTTTATTAATCATAATTTATTAAGAAACCAAGCTATAAACAAACCTTCAGCCTAGTAGTTAAACCACCGGCACGAATTTGCAGAGGCATAAGTAGGATAAAAATCACTCTCCAATACCTACATAAATGAAATCCTCAGAAACTCTGTAAATAAGGATAAACTCTACATCCTGGGAAATATTTTTGAACTTTCTTATTGTTTTGCCTTTCAATCTTTCTTTAAATCGTCACTTATTTTAGCTTCTTCAATGAGCTTCTTCCAATAAATAGAGCCTTGTAATCATCCGAGCACTTTCAATTAGAGTAAAATAACAGCTATGCTATTCTCTAAAGCGCAAATCACACACAAGGCAGGTGCGGGTCGAGCGCGAGGCGGGTCGTGTTGCTCGCGTGAGCCGCACTGTTTGTTGTGTTCACAGTGAGAACTTCACACACAGCTGACACAGCGCGGGTCGGCGGCGTGTGCAACGACGCCATAGAAGCTTCTCTTCAAAAGGCAAAAAAAAGTAAGTAAGTAAAGTGTAAGTAGGCAATGTTTACGAACACTATCATTTAGATAAATGACGAGAAAGAGTTTTTTTTTGTAAATAATTACAACAGCTTGTTGACAAACACTTGATACGCGCTGCTGACGACCCACGCAAGCTCTCTGTGTAAGTACATATCGGTGTATACGTACAAAAAGTTACTCTATGAATACCTACGTATATTCGACGACCGACCCGACCCGCGCGGCCCGCGCTCTGTCTGTAGTGGCAGGAGAAACGCGTGGCTCCCGCGCTCCACCCGGCTCTGGCCCAACCCGCGCCCACGTTTCGTGTGACCGACCCGCGCCCGACCCGCACCCGCTCTCGGTGTGGTTTGCGCTTTACAATTTCGTGGCTGTATGTCATGACAGGCTTGACATTTAGACAGCTTTACGAACGTCCGAGAGCGCAACGCTGATTCAAACGGTATTCACTAACGCATTTATGCTCGTCGACGAACTGAAGGCTGTGTCGACTCGTCGCTGTTGCGTAGACGAGTTAGGGCTTGACACAAATATCTGTACAATATAATCGATAATTCTCGACTGAGAGTTTAATGAGTTTATAAGGTCAATGTTTTAGGTTTTTTAAGAAACGTATTAAAATTACAAATAATAAGTTATTATTCTAAGAGCTTGTAACATTTTTATGGGCCGAGTTTTAAGGCTGTATGAAGATTCCTTTGCCGAAACGCATGAACCTTCTACTGTAAATAAAAAACTAAACCACTTGCACTTGTGTGTTGACAGCTTGAGGGTTTTACCCCTAAATTTAGGGGGTAGAAGTATTAAAAGGGATATTTTTAGGGCCAGGAATTTCTTGAGGTTTTAGGGGCTTCAAACAAAACCAGCATTAATCTCAACAACAGCAAATATGGAATGATAGCTGGACACAGAAAACATTTTGCTGTGAATGTGAGAAAGATGGCATTATAAAAACTCCACATCGAGTTAATTCTTGAACGCATGCCGCGTTATGCCGTAAGTAGAATTAATTGTAAACTACCGACTGGTTCGATTTCTGTATCAAAATTTCAACGCCTACATTGCCTAATGTACACAAGCGCACGATCGTGTGGTGGCACGACTTAAAACTAACTACGAACGAAACATTCATTGTGAACGAGAAATTCGTACTCCCCACTAGATCGCACAATCGTGGTTCGATTCGTAGGATTGAAAAGAAATGTCAAAATACACGATAGCAAAAAACGTACTTTATTGGGATCGTATGACATTTTTAAGTGTAATTTATTGCGATATTTCTTCAAATCTCTCATTATGATGGTTTGCACAACATTAAATTGACTGATGAGTGATGATATACGTACATTTAAAAAGAAGCTCAAAGATTTTCTTGTTCTGAAAGCTTACTATTCAGTAAATGATTTTCTGACAGATACAACAAACTTTAGGTAAATACACAAGAGTCCGATTTCTTTGTTAAACTATTCATTAATATATATTAATAAAAACTGTTATTATTATTATTAAACAATTAATTTCCACAAATCTATAATAAGTATTATCTTAAAGAACAAGCCAGCCCACTGGTCACGCGAAGTGTCGACCAGCCTCTTAGAGATTTCCTTAAAAAGGGAGCGCGCACTCGGACACCATGGCCCGAGCGTTTCGACCCCAAACGGCTCAAAGTCAACTACTTATGTCTCTAAGGTATAATATTAATTTGATCAATATGAGTACTTATTACCAAAAATAATCATTAAAAAATCATTTCTTAAAGTTTTAGCTTGCTATGTGTGAATAATTCATTGGCAATAGGAAAAGTAAGGGGTGTTTAGGGGGATGTCAACATTTTCTTTAAGAAAGTTTTTGGTAAGGCTTGGCAACACTGCACCAAAGAGTATATAATCACTTGCACTGCACTTTTCATATATATAAAAGTACTCTGTGACTGCACCAAAGAATTTTTACCCAAGATAGAATGCGTACGGAGAAATTTAAGAACTTCAAAAATGAATAATATCCCGTTCATATAAGATCCAAAATCTTCAATCAAAATCAGGGAGAAAATACCGCTCGGGGCCGGTCTTCTGAGATAGTATTACCGAGAGCCCGCTGTCCCTTTCCTGCATGTATGGACACCTTATAGAAAGAGACAAAAGGCTCCCCAATCATCGGACCGAATTTTAGTCAGCCGTCCGCTTTCCAGCTTGATATATAAGTTCCTTGGACTGCACTTGACATTTTCTCACAGATTACCTAATGATATTTAAGTACGACATTTTTGAGACTTGTAAATTTTTTAGAAGTTGATTTCTATTCGTATTTAGTTAAGTTATTGTATTAGCGACAATATCACATTTAATTGTATTGTTTTAAACATAGTTTTGTGACTTGAAAAAGAAGCTGAAGTGTATGTAAGTATTGTTATAGGTAACCTTAAGGTATCTAACCTTTTATTTGCTATTGTTTAAGTTTTGGTCCACGGGATACTAACCCATCAACAAAGTAAAAACGAGACACTAATCATTAGTTCTTGGACGCCACAGAGTACATTATAATATACTGAAATTGGACGCCGACAGTCAAAGGACGTTATTGTTTTAAAACACTTTTAAAATCTACTGTGTATCTTAGCTTGTCAAGACGCTAGTAATATATAAGTCTATGGCGTAATCCCATCCCAAGCGCATGTGAAGCTTTTAGACGGCTTGGCTTGCCTTTATTAAATTTACAACCAATTGCTTAAAGTTATTTTTCTTTTTAGCACCTCGTAGGCGTCGTTTGTTAACAACGGCACAACGAAGTCTGCTCCAGCGCTCACCACCTTCACAAAGGCAGTCACAAATGGCGAGCCGGACTGAAAGATTTAACGCCATTGAAGAAAAGCGTTTGAAAAATGAATGGTTTTTTGAAGAGTCTCTGTTGTTGGTTGGAACTGGACTCCTTATTGATAACCAGAAAAGGATTTTGAGATTTTTATGGTGATCAGTGGGTCATCAAGGCAGACCCAAGCACTGCAGGATTTGTGTGCATTTTGGTGGAAAATATGATAATGTATTATATTACTTATTTCTTTCAATGTAAATAAAAAATGGATAAGGAAAATACACATGTTTAATTTATCATTGCCTTTTAGTATGTACATACATAAACACACAAAAAATTAAAAACAAGACAGCCCTACTAACTAGACTTAGTCTGGATTTGTGCCCGGTTAATGGCAATAGGCCCCCTATTACATGGGACTTATAACATAACTGGTGAAATATGGGTGTACCTACTATGTATAGTAGAGGTGTACCTCTGCCTACCCCTTCGGGGAAATACAGGCGTGATGTTATGTAGACTTAGCCTGCAGCTTCGCCTGCATATAATTCCGTTTATCACAGAAAGACTTATCTCGCATCCCTCGGGAGCTTTTTATTTTTCTGGGATAAAAAGTAGCCCATATGTTAATTTGGGTTATAGTCTACCTGCGT
The DNA here is from genome assembly GCA_949699075.1 of Asteroscopus sphinx. NCBI lineage: Eukaryota > Metazoa > Arthropoda > Insecta > Lepidoptera > Noctuidae > Asteroscopus > Asteroscopus sphinx. The sequence goes on along the minus strand of OX453004.1, from coordinate 23,569,023 downwards.
GCCAAATTTCATCCAAATCTGTTCCGCCGTTTCAGTGTGATTGAGTGTAACAAATATCTTCACAAACTCATATTTATATATCAAAAGTATGAATATTTATACCTAATAATACATTCTTTATAAGTAACAATAGTACTCATAAATTCAGAAACATTCTATACTTAAAAAAACTGTTAGTAAAATTAGAATATAGTCAATAATGTTATATATGGAGGCAAATATGGAGTAAAATCACTTTCTAATACATTAATTAAATCCTTAAAAAGCCTGTAAATATGGATAAACTCTAAATCCTGGGAAAAGTGTTGAACTGTCTTGTTTTGCCTTCGTTTCGTGCCTTCTTGAAATCTTCACTTTTTTAGCTTTTTCCAATAAATAGAGACTTGTAATCATCTGTGCTCTGCTTCCATTTCTTTTATTGCATTTCTTTGCACTTTCAATTACGAGTAATAATGATTTTTGTTACTAAACTATATAAGACTCGGCGCAATATTTGTAGCTTTTAGATTTGACAGATAGAATCGTGGTTAAGGGCGAGGCTGTGACAAGCTGTGAGCGACCTCAACGCTGTTTTTTGCTTAGAGAATACCAAAATGTTCAAGAAGTGTCAAATGGTCCGCTGTAGAGTAGTTCCAACTCTTGGCCGTCACAGCCTTGAGCGCTAGTGTAGCTTTTTAGCTTTTAGATTAGACAGATAGAAGCGTGGCTGTGGCAGCGTTGCCAGACGTGCGATAATTATCGTACATCTACGATGATTGCAAGTCCTTTGCGGTAAAAAATTATAGCAGGGTATCGAACGATAGTTTTGTAAATTCATACGATAATTTTAATAACGCTGTGATATTTTTGAGGCTTAGTAATTTTTTAGACAACAACCAGCACTAACAACAAGCATTTATGCATACATTCTCGTCACTCTCACTCATAATGAGTGCAGTGCAGTGTGCAGTGTAGTGTGATGCACACGACATACTGAATAAAATGCACGCATAAGACCATAAAAAAACGATGCTTCCCTTCCAACCGCATACTGCGTCCTTTTCCACTTATTCATTTTGTTCGGTCTTAGTTCGTGGGTCGGTTTGCGTCAGTTACCAGTTCAGTCAGGACAGTCAGACCTAGAGTCAGACTATCAGACTGAGTGCTATTGGATTAGTTAGGTATCTGTTTTTTTTTTTGCTTTGCATTGTTACGTTTTTTTAACTGTTGCACGCTGCTAACTGGGACAATAAGAAATTTTTCTTTTCTTTTTCTAATAAATTTCTGATTTTATTTATCTACAAATAAAAATATATTTTTCTTTTTTGTCCCGTATGCGTTCCTATACCATTCATCCTATTGCGATAAAACTTAGGCGAATTGTTTTTAACATTGCGAGTGCGGAGCACGCGATGGATTTTGTGAAAAAAAAATGTTGATAGGAACGTATGGTCGGGCATAGCTAGTGTTAAATAAAACACACTAATTAATAGAAACATGAGACCTCTAAATATCAATATAATTACAATTTTGTGGAGGAGAGTCATTCTTCACGTATGCGATAAACATAAGATATTTTTTTTCTAGATTTGTGATAATTTCAAACTTGCCATCTGGTAACACTGGGCTGTGCGTGAGGCTGTGAGCGATCTCGACGCTGGTTTTTGTTTACGGAATACCAAAATGTATGAAGAAGTGTCAATTTCTCTGTCGTCGAGTAGTTCCAACTCACGGCCGTCACAGCCTTGAGCGCTAGTGTAGCTTTTCGTACTTTAGTGAATACCAAATCAAGGTTTCGACGCTGCGGCAGCGTTGCACGCAAGGCTGTATCCTTAGAGAATAGCATAGCTGAACGGTTTGGTGTGAACGCCCGGACGATCACTCCGAGTAACTGAACGACCAAACAACGCTCCGGGCGTCGTCCGCCGTCGTCGGACGATAATAGTGAACGTACCCTGGGGTACGTTCACACCGTTCAGTATTGTGAGCGGGCATCGTCGAGCGATCGCACCGGTCACCCCGTGAAATAGAAGGATAAAAGACGCTCTGCTGTCATATTGACAGATAATAGTATGAAATGACGGATAATTTGAGGTTTCGATTGTCATAATTGTCAGTGCTTCATTGTTCTAGTGTCAGTTTTATAAAGTCGCCCGAAGTCGTTCAGTAACTCTGAGAAAATCGGCAATGATCGAGCGATTTTCGCACCGGGTGACTTTCACACCGAGTGCGTAGTAAGTGAACGTAGCCATTATATAAGTTTGTATTACATACATTCCTGGACAAAGTCCTACATATTTTTATCAATACAAAACTATACCTTAAGTCTATGATTTAAGGTTTATTTTCATGTAATATTGATGTAAGCAGAAAACCAAAAGAAAGGGAGAGCCGAGAAGCGACTTGTGTGTCCTTGTCTAAAAAATTGCCAATGTAAAATAAAAATTTCTATAGTAGTTTTTAAATAAAAATTATAGTTTTCTAAAGTTCGTTATTACCGCACTTCTATAACACGATAATGTGAAATTCGTAATCGTGATGTAAGCCATTAATAAAAGTAGATCGTACTATTTTGTTACGTATTCTTATTGAATTTATAAAATAATATTGGTGTAAACTTTAACCTTTAAATGTCAACACTGATTTGTCATATTGACAACAATTATGGCGGTTTATTGTAATTTTTCATGTTTTTGAATTTTCAGTATATTTTATTATAAAATGGTGAATTTTTGTTGCGTACATGGTTGTAAAACCGAGTCAAATCCTGGCTGTGGCTTATCTTTTCACAGGTAAAGTGTTTTCATATGGTTTTCATATTTACAAAGCACTGACACACTAGGGTGACCATGCGTTGTATGCACGAATGTATTTGGTTTTTTTATTGGATCCCAAAGATGACTATGAATGACAGATCGGGAAAAAATAATTCACAGGAATCCCACAAAGTCGTCTATCGTTATAGTGTGTATTTTGAAAAAAAAAACTCATTCATTCAAATCAAAGAAAAAGTAGATTATTTCTATTTATGTTGAATGATGACAAAATTCTGAATACACCCATGGTTGTACCACAGTCTTAGGAACTCAAAAGCGCAAACCACACAGAGCCGGTGCGTGTTGGGCCCGCATTGGGTGGAGCATGACGAATACAACATCTACTTCGACATCGAAGATGGCGGACGCGACTATTTAAATAAAATTAATACAGGGGTACGTTCACTATTATCGTCCGACGACGGCGGACGACGCCCGGAGCGTTGTTTGGTCGTTCAGTTACTCGGAGTGATCGTCCGGGCGTTCACACCAAACCGTTCAGTATTGTGAGCGGGCGTCGTCGAGCGTACGCACCGGTCACCCCGTGAAATAGTAGGGTAAAAGACGCTCTGCTGTCATGTTGACAGATAAAAGTATGAAATGACAGATAATTTGAGGATTCGATTGTCATAATTGTCAGTGCTTCATTGTTCTAGTGTCAGTTTCATGAGGTCGCCCGAAGTCGTTCAGTATCTCTGAGAAAATCGTCAATGATCGAGCGATATTCGCACCGGGTGACTTTCACACTGAGTGCGTAATAAGTGAACGTAGCCCAGATATCGTTCTCTAGGTTCTCGGGGGTCCTGATTACGAATATAAGATTTATTTTGAGATCCAAGATGGCGGACGTCACTTTTTAAATAAAATCAAGATGGGTGGCGTTTTCAAGGTTTCCCAGGATGCTAATTACGAATATAACATCTATTTCGAGATCCAAGATGGCGGACGTGACTTCTTAAATAAAATCAATATTGGTGTCGTTTTCGAGGTTTCCCGGGATGCTAATTACGAATATAACATCTATTCGAGATTCAAGATGGCGGACGTGACTTTTTAAGTAAAATCAATACGTGTATCGTTTTCAAGGTTTCTCGGGATGCTGATTATGAATATAACGTCAATTTTGAGATCCAAGATGGTGGACGTGACTTTTTAAGTAAAATCAATATGGGTATAGTTTTTGAGGTTATCCGGGGTACTGATTACGAATATAACATCTATTTCGAGATCCAAGATGGCAGACGTGACTTTTCAAATAAAATCAATATGGGTATCGTTTTCAAGGTTCCCGGGGTGATGATTATGAATATAACATCAATTTTTAGATCCAAGATGGTAGACGTGACTTTTTAAATAAAATCAATATGGGTGTCGTTTTCGAGGTTTCCCGGGATGCTAATTAAATAATGGGACCAACCCCGAAATCGAAAGCGAAAACACAACTATTCCTTACATTTTGTCGTGTAATGTGAAGACAAATGCAGGGAACAGCTTATTACTGATGAGTACAATGACCCCTTAAGAGGTTTTGAGTTATTTCAATTATACGTTGTATAATATCTTTGCACACGTAGAATTAGCAAAGTTGGCAATGGTGTCGATTCTCTTCTTCATGAACTAAACTTATTTTAAACTATCGCTCTCTTTTACTGATAGGAGATAACAGAAAGGGATGGAAACAATTTAAGCGTTGTCAAATTAGTCGGAATTTAAATTTCTATACAAGTTTAGTCGTGATTTCGGAACGTGCCCACTAAAATACAGTGAAATGTAACACGTAAACTAATTTGACAGTTCTAAAATTGTTGCCATCTCTTTCTTGTATCTACTATTAATAAAAGAGAGCGATAGTCGAGTTGTTGAAGTAGCGTGAACAATTGAATTGACACCAATGATCCATTAAATAAAATTAATAAAACATCGACTTTGCCTACCGTAAACCAGCAGGCCGTGTTGACAATGTCCATAACTACTTCCTACTAATATTATAAATGCGAAAGTATGGATGTTAGTTTGTTCTTCCATAACACTGAAATGGCTGAACGGATTTGATATACTGATTCTACTCGGGGTAAGAAAAATATACTATATAATATATTCATTATGAGTACAATGACCCCTCTTAGTTTTCGAAACGATAACATTAAGTTTGAGAAAATCCACGAATAAATATTATTTGGACACCCTAGTAGAAAGAAATGCAAAAGTTTTATGGACCTCTCGCTGGGCTTGTTTTAAGTCACATAGTGTGTTATCCTACTATATAGATACATGGTGCTTTTATTGTTCTGATAAAATAATAATCAATATTATTAGTCTTTACTAATTTCTTTAATAAAACAAAGTTTAACCTGATTAAATCGCGTATATTATTTAAATTGGTTTCCCTGACGTTTCGAAAGCTTTGCAGCATTTCGTGGCATAATATACGCGATTTAATCCGGTTAAATTTTGTTTTATGTGTAGTGATCGCGAAAACCTAAGAAGTTAATTTCTTTTTCTTTAATTTGTGACAAAAATGTCCCAGATTGAGGTTGAAATTGAGTGGCCATTAGGTTTAGAAATTCCAGAGTATGATTATAAGGACTGGAGTATTCATAATGCCAAGTTCCAGCAGCGTGAACTAGATTTCAAAGATTTTTTTGATAACTTTATGTTAAAAAATTTACCTTGTCTCATAAAAGACGTAATAGACAACTGGAAATGCGCCAGAAAATGGGTAAAATCTAATCAAATAAATTATGATAATTTAATCAAAGATTATGGAGATCTGGTTGCTCCTGTAGCAGATTGCACAATTATAGAATATAATGCTCAATATAAATCTGAAATGAAGGTAAATGAATACATGAATTATTTGAAAACCGCCACTGATGGCAGAATACTATATTTAAAAGATTGGCATTTGAGAAGATGTAGACCAGATGACAAGTTTTATGAGGTACCACAGTATTTTACTTTGGATTGGCTGAATGAATTTGCTGTTGATAATCAAGAAGATGATTTTATGTTTGTCTACATTGGTCCAAAGGGATCCTGGTAAGTAGGCTAGGTATACATATGGAAAACCTCCATGTGTGCCTGACGGCTGCTTGTCCTTCTGGACATGTCTAGAAGGAACGGCAGTTGTTTGGCCGGTGCATCCTGGGCACGGGAAATAAAATCCTTTCGAGGGATTAACCTTCGGGGGATTTTATGGTCAGAGTGTCGCCTTAGGTATTGCCTGTGGTGAATATTCTGGGGTGGGAGGGGCACATTCTTGGCCAGTGGGGAGTTGCTCCACGTGTCTCTCTGTTGCCAACAGAGGGCACAGTGGAGGAGCAGGGGCGGGCCCGGTGTGCACTTACCCTGCCACTGGGCAGGCAGCGAGGGGACTGTCTTTCCCTGCCCCCGTCAATCTCTTAACCCCAGGATTGCCCGTGTGCGCCGTCTAGGAGGGTGCGGTTGACGTTAGGCCGCACGGGGAGAAGGGGCTCGCTTGCTTGTGGCGGGCCGGGACATGTCGGGGGTGGTTGTGTGCATACTCACGGGTTCCCACGCCCCCGGCTAAGGTAGTTGAAGGAACACCGTGGTGGTTTTAGTCAGTAGGAGTCCGACACTGGCTCCGCCAACCCCGGATGGACTGCGTCCATGAGGATTTCCCCACGGCAAAAAAAAAGGCTATTGCAAAAAAAAAAAAACTGTCTACAATTTCAACTGGTGTACCATTGTCGTTAATAATCATGGAGTTAAAACAATGTATTTACAGTCGTGGTCTCGAATGTCAAAATGCAAAACCTGTAGAGCTTACCCCAAAATTCAGTATAATATGTAAAAAATTGTTTTTAATTGATTTTTTCAATTTTAAAACTTCGTTATCCTTTTTAAATTATTAGAAACCATACAATCAAACAAATTGTTTCAGAATTTTATTTGCTGGAGATTATTGAAATAACCATTAGTGAATACTGTTATAAAAAAATCTTTTAACATGTTTTTTTTGAAGTGAAACTTCTATATAGATTTTTCTGTCACCTTTTTCGTTATGGCCGCATGAATAAAGATAAAAAGATCATACGCTCTAGTTGGATCCGAACCTGTGACTCTAATTTCATAAGTATAACACTGTCACATTGCGTACATTAATAATCTTGTGGTTATGGATTTGTTAAATTTAACTAATAAATAGGCAAATTAAACATACAAAAAACTAAAGCAAATAAACTGGAAAACTTATATAACATAAAACATTTTTGGTAAATAATTGTCAACGAATTAGAATTCTAAATTTACGCCATCTATACAATTTTTTTGACAACAGCAGCGCATGAGTTTTTATACCTTGCTAGTCAGATCATTAGCCTCGGTAGCATTATGTACTAGCGTCATCTATGTTTTTGGTATGAAAAAAGCTCAAACGTCGTTTGACACTGACCACTACGTGAATTTGTCAGTATTGTCATCATCATCATCATTTCAGCCGAAAGGCATCCACTGCTGGACATAGGCCTCCCCCAAGCATCGCCACAACTACCGGTCCTGTGCCTTCCGCATCCAGCGGATTCCAGCGACCTTCACCAGGTCGTCGGTCCACCTTGTGGGGGGCCTAACCACGCTGCGCCTTCCAGTACGCGGTCGCCACTCCAGAACTTTACTGCCCCATCGGCCATCCGTTCTGTGAGCAATGTGCCCCATATGCCATAAAATTTTACATATTCATGCGAAAAGTTGACTTCAATTTAAGTGTATTTTTTGGAGTTTTATTTTAGGCTATGTACTACTCGTGCAGATAAAGAATTAGATTGAAAATGGCGGCATTTGTATTTTCCTCTCGCTCACAGTATTGTGTGAGCGTGAGACACATAGAATAAAAATGCCACCATTTTCAATTCCATTTATTATCCGCGCCGTGTGATATACTTAAGGACGCGTTCGCAAAATTGATAGGTACAGGCCGCAGTATGCGCACAAGCGTGTGGTCGAAGCTGTCCTGCCGTGCTTTGAAGCCTGGCTGGAGAGGGGTGAGCGTGTCACCTACCGGCTTACTCAGGTATTCACCGGGCACGGTTGCTTCGGTGAGTACCTGAATAGGATCGGACGCGAAGCCACGGCAAATTGCCATCATTGTGGGAACGACCAGGACACCGCACAGCACACGCTTGAGGAGTGCCCTGCGTGGAGCTCAGAGCGGCGGTACCTGGTTGGGCAGATCGGGCAAGATCTTTCTCTGCCAGTAGTAGTGTCGGCTATGCTGGCAGAGCCGACGGCTTGGATGGCCGTGGCTTCCTTCTGTGAGACTGTCATGATCCAGAAGGAGGCCGCAGAGCGGGATCGGGAGAGGGCCAATCCCGCTCGGAGACGGAGGCGCCGGGGAGGCAACCGTCCTGGCGCGCAGCCCAGATAGGGCTACGCCGCATCCCCTGTCGTCATGTACTGGCAGGGGACCCTTGGGGATCGTGGACGCTAAGAGTGGGGGACTCAAGGCGCCCATTACACGACCCTGTGGAGGACAGTAGTACGTGGTGGTCGCGTACTGCTGTGGTGTGGAAAGTACCGCTTTCCCGGGACGTGCCAAATGGCATAGCACCAGAGGGGCACCGGCGCGGTCCACAGGAGTTCCCGGAGCTCCTCTATTGTGTGCTGAGGTCGGCCACCGTGTGGTTTTAGTCGGTAGGAGTCCGACATACCCCTTCGCCTTCCCCAGACAAAGGGTATCCATGAGGATTTCCACTCGAAAACAAAAAAAAAAAAAAAAAAAAAAAAGGTACAGAATCGAACTACTACATTGACACGGGTCATACACACAAGTGTACGCTCGCTAACTTCGATAATAGTAGTCAAGTGAACTCATTTTGATACTTTGAAAGATTTTTTTATTTTTTTAAGTCAATCAATCAATCAACTCAGCCTATCGCAGTCCACTGCTGGACATAGGCCTCTCCCAAGTTGCGCCACAACGCTCGGTCCTCTGCCTTCCGCATCCAGTCCCCCCCAGCCACGTTCTACGTGTTTTCACGTTCGTTCGTTTTTTTAAGTATTTCTTTGTAATAAAATTTTGGTAGGTATCTACTACCTACAAAAAACATATTTTTGCTATTTATATTTTTACGAATTACCTCCGGACTTGATGGAGTGACCTGAAGGTGTACTTCAGTGACTGCTACTGGAACTTCTCGATGTGTTGTACTAGGTGAGGAGAGTTTGGGCTCGTTTTGTTAGTTATGAAGAGACCTTACCTCCGGACTTGATGGTGTGACCTGAAGGTGTACTTCGGTGACTGCTACTGGAACTCCTTGACGTGTTGTACTAGGTGAGCCGAGTTTGGGCTCGTTTTGTTAGTTATGATTAGACCTTACCTCCAGAACTGATGGAGTGACCTGAAGGTGTACTTCGGTGACTGCTACTGGAACTCCTTGACGTGTTGTTCTAGGTGAGCCGAGTTTGGGCTCGTTTTGTTAGTTATGATGAGACCTTACCTCCGGACCTGATGGAGTGACCTGACGGTGTACTTCGGTGACTGCTACTGGAACTCCTTGACGTGTTGTACTAGGTGAGCCGAGTTTGGGCTCGTTTTGTTAGTTATGATGAGACCTTACCTCCGGACCTGATGGAGTGACCTGACGGTGTACTTCGGTGACTGCTACTGGAACTCCTTGACGTGTTGTACTAGGTGAGCAGAGTTTGAGCTCGTTTTGTTAGTTATGATGAGACCTTACCTCCGGACCTGATGGAGTGACCTGAAGGTGTACTTCGGTGACTGCTACTGGAACTCCTTGACGTGTTGTACTAGGTGAGCCGAGTTTGGGCTCGTTTTGTTAGTTATGATGAGACCTTACCTCCGGACCTGATAGAGTGACCTGAAGGTGTACTTCGGTGACTGCTACTGGAACTCCTTGACGTGTTGTACTAGGTGAGCCGAGTTTGGGCTCGTTTTGTTAGTTATGATGAGACCTTACCTCCGGACCTGATGGAGTGACCTGAAGGTGTACTTCGGTGACTGCTACTGGAACTCCTTGACGTGTTGTACTAGGTGAGCCGAGTTTGGGCTCGTTTTGTTAGTTATGATGAGACCTCACCTCATGATGTAGATGTGTTAGGTATTTTAGTTGTAGTTTTTTTTTAGTACCTTATTTACAAAATCAGTTCATTAATCAAATCAACTAAGAATTATGTTCAAAAATAAACAATTAGGTACGTTACCCGTAGGTACTGTTCAGTGACCACCTTCACTGGCTATGCACAATTGAGCACAGCGGCGTTTCTAGGCGTCGGCGTCTTTTAGATCTTAAGCTTTTACACTTTGGAACTTCCTTCACTTATTTCACGCAACGGTATAACACTAGTGATTTTTTCCGTTTACACTAAAAAGGTCTAATGGAATGGTGATTAAGTCCAGCAACTACACTGGCCCACTTGTACGTTGCCATTCGTTTTTCCACTTGTCCGTTGCGATTCGTTTTTCCACTTGTCCGTTGAAGTTTCACTTCTTCTATGTGCACACATTTATTTTTTTCATAAATGCCTACTTTTTTTTTTTTTTTTGCCCTGGGGATGTCCTCATGGACGCACTCCGCCCGGGGTAGGCGGAACCAGTGTCGGACTCTTAGCGACTAAAACCACCACGGTGTTCCTTCAACCACCTTAGCCGGGGGCGTGGGAACCCGTGAGTATTCACACAACCACCCCCGACACGTCCTGGCCCGCCACAAGCAGGCGAGCACCTTCTCCCCGTGCGGCCGCACCCTCCTAGGGGCGCACACGGAACACTGCAGGCCACCTCACCTCAAGGGCCTTTACCAGCTATGCCAGCTGCGCCAACTACGCCAGCTACGCCAGCTATGCCAACTGTGTCAGCTACGCCACCTGCGCCAGCTACGCCAGCATGCTGCCAGGTCAGCATGCCAGCTATGCCTACTGTGTCAGCTACACCAGCTGTGCCAGCTACGCCAACTGTGCCAGCTAGGCTAGTTGCTGGTCGGGCAGCAGACTACCCCGAGTCTGCTGCTCGCAGGCCCCATCCTCCCGTAATTTTTTATAAAGGTTTTCTTCCTCGCGGTCTGGACGGTAAAGCCAAGACCCTCTGTCCCAAGAGGCGTGAGAACACTAAACAGCGGGCACTCCTGGAGTTACGAGATCGACGGGGGCCAGTCCCCCCACTGCCTGCCCAGTGGCAGGGTGAGTGCACACTGGGCCCGCCCCTGCTTCTCCACTGTGCCCTCTGCTGGCATCAGAGGGGCACGTGGAGCAACTCCCCACTGGCCCACATGGGGCCCCTCCCGTACCAGAATATTGGCCACAGGCAATAAGATCCCCCGAAGGTTAATCCCTCGAAAGGATTCCATTGCCTGTACCCAGGATGCACTAGCCTAACAACTGCCGTTCCCTCTAGACGTGTCCAGAGGGACAAGCAGCCGTCAGGCACACGTGGAGGTTTTCTGGCCAGAATCCCTCATAAATGCCTACTATCATAGCATACTCCTACTACACTAACTTCAATTGGTGTTCTTTAGAATCATTAAAAGGCTTACTACACTACGCGGTATTCAGTCTGTCTAACTGTCTTGAAGACTGAGAAAGTGTAGTGTAATGTAATATATATATAATAACACTCACCCCCAGTTTCTGAAAGGCTGATCAACACAAAAATTAACTAATCGGCTGTCAAATCTCAGGTCAAGCGATGTGATTGGTTGTTAGTATTTTTACCAACCAACCACAGGAGCTGACATTAGATTTGAAAATAGATCAAATTGATCAGCCTTTCAGAAACTGGGGGTTAGTCTGTCGGAATCTGCGTTTAGTCGGACCGAACCTGTAGGTCTACTCGCGTTTTACGAACGACAAACGAAGAACGAACTTTCGTTCCGACTGATACTTACATAGTAAAGATAGGCACATAAAAAAGGCACAATTAAGATAGACTTCGGTTCATAGTCGTATACAATTTACCCGAGATGACAAAAACAAACGTCAAAACACGATCATCGCATGCGATAACGGAACGATGGTTGACCGGAGTAGCAAATTGTGCGATGAATCGTACGATTTATCGAATATCGTCGAACGGGAGTAGACCCCCTGCTCGTCGAGACTTATTGACTTCAGACTGAATATCACTTTCATGGAGTTTATTCTACTCTGTGACTACACGATTTGGTAGGAAGTGGTAGAAAGGGTTTCCTTTAGATAGTAACATAACCAGCCCATTACTGTCCCACTGCTGGGCACGGGCCTCTTCTTAGTACGAGAAGGCTAAGGCCTTAGTCCACCACGCTGGCCTAGTGCGGGGTGGCGGACTGCACTTACTTTAGATAGTGTCCTCCATAATTTTAAAGGGTGTCCACGTAGGTTTTTGTTCTCACTGAGAGTGTACAAATTCTCAATTCTGGGAACATTGTAGCGACCCGTGAGTATTTTATATGTCTCAATAAGACAAAGTCAAAGTATTTATTAGTGTGATTTTTGGTGATACAGTAGGTCTTATACATATTTTACGGGAACTCAAAAATCTACCCATTAGGGCGTACACTATGTAACAATGTAAGAAATTATAGAAGACATTGCATACAATTTAACAAAAAAAATTATTAATTATTTTTTTATTTATTATAAATTATTTCAGAATAATTATTAAAATGTCAATTCTGAAACATTCGATACATCTGGCATCTTAACTATTATAAAATTGTAAACGTCTGTTTGTTTGTTTGTTTGTTTGTTTGTTCCAGCATCACTCTAAAACTACTGGACCGATTTTGATGATTTTTTTTTTGTTTGAAAGCTGATGATCTGACTTAAAAACTGGTATGGGTTTTGAGAAAGAAAGAAAGAAAAAAAGAAAAAAAAATCGTGGGTTGCGTACTCACCCGACAGATCGAAGCTTCTATGCATTTGCACGAGCGGATAGTAATGTACGATGGAGTGGAGTGGAGTGGAGTGGACAGGGGAGTGGACAGGGGATGGGACTGGGGATGGGACTGGGGACGGGACAGGGGATGGGACCGGGGACGGGACAGTGGACGGGACAGGGGACGGGAAATGGGACGGGACATGAGACGGGACATGGGACAGGACAGTGGGACGGCACATGGGACTGGACATAGGATGGGACATGGGACAGGACATGGGACATGGGACGGAAGATAGTGATTTAGTGATATAGTGAGACAGTGGGACAGTGGGACAGTGGGCCGTGGAACAGTGGGATAGTGGGACAGTGGGAAAGTAGGACAGTGGCAGCAGGACGGTGGGACGGTGGGACAGTGGGGCAGTGGGGTAGTGGGGCAGCGGGGCAGCGGGGCAGTGGGCCATTGGGATAGTGGGGCAGTGGGGTAGCGGGGCAGTGGGGCAGTGGGGTTGTGGGGCAGCGGGACAGCGGGGCAGCGAGACAGTGGGGCAGCGGGGCAGCGAGGAAGTGGGGCAGCGTGCCAGCGGGGCCGTGGGGTACCGGGGCAGCGGGGCAGTGGGCATTGGGATAGTGGGGCAGCGGGGCAGTGGGGCAGCCGGGGCTGGGCAGCGGGTCAGCGAGGCAATGGGGCAGCGGGGCAGCGTGCCAGTGGAGCAGCGGGGCAGTGGGTTACTGGGGCAGCGGGGCTGTGGGACAGTGGGATAGTGGGTCAGCGGGGCAGTGGGGCATTGGGGTAGCGGGGCAGCGGGGGCGGGGCAGCGAGGCAGTGGGGCAGCGGGGCAGTGGGGTACCGGGGCAGCGGGGCAGTGGGCAGTGGGATAGTGGGGCAGCAGGTCATTAGGGTAGCGGGCCAGCGGGGCAGCTGGGCAGCGGGGCAGTGGGGTAGCGGGGCAGCGGGGCAGTAGGGGAGTGGGGCAGGAAGTGGGATAGTGGGGCAGAGGGGTAGCGGGGCAGCGGGCTGTGGGGCAGCGTGGCAGTGGGTTACCGGGGCAGTGGGGCAGTGGTATAGTAGGGCAGCGGGGCAATGGTGCAGCGGGGCAGTGGGGCAGCGGGGCAGTCGGACAATGTGGCAGTGGGTTACCGGGGCAGTGGGGCAGTGGTATAGTAGGGCAGCGGGGCAATGGTGCAGCGGGGCAGCGGGGCAGTCGGACAATGTGGCAGCGGGGAAGCGAGGCTTTGGGGCAGCGGGGCAGGCTGTGGGGCAGTAGGACAGTGGTGCAGTGGGGTAGCGGGGCAGTGGGATATTGGGGCAGCGGGGCAGTGGGGCAGTGGGGTAGCGGGGCAGCGGGTCAGTGGGGGGCAGCGGGGCAGGCTGTTGGGCAGTGGGGCAGTGGTGTAGCGGGGCAGTGGGGCAGTGGGGTAGCGGGGCAGCGGGGCAGTGGGGCAGCAGGGCAGTGGGGCAGCGGGGCAGCGGGGAAGAGGGGCAGCGGGGCTGTGGGGCAGTGGGGCAGTGGGATAGTGGGGCGGTGGGGCAGCGGGGCAGTGGGTTAGCGGGGCATTGGGGCAGTGGGGCAGCGGGGCAGTGGGACAGCGGGACAGCGGGACAGTGGGACAGTGGTCTGGACTGGAATGGACTGGACTGGACTGGACTGACGTGGGTTAGCAGAATTTAACGCGAGCGGAGCCGCGGGTAAAAGCTAGTAGTACATAAAATCAGTCACATTAAATTTTGTCAAGAAGGAATTCGTCAATGGTATAGTAACATTTATCAATTAGGAATCTACTTAATTTACGTTTAAATTGTGTCAAGTTTGAATCTTTGAAGACTTCCCCTCTGTTTACGCTTTTCAAGAGAAGTAAGGCCAAGGTCTTTCAGGCATTGTTCGTAGGGTTTATTCTTTAATATTCCAACCAGCTTAGTCGCCCTTCTCTGTACACTTTTCAAAAGTGTGATATCTTTCTTGACATAGGGATCCCATATCACATATGCATAGGTACTCTAGATATGGTCTAATATAAGTTTTATATAGTTTCAATAATGTTCTTGGTGTGAGACATTTAAATGCTTTTCTAATAAGATACAACATATAGTTTGCTTTTTTGACTTTGCCAGTTATGTGCGTTTTAGAAAGTTTATTTTGAGCTTTATGCTTTGTCTACTACTATTATAAAATTGTTAAATGTCAGTTGTCTGTTTGTTTGTTTGTTCCAGCATCACGATAAAACTACTGGACCGATTTTGTTGAAAGGGTTTGTGACTAAAAACTTATGATTTGACTTAAAAACTGGTATGTATTTTACCTCGCTACGATGACGGGAACCGGTGATTTTTAATTATATTTTTCTACAACATTTTGCATACATTAGGCGCTCATATCCAGCTGTCATTCGCACGCATGCGCTCTAGCGCGCGCCTCCATAGACAGAATACGGCTGCTATGGAAATTGCATTAAAAACTTTTTGGTCGGGCCGAATTGTCCAGAGTAGAAAAAAAGAATCCTGTCGTATGTGGGTGGTCCCATCTTGGAAATGCAGTCTTTTGAGCCAACCGAAAATCAGAATCTTTCGACTTACAGACAAGGACCGGAAGCTACCTCTAAATTGCGATTTCTCAAATTTTTTGTATGAAAAACAATAAAATTATGTTAGAAGTACCTAAACGTTGTTATAATTATTGTATCCTTCTTAATATACGAATAAGCATAAAGTTATCTTGGTGTAACTAAAAAATAGTCCACCACGCTGGCCTAGTGCGTGTTGGCGGACCACACACACCATCGTGAACTGTATGGAGCAGTCTCAGGTGTGCAGGTTTCTTCACGATGTTTTCCTTCACCGTTAAAGCAAGTGATAATCAAATTCTGATCCGCACATGAATCCGAAAAGTCAGAGGTGCGGGCCGGGATCGAACTCGCACCCTCCTGCATGGAAGGCAAGCTTTCAACCACTAGGCTATCACTGCTAAACTACATATACTATTCAATAATATATTAATTTCTAAATGTAACTTATATTATAACCATACGATCATAGAAACTTAACTTTCTCAGCTTTCATTAATAAGGAATAAATCTCACTAAGAAACCCCATGTAGGTATACAATGAGTAGTCTAGTCTAGTGTTAGTATACACACCGGCACAATTAGCGGAACAGAAAAAAAAGTGAGACTATGAGATAATAACGCATATATTTGACGAAAATGTAATTAGACACAAAATAACAAATTGATTAACATCTTTTAACAACGACTTTGAAAAGTCTTCGTTATTTTTTATTGAGAAATAAAGAAATTTGAAATAAGTGAAATTTTTAGATGATTATGAACCATCACAAAAAATAAAAAAAAGTAAGCATTAAATGATTTAACAATAAAATTAAAGCAAAATTAATAACGAGTGTTTCCCCCTCTTGCTCTGATTACGGTTTCCATTCGTCTGGGCATGCTACAGATTATGTTTTCGATGGTTTCTTGAGGCAACCGCTCCCACTCCTCAAGTAATGCGTTTCCAAGTTCATTCAGATTGTTGGGGGGTGGCATTCTGGATTTAACCCTTCTTTTTAGCAAGTCCCAGATATGCTCTATCGGATTCATATCGGGGGAATTTGCTGGCCACTGCATCACCGGTATACCTACGTGGCTCAGATATGCCTGTACCGATTGTGCACTATGAGCACGAGCATTATCTTGCATTAGAATAAAGTCGTCACCAATAAATGGGGCAAATGGTACAACATGTTCTTCTAAAATGTCTCTGATGTATCGATCTGCTGTCATGGTCCCTCCTGTGACTATCACTAACTCCGTGCGAGCTCCCAAACATATCCCTCCCCAAACCATAATCGAGCCGCCACCATAAGCCACTGTGTGTTCAAAATTAGACTGTATGTGGCGTTCTCCTTTGCGTCTCCATATTCGCTGTCTCCCATCGATCTGTTTTAAAAGAACTCTGAACTCATCAGTAAAGAGAACCTGCTGCCGTTCGTTCAAATCCCAATGACGATGTTCTCGCGCATAGCTTAATCGGTTTACGCGGTGACGTCTCTCAAGTTTTGGGCCTTTGGCAGGTATATACGACCCTAAACCAACTTCTTCAAGTCTCCTGCGAACTGTACGCTCACTTACTCGTACTCCTCAAACGTCTTCCAGTTCATTTCGAGCTTGTACAACCGTTAATCGCGTATTCCTACGAACTCCCAAGTTGTAAAAAACTGTCATCTCGCCTCGATGTACATCTTTTTCTACCTTGACCCCTCCTCCTCACAAGAGAATTAGACGATCTGTACCGCTGGATGCTGCGATGAATCGTTGATACTGGTCGACGAAGCCTTGAGGCAATCGATCTGTAGGTATGGCCATTTCTTCTCATTTCATCAGCCCTAATGATTTCCAGTGATGTTAAGTCAGGCATAATAAAGAGCTTTTAATAAACAAAATTGCCTATAGAATAACAAATTTATAAAAAACCCTTAAGTGCAATTTTTCAAAAAAATTACAATTACGTAGTTATTACTCGAACAAGTTGACAAAACGTATTGTTCGGGAAAATAAAACAAATGAATGAAAAAAGTGTATGTCATCTAATTTTCTATTTTCAAATTTGACAATAAATTAAAAAAATATCATAACTGGCCAGTTCCTCAAGTAAAAGATTTTAAAATCCTGCTTTTTTTGTGTTCCGCTAATTGTGCCGGTGTGTATAGTTTAGTCTTTAATCAAAACTGCCAATCAATGTTCACTGCTGGAGGTCTTACTTTAATAATGGAAAATATTTAAATTGGTGAATTTACTCATCTTAACGAACATTTACTATGGGGGCAACCCTGAAATCGCGAAAAAAATTATTAAGTAGATTACATTTTGTCGATTTGTGTGAACACAAATGTAGGGAACAGATTCATGTTTTTTAGCGATTTCAGGGTTGCTCCCATAGTAGGTAAATTATGTTGTTCGTTATGATGAGTAGATTCACTTCAAATATTTGCCATTAATACCTTATAGGCCTCCCCAGCCTAATTATGTCATTCAAGAATAATTAAAAATAACAATTCCAATTTTACAGGACCCCACTTCATGAAGATGTATATTGTTCATACAGCTGGTCAGTGAATGTAGTTGGAAGAAAAAAATGGACTTTGTTCCCTCCTGGAGAAGAGATAAAATTGCAAAATCAGTTTGGTAATCTTCCTTTAGTATTTGAACCGGACAAATATGAAGATATAAAATACTATGAAATTATTCAAGAAAAAGGGGATGCACTATTTGTCCCATCCGGGTGGCATCATCAAGTTACGAATGAATTGCATACTATTTCTGTTAATCACAATTGGATAAATGCTTGTAATATAGATATTGTGTGGAATGCTTTACAAAAAGCTTTACTTATTGTAGAGCGTCAGATCGAAGATTGTAAAGAATCAGCTGAATTTCCAAATGAATGCCAGCACATTCTGAAATGCCATTTTGGCATGGACTTTAAGTCGTTCGTGACATTCTTATGTTATATAGGTAAGAAAAGGTTATCTCAATTACAGGGGAATCCACAAGTAGGTAATAATCATGGGATAATTATGTTTGATTTAAAAAAAATATTATTAGTTATGAACTCAATTCATGTACATCAAATATTCTTAAATAAAAATATATTATCCTCTGTAGAAGATACATTTTTAGAAGTAAAAAATGCTATTTCCTCAATATTTAAATAAAGTAATTTATTTAGTTTTCAGTTATAAATTTGATTTTCTAATTCCTGAAACATGCTCATTTTTGATCAAATCTTCCATTTCGATTTTGCTATAACCCAATTCAAATAATATTTCTATTGTATGCTGTCCTGGCTCTGGTAAAGGTTTATGACCACTGGATATTCCTGGAGTACGGGACATTTTGGGAACTGGTTCAGGTACAACCATATTATTCACATCTCTATGAAAAGATGTATCAGAAGCACGATATTTATGTTTATCAACGGAATCTATATCTAATACAGGAGTCACACATGCATCAAAATTTTCAAAAATTTGGCACCATTCGTCTTGGGTTTTCTTTGAAAATATTTCTTGAAATTTATTGTTACAATATTCAGTATTGCTTGCTTGGCCAAATTCATCTTCTGGTAGCTCTAACCCTTTCAAAAAGTTTGAATAAAATTGTGGTTCAAGTGCTCCAACCGCCATATACTTGCCATCTTTGGTTTTGTATGTTCGATAACATGGATATCCCCCATCCAGAGGGTTTGTCCCGGGTTCACCTGACCAAATTGGTAATTGCCTTGATTTAAATAACCACTTTCCGACGTACGCCGCACCTTCCGTCATACTTGTATCTATTATTTGTCCTTTCCCTGATTTAGTCCGTTCAAATAAGGCTAATATTATACCCAAAGCACACAATACTCCACCACCCGCAAAATCACTTAGCAGATTGAGAGGTGGTGACGGTGGCTGTTTGTTTTTGCTGAGCAATGAAAGGATACCTGACATGGCAACATAATTTATATCGTGCCCAGCTTTGTTTTTGTAGAATCCATGTTGACCATATCCAGTTAACCTAGCATAAATGAGACGAGAATTTTCTTCCATTAGAAGTCCAGGTCCTAGTCCCAATTTTTCCATAACACCTGGTCGGAAAGTATCCAAAAGAACATCTGAAGACGCACAAAGCTTCTTTACCACATTGACACCTTCCTTAGTTTTTAAATTCACTGATATCATTCTCTTTCCATTAGACATTACATCGAATGGATTTGGGTTCATCTGTAAAAAATATAATTTATTAGCAACTGTTTTTGAAGCTTGCTTTGCAAGGTTTACCTATCATAGAGATATAAATTGTGGAAAGAAAAAATCGCTCACAAGCAGCATCGATGAATGACGAATTCTGCTCGTGAACGATTTGTTTGTCCGAAATTACTATTCCCATATTTTCAAAGGTAAGATTTTTAATGTTCCTTAATACAACAATAACCACAATTTTATTTTACAATAACAACAGAACCTTTTTCCGTGGTTACAGAAGTCAGATTTTTTCCAAGTTAACCTATCCGAGTCGAATACGCCTGAGAAGATTGTGCGGTGATAGCATCTACCATTAAACCCTATAGAGACGTAATCACACCAAATTTATTTGAAATAAATTCCGCTAATTTTCGACTAGAAGTAACGCGCTCCTATTGGCTTATTTTAATTTTTCTATGCAAATTAATAGAACAGTTTTTTATTTGGTCAACTCTTATTTAACCTCTATAGTTTTAATCCCCGATGGGTGATAGCTAGCATGCAGGCAAGCATGCTGCAAACTATCATGCAAGCAGCAAGCATGCAAGTGGATAGGGGTTAAAAGAGCTACCAACCTAACCTATCCGAGTCGGATCCGCCTTAGAAGATTGAATGGTAATAGCCGGTATGCAAGTAAGCATGCAAGCAAGTATTATGTAAGTTAGTATCAATATTAATAAGAAACGGCCAAATTATACTACGATAGCTGCGGAAGGGCCCTGGTGACCTGTAATACAGGTTTTTATTAAAAACCTACTTCAACCTTCTCTCACAAAGTTGATTTTTATAATTTTTACACATTTGCTAAACCTAGTAGTTTAAAAAAACGATTGTAAAGAGAGAATAAATTCATTATTAATAGATTGTCCACAGACATAGTAAAAAATATAGACTAAGTGCTGGGAACAACCATAGTGAAGCAACAAAAACCGTGCTCCGTCATGTACAACCAGGCTCACGCACACACATGCACCTTAAACCGTGCTCACCCCTCTCAGTTCACATGTCGCAGCATCTTCCAGTAAGCATCGCGAAAACAAATATCCTTCAGGTGCATGGTGTGTGAGCACTGGTTGTACATGAAGGAGCACAGTTTTTGTTGGCTTCACTATGGTTGTTCGCAGCACTTAGTTTATATTTTTTACTATGTCTGTGATCAAGCCATCTCAAAATGTTGTTGTTACATAACACATTTGGTCTTACATGTAATTAGAATTAGTTTAGTTCTCCAAATCCTATTGTAGTAAATAATAAGGGTTAATCTTCTAGAATCAAATAGCTGCCAATTAGGAAACCCTCTCGAACCCCCAACATAAGACTCCTGGCTACACTTATGCCATAAAAGCGTTTATGTTATGTCACTAACCTTCTGAACTACAGTTACGCTGGCCCCAAAGTCTGCTAATATAGTTCCACATAATGGGCCTGGAGCTAAGCCCATCATTTCTACAACTCTAACGCCTTTAAGTGCCATTTGTATAAAATGCTTGATCTGGAAAGAAACAAAAAATAGTTTTAGGATACAATAATAATTGTAAAAATATAAATCGTCGAAAGAAAAACTCGCTCACGAGCTGGATTCGAACCTGCGACTCCTGGTTCAAATACAGCTCGTGAGCGAATTTTTCTTTCCATACTTTAGGTATATATTTAGATTTCGCTCCGTATGCGTTAATGCGTTAAAATAACCAAATAATAATATTTGTATTGTACTGGAAGGCGCAGCGTGGGTAGGACCCCCACAAGGTGGACCGACGACCTGGTGAAGGTCGCGGCCCGCGGGAATCCGCTGGATGCGGAAGGCGCAGGACCGGTCGTTGTGGCGATGCTTGCTTGGGGGAGGCCTATGTCCAGCAGTGGACGTCTTTCGGCTGAAATGACGATGATGAATATTTGTATATTTTTTAGAAAAATAATCATCCTGTAGCTTTATCATACCGATCGAAAGGCTTCATCATAAGGATTATTTTTTGCTAAATAACATAGTGTCACAAATAAAAGGAAGACCATGAATTTTAACATTTGATGTGAAATTTTGTTCAGAAAAATGAAAACCTGAGATCCCCAGATCTAACCCCGTTAGAATTTTTTTATGGGGTTATGTAAAAAAATTAGTTTTTTTTTTTACACAGTAGTCCGATTTTGATAATTCTTTTTTTAATGGATAGGGTATATCTCGAAGTTGGTCCCATTTAAATTTCAAAATCAAAATCTACCCCTAAGGGTAGGAAAACAGGGAATGAGTGTTTGTTCACCCACTGAATTCTTACATGTTAATCGATTCTGTTGAAACTTGGCACACATAAATGTAGTTCTAGATACTACAACATAATGGGACCTGGAGTGAGATTCTAGCTACAAAAAAAAAAACTTTTTAACAAAAAATTGAAATATCATTTTAATTTACGCCGTTGGTTTATGTTCCCCCAGTTAGGGTGGGGGAACTAGTTATTTAATTTGGAAAACATAGAAACAGCTTGCGGCGTGGCTGAACCACTTATCCATTTTAAACCAGTAGTTTGACCATGAGGCCCTTCCTATCTGAAACGCTTCGGGAGCAGCTGGTCGAAACTCTGGTGTTGTTTAGGTTAAACTACGCAGATACAGTGTATGGCTCACGTTTGGTATCTCGCACAGACCGGCTTATCCAGAGAATACAAAATGCTTGTGCCCGTTTCTGGTATAATATTCCTCGCAGAAGCCATGTAACACCATTCCTCAACAAACGTTATGTTTATTGAATAATTTGATAAATTATTTACTTTATGTAGATATTATTTAAAATAGCTAGTTGGAGTTGGTCAAACTAATAAACCTGGTCCCAACCCAATCTATACTTCTATACTATATAATATTATAAAGAGGAAAGATTTGATTGTTTGTTTGTTTGCATTGAATAGGCTCCGAAACTACTAGACCGATATGAAAAATTCTTTCACCATTGGGAAGCTACACTATCTCCAAGTGACATAGGCTATATTATATTTTCAAAAAAATTAGGGATCCTTACTAAAACACCAATAATGTAACCCAAGGTGTAAAAAAATTACCTTAAAATTCCTTACATCGTGTGCGCTGCTAAAACTATTGATGATAGAACAAAATAATGTATTACGGCTATGCAGAAAACATCATTATCTACAAAAAATGTCGCGATAGCATATGTCTAACTATTATAGTTACGTCACAAAAAGTGATATTTTATTTATAAAATTTAATTAAAATGATGCCTCTAGAAAAGGCTCTTTATTTGTACCTTGGTATTAATCCTTATCAAAATAAATTACTTCATATTCAAAACTGCTTCAATATCTTTATATAACTTTTTGAATTATTCAATTCGGACTTTCCATTCGAAAGATATCACGAGTTTAAAAATGTAAGTATTAGAAAAAAGTTGCGTGGTCGCCGCTCACTCCGCTCGGCTAACTATGCGATGTAGGCGTCACTGGCGTACGGGAGGGGAGTCAATTCGCAGACATTTCTACACCAGGAAGTCCCACAATACTACACGGGCCAACTTTATAACTTTTTTTTTTTTTAAACTTTTTTTACTTTTACTCTTTTTTAGTTACAGTGCTGTTTTTAGTTAGATCATATCTAGTGTGTATTGGTATTGCGAATTTCATAATGGACAAAAACAACGAACAAAGAGATTGTTTTATATTTTGCATCGCCAATGGAATTAGTGTTCGGAGTCACTGAAAATGTTACAGAAGGCTTACGGTGAATCGACTTTATAAAAACCGGCCATGAGCTTGTCAGGCCATGCTCAGTATTATAGCACAGAATATCTAATAGTACTATCGTATTATATAGGTCTAATTACAAACGAATCAAATCGAATATTAATCATTGCTATTTTAGTTTTTGCAAACAGCGCCACCTAGCGCTAAATTGAAGAAGCTAAATTGAAGAAGTGTGTCATATCAATATAACACAAAGTTTCTTTTTGTGTTTTTTTTTTTATAGAAAGTAACTAAAGGATTTTTCGCTAAAGTCAATGACCTTTGAACTAGGACGTCTTAAGTATTTTGCAGTTTTCTCACTATAACTCAAAAATTTATTATCACATTATACTCGAAATAATTTTAAAAGAGTTTTTATAAAGGTCTATCAATGTGGTAGATTATAAGTTTCTACGTTGCATAGTTTAGAAATGGCAGGGGGGGGGGACACATTGCAAGCCACTATGGCGGGCTGTATTTCACAGATGGTATGTCTGATAAAAAGTTATGTATGAAACATTACCTTCATTTTAGTAGACCTATTCAATGATACCCCAAAGGAGGGGGTGTAGCGAAAAAAAAATTTTCAACCCCATTTATGGGCGCCACCCCTCAAATACGTTATCAAGATTTTTTTATTCTTTTTAACTTGAATTCTATATCTAAACCATTTTTTAACAAAATATCATTTACTTATGTTTATAACTGTAGAAGTTATTAAGCTGTAAAGGATTAGGACAGACGGACAGACGGACGGACATGACGAAACTATAAGGGTTCCTTGTAGGACTACGGAACCCTAAAAAACACGTACATAAGAGTGGTACAAAGTGTTCAAAACCGGTTGAGATGTGACGGCAGATTTGCGTCACTCTGGTAGGCCATCAACGACTAAAACTGAAGTTAATTAACATCGCAAAAGTGAAGGAAATAGTGACTGAAAATCCTCATTCAAGTTTGAGAGAGATTATGGAAGGGAAGATTGATTGGAAGAGGAAGACCGCCAAGAACTTTTATGCAACGAGTAAAGGAAAAAAAATGCCGTATGCGTGTCCTATTATATCAGGATGTCAAAAGAGAGGTGGAATGCAGAAAATGAGGATGCAAATAATAATAATATATATTTTGTAGTTTTTAGGGTTCCGTACCCGAAGGGTGCCAAACGGGACCCGGTCCGGTCCGTCTGTCTGTCTATCACAGGGCTGTATCTTTGTAACGGTATTAGATAACTAGTTGAAATTTTCACAGAATATGTATTACTATAGTGCCTATCAGGGACCGAAACCGGTACGACTAATACATGTATTTTTTCGGTTACAACCTTTATTATTTTTAAAGGTAACCTTAATTCTTACTACTTATAAAACCGGTATTCATACCGGTTACCGAAATAAAAATTACCCCTATCTTACACGTGCCGTCGGCATAAGTCAAAGGGCGGACAGCGCAGTGTGTGTGTATCGAAGAGTCGAGGCGAGTGAGACGACCCGCGCCGACCAAAGCCAACCAATCACGCGGATAGAGTAGTGACATAGAAATGGGACGAAAGCGAAAAAATGATGTATACGCATATTTTACCTATAAAAAAGAAACAAATACATCAAAATGTAATATAGAAGATTGCAATAAAGTTATAAAGATGATGCTAGCGTGAACGTTACCATCAGCATATTCACCAATATCGGGCTATTACTTCCAAAGTATGTGGTCATGAATTCATTTATTGGGTTACAAATTGTCTCGAATTGGTCACTAAAGATTGGCATATCAAAATCAACCCAACCCCCAAGTCAACCTCACCTGCCAACAGACGAGGCTCTGACAATCGATAAATGGCGGTATAACCATTTATTTTAAATGGTGTTGCTAAATTTAGCAGACGGGTGACGAGGAGCATCGTCATTGGTGCGATAAGCATCGCTCTGCGATCGCTAACCTGCATGCCCAGTGTGGCGATTATGGGCACAACTTCTATGGCGAGCTGGCAAAAATTACGGGCCCTCGTTCCCGGCCGCCCTGCTATTCCTGATCACTGTAACGGCAGGGTAGGGGGTTCCACTTGGCGCAACTCGAGGAAGAGCTCAGAAGGATAAGCTGGCACATTCTGGGGCTGTGTGAAGTCCGGAGAGGGTGAGGGCTATTACCCTGGAATAGGGCCACCTTATTTATTTTTGAGAGGGAGACCAGCTATCCCAAGGCGGCGCCGGGTTCTCTCTGTGACAACGTTGTAGAAATTTTCAGTGTGTCGAGCAGGGTAGCAAACCTTGTGATTAAGCTGACCAAGAGGTAAAGCCTTAAGGTCGTGCAGGTTTACGCACCGAGCTCGACATACTCTATGATAAAGTCGAGGCTATGTTCGAAGACATCTCGAAATCTCGAAGGCCTTGCACTCCATTACCAAAGCTTACTACAACGTTTTCATGGGGGATTTCATCGCTAAAATGGAACAGATTTGCAGCGAGTCGGTAGTAGGACCCCACCCACGGTTTTGGCAGCATAAATCATAGGGTAAATGCTTGTCAACTTTTTGGGGAAAGAGGGACTTTTCTTTTTGAGGAAGTGGACATGGCTGAGTCCCGATGCTATGATTTAAAATGAAATAGACTTTATTATTGTTATAATAAAGTCTATTTAGTAGATAAAAAGCACATATTCAGAGATGTCTCAGTAATCAACAGGTTCAATACAAGTTCAGTGATCACAGACTTATCCGAGGCTCACTGAATATCGACTTGAAGCTGGAGCACATCCATTTGATGAAGTCCAGACTACAAACTACGGTACCTAGCATACTGCAAACTGTGGTAGGATCTGAAACGATCCAGTCAAACCTGGAAAACAGATTTGTTGCCGTGGAAACCACAAAGAACGTTGACCAGGCTCTTGATCAAGTGGTAAAAATCCTCAGGGATGAAGGTACGAGACTGTAAAATGCGACGCACAGGCAATAATTCGAAGCTTTCGGAGGAGACTCTGGCTCTTATGAGGGAACTACGGGAAAATCCACCTGTCACTTCGTCAGAACACCGGGCGCTAAAAAAAAGCATCAGTAAACTGGTACGACGTGACCTCCGACGCTTTAATACAAGCTCTACTGAAAAATCGATTGAGAAAAATCGGGGGTCGAAGCTGCTCGTCCAGTTCTTAGAAACAAGCCACCTAACGAAGTTGACCACATCACGTGGAAATGTTGTCGTTTCGAAGCCAGAGTTCCTTTCCGAGGTGGATGATTTCTATGGCTAGTTATATGCCTCTTATGCATCTCGACCTAACCCCGAAAATGAGGATTTTAGAGCCACTCTGACCCGAAATTTTACAGAAGATCTGCCAGAAATTAGCCAAGACGAAATCGAGGCGGCTCTTAAACGGAAGACGGAATTACGACCGAACTCCATTAAAAGAGCTTCGGGAAATTTTCAATTCTTTCCTCGTTTCAGGGAGAACTCAAGAGGCGAGGCGCAGAAGCGTGGTCGTACTATTCTTCAAAAAAGGTAACAAGACCCTATTGAATAAATATCGAGGCCCATTTCGCTTCTAAGCCACGTCTATAAGCTGTTTTCATGAATCGTTACAAATCGGCTTGTGTGTACATTCAACGAGTTTCAACCATCGGAGCAGGCCAGTTTTCGAGGAGGATATGGCATCATAGACCACATTCACACAGTGCGGCAGATTATGCAGAAGTATGAAGAGTATAATCAGCCCCTGTGCTTATCATTTGTGGACTAGAAGTCCTTTGACTCAATCGAAACCTGGTCCGTTCTGGAGTCCCTGCAGCGATGCCAAGTTGACTGACGATATATTTTAACACTTGGAGTGTTAAAACACAAATTCAAAGCCACTCAGCGAGCTATGGAGCGAGCTATACTTGAAGTTTCTTTGAAGGATAGAATCCATAACGAGATTATTCGGAGGAGAACCGGAGTGACCGACATAGCTTGTAGGATTAGTAAGCTGAAATGGCAGTGGGCTGGCCATGTCTGTCGAAAGACCGATGGCCGCTGGAGCAGACGAGTCCTTGATTGGAGACCGCGAATCGACATACGCAGGGTAGAGCACCCCCCAGCCGGGTGGACCAACGACTTGATGAAAGTAGCTGGTGGGGACTCGATGCGGAAGGCAGAGGACCGAGTGTTGTGGCGCAATTTGGGAGAGGCTTATATCCAGTAGTGGACTGCGGTAGGCTGAGTTGATATCCAAGTGTCAAAATGTCTGTATGATGCCACCACAATGACAGTCCAAATCCAGAACCAGCAAACTTAGCATATCCACCTGCTTTGAGGCGTAAGACAAGGTGACGTGATTTCTCCGAAATTATTTTCCAGCACATTGGAGGATATGTTTAAAACAATGGACTGGAATGGATGCGGCATAAATATCAACGGCGAGTACATCTCGAACTTGCGGTTTGCAGACGACATCGCCATTATGGCTGAATCACTGCAGGACTTGCGACGGATGTTGGTTGGCCTAACTGATTCTTCCCTACGCATCGGTGTCTGGATGAACTTTGATAAAACCATACTTATGTTCAATGAGCATGTAACTCCGGAGGCGGTTGTTGTTGATAACAACGTTCGGTGACGCTGTCGAAGTTTTTTGTGTTTGTGTTTACCAAACATTTCAGTTCGGTAAAAACAATTTAGAAAGAGAAACTAGCAGAAGCATACAGCTGGGCTGGGCCGCATTCGGGAAACTTCGTCGAATCTTCTCGTCACCACAGAACCTTCACACTAAGATCTTCAATCAGTGCGTCATGCCTGTCATGACTTACGGAGCCGAGACATGGACACTCACGGTACGGTTTGACCACTAACTTAAATTAGCTCAGCGTGCTATGGAAAGGGCTATGCTCGGAGTTTCTCTGAAGGATCGAATCCGAAACGAGGTGATCCGACAGAGAACCAAAGTTGTCGACATAACCTACAGGATTAGCAAGCTGAAGTGGCAGTGGGCCGGCCACATTAGCCAAAGAACCGATGGCCGTTGGGGCAGACGTATTCTTGAGTGGAGACCGCGAATCGGTAAACGTAGGGTGGCAAGGTGGCTGGTAGAAACTAAATGCGAGCGGCCGGGGATCGATGTCAGTGGCGTACCATTGGAGAGGCATATATCCAGCAGTGGACTATAAATATAGTCTGATGATGTTAGATTATGGCAACGACGATACAGCCCATAGATGCCTCATAACAGGCGACCGATGTCTGCAACACATCTATGAAATTTCACTAATGTAGGTCGCCACTATTCGCCACTTAAAAAAATCTTCAAATCTGTTTCAACCACTTACATGAGCCGTCAAAACTGCCGCAATAGTGATTAGCCAATAGTCGCATTGGTAGGGCCAATCGGATTGCAGTACCCCGCCTCAGCTAGTGGCAGAATATATTGTACGCATTATATTCCACATTAGGCGTCTATTGAGCTGTATAGCCGTTGGATTATGGTGAGACTTTGGAAGGCAAATCTTCAATCTAATAAAAGTACATTATGGCTGTAATGTTGGTGTATTGATCTTGTTGTTCCCTAGTACTACCCATGATAATGCGCACAATTTGATGTGTAATTGGTATAAAGGTTTCGCCAGTTAATGAAATATCAAAAGATAAATCTGAAACAGACGCATTTGAATCTACCTCTGGAGTAGATGCATTCGGATCTAATGTAATAACAAATACTGAAAATAAAAACCAGCCAAGAGCATGTCGGGCCATGCTCAGTATTATAGGGTTAACTTCTTAGGTTTTCGCGATCGCTACACATTATAATAAAACAAAGTTTAACCGGATTAAATCGCGTATATTATTTAAATTGGTTTCCCTGACGTTTCGAAAGCTTTGCAGCATTTCGTGGTCGCAGGTAGACTAAGATGACAATCGTCTTTACAGATATTTCTAAAAAAATATTTTAATCTACCGTACAATATTATTAATTAAAATCGTTTCGATGCACGCAGTAATCACTCACAATATCATTATCTTTTAAAGTGTTGCGTGCTGTTTGGGACTTGATTATTTTTAGGACTGGGTTCCAAACAGGTGGTAGCTGCCAACCATCTTCTCTATTAAAATTAGGATGTTTTTTAATTTCAATAGCCTCACGGAGCATTCTAGGTACATATCGGTTTTCCTTTTCCAGAACTTGTGGTTTATCAAATCGAAGAAAATGGTTGGGTTTGTCTAGGGCATGTTCACACACATCGCATCTATATCGTCGTGTAGCGGATATCTTCATGGAGGATTTTGAAGGGAGAGCTCTCCTGACCGCTCCGGCTATGCCGAAGATCTTCAAGAGGTACGTTGACGACACTTTCACCATCTTGCCTCACAGTAGTGTCTCTGCTTTCTTAGAACATCTAAATTCTATACACAGTAAAATTCAATTTACTATGGAATTGGAGGCAAACAAATCCTTAGCTTTTCTTGATATACAACTTATCCATAATCCTGATCATTCTGTTAGTCATACAGTGTATAGAAAGCCTACCCATACAGACAGGTACTTGAACGGTGAATCTCACCACCATCCTTGTCAGTTAGCTACCGTGGTCAAATCTTTGTTACAGAGAGCACACCGCATCTGCGATGCCGACCACCTGGCAGGGGAACTTTACCATGTGAAGCATGTTCTCAAGCATAATAACTTGCAAGCTCCACATCCCCATCGCAAACGCCGCCAAAAACCCAGCACAGTTGATCGTCGACCTGCTGTTCTACCATTCATCAAAGGGGTCACCGACAGAATTGGTCATATCTTGAAGCGTGCTTCTATCAAAACCTATTTCAAGCCCCAAAGAAAGATCAGCCAACTCCTCAGACGGGTGAAGTGTCACATTCCCTTACAAGATGCAGGGGTCTACAAGATTGATTGTGATTGTGGGTTATCATACATAGGGCAAACAAAGCGTAGTATAGCCACTAGAATTAAAGAACATATAGCTGACGTCAAGAACAGACGCTCCACAAAGTCTGCAGTGTGTGAACATGCCCTAGACAAACCCAACCATTTTCTTCGATTTGATAAACCACAAGTTCTGGCAAAGGAAAACCGATATGTACCTAGAATGCTCCGTGAGGCTATTGAAATTAAAAAACATCCTAATTTTAATAGAGAAGATGGTTGGCAGCTACCACCTGTTTGGAACCCAGTCCTAAAAATAATCAAGTCCCAAACAGCACGCAACACTGTAAAAGATAATGATATTGTGAGTGATTACTGCGTGCATCGAAACGATTTTAATTAATAATATAGTACGGTAGATTAAAATAATTTTTTAGAAATATCTGTAAAGACGATTGTCATCTTAGTCTACCTGCGACCACGAAATGCTGCAAAGCTTTCGAAACGTCAGGGAAACCAATTTAAATAATATACGCGATTTAATCCGGTTAAACTTTGTTTTATTATAATATTATAGGGTTCCAATATTTTTGTTTTTGTAATAGACGGCAACATTGGCGACAAGCGTGAGCCTGTTGTAAGTAGCGCTAGATGGCGCTGTATAACGACAAATTTTAGAAGTGTGTCATGTCAACACAACACAAAGTTACTTTTTGTGATTTTTTCAAATAGAAAGTAACTAAAGGAGCATTCTTTGCTAAGATCATTTATCTCTAAGTTCAATGACCTTTGAACTGGGACGTCTTGAGTATTTTTCAGTTTTCTCTTTATAACTCGTAAATTTATAATCACATTATACTCAAAATAATTTTAAAAGATAGTTTTTACAAAGGTCTATCAATGTGGAAGATTAAAAGTTTCTAAATTGCATAGTTTAGAAATGGCAGGGGGGGGGACATAGCAAGCTGTCTCGCAGATGGTACACCTGATAAAAAGTGACATCACTTCAAACTTTCACTTTCTTCACTTCACTTCATCACTTAAAGTGACTTCATTTTAGTAGACCTATTCAGTGACACCCCACACGAGGGGTTGTAGCGAAAAATATTTTCATCCCCATTTCACATGTATGGGCGCCACCCCTAAAATACGTAATCACGATTTCGTTATTCTTTTAAAATTGAGGTCTATGTGTAGACTATTTTTTAACAAAATTTCATTCACTTATGTTAATAACTGTAGAAGTTATTAAGCTGTACCTAAAGGATTAGGACAGACGGACGGACATGACGAAACTTGGTTCCTTGTAGGAACTACGGAACCCTAAAAAAGTCTTAAACCAAAAGGGTATATGGGCTTGTCCCCATACAAGAAACCTCGAAAAACATGCGTATCAGCACTATCAGCGTCAAACTTAGGCTGATTATAGTGCATACTATGTAGTTTAGCAACCTCGGAGAGCTCGCTAAGCTGTCGGTCCCGGTTGTCATACGAATATCTATGGCAGTCGTTACGGGTAGTCAGAAGCCTGAAAATCTGACAACTGGTCTAACCTCCGAATGTCAGTGTTACCCAGTAACTGGATTGCGGGGGTCTGATGGCAGTCGCTCCGTGTAAAATACTGATGTTCAGCTGTATCTGGCTAGACTGTAAGCCGACCCCAATATAATTGGGAAAAAGGCTCGGAGGATGATATGTAGTTTAGCAACAAATACTAAAAATCGGGCAAACATAGATATATGTGGTGGTACCTGCATGTGAAAGAGATGCAAAAATTCATATTTCGCGCACGGTGCGTTGATGTATTTTGATGAACTCTCGTAAAGGACATCATTCAAATTGGGCCTTTTCTGAAAGTGCCAGCCAGAAGAAATAAAAGCTATAAATCGTTAGAACTGGTCATTTGGTGCAATAGTTATTATGGCACCAAAGCTGTAGGGTCATTCTGTGACCTGCTATACGGGTTCGAAAAATAGAGATTTTCATATGAGATTTTGTCATTTCGAGCAACAATTGGTCATTTTGAGCAATTGTTATTATGGCACAAAAGCTGTGGGTCATTCTTTGACATTTTCTACAAAAGCTTGTCATATTGAACAATTGTTATTAAGACACAAACAACGCATAAAACGCTAGCTCAAGTGCACAATAAGCTACCTGTTGACTATATATCGGTTTATCTGCTTGCTACACCCCAGTGTGAGAGTGAGCAGAACAGAGACATTCAGAAATATCACTGGATGTGAGTTTAGATTTCTTTTATTAGTTATCGATGCGAGTTTAGTTACATCGGAGGGCTACCTGTTTACGTTTCATTGACATCTATCTGGCGAAATCCGATCAAAGAATGTGGCAGATCATGATGTGCCTGGGCATTTCGTGCAACGAGGCTTTTTCATGAATTAGAAAACTAACGATAACTCAAAATGAAAAACGTTTGAAGATTTTCCCAGCCATGTTTAGGTATCAGCTATATCGATCTCGTAGGGTAATCAAAGTATTAGTAAAGAAAAAAACGGAGGTAATCTAGGATGGTAGAGTGAGCGAAGAGAACTCAAAAATTGAGGCACCCTGACTCGTATAGTTTAGGTTTCAGTCGCTGAGCTGGCTGCGCTCTCTCACTAGAACCAGTCATTCCCTTCGATTTTATGAACTTTGGATACTATGGTAATAATTACAATCACATTTCCACTTTCCATCTTCATGTCTTAGCTAGGTAGCTTATTGTGCACTTGAGCTTGTGTTTATTCGTGGTTTGTGCCTTAATAACAATTGGTCAAAATGACAAGCTCTTGTGTGAAAATGTTACAGAATGCCTCACTGCTTTTGTGCTATAGTAAAAATTGCTCTAAATGACCAATTGTTGCTCAAAACTCTTGTTGTTGTTTGTTTTGGTTTTTTTTTTTTATTCAATATCTGTATAAAGTTACAAATGTGTGTTTCTGCCAAACTGCAAAACAGTTTGTCGGCAGTTGTTCTCGTTTCTGATAGTTGTACAAATATTGGTAAATTATGTGCTAATTATATCTAAATTATAATCTCATTATTATGCTAATACTACTTTTATTTTTTACAAACTGCATTTTACAAATCCATAGAACAGAACAGAGAATCACCCCACAGCTTTTTGAACGTCTTCGTCTCGCTCACTCTCACTCGGGGTGGGGTTAGCAAAGAAACTAGTTTCGTCCACAGATTGTGCACCTGAGCTTATGTATATGCGTTGTTTGCGTCCTACTCTAAATGAGGAGCTTTAAAAAAAAAAAACGGTTTTTTAAAGCCTTATAACAGGTCACAGAATGGCCCCACAGCTTTTGTGCCATAATAACAATCGCTCAAAATGACCTATTGTTGTTCAAAATGACAAGTTCTCATATTAAATTCTCTATTTTTCGAACCCTTGTAGCAGGTTACAGAATCATCCCACAGCTTTGGTACCATAATAACTATTACTCCAAATGAGCAGTTCTAACGATTTATAGCATTATTTTTTTCTGGCACTTTCAGAAAAGGCCCAATTTGAATGATGTCCTTTCAGATGTTCATAACATTTTACCTATAAACAGTTTTGCAATATCTACTCTATGACGAGGTCACCATAATATCTCTTTTTCGACAGGCGGCGCCCAGCCGTAAGAAAAAACGTGGTAGATAGTCACTCCCTTGTTCAACGCTGGTTGGGCGAGTCTAATTATTGAACTTGACAATGTGCAGAAAAATCTTATTTAATTGTTGTAATCGTACGTTATCGTAATGTAATAATAATTCGTTGTTATTAATCTTGGTTACTGACTGCCTCGTTGGTCTAGTGGTTCCAAGCGCGACTGCTGAGCGTGGGGTCCTGGGTTCGATTCCCGGGTCGGGCAAAGTGTTATTGGGTTTTTTCATTAGGAAATTCTCAGTAGCAGCCCGGAGTCTATTTGTGCCCGGTCAATGGCAATATGCTCGCCCCCTATTACATGGGACTATAACATAACTGGCGAAATGTGGGTGTACTAATACATATAATAATAATACACCTCTGCCTACCCCTTCGGGGAAACATAGGCGTGATGTTATGTTATGTTAATCTTGGTTGTTACCTATTTTAAAGCATAATATCACTATTTAGTAACGTAATTTAATTATTTAGAGTAAGTCAAGGTTCTCTCCGTGTTTCACGAATCTCAAAAACACACTAAACAAGGTGCACGGCATGTGTATGGCCTGCAGTACAGTTCAGACGATAGTACTATTAGATATTCTGTGGTTCAGTTGAACTAGTTTGG
Source organism: Asteroscopus sphinx (assembly GCA_949699075.1). Classification (NCBI taxonomy): domain Eukaryota; kingdom Metazoa; phylum Arthropoda; class Insecta; order Lepidoptera; family Noctuidae; genus Asteroscopus; species Asteroscopus sphinx. Next base: position 23,534,787 of record OX453004.1, on the reverse strand, counting down.
GCCGCGTCATCTAGTACGAAGTACATATTATATACATCTATGGGATCAGCTGATTTTTTTTCGCGATTTCAGGGATGGTCAAACATAGACATATAACACAATGTGTTATTTTCTATGGTCCCAAAGTAAAAGTTGTTCATATTGATGAGTACAATGACCCCTCAAGAGGTTTTCAGTTATTTCAATAACACGTATATTACTGTAGGTACTCTGTGCAGCGTACTGCGAATACTGCGATAGGCCGAGTTGATGATGTGCTAATAACTTACCTGTGTAGAAACTTAATTTCCACTAAATGTGTTTACTTTTAAAATCAGTTTTAACACGGTATGTTTGTTGGTATCAAAGAGAATATATTACTACGTATAGGTATTAGCCAGAGTAGGGCCAAAGTCCAACCAAAGAGCAAAGAGTATTTAGAGTATATAACTGCATAGAGTCCCAGTGTCAGTGCTGCCACCGCCAAAAGTTCAAATTAAAGAATATTCATGTCGAACGAAATTATCGCTTTGACGACAAAATTATCACACAACGCAATCTGTAACTAATGAAAATATTGTTTTGATCACTTTTGAAATGTTATTTGAATTTTTGACGGGATTTCGACTTCTGTTGTAATGTTTTTATTTGTAGAATTTTAATTTTCCTGTATTTTTTTATAAACGAAATTTTACATATTTATGCGAAAAGTTGACTTCAAAAAGTTGTATTTTTGGAGTTTTAGGCTATGTACATATGGGCGCGCTAGTGTTGCCATGAATTTGTTTACACTGTTTTGACCGGACTAATATATTACTCTGTATTACTGGTCAGTATTGAATGTGTTTCTTCCTGGCGTTGGTTGAACATTGCGCCCTCTAGTGCAATTTGAGAGTAATATAGCTTTCCATAGCTTATAAAATTAAAATATTAATTTATACTCGGAAGGGTGTTTGACAATTTTTGAAAATGTTCGTAAAACGATGGCGAAACATCCAATTAAAGCATTCATTAACAAATAATTACTAAAATATGCTTGTAAAATTAAATAATCAAGATTTTAAATTCTCATTTTTAATTTCGCACTAAAACGCTAAGTCACGTGACATTATCGTCAACCTACGTCACTGTTCTAGTTCCGGGCAGTGTTGCCGGAATTCCCATAAAAGTACTACACGCTTACCAAAAAGGTACGAATTTGACAAAAAGTAAAAAATCGGAACGCGGTTTTTTTTCATCACATGAGACATGATTAAAACCTTTTTTTAGTTTGTGTTTGAATCACGCACATACAAAACAAAAGCTTTTAAATTACGTTCAAATTACCTACAAATGCTGATTAGTTTAATTGTTAGTAAGTTATAAAGTACATAACCTGGCTCAATAAAATAAAAATGAACCTAAATTAACAATTAACATGAATATAATTACGTAAAGACGACAAAGACGTATAGTGGAGGATAATTTCGATACCACGAGCAGTGTTCACGGTAGCTTAGTGGCTAAAGCACTGGCGTACTGAGCCAGGAGTCGCAGGTTCGAATCCTGCTCGTGAGCGATTTTTTCTTTCCACAATTTATATCTTTAGAATTCGCTTCGCATGCGTAAAATGCGTTAAAATAATAAAATAATGAATATAATTATTAATAATATACCTACTCGTTCAAAAACTGGTATATTTTATTTTTACGATCATGGCAACATTTAGCTCGCCCTACGTCGTACTAGGACTATGACGTCACCTAAAATGGAGGCCAAGTCTCAAGACGTTTTGTATCACGTGATCAACAGATTAAAAAAACAAAATTTCAAACAGAAAAATAAAATATAGAATATATTTAAATTAACATAACTTAGTAAAAGTTAATCTTCAACCTAAAATCTACGTTGTGTACAATTTTCATAATTTTTGGCAATACCTGTCAAACACCCTAATGTCTATGCTATATCGAATATCGATGCATACAACGCAATCTATTGCCATTTTGAGGTAACTAGTTTATACAATGAACTACTTTTAAATTACGAAATATATTGAAATAAATATCCTTTATTTCTATAATTTGCTATGTAATTTGCTGTTGTATTTGTTGTACTTTGCAAAGATCATCAAAGATCAAAGAAGATACCTTTTTGTTTAGCAAAGTTTAATATTTGATGATCCGTATTAATTAAATTAATGTTGTAAATAATGTTAATATTATGATAATTATTATTCGAATATTCTAATTAGATTAATGAAATTATTAATTTAAATGTTGTTAATTTAATTTAGTGGTTCTGATAATTCCGCTTTATATTGTTTCATATTTTAATATCTGGCATGATTTGTTGGTTTATATAATGTTTAGAGATTATCTAAATTAATATTAGTTTTATCACGACGACTGGTTAATTATTTTAGTGTTCATTTATAAATTAAAATGTATATAGTGACTCCGTTGGGTCTATTTGATTGTAGTAATATAAAGATGGAGACACTGTGCTCTGCGCGGGCTGTCATTCTTGTTGTAAAACTTCTTCTTCTGGTCAGTTCATGTAATAATCGGAAAATACATAATTTGTAGTAAAGATAAATTTATTTCGTGATGAATCCTGATGAAACCTTGAGCTACGCGCGGATGTCCGCGCGTAGCGCGTAGGTATATGTATACCTACTTATACCTATGGACTCGAAATAACTACGAAATACGCGTGGCATATTTACAATATCCGGGCCACTGTAATGGCGACCATAGCTAGGGAAGTCAGTAATCAAAACTAAAAAGTATCGATGTCGATACTCGTGTTTCTTACCAGGGATGTGTGCTGATTAAAATCATTTTTAGGTAGTAATAATAACGCAATTATATCAAAAACTAAGTTCGGCTGTCCCTAGGACATAAAAAATCAAGCTTCTTAGTCAAAGCAATCATACGGCTTTGTCTCATATTTTGATACTCGCAAACTCACATAAAAAAACCTATAGGGTACTTCGCGTTGACCTAATAAAACAAAAAATATAATTTATTTATTTCAGGCAAGGCATAAGTTTGACGTCATACACATATACCCATATCACATTATTACAATAAGAAAATTAGAATTAATTAAATAAATTATTATTATTACTTCATTAATAAATAATTATACAATTATTATTATTATACCATTTATTCATTTCATACACTTATTCATTACATTTTTAAATATTTTATGAAACAAAAACACAAAACATTTAAAAATATAAAAAATAGTAGCCCACCGGCATCGGGAACAAGGTCCAAGCTACCGGCGGTCAGGGCTTCAGAGAGAGGAACTTCCTCACGATACGCGCCGTGTCAAAAAGTACTGCTTTCTGCATAAAGCCCTTGGTCCAACCGCCCAACGAGAGCCTCTGTAGGTGTTGGTCGAAGCTCTTGGCTATCAAGCCATTGGCCGAAATGACTATCGGCACGATGACTGCCGAGTCAACATCCCACATGTCGACAACCTCGTGTGCCAAGTCAAGATATTTAGGCCCGTATTCCAGAAGGATACTCAAGCGTTGATCTCTGTTTAAAACTAGTTTTAAGTTGAGCTTTGATTTTAGAACGTCCCTCAAGCAGAGATTTGTTGATCACAGTTCAGCTGAGTTTAGTTTCGTTTTATATTGTCACCTGTTTCGGTATTTGGGCAGATATTTGATCTGTAATCACTCAAGCGTGGTCCAGACTACGCTTGAGTAGAGATTTCTATTATATTTCAGGTCAAATTCGTGTGTTTTGTTGTTGAATTAAAGTTTATAATTACCGTTCTGGAATAAGACCGATACTCAAGTAACGATTCTATCCTTAAGTAGTGATCAGGTGATTGGAGTTTAAACTGTAGGTACTTGAGGAAGCTTCTGTAATACGAGCCTAAATTTCTTTATCTTTTTCGGCCTTCACGAGATTCCCGTCATGCGGGACGATGACATTGACAATCATCGTGCGGCGCTCTGATCGATCTATCACCACTATATCAGGCTTGTTGTGAACAATAGTCCTATCAGTGATGATAGACCGATCCCAGTACAATGTCACATGACCATTCTCAAGAACTGGGTCGGGCACATACTTGTAGTATGGTACCTACTTCTGTTTCCACAAGGTTGTACTTCAGGGAAAGTTGCTGGTGAATATTATTATAAATATTGTGATTATTACTTTACTTGTACCACATTTCATGCAAATAAAAGGATTTGATTTGATTTGATTATCGTTAAAAATATTTCACGATAATCGTAAGAGGTAGAACTTTTTTTAACTTGCAAAAAACGCAAGAAATTTTGAATTTTGAGGGCTACTGCGTCGCAATCGCCAATATTTCCTTCAATTAAAAGCATAAAAGTATAAAAAATCATCACCATAAATCTGCAGTATTTCTTCAAACTGAAATACCGTATTTCTGGTAATTTTGACCCACTGTGCACCGTATTTTCATTTTATCAATCTGGCAACACTGGTTCTAACATCAATGATCATCGCTCATCTCTAGTTCAGTTGTCATTTTGTGATGGCGGCGCTTGGGGAGTTACGCTACTTTGTTAAAACATACGACGCGGTGTTTTCTTAGTTTCGAAACAAGATTTTTGTTTATTTGGTATTATTTTATTCGCGCAATCATTAGATATGTTTTATCATGTGTATAAATAGAATCAACCGTATTTTATTGCTTTCGTTACATGGTGCTATGAATAAAGTGTTACTAAAAAAATATAGTTTACTTATTGGAACCTTATTAGCGTATAAACAGTTGTCTGAATATTAAAACATAAATTTTATAAGTGGGTTCGAGGAGGTTCACAATTTTTACATTTTGCACGTACTCGGTAGTCGTGCTAAGAAGCCAATATGAATGATGTTCGCGATAAAGTTGCAGCCGGCTCCTCGACATGGGAGAATAACGCAACTCAGAGTGACTCCTCACCAGAGATCCAGTCGTCTCCGAGTGCAAGCGGTGAAACACCTCAAACGCCAGGCGCACCGGTGCCACTGGCCCCACACTTAGCTGCTGAATTACATCCAGATCTATTACAACAAGGCTGGCGGAAGTACTGGTCGAAAAGAGAAAACAGACCATACTTTTGGAACAAGCTCTCAGGTGAATCAATGTGGGAATTACCAGCAGTTAAGAGGGATTTTGATCCCATAACAGATCCATTGGGTATTTGTCACACTGGACCATCAAATGCAGGAAATATGACTCCCGGTGCAAACAAACGTCGTCCATCTGAGGATAATGGGCCACCACCAAAGAAATTTGTACTTGCTGGTCCATGGGACATAGAAGTGCCAACAAATGTTGTAATATACGAAAGGTCTCCAACTATTTGTCCACACCCCCATCCAGAAATTGAGGGATTTAGATTTACTTTGGCTAATAAATTAAGACAATGCTATCAAGAGTTATGCCACACAAGGGAAAGTATAGATGCTCCTAAAGATTCATTCAATCGATGGCTGATGGAGAGGAAAGTAAATGATCAAGGTGGTTCAGATCCACTGCTTCCTAGCCATTGCTTCCCAGAAATATCACATTCAATGTATGAAGAAATTATGAATGATATTCCGATTAAGCTTACTCATCCAAAGTTCACTGGAGATGCAAGAAAACAGTTATCAAGATATGCAGAAGCTGCAAAAAAAATGATTGAATCAAGAAATGCATCACCAGAAAGTCGCAAGGTAGTGAAGTGGAATGCAGAGGATACTTTTCAATGGTTGAGGAGAACTGTTGGAGCTACATATGACGATTTCCAAGATAGACTGGCACACTTAAGGGTATGTGTTATGACAAAATATTAATGCAGCATTTCATGGTCGCAGGTAGACTAAGATGACAAGCGTCTTTACAGATATTTCTAAAAATGTATTTTAATCTACCATACAATATTATTAACTAAAATTGTTTCGATGCATGCAGTAATCACTCACAATATCATTATCTTTTACAGTGTTGCATGCTGTTTGGGACTTGATTATTTTTAGGACTGGGTCCAGGTGGTAGCTGCCAACCATCCTCTCTATTAAAACAACAAACAATTAATTATTAAATTAAACTTATCTGAATGATAATATATATAATGTAGTATAACTAGGGAATGCAATACTGGGATATTAAAATACCAAAATACTGGGATCCTGCATGGTTTTTGCAGGAATAATTCTGCACATAAATAAAGTAGGATCCTGCGGGATTGTGAATCTGGGACAGAATTTGATACCCCTTTGGATAAAAGAACATCTATATGAGTCCTTCAAAACTATGTACAGTAGTCTGATCTGTGGCGGTTGTGGGACCAGCTCCTATTAATTTTTGCCCACTGTCCTTTATGCACGTCGCATCAGCTTCCTAATCTGACAATCTGTAGGTTTAAAGACCTACTATCTGATGAAGACGAATGGGCGGATGATGACTCCCATCTCTTCCTCATCAGATTGAGTCTCAGTCCAAAGCTTGGGCATCTTGCTTCCACGCTGCGGCGGAAAGAATTTGCGAGACAGTTCCTGTAACGTTTTGACCATGGTGTTGGTTTTCTCCTCAATATTGTCAGTGGTTTCCAGCGAGTCAAATCGATTTTTAAGTTCCGCTTGGAAACTTTCAGAGCCCAAAATGGTTTGATTGAAGCGGCGAAGGTCGGAGAGTAGACTTAATCAAGCGTGTTCTTTGGTGATCGCATCCGGTGTTGAACCGAAAAACATGGTTGATCACGGAAATCTCTAAATATGTGCTTCTTATCCGTCATGATAAAGTCTATCTCGTTCCTTGTCAGCTTATCAGGGCTTTTCCAGGTCCATCTTCTGTTGGGGTTCTTCTTAAAGTAGGAGTTCATTAAGAAGAGCCCCTTGGACTCCAAGAAGTTGACTAGCATTTGACTCCTGTGGTTTCCACGCCCCAAACCGTAAGGTCCGATTCTCGATTCGCCGCGTTCTTGTATTCCCACTTTAGCGTTGAAATCCCGTAATAAAGTTGTAGTGAGCCTTAGCGTATTCATATTATATTTATTCATATACGGGGTGGAAACTTTCAGCGGGGCAGTAAGGGGAAGTACCTTATCCGTTGCAGCTAGGAGACTATCCATATTTTTTTGTGGAATTTTGATCCCCATTCACAGTTAAAAAAAAAAAAAAACTTAGCAAGAAAATAGTCATTTTACACAAAAACTTTTTGATGCTAATCAATCCTGTTTCTAATACTGATCAAAAACTTCTATAGGACCAACCATCGTTGATGTACTCGAAAAGTCACAAATTGCAAAAAACTTATCCCGTACATTTTGTATGAAAATTTTACGCGAAAGCTTTTTTAGTGATGGTTGAGATCTTTTTGCTGACTGAATAAAAATATTTGAGATCTTTTAGTTTACTGAATAAAAAGATAAGTTTAAAAACAATTCAAATTTCGAACTCGTTATTATTAAATAAAAAACAATCTTGACAGTTTGTTGCGTCAGAAAAGCTCTGAGTGTGTTGTGGATTCTACATTAAGTGCATAATTGGACAGCTATTGTGTAGAGAAAAATGAACTCCAATTTAGAATGTTTAGACTTGCTAGAAGCATATTATGTAAATAATGAAAATACATCGGCTGTGTTAGAATGGTATAGGATCAAATATCCAAATCGTCATGTGCCAACCAGAAAGGTTATTACAAATCTTTTCTTGCACAAGGTGGCTCTTTCAAGAAAAAATCTGTACGCTACCCATTTATACTAGATGAAAATTTGATCATTTCTGTTCTTACACTTGTCGAAGCTTATCCCGAAATATCGTCAAGAGCAGTCGCTGAAGAAGTAGGTGTCTCACATCGTTTTGTGCTAAGATATGGAAGAAGTATGGTTTTAAATGTTACCGACAGGGGCGTCTAGTTCAAGCCTTACATTTAGGGGATGCCGCTCGAAGACTTACTTTTTGCAGGTGGTTAAGAGGAAAAATAAGCAGAGATTACCATTTTCTGAATTTTATATTATGGTCTGGTGAAACAAATTTTTCTAATAATGGAATGTACAACCGGTGAAATCACCATTATTGGTGTAGAGAAAATCCTCTCAGGTTTCGCGAAACACATAATCAAGTGCGATTTTCTTTTAATTGTTGGTATAAGGCACCTTGAATTCCAACATTTATAACAACAGAATATTAGAGAATCTTGAAAACCTCGTTGATGATTTACCACTGTCAGAATCAAGAAGAATGTTTTTTCAACAAGATGGCGCTCCACCTCACAACAGCCGCAGTACGCGTTCGACTTTGAACCGACAGTTTGGTGATCAATGGATAGGTCCTATTTCTTGGCCAGCGTGTAGTCCAGATCTGACACCTCTAGATTTCTTTTTGTGGGGCTACCTGAAAACTGAGGTTTACAAAAAGCAATACGATAGTGTTCAAGAACATAAAGACTCACTAACCACAATTTTGTACGGAATTCATACAAATAAATAGTCAGCAGCCACTAGGTCGGTACAGAAACGAATCAATTTATGTATTCGTCAAAATGGCTGTCATTTCGAGCACTTGATATCGTAGGGCAAGAAACAGCAATATTTTAAATAAGAATAACATCATCAAGTTATGTTAGTTAATAAAAAAAGAAAATTAATACGCCTTGTTTTTGATATGTGTAAAATTCTACGTGATCATTTGTCTTTTATTTTATTTTTTGTATTTCAGTTAAACAAATTATTTACAAAATGTAAGGGAAGAGTTTTTTTGCAATTTGTGACTTTTTGAGTACTCCAACGATGGTTGGTCCCATAGAAGTTTTTGATCGGTATTAGAAATAGGATCGATTGGCATCAAAAAATGTTTTTGTGTAAAATGACTATTTTCTTGCTAAGTAATTTTTTTTTTAAACTGTGAATGGGGATCAATATTCCATAAAAAAATATGGATAGTCTCCTAAGACCATTTTCGCGTAGCTGCAACGAATAAGGTACTTCCCCTTACTGCTCCGCTGAAAGTTTCCACCCTGTATATTATTGTATTTATTCCAAAGACATTTCTATACTTACCTTTATGATTTATTCATAGCTATGTTCTCGTACATCGCTTCGGCTATATCATCAGAGTGAGTCGAGGTCGGCGCACACGGCACGTCTTTCGACTGAGACTCTCGGTCTGATGATGAAGAGATGGGAGATGTCATTCGCACTATCGTCTGCATCAGATAGTTGGTCCTTAAACCTATAGATTAGGAAGCTGATGCGACGTGACCTCTGCCGCTCCAACACCCGCGCCATTGATGAAACTGAAAGCCGCGGATGGCAAAATTGTCACATCTAAGGTCGAGATGCTCGATGAGGTCGTAAAATTTAATGGGCATTTGTATTCCACGAAAACTGCGAGACCAACGGTTCCTATGAATGACGACAATAGAGCCCAGCTCACGCGCTATTACACCGAGGATCTTCCGGACGTTGACTAGGGCGAGTTTAGGGCGGCTTAAGGACGCGTTCGCAAAATTGATAGGTACAGAATCGAACTACTACATTGACACGGGTCATACACACAAGTGTACGCTCGCTAACTTCGATAATAGTAGTCAAGTGAACTCATTTTGATACTTTGAAAGATTCATATTTTTTTACGTATTTCTTTGTAATAAAATTTTGGTAGGTACCTACAAAAAACATATTTTTGCTGTTTATATTTTTACGAATTACCTCCGGACTTGATGGAGTGACCTGAAGGTGTTCTTCGGTGACTGCTACTGGAACTCCTTGACGTGTTGTACTAGGTGAGCCGAGTTTGGGCTCGTTTTGTTAGTTATGATGAGACCTTACCTCTGGACCTGATGGAGTGACCTGAAGGTGTACTTTAGTGACTGCTACTGGAACTCCTTGACGTGTTGTACTAGATGAGCCGAGTTTGGGCTCGTTTTGTTAGTTATGATGAGACTTTACCTCCGGACTTGATGGAGTGACCTGACGGTGTACTTCGGTGACTGCTACTGGAACTCCTTGACGTGTTGTACTAGGTGAGCCGAGTTTGGGCTCGTTTTGTTAGTTATGATGAGACCTTACCTCCGGACTTGATGGAGTGACCTGAAGGTGTACTTCGATGACTGCTACTGGAACTCCTTGACGTGTTGTACTAGGTGAGCCGAGTTTGGGCTGGTTTTGTTAGTTATGATGAGACCTTACCTCCGGACTTGATAGAGTGACCTGAAGGTGTACTTCGGTGACTGCTACTGGAACTCCTTGACGTGTTGTACTAGGTGAGCCGAGTTTGGGCTGGTTTTGTTAGTTATGATGAAACCTTACCTCCGGACTTGATGGAGTGACCTGAAGGTGTACTTCGGTGACTGCTACTGGAACTCCTTGACGGGTTGTACTAGGTGAGCCGAGTTTGGGCTGGTTTTGTTAGTTATGATGAAACCTTACCTCCGGACTTGATGGAGTGACCTGAAGGTGTACTTCGGTGACTGCTACTGGAACTCCTTGACGTGTTGTACTAGGTGAGCCGAGTTTGGGCTGGTTTTGTTAGTTATGATGAAACCTTACCTCCGGACTTGATGGAGTGACCTGAAGGTGTACTTCGGTGACTGCTACTGGAACTCCTTGACGTGTTGTACTAGGTGAGCCGAGTTTGGGCTGGTTTTGTTAGTTATGATGAAACCTTACCTCCGGACTTGATGGAGTGACCTGAAGGTGTACTTCGGTGACTGCTACTGGAACTCCTTGACGGGTTGTACTTGGTGAGCCGAGTTTGGGCTCGTTTTGTTAGTTATGATGTGATCTTACCTCCGGACCTGATGGAGTGACATGAAGGTGTACTTCGGTGACTGCTACTGGAACTCCTTGACGGGTTGTACTAGGTGAGCCGAGTTTGGGCTCGTTTTGTTAGTTATGATGTGATCTTACCTCCGGACCTGATGGAGTGACATGAAGGTGTACTTCGGTGACTGCTACTGGAACTTCAGGTCATTCCATCAGGTCCAGAGGTAAGGTCTCATCATAACTAACAAAACGAGCCCAAACTCGTCTCACCTAGAACAACACGTCAAGGAGTTCCAGTAGCAGTCACCAAAGTACACCTTCAGGTCACTCAAGTCCAGGACGAATAGGCAGTTAGAAAACCTACTTACAATTTTTTTTATAGCGAAATAAAATAGAATAAAAATCTTACTTTGTCAAGTATCAAATTTTGTTTATCGAATATTTTGTGTTTGTACAGCGATCTTTTTCAACTCTAGGCGCTCCAAACAGACGTTACGTGTCCACTCTCGACGGCGGTCGCGCGCGGACTAGTTTCATTCAAAATGCTTGTGCAATAAATCAAGACGGGTATCAAAAATAAAATAACCCCTAATGTAATCGATTAAGACTCATCCAGAAGAGAAAAAAATGTGAAAAAATAAGTTTCGGTTTTAATTTTTTCTGCGACAATTTATGGCATTTAGATAAAAAAAAAAAATAGCAATAAGAATTGAATATGTTTGCCAACAAATCATATTTTTTGAAATAGTAAAATATGTTAATAATAGCACAAAAAATGTACCTAAACTCAACCCAATTTGTGAAAAATGGCAACGACAGATCGATTTTACATTATAAAAAACTAAAATTTTCGATGATCAAGTTCCTATCATTTGAAGATGAAGAACCAATCTATACGAGGTAGTTATTAGTTATATTGGATTTTGTTTGGTTATTCCTTAAAATGTACCGAAAAACAGCATAATTTTGCCTGATATGAAAACGCGCCCTTAAGAAGAATTTATATGTTGTTCCTGTTTACTACTATTTTCGTGTCCCACGTCCTGTACGCGGCAAGTTTTGTATTTTTATTTAAATACCATGAAAAGCATGTACGAGTGTGTACTGCGCTGTACCTTAATTTAAAAAAAGAGTACAGCTTACCATTTTCATAAAAATGCTAATTGAATATTTAATAAAAAAACATTAAAGGACAACATTCAGCGTTCATACATTTTTGCCAGAAAAAAATAATGTTATAAATTGTTAGAACTAGTCATTTTGACCAGTTGTTATTATTGCACCAAAGCTGTAGGGTCATTCTGTGACCTGCTATCTTCCATCCACACTCGCTTCGTATACTTGTTTCGTCAATCTCCTCTCGTCCATCTATATGTCCAAACCATCTTAACATACCTTTCTCAATCTTTGTCACTACATCTTCTTTCACTCCAAAACGCTCCCTTATCACGTTATTCCTTACTTTATCTCTCATTATTACTATCACATTTCCAATTTCCATCTTCATGTCTTAGTTTGGAGCACGTGACTTGCAATACCGTTTAGGCAACAGTCGAGGAGGTATTGTAGTTATTATAGGCAAATGTTGATCATCAGGTGGGCCTATAGCTCGTTTCACCTACCATAAATAATATCCTACCCCTACAGGATCGATATAAAATAAATAAATATTTTTGGGACATTTTTACACAGCACCTCAGTCCAAAACTATGCAGAACTTGTGCTATGGGTACCAGACAATGTATATAATACTTATATACTTTTTTTTTATATTTCCAAACATGGCTGAGCTAATCGTCAAACGTTTTGCATTTTACGTAATGGTGTGTATTAGCTGGTTAATTCGTCAAATCAAATAGCTTCGTATCTTAAAGACACAAATAGGCACATCATGATCTGGCCAATTCTACGATCGGACTTGGACAGATAGATGTCAATAATAGGTAAACTTCCGTTTTTTAATGTCTCTTTCTCGCTCACTCTCACAATGGGGTAGAACGAGCCGAGAAACCGGTAGATATAGTCCACCTGGTAGCTTATTGTGCACTTGAGCTTGTTTTTATGCGTTGTTTGTGCCTTAATAACAATTGGTCAAAATGACAAGCTCTTGTATGACAATGTCACAGAATGACTGTGAGTCAGCTTTTGTGTTATAATAACAATCGCTCAAAAAGCTCAATTACAATAGAAATAGATGTTATGTTCGCATGCATGCTGAGTAGCCTGTCTACTACGGGAATGTCATTCAGCGAACCAACGACAGTCATTCGCGTAACAATACATTGCTTCCTTAAAATTATCGCAGCTTCGACCGCAAGGAACATCGTACTTAAGGTGAATGCTACAGGGTAGCCCGCGAAATTCAAAATTACTTGCGTTTTTTGCTAATTGTAGCTCTGTTTTGAGTTGTATATCAATCAAAATACTATTTGCGGTAGTAATAACAATATATCTACTGAATAATACTTATAAAAAATATGAACCATGCTTTACAAGCTCTAGAAGCTCGATAATCGATAATTTAATCGTAAATTAATATAATTATTTTTAGGTTAATATTTTTCATAAGTTTTATTCAGTAGATATAGTTTTGTTACTACCGCGAATCATATTTCGAATTATACACAACGCAAAATACAGCTACAATTTACAAAAAACCGGCCAAGAGCATGTCGGGCCATGCTCAGTATTATAGGGTTCCTTAAGTAGGTGTTACAAACAAATCAAATCGAATATTAATCACGGCTATTTTAGTTTTTGCAATAGACGGCAGCATTGGCGACTCAGAGAGTGATGTCAGTAGCCGCTAGATGGCGCTATACAGTAATTTAAGATGTTTGTCATTTCAAAGTTACTTTTTGTGATTTTTTCAAATAGAAAGTAGCTAAAGGAGCATTATTTGCTATGATCATTTTTCTCTAAGGTCAATGACCTTTGAACTAGGACGTTTTAAGTATTTTTCAGTTTTCTGTCTATAACTCAAAAAATTATAATCACATTATACTCGAAATAATTTTAAAAGAGAGTTTTCACAAAGGTCTATCAATGTGGAAGATTATAAGTTTCTACGTTGCATAGTTTAGAAATGGCAGGGGGGGGGGACACATTGCAAGCCACTTTGGCGGGCTATATTTCGCAGATGGTACACCTGATAAAAAAGTGATGTATGAAACATTACCTTCATTTTAGTAGACTTATTCAATGATAACCCACACGAGGGGGTGCAGCGAAAATAATTTTTTTTTCCCCATTTCACATGTATGGGCGCCACCCCTAAAGAACGTAAAAACATTTTTTTTATTCTTTTAAAATTGAGATCTATATGCAGACTATTTTTTAACAAAATTTCATTTACTTATGTTTATAATTGTAGAAGTTATTAAGCTGTAAAGGATTAGGACAGACGGACAGACGGACATGACGAAACTATAAGGGTTCCTTGTAAGACTTCGGAACCCTAAAAACGCAAGAAGTTTTGAATTTTGCGGGCTACCCTGTAGCATTCACCTGAATGAATATTTTTTAAATTGTATTTTGCTAAGGAATCGTTTTCAACGACTATTACATATTTTTTCAATTTTTTTTAATATTTCTTAATTATTAAGGTATTTAATACTCGTTGGTGAAAATAAATCCTCCTTTTTGATGTACTGAGTACTTGGATTCTTGCTTTGCAACTTATAACATCACATTTTAAACTAATAATAGCCCCAGCTTTGCACAGCGATATGTTCCGCGAGCAATTAAATGCGTCGTTTGATCATATTAGGTTATGAGCTGTAGGCTGCTTCATGTTCAAAGTTGTGGCGCGCTCACCCCGCCCACTTAGCTTTTCTAATTACTCTCTATTTCTGTGGTCCATATTTTTTTTTTTTTCATTACATTGTTTTTACGATATCTGACCGATATCGGCAAGCGATGCAATTTTGAATCGCGTCGCGTCGTGAGTTAAGTGCCTTACGTACAAACGTTCGATACGTCAGATTCACGCGTCAACAAGGCTTTAAGTGGACCTCGCAGTACTGTCAGTACAAAAACCCGCCTGGGGGTCTTGTTGAGGCGTGCGTGTGTGAGTGCGTAGTTTCGAGCGTTCGTAAGTAGTTTCGGTACCGCTTTAGCTATATATTTACTGTGCTATTGCCGAGTGTATTTCGTCAACGATCGATCAGTCTCGGAAATCTTCGGTGCCGTGCGCAGGCGCGGTTCCAGCCCATGATTTTGGGGGGGGGGTCAACTTGGCATACGTACAGTTTTAAGGTCCAAATTTTTTTTTCGAAATGACAATGTAAAGTTTGGAGTTAGTTTATTATGTAACAGAATAGTTACTTAGAAAATGAACGTCAACAAAGAGGAAACAAACGGTAGGAACAAACGCGAGCGAAGCGAGCGCGAATTTTTCATATTTATGCGACAAGTTGACTTTAACTTAAGTGTATTATTTGGAGTTGTAGGCCATTTACATTAATGAAGAAGCGAACGAAGAAAATTTTTTCACCGCCAAAGCTTCAATCGCTTGCGCCTTTGAGTGTCCAATCGCAACGGCAGGCTGCATGCATTAAAAAAGCCTCCACGAGTGACGATATTTAATTGATTGTCCGGCGCACCCTGGGCAGTCAGCCCCGCTACCAACCTGCTGACTGACTAATCTTTTGCCCACGGCATGAGCTATTATCATTATGTTGCTCATGTCGATACGATAGAAGAAGAACGGCAGGCTCATGTAATGTAGCGCAAATCGTTCAACAAAATGAACTACCGCCGTCGTATGTGATATTTTTTGTCATTAAACTGGAAATATCATTCATAAGACTTTATTTTGAGCAAAATAATACCTATGCTGTAAACACACTGTAAATTGAACTTCAGTACATAAACAAAACTCTAAAATAATGTTAGGTATTTTTTGAGTTACGAGTAGATGTCGTTTGATGTAAGTAGGTAGTACTTACTTAGTTTTGATTTCATTGTTTACTTTTGGACGTTTAAGCAGGAAGTAAACAATTTATTTTATTTATTTTTGTAAATTGTCTATTTTTAGGAGATTTGTCAATTTGACGTGTACGATTTTGGGGGGGGTCATGACCCCTACGAACCGCCCCCCCCCCTAGAACCGCCACTGGCCGTGCGGCGCACCAATCTAGGCTAGTTACTTCACAGTAAAGTACAAATTATCTTCCGTCTCACGAGTCAGGTGATGTAGCAAAGCAAGTATTTACAGAAGTTGTATGAGCGCCCTGCATGTGGTCCACGAAGCGCACGGATTTTTTTGTTTAAGTAAAAATATGTTTTAACTTCTTCAGTTTAGAGATTAGATTGATTTGCCGTTACTTCATAACTATTGAAGTAGGTGCGTAATATTGATGTTTTATATATTTTGTGATTCTTTTTAAAGGTGTTATGACTTTATGAACTGGTAGTGCAGGGGACAGCCGCCACTGCTTGAAAGATTAGTAGCAGACAGACAGACAACGAAGTAAGCTTAATAAAAGCTTTTATTGAGTCGCAAGATTAGTAACAACCAAACAGATCAGGACGTGAAGCAAGGGACAATTTTGTTAGGCTGTGATGACAACTGGATGGCAATTTATATGTTGAAAAAAAAAAAATTGTGTTTAAATACTTACCTCTAAGGAGGGCCTGAGTTTAAACCTTACCCATACCTCTGAAGAAACCTCCATAGGTACGTTAAAAAGTTATGAGGGTTGAAAATCTTGTCTTAGATTCTTTTGTACACTGATTTCAGAGACAATGTCAACCACATCTGGCTGAGACTGTGAAAGCATCTGTTGAAGGGATCTGCCTCAAAATCTACCACTTGTCTGCTGAATATGCTCGCAAAATAAGAGAAAAACATAGTGCTCTACTAAAAGAAAATGGAATACAGGTAATTAAAAGTAAAATGTGAAGGAATTTATTTACGAGTTTCTGCGTTTATTATTAAACCTGTTATTACTAGCATTCTCCAGAAAGAAAGAAGCTAGCATTTTTCTTCAAGGCATTATGTAGTGGTTTTTAAGGTTCTGTACCCAAAGGGCAAAACGGATCCCTATTGCTGTCACTCTGCATGTGAATGGAATGAGTTACATACCTGAAAGTTAAGGAGATATTATATATTTGTATGGAGGCTGAGCCATAGAATAGGTAATAATACTGGGCCTTTATTCGAAACTGCTGTGAACCGAGAAGAGATTATATTTTTTTGAAAGTATATACATTAAGGGGAATGTAGCAGCCAAGTGGCGCCCCCATCAGTAAAAAATTTTTACTCGCTGAATACATAATTTATCGAAAATTCGTTTTTAATGATTGAAGTACAGGTACTGTAGTTTAATCAGAAACTTGTAAATGATACTTCGCTGTAGTTGTAGATAGAAAAACCGGCTAAATGCGAGTCGGAGTCGATCAGTAAGGGTTCCGTACCACCCATCGACCTGATACCCCATAGAAACTGATTTAATTTACGAGAGTTTATCAAAAGACATCAACGCACAGTGCGCGAAATATGAATTTTTGTCTCTTTCTTACGCAGGTACCACCACATATGTCTATGTTTGTCTTATTAACCGACTTCAAAAAAAGGAGGAGGTTATGTATTCCGCGGGTTTTTTTTTTTTTTTTTTTTTTTCATGTATGTACACCGATTACTCCGAGATTTGTGGGCCGATTTACGTGGATGTTTTTTTATTTGGTAGAGAAAGTCCGCGCGGTGGTCCCATATAAATTTTATTGACTTAGGTTAAGTAGTTTTTTAACCAGCTTCAATAAATCAGTTTATTTTAGCTTTGCGTATCTGGATGATCTGCTCATTGGTCCCTCATTCTGAGAATTCTTGGCTGATATGCGTGTTTTTTTTTCACGATTGTGATTGGACGTTTGGAAGAACATGAGCGAGACCTTTGCCCAGCAGTGGGATAGCAAAGGTTAATAAAAATATATTCTCAAATTGGTTATTTATACATTTATGAATCAACCCTCAACTAAAAAGTATGAAATAAAAACTTTTTAACAAAAAATAAAACCGACTTCAAAAACCTTAACTAAAAAGTAAAAAATAATCATTGTATGTATTTTAAAATCTTAACTTAAACAACATTTTGAAGGCGGCGCGTGATTTTCATGTACGTTCACATAAACTGTTTTTACTATAGATATTGCGCTCGACTGTACATTACATGACGCAAAGGGTCAACCACGCGCCGCCTTAAAAATGTTGTTTAAGTTAAGATTTTAAAATACATACAATGATTATTTTTTACTTTTTAGTTAAGGTTTTTGAAGTCGGTTTTATTTTTTGTTAAAAAGTTTTTTTTATTATTTTTAACGCATTTTACGAATCCTGCTCGTGAGCGATTTTTTCTTTCCACAATTTAAATCGTTATGTTTGTCTTATTTTTAGTATTTGTTGCTAAACTACTATAATATGCACTATACTTATAATCTGACCAAGTTTGACGCTGGTACGTATTACCGTAGCAGGAACAAAAATGTTGAAAAAAAATGGATGTTTTTTTGAGGTTTCTTGTTAGGTTGTTCCCCATTTGGTTTGACTTTTTTGGAAAAATGAAATTAATCAAATTGAACATATTAAATCAAATTTGAATAAATTGAATTAAAATTGGATAAATTTTGCTACTATATTCATGATGAAAATAATAACTTTAATTAATCTGTTATACTTTACAATTATCCAGTAGTTATATTATATAAATAAATTTCCGCCGAAATTAATACGGCGATCTACTAATTTTATTTTAGATGTACCTATAAGATACTCAATACTAATCTAATAATATATTGAATTATAATTAATTAAGTCCAAAATTTTTGCAACGCCTGAAAAAGGCGACTAAGTTTGTAAGAACTATATTTATAACCTACCACCAATATGTACACTTAGTGGCAAAATAAATCTTTGAATCTTGAATCTATGCAAAAATATTATTTCCAGTTGCATCTATAAATTTGTTTTGGTACGCTCGCGAGTCCGCCGCTGCTCCACGTCTCATGGATCTCGAGTTCTCGACCGAGGCACACCGAGGTTATCTAAGCGCGTGAGCTGTCGTATGAAATTATTGCTATTTATATATATATAGGAAACAATTTGACTTGTTTATGGTTGATATTATACCTACACCTTTTCTGGAACCATTTCGACCGAATTTCGAGCCCATGTGTCGTGGCACTAAGACCGATTAAAACGATGGAAATATCGCTATCTAATAGGCTACGTGTACTTATAAGGAAACTAGAATTTCAAGTTTATTACTTAGATATTTTCGAAGATATATATCTAATGGTAAAGTTCAGCTAATTTGACACTCACTAACTGTCAAACTGAGTGAGTGTCAAATTAGCAATTAATAATAATTAATTGGGAAGTACACTAGTACAAAATTTCATATAATATAACTATATAACTGAAATTTGGATAGGGTTAAGTACCCACACAGAGGGAGAGGGACGGAGTTTTTTTTTTGGGGTTTCCTTTGTCGTAATACTATTTTACAAGGAGCTCTGGGCTTTGTCTTCAAATATTTTGCCATTTGAGCCACTGACTAAGCTTTAATCAGGTGCGGATCCAAGATTTCGCTCAGTGCCCCCATGATCTAGGCGCCCCGAGACGGCACCGGCTGAAGCCCCATAAGCCCGTGGGTCACGTTGTTTACTGTGTGGCTTTGCTATGTCACCAGGAACTTCAAGCGCCGTTGCAGCAGGCAGCCCTGCGCAAGGTGTGGTGTTACCCGGTGCAGTTCGCGGTGCCGTCGCCGCGACCTCCGCTCGTGGAACATTTCCTCGACCGCGATCAGACGCTGTTGCGCTATCTTGGCGAAACACAGGTCCTCAATGCTGTTTATTTACAGAAGCTGGTAAGGATGTTAAATTTTTTTAACTTTTCGTTTTGTAAGGTATTGTACAAAGATCACACCCCGGACACACCATATAACCCACAGAAATAGATAGAATGGAAAAGTGGGCAGGGCGCGCGTGCCAACACTCTGCACCATAGTCCCAGATAATATAATACTATACTAGTACCATAGTGTAGTGCATTTCAAAGCCTTTCTCAGTACGCCTTGACTTGTTTCTATAAGTACTGTAACAAAAACCCGCAGAAATGCCTTATTGTGCTGTTTCTAACTGCACAAACAAAAGCTATAAAGTACATTTGATTTGATAAAGATAATTTTTAAAAATTTGACGTCAATATGTAAGGCGTAGTTTGTTCGAAAGTTGCCACGCATGAATTGCAAGTAAAATTATGATTACAACCATTCTTTCTCTATCTATTTATGTGTAATAAACCTTGTCACCTTTATGATGTTCCCATATTCGCGAAATAATAGTACATTATGATACAAGTGAGCTAAGTTGACTATTATACTCGAGGCTGGATTGCAGCCCGAGCCGTAGGCGAGGGCGTAATGGAACCGAGAGTAATTGACTATTATTAATCAACACGTATCATACGACGTTTTTCAACACACTTGCGAGGAAAAAAACACATATTTTAGACAAATATTGAATTTGTGAAAAATGGCGCGCGCGCAGGTGGTCGAAGGAAACCGCCAAATAGCCTAATATTAAAAATATAAAAAATTGATTTTTTTAATTGTAACTCAAATTAATGTTATTTTTTTGACAAAAATTAATAATTTGATAAAATGAAATGTTTATTTATCATATTTTAATTAATACTGTGTATTTATTCACAAAAATTTTTAATTTTGTTTAGGCATAAAAACTCTTTGTTGCGATTTAAAAATAAACTGTAAAGTAAAAAACACTAGTGCGATAATATAATGTAAAAAAACCGGCCAAGAGCATGTCGGACCATGCTCAGTATTATAGGGTTCCTTAAGTTAGGTCTAATTACAAACGAATCAAATCGAATATTAATCATTGCTATTTTAGTTTTTGCAAACAGCGCCACCTAGCGCTAAATTTATGAAGCTAAGTTTAAGAAGTGTGTCATATCAATATAACTCAAAGTTGAGATTTTTTTAAATAGAAAGTAACTAAAGGAGCATTATTTGCTAAGATCATTTTTCTCTAAGATCTATGAACTAGGACGTCTTAAGTATTTTTCAGTTTTCTCACTATAACTTAAAAATTTATAATCACATTATACTCGAAATAATTTTAAAAGAGAGTTTTTATAAAGGTCTATCAATGTGGAAGACTATAAGTTTCTACGTTGCATAGTTTAGAAATGGCAGGGGGGGGACACATTGCAAGCCACTTTGGCGAACTGTATTTCGCAGATGGTATACCTGATAAAGAAGTTGTGTATGAAACATTACCTTCATTTTAGTAGACCTATTCAATGATACCCCACACGAGGGGGGTGCAGCGAAAAAATAATTTTCATCCCCATTTCACATGTATGGGCGCCACCCCTAAAATACGTAATAAAGATTTTTTTATTCTTTTAAAATTGAGATATATATCTAGACCATTTTTTGACAAAATTTCATTTACTTATGTTTATAACTGTAGAAGTTATTAAGCTGTAAAGGATTAGGACAGACGCACAGACGGACGGACATGACGAAACTATAAGGGTTCCTTGTAGGACTACGGAACCCTAAAAAGCACGTGTGCGTTATAAGCTACATTATGAACTGTGTTATGAACCTTAATAGTAGTTTATGAAACTGTTGCATAACAGGTAGGGCTTCTATCAATTTTGCC
This sequence comes from Asteroscopus sphinx, assembly GCA_949699075.1. Lineage (NCBI taxonomy): Eukaryota > Metazoa > Arthropoda > Insecta > Lepidoptera > Noctuidae > Asteroscopus > Asteroscopus sphinx. Next base: position 23,513,396 of record OX453004.1, on the reverse strand, counting down.
TTTCAATATCGCCTTTTTTTCAATATCGGAATTGGACCCGATATTGACCTCAAAATATCGGAATTCCGAGATTCCGATATTGAGATACAATATTTTTAAATACTACTAGGACTTGATTGAGTATAAGTATAATGATAAATAAATATCTTGAGTATAATGATAAATAAATATCTTTGGGACATTTTTACACAGCAGCATAGTCCTAAACTAAGCAGAGCTTGTGCTATGGATATAATACTTATAACTTTTTTTTTTTTGTAAGTACATTCTTATATTATAATACACTAGCTTTTACCCGCGGCTCCGCTCGCGTTAAATTCTGTTAACCCACGTCAGTCCAGTCCATTCCAGTCCACTGTCCCGCTGCCCCGCTGCCCCACTACACCACTGCCCAACTGCCCCGCTGCCCCGCTAACCCGCTACCCCACTGCCCCGCTGCCCCACTATCCCGCTGCCCCATTGCCCCGCTGCCCCACTATCCCACTGCCCCGCTACCCCACTGCCCCGCTGCCCCACTATCCCACTGCCTCGGCACCCCACAGCCCCACTGCCCCGCTGTCCCACTGCCCAAATGCCCAGCTGCCCCGCTACCCCACTGCCCCACTGCCCCGCTGCCTAGCTGCCCCACTGTCTTACTGCCCCACTGCCATGCTGCCCCGCTACCCCACTGCCCCGCTGCCCCGTTACCCCACTGCTCCACTACCCCGCTGTCCCGCTGCCCATCTGCCCCGCTACCCCACTGCCCCACAGCCCCTCTGCCCCACTGTCCCATTGCCCCGCCGCCCCACTGCCACGCTGCCCCACTATCTCACTGCCCCGCTGCCCCGCTATCCCACTGCCCCGCTGCCCCGGTACCCCACTGCCCCACGCTGCCCAACTGCCCCGCTGCCCCGCCACCCTACTGCCCCGCTTCCCCACTGCCCCGCTGCCCCATTGCCCCGCTGCCCCACTTTCCCACTGCCCCGCTACCCCACTGCCCCGCTATCCCACTGCCTCGGCACCCCACTGCCCTGCTGTCCCACTGCCCAAATGCCCAGCTGCCCCGATACCCCACTGCCCGCTGCCCAGCTGCCCCACTGCCATGCTGCCCCGCTTCCCCACTGCCCCGCTGACCCACAGCCCCGCTGCCCCACTGTCCCATTGCCCCACTGCCACGCTGCCCCACTATCCCACTGCCCCGCTATCCCACTGCCCCGCTATCCCATTGCCCCACTGTCCCATTGCCCCACTGCCCCTCTGCCCCACTGCCCCGCTGCCCCACTGTCCCATTGCCCCAATGCCCCGCCGGCCCGCAGCCCCACTGCCTCACTATCACAATGCCACGCTGCCCCGCTACCCCACTGCCCCGCTGGCCCGCTATCGAGCGGCCCCGCTGCCCCGGTACCCCACTGCCCCGCTGCCTCCCGCTGCCCAACTGCCCCGCTGCCCCGCCACCCCACTGACCCGCTGCCCCGCTTCCCCTCTGCCCCGCTGCCCCACTGCCCCACTATCCCATTGCCCCACTGCCCCGCCACCCCGCTGCCCCACTGCCCCGCCACCCCGCTGCCCCACTGCCCCACAGCCCCGCTGCCCCACTATCCCACTGCCCCGCTGCCCCGCTACCCCAATGCCCCACTGCCCAGCTATCCCACTGCAACGCTGCCCCACTGCCCCGCTGCCCCACTGCCACTGCCCCACTGTCCTACTGCCCCACCGTCCCACTGTCCCATCGTCCCACTGTCCCACAGTCCCACTATCCCACTGTCCAACTGCCCACTGTCCCACTGTCTCACTATATCACTATCGTCCCATGTCCCATGTCCTGTCCCACTGTCTCACTATCGTCCCGTCCCATGTCCTGTCCCATGTCCCATCCTATGTCCAGTCCCATGTGCCGTCCCACTGTCCTGTCCCATGTCCAGTCTCATTTCCCGTCCTATGTTCCGTCCCCTGTCCCGTCCCCAGTCCCGTCCCCTGTCCCGTCCCCAGTCCCGTCCCCTGTCCCGTCCCAAGTCCCATCCCCTGTCCACTCCACTCCACTCCATCGTACATTATTATCCGCTCGTGCAAATGCATAGAAGCTTCGATCTGTCGGGTGAGTACGCAACCCACGAATTATTTTTTTCTTTTTTTCTTTCTTTCTTTCTTTCTCAAAACCCATACCAGTTTTTAAGTCAGATCATCAGCTTTCAAACAAAAAAAAAACATCAAAATCGGTCCAGTAGTTTTAGCGTGATGCTGGACAAACAAACAAACAGACAACTGACATTTAACAATTTTATAATAGTAGTAGATAAGCAACACCCAGACCAACACAAACACTTATGTTCATCACATAAATATTCGTGTCCTGTGGGAATCGAACCACTAGACCACAGGTCGTGAATAATAGCCAACTTTGCTCACTTGTATCATAATGCACTATTATTTTCAATCTCCAACCAATTACAACAGTTGACATGAGATCTAACAACAGTTTGAATTGATCAGCTTTTCAGAAACCAAACAAGCCGAAGAGGGAATCGGCCCACACTAATTCGATTCCATGATTACGCGATCCGCAGGAGTGTCTGTACCGGTACAGTTGCTTCGACGACAAGAAGTTCGAGCAGTTCCTGTCGCGCGTGTGGTGCCTGCTGCGGCGCTACGCGGCCTGGGTGGGCGCGGGCGGCGAGGCACAACTCACGCAGATGTCGCTGCCCGTGCCCGTGCTGGAGTGCCTACATCGCTGCTTCGGCGTCACCTTCGAGTGCTTCGCGAGCCCGCTCGACTGCTACTTCAGACAATATTGTTCCGCATTCGCTGATACTGACTCCTATTTTGGATCTAGAGGGTAATTTTTTGATTTTTCTATCTGATCCTTACCTTATTTAATCCATTAACGACGATGAACGAATGGTGGATAGCGAAACAGAAGGCTAAGGGCTCCATTATGTAGATGCGTCGCGCGGTGCGTTACGCAATTCTCCGTGCATGGAGAGGCGGCACGTGAAGCGTGGTGATACCAGCGACATGTTGCCATATTGTCTTTAGAAATAAACCTAAAAAGAGTTGCCATAGTATGTAGGACCTGACCTGTCCCGACAGACTCTCACACAATTCTTTCCAAATAATTTTACAAACTAAAATTTCATTTTCTTTATTTGCTTAGATAGATGTGGTAGATACAGATGTCAGGTACAATTTTATTGAGTATGCACATTTAAACTATAAGGGTGTAGGAACTACGGAACCCTAAAAAGGCGAATACTCGTAGTAAACGAATACTCGAACTGCATGCCCTATTCACGACTGATAAATATAAATATTTCCAATAAAAAGATTATAACCTAAAAAAAATTTAAAAATATATTAGGTCCTTACATATGAAATTGGTGTTTTGTACGGGAGGAAAAAACTAAAAAAAAAAAGTATTTTTTTTTGTAAAATACATTTAATTAATCAAAGTATGCACCGTTGTTATCTATGCACTTTTGCCATCTCATAGGTAGTTCATTGATCCCTTTACTAAAAAAACCATGGGGGCGAGAATCAATAAATTCTTTGAAGGCGGTTTGGACTGCCGCCTCAGAGTTGAATTTTTTTCCTTGTAAGAAGTTGTCCAAATTCCGGAAAAAATGGTAATCTGTTGGAGCAAGGTCCGGGGAGTACGGTGGATGTAGCAGACATTCCAATTGTAGCTCATCTAACTTAGTGGTTGTTTGTTGTGCAGTGTGTGGTCTTGCGTTGTCGTGAAGCAGCAGTGGCCTAGAGCGATTGACCAATCTCGGTTGTTTAACAGCTAGTTTTTCCTTCATGGTTTGCAGTTGCTGACAATATATATCTGCCGTAATCGCTTGGCCAGATTTTAGAAAGCTGTAGTGAACGACACCGGCGCTAGTCCACCAAACACTCACAAGTAACTTTTTCTGAGTCAATTTTCGTTTAGGGCAGGATTTGGCTGGGTCTCCAGGGTTCAGCCATTGCGACGAGCGCTTCCGATTATCGTTCAGCATCCACTTTTCATCACAAGTAATGATTCGATTTAAAATCCCTTTATTATTGTGTCGGTTGAGCAAAGTAACACAGCAGTCGACGCGTGTTTGCAAGTTCGATTCACCCAATTCATGAGGTACCAATCGTTCAAGTTTTTTTACTTTTCCGATTTGCTTCAATGCTGGATTAATACAGTTTTATCACTTACCCCGAAGCCTGCAGCTATCTCTAAAGTGCTTTGTGATGGATCCGCTTCCACAATAGCCTTTAATTCTTGATTTTCCACTTTGGTCTCCGGCCGTCCACGGGGTTGGTTCTGAAGGTCGAAATTTCCAGAACGAAAACGTTGAAACCAAAAACGTACCGTGCTTTCTTTTGCGACACCAGCGCCGTACACATCATTAATCCTTCGAGCTGTTTCTGCAGCACTGGTGCCACGGTAGAACTCGTACTCGTAAATACAACGATATTTCATGTTTTCCATTGTGCGGTAATAAGCGACGCCAAACAAAAAAATAATGAGGAAAAAACAAATGAATGACTGTTTTCAAAACTCAAATGTACCAGCTAACTGAATTTATAAATTTGAATTTGGAATTCTTAACCAAAGAGGAGATATTTCAGATCAAAGTGGTCAGTACGACAAAACGCTAATTTCATATGTAAGGACCTAATAGTTGTACACAGACTTAAAAAGTCTAGAGTTGACACTTCTTCTTAATTTTTAGGGTTCTGTACCTCAAAAGGAAGAAACGGAACCCTTATAGGACCACTTTGTTGTCCGTCTGTCTGTCTGGCTAGCTGGCTGTCTATCTGTCTGTCCGTCTGTCACGAATTTTTATCTCAGTATCGGGTAAAGGTATCAAGTTGAAATTATTATCAAACACTAAAGTCGATGATTCCTTGGAGTAAAAAAAAATCAAGCTTCTAAGTCAACTCAATCAAAGGATACGGCCATTTATGTCATACATTTTGATACTCGCAAACTCACTCATCAAAACCTATAGCCTACTTCCTGTTGATCTAGAATCATGAAATTTGGCAAAAAGCAATGTCTCACAGCACAAGTAAAGAAAAATATCTGAAAATCATGAATTTGTGGTTATATCACAGGAAAACTGTATTTTTTGTAATTACAAACTTCATTTGTAGTTTGAGAATCGACCGTGATGCAGGCCGATGTATGGGAGATTTTTTTTTTCAAGGACAGAAAGAAAGAAACATTTATTTTAGCTTGGATCATTTGCAGCATAGAATAAACACAAAACACAGATAATGTACTAATATAATATAAAAATCATACAACCAGATTCTACTATCTACCACTGCAAAGTTAAGTTTGTCCTTCAATCCGACTTTCTTCTTGTCGTTCCCTCACTACTGAGGATCGCGACCACATACGACGCATTTCCAAGCTATGCGGTCTTCCGCTGTGTGTACCGCTCTGTACATGCTGCCTCCGACAGCCCTCTTAATTGCGTTACGTTTTCGTTAAAGTAATGATCGGTGCTTTTTTTAGGGTTCCGAAGTCTTACAAGGAACCCTTATAGTTTCGTCATGTCCGTCCGTCTGTCCTAATCCTTTACAACTTAATAACTTCTACAGTTATAAACATAAGTAAATGAAATTTTGTTAAAAAATAGTCTACATATAGATCTCAATTTTAAAAGAATAAAAAAATCGTTTTTATGTATTTTAGGGGTGGCGTCCATACATGTGAAATAGGGATGAAAATTATTTTTTCGCTGCACCCCCTCTTGTGGGGTATCATTGAATAGGTCTACTAAAATGAAGGTAATGTTTCATACACCACTTTTTTACCCGACTGCGCCAGAAGGAGGGTTATGTTTTTATCAGGTGTACCATCTGCGAAATATAGCCCGCCAAAGTGGTTTGCAATGTGTCCCCCCCCCTGCCATTTCTAAACTATGCAACATAGAAAGTTATAATCTTCCACATTGATAGACCTTTGTGAAAACTCTCTTTTAAAATTATTTCGAGTATAATATGATTATAATTTTTTGAGTTATAGAGAGATAAAACTTTTTAACAAAAAATTAAACCGACGAAAACAGAAACTGAAAAGCGAAAAATAACTAATTATGAGTAGGCGCCAAACGAACTTTTAACAAGCAAAGTGCGTGCAAGTTGCAAGTGGCCGAGCGGAGAACGCATTTTTGAAAAGTAATTGTTTATCGTTGAAAATTTCACGTTGTATTTGATGTGACGTTGTTTTTATTATTTATTTAAAGTAATTTAATGATCTTCGTTGATTGGTTGTTTGGCGCCGACTCATAATTAGTTATTTTTCGCTTTTCAGTTTCTGTTTTCGTCGGTTTAATTTTTTGTTAAAAAGTTTTATTTTTCATCTTTTTGTGGTAAAATCTAACTCCATGTCTCCATTATGTCGTAGTGTCTAGAACTATATTTATGTGTGTCTAGTTTCAACAGAATCAGTTAACAGGTAAGAATTCATTGTGTGAACAAACACTCATCCCCTGTTTTACTACCCTTAGGGGTGGATTTTGATTTTGAAATTTAAATGGGACCAACTTCGAGATATACCCTATCCATTAAAAAAAGAATCGTCAAAATCGAACCACTCTGTAAAAAGTTATGCGTGGTCATACATTAAAAAAAAAAAAAAAAAAAAAATATACGCGTCGAATTGAGAACCTCCTCCTTTTTTTCGTCGGTTAAAAACTGAAAAATACTTAAAACGTCCTAGTTCAAAGGTCATAGAAAATAATGCTCCTTTAGCTACTTTCTATTTGAAAAAATCACAAAAAGTAACTTTGACATGACACACTTCTTAAATTTGGCTTCTTGAATTTATCGCTAGATGGCGCTACTAACAACACGCTCTGAGTCGCGAATGCTGCCGATTATTGCAAAAACTAAAATAGCCATGATGCATATTCGATTTGATTCGTTTGTAATTACACCTACTTAAGGAACCCTATAATACTGAGCATGGCCCGACATGCTCTTGGCCGGTTTTTATAATTTATGAATTTCAGTAACTTATTTATTGATATAAAATAAGGCAAATACAGACAGACATGCGTAGTGGTACCAGGTTAAGAAAGAGATACAAATATGAAAGACATCAACGGGCAGTGCCGCACTTTTGGGGTGCTGGCCAGAAAACTTCCACGTGTGTCTGACGGCTGCTTGTCCCTCTGGACACGTCTGGTGGGAACGGCAGTTGTTAGGCCGGTGCATCCTGGGTACAGGCAATGGAATCCTTTCCGAGGGATTAACCTTCGGGGGATCTTATTGCCTGTGGCGAATATTCTGGTACGGGAGGAGCCCTATGTGGGCCAATGGGGAGTTGCTCCACGTGTCTCTTTGATGGCAGCAGAGGGCACAGTGGAGGAGCAGGGGCGGGCCCGGTGTGCACTCACCCTGCCACTGGGGAGGCAGCGGGGGGACTGTCCTTCCCTGCCCCCGTCGATCTCGTAACCCCATGAGTGCCTGCTGAGTAGTTTTCTCGCGCGACCGAGGGTCTTGGCTTTACCGCCCGGACAGCCAGGAAGAAAAACTCTATAAAAAATTACGGCAAAATGGGGCCTGCGAGCAACAGACTCGAGGTAGCTTGCTGCCCGACCAGCAGCTAGCGTAGCTGGCACAGCTGGCGTAGCTGGCACAGTTGGCGTAGCTGGCACAGTTGGCGTAGCTGGCATACTGACCTGGCAGCATGCTGGCGTAGTTGGCGCAGCTGACACAGCTGGCGTAGCTTACACAACTGGCGTAGCTGACACAGCTGGCGTAGCGGACACAGCTGGTGTAGCTGGCGCAGCTGGCATAGCTGGTAAAGGCCCTTGCGGTGAGGTGGCGTGCAGTGTTCCGTGTGCGCCGCCTAGGAGGTTGCAGCCCACGTTAGGCCGCACGGGGCCGAAGGGGCTCGCCTGCTTGTGGCGGACCAGGACCTGTCGGGGGTGGTTGTGTGAATACTCATGGCTTCCACGCCCCCGGCTAAGGTAGTTGAAGGAACGCCTTGGTGGTTTTAGTCGGTAAAAGTCCGCCTACCCCGGGCGGAGTGCGTCCATGAGGATTTCCCCAAGGCAAAAAAAAAACCGTCTCGCTTTTTGATGAACGGTCATAAATTAAGTCGGTTTCAAGTGTTTCAACGGGGTATCAGGTCAATGGGTGGTACGTAACCCTTACTGCGCGATTTCGACTCGAACTTGGCCGGTTTTTAAAAGACAGTGAGCGGATAAGATCCCAGCTCTGCCAGCCATTTAATTAATGGGACATGAAAGAACAAGTAAAATACATTACACCAAACGAAAACAAAGACAATAGTTTACAGAAAGATAGAATAAGTACAATGGGCCAATTAGTGTGTATGTGTGTGTGTAGTGTAAGGCCCGTATTATAGAAGCTTCCTCAAGTACAGTTTAAACTCCAATCACCTGATCACTACTTAAGGATAGAATCGTTACTTGAGTATCGGTCTTATTCCAGAACGGTAATTATAAACTTTAATTCAACAACATTACACACGAATTTGACCTGAAATAGAATAGAAATCTCTACTCAAGCGTAATCTGGACCACACTAGAGTGATTACAGATCAAATCTCAGCTGAAATTCCGAAACAGGTGACAGTATAAAATAAAACTAAACTCAGCTGAACTGTGATCAATAAATCTCTGCTTGAGGAACATTCTAAAATCAAAGCTCAAATCAAAACTAGATTTAAACAGAGATCAACGCTTGAGTATCGTTCTGCAATACGGACCTAAGTGTTTAGTGTATTGGCAATGGCTTTTGAACCTCAAAAGGAAAAAAAATGCGTTAAGGGATATTTTTGCTGTCCATCTGTCAAGACCCTTTTTATCAGGGACAGGTAAAGGTATCAAGATAAAATTAATATCAAACTATAATTATTTCTATCATTGTTTATTATTTTTAGGGCAACGACCATACATCCCAATAGACGCCTAATGTTGAATACAATGCGTACAATAAATTCTGCCATTATTAGCTGAGGCGGCTAATCACTAACGCGCCAGTTTTGACGGCTCATATACCAGGCCCCTCAGAAAGTATTGCGAAAAAAAGTTTTTATATATGGGAGGCTGGCCAGTTATAATGTTTTTCGAAAATATGATTATTTATAAGTAAAAATAAGTAAGTTCCAATTTCAAAATTTCCCTCCACATTTTTTGCGAGTTAATTCAAAGTATTGTGTCTCACTGAAATATGGATCTGCGCCGGGAACATTTTTGAGCTATGATTTTATACGATTTCAAGTGTCGCCTGAAACCGGATGAATCGTACGATAGACTTCAAATGGCATTCATGGATGAAGGCCCTTCCAAGGCAACCGTGTATCGTTGGTATAACGAATTCAAGCGCGGTCGACCAACTTTGGGGGATGACGAAAGAAGCGGTCGCCCTTTGACGGCTGTTACCGAAGAAAACGTGCTAGCAGTGAAAAATTTAATCCAAGACAATAGGCGAATTACATATCAGGAGATTCAACACATATTGAAGATTGGATCGGGAAGCGTTCACGAGATTCTACACAGCCATCTTCGCGTGAGGAGGATAGTATCACGCTGGGTGCCGCACAACCTCACCGATGCTCAGAAGCAGGCCCGGGTGGAATGGTGCCGTGATATGCTTAACAAATTTGAAGCAGGCTCGTCTCGGCGTGTTTACGACATCGTTACAGGTGATGAGTCCTGGATTTATCAATACGACCCAGAAACCAAGCGCCAGTCGACTGTTTGGGTGTTTCAAAATGAGCCAACGCCTACCAAAGTGAAGCGATCTAGAAGCGGGGGTAAGATTTTGATCGCTAGCTTTTTTAATTTGACTGGCCACTTGGTATCAATTCCCTTACGGGATCAAAGAAGCATTAATGCCGAATGGTATACTACCAAATGTTTGCCAGAAGTTTTCTCTGTTATAAGCAACAAGCGACCAAACACAGGGCTCCGCGGGCTACTGCTCCACCACGACAATGCACCTGCGCACACCGCACTCAAAACGAGGGACTTCCTGGACAGCACGCCAAACAAACTCCTGGGTCACCCTCCTTACAGCCCTGATCTAGCACCGTGTGACTTCTTTTTATTCCCAAAAATAAAAAATCAGCTCAAAGGGATACAATTTTCGTCGCCGGAAGATGCGCTGGCTGCGTTCGAGCAGGCTGTAAACGAGGTGTCTGCGGCGGACTGGAAAAAGTGTTTTGAAAACTGGTTTAGGCGCATGAATCTTTGTATAGAGGCTGGTGGAAAGTACTTTGAAAAGATTTGATAAAAATATATGTACGTATAGAACAATTTTTTTTAGTTTCGCAAAACTTTCTGAGTGTCCCACGTAAGTGGTCGAAACTGATTTGAAGATTTCATGTGGCGAATAGTGGTGAACTACATTAGTAAAATTTCATAGATGTGTTGCAGTCTGCAACTTGCAGACATCGGGCGCCTGTTATGAGGCGTCTATGGTCGTTGTTTCAGGGTTTCGAACCGCCAAAGGCAATAAATTAAACTATAATAGGATCGCTATGTTGTCATCAGTCAAGCAAGACCCTTTTTATCAGGAACGGGTAAAGGTTAAAGGAACCAAGTTGAAATTAATATCAAATATGGGATGGGATCTACACGATTTAAAATGTTTCGTAATGGTCTTGGTTTTTGGAAATTATTAATGATCTACTGTATAGCATGTGGTAAAAAAAAAAGACGTGTGGCACTCGGAGACTGCCGCGGTAAAGCTATTGCATAGCACTTTTTATGTAAATACAAAGAGCAGGTGCCCTAACGCCGAAACTCTAAGCAGGCATGAGTCACCAGATTGCGGGGCGAAGAGGGGGATTACGCATGCGCAGTAACGCCGATACAACCATTGCCACCTAGAGGCGATTTGCAGAACTAAAGAGACAAGCGTGATATTTCAAAAAGTCATCAAAAGTTCTGCTATTCATCGATAGATGGCAAAACTAAAAATTATCACCGCTGTGCCGGTCGGAGTGGGGGGTGTTAGGTTATTTTCGTTATGGAATTTCTGGATTCGGTCTCCACGCTCAAGGCACGCGATAGAAGCTATGCAATAGCTTAAGCGCAGTAACGCCGATACAACCAATGCCACCTAGAGGCGATTTGCAGAACTAAAGAGACAAGCGTGATATTTCAAAAAGTCATTAAAAGTTCTGCTATTCATCGATAGATGGCAAAACTAAAAATTATCACCGCTGTGCCGGTCGGAGTGGGGGATGTTAGGTTATATTCGTTACGGAATTTCTGGATTCGGTCTCCACGCTCAAGGCCCGCGATAGAAGCTAAAAAAAATATAAAAAATATTACACAAAAATGTAATAAAGTATTTGCTTAGTCCATTTCTAGAACTGCGGCCGGTGTCGGGGTCGATGGTGGCGCACCCGCCATACTGCGAGGAGCTGCTGGAGGCGGCACTACGCCACATGGAGCGCCTGCTGCAAGACTCAGCCGAGCCGCTAAGCTTCGTGGTCATCCTGCCCGAGTGGCCTGACCGGCAGACGCACGCGCTGCACAAGCTACAAGCCAGCCACTTCAAAAGAAAACAGGTACTTCTTATTTAATATTACATTACTGTCGAGCCCTGAAATGAAGCAATTGACGGCCGAGTAACTTCCCAAGTGATTTTAAAAGGACGAGCCGCTAGCCGTCTCCTTTTTAACTAAACGAGGCCGATAATTGCTATTTCGGCCAAGCCTTGTATAGTACTTTTCTCTCATTTGCGAGGAAACAATACACAAATTATTTCAACAGTGGTGCCGATTCTCTTGTACACCCACCTCAACCAAACTATAACTAAAATTAACAAATTTTAGTTTAGAAAATCATAAAACTTATTCTGTGTTTATCTTTTTCTTATTTTAGAAAACTTGTTGACAGCTCTAATAATTGAGTTTGACGCATCTAAGTTGAATTGGCGGTGTTACCAGTACATCTTAAATTTTTTATTAAAGAGTGAATGGAATGACCGAAAGTTCACAAAAACAGAAGGAAATTAAATAATAATTATATTTGGAATTATTAGTTTATCATTAAAATTAAGAAGAAAAAATCATGTCACGAAATAAAGTAGATTTTTGTTTTATATTTTCAATAAAATATATAAATTGGAATAACGTGATAAGATTAAAGAGCTAGGTTATTATTTTCTACGGCCCGTATTACTGAACGATACTCAAGCGTTGATCACTGTTTAAAACTAGTTTTGAGTTAGATAAGATAATAGATAAGATAATATTTATTCGTGTAAGAACACAGTATACAATGTCTTTAATATATTAGTTCATTTCTGTGTACATGAACATAGTTCAAATTTACCACTAACATCTAAACTAGGCCGAGCCTGTACCTTAGACGTTAGTTTATTTCTTCCCATGTCACTTATCAACACTCGTGTACACTAGTATGTCTAAACATATCTTAAAGTTAAGTATAATCAAAATAACATAAAAATTAATGCTACTATATAAATTGCGGGTATATAATCTAATTCAAGTTGTTGACAATATTCGTACTCGGAACATCGCACTTTATTTATTTTACTTTTACCCTCACCTTTGTATTTGTAGGAATCAGTTTAACAATTAACTATATGAACCTCGGACATTTTAACAATTTAGTTTAGTAAACCTCTATACTAAATTATATTATTATGCAAAAGTTAAGCTTGGTTTTAAGTATGTTTAGTTTAAATGTTTAAAAATTCTGCAATAAATTATGATTTTTGAAATAATGCAAACGTATAAAAATTACTGCAGAGTAACAAATAAATTTTCTATCTCCTCATAGTTTTGTGACTTTAGCCAAGATACAAGAGCCTTCTTACATGAATGGTTATTTAATGGGTATATTTCAACAATTTTATTAATTTTGTTATACAACATTGGACCTAAATAACATTGGAATTTGTTAATAAAAAATGTTGAATACTAAATAATAGGACAAACCCTACCCATAAGTCTTTTAGTAATTAATTTATCCTGATATTTAAGGTTTCGATGTTGCGCCATTACAGTATCTTTAACGAACAACTGCCTTATAGTCAAAACATCACATTCAGAGTAGAGGTCAAATGTGGGATACCTGTATGGTTTGAAGGTCATAACTTTAAGTAATGCTCGCTGTGCTCGCTCCAGTGTTATAAGATGGGTTTTCCGTGCTCCCCCCCATGACGTGATACAATAGGATAGGATAGACTGAGCTAATGCGAAATAAACAGTTTTGAGGAGGGGAAGGACCGCCACATGCCTTAGTTTTTTAAAAACATGTATCAACTTTCTTGTTCTCCCTGCTAATAGATCAATATATGGGCACCACGTCAATTTCTCATCGAGTAAAATTCCAAGGTATTTTATTGTATTAACTCTGTCCAAATAGTTACAACCGCACGTATTAGTATTGGTGTTGTGACATGAGTGTAACTGTATTTTAAAATGTTGAGTGGTTTTTAGGGTTTTTTCCGTGTTAGCAAAAGTTATGAACTTTGTTTTTGAAGTGTTAAGGGTTAGTAGGTTTTGACTAAGCCAGACTGCTGTTTTTTGAAGACCTGCTTCTGCATGAATCTTAACTTCATCCCATGTTTTACCTTGGAAAATTATTGCCGTGTCATCAGCAAAAGTAAAAATTTTGGAGTTATGTAGCTCTAACGTGCATAGATTATTAATATAAATAAGGAAAAGTGTTGGGCCAAGTACACTTCCTTGGGGCACGCCAAATGGAATTGGAGCATCATTACTAAAATAACCATCTATTGTAATTCGTTGTTTTCTGTTTTTTAAGTAATCACTATACAAATCCAATGTAATGCCCCTTATACCAATTTTTTCCATTTTGTTTATTAAGATAGGAACAGAGACTGTATCAAACGCGTTTGCCAGGTCTAAAAATACTCCAACGCATTTGTTTTGTTTGTCAATGTGGCCAGCTACAAAATTAGTAAGTTCAGTAACTGCCTGTGCTGTCGACTTTGATTTTAGAACGTTCCTCAAGCAGAGATTTATTGATCACAGTTCAGCTGAGTTTAGCTTTATTTTATACTGTAACCTGTTTCGGTATTTGAGCAGAGATTTGATCTGTAATCAATCACTATAATGTGGTCCAGACTACGCTTGAGTAGAGATTTCTATTTTAATTCAGGTCAAATTCGTGTGTTATAATTGTTGAATTAAAGTTTATAATAATTACCGTTCTGGAATAAGACCGATACTCATGTAACGATTCTATCCTTAAGTAGTGATCAGGTGATTGGAGTTTAAACTGTACTTGTGGTACTTGAGGAACCTTCTGTAATACGGGCCTAAGAGAACCTATCAAAGGAGATATATTGTTATTATTGCAGCGTATCATATTGTATATTTTAAACAACGAGAAACAGAGCTATTTGCAAAAAACGCGAGGACCTTTGAATTCCATGGGCAATCACAATAATAAACTATTTCTTTAATTTAAAAAGCTGGAATTTCCCTTTTTAAAGACGTGGTTAAAAAGTTCTAGCACCCAGGACACGAAATTTCTCAAAAAAGTTGAATAAATTAGAATATATGCTAAAAAGTACCACACATGATTACATTTTGAAGACCGTCCTCTTCAAGGACCCACATAATTAATAAGTATGGAAATTTGTTTACCGATGCGGGGATACCTGACTCTCCGGAGTCACCCCCGGCTGCTCCCCAGTTAAGGCGCAGACACCCCCCTCCCGTCAGTGATGACGACGAGCTGCACTCAGCGCGCAGCCGTTCGGCATCTCCGCCCCGTTCCCGAGAACCATTAGGGTCCCCCCGTAGTCCGCATCACCGCATAGGCGTTTTGCCAGCCCGGACTTTAAGGACTGCACCCCCTCGCCCATCCCCACCCCCGCCCCGTCCCCCAACCTGAAATTACAAACGGACCCGATAGACCAGGATGTCCTCCGATAGTGAGGCTCCCTCCGACCAGCCCGATGCCTTTACCACAGTAGTGGGTAAAGGGAAAAAGAGAGCGCGTAAGGCCAAGTCCGACGCTCACGTCCTAAATAAGGCCCCTAAAACCTCAGAGGATAACTCTGCCCCGCCCCCCCCCCCCCCACGCCTCAGATTCCTCCCCGCAGGGCAGCAGGCCCGCTTCCCCCCGCGGCATGCCCCCCTCCGCTTCTCAGAGGAAAATACCACCCCCTGCCTCCCTTATTCATACAGGATAAGGCGAAGTGGACCGAAGTGTCCAAATGGTGTACTGATCATCAGATCATGTACACCAGTGCCCGCCCTACCCAACAGGGTATCAAGGTCACAGTGCCTACCCCAACAGACTTCCGCAGCTTCACCAAGTTGCTGCGTGACCGTGGTGTGTCGTTCCACACGCACGCACTCCCAGAAGATCGCCTCCTTAGAGTGGTGATCAGAGGTATCCCAACCGAAATTCCCAGCTCTGATGTGCTGAGTGACCTCGAGTCACAAGGCATCCCAGCCACCGAAGTACACCGTATGTTCCGTGGTAAACACGGAGACCCATACGAAATGGTCTTAGTCATTTGCGAGCCCTGCGAGGACGCAAAAGCCATTTTTAACATTAAAACGGTTTGCCACCTATCAGGCATTAAGATAGAGCGCCCGCACAAGTCCAGTCAGCCTGGTCAGTGCCACCGTTGCCAATTATATGGCCACTCACAGCGTAATTGCTACGCTAAGCCTAGGTGCGTCAAGTGCCTGGGTGATCACGGCACAAGGGAGTGCGAGCGTCCCAAAGAGAGGGACCAGTGCACAGAGCCCCCCAGCTGTGTCCTCTGCGGGCAATCTGGACATCCAGCGAGTTATCGCGGATGCCCGAAAGCACCCAAACAGAAAAACGCCAAATTGGCGAAACGTGCCTCCGGACGCGTTGGTAGGGAAGCCCCCTCCTTCGGGACCCCTAACCCCAACACCCCCTATCAGCCCCCATTCCGTAGAGGCCCACCTGGGCCCACCCCTAATCAACTCGGCCCACCTGGGCCCATCCCCAATCAACTTGGCCCACTTGGGTAAAGTTTGGGCCCGATACCAAATAGCCACGGGCCCCTAGGACCCAAAGCTAAACACGTGGGCCCAACTGGGCCCAACCCCTGGTTCAACAGGGGAGGCCAGCAGAGCCAATTCCCGCCCCTCCCCCCCTCTCGTTCAGCCCCCACGGCCCCTGCCCCCCCAGCGCTAATGGACATTTCCGTCCCGGCACCCACTCCCAGGCCACCTGCACCCACTAAGGTCATTCAAGGCCACGTTGAAAGCCCCCCCTCAGGGAAGGCTCCATTGGAGCCTTCCCTGAGGCGTGCATTGCATATAGGCAATTAGGCAATACCTACTGCTTTCCTCATTCAAATTCAATAGTGGTGTAAGTTATTATCTTTTTTTCAGAGTACGATGATTATTTATCTTAAAATAGACCTATTAATGCTAAATTAATCTTCCTACATCAAAAAATCAATAACTTACACCACAATTAAATTCAAGTGAAGCAGGCCAATGCACGCCACTGGGCTCCAAATTCACAACTTACCCCGACTGGTTTTAGGGACACATATTAGCATAAAATGATAGAATTGAATGTCAAACATAGATTTTTTTTTCCCATTGTATGGATTTATGTACTTCTTATCCTTTATTAAATAGGTACCTCTTCTTATCGAAATTATAAATTTCATTGTATATTTCTATGAACAATTTACCTTTCTGCTGAATCTACAACAGCTGCAACCACATAGTAGGCATCCATTATTTATTTTAAACTACCTAAAAACTATAAAAATGAATAAAATAAGCTTTGCAATTTTAGTTGTTGATAACTAATTATAGTCGACATGTATTTTGATGCCTTCTAAAAATAGTCAGATTTAGGTTGACATTTCTAATATTAGGTGAAAAACGTCAATTACAGAATAGCAAAATGTCAATTTTTACCAAGTTGAATAACTAAACTAATTTTGGTCCTATCAAACCAAAAATTAGTTTTAAAGTGAATTTCAGAATAGAAAACGTCGTTTGACAGGACTAAACTAAATTTAGGTGATTTTTAGTCTAGTTTAGAGAATTTTGTGACAAGAGAATCGGCACCAGTATCTAATTTTCATTCGTGCCAATTCGTCCGCGCGCGGTTCTTGTTCAGTTTAGAAAAAAAAATACGCATTCAGCCTTTATAACGATAAATATTTTGTACCTAAATCCACCAAATTTAAGTAAGTGTGTAGTTGTGTACCTACTAAAATCCTCGGTAGCATAATTTAAATAAAACCGGCCAAGTGCAAGTCGGACTCGCGCAGTAAGGGTTCCGTACCTCTCAAAGACCTGATACCCCATAAAAACTGATTTAATTTACGAGAGTTTATCAAAAGATATCAACGCACAGTGCGCGAAATATGAATTTTTGCATGTCTTTCTTACGCAGGTACCACCACATATGTCTATGTTTGTCTTATTTTTAGTATTTGTAGCTAAACTACATAATATGCACTATAATCTGGCCAAGTTTGACGCTGGTATATATTACAGTTTTGTAGATAGAGCAGGAACAAAAACGTTGAAAAAAATGCATGTTTTTTTAAGTTTCTTGTATGGACCCCCTTTGGTTTTCGTTTTTTTTTTTGTTTTTAGTATTTGTCGTGATACACCTCATAGCAACACAATTTCTGAGAAAATTTCAACCGGTTACCTATTACCGTTCAAAAGATACAGTCCTGTGACAGACAGACGGACGGACGGACAGCGTAGCGAGCGTAATAGGGTTCCGTTTGTCACCCTTCGGGTACGGAACCCTAAAAATAAAAACTGTCCAGCAATTTTTATTATTGACTGACCTGTTATTTCGTTTCATACTGAAAAGAGCCGATTGTTGTATTCTTTTTTTTAAATAATGAACCAATTTCCGAGCAAGGGGGAGAAAAATATACAGTAACACTATCGGACCCGGCAGACGTCGTCCTGCCCGGATAAGCAGCGCCACATATCATTAAAATTGTCCCTACCGTTATGCATGTGAGCAATAACTCGTCTATAGAAGACGAGGGAGGTTGCTTCAGACCTGAGCTTCAGACGTAGACAAATGTCAATCAATGTGACATTTCAGATCTGACTTTTCGTCACGTTTTGATATGCATTAACATGATAATTCCTAAAGACACAGGGGTGCAGCCAGTGGCGGTTCTAGGGGGGGGTCGTAGGGGTCATGACCCCCCCCCCCCAAAATCGTACACGTGAAATTGACAAATCTCCTAAAATAATCATTTCATCATTTCAGCCGAAAGACGTCCACTGCTGGACATAGGCCTAAAATAATACTATTTACAAAAATAAATAAAATAAATTATTAACTTCCTGCTTAAATGTCCAAAAGTAAACAATGAAATCAAAACTAGGTAAGTACTACCTACTTACATCACACGACATCTACTCGTACTCGTACGTCAAAAAATACCTAACATTATTTTAGAGTTTTGTTTATGTACTGAAGTTCAATTTACAGCATAGGTATGTATGAATGATATTCCAACTGGAAACAAACTTTTCATTAAACAACAACAACACTTTTATTAAACTTAATGACAAATACTATCACATACGACGGCGGTAGTTCATTTTGTTGAATGGTTTGCGCTACATTACATGAGCCTGCCGTTCTTCTTCTGTGGTATCGACATGAGCTACATAATGATAATAGCTCATGCCGTGGGCAAAAGATTAGCCAGTCAGCAGGTTGGTAGCGGGGCTGACTGCCCAGGGTGCGCCGGACGATCAATTAAATTTCGTCACTCGTGGAGGTTCTTTTAATGCACCCCATGCAGCCTGCCGTTGCGATTGGACACTCAAAGGCTCAAGCGATTGAAGCATTGGTGGTGAAAAAAATTTCCCGCTCGCTTCGCTCGCGCTTCTTCATCATCGTATGTACCCTTTGGCTCGAAAGGATACACTTAAATTAAAGTCAACTTTTCACATAAATATGAAAAATTTGCGTTCCCAACGTTCGTTTCCTCTTTGTTGACGTTCATTTTGTAAGTTACTATACTGTTACATAATAAACTAACTCCAAACTTTACCTTGTCATAGCGAAAAAAAATTTTGGACTTTATAACAAAGTAAGTAGTAAGCCAAGTTGACCCCCCCCAAAATCTTGGGCTGGAACCGCGCCTGGGTGCAGCTAAAATAAAAGTAAAAACTCAAAATATTTAATACAATAACAGCGACTACTTGACAAACGATGAAATAAAGGAAATGTGTGGTTAGTTTCAGCTGGGCTTTTGATTTTTCGAAATGGGTCATCTAAAAAATCTGAATTAATTTATAATCGAGTAGATGATCGTTTGTTGATAAGCTTTCTAATGAGGTAATATCACTTTGGTGTTCTTTCTGCAGAATATTAGTTCAAAAATGAATGTCTCCATCTTAGATTAATAATTCTATGGTCTCCATTCATCTTATTTTCAAAGGATGAAGGTGTTACAGGTACTGAACCGACTGACTGACGGAACCGTTTATTTAAACAAAAATAATTTATTACTTTTTCTTTTCGTTTTAGGTGGTTATTCCAGCTTTTGAGCACGAGTACCGTCATGGATTTCAACATGTCCTTACAAAGTGAGTCATTGTAATATGTATCATGCGATCTTAAGTTTAACTACAGTTGCCTAGTCTTCTTCTGGCTTCAGATTTTGGGCATAGCTTAGTTTTTATTTCATATATAGGTTTTTGAGGCAGTTATGAAAGGTCAAGGACTAAGTTTAAGTTTCATGCTTACAAAGATTTGTCTCTCAGGAAATAAACTGACGAGATACGCATAAAATATTAGACTTCTATTGACTCAATATTGTAAAACAGTACAACTTCGATTGCCACTAAATAATTTTCCACTATGATGATTTGACATTTCTTACTGCAGCAATCTTGGTTTTTGAGGGTTTCTATAAAAATTTGAACCACCAGTTTGTGCCACTGAGGCGGAGGATCTTTGGATTTGACAGCA
The DNA here is from genome assembly GCA_949699075.1 of Asteroscopus sphinx. Classification (NCBI taxonomy): domain Eukaryota; kingdom Metazoa; phylum Arthropoda; class Insecta; order Lepidoptera; family Noctuidae; genus Asteroscopus; species Asteroscopus sphinx. The sequence goes on along the minus strand of OX453004.1, from coordinate 23,493,471 downwards.
GCTGATATCGCATATAAATTCCCGCTCTACAAACGTTACGCAATATTTATTTTGTAAATTAAGTTATTTTAATTAACATAGAACCATATTACCATTACTTAACTTTTTATGGCTTTGAAGCAATTTTTTCATTAATTGATTTTTATCGCGACGAAACTTAAACAGGTTGAGTTTTGAATATATAATAATAATAGTGCTGTAGGGCCAAATCCGAACCTATAAGGTAAAGTCGTCAAATGAGTTGTGCGGACGTGAGCTTGATTTTGGCGAAAACAATAATTGCAATTTTTGAAATCGAATCGAACCCCAATCCTTTTTGCAAAAAAAAACCTATATTATTGTACTGATTGATAAGGATGCTGATAAGGAACAAATCCTGCAAAGAAATGTTATGTAGCAAATGAAAGGAAATAGGATTGTGGTTAAAAGTTTATTTTTTATCCATACATTGCAATATTAATTTAAACTGCTTAAACCCATGGATTGCTTCGCAGAGTAGAACTGTCGAAGATTTTGTAGTACGCTAGTAAAATGTATAAAAATGTGCAAGAACTCAATTTTCTTTGATTTTTCACATAATATCATTTCTTTGCAAGATTTGTTCCTAATCAGCAACATTATCAATTGGTGCCATAATCATATTTTTTGGGAAAAAAAGTTATTATTTTCACCAAAACCAGGCTGTCATGACTCCTTTGACGACTTTTCTCCATGCCTTATTAGTTTCAGATTCAGATTTGAGCCTTCAGCACTATTTTCAAAACTCACTCTATATAGCCCCCCTTTTTTCAGCACAAGGGTACTGCACAACACTAGGTCATATTGATACGCTATTTTAATTAATTGAACTTGAGACTCACATTCAGAGATGAATCTAAGCGTGAACTCATGCTTCCAAGTATCAAAATGCAGTGCTATTGGACAGTTGGAAGCATGAGTTCAAGCTTAGATTCGTCTCTGAATATAAGCCTGAGTATCCTTGAAATAAATTGAGAATAATATCTAACTCGGCACACACAACATTGAATAGCAGCCATTTAGTAGGACCTCAAGTCTTAGTCTTAGTGCTGCCGCCTGGTGAGCAAAAAACTAGAGACCCTCATTGCACAATAGTTAAATACTTTTAATTACTGGCCTATGCTTACTTTTTGTTGTGTACAGTGACTTGGAATATTATGAGGTTACGAAAAAAAAAATACAATCGAACCGGATAGCCGCTGAGAAGCGAAGACAATAGAACATGTGACAAAGGCGTATGATTATTACGTATTATCATTGTAATGTAATTATAGTCTAAAGTTCCCTAACTAGGATATGAAAAAAATTAATGTATACAATTTTTTGCGCCATGTCTTTTTCGTAGAATAAGAAACTACGCTATTAAAGTGTTTTATGTAATTTTCATTTTATTACAATTATTTTTTGAATTAATGTTACAATTACTTTTTGAAATACTTTATTTTCACTAAGGGCAGCCAAAATGTTGTTTACATTTCTTTTTCTAGCTTCGCTTAATATTTCCATTACGATCATGAGACCATGACATTCATGACCTACGCATGACAAATGACCACGTTTATTTCGTAGTATTGTCGTAGTTTTTTATGATGTATCATAAAATAAAAAAATATGTGTATATTATATATAAATATATCATTAATAATTAAATTAGCTCCTAAACAACAAAACCTAAACAGCTCCTAAGCAGGGTGAATAGAAAACGTACGCCATCTGGTGAGAAAGTACCTTAAGTTAATTTTTATCCATAAGAATCTATAATAGATCTTTAAAATATCGCTTGCATAAGACGAATCCTCGGAAGAATAACTAAAGCATGGTTAAAATAGCCATAAAATAAATTACTTCATCCATACGGTACTGGTAATACGCTAGAAAGAGACAGCTAAATAGTGTCAGCTTCGTAATTACGTAGGTTGTCACTAGTTATCATTTTGCTAATGGACCCACCATTCAAGTCAAGGAAGTCATAAATTTTTTGTCAATAAGTTTTCCGAATGAAAATAACTTTGTAGTCATAAGATAAAACATAAAACGCACTTCAGTTTAACTCTATCAAAGACGCCCAGCACTTAGAAGTGAGGTGCCATTATACGCAATATTCTGTATAGAAAAGTCTGTCAATTTTAGCGGAGGACGTCACTTACGCAAAAACGATTCCTATTTTAAAAACGCCCTCTAAGAAAAAGCATAACACATGCTTAATTACACACACAAACATCTCTTTAACTGCTCATCCATTAGGGAAGATAATCCAAAAAAAAACCGTTATCAATATGGAATTTCGCGTTACACCATGAATTTAAACAGCTGGTACATAAAATATAATTATTGTAATAAGAAAAAGTTATTAAGTATTAATACCAATATAGCTTTTGGTTGTGATCCCTACGGCCGGTCTCATGTGATTAGGTACTTAACAAAAACATAGAACACAAATTCTAGAAATGGTTGATTTTTATGTTGGTTTTCGCGAAAGAAATATTTTCGATTTTTAAGATTTAACATAATGTGTCTCTGTAAAACAAATAATAGAACTTATGGTTATTAAAATATTAAACAGAAAAAAACTTTATTTAAAAAAGTATATAACGTAATATCCTTACGAATTCCATTAATCGACATTAGAGTTTTGTTTTCTAGCACTACGCTACACTAGCGGTAGTCTCGCTACATATTACACTAGTTTACAGTGCATCTGTTTCCGGGTTTTTTTTGTTGTTGAAGCACTGTACAAAATTGTCTGTCGAATATACATGCAGTATTTTTGATGTATATGCTGTTTTTTTTTTTCATAGGACTGGTCGTTGTGGCGATGCTTGGGGGAGGCCTATGTCCAGCAGTGGACGTCTTTCGGCTGAAATGATGATGATGATATGCTGTTTTACGGCCAAAATTAATATCCAACCTATCCACGATTTGCCCTACTAGAGATAGGAATATATTAGTGTGTTTTTGAAAACCGCTAATCGCGATAACCTATAGTTTGCGAGAAAAAAACGCCAAGTTTCTTTCGGGACCCGGTGGGACAGTGGCAGTATTAAGGGTGGGGAAGTCTTCAGGGTGGCTCTAAATAAGTGCCAAAGCAATCTGAAGGTCAAGGTATTTTCAAAGGTCAAACACCCCAAAGGTCAAGGACAAACACCCCAAAGGCAATTTTATTTCTTATAGTGGGAGGCTTCGCCCCCGAACACCCTCCCCCTTGTGGGGGTTCCGCCCCCGGACTCCTTCATGAGGGTCTAATACGTTAAGTCGAGTAGAAAAACTGACTTTCCATGAGATTGACAGTTATTTCCATGTAGGTGTGAATTTGTCTCTTTCACACCTACATGATAGGTACCTACTGATTGACAAAATTGAATACGATAAATAGTAGGCTGTTTTTATTTATCCCGGCTTCTATGCTTTAGTTATTGTTCCGAGGGCGAATTCAAATAACGCAACTGTGATAAAGGGCCAGGCACCGGTCGATAGGGTAAATATTATGTCTTACGGCCAAAATTAATATCCAATCTATCCACGATTTGCCCTACTAGAGATAGAAATTTGATATATTTTGTATGGAGCTTATGTCAAATTCCTATCTCTAGTAGGGTAAATCGTAGATAGATTGGATATTAATTTCGGCCGTTAGAGTACCTAATCTAGATTCTAGAGAATCGCATAGTATAAGTGGCTTTTGTTTTTTCCACCCTGTATAGGAATAAGTTACTATTAAAATTGGCCCTTTTGCGACTGAAAAACGCATTCGTCATTGATTGATGAAAAAAAGTAGCTACGTTTTGAAAGGTCAAATTTTAAAAGAAACTATCAGGTAAGTTATTTTTCATTTTATTATCATAACATAACATCACGCCTGTATTTCCCCGAAAGGGTAGGCAGAGGTGTAATAGTACACCCACATTTCGCCATTTTTCAATTTATTATTCTGAGAAAATGCGGACCCCAATTAATAAACCGCTTTGAACATTGCTCTTTCAAACAGATCAATTTAACAATATCATTACCTATTTCAAACATTTATCACTGATGTTGATTCAGTCATGCCTGTTCAGCGTCCCAAGAGTTTTCAAATCAACAGTCAAGCTCAGAGTTTAGATTTACGAGTGGTTTATTGGTAGGGGCGTAAGATGTGTATACAGCCCACGTAACGTATAACATGTCACAGGACCGAGGTGTACTTCAGATGGGGCGGCGGCACGGTGGTGGTGTGGCTGCAGAACGCGGCCGGCCACGCGCGCTGGGGGCCCACGGAGGAGCGCGTGGAGGCGCTGCTGGACGCGTGGCGGCCGCGGGCCAAGCGCAGCGAGCCGCCCGCCGACCCTGAGCCCGCCCCTGCGCCTGCGGACAAGCGCTGACTGTACATACATATACATTACATAATATATGGACGATACGTAGGGTATCTTTTTATTTTTAAATCTCCTTTTTCTGTTGTATAGTTGATAAAAGTTTATTATGTTTTGATTGTTTATTATATTTTCTAAAAAAAAAAGTTTTTTCTTTAGCATGGATTTCCTTTCGTCTTGATAAGGTAAACCTAATTTATTCATGACTAGTGTCCGACCGAAACAGGATTTTCAGCTGAAACCGAATCTTCGGACCTTTTAGACATGTTAAAATGTCTATTTTTTACTGAAATTAAGGCCCTGTCCCTGCACGAAACGTCTCGGGGTGGACTGCGGGGCGCAGTGGGGAGCTGGAGCACTGAGGCGCGCCGGCCCGTGATAACAATTAGTTATGTAAAACAATAAATTAATGTAATTTTATCTTTTTTTTTTCTGAAATGGATTACTTGGATTACGATAAAATATATCGTGTAAGTTTCAAAATCATGTTCTATATAAATTTTCGTCATAAAATGAATTCAAAGTGTCAAAAATTGCCTATGTTTGGATTTTTTTCTATCAAGCGAAGTTATTTAAATCGTGTATCGATCTTTCAAAATGGATACATAAACTACTCAACTCCACCATATATTTTTTCCATTCTCCCTACTTCAAGAAATGATGACGAAAAATGGAAAGAAACAATGTATTTTTTTGGAATTCGTGCAGGGACGGGGCCTTAAGTGCATTCACGTGCACCACAAATACACTTAGTAGACGTACCAAAAGTGGAGGTTAATTTCGATATCACGAGTATATGTTCACGGTAGCTTAGTGGCAAAAGCACTGGCGTGCTGAGCCAGGAGTCGCAGGTTCGAATCCTGCTTTTCTCGATTTCTGCTTTCCGTATGTGGATGTCATCCTCGTCCATTCAGCAGACGAAGCTCTCCACTGCCAAGGGCGGATCCAGGGGGGGGGGTCATGGGGGTCATGACCCCCCCCTGGGCCTAAGCCCAGCCTCAACCACAGTTTTTTTCCTGTGTACTTTCATAATTTACTAACGACCAAAATTAATATCCAATCTATCCACGATTTACCTTACTAGAGATAGATATTTGACATATTTTGTATGGAGCTTATGTCAAATTTCTATCGCCAGTAGGGCAAATCGTGGATAGATTGGATATTAATTTTGGCCGTAAATGAATATACAATGAATGAATGAATGTTTGTATGTGTGTTACGAGTACATACTAATAAAAATTACTAAATTGACGTCGCACCCGAATCCGTTCGTTCATTGTGAATAATATTCGCGTGATTTAAAGTTTGATTTTGCAGCATCTCTTCTCCAATCACTCCGTTACGTCCGATCGCCTGAATATCAATAACGAATCGATTGAATACTTAGCTTACCATCAACAACAGATAACTACGATGTTAGCCTTACAAAACCTAGCCGAAGTAAAAATAATTCAAGAACCTTCAAACATCGATATTAGAAGATAAGTAATTAGTATTTGAAAATCGGAGCTCTTAAAACGGTTGTTTTTGCAAAAAAGTAGCAATAAAAAAATGCGCTCGCTGCGCTCGCGCTTAAGCACTATTCCATTGCCCATACAGGTGTAGGACTGCCATAGCGTGAATCTATATTTACTTATCTACGCTATGGTGTCTACTATTAGCCGCTCTAGGGCCCGTATTACAGAAGCTTCCTCAAGTACAGTTTAAACTCCAATCACCTGATCACTACTTAAGGATAGAACCGTTACTTGAGTATCGGTCTTATTCCAGAACGGTAATTATAAACTTTAATTCAACAACATCCTAGGAACCGCAAGAATGGGCTGTGCTCAAATAAATGCGTACTCTTTTGTCACAGAATGTCTGTTTTCACTTTCACAGTTTTTGTGAAGAGCTAATTAGTTTGTTCAAGAACAGTCCAAAAAATTTCGCGCTCGCTGCGCTCGCGCTTGTCTTCATATCCTTCCTTTTTATGCGTACATATGTATATTTCTGTTACGTATGTTAATAGGAACAATGCCGAGATTGGAAAAAAGTTTGCGCTCGCTTCGCTCGCGCCTGTGTATTTTGTCGTTTCGTCATTTTTGGCGTGTAGGTTTTGCAAGTAACTATTCCGTTACATTAATATTCTACAAAGAGAAAATTCAAAGGTCTAAAATTCACTTAAATTCATGTTTTAGCAAAAATTACGAGTCTAATAATCTAATCCTAGAATTTTATTGGTCGAAAGTTCTTTTCCTAAAGGGCGGCGTCTAACTCTGCACTAAAAAACGCAAACGCGCGGTACGCGACCCCCCCCCTGACACAAAGGCTGGATCCGCCCTTGTCCACTGCGAACATCTGCGGATCCTCTTCGGACGCTTACGGCACACCCTCGGCCACTCAATACAATATAAATGCTAGTACCACCTACATACCCAAGATCACGTCTGTATACGAACGCGCACACACGTGTAGGTTAGGGATGCTCGCCGCTCGTAGTGCCGACTGGGTTCCAAGCGCTTCTCAGCAGTAGTTTTCAGAGATGGCGTGCTTGTATAGCGATTGGCGATTGACATCCATTGCAATCTTGCAATCCAATTGCCGGCGAACTGCAGGTGGGTGCGGGGTGCGGGTGAGGAATCTTAAATTGGCGGGGGGCGGTGAGTGGCCCGTTCTGTACGATAGTACTATTAGGTATTCTGTGCTTACGGGACTATGGTGTCGTGATAAACCCTACTAAGTGTATTTTTGGTGCACGTGAAGTCACGTTTCTAGGTTATCACATCAGCCCTGAGGGTACTCTACCTCCACAAGACCGAGTTCAAGCCATTCTGGATTTTCCCCCTCCTAAAACATTTCAAGGAGTGCGTCGTTTTCTAGCCATGTTATTACCGCCGTTTCGTGCCACAAGCTGTGCTGTTCCAGGCTCCATTGATTAAATTCAGTAGTTGCTACCAATGGTAAAGGTGCCAAACCATTTATACCAGGCCCCTCAGAAAGTATTGCGAAAAAAAGTTTTTATATATGGGAGACTGGCCAGTTATAATGTTTTTCGAAAATATGATTATTTATAAGTAAAAATAAGTAAGTTCCAATTTCAAAATTTCCCTCCACATTTTTTGCGAGTTAATTCAAAGTATTGTGTCTCACTGAAATATGGATCTGCGCCGGGAACATTTTAGAACTATGATTTTATACGATTTCAAGTGTCGCCTGAAACCGGATGAATCGTACGATAGACTTCAAATGGCATTCATGGATGAAGGCCCTTCCAAGGCAACCGTGTATCGTTGGTATAACGAATTCAAGCGCGGTCGACCAACTTTGGGGGATGACGAAAGAAGCGGTCGCCCTTTGACGGCTGTTACCGAAGAAAACGTGCTAGCAGTGAAAAATTTAATCCAAGACAATAGGCGAGTTACATATCAGGAGATTCAACACATATTGAAGATTGGATCGGGAAGCGTTCACGAGATTCTACACAGCCATCTTCGCGTGAGGAGGATAGTATCACGCTGGGTGCCGCACAACCTCACCGATGCTCAGAAGCAGGCCCGGGTGGAATGGTGCCGTGATATGCTTAACAAATTTGAAGCAGGCTCGTCTCGGCGTGTTTACGACATCGTTACAGGTGATGAGTCCTGGATTTATCAATACGACCCAGAAACCAAGCGCCAGTCGACTGTTTGGGTGTTTCAAAATGAGCCAACGCCTACCAAAGTGAAGCGATCTAGAAGCGGGGGTAAGATTTTGATCGCTAGCTTTTTTAATTTGACTGGCCACTTGGTATCAATTCCCTTACGGGATCAAAGAAGCATTAATGCCGAATGGTATACTACCAAATGTTTGCCAGAAGTTTTCTCTGTTATAAGCAACAAGCGACCAAACACAGGGCTCCGCGGGCTACTGCTCCACCACGACAATGCACCTGCGCACACCGCACTCAAAACGAGGGACTTCCTGGACAGCACGCCAGTCAAACTCCTGGGTCACCCTCCTTACAGCCCTGATCTAGCACCGTGTGACTTCTTTTTATTCCCAAAAATAAAAAATCAGCTCAAAGGGATACAATTTTCGTCGCCGGAAGATGCGCTGGCTGCGTTCGAGCAGGCTGTAAACGAGGTGTCTGCGGCGGACTGGAAAAAGTGTTTTGAAAACTGGTTTAGGCGCATGAATCTTTGTATAGAGGCTGGTGGAAAGTACTTTGAAAAGATTTGATAAAAATATATGTACGTATAGAACAATTTTTTTTAGTTTCGCAAAACTTTCTGAGTGTCCCACGTACATTCTGTCAAAAAAGAATCTGGAATGGATGATTTTTTATGGTTCCAAATTCAATTTTCCATTTTTAGGGTTCCGTAGTTTCTACAAGCAACCCTTATAGTTTCGTCATGTCCGTCCGTCTGTCCTAATCCTTTACAGCTTAATAACTTCTACAGTTATAAACATAAGTAAATGAAATTTTGTCAAAAAATGGTCTGGATATAGATCTCAATTTTAAAAGAATAAAATAATCGTGATTACGTATTTTAGGGGTGGTGCCCATGCCCATATATGTGAAATGTGGATGAAAATATTTTTTTCACTGCACCCCCTCGTATAGGGTATCATTGAAAAGGTCTACTAAAATGAAGGTAATGTTTTATACACAACTTTTTTATCAGGTATACCACCTGCGGAATACAGCCCGCCAAAGTGGCTTGCAATGTGCCCCCCCCTGCCATTTCTAAGATATGCAATGTAGAAACTTATAATCTTCCACATTGATAGACCTTTATAAAAACTCTCTTTTAAAATTATTTCGAGTATATTATAATCATAAATTTTTGAGTTACAGTAAGAAAACTGCAAAATACTTAAGATGTCCTAGTTCATAGGTCATTGACCTTAGAGAAAAATTATCATAGCAAATAATGCCCCTTTAGTTAATACCTATTTAAAAAAATCACAGAAAGTAAATTTGTGTTATATTTATATACCACACTTCTTAAATTTAGCTTCTTAAATTCAGCGATAGGTGGCGCTGTTTGCAGAAAATAAAATAGCAATGATTAATATTCTGATCTCGGGATCCGTGGACACAAACCCTTCAATTTGATTCGTTTGTAATTAGGAACCCTATAATCACAGACCAAGTAGAGATGCTGCGCATCCTATAATACTGAGCATGGCCTGACATGCTCTTGGCCGGTTTTTTTTTTTTGTTAGACTGACACAATTGTTTTTCATTTTGGCGTGGAGTTTGAGTTGCATCTGTTAATTAGATTAAATACAGTGCTGTTTTTAGTTCGATCATATCTAGTGTGTATTGCGAATTTCATAATGGACAAAAACATCGAACAAAAAGTTTATCTTAAATTTTGCATCGCCAATGGAATTTTGTGGGCGGAGTCACTGAAAATGTTACAGAAGGCTTACGATGAATCGACTTTATCAAAAACACGTAGGTACTTATGAGTGGTACAAAGCGTTCAAAAGCGATCGAGATGTGATGGAAGATTTGCGTCGCTCTGGTAGGCCATCGACTTCAACTGAAGTTAACATCACAAAAGTGAAGTCTTTTATTAGTCAATTTACAACTGATAAGGGAGAGGACAACGTCAACGTATTTGTCATATACTATGTAAATTGTAATATCATCGTTATATCGTGTATCGTTTCTATGTTAATTAATGTAATTGGTTTTTGTACCGTGTTAATTAACTATAAATAAATAAACGTCGTCGATGCCATCACTCTTGAGCAGGTTTACGAAGCCCTTGCCAAATGACAGGAGACAGATCAAGAGTTAGCCGACCTACATCGCCTAGGCTCCAGCCTGCAATTGTCCAAGGTCATTATCCCTGGTACTAATATTTCAGTCAGCCTCGTCCATACCTGACTCCTCCCTTCCGAAGAGCAGCTTTTAACAAGCTCCATAATTTGAGCCACCCCGGTGCACGAGCTTCTACCCGCCTCGTGACCGAACGCTACGTTTGGCCTTCTGTCAATAGGGATTGCAAAAAGTGGGCTCGCACTTTCGAGGCGTGTCAACGCGCCGAAGTGTCGCGCCACTATTCTTCCCCTCTCGGCGAGTTCGATCTTCCATCTGGTGCGTCCTGCCTGTCATGAGACGTGGACATTGATAGTTGGGCTAGTCCACAAATTTAAAGTCGCTCAGCGAGCTATGCTTGGAGTTTCTTTGAAGGATAAAATCCGTAACGAGATTATTCGGAGAAGAACCGGAGTGACCGACATAGCTTGTAGGATCAGTAAGCTGAAGTGGCAGTGGGCTGGCCATGTCTGTCGAAGGACCGATGGCCACTGGAGCAGACGTGTCCTTGAGTGGAGTCTGCGAATCGGCAAACGCAGCGTAGGGCGCCCCCCCGCCAGGCGGACCGAGTGTTGTGGCGCAACTTGGGAGAGGCCTATGTCCAGCAGTAAACTGCGATAGGCTGAGTTGATTGAATGACTATCGTTATTGTTTAACAGCCATTGACAGAGCCACTAAATGGCCGGAACTCTGGCCAATGCATTCCATCACCGCAGAAGAGGTAGCGGAAACCCTTACACGGGAATGGATATCCCGTTTCGGCGTGCCATCAGTCATTACGACAGACCAAGGCACTCAATTCGAGTCCGACCTGTTCCGACGTTTGATGACACAATTCGCCACCAAGAGAATTCGAACGACGGCTTACCATCCCTGTGCCAACGGCATAATTGAACGCGTTCATCGCTGACTTAAGGCTGCTCTCATGGGACACCACGATTCTTGGTATCGCGCCGTGCCTTTCGTTCTTCTTGGTATGCGATCTGCTTTTAAGGACGACCTGAAAGCAACCTGAACCTGACCATGTCAGGTCATTGATGGTAATGTCTGATGGTCAGGTCTTTGACCCTGGTCGTTAAGGGCAGACACGTAGTGGTAAGTATCGATCGCGTCAAGCCAGCTCTCATTAACCATACCGTTCCCACTGTCCTCGAGCCTCAAGTAGCACCGTCACAGCCCGCCTTCACTCAGCCTCAACTACGTCATTGGCTGTGGACTTGGAGGTAAGTAGGTTCTTTCATCGTAGACTTGGAGCCAATAGCGGGCTGTTAGCGTGACACTTGTCAGTTTAATGTGCTACCACTATGTTTATAAATTTCCCGAGCAAAATGCATTTCTTCATTTACTTGCTTCTTAGTGTTATTGAAATAATTGAAAACCTCTTAAGGGGTCATTGTACTCATCAGTATGAACAACTTTTACTATGAGACCTAACCTGAAATCGCGAAAAAAATCAGGTGTTCCCTACATTTTGTCGATTTATGTGAACACAAATGTAGGGAACAGCTGATATTTTTTTCGCGATTTCAGGTTTGCTCCCATAGTAGAAGTTGTTCATACTGATGAGTACAATGACCCCTTAAGAGGTTTTCAGCTATTTCAATAACATGTATAAAAAAGCACTTTTGAACTAGTAATTTTATACAGTGTTTAATAACTAATTAAAGGAATAACAAGAGATAACAAATAGTTACGCCCGCCGCACTTGCTCACACTCGCATTGGTCATCACGTGCCGCGTGAAAGCGTTTAAAACCTTGAAACCTATAGCGTAGTATCACACTCACACACACTCGGCCACTCAATACACTATAAATGCTAGCGCCACCTACCTACACCACACACATACACAAGATTACGTCTGTATACGAACGCATACACACGTATGGGTTAGGGATCCTCGCCGCTCGTAGTGCTAAGTGCTGACTGGGTTCCAAGCGCTTCTCAGTAATTTTCAGAGATGACGTGCTTGCATAGCTACGAATAGAGTAGCTTCTTAAATCGTTGTTGCATAGCGACTGGCGATTGACATCAATAGCACGATTGCACGCCAAGTGCCGTCAAACCACAGAGCACCGTCAAACTGCGGGTGCGTGCGGGGCGCAATAAGGCATTTTTGCGGGTTTTTGTTACAGTATTTATAGAAACAAGTAGTAAGGCGTGCTGAGAAAGGCTTTGAAATATCCTGCACTATGGTACATGGTACTGCCACGCGCGCCCTGCACACATGTGGCCATTCTATCTATTTCTGTGGTCAGTACTATTAGATATTCTGTGGTAGTATACTGACTGATTCACGTGTCGACGCAGACCTTTGACTAAGGAACATTATAAAAGACGCAGACACGTACATGATTGTGAACGCGGTAGTCGTGCGAGTAGCCCTAGATATCAGCTCGTTGATGTTAATTAGATATCAGCTCGATGATGTTAATTTGTTGACAAAATATAACAATTTTATGAAATGAAATATTTATTTATCATATTTTAATTAACACAGTTGATTTATTCACAAAAATGTTTAATTTTGTTTAGAAATAAAAACTCTGCCGAGATTTAAAAACAAGCTGTAAAGTAAAAAGCACGCGTGCTTATAAGCTCCATTATGAACCTAAAAGCGGTACAATAAGAGCCACTTTACGAGCAAGTGTGTTGAAATTGTACATTATTATACAAGTGGGCTACGATGCTCATTATACTCGAGGCTGGATTGCAGCCCGAGCCGAAGGCGAGGGCGTAATAAAACCGAGAGTATAATGAACATTGCTCACGCGTTTCATACGACGTTTTTCAACACACTTGCGAGGAAAATAGTTATAAACATAGTTTAGACAAATTTGTGAAAAATAGCGCGCGGATTTCTGTCACAGATTAGTGATGTAATTTCTGTAATCGCACGCCGTACCTGTGGTTGAGTGACGTATACAGCTATGCGCGCACAGGTGGTGGAAGTAAACCGCCATACAGCCATTAATATCAAAAATATAATAAATAGTTTTTTTTATTTATAACAAAAAATAATGTTAATTTGTTGACAAAAATTAATAATTTGATGAAATTAATTTTTATTTATCATATTTTAATTAATACAGTTGATTTATTCACAAAATGTTTCATTTTGTTTAGACATAAAAACTCTTTGGTGAGATTTAAAAATAAACTGTAAAATAAAAAACACTAGTGCGATAATGTAAAGTAAAAAGCACGCGTGCGTTATAAGCTGCATTATGAACCTAAAAGCGGTGCTATAAGAGCCATTTTACGAGCAAATGTGTTAAAAAATATATTATGATGATCCTCTCTTTAAAAATACCGACAAACAACGATATAAATTATACATTAACTCCAAAATAAAGAAAGGTACATTAATAACAATATTTTAATATTATTATGTCATTTAAAAATTAATGTATTCTATGGGTTAATTAACTACGGGTACAAACCACAGGCGAATGCCAGACAGGCGCAAATAATGCTCATACAATATTCTTTAAACATAAGAGATTAAATTTCTAATTTTAGAAATTAGGTACCTACACAACTTAACTTTTATTTTGTTTAAAGAGGAAATCATTAAAAATACGTATTAAATATATTTTTACAATAACTGTTAAAAAATGCATAGGTACCTATGACTATGCTGATGGTAGGTAGTACTACCTACGACCTACATATTTTTTAAAACGCCAAAATTATAAGTATAATAAATTATAAATTCTAGTTTAAACCTATCAAATGGTATTAGGTACCTATTGTATACAAATAGAGAAGAAAAATGTGTTGAATAATCTTCTCATCCAATGTTATAAATAAATGTGAAAGTCTGCGTGTTGTAAGCTGCTCAATCACGCCTAAAGGATGATGAATAAAAGTTGGCACAGAGTTAGCCTTTTTATTGACATCTCGCAAGCGAAGCCCATCAGCCAGTTTTTCATAAATATTATACTTTTTCGTTGTTCTGCAGTTATTTTCGTATTATGGTAAAGCTTTTCGGAATAGTATAATCATTAAGTTGTGGTGTGGTGTAAATCGTACATTAGTGTATGAATGTGTAAAATGAAAGTATGAATGGGTTGTGCCAGGGATTTTTTAATTTTATAAATTTATAGTATACTAACAGTTGATACAAGAGATGGCAATTATTTGGGTGCACTTCTTCGTATTTTACTCGGCACATTCAGAGATCACGATTATTCACAACAAAACTTATGTGGACTTTTTAATTCTGATTAATTTGACAGCCCTAAAATTGTTGCCATCCCTTTGTTGTATCTGTTACGGGTAATGTTAGAAGAACAAACATGTTGGTAAACCTTGTTTCACCCAGGTAACCTAAGATTTAAGAGATAAGCCTTTGGGTAGAGTGAAATTGATTTGATTTAAATCACAGATTTTTATAAAAACATCACTTGATTTAAATCAATCAACCCTGATTAATAATGTGAATTAATCTCCATGCGATTTCTTAAAGATATTACAAGTTCTTATTAACTCTATTATTTGTGATTATTATCTAGAACAATAATTGTAACAATTGAATTTAAGTATTTATGTCATATACACTGTGAAATCTTTATCGTTATTAGCCCACAATATAGTGAATTTATATCAGAAGTCAGTAAAATAGATGAAGTAATAAAGAATTCAATATGCACAGAGTAAACTGACAAAATTTCATGATGTTTAAAGTTAACCACATGTTAAAATAAATACGCAAGTACATACTCATAACATAAAAGTTAAATAAATAATATAATAATGTAAATTTCAGATAGGTGATGTTTTCCAGTGATCAAAGTGCGAATAATTTTATTATTTACTAGCTTTTACCCGCGGCTCCGCTCGCGTTAAATTCTGCTAACCCACGTCAGTCCAGCCCAGTCCAGTCCATTCCAGTCCAGTCCACTGTCCCGCTGCCCCACTGCCCCGCTGCCAGGCTGCCCCACTGCCCCGCTGCCACACTGCCCCGCTGCCCACTGCCCCGCTACCCCACTGCCCCGCTGCCCCACTACCCCGCTGCCCCGCTGCCCCACTACCCCTCTGAAACACTGCCCCCCACTGCCCCGCTGCCCCACTACCCCGCTGCCCCTCAGCCCCACTGCCCCGCTACCCCACTGCCCCACTGCACCGCTGCCCCACTATCCCACTGCCTGCCCCGCTGCGCCCCACTGCCCCGCTGCCCCGCTCCGCTACCCCACTGCCCCAATGCCGCGCTACCCCACTGCCCCGCTGCCCCACTATCCCACTGCCCCGCTACCGCACAGCCCCGCTGCCCCACTATCCCACTGCCCCACAGCCTGCCCCGCTGCCCCACTATACCACTGCCCCACTGCCCCGGTAAACCACTGCCCCGCTACCCAACTGCCCCGTTGCCCAACTGCCCCGCTGCACCACTATCCCACTGCCCCGCTGCCCCACTATCCCACGGTCCCACAGCCTGCCCCGCTGCTCCACTGCCCCGCTTCCCCACTGCCCCGCTGCCACACTGCCCCGCTGCCCCACTACCCCACTGCCCGGGTACCCCATTGCCCCGCTGCCCCGCTAGCTCGCCTCCCCGCTGCTCCACTGCCTCGCTGCCCCGCTTCCCCGCCCCGCTGTCCCGCTGCCTCGCTGCCCCACAACCCCACTGCTCCACCTCCCCGCTACCCCACTATCCCAGTGCCCCACTGGCCCACTGCCCCGCTGCCCTGCTGCCCCACTGTCCCACCGTCCCACTGTCGCTGTCCTACTGTCTCGCTGTTCCACTGTCCCATTATCCCACTGTCCCACTATCTCACCATATCACTATCGTCCCGTCCCATGTCCCATGTCCTGTCCCATGTCCCATCCTATGTCCAGTCCCATGTGCCGTCCCACTGTCCTGTCCCATGTCCCGTCTCATGTCCCGTCCCATTTCCCGTCCCATGTTCCGTCCCCTGTCCCGTCCCCAGTCCCGTCCCCTGTCCCGTCCCCAGTCCCATCCCCAGTCCCATCCCCTGTCCACTCCACTCCATCGTACATTACTATCCGCTCTTGCAAATGCATAGAAGCTTCGATCTGTCGGGTGAGTACGCAACCTACGAATTAATTTTTTCTTTTTTTCTTTCTTTCTTTCTTTCTCAAAACCCATACCAGTTTTTAAGTCAGATCATCAGCTTTCAAACAAAAAAAAAAACATCAAAATCGGTCCAGTAGTTTTAGCGTGATGCTGGAACAAACAAACAAACAAACAAACAAACAGACGTTTACAATTTTATAATAGTTAAGATACAATCACCCACAGGTCACAAAACATAATAATTATGGTCTTACTACAAAAGTTTAAGCACTTGTTCAGACTGTACCCAGCAACCACAGACCAGTAAGCCTCTAGACGCCGTTTAGTCGGACACCCCCGGTCACCACGCATATGCAGTACCACTGCATATCATACGCCCCACCACCAATCAGGACGTCAGTCCGTCAGCGAGCTGCTCCAATCATACGGAATCACACCACCGAACTTTTGAGCCGACCAATCATAACGCGCCGTCCACCCTCCGGTCCCCGCCACATTTTACGACTGTGTTCTCATGCAAAAAAAAAATATGCGGCGTCTTGATGCTTACTGGTCTGTGCCAGCAACAAATAACATAATAAGTACAATGTTATGCCTTGTTTTAGCTAAGTAACAGCAATATACGATTTAGTGGTAAGGTGCTGTTAGTCTTGCTATAATTGTGTATGTAACTAATTTTGCATGTAAATTATTTAAACTACAATATTTGTGTTTTTTTTTAGTCCGTGTGGTGCCGGACTTAAAGAATAGCACCACCCTTATCTCTTCTCATGGGTGTCGTAAAAGGCGACTAAGGGATTCACCAGAGGATGGGCAGCAGCGTTCTCTGAGTATTTAACCAACCAACTGCGATCGCCAACCCGCCTGCCAAGCGTGGCGATTATGGCATATCCCCCCTTTAATTGGGGGAGGCCTATGTCCAGTAGTGGACGTCTTTCGGCTGAAATTATGATGATGATGATGATTTGTGTTTAAAGTTAATTTTGACACAGTCTGTCTAACAAAGTAATTCAATCTCTTATTAAATTTAGCCGAGATGTGAGATTATTGTGAAGAAAAAAATGCACATTGTGTAAATCGTTGATATAGTGCTTCTTAACTTTTACATAGACCAACTTAGTTACTATGAAAATAAAAAGTTTCAAACAACTTATTTACATAAAGGCTGCTTAAAGAAGTTTGTGAACCTTGCTTATAAGTATTTATATGTTTGTGTTATTCTTGTCACAGTTGCTATTTTAATTAGTACTTATAGATTTTCTATGCTTATAAAATAACAAACACAAATTCTTCTCAGTATGTAAGTGATAAAAGTAAATGTTTTCTCATTGACTTAGTTGTATTCATCATCTTCATCCATAGCAAAGTCAACACCTGAGTCGACAGCACACACGGGACTGTAAAACGGAGGTGTGATTAGGATATAAATTAGCATTAATTGTATCAGATTTATGACAATAATAAAATTGGTGACTTACCTCATGGCCCTACAGGTGAAGAAGACAATCCGTTTCAACCTTCTGTTATAAAAGAAATAGTTGAATGCCCATAGACAACCTGGTTCACCAAAAGGGTCGCTAGCAAGATCTGGGTTGTAGCTGTATATGCGACACTCAGGCAGCACCACCTCCTCATCGGCAGCGGTCCACAGCGCGGGCCGCAGCTGGCGCCAGCGCACGCCGCCCACCGCCGACAGCGCGGCATCCACTGCACCTTGCACCCAACTTAAGGATGGCTCAGCACTGAATTCACTGCTCTGTGTAATTAAAAAAAAACATAAGTCAAAAAAACTTTTTAACAAAAAATAAAACCGACTTCAAAAACCTTAACTAAAAAGTAAAAAATAATCACTGTATGTATTTTAAAATCTTAACATAAACAACATTTTTAAGACGGCGAAAAGACTGTGTTTCGGTCTGAAGGGTACGGGTGCCGGTGAAATTACAATCACATGAGACTTTCCATCTTCATATCTCAGTTTGGCGAACCGACTTGCGGTACCATTTAGGCAACAGCCTAGGTTGTATTGAAGTTGTTATGGGCAAAGGTAACCGCTTAACATCAGGTGGGCCTTTAGCTCGTTTCGCCATCCTATATTATAGAAAATGTTTATGTTAAGATTTTAAAATACATACAATGATTATTTTTTACTTTTTAGTTAAGGTTTTTGAAGTCGGTTTTATTTTTTGTTAAAAAGTTTTTATTTCATACTTTTTAGTTGAGGGTTGATTCATAAATGTTTATATAACCAATTTGAGAACATGTTTTTTATTAACCTTTGCTATCCCACTGCTGGGCAAAGGTCTCTCGCTCATGTTCTTCCAATCACTATCGTGAAAAAAAAACACGCATATCGGCCAAGAATTCTCAGAAAAACGAACCAATGAGCAGATCATCTAGATAGGCGAAGCTAAAATAAACTGATTTATTGAAGCTAGTTAAAAAACTACTCAACCTAAGTCAATACAATTTATATGGGACCACCGCGCGGACTTTCTCTATCAAATAAAAAAACAACCACGTAAATCGGCCCACAAATCTCGGATTAATCGGTGTAAAAGAAGAAAAGAAAAAAAAAAAGAAAAAAAAGAAAAAAAAGCCGCGGAATACATAACCTCCTCCTTTTTTTGAAGTCGGTTAAAAAGGGAAAGCCTTTGATCGGTTGGAGAACATTATATATAGCTAGATTTAGTTGGTTTTTCCGTGTAGTGCCGGACATAAAGAATTGCACCACCCTTATATCTTCTCATGTGTGTCGTAAAAGGCGGTGGTTCACCAGAGGATGGGCAGCAGCATTCTCTGAGTATTTAACCAACCAACTGCGATTGCCAACCCGCCTGCCAAGCGTGGCGATTATGGCATATCCCCTTTAATTTGGGGAGGCCTATCTCCAGCAGTGGATGTCTTTCGGCTGAAATGATAGGCAACACTGTAATGTGTCGCGAAATATAACTATGCTTCTGAATAAAATAATTTATGTTTTTGCGACACATTGCAGTGTTGCCTATCCTACTTTTTAAAGAACCAACCCCCAGTTTCTGGAAGGCTGATCAATTTGATCGGTTGTCAAATATCATGTCAGCTCCTGTGATTGGCCAGCCAAAATGATAACAACCAATCACAACGCTTGACCTGAGATTTGATAGCTGATTAGTAAATTTTTGCGTTTTCCAGCCTTTCGGAAACTGAGGGTAAATCTAGCTATGCTTCATGCATTAAAAGTACTTTAAAAGCCGATGTCCATTGTCTTACTATTGTGTTAATTAATTGGATGGTATAGCGGACATGTATAAGTTGGCAACACTGCAATATTAGATTTTTCTTATTCTGGTTGGCGGGAAAATTCGGAAGATCGTGTTGTGGATTTTGTATTATTTTCCTAAATTTGTGTTTCTTCGAGTGTTAATGTGTAATAATGGTGGATTATTAAATGTTAAGTGCTCGTTAACGTGTACACACGGCTACACATCAAGCTGTACAAAACCAGTAAAGGCTGACCTCGCGTTGTAAGGAAAACCTATACAATGCGAGGTCAGCTTATACTGGAAATGTACAGCTTGATGTGTAGCCGTGTGTACAAGTGTGGATAAATGGTACAAAGTTGAAAAACATGACTTTCGTATTATCTCATCATACCCTCGGAAACCTAGTAAAGTTTCCATCACTTTACTAGGATACAAGTATAATATGTTCAATGATTACGACTGAAGGACATGTATCCATGGTCATGAATAAAAATAAAAAAAAAATAAAAAAAAAGATTTTTCTTATTCTGGTTGGCGGGAAAATTCGGAAGATCGTGTTGTGGATTTTGTATTATTTTCCTAAATTTGTGTTTCTTCGAGTGTTAATGTGTAATAATGGTGGATTATTAAATGTTAAGTGCTCGTTAACGAGTACAAGTGTGGGTAAATGGTACAAAGTTGAAAAACGTGACTTTCGTATTTTCTCATCATCCGCTCAAAAACCTGGTAAAGTTTCCATCACTTTACTAGGGTGAGCAGTGTTGCCAGGTCCGATTTTCAAAAACCGGGAGGCTTATTTTGAAAAAACCGGCCAAGAGCATGTCGGGCCATGCTCAGTATTATAGGGTTCCTTAAGTAGGTGTTACAAACAAATCAAATCGAATATTAATCATGGCTATTTTAGTTTTTGCAATAGACGGCAGCATTGGCAACTCAGAGTGTTGTTAGATGCCGCTAGATGGCGCCAAATTTAAGAAGTGTGTCGTCAACATAACACAAAGTTACTTTTTGGGATATTTTCAAATAGAAAGTAGCTAAAGGAGCATTATTTGTTATGATCATTTTTCTCTTAGGTCAATGACCTTGAACTAGGACGTTTTAAGTATTTTTCAGTTTTCTCTCTATAACTCAAAAAATTATAATCACAATATGCTCGAAATAATTTTAAAAGAGAGTTTTTACAAAGGTCTATCAATGTGGAAGATTATAAGTTTCTACATTGCATAGTTTAGAAATGGCAGGCGGGGGGGACACATTGCAAGCAACTTTGGCAGGCTATATTTGGCAGATGGTACACCTGATAAAAAAGTGATGTATGAAACATTACCTTCATTTTAGTAGACCTATTCAATGATACCCAACACGAGGGGGTGCAGCGAAAAAAAAATTTTCATCCCCATTTCACATGTATGGGCGCCACCCCTAAAATACGTAATCATGATATTTTTATTCTTTTAAAATTGAGATCTATATCTATTCTATTTTTTAACAAAATTTCATTTACTTATGTTTATAACTGTAGAACTTATTAAGCTGTAAAGGATTAGGACAGACGGACGGACATGACGAAACTATAAGGGTTCCTTGTAGGACTTCGGAACCCTAAAAAGCGGGAGATGTATTGAGGAAAAACCGGCCAAGAGCATGTCGGGCCATGCTCAGTATTATAGGGTTCCTTAAGTAGGTCTAATTACAAACGAATCAAATCGAATATTAATCATTGCGATTTTAGTTTTTGCAAACAGCGCCACCTAGCGCTAAATTTATGAAGCTAAATTTAAGAAGTGTGTTTCTTTTTGTGATTTTTTAAATAGAAAGTAACTAAAGGAGCATTATTTGCTACCATAATTTTTCTCTAAGGTCTATGACCTATGAACTAGGACGTCTTAAGTATTTTTCAGTTTTCTCACTATAACTCAAAAATTTATAATCACATTATACTCAAAATAATTTTAAAAGAGAGTTTTTATAAAGGTCTATCAATGTTGAAGACTATAAGTTTCTACGTTGCATAGTTTAGAAATGGCAGGGGGGGGACACATTGCAAGCCACTTTGGCGAACTGTGTTTCGCAGATGGTATACCTGATAAAAAAGTTGTGTATGAAACATTACCTTCATTTTAGTAGACCTATTCAACGATACCCCACACAAGGGGGTGCAGCGAAAAAAATATTTTCATCCCCATTTCTACCTAGGTAGTCAACTCAGCACTCCTACCCTAGAAATAAAAACACCACAAAACACCCAGATGGCAGAACCAGAAACAATGGAGACACATTCTGAAAATAACATACCATGGCAAAGAGTACCGGTAGTACGCAATCCAAAGAGGAAAAAATTATCTGATAGCCCAACGCAGGAGCTACACACAAGCAACAGATTCAGCAACTTACCAATTGACGTAACTGAGGAAAGCACAGAACCCATTGGGAAAAGACCATCTAAACCACCTCCTATAGTCTTGTATGGCATAGAAGATGTAAACAAGCTTACAGAACTATTAGAAACTGTAACCGAAAAAAACCAATTCGCGTACAAAATTATTAATAGAAATCAGTTGCGAATAATAAGTGCTAACATAGAAGTGTATAAAAACCTAATTTCACTTATAAGATAAAACTTTTTAACAAAAAATCGAACCGACGAAAACAGAAACTGAAAAGCGAAAAATAACTAATTTTGAGTCGGCGCCAAACGAACTTTTAACAAGCAAAGTGCGTGCAAGTTGCAAGTGGCCGAGCGGAGAACGCATTTTTGGAAAGTAATTGTTTATCGTTGAAAATTTCACGTTGTATTTGATGTGACGTTGTTTTTATTATTTATTTAAAGTAATTTAATGATCTTCGTTGACTGGTTGTTTGGCGCCGACTCATAATTAGTTATTTTTCGCTTTTCAGTTTCTGTTTTCGTCGGTTCGATTTTTTGTTAAAAAGTTTTATTTTTAATTTTTTTGTGGTTATAATCTAACTCCAGGTCTCCATTATGTCGTAGTGTCTAGAACTATATTTATGTGTGTCAAGTTTCAACAGAATCAGTTAACAGGTAAGAATTCAGTGGGTGAACAAACACTCATCCCCTGTTTTACTACCCTTAGGGGTGGATTTTGATTTTGAAATTTGAATGGGACCAACTTCGAGATATACCCTATCTATTAAAAAAAGAATCATCGAAATCGGACCACTCAGTAAAAAGTTATGCGTGGTCATACATAAAAAAAAAAAAAAAAAAAAAAAAAAAAAAAATATACGCGTCGAATTGAGAACCTCCTCCTTTTTTTCGTCGGTTAAAAAACAGGACTTATCGGCCATACCTTTAACAAAAAGGATGAAAGATGCTTCCGGGTTGTAATAAAAAAACTTACATCATTCGACTCCAATCAGCGCAATAAAAGAAGAACTAGAAAGTACCGGAAATATCATCCAAGGCGAGATTATAAACGCTAAGCATGGACCTGATAAAGTACCAACATCAACTTTCTTCGCAAATTTCATACCAGGACCCAAAAATAAGCTCATAAAAGAAGTAAAATACATATACCACCAATCAGTAGTAATAGAAGATCCCAAAAAGAGAAGAACCATTGTACAGTGCCAGAGATGCCAGCAATATGGCCACTCAAAAAACTATTGTATGAGACCATACCGATGTGTCAAATGCGCACAACCCCACAAAACCTCAGACTGCCCTAAACAAGACCGAAATACACCAGCCCAATGCGCCCTATGTCATGGAGCTCATCCAGCTAATTATAAGGGATGTGAGGTCTATTTAGAAATCCTAACAAGAAGACAACCAGCCAATAAACCCAAGAGGAATCGCGCTATTAATGTAGAAACACACACAAATCACAATAATGTGCCAGAAACACAGAAATCGAGCCCACGATTTTTAGATAAAACTTACGCTGAGACTACGAAGACTTATAATACCAAACAGGACACAGATAGGCCAGACACAGAGGAATCCACTACTAAGATAGAAAGACTGTTCATCAAGCAATCAGAAAAAATTGAATCCATCCTACAACAAATGAGTATGCTGATAAGCCTCATAACAACCCTCATAGAAAGACTGCCTAAATGACCTCTTTCAAATTAGGAACTCTCAACACAAATGGCCTGGCGCCGAATAAACACGACGTTGAACTAATGATCAAAGAACACAAACTTGACATAATTCTTGTATCGGAAGCCCACTGTACTGATGCCACATCGAACATAAAGTTTGAAGGTTACCATACCTACGTCACGCAACATCCTGATGGGACTGGACATGCGGGAACGGCTATAGTTATCCGTAGATCAATTAAGCACCACCTTATGCCTGAATATAGGAAAAACTACCTGCAAGCCACTACGGTAGGGTTGAAGATAAAAACGGCAGTTTCAATGTCTCAGCTATATATTGTCCACCAAAACATAAAATTGATGAGCCTATGTTTAGCAGCTATTTTCGATCTCTAGGTAATCGCTTTATTTCTGGTGGTGATTGGAATTCCAAACATACCTATTGGGGGTCCAGACTCACAACCACAAAGGGCAGACAACTCAAATCAAGTATAGATATAAACAAACTCACTGCCATATCCACCTGTGAACCAACCCACTGGCCATCAGACCCTACGAAAGTCCCAGATTTAATCGATTTTTTCATTGTCAAAGGATTCTCCAAACACTACCTTAAGCCAGAATCATGTCTGGATAGCTCTTCTGACCATATCCCGGTTTTCCTTACAATCAGCACTATGCTTATCGACAATGAAAAAATTGAGACTCTTTATAACAAAAGAACCGACTGGGCCTCATTCAGAGAGCATATCGAAAAGGGTATCGACCTAAAGGTAAAACTTAAGATTCCAGAAGACATTGAAGATATGACAAAGCATCTAACAACTCTTATCCAAGAATCCTGTTGGAAAAATACACCTCTTATGGAACCGGCCTGTCACCCAAAGAATTATCCAAAAGTTGTCAAGCAAAAAATATTAGAAAAACGGAGACTTCGTCGTATTTGGCACCAGAGCAGACATAGAACAGATAAGACTGCATTAAATAAATCGATTCTGGAGCTTAAAGAACTAATCCACAACTGGCATGATAGCACACTGCAATCTAAGCTAGAATTAGCGTCTGCTACTGCTTCAACAAACTACTCTCTATGGAAGATTACGAAAGCATATGACCGACCTCAGGTAGCAAAACCGTCAATAAGGAAGAATATCCGTGAAGAAACCACCTGGGCACGAACAGCTCAGGAAAAGGCTGACATATTTGCTGATCATCTGTCAAATGTATTTACTCCTAACGATACCGATGATTGCGATTCTGAAATCGATGTAGACGCAGGCCTGAATTATGCCTACCAGATGTCAATGCCCCCAAAGCCAACATCATTACGAGAAGTTGCTAGGACCATCAAGGAACTTAAGGACAAAAAAGCGCCTGGCTTTGACCTGATCACCAAAGAAGTTCTAAAAGAACTACCTAAGAAGGCTTTAGTCTTTATAACTACATTGTTTAATGGAATTCTTAGGGTACAACACTATCCCCAAATTTGGAAAGTCTCACAGATAATGATGATCCACAAAATGGGGAAACCTGCGAATGAAGTAACGTCGTATCGACCAATTAGTCTTTTGCCCATACTCTCAAAACTTTTTGAGAAAGTGCTATTGCGTAGAATAGAACCAATATTGACAGAGAATAAAATCATACCAGACCATCAGTTCGGATTTCGGCACCACCATTCTACAGTCGAGCAAGTTCACAGAGTCTATGAAACAATTAGAAAAGCCCTAGAACGAAAAGAGTACTGTTCATCAGTATTCCTGGATATCCAACAAGCTTTCGACAAGGTTTGGCACAGTGGCCTACTCTTCAAAATAAAGGAAAGCATCCCACATAGTTACCACCTCCTGATGAGATCGTATCTTTCTGACAGATTGTTCCAAGTGAAAGAAGCTGGATCGACGTCTATTTTTCACTGCATAAAAGCAGGCGTACCGCAGGGATCCATACTAGGGCCAATCCTGTATATCCTATATACTGCAGATCTCCCAGCGCTAACTGACTTGACCACGGCCACGTATGCTGACGACACTGCCATTCTCGCTTGTAACAAAGATCCAAGTGTTGCGTCAGAGGTTCTACAGCAGGGACTCCATGAGATCAATAAATGGCTTCAAAGATGGAAAATCAAAGCCAGTCCCTCTAAGTCTGTGCAAGTAACCTTCGCACTAAGAAAAGGTGACTGTCCACCTGTACAACTTGGAAACGTCACCTTACCTCACGAAGAAAGCGTTAGATATCTTGGAATGCACCTGGACCGTCGCTTAACCTGGAAAAAGCACATAAAAACGAAAAGAGAAGAACTGAACATCCGGTACAGATTCTTATACTGGCTACTTGGCAGAAATAGTAAATTATCCACAGACAACAAGCTACTAATATATAAATCGGTTCTCAAGCCAATTTGGTTATATGGTATACAATTGTGGGGTAGTGCAAGCAACTCCAACATCTCCATACTACAACGCCTCCAAAACATGATATTGAGAACGATCACAAACGCTCATTGGTTTATCACAAACAATGAGATTCACCAACATCTACAAATTAGCACAGTTAAGGAAGAAATCCGACTGACTGCTGAGAAATATAAACGGCGATTAACACACCACCCAAACGAACTAGCAGTCCAACTAACGTCTCAAAGCTATACCAATCGTCTTAAGAGACATGACATAATGAAGCTAGAGGCTAGACTGTAGCTGCTGCATAGAGGAGTAGCTCCCTCGCTGGAGGAAGCACTCCACATAACAATGTCCAGACAACTCATCTGATTATAGTTAAAGAAGACTGATTGCAGATAAAGAACACAAAAAAAAAAAAAAAAACCCCATTTCACATGTTTGGGCGCCACCCTTAAAATACGTAATCAAGATTTTTTTATTCTTTTAAAATTGAGATCTATATCTATTCCATTTTTTGTCAAAATTTCATTTACTTATGTTTATAACTGGAGAAGTTATTAAGCGGTAAAGGATTAGGACAGACGGATAGACGGACAGACGGACGGACATGACGAAACTATAAGGGTTCCTTGTAGGACTACGGAACCCTAAAAATGGAAAAAATGGGGAGATTATGTTTTTCAACAAAAATCAAACTTTGAAGTAATCCCGCTATTATATTTTCCTACCATTCCAGCTGTATTATTAAAATTAAAGCAGTTTGATATTTTACTGCACTGTGTAACAAGTGACGGAAATATTCAGGGCAGCAACAGCAACTTACCAGTCTGTTTCATTTCATGCAGTTTTTTTTGCCAGGTTTTGATCTTTTTCCTATTATTAGGCTTTATACAGGGATTGTAAAAAATCGGGAGATCTTTGTCGAAAATCGGGAGACCGGGAGATTAATCTGTGAATCTCCCGGAAAATCGGGAGACCTGGCAACAGTGAGGGTGAGTAAACTAAAGACTTGGCTGGAGGGTCTGAGCAACCAGGCCATAAAACTACTCACATAACAAATAAATGACTTGGCTTAAAGGTCTTAGCAACCAGGCCATAATAATTAAAAAAAAAAAAACTTATTCTTCTTATTAGTTTTTCGGGAAGGTACCTACCAGTGGCGAAGGGTCCATTTATCACTATTCACATCAGCTTCCCTTTAGGAATTGCCTATATACATATCAATGTTATTTCTATGCTAATTTACACTTTTTTCCAACATACACTTGCTTTAAATTAATACAACATGTGAAATAACTGAAAACTTCTTAAGGGGTCATTGAGCTCATCAGTATAAGTTTCCACATTTTTCACAGTTATCACATTTATAATATTAGTAGGAAGTAGGATTGCAACTCTTCCAATTCCACAAATGTATATATAAACCTCTACTAACCTTGGCCATTGAAAAGTCATAGTCTGGAAAAGCTGCATTCAATGTAGCAATCAGGTAGAATAATGTTTTCCGAGATATGGTGTCACACAGCACACCATCTTCATCACCAGACAAGCTTCGACTAAAGATTTTTAAAGGCAGAAATTAGTACAAATATTCACAGAAAGTATATATGTATATTATATGGTGAAATCTGAATTACCTGTATAGGACACTTTCTGGTGGTGACAATGCTTCAAGAGTTGTTTCTCCTAAGGCTGTAAATCGCTTATAGAAAGATTTCTCAGCCCCAGCCATTTTGCAGCTGTAGCTCTCCACACGACCCTGAACGGCACTATCTCCATTCAAGATCGAGAGAGCTCTGCTCAGTGCCTCTAAACGGCCACTCTCTAGAAGTTTCATTTTCTCTACTTCTATCTCTTACCACTGTTTACCCACTCAAATTTATTGTAAAAAGCGGTGCCCCTATATTAGTGCAGCACGCGACAGTATTTCTGTACATAGCAGAGGGGTGTATGAATATTCCTTTTCTCTTTGAGTGTAATAAGTTTACACTCTGAATCAGTTTCGTCTTCTGTTCTTCTTCCGCGCTGATGGAATGCGGGAACATCACAAATAAGAAGAAAAATTTGATTTACCAAATTGCTGTACGGTAGCAAATTATTTTTAGCTTGTTTTGCCTTATACAAGGAGATCGCGTCACTTCACTTGCTGTCCCACAAAAATAACATATAGTATAAACACCAAAGTTTTAGTTACAGATCAATATCCATAGAAGACATGGTCACGGAACAACAGTAAACTAAACACAATATTTTTGAAGCACCAATCCTATTTCGTACCCAGCTAATCTCAAAAAGATAAATAGGCACAATAATACAGTTTTGGTACGACACGATTTTTTAATGGCGGATTAGGGATGTACGATAAATGGTCATCGGTGCTAGAAGTTTAAACATCAATGTTTTAACATCGATATTACGATATGTGAAACATTGAAAAATCTACTAATAGAACGATGAAGTTACAATAAATTGTTATGTTGAATGAAATTAATTAATTAAATTTAAACTTACGTTTACGAGAAACAAACGGCCGTTTACAATAGCCTATCTATCCGTCGTTTTATTTACTAATGATAGATAGACAAATCTATCCTTTTGCCCTTAATTTTCTTTTCAATAACCTATGGACGGATGTCATTTTCTATCGAATCTATCTACCTAGCTATCATCGGGAGAGTGGATAGTCTGAATAGCTTACTGAAGATAAGAACGCTCATACAAATCCTGCTTACCTGCATTTCAATACAAATTTCAAGTTACACTCCGATAGACGAAGCTATCTGTAGTAATTAGAGGTGTGTAACTCAGCTCAGAACCGGTTCAAATATGCAGATCAATAAGCTTGAGCTGTTGAGCTGCAGCTCAATGACAAAATACGCAGCTCACGACTCAAAGAATAGTATATATCTGTGCGGCAACATTCGTTGCACGAAAGATAAAAGATGTCCATATCAATAAAAACCTGTTTGAACCGGTGAGCTGGAGTGGCGACAGATCGGCGGTGAGTCGCAGAGCTCAGACTAAGAAGTGTGCTGCGCTCGCTCGCTCACTCTTAGTCGCAGAGTGAGCGAGTGAGCGCAGCTCAAACAGATCGAACGATCTGTAAGCTCAGCGACTCGCATCACAGATCATAACTCGAGTAGATCTCGAGGCAGATACACAAATTGAGCTAATGATGTTATCGATGTCATCATTGATTTCTTCATCGATGTTTTTGTAACATCGCCCATTCCTATGACGGATGTAGCAGTGGTATGGTATTGCCAGTTGCCAGGTTACGACTTTTGCACAGACTAACAATAGTGTGGACTTTGGTGGGGTGCCTAGAGCAAAGCCAAGAGCGAGTTTGTAACTTAGGTCCGTATTCCAGAACGATACTCAAGCGTTGATCACCGTTTAAAACTAGTTTTGAGTTGAGCTTTGATTTTAGAACGTCCCTCAAGCAGAGATTTGTTGATCACAGTTCAGCTGAGTTTAGTTTCGTTTTATATTGTCACCTGTTTCGCTATTTGGGCAGAGATTTAATCTGTATTCACTCAAGTGTGGTCCAGACTACGCTTGAGTAGAGATTTCTATTATATTTCAGGTCAAATTCGGCAGCGGGGCAGTGGGTCAGCTGGACAGCGGGGCAGTGGTGCAGCGGGGCAGCGGGGCAGTGGGGAAGCGGGGCAGTGGGTCAGTGGATTAGCGGGGCAGTGGGGCAGCGGGGCAGCTGGGCAGCGGGTCAGTGGGGTAGCGGGGCAGTGGGGCTGCAGGAAGCGGGGCAGCGGGGCAGTGGGGCAGCGGGGCAGTGGGATAGTGGGGCAGCGGGGCATAGGGGCAGCGGGGCAGTGAGGTAGCGGGGCATTGGGGCAGTGGGTCAGTGGGGCAGCGGGACAGCGGGACAGTGGGACAGTGGACTGGACTGGAATGGACTGGACTGACGTGGGTTAGCAGAATTTAACGCGAGCGGAGCCGCGGGTAAAAGCTAGTATATAAATATAAGTAATTTAAATTCGGCTGGCCCGGCCCCTTTTAGTCGTTAATATCACTCTCAATATCATATCAATTTCTTTAAGAAGGCGATCTTTGCATTCCTATACAGCAGTACATCAATGCAGTTTGAGTTCTGTGTCTATCAGCCGTGTATTTGAGACGATAATTGAAATCTAAAATATGTTTGTATTTATTGATCGAGTGACCATCTGTCAAGTTCGAATTTTCAGGACATTATTAAATGTTATCATAATTATTGAGTTATTTATTATTATTTATTTATTCTTAATCCTTTATACCACCTCAACAAAAAAATTCAACCAGTCCTGAAATACAGTCTAAGAGTTTTCATTTACTAGCACACCTGGAGCTTGGCATTCAATCATTGCCTGAGTAGTCTAGAAATAAATACAACAAGATTTTTGACATTGGAAAAGCGAGAAAACTTCAATTAATAAAGATTTTGTTTCTTATGTTCCTCGAATGTGTAGTATAAAGCACTAATTATCACTCGGAAGAATGTGTGATTCTCAAGGTAGCAATCAAAGAAATGGATTTACAGAGAAAGGAAGTTCTCCGTACATCTACTTATTAAAAAAATTATTGGTTCTAATGAGAAAAATAATTCTCGAAAGAACCATCATGGATCTCATAGATCTACACAATAGTTCTAACGAGAAATAAAGTTCTCAATAGATACAATTCTTCAAAAATTGGTTCTAATGTGAAAAATAATTCTCAATAGATCCATCATGGAGAGTCTAGATCCAAACTGAGTTACTGGTTCGCCAAACTAAGAAATGAAGATGGAAAGTCTCATGAGACTGTAATTTCACCGGATGTTGATATGTTGCTCCGTTACTGCTTGAAGGGATACAAACCAACAAACACACTTTCGCAATGGGACTACCTGTATATAAGTAGCTTATGTTACTTTCCGGACCAACAACAACACGATATAAATGTAGAAAATTACTTAAATCAAAGTGCTCCCAATTCTGCTATTACTGCATTTTTTTTCCAAGCCCTTACGAAACTTGACCACTGACCACATATGTACCATTTTGGATAACTTATAAAACAAGGATGTTATTTCTGTAATTTATACGCCAAATATCATATACATTTTTTTTCTGTAATTCTCTGCAATGTAAAGGGTACTTAGATGATTTTGTTTTATAACTTGTGCTTTATGACCATTTATTTCAGAGGTTATGAAAATGTTGGCCATGAATTTTATGTGATAGTAATTGATCATTCATCAGCTTTCAGGAAAGTGTCAATTGAGTGCCTAGAGCAGAATAAATTTTTCACAATTAGCATTTTTCCATCCGAAGAAGGAAAATATCAAAAAAAATCTTATACTGCTATAACTCGAAAACAAATGACTGATGCCCCTTAGTTCACGGGATCATTTTTGTTGCAAATGAGCTCTAGTATAACCCCTATCATGGAATAGGTCGAATTACAAATCATCCTGTATATTAGTAGGATTATGTATTGTGTCGTGTTTCATTAGTGTCCCACGTCCAAGCTAAAGTTACATATCATCTCCTCGGTTATTTATCAATACTTATGATGATGATAAATAATGTCCTGAAAATTAGCATTTGACTGATGGCCACTCGACCAGAACATTTTTAAATATTGATTATCTTCTCAAATACACGGCTGATAGACACAGGATTCAAACTACATTGATGTACTGCTGTATAGGAATGCAAAGATCGCCTTCTTAAAGAAATTGATATGATATTGAGAGTGATATTTACGACTGAAAGGGGCCGGGCCAGCCGAATTTAAATTACTTATATTTATATATTTAGAGGGTTTAATTTGAAAAGAAAGCAGTACAAGTGCTCTAAATTCGCCGGAGATTATTTCGTACCTAGGATAGGTATTGATAGCTTTCGTGGTTATCCAGTTAAAGCTGTCGATACATTTTTCAGCCCGGCCCCTTTTACACCTTAATATCTCGCAAAATATTAGGTTTTCAGATTAAATTAAGCACTATGTACGAGTATTTTACGGAGTACATCCCTTCTGTGGCACCACTTTCTCAGCAAGTTTGGTAGTTGTCGTGATACAGATGGGGCCGGGCTGAAAACGTCAGGCTGGCCCGGCCCCCTTCAAATGCTTCTATTTTTTTTATTAGAGCGGTACATTGAAAATGTAGTAAGCACAAATGCTTCTGAAGAGGAGTACATTCGGATAATACACATGTCGCGACCTAAAGCCACGGGGCCGGGCCAGCCTGACACACGTGACGCTAGGCACTATCAGTTTTATCCAATAGCCAAATAGCTGGTTATCTAGCTGGCTACTCAACCACAAATAGCCAGCTAGCTAACCAGCTATTTGGCTATTGGATAAAACTGATAGCGCCTAGCGTCACGTGCTATTATTCCTCGTTTACGGAATAAACTTAACCCTTCTTTTGTACAAAGTATTAATAAGTCAAATATCAAACGCAAGTTAAAAACGCACTTTATAAACAACCTGTAGATGCTTGTCGTGTCGTGAGTCGTAAGGAACCGATGTTTTTTGCACGCAGGTAACAGGCAGTCGCTCGCCGAATACATTGTTTGTTAATTTA
Source organism: Asteroscopus sphinx (assembly GCA_949699075.1). Classification (NCBI taxonomy): domain Eukaryota; kingdom Metazoa; phylum Arthropoda; class Insecta; order Lepidoptera; family Noctuidae; genus Asteroscopus; species Asteroscopus sphinx. The sequence goes on along the minus strand of OX453004.1, from coordinate 23,460,982 downwards.
TTGCACATATTTATGTATTTAGTTTAATAAGTTGTCTGCAGAATAACGGCATTCCGGACAAACCCCCGTGGTTTTTGGTTTGCTTTTGTCATAATAATGTATGTTTAAAAAAAAAAAAAGGAAAAAGCTAGGTTATTGAAATTTTGGCTAGTTACCCATCGCTACTAGTAGTGTTTCTATCACTTTACTAGTATACAAGTATAATATGTTCAATGATTACGACTGAAGGACTTGTATCCATGGTCATGAATAAATTTAAAAAAAAAAATGTCAAATTGTCATCATTTTTCAATTTGTCATTTAGGCCCGTATCAAAGAGTATATAACCACTACGTTTAAGAGACGGGACTTCCATAGAAAAAGATAGAAAACGTCGAATGTATGAAACGCGTACACGAAACGAATACCAACAAAACAAAAATGAAACTGACATTACTAACATGACGTAACGGCGGAGCTGCCAACATAATAACCAAATAGGGATGTACTACTCACGCATATATTTTTATCGATAAATTGCTACAAAAAAAATGCTTATTGGACTCCCAATTTTCATTTCTTGTTAAATTTTAGGGTAGGCCCACTTACACCGACGTTAACTCTGTAAAAAAACACCAAGTTCACGTTGGCGAAAGTAGGAATAAAAGAAATTTCATTGTATAGTCAAAATCTAGTTTAATTAAATCTGAATATACAATGAGATTTGCTATTACGATTTTAAAATAAAACAAAACATTGGGCTTTATTTTCCTACTCTCAGCTGCTGCGCTTTCTTCGCAAAATCTGCAGAAACTTAAGATTTTAAACTTTTATACAATTGATGCGCTGTTCTCAAATTACATTATTTAAGAGCACTGAAGCCGCTTATGTATCCGCTTACGTAAACTATTGCTTATTTGTAAAACGATTCCAAAAAGTTATCTTCGTGGAAAATTTGTGCCTCCTCTGGAATATGTATAGCTGGAAGAGCGACATTGTCCAAAATTGTATATTCATATTCATTATCAACGGCGTCTTGGGATTTTTCTACGTCTTATTGGTGATTCGGTTCGGAAGTAAGCGTAGAAGGATCTGCAATTAAAAAAAAATGTTATTCAATAAGTTCACTAAATTCTAACAAGTGAAGGTATCCCAGAAACAAAATTAAAACTTACAAAATTTACTAGTCCAGGAGTGGGTACGATAGTACTATTAGGTATTCTGTGGAGTGGGTGTCATAGATATAACAGAAGACAACCCTGTAAATATAATAAAACTTGAGTTACTTACTAAAGAAACTAGAAAAGTGCAAGTCGCATTCTAGGAATTAGGCCTAAAATTAAATCTTACCGGTTCGTTTAGTTTTAGCGGTGTGTAGTGGAAATCCAATGAATAGCTCATCTGCCAACGATTCTGCAGTAAGTCCTACAGATGGAACAGCATTTTTCTTAGTTGGGTCTTCTTTTTCTTGAAATCCTTTGTTAGAAAATGACTGCCACAAATGTTTTAATTGGTGTAGTTTTTCAATGGGTATGTACACCAAATCCTCCTTTCCATTAACTTTAATCCATTGTTTACATCTAGAAAAAAACATTTATTGCATTATTATATTAGCAGTGCGTTACACGTTGTTATGGGCAAAGGTAACCGCTTAACATCATGTGGGCCTTTGGCTCGTTTTGCCATCCTATAATAAAAATAAAAAAACACTAAGCATAGAAAATTACAATTTGGCATAAAAGTACATAAAATGGGGGCGCCACTTGTCTTACATTACAAAAATTTGCTTTTCTGGCAAAGCTGTAGATGGTCTCATTCGTTTATATTTATTCATGTGTTTACAGGCACAAAAACTAAAACTAAATTAAAACACAGATTAATACAATTCTAACAATTGAAAAAAATACTGAGTATAGGCATTTTAGCCAGTCTATAATTACGTTATTTGTAACGAAAAATGTTAATATCTTTCTGTAAGTAAATTTATAAAAAATAAAAATATCGATAGTCGATAAAAAAATTACAAACACTACTGAATCTACTGATAGGTTATTTTATAAATTCTAGACATAGATTTTTAACCAAAAACTGTAAAACACGTTATTCCTTTTCAGTAATAGCCTTACAATTGCTAATTTATGCTATTTCATTCTAAGGGAAGAATAGCCATGAAGATACGCTTTTGACTATCTCACCGGCTAGATTATAAACCATATATTTTACAATGCAATTCAACAAAGTTTACGCTTCACATATTCACAACACGAATTAACGTGATTAATCCACGAAACACACGATAATAGCAAAAAAAACGACGGCATAAAACAAAAACATTAAACTTTTGAAAACAAAAACAAACAAGAATGGCGGCAGTCACTGTACAAGTCATAGACTACATCACAGAGTACATTATCGCCAGCCTGGCCCGTATTACAGAAGCTTCCTCAAGTACAGTTTAAACTCCAATCACCTGATCACTACTTAAGGATAGAATCGTTACTTGAGTATCGGTCTTATTCCAGAACGGTAATTATAAACTTTAATTCAACAACATAACACACGAATTTTACCTGAAATTGAATAGAAATCTCTACTCAAGTGTAGTCTGGACCACACTAGAGTGATTACAGATCAAAACTCTGCTCAAATACCGAAACAGTATAGCGATTCAGAACCATACGATAACTAGCTGTCGATCGATTCGGTTTGTTATCTCTTTTTCTCTCGTTGCGTGAATCATAAGACGAAACGAGATAACAAACTGAACCGGTCGACAACTGGTTATCGTGTGGTTCTGAATAGCATAGCAGGTGACAGTATAAAATAAAGCTAAACTCAGCTGAACTGTGATCAATAAATCTCTGCTTGAGGAACGTTCTAAAATCAAAGCTCAACTCAAAACTAGTTTTAAACAGAGATAAATGCTTGAGTATCGTCCTGTAATACGGGCCTTAGAATAGAACTAAACTATATCATTAATCTGTGGAACTAAACGTAGTGGTCAGCGTTGCCGGCACGGATATTTTTACCCGATTTCGGGTAATTTAGGCCTTAAGCGGGTTCTTGGCGGGTAACGATAACTGCCGGGTAATTTCGGGTATTTTTGAGACAATCACAAAAAAGTGCATGTCGAGTCACCCTCAGTGTTATGATCTGGGTAATTCTGAGTCATCATCATCATCATTTTATCATGAGTCCTTTGCCAATTGTCACTAACTGTAATATGTAGGTCATTACAGTCATTGTAGGTACGCGGGACAGAGAAGATACTCAACAAAAATTTGTGGATCGGAGAGTTTCTTGTGAATAAGCTCTTTCGGGGAAGTGTTACAACCACACCTTCTGCCAGCAAACGAAGGGTACCTACGGGTGCCGGCAAAATCACAATCACATACTTTCCATCTTTATGGCTCAGTTTGGCGAACGCAATTTTAGTAAAAAATTGTTGTAGTGTTTTATTGATGGATCACTGTCTTTAGTTTACTTTATCATTCTACATCATTCTGCTTCTTTAATGTGCTGCTCGGATATTAATATAATTTAATGAAGATATAATAATATTTGAAATGCATAAATCTTTGTGAAGCGCTAAGTATCTCACTTTGTTCATGCATAGTCCAAAAAAATCGAGCTCGCTTCGCTCACGCTTGTTGTTCAGGCCTACGTGCATATGTTGAAAACAAGTATCCTGTTAGTTTGTACACATTATTAATAAAGATATAAAGCCGAAAGCACCAAAGACCAGATGAAAAATTCGCGCTCGCTTCGCTCGCACTGTTAGATGTACTTCTACGGATTTCCTCTTCCTTGCCGTAACTATAATGCAAGTAACTATTGCGTTACATTTTCATTCACGCTTTCTTCATGATTTCGCAAAAGTAAGAAAAACAAAACGAGCTCGCTGAGCTCGCACCCTCTTTCTTATGATTAATTGCCATATTGTAAAACGTTTTGGTGTTTGATTATTTTACAGCAGTATTTAAAAAATAAAGCTTCCTGCATTAGACAACACTTTGAGCCTCCAAAAGGAAAAAAATACAAAAAAATATTCGCCACCTCAGGCCCCCCTAATATATCTATCACGTCAGTGTGGCGCGACGCCCCTTAGATACTTGATTTAGAACTATAAACGAAAAGTTAAAAATCATTATACTTTTTTTTTTATAATATGTTTCTGTTCTGACTGAACGGGTAATTTCGGGTAATTTCTTATGCGGTTTCGGACTTTTTCTTGTTTGATTGCCAGATGCGTAGCATCTCTACTTGGTCTGTGATTGCCAGCAACACTGGTGTCTGGTAGTGGTCTTCTCTTTGCAAACGATAGAAAATATTAGTAATTTTAAAATAATAATTGTATGAAATATGTTAGCTTTTTCGATAGCAGTCACAGGATTATTAAGAACTAGCTGTTCTATATGTCTTAGATACCAAAATTATGGTAAGCGGCTAATAATCGTTAAAAGATTACAAACCATGTTACTTTTTTCACTTATCGAACTTAAACTCCAGTTAGTTTATTTTTTATTGGGTACTATTTACTATTGAGTGCTAATGCTAACGCATCCACAAACTATGAATATTCTCTGAAATTGGAATACAATGTAATCTTAGGTTATATATGATATTAACCAATAAAATTACTTCTATAAAATATAAATATATATGTTTATGTAACTTGATATTTACTTAATGTAACACTTTCTTTATTTTATTGAATTTAGTATCACTTGTAATTTCAGCAACGCGTAAGAGATTTTTTCGGGGTACGGGTATAATACAAAGCGACAATAAATGGGAGGTTACTTTGGATCATCGTCGTCTTAAAACACCCAATGGCCAGGTTTTGTTGGTAAACAGTGAACCCCTTGCTCGTGCTATTGCCGCTGAGTGGGATGCTCAGACTGAAACTATAACACAACCTACTATGCACTTGGTTTGTCTTAAATTTTGTAGTGTGTTATTTTATTTTTGATAAGATCTACAATATCTTAAATAACATATTTACATCTATTTTAGCGTTATGATGTCTACTTGCTAATATGAGCCTCCTTCATGGAACAAACAACATTTATTAGATTATATGTTTTGTTAAATAAGATTTCTATTAAAATGTCTATCCTGCTTGACTTCTAACTACTAATGTTTAATGTGAACATTATATTGAAATTTAAAATCCAACTCAAGCTTCAAAGGTATTGTAGATACCTATACTTGAACAAGTTAAAATGTTTTTTTGTTTTCATTGTAACTTGTTATAAGTAGTTATAAAATATGTTTTCAATATCCAAATAAGCCCTTAAACTTAAGTAAATAATAAACAAAAAATTAGACATGTTTTTGTTTTTAGACTGCACTGTGCAACACGGCTTTGGATAATCCAGGAAAATTAACACCACATGACATTGCAATTTATTTTCTCGACTACTTCTCTACAGACACTCTTCTTTTTTACTCAGAGGTAAGAAAATTTTAAATGGTATTTTTTTTGTTCAAACCCGGCTTGCATATCTGACTTTTCGAATTCATGTGCAGACCAGAATTTAATTATCACTTGCTTTGGAAAACAATGTGAGGCAACCTGCACACCTGAGAGTGCTCCATACAGTTCTTGATGGTGTGTGTAGTCTGTCAACGCGCTCTAGACCAGAGTGGTGGACTAAGGCCTTAACCTTCTCATTCAGAGAAGAGGCCTGTGCCCAGCAGAGGGACGATAATGAGCTGCTTCTGTAGTGTAAAAAAAATGTAAGGTAATAAGTTTGGATATTTAACATAATCAAGCTTGTAGGTGTACCTCACAGTTTTAATATCCTTCACATGCAAGATTTTATGTGCTACTACCTATATCTACAGTACTTACACAAAAATCTAGACCCCTTAGTTGAATATCTATATCTCGATACATATAAATAAAATTAAAGTGTCTGTTTGTGATTTTGAAATAACCGTCTTTTTTTAAGCTCATACAACTGTTTGCAAGTGACCTAACCCAAATTATCCTCTTTTTTAATTTTTGTCTGTCTGTTTGTTTGTCCGGGCTAATCTTTAAAACGGCTGAACCGATTGTGACAGAACTTTCACAGGCAGATAGAGAACTTTTCAAGGTATAATAGGCTACTTTTTATCCGGGAAAATTGCGAAAAACTCTTGAAAATCGGGAAAAACTTACATAACCTAACCGATTGTAATGAGATTTTAACAGGCAGATAGACGACTTTGTAAAGTATAACATAGGTTACTTGGGAAAATTTCAGAAAACTCTTGGAAATGTGGAAAAACTGATTCAAACTTAAATATATTTTGTTATCAAACTTGAAATTTAGTACACATGGTACACATATAAATTAATAGTTTAAAAAAACACTAGAAAAACATGCTTATAACCTTGAAACCTGATTGTGTTCAAAGTCCATTATGTGGCCTTTCTCACAAGTGCAAACACGATATGATACGATATTCCATCATGGAATGCCAGTGCCTATCTTCCGGCTTCATCATCAGACTTTGAAACCTAATCGTGGTCAAAGTTCATTACAAGACTTTTCTAAGAAATCCAATACAGCTATGATACGATTTTCCATCATGAAGTTCCAGTTCATATCTTCCGGCTCCATCATCAGATCAGTTCGACAGTACCATATTATTATATTGTCATCAGAACTACATACAGCTGCCAATTTTCATTACGCTACGACCCTTGGAAGATGGTTAAATTAGTTAACTTAGATTCCATTACATAGTTAGTTACGTGGGACACTCAGAAAGTTTTGCGAAACTAAAAAAAATTGTTCTATACGTACATATATTTTTATCAAATCTTTTCAAAGTACTTTCCACCAGCCTCTATACAAAGATTCATGCGCCTAAACCAGTTTTCAAAACACTTTTTCCAGTCCGCCGCAGACACCTCGTTTACAGCCTGCTCGAACGCAGCCAGCGCATCTTCCGGCGACGAAAATTGTATCCCTTTGAGCAGATTTTTTATTTTTGGGAATAAAAAGAAGTCACACGGTGCTAGATCAGGGCTGTAAGGAGGGTGACCCAGGAGTTTGACTGGCGTGCTGTCCAGGAAGTCCCTCGTTTTGAGTGCGGTGTGCGCAGGTGCATTGTCGTGGTGGAGCAGTAGCCCGCGGAGCCCTGTGTTTGGTCGCTTGTTGCTTATAACAGAGAAAACTTCTGGCAAACATTTGGTAGTATACCATTCGGCATTAATGCTTCTTTGATCCCGTAAGGGAATTGATACCAAGTGGCCAGTCAAATTAAAAAAGCTAGCGATCAAAATCTTACCCCCGCTTCTAGATCGCTTCACTTTGGTAGGCGTTGGCTCATTTTGAAACACCCAAACAGTCGACTGGCGCTTGGTTTCTGGGTCGTATTGATAAATCCAGGACTCATCACCTGTAACGATGTCGTAAACACGCCGAGACGAGCCTGCTTCAAATTTGTTAAGCATATCACGGCACCATTCCACCCGGGCCTGCTTCTGAGCATCGGTGAGGTTGTGCGGCACCCAGCGTGATACTATCCTCCTCACGCGAAGATGGCTGTGTAGAATCTCGTGAACGCTTCCCGATCCAATCTTCAATATGTGTTGAATCTCCTGATATGTAATTCGCCTATTGTCTTGGATTAAATTTTTCACTGCTAGCACGTTTTCTTCGGTAACAGCCGTCAAAGGGCGACCGCTTCTTTCGTCATCCCCCAAAGTTGGTCGACCGTGCTTGAATTCGTTATACCAACGATACACGGTTGCCTTGGAAGGGCCTTCATCCATGAATGCCATTTGAAGTCTATCGTACGATTCATCCGGTTTCAGGCGACACTTGAAATCGTATAAAATCATAGCTCTAAAATGTTCCCGGCGCAGATCCATATTTCAGTGAGACACAATACTTTGAATTAACTCGCAAAAAATGTGGAGGGAAATTTTGAAATTGGAACTTACTTATTTTTACTTATAAATAATCATATTTTCGAAAAACATTATAACTGGCCAGTCTCCCATATATAAAAACTTTTTTTCGCAATACTTTCTGAGGGGCCTGGTACGTGGGACACTCAGAAAGTTTTGCGAAACTAAAAAAAATTGTTCTATACGTACATATATTTTTATCAAATCTTTTCAAAGTACTTTCCACCAGCCTCTATACAAAGATTCATGCGCCTAAACCAGTTTTCAAAACACTTTTTCCAGTCCGCCGCAGACACCTCGTTTACAGCCTGCTCGAACGCAGCCAGCGCATCTTCCGGCGACGAAAATTGTATCCCTTTGAGCTGATTTTTTATTTTTGGGAATAAAAAAAAGTCACACGGTGCTAGATCAGGGCTGTAAGGAGGGTGACCCAGGAGTTTGACTGGCGTGCTGTCCAGGAAGTCCCTCGTTTTGAGTGCGGTGTGCGCAGGTGCATTGTCGTGGTGGAGCAGTAGCCCGCGGAGCCCTGTGTTTGGTCGCTTGTTGCTTATAACAGAGAAAACTTCTGGCAAACATTTGGTAGTATACCATTCGGCATTAATGCTTCTTTGATCCCGTAAGGGAATTGATACCAAGTGGCCAGTCAAATTAAAAAAGCTAGCGATCAAAATCTTACCCCCGCTTCTAGATCGCTTCACTTTGGTAGGCGTTGGCTCATTTTGAAACACCCAAACAGTCGACTGGCGCTTGGTTTCTGGGTCGTATTGATAAATCCAGGACTCATCACCTGTAACGATGTCGTAAACACGCCGAGACGAGCCTGCTTCAAATTTGTTAAGCATATCACGGCACCATTCCACCCGGGCCTGCTTCTGAGCATCGGTGAGGTTGTGCGGCACCCAGCGTGATACTATCCTCCTCACGCGAAGATGGCTGTGTAGAATCTCGTGAACGCTTCCCGATCCAATCTTCAATATGTGTTGAATCTCCTGATATGTAATTCGCCTATTGTCTTGGATTAAATTTTTCACTGCTAGCACGTTTTCTTCGGTAACAGCCGTCAAAGGGCGACCGCTTCTTTCGTCATCCCCCAAAGTTGGTCGACCGCGCTTGAATTCGTTATACCAACGATACACGGTTGCCTTGGAAGGGCCTTCATCCATGAATGCCATTTGAAGTCTATCGTACGATTCATCCGGTTTCAGGCGACACTTGAAATCGTATAAAATCATAGCTCTAAAATGTTCCCGGCGCAGATCCATATTTCAGTGAGACACAATACTTTGAATTAACTCGCAAAAAATGTGGAGGGAAATTTTGAAATTGGAACTTACTTATTTTTACTTATAAATAATCATATTTTCGAAAAACATTATAACTGGCCAGTAGTAATATATAAAAACTTTTTTTCGCAATACTTTCTGAGGGGCCTGGTATATACAGGTCGACCTAATAAAAGCGTGGTAATAAAAGACATAACTTATCGCCTGCTATACCAGGCCCCTCAGAAAGTATTGCGAAAAAAAGTTTTTATATATGGGAGACTGGCCAGTTATAATGTTTTTCGAAAATATGATTATTTATAAGTAAAAATAAGTAAGTTCCAATTTCAAAATTTCCCTCCACATTTTTTGCGAGTTAATTCAAAGTATTGTGTCTCACTGAAATATGGATCTGCGCCGGGAACATTTTAGAGCTATGATTTTATACGATTTCAAGTGTCGCCTGAAACCGGATGAATCGTACGATAGACTTCAAATGGCATTCATGGATGAAGGCCCTTCCAAGGCAACCGTGTATCGTTGGTATAACGAATTCAAGCGCGGTCGACCAACTTTGGGGGATGACGAAAGAAGCGGTCGCCCTTTGACGGCTGTTACCGAAGAAAACGTGCTAGCAGTGAAAAATTTAATCCAAGACAATAGGTGAATTACATATCAGGAGATTCAACACATATTGAAGATTGGATCGGGAAGCGTTCACGAGATTCTACACAGCCATCTTCGCGTGAGGAGGATAGTATCACGCTGGGTGCCGCACAACCTCACCGATGCTCAGAAGCAGGCCCGGGTGGAATGGTGCCGTGATATGCTTAACAAATTTGAAGCAGGCTCGTCTCGGCGTGTTTACGACATCGTTACAGGTGATGAGTCCTGGATTTATCAATACGACCCAGAAACCAAGCGCCAGTCGACTGTTTGGGTGTTTCAAAATGAGCCAACGCCTACCAAAGTGAAGCGATCTAGAAGCGGGGGTAAGATTTTGATCGCTAGCTTTTTTAATTTGACTGGCCACTTGGTATCAATTCCCTTACGGGATCAAAGAAGCATTAATGCCGAATGGTATACTACCAAATGTTTGCCAGAAGTTTTCTCTGTTATAAGCAACAAGCGACCAAACACAGGGCTCCGCGGGCTACTGCTCCACCACGACAATGCACCTGCGCACACCGCACTCAAAACGAGGGACTTCCTGGACAGCACGCCAGTCAAACTCCTGGGTCACCCTCCTTACAGCCCTGATCTAGCACCGTGTGACTTCTTTTTATTCCCAAAAATAAAAAATCAGCTCAAAGGGATACAATTTTCGTCGCCGGAAGATGCGCTGGCTGCGTTCGAGCAGGCTGTAAACGAGGTGTCTGCGGCGGACTGGAAAAAGTGTTTTGAAAACTGGTTTAGGCGCATGAATCTTTGTATAGAGGCTGGTGGAAAGTACTTTGAAAAGATTTGATAAAAATATATGTACGTATAGAACAATTTTTTTTAGTTTCGCAAAACTTTCTGAGTGTCCCACGTATACTATTCAGATGTCAATAAATAGTTATTATCGGTATTATGTTCTTTCTTATCGGTTTAAAACAAAACATCTAACAATATCTTTAAGGTGCCAAAATTTCTAAGAAATCCAGCAGAGTTGGTAAACAGTTGGGTTGCTTTTGTTTGTTGTATGTAAAGTTGGGAAAAACGACTTAAAATCGTAAGCGTGTTTAAACGTTGTGCTTTTTTCTGCCAACGAATTTTTTTACGCTTTTGCCGCTTTTCGTTTTTCACTTCTAAATTAATGTACTTTTATTTGTCTACATTACACTATTCTATTTACGTTTAAATTATTTACAAAGTTCACTAAAAACTATACAAACAAACTACAATCGTCGCGTAATTACCAAGGAGAACATTCAAAAACGCATTCACTCGTTGACGACGAAAAATAAACTAAGCGCCAAAGCAAAAGCAAATCAATCATGTCAATAACAAAAACAAAAAACCCGACTGCGTGTAAAAATAACAGAAAAGATATAAACAAGACTTATCAACACGCAGTCGGAGGCTACGTATGTTTTTGGTCATGAATTACATAATAGTTCATAGCTAGCCTCCGCCTGCGTGTTGATAAGTCTTGTTTATATCTTTTCTGTTATTTTTACACGCAGTCGGGTTTTTTGTTTTTGTTAATTAATTTTTTTATTTTAATTTTTTTAGTTTTGTCATGTTTTATTTATCATACTATTAATGTTTTTTTTGAAAAGTCAAATTCATTTTTAACGTTGAATATTTTGTTGTTTTTTAGCATATTTCATTCCAAATTACATTTAAACATATAAGTTGTATATATTTTTGTAAAGCATTTATAAAACCCTTTATTTTGATACCCCACTCGATAGTTTCTGAAGGAAAAAAATTTTTTTTGAAGAGGTAATATGGCGCCAAAAAGCGGCCATTTTAATTTTTTAAATTTTGATATACCCAGTGTCACTCTCAGAATTAAGACGAATCTAACGACACCTCTCAATCTCAAATCCATCAAGCCGTTTAGGCTACAGAGCGTGCCAAAGAAATATACATACATACATACATACATACACTCGAAAAACATAACCCTCCTTCTGGCGCAGTCGGGTAAAAACGTTTAAAATGTTTTAACGATACGAAAATAATCAACAAAATTTTTTTTTTTTACGTAAACGAATAAAATTTAATTCTGCCGGTTTCAAACCACCACCAGTCAACTTTGAAATTGAGTCTTATATTCATAGAAATAAGGTTACATTTGAATCGTACTATTGAAAGCATAAGTTTGGTTTACGAAAAAGTCTAAACGAAATCTGCTTTAATCACAAAGCGTGCTTATACGCTTTTTTTTTTAAATTAGACTTTTAAGCGCTTTTCGTTTAAACGCCCACTTCTAGTTGTAAGTTGTAATTACTCACCACATGTTTGCAATTATCTGAAGGTTGGCATACCTATTATGCTACTTCGTAATTTAAACAGGAATAGAGTCAGAGAGTGGTTTCTTTACCAAAAAATTCAAGCTTTAATTTATACCTGGGTATAAATACAATTTCACACTTGCCATTTACCAATAAAAAAGTTAATTAACAAAACCAAAAAACCCGACTGCTTGTAAATAAACTGAAAAGATGTAAACAAGACTTGTGTAGGTACATGTAGGTATATGTGAAACTATCAAATCAACACGCAGGCGGAGGCTACCAATGAACTACTTTATGTAATTCATGACCAAAACCATACGTAGCCTCCGCCTGCGTGTTGATTTGATAGTTTCACATATACCTACATGTACCTACACAAGTCTTGTTTACATCTTTTCAGTTATATTTATACGCAGTCGGGTTTTTTGGTTTTGTTAATTAACTTTTTTATTTTAAAATTTTTAGTTCTATCATGTTTTATCGCGCTATTAATGTAATTCATTTTTAACGATGAATATTTTGTTGTTTTTTAGCATTTCTCATTCCAAATTACATTTAAACATATAAGTTGTATATATTTTCGTAAAGCATTTATAAATCCCTTTATTTTGATACCCCACTCGATAGGTTTTGAGGGGAATTTTTTTTTTTTTTAGACTTAAAATGGCGCCAAAAAGCGGCCATTTTATTTTTTATAATTTTGATATACCCAGTGTCACTCTCACAATTAAGACGAATCTAACGACATATCTCAAGCTAAAATCCATCAAGCCGTTTAGGCTAGAGAGCGTGCCAAAGAAATATACATACATACATACATACATACACTCGAAAAACGTAACCCTCCTTCTGGCGCAGTCGGGTAAAAATACGATTGAACCATTTGATTGAAGCATTTTTTCAATGTTTTTGCTCTATCTTAAAAATTGTAATATGTAGGTATACAAGCATCAAACTATGTGTGATTGTAGTGCATAGTCATAATTAAAATCAGTTTCTACGGAGTATAGGGGTATTAGGGGTATGGAACCCTTGCTACACTAGTCTAATTTAGGGTTGATTGATTTAAATCATTGATTTAAATCATGATTTAAATAAAGTGATTTTTTTTATAAAAATCAGTGATTTAAATCAATCTTGATGTTTTTCCATACAATTTCATTGATTTATTTAAATCATAATGTTATGGGACTAGATAAGAAAAATTCATATTAAAATGAAAATTATACAGTTTTTATTTTTTTACTGAATATTGAATAAAAATATGGCAATAACAAACTACAAATAGTCAAGAAAATCGAGTTAGGAGGTGCTTCAATTAGATGTTGAATTTACTTTTCGGAACTGATTATAGACCAGTAGAAGTTTGAATAAACTGTTTCCTACATTTCTGTACTTAATTACTAAGTGTCATATTAAGATTTACTTCTGTTTTTTTTAATTCTTACAAAGTTGCATACTAGTAAAACTTTTCGTAAAAATATTCATAACAAGTGAAGAAGTAGGTAAGACGCTTAAGTAAATAAGGAGTAGTAGGTAGGTCTTCTTCATGTTTTGTTTTTTTTTTTTTTGACATAGTAATTTTCGTCATAAATATGGAAGATTCTATGTCACTAGATTAACATTTATGAAAACCATTTAAAAAATGATAACTAATTTTGGAGAAAAAAAAAATGTTTTTTTACTTAAATCTAGTTTTTCTTCGGAACCATTGGGATTTTTGAGACAATCTTTGGAACATTATCAGTTATGAGTATGTAAATAATAAAAATCAAGTCAAAATCTTAAACAGTGAAATACACCGTGGCCCAAAATAACGTTGACAAAATTAAAATACTAATATTTCAGAAATGGAATATTTTGCCTCCTCTTTTGTTTTTCTTAATTGTTAACTCATTCCTTGGCGTCATTTTAACATTATTTGTTAGCTAAAAATAAATAAAAAATAAACATATTTCACTGTGTCAGTGCAACATGAAGCCATAATTTCATTGCATGAGCGTCGAAAAAGGCAGTGCGAAATCGCAAAAATCTTGTTGTTAGTCGTCAGTTACTTTCTTCGGCAATTAAACGCTATAATGAGCTCGGTAACATCGGAGACCATCCTAGGAGAGGACGCAAGACAACTGTAGAACTTCTAGGAACCGACACATTACCAAACAAAGATTAGTTCGTAATCCACAGACCAAAGTGAGGAAAATGTCGCGAGACTTGAGGATTAGTCGCTCCACCATACAGCGTATAGTAAAACGTGATCTACAATTGATACCATATAAACTCAGAAAATCACAATTGCTTACGGACAAAGACAAAAAAGTTTGTCTTGAGAGATGTCGTTTGCTTACACAACGATCCGCAGCGTCAAAATGAAAAAAATATCGTAATTTCAAACGAAAATTTATTTATGATAGAACATAACCACCGAAATGTCAGGATCTGGTCTTCCACTCGTCCTGGAGCTGCTGCAATTGTACCACATCACCAAAACGCAGAAACTGTTATGGTTTGAGGTGCGATTTGCGCCACTGCCAAAACTCCCCTAGTTTTTGTAGAAAAGGGGATCAAAATCAACCAAGAAAACGACCGACGAGTCATTCTTGAAAATGTGCTTCTTCCTTGGAGTCAACAGCACATTGGTGACCGTCCATGGATATTTCATCAAAACTCTGCTCCAGCTCACAGGGCCTTAAGTGTTCAACAGTGGTGCAAAGACAATTTCCCTGGTTTTATCAGCTCGAAAGAATGACTGCCATACTCACCTGATCTAAATCCGATGGATTACAGTTTATGATCTATCTTAGAAGCAAGATCCTGTGCTACGCGTCATAGAAGTGTTGATGAGCTATAGGCTACTATTACACGAGAGTGGGACAAAATATCTGTAGAGGAAGTGCGGAAAATTGATAATTTTTTTACAAAGCGTTTGTATCTGTATATTCGCGCTAAAGGAGGTTATTTTGAAGATAAATAGAGATTCTTGTATACGATTAGGTGTATTTTTATAATTAATAACCTTATTTAATTTACGCAAAAAACTTTATAAGATATTTGAAAAATCTCTTGTCAACGTTATTTTGGGCCACCCTGTAAAAAGAGAAAAAAATAAAAATAATCAAATAAATCATGATTTTTTTTATTTTAAAAAAAAAAAACAAAAAAATCTGTCATAAACAAAAAAATCATGATTTTTATCAACCCTGGTCTAATTCGCACGTGGTAGGTTTAACTGGGGTAATTTATTATTTTTAGCGCATTTACGCATGCGAAGCGAAATCTGTTGATTTAAATTGTGGAAAGAAAAAATCGCTCACGAGCATGATTCGAACCTGCGACTCTTGGCTCAGTACGCCAATGCTTTAGCCACATCTCGCACACTACATTTGTTACCACGGAATACTTTCATTTCCTCTATGTTTGTTACTGCTTGCGCACTACGCAAGGGATTAACGGCCAAATTAATATCCAATCTATCCACGATTTGCCCTACTAGAGATAGGAATTTGACATAAGCTCTATACAAAATATGTCAAATTTCTATCTCTAGTAGGCCAAATCGTGGATAGATTGAATATTAATTTTGGCCGTAAGTAGATACGTCTAATCGCAGATATGTACTTATTTAACATATTTAGTTAATTTACACTAAATGAAATGAGTTTAGTACCTATAAATTACCTACGAACACAGACAAAGAGAAAAAACAGTAGTTACCATTTATACGTTTGACTTACGAATAAGAAAAAATGATTTATGAACAGGAGAATAAATGATAATTGTGAAAATGTCATACTCAATGTACAGACTTTTCGACCTTTACAATTTTATTATAGTATAGATTCTCCTAACTAAACTAATGTAAATAACTAATAATGAGTCGGCGCCATGGAGAACAGAAAGGAGCGGAGGTGTTGCAAGGCAAAATCTCTTTAGAAAGAAGCGTCGCCTGAATGCGGGTGACAGGGGGACGAGGTACAGCAATGGCTCCACCTCACTATGGAAAATCCGCCCATTATTAGTTAATCCATCTAGCGGTGAATTGAATTATTACAGCGTAACAGCACTAACAATTTTCCATTTTAGTTTGTCTACTCGCCACTGTGGCGTACAAAGCACATTATTTTATTCCAGAACATTCTATGTGCGTTAGTATGGTGAGAACATATTAAAATTTATAATACTGTAGGCATTGACCATACATACCATTTTAATCCATATTTAAACAATTTATTTTTCCACACACATAAAATGTACATATTACATGAAAGGTAACAGGACAAATTACAGAGAACACAACATGTGTACTACATAATATGTGTAGCACTAGCAAGGGATCCAGCTCAGTATTTGCTGTGCATGTAGGTATGCACAGCACTGATTTTCAGCTGGTCCCTACCATCTGTATAACTTAAAAGTGAAATTAACGCGCACAATAAAAAAAATTAAGTAAATGAAAGATCAATCAAATCATGGCAACATTTAGATCGCCTTATGTAGTACAATTTTCTGACGTCACCCACCCGAAATGGCGGCAAAGCAAGTCTCAAGACGTTTTGTATCACGTGATCAACAGTTTAAAAAAACGACAAACGAGAAAATGAAAATTTTAGAATACATTTAAATAAATAAAAACTTAGTGAATGTTAATCTTCAACATAAAATCTACGCTGTGTGCAATTTTCATAATATTTGACAATACCAGTCAAACATTCAACAATATTATTCATTCTTTT
Organism: Asteroscopus sphinx; assembly: GCA_949699075.1. NCBI lineage: Eukaryota > Metazoa > Arthropoda > Insecta > Lepidoptera > Noctuidae > Asteroscopus > Asteroscopus sphinx. Next base: position 23,444,154 of record OX453004.1, on the reverse strand, counting down.
ATCATCATACATTAAACATGCAATAATTAGTACATTAGATAAAAATAGATGTGGTCTTGCTGGTATGATGCACACATTTTTTATGATCAGTTATTACTAGGGATGTGACTTAGCTGTAAAAAAAGATTAATTAATAATCGATTATTTTAAGTTTCATCAAAATCGATTAATCAAAAATAGATTTATTTGAAAATATTAATCGATTTTTTTCGTTAAAATAAATAAAAATATCAAGAACAGATTCAATCAATTTTACAACAGTAATTATTACTTCAGAGCCAAAGCTGAAGCTATCGTTCATTTTCTTATTTTTTTACGACATATTGGTTGGTTTGGTGCTAGACATCTGTGCATAAAAAAAAGCGTCCGAACACAAATTTATTTACGAAAAAACAAAATAAAATGAACGAACCAACGAATGTGGGACAAGAACTTAAATTATACAGAAGATTGCAACAAAATGAATGAACTCAAAAAACTCAAATTAATGAGTCAATGTCAATAAAACAATGACTTTTGACTTGACCTTGACGAAGACATAATAGAATAAAATCGAAAACACACGACGCTTAAAGTAAAAAATCGATTTCTAAATAATCGATTTTTCTAGAAATAATAATTGACCCAAATCGATTGAAAATTAAAAATTATCTATTTTTTAAATAATCGATAATTTTTTCACATCCCTAGTTATTACTTACTACTCCCCGACAGATGGCACTTCTTATTTTATATTCCTCTCATTTCATATAACTATGTAACTTTATCTATGAAATAACTAACATTTTAGAAAGTAAAATGAACTAGAACAATTTGTTTATTTAATTTAATAGGTATTTTCATAATATGCTTTGATAATGTTAAAAACATGCTATCGGTGAGAAGTGGTTAGAATGCATCTTTTCGACGACAGATGTCTCTAGCAACAATTTGGCGATGAAACGAGAACATTCATGTTTTAAAATTGAAAATATAAATATATGGGACTTGCACATGAAATGTTATACCATCAATATGTTTTAGTATGGATTCTGAGAAATTTTTACATGCAACAACAGCGCATTTCATTGTTAAAACAACAAAAATATTCAAAATCTATTAAAATCGAACAGAACCGAACTCAGTGAAGATTTATTTGAAATTAAGCTTTGCGGCTCCGCCCACTGTGACGTCACGACCAAATTGAAGGCGCATGACCTAATTGCCTTGCAGCACCTCCGCTCCTTTCTTTTCTTCGTGGTCGGCGCCAAACAAACAATCAACGAAGATCAATTTAATCTATTTAATGATCTTTAAACTTTAATGAAATAATAAAAACAAAATAACATCCAAATACAACGTGTTTTCAATGATCAGCAATAACTTTCCAAAAATGCGTTCTCCGCTTGACCACTTGCAACTCGCACGCACTTTGCTTTTTTGTTTGGCGCCGACTCATAATTAGTTATTTATATTAATTTAGTTAGGAGAAAGCTTCATTTTATTTTTCGCTTTTCAGTTTCTGTTTTCGTCGGTTAAATTTTTATTAAAAAGTTTTTAGTTACTTTTCACACATATTCACTTTTTATTTTAGGATGAAGAAGAGTTACGAACCCTGCAGAAAAACGAATGGGGCCCAATAATAGAGTGGTTTCAAAAGAGATTCAATGTAACCCAAGAGGTAGCTAAAGGCCTGGAACCACCACCCGTAACTACCGACACTAGAGCAATTTTGGCTAGATACTTTTTGTCGTATGACTTCCCTGCACTGAATGGTAAGTACTTATATACACTTATACTTAAGTACTTACACGGTTAGGTATCATTTTCTTTCTGGAACTACTGTCGCTAGCCTGCTAGTTATAATGAATAACATACGGATGCTTTGGCCAATGTTTTTTGCTTTTTTATGTTTTGGATCATGGTCAGATAAGTGATAATTAAGGAAACAAAACGTCAATAACGCCATTTATTTGATAAACAAAGTTTCATTAATAGTTATTCAAAATAATAATAACATGTTGAATGTAGCCTCGTAACATTTTCAATTATTGTGTTACAATAACTACGAAAACCAATTATTTCAAAAGGGAGGATGCGTCCGTCTAAACATTTTACATAAATGTTCTTCGTACGCACGGCTATACATCAAGCTGTACATTTCCAGTATAAGCTGATCTCGCATTGTACGGAAAGCCTATACAATGCGAGGTCACCTTATACTGGAAATGTACAGCTTGATGTGTAGCCGTGTGTACAAGCAAATGTAGCGCCATCTGTCCTAACTCACACGAACCCGGTTTCATAGGTCGACGACGTGACCTTGTTCGTACGAACATGATTTTTTTCATCACATTTTACCGTCGTTTAGTATGAGTCAGTTGCATTCCGATATACATAACGATTTGCGATGGTACTTTACAGGGTCACTAAGAAAACGTAAGTAAAACAAATTAATATCAATCAACTTTATTTGAAATTGTAAACAACTTAATATATTGTAAATTAATAAATAATAAATAAATAAATATCTTTGGGACATTTTTACACAGCACCATCTAGTCCCGAACTAAGCAGAGCTTGTGCTATGGGTACTAGACAATGGATATAATACTTAAATACTTTTTTTTTGTAAATACATACTTATAATACATAAGCAACACCCAGACCAACACAAACACTTATGTTCATAACACAAATATTTGTGTCCTGTGGGAATCGAACCCACGACCTCGTTATCAGCAGTTCGACACTCGAACCACTAGACCACAGAGGTCGTTAATATAATATATGTCATAATAATTAAGTATTTTAAAAACTATAATGAAAGTCGCAATAGTTTGCATTTTTAAATGGTTTTATTTATCTTGCCATGGACGAATAAAAAAAGGCAGACGGAATCTCGATAAACAAAAAGTGAAGCACCCATAGTATCAATTTATCGATTTCTGTGAACACAAATGTAGGGACCAACTGATTTATTTTTTTGCGTTTTCTGGGTTAGTCCTATAGTAAAAGTTGTTCATAATGATGAGTACAGTGACCCCTTTTCGGGAAAGAAGCCATTAAAATTTCAGCATTTATATTTAAAAGTACAGATACGTTACTTGCACTCGCACTGAAGACTCGTAAACGTCCTAATTAGGACGTTTATCTATTAAACCGAATCGAGTAAAACGCCGAGCGTGACCGGTGACGGAAAAAAAAATGCCGTCGTGAGTGTACAGAAAGAGTTCCAATTATGACGCGAAAGTAACTTGAAGTAACTTGCGAGCGGACCACTGTCGACTGACACGCGTTGGCCCTAAAACTGTAATTTTAGGGCCAGCGCCCTGGTGCCATTTAGTTGCGCGCTCGGCCGGGTCCTTGTGCTTACTATATAAGTCTATGACGAAAACCCAAAAACGCTGTATTTCATATTTAAAATTTCAAAAAGTTTTCTGGGCAGCAGCGGGATTCGATCTCAAAACTGTCTATACAGTCTACCCTTCAGGCCAAAGAGAATATAACCACTCAGGCCGCCACGGAATGAAGTATACGTACGAAGCATGGTAAAATATTATAATTCCAAAATCTCGTCGTCTATAGTACGTGGGACACTCAGAAAGTTTTGCGAAACTAAAAAAAATTGTTCTATACGTACATATATTTTTATCAAATCTTTTCAAAGTACTTTCCACCTGCCTCTATACAAAGATTCATGCGCCTAAACCAGTTTTCAAAACACTTTTTCCAGTCCGCCGCAGACACCTCGTTTACAGCCTGCTCGAACGCAGCCAGCGCATCTTCCGGCGAGGAAAATTGTATCCCTTTGAGCTGATTTTTTATTTTTGGGAATAAAAAGAAGTCACACGGTGCTAGATCAGGGCTGTAAGGAGGGTGACCCAGGAGTTTGACTGGCGTGCTGTCCAGGAAGTCCCTCGTTTTGAGTGCGGTGTGCGCAGGTGCATTGTCGTGGTGGAGCAGTAGCCCGCGGAGCCCTGTGTTTGGTCGCTTGTTGCTTATAACAGAGAAAACTTCTGGCAAACATTTGGTAGTATACCATTCGGCATTAATGCTTCTTTGATCCCGTAAGGGAATTGATACCAAGTGGCCAGTCAAATTAAAAAAGCTAGCGATCAAAATCTTACCCCCGCTTCTAGATCGCTTCACTTTGGTAGGCGTTGGCTCATTTTGAAACACCCAAACAGTCGACTGGCGCTTGGTTTCTGGGTCGTATTGATAAATCCAGGACTCATCACCTGTAACGATGTCGTAAACACGCCGAGACGAGCCTGCTTCAAATTTGTTAAGCATATCACGGCACCATTCCACCCGGGCCTGCTTCTGAGCATCGGTGAGGTTGTGCGGCACCCAGCGTGATACTATCCTCCTCACGCGAAGATGGCTGTGTAGAATCTCGTGAACGCTTCCCGATCCAATCTTCAATATGTGTTGAATCTCCTGATATGTAATTCGCCTATTGTCTTGGATTAAATTTTTCACTGCTAGCACGTTTTCTTCGGTAACAGCCGTCAAAGGGCGACCGCTTCTTTCGTCATCCCCCAAAGTTGGTCGACCGCGCTTGAATTCGTTATACCAACGATACACGGTTGCCTTGGAAGGGCCTTCATCCATGAATGCCATTTGAAGTCTATCGTACGATTCATCCGGTTTCAGGCGACACTTGAAATCGTATAAAATCATAGCTCTAAAATGTTCCCGGCGCAGATCCATATTTCAGTGAGACACAATACTTTGAATTAACTCGCAAAAAATGTGGAGGGAAATTTTGAAATTGGAACTTACTTATTTTTACTTATAAATAATCATATTTTCGAAAAACATTATAACTGGCCAGTCTCCCATATATAAAAACTTTTTTTCGCAATACTTTCTGAGGGGCCTGGTATAAGATAAGATAAGATTGAGATAAGATATGTCCTATATGTAGCACCAGGCTGTGAGCGTGAGTGAGTTAGAAAAATTAGGAAACTCACAGATGTAGCTACAGCTAGACTTATCGCTTGCACTCAATGTTCGATGGCAGCGGTAGGTACGTGTAGTGTATGCAGCAGGATCCGTTCAAAGGATTTTGTCGACAAAAAGTATTCTTATTCTTTATTGCACACAAGAAAATCACAACAATACATAATAGTTTTGAAATTACATGTACAAAGGCGAGTTTAACTCAAATTGAGTTTCACCACCGTTTCCGTTGAGTTGATATATCACCGTGAAGTATTGTGATTGTGTTGTGACCGTACATACATGAGCTTTACATCTGTACTCTCGGTGTTTTGTGGTTTAGAGCAGTGGCTTTGGATATACGTGCAAGGCTTACAGCAGTAGATAGCGTTGCCTATCACCGGTCACCACTAGACACGTAACACACGAAAAAAAATTACCTTAGTCTTCTTCTCAGAATTCTGCACAACTTTTGCTATGGGTCCAACTCTGATATCGTAAAAAGGAAAGAAGTAATGAAGGAAAAATAGTTTTTACAGTAAATAAAATGTTTGTGGTGTATGTCGGTCATTTACGAGTTCCTAGATCAATTCAATTCGAATGTTATTTATTTCAAATAAACCTAATTACAGGCACTTTTGTAACGTCAGGCTCTAGTTGCACGGTTCCAAATTGTGGGTCCTAGCTATAGAGAAGAACCGGCAAGAAACTCCATGGATATACTCTTTTTTAAATAGATTATAGTGCACAAGTGTGTGCGCAAACACAGGTGCACTCTCTATTCCCTCACTCTCATAATCCGATGGGACGGCAATTCGACACGACCGGAGAGAGATCAGGCGCAGGACCGATGGCTTTACGTGCTCTCCGAGGCACGAAGAGGTCTCGATGTGTAACGAAACGGTCACCCATCCACAGACTGACCGCGGCTAGTGCAGCTTAACCTTGCAGATCGTACAATCCACACGCTTGCTACTTAGCCACGAGCCCCTTTGTTTGCATAGTATGTAGAACCTGACCTGTCCCGACAGACGGCACCCGTTCGATCATGTACGTAGGTACAAAGAAATACTTGGTATATCTTATGACTATTTCTTCATACACAGCAATGTCATTTGGTGTGGAAGCTCTGAAATCGCCAATACTAATGTTGGCTTGCGTGGAGCGACGCCTGGAACCAAAGCAAGCAGTGCTGTTGGCTCGCCTCGAGGAAGAATATCAGGTTTGTCACTTGTAAAGATTTCTATAGATTCCATTTGCCCAGGGGAATCGTCTGCTTAATCGAATCGTAATCGAATAAAATCGTAGAAAGCCAAGCCGGTAGATAGCCGTGACGTAATATTATCAGCTTCTTTAGCACCAATGCATATTTTCGTCAATCCTCCTGATATAAATTCTTAGGCTGTATTCACACAACCGCGAGTCACTTGCATCGTGGTATTGTATATTTTAACCCCTCTTATGCCAAACCACCGTTTAAAGACGACGTCCATTGTTTGACTATTGTTGAGCTTATATGGAACGAGTGTACTTGGTCATAGTGCTTAGGTAGTTCTTCTTTTTTAACCGACTTCAAAAAAAGGAGGAGGTTATGTATTCGACAGCTTTTTTTTTTTTTTTTTTTTTTTTCCATGTATGTACACCGATTACTCCGAGATTTGTGGGCCGATTTACGTGGTTGTTTTTTTATTTGGTATTTTTTAACCAGCTTCAATAAATCAGTTTATTTTAGCTTCGCGTATCTAGATGATCTGCTCATTGGTTCGTTTTTCTGAGAATTCTTGGCTGATATGCGTGTTTTTTTTTCACGATAGTGATTGGACGTTTGGAAGAACATGAGTGAGACTTTGCCCAGCAGTGGGATAACAAAGGTTAATAAAAAAAAAAATACTCATATTGGTTATACAAACATTTATGAATCAACCCTCGCAATTATCAACTAAAAAGTATGAAATAAAAACTTTTTAACAAAAAATAAAACCGACTCCAAAAACCTTAACTAAAAAGTAAAAAATAATCATTGTATATATTTTAAAATCTTAACATAAACCAAGATTTTGAAGGCGGCGCATAAACTTTTTTTTACTATAGATATGCGCTCGATTGTACATTATATTTACATGACGCAAAGGGTAAATCACGCGCCGCCTTCAAAATTTTGGTTTATGTTAAGATTTTAAAATATATACAATGATTATTTTTTACTTTTTAGTTAAGGTTTTTGGAGTATTTTATGTTAAAAAGTTTTTATTTTAAATGCTATGCACGCTGACCACTACTCCACCTTTGTCAACATCAAACCTATCTATACTATAATAATAAAGATAATATATAATATAATAATATAATATTATAAAGAGGAAAGATTTGATTGTTTGTTTGTTTGTTTGCATTGAATAGGCTCCGAAACTACTAGACCGATATGAAAAATTCTTTCACCGTTGGGAAGCTACACTATCTCCAAGTGACATAGGCTATATTATATTTTCAAAAAAATTAGGGATCCTTACTAAAACACCAATAATGTAACCCAAGGTGTAAAAAAATTACCTTAAAATTCCTTACATCGTGTGCGCTGCTAAAACTATTGATGATAGAACAAAATAATGTATTACGGCTATGCAGAAAACATCATTATCTACAAAAAATGTCGCGATAGCATATGTCTAACCATTATAGTTACGTCACAAAAAGTGATATTTTATTTATAAAATTTAATTAAAATGACGCCTCTAGAAAAGGCTCTTTATTTGTACCTTGGTATTAATCCTTATCAAAATAAATTACTTCATATTCAAAACTGCTTCAATATCTTTATATAACTTTATGAATTATTCAATTCGGACTTTCCATTCGAAAGATATCACGAGTTTAAAAATGTAAGTATTAGAAAAAAGTTGCGTGGTCGCCGCTCACTCCGCTCGGCTAACTATGCGATGTAGGCGTCACTGGCGTACGGGAGGGGAGTCAATTCGCAGACATTTCTACACCAGGAAGTCCCACAATACTACACGGGCCAACTTTATAACTTTTTTTTTTTTAACTTTTTTTACTTTTACTCTTTTTTAGTAACTTGACGCAAAAAGAAGTGTGTATGTGTTAAAATTTATAATTTTTAAATTTTTTGTTAATTACCCGTGCGGAGCCGGGACGGGCAGCTAGTACTTTATAAGTATGTTTTTAAATTGCTTAATTTTTTATTGATACGATTCATGTGACTGGAGGTCTACTCCCGTTCGACGATATTCGATAAATCGTACGATTCATCGCACAATTTGCTACTCCGGTCAACCATCGTTCCCTTATTGCATGCGATGATCGTGTTTTGACGTTTGTTTTTCTCATATCCGGTAAATTGTATACGACTATGAATCGTAATCTATCTTAATTGTGCCTTTTTTATGTGCCTATCTTTATTATGTAAGTATCAGTCGGAACGAAAGTTGGTACTTCGTTTGTCGTTCGTAAAACGCGATTAGACCTATTGTTTCTTATCAACGTAGTCTGATAAAATTTTAGTTTTTCCAATAGTATAGGGAAATTTGTGTTTACATTGGCTTCCCTATAAGTAAAACTCAAAACGATGCAAAAAATGTCTTGTCTTATAATACTTAATCATCTCGTCCTGTATTTTACATATCATCATCCTCCTGCCCTTATTCCAATTTATTTGGGGTCGGCGCAGCATGTTTTTTTCTTCCATACATCTCTATCAGCCGTCATCTCCGTGTTCACTTTCTTTCTATTCATATCATCTTTCACACAATCCATCCATATTTTCTTCGGTCTCCCTCTTTTCTTATAGCCATCAACATTCATACTTAAAACTTTCCTCGTAACATGCTCCTCATTTCTCCTCATCACATGTCCATACCATGATAGTCTGTTACTACTTAACATCTCTGTCACTGGCGCTACTTTCAGACTCCCTCCTGAATATGTAAATATTCATTCCTTATCCTATCCATTCTCGTTACACCACACATTCCTCTTTAACATTCTCATCTCAGCTGCATGCACTTGCCTTTCATTAATTGTATTTTACACTAGCTTTTACCCGCGGCTCCGCTCGCGTTAAATTCTGCTAACCCACGTCAGTCCAGTCCAGTCCAGTCCATTCCAGTCCAGTCCACTGTCCCACTGTCCCGCTGCCCCGTTGCCCCACTGCCCCACTGCCCCGCTATCCCGCTGCCCCACTATCCCACCGCCCCACTGCGCCGCTGCCCCACTGCCACGCTGCACCACAGCCCCGCTGCCCCACAACCCCGCTGCCCAGCTGCCCCGCTACCCCACTGCCCCACTACCCCGCGGCCCCACTGCCTCGCTGCCCAGCTTCCCCGCTGCCCCACTGCCCCGCTACCCCACAGCCCCGCTGCCCGACTACCCCACTGCCCCCACTGCACAGCTGCCCCGCTGCCCCGCTACCCCACTGCCCCGCTACCCCGCTGCCCACTGCCCCGCAGCCCCTCTGGCCCGCTGCCCAGCTGCCCCGCTGCCCAACTGCCCCTCTGCCCCGCGGCCCCACTATCCCACTGCCCCACTGCCTGCCCCGCTACCCCACTGCCCCGCTGCCCCACAACGTGCCGCGCTGCCCCACTGCCCCGCTTCCCCACTGCCACGCTGCCCCACTATCCCACTGCCCCACTGCCTAACCGCTGCCACGCTACCCCACTGCCCAGCTACCCCACTGCCCCACTGCCCCACTATCCCACTGCCCCACAGCCTGCCCCACTGCCCCGCTTCCCCACTGCTCCGCTGCCCCACTGTCCCGCTGCCCCGCAGCCCCACTATCCCACTGCCCCGCTGCCCCGGTAACCCACTGCCCCGCTGCCGCACCACCCCGCTGCCCCACTGCCCCGCTACCCCATTGCCCCATTGCCCGGCTGCCCCACTATCCCACTGCCCCGCTGCCTCGCTACCCCACTGCCCCGCTGCCCCACGATCCCACTGCCCCACAGGCTGCCCCGCATCCCCACTGCCCCGCTGCCCCACTGCCTGCCCCGCTGCCCCACTCCCCTACTGCCCCACTGCCCCTCTTCCCCACTGCCCCGCTGCCCCACTACCCCACTACCCCACTGCCCCGCTGGCACTCTGCCCCGCTGCCCCACTGCCTCGCTGCCTCGCTTCCCCGCCCCGCTGCCCCACTGTCCCGCTACCCCACAACCCCACTGCCCCACAGCCCCGCTACCCCACTGCCCCACTATCCCACTGCCTCACTGGCCCACTGCCCCGCTGCCCCACTAACCCACTGCCCCACTGTCCCACCGTCCCACTGCCACTGTCCCACTATCCCACTGTCCCACTGTCCCACTTTCTCACTATATCACTATCGTCCCGTCCCATGTCCCATGTCCTCACCCATGTCCCATCCTATGTCCAGTCCCATGTGCCGTCCCACTGTCCTGTCCCATGTCCCGTCTCGTGTCCCGTCCCATTTCCCGTCCCATGTTCCGTCCCCTGTCCCGTCCACTGTCCCGTCCACTGTCCCGTCCCCTGTCCCGTCCCCAGTCCCGTCCCCAGTCCCATCCCCAGTCCCATCCCCTGTCCACTCCACTCCACTCCACTCCATCGTACATTACTATCCGCTCGTGCAAATGCATAGAAGCTTCGATCTGTCGGGTGAGTACGCAACCCACGAATTAACTTTTTTCTTTTTTTCTTTCTTTCTTTCTTTCTCAAAACCCATACCAGTTTTTAAGTCAGATCATCAGCTTTCAAACAAAAAAAAAATCATCAAAATCGGTCCAGTAGTTTTAGCGTGATGCTGGAACAAACAAACAAACAAACAGACGTTTACAATTTTATAATAGTTAAGATATACAAAGTCTTTTTTTATTATATTTGTTGTAGTTACTGCAGTGGGGGCGCGTTCCTTGGGCACACGAGTTAAACCAAGCGGAACTAACTGCGCGTGTGGCCGCCTCCTTGCTAGTCATACATAGCTCCGTCGAAAGACACACCGCGAAGGCAAAAGCGGCGCCTGAAGAACTAAGTCAATAAAATTGTAGACCAGTTTTGGGTACCGGTTTTATTTCAGCGAAATCAGTTTTCCTTAGTGCACTATATTATAGGTAGATAATAGTAGATATTATAAGCTGTAATTACATACAAATAAGAGAACTACTAATACCTACTTGTTTCAATGTAAGTCTTAATCGAACCTAATTCAATAATAGTTATAAATAGTTGATTAGTTTTTGTAGAATAAATCGAAAATTAGTTTTACTTACTTAAAAAAATATATTTTATGTTGGTTACCAAGTAGGTAGGTACCTACATTATTCGTATCAACGCACGTTACAATTTTTAAAATGGTGCAATCCTTACATTCTTATTTTGTAAAGAAAAAAAATAGGTTACATAAATAGCGTTAAGTCTCAGATTAATCTGAGCGTTAAGTAAACGACTGAAGATACATTCAATTTAATTTAGGTCACAACCAGTATTGATTTGACCTATAATTATATCACAAATTCCCAATAAAGTACCTAGTTAAAGATAAACAATGCTCTTCAGGAAGTTTAAATTAAAAAGAAGTGAGGTCGGAGCACCAGTTTAAGAATGAAATGAAAATAGCAAAAATGAAGTCGCGAAGTTCCGCTAAATATAGCTGGGCGGGCGGAGTGCGGCGCAGTCGCAGCTAATCGTCAGTGGCCGAGCGCGACCTCGCTTTGTTCACAATCACGGACTGAGCGCGTACACCGTTGTTTATCCATTTAGTCCACAAATCAGCGTTCGGTTCCACTTCTCTGATAGTCTATGACGATACGTACCACCTTCAGAAATCTGCTATGATATTGGATCATTCGGTAAAAGTGTTAAAAACTCTGCTTTTACACAGTAAAGTGCTAAAATGAGGTTAATATGTTCTAGTTTACAGTAGACACGAAACCCTGTTACCCTCATTTGATTCACCACTACGTAAGTACTTTATCTAATTTGTGTTGATGCATAGTTAACCTATCTAGTGATCTCACAGTATCGGTATGTAGGCAGGCATCAGCCAGACTACTGTAGATAATCAGAGTATGAAATGTATAGTAGAAGCGCAGTTTTTATTTGGGTGAGTATTTTTTTTTGTTGTTGCTAAAATAATGTTATGCCATGTTCACTTTGAACGTTAGGTATCTGATTTTGTTTTCAAAAATATTAGAATATCATAAGATATTGACTTACCTGCTATTATACCTACTAAAAATAAGAATTAAAATGAAATAAATATGGTAAATAAGAGTAGGTATCCAATTAGAATACTACGAATTAGTCATCATAAAACAGGACAAAGCATGAATCTGAAACTAAATACTGACTGGCGTTTATTCCTATTTCTGAATGTTTTACATTCCAGAGGTGATGAACAACGACGTAGAGCTAGAGGGCCGCCCTCGTCCATTGTCTACGGGCTTATGGACGTTGTTTTCGTGGTTGCGTCGCGACGACCGATCCGTCTCCAGTGAGAGCCTCTCTAGCGCCGGATCCGATAGAACGGTTGCTAGCTTCGCATTCTTGAAACCAGCACACTATCAAACTGCGACTGGACCACTAGTTCTGCCACCACCGGGCCCTCCGACTGACTCGTACAAAAAAAGAGTGCACGATAGAAATCTACGACGCCACCACGAACGTGATCTCACTCTTCATCGCAAATACGGATTATTTAAGAGTGAAGGAACTTGCAGTTACGACGCTTTTAGTTTGCCGCCAGTACGAAGAATTAACGCTGAATCTGGCAATAGATGGGATCGGGAAAGAAGAGCTACAAGCGAGTGCTATCAACGTCGCTTAGCGCACGTTCCTGGTAAACGGCGCGCGCCTTTGCCTCCTGTACTTGTCTCTTCTGCGGCCCCATCTGCATCCTTAACACGTCATCATACTAGAAAGCGACCTGCTCCACAACCACCTGGTAGACTATTGGAAAACAACAAACACATTTTGAAAAACGTCGAAGTCAACACTACTGTCGCACAAATGAGTTCCAACGCGTATCAAGATAAACCCAAATTAAGAAATAATGATATAACGATGGGTTGTAAATCAGAAAAATATAGTAAGAAAGATGCGAGCCCTAAAGACTCGAAAGTCAAATCCGAAAAAAACTTTTTAAAGCAAATTTTTGACGGCAAGAAAAGAAATTCAAGTATAGATACTGCTTCTGTAAAAATACTTCCAAGTGTTAGTGAGTTAGATAAACAAGCAGCTGAAATAATTGAATCGTGTAAATTAAAGGCCATAGAGCAAAACAATAATGTCCCGATCGACAAGCTTGGTTCACATAGTTCTAAAAAAGACGAGTCTTGGTTTTGCACTCGTTGTTTACGAAAATATAACTCATCAGTAGTGACTTGTGTCTATTGCTTATCTAAACAGAAAGTGGAATCTTCTGAAAGAGCTAAAGGTAACAATGGTGCTGTATCAAAAGCTTCTAATAGTTACGCACAAACGGGAAAAGACCTGGTGCCGCCTAACAAAAATTATGAAGCTGAAGACAAACAAAAACTCAAAGAAATGTTAAAAGAAATGAAAGATTCACTTCCTAAAAGACCGAAACATGATTTTAATACCAAAACTGAGAAGAAACCTTCTGTTGAAATAAACAGCTTTGGCAGAAATTCATATTCTACTGAAACTCCTACTCTTCGAGTTGGATTTACGTCGCAAGATCAAAATAAAACCGTTTCCAATGTGCAGCCTTCTACGTCAAATATTTTATTAAAGTCTGCGCCGAATTCAATGACGACGCAAAAGCCATATCCGGCCTCTGCACATAGTGCACTGGTAGCTCAAGTTATTACAGCGTATAAGAAAACCTTGAATAATAATTTGAACCTAGCAGTCCAAATTGCATCTGAAAATGAACGCGCTGCACAGGCTCCAGTAGTTAATATTCAAGTTCAGGTAAAAGAATCTGCAAAAGTTACTCAAAAAGAAACCAATGAGCCACTTAAAGATAATAGAGCCTTGAATACGCCATTAAAAATATCATCATTGTTAAATCCAATGTATGTACCTAAGAATCCAGTCTTGGATAAACCGTTGTTCACTAAAGTACAGCCCGAACTAGAACATGAAATACCAAAACCAGATGAAGTAAATCCAGACAAGGCAAGCAGAGTCTCCAAAATCGTAAAGGTCCCAACATCGTCTACCGATATGTTGGCTGTTCCTTCCACGTCAAAAATAAGTGTATTACCCTTAAATATTGAAAAAATTGAAAGCAAGAATAAAATTAATTTAGAGAAATGCACTAAAGGAGATCCTTTGTCCTCACAAAAAGACAAATCACCTATAAAATCAACAGAAGCTAAAAAAGCTCCCGAATCGGAAAAGTCCAAAGAAATTATATCAAAGTTACCTACACCTGCAAGAGGACACAATTTTGCAAACAATATGGAGACACAAGACCAACATTCTCGACGTAGAGATCTAATTAGCCAACTTGAAAAATCAATTGCTAAAGGAGACGAACGTGCAGCAGCAGAAGCAGCTGCTAAACTAGCCCAATTACGTTTGTCGTGTTCAGTACTATCATTTTCGTCTCAAATATTATCTCAACCATCAACATCCTCTTGTAACGACATAGTGATAAAGGAAGGCAAAGTTGAACCAAACATTGTGATATCTACCACAAGTATCGAAACTAGTCAAACAGTACTCAATGACGCACAAGCTGTAATATCAAACTCGGTTAAGGAAGGATCGCCACAGAAAGTACAAGTTGGCAATATTACCCGAACTGCCGTAGCATTACCGAATAAGGCGACTACACCGTTACTTTCTAAAGCTGAAACACCAAAACAGATACATCTCCAAAAGAATAAGGAGGCAGACATAGAACGAAAAGTACAAGAAGCCAAAAAAAAAATCCCACACAAAAATGATGATAACATAGTTACGTAAGTGTAATATTTAATAATATGCTTTCATAATCTAATAATTAAAATAACACTGCACTAAACTAGAACAGAAGTTGTAAGAGTAGACTGAGAGAATGTGAAGATAACCTTTGGCAATTAGAGCACTTCTTCAATCCTTCTATCCTCCACATTTCTACAGAATTATTTGTCTCATGTTTTTCCCGGACTTAATAATCGACAGTGGACACATTTAGACACTACCTAATCTACCTATTACCCATATGCAGGATGATTAATTTGAAAGGGTCGGTGGGAAGAAGAACGTCGTCTATTTTAGAGTAATAAAAAAACTGCATTCGATTTCTGCGCTGTGTAGTCTTTTAAATCCTTTTTAACAGTTTTTCGTTACTCTAAAATCGACTACTTGGCCGCTTGGTTCTTTATAACAAAAATCTCGAGCTCTCATTGTTTTAGTGTTCTCCCCACTGACCCTTCAAATGATACTGTATGTTATATATTTTTGACGGCACGTTTGTTACCGGTCGCGGGATCGATTCCCGCACGTGACAAATATTTGTATACCCTGCAGATATTTGTTTCGCGTTTGGGCGTTTGTGTATGTGAGATTTGAGTCTGCACACGCAACACGATATACAGGAGATATTCGGCCAATTATTTTTTTATAAAAAATCAATGTATCCCGATCCCGTGCCTCTTTCTTCCATCAGTTTTTAAGCAATGCATCCATTTCGTCCCGCCATCTTCTTCGCGATCTGCCGCGACCTCGTGTAACTGCCTCGGGGTCTTGTTTTCTGCCGGGAAAAGTGGAAGAAATGGAGGGAGGCCTTTGCCCAGGAGTGGGACAGCAGAGGCTCATAATAATAATAATTGTATCCTGGTGATTGAGAACGATATAAAAAATCATTTCAGAATAGCAGTATTGGTGGAGGACCGAGAAGCTACAAGGGGCCCAGTGCACCTACGTATAAACCGACACGCATGTATACGAGAGCTTCGACGAGAAGCCGAGGCGTCTCTCGGCCTGGCAACAAACCTGCAGCGGTGGATTGTTGGTCGTGCTCTGTGTATTAACGACGACACGCCGATCATATCGATCGCTGGCGCTGACTTCAGTGCACCGTTTTATCTATGTGTAGTAGAATCAGGTAGGTGCGTACTTTTACTTTCTGCTAAAAAAACATCCTTTTCGCTGTTTTTAGGATTCCGTATCTCAAAAAGAATAAAGATTTCAAAAATCATTTCTTTGTCAATAAACGGAGTTTACGTGTAGTCTATCTACGTCGAGCGACGAGAGCGTCTCGCTTTTATTCCCTCTACATCGAACATAGGTTCGTAAAGGGAATAAAAGCGGGGAAGAAATCATAGGATTTCTTCCCCGCTTTTATTGCCTTTATGTCGAGTGAGTGATTTTAATGGAAAAGGTGATTTTAATCATATTAACACAAAGAATGAAGGCATACATTGATTACTACAAAAATAATTGAGATTTTTAGAGAATTCGGCGCGATTGCGTTTGATCGTTGGTGCCAAGGATCAAATTCAGACAAAAATAAATTACATGTAATATTAGTGTACGTTTATGACACCTTGGTAAATGTTATGTCGAGTGTTTGTAAAAAAATTGCTTTGTCAGAACAGAAGTATGAATTAGATTAGAGTAGAAAATATATTTAAAGGAGAATAATTATTTACACTTTGTAAATAAATAATTAAGGTACCTAATCTTTATAGTAATTTGTTACTTGTGTACAGTCGACTTCACATCGGTGGTAACACTTTGATTAGAAAACTGCTCTTACTTCCTTCTTACGAAATAAAGACGCTGTCAATGTCAAACTTACCACTGACGTGCGGTCCACTGTACAAACAGGGCTACGTTCACTTATTACGCACTCAGTGTGAAAGTCACCCGGTGCGAATATCACTCGATCATTTGCGATTTTGTCAGAGTTACTGAACGACTTCGGGCGACTTTATGAAACTGACACTAGAACAATGAAGCACTGACAATTATGACAATCGAAACCTCAAATTATCTGTCATTTCATACTATTATCTGTCAACATGACAGCAGGGCGTCTTTTACCCTACTATTTCACGGGGTGACCGGTGCGATCGCCCGACGACGCCCGCTCACAATACTGAACGGTTTGGTGTGAACGCCCGGACGATCACTCCGAGTAACTGAACGACCTAAGAACGCTCCGGGCGTCGTCCGCCGTCGTTCGACGATAATACTGAACGTACCCCAGTAACTCGTTACAAGCAAATGTACGTTCTTATTTTAGAGCAATGTTCGGTGCTTACTGCTTACCTATGATCACAGCAAGACGCCGCATAAACAAAGTTTTGTATGAAAACACAGTCGTAAAATGTTGGCGGGGACCGGGGGGCGGACGGCGCGTTATGATTGGTCGGCACAAAAGTTCGGTGGTATGATTCCGTATAATTGATGCCGCTCGCTGACGGACTTAGATATGGGCGCCGCGTTGAATAATGTCAGCGGCGGCGTGCTGAACATTTTCAGTCGGCGGCGGTGTGGCTTTTTTTATAAGAAAATCTTAGAGACTATTTAAATCTACCACGACAGTGATTTCTTGCTTCCGGTTGTGGTTCCGTCCATGGTTGGAAGCGAGAGCGCTTGGAAAGTCGTCATCTCATTCTGCAAAAAGGCGATGCTCTCAAAGGAGGTGCCGGAGGGAGAACGAGAGGCGACCACCTCTCTCCCACCCCACAGGAGATGGACTGGACGTCGCAGGACGTACGTACGCCGACCGCCAGCCTCCGTAGGAGGAGCCTGCGGGTGACGGACTCGGAGTAGTCCATCGCCCGACCAGTCAAGGCCTGTGACGGTAGCGCGTCTTGTTCCACATATGCCAGTCAGTGCGGCCGACGTTAGGCCGCACGGAGGGAAGAGGTTCGCCTACTAGTGGCTAGGCGGGACCTGTCGGGGATGGATGGAGATTGCAAATCGTATCCCACACTTCCGGCCAAAGGTTAGCAGAGGAACACCCTGGTGGTTTTAGTCGGTAGCAGTCCAACACTAGCACCGTCACTGGGTCATCCCGGCGGAGTTCATCCATGAGATTTTCCGACGTAAAAAGGCTGCAGGGGGACTGTGTCCTTCTCTGCCCCCATGGGTCTCGTAACCCTAGGAGTATTTACGTCTTGTGGCTTTTATTGGGACCAAGGGTCTTGACCACGAATCTCAAGCGCATGGCTGACGGGTGCTCTGATAGAACATTCAGTCTCTAGTGTGACCTTTGCCAGGATGCCGGCCGACGCCTGGTGAGTTACTTTAGGCTTATTCGAGTAAAAGGAGGGGGCACTGTCTGGATGGACCTTTTATACTCTCCCATACTCGTTGGAATTATATGATAGTATAATTACAAGAAAAATGTTTAGGAGGTGGATGCGTCAGAGTTTGACGCAGCATAACTGACATAACAGCAGCAGCAGGTTAAGATAAAGCCAAAAGTTATTCTGGCCAGACTGGGCGCATTGACGCGCTCTGAAGATGCATCGTAGTCCATAAGCGTTTCGAGAATCGGTGGTGTCAGGAGCTCTTCACGGCTCAGGTCCAAGCGCTCACGCTCTGAGCCAGTGCTCTCAGGTTCAGATTTGGCTTCTAGTGGGTAGGCCGTCCCGGCCCCAAAGATCATGATCTCTGGACGTGGCTGGCCCACGTCAGCGGGAAAATATGAGTGCCTGACAAAATCCAGGAGAGAGCTTACAGTAAGAAGACTGAAAAGGCTGAAAGTTCGCGAAAGGACGAGCAGGAAGTGGACGACCTAACTCGGCAGGGCACAAACGGAATAGTGACTATCCCTTTAGTGGCCTTTATGGACGCCGAGGAGTTGGAGACGTATGATATTTCTGCCCAGACATTCAACTGGCAGATGCAGGACGCCGTGGAGGCTATTAAAAGCTTCTCCAAGATGACCAAGAGCCTAAGCGGTGTGAATTAAAAGGCCCTTAAAGTGTCAAAAGCCTCTATTGTTGAGGCTGCGGAAGTGCCGCTGAAGCGTACCTCTTCGGAGAAGACGGCTAAGCTCCAGGCTTAGAACTCTCATCTAGCAGCTCAAATGGCCCAGCCCCATAAAGAGTGCTATAAGCTTAGGGCAGAACTGGAGAGGAACCGACACCTGCGTGAGTAGTTTGGTCACACCATGCCGTCGACGCAAAAGGGTTAGCCTAACCTCTTCCACCGTATCATCCGAAAGATGGTGGGAATGACGTTCGAAAACACGAGTGAAGGTCCCTTTTTTGCCTTGGGGAAATCCTCATGGACGCACTCCGCCCGGGGACGGCGGAGCCAGCGTCAGACTCTTACCGACTAAAACCACCACGGTGTTCCTTCAACTACCTTTGGCCGTGGGCGTGGGAACCCGTGGGCATTCGCACAACCACCCCCGACAGGTCCCGGCCCGCTACAAGCAGGCGAGTCCCTTCTCCTCGTGCGGCCTATCGTCGGTCGCACCCTCCCCGGCAACACACACGGAACGCTGCGCGCCACCTCACGGGCTCCACCATGACACAGCTAACACGCCGATGTCACGGTCACGCCTGTCTCGTCAGCACCGCCAGCAACACCAGTCGCGCCTGCCTCGCCACCACCGCCAGCAACACCAGCCGCGCCAGCTATGCCAAGCAACAGACTACCCCGAGTCCACCACTTGCAGGGCCTATCCTCTCGTAATTTTTTATAGACGTTTTCTTCCACTTCGTTTGTTTCCACTGTGCCCTCTGCTAACTTCAGAGGGACACGCGGAGTCGCGCCCCATTGACCCGATCGAACCCCTCCTGCGCCAGAATATTCGCCACACGCAATAAGATCCCCCGGAGGATAATAATGTCCCTCGGTAGGATATTTATTACCCGTACCCAGGATGCACCGGCCTAACAACTGCCGTTTCCTCCAGACGTGTCCGGAAGGATTAGCAGCCGTCAGGCACACGTGGAGGTTTTCTGTCCAGCACCCCGAGGGAAAGTCCCTGCACCCGCCATTGACTGCAGACTGCAGAAATGTGGAGCAAGTGCGTGCATCATCATACACGACGAAAGTCGCAACGCTGCGATTACCTATAGCGCTGAGTCAACCGACCTGGTTAGCCTCAGCCACCCCGACCTCGGCAGCCCAACCCAGACCCTAGAGCCCCAACAAGAAAGGTAAAAGTGGAGCATTCAGGCTGTCACCATTGCCGCGACTGAGCAAGAGCGTCCAACGCCCTCTAAAACCCGCGAGGAGGGTTGGGCGAACACCGGTGCCAAAAAGGCGGAGAGAAGGTGGCGAAGGCTGAAAAAAGGGAGGCAGCCAGGCTGCAACTGGTATTATAACGAGCGAATACGACACCTTCCGCGCGCGTCACTGCTTTAGGCACACGCCGCGGACAATTGGCGGCGGCGGCGGCGGCGTGCCGGCCAGACTCGGCGGCATCGTGCCGGCGCGGCGCCCACGTCTAGACGAACTGACGTCCCGATTGGCGGCGGGGCGTATGATATGCAGTGGTACTGCGTAATTTGGCTAATCGGCGTCTAGAGGCTTACTGGTCTGTGTCTATGATTTATGAATTTCAGTAAGTCATATTAATAAAACTGAGACTGAATGCGGAAGGCAGAGGACCGAGTGTAGTGGCGCAATTTGGGAGAGGCTTATGTCCAGCAGTGGACTGCGATAGGCTGAGTTGATGATGATGATGATATTAATAAAAACAAGGCAAACACAGATATTTGTGGTGGTACCTGTGTAAGAAAGAGATGCAAATATGAAAGACATCAACGCGGCTGTACTTTTGGTGAACTTTCATAAATTAAATCAGTTTCTACGCTACGGGGTATCTGGTCGATGGGTGGTACGGAACCCATAGTGTGCGAGTCCGACTCCCACTTGGCCAGTTTTTGTACAGTAGGTAGGCGTCGTAAAAGTAATTATGGGATTACGAGTAGGTAGAAAATTTGCACAATCGGTACTTTCACGCACGTGGAAGAGCATTTCATCGTTCAAGAGCAAATATTTTATCCTTGATTGATGATTGACAAAGCACCTATGAACAAGATGGAAAATTGATAAATTATTTTGGAATACGATGCTAAGGATACTTACTAAATTAAACGAACTTACCTAAGTGAAGTTCTATTGTAATTATACAAGCTGCCCAGTCTTCGATTCTTCATATATTTATTATGTAGTACCACTATATTCCATTGTTTTACGCGAATATTGAAAGTCCAGAAAAAAAAAAAACTTTGTTCTGGCAACTCTAACTTATGTCATTCTATTTAGAGCAATCTGCAATAAAAAAACTTAGCACATTCCGCTTAGATTACATACCTATAACTACTGTAATTTCCTAACTTCAGTCAAAGGGTAAACAAATTTTTGTTTTGGGTTTGGGAGGGAAACTACTATTGAAGACTGGGCAGCTCGTATAATTACAATAGAACTTCACTTAGGTAAGTTCGTTTAATTTAGTAATTATACTTGCTGCCCAGTCTTCGATTCTTCATATATTTATTATGTAGATGTTTAGAGATGAAGTTGGAAATTACATAAGTATTGAACATTCCGAGATAATTAAAATATCAGAAATTTCAAATCAACCTTTTATTGCAATATTAATCATTTTGAAACTATCAACTTAACTATTGTTTATTTACTTAAAATCACAAGTCGACTTGTACCAGTAGGTACTCTTTATTATTATTAGATTACATAATTAATAATCAGTCTGAACATTGCACAAGGTCATAGCAGTAATTTTTATTTTATTTTATTTTATTAGAGGTATATTCTAATGATGTTGAAACTTTATGTTACACCTTCCCTATTTGCCATTGAGGTGAAGGCATGACCTTGAGGTACTTACCTACATTTCTTGATGTCTATGCCACTGTCTATCATTATTTGTTTAATCTTATGACTAATGGTTTTGTTACTATTTATGAGGTTTTTTATAACTGATAAACAATTTTCAGTATTACCTAACTCTGGTTTTTCCAGTGTCTATGGATAATTTGTATGATATCTTAATGTCATAACAAAACAAAACTTAGGTCCCAAAGGAAATAAGGTAGCATAATACACACCTGTTGTTTTTCTACTGGAATGTACAGATATTTTTAACTGTACCCCTGTGTCACAATTTTCATTACCTTGTTATAGGTACTTTTATGAACCATTGACACAATAAGATGAAAAAATCAATTGTATATTTTAGTGTATTAACAGATAATGTCTGTATTATTTGTGCACTTCTAAGTGCTAACAGTATAACCTACCAAGTAATATGTAAGAATAACTTCTTTGATAATCAACCAAGAAAAAATAAAAAATTAAGGGCCAATGATGGATCCCAAGTACCTTTGTATTTTGGTCGACTTGGTCGTAGTTTAAAAAATACACTTGAAATATCTCTTTATTTGAACATCTGTACCTACCTAAGAATCTATTATCAATGATAATGCTGATCTAACGGAGTTGAGTGAAGTGTATGAAGCATCATACTTAAATTGTTCTGTAAGGAATTTGAATATATTTGAAATAATTATAATTCAAAGATTCCTTCACCTTTACAGAAAAAACCCAACACCTTTATAGTGTTATTGAGTATTGTTTAATCGCCTCATCTGACAGTGATAATACCATGACTTCAGTTGTCTCATCTCATATTAAAATAAAGATATCATAAAGAGGGTGAAGTTGTCTGAAACTAACAATAATTGACTTAAAGGTTCAAAAAACTATTCTTAATACAGCCATTGAAGTAATAAATTGACACCAGGATTGTGAGATCCATATGAGGAAAGAACTTAAGATTCTTCCAAATTCTTAATCAACCCCATTATTATTATATACATACATACATATAATGGCGGATATGCATAAAATAGGCAGTGGATAATGTTTCAGCAAATTAAGTACATTTCATAAAAGTTCTTTGCAAAGATCCCTTTGCTCCCTATTTTTAGTATTGCCTCTGGCAGCAAATACATCAACACAGTCTGAAAACTAACAGTCTTGCTAAAAAAGCTATAGCCGACAGGTAGTTCTCTTTCACAATTAATATTTTTACTCCTAGATTCAAGATCAGCTTCTTTGTGGTCTTTGAATTTTCACATGAAGTGAATATCTAATATCCCTTCCTAGCTAGGGAATCAAGTTTTAGGAATTGAATATTTACTCATTCAAATAATATAATAATATTGTGAGTTCATAATAGCTGTAGTATTGTTTATGTGTAAAATAATTTGACAGAATTTTTATTCATAAGCAAAACTTTGTACCTAATCCGATAAAGTAACTTAAAACTCAAAGTAAATATGATGACTTGACTTGTTTTTTCTTATTCAAGAAAAACTATTTGCTGTAGTATAATAATTACAAAATATTTTTCAACCAGCACCAGATGTAGGTAGATATCTACCTACCAGCATAAATTTCAATAATTAAAATATTTAATACACTTTTTTGTAGTTTTCATGTAATTTATTCCACCATAGAAATTTTTGTTTATACTCTGTATTTATTTACATAATTGAATCAAAGTCATTAAGTATTATACAGGGTGGCCCAAAATAACGTTGACATGAGATTTTTCAAATATCTTATAAAGGTTTTTGCGTAAATTAAATAAGGTTATTAATTATAAAAATACACCTAATTTTATACAAGAATCTCTATTTATCTTCAAAATAACCTCCTTTAGCGCGAATATACAGATACAAACGCTTGGTAAAAAAAATTACAATTTTCCGCACTTCCTCTACAGATATTTTGTCCCACTCTCGTGTAATAGTAGCCTTTAGCTCATCAACACTTCTATGACGCGTAGCACAGGATCTTGCTTCTAAGATAGATCATAAACTGTAATCCATCGGATTTAGATCAGGTGAGTATGGCAGTCATTCTTTCGAGCTGATAAAACCAGGGAAATTGTCTTTGCACCACTGTTGAACACTTAAGGCCCTGTGAGCTGGAGCAGAGTTTTGATGAAATATCCATGGACGGTCACCAAAGTGCTGTTGACTCTAAGGAAGAAGCACATTTACAAGAATGACTCGTCGGTCGTTTTCTTGGTTGATTTTGATCCCCTTTTCTACAAAAACTAGGGGAGTTTTGGCAGTGGCGCAAATCGCACCTCAAACCATTACAGTTTCTGCGTTTTGGTGATGTGGTACAATTGCAGCAGGTCCAAGACGAGTGGAAGACCAGATCCTGACATTTCGGTGGTTATGGGTTTGTTCTATAATAAATAAATTTTCGTTTGAAATTACGATATTTTTTCAATTTGACGCTGTGGATCGTTGTTTAAGCAAACGACATCTTTCAAGACAAACTTTTGTGTCTTTGTCCGTAAGCAATTGTGATTTTCTGAGTTTATATGGTATCAATTGTAGATCACGTTTTACTATACGCTGTATGGTGGAGCGACTAATCCCCAAGTCTCGCGACATTTTCCTCACCTTGGTCTGTGGATTACGAACTAATCTTTGTTTGATAATGTGTCGGTTCCTAGAAGTTCTACAGTTGTCTTGCGTACTCTCCTAGGATGGTCTCCGATGTTACCGAGCTCATTATAGCGTTTAATTGCCGAAGAAAGTAACTGACGACTAACACCAAGATTTTTTGCGATTTCGCACTGCCTTTTTCGACGCTCATGCAATGAAATTATGGCTTCATGTTGCACTGACACAGTGAAATATGTTTATTTTTTATTAATTTTTAGCTAACAAATAATGTTAAAATGACGCCAAAGAATGAGTTAACGATTAAGAAAAACAAAAGAGGAGGCAAAATATTCCATTTCTGAAATATTAGTATTTTAATTTTGTCAACGTTATTTTGGGCCACGGTGTAAGTAAGTAATTTCTCACATCTTTGATTTTATAAGTCATGTGTTTCAAAAAAAACATAACTTACAACATGGCAAAGCTGCTAAAGTTTCAATGAGCAGTTTTTTATGGTTGAGTAATTAGAATTGTGAATTATCGATCATCAGATTCATCATTCACTGACAAGATCATATCCTTCATGTTTACCAAATCTTAACACTTTGTAATGTATGATGAACAAAACCCATGACACTTTAAAAAGCTTCATAGTATTGTTACAATCTTTTGTCCAAAATGATGGTGCTCCAATACAGTTAATATTATCAAGCTAATAAATCACTGATTTAAAACCACTTTTTTAAATAGAGCATAAAATATTTTTTCTAAGTCAGGAAACAGCATGCAAACCAAAACAAGTGTAATTAAACTCATATTATTTTGGAAGTGAAACCATATTATTGTATCTTTTGTCTTGATTTTTATGAAAACTGTAAAGTATGCATCCTTTAAATCAATAGCGCATATGTAACCATTCCTAGAAATTTGTTTTTATAATGTTCTTTTTTTATCCCATTGAAAATTTTCTGCATGTACAAATTTGTTTAGTTTAATCTCCATTTGGTTTAGTTGGCTACAGTAAACATGTTTGTGATAAAATCAATCAATCAATCAATCAAAATGTTTATTTGTTTAAAACTTTCCTTTGACAGGCTGCATTTAGCAATAACCTCAAAATCTATAAATTTTCTTCAATAAAATTATTGTTTCAGTCATAAAAATTTTGAATTCAGTCATACATAAACAATTTATGTATGAGGCATGTATAATGCTCTTCTTAAGAAGAGATTATTAATCTGTTTATCCACAGTAAGATAACTTTATCCTGTGTGATTTCTTCCCAAAAACATATAACACGTTTATTTGCCGAACAATTAATATTGAAAATCAATAAAACATTTATGTTTGAACCAGATTCCAGTTCATGTACCTTACTTGCATTTTTCTGCTGGTACTCGTAGTACCTTCCAGGGGTCCTCTGTTGATACCGGCCCCCCTCCCCTTTTTAGTCTGAGTCCAGTTCCCCCTGAAGTTTGAAGTTTTCCTTATCATTGTATACTTATTTTATCTATACAGGCTTGAATGAAGCAAAGTTGGCGTTTCTTTAAGACTAGAGGGTGTTGCTTTATTAATAGCATGATTTTTAGTTATCACTACTAGTTCTAACTTTTCTCCAAGAAGAAAAAACTGTCTCATGACATTGAATTTGATGCTTTCATAGTACCTTTATTAAGAAATCAACTTTCTTTCATTTTTAATTTGTGTTATAATAAATATCACTCTATCTTGAAACATCTATTATAATATACCATTACAATGGTTCTTGTATTTTGGTCGCTGCTAATGGCCAATTGACAACCACTAATCTCATGTTAAAAGCTGTTCCCAAACTACCAACTGCTGCTAGCGATAATCCACACTTTTGTCTTTGTCTTTAATTGAGTCTCACAATCTATTGTGTCAACAAGTTTTGAGTTACAAGGTTTACCTTGAAAAAACTATATTGAGCTTCGGGGCATCATATAATAAAGTCAAGCTTCTTGGTATTTAATACTTTTTGGAAAGCTCATCGCTTACATTATTCTGTATTCTTTTTTGTTAAGATATTTACTACACATTATTTCAGGGTGATTTTCATCAGCATAATATGCGTTTTCATAGTTACAAGTATTTCCTGTAGCTTATAGTACAGTTTATTGGAAACCGTGGGCCCTTACGAAGCAGACATAGTACATAATAGACTTACTAAGCCTTATAACATAAAGATCACCGATCTTATCGTATCCATTACTTCTCTCGTGAGACATAAGGTATACGTGCATATCATAGAACTTCTAGATATACATGTTTATGTGCTTTTCACTCCACTGGAGGACCTGTCGTAACACGAACTTACATGTTACAAGGACAGAGCACAGAGACAGACAAAATGGCGCCATATATTTTTTTGTTATTGGTCTGAAAGCTGAAAAAATACCTGAAACACATACCTGTATCCTTTTCCATGATATTCTCAGTTAGATCTGGTATATCATTCGGTGATAGACTATATTAACATTCTATCAATGGTATTTCTCCTTCCGGCGTCAACACACTACACCCACCAAACTCGATATTTTTGGCGTTTTTTCCGTTTCTTCTCCAATGTTTTCCTTAATTCGTCTTTTGGCATCGTGTTTTGTTTACTTTAAACTTAACATAACACCAAAAATCACTTGAAAATAATTTAATTTGTAAAAAACGTCGTCCGCGCAACAACGCGAAAATAGTGAATGACATAAGTTAGAGTTGCCAGAACAAAGTTTTTTTTTTTTGTCTGGACTTTCAATATTCGCGTAAAACAATGGAATATAGTACTACATAATAAATATATGAAGAATCGAAGACTGGGCAGCAAGTATAATTATAATACAAAAGACATAACAGATTGTTATGTACTGTTATTTGTTTTGTGGTATTATCCTCTTTCGTATATTACACAGGAAGCCTATTTTTTGTTATAACTATTTCTTGAAATGTTTTGTCATTTCAGAAACGATAATTGAACCAACAATCCCAGAGAAAAACACTGAGACAGCGAGTAATGATGCTTACAACCAGCAAAAAATAACTGGCGACGTTTATACACAACTAGTGCAGCTGGAGCAACAAGCACTAGTTCCCAACGCAGAAATCTTTGAATGTGGGGTTTGTATGGAAGAATATCCACCCGGTCACGGAGTAGTGTTACGCGAATGCGTACATATCTTCTGCAAAGATTGTCTGTCCGATGTGGTGCGTCATTGTGAAGAACCAGATGTCCCCTGCCCGGCTATGGGTTGTCGAGGAATGCTACAAGAACGAGAAATCCGTTCCCTTGTGACTCCGCAGGACTACGAGCGCTGGCTGGCGCGAGGTTTAGCTGCGGCAGAGAGCGGGACGCGGAATGCATTTCATTGTCGTACACGTGATTGTAAAGGATGGGCCCTTTGCGAACCGGGCGTCCAACGCTTCCCGTGCCCAGTGTGCAAATGTACAAACTGTGTGCCATGCCAGGTAAGCTTAAGCTGCGTATCAATTATCTACTACAGTAATTACGCACAGTTGATAAGTCCGGCTTATGAAAATATAATTTAGTAGATTTTGCCCGCGGCTTCGCCCGGTTACTATGAAAATAATATATAGGCTATGTTACTTCCGGATAAAGTAGCTTTCTAATGGTGAAAGCATTATTAAAATCGGTTCAGTAGTTTCAGAGATTATTGATTACAAACAAACAAACAAATCATTCCTCTTTAGAATATTATTGCCAGGAGTCGCAGGTTCGAATCCTACTCTTGAGCGATTTTTTCTTTCCACAATTTATATCTTTAGATTTCGCTTCGCATGCGTAAATGCGTTAAAAAGATAATAGAAAAATAAATGTATTACTATTCCGTTTATTCATTTTAAAACATATTTTTTAAGTTTTTAAATATTTGACTGCCTCGTTGGTCTAGTGGTTGCAAGCGCGACTGCTAAGCGTGAGGTCCTGGGTTCGATTCCCGGGTCGGGCAAAGTGTTATTGGGTTTTTTCATTAGGAAATTCTCAGTAGCAGCCCGGAGTCTGGATTTGTGCCCGGTTAATGGCAATAGGCTCGCCCCCTATTACATGGGACTTACAACATAACTGGCGAAATGTGGGTGTACTATACACCTCTGCCTACCCCTTCGGGGAAATACAGGCGTGATGTTATGTTATGTTATGTTAAATATTTTTATAAACAAAACATAAAAATAGTAACCCACCGACATCAGGACCAGGGCCAAAGCTACCGGCGGTCAGGGTCTCGGAGGAACCTAACGATACGCGCCGAGTCCAGAAGTACCGCTTTCTGTATCAAGCCCGTGCCCTTGACCCAGCTGCCTAATGAGAGCTATTATTGTTATTAGTATAGATTTCAAGTCGCACCGTGTTTCGTCTTAACTATTTATGTAGGTACTTAAAATTTAAGTGTAATATAATAACTAAATCTAATTTATGATTTAAGGCTATTCACAACGGAAAAACTTGCGAGCAGCATCGTGCTCAGTTGAAGCAATTGACGAGCAAAAGCACCATCGCAAACGAAACTGACGACGGAACTAGAACGTTACTCAATTCCTTAATCAGTAAAGGAGAAGCTCTCGAATGTCCTGAGTGTAGCGCGATAATTACTAAGAAATGGGGATGTGATTGGGTGAAGTGTTCGGCGTGCAAAACGGAGATATGTTGGGTGACCCGCGGCCGACGATGGGGGCCGGGCGGCAAGGGAGACACCAGCGGCGGCTGTCGTTGTGGCGTTGACGGGAAACGGTGTCATCCATCTTGCGGGTACTGTCATTGAGAACAAATAACTTCATTTGTCTGATGAATCAGACTCAAAGAAATAAGAATATACAATATGTCCCGGTTTGTAGTAATAAAACTTTAAAGCCTGTAAATTCACTTAATTTTATCGATGAAAACGTCCCACTCGTGTGTGAGGGATTTTATTGGTAAAAAATGATGAGTATGTATTTTTATAACGAAGGGCGTGCGCGGCTTTTCTAAGCGAAAATAACTTTTAAGATAATCGACGTAGAGCTGTGATTCTTTTAATAATGTGTAGAATAACTCAAAACTAACAAAAAAAAACGCATAAAAGATTTAAAATAAAACTTTTGTAGTATTAGAAACTAAAAATAACGTGTAAAATTATGTTTAAAATTTCACTTTCAATTCAATTCATTACAAAAGTAAAAGTTTTGTATGACAGTTGAATATTTTTAGATAATGTTCTATCTTTGAGGATGTTTGGATTGGACCCCACAAGTATGATGTTTATACCGATAAAATTTAGTGTATTTACCGCCCTTAAAGTTTTATTACTACAAACCGGGACATATTGTATATCTGTTTGTTTCCGTTTCCCAAATAAAGCAAAATAAATGAAAATATATAGTAATTTTTTCAACACACTTGCTCGTAAAGTGGCTCTTATTGCAACGCTTTTAGGTTCATAATGCAGCTTATAACGCACGCGTGCTTTGTACTTTACATTACTGCACTAGTGCTTTTTACCCGACTGCGCCAGAAGGAGGGTTATGTTTTTCGAGTGTATGTATGTATGTATATTTCTTTGGCACGCTCTGTGGCCTAAACGGCTTGATGGATTTGAGATTGAGAGGTGTCGTTAGATTCGTCTTAATTCTGAGAGTGACACTGGGTACTTCAAAATTTAAAAAATTAAATTGGCCGCTTTTTGACGCCATATTACCTCTTCAAAAAATTTTTTTTTCCGTCTAAAACTATCGAGTGGGGTATCAAAATAAAGGGTTTTATAAATGCTTTACAAAAATATATACAACTTATATGTTTAAATGTAATTTGGAATGAAAAATGCTAAAAAACAACAAAATATTCAACGTTAAAAATGAATTTGACTTTTCAAAAAAAACATTAATAGTAAAACATGACAAAACTAAAAAAATAAAAAATTAAAATTAATTACCAAAAACAAAAAACCCGACTGCGTGTAAAATTAACAGAAAAGATATAAACAAGACTTATCAACACGCAGGCGGAGGCTACCTATGAACTATTATGTAATTCATGACCAAAAACATACGTAGCCTCCGACTGCGTGTTGATAAGTCTTGTTTATATCTTTTCTGTTAATTTTACACGCAGTCTGGTTTTTTGTTTTTGTTAATTAATTTTTTACTTTACAGTTTATATTTAAATCTCAGCAAAGAGTTTTTATGTCTAAACAATATTAAACATTTTTGTAAATAAATCAACTGTGTTAGTTAAAATATGATAAATAAACATTTAATTTCATCAAATTATTTATTTTTGTTAACAAATTAACATTAATTTGTGTCATAAATATAAAAAAACGATTTATTATACCTGTAATATTAGCACAGTTTTATTATATTGTTAAACTGTGATATTAGGCTGTTTGGCGGCTTTCTGCCACCACCTGCGCGCACATAGCTTACGTCACTCAACCACAGACACGGCGGCGTGCGAGCGATTACAGAAATCTACGCGCCATTTTTCACTAATTTAATATTTGTCTACAATGTTTTTTTTCTTTGCTCCTCGCAAGTGTGTTGAAAAGCTTATGAAAGGCGTGAGCATTGTCCATTATACTCTCGGATCCATTGCGCCCTCGCCTTCGGCAGCTTCGGCTCGGGTTGCAATACTGCTTCGAGTATAATAGCTAACTTAGCTCACTTGTATCATAATGTACTATTGTTCTCACTAGACTTGGCGGTAGTTACTGCAAAGTACTGGGCAAATCATAAGCTTACCTTATTTCCAGTTCCTCATAGATTTGACCTCCTAAACATGAGAGTTTATAAACTTCCATATTACTGGATCGATATAAGACCAATGTAATCATTTTTTTCATTTGATAAATTATATTTGAAACTCATTGTAAAAGCGGTTTTCATAATTTACTAATTTTAACTGTAAGCAATTGCTAATAATACACAATTTATCATTGTTAAATTATTATTGTAATATTAAAAAAACCGGCCATTAGCATGTCGGGCAATGCTCAGTATAGGGTTCCGTAGAAAAACTGTAATTGCATAGCCCCTTGGCATCCTTTACTGGTGTTGTGATGTCTTAAGCGGTTACCTTTGCTCATAATAACTTATACCACCTTGACTGTGTCCTTAATGGTTCCACTACTATGGTTATGGTTACTGGTTATTATCACTGTAATGTTGATTTATTAAATAAGTACATAATAGTGTTAATTCTCTTTTTCACCAACTTCAGACAAGTGGCGCCCCCATCGGTAAAAAAATAGCAAGGCTGACTGCCCAAGGTGCGCCGGACGATCAATTAAATATCGTCACTCGTGGAGGCTCTTTTAATGCACCCCCTTTTAACAGTTGAAGTACAGGTACTGTTTTTTAATCAGAAACTATTAACTCTGTAAAATATAGTCCGCTGTTGTTGTAGATAGAAAAAATGCCAAAAGTGGCCGTTTTTCGCACTTTTTCTATCTACAACTACAGCAAAGTATAATTATTATTTACAGAGTTAATAGTTTCTGATTTAACTACATTACTTGTACTTGAATCGCTAAAAACGAATTTTCTATAAATGATGTATTCAACAAATAATACTTTTTTTACTGATGGGGGCGCCACTTGGCTGCTTCATTCCCCTTAATTTAAACTATTTATCTTTTTCTAATAATGACGAATCCTTGAGTGGAGACCGCGAATTGGCAAACGCAGCGTAGGGCGCCCCCCTGCCAGGTGGACCGACGACCTAAAGAACGGGGCTGAGGGGGACTGGATGCGGAAGGCAGAGTACCGAATGTTGTGGCGCAACTTGGGAGAGGCCTATGTCCAGCAGTGGACTGCGATAGGCTGAGTTGATTTATTGATATAATAATGACAGAATTTTAGAACTGTCCGCATTGCACGGCCCTCGAACTGCGGTGATGTCCGAAATGTGTCCGGACATCGCTGAAGGAGTTTAGGAAGAAAGTGGAAGGCCCTGATGGGGGGGCCGCGCTGGATGGGTCGCGAATGCCACGCATTGCAGTTCTCGTGGCCCATCCACCCAAGGCTCACGGCGGAGTTTTTAGTGGGTGAGAGTGAGATTCCCAAATAGACACACCACCTCCCCGGTGGTGACATGCGAGTCATTTTCTCCGCTTAAAAATAAAAAAGAGGCTGTGCACCCATATAGCCGAAAATGCTGGAGGGAGTCGAGTGCTGGCGTCACCAGTGTGGAAACTGTCTGTGATAATATGGGCGGGGTCACCACTGTGGAGAAACGAGGTATCATGATCCTCTAACACAAAGGGAGGATCCTCCAAACAGGTTGGGGCTCGGGGAGACCCCTTTCCCGAAGTTGCGGGGTCACGGCCTGTACGAATATGGACCGCTAATTATTGAGGTGGGTCTGTGTTACCCTGTGGTTGCTGTTGTGGTGACAGTAAAATGTCTCTGTGGTGGTGACATACCTAGGCCGCGTACCTGCCCAACGGTTGATGTTGGGCGCTTGTATTTATGTTAAATGTGTGTCATACCACAGATTACTTATTTATAAGTTACTACACAAGTTTTGTATTCCAAGGAGTAGCCATAAAGCAGTAGGTATGGAATATTTTACAGGGAGTTCAATATCTGGTTACGTAGTAACTAATAGGTTACCTGTGCCTATATGTTAATCCGAGTTATGGTCTATGTGCCAAATTTCATCCAAATCCGTTCAGCCTTTTTAGCATGATTGAGTAACAAACATCTAAACATCTTCACAAAATTTCACAATTATAATATTAGTAGGATAGAAACGATTGAAAATTTAAAAATAAATTGTCCCGAAAATCGAGATTATTACCATTTAACTCAAAGAAATCGCTACTTACCTACTTTAATTGCAACAATTTTGATTGTTTTACAGGGTGTCTCATAAGGATCCAAAAAAAAATACATTAAACTTATTAACTTATTATCTGTAACACAGGTTTGTACCTAGCTCAGAAGTCAGGGACTTTACAGATATTTGATGTAAAACTTTTTGTGAATAAAAAATTATTTATTATTATTATTATTTATTTTTGTATGCGTTTATTGGTATGAATTAAAAGATAAAGAACAAAATTTTACTTTTTAAACACGACGTTATTTAAATGACGGCCATGCACGTTGACGGCACTCCTCAAACCGTTTGCGTACACTTTCAAAAACTTTTTGAAGAAGTGGTCGAGGAATACCCCTGATTTTTTGAATATTGTTTCTTAAATCTGTCAAATTTCGTGGATTATTCTCGTAGACTACGCTCTTAAGATAACCCCACAAGAAAAAAATCAGGTGGGGTCAAGTCAGGGCTCCGAGATGGCCATTCAATATCACCTCTTCGTGAAATCACCTTTTCTCGGAACAACTCGTGCAATGCAGCTAAAGAGTCGTTAGTGGCGTGCGATGTGGCCCCATACTGTTGAAACCATGTCAGCCGGTTATAATGCTCACATTGTTGCAGTTGAGGCCCGAAAAAATTGCGTATCATGTCGACATAGCGTGCAGAAGTTACAGTCACTGCATGTCCTCTGTTATCTTCATAAAAGTACGGCCCAATAATGCAGTTCGCTGACATAGCGACCCACACGGTCACTTTGGGGCTATGCAACGGGCGTTTATGTAATGTCTGTGGATTCGTTTCTCCCCAAAAACGAAGGTCTTGCAACGTAATCATTTTCATGAAGAGCTTGCACAATCTGAATTTTATAGGCCTTTAGGTGTAAATCAGATAGCATTATGCGGTGAATTGTCGCTCTTGATAATCCCAGCTGAGACTCACGCTTTCTAACGCTGAGTCGAGGCTGTCGGCTTATAGAATCTGCAACTGACTGAATGTTTCCAGGCGTTTGTGCTGTCCTTGGACGGCCGTGATGGATTTCGCCAATAGTGTTCCCAGTAGTATTGAATGTCTGGATCCAAGCTAAAATTGTTGCATTGCTTGGAGTTTCCCCAATGTTGCGCAGTCGATAATGTAACCGATACATCCGTCGAACTCGAATGAGTGATCGATTGTTCTCGAAATACGCGCGCACGCAAAACGAGCGTTGTTCTGCCGTGTACGGCATGATGGAAACTAAAAATTTAAGGAACGCTCTAGTAAACGACACCCGCGCCAGCCCTCCCCCGCGCCTTGTTTGCTTCTCGCTCACTCTTGAAATAGTTGGATCGTTTTGAGACACCCAGTATAATAATAATAAATATCTTCGGGACATTTTTACACAGCACCATCTAGTCCCAAACTAAGCAGAGCTTGTGGTATGGGTACTAGACAATGGATATAATACTTATATACTTTTTTTTTTGTAAATACATACTTATAATACATAAGAAACACCCAGATCAACACAAACACTCATGTTCATCACACAAATATTTGTCCTGTGGGAATCGAACCCACTACCTCATGATCAGCAGTCCGACACTCGAACCACTAGACCACAGAGGTCGTCACAAAATTCAAATAAAATTCAATTGTATTACCTATTATTCTGGTATTACTAAAATTACCTATTACTACTAGTATAGTATTATATTATCTGTGCTATTACCATTTAACACGAAGTGAAAATTACTTTGAGTTAAATAGTAACAATTCTGATTTTCAAAACTTTTAAATCAACTAGTTTTTAGCGCTGTTTCCTTGTGGTCATACTAGTTTGTCATACCAGTATGACCACGAGGATATACATGTCCTCGTGGTCATACCGTACATAATATTTTCAGAAAAAAGATTTTGCTTCCTCCTGTATATATAAATACTTTTCCGCGTGTTGACTTAATAATGTAACAGAGTTGGGAATTAAGAAAAATATAAATAAATTGTGGATGCGGGAAGCTGCAGGCCGGGACCTGTCGGGAGTGGTTGTGCGAATACCAACGGGTTCTCACGCCCCCGGCCAAAGGTAGTTGAAGGAACACCGTGGTGTTTTTAGTCGATAAGAGTCATTGACATTGGCTCCGCCGTCCCCAGGCGGAGTGCGTCTATGAGGATTTCCCCACGGCTCTGTAGTCTCATTAAGATGCGTTCGGCCGTTTCCACCTGATGAGGTAACAAACAGGCAGACACAAATTCTAAAAGCTATTCTTATTTATAGCTCTTTGTTCACAGTTTATTTTTGTTTTACTCTATTTTTATACGTGGAGACTTGTAATTGACTGTCAGTCTAGCACATTGTTCTTATTCTGTTTTCGCGAAAAAAAAAAACGTTATTTCGACCTTCACAAATAAACTGTCATATACAGGGCGTCCCACGGATATGCCACATGGAGGGAAAGTACGTTGAATATTGTAGATGGAACATTTTACTGAAAGAAGACATTATTTGAATAAAAAAAAATTAAACTGCATTTATAGATATTTAAATAATTACATGGTTGAACCGGAAATCGAACCCGTTACATGAGAAAAATAATAACCCTGTAGCTTTATCATACCGTTCGAAAGGCTTCATCATAAGGATTATTTTTGGCTAAATAACATAAGTGTCACAAATAAACGGAATACCATGATTTTTAACATTTTTAATACAAAATTAATCAATTTATCAAGTGCGTTTTTCGTTCAACTGTTGGTGTGGGATTGTAAAAAACCGGGTCTTCTTAGTACATTTTTACGAAGGACATTTGAATACGGAAAGGTATTTAGAAATACTTGAGATTTTGAGAAATGAGATAAATAATCTTCCGGTTGCAGAACGACAAACCTTACTTTTCAGCAAGATGGGTCTCCGGCTCATAACAGTCACAGAACAAGGGACTATCTCAATAAACACTTTCATCCCTGGATCGGGACAAATGGACAAATAAGATGGCCACCGAGATCCCTAGATCTAACCCGGTTAGACTTTTTTATGGGGTTATGTAAAAAAATTAGTTTACAAGAACCAGTATGAAAGTGTCCACGAGCTACAAGCAGAACTTAGACGTATTATTCTAAATATCCACCACAACAAGATCAAAAAATCGACACGGAGCGAAATAATCAAAAGAGTGCGACTTTGTATTCAACAGGAAGGGACTCATTTTGACATTTGATAAATTGATTAATTTTGTATTAAAAATGTTTTTTTTTTTTCGAAATCACTCTCGCAGTATTGGTACCCAAAATAGGTACCCTAACTGCTTAACCGGGTGGCGGAGAATCCCGTTAGGGACTCCATCCGCCGAAAAATGTATTTATTTATCATTCATTTCATTCATTCATTTTAATTTTTTTCATTTACCTAAGCCTAACTTATAAACTAATATCGCGGTTGCAAAACCGCATAAGGGCATCCCTGAAGGGGGGCTCGGACCTCGGCTTACTGGGGCATTGCGGGGGGACCCCGCCACTATGTCCTCCTGGCAGCCGTTGCTGCATCGGGAATCGTTTTCTCGAAAGTGGCGGACTTTCGGTATATCGGGGGGGGGGGGGTGGGGGGGGTGGCGCGTTTCGCAAAGTGGCGGTTAAGCCTACTCCTAGGAACTACTCTAGGGCATAGGGTCTGTCTCGCGTGACGAGATTATCTCCGGTTGCGACACCGTGAAGGCGTCCCCAGGGGGGAGCTCGGGCCTCGGCTCAGGGTGCAGCTGGGGACCCCACCGGCAGCCGCTGCTGCATCGTGTTGGGTTTCTCGAGAGTCTCGGCATCTGTGTGGAAAAAAATTTTAAATTTCATGGTCTTCCTTTTATTTGTGACACTATGTTATTTAGCAAAAAATAATCCTTATGATAAAGCCTTTCAATCGGTATGATAATTTTTTTTTCTGTGAATGCAGTTTAAATTATAATAAAACAAAGTTTAACCGGATTTAATCGCGTATATTATTCAAATTGGTTTTCCTGACGTTTCGAAAGCTTTACAGCATTTCGTGTGTGTGCAGTTTAAATTGTTTTTTAAATTCAAATAATGTCTTCTTTCAGTAAAATGTTCCATCTACAATATTCAACGTACTTTCCCTCCATGTGGCATATCCGTGGGACGCCCTGTATACCACTACGCGATTTATACAATGTGTTATTGAAATAACTGAAAACCACTTAAGAGGTATTGTACTCATCAGTATGAATATTTTTTACCATGGGACCAACCCT
Source organism: Asteroscopus sphinx (assembly GCA_949699075.1). NCBI lineage: Eukaryota > Metazoa > Arthropoda > Insecta > Lepidoptera > Noctuidae > Asteroscopus > Asteroscopus sphinx. Next base: position 23,406,853 of record OX453004.1, on the reverse strand, counting down.
GAAATCGCGGGAAAAAAACGGCTGTTCCCCTACATTTGTGTTCACATAAATCGACAAAATGTAGGGTCAGCTGATTTTTTTTTCCTGATTTCAGTGTAGGTCCAATAGTAAAAGTTGTTCATACTGATAAGTACAATGACCTCTTAAGAGGTTTCAGTTATTTCAATAAAACGTTGTATACACGAAAAGCCATCTATTGACCGAAAATGGTACAAACGAATACAATGATAAGTTCTTCTTGAACACTTTAAATTATTATTTCTTTTGATTGAGTGAATCGATTGTAATGAAACAAAAATTAAATGTTACTCCGACCGTACGCACAATATGTGTCTACACATGTTAACCATATTGGTTCTGCACTTTTTACGCGAAGCGTACACAAACAAACCGACAAAACTACCAAAATATTATAGAAATGGGTTCTATTGGATAACCAACATCAAGGATAACCTATTACTCCACGACATTTTTTCATTTTATATTTTCAATATACAGAAACTCCACGTCTACAGATTTATATGTATAGATAGAGGAAGATGTCAAATGGTTAATCGAGCTTACACACAGAGAAATAAGTATTGTTTTTTTAGGGTTTCGAAGTCCTACAGGAACCCTTATAGTTTCGTCATGTCCGTCCGTCTGTCCGTCTGTCCTAATCCTTTACAGCTTAATAACTTCTACAGTTATAAACATAAGTAAATGAAATTTTGTTCAAAAATAGTCTGCATATAGATCTCAATTTTAAAAGAATAAAAAAATGGTTTTTACGTTCTTTAGGGGTGGCGCCCCAGACATGTGAAATGGGAAAAAAAAAATTTTTTTCGCTGCACCCCCTCGTGTGGGGTATCATTGAATAGGTCTACTAAAATGAAGGTAATGTTTCATACATCACTTTTTTATCAGGTGTACCATCTGCGAAATATAGCCCGCCAAAGTGGCTTGCAATGTGTCCCCCCCCCTGCCATTTCTAAACTATGCAACGTAGAAACTTATAATCTTCCACATTGATAGACCTTTGTGAAAACTCTCTTTTAAAATTATTTCGAGTATAATGTGATTATAATTTTTTGAGTTATAGACAGAAAACTGAAAAATACTTAAAACGTCCTAGTTCTAAGGTCATTGACCTTAGAGAAAAATGATCATAGCAAATAATGCTCCTTTAGCTACTTTCTATTTGAAAAAATCACAAAAAGTAACTTTGTGTTATGTTGAACACACTTCTTCAATTTGGCTTCTTGAATTTATCGCTAGATGGCGCTACTAACAACACGCTCTGAGTCGCGAATGCTGCCGATTATTGCAAAAACTAAAATAGCCTTGATTAATATTCGATTTGATTCGTTTGTACACCTACTTAAGGAACCCTATAATACTGAGCATGGCCCGACATGCTCTTGGCCGGTTTTTTTATTACGGTAATCCTAGATTTTGAGGTATTCGCCAGATCCGTTATTGTTCAATCAAAAGTTTTTCCCAAGTTCTATCTAGTTATTTATCGCTCTATATTTTTGTTTTCTTAAGGACTGGTCATTTACCTATTTGTTTTTCTTATAGGACGTGTCGAAATATGAGTATGACCACGAGGACATGTATATCCTCGTGGTCATACTGGTATGACAAACTAGTATGACCACAAGGAAACAGCGGTTTTTAGTTTTAAAACGCCTAAAATTTCCAGCATCACTACATAGTATAAAACGTGTGCGTCATCCCAGCGAAAAAGTGTCGAATTTCTTAATTCGAGATAAGTGAATCGTTAGTGTATAACGTCGTGTAATTGTGTATGAACATTCCAGATTTGTGTGTCCAACCCTTTTTGGGATATTCATCAAAAACGTTTTCCGCTGGAACGACGTCTTCCCAGCGAGCCTTTTTTTTTCCAAAGGACGTAAGTAAAATAAAATAGTTACATCGATTAGAGTATAACGAAAGGTAAATGTGTATGCATAAATGAGATTTGTGTGTCTAAAGACTCCGAAGATATTCAAGTTTCCGCTGCGGTGACGTTTGGCTGATTGCTGGATATCATAAACGGTTAGGCGAATAGTTGTGACTTTTTTACATGTTGAAATTCTTTTGTGTGTAATGTTTGTGAAAACAGACTTCGAAAAAAAATTACCGCTAGGAAGCTATAAATTTTAAAATGAAATCAGGTTATTAGGTCCTAGTACTGCGAATATGAGCTCCGAAGCCTAAATTTTAAAGTTTATTTGTACCTTATAAATGCTCACAATGTCATGTTAAGTCTCATCGATGTACTGTAAGTAAATAATGAATTATGAACAAAATTGCTAGGTCTGGGCCACGATGTTGTTCGCCATTCGATTGGACGAGTTTACTATGGGTTGGCAAATTAAAAGGTTTCCCATTCGTTAGTGTATTAGTTCAATTATCCATCTGTAAAATTGTAGCCCAATACACTTAATAATTAAAGAAATATAATCAAAAAACCAATGAGAAGCGCAATACAGAGATAAACCAACCAAGTTTGAATGTGTACTAAAAAGCGGCCGCGCGATACATGGTGCTTACCTTCCAAAATTGTTAGTATAGTACCGTTTTTATTTTGGTACATGTGCGTACACAATTCTTTAGTTTTTATTTTCTCATTTTACATTACACAGTCATCAGTTCAATTATTTCAAAATAAGTAGGTACTATTCAGTTATTGACATGGGGTCACTAAGAACAAATAATAATATTGTAGAGTATGGTAATGATACCACGATTGTGGTGCTAAAGTTTTACGTATTATGTGAGATTTCCATGTAGGTAATTAACATTCTTGGTTTAGAAGTTACAAAGTTCTGACAGACAAATTGATTTGAATTTCTTTTTTTACAGGTTCCGTCCGTGTGTCCATCCGTTTAACTTGAAGAAGTAAAAACAAATGATTATTTTGTTTTTGTTTTGTAACGGACACTCAAGCATAGTGAATTTTTGTGTTTTATTGCGAAAAAAGTTATTAAAAACTTAGGTTTAATTTTTTTCTTACTTCCTTTGTTCTTCATATCTGATTCAACATAAAACTACCTCGTGTTGTGTTTCCTAGCGTTTTCATTTATGCTATCTGTGTCGATCTAGTATAAACGTGTTTGGCAACATACATCCAAAGTCGATGGGCCTACTGTCAACGTACGTGGTCCCATCATGGGACCCCGTACGTTGACAGTGGACTAAAATAAAGAGGTAAACAATGAACCTATGAATGAATGAATGAATGCTCATATTCGCAGTACTAGGACCTAATAACCTGATTTCATTATAAAATGTATAGCTTCCTAGCGGTAAATTTTTTTCGAAGTCTGTTTTCACAAACATTACACACAAAAGAATTGCAACATGTGTAAAAAAAGTCACAACTATTCGCCTAACCGTTTATGATATCCAGCAATCAGCCAAACGTCACCACAGCGGAAACTTGAATATCTTCGGAGTCTTTAGACACACAAATCTCATTTATGCATACACATTTACCTTTCGTTATACTCTAATCCATGTAACTATTTTATTTTACTTACGTCCTTTGGAAAAAAAAAGTCTCGCTGGGAAGACGTCGTTCCAGCGGAAAACGTTTTTGATGAATATTCCAAAAAGGGTTGTACACACAAATCTGAAATGTTCATACACAATTACACGACGTCATACACTAACGATTTACTTATCTCGAATTAAGAAATTCGACACTTTTTCGCTGGGATGACGCACACGTATAAAACAAAGTCTGTCTGGCTGTCCCTATGTATGCTTAGATCTTTCAAACCACGCAACGGATTTTGATGCGGTTTTTTTAATAGATAGTGATTCAAGAGGAAGGTTTATATGTATAATACATGCATATTATAGTAGAGAAACACTGATAATTTTAGAGGTTTCTAATGTGATGTCGTAAATAAACACATTTTATTTGTGCTTACATTGCAAACACTGGCTGAACCCTACGAGATAGATCAAAATAATGTACATACTACAGTATTGTACACCTTAAAAAGGTCTACAAAAAGGTCCACGATGGTAACATTGCACCCGTGCGAAACCAGGGCTGGTCGCTAGTGAATTATAAAATCGTAATGGTTGAAGTCTGTATATTAGTTTTTTTAGTTTGGCTTAGAGAAGACTCAAAAGAGGATTAGAAATAAGTTGTGGCTCACACTCACAGACGTATTAACACGCTTGAATACTCACCATTGAATTAATCTTTTCACTGCCACAATATTGTAAAGGTTTTTGTGCTCTCAGCGCCAAATATTGTATAAACATTAGTACAAAGTTATGGGGCTGAACGGCATGAAATTGTTTGTCTTCTATAGGTGTCATTGGCGGTGAAAAGGTTAAGCAATATTGGCTATTATCATGTATGTAACATGCATTGATAAATCCTGAGATACTAGATAAATAATAACTTTTTTACAGACATTTTTGAAAATAACTGACAGATTTTGAGCCAAACACATGAAAACAAAACACTCAAATATTTGTGTTATTGAAATAACTGAAAACCTCTTAAGGGGGTCATTGTCCCCATCAGTATGAACAACTTTTACTGTGGGACCAACACTGATATAGACCAACATAGATATATAAAAAATAGGGGTTGCCTACATTTTTGTACACATAAATCGACAAAATGTAGGGAACACCTGTTATTTTTTTTATTGCTACATCAGTGTTCGTCCCATAGTAAAAGTTGTTCATACTGATGTGTACAATGACCCCCTTAAGAGGTTTTCAGTTATTTTAATAACACATATAAATACCTATTACAATCTTCACTCAAATGTTTTCAAATATGCCTATAGCAATCCTGTTTTATCTTAGTAGGTAACTTTTATGTATATCTACTAAGGAAAGCTAGTGGGCTGATTATGTTATTGTGTAATCCTATTTTGGCTATGATTCTGAATGTGAAGGAACAATTGTTGTATTGCAGCTTTGTAGAGGATTCAGATACTAGCTTTGAATGAAAAAAAACACAGTTAATTGCTTACAACTATAATAGGTATACAAAACCTTTGTCAGACCTTAACCTCAACAGGTGCAACGCTGGCGACAGCAACAAAACAATAGAAAATCGATTGTGTCTCACAAGGCGGTTTTTGATGAACTAGATATTATTATATTAGATATTCAGTTATTGTAGAAAACTACAATAAAATATTTCTTAAACATCAAAAGATTGTTATCCTATACCTACCATAAGCAAACAGCACTCAATTGTTTCAGCAATCAAATACTTGGTTTAGAATAAAAGCTTTGGATGTTTACACATATGAAAAATAGAGTGCATTTCAGAAACACACATGAATAAAAGTTCACTATTGGGGATTTTCTATTTTACCCATAGTGAAAACTCTTCAACGAAATTTCAATCCTTACAAGCAGTGTGAAGAAGACACAATAGAAAATCTTTTATTTAGCTTTAGATTCTTGAGTCTCATGGATGATTAGTGAATTAAATTTTAACACATTTGTAATCACATATGAGTAGCACATTTTGGACACAAAATTTTGTTTCAATCCCTTAAGTAATAAAAATGTGATATTACAATTCACTTCACTGGTTTTAATAGCGTCGCATTCCTGGGGGGCCACGTCCACCAGGACCACCACGTCCCATTCCTGGTGGAGCTCCCATCATGCCAGGAGGAGGTCCCCCCATCATGGGCCCACCACGCATTTGTGGTGGAGCTGATAATTGCCCTCTGGAGCCTGGAGCCATATGTTGTTGCGAGGGACCACCAACACCTCTAGCAGGTCCCTGCAAGCCAGGTGGAGCGCCCGCGGGCCCAGCACCACGACCCGCCGCTCGGCCACCACCAGGCCCACCGATTGCACCGGGTATTGGCACACGGGGCAAACCTTCTTCAGGTGGAGGTGGCCCTTCAATAGTTAAGGACACAATATTTTCGCCTCGTAACAAGACAAATCCTAGTGTCCTCTTTTCCTCTCTATCTGCTGTTTTACTATTTTTGGACTTAATTTTTCTGAATTCTTCACAGTCCCCCAAAATTAAATTCATGTGTTTGTCAAACGCCTTAAAGGTCCCAATAAATGTTCGTGAATCCTGTAATATAACTCTGACCCTGTAGTTAATATGCTGCTGCATTTTATTGTTCTTCCCGATCGTCTGAAAAAGAACATTAAAAACGTTATTTTACGACTTGTAGTCATGTAATAAATATCGAGATTTCTTGGGTTTTTTTACCGGCTTTACCGGTACGGTAACAAAATAAAAACATTGTACAGACGAAGCACCTCCATTATTAAAAATAACAGGTATATTACATTCGGTAGAGATCTATATTTTGTAAATCATGTATATATACCATTTTGGATGATTGATTGCAAAACGAATCCTTGATTAAATGTACAGGCACAAAACAACACTTTAATGCAAACCAACTTTTACTACCCAGACACAGAGAAAATAATCACTTGTTTTACTAAAGCTTTATACATGTCATAGATAATAAATAGTGGTGTGAACCGGTTCTCAAAAAACCGGATAATCACCGGTTAGAGTGAGTACCGGAGACTAATCGGTGATTGCACTAACTACCGGTTATTTCATTTGTTGTAGAACGCACCCAAAAGTGGTGTGAAATGTGGCAATTTTTTTTTTTTTTTTTTTTCTTCTTCTCCTATATATAGATTTAGAGTATTTTGAATAACCGGATAACATCCGGATAATCTCCGGTGATTCAATAAAATCTCCGCATAATCTCCGGAGGCTGAAAATGCCTCCGGTTCACACCACTAATAATAAACGTAGCGGTTATATTCTCTTTGATACATAATACTGTTAAAAATAATCAGAGACAACAAACGGAGCAGCGTTGCCAGATTGATAAAACGAAAATGCGGTGCACATTGGTTTAAAATACGGTATTTCAGATAAAAGAAATACGGTTTTTTTTTGCCGCTACTCATAATCCGATCAATATATAACGTGAATTAGAGCTACAATTTGCAAAAAACGAAAGAAATTTTGAATTTCGCGAGCTACAAGGTGCTCGAGTACCACAGAAACAATGACAGTATTTTTTAGGGTTCTTTTAATTGGCTTATTTTCAGTTCCAGCCTGATTTCTAAAAGTAACTAGTAGTGTTTACTATGGTAAGTGGCAGAAATAAAAACAAAACCAAAAATTACGGCAAATCTGCCGTAATTACCTGTAATTACAGTGCATATGGAAACATTGGAATGGAGTGTCACTCAGTGGCCGCCACAGATTAAGGCCGGTATTACAGAACGATACTCAAGCGTTGATCTCTGTTTAAAACTAGTTTTGAGTTGAGCTTTGATTTTAGAACGTTCCTCAAGCAGAGATTTATTGATCACGGTTCAGCTGAGTTTAGCTTTATTTTATACTGTCACCTGTTTCGGAATTTCAGCTGAGATTTGATCTGTAATCACTCTAATGTGGTCCAGATTACGCTTGGGTAGATATTTCTATTCTATTTCAGGTCAAATTCGTGTGTTATGTTGTTGAATTAAAGTTTATAATTACCGTTCTGGAATAAGACCGATACTCAAGTAACGATTCTATCCTTAAGTAGTGATCAGGTCGGGTGATTGGAGTTTAAACTGTACTTGAGGAAGCTTCTGTAATACGGGCCTAAGTACCTAGTGGCCGCGTTCAGTATTAAGCCCAAAACAAACTATCGGGCGCGACTAAAGCTAGGAACAAATTATAAGACGCGACTTAAGCTAGGAACAAATTATAAGACGCGACTTACGGTCGCGACCGTCGGTCGCGGCTGATGCTGTATCTGGTCAATGAAGTTGCACCTAGCTGTGCAAACTGTCAGCCATAAGTCGCGGACGTCAACTTGACATGACCTTGAGCGCTCGGACGTCTGACGAAAATCTGGCTCGCCGGATGTTTCAATAAGTCACGGACGCCTCAGCCGCATGTGCACAGTGATCGGTTGCGTCTAGTGGTGTGAACCGGTTCTCAAAAAACCGGATAATCACCGGTTAGAGTGAGTAATGTCCTTTTTTTTTTTTTTTTTTTTTTTAGCTTGTTTTTTCTTCTCATACATATAGATTTAGAGTATTTTGAATAACCGGAGAATATCCGGATAATCTCCGGTGATTCAATAAAATCTCCGCATAATCTCCGGAGGCTGAAAATGCCTCCGGTTCACACCACTAGTCGCGTCCAAGCGGCTGTCAGTCGCCAGCTGTCATTAATGACGCAGGAGATTTGACGTATATTGTATGTTTTTCACAGTATTTTGCTTTATTTTATTATTTAATGCATCTGACTAGCGTACAAAAAGTTATTAAATAACCAGTCAGTACTTTATAAATTTTCTTTTGGCATATTAATAACATATAGAAGCTGCTATCAATTCAATACGTAGTATCTCTATAAACGTCCGAGTGAGGCGACCAAAGTAGGACTGTTGATAAAATATCGATATATCGAAATATCGATATTTTTAATTAGAAATATCGATATTTATTACTAATATTTTTTTGGACGATATATCGATAGTTCGATACTGAAATGTAGATGTTATTTTTATTGATTTTTTTGGAAATTAAGTATTCTTCAAAATCATCGTAAACTTCATTTACACTATATTATGTTTTTTCTCTATTCCTAGTTTACTTATTATCTTAAAACGATATGTAATTTTGTATAGATATACCTCTGTGGTATAAAAATTACTATAATCTATGATATGCTTTGTTGAAACAGTTGTTGTCACTGTTGGCGTTAACAGCTTAGCATCTCTACCTCTATTTAGTCTGTGGTTAACATTGAGCAAAGTTAAAAAGATTTTTTTTATTAACATTTTAACAACTCTTACTGAAAAACAATATACACATGATTGTCTTATTTAAATTAAACAATAATTACTAAGAACTATAACCTAACACTTTTATACATTTATAATTTAATTTGTTTGATAAATATACTGGACTATAAACTGTGTAATAATTTTTGAGCTGACTTACGATTTTTTTAATAAAGCCGATACATATATTGAAATATAGATTTTTTTTTTCGAGATATCAAACTCCGATCGATATTGATATATTTAAAACTTTTTTACATAAAATTGAACCGAAGAAAACAGAAACTAAAAAGCGAAAATTAAATTGAATCTTTTTAGTCTTAATAACTATTCTCCTAACTAAACTAATGTAAATAACTAAATATAAGTCGCCGCCAAACGCATTTTTGGAAATTTATTGTTTATCGTTTAAAATTTCACCTTGTATTTGATGTTATTTTGTTTTTATTATTTCTTTAAAGTAATTTATTGATCTTCGATGATTGTTTGTTTGGCGCCGACTCATAATTGATCATTTACATTAGTTCAGTTAGGAGAATAGTTATTAAGACTAAAAACTTCATTTTATTTTTCACTTTTCAGTTTCTGTTTTCGTCGGTTAATTTTTTTGTCAAAAAGTTTTAATTTTCATTTTTTTGTGGCTAAAATTTTACTCTAGGTCTCCATAATGTTGTAGTGTCCAGAACTACATTTATGTGTGCCAAGTTTCAACAGAATCGGTTAACAGGTATGAATTCAGTGGGTTAACGCTTGTTCACCCACTGCACTGCAGTCATCCCCTGTTTTCCTACCACCCAAAGGGGAGGATTTTGATTTTCAAATTTAAATGGGACCAATTTCGAGATATCCATTAAAAAAGGAATCGTCAAAATCGGACTACTCTGTAAAAAAAAAAAAACAACAACAGATATACGCGTCGAATCGAGAACCTCCTCCTTTTTTTCGTCGGTTTAAAAATATCGATATATCGAAATATCGATATTTTTTTTCGATATATCAACCTCCGATATTGATATATTTAAAAATATCGATATATCGAAAATTCGATATTTAAAAAAATATCAACAGCCCTAGACCAAAGACAATATAGACGCGACTGAACACGGCGTCTGACGCCATTGTGCACACTAATAAGACGCGACCAAAGGTCGCGACTGTAAATTTTTCATATTATGCGAAAAGTTGACTTCAATTTTAGTGTATTTTTTGGAGTTGTAGGTAATGTACGTTAATGAAGAAGAGCGAGCAAAGCGAGCGTGAATTTTTTTTTCACCGCCAAAGCTTCAATCGCTTGCGCCTTTGATATAGTATCCGATAGTCCAATCGCAACAGCAGGCTCATGTAAAGTAGCGCAAACCGTTCAACAAAATGAACTAGGTACTAGGTACATACAAAATAATACCTATACTGTAAATTTAACTTCAATACACAAAAAAACTCTAAAATAATGTTAGGAATTTAACTAACTAGTTTGGCAATTTTTTTTACGTACGAGTAGATGTCGTGTGATGTCGTATTTGAGTAAGTAGGTAGAACTTACCTAGTTTTGATTTTATTGTTTACTTTTGGACGTTTAAGCAGGAAGTTAATAATTTATTTTAGTAAATTGTCTATTTTAGGAGATTTGTCAATTTGACGTGTACGATTTTGGGGGGGGTCATGACCTCTACGACCCCCCCCCCCCTAGAACCGCCACTGACTACTTTACAGACTAAAGTAAATACTGACGTACACCGATTACGTCTCACGGGCGGGTGAGCGTATGACAGTGTATATCCATAGAGCGATGTACTCACACCTCAATATCGCTCAAACACACAATTCGTCACGTGGCTTGTGGCGTGACCGGCTAGATCTGAGAGCGTAACGAGCCACGAGTCAATCACTATATCTGTAGGCGGGCGCCAAACAAGCCGCTGCCCTCGTAGCTGATCGACCCTCGCCGGGCCTCCCCCAGGGAACTGGAGGTCTCACCTAGCGGGGGTCTGGTCGCTCGGGCAGCGTGAAACACTTCAGGCGCCCCTACAGACACACAACAACAACACACGTTGCCGCGGAGAAATCCCGCGGCCTAGTAAAATATTTCACCCACCAACAGGGTCAACGACCCGAACCCAATTACCGACCCATACTTATATGGGTCGCGAATATGATACTACTACACTACTACTTGCGGGGCGCAGAGAAGACTACGACCGACAGTCGCGCCTTATTAGTGTGCACGATCGCATCAGACGGCGTGTTCAGTCGCGTCTATATTGTCTTTGGTCGCCTCACGCGGACGTTTCACCGTCTTACACGGAACCACAGACTACATAGAGATACTACGTATTGAATTGATAGCAGCTTCTACATGTTATTATTATGTCAAAAGAATATTATAAAGTACTGACTGGTTATTTAATAACTTTTTGTACGTTAGTCAGATGCATTAACAATAAAATAAAGCAAAATACTGTAAAAAACATATAATATACGTCAAAGCAGTGACAGTTGGCGACTGACAGCCGCTCGGACGCGACCGATCACTGTGCACATGCGGCTAAGGCGTCCGCGACTTATTGAAACATCCGGCGAGCCAGATTTTCGTAAGACGTCCGATCGCTCAAGGTCATGTCAAGGACACGTCCGCGACTTATAGCTTACAGTTTGCACACATAGGTGTAACTTCATTGACCAGATACAGCATCTGCCGCGACCGACGGTCGCGACACACAGTCGCGTCTTATAATTTGTTCCTAGCTTAAGTCGCGTCTTATAATTTGTTCCTAGCTTTACAGTCGTCACATACATAGTATATCTATGTAGTCTGTGGTCGCGACCGACAGTCGCGCAGGCCCGGTCAACTCATTGAAAAAAAAAATTTATAAACCTAAGGCCCGTATTACAGAAGGTTCCTCAAGTACAGTTTATTAAACTCCAATCACCTGATCACTAGTTAAGGCTAGAATCGTTACTTGAGTTATATTCCAGAACGGTAATTATAAACTTTAATTCAACAACATAACACACGAATATGACCTGAAATAGAATATAAATCTCTACTCAAGCGTAGCGTGGACCACATTAGAGTGATTACAGATCAAATCTCTGCTCAAGTACCGAAACAGGTGACAGTATAAAATAAAGCTAAGCTGTGATCAATAAATCTCTGCTTGAGGAACGTTCTAAAATCAAAGCTCAACTCAAAACTAGTTTTAAACAGCGTTCAACGCTTGAGTGTCGTTCTGTAATACGGGCTTTCAATGGGTCAACTCATTATGGGCCACAGATCTCACACCTATAGATTAGCAGTTTGCATGGCTCGGTCAATGCATCTCGCTTTAACAATGTGTGTTGCCATAAAAAAAAAATCCTTTCAATTAGGGGAAATTACAATAAAACAGACAATAATATTATGTCACCTATTTATTTATATAAAGAAACACCAACAGCATAAAATAAATCTATTAGATAGATAGAATATTCTTTATTGTACACCATTAACATTATTAAACTTAGGACTAACACGTAAAATAAGGGTACATTGGCGGTCTTATCGCTAATAGCGATATCTTCCAGACAACCTTTGGATGGACAAGGAAGACGTGAAAAATAGATGGGGGCAGTATGTGGTGCACTTTCATAAAGTTTACTAATATATAATATAATAAATAAATAAATATTTACCTACCATAGAAAATATTACATGTATAAATATAGAAAATAAATTCTATTAAATATCCATAATTAGTGTAAATAGGTACATACCAAATATATATACAATATATACAAATCTAACAACAAATAGTATTTATAAATAAATAAGAAAATAAAATACGTGTATATACCAGTGTAGCAACATCTCAATAAAATAACAATTTATACAGAGAGGTAATGTTCCTTTACAAGCTTTTTAAAAGAAGCTAGCGTCTAAGCACGTCTTATGGGCACAGGTAACGCATTCCATAAACGAGCAGCTTGGACTGTGAAAGATTTATCATAGAATCTGGTTGAGTGTGCTGGCATCTGAAGTCTCAAGTTTTTCGATGATCTTAAGTAGTTAAGTAACGAGTATGTGTGTCATGAAGGAACATAAAACGTTCTTTGAGATAAATGGGGGTTTTAGGATTAAACAGAGTACTGTAGAGAAGTGACAAAATATGAGTATTCCGGCGAAGCCGTATTGGAAGCCACTTGAGCTTAGTGCGAAATTCGGAAACGTGATCATATTTGCGCAAGCCAAATATAAATCTGATACAAAAATTTTGGAGTCGCTCAAGTTTGTCTAATTGTGCCTGTGTAAGATCTAGATAGCTGGCATCGGCATAGTCAAGGATTGGAAGAAGAAGGGATTGGGCAAGCGCAGTTTTTTTTATTTTATTTTTTTATTCTTCAGGACAACAAACAATTGCGCAATAATGCATAATACAAACAAAAAGATATACAAAACTTAGGTAATCACGCAACCAGCACCGTTATCCACAAAATAATACATACAATTTTACAAATACAGCAAGCACTTTTGCAGACAGAATTAATGTACTTATATCTAATTATGAGCGAAAGTTAAAGTAGGTATACAAAACTTGCATAATTATGCATAATTTGAAAAAGGAGTTTACAATTCATTTCGCAAAACATTTTTTTGTGACATTGTTTTTATATTGGGCGAGTGACATAACAAATAGGTCAGTATCGGCAAAGTTATCATTATATGACTCCATAATTCGCCGCATGGGAGCACGTTCACCCGCGTTAGTTCTGCAGAGCTTGGGAGCAAATAGTCTACGAGCATAATTATCACGAATTCTTTGGGAACGACTTGGTATGCGAAGGTATATTTGGTTCATAAGCTGATTGCAATCTAATTTATTATGAATAATTTTATATAAGAGTGATTGATCAAGACACAGTCTTCTTAGATTTAGAGTTGGTAGAGAGAATTTGTCTAAAAGAGTATGTTTTGGTAGCAGTTGGGAGGAAATTGCGTAATCTCCTCAAGGATCCCGCTGACGCAAACAATTTGCGACTGAGTTCTTGCAGCTGATGACCCCAAGAGAGGTTTCTGTCAGTGTGGATCCCAAGGTTTTTGACTGAGTCACTTAGTGGTATTGTAGTACCATCAAATATAATTTGAGGAAGTTGTGACCAGTCGATTCTGGAAATCAGCCAAGGGCTGCCGACAACAATGACTTGAGTCTTTGTAGGGTTAATCTTTAATCGGTGCGCAGTACTCCATTCAGATATACGGGCTAAATCAGTATTCATCATTTTAAAAGCTTCCGACAGCTCTTTTAAAGGAGCTTGCAAATATATTTGCAAATCATCTGCATAAAGGTGGTAGGACGAGAGAAGTTGATTTGAGATTGAATTAATGAATATTGCGAAAAGTAAAGGAGAAAGAACGCCCCCCTGCGGTACACCGGCAGAAGTATTACACCATGAAGAAAAGCTTCCCTCAATGGAGATACGCTGTCGGCGGCCACACAGGTAACTATTAAACCAATCAATTGCCGTTGGAGATATGTTGAGAAAGCGCAGTATGCCAAGCAGGATATCGAAATCGACCGTGTTAAAGGCGTTGCTAAAATCGAGTAAGGAAAGTACCGTCAGATTTCCATTTTCCATACCCAGCCTGATGTCATCCGTAATGTGAACTAGGGCTGAGACAGTGCTATGTCCAGGACGAAACCCAGATTTGAAAGGATTATGGAGGTTGTTCTTACAAAGGAAAGCACTAAGCTGGTTATGGATAAGGCGTTCTAGGACTTTGGAGAGGAATGGCAATATAGAAATAGGACGATATTCAGAAAATTATGAGGGATTGGACTTTTTAGGCAATGGAATTATTTGGGCATCTTTCCATATCGTTGGAAAAACACCACAAGATACAAAGTAATTAAGGATATGACAGATGATGGGAAGGATTTCTATTACTAAAACTAAAGTATATACCTACATTCAATTTGAAGTAGGTATACACCCTTATTTTTTAATTACCAAAAAAACTTTAAGAGTACTCTGCTTATCATTATGAACAACTTTTACTATGGGACCAAGCCTGAAATCGCGAAAAAAGTGTCAGCTGATCCCTACATTTGTGTTCACATAAATCGACAAAATGTAGGGATCGGCTGATTTTATTTTCGCGATTTAAGGGTTGGTCCCATAGTAAAAGTTGTTCATAAAAATGAGGGTAGTCAACTTTAAAGTTTTTTTAATAATAAAATATAGGAGTTTATAATAAAAACGTTGACTGATTATTGTTTTGATCTACAGAAAATGGTTGATACTTCAGAAAGACTAATACATAATTACAACATTAATTAAAACAATATTTTCAATTTAAAAAGTACACTATTGATACTAGTAGTTCGCCCCGAACTGAGATCTGGAGATTGATTTATTTGTCGTGTATTATAGCTAATGTTATGCTAGACTAGACCACGGCGACGGCCACGCAAACATTGGGTGGACGACATCCGACGACACACAGGTTGGATTGGATGGCAAGGGCTCATGACGGCCAGGAGTGGAGGAATTTGGAGGAGGCTTACACCCAAAACTGGAAATAGCTGCAATGATGATAATGATATCCAATGAATGACACAAAAAATCGCCTCTAAGTACCTATATTTTATAAAAAAATCAGTATATATGATGTGATAAAATGAAATTACAGATTTTATATAGTATAGCCATAGACCAATTAAAAACTCAAGACAAATTCCAGCGGAACATGGGTATGCAAAATGCAAATGTATGAGTGACATTGACAGCGATGGGAGTGTTGCTCAACGAATAAAGACTACAGGAACCGTTCCAAATATTTCTATATAAAAATGTTGTTAATTTCGACAGAGAATTAAATGAAAATCGCTTGTCTCATTTCAGCAAATACAATTCCGCATGCATTAAAAAGTGACAAATAATTGTTAGATGGTTGTTACTATGGCAACATTTTGTTGCTGACGTCACTAAAGATCGCCTTGCGGCAAATTGTGCGCCATTTTTTGTCTACGAAGCGAGTACGTTAGGTGTCAAATGCATAAACAAATCTTCTTATTAATAAATTTAGTTGATTAGAGTGATATTTACGACGATTGAACTTATTCAGTGTATAGTGCACATTGATGAAAAATGACCCTGTTTTGTGTTGAGGGATGCAAATCCAATTCAAGGAAAAAGGAGCCCGGTATATCTTTTCATAGGTTAGTGACATTGTTTATTACAAAACTACGTTTAATTTCCAAAAATCTGCACCGTGGTTGTGTTTTTTCGTCTATAAATCAATTAATTTGTCCTCCTTAATACGTTTTACATTCGTTTTGTTGTTATTTAATCATGATCATTTAATAATGTTTGTTTACACAACAAATAAGGATGAGCTTTGGCACATAGAGATATCGATACTTTTTACTACATATAGGTAACTACGCAATTTCAATAACATAACATTATTTTGATGTAAATTAAGAGAACTCCAGAAAATCACAGAAATGATACGTAAAATATGTTACCGGGACTCATACCATATCACATCAGGCTACGGGGACAGAGTGAATACTGTTTTTTTCTTACAGTGCATGCTGACTGCCCCGCTACCAACCTGCTGACTGGCTAATCTTTTGCCCACGGCATGAGCTGTTATCATTATGTAGCTCATGTCGACACGATAGAAGAAGAAGAAGTGCATGCTCTATTGTTGATTAAAAAAAAAAAATTGGTATATAAGGCAAACAAAGACATGCGTGGTGGTACATACTTAAGTAAGAAAGAGATGCAAATATTCACATTACATAGTAAGGTGCACGCTGATTGTGCATGGTGACACTGACAGTGCTGCATCTTTGGTAAACTCTCACGAATATCTATTTCAACGGGTATCAGGTCGATACGGAACCCTAACAAATCGCAGACGTTCTCAAAAAAGGCCAGGTTAAAAGCACTCTAAACCGACGAGCATGCATGACGAGGTTAATGAACGTAGATGAAGCGAAGGTGTGTCAGGATCGTAGCAGGAGGAAATCCTTTTTTTTAACATAGGAGGGCAAACGAGCATGCGGGTCCCCTGATGGTAAGCAATCTCCGCCGCCCAGTCCGTCCTAAGTCTCTGCCTACCCTTATGGGAAACAGGTGTGATAATATTATGTATGTATGCGGCGCGTTCTTTTCATCAAAATTTATTTATTTATCCTATTGATGTATTCTAATACTTCCTACTAATATTATAAATGCGAAGTATGGATTTTTGTTTTTTTAATGTTTGTCTTTCAACTGACTGCCACCTACACCACCTACACCTACTGCTGCCTACTTTCTTTTGACTGCCTCGTTGGTCTAGTGGTTGCAAGCGCGACTGCTGAGCGTGGGGTCCTGGGTTCGATTCCCGGGTCGGGCAAAGTGTTATTGGGTTTTTTCATTAGGAAATTCTCAGTAGTAGCCCGGAGTCTGGATTTGTGCCCGGTCAATGGCAATAGGCTCGCCCCCTATTACATGGGACTATAACATAACTGGCGAAATGTGGGTGTACTATTACACCTCTGCCTACTCCTTCGGGGAAATACAGGCGTGATGTTATGTTGTTATGTGTTATGTCTTTCAATCACGCTAAATCAGCTGAACTTATTACGATGAAATTTAGCACACAGATAGACCATGTCCTGGATTAACACATAGAATACTTTTTATCGACATTTCACGGGAGCGAGGCCGCGGGCATCAGCTAGTAGGTAATAAGAGTACATTACATACTCAACAGTTCCTACTTTATCAACACTTTACCTACATACGTGGGACACTCAGAAAGTTTTGCGAAACTAAAAAAAATTGTTCTATACATATGTACATATATTTTTATCAAATCTTTTCAAAGTACTTTCCACCAGCCTCTATACAAAGATTCATGCGCCTAAACCAGTTTTCAAAACACTTTTTCCAGTCCGCCGCAGACACCTCGTTTACAGCCTGCTCGAACGCAGCCAGCGCATCTTCCGGCGACGAAAATTGTATCCCTTTGAGCTGATTTTTTATTTTTGGGAATAAAAAGAAGTCACACGGTGCTAGATCAGGGCTGTAAGGAGGGTGACCCAGGAGTTTGACTGGCGTGCTGTCCAGGAAGTCCCTCGTTTTGAGTGCGGTGTGCGCAGGTGCATTGTCGTGGTGGAGCAGTAGCCCGCGGAGCCCTGTGTTTGGTCGCTTGTTGCTTATAACAGAGAAAACTTCTGGCAAACATTTGGTAGTATACCATTCGGCATTAATGCTTCTTTGATCCCGTAAGGGAATTGATACCAAGTGGCCAGTCAAATTAAAAAAGCTAGCGATCAAAATCTTACCCCCGCTTCTAGATCGCTTCACTTTGGTAGGCGTTGGCTCATTTTGAAACACCCAAACAGTCGACTGGCGCTTGGTTTCTGGGTCGTATTGATAAATCCAGGACTCATCACCTGTAACGATGTCGTAAACACGCCGAGACGAGCCTGCTTCAAATTTGTTAAGCATATCACGGCACCATTCCACCCGGGCCTGCTTCTGAGCATCGGTGAGGTTGTGCGGCACCCAGCGTGATACTATCCTCCTCACGCGAAGATGGCTGTGTAGAATCTCGTGAACGCTTCCCGATCCAATCTTCAATATGTGTTGAATCTCCTGATATGTAATTCGCCTATTGTCTTGGATTAAATTTTTCACTGCTAGCACGTTTTCTTCGGTAACAGCCGTCAAAGGGCGACCGCTTCTTTCGTCATCCCCCAAAGTTGGTCGACCGCGCTTGAATTCGTTATACCAACGATACACGGTTGCCTTGGAAGGGCCTTCATCCATGAATGCCATTTGAAGTCTATCGTACGATTCATCCGGTTTCAGGCGACACTTGAAATCGTATAAAATCATAGCTCTAAAATGTTCCCGGCGCAGATCCATATTTCAGTGAGACACAATACTTTGAATTAACTCGCAAAAAATGTGGAGGGAAATTTTGAAATTGGAACTTACTTATTTTTACTTATAAATAATCATATTTTCGAAAAACATTATAACTGGCCAGTCTCCCATATATAAAAACTTTTTTTCGCAATACTTTCTGAGGGGCCTGGTATGTTTGCGTTTGATTTTATTGATTATCGTTTTTATTTGTCCTTGAAGGATTTTAACTTGTTTTTTTATGAACTTACTCATAACTGATACTATTCCAAATATTGTTGGGAAAATTCCAGTGGTTCCGAAGATTAAAGGTAATAAGTAAAAAACTTTGATAAATACAACATTTCACTCACACTCATTTTGCCAGGGGCCTTACTTCCGACTGGTTTGAGCTCTGAACCAAATCGAGCTAATGTCAATTTCTAGAGGAACGCAGTACGAATTGACACTAACTCGAATTCAAATTCAATTGATACAGCACTCTTATCTAGTCGGGAGTAAGGCCCATGGACACTCGCGATGCCATCTTTTTGTTATATGCTCCGGGACGTTAGTACTATTAGGTATTATGTGCTCCGGGTTCCGTCTTTGGGTATATTTTTTATGTTGGGTATGATATATTTAGTTTCTGTTAGTTTCTATAGACAAATTATTAAGTGGACCATGCTTTCAAAAGTGTGCAATCAAAATTATACCTTAATTTTATAAATAAACTAGCTTTTACCCGCGGCTCCGCTCGCGTTAGATTCTGTTATACCCCCGTGACGGATCCTGTTAATAATAAGGTGTTTTCCTGTAACTATTACAAAACTGTAAATGTCTGTTTGTTTATTTATTCGAGCATCACGCAAAAACTACGGGACCTATTTTGTTTTTTTTTTGTGTTTAGACTTGTAAACAGGTATGCATTTTATGAAAAAAGAAAACGATTCCTGTAGGATGAATTGAAGAACAACGGAGTGAAGCCACGGGCAAAGTCCTGACCTGTCCAGTCCAGTCTAGTCAGATCCAGTCCGATCCAGTCTGATCTAGTCTTATCCAGTCCGATCTAGTCCGATCCAGTACACTCCACTCCACTCCACGCAACTCACCCACTCACTCACTCACTTACACACACTCACTCACTCACTAACTCCCACACCCACTCACTTACTCACTCAGCCACTCAGTCACCCAATCACTCACCCATCCACTCAGTCACTCTCTCACTCACCCTCTCACATACTCACTCACTCACTCACTCACACACTCGCTCACACACTCGCTCACTCGCCTAGTCGCCCACTCTCCCACTCACTCATCCATCATACATTACTATCCGCTCGTGCAAATGCATAGAAGCTGTATCGGTCGGGTGAGGACGCACCCCACAAATAGATTTTTTTTCTTTCTTTCTTTCTTTCTCAACTCATAACTCATACCAGTTTTTAAATCTGATTATCAGCATTCAAACAAAAAAGTTTCATCAAAATCGGCCCAGTAGTTTTAGCGTGATGTTCGAACAAACAAACAAACAGACATTTACAATTTTATAATGGTTAAGATAAATAAAAAATTGCTGGTACGAATGTGTGTGGTACACACAATGTGTTTTACATTATGTAAATTATGTAATATTTTATTGTAATATTTTTTTTTTTTTCGTTTTTTTTTACACGCCCCCATCTAGTCGCAAACTAAGCAGAGCTTGTACTATGCTTTTGCTTTTACCACTTTTACTATTCTAAAAAAACCGGCCAAGAGCATGTCGGGCCATGCTCAGTATTATAGGGTTCCTTAAGTAGGTGTAATTACAAACGAATCAAATCGAATATTAATCATGGCTATTTTAGTTTTTGCAATAATCGGCAGCATTCGCGACTCAGAGCGTGTTGTTAGTAGCGCCATCTAGCGATAAATTCAAGAAGCCAAATTGAAGAAGTCTGTCATGTCAAAGTTATTTTTTGTGATATTTTCAAATAGAAAGTAGCTAAAGGAGCATTATTTGTTACGATAATTTTTCTCTAAGGTCAATGACCTTTGAACTAGGACGTTTTAAGTATTTTTCAGTTTTCTGTCTATAACTCAAAAAATTATAATCACATTATACTCGAAATAATTTTAAAAGAGAGTTTTCACAAAGGTCTATCAATGTGGGAGATTATAAGTGTGTGTGTGTGGGGGGGGGGGGGGTGTGAGTTCTACGTTGCATAGTTTAGAAATGGCAGGGGGGGGGGACACATTGCAAGCCACTTTGGCGGGCTATATTTCTCAGATGGTACACCTGATAATAATGTGATGTATGAAACATTACCTTCATTTTAGTAGACCTATTCAATGATACACCACACGAGGGGGTGCAGCGAAAAAAAAATTTTCATTCCTATTTCACATGTATGGGCGTCACCCCTAAAATACGTAAAAACTATTTTTTTATTCTTTTAAAATTGAGATCTATATGCAAACTATTTTTTAACAAAATTTCATTTACTTATGTTTATAACTGTAGAAGTTATTAAGCTGTAAAGGATTAGGACAGACGGACGGACATGACGAAACTATAAGGGTTCCTTGTAGGACTACGGAACCCTAAAAATGAGAATTATAACTGTATTAAATCGTTTTAATGCTACAGACAGAGAAATGTGTTGCTGGGGAGTTTGTTGCGCCGTTTCTTCTTTCCAGCATAAACACTAGGAAGCGGTAAAGGGCGGGCATTTTTGGGTCTTTTTTAGGGTTCCGTAGTCCTACAAGGAACCCTTATAGTTTCGTCATGTCCGTCCGTCTGTCCGTGTGAATTTTTTTTTTTTTCTCTGCATCCCCTCTTTTGGGGTATAATTGAATAGGTCTACTAAAACAAAGGTAATGTTTCATACACAACTTTTTTATCAGGTATACCATCTGCGAAATACAGCCCGCCAAAGTGGCTTGCAATGTGTCCCCCCCCTGCCATTTCTAAGCTATGCAATGTAGAAACTTATAATCTTCCACATTGATAGACCTTTATAAAAACTCTCTTTTAAAATAATTTCGAGTATAATGTGATTATAAATTTTTGAGTTATAGTGAGAAAACTGAAAAATACTTAAGACGTCCTAGTTCATAGGTCATTGACCTTAAAGAAAAATGATCTTAGCAAATAATGCTCCTTTAGTTACTACCTATTTAAAAAAATCACAAAAAGTAACTTTGTGTTATATTGATTTGACACAATCCTTCAATTTAGCTTCTTAAATTCAGCGCTAGGTGGCGCTGTTTGCAAAAACTAAAATAGCAATTATTAATATTCGATTTAATTCGTTTGTAATTAGGAACCCTATAATACTGAGCATGGCCCGACATGCTCTTGGCCGGTTTTTTTTATATCAAATGGCCTAACGTTTGACCGCCACCTCACCTGATGTTAAGCGATGGTGCTATCTATATTTTTGTTGACGTTTAATAAGGGCTAATTGGCTTATGCCTAAATTGAATAAATGCCATTTTGATTTTGATGATGTGTTTTATTTAATACTAGCTGTGCCCGCGACTCCGTCCGCGTGGATGTCGGAAAATAACATCGAGTCATAATTATGAACACAATATCTTCAAATATATACATATAAGCGCCTACACAGACGATTACACTATTTACCGACCATACTATATTTTGTTTTTACAACCAACCGGGTAAGGTGATGGAATTTCATAGAATTAGCCCTAAACTCCCTCATTCTGAGAAGACGCTCGTGCCCAGCAGTGGGAAGTAATTGGGCTGATTATGTTATTCTATAACACTAACCACATCTCTTCTTATGCTGAGAAGAGGCCCGTGTCCAGCAGTGGGACTGTAATGGGCTGGTAATGTTATGTTATTCTAGAATACTAATAATATCCAGTTCTTTAACTCTTCTCATTTTGAGAAGAGGGCCATGCCCAGTAGTGGGACAGTAATGGGTTGACTACGTTATGTTATTCTATATTTTCTAGTTTCTTAACTCTTCTCGTTCCGAGAAGAGGTCCGTGCCCAGCAGTGGGGCAGTAGGTAATGAGCTGATTATGTTATGATAATCTATTACACTAACAATATCCAGTTCCTTAACTCTTCTCATTCCAAGAAGAGGGCCATGCCCAGCAGCGGGACAGTGATGGGCTATGTTATGTTATTCTATATTTTCTAAAATACTAATAGAATCCAGTTGTATTTTTAGGAACCTGCAACCTGCACCCAAACAACAATCATGACCTCTACTTTGTATGCAACTTAATACAATAGAGGGGTCAAGCTGTATAGCTGGATCTACTCAACCGATTCAGATAAAACATACCCTATATTTTAAGTTAGACTAATACCAATACAAATGCTAAGTTTCATTACGATCCGTTCAGCCGTTTTCACGTGATGAGGTAACAAACAGACAGACAGACAGACAGACCGACAGACAGACAGACAGACAGACAGACATAAATTTTTTAAACGATTGATTCGTGTTCTATAGCTTATTTCTAGTCCCCCTAGCCGGTTTTCGCGAAAAAAAATTCAATGTACAGACTTTTCGACCTTTACAGTTTTATTATAGTATAGATCAGGGTTCGAAATTATCAACGACTATACAGCATACAGCCCAATAGACGCCTAATGTTGAATATAATGCGTACAATAAGTTCTGCTACTAGCTGAGGCACTGCAATCCTATTGGCCCTACCAAGGCGGCGATTGGCTAATCACTAACGCGGCAGTTTTCACGGCTCATGTAAGTGGCCGAAACTGATTTGAAGATTTCAAGCTGCGAATAGTGGCAACCTACATAAGTGAAATTTCATAGATGTGTTGCAGACATCGGTCACCTGTTATGAGGCGTCTATGGGTTGTATGGTTGTTGGAAATTATCAAGATAAATTAAGCTCTGGTCGAGTGTGCGAGAGAAGCGAAGGGGCGACAACGAGGGAGTCTTCTGGTGGAGCAAACTCAGAAACACTATAGCTTATCAAACAAAACATTATGCAGAAAGTCAATTGACAAACGTAACCAATGAACGATAACATTTTAGAAAAATGCTTGTAATATCACGATTTTTAAATAGAAATGTTGTGAAACGTTGTTTTTATAAACATGTAAATGATGAATGATGTAAAAAGACTTGTTTGCGAAATGAAATACTATGAAAGGTTGTTTTAAGAAAAATGTAGTTTGTAAAAACACTTGTTTGCAAAATGAAACATAGTGAAAGCTTGTTTTTAGAAATATGTACGTTTGTAATTTTTCACAAAATGTCACTTCAAAATTGTTTTTGAAGTGACATTTTGTGAAAAAATATTAGCGGAACATTATGGACCCATCGAAAACGATAATAATGTTAACTGTTTTTTATTTATAACAAATGAATTTTTAAGCTAATGCTGTTAAATTTCATATTATTATTATTTCATCATCATCATCATTATCATTTCAGCTGAAAGACGTCCACTGCTGGACATAGGCCTCCGTAGTGCGTCGGCAATGTTTGCCAACGCGCGTACAGGCGGATTCGACGTCGTCTGGTGTAAGAAGTCCGCCTCACTACTGCGCAGGCTGCGCGGCAGCCACAACACCATTCTGCACATGATAGCCGCCCGGGCTGATAATCCGCTTGTGTGGGCGCTAGGCGACCGGACCAAATCCCTTTTTACTAACATAGGTTAAGTTATATGTTAGTTACACATTGGATCCATTGTTGTCTTCAATAAATATAAAAATATTTATATTATCTATAGAGATTACATAAATAATATGAAATTAAACAGCATTAGCTTAAAAATTCATTTTTTATAAATAAAAAACTGTTAAAATAATTATTTCCTTTGTTTTCGATCTATACAACGACCTCCTATCGATAACACGTTTTCAGCGTTGGTACATCACTAGTGCAAGGGGCGGAGTCGACGCCATATTGTGTATACAAAGTGCCGCACGTCACGTGACCTTAGCACTCATCCAGTGTAGTAGCTTCTTAAATCGTTGGTGTTGCTAGATAAAATCCTTTTACCCCTGATATCAAACAACTGACCACGACTAATATCAAGTCTTTAAATAATTAATACGATCCAATTATAAACAGTCACAGAAAGGGATTGTTTAGCAAATTGATTGTCAATTTCAATGTTCCGTTTAGTAATAATCACAATTATTGTCATTCGTTATCAGTATGTATACTGGTATACCAACGACTAGGATCAGGGCTAGAAAGGCAAAATACAGCAAAATTTGTGTCTCAATTAGCTAAATAATTCGTGTCCCTGGCCGTACATAGAATGTAACTATATAATAAAAAATTGTTATTTGCTATGCAAGACTGTAAAGTTGTTATTTAGCGCGTTTTCTTCTATTAAAGCAAGCGAAGGATTTTAAGATTGAATTCTAAAATATAATCAAAAAAATATAAAGGCACGAGACGCAAATAATTTTGCAGCCGTGCAAACACAGACATAGTAAAAAATATAGACGAAGTGCTGCGAACAATCATTGTGAAGTCAAAAAAAACCGTGCTTCTTCGAGTACAACCAGTTCTCATGCACATACCATAAACCTGAAGGATATTTGCTTTCGCGATTCTTCCTGGGCGATGCCACGACATGTGTACTGAGAGGGGTGAGCACGGTTTGAGGTGCATGTGTGTGCGTAGACGCTGGTTGTACACGAAGGAGCATGGTTTTTTTGACTTCACTATGAATGTTCGCAGCACTTAGTCTATATTTTTTACTATGTCTGTGCGTGCAAAACACACAACTTTTCATCTCACTGCAGCCAAGAAAATGCTAGATGTAAGAAAAACAATTGAAATATAATTAATCAGGGTTTAATTATTCATAGTAGTTACTTACAAAATGGAACATTATACTAAAACTAAAAATAAAATTACTGCTGTTGGTTGGATACTTGTGTACTATTCCTTGGTAAATTATTTGCAAAATTATCAAAAATTACTCATTTCATGAGATAGGTATTTGACATAAGCTCCATACAAAATATGTCAAATTTCTATCTCTAGTAAGGTAAATCGTGGATAGATTGGATATTAATTTTGGCCGTATGTTGTTTTAATAGAAATTTCTACCCGTCTGCGGCGCAGCCCAAAAGGAGGGATCACGTTTTTAGTCATATATAAATCATGCTCAACAAAGTGTTCGCTATGTCGTGAAACGGTGCAAAAATAAATCGACAGCGCATAAAAAGTCAGATGGAATTACTTTTCACAAGTTAGTATAGTACCAGAATGGAATCCAATGAAATGAGTAATTTTTGATAATTTTGCTAATAATTTACCAAGAAATAGTACGCAAGTACCTATCCAACCAACAGCAGTAATTTTATTTTTAGTTTTAGTATAATATTCCATTTTGTAAGTAATTACTATGAATAATTAAACCCTGATTAATTATATTTCAATTGTTTTTCATACATCTAGCATTTTCTTGGCTGCATTGAGCGAGATGAAAAGTTGTGTGTTTTGCACGGCTGCAAATTTATTTGCGTCTCGTGCCTTTACATTTTTTTTTATTATATTGTAGAATTCAATCTTAGAATATGTCGTATTATAATATTTATAATCTCAAGGCATTCAATTTAAGTACCTACCTATGTACCTATCACCTGTACTGACATAGCATAATACATAACAAAAGAATAAGCGCGGGCGAGGTTCGGTGGCGACGGTAGCGGGGTAGGGGCGGCGTGGCCCGTGGCGGGTCAGTTGCGGTCGCGTTGAGGAAGGTTGAATCGGGCGCACGAGCCGTGTGGCCTCAGTACCGCGGTTTCAAACGTTCGGTGACCGTGCAGCGCGTGTCGGTACTCCTTCCCCCGCGCCTCGCCGCTCTCAGCTCTTGGCTCTTGCTTGTGCCCTCCTCACTGTTCACTTTGTGAACTACGAACCTTTCCTCTGATACAGTACGAACTAGATATGTTTATTATATGTATACACATCAATTTTATGTGAAATACTGAATTTAGCTAAGTAGCTACTTCAAATGGGTCACCTTGCGGCTTAGGTACGATTAAACACGAATTAAAAAAGTTGTTTCCTACGTTTACACGTGGATGAATAATTAAAAAAAAATCTAGCTTCAAATTAGATGGCAGTGCGTTATTTTATTATACTTCATAAGTAGGTAGGTAGGTATAATAAATGGTACATAGGTACATGTTTAATGAATAATTAGGTAATAATACCTAATTGCAGATTTGAATTCGTTTGTGAGTTAAAGCCATTGACCTATAGGTTACCATCGCACTGGCTCAGACCAACAAAAAAATAGTTGGTCTGTGCTCACGGGTTAAAGCTCACCGATGTAGGTATCTACATAAACATTTCTACTGTAACATCTATGCACCTAGGTAAACTCTGTTTTTTAACCGACTAAAAAAAAGGAGGAGGTTCTCAATTCGACGCGTATCTTTTAACTTTTTTTTTATGTACCTATGACCAACTTTTCACAGAGTAGTCCGATTTTGATGATTCTTTTTTAATGGATAGGGTATATCTGGAAGTTGGTTCCATTTAAATTTCAAAATCAAAATCCACCCCTAAGGGTAGGAAAACAGGGGATGAGTGCTTGTTCACCCACTGAATTCTTACCTGTTATCCGATTCTGTTGAAACTTGGCACACATAAATGTAGTTCTAGACACTACAACATAATGGAGACCTGAAGTTAGATTTTAGCCACAAAAAAATTGAAAAATTAACATTTTAACAAAAAATTGAACCGGCGAAAACAGAAACTGAAAAGCGAAAAATAAAATTAAGCTTTTAGTCTTTTCCTAACTAAACTAAAACGAATGTAAATAACTAATTATGAGTCAGCGCCAAACAAACAATTAACGAAGATCATTAAATTATTTTAAATAAATAATAAAAACAACATAACATAAAATACAACGTGAAATTTTCAACGATAAACAATAATTTTCCATAAATACGTTCTCCGCACGACTCATTGCAACTTGCACGCAGTTTGCTTGTTTGTTTGGCGCCGACTCATAATTAATCATTTACATTAGTTTAGTTAGGAAAAGACTTAATTCTTAGATTATGTAGTAATTCTACGGCTTAATTTTATTTTTCGCTTTTCAGTTTCTGTTTTCGTCGTTTCAATTTTTTGTAAAAAAGTTTTTCATCGATCTATATGTACTTCGTACACACGGCTACACATCAAGCTGTACAAAACCAGTAAAGGCTGACCTCGCGTTGTAAAAAAAAACCTATACAATGCGAGGTCAGCTTATACTGGAAATGTACAGCTTGATGTGTAGCCGTGTGTACTAGATTACGCGGTCCGAAAACCTCTTAAGGGGTCATTGTACTTATCATTATGAACTGCTTTTACTATGGGACCAACCATGAAATTGCAAAAAAAAACAACAGCTGATCCCTACAATTTGTCGATTTAACGGCAGATTTTTTTTTCGCGATTTCTGTGTCTCATAGTAAAAGTTGTTCATAATAATGAGTAAAATGATCCCTTAAAAGGTTTAGTACTAACAATGAGGTTGTATAGGGACAAGGAGTTACACAAGAATGGAATTCTCGACTTTATTAACTACTATGAACTTGGCTTCCTAGAACTACAGTCAGTGATGACATGTATTGTCAATGGCAAGGTGAACAAGGCAGTTTATGTATTATGCTGTGGTATTATGTAAGTAAAGTAGATACTTACGTGTATAACGGTCTACCTCAGTACCTACCTATTATTTAAGACAATGAAGTTACTCTGCTTAGTTGTTAAATTAAAGGTTTAATTCATTGGAATATAATGAGCATTCCGATGTCGGAGCCAAAATATTTTTGTCGCCAAAGACGGAAAGAGCTTGAACCATTATGAACGCTTGAACCATTGAAACATTATGATAGGTAGGTACATATTACCAAATAAATAATATCATATTTGTACTTTTAAAGAAACAGATGTCCTGCAGTCCTGCCTGACTGACTGATTCATCAACGCAGAGCCGAAACCACTCAAGTTAGAAACATGAAATTTGGACAGTAGGTATGTTCCTTTTATAACGGAATCACCCACTAAGAAAGGATTTTTGGAAATTTTTACCCAAGGGGTGAAAAAATAAAAAATTATGATTAGAGTTTGTGTGAAAAATCTTTACTTCTGGATTTATTCAAAACTTGGGAAAAATATTTTATTCATAATCTAAGAAGTAAACTTTTTATTTATAATAAAAAACCTATCCTTTCTTTTTCCAAAACTACTCCAAAAAGAGGATGCAATAGGTTAAGGTACCTGTACATTTTGTATGGGGTAATATTATTGGGGGGCTGGCCAGAAAACGTCCACGTGTGCCTAACGGCTGCTTGTCCTCCTGGACACGTTTGGAGGGAACGGCAGTTGTTTGGCGGTTGCACCCTGGGTACGGGCACAGAGTACCTAAGGATGTGGTACAGGCAATAGAATCCTTTCGAGGGATTAATCTTCGGGGGATCTTATTGCCTGTAGCGAATATTCTGGTGCGGGAGGGGCCCGTTCTGGGCCAGTGGGGAGTTGCTCCACGTGTCCCTCTGACGCCAACAGAGGGCACAGTGGAGGAGCAGGGGCGGGCCCGGTGTGCACTCACCCTATCACTGGGCAGGCAGCGGGGGGACTGTCCTTCCCTGCCCCCGTCGATCTCGTATCCCCAGGACCGAGGGTCTTGGCTTCACCGCTCGGACCGCGACAAAGAAAACCTCTATAAAAAATTACGGGACGATGGGGCCTGCGAGCAGCAGACTCGGGGTAGTCTACTACCCGACCAGTTGGCGTAACTGGCCCAGCTGGCGTAGCTGACACAGTTGGCGTAGCTGACACAGTTGGCGTAGCTGACACAGTTGGCGTAGCTGTCTTAGCTAACACAGCTAGCGTAGTTGGCGCATCTGGCGTAGCTGGTAAAGGCCCGTGAGGTGAGGTGGCGTGCAGTGTTCCGTGTGCGCCACCGAGGAGGGTACGGCCGACTTTAGGCCGCACGGGTAGAAGGGGCTCGCCTGCTTGTGACGGGCCGGGACCTGTCGGGGGTGGTTGTGTGAAATTGTGAATACTCACAGGTTCCCAAGCCCCCGGCTAAGGTAGTTGAAGGAACACCGTGGCGGTTTTAGTCGGTAAGAGTCCGACACTGGCTCCGCCTACCCCGGGCGGAGTGCGTCCATGAAGATTTCCCCACGGCAAAAAAAAATCCTAATCAAATCTTTAAAGCAATTAATGAATCAGAATTTTCGAAATATAAATTCAACGGGGTTAAAAAAGGGGTCTTAAAGTTTCTATCAAAAATCTTCCTGAGGGCACACTCAACTTGACTCAACACAAACATTAAATGAATTGCATGACCTACACTCAACACAAAAATTAAATAAAAATCAACGAAATATATGTATATTCTTTATATGGGGCATGTTTAAACTTTTTACGCGGGCAAAGCCGCAAGAGCACTGCTTGTTATAGGTACCTACATAAGTACCTACTTATTACTATCCTATCGACGTAAATAGTTACATAGTTCTGTATCTTAAATCATTGCTTATCAATCATTCAACGAATAATAAATGTAAATAAATAAAATGCTAAGTGTTAATTATGTTATCTACCTACCTCAAATATATTTCTATACCTACCTAATTACAATTTAAAGAATATATATAGATACATGTAAAACTAGGTGGATACCTAGGTAGGTACCTAAATAAAATGAAAAATTTGCTTTCGGAAATTATTGCACTGGTCACCAGACCCACCTAACATAGTTCGCGTTATGTTGTTGTCCTAGACAGACAGACAGATATCGGAGAGGGAGAGTGCGGAAGGCAGAGAGGACAGGGGGGCAAGGGAGTTACGCAGGCGCACTGTAGCCGAGAGTTCACACGCGCGCTTCGAAACCGCGGTGCGCCTCCACGTGTACGTTAGCGTTGCCCTCTTTCACCCGCACACCGCGTTCCGCGTGCGGGTCGGACATTCCAACCAACCTTCAACAAACGCGCTCCGTCTATCGCATAGTACCTAGGTATAATATAATACGTTATAATAGCGTTATGCTTGTGTAACAATTACAAATACCCATACATACAAAATGAGAGTCTATGAAAACAATTTAGGTAGGTAGGTACTTACGTACCTACTTGCTATCCAAAATATCAAATTCTAATCCTGTGTTCTGCAAAGCTATGTCTAAGAAAATGTGTGCAATATTTACTTAAAGGGACATGTAATTTTTATTTTAACAATAAGTAGTAGGTATCTACCTAGTAGTAGGTATATACTTATAGTATATACGTGGGACACTCAGAAAGTTTTGCGAAACTAAAAAAAATTGTTCTATACGTACATATATTTTTATCAAATCTTTTCAAAGTACTTTCCACCAGCCTCTATACAAAGATTCATGCGCCTAAACCAGTTTTCAAAACACTTTTTCCAGTCCGCCGCAGACACCTCGTTTACAGCCTGCTCGAACGCAGCCAGCGCATCTTCCGGCGACGAAAATTGTATCCCTTTGAGCTGATTTTTTATTTTTGGGAATAAAAAGAAGTCACACGGTGCTAGATCAGGGCTGTAAGGAGGGTGACCCAGGAGTTTGACTGGCGTGCTGTCCAGGAAGTCCCTCGTTTTGAGTGCGGTGTGCGCAGGTGCATTGTCGTGGTGGAGCAGTAGCCCGCGGAGCCCTGTGTTTGGTCGCTTGTTGCTTATAACAGAGAAAACTTCTGGCAAACATTTGGTAGTATACCATTCGGCATTAATGCTTCTTTGATCCCGTAAGGGAATTGATACCAAGTGGCCAGTCAAATTAAAAAAGCTAGCGATCAAAATCTTACCCCCGCTTCTAGATCGCTTCACTTTGGTAGGCGTTGGCTCATTTTGAAACACCCAAACAGTCGACTGGCGCTTGGTTTCTGGGTCGTATTGATAAATCCAGGACTCATCACCTGTAACGATGTCGTAAACACGCCGAGACGAGCCTGCTTCAAATTTGTTAAGCATATCACGGCACCATTCCACCCGGGCCTGCTTCTGAGCATCGGTGAGGTTGTGCGGCACCCAGCGTGATACTATCCTCCTCACGCGAAGATGGCTGTGTAGAATCTCGTGAACGCTTCCCGATCCAATCTTCAATATGTGTTGAATCTCCTGATATGTAATTCGCCTATTGTCTTGGATTAAATTTTTCACTGCTAGCACGTTTTCTTCGGTAACAGCCGTCAAAGGGCGACCGCTTCTTTCGTCATCCCCCAAAGTTGGTCGACCGCGCTTGAATTCGTTATACCAACGATACACGGTTGCCTTGGAAGGGCCTTCATCCATGAATGCCATTTGAAGTCTATCGTACGATTCATCCGGTTTCAGGCGACACTTGAAATCGTATAAAATCATAGCTCTAAAATGTTCCCGGCGCAGATCCATATTTCAGTGAGACACAATACTTTGAATTAACTCGCAAAAAATGTGGAGGGAAATTTTGAAATTGGAACTTACTTATTTTTACTTATAAATAATCATATTTTCGAAAAACATTATAACTGGCCAGTCTCCCATATATAAAAACTTTTTTTCGCAATACTTTCTGAGGGGCCTGGTACGTTACTTTAAGCATTTCTTAAAAGATCCCGATCTATCCACTATTTGCCCTACTAGACACTGAGGTATTATTACCGAATACAAGAAAGGTTCATAACCTTTATAAAAAGTGCGCTGGATAGGACTTACCTATGTAAGTAAGTTATCTACAATAGACTCTTTAAAAGCGGATAAAATAACTTCTGATTGTACCTACCTACCTACATAACCTACCAAAATATGTTGTTGTTTATGTACAAGTACCTATTTTAGGAATTTTTAACCGACTTCAAAAAAAGGAGGAGGTTATGTATTCGGCGCTTTTTTTTTTCGTATATTTTTTTTTTTCTTGTATGTACACCGATTACTCCGAGATTTGTGGGCCGATTTACGTGGTTGTTTTTTTATTTGGTAGAGAAAGTCCGCGCGGTGGTCCCATATAAATTTTATTGACTTGGGTTGAGTAGTTTTTTTTAATCAACTTCAAAAAAAGGAGGAGGTTATGTTCAACTAAAAAGTATGAAATAAAAACATTTTAACAAAAAAAAAACCGACTTAAAAAACCTTAACTAAAAAGTAAAAAATAATCATTGTATGTATTTTAAAATCTTAACATAAAACCAAAATTTTGAAGGCGGCGCGTGATTTTCATGTACGTTCACATAAACTGTATTTACTATAGAAGATATTGGGCTCGACTGTACACTACATGACGCAAAGGGTCAATCACGCGCCGCCTTCAAAATTTTGGTTTTATGTTAAGATTTTAAAATATATACAATGATTATTTTTGACTTTTTAGTTAAGGTTTTTGAAGTCGGTTTTTTTTTGTTATAGGATTCTGCGCTCGAAACTAAAAGATTAATCCAGAACTTAGGTAGTACATAACCAGCCCATTACTGTCCTACAGCTAGGCACGGGCCTCTTCTCAGTACGAAAAGGCTAAGGCTAGCCACCACGCTGGCCTAGTATGGGTTGGCGGACATAGGTATCTACATACTTATTCATATTTTTATACAGGTTGATTTATCCAGAGATTCTTTCCTTTATGGTGCTTACGGCCAAAATTAATACCTAACCTATCTATCCACGATTTGCTCTACTAGAGATAGAAATTTGACATAAGCTCCATACATTTTACGTCAAATTTCTATCTCTAGTAGGGCAAATCGTGGATTAATGGGTTATTAATTTTGGCCGATATCCCCCATTTGGACCAACTTGACAACATCTGTCTGTACCCATAGATTAATAAGTTATTCTAAGGCCAAAATTAATATCCTATCTATCCACGATTTGCCTTACTTCTTCTTCTTCGTGTCAATGGTTCTTATTTACTTCACACTTACCTACCACACCACACTTGCCTTACTAGAGATAGAAATTTGACATAATCTCCATACAAATTATGTCAAATTACTATCTCTAGTAGGGCAAATCGTCGATGGATAGGATATTAATTTTGTCTGTGTGTACCATTTTGAATAGCTTATGAAACGCTTATTTATAAGTACCAGTACCCCAAGTGTCATACATCATTAAAAAAAAAAAAGTAATACTGCACTATTAAAAAAAACTGTTGTTCCCTAGATTTGTGTTCACATAAATCAACAAAAAGTAGAGAATAGCAGTATTTTTTCTTTATTTTTGTTTTGGTCCCATAGTACAAGTTGTTTAAATAGATGAGTATCTAGTACAATCATCCCTTAAAGAATTGCTAATGAATTTTAATACAAAGATGCAATGTCTTTTTATTTTTTTATTTTATTAGTGTCTGTACCTATAAACATAGTCAACACAGTTTCTTGAAGAAAAGAAAATCATTGTAGAAAAGACAGAAGAAAATTAACCGAAGCGATTTATTTATTGCTCCCGCTTGCTCTTATGTTTCACAACGCTACCGATT
The DNA here is from genome assembly GCA_949699075.1 of Asteroscopus sphinx. NCBI lineage: Eukaryota > Metazoa > Arthropoda > Insecta > Lepidoptera > Noctuidae > Asteroscopus > Asteroscopus sphinx. The sequence continues at coordinate 23,372,705 of OX453004.1, read as the reverse complement.
TCACCAATACGCCGCGGCGCGCAGCGCGGCATTCGGCTTCTGTCGGTCGAGTGAGCTTGTCGCTATAGTTGCTCGCTGTCAGACCTTTATACACAACCTACGCCAACATTGACAACGTTGAACCTTGATAGAAAATCATCATCATTGTATAACATGATAGGTAAGGATTTTTATTCATAACTTTGTCTGCTTTATTTATGTTTTATGTAGTCCAAGTTTATACTTCGTTTTAATACAATTTAGGTAGGTCTAGGTACTTAATTAAAATAATGTGAAACATTACATGTAGTACACACGGCTACACATCAAGCTGTACATTTCCAGTATAAGCTGACCTCGTATTGTACAGGTTTTCCTTACAACGCGAGGTCAGCCTTTACTGGTTTTGTATAGCTTGATGTGTAGCCGTGTGTACCTACCTACTTTTTGGAATTTTTAGCTTTGTTTAATTTGCAATACATTATTATAACCCACTTCCTTACCTACATATATTTTCATTCAATTAAATTCATACTTACCTAGATAGGAGTTATTGTCATTCACCACTTGCATCTCAAAATATTCCTTGACTCATCCCTTTTTTATTATTTTAAAGTTAAGTCATAAACATAATGTTTTGCATAAATATAGGTACGTTCAACGGAAACTAGTGCAATTTTTAATTATGATAGGTAGGTATTACATTTTATAATTTAAAAATAAAAAATAATACCAATACTTACTAAATGTTAGGCTAGGTCATTTTAAACTATCTTTCGAATTCCGATAATATTCATTACCACAACGAAACCTACCTGAAAGTAAAAAGCAATAATGCTTGTAAATAGGGCGGGGTAGGGTGAGCGAGAGAGGGATATCTTCTTAGTGCGAACTGCGGGGTCGGCGGCCCAAACACGTGGAGGCCTGCACCGCGGCACTATCGCGTCGAAACCGCGGTGCAGGCCTCCACGTGCTGTCAGAGGACATTCACTCGGCTTATGCTCCGCTCCCCTCTTTCCGTTCACACCCCTGCCTGGCCGTATTATGTTGGTGCATCCTGATATTCCTGACTGATCGCTGCATGCCATACACAACACAAACTGTACTGTGAACGGTCGTCGCGTTTAAATCGGAGAGCCAATCATAATTACGGTCGACATAATAATATGGAATCTTTATCGTCTATTGAAATAAAGCAATATCGTTCGACAGGTGAGGAAGAACGAGTCCATCAATGTGGCGAATGTGGGCTAACGCTGTCCACTCGGAGTGCTCTAACAGCTCACGCACGCTCTCATCGTACTACTGCCGATGCTCATCGTTGCGACGTTTGCCACAAAACATTCGCCGTGCCTGCAAGATTAGTGCGTCATTATCGGACCCATACTGGTGAACGGCCTTTTGAGTGTGAATATTGTCACAAAATGTTCAGTGTCAAGGAGAACCTGCAAGTGCATCGTCGGATACATACCAAGGAGCGACCATACCGATGCGGTGTGTGCGACGCGGCGTTCGAACACTCAGGAAAGCTGCACCGACATGCCCGCATACATACTGGGGAACGACCACATGCGTGCCCTCATTGCCATAAGACTTTCATCCAGTCGGGACAATTAGTTATTCATCTCCGGACCCACACTGGTGAAAAACCGTACAGATGCCCGGCGTCTGGCTGCGGAAAAGGCTTCACCTGCTCCAAACAGCTTAAAGTGCACTCGCGTACACACACGGGCGAACGTCCTTACACTTGTGACATATGCCATCGTGACTTCGGCTACAATCATGTATTAAAATTACATCGTTTTCAACATTATGGCGAACGATGTTATCGCTGTACTGTTTGTGATGGCACATTTAATACCAAAAAACAGATGGAAGCTCATATCTACAAAGAACATGGCGCAGACACACCGCGCACTCAACAGATGCCATCCACGGAATCGCTGATGGTTAATGGAAACGTAATGTGTGATTTGGTGGAAGCTGCATTACAACAATTACCTCCGACTCCTCCTAGTTCCCCACCGTCCCCACAGTGCCCTATGGCTTCTTCTGCTTCCTCTGCATCCTGTTTGCCAGCATCCTCTCCATCACCTTCTCCCTCACCGGCACTGACAACTTCGCTCCAATATACCTTTGCACCATCGACGTTGCCGCCTAGAAAACGGAAACTTATTCCTCAACCTGATATTGAATTACCAGCTGTCAGACACACTTCAGTAATACAGTTTGCTCCTGCTGCGACAGTAGATTCATAGTACGCAATGTAATATATAAAAAGCTTACATGATTAATTTACCATATTACGTACCTAAAGTGGTACCTAATATTCTTAGCGTAATATTTCAAGGCTTTTTTAAATCTAATGGTTGTACGTTGACTCTGTATGAGATTGTAGTGGTAGTGTAAGGTGACTTGAATAATTTATACTATGAATAGATTGTAGGCTGTAGTGTAAAATGTGAACACGAATATCTGTAACCAATGGAATGTGAAATTATGATGTTTTACGGCCAAAATTAATATCCAATCTATCCACGATTTGCCCTACTAGAGATAGAAATTTGACATAAGCTTCATACAAACTATGTCAAATTTCTATCTCTAGTAGGGTAAAACGTGGATAGATAGGATATTAATTTTGGTCGTAAGAGTTGAGGAAAAGACTAATATAAACAGCTACCTAATAAGTGCATTTGTGCCGTTATTGTTAGCAGAATAAGTTTTTATATTTATCGTGTAGGTTTAAAACTAGTAAATAAAAAATAAAGTTCAATATTGAATTTAAAAGACGAGTCAATATTTATTTAACCTTCTCTTCTTCTGAGTGTGGAATTGGTAATTAACGCACCTTTTTCATTGGAAATTATATTATCAAGTTTTTTTTTGTCAAGTTCAGTCAAGTCGTAGGTTGTGATACTTATGTGTAATAAATGGTCAAGATTATTTTGATTATTTTGACTGCCTCGTTGGTCTAGTGGTTGCAAGCGCGACTGCTGAGCGTGGGGTCCTGGGTTCGATTCCCGGGTCGGGCAAAGTGTTATTGGGTTTTTTCATTAGGAAATTCTCAGTAGCAGCCCGGAGTCTGGATTTGTGCCCGGTCAGTGGCAATAGGCTCGCCCCCTATTACATGGGACTATAACATAACTGGCGAAATGTGGGTGTATGTACTATTACACCTCTGCCTACCCCTTCGGGGAAATACAGGCGTGATGTTATGTTATGTTTATGTTTTTATGTTGTTATTTTGATGAGAAACGGTTCGATTGTTGAACATTAACAAAAAATAAAACCGACTTCAAAAACCTTTAGCTAAAAAGTAAAAAATAATCATTGTATGTATTTTAAAATCTTAACATAAACCAACATTTTGAAGGCGGCGCGTGATTGACCCTTTGCGTTATGTAAATATAATGTACAGTCGAGCGCATATCTATAGTAATAAAAAACAGTTTATGTGAACATACATGAAAATCACGCGCCGCCTTCAAAATGTTGGTTTATGTTAAGATTTTAAAATACATACAATGATTATTTTTTACTTTTTAGTTAAGGTTTTTGAAGTCAGTTTTATTTTTTGTTAAAAAGTTTTTATTTCATACTTTTTAGTTGATAATTGCGAGGGTTCATTCATAAATGTTTATATAACCAGTTTGAGAATATATTTTTATTAACCTTTGCTATCCCACTGCTGGGCAAAGTCTCGCTCATGTTCTTCCAAACCTCCAATAACTATCGTGAAAAAAAACACGCATATCGGCCAAGAATTCTCAGAAAAACGTACCAATGAGCAGATCATCTAGATAGGCGAAGCTGAAATAAACTGATTTATTGAAGCTGGTTAAAAAACTACTCAACCTAAGTCAATAAAATTTACATGGAACCACCGCGCGGGCTACCTCTACCAAATAAAAAAACAACCACGTAAATCGGCCCATAAATCTCGGAGTAATAGGGTGTAAATACAAGAAAAAAAAAAAAAAAAAAACCGCGGAATACATAACCTCCTCCTTTTTTTGAAGTCGGTTAAAAATAGAGTTGACATTCATAATAAGCATATTTTTTAGCAATTTGTAAATAAATAAACAGTACGTGCCTACAGACCTAGATTATATAATAATATGAAATTGAAAAAATATACTTACCTACATAACTTCTTTTTAACCGACGAAAAAAAGGAGGAAGTTCTCAATTCGATGCGTATCTTTTTTTTTTTTATGTATGACCACGCATAACTTTTTACAGAGTAGTCCGATTTTGATGATTCTTTTTTTAATGGATAGGGTATATCTCGAAGTTGGTCCCATTTCAAAATCAAAATCGACCCCTAAGGGTAGGAAAACAGGGGATGAATGCTTGTTCACCCACTGAATTCTTACCTGTACTTGTACTATGTTCGATTCTGTTGAAACTTGGCACACATAAATGTAGTTCTAGACACTACAACATAATGGAGACCTGGAGTTAGGTATTAGCCACAAAAAAAATAAAAAAATTACTTTTTAACAATAAATTGAACCGATGAAAACAGAAACTGAAAATAACTAATTATGAGTCGGCGCCAAACAAACAATCAATTAAGATCATTAAATTACTTTAAATAAATAATAAAAACTACATAACATCAAATACAAAATACAACGTGAAATTTTCAACGATAAACCATAACTTTCCAAAAATGCGTTCTCCGCTCGACCACTAGCAACCTGCACACACACTTTGCTTGTTTGTTAGGCGCCGACTCATAATTAGTTATTTACATTAGTTTAGTTCGGAAAAGACTAAAAAAGCATAAAAAAAAAAAAAAAAAGGTTCATTTTAATTTTCGCTTTTTAGTTTCTGTTTTCGTCGGTTCAATTTTTTGTTAAAAAGTTTTATTGTACATAAAATATATACCAGTCTAATAGCTAGGTAATTAATATTGTTTATAGGCTCATTTATAGGTAACAATTTTTAATTATATCATACTATAGCTGTGGTTTCTTCTATTTCTAAGCCAAATTGCCCGCAGGGAACCTTAAATAGGTAGGTAGGTACTAGGGCATGCAGTTTCATACATTTTCAGTTTCGAAATTGGCTTATGAAATTGGCCTCATCTGTTTCGAAATTTCGAAATTGTGGGCAATGTTTAAAACACCTAATAACTAAGCCTATCGCAGTCCACTACTGAATAAAAGCTGCTCCTAAGTTGCTCCACAACAAAATAACCTTTATCTTTTCCATCCAGTCCACCCCAGCTACCTACTTTAGGTCGTCGGTCCACCTGGCTGGAGGGCGCCCAACGCTGCGTTTTTGCGGTATTCAATCAAAGATTCGTCTGCTCCAACAGCCATCGATATTTTGGTAGACTGGCCTACCCATTGTCACATTAGCTTGCTAAATCTACAGCCTATGCTACTCTCTGGTTCTTTCGGATAATTTTATCCTTCAAAGAATCTCCAAGGATAGCTCGCTCCATAATCCGCTGAGAGACTTTGAATTTGTGGACTAGCCAGACTGTCAGTGTTCACGTCTCGGCATTGTAAGTATTGACAGGCAAGAGTAGTATAAACTAACTACTAGTCTACCAACCTGAATATAACAGGTCCCTAACTACCTATGTAGACAAATTCCTGCACAACCTCTAGCGTCGTTTCTTTGAAGAAGCCCGATTGGGCTTGGCACGCTGCGCAACATGCGTTTTGAACATGATCTTGTCTACCATAGTGTTGTCCAGATTCATACTAAGACTGATACACTAAATGACTATATGCTATGTAGCATCTCGCTCAGCTGTTTCAGAGACTGCCATTACAATAATGTCATCGGCAAAGTGGAGACGTGAAATGTTCTCGTCTTTTCCATCAAAACCCTTCCCCGTCTAATCCAGTGTCTTGAAAACGTCCTCTAAGTCATCAGTGAACAGTTTCGAAAGAGTATCGCCCGAAGGCCTTCTCCATAGTACACAAATACACAGCAGCTAATTGTTCTCTTCAGTCGTTCTTCCAATCTTCCGAAAAGAATGGTCTACGATGCTATCCAACTCAATCCATTTGTCTACTACTGGTCATTTTTGGTCTCTTCCGAGATTCGCCACAATACTCGGTCCTCCGCCTTCCGCATTTATTCCATCCCAGATAGTTTTTCCAGGTCTTCAGTCCACCTGATTGGGAGCGTCCTAACCTACATTTGAAGATCTCCATTCAAGGTCTTATTCACTGCCACTTCAGCTTGTTGATTCTACAAGCTATGTCCAGTCACTTTGGTACATTTTTGGATAATCTCGTCACGGATCTTATTTTATTCTTCAAAGAAGTATAGCTTGCTGCGCGAGTCTAAATTTGTGGACTAGCCCAACTGTCAGCGTCCACGTCTCGACACAGTAGGCCATGACACGCAGAACGCACTGGTTAGACTTCGGTTTTCAAACATTATGGTTTAGGCGAAGAGAAGGCGAAGTTTGCGAAATGCTGCCCAGCCCAACTAGATCGTTCTGCCTGATACTTATTTGAAGTTGTATCTACCAAACCGAATAACCTGCCCCAGATACCTGCACAACTTCGAGGGAAGTACCTTCAACGAACCTCGGCACGACATGCATAGTATGCATATTGAACATGAGTTTGGTCTTGTCCAGATTCATGCTGACACGATGCTGTAGCCAATTCTAAACCTATTAGTTTTCTTTCGATTCGTGGAGTCTTCTGACGAGATAATTTGTGACGATCTTGGATAACAGCTCGTATACCCAGTATACGTGTTAAATTTCTTTGTATTTTAGTGGGCATGTTCAGAGATCACGGGTAAACTTGTATGGTAATGTTAATTCTGACTAATTTAAAAATGGGTTCTTTGGAAGTCATAAATTCAGCTGCTGATAAAGATTCTAAGTCGTTTTCAAATGCAGCCTGCTGCTGGAAAAGCTCTAGTTACTAATCTAGAGCAGTGTGGGAGTTCTATTGACGATTTAACATTACAGTCTTTAAATATATAAATTAGTCTTTAAATAAATAAATTTCGATATTTCGAAAGTAAGGGTGTTAATTTCGAAATTGAAAAACATGCAAATATGGTCCGAAATTTCGAAACTATGAAGTTTCGAAATTTCGAAATGCATGCCCTAGTAGTACCTACCTACTTGAAATAGGGTTCGTTAAAAATATCAAAATATCCGGTATTTGATATACCTACATATATTTTATTTACATGTAGGTATACATACATATATATATCGGATATATGTATCACTATAAGTAGTTTATATGTATGTATGTTTATAGCCAACCAAAATTAATATCCAATCTATCCACGATTTACCCTACTAGAGATAGAAATTTGGCATATTTTGTATGGATCTTATGTCAAATTTCTATCTCTAGTAGGGCAAATTGTAGATAGATAAGATATTAATTTTGGCCTTTAGAATCACATGAGAATCGAGTGGTATGGTTTTCAGTGGGTTTTCATCAGTATAATAACTCTATATGGTTTTCATACCATGTTACAATTAAGCAATTTTTAGGGTTCCGTAGTCCTACAAGGAACCCTTATAGTTTCGTCATGTCCGTCCGTCTGTCCGTCTGGCCTAATCCTTTACAGCTTAATAACTTCTACAGTTATAAACATAAGTAAATGAAATTTTGTTAAAAAATAGAATAGATATAGATCTCAATTTTAAAAGAATAAAAATATCATGGTTGGTTATGGTTGGTTATCGTATTTTAGGGGTGGCGCCCATACATGTGAAATGGGGATGAAAATGTTTTTTTCGCGGCACCCCCTCGTGTGGAGTATCATTGAATAGGTCTACTAAAATGAAGGTAATGTTTCATACATCACTTTTTTATCAGGTGTGCCATCTGCGAAATATAGCCTGCCAAAGTGGCTTGCAATGTGTCCCCCCCCCTGCCATTTCTAAACTATGCAATGTAGAAACTTATAATCTTCTACATTGATAGACCTTTGTAAAAACTCCCTTTTAAAATTATTTTGAGCATATTATTATTGTGATTATAATTTTTTGAGTTATAGAGAGAAAACTGAAAAATACTTAAAACGTCCTAGTTCAAAGTTCATTGACCTAAGAGAAAAATGATAATAGCAAATAATGCTCCTTTAGTTACTTTCTATTTGAAAAAATCACAAAAAGTAACTTTGTGTTATGTTGACGACACACTTCTTAAATTTGGCGCCATCTAGCGGCGTCTAACAATACTCTGTGAGTCGCTAATGCTGCTGTCTATTGCAAAAACTAAAATAGCCATGATTAATATTCGATTTGATTTGTTTGTAACACCTACTTAAGGAACCCTATAATACTGAGCATGGCCCGACATGCTCTTGGCTGGTTTTCGTTTTTGTTTTTAAATTTCTGGTACTAACGAGTTTGTATCAGAAACTTATGTGGATCCCGATATTAGGGATTTCCGAGTATGTCCTTGAGGTCCAGAAAGACCAGTGAAATGGGTGTCCGTCCTGCAGCTATCCAGCATCCAACTCGGGAACTTGCTGATGCCTTTGTAGCGAAATCTATCCGGTGACATGAGAACTATCCTACATCGCGCAAGCAGAGTTTACACGCAAGTTAAAATATATACAAGAGCCCAACATCAACCGTTGGGCAGACAGTAGCCCGCCAGGCTCAGACCCAGCCTGGTCGGAGGATCCTCCCTTTGTGTTGGAGGAACAAGATACCTCGTTCCTCCACAGTGGTGACCCCGACGTGATCGTCACAGACAGCGTTTCCGTACTGGTGACGCCAGCATGAACATCATTGCAGCCTACCAAGCAGCATCGAAGTCATCATCATCGTCTACCTTCCTTGATCACCCCTTCGGCGTCCAGCCTGCCAGTAACCTCGGCTGCAAAGGGACCTGTCCACACGCCTGTAGCGAACGAGCAGACTTGGTCAACCCTCTGCCCACTTCAGCAACGGCACAGTACACTGCACTTCGGCCGGTCAACTAGCAGGACTCTTCCTTCTGGTCGACGCAGCAGCCAGCCACTACGCAACACTGCACCACCTCGACTCACTGAGGCATTCGCAGCATCACCGCACACAGTACCGACTCACCGAGTACTACGCGGCATCCACCTCGACTCACTGAGCCATATACGCAGCATCACCGCACACAGTGCCGACTCACCGAATACTACGCGGCATCCGGTTCCGACTCACTGGAAACTTCACTGGCACTGGCAAGCATTCAAGACGCAATGACATCAAGACGATCATCGACCTCCGGTCTCGGAGGGGAGTGGTGTAGCGACATCTATCCGGTGACATGAGAACTATCCTACATCGCGCAAACAGAGTTTACACGCAAGTTAACATATATACAAGAGCCCAACATCAACCGTTGGGCAGTAGCCCGCTAGGCGCAGACCCAGCCTGGTCGGAGGATCCTCCCTTTGTGTTGGAGGAACATGATACCTCGTTCCTCCACACCTTAATGAGTATTATTCAGTTATTATGGGCCCAGTCCTGAAATCGCGAAAGAGGGGTCAGCTGATCCTCACATTTTGTTTAGCGACATCGATGATTTAGTAGGGTACAGCTGATGTTTTTTTCGCTATTTCAGGGTTGGTACCATAGCAATTCCGTGTGGTGCCGGACGTAAAAGAATAGCACCACCCTATCTCTTCTCATTGGTGTCGTAAAAGGCGACCAGGAGGATGGGCAGCAGCGTTCTTTAAGTATTTAATCAACCAATTGCGATCACCAACCTGCCTGCCAAGCGTGGCGATTGTGGCATATCCCACCTTTTGGTGGAGGCCTATGTCCAGCAGTGAACGTCTTTCGGCTGAAATGATGATGATGATGATTCAGGCCACAGGTCCACTCAAATCGACCTGGCACTTGCTTCAAAAGGCCATTCCAGGCGTTGTTGCTCTGCATTGTCCTCATAGAAATAATCGTGAGAATTGTCTCCACAAAAATATTGAATACTTGCAACATGTCTGGACTTTAAGGTGGCCCATACACCTACAGTATAATTGTGCAATATTTGCAATTGCGCAATCATATGGACCGTTTAGGGGTGAGATTGCAATCACGACTATCGAAATTTATTAATTCTATGTTGGTGGGGCAGGAGTACCGGGATCGATATTAATCGATTTCCATTACTTCTCTGAACGCACCCTTTAAAGTACCGCTACTCCACACCAGATAGCACTAGCATAAATGAGATGAACTTAACAGAGAAAGCGCAATACAGTTTCTAAGCAGTGCGAACGAGACCGACTCTTGTCAAAGTCAATCGCGAATGAACTAGAAAGATCATAAATGTGAAAGAGACATAGATTATAGATGACAGGGACAGAGTTACGTTCGAGAACGTTTGGGTTTCTCCCAAAGACATTTCTATACTGACGTAATAGACCACTGAAGTGTGCGACTGAGATACCGATCTTTACAAAAAAACCTATATGCTAGAAAGAGACATAATAAAATGTCAGTAGAACCGATTTTGAAAATTGTAATCTCCCATAGCGTCCCATCAAAATATAATCTCGTATTATTTTATGATTTATTTCACAATAGTTCTGTATTTTATCCAATTAATATCAATAATCGTATTGGTGTAGTATTCTGTGTTATACTGCTGTGTAATTTACATTATTAACCTAAAGAAAGAGACGTTTCACAGGTAAGTATCTGCAGGACAATACTACTTTCATAATGCTTATTTTCATAGAAGTTATTCTTAAAATTATTTAGTAATACATTAATAAAATGCAGTAAATACCCTATTTTCTATATAATATGTTATTTTAAATAATTATGTGTTAGATAAAAAAATATTGTGTACGTGAAAATGAAACCGTTTCGCATATGGATTGCTCAAAATATATCGATATGTCGATAGTTTCAATTATATATTTTTTGTACTACCTAGCTCCATACATGTCACAAGTTAGTGTTCGTTACTGCTTAAAAAAAAATACAATCGAATTGAGAACCTCCTCCTTTTTTTGAAGTCGGTTGATAGTATTATTAGTATTGAAAGGTTGATTTAGTCCGGCCGCACATTGGAAGGAAATCACAATGATTCATTCATTGATCACAGAAAAAATCTGACGCGCCAGAACCTATACCATGGTTGTACTTTTACGATGTTATAATAGTATGTTGTACGTCTATGGCATATATAATTATACAGTTAATTTTAGTACCAGCCCCGCAGACTGACAGAATTTTCCGAATCGTATGTCTGCTTTTGACATAATTAAAATGTAAATACGGTGCTATTTTATGACAATGTGCGGCCGGGCTAAAAATGCTGTAAAATATTGACCGGCTAACTTCATAACTTCCAGATTTCCTGTAAATGCTGTTATTAATTAAAGAAAAATGGATGGGCACAAATGTTAAATAATAATAATACAATACAATTCTTTATTTACTGAACATAGGTTAACATTGGTGTTATAAGTCACATTGATACAGTCCTCTATATTCTACCTTTAGGCATGCAAATATTTGGGTAACGGCTATAATTTCATATTACTATCAAATGCAAGATACATTGAATTAATTAAGAAATTAAAAATGGCGATACATACAATTGTCACAATATAATAAAATCAAATCAAGTAAGTGGTTCAGAAACAATTTCAATGTTAAAAATGTCAAAAAAAAAAAAAATATATTCATGTCTACAAAATATTAAAACCACATTTTTTTTATTGTTACACAAATACAGGAACATATCAAGCTTTTAGAGTAAAGCTTTTTCATTTAGAAAGTCTGATATATTATAGTAACATTTCCGTATCAGTAGATCCTTGAGGCGCCTTTTAAACATAGTCAAAAAAACACGAAAAAAAAAAAAAATACTGTGCTTATTCGTTTTTAAAACGAATAAGCACCGTATCTACTATTCTCCGCCAAACAGTGATGCTTGCATTGCTGTGTTTCGGTCAGAATGGTACGGGTGCCGGTGTAATTACAATCACATGAGACTTTCCATCTTCATGTCTCAGTTTGGCGAACCGACTTTCGGTACCATTTAGGTAACAGCCTAGATGGTATTGCAGTTGTTATTGGCAAAGGTAACCGCTTAACATATGGTGGGCCTTTAGTTCGTTTCGCCATCCTATACAATAAAATAAAATATAAAAAAAGCTGAAAGCCTCGAAAAAATTACAGGGTTTGCAATAGATATTTTAAGGATAACTGTATCGTTTAATGAAATCACCAATGATCCATACCTACGGAATTTGTTCGGATCGGTGTTTGTTTCTTATAAAGGTCTTTACTTTAATAATGGTAAATATTCAAAGTGGTAAATCTACGAAGTGACGAGTATAAAGTAAAAGTTAAAAATAAATATAATACAAGAAGAGTTAGAGATAAAAAACTAGTTCAACCGAAGATGACAAATTATTATGGAGACAGAATGTCAAAATTTTTAGTTCCAAAAATCCAATCCTATCCTACTACTAATATTATAAATGTGAAAGTTTGTAAGTATGGATGGATGGATGTTTGTTCCTCTTTCACGCAAAAACTACTAAATGGATTTTAATGAAATTTGGCATACAGATAGAACTTAACCTGGATTAACATATAGGCTAATTTTTATCTTATCTTATCTTAACTATTACAAAATTATATAAAATTGTTTGTTCGAGCATCACGCTAACACTACTGGACCGATTTTGATAAAACTTTTTGTGTTTGAAAGCTTATGACTTAAAAACTAGTAAGGGTTTTAAGAAAGAAAGAATAAAAGAAAAAAATTGATTCGTGGGGTGCATCCTCCCTCACCCGACAGATACGAAGCTTCTATGCATTTGCACGAGCGAGGAAGTGGAGGTGGAGTGAAGTGGAGTGGAGTGGAGCGGAGTGGAGTGGAGCAGAAGTGGAGGTGGAGGTGGAAGTGGACTTTACTCGCAAAATAATATACTACATTTAATATACTATAATAATATACTACAATAGAGAAATAGGAATAGGAGGAATAGGAGTCGATACAGACCACTTCCTGGTAGTTTGCCGAATGAGGGGTCTTTTTAAGAAATGGCGACATCGTATTCCGGAACCTTCGACGGTACTAGAAAGAATAAAAGTTGAGAATTTACAAGATGATGAGGTAAAAGAAGAGTTTAAAAGGAAATTGCGTGAAAAGTTTGACGGATCAGATAATGTGTGTGATATAGAAGAGTTATGGGATGTTTTTAAGAAAGACGTCGTGAATAGTGCTATCGAAGTATGTGGAGTGACTAAAAGGAGAAATGGCAAACAAGAAAAGAATGTATGGTGGAGTACGGAAGTACAGAAGGTAGTGTGTGAGAAGAAGAAAGCATGGGTAGACTGGCTGGCAATAAGAGCTGACCAGAGAATGCAAAAGGCGACGGATGAAGATGTGGCTAAGGCCAAAAAGGAATATAAGAGAATAAAAGAAATTGTGAAGGAAATTGTGAAAAAGAAGAAGGATGAGCAAAAGGATGATTTTGATGAACGGTTATCTGAAGATTTCCGGAAAAACATTAAGTTTTTCTGGAAATCCATAAAAAGAGCCAGAGGAAAATCTGCAACCTCGGAGCTCAATAACATCAAAGACAAGGATGGAAATATAATGAATGAGGAAGGATGCGTGTTAAAGAGATGGAAAGAGTATTTTGAAGGACTGTTTGAAAAAGAGGTGATGCAAGTATCGACGGTGATGGACGAAAGGGCAGACATTGAGGATAGGTTTTGTATGGATGAAATAGTAAAAGCGTTGAACAGAATGAAATCAGGAAAGGCTCCAGGGTATGATAGGATATCAGTCGAAATGCTAAAGGCTGGACAGGGCGTGGTGGCTAGTCTGCTGTACCGTCTTTTCAACTTGTGCTGGAGTAATGGCCTGGTACCAAAAGACTGGTGTAAGGCCGTGATTGTGCCGCTCTACAAAGGAAAAGGGTCACAGCAAGACTGCAAGAATTACCGTGGCATTAGCCTTTTAAGTGTTGTCAGCAAATTGTATGCAAAAGTTTTGATTGAAAGAGTGATGAAAGTAACTGATGAAAAAATATGGGATGTGCAAGCGGGATTTAGGAAGGGCATGGGGTGTACGGATCAGGTCTTTTCCTTGCGATGCATAGCTGAAAAATGTTTGGCCAAAGGTCAAAAAGTCTATTGCGCTTTCGTGGATTTGGAAAAGGCCTACGACAGAGTGATGAGGAATGAACTATGGTCTGCTTTGTCTATCTATGGGGTGAATGGCAACCTGATTCAAGCGTTGAAATCTCTCTATGCGGATTCTAGCGCTTGTGTCAGGATTAACGGCGCCTACTCTGACTGGTTCAGCATCGATAAGGGTGTGAGACAGGGATGTGTAGCGTCGCCGTGGCTGTTCAATCTATTCATGGACAGTTGTTTGAAAGATTTGAAAGAGAGTGAAAATGGTTTAGAAATGAATGGGTTACTTGTCAAATGTCTCCTCTATGCCGATGATCAAGTTATCCTTGCATCGTCGGAGGGGGAGTTACAGAAGATGGTAACAATTATGGATGGTGCTTTGAAGAGTAAAGGAATGAAAGTTAATGTTAGTAAGACAAAAGTTTTGGTTTTTGAAAAGGAAGAAGTTATGACAGAGTGCAATATTTTGATAGGTGACGAAAAGGTGGAACAAGTGAAAGATTTTGTATACCTGGGTTCCATGTTTACGAGAGATGGCAAGCATGTGAAGGACATTGAAAGGAGAGTGAGTGCTGGTAATCAGGTGAATGGGGCACTACACACCTTCATGAACGGCCGCAAAGTGTCGGAAAAGGCACGGCTGGCTGTTCATGGGGGAGTGTTAGTGCCTACACTTATGTATGGTAGTGAAAGTTGGGTTTGGCAGAAGAAACATGAAAGCAGAATAAATGCAGTAGAAATGAGAGCTTTGAGAAGTATGTGTGGTGTAACTTTGAGAGATAAAGTAAGGAATAACATGATAAGGGAGCGTTGTGGAGTGAAAGATGATGTAGTGACAAAGATTGAGAAAGGTATGTTAAGATGGTTTGGACATATAGAGAGGATGGACGAGAGGAGATTGACGAAACAAGTATACGAAGCGAGTGTGGATGGAAGAGTTGGAAGGGGACGACCTCGGCGAACGTATCGCGATCAAATCGCGGATGTTCTCAAAAAATGCCAGGTTAAGAGTTCTCTAAACCGACGAGCATGCATGACGAGGTTAATGGACGTAGATGAAGCGAAAGAGGTGTGTCAGGATCGTAGCAGGTGGAAATCCATAGTCTCTGCCTACCCCAATGGGAAACAGGCGTGATAATATGTATGTATGTATGTATGTAATATACTACAAATTATAAATATACTATAAATTTACATTAGTATTACATGTAGTAGTATAAATTAGTAGGATAAGTCTGATGTGTAAATTAAGTTGACTGGACAAGAAAACTTGTTAAGTTCATAGATATTGTAACTTTTCATAAAAAATCAATAATTTGACCAATTCCGGAATCGTGTATAGGAACTTAGTTCCGGGAATGAAAACCTTTCTATAAACCTAAATAAAACTAATATGATTAATTGTAAAATGTTCCGTGTGGTGCCGGACGTAAAGAATTGCACCACCCTATATCTTCTCATGGGTGTCGTAAAGGGCGACTAAGGGATTCACCAGAGGATGGGCAGCAGCGTTCTCTGAGTATTTAACCAACCAACTGCGATCGTCAACCCGCCTGCCAAGCGTGGCGATTATGGCATATCCCCCAATATATGCTTGGGGGAGGCCTGTGTCCAGCAGTGGACGTCTTACGGCTGAAATGATGATTAATTGATTTTTTTATTTCTTACTTATGTATTCCTTACTTTCGTGACATTAATAATGTAATTATAATATAGCCCTTAATTGCGTAAGTCAATCTTTTAAAACAAATAAAATTATGTCTCAAATATATGTAATTTTAAAACAATAGTTACTTAATAGCTTAGCAGTTTTAAAATACTACCACTCCTTAAAAGTAAGGCCGGTTGAACTATATCGATAATGCGGAAACGTCCATGTCACATCACTAAAAATCACTCCTACACGTGTCAATTTCACACATATAATCATTTCGCTTTCGGTGACGTGATAATGAGGTGACAGTGCCTCTATTACGTCAGTATAATACCTTTATGGTTTCTCCTTACATTTTGATTTTATTTGATTTGATTTTAAAAGGGGGCTAGGTCGCGTTCCGAGTCAGTCAGTTTTCGATTGAAGTTCGAACAGTTCGTTCCGAGTGAACGAATCGCGAGTAGTGACTAATAGTTATCTTCAGTTCCCGCCATATTCGTTTCCATAGATTAGTGTTTTTAGTGTTGTTGTAGTGTTGCCGTATTTTAATTTAGAAAATATATAGATAGTTCATACAGTCCAATAATTCAAGAAAGATTGCTTGATTACATGTGCAAGAGCGAGCTAATTAGTCAGTGTCAGTGTCAGTGCGCGCCGTAATTAATTAATCAGTGCAAGCAAGCAGTGACAAGTGAGCTAACGTGTGTTTCTTTTCTTTATTTTCAAAGTAAAAATAATTATAATTTTGTTATAAAATATGAGTGACATAAGGCGATTTTTGTGCAAGAGAAAAAAAGATTGAAAATGAACAGTGATTGTCCAAGTACTTCGGCACAGCAAAGTACTAGTAAAACTGAATTAACAACACAACAAACTTCAGTTAATATTTATGATGTGGGTTTATATCTGGATTCTAACGTACCTATTATTAGTGATGAAATACGGTTTAAAGTGCTCGAAATATCCACAGCCAGCGGCAAATGATATCAGTGGAGTTGTTCGATATGAAAAACATCTTATAGAGTACATCGACGAGGCAAAAGATTTCTTTCCTTCGGTAGCAGAAGCGATCAAGATTGGCCTTAGTCTACCCGTCACAACGTGCACAATAGAAAGATCTTTTTGCACACTGAGAAGAGTTAAAACTTGGAATAGGTCCACAACAGGTGACAAGTTACTGTCTGGATTATGCTTGTTAAGTGGCCACCGAGGCAAGATAACCAAGGACAATAAAGATAACTTTATAGAAAACGTCATTAATAAGTTCGGTCAAAAACCCCGCCGGCTGCAGTTGCTTTTTAAATGAGAATTGTGTAATTACTGCCTACTAATTATTGTGAATAAAAAACTGATTTCCAACAGACGGCTTTTTATTTCAATAATTCCTGTTGATCCCGTGATTCCCAAGGGGTGTAAGTGCACCCCCTGGCACGCCCCTGCCGGCGCCCACGTATACCACGCTTATTTCGTAGGTAGTACAGGTCCATAGATACAAGTCAATGGGTACATGAGCTGTCAAGTAAACAAACTAGGGCTGTTGATATTTTTTATTAACTATCAGATTTTCGACATATCGATATTTTTAAATATACAATCGGGGTACGATATATATATTAAAAAAAAAAAAACGATATTTCGATATATCGGTCAAATTTCATGATTCTAGGTCAACGCGAAGTATATAGGTTTTTAATGTGAGTTTACGAGTATCAAAATGTGATAGCCATATGATTGCCTTGACTTAGAAGCTTGATTTTTTTATGTCCTAGGCACAGCCGAGCTTAGTATTTGATATTCTTCTTCGTGTCGACATGAGCTACATAATGATAATAGCCCATGTCGTGGGGATAATATTAGCCAGTCAGTAGGTTGATAGCGGGGCTGACTGCCCAGGGTGCGCCGGACGATCAATTAAATATCGTCACTCGTGGAGGCTCTTCTTATTTATTTATTTGATATAATTGCATTATTTATTACTACTTGAAAATGATTTTAAATCAGCACACATCTCTGGTAAAAAACACGAGCATCGATATCGATACTTTTTAGTTTTGATTACTTACTTCCCTAGCTATGGGCGCCATAACAGTGGACCGAATATTGTAGGTATACACGCTTATTTCGTAGGTATTACAAGTCCATAGGTACACACGGCTACACATCAAGCTGTACATTTCCAGAATAAGCTGATCTCGCATTGTAAGGAAAGTCTACACAATGCGAGGTCAGCTTATACTGGAAATGTACAGCTTGATGTGTAGCCGTGTGTACAAGTCAATGAACGCACTCATGATTTACGTCAGTATTTAACCGCTGTGGCCGCGAGCTCTTGCGGCACAGACTCCGTGGGGCCCAGACGTCATGCGTGCGACGTGCGTTACGCGTTCGCCTTCGCCACGCCTCATAAAAAATATATTTTTATGTTTTTTTACGAAATTTTTAGTTGGCCACACTTTCTAATTTCGAGTAATCGAGGTTGGCGGGAAAATTCGTAAAGATCGTGTTGTGGATTTTTTATTATTTTCCAAAATTTGTGTTTCTTCGAGTGTTAATGTGTAATAATGGTGGATTATTAAATGTTAAGTGCTCGTTAACGTGTACAAGTGTGGATAAATGGTACAAAATTGAAAAACATGACTTTCGTATTATCTCATCATCCCCTCGGAATCCTAGTAAAGTTTCCATCACTTTACTAGGATACAAGTATAATATGTTCAATGATTACGACTGAAGGACAAGTATCCATGGTCATGAATAAATAAAAAAATAAAAAAAAACGAGTAATCGAAATGCACTGGAGGGTACGCCGGTGCTCAAAGGAGGTCGCATTTATGGACACCAGTGGGTACCGTGAAAATCTTTGCTCATGATGACAAAAATAATATTGTCAATTTGACTTTGGCAACACAATTTGATTGACATTGACATTTGTTTGACAGTCTTTTCAAAGCTATGTTTATTTCTTTAATTTTATTCAATTTTCAATATCGGTTAACTTATTCACGATATTCACTAACACTTTCACTACGTTTTTATTTTAATTAGCGTAGCTATGTGATCTGTGATTTTATTTACAACAAAAGTCTGTATTTACTCGGAAGTAGAACTACAAAATCCGTTTACTAGTTTCGAGATGATTATGCCGTTTCTTCGAATTTACTATCTCTCATAGTGTTGAATGCAATTTTAACTAACTAAACCTTTAGCTTTAGTCTGTCAAAAGTTAAAGTTAAACACAATTTTATTCTTCTCACTATTTCAAACATTCGTCCAAAATGGGAGGTGGTGATTTGGTAAGGCCTACATTTCAACGCAGTTTAGAGTTTGTGTCATTTCATAATGTTTCCAAAATTTGTTCTATATGGATGCAGTGATGCTATTCACCAATCAAATATAATTTATCTTCCCATTCCTGAGATGACACCAACCAAAAGCTTTATAATATATACATATAGGTACTTTGTATTTGTAATTGTTTTCTATTCTTTCTTCTCTCTCTCTCTATCTTTCAGAATTCTAAAAAGTCATGGCATCCAAACACAATGAAAAATCAAGAACGTGTGTGGAAGGCAGAACAGGCTGCTGCAGAAGAGAAAAAGCGGATGGTGGAATTACAACGTGAACGAGCAGAGGAACAAGATCGTGCAGAATTAAGTAGTCTCATGAAACACAGCAGTAGCTCCTCTGCTAATAATGATAACCGTTTGGCCTGGATGTATGACGTAGGTTTCATAATTTGGGTTGGGTTTAGTTACATGCTATCTTGCTAGGGAGCAGTTGAGGGTTGTAGGGGGTTCAGGTGGACCTCCCCTCCATCCTGCGGTTTTATTAGCAGGAGCAGTTTTTTTTAAATTCCACCCGCCGCCGATGGGAGGTGCAGGGGCCTAGTCGGGCCGGGGGTGAAGCCCGCCAAAGGTGTTCGGGGATATAAATGCCGAGCTCTATGAAATAAAACTGATGGCAGATAGCTGCTAGTTAGATTAGGTTATGTTAGAAGTTAGAACTGTGACCATACCACTCTATAAACGATTTTCCAATCACTACATCATTAACTGTGTCGCATACTAGCAAAAACAAACACTGCACACCACACCCTTGATAATAGGGTGGTCCATAATTGGAACAAGCTGCCGGAGGATGTATTTGCTGCCACTTCTGTAAACTCATTTAAGAATAGACTCAACAACAGAACTGGCTATGAATGAATGGACTCTTGTTGGCAAAGCTGTGAATGCAAAAAAAAACAAACGGCAAATTTTCAGCACTGTGTGATAGACATATCAGCAATAGTGCTGCTCGTCTATAATCAATAAAATAAATAAGTAATAAATTTTATAAAAGCAATAATAAACCACATCCAACCTATAAATATGACAAAATACGTAGTTTGTATGGAAACTTGATTTCCCATTTTCTCCTAAACTATAAGTTTCCACGCCCGTTCTTCACAGGGGGAGTTCATATAACCCTCCCCTTCCCGCCACCCCACACCACAAGTACCACAACCCCCGATCAACATAGCATGTAAATAAACTAATCCCTATTTTTAACACGCTTTTATTAGGTTGCCCTGTATGTAACTAACTATGTAATGGTATCTATGGTAACTAATTTAACCATCTTCCAAGAGTCGTAGAGTAATGAAAATTGGCAGCTGTATGTATTTCTGGTGACAATACAATAATATAGTACTGTCAAACTGATCTGGTGATGAAGCCGGAAGATATGAACTGGAACTTCATGATGGAAAATCGTATCATAGCTGTTTTGGATTTTTTAGAAAAGTCTTGTAATGAACTTTGACCACAATTAGGTTTCAAGGTCTGATGATGAAGCCGGAAGATAGGCACTGGCATTCCATGATGGAATATCGTATCATAGTTGTGTTTGCACTTGTGAGAAAGGCCACATAATGGACTTTGAACACAATCAGGTTTCACAAACCTATTATATGTTGAATAGTGTAAATATTTACCACGCTTATATTAGCTTCACTTGTCTAACTAACTATATGGAGTCAGGAGGTGGATAGTGGAATTCTTCAATGATTACATAATATATACACATTATTTACTTCTCAAAGCGTGTGTTTTTAGATTTTTTAGCTATTAATTTAATATAAATACTTTTGTCTCGAAAAAAAAACCACTGTGATCTGTTACTGTAATAGAATAGATCTATGAAAAAAAGCAGTAGTTCCATACATTTTGTCTACAAAAATTTATTGACTTCAATGTGTTTTTTTTGTTTCATAGACTGTAAATGAAGTTGCCCAGTATAATTATGTATATATATTTATTTGTATTACAAGTTCTCCTACACCAGTGTTCATAAATTTTGTCAACATTTAGAAACATAACCGATGTTTGTTTCACACAAGAGATTCTGCATTCACAATTGTGAAGATGTACTTACCATCTGTACTTTATAGTTCCTGTTGATAGATGTTGAGGTCAATAAAGAGAATCAATTCTCTCCATAGCATCTTACGTCAAAAGATAAGAAGTATTAGCAAATAATTGTTAATGTACATTTTTTTTTTTTTTTTCCTTGGGGAAATCCTCATGGACGCACTCCGCCCGGGGTAGGTGGAGCCAGTGTCGGACTCTTACCGACTAAAACCACCACGGTGTTCCTTCAACTACCTTAGCCGGGGGCGTGGGAACCCGTGAGTATTCACACAACCACCCCCGACAGGTCCCGGCTCGCCACAAGCAGGCGAGCCCCTTCTCCCCGTGTGGCCTAACGACGGCCGCACCCTCCTCTGTGGCGCACACGGAACACTGCACGCCACCTCACCTCACTGGCCTTTACCAGCTACGCCAGCTGCGCCAACTACGCCAGCTGCTGGTCGGGCAGCAGACTACCCCGAGTCTGCTGCTCGCAGGCCCATCCTCCTGTAATTTTTATAGAGGTGTTCTTCCTCGCGGTCCGGGTGGTAAAGCCAAGACCCTCGGTCCCAAGAGGCGCGAGAACACTACTCAGAAGGCACTCCTGGGGTTACGAGACCGACGGGGGCAGGGAAGGACAGTCCCCCCGCTGCCTGCCCAGTGGCAGGGTGAGTGCACACCGGGCCCGCCCCTGCTCCTCCACAGTGCCCTCTGCTTTCTCAGAGGGACACGCGGAGCAACTTCCCATTGGCCCACATCGGGCCCCTCCCGTGCCAGAATATTCGCCACAGGCAATAAGATCCCCCGGTCCAAAGGAGACTTATTGCCCGTGCCCAGGGTGCACCGGCCCAACGACTGCCGTTCCCTCTAGACGTGTCCAGAAGGACAAGCAGCCGTTAGACACACGTGGAGGTTTTCTGGCCAGCACCCCAATTGTTAATGTACACACGGCTACACATCAAGCTGTACATGTCCAGTATAAGCTGACCTCGCATTGTATAGGTTTTCCTTCCAACTCGAGGTCAGCCTTTACTGGTTTTGTACAGCTTGATGTGTAGCCGTGTGTACTTAAGCTAATGTTAGATTCCATGGTTTTTCTCCAATCTAAGACAAAATGTTTTTTGCAGATTCTCATAATTGACCCTATTAATGCCCGTACAAACCAAAAGCAGGTCAGTAGCAGTGTGGTGCATGAGAAGCCTAGCAAGATGTGACACAAAAAGGCAGGCAGATTTAAAGCATTTTGACGGTGGACCCGCCAGAGAACTGCTTTCATCATGACATGTTGTG
The DNA here is from genome assembly GCA_949699075.1 of Asteroscopus sphinx. Classification (NCBI taxonomy): domain Eukaryota; kingdom Metazoa; phylum Arthropoda; class Insecta; order Lepidoptera; family Noctuidae; genus Asteroscopus; species Asteroscopus sphinx. The sequence goes on along the minus strand of OX453004.1, from coordinate 23,350,282 downwards.
ACAGCTGTCAAATAATACAACTGCCTCGTAACCGCTTTGATGTCACACTGACGTGCCATCCTGGTCTGCGCTGCCCGGTTGCCGCCGATGTGTCCAGAGCAGAGCCGGAGCAGAGTGGTTTGCCAGCGGGCCCGCGCTAATTGGTGTGTCGTGTTTCATATCTACATTTAATTTCATATCGTGTTACATTACTACTTGTAATGTAGTAGTGTAGGGTCGCTGGGTGTGAAATTAAAGGCCCCGTTGATATTTGAACATTTATTGTTCTGGTAACTTAATATTACACACTTTACAATAAGTTATATGGCAACCCTTTGTGAGGAGTTGCAAGGGACTGCTTGGCTATCTCCCTTCAATCCTCCCTAACTGTCTAGTTCCTGAAGACTGCGTGGCTACCGCACTCTGGACCTTCTAACTAGTGAATGACATTTTATCGGTTTTTTTTTCGAATGTACTCTCGCAGATTGCACCCAAGATAGGTGCCCTAACTGCTTAACCGAGCGGGTGGCGGAGAATCCCGTGAGGGACTCCATCCGCCGATGGACATTTTATCCGGTCACACCGCTGCTTATAAATCCTACAGGTTTCCATGTGTGCACAATATCTACACATATTCGTCTGTAGTTGTGACGCAGTCTTGCGGGGTGGCGCGTATTCGATTGTAACAAATGATGTTTATAGATGGCGTTAGATGTTTGTTACAGTAGTATGTAATGTACTACTTGTAGTTATAAGAAATACAAATAAATAAATAATAAATAAAATTGCGCGGGCCCGCTTTCAACCTGCGCTGCTGCTGATCTGCTGTTGGTCTATACTGGCCTTTAATTGGTAGCATAAAAATACTTGTGATATTTTTTCAGCTCAAGATGGTTTGATTTCGACACTTGAAAAATCCTTGAATGCTGAGTATTATACTTGCTTTAAGATATTAAAATGAAGTATTTTTCTAGTAGAATTTCCTATTTTCAATACTTAAAGTACTTTCTCTCTGAGAAGCATTGCGACTGTACATTCTGTTAATTATAGTTCGCTGTAGTTGTAGATAGAAAAAGTGCCAAAAGTAGCCGTTTTTCGCACTTTTTCTTTCTAGAACAACAGCGAACTCTAATTTACAGAGTTAATAGTTTCTGATTAAATTACAGTACCTGTACTTCAATTGTTAAAAACCAATTATCGATAAATGATGTATTCAGCGAGTAATAATTTTTTTCTGGTGGTAGCGCCACTTGGCTGCTACATGCGCCTTAATAGAAGTGAACTAGCTCATTTTTGATCACTCATTCACGAGCTACCCAGGTCTATACCTGACATGACATCATCATCATCCTCTTGCCCTTATCCCAATTTATTTGGGGTCGGCGCAATATGTATTTTCTTCCATACATCTCTATCAGCCGTCATCTCCGTGTTCACTTTCTTTCTATTCATATCATCTTTCACACAATCCATCCATGTTTTCTTCGGTCTGCCTCTTTTCTTATAGCCATCCACATTCATACCTGACATGACTGTGACATGTGTATTTTTAAATTAAAACAAAAAAATTACAGAAACCTGACAAGAAAGTTGACCAAGAAGCATATTTACTCGGAAAATCGATTGATAAAAATGCTGTACAATCTGATAAATTAGAACAGGATGTCATCCCAGCTGTATCAAGAAGAGTAGTTGGGTCTAGTATGTTAACTGCAGGGAGTGACGCGCAAGTAGACATATCTCGGAAAATCCGTGAAGATCCATTACTTTTGATAAAAGAGCGTGAGCGTGCCGCTCGTGCTGCTTTGCTAAATAATCCATTACAACGTCGCCGGCTGGCTGAGTTACTCAGAAAAGAACAGGTAACAATTTAATTATTGTTTATAATGAATACTGTTTACTCAGAGATTTGTGTACTTATGAATCTTAATTAGTGATGTGCCGGATATCCGTATCTGTAGCGGATATCTGAGAGAAAAATAAATCTGTATCTGTAGCGGATATCCGAGAGAAAAATAAATCTGTATCCGTATCCGTTACTTTTTGGCGGATCTAAGATCAATCCATGATCTTTTACATTAATACATTTTTAAGAAAGGTAGCAATTAAATACGAGTAACTTCAAATCAAATTACTTTTTAGGGTTCCGTAAAAAAAGGGTGCCAAACGGGACCCTATTACTCTCGCTACGCTGTCCGTCTGTCCGTCCGTCCGTCTGTCCGTTTGTCCGTCCATCCGTCCGCCTGTCTGTCTGTCTTTGTAACGGTAATGGATAACCAGTTGACTATGGTGCCTATCACGACAAATACTAGAAATTAAAAAAAGTCTAAAAGCAAAAGGGGTCCCGATACAAGAAACCTCAATAAACATGCAAATTTTTAAACGTTTTTGTTCTTGTTCTCTATTCAAAACTGTATTACATACCAGCGTCAAACTTGGTATGATTATAGTGCATACTATGTACCAGGCCCCTCAGAAAGTATTGCGAAAAAAAGTTTTTATATATGGGAGACTGGCCAGTTATAATGTTTTTCGAAAATATGATTATTTATAAGTAAAAATAAGTAAGTTCCAATTTCACAATTTCCCTCCACATTTTTTGCGAGTTAATTCAAAGTATTGTGTCTCACTGAAATATGGATCTGCGCCGGGAACATTTTAGAGCTATGATTTTATACGATTTCAAGTGTCGCCTGAAACCGGATGAATCGTACGATAGACTTCAAATGGCATTCATGGATGAAGGCCCTTCCAAGGCAACCGTGTATCGTTGGTATAACGAATTCAAGCGCGGTCGACCAACTTTGGGGGATGACGAAAGAAGCGGTCGCCCTTTGACGGCTGTTACCGAAGAAAACGTGCTAGCAGTGAAAAATTTAATCCAAGACAATAGGCGAATTACATATCAGGAGATTCAACACATATTGAAGATTGGATCGGGAAGCGTTCACGAGATTCTACACAGCCATCTTTGCGTGAGGAGGATAGTATCACGCTGGGTGCCGCACAACCTCACCGATGCTCAGAAGCAGGCCCGGGTGGAATGGTGCCGTGATATGCTTAACAAATTTGAAGCAGGCTCGTCTCGGCGTGTTTACGACATCGTTACAGGTGATGAGTCCTGGATTTATCAATACGACCCAGAAACCAAGCGCCAGTCGACTGTTTGGGTGTTTCAAAATGAGCCAACGCCTACCAAAGTGAAGCGATCTAGAAGCGGGGGTAAGATTTTGATCGCTAGCTTTTTTAATTTGACTGGCCACTTGGTATCAATTCCCTTACGGGATCAAAGAAGCATTAATGCCGAATGGTATACTACCAAATGTTTGCCAGAAGTTTTCTCTGTTATAAGCAACAAGCGACCAAACACAGGGCTCCGCGGGCTACTGCTCCACCACGACAATGCACCTGCGCACACCGCACTCAAAACGAGGGACTTCCTGGACAGCACGCCAGTCAAACTCCTGGGTCACCCTCCTTACAGCCCTGATCTAGCACCGTGTGACTTCTTTTTATTCCCAAAAATAAAAAATCAGCTCAAAGGGATACAATTTTCGTCGCCGGAAGATGCGCTGGCTGCGTTCGAGCAGGCTGTAAACGAGGTGTCTGCGGCGGACTGGAAAAAGTGTTTTGAAAACTGGTTTAGGCGCATGAATCTTTGTACAGAGGCTGGTGGAAAGTACTTTGAAAAGATTTGATAAAAATATATGTACGTATAGAACAATTTTTTTTAGTTTCGCAAAACTTTCTGAGTGTCCCACGTAGTTTAGCAACAAACACTAAAAATAGAGCACACATAGACAATGGTGGTGGTACCACAAGCATAAGAAAAAGATGCAAAAATTCATATTTCGCGCACGTTGCGTTGATGTCTTTTGATGAACTCTCGTAAATTAAATCGGTTTCTAGTTTCTATGGGGTATTAGGTCAATGGGGTGTACGGAACCCTTAGCCGATTCCGAATCGCACTTAGCCGATTTTTATTTCTTAAAATCACATATTTTTATTTAACTTGTAACGTCTCCAAAAATAGGATACTATGCTCTCCGGTGTCATACTAAACTATAAACAAAAACACGCGCAGTGCAAGTCAAAACACGCCGCGTTACTACTAACTACATGTTAGTACTAACGCAAAACGTCAACTGTCGGCCAACAAAGGTAACGCGCACCGGCGGCGGCGCCGACTGAGTACGAAATACTACGAAAGTTGAGGTCCGTATCCGTATTCGTATCTGCGGATTTAGACATTAATGATCCGTATGCGCGCATATACATTTTTAACAACCCGGCACATCACTAATCTTAACTACTTGAACTTTATTAATTGAATAAATAAATAAATATTTTTGGGACATTTTTACACAGCACCATCTAGTCCCAAACTAAGCAGAGCTTGTGCTATGGGTACTAGACAATTATTTTAAGACTAATACAAAATGGAGGTTAAATTCGATATCACTAGCAGAGCTTAGTGGCTAAAGCACTGGTGTACTGAACCCGCTGCCCGATTCAGAACCACACGATGGCCAGTTGTCGACCGGTTCTGTTTGTTATCTCGTTTTTGTTTACGATTCACGCAATGAGAGAAAAAGAGATAACAAACGGAATCGGTCGACAACTGGTTATCGTGTGGTGCTGAATCGGCGAGCGCATGCGGGCCTAGCATGAGTTTTTGCAGTATCGTGTAGTCAACGTTTTCGTGCAGTTATGGACAAATTTTATATGGGACTTGTTTAGTTCCAAATACAAATTTTATATGGGACTTGTTTAGTTCCAAATACAAATTTTATATGGGACTTGTTTAGTTCCAAATACAAATTTTATATGGGACTTGTTTAGTTCCAAATACAAATTTTATATGGGACTTGTTTAGTTCCAAATACAAATTTTATATGGGACTTGTTTAGTTCCAAATACAAATTTTATATGGGACTTGTTTAGTTCCAAATACAAATTTTATATGGGACTTGTTTAGTTCCAAATACAAATTTTATATGGAACTTGTTTAGTTCCAAATACAAATTTTATATGGGACTTGTTTAGTTCCAAATACAAATTTTATATGGGACTTGTTTAGTTCCAAATACAAATTTTATATGGGACTTGTTTAGTTCCAAATACGCACACGCAAAATTTCCATAGAAATTTTTCGATAACTACACGATAACGTTAACTACACGATACCGCAAAAACTCATGCTAGGCCCTCAGGTCGCAGGTTCGAATCCTGCTCGTATCGATTTTTTTACACAGTTTATATTTGCTTGAACTTTTTTATCTATGTATCAATTACTCTAGTTGCTTAAAATACATTTTTGTAACAAAATATGACTATCAATCTGCAAAAAATATCTAAATCTGACATACTATCTTTTCTATTGAAAATAAAAATAAAAATTGTGTTATGATTATAATTTTATTATTGTTAGTAATATAAGTTTGTCTGTAATTATTATAAGTAAACCAATTTATTTTGAAGGATTTAAGAAAAGAAAGCAAATCTAAGAAAACACCCAAAACGAAAGACAAAAATCTTGATGATCTGCTAGCAGCGAAACTTAGTGCTCTAGGAGGAGAGAAAAGTATTGATTTGGCAACTCTCCTAAACTCTGATGATTCCTCACCGGATTCATCCTCAGATGACAAAAAACCAACCAAGAAGAAAAAGAAGAAAAGTAAACATGGGAAAGAGAAAAAGAAGAAGAAAGAACGTAAACATTCTTCTGACAGTGACAGTGATGAAGAAAAGTCAAAGAATGTACAGAAAGAAAGTAGGCATGAGGATACAACAAGCAGCAAAAGATCTTCTGAATATCAAAGTGGCAAGAGTGAATCTCGGAAAAGAAGAAGTTCTGAGAATTTAAAATACTTAGACCATGAAGTTGTGACTAAGAAATATAGGCGTGAATATGAGGCTGATTACAAAAGTGCACGGTATTATGATAAAAGGAATGATGGTAGTGGACATAACTCTGGAAGACACGCTAGAGATGGGGACGTGCGAAATAAAGATGTAGACCAAAGGGAAAGTAGGAAACGTAGTGGTATGAGTGCGGACGAAAAAGCTGCTAGGTTAGCGGAAATGGCGGCCGCGGGAGCCGAGCGGGAGGTCGAGCGCGGGCGTCGCGTGGCCGAGCAGCGCGCTGCCGAGGCCGAGGCCGAGCGGCCCGCGCGCGCGCCTCGCCTCGCCGCCTCGCGCGCCTTGCCCGACTCGCTCGAGAGCCGCATCCACTCCAACAGGCATTACATTCAACGTGACAAACGACATATGAATGAACATTTCGCTAGACGCTGAATACTGTTTTATATAAGGAAAATAAATATTGAACTATGTTTACGGGACTTGTCGCGCACAATTAAATCAAAATATAACGAACATTTTGACTAACCTCGACGTTTCGGTCAAGTTGCATTGGCCGTGGTCACGAGCAGACACGTGGTCCCGTAAACATAGTTCAATATGAGTGAAATTCGCGAAAGTGTAAAAACTTCTAGGAAAATAAATGTAATCAATAATATCATATTTTTTTTATTTTTATGTTAATTATATAAATGTATGGGATCAGTAATGTTAATCTATTCTATTTTGAAGCGACCGACACTTTTGTCATTGTAAATTTTATTTTCTTCAATCCAGTGGAATCTTCTCTTTAACAATCTGTAACAATTAATTGTTGTTTTAGTACTTCTTTTACTTAATAATTAATAACATTCTTAAAACTGGCTGACAGACAATGCACAGCCTAAACTGGTGGGTCTAGAAGGATGAAATTTTGCACAGGAGTTCCTTAGATAACGTACGTGAGCACTAAGGATTTTTGAATATTCATCCCCTACGGGTGTTAAATAGGGAAAGAAAAGTTGGATGGTTCCTGAGATGTTACTAATGGGAAATCCTATCGGGCACATGGCTAATAAAATTAATAAATGCAATAATGACAGTGGTATTTAAAAAAGGTGTGCCGTCAAGAGTGGTTTTGTTAGGGGTTACGATTCATAATAGCTAGCACATAGCCAGGTCCGGATTAACCATTAGGCAGAGTAGGGAACTGCCTACGGGCATGGCTAGGGGCCCCGCGCGCGCACAAAAGTTTGAAAATGTTTCAACAGTGAAAATTTTATCAAACAATTTGTATCCTCAATTCCTCATTGACAATAGGTATTATTGCTTTTTTTTGACGTATGCTGTCAGTTGATGAAATAATTCATACTTACAGAACACAACCATCTAGTATCGAGTAGTAGAGAAATAATACGGATGCGTTATGAAGCTCATTGTATGATAAACAAAAGTTTTGAAATGCTTGATCTGTAATTGCGATTTGTGAGTTAAGCGACCGTGATCCCTTCATCAAATTGAAAAGAGCTGATGATCTTCAAACAGCTGAAAATGGCCCGGAGAATTGTATTGCCTAAGGGCCCCGACATGGTTAATCCGGCCCTGCACATTGCTCAGAATATCCTACGTGAACTCCGAAAAGCTAGTTAGGATTTACTTGTATATTTAGGATCACGACACATTGATCGACGGTTTTTCCATACCACAACAAAACCAAAACAACAATATCAAAATACCCGACTGCGTGTAAGAAAAACTGAAAAGAAGCTTCTATCGTGTCGACGACATGAGCTACATAATGATAATAACTCATGCCGTGGGAAAAAGATTAGCCAGTCAGGAGGTTGTTAGCAGGGCCGACTGCCCAGGGTGTGCCGGGTGATCAATTAAATATCGTCACTCGAAAGCACAAAGGAAGTAACAATGAGTTTTTTTGAAAAGTCACTGTTCACTTACGATAGCAGTACCTATATTCTGGTATACGGCGGCCAAGCTCTTAAACCGTCGAACGTCGAAGTACAATACAGGTAAGTAATACAGGCGATAATATGTTTCAAGATTACCGGGTAAAACGGGGTGAATAGGAATGCAGGGAGTGAATAGGGGCAAAAGTGGGCAAGGATTTTAACATTGAAATTAGATATTTTGTTGCCCACAAATACTTTAAAAATGTTCTGCCATAATTTATATTATCTGTGCTTACGGCCAAAACTAATAACCTATCTATCCACGATTTGCATTACTAAAGATAGAAATTTGACATAAAATGTATGGAGCCTAAGTCTAACGGCCAAAATTAATATCCAATCTATCCATGATTTGCCCTACTGGAGATAGGAATTTGACATAAATTAAATTAAATTAAATAATCATTTATTTCGGACATGACATCCATATAACAACACAGGAAGGTTAGTAACAAACAACAATAACTTAAAACTATGTCAGTAGGTATTACAGTGAGTGAAGAAGAAGTGAGTGAAGGTAGGTATAATAAATCACTTTATCTTACCTATCACTCTGTCCACCCAGTGTTTCTGGATTGGACAGTCGTGACGGGCTGCGATCATTTTCAGAATACTGTTGGAGCTGCCGCGCAATCGTGTTATTAGTGATGCAGCTTTTTTACGCATTATAGCGTGAAACCCGTCGACTTGCGCACTCGCGAACATATGTGACGCACTGCAATATCGCGGCAACCTCAACAGCATTCTGAAAGCATTATTATATTGCACACGTAGGACGTTGTAGGCTCGTTGCGTGTACTGAACCCACAGGCTGCTAGAGTAAAAAGATTGACAATATGCCCTAAAAAGGGTTACTTTTACTCTCGCAGTACATTTAGCAAACCTGCGGGCCAGCATATTGCTCCTAACCGCCAACGCCCTACGTTCTCTTTCTATGTCTAAGTCATCCTTTAGATCATCTGTGACTATGTGACCCAAATACTTAAACTTATTCACGACTCTGAGCGCCACCCCATCAAGTACAACTGGAGGCACCACACTAGGTCTAAATCTTCCTGCTTGAAAGATGAGCACCTCGCTCTTTTTAGAATTGTACTTGAAAAGCTCCATACAAAACATGTCAAATTTCTATCTCTAGTAGGGTAAATCGTGGATAGATTGTATATTAATTTTGGCCGTAATTCCTATCTCTAGTAGGATAATCGTGATCGGTTATTAATTTTGGCTGTTACATGACTTTATAATTTTTTTATTAAAGATATATTGTAAATTGCAAGCGTTGTATTGATATTATTAAAAAAAAAAAAAAAAAGGGGTGTATTAAAAGAGCCTCCACGAGTGACGATATTTAATTGATCGTCCGGCGCACCCTGGGCAGTCAGCCCAACTACCAACCTGCTGACTTGCTAATCTTTTCCCCACGGCTTGGGCTATTATTATTATTATGTAGCTCATGTCGACACGGTAGAAGAAGATTACCAAAAATTGTAGCCTATGACACTCGGGAATAAAGACGAATCTAATGACACCTCTCACTTCAAAATCCGTGAAGCCGTTTAGGCTACAGGAGGTCACAACGAAACAGACAAACATACATACATAACTACCTACATACATACTCCCGAAAAATATTACCCCCCTGGGGCAGTCGGGTAAAAAGCACTATTAGTATGGGAAGCTGTACCTACGCATCCTTTCGCATCGTCGGCCGCCATCGCGATGTCGGCCCCGTAAGGCGTCCCATCCTAATCGTGCTTTTTCTATGGACAAACTGTCGATCAGTATGTCGTGACCCTTGTAGAGAGTGAGTTTTAAAAACAGTGGGCACATTCGAAACTATAAGGTATTGGCTATGTGCGAGATGGCGGTGGGGACAGTTAAATCGATCGCAGCGCACGCGTGGCAGAAATGTGAAACATATCAGGCCATCCAAGACCTTGTTACGTGATCGTTTATACCGCAACTTTTGATGCGGAATATTATTCGGTTATTGGTTAAATTCTTTTGAGTTTGACAGTCGTGTATGTCCGTGGCTACGAAGACACTGGGTGCCTGTACCTCCGCACACATCCCGGCATAGATGGGGTCAGTGTCCCAGGGCCCGCGCTCGGGCAGCGGCAGCGCGCGGCGGCGCAGCTCGGCCACGAGCTCGGGCACGTCCATGATGGGGATAGGGTCGAGGCCGCGCGCCAGCCCCGCCAGGTACTCCACGTAGTGCGGCCTGCAAGTACAGCGCGGGTCAACACACCTCGACGAGGCCGCGCTTGTAGATGCCGTCTAGCGTGCCGTAGGGCCGAGGCGGCGGCCGGAGCGCGGCGCGCCGCACCAGCGTCTCGAGGTCGTCCACTCCCAGGATCGGAAGCGGGTCGAGGCTGCAACGGCGAACCAACCGACTCAGGTATTCCAGGTAATGGTTCCTGCAAACACATACCTCACTCACCGCATCGCTCGCCTCGACCGCCATAGGCTTTTCATTCAAATTGCTTTGATTGAAGTCACGATAGGTAGCGCTCAATAGGTGTGTCGCCAGTTTTGACGCTATCGTTGATGTTTTTATTGATGATGCGTTGTATATCTTGATTGCTTGGGGGAGGCCTATGTCCAGCAGTGGACGTCTTTCGGCTGAAATGATGATGATAATGATGATTGTATATATAATAATTACTATTTGCTACACGTAACCCAGAGGGTACAAACTAATACTGCGATCACTAATCAGTTAAGCATGGTGATGATGGCAGTATTCTTCCGCTCATGTTTTGCAGGGTCAGTCCTTGTTAACACTCACTGTCCGCAAGGCAGACACAATAGTTAAACAATCGCCCTGTACCATATACGACTAATTGAACAGGGATGGGTTAATAAGTTTTTACTAAAAACTAAAAACTTAGCTATGATGTGAGCTTGGAACTTCTGCAAAATATATAAAACCAAAATATTTTGGGGAAGAATCAAGTTAATCTGTTTGCATTTTTATCATTTGTCGTGTTTGGTTTCAACTTATAGTAAATATTGGTATCTTTTTCCTTTAAACCTAGTGTTTCTAACTGTTTCATTGTAAAAGCTTCCAGCCCAGATCAGAGTACCAGAGTACGCTTCAAGCTAATTTTGCGTAAATTGCTCATTGAAAAAGCCTTTTACTCATTCAATGAATACTTGGAAGATAAATATTTAATATAGATTAGAATTAATTCTACAATTACTGCATTTAAATATAATTTTATTGTGAACTCTAATATTTGCATGCCATTATGTTATGACGAAATATAGGGCCAACTTTTTGGAACCGTGCAACAATACACGTAATAAACGTGCATATTAATTAACCGGCCAAGTACGAGTCGGACTCACGCAGTAAGAGTTCCGTACCACCCATCGACCTGATACCCCATATGAACTAATTTAATTTACGAGAGTTCAACAAAAGACTGTGTAGACGCACTGTGCGCGAAATATGAAATGTGATAGGGATCATAGCAACAGATATTCTGAGAACATTTCAACCGGCTACCTATTACCGCTCAAAAGATACAGCCCTTTGACAGACAGACAGACGGACGGGCAGCGTAGCGAGAGTAATAGGGTCCCGTTTGGCACCATTTGGGTACGGAACCCTAAAAAGTAAATAAATATTTGAATTTAAAGGTCAGCGTCCAATGTTACTAGATTTGGCTAGCGACATTTTTTTATATTTTTTTATATAGGTATTGTCATTATAATACACAGTCGCCATGTGTAAACCTTACACTAAGTAGCTATGTAGGTAGGTAATTACCTCAGTAATTACTTATAAGCAGCAGTGCATTGAAATCCTCCATCACCACTTACACCAGAGCGCGCAGGTTACATTGACTTACTTGCAGAGCCCTGCATAGTTAGTAGGTGCTTCACTGCCACACGTGCCATCCACTAGTCCTGCGGGTGTTTCTCGTTGCAACTGTACGGGACATCGCCCTGTACTGCCTTCAGCTGCGTTTATTTCGTATGTGACGTTGTTCATCTAAAATAATTTAAATGTTACGGCGTTTTGGAAATAAAGTTATTAGATGAGATTATTTCTATGTTAGAACTTCTTTATCTCTGATTTCAAGGTTGAAACAAGGTGATTTTCTTGTCTGAATTTTAGGTAGGTAGGTAGGTAGGTAGTAGTAGGTACCTACTCAAAAGTGATAAGTACATAGTTAGGTAGGCGACAACTGCGGTATCAGCTGATCCAAATTTTGTAACATGGGGGTGCGATGTTTTTTTTAATAATTTTTAACATTGCATGTAGATAGCGCTGTCAGAGTGTCAGTCACATATTATGTAATTTATTGGTTTTAATATTTTTACCTGCAGTAACGTTTGCAACTCATGTGGTTCTTTGTCCCGTAAATAAAACAGGCAATTTCGAGGGTGATGTGCGTGGAGCCCTAACTTAGCACAGTATTCGCTCAGGCCACACCGCGCGCCCATTGTGAACGGCTTTCCACAGCCGTAACAAAATTCGTATTTGCATTGAGTGCACGTAAAATGCATGCAGCCTCCCCTGAAATACATTTTATTTAATTTAAAAAACAAAGATCGTAAGTTAAATATATACACTTACCATTTATATATATTTACATTTATTTTAATAATTTACACTGTAAATTATATATTCTTTATGCCTGAAAAGCGCGAAATTCAAAATTTCTTGCCTTTTTTGCAAACTGTAGCTCAAAGAGATTAAATATTTAAGTATTTTAATTAGTATTTGTTGTAGCTCTATTTCACGTTGTATAACTTGTATATCGATCAAAATATGATCCCCGGTAATAATAACAATATATCTAGTTATCTACTGAATAATACTCATAGATAATATTAACCTAGCTCTATCTATAAGCTATATTGCAAGCTCCATAATATTTTACTAGCAAATTATCGATTAAGGACCTTATAAAATGTATACCACCTTAGTACAAAATCGGGTTTAGCAATAGGTTTAGCCTAAGCCGGACTTAAAAGCCTATTTTATGTATGGAGTTTGACGTTAGACCTGGTTTAAAGAAGGGTCTAAAACTGGTCTAAACTTTTGTAATAAGGGAGAGAGTTAGGTTAGGTTGTGGAGCGGCGGAAAGGGTTCGAGAGGCGATGACCTGTCTTCCCAATCGCAGGAGACGACCTGGGCGTTGTAGGAGGGCGTATGCTGACCTCCAGCTACCCTAGGTGTGGGCCAGCGGGTGGCGGACTCGGGGTGGCCCGCCGCCCGACCAGTCAAGGCCCGTGACGGTAGTGCGTAGTGTTCCGCGCGTGCCAGTCAAGAGGAGGGTGCAGCCGATGATGCCGCACGGGGAGAAGGGGCTCGCCTGCTAGTGGCGAGCCGGGACCTGCCGGAGATGGTTGGGCTAATACGGGAGTATTTCCCACGACCCCGGCCAAGAGGGTCGGTAGAGGAACACCGTGGTAGTTTTTAGTCGGTAAGAGTCCGACACTGGCTCCGCCTTCCCCGGGCGGAGTGCGTCCATGAGGATTTTCCCCACGATTAACTTTTTTTATTGTTATTTTTACCGCGAATCATTTTCCGATCGATATACAACTTGAAATAGAGCTATAATTTTCAAAAGAATAAAGTTGAGGCTTGAACTTCGCGGGCTACCCGGTAGCATTCACCTTAAAGTATAAGATATCTGGTATAAAGGCAGTAGGTACCTGGAAAGGGAGTACTTAAAGTGACATCGAGGACACTCAAGGCCATTGTCTCGTAAATGCTGCTGTATTGCAGTAACCGAACGCTCAGGATCATTGTCCTCAAGCCACGCAGTGTATTGTTCACAATTAAGTCCTTCATGATTAGCATTCCACTGTATAGATATAAAAATGTGAGATCAATTTTTACACTTGAACTGAACAAAAATTTAAAAGATTATTTCAAATATAAAATTTATATTCCTATTTTATGCAAATAAAAAATACAAATGGGTCCTACCGGTTTTCTACAAGAAGCGCAACTTATTGATCGGCATTCTGGGCAGCGTATTTTCTTTTGTTTTGGATGAACAAAAAATCCTGAAGAACATTCCACGCACCATCTGAAGTTTGGATCTCGAGCCAAGGTTCGGTCTCGTAACTGACAACAAGTAGACAACAATTTCATTATTGTGTCGTCTTATCTCTGATCAAAAATAATCCATGTTATTATTAAATTAACTATGTAAGTATCTAATGTTTGTATTAATTAAATTGAAAGTAGCATCTAACGGAAACCTTGGAGAATTACCTTTCTTTGGAACAATTCGTGCACATCTATTTCAAGCAGTGTTTTCAAAAGTATATCCAAATGTGCAAAATATTCGAGCCAGGCATCTTCAGGGAGGTTTTCCAATTCTGGTAGTTTACAGTAGGGACATACACAGTCAGCGATACTTCTCTCTGTTATTTGTACTGTGAAATATAGGTGTGCACATTCTCGGCAGCATCGATGAGTACAACGCAACATTGACACCATCTGTAAAATAATCAAATACCCACTTTATTGATAGAAATTCGAATGAAAGTAGAATATAATTTAACGTAAGTACTTACCTCATGCTCCGGGAGTCGAGATGCACAGAGTTCACAGTCTTGATATAAATAAGCAAGAGCAGAAGTAAGGTCAACACATTCAAGCGCAGCTAGTAGTGCAGCCGGTGGCTCAGCGCCTTGTGCTATAAGTTCTACAGCCAGCTGCGCTTGCTCCCATGTCTCAGTTGCACCCTCAGCGAGTAGCATACGCGCCTGCCTCTAAAAGGTGATGGTTTATAAATATATAGGTATTTTCACTGCCGTTGCGTTTAAAAGCGGAAATAGAAACTTACCTCTGGTGAACCTTCTGGAAGTCGTACTTTAGCCAAGTCAATTATTTGACCAGAAACACGTCGCACAGTAATTGGTGGAGGTGGTGATGGTGGTGAATGTTTTGATTCTTCAGTTGGCTTCATAATCTGTAATTGTGAGTCTTCAGAATCACTGTCGGTCCATTCGTCTTCAGTACGACAAGTTTCTCGGAAATATTGCTTTTCTTTTGGCGGCGTGGTTGCTTTTGGGGGCGAGAGCTTTTTCTCTTGTTTTTGTTTTAAAGGCGGGGGAGGAGCTTGTTTTTTCTTATTTAACGTTGAAGTTGATGCTTTCACTTCTGTTATCTCAGCGTTTGTAGGAGGTTTGGAAGGAATCGCCTTGTTATTAAAAAGTCTAGTTTGTAATTGTTTCACATGACCACTTTGAATATTACCAAAGTGCGATTTAGGAGGAGCAGGAGCAGGATATTGCTTTATTGATGTTCGACGTATTGGGACCTTTGAAACGACCAGTTTTGGAGAATTTTTATCATTTTTTGGCTTATTATTAGGTATTATTCTAATCAGTTTTGGTATGTTAGATTTATTTGTTATAGAGTTTTTAATATTACTGCTGTCACCCGGAATATCAACGGGAAGCTGTTCAGGTATGATTTGATGAGTATCTGTTTGTCCCGCATTCAAATTTACATTAGATGAATCCGTCGGGATATCTTCTACAGAATCTACATTAGTTCCTTCATTTTCAGTAAGTTTTAATGATACACTACGAGCATTTTCACCGTGCTCTAGTGATGATGTATGTAGCGTTTGAGCAGAATGGTTACCAGCAGAATTCTGATCGTTTAATTGAACTTGTTCTAAGACTAATTCTGTTATATCTTCAAATATAGATTGGGTTTCGAGCTCTTGTTCATTTGCGATAATATTTGAATTATCATTCTGTGTCGTAGTCTGTTCTGTATGTGTTGGCTCGATATTTTCTAGTATGGCATTAAAGACAGGGTGTTTATTCTCAGAAATGATTAATCTGGTTGGAGCAATAGCTCTCATTATAGATAAAATAGCTGCCTGTCTTGCAACCAATTCTACATTTTTATGTTTAAGGTGGTTTGCTGCGTTTTCATTAACAACTTGTTCGCTATCATTAACACTGTTGTCAACGTTGTTTTGTGTATTTAATTCTTCATAAATTTCATCAAAACTGTTAACAGTAATAAACAAATTATTATTTACGTCTTGTTTTCTTGTAGGGCTTGGAATATGTTGTGTCTCTGGTTCATTTATTTCTACTGTGAAAGTATGCTCTTCTTGTAAAGTGCGTGCTATAGAATCGAGCATTTCAATGTTTGCATGTTTGAAATCTTCTAACTGATTTTCTACGTGGTCCAAAGCTTCTTCGAAGTCATCGTTTTCCTCAGAGCTTGTTCTATTCTGTAACGCCGGCCGTTTTTCAGGAGGATCTAAATCCTCCTCTTCAGAACTTACTTCCTTTTCATCAGATGTTAGGTTATCTGTTCTTTCTTCAGTGTCACTGTAGCTTGATTCTTGTTCATCATTAGTTTCATCAGAGCTAGATTCAGCTTCACTCTGTGATATGGTTCTACCGTCAATTGAATTTATATCAGAATTAATTTCTTCCCTCATCTGTTGTATGAGCCTCTGTGTATTATCCACTATATCGTTTAGATTGTTTGATTTCTCATCTATTTCCCGCTGATTATCACGTTCTAAGATACTTTCTTCAGATATATTTAGATTTTCTAAATTTAAAAGAGGGTTACCAATTTTCATGATTTTTGGTTCAATCTGCTCATTGCCCGAATCGACTAACTTTTGTTTTGTTTGTTCGTATTCAATTGATTTATTATTATTTTGGATAACTTCTAGTATTTCATTAGAATCAACATTAATAGTCAGCTGATGTTCATTTTGATTTGGTGGGTATGGTTGATTATTATTATTTGAGTTAACATTTCTTACTTGTTTTTTGTTCATGTTTTGTGTACTCAATGCAAATTTATTTTCATTGTTTTTTTCAGTGATGCTGTTAGACTTGTTTATATTAGGCAATGGGCTTGACCTTGTCAAAGCATTGTAAGCATCGATAAAATCATTTTCAGATTGAATTAAATCAATTGGTTGTGTCTTAGTACCAACATTAGGATTCGTTACTGGTTCGAATGTCGCACTGCCTGATAGCAACCCTTGTAAAAGCAAATTTTCGTCAATTAAAGGTACTCCGACTTCCTGAAGGAGCATTTTTAATTTTTTTGCAACATCCTCTCTTTCAGTTACATTTTTATCACAGAATTTATTTTCTAAAACATTTGCTTCTTTTTCGTAATCATTTGTATTCACGTTTAGCGGTAAATACATCCAGTCGTCGTCTTGAAATTTAGGTAGTGTCGGTGCTTCAAACTCATCTGAGCTATCTTCTGCTGAAATGTAAAGTGAAGGTTATGACGTGGTACGATGATGGTGTGATCTTGTAATGCAACGATAATTTTATTGGTTTGTGGTTCGTTTAAGATTACCGCGCATGCGGTGAGATTGGCGGGATGAGGAGCGAGGAGGAGCTGCGTCGTCATCAACGCCCACAGGGGAACCCCAAATATGCCCGCGTAGCCTTCCTTCTTCTCCGACGCCCATTAACTCCGTCTGGAAAAAGTGATATTCAGGTCTTCGGGTCTTAACTAAATTTAATTAAATATTGTAGGTAGGTAGATTTTTAGTATACCTGTCGTCGGTGTCTATCGACACATTCTGTGACGGCAGGCCACATGGCTCCTCTATGTCTGGCGAGAGCTGCCCTCGCTTCCAGTTCTGTGATGGCAGCAGTTGGCGCGAGGCGTGCGGCGGCAGCTCGCACTCCGGCGCATAGACTTGGCCAGCGCTCTCGCAACCAAGCTAATGGCGATGCTGGACATTGAGTTAATGCTGCTTGCACTTCGGCAGCACTAAAGCCAAGCCGTTCAGCTTCACCCATCAACTGAGCTAATTCAATTCCTCTTTCTGCCTCTCTCTTAGCGCCAGCTCCAGCCAGAGCTTCAAGTGAAATGGCCCGAGTAGACTGTCGTTCTGGAGATGCTGCCTGTGAAGAAATAGAATACTTATCGCGCGAGTTCATGGTACAATAAATAACAAAGCTAGGGTCGTTATTTAGCTGATTGGTATTATATACGTTTTTTTTAATAGGTGATCAAAATGTAAAATGTTTCTTGATGTGGCCAATAATGTTTTTACAGTAATTCTATATATTCCTGTATATATAAGTATGAGTTTGTCATGCTCAATTAAATGTCATGCTGATGGTGGCGTTAGTGTCGGGTCGTTAAGTTTTCTTCAATATTGTAGTAAGTTGAGTTATGCGATGGCTGATGCTCGCGTCATGCTCGTAACGGATGCCGTCTGTCGGGACAGGTCAGCCTGCGTACTATGGCAACTCTTTTTACGTTTATTTAAGGCAATATTCTCACTTTTAAACTCTTGTTTATTTCTGAAATTAGCCTACATTATACTCACATTATTTGAATAAATTTGATGTAACAAACAATAACCTATTTCAAAAAGAGTATATCCATGGAGTTTCTTGCCGGTTCTTCTCCATAGGACCCACAATTTGGAACCGTGCAACTAGAGCCTGACGTTTCTAGTGTCTGTGCAGTGTAAGTGCCTGTAATTAGGTTTATTTGGAATAAAAAATATTTGAATTTGAATTATTTTTACCTCAGAGCCATAGTAGGTAGAGCGACGATTAGGGCGGGTACGACGCAAATCGAGGTGCGAGGCGCGACGTGATAGACGACTATAATTATCTCCCCATTCTCCACCAGGGCTGCTGTCGCGTTCGCGCCATTCCCATCTGTTACCCGGACCAGCTATGCGGGTACTTCGGTCGCTTTCCTGTTAGATTTAAAAAATATATTTAAATAACTTTGAAAAAAGTCTAACCGACTACAAAAAGAATAAAATAATTTGTGTGAAATAGTTTAGGAAGTAGGTGCCTTTGATTCAGTTTGATTTAAGAAAAATTTGGCATTGACTTCCTAAACTGTTTCACACATGTAAATTATTTTATTTGTTTTATTTTTCTGTTTTAGTGACATGACCGAGTGTTGTGGCGCAACTTGGGAGAGGCCTATGTCCAGCAGTGGACTGCGATAGGCTGAGTTGAGTGACATGAACAATAGAAAGACAAGAGATTGCTGCAATCCCCGATGATTTGCTGTCATCCATTGAAGAGTTCCCGTCTTTATCTCCGAAGATCTTCACCAAATGATACTTTCTGAACGCAAATGCTTGATTTGTTAATCAAAATACCAAAATCGCTGTGTATGTATGCCTATAATATTTAAGGAGTTCCCTCAATTCCACATGGATCCCATTGTCAGAGCTGGATTTTGTTAAAAATGGGACCAATCTGGAAGTATACTTTCAAATAAAAAATAAAAAAATCCAAATCGGTTTATAAATGACGGAGTTCTGAGGTAACAAACATAAAAAAAAATACAATCGAATCGAGAACCTCCTCCTTTTCTTGAAGTCGGTTAAAAACGAAGCAAGATATTAGAGTAACATTACACGCACACAAAGACACATCACATTATTATTTTAGCGACTTACGCGAGTATCACTTGACATCGAATGTCTGCTTTGAGATCGCTCTCGCCTGCTATCGTCCCGAAAACGTCTTCGCGGTCGTGATCGAGATACCGATGGCGCGCGTTCCCATGCGTTCGAGTTTGGAACTTCATAGGTCTGTAAATATAGTTTTAGAGCTGAAATTAATAATCAATCTAATACAAAACGAAAACACAAACTTGTTTTAAACAATAATAGACGAAATCATAAAGATTTTGAATTCTCCTTTGCGATATTTATAACAAGAATGACTGCCTGTGGTGCATCCCACTGTTGCTTGTCGGAAATACAAGAATAAAGAACATCGTATACTCTTCGCCTCGGCCTTCGGCTCGGGCTGCAATCTAGCCTCGAGTATAATAACCAACTTAGCTTACATGTATCGTAATATTCATAATGTAGGTACTATTTTTAACCTACTCTTCAAGCTTAAAACTGTCCAGAGGCGGACTTACGGCCAAAATTAATAAGCGATCTGTCCACGATTTGCCCTACTAGAGATAGAACTTTGTTTAAGCTCCATACATTTTATGTCAAATTCTTATCTCTAGTAGGACAAAACGTGGATAGACGAGTTATTAATTTTGGCCGTTAATGGCTAAGGCATTTTCTAACAGTCAACCTCATCACGTAGTAACTATTAACTTAAGTAATCCGTGCTCAGGCGTCGTCCTAATACAACGCGATTACGTGACCACTGCAAGTTCGCGCGAATTTTGTTAGGGCAAAGCCAGGATAATGCAAGGAGAAAAACACAATAAAATAATATACTAGTAGGGTTGACTATATAATAAAAAAAGCTTGTAAAATTAGAATGAATCTGAATCGAAATTAATTCACCACACCATAACTCCATCACCTTTACACCATCCACCACCATCTCCATACCGTCCACAACCACACCACCTCGCATCACCCCTCACCACTGCCATACCATAACTCTACCACCATTTAGAAACCACCACCACAATATCACCACCACCGCCTCACCATCTATCACCACCACCACACCATGACAGCATCTAGACAACAATAACTTAACTCGATAAACTTTATGATAACATAACACCATCTATTTGTAATTAAAGTAAATTGTAACATTTTTAACCAACCAACAATCATGACCTCTACTTAATATGAGCTTTCTATTGTATGAAGATACATATAACTTACTTAACGTGGCGATGCTTGGGGGAGGCCTATGTCCAGCAGTGGACGTCTTTCGGCTGAAATGATGATGATGATGAATATGTAACTTCATACAATAGAAAGCTGTATTGTTTATTGCTTATTTCTATGCCCCCTAACCGGTTTTCGCGAAAAAAACCTCAATGTTCAAACTTTTCGACCTTTACGATTTTATTATAGGTAGGTAGTAGATTATTTTAATCCCAAAACCAACGTTTATTAATTGTCATTGGTAAAACAAAAAAAAAAAGACTTGTGGCACTCGGAGACTGCCGCGGTAAAGTTATTGCATAGCATTTTTTATGTAAATACAAAGAGGAGGTGCCCTAACGCCGAAACTCTAAGCAGGCATGAGTCACCAGATTGCGGGGCGAAGAGGGGGATTACGCATGCGCAGTAACGCCGATACAACCAATGCCACCTAGAGGCGATTTGCAGAACTAAAGAGACAAGCGTGATATTTCAAAAAGTCATTAAAAGTTCTGCTATTCATCGATAGATGGCAAAACTAAAAAGTATCACCGCTGTGCCGGTCGGAGTGGGGGGTGTTAGGTTATTTTCGTTACGGAAATTCTGGATTCGGTCTCCACGCTCAAGGCTCGCGATAGAAACTATGCAATAGCTTAAGCGCAGTAACGCCGATACAACCAATGCCACCTAGAGGCGATTTGCAGAACTAAAGAGACAAGCGTGATATTTCAAAAAGTCATTAAAAGTTCTGCTATTCATCGATAGATGGCAAAACTAAAAAGTATCACCGCTGTGCCGGTCGGAGTGGGGGTGTTAGGTTATTTTCGTTACGGAATTTCTGGATTCGGTCTCCACGCTCAAGGCCCGCGATAGAAGCTATGCAATTGCTTAAAAACCCGAAAAATCGTCTATCGAACATTCAAAACTCATATTTAGGTACCAACTCATCTTGTTAAATGTAATATTAGGATTTAGTAAAGCCTAAGATTTACAAATATTCCAGCTTTTACAGTAACAGATTAAACGTTTTACTTTACCTGCGTAGAGATATTTTGCGGCGGCGGAGATGTACCAGTATTCGATACGTAGGTTTTGCTGGTTGCTAACGATGTAGAGCGCCGCTCAACAACAGCGTTTTGAGGTGGTGGGGATGTCCCAGTGGACTTTTTTTGTACATTTTTTGAAGAATTGTTCAGCGGAGTGTTAACATAAGCGTTGTCTCGGGGCGGTGATGGCCCTACGGATATACTGTGTCTCTTTGGAACTTCGGGCCTTGGGGATTCTCTGCTGTTGCGGAAGGGAGAAACTCGCATTGTTTTATTAATATCTCGGGAAGGAGATATCTCTGTACTCATGTCGTTTTTCGTGTGATTGCTATTCTGAAGCTCGCGAGGTGGGGAAGGTCCAACGGCCATATCATGCCTTTCTTGTAACTTTTCATTACGATTATTGGTATTTTGTTCTCGTGTTGGTGTGACGAGACGGTTTATTGGTTTCTTAGGCGTATTCCCTTCTCGAGGTGGGGAAGGCCCGCATCCAGTAGATGTGCGGTCTCTTTTCGATTTAGTTTTCGGTTTTTCTACCTCTGGAATTAAAACAGGCAATTGACTATCAACAAAAAGTATAATAAATAAAAGTATAACCATTAATATTATTAAAATTATTTTAACCTCGTTCAATACGGGGCTCCTCCGTAACACGTGCAGGTGAAGGGGATTGCTTATGAGTGATTTTCAGTCTTTCAACATTCTCGCTGATGTCCTTTGTAATCGTTTTAGGAACAGTAACTGGTGTACGGCAGCAGATGACGCACACTCTTACCCCTGGCTCGTTAACATAAGTGCAGTGTTCACACTGCCATGTCGAGCTAGGTGGTGGGGGTACAGGTCCTAGAGAATCTTCTTTTTCTTGTGGTTTACTGGGAGGGCCATGATCACTGTCGCTTTCGCTCTCGGAATCTGCATCACTTGACGGTAGAGGCGGCGGTGAGGGCGTGCGGTGCTTGGGCCGCCGAGACGTGCGCGAGCGCACGCTCAGAGCCGGCGACCCTGCGCGCGAGCCAGCACGCGAAGCAGCGCGAGAGACTCCACGACTTTCAGCTGAAAATATTAATTCAGTCCTAGAGTTCATTCCGTGCATAATAATATCTAGCGTTAAAGATATAAACAACTTCATGCTTTGTTGTCTGTTTCTCAATGGGATGTGCTGATGTCACCGAAAGACGTACCTAAGTGGAATTTAAGTTCGATACCACGAGAAGTGTTCACGGACGCTTAGTGGCTAAAGCACTGGCGTACTGAGGCAGGAGTCGCAGGTTCGAATCCTGCTCGTCAGCGATTTTTTCATTCCACAATTTATATCTTTTGATTTCGCTTCGCATGCGTAGGTAAATGCGTTAAAAATAATAAAATAATTATATCTAGTGTTGTGTTATACACTTATAATTAAATAACTTCATAATTGAAACAAAATGTTTATATTTTTATACAATTTTATTATTGTATAACTATGTTAATTCTACAGAAAACTGTCGTAGTTTTAGCGTTTATAACAACTTTCCTGTTGTACTTTTATTTACTATTTTATAAACTTTACTTTTATTTTTGACTGGGCGTGCATAAAAAATATGCTACTATAGTAACTATAGGTAATGTCATCCTTACTCGTGAATGTTATGTACACCTATAATTTGTATATGCATCGGATAATAGTACCCATAATATTGACCTCGGTACAAAGCTCGATGACTTCAGAAGAGCTTCCAAAAGAGTGGATCTTAAAATGAATATGGACAAGACAAATGTTATGTCAAATCCCATGTAGCACCCAGTACCGTGAAGATCGGAGACTCTATACTCCGAAGTTGTCAACGAGTATACCTAGGACAGGCCAGTTAGGTAGGTCCAATTTCGAGAAAGAGCTCAATCGTCGAATCCGACTCGGTTGGGGAGCGTTCGGTAAGCTACGCAGTATCTTCTCGTCCAAAATACCGCAGTGTCTCAAAACTAAAGTCTTTGACCAGTGTTTACTTACGGCACTGAAACGTGGTCGCTCACAATGGGCCCGATAAGACGACTTAAATTTACTCAATAGCACTGGAGAGGGAGTATGCTCGGAGTGTCCCTGCGTGATTTAATCAGAAATGAGGGGATTCGCAGAAGGAAGTTGACCAATATAGCTCGAAAAATTGCCAAACTTAAGTGGCAGTAGGCGGGAACCTTGTTCGCAGAACAGCTGGGCTGGACAATGGAGCTGAATAGTTCTGGAGTGGCAAACGCGTACTGGAAGGTGTAGCGAGGGTAGGCTCCCTGTAGCTGTTTCCTTGTGGTGATACTAATTTGTCATATCAGTATGACTACGAGGATTTAGATGTCCTCGTAGTCATCACAATGTGAACCGACAATCTCGTGAAGGTCGCGGGATTCCACTGGATGCGAGAAGCGCAGGACCGGTCGTTATACCGATGGTTGGGGGGAGGCCTATGTCCAGCAGTGGACGTCTTTCGGCTGAAATCATGATGATGATAACTATAGATTAAGTTGCTGACTGATGTTTATATGAACTGTTAGTGTATTAATGATATTAAATAAGTAAATACACTGTTTATAAATTAATATAAGCATACGTACCTCTTCTGTAAGGCTGTGGTGTCTGTGGTTGATGCATATGTGGATGCGGATGCATGTTGTGTACGATGTGATTTGGATGTCCAGATGAACAGCATGGGGGCGCCCAGCCAGGGTTGGTGTTGGCCCAGGGGTGGTCGAGACTGGCACAGCTGCCGTACCGCCACGGCATGGGGGCGCAGTGCGCACAGCCAGCACAAGCTGACGCTGCACCACCGCTAAGTTCAAGTACGGACGCCCCTCGTCGCAGCGGTCGACCCCAATTTTGCATTGTTGGAGTCATATTTTCAGAATTATCCCATGGCTCTGGTCCAGCCTAAATATAAAGATTTTATAAGAAGGTTGGGTGTGACTAGCTGAGAAACAACCATATTGCACAATTTATTAGAAAACAATAAAAGTGAGGAGATATAAATTGTGGAATGAAGAATTCGCTCACAACTTAACAATCTCTCTTCTTTCGCTTTTTCTTTCCACAATTTATATCTACAAGGTGTAATTTAAATAACTGAAAACCGCTTAGGGCTCATTTTACTCATCATTATGAACAACTTTTACAGTACGCGCAATTTAACTTGGTCGGAGTGAAGTTGTCACAAAACCGACGCAGTATTCATTTTATGGGTGTCAGTTGGAAGCGGGAAGCGGGGAAACATGCGCAGTAACCAACATCACCCCGGCCAAGTTATTTTGAGCGTACTGCAATATAGGGCCAATCCAGTAATAGCGAAAAAATTCTACTGTTACCTACATTTTGTCGAGTTAAGCGTGCCTAATAAGTAGATACAACGAGTACATTTCATTCATGAGTACAATGAGCACTTAAGGCGCTACTAAGAGTTAAGTGTCGCCCCCATCTGTAAAACAATACTAGTCGCTGTGTACATAATTTATTGAAAATTCTTTTTTCCCAATTGAAGTAAACGTACTGCAGTTTAATCAGAAACTAATAATTATAATTATAGTTCGCTGTAGTTGTATACGAAAAATGCGATAAACTGCCACTTTTGGCAATTTTTCTATTTACAAATTCCTACCTTCAGCGAACTATATTGAACAGAGTCAAAGTTTTTGATTAAGCTATAGTACCTTTACATGCCTTTACTACAATTCTGTAGAATCAGATTTTCGATTGATTTTGTAAAAACATAACATACATAACATCACGTCTGTATTTCCCGAAGCGGTAGGCAGTGGTGTATAGTACACCCACATTTCGCCAGTTATGTTATAAGTCCCATGTAATAGGGGGCGAGCCTATTAATTTTGTACTCAGCGAGTAATTATTTTTTTACCGATGGGGGCGCCACTTAGCTCTTAGGGCCTCAAGAGGTTTTCAGTTATTTCAATTAGGTACACCTTGTATAGATTGCTAAAATTGATTGTTTTAAGCTGTAGGGGAAGGCGCTGGTGTCTGTCACACAGTTATTTTACTAGCACGGGCACCGCCGTTAACTCTATCTTAAATACCTATGTGCAAACAAAACAATACTGTTATAATATCTAAGTAAGATAGATAAGTTGAACCACACTCTGAATAATAAAGATTTTTAATTTAATTTAGATTTAGCTCTGTATGCGTTAATGCGTTAAAAAAAAAAATATTACCATGGTTGGTTGTAGTCCGAAACCCTGTAGTGACCCCCGCTGATGATTCCATGCGGTATTCATGTGAGATAGAGTATTAGACTGTCCTTGAGCTGGAGAATGCGGCGCCGCGTTATATTGCATTTTTGTTTGTAGAAATGGCATGCTGCCGAGGTGGTGCGGTGTGGGCGTTGTAGTCATTTTAGTTTGAAGATGCAGAGGCATCTGTTGGTGGACATGCTGGGGTGGGATGTGGTTGCTGGGAGGCAGAGTAGGAGCCTGTACGTGTGCTCCCATCATCACAGACATGTGGTGCGGTGAGCTAAGAGTAGCTCGCCGTTGATCCATTACAGGCGGTCTGGGGCTTGCGCTCATTCTGTCGCCGCTTATCTATAACACATCAATTTCCAATATTAAAATCATGTATTATAACATCACAGAAAAAAGTAGCTTCTGTGATCTACACAGTTGTACAAAACAGCTACTTTATATTGAACTATACTTATAAAAAAACTTTTTAACAAAAAATTGAATCGACGAAAACAGAAACTGAAAAGCGAAAAATAACTAATTATGAGTCGGCGCCAAACAATCTTTTAACAAGAAAAGTGCGTGCAAGTTGCAAGTGGCCGAGCGGAGAACGCATTTTTGGAAAGTTATTGTTTATCGTTGAAAATTTTACGTTGTATTTGATGCGACGTTGTTTTTATTATTTATTTAAAGTAATTTAATGCTCTTCGTTGATTGGTTGTTTGGCGCCGACTCATAATTAGTTATTTTTCGCTTTTCAGTTTCTGTTTTCGTCGGTTAAATTTTTTGTTAAAAAGTTTTATTTTTCATTTTTTTGTGGTTAAAATCTATCTCCAGGTCTCCATTATGTCGTAGTGTCTAGAACTATATTTATGTGTGTCAAGTTTCAACAGAATCAGTTAACAAGTAAGAATTCAGTGGGTGAACGAACACTCATCACCTGTTTTACTACCCTTAGGGGTGGATTTTGATTTTGAAATTTAAATGGGACCAATTTCGAGATATACCCTATCCATTAAAAAAAAATCATCTAAATCGGACCACTCTGTAAAAAGTTATGCGTGGTCATACATAAAAAAAAAATATATATATATATATACGCGTCGAATTGAGAACCTCTTGAAACTTTGTTTTATTATAACCTCCTCCTTTTTTTCGTCGGTTAAAAATCATTGATTACATGCTATTATGCACCTTGTGTTTTCGCGGCGGAGGCACAGGTGGCCCTGTCTTCGGAGGAAGTGGTGGTCTTTCTTCTCGTAACTGTGACTGTGATAATGCCTGTAATTTAAAGAAAAGCTTGTTAAAATATTTTGGCACCCTTTGGGTACAGAACCCTAAAAATGACACCTTAATTTTTGAAATAGTTTTCCGTTTTCCAATCGATTTCATTAATATTGTCGAAGCTATTCCGCGCTTGCAAATCAATGTTTCATGCAGTGAGATGATGTAGCACGGCAGTATCCATCAGTCGCTATTTCTACCCTCTCCGCCTTTTGTAATAGCCAGCAGACTGATAGACAGTCAAAGATTGCGCGAGCATTTTTTATCCTGTACGCGTGATTTATCGTGGTTTTTTTCCATGTGTACCTACATTCTACCATATTTTTGAATATGTCCCTCGTTCAGTCGTTCAGTTGTACAGTCATGATGTATTAATATTATGTACTTATAAGGTCTGTCTTTACCTTTTTTACGATCAGAATAATACGAACATGACATGACGAATGAAACTGAAAACCGCTGAAAACGCAGAACGATTAGCTTGTAGCAATCCATGTTTTAGGGAAGTTGCAATGATACCTGTCGTTGATGATGTCTTCGTTTCGGGTGTCGGTGGTACATGTCGTCGCAGGAGGCACACAGCGCCCGGCGCCCGCACTCCGCACAGCGCACGCGCGCCCCGCCTCCGCCGCACAGGCCGCATGATGCGCCCGCGTCGGCCGGGTGCCCTGCACATGAGATGAGAATATAAAATAAATAAAATGGGTTTTTATTGTATCTCATCCATTTTCATACAATACAGAAATTGAGGCAGCCCCAGTAAGTTATAAGAATACTTGTGTTAGGGTTGCCTCGCAACTTCCATTAATAGTTTTATAATACTCCTCAAACATAAAACGTATAAAACCTTGAAAAACTTTTAATTAATAATTGTATTGGTGTTACATTGGCTGCACCTATTCGAAATGAGATTAACTGAACTAAACGAAAATTACAAACATTGCGTGTAACTTAACGTAATAATATATGCTCATAGGCCCGTTTTTAGGGTTCCGTAGTTCTACAAGGAACCCTTATAGTTTTGTCATGTCCCTCCGTCTGTTGTCTGTCCTAATCCTTTACAGCTTAATAGGTAACTTCTACAGTTATAAACATAAGTACTTACATGTAATTTTGCTCAAAAATAGTTCAGATATAGATCTCAATTTTAAATGAATAAATAACGTTTTCCTCACAACATAATTTTAAGGACATTATGTATAATCTGAGACCTATTAATTTTAATGCTTTACCTTTTTTTTTTTTTTGTTTTCGGTTGGACATCCTCATGGATACCCTCCGTCTGGGGACGGCGGAGGGGTATGTCGGACTCTTACCGACTAAAACCACACGGTGGCCATCCTCTGCACAAAATAGAGGAGCTCCGGGAACTCCAATGGACCGCGCCGGTGCCCCTCTAGTGCTATGCCTTTAGCACGTCCCGGGAAAACAATATTATTTCCCCCACAGTAGCACGCGACCACCACGTACTGCTGTCCTCCCCAGGGTCGCTTAATAGACGCCTCGAGTTCCCCCACTCTTAGCGTCCACGATCCCGAAGGTCCCCTGCCAGATGTGGCAGCAGGGGATGCGGCCCTTCGCCCTATCTGGGCCTTGCGCCAGGGCGGTTGCCTCCCCGGCGCCGCCTTCTCCGAGCGGGATCGGCCCTCTCCCGATCTCGCTCTGCGGCCTCCTTCTGAAGCATAACAGTCTCGCAGAAGGAAGCCATGGCTCTCCAAGCCACCGGATCTGCCAGCATAGCCGACACTACTGCTGGCAGAGAAAGATCCTGCCCGATCAAGTTGACCAGGTCCCACCGTTCGGAGCCCCATGCAGGGCACTCCTCCAGCGTGTGCTGTGCAGTGTCCTGGTCACACCCACAATGGTGGCAATTTGCCGTAACTTCGCGTCCGATCCTATTCAGGTACTCACCGAAGCAACCGTGCCCGGTGAGCACCTGAGTAAGCCGGTAGGTGACGCGCTCACTCCTGTCGAGCCAGGCCTCAAAGCACGGCAGTACAGCTTCAACCACTCGCTTGTGCGCATACTGCGGCTCTTCCAGCCGCTCGCGCCACATCTCGAGCGCGTGTTGTCGCTCCTGCCGCCTCAGCATTTCAAACACCCTTACAGGGGCGCTGCCACCGTTTTGGCGAATGGCACGAATCCGGTCGTAGACCCTCGTGTCCATATCCGCCAAGATGTCCAACGGCGGGAAGCGTGCCAGGACAGTTGCCGCCTCAAAGGATACCGTTCGGTATCCTCGTGCGATCCGTATGGCCACTTTGCGCTGCAGGCTGTTGAATTTGGCCCTTAAGCGCTGGACGCCTGACAGTCGGTGTGACCATACAGGCGCCCCATAGAGGGCCATGGACCGCACAACTCCCGCGTATAGGCGGCGAACTTCCTCCCGAGGTCCCCCAAGATTGGGCAGCAGTCTGTGCAGTGCACCAGCTGCCCTCTCGATCCTGGGGACCAGGCGATTAAAATGCACCCCGAAGGCCCAGCGACTGTCCAGGAAGAGGCCAAGGTACTTCATACATCGGCCCACTTGGACTTGCGCATCACCAACGCGAACCGTCGAGCTTGGTGGTTCTCTACCCCGTCGCAGATTGTGGAACCATAGCGCCTCGGTTTTATGGGGCGCTATTTGCAGCCCCAACTCACGGATTTTGGCCACGACTTTTGCCACCCCGAGCTCAGCAAGCTGGATGGTCCCATCAAAGGTGTCCCCACCGGCCAACACAAAAGTGTCGTCAGCGTAACAAACGACACTGACGCCAGCGGGGAGGTCGACACGCAGGACCGCGTCGTATGCAATGTTCCACAAGAGCGGGCCGAGTACCGACCCCTGTGGAACCCCACAACTAATCCCCTTGCGATGAACGCAACCGTCCCTACCCACATAGCGAACGTGCCTGTCGCGAAGATAGGCCCCGACAATGCCTTGCAGGTAGGAGGGCACACAATGGTGTGCGAGTGCCCCCCTTATCGCGTCCCAGGGCAAGGAGTTGAAGGCGTTAACGATGTCAAGACTTATCGCCAACGCCACTCCACCCCTGGACACTACCTGCTCCGACAGCGAGCGGACACGTAGAATCGCATCCACTGTTGATCGCCTCTGCCGGAAGCCGTATTGACTATTGGCAAGGTCGGGACCGACCTGCGACAGGTGCTCAACGAGACGTTCGGCAACTATTCTCTCGAATAGCTTGGATGCCTCATCGAGCAGGCATATGGGACGGTATGCAGAGGGCGAATCTGCGGCCCTGCCTTCCTTCTTTATAAGGACCAACCCAGCCTCCTTCCAGCCGGAGGGGAACACGCTGTGACGGAGACAGCTTGTGAACAGCCGCCTCAACCTGTCCCCCAGAGCAGCCATAGCCAGCACCCAGACCCGACCCGGAATACCGTCAGGTCCAGGTGCCGTGTTACGCGTCCTCAGGCGACTAACGGCCCGGTCCAGTTCCTCTTCTGTTACCTCCAAGTCCTCAGACCAATCTGGTGAAGCTATTTGGGATACTGAAGGGTCGTCCTGGACTGCTGGGAATAGTGTATGGACAACTCTGCCCAGCAAGTCCGGGTCCAGGGTTTCCGTAAGCGGGGGTACCCATGGTCGTAACTTGCCTATGACTACCTTATATGGTTTCCCCCACGGATCCCTGTTGAGACCCTCCAGGAGCTCACTCCAGGACCGAACCCTGGCGTTCTCAATGGCAATTTGGAATGCCTTTGTAGCCGCCCGATATGCCGCATAATTGATGGCTATCTCTTCGGCTGTAGCTCGACGTCGTCGCCGGGTTCGTGTGTACCGGCGTCGAGACCTCAAGCACGCCGCTCGTAGTTGAGCGAGTTCTTCTGACCACCAGTACACCGACCGAAACCCACCGCGCCTGGCCCGGGGCATTGAGGCATCGCAAATTGCCGTCATTGTCTCCCGAAACCAGGCCGCCTCAACCTCCGGATCGGGCAGGATCCTTTCAGAGTCCGAACTCTCCGACCACGCCGCGACGTGGGCAGCTGCGACGAGTAAATCTCGGTCGAGCAGTTTGAGGGACCAACGCCGCGGCTGGGTGCCATGATTTGCGTGACTGGGGCGGTCGGGGGGACGTAGCGCCACCTCGAAAACGATGTGGCGGTGGTCAGACAAAGTGACCACCTCCTCAGCAACCCGCCATCCCGACATCATGCGGGAAGCAGGAGGACTCGCCCATGATAAATCGACGATCGACTCCCCCTGCCACCGGACGCATGTGGCCACGGACCCCCGATTCAGAAGGCGAAGGTCTAGTCCAGCTGCCCAGTCTTGCAATGTTTCTCCCCTAGGCCCGTCCCGACGGTTCCCCCACACTCTTGAGTGAGCGTTAAAATCGCCTAGTACGAGCAGTGGACGAGGTAAGCAAAAGCCACGAATACAGCGTGCCACCCCATCCAAGTATCCCTCGTAGTCGGCAAGGGAGATGTTGGGAGAAACATAGCACCCCACTACTGCCAAAGGGCCCCATTCTAAAGCAACGAATCCCTGTCCCCTTTTGAGTAAGGAGCAAGGAGGGCCACCCTCTGTTCCACCCCAGTGAATTGCGACGGAGCCAACGGTGTCACCGAACCAGCGAGGATGATCCGGGACGTTATATGGTTCCGCCACCGCCGCTAAGGCAACTGACCACTCCGCAACCGTTTGAAGAAACAGATGCTGCGCGTTGCGACAGTGGTTGAGGTTGCCCTGGATTACTTTCAGGGCTGGGAAGGCGAAGTATCCATAGTCTCCTGGGGGGCACTGCTCGGTGCAGGCGCCGACGCAGAACCAGCAGTCATGGCCTGGTCCCTGTCCTGTTTGCCCCTTCTTTTAATTTTCAGGGCAGAGCACTTCTTGCTCCCCATTCTATGGGCAGCTGGCCGACCGAGATCCGCGCAGAGCGAGCATCGAAGGTTCTGCGCCGTGCATTCTTTCACCTTGTGGCCGGGCTCACCACAGGCGAAGCAGCTTGTGCTACGGTCAACCTCGCTTCGGCATTGGCGACTTACGTGCCCAAACTCAAAGCACTTATAGCACTGAAGCGGTCGTGCCTCCAATACCTCGACTCTTGCTGATGCCCAGCCCACGCGAACACCCTTACTGGCAGCCAGCTTCTTGGCCGTAGCCAGCGGGCAACGGACCCAGACCGTCCCCAGGGAACGAGGAGAGCGACGAATTTCGCCTACTTTCACATCTACCTCAGAGCATCCACCTGCTTCAGCGATAGCAGCAGCTACTTCCGCAGGCAAGACAGCGTCGTCCAGGTCATAAATTTTCACCTCACTGGTTTTGATTGGGCGTGCGATATGCACATCCATGTCAGCCAAGACTTCCCGCATCCGCAACGCGAGACTGTCCGCCTTGGAGCTGCAGTCACTGCCGAAAATTTGCAGTAACATACCGCCCGTCATAGTCCGTTTCTGGCGGACAGTCTCAATCCCAATGTCGGAGAGCTTTATGCGCTGTTTTGCTGCAGCCATAACTGCCGCATACGTTGCATCAGAACCCTCTGGCACTGTAACGGCGATCGCCGCCGACGCGGGTACAGGAGGCAACTTTTGACCCCTTCCTTTTTTCCCCTCTCTCGCTATCATTTGCTGTGTAGCTGAACCTTTCACCGAGGGCACAGCTGTCGACCCGGACGTACCCGGCGTCCCATCGGCTTGAGAAGGAGGAGACGCTTTCTTCGTTTTCTTCCCAGCCACTGTGGCCCAAGAATGCGAGACATCCGCCGATGTCGACGGCTGTGGTTCCTGGCTAGGCACAGGGGGCAGTTGCCCTATAGCAGGTAACCCGGGCTGCACACCCTTGGTCTTCTTGCCCTTTCTCTTCCTTTTCGTTTCCCCCCCAGCCACCTCCGTGGCAGAGCCTGTTTGTGACTGAGGATAAGACGCCGGTTTATCTTTAGCGGTATCTGCAGCCAATGGCGGGCGAAGACGCTGCTCAGGGGGCAGTCTGCTCTCCAGCACCTCGAAACGAGCATTCATCATACCCCCAACTCGGAGCATGATAGGTTGCATCAGTTCCTCGAAAAGTGTTGAGGACAAACCACCCCCATGAAGGCCCATCGTCCCAGGTGACGAGACGGACTTTGACGCCTGTTCGTCACTCTGTCGACGGAGGAGAGTGAGTTCTTCCGTCACTTTCTCCAGTTTTGTGGAGAGGCTGGTAAGTTGTGAACGCAAGTCCGCGTTTTGTCTCTCCAGCCTCTCAATATTGGCCGTGGTGGAGGTGCGCTGAGCAATCTCCTGTGCCGCTGCCTGAACCGTCCGTGCTGCAACTCGGAGGCTATGCGCAAAGCTGCCTTTTAGGTTGCGGGAATTATCCGCAACCTGCTCCACCACCAGAACATTATCTTTAATGCAGGCGCCAAGATCGAGTGTTGGCTGCGCCTGCATCCGCTTCGCCAGTTCCTCAGGTTCTGGCAAACTACCCATATATTGAGTACTGGTAGAAGACCCTGCGGTCTCCAGGTTTTTTCCCGTACTCGTAGAACTGCTCTGGGCTGACTTCCTTTTCGCTCCAGGCGGTTCCTCACTTGTTTTCGGCCGAGTACGCTTACGCGCGCGTGTCCCAACCGATGCCGACGACTTTTGGGAAGCGAACGATATTTGCGAGCAGTCAGACTCGCAGCTGTCGTCAACCATTCCGCCACCTACGGGGGTAGGCGGTCTCGTGAAGCGTTCACGTGACCGGGCCAACTTGACCACCGGCACCCCGGTCTCCTGAGATTGCCCTGTAACCTCCATGCTTTTTTTGGTGACTGAGTCAGTAGACTCAGCACCAGCCACCTCTTCATTTTTTGTTTTTTTGTTTACCATAATAGTTCCCACGAGTATGGGGGAAATGTTCGGTCCACCCGGGCAGTGCCCCCTGTACCCGGGTAAGCGAAAGGTGTGACCCAACCAGGGGGTCCGCTGGTACCCTGGAGGCAGCGCGCTAGCGACTGATGCTCTTATCAATGCGACCCTTCAGCCATTCATACCTTCGTCACGCGCCAGAACTTGATATTAGGGGTAATTTTTTATAGAGGTTTTCTTCCTCGCAGTCCGGGCGATTAAGCCAAGACCCTCGGTCCTGAAAACTGAGCCGTGAGACGTAACCACGACACTCAGCACCACACCAGGATTACGATTTAGCAACGGTGGCAGTGAAGCCTGTCTGCTTCGCTATTCGCACACGCGACTAACGGAGCCCGCCCCGAACAATTCGCCCAAAAAGGCGCGGTCAACGCCTCGATGTGTACGGCCCGACCCTTCCGGCAGTCCAGATTGGACACCGCCTCGTATCCCTCTTGGTCTGGTCTCTCACTTTGGACCTGTCCGGCATGAGTAGCTCTATCGGCATAGCCCCAAAGATCACTGAGACACGCAAGCCCCACCACGACGACAACGTGGGGATACAGTCGGTGTGCTTTACCTACCAGAAACACTTCTTCTAAAAACAAATATTTACGTGACATAATATGAGACATATACTGGATGATTTTTAATTCATTAGCAATTCTCTAAGGGATGATTGTACTCATCAAATTGAACTTTGGAGCCAACTCTGAAAACGTGGAAAAATCAGCTGTTCCCTACATTGGTGTCGATTTATGTGAACACAAATTTAGGGAACAGCTGATTTTTTTTTCGCAATTTATGTGTTGGTCCTATAGTAAAAGTTGTTCAAATTTATGAGTATAATCATCCCTTAAAGGAGTGCTAATAAATTCAAAATCATC
The DNA here is from genome assembly GCA_949699075.1 of Asteroscopus sphinx. Taxonomy (NCBI): domain Eukaryota; kingdom Metazoa; phylum Arthropoda; class Insecta; order Lepidoptera; family Noctuidae; genus Asteroscopus; species Asteroscopus sphinx. The sequence continues at coordinate 23,315,651 of OX453004.1, read as the reverse complement.
TGTATAGAAAGCAATCGAGTATCTATTCGTAGAGGCAGCGTGCAAGCTCTACGTGTTCAAGTAGTTATTTTATTATTTGAACGTATTTACGCATGCGAAGCGAAATCTAAAGACATATATTGTGGAAAGAAAGTTGTTGTTGCTGTTGTTGTTCATGGATGGGGCGGGAGAGGGAGACCAAATAAAAGATGGATACATTGTGTGAAGAACGATATGGATGAGAAGGGAGTAAATGATGGGATGACGGCTGATAGACAAAAATGGAAGAAGAAGACATATTGCGCCGATCCCAAGTAATTTTGTTTTTTTGTTGTTGTTGTTGTTGTTGTTCATGGATGGGGAGGGAGAGGGAGACCAAAGAAATGATGGACGCATTGTGTGAAGAAGAATATGGATGAGAAAGGAGTAAATGATGGGATGACGGCTGATAGACAGAAATGGAAGAAGAAGACATATTGCGCCGATCCCAAGTAATTTTGTTTTTTGTTGTTGTTGTTGTTCATGGATGGGGAGGGAGAGGGAGACCAAAGAAATGATGGATGCATTGTGTGAAGAACGATATGGATGAAAAGGGAGTAAATGATGGGATGACGGCTGATAGACAGAAATGGAAGAAGAAGACATATTGCGCCGATCCCAAGTAATTTTGTTTTTTGTTGTTGTTGTTCATGGATGTTGCTGTTGAGGTTTTTTGTTGTTGTTGTTGTTGTTCATGGATGGAGAGGGAGAGGGAGACCAAAGAAATGATGGATGCATTGTGTGAAGAACGATATGGATGAGAAGGAAGTAAATGATGGAATGACGGCTGATAGACAGAAATGGAAGAAGAAGACATATTGCGCCGATCATAAGTAATTTGAGACCATGGCAGGAAGATGATGACGACGTCTATGGTTTAGTGGTTCGAGTGTCAGACTGCTGATCACGAGGTCGTGGGTTCGATTCCCACAGGACACAAATATTTGTGTGATGAACATTAGTGCTTGTGTTGGTCTGGGTGTTTCTTATGTATATTAAAGGTATGTTTTTACAAAAAAAAAGTATTTAAGTATATGTCCATTGTCTTGTACCCATAGTACAAGCTCTGCTTAGTTTGGGACCAGAAGGTGTTGTGTAAAAATGTCCTAAATTTATTATTTTTATTTATCAAAATAAAAAAACTTTGTTGAAAGAAAAAAAACGCTCACGAGCAGGAGTCAAACCTGCGACAGTATAGCCACTAAGCTACCGTGAACTCTGCTCACGATACCACTGTCGTGGTCATTAGTAAGGGTAGGTACATCTTTACGACTCGAAACGAAAGGTAATAACGTGCAAATGATAGAAAATATGATATAAATGAGAAGGTTAGAGGCCTGTCCCCCACGCTGGCCTAGTGTGGGCTCTTTTGCGCAAACTTAGGTAATAAAGAGGAATGTATAGTAGCCAATTGGCGCCCCCATCAGTAAAAAAAATATTACTCGCTGAATACATCATTTATCGAAAATTCTTTTTTTTTTTTACTTTTTTTTTATATTATCTATTTTTACTATTTTTACCAAGACACTTGGCTGCTACATTCCCCTTGATAGGAAATAACATGGGAAAGTTCAAGAAAGTGCTAGCACCTAGTTGTTGCTAAAACGGACAGATTTCCTAGAATTTACATATTATTTACACTCTGTTTTTTCTTACTTGTCTTATTTAGTAAGCAATCTTGGCATGTCTTTTTAATGCGATTCGTCACTAACCCAAGTGCAGAACTAGTAATTATATTTTGCCAGTAGTTTAAAAAAAAAAGCCTTGCCAAGTTTGTTTACTAAATAATACAACTGTTAGGTGTAATGCCACCGAACAATTTACCTAACAGACGCAGAGAGCACGCGCCTATAAAGCGATGAGTTCACGTAAAATCAATTAGAGAGCCGAGGCCCGAGCTCCCCACTGGGGACGCCCTCATCACGGGGACGCCCTCATCACGTTGTCGCAACCGGAGATAATCCCGTTACGCGAGACCGATTGTGTGCTCTAGAGTAGTACCTAGGAGTAGGCTTAACCACCACTGTGAGTCCACCACTTTCGAGAAAACCATTCCCGATGCAGCAACGGCTGCCAGGGGGACATAGCGGCGGGGTCCCCCCGCAATGCTCTAGTAAGCCGAGGTCCGAGCCTTTCCCAGAGGGATGCCTTTATGCGGTATTGCAACCGCGATTATAAGTTAGAATTAGGGAAATTTTTCGGCGGATGGTGTCCCTAACGGGATTCTCCGCCACCCGCCCGGTTAAGCACTCAGGGTACCATCTGCAAGAGTAGGTACATTCGAAAAAAAAAAAACTATTAGTGCATTACACGGACACATCGCGACCGGATGCATTCAGACATTCAAACATAACATTAACAATTCACACTTTTATTTAAAATCTAATATGTTTAGAACTTTATACAATTTTAATATTATTTGAATAGACTCTTGTTCATCACAAACATTTACTTTTTATTTATAAAAAACATTCCAACACTCGAAGACCTCGCACCGCCCAAAAACCAAAAAAAAACAAAGCTTTTGTATTTTTCAAAGATTGGCCAGAAAAGGTAACTTAAAGAGAGGTAGGGAAGTAGACGGGGGAGCAGTTTGCTTAGCAGGACAGAAAAAAAACCGGCCAAGTGCGAGTTAGACTCGCGCAGTAAGGGTTGCGTACCACCCATCGACCTGATGCCCCATAGAAACTGATTTAATTTACGAGAGTTCATCAAAAGACATCAACGCACCATGCGCGAAATATTAATTTTTGGATCTCTTTCTTACGCAGGTACCACCACATATGTCCATGTTTGCCCCATTTTTAGTATTTTTTGCTAAACTACATAGTATGCACTATGATCAGACCAAGTTTGATGCTGGTATGTATTACCGTTTTGAAGATAGACTAGGAAAATAACCTTGAAAAAAATGCATGTTTTTCGAGGTTTCTTGTATGGGGACCCTTTAGATTTAGACTTTTTTATTTTTAGTATTTGTCATGATGGCCACCATACCATAGTACGTTAGTACTATTAGATATTCTGTGACCATAGTAAGATTAGTAACACATATTCTGTGAATATTTCAACTGGTTATCTATTACCGTTACAAAGATACAGCGCTGTGACATACAGACGGGCGGAGAGTAATAAGGTCCCGTTTGGCACCCTTCGGGTACGGAACCCTAAAAAGTATAAATAAATAAATAAATATCTTTTGGACATTTTTACACAGCACCACACATCTAGTCCCAAACTAATCAGAGCTTGTGCTATGGGTACTAGACTATGGATATAATACTTATATACTTTTTTTTTTTGTAAATACATACTTATAATACATAAGCCACACCCAGACCAACACAAACACTTATGTTTATCACACGAATATTTGTGTTCTGTGGGAATCGAACCCACGACCTCGTTATCAGCAGTCCGACACTCGAACCACTAGACCACAGAGGTCGTCAAAGTCGTATGCTTTCAAAGTACCTAATGTAAAAGAACTTTTGAATTCTATTTTCAGTTCGTCAAGAACTTTGTAATTAAGTATCAATATTCTAACATAGTTGGTATCTTGCAATGCTAACCCTCATGAATTTCCCGGGAATAGATTCTCAAGTGTTTCTAAAAGTAGTGTAAGTGGTCATGAAAGTTAAAATTACTACCTAATGTGAATAGTGAATTCACCGATTGAAGCCCAGTCAGACCCAATTTACTGTATAGTTACAGTAAATTTTGTTTTGTATTTGTTAACTACATCTGGTACACGGGTCTATGGTCCATGATAGCTGATTTCAGCGTCAAAGAAAAAAAAACCCGGAAGGGTTCTGTAGTTAGTACAGGCTCTACAGCCAAAAATCGATGTATTTTAGAAAACAATTTTGCAGTTCATTTGTATGGAATTTCTATGAAATGTTTACAGGCATGGCTAAGTTGGTCGACTGTTACTCGTAAACTAGATAAGCCTACTCTCCCGTGATAGTTTTCTTTTTAATTTCATTATATTTACAAATGTACTGGATAGTTTTTGCGTAACTAAAAGTGTTCCTCGTTTATCTACGGAACCGTAAAAAGGTAAAAATTAACCTAGCTATTGTGTACTGGCTTTAGCTTTTACCAACCTGTTGGCGGTCGCGGTGGCGGCGGTGGTGGCGGTTGTATCTTAGCATTCACGTATTGGTCACTGGGGAACTCCACAACCTCGTAGTCAGGCTCAGGCCTTGCGATGGGCGCTCGGTGCATCGATGGCGTGGCCGGCCGTATCGGCGCGTGCGCCAGCGTGGGCGGCCGCAGCACGCTCGCGAGGTGCGCCGGCGCCGGTGGCGGCGAAGTCAAGCTACGCGGATCGCGACCGCGACCCTTCAGCATCTCTGTTCATTCACAGTATAAAAAATAGATGTACCTTTCAATAGGTACACTGGATGGCTAAAATAGTTGCACCTTTCTATAGGTACACTGGGTGGCTATGTGGTAAGGTTATTGCTGTTTATGTTTTTGATATTCGTTGGCGCTTTTATCGATGTTTGCGGAATTGACAAAAAACATAGAGAGAAAGAGATAGTTTCTTGTAATATTTTTTGTTGCTCTTTCTTTTTTAATTGTTGCTATAACAGTATAGTGAAGTTACTATAGTTGGGGCCTGAGTATACAAAATGATCACAGTAAAACATACCTATCCAGTTATGTAAATTTTCTTGGCTAGCTACACCAAATATTACACAAACAAATTATTAAACCATGTATTATATCTATACTATTTCCTACATAATAGAGTGATATGTAGGTATTGGGTTTAAAGTATTGTAATAACGATATTATTAACATTTGCAAGCGGCAGCTGTGACCGGGATAGAGCCGGGCGTTGCCGCGTCGCCGACGCCTTGTCGACCTATATTCCGCCACTCATATCCCAAAATATCGAAAGTGTGTTCACTCTATGTAAATAACAATTAGTAAGTGAATATTCCTGCATTCCTATTCATGGATGGGCTTCCTATTTTAGATTTATTCACTTATAAATCACCTGTCTACAGATTTGTGTATACAGATGATGAAACAGATGGTTTGTAGATCTTACCTCTGTCGGTGTATTATTTGGATATATCAAACTCCGTATGCAACAACACTATAATGATTCACTATATTGGGCTGCACAGGTCATTTTCACATAATTATGCAACTGCGCACTGTTCCTTATCACTGCACTCGCGACGTCCTGGCCCGGCAGGTCGGTGCACGGCTCCGTGCTACGCTTTCCTCGCAGCTCGAGTGGCCGGTGGCTGCTAATCGTGCTCCCTATGCGGACGAAATTGACAGCGGGAAGACGCGTGTGCCGCCGACTCTATTTCTGTCCGCGGCCGCGTTGCCCCGATTCTACTAAAATTACGACGCGCTGCTATTTCCGCACTCATCCCAATGCCCCCTCTTACCGGAGTCAAATACCTTGCGAAATTGTTTCTTAATATCAAATTGATCTTTTACGTTATTTACAGCATGTAACAAAAACCATGTTGTTCCTGTGAGGTACGTTATCAGAATCGATATTCATACGTAAGGACACAACTCATTTGGAAAAACTCTTCAATAAAAATAATCGAATTAAATACAATCATTATTAACTTTAATGTGTAAATTGAAAGTGATTATATCACTCAAAACTCACTCACTCAGTGATTATATCAATAAAAATAATCAGATTAAATATTAGGTAAATCATTATTAATTGTTAATTGAAAGTGATATAATTAATAGAATTAATAATAATAATTAATTTAGTGATATTTTTAGTAAAATATATAAATATTTTTGGGACATTTTTATACGGCACCATCTAGTCCCAAACTAAGCAGAGCTTGTGCTATGGGTACTAGACAATGGATATAAACTTATATACTTTTTTTTTGTAAAAGAATAAAGTACTGAATATCCTCCTTCAATAAGGCCCTCGTTCAACCAGTGACCGTGTTTTAGAATATTCCAAAATAACAGCTTATTCTACGTATTTCTGAATGAGATAAATAAATACAGATTTATTTAAATTCCACTTGTTTGTACCTGGTCACCAGCCTATAGCATAGGCTGGAAGCCGACTCAATCTTAACTTAAACAACATCAAAGTTTTGATAGACATGCCTGTAATTGTACCTTAGTTTTTTTTATTTGGTCTAATAGTTTATTGGGAACTAAACTTGCGGCATTAATTGAAATCTTAAGTCGAAGTAAAGTTGAGGGTCTCTATCTCAATTCTACAAATAATTTCATCATATGAAACCTGTTTGTTACAGTGCAGTGTTCGAACTTATTTTTAAAATAAAAAAATAGCAATAGTCACTGTTTCTATGTCAACGATACGTAGTGATTATTTTCTCTGTGTCAACAATGTTGTGCCATTTTAATGTGTAGTTTGATTATTGTGATTATAATATTATCTTTGATTGCAGTATGGAAATATTGCATCAGTACAAACAAAATGGTTATTTTACAGCGGAACTGTACCACTTACTTGCTAATAAGAAGTTGGTTAATCCGGCAACGGAGGTTCATTTAATTTTTTATTTGCCTAAGAGAAGAGTACCTAAGTAAACTAAAACCTAATAAAGTTATAATATTTCATGTTAAGCATCTGATACACATGCCTGTAACTTGCATACCAGGTCCGTGCACGTGCCAGCTACTTTTTTGTGTACTTATACGTTAACTGGCGTGCCTGTGCGCTGGATGTTCCACGCCAACACATGCTGAGTTGGTGACCCTTTTGGCATGGGCATGCCCGGCAGCAACTTCATGTTTTTCTTATATCTTTAGTATTTTTATTAATGTTATTGTTGTGCTGTCCTGTCACTGTTCTGTGCCAAATAAAAGTTTTTCTTTCTTTCTTTCTTTATTTCTGTACCTGGCAAAAAAGTAGCTAGCACAACAGCCATGCAAACCGGCAAGGCGACACTCTGACCGGCACATGTGAACGTACGCGGCAGCTACAGGCATGCCAGTGTCACCCAAATCCGTCTTCTTCTTCTCTTCTTTTTTGTCTCATTAATTTAGCTACACATTCTTCTGCTAGTAACAATATGACACTATTTAATCCAAAAACTAGAAAATGTGCTGTCAAGACGTCGGCAGCGTGGCGTACTGGCACGTGTATACTGTTTGCCAGTTACAGGCATGCAAGTAAGAAAATTGCATGCAGTTTTACTTGCAAATGTATGCACAGTGTGTCAGTGCATATGTAGCTAGCATGCAAGTGTGTATGTGTATTCTGGCCATGACTTAACGAACTATTTAACATACGTTATATCGAGGGTTTACTGCGAAAACCTGCTAAAACCGCAACGTTATGACTTACTAGTATACAGGCTTATTTTTAATTTACTAATAACCCTTTAAGGGATGACTTTACTCATCAATTTGAACAACTTTTGCTATGAGAAACAACTATGAAATCGTGAAAAAATACAAAGAACAAGTAACATTTTCTATAGAGTGGATTTTTTTTTTCACGATTTCAGAGTCGGTCCCATAGTAACAGTTGTTCAAATTGATGAGTACATTCATCCCTTAAAGGGTTATTAACATAACATAACATCACGCCTGTATTTCCCCGAAAGGGTAGGCAGAGGTGTATAGTGCACCCACATTTCGCCAGTTAAAGGGTTATTGGTGATAATATTAACCCTATATAGAGCATAAAAATTATTTTTGGAATAAAATGTTATTTATCAGGTTTTAGCAATAAACCCTCGATATTTCCTCATTAATTCTAGATTATTCCGTCGGAATATAAAAGAGAAATGAAAATGACTACTCAGCAGCGGCTGCAGAACTTAAATAACTTAGACATAGAGAACATTGTAAGCGTCGTCGGCAAGAAACCAAACAAAACAGTGTTGTCGTTCACGCCTAAACTCATTGTGTTTCAAAACTTTAAACCTAATGATAAAATAGTCGCCAAATTCTCTGTTAAAAATATAAGCAAGGTTAGAAGCTACTTGTTGTTATTTTGTTGCTGTTTTATTTTTGTTGGGTTTTGTCTTATAAATATTTGTTTTGAATAGGGTCCAACTTATCTTAACATGGTGTACAAGGAGTCTTCGTACTTCTTAATCAAGCCTTGTGGTGGACAGTTGCTATCCAGGTTGGCTCCAGGAATCAGCGTTACCTTTGCCATTACCTTCATGCCTGTTCAGTACGAGGATTATATTCACAGAGTAACATTTTATACCGACGTGGATCAATATGTTTTGCCTCTGATTGGTGAGCTAATAATTACAGTTAACTGTATAATTTCTTAGGTTTTCGCGATCACTACACATTATAATAAAATAATAATAAACAAGTTTAACTGGATTACATCGCGTATATTATACACCGCTGACGCGAATAATATACGCGATGTAATCCGGTTAAACTTGTTTTAATATAATGTACAGTTAATTATCTATACTCCTATGATCATCATCATCATTTTTTCAGCCGAAAGACGTCTATTTATTATTTATTTATTCATGAACAATTCACATTGTGTTTGAATGTCAATGTCTACTGCTGGACATAGGCCTCCCCCTATACTATACTAATATTATAAAGAGGAAAGATTCGTTTGTTTGCTATCGATAAACGCTGAAACTACTGAACCAGTTTTAATAATTCTTTCTTTCACCATTAGAAAGTTACTTTATTCAGAAGTAACACAGGGGCTATATTTTATTTAAGTACGCGGTCGAAGCCGCGGGCAAAGTCTAGTAATTTATAAATCAAATAGATCTTAAGAAAGCATGATGTTTAAAATAATTTTTAAATTTCTTTTTTTTCAAGCTATGGGTCCTAGACCGATATTTGATTTCCCTGACAACGTTGATGTTCCAAAGATTCCACTAAAAGTTGAAAACCATGTTTTGATGACAGTCCATAACATTGGCATGGTACCTGCTGGCTTTACACTCAGTTGTAAATGGTATGTTTAAGGAAATTTATATTTTAAAATTTTAATAAAAGTCGTAAGTAGTTATTTTTATTCACAGCCCATTTTCAGTGCAACCAAAATCAGCTTATTTAAACAAAAACCAAAAAATAGATATTAGTGTCATATTTAAAACAATGCATTTGGGTGAAACATATGGAGTATTGCATGCAGTCTTAGAAACAGGTAAATATTTCAACTAAATAGAACATGTGATAATTGAGATTATATTGTAATTTCACAGACATAGTAAAAATATAGACGAAGGGCTGCGAACAATCATACTGAAGTAATAAAAAAACTTAGCTCCTTCGTGTACAAAAAGCGCTTACGCACACACCATGCACCTGAAGAATATTTGCTTTCGCGATGTTTACTGGACGATGCCGCGAAATGTGTACTGAAAGATGTTAGCACGGTTTGAGGTTCATGTGTGTACGTGAGCGCTGGTTGTACACGAAGGAGCATAGTTTTTTTTGGCTTCACTAGATTGTTCCCAGCACTTCGTCTATATTTCTTACAACGTTTGCGTGTAATTTAAAATATATCTGATTAATCATTATCAGGAGAAAATTTTCGAGTGTCGTTGTCGGGGTCGACGTATACTGTCAGCGTCGAACTGGAGAAGCAGGTGGTCAGGTTTTTTGACACTTACAACACAATGATGCGACAGCAGACCTACAAGATAACCAACAAATCTGATCATGTACTCACATACATGTGTATGAAGAACGATTGTGTTTATTACGGTATGTATTGTTTGTATTAAGTAATCGTAAAGGCACTTCTACCTGTTTCCTTTATTCCGTGGTTCTCTCTAGTCTACGGGGATTCTAAAAAAGAATGCCTGCCAGTCACGACCGTCTCCAGTAATGTTTTAATTGGTCTACAATATTACTCGTAGATTTTGAAGAGAAAGTGAAATTAGCAACGATATTTTACAATATGAAGGAGAGCGAATCTGCGAAGTATATGAAATTGGTGCAGTATGATGTACTGAGCAGCGACGAGCATGAACGAGTTTACACGAGGATATTCTTTGATGAAATCCAGGCGCTCGTGGCGGATGAATCGTTGCTTTACCAAAGTACACACTTCTCAATAGAGCCAATTGTAAGTCAATTACATTTTGGGTATATAAAAACAAGAAGCTCAACTAAAATTCTGAAATTTCATAAGAAATTTTGTATAAAATTCAAATTCAAAGCTTTTATTTCAAATAGGCACCATCTTATGAAATGTCGAAAATTTAGTTTTCCGGTTTCAAAAACGTAGATGCTAAAGAAGATGAAGGCGAGAGCCGGCTAGAAACTGCATGGATACTCTTTTAATATAATATGTGGTACAATCTCGTGATTTCAGTTTTATGAGAGCAATGTATTATAGGTTAATGTGTCAAATATCTTAATATATATAATTCTTTACGTATGTACGTACGTGTGTTTCTCACCTAACTTCTCCTAAACGGCTGAATCGATTTGGATGTTTTTTTTTGAGTATATTTCAATGGGTTCCTGGATGGTTTGAAAATACAATTGGACCCGGTAGGTGGCGCTGCTGTCGGTATGTCACTGATCTTCTCCTAAGCGTCAGGGACGACTTTAATTATATTTTTTGTGTATGTTCGAGTCAGTCCCTGCAAGGTTTGAATTCACAAATGGACCTGGTAGGTGGCACTGCAGTCGGTAATTATTGATCTTCTCTTAAACGGCAATTTAATGTGGCGCTGCTTTTCCGGGCAGGAAACGTCTGCCGACCGCTAGTAATATATTAAATAGGCATGAAGTGTGAATCAGTAACGCCAGGCTCGACCAATAACAGATATATATAATACATGATATTATTATTATTATTCATTTATTTCAGACTATAAATTATCCATATTTTTGTTAGTAAATCTTAAAACTATGTTAGTAACAACACAGGCAGATTTTATAACTAAGCCGACCCAATGCTTTAATATAGGACTGTCAGAGCGCTCAGCAATCGCTTTTAGAATGCTGTTGTTACTACAACGTACTCTTAGAAGAAGTGACGCCACCTTCTTACGGATTATGGCGTGAAAGCCATCAGTATGTGCCTCCACGAACATTCCGGACGCACTGCAGCGCCGCGATAGCCCAACAGCATCCTAAACGCGTTGTTATATTGTTGTTGTTGATATGATATGTACCAAAGACGTACCATAGTGGAGGATAATTTCGATACCACGAGCAGTGTTCACGGTAACTTAGTGGCTAAAACACTGGCGTACTGATTCAGGAGTCGCAGGTTCGAATCCTGCTCGTGAGCGATTTTTTCTTTCCACAATTTAAATATTTAAATGTATCATTAAAAAAAAAACTATTAATAATTCAATGTATTTTGCTCTACAGAAAGGCAAGCTGTGGCCCAATAATGTGTCAGAATTGACGATAACATTTTGTCCGAAAGAAATAGGAGAGTTCCATACAACTTGCCACATAGATATAGATGGTTTATTGAACCGTGTGCCCTTGGACCTGGTCGGGATCTCCTTGCCTCCATCCATCAACCTCAACGTGGAGACGCTAGATATGGACTGTGTATACATTAACAAGCCTTATAATTATGAGATCGTTGCTATCAATAAAGGTATGGCACACTTTGATGAAAATTTATAGCACAAACCAGTGGCGGCGTAAGGGGGTAGGGGCCGTCCGCCCCGGGTTCCGAGCACCAAGGGGTGACAAGTGGGTGCGGTGCCGGCGCCACTTGAAAGCCGCCAGTATTTCTTCCCAAGCGGCGATCCAGAGGACTACCTTGGAGCTACTGAGATTATTGACGACGTCTGGGGTGTAGTGGTTCGAGTGTCAGACCGCTGATCACAAGGTCGTGGGTTCGATTCCTACAGGACACAAATATTTGTGTGATGATCATAAGTGTTTGTGTTGGTCTGGGTGTTTCTTATGTGTTATAAGTATGTATTTACAAAATAATGTATATATGTATCATATCCATTGTCTAGTACCCATAGTATAAGCTCTGTTTAGTTTGGGACTAGATGGTGCTGTGTAAAAATGTCCCAAAAATATTTATTTATATTTATTTATTTATTCTGTAAAATGATAATCCCATTTCAGTCAGTCCAGAAAAAAGCTTTTTAAAATTAAAGTTAATGAAATCATACTTGAGATTTTAAGATCCACAATGAGCCAAGTGCGATTAACCTTTATATTGATAATGTCATTGAACATTTTAGCAAATAAAGTCACGTAAGCGTTCACGTTCTTGTTGTTTTATTTGGAGAGTGCTCAATAGAAAACCGCACCGAATGCCAGTCTATGCTACGCCGCCACTGGCACAAACTTCAAATATTTATTCTGAATATTTTTTTGTTTTAGGACACATAAATGGTGTAATCGTGTATAAGGATGTTCCCACACTGTTTGGTAGTACAATATCCTGTTCTCCTGAACTGCACTGTTTAAAACCCGGGGATAAAGAAATTTTCGTCATCTCTTTCTGTAATTCTAATCAAGGACCCTTTTTTGAAGAAATAAACTTCAATATTCGCGATACGGACGTTATTTTGAAACTGTACTTGAAGTAAGTTAACTATGTTTATTGTGCTTGGTATAAAATTGATGTCATGTATATTATTAGATAATCTTGTCTTTGCAAAATATACCTAATATACTTTTTGCTATTTTCAGAGGCGAAGTAATATATCCATCACTAACTTTTAGTATTCCGTGTTTAGATTTTGGGATGGTTAGTGTAGGTAAGATATACATTTATTAATTGATAAGATTAATATTAATAAATGAATAACAATCATCAGCACTATCACCTATCTTCGTTTTCGGAAGCGTTTTCCTGACACCCTGTATATTATACTAAGTAACCCCGGTACATAAATAATTACACTACCCTATCTCTTTTCATGGGTGTCGTAAAAGGCGACTAAGGGAAAATGGAAGGGAGGATGGGCAGCAGCGTTCTCTGAGTATTTAACCAACCAACTGCGATCGCCAACCCGCCTGCTAAGCGTGGCGATTATGGCATATCCCTCGACATGCTTGGGGGAGGCCTATGTCCGGCAGTGGACGTCTTTCGGCTGAATTGATGATGATGATGAAGTAACCCCAGTGAAATGAAGACAACTTTTATTCTTGAAAATTTTTAGAACCTACTAACTAATGCGCTACGATCATAGGAAGATCTAAAATTTCATTATAAAAAGGTGCTACGTTTAAAGTCAACGTCGCGTGTAGTATGTGCTACGAATGCTACGATCACAACACGGCTAGGCAAGGCAATATTTCCTACGAAATATCAATTATGTTTCAAGGTCTGCATTTACAGCCAACGAATTCGCTTTGGTCGTAGAAGGGTCTACGATTATTTACTACGACTGTAGTAAGGACTGCAATTTTTCTCAACGAAACCGCTACGTTCGTAGCAAGGTCTACAATGACCACTTTAAAATGTGCTATGATCGTAGCAAGGTCTACGGTTTCTGCTACGAACGTGCTACGACTGGCCTACAAATTTGCCTACGAAAGCACTCCGACCGTAGCAAGGTCTACATTTTTAGTCTACGGATTCGCTTCGGTCGTAGAAGGGTCTACAATTATTAACTACGATTCTAGTAAGACCTATAATTTTTACAACCGCTACAGTCACATCAAGGTCTACAATTCATCAACATCCACTCAGCCTATCGTAGTCCACTGCTGAACATAGGCCTCTCCCAAGTTGCGTCACAACATTCAGTCTTCTGCCTTCCGCATCCAGTCCCCCCAACCACCTTCTGCATGTCATCGGTCCACCTGGCAGGGGGGCGCCGTACGCTGCGTTTTTCGATACGCGGTCTCCATTCAAGGAATCGTCTGCTCCAGCGGCCATCGGTCCTTCTTCAGACATGGCCAGCCCACTGCCACTTCAGCTTACTGATCCTACAAGCTATGTCGGTCACTCCGGTTCTTCTCCGGATAATCATGTTACGGATTTGATCCTTCCTTTTAGGTCTACAATTACCACCTTAATGCTACGATAGTAGCAAGGTCTACATTTTGCTACGAATGCGCTACGTGTCTGTAGCAAGTTTTTTTTAACCAAATTTGCTACGATCGTAGCAAGGTCTACAGTTTCTGCTACGAAGGGCTACGACCGTAGCATGAATATTTTTTTGTCACTAAACTGCTACATTCGTAGTAAGGCCTACAATTTCCAACTTTAATGTTCTACGATCGTAGCACGGTCTACAATATAGTCCTTAAAAATTTGCTACGATCGCGAAGTAGGTATTGTAGGCAATATCCACCTTCAAAATGTGTTACGATCGCGCAGCACTGTCTACAATATCCACCTTCAAAATGTGCTACGATCGCGTAGCAAGGTCTATAATTTCCACGATCGTAGCAAGGTCTACAATTTCTCCGATCACAGACTAAGTTCATAACAAGGTTAATTTTCCTTTTGTTTTGTCGTTTTGTATCACATTTAACTTGATGTGTGACATGTCACATTATAAATAATATAAATAAATAAATAAATATTTGGTACATTTCACACAGCACCATCTAGTCCCAAACTAAGCAGAGCTTGTAATATGGGTACTAGACAATGGATATGATACATATATACGTTTCTTTTTTGTAAATACATACTTATAATACCAGTCCCCTCAGAAAGTATTGCGAAAAAAAGTTTTTATATATGGGAGACTGGCCAGTTATAATGTTTTTCGAAAATATGATTATTTATAAGTAAAAATAAGTAAGTTCCAATTTCAAAATTTCCCTCCACATTTTTTGCGAGTTAATTCAAAGTATTGTGTCTCACTGAAATATGGATCTGCGCCGGGAACATTTTAGAGCTATGATTTTATACGATTTCAAGTGTCGCCTGAAACCGGATGAATCGTACGATAGACTTCAAATGGCATTCATGGATGAAGGCCCTTCCAAGGCAACCGTGTATCGTTGGTATAACGAATTCAAGCGCGGTCGACCAACTTTGGGGGATGACGAAAGAAGCGGTCGCCCTTTGACGGCTGTTACCGAAGAAAACGTGCTAGCAGTGAAAAATTTAATCCAAGACAATAGGCGAATTACATATCAGGAGATTCAACACATATTGAAGATTGGATCGGGAAGCGTTCACGAGATTCTACACAGCCATCTTCGCGTGAGGAGGATAGTATCACGCTGGGTGCCGCACAACCTCACCGATGCTCAGAAGCAGGCCCGGGTGGAATGGTGCCGTGATATGCTTAACAAATTTGAAGCAGGCTCGTCTCGGCGTGTTTACGACATCGTTACAGGTGATGAGTCCTGGATTTATCAATACGACCCAGAAACCAAGCGCCAGTCGACTGTTTGGGTGTTTCAAAATGAGCCAACGCCTACCAAAGTGAAGCGATCTAGAAGCGGGGGTAAGATTTTGATCGCTAGCTTTTTTAATTTGACTGGCCACTTGGTATCAATTCCCTTACGGGATCAAAGAAGCATTAATGCCGAATGGTATACTACCAAATGTTTGCCAGAAGTTTTCTCTGTTATAAGCAACAAGCGACCAAACACAGGGCTCCGCGGGCTACTGCTCCACCACGACAATGCACCTGCGCACACCGCACTCAAAACGAGGGACTTCCTGGACAGCACGCCAGTCAAACTCCTGGGTCACCCTCCTTACAGCCCTGATCTAGCACCGTGTGACTTCTTTTTATTCCCAAAAATAAAAAATCAGCTCAAAGGGATACAATTTTCGTCGCCGGAAGATGCGCTGGCTGCGTTCGAGCAGGCTGTAAACGAGGTGTCTGCGGCGGACTGGAAAAAGTGTTTTGAAAACTGGTTTAGGCGCATGAATCTTTGTATAGAGGCTGGTGGAAAGTACTTTGAAAAGATTTGATAAAAATATATGTACGTATAGAACAATTTTTTTTAGTTTCGCAAAACTTTCTGAGTGTCCCACGTACAGTCAACAAATCGGAATCATGACCCACTCAGCTGATAATTCGTTTCAAATCGTCAAAACAGTAAGGTTTTCTTCTATGCTGCACTTAGGACATTTTGAATATTACAGAAACTGCATTAAAACGGGTCAGAGGTCTGTGCCGTTTTGAGCTTTGTTATCAATGCAATAGATTTATAATTGGATTGGAAATTATGTTTTTTATTAACCAGGAATTATGTTTTGAATTTCGAATTAGCTGTCGTATCACGTGTTTTTCCTACAAACAACTATATTTTTTAAGAAACCTATACAAACTTTTTCGATTACAGACCATTAATAAAATTAAAATAAAAATTACAAATATAATGTCAAGTATGAAAAGGTGTCAAACAATACTCTTAATATGTGGAACCTCGGACGAAAAAAAAAGGCAGACGGAATCTCGCTATTCAATAAGTGAAGCATCCATAGCAAGCCGGATCGCTTAAAAGTATAGTATGCCAAAAAGCCGTGATTACGCAAAAAATCTAGTGTGACGGTAGTCATTGTTGTAGAGTCATAAATAAAATAACGGTATAAATCTGGTGTGTTAAAATGCTTTCGAAATTATAGTGGGTTCAGGAAAAAATTAAGTGCTTCAGTCTTTGTTTAGCTAGATTCCGTCCGCCTTTTTTATTCGTCCGAGTGTGGTAAATTCATTTAATTTATAATATCCTCTGTACCATATTTCACGCAATAAATGATAAATAAATAAATAACAATATTTGGAGTTAAACATTAATAATAAAATTAGAAAAATAATTTTATTGGTAAACTAGCTGTAACTGTCAATAGCTAACAAAATTGATAACAAGTCAGTTGCCAGGGAAATATCTGTTTAAGCGAAATTCAACCTAATTGTATTAGAATGTCTGTAGGATATTAAGCTTATCGTGGGTCATGATTCCGATTTGTTGACTGTACATAAGAAACACCCAGACCAACACAAACACTTATGTTCATCACATAAATATATGTGTCCTGTGGGAATCGAACCCACGACCTCGTGATCAGCAGTCCGACACTCGAACCACTAGACCACAGACGTCGTCAAACAAACGAATGTTACTGAAACTATAGATCGTGCAGGATGACAAGTCAATAGCGGTTACTGACCCATCCTCATTAATGTGTTCTACCGTTTTGTCATGTCAACAATAACCGCGCATACAATTGTTCCGCGAAACATGTGAAATTATTATTACTTGCATATCGCAGTAGTAGCCTCGTTGACAGCAAGGCCTGCTTTACTTCTGTATTATGATACGCTAGCTAGATCACATTAACGACAGATTAAGTATGTGACTATATCGTTTCTAACTTCTCCTTCTATCGTGTCGATATGAGCTACATAATGATAATAGCTCATGCCGTGGGAAAAAAAATAGCCAGTCAGCAGGTTGATAGCAGGGCTGACTGTTTCTAACTTGTAACTTCGGGATAAAAGTCTGCCAATGCAAAGCTATTGCCATGTTATTACGCACGATCTAAAATGTATTGATCCTTTTAATAAAATTTTCAACACACTTGCTCGTAAAGTGGCTCTTATTGCATCGCTTTTAGGTTCATAATATGGCTTATAACGCACGCGTGCTTTTTACATTATATTATTGCACTAGTGCTTTTTATTTTACAGTTTATTTTTAAATCGCAGCAAAGAATTTTTATGCCTGAACTTAATTAAACATTTTTGGGAATAAATCAAATGTATTAATTAAAATATGCTATATAAACATTTCATTTCATCAAATTATTAATTTTTGTCAATAAATTAATATTAATTTGTGTTATAAATAAAAATATCTATTTATAATATTTTTATATTAGGCTGTATGGCGGTTTCCTTCGACCACCTGCGCGCGCATAGCTGTATGTCACCGCGTGTCATTTTTATCATTTTTCACAATTTCAATATTTGTCTAAAATGTGTAATATATGTTTTTTTCCTCGCAAGTGTGTTCAAAAACGTCGTATAACACGCGTGAGCATTGACTATTATACTCTCGGCTCCATTACGCCTCAAATCGGCTGCAATCCAGCCTCGAGTATAATAGTCAACTTAGCTCACTTGTATCATAATGATTTTGAATTGTTCTGGGCTAGGTGTTCCTAAAACTTTGGAGTTGGATGTTATTAATGAGTCGGTGGTGCATGTCCGTGGATCTTTGAAGATCTCGTCGGATGGCCCGGAGATAAGCAGTATAACACTAATCGATTACGCGTTCTCTGGCAAACCTAAGCCAGAAATACCTCAGTGGCCTAGAGAATTTAATATTGAGCCTTGTAAAGCTGATATAGAGCCAGAATCGAGGATATCAATTAAGGTAATTGAACATTTATTTATGATTTTTTACACATGACACATTAGTTTATTACACATAATTTTTATTTATGACTTGATTATTTGTGCCAAAATTTATTATTGTTATAAAAAACATAACCCTCCTTCTGGTGCAGTCGGGTAAAGAGGTTTTATGCTCACCGGACAAGAAGACGGTAACTGTCTTCAAGTGTATTCGTACACGAGGCCACTGTGACAGTCCAGTACTGGGCTGACTCGCGAACTGGCTCCGTGTCCGTAGCGCATTAAGGTTTCGTCGTGTGTGCAATCCATAGAGGAAATGAATATAAAGTTTTCCGTGGTGCAATCTATATTCTAATTCCGTTATGGTTTAAGGAAATGTGATTAGGGACTTTTGACTGTTATAAAATAGTAACATCATAAACAACGTGTTGCTGAAATAACTAAAAATCTCTCAAGGGGTCATTGTACTCATCAGTATGAACAACTTTTACTATGGGACCAACCCTAAAATCGCGAAAAAATATCAGCTGATCCCTACATTTTGTTGATTCATGTGAACACAGCAGGGATCAGCTGATTTTTTTTCGCGATTTCAGGGTTTGTCCCATAGTAAAAGTTGTTCATACTGATGAGTACAATGACCCCTTAAGATATTTTTAGTTATTTCAGTAACACGTTCTATTACAGTAGGTACCACAGAGAAAGTAATCACAACGTGTAGGTACAGTCGACCAATCGGAATCATGACCCACTCAGCCGATAATTCGTAAGAAATGGTCAAAACAGTAAAGCTTCTTATTACCGTCGTGCTGCACTTAGGAAATTTTGAATATTAAGGAAACTGCATTAATATGGGACTGAGGTATATGTAATTTTGAGCATTGTTATGAATGCAATAGATTAATTATTGGACAAAAAATTAAGTTTTTGATAAATTTGGAATTATGTTTTGAATTTCGAATTCACTGTCGCTCAGCATAGTTTAATTTCGAAATTTGACTTAATTGTATTAGAATGTTTGTAGAAAATTAAGCTTATGGTAGGTCATGATTCCGTTTGGTCGAGTGTACATGGTAGATGTTTTACCAGGTACTCTCTTCCCTCCGCCAAGCTTCCAATCAGCAGATTTTTTTGTAGTTAGTAGCTCACCAATGAATATAACCGCCATTGGCTAATAGATTATCAGCCAACTATCTCTGTGTTCCTTACATTTGTGTTCACATGAATTAACAAAATGTAGTGAACAGCTGTAATTTTTTTTCGCGATTTCTGGTTTTTTTTATTTTTTTAAATAAATATTTTTTTATTCCCAAAAAGTTTTACATAAAATATCTGTAAAGTCTCTGACTTCTGAGCTAGGTACAAACCTGTGTTACAGAAGTCAGAAAAGTCAGGTTTGGTCCCATAGTAAAAGTTGATGAGTACAATGACCCCTTAAGAGGATTTCAGTAATTTCAATAACACGTTGTATTTCAAATAACACAGGTTACATTAACGGCGAACTTGGTAAGAGCCAATCAAACTTCACTAGAATTAGAACTAGAGAATTCCGACAGTCCCCCGATAGTCGTCCCGGTCATGTTCAATGCCATGGTGCCAGAGATCACTCCAGCACCGGAGATCAAACTGCGAGCCTGCTTCATGGACTTTCCCTATCAGAGTGAAATAGTCATTATATCCAATGAAATTCAAGGATACTTCACATTAGAAGAATCGACGGTAAGTAATTTCATCATCATAATACTAGCCTTTAGGGTGGGTGGTTTTCCACAAAAGCTGTATGAGGAAGCCAAAAAAGAGGAAAAAATTGACCAATAAGAGAGCTGCGTTTTGCGAAGCTAGGAAAATGAAGCAATAGTATTGGTTGATTTTTTTTTCGCTCACCACAGCTTCCTCGCACAGCCCTGGTATAATCACCCATGCTAGGTCTCCTTTCCCTTAATCACCATGCTAGGCCTCCTTTCCTTTTTGCCAGCCTCTTTGGAGCTTGAGCGTTACTCCGTCTAAAGTACAGTACGCGTAATATAACTGTGCCGCTGTTAAGTGAGAAACAGGTGGCTACGCAGTAGTCAATTTTGTAACCAAATCAGTAGCGCGCATGCGCGGTAATGGCGGCAAGACTGATAGGTTGTTCATCTGAGCGGCAAGATGGCAGGGACCGCATGTTCTCGCTGTCACAGTCGTTCGCTTTAAATCCTGCTCACACTTATTACGCCACTGTACCTGCGCGGCCCTTCGCAAAGTCTGCTATCAGAGCGGCACAGTTATATTAATTACGCGTACTTACCGCAAAATTGATATGAAATTGAATGTCAATTATTTACAAATGAGTTTTTTTATTTTAGGAAGAAACAACTTTAGAAGTCCATGTCCCTATAAAAGAAGGTTTTATTGAGCCGAATAGTACGATATGTCTACCAGTCAGTATAAAAACAAGTGTGTTGGGTGTTCAGGAAAATGGAGTGAGGTATAGGATTTAAAGTCTTTTTCTATATTAATAGATTAGTTAATCACTTAAAGAATGGTTTCGCTCTTTCTTTTAAGATGAGTTTTCATTTTGTTTTATTCAATCTGTCATCATCATCTTCCTTGCCTTATCCCAATTATGTTGGGGTCGGCTTCCAGTCTAACCAGATGCGGCTGAACATCAGTATTTTACACGGAGCGACTGCCACCAGACCCCCGCAACCCAGTTACTCAGTGATACCGACATTCGGAGGTTAGGCCAGTTGTCAGACTTTCGGGCTTCTGTCCACCCGTAATGACTGCCATAGATATTCGTATGACAACCGGGACCGACAGCTTAACGTGCTCTCCGAGGCACGGAGGGGTCTCGGTGTGTAAAGTGCAGCTTAACCTTGCAGTTCATCCAATCGGCGTGGTTGCTACTTCGCCACGAGCCCCTCTAAATCAACCTATCAACAGAACAAAAACTATACAAGCCATTAAATACTAGCGCTGTTTTTTTGTTTTTTCGAAGTTAGGTTTCTGTCTATGTGGTGGATATTTTGGATGTTATTCAGTTAAAACAATTTCGTTTCATCTTTCTGATACCTATTATAAATGAGAAAGTACGGATGTTTGTTTGTCCTTCAATAACGCTGGCACGGCAGAGTGGATTGGATGAAATTTAGCACAGAGATAGACCATAACCCTCATAACATATCGGCTACTTTTTATCCCGGCAAGTCGAACAGTTCCCGAGGAATGCGCGATGTGACTACTAACGCGATGTGTATAAACTGAACGAAATTTGATGTAATTTGTAATAAGAATTATTATCAATAAATAATTATGAACTAACGTCTTTCTGTGATAAACTGATTGATACGCGAGCAAACCCGCGGGCATATGCAAGGACTTAATATCTTACATAAAATCTAATGTTAATTGTTTTAATTTTACAATAGGATGAACTTATTTGGACTGTCCAAACCTTTCGAGATTTGCCACATCACGGGCTGTGGAGTTCGTCCCATTGTGACGTGCACTCCCATGGCATTGCACTGGGGTCAGGTCAAATTGCTGACTAGATCGCAGAAAATTCTGACGCTGTGTAATGATTCTCCAGTTTATGTTTACTTCAGTGCGTCTTTGGTAAGGTTTAATATCTACTATCTGTTCGGTACAGTCAAATGCATATCGATGGCAAGAAAAATCAGTATTTAAGCAGAACCTGTCTTAGATGACACGTATATACTAAAGGCCAAAATTAATAACCTATATCTATCCACGATTTGGCCCATTAGAGATATTTATAAACTTGACAGCTTCATACCTCTTCATTCATACATACATCATCTTGCGAGAGAGATTTATGAAAGATGTGTAATTCACTATGTATTTTATGTATCATTCCTCTATCTTTAATTACTGTAATTGGTTCAAGACCGTTGTTATTAAAGTAAAATAAATCATCATCATTCATCATTTCAGCTGAAAGACGTCCACTGCTCGTCGTCGGTCCACCTTGCGGGGAGCCTACCCACGCTGCGCCTTCCAGTACGCGGTCATCACTCCAGAACTTTACTGCCCCATCGGCCATCATTTCTGCGAGCAATGTGCCCCGCCCACTGCCACTTAAGCTTGGCAATTCTTCGGGCTATGTCGGTCACTTTCGTTCTCCTGCGAATCTCCTGATTTCTGATTCGATCACGCAGGGACACTCCGAGCATAGCCCTCTCCATTGACCTTTGAGTGACTTTGAGCCTTCTTATCAAGCCCATTGTGAACGACCACGTTTCAGTGCCGTAAGTAATTACTGGCAACACACACTGGTCAAAGACTTTCGTCTTGAGACACTGCGGTATTTTGGACGAGAAGATATTGCGTAGCTTCCCGAACGCTGCCCAACCGAGTCGGATTCGACGATTGACCTCTTTCTCGAAGTTGGACTTACCTAGCTGGACAGTTTGTCTTAGGTATACATAATCGTCAACAACTTCGAGTGTAGATTCTCCGATGTTTACGGGAATGGGTACTATATGGGAAGAAAGTAAAATAAATAAATAATATATTTTATGTCAAATTTCTATTTCTAGTAGGGTAATAGATAGTTTATAAATTTTGGCCATAAACCAGTTCTGCTTATAATGATTTTGGTACCAGCGATATGCGGTTAAGATACAGTAAAGCTCTAAGAACGATACTCAAGCAAAAATCTACATTCAAGAACTGTCATTTCGTACATTTCAGGTTTAAAGAAATTTATTCCCAATAAAAACACAAAGTCACTTACTTGAGAACAATATTAACTTATGCTATGATGGTTTAATTCGTCGAATAAAAAATAAAAAAAAGATGTGGTGTACCCATCCAATGCATTTATTATTTTACAAAAGAGTTGTCTGAAATTACATATTATAGTGCTAGCTCAGTTTTGAATGCATTAAATGAGATTAGATTTTCAATATGTGAGGATATTTTAATATAGAGTTGTACTCCTTCCAAAGGTATCGTTTTTTTGCCATAGTTGGTTCTAATTTTTGGTAAAACTAAGAAACTATCTCGGCGAGTGCTACGTTGGGTAATCTGTTCTAATTTGGTGAAAGATATGTTAGTGCGGATACTTAACTTTCGGATACCTTTCGGATTCAACTACATGTGTATAAGTGTATAACTGTTGTTCCTTATTTTAGTTTATAAATTTGGTGAAAGATATGTTAGTGCGGATACTTAACTTTCGGATACCTTTCGGATTCAACTACATGTGTATAAGTGTATAACTGTTGTTCCTTATTTTAGTTTATAAATTTGGTGAAAGATATGTTAGTGCGGATACTTAACTTTCGGATACCTTTCGGATTCAACTACATGTGTATAAGTGTATAACTGTTGTTCCTTATTTTAGTTTATAAATTTGGTGAAAGATATGTTAGTGCGGATACTTAACTTTCGGATACCTTTCGGATTCAACTACATGTGTATAAGTGTATAACTGTTGTTCATTATTTTAGTTTATAAATTTTATTTGACGTTGGAAATGTATGAAATTACAGTTTCAGTTCAATCTAGTTTCATACTTGAACATGGTTTTTGAATTCGACCATAAGTATACCACATAGTCAAACAGTGATCATGATGTGGAATCTTCAAATTAAAACAAAATATGTACAACATACAGTAGGTACATTTATCTTTCTAGCTGATCAAAGACGGAAGATGGCAAATATCACCTATGGAAGGTTACGTGGAGCCTGAATCAGAAACAGATTTAACGTTGACTTTGTATTTGATTGATGCCGACACTTATACAAATAAAGCAGTGCTACATTTAGAGAAAGTAAAGGATATTGTAAGTATCTTTTTCATAAATAAATTACAACGCATTTTCTTACTAGACCGAACAAAGAAACAGTTTAACAAAGAGTCACTACAATTCATTTTGATGATAATCTAAAACGACTAACGCGTTATTACTATACAAACATCCAACTATCCTACGAATATTATGACTGTAAAAGTATGATAGTTTGTTTGTCCTTGAATCACGCGAAACAGCTGAACGGATTTGCATGAAATTTGGCACACATCAGATTTACAGAATGATGTAAAGTAAACTCTTTATCTAAACTCCACGGGAGCGAAGCCGCGGGCGTCACCTAGTAATGTACAATATTCTTTCCGCAAGTTGAATTGAAAAGGCACTCAAACTCCATCCAAGGGCCTAACCAGGATGTTTAGGGGGAAGGGGGGCAAGCAAGGGTAGGCTATAATAATACGCATATATATGCATAATTATCTCTTCTCATGGGTGTCGTAAAAGGCGACTAAGGGATTCACCAGAGGATGGGCAGCAGCGTTCTCTGAGTATTTAACCAACCAACTGCGATCGCCAACCCGCCTGCCAAGCGTGGCGATTATGGCATATCCCCCCCTTAATTGGGGGAGGCCTATGTCCAGTAGTGGACGTCTTTCGGCTGTAATGATGATGATATGCATAATTATGTTATTTAATTTGAATTTTTTGTTTTACTCATATTTTTATATAAAAATTTGTTAAAAATAGTCTCATCATTGTTATGATCAATGGGAAGCAGCGAGACAGCTCCAACACAAGTACTTTTGTAACTTACTGGAGCTGCCTCAATTTATGTTTGAATACTTATGAGATATAACAAAAAAAATTTTTTTTTTTTTTTTACGCACGGCTTCACATCAAGCTGTACATTTCCAGTATAAGATGATCTCGCATTGTACGGAAAGCCTATACAATGCGAGGTCAGCTTATACTGGAAATGTACGTATTGATGTGTAGCCGTGTGTACTACATACTTACATACTAAAAATATGTATTTATTTACACTAATAGTAATCTTCGGTATTCTTCATAAAACCTAGAATAGGTAGATTGAGCAGTGAGGACACGGCCCTTCATACTCTGGCGCAGTGTCCTGCCTGGGTGATGCTGTGCCGTGCTCTCACGGCAGCAATCGGGGGAGACCTCTCGCTGCCGGCCGTGGTCAAGGCCATGGCCGACAGTCAAGAGGCGTGGGAGGCGGTCGTGTCGTTTTGCGAGGAGATTATCTCGCAAAAGGAAGCGGCGGAGTGGGTCAGGGAGGACGACTCTCTCGCTGATGCAATCCGCCGCAGGCGGACAGGTCGGCGCAGGCGTCTTTACGGCGATCTGATGCCACCCTAAATAAAGCCAGTGGGCGATAGATTGGGGACTCTATCGTCCGCATTGCACGGCCCTTGAGTTGTGGTGATGTCCCAGGTGTGCCCGGACATCACAAAAGAGATTGTGAAATGAAAGTATGTAGGATGGGTCGCGAAAGTCATGCGTAGCAGTTCTCGTGGCCCATGCTCCCAAGGCGAAAGTAGGCACACGGCGGGCAGTGTGACAAGCTATAGGAACTTTCTCCGCTTAAAAAAATAAAAAAAATAAGGTAGATTGAGCAATCACATAAAATTCTTTTATTTACTCTCTGGTTCGAAAGCCCGAGCACATTTGGGGGAGGGGGGTCAGTTGCCCCCTCTGCCCGTACCTAGCTACGCCCTTGACTCCATCTATAACCTGGCTTCTGTTAGGCCTACACCACACTGCGATTTTTATCGCTAAATCTGGTAACACACGGTTCATATTATGCAGGTGCCCGCACTGGCGATTTTAAATCGCGGCGCTAGGTGAGACTCAGTGCGCGAATAATACAGCGCGACAAAAATCGCGCGGATAAATTCGCTGTGCGGGTTTAGACTTACGTATCTATAGATCATCATCATCATCGTCATTTCAGCCGAAAGACGTCCACTGCTGGACATAGGCCTCCCCCAAGCATCTATAGATAGGTTAAACTATATCATGTAATCAATATATTTGTTTTGATGATCCAGCATGTGCCGTTATCCGCCACTGGCGTTGGTACGAGTATAGTGGTCGATAACCTACGGGACAAAATAGTTCTCGGACGACATTTTACTAAAATACCTCTGGATTGCAAAGTTACCATGGAAAACTGTGGGACACGGCTACATGCGCTGGAGTGGAGTGAACATTACAAAGCCCCTAAAACTAAACAACCAACACCGTACGTACTGAGTACCGGGTAAAACGGGGTGAATAGGAACAAAAGTGGGCAAGGATTTTAACATTGAAATAAGATAGTTTGTTGCCCATAAATACTTTAGAATATTTACCAAATTATGGTAAAACATTTTTGAAGTATTTGTGAGCAACAAAATATCTTATTTCAATGTTAAAATTCTTGCCCACTTTTTTCCCTATTCACCCCTGCATTCCTATTCACCCCGTTTTACGGTACGGTCGACCGCACGTCTGTGGTAACAGTTTGTCATTGACAGCGCCTTTATTTTGTAAGCAGTAAGGGCGGTTTTCTAATTCAAGTGTTACCACTGTCATGCAGTCGACTTTCAAAATAATAATGATCAAAATCTTTAAAAATAAATATAATAATTATTAAGTAATATAAATAGACCTAAATAGTTGTGCACTGAAGTTTACCCTCGGCTTCTTTTCAACATTCACTCAATCGCTCAAAGGTTTTTTTTTTATAGTATTGGATGGCGAAATGAGCTAAAGGGCCCACCTGATGTTAAGCAGTTACCTTTGCCCATAACAACTTCAATACCACCTAGGCTGTTGCCTAAATGGTACCACAAGTCGGTTCGCCAAACTGAGACATGAAGATGGAAAGTCTCATGTGATGTGATTGTAATTTCACCGGCACCCGTACCCTTCAGACCGAAACACAGCAATGCAAGCATCACTATTGGCGGAGAAGTAGATACGATGGTAGTACTTCCCCGGACGAGCTCTTTCACAAAGGAGCTCTACTAATACTAAAAACTTGCAGAAAACTCATTATACCACATTTTTACCACGTTTTTACAAATTCGCTTTCATTCCTGTCTGTCTGGTACAAAATTTTCAATCAATTTTAAAGTAACTTCCCGATGAGCTAAAGACTTGAAACTTTAAACGTAGCTCAGAACTGGATAACAATGCAATATTAACTCGCTTTTGTTTTAAAAACGTGACTTATAAAAAAAAAACTACTAATTATTTTAGTTTACCTCGCCTTTGTGTGTTCATGTAATTTCTGCTTTTGTTTTTCTGGTGTACATAAAGAATAAGAATACATTTTAATCATCTATCTTTCAGAGGATTCTTTAATTTGGACCCAAGACTATTCAAAATTAACGCTGGAGAAAAATTTGAATTGACTATAACGGGAATTTCTTATAAAGTGACAACTATTAAAGAAATGTGGTATTTAGTTGGCAGCGTGGAAGGCATAAATAAAAAAGAATTGTTAATGGAGTGTGAAGTTGTAGCAGAGTTCGTTGATCCCAAAATAGAAGTATCTTCTTCTGTTGTGGATTTTCAAATTGACTATGGCCCTTATAGTGAATTCTATAAATTGACGGGTAAATCTTAAATTAAATTAAATTTTTATTAGTCATAAATAGTTTTTAGTATACTTCTTCATTACTGAAGGTTGGCAGTCACCCCCACATATTTAAACTAGCAACTGAGAAACTGGTGTTGATTCTCTTGTTCGCGAACTAAACTTATTTAAACTATCGCTCTCTTTTTAACCGACTTCAAAAAAAGGAGGAGGTTATGTAATCGGCGGGTTATTTTTGTTTTTTTTTTCTAATAGTAGATACATGAAAGGGATATCAACAATTTTAGAATTGTCAAATTAGTCTGAATTTAAATTTTCATACAAGTTAAGTCAAGATCTCGGAACGTGCCCACTAAAATACAAAGAAACGTAACACGTAAACTACTTTGATAGTTCTAAAATAGTTGCCATCCCGTTATTGTATCTCGTATTAGTAAAATAGAGCGATAGTTTAAAATAAGTTTAGTTCGTGAACAAGAGAATCGCCACCATAGCCTATTAATTTAGCCCAATATTCTTACAGATATAATCACAATAAAAAATGTATCGAAGCTACCACTTGACATCAACATCAGTGTTAAACCACCATTCGCAATAATTCAGAAACTAAGTACTTATAAAATACCTCACGATGAAGAAAATATGTGCGGTTGTATACGCTACAGGAACTCTGACTTAAATTTACAAAATATCCTGAACGAGATTGGTCCGCATCAATCACGAACATTTATTGACTACCTTACTTCTAAGGCCGTGGAACCATTACGGACAGGACCATTACAATTCTTTCACGACATTAATAAAATCAAAATGGCGTTCAATCTCACCCATACGGTGGAAGAACGTTTAGAAGACCAAGAAGTTATGAAATTGCAAATATTGTTTGATACTACAAAACATTTAAATCTCAAGTCTAGAGTGTATTGTGATTTAATGAGGATCAAATTTAAAGGACACAAAAACAAAGTAAGTTTTGTCCTTTGCACGCACAGACAAGTAAAGCCTCTAGACGCCGTCAGCGAGCAGCACCAGTCGTACGGAATCATACCACCGAACTTTTGAGCCGACCAATCATAAAACGCCGTCCGCCCCCCGGTCCCCGCTAATATTTTACGACTGTGTTCTCATACAAAACTTTGTTTTTGCAGCGTCTTGGGGCTTACTGGTCTGTGTTTGCACGTCACAGAATCTTGCCTAAAAAATGATTTTATGTGTAAAGGTCATAATAATTGTTCAACACTTTGTTTTTCGTTTTAAGGATGCCATAAAACTTGTCGGAAAGATTAATTACCCAAATATATTTGTTTTGTCTCCGAGAGTAGACTTCCATTGTATTTTGAATGGAAGCATAAATAGCAAAACTATAAAAATACAAAATACCACACCACTTCTCGTTTGCTACAGATTTCAATGGAAAAAATGTTCTATTACACGTATAGCAGTAGTAAGTATAGATAATTATATATTTTAATTGTGTAAATTAATTAAACATACGGTTTCGTCTACAGTACGATGATAACATTATTCTATGACAAATTTAGTACAGTGACGCGCAATTTTAGATAAGACGAACTCTGTTGGGTAATTTGTTAGTAAGTAGTTAATACTTTATTCAATAATTTGTTTTACACAGCACCATCTAGACCCAAAGTAAGCAGGGCTTGTACTATGGGGTCTATGGGTACTAGACAATGGTTATAATACTAGAAAGTGGACTGAATTCAATTAAGGAACACGGTATGTTTCTCAATGGGATGTTGCTGACGTCACCCAAAAACGTATAGTGGAAGTTACATTCAGGACCACGAGCAGAGTTACTGGCACTAGCACGGTAGCGGGTCGATTCACACATATTATTTAAGTCACAGTTCCGGCAACGCGTCCGCATAGGTCCGTATCAGTGCTACAGTGATGCGGCAGTGTTTCCACATTGGGGTGCTGGCCAGAAAACCTCCACGGGTGCCTGACGTCCGACGCTGCTTGTCCTTCTGGACAACGATCAATAAAATCCTTTCGAGGGATTAACCATCGGGGGATTTTATTGCCTGTGGCGAATATTCTGGCGCGGGAGGGGCCCGTTCTGGGCCAGTGGGGAGTTGCTCCACGTGTCCCTCTGTTTCCAACAGCGGGCACAGTGGAGGAGCAGGGGCGGGCCTGGTGTGCACTCATCCTGCCACTGGGCAGGCAGCGGGGGGACTGTCTTTCCCTGCCCCCGTCGATCTCGTAACCCCAGGAGTGCCCGCTGAGTAGTGTTCTCGCGCCTCTTGGGACCGAGGGTCTTAGCTTCGCCGCCCGGACCGCGAGGAAGAAAGCCTCTATAAAAAATCACGGGAGGTAGGGCCTGCGAGCAGCAGACTCGGGGTAGTCTGCTGCCCGACCAGCTGCTGGCGTAGCTGGCACAGCCGGCGTAGTTGGCGCAGCTAAAGCACAGGTAAAGGTCCATGAGGTGAGGTGGCGTGCAGTGTTCCGTGTGCGCCACCGAGGAGGGTGTGGCAAACGTTAGGCCGCACGGGGAGAAGGGGCTCGCCTGCTTGTGGCGGGTCAGGATCTGTCGGGAGTGGTTGTGTGAATACTCACGGGTTCCCACGCCCCCGGCTAAGGTAGTTGAAGGAACACCGTGGTGGTTTTAGTCGGTAAGAGTCCGACACTGGCTCCGCCTACCCCGGCGGGTGCGTCCATGAGGATTTCCCCAAGGCAAAAAAAAAAAAAGGTTTCCTCATTGCATTGAAAATTGCAACAGCCCCCAAAAACGCCCGCCCTTTCCCCGCTTTTTAGTGTTGAAGCTGGGACCAAGAAGCGGCGCAACAAACTCCCAAGCAATAGTCAAAATAGTTGTTGCAGTGTCAGTGAGAGACAACTATTTTGTCTGAGAATTCTAGTAGTATCTTCACTGACTAAAGATTTTGCTAGTCAAAATTACTTCAGTTAAAACTAGTTTGCAATCTACAAAACCTGATGAAATTAGAATGTGAATAAGTGGGTAACTAATGGGTTTTATTTTAATACAGCCAGTGGAGTATACATGCAGTGCACCCAGCGAGGGCAAAATCCCTATTGAAGACGGAATTACAGGTAGGTTGTGTCAACAGAGACTCGGACAAGAAAAACTTTTTTCATGTTACACGCAAGTTACACAACACAAAAACGATACAAAATATCACTTGTTACACGAAAAGATACAAAGTCCATTAAAATTAATAGATAGAAGACAGATAGAATATTCTTTATTGTACACCAATAACATTACTAAAATAAATATTTAAATAATAAATAAATAAATTTAGACTTTTCTATTCTAAAAAGCTTGACGTGTGATTTCCTTCTTTCAAACACTTGTTGATAGACAAGCTGCAAGAGCATGTTCTTCAACGAGAAAGGTTGCTGAATACCAATAGCTATCTAACGTAATATTAATTAACTTTTTATGGTGAATGAAAGGTTAGGTCATAAAAACATTAAGCAGTATGATATTGATTCATAAATATCACATGTTGTTCTAGGTTCATGCCTGCATGATATTTTGAATCTTCAGTCTCCTGGCGGATCAGTGCACGATAAGTTGCCGAAAAGTGCAAGTTGTCAAAAACAACAATTTATTTTTCAAGATTTAGTAAAGGATGCTACTGTAGATGATTTACAATTCGATACTCAATTAATGAGAACCCGCATGATGAGAAAATTAGCACCCATGATAGACGGTGACTACGACACAGAATTTGAGTGGATATACAAGTTTACCAAACTATCTAAGCAAAACAAAATAAATATTAATGATCTTTTCCAACTGGTCTCACATCGAGGACTACTGAAACCTGGCGAGGTTCAGTACGTGCATATGATATTTAGACCAATATCTAACATTAACGTTCGCGCCGTTCTGGAATGTGAAGTCTTGGGAGGGCCGTCCGAAACAATCCTCGTAACCGGTCAAAGTTCTGATTTGATGTATACAATAAATACTGAAAGTATTAATTTAAAAATAAGATCTTTCCATGAAAATGCCATTGAAGAGTTAAAAGTATCTAATACAGCACTACTACCTTTTGAGTATACAACTTATTTGAATGAGCCCATATTTGAAAATGATCTCGAAGGTACGATCCTCGAAGTATTACCTCCTAATAAATTGTTAGAACTTGAGGATGAAACCGCAATGAAGATAGTAATGAGACCTGGTGTGGTGGGCTATTTCCATAGAACATTTCTGTTAGAAATAGGGCATCTTCCCCACATTCCAATTGAAGTATTCGGTTGGGGAGTTATACCTCAAGTGTTTTTAACATTATATAGGCTGGATACGGTAGAATATGTAAGTTATATTTTATAATCCACTAGAAAAAAATATTGCACAAAAAAGGATAATGAATGACTTTACCAAAATTTTTATTTAGTGTTTTGCAAGTTTAATGCGAAGAGGCATTGCTCGCCAACCCGCCTGCTAAGCGTGGTGATTATGGCCCCTTTGGGGGAGGCCTTTGTCCAGCAGTGGACGTCTTTCGGCTGAAATGATGATGATGACGATGAAGAGGCTTTGGCAATGATTGCATATTGCAATATGTTATGCCATTGAATTTTCCTACCGTAAAATAACATATCAAATATGTTAGAGATAACTGCATAACGCGCGAATTCCAAGCAATCGGGTCTGGGGAATGAATGGAATGTCTGTCTAAGGACCGATGGCCGCTGGAGCAGACAAGTCCTTGAGTGGAGACCGCGAACCGGCAAACGCGTAGGGCGCCCCCCCCGCCAGGTGGACCGACGACCTGAAGAACGAGGCTGGGGGGGACTGGATGCGGAAGGCAGACGACCGAGTGTTGTGGCGCAACTTGGGAGAGGCCTATGTCGAGCAGTGGACTGCGATAGGCTGAGTTGAGAGAGGGTCTGGGGAAGCGGGCGAGTGTGCGCCGCACCCGACCGTCGCTTCATACACCCGCACGTCTCAGTACGAGTGTTGGCCTTGACAGACAATATAAATATTGTTTTTTTTAGATTAAATCACTGCACTAGGTCATTACATCAACATTCTTTCAAGTCAAGTCCTTCCTCGGAGCTTGTACGCCGCGCGTACTGTACATACAGACACACTCATTATATAAATAGAGACACGAATTCAGTCAACGCAAATATAATAAGTGTTTTGTGCTGAACAAATTTCATCTCCAGCAACTCATTAGGAATTAGATACGTGTGAAAAGTATGCAGGTTTGTGGCACGCTATAAAATTTACATCAAATCAAAATGCCGGGACAATAAATACCTACCTTCACGTTATGACAGTAAACTATTGCAGACTATTATTAAAGCAGCGGTCATTTCATTTGGCTACGATATTATTACTAGCATGCCAAAAACATTATCAAATTATATATTTACAATATTAATTATTTTCATCTTCTCCATTTGGAATTGTCACATCATGCCCTGAACAAGGAGTCTTCAGTCTATTCAATTGGATTTCTATAATTCCTTTTTTGACTCGATGAGGAAGCTTATGGTTTTTATTTGGGTCTTCAATTAATAATATTATCTTCTTATTCATATTGACAGATAGCCTTCCAGTGCGAAAAAAGACTCATATTCAACCATAAAACATCTCTCTTTCAATGTATAAACTGCTATTCCACATAATTTCGAATTGGTACACTCCGCTGCCGCCTACTGCTTATCTAGAGCCCACTGAACACTGCCTAATAACACTGCCTGATAACACTGCCTAAATTCCTAGCCTGAATCATGGGTTTGATTCCTTATGTAGGAAAATTAACATACCCACATATCAAATGAAATTAAAAAAGCATGTTTGCAATTGATATCAGATTTGAACTGTGTTTTGTGTGGTATAGCTTTAATGCAACAAACGCCAACCTAGTTAATGCTCCAATTATTATATTTAATTTTTTTATTTTTTTTTATTTTTTTTGTTCAGTGGTAGGTATACATAACAAAAACATTCTAAAGATGTAAACAGAAACTCATTAGAGTTTTACCGTAAGTACATCAGTATCATCGACTATGCAAACAGGTAAACAAAAATGTAGTTAACAAGGTACGATATTAAATAAGTACAACAACAATATAAGTACAATAACATACAACAGATAATATTTAGCTACATTATGAAGGAGCGAACACCGGTGACTGCGCGAGCCGTCTTCAAAAACTGGTGGAGGGTAGTATTTGTGTTGATACAGGTTGTTCCTACAAATGCAGCAAACTTTTGAGAATTTATTATACTTACATACTTACTTAACATTATTAATATAATGTTATTAATTTTATTGACTAGTTATTTTTATTATTGTGTATTTGTATTTTGCAAGAAATGTTGTTTTAATTTAAATTAACTAAATAATTAATTTAATTAATTAATTAATTATTAACTTTTCAGTCGAATCCAGAAATAGGATACTTGGCCATTCCCTCTTTGACGCCACAATATTTGGCAGCGATCAGTGAAATGTTCAGTAGAGGCAAAGTGGAACATTTAAACTCACCATTGACTGAGAAATGCTTCGAAGATTCTGATTTTCAATCTGATTGGCACATTTGTTCATCTTGGGTATAAGTATTTTGATGCCTTCTATGATTATTTTAATATAACAAATACGGAATTTTGATTTTTTTATGTTCATAGGATGGATATCCTTCAATCATGGACATTGAGTTGGCAATTGAAAGAAGGTTGGTAATAGAACATATAAAACATCGACCAGAAATATTGACTGCTTACTCCACGACAGCAAAAATAGGGCCAATACCGGGATTTAACACTGTCCCCTACATAATAGATTACGGGGTAGTTATTACTGGAAGTACGGTAAGTAGAATGATTGTTTTGTATCAGCTGTTATTATTTTAAAAAGTTAAACACATGCATACTCTAAATAAATATCAACAGGTGCAATGCACAGCAGAAATTATAAATTATGGACCTATTGCAATGAAGATACATTTTGCAAAAGGTACTAACGTTCCTCAATGGCTAGGAATGAAATTATGTGGAAAACTAAGTCCCGGTGAAACGGGAAAACTGGAAGTTACGTTTTCGCCTACCTCTACCGATTTTACGGAACTGGAACAGAATGTGGAGACATCTTTTAATTTAGAGGTAATCTTTTTACTCAATATTGTTTATCGAATCAATGCATGCGGAGCAATACCTAGTCTTATATTTTTTTTTAAGAAAAAGAAATATGAGTTCGAATAGCGAGTGATCGCGGTTATTTAATTTGCTAGAAGATTAGTGGACAAACTAGAGACCTGAAGGCCATTTCTCGAAATTAAAAATGTTCAAAATATAGTTTTAGTTGTTTGTGATGGATTGGCAAACCACACAGAGTACGTGCGCGGGTCGGGCGCGGGCCATGTCGGGCCCGCGGCGGGAGGAGCGCGGGAAACGCGTGTGTCTCCCGCCGCTACAGACAGAGGGCGGAGCGGGGCGGATGCGTGGTTTGCGATTCAGAGAGAAAGTCGCATGTTCTATTCCTGCTCGCGGTCGCATATTTTGCCATGAAAAAAGTATACCTAACTGTAGATTGTTGTAATATTTACTACGCACAGAAGAATAATTTTCGCATGTCAGTGGAACTGTTTACATTGAAATACCCAAAATTTTATATTTGCATGTTAATAATTTGATTAAAGTTGCAAGGGCTAATCCCAATTACATGTGAGAAGACCAACTGTGTTATGTACCAACTTTTATGCGAATAAAGGAATATGAATTTGCATAAAAACGGGCCAATCACGAGTCGGACTCGCGAACTAGGGGTTCCGTACCATATTTTATTATTTGTCATAATAGAGGCCATATTAGTAACACATAATTTGTGAAAATTTTAACTCGCTACAAATAGGTAGCCTTTACCGAAATAACAGTTACGAAGATTCAACCCTGTAAGTTGTGACAGACAAATGGATGGACCAACTGACGGTGGCGTAGGCTTAGTAATAGGGTCCTATCCTATGTGGGCACCCTTTGGGTTCGGCACCTTAAAAAGCGGAACAAATTATTTTGATATTTTAAGGTACCCTATGGAGTGACAATTCCAATCCAGATTAAAGCCCTCTGTGCGGTGCCCTACCTAACGTCAAACGTTACAGCTATTGATTTTGGATCTGTGAGATGTGGTGACAAAATCATAACTTCAATTCCATTGAAAAACGTGTGAGTAAATTTATATGAGTCGTAATATGTCAAACCGATGGTAGAGTTTGTCATCATCATCATCATCTTAACCCGGTATCTCCCACTGCTGGGTATAGGCCTCCTTTCGTTTTTGCCAGACTCTTCGATCTTGTGCGTCCCTCATCCAGGTATTTCCTGCGGCTTTGGCGATATCATCAACCCAACGCGCTTTCGGACGGCCCGGTTTTCTCCGACCTGATATTGGCCACCTGATTCTTTTGACGACGGATCTCGGTGTTTCGGACTCGGTCGAGAAGATTTATGCCGAGAATAGCACGCTTCATGGCCCTTTGGGCCACTCGTACTCGGTGGACAGTCCCCTTTGTAAGCGTCCATGTCTAGGCACCATAAGAGAGTAGAGTTTGTACTTATATGAAACTTAAAAAATGTCTGGTTCCAAGTACTTAAACACGAAAACAGACCAGAATTTAATGAATTTAAGAAATTATAATACAAATAGTGTTCACAAAAAATAAACAAACAACCTGAATAAATTATTTATCAAGCTGGTATCGTTTTTAGGGGTAAACCAACATGTATTTGGTACGTTACTTTGAGGCTGAAGGTTCCAGGGCATGTTCCTATGATGGTGCTCGATAGTTCTGGAAAATACGAACCAGGTCAAGGAGGGTGGCTCAGCGTTGCTTTCAAACCTACAATGGAGGTATGTCTTGAAGTTATTTGTTACGGCAGCATGAACAAAACAATACCCGATTTTCCTCTACAATTATTTGGATGGCGTAAAAACTAATTAATTTTTTTACCTAACAGATGATGTACGAAGGCTTACTGATATTTAGATTTCATATGAATCCCAATAGAATGACGATTCCAGTGACGGGCCATGGCATTGTTCCCCACGTGCATATCATCGGCCCCAGAGTAAACTTTCCGCCTACACTACCGTGGGCTGAAACAACTGATATTTACTTTGGACTAACTAATCCCTGTCCGTTTCCTATAGAGCTCATAGTTGCTCATACCGATGAGTAAGTAAATGAATTTATGGAAGTAGTTCACACAGACATACTGTGTCTGTGGTAGTTCACCTTCATCATTTTTCAGGCAGTAGACTCACTGCTCTAAATGCAGGACCGTATCAACCCGGTGATGCAGGTGCAGTGCACCTGAGCGCTGAGGCACACGTCAGACACTCAATACAATATTAAATTATTAATTCTACCACGACCTACATACACAAGATAATGTCTGTATACGAACAAACACACACGTGTAGCTTAGGGATGCTCGCCGCTCGTAAATCCGACTGGGTTCCAAGTGCTTCTCAGTCTCAGTAGTTCTCAGAATAGCGTGCTTTTATAGCGACTGGCGATTGACATCCATTGCGATCTAGCAGTCCAATTGCCGTCGCAATTACGCGCATACCTACATAGACTTTGATTATTTTATTTTCTGGCTCGAATTATATTTGTGAATGTAGGTAGTTTTGTAAAGGCATAGCACAGGAAGGGCTCCGGAGGCTTATTATTTCCCGGAGTCCCACTTATTGTGCTGAAGATGGCTACCGGGGGGGTTTTAGTGGGTAAAAATCCCACACACCCCGGCCTCTGTCCTCCATGAGGCCGGCAGCCTTTTGAAGGTTTCCTCCTCGAATATAAAAAAAAAAAAAAAAAAAAAAAAAAAAAAAAAAAAAAGGTTGTTTTGTAAAATAATACGTTTAGTTATTACTTATTAGTGTTATCTGTATATGTGTGTTTATGTGAAATATAGAGCGTTCTACTAAACGTAGTGGTTATATTCCTCCATTCTGTTCTCCATGTTATATTCTCTTTGCGTTCTACAACGTGACACGAGACGTGTGGCTGTTTTTTTAGAAAATGGAAAGAAGAAGAGGAAATGTTCCAGTTACTTTATAGATACTACAATAAGCCAGAAGAAATGTTGGTACCTGCCATAAGACCAGGAGTAGGAATGCCAAGAGAAGTTGTGAACTTTTTCAATATTTTTCACGAACAAGTCAGGAGGTGCGTGTACCGTTATGTCTCGATAACATTGTTTTTTTAGCTAGGGAGGGTTATTTTCGTAGGTAGGTATATACGCGTGTAAGACTATAATACAATTTACTATACATAAACTTATACATGAACATAACTTATTGATAAACTTTCCTACTGTAACCTAATGCTGAAATTTTAATGGCTTCTTTCCCGAAAAGGGGTGATTGTACTTATCATTATGAACAACTTTTACTATAGGACCAACCCTGAAATAGCGAAAAAAAATCAGGTGGTCCCAACATATTATCGATTTAAGTGAACACAAATGTAGGGACCAACAGATTTTTTTTTATACCAAGTTCATAATTCATATTTCTAATTCGATCGTGCGGTTGGTTGATTGGCATCACACATAATTTGTCATCCTGCCTGCTTGTATTATCGTCTTACTTGTCTTCATAAGAACCCCCCTCCCCCCAGACTACAGAATAAACTGTCCGCCGATAACTGTCATTGTTATTATTTTGGCATGGGAAATGGGGTCTGCGGGTGTGCGCACTACCGTACCTGTCATAGCCGACTAAGGGTCAGTTTCCACCAAATGAAAAAATCCTCGAGCACTTTTTTGTTCCCACGGAATAAGTAACTATCACTACAAAATTCGTATTGAATTTAAGAGGTTGACAACACCTAAAAAATCAGACCTCTGCGGTCACTGTCGTTTCGTACAGAACTGAAAGAGATGCAACGAGCCGAGGGACGTTGGATACGCCGCTCAACTTGAATGAAAATTAACAATTTTTTTTTTAAATAAAAAACTAAAAGCTTATTTGAAAAACAGAAACAACAAATGTTTAGATTATTGTCTTTCTCAAATGTTTTCATAATTTTATTTATAATATTTTGTAAATAATTGAGATGATTTGCTTTGAAGCATGTTTCAAGAGGTTAGTTTACAATTCTTTTCTATCGAGAAAACTTCAAGAAAACGTGTTTTGGGCACAATACAGTTTCAGAAAATACGATCAAGATTAACATATATTTTTTTCACTGCCACAAACTGAATAGATACAGCTAAAAATGTTTTTAAAAGAAGCCTATTTGGGGTATTTGGCTGTTGTGAGCGTCTTAAGTAGAGATTGCCCTTGATATCTACTTTGAATTTTATACTTAAAGTCGATATCGATACAGTTACTTATTCAGTGAAAAAGTGAAAACAAAAAAGTGCTCGAGGATTTTTCCGTTCGATGGAAACTGACCCTAAAGTCTGCAGTCTGTGGGGGGGGGACTTAGTATTTATCATCCTTTCTTATAATATTCTTGTTGCTCTTTATCCACTACTTAGTTACGAGTACTCGATATGAAGCACTTTTGATCCAAATCCGTAGAATCCGTTGTGCCTACTTAAACCGGTCATCTAACTTATTTCAGGACGAAAGAGGAAGAATTAGCCACCAACAAAGTTATTACTGCAAAAACTTCAACTTCTACAAAGTATGAATTTTGTTGTTTTATAGTACAAGGGGAACAGTTACGCGTAATATAACTGTGCCGCTGTTAAGTGAGTGGCTGCGCATAGGGCATGGTGGTATTGGAGATTCTTGTAATAGCGGTTTTCATTCGGTATTGAAATTTTAAATACCGGAATTCCGTTTTTTTTCGGTATTTTCGGTATTTTTATAAGAAAATTATACATTTTCAGAAAACAATACATAATCGTGATTTGTCTCATTTTGCTAGTGTAAAAACAAAATAAAAATCAAGTTCCTTTTCATTAATCTACTTTTAGGTGGTGTAAATTCATGTCTAAATACAAAATAAAAAGATACAGTGCGAAAAAGCGAGATGAGGGAATATCGTGGAGTGAAAGAAAATGTAATATCAAAGATTTAGAAAGGAATTTTAAGATGGTTTGAGTATGTAGAATAGGATGGACGAGTGGAGATTGAAGAAACAAGTATACGAGACGAGAATGGATGGAAGAATTGGAGGGAGCCAACCTCGGTAGGGCACGCGACCTTGGCGCCCTCACCACCGTCTGACGCAGATACTCTCGATGCATTTATGATGTATAGATCTGCTCTTGACCGCAATCTAGACAGCTTTATCAGGATGTGGTCGACGATGGAGCCAGCAAACCTATTGCATGGTTGCTTCGGGAAGTATCTGTGTTGCATAGGCCGGGAGCTGCCATGAGGATACGGCGTAGCACACACTGCCGGAGTGCCCAGCTCGGGCCAGTACCACTGCCACTGTGACCTCATCAATGCAGTAGGTGGCAGCGATCTTTCGCTTCCGGCTGTGGTTCTGTCCATAGTCGGGAGTGAGAGCGCTTGGGAAGGTACCGTCTCCTACTGAGGGGAGGTGATGCTCGCGAAGGACGCGGTGGAGAGGGTACGATGACTTCTCTTCCCACCCGCAGGAGTCGGACTAAGCACTGCAGGAGGGCGCACACCGACCTCCAGCCACCCTAGGAGTGGGTCTGCGGGTGGTGGTCTTACCCCAAAACCACCGTCCGACCAGTCAAGTACCGTGATGGAAGTGCATTGTGTTCTGCGCGCGCCAGTCAGGAGAAGGGTGCGGCAGATATTGAGGCCACACTGGGAGAAGGGGCTCGCCTGCTAGTGGTGAGCCGGGACCTGTAAGGGTTGGTTGGGCAAATACATATTTTCCCACGCCCCCGGCCAAGGGTCGTTAGAGAAATACCATGGGTGTTTTAGTCAGTAAGAGTCCGACACTGGCTCCGCCTTTCTCAGATGGAGTGTTTCCATGAGGATTTCCCCAAGGAAAAAAAGGCTGAACTCGGTCAAGGTATTGTAACCAAATAGTGGGCGTTCAAAAAGAATGGGTTAAGAGCACTTTTAACTGACGTGCATGCATGTGGCATGATGAGAGTAATTATTATAGATGAAGTAAAATTATGTATCAAGATCGTAGTGGGTAGAAAACTATAGTCTGCCTACCCCAATGGGAAACAGACGAGATATAAAGTATGTATGCATGTTACAAAACAATAAAAGAAAATCACAGTACTGTAAAACCCAAAGCTGTCATGCGTTTAACTTGTAATCTTGAAATCTAATATCAACCAAATAGGTATAATTAAAATTATGAGTTAGCTAAGGGCTCTTTATTTCAGCTCAATTGTAGCCAAGTCTTTTTGAGACCATTAACAATCAAAGTATCACAAACAATCAGTTGTAAAAATAATCAAAGGCTCTTTATTTCAGCCCAATCGTAGCCAAGCCTTTTTGAGACCATTAACAATCAAAGTATCACAAACTATCAGTTGTAAAAATAAACAAGTTATTCAACACTAAACTTTTCAAATTATCTAAAATAATCATCTAGAACGACAAACAATCAAACATAAAAATTACACGGCGTGGGTTCGCCAACGGAATGGCAATGTTTCGTATGTAAATCGCACAAACATGTTTAAATGCGTGCTACAAACATGTGACTCTCATTGGGCAGTCGACGTGGGGTTGGAAATTTTGAATTAAAGTAAAATACCGAAAAACCGGTATTGGCGATTACAATACCGGTATTAGAAAATGCCAAAAAACCTCAGGTATTCCGGTTTTTCGGTAATACCGAAAATCGGTATCCATGCCCTAGCTGCGCAGAAGTCAATTTCGCAACTAAATCAGTAGCGCGCATGCGCGATAATGGTGGCAAGACCCTGATAATTTGTTCATTTAAATGGCAAGATGGCGGGGGACCGCATGTTCTCGCTGTCACAGTCGTTCGTTAATGTTCGATGCATGCGTGTGTCCTGCTCACACTTATTACGCGATATATACAAATGTACTCTGTGACTGCACCTGCGCGGCCCTTCGCAAAGTTTTGTTTCAGAGTGTCACAGTTATATTACGCGTACTTGTACTCGCAGTCATTTTACAGTATCTTTGATTTAATAGTCGATTAAAAGAAGATTTTACATTAAATGCAAAAATATGAGTGCGCAGTGGAATTTATTAAAACATTTCACTTCTTACATAAAGATGTGAAATGTTTACACACTATGAATTATAAAAAAAAATATCCACATATTTTCAAACAGTGTACTTTTCTGCGAATAGATCATTAAATTTAAATCCGAGTTATGCCTACAAAATCAACTAAGAATTTTAATTATTTTATTATTTTAAACGCTTAAACGCGTGTAGAGCGAAATCTAAACATATAAATTATGGAAAGGGGTCGCAGGTTCAAATCCTGTTCTTGAGTTAATTTTTCTTTCCACAATTTATATCTTAAGAATTTTGTATTTCTTGAATTGATCAAGAAATGTTTTACTGAATTAGGTACCTATAGAGCTGTCTTATTAAAAAAAAACATATCATATCTCTCTTAAAAAAAAATCCGATCGATAGGCATTGGACTAATGTCAATCTGTACATTTAAGTGTAAAGTAAGCACTCAGTTGGATTAATATTTAGTATTTTTAGAATAAATTAACACTTATTAAAATTTTAATTGTATAAATTGTAAATCAAAATACTCATTCATCCTTGTCACTTGGGTACCTATTTAATTTTGTACAATTGTTTTTAGAAAAACAAAAAGTCCCAAGTCAACTCACAAGGCTACCATACCGCCTAAAGAAACACCTCCTTTGAAAATAAGAACTGAAGCTGAAATTATTACAGGTACCATTACTAGCTTTACATTTATGTATAGGTATCTTCTTCTACATAAGCGCGGTAGCGCGGCTATCTGCACAGGGTGCACTTAAATCGTTAGATATCGCTTTTAGCGATAAGACCGCCCATGTACCCATAATTTGTACGTTGTTCCTGTTTACTACTATTTTCATGGTGTACAATAAAGTATATTCTATCTATCTATCTATCTAAATATCGTCACTCGTATATATCTACTAGGTATCTGTTAATAAAATAACTTATGAACATATCTAGGATTTAGTTTGAAGGAGGATTATAAATAGATTTGTGATCCGCGAAGCTACAAGTCCGTTATTTTCACTGCAAATGTATTAGCTATTTTGGGTTTACTCTGGCTGTATAACTCCCACTAACAACTGGTCATAGCTATACCTTGTTACTACGAGTTCAGGGCCGTAAACAGATTGGGTAAATAGGACTGGCTCAAAAAAAAAAAACAGGGCAGGCTGAAAACCAATTTTTTCCACATTTATATTTACACTAGCTTTTGCCCGCGGCTTCGCCCGCGTACTGAAGTAAAATATATCCACTCCACTCCACTCCACCTCCACTCAACTACACTCCACTACACTCCACACCACTCCACTCCACACACTCCACTCCATTCCACCTCCACTCCACTCCACTCCACACCACTCCACCCCACTCCAACCCACTCCACTCCACTCCACTCCACTCCACTCCACTCCACTCCACACCACACCACTCCACTCCACACCACTCCACCTCCACCTCTACTCCACTCCACTCCAACTCCACTTCCACCTCCACCTCCACTCCACTTTCATTCATCCATCTATCCATCCATCGTACATTACTATCCGCTCGTGCAAATGCATAAAAGCTTTGTATCACTTCGCTTCGCTTCTGTCGGGTGAGGGCGGACGCAACCCACGAATCTATTTTCTTTATTCTTTATTTCTTTCTTAAAACCCCTACCAGTTTTTAAGTCTAATCATCAGCTTTCAAACACAAAAAGTTTCATCAAAATCGGACCAGTAGTGTTAGCGTGATGCTCGAACAAACAATTTTATATAATTTTGTAATAGTTAAGATAAGATAAGATAATTTTTTTTAAGAAAAGTTAATCCAGGTTAAGTTCTATCTGTATGCCAAATTTCATTAAAATCCATTTTTGCGTGAAAGAGTAACAAACATCCATCCATCCATCCATCCAAGTAGGATATTTTGCAATACTTTTACTCGTTAATTTTGTTTAATTTATAAATTGTACAGTAGTACTTACCACATCAAAATCAAGCTCGGGCTAGCGGCCAGGGCAGACTCAAAATATTCTAGAACAGGCTCAGCCTTTTATTTAAGCGGAGAAATTGCCTATGCATGTCACACCACCGGGGAGTTGGTGTGGTTATGTGGGACTCGCACCCTCTAAAAACTCCGCCGTGAGCCTACTTTCACCTTGGGTGGATGGGCCACGAGAACTACAATCCATGACATGCGCGACCCATCCAGCGGGCCGCGCCGAAAGGGCCTTCCAGTTTCTTCCTAACTCTCCTTCGGTGATGCCCGGACACACTTGGGACATCACCGTAGCTCGAGGGCCGTGCAATGAGTATGATAGACTCCCCAATCTATTGCCCGCTGGCCTCTCTTAGGGTGGCATCAAGACACCGTAAAGCCACCTGCACCGACCCGTCCTCCTGCGGCGGATCGGATCACTGAAGGAGCTTTCCTCCCTGACCCGCTCCGCTGCTTCCTTCTGCGAGATAACGGCCGACAGTTTAGCAGGCCAATGGACCTTAGCTTCCATATACGCCTGGCCTTACCTACTATAATTAATTGCCATTGTAGGTTCATGGGCGCCGCCAGGGGGAGCAGACGGGGGCAGTGCCCCTCCCCTAGAGACTCGAACTTAGAAGACCACCCAACATTATGTTTTAATTAAGGGTCACGACACATTGATCGACGGCGATCGACGGTTTGTCCATACAAAAAGCACAATTATTAGTATGAGACGCCG
The DNA here is from genome assembly GCA_949699075.1 of Asteroscopus sphinx. Taxonomy (NCBI): domain Eukaryota; kingdom Metazoa; phylum Arthropoda; class Insecta; order Lepidoptera; family Noctuidae; genus Asteroscopus; species Asteroscopus sphinx. The sequence continues at coordinate 23,271,238 of OX453004.1, read as the reverse complement.
TACGCATCCTTTCGCATCGACGCGCTCCGGCGCCGATTGATCGGCGAAGATAGACCGTGGTATACCGGTATTGGTGGTATCCGGTACGGAATAAGTGGTCCCTCGGCTTAATGCGTACTAGTGTCATACTTTTCAATCGGTAATGTGCGAAAGGCCGTCGATCAATGTGTCGTGACCCTAAGATTTTTTTATCTTGTAGTGAACGATAAATACTTTACAAATTGTATTTATTTTGCCTACAATTCATATCTTCTATCTATAATCTTGCCCCCCCCCTGGTCCTTTGGCTGGCGCTGCCCTTCTGTATAGCTCTAAATTGACTGTAGTTACCTACATGTTTATTTATCATTGTTTCATTTGTTTTCGCATTGTAGGTATACTATAACTGTTTATCTATAACGGCGTTTTGCAACAAATTATACATACTTGCCTATATCAAGGCTCTACATTATTTTCAGATGAGATAAAATATTTGAAGGATAGACATGTGGACCCTTTGAAGGAATGTTTACACGTTTTTGATGAGACTACCTCCGACAAATCCAGCGAAAAACATGCAAAAGGCATTCTCGTATTTTTTCATGGCTCTCCATGTGAAGGTATTTGTGGCATTTCCAAATTGTATAAAATATCTTTAAGTAGATCTGTATTAGTTGAATTTCTGTGCTAAAATAGAGATAATAATGAAAAAATTGGAACTGGAATATTTAAAAAGATTTAAATTGTGGAAAGAAAATGCGTTAAAAATAATAAAATATTTGGAATATTTCAGTTCGGACTAAAACTAATAATCATAATAATGTCTTTGGTTTTCGCGATCACTACACATTATAATACATGCTAATAACACACACTTATACACATACAACACATTATACACACACAACACATTATAATGTTAATAAAATATACGCGATGTAATCCTAACCGGATTCCTTTTTTTACTATAATACTATAATTTTGTCTAAACAAACGAACATTAAGCAGTAAAAGAATTGCCGAGTTCAGACGGATCTTGCGAACGAAAAATCTTTTTAACCGACTTCAAAAAAAGGAGGAGGTTATGTATTCGGCGGTATTTTTTTTTTCATGTTTTACACCGATTACTCCGAGATTTCTGGATCGATTTACGTGATTCTTTTTAATTTGGTAGAGGAAGCCCGCGTGGTGGTTCCAAATAAATTTTATTGACTTAGGTTGAGTAGTTTTTTAACCAGTTTCAATAAATCAGTTTATTTTAGCTTCGTCTATATAGATGAATCTCCTGATAGTTGTGATTATATGAGAATTCTTGGTCGATTTGCGTGATTTTTTTTAATGATAATGATTGCACGTTTGGAAGAACATGGGTGAGACCTGCCCAGCAGTGGGACAGCAAAGGTTAATAAAAATAATCTCAAATTGGTTCTAGAAACATGTAGGAATCAACCCGCGCAATTAATTATCAACTAAAAAGTATGAAAAGCTTTCGAAACGTCAGGAAAACCAATTTAAATAGTATACGCGATTTAATCCGGTTAACTTTGTTTTATTATAATGTGTAGTGATCGCGAAAACCTAAGAAATTATTAAAAAGTAAGAAATAAAAACTTTTTAATAAAAAAAACCCGACTTTATTAGAACACGCTGAGTGAACGCTAACGACACTGGCTTTTTTCGTTACGCACTTTTGCGTTCTTTGGATGAATATTTGTCAGAATATGATCGGGAAACGAACGTAACAATGTTAACTTTACTTTGTTCGTTTAGGTAATTTTAACGTAGGCGTCGCGTCGTGTCATCGTGTCCCTTAGCTATTTTTAATAACAATGGAAACCTTATTTTTCTAGAAATGCAATGTAAAGAAATGGCTTATACAGTTGGTAAACGACTGGAAATACCCACAATTAATATGGATCTGAGTATAGTCGAAGCACTTTGTGTCTGCAAATGTTCAGCTAAAGTGATTCTTGTTGCCGCCATTGACGAGAACTATGAATCGATGAAAAGAACTAACAAACACGATTCGGAGATTAATGTAGAAAACGAAGGTCTTTAAGTTATGTATGTTCGTTCTTTTTAGACTAGATCACTAGAATATAAAAGATAATTTATTAATTTTTCTCCAGAAAACATCGACGAAGATGATGAGTTCGAAGCAATTTTCAAGAAAATTAAGTATTTAGCCGACTCGAAAAATGTTGTTACGCCTCGATCGAGGGCCAGTGAGAAGAAGAAAAGGAGATCTCCCACCTCATCAGTCGCATCTCACACAGTATTAGGAGCTATGGGATCTACCACTTTGTTTCAAATGGTTAAATAATCACCATAACTGATTCTAAATAATATCTATTTTTTATTTATTTCACGACTGTAAAACACTAAAAACTATATTTATCATTCAACCCATAACTTTTCCAGGATTTAGTTCAAGAAGTTCTTACTGAATTATTTCTGCAGCACAAATACCACCGCGGTTTTGTGGTAGACTCATTAACAAGTATCGTGGTAAAGAATCCGCCCTTAGTGTTGACCACATTGATTAAATGTAAACGTAGTATTTGGAACTTACATCTCATACTGTGTCACTCGGATTTTTCTAAATGGGCACAAGCACACGATGAAACCCAGCGAGAAGCTGAAACCTTACTCGATGAGTTAGTACCTACTTTGGACTACGATACAGTTATCGGCATATAACTTGAACATTCGCAGTGATCGATTTAAGCGATTCTAACCTTTATGTTATTAGAGTAACATGCGCAGTGCCACTATTTGTGTTCAAGTTATTTGCGGGCAAGTTTATTCATTTTACCTCTGCAATGATATTTAAAAGTAGAGATATACTACTGAGCTCGCAATCTGAAGACTCAAAAACATCCTAATTAGGACGTTTTTCTATTAATCCGCGTCAAGTAAGGCGCCGAGCGTGACCGGTGGCAATAAAAAAAGCTAAAATGCCGTCATGTGTGTACAGAAAGTATTCCAATTATGACACGAAAGTAAATTGAAGTAATCAACTTACTTTTTACTAGTTTATGTGTAGGTATTGTGCTGCCGCTGCGTACGGAACATTATTTTGGTTGGTTTTGGTAGGGTATGACATATCTATATTTATAAATATCATTGTACATCTGTGTATGTTATTCATTTACTTCCTGAATGTTCTGCTCAAAATATGTGGTTTTAAAATAATAACATTTTATAGAATCCAATCTAAAGTATACGAAGAGACTGAAATACAGGAAATAGTGGCCTCTTTTGAAGAAATGGATGCAGAGGAGTATGAAAATTCTGCTCCGGAATTAAAGGCATTATACATTACGAGTGGCTTAGAAGCTAGAAGGAAAAAATATTTGGATAAGTTTCAGTAGGTACTCTTTTTATCTAATTATTTGTCACTTCGGCAGATATGCAACATTTTGATCTGTATTCGTGACATATTTAAGGAGGTGACTATACCACTGATACTGAACACGAATCAATAAAAAAATCAATACCAAAAGAAAAAAAAAGTTTAAATACCTATTTGTAAACAAACAAATTCCCCTTGTGTGTCGCGTGCGACTCAAAAACGATGCTTGCGAAACCACCAAAAATATTTGCAGGTATTTCCACCCTTTGACAATGCCGCCGATGACTTATTTTCAGAGTCGTTACTAAAATTTGAGTTATAAAACATAAAAAAACAAATTAGTTAACATACAGGAAGTTTAAATGATTTTACTAAAATCATTTTAGTTATTAAATAAAAAAGGTTAATTAAAAAAACCAAAAACCCGACTGCGTGAAAAAGAACTGAAAAGATGTAAAAAAGACGTAGCTATTTCAAATTAAATTAATTTGGTTTTTTTAATTAAATTTTTTATTTCTAATTTTTAAGTTTTGGCTTAAACACATTCCTTTGGTTCATGGTTTGGCCTATTAATAAATACACCCATAAAATATCATCAGTATCTATCTATCTATACTATAATAAAACTGTAAAGGTCGAAAAGTCTGTACATTGAGTTTTTTTTCGCGAAAACCGGCTAGGGGGACTAGAAATAAGCTACAGAACACGAATCAATCGTTTAAAAAATTAATGTCTGTCTGTCTGTCTGTCTGTCTGTCTGTTTGTTACCTCATCACGTGAAAACGGCTGAACGGATCGTAATGAAACTTAGCATTTGTATTGGTATTAGTCTAACTTAAAATATAGGGTATGTTTTATCTGAATCGGTTGAGTAGATCCAGCGATACAGCTTGACCCCTCTATTGTATTAAGTTGCATACAAAGTAGAGGTCATGATTGTTGGTTGGATGCAGGTTGCAGGTTCCTAAAAATACAACTGGATTCTATTAGTATTATAGAAAATATATATATGTTATTATATATGTTATTTATACAATAAAAATAACATATATTATATTGTTATAATATATGTTATTTTTATTGTAGTCCTTTTTCACATTGTACACTATGTACGGGCTGCTAGATGTACGTTTGTCCGTATACACTGAGCAGAATGGAGAGAATATGTTTCGTGACAATAACGATAAAAAGATTTAAAGCGGAAGATTCGAACTTCATGCGGTATGCCGCATATAGCTACTAACTATTATGTCAAAGAAGAAATTAAAAAATTCATGTATATATTTCAGACACTCAGCAGACAACATAAAGAAAGAAAAGGCCGCAAAAGGTGTGACGTAACAACATTGTAATCTTGAAATTTAGGCGTTGTCCTAATACTAAGCGACTACGCGACCATCGCAAGCTCGCGCACTTTGTTCGTAACATCATGACAATTATCACGCGAATACTAATTAGGACCAGTGGTGTCCCTTAAGTACACTCGTGCGCTGCACTACCAGTTCATAAATTCATAACACTTTTAAAAAGAAACACAAAATATCTAAAACAACAATATAGGTAACGCACCTACTTTATACTTACGAATAGTTATGAATAACGAAAACTGAAGAAGTTGAAACTTATTTTCGCTCGAACAAAAAAATCTCGTGCGTGCACGCAGAGTGCTCATACAACTTCTACGAACTAGATGCGAGCCGGCCGAGGCGATGGGGGCGTTGCCCTCTCATTGTCATAGTTTCCGCGCTCGTTCCAATCTCTTCTTGTATTTTTTTTTTTTTTTTCGTGTTTTTATGTTAGAATTGTGTAAAAATGTGCATTAATAATTTCATAGGTTTTCGCGATCACTACACATTATGCAAATAACTTTAATATTGAATAATATAGTGGTAGTATTTATTAAAAGCAATAAAAAAACTTTTCAAAACAAACTGGGAATAAAATACCAGGCCCCTCAGAAAGTATTGCGAAAAAAAGTTTTTATATATGGGAGACTGGCCAGTTATAATGTTTTTCGAAAATATGATTATTTATAAGTAAAAATAAGTAAGTTCCAATTTCAAAATTTCCCTCCACATTTTTTGCGAGTTAATTCAAAGTATTGTGTCTCACTGAAATATGGATCTGCGCCGGGAACATTTTAGAGCTATGATTTTATACGATTTCAAGTGTCGCCTGAAACCGGATGAATCGTACGATAGACTTCAAATGGCATTCATGGATGAAGGCCCTTCCAAGGCAACCGTGTATCGTTGATATAACGAATTCAAGCGCGGTCGACCAACTTTGGGGGATGACGAAAGAAGCGGTCGCCCTTTGACGGCTGTTACCGAAGAAAACGTGCTAGCAGTGAAAAATTTAATCCAAGACAATAGGCGAATTACATATCAGGAGATTCAACACATATTGAAGATTGGATCGGGAAGCGTTCACGAGATTCTACACAGCCATCTTCGCGTGAGGAGGATAGTATCACGCTGGGTGCCGCACAACCTCACCGATGCTCAGAAGCAGGCCCGGATGGAATGGTGCCGTGATATGCTTAACAAATTTGAAGCAGGCTCGTCTCGGCGTGTTTACGACATCGTTACAGGTGATGAGTCCTGGATTTATCAATACGACCCAGAAACCAAGCGCCAGTCGACTGTTTGGGTGTTTCAAAATGAGCCAACGCCTACCAAAGTGAAGCGATCTAGAAGCGGGGGTAAGATTTTGATCGCTAGCTTTTTTAATTTGACTGGCCACTTGGTATCAATTCCCTTACGGGATCAAAGAAGCATTAATGCCGAATGGTATACTACCAAATGTTTGCCAGAAGTTTTCTCTGTTATAAGCAACAAGCGACCAAACACAGGGCTCCGCGGGCTACTGCTCCACCACGACAATGCACCTGCGCACACCGCACTCAAAACGAGGGACTTCCTGGACAGCACGCCAGTCAAACTCCTGGGTCACCCTCCTTACAGCCCTGATCTAGCACCGTGTGACTTCTTTTTATTCCCAAAAATAAAAAATCAGCTCAAAGGGATACAATTTTCGTCGCCGGAAGATGCGCTGGCTGCGTTCGAGCAGGCTGTAAACGAGGTGTCTGCGGCGGACTGGAAAAAGTGTTTTGAAAACTGGTTTAGGCGCATGAATCTTTGTATAGAGGCTGGTGGAAAGTACTTTGAAAAGATTTGATAAAAATATATGTACGTATAGAACAATTTTTTTTAGTTTCGCAAAACTTTCTGAGTGTCCCACGTAATTGGCTGAACAACCTAGGCTATTTCTTAATTTGTGAATTAAACAATAAAAAGCAATACTAAAAAGCAATAATAGATTTCTTTTGTTTTCTTTGCACATTTTTCGTTGTCAGTCGATTTGGACGGAAAATGGTATCGAATATTTGTATTGTATTCTAAATCATAACACTAAATAAAACAGTACAGTGCACCACCGGTTATCTCAGGCAGCAGCCACCACTGATTAGGACACCTATTCGACCCTTGTGCGTTTGATCGCGGGATCGGACGAATAAAATTCGTGCGAAGTTGCAATGGTCGCGTAGTCACGTTGTATTAGGACAACGCCTTACTGTAGTACTTTTTAATTTGCCAGAGTTCCTTGTTTAGTATATTTATTTCCGTCCCGTTAGTGTCGTAACGGGATATTGAATCTCCATTAATTAATTACCAATGACTAACGAGCCTGCCAATGTTCTTCCAAGGTATTTTTAGTTATTGCAATCCTGTAGATTATTATGTTTATGGTGGTGGATGACGAAACAGGAATAAATGTATACCCACCTGATCTCAAGCCGTTACTTTTGCTCAAAACAACTAGGTACAATACCATCTAGGCTTTTGCCTAAATTATATAGTAAATCGCGTTCGCCAAACTAAGACATGACGATGGAAAGTATCATGTGATTGTAATTTCACCGGCACCCGTGCCCTTCGTACCTGAACATAGAAATGCAAGCATTACTGTTTGGCAACAGAAATTGGTGCGGGGGTAGGTAGTACTACTTCGGACGTGCTCTTTCACAAGAGCTCTACTTCTACTGAAACTACTTACTACTTTATAATTCATGATAGCTCTTGAGGAGCTCGTGGTTAAAGGCCTGCCGCAAAGATTGATCGATCTGCGAGCTTTAACTTCTGGCGTTCATTTCTTTATGAAGGATGAAGCTGATTCAATCTAGAAACCTTTTGAATTTAACTTCTATGTTCGTATTTTAACTAACTTGCAGAACCACGCATTAAATCCATAACTACAGTAGATGCATCAGAATCTAAGAAAAAAATTAAAAAGGAGGATACTAAAGGTAATAATAAAAGTTGAAATAGTGTGTCGGTTAACTGTTTTTTCTACATTAGTGACTCTGGGAAATAATTATGATGTAAATACTTAATTAATTACAACACAAACCAATAAAGCTAGCCTAGCGGTTAAGCGCTTTCCTTTCACGCAAGAGGGTCTGAGTTAGATTCTCGCATATGATTTTTCTAATTCATGTGTGGATAAGAATTTGATTATCGCTTGCTTTAACGGTGAAGGAAAACATCGTGCTTTTTTTGGTTCCAATAAAGATTATATATATATAAAATATATATTGTTAGACTATATTAAATACTGGATCGTGAGGAAACCTGCACACCTGAGAGCGCTCCATACAGTTCTTGATGGCGTGTGTAGTCTACCAACCCGCACTAGGCCAGCGTGGTGGACCAAGGCCTTAACCTTCTCATTCTGAGAAGAGACCCGTGCCCAGCAGTTGGACAATATTTGGCTGATGATGAAATAACTAACCACATTTCAGGAAAACCTACCAGCGAATATGCTATAATGAATACGAAATACAACGAATATAGTAAAACTACATACGAGCAACTTGTTAACATCGCGAATAATTGGATAATAGAACAGGCTGATTTGGGGATGCCCCTATTCACTTTTAATGGGCAGATCGTTGGCCAGGCTCAAAAGAAAATTAAGAAAAAGTCGGAAGTGCAACTTCAGGTAACCTAATAACCTGTACAATTTTTTAAATTTGTGTCATATCGATGTTTTCTTTCCTGTTATGGTTGATCCTATAATATCATTATTAATTAGTTTACTTTAGTGAATTTTTCTCACTCATTAACCTACATTGTTCTCACACAATTCTTTCCAAATCATGTAACAAATCATTGTACCATTTTTTACTTGAAAAGAGTTTATGTCCATGGAATTTCTTGCCGGCTCTTCTCCATAAGACCAACTTTTTGGAACCGTGCAACTAGATTCTTAACATTTTAAAAGTGCATGTAAATCACAGTAAACGCTTATTCGAAATATAAACAATAAATAAATATAAATGTATAATGTAAATGTTTGTGTTATTGGGTTTTTTCATTAGGAAATTCTCAGTAGCAGCCCGGAGTCTGGATTTGTGCCCGGTCAATGGCAATAGGCTCGCCCCCTGTTACATGGAACTATAACATAACTGGCGAAATGTGGGTGTACCATTACACCTCTGCCTACCCCTTCGGGGAAATACAGGCGTGATGTTATGTTATGTTATGTGTTAAGAATGTTATTTTTTTTTACTTTTAATGTTAGTTACATGTAATGTTACTTTTAATGTTAGTTTTAATATTACAGGTTTCGGAAGTGAGTTTCGACGACAGGGGATTCCCATTGACGTTGATAATGTGTCCATGTCTGCAATACAAGGATGCTTTATTAAATATGTTTGCGCGCTCGGTACTTGTTAAAGATGCTCTTAAAGAGGAAGAAGAATCTGATCTCCTCAAATGTCCAGTGAATAGGAAAGAATTTACTGTTTTACTGCCTAAGACATTTCCCACAATACATCATGAGCCACCACTAAAATGGTGGTACTTGGATGAAATTCCGGTAAACCTCTTTGTTATTTAAGCGTTTTTTGTATTTTTCTCTCGTTCTCTTTTTTTTCCATTTCCCTTTTAATTTAGAGCAAGATATCATGCTGAAATAGTTGCATAATCGCATACAAAGTTTTTTTATTATTGTTATATTTTTAAAACGAAAGCGATTTAATGTTGCATTGTGATCCAGTTCTGCTCAATTATGTTTAAAGTTTCAAGTCTCTAGTGGCTACAATAAATATTTTTCGAAGTTTCCAATGGGCTAGAGAAGTTTAATAGTAGTTTATGAAACTGTTGCATAATAGGGGTTATTAAAACACGAGTGTGAGTTTAAAAACCGAGCCGTAGGCGAGGTTTTTAATAGTATCACACGAGTGTTTTAATACCTAATTATGTCAGTTTCATACACTATTTTATCTACACTCATATAATTTTAAATAAAATACCAAAGTCAAAATCTTGGTAAAATTGTCGTTGTTTTTCTTGATTTCTCTGGTAAAAGATTGTTCGTCATTTACGTTGCTGCATCCAGAAATTCAGGCGGGGTCATATTCTCCACATTTCAGTATCACTGCTGTAGTCAGATATTTTTGCCCAGAATAAAACTTTCGACATACAAAACCATAATAATAACGTAAACAATAACAATAAATTTGTGAGAGAAGGGTAGTTACACAATCAAACTAAGAAAATATAATCACGGTTTATTACTTGTGTTACACTAATTGCAGAAAAATAATAAAGAGAGCATTTTTTAATATGACACCACTTATATCTTTATCCCCTCTCCTCTCCTCGGCTCATCGCGCCACTCCTGTACCGCCAACCTCGCCGCACCAATCAAGTATTGCCAACTTCACCGCGCCACCTTGCCAGCCTCCTCCAATTCCGTTACAGTCGGCCATCCTGAAACAATTGCACCGCAATTGGTGCACACACAAAGTTAACTCTCTAGTAAATCAATCAAGTCATCCCTAGTGACTGCGTCATCATCGCTACTTGTCTCGCTACACTCTGGGGCACTTCGATAGGCACGAAGAGAATCCGCAGCCACTATTCCAGAGAACTTTTTGTAACCACGCATACCCTTCACACTTCTTATTTCATAACGACCATTATTAAGGACTTTTTGAACAATATAAGGCCCAGAGTACAAAACTTGCAATTTATTATTTACGCTTTTAACTTCTCCCCCAGAAGGTGCTTGTTTCCAAAGAACTAGATCGCCCTTATTGAAAGTTTTTTCAGGCTTATGACGTTTGTCATAATTTCACTTCATAATTTCAGCTTGTTGCTCTAATCGCTTGGAAGCATTTTGACGTTTATTACCTACGGATATAGAGTCTTCATTCCCCACTAGATTAGGCATTAGTCTACCTTTATGGCTAAACATGATTTCATATGGATGATAACCTAGGCTTTCATTGATTGTGTTATTCATACCCCAAACTGAATCAGGTATGCATTCGGTCCACATGTTAGGATCTATGTTACGAGTGCGCATGGAGTCTAACAAGGTTCGATTGTAACGTTCGACCTGACCGTTAGCCCGCGGACATGCTATAGCGTTAAGCGTATGATGAAATTGATATTGCACCGCAAACTCCTTAAAGACTCTACTAGTAAAGGCCAAATTTCTATCAGATATCACCTTTTTAGGATAACCAAATAAACTAAATACATCCTTGAGAACAGTGACTGTCTCCACGGAATTGATAGTCCTAGTTGGACGGGCTAAAATAAATTTCGAGAATGAATCTACGATCATGAGAATGTATTGATAACCTTTCTTAGTTCTAGAAAATGGGCCTAAATGGTCGATATGGACTACTTCCATTGGGACAGAAGGCTTAGGTATTGGGTGCAATTCGCCACTTGGTTTTCCATGATTGCCCTTGGCATAAGCGCACTCCAAGCAAGACCTCACGTATTTTTTTATAAACCGTGTCATTTTGGGAAACCAATAATCTGACTTAATGAGTTCCTCGCACCTATTGATTCCTACGTGCCCTATTTGATCATGGAACTTCTGCATAAATTTCCATCTAGCAAATGTTGGCACTACTAACCTATCACCGTTCGAAGTTTTCCTGTACAATCGATCGTTTTTTATTTTATAATTATTTCTAACATCGTTGCATGCATTACCTTCCGATAACTGTTTTATAATATTACGCAATTTATCATCTTGCAACTGTATAGTCAAATACCAATCATCACTAGATATCATATTTATATTACAAGCAGTCGAGGACTCTAAGCTATTAACATTTATAGAAACGTTAGCATTTGTCGGGTTACGACTCAAAGCATCGACATGCTTCATACGATGTCCTGGCCTATATTCAATCTGAATATCATATTCTTGTATTGTAAGCCACCAACGCGCGATCCGGGGAACCAAATCTTTTTTTAGTAAAGTGTATCTAACAGCAGAACAGTCCGTAACAACTTTAACAGAATGTCCATAAACGTAGACTCGAAAATGCTTCAACGAATCCACAACGGCTAACGTCTCAAGTTCGTAACTATGATATATAGATTCCTCACGTGAAGTTACCCTACTAAAATAAAATACGGGTTTCAATTCATTATTGTTTTGCATCTGAAATAAAATACCTGCTATTCCGATCTTACTAGCATCCGTATGAATTTCACAAGGCAACGAGGGGTCATACAAGGCAAGAACCGGTCGCGAGCATAATTTTTGTTTTAACTCGTTAAAACAATTATTATGTTTATCAAGCCACATCCATTCTGAAGTTTTTTTTGTCAAATCAGTTAACGGTTTTGCTATGTGGGCAAATGTATTTATGTACTTCCTAAAATAACTACATAGTCCTAGAAATTGACGTAATTGATGTATATTAATAGGCTTAGGGAAATTGAATACTGCTTCTATTTTATGATAACCGGGTCTCACACCGTCCGCACTAATTTCATGACCGAGAAATGACACTTTTGATTTTAGAAAAGCACACTTTTTCATATTTAATTTTAAATCTGCCTTCCGCAATTGATCAAGAACATTTTGTAACAATTTTAAGCCGCCCGATACGCTCGAAGTTGATAATAACATGTCATCCATGAATGTAATAATTTCATCACTACCCACAAGTTTTGATAATTTTTGAATTACTCGCATAAAACCTGACGGTGCATTAGCCAATCCGAATGGTACCCTCAAATATTCATAAAGACCGTCTGGCGTAACAAAAGCGGTCTTATTAATGGAGTTTGAACTAATTCTAATGTGGTGGTAACCAGAAAATAAATCAAGATTAGTAAAATAATTTTTACCCGCTAGTTTTGATAGTTGGTCATCTATGTGAGGCAAAGGAAACCGGTCTTTAATTGTTATTGCATTCAAATCTCTATAATCGACGCATAGTCGATAGTCACCGCTTTTCTTACGCACAAGAATTATAGGAGATGCGTATTGCGAATTTGATTCCCTAACAATACCACCGCTTATCAAATCGTCTACTATCTTTGTAACTACTTTTCTCTCAGTATGTGCTAATCTATACGGTTTTCGAACTACGGGTTTATCTGAACTTAGCTCAATTGACATTTCTCCTAAATTATTGCAACCTATTTCTTGATTAGTACTAGCAAAACAATCTTTGTGCGATTTAAGTAGGTCAACTAAGCTATTTAAATTGTCTATCCCAATATCTCCTACATTTAAAGTGGCCAAGTCGTGATCAAAATTATAATTATTATCACCACACTCTCCTCTACTCAAAGTTAAGTAATTTGAACTCACCTCTGTATCCGGCGTGCACTTCTCAGCCCTGGCAATGATCATCCCTTTCTTCCAAGCAATAGGACCAGCACCGATGTTGCAGACCCTTACGTAGCCTATTCCGCTCCGAAGTACTGTACTCGCCACGGCGTAGACGACGTTGCCCATGCTGTACTGCCTGGGCTTCGAGCAGTAGTCTCCGGAACCAGCTCCATGAACGGCTACTCGTACTAAATTGTCTCCAACGGGTACAATTGTATCTTCTATAAGCTCAACTCTGAAACAGCTCGCTTCATCACACACATCTATATTCATTAAATCACCTGGGGTATCTAGTACTTTGGCCAAATTAACTCCATTTTTGGAAACGTTAAGCATGATATCTTCTCGGTTTATAACAGTCTGGCCTATTATTAAGACAACGTCTCCCAAATCTACATCTGTGACTACGGCTGTAGTCTTAATTTGCAAATTATCTACCAAAAGATCAAACTGAACCTCTCCTGTCGCACGAACAGAACAATCATTGAATCCTTTAAGAACAGTGTTGGTTGGGTTCGCTTTAAGTTTTATAGCGTCAACCGCTCCTTTAAAAATAACGTTAACCTCACTACCGGTGTCTAGATATGCTTTCATATGAACACCGTTTACTCTGACGGTCTTCTTATATGCGTCGTTTAAATGCGACAACAATTGGATTTTCCTTGCTACTGACTGATTTTCATCTACCGAACTGCATGCAGTGGCCACATGCCCAACTTTGCCACACCTGAAACACTTCCGCCTATCCGGCAACTTACACGTTGTCGCCACGTGTCCTACCTCATTGCAGCGATAGCAGATTGGTGGTTTCCTTGGATTAAAATCCTTTTGTAACAGATTGGCAGATGTTTCACCTCTCACCGCTTTTAGGTTTTGTGATTTATGCGGGTTTGCTTGGTAAGTATCAAAGGCAGACAGGAAACCTTCATACAGCTCGTCTGGACTAGAGCATTGAAATGCTTGTGCATTCGCCTGAAGCTCCTGTGGCAGCCCTCGCACAATACATGAAACTGCAGCTTGATCGCTTAGTTGGCATCTAAAACACATAGCTAGCTTCTCCTGAAAATACTTGGTCATAGATTCGGTAGACAGTTTATTTCTAGCCATAAGCTCATCTAACAGGCTAGCAAAATCGTGATAACGTGGGAAGGCTTTCGTAATCATAGTTTTCCAATCCTCCCAAGAATGATCGTAGGAATCTAATCTATTGAACCAAAGTCTAGCCTGTCCTTGTAATTTTGATTGTAAAATAAACGATTTAGTTTCGTCATTCCAACGGTAAATTACCCCCAATTGCTCTATTTTATTAATAAAACTTTTTATATTCAAATCACGATTTTCAGGATCAAAATCGGGCACCAATTTTTCAGTGTTTCGTAATTTGTTAAATCTGGTTTGCAATACATCTTTGTCATTGTTTAAAGAATTTTTAATAGCTCGATCTACTTTTCTTTGGATTAGGTCATTTACAGAAACTGTACTAGATTTACTCTTGGTGGGTTCACTTACGTGCGATTCTCGGCTTCTTTTTGCTCGTACATAGTACCCTGGCAATTCTTGAGATCTCTTCATCTTGGGTTTTTTAATTTAATTTAAATTTAAATACCACTTCTGACTGTGAGAGAAGGGTAGTTACACAATCAAACTAAGAAAATATAATCACGGTTTATTACTTGTGTTACACTAATTGCAGAAAAATAATAAAGAGAGCATTTTTTAATATGACACCACTTATATCTTTATCCCCTCTCCTCTCCTCGGCTCATCGCGCCACTCCTGTACCGCCAACCTCGCCGCACCAATCAAGTATTGCCAACTTCACCGCGCCACCTTGCCAGCCTCCTCCAATTCCGTTACAAATTTACAAGTAACGATGTCCAAATCCAGTAGGTAGGGCGCGCGGCCGCGCACGCGCGCTGATGCGCGCCTACACAGATAATAAAATATAGTCTGGCGACAACATTATAATCGGAACTAATTTTCTATCCTTGTCAGGATTCCGTCAATCTCTGTTTTATCATACAAAAAATATGCCTGTAAACACTTAAATATAATTAAAAGCAATATGACAATCAAAAGTTCTGCCAAAAACGCGATTTTACACGATAAAAATTTTCAATGTATGACAAGTGGCGCCACCCTGAATTTTGTGTACTCATTGGTGCCAAACTGTACGACTGCTAAAAAAAAGGTTTGAAAACTCCTTGGTTAGGTCGAAGTGGCATTAAAAACTCCTTAGTTAGGCTGAAGTGTGCGGTTATGGAAAAAAAATTAAATTACCGCATTGTTTTGTTCAGCAAACTGTATCGTAATGAAACTTTTTAAATTCATAACAGGTGCATGTGCGTAAAGTATGTCATTATGTCATTACTTTCGAGTTCATAATTCGAATTTTACGATACGAGTGTAGATAAAAAATATTTACCGAACAGACAAAGAAACAAACAGACGGACAAGAAAGCTAGTTAATAAAAACGTGGTAAAATAATGAAAACGGTCACCACAATACATACGATTTTATTAAATACTAGCTTTTACCCGCGGCTCCGCTCGCGTTAAATTCTACTAACCCACGTCAGTCCAGTCCATTCCAGTCCAGTCCACTGTTCCACTGTCCCGCTGTCCCGCTGCCCCGCTGCCCCGCTGCCCCACTGTCCCACTGCCCCGCTGCCCCACTATCCCGCTGCCCCACTGCCCCACTGCCCCGCTGCCCCACAGACCCACTGCCCCGTTGCCCCACTGCCACGCTGCCCAGCTGCCCCGCTGCCCCACTGCCCCGCTGCCCCACAGCCCCGATGCCCCACTGCCCCGCTGCCCCTCTCCCCACTGCCCCGCTACACCACTGTCCCGCTGCCCCGCTGCCCCACTACCCCGCTGCCCCACTACCCCGCTGCCCCACGGCCCCGCTGCCCAGCTGCCCCGCTGACCCACTGCCCCGCTACCCCACTGCCCCACTATACCACTGCCCCACTGTCCCCCACTGCCCCAATGCCCCGCTGCCCCGCTACCCCACTGCCCCGCTGCCCCGCTACCCCTCAGCCCCACTGCCCCGCTACCCCGCAGCCCCGCTGCCCAGCTGCCCCGCTGCCACACTGCCCGACTGCCCCACTATCCCGCTGCCCCGCTACCCCACTGCCCCGCTACCCCACTGCCCCGCTGCCCCACTGCCCCGCTGCCCCACTGCCACAATATTCCACATCCCCACTGCCCCGCTAACCCACTGCCCCGCTGCCCCGCCGCCCCGCTGCCCCGGTAACCCACAGCCCCCCTGCCCCACTGCCCCGCTGCCCCGCTGCCCCGGTAACCCACTGCCCTGCTGCCCCACTGCCCCGCTGCCCAGCTGCCCCACTGCCCCACTATCCCACTGCCCCACTGGCCCACTACCCCGCTGTCCGGCTGCCCCGCTGCCCCACTACCCCACTGCCCCACTGCCCCATTGTCCCACCGTCCCACTGCCACTGTCCTACTGTTCCACTGTCCCACGGTCCCACTATCTCACTATCGTCCCGTCGCATGTCCCATGTCCCATCCTATGTCCAGTCCCATGTGCCGCCCCACTGCCCGACTGCCCCACTATCCCGCTGCCCCGCTACCCCACTGCCCCGCTACCCCACTGCCCCGCTGCCCCACTGCCCCGCTGCCCCACTGCCCCGCTGCCCCACTGCCCCACTGCCACAATATCCCACATCCCCACTGCCCCGCTAACCCACTGCCCCGCTGCCCCGCCGCCCCGCTGCCCCGGTAACCCACTGCCCCGCTGCCCCACTGCCCCGCTGCCCCGCTGCCCCGGTAACCCACTGCCCCGCTGCCCCACTGCCCCGCTTCCCAGCTGCCCCGCTACCACACTGCCCCACTAACCCACTATCCCACTGCCCCACTGGCCCACTGCCCCGCTGTCCCGTTGCCCCGCTGCCCCACTACCCCACTGCCCCACTGTCCCACCGTCCCACTGCCACTGTCCTACTGTTCCACTGTCCCACTGTCCCACTATCTCACTCTATCACTATCGTCCCGTCGCATGTCCCATGTCCCATCCTATGTCCAGTCCCATGTGCCGTCCCACTGTCCTGTCCCATGTCCCGTCTCATGTCCCGTCCCATTTCCCGTCCCATGTTCCGTTCCCTGGCCCGTCCACTGTCCCGTCCCCAGTCCCGTCCCCTGTCCCGTCCCCAGTCCCATCCCTAGTCCCATCCCCTGTCCACTCCACTCCACTCCACTCCATCGTACATTACTATCCGCTCGTGCAAATGCATAGAAGCTTCGATCTGTCGGGTGAGTACGCAACCAACGAATTTTTTTTTTCTTTTTTTCTTTCTTTCTTTCTTTCTCAAAACCCATACCAGTTTTTAAGTCAGATCATCAGCTTTCAAACAACAAAAAAAAACATCAAAATCGGTCCAGTAGTTTTAGCGTGATGCTGGAACAAACAAACAGACGTTAACAATTTTATAATAGTTAATAATAGTTAAGATTATAATAGTTAAGAAGATAAGATAATATACTTGAAGAAGAAGGTAATTAAAAATTGTAGACTGAAAATAGTATTTTTTTAGTTACACCAAGATAACTTTATGCTTATTCGTATATTAAGATGGATACAATATAACAACGTTTAGGTACTTCTAAATTTTATTGCTTTTCATACAAAAAATACAAAAAATTAGAGAAATCGCAATTTAGAAGTAGCTTCCGGTCCTTGTCTGTAAGTCGAAAAATTCTGATTTTCGGTTGGCTCAAAAGACTGCATTTCCAAGATGGCACCACCCACATACGACAGGATTTTTTTTTCTACTCTGTACAATTCGGCCCGACTAAAAAGTTTTTAATGCAATATCTTTAGCAGCCGTATTTTCTCTATGGAGGCGCGCGCTAGAGCGCATGCGTGCGAATGACAGCTGGATATGAGCGCCTTATTCACCTTAATGTATGCAAAATGTTGTAGAAAAATATAATTAAAAATCACCGGTTCCCGTCATCGTAGCGAGGTAAAATACATACCAGTTTTTAAGTCAAATCATAAGTTTTTAGTCACAAACCCTTTCAACAAAATCGGTCTAGTAGTTTTATAGTGATGCTGGAACAAACAAACAAACAAATAACTGACATTTAACAATTTTATAATAGTAGTAG
Organism: Asteroscopus sphinx; assembly: GCA_949699075.1. Lineage (NCBI taxonomy): Eukaryota > Metazoa > Arthropoda > Insecta > Lepidoptera > Noctuidae > Asteroscopus > Asteroscopus sphinx. The sequence continues at coordinate 23,253,111 of OX453004.1, read as the reverse complement.
ATAGTAGATAGTAGGTCCCAGTTGCGAGCCTTGTGGAACGCCCGACACAATGTTTTGGGCGATGACGACTTGGCACTACACTAAACTCAATTTTTTAGCCACTCAAAGAGAAATATACACTGATTTAGATCTTATTAAGTAACGTCCGTTTCTTTAGAATTTTCATATTTGGTTAACAATCTTGGGATGTCTTTTTAATGCAAATCGTAATTTTATTGTTAAAAGATAACATATTAACAATTTTAAATACTAAATTTAAAAAAAATCTTATTACTCGTGAGGAACTACTAATTATATTTTCTCAGAAGTTATTTAAAAAAAACAAAGATTGTTTACTAAACGGACTATAATTTGATTTGTAACTAGTAGTTTCTGGGAGACACTATCAAATGCTAATGTATTCTTGTGGGTGGCATTCATAAGATTACATTTATTTCAGATAAAAAAATGTGAATGTTCCCAATTAACTGATCTCAATTTGTTGGATGATTCTACTCAAGATAATGTGTTGAACATTCTTTCGAAATGGTATTGCACTTGTGGCAAAAAGGTAAATTATTATTATAAAACAAACCATTTCCTACAAGTTGTTCACATGGTCGGGTATTTTATTTATAGCCTGGAACAAAATTTTACAGTAGCAAGAAAGTCTCTCTTTTGAAAAAGGCCTGAGATTTTTTTATTTTGGCATGGTGTTGTGTGAATTTGAATCAAGCGAGCGAGATTTTACTACTGAATAACAAGCTTTCGACCAATAATTTTACTGACAAGATTTTCACGTGTAACTGTCGTTACGTTGTTGGTACTTTCAGGTGACTTCATCTCAAACATCTACAAGTGAAATTCCGTCAGCATCTGTTGAGAAGGTGCATGACGAGGACAGTGATGAAGCTAAAGAATTACGTCCTCTTCCACTACGCAGTGTCAAATCTGTTCATAGTAATTATTATTTGTATTGGTTTAACTTGTTGTAGCCCCAGTTTAAATAAACAATACGTTGATTCACACAAACAGATATAAATCACAGAATATAAAACCTAAAGTAAATTTTGTGTATCTTCGTTGGTCGCTATCAAACAAATGCTTATCACAGCCATTACAGAACTGCAGAATAAATATTGTGTATCGCCAAACATCGGAAACACTCGTATTGCACATTACAAAAACGATTAATAAAAGTATTTTGGGCCTAAAAACACTCGCAATTTCACAGAATTTCGAGTACAAGTGTTTCCGATGTTTGCCGATGCACAATATTTATTCTGCAGTACAGGTCATTAAGAGGACGCTCCCAAAACGTAATTCCCACCCTCGCACTTCCCTTACACACCGCAACTGCGGGCCGCTCTCGTCAATTTTATGCGAGTTGCAATAGAACTCATTTTCGAGAAAATCATTCTCGCGTGTTTTACCACGGAAGTAAATGTCGTAAATCTCAAAACAGTTTTCTTTTTATTACAAGAATACTAAACAATCTATACAAATTTCCTCTAGCTAGTATTTAATAAACTTTATTATCTTCCTATTTGCATATATTTCATATAGTTAAGTTAAATAATAAAGGATAAATATTCGAAAAAACTATAAAAACGCATGATTTTCAAAGAATAAAAGTATCGAACAAAAATCAACTAATTATGTAACTGTCTAGTCAAACGATGGACAAAGGTTCAAAAAAACATGTATCTAAAGACATTCATCAAGCATGTGTTCGACTCAGCATATGTTTTCAAAAAGTCACCTCATTTTGGGAGCCTAGCCTTAATTCACGTAATTTCATGACGCACCGATCAAGTTGCAGTGTCGCTGCAGTTCGTTTCTGACAGCTGTCACCGTAGATAAGAGATTACGAAAAGCATTGTTTTGATCGAAAATTTACTGTAACTGCACTTCTTTAGTTACGTGAATTGGTTTTCTGTACACTTATGATTGTTGTCGCTCAGTGTCGAATTGGACTTTGGAAAAGAGTTTATGATGATGATGATTGTGGTTGCACTTTATTAAACATTTTTGACTATCTCACTTTCTACACCACATATAATTATTTAAAACTAGCCTGTGCCCGCGGCTTCGCCCGCGTATAGGTAATTCGGCTTATTACAGAAAAACTTATCGCGCTTACCTCGGGAACTGTTAATTTTCCCGGGATAAAAGGTAGTCTAGTTCCGAATCTGTTCAGCCGTTACAGTATGATTGAGTAACAAACATCCAAATACAACACCTTCACAAACTCATCATCATCAACTCACTACATCTTCACAAACTCTAGGATAAGCCATTTTGATATAGTATTGAAATCTTTCCAATAGGTAAGTGATGCTCGTTTTTCAGCATCTAGTACCCGTTTAGTTCTGCAGCCTGGTGATCTAGTGAGATGCAAATATTCTTTTAGTCCTCAAGACGAAGGTAACTATAGTGTCAAACGGTTCGTCGAAGTTAGTGGCTGGCCTGAGTCGAGAGCTGATATTAATGTTAACGGGATTTGTGACTTACCAAGGTACTTTTACTCTTACCAATGGATTACCTAATCCATTGCTTTGTCCTACTTTACGAAATACTCTATACCTATTCCTGGGCTTATTATAAACATTTCAGATTGGACAGCCGCCCTAAAAAGATGTTTGAGAATTTTATTAGGCGGACCCATGAGGACAACGTCTACAAAATAACATATTTGGATGATCTTAAAGTGTTTGAGTTCGGACCAATATTTGTCGGACAACACAGGTACATATACAACGTGTTATTGCAGTAACTCAAAACCTGAAACTAGTTTGTCCAGAACCGAGAGTATAATGTTTTTTTTTTTTTAATATATGTTAATTTTTTACAAAAATATATTTAATAACTTCTTAAAAAAAAAAAATTGTATCATGAATGTTTCATACGATGCTAAGCGCGAGACTAATGCCTACGTAGGTAAACAGAATCGTCATAATTATTATAATTCGTTGTGAACATAGAGGAAATGAATATAATAGAGGGGAATTGTGGGCGGGATAGGCGCGCCGCGCTTTTGAGCAGACGCGCCAATGTAACCAAAATCCGCGACATTGCGTCCAGGCTGTGACAGAGTACGTTGCTGTGCGAAAAAATAATAATTATACCGTCTTGCGCCATTATATCATGCCGAAAAAGAAGCGAGGTGTGTAGTTTAACTAAAGGAGGGATTTCTTTTCATCGGTAAGTCTAAAAACCTTTAATTAGTTGTGATATTTGCAAATATTTTTTTAGTATTATGTGATTCATGACAAAAACGATGTTATCGCAAACTGATAAAAAAATATACATTGCTTATAAAACATGGATATCGACTTTCACTACGTGAGTAACCGCGTAATGTATTGCGTTTCTTTCGATGTCGCCTTCAATTTATTTGCCTGACTGTCACCAAAATCCCCGTGTATCGATAGTGTAGTAACATATTGAATGCATTATCGATATAATTGATTCGGTGTATACTTTCTGTTTTAAAATAAATATTCCTCATTTTTATTATTTTAAATGCATAATAATTTTAATTTTAGGTAGATTTTTTTTAAATTGTTTATTCGCAATTACGAGTTTTGATATTTATCAATTATCATAATTATCATAAACATAAACCACATTAAAAAAAGTAAAAACCGACTTAAAAAAGAATAAAAAAATAAAATTTGTGTGAAACAGTTTAGGGAGTAAAAAGTGCCTTTGATTCGTATAGATTTAAGAAAAAACTGAAAAAATAAATAAAAAATATAAATTTATTTTTTTATTTTTTTGAAGTCGGTTTTTTTTAGTTTATTATTTTGAGTGGAATTAACAATAGAAAGACAAGCGATTGCTATAATCCCCGATAATTTGCTGTCACCCATTGAAGAGTTCCCTCTTTATCTCCTTTGACCTTCATCAGATCTTCACCAAATGATTTTTTCTGAATGCAAATGCTTGACTTGTTGATGAATATACCAAAATCGCTATGTGTATGCCTATAATATTTGAGAAGTTACCTCAATTTCACATGGATCCCATCATCAAAACTGGATTTTGATGAAAATGGAACCAATCTGGAAGTATATCCTTTCAAATAAATAAATAATTTACGAAATTGGTTTATAAATGACGGAGTTCTGAGGTAATAAACGTACAAAAAAAAACATACAATTGAATTGAGAACCTCCTCCTTTTTTGAAGTCGGTTAAAAATCGGGTTTTAGGCTCGGTTTCCACCAAAACGCAGAGACGAGATTTGACGAGATGTGTCGCAAGCCACCAATAAGACTGCGTTAGATATAGAATAGCTGGTTGACTGGGAGAGAAAGCCAAAGGCATTAAGTCCACCTATGTACATGTATTGTATGAAGTTTAAATAAATAAATAATGTTGAAGCTAGGCGGTGAAATATGAAAATAAAGCAATCCTATTGGTTGTTCGACACATATCCTCTCCTCTTCGTTTTGGTGGTTAAATACCTTTGTTATGTATGGAGTTTGGATTACACCCGGTTTTAACAAGTGCTTAAGGGAAATGTAGCAGCCAAGTGTTGCCCCCGTCAGTAAAAAAAAATATCACTCGCTGAATACATAATGTATCGAAAATTCGTTTTTAAAAGTTGAAGTACAGTTCAATCTGAAACTATTAACTCTGTAAAATATATTTCGCTGTAGTTGTAGATAGAAAAAATGCCAAAAGTGGCCGTTTTTCGCATTTTTTCTATGTACAATTACAGCGAAGTATAATTTTCAGAGTTAATAGTTTCTGATTAAACTACAGTACCTGTACCTACTTGTATTCAGCGAGTAATAATTTGTTTACTGATTGGGACGCCACTTGGCTGCTATATTCTCCTTAAACGTGGTCTAAACTTTCGTAATAAGGGACATATTATTTTATTTTTAGTTTTCAATACAATACAATACAAAAAAACAAAAAGTTTACAAAAAACTAACAAATTTTGACGACTTTAGTATGTTGGGCAGTAATTATTATTATAAGTTACGATTTAAAAAGAAAACCAATCCGTAAATATGCAGAATTGTATATCTTATTTACGCAAAACACCAAACCAGGTCTTATAACAAATTTAAAGTAGGTTAAAAGTCGAAAAACTACTTTTTATTTTTCGCCATACCTCGCGCTGCTTGTTTTAAAACGTGTCAGACGTTATTTTCAATAATTAAGTATATCATGAAACAGTAACTTTCCAATTCCTTATGTAGGACAAATTATTTTTATTCCAAGACCATATGCGAAAATCGTTGAAAATATCGATAACATTCATAAAATTAGTTTTTTGTACATGGACATCACTAACGACCTGTTCGAATGTAGTGGTGCGTTCGCACATGGTCGACGTTTATGTGTGACAGACGTGACAGCTAATAGTAGGGCCGCGTTCAGTGTAGTATTTCTTGCACGCGTATGCGTTTAGATATCTAGATACAAGCTAGATACAGTGCTTATGTAGTAGTGAGACGGATAGTGGGAGAGTTAGGCGACACGGGTTTCCGAAGAAACTGTGTACTATACCAATTCCATTCTTATTCAAGTATTCCGTGGTTGTGAATAGCCGCAGGGGTGCGGGGTGGGGCAAACTGGACGCGTCGTATGACAACAAAATTTGCTACAATAATATATGAAAATAAATTAAATTACTTGCCATATCAATACATTACAACAAAAAATTGTTAGGTGGTGGTTTTGAGCTATTGAAATAACTCATTGTATTGAAAATGTATGAAAAGAGTATAGAACGACTACATGAAAACTTATTTGCAGAATTTATGAAGAAGAGTATTCAATCGATTTGAAGAATTCTTCTCTAGTAACTGCAGATGTTGTGATTGAGTTTCTGGAAGATACTTCAGTGTTTCAAATAGACAAAACCTTTATTAAATTGCAAGTAAGTTTACAGAATTATATCACAACTGATTCACATCGCTATAACTTGTTTAAAAGCTTTTATTTAGCTTACTTCGTTGATTGTCTGCCTGCAAGTAAATTTTTTGCCAGTTCCTGTCATCCAAACAGGCTTATAGATTTTGCATATACCATATACCTAGTTCAACGCAATCAAGTTGACCGCCAATGTACCTACACATAATTTATACGTTGTTCCTGTTTGCTACTATTTTTATGGTGTACAAAAAAGCATATTCTATCTTGTTTCGATCATAATACAATGCATTCATCTCTAAGCAGGAACTCCTGTCTCCAGATCCCACTTATTGGTTTTTAATGGACTACAATTTACAAAAAATTTGAAAATGACTTCTAGCAAAGTGCTCCAAATTCTGCTATTACTGCATTTTTTTTCCAAGCTTTTGCGAAACTTGACCATATCTGTACCATTTTGGATAGCTTATAAAATGAGGATGTTATTTCTGTAATTTGTACGCCAAATGTGCTAAATTTTTTTCGAGTAATTCTCTGCAATGTAAAGCGTACTTAGATTATTTTGTTCTATAACTTGTGATTTATGACCATTTATTTCCGAGGTTATGAAAATTTTGGCCATGAATTTTGTATGATAGTGATTGTTTATTCATCAGCTTGCAGGAAAGCGTCAATCGAGTGCCCAGAGTAGGATAGATTTTTCACAATTAGCATTTTTCCATCCGAAGACGGAAAATATAAAAAAAAACTTGAAACACTCTCATAACTCGAAAACAAACGACTGGCGCCCCCTGGTTCACGGGATCATTTTTGTTGCAAATGAGCTCTATTATAACCCCTTTCAAGGAATAGGTCGAATTACAAATCACCCTGTTTATGACGAATACCTACCTGTATCGCGGGTGCGTTTACAGCACAGATAATATAAGTTTACAGACACAAATCTCACATGCATTAACACCCAGACCCGGAACGACTATCTGTGGGTTACACACATAGAAATCTATATAATATTACCTACCTTATTATTAAGATTTCTATGGTCACACAAATATTTATTCCGTACAGGAATCCCGTAGCCGATCACTCGGCCACTGCGCCAATCGTGTCTTATAGACCATATAGCATGTCATGTAAATGCCTGCTTATTAATATACTTGTACTTAATTACTTTTTAAAGAACAACTTTGGACACTGAACTTTTATTTTAGTTTGAAAATTTTACCTACCCCTACTGCCTACCCCAATGGGAAACAGGCGTGATAATATGTATATGTATGAAACTTTTACTTTTTCTTGGTGTAGCCCGGATGTCGAGACAAACTGACGATTTCGGCTGCTCCTGCAGAAGTAGGTGTACACACGAGCGTATTATTGTTCTGCGTCAAAGATAATCCAGAAATTGTCATGGTGAATATCGCATGCAGTGGAGTTGTACCTGTACTGGAAATATTGCCGCTCACTAAGATGATGGGTAAGAATAAAATAATTTAAACCAACGAAAATGATATACGTAAAACAGGGTGAATAGGGACAAAAGTGGGCAAGGATTTTAACATTTTAATAACACCATTTGCTGCCCACAAAGACTTCATAAATGTTCTACCATAATTTGGTAAACATCCTATAGTCTTTGTGGGCAACAAACTATCTTATTTCAATGTTAAAATCCTTGCCCACTTTTGTCCCTATTCACCCCGTTTTTTTCGACTGGAAAATGTCCTGACTGTGTAATAAGGTTTTATTTAGCATTTATTATTGTGTACCTGTATAGCTTTGCTTTCATTAATTGTTATACAGAATGTTTAATCACCAAAAGTTTTAACATAAAATTATGTCCAGATTACGGAAAGCTTCTACTCTACCGTCGAGAAGATGATAGGTTCATTGTAAAGAACGATTCAATCCTGCCAATAATGTGGAAGATACGCAACGCCCAGGATTTCGTAGAAGATTTTATTATAGCTCAAACATCGGGCATTGTGCCGAGACATGACAACCAAGTTGTTCCTGTTACGTACATTGCGTGCCGAGTTGGTGTCATATCGCTCAAAATGCTGACGATCGATGTATGTTATATCTTTCGTTCTTATTATATTTTGTCTTTAAAAAATTAAAGTCTCATTTGCTCTTAACGCCTTGGGCATAATCATCATCATCATCAGCCCATGACTGTCCCAATGCTGGCTGCGGGTATCTTCTCAGAATGAGAAGGTTAAGGCCTTAGTCCACCACGCTGGCCTAGTGCGGGTTGGCGGACTACACACACCATCGAGAACTGTATGGAGCACTTTCAGTTGTGCAGATTTCCTCACGATGTTTTCCTTCACCGTTAAAGAAATTGTTGTTAAAGCAATTGTCGGGCATAATACATAAACTAATAATAGTATGAGTGCTGTTCGATCTTTTATAACTATATTTAAAAATAGGTAGGTAAATTACCACATTTTTAATTAAAAAAAACTAGCAGTAAGCTGATTGTACTTACAAGTACGACCGAACCTAGCGAATGAGCTCCACAACGTTACTTTTTGTTAACACAATTTGAGGAACTAGTTTTTTCAGAATTACGAGGAGATTTGAATGTGATAGTTTTTTTTATCACAAAAATTACATGCTTTTAGAGTTACTGTAAGTTCCCCAGAGTTTTTTTATTTTTTTATAGCATAGCGAAACGAGCTAAATGCCCACCTGATGTTAAGCGGTTACTTTTGCCCATAACAACTGCAATACCACCTAGGCTGTTGCCTAAATGGTACCGCAAGTCGGTTCGCCAAACTGAGACATAACACAAAGTCTCATTAGTAGAGTAGCGGAGAAAGTGAAGAATGTCGTGCTGGAATTACCTGGTGCACGGAAACTAATCGAGACAAGTCGGTTCGCCAAACTGAGACATAACACAAAGTCTCATTAGTAGAGTAGCGGAGAAAGTGAAGAATGTCGTGCTGGAACTACCTGGTGCACGGAAACTAATCGAGACAAGTCGGTTCGCCAAACTGAGACATAACACAAAGTCTCATTAGTAGAGTAGCGGAGAAAGTGAAGAATGTCGTGCTGGAACTACCTGGTGCACGGAAACTAATCGAGACAAGTCGGTTCGCCAAACTGAGACATAACACAAAGTCTCATTAGTAGAGTAGCGGAGAAAGTGAAGAATGTCGTGCTGGAATTACCTGGTGCACGGAAACTAATCGAGACAAATCGGTTCGCCAAACTGAGACATAACACAAAGTCTCATTAGTAGAGTAGCGGAGAAAGTGAAGAATGTCGTGCTGGAACTACCTGGTGCACGGAAACTAATCGAGACAAGTCGGTTCGCCAAACTGAGACATAACACAAAGTCTCATTAGTAGAGTAGCGGAGAAAGTGAAGAATGTCGTGCTGGAACTACCTGGTGCACGGAAACTAATCGAGACAAGTCGGTTCGCCAAACTGAGACATAACACAAAGTCTCATTAGTAGAGTAGCGGAGAAAGTGAAGAATGTCGTGCTGGAACTACCTGGTGCACGGAAACTAATCGAGACAAGTCGGTTCGCCAAACTGAGACATAACACAAAGTCTCATTAGTAGAGTAGCGGAGAAAGTGAAGAATGTCGTGCTGGAACTACCTGGTGCACGGAAACTAATCGAGACAAGTCGGTTCGCCAAACTGAGACATAACACAAAGTCTCATTAGTAGAGTAGCGGAGAAAGTGAAGAATGTCGTGCTGGAACTACCTGGTGCACGGAAACTAATCGAGACAAGTCGGTTCGCCAAACTGAGACATAACACAAAGTCTCATTAGTAGAGTAGCGGAGAAAGTGAAGAATGTCGTGCTGGAACTACCTGGTGCACGGAAACTAATCGAGACAAGTCGGTTCGCCAAACTGAGACATAACACAAAGTCTCATTAGTAGAGTAGCGGAGAAAGTGAAGAATGTCGTGCTGGAACTACCTGGTGCACGGAAACTAATCGAGACAAGTCGGTTCGCCAAACTGAGACATAACACAAAGTCTCATTAGTAGAGTAGCGGAGAAAGTGAAGAATGTCGTGCTGGAACTACCTGGTGCACGGAAACTAATCGAGACAAGTCGGTTCGCCAAACTGAGACATAACACAAAGTCTCATTAGTAGAGTAGCGGAGATAGTGAAGAATGTCGTGCTGGAACTACCTGGTGCACGGAAACTAATCGAGACAAGTCGGTTCGCCAAACTGAGACATAACACAAAGTCTCATTAGTAGAGTAGCGGAGAAAGTGAAGAATGTCGTGCTGGAACTACCTGGTGCACGGAAACTAATCGAGACAAGTCGGTTCGCCAAACTGAGACATAACACAAAGTCTCATTAGTAGAGTAGCGGAGAAAGTGAAGAATGTCGTGCTGGAACTACCTGGTGCACGGAAACTAATCGAGATGAACTTTATGAACCTTAAGGACCTATTCACAATCCGCTGATGTACTGTTAATTTAACCATAACATTAACAACCAAATTGAGTTTCTAATTTATTCACTTTTTGTTAAAGTGTAGGTAACATGGTATAAAAACTATCCAAATTGAATCTCCTCCTGATTCTGTACAAACTGTTTCTCTTATTGCGTTGATAAAATGTAACGTTGTTTGTTTATGACGTCTGACACCAATGAGTAGAATACGGAATGGCACCTTCATAATATATTATTACAGATTTATGATGCAGAAGGACGCGGGGATCCAATGGTTGTGGACAATCTAGCATTATCTGCTGAATGCTATGATGTCATGGTGGAATGTGCTCATGAAAATCCAAGCGAAAACTATCTTAATTATGGCAACATTAAAGTTAATTCTACTGCTGTTCGAGAGATGTACTTGCTTAATCGAGGCAAATATAATATTTATTACAAGTTAGTAAAACATATTCTCTTCTTCTTCGTCGTTTCGCTCTTGCCAGAGCGGTCGTGCCCATCATGTACTATTGCCGGGGGCTGCTGTAGCTCGCCTCACGATGCCTCGCCACCTTTCCCTGCTTTCGGGAAAATATATTACTCACATAATTTTTATAGTGTTACCTATTGATCTTTAGTTGCTTAGTCGTAACGAAATACTGGATAGTTTTATAACATACCTATGTTTATAAAGTTTTTTTTATTTTTTTGTATTTATTTATATGCTCAAACTACTTATAATCAAGTCTAAAAAAACATGCGTATGCGTTTATTTATGCATTGTAATCAGGTTGAAAAAAGTCAAGAACTTTCCGGAGCCAACCTTGTTGCGATCTTTCGAAGCCATGCCCGAATGTGGAGTGATTCCGGCCACCCTCAAGTTGATAGCCATCGAGTTTGAGTGCACGCCCACCACTTCGATGAACCTCGTCAACGTACCCGCCTTCATCTGCTCCTTGCTAGACGGCAGCAAGGATCAAGTCGTTGTTGCCAAGTTCCCAGTTTGTGTAACTATTGCTTCGTTTTACAATACGTAAGTGCTAAGTACAAACAACTTCACTAATGAAGTTAGTAAGTATAAGTCTTACCATAATAATTATTCATATAAAAAATCATACGTATTTCAAGGTTCACCTTATTTCCTTTGGGCGAATTAAATTTCCATATTATACCAATCGGCACTGGAATAATGAGAGATGTTATTTTGAATAACACAAGCAAATGCCCTGTGACCTACGAGATAATTTTACCAGTGGCATACCAAGCGGATCCTAACCTGCCTCCTCCACCACCAAAAACAAAAGATAATAAGTAAGACATTATTTCAAATATTCAAACACCACGTATATATGTATAACCCCGGCTCCACACGTTGGCCCGAACCTTGGCGCCAACGCTATTCGCCAACGTGTGGATCAGGAAAATGGCGTTGGCCCGAACGTTGGGGCGAGCGTTGGCAGTTAGCCGTCGCGTGTCGTTTTATCAAAGGAATTATGCGCCAATGTTGGCGATGCGGCCACGAGTTTGTTTTGCTTGAGCTTGTTCCTAGTTCCTACGGTCACCACGTCTTGAAAATGTCATCCGCGTGGATGGACGCAATAGTTATAGAATTTCTATAAAATAGTACACACGGCTACACATCAAGCTGTACATTTCCAGTATAAGCTGAACTCGCATTGTACGGAAAGCCTATACAATGCGAGGTCAGCGTATACTGGAAATTTACAGCTTGATGTGTAGCCGTGTGTACATTATGATACAAGTGAGCTAAGGTAACTATTATACTCGAAGTTGGATTGCAGCCCGAGCCGAAGGCGAGGGCGTAATGGAGCCGAGAGTATAATAGTCAATGCTCACGCGTGTCATACGACGTTTTTCAACACACTTGCAAGGAAAAAAACATAAATTACACATTTTAGACAAATATCGATTTTGTGAAAAATGATAAAAAGGCGCGCGGTTCGCGCGGTGACATACAGGTATGCGCGCGCAGGTGGTTGAAGGAAACCGCCAAACAGCCTTATATAAAAATATTATAAATTGATTTTTTTATTTATAACACAAACTAATACTAATTTGTTGACAAAAATTAATAATTTGATTAAATTAAATGTTTAGCATATTTTAATTAATACAGTTGATTTATTCCCAAAAATGTTTAATTTAGTTCAGGCATAAAAACTCTTTGCTGCGATTTAAAAATAAACTGTAAAGTAAAAAGCACTAGTGCAATATTTAATATAATGAAAAAAGCACGTGTGCGTTATAAGCTACATTATGAACCTAAAAGCGGTGCAATAAGAGCCACTTTACGAGCAAGTGTGTTGAAATAGTAGTTTATCTACACTCGTATCGTAAAATTTGAATTATGAACTCGAAAGTAATGTCATAATGACATACTTTACGCACATGCACCTGTAATGAATTTAAAAAGTTTCATTACGATACAGTTTGCTGAACAAAACAATGTGGTAATTTAAATTTTTTTCCATAACCGCACACTTCCGCCCAACTAAGGAGTTTTTAATGCCACTTCGACCTAACCAAGGAGTTTTCAAACGTTTTTTTTAGCAGTCGTACAGTTTGGCACCAATGAGTATACAAAATTCAGGGTGGCGCCACTTGTCATACATTGAAAATTTTTATCGTTTAAAATCGCGTTTTTGGCATAACTTTTGATTGTGTCATATTGCTTTTAATTATATTTAAGTGTTTACAGTTTGCATATTTTTTGTATGATAAAACAGAGATTGACGGAATCCTGACAAGTATAGAAAATTAGTTCCGATTATAATGTTTTCGCCAGACCATATTTTATTATCTGTGTAGGCGCGCACCAGCGCGCGTGCGCGGCCGCGCGCCACGGCCTACTGGATTTGGTCACCCTTACTTGTAAATTTATTGTTATTGTTTACGTTATTATTATGGTTTTGTATGTCGAAAGTTTTATTCTGGGCAAAAATATCTGACTACAGCAGTGATACTGAACTGAGGAGAATATGACCCCGCCTGAATTTCTGGATGCAGCAACGTAAATGACGAACAATCTTTTACCAGAGAAATCAAGAAAAACAACGACCAAGATTTTGACTTTGGTATTTTATTTAAAACTAGCTTTTACCCGCGGCTCCGCTCGCGTTAAATTCTGTTAACCCACGAGACGGATCCTGTTAATTCAGTCCAGTCCAGTCCAGTCCAGTTCAATCCATCCATCCTTTCATTCAGACCGTCCAGTCGTCTAGTCCAGTCGAGTCCAGCCCAGTCCGAGTCCCACTCACCCTCACACACACTCACAAACACGCTCACACACACTCACGCTCACCCTTAAGTTTACCTTCACGCACACACTCACGCTCACGCTCTCCCTCACCCTCACATTCTCCCTCACTCTCACCATCACACTCACACTCACCCTAACACTCACACTCACCCTAACACTCACCCTCACCCTCACACTCACCCTCACCCTCGCCCTCACACTCACCCTCACATTCGCCCTTACCCTCACCGTCAAACTCACACTCACACTCACCATTTCACTCACCATCACACTCACCCTCCCACTCACGCTCACCCTCACACTCACCCTCACCCTCACCCTCACACTCACCATTACACTCACCCTCACCCTCACACTCACCATCACACTCACCCTCACCCTCCCACTCACGCTCACCCTCATACTCTCCCTCACCCTCACACTCACCCTCACCCTAACACTCACCCTCACGTTCACCCTCACACTTACCCTTACATTCACCCTCACACTTACCCTCACACTCGGCATCACACTCACCCGCACACTCACACTCACCCTCACGCTCACCCTCACGTTCACCCTCACACTCACCCTCACGCTCACCCTCACGCTCACCCTCACTCTCACACTCACCCTCACACTCACCCTCACCTCACCCTTACCCTTACCCTCACACTCACCATCACACTTACCCTCACCCTCCCACTCACGCTCACCCTCACACTCTCCCTCACCCGCACACTCACCCTCACCCTCACGCTCACCCTCACGTTCACCCTCACACTCACCCTCACACTTACCCTCACATTCACCCTCACACTTACCTTCACATTCAGCATCACACTCACCCGCACCCTCATACTCACCCTCACGCTCACCCTCACGCTCACCCTCACACTTGCCCTCACACTCAACCTCACACTCACCTTCACCCTCACCCTCATAGTCACCCTCACCCTCACCCTCACACTTACCCTCACACTCACCCTCACCCGCACCTCACCCTCACACTCACACTCTTTGTGTTTTTTCATCATTCATCCATTACTATCAGCTCGTGCGAAGGAATTACGAATTTAGTTTTTTCTTTCTTTCTTACTTTCTTTCTCAAAACTCATACCAGTTTTTAAGTCGGATCATCAGCTTTCAAACAAAAAAAGTTTCATCAAAATCGGTCCAGTAGTTTTAGCGTGATGCTCGAACAAACAAACAAACAGACATTTACAATTTTATAATAGTTAAGATCAAGAAGAAGAAGATAAGATAAGAAGAAGAAGGTTATTAAAAATTGTAGACTGATAATAGTATTTTTTTAGTTACACCGAGATAACTTTATGCTTATTCGTATATTAAGATGGATACAATATAACAACGTTTAGGTACTTCTAACCTAATTTTAATGCTTTTCATACAAAAAAATTGAGAAATCGCAATTTAGAGGTAGCTTCCGGTCCTTGTCTGTAAGTCGAAAGATTCCGATTTTCGGTTGGCTCAAAAGAGTGCATTTCCAAGACGGCACCACCCACATACGACAGGATTTTTTTTTCTACCCAGTACAATTCGGCCCGACCAAAAAGTTTTTAATGCAATTTCTTTAGCAACCGTATTTTGTCTATGGAGGCGCGCGCTAGAGCGCATGCGTGCAAATGACAGCTGGATATGAGCGCCTTAATGTATGCAAAATTTTGTAGAAAAATATTATTACAAATCACCGGTTCCCGTCATCGTAGCGAGGTAAAATACATACCAGTTTTTAAGTCAAATCATAAGTTTTTAGTCACAAACAGTTTCAACAAAATCGGTCAAGTAGTTTTATCGTGATGCTGGAACAAACAAACAAACAAACAAACAGACAACTGACATTTAACAATTTTATAATAGTAGTAGATTGTATGAGTGTAGATAAAATAGTGTATGAAACTGACATAATTAGGTATTAAAACACTCGTGTGATACTATTAAAAACCTCGCCTACGGCTCGGTTTTTAAACTCACACTCGTGTTTTAATAACCCCTATTATGCAACAGTTTCATAAACTACTATTATGAAACTGTTGCATAATAGGGGTTATTAAAACACGAGTGTGAGTTCTTCAATCAATTCAATCTTTTACCAGAAAAATCAAGAAAAACTACGACAATGTTACCAAGATTTTTACTTTGGTATTTTATTTAAAATTGTATGAGTTTAGATAAAATAGTGTATGAAACTGACATAACTAGGTATTAAAACACTCGTGTGATACTATTAAAAACCTCGCCTACTGCTCGGTTTTTAAACTCACACTCGTGTTTTAATAACCCCTGTTATGCAACAGTTTCATAAACTACTATTACATTTATTAACAAATAATAATTATATTCTCTTGATTGTCAAATTAATTGATTTTTACTATTTTAATTGACTCTTAAGAACTCGATAATCTTAAAGTGCCCAGTGTAACTTGCTATTTCAGACGTCTTTACATTGGCTCTGACGGGACTAAGCTAACATTATCTCCAATGTCTGGACGCTAGGCATAATTACGGGCCAACGCTCGTCCCTACTTTCATGCCAACGTGTGCAGCCGCCCTAAAATTTAATTTCATAAATCAGATTGTCATTACATGCAATTTTAATTGTTGAATAAACAGAATCAGAAACCCCCCACTGAAATGTGGCAATTTTCTCATAATGAACGAAGACAACTTGCTTCCTCCTGGCACAAGTCGGACCATACAGATCCAATTCTTTGCGACAGCAGCACGGCAATTTGAAGAAACTATTAGCTTTATTATAAGTGACACGTGTCCTGCTGAAGCCCAAGGAGTCCCTCTCAAACTAGTCGGCACAGGAGCTATACCTAATTTGGATCTATGGAATATTGAGACTACGTTTAGAGAACATTTAATTGTTAAAAATCTTTCCGAATATAAAGTACCAGAGGTAACGCCTACCTGCATCTCTCTTATGTCATGTCTTGTGTTTGTTATTAGATATGGCATGGTAATTGCTTATTTCTTGTGTTTTCAGTCATCACCACATTGTGTTTTCGCGGAGAATTCGGTGACGTTACATTTTTTCTGTGTCACAGTAAATTCAAGTCACGTGGGTGCAATAGATCTTTATAATAATGGACTGGTTGCATGTGCGCTCAGCATGAAACTGCACCATCAAACAAATTCTGGTCCAAATATTTTTTCTTTGGATAAGTTTGAAACACATATAGAACCTTTGTTACATAAGAATCTAGGAATCATTTTCACTCCAAAAGCGCTTATGGTACGTAAGCTGATTCCTTAAATACAAGCATTTATATTACATTTCAGTGCTCTTCCTAGAGAATACAATTATGTTATGTTGTTAAAGTGATTATCACCAAAAAGCTTCGTTAAAAAAAAAAACTAGATCCTGAGGTTTTGAGCAATCACTACATCGAACAAGTTTTATTAAGATGATATATTTTCAGTCCTCTCTATCTATCCTACCATCTCCATCTGTCGGATCCTTGTGTAGGTGAAGTAATGAAAATTAAATCGTTTCAGGAATATCGAGCAGTGTTGGAGATAAAACTGAAATTATTGGATAACCAAGAACAATCATTCAAGATATGTCTTATTGGAGAAGGTGTTATTCCCAGAATAAGCTTGGTATCACCACGTTTAAGACATCAAAGGATTGCTCTGCTCCATTTTGCAGTAACATGTCTCGGTTCTATCAGCAGCAAACCTATTCGTTTTAAAAATATAAGTTCTGTAAACAGTGTAGTAGATTTAGAGGTTTTACAGTCAATGGATGAAGCAAGGCCTATATTCTGGTTGACTGCAGCGCCAAACAGCGAACACATGGTCTTGACCGGAACTAATGGTGAGTGTAAAAACATCAGCGATTCCATTATCATCCAAGACATCAATTTTCAACCCAACCGACGCGAGGGCTGTTCTGCCAACAAAGACTCCTTGGTATGTCAAGACGTATTTTACGTTTCAGATGAAATTAATTTAAGCATGAAAGTACTACTTAGACCAGCTGAAACGATAACATTAAATGTTTATTACAATCCAATAAGGAAGGGACGAACTAGTTGCGATGTAAAAATGATCATTGAAGAGAATCCATATGAGTACTTTACAGTAAGTATTGAAACACTAACACCTTGAAATGCTTTAGAACTCTTACTATTTTCCAGAATCCTAAATAATTATTCTATTATTTTAATGTATTTACGCATGATGTTCCGTGTGGTGCCGGACATAAAGAATTGCACCACCCTTATCTCTTCTCATGGGTGTCGTAAAAGGCGACTAAGGGATTCACCAGAGGATGGGCAGCAGCGTTCTCTGAGTATTTTACCAACAAACTGCGATCGCCAACCCGCCTACCAAGCGTGGCGATTATGGCTTATCCCCCCTTAATTGGGGGAGGCCTATGTCCAGCAGTGGACGTTTTTCGGCTGAAGTGATGATGTGTGACGCATGATGTTTTATACATAACTCTGGGCCCTGAGTCGGCATTACGATTACGGCACCAGGGGGCTAAGTACGAGTTTGAAATTTACGATTATTTCATAGTTTTCGACAGCGCCCCTGGTGGATACTAGGAGGACCTACTGATTTATGAATGAAAGTCTACGAAAACTATGAAAGTATTCCTAAGTGTTAAACTCATGATACTAACGGGATTTTTTTACTTTTGCGTTTCTTATTTTCTTTAGGTGTTGTGTGAAGGTGAATCTTTTATGGAGGATGTCATATTGATGGGTCTAGAAATGCTTTCCATGGATACAGATCTTGATGCTTATAAATTATCTGTGGATGGGTGAATATTTATAACTTTGTGAACATTGGGTTAATGTTTTAATACATAATTATATCGATGTGTTTTTGAAACAGTTTCAGTTTTACTTAACTCAAGCCTTATTCTTATTATTTTTTAGGGTTCCGTAGTCTTACAAGGAACCCTTATAGTTTCGTCATGTCCGTCCGTCTGTCCGTATATCCGTCTGTCCGTATGTCCGTCTGTCCTAATCCTTTACAGCTTAATTACTTCTACAGTTATAAACATAAGTAAATGAAATTTTGTTAAAAAATAGTCTAAATATAGATCTCAATTTTAAAATAATAAAAAAGTCGTGATTACGTATTTTAGGGGTAGCGCCCATACATGTGAAATGGGCATGAATTGTTTTTTTTCGCTGCACCCCGTCTTGTGGAGTATCATTGAATAGGTCTACTAAAATGAAGGTAATGTTTCATACATAACTTTTTTATCAGGTGTACCATCTGCGAAATATAGCCCGCCAAAGTGGCTTGCAATGTGTCCCCCCCTGCCATTTCTAAAATATGCAACGTAGAAACTTATAATCTTCTACAATGATAGACCTTTGTAAAAACTCTCTTTTAAAATTATTTCGAGTATAATATAATTATAAATTTTTGAGTTATAGAGAGAAAACTGAAAAATACTTAAGACGTCCTAGTTCACAGGTCATTGACCTTAGAGAAAAATTATCTTAGCAAATAATGCTCCTTTATTTACTTTCTATTTGAAAAAAAAAGTAACTTTGTGTTATGTTGACATGACACACTTCTTCAATTTTCCTTCTTGAATTTATCGCTTGATGGCGCTACTAACAACACGCTCTGAGTCGCGAATACTGCCGATTATTACAAAAACTAAAATAGCCATGATTAATATTAGATTTGATTCATTTGTAATTACACCTACTTAAGGAACCCTATAATACTGAGCATGTCACGACATGCTCTTGGACGGTTTTTATTTGAGTAGGTTCTTTTCAAAAGTTGATTATTGCAGTTTTTCTGTTTTTAGAAAAATGTATATAATAGATTTAAATAAGTTATGTCATTTCGTATTGGAATAAACTACTTTTGATGGAAACGGGCATATTGAACATTTCTTTTCTGGCCAAACATTTATTTTATAACCTGTTAGGTTTTGTAAAACCTCTGATTCAGCCACGTAGAATTCAATGTTACAGGCCGAATAAAAAATATTAAAACCTAAAGTTAATCCAAAGTGGATAAGTAAACATTTGAAAAGAATCTCCTATTTCATTCTGCAACATGCTTGGTTCCGATAAATTCATTGTAATTTTCTTTAAAAAGGACTGTATCTACTGTGTCTACCGCTGAAAAAAAGAGTAAAAGCGCTGGTGGCGAAAAGAGAAAATCTAAATCAACCCCAGTTGACCCCAAGAGAACGAAACGGGTTTCATCCATTTCAATGAGACATAGCGACTCCCCGAGTTTAGAACCTTCTCTCCTGAAATACGTTTTAAATTTTGGTAAAATCTTGTTATAATTAAATCATTTTACAGTTGCATCGTTTGTTGTATTTTATACACGTCATGTTTTTTTCCTTATTCTAGGTGGTTGTGAATTATGTTCTTTGCAGAGAAGATCAGTTATGATGGTCAATAATTCTGAAAAAGTATATAAGTTTACATGGGCTGAGGTAGAATGTATAGTCATAAAACCATCTATGGGTTACATATCTCCAGGTGAAGAGAAGGACTTGGAAATTATTTTCTTCTCTGCACAGCCTGTTACTTTACGGAAAGTAAGACAAATATAATAAAATACGTATAGACGTTGTTGCAATGCCAACGGTTATTTATTAAAAATAAATACGATTTAAATATTACTAGCAACCCGGCTTCGCACGGTTAAATTCATTTGTATTTATAAACAGTTTTTTATGAGATATAGATCTGATATTGACCGCAATCTAGACAGATTTGTCAGATATGGTCAACGATGGAACGAGCAATTAGGTGCCGATTCACTCCAGCTTTAAAAGCGTTAGGGTTGTAAGTGCCCGCAAATACAGATGCAGTGAATTCCTCAACAGCCAAGGCTGTACGCATTATGAAAGAGCCTTTCAACCAAATGTGGATGATATCCTGCAGTGCGTCTAGTAGTCCGATGAAAGAAAGGAGATGGCAGAATAAGTTCATGAATCTCTTGCGCACACTCTCCAAAGTACAGCCTGTAGAACATTGACAAGCAAGCAACTGTGCGTCTATGGGCTAAGCTTTGTAGCTTAGATTACGACATGAACCTAATACGCTATAAACGCAGCGTAGGGCGCCCCAGCCAGGTGGACAGACGACCTAAAGATGGTTGCTGCTGTGGATTGAATGTGGAAGGAAGAGGACCGAGTGTTGGGGCGCAATTAAGGAAAGGTTTATGTCCAGAAGTAGACTGCAATAAGCTGATTTGATACAGATAAACCTTCCGCAAGAAATTATCTAAATGATGGTAAAAACCGCATCAGAATCCATTGCGTAGTTGCACGTTGAACGCCAGATTTTTTTCCGCTAATTCCCTGTCGCTCATATGTTGACACCCACAACGTTCAGAAACTTAAAAGAATTAAGCGTACGTACAGAGAGACAGAAGTAGCGACTTTGTTTTATCCTTTTTATAGATTTTGTAATTTACAGGAGTTTCTTCATTGTGCTTTAATAGCAATTAGCGATGACTCTCTTACACTTGATATGAAAGGAACTACTTGGGATAGTCGTCAAATTGTCACCCTGTTTGATCACAATACGTAAGTAAATTAAATAGTAGTGTACAAAGACTTCTGTCTTAATTCAACGCTTTTCAGATGCGTATTATTTGTTCGATTGAGCAAGGTAAGACTGGACAAGAAAAAATACTTCACCGGTTGCCAGAGCTTTTGGTATCTTCTTCCAGCAACCATGAAATAAAACAAATGGGTCAATCTGATATCGTGTGTATTTTTATCCCGCACGTTTGCATTAAATTAACTTTTTTTATTGTGTGACACATTCCTATTGATATTTTTCAGGGATTTAAGCCTCAATCAAAGATTTGAAATAATTACTGATGAACAAACTATTCCACCGTCAGATCATTTTCTAGGAGGAATACACATGGTTATCGTTTATTCAGCACAAACTGAGTACACAAAATACTCTTGTAAATTGCCGGAAAATAAAGAATTACCCGACACGTTTATTTATCAGGTTAATTGTTAATTTTCTTTGCAACTTTGATTCTTTGTTACAACTTTTTATAATCATGTTGCCTGTTTGTGTCACTCAGACGAGAAATTTCGATTTCACCGTGGAAAATGTTGGCCACGTTCCGATGAAAATCATATGGAATTTCCAAATTGACGATGAATTTCCAGCCAGAATAGACAAATATCATCATAAACAGCGGGATGTAAGTAGTAAATGTTTAAAATAAATGTTCATTAATTAATTGACGGTCCCCACATTTAGTGTGTGTTCAGTCCAAATTGGAAAATAGCAAAACGTTTCTTAATTTACATTACCTGAAACCCAAAAAATCCTTATGTTTAACAAATTAAAATATGGTCACACCATCTAACTGGACTCACTGCTACGCCGTGGGTCACTGCTACGAGTGCTACGAAAGTTCTGCGTAGCGCACTATGCTTATGCTCCGTCGCATATTAAATAAAGCTCAGCCACAGAATATCTAATAGTACTAACGTACAGAACGGCCACTCACTGCCCCCCGCCAATTTAAGTTCCTCACCCGCGCCCCGCACGTGCTCGCAGTTTGGCGGCAAGTTGGACTGCAATATTCAATGGATGTCAATCGCCAGTCGAGTGCGTCACGCAATATATTTTTTGGTGTTTGTAGTTGTATTTTAATTGAAAATGGTAGTGTGTTGTGCTTAACACGGATGTGTGTCTACATCTAGACAAGGAAACAGAAGATTTTTTCGATTTCCGAAGGATGAAATAAGGTAAGCCACAAAAAAACCTTTATAGGTAGAACTACAGAACAGCGAGCATTTAATTTTACAATTAAATGATTTTTTTGTACTTTGCCAGTTATGACAAAAAGGAAAAAATAATTTGCTTGTAATGCTTGAAAGCAGATTCTTTTGAGTACCTATTTATTGTATTTTATTAAAGGTAGGTATCTACTTACCGCGAGAGTTTAATTTTACAACTATAGTGAGAGATTGTTTACTGTAAAATTACGTACTTATGATAAGAGAGGAATGAATTATTATAAATTGTAATGCTTGCAAAACAAAACTTTTTTTGAGATTCCGTATTTTCAATGTCATACGGTTCAATAACCGCCAATTTAAATCGTATAGGCGTAAATTTTTCAGTGTGTGTAATATATAATTTATTTAATAATTTATTAGGTTTTCGCGATCACTACACATTACAATAAAATAAATTTTACTGAATTACATCGTCAGATACAACCGATGCAATTTACGCGATGTAATCCGGTTAAACTTGTTTTATTATAATGTATAATTTCCATGGCAATAATAATATAATATTTATTTTTTGATTAATTAACTGTTTATTTTATTTTCCAATATACATATATAATGATTGATAGTATTTTAATAAGCTTCAGTAATGTGATTCAGTAGTACGAGCTCTTTATGTAACAATTTACAATAAATAAAACTATCAATTTACTGCAGCTAATTAAAAATACTAAATTATTTTCTTCGCCGCCCGTACAAACTCACTGCGTTCGTGCGCAAGAATAACTTTCGCTACACAAGCTAACGCCATCTCTGAGAACTACTGAGAAGCGTTTGGAACGCAGTCGGCATTTCGAGCGGCAAGCAACCCTATTCATTCAAGTGTGTGCGTGTTTGTATAAGACGTAAGCTTGCGTATGTAGGCGGTGCTAGCATTCATATTGTATTGAGTGGCCGGGGTGTGGCTCAGCAGAGCCAGACGGCGCGTTTATGTCTTTTGTTCACAAATATCACCCACTTAATAGGAGGCAATTATTTTCTCCTTTTTTTCATTTTAGGTAAAGCAAGATGGTGTGGTTGATATGGACACTGGATCATTGATAAACACAAATGAACCAATGCCTGAACCGCCAGGAGATAATGGTAAAGTATTATAGGATTTAAACGTATAAGAAGTACTAAATACGTATATTTATGACTAGATGTAACCGCGGTTTCGCCCGCGCACTGAAATAAAATATAGCCTATATTACTTCTGGATAAAGTAACTTACTAATGGTGAAAGAATGATTAAAATCGGTTCAGAAGTTTCAGAGTTTATTATTTATCTATAACAAATAAACAAATTTTTCCTTGCCTATCAACGCTGCACCTTCCAGTACGCGGTCGCCACTCCAGAAATTTACGGCCTCATCGGCTATCTGTTCTGCGAGCAATGTGCCCCGCCCACTGCCACTTAAGTTTGGCAATTCTTTGGGCTATGCTGGTGAAGGTCGCGGGAATCCACTGGATGCGGGAAGCGCAGAACCGGTCGATGTGGCGATGCTTGGGGGAGGCCTTTATCCAGCAGTGGACGTCTTTCGGCTGAAATGATGATGATGATGAAATCTTTCCTCTTTATAATATTAGAATAGATTAGTATAAGTAAAGATAAATGACGTTAAATTGGAGCATAAAAGGTAAATAACTACTGATACCTGTAGATTTATTATTATTTCCTCCTATTAGATCCTAGCAATGTGACGCTGTTCAGTGGAAGCCAGGGTAGAGATAGCGTCGACACCTGGTTTGAGGTCGATTTGCCATTCGCAATAGAACCGATTAAAGATTGCCTGAAGCCTGGACAAAGTAGAGTGTTCAGAGTCACGTTTTCACCTCTAGATGCATTTGACTTCAAAGTTAGACTGAAAAGCTCCATAGGTAACAAACACTGCACAATTATTTATTTCTAATTCAATCTTATAAAAAGCATTATCATTATTCTAATGTTATATTTAAAGTCTGTTTTTTTCTTTTGTCTTATTTAGTAAACAATCTTGGCATGGCTTTTTATTCCAATAACTACTGATAAAATATAATTACTAATACTGCACATGTAATTAGGTTTAAAAAAAAATGTGGGTAAAATTGGTAACTTAATGTCTTTTAATAATTATTATTGACGAATTGCATAAAAAAACATGTCAAGACTGTTTACTAAATAAGACAAGTAAGAAAAAACAGAGTGTACTTAATTTATGAACTTTTATTTAGATAACCTAGATCCATATGATCAGAACATAGCGTGCAAACTAACGGCCAGGTCGGTGATCCCGTATGTCCACTTAGACATCGAGGATAGCGATTACTTGACATCGGGCAGAAGAAGAATCACAGGAGTGGCGTTACCCCCACATATGACTGTATTGGAATTTAATGTACTGGGATCAGGATGTTACAAAAAGTTAGTATTTCTAACTTTTTTTATAATGGATTTTTTTTGGCACGGACGTGAAAAAAAGAATGACTTCGCGCCACGTATAACGAAAGTGAAGCACCCTATGCCGATCTGACTAATGAGTCATAACGAATGCATTCATTAAATGAATGCATTTACGTGCCTCACGCACACACTTATGTCGTAGTACGCTGATCGACCGCCATTATGCGGTGTTACGTTTTTAGCATAAAGGTATTATACTGACGTAATAGCGACACTGTCACCTCATTATCACGTCACCGAAAGCGAAATGAGTATATGTGCGAAATTGACACGTGTAGGAGTGATTTTTAGTGATGTGACATGGACGTTTCCGCATTATCGATATAGTTCAACCGGCCTTACTTTTAAGGAGTGGTAGTATTTTAAAACTGCTAAGCTATTAAGTAACTATTGTTTTAAAATTACAGATATTTGAGACATAATTTTATTTGTTTTAAAAGATTGAGTTACGCAATTAAGGGCTATATTATAATTACATTATTAATGTCACGAAGGTAAGGAATACATAAGTAAGAAATAAAAAAATCAATTAATCATCATTTCAGCCGTAAGACGTCCACTGCTGGACACAGGCCTCCCCCAAGCATATATTGGGGGGATATGCCATAATCGCCACGCTTGGCAGGCGGGTTGGCGATCGCAGTTGGTTGGTTATATACTCAGAGAACGCTGCTGCCCATCCTCTGGTGAATCTCTTAGTCGCCATTTACGACACCCATGAGAAGATATAGGGTGGTGCAATTCTTTACGTCCGGCACCACACGGAACATTTTAAAATTAATCATATTAGTTTTAATTAGGTGTATAGAAAAGTTTTCAATCCCGAAACTAAGTTCCTATACACGATTCCGGAATTGGTCAAATTATTGAATTTTTATGAAAAATTACAATATCTATGAACTTAACAAGTTTTCTTGTCCAGTCAACTTAAGTTACACATCAGACTTAGCCTACTAATTTATACTACTACATGTAATACTAATGTAAATTTATAGTATATTTATAATTTGTAGTATATTATTATAGTATATTAAATGTAGTATATTATTTTGCGAGTAAAGTCCACTTCCACCTCCACCTCCACCTCTGCTCCACTCCACTCCACTCCGCTCCACTCCACTCCACTTCACTCCACCTCCACTTCCACCTCCACCTCCACTTCACTTTCATTCATCCATCTATCCATCCATCGTACATTACTATCCGCTCGTGCAAATGCATAGAAGCTTCGTATCTGTCGGGTAAGGGAGGACGCACCCCACGAATCTATTTTTTTCTTTTATTCTTTCTTTCTTAAAACCCTTACTAGTTTTTAAGTCATAAGCTTTCAAACACAAAAAAATTCATCAAAATCGGTCCAGTAGTGTTAGCGTGATGCTCGAACAAACAATTTTATAGAATTTTGTAATAGTTGAGATAAGATAAGATAAAAAGTAGCCTATATGTTAATCCAGGTTAAGTTTTATCTGTATGCCAAGTTTCATTAAAATCCATTTAGTAGTTTTTGCGTGAAAGAGGAACAAACATCCATCCATCCATACTTACAAACTTTCACATTTATAATATTAGTAGTAGGATAGGATAGGATTTTTGGAACTAAAAATTTTGACATTCTGTCTCCATAATAATTTGTCATCTTCGGTTGAACTAGTTTTTTATCTCTAACTCGTCTTGTATTATATTTATTTTTAACTTTTACTTTATACTCGTCACTTCGTAGATTTACCACTTTGAATATTTACCATTATTAAAGTAAAGACCTTTATAAGAAACAAACACCGACCCGAACAAATTCCGTAGGTATGGATCATTGGTGATTTCATTAAACGATACAGTTATCCTTAAAATATCTACTGCAAACCCTGTAATTTTATCGAGGCTTTCAGCTTTTTTTATATTTTATTTTATTGTATAGGATGGCGAAACGAACTAAAGGCCCACCGTTTGACATATTAAAATGTAAATACGGTGCTACCGTATTTACATTTTAATATGTCAAAAGCAGACATACGATTCGGAAAATTCTGTCAGTCTGCGGGGCTGGTACTAAAATTAACTGTATAATTATATATGCCATAGACGTACAACATACTATTATAAAATCGTAAAAGTACAACCATGTTATAGGTTCCGGCGTGTCAGAATTTTTCTGTGATCAATGAATGAATCATTGTGATTTCCTTCCAATGTGCGGCCGGACTAAATCAACCTTTCAATACTTTCAACCGACTTCAAAAAAAGGAGGAGGTTCTCAATTCAATTGTATTTTTTTATAGCAGTAACGGACACTAACTTGTGACATGTATGGAGCTAGGTAGTACAAAAAATATATAACTGAAACTATCGACATATCGATATATTTTGAGCAAACGCCAAACGGTTTCATTTTCTCGTACACAATATTTTTTTATCTAACACATAATTATTTAAAATAACATATTATATAGAAAATAGGGTATTTACTGCATGTTATTAATGTATTACTAAATAATTTTAAGAATAACTTCTATGAAAATAAGCATTATGAAAGTAGTATTGTCCTGCAGATACTTACCTGTGAAACGTCTCTTTCTTTAGGTTAATAATGTAAATTACACAGCAGTATAACACAGAATACTACACCAATACGATTATTGATATTAATTGGATAAAATACAGAACGATTGTGAAATAAATCATAAAATAATACGAGATTATATTTTGATGGGACGCTATGGGAGATTACAATTTTTAAAAATCGGTTCTACTGACATTTTATTATGTCTCTTTCTAGCATATAGGTTTTTTCGTAAAGATCGGTATCTCAGTCGCACACTTCAGTGGTCTATTACGTCAGTATAGAAATGTCTTTGGTTTTTAGAGTCCGGACCCGAAGGGTGCCAGACACTAGGACCCTATAAATCAATTTCTATGGGGTATCAGGTCGATGGGTGGTACGGAACCCTTACTGCGTGAGTCCGACTCGCACTTGGCCGGGTTTTCAAATTACTCACACATATTTCTGTTGTCCTATTTTTCGTCCCTGGGCTGCTCCTTAAAACATTTTCTGGGATTTCTTTACAATCGGAAATAATCACACGGTAAGGTACAAAAAATTAATTACCTACTTCGTGATAGGAACGGTACTCAAAGTAAGATAGGTATTATGAGCGTTGCAGTTTAGGTCTAGCTAGTCCATGTACACGTATTTTTGACTCCGTTGACGACAAAATGTTTATTGACCATTAAATTGTAGGTATACGAATAGTATAAGGAAAATGCTTTTTTATTTAATTTATTGGATAAGCAGTAGGTACCTTAGTTTAGTTCTCAAGGGTCTTTTTATATATCTTATATGTGTTATGTGTGTACATATATTTTTATATATTTTCAGAACATTTAATGTGATCAATCCAACAAGCGAAGCATATGAGTTTATATTTGAAATGATTATGTCTGAAAAGCCGGAGCTTATTCCGGTCCATTGCAATATGTTGAAAGGATACGTTGAAGGAGGCACGTCCACCGAAGTTACCTTCACATTTTCCCCAACAGCCCCAGGGGTAATAATTAATTTTTAATCTTCTATTTAGTCAAATTTGCTGCTGTAATACAGTACGCGTAATATAACTGTGTCGCTGTTAAGTGAGGAACAGGTTGCAGTAGTCAATTTTGCAATCAAATTTGTAGCTCGCATGCACGATAATGGCGGCAAGACTGATAGGTTGTTCATCTCAATTGCAAGATGGCAGAAGATCGCATGTTCTCGCCGTCTCAGTCATTCGTTAATGTTCGATGCATCTTTATGTCCTGCTCACACTTATTACGCGACTGTACCTGCGCGGTCCTTTGCAAAGCCTGGTCTCAGAGCGGCACAACGTGGTTCCACAACGGTGTTTATGTTTACAGGATTTCGAGTCGCAATGGAGGTTCTTAATACCAGTTTATAACCTTGTTATGAACATATTAGTGGTTGGTTTGGTAAGAGAGCCTGACGTTGTATTCGTACCAACAATTCTCGTCATAAGGAACTCTCTAGTTGGCTTTACAACGACGAACATTGTTTTATTGAAGAACAATGAGACTGAAGCTCTCAAGTTTGAATTCAAGGGCAATTCGTTGTGCAATGAATCTGGCAAGACACCTGTCATTTGCGAGCCCAACTTCGGCACGCTGAAACCGAGATCTGAGACACCGATAAAGTAAGAACGGTTGTATCATATACATCTTGACTATATAATCATCTGATTGAAGAAGTAGAAAGCATTTGCTAAGTTTTATCACTTTATCATACATCCCAAAAATTAATTGATGTTTTTTTATTATTTAAACGCATTTACGCTTGCGAAGCGAAATCTAACGATTTAAATTATGGAAAGGTTCGAATACTGCTCGTGAGTGATTTTTTCTTTCCACAATTTAAATCGTTAAATGTTGTTCTTGTTTTTGCTTCGTAGTTTTAATAATCAGAAAGATACACAACATAAATTCTCCTAACGGATTCGGTAGCAAGAGTCTTTACCACTTCCGATGATACACTCTGGTAGAAGCTCCCTTCTCTTCCTGATTATATATATACAACGTGTATCAGAAATGCGTGGTCATATTTCAAGAGCTCATTCAAGGCATAGCATAGCACAACTCTTATTATGGGACCAACCCTGAAATCGCGAAATAAATATCAGCTGTTCCCTACTAAATCATCGATGTCGTTTGACAAAATGTTAGGATCAGCTGATTTTTTTTTCGCGATTTCAGGGTTGATCCCATAGTAAAAGTTGTTCGATAGCATCCCCTGAATAAGCTCTTTAAATATGACCACGCATTTATGTTACACGTTGTATATATATTTATATTTTATTTTTTTATTATGATTCTCGTCCCAGATTATCTGTTAAGTTTGACAGGAATTTAATTCATATGTATAATATCTTTTACAGCTTAATTTACACACCGATCCAGGATGGCCCTCTGTCGTTTAAAATATTCTGCAGCGTGACGTATTTGACCAAGTATTTAATGCTCTGTGTTAACGCGCTCAGCTTTTCCATTAAGCCTAAAGTGACTTACTACTTAATAGGCAATGAACATATACTTAGCAGTGATGCTATTACCAATATACATTTAGATCAGGTATATATATATTTTATAGTATAGTATGGCGAAACGAGCTAAAGGCCCACCTGATGTTAAGCGGTTACCTTTGCCCATAACAACCCTTTCTTGCTAGGCTGTTGCCTTTACCTTTGCCCATAACAACTGCAATACCACCTAGGCTGTTGCCTAAATGGTACCGCAAGTCGGTTCGCCAAACTGAGACATGAACATGGAAAGTCTCATGTGATTGTAATTGTAATGTTCAGACCGAAACACAGCAATGCAAGCTATTTGGCGGAGAATTAGGTACGGTGGTAGTACTTCCCCAGATGAGCTCTTTCACAAAGGAGCTCTACTACTACAAAAAAAGAATTCCTATAAAATATTTATGATATTCCTGTAAAATTCATCACATAATAATAAAAGAAATGTTATTGTAATGTTCTCTATACTTTAGACTGCTTCGACATATGAAAGAACAATTCCGTTTACAATAAAAAACGATGGATCAGCGACATTCTTCTTTGAGTGGAATTACAATGGCAGTAACGTTAAGAAGTTTATGCAGCTGAGTGTTGAACCCAAGAGCGGCCACGTCACGCCCGCAAACGAAGTGGAATGCACATTATACTTCACCGTCAAGCAAGTCCCGGTCCAGGCCTTCCCTATCACGTTGTCCGTGTGTACAAGTTTTCTTATATATGTATTGCATGTAGGGGAAACGAAACAGGCACGGTGAATTGTACGCCATCCCAGCAAATGGTACAAAAGAGGGTCCAGTTTCAACGATTGACAAGACAGATGCGGCTTACCCCAGGTCAACTCCGGTTAAGGTTTAAAAATATACGATTAGTATTTGTGTTGTAAAAAAATACCTACTGCTAACTAGTGGTTCACCCCGAACGGAACCTTCACGTTAAACGTTTCGACGAACTAAATTGACACATTTCTGTAAAATAAAATAAAAAATACAGTTGGGTGACTGTGCAATTGGTGTTTTTCGTATGTTTTCCAAATATAAATCTTTATTTTTGTTGAATGTCGACACTTTAATGTACAGCAAAGTTCAAAGACTGGCCAGAAAGTACTAGTGAGATATTTTTTTTGCTTTAATAGCTCATAACTTTTTTAATTTTTAATTTTGATAACTGATAATTTTTAGTATTTGTTGTTTATTGTACTGAATATTACCGAAATTATCTATAACTAACAACTTTGGACATGGAGCCTTTTTGAGATAGATCCCGGAACAAAATAGGTCTAAAAACAGCGACTTTAGATGCCCACCAAATTGTTAATTTATGATCTAGAATATTTAAAAAAATAGTTGTATACTCTGTTAAAAAGATCTCTAAGGATAAAACACAAAGCATAAAGCATATATAAATAAATAATAAAGTAGTACGACGATACCACTAGACCGAAAAAAATACCTACCCTCTTTGCATGTATCAAATTTCATTTTATTTTATTTTAAATATCATATTCGGCTTTGGCCTTAGGTTTTACGTATTTTATGAGATATTTTGAAGTAATTATATTATTTGGATTGAAAGTTATAAGGTTCTGGCAGAAAGACGGGCAAAGCGCAGAGCGGCCTAGGTAACTCTGAGATCTAGCTTCGCACGGTCAGTAAATTTCTCTTCTTATTTAGATTTCAGATGGACCAGAGTACAACATTTTCATTCATGCGGAAATTGAAAAGCCCTTATATCATTTTTCGTGCATGGAATTTGATTATGGAAAGTGTTTCATCAACGCACCAGATCCCACGTACAAAAGAAATATTGCTTTAACTAATGATGATAAAGTTCCTATAATGTAAGTATTTTGTTCCGTATTTTGTTCCGTATTTTTTACCATATTTTGAATAAGACTCGGATTAAAATTTCTCAGCATAGAGGTTTTGATAGCTTTTGGCTGTTGATATAAAGAGTATTTACTTTGCAGTGTCGACATAAATTTTTCAAACCTGCCGGAATTGTTTGTCGATTACGAAAAAGTAGCAGATATTAAGCCGGGCAAGCGACTGAAAATAGCTATTTACTTCCGACCAAAGCAAGTTAAAGAATATGAATTCACGTTGCAGTTTTGGGTCAATTCACTGTGCCAAGAAAATGTGACTATTAGAGGAGAAGGTTCGTCTTGTTCATAGGGTATAAAGACCATTTGAAATAAAAGAAAGAAAGAAATAATTTATTTGCCACAAACTAGGGACACAAAATAATAAAATAAAAAGTGTAGATTTACATAACATTGTGTAACAACATTTGCTAACTATTAATATAATTATTTTATTATTTTTAACGCATTTACGCATGCGATGCGAAATCTAACGATTTAAATTGTGGAAAGAAAAAATCGCTCACGAGCAGGATTCGAACCTGCGACTCCTGGCAATTGCCAATTGCAATTGTTATTAATTTTATTTTATTCTTATATCAATTGATACCTAGTACCACATGTCTTGTTGAAGCAATAAATCATTTTTCTTTCTTTCTTTCCTATATTATGTTATTTCATCATTTCAGCCGAAAGACGTCCACTACTGGACATAGGCCTCCCCCAATTAAGGGGGGGATATGCCATAATCGCCACGCTTGGCAGGCGGGTTGGCGATCGCAGTTGGTTGGTTAAATACTCAGAGAACGCTGCTGCCCATCCTCTGGTGAATTCCATCCCATTCTTATGTTATTTGTTTGCCAGGAATTCCTCTCCTGTTCGATCTGTATGAAGGATGCCAAAAAAGCTTTGACTTAGGGTACGTGAAAGTTGGAGAGAAAATAATTCGGACGATAGAAGTAATGAATCATAGTAAAGTGCCAATCGATGCCACATTCATATTTAGAGAAATGTATCCTGTTGTAGAAGATACGATTAAGTCCGATGCTACCAGCGTTTGTTTAAGTCCTGGTACAGCTAATCAACAGTCTGATCCGGGACCATCGAGGTAAATCCAATTTTCAGTTAATTTTTTTTCGTCAACACGCATTCATTATAAAAATAGTACCTTCAAGAAGCTTAGAAGACGCGTAGTTATTAATACCCCGTTCTCTAAGAATATCACATGTATTACGTTTACGTTTTCTATGTTTTTATAATGTCGATTTGCTGAATTGATTACAGAGTACAAATGTTGCAAAACTACAAAGATGACAAGGTCAGGGAGCAAATCGCCATGGACATACAGAACGCACTATCTTCTCTGAAAGTAATACCGAATAAGTGCACCATAAGCCCTTACAGGAAAGTTCCTTTGAAAATACAATTCAAGCCAGTTGGTTTGATAAGCACGCTTAGTATACAGGTGAATTTGCTATTCGATTGTCCTTGTTTCTTCTGTTTTGGAATTCGGATCTAAAAGCTTTTATATACCTATTCTACCTGAGTAACATAATAGAAATCACAGAATGTGAAAAAATAATAATTTAATAATACACAATTTTATATAATTTCAGCTAAATATGAAAGTGTTCAGTTTTGAGCGGCCTCTAGTGCGTCTGAGTGGTAGTGCCACGGGAATGAGTCTGTCCTTCAGTCAGAACTCGCTACAATTTGGCCGCGTGCGCAAGCGCGGATGCAAGATACTCAAATTGATGTTACTGAATAAAGGTGATTTTGGGGCCAGGTAAATGTTATTTAAATGATGTTAAGTAGAAAGTATTTTGTTTGCAAGTATGTCTTTTTAATAAAATTTGGCCCAAATGATTTGGGTAGCGCATATTTATGCAAGACTGCGATAAATTTCCCCGGTCATTTTACCTATTGAATATTCGGTACTCACGTGTGTTTTCTACCCTAAATATCCACGACATGAAAATAAAATTATTAAAATATTATTGTTTGATTTTGACCCTTTGTCATTTCCAACCAAAAATATTGCGTGTAGTCCGCTGCGCGCGTAGCGGAAACCATTATTCTATGATTGCGTCTTTCCACGTTATCTATACATTCTCGGTAGTGATTCTCTTATGTTATTTTTACTTAGACGTTTATAAACTGGTTTACATCTGTCACGTTTACGACTCACAATACGTTCAGTTGAAAACCAGCATCAGGCTCAAGTTGCCTGGCATTTATTCTGACTGGACCTATTTGGCAGTCACTAGGTACATCTATGAACCATTTTTCTGCAATAAATTGTGTCTGTGTGTCATGTGCTTTGTGACAAATAAATAGCTATTTCTTTTTTTCTTTCTACATCGTTTCGTCTCTAGATTCTGGTGGCAGCCATTGATTTCGGATGAATTCACGATATCTCCGCAGCATGGCACCATAGCTGCTCACACCAACGTGACATTCACCATAATGTTTAGACCGATCAATCATAACCCGTTCATCAAAGTTTGGGTACGTTTTAAATATTGATTACCTACTTTCGTTTGTATCTTTAGATTTACACTGATAGCAGTGAATGAGCGTCGGCATAAACCATCCGGTAGACCCAGGTGAGATTTTTTCAACGCATTCTAGAAAAAAAATTGGGGATGCATAAACACTATTTTGAAGGGAGCCTAAAGCTTTTTCTTTTTACATAAAATATTTGCTATAATGAGCCCCTCAGTGGTGGTAAATTGGGTCAGTAACGGATTAATCCCTTCAAAAATTAGGGGCGGCCTCTAATACGGGCCTAATACGCCTCTAATACGGCCTCTAATATCCTAATTGTTTTTATAAAGAATGTTAATGAAAACTCATTATCCATGAATGTGACCAGAGTAGTAAGTGCCACACGGCTAGAAAGTGTAAGTGCGGTTGTTGTGAGTTGCAAGGCGCGATTTTTATTTGTTTACTTTGCAGTAAGATAACGTAAAATGTGTAAGCTTTAGGTTCTCTCCGTCTCCACCACGACACACCCCGGCCACTCAATACAATATGAATGCTAGCACCGCCTACATACGCAAGCTTACGTCTTATACAAACTCGCACACACGCGAATGAATAGGGTTGCTTGCCGCTCGAAATGCCGACTGCGTTCCAAACGCTTCTCAGTAGTTCTCAGATGGAGTTAGCTTGTGTAGCGAAAGTTATTCTTGCGCACGAACGCAGTGAGTTTGTACGGGCGGCGAAGAAAATAATTTAGTATTTTTAATTAGCTGCAGTAAATTGATAGTTTTATTTATTGTAAATTGTTACTTAAAGAGCTCGTACTATTGAATCACATTACTGAAGCTTATTAAAATACCATCAATAATTATATATTATATATATTGGAAAACGACAGACGAGCAGACGAGTCCTTGAGTGGAGACCGCGTATCGGCAAACGCAGCGTAGGGCGCCCCCCTGCCAGGTGGACCGACGACCTAAAGAACGTGGCTGGGGGGGACTGGATGCGGAAGGCAGAGGACCGAGCGTTGTGGCGAAATTTGGGAGAGGCCTATGTCCAGCAGTGGACTGCGATAGGCTGAGTTGATATTGGAAAATAAAATAAACAGTTAATTAATCAAAAAAATGTATTATATTATTATTGCCATAGAAATTATACACTATAATAAAACAAGTTTAACCGGATTACATCGCTCCAACCACGCAAAAGAGGTAGATGTTGCCTTAAACGAGACGTGCCGGACAATTACGGGCTGCCTGAAACCAACGCCGCTCAATATGCTCTATCCAACAGCCGGCATCGCGCCCCCAAGGGTCCGAAGGAACGTAGCGTGTGCAGTGGAGAAAGAAAAGCAGGAGTCAGACATAAGGCACCCTCTCTTTGGTGCCCAGCTACCAACACAACGCCTAAAGAGCCGCCACAGTTTCCTTAAATCAACAGAGGCTCTACAAGGTTCTCCAGCTGAAGCTCGTCGAAAACTGTGGCTGGAAAAATTACCTCCACCTGCACACTACATCCAACCCAGTGAGAGACTTCCTGTAGGGCAGCGGTACTCTAAGTGTGTTCCGCGGAACCCTAGGGTTCCGCGATACCCCTGTAGGGGTTCCGCAAGAATTTAGAAAAAAAAAACAAAACACCTCTCTCTGGTCACTGGTCGAACGTTTTGAATCCGCCCGCCGCGCGTATACTTGTGAGCGCGCAGTCCCTTTGATAAAAGCCGCCTCTGAATTAGACGCTATAGTTGTGAACAAGCGACTTTCGGCTCTATCTTCAAAAGCATAAAGTCGAGATTGTTTACAACGCATTTTTTTGTATTTATATTTTTATTTCCGCTTTTTGTTTATCAAAGGCGCCGACTCGAGTATTTTTGAGAATGTTCGAGTTCGAGTCTAGGACTAAGTATAAAAGCGCTATTATATAAAAAAAGTCGCGCCTCGTCAGTCAGTTGACGATTAGCGTTCGGAGCGATAAGTTCGTACCTACCTACTTACAAGCTGGCTAGCCTGCTGCCTTCTTGTAAGTTCTACTGCCCGCTGTATTCTGATTGTATCAGTTTTGTACATTTCTTCTTTGGACTAAACTTTGTCTCATAAACGCAGTAACGATTGTGCATTATTTTGAGCCTACCATCCTGACGTGTAACATTATTAATAAAGAAGAATGGAACGTTGGCTTAAAGGTGTTAAACGTGTTGCAACGACATCTTCTAATGACGCTGAATGTTCAAAAGCAGTACGCGCGGAGAATACAGCAATTACCGATCCAGACGATGATGCCACGACGTCAAGCTCCACGGTTTCAAAGACGAAAAAAAGGAAGTATGATGAATCATATATCAGTTTCGGATTTGTTGATTCCAACGGCTCACCTCTCTGCATGTTATGTAGTAAACTGCTTCCTAATAGTTCCATGGCACCTGCCAAATTACGCAGACATTTAGAAACTGTATGCCCGAGTCTAAAGACAAGAATAAAGAATTTTTTGTTCGTAAAAAAGAACAGTTATTGGAAAGTCAAAAAAATATGATGCATGTAACACAAACTATCAATGAAAAGGCCACGGAGGCATCATATTTAGTTAGCTATCGCATTGCACAAGCAGGTGAAGCGCACACTATCGCTGAGAATTTAATAAAGCCATGTGTGTTAGACATAACAAAATGTATGCTCGATGAAAAATCTGCAAAGCATCTTTCTACTGTACCGCTATCAAACGATACTGTTTCACGGCGAATCCATGATCTGGCAAGCTACGTCAAACAAGAACTAGTTGCACGTCTACAAAAAACACGATTCGCCTTGCAAATGGATGAGTCAACTGATGTCACTGGTCTGGCTATCTTGCTGGTTATCGTGAGATATCCATATGAACGTTCTTTTGAAGAAGACATGCTTATGTGTTCACCGCTGCCCACAAACACTACCGGGGAAGAATTTTTTAATAAAATAAACATATTTTTTAAAGAAAATAATCTTAGTTGGAACGATTGCATTGACATTTGTACAGATGGGGCCAAGGCGATGACAGGTAAAACAGCAGGAGCAGTATCACGAATAAAAAGTAAAGCGCCTAATTGTAGTTCCAGCCATTGTATTCTGCATAGACAAGCACTTGCGATGAAGCAAATGCCGTCAAATCTAAAATTAGTTATGGATGAAGCGGTAAAAATAATTAATTTTATCAAATCACGACCACTACAATCCCGATTGTTCTCATTATTGTGTGAAGATTATGGCAGCAAACATAAAACACTGCTGCTCCATACAGAAGTGCGATGGCTGTCTCGGGGTAAAACTTTAACAAGGCTATTTGAACTTAGAGCCGAGTTACAAATGTTTCTTTCAGCAGATACAGTTTCTTTTAATTTGAAAGACCGTTTGTATGATAAAACTTGGTTGTTCCGATTGTCTTTTATGGCGGATATCTTTCAAAAACTGAACGAATTGAATTTATCATTGCAAGGTAAACAGACAACAGTGTTCCAGGCCTATAACAAAATAACTGCCTTCAAAAGAAAATTAGATTTTTGGATTATTTGCGTTGGTAAGAGAGAAATAGAAAGCTTTACGTCACTCAGTGAGTTTGTTAGCGATAACGACTCGGAAATGTTTCAAGATGATGTGTTTGAAGAATTGGTCCAATATCTCACTTCGATGCGCGCATCTTTTGTAAAGTATTTTCCCGAAGAACATAATACAAAAATGAAGCTGAATTCATGGATTCATAATCCTTTTTTACCCAACTTGCAAAAGCCCGAAAGTATGTCAAACGAGATATATGAATCTCTTTTAGAAATGTCATCAGACACAAGTATGGAGTCACTGTTCAAAACGACGCCTCTCAACGATTTTTGGTGCAGAATCCGTGATGAATATCCAATGCTTGGCAGAATGGCTCTGAATATTCTTCTCCCGTTCCCAACAACATATTTGTGCGAAACAGGATTCTCAACCTATGCAGCCACGAAAACAAAATATCGCAATAGACTGGACGCCGAACCTGATATGAGACTTCAAATGTCTTCTATCAAACCTGATATCAACCAATTGATGAAAAATAAAAAACAGTTTCATACCTCCCATTAGTTAAGATTTTTTCATTTTTAATATCTTCTATTATTGTACTTGGCATGTGGTTAAAGTAAGTAATAATTAGTAACTGTTACATTGTACTTTTATTATGCTTATATAATAAAGAATACACTTTTAAAAACTATTGTTTTATTGTAGGGTTCCGTCAAGTATTTTGCTTGTCAAAAGGGTTCCGTGACCAAAAAAGTTTGAGAACCGCTGCTGTAGGGTATAAACTCCCCTGGCCTATATGGAAGTCCCTAAACAGATTGCGGACCCAGGTAGGCAGATGCAGGCTTAACATGAGCAAGTGGGGCTATATAGACCAAACAGCTACAGCCTGCATGTGTGGCATTGATCCTCAATCAATGTCACACTTGCTATGCTGCTCTTTGTGTCCAAGCACTTGCACATTGAGTGACCTTATCGATGCCACAGACAACGCACAAGACGTGGCAAATTTCTGGGCCAGCAGCGTGTGATTACTGTGCCACTATCAGTAAATTTTTGTACCGTCGACACGAAGAAGAAGAAGAAGAACATCGCGTAAATTACATCGGTTGTATCTGACGATGTCATCATCATCATCATCATTTCAGCCGAAAGACGTCCACTGCTGGACATAGGCCATATTTATTTTTTCTGGACATATTTTAATCTGACGATGTAATCCAGTAAAATTTATTTTATTGTAATTTTTTCGCGATCACTACGATCGCGAAAACCTAATAAATTATTAAATAAATTATATATTACACACACTGAAAAATTTACGCCTAAACGATTTAAATTGGTGGTTATTGAACCGTATGACATTGAAAATACGGAATCTCAAAAAAGTTTTGTTCTTCAAGCATTACAATTTATATTGAACTAAGTTTACGGGACTTGTCGCGCACAATTAAATCAAAATATAACAAA
Organism: Asteroscopus sphinx; assembly: GCA_949699075.1. Lineage (NCBI taxonomy): Eukaryota > Metazoa > Arthropoda > Insecta > Lepidoptera > Noctuidae > Asteroscopus > Asteroscopus sphinx. The sequence goes on along the minus strand of OX453004.1, from coordinate 23,213,950 downwards.
CATTTTGACTAACCTCGACGTTTCGGTCAAGTTGCATTGGCCGTGGTCACGAGCAGACTGAAGTATATGGGTGTCATCGTCTTGAGCGGCGGGTGTTTTTTGGAACTACCCGCGGTTGGTTTTTCGTAACGTCGCTGTCCGTAACAAGATATGCTGAATCACGACACATAACGCTGACAGTTTCGGCGGACATACATGTAGACATACCACGACGCGAACACTTCTCGATTACCGGATTCCACGAGGAGGACAACCTATATCCATCTTCCCGATTGAAAACCAACCAACCAACCGCGGGTAGTTCGAGAAAACACCCGCCGCTCAAGACGATGACACCCACATACTTCAGTCTGCTCGTGACCACGGCCAATGCAACTTGACCGAAACGTCGAGGTTAGTCAAAATATTTGTTATATTTTGATTTATTTGTGCGCGACAAGTCCCGTAAACTTAGTTCAATATGAGTGAAATTCGCGAAAGTTTAAAAACTTCTATTACAATTTATAATAATTCATTCCTCTCTTATCATAAGTACGTAATTTTACAGTAAACAATCTCTCACTATAGTTGTAAAATTAAACTCTCGCGGTAAGTACCTGCCTTTAATAAAATACAATAAATAGGTACTCAAAGGAATCTGCTTTCAAGCATTACAAGCAAATTATTTTTTCCTTTTTGTCATAACTGGCAAAGTACAAAAAAATCGTTTAATTGTAAAATTAAATGCTCGCTGTTCTGTAGTTCTACCTATAAAGGTTTTTTTGTGGCTTACCTTATTTCATCTACCTTTAATAAAATACAATAAATAGGTACTCAAAGGAATCTGCTTTCAAGCATTACAAGCAAATTATTTTTTCCTTTTTGTCATAACTGGCAAAGTACAAAAAAAATCGTTTAATTGTAAAATTAAATGCTCGCTGTTCTGTAGTTCTACCTATAAAGGTTTTTTTGTGGCTTACCTTATTTCATCCTTCGGAAATCGAAAAAATATTCTGTTTCCTTGTCTAGATGTAGACACACATCCGTGTAAAGAACAATACACTACCATTTTCAATTAAAATACAACTACAAACACCAAAAAATATATTGCGTGACGCACTCGACTGGCGATTGACATCCATTGAATATTGCAGTCCAACATGCCGCCAAACTGCGGGCACGTGCGGGGCGCGGATGAGGAACTTAAATTGGTGGGGGGCAGTGAGTGGCCGTTCTGTACGTTAGTACTATTAGATATTCTGTGACCACGAGGCGCTCCCTTAACCCCGGCACCCTATGGTGACCGCCCCGGCTGCCATACCCTAAAGCCGCCACTGTGAGTGACCCTCAATGAGACTGTCAAAACTGAGTTTTGTTGATAGTGCCAAGTTATATAGGGTTGAGAACGTTTGAGATTTCATCGAATGTCAGTACTTATCGATCTTCTAATCATTAGAGTTTCCTTGCACCAATACTAGATAATAGTCTACGTTAATGGAAGTCAGGATGTAGAAAAATTTTCACCGCGCGGTCACGGACACATTTAAGAAGTTGAATATAGCTTAGAGGTGGCATCGGTGAAAATTGCTTTGTTTTCTTGTGTTCGTTGAATATTTTGTGAATATGTTATTTAATCAATCAATATTATTATATTTATTGTAGTACCTACTTGTTTCATTATGTTAAGCAGGTAGTGTGAATTTTATTATAATGTACCTAAATATGTTACAGGCAAGTTGCAACATTGAAAACTACATGCCTCTAGAATTAGCTCTTTACGCATCATGCATCGATATGGGTAACATTCAAAATAAAACTCTATACATGGAATGTCCTGTCCGTGGCATACAAACGGACTATGTTGTCATCACCAACCCGTGAGTGTGAAGCTGTAATTTAGATGAACATTTACTTTATTAAAGGTATAACTTGAATTATAAGTAGGTAATATCCATGATATTTTTGTTTCCAGCACTGACGATTTGTGGCTTATTCTTACTGAAGTATCTGGAGGGCCATTCGAAACTCTGAAAGAATTTAATATCGAACCCAATTCCACTTTAGAAATTCCCGTCAGTTTCAAACCGAAGACAATCGGCAAACACGAAGTAAATGCTTGCGTTTTGTTTGTGGTGTCCATTATGTTGACTTTTTTTTCATACTGATGAATTTTGATTTTCTTTTCCTAGAGTCAAGTATTGTTCTCGCCTCTTGGTGAAAGTGCATTATACGTGTCCGTGGTCGGAGTTTCTCTTCACCCTAATCCAAATGGCACCATTAATATAAGTGTACCAGCCAAGGATGTTCATATCGAAGCATTACCTGTGTACAATATTACTGAGGTTGTAACAATAAAATACTATTCTGTTTTAATAATCCATATGGAATGAATCCTATCTGAAAGAAATCATCAAGATACAAGCAACAATCACAACGATGCATGTTTAATTTTTATACAAACCTCTCGTTGAAATTATTTTCACGTAGAACAATTTTTTTTTGTATGTTCATCGATAAATAAATAATAGTACCTAACTATAAAACCTAACTAAACTATACAATAAGACTAATGCTAGAGTTGGATTTTTCACAAAATGCTGTTCCTGTTTTCAGTTCCCCGAATCTTACGTAGTGGCTACTGAATTGGTGAAGATAAATCCGGAGAAATTCGAGGGGTACTATGAAATCAAGTGTCCAAAAACAGTTAAAACATGGGGCGAAGCGGCTGCCACGTGCCGATGGAGTTTCGTTTGTTATGAGGAGTGCGAAATGACACTCAAGGTCAGTATCATAGAAATCTATATTGTTTAGATTTCTATGGTCAGTATTTACTAGTTTAAACATCTAAGCGTTAAAACATCGACTTCCTACTTTAATTTTACTATTAAGAGGAAATGCGGGTGGTCTTTTCGCCATACAAACGCTCTCGACTGTTTTCTTTCTGGTTTATAATCCAAGAGCGATGATTTTTAGAGTAAAATAAATATCAGCTTTTTCTATGCCCCTATGTTTCGTTTTTGTTGATAACTTATTTCTAGAAGCCCTCAAAACATCTTAAGATTGCCTATTTAGACCGCTATCTATAGAGGCCTAGTGTATAAATTTGACAACTAATAATGAAAAAGGAAAAACATAGCGGAACAGTACACATACTGCTTATTCAGTTTGTGAAATATCTTTCAAATTGGTCCAGTTTCGGAGGACAAAATACTCGAGAGCCAAACCGCGAATTATGATTTTTTTACTAAGGCTATTCAGTCGGAACTGCAGTTGTCCTTATCACACAGCCTTGAAGCCGAGCGCTCGCAAAGCGACAGCGATAGTTTCTTCAAATACGTAATCACGTAGGTAGGTACGTACGTATCTTCAAAAGTCTCTCTGCCCGCATTTCCTCAACGAATGGTTACAGGTAATGTTCGTAAACGAAGACACTCGCGAGTATCAATACTACAACATAATAGTGACTGTGACTTCGAGTCTCATAGTAGACACCTTGACATTCGTATGCCGTGCGCGTGAGATGGCACAAAGAGAACTAATCGTTAAGAATCCGCTCTCCATTGATGCCGATTATTACATCCATTGTGTAAAGCTTCAGTGTCCTGAAGCTCTACATATCAATAGAAATTCCGAGGTAACAAGTTTTTTTATTCCATGATACACGCACACATTGAAATTACCTATACGATTTTCAAATGAATTAAATACTGAAACAAATTATGGGCCCTAGTAAAGACCCTTGAGGCACTCCTACTCTTGCTAGTATATTACAGAAAGTAAAACTAAGTTATTCGGTAAGCGTGGGTATAGTATCGGATACCTCTATATACCCAGAAAAGCCCTGAAGAACCTAGCTGGGCCGGTTGTTGGCCTGAATCAGTTGTCGTGGACCACTACTATGATAGGCTAACTTTTGTACGCCTAATATTTACCAACAATAATTCTCTGGTTAGAGTAAATGTTTTTTATTTATTGTATAGGATGGCGAAACGAGCTAAAGGCCCACCTGATGGTAAGCAGTTGCCCATAACAACTGCAATACCACCTAGGCTTTTGCCTAAATGGTACCGCAAGTCGGTTCGCCAAACTGAGACATGAAGATGGAAAGTCTCATGTGATTGTAATTGTAATGTTATCGGGTAGACCGCGAAATTCAAAATTTCTTGCGTTTATTGCTAAAAAAAATATAATTAAACACCGGCTTAATTACCTAATTGCTAAGTATCATTAACTTCTGTCAAGTTAAACATCAATCTTATAGTAATTTCATATTAATTACAGGCAGTATTGACTATGACATATTCACCTTTAGTGGTGGGTGAAACGGAGGAAAATTTGGAGGTATCTAATTATCTAGTAGGTACTTACGTCTACAAGGTGGTACTGAAGTGTTTGCCTGCTAAGGAGAAGAATCTGGAATACGTCACTTCACTCGGGACTAATATTCCGATACGGCTTAAGGTGCACAATAAGACCGAGGGCAGAGCAGACTTCGTTTGCATGGTTGTTACTTTATTTTAGTAGATACAAGGGGTCTACTCGCGTTTGACGATCGATAAGCGGACAAGCGATGTACGAACTTTTTTCTGAATAGAATAGAATAGAATGTCTTTATTTGCAAGGAATAGGTACATTGTAGTTGGTACGTTCATTCATAGTGCGCTTATTCCGCTATATGCTTTATATCATAGCATGCAAATGTTTATAATTATAATTTTTATGAATTTATATAATATTATTGCAATTTTTTATTTACACTTGTTTATTTTTAGTCAAAATTTGATAAGAAATATTCGTTTAATGAATAAAAACTGTAATGGAGCAGACAGGCGTGCAAAACTCTAACAAAGTCGAAACGAGAGTTCGTACATTGTGTACTATAAATATTTTATTTTCAGAAAACTACATTCTATAATAATAATTTTATTAGTAACAATGAAAACTATAAGGACTCCTCCATTAATCACGGGAGGTTTTTATTAGCGATTTTTTTTACACTATGTGATCGAATTCGTTCGTGATGTACCTATCCCCTTTCCATACGCTGACCCTCCACACTGAGTCAATGATAAAGATAGGCTAGGCACATAAAAAAGTCACAATAAAGATAGACTACCTACGATTTAAATCGGTACATATACCTATTATGACGACGTCTGTGGTTTAGTGGTTTGAGTGTCGGACTGCTGATCACGAGATCGTGGATTCGATTCCCACAGGACACAAATATTTATGTGATGAACATAAGTGTTTATGTTGGTCTGGGTGTTTCTTATGTATTGTAAGTATGTATTTACGAAAAAAAAAGTATGTTAGTATTATGTCCATTGTCTAGTATACCCATAACACAAGCTCTGCTTAGTTTGGGACTAGACGGTGCTGTGTAAAAATGTCCCAGTAATATTTATTTATATTTATTATGTCGGAGTTATGCCCGAACATACCAGAACCTCCTCCTTTTTGACTTTGAAGTCGGTTAAAAACTAAATTTGATGAAACCGTAAACTGACTGGATTCGATTGTATTTTTACTTGACAAAAAAGGAATGTGTGTGACAAACTACTGCACTTGACGAAAAAGGTAGTTGACGAAAGTCGTTCTAACCATTCATACACGTATCCGATTGAAAGGAGTACAGAGAGACAAGCGTCAAAGACACGTTCATCGTATGTGATACTGAAAAGATAGTAGATTGGAGTAGCAAATTATCGAATATCGTCAAATACGAGTAGACCCCCAATACATAGCATTGTACCGTAGTTATAACTGTATGTATCCGATATACGACGTTACGCTTTTATAAATATGGAAAAGCACTGCTTACCCGGGGCATGCCAAATGGCATAGCACCAGAGGGGCACCGGCGCGGTCCACCAGAGTTCCCGGAGCGCCTCTATTTTGTGCTGAGATCGGCAACTATGTGGTTTTAGGCGGTAGCGGTCCGACATACTCCTTCGCCTTCCCCAGACGAAGGGTATCCATGAGGATTTCCACTCGTGAACAAAAAGAGGTAGTAGGGCTGAGCTGTGATTCATCCACAGTTCACGAATCGCCGCATTGTCGGTAAACCACGATTAAACGCCTATCAACAATGGCAATTAGAATACGGTATTTTGCCGCATGTTTCATGGTGACCGAAACCTTCCTCAAGTCAATGCCAAACTTATTATTCATCGCTCCGAGCATGAAGCCTTTGCCTACACATTTGCGAATATTGGGATGCGGAGGACGCGGTTAGCAGGTTAGATAACTTGCGAGTTGTGAGTCTAATCAAGGCCTGTGACGTTAACACTCAGCAGCGTTTGCGGTTCGAGAAAAGGGTCTCCGCAGACATTAACTTGTTTGCGAAGATAAAAATTACGCAATAACCTTTCCAGGTTTATAATCTGCGATTCTGGGATAAGGTAGATAGACTTTTTATATTTACTCATTGCAGGTCTCTCATCCATCAATTCAAGCGGAAAGGGAGTATTCGCTAGGCTCCTTAGAAAAAGGAAAGTTTCTTGTATGGTTCGAACCCACGGAGCTCGGTGTTCAAAATTGTAAAATATCTTTTAACTCTGTTGCTGCTGGAGAATTTATGTGAGTTTACAGTTTTATTGTGGTGGCGCAATAGTCAGATTAACAAATCAGAAGATTCGGAACTCTTAAAAAGTGATTTAAACTTTAACCTTTTCACCGCCAATGACACCTATAGAAGACAAATAATTTCGTGCCCTCAGCGCCACGCCTTTATAACTATGTACTAATCTCCATACAATATTTGTCTTCTATAGAAGACGTGGCGCTGAGGGCACGAAAACCTTTACGACGCCCGTGACGGTGAAAAGGTGAAAATAAAATTATTTAGAAAGTTTCAGAAAAAAATTACTGGCTTTGTGCTGGATTGTACCTAGATAAACAGTGTGTAACAAAACAATCACTGACGACTATGTAGCAGGGATGGAACCAGCCCCGTTTCATGACCAATATCATTTCGAAGTTCAAACGATGTTACTTATTATTTAGGATCGTAACGACAAGGGCGAATTTTTGAGCCACTTTTGCTGTTTAGTCCTTACATAAACTCTAATGTCCCTTTACAGATATAACATAAAAGGAATTGCAACCGAACCAAAACCTAGAGGTCCGTTCGAAATAAAAGCCGGCGGGTTCACAACTATCAAGTTTAAAAATGTTTTCGATGATACGAGAATGTTCAAAATATATGTTGATAGGGATGAGTTCTATGTGAAGACTTTATACGAACCGATAAGAGCCAAGAAAGTTAGTTGTTATTTATTAAGACAGTTGAAATTTGAAGTAAAAAATAACGTGTGCGGTCAGGAAAACTCGTCAGACACACTTGAAAGAGAATGAAAGAGTGTGCGCGCGGTATTCGTATATGCTTGCTCATAACGCAAAAATCTTACGTGACGTTATACTTTCTCCCGAATCATACCTACCGCAAGCCACGTTATGGAACATCGTTCCAAGAAGTGTGAATAAAAAAACCTATGGACAGTCTGTTCCTTCTTTGTGACAAATAATGAAAAGATAAGTCAGTTAGACCCCCGCAGACTAAGGACTAAAATGACTCGGGCCGATAGTTAGGTGATATAATTTTTGTATGGGAAATCAAGGTCTGCCGGTGTACGCACTCCTGTATGTCCCCGTAGTGATTATGAACTCGAATTAATTATCGGCCGATCTAGTCTGCAGTCTGCGGGGGGGGGACAGGATTGATGACACCTTGACACCAACGACAAATCTCTAAATTCCAGTACATTTTTTTTCGAGTCTTTCATCATTCAAAGAAAGACATCCACTGCTGGACATAGGCCTCCCCCAAGGGGGATATGCTAAATCGCCACGCTTGGCAGGTGGGTTGGCGATCGCAGTTGGTGGGTTAAAAACTCTGAGAACGCTGCTGGCCACCCTCTGGTGAATCCCTTAGTCGCCTTTTACGACACCCATGAGAAGAGATAGGGTGGTGCAATTCATTATGTCGGGCACCGCACGGAACACGCCCGTTTAATCAGAACGAATAAATAATAAGAATAAAACTTAATTTTGCCGTTTGTCAAACCACCTGTCAATTTCAAAATTGAGTCTTATTTTAGTTGCAATAAGATTACATTTTGTAATCGTACTATTGAAAGCATAAGTTTGGTTGATGAAAAAGTGGAATCTGCTTAAATCACTAAGCGTGCTTATAGGCTTTTTTTTCAACTAGACTTTTTAAGTGCTTTTCGTTTAAACTTCCACTTCTATGTATAACCACGAATTCAGCCATTTACACGCTGGGTACACTAGTACGTAGTAGTACACTAGTAAGTGAAAAGTATTTGTTGCTAAGCTCGTGTAAACTTAGCAATTTTCCTCGACAGGACTTCAGGATACAAGTGTCTCTGATAGATAAGCCATTGCATGGATGGAGTGAAATGCCCACAGGTGCTCTCACTATTGAAAATTGCGAGCCGCCAATACCGAAGGTGCACTGGACTTTCTTTCTGCAAGGCATACCTTGAATTGTGTTTTCTGTGTTATTATTATTAGTTTTATTTGCTTATTGTTATTGAAATATTATGATCATTAAATATTCTATAATTTCTTACACAAGTTCAATAAGAAAATTGTTTTAATGAAATTATTCATTTATTACCAGTCTTTTACACTAAACTCTTGTACAATATCGTCTTTGTCTTCAACAATGTTGTCGTCGTTTTCGATTGGTCTCTTCTTTGCTGGCTTTTTCTTTTCCTTCTTTTTAGCTTTCTTTACCTTTGGAGCAGGGGTATCATCATCTCCTGTTTTGAAGTGATCATCCTCACCCTCGTCATCAGATGGGAACAATACCAGGGGTCCATTGTTTTCTGGTTTTGCATTTTGTGTTGCATCCTCAGATAATTTAGGCCTCTTAATCTTGGGCAGCTCACCAGCAATCTCATCGTTTTTAGTGATCTTCTTGCGTTTTTGAATCTTGTTTATTTTACTCCAGTTTTCGTAGAATGTCAGTAGAGGTGTTCCTTTTGTTCTAATACTGGTCTCCCAGGCTGTGATCATTTTTTCTTCAGTCAACGAGAAACTAATCTTAGCTCTCTCACGCTCTATAAATTTGGAATTTTCCTCAATCTTATCAAGCAATTGACGCATTTTCTTTGTGTAATTTGATACAGAGCATGTCTTCAAGAATTGTTTTAGCTGAAAATAATTTTAATTTGTTATAAAGCTCATGTGGTGCTTTTAAATTCAAATAAGTTTGTCTAATCTAAATGGGATTATCATGCAATAACCATAAGATTATTTGTGCAAAATATTTTTAAACATACTTGTAGAACAGCTAGCAGTGTTATATCTGGGAAGGCGATTGTGTGTGACTCATTGGCTGCATATTCTAACAGGAGACCATACACCCGCTCTATAACAGAGTCTTTAAATCCATTCTCCATCAGTTGGGATTTTGCTAATCTGAGGATGCAAGAAAAATCTAATGGCTTCATTGAAACTTTCTTATGTTTCTTATTAAAGTCATATGTTGTCAAAACCTGTAAAATTAAATTATAAATTAATTGTATTCTTCATATCTCATTTTTTTGTAAATATTTTGGTGTTAGATTAATAGAAAATATTTACCTCGATGAGGAATGGCAGAATAGGTATGAAGGTGTTTGATTCTTTTGAAAGATTTACCAATATCTCGACACAGTGGAACCTCAGAGGATAATATTGATGTGTTGGCACCAGTTTTATTGTGTTAGTTGTGATCATGACCAGGGGATAGATTAATGGCTGTAATTGAGGTTTATTCGAAGTTGCACCCAACAGGTCTGCCCATAAATGCAAAGAATTCACAAACTGCCAGTTATAAACAGCTTGTCTGTTTTCAATTTTCTGCACAACAATAGCATTTCTCAAGTGTATAGCCAGTTGCCGAATGTATAAGAAAACATGTTGATAAGACACATTCAGGTCCAATGAGAACATTTCAACAAGTGATCTCCTCATGAAATTGATTCCAGGCCATGTGGAAGGGCTGACAAATTTACAGTTTTTAACATAAGTCAAATACATCGCTTTTAACACTTGATCAAGCAATGCTGGCTGCTGGTTTCTGGTAATCCGCAATATGCACAGAAAAGCCAACACTCTCACAGTCTCTTCACCAGTACTCCAGAAAGTTAACAGTTTCTTGAGAGATTGTTTTGCTATTCTTATAAAGCAAGCAACATAGACAGACATTTGGTGTAAATGTTTGAGTAACACGGTCAATATGTTTTCTGATGTGACTCCTCCAAGCAGTTTTAGCAAATCACTGAGATATGAAATCAAGTGAGTTTTAATTTTGATGAAGTGTTTGCATTTTTGTGGGTCTTTGCCATTCTGCTCCATGCCCAAATACTTTCTTATGCCACCCGGTAAATATAGAACGCACATTTGTATGACAGCATTGAAAACAGATGATCCTGTAAATAATAGAGTTTATTAAAATGGCATTAAATGTGCTATACAACAACAAAACCAACAACAACAACAACAACAACAAATTATTATACAAGGTGTTACAGAATTTTAAGAAAATAGTTTGATCCAGATTGGTTACTGACTCTTGTTTGCTATGGCAATAATTTGAAATAACAATAATACAATAAAACTTTTTAACAAAAAATTGAACCGACGAAAACAGAAACTGAAAAGCGAAAAATAACTAATTATGAGTCTGCGCCAAACGAACTTTTAACAAGCAAAGTGCGTGCAAGTTGCAAGTGGCCGAGCAGAGAACGCATTTTTGGAAAGTTATTGTTTATCGTTAAAAATTTCACGTTGTATTTGATGTGACGTTGTCTTTATTATTTATTTAAAGTAATTTAATGATCTTCGTTGATTGGTTGTTTGGCGCCGACTCATAATTAGTTATTTTTCGCTTTTTATTTTCTGTTTTCGTTGGTTCAATTTTTTGTTAAAAAGTTTTATTTTTCATTTTTTTGTGGTTTTAATCTAACTCCAGGTCTCCATTATGTCGTAGTGTCTAGAACTATATTTATGTGTGTCAAGTTTCAACAGAATCGGTTAACAGGTAAGAATTCAGTGGGTGAACAAACACTCATCCCCTGTTTTACTACCCTTAGGGGTGGATTTTGATTTTGAAATTTAAATGGGACCAACTTCGAGATATACCCTATCCATAAAAAAAACCATCATCAAAATCGGACTACTCTGTAAAAAGTTATGCGTGGTCAAACATAAAAAAAATAAAAAAAATATACATGTCGAATTGAGAACCTCCTCCTTTTTTTCGTCGGTTAAAAAGAAAATTGACTTCTCCATTATAACAGCTGATCTATAAATTAGTACACAGAAGTGAATTTGCCTTTTGAGATTTCGAATTATATCCCACTAGCTGTGCCCGCGGCTTCACCTGCATACTGATATAAAATATAGCCTATGTTACTTCTGAATAAAGTAGCTGTCTAATGGTGAAAGAATGATTAAAATTGGTTCAGTAGTTTTAGAGTTTATTGATTACAAACAAACAAATATTTCCTCTTTGATGGTGAAAAATATTCAGTAGCCAATTCTGAACTGTTTACTCAAAGTGTGTAAATTCTGTTACATAATATGTATAAAAAAGAAATAATCTTGTTCTATTATAAAATCACTATTTTAGCAAAAAATCACTAACTCATCATACAGTAAAATAAGAATTTCATAACATCATGAAATTTTGGGGCCAACTATGGAGGAAGCACATTATGAAAGTAGTTTCTATTGCAAATAAAGTGATCATCCTATAATGATGATTCCTCTAAAGAAGAGTAAAAGCAATTCCATCCAAAATCATCACACACAATCACAGGAATTACCATACCTTCAACTTTGTATTCTCCCTCCGAGGCACCATCCTCACTGGTGGCCCTCAACATGGCGGCATTGAAAGCCTTTATAACTTTAGTCAGTGTTGTTAGTTTCACTTTTACTTCACTTTGTAGTTCTGCTTGCCATTGCGAAACCATTTTAAGGGTAATTTTTCCATGGACTGGTTTTGCATCTTCTTCCTGAAAGCATCAGAATATAAATGTTGTCTGAGTGCCTAGTGCAAATTTGAAACCTATGCATGGGAGATCAAATGTGGAAACAAAGAAATCTACTGATTTATGAATGAACGTAGAGGCATTTAGAGCCTTTTTTTTTTTTGTAGAGGCATTTTTTTTTAGAGCTCTGCTTAGTTTGGGACTAGATGGTGCTGTGTAAAAATGTCCCAAAGATATTTATTTATTTAATAGCAATTTTGCTATTGTATGCTTCAGTTTTAAACTAAACAGCACTATGAAATATTATGAACTTTGACCCCAATTGTTGCGTTTTTCATACCAATAGTCCCCTGTCTTCTTCAGGTTGCATACACATTAGCAATAAGTAGATAGATAGATAGAATATACATATTTATTGTACACCATGAAAATAGTAGGTAGTAAACAGGAACAACATATAAATTATGGGTACATGGGCAGTCTTATTGCTAAAAGCGATATCTTCCAGACCACCTTTGGATGGACAAATAAGATGTAAGATCTAGATAATCGGGCCAGTCCATGGCATACTACTGCATGTTTATACACTAAAATAAATAAATAGCACAAAATATATTACACATATAGGTATCAAAAAATAAGTACTCATACTGACAATCAAAATGAATGTAAGTTAAATTCTTCTTTATATAGCAAATACTCTACAAATAATTGAAAGACTGCTCTGACATACCTCAAAGTCACTTTCATCACTATCTCCCCGGAGTGGGCCGGGCTTATGAACTTTATCATCATTATCCTCTTTATCTGATGCATCATCACCAGAATCAACATCAAAGTTCAATAGGTTTTCATCATTTTCCTCCAAGAAGTTATAGAAGTCAGGATCTATGTTTTTGAGTTTTTCCAAAGATTTCTTGTGAGTCTCAGGGCTAACCTCTTCTTCCGAATCTGGAATATGTGTAGCATATCGTTGTTCTACATCATTTATTATCTTAAAGTCGTTATCTTTGATAAAGTACAGGTAATAAGATTTAATGTTAAGAACCATATAAGGTGTCGATGGCAATAGTATCAGAGACCTGTTAAGCAATGAAATTAATCACAATCATCCTGTCATCCACAGCCAACATCTACAGTTCCTGAATGAAGATAAGAACACATGCGGACCGGTACAATACACAGTGTAACCAACCTGAATTTTCAGAAGGCAAAACAGGAGCTTTCATTTTTCTTTTCATTGTGAACTTATTCACAAGCCAAATAAATTAACGAAATTAATTTTATATTTGCCCAAATTTAATCCCACGTGCTCACAGAACATTAACTAAACAAATGGGTTGACGCACGCACAGACTACTTAGAGATATGGACGCACGGTTGACATTATTGACATAACAATTTGACATAACTTATTTTGTCAAAGAGCCGCGTTCACTTATATCGCCCGACGTCGTCGGACGACGCTCAGAGCATTCCTTAGGCGTTCGTTTTATGTTTGTATGATCAATCACTCACAATTCACTCCTAACAGCCAAAATTAATATCTTATCTATCCACGATTTACGGCCAAAACTAATATCCAATCTATCCACGATTTACCCTACCAAATCTGAGCTACCAGATATAGAAATTTGACATAAGCTCCATACAAAATATGTCAAATTTCTATCTCTGGTAGGGTAAATCGTGGATAGATTGGATATTAATTTTGGCCGTAGCCCACGTTCAGTTATATCAGCCGACGTCGCTCGTCGGACGACGCTCGGAGCGTTGTTTGGGCGTTCGTTTGTATGATCGCTCTAAGGCCCGTATTACAGAACGATCCTCAAACGGTGATCACTGTTTAAAACTAGTTTTGAGTTGAGCTTTGATTTTAGAACGTCCCTCAAGCAGAGATTTGTTGATCACAGTTCAGCTGAGTTTAGTTTCGTTTTATATTGTCACCTGTTTCGGTATTGGGGCAGATATTTGATCTGTAATCACTCAAGCGTGGTCCAGACTACGCTTGAGTAGAGATTTCTATTATATTTTAGGTCAAATTCGTGTGTTTTGTTGTTGAATTAAAGTTTATAATTACCGTTCTGGAATAAGACCGATACTCAAGTAACGATTCTATTCTTAAGTAGTCATCAGGTGATTGAAGTTTAAACTGTACTTGAGGAACCTTCTGTAATACGGGCCTAAGTAACTGACTGAAAGACCAAAGAACACTCCGGGCGTCGCGACGACGACGGCCGGAGCGTTCTTTGGTCGTTCAGTTACTCGGAGTGATCGTCCGGGCTTTCACACCAAACCATGTAATTGTGAGCGGGCGTCGTCGGGCGATCGCACCAGTTACCCCGTGATATAGTAGGGTAAAAGACGCATCACGCACTGCTGTCATGTTGACACATAATAGTATGAAATAATTGACAGATAATCATTGACTTATATACCATTAAACTTTATTATTTCAATGCATGGTATAATAAGATGTTTCACCAGGTATTCTCTTCCCGCAATGACAGCGCGATGCCTCCAAGCTACGTCACGATCAGTGCTGCCATTGATTGATATCTTCAATATACTTAAGGAGATTTTTGTTCATAATGAATATAAAATAAATTCCTAACTAGCCTAACTATTTGTTATCACGTGTTATTAATCTAATTAGTTAATAAAGGAAACTATATTAAATTACTAGTTAAAAAGTGATTCTTTATAGAAGAAAGTAAATGAAAAAATGCATTTTGCTCGGGTAATTTATTTTCACAAAGTGGCAGCACATCAAACTGACAAGTGTCACGTTAACAGCCCGCTATTGGCTCCACGGCCGATGACGTAGTACGGAGGCAATCACTTGACCTAGCTGTCACGGGAAGAGACTACCTGGTGTTATTATATAAGAGACGACGACCTCTGTGGTCTAGTGGTTCGAGTATCGGACTACTGATCACGAGGTCGTGGGTTCGATTCCCACAGGACACAAATATTTGTGTGATGAACATGAGTGTTTGTGTTGGTCTGGTTGTTTCTTATGTATTATAAGTATGTATTTACAAAAAAAAAAAAGTATATAAGTATTATATCCATTGTCTAGTACCCATACCACAAGCTCTGCTTAGTTTGGGACTAGATGGTGCTGTGTAAAAATGTGTCAAAGATATTTATTTATTTATTTATTATACCATGTTTCAATGCAGATAATTTGAGGTTTCGATTGTCATAATTGTCAGTGCTTCATTGTTCTAGTGTCAGTTTCATAAGGTCGTCCGAAGTCGTTCAGAGTCCTGAGATAATCGTCGAGTGCGTAGTAACGGCCAAAATTAATATCCAATCTATCCACGATTTGCCCTACTAGAGATAGGAATTTGACATAAGCTCCATACAAAGTATGTCAAATTCCTATCTCTAGTAGGCCGAATCGTAGATAGATTAGATATTAATTTTGGCCGTAAGTGTTTTTTTTTTTTTTTTCAATTTTTCATGACCATGGATACATGTCCTTCAGTCGTAATCATTGAACATATTATACTTGTATCCTAGTAAAGTGATGAAAACTTTACTAGGTTTCCGAGGGGATGATGAGATAATACGAAAGTCATGTTTTTCAACTTTGTACCAATTATCCACACTTGTACACGTTAACGAGCACTTAACATTTAATAATCCACCATTATTACACATTAACACTCGAAGAAACACAAATTTTGGAAAATAATAAAAAATCTACAACACGATCTTTACGAATTTTCCCGCCAACCCGCCGTAAGTGAACGTAGCCCAGGGTTGCCAGATGAGTACAAGTGGATTATCGTACTGATGTTCTAAAATTATCGTATATCAAGGAATTTGGTGAAATATTATCGTAAACAGTGCTGAGCTACGAACAAAAACAATGATTTTCAGCATCAAAATTATCGTATTTCTGCGTATTTCAATCAATTTTGTATCGTACCAGAGCCAAAATTATCGTATATTTACGATAATTATCGTGCGTCTGGCAACGCTGACGTAGCCCATGAGATATAAATTTGACATATTTAGGCTCGTATTACAGAAGCTTCCTCAAGTACAGTTTAAACTCCAATCACCTGATCACTACTTAAGGATAGAATCGTTACTTGAGTATCGGTCTTATTCCAGAACGGTAATTATAAACTTTAATTCAACAACAAAACACACGAATTTGACCTGAAATATAATAGAAATCTCTACTCAAGCGTAGTCTGGACCACGCTTGAGTGATTACAGATCAAATATCTGCCCAAATACTGAAACAGGTGACAATATAAAACGAAACTAAACTCAGCTGAACTGTGATCAACAAATCTCTGCTTGAGGGACGTTCTAAAATCAAAGCTCAACTTAAAACTAGTTTTAAACAGAGATCAACGCTTGGGTATCCTTCTGGAATACGGGCCTTAGGCCCGTATTACAGTAGCTTCCTCAAGTACAGTTTAAACTCCAATCACCTGATCACTACTTAAGTATAGAATCGTTACTTGAGTATCGGTCTTATTCCAGAACGGTAATTATAAACTTTAATTCAACAACAAAACACACGAATTTGACCTGAAATATAATAGAAATCTCTACTCAAGCGTAGTCTGGACCACGCTTGAGTGATTACAGATCAAATATCTGCCCAAATACCGAAACAGGTGACAATATAAAACGAAACTAAACTCAGCTGAACTGTGATCAACAAATCTCTGCTTGAGGGACGTTCTAAAATCAAAGCTCAACTTAAAACTAGTTTTAAACAGAGATCAACGCTTGAGTATCCTTCTGGAATACGGGCCTTAGTATGGAGCTTATGTCAAATTTCTATCTCTAGGGCCGCGTTCAGTATCATCGTCCGAAGACGCCCCACCCGGAGCGTACTTTGGTCGTTCAGTGAGCGATCATACAAACGAACGCCCAAGGAACGCTCCGAGCATCATCCGACGATGTCAATACTGAACGCGGCCTAGTACGGCAAATCGTGGATAGATTGGATATTAATTTTGGCCGTAAGAGGAATTATAATCACTGAGTAAGAGTAACTGAACGCCCAAAATACACTCTGGGTGACGCCCGGCGGGCGTCGCATCGTCAGACGATAATACTGAACGCAGCCAAGATGTCATTGGGTGCGCTCAATTATGTCGCTCTCAGTGTAAAAGTCTGAAAGTTGAATAATTTAAAATATAGGATTTGACTTTATGATAATAACAACATAACAACGTTGAAAAGTGACAGTTTTGCCAAGTTAAGCGATTTTACGCCTTATAGGCTATCTTCGAGATAGCCTAAAAGGCGACCGAAGGGTGTTGGGGCGACCAAATGTAATGTACTCTGTGGACCAAATATTGCTAATGGCGACTGGTTGCCGTTTAGGTTACTTCAGAAAAATGATTGGGCGACCTTTTCTTCTACGTTTTCAGTCTGAAAAAAAAAACGTTATAGCCATTTTTTATCCAATTGTTAGTATTATGTCTGTCTGTGTTTTATCATGCAAAAAATATGGCTGAAAATAACTTAATTTAATTAAAACGAACAAGACTAACAGAAAAGCGATTTTCAAAGTTTATATTTTGTAATGTATGACTACTAACGCCCCCATTATGTGTATACTATTTTATCCCAAAGTGAAAAAATACTTTGTTTACGATTTTATCGTGCTAAATTTAAAAATTATATAATAAAAAAATAGCCTTTTAGGCTATCCGACTTTCAATTAGACAATTTAAGGCTATTTTAATAATAATAAATAAATAATTTTTACAGAAAAAAAATAAAGGCAAATTTAGGCTACTTGACGCCAATTTTTTGACGATTTGAACTAGGCTGTAGGTAGGCTATAGTCTAGATTTGGCAACAGTGCAACACTAAAAAGTGATTGATTATCAAATCCAGCGTTGCCAGACGTGCGATAATTATCTTAAATTTACGATAATTTCAAGTCCTTTGCGATAAAAATAATAGCAAGGTATCGCACGATAGTTTTACTAATTCATACAATAATTTTAGTAGCATTGCGATAATTTTGAGTCAGAGTGACAACAACTAAAATTAAAAATAAGCTAAGGCATAAATTCTCGTCTCTTTCACTCACTATGTGTGACGCATACGGACAGACTGAACAAGATGCACAAAAAAGACGAAAAAAACTATGTTTTGCTTTCAACTGCATACCTGCGTCCTGTTCTGGGCTGTTCTACTCATTTATTTTATTCGGTCTTTGTTCGTTGGTCGGTCTGTGTCAGTTCATTCCTAGTTCAGTCAGACCTAGAGTCAGACAGTCAGACTGAGTGCTATTGGATTAGTTAACCGTTTTGTATGCCTGCTTTGCATTGTTTCGTTTTAATCACAGACTAAGAAGTGTATTAATCGTTGCACGCTGCTAACTGGAACAATAATAAATTTTTAGGTTTTCGCGATCACTACACATAAAAAAAATGAAAAAAATACGCGATTTAATCCGGTTAAACTTTGTTTTATTATAATAATTTTTTTATTTTATTTTTCTAATAATTTTCTGATTTTATTTATAACTTATCTATAAATAAAAATGAATGTTTCTTTGTTTGTCCCGTACGTATTCTTATAACATTCATCCGATTGCAATGAAAATCTTGGTTAGTTATTGTGCGAGAGCCCGCGAAGGTTTTTGTAAAACAAAAATAGCTTTGCAACGCCGGGCACAGCTGGTGTTAAAAAGAACACACTAATCGTTATAAATTTGGACATAAACCTTAAAATATCAATATGATTACAATTCTGTATAAGAAAGCGTATGCGATATTTACACGATATTTTTTTCCTAGATCTGCGATATTTTCAAACTTGCCATCTGGCAACACTGATCAAATCAATCAAATCAAAGTAAGAGTTCTAAGGTCCGTATTACAGAAGCTTCCTCAAGTACAGTTTAAACTCCAATCACCTGATCACTACTTAAGGATAGAATCGTTACTTGAGTATCGGTCTTATTCCAGAACGGTAATTATAAACTTTAATTCAACAACAAAACACACGAATTTGACCTGAAATATAATAGAAATCTCTACTCAAGCGTAGTCTGGACCACGCTTGTGTGATCACAGATCAAATATCTGCCCAAATACCGAAACAGGTGACAATATAAAACGAAACTAAACTCAGCTGAACTGTGATCAACAAATCTCTGCTTGAGGGACGTTCTAAAATCAAAGCTCAACTTAAAACTAGTTTTAAACAGAGATCAACGCTTGAGTATCTTTCTGGAATACGGGCCTAAATGCGTAGCATCTCTACTTGGTCTGTGAGTTAGTGGTGTGAACCGGAGGCATTTTCAGCCTCCGGAGATTATGCGGAGATTTCATTGAATCACCGGAGATTATCCGGATATTCTCCGGTTATTCAAAATACTCTAAATCTATACATATGAGAAGAAAAAACACGCTAAAAAAAAAAAAAAAAAAGACACATTTCACAGCACATTTGGGTGCTTTCTGCAACAAATGAAATAACCGGTAGTTTAGTGCAATCACCGATTAGTCTAGTCACTCTAACCGGTGATTATCCGGTTTTTTGAGAACCGGTTCACACCACTACTGTGAGTTCTAATAATTTATTCAAAGAGTATATAACCACTACGTTTAAATTTATCAATAATACTTTTTATTACCATTACTTACGGTTTATATATACACACTCTTTGATTTGATATTATTTTTGTTATCAAACGCAGTATCAAAATATTTTCACATTTTGACATCCCATTTTTCATAAAATTATCAAAGACAGAAATCTATCTCTGCAAAAAAAAGTGAGTATACTGATCACAAATTAATAAACATTAGTAAATTTGCATTTATTTGAAAGATCTGCTTACTGGTTTTGTATAAACTTTGATTAATGTCAGTTGTTTTATTTTCTAGATTGCATCATGTTGTCGCGTATGTGCGTTGCGCGTTCCGTGTTTAACGTAGGGCATACCCTCAAGTCTCCAGTTCCACATAACTTTGTCCCGAAAAATGTGATCAGGAATTACGCCAGAGAACCTCGCTCTAGAGTTGCTCCTCCTCAATCGAATACCTCGATATGGGCAAGACTTATGGCTCCTGCTGGACCCAATGGTAATATTTAATGTGACATATTTCTATTTAGGAATAAGATCTTAGTGAACTGATGTAATCTTAAAATAGTAATAGTAATTGTTTCTCACTTTGTGCAATCATAAAGTCAGTAATATTAAAACAATAACATGCATGTTTTAGCCATGGTGCTTTATTATTACGAAATATCCACTTCTCATTCCAAACAAGTCTCTTACATGGATGCAATTTTTTTTAGCCTTCAGCTTAGGCAAAGGTGCATTGGCAGGAGCGTCTGCTATGAGTTTAGCAGCACTCTGCTATTACGGTTCAGGAGTGAGGCCTGGAGTTTGCACAGAAGCACAGTAAGTCACTTTTACTTTCTGATAAACTTTTTGATAAGACTTCTAATAATAATTCTGTAACTGACCTGTTTTTATCTGGGTAAGGGTAAATATTTTAAATTCATGTTTCAAAGCCTAAAACAACTTAGAACAAAAAATAAATAGGGTCTATTGCTTTATCAATGGGCAAAATTAATAACCTATCTATCCACAATTTGTTCTACTAGAGTTAGAAAGCTGACATTTAAAGATGTATGGAGCTTATCAATACCTTAATTCGTAAACCAGCTAACTCCATATTAGTAAATTTTACATGAGACACTAAAAACTGACATTTTTTATTCATCATACATCAATGTATACAAAAATCATCGCACTGTGATGTAGGTATACTAATAGTAGAGTGAATATTGGAGTTATTCTTTAAATGTAACACGTGTAATAGTTTTTAGCAGAGGTCCAAACTAAAACGTAATTTGAATGTACAATGTGGAGTTAGCGGGTGTACAAATTAAGGTATTGTTATGTCAAATTCTATCTCTAGTGGGCAGTGGCGTGCAGTGGCCTACTTCACTTGAATTTAATTTTGGTGTAACTTATTGATTTTTTTATGTAGGAAGATTAATTTAGCATTAATAGGTCTATTTTAAGATAAATAATCAGTGTACTCAGTAAAAAAGATAATAACTTACACCACTATTGAATTCGAATGAGGAAGGCACTGGGTATTGCCTAATTGCCTATATGCAATGCACGCCACTGCTAGTGGGCCATATAGTGGATTAAGGTTATTATTTTTGGCTGTATATCAACAAATACTATTGAGAACAATAGATGTATTAGTGTTGAAAATATGTACAAAAACTAAACATGCTAATTTTAGCACTTTGTCATGTCATACATGATATTGTTATACCTACAATATAGTAGATGGTGATTAATAATTTTGGCACATTGTCCTGTTGTTTTTTTATACCTACTTATATTACACATGAAGATACCTACTTTTTCTGAAAACCTAGCCTTGAGGCTAATGATATTGAATTACCTTAATGTAGATCAGTACCCTGGTATGGTGGTGTGATTTTTTTTATTTCCCGGTAATGATACATCATTTAATAGACTATTTTTTTCCGAGTAGGTTTTATAAATACATCTTTGATTACAATAACCTGACCTGCCAGGTGTCCTATGGATGGCAATGACAAGCAGCTACCAGGAGGCAGCTATAAATTTTTCTAGACTTATTCCTGAGAGGTTTTTGGAACAATTGACTTGTGTTACAAACACCAATTTGGTTAATTTTGTTGGTCCAGCCAAAATGTGTTGTCTGTTAATAGTATAAGAAATATACAATAAAAATGTAGATTGAATGTAAGAAATGTTAAACAAGCCACAAGGATATTGTTACTTATTTATTACTTTATTTTCAGCCTCTGGCCAAAATATGTAAAGGATCGTATTAGAGCAACTTATGGTTACATTGCTGGTTCTATTCTACTAACCGCTGGTAGTGCCTACTCAGTATTCAGAACACCTGTATTGCTGAACTTAGTTGCAAGAAATGGATGGATGGTATGTTCATGATTTTGATCTCTATTAACATTTTTTTTTGTAAATATGTACATACTTATAAATTCAGTGATCGGAATAGGCTGACTATATTTGCCTAAACTTCGGAGAACAGAGACAGAAAGTGGAGACTTCCTTAAGACTATATTTTTTTTCCTGGGATTCGGGAAAAATCTTCAGTAAGTTGAAAATAAGCTTTATTTAAGATGTGTAAAGGCTATTTTTAACTAAACTTGCAATTAACAAATCTGGAATTTTCACTAAAACTAACCTGACTTAAATCATGTATTAGAATTATTAAACTGACCATTGTTGCATCAAATCTTTCAATACATAATATTCGTTAATGTGTAACACCTAAGTAAAACTAATTTCTAATTGCATTAACGGCCAAAATTAATATCCAATCTATCCACGATTTGCCCTACTGGAGATAGGAATTTGACATAAGCTCCATACAAAATATGTCAAATTTCTATCTCTAGTAGGATAAATCGTGAATAGATTGGATATTAATTTTGGCCGTAAAGGTACTTCGATATGTATTTCAGACGTAGGTACTGTAGATTTACGAAAATTCTTAGAGGGATCTTAAAACTATTGCATTATCTTTTGTGAAATACACATATTACCTATTTACTATTTCCCTAGTTCACTACTATGCCAGTGTTCTGAAACTTTCTGATACGATTTTCCTGTCACAATTTGAGACTCAGCAATGCAGACCAAACTAACGATCTGATGAGGATCAAACTATTTTTTTAGAGGTACATATATATAAAATAGAAGAAAAGCATTACAAACATGGATATAACAGCTTTATACTAGTATCAATCACTTTATCATGTAATAAAAATAAGCTAGAATATATAATTTTAGTTTTACGGTCTTCGAGTGCGTAAATCTGTTTGAAATTTAACACATTCATGTTTCTTAACTTTATTTTCATACGACGGGAAAAAAATCTAAAACTTGTATAGCAATTAGTTGTACTTAAGCTTTCATCATTTGAATAATGAATATAAATATTTATGAAGACATTAAAAAAACAAAGGTTGTTTTTATCATCTGTAAGAATATTTGTGTGGAATTTTATTACAGTAATTTAAAATCCCAAAGCCAATGACAAACTGCTCCATCTAATTTTTTTGTTGACTAAAAAAAATGTGCATGTGGCATAAAAAAAAGTAAAATATATACTTATTGACAAAACGTTATGTATTCAATGATTTGATACAACGGTTAGTTGGGTCATAAATATAATCCGAATATATAAATTAAAGTTAGATTATTTATTTCGGGATTTTACGTGAAAATCCCGAAAATTTGGTAATTGCACGTTTAGTTAAAAATTGCCTTTACACATCTTAAATATAGCTTATTTTCAACTTACTGAAGATTTTTCCCGAATCCTTGGAAAAAAAAAATTCACTTAAGGAAGTCTCCACTTTCTGTCTCTGTTCTCCGAAGTTTAGGCAAATATAGTCAGCCTATTCCGATCACTGCTACAATAAGAACATAATGCTGCATGCTGCTGTGATACATAAGGAACACCCAGACCAACACAAACACTTATGTTCATCACACAAATATTTGTGCCCTGTGAGAATCGAACCCGACGACCTCGTGATCAGCAGTCCAACACTCGAACCACTAGACCACAGACATTGTCCATTTCATCATATATGTACCTGCTTTCTCAAGCTAATTTATTACAGGAAAAACTGATAGCTGATGTATGAAGTTAGTGAATGTTGTTTACACATATTTAGGACCCCAGTGTGTATCAAAGAGCATGTTTTAACGTTGGTCCTAGGTGTCATACAAATACCTATGACAGTTGCTATGGGTAGTTTTATGCCTTAAAGTCTGATGATCCTAAATTCCTAACATACCTGTGAATAGTAATATGACGACGTCTGTGGTCTAGTGGTTCAAGTGTCGGACTGCTGATCACTAGGTCCAGATTGGTTTGATTCCCACAGAACACAAATATTTGTGTGATGAACATAAGTGTTTGTGTTTGTCTGGGTGTTTCTTATGTATTATAAGTATGTATTTACAAAAAAAAAGAGTATATAAGTATTATATCCATTGTCTAGTACCCATAGTACAGTCGACTGCATGACAGTGGTAACACTTGAATAAGAAAACCGCTGTCAAAATTGCTTGAATGTCAAACTGTTACCACAGACGTGTGGTCGACAGTACAAGCTCTGCTTAGTTTGGGACTAGATGGTGCTGTGTAAAAAATGTCCAAAACATATTTATTTATTTATTAGGCTGGATGAAACAGATTCTAAGTTTCTATTTGTTATGAAATAATAAACAGTACTGCAATGGCAATGTTATGTCATGTAGGGCTAGATATATAAAATTTACCAATCTATTGTATTTTACCTCTTTCAGTCAATACTTTTAACGCTTGGCCTGATGATTGGCTCTGGCATGGTGGTGCGAGGCATGGACTACACTCCCGGTTTCGGTGCTAAACAATTGGCATGGATAGTACACACCGGCATTATGGGCGCTGTCATTGCACCGATGTGCTTCCTTGGCGGCGCGGCGTTGACACGAGCCGCTTGGTAATATTATTTTACTATATATATAACTATGTGGTATTTTACCACGTTTTTATATACTCACTTTCAGTCATGTCTGTCTGTTCGGTACAAATTTTGTAATCGATTTTATACTAACTTCCCAATGA
This sequence comes from Asteroscopus sphinx, assembly GCA_949699075.1. NCBI lineage: Eukaryota > Metazoa > Arthropoda > Insecta > Lepidoptera > Noctuidae > Asteroscopus > Asteroscopus sphinx. The sequence continues at coordinate 23,189,289 of OX453004.1, read as the reverse complement.
GCTAGAGACTTCAAACTTTAAACATAGCTCAGGACTGGATGACAATGCAATATTAACAAAAAACGTGGTTATAGAATAATTTTAATCAAATTATTCTAAGTTAATTGACCATTCACGATTTTCGTGTGGACTTCTAAAATCATTTGAATGTTTCATCACATTCAAGCAACTTGTGATCACTTTTAAGAAAGGTCTAGCACATTATTTTTATCAAACTTTACTTCATAGCACAGCCAGTGGCATCAGAAATATCAGACTACAAAATTATCTGAACAATTAAGAAACTAAACTATATCTCAATGGCACAAGGGGTGTTTCAAAATAAACACCGTGCACACCAACTTTCATTCTGACAAGAATTTTATCCCATTGAGATAAAGTTTAACTTTCGTAATTGCTCAGAAGGCCAATCCTCGTTTTTTTTTTCTTCTAAATATAGTACTGATCTAGGGCAGCAATTACATGCCGTTTTCACTCGGTCCATTAAGAAAATAATAAAAAACGGGTGCATCGTCACACACATTCCGTTTGTGGAGTTTAATTGATTTTCAGTTTGTTCCACAGACTACATAGAGATACTACCATAAAGTTTGTCAAATTAATACAACATACTACAGCTTACATCTTTGCAATGGATAATACACTGATATTAAAATGTTCAAACTACGATTTATTGGCATTGGCAACATTCTGTTTGTTCCGATATTTTTGATGCTGACAATGCTGGAACCCTTGTCATTTTATTATTATTTATAATGAACTTTTTTTTGGCCTCCACCTCACCTGATGTTAAGCGACGGTGCCGGCGACGATGGTACATGCTTGCCCTGTAGAAACCTATTCACTCGAACCTTAAAGACCACCAGATTTTCGGGAAACACAGACGCTGCCAAGGAATTTCATTCATTAGCGGTACACATGATAAAGCTGTTAGCAAATCGGTTCGTGCGTAAGTGTGGAATGTCTACCATATAAGGGTGGCTATATGGTTGTCTTATGATGGAAAGGGCTTGGGGGAATTAAATCATGTAATACTAATTGATGTATGTAAATTTTAATTTTTTAATAATTTTTGCATTGTGTAAATTTTTATTTTTATTTAATTTAATGTATGTGTGTTTAATTTTTATTTATTCAAAAATCAAAATCAAAATAGTTTATTTGCAAATACAGGTTTTTTTGGTTACAATTATTGTGATTGAAGCCTCCTTTTAAGCAAGAATTGCCTGTATTAGGAGACTCCCCTCTTCTATAACAAGACGTACATATAATAATCTATTAATTAAAGCAAAACTTATATACCTACCTAACCAATGCTGGAATAATAAATAAATAAATAAAAATAAAAATCATTTATTGCAGGCATACACCCATATAACTTACACATACAATTTTGATTTAACGATCACAAATTATAGTAATTAAAAGATTAAGTAAATAATTTAATTCAATTAAATAATCAAAACAATTTAATAATTTATACTCATTATTAAAAATTTATAAATACAAAATCTCTTTAAAATCAAAATTCATTCAAAAATTAACAAAATCATCTCAATTAAAATTCATTAACATAAATTAATATTTAATTATTGCAATAATATTATTCTATGTGGTTTATGGGTTCAGAAGCCCGAAATAAAGAAATTTTCATTTAATTTAATACCAACGCACTGGTAGGCTAGCTACTCTGCGCCGATGCTCCAGGCTTTGTAGTTTGGCTTCGAGCCTTCGACTATCGCATATCTCTGTATCTCTCTGTTTCTTTACAAAGTTTGACAGCAATTGCATATGTAAATAGGTACACAGCCGGTGTGGTGGGTGGCCTGAGTACGATCGCGATCTGCGCGCCGTCGGGCGAGTTCCTGAACATGCGCGCGCCGCTGGCGATGGGGCTGGGCGCCGTGTTCGCTGCCTCGCTGGCCAGCATGTTCATACCACACACTTCTGCACTCGGAGCAGGTACACTCAGAAATCTTAAACCACCACTAAGGCTAAAATTGCTTGCACTTAATGTTAGATGGCAGCAGTAGGTACGTGTAATGTAGCAGGAATCAGCAGGATTCGTTCGAGGGATTTTGTCGACAAATTGTACCACAGTAAGAAGCAATAATAATAAAAAATTGCCTAATTTAATATTTAGTTTAGTTTAATTACATGTGAATTATCACTAGTACATATTTGCACACCTGTTAAGTTAGGATATGGTAAAAGAACTTTGTTTTAACCTAAGTATCACCCCATGTACACCCGTATTCAAGCAAATAAATGATTGATTGATTGATTGAATCATATCTGCCTATCAACGGATTTAAAATTGCTCATGACATCTGTGATCCAAGCCACTTGAATGAACTATGATTATGGGTACATTCTATTTTTTCTTACTTGCCTTATTTAGAAAGAAATATTGGCATGTTTTTTAATGCAATTTGTCAATAAAATAATTAAAAGAAATGTTAACAATCTCACACACTAAATGGATTGTTTTTACCTAATTACATGTGCAGAACTAGTAATTATATTTTATCAGTAGTTAATAAAGAGATCTGCCAAGATTTTTTACTGAACAATTTTATACTGTTTTTATTTTTATTATTTAGACAAGAAAAAAAACAGACTATAGTAAGGTATACATAGTATTCATAGACATAAATAAGGTCTTACTTTAATAATGGCAAATATTTAAAATGATCAATCTACACATTGTACCAAAAAATTTATTTTAAGAGCAAACCTGAAATCGCGAAAATAAATTCAAATTCAAAAGTTTTTATTTCAAATAAGCATTTACATGCACTTTCAAAACGTTAAGAATTCTAGTTGCATGGTTCCAAAAAGTTGGTCCTATGGAGAAGAGCCAGCAAAACTCCATGGATATACTCTTTTCATGTAATAAATGTTACAATGGTAAAAACGAAACACTTCTTGTCTGGCTTTACCAGTTCCTATTTCTTATGATCATCAAAGACATGGTGTATTGAACCTTATGCCACTTGTTGGTATTTCATAATATTATCTTGAACTCTTTATCTTTTCTGTTACAGGATTATATTCAATTAGTTTGTATGGTGGTCTGATTGTATTCGGCGGTTTCCTCCTATACGACACTCAAGCTATCATCAAACGCGCTGAGGTGCATCCAATGTACGGATTCCAGCCTTACGATCCAATAAACTCGTAAGTATAATTCAAACTATCTTTATATGTAGTCAAGCTCACATTAATGGTAACAGAACCAGTAAGCTGAGCCTGTCCTATATGACAGCTAAGCCAGTTCCGCTTAAATTGATTTGTTACCATTGAATTGCGATTGATTTTACCTGTCTCATTACTAACTATATTATGGTGTGTTAGTGGTCAATTGACGGCAGAGTAATATTGGAAGGACGAGGCGAAGCCAAGTAGTTCCGAAGTTATTTTAAAAGGACGAGGCGCCAGCCTAGTCCTTTTTAAACTAAACGAGGCCGAGACTTGTATAGAACTTTTCTCTCATTTGCGAGGAAACAACACACAAATGAATTTAAAAGAATCTAATTTTCATTCGCGCCAATTCATCAGCACGCGGTTTTTATTCTATTTTCAAACTTTTGAAAAAACACAAATGCGCTTTCATCCTTTAAAATAATAAATATTTTGTATAATAATTATTTAGGTTTTCACGATTACTACACATTATAATAAAACAAGTTTAACCCGATTACATCACGTATATTATTTGAATTGGTTTTCCTGAAGTTTCGAAAGCTTTGCAGCAAGATTAAGATGACAAGCGTCTTTACAAATCAGCGACAACACAGCCCCTAGACGGATATTGTTGAATTTAATGCGTACAAACAATTCTGCCACTAGCTGAGGTATGAGGAAGCGGGGTACTGCGATCCGGTTGGCCCTGACAATGTCATTATGTCATAGAAACTTCAAACTTTGTAGGGTTAGAGACGAGACAGATTTAGATTCAACACGATATAATATCGATAAAATATTATTTTATCGATATTATTTTTATGTAATACGTAGTATTAATTATAAGGATTTTAGCTTCTTATTTCTTTTAATATTATTTAATAATAAAGTAATTAATATACTAATAATAATAGTAAGTATTACATGTTGGGAGGGAGTCTTTCAAAATTATCTTAATTTTGAAAGTAAGATGGGTGCTCTGTACTTTCAGAATTAAGATAATTATATCTTTAAAAATATCTTTATGTATTTATTTGGTGTTGAATATGGAGTTATTATTTTGTAAAGCGGATATTTTAAAAGAGGTAATTGTCCGTTTATATAGGAAATAAATATTAAATAATAAAGTAATTAATTTAGTAGTAGTATTATATTATTTATTTTACCCAGCAATATTACACAAAATGTTACATTAACATACTAGGTAATACGTCTAGGTATAAATATTATTGTACCTACTTAACATTTAAAAGTAGTGATGCAACGAATACTACTTTTACGAATACGAATACGAATACCAATTCTACTATTCGGCGAATACGAATACGAATACGAATACCTGATTCTACTATAGCTGCACGTAAAGACGTATTAATCAATGATCAACAGTTTAAAACGACTCTGCTCAATTTTAGTACCTACACAATTTGATGAAGCACAGTTAACTTACAGAAAAGTGTCTAGGGATCAAGTACCTACATTTTAGAGTATCGCCGCAATTTAGGATTATTATTTTAACTTTTTTGGACCGTTATTGATTTTTTTAAGTGAATTTCACTATTTATCAATTTATCAATAAATCATTTTCTTTAAATTTTGATTAAAAATAGAAAATATTCCTATAAAAGTGTGTAATAGCGTTTTTACAAAACCGTTAAATTTTCTGAATCGGAACTGAAAAAAAATTGCATCGATATGGAGCGACGACATCATTTGACACGAGAAGAGATGATGAGAGCTGTCGGAATGTTGCAAGCTGGTTCCAGGCAACGTACTGTGGCTGTCGCTCTTGGAACTACACCGAGCGTCATAAGCTGCCTCTGAACACGCTATCGTATCACGGGCAGCGTGGCCGAGCGACATGGACATCACCACTCGTAGACAGGACCGGTACATCCAAAATACTGTTCGATGGAATCGTACCATGACCGCCATGATGTTGGCTACGAGGCTCCACAGCTCTTCAGGCTTGCTGATAAGCGACCAAACTATCCGAAATCGCTTACGTGAAATGCGTCTGTGTTCCCGAAGGCCGCTGAGAGTTCCACCTATAGCACCCCGCAATTGTAGGGCCCGGTTACAATGAAATAAAGAAAGAAAAAAAGGAATGGGCTCGTGAACATAGAATTTGGGAGGAAGAAGACTGGCGTTGTGTTTGCTTTTCCGATGAATCTTGTTTCGGTATGAGGCCGGATACAAGACGTACTCGAGTTAGGACCTCTGGACGTCAAGAACGTTTGAAATTTTGTTAGGAAGTTCATTCATATGGAGGGGGAACAATAATGGTTTGGGCTGGTATTTGGATCGGTGGAAGAACCAATCTCATTTGGATCAGGGGCAACCTCCGAGGATTGTTTCAGACGTGATCATCCCTTTGCGAAGCACGTCCACACACGGCTAGAGTCGTAACACGGACTCTTTCCGATTCTCGCCTCAACGTTCTGCCGTGGCCTGCTCAATCGCCAGACCTCAACCCAATTGAGAACGTATGGGGTATGCTCCAAAGAAGAGCTCTGCCGAGTATGGATGCCATGCATACCCCACAACAATTTTTTGACTAGTTAGAAAGAACATGGGCCGCCATTCCTCAGTGATTTTAATGCACTTATTTTAAGCATGCCAAATTGCTGTGATTGTGTGATTCGTATGAATGGTGGAAACACAGTATTTTTTTAGATTTACAATAAAAATTTAAAAAATGATTCATAATTTTTGCCTTTTTTGCCGTTTAATTGACGACATTAACATAGGTTAATTTCCCACAATTTGCAAAAAATATTTTTTTTCTTAATTTTTACAAAATATAGGGATATTTTGTTAACTTAAACATAGGAAATTAAAGTAAGATGCCAGTCTGGAAGACTAAATTTGGTAAATATTATTTGGATAATTTTTTATAGTTAAAAATGTACTTGATCCCTAGACACTTTTGATGTGTGTATATACATGCTTACTCCTACCTACCAAGGTAGTTTCACAAACAAAAACTAAAAGGTCGCCACAATTAGGTACTGACCATCTGTGGATGTTAGCAAAAGATAAGAAAGTTTAATGTTTTTATGTATGCATCTTTGTCAACACTCGGAAGTCACAACGCAATATCTGCATGGGATTTCTGTTTTTATTTTTTTACGAATGTCATGAAGGTTATTCGGCGAATACGAATATTCGTTAATTTGATGATATTCGGCGAATACGAATATTCGTATTCGTATTCGTTGCATCACTATTTAAAAGTGAACACAGCATGGAACAAAAACAAATATTATTGCAAACTATAACAGCTAATTAGCACGTAAATAAAACGTTATTCAAAATAAAAGAACCTACTCAAAAATAACTTAAATTTAAAGGACAAAAAAAAACAAAAAAATTCTAATCACCACTAATCATTTTTTAAATAAATTAATTTTATATATGTATAGCCTTCGAATAGTGCATTTGTAACTTTGAGCTTTTATAATAAAGCCATTATAAATACCATTCGATATAATCAAATAAAACAAATTTTGTGACTAATGAATATAACAACTAATAACTGTAATTTGGTTCTAGTAATCGCTGGCAGCTACCGCGGCACCACTCACTTCGCTCGCTCACAGTTCTAACCTTACCTAACCTATTTGATATATTTCTGATTGTTTTTATATAAACAATGTTGAATTAGACAGTAAACTGTACAATTGTCGTCAATGTAACCTCAAATTATGTGACTGCTCAAGAGGTCTCTTTTGGGTATTGAAATCTTTTTTATTATTTTATTTTAGTAGTAATTGAAAGTGAAATTCTGATAGTACTGAGTAATTTTTTCAGTGTTTACGTGTCAAACCGCGTTTGACAGTATTATTGTGATATTTAATAGATTTTAACAAAACCAAAAGATTGACGAAACAAGTATACGAAGCGAGTGTGGATGGAAGAGTTGGAAGGGGACGACCTCGGTGAACGTATCGCGATCAAATCGCGGATGTTCTCAAAAAATGCCAGGTTAAGTGTTCTCTAAATTGACGAGCATGCATGACGAGGTTAATGGACGTAGATGAAGGGAAAGAGGTGTGTCAGGATCGTAGCAGGTGGAAATCCATAGTCTCTGCCTACCTCAATGGGAAACAGGCGTGATAATATGTATGTATGTATGTATGTAACAAAACCAAACATTTTCAGGGATGTAATAGTGCGATTGATTTTAATTGAGGAAGTTTTTCGCAAAGAGGCCTTCGGAAGAAGTAAAAGACCAAGTAGCTTCATGGAGAAATATTACACATCCGTGCAAATCTTAAATAAAATCGAATGTGACACAAAAGTTGTTATTTTACTAAATTATTCATTCCTAGCTGTGCTTGTGACCCTGTCCGTGTGGAAGTTGTAAATTAACATCGTGGGCCTTACTCCCGACTGGTTCAAGCTCTGAACCAAATCGAGCTAATTTCAATACCTAGAAAAAAGCAGTACGATTTGACACTAACTCGAATTCAAATTCGATTGATACAGCACTCGATCCAGGCGGGGTCAGGAGTAAGGCTTAGAAGTGGGTAGCTACTCTAATAACTAGCTAAATAGCGGCTATTCAACAAATAGCCATGGCTACTTCGATCAATGGCTACGATATCTGTCAACACGATAGCTAGCTATTGGCTACTGCTTCGAATAACCAACAAGTTTACGGTGTAGCGGGCAGCCGCCGCGCTGCCGTGAGCTGACCAAGTAAAATAGCTATTGGCTATTGGTAGCTAGCTAGCGACTTTCTTTATTTTTACGATTTCTAACATAACTTAGTAGTCAATTAGGTTTAAAATCGTTTGAGATCTATAATTTTGTTTGTACAACAAAAGAAGGGTCTTTTGTTGTAGTTTTTACTGTAATTTTATTAGTTAATTTTAAATTTTCAATGTTTTCGACAGTTAAATATGTAGTAATTAGTAATACGTAATAAATGTAAAAATACGTACGTACGAAGGAAATTAATTTTTTTTAACAATACAATACAATACAAATACTATTGTACACAAAAGAAGATAGCAACATATATGACTTATATAGAACACATGTACAATGGGCGGTCTTATCGCTCAAGGCGATTTCTTCCAGACAACCTTAGGATGGACAATATGGGCAAGTAAAGAGAGGGGTAGTACGCAGTGTAACAACATAATAGAATACATATACTACATAACATAAATACTATACATATATCTATAACAAAACTACATAAATATAAGATACAATAAACATAATAAATACAATACAATATGTCTAAATATTACATAATGTACCTGCCGGAAATTACAGTGATGATAGGTAGCGATCATTTACCAGTTTTTTAAATATAGGCAAAGATTGAGCACGCCTCACTTGTACTGGCAAAGCATTCCACAGGCGAACAGCCTGAACTGTAAAAGAATTACCAAAGAAATTTGTGGAATGCGATGGTATCGCCAACGTGAGGTTTTCTGATGACCTTAAGAGCCTCGAATGTGTGTCACGAAGGAACACTAACTAACTAAAGGACTAACTAAAGGAACTAACTAAAGGAGCATTCTTTGCTAAGATCATTTTTCTCTAAGGTCAATGACCTTTGAACTAGGACGTCTTAAGTATTTTTCAGTTTTCTGTCTATAACTCAAAAATTTATAATCACATTATACTCAAAATAATTTTAAAAGAGAGTTTTTACAAAGGTCTATCAACGTGGAGAATTATAAGTATCTACGTTACATAGTTTAGAGATGGCAGGGGGGGGGGGACACATTGCAAGCCACTTTAGCTGACTATATTTCGCAGATGGTACACCTGATAAAAAAGTGCTGTATGAAACATTACCTTCATTTTAGTAGACCTATTCAATGATACCTCACACGAGGGGGTGGAGCGAAAAAAATATTTTCATCCCCATTTCACATGTATGGGCGCCACCCCTAAAATACATAATCACGCATTTTTTATTCTTTTAAAATTGAGATCTATATTTAAACTATCTTTTAACAAAATTGCATGTACTTATATTTATAACTGTCGAAGTTATTAAGCTGTAAAGGATTAGGACAGACGGACAGATGGATAGACGCACAGACGGATGGACATGACGAAACTGTAAGGGTTCCTTGTAGGACTACGGAACCCTAAAAAAGGTACATATATCATTTATCGTGTACGTATCGGTCGGAACAAAAGTTCGTTTATCGTTGAACGGGAGTAGACTCCCTGGCTGTTATAGGTATATAAAGATTGAATATTTGAAATCGTAGTTTTTTTTTTTTTTGTAGATTGCAAAATATTCTACTACCTATATTTTTCAAGTTTCGTTGATAGTATGGAGAACTTTGTTTCATCGATAACAGATTTAGTACATCACTAGTTACATTGACAATTAAATAGAGGGAAAGAGATAGTGTATTAAGTGCTTGCGTAAGAAAGAGATGTTTTGTGAAAGACATCAACGTGCCGTCTGCACCTTTGGTGTCCGTTACGAATTAACCAGTATAAGATGAACTCTCATTAAAAATTAAATCAGTTGAAAAATCTAATTGGATAATGACATTATTAACTTAACGATGAAATGTTATGCCGTCTTTCTGGACACTCAAAGACTTGCTGTTTTTACAACACAATCGTACTGTGCAAGAAGTCATTATAACATTTATTTGTAAATTTTGTGTTCACTAACACGGAAGTGTCAACGGCTCACAGAAGTGGTCGTAACTGATTCAAATTGTTTGAGTGGCGGCTTACATACAGGATTTTTCCCTTATGTGTGATAGAAATCGGTCGCCTGTTATGTGGCGTCTAGGGGCTGTGTTGTCGCTGTTACAAATATTTCAAAAATTATTTTAATCTTCAGTACAATTTCTAATTAATTAAAATAGTTCCGATGCACGCAGTAATCATTCACAATATCATTATCTTTTACAGTGTAGCATGCTGTTTAAGACTTGATTATTTTTAGAACTGGATGATGATGGACTTGATTTTGTTTATGGTTGGGCCACCTGTTTGGAACCCAGTTCTAAAAATAATCAAGTCCCAAACAGCACGCTACACTGTTACGCCTAAGGCTTGATTTCAGCCTTAGGCTGGTGTTCATCAACGTTAATTTTCTGATTAAATGGCTGTTTACTCGAAAAATGAACTGAAATTGTGGTTAAAGAGTCATTTAACTAGAGAATTATCTTTGTTGAAATCAAGCCTTAATCATTTATATTACTTGCTTACTAACGCCTGGTTCCCATAATCTACCATTACCGACGGTCACTTGTTTTTTCCTTAAAAATATAGACATTAAGTTAGAACATTTTTCAAAGAAAAATGAACCGTCGTCGGTAAAAGCAAATTATAGGAACCCAGCGTTAAATGTATATTTTTTATTAATGTTTAAAAATAAATCTATTGTTGCAGTGCTATTTCGGTATACTTGGACATCTTGAACATCTTCATGCGGATTGCTATCATCTTGTCCGGAGGCGGCGGCAACAAGAGGAAGTAAAAAAAGGAACGAATCTGGTCTAGTGCTTTCACGTAATTATTATTTATTTGCTGTATAAATAATCGAACAAAACAAAATTGATCGTAGACAGCAGACAATTTTGAAACCATCTTTCGACTGGAAAGAAACTATAAATGTGATATTGTTGTGTAGTCAGTAAGTTAGTGACATTCATTTAAGGTTTTGGCCGCAATAAATTGAACAACACAATTTGTGCAAAATTTTTATTTTGATTTTTCCTATCGTAAAATGTTAAAACTCGCTTGTTATTCTACTTATTCACGTGATAACGCAGGTTGCGATGATTAGGAACAGAGTTCAAAATTACGACGTAATTAATTAATATTAAAAGGACTTAAACTTGTCTTGTTGTGTAAGAAAATCTAGGTTGATTGATTTTAACCTAAAATGTTGGTGGCAGAGGATAAACTTATCTTGCCTTACACTGATTCTACTGATTACACAACTTAGAATTTCAGCTTCTAAAAGAGCATATTTATGAAATAGAATTACAATACCAATCCCGTATACGCATTTCATTTTTCATATCCTGACAAGTACCCGACACACTCCTAAGGAAAATTTCATGGTAAGAGATGTGCTCGAGTGTACTTATTGGATAGTCACGATAGGAGCATAACGAAATTTTAGTCCTCGTGCTCTTACCAGTAGGAGAACCCAGTAGGAGCATCTGGAAATGGCCGGGATCTGTGTTCACCATGAGTGTTCCATAGGGTTCAATCTAGGTCCTTTTTCGTTCCTCATTTATACGTGTTATTGAAATAACCGAAAACCTCTTAAGGGGTCCTTGTATTAATCAGTATGAAAAACTTCTACTATGGGACCAACCCTGAAATCGAAACCATAAGGAACCTGAAACCATAGGTCTTAGACGCATCTTGTTGGTACTCAAATGAAAGGGCAGCTCATGCTCTAGAGTTAGACCAATAAATGGTCAAACTTTCTGATAGGTCAACTGATGTTATGCGATGTTGTGGTCGACGATGGTAACAGGCTTGCCCAGCAAAAACTTCACTCGAGCCTTGAAGACCACCAGATTATACTTCCCGGGAATCACTGACGCCGGCAAGGAATTCCACTCTTTAGCGTTAATTGCCATAGGAATCAATTTTTTTAAATTTCTGATACAAGTTGTAGACAATACCTCTAGTAGCAGTAGTTCGGTTGTTAGTCAGGTCATGGGGTAACAATACGAAGCAAATTGAATTAGTTATAAAAAAAACCAATAGATGGCAGCTTAGATAACACTTGTGAGATTATCAATCTTTAAAAAACGTTATACGGCAAATTTACGCGAAATAACAATTATAAAAAATCAAGGCATCGTCATTTATTGTACATTTATCTATTTACACTCGGTGATAACACTTATACAACGAAAAAAATATTAAGTCATTAGTTCAGTTAAAACTCACCATTGAAACCTATTACAATGACGAAATAGCCATTGATCTCTCGTTTTGATTTAAGCTAATAGCAATAGGTGGCGCTGTACTCAAATTGTCACATGAATTGTAACGAGACGAGAACTGTACAATGATTTAATGTTTTTGGAAAAAATCTTCTAGGAACCTAGGACGTACAAGACAAGACTTAACGAGACTGATGTCAAAAATGAATATTCTAGAATTTCTGTACTACAGATTAATATATTATAATTAAACTGAGTAAAATGACAAATTCTAACTAAAAATAGAACGACAATTTCGCCACTTCAAGTAGTGTTCGAGTAGCCAGGCGGTATAATGGGTAGGATTATATTGTTTTGTTCCGAGATCAAATCCGAACTGCCGACGTACTTTTTGTGATTTCTTTTTATGTTTTAAGATAATATTAATTATGTTTTTCAGAGATTTGACATTAGATTGGCAATAAATGTCAAATCTGTGGTGTTTTTCAATAAATTAATTTTGAAACTTTTTAATAAATGTTTATCTATGGCGTTAGTAGAAAATTATAAAAATACGACATTGTGTTTATGAACACAATATGGTGTTATTTACCGACTCCCACGCGGACAATGTCGCGGGCACTGGCACTGGAAGTTACATGAAAAAAATCGCAATTATTAAGTAAGTTCAAAAAATATCGGGCTGTCCATGAAAAGAAACACTGACATAGACCCATCGTGTTGCTACTCAAATGAATGGACTCGATGAGCTCTTCTCAAATAAATGGTCAAAACTACTGATGGCCATATCTCCTAAACCTCAGGTCTTAGACCCATCATGTTGGTACTTAAATGAAAGGGCCGAGCGGGCGGGCGGTGCGGCGGCGGTGTTGCACGGAATAGGTCGCTAGATAGCGCTGTAACAACACGCAACCACACGCTCTGACTCGCGGAGTGCCGCCAATGCTGCCGTCTATTGTAAAAACTGAGAAACTTAAAATAGCCAGAGCAATTGCCGGACTTAGGAAGGTCTCATTTCTTTGTTCGGGATTGTGTATCTGTACTATAGTATTATATTATCTGTGGTCAGGTTGAACAGACTAGTGCAATTTTTCAGTGGTAATAGTCCGGTTTTTAGTAGCAATAAATCGGTTAGTAATGCAAAACTTTTAGTAAAAATAGTTCGGCTAGTAATGTAAAGAACAAAGTTACTGTAGATAGGTACCATATATACTTTAATTTGAAACTGAAGTTGTTACAACTGATATTGATACTAAAGGTTTTTTTGTTTTAATTATATTACTTTGCACGCGCTTTGCACTAGTTCGGTCAACTGGACTTAACACCACGACTCACAAGTACAGATAATTAGAGCTGCAGGCGTAGCATGACCGCTGTAGACAAAGCTTATGTCGACGGAAGAATAGACAAAATGACGTATTGTAGAAAGATTTCTTCCGTCCGTAGCATGCCGATGTCAATAATGAAGAAAAGAAATGTTTCTATACTTCGATCGACACATGTCTACAACGTCGAGCATGGCGAACATATTTTCTCTACTTTTGACAATTAGGGGCAGACATGTTTCTCTTCAAATAGAAGAAATTAGTCTACATCTCATGAGACCTAGACAAAATTATTCTTTAGTTTTATTAGCACTAGATTCTTGTTAAATTGGTTTCATTGGAGTTTTTGAACAACAATAATAACATGTCGGGTTCCTATCGTCGCTATCTCCTTAGTTATTATCAAAAACTAGCCTTTGCCCGCGTGTAATTCGTAATAAGTATATCGAATGACTATCGTTTATCCCCCGGGAACTGTGTCTTCCCGGGATAAAAAGGTTTCCTTTATGTTAATGCACACCCTGTTTGAACATGAACATGATTGAAGGACAAACAAACAAACATCCATAATTTCGCATTTATAATATTAGTAGGATTACATATAAGACTATTAGCTGAATGCCCGCGGCTTCTTCGGCTTATCACAGAAAGCCTTATCGCGCATCCCTCGGGAACTGTTTATTTTTTCGGTACAAAAAGTAAATAGAGTATGGCAAAAGGCTCGCCCCCTATTACATGGGACTATAACATAACTGGCGAAATGTGGGTGTACTATTATTACACCTCTGCCTACCCCTTCGGGGAAATACAGGCGTGATGTTATGTTATGTTAGTATACTTTATTGTTTGCACACCATAAAATTAAAAATAAAGTTGTAACAAACATGAGCACAATACTAACAATTGGCCGTCTTATCACTAAAAGCAATATGTTATGTTGTAGCCTATATATTAATCCAGACACATAATATAATACTATAATCCGGGTAATGAAACGGATGAACGGATTTATTTTTTATTTTTATTTATGCTAAATTTCATCCAAATCCGTTCAGCCGTTTCAGCGTGGTTGAGTAACAAATTTTATAATATCCAAATATCTTCAAACTTTTACATTTATAATATTAGTGAGATAGTTTTTAATACGGACAAGAACACATTTTATGTGATCTAATTGCAGCCCTCTATCTCCGAGCTAGTTTTCAAGAACTACAAATTGGCAACGAGAAGGTGCAGTATTTGTGGCAGTCAGCCTGACTCAGTCCTTCTTCTTCTATCGTGTCGACATGAGCTACATAATGATCATAGCTCATGCCTTGGGCAAAAGATTAGCCAGTCAGCAGGTTGGTAGCGGGACTGACTGCCCAGGGTACGCAGGGGACTCAGTCCTAATCATGGGTCTTTGAACGGGTGGACTTAAAATGGTCTAGTCCAATAATACCTCTATACATTTTGCTGTACTTCACAAGCTGTAAATGAATCCAATGTTCACAATGGAACAAATAAAATAATAATTTACCAAAACTAACAAAGTTTATTATTGCAAATCATAGAAAACTATTAGTGATGGTAACTCTCCGGTGAAGATGAATAAGTATATTCAGTATCAGTGTTTCTCGGCTAAACCATTTGTTGGTGAAAATTGTCTTCACTTCTTCCTATATTTTAATAATATTCCAATCATATTGTCATGTAGTTCTTGAGTTTTACCAACTTTTTATTGATTTAGTTTTCACGTGTTTATACATGAAAATTAGTAAATAGCCTCCAGTCTTGTATTGTTAACGAATATTGCATTGTATTCTATCTGCAAGTTTTCTGAAAACAGTAAAAAAACTACAAATTAGTTTTGTTTACACGGTGAGCAGCGAGACGATGTTTCAACAGTAAAAACAAAGTATAATAAATTACTAAGGTATCAAAGCAAGGAGGTACCGGTGAAGGTAGGTAGGTGTTAACTCTACTCTGTACATCCCAAAATCTTCCAATAGTTAATATTGGCCTCAAATATGGTTTGGGACTGTATGAAGAACACTCAATCACAATGCTAATAATCGGTACATAGGAATATGACTTACTTCTTTTTTGACATCAATAACATGCTTTTCCACAAAACAAAGCAAAAACATTATAGTGAAATTATTTACAACAAAGCGAACTAGGTACTTAATTACATTGTTTTAATAAAAATAAACATTAATTTACTTTGTAAAACGAATCCTTCGACCTTGACATTCATGACTTCAAAATGCGTATTGTCGTTGCTTTGAATTACGTATTTGTTACGGCGCAGCGTGGGTAGGCCCCCCACAAGGTGGACCGACGACCTGGTGAAGGTCGCGGGAATCCGCTGGATGCGGAAGGCACAGGACCGGTCGTTGTGGCGATGTTTGGGGGAGGCCTATGTCCAGCAGTGGACGTCTTTCGGCTGAAATGATGATGATGATGACGTACAAAATGTTTCAAAACTTATTCGATTCACCTTTTTTCTAGATAACGAAACGTAATAATATGGTAGGATTTGGTAGAATTTGTACGGCACTAGCTACGTTCTCGTTGCTATGGAAAAAGATCTGTCACGTTGTCTACGTAGAAACTCGAGTCGACGGGTCGCTTCATGCTCGAGAAGAGAGCTTTGTCTACTCTTGGAAGAATAGACATAGAATTGGTCATGCTACGCCTACTGGTGGATCCACAAGTCATTCATCGTCATATGAAATAACCATGACTCGTGGACCCACCAGTGGGACCACGAGTCATACAATATAACCATTATCATATCTATCATAAGTTTTCGAACTGGTGGTACAAAGCCAGTGGGTCCACGAGTCATACATCGTTTGGCTATGACGTGGTACAGGGACCTAACTCCCGACTGGTCCAGTTCTGAACCAAATCAAGCTAGTGCCAATTCCTAGAGGAACCCGGGCCTTTCTCCCGATTGGTCCGAGCTCTCAACTAAATCGAGCTAATGTCAATTCCTAGAGGAATGCAGTACGAATTGACACTAACTCGAATTCGATTGATACATAACTCGATCCAGTCAGCCAGGGAGTTAAGGCCCCTGACAGTAAAACGAATTCAAAGTTAATTCTAACTCCCGAACCAAACCGAATCGAGAACGATCGATATTCGTTCGATTGTCAGAAGTCAATGGTTCGATTGCTGGTACTACACGCAACACCTCGAGCTTGGGGGACTGCACGACTATAACAATATTGTATGCTGTGGAATTGGATAATATTTGAAATCCGAATCGAATGATACAGCTTGTCTATGTAACATAAGCTTGATTTTCTTAAAATAAACAAATAGGCGTTGTTTTGAATATATTGTTTATTTACATGACTAAATTGTAACATTTTACAATCGGTATTTAATTATAATGGAATATGCACTTGAGTTTATTGGTTTTTGTGATAGTAAGTACAAACATAAATGCATAGGCCAGCAAGCAACTTTTTAGAAGAGCAATTGCTAGAACATTGATAAAGGACTAGAATTCTGTCAATTAATTACATACATCCTATTCGGATGAAGTTTCGATAAATTCATTATAAAAATAAAATACTTTTGAGGATCATAATATAGAAA
This sequence comes from Asteroscopus sphinx, assembly GCA_949699075.1. NCBI lineage: Eukaryota > Metazoa > Arthropoda > Insecta > Lepidoptera > Noctuidae > Asteroscopus > Asteroscopus sphinx. The sequence continues at coordinate 23,172,272 of OX453004.1, read as the reverse complement.
AAATAACATCACAATAGAAATGCAATTAAACATAAAACTATATAATAACGCAAAAGCTTTAGTTTATTGTCATAAAGTACATAATAATAAGAAAAATAAAATATCACAAGTATTTATCAAATAAAGGCTCTTTGGAATTATCATTAAAATATAATATAACGGTATAACCTAAAACTACAGATTCAATAATAATATTGCTGCTCTTTCAAATTATAATTTATAATGCAAGGTGAATTAATTTGAAAACATGATAACCTCTGAAATTTTCAAACAGTCAATGAATAATGTTAGAACTAGGGCTTCGATTCCGAGATCTCAAAATATTGGAATCTCGCTACATTTTCTACGTATTTATAATATCGGTATTAGAACGTAAAATATCGGAATTCCGATATTTCGATATTTTCCAGAAAATGTATGAGAACATCAAAAAATCCGAGAGCTAGTTATTTTTAAGCAAAGACTAGTGGTGTGCCTCGAACGTTACAACAAACTTTAATTTGTAATGTATTTTCCATTCATAAATCTTATTTTTGTCGATTTTTTTTATATTTTTTTTATTGATCGTTGGCAGAGTTAGAAGACTGGCCAGAGAGTGCTAGTGAGAAAATGCTTTTGCTTTTATTGCTTATAAAGTTTTTTTTTTTCACTTATTAATGAAAATTTTTGTTATTGATTTTGAACTACAGGCCCATCTCACTTCTGAGCCATGTCTACAAGCTGTTTTAGAGAGTCATTACGAACCGTCTTTCACGTGGGTTTGACGACTTCCAGCTTCCCGAACAAGCCAGTTTCCGAAAAGGCTTTAGAACACATACATACACTGCGGCAGGTTATACAGAAGACCGAAGAGTATAACGTGCCTCTTTGTTTAGCGTTTGTGGACTACGAGAAAGCCTTCGATTCGACCGAGTCTTGGGCTGTACTACAGTCTTTTCAACGGTGCCAGATTGACTATCGGTACATCAAAGTGTTAAAGTGTTTGTATGAAAACGATTACAGGACAAAGCCTCAAAACCTATCCTTCTGCAGCGAAGTGTGAGACAGGGAGATGTGATCTCTCCGAAACTGTTCACTGCTGCATTGGAGGAAGTCTTCAGGTTTCTGGACTGGAAAGGGCTAGGCATTAACATAAACGGCAAGTATATCACTCACCTTCGGTTTGCCGACAACATATAGTCATAGCTGAGATCATATAGGACCTCAATACAAAGCTCGATGACCTCAGTAGAGCTTCCGATAGAGTGGAAATATGGACAAGACAAAGGTCAAATGTCGAATAATAATAATATAGCACCCATATCCGTAAATATCGGAAAATCTACAGTCGAAGTTGTTGACGATTACCTATGTATTCCTAGGACTTTGACTAATCAAAGACCTAGGACAAACTGTCCACTTATGTAGGTCCAACTTCGAGAAAGAGGTCAATCGTTGAATTCGACTCGGTTGGGCAGCGTTCGGAAAGCTACGCAATATCTTCTGGTCCAAAATACTGCAGTGTCTCAAGAAGAAAGTCTTTAACCAGTGTGTGTTGTCAGTAATTACTTACGGTACTAAAACGTGGTTGCTCACAATGGGCCTGATAAGAAGGCTCAAAGTCACTCAAAGGGCAATGGAGAGGGCTATGCTTGGAGTATCCCGTGATCGAATCAGAAATGAGGAGATTCGCAGGAGAACGAAAGTAACCGACATAGCCAAACTTAAGTGGCAGTGGGCGGGGCACATTGCTCGCAGAACGGATGGCCGATGGGACAGTAAAATTCTGAAGTGGCGACCGCGTACTGGAAGGCGCAGCGTAGGTAGGCCCCCCACAAGGTGGACCGACGACCTGGTGAAGGTCGCGCGAATCCGTTGGATGCAGAAAGCGCAGTTCTGGTCGTTGTGGCGATGCTTGGGGGAGGCCTATGTTCAGCAGTGGACGTCTTTCGGCTGAAATTGTGATGATGATGACAGGCCGTTCAGGTTTATTAGATCATAAATAGCCATTAGTTTTCAAAAGCAACACTTTTGGCATAATCTCCACTTTTTACTTTACAAACAAGGTTAGGTTTTCATTTTAAATCAAGTCCTGGTAGTATTTAAAAATATTGTGTCTCAATATCGGAATCTCGGAATTCCGATATTTTAAAACAGGCGATATTGAGAAGCCCTAGTTAGAACAGTAATATAATGATAGAACACTGATAGGACCTTCTGATTTAAAAATAATTTAATTATCTGGGTGTATTTATTTATAAATGGTCCAACTTTGGTACATACAAATGCGGCTGAAGTTGAAGACTTGAATAAATTTTAATCGACGTATTTTGCAGAAAATTGGGATTAAATATGCTTACATAGTAATACTTACCCTACTGGTGTTTTAATACATACATATAATACTAATGACCAAAATTACATCTTATGAGCAATAAAAAATTATTAAGTTACAAGAGATCTTCCCATCCTTAAATTAAGTAGCTATATCGCCAGTCTTATGTGCTTGTTGTTTCAAATAAATAGCATACATTTGCCGCGCCTGGTTCAGTACCCTGTTTACGTTGTGTTTACGAACCATTTTGTCAAAATGCATCGCGAGTTCGTTATAATCCATACGATTCCTCATTATATAGTCTCTGTGTTGTAATAAGACAGTTAAACAAAGGAACATCAAAAATGGATTCCCACCTCCGAACACGATCGGTGGCGGAAGGCTGCTAATACTCGTCTTAGCTGAACCATCACTGGTCACTGAAGAAACACTAGCAGTTTTTTGGATGGGAGGTTTAAACACCTCGTATTTTTTCTGAAAGCTATTTATGGTTGACGCAACGCTGTGCAAATTCGTTTGTTTTGCATTTAGAAGTGATTCGCAATTCTTTTTTGCGTTTTCTAATTCCTGCGACATACTTGAGAAGAACTTTTGCGACCTTGATGTGTTGGAGTTATGTGGTTGATTACTTTTAACAGTGTCTACGTTTGAAGATTCACCAACGTCTTTTTCAGAAGATTCTGATTCACTGGAATGTGTATTAGAATGTTTTGTTTCACGATATAACTCTTGGGGCTCAAGTGACTGATTTTTTCTTAATAACCTTATTGGTGTGACAGATTTTTTACCAGAATGTTCTTCAAATATTTCTCCGGTATCTCCATCGAAATCCAGCTCTGCCTGTTCATCAGGCGTCTGTGGGCAACTCGCCGTTGTTCGTGTTGTAGGTGTATTTCTGTGCAATGGATTTTCCCATAAATAAATATCTTCAGCGCTTCTGGCGTTTGACCTAACAGTTTCAAGTAAAGGCGCCTTTTTCACAGTTTCTAATAATTGTGGTCGAGTTTCTATGGTAGTAAAGATTTTAGAGTCTTGTTTGATTTCAGTGCAATCTTGTGTTGGTTTTTCATCAGTGCTTGTTGAATCTGAAGGAGAGTCATACATCATGCTACATCTGTTAATATACGAGGGACCAAACACCTGACGATCCAAATGTTCTAATTCAAGTCTTAATTCTCTTGTCATAGATGTTGTCATGGGGTAGTACTCTTGTGAGTCATCGGGACTGCTGCCATCATTTGTATCAGAATAAATATTCTTATTCAATGTACTAGTTTTATCTGCCTTTGAATTATGCACCCTCACATCGTCAAGAGATGTTTTGGTGAGCGTTATTCTTGGACATTCCTTAGAAGATTTTTCTATGACCGAATGAGTTCTTTGTAGTTTTTCTTGTGTTACTGCACCCACTTTACTTCCAGTGGCAAAATTAAGAAATTCATTTAAGTTTCTTATCATTTTTACTTTTGGTTGTTTACTAGATGTTTCTATACTAACAGCATCTGAGTCAAGTTTGTCGAGTGAGGAAAAGAATTTATTATTATGTACGGATATCTTATCTCGCAATAATCTTATTTGATTCCCTAGAGGTGTGTCTTTTACGTCGCCATGTGAAGTCCCATTCGTTAAGTTTCCAGTGCTCGACCACGCGGTGGCATGAGCATCTTGCGTTGATGGAGATTTGTCATGCTCTGGAACACTTTTCATACTCCTTCTAGTGTGGATTTTGGAGTCCTTTAGTGATAAATTATTTAATTTATTTTTCTCTGTCTCATATCTATCTAACTTCGGTTTCTGCATTTGTAAAGCGGCGTCATCTAAACTTTGGAATTCCTTTGAGTGTCGAAGTAAAGGGTTTGTTACTACTTTACGAGTCGCATTTTCGTCTAAGCTGTGATTCATTTGTTTACAGGTAGCAAGTTTCGGTGCTTTCACATTCGCAAGGCTGAAGCTTGAGCTCTGTCGTCTTATAGCGCATACTTTAGTATAAGCATTTTCTCTAGGGGCTTTTATCAGAGGACTCAAAGGTGGTGGATCGTCGTCTATTTCCATCGCCGGATCAAATTCTTTTTCTTTTAGGCATAAGTCAACTGTCGGGGTTTTCTGGGGTAAGGATGCCCATAACACTTCGAGCATTCTGAGAGCATCATCAAAGGCAAATTCTCTTTTCATTTCTAAGAGTAACCACCTATAACAGAACAGTAAGTCGTCAGCCTGTTGAGATTTTAAGTAGTTGTAGAAGTCAGGATCGTACACTTGCAGGCATTCAGTCAAATGAGAGAACTTTACTGTCATGGCTTCCCCATCAAGCAGGAAGTTGGGGTACAAACGAGTCATTAGCGCACAGAGGCATATGTACGCATGGGCCTCATCGCCCATCGTCACGAGCAAAGGCGATGCTAGGTCAGACATACCTTGACAATAACTTACAGTAGGATGATTAAGTGCGTACCTGAAATAAGAGAACACATTACTTTAGTAAGAACCTGACTTTTTTTAGGGTTCCGTAGAACCCTTATCGTTTCGTCATGTCCGTCCGTCTGGCCGTCTGTCCTAATCCTTTACAGCTTAATAACTTCTACAGTTATAAAAGTAAATGATTTTTTGTTAAAAATCTATATCTAGACTAGATCTCAATTTTAAAGGAATAGATAAATCGTGATTACGTATTTAAGGGGTAGCGCCCACACATGTGAAATGGGGATGATTTTATTTTTTCGCTGCACCCCTTCGTGTGGGGTATTATTGAATAGGTCTACTAAAATGAAGGTAATGTTTCATACATAACTTTTTCATCAGGTGTACCATCTGCGAAATATAGCCCGCCAAAGTGGCTTGCAATGTGTCCCCTGCCATTTCTAAACTATGCAACGTAGAAACTTATAATCTTCCACATTGATAGACCTTTGTAAAAACTCTCTTTTAAAATTATTTCGAGTATAATGTGATTATAAATTTTTGAGTTATAGAGAGAAAACTGAAAAATACTTAAAACGTCCTAGTTCAAAGGTCATTGACCTTAGATAAAAATGATCAGAGCAAATAATGCTCCTTTAGCTACTTTCTATTTAAAAAAATCACAACAAGTAACTTTGTGTTATGTTGACATGACACACTTCTTAAATTTGGCGCTGTACAGCGCCATCTAGCGACTACTAACAACACTCTCTGAGTTACCAATTCAAATTCAAATATTTATTTGCTTTTAAATATGGTTACAGTAGGTGTTACAAATATATTTAGTAGGTAGTTCAGCATAGTTTGTCATAACATAAGGACATGCAAATGATAGTGTTCACAATAAAATTATATTACTATATTAAATGTTTATCTTCCAAATATTCATTGACTGAATGAATGAATGCTGCAATGCTGCCGTCTATTCCAAAAACTAAAATAGCCATGATTAATATTCGATTTGATTTGTTTGTAACACCTACTTAAGGAACCCTATAATACTGAGCATGGCCCGACATGCTCTTGGCCGGTTTTTTATATTATAGGATGGCGAAACGAGCTAAAGGCCCACCTGATGTTAAGCGGTTACCTTTGCCAATAACAACTTTAATACTACCTAGGCCAGCTATACTCAACCTGCGGCCCGCGGGCCGCATGTGGCCCGCCGGGCCTTTGTTATTGGCCCATCTAAAGTTACAAATTTATTGTAAACCATTTTAAATTTCGCGCCCATCAGAGAATGGGTGTTACAGAAGAGAAGTTTTACAAATAAATTATTTTAATTTTGATTTAGAACGGGAATGTGAGCCGAGCGCTATCAGCGATTTTTTGTTCCCCAAAAATATAAAAGCGTCCAAAGATGTGCCCAAATCCTACTAACATTCTTTGGGTCTATGTATGTGTGCGAATCGTCTTTTTCAAAAATGAAATACACAAAGAACGTTTACAGAAACAAACTTACAGATTCTCATCTGGATGATGTTATAAGAATAACATGTAGCGACAAGCCAGATCTTGATAAAGTTTTGAAGAAGTGTTCACAGTATCAAAAGTCGCATTAAAACATGTAAACATCTTTGTTAAAACTTCTTTTTTCATTAATAAACTACATCGTTATCTTGGAATTACGTTTATACCTAAATAATTTTTGCTTGCGGCCCGCGACACCATGACTGAAACGTGTTTGTGGGCCCTATAAAAAAAAGGTTGAGTATAGCTGACCTAGGCTGTTGCCTAAATGGTACCGCAAGTCGGTTCGCCGAACTGAGCCATGAAGATGGAAAGTGATTGTAATTTCACCGGCACCCGTAACCTTCAGACTGAAACACAACAATGCCAGCATCACTATTTGGCGGAGAAGTAGGTACGGTGGTAGTAGTTCCCCGGACGAGCTCTTACACAAAGGAGCTCTACTACTACTGCTATAGATTCACGAACAATATTTTACTGTCATAAAACTTACGTAGTTAATATATTGAAGAGTGAAGCTATATTTTGATTGTCGTCGCTGCCAGCATAGAAGTTATGATGTCTGTCAGTTCTTAACACATCCTTTCGAACCATACCGGTCACATAAGCTAAGTCAGCATTTACCTGTAAATAAATAGTTTCATAAGATTCTATGTAATCAAATATTATTTATTAGGTTTTTTTTAACACTTATACATATTAAATTGTGAACACACTAGTGTAGTGTAGTGTTCACGGTAGCATAGTGGCTAAAGCACTGGCGTACTGAGCCAGGAGTCGCAGGTTCGAATCCTGCTCGTGAGCGATTTTTTCTTTCCACAATTTAAATGTAATATATTTTGTATGTAATCTTTAGATTCCGCTTCGCGTGCGTAAATGCGTAAAAATAATAAAATACTTATATAGGTATGCTTTTCTAGCTGACCACTAGAGCAGACATACTGAAACAAACTCAGAGTCACCCACTTTTGTTTGTCTTCATCTTAAAGATAGGAAATAATTATATACTACTCACCATTCCTTTTTGGATACAATCTTTCCAGCGCGCTCTTAGAGCATAATATTCATTTGCTTTCCTTTTAATGTAGTCCATTCTCTCTTTGCCAGTCATGCCATCGGGATATACATTGAGAATATGTTTCCATACAACTTTTCTGAAATACAATCGTAAGTATTATAAATATGGCAAAATTTGTTTTCTATAGCTATAGCGATATATGTATACTATAGCCTAAAAATAATTAAAAGAGCCTCCACGAGTGACGATATTTAATTGATCGTCCGGCGCACCCTGGGCAGTCAGCCTTGCTACCAACCTGCTGACTGGCTAATCTTTTTCCCACGGCATGAGCTATGGTCATTTAGAGATGCGCCGAATATTCGTTTGGTATTCGGTATTCCGCGTATTCGGCATCTTTTCCACTATTTGTATTCGGCCGAATTATTCGGTTTTGTTGCCGAATATATTCGGTTCAAGTATTTCTATTTTCTTGGCTACATGACATGGTGTAGAACTAAAAGACAAAACTTCTTATGTAAGATTTATGTTATATTATAAGTCAAAGAACACATCTTTATTTCTTAACCTATAGTTAGTATAGTCAACATTTATTTTAAACCTTAAATCTGAAGAACCTGTTTTAATAAGAACTTGTTTACGCGGCAAAACAATGTAATGGTAAACCGAATAATTCGGCCGAATATCCGGTTCGGTAAAGTAAAGGTTAAACCGAATATTATTTGGTATTCGGTTATTCGGTGAAACCACTATTCGGCGCATCACGTCATTATGTAGCTCACGTCGACACGATAGAAGAAGAAGATAGCCTACTTTCAGAATAGCATATTCAATTTTTTTCATTTTCTTCATAAGTTATACTAACCTCAGACTAGGATCGATGCCACCGCAATATATGACTTCCCTAAGCTTGGAAGTATTCGTGATCTGTCCAACAGCATCCAAGAATGCTCTAAACTCAATATCACTCAGAGGCGGACGTGGTGCAGTGTTTGGGTCATCATACAGATTCAGAGCTCTTGATACCATGTTGAATGTTTTTTCAACCTGCCAATATAATATTTGTATAGTCCATCCACCCAGTAATTACTTACGGCACTGAAACGTGGTCGTACACAATGGGCCTGATAAGAAGGCTCAAAGTCACTCAAAGGGCAATGGAGAGGGTTATGCTCGGAGTGTCCCTGTGTGATCGAATCAGAAATGAAGAGATTCGCAGAAGAACGAAGGTAACTGACAGCCAGAAGAATTGCCAAACTTAAGTGGCAGTGGGCAGTTCACATTGCTCGCAGAACGGATGACCGATGGTGGATGGAATCGCAGTTGGTTAGTTAAATACTCGGAGAACGCTGCTGCCCATCTTCTGGTGAATCCCTTAGTCGCCTTTTAAGACACCAATGAGAAGAGATAGGGTTCATACAATTAATGCTTTTGCCTAACCTAGGAATCAAACTCAGACCATCCTTGGTAGTCATATTTATAACCACTAGGCCACAGACAGTTAAAAGTATGTGGATGAGTTTAAATGAAATAACCATTGCCCTTGATTATTAAATCACAAGAGATATCAGCCAGGATATAAAACATTATCATCCATCCTTTAAATTAACAATATGATTACAAAAACACCCACTATTGCTTTGTTAAACTGACAATAGGATTAATTATTTAGTTTCTACAATTACCTACACCTGCAGACGTAACATGACCAATGTAGACAAGAGATTTATCTATAGAAAAGATATCGCTTCACTCGCGCTAATATACCGGGTTCTTCGTCACTTAAGCTCATATGGGTTAGCGTACACCGACACAGAGTGACGGCGAAGCGACTAATTTCGTAACAATTGGAATTAATTCGATATGATCTACATACAAGTGGAATTTGAATAGCGAAATTAAATCACACTGAGAGGTTCAAAGCGCCGCGAAGACTGTTCGAGCAGTTATAAGCATCCAATAGAGCCGGTGCGAGCCTAGTCGCAGCGCCGCGTGGCAATCAGTGTGCTTTGCGATCAGTAAACTGCTCTTCGTCGCTACTCCGTTGGTGTGCGCTATTTTTCCGATTCTGTTCTTCATAAATTGACCTTCACTAATTGATTCATATAAAATAACATGGACCATCTCATGTTTTTGTTGTTGTCCAAAGTGGATTAAATGGCAATTAAATAAAGAGACAGCAGCCTTACATAACATAACATAACATTACACCTGTATTTCCCAGAAGGGTTGCGCAGAGGTGTATAGTACACCCAGATTTCGCCAGTTATGTTATAGTCCCATGTAATAGAGGGCGAGCCTATTGCCATTTTCGGGGCACAAATCCAGACTCCGGGCTGCTACTGAAAATTTCCTAATGAAAAAACCCAATAACACTGCCCGACCCGGGAATCCAACCCAGGACTCAGCTCAGCAGTCACGCTTGCAACCACTAGATCAACGAGGCAGTCGAGCAGCCTTAATCTTGCAAAAAAACAAGAAAACTTTTGCGCTTGTCTAATCTTCCAGCGGTTCAACGTGGGTTCATTCCAAATAATATTATCATGTTGGTGCTGATAGTGATGAATAATTAATTATTTACATTTACTACTTATTGCTTGAATTAGATGTTGAAATTATTTTTTGGAACTGATAAAACCAATAAAGAAGAAGAAGATAAAGAAGAAGTTTGAATGAATTGTTTCCTACATTTCTGTCTGTACTTATCTACTACTGCCACACTAAGATTTACAGGTGCTTTTGTCAATTTTGTCAAATTTGCATTATTATTAGTTATTTGCATTTGTATTTGTTTGAGGTGTGTCAGGATCGTAGCAGGTGGAAATCCATAGTCTCTGCCTTCCCCAATGGGAAACAGGCGTGATAATATGTATGTATGTATGTATGCATTAGTAAAACTTTTCGTAAAAATATTAATTATAGGAGAATAATGAGGTTTTTAAATAATATTAGTAGTTAATTATTATTTATGAAAACCACTGAAAAAACCTACCTTTTTTGACAATATTTGGAATATTATCAGTTAGGAGCAAATTAATAAAAATATCTAGTTAAAATCCTTCAAGGAGAAATAACTACCTAAGGTAAAAATAGTAAAAAAATAGTTTTTTTTATAATTAAATCAAAAAGATCTATCAAAAAACAAAATAAACATGATTTTTATCAACCCTGATCTGTAGCTATATTACATACCTGGTTCATGATTATTCCTTGAAGGCCAGTCTGAGTTTCCTGTTTATCAATTGGTTGCTGTGCTTGGGCAACTGTAGGCTGCTCCTTATAGTTCTGGTTTACCATTGGAGCAGCTGAACTCACACTGGGCGGTTCCCAATCTTCTGAAGCTTCCGCAAAGGGCCTCATATCCACTTTTAGTTGTACACATGGTTCTGACCTCTGAGTGAGGGCTATATTATGTGCCCTGCAATTGGTAAATAATAGCTAAAGTTTTTATTTATTGGAAGGTGTTTGAATTATTATTAGATATTTAGGTCAATAAAAAATTATCCAATAGTCAATAAAAGATTTAAGTATATTCATAAAACATTCATTAACATCATCTCAGCTGAAAGATGTCTACTGCTGGACATAGGCCTCCCCCAAGCATAGCCACAACGACCGGTCCTACTCTTCCTGCGTCCAGCATCTGCTGAATCATCGGGAATCTTCCCGCAAATCATAAAGCATTACTGTAAATTATTATTTTGAATGTAAATGAGCAAGTTTAAAAGTTTGTGAAAGAAAGGTGAAAGTATTTTACTGAATTAATAAGAAATGTACAAACTATAACCTACTTAAGAAAAGCAGCATCCAAATCCCAGTCAGAAAGGAGAGGCAAATAGATCTCCTGTCCATAATCATCAACACTCCGGTAGGATAGTGTGAAATCAGACTTTATATCAAATGCCTTCACTAAGATGCTTTGCAACACTTCTAGAGATGTTATTTGAGGGTCAACTGAGAACTTCCTCAACTCAGGCTGCAGCTTACCCTCACATTTCTGTAATTAAAACATTAGAGGTCAAAGTAATATAAAATAATTCTATTTGGTTATAATTTTCAAATGCTTCACCAAAATGACAATTGAGCAGATAGCAAACACCGTTAATGCCTTACTTTAATATTTACTTTCATTATTTTGTGCAAAACAATGAGCAAATATTGATTATTGACACTCAAGCTAATAGGAACTTAGAACCAGTCTATGTAGTATACTGAGTATAAATATTTGTAGAAAACGATGAAGAATATCGAATCAACAGATGTTATACTTTTAATTATGAAAAGCACTTGATCAACAATACGAACCTTGACTTTCACTCTCACTGCCTCTTTACTGTACCCAAACATGATTTCACATTACTCTGTTACAAATGCAAAGAATATTATTACGAAACGTAGTAACAATTGTAAAACATCTTGGACTGAAACACAGTGACAGAACATAGAAATCTAACTAACTTTTTACAAAAAATCTGATTGGTATCGACAAATCTGACAAGAACGGCATTTGCAAATACAATTACAAATTACTAGAGAAGAGTAGTTTTGTTCGAAACCGGTTTTAGCAACAGGTTGCTACAAAAACAGAAATGTAACCTGTTATGAAATCGCGCATAGGTTGTTTCAGTCATCATCATCCTCCTGCCCTTATCCCAATTTAATTGGGATCGGCGCAGCATGTTTTTTCTTCCAGCATCATTCATACATCTCTATCAGCCGTCATCTCCGTGTTCACTTTCTTTCTATTCATATCATCTTTCACATAATCCATCCATATTTTCTTCGGTCTGCCTCTTTTCTTATAGCCATCAACATTCATACTTAAAACTTTTCTCGTAACATGCTCCTCATTCCTCCTCATCACATGTCCATACCATGGCAGTCTGTTGCTACTTAACTTCTCTGTCACTGGCGCTACTTTCAGAATCCCTCTTACATATTCATTCCTTATCCTATCCATTCTCGTTACACCACACATTCCTCTTAACATTCTCATCTCAGCTGCATGCACTTTCCTTTCATTAATTCCTTTCGTAGCCCAACATTCCGATCCATACAGGACAGCAGGTCTTATAGATTTTCCCCTTCAGTTTAAGAGGAATTTGGGAGTCACATGTAGTTCCCGTGACCTGCCGCCATTTCAACCACCCTGTGTTAATTCGGTTCTTGACTGTCCGGTCTATTTCGCCTTCGCTTTGCACAAGTGAACCGAGGTACTGAAAGTCGGAGCAGACTGGCAAGGGCACGCCATCTAGCGCAATAGCAACAAAACTGGAGAGACCACCGAAATCGCAGAACATGTATTCCGTTTTAGTTCTGCTGATTTTCAAGCCAACGTTCTCCAGATTTTGTTATATCCAGATAGGTTATTTCAGTAACGTCTAATAAAATGTGTTGCGTGCGTGTAAGTAGTAAAATGACACAAAATAATAACTAGTTCCTAAATAACGTTTTAAAATTATTTAATATCGGCTAGTAGAAACCTATTGCAGAAGAAACCTATTGCAGAAGAAACCTATTGGTTTTATAAAAAAAGTAACCGGTTGCATCATTGCATTAAAGCAACGATAACGCCCACCTCTACAAATTACAATAATACAATTTGTCAATTTGACATTGACGTTTAATTTTTTAAATGATGTTTTAAAAAACCTAGGGTGCGTTCACTATTATCGTCCGACGACGGCGGACGACGCCCGGAGCGTTGTTTGGTCGTTCAGTTACTCGGAGTGATCGTCCGGGCGTTTACACCAAACCGTTCAGTATTGTGAGCGGGCGTCGTCGAGCGTACGCACCGGTCACCCCGTGAAATAGTAGGGTAAAAGACGCTCTGCTGTCATGTTGACAGATAAAAGTATGAAATGACAGATAATTTGAGGTTTCGATTGTCATAATTGTCAGTGCTTCATTGTTCTAGTGTCAGTTTCATGAGGTCGCCCGAAGTCGTTCAGTATCTCTGAGAAAATCGTCAATGATCGAGCGATATTCGCACCGGGTGACTTTCACACTGAGTGCGTAATAAGTGAACGTAGCCCTAGGGTGCGTTCACTATTATCCTCCGACGACGGCGGATGACACGCGCGACTCCCGGAGCGTTATTTGGTCGTTCAGTTACTCGGAGTGACCGTCCGGGCGTTCACACCAAACCGTTCAGTACTGTGAGCGGGCGTCGTCGAGCGCACGCACCGGTCACCCCGTGAAATAGTAGGGTAAAAGACGCTCTGCTGTCATGTTGACAGAAAAGTTGTCATAAAAGCAGAGACATGACATTTACCGCAAAAGTATGAAATGACAGATAATTTGAGGTTTCGATTGTCATAATTGTCAGTGCTTCATTGTTCTAGTGTCAATTTCATGAGGTCGTCCGAAGTCGTTCAGTATCTCTGAGAAACTCGTCAATGATCGAGCGATATTCGCAACGGGTGACTTTCACACTGAGTGCGTAATAAGTGAACGTAGCCCTAGGGTGCGTTCACTATTATCCTCCGACGACGGCGGATGACACGCGCGACTCCCGGAGCGTTGTTTGGTCGTTCAGTTGCTCGGACTGATCGTCCGGGCGTTCACACCAAACCGTTCAGTATTGTGAGCGGGCGTCGTCGAGCGCACGCACCGACCACCCCGTGAAATAGTAGGGTAAAAGACGCCCTACTGTCATGTTGACAGAAAAGTTGTCATAAAAGCAGAGACATGACATTTACCGCAAAAGTATGAAATGACAGATAATTTGAGGTTTCGATTGTCATAATTGTCAGGGGTGCGTTCACTATTATCGTCCGACGACGGCGGACGACGCCCGGAGCGTTGTTTGGTCGTTCAGTTACTCGGAGTGATCGTCCGGGCGTTCACACCAAACCGTTCAGTATTGTGAGCGGGCGTCGTCGAGCGTATGCACCGGTCACCCCGTGAAATAGTAGGGTAAAAGCATTGACTTGTACCTATGGACCAGTAATACCTACGAAATAAGCGTGGTATACCTACAATATCCGGGCCACCGTTATGGTGGCCATAGCTAGGGAAGTAAGTAATCAAAACTAAAAAGTATCGATATCGATGCTCGTGATTCGTACCAGAGATGTGTGCTGATTAAAATCATTTTCAAGTAGTAATAAATAAAGCAATTATATCAAATTCTAAGTTCGGCTGTCGCTAGGACATAAAAAATCAAGCTTCTAGGTCAAGGCAATCATACGGCTATGTCACATTTTGATACTCGCAAACTCACATAAAAAACCTATAGGGTACTTCGCATTGACCTAGAATCATGAAGTTTGGCCAATATATCGAAATATCTTTTTTTTTTCAATATATCGAACACCGATTGTATATTTAAAAATATCGATAGATCGAAAATCTGATATTTAAAAAATATCAACAGCCCTAGTTTGTTTACTTGACAGCTCATGTACTATGGGCCACATTGCGGGGTAAGCGGGGTTGCCACGCGGTGTAGGTATTTTGACATCCCGTAAAGATGTTGCCAAACAGAGAATATACAAATAGCATGCGATCTCTTTCACCAGACGACATAACACGTTGGTTAACAAGAGACAAAGAATAGTTTCATAATTCAATAACGATTTAATAGATATTTGTATAAACTAGGTGGATATAGAAGAATGGGCCACTTCCATAGGTTTAATTCAATGGGTAAAAGACGCTCTGCTGTCATGTTGACGGATAAAAGTATGAAATGACAGATAATTTGAGGTTTCGATTGCCATAATTGTCAGTGTTTCATTGTTCTAGTGTCAGTTTCGAGAGGTCGCCCGAAGTCGTTCAGTAACTCTGAGAAAATCGTAAATGATCGAGCGATATTCGCACGGGGTGACTTTCACACTGAGTGTGTAATAAGTGAACGTAGCCCAGTGCTTCATTGTTCTAGTGTCAGTTTCATAAGGTCGCCCGAAGTCGTTCAGTAACTCTGAGAAAATCGTCAATGATCGAGCGACATTCGCACCGGGTGACATTCGGCGGCTAGGCCGCGTTTAGTAGCTCGGAGCGTACTTTGGTCGTTCAGTTACTCAGGCCCGTATTACAGAACGTTCCTCAAGCGTTGATCACTGTTCAATAAAACTAGTTGTGAGTTGGTATTTAATTTTAAAACATTCCTCAAGCATAGATTCATTGATCACAGTTTAATTAAGTTTAGCTTTATTTTATACTGCAAACTGTTTCGGTATTTGAGCAGAGATTTGATCTGTATTCAATCAAGACAAGTGTGATCGCGATCACGCTTGAGTAGAGATTTATTTCCTATTTCAGATTAAATTCGTGTGCTATATTGTTGAATTGAAGTTTATAATTACCGTATAGAATGAGACCGATGCTCAAGTAACGATTCTATGCTTTTAAGTAAATCCCATGCTCAAGATATTTTTTTTTTTGTTGGCCGGTGTTATTTTTTCACATCCCTAGTAATCCGTGATTGACGCTGACGCACATCTCTAGTAGGTCTGTGAATCAGTGTGACCGTTTTTGGTATTTTCAATACCAAGTTGGTATAATTTGGCCTCCGCAAAATTGATTTAGTATTTTTTTGGTATTATTTCTGATTTTGGTATTTTTTGGTACAATTTTTACTTGACAACCTTTTTATAGCATATTTTAGGTATTATTTTCTGGCAGTACTAACTTTCATTCATTGGCCTAGTTTTGTCTTTGTCTAATGCTTATCACAGCTATATAATTTGTCTCTTTTTTAAAGTAGTATGTACAAATAGTTTACGGTTACTCCCACAAATTGTGCTATAGCAAGATCGGGGTTTGGTTTCGTAATTTTGGGGTAAAAAATCGTTTTTGGGAAAATTTTAAGGAAAGGAAAATACACAAATATTGTAGTATTGTAGGTATTGTATTGTAGTTTAAATAATTAAATGGGAAAATAATCGAGGTTTGAATAAAGACGAAGTATCTGAAGTTTTTAAATAGGTATCATCGTTTTAATTAACATTGTATCGGATAATCCAAGGTAAGGTCCTGCGTCCCTCAGTTCATTAACCTACCTAATTCCTTCCGTACTAAACATATAAAATTGAAACATAATTCAATGATTGAAACATTGTTTTTTTGTTTAATTTATGAATGTCTTATAATAATATTTTTTTTATATATTTAGAACACAATTTGAATTGAAATTTGATAATTGATATAAAAAAAACAAAAAAAAATGGTGTTTTATTTGAATTTTATTTTAGTACAATTTTAGTATAATTCTGTATGTATTTTAGTATTTTTTTGTACTGAAAACATTATTTTTTAGTTGAATACCTTTTTTAAAAACGGTCACACTGCTGTGAATTGACGTCTAAAGGGTTGGCGGGAAAATTCGTAAAGATCGTGTTGTGGATTTTTTATTATTTTCCAAAATTTGTGTTTCTTCGAGTGTTAATGTGTAATAATGGTGGATTATTAAATGTTAAGTGCTCGTTAACGTGTAAAAGTGTCGATAAATGGTACAAAGTTGAAAAACATGACTTTCGTATTATCTCATCATCCCCTCAGAAACCTAGTAAAGTTTCCATCACTTTACTAGGATACAAGTATATATATGTTCAATGATTACGACTGAAGGACAAGTATCCATGGTCATGAATAAATAAATAAAAAAATAAAAAATTGACGTCTAAACTTAAAGTAAAATTAGTTATTTTTGCGCACATAATTGCTTGCGCAGTTAATTGCACAGAGTACATTATATAGCTGAGAAGTTAATTGTGTCAGTCAAAGAGAATATAACCACTACGTTTAGTGTCAGTATGGAAATGTCTTTGGTTAATTGGGTATTTTAAAGGGAAACTTGTAACTAAAATCAAAACAAAATAACAAGAAATAGTTAAGCAAGAAAAGTAGAAAATATTTAATTGAAATGACTACCCCAACTCCTGCTCCAAATATCGACCGTGAATTGGATTTATCAAATACTGGACGAGGAGTTTGGCTTGTAAAAGTTCCGAAATATATAGCGAACAAATGGGAAAAAGCTTCAGGAAACATCGAGGTAGGCAAGTTGAAGATCTCTCGAGCGCCGGGACAGCGAGCACAAGTGCAATTATCACTGTCCGAGGCTGTACTATGCCTTAAGGAACCTGGAGAACAAAGCATACCGAAGGAACATCGTCTTGACGTGTCCAATGTCACAAGACAATCTTTAGGAGTTTTTTCACATGCGATCCGTACGTACCTATATTATGATGCTGTTTTGGTTTTTGAAATTAGATATGAGTAGTAACAGTTAAGTGCTATTACTGGACATAGATGGAGATATCTTATTAAACCTAATGATTTGTTTTTCAGCATGTGTTACTGATGCAGTAGTACCAGAAACAGAGAAGCTTTACATGGAAGGCAGAATTGTACAGAAATTAGAATGCCGGCCATTTGCTGATAATACTTATTACAAATTGAAGTCAGAGTCTATAAGAAAGGCATTAATGCCACAGCGGCAAGTACAGCAGTTAGACAGAATAGTGCTGAACTTCAAGCCAGTCTCAGACCATAAACATAATGTAAGACAACATTTCTGTTGTGGGCAAGGCTGCTCTCAACAAATTGCTGCTTAGCTAATATCATCTTGAACTAAGTTTACGGGACTTGTCGCGCACAATTAAATCAAAATATAACAAACATTTCTGCTCATGACCACGGCCAATGCAACTTGACCGAAACATCGAGGTTTGTCAAAATGTTTGTTATATTTTGATTTAATTGTGCGCGACAAGTCCCGTAAACTTAGTTCAATATGAGTGAAATTCGCGAAAGTTTATAAACTTCTAATATCATCTTGTTAACTTAGCCTAGTTTGTGCACCAATATGAGGTTCCAATATCGTACATGATGCATCTTTAGAAACTATAAAATCTGTAATCACAGTTTTGATTTCCTAATGACGTAATCTAATGTTATTTTTGCTCCAGATTGACTACATGAAGAAGAAGACAGCCGAAGGGAAGAAGGCTAGGGATGATAAAGAGGCAGTTCTCAATATGCTGTTTGCTGCATTTGAGAAACATCAGTACTACAACATTAAAGACTTGCAAAAGGTACACACAATTTGAAATTTTCATACTTTTAACCCATTTACGGCCAAAATTAATATCCAATCTATCCACTATTTACCCTACTAGAGATAGAAATTTTACATATTTTGTATGGAGCTTATGTCAAATTCCTATCTCTAGTAGGGTAAATCGTGGATAGATTGGATAATAATTTTGGCCGTAAGGGGTGCAAAACTAAACTGGCGGCAGCTGCAAAACAATAGAAAATCCATTGTCTTATTAGCTTAGCTGTTCTTTGATGAAAAGTGTGTGACAAAAATAACGAAAATTGTTGCTGTTACACTGTTAGCCTGTAATATCCCACTGTGGGGCAAAGGAATGATTCCTCTTGATTTCCAACTTACACTTTTCCTACAGAAGCATTTGGCATAAATTAAATTATAGATGAATACAAGATAAGTCATTCCACTTCAGTAAGTTATATGTACATTATGAAAAAAAAAATGCTTGTGTTTTTATGTGCAAGTATGGTCAGCCACATATCAGTGGTAACAGTTTGACATTGACAGTGCCTTTATTTCGTCAAGAACCACCCTTGGTTCTCTAATTCAAGTGTTACCACTGTCATGAAGTAGACTGTACAACCAATTTTATCCAATTTTTTTCTGTTTCAGATCACAAGACAACCCATTGTATACCTGAAAGAGATTTTGAAAGAAGTATGTAATTATAACCTGAAGAACCCTCACAAGAACATGTGGGAACTAAAACCAGAATACCGGCATTATAAGCAGGAGCAAGAAGCAGAAGCTAAGGATGACAAAAATAGCTCTGATAGTGACTAAAATGAAATAAATCAGTTAGATAAATTATGGGTACCTACCTAGTTACCATTTTGTTGTGACTGCAAAATGCACTTCATTTATTGTTTGAAACTTGTTCCTAGTTTCATTACAAGCAAATATATTTAATTATGTTCTCTTGTTGTAAGATGTCTTTAAACTACTCAAGTTTACAAACTTAGTATAAGACTGCATATTCTGATAGATATAGGGTTATCAGAAAATAAATATTTTCCTATAGAACACCTGGAGTTTCTTTTCCAGTAAAAATGGACAAGTTTTTGCTTTAAGTTTAATAACATTTAAAAATTGACTATACTTTTAATATTTGTAAAGAATACATCAATATTTGTTTTATACAATAATAAAGTTGTAAACATAAATAAATTTTATATAATTTAAAATATCAATAAATGCAAGTAGTCCATCATGGATAGCATCAGTCGAGAAGAGTATAGAAAAATTGAGTTTACAATCAAGTCGTATTCATAAGTAGGTATAATATACAGGGTCTTAGTTTACAACGTCATATTTAGATTTCTTGATGTAGCTGGCTAGGAAACAAGACAGTACTGTGCCGACGAGCGGGAGGAGCGCGGTGCCGATGGCAATGCCTACCAGTAGGTCGATGTTGTTTTCCAAGTATTCCGAGATGACCTCGTAACAGCCCTTGACACAAGATATAAACAACACATTAGTAGAAAGCACTTTGCTAGCGATTTTGCACAGGTACATAATGAGCATAATATCTACAGTTACCGTAGTACCCTGATAGACCGTTCGCTTTTAAAGGGTTCATCATAGATTAATATACTATACTAGGGCTTCATTCTATAGCAACGTTGCGACCATTATATTTACGCCGCGCCGGTTATGTTTTTCAATACAATTGAATAATTGGATTGATGAAACTTCGTAAGTATACGTGTGTAGTGTTATTCTATTTTTGTGCTCGGCATTTTCGAAAAGTGGAGGCTATGTTCGATCGGAAATCACTTGAAATGACAAAATAAGTTCCCGGTCCCGCCATTTCGTTTCGTGATTCAATACCCAACAACTTTTTCTCTGTTTATGCATATCTTATTGCAGCCGCAGCCGTAACATTTTCTTGCGTTCTCAAAAAACGAAGACTAAACCGCTGATTGAACAAGTCAATGATGATTGTATTATACATAGACATATAACATTTCTATGGTATTATATATGTACCAAATATCATGATGCACGTAAAACCAACCTGGTTATTTTGTCAATTTATTTCAATACATTTTACTCTTTCTGTCAGTGCAGTTTTACAAATAAGAACATATGAACGTGTAAAACTAAAAATCCGTTTTGAATTGTCAGCTTTAGTACATACCTACATGATTTGAATTGCAAAATACATATTGATCACTGCTGAGTCATACTCTAAAAAAATATATCAAATCTGTAGGTGTCAATTATGTATGCAAATTTATATCTTCTTTACTACAAAGTTAGTTTTATTTGACTTTTATTATTAGCATAATTTTCAAATAATGTTTATATTTTCAGGCCTGCATTATTGGTAAACAAACTAAGAAATTACTGTTTCTTTGAGTTCTAAATAAATATTGTTACAAGTACTTGTCAATATTATGAGAAGAAACATCAACACATATATAATGTACTCTGTGCATCAACATGAAAGAAAATACTGGACATTCTACTTGCAAACTTGAAAGAGAAAGTGTCATATGGAAATCTAATAAAAAAAAAGGAATGTAAGAATCATGTTATCAAGAACTATACCAGTGCCCTTTACAAGGTAATTTAATTTTTATTTATTTATTTATAGACAAGCAGCTTGTAGCTCATGTGTCTGTATCAAACAGTGTTGAAAGTCTTTCACAATCGAATTGCAGTTGTGATAGATTTTCTTTGTTTATAATCAGTTGTCAAGATTGTTTTTGAAAAAGTAGATTGAGGTGGCATAAACAACTTTCATTAGTAATTTATTCCATATATTTACCTCAAGTGCTGATAAAAAAGTGTGCAATGTTTGAATAAAAGAAATGCTACATATTTAAAAAAAAGAAATAAAATTAATTACCTACATAATTCATAGTAGTAAAGTTACATCTCAAGGTCAGTGTGTAAGTACCTAATATTTTTGTTTGTTTTTTCAGATTTTAGCGAATACCAGACTCCCTCTTTATGGGCGAAATATTTTGAAGCCAGAACTGATGAAGCTTATTCTAGTAGCACGGAAAATTATAATGTATAATAGTAGCAAGCCTACAATGGCAGCAGATTTGAGAAACGGTCCACTTCATGTATTAGGAAAACATGAAGCAAGGATTATTACTGCAATTTTGATAAAACATCTGCCAGTGAAAGTGATCTGAAAGAATTATATAATATAAACTACCAACTGCGATCGCCAACCTGCCTGCCAAGCGTGGCGATTATGGCATATCCCCCCAACATATGCTTGGGGGAGGCTTATGTCCAGTAGTGGACTTCGTTAGGCCGAAATGATCATTACATTATTGCATACATTTATATAACATTACTGTGTGGAAATAGAGGTCAATGCTATGTAGGTATAATTTTAGTGTTGCTTCGTTGCTCTTCAACTCTGCGTCGCCGCGTCGGTGTTATTTGACGATCCATAACGATTGATAATCATCATCATCATCATCATTTCAGCCGAAAGACGTCCACAGCTGGACATTGGCCTCCCCCTAGTAGCTTGGGGGGATATGCCATAATCGCCACGCTTGGCAGGCGGGTTGGCGATCGCAGTTGGTTGGTTAAATACTCAGAGAACGCTGCTGCCCATCCTCTGGTGGATACACAAACCCATGAGAAGATATAGGGTGGTGCAATTCTTTACGTCTGACACCACACGGAACGATTGATAATATTTATAAAAATTGTTCATTATATTTATAGGATTGTCACAGCTGCTGGACAAAAGTGGCATGAAACTGCATGGATAAAGTCGCCTGACACATAAAAAAAAAATACAACGAAAAGAAAACTGCCTGAAGCTTGTGATCCTGTTGATATTGATGTAGCACAATTAAAAATACAATGTGAACAGAGGTGAGCGGAATTCCAGAAGATCCCAGAAGACATAGCATCCATTGAAGTGGCTACTGTAGTGCAGCATGATAATGATTTATACACCGTCTAACTGCTAGTCAATTTGGAATGGTAAGTGTTGCAGTAGTTTTAACTGACAAAAAAGGGAGTTTCTTTATCTACCCATACACAAATCAAATGATTCTGATTCTATGTATGTTCACGATTCTGCCTTCCAGGACGCCTGCACTAGGAGAATTACAGGCTGACATCATAGCTTCCTTCCTCAAATGAACTTTTACAAGGAGCTCTATTACTTCAATTTATATAATTTTGATTTCTATAATTTCAATAAGTTTATTTGTTACAGGTATAATTGATGATGAGAAAGCTGTCATTGTAATCAAGTGGTTTCCGTCCTTGATGTGGAAAAATCAAAGTCTAGAGACAGCAGCAAAAGAAAAGAATAATTTTGCTCTAAAATTGGATAATAAAAACAGTCTAGTTATGAATAAAAAGCATGACTTACTATCAAGTAAGTTACTATTGTTCCCTGTGGTGCTGGACGTAAAGAATTGCACCTCGCTTCTCATGGGTGTCGTAAAAGGCGACTAAGGGATTCACCAGAGGATGTGCAGCAGCACTCTCTGAGTATCCAACCAACTGCGATTGCCAACCCGCCTGCCAAGCGTGGCGATTTTGACATATCCCCTAGCATACTTGGGGGATGCCTATGTCCAGCAGTGGACGTCTTTCGGCTGAAATGATGATGATGATGAAGTTACTAATACTGTTGCATATCCACATTATAAGTTCTCTAAGTAACTTATTTTCTCTTAGTATAATTTTAATTCATTTCAGGTTCAAGGACAATTGCGTGTCAGTAAAATGGATAAGTGTTTCTTCATATGCTGCATTTCGGTCACAACCTCTGACTGTTATAGAAGTTTGAATCTTTTTGAATGAAATTACAGGTACAAGAAATTAATAAAAATATTTATTTTCTGTATAACTTGTAAACTTGTATCACCTTCGTAATCAAATATGGTATTCTTTTGTTCTAGTAAAAAATTGTCCTGCGACATCAATTCAAGATTAGAATATACAATAAGATTTTATTTTAGAGCAGTTATGGAGACACTGATGGTAATTTATTACATATTGAAGTAAATTTGAAAATAATGGCAGTCATTATTATAAAAAATGTGTCAAGTATAAACTAAAAAGACTTATTCCTTTGTAGCGGCTTGAAGACAGGAAGATAAGGCAGAGAGTGAAGACATCAATTATTTAGTCTAATATATTGTAGTTTGTGTAGAATCTGTTTTTTATCATTGTGTATGAATCATTGTTACATTTAATTTTAAGAAATAATGAATGTTGCTAATTCACTATGTAGAAAAAGGTAAAATAATACTAATGTAATGTATCAAAAAGGTATGAAATTCTTCAGTTGCTACTAAAATCTGCCCCCAGCTCAACTAGCTGCTCTTTTGAAACAATGTATGTGCTTCGATCTTCTGAAATATTTTTTTGCCTCCTTCATTTCTTCTTCTACACCACATGTAAAAGAAAAGAAAGTGAAATTATAATGAAAGAAAATAAAGAATATCACAACTTGAGTCTATTTTCTTTCGGCATTTCTTCTCAAGAGGTCATTCAGCTAGGAAATGTCGGATCCGTCTAGCATAGGGACTTGAATAATAAACAAATATAATATTTTGAATGGTTTTTATTTGTATTAAATTTCCTACAATATCAGAATAACATTTCTACACCTGTTACTATACCTTTCATTTTCAAAAATAAATCTGCTTTACATAAGATATTTATAAAGGTATAAAATTCCCCTCAAAGATTTCCAACTTCATATTTTTCAAGTAAACGCCATCTAGTGGTCTCTATAGTAAAACGAGTTATGTACATAACCGACATTCTAGTATATAACAATCCTATCGTCCATGTGTGCGTGAATTTCATAAATCTAAGTGACAGATATTGGAATCGTTATTTATGTTTATTTACGTGAATTTTTAGGTAATATTATGCCATAATTATATAGAATGCAATGTTTTCTATACGCAAACAATGGTCCTACGGTTCAGTAATAGACCAATTCTGCACAAAAAAATAAAAAAGGTAAAATGTTGACTTCAACGCCATCTAGCGGGAAAATGTTCGGAAGAAGGCCGTAGCATTCACCTTAATAACATTTAAAAATTGACTATACTTTTAATATTTGTAAAGAATACATCAATATTTGTTTTATCTTAACTATTATAAAATTGTAAATGTCTGTTTGTTTGTTTGTTCCAGCATCACGCTAAAACTACTGGACCGATTTTGATCAAACTTTTTTTGCTTGAAAGCTGATGATCAGACTTAAAAACTGGTATGGCTTTTGAGAAAGAAGGAAAAAAAGAAATAAATAAATTCGTAGGGTGCGTCCTCACCCGACAGATACGAAGCTTCTACGCATATGCACGAGCAGATAATAATGTACGATAGATGCATGGATGGACGGATGGATGGATGGACGGATGGATAGATGGACGTATAGATCTACGCATGGATAAATGGACGTATGGACAGATGGAATGATGGATGGATGGAAGGACGGACGGACGGACGAGTGAGTGAGTTGGGGGATGAGTTGGTGAGAGAGTGAGTGAGTGAGTAGGTGATTGAGTTGGGGGGTGAGTTGGTGAGAGAGTGAGTGAGTTGGTGAGATAGTGTGAGTGTGGTTGAGTGAGTGAATGAGTGAGTGTGAGTGAGTGGACTGGACTAGACTTGACTGTACTGGACTGGACGGTCTGAATGAAAGGATGGAAGAATGAAACTGGACTGGACTGAATTAACAGGACCCGCCCATGGGCACCGGCAGGGGGGTGCCAGGGGGTGCACTTGCACTCCTTGGGAATCTCGGGATCAACAGGAATTATTGAAATAAAAAGCCGTCTGTTGGAAATCATTTTTTTATTCACAATAATTAGTAGGCAGTAATTACACAATTCTCATTTGAAAAGCAACTGCAGCCGGCGGGGTTTTTGACCAAACTTATTAATGACCTTTTCTATAAAGTTATCTTTATTGTCCTTGCTTATCTTGCCTCGGTGGACACTTAACAAGCATAATCCAGACAGTCGCTCGTCACCTGTTGTGGACCTATTCCAAGTTTAAACTCTTTTCAGTGTGCTAAAAGATCTTTCTATTATGCACGTTGTGACGGGTAGACTAAGGCCAATCTTGATCGCTTCTGCTACCGAAGGAAAGAAATCTTTTGCCTCGTTAGTAGTAGTAGTAGTAGTCTATAAGATGTTTTTCATATCGATCAACTCCACTGATATCATTCGCCGCTGGCTTTGGATATTTCCACATTTCAAACAAAGTCGTGATTTCTGAAATAAAATTAGGTAAAAGATCGCCATACAAATTTTCAATGTCTTTTGCAGCTCTAAGAAATTCTTCTTTACTGAGGCCTTTTATTATTTTTGGGTGAAAAAACCAATGTTTATGGAAAAAACTAAGAACCATAAGGTCATACATCCATGAAACTACACATGGAACAAACATAATATTGTTTTGATGAATGAAAAAACACACTATAAGTCTGTCATTTTTATTTCCATTCATCCATGTTTGTTGGAACAAAATTCACAGTTTAGAGATTTATGATAGATACCTTGAATCATGGTATAATACATACACACTCCGAGCATAGCCCTCTCCATTGCCCTTTGAGTGACTTTGAGCCTTCTTATCAGGCCCATTGTGAGCGACCACGTTTCAGTACCGTAAGTAATTACTGGCAACACACACTGGTCAAAGACTTTCGTCTTGAGACACTGCGGTATTTTGGACGAGAAGATATTGCGTAGCTTCCCGAACGCTGCCCAACCGAGTCGGATTCGACGATTGACCTCTTTCTCGAAGTTGGACTTACCTAGCTGGACAGTTTGTCCTAGGTATACATAATCGTCAACAACTTCGAGTGTAGATTCTCCGATGCTTACGGGAATGGGTGCTATATGGGAATTCGACATAACCTTTGTCTTGTCCATATTCATTTTAAGACCCACTCTATCGGAAGCTCTACTGAGGTCATCGAGCATTGTACCGAGGTCCTCCATGGTCTCAGCCATGACTACTATGTCGTCGGCAAACCGAAGGTGAGTGATGTACTCGCCGTTTATGTTAATGCCTAGCCCATTCCAGTCCAGAACCTTGAAGACATCCTCCAATGCAGCAGTGAACAGTTTCGGAGAGATCACATCTCCCTGTCAAAAAAACATCGTGAGGAAACCTGCACACCTGAGAGTGCTCCATACAGTTCTCAATGGTGTGTGTAGTCCGCCAACCCGCACTAGGCCAGCGTGGTGGACTAAGGCCTTGGCCTTCTCGTACTGAGAAGAGGCCCGTGCCCAGCAGTGGGACACTAATGGGCTGGTTATGTTATGTTATGTTACATCTCCCTGTCTCACACCTCGCTGCAGAAGGATAGGTTTCGAGGCTTGGTCCTGTAATCGGACTGACATAGTGGCGTTTTCATACAAAGACTTTAACACTTCGATGTACCGATAGTCAATCTGGCACCGTTGAAGAGACTGTAGTACCGCCCAAGTCTCGATCGAATCGAAGGCTTTCTCGTAGTCCACAAATGCTAAACAAAGAGGCAAGTTATACTCTTCGGTCTTCTGTATAACCTGACGCAGCGTATGTATGTGGTCTACGGTGCTAAAGCCTTTTCGGAACCCGGCTTGTTCGGGAGGCTGGAAGTCGTCAAACCTGCGCGAAAGACGGTTCGTAATGACTCTCGAAAACAGCTTGTAGACATGGCTCAGAAGTGAGATGGGCTTATAATTCTTCAGTAGAGCATTATCGCCCTTTTTGAAGAAGAGTACCACCACACCTCTGCTCCATGCCTGTGGCGTTCTCCCCTCGAGAATGACGGAATCAAATAACTTCTGAAGGGCCTTAAGGATCAGTTTTCCACCCGCCTTCAGGAGGGCTATGCTCGGAGTGTCCCTGCGTGATCGAATCAGAAATGAGGAGATTCGTAGGAGAACGAAAGTAACCGACATAGCCCGAAGAATTGCCAAACTTAAGTGGCAGTGGGCGGGGCACATTGCTCGCAGAACGGATGGCCGATGGGGCAGTAAAGTTCTGGAGTGGCGACCGCGTACTGGAAGGCGCAGCGTGGGTAGGCCCCCCACAAGGTGGACCGACGACCTGGTGAAGGTCGCGGGAATCCGCTGGATGCGGAAGGCACAGGACCGGTCGTTGTGGCGATGCTTGGGGGAGGCCTATGTCCAGCAGTGGACGTCTTTCGGCTGAAATGATGAATGATGATGGTATAATAACACCGTCACCAGGTAGTCTCTTCCCGTGACAGCTAGGTCACGTGATTGCCTCCATAATAAAAGTACTCTGTGCTCCATACTACGTGATCGGCCGTGGAGCCAATAGCGGGCTGTTAGCGTGACACTTGTCAGTTTGATGTGCTGCCACTTTGTGAAAATAAATTACCCGAGCAAAATGCATTTTTTCATTTACTTTCTTCTATAAAGAATCACTTTTTAACTAGTTATTTAATATAGTTTCCTTTATTAACTAATTAGATGAATAACACGAGATAACAAATAGTTAGGAATTTATTTTATATTCATTATGAACAAAAATCTCCTTAAGTATATTGAAGATATCAATCAATGGCAGCACTGATCGTGACGTAGCTTGGAGGCATCGCGCTGTCATTGCGGGAAGAGAATACCTGGTGAAACATCTTATTATACCATGCCTTGAATGTCTTTGATCTGATAAGTAGGTATTTGAATAAATAAACTATGAACATTCGGTACTTATATAACATTAAACTGTTTTAACTTATGATTGTAACTTTCACTGACACTATCACTGGTTTTTCCCAATCCTTGGTATACTCGGGTCCACACCTAGGTAGTCCATCTGCCCAAAGATAATACAATCACTACCATCTGCCTAGCTGGAGAGATTTATTTGTCTATCACGATCGGCGCAGACTGGAAGAAACTGGTTTATTTATATATTGATTTATTTATAAAAGTACAGCCACATCACGTACATACTGGTACTGGTTCAATTTTGGTTGGTGTTTTAATATGAATGAGATATTAATATTATCAGCATGTACTCCTCCGAAAGACAAACATGCTTGTACGGCCTTCAGATTGATTCTTCGCGTCTTATCTTCGCAGTTCACTAAATCTGTGACGGCAAATGTCCACTATCTCACATATTAAATCAACCAATGCAAGGTTGTAATCCAGTTTATAATAAATTTATGTTATAATTCAACCAACGACCCCAACATAACGATTTTATTATTAACTAGCTTTTACCCGCGGCTCCGCTCGCGTTAAATTCTGCTAACCCACGTCAGTCCAGTCCAGTCCAGTCCATTCCAGTCCACTGTCCCACTGTCCCGCTGCCCCGCTGCCCCACTGCCCCACAGCCCCGCTGCCCCGCTTCCCCACTACCCCACTGCCCAACTGCCCCGCTGCCCTGCTAAACCACTGTCACACTGCCCCGATACCCCACTGCCCCACTGCCCCGCTGCCCCACTATCCCACTGCGCCACTGCTCCGCCGCACCGCTGCCCCGCTGCCCCACTGTCCCGCTGCCCCACTATCCCACTGCCCCGTTGCCCCGCTACCCCACTGCCCCGCTGCCTTACTATCCCACTGCCCAGCTGCCCCGGTACCCCTCTGCCCCACTGCCCCGCCGCCCCGCTTTCCCACTGCCCCGCTTTCCCACTGCCCCGCTTCCCCACTGCCCTACTGCCCCGCTGCCCCAATATCCCATTGCCCCACAGCCCCGCCGCCCCACTGCCCCGCTGCCCCACTGCCCCGCTGCCCCGCTGCCCCACTATCCCACTGCCCCGCTAGCACACTGCCCCGCTATCCCACTGCCCCGGTACCCCACTGCCCCGCTGCCCAACTGCCCAGCTACCACACAGCCCCGCTTACCCACTGCCCCACTATCCCATTGCCCCACTGCCCCGCCGCCCCGCTGCCCCACTGCCCCGCTACCCCACTGCCCCGCTGCCCCGCTATCCCACTGCCCCACTGCCCCGCTACCCCGCTGCCCCGCTATCCCATTGCCCCGGTACCCCACTGCCCCACTGCGCCGCTGCACCACTGCCACGCTGCCCCACTGCCCCGCTGCCTCGCTGTCCCACTGTCCCAACGTCCCACTGTCCCACCGCCCCACCGTCCCACTGTCCCACTATCGTCCCATGTCCCATATCCTGTCCCACTGTCTCACTATATCACTATCGTGCCGTCCCATGTCCCATGTCCTGTCCCATGTCCCATCCTATGTCCAGTCCCATGTGCCGTCCCACTGTCCTGTCCCATGTCCCGTCCCATTTCCCGTCCCATGTTCCGTCCCCTGTCCCGTCCCCAGTCCCGTCCCCTGTCCCGTCCCCAGTCCCATCCCCAGTCCCATCCCCTGTCCACTCCACTCCACTCCATCGTACATTACTATCCGCTCGTGCAAATGCATAGAAGCTTCGATCTGTCGGATGAGTACGCAACCCACGAATTAATTTTTTTCTTTCTTTCTTTCTTTCTCAAAACCCATACCAGTTTTTAAGTCAGATCATCAGCTTTCAAACAAAAAAAAAACATCAAAATCGGTCCAGTAGTTTTAGCGTGATGCTGGAACAAACAAACAAACAAACAGACAACTGACATTTAACTATTTTATAATAGTAGTAGATTAATAGTAATTTCGTATTCCAGTCACTAGTTTTAGGAAGCAGGTTAAGATTTAACGAAGTTATAACATTGCTGGATTTCTCACACGTTTTTGTGTGACAAGATACGAATACTGCAGAAATAATTTCATTTCTATTGATGTATGTATTTAAATCAATAGAGATACAAATGATACAGTAAATAAAAATACCGTGGTTTTCTTTAAATTGTTGACGTTGCGTTGGGAAGTGCAATCCATTCTAGGCATATCGTGCCGCTGCGTTCTTTTATAAATCACATATTTTGTTAAAAAAAATAGTGTAAATAATTATTTTTGTAGCATTTTATAATTATTTCGGCATAATATTATTTAATTCAAAATGTCGATACTCTTTTCGTTAGACTTACATATGATTTAATTTATTGTTTCATAACCGGTTTCCGCACATGAATCGAAACGTAGATATGTTTGCCTGAACGTTGTAGGTCTGTGTTTGGCACGAGGTTTTTAATCTGAGTTTGGCACTAAACTTAAATAGTTACTTAGCTAAGGGAATTTTGAGTAGAAGATTTTGCAACATGTGAAACACAAAATACTTAAATATTCGTTGTAAGTAAACTCAATTTTTGAGCGCCGCTTAGTTAAGTAAAGCTGAAATACTCAAATCAGAAACCGGCCGTAAAACCCCTAAATACTTCTTGTACGTCACAAGAACAACAATACGTTTACAAGAAGTGACTTGAGAGTTGAGAGCGCACCTGAGATAATTGCGTATAATTTATCTATTTTATACTGATTAGTTCTTGTAAATTTTTCTGTGTGCACTAATTTTAGACGTGAAGGAAATATAATAAATAATTAATAAATAGTTCAATAACATACGCATTAGAAACATTGTGATGATCTGAATATAAATAGTTAATAATAGGCCTAGAATATAGTACTATAAAAAGTCGATATTCATGAGTTCATGACTCACACTTCATTAATTGTGAACGTGAATCACATTGGTATTTATAAACTTACCTGATAGTTGATACGTAATGAAATATTAAAGGAGAATGGGCAAAACGTCCCCAGAGGTGTAGCATGATCTCACATACCTTAAACGAAAGGTCTTAATAATCGTATTATTTTATTCTAGCGCAGCAAATTTCTAACCACTGGGAGAAAAAAGTTATAGCCATTTGAAAATATTAACCAATGAGCAAGTCATCTAGATAAATTACTAACTTATTAACCCCTCGTATGCCAAAATACCTTTTAAAAACGACGTCCATTGTTTAACTATGTGTTATTTTATTTGGCAGTTGAGCTCTTAAGTGATTTAATGAGAATAAATCAGAAACAGAAGTGCAGGAAGGTCGTGGGTATTTGTAAAAAGCCAAGCAACTGATATTAAGTCGGTATCACTAAGTTTGTTGAACTTTATGATAATTATTCGTGTATCGTGTTTTATTATAGTGATAAGTCCTAGCCTTGTCGGAGGATGCACCCTTTGTGTTGGAACCTCGTTCCTCCATAATAATACTAATTTTTATTTTCTCTCTTCACAAAGGTTCACAAAGCTTTTAATCAGTGTGTTTTGCTAGTGTTAACTTGCACCGCAACGTTATCCCCAGTACTGACATCATGAACTTGACCCTATG
This sequence comes from Asteroscopus sphinx, assembly GCA_949699075.1. Classification (NCBI taxonomy): domain Eukaryota; kingdom Metazoa; phylum Arthropoda; class Insecta; order Lepidoptera; family Noctuidae; genus Asteroscopus; species Asteroscopus sphinx. The sequence goes on along the minus strand of OX453004.1, from coordinate 23,140,734 downwards.
TCTCTTAAATTGGTTTCGAGCAATGGTACTGTTTTCGGATCGACATTCTGGCATGTTAGTAAAAACTATGATCAATATGGCAGCATGGTGCTTCTTTTACGGCGTGTCAGTGATTCAGTCTGTATTATTGCTGTCCAGAACTTAGCCACGCTATTGATAGCATTATCAGTGACCTCGCAAACGCCTTTTATAATGCAGGTGTTATTGGACACGAGATGAAACATTCAAACACGTACATTAGACACATTGCGACTTATCAAAGTATCCTCATTGGATAAATTGAACATGCATCAGCCCATTTAGCTTCGAAGTCAATTTAGAGAATCCCAGTTAGGCCAAGGCAGTTAGTGGCCCGCTGGGTGCTCTTCTGCATCCTTTTCAATAAGTCGGGAAGGAGCAGCAGTTTGTTGGGCTGGTGCACCCTGGATTCGGGCAATAACTCTACTTCGAGGGACCTTATTTTCCGTGGCGAATATTTTGAAATGGGTGGTGCGCGTTCTGGGCCAATAGGGCATTGCTCCGCGTTTCTGTCAGATCTTAGCAGAGGGGACAGTGAAGGGACGGGCCAGATTGCACTCACCCTTTTTTTTTGCCTTGGTTTTTTTTATCCTTATAAATGCAATCCACCCGGGGTAGGCGGTGCCAGTGTCGGACTCTTACCGACTAAAACCACCACGGTGTTCCTTCAACTACCGAAACCGGGGGTATTGGAACCCTCACTGGTTATTCACACAACCACCCCCGATATGTACTGGCCCACCACAAGCAAGCGAGCCCCTTCTCTCCGAGCGGCTGCACCCTCTTAGGTGGCGCACATGGGACTTTACCAGCTACGCCAGCTGCGCCAAATACGCCAGCTGTGCCAGCTACGCCAACTGTGCCAGCTACGCCAGCATGCTTCCAGGCCAGCGTGCCAGCTACGCCAAACGTGTTAGCTACGCAAGCTGTGCCAGCTACGCCAGCAGTGCCAGCTGTGCCAGCTACGCCAGCTGCTGATCAAGCAGCAGACTACCCCGAGTCTGCTGCTCGCAGGCCTCACCTACCGTATTTTTTTATAGAGGTTTTCTTCCTCGCGGTGCGGGCGGTGAAGCCAAGACCCTCGGTCCCAAGAGGCGCGAGAACACTACTCAGCGGTCACTCCTGGGGTTACGAGATCGACGAGGCAGGGAAGAACAGTCCCCCCGCTGCCTGCCCAGTGGCAGGGTGAGTGCACACCGGGCCGCCTTGCTCCTCCACTGTGCCATCTGTTGGCATCAGAGGGACACGTGGAGCAACTCCCCACTGGCCCACATTGGGCCCCTCTCGTAACAGAATATTCGCCACGACAATAAGGTCCCCCGTCCATAGGACAGTTATTGCCGTGCCCAGGGTGCACCGGCCCAACCACTGCTGTTCCCTCCATACGTATCGAGAAGGATCAGCAGCCCTTAGGCACACGAGGAGGTTTTCTGGCGTAGCACCCCATTTTGCACTCACCCTGCCACTAGATGAGCAGCGGGGGAACTGTGTACTTCCCTGCTTCGATCTCGTAACCCCAGAAGTTCTACGTTTGTGTTCTCGCGCCTCCTTTTGGGACCAACGGTCTTTGCTTTATCACCCGGACAGTGAGGTGGCGGACTAGGGGCAGTACGCTGCCTGTCCAGTCAGGGTCCGTGACGGTGGCACGCAGAGTTCCGCGGGAACTATCAAGGAGGGTGCGACCGACGTTAGTCTGCACGGGAGAGGTGGCTTACCTTCTAGTGGCAAACGGGGGCTTTCGAGGTGGTTGGCAAATGCAGAGTCTATTATTCCACGCCCACGATCAAAGATAGTTGAAGGAACGCCGTGGAGGGTTTAGTCAGTAAGAGTCCGACACTAGCTCAGTCTTCCCCGCGCAGAGTGTGTGCCTTTCCAAAAACCAGTTTTTTCGAGATTTTGAAAGGCATTGAACCTGCGTGTTAAACGATTTAAAAAATTTTATGTAACACGTGGATGCATGTAGGCATGCGGGCCTGTAGTTCTTCAATAACGACTTCACATTTCTAGAACAGCATCGCGTACTACGCTGCGTGCCGTACCTTCACATAAGCCAAAAATAAAAATACTTCTCTAAGGATTCTTAATACCAGCTTTTCAACCAATTTCAGGATTTAACTGTTAGACACAATATCAAGCTATCAACCCATAACTAAGCCAAACTAAATAAAACACGATACACGAAAAATTATCATCAAGTTCCTCAAACTGAGTGACACCGACTTAATATCGGTTGCTTGGCTTTTTACAAATATCCACGACCTGCCTGCAGTTGTGTTTCTGATTTATTCTCATTAAATCACTTTAGAGCTCAACTGCCAATTAAAATAACACATAATTAAGCAATGTACGTCCTTTTTAAAAGGTGTTTTGGCATACGAGGGGTAAATAAGTAAGTTATCTATCTAGATGACTTGCTCATTCTTTCAACTTTTTTCTCCCAGTGGTTAGAGATTTGCCGCGCTAGAATAAAATAATACGATTGTTAAGACCTTTCGTAAGTTAGAAAATCTTTCGGCGGATGGAGTCCCTCACGGGACTCTCCGCCCCCAAAGCCCGGTTAAGCAGAAAGAGCACTCTAGTGCTTCCTGTGAGTAGTCAATTCGAAAAAAAAAGAAAAGAAAATAACCGGCCAAGAGCATGTCGGGCCATGCTCAGTATTATAGGGTTCCTTAAGTAGGTGTTACAAACAAATCAAATCGAATATTAATCACGGCTATTTTAGTTTTTGCAATAGACGGCAGCATAGGCGACTCAGAGAGTGATGTCAGTAGCCGCTAGATGGCGCTATACAGTGCCAAATGTAATACACGGCACTTGACGGCAGCATTGGCAACCCAGAGAGTGTTGTACGATGCCGCTAGATGGCGCCAAATTTAAGAAGTGTGTCGTCAACATAACACAAAGTTACTTTTTGTGATTTTTTCAAATAGAAAGTAGCTAAAGGAGCATTATTTGCTATGATCATTTTTCTCTAAGGTCAATGACCTTTGAACTAGGACGTTTTAAATATTTTTCAGTTTTCTGTCTATAACTCAAAAAATTATAATCACATTATACTCAAAATAATTTTAAAAGAGAGTTTTCACAAAGGTCTATGAATGTGGAAGATTATAAGTTTCTACGTTGCATAGTTTAGAAATGGCAGGGGGGGGACACATTGCAAGACACTTTGGCGGGCTATATTTCGCAGATGGTACACCTGATAAAAAAGTGATGTATGAAACATTACCTTCATTTTAGTAGACCTATTCAATGATACCCCACACGAGGGGGTGCAGTGAAAAAAATTTTTTTTTCCCCATTTCACATGTATGGGCGCCACCCCTAAAGAAAGTAAAAACTATTTTTTTATTCTTTTAAAATTGAGATCTATATGCAGACTATTTTTTAAGAAAATTTCATTTACTTATGTTTATAACTGTAGAAGTTATTAAGCTGTAAAGGATTAGGACAGACGGACAGACGGACAGACGGACGGACATGACGAAACTATAAGGGTTCCTTGTAGGACTTCGGAACCCTAAAAAAGACCTTTTGTTAAAGATATGTGAGAACATGCTACAGCTCTGGGGACGGGGTCCATACATTTTGCCCATTGTCCTTTACATGAAACAATATTTGGTAAAATTCCGACAAAATATAAACAAAATATACCTAATAAGTCTTAATACTTCAAACTCATTTCGGGTATTTTTGCGACAATCACAAAAAAGAGCATGTCGAGTCCCCCTCAGTGTTATGATCTGGGTAATTCTGAGTCCCCCCCATCATTTTATCATGTGTCCTTTGCCAATTGTCACACTGTAATATGTAGGTCATAACAGTCATTGTAGGCACGCGGGACAGAGAAGATACTAAACAAAAGTTAGTGGGGTAGGAGAGTTCCTTGTGAACGAGCTCTTCCGTGGAAGTACTACAACCGCACCTGTTACTGCCGCCCAACGAAGGGTACGGGTGCCGGCAAAATCACAATCACATACTTTCTATCTTTATGGCTCGTTAGGCTAACGCAATTTTAGTAAAAAATAGTTGTAGTTTTTTTATTGATGGATCACTGTCTTTAGGTTGCTTTATACATCATTCTGCTTCCTTAATGTGCTGCTCGGATATTATTATAATTTAATGAAGAAATAATAATATTTGAATTGAATAAATCTTTTGTGAAGCGCTATCTCACTTTGTTCATGCATAGTCCAAAAACCGGCCAAGAGCATGTCGGGCCATGCTCAGTATTATAGGGTTCCTTAAGTAGGTCTAATTACAAACGAATCAAATCGAATATTAATAATTGCTATTTTAGTTTTTGCAAACAGCGCCACCTAGTGCTAAATTTATGAAGCTAAATTTAAGAAGTGTGTTTCTTTTTGTGATTTTTTTAAATAGAAAGTAACTAAAGGAGCATTATTTGCTATGATCATTTTTCTCTAAGGTCAATGACCTATGAACTAGGACGTCTTAAGTATTTTCCAGTTTTCTCACTATAACTCAAAAATTTATAATCACATTATACTCGAAATAATTTTAAAAGAGAGTTTTTATAAAGGTCTATCAATGTTGAAGACTATAAGTTTCTACATTGCATAGTTTAGAAATGGCAGGGGGGGGGACACATTGCAAGCCACTTTGGCGAACTGTATTTCGCAGAGGGTACACCTGATAAAAAAGTTGTGTATGAAACATTACTTTCATTTTAGTAGACCTATTCAACGATACCCCACACGAGGGGGTGCAACGAAAAAAATATTTTCATCGCCATTTCACATGTATGGGTGCCACCCCTAAAATACGTAATCAAGATTTTTTTATTCTTTTAAAATTGAGATCTATATCTATTCCATTTTTTGTCAAAATTTCATTTACTTATGTTTATAACTGTAGAAGTTATTAAGCGGTAAAGGATTAGGACAGACGGACAGACGGACAGACGGACGGACATGACGAAACTATAAGGGTTCCTTGTAGGACTTCGGAACCCTAAAAATCGAGCTCGCTTCGCTCGCGCTTGTTGTTCAGGCCTACGGCCATATGTTGAAAACAAATATCCTGTTAGTTTGTACACATTATTAATAAAGAGATAAAGCCGAAAGCACCAAAGACCACATAAAAAAATTCGCACTCGCTTCGCTGGCACTGTTAGATGTACTTCTGCTGATTTCCTCTTCCTTGCCGTAACTATAATGCAAGTAACTATTGCGTTACATTTTCATTCATGCTTTCTTCATGTTTTTGCAAAAGTAAGAAAAATAAAACGAGCTCGCACCCTACTATCTTTCTTATGATTAATCGCCATATTGCAAAACGTTTTGGTGTTTGATTATAAGAGAAGAATCGTCCCTTACTTTGGGTAGGCAAAATCCTGAATCCACACAGGTTGACATTCTTGAAAAATATACAAAAATTATTCGCCACCTCAGGCCCCCTAATATTTCTATCACGTCAGTGTGGTGTGGCGCCCCTTAGATACCTGATTTAAAATTATAAACGAAAAGGTAAAAAACCGGCCAAGTGCGAGTCGGACTCGCGCAGTAAGGGTTTCGTACCTCTCAACGGCCTGCGATAAAAACTGATTTAATTTACGAGAGTTTATCAAAAGACATCAACGTACAGTACGCAAAATATGAATATTTGCATGTATTTCTTACGCAGGTACTGCCACATATGTCTATGTTTGTCTTATTTTTTGTATTTATTGCTTAACTACATAATATGCACTATAATCTGACCAAGTTTGACGCTGGTATATATTACGGTTTTGAAGATAGAGCAAAAACAAAAACGTTGAAAAAAATGCATGTATTTTGAGGTTTCTTGTATTTCTTTTTATTTTTGTATTTGTCGTGATACACCTCATAGCAACACATATTCTGAGAAAATTTCAACCTATTACCGTTCAAAAGATACAGCTCTGTGACAGACAGACGGACGGACGGACGGACAGCGTAGCGAGAGTAACAGGGTCCCGTTTGTCACCCTTCGGGTACGGAACCCTAAAAACATAATATAAAAAAAAACATGTTTTTTTTAACAGAACGGGTAATTTCGGGTAATTTCTTATGCGGTTTCGGACTTTTTCTTCTTTGATTGCCGGCAACACTGATACACAGAGAAAATAATCACCACAGATTAATGATATATGTAGATAATCAATCACTAATTAACTACGTGGTGGAACATAATATTCAGTGTGACCGTTTTTGGTATTTTCAATACCAAGTTGGTATAATTTGGCCTCCGCAAAATTGATTTAGTATTTTTTTGGTATTATTTCTGATTTTGGTATTTTTTGGTACAATTTTAACTTGACAACCTTTTTATAGCATATTTTAGGTATTATTTTCGGGCAGTACTAACTTTCATTCATTGACCTAGTTTTGTCTTTGTCTAATGCTTATCACAGCTATATAATTTGTCTCTTTTTTAAAGTAGTATGTACAAATAGTTTACGGTTACTCCCACAAATTGTGCTATAGCAAGATCGGGGTTTGGTTTCGTAATTTTGGGGTAAAAAATCGTTTTTGGGAAAATTTTAAGGAAAGGATAATACACAATAAATGGGAAAATAATCGAGGTTTGAATGAAGACGAAGTATCTGAAGTTTTTAAATAGGTATCATCGTTTTAATTAACATTGTATCGGATAATCCAAGGTAAGGTCCTGCGTCCCTCAGTTAATTAACCTACCTAATTCCTTCCGTACTAAACATATAAAATTTAAACATAATTCAATGATTGAAACATTGTTTTTTTGTTTAATTTATGAATGTCTTATAATAATATTTTTTTTATATATTTAGAACACAATTTGAATTGAAATTTGATAATTGATATAAAAAAAAACAAAAAAAAAATGGTGTTTTATTTGAATTTTATTTTAGTACAATTTTAGTATAATTCTGTATGTATTTTAGTATTTTTTTGTACTGAAAACATTATTTTTTAGTTGAATACCTTTTTTTAAAACGGTCACACTGATAATATTATGTTTTCGTTGAAGGGCGGGAAAATTCGGAAAGATCGTGTTGTGGATTTTGTATTATTTTCCTAAATTTGTGTTTCTTCGAGTGTTAATGTGTAATAATGGTGGATTATTAAATGTTAAGTGCTCGTTAACGTGTACAAGTGTGGATAAATGGTACAAAGTTGAAAAACACGACTTTCGTATTATCTCATCATCCCCTCAGAAACCTAGTAAAGTTTCCATCACTTTACTAGGATATAAGTACAATGTTAATATGTTCAATGATTACGACTGAAGGACATGTATCCATGGTCATGAATAAATTTAAAAAAAAAAAATATGTTTTCGTTCCAAATTGACGTCTAAAATCATTCTCTTTGTCTAAAATAAAATAGGTTATTTGCAGTTATTTGGGTATTTTAGTTTAAGGAAAACTTGTAACTAAAATTAAAACAAAATATCAAGAAATAGAAAGTAAAAAATATTTAATTGAAATGACTACCCCAACTCCTGCTCCACATATCGACCGTGAATTGGATTTATCAAATACTGGACGAGGAGTTTGGCTTGTAAAAGTTCCGAATTATATAGCGAACAAATGGGAAAAAGCTTCAGGAAACATCGAGGTAGGCAAGTTGAAGATCTCACGAGCGCCGGGACAGCGAGCACAAGTGCAATTATCACTGTCCGAGGCTGTACTGTGCCTCAAGGAACCTGGAGAACAAAGCATACCGAAGGAACATCGTCTTGACGTGTCCAATGTAACAAGACAATCTTTAGGAGTTTTTTCACATGCGATCCGTACGTATCTATATTATAATGCTGTTTTGGTTTTTGAAATTAAATATGAGTAGTAACAATTAAGTGCTATTACTGGACATAGATTGAGATATCTTATTAAACCTAAAGATTTGTTTTTCAGCCTGTGTCACCGATGCAGTAGTACCAGAAACAGAGAAGCTTTATATGGAAGGCAGAATTGTACAGAAATTAGACTGCAGGCCATATGCTGATAATACTTATTACAAATTGAAGTCAGAGTCTATAAGAAAGGCATTAATGCCACAGCGGCAAGTAAAGCAGTTGGACAGTATAGTGATAAACTTCAAGCCAGTCTCAGACCATAAACATAATGTAAGACAACATTTCTGTTGTGGGCAAGGCTGCTCTCAACAAATTGCTGCTTAGCTAATATCATCTTGTTAACTTAGCCTAGTTTGTGCACCAATATGAGGTTCCAATATTGTGCATGATGCATCTTTAGAAGCTATAAAATCTGTAATCACAGTTTTGATTTCATAATGATATACAGCTAAAATTAATATCTTATCTATCCACGATTTGCCCTACTAGAGATAAGGAAGCAGCAAGCAAGCAGTGGTAGTCTAGCGGTTGAACGCTTGCCTTCCATTTGACATAAACTCCAGACAACATTTATCCAATTTCTTTCTCTAGGAGGGTAAATTGTGGATAGATTGGATATTTTTGCCCATTAATCTAATGTTATTTTTGCTCCAGATTGACTACATGAAGAAGAAGACAGCCGAAGGGAAGAAGGCTAGGGATGATAAAGAGGCAGTTCTCAATATGCTGTTTGCTGCATTTGAGAAACATCAGTACTACAACATTAAAGACTTAGAAAAGGTACACACAATTTGAAATGTTCATACTTTTAACCCATTAAGGGGTGCAAAACTAAACTGGCGACAGCTCAAAACAATAGAAAATCCATTGTGTCTTATTAGCTTAGCTGTTCTTTGATGAACAGTGTGTGAATAAAATAACGAAAATTGTTGCTGTTACACTGTTGCCTGTAATATCCCACTGTGGGGCAAAGGAATGATTCCTTTTGATTTCCAACTTCCACTTTTCCTACAGAAGCATTTGGCATAAATAAAATTATAGATGAATATAAGATAAGTCATTCCACTTCAGTAAGTTATATGTTCATTATGAAAAAAATGCTTGTGCTTTTATGTGCAAGTATGGTCAGCCACATATTAGTGATAACAGTTTGACATTGACAGTGCCTTTATTTCGTAAGCAGTAAGGATGGTTCTCTAATTCAAGTGTTACCACTGTTATGCAGTAGACTGTACAACCAATTTTATCAATTTTTTTTCTTTTTCAGATCACAAGACAACCCATTGTATACCTGAAAGAGATTTTGAAAGAAGTATGTAATTATAACCTGAAGAACCCTCACAAGAACATGTGGGAACTAAAACCAGAATACCGGCATTATAAGCAGGAGCAAGAAGCAGAAGCTAAGGATGACAAAAATAGCTCTGATAGTGACTAAAATGAAATAAATCTGTTAGATAAATTATGGGTACCTACCTAGTTACCATTTTGTTGTGACTGCAAAATGCACTTTATTTATTGTTTGAAACTTGTTCCTAGTTTCATTACAACAAATATATTTAATTATGGTGTGGCAATTATGGCATATCCCCCCAACATACATATGCTTGGGGGAGGCTTATGTTCAGCAGTGGATATCTTTCGGCTGAAATGATGATGATGATGATAATGATATTTAATTATGTTCTCTTGTTGTAAGATGTCTTTAAACTACTCAAGTTTACAAACTTAGTATAAGACTGCATATTCTGATAGATATAGGGTTATCAGAAAATAAATATTTTCCTATAGAACACCTGGAGTTTCTTTTCCAGTAAAAATGGACAAGTTTTTGCTTTAAGTTTAATAACATTTAAAAATTGACTATACTTTTAATATTTGTAAAGAATACATCAATATTTGTTTTATAAAATAATAAAGTTGTAAACATAAATAAATTTTATATAATTTAAAATATCAATAAATGCAAGTAGTCCATCATGGATAGCATCAGTCGAGAAGAGTATAGAAAAATTGAGTTTACAATCAAGTCGTATTCATAAGTAGGTATAATATACAGGGTCGTTAGTTTACAACGTCATATTTAGATTTCTTGATGTAGCTGGCTAGGAAACAAGACAGTAATGTGCCGACGAGCGGGAGGAGCGCGGTGCCGATGGCAATGCCTACCAGTAGGTCGATGTTGTTTTCCAAGTATTCCGAGATGACCTCGTAACAGCCCTTGACACAAGATATAAACAACACATTAGTAGAAAGCACTTTGCTAGCGATTTTGCACAGGTACATAATGAGCATAATATCTACAGTTACCGTAGTACCCTGATAGACCGTTCGCTTTTAAAGGGTTCATCATAGATTAATATACTATACTAGGGCTTCATTCTATAGCTACGTTGCGACCATGGTGCGTGGCGTTTTGTATGAGGGTTCAGGGTTCATCTTGATCTATATCGCATTCAACATTACATTGTACCAGGCCCCTCAGAAAGTATTGCGAAAAAAAGTTTTTATATATGGGAGACTGGCCAGTTATAATGTTTTTCGAAAATATGATTATTTATAAGTAAAAATAAGTAAGTTCCAATTTCAAAATTTCCCTTCACATTTTTTGCGAGTTAATTCAAAGTATTGTGTCTCACTGAAATATGGATCTGCGCCGGGAACATTTTAGAGCTATGATTTTATACGATTTCAAGTGTCGCCTGAAACCGGATGAATCGTACGATAGACTTCAAATGGCATTCATGGATGAAGGCCCTTCCAAGGCAACCGTGTATCGTTGGTATAACGAATTCAAGCGCGGTCGACCAACTTTGGGGGATGACGAAAGAAGCGGTCGCCCTTTGACGGCTGTTACCGAAGAAAACGTGCTAGCAGTGAAAAATTTAATCCAAGACAATAGGCGAATTACATATCAGGAGATTCAACACATATTGAAGATTGGATCGGGAAGCGTTCACGAGATTCTACACAGCCATCTTCGCGTGAGGAGGATAGTATCACGCTGGGTGCCGCACAACCTCACCGATGCTCAGAAGCAGGCCCGGGTGGAATGGTGCCGTGATATGCTTAACAAATTTGAAGCAGGCTCGTCTCGGCGTGTTTACGACATCGTTACAGGTGATGAGTCCTGGATTTATCAATACGACCCAGAAACCAAGCGCCAGTCGACTGTTTGGGTGTTTCAAAATGAGCCAACGCCTACCAAAGTGAAGCGATCTAGAAGCGGGGGTAAGATTTTGATCGCTAGCTTTTTTAATTTGACTGGCCACTTGGTATCAATTCCCTTACGGGATCAAAGAAGCATTAATGCCGAATGGTATACTACCAAATGTTTGCCAGAAGTTTTCTCTGTTATAAGCAACAAGCGATCAAACACAGGGCTCCGCGGGCTACTGCTCCACCACGACAATGCACCTGCGCACACCGCACTCAAAACGAGGGACTTCCTGGACAGCACGCCAGTCAAACTCCTGGGTCACCCTCCTTACAGCCCTGATCTAGCACCGTGTGACTTCTTTTTATTCCCAAAAATAAAAAATCTGCTCAAAGGGATACAATTTTCGTCGCCGGAAGATGCGCTGGCTGCGTTCGAGCAGGCTGTAAACGAGGTGTCTGCGGCGGACTGGAAAAAGTGTTTTGAAAACTGGTTTAGGCGCATGAATCTTTGTATAGAGGCTGGTGGAAAGTACTTTGAAAAGATTTGATAAAAATATATGTACGTATAGAACAATTTTTTTTAGTTTCGCAAAACTTTCTGAGTGTCCCACGTATGTGTTATGTTTGGCATAATTAAGGACCACACTACCGCATTGGGAGTGTCCTGTAATGGTAGTGGTGATTGTGATAAATAAATGAATAAATAAACGCAACGCGATTTGACACTTTTTTTTTTCAATGCGAAAGATGCGCTTCCCTTAAGGGGTTCAAGCTCAGTGGCGCCCCCATCAGTAAAAAAATAATTACTTGCTGAGTAGTATCATTTATCTAAAATCGGGGTTTACAGAATTGTAGAAAAGGTACTGTAGTTTAATAAGTAACTATTAACTCGGGAAAATATAGTTAGCTGTATTTGTAGATAGAAAACATGCGAAAAATCTAAAAATACAGCGTTTTTTAAAAAATATAGTTAATAGTTTATGATTAAACTACAGTAGGTACCTTTACTACAATTCTGTAGAACCAGATTTTCGATAAACACCAACACGACATTAATAGAAAATTAGAAATTGCTAGTCAGTTTTTTTAAATCAAGCTAGCGAGGTTTTTTAACTCTTACATAAATTGGGTGTTTTTAGGTAAGTATACGATATTTAAATATTATAAAGCTTGAATGCGCATTTTTTTGTCAAAAGTTTAAAAATAGAACAAGAACCGCGCGCGGGCGAATTGGCGCGAATGAAAATTAGATACTGTTGAATTAATTTGTGTATTGTTTCCTCACAAATGAGAGAAAAGTATACAAGTCTCGGCCGAAATAGCAATTAACGGCCTCTTTTAGTTAATAAAGGCTCGGCTCGCGCCTCGTCCTTTTAAAATCACTTCAGAAGTACTCTGGTTCGCCTCGTCCTTCCAATATTACTCGGCCGTCAATTGCTTTATTTCAGGCCTCGACAGTAATGTACTATTATTTATTTCTAGCCCCATCTTAAAATTATTAAGGGGCTTTTCAGTGCCCCCCGCGCGTGAAATTACGTGACATTTCGTTGCGTAAAATACGTAGATAGACAGATTGTCTTATTTATAGTGTCCCAAAAAACCGAAAACCTGTGCTTATCGGCGAAGTATTCAATAGTCCACCTCTGCCTAACCCTTCAGAAAACAGGCGTGATTATGGTTATTTATGTAATTTAAAACAGTTATTCGTTATTATTATACGTTTCACGGTAGCTTAGTGGCTAAAGCACTGGCGTACTGAGCCAGGAGTCGCAGGTTCGAATCCTGCTCGTGAGCGATTTTTTCTTTTGCACAATTTATATCTTTAGATTTCACTTCGCATGCGTGTTTTATTAAAAATAGTAAAACAGTTATTCGTTATCAAACGTAGCTTACATGTTGGAAGACGTTGCTGTAATTAGCCGTGACGCAGTTCTCCGGGTCGACGCAGCACGAGATAGGGATCACCTTTTGTGGTGACAGTCTCATCCAGTCGGTGTAGTTAGACACGCCACAGCAGCGCAACTGTTAAACGTGCACGGAATTGTTAATTAGCCGCAGAATACAAGAGAGGCAATTAACAAAGAAGTGATAAAATATTCGTAAAGTGATAGATTTATCGATATCGAGTTCTGTAATACTACCTGAAAAATTGTGCTCAAGTTATTTTTAGGGCAAGTTGGTAACAGCAGCTCTATATTATACAACGTGTATCAGAAATGCGTGGTCATATTTGAAGAGCGTATTCAGGGGGGTTTATTCAGGGGGGAATTTATGGTGTCTTTATTTCACCTCGGAATCATTTCACCTAGGTGATATAATTTTTTTTTTTTCTTTTTTTTTTTTCTGATCAGCTGATCCTTACATTTTGTCGAGCGACATCGATGATTTAGTAGGGAACAGCTGATATTTTTGTCGCGATTTCTGGGTTGGTCCAGTAGTAAAAGTTGTTCTATGCTATCCCCTGAATGAGCTCTCCAAATATGACCACGCATTTCTGATACACGTTGTATAGTCTCCTTGCGGTCGGTCATGTTCGGGAATACGAAGTTAGCCGATGCCCAATATTTATCCTGTACTACTGACACTACTGTAACTGGCTGTATAATCTTCGATCAAACTAAAAACCGGCCAAGTGCGAGCCGGACTAAGGGTTCTGTATCTGTACCAGTACGTTGCTCTGTGCTAGTACCACCACACATTATGTCAGTGATTTTAACTGATTTTATCTAAAATCTGCCTCTTTGGTCTAGTGGTTGCAAGTGCGGCTGCTGAGCGTGGGGTCCTGGGTTCGATTCCCGGGTCGGGCAAAGTGTTATTGGGTTTTTTCATTCGGAAATTCTCAGTAGCAGCCCGGAGTCTGGATTTGTACCCGGTTAATGGCAATAGGCTCGCCCCCTATTACATGGGACTATAACATAACTGGCGAAATGTGGGTGTGCAATACACCTCTGCCTACCCCTTCGGGGAAACACAGGCGTGATGTTATGTTATGTTATGTTTATCTAAAATCAGACCAATTTTGATGCTTGTATGTATACTGTTTTAAAAGAAAGAGCTGGAAATAAAATTACGTTGGAAAATGCATTTGATTTCAAGGTTTTTTGTATAGGTACAGACTTTTTAGTATTTTCCATGATAGAGGCCATAGTAACACATGTTTAAATACAACTGGTTGCCTATCTCAGTTTAAAAGATACAGCCCTGTGACAGACAGACAGACGGACGGATGGACGGACAGACGGCGCGCGTAAGCAGTAGGCATATTAATAAAAAAAAAACCTTTGGTTACGGACAACGGAACCATAACTTACTTTTAGATTGTGTAAGACCACAGTTTTACTATATAATATGTTAAACTGTGGTAAGACGTACCTATTGCCTAGTAGTTTTGACAATTATAAATTAACTAGCTTTTACCCGCGGCTCCTCTCGCGTTAAATTCTGCTAACCCACGTCAGTCCAGTCCACTATCCCGCTGTCCCGCTGCCCCGCTGCCCCACTATCCCACTGCCCCGCTGCCCCGGTGCCCAGCTGCCCCACTGCCACACTGCCCCGCTACCCCACTGCTCCTCTGCCCCGCTACCCCACTGCCCCATTGCCCCGCTGCCCCGCTACCCCACTGCCCCGCTGCCCCGCTACCCCGCTACCCCCACTGCCCCGCAGCCCCACTATCCCAATGCCCCGCTGCCCCACTACCCCGCTGCACCATCATCCCACTGCCCCACAGCCTCGCTGCCCCACTATCCCACTGCCCCGCTGCACCGTTATCCCACTGCCCCACAGCCTGCCCCTCTGCCCCGCTGCCCCACTGCCCCGCTGCCCCACTATTCCACTGCCCCGCTGCACCACTATCCCACTGCTCAACAGCCTGCCCCTCTGCCCCACTGACCCGCTGCCCCGCTACAACACTGCCCCGCTACACCACTGCCCCGCTACCCCACTGCCCCGCTGCCACGCTACCCCACTATCCCACTGCCCCGCTACGCCACTGCCCCACGGCCCCGCTGCACCACTATCCCACTGCCCCACAGCCAGCCCCTCTGCCCCGCTGCCCCACTGCCCTACTGCCCCGCTACCCCACTGCCCCGCTGCCCTGTTGCCCCACTGCCCCGCTACCACATTGCCCCTCTGCCCCACTGCCCCGCTGCCTCGCTACACCTATGCCCCGCTACCCCACTGCCCCACAGCCCCGCTGCCCCACTGCCCCACTGCCACCCACTGCTCCGCTGCCTCGCTACCCCACTACCCCGCTACACCACTGCCCCGCTGCCCCGTTAACCCACTGCCCCACTGCCCCGCTTACCCACTGCCCCGCTGCCCCACTATCACACTGCCCCGCTACCCCACTGCCCCGCTGCACCACTATCCCACTGCCCCACAGCCTGCCCCTCTGCCCCACTGCCCCGCTTCCCCACTGCCCCACTGTCCCGGTGCCCCACTGCCCCGCAGCCCTACTGCCCCACTATCCCACTGCCCCGCTGCACCGGTAACCCACTGCCACGCTGCACCACTGCCCCGCTGCCCCGCTACCCAACTGCCCCACTGCCTGCCCCGCTGCCCCACTCCCCTACCGCCCCGCTGCCCCGCTGTCCCGCTGCCCAGATGCCCCGCTGCCCCACTGCCCCGCTGCCCCGCTACCCCATTGCCCCACTGCCCCACTATCCCACTGCCCCGGTACCCCATTGCCCCGCTGCCCCACTACCCCACTGCCCCACTGTCCGACCGTCCCACTGCCACTGTCCTACTGTCCCACTATCTCACTATATCACTATCGTCCCGTCCCATGTCCCATCCTACGTCCAGTCCCATGTTCCGTCCCACTGTCCTGTCCCATGTCCCGTCTCATGTCCCGTCCCATTTCCCGTCCCATGTTCCGTCCCCTGTCCCGTCCACTGTCCCGTCCCCAGTCCCATCCACAGTCCCATCCCCTGTCCACTCCACTCCACTCCACTCCATCGTACATTTACTATCCGCTCGTGCAAATGCATAGAAGCTTCGATCTGTCGGGTGAGTACGCAACCCACGAATTTTTTTTTCTTTTTTTCTTTCTTTCTCAAAACCCATACCAGTTTTTAAGTCAGATCATCAGCTTTCAAACAAAAAAAAATCATCAAAATCGGTCCAGTAGTTTTAGCGTGATGCTGGAACAAACAAACAAACAAACAGACGTTTACAATTTTATAATAGTTAAGATTGTACCTAATAAATAATATTTTGCATGCCGATCATACGGTGAGACATGATGTACCTGCCAAAAACCACTAACATCTTTGTAAAAACGATGTTTCTTGCAAATAATAGTAGTTTATGAAACTGTTGCATAACAGGGGTTATTAAAACACGAGTGTGAGTTTAAAAACCGAGCCGTAGGCGAGGTTTTTAATAGTATCACACGAGTGTTTTAATACCTAGTTATGTCAGTTTCATACACTAGTTTATCTAAACTCATACAATTTTAAATAAAATACCATAGTCTAAATCTTGGTAACAAATCCAATCAATCCAATCCAAAGCCAAATCCAGTAGGCCATGGCGCGCGGCCGCGCACACGCCGCGCACGTGCGTCAACACAGATAATAAATATAGTCTGGCGAAAACATTATAATCGGAACTAATTTTCTATCCTTGTCAGGATTCTGTCAATCTCTGTTTTATCATACAAAAAATATGCCTGTAAACACTTAAATATAATTAAAAGCAATATGACAATCCAAAGTTTTGCCAAAAACGCGATTTTAAACGATAAAATTTTTCAATGTATGACTAGTGGCGCCACCCTGAAGTTTGTGTACTCATTGGTGCCAAACTGTACGACTGCTAAAAAAAAGGTTTGAAAACTTCTTGGTTGGGTCGAAGTGGCATTAAAAACTCCTTAGTTGGGCTGAAGTGTGCGGTTATGGAAAAAAAATTAAATTACCGCACTGTTTTGTTCAGCAAACTGTATCGTAATGAAACTTTTTAAATTCATTACAGGTGCATGTGCGTAAAGTATGTCATTATGACATTACTTTCGAGTTCATAATTCGAATTTTACGATACGAGTGTAGATAAAAATCTTTATCTTTATAACAGAAACCTACCTAGTTACTTTGGATAATGTCATCAAAAACACAGCCTATTTTCCGGAATATAATAGTAGTTTATGAAACTGTTGCATAATAGGGGTTATTAAAACACGAGTTTTTAATAGTACCACACGAGTGTTTTAATACCTAATTATGTCAGTTTCATACACTATTTTATCTAAACTCATACAATTTTAAATAAAATACCAAAGTCAAAATCTTCGTAACATTGTCGTTGTTTTTCTTGATTTCTCTGGTAAAAGATTGTTCGTCATTTACGTTGCTGCATCCAGAAATTCAGGCGGGGTCATATTTTCCTCAGTTCAGTATCACTGCTGTAGTCAGATATTTTTTCCCAGAATAAAACATTCGACTTACAAAACCATAATAATAACGTAAACAATAACAATAACTTTACAAGTAACGATGACCAAATCCAGTAGGACATGGCGCGCGGCCGCGCACGCGCGCTGCCGCGCGCCTACACAGATAATAAAATATAGTCTGGCGAAAACATTATAATCGGAACTAATTTTCTATCCTTGTCAGGATTCCGTCAATCTCTGTTTTATCATACAAAAAATATAATTAAATATAATTAAAAGCAATATGACAATCCAAAGTTCTGCCAAAAACGCGATTTTAAACGATAAAAATTTTCAATGTGTGACAAGTGGCGCCACCCTGAATTTTGTGTACTCATTGGTGCCAAACTGTACGACTGCTAAAAAAAGGTTTGTAAACTCCTTGGTTGGGTCGAAGTGGCATTAAAAACTTCTTAGTTGAGCTGAAGTGTGCGGTTATGGAAAAAAAATTAAATTACCGCATTGTTTTGTTCAGCTAACTGTATCGTAATGAAACTTTTCAAATTTATTACAGGTGCATGTGAGTAAAGTATGTCATTATGACATTACTTTCGAGTTCATAATTCGAATTTTACGATACGAGTGTAGATAGAATACATTACGAAACAACCTACTCACATTCTTTTGTGCGAAATCAAAATTGGCTTTGTGCGGATAGTTGTTGGTAATAGTTCCCGTGAGGCCATCGTAGAGACTCTTGGAGAAGGTGTCCCTGTAGCACGCCACTGAGGCGCCCACGCCCGCGTCCATCATGAAGATACAAGCCAAGAATCCACCGTACTGGAAGGTTTAGTGAACTTTGAATGAGCTTGAACAGAGGAGAGCTGTCGTACCAAAATAATCTGCCGTCATGATGTATAGAAAAACGGCTTTGATAAATGCCATTTCTTAAAGTTGTGATTTATAACTTTGAAAAAATGAATAAATTAAAAATCATTAAATAATTTCTTAGGTTTTCACGATCACTAACATTATAATAAAAACAGTTTAACCAGATTACATCGCGTATATTATAATTGGTTTTTCTGAAGTTTCAAAAGCTTTGCAGCGTTCGTGGTCGCAGGAAGACTAAGATGACAAGCGTCTTTACAGATATTTCTAAAAAATGTTTTAACCTACCGTAAAATTTGTTTGGTGAAAATAATCAAGTCCCAAGCACGCTACACTGTAAAAAATAATGATACTGTACCTAAGTGACCACTGCGTGCATCGAAAAAATTCAATTAATTAGAAATTAAAAATATTTTTGTGAAATATCTGTAAAGACGCTTGTCATCTTAGTCCTCCTGCGACCACGAACGCTGCAAAGTTTTCGAAACGTCAGTAAAACCAATTTAAATAATATACGCGGTGTAATCCGTTTAAACTTGTTTTATCAAAAATCATTTCTTTAGGCGGCGCCTATACTAAAAAAAAGTTCGTTATATCCGCGACAATTCGGAAGAGCCGCTATTTCATTGCCATCGCTGAATTGTTGTAAGGAATATAATTATGTAGAAAAGTTATGCCTTTCTCGTGCCTAGTTCGCGCCCGGTCGTCAGCTGATTACAAATACTTACAATGTAAAGTAGAACCGGTTGGCCCTTGATGATGCAGGAGAAGGCGATCGAGCTAACGAGGACGATGAGACACGCGATACCGATCATCACGTGAGGAGCTGTCCCCGAGAACTCTGCCGACAATTCCATGTACTTGTGAAGGTCGAATTCGGCCCATAGTCCCACCACCAAGAGTAGCAAGCCGGTCAACTGGAAGATTTAGTATTTTGTCAAACAAAACCCATCTGCTTAAATATTTCATGCACGTCCAGATTTCACTTTGGATTTCTATCGAATAACAGCTACAGAACCTACACTTGTCCTTTTTAAAATTTTATTTTTTAGGTTAAAGGTTGCTAATATTTTAGGTAGGTAGGTTTTTTTTGAGTTACCCTTCTAAAATTTTGGTAGGTAAGTACCTATAAATAATAATAAATAAATAATCAGTTTATTCTCTCTTCACAATAGGTTTTAAAGTACTAGGTTTAGCAAATGTGCCAAAATTATAAAAACCAACTTTGTGAGAGACTGGTTCCTGAAGTAGGTTTTTATTCAAAACCTGTATTAGAAAGAAAGAAGAAGAAAGAAAAATGGTTTATTTACTACAGCCAGAGGCACACAATAACAATAATATACAATTATAAACATCATAGTCTCCTAAAAGTATCATTGTGTGCCCCGCGGCTGCACCAAATAGGCTCCCAGTTCAGCAAAAATGCCAGACAACTAGTGTCTGGCGCTGGTTTTCAACTGGACCTTGTTTGAAAGTGTCACGGACGAAAATCAGTTTTACAGTGAGTAAACTAAACATAGATAAAAAATAATAAGAAAGTTTTTCGCAATAATAATATAATAAATATAAATATCGTGATATATATATATATATACGTGTTAAAATAGTAATAATAAATAAATGGGAAATAAGTGGAACGGACGTCATCAATTAATAAATACCTATACCTACATGTCACAGGTTCGTTTTCACGCATTTACCCACAAAACTCACAATGCGCTGCGGGTAGGGGCAGCCGAGCGCAACGGACTTTTTACCGACAGTTGTTATATTGAAACTAAGTAATCAACCAAACATTACTAGAAAAAAGTGAAATACGAAAAATAATAGATGGAGATGTCCGAAGTTGATAAAAGGTAATTGTCATTTTGTAGTAATAATATTAATATTTGCAGAGCAATGTTGGGGATTCCTGATTAAGCATCTTTATCCTGTTTTTTTAGTTGTGCTTCAACATCGAGATGCCAAACTACACAGACTATTACAGCTCACCAGGGCCCTTCCGCAGCTAGCGTTGTATAATTTGGCCTTTGAAGGCTTATGTAACACAGACATTTTCATTAGGTGAAAGAACTTTACTTATATTTAAGACTACACAGATTAAACAATTAAAGAACACGGAAATACCAATTAATGTGTGGGGAGTGTGGGTGTGTTTGTGATTTATTTATGTGTGGGTGAGTATAAGTGTGAATGTAAATGTGTGCATGGGTCTAGAATGTGTGAGAAGGCTGAGCGTATCGAGTAGGTATAACGAAAGAAGGGAGTCAAGGAGGAATTCTAGTAGAAGCTGATAGTCTACACGAGAGGTATCAAAAGACTCTGTTTCTTCGTAGTCTAAGTTTTTGAGGTATTTCGTGACTGACGTTTTCCAGTTGAGGGTATATATTGAGGGTTTTATTTAATTTGTTGTATAGGTATGGTCCGAGAAAACAGAATGATCTATGTGAAAGAGCTGACTTGAAGATTTGCGATTAACAAACCCTGTCCACACGCCGCTTATCCCTGAGTAAGTTTTGGTTGTGTTGCAACATTGAGTGTTTTTTATGTACAGTATGCAGTATGAAGGTTTGTCTGATCGTAAGAACATCCCATTCTTTATACAATTTAAATGTAGGGAAGCGGTAGGGGAAACCAGCACCCACTTTTAGAATGGCACGCTGAGCTCTCTCTGCCTCAATTAAGTGGGACTTGGCGGCACCTCCCCATGATGTGATACAATAATCAACCAGCGACTGACACAAAGCATAATAAAAAACCTATATTGTTTGTAATTAGGTTTACATATGTTCCGTGTTTCGTGTGGTTCCGGACACCACACGAAACCTCCAATACCAACCAACCAACCAGAATACCAACCAACCAACCAGAATACCAATCAACCAACCAACCAGGAATACCAGAATACCAGAGGATGTTTTACCAACCAACTGCGATCGCCAACCCGCTTGTCAAGCGTGGCGATTATGGGATATCCCCCCCTTAATTGGGGGAGGCCTATGGTGACTGGAGTAGCAAATTGTGCGATGAATGGTACGATTTATCGAATATCGTCAAACAAGAGTAGACCCCCAGGCCAGGCTCAGGCCAAGATTTTAATGTTGTGCCCCCCAAAACTTTTTCGTAGGAACAGAAAGTATAAACTTGTGTTTTATTTTTACTTAAGTTCCCGTACCCCAGCGTCCTGCAGGCTGCGGGTCTGCTAGTGCGCCCCCCTGAGGTTTGCGCCCCTGGCAGCTGCCCCCACAGCCAGCCCCTAGCTACGACACTGCGCAGGAAAGTCGTATTGTCAAGTCAATAAGCGTTTTACAATTTCCTGGTTACTGCTCGACGTAGCTCTTAGTAATGTGAAACTAAATGAATAAAGTGTTATTAATTTGCAACAGAATTAACCAAATAAACATTGAATTAAAACTTACCCAGAATACGACATTAAAAACAAAAAGAAATGTTTTCAGGCAGGCGATCACTGCCACGTTTTTGAACTGATTCCCCATGTTCTTTTCAATATTGAGCATTTAATTCACGATATTACCCGCATTGTTTGTTTATGAACCATATGTTGCTAAAGATTCTACTGAGCACCAGCACTGAATGTCAGGGCGTTATCACGCATGCGCAGAAAATCGGCGTCTATATTTTGTTTGTATACAACGTGTCAGAATGAACGCAAGACCCCAGACACCCCTATTAGAATATTATATACACTAGGTATCTGTTTTTTAGGGTTCCGTAGTCCTACAAGGGTTTCGTCATGTCCGTCCGTCTGTCCGTCTGTCCTAATCCTTTACAGCTTAATAACTTCTACAGTTATAAACATAAGTAAATGAAAATTTGCTAAAAAATATTCTAGATATAGATCTCAATTTTAAATGAATAAAAAAATCGTGATTACTTATTTTAGGGGTGGCGCCCATACATGTGAAATGGGGATGAAAATTTTTTTTTCGCTGCACCCCCTCATGTGGGGTATCATTGAATAGGTCTACTAAAATGAAGGTAATGTTTGATACATAACTTTTTTATCAGGTGTACCATCTGCGAAATATAGCCCGCCAAAGTGGCTTGTAATGTGTCCCCCCCACAGCCATTTCTAAACTATGCAACTTATATGTTTAAATGTAATTTGGAATGAGAAATGCTAAAAAACAACAAAATATTCAACGTTAAAAATGAATTTGACTTTTCAAAAAAAATAGTATGATAGATAAAACATGACAAAACTAAAAAAAAAACAAATAAAATTTTTTTATTAACAAAAACAAAAAACCCGACTGCGTCTAAAAATAACAGAAAAGATATAAACAAGACTTATCAACACGCAGGCGGAGGCTACCCTATGAACTATTATGTAATTCATGACCAAAAACATACGTAGCCTCCGACTGCGTGTTGATAAGTCTTGTTTATATCTTTTCTGTTATTTTTAGACGCAGTCGGGTTTTTTGTTTTTGTTAATAAATTTTTTGCACATTCGTTATGAAATGAAAGCATTAAAATTTCTTAGCACTACATAAGGGTGCAGTTGCCGAGGTCAAATTGCAGTCGCTACGTTATATTGGCAATATTATAAGCTTTAAACTTTAATGTAACTATAGCATTCCAACATGCCTATGTCATGAAAAAGGAGAGCTATGCCTGCAGTGGGGTAAAGATTAAAAATCTTCACGGATTCCCTTTGTTTGGGGAAGGCAAAAGGGTAGGTATGTCGGGCTCCTATCAACTTAAGCCATCCGGTGGCCATCCTCAACACAAAAGAGGGGAGTTTCGGTAACTACAGTGGATCGAGTCTGTGTCCCTCTAGTGCTACGTCTATGGCACATCCCGGGGAAACAACGTTGTTTACCCAACTGGATGTAGTAGATTTGGCTGAAGATAAAATGTTAAAGTAATCGATACACAGCTGATAACAAGAATTAATTCGAGTCCTGTCAAACAGGCTAAAAGCAGTCCAGCAATCCGGCTAATACAGGGACATTATTATTATTATAGCAGAGGAACATTTTATTATTACTTAACAGCATCTTGTATTATATGAACCCATCGATATATATGTATGAATCTGTTTATTTTTCAGTTGCACATCATAAATATTGTTTTGAACTTCAAATCCTTTCAAGCACGGAGGTCGCGACTAACTGTGTACATATCCAAAAGCGTGGCTTGTCTTGACTATTTTATTAGTTAGTCGCTCAGTGGCCACTGCAGCGCAAACGCATGTTGGCTCATAGCGCCGGCGCCTGCGCAACCGCGAAAGCCTACACGTAAACGCGAACTTTTTTATTATAGCGGTCTTTATCAATTTAATGAATTAATTTCATGTTTTGCTATAAATATTTATTCGGGACATGATGGTTTGCCGAATACATTTATTTTTCATTGGAATTATATTTCGAATTTCTTTCGTGTCTCCTATTGCTGAAATTGATGCAAATGAAGGTGAGATTTTTTTTGAATAATTTAATGTAACTTTAAAATACCTTTTAAAACTATATTTAACTAGTAGTGCTCATGCGGCTTTGCCCGCGTAAAAAGTTTTAACTTGCCCCGTATAATGTTTCCCGTAGTATTTTTGGGAAAAGAAAAATACGTATTTCTTTATTATTATTAAATGTGAAGAGTATAGTGTCAATCGTAATCCCTGGAAGATTTTTCATATAAACTTTAACACCCCTTTTTTAAACCCGAAGATTTTAATTTTCTAAAAATAAGACTCGTAGGATTCAATAATTGTTTTAAAGAGTATTTATACCGAGTTTCAACCCAATACAGCCACGCTATAATATTCTCCCATACAAAATTTATAACCCTATTGCACCCTCTTTTAGGAGTAATTTTGGAAAAAGAAAAGATAAATGTTAAGTTTTAGAGATTATTTTTTCGAAGTTTTAAGTTAATCGATCCAGGAGTAAAGATTTTTCATACAAACTCTAACACCCTATTTCACCCCCATAGGGTTGAAATTTCCAAAAATCCTTTCTTGGTGGGTGCTTCCGTTACAAAAGGAACCTACTGTACAAATTTCACGTTGTAGTTTCGGCTCTGCGTTGATGAATCAGTCAGTCAGGACATCTGTCTTTATAAGTACGTTCAGATATTTGAGTAATTGGGTCTATTTACAACGTGGCCACATGTTCTAAATCTCTGGTTCGATACCCAGATCGTGTAAAGTGCAACTGGAAAAAACAACAAAACTTGGGAAAAATAATCTTTAAAGTAAATAATGAAACACTTAGCTTTTCTTTTTCCAAAATTATTCCTAAAAGAGGGTGCGATAGGGTTATAAATTTTGTATGGGAGAATATTACTGCGTGGCCGGATTGAGTCAAAACTCGGTAGATTTATGGCCAAATATAAGTTTATGCAATCTATCCACGATTTGACCTACTAGAGACAGAAATTTGATATAAGCTCCATACAAAATATGTCAAATTTATATCTCTAGTAGGGTAAATCATGGATAGATAGGATATTAATTTTGGCCATTAAATAATCTTTAAAGCAATTAATGAATTACATGTTATAGAATTTTTTGAAAATTAAACTCTACATGGCTAAAAAGTGGGTGTAAATGTTTCTATGAAAAATCTTCCTGGGGTCACACTTGACAGAAATACTTATTTTTCTTTTCCAAAAACTACGATGGGAAACAACTTTTTACGTGGGCAAAGCCGCAAGAGCACTTTTAATACTATAGATAAAGACTATAATACAGATATCTCTCATACTCTCATTGATTGTATTTACTTTTAATACAATCAATGCATACTCTCATTATTTAGGTACTGCTTGGTATATTAGGTAGGCCTTCCTTGTAAGCAGGGCCGGCTTTACCTATTGTGCAGGGTGTGCGGCGCACACGGGCGCAGGGTTTTAGGGGGCGCCAACCGCCGGCGCTCGCGACACGCCTGCAAAGAGCCTACGTCGCCGTCGCTCGCGGTATTACCTAATATTATTATATATATATATATATTTTTATATTATAGTACTTTTTGCACATGATCATCGAAATATCATATAGATCGATGCACATAATTAACATTTTATCAACATTTACCACGATCCTAGTGGTTGTTGCTAAACTCACGTTTAAAAATAATAGTCGAAAAACTTTAGTTCGCGTGTCTAGTTCGGGTACAACCTACCTACCCACCTACTTTTAATTTGCATTCTCATTTCATCACACTCCATTTAGAAAATTTTGAATAGAGATAGATGTTTCAATATAAGAAATAAAAGCATACTAACTATAAATGAATATCATCTCAGTAGTTTAGAACGTTTAGTGGTTTGATTGATATTTATTATTTTATAACATAACATAACATCACGCCTGTGTTTCCCCGAAGGGGTAGGCAGAGGTGTAATAGTACACCCACATTTCGCCAGTTAAGTTTAGTTATTTTATAATATATATATTATGTGCTTATGGTTTTACTATGATCCCATTATTTGAAAAGCTTGTTGATATTTCTTAATTATCTGCCTCGATAAGAGCAACGTAACACTATACAGGATGGAATTTAAAGGCGGTCACTGGAAGGAAAGTAGGTATGTACCTACCATAAATAATTATCGAATTTTTCTTTTGAGTATAAAATTATTATTAAAACCGCCTTTAAATTCCACTCTGTATATTATAAGATGACGTACAATACGTGCACTACCTTTCATAATCACTGTAAGCATGCTATAATTAATTGGACAGAGATTTAAACTATTCGCGCACGGGCGACTCTAACTTTCGTTACAATTGCAACTGTCACCATAAATAATTTCGGTGTTGCACGATCAAAAATAGAAAACACCTTATTTGTCGAATCGCACCGTGGCGTTTGAATGCAAGCGACCCAGAACTGCACCAGAATGATCGCTTTGAAAATCTATGGGCCTGATCTATTTTTAGTGTTCAGTATTGTGATTGTGTCTTACGTCTGCTTGGTATGATGTGGGTATTTCTTTATTCTTTGCCTTATATAAGGCACTGTTAAAATGTCAAAGAAAAATGATTAGTTTATTGTTGCCCTATAAGTACTTTAATAGTTACTTGATTTCGAGCATCATCATCATCAGTCCATTACTGTCCTACTACTGGGCACGGGCCAGAGCCGGTTCTAGGGGGGATGGGGGTAGGCACCCCGGGCGGCAAAGACTGGGCAGCCAGCTACTAGCCAGTCAAGCTGTTCGTACTATGCTGAACCCGGTTTCTGGACCACAAAGCAGTGCAAGTTATACAAAGAGTCAATCTTGAGCTTTCAAATACACGTAAAATCATGTTTTACGAATTTTACAAAAATGCAGATCCGGGACTGGCACGGGCCCTCTTATAGCCATAGCCACTGAGTTGTAGTAGTTTGTATGAAGGTAGCGTTATCCTTTCTGTATCATTTCCACTACATCACATCCAGGCAAAAAAAGGAACACTAATGAGGGAGCAGCTTGTCGAACGACGAGCACATCATGGTGTTGAGTTATTATGACTGTTATGAGTCTATTATACTATCTGTCGCACGCCCGCACGCGCAAGTTTACGCAACATCGATACAGCTACGACGATGTTCACTTACCGCAAACTATCGATGTTTCACACTTTTCCCACATTATTGCAGCCATAACCTTAACGGCACTCATGTAATTCACGTCAGCCGCGAGATGAACGTGTGATAACCCTTCGTCGATATTCTTTGTGAAGTTAACGAGACTACACTATTATGCCCTACCATGCACAAGGTCTTGAAAGGTAAAGGGTTTATCGTAACGGTTTTAGCTACATCCTACATAATTACCATGCCATCTAACCGTATCCAAGTGCTGAGACATATTGAAACTTGGCGGAAACGTTCGTCTAATGTTATCTATGTCACGGATCGCAGCCGCAGCGGGAACGCGGCCCATCTGCACACCTTATCTCACCATCTCCGAGATTGCCTCGGTCAAATTAACTGCACAACAGAACAATTGGTACCAACACAATATTTAGTACCTACCTATCTATTTCTGATTATGCCTCTGTAATCGGCAATCTACATATTTCCATTGTTTACATGACATGGACCGATTCGTTTGATAGTTACCAAAATTTCAAGCAATTTTATCTAGGTCGTGGACAATGACAGATGGCTCGTAACGAATTGAAATCTTCTATTTTCTGATTTTTAGGTAGGTACGTACGATATGGATATGAAATATATGCAGTGTAGCTCGGTTCGGCAATACGTTGATGTTATGGCGCGGTCCCATTGAGATAGTTGGCTAATAAACTATTAGCCAATGGCAGTTACATTCATTGGTGAGCTACAAACTATAAGATAGTGAGCTAACGCGGTCACATTGGCAAGCTATCAACTGGAGATACTTGATTCAGTCTAGCGATGGCGCGGACTACTAGTTAGAGCTATTAACTAGTATTCCGCGCCCTCGCTAGACTTCTAGTCTCGAAGTAGACAAGTAGATACTACACTAGTCGCAGTAGCTGAGTTGGAATTTTAGTAGTTAATAATGTGATCCGAAAACAAGTGAACTATTACATTGCCATTTCTGTCTAATCTTGTAGATAAAATTGCAGTTTAGCTCTTCTTGGACTACAAAATAGCTCCTAGCTCTCAATGTGACCGCGCCCTTAGACGACTACGACTTTGTAGTAACAAAGTGCTTTGCGAGCGATAACAAGAAACAATCGCCGCGGGCTGACTGTCCGCCGTCCGTGCTACGCCACCGAATCACCGATACCGTCAGGTCGGGTTCAGCTAATGCTCGCCAACTTGAATTATGATGGATTATCCGTGTCCAGTACAAACTAATGACAACAATGAGCTAACTAGCTATGATTTACATCACATTTCTTCTAATCTCATTTGTAGCGCTAATAGAGACGATACAATTTGTAATACCGACAACAATTTAACTGGTTGGGCGTAGTTATAAGATGCATTTTATACTATGCTTTCTTTTAATAACCTGATTCAAAACATTATAATTTTATTATTACCGCTCAATATTTTCCTGTAGAGACAATCATATTCATAATCTCCATATATTTCATCAAAAGCTAGTCATATGTTGTAGGTACGCATGGCTACATATCAATAAAGCTATACATTTCTAGTATAAGCTGACCTCTCATTTTACAGAAAGCTTCTAAAATGCAAAGTCAGCTTATACTAATGGAAATGTATGGCTTGAAATGTAGCCGTGTGTGTGCTACCAATTAAGCGGGGAAATAATTTTTTTACTGTTTATTTCGTGGTCTATAAAAGTTTACCGGTACGATATGACTTAGCCGCAAAACATTTGTTCCATAACGTATTCAATTTTGGAAACAGAACACCGAAGTTGCTCATCTTAAATTTTGCCAGAGCAATTTTTGCCGGTCAATCAATTTCGGCGTATCGTCATGGCATGGTAACGCTACATGTGACCGTACTGGGTGAGCAGGCGCGGTTCCATAGTGTGCATGTCATTACATCGCATCGGCGAAACATTTCGCGGTCGGCATTCGCATGCGATAACGGTAGCGTGAGACTCACGGAGTCGCGGCGACAACCCCGACCCGGCGACGTGCAGCCGCTCTTTAATAACCTCTTCGCCACACTCTGCGTAATCCTCCATGAAACTAACTTTTTAGATCTCTATGGTATAATGAGAATTGTCGCGCCGAAACGCATGATCGTTTTGCTCTTGTTTTGTGACGGTGACCCGCTAAATGGGCCAAGTGTGAAACTGCTTTCACTGAACGTGTTTGACTGCACGTCACGTTAATGAGCTGATAATTTCATTTTAGATCAACCGATAACATTTGTCGTAAGACATTGAAATGAGCAGTGCCGATTTCTTCTTCAAACAACGTGCTAAGTCATTGAGTAGTAGGTATTCTGTCTAGTCAACATAAGTGTACTAACGCGGCTACTTATACTCATATGAGCGAAATGTCACAAAAGTAGGTCATTTTATTGTGAATAAATATTTTATTACTAGATACCTACTCGTACAGCTTGGGAACTGCTCCAAAACATTATCTACCTACGTGAATTTGCGTAAAAATTTGATTCAAGGACCATTTCAAAGACTAAAATTTTGACTAGCACTGCTCAAAGTACTGCACAAAGGTTATTCCAGTTATTCAATTTTACAAATCGTGCGCGACTCCGTCCGTTTCCCTGAAGCCAATGCCCTAGGTACACGTTTATTTATCGATATTCACCATAAATAATATTAATTTCTAAAAGAAAATTTTAGTTTAGTAGGTACTATAGTATTAATAATAATAAAGATAATAATCTTTGGTTAAGTCATCAATTACTTTAAACTTGGAGGTGCAGATTTTCAAATATAATGACATAGGTAACAATCAAACGATACGGTGAGAAATGCAACAATAAAGCTAATAATAAAATTAATAGATAATTATAGACTGTAGTTTAGCTATCAATAGAGCCTAGTCATTAGCGGATATAGAATGCGGCACATAATGTGCTGACCAGCGGATAAAGTTCCAACTAGAGTGAATGATCGCCGCGGGCCTTTTCTGAGAAGACACGACAAAGTAGACAATATTTTCCAAGTCTAGCGCATATTTCTTTGTATTTGTAACTCGTTTTATTTTGCCACGTTTTTAGGGTTCCGAAGTCCTACAAGGAACCCTTATAGTTTCGTCATGTCCGTCCATCTGTCCTAATCCTTTACAGCTTAATAACTTCTACAATTATAAACATAAGTAAATGAAATTTTTGTTAAAAAATAGTTCACATATAGATCTCAATTTTAAAAGAATAAAAAAATCGTTTTTACGTATTTTAGGGGTGGCGTCCATACATGTGAACTGGGGATGCAAAATTTTTTTTCGCTGCACCCCCTCGTGTGGGGTATCATTGAATAGGTCTACTAAAATGAAGGTAATGTTTCATACACCACTTTTTTATCAGGTGTACCATCTGCGAAATATAGCCCGCCAAAGTGGCTTGCAATGTGTCCCCCCCCCTGCCATTTCTAAACTATCCAACGTAGAAACTTATAATCTTCCACATTGATAGACCTTTGTGAAAACTCTCTTTTAAAATTATTTCGAGTATAATGTGATTATAATTTTTTGAGTTATAGAGAGAAAACTGAAAAATACTTAAAACGTCCTAGTTCAAAGGTCATTGACCTTAGAGAAAAATGGTCATAGCAAATAATGCTCTTTTAGCTACTTTCTATTTGAAAAAATCACAAAAAGAAACTTTGCATAAACACTTCTTAAATTTGGCTTCTTGAATTTATCGCTAGATGGCGCTACTAACAACACGCTCTGAGTCGCGAATGCTGCCGATTATTGCAAAAACTAAAATAGCCATGATTAATATTCGATTTGATTCGTTTGTAATTACACCTACTTAAGGAACCCTATAATACTGAGCATGGCCTGACATGCTCTTGGCCGGTTTTATTAAGTCGTTTTTCTTCTTGTCTGTCTGTTCGGTACAAATTTTGCAATCGATTTTGAACTAACTTCCCGATGAGGTAGGACTTGAAACTTTGAAACATTATGAAACCACACAAGCTCAGCCTTTACTCCCGACTGGTTCGAGCCCTGAACCAAATCGAGCTAATGTCAATTCCTACATGAATGCAGTACGAATTGACACTAACTCGAATTCAAAGTCGATTGATACAGAACTCGATCCAGTCGGAAGGGGCCTTAGCCCCTGGATGGCAATGCAATATTAACTCGCTTTCGTTTTAAAAACGTGGTATAGGTATTTAAGAAGAAACTTTTTCATCTAATTATTTACAGCTTTTTATTCCTAATGGACTATGGTCACCACGATTTTTTTGTGGCGTTTGAGCGCCACATCACTTGATGTAAAACGATGGTGCGGTCCACGATTGTACATGCTTGCCCAGCGAAAATACGGTAAGTATCTGATATTAAATCCAATGATAGGTTTAGTCCTCCTACCGATTTTGGGAACGGCGTCCATAACAATTAATTTTTTCACATGAGCCAAACCAGGATGAATAGCTAGTGACATCTGCGCGTGAAGATATATTCTAATGGGAAACCACTTGCGCAGGTGCAAGTCCTCTCTCATCCCGGCCTCTTTTATCTAATGGATTGGCAACCAGGGGGGTGATTCTCCCGTCGTAGACATTATCTCGAAATTGACATAATGTCGAAACAAGATGGCGAATGTCGATTGAAAATAAATTTTCGTATTCTCAGAAAGTCACGTTAGAGATATGTCTACGCCTAGCGCTCTAAATACAAAGAGTTGTTCATAGCAGTTGACATTACTGGCGACATTTTTCGTAGAGATTTAAAATTAGAGATTATCTCGAATTAGACATTTATCTCTATAACGCGAGAATTAGGGCCCAGCACGACCCGCAAACCACTATAGGATTTGGTAGGCGCCCTTGAGGTGCTTCGCATTACCCTGTTAGTCCCTGTTGCATCGCTGTGACACTCGGAAGGTAGTAAAAGCCTATCACGACGTAACGGACTTCGTGTACATTGGGAGATCTCCCAAATTACCTGAGTCGCCTTTTTCGACACCCTCTGTAAGATGGGGTGGCTTTTAGTCAGAACCAATTATGCACCATCTTCATCATAGATAGATCCTTTGTGCGTGTATGGCACATTCAGTTAACTTCCTAACCAAAAATACTAAAAACCAACCACAAAAAACCACACCAGAAACCAGAACCACAAATGAAAAAAAATAAGTTTAGTCATAAGGTTTAGTAACAAAAACTTTGCATATGTGTGGCCACTAAACCTTCATCATGTGATTTGCTTTATTCTCCGAAATTTTATTGTCATTGACTCATTGTGTGCACCCAAAACATTTGACTATGGATTTCAATTATCAAAGCCCAAAACCTTCCCAAAACTCATTACAATTTATCTATCTAACCGTTTGTAAGTGTCCAAATGTCCTCGCAAATGATATTGAAGGCTGTCAGTCAATAAATAATTTCACATAGAGGTTTTCAATGTCCATGTACTATTTATACTGAGTATTTATAGCATATTTATAGTGTCCCTACCTATACCGTTGCACACGGATGCATGTATGCTTCTAACATAAATCTGGCGAGTGCAGCGAACTTGGTTAGTAGCCCATGTGGGACTTAAGTCCTATGAGCGTTCGTGGGTCGCGGACCGATCCTTCTGCGGATACTCGTTCAGCCAAAACAGAAAACCCCCACCCACATTCATCTACCACATTAAGTAATTTAGCTATCTCCTCGTCATCGTGTGGACTGTGGAATACCGATTTGCAATCGATAACGGCTCTTCGACCTTATTAAAGTTTGCCATTTTCGATTAGGTGCCTTACCCATTTAAATTACCTTTTGCAGACAGTGTATCAACGTTTAGATCTTGCTAATTAGATATTTGTTCCGTGTATAAAAACTCTAAACTAGATTTTAGTCGTAGAATGGCTGGCAGAGGCTTAACAATAGCTCCGTTACGATTTTGTGGCTTTGCAATACCACATGGATTTAAGTACCTTCAGTATCTTGGTGGTTATCCATAAAAGTTATCGGAAACGGTAGGTAACCACTTCGCCTCTTCCAGTTGCACAACCAAAACAGTTATTAATTTTATTGGCGATCGAGTTGGCCGTTACCCGTGGCTATTTCACGATGGCGCCCGCACATAGCTTACGTGCAAAACTACATAATTCTTAGCAATTATGTCTTTAACCTTTATTTAATACCTTATGCAGCTTTGAGCTTTCGCAAATGCACTTATTTACCAACTTGTAATATTTATGTAGAGAGAGTGTATTACAGTTAATTCCCGAGTCTATTGGATATAAATAATAAATAAAATAAAGCTTATTTGATACTCACGTTCCTCTTATCTTTAGTAAGTACCTACATTTAATTTATTAATCACAAAACTAGTCAGATTTGACGTTGCCTGGCTTACCGAACTACAGAACTACCCAACTTATTGTGACGTAACTTTAACGGTGATTTAACTAAGGTGCAAGTCTAGTACATATAGTAGTGTATAAGTAACTTGTATTAAATTTCTACCTAAGCATTAAGGCTATAGCGTCTTTTATTGATAGGTAGGTAAACAGCAAAATACTTACTAAATACCTGTAATCTGATCTTGTAAGAAGTCTAACAGGTTTTGATATCAAAAGAAGCTTATTTATACTATCCAAACACTGCCAAACAGTAGTACGATACTTTTAGAACGACGTATAAGGGATTTGGGTAAAACCTGACCTAAAATACAACTAAACCAGCAATGTATGTGTCGTTACGTCACGTTTATCTCGTAAGTGGACTATCGGTATGTTACGCAGGGTCAGCAAAGGGCGCGAGTCTCAGCAGTGGCATTCAGAATTGTGCAAACGTAACGGACACAGCTGCTCAAATGGCACTGTTAAGTACTGACCTCTTGCTAGACTTCAAAATGTTCACCGAATAAAAACATTCTACAACTTTTATACAGACCTAAAACATTTTATCAGACGAACGGCCGGCGCCAGCAATGCCTACCATTTCTTCAAGTATTCCCGACACTTCACGCTCTAGTGCAGTCACAATTAAATAATTACAAAAGCTTTACTTTAAGTAAACAAGTAATTAGTCGGTCTGTAATAAAAAATAAATGAAAATGCACTACGCTACGCTACTTAGGTACGTCTGACCAAATTTGCAAGTAGCGAAATTGTAAAAGACATCGTCACCTCAATTTCTAGCTATTTAAGTAGCGTAGGTAATCATTACAATAAAAATTAAAATTAAATGTTTGGGCAGTCACTTATAAGATGAATATAAATAACAAGAACCACTTAATGCAGTTACAGCTAGATAAAATTAACCTTTCTTGGCGTGTGTCTCCATTTCATCTGCCCTCATTTTCGTCAGTAGTTAAACACCATTGTGACAAAGTTTGGGACTTGTTATGTTGCCTGTTTTGTCCGAGACGTACCATGCAGTCCGTTTTGTTCTGTTCGCGCGTGTTCGCCCCAGTGGGTCACTTTTAAATTGAATTCGGTAAAAACGGTGATTATACACGCACGCCCAACAATGGAATATAGGTTTACATCGTTTCTCCGAGTTTGAAGGGTCTCATCGGAAATGCCATCGTTTTTTTACAAGCAAGTAATGTTCCATTTTTAATGTTATTAAGTAATTCCTTTCTACGCTTCAATATGAAGAAATTGCTTCGAATAGAAAATTACACACTTATGCAGGTAGTTGTTGACGATGGAACGCAACACAGTAATGTCTGAGATCCTTCAGATTGCCGGCATATTTACATTCTACTTAAATAACGCCTGGCAGCGCGGCTGCTGCTGGAATCTTGGTGGAGGCACTAGGATTTTTTTTTTTACTTTATTTTTATTTAAACATACATTATTATGACAAAAGCAAACCAAAAACCACGGGGGTTTGTCCGGAATGCCGTTATTCTGCAGACAGCTTATTAAACTAAATACATAAATATGTGCAATAAATGAACAAACAATGGGTTCGGGGAGCGACTGCCTGGTACTGCAATATCATCAAGATAACTTGAGTTCTACCTTAAGTTATTTTAAGCATTTAATTTGTACCATCAGAATCATCTTTCTGCCCTGCTCCCAAATAACTTGGGGTCGGCGCAATACGTCTTCTTAAATTGTTTATTAGCCGTCATATCATTATTTACTCCCTTTTCATCCATATCGTTCTTCACGCACTCTTAGTAACATGCGTTTCATCCCTCCTCATCACATGCCCATACCAACCCCAAACGATTTCCTTTCAACTTTTCTATTACTGGCGCCACTTTCAAACTCCCTCTGATATATTCATTTCTTACTTTATCCATTCTTGTCACTCCACACATCAATTTCAACATTCTCATCTCTGCTATATGCAATCTTCTTTCATCAGTCTTCTTCATGGCCCAGCATTCCGATCCATACAGAATAACAGGTCTTATAACAGATTTGTAAATGCCCCCTTAATTTGAGAAGCATCCGTGGGTCACAAGTTGTTCCTGTGACTTGTCATTTAATTTATACCAAAACCTAGGTATATTAAATAATTTATTCTACTTTGGTCAAATAAACACAACCTTTTTGAACCCTAAACGGTGGCAGTTGAATAGTTGTTATTCCCGTAGTTGCATTGCAAACCAAAAACAATTGGATCTCGGAATTCTTGAACGTGCGCGCGACGATGCATATAATTGACCACGGTGTATTTTTATTGCTTTCGTATGCATGGCAGACGTAATAGTCCACAATTAATCGATTTAAGGGACACTTAGTTTATTCCTTTATGTGGAGCAGTTTTGAAGATAAATGTGGATATTATAATCAATATACACATTTGGAAGTCTACAGTCTATCTAGTGTTAGGCCAATCGGAGAGCAAGATTCCTGCGAAGGTCCTGGTCTTCCGCTATCGATTTGATATCTAGTTGCTCTACCGGAATGTGACTGATGTATTTATTTATTTTTATGGTATGCATAGAAATCTAAATAAGTTTATTTAAATAAGTTGTTTATTCTCTCGGTGTTGATTATAATATCATATTTTTTATTTATTATATATATTTTTTTATTGGTATAGGTATGTTTACGTAGTTTATAATTTATTATCGTAAGTATGTTTATATTTAGTATGTATTTAATGTCACACACTGTGTCTACATCTTTCTTTTATCCTTCTTTCCTGTCGCAGGTCTGCTGGAAGAAATTTCTTTTAGAGATAAGCAGTACCTTTGTGCTCAAGTGTTTGTTCTGTATGATATCTATTACAAAATGTGTTGTGTGTACATAAATAAATAAATCTTAATAATAAGGTAAATGTTATCTACTGTCTTTCAATACCGGAACGCGTGTCGCCGGTTTGCCGCTATTTACACATCCTAAATACGCAATTACGCCCAACTTGTTTCTGGCATTCAATGCAAAATAAATTAAGCTACCAACCTACCTTACGAAGCCTGAAAGTCTGACAACTGGTCTAACCTCCGGATGTCAGTATTACCCAGTAACTGGGTCGCGGGGGTCTGATGGCAGTCGCTCCGTGTAAAATACTGATGTTCAGCCGCATCTGGCTAGACTGGAAGCCAACCCCAATATAATTGGGTAAAGGCTCGGAGGTTGATGACCTACCTACTTTACCTTACCACCATACCTACTTCTCCGCCAAATAGCGATGCTTGCATTGCTGTGTTTCGGTCTGAAGGGTACGGGTGCCGGTGAAATTACAATCACACGAGACTTTCCATCTTCATGTCTCAGTTTGGCAAATGACGATATGGTTTATTGTAAAGTGCTAGTTTTGAAGACCTCTATCCAAATATATTTAACTCATCCGGGTCAGAATTTTTGATTATTAAAAAACCGTTTCTGGACATCTCCTTTGCATTTATTTCGATGTTGAGCTTGCCGTGGCTGCCGCATTGTCACCATGAAATCAGATGGCCCCATATAGCTCGGCAGGAAGAGCATCACGCGTGAAACGCGTTATTGTTTGGATAGTGCCGTTTCGCGCCAGTCGCTGGTCACAATGACGATTCACTGTTACGAATTCATCCACATATAAAACCATTTGTTGAAAGCAATGTAGATTTTTCTGAAAGTGATAATTTTATTCATATAAGCTTGTTGTTTACTTGCGTTTGACGATACTCGATTAATCGTACCATTCATCGCACAATTTTCTATTTCGGTCAACCATCGTTCCCTTACCGCATGCGATGATGTGTTTTGACGTTTGTTTCTATGATCTCCGGTCAATCATATACAACTATGACCCGTAATCTATCTTTATTGTGCCTTTTTTATCTCCCTATCTGTATTGTGTAGGTATCAGTCGGAACGAAAGTTCGTACTTCGTTTGTCGTTCGTGAATCGCGAGTTGATCCCCAGGCTCGTAAGAAATATAATATTTAGTATTTGCGGAAATAAACTGTGATAAAAAGTTAGTAAAAACTTTGATCAATTTCAAACCATTGTTGAATATGGAGTTGAAGACATTCAATATATCCTTAGAGCTTATATAAAATCAATAGCTCCTCATGCACGCATTTCTTACAGCGAGCGTGAAAAAAAAACTGATGCTCCACTCCCTCATTATATGTGTACAGTGCACATAATAAAAAGTCACTAAGTGTTATGCATTGAATAGACACCGCAAAAACTTGGTATGATTGCAACTACTTTCAGAAGAAAGCGGAGACGTTTCGCTAATTAATACTATCATAACCAGCATTTTACTTTCGATTCTTAACACCTACTGCTTATTGATTACGTTAAACCATAACATTTTAGTATTATGGGTAGAGTTAGGATTATTGTGTATTGATGCCTATAAATTCCAGTAGGTATGTTATTGCTGTTTTCA
The DNA here is from genome assembly GCA_949699075.1 of Asteroscopus sphinx. Classification (NCBI taxonomy): domain Eukaryota; kingdom Metazoa; phylum Arthropoda; class Insecta; order Lepidoptera; family Noctuidae; genus Asteroscopus; species Asteroscopus sphinx. The sequence continues at coordinate 23,103,119 of OX453004.1, read as the reverse complement.
ATGGTTATAGAGCCATAGCCCTTTTTTCTCACTGTTGATAGACTGACTTGATTAAAAAAACAATGTGATTGTATAAAAACAAATCAGTTGTTTCCATTGGCTGTAGATAGCTAGGTATTGTACCGGCCACAATGGTCGTTCTGGTCCAGTCGTCAGGTCATGCCTGCGCATCCGTCATACCATCAAATCTGTGCCATTATGCTCACCACATAACATTATGTATATTATAATGATGAAGGTATCAAAACACGCAGTTTGATGTAATGTAGGCAATAAGGCATAAGTACTTCTCAATTTAGTGACTTATTTGCAAATATAAAATATAAGGTAGTCTTTACTGGCTAAATTTAAACTTTTTTTTTTTGTTTCAAATGTCATCCGTTTTCAAATGTCGGGTGCTGTGGTAAAAATGTTAATGACACTGCAATTCTATTTCGAGGCCTGAACAATTTCTGGTTTATTACAATCGAGGACGACGGCGACGGCGCGTCCATTTTTTTTTTTTTACCTACACATTATTTGGAACATTCGTTGCTTTGTTGAGCAAAACTTGTTTCCTTGTATGACCATAGATGTTCCTGATATAAAAAGTAAAATGAGTAAAATATTCGAAATGATTTTGGCTTCTTTTATGACTCTTGTTATCTGGAACACTAAATATTTTTAAGCAATTTCGAATTCTTTGCGGAATTGGTCGGCCTCATTTCTCCTTTGTGAGTTTACGTATTAATTCGAAAGGAGGTCCTTCTTAAATGAATCATCGAAGTCTTTAATTCTTAAAGGCTTAGTCAGAGGCAGGAGAGTGGATGAACAGTTTAGGTGTTTGAGACACAGTTACACTGTTTATCAAGAACGAGCTCTTTCGACTCTAGACTAGTCCATCAGGCGCGGTTCCAGCACAAGATTTTGGGGGGGGGTCAACTTGGCTTACGTACAGTTCCAAGGTCCAAATTTACCAAAAAATTTATTTCGCAATGAGAAGGTAAAGTTTGGAGTTAGTTTATTATATAACAGAATAGTTACTTACAAAATGAACGTCAACAAAGAGGAAACGAACATTGAGAACGAACACGAGCGAAGCGAGCGCGAATTTTTCATATATATGCGAAAAGTTTGACTTCAATTTAAGTGTATTTCATGGAATTGCAGGCTATGTACGTTAATGAAGAAGCGCGAGCGCTAAATTTTTTTTTCACCACCAAAGCTTCAATTGCTTGCGCCTTTGAGTGTCCAATCGCAACGGCAGGCTTATGTAAAGTAGCGCAAACCGTTCAACAAAATGAACTACCGCCGTCATATGTGATATTATTTGTCATTAAACTGGAAATATCATTCATACTTTATTTTGAGCAAAATAATACCTATGCTGTAAATTGAATTTCAGTACATAAACAAAACTCTAAAATAATGTTAAGTATTTTTTGACGTACGAGTAGATGTCGTGTTTGAGTAAGTAGGTAGTACCGTCGACCGCACGTCGGTGGTAACACTTTGACATTAGCAGCATCTTTATTTCGTAAGCAGTAAGGGCGGTTTTCGACTGTCATGCAGTCAACTGTACTTACCTAGTTTTGATTCCATTGTTTACTTTTGGACGTTTAAGCAGGAAGTCAATAATTTATTTTTGTAAATTGTCTATTTTTAGGAGATTTGGCAATTTGACGTGTAAGATTTTGGGGGGGTCATGACCCCTACGACCCCCCCCCCCCCCTAGAACCGCCACTGTAGTCCATACAGACATATTTTAACTAAAGCACAGCTTTGTCTGTAAAATAATTGTTACTTATAACAACCCAGTAAAGACCAAGTTTATTTCCTGGAATCAGAACTTCGGAGTCTACTTTTTATGCCAATATAAAAGAGAAGCGGCGTTCTTTACCTTGTTTATAGGGTATTTAGAAATGAAGCAAACACTTAATCATGTTAAAGATATTAATTTGCATAATACCTATTACGTAGATATAAAACACTGAGGTAATATGTACTACGTACTAGAGTAGACATTACGAACAAAAAATATGGCGCAACTTGCTACGGGACACGCGCGGCGCGAGCGTGGCTAAGTGAGTGAGAGTGCAGGAGCTCTAAAACGAACTACAAACATTCGATTCGAGGTGTCTTCTCTAAGTGATATAAAATTGTCTTCTTTAATCTGTAGTATACCTAGTCGTTAGCCGTTTCGTTCTTGGCTGAAGGAATAGATCACCGTATCTGTTTCTATGGGTGTCGTGTATGTCTTCTCTGATGATGATTTGGCTCATGAGAGTCAAACGGCAACCGCTTCCTTCGTGCAAAATCAGAAACTCGCCATATAATGGATGAGGAAACTGATCTTGTCCTGTTAATGTGAGCGGGATCAATTATACTAAGAAAAGGGGATCCTGGCCATAAACCAGGAGATGGGTCGGGCGGTATTCCTATTGTGGCGTAATTTGAGAAGAGATCTATATCCAGCAGTTAACGGCGATTGGATAATTTAATTTTTTCGAAGAAAAGTAGATACTGTACTAGAAGACGTTGGTAAATATGAAAAGTCAAGGGTTAAAATGGCTTCATTTAAAATCTTGATAGTTGTAATTTTCTAAATCTAGTCCGATTAGAGCATTGCGGTAAACCGCTGTTCAATCGAGGCAGCTAAATATATCTAACCTACACTATACGGCTTATGGTGCACTTCATAAAATCATTATAACACAGACCTATATTTTTTTAAATCACGTTAAACTCGTTCCTGCATTGATTAATTGAACCTCGATCAAATCGATTTGATGGAAATATTAAACACTCATTCTTTTTAAGGTTCCGTACCCGAAGGGTGCCAAACGGGACCCAATTACTCTTGCTACGCTGTCCGTCCGTCTGTCTGTCACAGGGCTGTATCGTTTGAACGGTAATAGGTAGCTGGTTGAAATTTATCGATAATATGTGTTGCTATGACTACTATCACGACAAATACTAAAAATAAAATAAAGTCTAAAAACAAAGGGTGTCCCCATACAAGAAACCTCCAAAAACATGCATTTTTTTCAACGTTTTTGTTCCTGCTCTTCAAAAGGGTAATACATACCAGGCTCAAACTTGGTCTGATTATAGTCCATACCATGTAGTTTGGCAAAAAATAGGGTAAACATTGAGATATGTGGTGGTACCTGCGTAAGAAAGAGTTGGTTGCAAAAATTAATATTTCGCTCACGGTGCGTTGATGTCTTTTGATGGACTCTCGTAAATTAAATCAATTTCTATGGGGTATCAGGTCGATAGGTGATACGGAACCCTTACTGCGTGAGTCCGACTCACACTTTGCCGGTTTTATTTTAATAAGTTCGATAAACATGAAATATTACAGGGTAATTTGTTTAATTTAAGTGTGTTATTAGAACGTGCGCTACGTATAATGTGGTGTGCTTTATCAAACAGTTTGCTTTATTTTTTAGGATATATACAGGTACATTCTGTTTTGTTTGTTTGGTCGCCACTCTCAAAGTATACCGAAGCATTGTTTATTCAATCATCAAGTGGACCCGCGTTTCGGTTTCCTTCAAGTAGAAATTATTTACTTTGTCGCCTAGTGCCTACTTACTCTTTCTCTAGGTTACGACTGACGAGTGAACCAATTCCATATATTATGATTCGCGACCTATCCGCGACACGCCTGCGCCTTAATATGATTGAACTGTCCGTAACGTGAGATATTTCGCAATCCACGCACTGGTATTAGATCGGCTTGTAAATCCAGCGCAAGGGAGATCCCATTACATCGATGATACTATAATTATTGGAAGCAACAACGGCTCAGTGAGCAAGTCATTGGGTTAATGGCACGCCCGGATCGTTGCATTGCTGAAGCTTCCGAGCGTAACGTTTAACACCCCTATATTTGTTATTGGAACATAATTTCTAGATTTCTTTTTGTTTGCGGTTTTGCAGAAGTTCTGCACCTGATTGGCGAGCCAGACTTTCGCGACGTGAGACTACGGTGGGAGTATGGCAAACCTGACGAAGAAGACCGGCCGAAAGTGTTGGCGTTTCAAGTGCATTACTGCGAACTGCAGGCATGGGGTCAATATCGCTGCAGGACTAAGGTAAGCCAAAAACAACAAGAGAAAGTTATTACCTAGTTTTCTTTTTCGTGAACTTATATCAGCAATAAGGCACAGTCGTGTGTAATAATTAAAGTTGTTAAAAACTATGACATTCTACAATGGTTTGTGTTGGCAATGAGTTGGCACTCCGAAACGGGAGATAATGGGCCGGGGTTTGCGCGCCGAGCGTGACTGCGGCGTGACTGTGACAAGGAACATGCCCGCCAGTCATTACTGTATTTACGTGTTAATATAGCACCGCTGCCAGTGTTTGTGGCCTTTCTCTTTTATTGAATCAGATTATATTTAAATATTAGACTTTACGCTGACATCATTATATCGCATCAACCCATAGCGATCATTGCTATGTTTCTAAAGGCGTACCGAAATAATCGATCTTAACTTATTCGTTAACATACCGAGGGATGATAAGCCTCTCACATATTTGACAAAGCCCAAGCCATTCTGTGTCGAAATACGAAGCTCGGTATTGAGTCAGATTAAGCTTATTGATGTTTTCCTATTCTATTTTAGGTGATTGATACACTTGAAGAAGAAAAATCGACTAGAGCGCCCACAAGTACTAGCACAAGTACAGAAGCTTCAACAACCACGAGTCAGCCGTCAGGAGTACGGCGCGGGCGCATATACAGCACGCGTATTGTTGGCTTACGAATGGCTACCACATATTCGTTTGAAGTCCGACCAGTGCGAAGAGACGCGCGTGATTTGGCTGACCCGCAATCTATCAGCTCGAAAATTATCATCGTGCCTACAAAAGGATGTAAGTTTTTATTTTTGTTTATTTCAGACACAATGGATTCATATTTTTGCTAGAATTTTTATAAAATGTTCTTTAATTCACGAAACCCTTGTATTAGATAATTACTAAATGAATTCACTCCAATATTTGCTCGGCTCCTGTATAGGTATAACGTGTTATTGAAATAACTGAAAACCTCTCAAGTGGTCAATGTACTCATCAGTATGAACAACCTTTACTATGGGACCAACCCTGAAATAGCGAAAAAAAAAACAACTGCTCCCTACATTTCGTCGATTCGTGTGAACAAAAATGTAGAAGACAGTTTTTTTTTTCGCGATTTCAGGGTTGGTCCCATAGTAAATGTTGTTAATACTGATGAGTAAAATGACCCCTTAAGAGCTTTTCAGTATTACAATAACACGTTGTTTTGTATAGCATGGTATGGCTTAGAAACTCTGGGTTTAAAACAACGATATAAAAACAGATTATAAGGTGAAGGGCCAGTTCTAGCTTCCCCAAAACCTTGAAAACCCAAAAAAAAAAAAAAGGTCCGTCCATAATCAGGGCTACGAAACCAAATAATTAACGCTATTAATTTCCAGTTTCAGCTCGGGCCACCCAATGCCTGCCACACGCGAGTGAAGTTGAAGTGTCTACAGGTCCCTACTTCGGAGGTCGCATCGCTGTTGAAGCAGTAGATGGCGGTCCCGAGCGTTGTTCAATCCAAGGGAACCCTAACAGCGCCCAAGACGCGTACATTTTGCGGATACACCATGACGAGTGCGGTTCCGAAGTGAATGATACTACAGTTGCTACATACGTCATCGTGCAAGAGAATCTGCCCATACTCACACACAGCACAAGGCGGTAAGTGATAAATCAATTTTTGAAATAATTTTCCCAAGTGACCGACTATAATAAATAATAATATTCTACAACATTTCTTTCAGATTCTTAGTCCTCTGTAGCTATAAACCCGAAACACTGACGGTTAGAGCCGGCATCAACTTGCCAAAATCAAATCCTGGAGATGTGCTGCATCAAGGTAAACCTTCGAGTGGATCTGTGGAGCCTTATGAGAACCAGGACATGGACTACAACGAGCTACAGCCTGCCAGACTCGAAGCGAGAAAGGAGGAGTCGCAACAAAGTATGTTTCAAACGGTTCCTTCGAATTTGATACGGTTATGATTTATTGCCGTCCTCTTTACGTTTGATTTATTATTCCAGGCGTGTTCGGTGAGGTCACATTGGTCATGTTCTTAGTAGTGGCTGCGTTTGGCGGCATCGCACTACTCATATGGAAGGTGGTACCGCAAGCTGACAGAGACAACATATCCATAGCGACGGTCTCATCTTTGGCTCGAAGCGGAATTTTCAGTAGACGGAATAGAGACAGATTCTCTGACCAAAGCTCTGTGTATTCAATTTCGTTGTCAGAAAAAGACGAAAGCACGCCTAAAAAACTTAATGAAGGTGATAACACGTCCGAAGCGTGAATATTTTAAAATACTACATATTGTGATTGATATAATTTAATTATTAGGTTTAAGTGCACGTTTTGTACGACACCCAGTTTCTACGACTATATTGACTTTTTATTGGAACTGAGAGAAAAATCGAGTTAAATAAGTAATGTAAATATAAATAATTTATACACTTGCGTGCAAAAAAATCGACCCAACCAGTGCTTTTCTATTTGAAAGACGATATCTCAAAAACTTTAATTGATAATTAAATTAATTTTAAACAGTGTGAAGGTAGGTAAGATAAAGTTTATTTACACATATCCTATACTTTGATAAAAGCAATGTTCTTGACTACATCGACTCGAATCTTTAAAAACCTCATCACTCACTTATTCTAACGTAAGCTGCGTGTCGTTTTTTTGCCAGTAAAGTTGATCAACTGACTTTACATTTTTCTGTTGGTTTATTCATCATTTAACTTGAGTTTATTCTTTTTTCGTTTCTTCGTTTCGATTTTTCGATTAGTTATTTCTTTGTGTGGAAATAGATATCACACCAGCTAAAGCCGCTCAAGTGGTAGCTCTGATCCAGGCTGGCTTAAACCAACGCGTCGTGGCTAGAAATCTTCATTTGAGTCGATCAGCGGTTAGACGGGTATACCGAAGATTTCTCGAAACTGGAAACTTTGTTAGACGACCGGGTTCGGGAAGAAATCGTGCTACATACATCAGAACGAGACGACCACTTTATGGTTTCAACTTCATTGCAGAATCGGCATCTTACTGGTGTTTAGATGCAACAGCGACTTCGTGAGGTCCGAAGAGTCACAGTAAGTGAGTGGACTGCAAGGCGTAGACGTGTAGAAAGTGGTGTAACTCCACACAAACCTGCTAATGGCCCAAAATTAACACTAGCTCATCGCCAAGCGCGGCTTCGGTTTGCTCTTGCTCACGTCGATTGGTCGCTGGAACAATGGCGGCTCATACTGTTCTCGGATGAATGCAAAATCAACCTTCATGGAAACGATGGACGCAGACAAGTGTACCGAAGAGAGGAAGAGCAATTTGCGTAGGCTTGCATAGAGGAAAAAGTAGCATTTGGAGGAGGTTCATGGACTGTTTGGGGCGATATCTCTTTAGATGGTAAAAACAACCTGGAGCTCGTAACCAGGCCTCGTCTTGGCATTTTGACTGCCCATCGATACATCTCGATACATCTAAGAGGTGCTAGAACAACATGGTATGCCATACCTGGTTTTGTAGGCAAGGATTCATACTCATGTAGGATAATGCCCGTGCACATGTTGCCACAACAGTTTCTCAGTATCTACACGAGATCGGAATCACTGTTATGTAGTGGCCAGCAAGGAGCCCTGACCTTAATCCAATAAAACACTTATGGGATGAGCTTAAGAGAAGAGTCAGGGTCAGGATCAGGGCTGCAGAAACCCTCCAGGAACTCAAAGTGGCTATCCAAGAAGAGTGGGACGGTATCCCTCAAGAGTTCATCGTCACATTGATAAGGTCGATGAAAAACCCGATGGATTTAAATTAGGGCAAGGGGTGGCAATACGAGCTATTGAAAGAAATTTATTTGTGTTTTTATACAAGAAATATTTTTAATTTGATTAAAATCAGCGATTAGAAGTTAGTGCAAATTATCAAGGTTTTCGTTTTAAGCCAATAAAATTAGCTTGCAATACCGTTATTGAAACCTTAACTTCCTATCTATCACAAGGTATTAAAAGTTATTTTTTATATAACGAATTTTTCGAGTTAAGTTGTTCCAAATCGAAGCACATGGGGTGGGTCGATTTTTTTGCACGCAAGTGAATTACCCCAGGCAAGAAGTGAATACTAAGTAATAAGTAAGTGACTGCATCGTTGGTCTAGTGGTCGTAAGCGCGACTGCTGACAGTGGGGTCCTGGGTTCGATACCCGGGTCGGGCATAGTGTTATTGGGTTTTTTCAGTACGAAATTCTCAGTAGCTGCCCGGAGACTGGATTTGTGCCCGGTTAATGGCAATAGGCTCGCCCCTTATTACATGGGACTATAACATAACTGGCGAAATGTGGGTGTACTATACACCTCTGCCAACCCTTTCGGGGAAATACAGGTGTGATGTTATGTTTATGTTTCATGTAAGAAGTGAATATTCGGGGCCAATTACTGGTTCTTTTTAAATATTATATACGTAAATATTATTATTTCAAAATTGTTAATTCTCGAGAATAACTATTGGATTTTTTTATTCAATTGGCCAGTATTCGTTATGCACTTGGATCACTAACATCAAAGCCTATAAGAAGCTTGTGATTGCCATAGATATTAGCGACGATATTTTTTAGGACTTGTGTAAGCGGTCATACGGAAGCTTTTGAATTTGGAACATTACATATTTATGTTCAATTTGTGAATGGCAGTTTAAAAGTATGGAGTTTAACAAAATTCTATTTTGAGTTCAAATGTTCGCTTCCAATGAATTTAATTTTAAGTTAATACAAATAGAGAGTGTGATTAAAACAAATAATGTTAAACTCACTGTTTTTTATTTGAACACATCTTGTGACTCATCTAGTACAAATATTTGTTTTTCCATCCTCAATCCTGGTAATAGAAACTGGTTGACAACATCGTTGAGTTCTTCCAAAGCTATTTGTGCGTGAAGTCGAACAATAGTGTCCTCGTTATCGTCTCTATACAAGCTTTTTAATGTTCTGTATATGGGAAGTAAGTTTTCCTTTAGTTCCACTAATGTTTCCTTGCCTAAACCCTTGATCAAGCTTGATATGACCATGACGGCGGCTCTTCGGCACTCTATCGCTTTGTCAGTTTCTATTATACTCCAAATACAAAGCAATACCTAAAACAAAGAGGTAAGAATTGAGTACTTCTCTTAAAGCATTTAATACTTTGAAGCCTTAAAGCGATACTAATTTTACTTTAAATACCAAGGCTTTAGAATAACTAGGCTTAGAACCGCAGTTGTCACACGTGGAGTGAAGCTATTTCAAGTTGGTCTACTGCAGTAGTAAAAAGGTAATTTAATAACCTGTATTATTACTAGGTAGAAACACGGGCAATTTTTTACTTCCCTTCTTACAACTTACTACTGCCGTAGCAACAGAGGCAGTTAAATTACCTGTTACTACTGGAAGTTACATAGGTAATTTACTACTGGTATCAAAATGCATGATTAGAGGAATATCAATGGATGACTCCCTCAAAATATTGGCATTACCGGAATAAAATCAGACAACGAAATGGCTTATTGCGCAAAATACACGCTTGAACGTGGAGTTGTGGCAACCAGCCCGTTATATTATACTAATGGCTTATTGTGAAGACACAGATGGCCAGGTCAAAAGAAGAAAAAAAAAATACCGGTAGTAGGATTGGTTGTAGCACGGGTAAGAAAGGGTTTTAAAAGGCTTCGTTCAGTACATTTATCGCGTGCCTGTGTGCGTGTCGGCGAACATTTTACGTGCCTCTTGCGGGCACACATTGGTGGGTTTTGTGCTTCAACTTTGAGCGAAACTTTGAATGAAATTATCACTCTTTGTCTTATAACTCTAAGATCAAGGCTAAATCTGACGCTCTACGAGGCCATTTGTACGGTCACCCGCACGTCAGTGGTTACAGTTGAATTACGACAACTGCCCTTACTGCTTACGAAATAAAGACGTTGTCATGGTGAAACTGTAACTACTGACGTGCGGTCGACTACACTTCGATGAAATTAGTGAATGACATTATTATAACGTCATTCACGAATGTTCGCTTGTTGACGTTATTCATCATCATCATCATTTCAGCCGAAAGACGTTCACTGCTGGACATAGGCCTCCCCCAAGCATCGCCACAACGACCGGTCCTGTGCCTTCCGCATCCAGCGGATTCCCGCGACCTTCGCCAGGTCGTCGGTCCACCTTGTGGGGGGGCCTACCCACGCTGCGCCTTCCAGTACGCGGTCGTCACTCTAGAACTTTACTGCCCCATCGGCCATCCGTTCTGCGAGCAATGTGCCCCGCCCACTGCCACTTAAGTTTGGCAATTCTTCGGGCTATGTCGGTTACTTTCGTTCTCCTGCGAATCTCCTCATTTCTGATTCGATCACGCAGGGACACTCCGAGCATAGCCCTCTCCATTGCCCTTTGACTTTGACGTTATTAAATATAAATAAATATTTTTGGGACATTTAACAAATTACCATCTAGTCCCAAACTAAGCAAAGCTTGTGCTAGGGGCACTAGACAATGGATATAATACTTATGTACTTATTTTTTTTGTAGATACATACTTAACATACATAAGAAACAACCAGACCAACATAAACACTCATGTTCATCACACAAATATTTGTGTCCTGTGGGAATCGAACCCACTACCTCGTGATCAGCAGTCCGACACTCGAACCACTAGACCAGAGGTCGTCAAATTTAAAACATTGGTGGCTTAACGGAAAAAATATGTGTTGGTCATACTCATAAGTTATTTTGGAAGATATTTACCTCATATATAATTGTTCCTATTCTGTAGTGCAGCACCACAGCTATTTCCGCCAGATTTGACAAGGCTGATGTCCTGATTAGAGGATCTTCATCCCTACATCCGCATAGCATTGTGTTTAGTAGAATGGTCTTGTGGACTACTGCCATCTCACCTGTAACAATTATTACAGTATGAATGATAATGATAATTTTAACCAAATTAATGTTATGACTGGTATAATTTTCTTTAGTTTTCTTGAATCACACATATGTGTTCACACCCCAAGTAACACAAAACCGTTTAAATGTAAAAGTCAATATACAGCTCCAAGTCTTACAAAAGATGTTTAATAGCATCCGCGAAGTATTAAAGTTGTATAAACAACTTTAAGTATTGAGAAAATCTATAGTACAGATATAACACTTTTCGGTTGCCAATAAACATCTTTTGTAAGAATTGGAGATGTATATTGGCTTTTAATTTCACCTTTAAACAAGTTTAAACGGTTTTTGTGTTACTTGGGATAGCCACTACCTACTCTTGATGACCACCTGGTGGGCAATAGATGCACAAAAGGCCCCTCTTTATTTAATTAGAAAGAAAGGAGTATTATGCCATTCTGGGGTGGCCCTACCTATGGTGCAAGGGGTGCACAGCACCCACGAGCCAAGTCCTGGGGGGTGCCGAAGATCTGAGCCTTAGCTGTTTGTGTGGTCAATAATTGACCAAGTCAATTCAATCACTGTGTAAATAAAACACCGTGAAAACTCTACCTTAAGTCTGGGCATCAAGTCCCAGAATTTCAATAAGCATTATATTATGGGTACTTATACAGGATAATTTTAAGGAGTGCGAATAATTTGCTTAATGGTTCAATATCTGTTCCTTATCACAACCACATCATTAAAATACACGTTAAAACAAAATAAAATTTGCCTTTCTATGGCGTACGCCACAAAATTCTTCAAAAAGAGTCTTCCATACAAAATCGTTTTTTTTTGTATTCAGGTGTATTATAATAATGCGTTTGCGATAAGGAACAGACATTGAACCAATATGCAAATTATCCGAACTCCTTAAAAATGTATCCTGTATACGTATTAGAAATGCGTGGTCAAATTTGGAGAGCTCTGAACTTTTACAACGGAATTAACCCAGAAATCGCAAAAAAAAACAGCTATTCCCTACAAAATCATCGATGTCGCTCAACAAAATGTATGGAACAGCTAATTTACTTTTCGCGATATCTGGACTTGTAGTAAACGTTGTTAAATAGCATTCCCTGAATAAGGCTCTTCAAATATGACCACGCATACGCCTTTCTGATACACTTTGTATAGTACAATTTTCTGTATTAGCTGGGGCTGCAAAGGTTATACTCATACCTCAGCGCAGGATAGGCTAGGACCGCTGCTGATGCCATTATACCTGGCACAAAATTATATACCTAATTTGACACATGTAAAATTGCCTTGTTTGTGTAGTGTACTGTCAGTTTTTGTTATTATTTATTTCCAATATATATTATTCTACACGATGCAATGATATTGCCGTACACGAAAACCGCTAAGGACTTATCTGTGTTCCTAGGCTATGTTCAGTTATATGGCCCGACGAGACACGAAGCGTACTTTGGTCGTTCAGTTATGCACAGCGCTCATACAAACGAACGCCCAAAGCACACTCCGTGCGTCGTCCACCGTCGTTGGGCGATATAACTGAACGAAGCCCATAACATAACCATCCCATTACTGTCCCACTGCTGGGCACGGGCCTCTTCTCAGTATGAGAAGGCTAAGGCCATGGTCAAACCTAAATGTTGACATTTATTATTATTTTTTATTATATCAAATGGAGCATTTTGACATCTATTGTGTCAAATCAGGCCTATTATTTAGTGGCAGGTATAGTCAGTGTCATAGCTAAGGTCATAAGCGCCCAGGGCAAGATTAGAATTTTCAGCTCCTCTAAAATTTATTTTGTAGCAAGTGAAAAGCATAAACTCGTGTTTTTATTTTGGGTAAGTTCTTAATGATCCCAGTGGCCTGCAGACTGCGGATCTGCTAGTGCGACTCCTTAAGGTTTGTGCCCCTGGCAGCTGCCCCCTTGGCCAGCACCTAGCTACGATGCTGGGTATAGTGCAATGTTGCTTGTCGGTATCAACCCACAGAGATAAGAGGTCCATCCTGGAGGAAGAACAGAATGATGTATTTTACTTAATACTAACTAATATTTATTTACCTAATCTCTTGGTCATCTTCACAATAACATCGCCAATCTTCATCTTCAACTCCGCAACTTTGTTTTCACTTTCTTTTGTTTGGATATTATGCTGTTCATTTGTTTTCTGTTCTTGTAAGAACTCTTTGCATAGGATATGTAAGACATCTTCTGTACAATGAGTACATAGTGATGCAAGGCCATTGACTGCTGCTAGGTAAATATAAGAGTCTGGATCTTTTAGTTGCTCCTGAAAAAGACAAATAAATTAATAAAAAAACTAAAACTTGCATGAAAAGTATTTCTTACTTTATCAGGATACTAAAAATTTACCTGGAATATACAAAATATATAATGTTTCTTAGAAATAGTTTCAGAATCTCCTGTATCTATTAGCTTAGTTAGTTCAATAATTCCATGAGCTCTTACAGGCAGCAGCTCATCAAATATATCAGCTATTGCCTTCTCACATGCCGTGTCCTTCTTCTGTGGAGCTTCTAAAGTTATAAGTGAGAGAGCTTCTTTGCACAGTATGCTGTTAAAGCTTGAATCATTTTCACATATTTTTCTTAACACTGGTATTAAATTTCCAAATCTTATCTCAACATCTTCTATTTTGTCAGAATTTGATAAAATTGTATTGAGTAATACCAGAGCAATGGTAACACAGTCATCATTTGCATCTGAATTGTGTTTCAAGATAAAATGTTCTATGAAATCAGATACAATCATAGGGTTGGTTTTTAAAGAACTAACAATTTTCGGTGATGTGGATATTTCTGAGAGTAACTGAAGAATGATTGCATATTGTTGATCATCTTCATCAATCAAAACTGGATCATCCTCAGTTAATAACATATCCTTATTTCCTTTTCTGTGTCTTTTAACATTAATCTCTATTAGTATTTTTAAAGCTACTTCAAATATGTTTGTAACAATTGCTTCATCTGTTGCACTTTTGAATAAATTCATAAAATACATTACAGCTTCATCTTTAACATAGTCATTGCTGCTTGCTACTGCTTTCATAGCAACACCAGCATCAAACTCTACAACCAGAATTCCCGAAGAATTGGAAACATCCTTACCAAATAAAAATGTTTTAATCATATCAAATAATTCTTCTTGCCTTAGTTTTTCTAAACTTTTTAGCATTATATCTTTTAATTTGATTTTTAATTCTTCATTCTTTGTACATTTAATTCCAATTGAATAAATTAAGTATAAGTTTGGTATCAATAGTTGCACGGGCCAATCTAACTTGGTAGTACACACACAAGCATGTAAAACATTAATTTTATGTTCAACTTCTTGAGGTGAAAATATAATAGTGCCAGGCATATTATTATTTGAGACTAAATAATCATAATCAAAGGCCTGAAATACTTCACTGATTAACAAAAGTACAGGTTTAGACTGAGCGTACTTGTCATTTAAATTCAGAACACATGCTACAGCTGCAGCCAGGTAATGTGTATTGTTCAAAGACAGTATTTGCTGCAACTGGGAGCACATGTTTTCAAGGTATTCAGTCTCAGAACCATTTCCATGTTTCACTGCAGTTATTCTGCAGATCATGTCAATTTTCTTCCATTCAAATCCTGTGTCAATATCATAACTCTCTATAAAACATCTGATCAGGCTAAGTAAACCTGCTGGTGTTAAAAGCCTTTGGCTCAACTCCTTTGCTATAACTCTTTTAGCAAAGGCAGGAGGAGCTGGATCTTTTCCACTTTGCAATACTAATAACTCCTTCATAAGGATTGGTTGAAAACAATGTGTAACAAGATTATTATAAATATTTACATACTTTTCTCTGTTTTCACTTAGCTTGTCATACATCTCTTGGGTCATAATAAAATTGCTGTAAGTGCCTGGTTTCTTGAATGGTGCAAATGACAACTGTATTAATGATGCCAAATAATCTGATAGATGTAAGGTTATAATAATAGTTTTGAGGACTGATACATGGTAACTTGATGTAAAAAAATCTGTGCACTCTACAATCATCTCATACTTTTGCTCATCAGTCATAGAAAGCTTAGGAAGTACGGCTCCTGTGATGCACCTCTTTGACAAGTTTAATCCAAGGCCTGGTATCAGACATGGTGAAATACCAAGAGATGTTATTAATTGAAAACATGTTCGTAGGAGTTTTTGGTTTTTCACGCTTATAAGAATAGTATCATCATTTTTAATTTCAGTGGCTAATTCATTTAAAGCACAGAAAACTTTATGTAAAAATGATTGTAATGCTACAAAGGTATCATTTGACATGAAATGGTTTTCATTTATGGTGATATCTTTAAGGATCGATACAAATTCACACTGTCCTTCTGTAATACAAAAGAAAACACATTCTATGAAATAATTAATACAAAACCGGACACGGTTCATTTAACAAACACCTCTTTGTCATAGGTGTGACTGACAGTCCTCTGTGCAGAGCCTGCATGGAGACAGAAGAAACAGCGGCCCACGTGCTTCTCAACTGCCCGGAGGTGGCCTCATACAGGGCTAAGTACTTCGGAGATCCGGGTACTCTCCGAGAGACAGTCAGCAACATCAAGCGTCTGCTGGCCTTCCTCGAGGAGCTGGGGTGGCTCGAGTAAACAAGTTATTCCCACCCACACGCAAAAAACACGCCGAGCGTGGAGTTGCGGAAAATGGCCCATTATACCAATACCAATACCAAATACAAAACCGGCCAAGAGCATGTCGGGTCATGCTCAGTATTATAGGGTTCCTTATATGTAAGGAACCCTATAATACTAGGACCTACTGGTCTAATTACAAATGAATCAAATCGAATATTAATCATTGCTATTTTAGTTTTTGCAAACAGCGCCACCTAGCGCTAAATTTAAGAAGTGTGTCATATACACACTTCTTAAATTTAGGGCTAGGTGCTATTTTAGGCGCTGTTACTTTGTGTTATCAATATAACAAAGTTTCTTTTTGTGATTTTTTTAAATAGAAAGTAATTAAAGGAGCATTATTTGCTAAGACCATTTTTATCTAAGGTCAATGACCTATGAACCAGGACGTCTTAAGTATTTTTCAGTTTTCTCACTATAACTCAAAAATTTATAATCACATTATACTCGAAATAATTTTAAATGAGAGTTTTTATAAAAGTCTATCAACGTGGAAGATTACAAGTTTCTATGTTGCATAGTTTGGAAATAGCAGGGAGGGGGACACATTGTAAGCCACTTTGGTGGGCTATATTTCGCAGATGGTACACCTGATAAAAAAGTGATGTATGAAACATTACCTTCATTTTAGTAGAACTATTCAATGATACCCCAAACGAGGAGGTGCAGCGAAAAAAAAATGTTCATCCCTATTTCACATGTATGGGCACCACCCCTAAAATACGTTATCAAGATTTTTTTATTCTTTTAAAATTGAGATCTATATCTAAACCATTTTTTAACAAAATTTCATTTACTTATGTTTATAACTGTAGAAGTTATTAAGCTGTAAAGGATTAGGACAGACGGACGGACATGACGAAACTATAAGGGTTCCTTGTAGGACTACGGAACCCTAAAAAAGGACTGAACTAAAGTTAAACAAATAAGTACCTGTATGAGTAAGATTTTCTATTCGGTTGAATAGTGATTGGAGTTGAGTCATTTTGACCTAATCACACAAACACGAAAATTATAGGACAGATGAAATTATTTGATCGACTCTTTAGATACTGCATGTAATACTAAAATAGGTCAACTATTATTTGCTGTGATTATTTGTTTACACCTGTGGTTTACACACAAACAAAAAGTTCGACTCTACTTGACATTAGTTAATTAGTTGACATTTGAATTATTTTGAATGCATTTTATAGCCTGGTTGCTAAGACCTTTTAGCCAAGTTTTAGGCCCGTATTACAGAAAGTTCCTCAAGCGTTGATCACTGTTTAAAACTAGTTTTGAGTTGGGATTAAATTTTAGAACATACCTCAAGCACAGATTTGAAAACATAATTTAAAAAAAATTAAGTAGTGCCAATTAATTTTCAAAGCCAAAATAACTATTTTGACACATTAAAAAATGTTTTCAACATCTGAATTTACAAGTACATGACTAACGAGCCCGGCTGCTTAGGTAGCGGCGGCGTCTTTGACACAGTAGTCGCCAAATTTTTGAAAGGATTTCGCTGCCTTTGATTACACGCGCCGCGCCGCCATGTATGTAAGAGCTATAGTTTAGGAGATATGACCATCAGAAGTTTTGACCATATATTTGGGTCTTTGATGGTATATACTCAAAGATTTGGGTAGATGTAGATCTCGTCGAGCCCTTTCATTTGAATATCAACACGATAGCTCTTAGCTATGGTTTAGGAGATATGACCGTCAGAAGTTTGGACCATTATTTGTCTAGAACTCATCGAATCCTTTCATTTGAATACCAACAACCAACAGTACCTATGGTTTAGGAGATATGGCTATTAGAATTTTTGACCAGCTCTGCACGCGCGTGTTTTTTGCGCAAGTGTACCAGATCCTTAATTTATTGTGTAAACTGCTCCAAAAGGTAGTAATCAAAATCTGCTAATTTATAACATGAATATAGATGGTTTTGAGAAATAGACGGTATTAAGAAATAAATCGTTTTGGGAAATAGACTTTATTGAGAAATATATGGTTTTGAGAAATAGATCGTTGTGGAAAATCATAACGTCAGTACAGTTGTTGCTATTTTAGCAAAATAGATGGTTTTGAGAAATAGATCGATGTGGAAAACGTCATTATCGTTGGCGTTGTCGCTCAGTTACAACGTTGTGAAAACGACTATGCTAAATAACGCCCACTATACTTTGTAAAATATAACTTGATATCTGTGACACATGTCAAATACGTAAATTTTCAACGTATTTTGACATTATTTGTACGTATTTGACATCTGTCACAGGGATCAAGCTATATTTTATAAAGTATAATATTTGTTTTATTTCTTTAGTTTCCCGCCCAAATCGGATGTGATTGCTCGTAGGTATTTTACATTGCGAAATTAAATTCAAATGAAATCAATTAAAATAAAACTAAATACCTTAGTAAAACTATTATTTATAAAATAAAATCACAAATTTGTCATTACCACCGGTAGAACAAAAAAAATAATTTTACAAGCGTTGATAGTCGACTAGTCGACTCGCGAGTGATTTTTAATCTTTTTTTAATCGATTACCGCCATTTAACTGTCAAGTGTCAAGTGTGACATGAAAATCTAAATGACAATGACAAATGATTAGCAGGATAGTAGGCGAAAAGTTGCTAAATATTTTACTGTAAAGTAAAAAGCGCATTATCTGCTAAGAACATTGGATATTAGTAGTTTAGTTATTGATATTTAATAAACAAATCTAATAAAATGTTGATTAAAGTAAAGGTAAGGCAAATTGTAGAAGATTGAATTATTAAATTGAAGGTATTATTCGGAACTATAACCTCGTTCCTTTTACAGACGCTTACTGGAAAGGAGATTGAGATAGACATAGAACCTACAGACAAAGTAGAAAGAATCAAAGAGAGAGTGGAAGAGAAAGAAGGCATTCCACCGCAGCAACAACGTCTTATATTTTCGGGGAAACAAATGTAAGTGTTCTTGTAGGCTTGTTTCTTTGTTACTGGTTTAGGTATTGCACCATTATTACAGTAAATCTGTGAAAATACAATACGTACTAGTATCTACACAATGTTAGTAGTGTGGATTTATCTGTCTTTGTTATAAATGCAGTTAATATAATACTAAAATGTTAGTGATCCTATTTTAAGCTGCGTCTCCCGCAACCATATTTTTGTTATTTCTAACATGTTTTTCTAACAAAATGGGGGCGTGGCCTAGCTGTTTGGATACATTTGATTGGCCTAAACGAAATGTTAACAATTTTTATTAGAATGTTTTGTTAGATTTTGGTCGCAGGAGACAATGCTTTACATCCTCATGATGTGCACCACATGAGTGCCTACTAGATTGATCCAGCTGCAAATAACACTAAGATAATAGTATCAATCAACTCGGCCTATCATACTCCACTGCTGGACATAGGCCTCTCCCAAATTGCGCCACGACACTCGGTCCTCTGCCTTCCGCATCTAGTCCTCCCCAGCTACTTTCATCAAGTTGTCGGTCCACCTGGCTGGGGGGCACGTTTGCCGATTTGCGGTCTCCACTTGAGGACTCGTCTGCTCCAACGGCCATCGGTCCTTTGACAGACATGGCCAGCCCACTGCCACTTAAGCTTACTAATCCTACGATAATAGTAACATGAATAAGCAATAAAAAAAACAACTGTTTCATCATTATAGTGTTTTTTAATGCAGTAACCTTACCAACTTTGATTGGTTAATTGAAACCACAGTTTTTGCACCAGTCTCCAATATAAATTAGACACTTACTGTCTGCAAGCAACTTTCACATCCAAATAATGTTTAGGAGTCTTTTAATATTACCAAATACTGTATTTGGTACTAAAAGTTGCCAATCATACTACAGTAGAGTCTCACTAATCAGGCACTTCACTACATCAGCATATCCAGTAGTCCGGCACCCTATGCCACGGCTCTTTCCACCCGCGCCTTGTCCACCACTCCCAATTGCTCGTAGATAAATAAGTGAAGTAAGATAAACATTGTCATAGAAATACATAGGTAAATACATATCTTCTAATATTATTAAATACCTAAAACTACATATCAGACAAGGAGTGATGAAAATAATATAAATTTATTTTGGATTCAGTTATCTGTTAATAATAGTAACAAGTTATAAAAGATTTGAGGAGTTTTATGAATCTTCCTCTGAGAATATATTTTTGTAATAGCCACCATTGTTATTGTAGTATCTTGCTACTTGCAGAAGGGAAAAAGATTTAGCCCTCAATATATCCCCAAGGTGACGGCTGATAGAGATGTATGAAAGAAAAAAACATGCTGTGCCGACCCCAAATAAATTGGGATAAGGGCAGGAGGATGATGATGATGATATCCCCAAGGTGCCTTTTACTACACAAACTGATTGAGAGGGATAGCAGAGGATTCGGGTTTTTTTTAGGGTGCCTGGGGCCAATCAAGCAAGAAGTTTACTGATTAGCTATTAGAGGCTTACTTTAATCTCTTCATGTATGGTTAGTGTTATCTGCCTTGGTTTGTCCACAAGGAGAGAACTCCTTGAATCTGCTCTCAGAGAGTGGGTTGCTTAGAATATTTTGTTTAAATTAATTGTAATTTTTTGTTTTTCCAGGAACGATGAAAAGACAGCACAAGACTACAAGGTTCAAGGAGGGTCAGTCCTCCACTTAGTGCTGGCACTGCGAGGAGGGCTCTGATCTGGCTTGTAATAGTTTCCATCTTATATTTATATTACAACTAATTTTATTTTTCATTTCTTGTATAAAGTAATTACACTGTACAACATTTCTTTCAATTGAAACCTTTTTAAATGCGATTCTGGAAATGTTTCCATATTTTATGAGTAAAATACTGCAGGCCTAAGCACACACTGGATCAACAAAATTGCATCACAGATTCTGTGTAAGAGATTAGGCAAAATGTGTAATAGACGTCTTATAATGTCTAGTTTTGCATGGTTGCCAGACATAACTCTTTATTTTGTCGTCATACATTATACATGCACCTGATGATATGCATTTTTTATATGTTAGAAATACAAATGTTGAATCTGCATTCTTTGATAAAATAAATAAATAAATAAATATCTTTGGTACATTTTTACACAGCACCATCTAGTCCCAAACTAAGCAGAGCTTGTGATATGGGTACTAGACAATAGATATAATACTTATAAAATATTGTAACTGTTGCTTACATATAAAATGAAGTTAATTGAGGGATAATTAAATAAAGTAATTATTTGAGCAGGTATTTATTATTACACCTATAACATTGTACATATAGTCAAAGTATAATTTACACGTATTTGCGCTGAATGAAGTTTACATAAAAATAAAACATCTTTGGTTCACCACACAAATTAACAACATCAATTTACTATTTTTTCCTAATTTACATTAATTTTACCACAAGCCTTTCATTTCACAATTTAAAATTATTAACTAATTTGAGCATTTCACTACTCAAGAAATAGCTGCAGTGTTGCTACTACAGACTTTACACAAAGCATGCAGAGCCTAAACTGTTTCATTAAGTATTACATAAAAATACACTTATATATTTCAGGTATTGTATAGGTAAATACAAAGAATAGATCAAAGATGAAATGACCAACTACTTTAGAATTATTTTGGTGGATTTTAAAAACTACGAATCTCTAACATTATCAAAATGATTAAATGACTTCGGGACGGAAACATTTCCTTTAAAACATCAATACTTTAATTTGCAAAATATTATCTTCAATTTATATTTTTATCAAGATTTTTAAATCGAGCACTTATGGAATTTAATATTTTAAAATTTTAACGGGAATTCGAAAAAATTGAGCGTTACAAAGTAGGCGATGAGCTTTCGAGTTTGGCACAACTTAATAAGTTAAGGTGGGCACTGACGATGTATCCATTCGGACGTCGTTTTAATGACTAAGTCCAAAAGCTTGACTTGTTCTGAAAATAACATACGTTTTAATTTTCACGGACAGATTTTGGAATGTGGCACGCCATTCGGACTTTTGGATGCATCGTCAGTGGCATCCTTAACACACGTAGACGGAAAATGCGCATGAAGAGACCACATTAATTTTTTTTTATCTACAGAGCCCTACCATGAGTTTTTGCGACATCGTGTAGCTATCGACAAAGAATTTTAACAACGCCACCCGTTTGGAACTAAACAATCCCGTAAAAAAATTGTCGATATCTACACAATAACGTTAACTACACGATACCGCAAAAACTCCTTCTAGAGGATTAGAAGGCAAATTCTCGTAACGTTCCAAACTAATCTCAATGGTTTAAATCTCAATCTCCTGGCAGTAGACGTTTCTGAGCCGAAATCCGTAATTCAACAAACTAATGCGAATCCTGCTCAAAAACTACTCACTCCAAAAACTAAAAATCCAAACATACCTCGGAAACTGTTTATTTTCAAACATAACATAAACATAACCAGCCCATTACTGTCCCACTGCTGGGCACGGGCCTCTTCTCAGTAAGAGAAGGCTAAGGCCTTAGTCCACCACACTGGCCTAGTGCGGGTTTCAAACAGTTTCCTAAATATATCCAACATTTATTGGTATTTTGGTATGATATTTTACCTAAATATTGTTTTATTATTTTGAAATAATTTTACTGAGCCATTTTAAAGAAAATACACATATTTTCCGAGTAATATTACTTTTTCGCTTAAATGCACTTTCATTCGGAGTGGCTTCAACTTCATGCTGCACTACTCCTTCCCGGCAAGACTCGTATTTTGCGTCGCGCTCGCTCTCATTCCGCGGCGTTCTGGGCCATAATGATCTAAGTGTAACAAATAAACAGCAAACGGGAACATCTACTGTCAGGAGATTGAGATTTAAAGCATTCATATTAGTTTGGAAACATATTTTGAGCGTTTTTAAATACGCGAGTTAGCCTTCATTTTAATCCAACATCGTTACACAGCAACAACATCGTTACACGTTTCGTCACGAGGTATAATTGTCGCGGCCTTGCTTTTAGGATGAGTTTCTTAATCACCACATATTTTTTTCAATCGGTATATTTTTGTGTTTGTTAAACCATATTAACATGCACTTTGTGACAATGTTGTGTAGGTATAATAAACTTTTTAGAAGATTGAATTGCTTCGCCCCATTTCGCCCTAGACTTATGCATTTAATGTAATTTCTATTTTTTCGACTTTCCAATAAAACACTCCACTGATCTTAGACACGATGATATAGACTAACGATACACAGAGCAGAGCATTATCAAAATTTGCACTAATTTACGACTAAAAATTGTTCTTGAAAAATAACTAAAGGAGATCCTTCCTGCGTAATACAGTTGATCAGCACGAACTGCGAAAAGAAAAAAAAAACTGTTAGACCAAGCTTATAGTACTTACAGTCTGTTTTTTTTCATACTTATTTAGTAAACAATCTTGGCATGTCTTTTTAATGAAATTCGTCAATTTTTATTTTTTACCAAATACATGTGCAGAACTAGTACATAATTATATTTTATAACTAGTTATTTGAGTAAAGATACATGCCATGATTGTTTACTAAATAAGACAAGTACGAAAAAACAGCCTACTTTAAATATGCTGTAGGTATTTGTGTAGTAATCCTAGCAACTACTCTCCAATTGGTCGACCATGTCTAAATTGATAAATGATGCTCTTACGAAATGTAACTCGTGGACAGTCGTGAGGACCCTGTATTTGGGTCAATGTCACGAGCTGCTGCATACTGTAAAGGCCCGTACAGACCAAAAGCAGGTCAATAGCAGCGCAGATTGAAGGCGGGCCCGCGCAAGTTGTAATACAAGTATCGATATGAAACACGACACCCAATTTTAGCGCGGGTCCGCTAGCAACTCCTGCCCTGCTCTGGACCCGCCGGCAACAAACCAGGTAGCATGGCGCGCGGGCAGGAGCGGCGCGGTTGCGATGTATCACTACGGTCGTCATACTAACTGGCCATACCTGTGCAGGAAAAGGCGGCGCGTCAGTGTGACGTCAAAGCGGTTACGAGGCAGTTGTATTGTTTGATAACCGACACAACATGTCGTACTGAAAGCAGTTCTATGGCGGGCCCGCCGTCAAAACGCTTTAAAACTGCCTACCTTTTAGTGTGACGTCTGCCGCGCTGCTCATTCCCCGCGCTACTACTGACCTGATTTTGGTTTGTACGGGCCTTCATCATCAATACAATACAATACAATACAAATCCTGTTTATTGCACAACAAGATTATATTAATTTCTTAAATAACTACTTATGCGCTAGTGTACAACTGGCAGTCTTATCGCTCCACGGCGATCTCTTCCAGACAACCATTGAATGGACTGGAATGTCATGGAAGAGACAAAGGGTAGTTACCGGTGCACTTAAATATCGGAAACTTAATTAATTAAACTCATCATCATCATTTCAGCCGAAAGACGTCCACTGCTGGATATAGGTCTCCCCCAAGCATCGCCACAACGACCGGTTCTGCGCTTTCCGCATTTAGCGGATTCCCGCGACCTTCACCAGATCGTCGGTCCACCTTGTGGGGGGCCTACCCATGCTGCGCTTCCAGTACGCGGTAGCCACTCCAGAACTTTACTGCCCCATCGGCCATCCGTTCTGCGAGCAATGTGCCCCACCCACTGCCACTTAAGTTTCACAATTCTTCGAGCTATGCCGGTTACTTTCGTTCTCCTGCGAATCTCCTCATTTCTGATTCGATCACGCAGGGACACCTCGAACATAGCTCTCTCCATTGCCCTTTGTGACTTTGAGCCTTCTTAGAGATGAACTGTATTTCTGTATCCATCGGCGATCCGTTCTGCGAGCAATGTGCCCCGCCCATTGCCACTTAAGTTTCACAATTCTTCGAGCTATGTCGGTTACTTTCGTTCTCCTGCGAATCTCCTCATTTCTGATTCGATCACGCAGGGACACTCCGAGCGTAGGCCTCCCCATTGCCCTTTGAGCCTTCTTAGAGAGGAACTGTATTTATGTATCTATACATATGTGTAAGGAATACCTTAGCAACTCAACCATCGGAGAGTGCCGGTGTGACCCAACCGTATTTGTCGTGCGTCTTGACGACTGAGCGGAATGCCTCTTCGGCGCGGCGGCGCGTGAACTCGGCGGCGGGCCGCGGCGGCGCCCGCGCCACGCGGCCCTGCCCCTTCACCACGGACGCCGCGAACTGCATCACCACAGCCTCCACTGTGTACGCGGAAGCCCAGCCGCGCGGGGTCAGCAGTTCCATACAAATTGCACCACCTAAGCAACACATTAAAATCATTTAAAATATACGTGTTATTAAATCAGCATCATCATCATCATTTCAGCCGAAAGACGTCCACTACTGGACATAGGCCTCCCCCAATTAAGGGGGGATATGCCATAATCGCCACGCTTGGCAGGCGGGTTGGCGATCGCAGTTGGTTGGTTAAATACTCGGAGAACGCTGCTGCCCATCCTCTGGTGAATCCCTTAGTCGCCTTTTACGACACCCATGAGAAGAGATGAGGGTGGTGCGGTGGTGTCGTGGTGGTGGTGGTGTGGTGTGGTGTGGTGGTGGTGGTGTTTTTATTGAAATAACTGAAAACATCTTAAGGGGTCATTGTACTCATCAGTATGAACAACTTTTACTATGCGACCAACACTGAAATCGCGAAAAAAAAATAAGCTGTTCACTACATTTTGTAAAAAGAGAAAAACCGTCCGATAGCGCGCTGGGTTGATGATATCGCCTAAGCCGCAGGAAACACCTGGATGAGGGACGCACAAGATCGAAGAGGCTGGCAATAACGAAAAGAGGCCTATACCCAGCAGTGGGTGATACCGGGCTAGAATGATGATGATTTTACATATACATATACTACATTTTGTCGATTAATGTAAACACAAATGTAGGGAGTTGGGAACAGCTGATTTTTTTTCTCGGTTTCCGGGTTGATCCCATAGTAAAAGTTATTCATACTGATGAGTACAAAGACCTCTTAAGAAGTTTTCAGTTATTTCAATAACACGTTTTATTTAACATTAATAAAAATCCGTCCGTGTGGTGCCGGACGCAAAGAATTTCACCACCCTATATCTTCTCATGGGTGTCGTAAAAGGCGACTAAGGGATTCACCAGAGGATGGGCAGCAGCGTCCTCCGAGTATTTAACCAACCAACTGCGATCGCCAACCCGCCTGCCAAGCGTGGCGATTATGGCATATCATGCAAAGCACAATAAAAAATCGGCCCCTAGTCCCCGGCGGCCCCGCTAGCCCTGGTTACGGTAGCGGCCTAGGTAACGGCGGGGCAGGGGGTGCTAAGAATCCCCGGCAGAGATCCGGCTACCATAACAAAGAAAGAATGGACCTGGCAACATACAACACACGTACACTGCGGACCGACGAGAAGCTTGTCGAACTCGAGGAAGAATTGAGCAGGTTACGATGGGATATCGTAGGGTTATCTGAAGTCCGAAGAGAGGGGGAGGACACGATAATCCTCAAATCCGGTAACTTGCTCTATTTCCGGGAGGGCGATCAACTTTCCCAGGGCGGTGTCGGGTTTATCGTCCACAAGTCTCTTGTGAACAACATAGTGAAGATCGAGAGTGTTTCGACCAGGGTGGCGTACCTTATACTCAGAATAACCGAAAGGTATTCGTTGAAGGTTATACAGGTATACGCCCCGACCTCGAATCACCCCGACGATGAGGTGGAGACCATGTATGAGGATATCTCAAGAGCCATGCATGGCTCTAAAACTCACTTCACTGTTGTCATGGGAGACTTCAACGCGAAACTGGGCAATCGCTACGATGATGAGCTGCGAGTGGGGCAATTTGGATATGGATATCGGAACCACCGGGGTCATCTACTGGCCGGCTTTATGGAGAAGGAGGGACTCTATATGATGAACTCTTTCTTCAGAAAGCGTGAGCATAGGAAGTGGACCTGGTTGGGCCCTGATGGTGTAACAAAAAATGAGATTGACTTCATTATGTCGACGAAGAAGCAAATATTCAATGATGTCTCTGTGATCAACGCGGTCAAAACCGGAAGCGATCACCGTTTGGTAAGAGGCACATTGAATCTGAACATCAAGCTGGAAAGATCTCGACTGATGAAGTCTACGCTCCGTCCAGCACCGATCCAAATCCAAAACCCCGAGAGCTTTCAGCTCGAACTTCAGAATCGTTTCGAATGCCTAGGGAGCTCAGTGGACGATTACAGCGATGGGTTTGTGGAAACTGTCCATACGGTCGGGTCTAGGATCTTTAGGACCCGTCGTACAAATAGAAACAAAAAGCTCTCTGACCACACCCTTGAGCTTATGGCGGAAAGACGCGAGATGATTCTGCAGTCCTCAGATGATGCGACTAAGTACCGGCAGCTCAATAGACAGATCTCAAAGTCCTTGAAAAGTGACCTACGCCAATTTAATACGGAACGTATTAAAGACGCGATAGAGAAGAACAAGGGCTCCAAAGTCTTCGCAAGAGACCTGTCTATTGGGCAGAGCCAGCTTGCAAAACTGAGGACCGACGATGGCAGAGTCGTATCCTCCAAGCCAGAGCTATTGAAGGAGGTCGAGAAGTTCTATGGACAGTTATACACGTCCACCCGGACACCCGCTGTAAATCGGGCTCACGACCCAAGAGCTAGATTGACCCGACACTATACCGAAGATATCCCGGACGTCAGCCTGTACGAGATTAGGATGGCTCTGAAGCAGCTCAAAAACAACAAGGCACCGGGTGATGACGGAATTACGGCCGAACTCCTGAAGGCGGTTGGAAAACCGATCCTTAAGGCCCTTCAGAAGCTGTTTGATTCCGTCATTCTCGAGGGAAGAACGCCACAGGCATGGAGCAGAGGTGTGGTGGTACTCTTCTTCAAAAAGGGCGATAATGCTCTACTGAAGAATTATAGGCCCATCTCACTTCTGAGCCATGTCTACAAGCTGTTTTCGAGAGTCATTACGAACCGTCTTTCGCGCAGGTTTGACGACTTCCAGCCTCCCGAACAAGCCGGTTTCCGAAAAGGCTTTAGCACCGTAGACCACATACATACGCTGCGGCAGGTTATACAGAAGACCGAAGAGTATAACTTGCCTCTTTGTTTAGCGTTTGTGGACTACGAGAAAGCCTTCGATTCGATTGAGACTTGGGCGGTACTACAGTCTCTTCAACGGTGCCAGATTGACTATCGGTACATCGAAGTGTTAAAGTCTTTGTATGAAAACGCCACTATGTCAGTCCGATTACAGGACCAAGCCTCGAAACCTATCCTTCTGCAGCGAGGTGTGAGACAGGGAGATGTGATCTCTCCGAAACTGTTCACTGCTGCATTGGAGGATGTCTTCAAGGTTCTGGACTGGAAGGGGCTAGGCATTAACATAAACGGCGAGTACATCACTCACCTTCGGTTTGCCGACGACATAGTAGTCATGGCTGAGACCATGGAGGACCTCAGTATAATGCTCGATGACCTCAGTAGAGCTTCTGATAGAGTGGGTCTTAAAATGAATATGGACAAGACAAAGGTTATGTTGAATTCCCATATAGCACCCATTCCCGTAAACATCGGAGAATCTACACTCGAAGTTGTTGACGATTATGTATACCTAGGACAAACTGTCCAGCTAGGTAAGTCCAACTTCGAGAAAGAGGTCAATCGTCGAATCCGACTCGGTTGGGCAGCGTTCGGGAAGCTACGCATTATCTTCTCGTCCAAAATACCGCAGTGTCTCAAGACGAAAGTCTTTGACCAGTGTGTGTTGCCAGTAATTACTTACGGTACTGAAACGTGGTCGCTCACACTGGGCCTGATAAGAAGGCTCAAAGTCACTCAAAGGGCAATGGAGAGGGCTATGCTCGGAGTGTCCCTGCGTGATCGAATCAGAAATGAGGAGATTCGCAGGAGAACGAAAGTAACCGACATAGCCCGAAGAATTGCCAAACTTAAGTGGCAGTGGGCGGGGCACATTGCTCGCAGAACGGATGGCCGATGGGGCAGTAAAGTTCTGGAGTGGCGACCGCGTACTGGAAGGCGCAGCGTGGGTAGGCCCCCCACAAGGTGGACCGACGACCTGGTGAAGGTCGCGGGAATCCGCTGGATGCGGAAGGCACAGGACCGGTCGTTGTGGCGATGTTTGGGGGAGGCCTATGTCCAGCAGTGGACGTCTTTCGGCTGAAATGATGATGAATGATGAATAAAAATCCATGAATAACATGCAACAGTCCCCAGTCCGATTTAGTGTTATCAGTGTACAGCCCAGAGTCCTGCTGCAAGCAAGATGCAAGGCACTGATATTGGTGATAGCTGCGTATTGTTTTCTTTCCATAGAAAAAACACTCCGCAATCCGCATACAATGGCTCACCTATCTTGTACCGCGTGCCCTGTCATCTGCACGCGTGAGTAGCTAATGACAGCCAACCAAAATACAGACCGCATTGCGGAACACTGGGCCAGCAAAATTTGCCATCGACTCAATAAGAAGATATAAAGAAGAGCGCTGCTCCGGGCCTCCGGCCTTTGTTTGATCTAATATCCTTATAGTGCCTTTTACGACACTTACGGGTGTAGAATGGGTGGCTTATACCTGTTATTTGCCACAATACACGGATACGGCTCGTCACAGCAATATTGCAGTTTACCCTACCTACATAATTCGTTCGAGAACATTTGGTCAATTTAAATATAAACCCTGGCCGGAACATCAAGAGTTTGAGGAAAATCAACAGCTTGGCAATGGTGACCATACGAGCGTGTGGCGGTAAATATATTAAAATCACTATCCCAGCATGAATCATCACAGCGATTCACAGAAGGCAACTTGACTTGATCCAGGTTGTACCGGGTGTTCATGTCAAATCCGATGCAACTAGTTCTGCCAGTACGTCTCTACTGCTGTCCTAACCTAGACCTTATTTACTGTTTTAAATTAAATTAGTTGTTTTACTCCAACTATACTTAAATACAGGACACTGACCTTCCATGACGAAACCCTTCTCTATCCTGGGTTCTATGACCCGCATAAAAGGCGGTGCAAAGGGGAAGTTCTCTGGGAAGATCAGATGCAACAATATATGAGGAATGTGTAGTTCGCGGAGGTCACTGGACAGCTCGCTCTCCGGGTCTATCTGGTGAAGGCGCACGTGCCATTCGAACAGGTTGTCGTTTACCAGTTCAACCTGTAAAAATATTGATATCACATTTAGTATGTAGGTACCCATATCTGCTTCTGGAAACCCCTCTGTCCAGAGTGCTTGCGTAATTTCTGAACCCTTTCACTGCGGCAAGGTCGTTTACGCACTCTTGAAAAGAATACCAGTCGAAGGGTCTTAAAAATTAAACTTAGCCAAGGTAGAAAACAAATCTTCAAACTGCTGAATGACAGGAATGTGGTTATCACAGACCGAAACCAACTTCTTAGACCGATTACCGAGGAGTAATTCAAAAGCTCTACACAAGTAAGGCAGCACCCCAGCAGACGGCATGTACCTACGCATTATCGTGGATCCCAACGTCCAGTCCTCAATCTGGGCTCAGAAGAGATGGCTGATGTTATTTTTGAGGAAATACTTATTGTCAAACCATTCATCCGATTGTAATGAAACTATGGCTGGTTATTCTGTGTAAGCCCGCGAAAGTACCTGGCCCAAAAAAAAAATGGAAAATAGATGGCATTGCAAAGCATGTAGTGTATTATAAGAATGTATTTACAATAAAAGTACATAAGTATTATATCCATTGTCTAGTATCCATAGTACAAGCTCTGCTTAGTTTGGAACTAGATGGTGCCATGGTATAATAAGATGTTTCACCAGGTATTCTCTTCCCGCAATGACAGCGCGATGCCTCCAAGCTACGTCACGATCAGTGCTGCCATTGATTGATATCTTCAATATACTTAAGGAGATTTTTGTTCATAATGAATATAAAATAAATTCCTAACTAGCCTAACTATTTGTTATCTCGTGTTATTCATCTAATTAGTTAATAAAGGAAACTATATTAAATTACTAGTTAAAAAGTGATTCTTTATAGAAGAAAGTAAATGAATAAATGCATTTTGCTCGTGTAATTTATTTTCACAAAGTGGCAGCACATCAAACTGACAAGTGTCACACTAACAGCCCGCTATTGGCTCCACGGCCGATGACGTAGTACGGAGGCAATCACGTGACCTAGCTGTCACGGGAAGAGACTACCTGGTGTTATTATACCATGGATGGTGCTTTGTAAAATGTCCCTAATACTTATTATAAAAATAAAATAAACTAAGAGTGCCATAAGCATGGAACAATGCCATCATAACCCTGACTCATAAAACAGGTGACATCAAAAACTTACCCATAAACCTTTTATCACACCCTAACCTAAGGTTCGCGGATGACATGGTCCTCATATCGGATAATGTGGAAGAGATGATGAGTATGATTGAAGACTTCAGGTGGAGTCAGGGAAAGCTGGCCTCAGAATAGTCATCAATAAAACCAAGATAATGATTAATCTGATTGAAGCAATCAACCATCACGCCTGCCTACCCGCTGTGGCAGTGACGGTAGCAGTACATTTCCTTGGGTCATAAAATCAGCTTGGGCTACGACAATCAAATGGCAGAAGTAGATGAATCTCACAGGCATGGGCCGCATTTGACGCAAACAAAAAGATACTGCAAGGGAAATTGCCACTTCATCTAAAAACCAAAGTTTTCGAGCAATGTGTCATGTCATGCCAGTGCTTACTTATGGCACGGAAGCCATGACGCTCACCAAAAAAGCTCAGCTTTGCGCAAAGAGCCGGCCAGAATAACACTGCGCTACCGGAAGCGCAACGAGTGGATAGGAAGCAAAACCAAACTGAGTGACGTGATGGCTTCTATAGCAAGGAAAAAGTGGGCATGGACAGGACACATTGCAAGAATGGATACCAGCCGCTGGACGAGGAAAATTTTTAGAGTGGAAACCCGGAGCCAACACTCAAGGAAAAGGAAGAGGCCGACAACCGCAGTGATGGATCGACGAAATCAGACGGCACGGAGGTCATGATCGGAAGAGTCGGGCACAAGACTGCCAGGAATGGAAAAGGTCCCTCTTTTGTCCTCCTAGAGGCCTACATCCAAGACTGGATAAATGAGAGGCTCCAATGATGATGATGAAGCAATATTTAAAACTATTCCAAATTTCAAATCGATTGCTAATTCAATTCAATTCAATCGATTACCTAATGGTAGTAGTTGCTGAATATGCCGCTATGACGCTGTGACAGACGGTTAGACGGACGGACGGCGGCGGCGGAGACGCAGTGGCACCGTAAGGGTTCCTTATTTTTTTTTCCTTTTTGGTACAGAATCCCAAGACATGTAAAAATTCGAATATAGTTCTCCATTTCATAACTGCATTCAACACGTTCTTTGTATTGTATAATGTATTTTAAGACGTGATAATTGAAAAGGGAAAAGTGCCTTATTGCTAAAAGTATAATGAATTAATGATGTTAGTATCTCACCGTGAATACAGGATCAGGCCGGCTGTTCTGTATCCGCTGGATTTCTTTCAGCTCCTTCATAAGCCTGCGCGTACGCACGGCGGCAGCGCGCTCGCGCACCTCATTGGCACCTCCTGCTTTCTTCTTAACGAGGGTTGTAGCCGCTGGACTGGCTGGAAGACTCACTGCTGCCGCTTCTGCTGGACTTACGCCGTCTCTGGAATAAGAACATTTTTAATTATTATCACTCAGTATTAAGATTATTAGGTATAGGTTTTGGCAATGGGTGCGTTCGTCTTTTGGCACAATATGGGAAAACTAAAAGTGAGCACTTATTAGCAGGCCATAGCTCATATGGGGTGCTGGCCAGAAAACCTCCACGGGTGCCTGACGGCTGCTTGTCCTTCTGGACACGTCTGGAGGGATCGGCAGTTGTTTGGCCGGTGCATCCTGGGCACGGGCAATAAAATCCTGCCGAGGGATTAACCTTCGGGGGATTTTATTGCCTGTGGCGAATATTCTGGCGCGGGAGGGGCCCGTTCTGGGCCAGTAGGGAGTTGCTCGACGTGTCCCTCTGATATCAGCAGAGGGCACAGTGGAGGAGCAGGGGCGGGCCCGGTGTGCACTCACCCTGCCACTGGGCAGGTAGCGGGGGGGACTGTCCTTCCCTGCCCCCGTCGATCTCGTAACCCCAGGAGTGCCTGCTGAGTAGTGTTCTCGCGCCTCTTGGGACCGAGGGTCTTGGCTTCACCGCCCGGACCGCGAGGAAGAAAACCTCTATAAAAAATTACGGGAGGTAGGGCCTGCGAGTAGCAGACTCGGGGTAGTCTGCTGCCCGACCAGCAGCTGGCGTAGCTGGCACAGCCGGCGTAGTTGGCGCAGCTGGTAAAGGCCCATGAGGTGAGGTGGCGTGCAGTGTTCCGTGTGCGCCACCTAGGAGGGTGCGGCCGACGTTAGGCCGCACGGGGAGAAGGGCCTCGCCTGCTTGTGGCGGGCCAGGACCTGTCGGGGGTGGTTGTGTGAATACTCACGGGTTCCCACGCCCCCGGCTAAGGTAGTTGAAGGAACACCGTGGTGGTTTTAGTCGGTAAGAGTCCGACACTGGCTCCGCCTACCCCGGGTGGAGTGCGTCCATGAGGATTTCCCCACGGAAAAAAAAAAATAAAAAAAAAAAAAAGGCCATAGCTCATATTATTTACAGATTTCAATGAACTCGTTGTTTGACCAGTTCAATTGATGCAAGGCGATCTTCAGTAAGTAAATAAGTCGTGATTGTATGGTCACACCTGAGCCTGCATCGTATACCTACATACTCACCGGTTTATTTAATATCATTGACCCACATACATTCCTATATACCTATTCAATATTATTATAAATATGTAAGTATATGAGAGTCGTAAGTCTTACCTATTACCTACTAATCCTACTATCCATTGATAGACAAATGGACTCGATCAATGTTGTTGTCGTTTGGTGGGTAGGTACTCGTTAAATATTTTGTACTTGATACGTATGATAATGTAAGAAGTTTAATTTTGTAGTTAATGTTGGATATATTTTGGACGTGAACTGCTTGTATGCTAAATAAAATACTACGTACACAATTACTTCTTTTATTTCTCTAAGATTAACTTGGATTACAGAATAGTTAACCATGACAAACAATTTTAAGGAACACTGCACTTGACATATTTTTTAAAACGGAACAAGGAAGCAGTCACAGACTATAGCTGTCATAGGGATGAGGGTCGAACCAGTGATGTTCCAACACTCCTCCTCGCTGGTTTAGCACCATCATCCTCAGCTTACATCTCAGGAGAGTAAACCAAGGTTACTGCGAAGTTCCCTTAGCCTCGGGGCAGGAACTCCCTTTGTCAGGATATCGGCTTCCATTTTTTCAGTCTCGAGGTAGCCGATTTTTATGTTTCCTTGCTGCACACATTGCCTTATATAGTGGTACTTGATCTCGATATGTTTGGATTTTCCACTGATTATTGGGTTTTTACACAATGCTTGTGCAGCCTGATTGTCACTGTAAATAAGAACAGAATTTACATTAATGCCTAAATCATTCATCAGAGCCTTTAGATGCAAGGCTTCTTTCGTGGCCTCAGTCAGAGCTATATATTCAGCTTCTGCTGTTGAGAGTGCCACACATCTCTGTTTCTTTGATTCCCAGCTGATGCATGCGTTTGCATATTTGAAACAATATCCAGAATATGATTTTCTGTCAATCGTACAGCCAGCCCAGTCGGCATCAGCCATGCCATACAGTTGTTTTCCTGTCTTCTTATATTTTATACCAACATCCTTTGTGCCCTGTAGGTATCTTAGTATACGCTTAGCATATCTGAAATGCTCCTCTGCATAACAGTTATTAAATTGGGATAGATAGCTAACAGAATAGGCTATATCTGGCCTTGTAGCTACTGCTAAATACATAAGCGCACCAATTAAATTTTGATATGGTATGTTAGTGTCACATTTTTCACTCTTCTGTAACTTTAAGTAGGGCTCTATCGGAGTACTTATGGGCTTGCAATTTTCCATGTTGTATTTCTTTAATAATTTTTCTATATATTTCTTTTGATTGATCTTTAATCCTTCTTTTTCTTCTGTTATTTCTAGACCAATACAGTATCTTAATTTTCCCATATCTTTCATTTCAAATCTGAGTTTCAAATTTTTCTTTATTTTTTCAATTATTTTTTCACTTGAATATGCCAGAATTAAATCGTCAACGTAAATTGCTAACATAACTTTTTCTCTTTCTTGCTCATATACATATATGCAAGGATCAGCATCTGATGCTGTAAAATTCATATTTTTTAATTGTTCATCCAATTTTTTGAACCATTGTCTTCCAGATTGTTTTAATCCATAAAGTGCCTTTTTTAACAAACAAACTTTTTCATTGTTTTCATTTCTCAGATCTTGTAACATTTTTCTGGCTTTGTTGAAGACTTCTAAATTTGTATTGTTACTTTCATCAATCATTATTTCGTTTATGTATTTTTCTAAGTATTCTGGCTTTTTCATTATGATTTTTTCTTCCAGCTCTCCATTTAGATAAGCAGTAGTGACATCTAATTGGCATAATTTCATATTTTGTTCAACAGCTGTAGCCAATAACAATCTTATCGAACTGAGCTTTGCCACAGGTGCAAATGTCTCATTGTAGTCTATTCCAGGTCTCTGAGTGAAACCTCTGGCTACTAATCTTGCCTTTTTAGTCACACTGTTGTCCAGGCTATATTTTTCTTTCAATATCATTTTGTAGTCTACTAAACTCTTTGTATTCTCCTCCTTGCTTATTATTTGCCATGTACCATTTTTTATGTGAGCTTTAATTTCAGATTTTATAGCATCATGCCATTCCTCATTGTTTATGACATCACTGAGCTCAAAATCTGAACTTTCATTTTCCATTTCAGGAACTTGAATCTCATCAACATTTTCTTCATACTCGCTGAATGATCTTATATCATCACTTTCATTGTCATCATCCTGAAATTGCTGAAAAGAAGGCTGAAAAGGTAAGTTATTATTTATTATTATATATTTATCTTCTTTTTCTTTTATTTCAGGTGTTGTTTGTTCCTGTTCAGATAGGATTTTGTCAGTGAGGGCATCACTCTCGTTTTGGTAATACATCTTGTCATCTATGACTTTCACATCTCGACTCACTGTTATACTATTTTTATTTGGTAAGTATATTCGGTAGGCTTTACTGTATTGCGCATATCCCATGAATACACCTTCACTGGCCTTAGCTCGGAATTTTCCTGGCCTGTTATTTTTGTGTAGAATAAATGCCTTTGAACCAAACACATGCAAGTGTTTCACAGATGGAGTACGACCAACCCATTTTAAGTATGGTGTTTCTCCTTTTAGGGCTTTGGCTGGACACCTATTTATCAGGTAATTTGAAGTATGAATTGCTTCAGCCCACAGTTTCTCAGGTACATTTGATTCTATCATCATACACCTTGCTCTTTCCACCATAGATCGATTTTTTCTTTCAGCAGTGCCATTCTGCTGCGGTGTGTAAGGTGCAGTGAGTCTTCGTCGGATGCCATGTTCTTTAAGGTATGTATCAAAATTTTCATTTACATATTCCTTTCCATTGTCTGTTTGTAGACATTTTATTTTCTTGTTTGTTATGTTCTCCACTTCTTGTTTAAATTCTTTAAACTTTTGTAATGCTTCTGACTTTTGTTTCATGAAATATATGAAACTGTATTTACTGAAATCATCTACAAATGTTATGAAGTATCGGGAACCTGCTATTGTTTCATCCTTCATAGGGCCACATACATCACTGTGGACTATTTCCAGTAGATCATTTGTTCGAATGTTGTCATGTTCCGGGAAAGGTAAGCGTGTCATTTTGCCTTTAATACATGTCTCACAATTATGAATATTTTCATTTGTATTGAAGGTCAAACCTCTTGCCAAATTATTTGTCAACAAACTTTTTAAATCATGTTCATTTAAGTGTGCTAATTTTTTATGCCACTTCATCATTTCACTTTGCTGCATGCTGTTTGCCTGTTCATTACTGTTATTCATTTTTAAATAATATAAACCATTTGTTTTTTCAGCTTGCAACACTGTTTTATTATTTTCATCTTTTATATATGCTTTATTTTTTGTGAATAACACTGTATGATTGTTTTCAGTTATGCGGGCAACTGACATTAAATTTGTTGACAACTCCGGAACATATAAAGCTTTGTTTAATATTATATTTTCTGCTTCTAGTTTGATTTTTCCTAAACCTTTTATTTCTGTGGTGTGTTCATCTGAAGCTAACTTTAATGATCCTTTCTGATATTCAATTTCAGTGAATTTATTTTTGTTTCCACTCATGTGTGATGTACATCCACTGTCCAAACACCATAAATCTGACTTTCCCTTTGGAGAAACAGTATTTAAACATACATTAAAGTTTTTAGGATTTTCCGCTGTTGTTTTATTTTTGTTTTTATTTGGCCAACACTTTGAAGCAATATGTCCTTTTTTATGGCAGATATTACAAACCATAACTTTCTTTTTCTTCGTATGATATGCCTCATTTTCTTGAGGATTACCGGTTGATCCATTTCTTCTCGCTTCACTTTCCTCGATAATTTTTACTTTTAATTCTTCTGGTGACGGCAGTTTGTCTCTAGTTTCTATAGCGATCCTAAAACTTTCAAAACTTGTTGGTAGACTATATAGAAGCATAATACTCAACAGTTCTTCATTTATACTGACGTCCATATTTTGTAGTTTGTCTACAACGAACGTTCGAACGTGCTGTTAATATGGTCACGTACATCGTCCTTTTCCGTCATTCTTTTTAGAATAAGTTTTTTCAACAATGTAGCTTTCCGCGCTGGGCCTTTGCTCTCATACGCGTTTTTTAACGTATTCCATATTTCTTTTGCCGTCTTGCAGCTTTTTACTTGTCGTAGTTCTAACGGTGAGATTAACAATAACAAATCTGACCGCGCCATTAATTCTGAATCCAAGAATTTTATTTTTTCATCCGGGTCATCCGGCGGACGTATTTCACCCGAAACATATTTCCAGAGATTATTCTTGATAAGCACCGCTTGTGCCTGGATGCACCAAGTATCATAATTGTTTTTACTAAGCAGTTCAATGTGATAGTTCGAACCGATATTTTTATGCATGTCGGCCATGTCGGTCCAAAATCACAACACAATAATTCCAACCACGCTCTGCTACCAATTGTTGGATATATTTTGGACGTGAACTGCTTGTATGCTAAATAAAATACTACGTACACAATTACTTCTTTTATTTCTCTAAGATTAACTTGGATTACAGAATAGTTAACCATGACAAACAATTTTAAGGAACACTGCACTTGACATATTTTTTAAAACGGAACAAGGAAGCAGTCACAGACTATAGCTGTCATAGGGATGAGGGTCGAACCAGTGATGTTCCAACAGTTAATAACATTAGAATGTGTATACTAAAATGTTCACCATGGCCTACGCTCGACTATTGAAGGTAACCAGGCAGAGGGCCTACGGTTTCAGTGAATTTATCACAATTATGGAAACCTTTGTTACAATATCATTCTTCTTCTTCTTCGTGTCGATGGTATAGTATTAAAATGTGGATACTTACGGCCAAAATGTATATCCAATCTATCCACGATTTACCCTACTGGAGATAGAAATTTGACATAAGCTCCATACAAAATACGTCAAATTTCTATCTCTAGTAGGTAGGACAAATCGTGGATAGATAGGATATTAATTTTGGCCGTTAAATGTTCACCATTGCGCTCGACTATTGAAGGTAACCTACGC
The DNA here is from genome assembly GCA_949699075.1 of Asteroscopus sphinx. Classification (NCBI taxonomy): domain Eukaryota; kingdom Metazoa; phylum Arthropoda; class Insecta; order Lepidoptera; family Noctuidae; genus Asteroscopus; species Asteroscopus sphinx. Next base: position 23,064,628 of record OX453004.1, on the reverse strand, counting down.
CTACGCTAACAGTTTAGTTACTTTGGTACCTCTAACTATGCTCTAACTGCCCACGGTTTCAGTGAATTTATCACAATTGTAGAAACTTTGGTTACAATATGGGTTACAACTTACAAGGTGATGGCATTATTTTAATATAACTTACAAGGTTATGGCATTATTCTAATATCTAGGTACTTACGAAAATAACATGAATAGTAAACTAATTTTAGACTCAAACTCAAAACTTTTATTGCATTTATGACACCCGGTATTTGGCAATAAATTCACAGCCTTGGGTAATGACCGCCAGTTTGATATATACATACATACATACATATTATCACGCCTGTTTCCCATTGGGGTAGGCAGAGACTATGGATTTCCACCTGCTACGATCCTGACACACCTCTTTCGCTTCATCTACGTCCATTAACCTCGTCATGCATGCTCGTCGGTTTAGAGAACTCTTAACCTGGCATTTTTTGAGAACATCCGCGAGTTTGATATATGATATGCATAATTGCCAACAAACTGAATAAGTAGCTTAGAGTAAATAACGCAGAAGCCAGATTGCAGTAGACAATGCAATGTACTGACTGTGGGTATTGTGACGTCTATAAACACCTTGGATGCGCTGGAGCTGTCAGAAGGGTATTGCTTCACCACAACTACGTTATTATCGGTCGAATATAATCGCATGCGTTTTTGCGATAATTATCTGTTCTCAGTACACAACGCTGTAGTAGTGCAGCTGATCTCTCTCCGGTAGTGTCGGACTGCCGTCCCATCGGATTATGAGAGTGAGATTAGAGAATAGAGAGTGCACCTGTGTTTACGCACACACTTGTGCACTATTATGTCTCGTGCAGAAGTCTAGTCTCCGTTGAGATTGGCTGCTGTGACTGAACGACTGACATTATTGTGCATAATTCTTTTATTTACAGATGTATTGCCAGCTACAGATTATGAATAAAATATAATAATATATAAATAATTAAATATTTTTGGGACATGTTTACACAGCACCATCTAGTCCCAAACTAAGCAGAGCTTATATAATTATTTATTATTTTTAACGCAATTTACGCATGTGAAACGAAATCTAATGATTTAAATTGTGGAAAGAAAAAATCGCTCACGAGCAGGATTCGAACCTGCGACTCCTGGCTCAGTACGCCGGTGCTTTAGCCACTAAGCTACCGTGAACACTGCTCGTGGTATCGAAATTCTCATCCACTTGGCACGTCTTTGGGTGACGTCAGCAATATCTTATTCTTTCCACAATTTTTTTTTTTTTTTTTTTTCTAATGCAATCTGTCCCATCTGACATTCAGCATCTTTTGTACAATTTATTGAGTTTTATTATAATGTCATTGTAAGTCTTGTGGAGCCAATCTTTTGAGCCTTGTGAAAGTTTTAATTTTCATCAGGCTTGATGCAAGTTTATTAGGATGCATCGCAATCCTTTTCTTACAAGCGCTCACTCTTTGTGTGATTTCATCTTTGACTTTTCGTATATTTAAGTCACGGTGCAAGCTATTATTAGTGATATACCATGGTGCATTAGTTATAATCCTTAGCATTTTAGATTGGAACCTTTGGAGAATATCTATGTTTGAATTGGCTGCTGTTCCCCACAGCTGTATTCCATAAGTCCAAATAGGCATTATGATGCATTTATAAATTCGAAGCTTATTTTCCAGAGAGAGCTTGGACTTTTTTGATAAGAGCCAATAATGTTTTCTAAGTTGTAGGCCTAAGGCTTTACGTTTGGTGACTATATGTTTTCTCCAGGTTAGTCGACGGTCTAGATACATTCCGAGGTATTTAGCATCTTCTGCTTGAGGAATCTCAACATCATTTAGTCGGACTAAAGGGCATGTATCTCTCTTTGTTGTAAATGTAACGTGTATGGATTTGGTTTCGTTTGCCTTTATTCGCCATTCTTTCAGCCAGTTGGAGATTTTATCCAAACTCGTTTGTAGGATCTTAGAGGCCTCGACTGCGTCGTCATGCACGGCTAGTGTAGCTGTGTCATCGGCAAATGTGCCAATGACTACTCCTTCAGACACTGGGAGGTCGGCTATGTAAAGAAGATAGAGAGTAGGACCCATCACGCTACCCTGAGGAACTCCTGCCAGGATTTCGTGCAATCCAGTTACATTCATTCTTCTACATTCAGCACCATCAGCCCATTACTGTCCCACTGCTGAGCAAGGGCCTCTTCTCAGAATGAGAAGGCCTTAGTCAAATTCTGACCTACACATGAATTCGAAAAGTCAGTCGTGCTAGCGGGCCGGGTTCGAACTCAGATCCTCCTGCATGGAAGGCAAGCGCTCAACCTATCACAGTTTTCAACATTAATCAATATATACAACGTGTTATTGAAACAGTGTCGCTGTATTGAAACAACAGTAAACCTCTTAACGGGTCATTGTACTCATTATTATGAAGAACTTTTACAATGGGACCAACTCGGAATCATCGAAGGACCGATGGCCGCTGGAGCAGACGAGTGGAGACCGCGAATCGGCAAACGCAACGCAACTTGGGTTGGGAGAAGCCTATGTCCAGCAGTGGACTGCGATAGGCTGAGTTGATGAACCCGGAAATCGCGAAAAAATATCAGCTGATCCCTATATTTTGTCGATCTATCTGAACTCGCTTTTTCAGGTTTGGTCCCATAGTAAAAGATCTTCATACTGATGAATACAATGACCCCTTAAGAGGTTTTCAGTTATTTCAATAACACGTTGTTGAAATGTTAAGTCGTCATTAATTCCGCCATTTTCGCTAAACAGAAACAGGCCATTCTAATACCGGGAAACGGTGAAATGAAGAAGATTAATTAGGTATTCTAAAGATAATCATTATTTTAAACAACATGACAAATTAAAAAATACTTTGCTCTACTTGTGGTTTATACTAATGAGTTCTTCATGTTTACTCATTACTCATTAGTCGGATGCTATTAAACTCAACTTGCAACCTATTTAAATACTTGCCAAAAAGGTTACCTACTTCGTTGAAACGTCTTAGTTAATCATGTTTTTGTTTGATTAAAAAAAAACAAACAAAACAGGAATGGAACAGGTTAAAACAAAACTGGGGCGACCGCATACCATTACTGCATTTGATTAATCACCGCGGTTTTCATTTATATTTATGTATGTAACGTAACGTAACATAGTCTAGTCATAGTCTCTGTGGTCTAGTGGTTCTAGTGTCGGACTGCTGATAACGAGGTCGTGGGTTCGATTCCCACAGGACACAAATATTTGTGTGATGAACATAAGTGTTTGTGTTGGTCTGGGTGTTGCTTATGTATTATAAGTATGTATTTACAAAAAAAATACTATATAAGTATTATATCCATTGTCTAGTACCCATAGCACAAGCACAGTTTTATATATTGTTAAACTGTGGCACAAGCTCTGCTTAGTTTGGGACTAGATGGTGCTGTGTAAAAATGTCCCAAAAGATATTTTTTTATTTATTTTATAATGTGCATGAGTAAAAAAAAATTAAAATAACCCTTCGGGTGTGGATTGCATGGAATCCATTGAAGGAATGAAGTAGCGGGTTTAACGCACCTCGATCAGGTCAGTGACTTCCAGGAGATTTATGCAAAGTATTGCGCAGATTACATAAACAACTTCCAGTCCAGTGATAAGCTGTACTTTCGATCTAAAAATAGTTTGTGCATAATTATTTGCACTCGCATAAATAATGTATGATAGAGCTGTGTCACAGGCTGTGTTAACAAATTTCATATGTTTCGTAATAAATAAAATTGCATATCGTCGCCTTGGAATGAAAACCTTGGAATCAAAGTTTTGGGCAATTTTATTTTATATTAAATGTTTTGAAAGAAAACCTGATCACGCAGGCTCTAGTTTCACTCGGAAAGCATTTCGAAACTTTTAGGTAACACCATTTATGACGATAAATGAGAAGCTCGTAAAAACTCGAGGGTAGGTAGGATATATGTATATGTCTAGTGCGAGCGCGTCGGTGCTGGCTGGTGCTACTCAAAATATTAAAAAACACAAGTTAAAATAAATGTTTTAAATACGCATTTGAAAACTCATCCAAGTTGCAAACAAAAAATACACATCATTTAATAAGCTGCAGTAATTAAATTTCATTTGCTGGACTTTTGTCTTCCTCCTGTAAATTTAGGTAGGGGACCGGGGGGCTTGTAACAGTTTTTGGAAAAATCATTGTAAAAGGAAAACTACAAAGTATTTCTTGATTGTAAATTCATGTCGTCTAGCTTTTCATCAATTAATGTTGGGAAAATTATTAATAAATAAAATAAATAAATAAATAATATAAATTTATTGATACAAAAAACCTTAACCTTGTATATTCTACATTGATTTTTATAGTTATAGGTCACACGAATAGAGTAAACCCTGACTCCTAAACTAGGTGGACCTGTGACTTAGGAGTCAGTGTTCTGCTGTCACTGTGATAACAAAAAACCTTTATTAGGTGTGTTCTTACAGTATCCAAAATGCAAATAATTGATTTCCTAGGTTTTTAAGTACCTACAATAATATTAACAAGGAATTATAAAAGAAAAGTGGTTTGTTTATATGCTAGGGCGCGTGTGTGTATGTGATAGTGGGGGTAAGATAAGATAAGATAAATATTTATTTTCTCGCCACAATATTACATTTAAAATAACATTTCTTATATAAGTACATAAGAAAAGTATAAGTAGTAGTAGTAGTATTTCACAGGTGTGTGTGAAGAGTATGTATGATGTATGTGTGTGCTATAGATTGTCTGTATGTTTGCGTATGTTTGTTTTTAGGACTGTTTATTATAGTGTTGTGTGCTATATTCGTGTAATTTTTAATAGTATTTAATCAGAGGGTAATTTAAGAAAAAATATTGCGTGTTACTACTTACCCCGTATTCGGGGCTAGTTGTAACAGCCTTGGGGCATGTAGTAACAATAAAAACCGTTACGTATTTGCTCAGTTTATAAATTTTCCCTTCCCTTTTCCATTAGTTTTTAACTAATTGTCTGGTTTTCCTTGCTCATTTTCTATTTATTTATAAAATGTATGCACACAGAGAAATAATAATAAAATATATAGAAATGAATAGTACAAAGGCACTGCTTTTCCTGTTCATATTCCTTCTCTATCGCTTCTTTTTCCGGTTTATCAGTACACACAGCATTTAATTATACGTTGAATGTGAATGTGGTTAGTCTGTTTCCGTGCTGGAGCTTTTAGAAAATGCTTAATTTTGGAAGGTGTAAAATTTTATTTGCTTTGGAGTCATGAAGGGTCAGGAGTTGATTCACAAGCGTGTGCAATCACTTGTGCTGAATTATTTGAAGCAGGCGTGATTTCAGAGTGGGGCTCCACAGTATGATGATGCGGTAGATTGTTCAATTAATTTAAGTTGATAGAGACATCAAAATATAGACTCGGCACAAAAGTTGTAACATGTTACAACTTGCCCCATTGGGGAATTTTTTACATAAATTTAGATATATAATAAACAACATAGTTTGAATAAAAATCACATCTACCGATACATAATTAAAGAAATGGTCTAGAAATGTTAATAAAAATAATAATAAAAAGCTACCCAAACGGAGCCGAAAAACAAAAAAATACAAAGACGTTTTTTTCCAATACCTGGTAAAAACGAAGCGCGTGCAATGTGCCGTCCGGTGGGACCCTGACAGTGCCCATATAATAGAATGCGCTATGAAGGATACATTAAGTCGAAAATACTATAAATAAACGTTGGTTTACTAGGCAAAAATTGGGTGTTACTACTTGCCCCTGCTACAACTAGCCCCCCGCTCCCCTACAGTCGACCGCACGTCAGTGGTAACAGTTTGACCTTGTGAGCGTCTTTATTTCGTAAGCAGTAGGTAATAGGGGTAGCAGCGTTCTCTGAGTATTTAACCAACTAACTGCGATCGCCAACCCGCCTGCCAAGCGTGGCGATTATGGCATATCCCCCAATATATGCTTGGGGGAGGCCTGTGTCCAGCAGTGGACGTCTTACGGCTGAAATGATGATGATGAGGTAATAAGGGTGGTTTTCGTAATTCAAGTGTTACCACTGACGTGAGGTCGACTGTACCTACCTACCTCTTTCGCACATAGGTATTAGGTATTCACTCTGCGACAATATTGACCATGACACAGATAATATAATACTGACCATGATGTGGTTAAAGTTCAATTAAATTCAATTCAAAGGTTTTTTATTTCAAATATTTTATTGACGACGTCTGTGGTCTAATGGTTCGAGTGTCGGACTGCTAATCATGAGGTCTGGGTTCGATTTCCATAGGACACAAATATTTGTATGATGAACATGAGTGTTTGTGTTGGTCTGGGTGTTTCTTATATATTATTATAAGTATGTATTTACAACCAAAAAAAAGTATCTAAGTATTATATCCATTGTCTAGTACCCATAGTACAAGCTCTGCTTAGTTTCGGACTAGATGGTGATGTCAAAATGTCCCAAAAATATTTATTTATATATATATAAACCTAATTACAGTCCGTGCTAAATATTCTCTCATTTCCCGTTGTTATGGCTACAATTACATGGGAGAGATTACACGTCACTTCATGATATTGTAAGCTGCAAAGTAAGAAATATCTCACGAAATAAGAAAATCGTGTTATTGAATGTTAAAATATAGTAGTTTATGAAACTGTTGCATAATAGGGGTTATTAAAACACGAGTGTGAGTTTAAAAACCGAGCCGTAGGCGAGGTTTTTAATAGTATCACACGAGTGTTTTAATACCTAATTATGTCAGTTTCATACACTATTTTATCTACACTCATACAATTTTAAATAAGATACCAAAGTCAAAATCTTAGTAACATTGTCGTTGTTTTTCTTGATTTCTCTGGTAAAAGATTGTTCGTCATTTACGTTGCTGCATCCAGAAATTCAGGCGGGGTCATATTCTCCTCAGTTCAGTATCACTGCTGTAGTCAGATATTTTTGCCCAGAATAAAACTTTCGACATACAAAACCATAATAATAACGTAAACAATAACAATAAATTTACAAGTAACGATGACCAAATCCAGTAGGCCAGGCGCGCGGCCGCGCACGCGCGCTGGTGCGCGCCTACACAGATAATAAAATATAGTCTGGCGACAACATTATAATCGGAACTAATTTTCTATCCTTGTCAGCCTGTTTTATCATACAAAAAATATGCCTGTAAACACTTAAATATAATTAAAAGCAATATGACAATCAAAAGTTCTGCCAAAAACGCGATTTTAAACGATAAAAATTTTCAATGTATGACAAGTGGCGCCACCCTGAATTTTGTGTACTCATTGGTGCCAAACTGTACGACTGCTAAAAAAAAGGTTTGAAAACTCCTTGGTTAGGTCGAAGTGGCATTAAAAACTCCTTAGTTAGGCTGAAGTGTGCGGTTATGGAAAAAAAATTAAATTACCGCATTGTTTTGTTCAGCAAACTGTATCGTAATGAAACTTTTTAAATTCATAACAGGTGCATGTGCGTAAAGTATGTCATTATGACATTACTTTCGAGTTCATAATTCGAATTTTACGATACGAGTGTAGATAAAATTATTTTATAAACCAACATCATATTAACACATGAGAAGATTGAGAAGTATAAACTGACTTAACTGGATTATTAACCCCAGAGTTTAATAAAGATTGGTAGCGGAGCACTTCTACTTAACTAAAGGTTAACGACAGCAGGTTGATCTGGCAGCTAACTACACAATTCACAAGAAATTGTTTGAACCAGACATTCCAGACAACATAAACGACTGAGGGAAAACTTTAATAAACTTGGTGTATTTTTAGAAAAGAAAGTGAAGTGGGTGCATGTGCGTGGGCATGGCGAGCACCTAGCAGCAATAGCAGATAGCTCCTGTTTTTCTAGTTCAACCGGAGACCGGATTAGATATTGGTTCCGTTAACTGAGAATGGATAATGTTTTCTCATGCACGTAAATACACGTATACCTACTTACGTATCTATTCTAAATACGATTTACGGATTTGAATAAGTCAAGGCAAATAACATTGCGATTAGTTCTTCATTATATTATACTGAAGAATCATTCCCCTGATGGAATTACAATAAATACTTGGAATGCTTAAGTGTTTGCCTACAACTATTATTTTCTGCTATTCATAAGGACTATTGACACGGAGCAACTAAAATGCCTGTTGAATGCAATAAATAAAAGCAATAATAAGTTGTTGTATCATCTAAACAGTGTTTTGAATTGTACAACTTATTGAACGCAACAGGCAATTAAAATTTGTTTTGAATAAATGGGCCATTACCATAACAACAGAGTGCTCGTTGTCACGGAATCACTAAAAACTTTATATATACTTACCAGACATTTTAACTTACTGTTTTAACTGGATTACAGAAAAAATAAATCTCCTACATCGAATATAAATCAATGTTTTAATTAACCCAACCAAACCACCTTAAAATACTATTTGCAGCCTTTGAAAGAAACGTGAACCTTGGTGAATTAGTGATAAACAAAAATGTGGTCAGCATTGTAATAGTAAGTTCTACTTTTCAAATAGCAATTCAAAGGGGTTCACCAGGGACCTGTCCTAAGACCTAAGACCTTTCTTGTTTTTTTTGGAAGTGGTCTTCGTCAACGGTGTCAGTGGAAAATGTGTAATGGTGTCAGGATGCTATGCCTATATCGCTATGAGTCAATATTTATACAGTTTGATATCACGTCACTATTAAATACAGAAAGCACCTATTTGTTTGTCCTATGCATGCTATTATAAATAATTATTTTCCTAATTTAGGTGTATTTCCAAACTAAAGTTTGGTTTAGTAGTCGCGCCGTGTCGTCAGAAGCATGTTATTGTTCATTTCCACGGTCATTTTAATGTTATTTAATTTGCCATCCATATATTTAACGTAATTAACGGAGAACATAATTGCCTTCCATTAACAGATTGTAATAAATACTTCGAAGCAACGACTGCGCGGATTGTACGATCTGCAAGGTTAAGCTGCACTTGCCGCAGTCAGTCTGTGGATGGGTGACCGTTCGTTACACATCGAGACCCCTCCGTGCCTCGGAGAGCACGTTAAGCTGTCGGTCCCGGTTGTCATACGAATATCCATGGCAGTCGTTACGGGTAGTCAGAAGCCTGAAAGTCTGACAACTGGTCTAACCTCCGAATGTCAGTATTATCCAGTAACTGGGTTGCGGGGGGGGTCTGATGGCAGTCGCTCCGTGTAAAATACTGATGTTCAGCCGCATCTGGCTAGACTGGAAGCCGACCCCAATATAATTGGGCAAAGGCTCGGAGGATGACAAGACTACATTTTTGCAAATTAATGGGCATTGGATGTTTAAGAATGCATTAAAGAAATGTAATTTGTATTTTTTAGGTGTTTCTTGCTCTATGAACATTCGATAAAGAAGAATTCATAATTCACGTAGGAGTTGACCATATTAATCCACCTAAAATTACTTACATAGGTATGCCTTAATCAAATATAGATTTAAATAATTAATTACTATAATTGTAATCGTCTTCAAGTGATAAAATCCATTACTATTAGGTATAACGTAAGTATAAAAGTCCATAAGTAAAGTTAACGTCCATAAGTGAAGTTAGTTAAGTAAGTAAGTGTTTACTAGAACACCACAGTATTGATTACAGCTAAAAATAAAGCCCCTCATTATTTAACGAAATATTCAGAGGCTCGTGTTAAGTCATTGCCAGATTATGTTGACCTGTAATATCCAGCTCTATCTAATCTGATGACATGCACCTAATGGATCGCTAATGTTTTGTTTATTCTATCATCACTGTTTATTATATTGGTGTGTCATAATTAACAATGGCTGGATAAACACACGAAGCGTTGCGTTGCGTGTAGCCTCTTGCTGGGAGTTCTTTGTTGCGATATTCCGCATTGATACGTCAGTCATTGTACGGTAGCGTCGATAACCGGTAGGTACAATATACTTGCGCTGCCCGTGAGCTTCTGTATGTAAACAATGCCTTTGTTTGTCGGTCACTGGAGACAAGAATATGACATGGAATCGGATTCGCACTTCCAAGAGGCGGCTACATTTTATTTATTGTTTTTTAATGAAATTGAATGAAAGCTCGCCCTAGTGCTTCAGTTTCAGCGATTGGATGACAATGTATTAATAAGGTTACAGTTGAATTTGAACACAGACTTCATATCACTGTCACTGTCCTGTGCCAAATAAAATCTTTCTTTCTTTCGTTCTATATTTCTCTTAAAGTCTTTACTCATCGTCTATAACCTTGTCTAACCTATGTTTAAAGGCATCAATCGATATTATGATGGTTAATATGATTGACCTTTGCTGCAGACCTTTCCAATATTTATTGAACAAGTGCAGCTTGCCAAGTTTATGCGGCATTGATGTGTTATATTTGTTTTAACATTTGGTCGTCACTCAAGCGTGTAGATACATGTAGGTAACTAACACAGGGAGTTAGTATTGACCTTAACTCAATGTGTAACTAACGCTTGCGTGTTTCAAATAAATGCCTTGATCTTAAAACAGTGTATAATTTATAGGAACCTTATAACAAATTTTCCGTACCTGAGTTTGTACCTATTCCTACTTGAATAATTACTAATTAATTACTCACATACTTAGTTAAGATAAACTGCTATTTGTAATAGTATCTAACTTATCTAGTCTAGTGTACCTCTACCTAATGCGAAGTAGGCCAACGCATCGCGTCTTAGAATATTTGTGTTTAAAACTCATTTGATCTGTTTCCGTTTATCAGCTTTTGATTGCATTATCATTTTAGATGAAAGTTCTGTTTGTTTTGGATGCTTACTTAAAAGCTATGGCTGAAGATATGGGTATGATTTTTAATTCTTATATTTTTTTATTATACCTTATTATCGGATGGCCTGTCGTATCCATCAGAGGGTTAGGTTATCAGTTAGGAAAGAAGAATATTTAAAAGAGACAGCTTTGGTATCTCAATATAATAATAGAGATGAAATTGAGGAATTTTATAATGTGCATGTGAGGCAGGTACGTAGATAATATCCACTGATATCCACTTCGCATAATTCTACTAGGTACCTATGTCAGATACGTCAGATATGATTTCTGAGATTTACGTCTGCAAATATGTTTATCTAACGATCCTATAGATTTCTAAATCCTATAAGTTACAAAATGATGCTGTGATTATGTTATTTTAATCATAATGAACGAAATCGATGTATAAACATATGTCCACAGACATTCTATTTCTAGGTAACCTCACTACAGTGTTAATCGTTGTTTACAATTAAATTAGTCTTGTTTGTGCAAATGAAGAAGATAATGTTTCCTGAATGCATGACCGTCAGCATAAACATATTCCTTGTGTTATTTATCTATCTGTTTGTTATTGAGTAATCAAGATTGCTAATTTTATATTCATGTCTAGATTAATAAGAATAACGAATGCTTGGTGTGAGAGCCCCGTGGGGTACTGCCGTGAATGAGTGACTACGTGACCGGCCGTCACTTCTGTTATCAAACATCTACTTGAGACTGATGTTACAACAGCTTCAGCTTTTAACGTCCGTTGCCATCGGTGTCACTGACTCATTTACACATTGTGCGCCTTGTTAGTTTATGAAATTCTTCGCTTTCGAAAGTACCACTGCTTTTGAATTAATACCTACAACAGATACTGTTATCTATTCAAGATAATGTAAATAAATGTGTACCTGTGTCGCCGCAGCAGACCGCGCCTCGCTGGAGAGCCACTGGGCCCTGCACCATCATTGTCCAGCTTCTCCGGTGACCGGAAAAGCTTGCGGATTGCAGCTGCCACCTTCTCCTTTGACCGAGACGTCATGTTTCACTAATTAAACTACACTTCCTATAGCTGCACTCCACTGTTCGAAACGATTATTCAACTTTCACACGATGTTTATTTTATATCCGCACGTCTGTCGCACGTCTACGCGGCATGTCACGAAAACGTCAAAATATTTTATTCGAATGTGGAGTCAATCTATGCAGGCAGTAATTTTTGAAGTGTTCTGGTGTTACATCACTCGAGGCGTCTCGCACGGCGAGGGTCCGAGATGTGCGGCGTCTGCAGCAATGCACGTGCGACTACGAGGCGAGAGCGCCAATGAAATCGAAACTTGGCACGCTGGAGGAGGTCGGTTATCGCACCTCGGCGGATGCGTGGTGGAGCGCGCGCATGTGTGTCACAATGCGTGCGCGTCGCCGTATGTCCCGCGCGACTGCCCGCTCCACGCTGCACATCGACAGTGAACAAACCTCAGCCAGCTGCGCCGATGCAACTGTAACTTTTGTAGTTCCACCAAGAATTCGCTGATCCAGTTGCCCCACCTTTAATTCCTCAAAAGCTCGTCATAGCTTTGTCTCGTTTTTCACTGTAAAAGGAGAATCGTAATTGAATGACTCGTCAGTTAAATATTTACCTGTATGTATGACTAATATCATATCCAATGATTTCAAGTATGTATTCCATATTTCTTGCTTTTGCTATTTAAAAACACAAATGAAAAGAAAAAGTCCACCACCTCCTAGAAGACCTACTTTGAAAATAAGTGAAACTTATAAATAACTTGAGCAAGTAAAAGCAACATCTTACTAATCCTATCGTACTTCCCAGTAGTATATAAGCTATATATTATCTATACCTATATATTTATGTAGGTAACTAGCTTATAACCGCGGCTTCGCTCCCGTAGTTCTCGCAGACATAGTGGTGGTTCTTCAGTTCATCCCACAGAAATAGGTAGTTTTTTTATTAAACCAGTACCAGTTTTTGAGTCTAATCATTAGCTTTGAAACAAAAAAAGTTTGATCAAAATCGGTCGAACAAACATACCAATAGACATTTACAGGCTACTTATTATTGCTAGAAGATGAACAATTTGAATTATACGCGAGCGAAGCCTCGAGCATAGTATAGTCTTAAATATATTTTATATTGGTAGGTAGAGTACATACCTCAAATTTCAATTTGAATACTACAAAAATAGGTAGAGTATGTAGGGTAGGTACTTCCAAACACAAGAAAATTTGTAGGAAAAATTCACACAGGAATACCTCGCTTCGATTTGTTTACAACACTTATGTCAGTGTCCTCTTTAAATCGTTAAATCCTCTTTCCTACTAATGTTTGTTTCCTCGCCTCCTATTACATGGGACTATAACATAACTGGCGAAATGTGGGTGTACTATTACATCTCTGCCTACCCTTTCGGTGAAATACAGGCGTGATGTTATGTTATGCCTACTAATGTTTATTGACGATGTTCTCAGTGAGAGAATTTGTCACAACCACCTAAGTCCTAACGTGATTTATAGTTCCCAGCCACTTTGATCTACACTGAAGACTCAGCAGCTGCAAAATCAATTAAGATGCCCCTTATATACAAGATAATCTTAAATCTGCATAACCAATTGCGTAGATATCTAGGTACTTATTTTCCTGCGTCATGTTGTTGATGCTTTTCAATTTAGTTGTTTGAAGCATTTTAGGAATCTAAGCGGCCATTTATTTAAATTGGTCTAAAATGATTGGTCCATTTTTTTTAAATATTAATTTTCATTTTACCAACGTTGTACGATATGTGCACTCACTCTGTCACTCAGTTTGTCTGTCTGTATTTTTACCCACGACGGAACGGAGAAGGTGTATGCGTTTGGGGTGAGAGGTTGTTTGTTTGTTTGTTTGTTTGTTTGTGTGTGCAAACGAATGTTCCCATTTATGTCCAAAACGGTTTGTCCGATTTGGATACGGTTTTCTGAAAAGGGTTTGTGATTTATCGGCAATGGTTCTTAGATAGGTGTTATGGTGTTTACTCGCCAGGGGGCGCTGCAATAAATATTTTTAGTGCAAACGAATGTTCCCATTTATCACCAAAACGGTTTGACCGATTTGGACACGGTTTTCTGTAAAGGGTTTGTAATTCATCGGTGATGGTTCTTAGATAGGTGTTGTCGTGTTAACTCGCCAGGGGGCGCCGCAATCAATATTTTTCGAACGTTAAAATGAGTTTTAACGCATTTTCCCCGAGATGGCTTGACCGTTTTAGATAAGGTTTTTTGTAAAGTTCTTGAGATTTATTACCCGACTGCGGCGGAGCCCAAAAGGAGGGTAATGTTTTTGTATGTCTGTGTCTATGTTCCCCCCTAGTGGATAAACTGGTGAACCGATTTTAATAAATGAGGTATCCTTAGATTCGTCTTAAAGGCGCGAGTAACATAGGCTATAAAATTTTACAAAATAAATGAAAATGGCGGATTTTAAGCGTCAATAATTAAAGTAATAAAAAAAAAAATCTAGTCCCATAACCTTGTGGGGTGTCAAAATAAAGGGCTCGAGGAGACAATTCTAAAGACGTAACTCATTAAAGGTTATATATAACTAACTTGTATAAATTTAATAAATAATGTTTTCTCTTATTTAATAATGTGTTGTGAAATTCGTTCAGCGAAGGAGTGGCTCGACGTACTATAATAAATAGTACATGCTTGCCCAGCAAAAACCTAACCTGTAAATTTTCTGCTTATATTGATTTAAACGTAAATTTTCAGGCCTAGATAATCAATATGAACTCATGAAGTCTTCAAATAAATAATTGAAATATTTTTACACTCTTAACTTCAGAATCAATATAATCCTTATTGAGTGCCATTTTTCAGGGGGTTGATAAAAGATTGGTAATCAAATCGAGTAGGAATATTGTCTAGTGTGTCTGAGCCTGGTAGTTCTGCTTTGTAGACACAACTTCGAGAATAAAGCCGACTGAAAAATTCAACATAATTTTGAAAACTTCGCAAAATTCTATCGCCGGCCGATATATTCTATTCTATAGGGTAGATGGATCTCTTTTCGTTTTTTCATCTAATGCCTAGTTTAGATACTAGCTGAGCAGAGACAAAGGGGCACGAGTACGAGCATGTAAACGACTTGTTCAGGTGTATTCGGTAATGTCGTGTCATACAAAAAATATTTGCCGAGCTATTCGCCGAATTATTCGTCCGATAATCTAAACGTTGCACTAACTATTATAAGGGCCGGTTTTTCAATGGTCTGATAACTTTTAACTGGGGAATAAATGTGACGTTTTGATAGATTGGCTAAGTAGTAGTAGAGCTCCTTTGTGAAAGAGCTCGTCCGGGGAAGTACTACCACCGTGCCTACTTCTCCGCCAAATAGTGATGCTTGCATTGCTGTGTTTCGGTCTGAAGGGTACGGGTGCCGGTGAAATTACAATCACATGAGACTTTCCATCTTCATGTCTCAGTTTGGCGAACCGACTTGCGGTACCATTTAGGCAACAGCCTAGGTGGTATTGAAGTTGTCATGGGCAGAGGTAAGCGCTTAACATCAGGTGGACCTTTAGCTCGTTTCGCCATCCAATACTACAAAAAAAAAAAAAAACTGTGAAATGACAAACTTATTCCTTAGATTAAAGTTTACCGACTATTAAAAGACCGATCCTAAAACTGTTAAATGTTGTTTGTTTGTTTATATGTTTGTATGTTTATATGTTTGTATGTTTATATGTTTGTAAGTTTGTTTGTTGGTTTGTATGTTTGTTAGTTTGTTTGTTTGTTTGTTCGATCATGCTGAAAAAAAAATTCGCGCTCGCTTCGCTCGCGCTTGCGTTCTACTTTTTTTCCATTTTCCTGGCTTATGTCGTAAGCGACATTACATAAATGTTGTTAAAGTTTGTTTGTTGATTTGTATATTTGTTTTTTTGTTAGTTTGTTTATTCGACCTAACAGAAAAAAATTTCGCGCTCGCTTCGCTCGCGCTTGCGTTCTATTTTTTTCCCACTTTCCTGGCTTATGTTCTAAGCGACATTACATAAATGTTGTTAAAGTTTGTTTGTTGGTATGTATGTTTGTTCGACCTAACAGAAAAAAATTTCGCGCTCGCGTCGCTCGCGCTTGCGTTCTATTTTTTTCCCACTTTTCTGCCTTATGTTCTAAGCGACATTACATAACTGTTGTTAAAGTTTGTTTCTGAAAACGCTTCCCAGTGTTTCTCGATGGTCTCGCTCCAAATTCGTTCAAATTCTTCTCAAAATGGAACATCACTAGCCAAAGCCAGCGCTCTTTCCGTATCGATTTTAGAAACGCAGTAATTCTCTAAAAAGTTTAAAATAAAAAGCAAAATTGAAAATTTTGAAAAAACCCACGACGTATGTAAACGCAATCGAAAAAGGATAAAAAAAAATAATTGAAAAACCCCCGACTGAAATAAAGTAAGTAACGGAAGATATAATTACAATCCAAACAAAATCCGTCGGGGGCTGCCATTCTCTGCCTTAAAATGAACTAATATGCTGCAATTTAAGACTTTGTGACTAAAATCTTTGCCGCAGCTACGACATTCAAATTTAGTCTTGGTATGATATTACAACTACGTAGGTATGTACTGTAATTCCTAAAATGTACCATGTAATGAACTTATTTTTATGTGTACCCACCCGCATGTCGTCTTGTTGTGGCTATAAATCATTTTTCTTTCTTTCTAAATAAAATTACTGTGGGTACGTAAATAATTGTGTCTTTAATTGATATTGCTGCATATCTACGAGATACATAATAGATGCTACATTTTAATTGTAATCGCGAACAGATGTGCAATGGCAGCCCCCGACGGATTTTCTTTGGTTTGTAATTATATCTTCCGTTACTTTCTTTATTTTAGTCGGGGGTTTTTCAAATTTTTTATTTTATCCTTTTTCGATTGCGTTTACATACGTCGCGGGTTTTTTCAAAATTTTCAATTTTGCTTTTTTGTTTTCTATGATTAAATTACTGAACCAATTTTAATGGCACCGATATAACCTGTAACCCGGAGAAGAACATAGGATAGGTACTTTTATTCGACATACTTGAATCATGTGAGTGAAATGAAAGAAGCTGCGGGAATCTCCTAGTTACATATAGCTTACATTTTTTCAGAACAGTATGTAGGTATGTGAGAATATGCCTTTCATGAAGATATTCCTCAGTAAGGTTATGAATGTTATGAACTAATGGCATTAAAGAGTGACAAGAATTCATTACGTGTAAGTATTGTGGCTTGTTATATTATGTGCTAAGATGGCATTTCCAGTCTGAATTGTCCTTGTGTTGACCTTGGCACTGTAAAAAGGACACCCAATAACCGGAGCCTACGAAGTTATTGGCAAGTTGCCCGATATGATTATGTCCCTCAGGACTAAAAGGATAACTGTGAGGGTGGCGAAATAAATCCATCCGATCGATACGCGCTTGACTCAAAATACATTTTATTTTGTGAGTAGTTTGACGGCTTATTGCTTAGACCTTTTAGCCAAGTCTTTAGTTTACTCACCCTAGTCATCATCATCATTTCAGCCGGAAGCCGTGATGGAAACTTACTAGGTTTCTGAGGGGATGATGAGAAAATACAGAAGTCACCTTTTTCCACTTTTTACCATTTACCCATACTTGTACACGTTAACGAGCACTTAATATTTAATAATCCACCATTATTACATGAAAAATAATACAAAATCCACAACACGATCTTTCCGAATTTTCCCGCCAACCACTCAAAATACATGACACTTTATGCCATAGCTTTATGATTTATAGATAAAATACTAATACAATAAAATAAAATACTAATCAGGGATTTTATAAATATTCTAATTCAATTTTATGAGTCCTGAGTCATCTTCCCGTCTTCCCTTCCTGTCCCAAATTACTTGGGGTCGGCACAATAAGTCTCCTTCTTCCATTTTTGTCTATCAGCCGCCATCTCATCATTTACTCCCTTTTCATACATATCATTCTTCTCGCAATCCATCCATCTTTTCTTTTCTTTTCAAGGTTCAGTCCTGAGTAAAAACTAATAATAAATTCGAAACATGTGCTATCCCGATCGAAGGCTATCCCTGAGAACAGCAATACTTTGCGCTACCTGTCTCGTTGAGCATAAATCGCTATCGCAATGCCTATTTATCGTGTATGTACAACTATCGTGTATTTATCGTGTAACTACTAAGCATTAGTCACGACTTAGCCATCTTGATTAATTTTATTATTTCTGGTATTTGCCATGATAGAGGCTATATTAACACGTATTTTATGAAAATGTCAACTGGCTACCTATTACACCTACACCGCACTGCTATTTTTAGTCTCGCGATTTTTTATTGCTAAATCTGTGGTAGCTGATGATGAGACTCAGTGCGCGAATAAAAATCGCTGTGCGGGCTAAGCCTTACGGACTACGGTTAAAAAGATACAGCCTTGTGATAGACACACGGACGGACGGACATTTGAATACGAACTTTCTATACAAAACCCTAATTATTGTATAATAATATTGGTGAAAATGTGTACAACCTATGCTAAATAGATTATGTTTCAAATCATTTTACAATTTTTTTCATTTTTTTTTTTTTTTTTTTTATATACAACTTGTATCAGAAATACGTGATCATATTTGAAGAGCTCAATCAGGGCATATATAGCATCGAACAACTTTTAATATGGGACCAACGCTGAAATCGAAATAAAAAATCTGCTGCATGTTCCCTACTAAAATATAGATGACGCTCGTCAAAATTTATCAATCAGTTGATACACGTTGTATAAACTATCATCTTAATAATAAAATGACTTGGATACTATCATTATTTTGTCACTTTTCCCGCTCACTTTTCTGAAGAGTTTCTGTGAGAGATGTTTATCAGGAATTCCTGAAATAAATCTTGGAAAATAGATCACTAGGGTGCGTAGGTGTCCTAGGTCAGGTGACATGAATAAATACTCCTATAGTAATAGTATTACTATCTCCTAGAAAACTATTGGCTACACGTGGTTACGATCGAGATACCGTTCTATTTGATATTGGTACTATATCTGGCATCTGAACAAGTTTATGTAAGTACTTAAAACTCTAGCATAACATGTCTCCAGGATGACAACAACAATTATTTTAAAGATACACTCTGTATATGACATGATATAGGTACAGTACATATAAAAGCGCACTCTCGGCAGATCTACGTTATTAGTGTAAAGATGAGTATACACTAGAGCATTTGCTTGTAACAGAACATCGAGCCGCTCTACTGTTTAACCATTCGTTGTTGTTTCACGAACCGAACATAGATTACAACTAGAGTTTACAAACCAACGAGTGAATTTGTGTAACATATATCATCGAGCAAAGACACGAGCTGCAGATCCGACATTTCAACAAAAGAGTAAACGCAAAATAAAGACGAAATCATTAACTCAGCCTATCGCAGTCCACTGCTGGACATAGGCCTCTCCCAAGTTGCGCCACAACACTCGGTCCTCTGCCTTCCGCATCCAGTCCCCCCCCATCCACCTTCTTCAGGTCGTCAGTCCACCTGGCGTCCTACGCTGCGTTTGCCGATTCGCTTTCTCCACTCAAGGACTCGTCTGCTCCAGCGGCCATCGGTCCTTCGACAGACATGGCCAGTCCACAGAGAGGAAAAGTTACAGGTAAATGCTCAATGCAATGCCGTGAGCATTTCGTCAAACAGCGTCGAGCATTCGCACGATACATTACATGGTGGAAATACTCGTGATAATGCTCTAGTTCAGAACTTTTGCTTGTGTTGTACCATTCGTAAAAACGATACATTACATCGAAATGCTCGAGAAAATGCTCTAGTTTATCTCACCTTAATTTATAATTTTATAATTCCTTAAGTTTCTACTCTATAATACTATTTTCTATTCTGTGATAAAGGGTAGTCCCTTTATCACAGAATAGAAAATCTACTCGTGTAGTAGATTCGGGTTCTTCTCGTGGCTTAATTACTGAATCGGTAGTTATAAAAGCTTAGGTAGTTAAAAATTCTTGAAACCATTTATCTAGTTCATTTTAAGCGCACATTATTTTTAATCCATCATAATGTAAATGTGTCCAAACCGGTATTTATTTAATTATTACTGACTTATTTCTAGAGCAATAATTATTACGTAATTATAAAACATGCTACGAATGCGGTAACGACACAAAAAACTGGTTATCAAGACAAGTATTTAAATATGTGCATTGTGCTCTAAATCTATTTTGTTAGAGATCATATGTAAATAGCTTAATTTGTTTCTACAACGTCTATGATCATCATCATCAGCCTGTCACAGTCCACTGCTGGACATAGGCCTCTTCAATAGCACGCCACCGACATCGATCTTCGGCCACTCTCATCCAGCTTCAAAGCCTATATTTTAAACTTGACTTTGACCGCGGCTTCACCCACGTACTGAAATAAAATATAGCCTATGTTACTTCTGGAAGTTCTGGATAAAGTAGCTTTCAAATCCTAATGGTGAAAGAATGATTAAAAAGGATTTAGTTCCAGAGAGTTTATCGATTACAAACAAACAAATCTTTCCTATTTAAAATATTACTATAAGTAATATAATAAGTATAGATTAATTATAACTACATAATAATGTATCTAAGTATTAGGTAGTTACCATAAGTTTATCCAATTATTTCAATGTCAACTAAGTTAAAAAGTACGAGGACATAAAAAGTATTTTTTTGTCTGGAATCGACCTTTTCTGGGCAGTCTATAGATATTAGCAGCACAAGGTAAGTACAAGTACCCCCTAATGAATCTAAATCAAATCATTTGATTAGGCACTTTCTCAAGCGTGCGACCCCTTGTAGAAAAAATACTTTTATGTCTTCACTCCCCTCGTGTTCGGCTGCCGCGCTACTGAAACTTTTGGTCAAAGTTTTTATTTCGTTCCGGAGCCCTAATTCGTAATTCGAACTTTTGTCCAATACGATAAAATCGTTACTTGCTGACTGCTGAGCTTATAGTCACCGATTATTTATTGTAGATTATTATAGAGCAATTCTAAGTAGAGGTTTATTAAAGTTGAAGTTGAATACCTAACTGTAGCTGTAGCTTTAGTGGGATTGGGCCGGACACGTTTGCCGAATGTCGGACAATTTTTGGGCAAAAATATTTGTACTAAAAAATGAAAAACTTCCAACGGTATCGGGGCAGACCCAGGCGAAGATGGTGGGACGAGCTAGACTCGTATAGAAAGGACTGGTCCACACTTGCACTTGATCGGAAAGAGTGGAAAAAGGAATGGGAGGCCTTTGCCCTGCAGTGGGACAATATAGGCAGTTTTTTTTTACCAAGTGATAGTGCAACCGAATCATCCACACAAGCATCAGTCACCCCACGAACATTCACACGTATACAAATGTACTCTGTGCTCATCACAAGTTCACAAATCTCGTCTCATTATTCACACACCTAGGTTAGCACTTGGCTTCGGCCCGTGTTTACCTATAACATTCCAGCAACAGCCGAGATACATAAAAGTATACCAACAAATAATAATATCTGTAGCGATGATATTGCATCCGAAGATGAAGCTTTTCCGGGAAAGTAAAATCTAATCTCATCGCTCATATTAAACGATTCCCAAGTTGTAAATGACTTCGGGACGAATTCTCCGAAATCTTTTACGAATTTACAAATTGTTGATGTTTAATCACAGTAGTTCAAGGAACCTGATAATCGTAAAAAAAATTGATATAATAAAAAGACGGTTATTGCTCTTAGAACCTTCCTACGCAAATTCCAAAAGTGCCACAACACATTGCCGGAGATTGCTTATTAAACCCTTTCCGAGTGAAACGTAATTTTGTACGGATCAAAAGTTATTTAGTGGAAACAACACTGCGTGGTTACAACTGCAATTCACAAATTACTACGAAATGCCAAGTTTATTCTTGGTAATGTGCAGTGAAAATGACATGAGGTCGTCCGATGAACTGCGATCTGAAGCCAGTTTTTGCCTTGCCTTGACATTAAAGTCTGTTGCACAGTTGATAGGTTGTTGTAAGCAGTAAATAAAGGCAGCGCTTTAAATACTTAACCTATCCACAAATACCAAATACATAATAAGAAATAACAGTATTATTAGCAACCTGGCAGATAGACTTATAAGAACAGAAATGCACCTACAGTTGTTGGGTACAACTCACCCATTATCTTTTTCACTAGTTTTATTTATTATTGTATGTATAAAGACTGCGATTTGCGATTTCATATTAATTTTAATCTAATTTTATAACAATTTTAATTGTAGGTAATATCTAATTTTATTGGATTGTTTTATTGCACCTTCTAAAGAGCATGAAAGCAATAAATGATTATGAATTAATGTCTAATTTTTAACTATGGTTCCTAGTTTCCTATTGAAATAAAGTGCTAATAAATAATAATAAATAAATAACAGGTATTACTCTAAAAGGCTTCGTTTTTCAGTAAATGTAAACATTTACCTGGGTTACAAAATATATCCTAAGGCTAAATACGTAAACAAACAGACGTTACACACACAATTATTAAACAATAACTATAGCTTAATTACATTCATCATCAAATGTAATAGCAACTGAAGTCATAGGAAGTCAGAAGTCAATATGCATCACAGCGACAGCTCGAGACCTGAATGTCAAAGGTTTTACAACAACAGCTAATGGGACCAGCAATTAATGCGAATTCATTAACAGAACCCCGATAACAGCACTACGTTCAAGAGACGTGAGGGTAGTTAGGGGGGTGGGGTGCAGGGGGTGGAGGGAGGAAAAACGGCGACCTCCACCCCTGCAAATGACGTCAGAGCAGACCCCTAACGCGCATCCACTCAGATGAGTTCAGATAGGTATATGCTCGAGGATAACAAGTTGTATAAAATAGCACTTTACTATACTACAAATTAATGATACGATGAAGATTATAGGTTTTATAAAAGGAAATACTATGATGAAAATAACTTGTAGTATTGCGTAAGTAAGAAGTACTTGTATTAGAATGCTGTTTTATAATAAATTGTAGCTTATTACTATACATGGAGACAACACGTCAGAACAGCATTGCTGGCTAACGCAGTAATTTCCGGGAATACCTATAAGATGACTAATCTAACGATATCCGTATCCTACCTATTTCTGCCGCCAAATAGGCCGGAGAAATTACGATAACATGAGATTTATCTTTATGTCTCAGTTTGACGAACGCGACTTGAGGTACCATTTAGGTAACAGCTTTGGTATTGGTGCCGGACACAAAGAATATAACACTACCCCACCTCTTCTCGTGGCTGTCGTAAAAGGCGACTAAGGGGTTCACCAAAGGATGGGCAGCAGCGTTCTCTGAGTATTTATTCAACCAACTGCGATTGCCAACCCGCTTGCCAAGCGTGGCGATTATGGCATACCCCCCTTTGGGGAAGCCTATGTCCAGCAGTGAACGTCTTTCGGCTGATGATGTGGTATTGCAGTTGCAATGGGCAAAGGTAACCGTTTAATATCAGGTGGGTCTTTAGCTCGTTTCGCTATACCTATACATGCTGAAATTTGAATCGCTTATTTCCCGAAAAGGGGTCATTGTACTCATCATTCTGAACAACTTTTACACCCGTATTCAAGAACGATACTATGAGAACGCACAGTAGGCTCTAACGCTCAGTGGACGAAATTTAGTTTCATAAACCTTACTTGAGTGTTGAGCGACACTATGCAACTAGTAAAGTGCACCCTTAGCTAAGATTACCCGTTAGCTATTTTACGGAACGCATAGTGTAGGCGAATTCATAATCTCGACATAATATAACATTGTTGTTGTTACCTGTTGCGTATTTCTGTTAGTTTGATAAAAATAGTGTTATGGTGACGAGGAATTTAATAATTATTTAGACGAATTGATATTTATTTATAATTAAAAATATATACCTATAACTTTAATTTTGTTTTGCTGAAGTTTTCCGGAACAGGAAGAATGATGTACTTAATTGCCATTTATTTTATTTTATTTCAGTTATATCCGGGGATGTCATTTCCTGTTTAATTTATTTTTATTATTTTATATTTTACCCATTTTTTCCAGAGATGGCATTTTTTATTTCATTCAGTTATTTTACTTTTAATTATTTTATTTTAATTTCATTTTATATGGAGATGTAATTTCCATTAGGTACATGATATTTTTATTTATTTTATTTCCATTTTATACGGAGATGTAATTTCCATTTTATTTTATTTATTTTATTTTAAATCCATTTTATTCGAAGATATTATTTCCATATTCTTCTTTTATTCATATATTATATTCATATTCTCATATTCAAAAACTGTAGCAGTTACCTACAAAAATTTTACTGCAAGGAGCGCACGCAACAAAACCCAAGTTTCAAAAATCAACACATGTTTAAATGACTACCTGAAGCTAGCCCCGGAACCGACCAATCAAAATGCCGAATTCGTCCCTATGCGATCACTGAGTGAAGAAATACTTAAGTATTGTTTATGAAACGAGTCTATGGACATCTCCGACACTGTGAGAAATCAGACACTTTGCAGTGAGAACGAATACACTTACATAAGGGTTGGTCTTGAATACGGGTGTAACACCCGTATTCAAGAACGCTTTCGATTCATAGTGTCGCTCAACACTCAAGTAAGGTTTATGAAACGAAATTTCGTCCACTGTGGGTTAGAGCCTACTGTGCGTTCTCATAGTATCGTTCTTGAATACGGGTGTTACTATGGGACCAACCCTGAAATCGCGAAAAAAAAATCTGTTGGTCCCTACATTTGTGTTCACTTAAATCGATAAAATGTAGGGACCATATGATTTTTATTTCGCGATTTCATGTTTGGTCCCATAGTAAAAGTTGTTCATAATGATGAGTACAATGACCCCTTTTCGGGAAATAAGCGAATCAAATTTCAGCGTGTATAAAAAAAAGAAATCACCTAGGTACCGTGTAATAATGTTATGTTTGCCAGATTTCTGATTAATTCACTAGCTTAGAGTGGAGGAATGTAGAGATACAATGGCCAATTCTCGTAATTAAAAACGTTCAAAATATAGTTCCAAACTAATCTCAATGCTTTAAATCTCAATTTTCTGACTGCAGTAATAAATGTTCGCGTTTGCTGTTTATTTGTGACACTAACCCCCAGTTTCTGAAAGGCTGATCAACACAATAATTAACTAATCGACTGTCAAATCTCAGGTCAAGCGATGTGATTGGTTGTTAGTATTTTTGCGGACCAATCACAGGAGCTGACGTTAGATTTGACAATAGATCAAATTGATCATCCTTCCAGAAACTGGGAGTTAGGTCATTAATGTCACCGATAAACGGAAATCAGAAACATCTACTGTCAGGAGATTGATATTTAAAGCATTGAGATTAGTTTGGAACTATATTATGAACGTTTTTATTTACGAGAATTGGTCTTCAGAATTCAAAACCAAGTTGTACTCGATGACAACTACAAATGTAAGCCGGAATACTGCAATGTTAGTTTAGGTATCATTAAAATGTTTACAAACATTTGAAGTTGATCGTCTCAACAGAATCAACCCCAGAACACAAGCAAAATTAAGTCAAGATCCCTTTTGGCCAAGTAGACGACAAGAACACGATTTATTACGTAAGTCTCTTTGATTCGAGTCTTAATCTTAACAGGGTTCAATGACATGAAAGCCTCTATAAATTCATTACCTACCGTAGAATCAGGTGAATTACTTACTGTGGCTTTCATTAGTTCATTGGCCCTAAATTAATTCTTCGAATGTTGTTTTTCATCATTTCTTTAAATCATATAGGTACCAGTAAAATCACACAGTACAGTAGTAGGTACAGTGTAGTGTTCTCTTATCGTGTCGAGCATGAGCTACATAATGATAATAGCATATGCCGTGAGAAAAAGATTAGCCAGTTAGCAGGTTTGTAGTAGGCTGACTGCCCAGGGTGCGCCGGACGATCAATTAAATATCGTCACTTGTGGAGGTTTTTTAATGCACCCAACAGTGCAGTAGTAATGTGGGATTTCATGAACAAAGACCAGCAGGAGTAGCATGACGACTGTAGAAAAGAAGGTTTTGTCTATGAATGAATAGACAAACTGACATTTTTAGTTCTGTATAATATATAATCTAAGGTAAAATATAATAAAATTTCGTCAACTTTTCCGTAGACAAATCTCTTGTCTAGTCGTCATGCTTGTACCCTGCAAGGAAAATCTTCAGAAATTCCTAAAATGTTTACAAAACCGATAACATTAACTGAAGAACATATTCTCCATTTATACAAGGGTGCAAACGCTTAATGCTATTATATCATAAAAGCCATAAGCTACGCCATGCACAGAGTGTTCGCAAATGTAGACGATTTTATGTTCCGTTTTATACGTGTTTGCGACCGCGGAGAGCTTTTACGACGTGCACTAGGAACCGGATGCGAACGCGAGACTACAGGAAAATTTATGCCATTTTCGAGACAGACTACATCGCCCGAGGAAGCTTCGGGCTTCACTCAAAGCTCTTTGTTGTTTTATAAGATAGAAACGCTGAGACGGATAGGTATCTTAAGCCGCGTACAAACGGTACGAATACGAACATCGCGAACACGAACATTTGGTTCGTACGTATGGACGCAAATTAGCAAAACGAACAGCGACACGGTTTGACTCGAGTTCGCGCACAACCACCATGTTTCCTGTCTCAGCCATGGCTACTGAGACTCTCAGTAGCCTTAACTCCACCGTAGGAAGTGGATGTCAGTGATGTAGTAATTTTGTTACGTAACGTTTATCAAAGTCCTCCGAACACTGTCCATACGGAACGTACCAATTGGATTGCCACGAACGTTTTTGACGAACACACGTACACAGTGTTCGATTTTCGTTTAGTACGCACATGCGAACAAAGTTCTTACGTATCATGTTTCATGTTACGTAACTGTTTTTCAGTGCGTACGCGGCTTTACGTCGAGAATTCGGAAAGTTATGTAAGGAAGTTTTTAAGATCTTATGCGCGAATTTTGCATTCGTAACATTTTGTTTTTATGAGAATTTATAAAGCGACGCCTTTGTGAACTTTTGTTTAGAGAAAATTGCAAAGAAAACTTGTAATTCGTTTAGTTTTCTTAGCAATTTTCTTTACTTATAATGATTTTTAAGACATAATAAGGAACAGAAAACGCGAAAAAAAATTGAATTATTAACGCAAGCGGGGCGAAATCGAAAGATTTTAAAATGGTGAAAAGAAAAATCGCTCACGAGCAGGATTCAAACCTGCAACTTTTGGTTTGTTGTCGTTGGAAGTCGCCGGGGGTCTACTTGAGTTTGACGAACGACAAACGGAATAAGAATTATCGTTTCAACTAATAGGACAGAATAAAGATAGGCACATAAGAAAGACACAATAAAGATAGAGAACCTATGGTTCATAGTCGTATGATATTGACCGGAGAAACAAACTTCAAAACATGATCATCGCATGTGATATGGGAACGATGTTTGACCGGAGTAGCAAATTGTGCGTTGAATGGTACGGATTAATCGAATATTGTCATTTATTAATATTAATAATTACTGATTTATTATAATTACCATAATATTATACAATAATGTATAATTATTTATATTTATTTATTTATGTTATTTTTCTTTTCACGATTCAATATTTATTTTACACTATTTTATATCTTTAAATTCCATAATTTTATGGATACTTATTACCTACATAGGTAATACTAAGAACAAACAGACATATTATAGAGATGGCATTGGATATCACTGATAAAATAGCTTCAATATAACGCCGACAACAAAAAGGAATATAAAGTTACCGCTATCGTGCCAGGTATTTGTTATTCATGTATTCCAATTCTTGGCCACACGTGTTTGACATGTTGTAAGCATAATGTTGGAAAATATATGGTACGTTTATAAACGAAGCGATTGTGGGGATAAAAATGCGTTCGTCGGGAAATCCTGTCGAGACGTGGTCCGGCACAAATGGCGCAAGGGAAGGTCACCCCGGCCCTATTCCGTGCGTCATGTTATGAGCTGCCGGCGTCGCCGCGACAATGCCTCTAGGGACTTGTGGGGACAGACTCCCTCCCTGACACCTCTTATATCCCTCCACAACACAGACGGAATGAATTACGATTTCATATTTACTTTTACTACGTGTCATCTCGTTCATTTGCATATTAATTGGGTTCTTGAACAAGCAATTTATGAAATACTTCAATATGAAAATTAGAGCGGAAAAACATCAAACTCATTTCATTTCTCATTTGGTCGTCAACTCAATCATAATATATTTTTGCGGCTCAGAATTTTTTTCTTTTGTATAATATAAAGTCTAACGTACCTACCTAATTTAATGAAATATACCACCTGCCCATTGCATGAAATGTGAACAATATCGCATTAGGTATCTGAATTGGGAAGGAACTAACTCCTGAAACACAGCGATAACCTAATTTTGGAGTTAGGGACTTATTTAAATTGTTATGTATATTATTATATTTATTATTATTATCGGTATATCGTTATTTTCTCCACGCGATAAAACATGACAGAACTAAAAAAAAATTAAAAAAATGTTTATTAACAAAACCAAAAAACCCGACTACGTGTAAATCTAGGGGTCGTGTAAATCGTGCGGGTTTTTTGGTTTTGTTAATTAATTTGCAACTGTGAATACTATGGAGGAAAGAAAGAAGTTGAATGGAGTCTAGAAACTTTTGAGGAAACTACTTAGAATATGGGTGTTAGCCTCCACACTAGGATACCCTGTGTCGTGGAGACTATAAGAATTACAAGGCTAGTTAATTTTTACTTAGAATTAAGAACAATATTTTTACTATAAAATGTGTATGAGACGTCGTTTGTGTGTGTACTTTTTTAATTACCAAAACCGCTCTTACTGCTTACGATATAATAAAGTTGCTGAGGTGATTGATTGATTGATTTATTTGAAAAATATGGGTACATCACGGTATGCTACTATTAAATACAATAAAATTATGAACACATTAATCTAAATTCAATTAAATAACATATTTTTTAAAGCAATGATTGAAAATATTAAATGTACATGTCAATTAGGAGAAAAAAAAAACACAATATTAACTATACCAATTTCAGATTACAAAAAGTAGGGCTAAACTATACAGGGTGTCAGGTGTCAAATATATATGAAAACATCTAAAAAAAGAATCGCATTTTTTTCGTGGTTTCGTATCAGTAATCACCAGCCTATCTTCGTTTTCGGAAGCGTTCCCCTTACACCCAGTATACTTGTTACGTATACGTATAGGGTAAAAAATTTAATGGACCAATAGAAAAATTCCTTTCAAGAGCCAATACACATGACATCTCAAAAATTCGAACAAAGAGTAGTAATATTTTACAAGCAACAGCTCCTTCAGGTTCTTTTTGAATAGACGTAGGTTAAGTATATTATAAATGTTGCGTATCCTTATCGGCAACTTAAACTTTTACCACTGACGTGCGGTTGACTGTACTATCCATAGGCAATCAGTGGCGTAGTTACCGTAGGGCTAGGCGGGGCAGTGCCCCGGGGCCCCTCGGCCCCTTGAACGACGTTCGAGAAAGTTATATAATATCCTAGTTGAATAAAGAATTTTCGACTTTTAACTTTTTGCCCCGGGGCCCTTGGTTACATAGCTACGCCACTGTAGGCAATATACATGTAGGTTCTAAGATATATGAAAATGTGCGGTTGGAGATTTGCACTACTCAAACGACACCCTCTTCATAATAATGGTCGTCCCAACGATATTAAAGCTGGTAGATATGTAAAATATGTCGCAAACTGCTTGTACACACGGCTACACATCAAGCTGTACATTTCCAGTTTATGCTGACCTCGCATTGCATAGGCTTTCCGTACAATGCGAGATCAGCTTATACTGGAAATGTAGAGCATGATGTGTAGCCGTACATAAGTACGTTTCGCAGAAAATCATTGTTTGTTTTCAGTATTCTGTAGTACACATTCGTGAAAATAGTGGAACTACAGTGTTATGATTTCTTTGTTTAAAAATATTTGATTTGAATAGCTTTGTTTTGACCACAACAATTATAATAAGGATTAAACATCTTGTATCATCGTAGGACCTATTCAGTAGATATTCATAATTTAGAACTGAGACAGTAGAATTATTCGGAAGAAAAAGGGAAAAAAATCTTTTCCCTTACGTTCTCAATGGTCTGTATTTCTATAAGCAAAGGGAAATAATAAGGTACATAATAGAAATTTTACCCATTGCCTTTTAATACCGGAACGCGTGTCGTCGGTTCGCCGCGCCGCTACCAACACATAAATACCTACGCAATTACACCCATCATGTAGAAACATGGCGGTCATGCTAGAAAGCATTCAATGCAAAATAAATTAAGCCTAAAGAACCGCTCTTAGATATGCTATAAAATACAATTTTAGTGACTCCGCGTCCAAAACAGCACTGATGATAAAGCAAACGGTTCGCGCACTGGTGTCCTACGAGACACCTGCACGCGGCGACAAGTTCACCTTTACCACTTATTAACCTTATTCTTTAGATTTCTATGGGGTATAGCCCATGCAAGAAACTTCGAAAAACATGCATTTTCAACGGGTTTTTGTTTCTACTCTATCTATGGTAATACAGTGTATACCAGGCGTGAAACTTTGTGTGATTCTCTAGTGCATAGGTACTAATTATTGTTAAGCAACACATTAAAAATAAGGCAACATAGACATGTGTGGTGGTACATACAAGTACGCAAGTGTAAGAAAGGAATGCAAACATTCGTGTTTTAGAGCATTGTGCGTTGATGTCTTTTGCTGCACAGTTGTGCATTTTTGGTAAACTTTCATGAATTAAATCAGTTTCTAGGTCAATGGGTGGTACAGAACTCTTACTGCGCGAGTCCGACTCGCACTTGGCCGGTTTTGCTAATATTGTTGTGTGTACAAACATAATAAATAAATAAATGAATGAACCTAAGTATCTACGTTTTTGCGACTTCAAAAGGATGGGTAAATTCAGAGAAAATTCCGCAATAACGTGAACCGCAGGGGCTCGGGTCAATATACTTGAACATTATAATATTTAGGTTACTGTGATTATAAAAATCTGAAAAAAGCTTCTGATGATCACTGTTGTGCCCATGTGTTGTATATTGAATTTGAAAAACTCGTATTACTACGCAGCTCCATTTTCCAATGCAGCATTTTCCATCTAAAATAAGGTGTTTTCTGTTTTCAAGCTCTACAAAGGTTCGCGGGGTTTATTTCAAAGACAATGATTTGAAAGGCTTGTGAATAGATTTTATTTCATCACTTTTCGCTGGCTGTGCGTCGCTCAGCGAAATGAAAATTTCGACATACTTGGTACCTATACCTACCCTTGGATTAGCCTTATGATACCTACTATTTATGAAACAAAGTGGCGCTTCCTGACGGCTATTGCTTGATTTTGTGAATAAAAGATGAGTATTGTGTTGTTTATTTTTGTAGTAAAACTTCTTTACGCATGCTTGACTTGGGGAGTAAGCTGGTGAATGCGTTACGAAAAGTCAGGCGAACGGAGACGATGCGCGACGGCGACGGCCGGCGACGCGACTCAGCGCCGGCAGAGAACATGCGTGCCGCGTCGCCGTTCTTTTGTTCTCATTGAAATAGTTTATAGTATTGAGGGAGATATAAGTTCGTGAAGTTTTACTTCAGTCGTGTGGTGTGTGGTTAACCAGTAATGAAACTGTATGAAGTAGTAGGAATTATTTGTCTTTATACCTGAAGGCCAATTCTCGTAATTAAAAACGTTCAAATATAATTCCAAACTAATCAATCAACTCAGCCTATCACAGTCCACTGCTGGACATAGGCCTCTCCCAAATTGCGCCACAACACTCGGTCCTCTGCCTTCCGCATCCAGTCCCCACCAGCTACTTCCATCAAGTCATCGGTCCACCTGGCTGGGGGGCGCCCTACACTGCGTTTGCCAATTCCCGGTCTCCACTCAAGGACTCTTCTGCTCCAGCGGCCATCGGTCCTTCGACAGACATGGCCAGCCCACTGCCACTTCAGCTTACTAATCCTACAAGCTATGTCGGTCGCTCCGGTTCTTCTCCGGATAATCTCGTTACGGATTTTATCCTTCAAAGAAACTCCAAGCATAGCTCGCTTAGCGACTTTGAATTTGTGGACTAGCCCAACTGTCAGTGTCCACGTCTCGGCACCGTAAGTAATGACAGGCAGGACGCACTGGTTGAAGACAACCAAACTAATCACAATGCCTTAAATCTCAATCTCCTGAAACCAGATGTTTCTGATTGCCGTTTATTGGTGACATAAATGACCTAAGTGTTGCAAATAAACGGCAAACAGGAACATCTACTGTCAGGAGATAGCTTTAAAATTGGTTTGGAACTATATTTTGAATGTTTTTAATTACGAGAATACGAGAATTGGCCTTCTTTTGTACTTGGCATGACTCGCGCTTCATCGGGGTGGAACCACTGCCATATGTTATTGTAAAGGTATGTTAACTTAAATGTTTATTGAATTAAAATGCCGGTTGGTAGGTTGGTCCTGTAACTATATTTTTCGTGTTATGTACTTATTATAAATAAAACGGGATTAGTACCTACCACGATTAAATTAATGTTTTACCGCACAACCTGTCTTATTCCAGCTTTTTTACAATAAGTAGATACGTTTCTGTCAATCTAGACTTGGACCTTTTGGTATAGTTACTCTACTCTTTGACTTGGACCCTAAAAGTAATAGAGACTCAAGGCAATTTAGGTTTCAATCTTTTGGAATTTTATACGTTTCTATCGACTGCTTAGTACATTTTATTTTCTTTTGCGTACCTACCCATACAAAATTCATCTTAAGGTCACCTATAACACGCAAGGGACGAGTAGATAAATCGAAGGGTTAGTCTTTTATCATATCGTGGCCTTGTTGGGAAAAGTTCAGAACCAGGTATTAGAATGACGTAGTTATACGGTATAATACCTTACCTACTGGGCCTTTTACTTGATTTCAAGTCAAGTCATTTATGTAGGTACCTACGGTACAGTTCAATAAAATATTATCTTCACAAAACTGAGCAGAAAAAGTTTTTTAGGAAGATTCGTTGTTTAAGGAAAGTTTTATTTTCTATTGTACACACATTACACATACACATCGCTACATATTATACATATTCGCGTGACACAAAAGATGCAGCTGCCCAGAGGACACGGCGCAGCACACATTGGCGGAGTGCCCAGCTTGGGCCGCGCAGCGCCGTGACCTCATCACTGCAGTAGGCGGCAGCGATCTCTCGCTTCCGGCCGTGATTCTATCTATGGTCGGGAGCGAGAACGCTTGGGAAGGCGTCGTCTCCTTCTACGAGGAGGTGATGCTCGCTAAGGAGGCGGCGGAGAGGGTTCGAGAGGCGATGACCTCTCTTCCCATCCGCAGGAGACGACCTGGGCGTCGTAGGAGGGCGTACGCCGACCTCCAGCTACCCTAGGTGTGGGCCTGCGGGCGGCGGACTCGGGGTGGCCCGCCGCCCGACCAGTCAAGGCCCGTGACGGTGGCGCGTAGTGTTCCGCGCGCGCCAGTCAAGAGGAGGGTGCGGCCGTTGTGGTTGCCGCACGGGGAGAAGGGGCTCGCCTGCCAGTGGCGAGCCGGGACCTGCCGGGGATGTTTGGGCGAATACAGGTGTATTTCCCACGCCCCCGGCCAAGGGTCGGTAGAGGAACACCGTGGTGGTTTTTAGTCGGTAAGAGTCCGACACTGGCTCCGCCTTCCCCGGGCGGAGTGCGTCCATGAGGATTAAAAAAAAGGTGACTAACGTTTACAAGACAATGGTGCCGATTCTCTTGTTCACGAACTAAACTTATTTTAAACTATCGCTCTCTTTTACTAATAGTAGATACAAGAAAGGAATGCAACAATTTTTGAACTGTCAAATTAGTCGGAATTTAGATTTCCATACAACATATATATATATATATATCGTGATCTCGGAACGTACCCACTGAAATACAAAGACAGTTAGCGCGAAAACTAGTTTGACAGTTTTAAAATTGTTGCCATCCCTTTCTTGTATCTACTATTAGTAAAAGAGAGCGATAGTTTAAAAAAAGTTTAGTTCATTAACAAGAGAATCGGCACCATTGTCTTGTAACCACAACAACCAATGACTGAAACCGTTGTTTTTTTTTATCATTCTTTGTTTTGGCACCGAAACAAAATAAGTTATTTCGTTATAACCAGTAATAAGCAATTACTAGTCACTTGACATATTAGTCGGCCTTGGTTGGGTTGTGTTGTACCAATATTTGTAATAACTAATTTTGTTATAAGTACGTAGTGTAACATGCATAATCATAATGCGTAGGAATTGTGCGTCATCGTCCCTTTTTAGCCTGATGGCGTTCAAAGGACAAAGTATTTAGCAAAGTTCTTTTGTTTATCGCTTTACTTCCTGTTGTTTCTCTATCATTTACCTATTGTGTATAGGTGCTGTTAATATGTATGGCTCATCATGCTTGAGCCAAGTTCACTATAATAAAATAGCTTATTTACTGCGTCGCATAAGGCACATTACAATTATAATAATTTTTATTAATTTAGATGTGTTTAAGCTGGTTTTACAAAAAAAAAATCTTTACTTGCTTTAAATGTGGTAGATAGCTACAGGTGTCAGGTTTACATCCGCCTCGTGTACGAATGAAGGTTCAGTTAAAAACCAGCGTCAGGCACTAGTTGCCTGGCATATATGCTGAGTTGGACCTATTTGGCACAGTCGCTAGACACGCAGCATCTATGATCCGTTTTGTATATTTGATTATGTTCCTGACGTTCCTGTTGAATTGTGTCTGTGTATCTATGTGCTTTGTGTCAAATAAATGTTTCTTTCTTTCTTTCACATTACATTACATTGTCTAGATGGACTAAGCATTATATTACATAAAAAATTACCAATTTAAAGTAGCTATAAGTAATTAGTCGTTAGCTCTGTAGATAATTTAGCAGTGGCTCTCAAATTAGGCGAGCTTGGTATCTTGGGAACTGAGTAGCAGCAGTTTGAGAATAGTAGTTGGTTAAAATAAACGAAAAAATACGTATCAAAAGACATAATTCAAAATAAAATATGAAATTCAAGTGAGAATGAAATAATGTATCAGTATTAATTCAATTCTCAATTTCAGAGAATATTGCTTATACAACGTGTTATTGAAATAACTGAAAACCTTTCAAGGGATCATTGTACTCATCAGTATGAACAACTTTTACTGTGGGCCCAACCCTGAAATCACGAAAAAAAAGCAGCGGTTCCCTACATTTTGTCGATTTATGAGAACACAAATGTATGTATGTAATGTATTTACTATTGGGACTTTTATTTTATTTTTGTACAAGTTTATCTTGTGAACTTTATGATTTATGAAACTATACTGACGTGTAAATTGACTTTACAAATAAATGAATATGAATATGGAACAGCTGATTTTTTTTCTCGATTTCAGGGTTTGTTGGTCCTATATCCTATAGTAAAAATTGTTCATACTGATGAGTACAATGACCCCTTAAGAGGTTTTCAGTTATTTCAATAACACGTTGTAGGTATACATTCGTTAAAAATCTAGTATTATTTTTAAGTTTATAGTACTAATATGGTATATTTTTATCTCTTTTTTTTCTAGTGTAAATTTTCAAAGTTGGTTATATGTAGGTAGGTGTGAATGTTGTTTTAATTGATTTGTCGAATTTAATTATTATATTTTTTTTTTTAATGTTATTTAACCTGACAGATCCGATGTTCTGTATCAGTATGTCAGTCACATCCAGAGAGACCAATTCAAATTAATATTATTATCATTTACATGTATCACGATCACGAAGAGTAACAAGTTTAACAATCCTGAGTAAAAGTAAAAACTAATAACAGATTCGAAACATGTGCAATAGCCTAAGAACAGCAATACTTTGCGCTACCTGTCGTCTCGTTGAGCATAAATCGCTATATCGCAATGAGAATTTATCGTGAAAAGCATTAGTCACGATTTAGCTTAGCCATCTTGATAATTATAGTGGTGTTGACCAATCAGGAAGGATTAGAAGCACGCACGATACGAAATGTACTTGTTGTCTTGTTGGCACGTAATTCGAATATAAACTAATGACACTTTTCATGACGACTGTACTTTATGCAAAACAGCCGCTGGGTAGGGTCTCCAGAAGGACGAGTGGATAAATTCCTTCCATTCAAACTAGTATTATAGTATTTAGAATTAGAATTAGTAGGTTTAAAACTCTAGACAAGTAGGTTCTTGTGTAAACACTGTTCTTTTATAAAAATCTACATAGGTAGGTAATTGGGTCTTAGACAGAAGCAAGCTCGATTTGTATGCTTAATTATTACCAATTTTATGTGGATCTAATACATTTTATTTTATACAAACTCTCTTAAAGATTGGAAAAACAACAAATAATTTTCATGATATAAAAAATTATTTATGCAAACAAACTGAAGACACATCTACCTAGCTACTGAGTGGTAGGTACTACGTCTATGTGGGCCTGCGGGCGACGGACTCGGGGTAGCCCGCCGCCCGATCAGTCACGGCCCGTGACGGTGGCGCGTCGTGTTCCGCGCGCGCCAGTCAAGAGAAGGGTGCGGCAGACGATAATGCCGCACGGGGAGAAGGGGCTCGCCTACTAGTGGCGAGCCGGGACCTGCCGGGGATGGTTGGACGAATACGAGTTTCCCACGCCCCCAGACAATGGTTGGAAGAGGAACACCATGGTGGTTTTAGTCGGTAGGAGTCCGACACTGGCTCCGCCTTCCCCGGGCGGAGGGCGTCGATGATTATTTCCAGAGATAAAAAAAAAAAAAAATTACTGCGTCTATGGTGTACTCTAGGAGTGGTGCTGAGCCAGAAAACCTCCTCGTGTGCCTGACGGCTGCTAGCTCGATACGTCTGGAAGGAACAGCAATTGTAGGGCTAGTGCACCCTGGGCACGGGCAATAACTCTCCTTTGGACCGAAACTATCCTTATATTATTAACCTTATAAGGTTAGTTATTCGATAATATAATATAGGCTATAGGCTATGGCGAATATTCTGACACGGGAGGGGCTCGATGTAGGCTAAGGGAGAGTTCCTCCACGTGTCCCTCTGAAGCCAGCAGAGGGCACAGTGGAGGAGCAGGGGCGGGCTCGGTGTGCGCTCACCCTGTCACTGGGGCAGGCAGCGGGGGGTCGATCTCTTAACTCCAGGATTGTTCACCGAGTAGTGTTCTCGCGCCTCTTGGGACCGTGGGTCTTGGCTTCACCGCCCGCACCGCGAGGAAGAAAACCTCTAGGTATAATTAAATTACAGGGAGGATGGGGCCTGCGATGACGTGGCTGGCACAGCTGGCGTAGCTGACACAGCTGGCATAGATGGCATAGCTGGTTAAGACCCATGAGGTGGCATGCAGTGTTCCGTGTGCGCCTCCGAAAAGGGTGCGACCGACGTTAGGTCGCACGGGGAGAAGGAGCTCGCCTACTTGTGGTGAGCCGGGAACTGTCGAGGGTGGTTGGCGAATGCATAGTGTTTCCCATGCCCCCGGCCAAAGGTAGGAGTTCGACACTGGCTCCACCTACCCCGGGTGGAGTGCGTCGCGTCCATGAGGATTTGTGTTCAATGTTAGACATTATTATTATTATTTTGTCGTTTTATCTGAACACAAATGTAGGGAACAGCTCTTTTGTTTTCGCAATGTAAGGGTTTGTACTATAGTAAAAGTTGTTCATACTGATGAGTACAATGACCCCTTCAGAGGTTTTCATTTATTTCAATAAGACGTTTTACCTATAAGTTTACAGTAAAATATCAGAGAAAAGATAAACAAAGGAAGTTCCATAATTGCGATCCCTCGCGACTCAGACTCGGAGTCACCTTGATTGGCTTGTCGTATTTCGCATCATATTCAACATGCAAGCTGACACTGCGCTTCCTACCCCAGTTCCCATAATACCTATGTACACAGATGACGAAGATGTACGTACGGTCAAGTTTTTAGTTATTTTCGCATATTTATAAGTAGCGTGGAAGACCGGGACGATTAAATTAATATTGATGTCGCGTTACGATAAAACTTAAAAACACGGCATTCTTTTAGGTAGTCTTCAATGTTTTTCTTTTATATTATAGAATGGCGAAACGAGCTAAATACCCACCTGATTACCTTTGCCCATAACAACTTCAATACCTAGGCTGTTGCCTAAATGGTACCGCAAGTAAGTTCGCCAAACTGAGACATGAAGATGGAAAATCTCATGTGATTGTAATTTCACCGGCACCCTTCAGACCGAAACACAACAATGCAAGCATCACTGTTTGGCGGAGAAGTAGGTCCGGTGGTAGTACTTCCCCGGACGAGCTCTTTCACAAAGGAGCTCTGCTACTACTAAACTGCTGCTTTCGGATCATACATATGTTTGACAATAAAAAATAAATGAGAAATTTATTTCGTTTACCTCAAGGTAATGTTTACTAGATACAGTTCAAATGGTAGATGATCGCTGTAACGTTATAGGATGGATATACAAACCATAGCCAGCAATCATAATCTACGACTGCAAACAGTCGAAGGTACGTATCGCATCGCCTAGGTATAGTCTATCGAAACCCACGCGGTAAATTTAATTAACTCGTTGATGACCTTTCAAAACCTAACCCGTGTCCCTCAAGTTTGTGCTGTATGAATATCAAAGCCGGGTTACGTTACGACCCGACCGCCGCATATTGAACCCAGCCCAGTTGTCGGCCGATTCGATTTGTTATCGCTTTTTCTCTCGTTGCGTGAATCATACGACGAAACGAGATAAAAAACCGAACCAGTCGACAACTGGTTATCGTGTGGTTCTGAATCGGGGAGCAGCCCTGCCGAGTGCCAGACTGCGCGTTTATGTCTTTTGTTCGCAAATGCTTCCCTTGTACCTACCTACAGGGTGACGCAAGACCAACATGAGGTGCGGCATTACTTTACACGTTTGTGCTGTGCGTGGGCTGGGTTAAATATGCGTTGTAAAAAACAAAGCCGGTTTGAGACCCGGTCGCCGCATATTCAATCCAGCGCAAATCAGCCCAGCGGCGTCACAGGACGGCCCGTTTATGTCTTTTGTTCGTAAATGTTTCCCACGTTGCACTTGGTTACGTAAGGCCCTTTGCACACTTAGGTACCTACACATCAGTTTCTGTGTACACGGGTAGTAGACCTGCCACACGTAGGTACATGGTTGCTGCTCTGTCTGTGTCGTCAGTGCGTTCAGTTTAATATACCTAAGTATTCACAGACGGTTGTGCTCATGGATTGAAAGAAAATCTTAATTGTATCTAGGTACTGTTTTTATAAAAAAAAAAATTCTCTAAAGAGCAATAAGACAGTGTGATTCATTGAAAGCTCTGCTCAAAGTTGGAAGTACAAAACAGTCTGTGTACCCGCAGTTCCCGACACACAGGCGCGCGTAGCCTTATTAAGGGGTACGAACACCGATGACCTTGAGCAAACTAAAAAGTGATGGTGCTATTCGTCCTGTATAATTTAAGCTCATTCTTGCCTCGTCGACCACGCTTCGCGCTCTTCTGAATTTATAGGTTTAAATTTTGATATCAAGATATCGCATGATTTTAAAATGCAACGTTCCGTTTCAAGATTAGCCAGCAACAATTCATTAGAAAAAAGAAAAAGACGAATCGGTGTTTTCCTTTAGAAGGGATATCAAATTCGTACAACGCAATAGAGCGCGGCTGCCGTGGCGGAACCGCATCCGGTGTGGATTGTGCACGGCTACATACATACAATATCATACGATCACGGCAACATCGCGGAATCGTGTGAAGCTGCATTACTGAACCGTCACGGTACCGTTTATACGGGAACCATGTGTGTAGGAAAAGGGTCTAGAAAAGGGGAAAGACTATCATGCGGTGGAGCATTAAGCCTTGTATTCACTAGGAAACAATTGAGGCGCAACACATGACGCCATGTCAACATGTTTGGCAACGTTTCACAACACAATATCGCGCAGCGTTGCCAGATGACACGCAACATATAAAAACGTTTGTACCTACACGATGTTGAGCAACGCAACATGTAGCGTAGCCATCAATGGTTACTGGCTGCCTAGTGAATACATAGCTTTACTTTACACGTTTTACAAAACCATCTTCGTCGTGTGCCTGGGCGTGGGCTGGGTTCAATATGCGGCGGGCCTTAGGCGATGGTCAAAATTCCTGACCACTTTGTTTTGACCACAGACATAGTAAAAAATATTTTTTTGACATACAATTAAATTAATGAATTTAATTAACGAAGAACTTAAGTTACTCAAAGAATCTTCGTGGCGTCAACGTCTCTGGAACTAATATAGCTACTTATACTTATTTGACTAAATAGAATCAATATACAGGTAATTACAACAAAAAAAACTGCGTTACATAAGACACATAACATTATATTAAAAATTAACAATTTAAAGCAGGTAGCAATAAGTACCTAACTAGTCTTTAAATCTGTTGTGAATTTAGCAGTGGTTTTCAAACTAGGCAAGCCTATACCTATCTTGGCAACCGAGTGGCAGCAGTTTTAGCCTAGTGTATATGTACCTATATATACTTGTATCGTTTTACAAGGAAATTTTAACGCTGTAATGTGATGATTTGATGAACCATCTTCGATAAATTATTGATCGAAGTGAACCATTGTACCTATTACAGTGACCAATGTTACACCTGTGCAAATGTTCTATACTTAGGTAAAGTAGGTATCTTTAGAAGATATCTACAATACCTAAACTCAGCTTTTCTTTACTTTTCTTATTTAGTAAACAATCTTGGCATGTCTTTTTAATGCACTTCGTCAATAATAATTATTAAAAGATATTATGCCAACGGTGAAAGTCGCGGGAATCCGTTGGATGCGGAAAACGCAGGACCGGTCGTTGTCGCAATGCTTGGGGGTGGCCCTATGTCCAGCAGTGGACATCTTTCGGCTGAAATGATGATGATGATGATTATTTCAACAATTTCACACACTAAGATATTTTAACTTAATTACGTGTGCAGAACTAGTAATTATATTTTATCAAAAGTTATTTGAATAAAGAGACATGACAATATTGTTTACTAAATAAGACACGAGAGAAAAAACAGACTTTACGCATTATGTTTAGAGTACGTAGGTACGAGATGTTCATGTAA
Source organism: Asteroscopus sphinx (assembly GCA_949699075.1). NCBI lineage: Eukaryota > Metazoa > Arthropoda > Insecta > Lepidoptera > Noctuidae > Asteroscopus > Asteroscopus sphinx. Next base: position 23,023,476 of record OX453004.1, on the reverse strand, counting down.
TATAACATCTAATCTACTAAATCAAAATAAATCCGTCGAAGGTTAAAAAAATCCTCGCTTTCGTAAAATTGTTTCCCTTATCTTATCATCGCCGCAAGAAACAAACAAAATAGAGCTCATAAAATCCCCATGCTTACTTTAACAATAAATTGGGCGCGGAGGAATGAAATAAACCTACTTTATTGCGACTACTAGCGGCTTTCGAAGACAGAAGCTTTGCAGAAAGTTGAAACGAACGTAGTAAAAAATAATTTGATGTTTTTTTTAACATGTTTTTAAAAAGTGAGTTAATATTGCATTGACACTCAGTTCTTAGCTATGTTTAAAATTCTCTAATTTAAAAGTCTAAGCTCATTGGGAAGTTAGTTTGGAAATCGATTGCAAATTTTGTACCAAACAGACAGACAGACTGAAAGAGAGTTAATAAAAACGTGGTAGGTACTAATAAATAGAAATTACCAAATCAAATTGCAAAAATATCGGTAGATATTACCACTAAGTAAATATTTACGTCCCTCTTCGCAAAAATATTACAAACTGGCGTAAAATACCTACATAATTACATGCCTACTTATCTAATAACTAATTAGGTTTAAGTATGAAGCCTTAGCTACTCTGAAAGCTTGACAGTAAAATTTTTATAAGGCCGTTAGAGATTTCACACGCAGTGTTATTTACTTAGTGCGGACAACGGAGCCTTTCTCAAAATTAGTTCACTAGTGTAAGCTTGTTACAAACTCTCTACTCCCAAGAGATTTTAAACGACATGAGTAGGTAAATTTTAATGTAAGAGATTAATGAACGTACCTACTGTATTATGAAAAATATGAATGAATAATAATAAAATTATTCTCATGTCCTGTGCGGAATGAAATGTCCTGTATGAAAAATAACCAAGGAAAATAATTCAGGCACTTGATCACACCGTCGTGAATTAATGAGATGCAGAAAATAGGTGTATTATGTACCTAAGCGGTATTCGGGCGCTTGACGCTGACGTTATCAAGTGATGCACTGTCCTCACCTCCAGTATCGGTGTCGGAGGCTGCACCTTCGGAGTCGTGAACACGCCCGAGCGTCGCCCGCCTACCCGGCACACTGCCGTGGGCCGCCGCCTGTCCGTCCCGCCAGAGGGCGCACCACTCGCCACAACCTTCCGCTCCCATCGATCCACCCTTCCATTACACCAACGCATCCCTACACCCCGTAACGTTTCTATCCCCTACAACATACAGTCCAAACGACACGCAATTAAGGGTTAGGTACAGTCGGACACACAGAAATAGATAGAGTAGAATGGTGCGTGGTAACTTTCGAACAAACTACACCTTAACATAACATAACATCACGCTTTTATTTCCCCGAAGGGGTAGGCAGAGGTGTAATAGTACACCCACATTTCGCCAGATATGTTATAGGCCCATGTAATAGGGGACGAGCCTATTGCCATTGACCGGGCACAAATCCATTCTGCAGCACTCCGGGCTGCTACTGAGAATTTCCTAATGAAAAAACCCAATAACACTGCCCGACCCGGGAATCGAACCCAGGACCCCACGCTCAGCAGTCGCGCTTGTAACCACTAGACCAACGAGGCAGAAATACACCTTACATTATAATAAAACAATTTTAACTGGATTATATCGCGTATATTATTTAGATTGGTTTCCTGACGTTTCGAAAGTCACTCACAATGTCATTGTCTTTTTCTTTAGTGATTACTGCGTGCATCGAAACGATTTTAATTAATAAAAAAATGTACGGTAGATAAAATTTTTTTTTTTAAAATATCTGTATAGACGCTTGTCATCTTAGTCTTCCTGCGACCACGAATGCTGCAAAGCTTTCGAAACGACAGGAAACCAATCTAAATAATATACGCGATTATTATAATGTGTAGTGATCGCGAAAACCTAAGAAATTATTACACCTTATATATATACATATTGACGTCATTAATTTTTACAAATTAATTTTAGTCAAATGTATTTTACAGCTTTTGTTTCTGCAGTTACAAACAGCACAACAAAGCATTTCTGCGGGTTTTTGTTACAGTATTTACAGAAACAAGTCATAAGGCGTACTGAGAAAGGCTTTGAAATAAATAAATAAGGCTTTTGAGTGTGGGCACGCGCGTCCTGCCCACTTTTCTAGTCTATCTATTTCTGTGGTCGGACAACTTTCGATGACGTGGGTAAGCTCAGTTATGATGATTGCAGCTTTTTTTTCTTAACAAAGCGTATAATAGCGAAACGAGCTACCAAATTACTAAATGACTCAAGTCTGATTATTACGAGGTTATTGCATGTGGATTAATGTTGATATTTTCTGAACGTAATTTGGTAAAAAAATTCAAGTCTGGGATGAAGTACCTACCTATACCTAGTAGGTACTTCGTCGACATAATAAAAAAACCATTAACAAATAATATAATTTTAATTCATTTAAGAAAATGTAACTCATAAAATCACAACATATACATGTACATTTGTCATCACAACATACGATGGTTACTTTACATTTCGTTCATTTCCAATATTTACTTAATATTAATTGACAAATATATTCATATATTTTTAATACAACAGAAATTATAATATGTATATCATTATAAATATGATATGTTCCATCACATTTATATACTTTTATCTCTCGACTTCATGTATAATGTTTATTTTTATACCGACTTTATATACTGTTTATAATATAATGGTTTTACATAGAAGATGACTATATTAATCGGGAAGACGTAACACAAATATTAAATAAGAATAACTAAGTATATAAAAATAAATATGTATGATCGTTTATAATTAGAGGAAGCATTAAAATGTATACAACCTTATTCTTAGTTTATACTAAACCTCTTAAGGGGTCATTGTACTCATCATTATAAACAACTTTTACTATTGTAGAAACCCTGAAATCGCGAAAAAAAACCTGCTTATCCATACATTTTGTCTATTTTTGTGAACACAAATATACGTCAGCTGTTTTTTTTTCACAATTTCTGGTTTGTTCCCATAGTAAAAGTTTTTCATAATGAGTTTAATGACCCCTTAAGAGGTTTAATATAAACTAAAAATAAGGTTGTATATGTATAAACAACAGTCTGAATACAATTTTATTATTATATTTACAATGTTTATGTATTGAATTGTATACAACGACAAATCAATATAAGGTACTTCTTCTTCTTCTTCGTGTCGACATGAGCTACATAATGATAATAGCTCATGTCGTGGGGAAAAGATTAGCCAGTCAGCAGGTAAGGTAAGGTATTAAGGTACTGAGGGAACACAATTTGTATCGTACTGTGGTCGAATCGATGCTTGGTGTTATTCGTAATTTCATACTATTTCAAAAATTAGAAGCTAAAGTAAAGTCGTATGATTAAAAGAAGCTTTTGCCCTCGTAGTCACTTTCTACAACCGTTAAACTTTGTAGAAATGTCGTATGCGTATGGGATTTGTTTAATCTACTGAATAAAAAATCACATGGTCCATTAATGTACAGTCAACGTCAAAAATATCGGGATGATGATGAGAAAGATGTTTCAGAATGAGTACAGTACACGCCAACCGTCATTCTAACAAGAATTTAATCCCATTGAGATAAAGTTTAATTTTCTAGTTGATCAGATCATACTAAACAGTCTGGGGTAATTTCATGACGCACCGATCAAGTTGCAGTGATGCTGTAATTCGTATCTGACAGCGACTGCTAAATATAAGAGAATACGAAAAGCGTTGTTTTGATGAAATATTAACTGCAACTGCACTTCTTTGGTTACGTGGCCTACTGTTCGTTCCGATATTTTAGACGCTTATTGTACGACTGCACTTTTGGTCGCATTATGCTAACAAGTTTACAAGTTTCAACTTAAAACGGAATGATTGTTACGTAGACATTGATTGACTCAATCGTGTACTCGTAAGGTCATCGATGTCACTATAAATATTACGTCCATCCTACTCTTGACTAGGGCTGATAAAATAATCCGCACACACGTGCGCACACAGTAGGTACTTAGTCTTATGTGAACACATAGACACGTGTGATTGGTGTCCCTTGTGGTTATAAAAAATATACACATGTCGAAATCTGATCGTAGAATAGGGCAGATCATGAAACGGGGCTATTTTATGAATTGGCAAAACATTTATACGTTAGATCACGATGTGCCGAATTGAAAGTTGGGCGGACAAATTAGAGCAACGTGTTTGTCAATATTACAAGCTAAACGCTTCGCCACATTAATTATTATATACGACTATATGATACGGCTGCGGACTTGTGGTGCCGGACTTAAAGAATAGCACCACCCTTATCTCTTCTCATGGGTGTCGTAAAAGGCGACTAAGGGATTCACCAGAGGATGGGCAGCAGCGTTCTCTGAGTATTTAACCAACCAACTGCGATCGCCAACCCGCATGCCAAGCGTGGCGATTATGGCATATCCCCCCCTTAATTGGGGGAGGCCTATGTCCAGTAGTGGACGTCTTTCGGCTGTAATGATGATGATGATGATATGATACAGCTTAGGCATATCGTAAAGTTGTTACATTTCACGCCACCAGTGGCAATGTCTTTGTTTACATGCGAAAATAATTGTCCTTTTTTATGAAATCGAACTCAACCTATCCGAGTCGAGCTAATTACCAAGCTCGCTTCACTCGCTCTTGCATCTTAGATTTTAACCGACTTCAAGAATGGAAGAGGTTCTCATTTCAATGCGTATTTTGTTAGTTTTTGGAAACCCCACAGAATAATATGCCCGAATGTGGCTGGCAAGTCAAACATTTTGCATTTAACTAGGTATATGGCCGGTATTAATTGGCCAATTCATTCAATAGCCCTGTTTCATGAAATTCCCAGGCACATCATGATCTGCATAATATAACAAGCATATTTGCAGAGTGGTTAATTTTAACAAAACAGATCACTCTTCAATTATTTATCTTATACAGAATGTCCCATTGTTATGCTTCATGGAAGCATATTATTTGTTCTATGATGGAAGGAAAGTGCCTTTAATATTTAAAATAGTAAATTTTACTTAGAGGTGACTTCATTTTTTTAAATATAAGAAATCATGCATTCAAAGATTATTGAAAAATCACTTGCCTAAGCTGGGAATCGAACTAACACAATAGCGAAAAAGTACCACCTGTATTTTAAGCCTTCTGTTGATAGGGTCAATAATAAGGATAAAATCTGTCCTGCAAACATAGTGTCTAAAATTAAAGGAAGTACATGAAATATGGGCAAACGTGTTTTTTTCGTGTGTAAGGTGTTTTTTGAGTAATATTTGCTGCCTCTCTTGGTATCAATTTATTGAAATGTACCTAAGCTATGTTAGATTTCGTGGTCTTCCTTCAATCTAGGACACAATGTTTGTTGGAGTGATTTAATCCTCATTATCGACTCTATCGATTGGTGGCATAAAAATACAGGCGTTTTTTTTCTTTTTCTTTGCATACTTAATGTTTCGATTCCCGGCTAAGGGAAGACATTTAAAAATATTTGAATGCTAACTTGCTTTAAAAATAACATAATGTCTTCTTTAAGTAAAATTCCCTATTTTCAATATTTAAGGTACTTACCCTCCATGAAGCACTGATGGAACACCTGTATAGTACGTATAAAATATGTCGGTAAGTATAAGTTACTACAAGAAAATGTACTTTAAAATGTGAATTATAATATAAATTTGCTAACCATAAACCATCCGTAAACACATTTGTACATAACGGTGACTTGCATGACATTTTAAAACTAGACATACGTTTGTATGGTCGGTAATTAATACTTCATAATATTTTATTTAAATATTCTAGAAACTATTATGCATTGTTATAATAAAAATTAATAAGAGTACACTATCATCTCTGAGTTGCCTCTACTATTTGAATATACATAACATTAAATACTAAAAATACACAAAAACTTAATAATCAATCCGTCTATTTTTTTATACAACCCTTCAAGTAGTAGGTACACAAGTACAAAGTATTTTAGTAAATAAAAGTCATAGTAATTTATATTTTGAATGCTATTTTTTTCCAAGGGTTAGTTTTTCAATAGTCTGATAACTTTTAACTGAGGAATAAACGTGACGTTATGACAGTTGTAGTATAGAAAATCTGTCGAAACGTCACATTTATTCCTCAGTTAAAATTTATCAGATTATTGAAAAACTAGCCCTAAATCATCTTAAATTTTATAACGTTGAATGCAATCTTTTGTTTTAACTACTTATACTATTAGCTCTAAAAAAACACACCGATAGCCAAAAAATATGCGTTTTCACGAAACGCTAATTCTTAACACAATTTAGGAAGAAACGTCATGGCTATTTTCATACATATAAAATAGTTTTTAGAAGCACTATCAGAATGTTTGGAACACTTTTTTTTAAACAGTCGAAGTCAGAAGCATTTTTATTACATTACATAACTTTTGTGTACATGTACCAAAAAGGCAAAATGGAAAAAAATATAGAGGAATGTAAATATTTCATAATACTTCATAATCAAAGCAGAACTTTTAGGTGCACTTTAAGATAAGGAAATTCACTCATATCTCGATGTAACCCTTGGCATGCCTGGTGGAGGAAAATCACACGGTGTGTCTGGTGGTTGGTCACACTCACACCGTAATAAATTTATTTTTATATCATGTAATGTGCTAGGAATTTTAGACTGCACACTTTCGGTGTTTTTAATGTAATATGTTTAGGAAACAAATAGAATAATAAACTATTGACATACACTTACTGTAAATTTTCATGAATTAAATGAAAGGGGATCTTATTGTAGGGGACCAAAATACACTCTCGTGATTAAAAACTTGAGTGTCTTCTTGGTGTTCTAGTGACAATATTTGTACCTACTTCTTGTGCCGTATGCAGCAGATTAGAGTATTTTGTTACCATATTGTATTGTCTGAGACATCTCATCATGAGTGTCTAGAACTCTGTCTATTATCATCATCTGATTCAATAGAAACCAAACCTATATCTGAATCACGGCAAATATTGAAAAGATCGGACTAATTTCGACACTGTTTGCACTTTCGTCAAAAGCCGTGTAATTTTTGTCTTACATATTACTAAAATATGGCTTATTTCAGAACTAATCGGTTCTATGATTATTTTTTACTTTAGCAATATCGTGTTCAAAAACCGTTTACCACACAAAACGAATACGTTACGAAAAAAAACAAAAAAACGTACCGATAAAATGTTACGTCGACGTCGTCGTCGCTCGCATTAAACGTACGATATATTCGGATATGAGCGTGCTGAGGATTGTGAAAGGGGCGTTAAAATGACGTTTAGTTCATAATATGAAGCTACTCAGGAGCGTGGCGTGTTTGGATTCGAATTCATATAAATATTGACGGTTCTCTCGAGTGGTGGGTCTGACAGACCCTACCAGGCATGCAAGGGTTAATCTAATTTATCATTACATTACTATAAAATCTTCATCTTTCTGAACATTGACGAGCTGCAACTGAATATGTTAGCAGTAATCCCCAGATCATATAAACTCGAACTTGAAATTTTACTTAAATCAAAAATACTTTTGGTTCTTCAGTGATACAATAATAGATTGCTTATATATTCTATGTTGTATATTTTATCAATAAATGTATATAATATATGTATATATTGTAGTGTATGTACTCGTATATTATTTGTGTACTTTTATCTAAATTGGCATTTTTACGGAAGTCTAATCCCTCATCATTATTGTGTTTCATAACTTATACATCTATGAAATACATTACTGATAGTTTGACTTCTTGGAATAAACAATTATTATGTTATAATATTTACAAGTAATAGTATATACAATATTAATATTTATATGATACAACTCTAGGGAATTTAAAAACACAATTTAAGGATTTATTTTGGGGTATATTTCTTACTATCTGCTATTACTGTACTTATTTTAATAAGACAGGCGTTTCCTAAAAGCATTTCCCAGTCATAATTATTAATAAAATACAAATTGTACTTTTCTATACAGGGTGACTGGTTGAACGAGGGATTTATTGAAAGAGGATATTCAGTACTTGATTCTCTTTCCAAATACTTATGTGAAAAAAGGAGTATTCCCATCTCCGTCATATCTGTTCGGGGACAGATGGGAATTTAAAGTCTTACCTGCCTCTGAAATACTTTTTTATTAAAATGTCTGTCCCCGAACGGGGGCAGGTGGGAATTTTCATGTGATCTGTCCCCTAGCTTATAAATGGGGACAGATAGGAATTAAGTTTTATCTGCCCCCGAAAATATTGCTCAGTTTTCTGAATAAAATTGGGGCGGATAAAAATTTTAGTTGCCATCTGCCCCAATTCGGGGAAATACACTTTAATAAAAGAAATCAAGGGCAGATAAAACTTTTAATTCCCATCTGTCCCCATTTATAAGTTCGGGGACAGATAACACTAAAATTCCCATCTGACAGACACTCAATGACAGATGAAAGACTCCGAAAAAAATGGTAATCGATTTTTCAATTATTGTGGACACTGTTCCCCACTCAAAAAATCAAAGTTGCATGCGTTGAGGTGATGCACCCAGCATGGCAGTCCATCGGTCACTATTTAGACCCTCTTCGTCTTTTGTTCTAGCAAAAGCCACCATTAAAAGCAGTTTATTTTAATACCATTAAAAGCAATGGTACTTGAAACTAAAAAAATATTTCACACAACCCACATCAATAATGGAGATTATCGTCATAATATGTAGGGAAGGCAAATTAGTTGTACCGTGTAAGGTGCACAGACCTCTAGTCAGTCAGAGCGTGCGCAAGAAATTTTACTACTGAGTGCCGATTCCGAGTTTGACTCTTTTTACCGTATACGCGATCGAATGCGTCGGCTTTCATTCATAAATAAATCAGTAATGCCCCTGGGGGAAACGAGGAGGAACTACTGGGCCTTACTCCCGATTGGTTCGAGTTCTAAACCAAATCGAGCTATTGTTAATTCCTTACGGCCAAAATTAATATCCAATCTATCTAGGATTTACCCTACTAGAGATAGAAATTTGACATATTTTGTATGGAGCTTCTGTCAAATTCCTATCTCTAGTAGGGTAAATCGTGGATAGATTGGATATTAGTTTTGGCCGTTAGAGGTTTTACTGTCAGATTTATGAATGAAAGTTGTCGCATTCGATCGGGTATGCGTCAAGTGTCAAATTCGCACTAGACTCTGACAGACTCAAGGCACTGTGTACGCGTGATTTATAGTTTAAAAAATACATTCGGCATTTTTAGGGTTCCGTACCCAAAGGGTTCCAAACGGGACCCTATTACTCTCGCTACGCTGTCCGTCCGTCCGTCTGTCTGTCACAGGGCTGTATCTTTTGAACGGTAATAGGTAACCGGTTGAAATTTTCTCAGAATATGTGTTGCTATGAGGTGTATCACGACAAATACTAAAAACAAAAAAAAGTCTAAAACCAAAGGGGGTCCCCATACAAGAAACCTCAAAAAACATGCATTTTTTTCAACGTTTTTGTTCCTGCTCTATCTTCAAAACGGTAATACATACCAGCGTCAAACTTGGTCAGATTATAGTGCATATTATGTAGTTTTGCAACAAATACTAAATATAAGACAAACATAGACATATTGAGAGGTACGGAATCCTTACTGCGCGAGTCCGACTCGCACTTGGCCGGTTTTATTTATTTATTGTGTACACACATTCTACCATATCCTTGAATATGGCCCGCGGTCATCCAGTCATACTGTATATTACAACAAAAGTTTTATTGCTATTGTTGACATCGCTGCCAGCTACGCTAAAAATGCTTGCTTGTACTAGCATGTTTTTTGTGATCTTTTGTAAGTTCAAAATACTTTTACTAGGTAAGTTATATGGAGACATAATTTATGATTTTTTTGTTTGAATGATAGTACTATTATTCCAACTATGTATAACCTATCAAGCATTTTTATTCTTACAATGCGTCTAATTGTTAGGACTAGTTAAATCACCTTAAAAAGACAGGAAAACTTTTTGGTCACTATATTTTTTTTTATCTATCAATGATTATTTTCACATCATTTAATAACAACAATAGATCGAACGTCATCACTAGTACTTTATGAACTTTGTTGATATTCATTCAGGCACAAACCTATAGCACCGTCAACCTAAAGAATTATTGCACTATAAACGTAATAAAAATGACAGATTTCGATTAACAGGTTTCGAATTTCGATAAATAGTCAATTCATTTTCGCACCATAGGAAGTTTGGTCATTGTTTTTTTTAATACCATTAAAAGCAATGGTACTTGAAACTAAAAATTAACTTCACACAACCCACATCAATCATGGAGATTATCGTCATAATATGTAGGGAAGGCAAATTAGTTGTACCGTGTAAGGTGCACAGATCGCAATGGAAGCGCAGACCGCTGCCGGCGCGTGCGCATGCTATAAGTCCGTCTCGGTCCATTGCTAGTCGCCGCGCCGCAGCCGTCGCGCCGCCGCCGTGTTGTGCCGGTACAGCCACACCTGTAATAACAAACATGATACATTGGCGGTTGGTCAGTAAGGTCGCAAATTTACGGGTATTTTGAGAGGTTATTCGTTGAATCCTGCACAAAGAAAAAAAAAAAAATGTGAATCATCAAGTCTTCAGCTACAACCGTAATGTTAAAATATTTTCATAAAATCAAATCTTATAAAATAAATTAAAATTAAAAATTAAGCTAAATTTGATATTTCTTCTAAAGAAATGCACCGATTCGTTTTTTTTTCTAATTAATTAATTGTTGCTGGCTAATCTTGAAACAGTACGTTCCATTTTAAAATCATTCGATATCTTAATATCAAAACATAAATTTTCCTACAAAATCGCGCGAAGCGTGGTAGACGAGGCAAGAAAGATATGAATTACAGGACGAATAGCACCATCACTTTTCAGTTTGCTCAAGGTCATCGGCGTACCCATGCGCCTTAAACTCTCCTGTGATCTACTTTTGTTATGTCTAACACCTAACACGTTTTTCTAGAAAAACGTGGGCGTGGCCTAGCTATTTGGCCACATTTGATTGACCTAAACAAAATATGAACATGTTGCGTTAGCCTGTTTTATTAGATTTTTATCGCAACTTAACTTGTAGGCGAAATAGCACTTTGTTTAAATCTATTCTGAAATGTACCTGTACAGTCAGCGTCAAAAATATCGGGACGAACAGACTGTTCATAAAGATCTGAACAAATGAGAAAATTAAACCATCCAATTTTTTTGAAGTAAAACTTCTTTACGCACGCTTGACTTGAGGAGTAAGCTGGTGAATGCATTACGAAAAGTGAGGTGAACGGAGGGGTTAGTGCGGGACGCGGGGAACGAGGCGCGCACGACGGCCGGCCACGACACAGCGCCGGCAGATGTACTCGCGCCGCGCCGCCATTCCTTTGTTCTCATTGAAATAGTATTGAGGGACATATAAGTTAGTGAAGTTTTACTTCAGTCGTATGACACTCTTTTTTTTTATTACACAAGATGTATTTCAGAATGAACACGCCAACTAAGAAGAATTTTATCCCATTGAGATAAACTTTAATTTTCTTAGTTGTTCAGAACTGTGAAAAGTCTGTTCGTCCCGATATTTTTGACGTCAATGTCGAATTAGAATTTTTCCTGTAAACAAACTATTGTTTACAGGAAAAATTCACGAAATACGAATTACTAAATTCGTCATTAACTTTGTTTTCATTGTTTTTTGTAAGAGCTACATTGCGGAAGTGATTTTAGGCGCAACTGAGTCGTATAATTTGAAAATGTGCGACGCCACTATCTGCTTATCACAGTGCAATGATTCACTAATTGATATAAAGTCGCATGTTGTCGAGCTTGTTATCGTTTACTCACGACCACTGATGTGTGGCGGTGCCTTAAGATTAAAAAAATGTGTACTGGGGGTCTATTCGTGTTTGTCAACATTGGATTTGTCGTATAGTCAAACTTTTGTCGCACGTCAGTGGTAATAAATAAATAAAATAAAAATCATTTATTGGTGTCGATTCTCTTGTTCACGAACTAAACTTATTTTAAACTATCGCTCTCTTTTACTTATAGTGGATACAAGAAAGGGATGGCAACAATTTTAGAACTGTCAAATTAGTCGGATTTTCCATTTTCACAAGTTTAGTGATCTCAGATCGTGCCCACTAAAATACAAAGAAATGTAACACGTAAACTAATCTGACAGTTCTAAAATTTTTGCCATCCCTTTCTTGTATCTATTATTAGTAAAAGAGAGCGATAGTTTAAAATAATTTAAGATCGTGAACAAGAGAATCGACAACATTATCAGACTACTTACGGCCAAAATTAATTTGCCACGATTTGCCCTACTAGAGATAGAAATTTGACATAAGCTCCGTACAAAATATGTCAAATTTCTATCTCTAGTAGGGTAAATCGGGGATAGATTGGATATTAATTTTGGCCGTAAGATGACAAGCGTCTTTACAGATATTTCTAAAAAAAGGTTTTTTTTTTCTTTTTTTTTCGAAATGCTGCAAAGCTTTCGAAACGTCAGGAAAACCAATTTAAATAATATACGCGATTTAATCCGGTTAAACTTTGTTTTATTATAATATTCTTTTTTTTTTTCCTTCCTTTTTTTTTGACTGCCTCGTTGGTTTAGTTGTTGCAAGCGCGACTGCTGACCGTGGGGTCCTGGGTTCGATTCCCGGGTCGGGAAAAGTGTTATTGGGTTTTTTCATCAGGTTACGGTTATCGGTTATTATTCCCAATTTTATTATTATGTTATAATACACGCCGTCTGCACAGTAGGCTCACTTTACTCCGAACACATGGGAGTTCAGTAAACCTACTGAGCAGTACAGTATCGTTTCTATCTCCTATCACCCTCAGCACACTGTAATAGTTGAATGTAGGTAATAGTTTGACCCTGACAGCGTCTTTATTAAGTAAGCAGTAAGGGTGGTTTTCGTAATTCAAGTGTTACCACTGACGTGCAGTTGACTGTACTAGTCATCACATAATTTGCTACTTCAGTCAACTATCGTTCCCTTATCGCATGCGATGATCATGTTTTGACGTTTGTTTCTTTGATCTCTGGTCAGTATCAAACGACTATGAACAGTAGTCAATTTTTGTGTAGGTATCAGTCTAACGTAAGTCAAACGAAAGTTCGAACTTCGTGTCCTTCGTGAAACGCGAGTAGACCCCCTGTCCCAACTATACAGCGTTTCTTTAAACACAGGAGGACCGAGAGACTTGAGAGAGGCCTACATCCAGCAGCGGACTGTGACAGGCTTATTTGATTCACTGAATCGATTTGTTTGTCTTCTACATGATCACTAGATGAGTATGTTCGGATCGGGTTGGGTCCAAACAGTAATGAAGATGTGAGAGGCGGGCGTGGAGAACACTTAAAGTAAACAATCGTATTTCTCTTAAAAATAACCAAAAATAACATTCATCACTAATATAAATAAAAAGGAAGAGGCAAAATAAAAGCGCTAAAAGATTTGACACCCATTTGCAAAGGCATGTATGAATAATGAGTCTTGTGAACGTTCCCGTTTCGTTGACGTCACTCACCCATCACAGGTAGGTGATATCAGAAGGCTGGGCACCCACATGCGAACCATTAACGTCAGGGTGTCTTCACCTGACCATCTGTAAACCAACCGCGGGTATTACGGCTACTAGCCCTTCGTACAACGTGCTTATATCTCTCAACTGATATCACGAGATGAAGTTCCTTAGTTTCCTTTACTCAAATGTTTCATTACACTTTTTTTGTGTATTACAAAATACAATAATATTACTGTGGCATGCATTCTCTTCCTGCGATAGGTCACAAGTTTGGCTCAAGATTATACTTCGACATACTTAGACGCAGTTGAACAAATAAGCATCCACAAGGTTGTCCCCAATTTTGTTGTTATTGTTGGAATAATATAAAAAAAATTGTAACGAAGTTTTAGCAATCGCGAGAAGAGAAGGCCTTGTCTTATTTGGTAATGGCGTATTCCAAAAGTAATGCTTACTTGAAAGAGTATAACAACATCTAATGAGACTTGAAGGCTTCCACAAACCCAGAACTGTGGAGGCGCTTCTCTTAAAACGAAGTATGCAGTCTTGAATACGTCACCACACGTCCACATTATCACCATGCTGACGCTGAAACATAAACAATTATAATATATTAGTATATTTATAGCTCATTAATGAGAGTGCTTTCAATTAGAGCGACAGATTGCGCGAGATTATTCATTACAGTTTTTACAAGAGTAGGTAATGAAATATTATTTTAGCAACATTTTGTTATACCTACACATTTTTGTCGATGTTAAAATTGTTAAAGGCCAGCACACAAAGGGGACGGTAGAGCGGAGCATTTTATCTTTATCCAACGTAAATTCATACGTATCTAGTGGTAACAAGATACATATTTCAATGTTTAGAGATCGACTCCAAGGCAAAAAAGAGGATTTCCCTTCGCGGCATTGAAGAGCGCGCTAAAGGATGCCGCGGCGGGATGCAACGGGACGTGACGGCATGCTTAAGGACGTGAAGGCATGCTGAGGGACGCCAAGGCATGCGACGGTATGCGCTGGAGTCCGCTAACATACGATCGCGGGGTGAGACAGTGCAAGCTGGGGTGCACGCACACCACATTCACGCCAGCGCCGCCACCCGATGGGAGGTAACGGCATGCTTAGGGACGCGAAGGCATGCCGCGGGATGTCTTGGTAACTGCCGGCATGCCACGGTATCTAATAGGCCGCTGACATTATGGCCTTTATTGGGTTTCTTCATTACAAAATTCTCAGTAGCAGCGAGTAGTCTGAATTTGTATCCGGTTAATGGCAATAACTTGCCCCCTATTACATGGGACTTATAACATGACATAACTGGCTATATGTAAGTGTACTATAAATCTCTGAGTACCCTTTCCGGGAATACGGAAGGGATGTTAAGTTATGTAGATACCTGTCTAGATACCCGTCGAAAGGCTAATGTACCATTTTAAAACGACATTTACCTCATACCCTCTGTACTTTTATTTTGGTGATTTTTGGCTATCTGAGGTGCACCAAGCATGGCTTCGGTGAAGAGTGCGAGGAACCCGATCAGTTCCACAAATGGTGAGAACTCTATCAACAAGTAGGTGATGGCCGCGCCCAGCACCGAGAACACCAACATACAGTCTACATAGCTCTGGAAGTCTGTCCAGGCCCAGAAATATTTCCTTTCCATATCTGAAACAGATATAACAACAGTGTTATTGTAGTTCCTCATTAATTAATAATAAACATAATTTATGTATCAATAACCACACCATATTAACAATGCACAAAATACAATTTATTATTGTTAATTTTGTTAATAGTGTAATTTTTAAATAATATATTTATAAATACCAAGATGCTTACAATGAAACAAGAAATCATGCCAAAGTAAATGACATCAATAAATAGATAGCATTATCTGGCATGAATTTGACCCAGTCATGACTCCATTTGATTTGATACCAAATAACTTGTTTAATTATATGAGCATTGAACCGAGTTAGCTACACATTTATATAATGTAAAATATATATAATGCGGTATGACATTTGACATTATGATAAAAAATTTACTATCAATGATACTACAACTACAACATTGTATTTGTTATAATAAGTTTATAACATACACCATATCCATTCATTATACGAAATACAGAAAACATGCAATGGAAAATAAAAGCAAGATGATAATGGTAAAGAACATTTAATATCCCATATAATGTGACAAATACACTGTAAACTCCAAATAATATTGTCAAAGCATGGGGTTGCTGAAACAAAAACAATAATGATGACTTGCACATGGAACAAATTGCAGCAATCCTTATGACAAGTTTCAAGAGAGAGCTGGCACTCACCATAGAAGCGATGGGGCTTCTCCCCGCCGGCGACGCCGCTGCGCTGGTCCAGCCAGCGTGCCGTTTCGTCCGGCTGGGCTGAGCCGTTTACACAACACAACAGTATATATAACATGAATATTGCACCTAATTTCACCATCAATCACACCAACCACCAAACAGAACATAAAATAATGTTAAAAGTAAATTAACCATAGCAAATAAATATGAAGAAAGTTAGTGTGTTAAGAAATTTCTATCATATCATTGATATGATTGAGGAGAAATAAATGGAATGCAAATATACAAAGAAAAAAACCTGAAAGGGGTGCTAATATAGTGTTGTGTAACTACAGGGCAGGGGTATAAAAATATGTTAAAATAGCAATAAATAATTAATAATTGTAAAATAAAATGGTAGGTAATGCATATTTTACAGTGCAATGTTATATCAGACCATCAGTTACCAATTATTGGATATTAAATCAAAATCACACTTGTATGGGGGTCACATATACCAACCTGTGAATATTCTCTCGCGTGCCCTTATAATTTGGTTCTTTTTTCGAACATTTACACACAGATGTATCATGACAAACATTGTGATATTCATGACTATGCTTTGAATTAACAGGGGCAATTCATAGCGCTTACCAAACCTGAAAAAAATGGTATAAATATTTTAAACTCCTTTGTAAATAAGTGTGAGTCATGCATTTTGTGGAAATTGAGTTTTTCTAGTTTAAAAGCAAATCATGCATTTCAAATAGCAGCCAAGCATACACTCAAAAGATGTTAGGTATTTGGGATATTCAATTTATTGAAAAATCAAACTAAAGGAACATCTAGGAATGATTTAAAATTTAAAAGAAAAAAACTATAATTAACTCCATTGTAATTTAAAAGTATTGTTAAATATTTATTTATTTATTTAACATGCATTATGAAAAAATTTGTATGCCAGTACCTGGTGGAACATGTATTAGTTCAAAATAATGTTTTCTAACACCTTATTGTACCATGTTTGATGCAAATAAATACTATTCTATTCTATTTCTTAAATGTTCTTTCATATATGTTTTTAATACATGGTTATGTATTTTTATAAAACTAGTAGGTAATTTAATGAGTTATTTAAAGAAAGCTTGATTAAAAAGTGTTAGTATGACTGAATAAAATGATTTTAATAAGGATACAAAATAAAAACAAAAAACAATAAACACGTAAAATATATAAAAAAACAAAATATAAACAAAATATGGTTTCCAGTCTTGAATAGGCCATTCCCTCTTTATCCCTGACAGTTTTAGGATATGACTGTAGACTCTAATATTAGTAAAGTTCATCAAAGAACAGCTAATGAGACAAAAAAAATTCTATTGTTCCATGGCAGCTTTGAGTGTGTTGATTGGTTAAGACGATGGGCAGCAGCAAACAAAACAATGTAGTGACTGCTGCTGTTTTGTCAATTTCCTAAATTAGAAAAACAATAGCCTATGCCCACGGCTTCACCTGCATATCATTTGGTTTATCACAGAAAGACATTGTTGTGCATCCCTGAGCAACTGTTTATCTTCCTAATTAATAACCTAATAGTTAACCTGTCTTTCTCCAGGTTCCAGGCTACATCTTTGCCAAATTTCACGTTTGGTTCAGAGGTTTAGCCATGAAAAGGTAACAAATACAGAGAGACAAGAAGCAAGTTGTACAAAAGTAGATGAGTACATGGTTGATCTTGTTAAGCTAATAGGGCATACAAATATTTAGGAAATAGAAAAATGGTGGTGCCAAGCATGGTGATTCTGGTAATATACTTAAACGATTATATTGGTCCTATGAGGCCTAACTAAACGTTGTAGTGTCATGGGCTGATAAAGATGATGACTGATGACACATACTATAGAATTTGTGAATAATAGCTCCCATGTTATGGATAAATCCACCTGTGTAATGTATTTTATAAAATTTGATACATACCAAAACAATATCCTTAGCGTATTCGCTATGAGCAGAGCTAAACAAACGTATAAAGAAAACCCTTCGGCATCTTGTGTCCTCTTGATTTGCCTGTACTGGGGAATGTATGGGGCAACACCACCTACTATCATAGCACCAGCTGCTCCCCAGCCCACCAGATGACCCACGGTCAACCCTAACTCGTCCGAAATTATCCAATCCATTATTTCATCAATATTATAAACGTTCGAGTATCAAACAATAACGTTAATATTATCTGATATATATTGCAAGAGTACCACAGCAATCGCAAACTTCATATTTATTACAACTTTACATTAATATGAATTTATTAGAGCAATCTTTTATCGACCAAGTCAGCTCCTGCAACGAAAGTCGATCTAAGTCGATCGATAAAAATGAGTCGCGTTTCAGACAGTTTCATGATATTGGTGCCTTATTATATTATCATCTCGTTTTAATATTTATAGTTAAAAAGTGTCAAAGCAAGTTTTATCGCTTTTAAATGTAATATAAATAGTTCTGGAACGCGACATGAGTTGTCAGTTTCAGACAATATGAATTTCGTTCAAAAATATTTACAATTAATTTTATTTTTGAACATTACTTTTATCAAGTAAAAATAGAGAAGCTGTATTATCTGAAACGCTTAGATTAAAAACGGCATAAAGTGAAAGGTACAGAATACTCTTATTGATTGCTTAGTGTAAAACAATGAGCAACGTTTTTATAAATTATAGAAACCTTATCAGCTGATAATGACATTAGCGTTCATCCATCTCATTGATGAACTGTTAACTAGAGATAAAACATCTCTCATAAAAACATCGATAATAAAACATCAATGTTTGCAAAACTAAAACATGAACGATATATCGGTTTCTACGATGTTTTGGAAAAAAAAACATCGTCTATCAAGTTTTTTAAGGACAAACTTAACTTTGCGACATTATTAACTATGCTTTTTGCTGATAGGTTACGTGAAAAAAAAAATTGAAATAAAAACACCTAATAAATAGTCAGCCAATCCAACTAATGGGTAATTCGCCAAAACTCTTAATTTAAGCCTAATTTCCATGGCCGGACATTTTTTTCTGAATAACTGCCAGCTTGACTTTTCTTTGGATAGAAGATCAAAAACAAAAATTTTGGGTGTGGGAGGGGTGTTACTGAGAGCTTCTAAGAAAAAGTTATGGGGTCCGAAAGTTTTGGTCAGACAAGGAAATTAGGTCTAAGGAAATTATATTTCCATTGCAAGGAAATTAGTAATATGTCATGGAAATTAAAAATATGCTATCTAGTATGATAGATTTTTATCAAAAATACAAATAAATCAACATTACAATATATAATAGAACGGTGCATTTCATAGTGAAAGCCCGACAGGTAATAACTTAAATGTTATATTATGGAAACAAAATGGCATAAAACATACTATAAACCAGTCCATGATCGTGGGTTACATTAATATAATATAATATAAATAACGTTTATTAGCAACCAAATATGTTTCATAACAATGGAGCTCTGTCTCCTGAACTAGGTGACAACCTGTATCTCAGGAAACAGTGCCTTCCCTAAAACTAAGCTCTAAGTTTTATATTCGGTAAGAAGTAGGTACATTGCTTTTCATTGTTCCTTAATAATTGTTGTTAGAAGTAGGTAAATAATGAAAAAAAGTTTAAAAAAAAAAAACATTATAAAAAAACTACAAAACAAATCATCATCATCATTAAATTCGTTAATTTAAGAGCTAGGCTCTTGTCGTTGGAGCATTTCTAATCTGTCTCTGCATTCCGCCTCTTTTTTTACATTTTTTTTTAATGAGATGTAGGTCTGCTCTTGACCGCCATCTAGACAGTCTCTTTGGTCACGATGTGCTCGAAGATGGAGCAGGCAAACCTATTAGGTGCCGATTCTCTCCAGCTTTAAAGGCGTTAGTAAGTGCCCGGAAATACAGATTCACAAATACAAAGCAGTGAATTCCATAACTTGGCTGTGCGCATTATGAAAGAGTTCTCAAAGCGCTTAGTCCTGATAGTAGGGATTTCTACCAAATGTGGATGATATCCTGCAGTGCATATTGTAGTCCGATGAAAGAAAGGGGATGACGGAATAAGCTCATAGAGCTCTTGTGCACCCTCTCTAAAGTACAGCCTGTAGAACAGCTACAAACAAGCAACTGTGCGTCTATGGGTTAACCTTTGTTTCTTAGATTTTACTAGCAATTCGTCACCAATTAGCCTCTGAGCTTTGCGTTAAAATGAGTCAAGAGCGACGAGCTGGTGTTTGGCAGAGCCATCCCACAAGTGACTGAAATACTCCATACACGATCAGATTTGAGCTTTATATAAAGTAAAAAGCTATCCAGGAGTGAAGTATCGCTTCACCTTGTTTAGAATGCCTAACTTTTTGCCACAGTTTGAGCCTTTGCCTGGATTGTGGTACCGAAGTTGAGGTTAGTTTTCAACTCCATGCCAAGAAGTTCTTTGGAAAGTAGGAGCCAGGTGGAATGGACTCCATTTGCAGTGAAAAGACACGCCTGAGTTTTAGAAGCATTAAATTGACCATATTGTCATCTGCCCACTGGGAAACGAGATTTAAGATCAGATTTGTCCGCTCTATCATGGCCTCTCGTAGAGAACAGATTTCCTGTTGGTTGGCCCCCACACTGAACAAGCATCTCTCTGTGATAGTACTGTCATCTGCGTAGCCAACAAGACCTAACTGAAGCACATCATTTATGTGAAGCACGAAAAGTATCGCAGAGAGAACAGACCCTTGAGGAACTCAGGCATTAAAAGCCATGAAGTCAGAGGAGCAGCCGTCATTGACCATTTGAATAGCCCTAGGGAAAACTGATATTGATCTAATTCATTTTTGAATGATTTTCAATCAAATTAAGATGGCTTGTGAGATTAAGCACAAGGTCCTGTGATCTTCATATTTTAACGTATTGGCCTTCTTTGGAAGAGTCACTGCTTTGCTCACTAGGAAATATTTTGAGATTATGATGGTTTTATACATTAGAAAAGTTATTAAAAAGATTTATATTTGCATGGGTTCACAAATTGCAATTGTTCTACCGAGTTTTACGTGTCCTGAGTAGTAAAAAATATCTTCATGGTCATTTTGGAACCATAGAAAACAAGGAAATTAGTACCAAGGAAATTAGATTTAAGTGAACAAAACATGATAGCAAACGAACTATTCACTGGATACATAAATGGCTTAAATTAGGTGTATTACCCTACACAACAATGCTTATGCAACAGAAATAGTTGTGAAAAACCGGCCAAGAGCATGTCGAGCCATGTTCAGTATTATAGGGTTCCTTAAGTAGGTGTACAAACGAATCAAATCGAATATTAATCATGGTTATTTTAGTTTTTGCAATAATCGGTAGCATTCGCGACTCAGAGCGTGTTGTTAGTAGCGCCATCTAGCGATAAATTCAAGAAGCCAAATTTAAGAAGTCTGATTGATGTCAAAGTTACTTTTTGTGATTTTTTCAAATAGAAAGTAGCTAAAGGAGCATTATTTGCCATGATAATTTTTCTCTAAGGTCAATGACATTTGAACTAGGATGTTTTAAGTATTTTTCGGTTTTCTGTCTATAACTCAAAAAATTATAATCACATTACACTCGAAATAATTTTAAAAGAGAGTTTTCACAAAGGTCTATCAATGTGGAAGATTATAAGTTTCTACGTTGCATAGTTTAGAAATGGCAGGGGGGGGGACACATTGCAAGCCACTTTGGCGGGCTATATTTCGCAGATGGTACACCTGATAAAAAAGTGGTGTATGAAACATTACCTTCATTTTAGTAGACCTATTCAATGATACCCTACACGATGGGGTGCAGCGAAAAAAAATATTTTTTCCCCATTTCACATGTATGGGCGCCACCCCTAAAGAACGTAAAAACGATTTTTTTATTCTTTTAAAATTGAGATCTATATGCAGACTATTTTTTAACAAAATTTCATTTACTTATGTTTATAACTGTAGAAGTTATTAAGCTGTAAAGGATTAGGACAGACGGACAGACGGACAGACGGACAGACGGACGGACATGACGAAACTATAAGGGTTCCTTGTAGGACTTCGGAACCCTAAAAAGCAACCATAGGCTAAGAAACAACGACCACAGAAATTGAGAATTCCTTAAACCAAAGTCCAAGGAGGCACGTAATTACGCGAATAGCGCGAAATTGAACAGAGATGCGCGCGTCCTGGTTCGATGGGCTATTGCGGTGAAATAGATGAGTCGAATCGTATAACCGCTACATTTAAAATACATGCGGTCCGTTATATACAAGGGCTGAACGAACAACCCAAGGAAATTATATTTTTCACGTGGACAAGTACAAAATGCCATTTAATTCCATATTCCTTGTGATTTTATTAAATTAATGCTGATGGTGGCGTTAGTGTCGGGTCGTTAAGTTCCCTTCAATATGGTTGAGTTAAGCGATGGCTGATGCTCGCGTCATGCTCGTGAACGGGTGCCGTCTGTCGGGACAGGTCAGCTTCTACATACTATGGCAACTCTTTTTACGTTTATTTCTAAAGGCAATATACTCACTTTTAAACTCTTGTTTATTTCTGACATTAACCTACATTATACTCACATTATTTGAATAAATTTGATGTAATAAACAATAACCTATTTTAAAAAGAGTTTATCCATGGAGTTTCTTGCCGGTTCTTCTCCATAGGACCCACAATTTGGAACCGTGCAACTAGAGCCTGACCTTTCAAAAGTGCCTGTAATTAGGTTTATTTGAAATAAAAAACATTGAAATTGAAATTGAAATTGAAATAGTTAACCTATGTCTTTCTCTTCTCCAGGTCCCAGGCTACAATTTCACAATTGGTTCAGAGGTTTAGCCATGAAAGGTAACAAA
Organism: Asteroscopus sphinx; assembly: GCA_949699075.1. Lineage (NCBI taxonomy): Eukaryota > Metazoa > Arthropoda > Insecta > Lepidoptera > Noctuidae > Asteroscopus > Asteroscopus sphinx. The sequence continues at coordinate 23,000,656 of OX453004.1, read as the reverse complement.
TACAGAGAGACAAGATGCAAGTTGTAATAGTAATCAATTTCAAAAAAATCAAAAATCGTGTCATTAGTCATTAGCCGTTCTGTGATGAACTTTACTAATATTATAGTCTTCAGTCATATCCTAAAGTGTAAAGACACAGATCTTGAGTTTGTAGTTTACCAAATGATTTACTTTTATCAGTTTTTTTATGAATATTGTACTTCACTGACTTCGTTTGGTGGCATAGTCAATCAAATAACGAACAATGTCCGTCGTCGAATTTTGAGACGATTGAGATTTGAGAGCGATATGCTAAATAAAAGAACGTACGGTGTGTGACTGAAGTAGTGATGCAACTCGAGTCCACTTTTACTCGAGTGACATCGAAAAAAAACGCACTCGAGTGAAAAAAAATATCGACTCGAGTTCACTCGGGCTCGAGTCACTCGCCACTCACTCGCCGAGACATGCGAAACGATTTGTTTTTATTTTTAGGAACGCTTTTCCATTTTATGTCTACTATGTTTTAAGCCTCAACTTATTGACAAAATAAAAAATAATTAATTCAAGGATTGTGACAGGTGACTGTGATAGATAGTGATAGAGGCGAGTGATCGAGAGACTCGTGAACCACTCGAGTGACTCGACCACTCAATTATTACTCGCGTAATATTATGAAATGACTCGAATGGTAAAATCGGACTCGAGTCGCATCACTAAACTGAAGTAGATCACTGTTTATGTGAGGGAATGATGTGCTGACATCTGTTTAGCTAATTTAATACTACGTGCTGCTCCGAATGTAAAGGAAAGATCACAGAATCACGGATGGTGTTATGATAAAACATCGTTAATAAAGAACACAACATCGACGATACATCGTATCGTCGATGTTGGAGGTTTCAACTTCGATGTTTATGAACGATACATCGATGTTTCGTTCATCCCTACTGTCAACTGATAACGAACTGACATTTTGCAAAAATAAATATCTAACCTAACATCTAAGGAATTTTCCTTTATTAATTGTTATTGAGGAGTGTAAACTATGACTATAATATCCAAATTATTTACAGTTTTACGCTCTACTAGTACAATCGAATGTGTTCCTGCGATTTTACAATCATCGAAGATTAGATATGTTCGCTGTTACTCAACTCGAAGAGAAAGCGGTTTGGCTAGGAGTCAAGACAGAAGCGAAGTGACTACAGATGTCCGTCCTCTAGGTGAGAAGATAAAAGAAACGACTAAGACTGCATCGTATACTGGAGTAATTTTATTGGGCATTGGTGTCACTGGCGTCATCTTTTACTATGTGTTCAGAGAACTGTTTTCAAGCAATAGTGCCAACAGCATTTACTCAGAGGCACTAGAAAAGTGCAAGAATGTGAGTAGAACATAATTTTAACAACCTTTTTAAATCAGTATAATGTTATCATGCATGAGCCATCAAATAAAAATAGCCCCAACTAATATTTGATAAGATAATTTGAATCTCAACAAGCATCTCAAAAACAATGTAAGTAAATAGATGTTGTGACCGAAAATTTGTTTGAATTTCTGACCAAAATAAATAAAAATTGCTTGTTTATTCTAGTTGTAAGGCTGGATCAAATATCACAGTCTATTTTTTCTTGTCCTATTTAGTAAACAATCTTGGCATGTCTCTTTGTGCAAATAACTATTGATAAAATATAATTACTAATCTCTGTTCTTTCTTCCTTGTCTTATTTAGTAAACAATCTTGGCATGTCATTTTACTGCAATTCATCAATAATAATTATTAAATGACATTATGTTAACAATTTCACACTAAATATTTTTTTTAACCTAATTACATGTGCAGAACTAGTAATTATATTTTATTAGTAGTTATTTGAATAAAGAGATGTTCCATGATAGTTTACTAAAAAAACACAATATAGTTCTGCACATGTTAGGTTAAAAATATTATTTTAGTGTGTAATTTTTTTAAATATTGATGAATTGCATTAAAAAGACATGCCAAGATTGTTGTATTGATGATGTGATGTGATGGTTGTGCCAAGTACTAAAAAACAGAGTGTACCAGACTAGTCTTTCTGAACTTTAAAAAAAGTCAGTTTAGAATGTAAAATGATTATTTTTTTATTTAACTTAAGGGGAATGTAGCAGCTAAGTGGCATCCCCATCAGTAAAAAAAATATTACTCGCTGAATACATGTTTTATCGAAAATTCGTTTTAAAAAAATTGAAGTACAGGTACTGTAGTTTAATCAGAAACTATTAACTCGGTAAATTGTACATAGCTGTAGTTGTAGATAGAAGAAGTGCAAAAAAACTGCCACTTTTCGTTGTCTATATCCCTTGAATGGTTATGCTTTACATTTAAATTTCAGGACCCTAGAGTGGAAGATGCCTTAGGTGCTCCAATCAAAGGCTATGGAGAAGAGACCACTAGGAGGAGGCGCACTCATGTCAGTCATGCTGTTTATGAGAAGGATGGAGTTAAGCACATGAGAATGAGGTTTTACATCAAGGGAATTAGGAACAAAGGTGTTGTGGAACTTGACATGAAACACGTGAGTTTTGAATGTGAACATAAAACATAGGAATCATCAATGATATTTAAAAGTACAGATATGTTACTAGTGCGCACAATCTGAAGACATGAAAACATCCTAAGTGGGATGTTTTGCTATTAGTCGCATTGAGAGTGACCGGTGACAAAAAAGCATTGTGTGTGTACAGAAAGTGAACCAATTATGATGCGAAAGTAACTTAAAGTTGCTAACTTACTTGCTTTATACTAATTTATATGTATGTGTGCTGTCACTGTACAGAACAGAACACTTTTAGTTTGTTTTGTTGGGGTTTAGCATATCTTTACTTTTAAATATCAGTGGGTAGTATAAAAAAAACTAGATAATTATTTTTCAACACACTTGCTCGTAAAGTGGCTCTTATTGCATCGCTTTTAGGTTCATAACGTAATGTATAACGCATGCGTGCTTTTTTCATTATATTATTGCACTAGTGCTTTTTACTTTACAGTTTATTTTTAAATCGCAGCAAAGAGTTTTTATGCCTGAACTAAATTAAACATTTTTGGGAATAAATCAACTGTATTAATTAAAATATGCTTTATAAACATTTCATTTCATCAAATTATAAATTTTTGTCGACAAATTAATATTAATTTGTGTTATAAATAAAAAAAACTATTTATAACTGAGATTTATAATATTTTTATATTAGGCTGTATGGCGGTTTCCTTCGACCACCTGCGCGCGCATAGCTGTATGTCACCGCGCCATTTTTATCATTTTTCACAAATTCAATATTTGACTAAAATGTGTAATTTATGTGTTTTTCCTTGGAAGTGTGTTGAAAAACGTCGTATGACACGCGTGAGCATTGACTATTATACTCTCGGCTCCATTACGCCCTCGCCTTCGGCTCGGGCTGCAATCCAGCCTCGAGTATAATAATCAACTTAGCTCACTTGTATCATAATGTACTATTATCCTTTTACCAAGCGTTAGATTCACTGGGATGAATGCAATAACATATGTGATAATTACACTAGTCTAGCTCATACTCAGAAAAACTTTCGTCTTGCTCAACATAAAATGTTTGTTTTCTTTGCAGAATGAATATGGCAACTACTTATGCCGTTATTTGATAGTACAAATAGATGGCTACACTGGTAAGACCTTTATCATTGAAGATAATAGGGCAGAATTGGACAAGAAGGCAGACTTTGGAAACACTTTCCCAGCCCTCTCATTAAACTAGTGAAAACCAAAAACAAAGTTGTAAATTGTAAAATAAATATTTAGGTATATAAGTAGTAATTGAGTAATGTTTCTATTAAATAAAAATATATATTTATGTGTATCTTTTATTTTGTAGAAATAAGACATTCAACATTTTTGGGGGAGATTTTTGCAACTTTATCCAACAGTAACATCAATCTAGAGTGATATATTTTTTATTGCTAGAGTAATCACAACACAATTTTATCATTTATTATCTGATATTTTTTAGCTGTCTTTAATGTTAAAGTTCCTAAAAGGCACCTATTTTGTTTTACAATTTTCTGCCGGGTTTCTCTTCCAAGGCAGTATTTCCCAAGCCATAAGCAAGCGGTTGTTGAATACAAACATTTTGATTTTATTAAATATCCAATCAAAAACAACAACCAGAGAAAGATACTGTGGCCATGCCCATTTCAGTTCTTGCATCAAACTTGGAATGTATCTAATTTCCATTTCTGGCACCCTGAGACTAATTTGTACTTGCATGGAACCTGTATGACCATTTTGACTTCTTGAATATAAGGTTTTGGTATGTGTTGTAACTGCAAAAATAATGAAATGTGTCTAAACAAGATATTATTATAATTTTTATTATAGCTAGTTCTGGAGTGGCGACCGCGTTCTAGCGCAGCGTGGGTAGGCCCCCCACAAGGTGGACTGACGACCTGGTGAAGGTCGCGGGAATTTGCTGGATGCGGGAAGCGCAGGACCGGTCATTGTGGCAATGTTTGGGGGAGGACTATGTCCAGCAGTGGATGTCTTTCGGCTGAAATGATGATGATGATTACTATAGCAATGAAGTATTCAGAATGATTTTATCTTACCTTCTCTCATGAAGTACTTTTCAAGCATGTAATCTATTGCATTATCTTGATTATTTTTATCATAATTAAATAAGGAACTGTTGTATTTGGTGTGCACTATGTTGTGTTTGCAAGGCAGATGAGATGTTTGGTAGAATTGGAGATCAGCAAAATATTTTAGGCCAGAAGGTGGCACCACAAAGTCTTTGTTAATTACAGCCAAACTTTGCATATGCAGAGGACAAACTGCCTGTAATAAAAAACGAAGTATTTTCAATGTTGTATAATTTATGTACACCCAACAATACATAAGAGGAGACAGAATAGATTGGAGATTTTATTTTTGGGTTGCCTAATTGAATTGGTGGCTATGCTGATGAATGTTGATATTACTTATTAACCTTTTCAACGCCACTGCGTCGTGCTCTCACCGCCACGTCTTCTATAGAAGACAAACATTGTGTGGATGTTAGTACAAAGTCGTTACATAGTCGTGGCGCTTAGGGCACAAAATCGTTTGTCTGCCATTGGCGGTGAAAAAGTTAAAAGGACTATTTTTTACCTAAAAGATTACCTTTAACTGAAAATCTAATATCAAGATCAATAATATAGATGTTACTGTCTTTTCCTGTGGAACATTGAGACTGAACTTGAAATCAAATAGATCATTCCTGCCATCACCATTGACATCATATTCTTGTACCTGTAATTTACAAAGAAAAGGTAGGTGTTACGCTGAAGAAATTATGATTACTTAAAACTATTAAGTTTAGTAAGGTAAGGTCTCCCCTGGCCTACATGGAAGTCCGTAAACCAATTGCGGACCCAGGTAGGCAGATGCACGCTTAACATGAGCAAGTGGGGCTATATAGACTAAACAGCTACAGCCTGCGTGTGTGGCATTGATCCTCAATCAATGTCACATGTGCTGCTCCTTGTGTCCAAGCACTTGCACATTGAGTGATCTTAACAATGCCACAGACAATGCACAAGACGTGGCAAATTTCTGGGCCAGCTGCATCTGATTACTGTGTAAATTTCTTGTACCGTCGACACGAAGAAGAAGTAAAGTATTATGGACATACTTGAAATTCCACACAGTTTTCTTCATTTTTCATAGCATTTGCATACTTTCCATTAGTCTCACCACATTCTATAGGTCTACTGGGATCGTCGAATTCCGCTACAAGCAGGTACTGATATGTGAAGTGTATTACTGGCTGCTCATAAAAGCTGTGGGATCGTAGCCAAAATCCTGAAAAAGAATATAGGTATCTGTGACCTGATGAAAACCACGATGATGTGGAGAAATTTATTGTATTTTTTTTACAAATAATGCATACCTTTGCTTCTATAAGCTATTATAAAAGGTAAAATCAAGTTCAATATTGTGGTTATCAAAGTAAAAAACGTTGCTTTAGATAATAAGAAACTTTTGTATTGAACTTCCACATTATAACTAAAAAGCTTATAGAGCGTCATTTTCTATCCATTTACCAACTGTAACAAGTGCTAAACTTTACAAATATATATGAATATTCACTTAATTTGGATGAGATCTCACTTTGGTATTTGACATTTTGTTATTTTTGTTTTATTGATCAACAACATGTTGCTAAGCAACGACGAGCAGTGTTGCCAAGTCAAGCCCGGTTCAAGCATTGAAATAAACCTATGGAGGCGGCCTATTCTTTTATATCCACCTAGTTTATACAAATATCTATTAAATCGTTATTTAATTATGAATCTATTCATTGTCTCTTGTTAACCAACGTGTTAAATGTCGTCTGGTGAAAGAGATCGCATGCTATTTGTATACTCTCTGCTTGGCAACATCTTTACGGGATGTCAAAATCAAAATGGGTTGGCGGGAAAATTCGGAAAGATCCACTGACTTGTACCTATGGACCAGTAATACCTACGAAATAAGCGTGGTATACCTACAATATCCGGGCCACCGTTATGGTGGCCATAGCTAGGGAAGTAAGTAATCAAAACTAAAAAGTATCGATATCGATGCTCGTGTTTCGTACCAGAGATGTGTGCTGATTAAAATCATTTTCAAGTAGTAATAAATAATGCAATTATATCAAATAGTAGTTCGGCTGTCCCTAGGACATAAAAAATCAAGCTTCTAGGTCAAGGCAATCATACGGCTATGTCACATTTTGATTCTCGCAAACTCACATAAAAAACCTATAGGGTACTTCGCATTGACCTAGAATCATGAAATTTGGCCAATATATCGAAATATCTTTTTTTTTTTAATATATCGAACTCCGATTCTATATTTAAAAATATCGATAGATCGAAAATCTGATATTTAAAAAATATCAACAGCCCTAGTTTGTTTACTTGACAGCTCATGTACTATGGGCCACATTGCGGGGTAAGCGGGGTTGCCACGCGGCGTAGGTATTTTGACATCCCGTAAAGATGTTGCCAAACAGAGAATATACAAATAGCATGCGATCTCTTTCACCAGACGACATAACACGTTGGTTAACAAGAGACAAAGAATAGTTTCATAATTTAATAACGATTTAATAGATATCTGTATAAACTAGGTGGATATAGAAGAATGTGCCACTTCCATAGGTTTAATTCAATGGAAAGATCGTGTTGTGGATTTTGTATTATTTTCCTAAATTTGTGTTTCTTCGAGTGTTAATGTGTAATAACGGTGGATTATTGAATGTTAAGTGCTCGTTAACGTGTACAATACATATATTATCACGCCTGTTTCCCATTGGGGTAGGCAGAGACTATGGATTTCCACCTGCTACGATCCTGACACACCTCTTTCGCTTCATCGTGTACAAGTGTGGGTAAATGGTACAAAGTTGAAAAACGTGACTTTTGTATTTTCTCATCATCCGCTCAAAAACCTGGTAAAGTTTCCATCACTTTACTAGGGTGAGTAAACTAAAGACTTGGCTGGAGGGTCTAAGCAACCACCAGGCCATAAAACTACTCACATAACAAATAAATGACTTGGCTTAAAGGTCTTAGCAACCAGGCCATAAAACTTTAAAAAAAAAAAAAAACGAAATCAAAATACCTACGGTTGGCGGGAAAATTCGGAAAGATTGTGTTGTGGATTTTGTATTATTTTCCTAAATTTGTGTTTCTTCGAGTGTTAATGTGTAATAATGGTGGGTTATTAAATTTCAAGTGCTCGTTAACGTGTACAAGTGTGGGTAAATGGTACAAAGTTGAAAAACGTGACTCGTATTTTCTCATCATCCGCTCAAAAACCTGGTAAAGTTTCCATCACTTTACTAGAGTGAGTAAACTAAAGACTTGGCTGGAGGGTCTAAGCAACCAGGCCATAATACATAAAAAAAAAAAAACACAGTACTAGTAGGTACATATATCATTAATCTGTGAGAATACCTACTCCGCGTGGCAACCATTGAAATATGGTTCAAGTCGCCAAAAATTTGGCGCCAAGTAGCCTTTTAGCCTAAAAACGACTTTACGGTTTGGCATAAAAAGAGTAACACAATGAGGGCGCTACTGGTCGTGCATTATAAAATTTAATCTTAAAAAAAATCTGGCTGAACGTTTGGTAGTCTTATTCAAAGTACGTACCTATTTACTGGCATATTTTTTGCAAGATAAAACACAGACAAACAATACTGACAAAGATAAAAAAAATAGCTCCATTTATAGCCGTCTTTGTCAGTCTGAAAACATGAAAACAGAAGAAAGGTCACCCAATCGTTTTTCTGAAGTAGCCTAACGGCCAAAATTAATATCCAATCTATCCACGATTTGCCCTACTAGAGATAGAAATTTGGCATAAGCTCCATACAAAATATGTCAAATTTCTATCTCTAGTAGGGTAAATCGTGGATAGATTGGATATTAATTTTGGCCGTAAATGGCGACCAGTTGCCAGTAGCAATTTCTGTTCGCCCCGACACCCTTCGAGATAGCCTAAAAGGCGAAAAATCGCCTAACTTGGCTACACTGACGACGAAAGCTGCTACATAAAAATGCGGTCCGGAAACGGATGTACGATGAATGATTTATTTTCTACTGTTCATTCATATAGGTAGTATAGTAGTATAGTATAACGGGCTGGTTTCCGCAACTCCACGATCAAGCGTGTATTTTGCGTACGGGTGGGAACTTACTCGATCCACCCCAACTCCTCGAAAAAGGCCAGCAACGCCTTGGTGTTGCTGGTGATCTCTCTGAGGGTACCCGGGTTACCGAAGTACTTGGCCCTGTATGTGGCGACCTCAGGGCAGTCTAGAAGCACATGGGCTGCTGTCTCGTCTTCCACCATGCAGGCTCTGCACAGTGGGCTGTCCGTGACACCTATGACAAAAAGATGTTTGTTAAAGGACCCGTGGCCAGTAATAGCAGCTGTGACTGTACGCAGCTGTTGTTTTGACAATCGGAGGGCCTGTTTCGTAAACCGGCCGTCGATTGTGGGAAGTGCCTCCTTGGCCTGCCTGCACTCACCATGGTCTTTCCATAGTTTGTAGTGTTTGTCCTTGGTGCGTTTCCTTACCAAGTTGCGTAGGTATCCAAAGGGGAGTGGCACTATGGGTTCAGGTCCCACGACTACCATACTCGATCCCCTTCTGGCCAGTTCATCCGCTGCGTCATTGCCTCGGGAACTGCTGTGTCCTTTGATCCATTGAATGGTTATGTTATTGAGATTACCTACCTGGTTGAGGTTTTGCTGGCACTCGTGTATCAGCCCCGAGTTTACCGTATGGCTGCTTAGTGCTTGTAGTACGGACATGCTGTCCGAGAGTATACGAATTGAGTGGTCTTTAACCTTCCTGGCTAAAATCGCCGAAGCTGCCAGGGAAATGCCCATGCACTCGGCCTGGAACACCGTGTTATGGACCCCCAATGGTGTGGCTATGTGTATATTGAGGTCTTCCGAGAAGATCCCGGCACCCGTACCTGTGCCTGTTTTGGATCCATCCGTGAAGATTCGCACCTCTGCAGGGCACAGCCCTTCGCATCGGTGATCCTCATACAGCTGGATTTTGTACTTCTTGTCGAAAATAAATTGCTTGGGAATCCGGTCGTTAATGGATTTCAACAGAGGGAATTCATTGCTGAGTTCCTCTATCAACGCGGTGTGTTGTGTACTACTCTTACTCCATAGATTTAGTGTTTTTAGACGTACTGCCGCCATCGCTGCCTCCTGTTGTATAAAAAGGTGGAGCGGTGGAATTCCCAGCATGGCTTCAAGTGCTGCAGTCGGGGTAGTCCTCATGCAGCCTGTAATCGCCACACAGGCAAGTCTTTGCATACGCTGTAATTTGTTTGAAGCTGTAATCAGCTTGGTTCTAGGCCACCAAACAACGGCCCCATAGGCAATCATGGGGCGGATTACCGCGCTGTATAGCCATAGTATAATTTTAGGGGATAGGCCCCACTTCTTACCTATCATTTTCCTGCATTGCCAGAAGGTGATGCAGGCCCTGTTTAGTTTGTTTTCTAGGTGATTACTCCAACTTAGCTTACTGTCTAAAATGACACCGAGGTACTTAACTTCGTTGGCCAGCTGGAGTTCAGTACTGAACAGTTTGGGTAAGCAATAGGGTCCTAATGCTCGCTTTTGGGTGAACATGACTAACTCAGTTTTGGTGGGATTCACTGAAAGATCAAATTCTCTGCACCAGCGTTCTACAATACGAAGCGCTTGTTGGGTGAGGTTGCAGATGGTCCCAGTCACCTTACCCGATACGAGGATGGCGAGGTCATCTGCATATCCTATTGTGTAGTAGTGGTTGTCGTTGAGTTTGGTAATGAGATCATTAATTACCAGATTCCACAGAAGGGGAGACAGCACCCCTCCCTGGGGGCAGCCTCTAGCTATCATGGCCATCTGTTGCTCTCCTTCAAGACGAACCACCCGTTTACTTAACATGTTTGCAATCCAGTCAGTTAGTACCTGCTCCACTCCGTGCTTGGAGAGGGCTGTTCTTATGCTGGAGAAGTTTGTTTTGTCGAATGCTCCTTCGATGTCTATAAAAGTTCCCAGGCAAGTACCTTTGTTGTGTATCGCTCTCTCTATCTGACTAACCACCAGATGGAGAGCAGATTCTGTGGACTTACCTGAGCTGTATGCGTGTTGATTGCCGTGCAGTGGTATAGTTTTAAGCGCGCCGTCCCTCAGCTCCCTTTCGCAGAGCCTCTCCAAGGTCTTTAGCAAAAAGGAGGTCAGACTGATTGGTCGGTGGGATTTGGCGTTTGTGTAATCGCCCTTACCTGGCTTTGGGATGAATATAACTTTCACTTCCCTCCATCCTTTGGGAACGTATCTATAGGCCAGGCACGCTCTCATTAGGGGCACCAGTCTTCTGGCAACGGACGTTCCACCCCACTGTAGTAGGGCAGGGAACACTCCGTCCGGGCCCGCTGCTTTGAAAGGATGGAAGCTCCGGATGGCCCATTGGAGTTTTTCCAAAGTTACCATCTTATGCGCGCAGAGCCAGTCGCCATCCGATGGTGTTTGAGGTACATCTTGCCAATCAATTGCATGAGTAAATACGCACCCTGGGAAGTGAGTTTCAATGAGGACGCGTCTTACTTCTTCTGGTGATGTTGTCAGCGTGTTGTCAGGCTTGCGGAGAGTGTCAGGCACAGATGAACTCTGTTGCGCCAGAACCTTCCTTACCCTGTTGGCTTGTTGGCAGGATTCAATGTTACCACAGAATTTGGCGCCATCCCATGGTACTCCTGAATCTGATGCATTTTTTGTAGCTGAGTTTGGCTGCGTAGTAGACATCCCAGTCTTCGTCCGCACAAGTATTCATGGCTCTGTTCAGAGCTCTTCTAACCTTTACACGTTTGCGCTCCAGCTCCGCGCCCCACCAGGGCTGTTTGCCCGGTGTTTTGGGCGGGATGGTCTCTGGGCAGGCAGTGTGGTAGCTGCTTATCATTGATTCCGTGAGGTGACTTACTTGCTCATCGATATGTGTCGTGTGCACGAAAGTCAGCGAATCGTTTAATGGTGCAAGTCTAGATTCAAGTGTGCACGAGTAAGTAGTTTTGTCCGTATTGCGTGGATTCCGACGAGGTTTTGTTGGTGTTATACAGACCTGGATGTCAAAGCGGATCCACCTATGATCGGAGCATGAGGCCTCCTTGGAGACCTGCCACCCCGTGGTGATTTCCGCTGCACCCTCTGATGCCAGAGTGAGGTCTATGATTGTGCGGCTACGCCTGGTTACAAAAGTTGGTTCAGAACCAGTGTTTAGTAAGGATAGGTTAGTAGTAAAAAGATAGTCAACTAAAGCTTTACCTCTATCGTTTTGCGTTTCCATGCCCCATAAAGGGTGATGAGCGTTGGCGTCGGCCCCAATTACAACCTCCATCCCGGTTCTCTCGCAATGGTTTACAAGGCGGATGAGGTCGTAAGGGGGTGGCTCCTCCCCCTCAGGCATGTAGACCGAGGCGAAGGTGATCCCCACCTCCCTGGCGTCACGCTGTATGAGCAACCTTATGGCAGACAGATCTCTGCAACAGAAATCCGTTAAAAGCTGTGCTTTGATATTACCTGTGACAAAGATGCACGACCTAGGGTGATCGTGATCTGTAGTGACTAAGATCTTACCTCCGAGATTGGATAGTCCCTGTATATGGCCAGCCCTGATCCACGGCTCTTGAATCAAGGCAATGGCCGTGTGTTGAACCTCCAACCACTTGCGCAACTGAGCCGTCGCGGCTTGGCTGTGGTGGAGGTTTGCCTGGACTACCCTACAGGCCGACAAAAGGGACGCCATCACTGGTCGTAGCCTCCTTGTCTCCCCCAAGGTGTAGCCCGGCTAACAAGTCACCAGTCTCGAAGTCGTCCCCCTCCAGGTCCGAAGCCGAAGACAAATTGATGTCAGGCTCCTCCCCCGAAGATGGGACGGCGTCCGAGATGACGACAGATGGGCCGGCTGACTCTGCTGCAGCAGGTTCAGCCACGGCCGTTGCCAGGGTGTTTGATGGGGGAGCAATCTCCCCTGCTGGTGCAGCTGGCAGCTGCAGCTCTTTGCGGATGGTTTCCGTGGCCGGGTCCCATCCCTGAGGGACGTCGGTAAATTTGCCTTTCGGACCCTGGTATTTAACGTAAACCGCCCCTAAACCCATTGAGAGACGGCGTCCGGTCTTCATCAGGGTCGGAATTTGGTCCTCAGGGACTCCGACCACCACGAACCACGCCGCGGTCTGTTTCACTGCCTGTAGAAGCACCCACTTCTCGATGCCAAGCGAGGGGTTCTGGTAGGCGAGGGTGCGACCAATATTGGCTGCCTCCTCGAAAACCCCCTGCTCATCTGGAATCAGGATGCCGCAGCGAACACGTTTGATGAGCTCTGACTGGCTCTTGACGACTAGCGAGACGTTAGCCGGGTGAGCCAAGCCAGAGACCGTGTTCTTCAGCCATGTTAGGGTGTGGTCATTCTCACACCATAGTTTTATTACACCCTCCGTATACACCGGCTTCGCGATGAAGTTGGGCCTGGGTCTGTCTTGCATAGGGGACAAGGCCTCGCCGATAATCTGCTTCTGGATAGCAGCGAGTACCTGGTCCGATGTGTCTTTATCAAGCTGTCCCGTGCGGTCGCAGATCGCAACGCACAGGGGTGTGCTGGCAGCTTGAGCATAGCTTTTGTTAGCGGCCCGCTTGGATTGTTCAAGACGCGGCCGCTTGTGCTCCCCACGAGGCGACATCGTCTCGTTGAGAGCCCGCTTGGCCGCGGCCTGACCCCTCCAATCGTGTCGCTGTGTCTCGGCTACGTGTTGGACCGGTTTCTCTGCATTGCTAGTCGACGGTTCACTGGGCTGTGGTCGGCTTGCGCCGGCTTGGTCCTGTGACCGCTTCCCCGCTGCAAAGCGGATTTGGTCGCCAGCCGGTTTGGTCAAACCAGCGGTAGCAGTTTGTGTAGAGGGATGACCTTTGCCTGCCTGCATGCGGGCTAGGCGACGCTCCCTCCTTGTCCGTCTGTTCTTCCTCTTACCCTTTACCGCAAGATTCGGTAGACCAGAAGGGTCAGCGCAAGGGCGTTGGGTTAATTGAGTACGTTTACCCTTGCCCTTGCGTTCCTGTACCTGCCAGGCGCTGGAAAAAACGTCTGCAGGGTGGTTGGCCGTCCCCGATTGGCCAGAGACGGCCGAGCGTGGGGAGCTAGCTTGAGGAGCCACAGGAGGGGGAGGGGGAAGACGTGTGGATATTGGATCGGTGCCGGTTTTACCCAGCACCGGGGTTTGTAAGGAAAGACCGGTACTGTTCCCACTCAGCGTCTTGGTCCTTTGTTTAGGTTGGGATTTATGTTTGGTCTTAGTTGCGGTTATCGCCACAGCCAGACCGACACCCGCGCTGGTGCCCACAACGCTAGCTGCTGGGCCTCCAGGGGCGACAGAAGTGCTAGGAGCACTCTGTGTAGGAGTTCCATCAGTTTTCACCGATTCCACTCCAGTTGTATGTGTAATACTTGGCCTTATTTTGTCCATAGTATATTTTTTTGTAATTTTCATCTCCCTGGCTCCCACCCGCCATGGAGCCCGCACCTGGGAACGTCTAGCTAAATGAAAAGTTCGAACGTTAGGACTACCAGGGAGATATAGGGGCGCAAGGCTGGCTTACAGTGCGACATCGGGCGCTCGATCGGGTTGGCGTACGGGGTCGAAAAGGCCTACCCCATACGAACTGATCAACCCTCACTTACACCGTCAGCATGACCTTTGCCTACCGCTTCGGCCGTCCGAGGACTACCTCTGCGGACCTCACGCGCCTCGCCTGTGTCCCTCTGACGGGACACTATGACCATTTCCCTACCCCTGGCAATAGCCAATAGGGTAGGGCTACCGTTTCGCTTGAAATCCAGACCAAAGGAGGCGTGTTGCCTCACGGACGCATTACCACCAGCGCCGATCGGCTCAACCCCCCAGGACTCCTTCATCCCCGCTTACGGCGCTCAACTGCGCAGGTCCTAGCGCAGGTGACTATTTACCCCTACTCGCCATCAGCCGATTTTGTGATGTACGAGCCTGCGACCACCCAGTCACAACAGGGTCGCAGTTAGGAGTAGGAATTGGGATTTTAGGGGGGGGAGGGAGAAGGGATGTTGGAAGGATGTAGGTCAGGGAAGGATGGTGAAATTTGACGTAGGAAAGGAGTGGTCGAGAAGAGGGCGTGATGTTGGGGAGTGGGAGGGTGAGGGGTAAGAAACTATCTTCCCCCAAAGTAGGATTGGGGAGGGGAAAGGTCACTCTTTTAGGGTGTATTTAGCACCCCGGGCTTGTGATGGCCCCTTCTAGGTCTGCTCTTCGCCTAGGTGTATTGAGTGGTTATACCGCCACTGATCGGACGCCATAGCCTCGTTCGTTATCTAGCAGAGGGCACCACGCCAGCCATATTGGCCGACGCCACCATACGGCGCGTGCAGGTGAGGTTGACAGTTGGGTCGGTTAAGATGTTATGTACCGTTCTCCCCTTACCCCCCCTTCTCCTATTCATATAGGTAACAGGAATTAGGTAATTAGGTATTAAGGTATTATAAAACTGTAATTGTCTATTTGTTTGTTTGTTCAGCATCACGCAAAAATGAATAGACAAATCATGAAAGACACACAGATAGACCATTGTTCTATTATTTTTGTCCTATTCAACGATCTTAGTCAAAGTTTTGTCCATTGTTTTATTGGGTTCCCTACTTGAAATACTGGGTGTCAGGGAAACGCTCCCGAAACTGAAAGGCTATTAGGTATACTACCTAAACACAATCGAATACTAATAACCATTAGCCTTATACCTACTCATGTCTCATTGTTTTAGTGATTTGGTATTTTGCAAACCCGCAATGTAAAGCCAAAGACTTACAAAGAAAAGCGTACAAAACTCGCGCGTACCTAACCCAAGGGCGGATCCAGGGGGGGGGTCATGGGGGTCATGACCCCCCCTGGGCCTAGGCCAACTGGTCAACCATAGTTTTTTTCCTGTTTACATAATTTACCAAATGTATATGTATACAATGAATAAATGAATGTATGTACGTGTTACATACTAATGAAATAAGATAGTTACACACATAAAATTACTAAATTGAACTAGCACCCGAACCCGTTCGTTAATTGTAAATAATATTCGCGCGATTTAAAGTTTGATTTTGCAGCATCGCCTACTCCGCCGCCGCGTGGTTTTTCTCCAATCTCCCCGTTGCGACACCGTCGATTGAATACTTAACTAACCATGAACAACAGAAACAACTACTTAACTACCATGTTAGCCTTATAAAATCTTGGCCAAGTAATTTTTTTTTAAGAACCTTTAAACGTCGATATTAGATAATAAGTAATTAGTTTCTTTTTAACGGAATGGAAAAATAACATCCCAATTAAAAAAGTTCTTAAAACTCGAGCAAGTAGGTAAATATAATCTGGGTTTGCAAAAAATACCAAAAAATTTCGCGCTCGCGCTGCTGCTCAATTTCTTTGCCTGTACAAGTGTAGGACTGCCATAACGTAAATTTATAGTTAGTTATTTACGCTATAGCGTCTTAGCCGCTATAGGCGCTGCAAGAACGGGTTGCACTCAAATAAATGCGTACTCTTTTGTCATACAATATCTAAGCTTTGGTGAAGAGCTAATCAGTTTGTTCATGAACAGTTCAAAAAATTACGAGCTCGCTTCGCTCGCGCTTGTCTTACTTTCTTCTGCGTACTAGACGTATGTTGTAAACAACTATTCTGTTGAGTACGTTACAAAACGGTAGAAACAAAGCCGAAACTTAGAAAAATTTCGGGCTCGCTTCGCTCGCGCCGGGTTAAATTGGCTTTTCTTCTTGTTTGGCATAGGTATTGCAAGAAACTATTCCGTTACATTAATATTCTAACAAAAAGAGGAATTCTAATCTAAAGCACTTTTTCCTAGAGGGTGGCAAATTGGACTCTGCACCCTCCTTTAAAAAATGTAGTTTCGGGGCTGGATATAAGTACTCGACCCCCCCCTGACACAAAGGCTGGATCCGCCCTTGACCTAACCTACCTATGCTCACTACGACACGGACTGCGTATGCGAGAGGATGTCGTTTACCCCTAGCGGCAGCTAATATTTTATTTGAATTACATTGCGAACTTTAAAAAATTAAATAAATAAATGTTTTTTTTCTTTGCAAATCAGTTTTATTTAACTGCCCAAAGCTGGTTATAAATGAAAAATATTTTTAAAAAAATAAAAATTAAATAAAAATTGTGGTTTCGTATCAGTAATCACCAGCTCTATCACCTATCTTCATTTTCGGAAGCGTTTCCCTGACACCCAGTATACTATTGTAGTCTTTGCTTGAAATCGAATAACATTAGCAGAGGATCGAATAACACTTGCTCATCATGGGCGTACCTACCTAGCTTTCGGCCTATTAGGGGAGAACAAATCAGGAATTTATCGTAGATAATAATACGATATATAATGAAACAATTAAATACGAATTTTAATGAATAAGTCCAGTAAGACAAAGAATACTGAAATGTGAAAACATTGTTAGGAAAATATACTAAGAGTGAATGGAACTCTAAAATTTTTTGTTGTTGTTATGAATGTGAAACGTAAAGAAATTAAGTTTGTTTATTCACTAGCGTGAGCGGAGCGAGTGCAAAAACTATTCGGAGTTTTCCTTGTAAGAAGTTGTCCAAATTCCGGAAAAAATGGTAATCTGTTGGAGCAAGGTCCGGAGAGTACAGTGGATGTCGCAGACATTCCAATTGTAGCTCATCTAACTTAGTGGTTGTTTGTTGTGCAGTGTGTGGTCTTGCGTTGTCGTGAAGCAGCAGTGGCCTAGAGCGATTGACCAATCTCGTTTGTTTAGCAGCTAGTTCTTCCTTCATGGTTTGCAGTTGATCTGCCGTAATCGTTTGACCAGATTTTATAAAGCTGTAGTGAACGACACCGGAGCTAGTCCACCAAACACTCACAAGTAACTTTTTCTGAGTCAATTTTCGTTTAGGGCAGGATTTGGCTAGGTCTCCAGGGTTCAGCCATTGCGACGAGCGCTTCCGATTATCGTACAGTATCCAATTTTCATCACAAGTAATGATTCGATTTAAAATACCTTCATTTTTGTGTCGGTTGAGCAAAGTAACACAGCAGTCGACGCGTGTTTTCAAGTTCGATTCACTCAATTCATGAGGTAGGCCATCGTTCAAGTTTTTTTACTTTCCCGATTTGCTTCAAGTGGATTAATACTTCGGGGTAAGTGATAAAACTTCACTTACCCCGAAGCCTGCAGCTATCTCTGAAGTGCTTTGTGATGGATCCGCTTCCACAATAGCCTTTAATTCTTCATTTTCCACTTTGGTCTCCGGCCGTCCACGGCGTTGGTTCTGAAGGTCGAAATTTCCAGAACGAAAATGTTGAAACCAAAAACGTACCGTGCTTTCTTTTGCGACACCAGCGCCGTAAACATCATTAATCCTTCGAGCTGTTTCTGCAGCACTGGTGCCACGGTAGAACTCGTACTCGTAAATATACCGATATTTCATGTTTTCCATTGTGCGGTAATAAGCGACGCCAAAGAAAAAAATAATGAGGAAAAAACAAATGAATGACTGTTTTCAAAACTCAAATGTACCAGCTAAATGAATTTATAAATTTGAATTTGGAATTCTTAACCAAAGAGGAGATATTTCAGATCAAAGTGGTCAGTACGACAAAACGCTAATTTCATATGTAAGGAGTCAATATTTGCCATTTGAGGTTCCTTGACTTGGCTTGGCTTGGCTGTGCTACGAACGTGAAATACATCAACAAAAGTTGTGATATCACACCATTTTAAGTGCATTTAAAAAGAGCTTTAGGCTTTGAAACAAAAACATTTTGGAAGTACGACCAGTAAAGCATATACTACTTGTCTGCTAAGGGCCGGCTTTACCTATGGTGCAGGGTGTGCGGCGCACACGGGCGCAGGGTCTTAGGGGGCGCCGAACGCCAGTGCCTGCGACTCCTCCAAAGGGCCTACGTCACTAATCCTGAAACTATCTAGCATATAAGCAAATATAACGAATATAAAAGAAAAACTATCACGAATGAGTAGGCTTGTCTAGTTTACGAGTAACAGTTGACCAACTTAGCCATGTACTCAAGTAGATACAGTCAAATGTTCATAGAAACTATATAAACTGCACAATTAACTTTACATTGTTTTTAAATACATCGAGTTTTTGCTCAAATATCTTGTAAGAATTCTGTATAGCCCGTACTGACTACGAAACCCTACTCTGCGCGTGGTCAGACAAGCACTTCGCCAGTTTTATTTACTAAAATATTTTTAATTATTTTTATTATTTTTAACGCATTTAATATTATTTTCTGCTCGTGAGCGATTTTTCTTACCACAATTTAAATCTTTACTAATATTTTCGGTCGTTCTTTATGTACCCTTAGGGCAGTGCATAATTTATACTTTTCTTAAGTATAGGTAGGCCACTTCACTTTGTGCAGCCCTTCCCTTCTTCCTACGTCTCTTAATAATTCACTTATATCTATTTACCTAGGCCTTGTAAGGTAACAAACAATATTATGTATTAAAGTGGGTAACTTGGGTACGTATATTGAAAAGTGAAATAAAATCTGCCGCTCTCTAAGATCTGCCGCCCATAGGCCGCGGCTTATACGGCCTATTGGAGAATTCCAGGACTGCCGGTGGTTAACTGGTCAAGTTTGAGTGAGCACAAAAGGCAACGCGTGCATTTGGTAGCCAGTGTCCGTTACCTTGTTTTATAATATCAGACAATAGGTAAGCTTAGAATTGTGCGTGTTGTAGTTTAAACGTGTTGTTTTAAAATGTATAAATCTCTTAGCCGTACAGCTAACAGCAGCACTCAAGGTATAATTTAAAAAATAATATGTAATATACACCTTAATTACTTTGAAATCACTAAAAAAATTAGGGGTAGACTTTGCTCATTATTTTGAACAGCTTTCATTATGGGACCAATCCTGAAATCGCAAAAAATAATAGCTGATCCCTACATTGTGTTCACATAAATCTAACAAAAAATTGATTTCTACTAAATAAAATTTGGCAGTTTTTGATGTTTATAAGGACCAAATTACTTTTTTCAATCATTTTTTTAATGTACAGTACGAGTGTTTCCCGTGTTTGCCAATGCACAATATTTATTCTGCAGTACTTTTTTTTATTATTTACTTATTTTTATAAGCAGTGACAGCCTAGTGGTTGAGCGCTTGCCTTCCATGCAGGAGGGTGTGAGTTCGATCCCGGCCCGCACCTCTGACTTTTCGAATTCATGTGCGGATTTATATTCGATTATCACTTGCTTTAACGGTGAAGGAAAACATCGTGAGGAAACCTGCACACCTGAGAGTGCTCCATACAGTTCTCAATGGTGTGTGTAGTCCGCCAACCCGCACTAGGCCAGCGTGGTGGACTAAGGCCTTAGCCTTCTCGTACTGAGAAGTGGCCCGTGCCCAGCAGTGGGACAGTAATGGGCTGGTTATTTATGTTTACTTTTTTTATAGTATAGGATGGCAAAACGAGCCAAAGGCCCACCTGATGTTAAGCGGTTACCTTTGCCCATAAAAACTTCAATACCACCTAGGCTGTTGCCTTAATGGTACCGCAAGTCGGTTCACCAAACTGAGACATGAAGATGGAAAGTCTTATGTGATTGTAATTTCACCGGCACCCGTACCCTTCAGACCGAAACACAGCAATGCAAGCATCACTGTTTGGCGGCAGAGGTAGGTACGGTGGTAGTACTTCCCCGGACGAGCTCTTTCACAAAGGAGCTCTACTCCTACAAAATGGTACAGTACTGTAATTGGTTGATGTTTTGCTCGATATGCTGATGTATGATACAAACATTTGAAAAAGCTGCTATAGTGTACAGCTGATGATAGCCCTTAGCAACAGTAAAATCCTAAAGTCTTAAGTCAATAAATTAAAAGCAATTCTCTACAGAAGTGTACATCGTAACGCACTGACTGTTAGTTAACGTGGTAACTAGTTCTATGTAAGAGAGGTGTACTTGTTTTAACTACGAGTCAGTGACCATGAACAATAGCGCTCCCGAAGCTAGTGACTCCGGCGCCTGCGATGTCAACTGACACCAGGGGCGGTGAACGATCCTTAATGCCGACTAGCACTATATAAAGGTCCCAAATCTTTCCAACGACATCATTCGCTCTGGTGTCATCCCGGAGCACAGTGAGGTCCTGTATCGGGACTAAGAATACTTGGACACACGTACAACGCAAGGATGTCTATGGTCAGAAGATCAAGTATGGACAGAATGTCCTCAAGCATGACGTCCAGCATGACTGGCATGGGTTTGGGCGGAATAACTGGATTGACATCGGGCATGAGCACGCTGAGCTGCATGAGAGAGCAGCAAATGACGATTGGTGGAATGCCTTCGAACTATGTTCCGGGGTTGTCTGCCTATTATAACATTTCCAGCTTCTGTCAGCGCCCTGGACAAACTCGTCGCTGGCCGATGCAGCGTGCCGGGCCCACCGCTCAGGATCGTCCGGGCCGCTCTCACAGTACGGGTTCGCTGCACCGCATGAAGTACTCAATGAGAAACAGTCCTAATACGCAGTACACTCATAACTTGATTTGCAAGATGGCTGATCAGAATGAACGCCGACGTCGCCAAGACACCATGGAGATGCTACCTCAAAGTTATTATTCTCAGCAGCCGCTTAAAGTGGAGCTGACTGAGTTTTATTCCCGAGACAACTCCAAAGATCACCACACTGAACAATATGATTTGGTGAATGACAATATCCTCCCAAACCCCGTTCTTAGGAGGGGGCAGAACTTCTTCTTTGCCGTACGCTTCGACAGGACCTACGACAAGCAACAAGACATGATTCGCATCGTGTTCTGCTTTGGTGAGTAAACGATTGTAATTTCTTTTAAATACAATACATATAAAAAAATACAATACAATACATATACAATTTAAAGCATGAGGTACTTACCTATGGTACCAGCGTGATATTATGTTATGAATTTGGGAGGAGTATTAAAAATAATACAAAATCCATGACAGTGCGTGTTTGCTAGGCCCGCATATTACATACATACATAACCAGCTCATTACTGTTCCATTGCTGGGCACGGGCCTCTTCTCTGTACGAAAAGGCTAAGGCCTTAGTCCACCACGCTGGCCTAGTGTTGTCTGCATATTAAAAATATATTAAATTTAAACATTTTTACAGGTCCAAAGCCCAGCGTTACGAAGGGAACACGTGTAGTTCTGCCCGTTAATTGGAGCAACCAACAAGGCGTTTTCCAACATTCTCGTGATGTGATGGGAATGGGCATGGGGATGGGGATGTCTCGCATGCAGGATACCAGTACCAGTATGGCTCCTATGGGTTCTATGGGTACAATGGGAACTGGGGGAACTATGGGCACCATGGGAACCATGGGGACTATGGGGACCATAGGAACTATGGGTGCAATGGGCACAATGGGATCAATGGGGCCAATGAGTGGTATGAGAGAGACTACAACTTATGGAGTTCGCCGCAGTTCTTTCAGCAACGAACCATTGCCTTTGCAGCACACAAGCCCTCTAAGCCCACATGGGCCTATGGATCGCCCTATGATGGATCGCTATGGAGGAACAGCCCAGCATTCTACATTTGGTCGTGGATATGGTTCACGCCATGGCTCTATGCAGAACTTGGCGTCACTTGCCCATGATATGGACCGATGGGACATTAGCATTCAGCGTCAAGATGGAAACACAATAACGTTTCAAGTACATGTACCAGCTACCGCACCTGTTGGTGTATGGAACTGCTGGGTACAAACTAACCGCTTCGGCCAGCGCGATAACCGCCACGACTACAAATGCGATGAAGACGTCTATATGCTATTCAATCCCTGGTGCCGCGAGGACCCCGTCTACATGGATAATGAATCATCAAGGAAGGAATACGTACTCAATGAGCAAGGAAAGATCTGGTGTGGCACTTGGCGTCAGCCGAAGGGGCGCAAATGGATTTACGGCCAGTTTGATGACGTGGTGTTGCCAGCTTGCATGTACTTGTTGGAGCGCAGTGGCCTCGAACATTCAGAACGCGGCAACCCGATTCGTGTCTGCAGGGCTATTTCGTCAATGGTGAGTACAAATAATATTATATATGTATCAAAAAATTTATGATTATGATATGATTTTTTAAACTAGCATGGTCACGGGAATTTTATCATGTAAATCCTTTTGTATGAGTTCTCGATAGTATGTCACGGTTACAAGAACCATGGTCACGGGTAAACTGAAGTATTTGCGGGTGGATGTTTATGAGCAGATAAACCAACCTACCCTCTTCCTTTTTAGTTTTGTGCGCTGGTGATTGCCACTATATATAGGCCTATAATTAAGAGGGCCCTCGTGATTGAGATTACCAAATAGAAAAACTTCAACCGAGTGGACGGGTTTTAACTAACGAGAGCCTGGAATGCAATGCAGCCACGGGACATGTATTTTATATTTGCTGATATATTTCACATAATCTCTTCTTATAACCTACTTCTGTTTTAGATAAATGCGAACCACGACGATGACGGACTGATGGTAGGCCGTTACGACGGCGAATACAAAGATGGCGTAGCGCCTCATGCCTGGACTGGCTCTGTGGCTATTATGGAACGCTATCTAACTGATGGTGGCAGGCCAGTCGAATACGGTCAGTGCTGGGTGTACTCTGGGCTTGTGGTCTCGATTTGCCGAGCACTGGGTATTCCTTGTCGATCGGTCACCAACTACGTGTCAGCCCATGACACGAACCGAACGTTTACCGTGGACAAATACTTCGACCGCGATGGAAACGAAGTACCAAATGGACCTGATGAAGATTGCTACGATTCTTGCTGGAACTTCCACGTATGGAACGATGTATGGATGCAGCGACCTGATTTGCCTCAAGGTAAAAAAATAAGATAGAAACAAATTATGAATTAAGTATGGTTTTTATCAATTTTCCAACTACTTTCTACTTCTGTTTCAGGCTACAGTGGCTGGCAGATAATTGATTCCACACCTCAAGAGGAAGCAGAAGCTGTATTCCACTGCGGTCCGGCTAGCGTTGAAGCTGTTCGCAGAGGTGAGGTTGGCTTCCAATACGATACGCCTTTCATGTATTGTCAGCTCAACGCAGAACTCTGCCACTTCCAAGAGGAAGAAAATTCTGAATGGGGTTTCATTAGGATGGCTTCAAACCAGTATCAGTGAGTATTCGACATCTAAATATCTTCTATATATTAAAGTGCTGCATATCTATGAATACAACTAAATGTATTTTTTTTTGTATAGAGTTGGCCGCAAGATTCTTACTAAGAACCCGAACCGAGATGATGATGAAGGTGACAGTGACATGTTGGAGATCACCCACGAATACAAGACGGTTGATAGTTCGTCGCCTGAACGCCTGGCTGTTATTGCCTCGTGTCGCGGCTACCAACGCCTGCAACAGTATTATGAATATCCTGATCGCAATTTTGAAGATGTTTATTTCGATCTTATGGACATTGATCTCGTGCCTTATGGACAGCCGTTTGACTGCACGATGAATATTCAGGTAACAAATCTACCAATACAATTTACTCAGATTGTATAAATTTCAACCAAAATGTTCTTAATAATAATAACACTTCTCTACTGTTGTCACCAGAACAAATCGCACGAAGATCGTACCATTTGGTGCGTGCTGACGGCTTCGTCTTGCTACTACACTGGCGCGATTGCTTCGAGGCTGCGAAGGGCTCAAGGAGAGTTCATCGTACGTGCTGGGCAGCGTGAAGTTCTGAAGTTGCACATCACACCACAGGAATACATGGACAAGCTAGTAGATCACTCCATGGTGAAGGTGCACGCTATGGCCTACGTGAAGCAGACGCGCCAAGCCTGGTCGGATGAGGATGACTTCCCACTACACAAGCCAAGGATGCAAGTCCAGGTTGTTACAGCTACTAATTGTTATATTTTAGTTTCTGTATACACACATGATTTTAATCTCGAGATCTATTGTCCGATAGGTGAGGAGCCAGCCGTGCATAGGACAAGAGTGCTCCGTGACATTCGGCTTCCAGAATCCTCTGAATGTCCACCTGACGGACTGCTACTTTACCTTCGAAGGATCCGGAGTGCAGAGGCCAAGACAGGTAGATACGAAGCCATGTCTTATTGCAAAATTTGGGAGGAGCCCTTATTAGGGCAAATCCCTAATAAGGGCTCCTCCCAAATTTTGTCGGTGCCCGGTTCCCAAATGGTCTTATAAATGTGCGTGTTTTCAGATAAGGTTCCGTGACGTGAAGCCGGGTGAGTTCGTGAACTACCAGGACAAGTTCGTGCCGCGACGACATGGCGAGCGTCGCATCGTGGTGACGTTCTCGTCGCGGCAGTTGGACGAGATCTTCGGCTGCACCATGGTGAATGTGCGTGGCTAGCTAGCCCCCGGGCCCCGCGCACCCTCGCCGCGCACCTCGCCGGGGCCTGCCTCTCCTCCTGCGCTGCAGATGGACCGATCCTACGTATCTTACGTAGCGCCAGAACAGCATTTGTATGTTCAAGAAGATGAGGTTGTTATAAAGACTACCTCTTAAACGTCCACTTAACGCCATCCATATTTGGCTTTTATAGTTAAGTATTTCTTATTTATGACAAAACTTTTTACGTGATTTTTTATTTGAATGTACGGATGTTGAATCTAGAATACTTTGTATACTAACGAACGATGCGATAATAACGATGACCTGGCAAGTTTTAAGGATTTTATTAATTTAATATTATGTACTGATGTATCTTGTTTGAATCACCAGCACATTACAAATAAAAAATAACAAAAAAATATTTACATACATTCACGTTTTTCACTGTGTGATAATAAATATTATTTACTAAATGTATTTCTTAATTTTAAGGAAACCGATGCTTCAAGTGCCATTGTTTTGATATATATGAAAAATAATTACTCTTTATGAAAGAGTTTAGTGTTAAGAAATTATATGATTTTAAGTTTAACTTTTTATATATTTGCCTATTGCATATTTTTATAAGTTTTTATATTAACTATTGTAATCATTTTAACAAAAACTTTATAAAATACTTACACTTAATTATAATCATTTGCACTGTGTTTGTGTGTTTTTGGGATCTCAAAAATAAAGAGCATTCACTGCAATTCATTTGATTTAATTCATAATAAACCTAACTGAAAATCCTTTGGGAAATTTTTTCACGTATTTTAACTGCTCTTACTTAAAAAAGTACTAGATCAGTGTCGTAAACTTGGTCTGATTGCATAGGTACAGCCCCCCAAGTTGACAATCTACAATCGTCAACGCTAATAGAAAACAATAAAAATGTATGTAACAATAAACATTTTGATTGTTTTCTATAGCGTTGACGATTGTAGATTGTCAACTTGGCTAGGGGGCAGGTAGTAAAAAAAATAACAAAAAGGAAGTAAAATAAAATTGATCCGGTTTTTATATTATTTGCCTTTCTACAGCAATAATTAATTATTATGTTGGTCTATAAACTCAGTAAGTGTATCAAATACTTACGAGTGTTTGTTTGAAGTACAATTTGTATGACTAATAGGTTTCACTAAGTATAATGGCAATTGTTTCATTTGAAATGATTTCATCAAAACAATACATGATAGGTAGGTATTCTACTTTAATAATTTTATTAGCATTTAATGCAACCTGATTGCTGTTTTTATAGCTGACGGATTGCTGTCTTCTTGGGAGGTACCTACTACATACAAAATACTCAAAGTAGAACTATCTGGATGCGTTTCAGAAAACTGTAACTACTAAAGTTGGCCAATAAACATTAGTAAATTGAAACATTAAATATTTATTTCAAAAGTTTTTTACTGATAAGTACAGAAACTAAAGTAAATTTTCGTAGTCTATTTTCAATTTACCTCAAAGGAGACACGAAAACATTCAAACACATTAAAAAATAAAATGTTTAAATGAGGTTCTAAATACAATTATTAGTACCTTAATATAATTACGATCTAGTCTTTATGACTATTAAGTAATTTTATGTTAAATTAAACTTCTAATAATATTATTTATTAGAAGTTTAAATTAACAGTGCCAGTTGGCTAAGAAGCGGCTCATAAGGCAAAGTCACTTTTTTCATGGTGTCTTTAATTAATATTCACTATACCTATCACTATTTTTGTTTTAAAACTCAACTCAAAAGGCTTTGTCGTTTTCAGTCTCTTCTTCACTAAGTCTGTGTTGTCGAGGAGCTGGGTAGCCTTAACGTTCACACGATGATGAAGTCTGTATTCATGAGCTTCGGCATACTTTTTGATGACGTCCTTAACGAAATCCATTTTGAGGTCCCGGTGAAGATCGTCATTTCTAATATACCAGGGAGCGTTTGTAATGTTCGGGAATCAGAGCAGAATCAAAAGAAATAAAAGATGCTGCAGCAGCGTTCGTTAAGACAAGTTTTAATAGTACACTTGTAATAACAATTACATAAGTATTACATTTAACTTTACTGACTACGATGGTTATAATAGACTACTTTCTTCCTCGATGTTACGGTAAGACTCACTCATTGATTGGAAGGACGATCCTTAAATAGTAAAGTTTATCTCTTATTGCTCTAATTATTATCATAATGAACTTTGGGAAGAACACACAACAACAAGATCGTTACTAATCACAGTATTTGACGACCTCTGTGGTCTAGTGGTTCGAGTGTCGGACTGCTGATAACGAGATCGTGGGTTCGATTCCCACAGGACACAAATATTTGTGTGATGAACATAAGTGTTTGTGTTAGTCTGGGTGTTGTTTATGTATTATAAGTATGTATTTACAACAAAAAAAAAGTATATAAGTATTATATCCATTGTCTAGTACCCATAGTACAAGCTCTGCTTAGTTTGGGACTAGACGGTTCTGTGTAAAAAAAAATGTCCCAAAGATATTTATTTATTAGTATGTAAATAGTACATTATAATTAAGGGTATTTGATGAGAACAGTAAACAATATATTAATAAATTACTTTGTTTTGGCTCTGGAAGTTTCCATACATTACAATCCTCCCCCGTTAAGAAAGACAATACAATTGTCTTTAAAATACAATTATTAATTACTTCTTACACATAATGATACATTTCACATTACTTATACTCTAATTATAATTAATTACATTCTTATAATTGAATACAATTTCAATAATACTAAACTAAATTATCATATAGAAGTTATCAATTTATTAGTTTACTTTTAACTGAGCAACTCTTTTACTTCTACGTAAAGGTGTTGTAATAGTCTCAGTGTTAGAAGAGATATCTTCCATCTCGATACCATTATCAGTATTTGAATTAGAAATTTTTAATGTTATACAGTTCGTGACTCTTGAACAACAATTTCGAGAATCTTCTATAGCTAGCAATCTTCCTTGAGTCGTGCAAAAGAATTTCCTTTTATAAATATATTTTCCGATTCGATATAGCAAATAACAACCCAAAACTTTTAATATAGACATTACAATGTAAACAAAATAAATATTACTTGTAACCTTGTTATAAATAGATTCATTTTCTAGTTTTGATATCATCTCATCAACTTTTTCGATTTTATGACTTGCGATGTTAAGACTTTCTAAATCTAACTTTTCATGAGATCTTAAGGGAATAAATTCTATTCTAGACTATTTTTATTTCTTACAACAATCATCGTTCATAATATCTATGGAAGGTAAAATTGAATTGCGTTCACTTGTTAAACTTTTGATTACTGTTTGGAGAACAATATCTACAGTATATAATTTACAACTATCGGTTATTGACAGAATACCAGTGTCAATTTAGTCAAAATCAATTGGTTCTTTATTTCTACAACTCAAAGTAGCAACAGTTTTTCGTGGAATGATATACAACCATTTATTTTCTGTATGCATTTTGTACCATTGTTCATTAATTATGTAAGTTAATCTAGTGTCGCATTCTCTAGGAACTTGAATATTTTCAAACATTAATTTTGTTTCACAAGTTGGATTACCATGATCTGTGTATAATGGTGAATTAAGTTTACAAATATAATTATAAGATAATTTCTTACAAAGTTCTAAAGTTTCAAGATAAGTATAATACATCTTAGTACTAGATATCATAAAATATTTTTCTTTTGGTAGAATAAATACAAAAGTGTTATCGTTATTTCTTATAGGTACAGGTACGATATTATATAACTCATAATTATTAGTTTGAGTTATCAAAGGAGTTTTTATTATAAATACAAGTTTATCATTCATATAATAAGATACTAAATTAGTTAAAGATAATAACTCAGATGCTTCACTAACAGTAAGACTCAACGGATACTTAGTTTGAGAAGGCAAATATTGTACCGTTTTTCTTAGTTCATTTATATATAGCTTAGGTTGATCATTCTGAAACAAACGCATGTTTCAGTCTATTAATGTGTAATCTCAATTTCTTATTTCTTTTCGTTTTTATAGTAACATTGATTGGTGAATTAACTTCTATTATTTCATAAGGTCCTAACCAATAAGGTGATAGTTTCTTTGATTTGCCTGTCTTTACCTGTTTGTTATTTACATAAACTAAATCTCCTATTTTATATTCAATATTCTTACTCTTCTTATCGTAAATTAATTTATTAGTTAATTTTGAATTTATAAGTTTTTCACGTGCTAACTGTCGAGATTTCCTAAGTTTAATACTAGATCGTCTAAGTAATTATTATAACAATATTTAAATTCAGGTGGTTTAATTATTGCTGCAGGTAATTTTGCTTTACTACCAAAAATAAGTTCGAAAGGAGTAAATTGTGTAGACGTATGTACACTAGTGTTATATGAGAACATTGCAAAATCTAACCATGTATCCCAATTGGATTGATCTTCGTTTACGTAATGTTTCAGATAGTCTGCTAATGTAGAATGACTTCTTTCTAATGCTCCATTGGTTTGTGGATGGTAAGCAGTAGTATTTATCTTTTTCATTTTCAATAACTTGGAAATATCTTTTATTAATGTAGAGGTAAAATCTGCGCCTTGATCTGTTAATAGTATATCAGGTATACCGAATTTACAAATGAAATTCCTTACAAAACAATCTGCTATTGTTTCAGCATTGTGTTGTTGTAGGGGAAAGGCTTGAGAAAACTTCGTTAGATCATCTTGGAATGTTAAAATATACTTGTTTCCATTTTCTGTTACCGGTAGAGGTCCTACTATATCTAATGATACCTTTTCAAACGCTTCTGACGATGTAGATGTAATTTCCATAGGATGTCTGATTGTTTTCCTTTCTAATTTGTTTTCTTGACATGATTTGCAGTTTTTTATAAATTCCTTAATGTCATTTTTAATAGTATCCCAATAGTATCTAGATTTTATTTTCTTATATGTTTTATGAAAACCTATATGTCCTGAAATTGGATTGGAATGATTCTCCTCAAGAATGTTTGGTATATCCTCCCTCTTTGGAGTCATGACACTGTCATGAAAGATCTTGATCTTTATGTCGGTATCTTTAAATAAATATCTAAGCATTGTTCTGATTTTATGCCATTTTAATTGAAAGCGTGAAAATCCTTCAAAATATATTTCTTTAACCTGATTTTCGCATAATTGATATTTTAGATTTTTGAAAGATTCGAACATGTCTTCATATGTTACTTTATCCCAATAATGAATTGAAAAAACGAAAAATAGCAAATGTTTATTTTGATCAATTAATTTTATAATGTCATATTGTTTTGGATTACATGACCTTAATTGCTCAATGTGTGATTCATATTCAGAGAGATTCTTTTCGTTTAATATATCTAAATCACTGGAACAAAATATTACTTTATCTGATTTTTTAGGTGATTGATCATTACCTTCGTCTAAATTGTTAGATAAAATTGGTTTCCTTTCTATCTCTTTTAGAAATGTTTAATAACTCTCTCCACTTCTTGTCGTTACATGTACGGTTTCATGGTTATTCTCTATATTTAGTTTTATTCTGCTCAATGCATCTGCATTTTGGTTTAATTTTCCGTTTATAAATTATTTCATATTCATATTCTTCTAAAAGAAGTCTCCATCTGACTAACCTGGATCCTGGATCTTTTACATTCATCAGCCAAGTTAAAGGTTTATGCTCAGTAGTTATGTAGAATTTTCGACCATAAAGGTACGGTCTAAAATGTTTAACGGACCATACTATTACCAATAATTCTTTTTCAGTCGTAGAATAATTAATTTCACTCTTATTTAATACTCTACTTGCATAAGCAATAGGAAGATCGTTTGGTATTTGACCTTGTGATAAAACACTTCCTTTTTTTTTTTTTTTTTTTTTTTTTATTCTTAACGGGCTTGCGTTTGACCGCCACCTCACCTGATGTTAAGCGATAGTGCGGTCGACGATGGTACACGCTTGCCCAGCAAAAACCTATTCACTCGAGTCTTGAAGACCTATAGCATAGTTACTTGCATCTGTGGTTAAATTAAATGTTTGAGTAAAATCGGGGTACTGTAATATTGGTTCCTCACATAGCTTCGACTTAAGAGTTTCAAAACAGTTTTGTTGTAGACTAGTCCAGTTAAATGTTTCATTCTTTTTCAAAAGTTTAGTCAAAGGTTGACTAAGTTTACTAAAGTCTTCTATAAATCTTCTATAATATCCGGCTAAGCCTAAAAAGCTTTTGATGTCCTTAGGTGATTGAGGTACTGGACTGAATTTTTTACTGCTTCTATCTTTTTTGGATCTGGTTTAACTCCATTTTGAGTTATTAGATGTCTTAAATACATAACTTCGGTTTTTAGAAACTCACTTTTGTTTTGAGAAATTCTATCAAATACTTCTTTCAGTTTTACATTATGATCTTGTAAAGAGCTTCCATAAATGACAATGTCATCAAGGTAAACAAAACATTTAATTCTTTGTAATCCGACTAATACATTATTCATTAACCTTTGAAAAGTTGCTGGTGCATTTTTTAATCCGAATGGCATACATGTATATTCATAATGTCCTAATGGAATGCTAAATGCTGTTTTTGCTTGATCTTTAGAATCTACTTCAATTTGATGAAAACCAGAGGCTAAATCTAGCGTCGTAAAATATTTACTATGACCTAATTGATCTAGAATATAATTTATCTGTGGCATATATGTGTGGTGATATACGTCACCAATACTAATTTCATTAAATTTTCGATAATCGATTACGAGTCGCCATTTCTTTTTACCAGACGCATCCATCTTTTTAGGTACTACCCATACTGGTGAATTCCATGGACTATTAGATAGTTTTATAATACTATCTTTCAATAATTTTTCTATTTGGTTATTGACTTCCTCTTTCAGAGCTTCTGAATACCTATATGATTTTGTGTTAATAGGTACGTTATTACTCGTAGGAATCTCATGCGTTACGGCATTCGTACAAGTTAAAGCATCTCCTTCCAAATGGAAAATATGGTTATATTCCTTACATAACTCAATTAACGATTCCTTTTCTTCCTTATTTAAA
Source organism: Asteroscopus sphinx (assembly GCA_949699075.1). Classification (NCBI taxonomy): domain Eukaryota; kingdom Metazoa; phylum Arthropoda; class Insecta; order Lepidoptera; family Noctuidae; genus Asteroscopus; species Asteroscopus sphinx. The sequence goes on along the minus strand of OX453004.1, from coordinate 22,968,544 downwards.
TGTTCCTTTCTTAATGTCTGTTCTAATTTATGAAAACGATTTCTTTCTGTTGACTTATTATTTATAACATTATTTATTCTAACGTTTCTAACTTTACTTTAATATTATTTAACCTAATCGATTTATCTGTTGTGTTCACACATACAGTTAACGCTCTTTTTTCTTTTACTTCAACAATAATTATGCACAAATAAATTCCTTCTGATAACTCTATCTTATCCGGAATTATTCCCTCTTTTATATCTGCGTTTTCTACATAAACGGATATGACCTTTTCACATCTCGGTTCTATACTTATATTATATTTTTCGTTTTCTGTACTACCTATAAATTCTTCGATTTCTATTACACTTTCATCATCTTTACTTTCATTTTCACTTTCATCATCTTTATTTTAATTTTCACTTTCGATTTCAAACTGAATTTCACAAATTTCAATCATTTTTTCTTGATAATTAATTATAGAATTAGTTTTAGACATAAAGTCACCACCTATCACTCCATCACATTCTATAGGAAAGCTATCAGGCACCACGTGAAGTGTATGACTAACTCTTTCATCTCCTATCTCGAATAGCAAATGGACATATCCAATCGTGTTGGTTGGTTCGGCGTCTTTGTATACCTTTCAATTTTAATTTCTTATCTTCATATACTAATGTCTCTCCTTTTAGTGCGTTTAACTTTATTAACGTGACTTCAGCCCCAGTGTCTATTAAATATTTAATTCTATTCTCTCGTATATTTGGCGATTCTAATGATACATATATGGACGTCTTTGTGTTAATATACATTAATCGGCCTGAATTAAATTGGCTGTCCTTAGATCGGCCTGTGTCTTTGGACTGTTGGAGTTTAAATTATTCTGGTTACTTGTAGGGTAACAGTTTCCAGAATTAATCCTATTACGATTATTGTTGTTCTGATAGTTACTAAAGTTTCTATTTTCATAATTGTAATTACGCTGATTACGCTGATTATTATAATTACCATTATTATAATTTCTATTTTCATGAACCCAATTACGTTGATTATTTACTTGATGATTTACTCGACCTAGGTTTTGGTTATGCCAGCATTCTTTTGCTATGTGGCCCTTTTTATTACAGTTAAAACAAGTAGGTGTATTAACCTGCAATTTCCTTATTGTTGGTTGCATCCTACACTGATGTGCTAAGTGTCCTATTTTGTGACAGTTTGAGCACTTTTTAATTCCAAAGTTCGAATTTTGAGAAAAGTTCATTTCTTGTCTCGATTTCATTTCTTGTTCTTCGGAAACAGTTATAGAAATAGCTTCTTCAAGGTTAGAAGGTTTTTGTGACTTTAATAGTATATGCAATTGTGGTATAAGACCGTTTATAAAAATGTTAAGAGCTTGGTTTTTTAGTAAATTAATATTAGCTTGTCTGGCTTCTGTACTTAATTTCGGATCTAATGATTTTATTAATTTTATAAAACAAGTTTCTACTCTACTGGAATATTTGACTACTGATTCATTGTTACCTTACCTACATGAATTTAATTCTAGTTGCCACTGTGCAAACGTTCTTTTTTCAGAATAGTTATCAAGTAAATGTTGATTTAAATCTTCCCATGAAGAAAATGATCGATTTAATAATGTTGATCGTATATTTTCTTCTACTTTTGATAAGACTATTGAAACAAATGCGATTTTATGTGTAGGTTTCAATAAATTATACGCGTTATTGCAATTGTCTATAAAAACGTGCAGATTTGCCTTGTCACCGTCATATTTACTTAACATCCGTTCCGCGAGCCCTAATTCAATGTGCACATCGGAGCTGATTTCTAAATTATCCTTGTTAGGCATCTTAAACTATTTTAATACACAAATTTAACACACAAATATAAACTCTTAAATTTTAACACAATATAAACTCACGTTTCTACTTCTTTCTTGATTTATTCCTTCTTGATTTATTCTTTCTTGGTTTCTTTATATTGCGGAGTCCTACGTCGTTGACTGTTCAATGGTGATAACTAGAAGTTATCGAATCACCGTTGATGCAGCGTCACCTTACGTCTGTCAGCTCGTTGTCATCGTCGTCGTCTGCTTACTCGTCTGCTTACTCGTCAACCAACTGCTTATGCTTCGGTCAAGTATTGAAGGAAAAGAACCCTCAACTATGTACTTGACGCGTTGCCTGTTGCCCGTTTCTTTTTGATCCACTGATATACCCGTTTTTTTTGTCAGGATAAAATCCTTCACTTCTGACACCGAATGTAATGTTCGGGAATCAGAGCAGAATCAAAAGAAATAAAAGATGCTGCAGCAGCGTTCGTTGAGTTAAGACAAGTTTTAATAGTACACTAAATAATAACAATTACATAAGTATTAAATTTAACTTTACTGACTACGATGGTTATAATAGACTACTTTCTTCTTCGATGTTACGGTAAGACTCACTCATTGATTGGAAGGAGGATCCTTAAATAGTAAAGTTTATCTCTTATTGATATAATTATTATCATAATGAACTTTGGGAAGAACACACAACAACAAGATCGTTACTAATCACAGGATGTAAATAGTACATTATAATTAAGGGTATTTGATGAGATCAGTAAACAATACATTAATAAATTACTTTGTTTTGGCTCTTGAAGTTTCCATACATTACACGTTCACGATATCCTTGAACACTTTGTTCTGGAATCGCTGTGTTTGTTTTATGTTACTTTCTTTGGTACAACCCCATAGTTGTATGCCATAAGTCTATACTGGCATTAGAACTTGATACAACAATAGCTTATTATGTATTGACAGCTGAGAATGTGTACCAAGGAGCCAATACATATTTTTGTGGCGGTAGCCCAATTAACTTAGTCTCAAGCATCATACCTAAGTGTTTAGCTGTGTTAGCGTGTGGTATTGGTTAGTTATTTATGAAAACTGGATGGTACTTGAACTTTTTGTTTGTAAAGTCGACATGGACCGACTTGGATTTATTGAGCTTAAGGTGAATGCTACAGGGTAGCCCGCGAAATTCAAAATTTCTTGCGTTTTTTGCTAATTGTAGCTCTGTTTTGAGTTGTATATCAATCAAAATATGATTGACGGTAGTAATAATAATATATCTACTGAATAATATTTAAAAAAAAAAAAACTAGCTTTATAATCTCTAGAAGCTCGATAATCGATAATTTGATCATAAATTAATATAATAGAGCTTGTACAGCGTATAGGCCTAGGTTAATATTTTTTACGAGTATTATTCAGTAGATATATTGTTATTACTACCGCGAATCATATTTCGATTTATACACAACGCGAAATACAACTACAATTTGCAAAAACCGCAAGAAATTTTGAATTTCGCGGGCTGCCCTGTAGCATTCACCTTAATACGCCACTTCTTTGTGTTTGTGTTTTATAATTCAAGTGCTAGCATATCTGTCATGCAGTCGACTGTACTATCAGAAACTTTCCGGTGAACCACCACTAAGGCTAAAATCGCTTGCGCTCAGTGTTCGACGGCAGCCGTAGGTACGTGTAATGTAGCAGGATTCGTTCAAGGGAGTTTGTCGACAAAATGTATCACCGGGAAGGATAAAAATGATAATATTATACTGTACACAGAAAGAAAAGTAAGAAAAAAATGTTGAAGAATTTACGTTTATCTGGGGAATCTACCAATCTTAAATACTTACTTATTACGTGTTTACCTAGGTACTTTGAGGTAGTGACTTACGATTGAATACAATACAAGACATTGAAAAAATGCATCATTCATACTTGAGGGTTTTTAAAATTAATACTTTTTTATTTATAACTTCAGCCCATTAATCAGTTAATATTTCGTCACCCCAGTTATGGAATCCCCTTATGTTGTGAAATTGTGTGATAACTTTGAGAGCATCCTGCTTGTTCATCCTTTGTTAGTCACAGGTCCAAAGTAGCGAGTGATGAAACAAAGAGGATAGCTTGGTGTACAGGATTTGGTACCTTAGCTCGTCAGTCATGGGAAAGACCATGCATCACGTGTTCATTTCTTTATAAGCACATCACAAACTAAGCTCATCATTCATGGGAAAGACCATGCATCACGTGTGTATTTCTGAATGACGTAAATATTATATACACCTACGGAGAAATGTTCACATTTTCCTTCAACTGCAAATCATCCTAACGCTATGTTTAAACTTGTAGGTAATATTAGTAGGTACTTGTTTGTAGGATTATGGTGGAAAAATTACAATCTAACTAGATTTGCCCGTGACTTCGTGTTGCTATGTTTGTATGCTCTATTTGTGTGTCAAATTTGACGTCTGTGGTCTAGTGGTTCCAGTGTCGGACTGCTGATGACGAGGTCGTGGGTTCGATTCCCACAGGACACAAATATTTGTGTGATGAACATAAGTGTTTGTGTTGGTCTGGGTGTTTCTTATGTATTATAAGTATGTATTTACAAAAAAAAAGTATATAAGTATTATATCCATTGTCTAGTATCCATATTACAAGCTCTGCAAAAAAACACATCAAAATCCGTTAAGCCGTTTCAGCGTGATTAAGTAACCAACATCCAAAGATCCAAACATCTTCACGAACTTTCTCATTTTATAATATGAGTAGGATATTAACTACAATCTATCTATCTACAATAACCCTAATCTGTATACAATATAAATAATACGTATGTGCAAAATACGTAAAAGCTAAAAAAAATACTATTACATATAAAAAGTGCACATAGGCGTCGTGATAGTCTTCCATATCACTTTCATCTGGAAGCGTGCCCAGAAGACTGGCAGCGTTGCCGCGTTGCCAAGTTAAATGACAACGCTTATTCTTCGCCCAAGGAACAAGTTAGCCCCTTTGTTGCGTGAAGTGTGGACTTACCCAAGTTGTTTCATCAAACGTTTCAAGTACAGAAATAGATAGAATGGTTGTAATCACAATTTTACTTGCGATTCATGCGTGGCAACTTTCGAACAAACTACGCCTCCCATATTGACGTCATTAATATAAAAAAAATAACTTAATCAAATCTACTTTACAGCTTTTTTTTCTGCAGTTAGAAACAGCACAATAAGGCATTTTTGCGGGTTTTTGTTACAGTATTTACAGAAAAAAGTCATAAGGCGTACTGAGAAAGGCTTTGAAATGTCCTGCACTATGGTGCAGTGTTGGCACGCGCGACCTGCCCACTTGGCCATTCTATCTATTTCTGTGGTTTCAAGACTCAAACTCTGTCAAAGATGCCTTCAAGGATTCCTACAAATAGTATCAAAATATGGAACTTGGTAAATATATTCCATAAGTTCGTCAAATTCAGATATTTTTCGGAATAGAAACAACAATAATCACGTCGCAAATGACACTTTTCCAGTCTTGAGGAAGCCTTAAGGTTGGTTGCGATGTACCTTGAGTTCTTCTTCACCTTGAGTAAGGAAAATTATCAAGTGACGGAGATTTTTTTTAGCAACTGTGAATACCACTGAGGAAATATTGTATAGAGTGAGGTTGAGTGGAGTCTATTAGAAACGTTTGAGGAAACGAATTAGAATATACGTGTTAGTCTAGAAATATCTTAGAATAGGGACTCTACTCTCTACTACTCTTGGACCCCATTGCCCGAGAGTTTCGACTCCAAATTCATTATTTCGACAGCTAATAATAATTGTGTGTTGTTTGCCTAAGTTCTCTGTAGTAGGTTGACAGTGCTCATCACGTTGCCCTATTAGTCCCCAAGATATTTACATATGTCTATGTTTGTGGTTGTCATATTTACATATGTGTATGCACGTTGTTCCCCTGTTGATCTGCGTGACTGCGTAAGCAATGAAAAACGCAATCGCAGGGCAAAAGCAACTGCAATGATATATTTACAAATTGCATTGCCGATTTCCACGGATATTGGAAAAATCTACGTGGCACTTATGCCAACTATAAGTTGGCATAGCTAAATAAATTACTATCATGTAGATACAATAATATCTAGTAGTATCGTTAGTCAGAAGCAATAATATGGTGTTTGCGGGTTCACCCCCCCCCCCCCCCCCCCCCGAAATCTTGTTGTTATACTAATATTTGTTATCCTTACTGTTGTATGATTTGTGGAAGATAATAAAAAAAAAATTGATAATATTTTAGACTCATTCGAAATGTAATGTTATTAATAATTTCCTAGGTTTTCGCGATCACTACACATTATAATAAAACAAGTTTAACCGGATTACTTATTATTTTGAGGAAAGGGGTAGGGGTCTTGAACGCCCCTAGGCCACTGCGACCTGATAAGATCTACAGTAGATTACAATATTTTTTAGAAATATCTGTAAAGACGCTTATTATTTTGTCTTGCTGCGACCACAAACGCTGCAAAGCTTTCGAAATTTCAGGAAAACCAATTTAAATAATATACGCGATGTCATCATCATCATTTCAGCCGTAAGACGTCCACTGCTGGACACAGGCCTCCCCCAAGCAAATATTGGGGGGATATGCCATAATCGCCACGCTTGGCAGGCGGGTTGGCGATCGCAGTTGGTTGGTTAAATACTCAGAGAACGCTGCTGCCCATCCTCTGGTGAATCCCTTAGTCGCCTTTTACGACACCCATCAGAAGATATAGGCTGGTGCAATTCTTTACGTCCGGCACCACACGGAACTACGCGATGCGATCATGCGCGATACGCGATGTAATCCAGTTAAACTTGTTTTATTTTATTTTAATGTTATTTTTAATAAATTAAATGAATAATAGCTTATGTTAAAATAAAAGTTGTTACATAATGTCTACGGTCCAGAGCTGGACCCTCCCCGAAGTGAATTCCTGGTTTTTCTTTTCTGTGATTCCTGGCTACGGCCTTATCTGCCTATCTAAGGTTATAAAAATGCAGACAATGGTGTCGATTCTCTTGTTCACGAACTAAACTTATTTTAAACTATCGCTCTCTTTTACTAATAGTAGATACAAGAAAGGGATGGCAACCATTTTAGAGCTGTCAAATTAGACGGAATTAAAATTTCCATACAAGTTTAGTCGTGATCTCGGAACGTGCCCACTAAAATACAAAGAAATGTAACACGTAAACTAATTTGACAGTTCTAAAATGGTTGCCATCCCTTTCTTGTATCTACTTTTAGTAAAAGAGAGCGATAGTTTAAAATAAGTTTAGTTCGTGAACAAGAGAATCGACACCAATAGCTTTCCGACCATGGCTAGAATAGATAAAATGTGTCTATGTGGTGTAGACGAAATGACCGACTATTCAAACTTATATATATTTTATTCTCGTGGCTTGGGTCAGATATATATTATCGAGATCTTACGTCTTCTTTGTCCATCCAAAGGTTGTCTGGAAGATGTCGCTTTGAGCGATAAGACCGCCCATGTACCCTACTACTACCACTACCTATTTACTACTATTTTCATGGTGTACAATAAAGTATATTCTATCTATCTATCTATATGTTAATGGCTGTTTTAAATCTGTCGCTAGGCAGATATTTACTGCTTCTGACTGTACCTTTTGTTAAACCTGCATGATGGTGTGTGTAGTCTGGCAACCTACACTAGGCAAGCGAGGTGGACTAAGGTCCCTTCTTATACTGAGAAGAGGTCCGTGTCCTGCAGTGTGACATTAATGACTTGATTATGTTATGTTATGTGTTACTAGGATTGCTTTAGTTTAGTTTAAAAAAAATGTTTTGGAAGGCAATTGATATAATAACAAACTGTAGCAACACTGACACAATGACAGAATTAATATGCAATTAAAAATTTATAAAAAAAATAAAATACAAATTAATTTATTTGTAGGTATTTTTACTATGGCATGACTATTTAAACGACGGTTGTGATGACACAGTCGTATTTCATGGTGGGGTTTAACTGTCATTATAGTTTGAGTTGGTATAGGTGAGAGCTCAGTTGTTGTGTGACAGTGAAGCAGTGTAGTAGTGCGAATAAAGGACGTTATATTCAACTGAAGGTGTTTTTTTTGAATATCAGAAGTGATAAGACCCGCGAGCCATGCCTAGGGCAAATCGTAAGTTTATATTTTACTTCATTATTTTTAGTAGAAGTCATCATCATCATTGCGGCCTTATAATACCCATTTTTGGGTGTAAGCCTCCTCCAAATTCCTCCACTCCTGGCGGTCTTGAGCCCTTGACATTCAATCCAGGCCTGTGTGTTGTCGGATGTCGTCCACCCAAAGTTTGCGTGGCCGTCCCCGCGGTCTAGTGTGTTGTTGTGGTCGCCACTCTAGCAGTCTCCGCGTCCATCGTTCCTTGTCCATTCGAGCAATGTGTCCCGCCTATCTCCACTTACGTCTAGCTATTATGGAAACTACGTCTTTGACTTTTGTCTTGGAGCGTATCCACTTATTCGTCTTACGGTCACGTAAGGTAATTCCGAGCATTGCTCGCTCCATTCCTCTTTGCGCTACTCGTGCCTTTTCAGACAGTTCTGTAAGAGTCATAGTCTCTGCTCCATATGTAAATATTGGCGACACACATTGTTCGAAAACTTTAGCTTTTAGCGCAATGGACAGATTACCGCGCAAGATGTGGTTATTTGCACCGAAAGCTGCCCATGCTTGGGAAATGCGTCTCTCGTCCTCTGCGGTTTGGTTTTGGCTGCCGAGTGTGACCTTAGGTCAGAGGAAGACGTAATCTTTAACGATTTCGACAGGCAGTTGGTAGTTTTGTGCAACAGGGAGGTTGGTCATGATTTTCGGTATTAAGTTTTAGTCCAACTTTTGCAGATTCCGTTAGGAGGTCTTCAATCATGCCTCTCATCTCTTCTATATTTTCAGAGAATAGTGCCAGGTCATCTGCAAATCTTAGGTTCGTCTACCTTTCTTCATCAATGCTGATACTTTTCTCTTCCCAGTTTAGTCGCTTGAAAACATTTTCGAGCGCCGCTGTGAAGAGTTTGGGAGAGAATGTGTCGGTCTGTTGCACTCCTCTTTCCAGTTGGAAGGGTTTCGTCGTCTCGTGTAGGCTTACGCTAGCTGTAGAACGGTGTTGGAGATATTTCATTATTGCGATATAGCGCTCATCTACACGACAATCTGCAAGTGCCTTTTCAACTGTCCATGATTCTATCGAGTCAAACGCCTTCTCGTAATCTACAAATGTTATGATTAGAAGCTTTTGGTATTCACGACATTTTTCTATCAGGGTCTTAAGAGTGTGCAGATGGTCACACGTACTGAACCCACTCCTAAAGATTGCCTTCTCTCTCGGTTGGTATCCATCCAGCTTGTTTTTAAGCCGATTCATTATAACTCGCGTGAAAAGTTTGTACATGTGAGAAAGAAGACTTATTGGCCTGTAGTTTTCGAGTCGTTTTATGTCCCGTTTCTTATGTATGAGTGTAATAATGGCATCCAAGCTTCAGGTACACGTGATTCCACAGGCATTTAGTAAACAAAAGAGCGATTGCTGTTTTAAATGTTGTGGTTGTAGATTTAATCATTTCTAGAATGTCATCTTCTCCTGGGGCCCTACGGTTTTTAAGCTGGTGTAGTGCAAGCTCGACTTCATCAGCTATCACATCCGGTAGCTCCTCTGAAACAACATTCAGTATTGGCACTTGCTTACTCAGTTATTGGTTGTACCAAGGGTTTGGGGCTTTGCTTTGATAGAGGTTAGCATAGTAGCGGTGAGAGATACGAAGAAGCTCTTCCCGATTTGTGACGACTTCACCTTCTTCACTGAGGAGTTTAAATATCTGCTTTTTTCTAGTACTCAACTTCAAGGACTTTCTGTAGTAGAAGTACCTACTTAAAAAAAAGTTTTAATAGAAGCTCTATTCGTAATGTATTTTTCTGATATACGATAATGAGAATGAGAATAAAACTTAGATTTGACCAAGCATACTTATACTTGTATGAAGTGATTAAAATGTTTACATATTGTGAAGGTATAATTTTTAGATTTATATAAATTAATTAAAGTGAATATTAGTATTCGATATTATAATAATAGGTCTGCCTTGCTTAATTGTGATGACACAGCCGTATTTCATGGCAGGATTGAACTGTCAATTTTGTTTGAGTAGGTAGGCGAGAGCTCAGTCGTTGTGTGACGGTGAAGCAGTGTAAGAGACGTTATATTCAACTGATGGTGTTTTCTTTATATATGTAATCAACTCTTAACTGCATTATTGCATTTAAGGATTAAAAAAGTCTCCAACGACACGGAACTGAACTTCAATAATGTTAAGTATAGGAACACGTGTAACAGCTTAGTAAAAATCTTAATATAAAATACTACCAAGAAAAACGATCTAATAATGAGGGTAACATAAAAGAGACATGGAAATTATAAAAGAAGTTTGCAATATGAAAAGTAATAAGGTATCGTCAGAAGAGCTCCTTAATATCCATGAATCTCCTTTAGAATCTCTTAATACGGTTAATTCCTACTTTACACCAGTAGGAGGCACTCTCGCTAGTCAAATTATGAAACAAACGAGCACGCATGAGCATGACCTGGTAAGCCTAGCTAAAACTTCAAGCGCGCCTTCAAATTCAAAGTCCTTCACCCCAACCGACCCACATGAAATGTCTTGGGACTCAGATCGCATAGTGCTCCAGGGCAGGACAATATATCAACGAACGTCCTCAAGCAGAATGTCCTGGCACTTGCAATTCCAATCGCACACTTGTGTAATTTGAGTATTGGAACAGGCAAACCCGATTTGTTTAAAAAAGCTATAGTGTGTCCTATCTACAAATCTCGCGACAAAGATAAACCTACCAACTACAGACCTATCTCTCTTTTGTCAACTCTATCGATGATACTAGAGAGCATTGTTAACAAAAGAGTTATCAGCTTTCTTGAGGGAAATAGTCTCCTTGGCAGGAACCAACGTGGCTTTAGGCGTGGGAAGTCAACCGAAGACGCAGTTCTCGCTCTCACAACGGTTCTTACGTCATATTTGGATAAGGGTGACAGATGCGTAGGAGTTTTTCTGAATCTCCACAAAGCTTTCGACACCGTATCATTACCTATCCTACTTACCAGACTGGAAAAAAACGTTGGCATTAGAGGTTTAACCCTAGAGAGATTCAGGAATTACTTATCCGGCAGATCACAGCAAGTACGTGTAGAAGGGTACGAAAGTGACGACGCAATATGCAATTACGAAGTTCCACAAGACAGTAATCTAAGACCGACGCTATTTCTTATTTACATCAACCAATTGTGCCGTTCTGCCTTGCCTGGACTAGATATACTCATGTTTGCTGATGACACTGTATTGCTTTTCCACGCAAACACGTGGAAGCGAGTTTTTGAGATGGCTGAAACCGGTTTGTCTGAAGTTACAACATGGTTGGAAAGTAGCCTGTTATCATTAAATACAAATAAAACCAAATATATTTATTTTAGTAAGACAGCTGCAGGTTATCCTAAAATGGATTCGCAGCTTAGGATACATACATTTCCCTGTAATAGAGGAATGGACCGCACTAATTACGTATGTGCAGCACTATCTCGGGTCGTCTCTATAAAATACCTTGGTGTGGTTTTAGACGAGAAGCTTACGGGACACAATAGCATATTTGGCTGCAAGGATTAGGAAAATGATCATTGTTTTTAAATACCTTCGAGCAGTGGCTAACCAACAACTCCTTATCCAAACCTACGGAGCGTTGTGTGAGTGCTTGATTAGGTACTGCATATGTGCTTGAGGTGGTGCAGGTACAACTTACCTCATTGCTGCTGAACGAGCTCAACGGGTGGTTCATAAAGTTCTTATGTACTCGCCGTTGAGACATCCAACCTACCTACCTACCTTGGTGTATGAGAAAGCCAGTGTATTATCGGTCAGAAAATTATTCATATTTGAAATTGTTAGAAGATATCCTAGTAGAACTGTGCCATCATTACCAGAAATTACTAAGAGAATATTTCACTGCCCGTTACCCTGGGTTAAAACATCCTTCGCACAAAGAAGAAAGACATTATGTTTTCCTAGCTCCTCGATTCCTCGAATTTAGAAAATATGGAATAAAAAATACAAAATTTAGCCGTATACAGTAGAAAAGAATGCTAATTAAATGGCTGAGTAGTATCACAGATAATATAATACTTAGTATAGACTATGATGCTACACAAAATATAGTTAAACTGACCCAGTGACTCTCGCGATCCACACCCTTTTAAATCACTTACCTCGCATAACGTACTCCTTACACACACACACCACGCACCCAACATACCACACGAACACTACACACGCACACACACTACATAATATATAAACACCTTCCCCTTGACGGGTAAAACATTTAAATTAAAAAAAGATAATTTACAAATAAAATTTTAAAAAAACACCTTCCCCTCACCATAAACAGACAATACTTTTTTCCCAAATTTGTTTTTGTTTTTACCTTTATTTTATCATTGAATGATTTCTTTTTTATTTTTATATTATTGTGATCACATTTATGGCATAATCCTCTAATTTTTAAGGTAAACACACTGGCTCCTGTAATACAGTAATTATACTAGCGCAGGGAGTCAGGGAATAAAGATTATGAATTATTATTATGAGAAAATGTACACACATCTACGGTCACGATCCTTCACGGTGGAACATTTTATCGACAAGCTTTTGTAACGTATAGATCTAGAGTAATTTTTTCCATATATTTACGCTAATAAAGCACTAAAAATATGTGCACAAAAATTCGCATGCCTACTAAAGGTGGATTTTGTCGGATACCTAATGTGTAAAAACATGTATATTTAACATCTTTTGTACCATATCCTTGCGAATAAATATCTTTATCTTTATCTAAATCCCTTGATCGAATCCTGCTACATTACACGTAGCTCTATAGCTACCGCTGCCATCGAACATTGAGAGTGCAAGTGATTTTAGCCTTAGTGGTGGTTCACCAGAAATATTTCTGACTGTACTACATGTGTACCTAACTACTTAAATGTTTTCTATTTTCTGTTGCTGATCTTCGAGTCGTATTTTTTTCATAATGTGTTTATCATAAAACGATGCCTCGTCTGTTATTTCTATTTTTCGACTCTATATTTGCTGTTAGTGAGCCGTTTTACATTGTAGTAGGAACGTGCTTTGGCGAACGTTACCCAGTATCGATTCTGATGAATGTTGTAATAACTGGGAAACTGTTTTGGTTTATGTATTTTCACGGTTAATAACAATATCGTTAAATGTGCAAGACTGTTATACAGATAACTAAAAGCTAAAGATTCTTTGAACTATTAATCAGACTTAGTACAGTAGTCGGCGAGGGTTCTACGTTCTACAGTATCCTTACGTAAAAAACAACAAACTGAAGAAATCATGTTTCTGCAGTTTCGAAGTCAGTAGGTAGTTCATGATGTTAATAAGATAATTTTATTTTTTATTTTTTTGTTAACCTGTACTATCCCAGTACTGGGCAAAGGCCTCCCTCAATTTCTTCCATCTATCGCGGTTCTGTGTCGCCTCCTGCCAGCTGTCATCGAGCTCGTCTCTCCATCTCCTGCATGGTCTGCCGTGACCCCTTTTCGCTGTCTCAGGGCTCCAGTCCTGTGTTATACGGGCCACAGCTCATTTGGCATGCGGTAGATGTGTCCTGCCCAGTCCTACTGCAGTTGGGTGACCTTCTGACCCACGTCAACAATTTGCGTTTTGGAGCGCAGTATTGTGTTTCGAACACGGTCTGTTAATTTAACACCAAGTATACTGCGCTCCATGGCCCTTTGGCAAATCTTGAGTTTGGACTTCTGGATTTTGGTCAAAGACCATATCTGTGCACCATATGTTAAGATGGGGAGAATGCAATAAGATACGGTATGAGAATAAGATACGGGAAATTATTGATTACAAGAAAATAGAGGAAGTTACCTTATAAAAGCATTTAGAGGAAAAGTATGTAAAACTAGTTTGCATGTAAACCTTGTTCGAATCAATTTATATTTTTATGGATCAGTGTTATTATAGGATTATTATGTTGCAATTATGTCTATATAGATATCTTTTATAGGATAATAATAACCAATAAGTAGGTGCCTCGATCACATTGTATGATTGTATTGTTGGCAAGCTGCTGTTTGTTGCTTTGTGAGACGGTAGCTCAAGTGTACAACAAGGTCATAGAATATTTACACAAGGTGGATTTATCTTTGTGACTCACAAGCCTTTACAAGATAATGTTAAACCTGTCTTAATTAATCTTAAACATTTCCTAAGCTAAGTTTTGATTTATGATCTTTGTTTTTGTGCACTAAAACTGGACTTAATCATATTGTTCACTGAAAATATTGCAGTCATTTTTGTTACGGAAAATCAGGTCAAAGTCATTTCGTATGAGTTGCGTCAATGGCTCGTTCCAACGTCTATTTGACCACAACTCTGATGTAAATTCCTGGAAAGTTTATAGTAATGCTGAATAATCAGAATCATTGAATGAATCCATTCATATAGAAAATGGAAAAAACTATTTGCGTTAATTTAAGAGTGAGACCTTCTTCAGTACAAGGAAGATTGCGATTGAGGCGTGGGTGATGTCATCCATGTAGTAAATTAACATAATCGTGTGTAACTTTATTTTGTCAAACTTTACGATCTATTTTGTTTGTTCACTGAAGGTTCACGGTATAATGTACAAACAAGGCGCGTCACACGTGCTGCTGCTTACTATTACAAGTTCAAGATCATGACAATAGTAGATTGCATGATAACTATAAGTATAAGCAGGTAATCATATATCAGTGCATAGTTTAATAACGTATTTTTATTTTTATACAGCAAATCTCAAACACGTAGGTTTTCATCAGACCCATGGTATAATAATATGCTCTTCACGCGATGGCCCAAGGGAACGTCACGATCAGTGTTTCCAATGATTGTCATCTTCAATATGAATAAAGAGATTTTTATTCACAATGGATATAAAATAAAACTTTTTAACAAAAAATTGAACCGACGAAAACAGAAACTGAAAAGCGAACAATAAAATGAAGCTTTTAGTCTTTTCCTAACTAAACTAATGTAAATAACTAATTATGAGTCGGCGCCAAACAAACAAGCAAAGTGCGTGCAAGTTGCAAGTGGTCGAGCGGAAAACGCATTTTTGGAAAGTTATTGTTTATCGTTGAAAATTTCACGTTGTATTTGATGTTATGTTGTTTTTATTATTTATTTAAAGTAATTTAATGATCTTCGTTGATTGTTTGTTTGGCGCCGACTCATAATTAGTTATTTACTATTTTTTTATACTATTTATTTAGTTTAGTTAGGAAAAGACTAAAAGCTTCATTTTATTTTTCGCTTTTCAGTTACCTTCAGTGGTTCTGTGAGTTAAAGAGCACGAGAAAAGGATAGTTTAGACAACAGACACTGTTTAAAATTAATATTTGTAGACCTCTTCCCTAGATACTTTCATAGTTTTCGTCGACTCGTTATGAATGAACATAAATCAGTAGCGCTCCTGGCGAATACGAGGAGGAACTACTGATTTATGAACGAAAGTTAACGAAAACTTTAAAAGTATTCGTAAGTGTCAATCTTGTACACACGGCTACACATCAAGCTGTACAAACCAGTAAAGGCTGACCTCGCGTTGTAAGGAAAACCTATACAATACGAGGTCAGCTTATACTGGATATGACAGCTTGATTTGTAGCCGTGTGTACTAGGCCCAGATACATAAACGATCCGAAAACTACTTTCACAAGGCTAATCTGAAAAATTATAGTGAAATTATAATATTCATGGAGACGTAGTTTCATGCACACATCAAAGATTAACTCAATTGCTGCATGTAAAGTTTTGAGACAGCTAAGTTGATTACATTGGCGCGAGTTGGACTCGCGCAGTAAGAGTTTCGTACCACCCATCGACCTGTTATACCCCGTAAAAACGGATATTCAAAAGAGCTTACGAAAGTTGCAGCATTGCGAGTTGATATCTTGAAAGACATAGACGGCGCGCCGTGCACAATCAACGTGTACCTTCGATGAAATATGAATATTTGCATCTATTTCTTACGCAGGTATCACCACACATTTCTGTTTGCCTTATTTTTTGTTAAATTATAGAGTATGCACTGCAATCGCACCAAGTTTGGTGCTTGAATGTATTACCGTTTTTAAGATAGAGCCGGAACAATAAACGTCGATAATTTTTTCTTGTAAGACCTCTTTTGATTTTTTAAATTTTTTGTATTTGGCATGATGCATGGAGGCCATAGTAATACATATTCTGTGAATATTTCAACTGGCTACCTATTAACTTCGGTTAAAGAGATACAGCCTGTGACCGACAGACAGACGGACGGACGGACAGCGTAAGCAGAGTAATAGGGTTCCTTTGGCACCCTTTGGGTATAGTTACCTACAAGTGGTAGGTACTAAGTAGGTACTTTCCAAGTTCTACGGGGAATTTATACATTATCCGTCAAGTCAATTATTTAGGTTAAATATGTGATTCATTAGTACGGATTCCTTTAAAAGAATGACGTTTATTGAGTCAGCCAGTACGCTTGTGGTTGTGATAAGAGGTCACGCAAGCGAAGGTAGCGAGGATGCTCAACAGAGACACAGCACAGACGAACTGATCCCGCGCTGAGCTGCGCACGCGCCTACCAACCGGTCTTACAAAAAGAAAACTTAAAATTTTATAAAGTGTTTGTTTATCAGATGCTAACACAGCTAACGATAAACCATTAATTCAAACAACAGCTGATCGTTGTGTTTACATTGCGGCTACTGTGCAAACTATTGGTGGAGAGAGGATTACAAGCGGCTATGATCTAATCGCGTTTTTAGTGCGTTAATTAATATTAGAGTGGTTTATAAAACGAATAAAAAGAGATTATAGTTCATTATATGTGGTTGTTAGTGAGTGATTGATGACTGTGAAATGGGTGCTGTGAAGAGTAAGTTGGCCCACTGCTGCCCGCCACAGTGTTTGTACTGTGGGTTTCGCAAATCGGACTCTTATGACCTCAAGGAGTTACCGCGACCTCCTGGACTGGACAACACTAACGGTAGGTCAAGGTCACCTTAAATAAATATTGAATAAAATTATTTTTAGTGATGTCATAAAAATCATGATACAAACTCTAAATTTAAATTCAATATATTCAGATGATAAAAATTCTTCCATGTTTAAGATAATGAGTTTACCTACGTATCTTTTTTGATTAATCTGCATGACATTATGGTTACCTCATGTTATATAATAGATAACACGTGTTGGTGTCTAAGTACCTAATTATTACCATAATTTTAATTAATTATAATAATTAGGTAATACATTATACTCACATTATTTGAATAAATTTGATGTAATAAACAATAACCTATTTTAAAAAGAGTTTATCCATTGAGTTCCTTGCCGGTTCTTCTCTATAGGACCCACAATTTGGAACCGTGCAACTAGAGCCTGACGTTTCAAAAGTGCCTGTAATTAAGTTTATTTGAAATAAAAAAAACATTTGATATTGTTTTTTTTTTATTGTGATGAAGTTATAATGTGAAGGCATCGACTCTACCATCTGAGGCAATAAATACTTACCTAAGTACCTACCTTCTACAAGTAGGTACTCTTATTGTAAGGTCAGCCGCATATCATATTCTTAGTTTCATATTCTTTATTGTACAGCAGAAAAATACAGTATAAAATTATAAATAGAAATTACATGTACAGAGGCGAGCTTAGCTCAAAAAATTGTTTTCTACCAGAAAACCCTTTGAGCGATCGAGTGAGTGTAGAAAAGAGGTTGAGGGTAAACTTAGTACACAACTCTTTAGGTCTATATAAATTACATAATAATCAAACATACATAAAACCTAAGCATGTACCTACATAAATATATTATTTAATATACCTTAATCTTTATATCTTAATTATTTTCTTATCAAATATTTTTTTGTGTTATAAGCATTATTGCGCAATTGTTTGTTGTATTGAATAATAAAAAATAAATAAAATAAATCAATGATCAATCAATCATAAATCCATTATAAGCGCAAGTGGCTTACTATGAAATTTCGCACAGGCTCAGCTTATGCTGGCTTTATTACCATTGATATATGCACTTGACTGCCTTGACTGTACAATAGCGTGTGTTACAAGTACTTACAACCTTTTTTTACCACGTATTAACTCGCTTACTTTCTTGTCTGTTTGTTACAAATTTTGCATTCGATTTTAAACTAACTTCCCGGTGAGCCAGAGATTTGAAACTTTAAACATAGCTCAGAACTTGATGAGAGTGCAATATTAACTTACTTACTTAAACGAGGTTTTAAAAATCTTTTTTAAAACAATTATTTTACGCTAGAAATACTGTCTCGTGTGTCTTGGATGCGTTTAATGACACATGCACAATCACAAACACCTCCTGGCGTTTGAAAACGGAATTAAAATAAAATTTCAATAAAATAAATGAAGTAATGATCACAGATCTGTTATAGATACTATACAACTTGATATAGGTATAGTACAATACAATACAATACAATACAAATCCTCTTTATTGCACAACAAGATTATATTAATTTCTTAAATAACTACTTATGCGCTAGTGTACAACTGGCAGTCTTATCGCTCCACGGCGATCTCTTCCAGACAACCATTGAATGGACTGGAATGTCATGGAAGAGACAAAGGGTAGTTACCGGTGCACTTAAATTATATCGGAAATTTAAACTAAACTAACTTAACTAGTAAAAAAATATAAAAAAAATATCCCAAAATATACATACATGTATTATCCTCTATAACATCAAAAACTTACACACGATTACAATAAATAAATATAGCTATATATATATATATATACCAAATGAATATAGGACAACAACATACTCATGTCATTACTGGGACAGATAATGCTCCTTAACTAACCGCTTAAAAATAAGTAGTGATTGTGCACGTCTAATCCCTACAGGTAACTCATTCCACAAACGAATAGCCTGCACAGTAAAGGACTTATCGAGGAAGTTTGTGGAATGAGTTGGCATTTTCAACCTTTAAGTTCTCTGATGATCTAAGGGACCTCGTATGCGTATCACTTAGGAACTCGAATCGTTCATTGGGGTTAAAGGGATTAGAGGGATGAGAGTATTCAGATAACTACGTATTATATCTGTTTGCATACGAAAAACGTTCTGAAAAGTTTTGACTCATGCAAACTCAACAGTTAATAATGTGGTTATTCCTGAAACATACATATCCTTTAATAAAATTAGTCAGAGAAGTCATCAGGAACATTAGAAATGCCAATACTTACAGCCAATATTTTTTGCAAACGCAAAAATTATTGTAAGTATAAGTAGGTGTATGAATAATTAACTTGTCAAGGTATTAGGTGTAGTTTGCTTCAGTTTTTGTGGAACGATCCTAATGAATCATATTTTTTATGTCATAACTGTATTAAAATTATGATTCATTAGGATTGTTTCCGCGAGTTAGAACTATCAAGCTCCTACCAAAGTCTAACCATATAGTAAAACTGTGCTCCTACCAAGTAGAATGTATATCGTATTTAAAAAAAAAATTATAACCAAAAATGTTCAAGCTTCTATCTGAGAGTACCTAACGTGAATTCATGAAAAATACCAAAAAGTAAAGAAAAAGTTAATGTAACTGGGAGTGATCTACTGGCCAATTGACATCGAGCATAACCCTATAAAGACGAAGAAAAAGCTGTCCAATTCCGAAACTGTTCTATTTATTCGCACTGATCAGGCCATGAGGGCCCTTGCCAATAGGAGCACGTTATAAACATAAAGTGTCGATTTATTTCAAAAAAGTTACTAACTTTACTTCTCTTTAGGGGTTTATTGCTCGATGTCAATGAAGCAAGCATGCTGTCAAAATATTGTTTTATTTTTATTTCGTCTTAATGTGATAATAAAAAAAAATGAATCTGTGCTAAAGATTTCAGTTCCAGAGGGAACTGAAACTCTCTCCTCTCTCTTTTTTCTGCCCTAGCAAAAAAACTAAGTCATTTGGTAAATCATTTATTTCAAACTGACCCTTTTAAAAGTCCATAATAATAAAAGTAGTAGGAAAAGTGATTTGTCCAAAGAAATTCTGTGAATTCCGTTCATGAATTGAGTTTATCGCAGTCTATCGCTGGACATAGACCTCTCCCAAGTTGCACCACAACACTCGGTCCTCTGCCTTCCGCATCCAGTCCCCTGTATTTCATTACTGATAAATTATTTATAAAGTACGATACCACAGCGTAGTAAATCTTTATTGATTTTCCAATCAAATCAATCAAATAGGAGCATGTAAAACTTAACATAAATATGTTATCAGTAATCATGTAATAAGATTTATTATGTTTTATCATAAAAGGTGCAATGTCATAATTATAACTAATACCAAAAATAAATAAACAATAATGAATGTCAGTGACACACTGTACTGTACTGTACTTACTAAATTATACATGTGTATTGAATTGTCGTATGGTTAAATTATCTCGTCTTAATATTCCTTAATATTATAATAGGCCTTCTGTGTTAAATACCCTTTACATTTAAATAATGACATGATTCAGCTTCACTACAAACAAGTTACTAAATAAAAAATGAATGAAAGTGCATGTGAAAATATTGAACACAGTATAATTTTCGTTCTCGTTCAGAATTTCTGTCCTACTTTTTGCTGTCAGTCAGATTGAAGACTTTTATTACGACAGAAACAAACAAGGGAGTCTAATTTATAGCTCTCCGTCGTTTTGAAGTGGGTTAAAAATAAAATTCGTGGCTTTTAGCGCAGCTGAGCTACGGCCGCGAACGAAACCAGCATTGTTGACTATGACGATAAGTTTAGCGCAGTGGCACAGTAAGGCTATCTGCGTGTCCAGTGGCGGGGGGTTTGATTCCCGGATTGGTTCTATAATACAAATACTATATATTACAATATTTCGAAATCAATATAAAAATGGCATTTATTAAATTCAGGCTAAATTCGATTAGCGCTTAATGAAAGTCGACAAAAAACACAGTCCCCAAAAACGCCCACCCTTCACCGCTTCCTAGTATTTATGCTGGGAAGATGAAACGGCGCAACACTCCCCAGAACACATTTCTGTCTGTAGCATTAAAAACGATTCTATACAATTATAATTCTCATTTTTAATTTAAAAAAGGCTTAATTTATGCAATTAAAAAACTTGAGCTTGCGGTCGTAGGCCACAACTTTTTTGAGTTTACGGTCACAGACCACTGAAATTTTAGAGCTTATGGTCGTAGGCCACAAAATTTTTAGAGCTACCTACGGTCGTAGGCCACAGTTTTTTTCGGATATGTAGATTTTTGTTCGTAACGACGCTGTACTACAGGAGAGACCATAACATGGGACAACTTAAAAAATGACAGTTAAATCATCCATAGATTGAAACAATCTTTATCCATATATCAGTAGGAACTGTTGGTATTATTATTTATCACTTGCGCCAAACCTGTTCCATGAATCCGTCTTCGAGGTCTTGCGAACGCTACTGTTTGTGAACTGGTTTACACATCGCATACCTATTGGTATGTCAATACTTGTACATCATGTACAGTAATATACACTCGAACAAAGATTTATGTACCCATGCAGGGTCATCAGCTATTATTTATTTGTTTGACAAAAAAATAAGTTTATAATATTTTGAAAGCTCTGATTTCTAAACTAAGCTATAATCTAGTCTGTGTGTCAGAAATCAAGCTTGAAAAAGTCTGGAAAATGGGTGAAAATAAGCTTGTTTTCGATAAGTTTTTTATTTCCTTTTCTATTGATAATACAGCAATTAAAGAAATATGTGTCACATTCATTTAAACTCAGTTCCCCTTATTACAAAAGCTTAGACCAGGTTTAGACCCTTATTTATAACGGGTTAAACGTCAAACTTCATATTATAATAAAAACCGGCCAAGAGCATGTCGGGCCATGCTCAGTATTATAGGATTCCTAATTACAAACGAATCAAATCGAATATTAATCATTGCTATTTTAGTTTTTGCAAACAGCGCCACCTAGCGCTGAATTTAAGAAGCTAAATTTAAGAAGTGTGTCATATCAATATAACACAAAGTTCCTTTTTGTGATTTTTTTAAATAGGTAGTAACTAAAGGAGCATTATTTGCCAGCATAATTTTTCTCTAAGATCAATGACCTATGAACTAGGACGTCTTAAGTATTTTGCAGTTTTCTCACTATAACTCAAAAATGTATAATCACATTATACTCGAAATAATTTTAAAAGAGAGTTTTTATAAAGGTCTGTCAATGTGGAAGATTACAAGTTTCTACGTTGCATAACTTAGAAATGGCAGGGGCGGGACACATTGCAAGCCACTTTGGCGGGCTGTATTTCGCAGATGGTATACCTGATAAAAAAGTTGTGTATGAAACATTACCTTCATTTTAGTAGACCTATTCAATGATATATCACACGAGGAGGTGCAGCAAAAAAAAATATTCATCCCCATTTCACATGTATGGGCGCCACCCCTAAAATACGTAACCAAGATTTTTTTATTCTTTTAGAATTGAGTTCTATATCCAGATTTTTTTTTAACAAAATTTCATTTACTTATGTTTATAACTGTAGAAGTTATTAAGCTGTAAAGGATTAGGACAGACGGACAGACGCACAGACGGACGGACATGACGAAACTATAAGGGCTCCTTGTAGAAACTACGGAACCCTAAAAAGGTGTTTAAGTCTGGCTTAAGCAAAACCTATCATAAAAGCATTAAACTCGTATTTTTTTTTTGTAATAAGGTGGAGTGTGTAGTTGGCTAGTAAAAGTGCACATAAAAATTATTTCAAGTGATCATAGAGTATATGTCAACATAACATAAGCGCCTACGTTATATGTAACGTGTGTGGTATGCCACATAATTAATATATGTATGTATTTATTTGCTTGATAGCCTATGCCCGCGACTTCACCCGCGTGACTGTCTTTTATCGCGTATCCCTCAGGAACTGTTCATCTTCCTGGGATAAAAAGTATAGCCTATTTGTTAATCCGGATTATGTTCATTGACAACACGCAGTCTTAGAAGTATGATACGTATTTACTTATTGAGTTGCGAATTAAGCCTAAATTGTGATAATTTTTTAGCGACTGCTGAGCGTGGGGTCTTGGGTTCGATTCCCGGGTCGGGCAAAGTGTTATTGAGTTTTTCCATTAGGAAATTCTCAGTAGCAGCCCGGAGTCTGGATTTGTGCCCGGTTAATGGCAATAGGCTCGCCCCCTGTTACATGGGACTTATAACATAACTGGCGAAATGTGGGTGTACTATTACACCTCTGCCTACCCCTTCGGGGAAATACAGGCGTGATGTTATGTTATGTTATGTGTGTCATAATTTTGAAAACGATTTGGTACTGTTTATCGTCATCATCAACTCAGTCTATCGCAGTCCACAGCTGGACATATGCCTCTACCAAGTTGCGCCACAACACTCGGTCCTTTGCCTTCCGTCTTTTGGTATTGTTGCTTCTACAATATTAACTCGTACCTAAGTACTATAAAGGGTTTTATTTATGAGGATGATCCATGTGTTATTTAACGTTCGCATTTATGAACCTGGAATTTTCATTCGGAAATACCAAATTCCTACGTAAAATGTTGTTAGAATTTATATATTTTTACGGATTTACCCTATTCATACGTAATGAATGAACAATACGTCATTAATCACGTACCTACCTACATAATAACAATTTGTTCTAAATACATTTATTAATTTACCTTATATGATGTATTCGACATAGGGAGGAATTGAGATGTCATACCTAACTCATCGAGTTTTCCCCATTGTAAAATAACAATAAAATAATTAATATATTAAAGTGTTTCCTAAATAAATTAGTAAACTAACTCCTTTGTTCGTTTCTAATTAATTTGATTACAACTGAACGTGATCGTGTACTATTAAGGATATTAAAATTAAAAATTAATTTTATCAACAACAAAGACTAACATACATCTCAGTACAGTACCTAAATTCATCATAATGTAGGTATGCCATACTAATGGTATTATATGGATATTCATACTCAAATTAAATATTAAATCATTATTAATTATGAATTGAAAGTAATATAATCACTTTTAATAATGATTTAATATTTAATTTGATTATTTTTATTGAAGAGTTTTTCCAAATGAGTTGTGTCCTTACGTATGAATATCGATTCTGATAACGTACCTCACAGGAACAACAGGGTTTTTGTTACATGTTGCTGGTTGCAAAGATGCTTTGTTATCGTAATTAATTTTAGGCATTTACTAAAATAATTATAATAAGTAATGTTTGTTTTCGTTTGCATAAAACCTTTATTTCTTTATGAATAACATACTTGAGTCTTGCATTGGACATCCACATGACAATGTGACGTGAAAATAATAAGGAGCCAGTGAATTTATCGTTAAAATGTTTTTACATATAAAAATTATTATTATAATAATTTATAAGAACCTTTATTCCTTTACGAATACCATGCACTGGCATGGTATTCGTAAAGGAATAAAGGTTTTGTGGAAACAAAAACATTTTTAGAATTATTTTAGTAATGTATATAAAAATCTTGCTACTTATAAAGCATCTTGGCAATAATTGCAACCTTAGTACATTTACGTCTATAAATATTCCGGATTAATAGTGTGGAACCTTATTATTATTATTAAGTATTTAAGTATTTCTACAGAAGACCGCAGACTTGCCTCTTTTTTTAGCGTTTGTGGACTACGAGAAAGCCTTCGATTAGATTGAGACTTGGACTGTACTACAGTCTCTTCAACGGTTCCAGATTGACTATCGGTACATCGAAGTGTTAAAGTCTCTGATATGAAAACGCCACTATGTCAGTCTGGTTACAGGACCAAGCTTCGAAACCTATCCTTCTGCAGCGAGGTGTGAGACAGGGAGATGTGATCTCTCCGAAACTGTTCACTGCTGCATTGGAGGATGTCTTCAAGGTTCTGAACTAGAAAAGGCTAGGCATTAACATAAACGGCGAGTACATCACTCACCTTCGGTTTGCCGCGACATAGTTGTCATGGCTGAGACCACGGAGGACCACGGTACAATGCTCGATGACCTCAGTAGAGCTTCCGATAGAGTGGGTCTTAAAATGAATATGGACAAGACAAAGGTTATGTTGAATTCCCATATAGCACCCATTCCCGTAAACATCGGAGAATCTACACTCGAAGTTGTTTACGATTATGTATATATATAACCTACGACAAACTGTCAAGTCAGGTAGGTCCAAGTTCGAGAAAGAGGTCAATCGTCGAATCCGACTCGGTTGGGCAGCGTTCGGGAAGCTACGCAATATCTTTTCTTCCAAAATACCGCAGTGTCTCAAGAAGAAAGTCTTTGACCAGTGTGTGTTACCAGTAATTACTTACGGCACTGAAACGTGGTCGCTTACAATGGGCAGGCCCATAGAAGGCTCAAAGTCACTCAAAGGGCAATGGAAAGGGCTATGCTCAGAGTGTCCCTGCGTGATCGAATCAGAAATGAGGAGATTTGCAGGAGAACGAAGGTGACCGACATAGCCCGAAGAATTGCCAAACTTAAGTAGCAGTGGGCGGGGCACATTGCTCGCAGAACGGACGGCCGATGGGGCAGTAAAGTTCTGGAGTGGCGACCGCGTACTAGAAGGCGCTGCGTGGGTAGGCCCCCCATAAGGTGGACCGACGACCTGGTAAAGGTCGCAGGTATCCGCTGGATGCGGAAAGCGCGGGACCGGTCGCTGTGGCGATGCTTGGGGGAGACCTATCTCAAGCAGTGGACGTCTTTCGTCGAAATGATGATGATGCTGATGATGATGATGATTTATATAATTATAAATCGAAAATACCACTAAGTAATTTTAAGGAATGTTTCTTAAACAAGTTCATGCTATAAATAGCAAATACTTAGAGGCTGTACGCTTATGTCATGACATGCAATTCCAAGGTGAACTGGCGAGCGCAGGTCCGTCCTACAATTTTGCGTCCATACAAAAGATAACAAAAAAGCTCCGGTTATGACTATGACTGACAGTTGTAAACATCACCAAATGTCTGTGATCATGGAACATACATACGTTTATGTTCGCATAACTCGACAAAATGTAGGCAACACCTTTTTTTTTGTTGCGATTTCTGGTTTGGTCTCATGGTAAAAGTTGTTCATAATGATGAGTACAATCAGTTATTTCAATTACACGTTGTATATCCGGCGACACTGGATACTTATATCTTTGTTACGACCGAAATAAAATTAATGACCAATCTATCCACGATTTGCTCTACTAGAGATTGAAATTTGACATAAGCTCCATACACTTTGTGTCAAATTTCTATTTCTAGTAGGGAAAATCGTGTATAGATAGGTTATTGATTTTGGCCGTTAGTGTGCATCGTTTTCGCGGGTTCGTGGCTCAAATGTAGAGCGGTCAATACGTGTAGCGACGCGGCTGCATCCCATATTTAATAAAGTTTACGAAAAGGAAGTGAATGTATGAAGAGTTGTCGAGTTCAGATAGGGACCCTGATGGAATGTCACCGAATGAGCTCAATGATTGGTAGATATACTTATTAAGGCAAATGTTATTAACGTTCATGTGTAGGAAACCGGTTTTGGTTAGGTGACAAAAAACTAATAGTTTTGATTAAAAATGCAATACGTGTGAGTGTACGCATGCGAAGCGTTGTGTTGTGTTATGTTATGCTATAGTGACTAGGTATTGTTATCATGTATTTTGGTAGTCTGGACCTAAAAATCATCAAAATATATGATGATTTGTTTTTGTAGTTGATTAGTTGGAACAGTGTGTGTAACACATTACGATATTGTTTTGGGTAAATAAACGGTTATTTGTGTCTGGCGCAGGAATTACATGATTATTTTTGGATCATATGAAATGATCCTCAAGCTGAAACAATTTGTCGCAAAATTGCCTACAAAGTGAGCACAGACAGAACCTACAGAACGTGAACCAGGGTCTTAAGACATTGAAAGGAGTGAAAGAAAAATGGTTTATAGTCCATTTAAATAACTAAACAGTGCATGCGTATGGGCAATGAGAATACTACGACAGTATTAGATAAAGAGTAAATAAAATAAAATAATAAAATAGGTTTTTGTTGTCTCTCATACATTTTTATACAATACAGAAATTGAGGCAGCCCCAGTAAGTTATAAGAATACTTGTGTTAGGGTTGCCTCGCAACTTCCCTTACTAGTTTTATAATAATTATGAGACGTTAAATAAATAAAGAGGAGAAGGATGTGGGTATATTTCCCACATTAGTCAATGTCAATACTTTATTGTCAAACTAACCGGACATTGTGGCTGCGCAAGATCAATATGGTCGTCTTCCGTAGCTCTTACGTAATGTTCTGTAGGGACACACAATGGGTTGGTGCTATGACAAGTTATGTGTCACCAATGTCTTCACATCTTAAATTTTCTACTCAACCCATCTTAATCTATTGCTAATTACAAAGGCCTCACCAAAGTATCGCCACAACATTCGGTCTTTCACTACGTGTATCTTAATTATTATAAATTGCGTGCGGAGTATGAAACCAGAAATGCGTGTGGAGTATGAAACCAGAAATGCGTGTATATGAAACCAGAAATGCGTGGTAACATATGGAGAGCTCATACAGGGAATGCTATCCAACAACTCCTTGTACGGGGTCAACCTTGAAATCGCGATAAATCAATTAGCCCTTCCAGAAATTTCAGTCGACTGGTATTGCACTTTTCTATGAATCAGCTGTTATTTTTTTCATGAGTACCTAGTTCTATGCTATACCCTGAATGAGCTCCCCAAATATAACCAAGCATTTCTGATACACGTTTTATATGTATAATCGCATTCTGTCAACGAAAAAATTAAACCCTATAGACAACATTACATCTTTACATCTTTTTTCGAAATTAATTTCGCCAATTTTATACTAGACTACGCTTTGCCCGCGGCTTCGCCCGCGTACTATAATAAACAAATAGCCTATGTCACTTCTGGATAAAGTAGCTTACTATTCGTGAAAGAATTATTAAAATCAGTTCAGCAGTTCCGAGTTTATCGATTACAATAAACAAACATAACTTTCCTCTTTTAATATGATATACTAGACTTTTCCCACGGCTTCGCCCGCGTACTGAAATAAAATATACTAGCCTATGTTACTTCTGGATAAGGTAGCTTTCTAATGGTGAAAGAATTATTAAAATCGGTTCAGTATACATAGTTCAAGAGTTTATCGATTACAAACAAACAAACAATCTTTCCTTTTTATAATATTAGCATAGATATATACTATAGTATATATATACATAATTCATAATATATTATATCTATACATATATAATTGTAATTGAACTAGCCTATGCCCGCGGCTTCGCTCCCGTGGTGCGAAAAAAATGGTATCTATACACACAAACAGTGGGTCAAATTTCATACAAATCGGTCCAATAGTTTTTGCGCGATACTCGAACAAACAAATAAACTAACAGACTACTACAGTTTTATAATACTTATATTATTAGGATATTTAGATAATTCAAGATTCGACATTTGTGACATATGTTATCTTGATGCGGCAGCGGCAGTGCGTACCCACGTTGGTAGTAGGGCATGCATTCCGAAATTCCGGAATCTCGAAACTCCGGAATCTCGGACAGATTTTTACGATTTTTCAGTTCCGGAATTGAGCAACTCGATATCGTAATTCCGATATTCATAATTACTTAAAGTTACTTTTCGGCTATGTGTTTATAGCACATATCCATTAAAGGGCATGAAGTTTCATATATTTTCAGTTTCGAAATTAGCTTATATAATTAGTCTCATAAGTTTCAATATTATATGAAATCTTTAAATCAAATAAGCCTATCGAAATCTTCTGCTGGACATAGAAATTTCCCCAAGTTGTGCGACAAGACTGAAACCTCTCCTCCTTCCGCATTCAGTACAACTCAGCTACTTTCTTTAGGTTGTTTGTTCATTTATCTAGATGGTCATATGCTGCGTTTTTCCTCTAAAGGATTCGCCTGCTCCAACGGCCATAGGTTCTTCAACAGCCATGAGTCCATGACCCAGCCCACTACCACTACAGCTTGCCGATTTTGCGAGCTATGTCAGTCACTGTGGCTATTTTCCGGATAATCTCATTGCGAATCTTTTTGTTTAAAGAATATCCAAGCATAGTTTGCTGAGTAACTTGTGGACTAGTCCAACTGACAGTGTCCACGGCTCAGCATCGTAGGACACGACAGACAGGACGTACTGGTTGAAGACTTGTTTTCATACATTGCGGTAGAGGTCACGAGAAGATTCGAGGAAGGTTGCTAAATGCAGTCGGCTCTTTTCTCGATGAGACACAAGTCTACCAGGCTGAATAAACACATTCACAGTCTACATTTTCGAGCGCTTTCTCTTCAAGATCTTCGCTTTTTCTTACAAGAGCCGACCTCAGCGCAAGACTTTTTTGTCTAGATTCATCCCAAGACCAACAAGCGAAACAGCTTTAGTTTTATAAAAATTAGCGTCTTCTGTACACTGCGGTAGAGCATGGTTGTGGTTTAGAGTGTTGTAACATTTTAGACACCTGGCTTGCTTCTGTGGAATTCGTCGAGTCTTCTGACGAGACAATTTGTGACGAGCTTCTAGAACAGCTTGTATACATGACCCAGGAGTGAAATGCATCTGTTTTCCTCCAGCAAGGTTATTTCACCTTTCTTGAAGGTCAGAACCACTGGACTCCTGCTCCATGCCTTCTGTGTAGTGCCTTGTTGAATGGCGGAAAACAAACTAGCTCTTTCAAAACCAGGAGTAACGCTTGCACCCCTAAAAGGGGGACCGACCGTCATCATCACCACCCGAAGGTTTTTTGTTCTTTATCTGCCCAAGGGCCGCACTAATAAGGCATTGGTCAACCTTTCAGAGATTCTTGAAATGGTGCGTGAATGTTGCTAGAAACCCATGGTCTTGCTGTTCTCACGGGAAACGGGAAGGTTAAAAAACTTCATCAAACATCTCAATATTAGAAGGACCGATATTTTTTTCCGCTGCTATAAGTATGATTAGATGAGTACTTTTTCACTTGTGTAAATCTCATGGCTACAAAAAAAGTACTTACGATATCAAGTTTGGTAAAAATCTTTTTTTGAATTTTATTTCTTGTTCAAATGTGTTCTTGGGATCGTTAGATTTTCAGTATGCTGCTGCTGAGAGACATATTCTCAGTCAGTTGCGAATGTAGCCTGCTACTGAGAAAACTCTTTCTAGAGCTGATTTGGATTCAGTGATTTAACATGACACGGCCGTGTTTCTTTAAATAAAGTCGAATAGAAAATTTGAACGTTCTAAAACAATAAAGTTTCGAAATAAGCTAATTGTAAAAAAATATACCAATTCCGGAACTAGTTCCGGAATTCCGGAGTTCAGTACCCAATATCGGAAATCAGTTCCGGAATTGGAAACCTTCCGATATTGCATGCCCTAGTTGGTAGTAAGTGAGTCATTGTAACTGAGATTCGTTCCTGAAATAGACTGAAATAATTTAAAAAGTTCACGTTTCATGCTTGCGATCATAATTCGAGACAGTAATAAAGTTATTGTCGGCAGGTGTTCGATGCAGTAGTCAAATAAAAGTAGGTCAGGTTTTACGCATTTTAACAAGAATTTGGAGTGATTGTACACACAGCTACATGTCAAGCTTTATAATTCCAGTATAAGCTGACCTCACATTGTAAAGGCTTTCCGTACAATAAGAGGTCAGCTTATACTGGAAATGTGTAGCTTGATCTGTAGCCGTCCGTTAGTACTATCAGCAAACTTTTCGGTGAACCACCACTAATGCTAAAATTGCTTGCGCTCAGTGTTCGACGGCAGCAGTAGGTACACACGGCTACACATCAAGCTGTAAAAAACCAGTAAAGGCTGACCTCGCGTTGTAAGTAAAACCTATACAATGCGAGGTCAGCTTATACTGGAAATGTACAGCTTGATGTGTAGCCGTGTGTACGTGTAATGTAGCAGGATTCGTTCAAGGGACTTTGACGACAAAATGTATCACCGGGAAGGATCGCGACTGTCCCTACTTAGTTTCTTTTATTTATTTATTTAACAGCTGCCTACTGTACTTACAGTTGCCCAACACGTACAGTTGGCCAAGTTATAATTTAGGTACCTATATAATATATTCTTATAGGTCTAATGTCCATAATCACTTAGGCGTGATGTTATATTTATGTTATACCTAATCACTTTAAAATTTATGACAACAGCTGACAAATTGGTTTATTTTTGTGTAAAAAATATCAACTTCTGGTTGTTGAGCAATCAGAGCGTTGAGCAATTAAACAGCATTATTATTTGGAGCAAACTGGGAAGTGCATGTGCGTGACAGTGGCGCCAATTTGAGATCTAATTAAGTAATAAAAAATTATAAACATTATGAATTAAAAAGAGTAGTTGATATTAGTGTGTTGTATTAGTTAGGTAGGTAGATAGATAAAGTCAACTGCGCTTCATCATCATTGTCATTGATAACACTTGGATTAAAAAATCGCCCTTACAACTTAAGAAATAAAGACGCTGTCAATGTCAAAGTGTTCCCACTGACGTGCAGTCGACCGTACCTACCCTAAATCTGTAGCAGCTCTTGTTTATTAGTAGATAAACCTTCTTTAGTATTAAAACATGTGTTAGGTTAGGTGGACCTCCTAAAGCAAAAGAGGAACAATTTACGACAGTAAAATATTTTTTTAGATAAATAAAAAATTTGTTTGTAAAAGAATCGTCTGTATCAAAAATGTTTGTGAGTCGGAAAGTGTTTGAATTCTGACATAAAACATGACTAAAATATTCGGCCTTGATATCAACCAACAGCTAAAATTGTGTGAATTTCGTCAGTATGTCTGTGGTTAACTCTATTAGATGGGATATTGGTATATTTACATCACCAACAATTCCCTGTCTTTTGATATTTTACTAGTAAAATATTATTCACTTCATGTCGATGTTTACTTTCACTTGGAAAGTTGAGTGACCTCATAAACAAACGGTAAGGAGGGAAAGAAAGGAGACGCAAGTCATTTGAGAATAGAAGGAACTTGAAATAAACACAACATTAGTGTCACATTGTAGTAAAGATAAAAATGCTCTTCACTCGTCCAATTTTTAGTTAATTTAGTTTTATGAACTTAAATATTTTATTTATTTATTTATTATTATTTAATTATTAATTTTATAGGATGAATTAGTCCACTTCGATGTGAGGGGTCCAATGTATTTGATCAATTTAAAAAGGTATGATGTTTAAAAATAGTGATGAGATTTTAATTTTGTCATGCATTTCAGCATTATAGAAGTCTTTACAAGGATTTTTAAGGCACACATCTTTAATAATTTTGATAAACATAGTTAGTTCTTGTACGGAGTAACCTTTTCGACTACTTAAACCCATTCGATCATCCTAAACTTTGCTCGAGAAGAAATATAACAGAAAGCGGAATCTGTCCCTTCCGAAAGAGGTAGTAAAATGCTGGGTACTTACAATTTACATCTGAAACAAGATCTCATTCATTGATAAAATAAAGTGCGCATTGCACATCTCACATGGAAAAAATGTATAGTTATCTAAGCGCATCTAATATCGCTTCTTAATCGCTAAGTGCCTACGCATCGCCGTGTGCGGTGTGTGTGGGACATCTATTATGCGCTGATTATTCCGAAGGCCAACATACCCCGGTATAGAAGGTCCAGCCCACCAGGTAATTAATACCAAATAAGTTATTTACCAGACGGCCGATGAAAGGAGTTGGCCGGCCTTGTTAGGTGTTTAGTATGTCCAACTTGTTCCTTAGCGACACAACTCTAAAAGTTTATGAGGTTATTGCTATCAAGTTGACTAATACTAATTTATATAGGCAATACGTAGTTTACCTGGCTGCATTCAGAACTAACTATTGACATGATAAGGAGATCTGAAGGCCAATTCACGTAACTAAAGAAATGCAGTTGCAGTGCAGTTGTAGTGCAGTTGCAGTTAAGTTTCGATCAAAACAATGCTTTTCGTATTCTCTTATTTACGGCGATCGCTGTCAGAAACGAACTGCAGCGTCACTGCAACTTGATCGGTGCGTCATGAAGTTACGTGAATTAGGGCCCTGTTTGACAACAGCAGTTCGCCTGTCAAGCATGAAGCTGTAGAAATTTTTGTATGGAAAATATTCAAAAAAATCTTGGAAGAAAGAGAAAACTGAGAAGGAAATGATGGAGCTTTAAAATTACAGTTTTAACTCAAATAAAAAACTATCTTACTCTCTGTAAAATGTAGCGCCTGTAAACAGTTGTTTTTTTTTTTTCATTTTACGTAGGTACATTATATAGTCCCGTCAACGGTTATCAAATTAAGATATTAGGAACGCATGACTTCAATTGACCCGCATTAAAGGGTCGAGATGTTAATTAATACATAGATAACTACAATTTATGGCGACAGAGATACTTACCTACGATTTATAGGTGCTGTCACTAAGTACACAAAACTTACTGTCTATATCACGATTTCGAAACATTTATGACGGAGTGTGAAGTCTGTGAAGTTGTTTCATAGAAGTCGCAGATCTCTGAATAAGATACCAGTTTTTATTGAAGACCTGTAAATTAACTCAGAAGCTGTCTTTACATTAGCTTACCTTGAAATTTGAACACGTAACTGTAATATTTGTACCTGTGATCTTGGACGAATAAAAAAAGGCGGACGGAATCTCGATAAACAATAAGTGAAGCATCCATAGTAAGAAGTACGGGCTGGCACGCTCACATTCACACCCAAACCCATAGTAAGACAAAAAGCCGCGATTACACAACAAATCTCGTGTGACGGTAGTCATAGTCGTAGTGTCACAAATAAAATTACAATATGGTGTGTTAAAATGTTGTCGAAATTATAGTGCGTTTAGGAATAAATTCAGTGCTTCAATCTTTTTTCAGCGAGATTCCGTCTGCCTTTTTTATTCGTCCAAGCCTGTGATATTGAATTTCCCAGGTGACTTCATAATGCACTTGAGTTGAACCTTCGATCAATAATAGTACGTTGAACAAATGGATATTAAATTATAATTTAACGCATAGGTATTACAATAATGCAATATCAATGTCTTTGTTCTTGAATATAAATTGATTTAGCACCTCAGCTTACTTCATTCGCTTCTATTAGAAAATCGTTTAAATAAATAAGTATAAATAAATATTTTTAGGACATTTTTACACAGCACCATCTAGTCCCAAACTAAGCAGAGCTTGTGCTATGGGTACTAGACAATGGATATACACTTTTTTTTGTTGTAATTACATACTTATTACAATACATAAGAAACACCCAGACCAACACAAACACTTATGTTCATCAAGCAAATATTTGCGTCCTTTGCGAATCGAACCCACGACCTCGTGATCAGCAGTCCGACCCTCGAACCACTAGAACACAGACGTCGTCAGACATATAATAGACGCAGTGCTGCGAACAATCATAGTGAAGCCAACAAAACCTTGCTCCTTCATGTACAAACCAGCGCTCACGTACACATCATGCACCTGAGACCTGTGTGTACTGAGAGCGGTGAGCACGGTTTGAGGTGCACGTGCGTGAGCGCTGGTTTGTACACACGGCTACACATCAAGCTGTACATTTCCAGTTTATGCTGACCTCGCATTGCATAGGCTTTCCGTACAATGCGAGATCAGCTTATACTGGAAATGTACAGCTTGATGTGTAACCGTGCGTACACGGATGAGCACGGTTTTGTTGGCTTCACTATGATTGTTTGTAGCACGTCGTCTATATATTTTACTATGTCTGTAACTGTAAATTGATTTAGCACCACAGCTTACTTCATTCGCTTCTATTAGAAAATTATTTAGCAATGAATTCATAGTTATCATACAGTTGACATTCATATGATATCACCTCTCTAACTTGGTCAGATACTAATGAATATGAGTAACGTAGATCAACCTTGGTTTTGTCAATGAACAGAATCAGTTTCTCAGTAACTGGATGAAGCTTTTCATTCCATATTGACTATGACATCATCGTTCATCTTGGCTGTAGGAGTAGCTCTTGAGTTTCGCGCTGCAGCTCACAGTACATGACGGCATGCATACAGAACTACACGCTTGTTCAATTAATTAGCATCATAGGAACTGTGTATTCGAACGAAACTGACGAACTTATGTTTGAGTGAATACATTAAGTGATTTTGTAATGTTATTAGTTCGGAGTTTAATGTGATCGTAAAATAATGGAGTATCTTAAAAGTTTGTGGCGACGGTATTTCGGAAGGCATGAGAAATATGTTATTGTGCCATTTCAGCCAGGTAAATAAATTAGAAAAGGAATAGAATTGATAGAAGTATCCCAGTATTCAAGATTTTACCTGCCGTATACAATTAAAAGCAAGTGTAAATTAATACCAAAAATGATTAAAAAAAGGTTTATTTAGAGAATTTTTGAGCCAAATCAAGAGCTATGAACGTTTCTATAAAATAAGGAATGTACATTTGTTGTTTGATGTTTGATGTACAATGTACGTTTGTACCCGATTGGTAATATCTGCGTCATAGAAATCTAAATACATAATAAGGTATAGAAGTGGTAAAGGCGTGAACTTGTCGCCGCGTACAGGTGTCTCGTAGCACACCAGTGCGCGAACCTTTGCTTGATCATTAGTGCTGTTTGGGATACAGAGTCAATAAATTGACTTCACCATATTATACAAGATTTTTTTTTAACTAGTCCGCAATTTTTTTTCGTGGTTCAGTATGAGTAATACATTTCCATTAAAGATATAAATTGTAGAAAGAAAAAATCGCTCACGAGCAGGATTCGAACCTGCGACTCCTGGCTCAGTACGCCAGTGCTTTAGCCACTAAGCTACCGTGAACACTGCTCGTGGTATCGAAATTATCCTCCACTATACAATAATAATAATATAATAATAAATAATAATTTAATAATAATTAAATTTTTTATCATTTCGATACCACGAGCAGTGTTCACGGAAGCTTAGTGGCTAAAGCACTGGCGTACTGAGCCAGGAGTCGCAGGTTCGAATCCTGCTCGTGAGCGATTTTTTCTTTCCACAATTTATATCTTTAGAATTCGCTTCGCATGCGTAAAATGCGTTAAAATAATAAAATAATTACATTTCCATTAATTGTTCAATACTTTTTTTTATATTTTTATCCGACTTAAAATCAGCAAAATATGGACACAATCTGTTCGTAATAACATCAATGAAAGCGCGCGACGGCTGGCTCACGCGGCCATCCGGGAGGGGGTTGTACCCCCGATGCAAACCAAAAACTGATTTTAAGTCGGATAAAAAAAAAATTTTAAAAAAAGTATTGTTCTATTACTCATACCGAACCACCAAAAAAATTTGCGCACTAGTATTTTTTTTTTCCTGTATATGCTAAGAGAGGAATATTTTTTGTTTTGCATTGAATGCTAGAAACATGGTGGGTGTACTTGCGTATTCATGTGTCTGTAGCGGCAAACCGGTGACTCGCGCTCCGGTGTTAAAAGACTGTAGATAACATTTCTAGTAGGTACCTTATTAATTAGTTTTCTATGATAACTTCTTAGGTTTTCGCGATCACTACACATTATAATAAAACAAAGTTTAACCGGATTAAATCGCGTATATTATTTAAATTGGTTTCCCTGACGTTAGATTTCTATGATCTGCGTGTATATACAGGGTGTCAGGGAAACGCTTCCGAAAACGAAGATAGGTGATAGTGCTGGTGATTACTGATACGAAACCACGAAAAAAATGCGATTCTTTTGATAGATTTTTTCATTATTTTTTGCATTTTTCATTATGTATGAGTTTTATTTAACTGCCCAAAGCTGATTTTGTATGAAAAATGCTAAAAAATATATATGAAAAAATGTAAAAAAAAGAATCGCATTTTTTTTCGTGGTTTCGTATCAGTAATCACCAGCACCTATCTTCGTTTACGGAAGCGTTCCCCTTACACCCAGTATACACTATCTATATTACACGAATAATACAACGGAAATAATTGAAGATCTTACCAAGTAACTATTATATTCATCTGTGATTTTACTGCAAGGTAATCACATAAATCAGTCTATATATTTCTGTGAAGGTAGCAGTATAGTGTAGGTACCTACCTATTATGTAATTGCAAATTGTGTAATTGCAAGATTGACATCTTGGCTAACCGCCAATTGTTAGCCGCGAAGTTTTTTGACTATGACTAATACTTATTCGGAAGTTTTCATTCATTATAATCCATTAGAATTATTTTTTATGTTTACGATATGGGTATTAATTAAACGTATTGAATTCTGTATCGAGAATATAGTCATCAACTCATCATCAACTCAGCCTTTCGCAATCCACTGCTGGACATAGGCCTCTCCCAAGTTGCGCCACAACACAACACTCGATCGTCTGCCTTCCGCACCCAGCCACGTTCTTCAGGTCGTCGGTCCACCTGGTAGGGGGGCGCCCTACGCACGTTTGCCGATTCGCGGTCTCTAGAATATAGAATATACTAGGTACACCTAACTATGATAAAGCCCTGATAACTTCAATTAAGGTAACTTTTATAATGGACCTAGGATCTTAAAGATCTTATAACCTTTGACAATAAGCTAATTTAGGTATTTGATGTGATGTAGGCTTAGAACTATCTTTATTTCTTTTTCAACGTACTACGTAGTATCTACTAGTCATCGAAATACGTCCACTGCTGGACATAGGCTTCCCCAAAGCATCACCACCACGACCGGTCCTGCGCTTTCCGCATCCAGCGGATTCCCGTGCCTTCACCAGGTCGTCGGTTCACCCTGTGGGGGGCCTACCCACGTTGTGCCTTCCAGTATGCGGTCACCACTCCAGTGGCCTGATTCTCAAACGTTCGAAAAGTTTCCGTTTCAGAAGTGAAATTTGACCGCCAAACGAAAAAAAACGACGACTTCCTGCGAACAACGCTGCAAAGCATTCAAAACGTCAGGAAAACCAATTTTAATAATAATACACGATGTAATCCGGTTAAATTTATTTTATTAAGTAACAAAACGATTTGAGAACCGAACGGATTCGAAAACGCAACGGGATTTTTACGGAAACTCTTCCGAGAGCCATTTGTTGTCAGTAAGCACTCGATGTAAAATTAAAGAACTATAAATAGCGTTTCCGAATACGTTCGATTTTTACGTACGTTTTGTTTTTTAACCGACTTCAAAAAAAGGAGGAGGTTATGTATTCCGCGGGTTTTTTTTTTTTTTTTTTTTTTTTTTTTTTTTTTTTTCATGTATGTACACCGATTACTCCGAGATTTGTGGGCCGATTTACGTGGTTGTTTTTTTATTTGGTAGAGAAAGTCCGCGCGGTGGTCCCATATAAATTTTATTGACTTAGGTTGAGTAGTTTTTTAACTAGCTTCAATAAATCAGTTTATTTTAGCTTCGCCTATCTAGATGATCTGCTCATTCTTCGTTTTTCTGAGAATTCTTGGCCAATATGCGTGTTTTTTTTTCACGATAGTGATTGGACGTTTGGAAGAACATGAGCGAGACCTTTGCCCAGCAGTGGGATAGCAAAGGTTAATAAAAATATATTCTCAAATTGGTTATATAAACATTTATGAATCAACCCTCAACTAAAAAGTAAGAAATAAAAACTTTTTAACAAAAAATAAAACCGACTTCAAAAACCTTGACTAAAAAGTAAAAAATAATCATTGTATGTATTTTAAAATCTTAACATAAGCAACATTTTTAATCAAATAAGTTTAACCGGATTACATCGTATATTATTATTAAAATTGATTTTCCTGACGTTTCGAATGCTTTGCAGTGTTCATGGTCGTAGGAAGTGGTAGTTTTGTTTCATTTGCTGGTTAAATTTCACTTTGGAAACGGAAACTTTTCGAACGTTTGTGAATCAGGCCACAGAACTTTAAGGCCCCATCGGCCATCCATTCTGGGAGCAATGTGCCCCGCACACTGCCACTTAAGTTTGGCCATTCTTCGGGTTATGTCAGTTACCTTCGTTCTTCTGCGAATCTCCTCATTTCTGATTCGATCAGGCAGGGACACTCCGAGCATAGCCCTCTCCATTGCGCTTTGAGTGACTTTGAGCCTATGTACTAGTAATTATTCGATAACTTTATCTGACTGCATTGTTAAGTTTTGTAACACAGTTTCTGTTTATTTATTCAGATGTCATCGACGCGACGCGGCAGGGCGTGCTTGCTGTGCAGGGAATTGATTTCTGTGTCGAAACGAACGGCGAGAACCACCACACGCACAAGTACAACCTGATGACAAGGAGCGTCGACAAATGCCTGGTTGTGCGACGAGGACAGGCTTTCAAACTTGATATACTACTAAACAGGCCTTACGATGCCAGCAGAGATGCTGTCTCGTTTATTTTCCATGTTGGAGGTATATTTATGATATTTATACTATTAGTTTATATAACCTTATTATTAAACTTTTTAAGGGGTCATTGTACCTACTCATCTTTAAAAAAAAACCTGAAATCGCGAAAAAAAAACAGCTGATCCCTATATTTTGTCGATTTATGTGAACACAAATGTAGAGACCAGCTGATATTTTTTTCACGATTTTATGGTTGGTTCCATAGTAAAAGTTGTTCATAATAATGAGTAGAATAAGGCTTAAGAGGCTTTAGTATCAACTAAGAATAAAGTTTTATAGTTGCATTATACAAAAGTGGCGGGTCTTATTATTTAGTAAAGGTTATGGCGACATACCTAATGTTCCCACCACAAAGGATGTCTTATGTGATTGTGCTTGCAAATTGAGTAACCTTTTTCAAATAGGTACATCGTAACTAAGCTATTTATTTTGTGTTTCCTTCAAAAGATTTTTTAGATAAGACTGTTTTGACCGTGGGTATTACCCAAAAAAACTATAATAGGATACTTTTCGTTAGTTAGGGTTATGATGATCGCCTTTGATAGCGAACCAAATATTCAAGGTCTTAGTACAAAACAGTTGATTCCTGATATTGAACTAGTCAATTACACATGGGTTGG
Organism: Asteroscopus sphinx; assembly: GCA_949699075.1. Lineage (NCBI taxonomy): Eukaryota > Metazoa > Arthropoda > Insecta > Lepidoptera > Noctuidae > Asteroscopus > Asteroscopus sphinx. The sequence goes on along the minus strand of OX453004.1, from coordinate 22,928,448 downwards.
TCATACTGGTACAAGTCGAGATATTGCGTAACGTTCAATTAAGCTGACACGTAAGTGATAAAAATAATGCCATGACCATGTATCTTTTACGCAGACGTTGAAACAAGAGGACCATCAGACGACACATCCGCCGCTGTTCCGTTACTAGAAAAAGGCACAGAGACTTTCGGAGCATGGAGCGCGACTTATGAGGGTCAGATGGACTCTCACCTGATGGTAGCTGTGATCCCTTCAGCGGACTGCATCGTAGCCGCCTGGAAGTTTGACGTGGACACAAGACTTAGTGGAGGCAGCTCCCTCAGCTACAGACATCCCCTGCCCATTTACGTGCTCTTTAATCCTTGGTGCTTGACTGACAGTGTTTACATGCCAGGTCAGTACAGTATTACAAAGTTTTATTACATAAAATACCTTATCATTTAAGAATATCTGATGGAAATCCAAAAACACTGAATCTACTTTTAACTCGTTAATTGTGATTGAAGTCCGCTTGCCTTACTGGAAACTATATATGGCCACCTTTTGCCACTGTTTTTCTATTATGTCAAAATTGTTCGTCTAATGAATTCTTATAAATGCTAGCAAACCAAAATAAATTGATGAAATGTCTCAAAATTTTTCAGGTCACAGTCATCGTGACGAATACGTGTTAGAAGATGGAGGGTTGATGTTCAGAGGAGTATATAACCGTATGAAGCCCACACCTTGGAATTATGCGCAATACGAAAAAGATATACTGGACTGCGCACTTTATCTAGTCAGAGAAGTTGGAAAGGTAATTGATTAAAATTTTCTTTTGTACTAGAAACATGTTTTACCTCTACTTTATAGGTAAGCAATGCGGAGAGATCTTTCTATTATTTTAATGTTATTTGAAAGCACGAAACATTTATGTATAGTGGTCGTATGCTTTGAAATAATATCTAAATTATTTATAATTTGCTAGGTAAAGGGTCGCGCCAGAAGTGACCCAATCCGGACAACGAGAGCTTTGTCTGCTGCAGTGAACGCACAAGACGATAATGGTGTAATTATCGGGAACTGGGGTTCGGAACCGTCGGACTATAGCGGAGGCACGAACCCGCTTAAGTGGGTCGGCTCTTTGGCCATCCTTCAGACTTTTTATGAGAAGAAGAAACCCGTGAAATATGGGCAGTGTTGGGTTTATGCTGGTGTGCTGAATACAAGTAAGTGTGCTTATAATATTGAACGTTAGAATCCGAAGATGATGCTAAACCATGATGACAAGCTTGAGCGACTCCAAAATTTTTGTATCAGATTTATGTTTGGCTTGCGCAAATATGATCACGTTTCCGAATTTCGCACTAAGCTCAAGTGGTTTCCAATACGGCTTCGCCGGAATACTCATATTTTATCACTTCTCTACAGTACTCTGTTTAATCCTAAAACCCCCATTTATCTCAAAGAACGTTTTATGTTCCTTCATGACACACATACTCGATACTTAAGATCATCGGAAAACTTGAGACTTCAGATGCCAGCACATTCAACTATATTCTATGACAAATCCTTCACAGTCCAAGCTGCTCGTTTATGGAATGCGTTACCTCCCAACCAGCAAAAATGTGTACTATAGCAATCGAGAGAACGTTTTCGGACACACTATTTAGTGTATCAAATATGTCCTATAACAATTATGTAAACGTTTACCCAGGCAGGTTTTGGCGCAGTTACATCGCAATTTTGTGACAAAGCCAAGTTATTGTAGCTCCATACGTCACAAGTTAGTACTATACTTGTACTATAATACTGTCGTAAAAGTCTTTTCAAGGTTTTAACAGTGATCTTGTGGCGCTTTCTTCACAAAACAGTTACAAAAAACCAACACGACTCTATTAATTGACTTTTTTGTACTATAGTAGAGATCGGGGATCTTTTATAGTACAGTTTAATTTAGTGTCATTTCTCGTATAGATTGTGAGTTTGATGAGAAATAAAATTAAAGATTATTTCTTGGCAAGTAAATTGATATTACTATTAGCAATATGGCGCTCACGACTTGTGAAATCAGTGTTATCTTATATAGACAGTCAATTTTACTTGCGACTAAAATTTTATTGATAAAGTAGTTAGTATTTTTTAACAAATTTTCAATGCCCCCCCCTTGATTTTCAATATTTATTAAATTAAAATCAATTAAAACATGGGAATGTCTCCAGTGTTGCTATTAACGGATAAAAAGGTACCTACGTGCCTACTATAGGCTTAATTAGTGCACACAGTGACAGCCATCGGCAGCCATGATAAAAATAGGTTTCCTTGGTACATCTTAGATTAAACCACTTGATTGTCGAGGCATATTCCGCAAAATAATAATCCTATCACTCTGCATTATCATTATCATCATCTGAAAATTCACAAACATTAGCATATACACAGCATTAGCATATACACAGCAGCCATTTTATAAACAAAACGCATGACTTACGTTGTAAAAACGATGTTAAATTTCTTTTATAGGATGTTTAGGTTGACTAAAACTAGTAATATACTACTTTTATGTATCGTAAAGGTCCAATAAAAACGATAAAAGCTCTGTAACGTCACTATGAGATATACAAGTTACGAAATAGTGTTTTGATGACCTTTCAGTGTTAAAAGAGTATACTCGTGACAGCTATGACATTGACACTATAGTAGCTATTTGGAAGATTTTATTGTTCAAATTCGATACTTAACAGCGATGTAAAAATCAGCAACAGTACTGAACGGTCGACCAAGGATTCTTGGATTGTCAGGTTGTCGTCGGACGTGCAAAATAAAACCCAATACATATAATTAAGTAAAATAGTTAAAATTGCTGTCGTATTTTTCTTGTCGTCGTCTGTCAAGTGAAAAACAAAATTCCCTTATGTCTCGTCATTGTCCATGCCTTTCGAAGAGGTTGGACGCCCCGACATTCCCACCTCCAGTATTAGGGTCCTGTCCTAATACTCAAGATGGGGAGCGGACGTCCAATCTGCACAACTTCGTCACAGGTCGTCTGTATGTCGCTCCAGTCTGTCCTGGTCCAGTCCTGACGTCTGCTACTCTGACATGTCCGTCTCTACCCGGGTACACTTGTGTCACCACTCCTCGTAACCACAAATTCCGAGGCATTTGGTTGTCAGCAATGATCACTAAGTCTCCTATTGTAAGTGGTTGTGTTTGTCTAAACCATTTGTCACGTCGTGTCAATGTTGGTAAGTATTCATGAACCCACCTCCGCCACAACAAGTCAACCAAACGCTGTGACTCGCGCCAGTTACGACGAAGTAGATCATGATCAGTGTAAGAGTCAAACGGATAGTCCTTAAATTCCGTTGCTGTCAATAAAAAGTCCATTGGTGTCAGTGGTAGTTCGTCAATATGATCTAGAGGTACATAAGTCAATGGTCGATTATTGATCATAAACTCTGCCTCAGCCATCACAGTCTGCAAGGTTTGGTCAGTTGGAGTCTTGTCTTTCAAAATTACCTTGAGAGAGGTTTTGACCGAACGAATAAGCCGTTCCCAACAGCCTCCCATATGTGCTGCAGTCGGAGCGATAAAATTCCATTTTAGCTGTCTTATGGAACCAAACTTTAACAACTCCTGTCTATCAATTTGTGATATAGACTGCTTCAGCTCATTGTCAGCTCCCCTGAAAGTGGTTGCATTGTCGCTCCAAATTTCGCGTGGACATCCACGCCTTGCTACAAAACGCCTTAGGGCCATGATGGCACCACTAGTAGATAGGTCGTTTGTTAGCTCTATGTGTACAGCTCTCACTGTTAGACATGTAAAAAGAGCCCCGTATCTCTTTTCCAGTCGCCGTCCTACTTTAACTGTCATCGGGCCAAAGTAGTCAAGTCCAGTGAAAGTAAAGGCTCGATTTCTGTGTGTAAGCCTTATTTCTGGCAGCTGTCCCATGAGAGGTGGTACGGGTTGTGCACGCCTATTTTTACATACTTGGCAGTCGTTCCAAATAGATTTGACGGCGTTGCGACCATTTAACACCCAATATCTCTTTCTCAAATTATTGAGTACTGACTCCCTTCCATTATGAGCAGCCTCTCTATGGTAGCGTTTTATCAGCAATCGTGTAAAATTATCTTTGGGGTGCAAAATAATGGGATGTTTAGTATCGTCGTGAACGTCAGCTAAATCTATTCTCCCACCTACTCGCAAAATTCCGTCAGTATCCAAAAACGGCGTCAATTGACGTATTGCGCTGTCTTTCGGAACGCACTTATTTTTAATTAGCTCCGTGATATCGTTTGCAAATCTTCTACGTTGACTCAATTTCAGCCATAGAAGTTCTCCTTTGGTCAACTCTTGAGCCGTCAGTTCACCAGTCTGTTTTTCTCTAGCGGGTCGTGCATTGTTCAGAAACCGTTGAGACCAAGCGGTTGCTCTAATCAAGCGCCAATAATTAGAGAATCTTCTATCGTCAGGCAAACAGTCACCCAGAATCTCTAGCGAAACAAAATAAACTGTTTTCACTTCCACATCGTCTGGGTCCAAAGGTGACCCACATTCGTCTTTGGAAGGCCATTTAGTCTCTGGTTCGTAGAGAAAATCTGGTCCGCGCAACCATCTGTTATTGTTTTCAACCATTGTGTCCCGTGTGGCGTCATCAGCGGCGTTTAAAACTGTCGGAACCCACCTCCAGTTGCAGACTTCTGTCAATTCCGCAATTTCACTTACACGGTGAGCCACAAAGGGCTTGAACCTACCGCTTTCTGACTTTATCCAGCTCAGAACAGTTTTTGAGTCCGACCAGTAACAAAGACGCGTCAGATGTACGGCCATATACCCTTTTAGAAATTGTCCTAGTCTTGCTCCCAAGAGAGCTGCCTGAAGTTCAAGCCGTGGTATGCTTAAAGACTTCAGCGGTGCAACCCTTGCCCTTGCCATGACCAGTGTCACCTGCCACGAGCCATCAATTAACTGCCATCTCAGATAGGCAACACTGGCAAAGGCTCTTGAACTTGCGTCACAGAAAATATGTAACTCAACAGCCCCTGCTTTATCGAAAGCGTCAGAAAACATCCAACGAGAAATTCTGACATCTCGCGCTTTGTATAACTCCTGGAGCCATGACTGCCACCTTTCAAAAAGACTCGAATCAATTTCGTCATCCCAACCGATTCTGGATTTCCAGATATCTTGGAACAAAATTCTTGCTTTAACTATAATAAACAGAAGAAATCCCAAAGGGTCAAATATCGTCATTATCACCTTTAAAACCTCTCGCTTTGTAGGTCTCTTAATTCCTAACTTGATCGTATCACTTAAATTGTCAAGCTTCAAAAGGTAACTGAAGCTGTCAGTCTCCGGGTTCCAGTTTACTCCAAGTACACGCTCCGCGTTCATAGTTAGCTCGTTTTTTGCGTCAGTCAGCATCTTGAGTCCGGCTGGAGCCAGCTTGTCGTTTGGTAGGTGTTGCAGAAGATTTTTGGAATTTGACATAAAGTTCCTCATATTAAATCCACCTGATGAATGAATCGAAATGACGTCATCAACAATTTTCTTAGCTTCGTCGTCGGAGTCCACAGAGTAAATAAAATCATCTACATAATGATGTTCTACTATAGCTTTGACAGCTTGTGGGTGCGTAGTCAGAAATCTTTTAGCATTAACATTTTTGACATATTGGGATGACGATGGCGAGCAGATAGCGCCGAAGGTCATCACGTTCATGACATATTCATCACCATCCCACAAGAGCCTTTGAGCTTGTCTGTCCTCCTCGCTAATGAGAATCCTATGAAACATCTCTTGTATGTCACCAACCACTGCTATTTTACCAAAGCGAAACCCTATAAGAACACCCGGCAGTGACGTAAGGAAATCGGGGCCACTTATCAAAAAGTCATTAATTGACTTTCCTTCCGATTTCGCAGCACAATCAAGTACTATGCGTAGCTTATTGGGTTTATTTGGATTGAAAACAGCAAAATGAGGAAGGTACCAAGTCTTACCTGTCTTGGCGTCTTTTTCATCCTTAGTCAATCGGCTTATGTAACCCTTCTGCTCGTTTTCAGCCATCTTCTCCGAATAACGACCAGCAAATTCCGACATACGCTTCATTTTTCGTGCCAGGCTGTCAAATCGCTGGCGTGCTACACTATAACTGTCAGGAAGTTCTGGGTAGTCCTGACACCACAGAAGGCCAGTCTCCCACCTGTCACCTACCATTTTCGTTGTCTTCTCCATAATTTCCAGAGCCCTCAAATCCTCTCGAGAGCGTGGAGTGTCGAAGTGCGGCGTCGTCCCGAAAGCCTCTGTCGAAAACATTTTCTTTACGGCGTCATTTAACTCCTCACAAGCACAAACGTGCAAAATAGACGTGTTGGTCGGAGTTAGAGGTGACATTTTACCGTGTATAATAATACCGAGGCGAGTAAACGAAGCTATAGGGGCGCATCTGGGTCCATCAACTACATGTCTCGTCACTATCAAGTCAATGTTGTCATGTCCGATTAGCAGTCTCGGTCTTTCATTTGTCGTCATGTCATCATTTATATATTCAATTAAATATTCATATTTACAGAGTTTCTTATAACTACATCTATATACAGGCAAGCTTAAATTATCTACAACCCTGACATTGTCCATTTTATACACATTTGAACAATGTTTTCCGCGAATGTAAAAGGATACACATTGGGACCGGACACTGAGTGCTTTCATATCTGGTGTCGCGCCGTGCATGCACAGGTCGGTCGCTGGTCCTGTCGCACCAATCTCTGCTGCAAGTTTCGGGTCCATTAGGCTAATTTCTGCGCCTTCGTCGAACAAAGCCAAAGTATCCACAGTTCCAGTCGGCCCAGTGATGACAACTCGTGCCACTTTCATTAGAACGTGTACGTCACTTGTCATATGGTGGTTGACATTTGCTGTATTTTGAGTTTCATTCGAACGAGGTTCCGCATGCAACAAAGAGTTATGCAACCTCTGGCACTGACTACATTTTTGTTTTTGCCGGCACTCTTTCAATTGATGATTTTTCGAAAGACAGCTAAAGCAGAGCTTTTGTTCGGTCACATACTGCCATCTTTCGTCAATCTTCATTCGTTCAAAGTCGGAGCAATCCTTTAGCATATGGTCACACGACTTGCAGATTGTGCATTTATCACTACCTTTGTTCTCTGTCGTCAGGACACTGTTTCGTTGCCACGTTCTAGTAATAGGTTGTTGTCTGTTGGTTGCCGCATTACTAGTCTGTACAAAAGGCTTCGTAGTCATGGGAGCAACGTGTGTCATAGCATTTGCCGCCTTCATAAGCCATTCCGACACGTGCGTGAGCGTTACGGGCTTTATATTTAATTCGTATCTGTAGAAACTCCATTGATACTTTAAGATTGAAGGTAGCTTACCGATCACCTCTTTTATGAGCATGGGGTTTGATAGATGCCCGGTTTCATCAGTTGAAGTCATAGCAGCTACTACGTTCTGTACGCTGGTGGCAAATTCAATGAAATTATTTATGTCGTCATGTCTCACCTCCTTCATTGCTCTGATCTTATTTAGCATCACTTCGATTATCAAGTCTGGTCGACCGAAGCGAAGTTTTAATGTGTCAATGATCTTATTAAGGCTTGTCCCACTCACCAGCAACGCAGAAACAGCGTCCCGTGCTCTCCCTCTCAAGCATTTAACTAGTCGAGCGATATTTTCACCCTCAGTATATTTACATAGTCTTGTTGTATTTACAAATGTTGAATAAAATAAAGGCCATTCTTCTGGGTCTCCAAAAAACAAAGGTAGCTCTTTTTTCGATGCTTGTCGAGCTAAAAACTTTGACAAGTCCTTCGAAACATCATGTCCAGCAGTTTCTTTCACATTATTTTCACTTGTACTACAGTCGGCAGCGACAGATGCGCTTCGCAATATGTCTTCGGGTGCTTTGTCCACTGTCATGGTCGTATTGCGAGCCGCGCCGCGTCCAAAACCGTCGAGAGCTTCTTGTTCTATTTTGATCTTATCCATAACAAGCTCATTTTTTATCTCTGCAATTCTTACTTCGGCTCTTCGTTCCGCAGCCTCAATTTTGAGCGCGATAATCCTCTCACGACGCATGGAAGATGACGTACTCGCCACCGAGACTTGGGATGGAACTGGGGAGGGTGCGCGGCTGTCGGCCGGCACGCCATCCTGCGCGCGGCTGTCGGCCGGCATGCCATCCTGCGCGCGGCTGTCAGCCAGCACGCTATCCTGCACGCGGCTGTCAGCCAGCACGCTATCCTGCACGCGGCTGTCAGCCAGCATGTCATCCTGCACGAGGCTGTCAGCCGGAACGCCATTCTGTTCCTTCCTGGCCCGAGCCCGAGTCATCATAGGGCTCCGGAGGGTCATTCCTCCAAACACAGCAGATGTTTTTCTATATGTCTAGTACGCAAAATAGATCGAAGGACCACCTTGAACGGTCGACCAAGGATTCTTGGATTGTCAGGTTGTCGTCGGACGTGCAAAATAAAACCCAATACATATAATTAAGTAAAATAGTTAAAATTGCTGTCGTATTTTTCTTGTCGTCGTCTGTCAAGTGAAAAACAAAATTCCCTTATGTCTCGTCATTGTCCATGCCTTTCGAAGAGGTTGGACGCCCCGACAAGTACATTATTGTCCTATAGTTGTGTTTTCAATACTATTTAAACACTTGTTCTATAATACTAATTTGGAAGCTACAATAACACAAAATTGCTTCTAAACAGTATCGTGTAAATCTTTAATAATACAAGATAGCTCTGTACTTGATGTAGCCGCATCAGTTATAGTACTGTGATAAAGGCGTATTATATGGCGTCGATGTAAACGTTTACAACACTTATTATTGTTACCAAAATGCTGTTTAATATTATACAGCTAAAATATTGTATAAGTCGCTATTATAGAACACACGGTCATAACGGATACTTTAATAGCGCTTTATTTTCACTTTTTAGTGATAAATGCATTTCTTAACGGACTACTTTGCTGGTTGGGCTGTGCCTATAAGACGTGCTCAGTCGCTAGCTTCTTTTTGGTCGATTCACGCTCTGACACTCGCCCCGAGAGGTCGTGCTGCTCCCGCTCCGTCCTTTCGTGCCGAGTTTCGTGCCCGAATATTTTTCGCTACGGCTCACCGTAGCGCCCTCCGCAGTCGCCCCGCCGACTGCAGCCCGATAAGCACATTCGCTGTCTTTTTCAAGACAGCGGGCGCGCTTTTGTCTCTGTCTGAGGAAGTCAGTCAAAAACGTTGTGTCCCTTCAGGAAAAACCCACTTATTTACTGTGGTTCTCGGTGGATACCTAACGGTGATAACAAACCGAGGGGCGTTGACCCGACACGCCAGCTGCGCTCCTTAAGGGCAAAGCAAAATTGGAAGAAGCTAGGGCCAGAAGGCCTTGGGGGATCTCCTAGTCTTCCCTAGCTTACCCCCGTTTCGTCCTATCTAGCATTCTCTAGGGGTTTACACCCATTGCACACTAGAGACTTAGGGACCTGTTTGCACATTAAGACTGGCAAACAGGAGTGCAAGCTTAGGGCTCACCAGTAGGCACACAACCTCCCCGTCTATACCCGACGGGGAGGGTTTGAACACACTCCCGGGAACACCCACCCGAGGAGCAAACCCCCATGTTAGTACGCCACTAATTTTCTCCCCCTCATTGTTGCTAGGCTTGGCTTAGTCATCATCTATATGATGGTGTCTGATGCCGAGTTCCTCAGCATCTTAAAAAACGTCCTCTTCAAGGACCCTACCTTTATCGCCAACTATGGCGACCTGTTTGGCAGCGCTTTTGCCGCCAAACAACCTGACGTCCCCGACTCTCCAGAGTCGCCCGATACCCCCCCACCCCTAAGGAGGAATAGGCGCCCCGCCCGTTCCGACAGTGATGAGGAGAGGCCGAGGTCTCCGCGTGGTCCGCCTAGGCGTTCAGCCAGCCTGGACCATAAGGACCGTACCCCCTCACCTCTCCCCACCCCAGCCCCCACTCAATACCCTGATCGCTCCCCAATCCCATCAGACCAAGAGATGTCTTCGGACAGTGAGGTCAACTCAGACGAGGCCGGTGCCTTTACCACGGTAGTGGGCAAAGGTAAAAAACGCAGCCGGAAAACAAACAAGGCCGAGGCTCTCGCCTCAAAATCTTTAAAACTTTCCGAGGCAAACTCTGCCCCGGCCCCTACCCCCCGTCCCGCCTCTCACTCCTCCTCGCAGGATAACAGGCCCCCCTCCCCTCAGGAACATACCTCACCTTCCCAGAAGAAGGTGCCCATCCCGCCTCCCTTATTCATCCAGGATAAGGCATATTGGACCAGGATATCCGACTGGTGCAATCAAAATAAGATTAATTTCACTAGTGCCCGCCCCACACAGCAGGGCATTAAAGTAGTTGTCCCCACCCCCACTGATTACCGCAACCTTACCAGGTTGCTACGCGAGCGTGGTGTGTCTTTTCACACCTACGCACTCCCAGAGGACCGACTCCTTAGAGTTGTGATCCGAGGGATTCCGTCCGAAGTCAGCTGCACGGAAGTGCACGCCGACCTCGATCGTCAAGGGATCCCGGTTGCTATAACCCACCGTATGTTCCGTGGTAAGCACGGTGAACCCTACAACATGGTCCTTGTCATTTGTCACCCTGGCGAAAACGCCAAAAACATCTACAATATAAAAACCGTATGCAATTTATCAGGCATCACGGTCGAGCGCCCCCACAAGTCAAACCAGCCTGGTCAATGCCACCGTTGCCAGTTGTATGGTCACTCCCAGCGTAACTGCTACGCAAAGCCCAGGTGCGTTAAGTGCCTAGGCGATCACGGGACTACCGAGTGCGAGCGTCCCAAGGAGAGGGACCAGTGCACGGAGCCCCCTAGCTGTGTCCTTTGCCGTAAAGCCGGGCATCCAGCAAACTATCGCGGATGCCCCAAAGCCCCCAAAATGCGCAACGCCAAAACGGCAAAACGCGCCTCCGACCGCGTTGCGAGGGAAGCCCCCTCCTACGCAGCCCCCTTCCATTACCAACCACCAAACCCTAGAGGCCCACTCGGGCCCTCCCCTAATTTCCACGGCCCACTCGGGCCCAACCCCTGGTTTAAGGGTAATCAAAAGCCCCAATACCCACCTCTTCCGACCTCTCGTCTCGCGCCCCCGGCCTCAGAGCCCCCCGCGCTGATGAACTTACCCATCCCCGCACCTTCTCTCAGGCCCAAAACTGCACCAGCAGCTAAAGCCCCCCCCCCCCATGAGAACCCCCCCTCCGGTAAACTACCCCGGCCTTCTGCCGAGAGAACACCTCGAACCCCAGTCAGGGGAAACCCGTATTGACGCCTACTCTAGACTTTGGGCCTTTACCCAAGGCATCCACGAGCAGCGCCTTCAGGTACTTACCAAGTACCAAGACATCTATAGAATACTTAATTCCAATTATAATGTATAATACGGCCCCACCCAAAAGATTCAAACCCCGTTCCCTAAATTTAGGCTTCTTTAATGCCAGAGGCATTAGTGGTCAACGCGATGACGTAGCTGTCTTCTTGCGTGAGCACCAACTTGACATATTACTCGTTCAAGAGTCCTTTCTCAAGCCCCACTGTCGTAATCCCAACATAGCCAATTATAGGCTGATTAGAAACGACAGAACGTACACCGCACTAGGCGGAACGCTAATCTATTACCGCAATTCTTTATATTGCATCCCCATTGACCCCCCAGAGCTAGCATGCCTGGAGGCTTCAATCTGTCGCCTAGGCATGACAGGGCACCAGCCCATCACCATAGTCTCGGCCTATAGGTCCTCAAACAAACCCGCGAGTCTGCTCGAGGACGACCTAAAATCCTTACTCGATCTTAGTAATTCTGTAATTATAGCAGGCGATCTAAACGCCAAACATTGCTCATGGAGCTGTGTCTCCAATAACACCGCTGGTGTTCAATTAGAAGCACTTAGCGAAAGACTTTCCTTTGACGTCATCGCCCCGATGCGTCCCACTCACTTTCCCGACACAGTAGGGCAACGGCCCGACATCCTAGATATAGCCCTCTTAAAGCGCGTAAACCTCGGTATTCGCTCTATCGAGGTAATTCAAGAATTAGACTCAGATCACCGACCTGTATCATTCAACTGGGTCCCCGAGGTGGTCCCTCGGATCCCGGTACTCCACCCTTAACTAAAACAATAACCGATTGGAGGAGACTAGAGGACCGCCTCAAATCTACCTCATCCCCCCAACTAGATTCAATCCCTGACTCCATCGAGACAGTCGCGGATACGGTGGCCGCGATCACCTCGCTCACCAACCATGTACAGTCCGTAGTGGGCGAATGCTCACGGCAGGTTCCGATGCTGGATGACCAGCGTCTGAAACTGCAAGACGATGTAAATGAGTTGAGGACCGAGAGGAACGCGGCCATCCGTGCCTATGACGCTTTTCCCAACGAAGCCAACCGTGCCCATATGCGCTCTTTGCAGAATACTGTAAAAAGACGTGTAGCTCAGGTACGGGAGGATCGCTGGGACAAGGAAGTCAGCGAAATCCAACCGTCTCATTTAGCCTTCTGGGCACTTCAACGCAAACTCAAATGCGAGACCACGGCAACTATGCCCCCCCTAAATCGACCCAATCAAAGGCCGGCCTTTGATGATGACGAAAAAGCCGAATGCTTAGCCGACAGCTTGGAGTCTCAGTGCACTCTCAGTACGCTTCCCGTAAGCCAAACCCACCTTGACAAGGTTAATTCAGAAGTAGAGCGTAGGTCAGCCCTCCCCCCCCCCCCAATAGATGACCCTGATGACCCGCTCCCACCGATCACCCCTGACGAAGTTCTCTCTATAGTCAAGGATCTTAAGCCCAAAAAAGCCCCCGGCGCAGACGGCATCACCAATAAGGTGTTGAAACGTTTCCCTGCCACCCTAATCGCTCTAATGACCGTCATCTTCAATGCGGCATTTAAAAACAACATCTTTCCCCAGGCTTGGAAACAGGCTACGGTAATCGGTATTTCAAAACCGGGCAAACCAAAAGCCGAGCCGAGTAGTTACCGGCCGATTAGTCTCCTCAATGTCTTAGGTAAAATCTACGAGAAGCTTATTTATAAGCGACTCAAAGATTTCGCCGACTCAAATAAACTCCTTCCCGACGAGCAGTTTGGCTTTCGTACAAAGCACTGCTGCGTTAATCAACTGCACCGCATTGTAGAACACATCAGTGCAGGCTTCGTACGCGATCAAATGACCGGTACTCTCTTTTTCGACGTAGCAAAGGCTTTCGATAAAGTGTGGCACAACGGCTTATTATATAAGCTGTACACTATGAATGTGCCACATCGTCTCGTGCTCATCATCCGAGACTACTTATCGAATCGTACCTTTTGCTATCGCATAGAAGGGGCTCTCTCCTCCCCCCATCCCATTCACGCCGGTGTGCCACAAGGCTCCATGCTCTCCCCCCTACTGTTCACGCTGTACACCAGCGATATTCCAAAATGCGGTGCAGCCCGTATTGCCCTTTTCGCCGACGACACGGCAATCTATTACTCCGGCAGGAGCCATGTCGCTATTTCTCGTACCCTCCAATCCGCGGCCAACACCCTAGGTGACTGGTTCCGGAAATGGAGAATCGAAGTCAATCCCGAAAAAAGTGCAGCGGTCCTCTTCGATAAGAGACCCCTGTCACAGTATCGTAAAGAATTAAGCGTACCAGTCTCAATGTTCGGAAAACAGATCCCATGGCAACGAGAAGCCAAATACCTTGGCGTGATCCTTGACCGTAGACTGACTTTCAGACCGCATATCCGCAAGGTGAAAAACCGTGCCGCCTTCGTCCTCGGACGTCTCCACCCCCTACTCAATGCGCACAGTAAGTTGCCCACTCCTCTCAAAGTAAGGATATACACCACCTGTATCCGCCCCATACTCGCCTATGCTAGCGTTGTGTTCGCACACGTTAAGCCGGTGAGAATTCACATACTCCAAACCCTCCAAAACCGTTTCATGCGAAGGGCCGTAGGCGCCCCCTGGTACGTACGCAATGTCGACCTCCACCTAGACCTCAAACTGCCGACCATCAAGCAGTTTTTCAAGCGTGTCTCAAAACGCTATTTCGATTCCGCTCCCAAGCACCCCAACCCCTTGGTCGTGGCGGCCACCGTCTACCAGCCATCTGCTATTAGCAAAACCCGACGTCCCAGACACACACTCATTGAGCCCGATGACGCTATTACACTCCTCCAGGAGTCAGATAAAAGTACAAGCACACTCCGACGCCGTCGTCCAAAATATCGTCCCCGCCGGCGAGGACCGACGCGACACACACACAGAATCCGAGAGTCCGACTCTCGAGAAACAGAAACACATGCCGACGCAGCACCGGCTGCTGGGGGGATCAGTGGCGGGGTCCCCCTGCTGCACCCTGAGTCGAGGTCCGAGCTCCCCCCTGGGAACGCCCTCACGGTGTAAGCAACCGGAGATAATCTCGTCACGCGAGACCGGCCCTATGCTCTAGAGTAGTTCCTAGGAGCAGGCTATTGCGTAGCCACTGGTTAGGTTTTCTAGGTAGGTCTTAGCCTCGCCGGCGAGGCTTGCCGCTTCACGGCGTTTAGCACGTCACCCGATAGGGACCGAAAGTCCGCTACTTTCGAGGAAACCAATTCGATGCAGCAACGGCTGCTAGGGGGACATAGGAACTGCGGGGTCCCCCTGCAATGCCCCAGCGAGGTTCGAGCCCCCCCCTCGGGGGGCGCCCGCTTGCGCGCGGTATTGATGCCGCGCGCATCTAGTTTGTAAGTATGTAGGGAAAAAACCTTCGGCGAATGGAGTCCCACATGGGACTCTCCGCCAACTAAGTCCGGTTAAGCAGAAATGGGACTTCGGTCCCACCTGCGAGAGCCCATTCGAAAAAAAAAAAAAAAAAAAAAAATTGCTTCTTTTAAAAAACTTGTAAAGGAATATTACCTCTCTGTATAAACTGATATTTTAGTGAGATGTTGCTACACTGGTATATACACGTATTTTATTTTGTTATTTATTAAAGAATATTATTTGTTGTTACATTTGAATATATTTGGTACCTATATATTTATGGATATATATAAGAATATATTTTATATATTTATACATGTAATTTTTTCTATGGTAGGTAATTATTTATTTATTTACTATATTAAATATTAGTAAAATTTATGAAAGTGCACCACATACTGCCCCCATCTATTTTTCACGTCTTCCTTGTCCATCCAAAGGTTGTCTGGAAGATATCGCTATTGGCGATAAGACCTAAGTCCCAAACTAAGCAGAGCTTGTAATATGGGTACTAGATAATGGATATAGTAATTATATACTTTTTTTTTTTGTAAATACATATAGTAAAAGCCCCAGTTTCCGACAGGGCCCCATTGTTCGACAAAAAACAACCAACTTCAGAAAATAAGAGCAAAATTATAATTTGGATTACGGTTACATTTAACTGTTACATAGTGCAACACAAGTACCTACGTAAAAAATCATCACGAAACCAAATATTTAAAATATAGGTACTTGTGATCGTCTCTTAAAGTGTTGATAATTGGTGATGTTACGTTACTTATAATTGAAAAGATCCCAGAATATAATTTTTAAATCGTCATTATGTTTGCAGTTTGCAGAGCTCTGGGTATTCCCTGCCGACCGGTGTCGGGGTTCAATGCCGCTCATGACAGTCAAGGAAGTCTCACCATCGACATCATCAAGGACGATCAAGGAAACACCCTTGAAGAGTTCACCAAGGACTCTGTCTGGAACTACCACGTTTGGAATGAGGTGAGAATAAGACCATGTTGGTTTTAATTTCTGTTGCTTACGAGCAAGTAGGTATGGCCGAATTTAAAATACTTTCTTATAGAATAGTTTTGTTTGGTTTATACCAAATGTACTAACATTTAACCATCTGCACTAGGTATTGTGATTTTTTGACGCATTAAATAGCCATAGTTACTGTTTGTACGCACATTAATATCGGAGCTCAAAATAGGCACTAAGTATGTGCGTGTGCCTCCTACGCAAAATCAGATCGATTGATGAATCATACATGGTATAAATAACTTAACCCAGATAACGTAGCTTTAACTATTTAAAGCTATTGTCTTTTATCTTTACGACTTTTATGATGGTTGTTGTTCTTAGGACAAAGTAAGGTTTTATTATTATGGAATTTTAACTTACCGATTCTCCTGAGTTAGCAGATACGACTTACATTCCACGAGCAATCATGACTTCAATCTCGCTATTTACTCGTAGGTATAAGAATTTTCAAAGATTTTGACATAATTGTGTTAATTTACAGGTATGGATGGATCGCCCAGACTTAGGCGCGGAGTATGGCGGCTGGCAAGCTCTCGATTCGACGCCACAGGAGACTTCCGAAGATATGTACAGATGCGGACCAGCCTCACTACGAGCAGTCAGAGACGGTGAACTGCAGAGACCTTACGATGCCGCCTATGTCTTCGCTGAAGTCAATGCTGATAAGGTATTTAAAGATTTCGTTGCCACCATTTTTATAATTCCAGACGTGGTAGAAGTTGTAATGACTCAAACTTGTACATTGACGAAGATCAAAAAAGGAAAGTTCGTTACCCAGGAAATTGCAGAAATTAGATGTATAGTATGCCAGATAATAATTAGATTTTCCTTTGAAACTTATAAGTTGTTTGTATTTTATGCAATTAGTTTTGATTTCTTACTTTCAGGTGTTATGGAAATATTCTGGAGAAATCCAACCACTCAAACTAATGGCACGTGATGCAGTTTCCATTGGACAAAATATCTCAACAAAAATGATTGGCAAGATGGAACGTGAGGTATGTTTGACTTTCATAATGTTTTAAAAAAAAAAAAAAGTATTGCCTTCTTTTAAGTTTTCCCGGTATAGTGAGTCAATATTAGTACTAAATCTTCTTAGAATCCCTAGGATTTCAATACCTTCATGTCTTATGGGTCAATTATTTTACAACATTTTATAATATTCCATCCAGGACGTTACAAACACATACAAGTACCCAGAGCGAACACGCGAGGAGCGCATGACGATGGAGAAGGCACTGCGCAAATCTGAGAGCATCTTTGCGAGGTACTACCTCAACGATGCCTTCAATGATGTCACATTTGACTTTGAACTTATCGACGACATCAAAATTGGACAAGACTTCAATGTGGTATGTTTTGATTTTGAAGGTTATTTATTTTTATCGAAATAGTCTTGACTGAATTATAGTGTCAATGATGCTAAGTAGATAATTATCTTATCTTCTATTACCGGGATTTATATAATTGACATACCAACAATAGAAAATCATGACTGGCAAGGTAGTGAAGTTTCGAGCAACGCGGCAACGGTCGGAATAACATTATGCCCTTTATTTTGTTTATTTCACGTCGGCGTAACCTATTTTCTTTTCTTAGATAATAAACAGTACATAGTATATACGCACATAACATCACGCCTGTATTCCCTGAAGGGGTAGGCAGATGTATATATGTACACTGATTTTTCTTCAGTTATGTTATAAGTCCCATGTAATAGAGGGCGAGCCTATTGCCACTAACCGGGCACAAATCCAGACTCCGGGCTGCTACTGAGAATTTCCTAGTGAAAAAACCAAATATCACTTTGCCCGACCTGAGAATCTAACCCAAGACCCCGCGCTCAGCAGTCGCGCTTGCGACCAGTAGACCAATGAGGCAGTAACAATAATCGATAATTTCAGGTCCTGCACATTAGCAACCGTTCAAGCACCAACTCTCATCAGGTAAAGGGTATCCTCCGTGTAGACACGGTGACTTATAGAGGAGTGACCGGCGAAGGAGTGAAGAGGACCGAGTTCGATATGAACCTCGAGCCAGAAGGCAAGGAGCTCGTCAAGATGCTGGTCACCTTCGACGAATATTACAAGAAGCTGGTCGACCAGGTAAAAAAAATCAATTAAAAAAAAACAATGTTGCAAGTATAGTTTCTCATGTTTATGCGACACACAGACCTAGATGCGACATGAGTATTTCATCTCATATTGACAAGGACTTGAATTACTTATTCACTATTCGTTCGTCTGTCACTGTCAGGTCTAAGGTCAACGTCTATTCACACGTTTCGCAATGCGTTTTTTCTCTATTCTAATCTACTTCAGCACATGCTTTTGTCGAGTAAAACGTTCTGTATATGCTTTATTAACATGTAACTTATCATTTCTTACAGGCTTCTTTCAACATCGCCTGCCTAGCAACAATCGTGGATAGAAAATTTGACTACTTCGCGCAAGATGACTTCAGAGTCCGCAACCCTGACATCAAGATCAGCATTGATGGCAAGCCGGTCTCTCATAAGGAGTTCACAGTTTCCGTCAAAGTGGAGAACCCACTGCCCATTCCACTCACTAAGGGCAAGTTTTATATTCAAGGACCTGGTCTTGATAAGCAGCTGAAGATTGAATTAAATGAAGTAAGTAGTTAGGTACTGGTAATTATAATCTTGCTAGGGGGAGGTCTATGTCCAGCAATGGACGTCTTTCGGCTGAAATGATGATGATGATGATGAATTATAATCTAGACGCATTTATGAACAGTTCATAGTGAAACCTGTAAAACCACATCAGTTCTCCTATCCTATAGGTAGTTAGTTAACTACTAAAAATAACGATGGTGAAATCATCATAAGTATATCATAATCATAGTTTATTATAAACCCATATTTTAACATAGTAATAATTTATACTTATTACAATACAAAACGAATGATAAAATTAACGTCTTATATATTGCCATCAATTTCTCTACATACAATAGACTTGAATAGAATATCCATTGAAATATTGAAATGATACTACTAGTGCCATCTGTCTGATAATAAAAGAACTACTACGTGTGCCATGTTCGTAGGAGTGCCGCAGGGAATCCAGTTTGGATTCATACGAAACTTTTTACTTACCTACGTAACTCATTGTTTTTCCAGAATGTGGCGCCAGGGGAGTTCGCGACTGCTCAGTATAAACTGACGCCACCGTGGGCTGGCCGCCATCAGATCTCTGCCAAGTTCTCGTCGAAGGAGATGAATGACGTCGACGGGTTTCTGTCGTTCATGGTCGCGCTACCTGCTGAGAGCAATGGCGTACCACCTGACGCTGTAGAGAGTCATCAAATCTAGATGCAACTTAATGACATTATTAAAATTTTAAGTATTTAATGTGTTGTTGCGACAAGTCCTAGACTGTAGGTATTTATTTTTACGTCTTTGGCAAAACATGTGTTTTGTGTTTGTTTTGTGATTCTTAGTTTAGTTGTTAAAGATTTTTTTGTATTCAGAAGAATGATCGCAATCCTAAAAAAAAAATAAGCGTTCAAATATGGCTTTAACAGTCTTTTTGAAACTTAACGTTAAGTTATTCTAAGATTATCATTTTCTTTTCTTCGGAAAATAAGAGAGATTGATGGAACATTCTTACACTATAATTTTCTCATTGCCTGTTCTCAATAGACAATAATTCATTTGTAATGTCTCAACAATTTTAGTACGTAAGTTAGGTATTTATTATGTTCCTAGTGTAAGGTATTTAACAGAAATAAGTCAAATCAGCTAATAGGTACTTATTCTATTTCCAAATCAGATGTTCTGATTTTACAAAAGTACAATACTATTGTTTTAAATTAAATTAATACATACATAAATTATATTATTAAACATTAAAAGCTTAATAAGTGTGATAAAAGTTTTCGACTGCCTCAAGTGGTGCTCTAAATAGTATATAATAAATGTGAAAAAATAAAATATTGTGTACACAAAGGTGTTTTAAAATTACCTGCCTGATTTTTTCCTGTCTAACATGACTTGTCATAGAGTCATTTTTCAAACGAGGTCAGGAACCTCTGGGTTATCTACAAAGTCTGGTGAAGGCTGCTTTCCAGCTAATTTCATTCTAGGATCAATGTATTCTGGCCTTGACTTCGGCCGAATTATATTAGCAAAATCTAAAATGTTGTCTGCCGGCCCTATTTCTAGATATTCTCTCTTTGTTTGATCAGATCGGTCTTGACAATCTTTTACTTGGTGTTCAGTAAATAACTGGGGTTCTTTATTATTTCCTTTGTTAGGTTTAGCAGGTTTTCTGATGAGAGCGTTAGCCTTGGGCATCGTTACAAGCAAGCGGCCCGTAATTTGTGATCGCTGGGCGGTAGAGTTAGAAGTGTCGACTTCAACAGGTAGATGGAGTTGAAATATTTTATCTTTTATCAAAACTCTTACGTAATTAGGGTGGATATCAACATCAACGAGGTTTGAATCCAAGTATTTATACACGGCTAAATCCAAAACATATTTTTCAGGATCGTGATCGCTGAAAAGAAAGTCTATTTTGGCTTGATTAATATTGTAAGGTCTACCATCTGGAGCAAAAAACTTGTACACTCGTTTTTCCTCTTTCTTTTCCTCAGTTTCATAGCTCTTTAGTTTTAATTGTCGCATTTTTTCTATTTCATGGCGTACTTCAGGGGCATGTTCACATTTTTCTGCCCAAAATTTCTTGCTTCGTTCATCGGGATCCATATCTTTGTAGTCGTTTTCCCATTTGTCTTGAATATCCCTTTCAAGGCGGGATTTTTGTTTCATTCTCTGATGGCGATAGTTTTCTTGCTCAAATAGTATATCTGACCTTATAATTGGAAGATTTTGTAATGCTTTGATTCGGTCAGATCTATCGATATCGTTCCCGTCAAGACGGTTAAGTTGTGGTAGAGTACCAATAACAAAATCTCGGTAGTTTTCGTAATCAGTGCAAGGATTACCAGAGAGGTATAGGTTTGATAGGTTATAGTTGCCTGTAAGATTTTCTACACTTACTATTTCACCAATAAAATTGAGCGTAAGATCTAATTTTTCTAATGATTCACATCTTTCCAAGTTTATAATTATCTCTATATTGTTTAGAGCCAAATTTAAATAAACGAGATTCTTCAATTTATGTAAATTTTCAATCTTAGCGATGAGGTTACTTTGCATTAGAAGTATCGTGAGCTTCGGACACCAGTCCTGAATGTATTCTATTTTCTCAATGTTCTCCTGATGCAATGCTATCTCTTCCAATGGGGCCAACAAGCCCTCATGATGTTCAGCTTTTTTACGCACCATTTCGACAGTGATTTTCACCATTATTAATTAAATAAATCTTGTAGAATTATACAGGTGAATAACTTCGCAAAAAGATAGACTTCAACCACATATTAATGATATATGTACTAGTACTTCAACTGGTCATGACAACCGTTGCTATGTGACACGAACTGACATTTTGTTTTATTGACAACACATACATATTGACACAGATAAAGCAATATTTTGTTTTAATTAAAGCAAGGAAGTCTCAGATGAATTACTTCATTTGAGAAGTTACCGTTGCAGAAATATATGCAGTGTTACCTATATTTTTTAATTGAAGTTATACTAAGTTCCTTGTTCACTGCGATTCACAGTACCTAGATCAATGGTAGGTATCCATTACTGGAGGTAAGTACCTATTGTAAAGTAAAAGAAAGCTTACGAGATGTGGCAATGATAGAATCTCCAGCATTTCGAGCGGTTGGTTATCTTTCAATCTCGGCGGTCGGTAATCCGTCATTTAACATTCCATCGGTGGCACCGCGACCGCTCAACTCAAGCGTACTAAATTAATATCGCCGTGATGTAGAGGGTATTAAAATATTTTAAACGACGCCATTTATAATATGACGTTCAGATATCAAGTCGCGAGAGCACAACATATATTATTCCACGAAACTGCCAAAAGACAATGAGGATGAAGGATTACTATCATCAGGAACTCGTTTTATTGTTAATGTTCCAAGTGGTCTCACAGCTCGAAAAAACGACAGTATGGAAAAAACAAGAGATGGTTGGATGAAATAAGGCATGACAGAGGGAAAGACGGTGCTATTAGTGTGTAGGGCGCGGGCAGGGTGCGGCGCCCCGCGGTCTGTGTGTGTTTAGGGGCACTCCGCGGGGCGCCACCGAGCCGCGCCAGCACGACATGCCCACTTATTGAAAGCAGTCAATTTAACATTTTGTTGTTTAAACAAACACAGTGGTCCCAAGTGCCCGTGTCAATTTATTAATTTTAAACACTTATGAAACGAATATCACACGTGAGGTTCATGGTGCAGTGACCTGCCTCAACGTCTAGTAATATAAAGGTAACCTACGTATCTTGTTAGTCTGTATTTATATCGCCAGGTGGCACTGAATGTACTTTATGATGCACCTTGTGCTGTATTCGTACTGCATACATTTCAAATTCAGTTTAAACTGCGCGTTGATAAATTTTCATGATCTAATTTCACAAATTTTGTGATTTCTGTTTACATTTTTGTTAAATAATATAATTTAGTAGTAGTAGAGCTCCTTTGTGAAAGAGCTCGTCCGGGGTAGTACTACCACCGTATCTACTTCTCCGCCAAATAGTGATGCTTGCATTGCTGTGTTTCGGTCTGAAGGGTACGGGTGCCGGTGAAATTATAATCACATGAGACTTTCCATCTTCATGTCTCAGTTTGGCGAACCGACTTGCAGTACCATTTCGGTAACAACCTTGGTGGTATTAAAGTTGTTATGGGCAAAGGTAACCGCTTAACATCAGGTGGGCCTTTAGCTCGTTTCGCCATCCTATACCATAAAGAAAAAAACATCATATTTCATCATATTTTCCAGACATGCACGATTATTGGAAATTGGTTTGTCACAAGTTTGTCAACTCTCTTACTATAACATTAAAGAGACAAACACAGGTAGCTGTTCGATAAATTAATTTAGGTTACATATCTTTCGGTCGGCTGGGTCGGTATCCACGGAGTCTGCACGGGACTGGAACACGCAAATGTCAGGACAAGTCAAAACAACCGTCATCACTCCCAACACGAGGTTTCTCGAAAAAATTAAAAAATACTCGTTATGAGATCACTGTTCCGCTTATATTGTCGTCCCGAGCTAAACTGCCGTGCTAATGTGATGTGATTTATCTGTTTTAAATGAGACATTTTTGATGCTTGCCAACGAGTTTTTCTTTTATATTCGTGTGAGAACGTCCTATATCACACAAGATTAATTAATTTTTAATAATTTTTTGAGAGCTGAACTTAATATTGTCTTAAATTCTAGTTGCATGCTGCAGGTAGTTCAGAAACCAGTAGACTGACTAATTTGTAACGGTGGTATGTTTTTGCAATGGAGCTGGTATTTACATGTCGCAGCTTGTACGTTGAGTGTTACGTTTCAGGTAAGTATAGCTACAAAACAAGTGTGGATCTCTTGTAGCGGGCAGTCGGCGAGTCTGCGCTGGCGCAGCGCTGGCCACCGGAGCGTGAGCAGCAATCTGGCGGCGGCATCTCAACTCGCGCGCAATCAACGATTCGTTCCGGTGAGAGGGGCCAAGTGGGACGCGGTGCGGGGCGGCGGGGGCGCTGGCCCGGGCCCATTCTCACGTAAATAATTACCGGCGAGTCTCAAATTACAAGGCGCCGCTACAGCCTGCCGATACATATTCATCACGTGTTCGCGCCGCGCGTGACAGCTTCCTCAGGGCTGCGACCAGCGGCCGAGCTGCGCGCTCTACTCTCTCCTGCTCTCCTCATGGCTGCACGAATGAAAAATGTTTTAAATAAATTTACACCAATCAAACAAGCTGGATTTTACAATCAAAATCACATAAGTAGGAACATTTTATTTTTATAATATCCACTCAGGAAGACTCCATTCGTTTCCGGCTTTTTATCTTACAGGCAAACTTTATCTCAACTTTCTGTGTAAGATAAGATAAGATAAGTCTTTATTTGCATTAAACATGGTAGGTATAATGGTGTTACAAATATAATGTCCACATGTTCAGCTATACAGAATATGTATGAATTGTAACTTGATATTTTATCAAAAAATCTATAATAATGTACAGTTAGTTACCACAAGCCGCTTAATCGAGATATGGATCGTTAGGAAATAATTAAGCATAAACAAACTGGTGATTAAAATTAACCGGATTCTGGAAATCAATTTTACTTCTAATACTTCATAAATTAGTAGTTATCATCATAAATAACATAATTATCTTGTGCGATGACCGATGACTACTTAACTGTACTAAGGTAATATCTATGTCGGTCTAAGCGCTAATAAGTTAGTTAATAATAATTAAGGGACCTGAAATCCGCCTGGGTTCCACTATGACGTTAGATGCTGGGGATCATCAATGTCAATGAATTTCTAATTAGAAATATCGCGGCTCGCGCCGGATGCGGCTTAAGCGATAAATTATGCACTTCGAGTGGAGTACTAATTTCGATGCGGACAAATTTCCACAACCGCGATTTTAATGCGTTTCAAATAATGTCTGTAGGCAACGCTAAATGATAAATTGTAAGAGGTACGCCCCCAAGTCGAGTTTAGTATAAACGATTGGAGGTCCCGCTCATTTGGCGAGGGAGCGAAGAAGATGGAGGCGTCTGTTGAAAAAAGAATGGTTTAGGTGAGAGCGCGATGGTGTTGAGATAATAACAGTGCAGCTCACCACGGCTTGCTCGCCTTTGAGTCGCCCGCTGCCGAATATCACCATTAGGTGCAATTTGAATAATATCCTTGAGCAAAATAGTTTTCAATTTCACCAACGACCGCCATCGATGAGAACGTTTAAAAGTCGAAGCAAGGATAACGTTGTTTTTTTTGTTGGAGCAAGAAATGTGACAGTCGCCGGAAGGTCAGTTCACCGAATAGGGGCGTAACAGGCCGAATAAAACAAACAAGTTAATTGTATTTATTCAAATGCGGTGGGGAGCGAGCTCGACGTGCAGCCGTCGTCGTTCATGAATAGGCATGCGGCGCCCGGCCTTCCTCGCTATGTGCAGCGTCATCGGCCCCAGTCCCCGAAGCTTTACTAAAATTAGATTAGGCTCCGGTGCGATATATTATGCAAATTCCATATTCTACAGATAGGTAGGTACCCTTCGCTATCCATGTTCATAGGGTAAATGGATTATCGTTACCATAATTTGTCGGAAAATTCAATTTCATTCAGGGATAGAGAGAGCAGATGGTCTCGATATTCGTGTATCGATAATTCATTCATCATCATCATTTCAGCCAAAAAACGTCCACTGCTAGAATAGGCCTCCCCCAAGCATCGCCACAGCGACCGGACCTGCGCTTTCCGCATCCAGCGGATACCTACAACCTTCACCAGGTCGTCAGTCCACCTTATAGGGGGGCCTACCCACGCTGCGCCTTCCAGTACGCGGTCGCCACTCCAGAACTTTACTGCCCCATCGGCCGTCCGTTCTGCGAGCAATGTGCCCCACCCACTGCCACTTAAGTTTGGCAATTCTTCGGGCTATGTCGGTCACTTTCGTTCGCATGCGAATCTCCTCATTTCTGATTCAATCACGCAGGGACACTCCTAGTACAGCACTTTCCATTGCCCTTTGAGTGTCATCGATAATTGCACTCTATATAGTAAATAAGCGTCACTGTAAAAGATAACTGCCTTGTTTCAGATGTTATCGAATATCATATACGTCTATTTACCTAAAGAAGTTCAAATGCATATAGGTAACTCGCAATTGTTGTGGACGCTGAGATAATAATTCTACAAAAACCCAACGAAAATTACTAGTGAGGTGTCCGACACAGTTACTGCATTATCCTATTTTAGAGTGACTACAAATGTTAGCGTTTAGGAAATGTCATACTTACTGCAGTAAAAAACTGGTGTCTAATGAGACAGCTCTTTGTAAATGTTGTGTAGGGAGCATAACTAAAGGTAGTCACTGCATTTATTTCCATATTGCTCGTTGGTACGGAGTGGCAGCCAGGCTCCGCTGGGCGGAGACCTGTCTGCTGTAGCACTCACTATGATAATCCTGACCATTGTTACCTCACGTCAAGTGGGCATTTACTATTGTTTGTTTTCGGTAGTGGATTCCATTACGTGTTACAACTTTGTATCGAATAAGAACAAAACTAATAGGAATATTAAAATTTGGTCTTCGTTTTAAGTACACTAACTTTTTCTGTTGTTTTATTAACCGACGAAAAAAAAGGAGGAGGTTCTCAATTCGACGCGTATCTTTTTGCAAGTTGCAAGTGTTTGAGCAGATAACGCATTTTTCAGTCGTCGTTATCGTGTTTGTTTGTTTATCGTTGAAAATTTCACGTTGTATTTGATGTTATGTTGTTTTTATTATTTATTTAAAGTAATTTAATGATTTTCGATGATTAAACAATCGATCAAGTTTGGCGCCGACTCATAATTGTTATTTAAATTAGTTTAGTTAGGAAAAGACTAAAAGCTTGATTTTATTTTTCACTTTTCAGTTCCTGTTTTCGTCGGTTAAATTTTTTGTTAAAAAGTTTTATTTAAAAAAAAATTGTGGCTAATATCTAACTCCAGGTCTCCATCATGTTGTACTGTCTAGAACTACCTACATTTATGTGTGCCAAGTTTCAACAGAATCCGTTAACAGGTAAGAATTCATTGGGTGAACAAGCACTCATCCCCTGTTTTCCTACCCTTAGGGGTGGATTTTTATTTTGAAATTTAAATGGGACCAACTACGAGATATGCCCTATCTATTAAAAAAAGAATCATCAAAATCGGACTACTCTGTAAAAAGATATGCGTGGTCATACATAAAAAAAAAAAAAAAAAAAAACTACAATAGATAGATACTGTTTATTTAATGACGGGTATCCTTCATGTGATGTTTTACATTTGCCTGCTCTGATTCATGTTTCGGAATGTTTCTTCAACCGTCACGCAATTGCTTTCCGGAACAGACGTTGATTTATTTTGTGTTTTAAGGAACAAACATTTGCGTTGTGGTGAGAGGATTTTGAAATATTGTTTGTTAATGGAAGCAGTCACCACTCTCTAAGCTGACTTTCAAGTGTGCAAAATGTAGTAACTATACAATACTTTATTTTGTATAGGGCAATTTCAAGTCTAACCCTCAAACACAATCATCATACGGGAGTACAGCTTGCTGTTCCATATCAGAACAGTCGCTAGTGCAATAGACGTACATTTGTGATGCCTCTTTGCAGAACTAATATTGGGCAACATGCTCCATTTTATAGAATGTTTTCTTGCTACAATGGCATAAGGCAAAATTTTAATATTTTTCTCTGTTAACTTAACTTCAGATAATAAAGAAGATTATGGTGAGTATTTGACTAATACGTAGTTTGGTGGCTCTTTTGTTTTTTTTTTTATTAATATTCATTAAATCAAAATAGCTGAATTCATAATTCATAATGCATGCTGTATTTAAGGGAATGCAATTTAATTTTTATGTTTAAGAATTTTTTTGTGATTATTGTTTTTATTGTATTTGAGAATCATTAATAAAAAAAATCTTCATCCTCATCATTTCAGCCGAAAGACGTCCACTGATGGATCCGACACACACATTAAGGCCTCCCCAAGCATCACCACATGAAAGAATTGTCATACTTAAGTGGCAAAACACAATCAAAAGGGATAAATTCCAAACAAACAATAAATCCTGCTTTAGTTCAAACTAATTACGGACTATGATACCGTCACCTTACGCCGCATAATCCGATTCGTTACAGTCTCGCTCATCCCTTGACAATGGTACAGGCGAAATGTTTATTTACACAAGATATTTAGCCACTTCCCTGGCGGATTAGCGGCGGACAAAGATGAGGGGAACGGCGGAATAGATAAAGTGGGGCTAATAAGAGGGGCGGATCGCTCTCCCCAATAGACAGCGCAATCTTTGTGTAATACACACAGATTAGGTTGAATGTTTCCCGGACGGATCACTTCACTTATGTCGATGTGATTGCTTGTTTTTGTTTGAGATTAAGGTACTGCATTGAATTTACAACCGTCCTTTTCTAACATACAGTAAATTGCGCGTGTGAGAACAGAGCGGAATTGCGCTATTTTTGATGTTTTTGTACATTTTTGCAAATATCTCAACGAATAAACATGTAAATAAAAATCTGCTCTATATGAATCAAGATAATTATAAGATGTATAGGTATTATTCGCAAAAAACAGTAGTAAAAACTGTTGGAATTTCCAAATGCAATGCGAAATAGTCCAAAAACAGACCTTACTTTGGAAAAGAAAGAAAATAAATCTATAGAGCTATTGAATCGTGTTTTCCCTATACCTACTGGAATCTAGAAAATATAATGAAAAATCATATATTATGTATATAAAAATTAGATCTACGTCGTATCCACAAATAAAAATATTTGGATTCTAAAATCCCATTTTTTTTCCCAATGAGAATATTGAGAAAGGTGTACTTAGAAGTATTTATTTTTATATTATTTTAATCTCTTCGTTTTGCTGTGAAGTTAGAGTTTGGAGCGCATGAATATTGAAATTATTTTTTTACTAGACTTTGCCCGCGGCTTCGCCCGCGTACTGAAATTTAATATAGCCTGTGTTACTTCTGGATAAAGTAGCTTTCTAATAGTGAAATAATTATTGAAATCGGTTCAGTAATTTCAGAGTTTATTGATTAAAATTTATTGATTATTGATTACAAACAAACGAACAAATCTTTTTTCTTTATAATATTATAGTATAGATTAATTTATAATAAAACAAGTTCAACCGGATTAAATCTGTCCGTATATTATTAGAATTGGTTTTCCTGACGTTTTTTTGTTGATTTGATTAAACAATTTTTGCTTGAAAGAAAAGAAAAAAAAGAAAGAAAGAAAAAAATATTTATTTGCTTGGCATTATTTAAGCCAAAAATATCTCTTAGCAAAGGTTAAATAAAATGCGAAATAACACCAAAGCACCTAAGGCTTGGAACCTGATTTGTTTTTGTGTCCGGAAATGAAACTGCTTAAAAAGAATTTAAGTCGAGGCTTGCATTGTGGGCGCACAACATGGCCATAAATAATACAGATTGTTTAGCCATTGAATATTCCCTAAACAACATTAGAGGTGAATAGTTAAATTGTCAGTTTGTCACCAGGGTCGGGAGAATGCTTCTCGGCAGGAGTTCGGACAGGGTGAGGTGACCACGGGGGGCGAAACACGTCTCGTACTCATTTGCTCATTTTTAACTTATGTTTCTTTCAAACTGTAAAATTCTTGTGTTTTAGTTGAATGAGCTTTAGAACAGTGTTATACAATACACATGAGGTCTGCAAAAAGTTAAAATATTGGATATCGTGTTTTCTAAACATTGACAAACTCAACCGAAAACTAACTGTAGCTATTTTGTTCATTCTAACATTTTGTTGACGTAACAGTTAGATTTGATAGTGAGCACACTGGTGACTGGAGTGCGAACGACTGGTTTTTTAATAATTTAAAACGTTAGCGGATTCAGCGATTTGATCAAAGTAACTCTAAAGGAAAATATTTCTGCCTAATCGTTTGGCCCCATCGAAATATGGGGAAATATATCGAAATATATCAAAGTTCTTTCTGTGATATTTTTCTCATTGAGTATAGCGATTTGTCTGCAGATCTTCACCTTTCCTTCTTCTTTAGTAGAGACAAATGTGTCTGGAGTCAATAAAAAATCGACTCCAAATCAATTAAAATTATCTAACAATAAAGTCTTCTTCCTTCGCCTTAGTTCTTTCCTATCCAGAGCTAATTGAGTGTTCCACTAAGGACTATCTTTGAACTTAAGCCACAGATTAAAGAAGAGTTAGCTTAAACATTATTTCGACGGTTGTCGATTTGAAATCTAGTTCTACAAGTAACGCGATATGTCTACTATTATTTTCATGTCCGCGTTGACGTCAATAATCATCAAAAACGTTTGCAACAAACCGGCAGCTGTGAGCGGTAACTTCTCTACATTTTTCTATTATTTAATTTGTCGTCTCATTGTGCGCGTCAAGCTCAAGCGGGTAATGTTTCCGTATTTACGATTTACATGCGGAATCCGGACAGAAGTCAAGTTTGACAGTGTCAACATGTCAGCGTGACAATGGCCGTCACACGTCCCGCGCTGTCAATCGCGGAGCATGAGAAGCGGGCGGCCCGGGGACGTTGAACGCGCCTCGTGGGACCAACTACTTACAAAAGAATATTCATATAGCTACAAATTCTTTTCCTTGTTTAGCGGATGAGCGAACGGTCCCTTGGTGCAATGCATTCGATATTTAGAAGAAACGTTTAAAGAACAAGAATTTCTTCTGCACTTTGTAAATGCTGACATATAACATACTGTATGAAAGTAACTCATACTATACTTGAAATCGAGACTAGTCAGACCACGCAACCTAACCTGTATTAGTTCCTCAAACAGGACCGATACTATCAAAGAACACACATTGCATTTCTATTGCAACACATCATTTAATTTACGACTTGTGTACACAGTTATGATGTATAGACAGTTATTTTCGCCCCATTTGTATGGTTCATTGTGTCTGATCACACCCAGTCGGTTTAAGGACAATGGCGAACTGTAAACGAGTGATGTTCGTATAAATCGGGATGAGTCCGCAAACAAAAAGGGACGTTTCACCGACGTCACACAATGAGAGATTAATGGCGCTCTTTTTGTTATCGTTCGATGGTCTTTACGCGTTTTGTGGCCTCGTTTCACGGTTTATTTAGCTGTTTAAACACCAATAAGCGTTAAATTACAACGATATGCACACTAAAGTCAAACAAAAACCGCATTTCCAAAATTTAATTGCTGTTTACTGCTGAAAAAGTTCAGTTATTTTATTGCGCCGTTGTGTCTTGGTCAAAAAACATGATGCCCTACAAAAAGAGGCATTAGGAATATATTTAAAAATTATTAACGTCTTCTAACGTCAAGTTGAGCTTTATAGATACTCGTAAAACTGAAGTGTGTCGCGATGCAGGAATCCACATAAAATTGTGGCTAGGTTGTCGCAGGCTGGCACTGTTGTGCGTGAGATGCGCGAGAGTCGCTTTTTTGGCCATTAAACGTGCGTTTTTTGTGTCGCCTTATCATCGTGTCGAGTTGTCGACGCCTCCAGCCGGCCGCAATCAAAACACCATTCGAGGCGGTCATTAAAATTGATATAAAGTTTAATTTATAACATGCCACGTCTTCGGATTAACGGTTATTGGGAATGTAATGTCCACATTGAACTCAGTGTGAAAATTGTTTTCTTTGTCGAAATAAAATTGATTTTTTATGGCTTAATATTATCTGATTTTCTTTCTCTATATTTTTAGTATTAAATATCTCTTGATTTTTGGGGGACTCTGAGTGGAATCGTTAACTGATTTCATGGTGTCCTGTGTGAAAGTTATTATAGGTATGTGACAGCTTTTAAGAGAACTATGCTATGAACTATTTTATGGGGTGCATTTAAAGAGCCTTCAGTATGAGTGAAAACATTTAATTGACCGTCTGGAGCACTCTGGGCAGTCAGCCCCGCTACCAACCTGCTGACTGGCTAATCTTAACACCACGACATGAGCTATTATCATTATGTAATAGTAGTAGAGCTCCTTCGTGAAAGAGCTCGTCCGGGGAAGTACTACCACCGTACCTACATCTCCGCCAAACAGTGATGCTTGCATTGCATTCGGTCTGAAGCTGAAGGATACGGGTGAAATTACAATCACATGAGACTTTCCATCTTCATGTCTCAGTTTGGCGAACCGAATTGCGGTACCATTTAGGCAACAGCCTAGGTGGTATTGAAGTTGTTATGGGCAAAGGTAACCGCTTAGCATTAGGTGGGCCTTTAGTTCGTTTCGCCATCCATTACTATAAAAAAATGTAGCCCATGTCGACACGACAGAAGAAGAGAACTATGGCAGTTAACATAATGTATTGCAAATACTATAATGAAATGCCTAGATATATTGAAATTGGGCTTGAGGGTCGTCGCCTGCGGCCGAGGTGCTGGCGCGTCGCGGCTCTCGCCCGGTCTCCCGCTGGAAACGTTATTGTTTACGAGTGTACACCACTTCTACTACAATGATTTACGAACCGCCTGCACCCATAAAAGCGGGGACACAAGGCACTAAAAGATACAAAAGGTGCTAAAGAAAAAGTAATATATTTTAAGTTAGAGCGAACGAATATAAAAGTTTGGTGAAATATATCAGTTTTAGTGTTGAGCGCGAGTGTTTGTTTATAAGGGCGATTACGCACGCCTTTTGACGCGCGTTTTGTTCGGCGATCAATGGCGAACATTCGTCACGACCTTTCTCACGTCTCGTCGTGCTTACAGAGCTTGCTTGTATATTAAAGTTTACCCTAAACATGTGGTAACCTGGCAGGCTGGCACACTCCAAATCATTTTGGTCGATGTTTAACAGGAAGTAAGGATCACACAAATAAATTAAGATTAGAATTGGGTGAACCGAATTTATGTTTGCAATGTGTTATCACTTGCTTTAACGGTGAAGGCAAACATCGTGAGGAAACCTGCACACCTGAGAGTGCTCCATAATGATTTTGATGGTTTGTGTAGTCTGCCAAACCGCACCAGGCAAGCGTGGTGGACAAAGGTCTGAATTCTTCTCATTCTGAGAAGAAGCCCGTGGCCAGCTGTGAGCTAGTAATGAGCTGGTTATGTTATGTTATGATAAGTGTCTAAAAATGGTCGGTAATGACAGGTTAAGGAAAAAACCTTTTT
Organism: Asteroscopus sphinx; assembly: GCA_949699075.1. Lineage (NCBI taxonomy): Eukaryota > Metazoa > Arthropoda > Insecta > Lepidoptera > Noctuidae > Asteroscopus > Asteroscopus sphinx. The sequence goes on along the minus strand of OX453004.1, from coordinate 22,895,832 downwards.
CTCACATTCTGTATGAAGAGATGGATATCAGGTATCGATTTATGATTAAAAGATGAAAAAATGCAATATTTTAATTATTTCCTAAAGGATTTGGAGCAGGACTAAAGATTTTTGCACTATAAAATTTGTAAGAACCCGATTTCCTTTAGGCTTATCTACAAAAAATCCCATTTGAAAGCATAAAATTTATAAAATACTCGTAATTTACGACTGCCTTATCTAATAACCTATAGAAGATTTAGTCATTAGAAGCTGTTTTACGGTTATTGACGAGATCGTTAAACGTTAAGGTAATAGCGGGTTGACACGTCGCGTCGTCGCCGCGTTATCGCGGTGCGCCTGCGCCCCGCTCGGTCAACGTTTGTTTTTTCAGGGACCCTTTCACCGGCTGCGGAGCTTCGGGTGTCAACGCAAACTACCGCCTTACATACAAAAAATCATTTAAATGCGTTTGTATGCAATAATCTGTGGGGATTTGTTCCGACCGCGGCGGCCACCCACGTGGTGCCCGTATTTCTTCCTGAACGAGCTAACTTCATTATTGTGGCGTGAGATACAATAGTTAAGAGCACGATTTATAAGTCCAACACGTTGACTTCTGTTTATAGCTAGCGGCGGGGCGCGGGCGCAGCGGGGGCGGGGATTACAGCGTCTGCGCACCGATTTATGGCCGTACCTCGATAAAAGCTTAAATACTCTCAAGTGAGAATTATTCAATAGGTTTAGTTGCGAGCGTAGAGCAGCCATTGTGGCGGTCGGCGCGGGCGCATTGTCGCTCTCACACGCGCTTCACGCGAAGCGCGCCTGTGCGGCCCGTACACACCATTACCGGATTTACGTCAGACCGCCTCTCACTAGCCATTGCTGTTAAATTTATTGCTTCATGTACTGAAAGACATTACGGATCCCGTAACTAGATGCCCATTACAGGACAACAATCGTTAAAAAATAGATATGGATCGACTAGAGATCGGTAAAAAATATAATGTCAAGTTCTTTTATTCCAATGGTCATGAATTTTATATAATCAATAATCATCTAGGTACCTTCCATTATTAAAATTAAATTATTACCCAATAATTTTTTCCCAGAAAGTTACTTGTGAGTTGTGACTCTAAAACTTGAAAATCCCATCTATTTATACATTTGAGAATAAATAAGTCTAGTACGGGATCAGTATAGTATTGATATCAGTATGTCAGACGTCAAGGGCAGAGGGCGAGTGCTATTTCGGTGCAGGGCACAGGGAGCGGAGCGGAAAGTAAGCTGAAACTAATCCGGCGCGCGGGTGGGCGAAACCCTACACCGCGTGCGCGCAGCTTACATTTGTCATTTATAATGCGCGCGATTTGTTGTTCCTCACCTCGCTCCCCACCTAGCAGCCTTTTTATGTTCGCTTATTCAAATATTTAAACCGAGCGATGTGCGCAATGTTTTTTATGACATTTTATGGCATCTGTTTGTCGTATACGAGTACGAACAGTTATACGTTTTTGTGAGCGCTGTCGCGGGTGAATCTTCAGTTCATTTTGCGAGGTCTCATGAAAACGCTGAATGTATTTTTCATGGCACAACATATCAAACTGACAACGGCACTATATCAAAGTTATGGAATAACGATGGTCCTGAGGGCGATTTTTAGGGATCCGTAGTCTACAAGGAACCCTTATAGTTTCATCATGTCCATCCGTCTGTATGTCTGTCTGTCTGTCCGTGGCTAAGCTCAGCGAATCTTAGTACTAGAAAGCTATAGTTTAGCATAGGTACAAATATTAATCACGCCGAAAAAATATCGTTAGTAAAATTTTTAGGGTACCTCTCTTACATAGGTACGTAAAGTGGTGTTGTTTTTTTATCGTCTATCCCATCGTTGGATAGGTCACTTAAAAACATTACGGGTGCGTGAAAACCAGTTTTCGATTCCGGGATCCATTTGCTAAATATTAAGCTTAAAGTGCAAATTTTTGTTAGAGCCATGTGTCCTCACCCCCTACAGGCTAAACGACTAATCCTGAATAAGTACTTGAAAACTATTCAAAATATTAGAAAATATAACGAATTTAAAAGGAAAACTATTACGGATTAGTAGGTTTGTCTAGTTTACGAGAAACAATCGACCAACTTAACGATATAGTTGAGGTTGTACAAAGTGCATGGAAATTCCTTTTAAATAAAGTGCAAAACTTAACTTAGCTCTATACATGTCTTGTAGGAATGCTGTATAGCCTGTAGTGACTACGGAACCCTACCCTGTGCGTGGTCAGACACGCACATGGCCGGTTTTATTTTAAAGTTCTGTGTCAAATCATCAAATATGTAGTACCTTATCTTATATCTACAAGCACCTGGTAATATAAGTACTTATACATACATACATACTTTACATTTCAGTATAGGTACAAAGATCTGAGAACATTAAGAATGTGTTACCTGTCCTGTCTATCGAACTGACATCGGCACTATATTAAAGTACATGACATGAGACATGACGTACATGAGGAATTTTTTTTAAAGTTCTGTGTCAAATCATCAAAAATGCATTTTCTTTCTACAAGCATCTGGTGATATAACTACTTATAGGTACATTTCAGTAGGTACAAAGATCTGAAAACATAAGAATGTGTTGACTGTTCAAATCGTAAATCACGTTTCAGTGATAGGCTAGCGCTGAGTATAGTTACTGTGGTATAGTGTTATATTATCTGTGGCGCTGTGGACGTAGGCGATAAGCTAGCCCGTTACACGTTTGGTAGATTGGGGTTTTTTTTTCGCAATTTTGAGTACGAAATCCTTGGGCAAATTTTAGGGAAATATTTGGGGAAAGGAAAATACAGATGCAATACAGAAAATACAGGTATTGTACTAGTTTATATAATGTCTGTGGGAAAATAATTGAGAGTTTGAATGAAGATGAAGTATCGAAAGTTTTAATATCTCATCCACGATACACTATAAAATATTATTATTGCAATTTATGAATAAACATAGTCTTATATTTTAAAACGTGCAACATTTCCCGTTTGAAAAAAAAAATGGGGAAAAAGTTGCAAAACATAATTTTGGCGAAAAAAATATATGAATATGGGAAAATTTCAGAAACTCGATCTAACAACCCTGGCCTGGCCCATCAGTACTTAAAGGGATGTTATGTCACGTTATCACGTTCTGATACTAGGACGGAATAACACGGCAACGTTAAAGGAATATCAGGCTCTGTTCCAGTGAGCTTACCTTACTAAAAATCATTGCTCTTTTCAGTCAATGTGGAAAGAGTTGAAAAGCAATAAAATAGAACTGAAATATTTTGGTTTTCCTACCTATAAAATAAACTTTAACGATCATAGGTACTTTTTATTCAAACGCAATATTGGATTGGTGTAGCAATAAAAAAACCTAATAGAATCAGACCATCATTATTTCAACACGCATTCAAAACCTATTTCCTACCGAGCGCCCGTCGGCTGAACATTTCATTTCACGGTTGACGTGTGACCGATATGTCGTTGATTTGATTGCGTTTACTTTTTGCGCGAAAACTCATAACTTAGCCGTTTTCTAATATTGCAATATGGCATCCTGTGTGGCCAATGCCGCGTGTGTGTTCCCAACACGCTACAAATATTTGGTTGCTTTCATAGGCTCACTGACGTTTTGACATTCGATTTTCGAATTGAAAAAAAATGGACGCCGCGATCGGTCTTGTTCCTCGCAGTTTCGTTTTACGCAATACAACACAATGGTTTGTGACTTTGCATTGTGTTTCGCGCCACGCAGCTTATTTTTACACTATTTCCTATTTTTTTTTCTCAATATCAACTTGTAAATGGTGTTGATTTTGAGAATGAATTATGAGTTATTTTGCAACAAAATGTTGTGTTGTGACGTTTCTAGTAAGATTATCTCACAGAAATAGGATTATCTAGTTGGTTTACAAAATAGCAAATATTTACATTGCTTTGGTTAATATTGCCTACCTACTTAGTTCCTTGGTTTTATATCTATTTAACTTTATCTTTCGTAAACGTAAGTTTTAGAATGTTAAACGTATAATTTACTTTCACTAGACGCTTGTAACATGTGGCTTTAACGGCAACACGACTAAGTTTAGCGGTATGTAACAATGTGCAATCAACTGAATTATCAAATTTAACGCTTAACACATGAGCCTGAGGTAGCAATAAGTTGGCATTACCAGTTTTAGTACGAGCTGGCTCATTTGAGCTAAAAGTGTCGAAATATTTGTTCATACTCATACACATTCGTGAGTGAAATAAACAAAGAGTATCGGTACAGGCAGAGGTATGGGGGTAAAGCGCTGTCGAAGCATTCAAGTTAGGGACCTACGTATTGCCATAAAGATGAACACCGCAGACGCCATTCTACCAAATTGAAAAACATCCGAGTGGCTCATAATGCGTCTTAATGCCTCACCCAGAGAGTTATAGCCCCTTAAGTACGCAGTATTTTTCATATTTTCACAAATAGCTCGAGTGTATGTTGTACCTACTATGCAACGGAGTTTTATACTTGTGTCGAGATACTGATGCTGTACGTTTTGTTCCCTATTTTGCGAGGGGTGTCGAATGAGTAAAATGCACGGCGTATCTAGTGTTATAGGTATGGTTTGGTGAGATTATAATTTAGAATTTATTGTTTCGGTCATAGAGATATAAAGATAGCCGAATGCTGATCCATAGAAGACGAAGGTACCTACTTAACTCTTTGTGAAACTCTTCAATGCAAGCTTTTTTCAAAGTAGCAACATTTACTTAAGTTAATAATTTATTCTTACGGTTGTTGGCAAGCAAAAGTTCAAGCCAGATACTTAAGGGTAGTATGCCACTGGTCAAATTTCTTTGTCTAATCCAATTTATTTGATGCAAGTGTTTTTTTACATACAACATTTGATGAAAATCATCAAATTTCTTTGATCAAAGTCACATTGGACAAAGAAATTTGACGAGTGGCATACCACCCTTATATACCTACATTTCAAATGCATTTTGTTTGCTTGGTTTCAAAAACAAATGACGATCTTGAAAATTGTCATTATCTGTCGTAGACCTGCAGACACGCAATAACTACAGTCAATAACTACTAGGTAATATAGGTGGTAGGTAGATCTGCGAGGATAAGCTGCACTTGCTGCAGTTTGACTTGGGATGGGAGACTATTTCGTTGCACATCAAGACCCCTCTGTGCCTCAGAGAGCACTTTAAGCACTCGTTACGGGTAGTCAAAAGCCAGAAAGTTTGACAACTGGGCTAACCTTAGGATGTCGGTATTACATTACCCAGTAACTGAGTTGCGGGGGCCTGATAGCATTCGCTTCGTGTAAAATACTGATGTTCAGCCGCATCTGAGTAGACTGGAAGTCAACCACAACATAGTTTGAAAAAGGCTTGGAGAAAGAAGTAGGTATAACTATTGAGCATGTACTAGAACGAACATGTCGTTTTCCGGGATGTGCCAAAGGCACACACACTAGAGGGCACTGGTGCAGTCCATTGGAGTTACCCGAGCTCCTCTATTTTGTTCTGAGGATGGTCACCGTGTGGTTTTAGTTGATAAGAGTCTGGCATATCCCTCCACCTTCCCCAGACAGAGGATATCTATGAGGATTTCCACCTGAAAACAAAAAGGTAATACTGGAACAATTTCTAGTCTGCACATAGTTGGCAACCCTACGTCACAGGCTCAACGTCTTCCGCTGACGTCATATCATAACGCGATGAGGAAGGCGATATCTCACTCTTCATTCCTCATACGAGGAGAACAAACGTCTAGAGGTCCTCTCATTTCAGAAAGCGCTTGAATTATTAAAGGTTATAGGAGCCACTCTATCAAATGCTTTCATGTTATGTATGAAGCTTCACGTAAGCAAATAGGGTTGTAGGTGTGAATCAATTGTGAGAAAGGTATCGTTTGTGATGAAATGTTGCTTGAAGTTGTCCATACTTCGAAAAAGGCTAGTTTGGTTTGTCGATCTGCTATCATCCGTCCGTCTGTCTGTCACAGGTCTGTCTGTATCTTTTTAACCGTAATACCCCTAGTAACAAAAACCGTTTAAAGGTAAAATAAAAAGACATATACATCTCCAATTCTTACAAAATATGTTTAATGGCATCTGCGAAGTATTAAAGTTGTATATATAACTTTTAGAATTGAGAAAAACTATAATACAGAATTAATACTTTGCGGATGCCATTAAACATCTTTTGTATGACTTGGAGATGTAGGGTCGTCCACACGCAGTACTAACCAGTAGTAACAGTTTGACATTGACAGCGCTGTGATGTAGTCTACTGTACAGTACATTGTATTGGCTTTTACTTTTACCATTGAACAAAAAACGGTTATTGTGTTACTTGGGACGTAGCTAGTTGTAAATTTCACAGAATATGTGTCTATGGCATCTATCATGGCAAGTAATAAAAATAATAAAAAGTCTAATTTTCGATGTTTCTTAAATTGGGACAGTCCATTTAATAAACATCGAAAAAAAAAAACGTTTTTTTTTGTTCTTTTTTGTTCCTGCTCTATCTTAAAAACTGACTGCTTTGTCTGATTGCACTGCATTCTCTATAGTTAAAAAAATGAAAAAGATAAATGACAATTATTATTTATGTTTCTAAATACATGTTATTAGTAAGTAGGCTTAATAGGTACGAGACTTATAAGTAATTTTATGTCAACTTAAAACTGCTAATATTATTATTTCTAAGAACGCATCCACTGGCACTATCTTATACGAGATGAATTTGAAATAATTGGCAATCCTTGGGATGATTGTACTTATTAATTTGAACAACTTTTACTATAGGACCAACCCTGCATTCGCTCAAAAAAAATTAGCTGTAAACATTTTTGTTCATTGAACATAAAATAATGTTTTTTTCGAGATTTCAGTGTTGGTCCCATGGTAAAAGTTGTTCAAATTGATGAGTACAATCATCTTTTAAAGACTTGCTTATGAATTCAAAATCATTCAGTATAGCGGCTCTCAAGGCGGAGTCATTTTGTTTATGTGTGATTAAAGGAAACAATATTTGTTCCGTCTGGTGCCAGTAACGTAAATAATTGCACCACCCTATATATTCTCATGGGTGTCGTAAAAGACTACTAAGGGATTCACCAGAGGATGGGCAGTAGCGTTGTTTGAGTACCTATTTAACTAACCAACTGCGATCGCCAACCCGCCTGCCAAGCGTGGCTGTTATGGCATATCCCCCCCTTATTGGGGGAGGCCTTTTGTTACAAGATCGTGGATCAGCCAACCCAGAGAGCACTTCTTATCAGCGGAAGGAACGAATGAAGACCACTATGTCTTGTATTTAGAGTCAGTTATTATACTTTCAATTCATAAAATTTATATCAAGCCAATTAAGGTGAATGCTACAGGGTAGCCCGCGAAATTCAATTTTTTTGGCGTTTTTTGCAAATTGTAGCTTTATTCCGCGTTGTATATAGGTCAAAATATGATTTGCGGAAATAGTAACAATATATCTAAGGAATAATACTCATAAAAAATATTAACCTAGCTCTATAAGCTGTATAAGCTCGAAAATCAATAATTTGATCGTAAATTAATATTATCAAGCTAGTACAGCTAATAGAGCTAGGTTAATATTTTTTATGAGTATTATTCAGTAGATATATTGTTATTATTACCGCCAATCATATTTTGACCGATATACAACGCGAAATAAAGCTACAATTTGCAAAAAAACACCAACAATTTTGAATTTCGCGGGCTACCCTGTAGCATTCACCTTAAATTATTTAATAAATCTCGTCACTAGCCAATTTGATCATATTATATAATTTTAGCCTAATTATCAATTTACTTAACGATGTATCGGTTAAAAGTTTAATCACGTTGGCAACACTAGATTCCTAAAAATTATAAAATAACGTATAACTGTCATTTGGCTGCCTGTTAGCCGCGAAACTTGGAATAAACAACATGTCTTGATGCTTCGTGTTATTGCATTCATCACCTTCAGCTTCAGGAGAACCCGCACACCATGGTTCACTTCCAGCAACCCCTTCGTAACACTTTGTCCAGCAGTGGACGTCTTTAGGCTGAAATGAATGAATGATGAATGCATGAGTTGAAGTTTATAATTACCGTAGATATTGGAATAACACCTATGCTCAAGTAACGATTCTATGCTTAAGTAATGATCAGGTGATTGAAGATCAGACTGGAACGTTATGTAACACCGAGCTAAGTCTGTGTTTTCGAAAAGTTGGATGAAGTCTTTAATCATGAGCTTCGGAAAACTTTTTAATCACTGGGGGAAGTGGATACAAATTTTCTTTCTACTCCTCTTAATTTATTTTCTCATTAATTTCGTTGCGGGTTTCATCTAGACAGTTCAATCGTTTCCCCGAGATGCGCTGAGCTCTTTTGTTTTGGTGTTTTTTTTCCTGGTTGGTGCTATTGTAGATCCTGGCTTACAGGAGTTGCAGTGGTTAGAGAAGTGTGGAGCGCTTGTTCCTATAAACACCTTTTAATGATAATCCATAACAAAGTCCATTTTGAGGTCCCTGTAGAGAACGTCACTTCTAATATAGGTACCTATCATCAAGCAATTATTTCAAAAGCTTGAAACATAGGTATATAGGTATCTACCTAAATTCTCAAGACTCTGTTGAATATTTTGCTACAAAAAGCCATTGTGCCTGATTAGGTTCTCATGGGTGTCGTAGAAGGCGACTAAAGGATTCACCAGAGGATAGGTAGCAGCGTTCTCTGAGTATTTAACCAACCAACTGCGATCGCCAACCCGCCTCCCAAGCGTGGCGATTATGGCATATCCCCTCAACATGCTTACGGGAGGCCTATGTCCAGCAGTGAACGTCTTTCGGCTGAAATGATGATACAATTGTGTCCGTTTCTTACCATCCGCTGCCATACTAGGTTTATTTATAGCCTATGTTTCAGCATGCGGCGCCTCCAACCCTCGGATTTGGGTATTAATAGGATATAAAACAAAGTCCAGCTTTAGAGAGGCCTATGGCCAGCAGTGGACTGCGATATAGGGTGAGTTGTTGATCGTAACATTGGTAATAGTTATGACTCTAGGTGTCTTGATGGGAGTTGTAATAAATACAAGCAGTAATGGTAGTTCTGCCTAGTTGTATAGGTAATGAAAATTAAATGGATATTTGTAGTTTCCCTTCTAATATGCAGGAGGGTCTGAGTTAGAACCCAGCCAGAATTTGATTATCACTTGCTTTAACGGTAAACAAAAACATTGTGAGGAAACCTGCACACCTGAGAGTGCTTCATACAGGTCTATTTTGTGTGTGTAGACCGCCAACCCACACTAGGTTAGGCCTTAATCCTGAGAAGAGGCCCGTGCCCAGCAGTGAGACAACAAAGGGCTGGTTATGTTTATGTTTGTTGTTTGAGAGCATGTAGGTAAGTAAATATACCTACTATCTACCGTTTTTTTGTAAAAACAGTCAAAAGCTATGGAGAAACAGTACCTACTTATTTATTCGAGAACTATACCATTCCGACCTATACTTATCTAACATTCATGCAATTAAGGTGAATATTAAAATGCCGATTCTAGGTACCTACCTACCTACATCATTCCCTCCTAATAAAACTAATATTTTGAATATGGACTCTATTTCAAGGTGACCGAAGTCTTGCCGTCTTGCTTGTTAGTGCCGTGTGGTGCCGGACATAAAGAATAGCACCACCCTTATCTCTTCTCATGGGTGTCGTAAAAGGCGACTAAGGGATTCATCAGAGGATGGGCAGCAGCGTTCTCTGAGTATTTAACCAACCAACTGCGATCGCCAACCCGCCTGCCAAGCGTGGCGATTATGGCATATCCCCCCCCTTGGGGGAGGCCCATGTCCAGCAGTGGACGTCTTTCGGCTGAAATGATGATGATGATGAAGTCTTGTAAAAAATATGATTTCTTCAAACGTTAGGTAAAACAAAAGAAAATAAACAAAATATTAGCAGGCTGTAAAGTTGCACGTTAAATATTGATAAAGTTACGTTGGTTACGTCTTTGAACGTATTTCGTTGCGTGGTTGCAAATCCTTTCGACTCTTTCTAACGCATGCGCACGCCCTCTGTAGTCTACGTCTATCTCGCTCTAATCTACTGATCAGTTTTTATGGGCGGCGCACTCGCGCAGTATTGCGCGCGCGTTTTCACTTGACACAATTTTCATGAAAAATAACAAGGTAACACAAAGCGGATATAATATTTAGAAAATATCTTTAAAGACAATAAACTTATTGTGTGCAAACGATTGATATCCGTTTCATAAAACTATCAGGAGTGGGAGTTGAGTTGATGATTAATTTTTTTATTGATTGATAGAGTCGACGGCTATAAAACTTAAAATTTATTTTAACTATGATGACACACACACAATAGCGATGGCCAAATATAGATATCGGTGACGGAAACTTCAATTAGCGCAGGCACAAAATGGCAAGATACACGAAATCCGTAAATACAATCTGTAGATAATTTTTTACGATATTAATAGAGAAAGCTTGTAAAAATATGTGTGGTCTCTTTTAACACGATAAATACTTACCAATTTTTTTTAATTATAAATTTTTTGCCTCTCCTGAAAAGTTGGGTTTTGTCCCTTACGCCAATTGAAATTTCCGTCAACGATAATATGGAATAAGCTATAAATTAATATTATTATTTTATTGTTATTGAAAAGCTTAGTGTAGGAGGGTGGTAGGGTGGGGAGGGGAGGGAGGTATCGGTGACAGCGGGTAGCGCGGCCAGTGGTTGCTCGGGAGGCGGGCCCGCCTGCCCGCCCCGCCCCGCGCGCCGCGCCCTCGCCGCGCTCAGTCCGCGCTCAGCCGCCGTACCGCTTTCGCTCGTGTGCCACAACGGACAATTTCAATCGCTATTTAAATACGTGTTTAACGATCTTCCGATAAGTTAATCGATTCATAATTGTGCATTAACGCGGTTTACTCCAAAAGTGTTGTTTGTATTTAAAAAATCATTAATAAAATTAAATTAATATCGTAACGGTTAAAATTTTGAAAAAAAAATGAATCGGTGAAAATTTTCTTTCAAAGAAAATGCATAAACGAAAACAATGTACGCGCCGGTATCGGTGACATGTTGGGTGCAGATTAGTGTTGGACTGAGGTACTGAGAGTTGTTTCATGGATGTGGAAAGCGCGGAGTGTTGGAGGGCCGGAGGCGAGAGGATGGTGGCCGAGGAGGGCAAGACAAGGGCAACCGACTTCTCGATCGCGGCAATCATGGCCCGCGGCGGCGCCGAGCCGCGCAGCCCCGTCGCGCACACACCGCCACACACCGGTACTATAGGCCTAATTAAACACTTACTTTTTCTTGCTAAAAATCAGCGACTTTATTCATCTTTTGACTTGTTCTATAGTGTGAAGGGCAATCTTCCTAAATCTGAAAGATTAAATGTAGAGCTGAGTGTTAGACCAGAAAGTGTAAAAAGGTTATAGATGAGTTATAAATTGGCTAAGGGCCTGTTGTTTTTGGAAGAACTGTTTCCAGTTGCTCGAATATTCGTGTAATTTTGGCCTGCTAAAATTAGTTACTAGGTATGTGATTAAATTATTTATTTTTATACCTAAACCATTTTTAAATCTATAAACCTACTTGAACACAGAAGCAAGTCAAGTTAGAAACAAGTATGCAATAAGGTAAACTTAATTTACTTACCAAATGTATTAGAGTTTGTAAAAATTAGGAGAGCCTTAATCACAATATTTCAATTACAGTGTCCTTTCCAGACTATGCTCATTAAAGAGTAGCTATGTTTCCATATTAATTGTTAGGGGCCGTACATAACGTTATTTTCAATATTTAAGGCTTTTGTCAGGTTTTGATTTTGGTCGTACTCTACCTTAGATGTCTACTACTACCTACTGCGTCGTTAGAAATCTAAAATATGTATAGTTGCGAATGAAATGTTGTTAGCTGCACGTGAAATGTGAATGTTTACAATACTGTCGGCTGACCTATAATTTAACGATCAACTCATTACAACGGTAGGTGGAAACTTGTCACATTTACCATGACCGCATGGCCTTATTGTTATCCAGAAATAATTTTACCTAAGTACCTACTAAATCTATAAGTTATCTCTAAGTATCAAGTTGTTCTGTCTAAATGACATAACTTAACTATACTTTCGTGAAAGTAGAATATTGTGATGAAATAATGAAATCATCAATATAACACAATTTAAACAATCGCAACTTACTTCTATCGTTAATATCACTAGGAATCCATATTAAGGAGGTCTTAACGTTATGTTATCTTGAAAAATTTGGACAGAATGTAAGGTTCTGATTCTGTTCATTCTGTGTTTTGGCATATTCCACATACCGAAAAATCGATATCGTCTTATCAGAATTTGGAAAAAGGCGTTTCGTTAGTCTATACGCGTTTATTTCCTAATAAGTATGAGATGATGTTTAGCAATATACAACATTGGTAACAATATAAAAGCAAGACTTCAGGCACCCCAACTAATATATTATGTACCTATACTAACAGGTTTTTTTTTTTTTTCGAAATCACAAAATTACCTACGTGGTTTTTTATCAGTAATTTCTGCAGTTAGTTGCAAAAATGAAAGGAGGCCTATACCCAGCAGTGGGTGATACCGGGCTAAGATGATGATGATGAAGTTCTGGAGTTCGTTGCTGGATAGCTGCAGGATGCCGTTTAAAAGGGTTACCACCACACGGAAGCCCATTTCGCTGGTAGACCTCAAGGACCTACTCGGGATCCGCCAATATTTATCAAAAACAACTCTGATTTTAGAATATGAGCTATGAATTCTATATCACAAGCATGCAATTAACGAACGAGAACGCAACCAAAAATATAAGCAGTTTTATTTTGCTTGTGTTCAATCCAGTACTTTTAAAACGAATATGTCGCAGTTACCTAACGCATACACAATAACCTCCTCCTTTTTTTGAAGTCGGTTAAAAAGAGATTAAATAGATAGGTATTTACCTACTTTTAAATATTGTCATTGTCAAACAACTAGAACAAATCAACATTACACTAAAACTCAGCTATAAAGCTGGAGACTTATTTAAAAAAGGGTTTAATGCTAATTGGTGTGGTGGGAGCAGGCGCACATGCGCAGGAGTCGTGTTACGGGTCAGTTCGTTATTTCAGATTAATTGTGGAACCGAACGCGCTCGATACCGACCGAAGTGTACCGACACGCAACTTACTACAAATATACAGGATTATTATTTTAATTTCAAACAATTCTCCCCATACGGACACATTACCTGCAACTATTATAAGACACCATCGTCGGTTCTGGGCTATGAACAGTAGAGATAATTGAACGAGAATTTTCAGATATTGTGTCAATTCTGCTCTTTCCTATGATAATCAAAAAAAGAATATCAAAATTAAATGTACTAATATCTTTAGTGGCTTCAAACTGCCTAGATGTCAGAAGTAATTTTAACTATGCATTGTTATATGAAATTTTAATAATTGTTTATAGCTCAATAGAATTTCTGTTAAATTATGTTTCAAGTAGGTAATTTGTTTTAGTAACTTAAAATTTAATCTACGGTCAATTCAGAAAATCAGCATGTAGAATAGGATAAAGTTTTTTTTACATAATTAGCTCTATGATTTAATTTAGTTATCAGCTGATAAACATAAAAGGATAATTTACTTGTAAACTATTATTTTACAACTATTAACTGTTCAGTGGAATTGTTAAAATTCCAACAATTAATTATGACTGCAGTTAGAATGGAATGAAAATAAAATGACATGCAAGACTGAGTTCATTTTATAGCTTAATCAAGGAACCACCATGATATAGAGACCATAAATACTAATTGTAAAATATTAAAATGGTAATTATTTTATATTTTAATGTTACTGTTAATCTATTTTACAAAATGTCTCATTTCTAGCTTCGAGAGTCATTAAATATGAATTTTTACCACTAGACGATCACACATTATTTTGTGATCTAAATATTTATACAAGATGTTTGTGTAAATAATGATTTTAGAGTCATTTGCTATTCTTTTTTGATCTACTAGGTTGTTCAGAAGCGTCTTGGTCACAATGATTACGAAGATGAAAAAAACGCTAAATATGGCGCCTTTTAAACATTTTGGGCGATTAAAAAGATAACGTAAAATGCTCTCAATGATTTTTTGTCAACTCAGATAGCGGTAACGGCCCACCCATAGCCTTTATTGCTATTTAATTGCCGAGAAATAGCAAAAACAAAGCTCGTGATAAAAATAGTTTACTAATACTTTTGTATCGTGTAGTATTTTGTGTTTTATGAGAAACCATAAATTTTTCCCTCAGTTTTTGCTATCGAGGCATTATTATCTTTTGCTTTCAATTTTGCTCAGATATGCTCCTATTTTCAAGAACTACGTTTCGATGTAGAAAATAACAAAAATATTAAAATCATAATTGAAAATTGTATTTCGTACTAAAAACCTAATTTATTTGAAATAAAATACTATGAGGGAGTTCACCAGAGGATGGGCAGCAGCGTTCTCTGAGTATTTATTCAACCAACTGCGATCGCCAACCCGCCTACCAAGCGTGGTGATTATGGCATATTCCCTTTTGGGGGAGGCCTATGTCCAGCAGTGGTCATCTTTCGGCTGAAATGATGATGATGATGATGATGATGATGATGATGATGATGATGATGATGACTATTAATTGTTCTGTGGTAATACATAGGTATTACAGATTAGGTATTTTGGGACCTAATTAGTATAAAAAATGTTATACCTACTTACTGTAAAATGCTTCAACTTTGCTGAAATTTTTTTTTTTTTACTTTACTTTGTTATTAGTGTAATTACAATTATAGAATCTCCCTACCTATGTTCGGAAATCATGTTATAGTACCAGATGTGTCAGAATTCAGCGTTAAGGCCCGCCATGGAGGAGTGGCTGGAGAGGAGCCATGGTGCCCTCACCTACCAGTTGACGCAGATACTCTCGGGGCACGGTTGCTTCCGGAAGTATCTGGGTCGCATAGGCCAGGAGCCGACGCCTGAGTGTCATCACTGTGGGAGTTGCCCTGAGGATACGGCGCAGGACACACTGGCGGAGTGCCCAGCTTGAGCTACGCAGTGCGGTGACCTTATCACTTCAGTGAGCGGCAGCGATCTCTCGCTTTCGGCCGTGGTTCAGTTTATTGTCAAGATTGAGAGCGCTTGGGAAGGCATCGTCTCCTTCTGCGAGGAGATGATGCTCACTAAGGAGGTGGCGGAGAGGGTTCGAGAGGCAATGACCTCTCTTCCCAACCGCAGGATTGGGCGCCACAGGTAGGTACGCGACCTCCAGCCACCCTAGGAGTGGGCCTGCGGGCAGCGAACTAGGGGTAGCCCGCCGCCTAAGGCCTGTGACGATGGCGCGTTGTATCGCGCGCGCCAGTCGAGAGGAGGGTGCGGTCATGTTGATGCCGCACGGGGAGAAGATGCTCGCCTACCAGTGGTAAGCTGGGACTTGCCGGGGATGGTTGGGCGAATACAAAGTTTATAGGCTCAGTTCAGCAAAAATGCCAGACATCTAGTGTCTGGCGCTGGTTTTCAACTGGACCTTATTTTGAATGCTAGCAAGTAGGTATATCACGTTAATTGATTTATCAACTTTTTTTCTGTTTACCTACTTTATTGATTCAAGTAGCCTTATATACCAAGGAAGTTAGTACTTAGTGGTAA
This sequence comes from Asteroscopus sphinx, assembly GCA_949699075.1. Taxonomy (NCBI): domain Eukaryota; kingdom Metazoa; phylum Arthropoda; class Insecta; order Lepidoptera; family Noctuidae; genus Asteroscopus; species Asteroscopus sphinx. The sequence goes on along the minus strand of OX453004.1, from coordinate 22,880,091 downwards.
TCTTATTTACCAAGGAATTTGCTACAAGAAAAACGAAAACTGTCTACTAACCACTATTTCGTCCCTCAGGTTCGGTATCCCGGCAAAGTTCACCGGCATCGCTCAGTTCACCGGCGTCGAGCTGCCGGTCCCCTCTGCTGGACGAAGACGTGGAGGTGGACGTGGAACAATGCTCTGATGGGGAGCGGGACGGGTCCGACCACGCCGTGCCTTCACCTGCCCCTTCCTCCGGTCAGTACCTATTATTAGGAAAGATAGGTACCTATTAAACATATTTTTATTTTTCAAAAGGCTACAGGCCTCGTAGGAGAGAAGCTGGGGTGTGTGGGATTGTACCGCACTAAAACCTCCCCGGTGACCACCTTCAGCACAATAGAAGAGGGACTCTGGGAATGGGTATGCTACCGGTGCCCCCCCCTGTGCTTAGCCTGTAAGGCACGTCGCAGGGAAGACTTTTGTCTCCATGAACATACATACAAGAGGGCTTACAGGTTGCCTAGGTCCAAAGATCTTATGCGAGACACAAAAGAATTTCAATTATCTCTGGAATTGTGGTATTCCATGGATTAAAGTGAGTCGATTCTTGGTGATAACCATTAAAACTGTAGGTAATGTAGGTTTACGAGAGCTACTTAAAACTGTAGGTGCTAAATCGATAAAAAAAAGAAATGTTTAAATTTAAAAACCCTATAAGTACTATTATAAGACAACGAATCGTTAGTATTTTATTTGAATTTTTTAATAAAGCAATGCATGTAGTTATATGTCATTCATTCGGCTTCAAACTGAATCTAAAATTAATAAATCTGGCCAAGTGCTGATCAGACTCGCGCACCAAGGGTCCTCAACCACCCATCGACCTGATACCCCGTAGAAAGTTTTAATTATTTGTTGACAAATTATAATATAGTTTATGCACTCATACAAAGTTTGACGCTTGTATGTATTACCGTTCTTAAGATAGAGCAGGAACAAAAAACCATTGAAAAAATGCATTTTTTTTCAAGGTTTCTTGTATGAGGACCATATTTGGACTTTTAAAGACTTTTTTTTGTATTTGTCATGATAGAGGCCATAGTAACACATATTCTGTGAACTTTTTAACTGGCTATATACCACATATATTGGCTATGTACCTATTATGGTAAAAAAGATACAGTCCTGTGACAGACAGACGGACAGGTGGACGGACAGACAGATGCTGGCCAGAAAACCTACACGCGTGCCTGACGGCTGATTGTCCTTCTGGACACGTCTGGAGGGAACGGCAGTTTTTTGGCCGGTGCATCCTGGGTACGGGCAATAGAATACTTTCGAGGGATTAACCTTCGTGGGATCTTATTGCCTGTGGCGAATATTCTGGCGCGGGAAGAGCCCGTTCTGGGAAAGTAGGGAGTTGCTCCACGTGTCTCTCTGATGCCAAAAGAGGGCACAGTGGAGGAGCAGGGGCGGACCCGGTGTGCACTCATCCTGCCACTGGGCAGCCAGCGGGGGAACTGTCCTGCCCCCGTCGTTCTCGTAACCCCAGGAGTGCCCACTGAGTAGTGTTCTCGCGCCTCTTGGGACTGAGGGTCTTGGCTTCACCGCCCGGACCGCGAGGAAGAAAATCTCTATAAAAAATTACGCGAGGCAGGGCCTGCGAGCAGCAGACTCGGGGTAGTCTGTTGCCCGACCAGCAGCTGGCGTAGCTGACACAGCTGGCGTAGCTGACACAGCTGGCGTAGCTGACACAGTTGGCGTAGCTGGCATGATGGTAAAAGCCCGTGAGGTGAGGTGGCGTGCAGTGTTCCATGTGCGCCACCGAGGAGGGTGCGGCCGACGCTAGGCCGCACGGGTAGAAGGGGCTTGCCTGCTTGTGGCGGGCCGGGACCTGTGGAAGTGGTTGTGTGAATACTCACGGGTTGCCACGCCCCCAGCTAATGTAGTTGAAGGAACACCGTTGTGGTTTTAGTCGGTAAGAGTCCAACACTGGCTCCGCCTACCCCGGGCGGAGTGCGTCCATGAGAATTCCCACGGAAAAAAAAATGGGCCGTTGACTAGGCAAGGCAGACTGTACCGTACCGTGTAGGTACCGTTGGCATGATTTGGGTACGGAACCCTAAAAAATACCACAACTTTTTTTTGTGTGTTCATCGTAACTTTTTAACCGACTTCAAAAAAAGGAGGAGCTTATGTATTCGGCGGGTTTTTTTGTAAGTGTGCTCTACAGCGGTCAATATTAATTTATTATGAATGAATAGAGGTACTAGAAGGTATAATAATAACATTTATTGTTTTCCTTTATGTTATCTTTATAACCTTTTATGATAATTTGGGCGTATCAAAGATAAGTTAGATATGATTATTTGTTTCTGAATAGATATTCACGTTCATTATAATAAAAGCTTTGTTCTTCTACCATCCTAAGATTATTTTCGGCCGGTGCTTATCAACGTTACTGAATTCACTGATTAAACAGCTGATTACTCGAAAAATTAAGATTCGTAAAAAGCAACAAGTTGACTAGAGAATTATCGTTGATATACTTTTATTTTTATTTATCACACAGTAATATAAAACCTTAGGATTACACAAATAAAATTCATGGCAGTAATTTTTGGTTTTACGGTTACAATATGGATCGCAACTAGCATCTTAGCTAGATTACGAAGTACCCTGTGTTAAAGATACCAGTCCCTATCCCCAACGTGAGTACATAACTAATAACAATAAAAAAATTGCAGTTTTTCGTGGCCATCCAAAGTAGGTAATTACATATTTAAGTTGACGAAAAATAAAATAAAATTAACACAACATAACATAACATCACGCCTGTATTTCCCCGAAGGGGTAGGCAGAGGTGTATATAGTACACCCACATTTCGCCAGTTATGTTATAGTCCCATGTAATAGGGGGCGAGCCTATTGCCACTGACCGTGCACAAATCCAGATTCCGGGCTCCGGACTTTTTTAAATAAAATTAAAATTATGCTTAAAGCTAATGAAAACCTTCCTTATCATAATCAGCCTATATTAGTCCACATTGACATAGGCCTCTGTAATGGCAGGTCACTGACATCAATCCTCGGTAATTCGCATTCAGCTGCTCCCAGCTACCTTGCCAATATCATCACCACCGAGCCTGACGGCGTCCTATCCTACGTTTGCCGATTTGCGGTCAACTCAAGAACACTCAAGCACACGTCTATCCAACGGCCATCGTGCATCGGTTCTTCGGCTAATGTGGCCACCCCAACCCAACACACGTCAACTCAAACCTGAGCAGTTTACAATAAAACAACAACTTTCTCTATCCAAAATTGTCATTACTATCTTGATAAAGACCTAGTCTAATGAGACACTAGGTACTTCACGTGACCCCACCGACTGTATCCCCACGTTGTTGTCGTGGTGGGGCTTGCGTGTCTCAGTGATCTTTGGAGCCATGCCGGTAGAGCCACTCATGCCGGTCGGGTCCAAAGTGAGAGACCAGACCAAGAGGGGTACGTGGCAGAGTGCAACGAGGACTGCCAGAGGAGCGGACCGTTCGATAAATCGGATGGTGACTGCGATTTGCCCCTCGTATATTTCGAGGAGTAAATGAATGGGACGGGCCTCGTTAAGTCGCGCGTGCGAATAACGGGGCAACTAGGCTTCATGCCAACCGTCGCAAAATCGTAATCCTGATGTCGTGCTGAGTGTCGTGGTTACGTCTCGCGACTCAGTATCAGGACCGAGGGTCTTGGCTTAATCGCCCGGACCGCGAGGAAGAAAACCTCTATAAAAAATTACCCCTAATACTAAGTTCTGGTGCGTGATGAGGGTATGAATGGCTGAAGGGTCGCACTGATAAGTGCATCAGTCACTAGCGCGCTCCCTCCAGGGTATCAGCGGACCCCCTGGTGGGTTACACCTTACGCTTACCCGGGTACAGGGGGCACTGCCCGGGTGGACTATATATTTCCCCCTTACTCGTGGGAATTTCATGGAAATTAATAAAACAAAAAATCAAGAGGTGGTTGGTGCGGGGTCAAATGACTCTGTCATCGAAAATTGTGTGGAGACTGTAAAGTCTCTGGAGATTGGATTGCCGGTGGTCAGACTGACTCGGTCGCGTGAACGCTTCACGCGACCGCCTACCCCTGTAGGAGGAGTGATGGTAGACGACAGCTGCGAGTCTGACAGCTCGCAAATTTCATTCGTCTCCCAAAATTCTTCAGCATCGGTCACGACACGCGCGCGAAAGCGTACCCGGCCGATAGTGAGTGGAGATTTGCCTGGACCAAAAAGGAAGCCTGTCCAGAGCAAGTCAATGAGTACCGGAGAAGACTTAGAGCCCACAGAGTCTACAAGTGCTCGAAGTAAGCGAAGCTTGCCAGAACCTAAAGAGCTGGCGTTGCGGATGCAGGCGCAACCAACACTTGATCTTGGCGCCTGCATTAAAGAAAACATTCTTGTGGTGGAACAGGTTGCTGACAACTCCCGTAATCTTAAAGGTAGCTTTGCCCACAGCCTTCGGGTAGCGGCAAGGACGGTGCAGGCAGCGGCAGAGGAAATAACTCAGCGTACCTCCGTCACGGCTAATGTTGAAAGGCTGGAGAGTCAAAATGCGGATCTGCGTCTGCAGCTCGCCAGCCTGTCGACAAAGTTTGAAAAACTGACGGAGGAACTTAACCTCTTCCGTCGGCAGAGTGACGAACAGACGTCAAAGTCAGCCTTGTCATCCGTGACGATAGGACCCAATGGAGGTGGTTTGTCTTCGACATTATTTGAGGAGCTCATGCAACCCATCATGCTCCGTGTCGGGGGCATGATGAACGCTCGATTCGAAGCATTGGAGAGTAGATTGCCTCCTGAGCAGCGCCTTCGGCCACCACTGGCTGCAGATTCTGCCGAAGGGAAATCGGCATGCCTCAGGTGCAGACTGGCACCGCCCCAGAGACGGAGAAAAAAGGGAAAGGAAAGGGTAAGAGGACGAAAGGTACGAAACCCACGCCGCCGCCCGTGGTGGACCTACCCGCTGTACCTAGTCAGGAACCACAGCCGTCGACATCGGCAGCTGCCTCTCAGACCTGGGCCACTGCAACTGGGACAAACAAGAAGAAAGCGTCACCTTCTTGCCAAGCCAAGGAGGCATCGGATGCATCCGGCTCAAAAGCTGCGTCGTCGGCGAAAGGTTCCGCCTCACAACAGACACAAGCGAAAGAGGGGAGAAAAGGCAGGGCTCGAAAATTGCCTCCTGTTCCCGCGTCGGCGGCGATCACCGTTACAGTGCCGGAGGGCTCTGCTGCAACGTATGCGGCAGTTATGGCTGCAGCAAGGCAGCGTATTAAGCTCTCCGACATTGGGATTGAGACTGTCCGTCAGAAGCGCACCATGACGGGTGGTATGTTGCTGCAAATATCTGGCAGTGACTGCAGTTCCAAGGCGGACAGTCTCGCGTCGCGGATGCGGGAAGCCTTAGCTGACATGGAAGTGAACATTGCACGTCCAACAAAGACCAGCGAGTTACGAGTGTCTGACTTGGATGACGCTGTCTCGCCTGCAGAGGTAGCTGCTGCCATTGCTGAGGCGGGCGGGTGTTCTACAGAGGATGTGAAGGTAGGTGAAATTCGCCGCTCTCCTCGATCCCTGGGGTCCGCTTGGGTCCGTTGTCCGCTGGCAACGGCCAAGAAGCTGGCAGTCACAAAGTGCGTTCGGGTCGGCTGGGTGTCAGCAAAGGTAGAAATATTGGAGGCACGGCCTCTGCAATGCTACCGATGCTTGGAGTTCGGGCACGTCAGTCGCCAATGCCCGAGTGAGGTTGACCGAAGCACACGATGCTTCGCTTGTGGTGAGCCCGGCCACAAAGCAAAAGAGTGCACGGCGCAGAACGTCCGATGCCCGCTCTGCGCAGACCTTGGTCGTCCAGCCAACCATAGGATGGGGAGAAAGAAGTGCTCCCCAACGAAAAGTAAAAAGAAGGGCAAACGGGGCAAGGCCACAACAGCTACAGCTGCGACGGCTACATCTATGACGGATACATCTGGGCCGGGGCCTGCTCCAAGCAGTACCCCCCAGGAGGAAGATATGGACACGTCACCTTCCCACCCCTGAAAGTCATTCAGGGCAACCTCAACCACTGCCGCAACGCGCAGCATCTATTCATGCAAACTGTTGCGGAGTGGTCGGTTGCCTTAGCGGCGGTGGCGGAACCCTATAGCGTCCCGGATCATCCACGCTGGTTCGGTGACGCTGTTGGCTCTGTCGCCATTTACTGGGGTGGAATAGAGGGCGGCCCTCCCTGCTCCTTTCTCGAAAGGGGGCAGGGATTCGTCGCTGTGGAATGGGGTCCTTTGGCAGTAGTGGGTTGTTATGTCTCTCCCAATATCTCTCGTGCCGACTATGAGAGATATTTGGACGGGGTGGCACGCTGCATTCGTGGCACTTGCTTACCTCGTCCACTGTTCGTCCTGGGTGACTTCAATGCTCACTCAAGAGTATGGGGGAACCGTCGGGATGGACCTAGGGGAGAGACATTGCAGGACTGGGCGGCTGGCCTGGACCTTCGACTTCTCAATCGGGGGTCCGTGCCTACATGCGTTCGGTGGCAGGGGGAGTCAATCGTCGATTTGTCATGGGCGAGTCCTCCTGCTTCCCGCATGGTGTCGGGATGGAGAGTTGCTGAGGAGGTGGTCACTCTATCCGACCACCGCCACATCGTTCTCGAGGTGGCACTCCGTCCTCCCGACCACCCCAGCCGTCCAAATCATAGCATTCAGCCGCGGCGTTGGTCCCTCAAACTGCTTAACCGAGATTTGCTCGTCGCAGCTGCCAACGTCGCGGCATGGTCGGAGAGTTCGGAGTCCGTAGGGATCCTGCCCGATCCGGAAGTGGAAGCGGCCTGGTTCCGGGAGACGATGACGGCAATTTGTGATGCCTCAATGCCCCGAGTCAGGCGCGGCGGGTTTCGGTCGGTGTACTGGTGGTCTGATGACCTTGCGCAACTTCGCGCGGCGTGTTTGAGGTCTCGTCGCCGGTACACACGAACACGGCGTCGGCGCCGAGCTACAGCCGAGGAGATAGCCACCAATTATGCGGCATATCGGGCGGCTACAAAGGCGTTCCAAATTGCCATTGTGAACGCCAGAGTTCGGTCTTGGAGCGAGCTACTGGAGGGCCTAAACAGGGATCCGTGGGGAAAACCATACAAAGTAGTCATGGGCAAGCTACGTCCATGGGTCCCCCCACTTACGGAAACCCTGGACCCGGACTTGTTGGGCAGAGTTGTCTGCACACTATTCCCAGCGGTCTGGGATGGTCCCTCAGTCCCCCCAATGACTGCACCGGTCTGGTCCGAGGACTTGGGGGTGACAGAAGGGGAGCTAAACCGAGCAGTTAGTCGCCTGACTGCCCGTAATACAGCACCAGGACCTGACGGTATACCGGGTCGTGCCTGGGTGCTGGCTATGGCTGCTCTGGGGGACAGGCTGAGGCGGCTTTTCACAAGTTGTCTCCGTCACAGCGTGTTTCCCTCCGGCTGGAAGGAGGCTGGATTGGTCCTATTAAAGAAAGAAGGCAGGGTTGCAGGTTCTCCCTCTGCATACCGTCCCATATGCCTGCTCGATGAGGCATCCAAGCTATTCGAGAGAATAGTTGCCGAACGCCTCGTTGAGCACCTGTCGCGGGTCGGTCCCGACCTTGCCGATAGCCAGTACGGCTTCCGGCAGAGGCGATCAACAGTGGACGCGATCCTACGGGTCCGCTCGTTGTCGGAGCAGGTAGTGTCCAGGGGTGGAGTGGCGTTGGCGATAAGTCTTGACATCGTCAACGCCTTCAATTCTTTGCCCTGGGACGCAATTAGGGGGGCACTTGTTCACCATTGTGTGCCCCCCTACCTGCAAGGCATTGTCGGGGCCTATCTTCGCGACAGGCACATCCGCTATGTGGGTAGGGATGGTTGCGTTCATCGCAGGGGGATTAGTTGCGGGGTTCCACAGGGGTCTGTACTCGGCCCGCTCTTGTGGAACCTAGCATATGACGCGGTCCTGCGTGTCGATCTCCCCGCTGGCGTCAGTGTCGTTTGTTACGCGGATGACACTTTGGTGCTGGCTGGCGGGGACACCTTTGATGGGACCATCCGGCTTGCTGAGCTCGGGGTGGAAAAAGTCGTGGCCAAAATCCACGAGTTGGGTCTGCAAATAGCGCCACATAAAACTGAAGCGCTATGGTTCCACAACCTGCGGCGTGGCAGGGAACCACCCAGCTCGATGGTTCGCGTTGGTGATGCGCAAGTCCAGGTGAGCCGATGCATAAAATACCTTGGTCTCTTTCTGGACAGCCGCTGGAGCTTCAAGGAGCATTTCAACCGCCTGGTCCCCCGGATCGAGAGGGTAGCTGGTGCACTGCACAGACTGCTGCCCAATCTCGGGGGACCTCGGGAGGAAGTTCGCCGCCTCTACGCGGGAGTCGTGAGGTCCATGGCCCTCTATGGGGCGCCTGTATGGTCACACCGACTGTCAGGCGTCCAGCGTTCAAGGGCTAAATTTAATAGCCTACAGCGCAAGGTGGCCATACGGATCGCACGAGGATACAGAACGGTATCCTTTGAGGCGGCAACTGTCCTGGCACGCTTCCCGCCGTTGGACATCTTGGCGGATATGGACGCGAGGGTCTATGACCGGATTCGCGCCATCCGCCAGAACGGTGGGAGCGCGCCTGCAAGGGTGTTTGAGATGCTGAGGCGGCAGGAGCGACGACACGCGCTCGAGACGTGGCGCGAGCGGCTAGAAGGGCCGCAGTATGCGCACAAGCGTGTGGTTCAAGCTGTCCTGCCGTGCTTTGAAGCCTGGCTGGAGAGGGGTGAGCGCGTCACCTACCGTCTTACTCAGGTATTCACCGGGCACGGTTGCTTCGGTGAGTACCTGAATAGGATTGGACGCGAGGCCACGGCAAATTGCCACCATTGTAGGTGTGACCAGGACACCGCACAACATACGCTCGAGGAGTGCCCTGCGTGGGGTTCCGAGCGGCAGGACCTGGTCAACCTGATCGGGCAGGATCTTTCTCTGCCAGCAGTAGTGTCGGCTATGCTGGCAGATCCGACGACTTGGAGGGCCGTGGCTTCCTTCTGCGAGACAGTCATGCTCCAGAAGGAGGCCGCAGAGCGGGATCGGGAGAGGGCTGACCCCGCTCGGAGACGAAGGCGCCGGGGAGGCAACCGCCCTGGCGCAAGGCCCAGATAGGGCGAAACGCAGCATCCCCCGCCGCCACATCTGGCAGGGGACCTCCGGGATCGCGGACGTTAAGAGTTGGGGACTCGAGGCGTCTATTAAGCGATTCTGGGGAGGATAGCAGTACGTGGTGGTCGCGTGCTGCTATGAGGGAAACAGTATTGTTTCCCGGGACGTGCCAAAGGCGTAGCACTAGAGGGCACCGGCGCGGTCCATTGGAGTTCCCGGAGCTCCTCTATTTTGTGCTGAGGATGGCCACCGTGTGGTTTTAGTCGGTAAGAGTCCGACATACCCCTCCGCCTTCCCCAGACGGAGGATATCCATGAGGATTTCCACCCGAAAACAAAAAGGTACTTCACGTGAAATCTCAGCGTAATTTACTGTTGTATCTGGCAGCGCGGGCGCCATAGTACTCATAGTAGGTACACACGGCTACACATCAAGCTGTACGTTTCCAGTATAAGCTGATCTCGCATTGTATAGGTTTTCCTTACCACGCGAGGTCAGCCTTTACTGGTTATATACAGCTTGATGTGTAGCCGTGTGTACAACAAAAATTAATTGAAGTTGTTGTCAGACAAGTGTTATTAACGTTATAAACAAACTTTCTCATACACATCTCAGACCAAAAGAGGTACACTCACAATTCTGTTCTCACACTGCTGAAAGTTCTGTGATTTAATGCGTATGGAAAACTATAATGTAGTCACAGTAGCAGGTAGTAACTAAGCTGGACTTGTAAATGTGTAACTAGGTAGTTATTTTTTATTGTGTGTAATTTGTGTTGTGTTTTTTACATGTGTTTCCTGGGGTTCATCTTATCTAAAACTACACGCCCCTCCTTCCAAGAATTCATACTAATGTAATGATATTATTCTATGACAAATTTAGAGAAGGGGGCAAAATTCAAGATTAGATGATATCACCATCAAAACCATATTAAATTCATTAAATAGGTATTTGAACATATTTTCATTCAATGTTTTTATTACCTACTAGCTTTTACCCGCGGCTCCGCTCGCGTTAAATTCTGCTAACCCACGTCAGTCCAGTCCAGTCCAGTCCTTCCAGTCCAGTCCACTGTCCCACTGTCCCGCTGCCCTGCTGCCCCACTGCCCCGCTGCCCCGCTGCCCGACTGCGCCGTTACCCCACTGCCCCGCTGCCCCGCTGCCCCACTATCCCACTATCCCACTGCCCCACTGTACCGCAGCCCCACAGCCCCGCTGCCCCACTGCCCAGCTGCCCGGCTGCCCCACTGCCCAGCTGCCCGGCTGCCCCACTGCCCCGCTACTACACTTCCCCACTGCCCCGCTGCCCCACTACCCCTCTGCCCCACTGCCCCGCTGCCCACTGCCCCGCTACCCCGCTGCTCCACTGCCCCGCTGCCCCAGTACCCCACTGCCCCGCTGCCCCGCTACCCCATTGCCCCACTGGCCGCAACCCCGCTGCCCCACTGCTCCACTGCCCCGCTACCCCAATGCCCCACTGCCTGCCCCACTGCCCCCCATTTCCCCGCTGCCCCGCTACCCCACTGCCCCACTGCCCCGCTACCCCACTGCCCCGCTGCCGCACAGCCCCGCTGCCCCACTATCCCACAGCCCCGCTGCCCCACTATCCCACTGCCCCGCTACCCCACTGCCCCGCTGCCCCACTATCCCACTGCCCCACAGCCTGCCCCGCTGCCCCACTGCCCCGCTTCCCCACTGCCCCGCTGCCTCACTGCACCGCTGCACCTCTGCCCCACTGCCCCGCCGCCCTACTGCCCCGCTGTCCCGCTGCCCCACTATACCACTGCCCCACTGCCCCGCCGCCCCGCCGCCCCGCCGCCCCGCTACCCCGGTAACCCACTGCCCCGCTGCCCCACTGCCCCACTGCCCCGCTGCCCCGCTGCCCTACTGCACTGCCACCCCACGTCCCCGCTGCCCCGCTGCCCAACGATCCCACAGCCCCACAGCCAGCCCCGCTTCCCCACTGCCCCGCTGCCCCGCTGCACAACTGTCCCGCTGCCCCACTGCCCTGCTGCCCCAGTAACCCACTGCCCCGCTGCCCCCTGCCCCAGTACCCCACTGCCCCACTGCCCCACTGCCACGCTGCCCCACTGCCCCGCTGCGCCACTCTCCCACTGCCCGCCCAGCTGCCCCACTCCCCTACTGCCCCGCTGCCCCGCTAACCCACTGCCCCGCTGCCCCGCTGACTCACTGCCCCGCTACCCAACTGCCCCACTGCCCCGCTGCCCCGTTACCCCACTGCGCCGCTGCCCCGCTGGCACGCTGCCCCGCTGCCCCGCTTCCCCGCCCCGCTGCCCCACTGCCACGCTACCTCGCTGTCCCGCTGCCCGACTGCCCCACTGCCCCGCTACACCGTTACCCCACTGCCCCACTATCCCACTGCCCCACTGGCCCACTGCCCCGCTGCCCCGCTGCCCCACTGCCCCACTGCCCCACTGCCCCACTGTCCCAGCGTCCCGCCGTCCCACTGCCACTGTCCTACTGTCCCACTGTCCCACTATCCCACTGTCCCACTATCTCACTATATCACTATCGTCCCGTCCCATGTCCCATGTCCCATGTCCTGTCCCATGTCCCATCCTATGTCCAGTCCCATGTGCCGTCCCACTGTCCTGTCCCATGTCCCGTCTCAAGTCCCGTCCCATGTTCCGTCCCCTGTTCCGTCCACTGTCCCGTCCCCAGTCCCGTCCCCTGTCCCGTCCCCAGTCCCATCCCCAGTCCCATCCCCTGTCCACTCCACTCCATCGTACATTACTATCCGCTCGTGCAAATGCATAGAAGCTTCGATCTGTCGGGTGAGTACACAACCCACGAATTAATTTTTTTCTTTTTTTCTTTCTTTCTTTCTTTCTCAAAACCCATACCAGTTTTTAAGTCAGATCATCAGCTTTCAAACAAAAAAAAAATCATCAAAATCGGTCCAGTAGTTTTAGCGTGATGCTGGAACAAACAAACAAACAAACAAACAAACAGACGTTTACAATTTTATAATAGTTAAGATAAGATATGTATCCAGGCTGAACTTAGCCGAAGTCGATAATTCAATAGTCAATAAATATTATCGACCAAATATAAGTTATAGAGCTAGGTTAATATTATCTATGAGTATTTTTTAGTAGACTTAATGTGATTATTACAACCAACCAACCTATAATCTAGGTATACCTAGTTATATTTTAGACTAGCCTATGCCCGCGACTTCGCCCGCGTGAATGTCGTTTATCGCGCATCCCTTGGGAACTGTTCATCATCCCGGGATAAAAAGTAGCCTATACGTTAATCCGGGTTATGTTCTATCTGTATGCCACATTTCATTATAACCTATTCAGCCGTTCTTGAGGTATAAATGGTGTTATATTTAGATTTCAATAAATATACAAGTTACACAACGTGAAATAATAGAGCTATAATTTGCAAAAAAATCACCACTTCACGCAATCACCTTAATTAGTAAAAGTTGTAGATATAATGTAGGTACCTACATCATCATCATTTCAGCCGAAAGACGTCCACTGCTGGACATAGGCCTCCCCCAAGTATCGCCACAACGACCGGTCCTGCGCCTTCCGCTTCCAGCGGGTTCCCGCGACCTTCACCAGGTCGTCGGTCCACCTTGTGGGGGACCGACAGACAGATACCAGGACAGGTACCTACATATGTCTATACAAACAAGTCATAAAAGCTAATAAAGAATAAATACCTACAAAAACTGTTTATGAAATCTTTACTAACTTTATAAATTATGGTTTTGGGCTGAACAGAATATAATTAAAAATCCATTTACGGCCAAAATTAATATCCTATCTATCCACGATTTGCCCTACTAGAGATAGAAATTTGAGGTATTTTGTATGGAGCTTATGTCAAATTTCTATCTCCAGTAGGGCAAATCGTGGATGGATTGGATATTAATTATGGCCGTAAGTGAAACTAGGTAGTTATCTCTTGTTAAGCTTAATATTTATTATATTCTTTATTGTACATGCACCAAACGAAAATAAATACAGTAGTAGTTAATAAATTATGTTGAACCTTTAAAATTTGAATAAAATTATTAATCCATGAGAGGAGGGGTTAACTCCCACCCTCCTTTAATATTAACTATAATACAAATACTTCTAAAACCATCGGTTGACTTAACTATGAAGAAAAGAAGATAGTTTTAGGTATGTTTTAATTTACGTAGAACACAATAGCAAAATATTCATAATGTAAATATTCAAATATCCGTGCTTGCTAACATCGTTTCTAAATATTCTTATTGACTCATTGCTCAGTAATTGTACATATTGTAACTTTTGGTCTCATTACCATTACCTATTTGAGATTTAAATGTTGAAATTATTCACATTTATTTTGTTAATGGACAAATAAAGATATTATTATTTATGAGATGGTAACGATACTGTAATACACTCATAAGCACGTGTAAGCTATACTGAACGTGGTCTTTTAAGGCCAACTTGAATTTGCTTCACTCCGCGTGCTACTGTGGTTCTGAGCCTAATTATTCCAAGATAATAATAATATTAAAAACAAGTTGCATTTACGAATTGTCATGAATAGTAGAATAATGTATCATGTGATATATAAATCAATGATCATGTGTCAATAATTAATGCATGCATCATGTGTGTGTAGTTTGTCATGTGTTACAAAAATACGTAGCTTTGGAGACTAACATTGAATTTTTATTGATTCGTGTTCAGTATCAGTGATATAGTCACCTCCTTAAATATGGCACGAATACAGTCAACATGTTGTATATTCATGTAAAGATGTATAGGTACCTGCTTACATACAGTTAGTCTCAACTAGATAAAAATATAATATTTTATTTATAAGAAAACGCTTTTAAAGAAAACGCCTTTACAACATACTAAGTAAATGCCATTTCTACTGGGCGACTTTTGTTACCGTCCGGATAAAAACAAGGATCAAAATTACTTTAATAGAATAGAGAAAAAAAACTTGAATACAAAAAAACAACTTTGAACAAAATCCAAAGTTGCTCGTCCAAATCCAGCAGTCGACTTTGACTGTTCATTGAAGCATGTCTCAGTCAGCTCCTGCATGCCTTGGTATATTCTTCTAAAATTAAACCTTTATAAACAGAACTAGGCGAGCGGGATACACCATCGCCAGCTCGGCCGCTACCTCCTGCCACCTCCTGCAACTGTGAGGAGTTGCTCTCCGTAGACTGCCAACTCGAGACCAAGGAGCTATGGGACAAGTTCCACGACCTCGGCACCGAGATGATCATCACTAAGAGTGGCAGGTAAGCTATAGCTAATAAGATACATAGATTATTGGGAAGTTAGAAAGAAAGAAAGATTTTGGTTTTACGCTCAATGTGATGCACACTAAACTTAACTAATTTATATTATAAACAAAATAATCAAGATGACAACACTGCTTAAGGTAAAACATTGTCCTGTGGAATGTGATGTTTCCATCCACAATTCAAAATCCATTTTCATTAATTGCTATACTGTTGTGATTCCATTTTAAATTAGGTATATCATAAGATTGTACCATACCAGATTGTGCCACATATTATTTTAAAAGAGTATCCATGGAGTTATTTGCCGGCTCTTAAGCATAGGATCGACGTTTTGGAACCGTGCAACTAAATTCTAGACATTTCACAACAGCTTGAACTGTGCATATTTGAAATAAAAACTTTATATAAAGCAAAACAAAACCAGCCAAGTGCATGTCTGACCACGCACAGTGTAGGGTTCCCTAGGCAGTACAGGCTGCACAGATTTTTTTAAAGACATGAGCCCAACCTCGATGTTTTTTAAAAAATACGTCTTTAATTTGAAGTTCATTTATACGGAATTTCTATAACTTTTGACAGACTCACTACATGGCTAAATTGGTCGTTTTTTTATTGTCACTCGTCAGCCTCCTCTTTGGTGATACTTTTTTCGTCTAAATTAGTTATATGTATTTGCTAATATGCTGGATTGTTTTCAAGTGTTTAGAATTAGTGGTTTAGCCTGTAGAGTGTCAGGTGCATGGAACTAAGTTTTTTTTATTCCGTGGTCAGGAGTGTCGGGAAGCATTAACTCTAACAAAAATGGCCAGTTTAAACCTTAATAATTATTTTGAATATGAATGGTGCCCTGTATTAAAAAAGGGCAAAGGGCCTGTATTTGTAGGTGGCATGAGAAAGCATAACCATGCCACATTTCAACTCCATAACACTAGCTGTCTTCAAGTAAAATAGATGAAACTGACAGTCGGACGGACGACCAGACGGATGGACTGGAAATGGTGAAACTATAACGGTTCAAACACCTTGTTCGACTACGGAACCCTAAGAACAACTTGGGACCGATTTTGAACTCTTTCAAAATCCTCTCCGAAATAAGAAAAGGGATATTTGGAACTTTTAAATCAAAGGAAATTTTACAAAGTTTCAAAGACATTTACTGTCTTTGGTTGTTAAAAACATTAGATAGGTACTTATTTCTGAATACTTTCATTATTGTCTCATCTTTTGATGGCATTGACATGATTTGTATTTCCAAGTTTTCATAATCGTTATTTAGGATTTCATTGTTAGATGGAACTCTGATATTAGACATGAATTGCTAACTTTTTAATAATTTTCTGGATAATTGCTGTTTGTAAAGTTTCATGAATAAACATAACATAACTTAACATCACGCCTGTATTTCCCCAAAGGGGTAGGCAGAGGTATATAGTACACCCACATTTCGCCAGTTATGTTATAGTCCCATGTAATAGGGGGTGAGCCTATTGCCACTAACCGGGCACAAATCCATACTCCGGGCTGCTACTGAGAATTTCCTAATGGAAACACCCAATAACACTTTGCCCGACCCGGGAATCGAACCCAGGACCCCACGCTCAGCAGTCGCGCTTGCGACCACTAGACCAACGAGGTAGTCAATTCATGAATAAAGTATGTATGAATTAAATTAATAAGGATCTCTCGAGGTTAAAGTAATTATTAGTTATTTCTAAATGAACGGTTAGGTTAGGTTATAAGTTGTTGTTTGTTGGTTAGGGAGAGTTGTTTGTCAATTGCATAATATTATTTCACAAAAAATAAAAATAAAAAATATTTTTGGGACAAATATCTACTTGCCCATTAAGTACCTATTATTTGCTCCACAGGAACCGATATGTGCAAACTTATATGAATTCAGTCATTATTTTTGTTCCTAGATTTTAGGGTACATATATAGTGCTCGTGAAGAATGTATATTGAAACTAAATTCAATCTGGAGTCTGGATTTCTGCCCAGTTAATGGCTATTATATGGTATTTATAACATATCTGGCGAAATCTGGGTGTACTTATACCTCTGCCTACCTCTTCGAAGAAATACAGGCGTGAAACTATGTATGTAAATCTGTTCAAAATAATTGAATGATTATTATTGAATGCAGGTACCTACGTAATCAATAGCTTTTAAAATCTCAAGCTTTCGAAGGTCAAGAAAAATAATTAGAATAATTAATAAATTGCGCACTCATCAACATCATGTAATCTTTCACTCCGTCGAGATCGGAGTCAAAAACAAATTAATTCACTCCACAATCGCCCCCCAATAAAGGGTACCACGGAATGGATTCATCAGCTAAAGTGGCCAATTCCGGAATAATTACTTCGCGAACCCGGCCGTCCTTCAACCCTTTAACGAGATAAATTAAAAGTACATTTTTTCCTAACCGTCGGCGTAATGCCGGGCTATAAATTCACAAAGCCCCAAAGACAACAAACAGCGTGGCGTGGGGGAGGGGAAGATGTTTTTATAGTCACGCCGAGAGGTTTATCTAAATAATTGCGTAGTCGGTGGCGGTGAGCGGAAAATTGGCATTGTGTACGATGTCTGCCGCCCCGGAGCGCGGAGCTCAGGCTGCCCCTGGAACACTGTCGCGCTCTGACATACAACCCTCCAGAGACGCGCGCGCAATATTGACACGTCAAACAAAATGCAAATAAAAAAAACGTTTGTTCAGTGTCGGACATTTTTTAACACGTTTTATAAAACACGCTTTAAAGTTTTTATCCATCTCTAGGAATTTTGTTTATGACCATATTTTTATTCAATAATGGCAGTATTTATTACCTGCGCGGCGAGTTATCGCTGTAAAATATCTCATTTCCATGGTAGGAGCTGTGAACAGGTTCGAACATAAGTGTCGCGGCAAAATAAGATCTGCCTAGTAACTTAGCAGAATGACTGTAGTTTCGTGTCATTAGCTGATGCAGGCTCGTAGTACGTTCTGGCGCAGTTACGGTAAAATAGCTTGTCGGAACAAGTGTGTGGAATGAGTATAATCCTCGTATTAGCCGCCTGTCATATGTTATCTGCAATGGGGAGAGCCCCCCGTATCGCAACAAGTGCAGTTAGTCTAAATCACTGTAGCCGGCAGTAGCCCGGAGAGCGTTTCAATCTCCGGGGAAAGGATCCTATTGTTACTCTCACAGCGTACACTATGCTATAAATATACGAGACTTACAAGTTTTGATACTTGGGACAAAAATTGCAACTGTATAATACTTAGATTCATATTTACATCACTCGATAGAGACAAAATAATTACACGAACATTTTTTATACAATATATAAATACACATTTGAAATCTGTGTTTAATGTTGAGGTCAAAAAATCTATTTGCTCGAAAATAACATAATCTTCCTTGACGTTATTTAAATTTAGTTTAGCATTATAACATAGTTAAAAAAAAAAAGGATCAACAATGTGTAATCTTCACATGTTCGCCTAAACAAGAGATAAATCAACCCGTCCAATCAAAACGGGATATCGGGGACAAATTTTACAAGGGGAGGGCGGCGGAGCGTGTTTTCAAATTGCTTTACAATGCCTCGTCTATTAATTTCTTCTGGAGATGTTCTGATATCTTTTGTCAAATTAAGTGATGCGGAAAATATTAAATCACTACCAGTAAATTATGGTGAAAATTGATTAACAGGCATGGCTATCAGCAGGGCAATCATTTGACTAGAATTGAAATCGAATTCAGTATTAGAAAATAATATCTCAATTTCTTGAAACAGATTTCAATTATATTTTTTTTTTTCAAATCGGATTTCTATATTATTGATTCCCCTAAGTTGTGAATGTACCTACATTACAATAATATGTAAAACAGTGGTGGAAATACCAAGGCGAGACGAGTGTTAAACTAACAAAGGCACCCAATACCAGTAAAATGCGTTACTGCGTTCATTTTTATGTCAAACTTAATATGAAAACATAAAGTGGCCCTTATCTCCGGACATCCCGTAATACGCTTTATCTTTTTTTATTGCGATGCACAATCCGTTCCTTTCCACATCGATACGGTCTACCCGGGACAACCAAATATCGTATTTTACTATCGAATTTTTCCTAATTCTACTATTAGGTTATAAGCTTATAAATATTTGAAATGGATATGCGTTATGTTATTGACTTTGAGATAGAGGCTTTGTATTTATTATATTTATTTTCATGCTCATGAAAAAAAAACTAGGAAGAAATATTAATATTGAAACAGTATTTGTTCCTTATAACTAAACGTGCTTATATTGAATTACGGAAGTTTCGCATCAGATATGTTTTTATTACGGTGCACGTACAGGTTATTTTATCGACAGTCAGTGCCTCATACAAAGTAGCAGTAGCGCATCACTAGCGTTGCGTGGCTCACGAGGAACATCGCTTCGGGTTCGTCTCGATTTATTTACTTTTTTCATTTTTTCGATTCGTCGTTTTGATTTACAAGCGGCCACTTTACTGCCGAGTGGACTTTGTTAGAGGGAGCTAACTGGTGGACGATTTATGTCCACTGGACCTTTCTTGACAAAGAGTTTGTCCAAAATATTTGAATGTTAGGTCATAACGTGCCCTTTTTATGTCGGACGCTTACACGTTAACAACATTATTGCAATTTAGGTCTGCGGTTGACTTCAACATCGTACGTCATCGGCGAATCCATACAATAAAACAGTGTTGAAATTATGTCTGAGCGCTCTACCACGAAATTTAAAATGTGCTAACAATCTTTCGCTTAGAAATAAATTCAAAATTATAAGTTCTTTATTGCTTGCTTCACTTCGAATTCTGCAAATAATATTCTTCGTAGCTTCTTGTTAAAGCAATTTATATTTTTAGATGTTTTTTCTTTGTAGCGGAGTCGATCAATATCTGTCAATTACTTTAGCATCAAATGTGCACTATAACAAATTATGAGCTCTCGTTTATGACTATGATTTGTATAATTAAATGCAACACACCACTTGTATCACTTGTAAGTAGGTATTATACCATCGCAGTTGAGTTCATTTAATTATCAGTTGGAGTGCATCTCGCGGTCGAGGGGCGTCTCCTACGTAAATTATCGGTATCCGCAATTTGACCGATCGTCCGTCGTATTAATGGTTTTTATCGGTTTTTAATACCTGGACAATTACCCGCCGGTGTGTCGGCGGACGTGAGGCCCATGCATTATAAGATGTGCGTGTCTAAACCAGGTAGACCGTGTTTTCTACTGATTGAAACTTTATCATGACCTTTTGGCTACAATTATAGGTTGTTGCAGTTTCACTTTTAATAACGAACTATGGAAACAAAGGAAATGTTCTTCATCAATCTATTCGATTCAAAAATGCACTGTAAAAATATATTATTATTTATGATTAGGTCTATTAACACTAGAGTTCTAACATTGGCTATACCACTTAGGCACACGTCGGGCTATCATTAGAAATTTAATAAACACTTACAACTTATAAGGTGCAGGTTTATTTAAATATTAAAGAGGAAACATAAGCAAGTATACTCATATTAATGTTAACCTTTAGCACCTGGCAATGCTCGCACTGGCACACGATTTGGTCAGCACCTACTCCTTTGTGCGTCAATAGGGCTGCCATAAATAATTAAACCAGCAGGGCAATTGTGTAACAGCATCGTAATCAATAAAATGTCAATTTTGACGTTTGAATCCGGAAAAATAATACAATTCGAATTGCATCGCTACAAAACTATTGATTACGATGTCGGAGGGATTCATTATAAAATTGAATGAAAGATAAAGCTTAAAGAGGAATGACATTGTTGAAAGAGGAATGAAGAAGCAAAAATGACAAGTTGATGTCTGTCGTATACATTTTTACAGAGCGTATATTATGTCATTTACTTCATAATGAAGTCCCTCTATGTCGTTACACAATTCCAATGTTTGATTGCGATGTTATCAACATCGTCTTAAATTTTACATCAAAATGAAACTGTCAAATGAGTTACGCAATAGCCCTGAAGGACAAGAAGTTCAAAAATCCCGGACGTTTTTAGCGTATCAGGGAATTTAGAACCGAAAATTTCAGACCAGTTGAGGTTGATTCCTGGACTTTTTACTTACGCTAACCTGTTTTTAGACAACTCCAAAAGTTGGGTTCTACACCGCGTACCATCAAAATTCTCTCGGATGCTTTCAAAACTTGGACGAATCCAAGGAAACCCAGTCAGAGCCAGCCCTAGACGTGAGTCCGTTCTCCAAAGGTGTGGACCGTTGTAAAAAATACAAAACTTATGGCATTTAACAAACAATATTTAGTGCCGTTTTGACAGTTATTGTAGTCAATGATTACTGTTGATTATGAGTGGTTATAATACAGTTTTTGCTGAGGGTGGCTCTAACAGGTGCCTCCGTATTGGGAATATTAAAGTAATTCAACTGTATTTTATAGGGTTTAACGGCAAATCGTAAAGATTTCGATCACTTTTAAGGGTATATTATGTTGTTTGTATGATTGCTATGCGTTTTGTAACTTTATTGAGACATTAAGGATTTTTTAATTCGTTCTTTAAGTTTATCTATTACCGATACAGTGACACAATATCTAACTTATCTAATACGGAACATTACAGTTAGTTGTGTGAATTATAATAATATTAAGTGGCCCGGTCCCGGCCCGCACCTCTGACTTTTCGGATTCATGTGTGGATCAGAATTTGATTATCACTTGTTTTTACGGTGAAGGAAAACATCGTGAGGAAACCTGCACACCTGAGAGTGCTCCATACAGTTCTCGATGGTGTGTGTAGTCCACCAACCCTCACTAGGCCAGCGGTGTGGACCTTAGGCCTTAACCTTCTCATACTGAGAAGAGGCCCGTGCCCAGCACTGGGACAGGAATGGGCTTCTTCTTCTTCGTGTCGACATGAGCTACATTACATAATGATAATAGCTCATGTCGTGGGGAAAAGATTAGCCAGTCAGCAGGTTGGTAGCGGGGCTGACTGCCCAGGGTGCGCCGGACGATCAATTAAATATCGTCACTCGTGGAGGCTCTTTTAATGGGCTGATTATGTTATGTTAATATTAAGTACCTAATCATTATTGAAATATAACTAGTAAACAAATTACAAACTTATTTACACAACTATATACACAACTTACACAACTATATAACAAATTATTAAAGAAATAGCCTAAAATAAATAAACAAAATAAAACTAATAGCTACATCAAAAAAATCCTCCGCATCGCTGTCTATACCGGTAACGTGCCCACAAGAATGGCAGTAAACTGTTACAGAATGAATAATATAATAATTAACTTCTGTGTGTAAATAAATCACCAATTTCATGAAATAAAGCCGTTGAAGGGATATCCTTATGACGTTTAAGGATATCAAATGTATCGGTACCGATAAAGCAAGTGCAAAGTCAATCGAGCGTCGGTTTAGCTCGCTTTGTAATCGGTTTTAATAAATCGTGTTCGGGGTTAAGAGAAAAGAGGGTGGGGGGAGGGGGCGCCGACATGTGCATTAAATTTAATTGAAATTTTTGTGGCTACATGTTATTTTGCACTAATGCACCTTTCAATTTGACACGTCCGTACACTCCTGCGCAATCGCTTAAGAAAAGAGTTCAACGCTCGCATGCATAGCGTAGGTATTTACAAAATAAAGTTTTTTATTTTAACACTAGAAATTTTCTTTTAATAGGTAAATTAAAGTTGATTATAAAGTATGGAAATATTAAATAGTATTTTTTTTTAATTAACTTAGGAATTCAGTTGTTCTAATTAAATGTATATATACAACGTGTCATGACTGGATGAGTCGGGCACAAGACCGCCAGGAATGGAAAAGGAGGGAAGAGGCCTACATCCAAGAATGGATAACTGACAGGCTCCAATGATGATGATGATGATACAACGTGTTATTGAAATAACTGAAAACCTCTTAAGGGGTCATTGTACTAATCACTATGAACAACTTTTACTATGGGACCAACCCTGAAATCGGGAAAAAAATCAGCTAATCATTTATTTGTGTACACATAAATCAAAAAAATTTAGGGATCAGCTGATTATTTTTCCCGATTTCAGGGTTTGGGCCCATAGTAAAAGTTGTTCATAGTACAATGATCACTGAAGAGGTTTTAAGTTATTTCAATAACACGTTGTAGAACGTAGGAAAGATTTCCAGTACTGCAGTAGGTTGGAAGAATGTTGTTCCAATATTTTTTTACTACAGTACCTAGTAGGTAATTTAGAATCAGCCAAGGAAGTCTATATATTAGCGGTTTGCACGTAAACTTGTCATATTTTCATCAATGTAACTTGTAGTTAATACCTAATTGGTAAGGTGATGAGGTAGGCGCGCACCGCCGCACGCGCTCCGATCGCCCGATAACTCGATCAAGCCGCGCCGCCAGCGTGTTGCAATAAAACGCAATTATGTTCATCACACGAATTAATTAATACTCAGCGGAATTAGTTCGTGGAAATACTTCTAAGAGAAATTAAATGTTTTACGCAAATAAATATATTCTATTCTATCAAATTCTATTGCGTTCGAGGGGCTCGTGGCTAAGTAACAACAGCGTGGAATGCAAGATCTGTGAGGTTAAGCTACGCTAGCCGCGGTCAGTCCTTGGATGGGTGACCGTTTCGTTGCCCCGCCGTGCCTCGGAGAGCACGTTAAGCTGTCGGTCCCGGTTGCCATACGAATATCTATAACAGTTGTTACGTGTAGTCACAATCCCGATAGTCTGACAACTGGTCTAACCTCAGGATGTCGGTATTACCCAGTTAGGGATGTCCAGCCGCATCTGGTTAGACTGGAAGCCAACTCCAACATAATTGGGAAAAAGGCTTGGAGAAGAGAAATTCTATGCATTTATGTGACTACTATATAAAGTAGTTAAACAATGCACTTGTAACATGATAAATATAAAATTACCATTTTGTTTTGATTACATTGATAGCAATTGATGAATGAACACTGACGGTAAGATGATCAATCAATAATTGCGCACATGCATCCAATACGTTGGCATTTCGTTAAGATTAACAACAATCAATGAATTAAATGTATAAAATAATAACAGATAGCAATAAATTTATTGTTATTTCACAATGATTAATATTGAAAGTGTTAGCTACTGGTTACTGTGACTTCAATGCGAGAAAATGAGATGTGCAAACAATGAGGCTGCGCCCACGCACTCGGTGTGAACTGTCAGCTACCGGGCGATCGTGCAGCCGAGAGCTCCGGGAGACGGTTTGCAAATGCATTCCCTTATCACGTATTTATCTTCAAAACTTTACATCGTTAAGAGTACATGATTTATAACGCAAGAATCTCCTTAAGTATTTCGACGAAAACTGTGTAATTTTTCTTCATAACACCCGCTTTAAAATCGATTTGACCATAAAGTACCATGGGCCTTACTTAAAATGAGATCGAGCCAAGCAATGAGGAGGAACATCATTAAGAGGGTGGTCATTTAACAGGCATTAACGCCTAAAACATAATAAGCGACTTTAAATAATTACGAAAAAAGGTGTAAAAAGCGTTTGAATACAGGGGCGAGTGATGCGCCTGCGCAGCTCGATGAAAGGCTGACGGCAGACGCCGACGGAGATTGATTACGTAATCATGGACAACGGCCGGCGATTTCGGGAATCTCATAGATAGTAATCATCATTCATCTCACGGCTCGTTGACGTTGCATTGAAGATATGTTCTTGATGTGAGTTTTTGACTGTACACTCATAATCGAATTTCGAAGTTAATTTTACGCGTCGATTAACGTTGCCAGAGGTCGATAGAGGTGTTTGGTGTTTGGAAAGCTGGTCTGATTACACGGAAGCGACCCCAAAACTTGTTGTAACATAATAACAACATCGAATTTTAGTTCTTGGCGTGAGTAACAATGAGGTGGTATCTGTCTGTCGTCGCACAATTAGCCCTCCATTGTGAGATCGGTATTGTGCTGGGTGCGCGGGCGCATGTTGGTTTTACTCCTATGCCCATTGTGATCGTTTCAATCGCGCGCATTGCCATTCCACTCACACCGCTCAATGAGATATTATCTCTACTATTATTAGCCGAACATTCGATGCTTAAATAGATAATGATTTAATACTCCATTGCTGTGGCGTACTACACGTCGATTCATTGTGATTGATTGCTTTAATTCGCTTATTAAAACCGACGTAATGCCAGGAGTCTCTTGGTATATTAATCAATGAATTATGATGTAGTATGTTGTAATGTTGTTGGTTTTTTTTTTGGTTAATGGAGTTTAATTGCTTCTACATGATATGACCTTCGTAGCTTGAACTAATTACCGAATTAATATTGATTACTGGGACCGGAGCCAGAAAACAAAGGTTTACTTAATGTGGAATGTTTTGGTAGGCCACCAGCGGCGGTGGGTCACAGGAGTCACACAGCGCTGGCACTAGGTGCGCGTGGCCGTGTGTGGCACAATACACGCGTAATGAAGTGGGCCGCGAGGGGGCGGCATTGTGCACCAAACGAGCCATTGTGAGGTGTCCGCGACCGCGACTGCGACCCCCAACCCGCTTCTCGTTACCGCACTAACCACTGCTCGCTGCGACCTCACTCACTCCGGAACTGATGACGTTCTTTTTTGGTCGCTTACGGTAAAGTGGCCTTGTTATCGTATCAGAATTTGATCACTGACCGAGGTGCCTCATCTATCATTGTATCAATTTGTTTATGGAACAGGTATTTCCGTATTTCTATTTATACAACGGTCAATGTCAGTTGTCCAAAATATCACTAGATTTTCAATGTAATAATGTAAGTTTTTTCTTCTTACGAGAGAGTTAATTTAAATGTAAATGGCAATTAAGTTGACTGTTGACTGCGAGCAACAGACGTGCGTCTATGGCAGGAGTTCTGTGTGTCATCTGTCGTGTTACTAATTAAGTAAGGTCGTTAGTGTCGAGCCGATCAGCACTCGGCACACGGAAGCGATACCATTCACGCGGCAGTTGCACCGACAACTTTTTAAATCATAAAAGTCGCTTCAGGCTGTAAACTAAAAAACGAGGTAGCATGTTGTCACTCTCACTCCTACCCAGAAAGTAAAGGATAGACGTCGAATTAGACATCGTCATGTGGTGTCAGTTTTTTCAAGTAGAGCGTAAAATTTTCACAGCTACCCCTCGGTAGGAATAAATTATTTTTATGTGGATTCGGGGTGGCCGAGCCCGTCGATGTTACAAAAACGTAATCATAGCTCATGTCGCGGAAGTAAGGGTTGGTTCCAACGTGTCGGTGACTACATCACAGATGCTACTTAAGATTTTAAAGGCTTCTTGAGTCACGTACATTAGATAAGTGACGGTAAATCTTAAAACCTAGGTATAACTGTAATATTTATAAAAGCGCTTTTAGCTGCAATTTATGCAATCAAATCTAAATGACTTATTTGATAGGGTGCAATTGCGAAAGAAATTCAGATTTATGGACTTTTGTAAACCACGTGTTATTGAAATAACTGAAAATCTCTTAAGAGGTCATTGTACTCATCAATATGAACAACTTTTAATATAGGACCAACACTGAAATCGCGAAACAAATTAGCTGTTGCCTACATTTGTGTTCACATAAATCGACAAAATGGTTTAACTATATTTTTGTTTACCTGTTTGTATAGTCGATGTTACTGATGTACGGTAAAACTCTAATGAGTTTATGTTTACATCTTTAGAATGTTTTTGTTATGTATACCACTGAACAAATAAATAAATAAATAAAACACCAACACCAGATAATTTTTTCACGATTTTATGGTTTGTCCCGTACTAAAATTTGGTCTATCTGATGAGTAGGTACTATCAGCAAACTTTCCGGGGAACCACCACTAAAGCTTAAATCGCTTGCGCTTGGTGTTCGACGGCAGCCGTAGGTACGTGTAATGTAGCAGGATTCGTTCAAGGGACTTTGTCGACAAAGTGTATCACCGGGACGGATCGTGATTTATGTACTATGATCTCTTATGAGGCTTATTTTCAGCTTATGTTTTTCCACTGTAGGCCTCCCTTTCGTTCATCCACTCTTTCCGATAAAGTGCAAGTATGGACCAGTCTTTCCTGTACGTGTCAAGCTCGCTCTGCCACCTTCGCCTGAGTCTGTAGGTAGGTTGGTACAGTCAGCTGCACGAATTGGTTACCCCACTTATGAACGAAGTCTCGAACAAAAGGGGTAACTAATTAATGACGCTGTGTACATTACCTTTATTCAATCTATAACACAAGTTTCTAGGAGACAGAAAGAAATACACATTTTCACTTTGCCATCAGTAAGCACGAAACTAAAGAAAATAACAATAAAGTAGTGAGTTAGTCGCGCACTATGGCACAAGTTTTCGTACAAACGACGTCTAATGCGTCCAAATTATATCCGTACGTGTCGCCGCCCAGCGATGAAGTTATTATTTTCCATTTCCTCGCCGGTGTTAAGTCGATAACTCGAAAATGACTGCTATTTGTATGAGCAGGCCCACAATCTGACGGCACGTGCTCATTACCGAATCATGAAACTGTAGGTTCCATTTGTGATGGCGGCGCCTATGTTTGACTTGTAATTTAGAGCACGTCATGATATAGACTTGCCTTTGGAAAATATTATTGGAGTAGTTGATTGGCTAGGCAGTTTGTAGATACTTTATAAAGATGTGGATAAATCTGGAGAGATGACCCGCAACGCAATTTGACGATCGATTAAAAGATTCTTTGAGTTTGTCTAGCCAGATAGTTCATATCCATGAAAATTAAAAAAAAAAATTTGATAGATTACATCATCAGACTTTACACAAAAATTATCCACTTTTGCTTTAAAATAAAATACTGTGGGTATTACTCGAATCTGGCTCCATTGAATACTGGACTTTTGCTTCTGGCTTTATCATTTTCTAGGTGACTTTGAATCTAACGACATTATTCGTCGATGAAGCCTTTCAGTTGATCGCGGAGCGGGGGTGCATACAATGTAGAATGTGTGACGTCACGCGAGCCGGTCGTCAGCTTTGTCGCCAACGTGTTTATGCGTCGTGTACAACGACTCACTCCCGGAGTACGGGCTGACATAGCTCTTTTGTTCCGGCCGGAAAATTATAAGCACTTTGTTACTGGCATATTATTGATGACGTTATTCGATGTAGGGGTTAACTTCTTTTAATATTTATTTAGGGTTTTGGTTTATTTATACTTGACAATTTCAGTGCCAATACAATCTTTCAGCATCCCGTGATTCTAATTTTTAACTTATATTAGCCATTATTCCGTTATTTACGAGTAAGTTTATTGTTTTGGTGAACAAAACAGGTTGCAGCAAGTAAGGTACTTGTTTTGATTCCGATGTGGCATTTCAGTTAGGAAGTTCTTTGTAAAGACCGAGGATTGATATTGTTGCTTGAGAACTTACGAAAGGCTTGTCCCTATGGGATCAATAAATTCATTGCTACCAGGTTTGTTTAGATGCATACAATATTTATCAGAACCGTACTTTGTTGAAATACATTCGCTGTTAATCAAGGCGGAATAGCTGCCATTTTCTATCGCATTTTAATAAAAAAAAACTTGTCAAGAGCGAGTCGGGCTATCGTTATCAGGGTTCCGTACCAGAATCTTTTTATCGTGCTTACATGATTTCAACAGGACTTGACAGAAATACAATGAAATCATGTATTTGCCTCGCAGATAATCACAGATTACAGAACACAGATTCACAGAACTAAAGTCCGTGAACAAAAAACTGCTGATTTATCACAAATGTTATGTTATAATTTCTTAGGTTTTCGGGATCACTACACATTATAATAAAACAAAGTTTAACCGGATTAAATCGCGTATATTATTTAAATTGGTTTTCATGACGTTTCGAAAGCTTTGCAGCATGAAATGTTATGTATTTTTTCATCATCAAGTGCTTTATTTTCTGTCTTTCACTGATTTTATCATGTAAAATCGAATGCATATCAATCTAAAAACTCCAGTATAAGTTGACCTGCATTAAAAGGTGCACTTGGTACACAGAGGGATCGACTTAAGTTTATCCTTTTAAGTGCTTATTTGTTTTTAAGAAAAGAGTGGATTTTGTGAAAGATGATATGGATAAAAAGAAAGTGAACACGGAGATAACAGCTGATAGAGATGTATGGAAGAAAAAGACATGCTGCGCCGTGCCGACCCCAAATAGATTGGGATAAGGGCGGGAGGATGATGATTTTTGTTAAAAGTCTTTCTTTCGTGACAAATTTTGATATTCCAGGTCAAAAGGAAGTAGTTACTTACTTACGGGGTAGGTAACTGCTTCCCGTTGACCTCGCATTGGTTTTGATGAGTCAGTGACCTAAAATCTTTGAAAGGTAATCGTAACTTTGTATTGCTTTTGAACGACTATTGGGCAATAGATATGTGTTTGGTATTACTTTCAGTTCGATAGCCTTTCTCGATAAAAACGGGAATTAATAGTTGGATGGACTGACAGACAGACAGACGGACGGACAAGAAAGTGGTCCTATAAGGGTTTCGTTTTTGTTTTTGAGGTACGGGACCTTAAAAATGTGCACAATTTATGTGCCAATAAATAATTTTATCATTACCTTAATTGGAGAATACCATTACCAACTATTCAATAGGTCAAGTTGTTTATATCCGTTAAATGCCTACGGCATTTTCTGTTATTTACAGAGTGGTTGCAAAAACTATCAATATTTAGATGCAAGTTGCTTTACGTACATGTTGTGTTGTAGGAGCATGATAGATACGAGTATAAACATATGACGTGAAAGTTCACGTAGTCAACCCCTGTTTCCCCGAGGAGCACGGAAATATGTGTGTCGGCGAGTGAAAGAGGGACGCAGCAGGCACGGCCACGGCGGTTTCGTACATCGCCACCCGTCCGCGCCCGTAAGCTCGTAATTTGCCTTTCTATTAGAGCGAGGGCGTGAAAAAAGGAAAGCGTTTACGGCGTGTTTAATGGGAGTGAGAGGGAAGAAATATGACCGCCCGTCGGGAGAAGGGAAAATTTTGGTTTTCAGAGAGTTTTTGCGGAGATGTGCATCGGTTCGCAGAGTGCGAGGGGGACGGCGAGGTTTGCCGAGCCGCTCTTCCGAATAATTAGCGGAAGTCGTGGCTTAGTTTACCCCCGACCGGGAGGGCTGCGGAAGGGAGTTCCTCTATTTGTCGTTTAAGAGTTAATCGTACGAGCAATTCGTCACCCTCGGGAGAGTTCGCTGATATTATATCTTTATTATGAGTCCGTTGTACTGGAGCTCGCCGTCCGCCCCGGGCCATTAACCAAATCGCGATTATTGATAACTTTGTTTGCTGCAGTTCCTAACTCCGAGGGTTGAAGTTAATGTGTAATTATGGGATCAGTTATGACTATCACGTTTCTTTAATCAGAAAATTAGCAAACGCAGTAACTTTCAGATAAATTTCTCAACATAAATAAATAGGAACATAAACAACTTCGAAAGTAATTATAAACTTTACACATAAAAATCTTCATTGTTCATAGATTCCTGTCGAGCTATGCCACCATGCCGTTGTGGTCGGGCACTCGCGGTAGTCATCAAATTATTTGTTTTATTTTCAAAAGTTTCCTCCGGTTGGTGCGTAACATGTCATTAATGGAGGGGAAGTGACAAATACGTAGTAAACACAGCTCGTGTGCCGACTGTCAATTAGTTGTAATAGCAGACTCCGTGCGCCGCGCCACGACATATGCTCAACGAACAACTTTTATATTTGTTACCCTTTTTACGATACAAAATTATACAATGCGACAAAGCCGCAGTTGTGTTATGGAGGCATTCGCATAGAAAGTCAATTGGAGAAAAGACAGCACTATAAACATAGGTTGTGTCCTCATTAAGTGTTTTGCAGCGTGTAATATAACTTGAGAATATACAATGTATGCAAATTGTTGACAGAAAGAATGCAAATAACAGCCTGCAGTTTTGCTTTGACGTATTCATAACTACCGGCAACATTTATTTGCTGGCAATTCTTGTCAATACTGATTTAAGAGTACTGGAGCTAATAGTCTCCTTAATTAAAATAGTTAAGCGAATAAATAAGAAAGGCATGGTGGGCATGATTCCAGTTCCATTAGCAAGAGATGTTGAAATTGGCCGGGTTTCATTAGAAACTAGTGCACTAGTTTATTGAGGTATGTTGGGAGCCAATCAGCGGCAAATGAGCGATGGAGGTAATTAAAACGGATCGCCTTACCGAATCAATAAAGTCACGATAAGCCAATTAATTGCACATGCGGCCCATACATTCCCCGAGGTGGACTGAGGCCGATTAAATCGGACGTTATGAATATGTGTAGCTGCCTAGGTGAAATTGTTAAAGTGTATACATACTTACTTGTAGCTGCAGCAGTTATGTTGTTGCAGCAATTAATTTCCATAGCAATGTGCTACGATGGTGACAAAGTAGTCTACGAAAATATTTGTCATAACAACTAGCAACTGACTTAACTACTGGAAATAAGCATTGGTGCTGGCACTGCTGCAATGGTTACCATTTTTATAAGATTTTATTTAACTCGTTTCATTTTTCGGTTCTAAATAAGTATGTAATCCATTTTTCTACCATTTGCTGTCATTGGATTGAGCTGAAATTAATTTGGCATACTGAATAAGTTCAGTGATATTACGATATTACACTAACTTAGAACTGCTGCCCAATTGCGTAAATCGCTCGCCATCGCAATCAATAGGATTTTAATGTTCAATGCTCCGTGTTTTTGACAATTCGTCTTAACGGCAACTATGTACCACGCAATGAATATTGTTATCATTTCAAAATGAAAGCTGATGTTAATGTCAATGCATTACACAATTACCTCACTGCTGCCGAATTGCGTAACTCACTCGCGATCGCAATCATCTGGATGTCAATGTTCATTGCTGTGTGTTTTGACAATCTGTGTTATCGGCAACTACGTACCACGCAATGAATATTGCTTTAATTTCAAAATGAAAGCTAATGTCAAAGTGAATGCATTACACAATTGCCCCACTGGTGTGATAATGGAGCTGCAAGATGGCCGTAGGAACTTTTCAACTATACAATTACCCCTTCGTGTTTGGGGCTCATTTGATTTGTCTTGACAAGTACTGTAGCCCCAGATGGTCCAGTGTGATAACATAAAAGCTTGTTTCTTAAAAGATTTTTATTTCTTTATAATCAGTTACTAACTATGCGCATATTAGTATTTTTATTTTTCTTTATTTCTTAAATAATACTTTGCATGTCCTGTAGGCTGTATTTGTATTTAATTTATACTTTAACTTGGAAAAGCGGAACTCCCTAACACAAGCAAACATTTGTATCAAAGGTGGTTCCCAATCATGTAATGTAATAGTTTTGATGAAATAAACATTTATTTATTTACAATTTATCTATACCTCTGACTTTTAGTATTCATGTGCGGATCAGAATTTAATCATCACTTGCTTAAACGGTGAAGGAAAAAATCGTGAGGAAACCTGCACACCAGAAGAGTGTTCCATACAGTTCTCGATGGTGTGTGTAGTCCGCCAACCCGCAGTAGGCCAGTGTGGTGGACTAAGGCCTAAATCCTTCTCATTCTGAGAAGAGGCCCGTGCCCAGCAGTGGGTCAGTAATGGGTGGATGATGATGATGATGAATTTATCTACATGCTGAAATTTTAATGGCTTCTTTTCCGAAAAGAGGTCATTGTTTCTTATGTATTATAAGTATGTATTTACAAAAAAAATTGTCTAGTACCCATAGTATAAGCTCTGCTTGGTTTGGGACTAGATGGTGATGTGTAAAAATGAACCGAAAATATTTATTTATTTATTGTACTCATCATTATGAACAACTTTCACTATGGGACCAACCCTGAAATCACGAAAAAAATTTAGTTGGCCCCTACATTTGTGTTTACTTAAATCGATAAAATGTAGGGACCACTGGATTTTGTATTCGCGCTTTCAGGGTTCTTGGTCCCATAGTAAAAGTTGTTCATAATGATGAGTACAATGACCCCTTTTCGGGAAAGGAGCCATTAAAATTTTGACATGATGTATAATCACTTTACTTTGGCTTATTACTATATTAGTACTCAGGCCTCCAATTGACTGATAGCTTTTACAGAGTTGGAATCAAATCTACGAATTGATTGGTCGAAATAAATTCGATATTTTTATAACACTTTTTCCACTTCGTTTTATTAATAGTGTGGATACAAATATTATTCCATTATAAGCATATCCACCACGTGTGTGGTACATCCTATGAATAATATCGTCCATTTACAACATAGTTGATAGTGGTCGCCGCGGGGAGTTTCTTGGAAGGCACTTCCGCGTAAGGTGCTCTATTAATTTACCAACAATGTATTGTCGCACTATGTCCCAAGATTGTGTCAATGACCATTCACAATACATTTTTTTCGCAAAAGACTTTTATGGTTTTACGCGTCTTAGGGTACCGTTGAAAATTTTGTTTATTTGAAGGCTTTAACTGAAATATTTTGATTTTAGTATTGCAGAAATGGTGAAGTTCCTAAGAACGTATCTTGAACCATGTTCTTTAAAAAAAAAGCGTTATCATGACTGAAAAGTCCTATAACTTTCAAATCAATTCAAACTTTTTAAATTCTCTTTCAAAACGTTAAAAATCATAGTTACACGGTTCCAACAAGTTGGTCTTATGGAGAAGAGCCGGCAAGTAACTCCTCTTTTCATGTAATAAATGATACAATGTTTGTTTTTTTACATATTTTGGCAATATTGTTATGGACTGCCTCGTTGGTCTAGTGGTCGCAAGCGCGACTGCTGAGCGTGGGGTCCTGGGTCCAATTCCAAGGTCAGGCAAAGTGTTATTGGGTTTTTTCATTAGGAAATTCTCAGTAGCAGCCCGGAGTTTGGATTTGTGCCCGGTTAATGGCAATAGGCTCGCCCCCTATTACATGGGACTGATAACATAACTGGCGAAATGTGATTGTACTGTACACCTCTGCCTACCCATTCGGGGAATACAGGCATGATGTTATGTTATGTTATGACGATGTCTGTGGTCTAGTGACTCGAGTGTTGGACTGCTGATCACGAGGTCATGCGTTCGATTCCCACAAGACACAAATATTTATGTGATTTGTGCTGGTCTGGGTGTTTTTTATTAGGGTTCCGAAGTCCTACAAGGAACCCTTATAGTTTCGTCATGTCCGTCCGTCTGTCCGTCTGTCCGTCTGTCCTAATCCTTTACAGCTTAATAACTTCTACAGTTATAAACATAAGTAAATGAAATTTTGTTAAAAAATAGTCTACATATAGATCTCAATTTTAAAAGAATAAAAAAATAATTTTTACGTATTTTAGGGGTGGCGTCCATACATGTGAAATGGGAATGAAAATATTTTTTTCGGTGCACCCCCTCGTGTGGGGTATTATTGAATAGGTCTACTAAAATGAAGGTAATGTTTCATACACCACTTTTTTATCAGGTGTACCATCTGCGAAATATAGCCCGCCAAAATGGTTAGCAATGTGTTCCCCCCCTGCCATTTCTAAACTATGCAACGTAGAAAGTTATAATCTTCCACATTGATAGACCTTTGTGAAAACTCTCTTTTAAAATTATTTCGAGTATGATGTAATTATAATTTTTTGAGTTATAGAGAGAAAACTGAAAAATACTTAAAACGTCCTAGTTCAAAGGTCATTGACCTTAGAGAAAAATGATCTTAGCAGATAATGCTTCTTTAGCTACTTTCTATTTAAAAAAATTACAAAAAGTAACTTTGTGTTATATTGAAATGACAAACTTTTTAAATTTGGCGCTGTACAGCGCCATCTAGCGGTTAGTAGCAACACTCTCTGAGTCGCCAATGCTGCCGTCTATTGCATTTGGCACTTTATAGCGCCATCTAGCGGCGGCTACTAACAACACTATCTGAGTCGCTAAT
This sequence comes from Asteroscopus sphinx, assembly GCA_949699075.1. Classification (NCBI taxonomy): domain Eukaryota; kingdom Metazoa; phylum Arthropoda; class Insecta; order Lepidoptera; family Noctuidae; genus Asteroscopus; species Asteroscopus sphinx. The sequence continues at coordinate 22,845,611 of OX453004.1, read as the reverse complement.
GCTGCCGTCTATTGCAAAAACTAAAATAGCCATGATTAATATTCGATTTGATTTGTTTGTAACACCTAGGAACCCTATAATACTGAGCATGGCCCGACATGCTCTTGGCCGGTTTTGTATTATAAATATGAATTTACAAAAAAAAACAAATTATATCCATTCTGTAGTACCCACAGTACAAGCTCTGCTTAGTTTGGGACTAGATTGTACTGTGTTAAATGTCACAAAAATATTTATATAAAAAAAATATGCTTAGGCTCGACCATAGTAGAAGGGAACCCAACGATGCGACCCTCCATCATTATGAATTTTGCTCTCCTGGTACCAGGCTAGCAATGTATGAGCGTACTAGTGAAGAAGGCTCATTGAATATTTAGCGGTAGACGTAGATTTGCCATATTTTTTTTACAAAACATATTGCATCTTACAAAAAAAATCTTTCGTTTGTAACACAATCTTACTATCTCTACCAGAGATATAAAATGTGGAATGAAAAATTCGCTCGCAATAATAAAATAATCGTCCGTGTGTTGCCGGACGTAAAGAATTGCACCACCCTCTTTCTTCTCATGGGTGTCGTAAAAGGCGACTAAGGGATTCACCAGAGGATGGGCAGCAGCGTTCCCACAACCAACTGCGATCGCCAACCCGCCTGCCAAGCGTAGCGTTTATGGCATATCCCCCCCCTTTGGGGGAGGCCTTTGTCCAGTAGTGGACGTTTTTCGGCTGAGATGATGAATAAAATAATAATTATCTTCTTGTTTAAGTTTTCTCCCATATCAAGTGCAATTCCCAGCTAAAAAAACTGTCTTACATATTTTACTATAAGCGTCCGAGTTACGGAACCTGAATATTGTGACGTCACTCGGCAGTATATTTCGCGAGACCGCGTGTGGGTGGCATCGGTCACAATGGTGTTTGGCTTGGCATTCGTCACGGGGCGGCCCGGCCCAATGATTGATGACTCCTGGCCGCGGCCGAGGCTCCACGCAACCCCCTCTCGCTCATCATTATGCACCTTTTTGCTATACTTTAAAATATTACTAGTCGACACACGTACTCATACATTATAACTGTATGTTCATCAGCTCTACGCAATAAGACCTAAAATCGCTTGAATACAATTTCACACCTTAAAGCAATTTTACAATCTTATAAATAGGTTTATTACATATAAAAATGCACACATATTCAATAAATTAAAGGCAGTGTGTAGTATCATGTTATTTTTTTGTACCTGTACGGAACCCTAAACGGAACGGTATGGATTACTATGATGCGTGTGAAAGATGATTTACTGAGAAAACTTCACTAGCTCTCGTCTCTCACTGTGCTGTTGCGATTATTATGATCCATTACCTAAATAAAATAAATAAAAAAACAACAACTAACAATATTATAAATTGAAAAGTATGGATGTTTGTTTGTTTATTTTTTTGTGCGTCTTAAGGGTAAACACGCTGAAATAGTTGCACGGATTTGGATGAAATTTCGCAGACAGATAAACCATAGCGTCCATAGCCTACTTTTATACCGAGAAGGTACAACAGTTCTGTGTGGGAAACGTCAAATAACAGCAGAATAGCAAATAGTCCAATGGCAGTTGAATTGTAGTCAATGGCAGTTCAGTGGAAAGTCATTGGAAAGCCATTGGTCTCAAAATAACTAGTAGAATACCAAACGGCTAAAACTATTCCACCGACACTCTACCGACACCCAACTGAAGCGTTTGACAATTAGTAGACTCGGGGCCCTGGAGGGATGCACGGTAACATCTTTCTGTGATAAACTGAATTACCTATACGTGGACGAAGCCTTTAAAAGCTATATTTCATAAACATGAAGATCATCAATAATGAGTAATTGTTCAGAAATTATCAAAAATAGGCCTATATAAGGCCTATGTCCAGCAGTGGACGTCTTTCGGCTGAACTGATGAGGCTAAAGTAAAATAAAAATTATTATAATTTGTTCATCAAAATCTGCATACAAAGTAGTCAGCAGGTATTTATTAACCAATGATATTCAAACGTACAGATATGTTTCTTGAGCTAGCAATCTGGAGACTCCAAAAACGTCCTAATTAGGACGTTTTTCTATTAATCCACGTCTAGTAAGGCGCCGAGCGTGACCGGTGACGAAAAAAAACGAGAATGGCGTCGTGTGTGTACAGAAAGTGTTCCAATTATGACGCGAAAGTAACTTGAAGTAACCAATTTACATACTTTGTACTAGTTTATGTGTATTGTGCTGCCGCTGCGTACGGATCATTTTTTTCGTTTGTTTTGTCAGGGTATGACATATCTATACTTTTAAATATCATTGTCAATTGTTAACTCATTTTCCTCTCCATTAACATTGTTAATAAGGCAATTGATATTGAAACTTCCTGCTCAACCATTTAACTACTTATCTATATTGTATTTCTATTAAAATATTAACATATTACATTTTCATTTTACGAGCATCTAGATCTATGTTTCAATTCATTTTAACAGAAAACTCTATAACACTGTCAAACGACTACAAGGGAAGGTGTCAAGTAAAAAAAATATTATTTACCGAAACAGAGACGGCGCGGAGCGTCCGCCATGTAAATTATGGATCGTCATAGGTTACTCTGCGATGTAACATAATATGCGGTCCGATGTCGGACGCGATACCACAACGAAATATTCATAATCTCCGGAGGGCTCTGTAAATAAAAATTATTTCATATCGGGACAGGTGAAGCGTCGGGTTACGCAGGCGCTGCTCGCTTGCTGGCGCGGGCGCAGCGCGGGCCCGCACCTCATTAACATTCGGACGAATTAGATCGCCGGCGTACATACAGGTGCAAGCTGTCACGTCAAACTATCCAACTCGCCGTGACACTATCTTATAAACATCACTCCGCATAACTCAATAACAATTAAACATTCGTAATACCGTTGCTTAGACTTTCAAACGTGTAAATTTCAATATTTAACGTCAACGATCAGGTCAAGGATCGAAAATATGTATGAAGTCGTAGAGAGCGTAGTCGATTACACCCAACAATACTAATAGGCCCGGAGCCTATGAATATATTTGTAGTATTTTCGTGCTGTCATGAACTCTGTGACACCACTGACTTGTGAATACCTATCGTGTGGCGTATAAATAACAATAAGCGTAGGCCTAATTAGCTATAAGAGGCTTGATAAGTTTTTATTGTCTTGCTGTTGCGTGACTTACTACAGTTTGTGCGTAAATCCGGCCATGTCCTCAACAGCTGTATAACTTTGTACACAGCTATGTTTTAGTACTAGCTATACGTATTTAGAGAGATATTATGTTCAGGTGCTTTCGACTTTGTAAATAAGCTCAAGCAGGATGCGGGATCCGTGGCATTCATGTCCCACATATGTAGACTCGCGGCGCGTGCTTATGATGACGTCCTCACCAACACATGGAAGCGCACTCCCTCGCTCGGAACAGCCTTTGTTGCCAACTCGACTGGAACCTTACATAGGACTAATAAACGTAAGTGTATATTATAGGTGCTCATATATTTGACCATTTGGAGCAGTTGTTTACGCTCGCATTGGTGGTGTTCTACAAAGCGTGGTAATTTTGACTGATGCCTCATTAAACCTGCTTAACTCTCGCAGTTATTATTTTATGATGATAAATTATGGAGGAGCGGCCTGAAGATAAAAGAATTTATAAATGTAAAATTCATAATTTGCTTCCGTCAGCGCTGTAATGGCAAAATTAACGGCATATTAGTGGGCATATAAAGCAATTAGATGCGTGGTAAGCGCAATTTAAAAACTTGAGCCGGTTTGATCAGTCAAAGGCGGTCGTCTTTGGTCGGACTGTTAATGGAGATGTCTTTAATCTCCCGGATTACAAGTGCACAACTAACTTGTCACCAAACGCTGCTAGAGTGTTTTATCGGTGACGGATCAGTGTCCTGAGGAATTCAAATTGATCGTCACTCACAAAATTGTAATCTTAGAGATTGAAATGGTGCGTATATTGGAATATAGATCTTATATCTGTCGAGATTTGGATTATTTTGGTGTGTAGGTGGGTGCGGGTTGTGTCGCTCGCGACTCGCGACACGGCGGTCGGCTCGACACGTCACTCGTTTTGTACTCGTCGCCTGATCCCGCGCTTAACTAACCGTTTTGACAAGATTTCAGATGTACCGATAACGGAGTTCGCTTTTTGTGTCCTTTTTTTAAGATACATTTTTTGTGTTTGAAATGAACAACAATTAGTCAGATTATGTTAATATTTTTATTGCACGAAGAAAACCCAGAATATTAATGTAGTTAGTCCTTGTGATTTAATCGAGATAAAAATGGTAATTGATATGGTCTATGTTTATAATAAAATATTTTAAAATAATGATGTGTTGTCAGTGTTTCATCACAAAATGTAATAAAGTGCTGAGCTTGAAATCTATTTCTAAATAATTTTTAAAGAATTCTCTATCGGTGAAACAGATTACAAAAAATCGGTCGGTGTCAGATTAAGTTGTTTTATTTTTGTGTGCCTGGATGTTAGTAGAAGCGAGTGGCTTCCTAGTCCGTGAGGCGAGATAATATCGACGTGGCGAGGGTTTGGGGCAAAGGCACCGGCCTCCGCAGTGACAGCGCATCACAATACAGTCGTTTAACACGCTCATCGCATTTCGAACATCTCTTGACAGCTCACATGTGTTAAATATAAAACGAGATTCGATTCATTTCGGATTTCTTGAGAAGCGTTCGATGAGAGTTGGGGTTAGGAGGACACTTAGGACCATCCAAAAAAGGTCACTTGTTCACAGATGATGAATGTTCACCGAGAAAGCTATCGGGGTTACTGTACGAGGGTAGTACGTACTCGTATAATAGCAGACGAAGGAGCGGCGGCTGAATCAACAATGAGCGTAGGCTGCGGGCTGCGGTGGCGTGCGCGAGGCGTGTCCGCGCTTCATCGATCGCAGCCTCCGACGCTCCTCGACGACGTCTGCTCCCCAGCACCCCTGCCGCCCCCGCGCCCCGCGCGCGTTAGCGCCCCAACCGACTGCATTTACCACCCGCCTGCCACCCCGTCATACACATACATACTCCGCGACCTACCTGTCTACCGCCGCTGTCTGCTCCACCGTCAACATCTCCGTGTTTTGGCAAGCCGCCGCACATTTTTGCTCATTATTATTTCAATAAACTAAAATTCCGCAGTAAACTCCCGGCTCCTGTTTATAGCGTCGTGTTTATGTACCAATTTGGCTGTAAGGTGTTGATTCGACGCTCGTAGCGACCAAGGTGCTCGATTGCTAAAGGTGCAATTAAAGCAGTTTACATCTCTTCGCGAGCGACCTGTAAATGTTATTTTGTGCTCATTAAAACGGAATTACGTTATAAAATTTATGTGCGTACGCTGTAGCCACGTTAACGTGTTGAGAAATTATCGAAACATTGTAGTACCGACATTGATGCAATCATGATTTTCTTATATTGTAACTTAGCAATAACTTTGTATCGACTGATAATAACATTTTGTATGCAAATTCTGTTTATTGTTTAAGTATATTAATTATTATATCCATTGTCTAGTACCCATAGTACAAGCTCTGCTTAGTTTGGGATTAGATGGTGCTGTGTAAAAAAAATCCATAAATATTTATTTATTATTTATTGATACTTACAAGTGTGACTTTCTCAGATTAATTCTTTAACTGTTTACGTAAATTAGGTATCTATATTATTTGATATTAGATGTTCACGTTGACGCCATAATCACTTTATTTATAAGTAACAGCATACAACATTAGCGGTCTAAATTAAATTTGTCGGGTGTTGGTATGGCGCCGGCGGCGGTCATCCATCATCGATAATGGTGCGGTCACACTAACGACCGTGCCCTCTGTCTGTCCGTCATGCCACGTACCACACTCGCGCGAGTCACCATGATCTAGCCTCTCGGACCACATTAACAGCGATTTGACACCTCGCATCATAACATAACAACATAACATAACATCACGCCTGTATTTCCCCGAAGGGGTAGGCAGAGGTGTATAGTACACCCACATTTCGCCAGTTATGTTATAGTCCCATGTAATAGGGGGCGAGCTTATTGCCACCAATCTGTTATATATCTAGATGCGCTTTTTAGAAGAACAACATGGTAACACAAGTTATGGTTCCGGAACCACACTGTCATTAGTTCATTTGATAGCAGCTGTCTCGCAAACACACGTAAATTTTATCAACGGTTGCGTCAACTGAATTTGCAACATGCTGCATATATGAGATCGCGTGTCTATTTATTGACGTCGTTGTATACAGTCTATTCTATAACACATTGTGTAAGCCTTCTATAACGCCACATAAATCTGAATCTGCGCACGATCAATTCCCATTTCACAAGAAACATCAAGGTTCATTCGAAACAGGCAAGTAAAACATCTTGGCACAATTACCAGCTTGTGATATTTATCAGCGTTCATACAAACATCAATAAGGACGTCCAATGATATTTAAAAGTATCGATATGTCATACCCTAACAAAAAAACCAAAAAAAAAATGTTCCGTACGCAGCCGTGGGTAGGCCCCCCACAAGGTGGACCGAGGACCTGGTGAAGGTTGCGGGAATCCGCTGGATGCGGAAGGCACAGGACCGGTCGTTGTGGCGATGCTTGGGGGAGGCCTATGTCCAGCAGTGAACGTCTTTTGGCTGAAATGATGATTATGATGATGACGCAGCCGGCAGCACAATACACATAAACTGGTACAAAGTAAGTAAGTTGGTTATTTCAAGATAATTTCGCGTCATAATTGGAACCCTTTCTGTACATTTTAGTTTTTTTTTATCACCGGTCACAGCGCTTTACTTGACGGGATTAATAGAAAAATGTCCTAATTAGAACGTTTTCCAGTCTTCAGATTGCGAGCGCAGTAACATATCTGTACTTTTAAATATCATTGAGGACATCTCGTTTATTACGAATGTTGTTTTAAAGACGTTTGTTTATTGTGGCCGGCCAAGTTATGGTTATTAAGGGTCTGTTGACCATTAACGATTAAAAGTAAACATTGCGTCGTTTGAATTACATACGTACCTGGAGGCATCGACATTAAATTGCTCGGTATGTGGTCGCAATTTTTCACCAGTTTCAATTAGCTGAAGCAAGTATAACCAACCAGTTGAGATATAAGGAGTGTAAGATAAATTCGCGGAGTGGGTCGCGAGTCGCATCGCTAATTACATCGGCAGCTGACTTCAGTTAAGTGACGATATCAATCTTGAGGCGAGCGTATGTGGGAACATGGTTTCACTGCTTGAACAAAATACTCGTTTTATGCATGTAATTGGCGGAAAGAGCTTCGAGACCTCATACAATGCAGTGATGTCATTAACATAATGTTATTAAGCATGTATGGCAGTAAGTTATTATTAAAAATTACGAGCTTGAAATAATAATTATTTGCCGCATTATTGAGGTATCATAGTTGTCAGCCAAGAATAACGATGTTTATGTAATTTTTACGATCCATTATAATGTTTACGTTTTACGTTACGTTTCTTGGAATAAGGTAAATTACTTATTTGCGTAATTTAAATCATTGTTATTCATTCGATTATACAATTATATTACTGAAAATTTTATATGGTTTTACATATAAAAAACACATGAATATTTACAGACTATAACAAAATATACTATGACTATACTATGACTATAACTGCCTCGTTGGTCTAGTGGTTGCAAGCGCGACTGCTGAGCGTGAGGTCCTGGGCTCGATTCCCGGGTCGGGCAAAGTGTTATTGGGTTTTTTCATTAGAAAATTCTCAGTAGCAGCCCGGAGTATGGATTTGTGCCCGGTTAGTGGCAATAGGCTCGCCCCCTATTACATGGGACTATAACATAACTGGCGAAATGTGGGTGTACTATTACACCTCTGCCTACCCCTTCGGGGAAATACAGGCGTGATGTTATGTTATGTTATAAGATCTGTTATCTTTGTACAGGTTAGTTAGTAACTCATTATTTTGGTCAATCAGGTTTTCTTAACCCTTTAACTGTTATCACTTCATTTCTAATGAGGCTTTAAATAATAATTATAGCTTAGATTACAAACAACCTACAGTCAAGTTAATGTGAGATAAGGCGCCATTTAAGTAATTATATCAGAGATAGTATTGAGTTTATCGCTTGAGAGAAACAGAATGCGTACACGTGGGTTTAATCTAAAGATATCTGTACCGGTCTTGGGCACCTGCGTTACTCCTTATTGCCTTTTATGGTTGTTCAACGGTTCATTTAACGTGGACGTGGCTTCAGTGGATCGCATCTATCAATGTGACCTCACCTTTACAACATGTACAGTTATACTCAGAAAGATTCCGTGTAGTTCCGTATCTGTAGTGGGATGACAGCTGATGAGCGGAATACACTCGAGAGCAATGCATCTGGTCACATACCAACATAAATCTTAATATCTCGGAAACTAAGAACGATAGTTTATCCAAGGTCTTAAAACAACAATCATTGTTATAACGCTTTGTTTTTAGGGTTACGTACCAGAAGGGTGCCAAACGGGACCCTATTACTCTCGCTACGCTGTTCGTCCGTCCGTCCGTCTGTCTGTCACGGGGCTGTATCTTTTGAACGGTAATAGGTAACCGGTTGAAATGTTCTCAGAATATGTGTTTCTATGAGGTGTATCACGATAAATACTAAAAATAAAAAAAATCTAAAACCAAAGGGGGTCCCCATACAAGAAACCTAAAAAAACATGCAATTTTTTCAACGTTTTTCTTCCTGCACTATCTCTAAAACGGTATCATACACCAGCGTCAAACTTGGTCAGATTATAGTGCATATTATGTAGTTTAGCAACAAATACTAAAAATAAGACAAACGTAGACATATGTGGTGGTACCTGCGTAAGAAAGACATGCAAATATTCATATTTCGCGCAGTGTGCGTTGATGTCTTTTGATAAACTCTCGTAATTTCAATAAGTTTTTATGGGGTATCAGGTCGTTGTGAGGTACGGAACCCTTCCTGCGCGAGTCCGACTCACGCTTGGCTGGTTTTTTTTAATGAAATCTAAATAATATTTAAAAAAACGCAAAATTTTTGGCTCGCTTGTTTGTTTATACATTGTGGTGGCTCACTAGTAGTCTATACAAAATACTTTTCATCATATCTTAGTTTCCGAGATATTAAGGTTTTAGTTGGTGACTCGGATTCATTGATCTCGAGTGTATTATTCAGAACTTGAGTTTATGTGTACACATATTACAATTATATTTAATCGTATGAAGCCGGGGTGGGTCGCTTGTAGTCTTGAATAAAAAAAAAAAAAAAAAAAAAAAAAAAAAAAAATAAAAAAAAAAACTTTTTAATAAAATAATAACATATCCCAGTTTCCAAGATATAGGTTTATGTTGGTGACCCGGATTCATTGTTCTCGAGTGTTTCATTTACAATTTGGGAATTAAGTGTAATTAATGTTGTGATAGTTGGCTCTACCATGACGATATGGTAAAATTATTATTTTTTAAATCCCAAAACAAGTTAAATCAGGATTTAATCAATAACTTGATAAAAGTAGAAAAATTATGAACAATCTGATGATCAAAAAGCGATTGGCAATTTGTACCTGAAAATTAATTACGCGTATATGTAATTCAATTCAATCGGTTTATTGCATACATGTTGTAAGAAGATGTTAACAATATTTGAGTTCCAAACATGCACCCTGTAAGGGCACTACAAAATAATATAATTACTTACAGACTAATAAAATCATTATCAAACATTTAAGTAATAATTTTAATTATAATAATAGTTTTATAACATTATATCTTAATCAATTTTTTTTTTTATATATATATATAAGTCTAATATGCTTAATAAATGCTTTTTAAGGTTCCTTACTCAAAGAGCCTTATTACTCTGCCTACGCCGGTTCCGTTCATCCATCCGTCTGTCTATAAAAGGGTTGTATGTTTTTTACTGTAACAGTTAGCCAGTTGAAATTTTGACAGAATGTGTGTTACTACAGCTGGACATGTGATGAGTAGGAATGAGGAGCACGTTACGTGGAGAGTTTTAAGTATGAATGTCGATGGCTATAAGAAAAGAGACAGACCGAAGAAAACATGGATGGATTGCGTGAATGATATGAGTAGAAAGTGAACACGGAGATGACGGCTGATAGAGATGTATGGAAGAAAAATACATGCTGCGTGGACGCCAAAATAAATTGGGATAAGGGCAGGAGGGTAAATGAATGAATGTGTGTTACTACAGCTATTATCATGGCAAATGTTTTAAATAAAAAGTCGAAAGGGTGTACCCCATACAAGAAACCTCGAAAACGCATTTTTTCGACGTTTTTTTGTCCTTGCTCTATCTTGAAACGGTAAAACATACAAGTGTCAAATTTGCTGTAATTGCAATTCATTTTCTATAATTAAATAATAAAAATAAGGCAAATATAGGCTCGTGTGGTGGTAAGGAACCCTTAGTGCGTGAGTTGGACTCGCACTTGGTCTAATTTATATTTCTCACTAGCCTGTGCCCGCGACTTCGCCCGCGTGAATGTCGTTTATCGCGCATCTCTTGGAACTGTTCTTCTACCTACATGTTAATCCGAGTTATGTTCTATCTGTATGCCAAATTTAATTAAAATCGGTCCAGCCGTTCTTGAGTTATAAATGGTGTAACTAACTCGACTTTGTTTTACATATTTAGATTATTTAATTAGTAGTAGCAACTCGAAATCTCATAATAATAGTATCTTTTCATAAAATTATTTAACGTACGTACCATTATGTATGTAAGAGTGACGTGCAATTATTGTTATATTCCACCAACCAACCGTAGCTGCGCTATATTCATGTATTTCGTGTCATTTACACCTCATATGATATTGTAAAATATTATAAACCTTAAAGATACAATTTAATCCATGCACTTTCCAACGAACCATCCGGTTAATTAAAAGTATGAAAGAAATAATTAATTGTTCATCATATTTTTTATGATAATAAACTGCAGTGCAATATAATGATAAATATATCAGAGCTAGCATATTAGTATTTTATTATTTAGGCATATAAAGAGTACAAATCACGAAAGAAATCGTTGTTAACTGTTAGTTTATAATAAAAGTAATAAAAGTCTTTGAAGCGAAAAGTCGTAATATTAACATCGTAAAAGAGTTATGTGCCAGAGTGCCAGGTTCCTATGTAATGAGTTGTAATGTCCTTTCCAACTCGTGAACCTAATGGTTTCTTTTATAATTCCCGTTTCTGTAACTGCATTTCAGAGCCTAGTCCAGATTATTGAAAAACAGCTTAAATGAAAAAATAAAATAACCTGGGTAATAATTTCTTACGTTTCCGCAATCACTACATTTTATAATAAGATACCTAAGTTTAACCGGTGGGGTAATTGTGTAATGCATTCACATTGACATTAGCTTTCATTTTGAAATTATAGTATTATTCATTGCGTGGTACATAGTTGCTAATAAGACGAATTGTCAAAACACACGGAGCAATGACAACACAAACACTACCCTCCACCAGTTTGTAAAGACGGATCGCGCAGTCACCGGTGTTCGCTCCTTCATAATGTAGATAAATATTATCTGGTATCTACCCTCATTGTACTTATTTAATATCCTACCTTGTTAACTATATTTTTATTTACCTGTTTGTATAGTCGATGATACTGATGTACGGTAAAACTCTAATGAGTTTATGTTTACATCTTTAGAATGTTTTTGTTATGTATACCACTGAACAAATAAAATAAATAAATAAATAAATGAACATTGAAATCCTATTGATTGCGATCGCGAGTGAGTTACGCAATTCGGCAGCTGATTACATCAGAACGCTGCAAAGCTTTCAAAACGTCAGGAAAACCACACGTCAACGTTAGGCACCTAATAGGTTTGCTCGCTCCATCGTCGACCACATCTTGACAAAGCTGTAAAGATTGCGGTCAAGAGCAGATCTATATCTCATAAAAAAATAATTAAAATACTATCAATAATATAATGTTTGCATTTATAAATAAAACAACAGGGTCTGCTGGAATACATTTCTGAAATAAATGAGCAGTGTATTTTTTTTGCATGTGTATTAATATATATTTTTTATTTAAATTTCTCTGTGTATATATAAATTCATTATAAAACATCATTTAGGTATGAACAACAAAAATTTTGCTTTACTTTTTCTTAAATTGCGACCTTATTGCACTACTTTACTTATTAGTAATGTCAGAATATAATTTGAGTATTGAAAAAATTAATAGTTTAAAAAACACTAGTTAACACGCTTCTACCCTATTTACACGTCAATATACATCGTATATAGATATATCAATATTATTCTGTTTACACTCTCCATGTACAGGTCTATACAGGATATTTATTATTTATTTTGTCTATTTTATACAGGCACCTATTTCAATATTTACACTATTCAATATATAATAGGTTTGTTATAACCTTGAAACCTGATCGTGTTCAAAGTCCATTACGTGGCCTTTGTCACAAGTGCAAACACTACTATGATACGATATTCCATCATGGAATGCCAGTGCCTATCTTCCAACTTCATCATCAGACCTTGAAACCTAATCGTGGTCAAAGTTCAGTACAAGACTTTTCTAAGAAATCCAAAACAGCCATGATACGATTTTCCATCATGAAGTTCCAGTTAATATCTTCCGGCTCCATCATCAGATCAGTTCGACAGTACCATATTATTGTAATGTCATCAGAACTACATACAGCTGCCAATTTTCATTACGCTACGACCCTTGGAAGATGGTTAAATTAGTTACCTTAGATTCCATTACATTGTTAGTTACATATAGGTCGACCTACTAAAAGCGTGTTAAAAACGATTACATTTACTTGACTTCACGAAGTGGGAAATAGCCGTGATCCAATCAAAGTTATGATCTCGTATATATTCTAATGTAGAAGACGCGGGCACTTAACGACACAGAAAACCAACAGATTAGCAGTATATAAATATGAATACAAATTATTAAGATATTAGCTATCTTAAATTCACTTTTATATCTTTAGTTTTGATACGACACAGATATTATAATAATATATTCTTGTGTAGATGTGAGTTGTTAATTTTATTTTTATAATGAAAACTTCTGTTATTTGAATGATAATTTGTCGATTAGACAGATAATGTATATTATTATAGCTACAACGAACATAGCTTGTTAAAGTTACCATAGGACATTAGTAATTTACCTCTTTTGGCCTTGAAGCATTATTTAACCCCTTTGAAACAGGCTTAATTAATTTAATGATTATTCAGAAACTAGTACCTAAGACTGCCTCGTTGGTCTAGTGGTCGCAAGCGCGACTGCTGAGCATGGGGTCCTGGGTTCGATTCCCGGGTCGGGCAAAGTGTTATTGGGTTTTTCATTAGGATATTCTCAGTAGCAGCCCGGAGTCTGGATTTGTGCCCGGTTAATGGCAATAGGCTCGCCCCCTATTACATGGGACTTATAACATAACTGGCGAAATGTGGGTGTACCTACTATACACCTCTGCCTACCCCTTCGGGGAATACACACAGTCGTTCAATAGACATGGCCAGCTTACTGCTACTTCAGCTTGCTGATCCTAAAAGCTATGTCGATAACTCTGCAGTTTCTTATCCAGATAATCTCATTACGGATCTTATCCTTCAAAGAAACTCCTACTGTAGCTCGCTGAGCGAATAATCCCCATCTTCATCATCATCAAGGTTAATGTCATCCTAAGGTTGTCTGGAAGAAATCGCCTTGAGCGATAAGACCGCCCATTGTACATGTGTTCTATATAAGTCATATATGTTGATATCTTCTTTTGTGTACAATAAAGATTATTTGTATTGTATTGTATTGTATCATCATCATTTCATCCGAAAGACGTCCATTGCTAGCCCAAGTAGCTTGGGGGGATATGCCATAATCACCACGCTTTGCAGGCGGGTTGGTGATCGCAGTTGGTTGATTAAATACTCAATAATAATAATAATCCCCATAAATAAAACAAATAAATGCTATCCTAATTGAAGGATCGAGCCACATACTTGGTGGAATCGTATCCATATTTACTCGTAATGTGGTAATGATTGTGCAAGATATCAGCGACTCCATTACGTTATGTTGATGAGGTAATTGCACCCCTGTTGACAGCTAGAAGGCCACTTTACCACTGCGATTGCTATTAGGTACCTACTCGTAAGCGCATTTGCATTGGCAGAGTTCGTATAAATTATATATGGAGGATGTGATTAAGCCTATTCTACGTCTATACGTGTGGTATGAAGTATAGTTGTATATTTATGGTAATTATATGGGGTAGTATAATGAGATCCCATGATAAATGTTCTGTTAACAAGACTGTGGTGCAGGCTAAGGAAATTAAAATTGTTGCTAGTTATTGAAGTTGATTGAATGTGTGCTAATAACAGTAATCACCTAACTACTAACAAATACTACCCTCCACCACTTTGTTTTTAAAGACGGCTCGCACAGTCACCGGTGTTCGCTCCATCATAATGTAGCTAAATATTATCAGGTATCTACCCTCATTGTACGGTCGACAGCACGTCGGTGGTAACACTTTGACATTAGCAGCATCTTTATTTCATAAGCAGTAAGGGCGGTTTTCGAATTGAAGTGTTACCACTGTCATGCAGTCGACTGTACTTATTTAATATCCTACCTTGTTAACTATAGTTTTGTTTACCTGTTTGCATAGTCGATGTTTAATAATGTTATTGGTGTACAATAATGAATATTCTATCTATCTATCTATCTATGTTACTGATGTACGGTAAAACTCTAATGAGTTTATGTTTACATCTTTAGAATGTTTTTGTTATGTATACCACAGAACAAATAAATAAATAAATAAATAAGTCTTTTATCTAGAAAAAACTGTTTTTGCTGCAGAATGTGACAAATTTTCTTGTACCTTAATAAAATATCATCAATTTCCGCGATAGATTATATAGAAGTTATCTAAGATCTTTAGACTTATGCGGACATAACATTATCACAGTTTCTAATAGTTTTGAATTCATAAATATCAAACTCATAATTAATTTTTAAACGTGAGATTTCGATTCGAATGATTAAGGTCACATTATAGTGCTGATGTACCCCTGATAAAACTGTAATATAAATTGATATTACAATATTCTCAATGAAGTAGCAAAAGGAATTCATAACAGAATTGCTCCGATAACGATCAATACACTTCGACATTCGTTTTTACAGTAAATTACAATTAAGTCAATTAACAAATTATAATATACATATATATGATCGCTAACGTGAACTAAGTTACTTGATTTAATTCAATAAAATCGACATTAAAGGCAGTAAATCTACAAATTAATTGTTATTTTATTGAAACCGGATGTCATTTTATTAATTACCGGTGTTAAACAATTAAATCATAAAATTTTGATTTAAATGCAGTAATAGCTTCATTAGATTTAATTGTAAAATATAAGTGAAACTTTATTTTACTACTAGCTTATGCCCGCGACTTCGCCCGCGTGAATGTCGTTTATCACGCATCCCTCGGGAACTGTTCATCTTCCCGGGATAAAAAGTAGCCTATATGTTAATCCAGGTTAAGTTCTATCTGTATGCCAAATTTCATTAAAATCCATTTAGTCGTTTTTGCGTGAAAGAGTAACAAACATCCATCCATCCATACTTACAAACTTTCACATTTATAATATTAGTAGGAGTAGGATTGCATTCCTCAATAAAGGATTATGCTTTCGCCGATCAAAAATGTGTATTAAAGTATATAATGATAGGTATAAGTTTGCTTGTAATATTGGAGTTGTTTAGATAGGACGAAGAGTCGAGGAGACGAGGTGGTCATTAGCGAAATGAAGCCATTAGGAGCGTGTAAAACAGTTAATTACGCCGGCGTAATCTCGACGCGAGGTGGCGCTCGAGATACTTGCCCAAGATTATAATGAACACAGATAATGACAGAATGGCTACCCCCTCTCCCAGACTAATGACGAAGTGGAATTGCGTTTCGAACACTCTCCATTCTAAACTCTATTTAAATGTCATAATTACTTCAAAATTGCAGGGTTTATGATTGTGTGAATTAGCGAAGAGTCCAAACTTTTGTGTTAAATTCTGGTTCCAACTGTAGTATCAATCAGTTTTTTTTTGTTTTGCTGAAAGGTTTGGATTGTGTGTTCTTAAGCAAACGCTGTGCCTATGCATATATTTTCAGGTTTTGATGTTGAGATGTTTGCTGTGCATACGAGAAAATCTAAGGTTTTGGATTTTGGAGTATTTTCAATGATTCACTCGACATACAGATTAATTAATCGGTCCTACTACCTATTGAAAAAATCCGCCTAACTCAATTTTGGGTAGGAATAACAAAAAAAACCGGCCAAGTGTGAGTTGGACTCACGCAGTAAGGGTTCCGTACCACCCATCGACCTGATACCCCATAGAAACTGGGTGACTTTTTGAAAACATATGCTGAGTCGAACACATGCTTGATGAATGTCAAATTTAGATACATGTCTTTTTGTACCTTTGTCCATCGTTTGACTAGACAGTTACATAATTAGTTGATTTTTGTTCGATACTTTTATTTTTTGAAAATCATGCGTTTTTATAGATTTTGCGAATATTTATCCTTTATAATTTAACTTAACTATATAAAATATATGCAAATAGGAAGATAATAAAGTTTATTAAATACTAGCCAGAGGAAATTTGTATAGATTGTTTAGTATTCTTGTAATAAAAAGAAAACTGTTTTGAGATTTACGACATTTACTTCCATGGTAAAACACGCGAGATTGATTTTCTCGAAAATGAGTTCTATTGCAACTCGCATAAAATTGACGAGAGCGGCCAGCAGTTGCGGTGTGTAAGGGGAGTGCGAGGGTGGGAATTACGTTTTGGGAGCGTCCTCAGACTTTATCAAAAGACATCATACGTGAAATGTGAATTTTTGCATCTCTTTCTTACGTAGGTACCACCACATATTTATATGTTATGCCCTGTTTTTAGTATTTGTTGCTAAACTACATAGTATGCACTATAATCAAACCAAGTTTGACGCTGATATGTATGACCGTTTTGAAGATAGAGCTGGAACAAGAACGTTGAAAAAATGCATGTTTTTAGATGTTTCTTGTTTGGGAACCCTCTTGTTCTTGTTCTTGGGGGCCCTTTGGTTTTAGACTTTTTTTTTGTATTTGTCGTGATAGGCTACCATAGTAACACATATTCTGTGAAAATTTCAACATTGTTATCTATTACCGTTACAAAGATACAGCCCTGTGACACACAGATGGACGGACGGATGGACGGCCGGACAGCGTAGCGAGAGTAATAGGGTCCCGTTAGCACCCTTTGGGTACGGAACCCTGAAAAAATTTGGGCGGTGCAGTTATTAACAAAAGAATGTCTAAGACTAAGTATGGTTGTACGTGGGACACTCAGAAAGTATTGCGAAACTAAAAAAAATTGTTCTATACGTACATATATTTTTATCAAATCTTTTCAAAGTACTTTCCACCAGCCTCTATACAAAGATTCATGCGCCTAAACCAGTTTTCAAAACACTTTTTCCAGTCCGCCGCAGACACCTCGTTTACAGCCTGCTCGAACGCAGCCAGCGCATCTTCCGGCGACGAAAATTGTATCCCTTTGAGCTGATTTTTTATTTTTGGGAATAAAAAGAAGTCACACGGTGCTAGATCAGGGCTGTAAGGAGGGTGACCCAGGAGTTTGACTGGCGTGCTGTCCAGGAAGTCCCTCGTTTTGAGTGCGGTGTGCGCAGGTGCATTGTCGTGGTGGAGCAGTAGCCCGCGGAGCCCTGTGTTTGGTCGCTTGTTGCTTATAACAGAGAAAACTTCTGGCAAACATTTGGTAGTATACCATTCGGCATTAATGCTTCTTTGATCCCGTAAGGGAATTGATACCAAGTGGCCAGTCAAATTAAAAAAGCTAGCGATCAAAATCTTACCCCCGCTTCTAGATCGCTTCACTTTGGTAGGCGTTGGCTCATTTTGAAACACCCAAACAGTCGACTGGCGCTTGGTTTCTGGGTCGTATTGATAAATCCAGGACTCATCACCTGTAACGATGTCGTAAACACGCCGAGACGAGCCTGCTTCAAATTTGTTAAGCATATCACGGCACCATTCCACCCGGGCCTGCTTCTGAGCATCGGTGAGGTTGTGCGGCACCCAGCGTGATACTATCCTCCTCACGCGAAGATGGCTGTGTAGAATCTCGTGAACGCTTCCCGATCCAATCTTCAATATGTGTTGAATCTCCTGATATGTAATTCGCCTATTGTCTTGGATTAAATTTTTCACTGCTAGCACGTTTTCTTCGGTAACAGCCGTCAAAGGGCGACCGCTTCTTTCGTCATCCCCCAAAGTTGGTCGACCGCGCTTGAATTCGTTATACCAACGATACACGGTTGCCTTGGAAGGGCCTTCATCCATGAATGCCATTTGAAGTCTATCGTACGATTCATCCGGTTTCAGGCGACACTTGAAATCGTATAAAATCATAGCTCTAAAATGTTCCCGGCGCAGATCCATATTTCAGTGAGACACAATACTTTGAATTAACTCGCAAAAAATGTGGAGGGAAATTTTGAAATTGGAACTTACTTATTTTTACTTATAAATAATCATATTTTCGAAAAACATTATAACTGGCCAGTCTCCCATATATAAAAACTTTTTTTCGCAATACTTTCTGAGGGGCCTGGTATAAATATTGAACAGCTAATTCATTTACAGTGTTCGTGTCGATTTAATTACACTTAATAATACTTAAAAGTTAATGAAAATTGGGTTTGAACATGGTTCGGTACATAGACATTGTGTTATAACTTATAATTCTATGGTTCGGTAATGTATACCATCTCTAGGTGGTAATGACCGTCGACCTATCACGTAGTGATGGTCAGGTTCGGTTGTAGGATATAATCGGCGCGGACGGCGGCGACGGCCTGTCTGCTGCACGCGCTCACGCACCTATGGCGGTACTATTTATTTATAATTGCTACAGAAATCGCTGTAAAACGAACACATATAAACAGACCAACAATTATTCTACTAGTATAGTGTGACACGCAAGTCGATCGTGTTGAGCATGAGAAATTGTTTAATTGTACATTAACCGCTGATTTATCGCCACATGCACAATAGGTAGATCATCTCGATGAATTTCCCATTGGATATGTTGTCTTGATTAAAATTTCACGTTTTTGCTCATGTGAAATTCGTTTTACGCAGCTTAGAAATTGCTTATTGCATCATTTGTGAAGCACGGTGTTGTTGCGACTACCAATATCGGTTTATGTGCCTATACTGTTTTTTTTACTTATTGTCTTATTTAGTAAAATAATATTGGAATGTCTTCTTAATGTTGATTTTTGAATTAAGTACTTATAAAATATAATTACTAGTTCTGCACATGAAATTAGGTTTAAAAAAATATTTAGTGTGTAAAATTGTTAATACACTCCTCCAGCGGGAATGAATCAATGAATCCGGGTCATCAACAAAAGATCTTAATATCTTTAGCTTTTTCAAATAAAAAGTATTTTATAGACTATTTATTAACAACAATAGACTATTTATAATTTTATAGACCTATTAATTATTAACTTTTTATTTGAATAAGCTATCATTCTTAGTTTCCGATATATTGAAAATTTTCAGGATTCATTGCTCTTGAGTGCATAGTCTTTGAATAATTATTAATGACGAATTGCGTTAAAAAGACACGCCAACATTGATTACTAAACAAGACAAGTAAGGAAAAACAGAGTGTGGATATGGATTATCTTATCTAACACTGTTATAAAAGCATAAATCTATGGTTTGTTAAGTGTTGCTGCATACGAAATAACACTAACCTATTTCAAGTTTTATGAAAGCTGTAAAGTTATATAGGGTCATTCGATGTTTTAATATTTAGTCCGGGAGTCACACCGTTGGATTTGTGCTGGAGTGGCGTTGTTTACGAGGGCGAATGTTGCACATCGATGATTGTGTAGTTGCCTTTATGGCGAGTCAGGGGTTCCGGCGGAAGTGTCGTAAAACCGACGTCATAGTCAGATTCCAACGATAATAATTAAAGGGCACCTTGTTAATGTTAACTGGTCTATAATTGGCGGTTGATATTAAATCGTTTTATATTGGCACATGACTTACATACAACGTCACAAAGAGAACTTCCCTCGACTAATTGTTTTGATATTACAATAATTATTATTTATTTAAACTGCAAATAAGCTTCTTTATAAGAATTAAGAATAAGCCTTTTACACAGACCAGTAAGCCTCTAGACGCCGATTAGCCGGACACCCCCGGTCACAACGCATATGCTTTAGCACTGCATATCACACGTCCCGCCGCCAATCAGGACGGCAGTCCGTCAGCGAGTGGCACCAATCATACGGAATCATTCCACTGAAGTTTTGAGCCGACCAATCATAACGCGCCGTCCGCCCCCCGGTCCCCGCCAACATTTTACGACTGCGTTCTCATGCAAAACTTTGTTTAAGCGGCTGACTGGTCTGTGGCCTTTAATAACATCTCTTTTTATGTGACACAGTGATGATACTTTGCGTGTTTGCTTTCTTACTATATCCTATCCTAATTCCTAATCCTAATCCTAATAATATTATAAACGTGAAAGTTTGTGAGGATGTATGTATGTGTAACGCAGCGTAGGGCGCCCCCCTGCCAGGTGGACCGACGACCTAAAGAACGTGGCTGGGGGGGACTGGATGCGGAAGGCAGAGGACCGAGCGTTGTGGCGCAACTTGGGAGAGGCCTATGTCCAGCAGTGGACTGCGATAGGCTGAGTTGATTGATTGATTGATTGATGTATGTGTGGATGTTTGTTACTCTTTCACACAAAAACTACTGTATGAATTTTAATGAAATTTGGCATACAGATAGAACATAACCCGGGTTAACATATAAGCTACTTTTTATCCCGAGAAGATGAAAAGTTCCCGAGTGTTGCGCGATAAACCACATTTACGCGGGCGAAGTCGCGGGCATAGGCTAGTAGTTAATAACTTTATCATACGATGTAATAATGATGGGGTGCATTAAAAGAGCCTCCACGAGCGACGATATTTAATTGATCGTCCGGCGCACCCTGGGCAGTCAGCCCCGCTACTAACTTGCTGACTGGCTGATCTTTTCGCCACGGCATGAGCTACACTGAAAAAAATAAAAAGAGTCTTTTTACTGTTCTTGTACAGTAAAAAAAAAAACGGTTCAGGCAACTTATTTTTATGTTAAAATAAATGATTACTGACTTTATTTTCACTGTTTTTTCAGTTAGTTTTACTTCTTTAGACAATTGACTCTCTTTTTACTGACCAAAGCGGTGAATATTACCGAAAAATTGATGTTTTTTTTTCAGTGTACAATCATTATGTAGCTCATGTCGACACGATAGAAGAAGAAACACAATGTAGGTACCAAAGCAATATTATAGAGAGTTTGTTTTATTTTGGGGCTATTAGGATTTATTTTAGCCACCGGTTTTTCGAAGCGGTTTACCAGAGAAAGGATGAAATAAAGAAAAATAGTTTATTGTGCCAGTTAACAGCGCGCAACATTTAAATAACTAAACAGTGTAACAGATACACAAACAGGTACCTAGCTAACAAGTAAGTATACAAAGAAAATAAAAGAAAAAAACACAAATTATAAGGAAAGTAATTTGACGACGTCTGTGGTCTAGTGGTTCGAGTGTCGGACTGCTGATCACGAGGTCGTGGGTTCGATTCCCACAGGACACAAATATTTGTGTAATGAACATCATTGTTTGTGTTGGTCTCGGTGTTTCTTATGTATTATAAGTATGTATTTACAAAAAAAAGTATATAAGTATTATATCCATTGTCTAGTACCCATAGTACAAGCTCTGCTTAGTTTGGGACTAGATGGTGCTGTGTAAAAAGTAAAAATGTTCCAAAGTACAGTCGACTGCATGACAGTGGAACACAGTGGACCCTATCTTGTATAAAAGAAAAAAATAAAAAGTGTGTCTTGTTAAAAGTTCCTAGTTGACTATAAAAAAATTCATACAAAGTTATAATATCTACACATTACGCATAGTTCGTACCAACCCTTGATTTATATTTATTCTTCAAAATTAAATTCGGTTGTGTAGAGTTTTATTATGGGGTCTCTTAATAAAATAACGCGGTGCCAGCTGAA
Source organism: Asteroscopus sphinx (assembly GCA_949699075.1). Classification (NCBI taxonomy): domain Eukaryota; kingdom Metazoa; phylum Arthropoda; class Insecta; order Lepidoptera; family Noctuidae; genus Asteroscopus; species Asteroscopus sphinx. The sequence goes on along the minus strand of OX453004.1, from coordinate 22,823,323 downwards.
CAGGCCACGGTGTAATAAAACTTTAATGTGGCCTCTTAAATCATTGCTTACGTACACCTTAGCACCTTGCATACTCTGTGGAATAACTCAGATACTGAGCATGGAGGTACATCATCGTTAAAGTTGGTTATAATAGTTTACGAACTTTTAAAAAGAATTCCATTTTTTTCGTTTCAAAATTCTTTGTAGAAGATACCATTATAGCCTTATGTATGAAATAAAACATTCGTTTTATTTACATAGGTAATAAAATATCTCGACATAATTAATCTTTTTTTTCTATTTCCTATTAGGTTTTAATGTGGTGCTAAGTGAAAAATACGTAAACCCAGCGTGAACTGATTTACACAAATACCTCCGGTTAAGTTAAGAATTTCACGCTTCCACTTAATGCTATGTTACTTATTAAAAGTTATCGTGTGTTAAACAATAAAACATTTCTCGCATAACTACAATCTGGACGCAAAAACAAAGAAGAATTTTTAATTAGCAAAGCGTTTCCCTGTAGTGCGGCGCCCCGCAGCGCTGCTACTTTATACACATTGCTTTGAGGTCGTTAACAAAACGTCACTTTTCACAATATATATGTCTCCATTATTTTTCATGTACATATAACGATATCGTAAATATAAACCTTTACCGAATAAACTTTCTCAGTCTGTCAATATACCTCACTCTAGGTCATTTAAATCTGACACATCACTCTCATACTGTCTCACGTTCTATAATTCTAAATAAATCTTAACTCTTTAATATTTTATCTTATAAAATCATCATGACGCATAAAAATGTGAGAAAATACATCAGTTGTAGTTATGCTAACGGATTGGTAGCTTACAAAAGGAAGACATAAACCGAGATCGTGTGACCACAGATAGATAGATATAGGTGTACCTGAGGGCTCGCCCGCCACTTTACAAAAGTAATAAAATGAGAGTTCCATTTCGCACGATTACCCGGGAGACGACAAAACATGTCAAGTGTCAATTTGTGTAATTTACAGAGGAATTAAAATGGCGGTCTGACAGATGACGGTTCGCGTGGCGCTCTCAGTCTCGGTCGGTGGACTTGGTGGCGACGCTTCGGGAGTTTGTAGCAGGCGTCCTAACCTGTTGATTTTTTCAATTTTTTTACTCATTTTCACATGAGGTTGCCTGTTGAGGTTGTCAGTATTACCCAGTTACTGGGTTGCGGGGGTCTGATGGCAGTCGCTCCGTGTAAAATACTGATGTTCAGCCGCATCTGGCTAGACTGGAAGCCGACCCCAATATAATTGGGAAAAGGCTCGGAGGATGATGATGATGTTGCCTGTAGTAACAGGATATTTTGTTTTGAATAGCGAGATTATCCCTACGACACGACGCGTGGCGGCGACGACGCGCGACGTAACGAGACGTGTAAGCGACAGACAGCTGACACGCGCCACGCGACTACGTGTTCCAATGTAATACACTATTCGCTGATAAGTTTCGAATTACTAAACATTTTCTGCCTGTTAAAGTAATTATTTTCGCATTAGAACACATGAATATATGTATAGAGAAACTTCGTTTAACTTTTATCTTCAATTGACGGGTTAGAATAATTAATTGCACGTTTTTATAACTTTTTTCTAAAATTTCAAAATTAATTTCAACATAAGTACATATGACATAAGTTTAATTGCGTAATTGCAAAACTAACGAGTGGGAATATAAATAAATTGAAAGTTGGTATAAACATATAAACACGGTGTCGATGACCCAAGTTGCGTGCAAACGCGCTCTGTATGAGTGGATGACATTTCATGAAAACCAGTCATGTTTCTATTCAACTCATAAATACATACATATCTAACAACTTATTGTAAATGATTAGTTATTAGATAGATATAAATTACCTACGCAATGCCTTAGCTTTGTAAATACGATGTATTAGATATTCGTTAGTTGTCCGATGCTAGCGTTCATGTCTTATTAATAGTGTTCTTGATTGAATATGACAGTTACAAATGGTGTCGTACACTCATATATTTCAATATTATCTAATTTCCCACAATGCTGATTGTTTAGTCAGTTAGGCCTTTATTACAGATCCTAGCAATGCAAATGTGATTGCGAAATTTAAAGCCGTTGCTAAAGTTGTGTTAATATTTATTTATCGTACACATCTTTATTGAGAATTATCTGAACTAGTATCGCTTGTGGTGAAAATTCAACCAATTGTGTCGGTAAAGAAGCATTTTGTATGGGGAAATCATATGTGTATGTTCACTTTATTTTATTTGCCTTATGTGCGACATATTTTTTTTGCACATCTGTGACATACCTACTTTCATTAGAATGAAAGTTGTATTAAAAGGAATAGAACTATTCCTTTTCTAATAAATACTTGAAAAAGGTAAGTACCTACAACAATTTTCTATGTTCACATATTAATGTATAGATTAAAATGTGACTTATAATAACTACTATTATCAATAAATAACTATGAACTATGATTATGATGTTATCCATATCTGCAAACATGTTAAACAATTACCAAATGAAATAAGGATGACTTTTAAAATAATTTGCTGGGTGGGACAGTGTTACAATGTCCTTTATGTAGAAAGTAGACAAGGTATATATATGAAATTCATCATCATCATCACTTCAGTGGAAAGATGTCCACTGCTTGACATAGGCCTTCCCCAAGCATCTCCATTTGTGAAATTGTTGGAGCAATTTTTATATTTTACGTAACGACAACAAACAAGTTATTTAGAACAAAAGCCATTTCGATATCACAAACGGAGTGTGAAGACTCAAAAGTTCAAAGTTTGTTTTGTAACGACCTTATCAAATAATATAATTATACCACCCATTGATTCGGAGACGACTCGTAGTGGTATAACCACCATATGATAGGTTATAACGGAACCATACACTTCCATAATATGAAAGAAATGTTATCGCGATGGCACAGAAACGTGATATTTTATCGGAATGCTCACATACGTGGTGTTCAAGTTTTTAAATTTGAATCGTTATTTGTGGAGGAATTTCCTGTATTTAATGATAAACTTAAATATTTCATGCTTATTGTTAGCATTCAGGCGATATTCGAGTAAGGACATTGCTAAAATTCCATTAAAGCCTAGCCTTTGAAAGTTACGAACAATGGCCGGAATACACATGCCTGTAAAATGGAGCAGCAGCTGGCATGCCATCTAACGGCATATGCAAGTCACTGGCACACTGTGTTTACATTTGTAAGTAAACTTGCATGCTATTTGCTTTCTTGCATGCCTGTAACTTGCAAAAAGTATACACGAGCCAGTACGCCACGCTGCCGAAATCTTGACAGCACATTTTCTAGTTTTTGCATCGACGGAAAGCATTCGAAGAGAATTAGTGTCATATTGTTACTAGCAGTACAATGTATAGCAAAATTAATGAGACATAAAAATAATAGAAGAAGAGGACGGATTTGGGTGACACTGGCATACCTGTAGCTGTCGCGTATGTTCCCACGTGCCGGTTATGCAGCCCCCCGCGACCCTTTCCTCATATTGCATGCCAGTAAATTAAATGTTGTGCAATCTACCTGTTTGCCAGGTACAGGCATGCCAAGTAAAGGATAGACGTGCGAGTAGCTGGCACGAGCAAGGTGCTGGTATGGAAGCGTGCAAGGTACAGGCATGTGTATCAGAGGCTTAAAAGATGCCGCTAACCATATAAAATTCGATGAAGGCAATGTATTGCAATCTTTTTAGGGTTCTGTACCCAAAGGGTGCCAAACGGGACTCCATTACTCTCGCTACGCTGTCCGTCCGTCATACCAGCGTCAAACTTGAAAAAACAGCAAATACCTAAAATAGGGCAAACGTAGACATAAGTGGTGGTACCTGCGTAAGAAAGAGATGCAATAATTCATATTTTGTGCACGGTGCTTTGATGTCTTTTGATGAACACTCGTAAATTAAATCAATTTCTATGGGGGTATCAGGTAGATGGGTGGTACGGAACCTTTACTGCGTGAGTCCGACTGGCACTTGGCTTTGCTTGGTTTTTAATAAATGGTGTGTACTCTACAGATTATGCTTATTCATTTGCAAGACCTCGATGAAAAACACCTTCGCAAAAAGAACCGACCAAAGCCTTCCTATACCTACACATATAACTCTTCAGGTCAGTTGCACTGTGCGCCTTGCAACAGGGCCTTTAAAACCAAATTTGGTTTCGCTTGCCACCTCCGGTCTCATGTCTGGAGCTAACAAGGTTCGCCGTTGACGGACATGGCAAGGAGGACATCATCATGCTTATTCATTAAAATTTTAACTATTTTGAGGTTTTACTTGTAGATGTAAAGGTGCCAAAAATAGATTGGCTTAGTTGCTATCATTGGCTATCTTTAGCAGTGGTGCCAACGTAACACATTATAAAACCATAAAGTATTTATAAGAGATTGGTCAAACATTATGAAGTCAAATGGAGTATCATAGCCGCTCACGTCATTATTGTGTTAATTAACTCTTTAAAATAATAAATGTTTATTTGTCCGCATTTAATACGATTTGTAACAAAAAAAAATACGCATGAATTGTCGTATATTTTTATATTTGTAACAGTCTGAGGCTGTTCCTAGCGATGTCCTTTACTATTTAGAAATATACAATGTGATATAGTTATCAAAAGTGTACGTACGGTCCTAGGACTCCTAGGTTGATAGGTTACGTACTTCGAACTTTAACAAATCTTTTATTCGTGTAACAGAAACAAGTTTCAAATTTAAATTAAATTTTCAGAGAAGCAAAATAAAATTCCTGTCTAATCAAAGTTCACAAGACCAAAACACAATTTCCGATGTTTATAAAATACATAGGTAAGTAGATAGGTACCAAAACACTATGATAGTGAAAGTGGATTAATAACCATAAGGTATAAATAACATAATTTCTTGTAATATTATAGCATAACAAATATTCAAATTTCATATTTGAATTCGTTGTAAGTCCAACGTACCTCCAACGTATTGAATATACTCATACTTATTATACAGGGTGTAGTAACATTATAAAATAATCTTGATGAAGTTACATTTAGTTATAAGAACGAAGTTATATTATTATAAATTATATTAGAGCTCTACATATTTCACCGTATTCTATACTTTATTCTCGTCTTATGTGACGGTCATAGATCATTTAAAATATTCTTAAACTATCTATATCAGTGCTTTTCGACGTGTGGATCGACCTTATTCACACGCATGTCGCAGTTACATGAAAATTTCAATATTTATTATAATATAACATAACATAACATCACGCCTGTATTTCCCCGAAGGGGTAGGCAGAGGTTTATAGTACACCCACATTTCGCGAGTTATGTTATAGTCCCATGTAATAGGGGGCGAGCCTATTGCCATTGACCGGGCACAAATCCAGACTCTGGGCTGCTACTGAGAATTTCCTAATGAAAAAACCTAATAACACTTTGCCCGACCCGGGAATAGAACCCAGGACCCCACGCTCAGCAGTCGCGCTTGCAATGTAATTTTTTTATTATTATTATTATTATTATGTATTTAATGTTTATTAAAAAGCCTTATTATAATCCTATGTCATAGTATTTTTTTTTTACCAAAGTGGTAGCGCTATGCAAAACGTTGAAAAGCACTGCTTTATATCATAAAATGTTATTTGGAATCAATCTAATCGACTTGGACAATCAGCATCATTAAATTTTTTGTACTCATTATTCAGAAGCAATTCATATAGGATTAATAGTGTTACATGAGACAGATGATTTGTTAATTGTTACAAAAAGTAAACATAAAAACAGTTAATTAGAACATTATCGCTTACCATATAAAGGATAATAGGATTTTCAAAGGAATTAATTATCTCGGTGATGTACCTAATAAGTACTAAAAATAAACGTTTACTCTGAAAAAATAAAACACCATAGCCAGCCATAATTCACATTTTTTGTCATTGGCCGCCAGTGTTATTGGAAAATTAAAATTATAATCATCAATAAAATTTACGTCACGTTTGCAGTTTGGCTTTGATACTAACTTTTCAGGGTTCCATACAGTTAAAAGTTAGTTGTTTATGTTATGTGTTGTTAAAAGTTTCATCCAAATAGTTTTTTTTTCAATAAAGTTGTGATGAGATATAGGCTCCATATTGAACCCAACCCAAGTACAGCACACGGCCTTGGTGGGTTTGTGAAGCGTGTTTGACACACCGCACCACACCACACATGGTCTCACTTCACCTAGTGCTACGTGGGAAGCGCTTAGGAACAAGAAATTTAAACGCGCGACCTGGCCGTGTGCTAAGTGCTACGTGGGAAAATTTATGAACAAAAGACATAAACGTGCGCCATGGCCGTGTGCTAAGTACTACGGGGAAAGCGTTTGCAAATAAAAGACTTAAACTCGCAACCTGCCCTGTATGTTAGCTGGAATGGGCTGGATATTCGGTGAGTTTTATGACGCACTGTATATCGCAGTGTAAGCGACGTATTTACATTTTCGTAAATTCCCAAGAGAGCTAACAAACTAAAATTAGCTTTGAACTCGGAATTTTCACATACTTAAATTATTTCACATAAAATTTTCAGTATTATTTCAATATATTGTATTTACCATAATTATAGTGACATCGTTTCAGAATAATAATGCAGGACTAAAATTATAAACGTTTCATGAAAAAACATGATTTTTAGCTTTTGAAAGATACGTTTTGGTCTAACTAATATTGCGATATTTGTCCGGGACACCACTCAGTGCTACGTGGGAAGCATTTGCGAACAAAAGACATCAACGCGCAATATGGCCGTGTGCTAAGTTGGGTTTGGCTGGGGTTTTTCAGTATACGTTACTGCCCTTAATAAAGAATAGAATAGTATTTATTTGCATCAAACATGGTACTATAAGGTGTTAGAAAACATTATTTTGAACTAATACATGTTCCACCAGGTACTGGCATACAATTTTTTTCATAATGCATGTTATATTTAACATTACTTTTAAATTACAATGGAGTTAATTATAGTTTTTTTTTTAAATCACATTTTATTAGCATTCACACTCTTAAACTATTAACGTTCATCACGTTCACATTATTAAATCAAAATTTATCCCACAATAATAAAACCTTAAACCTTTCCTTTTACAATTATTATTTATTGCTCTAATTACATTCATAACATATACCAATTACAATTATAATTTATTTATGAATTTCGATTTTAGTTTATTTAAATGTGCACAAGTACTTAATATTTTATGGCTGGTTTTTCTATCGTCTGATTAGTCTGAACTATGGAACAAAAGTGACGCTTTGATAGATTTTCTATACAACAACTGCCAAAATTGTTTCTCGTCGCGATTGAAACATCGGTCCTATAGTTTAGGAAGAAGTGAAAAAGATGATTATATACGATATACGCGTCGAAAGTACCACTACACATGAAATATTTAGTTAGCTACCTGGCCTTTGTCGGTGAAATGCCAAGTTATTAGTTTCGTTTATTGTATCAGAAAAAATAGGTGAATATTATGTAGGTACTGTGCTAAGGGAAATACACATTACTACTGCAAATGTCAAATATGAAATAACACATTTAGTGAAATATTAAACAATTCTAGAACTGCAAAAGACATACCAAGATGGTTCAAGATAAATACTCACGCAACGCGTGGTATGAACATATTAATTTGAAATAACAGTTGACAATTAATACTGCAGACTTATTACCAGAATGGACGCACAAACAATAAATTTGTATTTATTTACAAAGCAATTACACAAAAGGTCACACTCACATAATAAATAATACAAATAATATGATTATCAGGCGCATAGTTTGTAAACATAATAAAATGTCGTCTCCTACTTACAACTTAATTATTGTAGGTTAATTGATGCGAATAAATGACAATCTAAAAGTAGGTAAAAAACTTGAATAAAATATTTCTAATGTACCACCAGCTGCTGGAGATCTGTATAATTTGTAGAAATTAAAGGGAAACATTTCTTATCTCTGCGTAGTATTGTTTTATTGAAGGAAAACAAAAACATCTATATGTAGACATGAAAAATTGGGGGATAATATAAAGTATAAAGGGGGGGATTATGGCATATCCCCCCCTTTATTGGGGGAGGCCTATGTCCAGTAGTGGACGTCTTTCGGCTGAAATGATGATGATAAAGTATAACCTATATTGACGTCTGTGGTCTAGTGGTTCGAGGGTCGGACTGCTGATCACGAGGTCGTGGGTTCGATTCCCACAAGACACAAATATTTGTGTGATGAACATAAGTGTTTGTGTTGGTCTTGGTGTTTCTTATGTATTATAAGTAAGTATATACAAAAAAAAAAAGTATGTAAGTATTATATCCATTGTCTAGTACCCATATCACAAGCTCTGCTTAGTTTGGGACTAGATGGTGCTGTGTAAAAATGTCCCGAAGATATTTATTTATTTATTTATATACATAGTTCCTTGTGGTGCCGGACGTAAAGAATTGCACCAACCTATATCTTCCCATGGGTGCCGTAAAAGGTGACTAAGGGATTCACCAGAGGATGGGCAGCAGCGTTCTCTGAGTATTTAACCAACCAACTGCGATCGCCAACCCACCTTCCAAGCGTGGCGATTATGGCATATACTGCCAAACTGCTTGGGGGAGGCCTATGTCCAGCAGTAGACATCTTTCGGCTGAAATGATGATGATGAATAATAAAGGCTAAAGACCAGTGAGGTAATTGTGTAATGAACTCAAAATAACAATAGCTTTAATTTTGACATCACAGTTATAATCATTGCGTGGTGCCGTTAAGACGGATTGTCAAAATGTACGAAAAAATAAACAATTGAAATAAGGATGGTTGCGATCGCGAGTGAGTTACACAATTCGGCAGCAGGACAGAAGTACATTATTGTCCCACTGCTGGACGCGGGCCTCTTCTCAGAATTAGTAGGTTAAGACCTTAGTCCACCACGCTTGCCTAGTGTGGGTTAGCGGACTGCACATACCATCGAGAACTATATGGAGCACTCTCAGGTGTGCAGGCTTCCTCACGATGTTTTCCTTCACCGTTAAAGCAAGTGATAATCACATTCTGATCCGCACATGGATTCAGAATTTGATTGAACTACCTGGTAATAACATGTTTTTACACAGAGAGTCCAATAAGTGCTTTGAGAACTCTTTTATAATGCGCTCAGCCAAGTTGCGGAATTCGCTGAAACCCTAACGCCTTTAAACCTTTAAAGCTGGAGTGAATTGGCACCTAATAGGTTTGATCGATCCATTGTCAGCCACATCTTTACAAAGCTGTCTAGATTGCGGTCCGGAGCAGACCTCACGCAGTAAGGGTTCCGTATCACCCATCAATCTGATACCCCATATAAACTGATTTAATTTACGAGAGTTCATCAAAAGACATCAACGCACCGTGCGCGAAATATGATTTTTGGCATCTCTTTCTCACGCAGGTAATACATATGTCTATGTTGGCCCTATTTTTTGTATTTTTTGCTAAACTACATAGTATGCATTATAATCAGACCAAGTCTGGCGCTGTTATGTATTACCATTTTAAAGATAGTGCAGAAACAAAAAAGTTGCAAAAAAATGCATGTTTTTCGAGTTTTCTTGTGTGGTCTTAGAGTCCCTTTTGGTTTTAGACTTTTTATTTTTAGTATTTCTCGTGATAGGAGTCGTAGCAACACATATTCTGAGAAAATTTCAACCAGCTACCGATTACGGTTCAAAAGATACAGCCCTGTGACAGACAGACGGACGGACGGACAGCGTAGCGAGAGTAATAGGGTCCCGTTTGGCACCCTTTGGGTACGGACCCTAAAAAGAGGTTTTACGAGTGATGAAAATGAATAGATGTTCAGCAAACCGTTGGTAGTCCCACTAACGATTTTGTCAATTAGCTATTATTTTCATGATGGCATCAGCTATTCTCAAGGAATCTATTACCAATCTTTTGATCATCATCATCATCCTCCTGCCCATATCCCAATTTATTTGGGGTCGGCGCAGCATGTTTTTTTCTTCCATACATCTCTATCAGCCGTCATCTCCGTGTTCACTTTCTTTCTATTCATATCATCTTTCACACAATCCATCCATATTTTCTTCGGTCTCCCTCTTTTCTTATAGCCATCAACATTCATACTTAAAACTTTCCTAGTAACATGCTCCTCATTCCTCCTCATCACATGTCCATACCATGACAGTCTATTGCTACTTAACTTCTCTGTCACTGGCGCTACTTTCAGACTCCCTCTTACATATTCAGTCCTTATCCTATCCATTCTCGTTACACCACACATTTCTCTTAACATTCTCATCTCAGCTGCATGCACTTGCCTTTCATTAATTCCTTTCGTAGCCCAACATTCCGATCCATACAGGACAGCAGGTCTTATCATGGTCTTATAGATTTTCCCCTTACCAATTACCAATCTTTTGATACGAACAACAATAAAACTCAAGAGACTCTTGACAAATAAGGTCTTAACATGATATACAATTGTTTGTAAAATTACTTTAATTTTCTCCAAACAAACAATAGCGTGCATGAGTGCGTAACGTTGAGGACATCGAGGACATATTGACGCCTCGCTCCGGATGTGGTACTCCGTAATTGTTGCACTCAATCAACTCAAATTAGACCTCTTTCATGCGTAACTTGTCATTCCTGCGGACCCTGTGGTCTCGAACCGCAAACATTAAAAAAGATATAAATATAAATAATTCATTGTCATAAAACTTAATTTTATGTAATTCGTGGACCAGTTTTTTGTTTATTAAAGTTTCTTGTTCGGATGTCCATACATCTCAAACAATTTATATGATATAACGTACGAATTCTGGCAATTAAAATTTTACGCGTTTTTGACTTTATCTACTGTGGATAATGGATTCAGGCAGTTAGAAGTCTACATAGAATATTCATTAACAGAGCAGTCTCATATAAACCACACAATGTGGGAAAACCAATAATTCTCACGTTGAATACTAAACCCATGGACGAATAAAAAAAGGCGGACGGAATTTCGCTAAACAATAAGTGAAGCACCCATAGTAATACGGCTCGCTTAAAAGTACGGGCTGGCACGCACACATTTAAACCCATAGTAAGCCTAACAGTCGCGTTTACGCAACAAATCTCGTGTGGCTGTAGTCGTCGTTGTCGTAGTGTCACAAATAAAATAACAACATGCCGTCTGGTGTGTGTCACACGTTGGTCTGACGAGATCTGCATCTCTCTTTCCATCTCGGTTCACGACGCTGTCCTGGCCGCAGGTGATTGCAAAACATGGCGTGACATCATTCACAAGAAAGTTATCCATAGGGGATGTCACGACCCTCAGTATTGAGGAATACGACTGAAGGAGGAGGTGTTAAAATGCTGTCGAAATTATAGTTAAACTCACTATAATTTCGACAGCATTTTAACACCTCCTCCTTCAGTCGTATTCCTCAATACTGAGGGTCGTGACATCCCCTATGGATAACTTTCTTGTGAATGATGTCACGCCATGTTTAAAAAGTAAATAGTGCTCTAATCTTTTCTTAGCGACATTCCGTCCGCCTTTTTTATTCGTCCGTGACTTAAACATGATTAATGTATAATATCCTATGGACTCAAATAACGACTAGTTAAACTAGTATATCTTCACGTGCGATGATCTAACTGCTATTTACATTCTCAGTAATTGTGTTAAAAGTTCTCGCATTTGTCTGTATACATACATTCAATCGGGTATTTTGTTAAGCTTATCCGAGGGCATCGCGGACCGACGTTTATTAATGAATTATGTAAATGCGACCGACCGACGACCGACGGTCCGCCGACGATTCACCAACTTTATTACTCGCGAAATGCGCCATTAATATAGATCGTTACCTCGGTTTCTCCAGACCCCTTTAATTGTTAGCTGTACTTTAATCTAAAGACATTATGTCATATGATTTTTATGATTCTGTTTAGTACGACGAAGTCATGATAATTTTATTCTAACAACTATGCGAACATTGTAGTCGCCAGATAATTGCTGGATAATTCTTGAACCATCATAATGTTACAAGACATTAACAAGTTGTACCTAATTAAACTGAAAGGTCACAAGAAATATTGAAGGTTAAGGTCCCTATGAAGAGGACCCTAAAACAAGCTTTATTTCAGAGCTACATAAGGTCTATAGAAGCTCATAAAAAGTGCCAATTCATATCCCAATAAACAAGAAAGCTTACAATGTCCAGAATGTCGCAGACTGAGCAATTTCACGTAGTTGGTATACGTTTTTGAAATGGCAGCTGCTGATGACTAAGTTATGATTTCTCTATCATTTGGTAGTTGGTGCTTTTCCTAGATGTCTTTTACAGTTCGCAAGACGTATCCTTAAGATTTGAATAATTTTAAATAATTTACCTTTGGATTTCGCACAGTAGATACGCAGTAGATTACCGAAGCAGTTAAGTTTTCTAAAAATTAAAACATGGAATTGTTAAGTGAATGATGAAAGTAAATAAAAGTACCTAAAATAATATTGTAGAATTCAGTAAAAGAGTGACGAAATCGATTGAAAAAAACAGCACGCTCGTTATTGAGTACGTTTTATTAATAGCTGAAAGAAAAGAAAAACATACTGACCCCGATTGCTGCTTAAAATCATTAAGGAGTTAAAAAAATCGATTAGCATTGTAGGTGCAAGTAACGCAATTGGTGGCCGCGATCGATTGTTATCCGTGATGGATGCGGCTCATTACGCATCGCACTGGGTGGCGAGCCGTCGCCCAACGTCGCGCCGCCTCGCCTAACGACGCGCGACTCCTCTCATTGTCAAACCTGACCACAGATCCCATCGATATGACACTACCATTCAAAACATACCTCAATACTGTTTATTTATGACCAGTGCTTAACTCGCGACCAACTTTAATACTTACATGCCTTCCAGTTTATCGACTTCTATGTAGTTGGTTGTTAGTTAATATAACACTTTTCTCGTAGATGTGTTTGACATCGGATATGTGTTTTATGGCTGCTATTAATTCATTCTTTCACCCCTGGATTTTATTGCTTGCATTCCACGAATTCCAAACAGCTATAATAAATAGATCGTTTTTAATACTAACGGCTTTGACCATGTGACGTTATATCGAATCATGGTTGACAGACAAATTGTTAGTTGACGGTTATGTAATCTGACAGGCCCCTGACTACTTGTTTAGGCATCGAAATTACAAAAGTGCCGTTTAAATTTTATAAAAAATATAATAAGAAAGACTACATCATAAATAAACGATGTTGAGATGTTATCGGTTCCTGGCCGGCAGGAAGCGCTTCGGCCCATTTAGGGGTGCATTAAAATCGAATACATCATATTTGTTTGATTTCCTAGTTCGCGTTTCACCCTGTAATTATACAAGTCACCGTCCATGGCCGGATCTCTGGTGGTTTTTGTTAAGATGCATTAATCATCTTTTTTATTGCGAGCATGTGTTTTGGTCTCGTAAAACACTTTCGGGGATTATAAGCTTTTTGTATTCGTAATGTCTAATTTAGTTTTCGGTCGGTTCTTATGAGGTCATTAGCGCGGTGAGGTCCGTTTCGTCAGGGACTTCGGAAATTTATAGTTGAAAGTTGAGTTTTAATGTCGTTATAATTTGTCACGATATGAATAAATTTCTTCTGAAACATTTTAAATTTTATTACGTTCATAAAAAATTACATGAGTAATTTTAAATGTTGGCAGTTAATTATATTAGTGTTTTATTTTTGTGGTTGGCAGACGTATGTTCCCGACGGTACGCGTGTCGTTCCCGGGGTGCCGCGCGGATGCGCGCTATGCCGTACTGCTGGACGTGGTGCCGGTGGACGGCAAGCGGTACCGCTACGCGTACCACCGCTCCTCGTGGCTGGTGGCCGGCAAGGCGGACCCGCCCGCACCCGCGCGCCTCTACCCGCACCCCGACTCGCCCTACTCCGGCGACCAGCTGCGCAAGCAGGTCGTCTCCTTCGAGAAGGTCAAGCTCACCAACAATGAGATGGACAAGAACGGACAGGTGAGCACCTGTCATAAAGATGTCACGAAATAATTATTACGTCAAAACCTTTTCGTTAATCATAGCGATAGACAAATAGAGACGCGGCTCTATTAGAAATTAGTGATTGATGATGTGTTTGGCGTGCTGTACCCGCTTCTGATTATAATCATAATTTGATTCAATAGGTTGTTAGAGTCATTATTTATAAACAACAGAGTGTAACGTATCGGTTTCGATGGAGAGTAGCGTGGCGGTTGTTGCAGCGCTAAGAACAAGGTGATAAAGCGGCCGAGCCTGAATGAGCTATAAAGTGTTGACGTAAAACGGTTGATTTACGTGCGGCGCGGGTGTCGCCGGCGGCTAACGGGCGCCTGCGACTAGTGTGTGCAGTTGTGCACCATCTAAATGTTTCAAAGGTTATATGAATTCTTGAAGGTAATACTAATTACACAAATCGTGTCTTCGACACTACAATGTAACTGCATACTATGAGTCGCGTCGGTTCTGCTCCAGAAAATAGCTAATGGCTGTTAGTGTTATTACTTGACGGCGGCTACGGGTTAGCCGAGTGCGTGCGCCACTGCAAATCGAGGTTTATAAATTATCCGTCAACATTTAATTATACACTGGCCACTCTTGCAATTCAATGTAAAGATGGCTTTTACGATATGTTCGTTCGAATTGTATGCGTACATGTTTCGGAGATTTAAATAAATACTGAATCAGTTGATGTAAATGATTCATAAGTGTATGGTATCACAAAAAAGTTATTGTAACAAAAAAATATGAAAGGAAATGGGAGCTAGACATTCAATAACCTGTAAATGCTTCATGTTATTCACACATCCTTCGAGATAACTTAGTGACACGTGGATGACGTGGACCACTTCCTTGTGCGTGTGGCCATTTATAGAATTACAGGCAAAATTGTTGTGTCGGCGACACCTCGGGCAACGTCGGGGAGAGTGTAATGAGTGCGTTGCTGGCAACAAATTAGTCGCACATGTCGTGGCGCGTCAGCCGGCTCCTCACGGCTACTTACCTCCGCGGCGCAGGTGCACACTGGCGCAGGCAAATGTCACGACTACACCACCAGCGTAACCATACCTTCACACACACCTATTGTGTAACAATCCAGAGATCTTGTTAACTGGCTGTAATATTTACTTAACATAGGTTAGTCAGGAATATGACAGTTATGAAGAGTGCGATAGTATCGCGACTGTAGATTGATTTTCAACTGATGAGAGTGAACTTTAAATTAGTTGTTTGTTATTGTCATCGTTTTATGTAGATCGTGTTATGAATAACTTATTACTTGTTATGTATTTATATCTTTTAATTGTATAAACAAGTAATCAAGCAGGTGTCTGGTAACTTTATTTAAGTTCTACAATTTGTCTAGGTACCTACCAACTAGAATCACTAGTTGGTTGTGGTAGAGTATTATTTCAAACAAACTTTGCCATTTCCTTGCGTTGTTCTCGCAGAAATTCGTATTACAAGATAAATGTCTGGACTTTAAAAGAGACTTTTATTCCTGAGTTTGATTTTCCGTTTTTTCTCAGAGGTTGCAATACCTATAGGAAATGCCGACGCTATCTAGTTTTTAAAAGAACTGACTTGTAAAAGTGATTTTAACATCCGTCTCGCACTCGACTGGTTTTTTATTAAGTCACATAAGCCATAAGTCATTTATTCATTTGTGTAACATAGGTACAAAAAATAATATAAAGTAAAGTAAAGTATTTCAACATAAAATATTGAAATTTTTTAATACATCCTAGAATACTGCAGCTCTGCAGATAGTTAAAATAACATTATTGTTTTGTCTACATAAAGCAGTTCTTTAAAAAACAACTGCAGAAATGACAGCCAGTGCAGTTTTCTACGCTATCTACGCCTAGATAAGCATAACACATAATATTTTAAGCAGTCGTTTGTAATTGAACAATGTTAGGTTACGTTACGCACTCAAGGTTTGTTGAAGGAGGGCGACGGAACGGAACCGAGGGGCGTGGTTACATGATGGATGGAGTCCGCGCTCACCAAAACACACCTAATTGGCTTTCCCATAGCTAGGCCGATGGGTATCGTGGCTACGTTCACTTATTTAATTAAATAACTTATTATTATAATACACATAATATATGTGCCTACGTCTTACGTAGGCAAAGGTTAGGTTCAAGGTTATACAACGTACCTGTGCAACGTACAGTCAGGAATCTTTCAGGGGAACCACCACTATGGCTAAAATCGCTTGCACTCAGTGTTCACCGCGAAATATCGTGACCGTACATACAACGTGTTATTGAAATCACTAAAAACCTCTTAAGGGGTCATTGTATTCATCAGCATGAACAACTTTTATGGACCAACCCGGAAATAGCAGAAAAAAATCAGCTGATCCTTACATTTTGTCGAATTATGTGAAAACAAATGTAGGGAACAGCTGTTTTTTTTTCGTGATTTCAGTGTTGGTCCTAAAGTAAAAGTGGTTCATATTGATGAGTACAATTAAGAGGTTTTCAGTTATTTCAATACTCAATTCATTTATTGCACTCCACAAGTATTTTAAGGTTACATTATAGTTTTAAGTATCATATGTGGGCCCTGTCGGGCACGGCAAAAAGTAGGAGAGAGGAGGAGTCACTTTTATATACTTTATTATCAAGTAGGTATCTAGTTATTGTATTTTATGTAATATTATCATCAAAAAATTCATTTATGTCATATAACATTTATTTAATAGGAGTTGTTTTAGTTTTTTTATAAAAACACGTAAAAATTCAATAACACGTTTTAGGTATATCAGACATGCGTGGCCATATTCGGAGAGATCATTCAGGGAATACTATCGAACAACTTTTACTATTGGACCCACCCTGAAATCGCAAAAAAAACAGATGTTCCCTACAAAATCATCAATAGCACTCGACAATTTTTTTTTGTTTTTGTTTTGTTCTCTAATAATTGCATGTTATGACTAAATATGCTGAACTACCAATCAATTTGTAACACCAACTGTAACCATATTTAAAAGCAAATAAATATTTGAATTTGAATATCAAAATGTTTGGAACAGCTCATTTATTTTTCGCGATTTCAGGGTTGACCCCGTACTAAAAAGATTTTCGATAACATTCCGTGAACGAGTTCTTCAAATATGACCATGCATTTCTGATAAGTAGCTACACGTTTTTAAAAGAGGAATTTGGTGATCAGAGCATTTCTAAGTATGCCATTTTCATTGGCACGTAGTTTTCGTTTGGAGAAACTCTATGGAATCCATTTTTAACAGCAATTTTGTATGTACTATGGGTTATTTTAAGACTAGTCAAATACAACGTGTTATTAAAATCACTAAAAACCTCTTAAGGGGTCATTGTATTCATTAGTATGAACAACTTTTATGAACCAACCCTGAAATAGCAGAAAAAAATCAGCTGATCCTTACATTTTGTCGAATTATGTGAAAACAAATGTAGGGAACAGCTGTTTTTTTTAAAGTTGTTCATACTGATGAGTATAATGACCCCTTAAGAGGTTTTCAGTTTTTACATTTGTATAAATTATTAATAATAATGTTCTTATGTGAACATTAGATAATAAAAGATAATAAATTGATTAAAAATAGTACAGTATTGGCAGATACTGTACTGATCTTAGTTAACAGTTGTTATTAACGTTCAAAATAATTTCATAAAAAATAAGAATAAAGTGATTAAAGTGTAAAAATTACATACCGAAGCGGAAGATTTAATTATGTAATTTGTACGAACCTAAATATTAAAATGAGTTATGATATTCCAAGTAATAATATACGTAACTATATAAATATTAATAGACTAGCTACCGGCATTACACGAAAATATTTTTTCCCTCAATAAATCTAAACTTATATTATTCCGCTCCAAGAAACGGCTAAATACATGAAAATATTTATAAATAAAACTTCTAATTAGCAATATATTATCAGAAACGGAACTGGAATTGGTGAGTCGTTAACATCGGTAACAATGTATAGGCCACGCAAGTCGACACGGCCGTTCGTGTCCGCTCGCCTAATCGTGGAACAAAAACTCCATGGAGCCGACGAATTAATCATCAGCGCGCCACTTAACTGCCTGTAGTCGAAATAATAAAATAAAATGCTGCATTCACGACACTTGTAAACTAACCCTGAACTGCTGAGTTTTTGGTCGCGTGCGCTACGCAAAATTGTGTGTTGTATTTGTTTCCTCTAAGGACCTCTACAAAATTAAAAATGTGTGTGTGGTTTTACACCTTTTTGTAGGCAAAGGTAACATTATGTTTACTGTAACACTATGACTGAAGATAAAAACACACGCACATAATAATATGCTTTCAACAAACTTTTTAAATAATGAAGATACCAACGTTTCGCAAATAAATGAATTTGACAGCTGAACCAGAACCTCAAAACACAACTTTTAAGTTAACTACTACATGCGTTCATAAAGTAGGAAAGACCTTTGTGAATGTTTGAAGGGTTTATTTGAAAGCTTAGTATAATCGTGTGTTGGAATGAGGTCAGATTATTAGAATTCATGAGAATGGTTACACGAAAGCGTGGCGAGTACGGCGAGTAGCGATGACGGATCGCGATTGTACGAGCGCGGTCCGCGAGACCCGCTCCAAGCTACGAGGCGATATGCCTCCGGTCACAAAGACCTCCCAACGACAGTGGCGTGTTAAATCCGTAAATCTTGATGTAATATATTTTACTTTCTCATAGTTTTGGTCTGTGTATATTTATCCTATAGTATGAATGGGACAGGCTTATTTTTTCCTCAAGATTTTATAAAGGTTATCTAAGTATGATTTGTCGTTAATTATTTTTGTATGTGGTCTTCACAGTAAGCAGAGATTTAAAGAATTGAATACAAGAAATAGTTCAACATTTAGAACTATGTTGTACTTAACTTATTACAGTTTTGTCATGATCTAAGTTGAAACTATAAACTAACACGAAACGCAAATTATTTTTATTATCACGCAATAATAAATAATTATTTCTTGTTAGAATGATATACTATAGGAATAATAATAAAACCCGCCAAGAGCATGTCGGGCCATGCTCAGTATTATAGGGTTCCTTAAGTAGGTGTAATTACAAACGAATCAAATCGAATATTAATCATGGCTATTTTAGTTTTTGCAATAATCGGCAGCATTCGCGACTCAGAGCGTGTTGTTAGTAGCGCCATCTAGCGATAAATTCAAGAAGCCAAATTTAAGAAGTGTGTCACGTCAAAGTTACTTTTTGTGATTTTTTCAAATAGAAAGTAGCTAAAGGAGCATTATTTGCTATGATCATTTTTCTCTAAGATCAATGACCTTTGTTAAGTATTTTTCAGTTTTCTCTCTATTACTCAAAAAATTATAATCACATTATACTCAAAATAATTTTAAAAGAGAGTTTTCACAAAGGTCTACCAATGTGGAAGATTATAACTTTATACGTTGCATAGTTTAGAAATGGCAGGGGGGGGACACATTGCAAGCCACTTTGGCGGGCTATATTTCGCAGATGGTACACCTGATAAAAAAGTGGTGTATGAAACATTACCTTCATTTTAGTAGACCTATTCAGTGATACCCCACACGAGGGAGAGCAGCGAAAAAAAAATTTTCAACCCCATTTCACATGTATGGACGTTGGACGCCACCCCTAAAATACGTAAAAACGATTTTTTTATTCTTTTAATATTGAGATCTATATGTAGACTATTTTTTAACAAAATTACATTTACTTATGTTTATAACTGTAGAAGTTATTAAGCTGTAAAGGATTAGGTCAGACGGACAGACGGACAGACGGACGGACATGACGAAACTATAAGGGTTCCTTGTAGGACTTCGGAACCCTAAAAAGTAAAGCCATGGAAAGGTGTTGCATATTATTATTAATATTACTAAAAGCGTGTATAGTTACGAATTTCCTTCAAGTTATAAACAAAAGTGCAACGATGGAGAGATCTAGGTATTAGCATCGCCTGAAGCTATAAAATATAGCAATTGTCGGCTTTGAAGATTTATTACTAGACATATATTAACAATCTGTTTCCTTTACCTAGTTGTTCGTTACAAGTAATTTGCGCGAGAAAGTAAACAGCTGATATGTATGGTCAGTTTTTTCTGTCTTGTCTTATTTAGTAAACAATCTTGGCATGTCTCTTTATTCAAATAACTATAATAATAATAATAAATAATAAATAAATGAATAAATATTTTTGGGACATTTTACATATCACCATCACTATAAAATATAATTACTAGTTCTGCACATGTAGTTAGGTTAAAAAATGTTATTTAGTGTGTGAAATTGTTAACATAAAGTCTTTTAATTATTATTATTGACAAATTGCATTAAAAAGGTATGCCAAGATTGTTTACTAAAAAAGACAAGTAAGAAAAAACAGAGATAAGATACTTCAATCGGGATTAAAATATGGATGGGGTGCTGGCCAGAAAACCTCAACGTGTGTCTGACGGCTGCTTGTCCTTCTGGACACGTCTGGAGGGAACGGCAGTTGTTAGGCTGGTGCACCCTGGGTACGACCAATAGAATCCTTTCGAGGGATTAAACTTCGAGGGCCGGTACGGTATACTGTACCGTACTGGTACGGGAGGGGCCCCATGTGGGCCAACGGGGAGTTGTTCCACGTGTCCCTCTGATATCAGCAGAGGGCACAGTGGAGCAGTAGGGGCGGGCCCTGTGTGCACTCACCCTGCCACTGGGCAGGCAGCGGGGGAATTGTCCTTCCCTGCCCCCGTCGATCTCGTAACCCCAGGAGTGCCCGCTGAGTAGTGTTCTCGCGCCTCTTGGGTCCGAGGGTCTTGGCTTCACCGCCCGGACCGCGAGGAAGAAAACCTCAAAAAAAAATACGGGAGGATGGGGCCTGCGAGCAGCAGACTCGGAGTAGTCTGCTGCCCGACCAGCAGCTGACGTAGCTAGTGTAGTTGGCGCAACCGGCGTAGCTGGTAAAGGCCCTTGAGGTGAGGTGGCGTGCAGTGTTCCGTGTGCGCCGCCTAGGTGGGTGCGGCCAACGTTAGGCCGCACGGGGAGAAGGGGCTCGCCTGCTTGTGGCGGGCCAGGACCTGTCGGGGGCGGTTGTGTGAATACTCACGGGTTCCCACTTGAAAGGAACAGCGTGGTGGTTTTAGTCGGTAAGAGTACGACACTGGCTCCGCCTACCGCTTGCGTACATGAGGTTTTACCCAAGGCAAAAAAAAAAAGAATCAGATGGATGGATAGTCGCACCTCTAACAATCTTAAATAACAGGGGGCATAAAAGGACGTAAAGTAGAATATTTCATCAGACACTATAAACTGACATTTTCTGGCTTCTTGGTTTGTCGGGAAATGTAAATAGTGTTGTGGCAAAAGAACCGATATGGATCACTCACTCAGTATGATGAGGATCTATAGATCATAGAATATAAAGAAAATCAGGGATAGTAATTATAAAAGAACTACATCTCATCATTATTACTTTGAGGTTTAAGACATTTATTCTCACAAAGAACTTACAGAGTTCACTTAACATGAGAAACTTAAAAATTTAAAATAAAAAAAGATGGTTAGTCGATGATCTTAAGAGCTAGTGTTAGTTTAGCCTTAATAGTATTTATTTATTATTTATTTATAATTTATGTACACACAATGACATATGAAAGGAGACAGCATTAAAATTATCTAGTACAAAGGTACTGCTTATTTCAAAGAAATTTCTACCAGCAGACCTGCGAGAGGAGAAATAAGTAAGAAATGTAGACAACAGTGTGTAAAAAGATAGGAAACTTAAAATTAGTAGTATTATATAATTTGGATATAAAAAGAGAAGTAATTTAAATAAGTAGGCGTAGTGATGACCGAACCGACATCGGACATCGTCGTCGTCGTCGTCGGCGTCGTCGTTGTCATCTTTAAATAGGGTATCATTATTTCATAAGGTGATATTTTTAATAGTACGTGTTTGACAACAAACTAGGTACTTCGCATCGTTTTAATCGACTTTCAATCACAAATCAGTAGTTCCTCCTTGTATCCACTAGAGGCGGTACCTACTGATTTATGAATGAAAGTCAATTCGATGGAAGTTAAGTGTCAAACTCGTACTAGGCCCCCTCGACTACTCAGATTAAAAACCTCTCTGTGCTCGACTAAAGTTAGTTTGACAGCTAAAACGTTAGAATATGGCCAATGGTCATTCCTATTCGTGGATTTTGGATCACAGGTATGTTTTTAATTCCTTTCCAAATTAATACAGACAAATCATCATTCATCATCATCATTTCAGCCGAAAGACGTCCACAACTGGACATAGTAGATGCCATAATCACCACGCTTGGCAGGCGGTTTGGCGATTGCAGTTGGTTGGTTAAATGCTCAGAGAACGATGCTGCCCATCCTCTGGTAAATCCCTTAGTCGCCTTTTACGACACGATGAGAAGAGATAAGGGTGGTGCAATTATTTTTGTCCGGCACCACACGGAACTGACAAATATTAAGGATATTTTTAAATATAATGTTTCGTGTACAATAATTATTAAAATTCAAGGTTAATAGTAGGAAACAAAAATGTAATTAATGAAAATATGTAAATTGCCAGTTCTGTTCGTGGTCCAACTAAACACAGTTGTGATGATTAATGAATGGGTTTTTGGTCGTTTACTTAAATAATGATTACAACTTTATGTTTCACAACTTTTGGAAATAACGAGATGTATGGCAGTTATTAATTAAGCATGTTGTTACTGAATTTTTATGACAAACTAGCCTAGTGGGCCAAGTCGCGAACGTCGTTTATCGCGCATCCCTCGGGAACTATTCATCTTCCCGGGATAAAAGCCTATATGTTAATCCGCGTTATGTTCTATCTGTATGCAAAATTTCATTAAAATCGGTTCAGCCGTTCTTGAGTTATAAATGGTGTAACTAACCCGAATTTGTTTTATATATATTTTTTTTTTTTTTTTTTTTTTTATGTTTAAGGTCTTAATATTTAATTATTGGTACCTTAATATAATTACGATCTAGTCTACAAGACTAATAAGTAATTTTATGCTAACTTAAACTGCTAGATAATAATATTATTTCTAAGAATGTGTCCACTGGCACTATCTTAGCGTCTCTTAAGGCGAAGTCACTTTTTTCATGTGTCTTTAATTAATATTGTCTACATCACTATTTTAATTTTAACACTACACTAACTCAAAAGGCTTTGTCCTTTTCAGTCTCCTCACTAAGCCTGTGTTGTCGAGCAGCTGGATAGCCTCAACGTTCACATGATGATGAAGTCTATATTCATGAGCTTCGGCATACTTTTGGATGATATCTTTAACGAAATCCATTTTGAGGTCCCGGTGAAGATCTTCATTTCTGATATACCAGGGAGCGTTCACGATGTCCCTGAGCACTTTGTTTTGGAAACGCTGTATTATTTTTATGTTAGTTTCTTTGGTACAACCCCATAGTTGTATGCCATAAGTCCATACTGGCATTAGAACTTGCTTGTACAACAATAGCTTGTTATGTATTGACAGCTGAGAATATCTACCAAGGAGCCAATACATATTTTTGTGGCGGTAGCCCAATTCTTCTCTCTTCTTCTTGACGTGAGCCTTCCAGCGTAACTTAGCGTCAAGCGTCATACCTAAGTATTTAGCTGTGTTAGCGTGTGGTATTGGTTGGTTATTTATGAACACTGGATGATACTTAAACTTTTTGTTTGTAAAGTCGACATGGACCGACTTGGATTCATTGAGCTTAATGCGCCACTTCTTTGTCCAGTTATACACAAGATTAACTGCATCTTGGGCTTTTTCTCCTGCTTCTTCGTGACTGTTACCTGTAGCCATTATAGCTGTGTCGTCAGCGAAAGTTGCAATTGTGTTATTTTGTAGTTTTGGGATATCACACGTGTACAGTAGGTATAGGACCGGACCTAAGACACTTCCTTGTGGTACCCCAGCTCTTATCTCTTTAAGTTCAGAATAGGCATCCTCTTGTCTGACTCTAAAGACTCTGTTAGATATATACGATTCAAGTATATCTGAAAATTGTTTGGGCAAGTTAGCTCTGAGTTTGCATAAGAGGCCTTTGTATATTTGTTTTATATATTTAGATATAGAAGAAAATTTTCTTTTTTGCATCTGACTTAATATGTTCGTTGATGTCTTTTGGTTGCCAGAAAATAAACCATCAAACGTTTTAGTACAATTAATTTTAAATTAAAAAATATTATCTGCATAGTCAAAAATTACCCTCAACAATCACGCACTAATAAATTAGAAGCCAGCTTTAATAATTTCATGCAAAATTTGCGATAAAGAACGTTTTATTACGTTGGAATTAAACAAAGTTGTTTACGTTGTTAAACTATAAACATTTTACAAAATTACTGTTGATTGCATAAACAGATCTCTGATAAAATTTCGTAATTTATTTATGCGGTAATGAAACATGAAATGTCATACTGGCGAGGGTATTTTATGACAAACTAATGCTGTATCAGTTGACATTGTGAGCGCCCGCGGTGCTTGCCTGCAGTTACAGTGTTTTGGCCATTTTCCACCAAATTGGAGAAGGAAAGAGATGTTTGCGTTATTTTTACATCTATTATCTTTTACTTAATTTTTTATAATATTGGGTGTCAGGTAACGCTCCCGAAACTGAAAGGCTATTATTATACTACCTAAACACAATCGAATACCAATAACCATTAGCCTTATACTCATTGTTTTATTGATTTGGTATTTTGCAAACCCGCAATGTAAAGCGTACAAAACTCGGGATGAATGCCGCGCGTACCTAACCGACCTACGCTCGCTACGACACGGACTGCGCATGCGAGCGGATGTCGTTCACCCCTGGCGCCAGCTTATATTTTATTTGAATTACATTGCGAACTTTAAAAGATTTAGTAAATAAATGGGGTTTTTTTGCAAATCAGTTTTATTTAACTGCCCCAAGCTGGTTATGTAAAACTATGAAATTTTTTTTAAAAAGAATCTCATTTTTTTTTGTTTTTTAACCGACGAAAAAAAAGGAGGAGGTCCTCAATTCGACGCGTATCTTTTTTTTATGTATGACCACGCATAACTTTTTACAGAGTAGTCCGATTTTGATGATTCTTTTTTAATGGATAGGGTATATATCTCGAAGTTGGTCCCATTTAAATTTCAAAATCAAAATCCACCCTTAAAGGTAGGAAAACAGGGGATGAGTGCTTGTTCACCCAATGAATTCTTACCTGTTAATCGATTCTGTTGAAACTTGGCACAGATAAAATATAGTTCTAGACACTACAACATAATGGAGACCTGGAGTTAGATATTAGCCAGAAAAAATGTGTAAAATAAAACTTTTTAACAAAAAATTGAACCGACGAAAATAGAAACTGAAAAGCGAAAAATAAAATGAAGCTTTTAGTCTTTTCCTAAATAAACTTATTTAAATAACAATTATGAGTCGGCGCCAAACAAACAATCAACGAAGAACATTAAATTACTTTAAATAAAAAATAAAAAAAAACATAACATACAACGTAAAATTTTCAACGATAAAGAATAACTTTCCAAAAATTATCTGCTCGAACACTTACAACTTGCACGCACTTTGCTTGTTTATTTGGCGCCGACTCATAATTGTTATTTAAATTAGTTTAGTTAGGAAAAGCTTCATTTTATTTTTCGCTTTTCAGTTTCTATTTTCGTCGGTTCAATTTTTTGTTAAAAAGTTTTATTCGTATCAGTAATCACCAGCACTATCACCTATCTTCGTTTTCGGAGCGTTTCCCTGACACCCAGTATAAACTTGGTCAGCTCGCGAATGGGAGATAAATGAGCTTGTTTACTTTTATCAATGTCTTTCTCATTCGCTCACTCATTCATTGAATAGCTCACCGGCTCATTCGGCTCACCGATCCAACCCACGCGCCATACAATGTAAATTTATCTTTGCTTCTATTGAAATAAAGTAAAAATGCTTGAGCATATTAACTTTAGTAATAATAGGTAGCTCTATTAGCTCTCTGAACAGCTCACCGCCTAAGTCCACGTGCCATTATAAATTGATCGTTCCGTTCATCGAAATAAAGTAGAAAATACTTGAAAACACCATAGACTGAGTGAAATGAGCTAAAGAACCGTTAAGAGCTGAAAGGGCGAGTGAGCGAGTGGTTTCATTCGCCTAAAGGTAAGGGTGGTTAATTTTGCCTTAGTTCGCTACTAACCTCTTTCAAGCGAAAGGGCTGTAACGCTCTTTTCTTTTCAGTGAGCCCTTTTGCGCATATCTAAATTCTTGTGTAGGTATATCTAACAATCCCTTTGTGGCTGTTTTTAGACATCCTCTGTCCTCTCCGTTTTGCTGGATATAAAACTGAGCCTAACTAAGTCTAACTCCAAACAGTGTTGTAGTGGTTCAATAAGGGTTTACGAGGCTCCACGAGTGACGATATTTAATTGATCGTCCGGCGCACTCTGGGCAGTCAGCCCCGCTATCAACCTGCTGACTGGCTAATCTTTTCCCAACGACATGAACTATTATTATTATGTAGCTCACGTTGACACGAAGAAGAAGAAGAATAAGGGTTTGACACTGACAGTTTTTAAAGGTAGTTTCAGACATCAAGTAGATGGAATGTATGGTATGGCTGAACTATGCCACAGTGGGGAAGGGCAGGCTAGCTCATACAGCTCAGTGTGGAGTCCGCCCCAGGCTCACACACCCTACTCACTTAATCACTACAATTTATACCAATACACTCGGAATTGTGTCGTTAGGTCTATTTATTTTCTTTATTTTGCAACGTTCTACTCATGTAGGCCAAGCAATTATAATGCACTTAAAATGTGTATACCTAACTGCGTTTATCTCCTTAATTATGCGCTTTTTCACGTAAAACGAGGTGATTACCTATGCGATGTCCATCGACAGCGGTGTGCGCTTTGTTTCACTTTTCAGCTAGAGACAGTCACACGATAATAGCGGTCATTAGCCAAAAAGCCGACGTCATTAACAGGGTTGTCGGTTGTCGCTGTGCTTTGCAACCGCCAGCTGCCAGGGCTGCCCGATATCGGCACACGATGGGCACGTATCGCACCGATATCCGCGAAATAGTTTCATTAATAATCCCCTTTTAATTTATAGCGGCGTCCGAGCGTTGTATGAATATACAAGCCAATAAAATTTAATAAAACGCTCACCACGCCGTCCGACCGCTCGTCTTAATGAACAACGACAAACATCAATTCTCGACGATCATTTGCGTTTTTTAATTACTGTTGATATTTTCACGTCGTTAACGTATTTTAAAATAAGGCGATTATAAAACAAACAAGCTAGACAGGTGACTCGGGTAGGTAGTGAATATGAGTTTAGGTGTAATATAAATTAATAAGTTATTCGGCGTCGGCGGAACTCCTGCGGCGCGGCGCGCGCTGAGCTCTGTATGCCTTACACCGGTAATTATTATACACCTTGGGCCCACTAACCGTCTCCGCACCCGTACTCACTCGTTAAACAGTGCGACTAATTTTACTGTAACTATTATTAATATTTTAATCATCTCTCATCTACATACAAGTGGTATTTCGTAATGTTTCTAATTAAACACGTCATAATTATGCATAAGCTGTAAAGTTCCAACAGCTACGTACACGTACAGTATAGCTACATACCTATAGTTGGTGTTATAAGTTAGAAATACCAGCGCCCTTCCAATGTAATAAATATATCAACGCGCTTATCATCTTATGACATCTAATGGCAATACAATCGTACTCATAAAACTTTTATATGTAAGTGACACTGACAAAACAATCAATTTTATAGATAAGCCGTATAAATGTATAAATCTACTTCAATATAAACTAAGTACCACATATGTATTGAACTACCAAAAGATTACTAGGTATGTAGGTATGGTTCCTAGAATATTAAGATACACTAGGGCAGGGGTTCCCAAACTTTTTCAGTTCGCGGCGCTCTTAAGGGTTTAGTATTTTGTAAATAAACCTTTGTGTTAATCCGGGTTATGGTCTATCTGTGCGCCAAATTTCATTCAAATCCGTTCAATGGTTAACAGGTGATTATGTAACAAACAACGTCTTCCCAATCTTTCACATTTATAATATTACTGGGATAAATAGTGGCAAGTAAAACTCGCGCACGTTTTAAACATAATAAAAAGATATATGAGTAGTCACAAATCATTTTACCAGCCTATGCCCGCGGCTATGCCCGCATGTAATACGGTTTATCATAGAAAGTTGTTATCACACATCTCTCGGGAACTGTTTTCCTTACTGGGAAATTTTGGCACACAGATACACCGTAATTCGGATCTAGGCTAAATATTAATTAGGGTTATGGTCTATCTGTGTGCTAAAATTTCATACAAATCCATTCGGCCGTTTCAGCATGATTGAACAACAAACAAAAAACGATTAATTAAATAAACATCCATACTTTCACATTTTTAATATTAGTTGGAAAGTAGGATAGGATATTTTTTTTATTAACACAATATTTTTAAGGAGACTATAAGATACTGTAACCATATAAAAACCATGGCAGACAATTAACTTCAGATATTTCTAAATAATTATCCCAGTTTATACGAAAATACAACGAAGTTCTTTATTGCCGCCAATTACTAGCGAGTGGGAGCTTTCATTGTTTGAGCTCTCATGCAATTAGTGAGAGGAATCGGCAACGCTCGGGGTTTGATCAGCGAGTGCCAACACGTTTCGTATGTGAAAAGAAAAAAGTGATAAAAGTGTTTTGCCGCAACTTAATCGAGTAATCATCGATTTTAGTAAACTGTAGATGAAGGTATATAGTCTGTTATAGTCTGTTGATTAAGTATTTACGTGTAACAGCCTAGCCCGCATTCAATTTGGTTTATCTCAGAAAGTTTTCATCACGAATCTCTCAGTAACTGTTTATCTTCAGAGTTATGGTCTATCTGTGTAGCACATGTCATCCAGTGGGGTAATTGTGTAATGCATTCACATTGACATCAGCATCATTTTGAAATTACAGCAATATTCAGAGGTTTTTAATCTGAATTTGCATGGTACGTGCATGGTACGTAGTTGTCAATTTGACGGATTGTCAAAACACACGGAGCAATGAACATTGAAATCCAGATGAATGCGATCTCGAGTGAGTTACGCAATTCGGCAGCAGATCCGAACACACACACTATAATACGTTCGCATTGATCCTCAATCGTATTCAGGTACCTTTATTCAAAAAAAAAAAACCTAAATGAAAATAACAAGCTATTGTTTATTTGGTAAGAATATTTAACTATTGTATGAATTTGTAGATTAGGTAGCTAGATTTGCATGCTTCGTATTTAAACGACGACCTATGTGTAATTTTAAGAATAATGTAAGCTTCTCATATAAGTGAACTGAATGTTCTTTTTGAGAATAAGATTCTTTAAACCCTATCAGCCATTCCAGCGTGTGACAAACAAATAAACCAACAAACAAACATCCATACTTTCACATTTATGCTAATACTAGTCTATGCCCGTGGCTTCACCCGCGTGGATGTCGTTTATCGCGCATCTTTCGGGAACTGTTCATCTTCCCGGGATTAAAAGTAGCCTATATGTTAATCCGGATTATGTTCAACCTGTATATTAAATTTCATTAAAATCCATACAGTAGTTTTTGCGTGAAAGAGAAAGAAACATCCATATATAAATCCATACATCCTCACAAACTTTCACGTTTATAATATTAGTAGGATTAGTAAAGGATTTAGTTTAGATTTTGATGATAAGGCAGGCTGGCAATTACAAATTAATTATTACAACTTCACGACTTCCCTCATAAATAATAATTATAATTGGAAATTAGCAAATTGTGTAATTCAAAATTACTTTAGCACGTAAGATAATACTGTGTTATATGAATCTTAAATCTCAGCGTAGTCTATTTTCCCGTTAGGGACTAGTTATAACAGGCGCCCAGGGCGCGCGCCAGATACGCTGCGTTTCGGACGCTCTATGAAATTGTGTGAATTTCTGTGCAAGAATTAGGTGTCTTGTCGTCCGTCGGGCAGTTTTCAAAGCGTCTGAAAAGCAGTGCAACGGGCGCGCGCCCCGTGTGCCTGTTACCTATATTAACTACATCCCTTACATACCTATAAACTTTTACTCGCAACTTGACCATCATTAAAGCCATACAAAGTTAACTCAAATATGGTTAACGGTTGTTAAATATACTTTGTGGTTATGTTCACAGTGAGTATCGTGAATTACTTTTATGTCATAATAAGGGCAATTGGAATAAAGAGTGGGCGTCGGCGAGACGTCGGAAGTGGTTGCCATTGCCGCTGCGTTTCAAGCTGCCCACTACATATTTGCACTCAGTTTATTCCCACCGAACGACCAAATTATAAGCAATAAAACCGTTACTAAGAATACAATTGGTTATTTGCACTCAGAACTTCAAGTAAACGTTAACTTAAACGCAAGCGTTATTGTAACATTAAAAATAAGTAATAAAATATGTAGTCAAAGATTTATAACTAATATACTTTTATAACTAATATATTTTATGTGTATTATTAATTTATAAATATTTTCCAAAGTTTTACAGTGACATTTATATGTTAGAATGCGTTTCGTCAATTTTTAAGCCTATTAAGTACGTGCCTGATGGGATTTTTATGTTGAGGAGACGTTAAATACTTAAAATGTTTTACTTAGAATCACTTATGGGTGTTTAGCAGACAGCAGAATAGTTTGGTTTAAAATAAAGGAAAATCGTCAACGAGGCTGAGTGCTTCGTGAGTTTGATATACTGTCGAGTATATGGCATTGTATGAACGGTTACAGCCGAGGTGATTGCGTCTAGACATTGTCTTGTCACGAAGCTAGTGTGACATGGCTAAATTCATGGTATAATAAGATGTTTCACCAGGTATTCTCTTCCCGCAATGACATCGCGATGCCTCCAAGCTACGTCACGATCAGTGCTGCCATTGATTGATATCTTCAATATACTTAGGAGATTTTTGTTCATAATGAATATAAAATAAATTCCTAACTAGCCTAACTATTTGTTATCTCGTGTTATTCATCTAAATAGTTAATAAAGGAAACTATATTAAATTACTAGTTAAAAAGTGATTCTTTATAGAAGAAAGTAAATGAAAAAATGCATTTTGCTCGGGTAATTTATTTTCACAAAGTGGCAGCACATCAAACTGACAAGTGTCACGCTAACAGCCCGCTATTGGCTCCACGGCCGATGACGTAATACGGAGGCAATCACGTGACCTAGCTGTCACGGGAAGAGACTACCTGGTGTTATTATACCATGGCTAAATTCAGCGACGATACAGCTGGCTAAATTCATGCAGAGGTCACATTAATGAATGTGGTGCGAACTAAAACCAGCTAATAGATAATTATGTGTGTTTTACCCAAGAATTCATTGGAAAAGTGATGGAACAGGAAAATCTATGCATGGTTTACATTTCGAAGCTATTTTACATCAAGGTTATTTCTTTAATTTTGTTAGAACGCTTAACAATAACAGATAGAGTTCTCCGGAGCAAAATACTTTATTGCAGTGTGTTATGGAAGATGACATGGTTCAGGAAGAAAGTTAAAATTGAGATACATTTTACGCCATCTCCATTTGGAGATACCAAAACCAAACCAATAGATTTTTGGATTTTACCCATTTATTTAAATGGGTAAAATGTCAGTTCGGATAGTGATGATTTTATTGCAGTATACGAGTACCTACTTCTTACCTACTTCCTATAAATATTTAGATAGATAAAATATCTTTTCATTGTTCACCAAAACAATGACGATGAAAAATTTTGGAGCAACATAAATCATTGGCGGTTTTGTCGCTAATAGCGGTAACTTTCAGACAACCATTAACCATTAAATTTTTGATTCGAATATTCTTCCTAATCGTGTTAAGCTTAGGATAGTTTTGCAGTGACGTGCTCATCCTCGTATGGTTAGCGTTTGGTTTATACTGTGTTTGTTTGTGTTGAAGCAGCATGTGCATATTTACGAGCCAGTCTGTTGTCACCTTCCTTGTCTGCTCGCGTCCACTAAACATCACATTTTACGTCCACTCAGGGAAAATACTTTGTCTCGTTATTTAGCAACTAAAACCTGATAGATAAATCAGTATATCCGTCCGTAGATTACCAATAAAATGTGTCTCTTAGTAAACGTTACTCTTACGCCTCGAAACTTATGTTTAAATTTTAATGAGTTACTAAACCCGTCGGGATCAGTTTCAAGTTTCTAGTAAGTATTGAATTGCGCATTGTGCCTTGGCATAATTATTCGTTACTCATTAATGTAGTAGATACTTTATGATATTTTTAAGAGAGATTCGTAAATGATTTTTCGGGCCATGATTTGATGCAAGTCTTGTGATGGAATGCTGTCCAAAGCGTGGGGCAGGTTGTCCCACGTATTGTATGCAAATATAGTCGGCGCCACCGAGGAGTTGGACTCATTTGGCAGAGTTATGAGTGTCACATGCTGCGGTGACACTGCATCATTGATACGGCTCGACGTATTAATCACAAGCTGTAACGATAGCTTTAAGGAGCCCTCGAGTCCGTAAGGCGAGTGGAGCAGCCTCGCGGGGGGCGCGCACAGCGACATAACATTTCTCACTTCAATTTGTAGTCTTATTTGTTTTTCTGTTTCCATCGTCTCACTTCATTTCAATCGGAGGTCGTTTTTTAATATAACTTTTATATTTTTTTCATTCCAAGGTGACGTTTATCGTGGCTCCCCGGGTGACGGCGACGCGACGCGTCTCTCTAGTTAAATGACGATTTACCAGTTTTTCATTGGACTCCCGATGTCAGTCTCTTTACGAGCGAGTATTTTATTTGGAGGTATTTTACTGCCACCGATGTTATGATGAACGTTTACGTACCTCTGAGTTATTTTAATGTTCCATATGAATTTGTGAACTTGAGACGCTACGGCCAATAAAAGATGAAATTGATTAAGGTATAAAGTTTAAACATTATTGTAGGTATTGCTTTAATTTTGTGTGCGTTCTTACTGTGTAATAAAATGTAAGCTTGGCTTATTATTCAAGTAGAATGTATTGAAATTAATTGCCGATAAAACCGATCAATATAAAATGTGTTTGCTTTGCACACTTATGCCGATCAAAAATCTATAGGTATTACACGAATTAAGTCCAGATAGTTCCTACGTTTTCCTTGTCTATACCCAAGAATTTGTTAATAAACTAAGATTTATACTAATTAAAGTTCCCTTTCATTTGTTATAGATGCAACTTAACAGGTATACTTGATCTCGCAACCTCATTCTTATTAATTTTTATATTTACATAGAGGAGTGCTGTACAGTCAAACACACAGAGTTTATCACCTAGATATCCTACAATATAGTCTTGAACAATATAGGTAATTGCAATCTAAAAATATCAATAAGTTGTGTCTTAAAAAAAGAAAAATATCTGCAATTCGGTAAGCAAATAATATTTGTGTATTTACGAGTGTGGTGTCGATAATAAAACGGGTTCGATTCCCGGCGAGCGGTAACTAATGCAAATGCAAAGAAATCCGCTAGTTTAGAGCATCGTTACTCATCGCTTACCGCCGCTGTTGACTTAACCTCGAATCCGCGACGAAACACGGACAGTCGCGCGCTAAGCTCGTGAATATTTAAATATCTGTATCAATTTGGTGTTATAAGTATCTATTAGTTATTTTATTTATGAGGGTAAATATTACGAGTGTTTTTTTTCTTCTTAAAATCTTGGTGTATTGGCTATACCTACACAAAAACATGTGGGTGCAGGTTCCTATAGCTAATATTTTATAATGCCTCGATAAAAACCTAAGTAAAAGTCGTCAAAAGAAAAGGGCTTGGTCAAGATGGGCTACCTTTAGGTATTTATCAAAGTAATACCAGCGTCAGGTACCTAAAATACTTATACCATTTGGTACAATACTGAGACACTTAACACACTTTAAATTGTATTTTTACTTGTATGTCCTGTCTTGTTTTTGTTCTAAATAAACGTTTTATCTATCTATCTATCTAATAGGTGTGCTGTAATGTGAAAAACTACTATAGTAATTACGTGTAAAGCGAAATTAAATACAGGTTATTATACTTATTGGCTCATTTTTTTTTCATAAATTCAGCACCCATAATATGTTTTTTTATTAAATCTAAGTAGGTATCTAAGGTTTGATTTCACTAAAGATAATTATTTGTTTAATTCCAGTGTATTTATCGAGTAATCGGCCATATAAACAGATAATTGACGACCTCTGTGGTCTAGTGGTTCGAGTGTCGGAATGCTGATAACGAGGTCGTGGGTTCGATTCCCACAGGACACAAATATTTGTGTGATGAACATAAGTGTTTGTGTTGGTCTGGGTGTGTTGCTTATGTATTATAAGTATGTATTTACAAAAAAAAAAAAAGTATATACGTATTATATCCATTGTCTAGTACCCATACCACAAGCTCTGCTTAGTTTGCGACTAGATGGTGCTGTGTAAAAATGTCCCAAAGATATTTATTTATTTATTTATTTTATAATTATCGTTGATGAACACCGGCTTACGTAGGTAAAAAGATAAAGTAATTTACGCAAATAAATATTTGAATTCAAATCAAATCAAATCATTTATTCACCACAAGATATCGTGTACAAAGATATTATAATTAATTACAAGTCCGTGATATCTTGTCTTTTTGTAGGCATGCGAAAATTGAATTGAATTGAATTGTATTACATTTTCTTTAATCTAGAACAATTTTTAGATGTTTATGGGTCCACATCCGTATGTATACAATCGGGTTACCTTTCTTCGTTCAATGTCTAATATTAACAAAAGTCCATAAAATCTAAGTTTAGAGTTGAGTGCGCGAGTGTGCCCGCCCACGTCCTCATCTCGATTCAATCTGTTGACATCTCATATTGAATGGACACGTGCTGTTTGTTTAAAATAAATTAATTATGTAACTGTTGCTACAGATAGAAGCAATTTAAACCGTAGGTACTTTATGTTCTAAGACATACTTAATGAGCCCCATTTATGAAACAATATAATATTTTTCTAATGTCTACAATGATTGCCTCGTTGGTCTAGTGGTTGCAAGCGCGACTGCTGAGCGTGGGGTCCTGGGTTCGATTCCCGGGTCGGGCAAAGTGTGTTATTGGGTTTTTTCATTAGGAAATTCTCAGTAGCAGCCCGGAGTCTGGATTTGTGCCCGGTCAATGGCAATAGGCCCTTATCTCTTCTCATGGGTGTCGTAAAAGGCGACTAAGGGATTCACCAGAGGGTGGGCAGCAGCGTTCTCTGAGTATTTAACCAACCAACTGCGATCGCCAACCCGCCTGCCAAGCGTGGCGATTATGGCATATCCCCCCCTTAATTGGGGGAGGCCTATGTCCAGTAGTGGACGTCTTTCGGCTGAAATGATGAATGGCAATAGGCTCGCCACCTATTACATGGGACTATAACATAACTGGCGAAATGTGGGTGTACTATACACCTCTGCCTACCCCTTCGGGGAAATACAGGCGTGATGTTATGTTATGTTATGTTACAATGATTTTAAACCGCCGGTCAATAAGCAAATTGTGAGTTATTCCGGTGTCTTATTGCTTTATTATTTATATTTATTTATTCATCAAATTTTATATATAGGTACAATATTTACAAAGTAAAAAATAAAATGATAAATATTTACAAATTACAAAACAAAACGTGTTAAACAAAATGTCTTATTAGTTTTTACATGATTGAATTACCTGATTGAAATTATTCATTACACATCTTAAATTTCTCCTTCAGAAATTATTGATATCTACATATATTAAGCAGGTGCTCGCTGTGTATCGGTTTTATTGCATATATCAATTTAAATAGCTACTTTTGCACTACTGTAGAGTTTCCCGTCTCATGTTACCGTATATTGGCAATTAATAAAAACATATTTTGAATTTAGTGTCACACATAAATATTGTTAATGTTTATAACGGTAGCGGGTGATGGTGTCAGATTTATTTAGACATGGCGTGTCGTTATAGGCTGTTTCACGAGTGTTCGGAGTAAGGTACAAATGGGCCAATTTGTCGGCGCTCCGGTGCGGAGGCGAAAATCCGCCGTAATCCGCGGGCTCGCGCGCTAATCGAAATATCGACGCAGCCGCTTATTGACGAGTCGGCACTCGGCACTTCGGCAGTCGGCACTCGGCCTGCCGACCCGACACCGTCACAAGACCCACTAACAACCCGAACACAATTAAATTTAATTTAAACACGTTTATTGGTAACATCGAATTACGGCATAGTAGGTACCTAGGTAGCTACATGGAAGTTTTATTTTTAATCAATAACGCTAAGTCAAGTTTTTTATGGAAAAAAAAAACAGTAGTTACGCTGCCGGCTTTTAATTCATTCGACGTTAAATTGACGTTGGGCTGTCTAATTGGATTTTATTAATTTAGTTTATGGGACCCATTGTTATTACTTAGTACATCATCAAATTCAGTAAATATTTTTATATTAAATTTATTGAAGTTTTTTTTTTCAAACACCAACAAGAATGTTTTCTAAGTTCTGTCTTATGTTTATCAGTACGGACACATCCAGCGCGGCCGACGGTCCGCAGCCATCTGTCCCCCACCGTCGGCCATGTTCCGCTCCTCCCCACGACCCTCCCAACGCCTCCCACCGTAATTACAGCCATCCGGTACTTTCACCGCCACCGCAAACGTCATCTTATTTCTAACAAGTTAAAGATTGATATCGTGTGGTGGGTAGTTTCAGGGGAGCTGGGGTGGGTTGTGCCGGGCATCCCTTCAGATCGGGCCGTGTCGTCGCCTACGCCGTACGTGATGCTATCGAGTTGTATAATTATTGTAATGCCTTCGTATCGGCAGCTCTCGGCAGTTTTATTGAATGCGTAATTGTTAGGTATCTATTGATATCTGCGGATTAAGATGGTAACTAACCGAAAGTAGGGACATAGGGATCTCTTATAGGTGCTTGTGTATTTCAATGATCATAAAAATTTTATGTTGGTATTATTTAGCATTTTTGTTCCTATTGTTTATACATTACCCAACTAACATTTAGGCGCTATCTCAAAAGTTACAAGAGATGCACAGAAACGCTAGGTAACACTTATAGGAGTTATAGCACTATAAAACCCTACTACATCCCTGAAATGGGCACAACTTCTTATTGCCTTAGGTTCTTCAGTGGCGACAAAAAAAGTGTAACAGAATGGATTAAGAGGCATAAGAGTGGAATAGTAGAGCTAAAATATTGCTACCAGTCTTTGAGCGCTAAGAGGGTGTCAAATAGGTGAAAATTTGCACTTAAGGAGGTTACTTGATATTCTTTTCCTTGCTGTCAACTCCTTCGGTTGCAGATTCTCTTTTTTTATTTGTCAATACATAACCTCACGACTGAATGCAATCAACTCGGCCTATCGCAGTTCACTGCTGGACAAAGGCCTCTCCCAAGTTGCGCCACAAAATTTGGTCCTCTGCCTTCTACATCCAGTCCCCCCCCCCAGCTAATATAATCAGGTCTTCGGTCCACCTGGTGGGCGTCCTACGCTGCGTTAGCCGATTCGTGATTTCCCAATTTTATCGTATAAAAAATTGTGAAAATCCAACAAGACTTTCAAAAACCTATATCAATTGTGGTATATATTGTGGGTTATCATATACTAGCTGTGCCCGCGACTCCGTCCGCGTGGATGTCGGAGAATAACATCGTGTCATAATTATGAACACAATATCTTCAAATATATACATATAAGCGCCTACACAGACGATTACACTATTTACCGACCATACTATATTTTGTTTCTACAACCAACCGGCTAAGGTGATGGAATTTCATGGAATTAGCCCTAAACTCCCTCATTCTGAGAAGACGCTCGTGCCAAGCAGTGGGAAGTAATTGGGCTGATTATGTTATTCTATAACACTAACCACATCTCTTCTTATGCTGAGAAGAGGTAGTGGGACTGTAATGGGCTGGTAATGTTATGTTATTCTAGAATACTAATAATATCCAGTTAATTAACTCTTCTCATTTTGAGAAGAGGGCCATACCCAGTAGTGGGACAGTAATGGGTTGACTACGTTATGTTATTCTATATTTTCTAGTTTCTTAACTCTTCTCGTTTCGAGAAGAGGTCCGTGCCCAGCAGTGGGGCTGTAGGTAATGAGCTGATTATGTTATGATAATCTATTACACTAACAATATCCAGTTCCTTAACTCTTCTCATTCCAAAAAGAGGGCCATGCCCAGCAGCGGGACAGTGATGGGCTATGTTATGTTATTCTATATTTTCTATAATACTAATAGAATCCAGTTGTATTTTTAGGAACCTGCAACCTGCAACCAACCAACAATCATGACCTCTACTTTGTATGCAACTTAATACAATAGAGGGTCAAGCTGTATCGCTGGATCTACTCAACCGATTCAGATAAAACATACCCTATATTTTAAGTTAGACTAATACCAATACAAATGCTACGTTTCATTACAATCCGTTCAGCCGTTTTCACGTGATGAGGTAACAAACAGACAGACAGATATAATTTTTTTAAACGATTGATTCGTGTTCTATAGCTTATTTCTAGTCCCCCTAGCCGGTTTTCGCGAAAAGAACTCAATGTACAGACTTTTCTACATTTACAGTTTTGTTATAGTATAGATAGGTCAAACAATGCGTATAGCCATACCTACCTAGCTGGCGTCAAGAACAGACGCTCCACAAAGTCTGCAGTGTGTGAACATGCCTTAAACATACCTAACCATTTTCTTTGATTTGATAAACCACTAGTCCTGGCTAAGGAAACCGATATGTAGGTACCTAGAATGCTCCGTGAGGCTATAGAAATTAAAAAAGACATCCTTCTTCTTCTTCTTATCGTATCAATGGTTCAATTAACTATTATAAAAATTTCACTTTTAAATATTTGACTAAAATGTAAAAAACCTCAAAACAAAAACATCCTAATTTTTAATAGAGATTTGATTTTTTATTTTTTTTTGGTTGGCAGCTACCACCTACGTGGGACACTCAGAAAGTTTTGCGAAACTAAAAAAAATTGTTCTATACGTACATATATTTTTATCAAATCTTTTCAAAGTACTTTCCACCAGCCTCTATACAAAGATTCATGCGCCTAAACCAGTTTTCAAAACACTTTTTCCAGTCCGCCGCAGACACCTCGTTTACAGCCTGCTCGAACGCAGCCAGCGCATCTTCCGGCGACGAAAATTGTATCCCTTTGAGCTGATTTTTTATTTTTGGGAATAAAAAGAAGTCACACGGTGCTAGATCAGGGCTGTAAGGAGGGTGACCCAGGAGTTTGACTGGCGTGCTGTCCAGGAAGTCCCTCGTTTTGAGTGCGGTGTGCGCAGGTGCATTGTCGTGGTGGAGCAGTAGCCCGCGGAGCCCTGTGTTTGGTCGCTTGTTGCTTATAACAGAGAAAACTTCTGGCAAACATTTGGTAGTATACCATTCGGCATTAATGCTTCTTTGATCCCGTAAGGGAATTGATACCAAGTGG
Organism: Asteroscopus sphinx; assembly: GCA_949699075.1. Taxonomy (NCBI): domain Eukaryota; kingdom Metazoa; phylum Arthropoda; class Insecta; order Lepidoptera; family Noctuidae; genus Asteroscopus; species Asteroscopus sphinx. Next base: position 22,783,627 of record OX453004.1, on the reverse strand, counting down.
CCAGTCAAATTAAAAAAGCTAGCGATCAAAATCTTACCCCCGCTTCTAGATCGCTTCACTTTGGTAGGCGTTGGCTCATTTTGAAACACCCAAACAGTCGACTGGCGCTTGGTTTCTGGGTCGTATTGATAAATCCAGGACTCATCACCTGTAACGATGTCGTAAACACGCCGAGACGAGCCTGCTTCAAATTTGTTAAGCATATCACGGCACCATTCCACCCGGGCCTGCTTCTGAGCATCGGTGAGGTTGTGCGGCACCCAGCATGATACTATCCTCCTCACGCGAAGATGGCTGTGTAGAATCTCGTGAACGCTTCCCGATCCAATCTTCAATATGTGTTGAATCTCCTGATATGTAATTCGCCTATTGTCTTGGATTAAATTTTTCACTGCTAGCACGTTTTCTTCGGTAACAGCCGTCAAAGGGCGACCGCTTCTTTCGTCATCCCCCAAAGTTGGTCGACCGCGCTTGAATTCGTTATACCAACGATACACGGTTGCCTTGGAAGGGCCTTCATCCATGAATGCCATTTGAAGTCTATCGTACGATTCATCCGGTTTCAGGCGACACTTGAAATCGTATAAAATCATAGCTCTAAAATGTTCCCGGCGCAGATCCATATTTCAGTGAGACACAATACTTTGAATTAACTCGCAAAAAATGTGGAGGGAAATTTTGAAATTGGAACTTACTTATTTTTACTTATAAATAATCATATTTTCGAAAAACATTATAACTGGCCAGTCTCCCATATATAAAAACTTTTTTTCGCAATACTTTCTGAGGGGCCTGGTATTTAGAACCCAGTTCTAAAAATAATCAAGTGCTAAAAAGCATGCTACACTGTAAAACAAAATGATACTGTGAGTGACTACTGTGTGCATCGAAACGATTTTAATTAATTAAAAATTGTACGGTAGATTGAAATTTTTAGAAATATTTGTAGACGCTTGTCATCTTAGTCTTCATGCGACCACGAATGCTGCAAAGCTTTCGAAACGTCAGGAAAACCAATTTGAATAATAAACGGGATGTAATCCAGTTAAACTTATTTTATTATAATCTAGTCTATGCCCGCGACTGCGCGACTGCGCGACTGCTGAGCGTGGGGTCCTGGGTTCGATTCCTGGGTCGGGCAAAGTGTTATTCGGTTTTTTCATTAGGAAATTCTCAGTAGCAGCCCGGAGTCTGGATTTGTGCCCGGTTAATGGCAATAGGCTCGCCCCCTATTACATGGGACTTATAACATAACTGGCGAAATGTGGGTGTACTATACACCTCTGCCTACCCCTTCGGGGAAATACAGGCGTGATGTTATGTTATGTTATGTTAGTCTATGCCCGCGACTTCGCCCGGATGAATGGCGTTTATCGCGCATCCCTCGGGAACTGTTCATCTTTCCGGGGTAAAAGTAGCCTATATGTTAATCCATACAGTAGTTTTTGCGTAAAAGAGTAACAAACATCCATACATACATCCAATCATACATCCATTCATCCGCACAAACTTTCACGTTTATAATATTAGTAGGATAGGATAATAAAATAATAATAAAGTAGGAAGTAGGATAGTAGGAAGTGGGATAGGACTAGCCTATGCCCGCGACTTCGCCCGTTT